>CM066736.1:99960851-109273351 GCA_033961575.1 Aselliscus stoliczkanus | reverse complement strand
AGAAAACAGGGCTCCACAGACTTTTTTTTTTTTAATGATTTATCTAAACTAAGTTAGAAAGAGGGCAAATTAGCCAGCTGCAAAGTTAAAGGGAAGAGTGCACCCAGACTTCCCTCACTTCTGACATCAACTGCAAGCTCAGAGGGTTCTCAAAACCACCCTGGGTTACAACAGTTCACTAGAAGGGCTCATAGAACACACTGAAAGCAGTTATATTCACAGTTACAGTTTGTTAAAGGATGAAGATTAAAAATCAGCCAAGGTAAAAGGCACATGGGGCAGAGTTCAGGAGGGTTGAAAACATGTAGCTGGACATTATCTTCTTCCTGTAGAGTCAGGCAGCATTATTCTCCTGGCTCCAATATGTAACAATACTTGTGGAGAACTGCCAGCCAGGAAAGTTCACATGAGCCTCAGTGTCCATAGGTTTTATTGGGAGACATCACCCATAGGCATGATTGATTGTCCACGTGGCTAATCTTCATCTGTAGCCCTTTTGAGGTGGACTGGTACCAAGTGACCCCAAACACACACCCTAAATATCATTGTTAGACTATCCAGTGGAACTCACGGCCCCCGAGCAAATAAAGACATTCTCAGAAGTCATGAGATTCCAAGTTCCCAGAGACAATCTATCAGAAGCCAAGGGCAAAGGCCAGACATCCCTTTGAGCAAGGTTAAATTCTGTGTGACACACAAAGCTACTTTCAAGTGCACATGACCTACTCTAGCTGAGCCAATCATGATCTGCCCCACCTTGACCGTTTATTCAGTCTTCCACCTGGAATTTCCTATCTCCTCCTCTCTGTCTACTCTTAGCTCAACACCCATCATGTCACACCACCTCTATTATGACCACTGTCCCATACTGCTCCTTCACATTTCTTATTTCTCGTGATGTATTTTTATATATATACTTTCTAGCACTTAACTTCAACCAAGATTTATTTTGTACAGTGTTTGGGGCAGGGAGGGAGAAATGACCAACACATTGACCCCTGATTTAAGAGAGCATTTAGTAGGGAAGACAGGTTATTTTCATTCACTTATTCAATGCTTATTTATTGAATATCTACTTTGTACTAGGACCTAAACAAGTGGTTAGGATACAAATGATCTAGAATTACAGAGAGAAAAATAGCAAGATCCAATGGGTGAGAATGCAAATGACAGGATCAGACTCTAATGGGTCTCAGTATCATATTAAGGAGCTAAGCTTTTATTCTTGAGTCCTCTATTTCCTAAATAGCAAAATATCTTCTCTAAGATAATTTTAGGTGGTATGTGGCTAACTTTTTTTAAAAGTTAGTACTGATATATTTATCTTAATTAGTCTCATATAAAAAACTTTATGCAACATATTCCAACCTGTGATTTCAGTTATTGTTGTTTAGATTAAGGCATATTATAAAGACTGAGTCATTTTACATTCTTTAACACTGTGGCCCTATCACGGCACACCAGCTGAATCATCTCTGGGTATAGATAATCTGTAGTTATGACTAAAATAATGTCATCAAGATTAGAATACATGGAGTTTGGGAATTACTGTTATAGTACAGGGGACAGTATGCTCAGATGTGGCTTTAAGGAAAGTCTCCAAGAGACCAACCAGGATAGAAAATGGATCAGATTAGGATTGAGTTAGAGAGGCCAGTGAAGATGCTATTAAAACAGTTCTGGTGAGACAAAGAATATCTGAATTAGAACACCGAAGTGGGATTGCAGAGGAGAGGTTAGATCTATAGCAGACTTCAGGACTTGGAGGATGGACCAGAAGTAGGAGTTGAAAAAGAAGGGAAAGTCAAAGGTGACTTTCAGGTTTCTAGCTGTAGATTCAAAAGATTATCAGGGCAACCAAGACAGGAAATATGGAAAGATAAAGGGTTGAAGGGAAAGAAAATGAATTTGCTTAGAAAGTACTAGGAGTCCTCAGTATATTTACATTTATGGAATACTATCTCATTGCTTCATGTGTATAAATTTTCTCTACAATTAAAATGTAATCAAAACAAGAAATAAATGATATCCCTTTTTTTATATATTCCATAAAATGTTTAGTGGAAGAGCACCAGCTTTTTATTGGAAGGCTTTGATTATCCCAGGACCAATTAACTGTATGATCCAGATGAAGTTGCTTAACTTGAGTATCAATTTCCACATCTCCAAAATAGAATACTACTACTGATATCTATCACACACATTGAAGAGAGATACATAATTTTTAATTGAATGGACATTGGGAGGTGGCCTTATATAGAATAAGAATTTGTTTCTTAAATTGTCTTGAATCACTTATTGAAATACCACTAGAGGAAAATGTCTGCCTGTGAGGAGACCAAATTCAATAACAAAATGCATAATATTTCTCTCCCAAGCTAACTTTCAAAAAGCAAAGCTGCCCGGTGAGTGTATCCAGACATCAAAAGGGAAACATGTTTCCCTCCTTAACTCCATATTATCTTCATCCTGGAGAAAAACAAAGCTCCAAATCTCAAATTCACTTGTGCAGTCAAGAGGGCTTTTTCCCCTTCTTCCCTTTCACCCCCTAGCCTCTGTCATCTGAGGTTATACTCAAGCCTGGTTGTGATTTGTATTGTATATTTTAATGCTTAACTCATGGGTAAGTCATAATTATATATATATATGTCATATATATATATGTCAAGCTCTCCAAGTATAAAATGAAATCCACCCAGGCACAATTTAAATGGTGTCTTTCCAACGTGGGAAAAAATAAAAACATCAATAAAAGGTTTCCCAAAGCCTCTTTGCAAGAAAATAGAAGGAAAAGATCAGACTACCCAGAGAGAAGAGCAAGGGTTCTATTTGCACGCTTCCTTCAATAGGTCAAAGACCTCAGTGCCAGGGCCTGCCAAGTGGTGCGGTGGTTAAGCGCTGGCTTGGGAAGCCAGCGGCCCAGGTTCGGGTCCCACATATGAGGGCCAGTGACACTGCCCTCAAAAAAAACCAAAGACCTCAGTGCCAGAGAACACAAGTCAGGGAATTTGTGCTGGAAATCTTCAATCTGAGCCTGCATACCCATGGTCCATCCTTCTACACCTGACCTTAGTGGATTACACTAACAGGCTCTCTCACCTTCTGGCTTCCTTTTTAATCCAGCCAACGGGAACCTATTATTAAACTTTCCTCACGTTGTCCGATCTGTGTGTAATGTCTGTTTCCTGATGAGACCTGACCAATACACTGATCTCAGGAATAAAATAAGGCTCAGAATGTAAAAGCCCAGTTTTTCTTGTTGCCAGGGTGTCTGATAACCCCCACACGACTTATTTCTAAATTCATGGGTAGGGGCAAACAGATTCTTATTCCCCCTTGTCTATTTTTTCTTCTTTGAAATCTTTACGTCCCTGGATTAAAATTTACTTCAAACCCAATGCTTAAACCAGACTAGGCCGTTCTGTTTGCTGTCCTGATTTTCAAACTACTTCATCAGGACCACCATCTCCACCTCAATCTCTTTTACAAACTAACTTTCTTCCAGCTACGAAGTATGAGTAGAATTTCCCAAATCAAGGCCTTCATTTCTTAATTTCCTTTGGCGTACCTTCCGTCTCTTACCTATTTCACCTTCCAGTGCCCTGTAGATGGCCCCTAAATCTCTGCCTCCAGGCAGGAACTCTCTCCATTCACCATTCCTGGATTATTCTTTCAACAAATGCTTTGGAGAATCTACTACATATTAAGTTTTCCACAATAATTGCTACAGCTTGATAATATAACAAGATCAACAACCTCAACAATAATAATGACTACCAGTTATTCAGTATTCTTGTGTGTCAGGCACTGTTCAAGAACTTTACCTATATAACTCATGTAATCCTCATCCAACACTGTATTTTAGGGGCCGTTATCCCCATTGAAAGGTAAAGAAACAGGCATGCAGAAATTTAGTAATTGCCAGAAGCCACATGGCCTCTAGGTAACAGCACCAGCATTTGAATGCAGGTAGTCCAGCTCTAGAATCCAGGCTCTTAACTACTATGCCACACTGTAGAAGCTCACACCTCTGGTAAGGGCAGACCAAGGGAGCCTCCACCTGTCTGTTTCTAGAAACCATGGTTCTAACCCTTGTGCTAGGCATATCACAATGTACCTGAATACAGAGGCTAGTACTCTTTTTACAATTCTCTAGAAGCCAGACTATCTGAATTAAGTTACATGTAAGAGTTTTGTATTGTTCTGTTTCCTAGTCGTTCGTGGTAAATATTGCTAACGTGGATCAAAGCTAATTCCTTAAACTCAGAAAATAGTATTTGGACAGGGACATCAGACATTAAGACAGTGTTGTGATACAAAGAATAGCACATCTCCCAACCCTGGTAGGCAATTTGCCACAATGTATAAAAAGTTGTAAAAATGCATACTCTGTGACTTGGCAATTCAGTGCTAGAAAGGCATTCTGAGGAAATAATCAGAGGAATGTGCAAATATCTATAAACAAGGGTGCTCCTCTGCAGCATGATTTATAATAATGCCAAACTTGAAATAACAAAAATATATCGCGAAAGCAAATTAAATATTTGTGTATCCATAAAGGTATATATTAAGCAATGATTAAAATGAATCTATGTATATATTCATATAGAAAATGCTCATAATTTATTTTTAAACAAATATTTAAAATATTTTGTTTATTTTTAATTTATTTAAAAATATATTAAAATATTTAATTTAAATTATTTAATTTAATTTAAAATGTTTAATTTAAATTAAAATATTTAATTTATTAAATACTTTTATTTTTAAAAAATAAAATTTATTTATTAACTACTATATAGTATAATAGCATCTAGTATAGTATAATAGAATTTTTTATTAAAACGAATTATATATATATGTGTAAGAAATTTTTAAATATCTGAAAGCATATATAATAATGTCATCTCTGGATTGTAGAGTTATGGATGGGTATTTTTATACTCTTCTTTTTTCTTATCAGTATTTCTAATGTTACCTCAATTAACAATTATTACTTTTCAATAAAAAATTCACCAGTTTCCATAATAAAAGCATATTATTTTTTTTCTACAGAAGCCAAATCAGAAGTGGCTATGTTAGTGTTTATTTATTAGGATATGCTTATTCGTAAAAGTGTTGGTTCTATGAATATCAAATAGAAGTCTGTCTATTGTAAATTTAAAGTCACCAATTTCATGATAGATTTTTTTTCTGTTTAAATTGTCAGGGTCTAATTTATCGATACATTTCCTTGCATTTTCCCTTAATTAAAATTTGATAAAGGAAGGCAATTCATTTCTGATTGGATGGATGACAAGGGAAATAAACAAACATGAATAAATAAATAAAAACAACTGGAATGAAGATCTCTGTTCATCTACTTCCTTGAGACAGGATCTTAGAAAGAGTTACTTAATCTTTTCTAACCTCAAATTAGTTTCCCTATATACGGGGATAAAAATAATAAGGAATTCAAATACATTTAATGAGTGTTAAGTAAGACATGTAAGAGGCATTCTGTAAATTTAAAGTGTTACATAATTGTTAATCAGGGATGTGTGATGACATTCTCGGTTTATTTTTCTCTGTCACTAACTCATTGTGAGACCTTGAATGAGTCACTTAACCTTATGGGTCATCAAGTTCTTCAGCCTGAAAACTAGGGGTCAAATGGGGCTGGTGGCTTTGGAGGTTCTTCCGGGCTCTGTCATTCTATTATTCTGTGATTCTACTGGCCTGGTGTGGGTCGTGACAGCTTTTTCCAGGGCCCTGGAAAATGATATGGAAATTGAGCTCATCGAGTTTGGCAGGAAACACGAAGCTGACTTCAGAGGTGATGCGACGATGGCTAGGACGGCTTTAGAAGAAACGCTGTGTGCAAGTGTCCTCTGAATCATTTCCTCTCCAAGTGAGGCCAGAGACAAAGAGTAAAGAAACTCTGCAGTGACTGTATATATGGAAACTGACCCAGAGTTGTTTCTGAAGGAGCTCTTGGAGAGAGCTGTGCCCGGAGGGTAAGCTCTGTCCTCCTCGAAGGCTGCAGCGGCCTTCCCGAAAGGCTTTGGCTGACTCCCGCATTGCTTATCTTGGAAAGCCCGGTGACGAAATTGAGTGGCAATGACTCTTTAAATGTATTTATGGTAGCAAAAAAAATGTGTGTGAGAACACTGAGCAGAAGAGTTTTTCTGACCAGAGGATATGTTACTCATGGAAATTACTTCTGGAAAAAATATGTGCCATTTTTCTCACTTATGAAAGGTACAAAAATGTTCAGAAAAATAGAATGTCAGGAGGAAAGGTACTTGGTGATCAGTTTTCTCAGTCCAGTCTATCATAAGGTGGAGACTGAGACCAAGTGGGGAGGAGGAAATTGATCAATAAGAAATTGATCTACTCAAAACCTTTCAAAACCTATGTTCCACTGCTGAATTCGACCTCAATATATAGTCTCTCACATACATACACATACATATATAATAGATGCATATCATATACTAGTATATTATATGTAAGTAGACATGATACTGAGACATATAGATAGATTTCATGATACCAACTCATAAAATAGATATAATTTACTCTCTATTTTTTAAATAAGGAAGCAGAGATTGAGCTAGATTGAATGACTTCTCAAGGTCACAAACCTAATTAATGGCAGAGCTTGGACCTTTTGTCCTTGACAATCAGAATCAGAGAAAGAGAAAACAATTTTTCTTATTTTTTTTTTTTTTTTTTACCCCCAGCTTAGAACATCCGGCCCAGGGATGAGTAAGCAGACACTAAAGTACTTTTTTAACTTCCTAAAGATATAACAACTTGGATGCCTCTACGTATCAGCCAGTTTTTCCTTTATAGTCTTGCTTTCTATCCTGGCCACTGGCAGAGTGGCATTATTATCCTGTGAGTCATCATGCTAATAAATAAATCTAATTTGAAGATACCCCTTCTTCACTTTCTGGCACGATTTAACCCTCCCTATTTCTTCCTATCCTTTTCCACTCCCATCAACAGTCTCTGGTATCTAAGAACAAAATGTCACTGAAGCAGTTGAATAAAATAAAGTGAGAACAATAAAATCCTAAAATATTACAAAACCATGACTTTGGAAAGTAACTTTTAATACTATTTGAAATGACTTAGAGAGTGAGTACTTTTGATGGCAGAAAGAATTATGTTCAAGGATACATTAGAATTTGCAAAGAGACTGTCATCTAAAAATTATTGGAAGTGGTCAGGAGAGATATAGAGGGGAGTGGTCAGGTAACAAGTCTATATTTTTTCCGCTCTCTTCCAAGCTCCCAAAGCAATTTTCTACCTTGGTCTGTGATTTTATTTATCTTTCCTCATGTTGGCCATTCCTTTTCATAGTTGTATCCTCAAGGATTATTTATTAAAAAGATAATACCTAGGGCCTATCCCACAGCTTATATAGGGAACATTTTCACAAATATTGGTTTACTGCAAAAATAAGATTCACTGGAGTAGGAACAGTTAAGTAAAGTGGTAGAATAGTCTCTGTCTGCATGGCATTCTTTCTTTTAGGGAGCCTCTCTCTCCCACACTACAATAATTCTCACTTCAAAAGATTCGTGCTCCACAATGGCCCCAGGAATGAGAACCCTGCAAAAGCTCACTTCTTCAGGGCCTCCCAGGTCAGGTAAATGTATGCCATCTAAGCCAGGCCAGTTAGGGCTGTCCTCAAACACTTTGCCAGTACATTCAGGAAAATTGTTGTTCTTTTTTCTTTTTTATTTCTTTTTTCCCCCCTGACTTCATGTATCCTAACTTCATGTACTTGATCATGGGGCCTTTTGCTAATAAGAGAGAGAGGAAGAGAGAGAAAGGAGTGAGCGTGTGTGTCTTAGTGCTCTCCTATAAACATTTGAATGCAGATCTACATCAATATCTACCTTTTGTTTTTCCATAGATGAGCCAATAAATAACATCTTACAATTTGAATTGGGGTTCTCTCACTGGCAACCAAAAGAGACCTAGCTGAGGTAAGAAATCATGTGATTTTGTGGAGTCCATTCCATATGTTAGATTCTGTCTTTCTATCCAGAGATCAACAAAAAGGATGAGCTACAGGATCCTAAAAGCTCGTAAAAGAACTAACTAAAAGTTTCATGGGTGTCCTATGCTAAAGAAAAATCCATATTGATAAGAGTTTTCTAGGTCATGAAAAAAACCTCAGGAAAAACAATAACAAAATATTTCCCCCAGATTTCAAGTGATGGAACTTATTTAACTTCTCACCTGCTCTCTTACTTATAGGACAGCCCGTTATACAGTGGAAAGATTACCAAAAGTGGACTCAGGAAACCTGGGCTCAATCATCTACTACGCTGTACCCTCACTGTAACCTCAGATAGGATCCACATTAATCTTTTCATATCTCGCATTCCTTACTGCTAACAAGGGGATAATAACAGCTATTTCATGGGTGGTTGTGGGCGTTAGATGAAATTACATATAAATATAAAAACCTAGTCCAGTGTCAGACATAAAACATATTGCACACATCTCTAGCATAGAAATTGAATCATGCAAAAACCATTTACTTAATGCCTACTATGAACCAGGATCTGTATTAGATGCTGGGATAAAGTGTGATCAAACCAAGTATATGGCCCTTGGAATGTTTACATACATAATGATGGAGAAAGACAATAAGAAAAAAATTAAGTTAAATATATAGCATAACATATAACAATATAATATAATTAATACAGTACTAGCAATTGATAAGTGCCACAAATTAAAATAAAGCAGGGTAAAAAATATCACTGTACATAGGGTGATCATGGAAGGCTTTGCTAAAGAGGTGATTTAAGCAGAGACCTAAATGAAGCAGTGACAGTCATATTGTAAGCCGTGTGAAAATCGGGGGTGGAATCTTCCAGACAGAGGAAATAGCCACTGACATGTTTAAGGACCAGGGAGGAAGAAGTCATGACGTCTGTATCTGTTGTAGCCATCTTGAGGGCATGTGTGATAGCGCTAAGGGAGAAAGGGAGAGGAGAAGGTCCTTGTTATCACTGCTGAGTAACTGAACCAGGCCAGCAGCTGCCTATCTCGACACTTCTTTTTATGTTATGGGAGAAAAATATTGCTATTTTTTTTTTTTTTTTTTTGCTATTTAAGCTACTATTAGTAGGTATACTGTTATCTGAAGTGGGAAGCATTCCTAGCCGGAAAAAAAAAAAAAGAAAACATTTTTTAAATACAAACTAGGCCGATATAGTTCCCACTTTCCTAGAGCTTAGAGTAGTGAGAAATGTTAAAATACGGTGTCAAAAATCTGTTCCAACCTTGTTATTGACCATTGTTTAGAATTGGTCTCTTATTGACCATTGTTTAGAAGTCATTCTTATTCACTGATTTGTTTTAATTTATATATGTAAGTTCCACAAATGAGTCTAAATAGTAGGCTTTTGCATGCATGAGTGTGTGTGTGTGTGTGTGTGTGTGTGTGTGTGTGTACATGCACACTAGTGCCATGAGCACCAAATTCAAAGGATGTGTAAAGGGTTAAGTAAGTGGATGTCTGTGCCCCAGTTGGAAATGGCATGGATAAGTTTGCTTCTCTTAGGTTCTAAAGGATGAACTAAAAATGGAGTAGTTATACCAGTGGGTTAGTGGGTAACAGGGGTGGTCACCATTGGTTCTCAGGAGGAAAAGATATGGGTCACCTTCCCTTCACATTTCATGTTCTTCATTGAAAAGGCATGAGTGAGCCATACCAGCTTCAAGCTGGCTTCCCTTGCGTGTGACCTGGGGTTCCAATGAAGAGTTTGCTGTTGTTATGACTCACACTGCACAAAAGGATTTGCCTCCAAGGTTACAACAACAATCACTCACACATGTGGACCAAACCAACCAGAATTTTCCATAAAAAACTCACCATCCTCTGTCACGCGTATTAATTATTCTTCCATCAGCTTGAAGACAGAGGGCCCCCTACCATGCCAAGCTGGCTGAGGTAGGCACCCCATTCATCACTGGACAGCCAAAGGAGGATGACATAATGTATACAGATCTGATTCCAGACACAGATAACCCTCCATGACAAAGGCTCACAGCCGTGTGGTTTCCAAGACACCCAGTGCTTTAAAGACAGGTTGACCTTTTCAAATTTAGATTCTTAAGAAACATGTTCACCTCACTAAGAAACAGAAGAAAAAAAAATTCTGCTTAGGAGTTCAACACAGAAAGTCCTTGCCTCACCTGTGAATGTGCCATCCATCTTCAGATTTCTAATATGAAGTGGAACCAGCAAGACAATGTCCTGTGTATAGCTCAAGATGCAATCTACTCCCTTGCTAAAGTACATATCAAATGAGATCATATATTTGCAAAAACCTTTGGAAACACTAAAACATTGTATTCACATATGTTATGAGTGTTTTGAGTCCTAATGGAAGCAATGATGGTTCTATGCCCTTGTTCAAAAAAACTTCAGGACCGGCCGAGTGGCTAAGTTGGTTAAGAGTTGGCTTAGAGCATGAGCTCTGAGCAACAGAGCCACCAGTTCAATTTCCACATGGGCCAGTGAATGCTGCGCCTGAGCTGAGCTGTTGCTGAGGTTGCAGGATTGCTCAGTGAGTCTAACAACAAGATTGCCTGTTTGATGGTGGGCTATACCCGCCTGCAACTAAGACTGAACTTGGCACCTTGAGCTGAGCTGCAGCCTGGATGGCTCAGAGGATAGAGCATGCACTCTTAACAACAAGGCTGCGGGGTTCGACTCCCGCATGGGATGGTGGCTATACCCATCTGCAACTAAGATTGAACACAGTACCTTGAGCTTAGAGGCCACGAGCTACAGTCAGGAAATCAGATGGCGACTGGCGCCCTCCACAACAAAGATCCAAGAACAACAATTTGGGGCCGGTCCCCTTCTCCAATTCCCCAACACTGTTCACCTCCCCCAATTCTGCTCCTCCCCCCAAAAAAACTTCAAAGGCTACCACTTTCAACAGAATTAAGTCCTACCTCCTTATCATTAAGAGGAACTGTTTATTCTTCTTCCCATATGTCCCTATAAAAAACATGACCCATATATGAGGGCCAGTGACAGTACCCTCAAAAAAAAAAAAAAAAAGGGAAGGATACATCAAGCCCACTTTCCAAAAGGCAGTGACATTGGAGGAACACTCTTTGTCCTTCTCCAGTAAATACATTAATACACAAGATGTGATCAAAAAATACAGTGAATGCTGCTGCTGAGTGCCATCCAACAGAAAAGCAGGGATCTTCAACAGGGAAGTGGCACATCGAACCTTAGTAACAGTGTGTGACAAGTTTCAACTTGTTCGGTGCAGTCAGTCAGAGGTGATCTATGGTTGAGAGAAGGAGTGTTTTAAAGTGACCTTAAATCTTCCCCTATCATGACAACATGCTGTGTCACACATTGCTTCTGGTATACAGCAATTTCTATCAAATAAAAACATTATGGTGTGTCCTCATCCACCTTATTCACTGGATCTGGCACCATGTGACTCTGGCTCTTCCCCAAAGTCAAAATGATTCAGGACATCAAGGCAGCCATGACAGTGCAACTAGAGACACTCATGAAAAAGGACTTCCAGAACTGCTTCAGAAAGTGGCAAGAATGACAGGATAAGTGTGTTCAAAGAGAAGGGACTGTTTTGAGGGGAAGTAATGGCAATGTGTCTGTTAATGTAATAATTTTTTTAAAATTAAACATTCACTGTATTTTGGTCACACCTTGTAATCATGTGTCACTTAATGATGGGATGGAGACACATTCTGAGAAATGCATTATTAGGTGATTTTGTAGTTGTGCAAACATCACAGAGTGCACTTACACAAACCTAGATGGTACAGCCTACTGCACACCTAGGCTATATGGTGTAGCCTATGGCTCCTAGACTACCACATGTTACTCTACTGACTATTGTAGGAAATTATAACACAGTGGTATTTGTGTACCTAAACATAGAAAAAGTACAATAAAAATATGGTACAAAAAATAAATGATACACCTATATAGTGCACTTACCATGAGTGAAGTTTGCAGGACTGGCAGTTGCTCTGGGTGAGTCGGTGAGTGAGTGGTGAGTGAATGTGAAAGCCTAGGACATGACTGTCCACTAAGCAGATTTTATAAATACTGGTCCTCAAGCCTTCCCTCTGCTTTCTTCCAACAGGTCCAGAAATAGAACACCAAAGCTGTCAATGCTGCTCCATGACCGGGGATGTGGGCTGGATTGACAGGAAATATCGAGGAGAAACTGGCTGGGTCAGGCATAGCTCACCATCATAGTGACTGTCAGAGGGAGTGAAAGGTGGCCTGAGGGTCAGTAGGAATAAGAATCAAGATGGAGAGATAAAGGAACAGAGGATTGTCAGGGCAACATGGTTTCGGCTATTGCATGGTGGAGCACTGGTCAGATTAAAGAACTTTGTACTATTCATTAGAAAAGAGGGTGTTTAAGATGGACAGGGTGTAGCACTGAGGACTCAATATTTTGACTTTGGAAATTTGTTTTTAGTTCCATTGCCCTATCTGACACAAAAGGCTCTCTCTGGCATTGAATTGATGGAAGAAATAAAACGTACCTATGCTTCACATCAGTACAGCCTGGAATTATGTCTAAAGTACAGTGACAGGAGCTCTACACTACCACAGAAAGCTTTTACTAAAGTGCAGTGGCACTTAATACTTGTTAAAGGAGCCCCTGTAGACCTGAGTCCTTGTACAGGGTCTGAGGTCCTCAACCAAGAATTTGCAGCAATGTACTCTCCAGACCACTAAGCTAGATCTGGGAGGGCTGTAGCACCCTCTGAATATGTAGTGCTGGGGGGACAGGCTCCTCTGTGCTGAAACAGGTCTGTGGCTGACTGACTGATGGGGATGTAGCATGTGCATTCAAAACTGAGGTGCTGTGAGGGAGGGCCAATCTATTGTCCAGCATCATGGATATGGTTCCTATCAGAGAAAAATATATCACCCTGAACCACATATCTCTCCATTTTTTACAGGAAATTTAGCTCCATTATAATCTTCTGAGACCACTGTCATATATGCAGTCCATCATTAACCCAAACATTGTCATTTGTCACATGACTGCAGAATTAATGAAAACCATAACCAGAGAGTGAGACCACCATGTTGACCTATTGGGTGTTGGGCAACTGGTCCAACTTTCTGTCCTAACTTCAACCCCTACAAATAGAAAGGGGAAAATCTAGGTTGTGTGGCCTCAAGATTTAGGTTTAACTCTTTTCCAATCTAATATTTCTAGGTAGTCCTATCTAATGGTAGTTCCTTGCCCCATTTCTCTCTTCAACCAGAAACGTGGAAGTGAAAAGGGTGAGTAGCACAATTCAAGCACAAACCTACTCTGAGGCCCCAACACATCAAGGCCCTCCAAAGATGGTTGAAGGCCATTCTAGCATGAGGATACACAAAGGCAGCAGGCAGCAAAGAAGATGAACATTCTGAGAATGTTGACTAATCCAGTGTGAGTGTAGCATCCAAGATGAATGAGAGATGAGACTGAAAGCATGCATCTCTATGAGTTCTAGAACAGAACCTGGCATAAAGTGCTATATAATGGTTTGTCAAAAAAATAAGTTACATCATTAAAAATTCACAACAATTCTATAATATCCCAGTTTTATAGCTGAAGAAACTGAGGCAGCCTAATTTCAGAATCTGTGTTCTTAACCATAATTAAACTACCCCATAAATAATTGTTCGAGCTCCATGCCTGGGACCAAAAGGGAAGAGTAGAGTATGGAAAGGAGGAAGGAATAGAAGAAAGAAGAAAAAGTGGGAGAGAAGAAACAGAAAGCCTAAGATAAAAATTAGGAGAATGCATGATCAGTTAGTAGCCTCATTAAGTTCCCAAGACAGGATACAAAGGTATGAGAATGGCTGGATTTCTACTGTAGCCAATATATGAGCAACAATGGTGTAATAAAATGACTTAGACCTTTCTCTCCCCAGAAGGTCTCCAATAGTGTAGGAACAAGTCACTACCTTCTCCCAGTTCAGAGTAGGTTAGTTTTGGGGCTCCAAACTTCCTGCTTCCTCTCTACCTGTGTATGAAGAAGCTAAAACTCATTTGACAATCTTTTCCAAATAGAGATATAAGATGGGACAGGAGGCCAAGAAGGCTGCCGTTGGAAGTGCAATTTTGGAGAAGAGATGCTATCTCCTGTCCTTTGGAAGGGGAAGAGAGTGCTTCACTGGCTCCCTTCCTGAAGCCACCTCAGGGGAAGGGCCCTAATAGAAGCATGCACAGAAGTTGGAGTGTAGGTCAGAAGAGAAGCCTGGCTCCTCATTTCTGGTTGGGATGCTCAGTCATTGTTAGCCTGTTTTTGCTAGGCTATTTCTGAATTGTTGGGGTAGTGAAAAGAACATTGGGAGATGGTACGGTGATTCAGCCTGGCAGAGAGTCTCAAGTTCCCAAGAGGTACAAAAAAATGGAACTTCCCTTTTCCCTGGAGCCCTTCATAATGTGGCTACTAGGCTAAAGCTGCTAGCTTGCTGGAGCCAACTATCTTGTAGAACAAGGGGGAATACCAATGAAAGGACTATGGCATGAGGCCACCAGCTGGAAGCTTCACAAGTGCCCACCAAAGGAGCAGATGCTATAAAGCCTCTAAGTAGACACCACTAGTATTCCTATCCTTGATATCTGATCAAACTGATTCCTAAACTCTTCAATGGCTCCAGCCAGGTCATGTGGCCACCCAGAGACAGAGACAGTGCTAAGCGTACCTTCTGATTCCTTGTCTAGTACTCACTTGCTTCATCCATACTCCTTAGGTCACTTTGTCTCCAGGTCAGAGCCATAGGAAGGACTTGGTATTTTATGTGATTACAGCAGAGTCTTAGAGCAGGTAGTTGGCCAAGCCACAGCTACAGTCATTGCCTAGAAGTAATTTCCTCACAGCTAATCCTGGTCTGTAGAGTGATCCAGTCATAGCTACACCTCCCATCAGACTGAATCACAAAATGCAGCAACGTGACTTACTTTCCTCTCCATACTGGCCACAGTGGGCTAAATGGCAGTAAAGAGCAGGCTCTCACTATAGCCATCACTGTAAAAATACCAGCAGGTGAAGCTGGGAGTTTATATGAAAGTTGCAATGGGACCAGAAGCTGAAAATCAAAGTGAAACAGGGAACTGGATTCCTTCAGGCCCTTAAATATACCACCAGCCACACATCCTTAAAATATCTGCACATCATCTGCCCGAGGGTAGCCAATCGGGCCTAAAGATGAGGGGTGAACAATCATAATACTCCCATTCCTAGCCTTTATCGTGTCTTTCAGATAACACCAGGGAAGACTTTGTAAATGAAAGCTGTATAGGACACTTCAATGGCTTTTCCCATCCCCCTGTGCTTGTTCATGTCTGCCAAGAAGCAGATTCCTAGATGGTATTAGATGTGAAAGAGATTTATTAGGGCAGGGAAGAGAAGAAGGCAGGGGGAGCTCTCAGATTGGGATGTAGGTCAGACACCTGTCCAAGGAGAGAGAGAAGGAAGGAGAATTGGGTAGAAAGCATTTCACACTGCAGCCCAGTTCCAAGAATGTTTCAGCAGAATCAGTGGGGAGTGCCACAACCATAGCTACCCACTGGAGGAGGATCCTTCCAGAATATCTGGGAGCCTCCAGCAAGGAGTGTGCCTGGGATCCCAACACAGTGGTAGCAGCAGCTACCGCCATCAGTCAATTATGTTCCTCACAGTGAGAAATCTATTAAATAAATAACACATTTTCACAGTCACTACAACTCATAACCATAGAAGCCAGAGATCAGTGTTCAAAAAATAAAATAAAATAAATCAACTCTGGCTAAAAAGTAAAATAAGGGATTTATAAGACTCTATTGGGTAGTTCACAGGATTTATCGGAGGTTGGAGGAAAGGCTTCGGAAATGGATGGGAAACAAGGTTATACCTCAGAAAATGTCTGATCAGTATGCTGCTGCCCCCACTGGCCACCAGACTGCCACTGTCACTGTCACTGCAGAGTAGACACCACCACTGGCACCAATACTACTATGACTGGACACTGGATGCGACCAACACCACTGCCACTGGCTAGAATAATTTTAAGTGGCTGCTGCTTCTCTGTACCACTTGACTTACATTCAAAATATAGGAAGGGGGACTCAACTGGTCAAGCTTGAGTCATATGTCCTGGCTTCCAGGAAGAATTGCCAGGTTGAGCAAATAAAAATATAGAGATGCACAGTTAAATTGGAATTGCAGCTAAACAATGAAGTATTTTTAGTATCAGCACATACCATGCAATATTTGGTACATATTTTTGCTGAGAAAATAACTGATTATCAAACGTAATTCAAATATACCTGTGCATCCTTTATCTTTTACCCCATCCCCAGGAGCCCTCACGAGTGGATACTGAGTGTCTGGCTTTTAGAGTATGACTGGCACGTGAGGCCTTTCCCAGGATTCACACAATGGTGAATTCTCCAAACATGGGAAAGAGATTATTAGGTTGTGCTGCCACTGACTGGAATATGTACTTTTCAGTGTCAAATTAATACGGTACCCCCTTGTCAAAATCAACACAAAAGGAAACCCAGTTATCCAACAACTCAAAGACACATTTTCAAAGCAAATACCTCAAGGGCTGGATGAAATGGCTAAGAAAGCAATGTTCTTGCTTCTCATGGAAACTTGGTTTTTACAGATGTATAAGTATAGGGTATTCAATATTTCATGTATTTTTTAATGTCCAACGCTGGGCTTCATCCAGAAACAGTAACATGCAATAGTAGCAAAGGAACAACTGACTATAATTGTATCTGCCAACTTGAAGGGCTAGGGAGTTTTCTTAGACATAGGCTTTTTGAAGAATTTTGTAGATGGAGTGAGTGCTTTTGGCAGGGCCTGCTACCCTTGGACTTTGATAAAATAAGGTTTCAATGTGCATCCCATGCCCAGGGCACTTCCTGCAGAAGGGATGGAGCCCTGGCAGAGGTGCTTCCAGGACCACACGGTCTACGCTTTTCAGGTGGATCTACCACCTAGACAGAAATGGTGCCTGGCAAGGGTCAGGTGCTCCTCTGAAATAGGGCTCCTATAAAGGAGAATATTACTGTCCTTGAAAACCAGTTTCCCAGGTAACCAGAACCATGTACTCCAAGCCTGTGGGGCTTTGTTCTCAGTGGGGTGTCAGGTGCTGCCCAGCCTTGGACTGTGTTTCCTCCTGGCAACCAGCTCCAGGTGGGGTAAGGGCCCTGGCCGAGGCCCTACCCCAGGGCATCTCAGCTTCAAGGTCCTCCCCAGGGCCATCAAATTACTTCATCTCTGCCTTTGACACACCCTCCTCTTTCAAACAGAAGAGGAAAATGATGTTTTCATAGGGCCGCCCCTCCCTAAGTGACACCTAGTCTAGACAGTTTCCCAAAGAGCCTCATTTCAGAGCCCTCTTGTGTGTGCTGGACCAGGAAAGGAAGAGTGTTTTCTAAAAGCCTCACTGGTATTTTACAAAAATGTCAAGATCATTCTATTTTGTAATCTCCCCCTGCCCTGACCCACACACTCAGATACATACCAGATTTTCAATCATTTGTTAGATTACTTTTTTATTCATAAATATTTATTAAGTATATTTATCATTAAGTGCTGGGCATTATGCTAAGCACTAGTGATATAAAGATGAGGAAAAAAAGTGATTTCTGCCTTCATGGAGTTTTCTTCTTTAATATACCCATAGAAATAAGTATAAAGCTTTGTATACAGTGCATTTCATTTAAACTAGTATTTATTGAGTAAATTGGATTCCCCAGTAGAATAAAGTCTCTAGGAAAATAAAGTCTTATTGAAAGTGTAGTAAATGTTGTTCCTTCTCTCCTTCCTTTAATCCAATAAATATTTATTAAGTGTTATAATGTACCAGGCACTGTACTACAGTCTGGGTATCTAAGAGTAAAAAAACTCTCAGATGAATTTTCTTGTGGAGACTACAGTCTAGCAGGAAAGGGACACATTAAAAATCATCCACAAAATGAAGTCATAACTGCAAGCTATGATAACATCTATGATGGTCCATGGCAGTTGAATGAATACATTGTCGCCAGAAAACAGGTTCTTGTTGTCATCACAGGAAAGAATTCCAGCACATATCAAATAACTCAAGCAAGTAGTGGACTCACTAAAAGAAAAGAAGGGAGTACATTCCCAAAATGGTGGGAGCGGGCAGGCCAGAAGAGCAACTGTACCGAAGAACAAAGAGGCTTCGTAATTTATTATTCCTAAAATGAGGATGTAAAATATTCAAAATTTAGGAACGCCATTATAGGCGTTCCTAGGCAGTCCTTGCTGACCACTCCTTCTGAAGGAGGTGGGATTTCCTTGTCCTGATTTGGCCCTTGTCAGAAATGTCATGGCAACACAGGGGGTGGAGATTTTCCCTTGCCCACAATGCTAATAATATTAGAATTCATTATAATCAGGTAAAGTTCACTTCGAGGATTAAGATGGCATTCTGGGTCTGTTCTCGGTCAAAATCTAGTTCTGGCCATCTGGTAGCTGCCCCTTTTCTTAAGAATGATCTCATCTCTCTCCTTTGTCTCCCCTCCATCCTTCCTTCCTTCCTGACCGCTCTGTCCCCATGGCCCTATTCCTTCTGCCTATGGTAACAAAATGAGTAAAAGGCGTACAAGGAAACATTCAACAAGGGCATCTGATAAAGCACGCAGGGCCATGGAATTCAGATTTAATTCAGCAGAGAAAAGTAAGGCCAAATGGTGGAGGGAAGTAAGCATGAGAGAAAGCCAGGCACCAGGTTATAAATTTATAAGCTTTGTGTCGGTATTTTAAGGTATTCATTAGTGTCCTCACTTTGTGAACAAAGAAACTGAGATTCCACAGAGATTTGAAGTAATTTGTCGTAGGGCTACAGAGTAATAGTAGAGCTTGGGTTCAAACCCTGGACTGCCTGACTCCAGAATATATGTTCTTTTCATCACACTACATCTGTCTCCCCACAACTACCATATAACGAACATTAACCTCATTGCTTGCCAGCCCATTGGCCTTCATGTTCCTCAGACACCCCAAACACATTCCCATTTCCCACAGCAAAGAATTATCAAAATGTCAGAAATGCTGAGGCTGTAAAACCTTGAATTAGAGGAATCTAGGGAACCCAGGGAAGATAGGAAATCATATGCATCTGTAGCATCTCCTAGCAGCTAACACTGTGCTGAGATAGTCACATATGTTAATATGCTGAATCCCATTTTACAGATGATGAAACCAAGGCTCAACATTTACATAATTTTCCCAGGACTGAACATTTAGTAAGTGGTGGTACTATCATTAACCCAGATCTGATTCCCAGGGTTCCTTCCCCCACATCCCTGCTGCTTCATTCAGTAGAACTTCCCTGCCTTGATACTGAAACTGAAATTGACCCGTGTGTGTAAAGATATTAAATCCCAGTCAAGAGACAAACCTGAGGCTTCTGGCCATTGTTATATTGCCAGGTTTTTAAGAGCGCTCTGAGGTATATGAACGTGATGGTGTGAGCAACGCTGTGATGGGAAGGAAAACAAGTCGGGAACAATGGAAAGGGGGAGTGGAAAGATTGAAGAGCTGACCCTCTCCTACTCCCCTGAACCCGATAGAGGCATAGCTAAGGCAAGATAATTTTGTAATAATACAGGAGCTCCATTAACCAATGGAAACACTTGTGGAAGGGGAGGAGACACACCTGAAGTGAAATCATGAGACTATAAAGTTACAGCAAAGAGGAAAACATAGACATAAGAACTAGCTGAGAAGTGGGGTTAGGAATGCAGCCCATTTATTTGTCTATTCAGCTGATATCTAGGAAAAGCCTGCTTTGTACCAAGTATTCTCCAAACACTGGATAAATAAATAGATGCGATCCCTACTATTATGAAGCTTACAGTCTGGTGAAACGTGTCAAAACACTACCCCATAATAGGTATATAAGTGTGTGCATATATCCATCTATTTAGTCTCAATTAGATTTAGTGGCAGTCAGGAGAAGCAAAAGGCTATTATGCAGCCTCAAGTTTCCATGTTTTCTTAAATTATGCATCCTCTGTCAGTCTCTTTACATGCTTTCTTCAAGGGTAACAGCATAATAATGATAATGATCTTCTTGCTTGCATTCAAAAAGATTGCTCAGCAGCCTCTGATGAAGCTTAAGGACTTGGAGGAAAAAAGAAGAAAGAGGACTGCGTTTGGAGTGGCACATTAGAGGAAATTATCTGGGAGGGTTATGCTCTTTGGAAACAGAAAGGCTTTTTCTAGAGTGACCTGGTTGAAATTATTTAAAATATATCACAGTTGGAACTCTAGCAATATTATAATCCTAATTTTCTTGTTGTTGTTGCCACCCTCACATCCACCTCCTACAGGAGCTTCATAACACTCAGTTTTAAAACAAGTGATTAAGGAAAATTATAGACTATTTGTGGGAGGTCTCTGCTAAACCTTTGAAGCAGGTAAACTCTATCTTCAGAGTCCATTCATGCTCAATGCCTAGAAAAGGACTAATCCATAGTAAGTGCTCATTGAATATTTGCTGAATGAATGAATGAATGAATGAATACTCTTTCCCTCCAGGAACTCTTCCCATTCTTGCAAATACTCAGCATCCTCTCTCCCTTTCATAACTTCAGGGTCACCCTTGTATTGTCTGACACCAATTATTCATTCATGTATTTAATGAGTTCTTACTGTATGTTAGACATTATGGTACCAGAAACTTCATGATAGAGGATTTATTATAGCCACTGCTGGTATTGGGTTATGTAGCTGTGTCACCCAGGAAATGATGTACACCCTACAATGGAAAATATCCATTTTTCAATGTACTATATTTCAGCAAGAGATTCTTCCTACTAAAAGGAACAGATATTCCCCATGAAAGAAATACATCAGAGAATGCATTCTGCCAAAAGATCATATCCCACAACCTGTCATCCCCTCAAAAACTGAATGCAGGGGAGAATAGAGACTGATGCAGCCCAGAAAGCTTGGGTTAAAGAGAAACAGCATCTTAGAGGCCTCCTGAGCCGTCCATCCTCAAGCTAATAAGGAAAGCAGGCAATTAAGTACTTTTCTCAGTATAAAGGACAAAACCAAAGCTCATAATACAAAACAATGAAGACTACATTTAAAGTAAATGTCTCTATAAGGCTGGCTAACACTGCCAACTCCAGGGGCACTCTCATCCCACATGCAACATTAGTTCCATGAATCCTTATGCAAGTTTTTAACGTAGATCCACATGTAATGGCAGGAAAAGAAGTCTACAATATATTATCAAGAGCAGACAGCAATTTGAAAAAGAATGTATTATATAATTCCATTTTGTGTGTATGTATACTGTATATATATATATATGTACATATATATGGTTAAAAGATAAACTGAGGCATATTAAAATATTTAATAATTTATTTGAGCAAAAAACCATTCGAATAGGGCAGCATCTAATCCAGCAGATAGAAAGGAGGTACAAGGAGCTGTACACAATATTGATATTTATAGGCAGAAGGGAGCAGGAACAAGGAAATCATACTAGGCAAAAAAGCAGGTTGGTTATTGCAAGGTTACTTTTCTTTAGAGACTGGCAGAGGCCTATCAAACAAATTACCTAACTAGTGCTGATTAGGCAATTCCTTATCATCTGGTTAAAGTTTCTGTGTTTGGGAGAGATGAAATTGTACTTAAGTCTTGGTGTGTGACATGGGACTTAGCATAAGTGACTCCATTTTAGGCCCATTGTTTTTATATAAATAAATAAATAAATATTCAGTCTCTATAATATCAGTTTTATATCTCTTGGTGGCGTTTATCACTCACTTTTATTTTAAAAAATTATTTATTAGCTTGTTCTACCTAACTATTTTCTACCTATGTACTACCTGTCTACCTGTACCTCTCACTAGAACGCTAGCTCCAAGGAAGCAAGACTTTTGCCCCTTTCATTTACAGCAGTATGGCCAGTGTCTGAACACAGTCTAACATATAGTAGGTGTTCAATAACTATGTATTGGAATAAAAAAATAAATGAGTAAATTTATAAATACATAGAAACAATTTTAGAAGGTAAAAAAGGTCACTACTGGGCAGGGTGTTTGGTACGTGGAAGGAAAAGACGGGATGAGGGAATCTGTTTACTTAACATTTGTTTATATTTTATGAATATTCTACCACACATTTGTATTTATAAAACTAAAAAAATGGGGTTTTATAAAGATTTTTATAGTAAAATTTAATCATTTTATAAAAGTTTATAATTCAACTTTCTGCAACTGAGTTAATAGTTCTACAACATGAAGATAGCTACTCCTTACAAAATGGTATGGGAGAAGAATATTGAGTACACAAATAAGAGCTGACCAAAAAACAGGAGAGGAAGAATACAGACTAGATTCAATAATCATCAACTAATAATTTTGTTATCTTTGGAAATTCCTGTGTTAATTCTAGGTAGGTGGCCCTTTTTGGACTGCTAATGAGAAGCTTCCAGAGCTGGATGGTGGGTAAACCATATGGAATGCTGTTTTTAAAAAGACCCATTTCTGTCTGAGCGTGCCACACATTACATTAAACACATGAGATGCAAAGATACGCGATTCATTTCCTATCTTTAAAAAAGAGCTTACGGTCTGATAGGTAAGACAGATACGTGAATAGAATTGTGATACCAATATCTGAACAAATTGCTCTTGGAGCAGAAGCTGCCTTGTTCACAACATGGCATATTGTATAGCAATGTAGCTTGTTGAAGAATGAATAGGAATTTGCTTATGAAAGAAGTTAGGAAAGAGTTAGGGGAAGAGTTTCTGTCTGGAAATTCTTGGCAAATAACCACAGTTATAGTAGCAGCTACTACGAATGCTCTTGAGGTTTTGATATACAGACATTGGACAGGGAAGGGAAATATAAAGAAGATATCAAAACATAATATGCCACTTCCTCAAGGCTTGCTTGTTTAGATCTTATGTGATTAGCTAAATGTGAAAAAAATCATAATAATAAAGGTTAATAATTACCTTGTTGTTCACTTGCTTCAAGATTAATATTTTAATTTTTACTCAAAACCGTAGACCTTTACCCATAAGATAAACATTGTGAAATGATGAATAGGTCAGACTATGGAAGAATAAAGAGTTTGTTCTTCTTCAAATGGACACATGGACATGTTGTTACTTAGAATAAGAGTTATCAATGAGCAGAGCATCTTACCAACACCTCCACCATTTGTGTTTTTACTATACATAGCCACATGTAATTCTGCAAACACATACATACTGGTTAGGGTTTCCACTCCCTTTCCCACTTGTAGCAAAACTCAGTTCAAAAATATCTCACCTCCTAAGACTTGCCCAACTCATCCCTCATCACTCATCCCTATCTTTGTATTAATTCTATCCATTTTTTTAATCCTCTCTAACAATGCCTAATTCACTATTATGCAGTATTTTGTTTATATGTGCTTCCTTTCCTACCACACTATCAGCTCCTTGAGGTCAGGGATCATTGTGGATCACTCGACTTTGTATTTTCAATACCGACCACCACCTTGTCTGGGACAATGGTGGTACAAAGAATAACAGGAAGGAATTGGACAACAGTGAGAAATTCTTGAGCCAGTATGATCAATTAAGAGGCAATGTTTGTGTAAATAACAAATCCAGGGCCGAATAATCCTTTTGCTGCCCACACTGAAATCACATTCGAATAGTCAAAGTTCAAATGGACGAAAACCATTGTTTCAAACCTAATTATCAGTCCCTTCTCTACTTAAAACTCACACCTATGTTAATGGTTCCAGTCTCAGTAAATGGTACCATGATCCAAACCTCTGGCCAAAACAGAATACTAGACATCATATGACGTGAATATCTATTGATTGTTTCCCTAGTAGCTTTTTATTCTTATTCTGATAACCATGTGTGAGTGCCTATCAGAGGAGCTGCACCTGGCCGACTCTCCTCCCAAGTGTGTTAGGGGAGCAGTCCCTAGGGAAGGTCTAGGCCAAATCAGACATGTTATTCCACCTGCCACAGTGATTTGTTCTGGGAAGGACTATGACCTAAGTCAAAACAGCAACATCTCAGGACTATTGTTTTTCCCACTGGAGAAATGGAACTCCATTTCATGGGACAGGTGTTGGGGTAATGGTAGCAGAAGGAAACTAGGGCTAACACACTGAACCTAAGAATGGAACCAACATAGAAGAAGCAGTGTAAAGATGGTTTCTAAGGACAACATTTGAGCCCAAAATAAGGTTATACCTGAAGATTATTCATTACTTGAGCCAATACATTCCCTTTCAATGTAAGCCAGCCCGAGTTAGGTGTTCTGTGATTTGCAACAGAAATATGCAATACTATCATGGACTCTCTCTTTCTTATCCAGTCACTAGCTCTAGTCAGTTGTATCCCCTTAATATCTCCTAAATATGTCCACTTTCTCCATTTCTGCTGACAGAAGACCCTACCATCATCTCTTACTGAATTTTTGCCTCAACTTTCTGTCTGCCTTAGCCTTGTCCTTCTCCAAGCCAATCTCTACCCTGTATTCAAGATGATTTTTCTAAAATGCATAATACGATCATTTTACTATCCTGAAGCCATTGCTTCCATTAAAACTCTCCTAACTCTTCCAGTCTACAGGCATCTTTCTCTCTCCCACCAACTACTGTCCATTGGTATTGAGCACAGACCACTCTGCTATAAATAACTCTACTAGTTGCATGACTTGTGCCTCAACCTTATGCCCCATCCAACCCAGTCTCTACATTGTACCCAAAATGATATTTCTAAAATGCATAATGATCATTACTTTCCTTAAAATCCTTCACTATCTCCTCATTATTGCCTATAGTATAACATCCAAAACTAATACCATATGCAAGGCGTACTGTATACATACCTCTTTTATTTTCTCTATATTATGATGTTTTGACATCTTAAAAAAAACCTCTCTGGCTGTGGAGAGAGTGCCCCTCTTAGGGCTTGCTAATTCTTATAGAGCAAGGACTCAGTCTCAAACATGCCTTGGGTGTGCAAACTAACCAATCCAGAGCCATACATACCTCCTCTGTCAGGCCCATACACCACAGCATACAATATCCCTCTGCCTTAATCATCTCAGGCAACTAGGACCACCCCTACAGTTCAAAGCCTACCAAACTCTTTAAACCAGCCAGCCCTAAGCTATTTACATTGCCCTATTCTATCTTTTCCCTGAAAAAAAACCAATAAGGGCTCTGGCCTAAACCTTTGGCAGGCTCCTGGCTTCTGCCTCCTGACGCCCTGGTGCTTTCCCATGTGGCCCTGCAGGTGTGCCATGTTTTCTGTCTCTAGGACTTGTGAGTATCATAAACTTTGTTTTCCTGAGTCTCTCCTCTGTTTCCTCTTGTGACCACACGTGATCGACCACCTCATAAGAGAACACAAAACGTAAGTTCTCTTCTTACATCTCTCACTTTATTGCTAACTATTCTCCTCACCATTTCTCCTCTCTCTGGCTATACCGAACTTCAAGCAACCTCCTGAAAACATGTTGACTTTTCTCATCCCCCGGTTTTTATGCATGCAGTTCCTTTGTCTGGAATGAGTTCCTTACTGCTTCTCCTTTTCCCATCCAACTCCACCTAGTATCTCCCACTTGTTCTTAAAAACTCTGCTTTTTAGTAGTGTCAGGAAGACTTTCCTGTTGCACTACCCCCAAGTCTGGGTGAGGTACTCCTGGGTAAAGCATAATAACCTCTCTGATAGCACTTATCACTGAACTATGATTGCTTGGCTTATTGTCTGTTTCCTGCATATACAGGAAATCCCAGAAAGGCAGGAAAGACACTGTGTCTTATTCAGTGTCACATCCCAGCATCTGACACAGGGCTTGGCATAAAATCAGTACTCAATCAATATCTGTTGATGACATGATAAGTGCTATAGTAACTTGAAAAATAGATTCTATATGAAAGTTCATAAATATTTTTCTCCTAAACTAAAGATGAGCATCAACCTTCGCTGCTGCCTCCCCCGAATCTAAGAGCAGGTTTCACTGCAGCAGAGGGAAAAAAACAAGCAGGAACAGATGCTGAGGCATATGCAACCCTTGCTCTTTTCCTGCAGCAAGAATTCACTTTCACTTTCAGGTAGGCCCAGCCTGCCGTACAGTCTATTCCACGGCCTCCTTGGGAAGCTCAGAGGGAAGACAACTTGGCACCGAGTGAATGAACTGTGTTCTGATGAAGAAAGGGGGATTTTCCACTGCATCATCAGTCTGGCCACACTGCCAAGCATCCGGATGGGGAGGAGGACTTAACAGACTAGCCCTTGCCAGTGGTGCAATGCAGCTTCCTGGAAGAAAGAGCAACAGATTTTCCCGGGAAACACACTATAAGGAATGGTAAAAGGATGAGGCCTTTAGGGAGCTAATCTGATCCCAGATCTGGGCAATACAAGCCTTTCCATGCAAGTCTGTTCAAAGAGTGCATTTTGCTGGGGACCTACCCTCAGCCCACCACCTCCGATAAACCTTCCCGAACTCTCTAGCCCACAGAAATCTCACTGGCTCTTCTATCAAAACATACATGCATTGCATTGGTATTAAGCACTGACCACTTTGCCACAAACAGCTCTGGCTGAGTGGCATGCATTTTATTTAACTATGGAAGCAGGTCCTGATTTACCTCCCCACCTGAAATGAAAGGTCAGAGGCCACATTGTATACTTCTCTCTATGCCCTTTATATATTCATAGCATTAAGCACAGTGTTAGGTTTGTGACTGAGATATCAAGGATCACTCAATAGATGAATGAATAAAGTCCAATGTATTCATTCATGGAAAGACTCAGTATAGAGGAATCTACTAAATGAACAGAGGCAAGCTTCCTACAGGAATCAGCTTCTCCTGACCTGAAAAAACCAGAGTATCACTGGCAGATCTTCACTTTACCCTCAACCAAATGACACCTGATAGACTGGATCAGGTGCTGGAAAATATGAGCTCCATGGATCCTATATCATATGCTCTCTATCTATGTCCTCTTATGTCAACAGTAGTTTATAATCTGCAATGCTATCCCTAAAGCTCCTGGGGTTAGGGTCAGGGTGAAATACCACTGCTACTAGTCCCTCTCTGCTTTGAGTGGGCTCAAGATATAAGTTACATAAGTCGTAGTGAGATGTCTGTTATTTCAGGGAAAGAATATAGACTCTGTTTATTTGGTAGCTGGAGTGGAGACCACCCTCCTGTGTTATAGAAATCGAAGTATAATATTTATGTCTTCTACCATATTCAAAGCAAGATGATATAAGCCCCTTAATGCTTCAAGGATAACCAAGATATGAGGTCTCCACTCTCAAAGAGATTGCTGTGAAGAACTTGAACTTAACAATGGGTAAGTTGATCAGACAATAAGAGTTCAGAAAACAAAGCAAACACGACAAAGGAAAAGGGACTTGAGTCGAGTCCCATTGGATCTGTGGGATTTAATTAGCAAAAGAGATCAGTTAGTATGCAATCATTCCAAGCCAAGAAACCTGGGAAAGCCAAGGTGTAAAAACAGGACTGCGCTAGACTCTTTCAGGAATAGTGTGAAAGTCAATCATTTGCAAAACTGATATGTAAATGGATGGTTATGCATAGGAGTCTCTTTCACAAAATGTGAACTCTGTACTGCACCTTTTAGGTGTTGGCAGTATGAAGGTGCTCTGAGATCCTGCATTCAGTGCTGAGTGCTGGGGCAGTGCTTTTTGAGCTTTAATATACATAGGAGCCACCTGAGCATCACATTAACATGCAAACTCTGCTTCAGGAGGTCAGAGAAAGACAGTGAAACCCTGCAATTCTAACTAACCCCTGGATGACATGGATATTGCCGGTCCACGGGTCACATTTCAAATAGCAAAGCAGTAGGACATCTTTCGCTTTGTTGAAGTGACTCCTACTTATCATCACAGCAGCTTTCTGATTAAACGTACTAGATGATAGAATCTATGGGAGGCTAGACAATATCTGGTAAAATGTGTACAATGAAAACTATATAATCAACTTCTCAAAAAAATATATGTACAATAACTATCAGAGTATAATCATCATTTTTGATGTCGTTTACCATCCAAAATAGAATGCCATCAGAACAACAATGAACAATATTTCTATGGGCCAAATCCAGGCCACCACCTGTCTTATAAATAAAGTTTTATTAGGACACATCTACATTCATTCATTTATCCATTTTCTATGGCTGCATTTATGCTTCAGTGTCAGAGTTAATTAGTTTTTCCAGAGACCACATGTTACTCAATATTTACTGCCTGGCCCTTCACAGAAAATGTTTGCGGGGGCCTGGCCTATAGAATTGAGGACATGACCTTTTAGTATCTTACTGGCTCTAGACGTAGGCACCTAAGCTGCCCATTAAGCTTTCTGCCCTGAAATCCCAATGTCTTTCCCAGGACATTGCTTTGAAAGAACATTGAGTCCTCCCCAGTTCTCTGGACGGGGGTGGGGGATGGGAGGGAACTGAACTTGCCCAGTAAACCCCCATATCATGTAGCAGGTGTGGGAGGTTTGGGAAGACCTAAATCAGGAGGGCTCACATGAAACTCTCAGCATTAGTACACAACCCTCACCACGCATTTATATCCTTGACATCAGATACAACCTGTTTATGACTGGTTTGCAGGTTCAGGAGGAAATCCAAGCAAAGGTAACCTTGTGCTGCAGGTGTGTGGTGGCTCTCATCCATCGTGGAGCCCAGACCAGGTCTGGCCCACCTAACTTGATATAAAAAAACCAATCCTCTTGAGAGCCCTTGATTCAGATTAGATAGTGTCTACTCTCAACGTGGCACAGAATAGTGAGAACTTCATAAACACTGGAAGCAAACCCCTGCCCGACTGCCAGGGGAATTTGTGAACTGTCCCAGAAACCAGGCATTTGTCTGGACAGGCCTGTGTCATTAGCCTAGACTGCTGGATAGTAGATATCAAATAAAATTCGGAAGGATGCATGTTCAGAAGGGATGGGGGCAAAAGCAAGTTTCCTCCAAGAATTTGGTACAAGGAAAAGCAGAGGTGTCCTGAGAGATAAATGATAAAATCAACAGAAAATGAATCAGAGCAAATACTATGGGCAGTCGCGTTAGATTCACAAGAGCTCTTTCAGGTCTATAGGACTTGACTTGAACCCAGATGAAATTATCAGCACTTTGTGTCTGGCAACAGATGAGCTGTTCAGAAATAAAAGCAGAAAGGGAAAAGGTGTGGGACATTCATACTGGTGGTTCCCATATTTGCCCAAATCAGAGAAGAGGGTACATAAGACAAGACTCTTAGCTCATCTCTTTTGAGGATTTCTACTTCCTTTCTCCTTCCCTCCCTCTCTCCCCTCACTTCTTCTTTCCTTTTCTCCCATCTACCCACCTACCTATCTGTCTCCCTCCCTCCCTCCCTCCTTCCCTCCTTCTCTCCCTTGTGCCCTCCCTCCCTCTCTTCCTCCCTTCTTCTTTCCCTCCCTATCTCTCCCCTTCCCTTTCTCCTTTCCACAAATACTTGTGAACTATCTATTCTGCCCTATGCTATAGAGGCTGGGAATACAATGTTGAAAAAACTGACAGTCTGCTGTCAGGAACTTTAGACATCTCATGATAAAGGAAGGCATTAACAAAATAATAGTACACATAAATATATAACTGCTATACGTAATACTTGTGATAAATGTTACAAAGCACCATCCTAGCTCAGGGCCTTTGCACTTGCTACTCCCCTTACCTGGAAACATTTTCCCCCAGATATCCTTACAGCTCTCCCCTCACTTCCTTCAGGTCTCTGGTCAAACATCATTCTATCAGTAAGACTTTCCCTGATAATCCTGTATATAAAACAGCAAATTTCCCTTCTCTACTTCCCTACGCCTTAAGCCTCTTATGTTTTTTGCGTGTTTTTTTTTTTTAAGATTTTATTGGGGAATTCGGGGAGAGGAACAGCCAAGTTGTTATCCTTCAGTCTTTATTGTGGAGGGCGCAGCAAGCTCAGCTCCAAATCCTGTCATACCACTCAGCTCAAGGTGCTGTGTTCAGTTAGTTGCAGGTGGGCATAGCCAGCATCCCATGTGGGAGTCGAACCAGCAGCCTCATTATTAAGAGCCTACACTCTAGCCACTTGGGCAGCAGCTCAGCTCAAGGTGTTGAGTTCAGTCTTTAGTTGCAGGCAAGCATAGCCCACCTCAAACAGGCAACCTTGTTGTTAGGAGCACACGCTCTCACCAGCTGAGCCATCCTGCCACCTGTTGGCAGCTCAGTGGCAGCTCAGCTAAGGTGCAGCATCACTGGCCCATATGGGAATCGAACTGGTGACCCTGTTGCTCAGAGCTCGCACTCTTGAGCTAACTCTTAACCAACTGAGCCACTCGGCCAGCCCCAAGCCTCTTATGTTTTCTCCTTTATACTGACCAGTTTCAGATATTACATATTACGTATGTGCGTGTGTGCGTGCGTGTGTGTGTGTGTGTGTGTGTGTGTGTGTGTGTGTTATTTTCCTTTGGTCAGTCTTTCTTCATTGAGGCTAGAATGTGAACCCCATGAGAACAAGGACTTTATTTTTTTATTGCTCTGCTTTATCCCCAGTACCCATAGTAGATACTAAAACATGTTTATTTAAAAAATGAATAGAACTATGGATGATCTGAGACAGGGCATTACACACACTTTTTTTTTAAAAAAAAGAGTGGTAAGAGTTAACTGTTTCCACCCCCACCCCCATCCCTCCTTTATTTTCTACAGGTCAGACAATGTGCTTCCTTGTTGGTCACTCAGCCTTCCTAATCTAGGCTTGAATTTCCCTTTTCTTGAATCTTGGTAGAGATCTGTTTATCCTTTTTTGTTGTTCTCCTCTATCTCCTTATATTGTGCAATAGCTCTCTTGATCTCTATGTGGTGACGGAACAAATGATTCCTAGGACAAATTAAGCCTAAAACATCACTGGAGGCAAAAGTGACAAAACTGAAGCTGTCCTACTTTAGGCACATCATGAGAAGGCAGGGTTCTTTGGAAAAGGCAAAGATGCTGGCGGAAAAAAAGAAGGCAGCAGGAAAAGAGGGGGGCCAACCATGAGATGGACTGACTCCAGCAAAGGAGCCTTAGGCATGAGTCTCCAGGAGCTGGACAGGGCTGTTGAGAACACTGTGGACATGACTCACTCACAGGGTCACACGAGCCAGAGAGCCAACTCAACAGCACCTAACAGCAAGGAGTTAACTAGGGAGGAAAAAGCCTCTGCAGGAAGAGAAGGGCAGGAAAGAAAGCCTTGGAGAGTAAAAGCAAGCCCAGAAGCTAGAGTGAAGAGGAAGTTAAATCATGGTGGACTGTATGGAACGAGTTACTTTTTCCCCTTTCATTCCAAGAGCAGTTCAAAACCACTGGAGGTTTTAGGCCAAAAGATGCTATGTTCAGATTTGCATTTTTAAAATGTCATTCTGACGACCCATTAGATAGCGAACCAGAGCGATCAGCAAGATGCCATAAAGCATTTGAATCATGCAGCAAACTCCTCTCTGATTCCACGCTCACCAAACTCTTTTCTGCTTGCAATCCGGCTTTCTAGAATTTGACAAAGAGACATGACATGCATTTTCTAATGTACACCAGAGATATGTGAGTCAATGCAAAGTCATAAATACGTAACCTGTGTTATTTCAGTCTCTTTGAGCTCAGGTTCTGAGACCCTCCTGAGAGATGGATCCTGCCTCTCTAAGCTGACAACCGGGTAGCTAAGGCAATAAAGCTGAGAGTCAGACCTTGGACCTCAGCCACTTGATCAAGTTGAATGTTCACCTTGCAGCCCCATGGTGGCCCACCAGGAGGCCAGTCCTGATAAATTCCCAGCCTCCAACATCACCCCAACTAAATCTTTGGTCTGTGAAGGAGAAAAACCACTGTTTAATTCTGAACCAGGCCTTTGAGGGCTTACATGAACCCTGGGACAGTATAAAACACAGCTCCCTAGGAGCTGACCTCAGAGAAAAAGGAGTCACATTGAAGGAAATGCAGTTCCACAGCTCTGGACTTTCCTGGGGGGACCCCCCAAATGAGCACCTATAAAGATCATGATTGATAATTGGAGATAACAAATGAGGCATTAGTGCGAAAGCAAATTAAACCAGTCACTGTGGGGCTCTGCAGAGTTTATTTGTAAAGATATTTGTATGCTGAAAATGTGAAACACAGATAGTGAGCTAGGTAACCACATCCATGAAAGTGCCTTCTGAACAACAAAGAACGAATGAAAGTTTCAAACAGTGAACAACTTATTCTCTTAATGCAGCCCCATTCAATCAGGGGCTTCCTGCCTGAATGTCTAAATAGAAATAGCCACAGCATCGCTTCCTAGATTTCCAACCCCAAATATGGACCTGACACCAAGGTTCTGCAGGCCAGTAGGGCAGCCGTGTAAGGTAAACAAACGGCATTCAGTGGATTCTTTCCACATGGAATCCATGACATTCAAGTCTGTGCTTTTTTTTTTTTTACCTTCTAGTGACTAAAGGAAAAAGTCACTTCTTCCAAGACTGGGTATTAAAAGACATTAATTCTACTCCCAGCTCTGCTACTGGCTTGCTATGAGACCTTGGAAAAGAACTGAGCTCTAGTACATGATATGCATTTGTTTATTCATTCACAGCCTTTGATTCTTTACACAATGTCAGGCCCCATGCTATGTTCTTAGGAAATAAAGATGAATAAGAGAAAGCCTTCCCCTCAACTTGCTCCCAGTTCCTTTGGGGAGATAGGCAAGTAGAGTGAGTATCACAACAGCAGCACAATAAGCTCCATAGCAGAAATATGCACAGGGTATTAAGTAGGCTTAGAGGCTGATGTAACTCTGCCTGCAGGAGGCTGGGAATGTATCCAAGAGGAAGTGGCAGCTGAACTGAGATTTGAAAGAAACGTTGAAGTTCACCAGGGCAGTTGGATGGGCCTTAGGCAATAAGGGATATACCAGGCAAAAGGCACAGCACGAGCCATGGGGCTAAAGGAAGAAAACAAGTGTTTGTGGAGAAAATATGCAAATCTTCAAGAGAACCATGGGTACGATGAGTTATTCAGGGTGCTGCTGAACAAAAGGCAGAGGGTAGAACATTGTATTTTCCTGCGGGGCTCCTCAGCACTCAGGATGCCTGTACAAGCTCATTGCTCTTTCTGCCATCACCTGTCACCTGTGACTCTGCCTGGGTGCTTTCTCTGGTCTCAGGAGCAGGTTCTACCCAAGCACAGAGTGGACTAACATACAAAGATGTTAATGCCACAAGGCACAGCCACACACCAATGATGATGGCAGCTGTGGTTCCCTACCCATACACCCACTACACTCCTTGTTCCTAGGGATGCTAACAGCTTCTTCCTGAAACTCCTAGGATTTTGCCTGAGGGCCTCCTCTCAATGTAGTAACATGCCTGACTCACACAAGGGTTAAGATGAAATCGTTGAAGAGCAAACCCCCAACCACAGAAGTACCCCTTCACAAAAAATGAACAGAAAACTATCTCAGCTTCCTGGCCTCTCAAATATAACAAATCGAAGCAACTCCAGCTGGCCTCCCAGAGGTCCCCTGCAGGACTGAGCACCAATTGCCCACAGCAGTAAACTTCTCATTCATCAATCTTATATTCTCTTCTGTCCCTCCTTATCTTACTTCCCACTAGGCGAAGAATGGAAAAGGCTGTATGAAGGATGCTAACTGGATGCTTTCCACCATCACTTCTACTCTAAAGCTTGAAGTCCAAATCCAAGACTCAACCCCCATCAGGACTTTACCCCTCATGAGCTCCATATTAAATTGAGCACATCTGAGTTCTCCTACTTTCTGAATACCAGCAGTACGGGTTACTTTAATACAGACGTATGTTGCTTTAGAAATGCCTATCTAGTCTCACCAACTAGACATCTTCTCAAATCATATCAGCTAAAATAGTGAGTTTCCAAGTATATCCTCAAAGTTATAATAATAATTTCACCCAAAGACTCAGAACAATCCTGTGAAGTAGGTTCTATTATTATTGTTCCTATTCTGTAAAAGTGTGAACTAAGACTCAGGGATATTAAGTCATTTCCCCAAGGGCACTCAGCTAGTAAGTGGAAGGTCAGGCTTTAAGCTCAGGCACTCTGTCTTCTTAACCATTATCCTCTACTGCTTTATGAGGCTGTTTTTAATCATGTTTTTCCTTCACAAAAATCCTGTTGTTTTTTTTAAACATTTGTGTGCATAAACTAATGAGGTATGGATTACCCTATCTCATAGGTAATTATGCAATTGTTTTCTTAATTTTTTAATTAACTAAAGACATACAGAATTGTCAACCATAAAGTTGAGCTAACTAGTGTGATAACTAGACTGTACTCCCTATACAAGCTATTTGTTGAATGAATGAATGAATGAATGAGTGACTGAAAAAGCTAATCTACTATATCAGTCAAAATTAAATACACTTGAGGTTTAAGTTAGCCTCTGTAGCTTGGAGTTAGGTAGTTTTTGTTAGGCCATTCCAAAATAAAATATCAAAAACAAATTCAAGTAAAGAACATAAGCACCTTATGGGCTCTAAGTGATCCAAGGATTCCAAATGGTAACTCCTCACCTGCTGTTTTTGTGTTTGTGTGGGTTTACTTATTTTTTGTTTTGTTTTGGGGTTTTGTTTGTTTTTGTTTTTTTGGTGGGGGGTGGTGGGAGGGTTGCTGTTTTGTTTTGTGTTTTTAATCTTTTGTTCTCTTGGAGAGCCTCAGGTCTCCTTGCAAAGAAAAAAATGGATTCCTCAGGAATATTTGGGCCACAGTGGTAAAGAATGGAGCACATAATTTCATTTGGACTACTCCTGATATAAGTGATTTCTCTGATTTTCCATTTGTTCCTATTTGCCACAAGTGTAATGATCCCTTACAAATATAAAGCAGGCCCTATCATTCCACTACATAAAACTCTCATGGAACTGCTCATTATACTTAAAATTAAACCCCAATTCCTTGCCATAGCCTATAAGACTTGATGAGACATGTTTTCCAAGCAAAATACAAGATGATTAGTTTTCCCCTAGAAAGCTGAATAACCCCCAGAAAATCCATGACGTTTAGTGGATCTTCCTATCAAAATGACTCCTTCACCTGGCCTGGGAAGCCAGCAGCCCCGGTTCGGTCCTACATATGAGGGCCAGTGACACAGCCCTCAAAAAAAAAAAAAAAAAAATGACTCCTTCACTATTCAATCACCCAATAGCAGCCCACCAATACATTCCTAAAACAATGAACTTTCTTTTGGTCTCTTAGTGCCTCACACTTGAACATGAATTGACAATTAAGGATTAACAGGCATTTTAGGAAAGCTTCCAACATGAAAGAAGAATTAAAACAGGCAAGAACAAATAAACAAATCTATACATAATATCCTTGAAATTAATAAAATATATTGAAGGTTTTGACTCCTATAAACAAGGGGAGAATACCATGAAAAAAGGAATAAGTAGATAAGAAGAATGCACTCTTGGTAATAAAAGGTATCTAAAAAATAAAGCATTCAATAAGAGGTATAGAAGGCAGAGACAAGGAAACCTCTAAGAAAGTACACAAAAGAACAAAGAGAAAATAGGAAACAAGGAAAAAAAAACAAACAAGAAAAACAGTGTGACCCAATACCAATACAGGAGGTTCACTGAAAAACAGAGAAGTCATGAATTTATCAGGGAAGGGATATAGGAAATTTCTCAGAACTGGAAAACAAGGATCTTCAGAAAGAAAGAGAAAGAAAACCATACAAGAGTAAATCTATTTAGCTTAAGGCAAGCAGTAATAGCTAACGTCCAAAATTAACAAGCCAACAAGCAGCAGTATCAGCATGTTATTTAGAAATTTGGAGGTAAATACCAAAATAAACAGATCTGGAGTTCAGGAAAGGACAGACAAGAGACGGGCAAGGGGTTACTGGTGTTTCTCTCTCTCTCTCTCTCTCTCTCTCTCTCTCTCTCTCTCTCTCCCCCCCCCAGTATATTAAAATGCATATGTATTATTTTCGTTAAAATATAAAAAATAAAAATACAGTAGACAAACTATTTTTAAAACAATATTTTTTCCCAAGGCATGGTTCCTCTCTTCTAAGCCTATTGGTCTTTTTATGTCATTGTTTGGGAATATCCCCATCAGGGTATTCCTTTGAAAGTGATATGGTTAACGTAGGGTATCTTCCTAGTGGGATTTTTACGAAAGTGATCTAGGGATCATGCTGTAAGAAACTGTAAATCCAAAGAACTCCCTGCAACTGCGTGCATCACAGCCCAGCTAGGGGTTTGGCAGGGCAATTTAAAGCAAACAAACAAACAAAAATAGCTAAGTGTAACTTTAACTCATTTTGCTTGTTTGTTTTTTCCTTTGTGCCATATTATCCTGGGAACTCTGTGGAATTAGCTGTGATTATGGGAAGGGACTGGTCGAATGTTCAGGTCCCCGGGTTCCATCATTTCTTTTACCCATCCCCTGTAGATATGACTGATAGGATCCCACACAGCAGTTTTCCCAGTGGTAATAACTCACAAGGAACCAAAGAAATGCTTATGGAAGGTAGGAGAGAAGGGAAAGGGGGAATGGGATGGAAAGGAGGGACATGGAGGAAGCAACCAACTTTTTATACCTGAGCTGCTGTGAAATTAATAGCAATCCACTAGCTGAAGTTTGGGTCTACACATAGAAAACAGTCCGATTGTTTTGACTTTGACAAAAGACCCCCAATCTGTAGTTACTGCACATCTAAGTGAGTGTCTAGCTCAAGATGTAGAAGAAAACAAACATAAGCAATGACTAATGCCCAAAAGTACTTTAAATCCTCATCTGGAATACAAATTTGACAAATATGAAACAAATACAAAACAATTGCGTAGCTCCTATACAATGTCATATAGACAAAAAAAGAAAAAGGAATTGGATATCAAACAGGCCAGATATTAAAGAACCTTAAAGAAAGAATATATATATATATATATATATATATATATATATATATATATATAATGCTACCTATACATAAAGCACTTTTCATGTATGCTTTTATAGAATACTTATAACTACCCTATAAATAATCACTGACATCACCTCCATATGAATAAGGAAGACCTAGAGGCATTAAACAGCATCCTCAATTCACACAGCCAGGGCAACAATGGAATTTGAATTGATTCAGGCCTTTTCATGTTTGCTCACTTATTGCACAGAGTTCTGAAGGCTGGGTAATACACAGAGAGGTGGAGAAGAGGCCATCGTAAGTGAGAAAAAAATAGCCTGAGCTGAGATGAGTGCAGGAGAACAGTGCAGAGAAGGACCTGATTGGGAGAAAGCCTGAGCTAGTTGAGACCTCATGAGCTTTGGAGCCAGATAGAGTGGGAGTTAAATTATAGCTCTGCAGCTTACCCGGCAGCATCTAAGAGTGGAAAAGTTCCCCAGCCTCTTCATCCTCATCTATAAAATGGGTTAACTGTCTCTAGGATATATTGTGAGGTTTGGTTGGCACAACTCATATTTTCTAAAGATCGCCTAGCATAAATTTTTATGAGTATTACTGAGGGTGGAAAATAGTGGGAGGTTGTTGGTCAAAAGCACCTGGTCTAATCCATCCATCAAAACAACCACCTGCACAGGTAGGGCTGTACATTAGTCACTGGATTCCGACAGGCTCTTCAGTTATCTGACTCTGACCAGCTCGAGTCAGTCCAGACAGTTTGTGCAGCTCTAGGAAACAGGCTCAGTTTGGCCTCTGAATTTTGGCATCCTGGACCATGGGATCCTGGGGGGAGGATGGAAAAGTACCTGGCAGCGCCTCCCGAGTCCAACTTCCTGCTGGCGACATCCACCTCTTGCTGACTCTGACTCACCCACAGTATGCCCTCTGTCCCCTGCGGCCCATCCGCCCATTAGGCCCGGCAGCTCTCCTCCTATGCTGACTTCCCTCGCTTGCTCCCACACGTGTGCTCAAGGTGGAGGCAGCCCTAATGAGGAAACACAGGGCAGCTGCTACTGTGGGCATTTCTTCCTCAGCCAGCAAAACAAGGCCTGCAGCAGCCTCATCTGCAGGGCCTGCATGGCTCCACGGCCCTGCTGGTCACAGGCTGCTCTTTCTCAATCCTGAAGCTCTCCCAGGGGATGGGGAACTCTACAAACGCCAGTCTGGCCTCCGAGAACCCAAAGGCATCAGAGCTGCCTCCCAGATGAGGAAGAACCCCTAGAGACTTGCTCTAGGGATATGTCCTGTGCATTCCCAAATGGAGTGTGACAAATGAGCATGAGGCAGAAGCTCACCACAAAGCCTCCTTGAAATTGCTGTTCCTCAGCCTGATAATCCAGGCTCTCCACAATCTGTCTTTTCAGTCTGTTTTCTAAGACCTCCTCCTGTTCCAACTCAGTGATTATGATGAACTGGACCAATCAATCATAAGCCTGCCCTGAAACACATGATAGAAACACAAAGTCCAAGATTCTGATTCAGTGGATCAGGGTTGGGCTCAAGGACTCTGTAATGGAAGAAGCACCTTAGGAGAGTCTACTGATCAGGTGATGTGAGAACATGGTACTGGTCAGGGGTTCTCAGCATTCTCAGCGGGCAGCCCTAAGGCTCAGGAGAGCGGGGTAGTTGCAGCAAGGGACACTTGGACTCTCAAGACACTCCTCTGTTGTGTGTTAAACTGTACTCCACCCCATCTCTCCCACCAAAAAAAAATAAGGTGAAGCCTTAACCCCAGGTACTCGTCAATGTAACTTTATTTGAAAATAAGTTTCTCATAGATGTAATTTGTGAAGATGAGGTCATATTGGATTAGGGTAAGCCCTATTTCCAATATGACTGTTGTCCTAATAAAAAGAGAAAATGGAGACTTGGGCATAGAGACGCATAGAGACACATGAAGGTAAAGGAAGAGATTAGATTTATGGTGTCATACACCAAGGAGCACCAGGATGGCTAGCAACCTCCAGAAGCTAGGAAGAGACCAGAAAGCTTTCCTAGAGCCTTCAGAGGCGTATGGTCCTCCTAACACCTTGAGTTTATACTCCAAGCTTCCAGAGCTGTAGGAGATAAGTTTCTGTTGCATTAAACCACTGAGTTTGTGGTGATTTCTTATGGCAGTCCTGGGACACGATACTTTCCAGCTGCCCTCTCTAATGCGCGTGCGCGCGCGCGCACACACACACACACACACACACACACTTTAACTAGAGCAGTACAACAGCTTGGTGTTTGATTTGTTATGTTTTGGAGTTCAGTATAACCTTTCATTTGGGAAAAGGGAAAAAGGAGTTTCACTACAGACCAAAGTTTAAAAACCTACCACTTTGGCCAAATGGAACCATAAGCGATTTCCCAGACACACCCTGCAGTTTTCTGATGTCACATTTGTATTCATGATGTTCCTGACATCTGGATACTTTACCTACTTTTCACCTGTGAAAATATGATCCATCCCTGAAGCTCAATGTGTCTATGATCTCATCCACAGAGTCATGCCTGACAGCCCTTCAGTTAGATGTAAGTTCTGCTTTGTAATCCCAGCTGAATTTTTGCATGTTCTCTTACAGCATCTACCTCATTCAACACTGTATTCTAGCCATGTGTGAAATGTTTTAGTCCCCATCTTGACTGCATGCTGGGCTCTACTTTTCATCCATGTTTGTGTAACCTTCTGGTTAACTGAGATTTTCTGTTACCTGAAGATCATGAGGGAAACTCAAAAAGGTCTCTTGATGTGGAGAACGGTGTTTACACCCATGTGCTGCAGAGGAAGGGAGGTCTGTTCTGGCTAACTGGCTGACAGCACTGTTTTTCAGGTATCAACAATATTCTCCAGTTCATCATCGAATGATATCCATCAGGTTACCACGTCCTGGTGCTATTCTATTTTCATAAGTGTTCTTTCGTCACCAACACATTTTCATTCTTCTTAATATTTCCAGTGGCATCACTTCACTCCACTAACGTAAAAAAACAAGCAATTTAAAATTACCCTCTGCTGTTTCCCACTCATCCACAGAGAGAGCGAAGTTGCCATTTACGGACACTTGCTGTTGCCATGTTTTTCAGAAAGTTTGCCATTCCACAAGCTGTTTTTAGCCCCCATACCCACGACACTTCTCCAGGCATTTAGTATTTCTTTATCTGACGCTTTTCCAAGGCAATACCTCCGCCTCCTCATTGAATCATGCGGGCTGTCTCTTAATCAAATGGTATTTTTTGAAGTGTTTCCTCGCTGGAGCCCACAAGGTTGTTTCTCATCTTTTCCCCCACACCTGCTTCATACGCTAACCTAAAGAGAACCACTTATGTGGTTTATTGTCCTGTTTGGAACAGAAATATGGTATCTGTCATCTCCTCATTCTCCACAATCTGGCCCAACAGTTGAAAGCATCTAAAAATATCAACTAATATTTCTTTATTTTCTTGCTCCCCAGAAAATGATAAATTGTCTCTGTTTGTATCTGACATTCCATAAAAGCTTGGCCAGATTCAAAACTGTGGAACAGTGAAAACAGCTTAAAAATTAACAGCAGAAAAATGGATTCAAATCCCATTTATTAGAGATATGACTTTGGACACAAAGACATCTGAACCTTAATTTTTTTCATCTGCAAAGTGCAGAAACAAGGATTTACTTAACAGTATTGGGTAAGAATTAACTGAGCTATTGTACTGTAGGTCTCTCATATCTAGCATACTGTATGACAGGCACATAGTAGGGAACCAACAATGTCTCCAATTATAGAACTGTCAAAACTATGGGGTAAATGTACAAGGAATGGCAGCTTACCATCCATGATATTTTAATGTTGAGATAAAAAAAAATTATCTTAAGGTTAGAAACAGAATTCTTCTTAAGAAGGAAGAGTTTTTGTTTAATGAAAGAAAAAAAACACTTCACAAGTCTCTTGGGAGTACAAGATGAAAGAAATCTATCATACAATGTCAGAAGATATTTTTTAAAATATAGCTCAATAATATAAAGAAACTGAAATTTTGGAGATAGGAGAAAACAGAGAAGGAAAAAGGAGAATAGAATAGTGAGAGACTGACATCTAAGTTAGCCAATTTTATCAAGGGATTTTTGAAAGATTAGAAATGGAAGAATGTCCAATAATCAACGTTAAGTTCTTTCTATTTTGTAATGCATGCCTCCTCCAGGTCTTCTGAGCCTCACACCCACACAAAGTTCCGGAAGAACATTTCATTAATTTGGGTTTTGCTCTGGAATGGTTATAGACTTCAAGAAGTGGAGCAAGAATTCTTCCTTTGTGGAAACATTGTTGAACAGGTAGAGCATGTGTGAGATGGTCAAATAATCCATTTGTGGGTACAAGGACTCACATCTGGAGAAGATCCAAGAAAACAGAAGCCCCCTGGGAGTTTGCAGAAAACTTATGGAAGATAAGAGACTTCCCAGGACAGAAAAAGGGGGCTCAAGCACTGTTACCTAAACCAGAGTAGGCAAATGTTTTCTCTGAAAGATCAGATAGGAGAACTTCTAAGCTTGTGGAACATCTACTATATATTGAATTATGTCCCCTCGAAATTCCTATGTTGTGGCCCAGTTTAGGTCCCAATGTGATGACATGTAGAGATTGGCAGTCTTTGAAAGATAATTAGGTTTAGAGGAGGTCATGAGGACAGGGACCTCAGGACAAGATAAGAGATATCTGAGAGTTTGCTCTCTTTCTCTTTCCCTATGTATACACACCAAGGAAGGCCATGTGAGCACACAAAAGCCATCTACAAGCCAGGAAGAGGATCCTCACCAGAACCCAATCATGCTGGCATCTTTGATTGCTGACTTCCAGCTTCCAGAACTATGAGAAAATAAATTCATGTTGTTTAAGCCACCCAGTCTATGGTATTTTATTAAGGCAGCCTGAGAAGACTAGAGAATATGGTCTCTCTTGCAACCATTCAACTCTGTCATTGTAGAAAAAAAAAATGGCCCTAGACAATATGGAAACAAATTGTTGTGACTGTGTGTCAATAAAACTTTATTTACAAAAAAAACATGGCTGGCCAGATTTGGTCCAGAGACAGTAATTCATCAACTGCTGATCTATACCAGGGGTCACCAGTCTACCTTTAGAAACAAAATCCAGCCAGCTGTCTGTTTTATTTATGGCCCTGTAAGCCAAGAATGGATTTATATTTTGAAATGATTACAATTTAAATGATTATACAAGTATGACCAAAATATCCAGTATTTTGCTTCTTGTCATGCAAAGCCTAAAATATCTACCCCTTTAAGAAAAAGTCTGTCAATCCTTGATCCTAATCTGAACGCCCAGCTGACACTTGTGTTCCATGTACATTGAGTTCCATGTACATTGCATCAGATTTCTGTCTCTTATTTTAAGGCCCAAAGTTGACACTTGGGAGGAACCTATGGAGGAAAATTTCTTGTGAACTCTTAAATCTCCTGCTAAAACTCATCTTCTGCATCTCAATAAAAGGTACCATGAAAACACACAGTTAAGAAAGCATGTAACCTGGGAGTCTTCATTAACTCTCCTTCAACCCTTTATTTAAGCAATCAGAAAGACCTGTCTGTTCTATTTTGAAACATTTATCCTAATCCAAGCTGCTGAAACTATCACTGATGTTCCCCTAGTTCATGCCATCATCCTCCTCTCACCCAGATAACTACTCCTCCCTAACTCCTGTCTTCTGCTCTTCCTCCCAAACCAACCACCATCTAGTACATAACAAAAGCCAGAGGGATTTTCTTTTTTTTTTTTTTAAATTGGGGAATTGGGGGAGGGGTACAGTGTTGGGGAATCTGAGAAGGGGAACAGACAAGTTGCTGTCCTTTTGTTCTTCAGTCTAGTTGTGGAGGACGTTGCTTCACTGGCCCATGTTGGTATCATCATTGTGCTCTTCCTGGGGGAGGCACATCGATTGCGGGCCTCCGGACGGCCGCTCATGGTGGCTCTTGGCAGCTCGCGCTGGCTGCCGGCCACTCATTGTAGCCTATGGCAGCCCACTGCAGCAAGGGTGCAGCCTACACCGTCATAGGCAACTCACAGCAGCCCAGCTCCAGGTGGAGCTATTGTTCACCATCTTAGCTGTAGAGGGCAGTGTCACTGGCCCTCATATGTGGGATCCGAACTGGGGCACTGCTGCTCAGAGCTGGCACTTCAAGCAAGCTCCTAACCAACACTCCACTCAGCCGGCCTGGGATTTTCTTTTTTAATTTAAGTTCCATGTTACCCCTTTCCATAAAATCCTCCAATAGTTCCCTTACTGCATGGCAAAAGAATTGAGAACTATCTAGTCTTCCAAAGGATTATCACCAAATTTACTCATTGTCCCTTGGGGCTCTCACTCTTCCCAAGGACCTCAGAGATACAGACCCTGACCTGGACTTTCTTCTACAAGCCTTCATAAAGCTCTCACATATGGGGGTCTTTATTTATACTATGCAACAATTATATGTGTCAGGTGAGAAACGTCCCAGGGTTTGAGGTGTGATGGAGAACTCTCTACAACTAGTGACTAGTTTGCCCAGGTACTCATGCTGTATATTTTTGTCTTCAGTAACATCCAAAATGGGTCTTGTATACAAGAAAGGTATTAGAAGGAAAATGTTCTAAAATGAAAGGAAGTATCTCTTATGTGAGATGGCTGGAAAGAGAATAAGCCAAAGAAATAAGATCCAGTCAAAGTGCTGCAAGTAGGCAGCGTATCTTTCCCAGCTCCATTGGATATTGGCCTGGGTCCTGTGAGTTGTGTTGGCCAGTTCAGTGTAAGCAGAGGTGATGTACTGACGCTTCACATGTGCTTGCCTGGAGGACTTGACCTCTTGTACTTTGTCCACCATGAGAAAAGCCAGCCCCAGGGAGCCATGGTCCAGAACAAGGGACTTGAGGAAGAGCTGAACCTGATCTGCTACTTGGAGCAGAGCTGCCTGGGCCAGCGGACAGACAGGTTAGTGCAAAAATGTTTATTATTATAAACTATTGATATTTTGAAATTGTTTATTATGCAGATTTATCACTGCAGGAATCCTGACTGATAAAATCCTCTTTTACACACCTTTCAGTATAATTGCCTTCAAAATATTGCCTTTATTACCTCCCTTGGAAAGCTTCCTATTACCAGTTAAACTGTGTTCCCCAAAAGCATATATTGCAGTCTTAACCTCTGGTACCTTGAAAGTGAACTTACGTGGAAATGGGGTCTTTACAAATGTAATCAGTTTCAACTGAGGTTAGCCTTGATTAGGGTGGGACCTCACCCAGCTGGACCAGTGTCCTTATGAGAAGAAAAAGCAGAAATGTAGCAGACTAACATCAGAACATTACATGATGACAGAGCCAGAGATTGGAGTGATGTAGCTGCAAGCCAAGGAATTCAAAGATTAACAGCACCTACAGAAACTAGGAAAAGGCAAAGAAGTTTTCTACTTTGCAAAGAGGAAGCATAGCCCTGCTGATACCCTAATTTCACACTTCTAGCCCCCAGTTCTGTAAGAGGACACAGTTCTGTTCTAAGCCACCCAGCTTGTGGTACTTTGTTATGGTAGCCATTGGAAATGAATACAGTTTTCCTAATGTCCACACCCTAAAAGTTATTTCTCTTTTCACAAAATACTCTATGTGTACCACTGCTAGTGCCATTATCACATTCTGTCTGTCATCAGAATTACCTTCCTCTCTCTTACTAGGCTGGCACTCCTGAGGCTTGGTGCCTTTTCCATGAGGATTCAGTGAATTCATCCATCTGAAAATATTTTATGACTTGCCAAATCATGATACTAATGTTGGGTTGTTTTGTGATTATTAATATCAACTTCCTTACATTCTGTCATTTACTCAGCACATAATTATTGAGTGCCTATGACTGAGTGCCAAGCATGGTGCCTGGTGAAAGGGATACCATGCATGGAGCCCCCAACTAAAGTAAACTCATAATATAGAAATAAATGGGGTGCTGTGATGGAGAATGATTGGGGATCCACTTTTGGGGGGTTATGACAGTCCTCTTTGATGAGGTGATGTTTAATTTGAGACCTGAATGATGGAGGCATATCATCAATTGTGAAGAGCCAGGGTAAAGTGTTTCCAGGCAAAGAAAAAAATCAAGCCCTAAGTACCTGTTTTGGGAAAAAGGGTGGCCCAGTGCTAGGGGCTAACAGAAGGTAAAGGAAACTGGACCAAAGTAAAGTGGGTTCAGATCATCTGATTTGATGTTTGGGAGGCTGGTAGGGGCCAGATCTTCCAGGATACTGTAGGCCATTGTCAAGGATGTGGATTTTTATTCTACGTGCAGTAGTGGAACTACTTTTGTAGTCTTTGCCTGACTCTGACTCTGAGTATTCCTTTAAGGAACAGAGGTTGGATTGGCTCAGCATTTCTCAAAGAGGAGTTTGTAACAACACTACCTTTTACTGGAAACCTCTTTGCCCTCTCCCCCTTCCACTCCCGCACGAAGCAAAGTAACTCATACTCCACCTAAAGGTTTCATTTTAACACTTTGTAAGCGGGGCATACAAAGCTATATGACGAGTTTACTCGTTTCCCACATACAATGTGTTAATATCAGTTCCTCAGAGTAAATTTTACCAATTTTTCATATTAGGTTAAGACCTCTGTTAGACACATATCTACTTAAATCCCAGGAGGGGCTGGGCTGCTTTATCATCATGCCAATACCTAGCACGCAGCACAGTGCCCTGCAAAGAGAAGAGGCTCAATGCATAGTTACTATATAAACAAACAAACAAGTTGGAATATTAATATATGTTAAACAAGAAAAGCTTTCATGATCAAAATCATTTGAGAAACACTGAATTAAATAATCTTAACAGATTTCCTTATTACCATTTTCAGCATCTTCAATATGTGAATGAATATGGAAAGAAGATATATTGTGTTTGCTCAATTCTAAGATTTACTTTTAAAAATAATTTTACACTTCTCAAATTCTATGCTTCTTATATGTGCTTGACATGCTCCTTTCTCATCCTACTTACAGCTCTACTAAAATCTGTTATTAAATCTTAGTAATTATTTCCTATAATTAATGGTGTCATAGAATTAAGAGAATCCATTAATATAGTGTGTTTCTCAAGTGTGGTTGATTATGGAATCCTTTTTTACAGAGCTTCTCCTGGGACTAGTTTTCTGTGGCATACATTTTGGCAAAAACTGGAATAGAAGGCCACTTCCAAATTTACTAACCTCTTAGTCTATGGGTTAGAATTAGAAAGCAATATACTACAAGTAAAAAACAAAAACAAATATGACTATTGAAACTTGAGTATTCTAGGGCCTTTTCAGTAATCCCACATAAGTCATTTAAGCACTCCGACTCTCAAATATTCTATCAGTACAAGAGGGACAATAATATCTTCCCTGCTTACCTTATGTGACTATTATTGGAGAATAACAGAAATGTTAAACGTAGAGAGGTCAGATTCTGGTTAAAGATATTAGAATGAACAAACAATTACCATTCCTATCTTCCCCAAAATACACTGACAGGACAGTAAAGTGACTTTAAAAAGGGCTAAGCACAAAAGAAGAACAAGGAGGAGGAGGAAGAAGAGATGGAAGAGAAGAGGAAGAGGAGGAAGAGGAGGAAAACCACAAATATTTTGGAAGCTGGAAGGCAGATGGATGAGTGAGAACTGATTTAGCAGATCCTAAACTGCTGAAACCTAAAGAGGAAAGCAGATAAGTAACTTAAGCTGCACTCCTCAAACCCAGGATATAATTGTAGGAATAAAGTCCTTAAGAAGGCAAGAAAAAGAGACCTAGACAAAAACAGGGCTTCAAGCTCTTTCCACTTTAAGAGAAAATAAAGAAGAAAAGATTATGAGACAGAGAGAAAGAAAATAATAAATGTCCAAGAACAGAGATATATTTCCTGATTGAAAATATCTACTGAGTGTCCAACATGATGAATAAAAAAGAAGTACTACAACTGCACAGCATCACAAAAATTTAAAATTTGAATGATGAAAATAGCCAAAAAGCTCCCCTGGATTGTGGGGGTGAGGGCATGGCAAAGAGAGAATCAGGATGGAATCAAACATCTCAACAGCAATGATTAAGTTGACAGTTTGTGTGATGTGTTTGATTATATGATAACAAATTTACATTTATATAGAGGATTAGAAGACAAGTTAGTGGCAGGTACATAGAAAACACATATTAAAACTCAGAAAATTATTTATCTTGGAAAGTAAAAATAATAAAAAGAAGAAAGTCAACAGTAAAATATTCTCATAAAATTATAATAATATAAACATGAAACATATGGTTATAACTATAACCATAAATTTTGATATAATTATATTCAAAGAAGGGTTTATTCTTTTTCTATTGTGGCGTAACAAATTATCACAAACTTAGCAGCACACTTAGACTACACGTGGTTTAGCTGGGTCTCTGCCTAGGGTCTGCCAAGACTGCAATCAGTGTAACAGCCTGGCTGTAGTCTCATCTGAAGTTCGACTGGGGAAGAGCCTACTCCCAAGTTCACTCAGGCTACTGACAGAACCCATTGCCTTGTGATGGGAGGTTTCATAGCAAAGTCATCCCATCATTTCTGTCATACTGGATTGATTAGAAGCAAGTCACAGATCCTGCCTAAACTCAAGGGGAAGAGATTACACAAGAGTGTAAACACTAGGAGATGGGGCTCATTGGGGCCACCTTCGAGTCTAAAATATCAAACACTGCACAGAAGGCATCTTCATTTATTCTGATACCCCATAGTAGTATAGTGTGGTGAAGTTAAAGATCAAGATGGAATCCTACCTCCTCCATTTAAAAAAGAAAAAAAAATTATTTTTAGCAAATTTACAAGTTTGCATAATCAAATCAAAATTCAGTTTCAGAACATTTCCATCACACCAAAAAGACCCCTGTGCCCCTTTGCAGTCAATTCCTGTTTTTACCCTAGTGTCAGACCATCACTAATGTGTTTTCTGTCCCTATAGATTTGTCCCAGCTCCTTCATTTTCGCCATCTAAATGAGCCAGTCCTATGCCCACTTGCCCTCAAACCCATCCTGTATCCTGCATCCTGTCCAGTGTGGGGGGCAATGGTATCCTGGATTTGGGCTCTTATCATCTCGTGAGATTCAATTGTTAAGTATTTGGGGATTTCGCAAGCCTATTGTTAAACCATTGGTAGCTTAAAATTGGCCCTAGTAGGAGCATTTGCACCATGGTAAACACTAGACTCAAGATATTTTGTTTTGTTTTGATTTGGTTTTTTGTTTGTTTGTTTATTTATTTTGAAGAGTTTGTTTGTCAGCACAGCACCATGTGGCTTCCTATTATTGCTCATCCTGTTATAGCCACCCTTCAAGATGTCTCTCAAAGATGTTTGCTTCCTCGTATTCACACCCTTATCCAGGCTCTTTCCACAATCAATAGAACTGCCTTGTGTAACCATGTTTGACTACCAAGGCTAGGCCTTGATATATCTGAGAAATCGTATGCTCTGAGTGACAACTGAATATCATATGCCCTGAGTAACTCCAATGGGACCAGGACAAGTCACTGTACCATAAGTATAAATTTGCTTCTCCCCTATGAGTTCAGAAGTTAATTTTTAGCTTGTTGCAATAGTCTGAATTCATTGGCAGAGGAACTCTTCCAACAACTGGCGCTTTTTCCCTCAGCAGCCACATTTCCACATTAAGGGAAGGCACCCAGCTAATACGGGGAAAGGGTTATCTCCTCATGGCCACAATATTTGACTTCATGGCCACATTGTTCCCAGAAGCGACAGAGATAATTGGCTAAAGAGGGAGGGGAATGAAGAGAGCAGTTTGGGGGGACTTGGAAATTTAAAAATCAGCTACCTCTATCCTTAATCCCAATGTCTCCCCCATGTTCCTGAAAGAAACAATCAGCATTAATTAAAAAGTACTGAGATAATCCAAGGAAGGCAGTTTAAAATTCAACGGGACTAAGGAGGAGTTCTTAGAGAATGCGGGGTAAGAATAGGGAGGCATTGTGCTGCCCTAGCAAATTACTGCATAAATAGAAAGTCTGACTCAAACACCAAAATAGAAGGCTACTGCATGCAGGGTCAGTAAATTACCTCAATTGAGTATGTATAGTAGAACAGATGTCAAAACCTATTACTTGAATAAAGAGCAGTAACTTAAAGGCCATGAGAATTTCCCAAAATGACTACCATAGCTACCTAAGTCTAACTTCTTTAAGGAGGGGGGATCTTGTCCACAAGAATGTCGAACTTCATGAACTCAATATTTATAGTTTTCTAAATGTTGGAAATTGTGTGGAAATTTGAATTGCACACAGATGACCTTAAATAAGAATTGATGTTCACAGAATAACTTGTGTAGCAATGGTCATGATGTGAAACCATGGAAGAAGGAAGCCCTGGCCTGCTCAGGTCATTTTCATGGCCATATGTAGCCAACAGTAGGCATTTGGGAAAGCATTTCCAGAGCTTAAACTCATTCATTTCTACAGATTGTAACAACAACAACAATAATAATAATAATAGAATAATATAGTTAGCACTCATTGAATGCTGAATATGTACTAAGCCCATGTACCTACTCATCAATCCCGACAACCACATAAAAGCTATAAGGATTCCCACCTTGCATGCAGAAAGACGCTTAGAAGCCAAATAAGTAGCCCAACATCATAATGGCAGTGAATGGCCAACCTGGGCAATTAAACTAAGCCCATACTCTTAATCATACCAGATAGAGACTTAGTAAACAGAAGTAAACTTTGAATAATTATAAATAGAAATATAATACTATTCTATAAATTAAAATGAGCCCTCTGATATAAGAAGGCCCAAACCAGTACGGAACACACAGAAGAAGGTATACACTCTGTAGTTTTCCTAATTGTTGGATGTAAATTTTAGTTAACGGTGTAACTGCAGAGAGATATGGATTTTATTCCAACATTCATTTATACACAGTCTATCTTCTTGTCATCGTAGGTCCTGAGTTTAAAACTGCTCCAGATATTGTTGTTATCTTTATATCCAAAAGCGGTAAAATAACTAGGATAACTGGGTAACTAACTACTAAAGTTGCTAGATTATGGTGCTAAGATGGGGCAAAACCAAGAAAGCAGCCATCCCTTATGGAATGCTGTTTCAGCAAAGTTTAGTTTTGTCTGAGAATACGAAGTAATGCAGTCTGACCTGGTATGACCAAAATAAAGTGCTTAGCTCTCTAAGTTTATTTAATCGAGCATGCTTGTACCACTCACACAAACTATCCTATTTTTACTGATTATTTCCACTAGTGACATTTACTAAAGTTTAGCATGAAATCTAAAAAAGTCTATTCAAATTCCAAAACTATGTAGTCTTTGAGCTATCTTCTAAATTCATGACTCTATGATTTTAACTTATTACGTCTTTAAAGAAACCTTCACACAAGTGAGACTGGTCCCCTAAATATACCTTGCACAGTCTTAACAATCCTGTTTTGTGCATACCCACCCTGACCTTGACAGTCATGCCTTGCAACTGGATGCAATACACATTCTCAAAGAATCAGTCTCAAGTGTTGTCTTCCATGTCCCAACCCTAAGAGATAAAGGCAGGACCATTCAGAAAGTATTTGTGATAACAACTGAGCATTTTGGAGGCAATTTTGCCATGCTGTAAAAAAAGAAACCACCTGCCCAAATGATTTCCATTCCATTCATTCTGTTTTGGAAAGGAAACAAAAAAGCATATCTTACTTTGTACTAATGGGGTGGTGTGATATTTCTGTGTTGGAAGGAATAATCTAGAATTAAGTGCAAATTCTAGTGAGCTATTAAACTCTCTACTAGACATCTTGAGACTTAATCAACATAGAAATGTGGGTTTTGATTCCTTTTCTCTAAAATACTATAGCTGTGCTAATCCAACATTTATACAAATCAAAATATCTAATTCTTAGGGCCGGCTGAGTGGCTCAGTTGGTTAAGAGCTCACTCAAGAGTGCGAGCTGAGCTCTGAGCAACAGCAGTTTGATGCCCAGCCTGAGCTGAGCTGCCGGTGAGCTGCCAACAGGTGGCAGGATGGCTCAGCAAAAAAAAAAAACACACAAAAAAAAACCCCCCAAAAAAACCTAATTCTTCTATGAATGAGAAGTAGTACTACTTGGTTGGTTATTACATGGCAGGTATTGAACCACACAATGAGAGCTATGACAGTCATTATACAGTGAACACCTTAAATGTAAGGACAATGTCTTATGTACTTTTGTATCCCAAGTATCTAGTACATTGCTCTGAAATGTTTAATGAACTGAATGAAATAGATGAAACCTCTACTAAGTTTGAAAAAAACCTGGCTATAATATTTTACTATTTCTAAACATCAGATGAGGTGTAACTTGTTATTCAGATGGGTCTTAATTGAACGTTGAATCCTTTGACACATCAATTGAGAACTTAAAAAGCTGACAAGGTTGGCCTCCGTAAGATGCAAACTTCACAACATATTCAGAGGGATCAGATTCTCTTTTATCTTACTTAAAACACAAGTGCTTAAGAGAATGTGGGCTTGGGAGACTGTTAGTAAGACATGATAGTCCAGCTCAAGGCATTGTCTTTTGAGAGGACAAGCTGGACGAGCATGGTCTTGCTTTCCCTCTCCCTGTGGCAAGTCTCCCATAGGTGCTTACATTTCAGAGAAGCCACTGCAAGAGCCAGGGTGCAGCCAGGACACCCTGTCTGGAATGGGTAAGACATGGAAGGCATGATTATGTATTTTCTGTGGCAGTAAAGAATGAAACCCAAAAGGTTTGTGATTTTTTTTTTACAGTGGCAGCGTGAAGGGGAGCAATTCAAAGAGATGAAAATGCTCAACCATGAAATTCTTATGAAATATGAGAAAAAAATTTTTAGGTAGTAAGGTTTGATTGTAAAGCAACTCAGTACACAATGTATTCAATTTTCTCTGCATCAGGTCAAATCCTGAGGGGTATAAAATTGAATACACAGCATGGGATCACACAGTAAAACATAGGAAACCTGAATCATGTAACACCCTTGCCCCGAGTACAGTTATTTATATATTTGAGAGTTATACCCCATATTGATTCCAAAAGGATTGAAAGTAACTTCTACGCTAATACGCAATGTAACTCACAGCAAACCAGAGATTTTTCTTAAGAACAATTTCAAGGCAAAGATGCTCGTACACATCTTTGAATAGGTTGGGCAAACATTTTGATAAATTTGACAAAATTTGGCTCTAAACATTCTGATAAATCTGACAAAAATGCAGAAACATTGAATTATACCAGTCACGTTTCCTGTTATAGGCAAGGATTCAAATCTAGGTAGAGTCAAAACTTCTGGAATTAGAATCAAGGCGGAATCATGTAAAACTAGCAAGAGGGATGCTGTATAACAAGAGAACAAGTGGTCTCTTTCAGCCTGATTCTACAGAAGTCAGAGAAAGGCTGTTTGGATGGATGAAAAAGCAGAGGTTATCATATACTAAACTCATCCAGGGCACTGCTGCAAAGTAATATAAATAACATAGTTCAAATACTTTGCTTCACTTAATACAATGATAGAGTATAAAATCTCCAGTTCCACAGGTAATTAACGTGTTTATTTAAATGAGTATAGTTGGCTGATGCTGAATTCATGATCAAATTCCCTAGTAATTTGCCATGGTATAAAAAAGCCTATGTTGCTAATCAATGACAACAATAACTAACAAGTGTAGAGCTTTTTTTTCCAGTTTATCAAACACTTTTTCCATCCATTGTCACACTAAGTTTTTATTACGACCCTCTAATCAGGCAAGTGTCAGCATCAGCCTCCTTTTAGGGACAAAGAAAGGAAGGCTCAGAATTGTTCAGCAATAGGTCAAGATGGTGTATCTGGTGTGCAATAGTCAGAGCTCAAACCCACATTTTAAGTTCTGACTACTTTATATCCCTGAAATTGTATGTCCCCTCCACTACATATTTCCTTGTCATCTCTAGTCCAAAGTACAACTATCTCAGGAAAGAGGCAGATTTACTGGAGCCCAGGCAAGAGATTATTATAGTTTAGATTGAAGTTGTGGGAGTGCAGATGGAGAAAAGTGGATGGACTCTACAGGAAATGACAAGATGTGAAGGAAGATGACTCCCAGGTTTTATACGTGAGTATCTCTTAGGAGGGAGGTGGCATTTTCTGAGATGGAAAATACAGGAGAAGATATCCAGGGCCAAAAAATAAGTCTTAAAAATTGTAAGTATGTATTTGTACACATACACGTAAACTACAGTTTTGTTTGACAAACAAAGCTATAGGAAGATAATATGTAACAACAAGCAATATGTGAATGTGACAATAAAAGGAGTAAGTAAATCAATACATCACCAAATTAAGTGTCTTTCAACAAGTATTATTTATGAGTAAGTTCTTTTGCTAAAGTGTTGCTCTAATATGGCTATTTGTTTAAATTTCTCTAGAATGCTTTACATTCCTAAATTAAAAGAAAATATGAAAGGGCTTTTTAACGCTATATCTCAAATACCAGCTCTCCAGGTGAAAGAGTTGCTCTTGCCCATCTCTGAGAGGAATGACAGAAGTGGTCTGAAAAAGTTACAACTGGTTTAGCTTCATGAATATTTTTATCTTATTCTTTTTGAGGATGTAGGCCCCAAAATGCCTCTTCTGTTGAAAGTAGCATTTAGACTTTAAAACAATGTCACAAAACTAGATAGCTTTTTGGCAAAATGACCAGGATTGGAAAGTGTTTGCATGTAAGGTAGATAAGGCTCATGCTTTGCACATAAGTAAAAATAATAGATAAAGTTGTAATAACGTTATAGAAATTTTACAGCTTCTAAAACGTTTTCATCTTCGTAATCTCTTTTGATTCCAATTATTACATTTCTCAGGGGGGTATGGCATGATGATAAGAAACTCACATGGCCCCTAAAATCTTAGGGGAAAAAAATAATAATAATAAAAAACAAGCAAGTTGAGGGTGAATTAAAGACTTTCTACTCGACACAGTGGATAACAAACTTGCCAAACCAAGAAACACTTTCTCCCAAGAAATAAACATTTATTTAAAAGACTGAAATAGATGAAACGATGAGATATCTATAGTGCTTTATTAAGGGAAACCCAGGATTTTGAGGGCAAGGCACCTCACAGTAATGGTAGATGCCAAGGAAGATTAGAAACCTACACCCACAACACAGCTGTTGATACCTCTAGCATCGATAGTTCCGGGCTGGATGGGGAAAAGGTCTGCTCCAAATTGGCAATCCTTATGTTCCTGTGCTGTATGTTTCATCACTGTGCTCTAGAAGAAGAAAGACCATCCCCACCAACCAACATCTTCTCATTCTGGTGTCGCCTAAAAATACCTGCAGACACTATTACCCTGCGATTACTTCACACGCCTGCCCATCAGCCATAGCCACCTCCTACCTCCCGCTCACTAATAGCACAGTCCTGTATCACCTCCCACTCAGCCAAGCAACACTACTGTAGCTGCTTTAGATACACTCATATCTATATATATAGTCTCATATATAAATATATATTCAGACATACACTCATGTGCACACACACAAAGAAAATGCTTTTACAAAAGAAGAAGGGAAAGCTGGTGATGCGAAAGGAGCTGCGCTTTGGAATGTTCGTGCGATGTGCCATTCGGGAAATAGTTTCTGTTCTGCCTAGGTGTCCCTCTAAATGCGAGGCATTGACTAACTCCAGACATGAGAAGTATTTGGTTTAGTTAACCCCTGACGCCTGAGCACTTGGAGTCTCCAATTCCTAAATCTATTGCCTTAGACATGATATCCCTTGTTTGAATATTAGAATATAACATTATCAAATGAATATTTATAATATTACAATATTTGGATCAGTCTGGTACATTTTCTTTTAAAAAGAAAATTTATGGATACTGTACTTGGCATTTAATAAATATTTTACTGCTTTTATTTACTGTTGTTGTTTTATTATTATTTAGTAATCCCCTGAGGTATTGCTATGTCATTTAGAGACAGAAATGAGCAAGATGGAAAGGACTCAGAAGCAGAAACAAGAATGGGAGATGCTTGTTCTCAAATAGCTACACCACTATTAGCATAATCAGAGCAACTACAGAGCAGGGATCCCGTGACTCCACAATGAATCTGCACATAGCAACAAGCCCCCATGCACACTTTGGAGTAGCACCTAGGGCTGCCAGGAGTAACTGAGATCACAGTTGGGAAAGCACTTTGAGGGTGACAATGGCATCAGCATGCAAGGGAAGGTTTCTGTGACTGCCTCCTCATGGCATCGGTACTGGACAGTGAGCAGAGGGCAGAGTGGGCACTGAGGGGAGGGGACAAGGCTAGTCGTCAGAGCCCTAGGATTCAAACCCTGACTCTGACACCAATTTGCTCAGGGACTTGGAGCACATCTCTTCAAATATCTGAGCCTTAGTTTTTCCTCTCTGGGCAATGCATACCTCTCCCATCTGCCCGAAAAATTATTGTAAACATTTAATCAAAAGTGTATGTGAAATGCTTTTGAAAGTATAGTACAGGGTAGGGCTGAATGTTAATGACTGAAAGCCTCTACCTGGATCCCATCCATATCGATACCAAAATAAGAGTCTTCCACCCCACCCCACCCCCATCTTCCCTGGCTCAGTTAATGACACCACATCAGCAGACTGTAAGCTCCATGGGAGCAAGTATTCAGAAGAGTACCAGGCCCATAGTGGGCCCTCAGGAAGTATTCATTGCATTAAAAAAATGAACCTAGCGAATTGCCCAATTGAGGGCATGTGATCTGTCATGCATTCCTTCCCTTCATTGTGACACATCTAAAAAATCACCTCTAGGTGGCTCATACCTGTCTACCTCAGTCTTTTCCACTGGGTCGTGTGCTGGTAAATGCTTAACACTAGCTCTCAGGAAAACATTCCTGGCATTGGCCAGTTTTCCTGTTGTAAATATTCCCACCATGGCCAGTTTCAAGCAACCAACATGATATGACATATGGTGCTGGGAAGACAGGCCCACAGTCCACTCTCAGGGCTGGTGTGTCAGCTCCCACTCACCACCCTTCTCATCCTGGTGAGGACCCTCACCCCTTGCAGCCTGGCTGGATTCCTGAGTGGTCCTCTGCAACCCACCATCCACCCTGCCATCAGCGTGATCTTTGAAACTCTTGCATCTGATCATGTTTTTCTACTTAAAAACCATCAGTGCATCTATCTTCCTAATCTAATAAAAGCCAAATACATAGTATGACAGACAGGGCACATCCTAACCTGAAGGCAGTTTAGTCAGACCCTCTTCAGTGCCAGCAGGGACTCTTGCTACCCTGAGCATAATTTTGTCAATGCCTCATGTATTGTTATTCCTCTCTGCCTCTGTTCATGCCGTTCCCACCCTCTGCACAAGTACTTCCCTTTCCTACCCACCTGGCAGACCACCTACACATTTATTCTCCAGGCCCAAATCAAAGATGGCATCCTCACCAAAGCTTTCTTTGTCACTTATTTCCTCTTTACCTTTTACTTATCTATCAGCCCAGGCAGAATGAATTTCTCCCTCCTTTGTGTCTCTGTATCATTGTATCCAAACTTATAATAGATATCAATTTTCTTATAGTTATTTGCTGGTTTCTCTCTTCCTTGCTGGTCTGTGTGCTCCTCTTTAGCTGGACCTTGTCCTTTATGAACCCTCAGCAGCTATGGAATGACTTAATCAATGTCTTGCAAAGCTTTGCTGTTCAAAGTGCTTTGTGGGTGGACCAGTAGCATCATCTTCACCTGAGACCTTGTTGGAAAAGCAGAATCTCAGCCCCCCCCCCAGTCCTACTAAAGCGACTTTGCATTTTTAAATATTTCCCAGTGATTCATAATCACATTAAAGTTTGGAAATCCGTATTAAAGTTTGAAAAGGTCCAAAAACAGATAGGAAAAGAAGAATGGCCAATTATTGATGAACTTGGCAGGTAGGCAAAAATATTAAAATCTTTGGGAAATACTCTATTGATAGTTCTTGAACTGAAGAAATACAGCCAGAACACTATTCATAGATCATTAATCTCTCAGCTGGAGAAATGTTTCTAAAGGAGGAGACTAGAGCAGTGGTTCCCAACTCAGGACAATTTGTCTCCCTTCTCCCCACCAGACAAAAATATCTGGAGATATTTTTGGCTGTCACAACTGGGAAAGTGCTACTGGCATCTAATAGGCAGAGGTCAGGGATGCTGTTAAACATCCGACAATGCTCCTCCCAATGAAAAACCACCCAGCCCAAAATGTTAACGGTGCAAAAGTTGAAAAACCCTGGAGTAGAGGAAGGAAAGACAGGAAGCTAATGAAATTATACAGGCATGTGGTGATGAACCATCACTGGTATGGGGTGGTGCTAGGTCAGTTCAGAGGAAGGAAAAGAATTAGAGTTGCTTCAAAATAAGTTAACAGAATTCAGTGATGCAGGTTGAATGAGAGGGAGGTAGACAATGGCTCCCAGTTTGCTCTTTTGGATGAAAGGAAGAGTTGCAGCATCACAGCAATAATAAAAACAGCTGTTGTTTGTCTTTTGGACTGAAGAGATGCATGGAAGCAAGACACAGAGGATTTAGGCAAGTGACAGGGACCCTAATTTCACTAAAGTTACATACTGAGCACCTGCTAAGTTACTGGAGCTATGCTCTTCATACCTTTCAGCTTATTTAATTCTCCAACATCAACCTTTAAAATAGTTATTAGTAGGTTTTCCTGCTGAAGAAACTGAGGTTTAAATACATTATCTGAGATGGCAAATAAGGAATTAGGCCTCAAATCCACAAATTCTAACTCCCAAACCCACTATGGCCTTCTGGCAGACACAGGAAATGGAATTTTATCAACTGCCGCTGATTCATCATAGCATGGCTGCCTATATGAAAAGGCATTCAGAGGCATGTCCAGGCTCATCAGCAAAGAATGCCATTATCTATTAGAGATGACTGTCATGGAGTGGGAAGAGGCATGGGGGCACATATGTTTCATATGTGGGGTGCTCATTGTATACTCTGTGGACTCAGAGTCTGAGACCATTGCCACAGTCATTCATTTATTGCAAGACCCAGACATAAACATTTGATAATTAAAAAGCTCTAACCATTAGTGAAATGTTTTACCCTTCATTTGAGAATACCTCTGAATCCATACCCCATTTCTTCTTACAAACCAATGAAAATGAACTGAGAAAAAGGTAGCATCCAATACACGCTATTAATGTCAATTAATATTGACAGTATTAATATTGACAAAGTATTAAAGTAATTGAGCATGCACAAAGTTCCAATCTTGCCTGGTTCTATACTACTCTCTTCTTTAGAGGATGTTTTTATTAAGGTAAAAACAAAATTATTTTTAGTTTATGTCAAAACTATAGTGATGAGAAGACGAACCACTAATTGTGAGGCCAAGAGTAGAGATCTGAGTAAGCACAAAAGGAAAGGGCAAGTTAAAGATATTTTCCTTTTCTACTTTGCTTGCCCCATAAACGTGTACCCCAATTCCCTTCCTGACAATCCCTACTCATAGTTCAGGACCAAATTAAAATAACACCTTCTTTCTTTATCTTTCCTTGACCCTTCCTGATAGAATTAATTTTTCACCTGGGATCTCATAGCACAGATGATACGTTTCTGCATAATACACTATGTTAATGACTAATTTACATGTTTCTAACTCTACCTGCTTTAAATAGCTGTTTTTGATTCGTTTTTGTAGCCTTAGCACATAGAACAGGTCCTTTCATATGTACTTCATCTTCCTAAGCTGTTTGTTTTGATCTGCACTGTTTAAATGGTTTAGTGAAATATAAAGAGAAATGAGTATTTGGCTTCTTTCACTTAGCATGATAATTGTAAGGTTCATTCCCACTGAAGCATGTGTCAGGACTTCATTTCTTTTTATAGCTGAATGATATTCCATGGCATAAATATATTATAGTTTGTTTATCCATTTGTCTGTTGATGGACATTTGGGTGGTTTCTACCTTTTTGGCTATTGTGAATAGAGCTGCTATGAATCTTCAACTACAAGTTTTTGTTTGAACACCTGATTCTATTTATATGGAGTATCCAGAAGAGGCAATTCCATAGAGATACATAGCAGATTAGTAGTTTCCAGAGCTCAGGGGGAAGGAGGAATGAGAAATAGCTTCTTTTATTTATTTATTTATTTATTTATTTATTTATTTTTTAATTAGTTTCAGGTGTACAACACAGTGCAATAGTTATACATTTTACCCCTCAAAGTGACAACCCCCCACCCCCAATTTACCACCCCACTCCCCCCCCCATATCATATATATCTATTACTCTTCCTCTGACTCTCTTCCACAGTATAATCCACATCCCGTGACTATCCATATATATTCAATTACAGTAGGTATACCACCTCCACTTTAGAAATACAGTGCAGTGATCAAACCTCTACTCCATCCATGAAATGGTCTCCCTAACAAGACCTATGACCATCTGACATTCCACAGAATATTTACAACATTATTAATTATATTCCCCAAACTGTTTTTCCTATCCCAGTGGCAATATTATAGTTGCCTATTCTTGCTGTCTAATCCCTTCCCCTTCTCCCTCATCCCCATTCCTCTCCCGATTAGCAACCCTGATTTTTCCTCTATATCGATGAGACAGTTTCTGTTTACTTTGCTCATTCATACAGTTTTTCAGATTCCACATATGAGTGAGATCATATGGTATTTGTCCTTCTCTGACTGACTTATTTCACTCAACATTATAGTCTCTAGGTCCATCCATATCATTGCAAATGGCACGATTTCATTCTTCCTTATAGTGGAGTAATACTCCGTTGTATAAATATACCACAGTTTCTTAATCCAGTCATCTACTGATGGGCATTTTGGTTGTTTCCAAGTCTTAGCTATTGTAAATTGTGCTGCTATGAACATAGGGGTGCATAACTTTTTTTGAATAAGTGTCTTGGTTTTTTCAGGATAAATACCTAGGAGTGGAATTGCTGGGTCAAACGGTAGCTCTATTTCCATTTCTTTGAGATACCTCCATACTGACTTCCATAGTGGCTGCACCAATCTGCAGTCCCACCAACAGTGCAGCAGGGTTCCCTTTTCCCCACAGCCCCGCCAGCACTTGTTGTTTGTTGATTTGTTGATGATAGCCATTCTGACTGGAGTGAGGTGGTATCTCATGGTGGTTTTTATTTGCAGAGAAATAGCTTCTTAATGAGTAGAGGCATATCTTGTTTTATCGCACTTTACTTTACTGCCCTTCACAGATACTGCATTTTTATAAATTGATGGTAGGATCCTCTACAGGAAAATGATTAGCAATTTTTAGCAGTGAAGTGTTTTTTAACTAAGGTATGTACAGTATTTCTTAGACATAATGCTATTGCACACTTAAGGTACTACAGTATAGTGTAAACATAACTTTTATATGCACTAGGAAACCAAAAAATTTGTGTGACTCACTTTATTGCAATATGGGCTTTACTGTGGTGATCTGGAACCAAACCTCAATCTCTCTGAGGTTTGTCTATACAGAGTTTCTATTTGGGATGATGAAAATGTTCTGGAACTAGACAGCGAGGTTGGTTGTGCAACATTGGAAATTACTTAATGCCACTGACTGCATAGTTTACAATTGTTAAAATGATAAATTGTATGTTATGTGTATTTTACCATAATTAAAAAATATATTTTTAAATGGTGGATAAAAAGACAATAGAATTGAACCAGAATTAGCTACCAGGAGCAAGATTCTTTTGTTCATGAAAAACATTTCATCTGCACTTCTGCCGTTGCCCTTAGTCTGCAAGAATCAGCAATACTATCTTCAATATTGATGAAAACCTTAATCTTATTGCTGCTCATGGTATAACAGTTTCTTTTTTTGTATAGTAATTTTATAATATATATCAGGAACCATAACGTGTTCAGCCTATTTAAACTTGGAAGATTTCTAAAAATTTATTTTAAGGAAATATTTCCCAACAGTAACATAGTTACATGCATAAAAATGTTTTCTATAAATATGCCCATAATAGCTGAATGCTGAGAAGAAATCTTTGTCCAACAATAGAGAATTGTTATTTAACACATGCATCATCAATATGATAAAATATCTATGAAAACTTTTTAAATATGTTATCTTAGGTGAAAAGAATAGAATACTAAACTTTTAATTCATTATGAATATGATTTATTTAATGTGTGCAAGTGATGAATATCAGCAACTTTCATATTAAAATGGCAAGTGTAACAGAACTTAAAACGACCTTTCCTTTTTAAAATTTCTTTTACTGTTCACTCAGTGTTTCATGCATTCAAAATATATTTTTGAACAGCGACAACATGCTCGACACTGTGCTAAGAGTTGTGACCATCACGATAAACAAAACAATTTCCTGCCCTCAACAATCTTCCATTCTAACAGAGAAGATAGATAGAAGCAAATAATTGCAAAGTTAATTATCTAATTGCAATTGATGACAAATTTTATGAAGGAAATATACAAGGAATTTAAGAACATGTAAATGTTCTATTTGCAGTCTCTGTTGGATATTCAGTGGAAATGTCTAGTAAACAGTTGAATGTAAGTGTTTAAAGATAATAAAAGAGGTCAGAACTATCAATATAATTTAGTGGGGTATCAGCCTTTTGATAGTAATTTAAGCCACAGGAATTGCTGTGACTGCCTAGATAGGAAGCATGGAGTGAGAAGCTAGAGGGCTTGGGAATGAGATCCTAAGAAATGTCAATAAAGAAAAGCAGTCTAGTGTAGTTGTCAAGGACATGAACTTGAGTTATATTTCCTAGGTTCAAATTCCCAGCTCTGAGAGTTACTTAACTTCTGTGTCTTAATTTTCTTACGTGTAAAGCTATGATAACTTTTCATACGGTGTTATAAGGATTTACTAAAATAATATATGTAGAGTGCTTAGAGGAGTGCCTGGCATATACTAACAGCTATATAAGCGTTGACTATATGAAGGTCAAATAGAAGATGAGAATCTCCCAAAGGATCCTAAAAACGAATAGCCAAAGATGTAGGAAGAAAAGATCAGAAGAATAAGGCAAAAAGGCAGCAGATAAGAGTGTCAAATTTTGCTGGAAATTTATATACAGTAAGGACTGAACATTTACATTTCATTTATATTACAGAGATGTTGGTGGAGTAGAGGGTATGGGAACAAAACTGGTGAGGGATAAGGAGGGAATTCTGGTTTAGTTGTCTCCTTTTCCCAGTAACAATAGTAATAATACTGTTATGCGTTTTATAAAGGAGATAAAAGAGAAGCAGAGAAAAATTCATGGAGCTAAAAGTGACTTACATACCACTATTACAGTATTAAAGCATGGGAAATTTGATTATATATTTATTTTTACAGTGAGTTTCACACTTTCCTATGTTTTTATATTGCTAATTAGGCCCTTCCCATTTAAGCTTGAAGAACTTCTTTCAACATTTCTTGTAAGGCAAGTCTAGTGATTATGAACTCCCTCAGCTTTTGTTAGTTTGGGAAAGTCTTTACATCTTTCTGAAGGACACCTTGGCAGAGTACAGTGTTCTTGGTTGGTAGTTTTTATTTCTTTCTTTGGCATTTTAACTATATCATCCCACTCTCTCCTGGCCTCTAAGATTTCTGCTGAGAAATCCACTTATAGTCATATGGGGGTTCCTTTGTATGTAACTGGTTACTTTTTTCCTGCTGCTTCCAAAATTCTCTTCTTGGGCTTTTCCACAATTTGATTATAATGTACCTCGGTGAAGACCTCTTTATGTTCAGTCTATTTTAAGAGCCTTTGACCATAATGGATCTAGATGTTCATTCCCTACACCCCACACCCATTTGGGGAACTTTCTTTCTCCTTTCTCTGTTCCTTCTGTGAAAAAGTTTCCGTTTCATAAGATAAATAAGCCCTGGAGATCTACTGTACTGCATAATGCCTAAAGCTAACAGTACAGTATTGTTAAGAAGATAACAAAAGTTGCTAAGAAGGTAAATCGTAGGTTAAGTACTCACATCACAAAAAATGATGATGATCATGATGATGATGATGATGATGATAATAATAATAATAATAATAATAAAGAGGCAGGAGGAAACTTTGAGAGGTGATGGATGTGCTTGTGGCCTTGACAGTGGCAATGACTTCATAGGTATATACTTATTTCCAAACTCATTGAGTTGTATACATTAAATATGTACAGCTTTTTGCATGTAAATCATACTTCAATTAAGTTGTTAAAAAAAAAATACTAAACCTCAGAGACATCTTACACAAAGTACCAATATGGCCTCAAATCCCTAACATTTCTCAGGCACATAAGAAGTTACTCTTCAGGTTGGTATCTGTGATAATAACCTTTCTTGCTTTGTCATCAGGCCTAAATGTAAAGGCTTAAATATTTCCAATATCTTCTTTAAAGGCCAGCTCCTTAATTGCTGTCCTGGCTTTTCCCTGAGGCCCCTATAATTCCCTTTGTTAGTGTCCAACTGATTGAGTTACAGCTGAGCTGGCCAGATTTATCATCACAATTCTCTGGCTTTAATCACATTTGAACCCAAATCTGACTGGTGTGAAAGTGTGAGTATTGAAACCTTTTTGCTAATAATGAGGAATGCTTTGGGCATTTCTAGTTTGAAAAAGAAATGCTAACTATTGACTGCCAAGAAATAAAAGCAGTTCCATAACATGAGAATGGTAAACGGTGGCTGGGATGGTGATAGTCATGAATAATGCTCAGAACCACGGAGAACCAAGCAGGGCTGTCACTGTCAAGTACGTTGGGATAGGCACCATGTAGGCACAGACGGGAAGCAGTAGCATCCAATCCTGGGTTTATAGGTAGGACCTATGGGTCCAGCATCAATGACATTAGTGGGGCAGGTCCAGGCATGGAATCAAACGTACACAGATCAGACGGATCATATCTGATTCATATAAATATGGAGTCCAAAATGGCCCTGAAGTACCAAGCCTGGTCCAAAGTCTCCAGTGTGAAAATGAAATGGAATCAAAAAGAAAAGGAAAGGAAGGAAAGATAAAAGAAGAAAAGAGAAAGAGAGGAAGATAAGGGATGGGATGGAAAAGAAGAGGGAAGAAAGAGAAGGGAAAAGTTGAAGCTGAAGAGGGCTTGGACTGGCTGGTAGCTTGAGCAGAGAAAGAACTTCTTGTCTATTACTTAACCTGTTTCCTCTTCTCTAAAATGGGAGTGATGTTGATGACTACTTCAGAGGATTGCTGTGGGAGAAGTAAATCACACAGGGAAAGCACAGGGCACCTAGGAACTGCTCATCAGATGTGGATTTTCTGCCGTTCCCAATGACAAATATTGCTCCAGCAGTTGCCTGGGAATTTTATGTTGTTGCTTTTATTCAGACAGGCAGCCATGCTTATAAAGTTCAAAATTTTAATTTTGGAGACCTTACATCTCAAAAGAAATAATGCCTTATACCTCCAGATAAGGAAAGGTGAGGAATTGGTTCTACTTGCTTCAAAGAATCTAATGACCTGCTTGACTTTGCCCCTGTGGCACTCTGCTCTTTGCAGCTAGAACTACTTATCCCTTCCCTATTTTACCATAGACTAGGGGGGCAACTCTGTCCTTACTGAGAGTCAGATTAAGGCTCTGGATAAATAGCAGGGAAGTTCAACTTTAAGTCATCTTGTTAACGATCGTGCTTTAACCCCAAATCCAGTGGCCTTCAAATGTGTCCTAGTTTTATTCCTTCTAGCCTTGGTTTCATAGGGTCTTAAATTAACCATAAATTGTATTAATTTTCTTGATACCCATTTTTTTTCTTAGTGTACTCACTGCTCAGCCTACAGCCTTGAACTGCTGATATTCATATTGTGTTATCTCACTCCTTATTCAAGGCTGAATGGACCATGGCGAACACCTGCCCAAGGCTAGCAAATCATATTTCCTCTTCCATGAATTCGGAATGTGGATATTGAAAAGTTATTACACTTCACAGAAAGCCAAGCAGGGAGGTCATGCAGAGCAGACTGCTGCCTGGGGGACATATAAGCCAATTGCAATAAATGAGTGAGTAGATGAGATCAATTTGCCAAGAGAGAAAGATAAAAAATCTGCCTAGAGAGAAGAGAGCCTGTGTGCCTACAGAAACAGAGCAAAGACAGAGAGAGTGGATGGGTGATGATTTCACAGATCCCTTAAGGCTTGGCTATAGTTCCAGCATTTTATTTATGGGCAATTTTCCGATGACCGCACAATGCACTCCCTCTTTCGTAAGTTATATGAATGTATCTCCTTTTGTTTGTTTGTTTTTCAACTAAATGTGCCCAAGGCACAAGGTCAAGAGCCCTATCTTTGATTCAAAATCTTGAGGTAGAGTGTCTCCAGGCTGCCTTAACTCAACCTCCCACTGGGCCTGCAACAGTTTCCTTCAAAAAGCAGCCTGTGCCCTCCAACTGAGATGTTCCCATCTGTCACCAGATATGCAGAGGATATACAGACATTAAATACATAATTACAAGTGTGAGTAAGTAGATACATTTCAGGATATGTTATTGTGAGCTTCTTCTCATGGGACCATGTATCAGCTACTTATTTACACTGTACCTCAGTTTACTCATCTCTAAAATAAGGACATTACTGGTACTTACCTCACAGAATTGTGTGAGTATTAAGGTTTCATTAAAATGTAAAGTGTGGATTGTAATGGCACAGACCTCATATCGTTCTTATGAACACAGGTAGGTGCTATGGGAATCAGATGAACCTAGGATGTGTCTTAGATTATTGGCTTAGGTGGGTGGATGAGTGGTAGGCATAACTGAGATAGAGAAGAAAGGAATAGGAACATTTAGAGATGATGAGTTTGAGGTGCAGCATAGATATATAGGTTCAGCATAGATATATCAGGGTCACACACGCATGCTCACTAGTGTCACATATTGTGACAAACTTTTTGCATATATCACCTTATTTACAGAAGGAGTAGCAATTACTGAAATAGTGATTACCATAAATAATATATTTTACAGATGAAGTTAAGACTTTGCTCAGGCAATACAGTATCAACCCCATAAGGTTGTTATAATGATTGAATAAAAGAGTATATATAAAATATTTGCACAGCAGCACAGCACACAGGAAGAACTAAGGGAGTGTTCATTATTAGCACAGTTAGTGTGGTTGTGTTGTTGTTAATGTGCTTTGCCTAATGTTAGACAATGAATGATTGGGTAGCAAGGCTGAGATTCAAATCCCCGAGGGCCCAACTGCAAATCAAAGGTTCCCAATCACTGTTGGTGTGTAAATCTGTGGCCCTTCCAATGTAGACAGCTTGGAGCTGGGTAGCATGAAGGATCCCCACAGACCGAACCATACAAAGACCTCCCAGTCTCATATTTATAGCAGGACAACCTGGTGAAAAGAAAAGAAGACCATGGTCAATATGGGGTGAAGACAGTCTTGACTAGAACAATGAATGAGCAACTAGGTTTTAAAAGTCAGTTGGGTGAGGTGAGTTGGGAGAGGGCCCCAGGCAGGAGAATCTGCATGAACAGAGTGCTGGAGGTGCTGGAGGTGTGGACAACAAAGGGAAACAGACGATACACAGAGGCCTTGCTAGACACTGTCATATCCCTAAACACAGGCCTGCCAAACCAAGCTGGATGCTAACCTAACCACCACAACTCTCAAATGCCATATGATTAAACCCAAGCACTGCCTCTAGGTTTGATTTGGAATGAAACTTCAGTTGTCCAAAGGAAAACAGCCAGAGCTGTGTTTGCTTGGTGCTGCTTGCAGGAGTTACACTCGTAAGAAATCGTGGGGGGTGCATGTGGAACTCCCCACCCACGGGGGTTGATAATCCAAGCTAATTGTACGCATTTCCAAAGCCTCCTGTGTGAGAAGGAAAAAATAAAAATGTTCTCTCAACATTTTTGAAGTTCATAAATGTGGCAAATGTTCAATAGCTATATTTATCTCCCGTTGCATATTCCCTGGCTCTTGGAATATATTAGACAACGACAATTCTGTGCACTTGACAGGAAAGGCATGCTTTCCTACGCGTTTCCTTCTACCTTTCTAGGCGACCATCCATGTCCACCACTACCTCAAAGGTCTAGCTCAGTATCTACTTTTTCCAAAAGTTGTTCCTGGCTAAACATGCCTCTCTTTGGACTCTTCCTTCCTTTGTTTAGCATTTTGCTGTTAGATGTGAGTGAGGTCCTGGGGGGCAAGCAAGGAAATTGACGAATTGGAGGAAAAGGTGTCGAGTACACAGCATCCACAAGAAAGAACCTTGAGGGTGAACAGTCAGAACCTGCTGCTCTATTTGTTCCCCTTGCACCATAGATATTGCTCTAGGTTCTTGCGCCTCAAAGTAGGGTCCTTGGACCAGAATCATCATGAACACTTGGGTGCTGGTAAAAAATGCAGATCCCCACACCTACTGAATCAAAACCTTCACTTTTACAAGATACCCCAGGTGAACTTCATGTGCATTAAAATTCTCTGCTAATATGGAAGCACCACATTCCGTTTCAGTTTGTTCCCTTGCCTGTCTCTCCCTACACTCTCCAGGGAAGAACTGCATGGTATGGACTCCTAGCCCATCACCTAGTTCAGTGTGCAGTAAGCAGAAATAAAACAGCTACCACGTAGCCCGTGCTTATTACTTGACAATTGCTGATATGTACTTTCAACCATTTAATCTTTACAACAACACTGTGAGATGGTCCCGTTATTTCCAATTGGCAGATAAAGAATTTGGGACTCAGAGACCCCAAGGAATTCCCCTGAAGTCACAGAAATGGAAAAAAACAACAACATTGGAATTCAGACGGAGTCCTGTGAGATGACACAAGACGTGCTCTTAACCACTATTTTCTACTGCCTCCCCTAGATATTTAACAGATATTTATGGAATTAAATAGAATTTACTGTGGACAACAACGGCTGAGTCTCTGCTCCTTTCTGTCATGAAGCGAAAGGACTCAGGGCTGCGGTTTTCATTTGCCATGCAGTTTCCAAAGTGCAGAAGCATCGTGTCTGCGTTCACGGAAATGGCCTGTAACATTACTAAGAATTCCGCATCCCCCCCCCCACTTTGGAAGATCTGCAAGTGTTAGTAAGCTCTGCAGACAAGCCATCCATCAGGCAGAAGGCAGCCCAGAGCCCTTAAATAAAACATTCTCGCAGTCTTCTGCGGAGAGCATGGAGACAAATACCGCGGATGTGAAAGGTGTCGCTGGGATTACCAATGACGTGCTAATGGCTGCTCAGGCAATCTCCGTGCCTCCTGCGCTCTGAGTCACCCGTTCCCTTTGGAGCCTGCGCGCACGTCATTAAGGGACAGAGAACTATTCACAGATCACTGACTAAAGGCAAGCTTGGGCCGGGCCTGCACCCCCCTGCCCCTCTCCACAGGACTAAGGTCATCCACAGAAGGCCCTGGAGCTTTTTATCACAATGAAGAGAAGGAAAGACAAAGCTTTCTCCCTCCCTCCCATCCATTTCTGTACCTGTACTTTTGCAAATGTGAACTTTCCTCTTGTTCCAGAATGTGTTGGAAACTCTTTGTAAGGAACAAGCAGAACCTTGAAGAGAACAATATACTTTTGACAGTGTTTTATTCTTAAACAAAACATCTGATGTTATTTTAATGCCACAGTCATTTCATTACTAATCAACCCTGGAGATTTCAATTTCTAGAGTACATACACACATGCCCTTTTTTTAGATTCTTTGTGTGACTGCTTGGTTGAATGATTGTAATTTCATTTGTTTGTTTGTTCTTGCCAAAATGGGAGCACCTAAAAGACTAGGAAATATAACTGTACTCTTTCCACATTTTCCACTACCATGACTAAATCCTTTGAAGCGAAACATCACTTGGTTTTCCCACAGGACACTTCTCCCTGAAATAAAATCACAGGGCTGCTTTGGTCATTCTGTCAATATCTGTGACACTTAAGATAGCTCCAAGTCAAATTTCAGGGAGTCAGAAAAACCTAAAACCTGCAATTTGGGAATGATTTGTAAATTAAGATTGAATCTGAAAAAAGCAGGATGAGGCATTGTGAGGTGAGGGGAACAGGTAACAACTACAGAATTTCTTTTTTCCTGAATAAACCAGGAATTGTTTGATGGCCCCTTTTATCCTTTCTCAAAAATAATCCAGTGATTTATACAAGTTTGAATTCTTCAACATTAACCACGGGTGCTAACCAAGGAGATAATTTTCCTGATTGTCAGGGAATAAAACTATTCTAAAGCAAACTGGTTGAGGATACATTTTAGTTCAATTTGCTTTCTGCTAATACCAAAACATGCAAAATCAAGCATTTGTTAGTGAAGAAAATATCACACTGGGATCATTAAGAATAGTTATCAAAATGATAAGAAAAGGGAACAATTTTTCCAGGCTTCTTGAGCTCTGATATATCCAGTTTAAGAGTAGAGTTCTAAGCATCAACTGCAATTATTCAAAGTACGACCATGGAGCAAAACAAACAAACAAACAAACAAACAAAAAGGAACATGTTCCCCATTTCTATTAAAATAAGATTCAAGTTTAACATAGATATATTCTAACACCCCACCACCACCATCACCACCACCACCACCACCACCACCAAATGCGGTCCACAAAATATCATCTTCTTTAGGAGATGTCATTTGGAGAAAGAAACTATTTTATTTGAACAGCTAAAATTTTAATTTATAAAAAAATGTTTACAATGGCATAATGATATCAACTCTGCTTGAGATCATGGGAACAGGATCAGTTTATTTAAAGAATTTGAGGAATCTGGTGTGCTAAAGAGCCACAGGGCATTTCTTATTGATTATATATGCATCTCAATTTTTGGTTCTTAGGTTTATTCAAAAACCACAAATACGTATACATCCAAATTGCAAGTTTTAACTGTTTTAGAGTTATGTATGTCACAGAGCATCACCAGAATTTATGTTTGATTTTGTTTTCCCCAGTTATTGATGGGTCCTGAGAATAAAGTCATGTTAATATAAAACTTCAGACTGTTCTGGAGTCAACTTGAGGATGATGTCCAAGTGCTTAGAGTGGAGATGAGAGAGTAATTTTGCACATCTCATAGGTTGACAGTGAACTAATTTGAAGAGGCTCTTTGGAAATCCACTGGGATGATGGGAAAAATGGAGTATCAACAAAGTTATCTTGACATGTGACACCAAGACACTGCACTAGAAACCCAGCGTACTTGTTCTCTCTGAAGATCTGAGAAAGAAACCACCACTGGGCACTTAAAATATGACAGACACTGTTCAACACTCATCACCACGAACTTATTCAGTCCTCCCAATAACCCTGTGAGGAAGGAATCATTATTCCCACATTGCTCATGAGTTTATAAAACTAAAGTAATTCAGAAGTCATAGGTAGGGAGCATTTCAAAACCTACTTTGAGGAGTGTGTATATGTGTGGGTGTAAATGGTTAAGGGGAAGCTGTTTATAGAACTTTCTGGAAACCCCTTATAAATATTTTTCTTAAAAAGACACCATATGTATTGCAGTAGCTGTCCAGAGCATTTTAAAGTTTCTTTTAAATATATTAGTTCAGGAGAGGAATTTTCTTGTTTCTTCACTCAAAAAACAAAAAAAAATTATCTTCAATGTATTTTACCACTTACCATACTTTCTACCTATTTTATACCCATTCTTTTAAATAAGGAAGAGGAACACACCTGTAGTTAGCCATAGCCCCAATAAGCAAATATTAAATGAAGAAGCCAGAAAGAATTGAGACTTTGGAATAATGCAGATCTAGGCTCTATGTAAACTCTGTCCTTTATATCTTAGAGCTCCTGCTGAAGGTTATCAGCCTCTCTGAGCATCAGTCTCCTCATCTATACTATAAAATGAGTAAAAACATAATACTTATTCATGGAGTGATAGTAAGAATTAATTGATAAAAAGGTATACTTTAATAATCTGGCATAAAAAAATAATTTAAAAAAACATGGCATTGTATGATTTCTCTTATATGTGGAGTCTAAGAAACAAAATAAATGAACAAACAAAACAAGAACAAACTCATAGATACAGAGGACATTTTGATGGCTGCCAGATGGGAGGGAGTTGGGGGGGCGGTGGATGAAAAAGGGGAAGGGATTAAGAAGTACAAGTTGGTAGTTACAAAAATAGTGATGGGGGGGCCGGCCAAGTGGTGCAGTGGTTAAGCGCTGGCTTGGGAAGCCAGCAGCCCTGGTTCGGATCCCACATATGAGGGCCAGTGACACTGCCCTCAAAAAAAAAAAAATAGTGATGGGGATGTAAAGTACAGCATAAGGAATACAATCAATAATATTGTAAAAACCATGTGTGGTATCAGATGGGTACTAGATTTATTGGGGTGATCACTTTGTAAGTTATATAAATGTTATATAATCACTGTTGTACACCTGAAACTAATATAATCTTGTATGTCAACTGTAATGAAAAAATTTTTTAAAATTATTTAAAAGAAAAGCTTTATAGCTGGTGAGTTTGAGAATTCTGGCTTTGCCCGATTTTAGAAATGTATGATGCATTTACCATGCCCTGTGTATAGCCCTGAGGGGCCTGGTGCACACTCTATAAGCGAACACATTAATATTTCTGCAGTAAGACATATGAATATTTACACTATGACAGATAAAGATTTCCTACCATGTTCCAGGACTTGTGCTAGAGATTCTAAGACAAGCACATCCCTGACCTCAGTGAGCTAACCCTCTAGAAAGAGGTACTATTGACATTTCGGACCAGGTGATTCTTTGTTGCAGAGATTATCCTATGCACCGTAAAAGCATCTCTAGCCTGTACCACTAGTGCCAGTGGCACCTCCCTCCCCAGTTGTGACAATCAAAAGCATCTCTGGACATTGACAAATGTCCCTAGTGAGAGGGTTGAGGATAAAATTGCACCTGGCTGAGAACCTCTGGTCTACATCGACGTACCACTAATTAACTGCTGTTGCTGGATGCTCCCTGTACTGGTCTTAGTCCAGGTCACACACATTTTCTGGTTAAAGAGAAATGAATTCTTGGCTATTTTTGGTTTCTTGGAAAAGTTGATGACATAACATTTCAGTAGAACTCAGATGAGATGAAGTTTCTCATACACACGTATGAAATTCAAACCTTTCTCAAGCAACTTGCTATTTACAGGAGAAAAAAAAAGTGCTGAGTTCAATTGCCTGGGAGACTTTTGATATCTAACAGATCCAATAATAAACAGTTTAGGGAGCATTGCTGCCTACAATATGGCTTCTGCAAGAGGCATCATAGAAGAGCAAGTACCTTGTGACCACTCTATAATGGATACATACATACAACTCTATCATGATCTATACATATCCTTCCCCCGGATTCCAGAAATTTCACACAACTTAAAACACCTTATAAGTCACCTCAAACTAAAAACAAACAAACAAAAACAAAACACCTTAGAAAAATTCCTCCATCATTTAGGATGATTTAGATATGAGGTATAGTACGCAGGTTTGCTCAGATCAATCAGTAGCGGCTGCCTGGAGTACGGGGCTCGGATCACACTTGTAAGTGAAAAGGATGTTTGATTATTGGGATCTATTCTGTACACTGAATAAAAGAGAAAATCGTGTATAACTGGTATTTGCCATCCTTGATTCAGATATCATTCTCAGGGATGGTGTCCATTATTTAAATACACTGGCTAATTTCATAGACGAAGCCTATGAATGGACTTGCTATATCCAGGTCCATGTACATAGCTCTTCAACTTTATAGATGTTGTCTTACTTGCTTCTACTGATCAATTTGTAGGACCGTGTTTTTCTTTCTAACATTTTATATGATAAGCAAGTAAAACTAAAGCTCGCATCTCAAAAAAATGATTCGGAGTAAGATAGGCTTCTCTTATAATTTATTGATTTTTCTTCAATTTTTCATTTTAAAGACAGGTATAACCTAGGGGCATGGACAAATGCTATCAATATAATTTATAAGTTCTTCTAGGCTAACAGTTTTATTATAATCTCTATATCTTTCCCTCCATTTAAATACTTACCTATTAATTTATTTAGTTAATATTTATTTAAGGCAATCAGTGTGCAAGTACGATGCCAGATGGTTGAATCGGACATGAACTCTGCCCACAGAGACCTTAAAATCTAGCAGAAAAGATAAGAAATACACATATGGGAAGGTTATAAAAAATAAAATGACAAATACCATTGCAGAAATTTAAAAAAGGAAAAAGAAAGAAAAATTGCAGGAAGACCTGAAAGGTACAGATTTCTATCCCAGTGGGAGATCAGAGAAGAGGTTGCCTTTGAGTCTTGAAGTACTGGTAAATCTATACCAGCCAAATAGACAGAGAAAAGGAAAGTTTGGGGATATAGATAAAAGACAGCAAGGAGCTCTGTGTGATTGGAACATAGCATTAAAAAGGAAGTAGCAGGACATAAATTCGGAAAGGGAGTAGATTCACACCTACGCTGGGTCTAAAATCGGAGTAGGTAGCCTTGTTCCTTTTTTTTTTTTTTTTGAGGGCAGTGTCACTGGCCCTCATATGTGGGACCAAACCGGGGCCGCTGGCTTCTGAAGCCAGCGCTTAACCACCGCGCCACTCGGCCGGCACGGTAGCCATGCTCGTCTAACAGATGAAATTCCAATCACACTTAATGGAAGAGAGAATTGGGTCATAACCCCCATATTTTTATTTATGTTTCATGAACTTGATTCAGTTGTTAGAAGAGTGGGCTGCTTGCCCACTTACTAGAGCTCAAATACATATGAGCTATTACTATTATTACTATTTTTTCATTAGTTATTTATAAGATCTGGGTTTTGCTCACTCCCAGCTTATTCCCTCATTGGAACTATCTCCTCTCCCAGAAATGCCTTACTTTTCCTCTCTATCAATCCATCATTTCTTCATTCAAAGCCCAGTTTACAACTAAGTCAGTAAAATTCCTGCCAGAAATATATCATATATTAATTCCTTTGACAAATACATTTCTATTCCTGTTCCAGTTACTGATTACTTCAAAAAAGTCAACAAAACTAAGTGGTTGCTTTCATGGATTTTACTTTCTGGTAGGAAAAGACAGTCACCAGACCAATAAACACAGGAATACATAACATGTCATTTGTCGTGCAAATTAAGCAAAGTAAAGGAGCATTTGAGATCTTGCTTCCCTGAAACTGTTGTCAGTTTTGGTTCAAATGAACTTACAAAAATTCTATAAAAATATATATTAAATTAAATTAAACAAAGTAAAAGTTACAGAGAATTGTAGTGAGATGGGGCACTATTTTATCTAAGGTTGTGAAGGAAGGACTCTTGATTATTTGACACTTGAATAGACAACCCAATGAAGCGACTGGATGAGACAACTGGGGAAAGGGATGATGGAGTGCGCTTGAGCTATTCAAGGGTCAGCAAGGTGGTCAATGTAATTGAACTAATGAGTAAAAGGGGATGGAGATGAGGTCAGGGATACAGGCAGAACAAGGTGATGGGCCAAGGAAAGGAGGCTGGAAATTATTCTGGATAACATGGAAAGCCACTGGGGTATTTAAAGAGAGGAGGAATATGATCCGATTTAGGTTTTACATTTAAAACACAATTCCTCTGGCTGTAGTATGGATAATATATAGTGGGAGGGTAAGAGAGTAAATGCAAGAAAGTACAGTATCCAGGAGAGAGATGTTTCTGGATTGTCCCAGGATGATGGCATTGGGAGTGGTGAGTGCTGACCAGGTCCTGGATACATTTCAAAAGATCCAGACAACATGCTGGGGTCATAGTTAGATGTAGATTAGATGTACAGTGTGAAAGAAAGAAAGAAATCAGGAGTCACACCAAGGTTTGGGGCCTGAGCAGCAGAAAGCATGGGGTAGCCATTTAATAAGATGGAGGAGATTGAAAAAGGAGCGAGTTTTGGAGGGCAAAAGAGTTCAGCTTTGGAGACATGAATATGTAGATGGGTATTATGGAAGTGAAGATGTTCAGTAGGCAGCTGGATAGAAAGGAGAGGAATTCAGGGGAGAAGTCAAGGCTGAAAATATAAACTAGAGAGTCATAATCTTAAAGGTAGCATTTATGGCCAATGACCAAATGAGATCACCTAGACTGAATGTGAACGAGAAGATATCAGGTGACCACATCCCGGGCATTCCAGGAATTAGGGGAGCAGAGGGGCAAGGGAGAGTGAAGCAGATCCAAAAGAGAATACGTTTCAATGAAGAGACAACACTTAATTTTCTCAAAGGCTGATGATGACAGAAGAAATAAATAGTTCTAGTTCTGGGTGCCTCAAAATTTAAGTGTCATTTTTCTACATTATTTTTTTTCACCAGTTTATAGAGAATCTAATCCAAGGTTCACATCTGGCAGCCATTGGGGCCAGATTTTATCCACAAATATATTTTGTTTGGCCAGCTCAGACTTTGTTTTAAAAATTGAATCTGAAAGCTTTTATGATGGTCATGGGCTCTGCAGTTAACCAAAGGCCTTGATGTTTTGTTTAAAACAAGGCTATGTTCCTGGGTCTTGCAGAAATGTATGATAATGATGGCGCGCACACACACACACACACACACACACACACACACACACACGACAACACAGTGATTGTGGTGCTTAAACTTACCTCCTCATCCATATGTAAAAAATTCAAAGGCACATCCTTTAAAATTTCCCATTCTGCCTAGTTCTATGTCTGTGGCAGAGAGAATTGTGGCCTCCGAGATTATTCTATTCCCAAATCCTGGCACCTTGACTATGTTACCTTCCCTGGGAAAAGGCATTTTGCTGATACAGTTAAGCTTAATTGGTTGACCTTAAAATAAGGAGATTACTTAGTATTATTTTAAGGGACCAGTGTAATCACATGAGTCCTAAAACAAAAGAGGAAAGCAGAAAGAAAAGTCAGAGAGGTTCAAAGTATGAGAAGAATTTACTCTTGCTGGCTTTGAAGGTATAGAGGGCTACATGACTAGGAAAAGGGGACCTCAGACCCACAACTACAGGGACTGTATTCTGCCAGCAACCTGGATGAACTTGGCAGGAGATTGTTTCCTCAGAGCCTCCGGAAAGGAAAGCAGTCCTGCTAACACTGATTTCAGCCTCTGAGACCCTGAGCAGAGAATCCAGACCAAGGGCGCTGGACTTCTGACCTATAGAACTGTGACACAATAAGTGAATGTTGTTTTAAGCAGCTAAGAGTGTGGTAATTTGTTACACAACAATGGAAAACTAATATAGTATCCTTTATATAGTATTAATATTGAAGCATATGTGTGGTTATCATGATTCTGTCTTCTTCCAGAAAGACTTCTTAAGACTATCTAATTTTTGTCCTCTAAATTTAGAGCTCTTATCTGTGCCATCTAACAACATACTTGTTGCTTGTGCTGTTTGGCTATTAGATTCTTAAAATCATTTAACTTTTTATATAACATATTAAATAGACTGTAAGTTTCTTGAAGGTAGGGACTGGGTCTTCTATCTTCAAAATCAGCTACTGATAATCCGATGTGGTCAGGTCACTGCACTAAAATTATTGCATGGCTTTCGATTGCCATTAGCATAAACAAAATTTTCTGGGCATGACCAAAACAGATGGCAGAGCATGATCCCAGTGGCCCCTCCCACCTCTCCAGCTCCACCTCATAAGACATCATGGCACCCTCCCGCTGGACCTCCAGCCACAGTGGCCTCGTCTCAGTCTCTCTTACTGGCTGTGCTCACTCCTGCTCCAGGGCCTTTGCATATGCTGTTCCCTTGACCTGGAACTCTTCTTCCCTTCTGTCCTTGGTAAACTCCAACTGCTCCTTCAGAGCTCAACTCCATAGTCATTACTTCCCAAGAAGGGCCTTTCCTGGCTTCTTTTACTAGGCTAAAGTACCTTTTTTAGGTGCTCACAATATCACTCTTTCCTTATGACTGTTGCAGCTTAATACTTGAGTGCTGGATAATTTAATTAACATCATATCACCTCCCAGTAAATTCCAAAATGGCAGAGATCATGACCATTTGTGTTCTCTTGTATATCCACAGTGCCTAACAGGGTGGGGAGGTGACAGAATAATGTCACCTCCCCACCCCAAGACACTCACGCCCTGTCCCTAGAACCTGTGAATATGGCAGACTGTATGGTAAAGGGGAATTAAGCTTGCAGATGGAATTAAGGTTGCTTATCAGATGACCTAAAATAAGATTATCCTGTAGTATATGGGTAGTCCTAGGGAATCACAAGGGTTCTTGATGGTGGAAGAGGGAGGCAGGAAAGAGGAATCAGAGGAAGATGTGATTAGAGTATAACTATGAATAGAGATGCAATGTTACTGGCTTTGAAGATGAAGAAAGGGGAACATGAGCCAAGGAATGGGGCAGCCTCGAGAAGGTATAAAACACCAGGAAATGGATTCACCCTTACAGCCTCCAGAAGGAACACAGCCTTGCCAGTGCCTTGATTTTTTATCCCAGTGAGACCCATAAAGGTTTTTTTTTTTAACTTACAGAACTGTAAGATAATAAATTTGTGTTGTTTAAGCCTCTGAATTTGTGGTAACTTGTTATAGCAACAATAGGAAAGTAATATAATAACCTAAACCATTGCTTTGCCCACAAAAATTCAATACATTTCCTGATTGACTTCAGCTCAAAGAATATTTATTGAGTAAAATTGAATGGTTAACAATTTAGTGCACTGTGACAAAATGTATACAATTTAGAGATGAAAAAAAATCTTTAAAAACTATTATCTCCAAACTCTCTCCCATAATACAGATTTAAAAAAAAAAAATAAAGCTCAAAGAAGTAAAGTCACTGCAAAAATTTTCACATCTAGCTGGTGGGAAAGCCTCAGAGAGACCACCTATGTTGTAAAATAGTGACAGAAAGAAATAATTAAAAGAGTTAAAGAAACAGCTTTTGGATAATCTGTTCTACACATGGTGATGTCAGGGAGTAGCAAATACTACAGAGTGTTTCTGCCTTGTGCGCCAAAAGGCTAGGAGGACTCTATCCAGTTTTTTAAAAAAAGAATACATACTAAATAACAAATACAATAACAAATAACAGATTGGCTACAAGAGGAGAAAAAGTACTCTTTGAGTAGGATTTGCCACATGGGATTAGTAACTGTCTCATTATTTTCTGCTTAAGTTAAAAAAAAAAAATGCAGCCATTATATAAATAGATTTCTTTACTCTTCGGAACAATACTTATGTGTTTAGATTGTAAAATAAAATACTGGCAAGCTAGAGAGCTAGCTATTACGTTAATAAATATCATTGGTTTCTTGCATGTCATAGGATAGCAGGCCATTGGTTCAAGTCAACAGTGTGACTTGCTTTTTGCAAAAGAGAGTATTTTAAATTGTACTGTCTGAGACCTAAATACATGTCTGCTGTTGCCTACCAGATTTGGAAAATTTTTTCAATACATAAATAACAGGGTCGTGCAGATCATCAATCTATTCTGAGAATAAGGTGGAAGAATAACAAATAAACAAATTCGCGATGTCAGTGTCTTTGAAGATAGCAGCAGACTTCAGCTGTAAACAGTCATGAGAAGGAAGCGTATCAGGACTTTTCAAACAGTGGGCCTTCTAAAGGGACAACCAGTGGCTGTGGAATATGAATAGTCTAGTTGTGGTTTGTCACTAATGTTTATTAATCTGACAGACTTTAATGGTAAACATAATCCTACCATAACACAGGTATTTGAAACCGCATTCATATTAGTACAACTGACCCTGGTTAATAGAAAGTGCTATACAAGTGCAAATAATTATTAAAGAGACTATGTACAAATTAGAGAAAAATGACTAATGGTAACATATTTTTCTGGGACGTCTTCCCCCAAGCAAGGCAAAAAATATCAGTTACCCAGTCAGCCAGGCTTTATTTAGTATCTAATCTGTTCTCAAAAGTATCCAAGCCTAGGGATACAAGAGAAGCAGGTGGTCACCACATTTATGAAAACTACTAACTCTTATTGCTAATGTTTATTGAGAACTCACTATATGCCAGAAAAATGTACCTGGATGAGCCATAATCTACCCCCACCAACCCCGCAATGTGTAAATTTCCATTCCCAGTTTGCAAATGAAGAGCTGTGGGAAAGTTGCAAAGAAGTTGAGTATCTTACCAAAGGCTACATAGCTAGCCCACACAGAGTCCAGACTGACTCCAAAGCAAGTGTTTCTTCCACTCACACTCTCACCTTTCCAAAATGGTGAAACACGTTGCCAAGAGCCACAGGTTTCAGAGAATTATCACAAAGCAAACTGTACACAAATACTTGTCTTGTTAGGTTCATCAGCAGATATGTTTACTGTCTTTGGGAATCAGCACAGCAGGGTGGCTAAATTATACATCTTCGAACTCAACACTTCAGACCCAGATGGCTTAGGTTCAAATCTCACTCCTCCAGTTGGGAAAGTTATTTGATGTGCCTCAGATTTTTCTTTTCTTTTCTTTTCTTTTCTTTCTTCCTTTCTTTTCTTTCTTCCTTCTTTTCTTTCTTTCTTTCTTTCTTTCTTTCTTTCTTTCTTTCTTTCTTTCTTTCTTTCTTTCTTTCTTTCTTTCTCTTCCTTTTTTCTTTTTAATTTGTATTGCCTCACTTATAGGGTTATTATGATAAAACCCATATGCAACACCAGCTTCATTATCATATTGTTTTTAGGCAATGCATCATCGGCACTACCTTCCTCATTATGTATTTGTTGTGTGTTAACACATGCATAGCACTCAGGATGAAGTCTGGGCTATAACTGACATTCCATGAGAGTTAGTTATGACCAGTGTGAAGCAAATCATGAGGGGAGTAAGATTGATAAGGATGTTTGATAGGCAGCATTAAATTAATAAAGCAGAAAAAATTAAAAGTTTGATCAGGTTTATTCCTTGGCTGAGCAGTCTTTGAGCATGAGCCCAGGCATGTAATAGTCCCTAAAAATTAATAAGATAAATTATTGGACTGGTCTTCAAAGAGCTTTCAAAGCTATATGCATTTACCGTTAGGGCCAGGCTAAGACAAATGAGCTTGTTGTTGATCTCAGGGGCCTCAGTCAAACCCCAAAATCAATCCCATGTTTATTGGGATTGATAAACCCATGACTCAATCCCATGTTTATTCTTTGCCTCCAACCCACACTCTAATTACCCCCTCTAGTTTTTCTGACCTTCCTCCAGGAACACCAGCTCTCTTCATTTACCCATAACTTTCAGGCAATCAAAACTGCCACCTTGAAAATTCCGAAATACTATTCAGTCCATATACAGAGACCTTTTTCAACCCTCTCCCAGCTGAAACCTCTGCACTCAACAGTTTTAAATTATGTAGTTTTTCCAAACACATGACTGTTTTATCCCCATACCTTCTGATAACAGGGAGCTTACCCTTTAACATGGCCTTTTTGCCATATAATGTCTAGTCCTTCCAGATCCAGCACAAACAGAATTCCTATGCAGAGAGCTTTCTAGGACCTGTTCAAGGTAATCCCCTACTCTTCTGTGTTCTCTCTGTAACTTATACCTATAGGTATGCTGTCTTTATCAAGTTGCAGAGCAACTGGTCCTGCTTTCTTATCACTGGAAAATACCTTAAATATAGGCAGTCCCCAGTACCTGGCTCTATAATAACTATTCAGACCATTTAGTTAATTTCTGCTGCACTTATATTCAATGCCACAAATGCTTGCACTTGGCTTGAAACATACTACTTGATAGGATTGTTGCAGGAGCAAGACAGCCCTTGAGCATAACCGTCATCAGCAAATCAACAAATAATTGATGGAATGATTTATATTTTTCTAGCTTCATTCTTTGATATAAACAAAGGAAGTCTCCAAAGAACATAGTATCTCACTGGGGGGGGGGGGGAAGAAAAACTGATCTAGACTTAGGTGACTAGATTCTTAATTATAAATCTCTTTCCTATTTTCTTTAATTTCCTGAACCGTGTTGTCCATGGTGACAGTGCTTGGGAGATAATCACTAAGTAGATGTATATTATCTGTCCTACTGTTGGTTTCATTGGAGACAAAATTTTTCTCTGCTTAGAAACCAGAATTACAGGAAGATGTACAAATACACAGATGGGTGAGCAACTATGAGAAAAGGTAGACTTTGGGGAACTATTTTTAAAAAGGATTAATTCTGACTAGAAAAAGGAAATTACCCTCAGGGGTAAGTATAAAAGCAGCACAAGTGTTTCTTATATGAAATGAGAACATTCTATAAAAGAATTTAGGGAGCAATAAAAAGCCATCCTTACATTTTATTATTTTATAATCATCCTTTCTCTTTGATGATAATAAGAATGTAATCTATAACCATTATTTAGCTCATTCATATAGAATATTCTGGCAAAGAATAGCAGAAGACACTTAAGGAAGAGTATATGGGTTTATTCCTTATTCAACCTAGAAGGGAATCTCAAGTATTTTCTGTTAAATGGGAACTTGGAAATCCTTTTCTGATTTCTTCTCTGGTTACCCACATACTCAAGGTGACTTCTAAATGACAACTATGCCCTTCTCTTCTAAAGCTGTCTGGACCAAGGCGAATTCCAGGGCAGACCCTCTAATAGATGTACCCTCAACTCTTAAGAAGAAAGCAAAAATGTATGGATATCAATAGGCATTTCTTTGTTTATTTATTTAACAATTATTGAACATTTTCTAAATGTAAGGCAGTGTGCCAGTTACTAAGAATGATAAATGGAAAACTAAAGATAAATAATTAGTTAACAATAAGACCTTTACATAAATTATTTTAAGACTTGTGACACTTTGAAGTATTAGTATTTTCCTCATTTTACAGGTAAAGTAACTGAGCCATAGAGAGATTAAATAACTTTTCCAATGCCATATTATTCATAAAGTGGACAATGAAGGATTCAAATCCAGAGATGTCATAATGCAGAGATAACAGATTTCATGGAAGAGATGACATTGAATTGGTCTTCAAGAGATGAACACACGTATTAGTCAGATTATGCTAGGATATGCTGTGGTAACAAATAATCCTAAATTCTTAACTGCAATTTATTTTTCTCCCTTTATTACATGCCCATTGTGGTTCAGCTGCACATCGATTTTATTCTGCAACTAGGCTGACAGAACACACCCTATCTGGAACCTACATGTCTGATGGGAGAAATAAAAGAATAATTGACAGCATCATGTGATAGCTCTTATAACTGCTACTCAGGAGTGACTTAAGTAACTTGCATTCACATTTCATCAAACAAAGTAATTTACAAGTCAAGGCTGTTGTTAATGGAGTACAGAGGTGCAATTCTCATATGAAGAGAGACAGCAGTTCTTAAGAATTCTATTACACAAGGTTTAGACAAGTGAAAATGAAAAATAATATTCTAAATAGAAGACTATTCTAATCTTGACTTCACCATAAAAAGTAACCATTTACGTACTTATCGAGAGTGAAATTTCAAGTCAATATGAGCATATTTAATGGGTACCCATAAGGACAATGGTTTTGGAATATTTATAGGCTGATTTGACACATTTAGTTTAAGAGAAAGGCATTAAATGAGAGGGGGAATAGAAAACAGAGACTGATGTGGGCTTGCAGAAGAATAGGGACTTTCCCCGCCATACTGTGTACCCAAATGTCTGGCAGTAATAACTATAAAATTTAGATAGTGACACCAAACACCGCCATCTGCTCTGACCTAGTCTCCTGAGTTTGAGCTGGGCTGGTCATCCAAGACCACCTGTCTAAGCTCACAGCCCTCGGATCTGAGTAAACTGGCCACTCACTGTCCACAGCATTGAAATAAGAAAGGCAATTCTTCTATTAACATCATCTTTCACTAAAGAAACCTGAAAGGCTGAAGTGATTTTCCCTTGCAGAATAACTGAGCTCCTGAAGGGCTAAGATTACCTGAAGGTTACTTTCTGAGTTTGATCCTGGGATCAAGGATAAAACATGCATTGTTTTCTTCAATTTTACAGTGAGTTCTCCCCTCCAAAAAGCTTCATCTCAGCTATCTATACAATACCAGAGTACCCTGTGAATATAGCATAAATACTAGGCAAACTGGATTTTGGTTCTGACATCAGATAAATCCTCACTATCTACCTGGTGCCTGATGACCTGCGATGAAGTTCAACTCATCTCTTTGTATGAACGACTCCATTATTAAAGTCAAGACTATCTCAGCTAGAGCTTTCCAAATCTCCTTCGGTAGCTTAGTTATATTTTAATTGTGACACATTAGAAACCAAAATAGAATATCATATGTCATTAGAAAATCAATTGACCTCTTCGAGCTTCCATGGCCTTGTCTGAAGGCAGCAGAGCTGAGACTTGGGGCTATGTGACCTGGGTGACATTTTCATCCTTTTTGGTTACTTAAGAGAAAAGGCCCCAAAGGGCACACTGTTTTGAGAAAGGATAGCCAACCCTCAACCTTCCAGAATCTCTCAGTGCTCAGGCAGAAGTAGAAACTATTTCATATAATTCTCTAAGGATAAGAAAGCAATATTAGAGAGCAAGCCAATTGCCTAGGACACTGGAATTCTTACAAGCATTTTTTTAGTCTGAAAGAATTGTTTAAGATAAATTATAATCCTATAGACCATTGGGGGAAACTTCAAATTCTAAGACCAAATGCAAGCTTACCAAACAAACATTTGCAAAAATTAATAATAATAATAATAATAATAATAGAAATGCCCTTTTAATCTGAATGAGGCCCTCTCAGCCTTACTCACACCACGTACTCAAATCACAGAAATTTTAGAAGCTCAGTTGAATTAGAAATTCTACAACTTTGACTTGAAACAAACCTTGGAAACCTTTCAAAGCATCTTCAAGCGTTCTCAGCAAGCACCAAATCAATAGATTTCAAACACTTTTCCCTATGTCCCTGTGAGCCATGGAGAGAAGGGAACACCTGGCTTATAAAGGTCCATTCTGTGTCTCTGACTTTGCAGAGTGTGCTGCTTCTTGTGTATTACATATTGTACTTCCATGAAATATTTCTCTTGAAGAAAAGATTCTAGTGCTTTGAGGAAAAACACAGAACAAAACAATGTGAAGATCACTGCTTCAAGCAGGAAACATTAAAGAGAAAGTTTAAAATGGCAGTGGGTTCTAGCGCCCCCCTTTGCTCCCCTGGGTCTGTCAGGAGCAGGGAGGGGCCAGAGAGCAGTAAAATGATCCTTAGGAGCAAAGGCGGCAGGAAGGAGGAAAGAAAACAAACTCAACACCATGTTACCCTCACTGCACACAAGTTGCCCCTGGCAGCAGCTCAGAAGAGCCTCATTCTGTGCTAAACGTTGTAGGTAACCAGCTGGGCTTGTCGTGCCCACTTAATAGCACTACTTTAAGAAAGTGTTGTCATTTCCTTGTCAGACTCATTTCTCTATCCTCTATTATCTTTTCAAAATCATATTACAAAATATTATGAGCTTCCTGTATCAGACACTTTGGGTCTTAGTCACTCAATTATTAAAATTGTATGATTTTTTAAATTGCCATTATGTGTGGGCTGTCTTTACCAAAGCGACAAAGCAATTGAGTTAACCCAAATGGTGCTATGATTGCAGGATCAGAACATGGAAAATTATAGCGTTGGAGGGATAAAAGACAGCTATTTCACATCAGTGCCAATAAAATCCTGGGAAACTCACCATGACACCATTATGCTAAACACAGCCCAGCAAATGCTCCCAACGTATTCCCATGCTGGGTAATAGAAATAAAACACCATTTAGGGCTGTTAGTTCTACACCAAGTTACTGGGCTATAGTAAACGAAGTCATTTGGGAATGTGACGCGCTTCACAACAAGAGCAGTTCTGACCCCGCTGTCAGCCATTTCTCACTGCACCTGTGCCCATCACCAGAAGGTCTCCATGCACCTGCCGTTGGAGCCACTGGCATCCAGGATTGTGTCCTCTGCCCCTCTCCATAGACAGCTGTAGGAAGAATTCCACAGAGACCGGGTCGTGCAGGATTCTTCCACAAACCGAGCTGGCTCTATGACGTCAACTCACTGGGCTTGAGGAGCTACTGACAAGGCCAACCTGAAAAGGTGGGGGGAATTCACAGGTGCCTGCCCAACATGATTTCTTGTTAGGAGCCAAGCACTATCCTCATTGCCTGTCATCCTACAGATAATGTGCTCATCATTTAGGGTTCCCTTTCCCTTGTCTCTTCCACATAGACAGCTAAGTTTATTTAACACCAACCTGCAAATTCAACCTCATTCCAAACTCTGGAGCCAGTCTTGCTGCTTGTCAGAGAGAGCAATCTGCAATGGCCCAAGGAAGGAACTGAATCTTGAATGTCCAAAGGGACACATGAGATATAAAGATTAAGAGAGATGTCACAATAACTATGATGGTAGGAGGTGGTGGAAAATATAGTAAGCCTGAGAGTCCATGTTTCTCCAAAGGACACAGCACAATGCAGCTCTGATGGACCCTTCTCAAGGCAAACATAAGACCAGAGAGAACTTCCAGTTTGTTTAAGACATCAGAAACGCAGATTTTTATATAAAATAGGATTTTTTTAAGTAGACAACGTTTTCTGTTTTGCGAAGTAAAACATGTTTGCCAACTGTATTCGTTTCTTATCACTACTGAAAAAATTACCACAAATGCAGTGGTTTAAAACAACAGATATATTATCTTACAGTTCTATAGGTCAGAAGTCCCAAATATTTCTCACTACACTAAAATCAAATTGTCAACAAGATTGCATTCCTTCTGGAGGCTCTAAGAGGCTCTGAGGTTTTCCTGCTTTTTTTAGTTTCTAGAGCCTGCCTGTATTCCTTGGCTAATGGACCTTTCCTTCATCTCCAAAGCCAGCAGCAAAGCATCTTCAAATCTCTCTCCAACTCTGACACTCTCTTGTTTCCCTCTTATAAGGGACCCAGGTGATTACATTGGATCCAACTGAGTAATCTAGGGTAATCTCCCCATCTCAAGATCCTTTACTTAATCACTCCTGCGAAGTTCCTTCTGCTATGTAAATTAACATGGTCAACAGGTTTTGGGGGTTAGGGCATGGACATCTTGGGGAGCCATTATTCCACTTACCATACCTCCATTTTGCACTGGTTTAGGCAAGTCCAAAGAGCTCAGAAGCCTAGCCCCTCATCAGCCTTGAGCTGGTTCTTGTGCCTGGACTCAATAACTAGATTCTAGTACCATAAGCATGTCTCTATTCTCTGCTCCCAATCTTGTTAACAGCACACCTTCCTGCCCTTACCACATCAATTAGCTTTAAAGGTCACACAATGATTTTCTTGATCTAGAGTATGGGGTTGAGCTCACTGATGGGAAACTCTTGTTCCCAGACTTCAACTTTTTACCACTGCGACTTTTCTACACTGCTTGGATCATCTCCAGGAATATCTGCTGCTCTCTCTACTAAGCAAACCCCTGTCCCAGGAATTGTAGCTTCATACTTTTGGGTTCTGAAGCCAGTTACTCTCACCTTCAAACCTTTGAAATTATAAGCAATTTGGGAAGGATTATACCTTTTTACTTTGCAAACATTTATCAACCATCATTTGAGAGTTGGAATAAAACCCAAGATGGACTCCTGGGCCTGAGCAGGCACCATGAGGATGGAGGAATGGGGTACTCAGTGGGCTTTCCCAGGGACATTATTTTATTACCTTCAGCACATTGGCTAGGCAGGCTCAGATTCTGTCTCCAGTTACCAAACTGAAAGTATTCCAACAATGTATTCAAATACAGGGATGTAGCTCTCCTAACTACTGCAAGATCTACTGGACCTCCCTGCTTATAGCAAAGACCCCTGTCTCCTCCTCTCAGGGAACATGGGGGACTGCAGTAGCCAAGCAAGGACCAGATCCCCTGCAGGGACAGAGAAAAGGGAACAGGTATTGCTGACCCTGGTTTGTATTTTCCCTTCATAGTGGTGATGAGTTTACCAAAAATGGAAGCCCAAGGCCACAGTGTTTTATTCAAAAGACTTTTAGATTTCCCAGCTGATCAAGGCCACAGCAGAATGTAACTTTGCTTAGAAATAGACAGTGGGTCACCCTCCCTGATAGAACAAGGGAATCCAACCAGAGGCTGCTGCCGCCACATCTTTTTTCTTACTTTTTCTCCTCTCCCCCTGACACATCTTCCTCCTTCCTCCTTCCTAAGTCTCTTCTCTTCCCATCCCCTTGTGGGATAGGAGTGACTATGTAAAGGGAGTATTCGTATTTTCTCCACTTGAGAGTTGGTTTTGTTAGATGACCATTAACCTGCAACCTCTCACCCAGGACATAGCTCTGCTTTCCCTGAAGAGCACATGGGACCTCAGGAATAATCTTTATTTCATCCAGCCACTGCCCATAAATAGCAGAGACTGTACACAGAGGTCACAGATGGCTGGACTCAGTGCAATCTGTCCCAGAGACATGTTTGATCCGATGGTTTTACTTAACTGTCAACGTTTTTAATACATCAAGACATGTCACTATACAATTCAAATAACCAGACTCTCCTAGCACTCAGGTGGTCTGTCTTCATTAGATTTACACTCCTGCAGGCAGTGAGTGCACTCCTAGAACTAAGTAGTAGCTAACTTTTTAAACAGGCACACTCTCTCCAGTCTGGCCCAGTATCTGTCTAGCTCACTAGGCTTTTGAGCTCATAACCTATGCAGTTAATATAACGTGGCAGATAAATGTATGCAGTTAGGCAGACCTGATTCCTGACTCTGTGTGTAACAGCTTAGGCCTCCGAGGGCATGTCTAACACTGCTGGGAAGAGATCAAATCCCATTTCCACACAGTCGGAGACTCCCTCAATTCTTGTATTGCCTCCGAGTATTCTTGCACTAAGTATTTCTAAAAACAAGCTGACCATCGATTGTTTTTTTGAGCTCGCCTTGTCATCTACACGTTAGTGATTTGCAGTGACTTCTCTTTCCAATTATAGTTATTACATCTGGCCTACCTCCAATGTTCCATGATGTAGCACTGTGAGTAGGCTGTTGCTTTTTCTGTTTAATACTTGCAAACTCAGAGCATGGCCAAGATGATCACTTCGTGGGGAAGGATACAATATCAGGGCCAGGTCACCTCACCCGCTCCACTTCTGGTGTCGGCTTCCTGGGGTATGGATTCCATTTCAGATACCAGTATATGCTTGGTATCTCTTTCAACACAGTCCTCAGGTTTGGGAGAAAACATTTGAGTGTCAGATACATATTTAAAATGAAAGAATAAAATGTTCTCAAGAGACTGTTTATTAGGCCATTTCATTGTTGGGATGCACAGGAAATGTTTGTCTTCCCAATTTGGAATAAATGTAATTGACCTTTTTAAAACACAGGACCTGAGTGATTTAAAAGGAGAGAAACAGTCCAGCCTAATTTTATTAGAATAAATAACAATGGTGATTCTCCTATAAGACCTTCCACTAATAAAAGCAGAATTGTCCCTTCTAATTGTGATTAAAAGTTGGGGTATATACAGATATGAAGATGGAGGAATCAGTAATGGGAGTCCAGTTACCTGTATCCCAGAGCGAGACCGTGAGAGGAGCATGACATTGCTAGGCAACGCTGTGCAGTTAAAACCAGTTTTCACTGGCTCAGTGTGGTATAGTAGGTGGGAAGCGTGATTCAAGAAAAGCAAAGGGAAAAAGGAGACAATTATTTATTTTAATGGGGTGGGAATCCAGGGAACGAAGGCCAATATGCAAGTTAGCCACAGCCAGATATTCAGGATATGAAATGTTAATTCTAGAAAAGAATTCTAGAAAATCAGAGGGCCCAAAAAAAGTATACACTTTTTAAGAAAGGAAAAACTGTATTAAAATTATGCTGATGTAACCATTTTGAGCCCCTCTTGTAATTGCAGAAGTCAAACGTGATTTGTGTTCATCTTTTGTTATCTGTCTATATTGTTACAATTTTAGTACAGTTTTCTCCTTTCTTAGAATGTGCGTACATTTTTTTTGGCACTCTCTGTATTGACAATTCTAGTAACCTTTAACACTTCTTTCACCAAATTAAAGATGATTTTTAAAAATTAGGACTGGAGGTATTAGCAAGGTGTTATGCTTTATATATGTTAGATTATGGTAAGAGTAATTACACCATTTTACAGATGAGGAATGAGGTTCAGGGCGGTGATTCACATACCCAGGATTGTGAAGCTAGAAACACAAGAAGCCAAAATTTGTATGCACTCCTGTGGGATTTCAAAACCCATGCTTTCCCCACTGTTCCATGCTGGGTTCCTTTACCTCAGAGTACCTCTTATACATGACTCCTTAGTTTTCCTAAGTCTTCAAGATTTCCAGTATAGCTACATAGTTTGCCCAGGAAAACACAGTATTATTTATTCATTTGTTCATTCAACAAATACTACTTTCTCTCTCCCAAGAACTGTTCTAAGTACAGGAGATACAATGGTGAAAAAGTGAGTTCCCTGCCCTCTTGGGCCTAACATTTAAGGTGTTTGAGAGACTAGCAATAAATGAGTAAAAATTAGATTATATTATCTTAGGTGCAGGTGTATTTTCTAAGGAAAACTAAAACAGGGCAAGTAGGATGAAGTAGGATGGATTAGACAGGGTGATCAGAGCCAGCTTTTCTGGGATGTTATTAATCTATCTATGACTAGGAAAGACTGTTTAGCTTATAGGCTTTTTCTCCTACTATTACTCTGTTTTCATTATTTATATATTCATTTATTAATTAAATTGTCTGTTTGCTTTTGTATGTCTACTTTGAGGAAAATATATTTCTTTTCTAACTAACTTTTAGACTTGACTAACAAATGCATTACTCTTCCCAAATGAATATACCGAAACTAGGGTTTCAAATGCTTTGTGGGGACCTGCTCCACTTCAGCCATCACCTCCTAACTGATGCCCTGCTTCCACTCTTACCCACCCACTGTCTATTCTCCATGCAGCAGTCATGGTCTTTTAAACACACGCATCAGATCATGACATTTTTCTGCATGACACCCTCTGGTGATGTCCCATGGACCTTAGAACAAAATCTACTCCTCCCCTTGGGGGCATAACTTTCTTTTTTAATTAATTTTTTTATTTAAGTATAGTTGCTATACTGTCTTATATTGGTAATTTAGTTTCAGGTGTACAATATAGTGATTCAAGAATTTTTTAGACTTTACAATGTGATGAACCCACTAATTCTGGTAATCACCCATCACTGTGTAAACTTATCATGGTATTATTGATGATATTCTCCTTCCCCTTTTCACTCATACCTTCACCCTCTCCCTTCTGGTAACCATCCCTTTCCCTTCTGAATGTAGTTCTGTGATGTAGCTTCTATCACTTCTCCAACCTCATATTCTACAAGCTTTTCCCTATGTCTAATATCAGGCATTGCTATGATTAGGGGTTTAATTGCAACAAGGGGTTATTTAGCTCAATATCTGAATGCGTTATCTTAAACATCCTTTCAAACTAATTTTTCTTAGTCTTCTATTCTAAAACAAAAACAAACAAAAAAAGATAAACTAAAAAACGATAGAAATAAAATTCTAACTCTTTTGACCAGAATTCACAATTTTACCTTTCCAATCCTACTTTTTAACCCCCCCATCATATACCTTTCTTGTTATCCAAACTAAAATGTGATATGTGACCTATTGACACCTCCCAATTCCCCCCTCCATTCTTTTATTTCTACCTCTGAGATAATTACCACTCTCTGCCTCTCCCATTTCCAATTATCTACACCTAATCTAAATGTTTAATACCTGGCTCAGCTATCGTCTCCTTTCACAAAATCTTTGATTGCTCCGAAGGTACAGAAATTCTTCCTCATCTCTCATATGGTACATCTTACTTTCCCATTTGTACTGTCATTTTCTATATTTGTCTTATTTTTTTCTACCAATCCGTAAGCTCCTTGTATTAGGCAGGGTAAATGACAGTTGTTGTGCTAAACAATCCCATTATCTCAGTGGCTGAACAAAACCAAGATTTATTTGTGGCTTATATCACAATCCATTGTGATGCAGTGGGGATAGGGCAGAAGGGGCATGGTGGGGAAGGAGACAGCTTTTTTTCAATCATTTAGGGTTCCTTGCTACTCTCTCCATCTGGTGGCTGTGCCCTCCCCTGGGTCTCCGAATCCTCCTGTGGATCCTTCAATCTGACTGACAACAAGGAAAAAACATAGAGAAGCTCTACTCGCACTTGACAGCCTTGGTGTAAGGATGACACACATCCCTCCTCACTGTTCGTTCATGATAGCTGGTTAAATGGCCTCACCCTAGTACAGGTGAGCTAGGAGGATAAGTTGGCAGTGTGGCCAGAAAGAAGAGAAATGTGTTTACTAAGCATCTAGTCAGTCTCTGCCATAGTCCCCTTTTACAGATTCAATCGGAAACTCCCAAAGACCTTCTGTAGTGCCCTGAACATTGAATATACTCAATATTTACATGCCCCACCCCCCAGCCAGGGAAAGAAAGGTTAACATGGTGAGAGGAGTCTGTGATGAAGCTTTCTTCCCACATCCTTTAGCCCTGTTTCTTTTGTCAGCTGTAGATTCCTTATGCATCCATATGGAGAAAGTTTGAATTATAGCTTTCTGGTTAATTATGCCCTCTTGTTATAGGCAATGAAATCAGCATCATATACAAATACTCCCTGCAGATCTTTTGCCCTTGTGCACACCCATGTTATCTAAGATGCATACACTGGAGTCAATCACTTGTGTTATATCTAGAGCCAACATCACATAGATTATATTTCAGTGAATTACCAAAATGTAATAAAATTAAAAATTAATAAAACATTAAAAATGTATATAACAGTTATATGCTACTAACTTTTTCTTTGGTAAAGGAAAAACCATAAAGGAAATTTCAAAACAATTTGATCAGAATGGCAATAAATGTACTACATGCCAATATCTGTGAAATGTAGCTAAAGCAGTGCCTAAAGGAAAATGTATAACTCTGAATACATTAATCGAGAGACAATAAATATGACAGGAAGGAAAGAACCAGGGTGTGGAAAGGGACCATCCATAGTATTGAAAGGCTGTACAGTCAACATATATGAGTGCCCCATACACCAAGTGGAGACTATGGAAAGTAGCTGGGTATAAACTGTCTTGCTCAAAAGGGCTACCTGTCAAGGTAAAACATCTTCTAGCAAGAGGCTGTTCAGAGGGTGAGCACAGCTGGGAAGGGTCAGACTACCGCATAGCAGAGCAAGTGCCCCTGACCAGGAAGCAAGGCAGTCGGTGGTAAATGCCCTGCACAGCTTCTGAAAAACGCACAGGAATACCCCTTGAGAGAGTCAACAGTTAGGAACTTGCTTCCTAGAAGGACCTCCCAGCCAAGAGAAGATTAAATCAACATTGTATAAGTGAAAAGCATTTGTTTTGGTTTCTAACCGTTTTTTCTAATCTCTCCTTTCCTGTGCCAAAACTAGAGAAGCTAGAATCAAAATAGTTAGGAGGAAAAAAATGAAAAGCAACTGACATTCCTGCCCACTCAGACTGTGGCCTGACCAAAATCAAAGCTATCAAGAAGGTGAACACCAGACAAATGGGAGATGGGATTTTTCAACTACACAGAACGAAACTGGAGTTTTTAATACTTGAAAGTAACCGAAAACAGTGAGAGCTGCCTGAGACATTACGAAGGCATGGGAAAGGGAGACTCAGCAGAATATGTTTGAAGGAAGCAATTGAAAAAAAAAAACCATAAAACTATTTCATGCCATATCTTGCAGAAATCTGACTGTTCAGTAAACAAGCTTTTATTAAAGACAAATGATCTAAGCATTCAACTCAGGAACTAGAAAAAAAAAATTTCAAAGGAATAAACCCAAAGAAATAAAAAGAAAGGAAGTAATAAAAATGTTAGAAATCAATAAAATAAAGAACAGGAAAGAAAAGAAATTAGCTGGTTCTTTGAAAAAAATAATAAAATAGGAAAAAAATTGCCAGATTTATGGGAGCAAAGAAGTAAATAAGCAACTAAAAGAAAAGAAATAACTACAAAAAATAACAGATTTTTAAGTGATGTAAAAACTATGAACAACTAAACAACCATACTGAATTACATTTAAAAATCTAGATGAAAAAGATACAAACTGTCAAAATAGGCATATGATGAAATAGAACTCTTGGATAATATACCAAAATCATTAGAGAAATTATGATAACAACTTTTAAAACTTTCTTCTTCCACAATCCTCCCCCCACAAACATTTCAAACCCAGATAGTTGTATGGGTGAGTTAAGCAAACTTTAAACAAACAGATAATACCAAATAATCAAGTTGTTTCAGAAAATGTGAAAACAATAAAAGTTACCCAACTTATTTTAAAAGGCTAGTATAACTCTCTATTTAAACCAGATAAAGTCATAATAAGGAAAAAAAAATGCGGTCAATTTTATTTATATACATGGATGAAAAATTCTAGATTAGCTAACTAATTTGATAGGATATTTAAAAAAATTTAAGACAAGCAAGATTTATTTCAGAAATTCTTGGATGGCTAAATGTCCATCAAAATTGTAATTTAATTTACTACATAATGCGTTAAAGAAGACAGTTCATGGGTCATTTTAATTGATAACAGAAAATCATTAGGTAAAATTAATATATTTTGTTTTGATGTTTTACAAACTCTTAAAAAACAAGAAATAGAAAGAAACTGTTAGCTTGATAAAAATTGATGATGATGATGATGATGATGTTAGCTTGCTAATAAGTTTGGAGACGGAGAGAGAAAGATAGAAAGAAAGAGAGGGAGAGAAGTATTAGAAAGGATGATACACAGTTGTTACCATTTTTTAAAGACATAAATGATATGTTTACATGAAAAACCAAGACTATCAGGAGGCAAACCATTAGACCTAATAAGATTTGAACAAAGTAGCCAGACACAAGATAAACTCCCCAAATCAGCAATACCCATCTTTCATCAATAACAAAAAGCAAATAACATGGCAATGAAAAACCCAGTATGCCTAGGAATTAAAATACTAAAAGTGCTGAAGACCTTTTGGAGAAAAATTATAAACTTTTTATGATTTTATGATTATATGATTATTTATATAATCCTCTCCCCAAATAATTTAAATAGATAGAGAAATATGCTTAACTGAGAGGGAAGACGGCATTGTAAACATGTCAACTCCACCAAATGACATATAAATGTAATGTTGTTCCAATCTCAATGACACTGAGAAATTTAAAAAATTTATCCTAAAATTTTTAGTGCAGAATGACCATCCATGAATAGGCCAATAGTTAATACATCATGGTAACCAACAGTATGGTCTTGGCAGAATTAACACATAAAACAATGGAATATGGTAGAAAATCTAGAATCACATTCACTAATATGAGACTCTGCCATATAATAGAGGTGACCTCAAAGATCAATGGAGAAAATATGAATTATTAGAAAACACTGTCAAGAAAAAATAAGTAATATTCCCCACTTCACACATTACATAAAAATTAAACTCCAAATGAATTAAATACCTAAATGAGAACAATGAAATTATAAAATGATAAAAGTTGAGGTAGGAGATTATTTTCGTTACTCTGAGACTAGGGAAGGATTTCTTTAAAAAAACAAACAAAAAACAAAAAAACCCTTCTAAAATCAAAGTCCATGAGAAGAAAAACTAATGAAATTACACTACAATTAATGATTTTTATTTGCTAAATATCATTGTCAAAATTAATAGATGGGTGCCAAACAAGAGGGGGACGGCCGAGTGGCGCTGTGGTTAAGTGCTGGCTTGGGAAGCCAGCGGCCCCGGTTCGGGTCCCACATATGAGAGCCAGTGACACTGCCCTAAAAAAAAAAAAAAAAAAAAAAAATCTTACAAGAGGGCCAGCCGAGTGGCGCAGTGGTTAAGCGCTGGCCTGGGAAGCCAGAGGCCCCGGTTCAGGTCCCACATATAAGGGCCAGTGACAGTGCCCTCAAAAAAAAAAAAAAATCTAACAAGCATTTAACATCTAACACATACAAAGAACCCTAGAAAATCATCAAGAAAACTACAAGAAACTAATGCTTAAGTGGTCAAAAATTAAACCTACACTGTTCATAGCATATGATTCAAAATGATTAAGTGAACAGACATTCAATCTCACTAACACTAAGAGGAATTTTTAAAGCAATAATGACTTACCAATTTTTACCCAAAAAATTGATAAAAATTAGAAAGCTAGATATGTAAAGTGTTTCTGAGACTATTACAAATGGGAAGGATTCTCGCTATGCTAAAGGGAGGGTAAACTGGTATAGCCACTATGAAAAGCTATGTATATTACAGTTAAGCAATTCAGCTCCTGAGTATGTAAGCCAAAGAAATTTTTAAACCAAGTCCACAAACAGACATGTCCAAATTGGGTTACAATATAATCCTACCCTATTTCTAGAGTAAGAAAACTAACATTTTGAACAGTCCTAATTACATCACAGTTCACCTCTGTAGGCCCAAATCTGGGTTCATTCTCCTTTCTACAAACAAAATGCCCTCAACCCTCCCTCCTTCAAGGGAAACAATTTTATATTCTCATCTAATCGTGACATCAGTTTCTGTTCATTCAGAATAGGGTAGATTTTGCTGCAGTAGCAAACATTTCCTAAATTGGATTGACCTTAATTAACAAAGTTTATTTTTCATTTGTGCTATTTGCACACCTCTGTGGTAGGATGGCTCTGATCATAGTATTCACTGACTTCAGAATCCAGGCTGACAGAGCAGGAATTATCTGGAACATTGTTAGTCACAGAGGCAGAAGCAAAGCACATACTACACATGCCTCCACCTGGAACTGATATATGTCACTTCTGCTCATATTTCATCAACCATAATAATTCATGTGACTAAGTCTAGGCTCAACATAGTAGAGAAAAGTAATCTTCCACAAGGTCAGTTAATACTAAGCAGTTGTCATAGTCTACCATGGTGGGTGTTCATTGTAGCACTGTTCATAGTAGTCAAAAGTTTGAGTTAGTCTGTGCCTACTAAGGAGAACGAATAAATAAAATGTTGCATATACACCTGTTGTCCTCAGAACTGATCATGCATTTCAATATTTCTGCAAAAGTAGATATATCTTAGCAATAAGTTCAAATTTTAAAAAGATAGGATCAGAAATGAAATTTATAACACAATACAATGGGGTTGTATTTTTACAAAGCTCATTAATTAAACAACAAAATATATATTTTTAAGGAAAACATATAGTAGGTCAAATGGAAGAAAACACGATATATACATTCGATTGAGGTGGATATCTATGAGAGATAAAGGAAGCAAATGGATATTAAGTGATTCATATAAAAATGACAAAATAAAAAATAATGCTTTACAATGACTGATGAGAGTGTGTGCCATGTACTAAATATAATGAATTCATTTCTCTTCAATAAATGTTAATTAGTTAAGAATTTCAGGTCCCCTTTCAAATATATGACTTGAGAGAGATAATGTATTAAAATGTTATTTCACATATATATATTCACAAATAAATTACCAGATATGTTCTTTTCTCCATTAGACTTAAGGAAATTAGAAATGGACAATGAAGATTTTTTTACAGGGGATAGACATGCCATGAAAATTCCTGACACAAGGAAGGCATTTAATAAATGGTATCAATTTTTATACAGATAGCACTTTGCTATAGATGTTATCTTATTCAATTAGCATAACAAAGTAAAGAGTTTTAACTGTATTTTATATACAAAAAAAATAAAAAAGACAGGAGGTAAGTTTACACTGACAGAAGCCCGGTTATAATAGAAATTTCTAACTTGTGAATTTATTTTCAGTTAAAAAATTTTATGCCTTCTTCAAATTCTTTTTAAAACTGTCTTATAGTTTTTAGTGTATAGATCCTTCACATCCTTTGTTAAGTTTATTCCTGGGTATTTTTGTTGTTGTTGTTGTTGAAAATGCAAAAGGAATTGTTTGTTTGTTTTTTCTTTTTTTGAAATTTCATTGTTAGTATAAAAGAAGGCAATGAATTTTTGTATGTTGATTTTGTAGCTAGCAACTTTATTGTATTCATTTATTATTTCTAATAGTGTTTTGGTAGAATTTTTAGGGTTTCCTATATAAAGAATCATATTATCTGAAAAAAGTGACAATTTACTTTCTTATTTCCCAATTCTTAAAATAAATTGAAGAAGAAACAAAGAAATGGAAAGACATTTCTTGTTCATGGATTGGAAGAACCAACATAGTTAAAATGGCCATATTACCCAAAGCTTATAATAAGCATATTTAATGCAATGCCCATCAAAATCCCAATGGCATTTTTTAAAGAAATGAAACAAACACTATCAGATTTGTATGGAATCACAAAAGACCTAGAATAGCCAAAATAATCCTAAGAAAAAAGAATAATGGAGCAGGTAACACACACTCCCTGACTTCAGCTTGTACTACAGAGAAACAATAATCAACACAGCATGGTATTGGCAGAAAAACAGACACACCGACCAATATAGACAGATAATTTTCGACAAAGGAACCACATACAATAGAGAAAAGAAGTCCTCTTCAATATATGGTGCTGGGAAAATTGGAAAGCCACATGCAAAAGGGTGAAACTAGACTGCAATGTGACACCATGTACCAAAATCAATTCAAGATGGGTCAAAGACCTAAACATAAGACCTGAAACAATAAATTTCATAGAAGAAAACATAGGTACTAAACTTATGGATATTGGGTTCAAAGGGATTATATGAATTTGACATCAAAGGCAAGGGAAATAAAATAAATAAATGAGACTATATCAAACTAAAAGCTTCTGCACAGCAAAAGAAATACAGAGGCAACCAACCAAATGGAAGAAGATATTTGCAAACAATGCCTCCAGTAAGGGGCTAATATCCAAAATATATAAGGAGCTCATATAACTCAACAACAGAAAGACAAACAATCCAATTAAAAAATGGGCAGAGGACATGAACAGAAACTTCTCCCAAGAAGACATACAAATGGCCAAAGGATATATGAAATAATGTTCAACTTCACAAGCTATTAGGAAAATGCAAATCAAAACCATAAGAAGATACCACCTCACACCTGTTAGAATGGCTATCATCAACAAACAAATAATAACAAATGTTGGACAGTCTGTGGAGAAAAAAGAACCCTTATACATTGTTGGTGGGAATGTAAATTAGTACAGCTACTATGGAAGGCAATGTGGAGGTTCCTCAAAAAATTAAGAATAGAATTACCGTATGACCCAGCAATCCCTCTTCTGGCTATCCAAAAAAAATCTGAAAACATTTATCCATAAACATATATGAGCTCTGATGTTCATTGCAGCTTTATTTACAGTGGCAAAGACATGGAAACAACCAAAGTGTCTTTCAATAGATGATTGGATAAAGATGTGGTACATATACACAATGGATACTACTCTGTCATTTGCGACAATATAGATGAATCTTGAGATTATTTTGCTAATTGAAATAAGTGAGACAAAAAAGTCGACAACCATATGACCTCACTCATATGTGGGATATAAAACTGAAAGCAACAAAGGAACAAGACAAGCAAATAAAGAAACAAAAATTCATAGACACAGACAATAGTTTAGTAGTTACCAGAGGGTTAGGGGTAGGGTGATGGTAGAAGAGGGTAAAGGTGGTCAAATATATGGTGATGGAAGGAGAACTGACTGGGTGGTGAACACATAATGCAATATATAGATGATGTATTACAGAATTGTACACTTGAAACCTGTGTAGTTTTGTAGACCATTGTTACCCCAATAAATTTTAATTATTTTTTATAATTTTTAATTGACATATAAAACTGTAAGATATTTAAAGTGTACATCATGATTTGATATATGTATATATTGTGAAAGGATTCCTCCCATCTATTTAATTAACACATATATGTGTATATGTACATACATATGAATATTTAAGTTATACTCTTTTAGGAAACTTCAAGTAGACAATACATTGTTGTCAACTATAGTCCAATGGCATATTTCAAAGAAATAGAAAAATAAAATCATAAAATTTGTACAAAACTTCAAAAGACCCTGAATAGACAAAGCAATCCTGAAAAAGAAGAACAAAGCCAGAAATATCACATTTTCTAATTTCAAGCTGTATTATAAAGCTATAGTAATAAAAAAAAGTATGGTGTTGTCATATAAAACAGATACCGGCTGGCAGAGTGGCACGTTGCTTGGGAGCTGGCTTGGGATGCCTGCGGCCCTGGTTCGGATCCCATATATGAGGGCCAGTGACACTGCCCTCTACAGCTAAGATGGTGAACAACAGCTCCACCTGGAGCTGGGCTGCTGTGAGTCCCCAGAATGGCATAGCTGCAGCCCCTGCTTCAGTGGCTGGCAGCCAATGTAAGCTGCCAATAGCCCCCATTGGCAGCTATCCAGAGGCTGGCTACAGATCTGCCTCACCCGAGATGAATGCAGTGACGGTGCCAACATGGGCCAGTGGAGCAGTGTCCTCCACAGCTAGACTGAGGAACAAAGGGACGGCAACTTGTCTTTGCCCCTTCCCTGGTTTCCTGATGCTGTTCCCCTCCCCCAATTGCCCAATAAAATCTTTAGAAGAAAAAAAAAAACAGATACATAGATCAATGGAACATAATTGAGAGTCCAGAAGTAAGCCAAGGCATATATAATCAATTAACTGATATAGGCAAAATAATGTAAAATATACAATAGGCAAAAGACAACCTCTTCAGTAAATGGTGTTGGGAAAAGTGGAGAACCACATGCAAAAGAATGAAACTGGATCCCTATCTCACACCATACACAAAATTCAACTCAAAATCAGGTAAAGACGTAAATTTAAGACCTAAAACTATAAAAGTCCTAGAAGAAAACATGGGTAAGCTTCTTGACATTGGGCTTGGTGATGGCTTTTTTTGTTTTTTTTTGGATTAATACAAAAAGCAAAAATGAACAAGTGGGACTGCATCAAACCAACCTGTGATTTCTTGTCTAGCCTTCATTTGACCCTTAAACTCAGTCTGACACAAGAAAAGATAATTATTTGCAGCAACAAGGAAATTGTGGTTTGAGTCTGGCGTTATAAGTGACCATAAAGAGCCCTCAACCCTCTTTTTAATCAGCTCTTTGAGTACTTACCTCAAGGACAGTGCAACTAGAGCCTGTGAAATGCACTGGATGGACATAGTAACAACGTTGAAAACGTTTTTTCCCCCTACACCCTGTTAAACATTGCTGGGAAACACAATTTGTTCTCATGCAACTTCCCACAGGCACCATGGTTAAGTAGTTCACAGAGCTCAAATATGGCCACACCTTAATAGAGGGGAAAAGTGTATACTGCAAACCTTTCAGGGGCATGCTGCCAAATTTTTTCAATAGGTAAGAACATGTTTTGCTTCAACAGAGAATAAATATCTTTAAGACAACATCCACAATAAGATGTTAAATTAAGTGGGCCAGACAAAGCACTATGGAATGCCATATAATTTCTAAGGAATAATACATTAAAAAAATAATACTATATCATGTCAAGCTGGGACCAAAGAAAGATTAGATTTTTATTGGAGCATGAGAAAACAATTCTGCTCAAATAGCCACACCACACTAAGGAACAACCAAAAAAACCACAAATGCAATTTAATCCCTCTACATGTGTCCACAAAACCTCTAATATATAAAACAAAAAGTTTGGAAACCGCTCTAATAGATGAGTAGTAGGAAAATTACAATCCATGATCTGTTTTGTAAGTCCTGCAAGGTGAGAAGGATTTTTCTATTATAAAAGGGTTGCTAAGAAGAAAAGATGGAACAGAAGGAAGGGGAGTGGGGAGAAAGTGACAGAGACTATATAAGGCTCACTGATTATAAACTATTTGGTACCTAACGTTTTACCGAAAAATGTTGCTGACCTCTGTTCAAGATCAATGAAAGAATTGGCATGCTTCTACTTTGGCAAGGTATAACAAGAAAACCCCAGAAGACTAACACAGTTGTACTTGTATAGTATCATTCACCCAAAATGCAGGGTTAAACAACCTATATATAGCAAGCCAAATTGTTTACTTGTTCGCTATCATCTGTGGCTGCTTTCCAGCTACAACAGCAGAGCTGAGTAGTTGTAACAAAGACAGCAGAGCCTTCAAAAGTTACAATATGTACCATTTAACTATTTAATATAGTTTCCTGATTCTACAATAAAGGAGAGCAGCAAGACTCTTCCATTCAGTATGGAATGTCCTTGTCTATATTGGTGGGCACTGACTCCTCAGAACCAAGGGACACATAAGTGTTTTCTAACATTTTAAACTATGATGGCTATATTTCCTGTAGTGGGTTTGTCCTTCTGGCTACTCCTGTCCTGTGTTCCATCATGCTGCTCTATTCTTTGCTACTATAAATACATGTAGTTGTGAAAACACAATCCTTGTTGACACAGACACCAGGTCTATTGATCACATGATTGGTAAAATTCAAACAGACTTAGATATTTCTACCTCAAACAATAATTCATAAAGACATTTTAGTTGAAACATTATATGAATAAGACTTGAGTTGAATAATCCCACTGTGGATTAATTGATATGAACATATTGAGAAAGGTACCATAAGAAATATTATATATAACATACTCATATTATATATATATATATATATATATATATATATATATATATATATATATCATACAAGTATATAATATACAAGTATATAATATACAAGTATATAGTATACAAGTATATAATATACAAGTATATAATATACAAAGGGTGCCAAAAAATGTATACACATTTTAAGAAAGGAAAAACCTGTATTAAAATTGTAATACTCAATATATACCAACAACAAAAGATGAATACAAGTCATGTATATACATTTTTTGGCACCCCCAGTATATATTAAATATATATTACAATCATTTTTTTCTGTATGGGTCTTACTGAGGACATCATCCTGGATTATTACATTTTAAATGTATCCTTTAGGAGGTTTGTATGAGGGCGCTTGAGAAAATATCTCTGCATTTGGTACATGGCATGCTCTTATTGTGTGGAATGTACAATTGTTCCATTTATCAATGTATTGCCTTTCTGCTCTAAATTCACCCTTCATTGCCTGTTATGTAAAGTTATATCTGGGCCCTTTTAACACGTTTCCCTTGCCAACCGGCACATTGTTAAGCTTTGTCAATAAAGGACGTTGGAGGGACACTGCAGCAGGTAGGGTTTTGCCTTCTGGTTCTCACTTGCTATCTCAGCAGGCTCCTTCAGTGGCCAGTTCCTACAGGGCAGGCAGCCACTTCAGCACCAGGCCCCTGCAGCATGTGCAGCTTGCTTCTCCAGGGCACGGCAGCCAGGAGGACCCACTGGCCAGTAACTTTGCCCTGCATCCCTCACAAGCTGTACCTGGCGATACAAGCTCTCATGTACAGCTTTCGTGGGCACTCCAGAGGACAGATTACTGGCAACTTTCAACAGGCATATTGCCAACATCACAATGACTTTATAACCCAGAGAGCCATAAACATGCTCTCTCCACAAGTCTGGATCTCAGCCCTGGGGGTGGGGGTGTGAGGGAGGGGAAGAAGAACCCTCCCTGGGGAGTCTGTGTCCACCCTAAGAGTGGTGGCTACTCCTTAGCTATTCCTGTAACCTCTAGGAGTTCCTCTTTGTTTCTCACTACCCAACACCTTGTTACTTTAACCTCCAGGTAGAGTTAATAATTCCTTATATGAAACTCTCCCTGTGAAAATTACTGTGTGGCTTCTCTCACTCTCCACTGGACCCAGACTAATATATTGATTGTTCCTCTCATTTGTTTGGCTGCTGGGAAACTTAGCATTAAATGTTGCATGTATTTACTTACATATATTCACACACACACTCTTATAATGTGTAATTTAATCATTAAAATATTTTTCATGGTTATATATTTCCTAATCTTTAGAGAAATGAATTATTTTTAAATACTACTTATTGAGTGTTTGCTGGGACATACCAAATGATACAAATATTAAATTATTAAACAAATACATCTCAGAACTTTTGTGCTAAGTATAAATAATTCAGTATAAACATATCATATTAGTATCTGCTTAGTTTTGACCACCATTCCTTAAAGAATTGGTAACCCAGGAATGATTAGTTCAGGATTTGAGTCCTGCCCCCAGGGCTGCCGCATTGCACCTTGAAGTCTGAATTCATTAATATTTCCTGACTCACAGCCATGACTCTTTCTAACTCTGAGCTCATCTATGCTCTGACCACCTGCTTTGCACTACTTGCATCTGCTATGGCTGCCTTGACTATATCCTTCTCATCAAGGGTAGCTGTTTTGTTTCCTGCAGGAAACCCTGCCACTTAGGCAGGAAAAGGAATGGATTTCTCCAAGGATGGTGAGAGAAGAACCACCACCAAGGAATAAAGCAAACCTTCTTCTATGGTGTTTCTTATTTCTCCTTTTAATATGTCTCCTGGCTACAACAAAGGGGCCAGCTGTCAAAGTCACACTTCTAACTTTACTTTTTCTGCTGTTGCCTCTTTAGGAAAGGAAGTACTAACCAACATTTTAAGATCACCGAAGTCAGCAGTAGCCAGAAGATCTAAATCTTGTGCCCGAGAGAAGACATCAGGTGAGTGGGGTAATCCTGAATATGTCTACTTCTGAGTCATTATTTAAAATCAAGGACCAGCTCATAATCAAAAACAAGGATATAAATCTCAGCACTTTTAGATAGCAAAAATTGGAAACACTCTAAATGTCCTACACTAGTCAATTAGTCAAATAAATCAAGTTTTTCTCCCATAATACATTGGCATATCATGATTAAGAATGAGGTCACAAAAAGATGCTCAATGTCACTAATCATCAGAGAAATGCAAATTAAAACCACAACCAGTTATCACCTCATACTTGTCAGACTGGCTATCATCAGCAAATCAACAAACAATAAGTGCTGGTGAGGATGTGGAGAAAAGGGAACCATCATGCACTGTTGGAGGGATTGTAAACTGGTGTATCCACTATGGAAAACAGTATTGAGGTTCCTCAAAAAATTAAAAATAGAACTACCTCTTGACCCAGGAATTCCATTTCTGGGTATTTATCTGAAGAAATCCAAACCAGTAATTTGAAAAGACATATACATCTCTATGTTCACTGCAGCATTATTTACAATAATCAAGATGTAGAAACAACCTAATTGTCCATCGATAGACAAAAGGATAAAGAAGAGGTGGTACATGTATACAATGGAATATTACTTGGCCATAGAAAGGATAAAATCTTGACATTTGTGACAACATGGGTGGACCTCGAGGGTGCTGTGCCAAGTGAAATAAGTCAGACTAGAAAGACAATTACCTTATGATTTCACTTATATATGGAATATAAAAAAAAAAAAAAAAACAGAAACAAATTGAGGGACTGGGTGAAAAGGTGTAGGGATTAAGAAATACATATTGGCAGTTACAAAATAGTCATGGGATGTAAAGTACAGCATAGAGAAAACTGTGAATATATAGTAATAACTATGCATGATGTCAAGTGGGTACTAGACTTATTGGGAGGGATCGCCTCATAAGTTATACAAATGTCTAACCACTATTCTGGACATCTGAAACTAATATAATATTAAATGTCAGCTCTAATTGAAAAATTAAAAAATAATAAAATGAAAGTGTAAAAACCAAAAAAAGAAAAAAAAAAAGAATGAGGTCACAGAAGAATATTAAATGACATGAGAAAATGATCTTCATGTATTATTAGGTTAAAACAAAAGTAATAAATACAAATTTTATTTTTTAAACACATGTATATCCACAGACATACATATATACTCAGACCCTCCCCCATACAGGGGAATCAAAAAAACTGCTAATGGTTGTTTCCTCTGGATAATAGAACTACGAGTGATTTGTGTTACCTTTCTTGTGCTTTTCTGAAGACTTCAAGCTCTCTGTAATGAATTTGAATTCCTCCCATAATTAGAAAAATTTTACGTTTTTTAAAAAAGGCCCCAAAATGACAGAATTCAGCCAAAATTTCCAAATTTAGAAAAAACCATGATCCCTGATATGGTAGAAATGAACCCTTGTTTTGCTTTCCCGGTTTTTATTAAAAACAAACAAACAAACAAAACCTTCCTGATCAAGATTGGTTGTTGATCTCACCAAAGTAGGGAGTAAAAAACAATCCTCTGGAATCAAGAGCTTTAATCAGTTAGCCTCAGTTAATCAGTTAATCAGCAATATAAGTTCCTGAGCATACTCATACAGGAGACAGCATGGAGAGGTTTTTGGTAAACAAATGCATAGATAGATAGGCAGGTAGATAGATAGATAATAGATAGATGATAGATAGATAGATAGATAGATAGATAGATAGATAGATAGATAGATAGATAGAGGTATGTTCAACAATATATTTGTCATGGACTTAAAGAATAGGGACTTATTATTATTATTTTAAGCCTCATCTCCACGGAGGCAGTGTTGCACTCAGCTAACCTGAAATTTTCCCTATTTGTAAAAGTGAGATAAAAGTAATCATGTAAATGAGTAAATGAATACTAACATACATAGACAGAAATATAAAAGCAGTTAAATTACTCCTGATAAGAATTTGTGTTTGGGGTTTATTTTCTATTTTGTTATTTCTATTTTGCTATTTTGCTATTAACTATTTGATCATCTGCTTGCATAGAAACTAATACTAATTAAGCACGCATTAGAAACTTCCAGATATTCAGCCAAGTATTATTATTATCACTACTACTGCTACTGCTACCATTTTTAAATGTTTACAGTATGTCAGGCATTGTAATAAGCATTTACTCTACCACCTTATTTAGTGTTTTCACCTTTCTATGTGGTAGACACTGTTATTTTCAGAAGAGGAAACGGGATGGAAAAGACTAAGTGACTTACTGAAAGACACACAAGAAGTGTCTGAAGCAGTGTTCAGATAAAGATATTCTTGATTCCAAGGTCTGTTTTTTTTTCCACTGTCCTAAGACACTGATGTTTACATGGCTCAGGGTTTGGGGTGCTCTTGGAGATAGTCAAAGTAGGCACTTGAGTTTTGTAAGCCCAAGAATGTGAGGATTATTGGCAGAAATGAATCATCAAGGACTCTATCTACATTGGTTGAACCAACAAAAGGATGGAGACAAAGAGAAAGGTGGGGTAGGAAATATAATCAGACTCTACACTTGTTTTCTTGGTCCATGGGAGCTAGAGAGGCGTGGTATTTTTTGTAATCATTGTGGAGCCTACCACTAGTAGCATAGCATTAGCTAGGTGTAAATTGCTTTGTGAAGTCAGGATTCTCTAGAAGAGATAGTTGTAGATAATCCTTTCTGTCCAAAGCAGTGAACAGAGCAAACACTGTCAAATGAAAACTGTGAATACAGTTAGAATTCACCAACTTCAGTTGTAAACTCTCTTTTTAATATCTGTGTAAAGGGAAACTACTGGATTAACAGCCAGAAAACTAAAATTCTAGGACCTGTTCGATATAGTGCTACAAACCCTTTGGTCTTCATATTTTTCCTCTGTCAAATACTAGGATGTAGATCTATTTACAGAGTTTTTATAAGATTCCAGTGACAGTGAGTTTGGAAACATTTTAGAGCGTATTCAATTGTGGAATTGGTGTCAGATGGAACATCATGTGTCAATATGAAGACACTTTTTATTATTGGGTTGTCGGAAAAGTATGACGTATTTTTTCTATGTTTTTCATTACAAAAATGCATCATGACTTTTCCGACAACCCAATATAAATAATTTTTTCAGTAGAGGATAACTTTTGAATTTTTTCCTTAATACAAAAAGAACATATCTTCATGATCCAAAATGTCAAAGTTGCAGGAAAAGTAATTTAAAATCCTCTATGTAGTGACAGGCTGGTGCTGCCTTGTACCAGTTTGTAACAATCAATTGTGTGCATCTCTCCCCATTTTAGATGGTCAGTGATATGGGTTGGTTGCTTGAAAACAACCATGGTAAGATTATTTACACCATGGAAACTGGCAGCTGTTACAAAGCAGGGCTTTCTTATCTAGAGAAGCAGTTGTTAAACCTTCATCAGCATACCACTGCTCATAATCCTAGGGCTTTGCCAATTTAGTGAATGTTAAATCAGATTACTATCCTTCAAGTAAATCAAACATTGAGGGAGATTCAAAAGCAGAGCCAGAGAATCTGTCTTCTTCCTTTAACATGTCGTCTTCCAATAGGGTAGAGTGAATAAACAAAAAGAAGACATGCATTATAATCCCTAAAGGCCTGCATCTGTTTAGTTCTTGGCACAGTTGGGCATGTGAATGGATTACACAACCCATGTGGTCGGTTATTTCTCTCTCTGTCTCTGTCTCTCTCTGTCTCTGTCTCTCTCTCTAACAATTTTAACCACTAAATGCCAACAGTTACAGATCTGTAGAGGCTTTGCCTATGCCCAAGTTGTTTCATTTGTGTCTCATTCTTAATGAGGGTGCTTTTACATTGATGGCCAGGAAGTGGGGTTATTTGCCTTCAGTTAGACACTTGAGTTCCCTGTTCAAGATCCAAATTAGATACAATTCCAGGACACTGTTTTGGTGGTACACTGGACCTGGAGTGCCATCCCAGCTTGCCTTTCATCCTCTTATTTTCTGTAACTATTTTCATAACTGTCACCACCTTAGAACACCAGGAACTAATTTCGCAGGGCTTTCAAGAAGGTCAGTGAGGACTGGAGAAACATAAGACTTATTTTCTCCATACTCAGCCATGTTCAGTCCATATACACACAACTTATAAATGACATTTTGTCCACCAGAGGGCACTCATATTGTTCCAAGTATAGAGCTAAGAATTATAGCGATTCCACGAGAAATCTTTGAGCCAGAGAAATGAAAGAACCCCCCAGGACGACTCAAGTCTTCACTATATGCCAACCAGAAAAAGAAAAGAAAATGTTCTTTATGCCTTTTTATTTCCTCTCCTCTCCACCCCCAATCTCCACCACACACACACACACACACACACACACACACACGTACGCAATCTTCTCAAGCATATTCGTCAATTCACAAAAGAGAAGAGAAAGGATCTGGGTGAAATTCTGTGTTCCACATTTTCAAAGCGCCAGCTTTACAAGAGGGCATATTTTTTCTTTAAAATGTGGGAGTGTTGGAAGTACGGAAGAGTATCAAGAAACTGGTTTTCGTAAAGTTACATCCTTAGTGCTTTAGACAATACATCTAAAATTGTTTTCCATCACGAAGCTGAAGAACTGCATGCTTCAGATGACAGGGCTTCTGCCCTTGTCTTGGAACTTTACACTTCTCGGGCACTAGTAAAACCAGAGTCTGCCACAAGACTGTGGTGGAGCTTGTTGACAGCCTCAGCCACAAGTTACTCTAACTTCTCACAAAAGCAAAATAAACTTATGATTTCTGAGACATGCTGTGTAGCTCATTAGTGGTTTCAATTAAGTGCTGTTTATTGATCTTAAAGTCTCTCTTTCTCCTCAATGAAAGTAGACTTTCTCCTATGTCTCCATCTTATCCAAACATTCCAGCATTTGAACCCACCAGTTAGATGTGAGTAATTGCTAAATTTAAGCCACTAGGTCTGAGATAAGAATTTTACCTCATTACAGCTATTAATATTTTACCATGTCAAACATTGGCTTCATCCATTCTGTTTCTCTACATGGGGTATTTTTATTCACACCTTTCAAAATTAGATAGATCAAAAGACCCATTAAATTATTTCTGCTTCAGAATTGCTCACCAATGAATTCTCTATTTCAAAAATGTTGAGTTAAGTCAATTCAGAATGATCTGAAATCTAGCTATTGACTATCTATGTAGTACAAACACACGTATCGGAAGTCCTTCACAAAAGGAAGAAAAAAATAAAATGATTTAAGTTTTGGTTTTTTTCCACTGCAAAGTTGAAGGCAAAGTAATTATCAGAGGATTTCTAAAGAACATTCATTCATAAGTTGAAACCTTTATAGCCTGAGCCAAAGTTGCTAGGTACTGTAAAGCTTTGAAAAAAAATTGACCTTTTGGCACTGCCAAGACCGAAAGCAAAATTGGCCCCCTCCCCCAGTTCACATCTGGGGTCAGTTTGTTCTCAGTTAGGGGAGCTTAACCCATCCTGCTGACTTGGTCTTCGTTCAGATGGGAGAAAGTCCTCCATTGAGGGGTAAATGGTGATATTATGTATGGATAGTCCTTACGTGATTGCCTGGTATTAGGGAATTGGTTGTTTTGTTGTTGAATGGTGCACACTGGGCTTACACGGAACCATTTGGAAGTGTGTAGTTTACTGGTCAGAAGCTTTCAAAAATAAAGTACATTATTACAAAGGCTTTAAACTGGGTGGGATTAAGCTAAAGAGAAATAAACTCTCTAATGCATGAGATGAGATACAGACAGCACTTAATAATTCAGGTTTAGCATATGAAGTATAATAGATATGAGTTATTATTCAATGTAGATAGAGAATGGGAAATAGTAACAAGATTAAAGAAAATGTAAACGGGTCATTTTACATTGAGGTGTTTTTTTACTAGTTCTTCTCACAAATGTGATGGTTGGTGATTACTTTGAAAGTTTGAATTTTTGTGGGTATATTAACTTCAAGTGTGGAAAGATTTATTCCAGATGAGGAATTATCATAAGAGTCATTGTAACTTCACTAACTAGATGAAAAAAAGCTGAATAGGTGTCCATTTATTAAATAATAGTAGTGATAAGAATAATATCACATCTCATGTCCATTGCCTTTTTTTTTCTTAAAATATTCTAATGACCTCATTAGCACCTGCTCCTTTTGCTAGATCTCAGTTCAATTATCACTTCCTCAGGGAGATACCTTCGAACACCTTGGTTAAGTCAATTCCCCTCCCTGCCCTCTTCTCCCCATCTCCATGATATGCCTCTTTTCTTGTAGGAGCTAGCAAAGCTGAAATTCTGCATGTATTTATACATTTCTTTGACAAATGTCTATCTTCCCACAAAAGAGTAAGCTGCCCAAGGACACAGGCTGTGCCTGGCTTCATTCTCCATTGCATCATCAGCCTCCAGTAGAGTGTCTGGCATATAGGAGGCAGCCAGTGTCTACTTATTGATTGACTTATGAATGGATGACCAGGTGAGGCAACTGTGTGCTATATTACAAAGTAGTTAACAGAGAAAATCCAGTTAGCTAACTCAAGATAACATTTAATATTAATGTCATTTAATAACAGAGCTGGGTGGGACTCAACTTCATGTCCTCCTTTCTTTTCCCAAGGTGTCTTATCACAAAAAGTATAAACCAAAGTATAATGGCTCAAATCACTACAACAAAAAGTGTAAGGTAACTAACCAAATTTGCTTTCTAACCAGGGTAGTAAAATAAAGTGTTCTTTCCTGAATGAGTGATTATTTGCAAAACAAGGTTAAGCATCATTCAACCAAATGTAAATAATTCCTCAGAAAAATCAATACTTATTGTTTAAAAGAGAGAAAAAAATTATTGTATTTTATAAGGAAAATTTGCATCTGCTTACCCTAAATGTAAAAAGCAGATATTTAAAAAAAAAAAAAATAGGTAGATCATTTAAACAAGAATGAAGGTTTTGATTTTTTTTCTGTTCTTTGAACAATAGTACACATTTAGTTCTGATCAATAACAGAGCATCTAACAGAGGAGAAAATCGTCACCTAGCAAGGAAAATTAAATTACATGAAGTCTGTGTCAGGGCTTATATTAGTTTGCTAATTTTCTTGGGCTGTCACAACAAATACCATCCACTGGGTGGCTTAAACAGAAATTGATTTTTCATAGTTCTGGAGGCTTGAAGCCCAAGATCAAGGTGTCATAGGGGTTTGTTTCTTCTGAACTCTCCTTGGCTTGCAGACAACCATTTTCTTCCTGTGTCTTTACATGGTCCTTCCTCTGTGTGTATCTGTGTTAAAGATAGAGAGAAACTCGAAAATAGCAAAAGTGATTCATCATGTATCAGGGAGTCTCAATAAGATTAACAGCTGACTTCTTGAAGCTATGAAAGCCAGAAGGAAGTGGGATGACATATTTAAATGGCTAAAAGAAAAAGAAAAATAATTAAAAGAAAATAATGTGAGCAATTGTATACCAAAAAATTAGATGAAATGGACCTATTCCTAGAAAGACACAAGCTACCAAAATCCTCACCATAACTTTAAAGGTCTTTTATGTACCTCTCCTTACCTAGCAGCCTCACCTATCATTGTGGCCCCTTTAATTTACCATATCTCAATTACCCTGGCTCTCATTCACTTCTAGTATCAGGGAGTACACAATATTCTACTCCTTTAACTTGTTAATTGTTCCCTTCTATCTTTGAAGACTCAGTTTCAATGCTATTTCCACAAAGATACTTCTTTGAACCTCTTATGATAAGTAACGATTCATTGCTAATTGCTTTACCAAAGAAAATTTCTTTCACAATGCCATTCTCTCAAATACTCAGTAGTCTACTTGGTAATCTTTTAGACTAGTTTCCAGTCAGTTCCACGTTCCAGTAAACATGTCCAAAGTTCTTTCCTAGATGAAATTCTCAAGGCTGATTTAAGTTTTTGCTTCTGAGTTCCCAGGGCAATCGCTCTCAAATTAATAGTAGATATCTGGAGGCCAGTTGAAATCAGAGACTTGGGTGGGAAAGCTGTATGCCCTTAATCCGATCTTTACTCCAGAGCTCTGTTTAAATTAGCCACTGTCACTCAAAACCTCTTTAGGTCTCATCTATTATGGTTTAGGGTCTTGAAGCAGGGTTTTTTTAAAGGGTCAAAAATTTGAGAGTCTCAACATTCCCTTATTGTTGGACAACTGTCCAGTGATTTTTTTGTTTATCTTTGTCTTTCTAGTGCCATCTTGGTGAAAGGTGGAAGTGGAAGCCAATTTACATGGTCATTCTGAATCTTTCCAACTATATCCCCTAGAAGAGAGTTTCTCAGCTCAGGATCACTGACATTTCAGGTCAGATAATTATTTATTGCAAAGGTTTATCCTAAACATAATTAGATGTTTAGCAGCATCCACCAGTAGCAACACCCTCATTCCCAGTTGTGACAAACCAAAATGTCTCTAGACATTGCCAAATGTCCCCTGGGTTGCAAAATCACCCCTGATTGAGAACTGAAACTACAGGCTCAACAGGCCCATCTTCTGCTTTCAACTTATCACAAACAATACCTTACCAAATATTTGCACAAATTCATAGCATGGGCCTCCATTTTTCCCACCTTCTGGAGTTTCCTGGCTGCCTAACACATCACTGAGAAGTCAATGTCACCTATTTTAAATATGTATTATATATAGCATCACATTTCAAATTTATGCAGAATCATAACAGCAGACTTAGTTTCTGTATCAGTTACCATAATTCTAACTTCAGAATAAACAAATACCAACATTACTGCGGTTAAACCCAATATAAATTCATTTCTCACATGTAACAGTGCAATCCTATTGTTTGGTGGGTGACCTTATTTTACTCATCCTTATTATATCCTCTCGTTGTACCAGTACTTGTTTTTCATGCCATTTGTCACAATTATAATTAATAATTATTTGAGCAATAATTGGTTTATTGTTCATCTTGTCTCAAAGAGTATGCCCCATAAAAACTGCAACTACATCCACCTTGCTCAATGCTGTATCATTAGAACTTAGCAAAGTTCTTGGAATTTAGCACATTCTCATGAATAAATGACAGAAATGGTCCTTGATTTGTCTATAGCCCAGCCTGTCTTTATAATAACAAGCACAGATCCAGACAGTGGTCACCCTGAGATAATTACCGGCTGTCCTAGCAGAACAGCAGAATATCCCAATGAGGAAAAGTAAGAAGGGGAATGTAAGCGAGCAAACATTAGAATTCAACACAGTAGCCAAGAGCTTTCCCTCCTGACTTTATAATCTCATGCTCACCCTGCCTAATTAGAGCACTTCTGCTGGTTCTGCTCTCTTCCCTATGAGGAGGAGGCAAGGAGTTGTGTAGTCTCCAGGGCCCAACTCTTACTTATTGTTTTGGCTCCTGAGGCCTCTTCTTCCAACTTGCAATGGTTGGTTTTATGTATGAACTTGGCTGAGCTACAGTGCCCAGATATGGAATCCAACATTACTTTAGATGTTTCTGGGATGGTGTTTTGGGAGGAGATTAACATTTAAATTGATGGACTTTATGGTGGGCAGATTGCTCTCCTTAATATGGGTGGGCCTCACCTAATCAGTTGAAAACCTGAATAAAACGAAAGACTGACCATTCTGAGTGAGCGGAGATTCTCCAGCAGATAGCCTGCAGACTTGAACTGCAGGATTGACTCTGTTGGTCTCCAGCCTGACATCCTGGCCTGCTTATTTTGGACTGGTGAGCCTCCATAATTATGTGAGCCAATTTCTTAAAGTCAGCCTCTCTCTCTCTCTCTCTCTCTCTCTCTCTCTCTCTCTCTCTCTCTCGCTGTCTCTTTCTCTCTCTTTCTCACCTTAATACACTGTTCATGTACATGCATTTATTCTAGACATCACTCTAAATAATAGTATTGCCTTTACACTTTACATGATTATATACCTTCAAATAGTTTGCATTAAGTTGCATTCATGTCCAAAATGAAAAGAAGCCTTTAAACCTGTAGGAACTAGATTCCACCTTTTTCTTTATTTATTTTACTTGGCTTTAAGGCCCTGGAGGGCAAATACTTTATTATATCCATCTCTTCATCCCTAGTACCAGCAAGTATAATAGAAGTATAATAGAAGATTTGTTTTAAGTGGGCTGAATTAAATGAATGAATGAATGGCTCAATAGTTACCTGCTAAAATATAGGACTTCATCATTAAGCAAGAGAAACCTTGGTGTGACCCCAAATCCATCACCTTTATCCACTTTCTCACATCTTTTTATTATTTCCAGTATGTTGTCCTCAGTGATTCTAGAGAAGTCTTTGAATACATCCCTTTAGGGATGAACTCATCCAGTCAAACATATAGAGCCTGAGCTTTTTTTTCTTTCTTCCCAGCAGTAACACTGTAGAGAGCCAAATGGTAAATACCACATAGATTTTACCAGCATGGCCTAATCTGAATTTAGGTTGTAACCCTGCCACATATTAGTCAGGTGACCTTTCAAGCCTCAGCTTCCTCATCTGTAAAATAGGGACAATAATAATACCTAATCATAATGTTGTCATGTGAATTACACGAGATCAAGCATATAATGCATTAATCAAAATGCCTGAGACCATAGCAAGAGTGCAACAAACGTTAACTATGAATAGCTGTTATGGTGTCCCAGAAAGGTGCCAAGGTCAACATCAGGACATTGGCCCAAATGGCCTTTAATCAAAAGAGAAGATAAGAATAAAAATTGCACTGTAATGGCGAGTCAGGAGAGGGGGTTGAGAAAGCTGAGGGACCTGAAAAATTGGGATCTGAGGGAAGCAGGCAAGTGGAAGACAGTCAAATAAGTTCTGAAAATAGAATGTTGTTGTCTAAGGGACCTGATATTTATATTTAGGGTGCTTAGTTTGAGAAAACCATTTTATCTAGGTCAGAGTAGATGGGCAGTGACAGTGCCCTAACCACTTCTAACAGGTAAGTGGGGAAGCTGGACCCAGAGACATCATGTGATAATGTCAATGCCAGAGCCCACACATCTCCAGAAAAATGCTTCCTCCTGTCTATATTAAGGCCCAGTGTCTAATAAAACGATTAACAACACAAACCTCATTTCACCAACTCGTTATTACATACCTGTATCGGTCAGGGTCCCAGCAGAAAAGACAAGACCTACTCAAATTGGGAAAATTAAGTGACTTTAATAAAAGGATTCTTGCCAGAGTTGTGGAGAGCCTATAATGTCACCACATGGGACATGCACTACCCCAAGGAAATGACAAAGGATCGCCATCACCATCCCAAGACCTGAAGGAGCAAGGTAAGGGAGACACGAGGCGACCTGGAGGGAAGAGAGAGCAGGGTGGAGAGGAACAATTGCCAGAGCTATGTATGGCCTTTACTTTAAGGGAACACCCAGCCCAATGATGTGAAGGGAACCAGAGTGATGAAACCTTGACCTTTCTCTGCTTCCTCGTATTGGTCTCCGGCTAATGCCCCATCCAAACCCAACCAGAAGTCAGAGGACAAGGGAGCCCAAGGTCAGCTGTGGGGTTCAGAGCAGGGTAGAAAAGGGTAGAACATCAACCTGGAGAGGCCATCAACATTGGTATTCAGCACATCGCCCACCTCTTAAGCCCCAGGCACTGCCTCAGAAGGGACTAACTTTATATGGCTGCTCCAAGGTATAGCCAATAATCTTTCATCTTTAATAGTCTCGCTCACCTCACAGACCTTTACACCCAACTCCCCCTCATGAGCGTGAAACCCTTCAGCATCTGGTATGGTGCTGTTTAGGCTTTTCTTTCCAACTACTTTCTTGTTTGCTAATAAAAATAGAGCACCCCGGGCCCATCCCTGCAGGCCTTAGGACAACTCTGACATGTCAGAATTGGCGGGACCTGTCCATGCTAAGACCTCCATGCTGCGACCTCCATGACACAATCCAATATGGTAACATGAACTTGGCACTAAACAATGACTGATTACAATGGAATCCTTCTTTGATGAGTTAGACACATCAGGGTTCTGCAGGGCCTCAAGTCAAGATTCTGAATGTCAATAGTCATTGCACAAAGCTGAACAAAATATAATTCTATATTTTTTTTATGGGGTTGATTATTTACATCTTGGATAAATGGCACTTCACTACATGTTTCATGTTGAACAGCTTCTGAAGTCATTTTAAAAACAGTTATTTGATAGTTTTGTAAACTGGCCTTGAAATTCCTAGTTCTCAGTGCTGGCCAGAACCCAAAATGGAAACTGAGAACAAAGAAAAGAAACTTTTCATAAGTCAGAACGCGGCGGCATCAGAAATCATGAGAGGTTGGAAAACATTTTCAGACTGGTTTTACGACTCCTGTTAGCCTAGTTAATTTATGTCACCACCCAGATGTACCTTCACGGAGCTTTGAAGTTCACCTTCCTAAATGAATACAATTCCAAACACCATGAAGCATGCTAAGGGTGCCCCCCTCCCCACTATTAAACTGAATTAAAATTTTACACCCTGTTGGAAACCCTGAAGTCAAGTCTGAAGAATCACCTAGAAGCCATTAATTACCAGATAATACTCAAACCAAAGAAAAGATTTGTATTTATAGATGAATAGAGAAACTCACAGGGTGGTCTAGCACTAAATTATTTTCCTGGGACCATCATGGAGGCAACGTCTCTTGGGTGACAAGTCCGGTACTGGATAAAATGGTGAAGCTGTTTTCAGTCATATGCACTCCAATTGCCTTTGTAACTTCTATCAAGCTCCCAGGGTCACCTTACTCACCCAATTCTCTTCTGATTTAACTATTACAAGGCAGGAAGTGTTCCTTATTTGGCTGGATGAGAAAGCTTAAATACTTCCTATCTTCCTTCCTAGACAATAGGCTAAAAAGAATTTGGCATTTCAATCCCAACATGTGGCATTAAGGAGAATCAGCCATGATGAAAAAGGCTGGACAAGGAATTGGGAGATTTAAGTTCTTGTTTCAATTCTACCACTAACAGCTATCATGACTTTTGTCACCCTGGGTCTCAGTTTCCTCTTTTGTAACATGAAGGTGTTGACTTACATCAGCGACTTCCATGGTATTTTTTCTGCCTTTGTTCAAATGAAATCTTACATGGAAGCTCAATATGGGAAGCAGAAAAAGGCAGAGATGCTCTGATTTGAAGGGAAAGTGATTTCTACCATCCAGTGAACTTGACCATCACACTTCCCGATCTCTTAAACTCACTTGGCATTCCAGGTATGATCTTTGGTTTGTGCTTGTGTGGCTCATTATTACGAAGTGGAATTCAAGGCCTCCTATAAGATCTACTAAATCAGCTTGCCCAGAGGTGGGGTTCAGGAATCTTCATTTAAACAAGCATCTCCAGTGAATCTCAGGAACACAAAAATTTGAGCTGAACGACACTGGGCCAGATATTTCTGAAGTCTTTTTTTCTACTCCAACACTCTGAAAGTGGTTATTAATATTTAGGACTGACGAATCCCTTTGAAATCTGATGAAAGCAATGAATCTTCTCTTTAAGGAAAGTACAAACACACGCATGTACACACATATGTGCACAGGCACATACATGAAATTTCCCTAGAATTTCAGCAAATTTAAGTACCCAGTTATGTAACCCCTATTGTCCATCCATGGACACTTTTAGGGCCTATAGTTAAAACCCCTATGATATCTATGATCTAATATTTTAGGTGGTGATTCATTAGAGAAGGAACCTGTCTGGGATGAAATCAAACTCCATCAGCTGCTGCTGTTGCACTAAATCAAAGATTGCCTCAACTTAGGACCTCTAACCCAGCTTCCAACTTGTTCAAAGCATTTGCTGCATCCTCTTGGTTTTTTGTTTTGTTTTGTTTTAATTACCAATTTAGTTTTATGCTGAATTTTCCTCAAATGCTTACTTTATTCCAGGAATGAGGACAAAATGATTGAACTCCAGCCAACCTTAGCTAACACATTCCCAAAATTCTTGCTATAAGAACTGTCCAGCTCCCAACTGGTTCATTTCTCAACTGTATGCAGACATTCCTGCCCCATGGAATAAATGGGTCATGTCTTCCAACAGGAATGACATGGCCGCCTCATTGCTGGAAGCCCAGGCATCCTTTTCAGAGGACCAAGGAGTAAGCTTGGAACTAATTTTCAATCTGCCCAACCATAAAACTCTGTGGTGGCGCCAACACCCTTTGAAGGGCTGCTCTATAAATATTCATGGACCCCAACAAGGGGCAGGATGGCCCTGTCCCAAAAGTCTTCCTTTATTTTTCACAGAGCCACTTAGATGTGCCATGTGGAGCGGGAATTGTAGCATACAACCCAGGCAAGGATCTGTACCACCTACGTGATTTCTTTGTGCTTTTTTGTTTTTAAAACTTTTCTCTTGCAATCTGAGTGATTTTGGCTTTCATTCTGCTGCTGTTGGCCTGGCAGCCAAAGCCCCTCTCCATGTCGGCTTCCCCACCTACGTCCTCCGAGCCAATAGGGAACCACTTAACGACATGAACATTAACTAATTTGAAGTTTGCTTTTCATCCCAGCGCTAATAGGAGAGGAGGAATGTGTTTGTGTTTGCAAGTTTTCCATGTGGGTTAAGTAAAGACTGTTTGCTCAAGTTTGATGTTTGGAAGAGAAAGGAAAAACAAGACCCATGTTTCATCTTGTCCTTGGGAGGGAGGCAGGAGAGCCATTGTTCCCAGTGCAGCTGAAGCTTGTGGGCTGGGAAACCACTGGAGCCTCTTTTCTGAGGTTTCTGAAAAATGTCCCCACAGACTTCTCATTGTCAGCAACCGTGGCGGGATGTTTTGTTTTGCCTTTCATTCCTTATTTATTACCGAAGCCAAAGGCCGTGACAGTGGAGAATGGAAAGAGTAGCAAGAAGGAGCAAAACGTAAGAATAAATAACATTGATACGAGACATTGCTAAAAAGGGAAAGGACTCCCTTCTCCTCTAAAAGCTCAAAGGGCCTTTCATCATCCAGCAAGGCTGGACCAAAAGCAAAATGATTCTTAAAGGTAAACGGAGAAGACGTGACTCATCCAGAACCCCAGGGTGGATTCCCACCCCCTTCCACAAAGAAAATGCTGCCTTTCAATCCTTTGAAGGTAAAACAAGGCCCAGAACAATGGAGAGAAACAGGTTTGAAGGTAAAAGTTAGGATACTTAATATTGAAGCAGAAGCTAGAAGGATGCACGAAATAGAATTCCATCTTTCATAATCTCAAGAAAAAAAAACACCAGTGAAGTGGTCTCCCTCCTACCTGACTCCTTAGCTGAGCTACGGCCAGAGTCAGGATGCTGCTGTTGATCAGGGGCTTATTGGAGATTCTGAGTTTTTGATCTTGGCTTATATGTTTAGTGGAATATACAACATCTTTCATGTTTCTCCTTACATTGTAGCTTTCATGACAAGTCAGCAGCCTTTATTCTGCATGTCCTAATTGTGTCTCATTAATAAAAAATGGCAATACAGAGATGGAACATCTCAATGTCTCCCCATCAACAAAACAATAAGACTCTTAAGACTTCAATAAATTTTACAAGTGCATGGACTTCAGTAATCTGACCCTTGCTTCAAGTCTGCATATTTTGCCCCTTGAACTTTGTGTTTCACCAATTTCAGACACTTTCATTTCCTCCAAATCAAGGTGCTACTTTAGGCCTCTTTGGGTTTTCCTATGATATTCTATCTCCCTGGGCAACCCTCTCCCCTTACTCATTATTTTCCCTCTCCCTAATCCTCCTTGTCTATCAATGCCTAACTCAGGTGTCATCACAACTAGAAAGTAATTCTTAACACCCCAAACTACTCCCCTATGTGGGACTAGGCACTTGGGCATGACGTCCTCAGCAGAATTATCATATTTTATTGAAACGATCTACTTTTGTGTTTATCTCCTCTATTTAATCATGTGTTCTTCAAAGACAGAGATGATGTCTTGTTTCTCTTAGTATCCCCACTGCCAAGCAAAAAGTAGACCGTTAATTGAATTTAATGAAAGAAAGGAAGAGTAGTATGGAATGGAGGAAAAAGCATTAAATGTAAATTAGAAAGTCACCATAGGCAAGCCTATCTTGTCTCCTCAACTCATCAGCTGAAGCTAACTTTATTGCTGACATCTCCAGTCTTCCCTTGTGGCCAGCACAGCTCCTTGGTAAGTCTCATGGCACAATCCATGTAACCTGGTTCTCCATGCCCAATGCCCACTGAACTCCAATTCTCACAGCCTCTGCTCCAAGCCTGTTAATCTAAACAAACTCATTCTCCACTCTCCCCACCCACCGAGTAACAGCCATCAGCTGACACCTACGGAAGTACTGACCCAAGATCAGACGGAACCCACACACCCTTCTCCTACCAGTCCATTGTTTCTGCCACAATTATTCTAGTCAGCTGTATTAAATTTGAATTTCCCATAACAAGAATGAAATAAATCTATATGTGGTGGTTTCATTATTTGACTGAGTCTTATCCATCTCTCTCTTTTAAGAACCCAACGTATTTTGTAAACCGTAGGCCACACTTGATGAATAGAACCTTTAATTGTGAAAAAACTCCATGAGTCTGTGGCACATGGCTAGTCTCTCTCCAGAAATACTCCAAGGTGTCCCATAAAATCATCCTGGAGTTGAGACACAGCGCTGACACCTTCCTATCTAACCTGTCATTTTCAAATTAGTGCTGAGACATACACATACTTAACACACAGCCCTATGAGAAGGCTCCTTCGAATCTTCTCCAGTTTTCACTTCAGCATCATGAGTGGTTTGGGCAGTTATAGGTATGTACGAGATATCAAGTACTACATAGGGCTACGAGCAACAGGCAAGGGCAGATAATCCCAAATTTCCCTACTTAACATCCATAACCTTAGGCAGGTGATTTACCTCCCTAAACCTCCATTTCTCTTATCTGTAAGATTGAAATAATAATAATACATCTTCCATATGGTTGTCATGAACACAATGTCTGGCATATTGAAAACATTCAAAAAACATTTGCTGCTACAGCTATAATAATAAATGTTAATGTATACTTGTATTATTATTATTATTAGAATTAGAATGAGCATTTTACCAAAATGACTAAGTTTATTTTTGTTCCTTACTGTTGGACAGTAATTGCATATAATTTCCATCTGCTTAACATACTGCCTTTGGGAATCTAAGCTTTAATTTAGATAAAGGTCTATTTTCCTTTTTTCATATAAAAGGAAAATAAACAGATACAAAACACATTTTTAATATCTTGGCTATTTACTTTCTGATTTATGCTATCCAGCACTGTATTTAAAGTTATTTTTTTCCATTTCTTTTTTTGTTAGCTAAAGTAGCAGACCTTCTTACAATTTCCTTTAGTAATTACGTTTGGTACTTACCAATTCTAAACAACTAAGACACGAGCCCTGTAAAGAAAATGTCATCTCTACACAGTCAATAGATCCAGGTTTCAATGGGCTTAACCTGAAACTCTGGTCTGTCCAGCACTTCAGTGTTACATCCCAAGGGTCTTGGAGCTAATGAAATATGTTGCAATCCTAATATCTACTTAAGCAAATTGAATATGGCCATCCAGGAAAATTACCCTGTTGTCATAGTAACCCTTTTACTACTTAGGTCAAGAAGAATAGAATAGAAATAAAATAAAATAGAATAAAATAAAACAAAATAAAATAAAATAAAATAAAGTAAAAAACTGGCAGCAAATTCTACAACCTAAAATACAGTTGTGGGAGGTATGAGGCAGAGACAAAGACAAATAAGGGATTTGCTTCAATATGAAAGAAAATACCTGAAATGCAATGAGCTCCCCATAATATACTCTCGCTTAGCATGCTTAGACATAAGGTTGGGGGTGTCTCCGAAATAGATTCACAGCATGCAAAACATGGAATAGCTCTTCAGAAATCTAATTTGAGCCCCTCGTTTTACAAATAAAGAAGCTTAAACCCAGAGAGGTAAAACAACATATGCTAGTTAGCATACCCAGCTATTGGCCCATGCCGAAGATGAAACAAGGTCCTTTGCTTTCCTGCCCAGGTTTCTTCTTATCATTCTATTCCATCCCTGGAATCTAAGGGCATGAAGAAACCATCCAAAAGACCTTTTGGGAATCTTTCCTCTTATCTTAATTTATTTGTAAAATATTGTAAGGGATTGATTCAGCATAGAGGAGGAAGATAGGTTAGTCTTAAGTGGGTTCCAGGGCTGGCCAGTTATTGAAAGTTTAGACAGGTCTCATTCATCGTATGTCAGTTACACACTGACTCTGTATTAGGCACTGGGCTGGCTCCATGAAATCAGAGATGATGTGGTCAACTCCCTTAGGCCATTCGCTGTTCTTATAAAACTAGAACACCTTTCTGTTTACACTGCGAGCCAAGGCTGAAAATCTCCATCTCCAAGGGCTTTAGTCCTCCCTTTACAAACCTTAGAACATAAGGCAAAGTTATGGTACTAACTAGCAACAGATGCAGCCTGATTGTAACTCTAGGATGCTTTCAATACTGAGAAAGAGTGGAGATTGCAAAGCAAGTACAAGAGAGGCATTTTAATATTATCCTCAATGAAAAGGTGCTCAAATTAGGGGACCCAGGAAATTGAGCCAGTATATAGCATGGTCCAGTAACATGAAAAAAAACTTTTTTATGCACAACATTTATAAGATGTGTAGGCAGCTTAACATGACTGTACCATGTCCATCTTGGCCTAATGCCAACCCAATTGATTTGTCAGGCCAGAAACAGGTGCTTTGATCTTATTCCTTAATGGTGCCCCTTGCCTTTCTGGTTGATATTTTTCCTTGACTAGAAAGAATCTTTGGATTCCAACCAATTGCAGAAGAAATAAATCTTAGTACCCCATTCTCAGACCACCTTTCTTTCCCCAAGACCAGGAGCAATCTGATGATTATCCAGACTTGCCCCCTTAAGACTTAAAATCTTGCAAGACTTACAAGAGTTGAGACAGAGCCTACTTGTTGATGATCGTGAAGGGAAGTGACTAAAAAATAAGGAGACCCTATAGAGACATGAAAACATCAGTCTAAACCAAGTGAAAGCATGGTCCTCCCATGGTACTTTGTAATAGATTCCTTTTCTCTAATCAGACTGTCAACTGGGTAAAAATAGTCCCTGATAAATGTTCATTGGGTGGATGGATAGACAGGTAGCTAGAAAAGATCAGAGCCATGGTTACAAGTGATAGTGTTGATAAATTCTAAAACAAGGATAACTGATTGTTAAAAGTCAATCAGTTACTGAATCAGTGTTGATTGGGGAGCTACTATGTACCAGATTCCATTCTAGGTGTTAAAGTTACAGCAGCAAAAATGACAAGGTCTTATTCCTCATGGACCTTATATTCTACTGACAGGAGACATAAAATAAAAACTGACTAAAAAAAAATTCATGTAGTAATAAGTGCTATGAAGAAAACGAAGCTGTGAGGAGGTATAAGATGATCCAGCTAGAGGCAGTGACATAAGAATTAAAGATGGCCTCTTTGTGACAATGGAGTGACAACTAAGCAGAGATGTCCAGTCAGAGGAAGAGGTCCTAAGGATGGAATAAGCTTGGAGTGTTTGAAAAACTGAAAGACAATCATTGTATGAACAGAGCAGGCCAGGGTAAGAGTGATAGGTGATGAGGCTAGGGGTTAGGTAGAGACCAACTACATATCATTTTAGGGAACATGGTAAAAATTTTGAATCTTTTATAATGAGCTGAGAAGCTTTGGGAGGGCTTTGAAGAGGTGAGTTAGGTGATCTGATTTACATTTTAAAATATCACTGTGACTTCATGAGGAATAGACTGAGGACAATTAGAGTGGGGTGAGAGAGAGATACAGAGACGAGTTTATGAGAATCCAGGAATGACATGATAATGTCAGGAACTGTGAAGTGACAGTTTAAGGGATAAGAAGTGGTCAGAGGAGGAACCAACAGGACTTGTTGATATATTGGATATGAACCAAAAGGATCATTCAAAGGTGTTTTTTCTACAATGGGGTACTAAACAAACTGAAGTAATGATGGCCTCATTTCTGAGATGCGGAAATGCAGTGAAGATTTTTTGAAGATAGAAATCAAGGCTTCTTTATCAGAAGAATTAAGTGTAATAAGTGTGTTGAACCTAAGAGGAGAGGTCATATAGGTGGCTGGATATATGTCTGGAACTCCGGGGAATGGCAGGATGCAAAGGCAGAGATCTGGGAGTCAGAAATGTACATGTTGGTTGATTGGTCATGGTTCCTGGAGCATTGTGCTTAGGATTGTAAAGTAAAGTCTGAACTCAGTGGGAAAGAACACTGAGTTTGGTTAATAAGTCAGGTACCGGTAAATCCTTTGATTCTGGCAGTTTGAGCATAGCAGAAGAGATTACAGGGCATAGTTTCTACTAGGAAGTCATACAGCAAAACACTAATCCTGGAAAAGATGTTTTATACAACAAGATATAAACAAGAATCTCAGTTCAGGCTGTGCTTCAGTACTGAAAGGGGAATGAGTTACAGGACAGAGTATTAATGATAATAGCTGCCATTCATTCAGTGTTTATTTGTGCCATTTTCATCATTATTTCATTGAATCTTTATGACCAACTTGAAAAATAGGTATTATTTATTAAATGAGGATTTCAGCAACCAAGTTTATGGAGCAGGTAAGTGATGACATTGAAATTCAAAATCAAGTTTGTTTAACATCAAAGTTTGGGATCATACCATTACAGGAAATATCAGAATAGGTACTAAGTGAGTCTAAAGTCTGAGCCAATATGGTGAGTAGAAACTACAAAATCGAAACCATGGGGTCTCTCAATGAGGGAGGCCCTATGCCACTTGGATGACAGAGGCAAGAAGAGAGCACTTGCTAGAGCACTTGCTGAGAACTCATTTTCATTCTTTTATTCCACTGATACTATTATATTAAACTCAGAATGTCAGGGTCAGGGAGGCTAGAGCAAGACTAAGTCTAGAATTAGGAGGGCTTACGTATGAGGAAGTAAGGTGAGGGTTTCCACAAACTTATAGGGCAAGATGATTCTACCAGCAAAAAAGATCACTATATCTTTTACTACCTGGTGCCTTTATAGCCAGGAATTTGCAAAGGATTATGCACGAAGGTGTGCACTCTTCTTGCCAGGGGCTCTTTTTTTTTTTTTTCAGCTGAGCCACCCTGCCACCTGTTGGCGGCTTAGTGGCAGCTCAACTCGGGCTGAGCATTGAACTGCTGTTGCTCAGAGCTCAACTCACACTCTTAAGTGAGCTCTTAACCGAGCCATTCGGCCGGTGCTTGCCAGGGGCTCCTTAAGGCATCCTGAGAAGCACACAAACCCCAATCCACTCAGTCATTCTCCTATCATTACTCAGTCATTCTCCTTTTGGTAGGCCAAGAACCTAGATCAACTGGCTTACGGATCCAACCAGACTACAAAATTCAGTTCAAGTTGGCAACTACTGAATTGAGTACCCAACATGTGCTAGCAACCACCTGTGATTTCCAGATGAAGAAGACATCCTTGCTACCCTCATGGAGTTTACTATTCTGTAAAGAAGTGATGTAATATGCATCTGTGCACACACACACGCATAGAAACAATTATAGGATGCAGAATAGTAATGCCACAGAGAGCTAAAAAGAAAATGTTCTCAGAACTCAGAGGAATTAAAAACATTCTGTGAAGAGAATGGGAAATGCTTTATATGGGGAATGCTTTATAGATTAGTTTTGTTTCTTTTTTTTTTCTTTTCTTTCTTTCCTTTTTTGTAATTGGCAAAAAGCATCCAGGCGAAGAAAAGCAACAGGAAATTATCGCTTATGTTTAGGGGTCAGTAAACCTTTCTGTCTTGAATGCTTTCTTGAGGAAGATGGTCTGGGATGGGGGAAGGTATTTCCATAGCCCTCTTGATGAGTTTCCAGCTTGAAAGCTTTGGTGGTGAGTATTTTGGGGGTGCAAGATCTATTTGAGAATTTGATAAAAGCAATCGATCTCCCTCCAAGAAAAATATACCTGATCTGCAGGTAGGAAATCCCAGGTTAGATTCTTTCCTAATACCTTCAGACACTCCAGTTATCACCTTTTCAAGAGGAGCCATTGCCAGCCAACTTTCCACCAGCCCAGTCCTGATTGTTCTTACCAGGAGCCTCCTGACTAGCTTTCACTGCTACTGGGAATGGCCCTTCCATTGTTCTGTTGTATGAATTCAGGTCAAACCCCAAGTCTGGGGGAGCAGCACTGAACTGCAGAGCCCAGAACCACCCCATCCTCAGGAAATTTCCTCAATGCATGACGACCGCTCCACACTGGCCAGAGAAGGAAGGAATTAATGTGTGTGACACCGCAGCAGCTTGCAAATGGAAATTGCTCCATGGCTATTTAAACACTGGAATCGGCTCAAAATCAAATGTGGATACAGAATCTGGTCCCCAACAGATACACACACGTGTGCATCCTGATGACAGTCATTTGAGTTCAGTATTCAGCCTTCGCCACGCTGCGCTGACTCTGCCACTTAACAGAGATCACAGAAACTTGGGTCTGAGTCGATTACTGTTTAGTGTTTCCCCAGCAAACAGGTGAAACTCCACCAGAAGACCCAGTTAAGAGGCTGTAAACTATTGGCCTGTGGGGCATGCTCGGCCACAGATTTATTTTATTTAGCCCATAATTTTTCAAAAAAATCTTGCATTGTCTTTAACATGTTGAAATCAGGAAATTTACATATTAAAAATTCAGATTTCTGAAGACATTTTTAAGAATCTGAAGATATGACAAATACAGGCATATTTTTACAAAGCAACAAACAGTTTAAGATGAATTAAACTCCCCCCTTCAACATAGCATAGGTTTTCCATTTTGCCACAGTCCCACCCAAAATTGTTTCCTATCCAAATGGCTTCACAAATTCATATGAACTGGATGGCCCCTGAACACACTTGAGTTTGCAATCCCTAATCTATATACCATAAATGATCAGGGCAGGATAATGTAGTACTTAGGAGTATAAACTGTGGCATCAGACCTACCTGGGTTTAAATCTTTACCAGCTACTGGCTGGATGAAATAAATTACTTAATTCCCAAGCTCCTCAATGTCCCCATAAAATGCTGATAATATCTATCTTGCAGGGTTTTTTAGTAAGGATAAAATTAGGTTTCACTTAGCACAATGCTCAGTATGTCATCACTAGTTGATGTATAGTAAATTATTTTTCATTAATAATAACTTTTCCTCCCTGTAGAAGGACCATAGTTCCCACACCCCCACCCCACCACTGAAGTCAGACTTAGTCGTATAATTGGTTTTGGCCAATAAAGTATGAGCAGGAGGTCATATTTCAGTGGAGGTCAATTTGTGCTGAACCACTTTTGGTGCACCACCGCAACCCCAAATAGTGGTCCATCCAATGCCTGAGCCCTAGAATGAGTTCAAGGACAATGTGGAGGAGAGCCCCTAGCTGACTCTTGACAGATATGGAGAGTGAGTGAGAAATAAGCCATTTTTGCTTTAAGCCATTGAGATTTCAGAACTGTTTGTTACCGCAACATAACCTAGGCCATCCTGACAGATATGGTAGTGGCAGGTATTATTTTTATCACTTTCATCATCATAATTATAACTGTTGTTGAAAGTGATTGCCTTTGCCAGGTCTCCCTTTCCTTTTTCTCCAGGGCTCCTGGCAAAGATACCAGGAGATGTGGAATTTCTGCCCTGTTCTTTGTGGCCAGCTGCTCCTCCCCCCTCCCAATCACATCACCACTCTGAGCTTACCTTGCTGGTTTCTCACAGATCCCGACATTCCCAATGATCACAAGGCTTTGGAAAAGGGAAAAACAAATCATTCCTCTTTAAAGTTGTCTCTCCTCTTTGTACATGAGAGGAACCCCAATTTTATTCATATTTCACAAAAGTATGTAAAAAAAACACCAATTCTTTTTACATTCAATTTCATCTTTCTCCAAAGCACCTACCCTTTTGGGTACTAGGAGAAAATTACCTTTATTTGAATTCAAGAAAATTAGTCTAATTCAACAATATAAAGTAGAAGTTGGCAAAGAGGGCCCTGTAAACCCATCATCTATTTGTGTAAATAATGTTTTGTTGGAACACAGCGATACTCATTCATTTCCATATTGTTTATGGCTGCTTTCGTGCTACGAGCGAGGGCAGAGGTGCTTCATTGCAACAGAGTGCATATAGCTCACAAAGTCTAAAACATTTGCTACCTAGATCTTTGTAGAAAAAGTTTGCTGGTTCTAATAAAAACTTTCCCTTTAAATAAATAATCAGTCCCTTTTGGGTGAAATTCTTAGTCTTTCTGATTCTTCCTCCCCAATTCAACTTCTCTCCAAGACAGTGTCTGGGTTTTAAAGGGTACGTGGTCTCTGTAACTTCACAGTAAAAGGAGAGGTGAGAGACAAGGACCTTAAGTGCATATGGTACCCTCTGGATTCTTGCCTGTATCTACAGTACAGTGGATGGTATGGATTGCTCCCTGGACTGATGGCCACTGACTGGTCTCATTCTTGAGTGTCCTGTTGACATTTGCTGCCAAAGTTTAAAAGTGATGAAACTCATGATCTGTTCTCCTTTTGCAGGTTAAGGGATGGTATCTTTTCCACTGATTTGACTACAGGTGATGCTGCAGACTCCATAGAGGACCAGCTGTAACTCCCATGAAGCCCTCAACTATAGAACCACACTTTCTTTATGCCAGGAATCCCCTCTGGAAAACTCCCCAGACAAAATCTCAAGTGGCCTCCACCTCCTATATCAGGGCATGTGGGAAATTCTAGGTCCTAATGAAGCTTCATGGGAAATAAGGATGGTTTGAAAGGGCTACACATAGGCTTTCCGTCTGCTTAGTCATAATGTGATGCCGAGTTTCAAGTGGGATAGACAACCTATAAGGAAATCACCTTCCAGCACCCTAAGTAGAAAAGGGAGCAGAAATCTGTCAGGCTTCAGCATCCCTCCTATCATCTAACATTGTTCTCTTCTTTGATATTTTATTCTAAAGGAGGGTGAGTGGGACATACTGTTGACCATCTGTGGATTTTACTTCTTTCTCCCTTCATTCTCCCCATATCCCTCTAGCTAATATGAGTATTTCTACCTTGTTCTTCTTGTATATATTCAGGATATCTATAAAACACTACATACAATCAAGCCTATCTGTCCAGGCTCTTAATATATTAAACAGCAAGATGGGGGAAATGTGAGGATAAAAGATATTTAATGTATTAGTTTCTCATTTAATGTATTAGTTTCTCTCAACAAACTGAAGCATGAAGACTATTCTATTGTTGAAGTTTGCAAAACCCTAATTGAAGTCAGAAGCTGAATATTATCTTTCTTTTCATTACTGATGAAATATGTAATAGATGTTACTCTTGAGCTTACTGGGGAGAAAGTCATATACACTGAAAAGCAACCTAGAAGAGCATATTAAAAGCATTAAAAAAATTAATGTGTGTTGATTCACATTTGATTCTCACAAAATCTTGTTGTGACTCAGAATTATGTGACTTGGCTCTCTAGATTTTATCTGGATTATCTTTGTGTTACAATTGTCTGGTACCTAGTAAATGCTCAATAAATGTGTAATGAGTAAAAATAAATAAATAAATAATGCTCACATTACATATGCACAAAATCAAATCCATTTGAAGGGACCAGGCATCCATGAAAACGCCGTAAGAAATTAAACATGGAAACACCACTACCAAGGCAGAGGGGCCACCTGAAACCCTCCTCTTAATGAAAGTTGTAGGATCCACATACCCCTCCCCAGATGTTTATAAGGTAAGATTTTTTTCATTGCAGTAAATGGGAATTTTTAGCCCACACTGCCCTCTCTTTAAAATGAAATGGTTGGATTGGAAGCTGATTGAGGTCACCCTTGCTGGTGAAATCAATGGCAGGATGAGGCCATATAGAACAGTGAGTAGTAAGAGCACAGTGTGTAGGGTCTCACAGCCCTGGATTTGAATCCTGCCTCTGCCACTTAGTCACAGTGGGTCACCATTCACCACTACCACCTGAGTTTCTCGATCATGGACGCTCTGCTCCTAAGGGATTAGGACCTCATCATGGTATTTGATTATTTCCTCCCATCCAGACCACATTGGTTTTCATTGTGGGTTTGCTACAGGCAAGAAACAGCAATCCGAACCACCTGCCCTTTAAACAAAAATATATGTATTACTCTTTACTCTTAAGAGGACAATTTTTCTACCCTGGACAATTGCATCATCAAAGACCCCTCTTTTCTTACCTCCCCCATATGACTGTGAACGCCTAGCCCCAGTGCCTGGGCTTGAGCCTAACAAGGAACTCAGAGACTGAAGTTTAAGAGAGTCCCCTGTATTTATAGTTTCTGATCACTCGACTCCCCAAAATGTCTTTCTTTGTGATCATTTCATAATTTCTCCAGACTGTGAAGTCACAACTTAAAATGGTATGTGGTTACTTACTTAGTGGTCTAAGAATTAAATTTATCAAGCGCTGTCAAGTTGGGAAGAGGTGCTGATGTTAACTGCTACCAGGCTTCATGCTATGGGGAGAATCTGGGATTGGCCACAGTTTTGACTGCCCTCAAATCTTGGCATGGAAATCGGAAAACCAGTATCATCTAATAAAGACAGCTAAAGGAACAATATGTCTATTTTTTAGGTTTTGCTGAAGCATTCCTAATATTTCTTTAGGTTAGAAATCATACAACTTTCATAGTTAGTTACAAAGACCCTTTTTAATATTATTAGGGAAAAGAAAGGATACAAGTGCCATAACTAGAAGTTATAAAAACAATTGTGTGTGTGTGTGTGTGTGTGTGTGTGTGTATTTTCACCAGATGTCTGAAACAGTCATCAAGGACTATTACCCTTTGTGATCTTGACTACAGATTTTCCCACTTTACCTGGCAGGAGAGGAAAAGAACAGGCTGAGGGAATATCAGTTATATTAGGGAAGGGTCTAAGGGCAGGGCAGAATTAAATGGGTCTGCTTGAAACAAGAAGACAACAGAACAGGTATGTATCTGAAGCAAGGGAGAAAGTCAGAGGTCACATGAGGGGTGGAATCACATAAACCAGATCTCATTTACTACTCAGACCAACCCTGTGAGATAGGAATAGACAAGTTAAATAATTGTCCCTGTTCATACGGCAGAGTCAAGATGCAAAACCAAGCGGACACCAGACCCTGCTCTCTCCACCACTCTGAATTTTCCCTCCACCTCCTAGAATATGGAATAAAAAAGGGATAAGAGAGGAAAAAGAATTAGCTAAAATCAGAAGAAGTTGAGGAATGGAGTAAGAAAATTGTTGAGGCAAGACAGTGCAGAATGAGGCCGTGCACCATTTCTGGTATCTATGAGTGCTCTTTGCTTATGGGCACCTTGCTATACCATGAAGAATCTGAAATGCATCTATAATTGTATGTTAGGTATTTCATGGATTGTTAGTCCAGGAACTATTGCCTTTAATGAAATGGCACTGGGAAGTAGGTGGTGCTTACATAAATGGATGAATCTCTAAATGATGGAGATATCTAGACCACTGGGGGCATTTCAGTGAGGTCAGAACAAGAGGAAATGACAAATATAGTCAGGAAGGAGAGGTGAGAGATTTGAGGAATTGCCATATATATATATTTTTTTTTCAACAAATACCATTGAGTGGCTCTGTCACTTCCTTGAGAATAAAAATTTAGAAGAAAATGTACTAAGAAATAGTTGTCCCTGCACTCAAAGGGCTTGTGAGAGGCATATAGTCCAGTGAGAGGCATATATTCATAGAGAAAGCATCCAAATTCATTTTTCATTTAAAAAGGGATATGTGGAAGGACATTGAAAATGTGTAAAATGTCATTGTCCCTCTTTTGGGCACTGATTGAAATTAAGCTTCTCTCACCCCAACATACACCCTGATATTACAGTTTCCATGGAGAGTGATAATTTATGTTGTGTGACAAGATGTCATTGGATTTAAGAATCTTCGTGCATGAAGCAAACACTAATATTTACCTCCACTGGAGCCACCAGGAGAAGGTGCCCAAGAGTTAGAAAGCTAAAGAAAAGTGAGTAACATTTCACTCTACTTGTTACCATTTGTCCTTTCTTTGAACTCTAAAACACACTCTAGCTCTTTATCATAGTGACTGCTAACTGTTCCCCAGTTGTTAACTTGGTGTCCTTCATCCCCAAAATAGGTGACAAAATTGTACAGAGCAGAGATTGAGTCTGTACTACCCATGACACCCAGCTCATTGTCAAATACAGAAGCAGTGCCTGGTACTGACTCCCTTGAACTAAGTTAAGTGGGCAAGTCCAGAGAGATGAGAGAGATTTAAAGGTATTTGATGAGGAAAGATTAGGGTAGGTCTTGCAGTTTGAATAACAGAGCTTCATATTTTGGAAAGACCTGAATTTTCAGGAAGAGGTCCACAGAGTACACAAATCAGAGACAAAGTGAAAGGCAGCCCAGATTTCCAGGGCGCTGGCTGAGCCCTAGTGTCATGCTTATCATTATTTACTGGCCCACAAAGATGTTGGTTTTCCCTTAATGCTGTTTCACTATAGTAACTATGGACCCAGGAAGGACACAAACCAAAAAATCGAAGTGTTCACCACATATCCATTGAACCCCACCGGTGTCTAGCAGGACACTGATTGTGTGCCCGTAAAGCTCCCTGGTGTCCACAAAGGGCAGCAAAAGCCACAAGCCTTGTCCTAAGGAAACCTGTAGATTTATGGTGGCTCAGACGGCCCCCAGATATTCACCTGTGTTTCCCTCTGTCTTTCATTCACTTGTGCATCACTTAGTTTTACAACATATTATTGAGAGTCTGCTTTGTACCAGGATCAATCATTATGACTAAATAACATTAAAGGAAGAAGGGCAGAGTCCCAAAGAGAAAAAATATTGCTCTATTTGGGCTCATTTCTCAACAAGCCTCTTTTCATGCTTATGTGTAATTTTTTTTCTTTTTACTGAGCATCCCAGAGTAATCTCTTCATTAGGTCTGGCCTGTGCCTGAGTTTTTGTCTAATGAAAGACAGCAGAGATCCTGGTTTGAGGGCTTCACTTAGCTTTCAGAAAGGTGGTGTGTTTGGGTATAAATATTATAAGAAAAGACTGTCCGTCTTTTAGCTTTTCTCCCACCCTCTTTTTTTCCAAGGTATTTGTTTGAAAATTATCTGAAATCTTTGAGTTTTCAATGAATAACTGAAACATATAAGCAAACATAAACCAGGTTCCAACTTGGCAAGTGGAGGTTCCTTAGAGTTCCTCATGATTGGTTGGGGTGAGCCAGAAATGACATCAGGGAGGGGCAGAAACGGTAGTGAATAGACTCATTACTAGTGTGCTCAAAATCTACAAATTAGAGGGACCAGCTAGACTTCAGTTACTGAAGATCCAAACCCAGCCTGTCCTTTACCTCTTGTTGTCATCTAAGGCCCAAGCTCCAGCCCTTCTAAACTACTGAGAGAGTCTTGAGATGTCTCATAAGTTTTTATTGCCTTTGCGTCAGCTCTTTCTTCTGCCTATATGTACACATCCCTTAGAGCCTTAGCACAAGTGATCACACCACTTCACAAGTGTTTTTACTTGTCCATCTCTACCAGCCTAGGACATTCATAAGAGTGGGACCATCTTGAATTCATTCTGAATATCTAGAATTTATCACAATGATGACACATAATAGATGCACAATAGATATTTATTAACTAAATGAACTTATGATAATAATTGATATTTGTTCAGCACATGCTACTCATATATGCCACTTATGGTGGTTAAGTGTTTTATAAAAATTAATTCATTAATCATCACCAAACCTTATGAAGTAGGAACTATATCTTGTTCATCTCAACGCCCTCTTTGTCCTCAGGCTCCTGTGTGTAAAAGGGGATGACTATAAGACCTACAGAGATAACCGAGGCACAGAGAGATAAAGCGACTTGCTCAACTTATACAGCAAGGGCCTGAGGCAGAATTTAATTTGGGCCATTTGACCCCAGTGAATAAGCCCCTACTCACCACACTACACTGAATGAATGAAAGTTTTCAGGCAGCCTCAGAGTTCTAGGTAACTTTTTACAAAATAAACTCAGAATAATGTAGTTAAAAATAATCAGTGAATACATATTTTTAACACTAATTTGACATCTATGATAACAGAATTTAATAACCAAACAAAGGGTTGAAAAGCAGATAGCCCAGTGATTTTCAAACTTTCTTTTCCCAGGTAAAATCTTTCCCAGACAAAATCTTTAGCAGAAGCACAAGAGGTAGGACAAATAGTAGTGAGTAGTTGAAGTGGGCTGGGGGTGGAGACATTGAGACGGTATTTGAAGAACTTCTCCCCTTCCTCCTTGGGTGACCCTGAAACATGTCAGTGAATATATGGAACTCAGTTTGGATATTACTGCTCCAGCCCTGATCCCTCCAATTAAAAGCTGAGAAACCGAAGATCGTGAGACACTAAATCATTTGCCCAAGGACACACAGCTAGTAAGTGGCAGCAACCAGGTCTTCTGGCTCCAAGATCAGTGTTCTTTCCACGACATCATGCCCATGGAGCTGATTCCCAGCCCTTGTTTCATGCTACCAGAGTCTGTCCTAGTTATCTCATATTGCAAAGAATGTAGCAAAATTCTCAAACCCAAAGTGATCATTTAAAAATCTGTAACACCATCTTTCTGGTGTTGATCAGGGAATCGGACAAACTCCATAGTCAAATGATAATAAGGGAGTGTCAATGCTAAGACATTGCAAATCTAAAAGGATTGAAGCCCACAATAATATCCAACCATACAAACTATATTCACACATGCAGACTCTGACCTTGCACAACTAATTCTTAGCAAACGCACAATCCATTAATTTTATGCAGTTGAATTCGGTGGGAGCAGCAAGTGAGCCAAGGTTTTCAAAACAAGGTAACAAAAGTCCAGTGTTTACTGTACTAACATGGGCTCCTCTCTGCCCAGAATTTTCTGAATTTCAATAATAACCAATGTCAATGTTTAATTTAAAGGTAGAGCACGTTGGTTAAGAAACTGCTAAAAATAATCTGCTTCATATTGATGGCTTTGGCTTTGTTGACTCATAAAATGTCAGGGTTGGAGAAAAATAACTAACGGAAGCTTCACCTGTGATTGTACTTTTAATTATTGATGCTCCATTCTTAGTCTTCAGGCCCAACAACTAAGACGTGACTTGACACAACAGATGCCATCTGAAGAACTACACATGGGAGGTTCACTCTTGATTCCATCCGCAAGACTCCTAAACTTATCAGCTTATAGGAAAAGCCGTGGAGTCCAAGTATTGATTGATTGCGTAGCATTCCTTCACGTGGGTTGGGAAAAGAAGAGGGAAGGCATGAGTAGCTAGAGCCGGGAAGTAGAGAAGATCTTGGCGATGCCTGTGTCCTCAACGCAGACACACTTGTCATCCGTGCTTGTGAATCTACAAGAATGGTTTCCAAATGTATTCCTGTCATTTACAATAAAGGCCCCAGAACCACCCAGAAGATTCAGGATCCATCACTGTTGAAATGGAACCGTTACGGGATTAAGAATCAACAGAACTGAGTTCTAGCTTTGTCGTATACCAACTACATATCCTTGGGTTACTCATTCTCATAGTGTGCCTACCTCACTGTGTACCCGATGTACCTAAAAATCCTTCCTGACCTTCATCTAACATTTACTGAGGCCAGACTCTGTGTTAGGTGCTTTCTATACATTAAATTGTTCCATTCTCTACTCACATAAGAGACTAACATTTTTACCTTTGTCCCCAGATAATGCTAGTCAACTCCATGAACCCTGTACTTGTGCTCATAAGTGAAAAGCCAGGATTGATTTCTGAAAGTCACAAATGGAGGCATGACATAGGCTTTCCAGGAGGTATGACATGCCGGTGAATCATGAATTGCTCATGACAATGGGAATAAGTCAGCATTCAAGGATTTTTTTTGTCTCCAGTTTCCTTTTATAAAATTTATCAATTTCTGACATTTTCACACAGCAAGATTATCAAGTCAAAGGAAACCTATGCACTCACCACCCCCACCGGGATCTGATTCAACGATGTGCAGCTTTGAGGTACAGCAGGCAGATAGAGCCTTTGGACGTTTCAAGAGCAGCCTGCCACAGGATGTGCCTCTCAACCCCGCCGGCCTAACAATGCAACCCCAGACCCACCATGGGGTGGGAAGCCATCATAAGCTACCTCAATGGGCCTCTAGAAAGTCAGAATAGAGAGGGTGGTTCTAAATAAAAAAACTTACAGTGGCCCCAGAAATGTTTCCATGTAACACCAGTGTCAGCTGTACATGGAATTGCTTCTCCAAAAGCAGGAGTTTGTTCTGAACTGGCCACACTCTTGGGCTCCATTCATCTATGCAATCACATCTTCCTGAGAGCCGATTTTACGCCAACCCCCAGAAAGGCCTATACCCTAAACAATAAAATGGAGTAGAGGGGAAGTATGAGTAGCCAATAATGGTACTAAGTGCTGAATGCTATGTGAACATAGAAGAAAGGAAACTAAGCCAGATCTAGAGGCATTTCCCAGAAAGGGGTGCCAACTTTAGGGGTGCCAAAATAAAATGAATTACAGATATGCAACAAATACATTTTTTTTCTTTTTAGTGTTAAGTATTTGGGGCCAATTTGAGACATATTATACTTTATGAAGTATTTGTTGTGTATCTGAAATTCAAATTTTAACTCATGTCCTATGTTATATTTGGCAATTTTCTTCCCAGAGGAGGTTGCCCGGCTGAATCTTTTTTTGGAAAGTCGGAGATATTTCACCCATAGGCTTGATTTCTTAAGGATGAGGCAGAGGTGCTTGCTGACTGTACATAGGAATAACCTGCTAGACTCTGTCCCTTCATCATTGCAACAGCTAGTACCATTGAACCCTGACCTTCAAGTTCAAACTGATGGAGGCTCTGATCCTATCCCTCTTTATCAGCCAATAGCACAGGTAACATAACATCATTGATCTTGATGTTGCCCCTGCTTAGACTGTACCTGGTGTGTCCAAAATAATATCTGTGAGATACATGAATGGGTGAGGTTCCTAGCTACTACCTGAGCTTTGCCTTCATTTTTGTACCGAAGCTGCTACCCTGTCCCTCTCAAGTTTCAGTAAGAGGACTCCTGCCAGAAGTAGGCACATAATAGACAGTCAATAAACATTAAATGTTGAATTCAGCAACATGAGGCAATGGACTAGAAGGTAAAAGCTGAGCCCCAGCTCTGTGTCTTACACTTCTCCTATTCCCTGGCCCTTGGTTTACTCATTGGTAAAATTATTGGGTCAATATATAAATGATCTCTATCCCTAGCCCCTTTATAAGTCAAGTCTGAGCTGCTTTGTCTTATGTGTATGAGTATATCCAGGGCCAGCCCTATGTATTACAAAAATCCATTTTTTAATAAAAGCTGTTCAATTTCCCTTTTAGAGAGTCCAAGATTTAACGTGTAAAGATAACGTTGAGCAATAACTCATTGGGAAATTACTTTTGCTAATCTTAGATGATTTTAAATTTCATAGTTCAACACAAATTCCTCCAAATTTCTAATCCTGGGACCACTTTCAAGCGATGAGAGCTTCTCTGTCTTTATACAATAATCATCCAAGCCTTCTGACAGAAATTGTTTATTTATGTATCGTCTTGGTCATGAGTGCTGCCTTTTTAGCTGAGCTATTTGGAAAGGCAAACATTTTTCTCTAACAAATAATGATTTTTCCTCCTTTAATATTCTTCGATGCTTCTCTTTTTATATGTTAGAATTAACAGGCAAATTATGGCTGAGGTTTTCTCCCCTCAAAATTTATTCAATTAAGTCAATGGTACTCAGGCCTAACTGAACATTAAGAAACGCCTGCAGAGCTTTTAACATGCCTGAGGCCAGGATCTTACCTTGGATAAATTAAATAAAAACCCTAGGGGGAAGGAGACCCTCACTTGCCAGTGATTCCAGTGTGCAGCCAGGATTGAGATCTACTGAATTAACATACTAAAATTGTTTGTTTCCATGGCATCAGATCTCTTCAAGATATGTGAGGCCAACAGTAGGTCATCTGGTGTCGAAGCATTATGGAGAGATGGATCTGGGGGGAAATTAATGCAGAGCTGACTCTAAGGGTCTCAAGCCACAGAGGGTATTTATCCATCACGATCACTGGATGGAGATGAGTGTTGGCTGAGAGGCCTCTTGGGGTTTAGAAAGAGGACAGTTCTAAAACCACCACACAATCATGGAAGTAAAGAATCTGACATCCCCCGTAGACCAGATAACAGAGCCCCTTCCAAACACCTCTCTCTCAGCCATTCGCCTCAACCACTAAAGAGGTAAGTACAGTTCTTCAAGAAAGCTGATCTTCTTCCTCGATCCTTATCCACTGCAAGCTCCCTTAGACTTCTCCCTCCTCTTCCTTCTTCTCTTTTTCTTCCATTACAACCATTAGCAACACTGCTAATGTTTCTGAAAGGGGACGTACAGTGAAGGAGGAAAAGGCAGAAGCAGGGTCGGCCACACAGGGTAACCTGTCAACAGGAGTTTACTTTTCTTTCTCCTCCACATCTAAATCTGGGGCATTCAGAGTTGACATTTCTTGAGCATTTCTAATGTTCCAGCTTGAGTTTCTCTTCACTTTCTCATCCTCTTCTAATGCTTGCTGCAGTCCTCTGCAGTGTGACCAAGATTAGCCTTACTTTGTAGCTGAGTAACCTGACTTAGAGAGGTGAAATAATACATCCTAAATCAGCAGAGCCAGTGTGCACCTCACCCACTACTTCCTCCATGATCAACCCTCCCAACCACTGATGGAAAGTGACATCTCTCTTTGGGCTTCCTTTACACTGTTTCCTTTTCTAAGCATATGTTTTATTCTGCTTCATGTTGTGATCATTTCCAAAACCCCTCCCATTGATCTTTACTCTCTGAAGGTCCTGACTATATCCTATTTATTTGTGTGTCCCATTGTGACAGCACAATATTTGGTACCGGACATGTCCAACCAATAACACGTGAAAGCTGAATGAATTTGGAAGTGAAGGGGCATATGCTTCAATAGCTGACAATTTCATTTAGCAATTTATGCTATGAAGGACCAAGGGACCTTTTAAGTAAAGGATTTGAGATATGGAAACTCTTGTTTTAAAATCACAAGTTCAATTAATCAAAGATATCCACTGCATAGGAAGGGCCTGTGCTGGAACTGGGTTTTACTGTCTCTTAAGTTTAAAGAAGAAATATCCTAGTAGCTGTCTCAAACAAGAACCAGCAGGATCAGTCCTGAAATGGCAAGTTGATTTTGTCTCACAGATCTCACCCACTGCATTGGTAATGATTATTTGAGGACCTCTATTGGGAATGATCTGAGCCTGCATCCAGGCTCAGCAGGAAAAGAGTGCTGTGTTTAATAAGCAATGTCTACCATGGGTCAAGGAAGGTGAGTGAGAGTTGCAGCCATGCCACATTGTCGTTAACCCTAAGTTTATTCACATGAACACCTGTTAGTGAAGGTCTTCTTGGCATTCGATTCACTACCAAATACAAATGCTGAACCCCAGGATCCAGCAGATTAGACTTGAGATAGGGAAGCAAGAGATGGCATAAAGAAGGAGTGGGAAAAGTAGGTCTAGGAGTATCCATAAATATAGTCTTGTGGGGTTGGAGCTATCAAGAATCAGTAGAGGTATCTGCGTGTATCTTACTGACTTAAAGGACCAAGATCAGAGTGGACAGAATGCCTGGAATAACTACAGTTCCATTACAATACAAAACCCAGCCAAGCTGGGTAGAGCACAACCACAGCCTCTGCATCTGAGGCGTGTGCATCCCAGAAACCATCTCAGCACTGAGAATTCAGCTCCCTACATGGAGAAGCAGAGTGTCAATGATGACATAATGAAATTAGTCCAGTTAACTTTAGTGGGCGTAAATAGATTAGATCCTGCAAAGAGCTAGGCTGATATTCATTTAAATTAATTCCAGATGAGAAAATAGAAGTGACAGAAAACAACACAATGCTCTTATTGCAAAACTGAGTCTTGTGTTATTCTTCAGAGGCACCAAAACATTTTCAAATGAATGTAAGAATAGAAAAAGTCAGTGACGGAATTCAAATAATTTGCAATCACTTGATTTATCACAACACTTAATATTTTGAATAAGCAAAAGTTCGCTCGTGAAATGTGTTTCATTTTAAACTTCTAGTCTCAAACTAAAATTTTAAGAGAGTAATTTTGCTTTAATTAGAATTGTTAAGACTTGATCCTAAAGAGGAAATACAATTTCTTTCAAGGATATTGGTGAAACAAGGATACTTTCATTGCTACGTTGGAAACCCTTGTATAAATAAGCTTGTAAGGGTAAGGCTACCAGCCAAGGTAAAAATATAATTGATGAAATTACTTATTGCCCTGTCCTCAGTATGTATACTAGCCATTGTTCAGTTGTTACTTATGAGTCTCCATTGTACCCAAACGAGTTAAAAATTCTGGGGGGTTTTATGATACAAATAAAGTGTTCCTTTCTTATGGTTCCAATTATCTTAGTAAATTCCAACTTACTTCCAAGCTGTAGACAATTTATCAAAAGTTTCTAAAGTTTCATGTAATGCAACTGTACAGTGCCACAGATGGTTGGGGAAAGGGCATAGAATGTGAGAGAAGGGATAAAAGGAAAGACAAGTGGATGGGTGGTCATGGAGCATTAGTTAGGGCCAGGTTTTATACCTATACCTGTGGTCTTGTCCACTTTCTAAGGAATTGTTTCTTTCTACAACTTTAAAATAAACTGTTTTTCTCTATTAGAAAAATGAGACCTGTTTATTATATTTAAAAAATTAATAAAAATATAGGAAGGCAAAGAAAACCACAACCATATATTTATATATTGCTGTAGAACAACGTAAGTAGATAACTTTTCAGTCTTAAAATACATATAATACACACATTGTGTATAGTAAATCATTCTGTGAATAGTGACCTGTAAACTTTTTTAAAATTTAAAATATATCATAAGTATCTTTCCATGTCAACACATATTTAATATGTCAGGCTCTCTATTTCTGGATTTTATTCCATTGCATTAATGCACCATAAATTACTCAGTTATGCAATTACTATTATTTAGTTTTACCAAGTTTCACTATTCTAAATGCTATAATGAATATCTCAGAGCAAAATCTCTGTGTAGATGCGTGAGTTTTTTCTTAAAATACATTTTTAAAAGTAGATTCACTTGTTTCATAGGGTAGGTGCCTTTTGAACACTTTTGAAACATGATGCCATATTGCCCTCCAGAGAGGCTGTGAAAATAATTGCAGTGAGCATTTCACTGCAATCCCACCAAAATTGAATATTTTGGTGTCTTAAGAAAAAAAAAAAATCTGTGCCAGCCTGATAAATGGAAATGACACTGTATTTCTTTTCTTTGCATTTGATGTGGTTTTTTTTAAAGGTCTATTTGCAGGTCTAGTCTCAGTTTTCTAGGCCTGCCTGTCTACCCCTAGCACTGAAGAAAGTGGCCATGGCCAACCTAGCTTGGTGCTTTCTCATCCTGCTTTTCTCATGGAAGAGCTGATTCCTCCTGACAAGGTTAACATGCCCATGTGCATACTTCCAAGCTGAATGGATAAAGGAAAATAGGTTATCATGTACCTTACCCCTGGCATGTCAAAAAGATACTCTCAAGACACTCTATGAATAAGACAGATGAGACGGTGAAAGTTCTTTCTGTCAGAGAGACTCCCAGCTTGGAGTCTTTGCCTCAGACATTATGAGATGTTACTTCAGGCCAAACAGATAGATGGCCTAGAGGGCAGATGGCCACCACAGCCACCAGAGAGAAGTAAGCTTCATTAACAATTCTGGCACCACTGGACAAAAGAGAAATAGCAAAAGGCTCATTGTCATTGGCACAGCAGGAGAAAATCACGGAAGTCCAGCCAGTGTCTCCAGGGCCTGCCAATTTCTTTAGAAAGTGACAGAACATCTCCTTGAACCAACAATCTAATAATAAATGTCAATAAGAGAGGCAGAAAAAAAGAAAAGAGAGGATAAATATGTTCCCAAATGTCCCACCTGAGATGCCATGCCCAGCTGGGAAAGATTAACATAGGAACCAGTCCAGAAGGCCTCACTCAGCCCTCAGCACCACCGAGGGCTCCTACGGACTTGTCTGAACCACCCTCCCAGTAGTGGGATGAGACAAAGCTCAAGCATCAGAGGTTCTGGGTTTGAACCTTGCTTTATCCTATCCTGTGTGTGAAGCCATGGGCAAGTTATCACTTCCTCTAAGCATTCATTTTCTCATCTTTAAACTAAAATTAATAAGCCTTTTCTCATAGTGTTTCCTATGGACTGAGTTGTGTACCTTCCAAATGCATACATTGTATGTTGAAGCTCTAACCCCCAATATGACTGCATTTAGAGAAAGGGCTTTTAAAAGGTAAGGTTAAATGAGTCAGAAGGATGAGATCCTATTCTGATAGGGTTGGTGGCCTTATAAGAGGAGGAAGAAAGAGATCCCTCTGTCTTTCTCTCTCTCCCAGCACATGCACTGAGGAAAGGCCATGTGAGGACACAGCAAGAAGGCAGCTGTCTACAAGCCAGGGGGAGAACTCTCACCAGAACCCAACCAGGGTGGCACCCCAATCTTGAGTTTCCATTCTCCAGTACTGTAAGAAATAAATGTCTGTTGTTTAAGCCACCCAGTCTATGGTATTTTGTTATGGCAGACCAAGCTGCCTAAAGTAGTGTTGTGAAGGGAGAATTAAATGAAATTTTGTATAGGAAATACATATCACATAGTTAATTAAGTGTTCAATAAAGTTAGGTTTCCCTTTCCTATTCTCTACCTCCTCTCCTTCCCTTAACCCTCTCACCCAGATATTTGCCCAGCATGTATCAGAGTTTCCAGCAATGTAATTTATTCGTCCCTAACTCTTCACACTCCTCCCCTGACCGTAATATTTCTATTCTCATCCTAATAACTAGTCTGAATTTCTGAATGTTCTCTCTTCTTGGCCATTTGGTTTTTATGTTCTTAACACTGAATCGCACTTAATCCTGATTAATGAATTTGTCATTGGTAAGAAAAGACTTCCAGTACCAGGCACATAGTGATCCCTGTAAATACAGTTATTGTCACCATTATTATCCAGCATCCTGACACTATAATTAAACTATTTTTCTTTTCTTTTCTAGCTTTTAATAAGAGCAGGTATAGGTAGTCATACTTTCCTCCAAATGAATAGCCGAAACAAGAATCCCATGCCAGCTACCCTTTAGTGTGTGTGTTGGTGGGGTGGAGGGTGGAGGCGGGGAGAAAGGAAGAGAAAATTTCACTTTGGATTGCAGGATGTCATACACCATGAAAAACTCGGCATCAAGGACCCAGTACTAGAGAACAGGAGAATCTGGAAAGAATATAAGGATAATTCCTCTCCAGGCCATAGCTTACCCTCCATTTGCCTGGAAGAGATACATGAGCCATTAGAGACACCTAAGAATCATGAACAGGTGGAGCAGTAACCTTGGCACAGGAGCAACAGGAGTAGAAGTGGCTAGTAAACCCTGAGGCAGGACACCAGACTCTTTAGCAACTCCTTGTCGAGTATCTTGAGGAAACCCTAGTTGATGTCTTGGGGTCAGGCATCACTTTATGTGTCTCTCATGTCTCCACTCAGAACTATTGAGTTCCCAATAAGAAGAGGAGGGGGTTCTGGAGGAAAAGAAGTAAGTGTGGTGGTGGGAACCAAGAGAGACACTATCAGGGCCATTGTGAGAGTGCTGGTAATGTTTGGAAGCCAAAGAAGAGAGAGCCAGGAAACAGAGCCAAGACGAGGTCCCCAAAAGAAACTTCTGACTGGATGGCCTAAATAGAGACTGATGGAGAATGGGAGGGAAGCAGCAGAAAAAGAGCTGGACACCCCACACAGGAGCTTGCCTCACGTGGTTCAGGGTTGAAAGTCATGAAGACAGAGCATCCTTTGGGGCATGTCTTCTCTGCAGCACTTGGTGTGGACCATCAGGACCATGTGCCTTTGAGCTGCATGAGGAAGGCAATATGCCCAATGGTTAGGAGAGGGGGGCTCTGAAACCAGGCTGCCCAAGTTCATATCTCAGTCCTGCCACTTGCTGGCTGTGTTATCTTGGGCAAATTATTCTACTCTGTGCCTTGAGTTCTTTGTATTGAACAAAGGGGGCTAACAATAGCACAGACCTAACAGGGTTGTTTGTGAGAATTACATAAAGTTCATAGTATTCCAGATTTAGAGCAAGTACTTAATATGAACTGCTCTCCTTATTCTTATCATCATCATCATCAGTATATATATCCCTCTAAGTCCTAGCAGGAAGGAATAGCTAATTAAAAACAAGATTTACAATCTTGTTCTTATTGATATCAGTCCTGTCATCAAGTTCAGCCTTTTTAAATATGTACCAATGTGCTACTTTGATACAGCTTATAAAAATAATAAATGCTGACCGTTATATACCTACTTTATTCCAGGCACCAGGTTTATATACATTATCACATAATTATAAACAAACATTATTATCATCTCCTGTAAAGCAGGGGTCAGGAACTACAAATCACAACCCATGTTCTTCAGCCCGTTGCCTTTCTTATAGACAAAGTCATATTAGCACACAGCCACACCACGTCAATGACTTACACATCGTCGGTGGCTGTGTCTGTGCTACAACGGCCAAGTTGATCAGTTGAGACATAAGTTTTCAGAAAAAGTTTGCCGGGCCCTTCTCCAAAGAGATGAAGACACTGCAACTGAGAAATAAACTCTGGGTCCAGGATCATGACATAGCCAGCTTCAGAGAAAAGATTCAAACCAAGTCGCCTGACTGGCACATCAGGCTCTCAATCACTATTATACAGTCTCCAAAGTTACGGGTCTTAACATAAAGGCCAAGAGGAAGTCTCAGAAGCTGGATGAAATAAGCAGAAGGAGCTATGAACATCAATTAGTTGTCTAAATACCCGACATCAGGCCCATGAGTCAACAGCATTTCCAGCCGTTGCCACCCACCAGGTAGGCTGGCTGTCTTCAATCATCTGTCACAGCCCTGGCAACACGGGTGAGCCCACAGCACATAGTGTCCATTCTGCCCACTGTATGGGGCCAGCAGCACAGGTCTTCCTTTTTAGTGTTGTATCACTGCTCCTTTCTTTGTCACTAATACAGTTCCTGGTTTGGGGCTGGTTAGCAGCATTTTTACTTCCACATGAGTATGCCTATGTGTGAAGGAGAGGGGAAAAAGGAGAGAGGCTGATCTCAGTGGGGGGAGGGGGGTGGTGTCCCAAAGTGGTCAGTCCCGTCTGATTAGCTTTAGATGAGATTGCCCAGGATGACGGCTCCATCTGGAGCTGTGGCTGAGAAGGCAGCATGCTGTATTTGAACGAGATCTGGATCGTGAGTTCAGACGAGCCTCTTGAGCTTTAGCGTGCCTAAGAATTACCTGGAGAGCATGTTAAAACATTGATTCCTAGCTTCCATTCCCCAGAGATATTGACTTTGTAGATAAGGACCAAGAATCTGCATTTCTATCAAGCTCTCAGGTGACACTGGGCCACACATTACATGGCACTGACCCGGAGGAACTGGCTCCAGATGGGGAGCGTGTTATCTACTACCTGAGCAAGTCACGAAAGCTTCCTGGCCTCTATCTTCCTCATCTGAGAAGTGGCGCTAATAAGCTAGTAATCAATGGAAGAGGGACTGTAGGGCCGGCGGAGTGGCGCGGTGGTTAAGAGCTGGCTTGGGACACCAGCAGCCCCGGTTCGGGTCCCTCATGTGAGGGCCAGTAACACTGCCCTCAAAGACAAAACAAAACAAAAACTCAACTAGATATTCTTCCAACAACAGCAACAACAAAAAATGGTTTAAGAGGAGACTGTCTTTAATAATGAGAATTAGGATTTCCTGAGCAGCTGCCCAGTTGTGTGCCAAGTACTGTGTGTGCTAGGCATTTTACATCACACATTATCTCAGATCCTCATAAAACCTTTTCAAGTGGGCTATGATCACCCCTTAACAGGCAAGGACCCTGAGGCTCCAGAGAGGTAACTTGTCCAGAATCCACATTTAGGAAGTAGAAGAAATGCACATCTAACCCAGGTTTGAATGTCACCAAAGCATGCTTTGAAATCTCCCAAATGGGCCTAATGAGCCTCCACCTGAAATTGTTCATGTGGTAATTCCTATTCAATACGCAGGTGAAGGTGAGGGCTCCTGGCTACAGGTAGCAGCCACAACCTCCAGCCGTCAGGGAAGTGAAAACAGCGCCCCCACTTGCCCTCTGCTGATGATGCTATTTGATGGAGTGCTTGAGACCAGTGATTACCCACTCTTGAAAGCAATCATTTCATCCTTCATCCTTCAATGACCAGCAGCAGGGGTACCAGGGCTGAGAGAGCTTGCAGCCAAGGGTGAAGAAAAAAAAAAAAAAACTTTCAAATTCCAGGGAGCTCAAATGAACACCCTTTGAGAAAATACATTTTAGAATTAAACGTTTAATGCTGGGTTTTCATTTCGTAACAGCAATGGGCTGTGGAAACAAGTGCCAAAGAGCAAGAGGAGACTTGCAGCGACCCTCACCAATAACAGAAAATTATTTGTTGCTTCCCAAAGTGGTATTTGAGCCCAGCGGGCTGCACTTAAGATGTGACTGGATAATGGCTGTGTGGCACACCCCTCTAATGGAGCTGTCACACAGGCACCGCACAGCAGCCTGCGCTGTGGCTGAGGAGAATTCCTCCACTGCCAGGGAGGCCCAGGACGGAAGGTAATCCTGGCTTCCGCAGTGACTTTGGGGGATGTGACGACTAGGAAGAGCTACCCCTCTGATTTAAGGAGTGGGAGATCAGAGAGTAAAACATAACTAGGGTCGCCAAGGCCAGAAATAAAGACTGGGTCCCCTTGAGGACACATTGGGTATGCTCCCAACAACTGGAACAATTTGAAAGTGACCCCCATCAGCAATTCTGTGCTACCTTTCATGTTCATGGGAAAAGCTTTGCACGAAATCCCTACAGATGAAAAAGAGGGAGTATTAGTTTCCTCTCGGGCTACAATGAATTACCACAAATTCGGTGGCTTCAAACCATACACATTTATGGTCTTAGAGTCCAAAACCGGTTTCCAAAACCAAGGTGTCAGCAGTGCCAAGTTCCTTCTGGAGGAATTTTCCACATGAATATGTGTTACGGAACCTAAATCAGTTGTTTTAAAGTTCAAAGGGGTACATTTGCTGACATCTGGATTATAATTACATCAATAATGTGACACTATCTGTGCATAAGCACATCCCTTAATCACTTGTTTTCAAGATTGGAATTATAAAACATTCTAACACCAGAAAAGAGACCTCCTTTCGCCTCTGTCTTTTTGCTGCTCACACCTTTTTGCCTCTTCAACCAGGTGAAGCCGGCCATCCCCATCTGCCACAACTGTTGATTGGGGCCTCTGCACTCATTAAAGGGACAAAGTTTCAAGGATCTCTTCAAGGACCTATGAGTGTGAAAACTGCACCCAGGGTTTCTTCCTTTTTTTTCTGAAATTGTTGCAAGGTAAAACGCTTACTAGACAGCACATCCAAGTTCTCTGTGAAGTGTTTGGCTTCGAATTATTCACAGTTTGCAAACTGGAATTCTCAAATCTCAAAACAGGGATAAGGGTGTAAAACAATAAGTTCTGACTGCAAAGCCATAGCACAGTTTGTAGATGTCTTCTTCATTCTGCTCTGGGGGATTAAGACTGAGGATCACTCTGCTAAAACCAAAGGGCTACATTGAGGAGATGTAGGAGCTAGCTTGTTACATTTCCAGGAATTTGACAAGCTGGTTGTTAAACACAGACATTATTCAAATTTTTATATACATTTATAATTAAATAAATAGTATTAAAAACAAAGTTAATAAGTTCTCAAAACATGGCACTCCTAATGATTTTGCCACATTTTAATATTATATATATGCTCTTGAGGTTATCTATATCTATTGTAGCTGTCGGGTGGAAATACTATTGGTATTGGTGGGCTGCTATCATCCCTTTCCAACCGTGCATTCAGGACATTATGTTCGTAGCTTAAAATCAGCAGGGGTGGAGAATATTCACAGCATAGAAATAGACAAATACTACAAGTCAGGGCTTGGCTTATTGTTTTATTAACTATACACTTATGAATGTGCTGGAGAAAATGTTAATAATGCAGATTATTAACATGTCATGCCTATAACTGTTTGAGGAAATAATCTTCCAGTATTTCCAAACTTTTATCCAATTTTAGCAAGTACACTGACACACCACTGACAAATGAGTAAAGTTCCAACATGCATCTTCCTTTCTTCACTTTCATCTTATTCGTTAATGTAAATGAAAATACCAAGTACCATTCACGTTGCAACTAGCCTCATCAATTGCAACAGTAGGTCCCGTAAGGATAAAAGTTCAGCAAAAATCAACAAAAACACTGAGATTCAGTTCACTAATATGGAATTTATGATAAAGAGTATTATTGCGCATGCTATTATTTATAGTTCACACATTTTATGTCAGTAAAATTTTTAATAAACATACACATGTATATATCTATGTCTATATATATACACTTAAACTTTTTTTCATAGAGCTGGTGATTAAATATTTACTTGCACATCACTGGTTATATTTTTTTAAAAGAGGAACTTGCCCACTAAGACTAGTTACAAAGAAGAAAGAGAATAAATGCTCTAAGGCCATATCATTCAGCTCTAATAGAGACTCATGAAGGTGGACCTAGAGATGGGAAAAGAGATTAGAACAAAACTGGATGGCACCTATGTTAAAATTACTACAAAACCTCCTGTGTGCAAAGCAAGTGGAGTTCAAGGGTATAGGAGAATCACTTTGAATAAAATGTCCTCAGGGTCTTATTAAGAGAACTCTTAAGAAAGTCAGCTCTTATAGAAAAGGAAGCCAATGGGAATTATATAGTTTCCTTAGTTTTGAGTCTCTAAGATGTCACTTTCCTCTTTAGATCCTGTCTACTTTTACATTCCTTGTCCCCTTGGGTTATCTGGCTCTCCCTACTCTCCTTGTCCTACAGAACATTTTTGGACTGTGAATCCCATGACAGTGATTGTTGTATCTATCTTATTCATCCTGTTAACCTTAGCACCTAGCATAGTCATGACATATGGTAGCCATTAGAGTATATTTACTTAAATAGTCAATGTTTAACACAAAATGGAAACATGACCCTTTCTTTTATTCTTAGTCAACTGATCATGGCTGAAATTTTGTAAGGATATTACAAAAGCAAATACACACATACTCACACACAAAGAAAATAGCAAAATTTTAAAAAGTAGAGCTTACCAGTGTACCTTCTTATGGCAGGTAATAAGGATGCCTGCCAAGCATAAGGCCTCTGTCCTGCTTTCATACCTTGTCTGAGCCTTAACCCTGTGGCACCCCTTTGGTAGCCATCATATTGTTTTCTGCTTCCTAGGAACTAATCTGATTTATGCCTTTTATAAATCAAAGGCAACTTAAAACCCAAACTCTTTTCTGTTCTAAGGCATCCATGTCCTCTTCGGGCCTCCCCAAAATTTGCAGCTCCTTGTAAAGTAGCAAAGATAGCATACTGAACTTTCTTCAAGTTACTGGCTTCGCTTAACCTTCCATGGTTTTACGTTCCTGGAGGAAGGGGATGTGCATGACTATCAGGAGGTTAACTGGAAGCATCCAGGAGTGGAACAAGCCAGAGGAGGCAAGACGTGTTCCCAGGCCCCTGGAGCATCAAACACAGGGAAACCAAACCTGTTGGCAGATTTGGGACATGGAAACATTGGAGACAAACACAAGATGCTCTGGTGGTACATAGACACTGAAAGGCAGTGGACACAGACAATAGAAATGGAAGCAAAGCAAGAGTGGCAAGATAATGCCACGATCGAGGTCAAAAACGCACTTAACAGTCATCTTTTATTGGCTCTTGTTGGCATAATGTAATAGATTGTCTAATGTAAGGGCACAAGGCCATGGTAGACACAAACTCGCCAATCACCATCTGGGTGAGTAGTCTTTAGATTGATAGCCTTATGAAATAACCAAAGCTTAAATTAAAATATATGTAGTCAACATTTTACCAAGAAAAGAGGAAGATCATTTCTTCATAGGATATCTCCTTAGGCTTAACTGATGATTAGAAGTTCCAATTTCTTCCAAAAGTTTTATTCTTCATCTAACTAAAGTTTTAGGCTCATAGATCTAGAGCTAAAGTAATAAAATTATAATCTTATAGCTGGTATATAAAGACTTTGGTTGTGGTAATTAAATAAACAAACAAACAACAACAACAACAAAAAACTCTGAAAGAGAATTTAAGATGAGAAGGTACTCTATATCCATTAGAGACCACCAGCATATAAGGACCTGGTCTTCATGGAATCAATCATGAGGGGATGCATTCTAAAATAGAAAATTAGGGCTGGCCTAGTGGCACGGTGGTTAAGCGCTGGCTTGGGAAGCCAGTGGCCCCAGTTCGGTCCCACATATGAGGGCCAGTGATACTGCCCTCAAAAAATAATAAAAATTAAAAAAAAAAATTAAATAGAAAATTAAATTAAAGGATGACAACAGCTTGAGGTTGACCCTCAACAAATTCCATAAAGGAAAATTGAAACTTTTAAAAGTAATGAGAATAAACACTAAAGCAGAGTTCAAGGATAACAGGTGGGTCACGATGAATATGGAAAACCATGGAGAGGCTGGGTTTTTAGAAAATGGTCTTAACACTAACCTTCTAAAGTGATTAAAAAATGGGATGGGCTTTCTTGTGATGTAGAACACCTTAATCTTATAGACCTTTAAGCAGAAAATGTACATATTTTTGCTGAGGATGTATCGAAAATATTCTGTTGAAGGAAGTGGGGAATGAAGGATGGTATATTATTTTAGTGGCAAGACACAGAGTTGTATTCAGGGTAACTTGTGTTTGTTCTAAGGATAACTGTGGCAATAAGGTAAAGAAAATTTTTGCCGGATATTCAAGAAGAGAAATTGCAATGTGGGGCTGGCCGAGTGGCTCAGTTGGTTAAGAGCTTACTCAAGAGTGTGAGCTGAGCTCTGAGCAACAGCAGTTCAATGCCCAGCGTGAGTTGAGCTGCCTCTGAGCTGCCAACAGGTGGCAGGATGGCTCAGCTGAAAAAACAAAATAACAAAAAAAAACACGTGAAATAGCAAGGTGACAAAAATTGTTCAATAAATTCCAACTATTGGGCCGGCTGAGTGGCGCAGTGGTTAAGCACTGGCTTAAGAAGCCAGCGGCCCCAGTTCGGGTCCCACATATGAGGGCCAGTGACACGGCCCTCCAAAAATAATAAATAAATAAATAAATAAATAAATAAGTAAATTCCAACTATTAAAAAACAAAAAAAATTGCAATGTGGCCATACCAAAAGAAACTGAAATGGAAGGTTGTCCTGTATTTGGTAAAGCTCTAGGAACCTCCATAGCACAAGGGTAGGGATTTTCATCCCAGATAGACTGTCACTAATGTGACTCAGTCACCCTCCCTGCCTGTGTCTCTTTCTGTCTCTTGCTTCCTCTCGTATTACTCCCTGACTTCCTTTTCAATTCCATTCTCTGCTTATCCATCATTTCTGCTTCATCATAGCTTTACCTTACTCATAACTTTGCTCACTCATGTCCATCACGGTCCTTCTCTGCTCCCACTGCTCATAATATGATTTGTTCTATAGCACAGAAAAGTGCAGAAAGGGATTGAGTGTCCCAGAACAATACTGCTTGCTTGAGCTTAGCACTAAGCTCTATCGTGGACCACCAGTTAGCATAAGATTTGCCTACACTCGAGTCAGATCCTTAAATCTGACCCCAGTCTCTGTGTCCAGAATAGAATGAGATCATGTGGTAAAGAACACAGCAGCCCAGAGTGGCCACTCAATGTGCTCTGTAGAAAATACAGTTTCTCTTAGGAAAGAATGATGGGCATCCTGATTAACCAATTTAGAACAGTGGGCAGGAGGAAAATGGAATAAATAAGTCTCTAAGGTCTGTCTCCACTCTCAGCCTATAATTCTGACAGCTGGGAGTTGTTATGCAAGGAAGGTGAATACAAACACCCCACAGCCAGGCTCTGAAGGAAAACCTATAGACAGCATCAAATAAGAATTCTGGTGGTCTCGTTACTGGCACCACTATTGCCTTACCTGCCATCTGGGTCATTTTGACAGCAACGAAACACTAAGAAAGTGAGGTTTTGCCCGTGAATGATGGAAAGCATTCCCTTTTCTCAGGGACCAAAACAAAACGGCAATAATCAAACCCAGCTGTCTGATATTCCTGTCTGGGAAATATCTCAGACAGTTGAACTGGGGACAATGGGCTGAGCCTGGCACATGCTCTCACGCTGAGATTGCAAGCCAGGGCTATTTTTCCTAGAAAGTAACCCAGTGGGGAGCCTCTGTGAGAGAGTGAAATATAAATTATTCATTTTCTGGTTTTTGTCGACTACCCCCAGCAAGCCTGGTTCTGCAGAGGCAAGACAGAGCACAGAAAAAAGGAGCAAAACAAGGCTCCTGCACTATCCTTAGCTGAAGGTCACTGCTTCCCAACAAGGGTGCGTGTCAGAGAGAGAGGGCTGCAGGCAGCTCAGATCATAGCAGGAGAGGATTGTCTCTGGTCTGACTGATGAACAGACCCACAGACTTGTCATGACTCGGCTGTGGGTTAAATATGAGACACTCAGTCTAAGATCCAGGAGGGTCAGTGATCAAATACTACCAATAACACATAGGAGTTTAAGATTATATTGACACAATTCACCTTCATCTGACATGTTCATGTAGAGTTCACCCTTCACTGTCTGGCCAGCTCCCACATACAGGGAGTTTCTGGCTCTGTAGCATTTTCACACCGAAATGAACTTTTCTCATAAAAAGGAGGTGCTTGCCTGAACTTTTGCCTCATGTGTTCTTCTCTTGGTACAGGGCCTTTCAATGGGGCAACATCACCTTGAATGCCTATAAATTAGACCCAGGAGTCAGTCTTACAGTAGTTTATTCTCTTCATAACCTGCCATCTACTTTAGAGCTCTCAGGCTGTGACTATTCTCCCAGAAGAGCTGGGCTTGCTGTTTGTGTCACCTTCAGCTATCTTTAGGAGCTCACTTTCTCACATACACACACATGCCCAGAGTCATGAATATCTGTTCATTTCTACAATATTTTGAGGAGGCTTGCTCATATGTTTCAATTGTGGTTTTAGTGACTTGTTTTAGAGAGACATTTGCAACGTCTAATTCTCTTACTATTTTTCTTAGAAGTGTTTCTGACATGTAGTTTTAGAAAAGAAAAACTTCATAACCTTTTTTTAAAAAAATATAACATAAATTCACTCATTAAAACAAATCAAATAATAGTTGAATCATACTTGGCCTGCTGCCTAACAGGAGCATTATAAATATGTCTTGTAAACTATGAAATGTAATGAAATTTAATCTTCTGTTATTTCTTGGATTAAAGAAAGGAGAGTTATGATTGGAAACCTTAAATTCGTGAGCATTTGTCACGAGGGAGTAGGGCAGGCTGAAAAAAAATGGAAATAAATATGTAGATATCTATCCTTAATAATTAGAAAAGCACACAAAAACTGTTATTCATTCAATAAAAACTAAATACATACATATGTGTATGTGTGTGTCTACACGTGTATATGTGTGCATCTTTGTAACACTATCTGCCCTGGAGCTCACTGCCATTGAGGGGAACAGATAGGGAAACCAGTGACATACTTAAAGGCTCCTAGAATCTTTCATAGTTGAGGCACTATAGGCTAGATGTCAATTTTACCCTGGAGAGTAGGGACCGAGGAAAGAAAAGGGTGTGGTATTAAAACCTCAGAGAAAGTGGTGCTGAGAAGTTGAGCCTGGAATAAAACATTGGTTCTCACTAAGCAGAAGGTGTAAGGCAAACTTGCTGCCAGGTTATAAACTGTAGGTGGTTCATTACCATTAGATAAGTGGGAAGATCAGGTCAAGGAACAAGATAAGCTTAATGGGGGGAAGGTGAAATTTCAGAGAGAAGCTTTAATGCCATTCTTTGTCTTTTGTGAAGAACCATGTATTCCATTTTGAGGTGACATCCCAGCTCTGACTGGCCCATACTTGCTACTCCAAATGCCATATGATAGGGATTCTGGAGCCTTTTCTGAGTTCCGGGACGAAAAGAGCTATATATATGATTAGTCATGCAATGAACATGACCAAGTCTACCATGCATGTAGGAGTAGAACATGGCAGCACATCCACCAACTATTGGTCATTGCAGCTGAGACAGGTTAGACATATAATATCCCTTGAATGATGAAAAAAAACTTCACAAGGATTTCTTGTTCATTCTTCCTCTTTCAGCCACAAGGAGAACTTACTTCATTTAGTTGGGAATTGCCATGATTTTTGTTTCTCATCTCTTTCATATCTCTGCAATACTTTCTTTGCTTTTGGCCCCTGGAGTTACACTCAATCCCTTTTTGAGAGTCTTTCTCCAGCTAGTCTTATAAGGGTCTTTCTTCATGTGATGATGATGATGGTTATTATTATTATTATTATTATTATTATTATTACAGGTCTGATATAGACAGATGTCAAAAAACTTGACTAAGACAGAGACCTGGGAAATCAAGGGACAAGAGAGGGCAGGGTGGGGAGTGGTACAACGCTTTTAATATTTGGATCAGCTTACAACACGATAATCCCACACTTCAGTACTAGAGATTTTAGAGGTTAAACTCAACTCTCTAATGGGGAAGAGGCAATGGTGTAATATCCACATGTTCTGTTTTCTGTATTTGATGCTTTAACATCTTGGAGGCTTGCTGACCCTGGTGGGATTACCCCTTCCAGGGTTAACCAATGCCTAGAGATAGGAAAAGACTGGTCAGCAAGCAGGCCCTTCATACACACCAACCAATCCAGAGCTCATACCCTCCCCGCTTCGTTTATCAAGCTCTCACACTCAGCATCACTATCCCCATGCCCTAATCACCTGAGACTCAGGTAATGGGCAACTAGACACAGTCACTGTGCTCCAGAGCCATCCAAAATTATTCAGACGAGCCAATCCTAAACCTGTTTACCCCATCATGCCTGTTCCTTTCCACGGAAACCACAATAAAAGCTCTTGCCCACATTTTCCTCCCATTCCCACTGCCTTCTGACCAATCCTGGGGCTCCCTGATATGATCCCTATGGTGTGGCAAGGCCCTCCTCTTGAGAACTTTGAGCACAACAAATTATCTTTTCAATGGCAACCATCTCCTGATTTTTGGACTTGCCATACTGAATTATAATAAAATCTACCTTTTAAAACAAATGGTTCTTGAACTGAGCTGATTTCCTTAGATGTTTTCAATTGGGATATGACCCAGAAGTTTCCACAGCACTTGGACTTCTTCTGAAAGAAGGTAAGAATGTGTTGTAACATCTATATATGATGTCAGAGGAGTAGTAGATTGAGGGAGAGGAGGGTTATCACTCTGTGAGGGGTGTAACTGTCTAACTATTATATTGTTTTGTACGTCTGAAACTAAAAACAAACAAACAAAAACAGCGTAAGAATGGGTTTCGTGGTAGCCATGAGAATGTGCCTCTCAGATCTTCAGGTGTAGTAAGTGTGTTGGATTCATGGACCAGATGCTGTGCTGTGAATTCCATCACTGCATTTACATGAAGGCCATACTTCTGATGGGCTACTCGCAGCCAATGGCTGAGGACTGAGCAAGGCAGGATATCAAGGCCAGCTGATTCCTAGGAGACAAGGGCAGCTTTGGCTTAAGAACTCCCTGATTGCCCTAACTTTCATTAGGACTGCACTGCAGTCTAAGACACTTCCCCCCACTTTTCTACCTTCCCTCTCTCCTTCACTGAGGGTTAGACCTGCATCATGTTCTGTCAGTTTAACCAACCTTCCCATTTTCTCAGTTGTTTCTCCCAATACAATTCTTGCTTATCTGATCCTGTATTTGTGTCTGCTTCTCAAAGGAGCTGAAATACACAAGTGTAGGATGCGTAAGAACTGGGATGATTCCAGAATAGCCCATCTTTGCTCATCATGAGGAGATGAACTATGCAAAACAAATGATCAGTATGCTATTTACAGAGTCAATCAATCATTAGCCTGGAGTGAATTAAGCTCTGGTCAACAAAACATTCAAAATGTTCCACACATGTATGAATTTTTATTTGATGGTAGCAAAGAAAGACTCCTTGTGTCAAAGTCTGTTCTTAAGGCTGAAACATTTCAGGAGAATTGAAAAAGAGAGAGATAAATAAAGAAGAAGAAAGAAATATTAACTCTAACAAGGTCAGAAGGCATAATGCTATCCAGGTGTTCCAAGGACCTAATTTCCACTGCTGACATTGTGTGATGAGCTCAGAATCCAATGATCCAGTGACTAGGTTCTGACCCCCACATTTTTAATAATGGCAAGTGTCCCAGACATAACTTTTATTTCCCCCAGGCCAAATTCCTGCTGCCACCATCAGGACAGAGCCTGCCTGTTTAAGATTATAACAGCATGGAATTTATTCCCTGAGCTGGAATAGCGTACACCAGATAAATTAAGCCTCAGCCCACCAGCTTCCTTGTAGGTTTCCTACCCACTATTCCTATTGAGGTCGCCATGTTTATTTATTTTTTGTATTATTATGTTGAAGGTAGGAGAGAATATGCATCCCTCTATCACCATTCTACTTTAGTCACAGCTGATTGGACCATGTTTTTCCAAGTTCAGCCAATAAGAAGGCCAATAGGAAAGCTATGAAGTGTGCTCATTCAAGAGTTTTGCCTATGAAGGTGAAAGTGACAAACTATATCAATCAGATCTTCTTACTCAAAATGCGGAATTTAAGAGAGAGAGGTAGGAGTGAAACCTGGAGGAAAAGTCAAAAAAGAAGGGCTATGTGTGAGAAGACACGGGTTATGCAGTGGTGGAGCATCAGGCTGGAGAAGAGGCAGAGGTGACTCCGCTGTTAGAACTGTACCAAAACCCACAGACATCTGTGTTCTTACACAACTTTCCATGCAGCTTGGCTGAATGGTGACTCCCAGATATAGTCAATAACTTATTCTTACATGTTACCTTATTCTTACACTTAATGGATTCTGAGTGAGACTCGGCTTCTTCAGGAGGAAAAAAAAACAAAAAAGGTAAACAGACTACAATTACCTGGGGAAAAACTGTTTAAAAAAATCCAGATTACAGGACTCTATCCTGGAAATTAAGATTCAGAAGGCGGAGGCTCAAGAATATGTCCTTTTGATAGGCTTCCAGATGGTTGTGGTAATAGGCCAGCTTTAAAAACTACTCCCTAGTTGGCAGGATGGCTACTTCATGCAGGTTCCAGAGGGAACAGAAGATTCATCAGAAAAGTGTACATTATGGAGCAGTAGAAGGTTGCAAGCTCCCCACCCCCTAAGTAAATGAACAGCAACATACTGATGATAGGTATCTTACCTTCTTAAACAATTCAGTGGTTTGGGTTGCCATTCATAGAATAAGATCCCTAGAAAAAGGTGACACTATCACACAAATTGAAAGGAAGGAATCATATTCTAGCAAGTCTGAGGGTCCTTATGGAGGCATGACACAGAATATTCAGTGGGGAACTGTTACAGGAAAGTTAAGAACTAGCCTCATCACTCAAAGCCCAGGTGCAAACTGTAAGTGGAGCTAATCATCTGAGGTTCAGTGTCCAAATCACACAGTGAGGAGCCTGGGTTCTGAGATCAGACATACATAAGTTCAAATTCCAACCCTACTCTCCACATACAAGATAGATGACTTTGAGCAATCTTGTTATGTCCTCTTCCCTTCAATTTCCTCAGCTACAAAATAAGAATAGTACTGGTACCTTCCTCATATAGTTGTTTTGAAATTAAGTGGGATAATCCATTTAAACCAGTACCTAGTGTGTAGTAATTGCTCATGAAATGCCGTTTGTTGTTTTGCTGCTGCTGCTGTTGTTATTACTATTCCTATTATTCCTCATGCACCTATCATGTGAAGTGAGATACAAGCTCTGTTGCATTTAAAAGACTCACCTAAGACTCCTTTCTCCTTCCTGTCCTGCCCCTCCTTCAGTTCAATCCACACAGGTTTTCATCTTGTTCTTAGCCCCAATGGACTAGACATTTTCAACTGCTATCTCTGGGGTTCTGACTTTCCAGTTCCCTCATAGAATCTGCTTTAGATGGACCCCAGCTAATTACCCTAGCCTCATTGATATGTCAGGTAGAACACTCTGACCAGTATGCCCCCAATCCAACATCAATGGACCAGCCTGAGCCCCTGGAAGGTAGAGATTCAGCAATTGGGTAAGTTACCGTTTTATTAGATTGATGGCTACTTTATTATGTACTTTAAAAGCAATTAAGCTCCAAACTGGTAATTATCAATGGCGATCTCCAAGGCATGCCAAGGTTCTCTAGCTTCAAATGTCTGATGTAAATAAGAGAGCAAAGGCTTATAACAAATCTATTAGGAAGTTTTAGCCAACATCTCCACCTGTTAATTATAGGGACTATTTCTTTTATTTATTGTCTCAATTTAAATTGCTTCACTTTCCCTGGAGAACTTGTTTTTCGAAAAGGCCATATTTTCTCAAATGTTCTATTGCCAGCCTGTGACTAGCAGGAAACCCAGCTGGACATGCAGTCTTTTTCAACATCTTAGTCTCTTTCACCGGATTTGATCTGCCTCTCCTGAGCTTGACCTTATGTGATTCAGAAAAATCATTCAAATAGCTTTCCACTAAAAGTGTTTCATTGAGAGCTTTTTTCTCCCCACAGAGAATGAGGTCTGTTCTGATTAGCATAGAATTCAGCCAGCTCTTTTTCTATGATCAAGGATCTTTTTTTCTTCCTACCTGTACCAGGAGGTTTATAATCTACCAACTGGAAACATTTTCTCTAAAAACATTAAAATCTACAGGAGTGAGGGTTGAAAAGAAATATCCAGCACTTCTTCAAATAAGTTTATATTGTATCCAGAACATGATTCAGAACATGTTTGTTCTGTTCCAGAGATGACAAAAGCTTTAGCAGATAAGCAACTTTGCATGATGGGGGTGTTAGAAGGCCAGAACCCCCATTTGAAGAGAGGGCTGCGTCTGGAAGCATGCAAATACATCACAGTTCTTTCACACCACTTGTCCCCTAACCTTGCTTCACAACTTAGAGACACGACCAGTTAGTCTATAGATTCTGACCACAAAGAGGAATTGGATTTTTCCTCTGAGTATGAAAATGGAATTTTTTTTTTTTTTTAGCATCCAGTCTTTAAAAATGTCCCACAATGAACCATACCTTCCACTATTCATGCCCTTGTTAGATCTCTCCTTGAATTTAAGTTGGGAGTTGGCTTTTTCTGAAACAAATAAGATATAGTGCAAGGAATGCTCCATGTCTTCTGAGGCTTTTCTTTCTCAGCAGTGCCAATATACATATATATTGGCATAGCTTAGCCATAAGCCTACTCCTCCAGCTAGAGATAAAATCAATACTTTTCATAAACACAGGGACTGAGAGTAAAGAAGGAGTGATTCTCTAAACAAAATAGGGTGTTCATATTAGCTAATATATTATTTCAGATTCAACAGCAGAAACTAAAATTTAAAACAGCTTCATGCATAAGTTTATTTCTTCCTCATATATATGTTCAAGCAATGTAGCACCTCTCTTCCTTGAAGGCATCATGGGCACATAATTCTTTTATCTTATTGCTTTGCCATTATTAATATATGGGTTCCATCTCTTGGCTTAAAATAGCTGCTCCAGCTCCACCCATCATGGTCACAGTCACTCAAGTTGGAAGGGGGAGACAGGAAAGGGAAGGATGTGTTCTTTCTCTTTAAGTGAAGCACACAAATATCACACATTAAACTGATCACATCCAAATCACCAGAACTGAGGTATTTGGCCATGCCTAGCTGCAAGAGAGTCAGAAAAGGTAGTCTTTATGGATAGCCTGTGCCCAACTAAAATTTCTTTTAATATGTAAGATTTCTGGGAGACAACTAGCAATCTCCAACACATGTAGTTATCAGCAGAAAAGGAAATGGGCTGTGGAGGAAAACAAAGAATCGTTCATTACATACATATACCTCAATGGAATTTTTATGATTCAAAGATTTTCTAAGTAATATAGGATTGGTTTTTTTTCCCTTTAAAAATTATTACAAGTGGCATTGCTAGTACTAAAAGCTCTCAATTTCTCTAATAAGAGAGTCTGCATGATGACTTGGGGATTTTTGTTTTGTTTTCTTTCGTTGCTTTTATTGTTTTTTGAAGGTTGGGCATGAATTTTGTAATTAAAAAAATTATATCAGGTAAGTTAAAATATGTTCTTGAGCTTAACACTCAAATTTAGCAAATGCTATTGCTTTAATAGATTCTATATACAATTTTTATTTTTAGAAAATAAAATATTACAGATAAAATCCATCCACTGTGTTATATTCCCATCTCATTCTCTCCATTTGTCTCTAGATGCATCCCATTTCATGAATTTTGTGTGCATCAATGCACTTTATAATACTTTCTCTAATAATGATACTAATGATAGCAAACATAGTGCTTACTGTGTGTAGACATTTTTATAAGAGCTCCCCAAATATTAACTCATTTAACCCCATAATAATCAAAGGTACATACTGTTATTATCTTACAGATGAAGAATTTGAAGCATAGAGAGAGTAAAGAACTTTCCCAACGTCACACAACTGATAGTGATGGAGCCAGTATTCAGATCCATGCATGCTGACTCTGGATGGAGTACATGCTTTCAAATCGTTAATAAAAAATGGCTACTATGCTTCAATAACAATAAATGGTACTGTTTTACACAAGTCCTTTATTTTATTTCAATAAATGTTACCATTTGTAGCAGTCTGCAACATGACATCACTATGAATTTTTTTTATATTTATCCTTATTTATATATATTGATCTAGTATATTCATTTTAACTGATATGCAGTGTTGTACAGTTATTATACAATTGTATATTGTCTGGACTATTTTTTAAATGTTTCCAAAAAGTTGCTGACAGGTATTAATAGGTTAAAGAACGCTGTTCAGTCTTTTAAAGAAGGCTCAGTCTATGTAATATATCTTCAAGGCACATGTGTTACTGAGACATTCATTTCAAAATAAAGAAAGGAAAAAAAATACTTCCCTCCATTGTAAAAAAGTAAAAAACCACAAAAACACACTAACTAAAAACTATCTGTAGACAACAGACATTTTGACTATCTTTTCTGGGATTTTTACCCAACACAAGGCAGTGGATTGTTCTCAACCAAATCAAATTTACTGAATGCTTTTGAACACTAATTATACACTCAAAATCTTCTTTTTTCACTTTCCTGCATACTGGTTGACTATTTTACATACTAACAAGTAAATGAAAATACAACTAACTGATGATGATATGCTGTTATTTTTATTGTGATATCAGTATAATTCAGCAAATATTTATTAAGCATATGTAATATGTTAGACACTTTCCTCGTGTATTTAATAAACTCTGCTCCCAAATACAGTGGGGGGATATGAAGAAAATTCCCCAAAGTATCTTTCATGAAATATTAAAGATGTTCAGTGAAGAAAAAGGAAGAGATGCTTCTTGGTCAAATAACTTTGGGGGATTCTGGGAAAAGCAAAGTTTAACACATTTTCTTGTTACACACATATAAGAGTTTTAAATCTGGAAGAAAAAAAAAAAACTTTAGAAATTCAAATATTGAGCTGGCCGAGTGGCACAATGGTTAATCGCTAGCTTGGGAAGCCAGTGGCCCTGGTTTGGATCCCACATATGAGGGCCAGTGACACTGCCCTCAAAAAAAAAAAAAAATTCAAACATCAACAGAACGCCCCTGCTCCCACCCAAGAAGAGGGTTTAAAATTTTTGAATTCAGGAATTTGGTGAGTAAAGATTAATGTGTAGTGATACAATTTTTGTCTAGTTATTACAGTAAAAGCTGGAGACTCCAAGATAGAAGCCAGGTATCAGAAACTGACTCAACTAAATAACATATAAAATATTATTGCCCAAAATATGTGCCATATAGCATTGAAATACATAGATACAAAGACATTACACACACACACACACACACACACACACACACACACACGACTAAATAAATGACTAAACCCATGAACTGAATAAATTTGGGAAATGATGTTTACCATAGAAGTCTCTTAAAATCTTTAAAATAGCCCTGGAGCTTTTGAAAAGGTTACCTTATGTTTACAAAGTGGCAGAAAGCAAAATCAATTCTCAACCTGATTATCTATCTACTCCCCCAAAATGGTCTTGCCTCTGCCATGTAAAATAGAGTTCCAACTGTGAGTGCCAGTTGGGATTACAATCTTTCATTCAGCCAGGAAACATTCACTGATCAAAAGACATGAAGACATCATAATGGATGAGTGAGGTGGAGCCCTGAAATAGTATGTACCTTGTGTGCTAAGACTGTAGCCAATACAATGCTCCTATCACAAAGCTCCCTTGGCTGACTGTAGGATTCAGGGAGTCATTTGCAAAGGTCCATGATAATCTTCTGTCACCCTCCGGTGAAACCTGCACGAGGGATACTTAGAGAAATTTGAGTGTTTTTGCAATGTATGCTTGCATATATTGTTAAATAATTCTGTTTTGTATAGAAACAGAATTTCTTCACAGATTTATGAATAATACCTTGGTCCCTTAAGATGACATGCACTAGGCTGACAATATTATATCAACATTTATTTGATAAACCTGCTAAAATAGGTGGCCTGACATGCTTTACTATCCCAAATTTGGAATGCTGTAGCTATTCTGAGGAACCAAATTGTTTTCTGTGGATATATGGCAATATCTTCAATCCCACCTCTTCATTTCTCTTCTCATTGTGTTTTTATCCTGATTCCCTGATGCTCTTTATCAGGAATTATACTCAGCCCAGGAGGGAGTATCTCAATTATAGAATTTGTGGTGGGAATATATCAATAAAACATGTAGCTTAATTTCCTTATTTCACACATTAAGAATTTAAGATAAAGAAAGACCTATCCCAAATTTGCAGAGCCAGTTAAAGTCAGGGGTAGGACTGGAAAGCAAGACATTTAAGGTGTATCAAAATTAAGATGCATGGAGATCTGGGATGCCATTTAAGTTCTATGCTGAGATTTTTAATTCGAGCATTTAAAGAGTAGTTCATGCACAATCTGCAAGCTAGGTAATCAATATAACCATTTTCTGGATCTTGTCTTATTTAGAATGTGAAGTGCAACAAATAAGTATATATATTTTGGAAGGGAAATTAAATCTCCAGCTCCTTTTCCTTCAAGTCACAGTTAGAATGTCACCACCCTTTCAGAGACCTCTTTACCGGCTACTAAAATAGGTCCCATGGTTCTATATCATTTTATCCTCTTTATTTGCTTCATAGTACATATTGCACCCAGAAAATTAATTTGCTATATTGTCCCCTCCCAATACCACCCCTCCCATTGAAACATACAATTCTTCTAGTCTACCTCTTCACCATGTGTAACTGGTGCCTAACACAGCGTCGGGTTCAGAGAAGACACCCAGCACCTGAGTGGAGCCAGATTCAGACAGCAATTGGGAGGGGAGGGGACAAGATAGCTACAGATCCTCTGATTTATGTAGTTGAGTGATGCAAGAAGAGCATTGAGGAGGACTTCCAGACAAAAGGGGAAAGACCTAATAAAATGTGAGCAGTTGAGAAAAGGTTAGATAACAGGAGACTTGGCTGAACTCCAGAAGGATTAGACACATGCAGAGTGATGGGGGGGACAGTGAGGAGGAGCCTCTTGTTGGAAGCCTGCAGAGCTGAGCTCTTCCTGAGTCAGCTGGGTAGGAGTTGCCTATGGAGGTGTTATGCAGCTCGATCTTTGTTTAGGCTGAGAATAGAAGTGTTTCTGAGACACCAAAACCCTTTTATGAAATCTTTATATTCCCACTACCCAGGCTCCCTCATCCCCCAACCTCCTACCCCTGCCATTACCATATGAGTCCACCACGATCAGAGGAAGAAATCTGAGAGTCAACTTGAGTCCAGCCATATTTCAACTTTTCCACAGTGCCTCCTCCAGCAGATGCCCTCTACAGTGAATAGAATAACCAACTGGTGCTGATTAGCCCTTAGAAAAGTGATCTAGGGAGATCCTCAAAGGCAGCATGCCAGAGTCTGTGAAAGGGAAATTTCAGGCCAGGCCACTAGGGAGGAAATTCATTAATACTTTCCCCAAAAAGGACTTAAAAGTTTTAAAAACCTCCTGGTAGCAAAAAGCACATCTGTTGTGGTAGTTTTCTGTACCTTGTCCACAGCAGCCGACTAAAGGCTCTGTGTATCTTTCCTAGACATAAGCCTCGGTTTCATGGGTACCCAAACCACTGAGCCCAAATACTGTTTTACCTACCTCCAGCTGCAGGTATCCCCCATACCAGATCCTAAAGGGATAAATTTAACCTGTGGCAGAATACAGAGGTAACAATTCGCAAAGAGCTGAGGGCTGGTGAGACTCTGAAGTTGCGGCAAATAGGTATAAAATTGGGTGCCATATTAATGTGTGGAGAGAGCCACAGCACCTTGGCTAGATGCAAACAATGAGGTTGAGATTGAAAGACTTTGGAACAAAAAATTACCTAGTTAACGGAAAGAGGAAGACAGCCACCCTCTAAGGAAGCCTAACTATTCTTGCCTATTCTGGGAATTGCACTAATTCCACCCCACACATTTTGAGGAAATAGAGGTTAAATTAAGTCTAAGCATCAAACAACAATTTGGTTTATAAAACCAAATTGATACTTCATATGTCTGCTAGGTGGCTAGAGCTCTGCTCCAAGTGTGCTCAGTCAGGGAATCAGCCTAACAGAGCCTCTGACCCAACCGGAGTTTGGCAATTGTCTTGAGAGAAAGAAGGGGTATGGCAAATCACACAATGGCTCTTAATGGTTTCTGCCTAGATGTGACAACAGTTCTGCTTATATTTCATTGGCCAAGACAAACCACATGAGCATAACATACTTCAATGTGGTGGGAATGTGCAATCCAACCATGTTTGTGTAAGGTGGAAAATTAAAGCATTTGTGAATGGTCTTTTATAATGGCTTCAGCCACCTAACTTAGTACTGCAGGATCAGGGGAACTTCTTTTAGGAAGTAATATTCTAGCTGACATCTCTGAGTAAAACAGGAATTAACCAGGTACAGGATGGGGTAAGGTGATTCCAGGCATAATGCTGAGAAAACTGGCTAGTCAAAGTCCAGAAGTAAGGTGACAAGAGAGAAAGTTGAGAGGTTGTCGGGCAGACTGTGTAGGACCTAGCCCATATGTGCCATGAATATGTTTGAGAATTAGATTTGCTTTTTTGAAGATGATGTTGGTTGTGATATGTAGAGTAAATTAAAAGGACTAGACAGGAGGTAGGATACCAGTTAAAAAAATATTGCTGTATAGATGTTCCAGGGAGAAGAAGGTGAGTAGAGAGAAGCACTCAAATCAAAGAGGCATCTTGTGGGGGGGGGGGCATGGCAGAAGTAACTAGGATGCTTGCCAGGTTTCTGATTTAACAACCAGTGGATGATGGTACCACTCACTAAAGAGAAAATGTAGGATGAAAGGAAAGATGAAGGATTTTAGCCTTAGAGGGATTAGGTACAAGAGATTTCTAAGTTTTCCAAGTAGAGATATATCATAAGCAGTTAATATATAGATGTGGAGCTCAGAAGGGAGACCTGAGTAAGAAACATAGATTTGGGAGTCATCAGGATATGGAAGTTAATTGAAAATAGATGTAATAATATTGTTCTGGAAGTATGTGCAAAATAAAAAGAGAGGCATAGAACCTCTTAAAAAACACCAATATTTAAAGGACAAGAAGAAGAGTCTTAGCAAGGATACTGAGAAAGATGGCTGAGAAAGGGAGGAAAAACAGGAAAGTGTGGTATCAAGGAAGTAAAAAGAAGAGTATTTCAGAGGGGAGTGGTCATTAGTATCAACACTGTTGAAAGACTTTGATAAGAAAATAGCAAATGGACAATTTCTAATAAGAAAATGCCAATTGGAAATTGGCAAGAAAGAGTTCCTTGGCGATGTTGTCAAGAGCAGTGTTAATAAGGGTGAAGGTGGGAGGCAGATGACATTTAAAAGATGAATAAGCAGGAAGAAGGAAATGGAGCCAGTGTGGCCAGATCTTCCCAGACGGTTGGCTGTGATTAAGAAGAAGGTTAAAGGTATCTATTTTATGTTAGGTCATGAAATAAAATCCAGGACATTGTTCTTGCCTCTGAGGAACTTCTAATCCAAGAGGAAATAGAGGAGATATCCACAGAGATGAACCATAAGGCAAAGAGACCTGAGCCAGACAGCTGGATTTCAGAGGAGTTCTCATGGGTGAATGAACCATAAGGGGAGGCCTCAAAGCGGAAGTAGAACTTGATCTGGTCCCCAAAGAAGGTGTTAAACTTAGGAGAGTTCATTCCTAGGAGGGGGAAGGATACAGATAAGAGCATAGGTAAGTGATAGCCTTTGAGGAACAGGAAGCATGCCAATCTAGCTGGAGCACAATGACAAAGTTTGAAAGGATCCACATTTCAGAATTTTCAAAGGGTGCCCTGGGGAGCCCTAGGGTTTTCACACAGATGCCCACAAGTAATATTTCTAGGTAAGGGGATGAGAAACTATGGCCCCTGGGTCAAATGCAGCCTACCAGCTGTTTTTGTAAATCCCCTTTCCTTGGAACACACCCATTTTTATTTTTTTTTTTTGAGGGCAGTATCACTGGGCCCTCATATGTGGGACCTGAACCAGGGCCGCTGGCTTCCCAAGCCAGTGCTTAACCACCGCGCCACTCGGCCGGCCCAACACACCCATTTTTTTACATGCTGTTTACAATGGCTCTCAAACTGCAATAGCAGAGTTGAGTAGTTGAGATGGAGACTGTATGGGTGACCCACAAAGCCCAAAATGTTTACCATCTGGCCCTTTTTGGAAAAAAAGTTTGCCAAATCCTGTTCTAGGTAAAGAAAGTCTTTCATTTTCATCATTGCTGGCAGAAATTTTTGTAAAATACTTTAGATGGTTTTCCACAGACAAATGATGATAGTGTTACATGAACTGAGTCTTTCTGCACCTTTCCACAAATGATATGAAATAAGTGCCTTATGTTCTTTTTTTCTTCTAAAGTAAAGTGTAACCAGACATGATTGAAATTTGCTGAACAATGCTGAGGTGACTCCAGCATTGTTGTAAACTTAAATTATCACCGAAGGTTACAGTACTGGAACGACCGCAGGAAAGCTCCCCAGAGCTCATCCATATCTAGTTTTACTCTCCTTCTGCCAAAAGGGAGGATTTCACTTGCCTGCCCCCTTTGCACTCCAACAGGGTTATGTGTTTAGTTCTACCACTGACAGATGTGTGTGTATGTGTCACTTTTGGGCAAAGCAGTAAATTGTCCAAGGACAAATTTCGCTTGCCATGACATTCAGTGATAAATGTTGAAAGTCAGGTGTCCAGTATGCAGTAGCCTAAGTTAATAAGTCTCCACGTGGAGGGATCCAAGCAGACCAGAAGTCATCTGTGTGTGAGGAATCATCTTTTGCGGTGTTAAGTCCCTGAAATTTTGGTAGTGTCTTTTACTGCAGTATAACCTGTCTTATACTGACTAATACAATAGCCTATAGATTATATATCAGTAGAATGCTTTCATATACTTTAGAGAATTTCAGTATTTGAAACTTTACATTTTCTCTCTTTCTTCAATATTAGGTTATCATTTTAAGCAGTTATCAGTATGTCTCACATTCACTTATAATTTGCTGCTCTTAATCTTCTATAGACTAAAAAAGCAGATGTTTCTAATCATTATAATTATTTCTAAAGTAAAATCAATTTCCTCTGAGAGAAGTCCTGAAGGGAATATCATGTAATTAAAATATTTTAGTAGCATGGGTCCTATAACATCCATTTTTGACAACTCAAAATCCCTTTTTTTACTGTTTCCTTGTTTTGGGTGGTGTTCTACATGAGAGAGACTATCCATCGGTAATTTTTTGAATAAGAATGGATTGGCATATGTTTAATAAAACTGCATGGAGCTGTTCTGGAAATTTTCAGATTTATCATATGTAGTTCTAACATATAAATTTTAAGATTATTTTCCCACATCCATGGTACATCTTCACCCTACATATCTGTCAGTCTTCTCAAAATAGACTTGTCACCCTCCTTTAACACCTCTCTCAATAACAGTTGTCATTATCCATGAATTCATCTGAGGCAAAACTCTGCTGTCTTCTTTGATTCCTCCCTTATCATTCCCCCAACACAGAATGAACCATGAAGTCTTGTTGATTCTATTTTCAAAATATACTTTAAAAGTCTCAGTTAACATACAAGACCCTTTGCAAGTTGGCTGAATCTTACTTTTAATGGATATTTGTCATATTTCTGGCAAATATCTGTTTCCATCTATTTAGGTAATAACAACCAAATAGATTAGAGAAGCTAATTTCTCCCATTAGTAGAGCTTGATAGAACTCTCTATGAAAGGGCCCTGCTCTTCACTCCAAGAGATGCTGTCTCACCAACTCTGATGTTTAGGGGAAATCACTAAAAATGATTCACCTTCTGATGCATCCTGAAGAGACCACCATTAGCTTCTGATGCCCCAGTTTCTATCTGTCTTGAAACTTGGCTGTCAGCGTTGTTTACAATTCAGTGATTATCACTATATGCTTCCAACAAAGTGTGTGTGTATGTGTATGTGTGTGTGTGTTTGGGTGTCATTGTGTATGTTTGCTATGAGTTATGCCACCAGTTTCTATTGCTTGCAACCAGAGAATCTTGATACTCTACCTCCCAACATCCTCCCAGTCCTCTCCTCACACATCCTAGATTCTAGGACCACAAGAAGTTGAGCAGTTTCCACAGCATGCTATATACTTTCATTCTTCAAGCTTTTGTCCATACTGTTCCCTCTTCCCGTAACCCTCTTTCTCCATTCCTGAAAAATTCTAATTCATCCTTCAAGTGTTAGCTTACATATGGAAGGAAGAATTTCTACTGCAAACCCTTTCCCCAACTGTAATAGACAAATTTAAATGTCTTTGTGTATCCATAGCAATTTATACATCTTTCTTACAGTATGGTATCATAGCTAGTGATTCACATGTCTAACCCTTCCAAGAGATGCTCAAATCCTCAAGGACACGCAAGCGAAGTTCACCAAATATTTGTTGAATTGAATGAACTGAATCTCATCTAAAGAGATTTTTTTCAAAAGATGGCTCTCACTCTATTAATTTATATTTTGTTGTTTATATGTTTTAAAATTTCCAATCCTGTTCTCTTTTGAAAATTCTCTTTGAAAAAAATCCCATTAACACTTTATAGAGTTTGGTATTAATAACTGATGAGATGTAGACAGCAAAAATAGTTGTCCCACTTCTCTTCCTTCTGTGATTCTCTGCCTCTCTTTTTTCCACTGACACATCACAATTCAATGCCATTTTTTTGTTTCCTTCCAAGTTCCCTTGGCCTCTGTCTTTGCAGAAATATGCAATGAGCCATTATGCAATGAATTACATTGTATAACAAATAGGATTTCCCTCCTCTCCTGAGACCATGTGGAACAGGGGAAAAAAAACAAACAAACATGAAATCCTTAATAAGGCTGCTAATGTGAATGAAGGCCAAGGATGCAATCCCTTAGGAAATTCTGGAGATGGATGCAGTTGGGCTCCTTCTGGTAAATCACTAGTGAATTATTTAATAAAAACAAAACATAAGAAAATGCCATAGGTTCCTATCTACCTTCCTGAAAAAAATTGATCCAAAGCCCCACTCTGCAATTGTTCAAATGAGTTAACTTCAATCAGAGAAGCAAATGCTAATCAAACTGGGTAGTGGGGAGGGGATAATGGAATTGTTTGCCTCTTTTTATTATTTAATGGTGCCTGTCCCACCTCACCTGCTGTTTTTCCAATTGAAGCAAGAGTTAGTAAATATTTCTTTGGTATTATATGTCCCCAGTCTTTTTTTTTTTTTCTTTTTGAGGGCAGTATCACTGGCCCTCATATGTGGGACTGAACCGGGGCCGCTGGCTTCCTAGGCCAGCGATTAACCACCGCGCCACTCGGCAGGCCCGTATGTCCCCAGTCTTAAAGGAAAATGAAAATATCTTTCTCACTTAATCCCTTGAGCCTCTTCATCTGAACCCCTTTGCCTATAAAATGAATTCCAAATTCCCAACGTTAGCACACAAGGCCCTGGAAGATTTCATCTGGCCCCAGTCTACCTTTTCTTCCACTATCTCTACCATTCTACTCCAAAAGTGAGTTTTTCCAAACTTTTCCAGGTTATCCAAGTGCTTTTTTGATACTTGTACTTCCAAGTCTGTTGCACCCTTTAACTGGGAAACCTATTTCCTTTATCTAGCAGGAAAATTCTCTCCATTCTTGTTTATTCATTTCAATGACTTATCCCTCACTCTTCTGAGCCCACACAGTGCTGCATACATCTGTCCATGTTCTGTGTAAGTTATCTTTGATCTATTTTCTCCTGCTAGACTCTGAGCTCCTTAAGAGCTGGGAGCATATTCCAATCACAGTTCTCAATATACAATAGATATCCCAAAATTTGTTGGATAAATTAATGAGTATTCTAAAATAAAACCCCAGGCCGGCAGAGGGGCGTGGTGGTTAAGCACTGGCTTGGGAAGCCAGTGGCCTCAGTTCAGGTCCCACATATGAGGGCCAGTGACCCTGCCCTCAAAAAATAAAACAAAATAAAATAACATAGAGCCCTGGAAGATTGTTACTGAGAAAGAAGTAAATGCCCAGGTAATGACACACATCCTAACAATGGGGTTAAACTGTGCTTATGTAAACCTATCTTATTATAGGAAAATAAATTTGCCATTTCTGAGGTTCACTGAAAAACATTTAAACAACATATTATAAATCAGCTTCACAGTAGCAAAGAGAATTTCATTGGTTTTTGCTATGCCAATTAGCAATCATGATATCTGAAAATTAGCACCAACAGAAACCAGAGAAAATTTCCCTATACACACATAAGGGCATAAACTAGCTAATCTGTAAAACCGTTACAGACACCAACAATAAATCACAAGGGATAAACATACACTTATCTCCAACTGGTTCTGTTTAGGGGAAGAAGAAAAACGAGGTCAGTGACTTCACTCAAAAAGCTATTCTAGGTTAAGCCTTTCTAACATGAGCATAGATTGAAATTGGTTATTTCAGCCCAGATTCCAACAGCTTTAAAGAGCTTTTCTCTTTAGAGGGTAACATTCATTTAAGGGATCTTTCAATCTATACAATTTCCCAATTCCTAAATTTGATCATAGGAGCAACTCGATTCTAAAAGAAGATAGCACTTCAACAATGATGGTCAGCTAAGAAATAAGAAATGACTACAACTATTTTACTAGCCTTGAAATTAAAAAGCAATATGGCACTGTAGAAAATGCCTAATCTTTAGAGAAACATGATCTTTAGAGGTCCTGGCTCTGTCCCTTCTCAGGTGTCACTCTGCCTTTGGGAAAGTGAGTAACATCAGTGGACACCAGCTTCCTCATCTGTGGAACTGAGATGTTTAAAAAGCCCACTTCAGGGCCCGCTGAGTGGCTCAGTTGATTAAGAGCTCGCTCAAGAGTGTGAGCTGAGCTCTGAGCAACGGCGGTTCGATGCCAGCCCGAGCTGAGTTGCCGTTGAGCTGCCAACAGGTGGCAGGATGGCTCAGCTATAAAAAAAAGCCCGCTTCATAAAGGTGTATGAATATTGATGATGAAATTATAAGGGGCCTAGCCTAATACTTAATACATAGTTGCATGTTAATATATACTCGCTTTATAAAGGTATATGAATTATTTAATTAGCATTAATTTAATTATTTAATTACCATTTTGGACTAGGAATACCAAAGTGTATGAGACACATTCCCCTTCTTCCTGGTGTTTAGTAAGGACATAGTACAAGGGAAAGTTAAGGATGAAGAGCCAATATAAAGACCCAGACAGAAACGGAAGAGGTTGCAAATAAAAGTAGGAGCATCTCAACAGCACTGAACCATGGGAAGGGCATTTAGAAACATATCAGGTTGGCTAAAAAGCCCAGAATCCTGATAGAACATAAACAAACAGAGATTGCATAAAGAAGTGAATTTCTGAACATTCCACTTGACTTTTCACTCCAGTAATGGACATCTTTCCTTCTTCAACAATAATCCTCACAAGTGTCCTGAAAAGAGAAATACATTTTTTTAGACAGAGATCATCACACAGATGGATGGGGAACCCCTCTTTGAATAACATCGAAGAATTGAACAGGCAATCACCTTGTGGATTCATGTAAAGTGTATTCAAGGATTTCTAGGTGGTGATACATTTTTTCTGCTGGAAGACCCTAGCTAGTTGAGGAACAACAGTTCCAAGAACAGAATACTTCACACCATGAACTGTCCTTTATTTTTGACTCGAAAGAGATGCAGAATCTTCTCTCTGAGCAGTGGTGTAAAGAACTTTGGAGGGAGAAAAGACTGGGTTCCCATCATTCCTAAGCTAGTTGGGAGCTATGAGATATTGGGTAACCCTGTTGCTCAGAGCTCGCTCTCTAACCAACTGAGCCACCGGCCGGGCCCATGTGGGTTCTGGAAAAACACAGTGTCACCTTCCCCAATTCCCCAATTAAAAAAAAAAAGATATTGGGTAAAATCTTTTCTATATCTAAATCCCAGTCAACAGAATAATAACTGCTTTGTAGAGTTATGGTAGAGATTAAATAGCAAAATTATGTAAATTATGTATCACAGCCCACTACTACATAGTAAATAATAAATGGTAGCTGAAGTTGTTATGTAGAAGGAAAAAAAAAGGAAAGAAACATGGTTACTTGTCAGTGTTTGGTACTAGAGGAATCCACAGGAGATTGAAATGAGGTTTCATAAAAATGAATAATCTGATACCTAAATCCACACTAGTTTCAGTGAACCACAATGAAGCCAAAAGAATGCATTTTCCACAAAGCCTACCAGAGAATATTGGTTCAGAGCAGTTTCACTGGGCACAGGTGTAAAACTCCCCAGTTTCCTCAAGGGAGATGTACTCAGGTGTGGTGATGCTCTTCTGCCCATTTGGGATGAGGGCTGCCAGTTGTGAGAAGCCGTGAGTGGGGACTTTTTGAGGCTCCTCTATTCCCAACAATATCACTCTAGAAGTCCAGTATAACTGATACATATATTTGCAAAACCTGTCACCTGAAACTAACCTCCAGATCTGGATACAAATTCATATCGTGCTCCCAACCCATCTCACTTTGTTGTCACCAGGTTATGTTTTAGGGACCCAGCATGACACTTGTCAATCTCTGGGCATCTGTACAATAAGGCACAGTCGGTAGGCATGTGCAATGAGTTGTCTCCTCCTTACAACACCTAAGAAAGGCAGTATGTGGCAGGCCTGCCTAGCGAGGGCCTACCTACCTCAGTTCTGTGGGCAGCTGAGGCAGTCGCGGCCCACAGGACATCTAGGGAAAAGGAGCCCCAGATGGGATCAGAGCTCTTAACAGCTGTGCAAGTTTTGGGTGAAGCCAAGGAGTATCTACAAGCCTCAGTTTCCTCACTTATCAAATGGTGGTAAAAACATTTGCTCTATCAACCCTTCAGACTGCTTGGGTAGATCAAAACATAGATGAAATGTGTACAAGTTCAGTATAAATTATAAAGTGCTAAGGATTATAATAATATTAGTAGTATTGTCATTACTTCTTCCTTTAGGTGTCTAACAATATGTTTTACAGGTGTTTTAAAAAATAATATTGCAATGAAAGAGGAGGATCAGACAAAAGTGAGGATGGGATCTGTTTATTTGGGTTTTCTCTAAATACCTGCGGAGCTTATATCTCAGACATTTGCTTTTGAAGGGGTAACATTTTGTCCCTAGAAATTCCCTATCAGAATGATAGGAGTGGTTTTGGCTCTCCATTCTTTCCAGAAAATCTGTGAATGCCAATATCATCTCTGTGTTTCGGTTTTGCTTAAGCCAGCACAGTTACTATAGTTCTCAACCAAGAACTCTGACTGATACATGTAGTATAGTGGAAAGACTTTTGGGATCAGGCAGAGATGGACTTTAATTTTTTTTAAAAAAAGAAAAGAAATGCTAGGACCATAATTTGCTAAACTTGGAAAAGTCACTCAACCTCTTTGAGCCTCAGTTTCTAATCTGTAAAATGGGAATGAGAGTCACCTCCTCAAAGGATTGTGTAGATTAAATTAGCATTTGTAAAAATACTGAATAGGGTGGTTGGCACCTTGAAGGATATAATATATTATAGTTGCCTTTATTCTCTACATCAGTGGTTCTTTACCTTTCAGGATTGCTAACACCTTTGAAAATCTAATGAAAACATTGGGTCTCTGACCCAAAAGAATAATGTACATATACATATCTCACGTATAATTTCTGAAGTTGTTTGGATCCACTGAAGTCCAGCAAGGGGCCCACAAAAGCCAGATTAATAATCCCTCCTGTAGGTAGTCACTTATGACACAATACATATTTTTCCTTTGAGTGTTAAATGCCTGCTTTGCTGCTGAGGCCTCCTGCTACTGCTGTTACCATCAAGACTCAACAAAAATTTTTCCTTATGTAAAGAATAACTACTTATGAAAGGCTTTCATGTTCATGACATCATTTAATCTTCAGAAAAAAACCTATGAGGTCTGTATTATGGTCCTGTTCCACAAATTAGAATAAAAGGCTTTTGTTTTTGTTTTTGTTTTTCATTTCTGCATTGTAAATGAGCCCCATGGGCACATAAACCATATTGTTTTAGTCGCCATTGTTTTTTTGACACTTTATACAATGCCTGATTTATGGTAAGTACTCAGTGTGCTTGAAATAAAGGAAGGGAAGATGTAAAAAGTGTACTTTCGTTTCCTGAATAAGACAACTCAATGATTTGAGGCTAAATCAGCACACAGCTAAAACCCTATTAAGGCATCCTTGTGGGTTTAGCCCAGAGCTGTCAGATATAATGAACACTTGGTAAATGTTGGATGGATAAGTATAATAGATAAGTAGGTGAATGAATACAACCTCCTTTCTAGAGAGTGAAACCCTGAATTTCATCAAAAAGTTTCTGTTTCCTTTATCTATTACCACCCAAAAGTTAGCGGCTAAAAGCAACCATTTTGTTTTTTGTGGGTCCGGAATCTCAGAAGGGCTGCTTCCCTCATGATTTAGAGTCAGAGCCTCTCCACTTCGTCTCTCTAGCAGGGTAGTCAGACTCTTCCACAGTGGCACAGGCTGCAAGATGAGGGAGCACAAACCGTAGGCCACTGAAGCATAGTGGCTAGAACTGAAGCAGCACCATTTCTAACCGTATTCTGTGAGTCCAGGCAGTCACAGGCTGGCCTGGGGTTCAGGGTGCAGGGAAACATCTGGTCTTCATCGGCAGATTAACCATGAATGTGAAGCTACTGCTAATCGGCTCTAGTCCACAAACTTCACGGCGTTGCTCTTGTTGCCACCCTCAATCCAGACATTCCTCATGGAATAACTTTCATGTCCCAGATATCAGCAAATAATTCTGTAAAACCTCAGATTAAAATTCAGCGAAGCTTGGATGCATCGCTGAATTAATTTCCATGCTTCAGCAAGCACGTCTCAGGGGTAACATAGGAGTGTCTGTGTTCTAGTTATTTAAGGTAATTCAAACTTCTCCAAATCTGGTGGGATCAAGCAGCCCAAAATATCATGACAGCTAAAAATTTACTCTACGGAAAAGTGTCATTACAAATCAACCCTGGGCTGTCCACCTCCTGGGCATGCAAAAACTCCAGCGCCTGCACCTTCAGGGTATTTTAGCATCTCAACAGGGAGTACGGCTAAGTAAGAGCTAAAATAGCACAATGATCCAGAAACATAGAAGAAAGGAATTACAAATAGCACAAACAAGCACAGGTCATCTTGGACAATCCCAAAGAGAATTAAAGTTTTTTCTCAACATTAATTTCTAGAGGCCCATATTTTAGAGAGTTTTACTTCTGAAGATTTTAGCCACCCCCCCACTCCCACAAATTCAAATCGCTTCCACAGGCACAAGAATTATTTTCTCATTATGTCATGATCTTAATCTCTACCTGTCACAAGCATTTATATTACACATTATTTTTTTGCAGTGTCACAGGGCTTTTTCTATCTATTAACTGATCAAAAAGACGAACTGGTTGGTTTTATCAAATACAAATGTACACTTGGATCATTTTGGCTTACAGGAATTTTCAAAATAAGGGCTTAGTATATTGAGGAAGAAAACATTTTATAAATTCAAGACCTGCCATAACTAAAGTAAATTTAGGCACAAACGTGGAAACCTTAGCATGTAAGAGTGGAGACCATAAAGCAAGATGGGGTTGGCAGAAGCTCCAGGTAGGCAGAACTGCTAGGTTTCTCATGGGGCACAAAGGTCGCAGCATTGCAATCTCTCTTTCTTAAAGCATCCACTAGAATGCAAGATCTATGGGGAGTGGGAGTTTGGTCATTTTGCTCACTAATGTATCCTAGAACAACACCTGGCATATAATGAACATTCAATAAATATTTGTTCATTTTTAACCAATAAAGCTCATGAGGATTGGCTGAAAGGAATCCGGGTTAATTGTGTAGTTACTGGAGGTCTGTTCATGCAGCAGGAACTCTGTTTGTGCCATGATAGAACAAAGCCAAGATCCCTGTCCACACTGGGGCAAGTCTTAGGGCCACTGTCCAATGGACAGTGTGTAATGAGGGGCTCTTAAATGTTAAATAGAGCAACCAGCCAGAGCTAAGAAGAGGAAGTCCTATTCTGTGATGAAAATGAAGAAACTGAGAAAAGGGGATAATTATGAGGTTGCTACAACTCTACAATCACTTAGGCACTCACAGCCCAAGTCTGGTGATCAGAAAGGGGCATGGAAGCAAAGTGGGGGGTGGGGGACACACCACATAACCTAAGGAGTGATATATGATGTAATTCCAAGATTTACTCTACCCAAAAGATAGGAGTGATGTGAAAACATCATTCTTCACCCTCATTTTCTTTGGCTTGACTAAGAACTGGGGCCCATATCTGAGTTAACTTGAAGGGTTGGTCATGCAGAAGTATGAAAGAAAAGCAGAGAGTGACATAATCCATCTTAACTCCTAAAGCAAAGTATTCCATATTCTCTCACTTTCTGAGATATTCTGAATGTGAAGGCTCTTTCAACAAGAAAGCACATAATACCCAGTCTCTAAACGTTTCAATGTATCAAGAAGAAGTGATCTCAAAAATTATGTATGGGCCATTTTTCATCAGAAGATTTGCCATGTAAAACTAGAAAAGAAAAAAAACAAATCTCAAAATCCAAGTAGACCACAAGCTCATGAGATCTAGTCATTGGCTTCTGTGGCACAAAAAATAAAACTGTGCAAAAAAGATTTAAAAAAAGTTAAAGGCCTATGCTTGTCTTATTCAATGCTTTACCACAAACAGTGATGCACTTCTAGTGAATTAAGGAGTCTGGTTTACACGTGCAAGTCACTGTCTTAATACCATCACAAGCCCTGTTCACCAAGTCGGGTAAGCGTAGCAGAGCCTATGTTCCCTTCTAGGAGAGCTGTTGCCCCCTGGAAATATTTCTGCACGCCTGGTTACTTGACATAATGTCAACCTGCTGGCAAAAGTATACCCTTGAGTATACCATGAGTATACCCTTATTCCACTGCCTTTCATAACCTAACTTCATGAGAGAACTACATGCAGTTCGACTCCAAATTAAGAAGAAAAACATTAAACAGTCTGAAATGCTCAAAGTTAATGAAAGAAAAGAACAGCATTAAAAGAAGGATATGTGGGATATATGGTGACACGCATGTACAGAAAAAATTCTGAGAAAATATTCAAACAATAATAGAAGTGAATAGTGCAATAATAGGTGCTTTAAAACGTTTCCTCCTTTATGTTCCTTTTATATTTTCTATGAATAACACATTATTTTTATATTGAGGAAAAAAAATCATCAAATTGAAATATATATATACATATATATATTCCTATTTTTATTTTCATAAAGAGCGTGTGTGTTTGTGTGTGTGTGTGTCTGTGTGTGTACAAGAATATATGTTATAAATGTATAGACAAACACCAGGCATCAAAACTATATAGTGGCTAAGTCCTGGGAATGTGACTGAGACAGAGGAGGGAAAAAGGAGAGAAATTTATCTCCTTAAAAGAAATTCTTTTGTAATGCTTGAACTTGTTTTTTTATAACATGTATTATTTTATAAGAAAAAAAGAAAAAAGTGTGACTAGAAAACACATTCCAAAGCATCTCCTTGATAGTCAGGTCCATGGAAAATAAATCCAAGGATAAAATTAAATGTTATTGCTATGAAAATGTGTAGCTATTGATATGATAATATAATGTTATTATACCATTATTGCTATGATAATAGTACTTTACATTTGTATAGGTTAAGTTCCCCCTTTTTTTTTTCTTTTTTTAGGTTAGACTAAAGAAAACAGACATGAGGGACAGGTGATAAATACATTTCTCTAAACCTACTGAAGGGCTTGTGACTTCCCCGTGAGTCCTCCCTGAAAACAGAATGAGAGAAAAAAGGCTTACCACCTGCTCTTGAGGAAGTCAGTTGAGTTACAGGGCGACTTCACACAGTGAGGGTAAGTGGCACCAGTGTGGGTAGCGAGAAGCACACACAGAATTACTTTCCCTAGAGGACTTTAAAAATAGGCTGGCGCGTCTGGGTGAGTGAAAATACGCTCCTGCTGAAGGCAAAGCAGATGGTCTGGGTGACCCCTCAAGGTCCCTGCTGGTCCTGTGACTTGGGTATCCAACCCTTGCTCAGGCATGAGAGCTCCACCCCACCCGAAGAGTCTCACCTGTGTTCACTGGCTGCTTCACAGATGCTCCCCATGACCTCCTACACCTGCAACCCGTGAGCCCTGCTCTCATGTGGATAGGGAGCCTAAGGCAGCATCTTAACAAGAAGATTGTTATTCAGAAGCAAATTTAAAACATGAGGTTACAAACCCAAACTGAAAAACATACTATAAAATGACTGGCCTGTCATCTTCAAAACTGTCAATGTCAGGGGGCCGGCCGAGTGGCGCGGTGGTTAAGCTCTGGCTTGGGAAGCCAGCGGCCCCGGTTCGGGTCCCACATATGAGGGCCAGTGACACTGCCCTCAAAAAAAACAAAAACAAAAACAAAAAACTGTCAATGTCAGATAAAACAAAGTAAGGCTGAGACACATTAGAGATTAAAGGATACTAAAGGGACATGGAAATTAATGTAGTACATGACCTGGAACTAGATCATAAAAAGAGGAAAATGCTATAAAAGACATTATTGTGCAAATATATGAAACTGGAATATACTGTATCAATGTTCAATTTCCTGAATTTGATAACTATACTGTGGTTATGTAAAAGAAAATCCTCGTTCTTAGGAAATAAACTTAAAGTGCGTATTAAGGAGTAAAGAGATGATGGATATGTAGATAGGTGATAAATAGATGATAGATAGATAGATAGATAGATAGATGATAGATAGATAGATAGATAGATAGATAGATAGATAGATAGATAGATAGATAGATGATAGATAGACAGATAGATACAGAAATAATAGAGCAAATATGACAAAATGTTCAAAACTGGTGAGTCTGAAAAAGGGTCTACAGAAGTACTTTGCAATAATCTTACAACTTTTCTATAAATTAGAAATTATTTCAACAAAAAACAGTTTTAAAAAGTGGGCCCTAATGTTGGTACCATGATTTAGGGTGTTCACTTCCAGGATCCCTGCCTCCTCATCTGTCCTAACCCTAGGGACCACATCCATCTTGGCCAAGTGCAGACACCTACTTCCCACTTGGTCCTAGTCTCTCCGAACGCCACAGTTCTGCCCCTCTTCTTGTTTCCCCTGTTCACCCCTTCAAGCCTTTAACTTCCTCCCTTCAGGATCAGGACTCCACTCAGTTCCTCAGTCCCAGTCCCCACAGGACAACCCCCTGACATGACAGCTGCTTACGCCACCCTGAGCAAAGCTCCAGCTCTTTCGGCTTGTCCACTCCTGTAAAAAGAAATATAGATATATATTTATATATATATATTTATATATATATATATATATATAGAAATATATATATATAAATATATATATAAAATCTCCCTTCTATTCATGAGAGTTTAGCAAGCCACTGGACAAATGGCTTGCTCACAATCTATTTCCATGTATATATGACACGGTGGAAATCTTAATCTAGAACAGAAGGTAACTTTAGCATGCCACCCTCATGCTAAGTGATTTATATACACTATCTCATTTAATCTTACAATGCTTCTGCAAGGCAGGTTTTATTATCTCTATTTTATAGATGAGAACACTGAGGCTCAAAGACGTTAAGCAACTTGTCCAAATTCATAGATACTAAGTGATTAAGACATTAATCAAACCCATGTCTTTATGTTTCCAAGGATCATTATCTAAATGATATCACTACATGGCATCCCAATTCTGTGGGTATAGAGTAGAGTAGTACTATCTGCACTGACTTATCATTTGGAATAGAAAATGATTGGGGGTTATCACTTTATGAGGGGTGTAGATGCCTAATTATTATGTTATTTTGTACACTTGAAACTAATAAAAAAAATTTAAATGAACCCTGAACTGATTTACATATGCTATTTTGTTAACCTCTATAAATATAAGCCACTTTATATTGATCTTTCATTTACACCTTATATAAAGTTGTTCATTAAATTCCACCTATTTAGGAAAAAAAAATCTCTATTGTTAGTACTACCAGTAGGAGTATATGCACTGATCCCATTCTTTTGAAAAACAACTTGATAATATGTAGCTACAGCCTCCAAATGTGTGTGCCCTTGAATCTAGCAATTCCTGGATATCTATCCAGTATTGTAACTAGGGGGGAAGGGTGGCTTTGTGTACCCAGATGTTCTTTACAGTGTTATTAACAATAGTTAAAATAACAGTCTAGATGTCCAATAAGGGGACAGATAAATTATTATATATGTTCCCATATAATAACAATGCAGTCATTAAAAATTATGTTTATAAATAGTTCATGACATGAAAAAATTCTGTATCATGGTATTGCATGAAAAGAAGCAACACATAAAATTAAACAAAGAAGGATTGTAGCCTGGGAGAAAACTTTTATATTTAAAAAGATTGTGTCTTCCTGCTGTGTGAAGACTGGCTTACAGGGTGATATGTCCACCACTTATGAAATTACTGCACTCGTGCAGGGGAACAATGATGGAGGTGGGTTGGATTCAGGTATTAGTGAAGTCATTAGGCTGTCAGGTTCTTTTATATACCCTGAAGTAGAGCTGAGATTTCCTAAAGGATTTGTTATATGGTATGAAAAAAAGAGTGGAGTTAAGAATGCCCTCCAGCCTTTGGAGTCAAGCAACTGGAGTTGCCATTTTTTTTTTTTTTCAGATAGAGACTATCTCAAAGGAGTAGTTTGAAAAGTGCTAATGAAGGCCTAGATTGGGGTATGTTGCCTTCAAGACACTGGGTAGATAGTCATGTAAGAATGTTCTAGGCTCTTGTATTTAGGATTCAAGTTCAAAGGAGAGGTCAGGGCTATGGAAATTTGGGGATTATCCACTTAGAGATGGCACTGAAAACCATGAGATTTCATGAGACCACTAGTATTGTCACACAGCAGCCTACCGCTCTGCCCCCATGCACCTTCCCATAAAGAGTGGAGCACCTATAGAGACAGATCCTTTTAGGGACATTGCTTTAACATTATGACTACTCTGCTTGTATCCCTGTTTGGCCCCACAAGATGGCTGGTTAGTCAATGACAGATAAGATTCCTCAACAGAGGAACAACCTAAGACAGATACAGTTGTGTGGGCACCATAAGGAGAAATCAGGGAGTTGATGAGAATGGGCACAGACCCCCTCCCCCCGCTCCACCTCCCTTCCCCTATTGGAGCTGACAGCCAGCTAATGGACTTAATGATGTGGTAACATCTGTCCTCTGTGTAATCTTATCAGTGAGTTTTGCCATAAGAGGTTTCTGTCTCATAGGGAGGTGCATGTAAGCACATGATGGGACTTATGGTAATGGCAGCCTGCAGGCATGGATGATTTGGCCCTGAGCTAAGTTCTCAGGTATGAGACTGTCAGACTGTGGAAGACACATTGATCCCTTCTTGTGTAAGAGACAATAAAAAGAGCACTCAGATCTGATTTGGGGCTCAGTCCATGAGACTTGAGTCCTCTGGCACCACGTGCATTTTCTCTTCCTTTCTTAACCTTTCGCTGTCCCTTCTCACTCTCCCACTCTGTCATGCTGGACGCGACACACTAGGAAAGTGTGTAGCTAAGGACTAGAAGAGAGCCAAGCACTGACTCCGTTCAACTAAAGATTAGGAAGACCAGGAGAACTGAGCGAAGGAGACAGGGAAGTAGCAAACGGTGAGAGAAATAATGAGAGTGCCAAGCCTCCAAAGTCAAGCCAAGGTGTGGGGTATTATAACAGAAATGATCAGTAGTCTTAAAAGCTGCTGAGAAGTTAAGCAGTGATTGTCAGTGAGTGGTAGGAACCGAGTTTTTTGTTTGTTTTGTTTTTATTTTTGTTTTGTTTCGTTTTGTTTTAATTCTGCTTTCCTGATAGGAATCAAAACAGTGGTTGCCTAGGGTGCAGAAAGGAGGTCATGTGGACAGACAGGAAAGGGTATCAGGGAGCTTCCTGGGTGATGAAAATATTTTATATCTTGACTAGGGTGTGGGTCACACAGGTGTAAACACTTTTCAAAACTCATCAAACTGAACACTTAAAATCTGTGCATTTAACTGTGTGCAAATTATGCTTCAATAAAAATAAAAATAAATTCTACTTTCGTATTTCTGCATTTTCCAGGCCGGCGGAGTCGCGCAGTGGTTAAGCGCTGGCTTGGGAAGCCAGCGGCCCCGGTTCAGGTCCTACATATGAGGACCAGTGACACTGCCCTCAAAAAAAAAAAAAAATTCTGCATTTTCCAATATTGCTATAATGAACATTCATTACTTTTATAATAAAAAATAAACAGTTAGAAACTAAGGTTGGATTACTGCATATGTCAAACTTCTTTGAATTTTAAAGGTAAGAATTAGCAGGATATTATTTTTCCCTCAACCAAAAACCAATGTAAATAATAATTGAATAGTGTACATAATGAAAACTTTGCCATGGATTTCCCAGGGGAAATACTTCTGCAAAGTAAAAACTAATTTTTATAGGTAAACCTGGAAACACCTACTTCTTTACAGGTCAAGATTGGACAGTTCAGATGATGAGTGATTTTTGCATTTTACAAATGCAAAGCAATAGAAGCTAATATCAAAATGTAGTTTTGTGTCCTTGAGTAAGTCAGCTACATTGTGTCTGGATTTTCTCCAAAATGGCAATAATGTGGATTGCCACATGTCAATCTCATACTCTTGAGACAATTCCATGAGCTAATGACCATGAGAGCTATTGAAAGTCATAAAGAGATATACAAATTCAAGGCCTGGGAAGAATGAATACAGTCTGAGGCCATGGGCAAGTCTATTTATCTCAGTAACCTTACAGGGAATGTGCTCTTTGGAGGTGGGACTGGGAAAATAGCCAAGAACAAATGACCAAATAACTGTGAATCTGAAGCGTCATCTGTCTATTGTCAGTGCATTTCTGTAGTATAATGAGTAGCTCATATCTTGAGAAATTGTCAAATCACCTCCAAATTCTCTTTTTCTATATCTCCTCCCCTATCTCAATCCTCCTTAGAGTGAGAGCCTCTTGTCTTCTGGTAAGTTAGTTTAAAAGGGAATTTCCATTTATCTAAAAGTCATATGAACTTCCATATGTCCAAAAATGAAATCTCTTCCTTGCCCTTCCCCTGACAACTTGCAAAACCTACTCCTTTTCTTGTGTACAAAGCACCTTAGCACTTTTCTACCACACGAGAAGCTGTGTTTGAAGGATAGAGAATAATTAACCTTTATTTAGAATAGAAAGCTGAACCAAGGAATTAGAGAGAAAACCAAAATAGTACCAAGCAAAGTGGTATGGGTCTTACCTTATGGGCAAATGGGTGTCACTGAAGGTTTTCTTAAAAGAAGGATGGCATAATTTTTAAAGTAGTTCTCCACACAGCAGTGATGTTTTAGCAGATGAATCTGGGTTTAGTAAGCAGAACGGATAGAAAGTCAAGTAATAGAAAAGACACCAGAGGAAAGTCTATTGATGTGGTTTGGGCAAGTGGAGGTGAAATCGTGAGGGCAGACAGACTAAAACAGAAATAGGAAAATCAGAAATAGGATACAGTCATGAAGAAAATAAATATGGTTTAGGGCATGGTGAGCTTAAGGTGACAGTGGGATCCAAATAGAAATGTCAGTTTTATATGCATCAGAGAGTAAAGGACTACAAAGCAGAGGAGGTGGCTTCAACATAATTACTTTGGAAAGAGTATGCCATTCAATGTTGTCATAGAATATCTGTATAGTTGCCTTTGCCAAAAGAGTGCAATTAGTTGATTTATTTAATGACATATTTAACCTAACATATTGGAAATATTTTTTCAACAGGTAAACAATATTAAAAAATGAGATAATTGGGCCGGCCGAGTGGCACATTGGTTAAGAGCTGGTTTGGGGATACCAGTGGCCCTGGTTTGGATCCCACATATGAGGGCCAGTGACACTGCCCTCTACAGCTTACAATAGCTCCAGCTGGAGCTGGGCTGTGCGAGCCCCGGTGACGGTGTAGGCTGCAGCCCCTGCTGCAGTGGGCTGCCATAGGCTACAGTGAGTGGCCGGCAGCCAGCGTGAGCGGCTGGCAGCCAGAGCGAGCTGCCAATAGCCATGGTGAGTGACCATCCAGAGGCCAGCCACCGATCTGTCTCACCCAGGAAGAGTGCAATGATGATACCAACATGGGCCAGTAAATCAACGTCCTCCACAAAACTAGACTGAAGAACAAAAAGACAGCAACTTGTCTGTTCCCCTTCCCCAATTCCCAATGCTGTTCCCCTCCCCCAATTCCCCAATAAAATCTTTTTAAAAAAATGAGATAATTTATGTTTCTTGTTTGCACTCTCTTCAAAACCCATTGTCCAGTGAGGATTTTACACTTAAAGAATATCTCAAGTGTTCCAGTTAAGATGGCATAGTAGGTGAACAATATGTTTACCTTCTCTCACAACCACATCAAAATTACAACTACAAAACAACCATCATCAAGAATTGCCTAAAATCTTGCTGAACCAAAGACCAACAACAAAGGACATGCAAAAGAAGCCACATCGAGACTGGTAGGAGGAGCAGAGATGCAAAATTGGTCCCAAACAAATGTGTGACCATTAAAAATTGGGAGGGATATGTTGGCTATGGAGGTCCCTCCACCCCTGGAGGACTGAGGGGGTTACAGCCCTTCCCCAGTCCCGGGTTCTAGTGCTAGGGAGAGAAATCCCCATAATTTCTGGTTGTGAAAACCAGTGGAGATTGTGACTAAGTGAGATGGAGGATGCCTGGAGTCCCAAGAGCTCCTCTTAAATGGACTTACCCAACAATGGAATCACTGGCTCTGAGCTCCAGTGCTGGAGCAGCAGCTAGAAAGATGACAGAGATATATGGTTGGGCATTGAGTTGTTTGGCTTCAGGACAGGGCTGAAGAGGTGGCTTTCTCCTGGATGGAGAAGCTGGCAGATGCCATTGTTTCCTGTTGATCCCTATCCCTTCTTGTGCGCAGATGCAGGTGGCCACCATATCTGAATCTCCATCAATGCCTTTCATTCACCACACCCTGGTGATTTGAGGCCCTGCTTCACCCAGCTTTCGGGCACACCCAAGCTGCTTCCAGTGGCTTTTTCATACAAACCACCTGCCCTGGCTCATGCTGCAGACTTTCTCAGTGTCTCTTAAAGGTTTGCAGAACCCAGACAAGCAGCATCTGGCTTGAGTGTGTCCTGTACCTCTGGCTGAGCAGCCCTAATCCTGGCACTAGCAGCAGCTGGCCTTGGTTCATGTCTTGGCCTCTCAGGGCACTTCAAAGCATGACACAGGTGGTGGTCATCTGCAGATTTCTTTGTGGCTCCTGCCAGCTGGCCACAAGTGGGGCACTGGCTATGTCTGAATTTCACCTGCAGTGAGTCTCCTCCCAGGTGGTCCTGGGGCTGGCTTCCCAAGCAGCTAGCTCAGAAATGTGCTGGAACATCACCCAGCTGCCTCCAATAACAACACACCCAAGGGGCAGATTGGGAAAGCATTAGAGCTCTGCTGAGGCAGATCCTGCTCTGTAGGGTCAGCTTCTGCATCACAACTCCTGCACTGTAATCAAGGCCAGTCCTCACAACCAGTGAGCCCAGGGTTAAACCATCCCACTTACATGTAAATAGCAACCAAGGCTCAACTACAACAGGAGGGCACACATAACTCACACAAGGGACACACCTGGAGTTCATGGCTCAAATGACAAGGAAGACTGTGCCACTGAGCCCCACAGCACACCTACCACATAAGCTCACTACACTACAACTGGGAGACATAACAGCCCTACATAATACATAGAAACAAACACAGGGAGGCAGTCAAAATGGGGAGACAATGAAACATGTGCCAAATAAAAGAACAGAACAAAGCTTCAGAAAAAGAACTAAACAAAATGGAGACAAGTAATCTACCAGACACAGAGTTCCAATCATTGGTCATAAGGATGATCAATAATCTCAGGGAGAACTTCAACAAAGAGATAGGAAACATAAAAATTGAATGAATAATTCTTTTTTTTTTTTTTTTTTTTTTTTTGAGGGCAGTGTCACTGGCCCTCATATGTGGGACCGAACCGGGGCCGCTGGCTTCCAAGGCCAGCGCTTAACCACCGCGCCACTCGGCCGGCCCAGGAAACATAAAAATTGAGATAAAAACCATAAAAAAGAACCAGTCAGAACTAAAGAATACAATATTGGAATTGAAAAATACAAGTACAGGAAATCAATAGTAGATTAGATGAAGCAGAGGAGCAAACCAGTGATTTAGAAGATAAAATAGCAGAAAACACCCAATCAGAAAAGAAAAAAGAAAAAATAATCCAAAATATTGAGGAGAGTTTAAGGGGCCTCTGAGACAACCTCAAGCATAGCAGCATAGAAAGAAACAGATATACAAGCCCAGGAAGAACAGAGCATCCCAAACAAGATGAATTCAAAAAGGCCAACACCCAGACACATCATAATTAAAATGCCAAAGGTTAAAGACAAAGAGGGAACCTTAAAAGTAGCAAGAGAAAAGCAGTTAGTTATCTACAAGGGAGCTCCCAGAAGACTGTCAGCTGATTTCTCAAGAGCTTTGCAATCCAGAGTGGACTGGCACGAAATATTCAAAGTGATGACCTACAACCAAGACTACTCTGCCCAACAAAGCTATCAATTAGAATCAAAGGAGAGATAAAGAGCTTCCCAGACCAAAAAAAAAAAAAAAAAAAGTAGAAGGAGGTATCACCACCAAACCAGTATTACAAGGAATCTTAGAGGAATTTTTTTAAAGATTAAATAAATAAATAAATAAATAAATAAATAAATAAATAAATAACAAAATGGCAATAACTACATGCCTATCAACAATTACTTTTGATGTAAATGGATTAAATGCTCCAATCAAAAGATAGAAGAGCTGAATGGATAAGAAAAAAAGACCTTATATATGCTGCTTACAAGAGAGCATATCACTTCAGATTGACAGAAACAAAGAAAACGTATGGAAAAAGACATTTCATGAAAATACAAACAAACAAACAAACAAACAGAAAGGTGGGGTAGCAATTCTTATACCAAACAAAAATAGGCTTTAAAACAAGGATTATAACAAGAGAAAAAGAAGGACCTAGTAATCCTACTTCTGGGTATTTATTTGAACAAACCCCAAATGCTACTTCAAGGGGATGTGCTCATCCATATGTTCATTGCAGCATTGCTTACAAAGGTCCAGGTATGAAGGCACCCTAGGTGTCCCTGAATGTATGAATAGATAAAGAAATGGTGGTACATATAAACAATGGAATATTACTCAGCCATAGAAAAGAACAAAACTTTGCCCTCTGTGACAACGTGGATGGAACTAGAAGGTATTGTGCTGAATGTAGTAAGTCAGACAGCAAAAGACAAATGTCATATGATTTCACTTATAAGTGGAATCTAAAGAACAAAATAAACAAACAAATGAAACAGAAAGAAACTCATAGATACAGAGGACATTTTGATTGTTGCCAGATATGAAGGGGGTTGGAGTGGGTGAAAAAGGTAAGGGATTAAGAAGAACAAATTTGTTGTTACACAGCAGTCATGAGGATATAGGGAGTAGCATAAGGAATATAGTCAATAATATTGTAATAACTATGTTTGGTGTCAGATGGGTGCTAGATCTATTGATGTAAAGATGGGAGGAGGGTTGGGGGTGGGGTGAAAAAGGTGAAGGGATTAAAAAATACAAATTGGTAGTTACAAAATAATTTTGCGGATGTAAAGAATAGGGAATATAATCAATAATATGATAATAACCATGTATAGTGCCAGGTGGGTCAAGGGGACCACTTTCTAAATTATATAAATGTCTAACCACTATGCTGTACACCTGAAACTAATATAAAATAATACTGAATGCCAACTCTAATTGAAAAATTGATAAAGGGGGGGAGATAAAGAATAAAATGTTCAAAATTCCAGATATAAAACAAATAAGTCTTGGGGATGTAATATACAGCATAGGAAATATAGTCAATAATATTTTGATAGCATGGTACAGTGTCAGATGGTTGCTGGACTTATAATGGTCACTTCTTTAGCATAGGGAATATAATCAATAATGTGGTAAGGGGCCAGGCAAGTGGAGCATTGGTTAAGAATTGGCTTGGGATGCCAGCTCTGAGAAGCAGGACCCTTGTTCGGATCCCACATGAGGGCCAGTGATGCTGTGCCCTCTACAGCTAAGATGATGAACAACAGCTCAACCTGCAGCAGTGGGCTGCCATGAGCTGCTGTGAGTGGCTGGCAGCCAGCATGAGCTGCCATGAGCCACTGTGAGTGGCTGTCCAATGACCTGTGAATAACTGCCTCAGCCGGGAAGAGCACAATGATCACAATACCAACATGGGCCAGCGAAACAATGTCCTCCACAACTAGACTGAAGAACAAAAGGACAGCAACTTGTCTGTTCCCCTTCCCTGCTTCTCCAATGCTGTTCCCCTCCCCCAATTCCCCAATTTAAATAATAATAATAATAATAATAATAATAATGTGGTAATAACTCTGTATAGTACCCCGTAGGTACTATTGAATAACTATGAGATACACCTGAAACTAATATAATATTGTATGTTAGCTATATTTTAATAAAAATCTTAAAAAAGAAAATAAATGCATTCCTTCTATTGATGTAACTTTTCCACTGTCCTGTCTCATAAATACCCATTGCCTTTGTCTCCTAATCAGAACATTATTTGGGCATCTGCTTCAATTAATGATTCCCAAGTAGCTATTGTCATTGATCTCAATAAATGCTTGTTGCCTGTGGAAAAAAAAATCTCACTTTGGGCTAGCCATATCTTAAGTGCTCAATGGCCACTTAAGTATGGGTATTGACTACCATACTAGACAGTGCAATTCTAGATGATACCTTCCTGCTCCTCATAGCTCAGCACTAATAGCAGAAATCTGTAGGGGAAGGAAAATCTGATTACCAGGACAGAAAATGGGAGGCAGTATATAAAAGTGCATTTGTTTGTGTCCATACGTGTGTTTGTGTTGATGTGTGTACTAATAATGACATTTATTGAGCTTTTATTATTAATACATACTTGGCAGTGAATTTAGCACTTCAGATATATTAGTATGTTAAATAGCTGACAACTCTGGAGTATTATGAATATTATTCCATTTTATCAATCAAAAAACAGTCTTAATAAGATTAAGTAACTTCTTTTTCAAAACTATGCAGCACTTAAGTAACTTTGAAAAAGTTACCTAATGTTTTTACACCAGACCAGTCTTACTCCAGGATCCTCACACTTAACATATTAAGATTTGTGGGACTTATGTTATTGACTTCCTTTTCTAGCAAAAAATTAAATTCCAGTGCTATTATTACCTAATAACCCATTGTGAGCAATTTTTCATATTATAAAATAATATTCAAAATTATGATTGTCAGGATTGTGCATTAGATGTCATATGGATATACAACAATTTATTTAGTCATTTCTCCTTCGCTGGACATTAGTTTCCATCTCACAAGTGGGGTTTTGTATTTGGCAATACAAATAACTGGCTCACTGGTTTGATTGGGTATGCAAAAAGATACAATAAAATATATGTTGAAAACTAGATTGATTACCATTCAGTTCCCTAGGCACGGCTTTCCATAGGGAATCACAGGGAATAGTAACGGAGCGCTAATTGCCACAGTCAATATCTTAGCCCAGCTATCTATGAGACTTGGCAAAAGCCTCCATATCTGCCCAACACGGGCACAGTTGACAAATACAGAGCCCTAGGAGCAGCCCTGAAGACAGGTATGCCAACTAAATGTCAAAAACAATGCCAAGTAAGAGCATTCTCTAGTATCTGTCAACGCCACAGGTGGGCAATGAACAGACATGCTATGCTAACAGGTGGCAAGTTTCCAGACCCAAGGCTTCTCTTCCAATTGAGAACCAATTAGGCTGAAAGTACTTAACGATTAAATCCCTCCTATCAGTATGTCCATAGTCCTATAAAATTCCAGCAGATAATTGCAGAGGAGTAAAAGAGATCAAGCTTAAAGGTGCTTATAAAGCATGCCTAAAACTACCCAAGGCTATGTGATGTTAGTAGCACTATTGAGGACTCACTGAGCACCTTTACTCCTCTGCTTCTCATTAGTCCCACCCACAGGGATAATGAGGGAAGACAAATATGGAGCTCTCAGTGCAATGCTGCACCAGTAAGTTCAAGTTTAGGTACATGATCAGATATGATATCCCAATAGACAAAATCTAGTTATTCTAAATTGCTTTAACTGTTTGGCTTAGGAATGAGTTTTCCTGAGGTCTCATGGGGCAGATCTGTCCCACATAACCCTTTCATCTCTGCTGTCCATATCCTGGGTGCATGCCCAGAATAGCAAGCTTTCATTAGTTTTATTTATTTATTTTTTGCTAGCAGCAAGGTTAGTGGGAGGATTCTCAGAAATATATAACACGTGATGGGCACCCTTCTGGGATTTTCTAGGGAAGAAGCAGCTTTAATAAAATTGTCAACCTCCATGCATGCCTTAGTTCTTTTAGGACTTCAATTGTTCCCTCCATGGATCCTAAAAAAGTTACAAGTTAGAAATTACTCTCCCAGCCAAGATTCTGAACAAGGGTCCAGACACTTCTAGTAAAGGGTGACAACTTCCTCCTTTTTGCCCCCATTGAATTATACACACATCTACCACATCACCTATAGAAACTTACGGTACAGTTTTTGTTTGCATTCTGCATTCTGCACACACACACACACGTTCATACCCATACAATTAGTGTTTCTAAAAGTGGGGTCTACAGACCACCAATATCAGAATTATGGGAGTAGGGTGATTGATAATATAGTTTCCTGGGTCCTACCCTAGGCAAATTAAATTAGAATGTTTGGAGAGTGGAAAGGAGGATTTAGTCAGACAATGAAGTCTGGCAACCACTGCCTTGAACCCTAAATCTCTCAAGTGTAGGGAATATGTTTCAGGAAGAGAGGAGGTTTGGGGGCCATAGGAAAGACTTTTGAGGTCTACCAGTTACCCCACCCAGGACATAGGCACTGGTTGTTTCTGCCTGGGACAAGACAAGCCCCACTTAGCCTGAGAAGACTCTAACATCCTATTTTTCTTGTTAGAAATTTTGAAATATTTCATTTTGAAATTGAAGCTCCTGGTAAGCATAGTGCATAATTTCTCATTCTCACTGTCTGGGAGAAGGTCTTTCAACAAGAATGAAAACTGAGATAATAATAGGATTGAGTTTCTGGGCTGTTTGAAGGAATTACTATTAAATCTAATCACGAAAGAATTTCCCAATAAAATGTAGAGTACAACTTGTTAAAATTGGAACACACAAGGCTGGATTTGCTTATTTCTAATTCATTCATTAATTCTTTAATTATGCATTTACTCATTTTTAATTCATTTATATATTTTAATTTAATAAATATTTATTAAGTACCTACCATGGTCCAGGCACTAATAGAATGGCTAAAGATAAATAAGATAATAAGGATAAATAAGTCTCTGCCCATATAATTTGTTTCATTTATTCACTCGTACATTTATTCCTTCATTCATTTATTTAATAAATTTACTAAACACACTATGTGGAAGCAGCCGGGATGGATACTGTAAAGAAAGTTTAGACAAATTATGCACAGGCAATGCTCTCAATCAGCTTTCACCTGGCTGGGGTGACAGAGATCAAAATGACTCATTCTAGTACTAGGAGAAATGAATACTCAGTACTTAATAAAATGAATACTAGGTACAAGAGTGAGATTACTTCTGACTAAAGCTAACCAAAGAGGAGAGTTTGGGAAAAGCTGTAAATTGCAGCAAATTTTGTCATGCAGACATGAGAAGAACATGTATCTGCTGAAATAACAAAGGAAAAGGCAGATAAGCCTATCTAATATTTGAGAAAAGGTGTAACAAGATGAGTATTTTAACAAGATGAGTATTTTATAGGGTGGGTTTTAAGAACTGGAGAGGAAAACATATGAACAGGTTGAAGAATACATACCTAAAGATTTAGTCTATTGCATCCCCATAAAGGCATCTTCTTTTTCCATTTATTCACTAAACTACACATTCAAAATATTCATTGAGCACCAAATATGCATCAGGTGCTATAGTAAGTGATCTAAATCCTTGAATATCCCTGGGGCCAAGAGAGAAACAGTGAGTAAACGGGACATGTGCTACCTCTATTCCTTTCACCCATTGCTGAAATTACTAATTAACACAGTACCCTTTTTTGCTGAGCATATAGACAGCCTCCAGATGTTTTAAAACATACTATTTCATGCAGACCTTTCAAAGAAATCAAATTCAGTGTAAGAGATATATGGAGGAGCATTGATTTCCCATCCAAGATCATTCTGGATCACAGATAGAAGAGCATGGGTGCATTGAGCTTAGCCTAGATCTGCAAAATCTTTTACCAATCAGTTGACTTGCAAAGGATAATACATGGTTGTTATCTTAAGCCACTAAGTTTTGGGGTGGTTTGTAGCAAACCAGAGAGCAACAGCAAACTCACAAAGAATTTGGTATTGCACTTCAGTTCTGTCATAACTAAAAACATACTTCTATTCCATAGAAGATGGAATAATAGTGAGAAAATTGTTAGGAGAGACTGGGAACAATGGTGATGCATTTCATATAATGGTGAAACAACTGGTAAAATTTCTACCTGTTATAACTAAAAAGATAGAAAATGTAGCAATGAACTTTTGGATTTGAGCAATGAGATTTCCAGGCAAAAGGTTGAAAGTGCTGAGTGGCTCTTATGGGCTGTATTTGATAAGCTACTATAAGAAGGAGACATTCTAAAGAAGAAAAAAACAAACTAGGGGGTTTATTAGAAGAACACAGGAAATATAGGGAATTTATGATTTTATGGCAGGGAACACAAAACTGTTTTTCATCTCTAGCCTCTCTGGAAAGCAGAAAACCTCTCAAAATAACATACAGCTTGAGGACAAAAGATCAAATCACAGGCGTGGCTGTCAGGCCCTTTGTACAGCTCTGTGAAAGAATTAAGGCAGGGCCTAGTAGAACTTCTCTATTATATAAAAAGGCTTACAAGGGTATTAAAAGTATGGCTTTTAGCTCATAGAACAGAATCACATCATATGCAAAGGAAATTCACCATGGTTTTAATTTCTCTGGATTGGCCATAGTATGTCAGTGTGGACTAAAATAAATTGAGACCATAGAAAAATGTCTCCAAATTATAAAAAGAGCTCTGTGCCCCCAATTCTCTGTACATAGTCAGGAAGCAGGAATATTTTCCAATACTCTCTTCTGATGTGGCCAAGGAGGGTGGAAAAGAAACGACATGCCAGAGGGCGAAGCCAAGACCCCATGGAAACATTGGACTGGGAGCCATTCCCAGGAAGCAAAACTGCAGTCTAATCAAAGAACACTCCCCGTCTCCAGAGTTCAGGAAACTGACAGCATTTACCCAGTTCAGAATTGCTTATGGGCCTGTGACTGCTATGTACTTTCTAGTCTTCCCCCTTTCCAAATGGGAATATTTATATGGGTAATTCTACTCTCATTTCATCATTATATGGTGGGTATGTATAGGGCAGATGACTATTTTTTCCCATAGCAGATAACTTTCTGGATGAGGACAGCCTTCTATGAACTTGATGTAAATCATAACACCCTAGACTTCAAGCATGATGCCACGACCTGAGATTGGGGAGGATCCTGGGATGGGGTCTACAATACATTTTGCATGTGACAGCATGTTACAAGTTGTGGCCAGAAATCAGACTGTGGTAGATAGCTTGAATTGGTACCCCTAGGTTTTCATGCCTCAATATCCATGTTTTTTGGTCATGTCTTGTCACTCTAAGTCTGGGTTTGACCACGTGACTTGTTTTGGGCAATGGGAAACATCTAAGACCAGCAGAGACTTTAAAAAGTTCTTTGAGCTATTCTGCCTTCTCTTTTTCTATCTCTGACAGTGCCATTAGGACATACCGTGGCTTGATTCCTGGAGGGAATGAGAGACATGCAGAAAAGAAGTTGAACCTCTAGTAGACTGAACCATCCCAGGCAACTTGCCAGCTGACTGCACACACCAGAGGTATCCTAGGCAAAATGAGCTGAGCCTGGCCCAGATAAGCAGAAACATTCAGCCAACTTGTAGGGTCATGAAAAATAATGGCCATTAGATTTAAATTGGTATGTTACCAGCAAGAGAAAATTGATACAGGCCGTATCTGAGATGCAATCTATTTGCCATCTCAGTATTAAAATTTTCCTTTGAGGAAGTTCAATTAAAGCAATAATTTGAATAATATTTCCTAGTTAACAGATTCACCTTTTATGGATATTCATAAAATCTCAGCCAGATGGACACCTCTACAACCAAAGAGAATAGCAAATAGACTACTCCCAACATGGGAATCCCACAAGTCAACGTCTGAATCTCTGAGAACAGCCATGGCCAGAGATGCGGTTATTCTATCAGAGCCCCGCTCAACTTCTTCACTGCAGGATGATGCCAAAGGAGACCACCCATTCCTTAGAAATAGGTCTAGTTTCATTATATTTGGTAATTAGGTAATGCTTCAATAAAAATTACACTTAGGATGGATGGCGGGAGGGTTCTTAGTGGGATTGGAGAAGGATGGATTGATCTATGAGACAAAATCAAAGGAGAAATTGACTAGTCTCATGGTTGGCTGTGAATGGGAAAGTGTGAAAAAAGAGAGGCATCAAAAGTGAACACAGCCTAGTCACTAATCTGTTTAAAAACCTTGAATGGCTCCTTGAGAATTTATGTGATAGCCCTACTAAAGTCTAATCTCCATGAAGGATGAGGTCATGAAAACTCATTATTACCCTCACAAAAGCTAACACCTATTGAGTGCTTATGCTCATTATATGTCAGGCAGTGTACTGAGAACTTCACCTTCATTCATTGTTTTGTTTATTCCTTACAAGAACCCTGGAAAATAAGAACTGAGATTACCTTCATTTCACAGATGAGGAACTGAAAGTTCTGTCTCTGACTTAGAAGCACTTACTCTTAAACACTGTCTTATTCTGCCTTTCTTATTGGGACATTTATGAGCTCCCCAATGCCAATTCAAGTATGGCACATGGTAGATATAATACATATTGAATGCATGAATGAATGAATGAATGAATGAGTGAGTGAGGAAAAATAAATGAATAAAAGGATAAATGAATAAACAAATGAGTAAGAGAATGACAATATCAATGACAGAGACAAAAAACTGAGAGAAGGACCTTAAGGAAGGGGGAAGAAGACTTTGGACATTGCTAGGCTAGTCAGAAAATGACAGTTCATCCATGTGTCCAGGCAGAAATTCACAGAATTGAATTTGAGAAACAAATGAAATGAGCATCAGTTTTTGGCATCATCAATATAAAGGCAACTTGGTTATTTACACAGATAAGAATGGCCTTTGCAATCTGGAGTCAGGAGGCAAAAAATAGAGGGAAATGAAGTCACCCAAATAAGCCAGGGGACAAGCTCTGGGAGTTTGCTGCTGTGAAAGAATATTTCACCGAAACACAGTCCAATCTGGCCATGCTGTAAAACATTATTCCCAGGATGCAACTGCTTCTATGTGCACTGACCCTAATTAGTAAGGACAGCTGAGAATTCATTGATTATGTCCCTATGTGTGCTATTCACTGTGCCAGGCCCTTCATATGCATTCCATAATTTAATCCTCACAGCACCACTCTGAGATCAATATCATTCCTTCCATTTTGCGGATGAGGTTCAGCCAAAGGAAGATCATTCAGTCAGAAAGTGGTAGAGGAGTTCAAACTTAGTTCTGCCTACCACTAAAACCCTTCCTTATTTTCTTATATCATGCAAACAGAACTGAACTGCCTGAAAGAGAAAACATTCCCCTTTGCCTTCAAAGGACAATGTTGAAGCAGAAACACCTTTGCCCCTCAAATACATTTCCAAGGAAAGAAAAGAATAATAAACACGAATGATCATTTCAGTCAGCTGAATGTTTATATCAGTAATTATTGGCCCTTATCCTTAATTCCTTAAAAAGCAAGAGATACAATCAACTTTGAGTCAACTACCACAACATCGTGAAGACCATGTAACAGAAAGAACAGCAGTGAGTGTCATCATTCTTCTCCACCCCAGTGTCTTTATTCTTTTCCATCCTCAATTGCTATCCAAGCCACTTATTTTGTCCATGTCAGGCTATAAAGTTTTGACTAAGAATTTGGTTATCCCAATTATAATCCTTTGGATGGCACAAAAGGGCATTCTCCATGAAATGGATGCCAACTTGTGGAGTGGAAAGTTGGAGTCTTTCCTGCACCCATAGTTACATACTCTGGTATTAATAAAAGGCTTTCTCCATTCCTAATAAGGCCTGGGAGAGACTCAAGAATTCAGTGATGGGAACCCTCTGGAGATACAGTTTGTTTGTTTGTAGTCCAAGAAGTTGTTAGTGTGACTGTTTCCTGGAGTGTCCGTATAGATTTTGCTGGACATAAGTGTTCTCATTCCCCTGATTAATTTAAAGTATTTTAGAAGCAGACAAGTTCCACCAATGTTCCAAGGCACCTCGATAGAGCTATAGAAATCTTTCAGCTTTAAGGACATTATGTTCCCTAAGACACTATAGCGCGTGAGGGCAGGGCTCTCTAACAGGAGTTTGGGTGGTGGCAAGACAAAACCGAGGAAAGAGTATCAGAATGAGGGACTTTGGTACATAAAATAGGGTAAGGTCAGCAATAGGAAGCCAAACCAGAAAGATTCCTGACAGGCCAGCAGAAAGGTGCAAACCATGCAGTCCAGGCAGGCAGGCAGCATCAGAGGGAGACAGAAAGTCAGGCAGTGTGATGAGCATTGCAGACAAAGGTAATACGAATAAGTGGTCAGCTTCAAAGAGATAGCATGGCCAGAGCAGGGTCTGGGCTACGGGAACTGGATTCCAGTCCTCAGGATATGAGAAGGGGAGGTCTGCCGGGACAAATGCAGGCCCCATTCTCAGAAGTACCGGGATCTTGGAAAAGAAATAAAGACACAAGGGAACAAGACAGGAACTCTCACAGTGATTTGACCTCAGGAATGGGGAGGAGATGGGCTTGTTAAAAAGATCATGCCAGAGAGGAATGGAGCATGAGGTCCTGGGCCCCTCAGCCAGATTTCTCCCAGATGTTTCTCCCAGACAGCCCAGGATGTCTCCCAGAGCCTGTGTTGGCACTCAACTTGCCTCAGAAAGCTGTCTCTAAGGTTTAGAGAAATTAAACCAGTCTTTGCAGTGACATGTAGATTGCACAACTCTATATTCCACTACAGGTTCAAGTCCAGAGCCCTGAGTATGTAGAAGATGCTTAATTATCATCACATGTAACCAAGTGTATCTATGCACTAGACACAAGCCTATGTGCTTGATGTGTTATCTCATGTAACCACATCCTAAGTATATACTATAATTTCTATTTAACAACAAGGAATCCAAGGCACAAGCAGATGGAATAAAATGTCTAAAATCATGCATTTCATAAATGGTGATGCTGGGGTACATAAGCAAATAGCTTGACCCCTCCACCCCCCAAAAAAAATCTTTAAACAATATTGGCAATTTTGGTCATACATTTTTGTACAACTATTTGCTAAATTCTCATCAAGTGTCAGACTCTAAGCTAGGTATTATAAGTAGCATCTATGACCTTAAGGAGCTTAGACTATAGTGTGAAGATAGATACATTAAAGACAGTAACACTTACTCCTGGTCTCTGATGGGAGGCTAGAGGATGCTATGAGAGAGCCCAGTGCTGGGACCTGATACTCCCTTGAAGTGAGACCTCCTGAGGGAAGCGATAGAAAATTAGTGGTCATGAAAGCAAGGGTGGAGAGGAAAAGGGTGGGGTAGGGGTGAGAATCCCACTTGCTCAAAGTCCCAGAGGCAATAAAAAACATGATTTCTTTCGAGTTACTGAAATATCTTGTGCAGCCCAAATGCAGAATATACAGGGAGGTAGGAGGAAGGGATAAGAGATGTCAGTGGAGAAGCTGTCAGAGCCCCACTATGCAGAACCAAGGGGCACATTCAGGAATCTGGACTTCACCCTGATGAAAAAGCAAGGAAAGGATTTAAGAGGAGAATCACATGACCATATGTACATTAATTTGGGAAATTATTGTGGCTTCTATGTGGAAAGAATGGATGGATGGATGGATGGATGAGTGGATGAGTGGATAAGTGGATGGAAAACCAACCTCTGCTGTCCCTACTCCATGAGACAGACCCAAGTGGGTTTCATTGCTCCTGCAGACCATCTGCTCCTCAGTCTTCTATTAGGGCCTAGAGCTCAAACAACAGCCCTAGAGGGCAAGTCTACCAGCAGGAATGCTATCATGTGGAAAGTGACCGGTTTTCACTTTTACATGCTCTGCGTGGCAGCTCACTTGCTCCCATCCTAGCCAGGCAGCCTCCGTCAGGCCCTGAGATTCCATGCCCAGCTTTTACAGCTCTGACAAGTCATCTATAACCCTCCAGCACTACTATAGTAACTGTAAACATATGTTTTCTGCTCTCCTACATTCCATAGAGCCACAGGTCGCAGCTCGATGCAGACGAGAAGGCACACAGAAGAGGTCTGGAATGTTAGATGCAAACCCAGCCACATAAAGGTCTTGACCTTATGTGATAAATCATAGCTTCCACATCTGTCAGTGGAAGAATTAAAAGGGGCACATCTTCTCTCCTGTGTGTGGCCAAATCACTTTCTCCCAGCACTAAGCAAGCCCATTTGAAGCATGGGTTGGCCCGGGTCAATTCCTTTAAAATCACACATGTTTTAACAATCTAGGTGCTCTTAGAAATTAAAGTTCTGTAATTGACAAGAAAGAGAAGGCTTTGAAGAGCCTTTGCTAATGGTTTTCAGAGGGAATCATGTCTAAAACTTTCTAATTGTTGCATGGATTTATGCCCATCTTTGCATTCCTACCTTTCTTGCCACACGTATGCACCCTAATTTTCTACTATATTTTGTCCTCCATGGAGAGAACCAAATGGAAGAGAGGAGCCTATAGTAGTTACCTAGCTTGGGTACCTGTAGACTAAACTAGGATGATGATTTTAGATTTTCCAATCTAGAAAAAAAAAGGACAAATGTTTAGAGAGAATAAAACAAGTAACACGCTAGACATGTTTACTTCTTCTCTGTCAGACTAAATTAAGACCAAGTTATTTGCAAGGTTAGTTTAAGGCAATTTTATAGGTGTTATGACTACAAAATGATAAAATATTAGCTTTATACCAAAATGACAGATGAAAATTCCAGTAGGGGGAACATTCTGATCAGTATTAAAAAATGCAAAGCAGGGCCGGCCGAGTGGCACGGTTGTTAAGAGCTGGCTTGGAATGCCAGAGGCCCCGGTTCGGATCCCACATATGAGGGCCAGTGATACTGCCCTCAAAAAAAAAAAATGCAAAGCATTATGGCTAGGTTTTTCATTAACCCCGTATCACTATGACCTTTTGTAAGTATTCTATCATATATGTTCAAAACGTGATGAAAAGAAATACTTCCCTTGCATGAAACCCAGTAATGAAATAATCTTACTTTCCTGAGACAGAGAGGGAGGGAGGGAGAAAGGGAGGGAGGGAGGGAAAATAGGTGGGCTATGATCAGGCAAAGTAGATATAATCAAGCTCCTGTACTTTCTTCACATAGAAATGCTCCCAGGGCTCACATTTAGAATTGATTTACTTATATTTTAAGCACAACTTTGAAGAGCGTGATTGTCTAGTGTCCCAGTCCAAGGTATCCTGGAGGAAGCAGGTCACCAGGGGGACACACACTGGCAGCATCAAATAGAAATAGCTGGCAGCCTGAGAGTTAATGAAGACAGGAAAACTCTGAAAAGTTGATACCAGAACTCCGAAATGGATCCCGCAGAGGGTCAAACACAGAGCCCTGCTCTCAACAGGCTCTATTATAGCCCTTTAGAATAATTTATGATTGAGTCATCAAGACAAGATCAAATTAGAATGTTCTATTTAATAAAGCAGGGAAGTATATATATGTTTCCAAAGATGTTCACCAAAAATAGTTTAAACGAAGCTATTTTTATACATATGAACTTTGTAACCAGAACAACTCATTTCCTTAATGTTCTAGAGAGATAGTTGACATTTTACTGTACGTTGGTTATGTCTCCATTTTAATTCCAGCTGCCTGTCCCTCCTAGCCATCAGGGAGCAGGAAGCCATGCTCAGGAAACACAAAGTCATTATGCTAATACTACCTTAAGCTTAACAAACTCAAGTGGGAAACTTACCATTACCCCCCACCCCCACCCCCGCCTACCCCAGCTCCAAATATATGACTCCAGCGTTATCTATGTTTCTGCCTGTTGCCAATCATATGTAATATATGTTAGTGTATGTGCTGACCAAGTTTAAATCTGATTTTAGCAGACCACTTAAGAAGATATGCTTCTAACAGTCTTAAGTTTTTGTGATTTGATTTACCTTTGAATCCCTTAACCAGATTCTCAAGAGAACAAATTATTATCACCCAAATAGATCTGAATTCTTCAACCTAGAGGGGAAAAACAATAGATTGACTGGGACCTAGATGATGGAGCAAGAACCTACATAAATAATATTTTGCATGATTCTTTTCACAGATATTAACAACGGAAAAATCAGACTCACCAAAACCAAAGCAAATTTGAGATAAGAATTCTGCTGTACAAATAGTCAAGGTTTCTAGGCACTGCCAGTGCCAAGAATACTTAGAGTAAGTATTCTTACTTACTTTAGGAATAAAAGAAGGCAAAGGAATACAGGAAGCCACAGGCTAAATGCACAAAATCCAGTAACCATCATTCGCCTGCGGGGGAAGATGCCAAAATCTTTAGCATAGTGCCAAGGAGGAAATAGCCCCCTTGAGATCAGCTTTGCAAAGTCATTCATAAAAAATTATGGTCAGTGTTATAGGCTGAAGGGAAGGAGGCGTATCAGTCAGAATAATGCTGTAGTGATGAACAACCCCAACATTTCAAACCTTAAAACAACAAAGGTTTCTTTGTCTCTCATGTTACATGTCCATTGAAAGCCAGCTGGGGCACTGTTCTATGTTGCTTGTTCTCCTCACTTCAGGGCCTAAGCTAGCAGAGCAGCTCTTATCTGCTCATTGCAGTTCACAGTGACAGAAGGAAGGAGGAAGCAGCAAAGCATAAAACCTCTGACTGGAAGTGGCCATGATTGTTTCTGCTCACATTTTATCTGCCAAAGTAAGTCACATGATGAAGCCTGGCTTTTAAGAGGGTAGGAAGTATAACCCTCCTTCAAGGAGGGTCTTCAAATACTGAAATGCAATCACTATGGGCAGTGAGACAGAAATGACAAGTTGTCCATCAGAGGTCAAGACTTTTCAAAGGAGCACCCATAAGGAATTCAGTGGAGGGCTCATTAAAAACCAGCTTCCTGGGCTCCACCCCCAATCTTCCTAATTCAGTAACCCCAGGTGGAGCCCAAGAAGGTGCATTTCTAACAAGTTCCCAAGTCATGCTGATGCTGCTGGCCCATGGACCATACTCTGGGTAGAACTGATGGAGAGGTGCGCTGGGAAGCAGCTGCCCAGACATTATGTGCCCCATCTTCACCTTGCATCCAGGTGGAGCTCCATGACTCTTTCTCACCAAGGAAATATGAGCAGAAGTGATGTGTGTCACTTGAATTAAAGTGGTTAAAAAGCAAGTGCCTTTTTCTCCCACTTCCTTCTCCCATATGCTTTCTACATGTTGATGCCCAAGGCACCGTTGCAGCTCAGGGTTGAAGTTAAAGCCTTTATCAGCCTAAGCCACTTTGCCCCACTGACAAGAAGCACCTGCATCACATAGCTACAGGACAGAGGACACATTTCCATCATGTTAAGCCACTGAAATTTGCTGTTTGTTACATCAAGTTTTATCTAAACTAACCTGGGAGAGACTGGGAGAAGGCCAAGAGAATCTTGACCCTCCATTCAACATTTATCATTTGTCTTTCCTTCAGTTAAATAAGAAACCTATTCTCCCTTCTTAACTTCTACAAATGTCACCTTTCTTGATCCACCCTTATTATATGTTTTCTTTGACTCACTGTGGTGACAGCTAAAATTAAATGGATTAGAATTATAACGTGAAAAAAATCATTCATGGGCCGGCCCAGTGGCTCAGTTGGTTAAGAGCTCGCTCAAGAGTGCGAGCTGAGCTCTGAGCAACAGCGGTTCGAGGCCAGCCCGAGCTGAGTTGCCGTTGAGCTGCCAACAGGTGGCAGGATGGCTCAGCTAAAAAAAAAACAAAAACAAAAAAACAAAAAAAAATCATTCATTTTAATTCCTGCCCAAGGTCTTAGCTATAATTCACTTATTTATAGTTTATTCACTCAGTTAATAAAACCTTACTCAATGCCTACTTACATATGTCTAGGTCATAGTCTGGCCTCGATAAATGCATGGGCATCACCCCTGGCCTCTCCTATAACCATGGCAGATACTGAAAATCAGAAGTGCTTTTTCTCAGCGAGTTCAGACAAAGCCTCAGAACCCTTTAGAGTAGAGTCCAAATAGCCATTACCAATAAATCCATAATGGCAGCTCTTCCATTTCAAAAAAAACAACATGTATTCAAGTTGTTCCTACTTGTATCTCAATAAGCAGATTTTCCAAAGGGGTTGTGAAGTGGTTTGGTCTCCTGTTGTCACCATTCATTTCAATCTACTTATGATATGTTTTGGGGAGTAATCAAAGCTGTAAAGACCAAGCTACATTTGCAGCTAAGTGTCCACATGGATTTAGGTTTCACCAGGCAGATATACCTGCACAAGACTTGAAATGCAGAAATCAGCATTGTGAAATGGTAGCCTTATATGAAGAGATTTGACCTTCTGGCAAGGGCAGTTTGCAGAAGTGTTCAATTCTCTTGAGGCAGCTGCGAGGAAGGTTCTACAGTCCAGTATCTGGCATCAAAGTTGGTGTCTGTGGTAGTCAGGTTTCCCTTAAGAAGTCCCTTGGTGTGGCTGCTCACGTCATGAATTGTTCCTGAATGAGCAGGACCTATGCTTGGTTCCACTCTTAGATCCAGGCAAGAGGGACTCCTGTTTTGGGGCCTCACATTTATAGCTCTCCTGTGGTCACCTCCCATTCATACTGAGTGAGTATGTGGGGCTAATGGAACCTACTTAACTGGACTGCACCCCAGAAACCATGGACACATCGATTCCTTACCCAGTGACCTTGAGCTTCCTTCCAGGGTCTGTGTGGGCTGTTTTCCTGGGGCCATTCTCCTGAAAGAACTATGTTACTGTTAGGTCTGAGGGTGGCTGCTGGCCAGCTCATTGGCAGCGGTATGGATAGAGCTTGGACACATGGGCTGTAGTGTCCACACCCATGCAGATGACGGTCCCTTCATAATGGAACCAGAGATGGGAAGAGAAGGGCTAGGAACCTGGGTTGGGGATTTGGGGCCATGCTTTCCCTAAGCCACTGTGCTTTGATGAGTAACCCAAAGGAGCCTGAGAATTCTAAAGTCAGTCTTGACTTCCCAGGTCATTTTGGAGGTGCATTCCTCAAGGTGGGAAACTAGCACATATTTCATTTAAGTTTGAAACGTATGTGTAGAACTTTTAAGTATCTAGACCTGTTATGCGGGTGTCTTCTTGTACTCTTGCCCTAGACCCCACACATTTTTGTTGCAGGACTACTTAGTACTCTAGCCTCTAATCCATTCTGTAAGCAAGCTCAGTCTCTGTCATAAACCCCTGTCTGCTCAGAGTATATTTTGTTGTCTCTAAGCCAAGAACTCTGGCCATTACTGTTCCCTAATGTTTAGCAAGGGATACCATTTTCCTTTTCTGGTAGATAAATCTACATCAAGTCCAAGAATACAGAACCCTTCCAGGATCCACCATAGCGTCTACTTGCTGTGAGTGACTCTTCCTGACCCCAAGGCTCTGTGCTGTGGCAGAAAGAGCAGTGAAGGCTGAATGAAAGCCTGCGTTGGAGACTCAGCTCTAACACTTACCAGCTGTGCACTCAGAACAAGCAATTTTTAACTTCTTTGAATCCTTGTTTCTCACCTGGGGATTTAATCAGATAATGTGTGTACATATACTTCATTGAATAGCATTATGCAGATGTCACTTTGCACTTTCGAATGCCGGAACTAAAGACAGTCAACAATAACTGACTGCTTAGGTATATACCCTGTGATATATTCTCAGCTGCCTTTTCTTCTGTTTACTTCAAAAAGGTCTGCTCCAGTCAGTTCCCTCTAGAAAACCAATTCTACTGTCCTAACTTATGACACCATCAGGAAATATTTCTAGAAAGTCATTCAAATGTTTCCATTTGCCAATTCCATTTTGGTACTTCAGATTCTAATTTCTTAGGCTACAGGAAACCGTTTTCTTTCTTGCTTGGTATTTAAACTCTTCAAGCACTTGTCAAGCGTTATTATGTCATACTCACCCCACTCAGGGATTTAATCACACACTCCATCCACTTCAAGACATATTCATTTTCTGGAGTATCCAATGACATGATCCACAGCAGCAGAGATAAGGATTCAAGCATTTAAGTTCCTCTTGGGTTTTCTTGATTTTCTGAATCTTAAGGAATCTTTTAGAATCGGTCCTAAAGCAATGCAAGTTACAAATAGCTTTCACAACATGATGTATTTTCTTTTCATTATGTTTTTCAGATTAAGAACCTATTAAAGCAGTATCCTATCTTAGCAGGAAGATAAGTTTTCTGTGGTTCATAAACTTGGAAAAGGGAACATTTCAAAAATCATATTATTGACATATTTCCATTAAATTCCTAAAAATCCACAGTGATATGAGAAAGGACTGCATTACGTATTTTCTATTTTTAAAAGATTGTTCTAGTTTCCAATGCTCTCCACCTGATGTTTCTATGAAGTTCCCAAAAGTACAAGTAAATGATTGGAATTGTGGAACCATTGAGACATGGTATCAAACAGTTGAAACTACCTAGAACCTTTGAGAAAATGCTTTAAATTTTGGAAACAATCAATACACGTGTCTGTGCTGTGGCTGGGAGCTTGGCCATGTCGGCTCCATTCTTAGTCCTTCTTCTGCTTAGCTCTCCATAAAAGGGGGAGACTGAGTCCTGCAGTGTGTTATTCCCAGAATCTCAGATCAGCTATATTCTGGCTGACTGTTGACCAAAAACAAAAACAAACAAACAAACAAACAAAGACAAGGCAGAAGATTGAATGGAGTGGGAGAGAGAAGTCTGGGACGTCTTCTGTCTCTCTAGCTTAGGCAGCTTCTCATCAGTTGCTTCTCTTCTGTGGTTCCAGATACTTGGTTCCATCTGATGACTTTTGAGGCAGTAACTTTGCTACATGCTTCATCTTTCCAACTTACAGTCACTAGTGGTTTCCACCTATTTAACTTTGAATTACCTTACCACACCCTCTACGGTTCTCAGAAACTCTATCACCTGTGTAATAATTTCCCTGAATTAAATTCATTCTGTAGAAAAGTAAAAAGGTAGTTTCTGCTTTCCTGGTTAGACTATGACTTATAATACTGAAGATCTGACAATTAAGTTTGTAAACTTATCGCAACGATGTTGCTAAACTTTTTCCATATCAGAGGGATGATTCACTGTGACTTTGTACCAACTGGACAAACAGTTAACCAAGTTTACTATTTGGAAGTGCTGAAAAGGCTGCATGAAAGTTAGACGACCTGAACTTTTCACCAACAATTCATGACTCTGGCACCAGCTCACACGGCACTGTCTGTGAGGGAGTTTTTAGCCAGTAAACAAATGACTATATTGAAACACCCTCCCTACTCACCTGATCTGGCCCCCAATGACTTCTTTCTCTACCCGAAGATAAAGGCAATACTGAAAGGTAGACATTTTTATGAATTTAGGACATCAAAGGTAATATGACACAAAAAGAGCTCCAAAATTGCTTCGAAGGGTGTACTAGGCACTGGCATCGGTGCATAGCTTCCCAAGGGGAGTACTACAAAAATAGCTCTAGTGATATTCAGCAATGAAGTATGTAGCACTTTTTCTAGGATGAGTTCGTGAACTTAATTGTCAGACCTCATATACAATGGAACATTACTCCTACAATGAAAAGGAATGAAATCTTGCCATTTGTGAAAACATGGATGGACCTAGAGGGTCCGTTATGCTCAGTGAAATAAGTCAAAAAGAAAAAGACAAATATCGTATGATTTCACTTATATGTGGAATCTAAAAAAAAACAAAACAAATGAACCAACAAAACAAAACAGAAATACACCCATAGATACAGAAAACAAGCCAATGGGCTGCCAAAGAGAAGGAGGGTAGGGTAATGGGTGAAAAATAAATAAATTAAAAGCTCAGTTGAAAAAAAAAATCTTATACAGTTCTAGGGAAGGAGTACTATCACCTTTATAGAAGCTGAAATTAGAAGAATTAAGAACAGTAATCTGGAGGTAAAGGAAATAAAATTACTTGGTAATCTCTGTTTGGATGAAACATATAGTAAGTGATCCCATATCTTAGGATTAAGTGAGCCCATATTTAAACAAGTGTCATTTTCCAATTTGAGACAAAGATGGAAACACACTTATTTAATAATCTTTTGTTTGTTTTAAAAGAAAAATGTATTTATTATACATTTTTTAATACCTTGGTTTGTGAGTATAATTCATCCCATAAACAAACTACTCATATTGCAAAACATCGCTCACTTACCAAGATAAAATGTATTAGAAATGTTTGCTCACCTTGCGGAATATTTGCAAAACAAGCTACTCGCAATCCAAGGTTTTACTGTACTGAAAAATATAAATAAAAAATTTTAGTCTTCTCAGAGATAAGTACCTGAATATATTAAGATATTTTCTTTCATGTACATTTACATATGTATGTGTATGCATATGGATGCATACATGTGTATGTGTATGTATGTTTCTGTGTGTGTGAAAAGCACATATATGTAAAACAAAATTGGAATGATGCTCTTAATATAATGTTGTATCTTATATAAGTCACTAAACATTACAGGGGTTTTCCCACATCATTAAATGGTCTTTAAAAAAATATGATTTTTGATAGCTTGTGAATTTTATTGTATGGATAATTCACTTATCCATCCCCATTATAAAAAACAATGTTGGTAACAGCAGGATAACTGACTCTGGGTGGTGAACACACAATGCGATATATAGATGATGTATTACAGAATTATACACTTGAAACCTATGTAATTTTACTAACCAATGTCACCCCAAAGAATTTAATCATTTTTCTTTTAAATCCTATGCGCATATAAGGTTGTGTGTGGATAGGCAAGACTATAAAAAAAGAGATAATGTCTTTTCCAATTGTTCATTATCAAATAAATTAAATAATGATTCCCATGTTTATCTTTTCCTTATATTTCCAAATGGAAATGGTTGGGTAATCTTATTCTGTATTTAAGATCCACAGCATTTTTAATAATGATACCATAAAGATATAAATGAAGAGAAAGACATACTCACCTTCTTATCAACAATTCAAAAATGAATGCATTTCTGTTCTGCCTTTAATGTAGATAGACATTTGTGCCCCAGGGATCAAAGATCTCGCTCACCTTCATTTTCTGCATTTTCTCAGTAGTTCCAGGTTGGCCAAGGGCTTATTTGTCCTCACAATAGAGATGTTTAACCTGGAGTTACTAAGCTTCAGGGGGTCCTTGAACTCCATGAAACTGCATACATTTTCTCTTTATGTGGAAACATTCTTCTTTCTGGGGACACACTCCACAGCTTTCAGTGGATTTTCAAATAGCATTTCCAGTCCCTCAAAACACTTAAAAATTATTGCTGATAGGTGTCTTAAGGTTTTTGAAGAGGTACATGAAGAACAAAATAAGGCACAAACTCATTCTCAAGTTCAAAACACTAGTCTAAGTTATTGCTACAGTAATTTACCCATCATCAGAATGTGTGGGAGTAAAACCTCAGGGTACAGAAATCAGCATGATTGCAAAAAGAAAAAAAAAAGAAAAAAAAAGCTATTTAGAGGGATTTTCTCCTCCTTTTTGCTTCCCCAGGCCTCAAACACTGCATGGAAAAAAAAAAAAAAAACCTGTAGGAAAAACATTTTATTGTTGTGTTACAAAAAACAGCTATTAACCAGGGAGAAGTGCTATTGTTAGAAAAAAAGAGGGCCGGCAGAGCGGTGGGTTGGTTAAGAGCTGGCTTGGGAGGCCAGCGGTCCCGGTTGGGATCCTACGTCTGAAGGCCAGTGACACTGTCCTCTACAGCTAAGATGGTGAACAACAGCTCCACCTGGAGCTGGGCTGCTGTGAGTCCCCAGGTGGGCATAGCTGCAGCCCCTGCTGCAGTGGTCTGCCATAGGCTACAGTGAGTGGCTGGCAGCCAGAGTGAGCGGCTGGCAGCTGGTGTGAGCTGCCAAGAGCCTCTGTGAGTGGCCATCCAGAGGCTAGCAACCGATCTGCCTCAGCCGGGAAGAGCACAATGATCACAATACCAACATGGGCCAGTGAAGCAATGTCCTCCACAACTAGACTAAAGAACAAAAGGACAGCAACTTGTCTGTTCTCCTTCCCTGGTTCCCCAAAGCTGTTTCCCTCCCCCAAATTCCCCAATGAAATCTTAATTAAAGAAAAAGAGAAATGAGATAACAATATTTACTCATTTATTAGCCATGTTCTTAGAGACCTTAAAAAGAAACATTTCTAGGTACGCTTTCCGGTATCATCAGAATGCCTATGACATATCCACTGTAATTGGTCCTTTATGGAGAGCATTCCTGGAAAAGCCTGCCTGTAGGATGATTTGGCAATTGTTAGGCTAATCCTGATGAATTTGGGTCATACATTGTCTTCCGCATGCTCTTGAGATCTAGGCCCTAATTTATTAAACCCTATTCTAGAATTAAAATCATATATGTATCTCCATGCATCTCTGAACATAGTGTGACAGTGATGATGATAAAAATATGCTGCTAACAGGTGGCAGGATGGCTCAGCTAAAAAAAAAAAAAATGTGGACAATGATCATGATAACTAATATTGATCTAATATTTAGGATGTGCCTGACAGAAAGCCTTAGGTAGTGACTATTTAGTTTACAGATAAGGAAACTAAACTGTAGAAAGCTTAAATAACTTATCCTGGGTCACAGAGCTAGAAAATGCCCAAACCAGGGTCAAGCCCTAACAGTCCTATCAGAGCTTATTATGCTATTTGGTTTCTAAGATGTAACTCAGGAAGTTGCTCATCTATTCCTCATTTTTCATCATCCCTAGTCTTTCCATGTTTGTTCTCCCTCAGCTCTCCCACCCAGAATGACCCCAAACCTTCTTCTAGATTCAACTCCTAGCAACTGCCAACATTTTCCTCTGGCCCAAAGGAGTGGCCATCTCAGTTCATGACCTACGAGGACCTTTGACGGGTCTTGACTGTCACAGTCCTTGTTGACCAGTTATGCTCAAATTTGGTCTTTTGTGATAAGAAGTGGAAGCTGAAGCATTTCTGTTGTAATGGCCTTATTGAAGTTGGAGTTAAAAAGAACAGCCACATTTTACAGATTATATGTCAAGGCTTTATAGATCATCTGTAGAAGATGGAGTGTACTGTCTTGGCCAAGACAAGACTTAATGTCATATAAGGCTATTTCCCCAAACTCTGGCATTCACATAACACGTGATTTTTTGTTTCCAGTTCTGTACTATCTGTGCTAGTATTGATTGAATATTTTTATTTCAACATACTTGCCGTTTTTTTAGTTAAATAAATTTATAAATGGAAGTTTATTTCATTACAATAAATAAAAAAAACTCTAGCATCATCTAACCTAAATAGAGTGCCATTTAAAAAGCAAACATAACAAAACCACATTGTTAAATTCTACCTAGGTTTTATTGCCTTCCAAGGTTCTAATTATTGAAGCTTCCTCCCCTTTGTTAAAAAAGGGAAATTATGTTGTAGTAGAGAAAAACTAGTACTAACCTAGGATTTCTCTTTGATCTAATCATACAGATTAATGGGGAATGAAGAAGAGAATAATTTTTCTTATTATATGGTTTATTCTTATTTAATGCCCTGTCCACACATTACCTAAAATTCATCTTGAGCAACACTCTCCATTAGAAATATAATGCACATCATATATAATTTTAAATATTCTACTAGCCACATTAAAAAATAAAAAGGATAAATTAATTTTAATGTTTTATTTAAACCCACATATCTAAAATATTATTTTAACATATGTAATCAGCATAAAATTTATTTATGAACTATTTTATACTCTTTTTTATATTGTCTTTGAACCTGGTTTGTATTTCACAGTGATTGCACATCTCAATTCATACTAGCCACATTTCAAGTTCCCAATAGTCACATGAGGCTAGTGGCTACAGAATTAGACAGCACAGAAGCCCTACATTGCACTCTTTAGAAAATGCAGGCTGTGATCAGGATGTCTGAGCACCCGGGCCCTTTGTGGTTAATATGGTTATGACCCCTAACAGCCAGTTAGCTTTTCTGGACCTCAGTTTCTGTGCCTCAACAATAAAAGGATTTCTCTAGCTGTCCCTGCAGTTTCAAGCTGCCCTGCTTCACTATGACTACCATTTGGTTCTTTCTGTTGAAGCTCTCTTAAAGTTCCTGGAAACCTTCAAACAGATCATACCATCACCCTCCAAAAGTACACTTGGTTGATGAATGTTGCTACAGGAGAGCAGACACAGGGAAGTCTTACATATGAAGGTTGCAGTGCCTAAAAGCAGCATCATAGGAAGAAGTAAAGCACAGTAAGATTCAGTGTTCATCTGTTTGTTCTTTCATTCATTCATTCATCCATTCATCCATTCAACAAATGTTCGTTGAAGCTGCTCTGTATCAGGGCCTGTGCCAGCAGTTGGACCTAGAAAGCTGAATAGAATATGATTTCATCAGTGGGAAGATGGGTTGGGAGGATTTCAGTGAAACAGTGGGACAAGTGTTGTTGACTGAACCCCCGAGCTTCAGGAGCACAGAAACAGGACTCTTAACCCAACGTAGGGCTTATTGGAGAAAGTAGCATTTAAATGGACTCTTAATGATGAATTGGAAGTAACCAGGCAACTAGCAATAGGAATGTTTTAGGCTGGAGAAGCAGCAGGTGTAAAAGCCCAGGGCAAGAGGCATATTTGTGGAGCTTCAATTGCCACTAGATTTCAAGATGGGGGTGGTAGTGAGAGATGAGAACGGAGAGGTAATAATTAGTGTGTAAATCCAGAAAGGTCTTGAATGATATTTAAGGATCTAGATTCTATCCTTAAATTAGAGAAGCACTGCAGACTCTAAATTGGGGGGGATGCATACTAATATTTATATTTGATTATTATTTCTTTGGCTGCAGTGAAATGAAGGAAGGAGAGAAGAAGCCAAGCATGAATGACAGCAAGGGGATCAGTTAGGAGGCTGATTCAGAAATCTAGGCTGAGAAAAGGAACTGTGTTGATGAGACACTTAGGGGCAAAATCCATGGATTGAATTAATTCATTGCCACTGGAGAGGGAAATGAATGAGGCCAAACAAATGATATTTCAGGTTCTGGCTTAGGTAGCTATTAGATATTGGTGACATTCCCTAAAATAGTGACCAGAAGAAGGGGGTAAGTCTGTTCACCATTTTGTTGACCTGGAATCTGGCATATTTTGTTGAAGCTCTGGATACTACCAAAGCAATCTTGGGTAGGGTTTGGAAGGCTTCATGCCGAGAACTGGATGCTTGCCTTAGGTAAGAGTTATACACATTCACTGACAAGAAAACAATTGGGTTAACAAACAAAAATAATGGTGTTTAGGGCCTGCCGAGTGGCGCGGTGGTTAAACGCTGGCTTGGGAAGCCCAGTTCGGTCCCACATATGAGGGCCAGTGACACTGCCCTCAAAAAAAAAAAAAAAAAAAAAAAAGATAATCGTGTTTTATTTTACTTCCTAGTTTAAAATTATAATTTTTTTTTCATAGAGACTTTGAATCATCCTTCAAGTAAGACAAAATTGTTATAGGAGTAACTTCTCTGAGCTGTCCCTCAACTATCTTCCTACAAGAGTTTATGAATCACAAGGGAGCAGGAATTTTTAGTGTCTCTTAGCTGGTCAAGATCAGGATTGAGATCTTCATCAAAGCCAAATAAGATCTCTCCTTTAGGGTTCACGAAGGGTCAAAGGCAGGTCTGCAGAGCACTATGAAAGCATTCAGCTATTTATTCCCAAATGTGGCACTGGCTATCTTGTATGGGTTTCACTGATGCTGATGTTTATAATACTCATTGCAAACACAAAGATTAGAAAATGAAGTTAAGTAAATGAAAAGGCAATCATCAAAATGATTACTCAGTCAAAGAGCAGAAATTAAAACAGTATGATCAACACAAGGAGGAAAACATATAAATACGACAAAAACATGAAAAAGGACCAGGAAGTTCTAGTCTCTAAATTTGAAAAAATGAAAATGATTTTTAAAAAAAGAAATCCCAAGTGACAGGTAAATAACTAAAGATATAGGTTAAGGTATTATTTCTTGAGGGAGGTCCACAGGTCTAGGCCCCCAATAGGATCATCCTAGGCAGACATTTTTTGGCAGAAAGCCATAGTCAACTGATTTTTCTTCCAAGCAAGTAATAATAATACTAATTAAAATCATTAATTCCTTAACTTAGGCATTTCGTTAAATTGAAACCACAAATATGGAAGTCTCACATCCACTTGAAATCAGTAGATTTTTGTTAACATAAAAATGACAGCACATACCACTGGGCTTGTCATTTATTTGGAGGTGGGGATCGCACCAAATAAAAACCTATTGCTTGCTGTAATAAAAACTTGTTGGCTATTTTTAAATGGAGATTGGTAATGACTTCGTCTTGACAGCTGTTCACATGCACTCATTTTTTGCTCACCCTGGTCCAATGGAAATCTTGCAGTTAAAAAGATTTCAAATAAGTCACTGCTCTCAAGTGTTTTCAATTCTGTCCAATTCAATGATGAGTGAAGTCAGTTATGGGGGAAATAGTTGTCTTTCCAAATTTAGTGTGCTGAAAACACGTTGTTGTGGTTAGCAAGCATTACACGATCCCTCCATATTTAGAAAACATTTTCATTCCCTTGCCCAAGCCCACCCACAAGAGTGGATGGAACTTCGATTGCATCCACACTCATGAAATGTAAACTCCTCAGGTTCTGCAAAGCCTGCTGAGCAAGAAAGCTGAACACAGAAATGTCAGAAAACTATGTAACCTTTGGACCTAAAGAGGGTGGAGGTGGGGGCAACTCAGTCGCCATTGACTATTTCCAGTTGGTTTTTAAACTATTTCTCACCTTATCCACATCAGATCTCCTTTGTTTGCCCAGAGAGCACCTGGAAAGATGCCTAATTAGGGGGAAGACAGCTTGCTGTTTATCTAAGGCACTGGACCTCAGCACTCACCATGGCTCACCTCTGAGCTGAAGGTCAGTCCAGGACGTCATCACTCTCCTCCATGTTGACGGCTTTGACTGTATCCATGCTTTCTGAAAGGCTTAAAAATGTGTAGGCTGAACGTGGAGCTTGGATTGCTGAGGTGGAATGAAGCTGCTTTATATGGTACAGGACTACTGCAGAGAAAAGAAGAAAAACCTGCTTTGTACAAAGCTGCACATAGTAGGTTATTAATCAATGATGGCTAAATAAAGAAATTGTGGCCATCTCTAAACAGAATGCCACATCTAGCATCCTAAATGAAATCTGCATAGCAATTTTTCTCAAACTTCACTGCTTAAGTGCCTCAAGGAATGTAAGGAGGAAGAGAAAAAAGAATGATCTAAGATTAGCAACACCAGTTTGTTGTAGGAATTTCTTTGAAGTCTCATGTCCTATCTTAAAAGTTTTTGCAAATTTTTACATCCTGTGATGTACTATATAAATTTAGCTTATGGCTTCAGGTAACTGTGGGTAAAGGATAATTGCCAGATGATGTCAGACAATACTGCATATACAATATACATGTGGAAGAAATACTTTTGAGCTGAGTTCATTATACTTGATTAAAACTACAACTGATTAATGAAGATCAGCTCGCTCTTCCTACAGATTTCAGTAAGTGGTACGTTTGGTGGAGAGGAATCTGCTAAAATGGAATCTTTAATATGATTATTTTGAATAAATGATTTAACTCATTCAGCTTACACTTAATGAATATCTATTATGCATAAGGCAGCGTGATGTGTACATAAAGATAAGTAACACATGACTCTTTCATAGTTCTGGGGAGAGACCAGCCCAAACTAATGATTATAGGAAATCAAGGTAAGAATTTTGGTAGAAAAACCATAGGAGCCACTTCCAGTATAGAACAGCAAAGGTATCATTAAAAGATGAAGCATCATTCATATCTTTATGTGTACACTGTTAAAAGAAAAAATCTAATATCTTTAGTCCATGTGGACCTCCCAGCATGGAAAGATTAGAATGGAAAGAATCCATGAAACATTCTAGGAATTTTTTTAGTATTGAGAACTTTTGTCCTCTGCCATCTCCCAAGACCACACTCCTTTTTATAACTTCCATCTCTCCTGTTTGTAAGCCAGAGTATGTCAATGAAATATCAAAAAGAGAACAGAGAAGAAAATTAGACCCAAATAGGACTGAACATGATCGTCAGAGCTGTGCAGTTGAACAATGCCAGAGTTCACACATTCCTCAACATTTGTGTTGTTGTGGATGAAAGCTTTTCTAACCCTTCCTGCTCTTGCCCAACTGCCCCATGAAGATATTTTTCTCGGTTAACCATCTGCTAATTAACAGAAGTGGAACTCTTATGTGTCATAGAGCCTTGGGACAACCAAATATAAGTGCTCAAGATTGTTCCTTCATTCCTTTACCTCCTGTTTTCTTCTCTTCTGTCATTAATCTTTGAGCAAAACACGAGTTACTAGGAAAATAAGGCATGATCCCTATCCACACAGTGCTCAGCCTAATGGAAGGCAGACACATACACAGATAATTTAAAAATGGACATAAGTGGATTGTATGTGATGTACATACACACACACATACACATGATATACATATATTACATATACATGTATGATATATACCAATATATGTATATGATCTATTTGTATATGTATATATAAAATGCACACAAAAACTCACACACATACACACACATACACACCCCACACACGAGCAGAAGGAGAGTCAGTTATACAATTTAAGAAATCAATTCAAGGAAGGCTACCCTGAGGAATAATGTAAGTGATCAAGAATGATGTGGTAGTAACCTCCCTTCAAGATGGCTCCCAGGGATCTTCACCAACTTCTGTCTATAGTCTTGTGTGGTCTCCTCCCATGTCGAACTAGGGCAGACCTGCAGGACCAAGAGAAAGAACAGTGTATAACTGCAGAAATAATGGTGTATAAATTCCAAGACTAGATCATAAAAGGCCTTACAGTCTCAGCCTTGTTCTCAGATCACTAGCTCTGGGGGAAGCCAGCCCCCATGCTGCAGACAGACTTTCAAGCAACCCTGTTGAAAGGCCACCTGCCAAAAGCCAGCCTCAATTTGCCAGCCATGGCACATTGTGATTGTGCCACTTTGGAAATAGATTCATCAGTGCCATTAAGCCTTCAAATGGCTCCAGCTAATACCTGACGGCAACCCTTGAAAGACCCCAAGTTCTAACCCACTTCTAAATTCCGGACCCATAGGCACCTTGAACAATAATAAATGATTATCATTGCTTTATGCTTCTAACTTTTTGGGGTAATTTGTGATGCAGCAATAGATAACTAATATAGTTGGGCAGAATTAGGCATGTGAAGATCACAGAAGGGGGCTGAGTCAGAAAGGAAAGGGGAAGGGGTTCAGGGAAAAATAGAACAGCAAAAGCTCAGAATGCGTGGGAGCTAAAAGAGAACCTCTAGTGCTACAGAGTTAATCGTAGGTTAGAAAAGTAAAAAAATGTGGTTGGAGAGGTAGCCAGAGCCAAATCATGAAGGGCTATAAGCTAAATTAATGAACTGGACATTGATTTCAATAAAGATTCTCAAAAATGGGCTCTCTGGGTCACTAGACTCAGCTGAGTTTACTGAGTTAAAATCCCAGTGGGTGAAGCCTTAAAATATACTTTTCAATAACATCCTCAGCTGATTCTCAAACCCATACAAATTTAAGTACGTGATGACAAATGATGAGTAATTAACAACTTTTTAAGAGAAGAAGGAGTTTCCGACGGACCGTGGCAGCTATGTGGTGAATGAATTTTTGCAGGGAGAGACTATTCCCAAGCAGCCAGTTAGAACAATATTTTCACTGAGAAAGTTGCTTGCTTCCTAACCAGTCTAGCTGAAATCTTGTTTCTGATGTGGTTATTGTCCTCAAATTTAAACCTAATCTGACCTTTACGATCTAGCAATGAGCTACACTATTTTAATAGCTAATATTTATTGTATATTTATCATCTGTTAGGCATAATAAGAAGCACTGTTATATAGATAGAGAGGCTAAGTGAGTAGTCCAAGGTCAGGAAGCTGTAAGTGCCAGAGCCAAGACTCCAACCCAAAGCCAGTGTTTTGTTCCTCCATTTACAGCTTACTATTCTCCAATAGAGTCTCCAAGGAACACATCTATTTGTCTTCAGAAATTCCATACTTAATCTTCACCACTAAGGTATCATCTATAGTATTTCTCTTCCTGAGATATTTTCTCAGTTCCTGAAGCAGTTGAAAAAATACTGGCTCTGGGGTCTGCCTTGGGTTCAAATCCTACCTTTGACTAATTAAATATGTGATCTTAGAGAAGTCTTCCAGTTTCTCATCTACAAACTGGGAATAAAACATGTGTATATTACAAGATTATGACAATTGAATAAAGAAATATTTGTAAAGGGCTTAGTATAATCCTGGACTTTAGTTGGTGCTCAATAAATAGTAATTTTCTGTCTCTTTCTTCTATAGTCCAGAGGTAGCAAACTCATGATCTTGAGAACCATAGTTATCCGAAGGACATGTTCTGTTTGCTTGACTTTTTTTTGTTTTTGTTTTTTTGGTGTTTTTTTTTTTGTAAAAACTACATAGCATAAAATTGACCACCCTAATCATTTTTAAGTGCAGAGTACTGTAGTGTTACCTATATGCACATTGTTGTTAAACTTACCCCTAGAACCTTTTCATCTGGCAATACTGAAATTCTATACCCATCGAACAACAAAACCCCCTTCCCTCCCACCCCAGCCTTTGGCAACCACCATTCTACTTTCTGTTTTGAAGAGTTTGGCTACGTTACATGCCTCATATAAATAGAATCATGCTATATTTACCTTTTTGTGACTTGTTTCATTTCACATAATTTCCTCAAGGTTAGTCCATGTTGTAGCATGTGATAGGATTTCCTTCTATTTTAAGGATGAATAATATTCCATTGTGTGTATAAACTACATTGTCTTTATCAATCCATCTGTCAGTGGACATTAAGGTTGCTTCCACCTCTTGCAACTTTGTAAAATAATGCAGTAAACATGGTGGTGCAAATACCTCTTCAAGATCCTGTTTTCAATTTGTTTGGATATTGACTCAGATATATAATCCCAGAAGTGGGGTTGCTGGATCATATGGTAATTCTATTTCAAATTTTTTGAGTTTTCCAAAACTGTTTCCAAAATATACTGGTTTTCATAGCAGCCATACCACTTCACATTCCCATAAAAGTGAGCAGATTCCAATTACTCTACATCTTCACTGACACTTGTTATTTTCAATTTTTTCTTTCTTTCTTTCCTTCTATCCTTCCTTTTTCCTTTTGTTGTTGTTGTTGAGTTGGAGAAGATTTTTACAGATATATTCTGGATATTAACCTGTTATCAAATATGTGATTTGCAAATGTTTTCTCCCATTCTGTAGGTTGCCTTCTCATTCTGTTGATTGTTTCCTTTGTGACACAGACGTTTTTTAGTTTGATATAGTGTCATTTGTCTACTTTTCCTTTTGTTGTCTGTGCTTTGGTTTCATATCCAGTAAATCATTGCCAAATCCAGTATCATGGGGCCGGCTGAGTGGCGCGGTGGTTAAGCGCTGGCCTGGGAAGCCAGCGGCCCCGGTTCGGTCCCACATATGAGGGCCAGTGACACTGCCCTCAAAAAAAAAAAAAAAAAAAAACAAAACCAAACAAACAAAAAAACAAATCCAGTATCATGGAGCTTTTCTATAAGTATTTTGCAGTGACACAAATATTGAATCTATGCCATTCTACCATCAGCTCCAAAATACATGTCCTTCTTACATGCAAACTACATTCATACCCACACAGTAATCCCAAAAGTCTTAACTTATTCCAGCATCAATTCAAAAGTCTAAAATCCAAAGCATAGGACCAGCTGAGTGGCGTGTTGGTTAAGAGTTGACTTGGGATGCCAGCTCTGAGCAGTAGGACCTTGGTTCGGATCCCACATGAGGGCCAGTGATGCTCCACCCTCTACACCTAAGATGGCGAACAACAGCTCAACCTGGAGCTGAGCTGTTATGAATCTCCAGCGACGGCTTAGGCTGCAGCCCCTGCTGCTGTGGGCTGCCGTGCGCCGCTGTGAGTGGCCATCTAATGGCCGGTGAGCAAAACCTGGGAAGAGCGCAATGATCACAACACCAACATAGGCCAGTGAAGCGACGTCCTCCACAACTAGACTGAAGAACAAAAAGGACAGCAACTTGTCTGTTCCCCTTCCTGGATTCCCCAACGCTGTTCCCCTCCCCTAATTCCCCAATAAAAATCTTTAAAATAAAATCCAAAGCATAATCTAAATATCATCTAAATTAGACATGGGTGAAACCCAAGGTACGATTCATCCTGAGGCAAATTCCTCTGCACCTGTGAACCTGTGAAACCAAACGTCTTATGTGTTTCCAAAATACAACTGTGGGACAAGTCTAGACTACACATTCCCATTCCAAAGGGAGAAATAGGACAGAGGAAAGGAGTCACTGCTCTCAAGTAAGTCCAAAACCTATTAGGGTAAATTCCATTATATCTTACAGCTGTAGAATAATCCTCTTTGGCTCACTGCTCTGCCTTGCAGGCCCATGTGGGTGGCAATGTCATTCCCAAAGCTTGGGAGGATAGTCCCAAGAAGCTTTCTGCTGAGGCCCATCCCAGTGGTTCTCTTAGATTAAGATTGAAAACCCTCTGTTCTGGGCACTTCGGTTCTTTGAAACCTAGGTATAGGTAGCCATGACCTTGGGGCCTGTGTATTCTGCAGGTAGCAGAAATGGCACCACAGAGAGGCTGACAAAATTTGCTGCCTGCACTGGACTGCATGAGTGCCCAGCAGAGCGGCACCTGCGGTGGTTGAGGAGCATGGCACTAGAGTGTGGAGGACAGAGCCCTCGATGTGAGGCTGTGCCATGCAGCAAGTACCAAGGTCCTACAGGTGACAGCAACCCCTTATTGGAAACTACTCTGCCCCTGGCTCATCCCACTAGTGATGGGAGTGTAGATCTGATGACCTCTGAATTGGTTTTGGGTCGATCATCCTTCCCTGGTCTTAGGGACTAGCTCCTGGCTCCTGTCGAGAAGGCTGATCTCTACTTGTATCATTAAACTGTTGCTTGGTCACATCCTTAGTGTTTCATTTTTTGCAATATGGATAGGCTGAGAATTTTCTAAATCTTTAAGTTGTACTTCCATTTTGCTTAACAATTTGTCTTTAAGTCACTTCTCGCTTCTCATATTTTACTATAAACAGTCAGGAGGTGCCAAGCCACACCTTCAACACTTTGCTTAGAAATAGCTTTAGCTAAATATTCACTTTCACGGAATGAAATTTCCACCTCCCACAAAACACTAGAACACGGAACACAATTCAGTCAAGTTCTTTGCCACTTTATAATAAGGATGACCTTTCCTCCAGTTTCCAATAGCATGTTCCTTATTTCCATCTGAGACCTCATCAGAATGGCTGTTAGTGTCCATATTTCTTCTAACATCCTATTCAGGGTAACTTAGGTATTCTCTAAAAAGATGGAGGATTTCTTTATAGCTCTCCTCTTTTCTTTCTGGGCTCTCACCAGTATCACACTGTAGGCTTTTTTTTAAAACATGCACCTCAAAATTCTTCCAGCCTCTCTCCATTAACCAGTTCCAAGGCCACTTCTACATTTTTAGGTATTTGTTACAACAGCACTCCACAGCTCAGTACCAATTTTGTAGTCCATTTGAGTTTCTATAACAGAATAGTATAGATTGAAAAGTTTATAAACAACAGAAATGTATTTCTCACTTTTCTGAAGGCTGGGAAGTCTATGATCAGTGTCTGGTGAACGCCAGCTCCCTGGCTCATGGATAGCTGTTTTCTCACTGTGTTCAAACATGAGGGAAGGGGCAAAGGAGCTCTCTAGGGTCTCCTTCAAAAGGGCATTGATCTTAGGCATGATCTATGCTCATGGCCTAATCATCTCCAAGAGGTCCTACCTCCAAACACCATCATATCTCATATAGAGATTACGGTTTAACATATGAATTTTGGGGAGACACAAACATTCAATTCTACAGCAAGGCATTTAATACATTTGAGTTAATTTTTAACATATGGTGTAAGAATCCAACTTCATTATTTTGCATGTGGGTATTTAGTTTTCACAACACCTTTTGTTCAAAGAGGCTATCTCCATCGTGTTGCCTTGGCACCCATGTTGAAGATTATTTTACCATATGCATTATAGTATATTTCTGGTCTCTCTATTCTGTTCCAGTGGTCAACATGACTGTTTTTATGCCAGTAGCATACCGCTTTGATTACTATAACTTCATTATATGGTTTGAAATCTGGAAGTATTCCAGATTTCCAACTTTGTTCTTATTGCTCAAGATTGCTTTAGCAATTTAGGGTCCTTTGAGATTCTACAAGAATTTTAGGATACTTTTTTTCTATTTCTGGAAAAAAAAATGCCATTAGAACTTTGAAAGGGATTGAATTGAATCTGTAGATCATTTGCATAGATAGTATCCAAATATGTAGATTTCCTATCAGTGCTGAGTTCTGTGAGACAGAACCAGTCCCTCAGGCAGCCCCACTAAAAGCCAGAATGTTGGACAAGCACTCCGCATTCCTCTTTCTCTCCATAGGGAGAAGTGGTGAGTTGAGCATTTTCCCCCAACAGTACTGAGCTGTGCTAGCTTGGGAAAAGGACTATCATTGGTGAAATGAAATGGCTTTCTTTCCCCCATTTCAATATGAGCATTCTTGGCTTTGCACTTACCTGGGGTACTGTGACTTCTTAATTGAAAGATTGAGTTCTCATAAAGCCTTTGAACTGTAGGTTATTGTTAAGTCAGTGTGTCTGTGCAGGAATGAGGTCTGGGGCTTCCTATGTCACCATCTTACTCTAACATAGTGGCTTTGGACAATTTTTATTTGAATATAGATTGGCAGAACATGTAGCTCCAATTTAGCCCTACCTTCATTCCTCCTCTTGTCTTACATGAAGCTCTGAATGATACAGAATTCTTTTACAGGCTCTTCGAGACTCTTTTATTCATGTATTTCCCAATATTTGAACCCAGCATCAAAACATCTCTTGCAAGAAGCCTCACTACACAGGCTCCACCTTATTTAGGAGTGGAGGGCTGGCTCACTGTCTCATGAAAGAGCTTATTTAATTGATGAATAGTTCTAGGTTTCAGAAATAATTTTTTTTCTTTTTTACACTAAACTGTAATCAACTTCAGTATTATTACTACTCATTGTTTCTATTTCTACCCTCAGGAGAAAATCGAACCAATTGGTCTGAGTTGGGTTTTTTGTTTCTTTGTTTGTTTGTTTGTTTGTTTGTTTTGTTTTGTTTTTAGAGGGCAGTGTCACTGGTCCTCATATGTGGAACCCAAACTGGGGCCGCTAGTTTCCTAAGCCAGCGCTTAACCACCGTGCCACTTGGCCGGCCTGTTTCTTTGTTTTTTAATTTCATAAGACAGTCCTTTATTTAAAGATGGATATAATGACTTATTCTAGTTTGGTTCTGGATGAAAATTCCTAGGCCTTTTTGCCATATGGATCCAAGGCCTTCTCTCCATCCTCATGTTGTCCACGAAGTCCAGTTTGCTTTTGTCCTTCCTAAAGTGTTTCTTTGAAAGATGCCAGAATTGGAGACCTATTCCAGATGGTGTCTGACTAGTGTAAAGTATAGCGGAACAATTACTACCCAACATGGACCCATTTTGCCCCTGACAATGGGATCGTTCCTTCTTTTTTTTAAGCATCAAATTAAATTTTGGCTTTTTTTTTTCCCAATTCCCTTACATTTTTCATAAGCAATAATGCCTATTCAAGTCTTCTGTATTCTGCATTTGTGAAAGGAATCCCACAATATCCAGACTCAGAGTCCTAAATGAGGAATGTGATTAACATAGAAAACAATAGGTCTTATTGCCTCACTGAGATCTGACATACTATTTAATCTTCCCCACCCAGTTTTCACTCATCTTTTTCCTTGTATTTTTCTTAATATCACAATTGTGATTGTTGGCTCAATTATTATTTGGTAGGCCCACTGTCTGTGTAATTTATTTGTTTAACATCATTTGTTTTTGGCTCTAGTGAAGCTCAGTGAGGAAAGGAACTTGGTTTATCTTGTTCTCTGATATACCTGTATGTAGCATATTGTTTGGTCATTGTTGATGGTCAGTATGTATTTACTGAATAAATGAAAATACTCCCTCCATTTTTCTTTGAGACATCTGTGTCGGTTGGGTCTTCTCGGAAGCGGACACTGAGATAAAGTTAGGTGTGTAAGCAGTTTACTGGAGTACCGCCTGTGAAAGGAAAGAGGCAACAGCATTGGGCAGAGAGAGCCTCCAACGGTCTCGTCCAACCCAATGAGAAACTCTAGAGGAAAGATGGCTCGTTAGAGGATTCCTGTGTTGGAAAGTAATAGCAAGATGCCAGTGTCCCATCCTCTTGAGAGCCAAAATTGTGGTGTGGTCATCTTTCCTGGCATGTAATAAGCATTAAGAAAATATTTATTAAATGAAATAGCAATACCATAGGACTCTTTATACTTCCTTCGCCTGCCTAGAAAGGAAAAACGTGCTTATGGAGAGGGTAAGTGTCTGGTAGTATATCCGTTAGAACTTCTCATTAAGAAGCAACAGAACTGAATCTAGTTAGTATAAGAAAACAAAGGCAGGGGTCGGGGGGAATATATTTTAAGGATGAAGCGATGCTTTATAGGAACCCAGGCATGGTCCTTCTTCACATCCTGCCTGAGCTTCTCTCTGTAGCTGACTAATTCCATTTCTCTACAGATGGGCTTTCTCCATTTCTCTTGTCCTCCAAGGGAAAGTGGCTATCCAACATCTTCTCAGTTTATAGGATATGGTTAGAATACACACTGCCTCTCAGTTCCAAAACCCAATTCCCATGAGAAGGATTAGGATGGAAAATCTGTTTAGTTCACCCTGGATCATGTTTTTCACCCAGTTCTGATCAGCAATGGCTGAAAAGTGAGGTGGGATGGGAGGTGAGGTGGTAGAATCATACAACGCAAACGTGGTTGAGGAGTCCAGCTCACCTTGTGTGCTGGGGAGCTGTTCTAAAGAAAGGAATACAGCAAGTGAAAGAAAGTGTTTCTGGACCATTGGAGATGGGCTACAAAGAGATGTTATCGTGCCTCTGTCCCTGGAAATTTTAAGAAGAGAAGGCATAATGATGTGGTTTAGATGCTCTGTTAAAGGCGAAACATAGTGTCTCTTTCAGCTCCATGACTCCAGGAAACAGGCACCCTCTCTTCCTGAGACGTGAGATTATTTTCTGTGCCCTTTAACAATATCCCCAGAATACAATTCATTTTTGGATTCAGCAGGTAAATGGACACAGGCACGAGCATGGAGGATAGAACTTCTCAGAAACCACGCAAGAGAACAGATATTAATAGGGCTTGCAAGTTAACATGTATGTAGGTAAAGTTACTTCAGTGATGAGGTTAAATGATTTGGTAAATTTAACAAGAGTCGCTCTTTTAATGAAATCAGTTCATCAAAGAGTATGCTGGGCATGGTTTTTTATGAGTTGCAAAGCAGAACAGAGCAAGTAAGAATGTCTTATACATGTTATTTGAAAACTGAACTTCACTCTGTGATCCTAACAAATACTTTGACCTTTTGGGTCTCGGTGTCAATAATTCATCAACTCTTTCACATTCATTCGTTGTTTCATTTAACAAACACACCTCCAGTGCATACACCATGTCAGGCTCGGTGCTTGGTTTGGGAGACACAAAAGCAGGTCATATAGTTCCTTCCTTTAAGACACAAATACATTGCAGAGATGGTCACATACATAGATAATTACAAGACAATGAAACTACTTAATGGCATTGAGGGAAACCAGTGCAAGCAGCAGCAAAGATCCACCTGAGGTTTTCAAAATCTGGATCTCAGATTCTATGCTGGAAGTGCTGCACTGCCTAGCTCAGATCCAAAGTACCATTTTCAGCATGAGGTACTTCCTCCCTCTCCTGGTTAAGTTTTCATTGTTAATACTTCATGCTTCAGGGCAAGTTGCAAGTGTGGGGTATTTTTTATTATTATTATTGATCCTGTAACAAATTACCATAAACTTAATGGCTTAAAACAACACCCTTTAGTGGCTCATAGTTCCAATAGGTCAGAAGCACAGCATGATGTGACCGCATTCTCTGCTTAGGGTCTCACAGGGCTAAAATCAAGGTGTCAGCTTAGGATGTAATTCTCAGCCTCGAGGTCCAGGATCATCTTCCAAGCTCACTGGCAGAATTCAGTTCCATTTGGTTAAAGGACTGATGTCCCCATTTCCTTGACACATGGTCCCCTTTATCTTTAAGCAACAACAGCATATAGAATCCTTTTTATATTTTCAGTATCTCAAAGTTCCCCTTCTGCTTTAAAGGGATCATGTAATCTCCCCATCTTAAGGTCCACTGATTAGTAAACTTAACTGTATATCTGTGAAGTCCCTTTTGCCATGTAACAACATATTCATCAGTGTACCATGAGAGAGAGAAATGGATATTGGGCCAAAATTTGACCCTCTATTCCTGACATATGTATGTTCTTCCTCTCTCTTTCCTCTCTCAAGTGACCTGTGACCTGGAGAAAGAATGAACTGAACTCAGAGGAAATGACTAAAGGAGTAAAAATGTCTTTGCATTAGGTCAGATAATCAAAGCCACTTAATCCTAATTTGTGGTTTGCTTTCATTCAAACCTCCCAGCATATCTAGAGTAGCCAGTAAAGTAGAGGCTGGTAACTGAGCTGGCTGATATTTATTGAGGAGTTATCATGAATCAGGGACATGAACTCATGTAATCCTCACAATACTCCTATGCAGTGGGATTATTATTGCAATTGCTTGCCAGATAAAGCAATTAAGGTATAGTTGGGCTTGCTCAAGTCTGTCTAGCTAGGACAGGGAATCCTGGGATGTGAACCCAAGGCTGTGTGTCTTGAGGGCAAAAGATTTGGACCATCAATGCTGTTCCTACTGGTACACTAGAGAGAGATTTTCCTTTATATGTAAACTAAGTGGGGAAGAAAGAAGAGACGGAGAAGGGAAGGAAATATTTATGTGTTAAACACATCCACACACATCCTATCTCATGGAATTTTCAGAAATATTCTCTGTGGTTATACCATCTCCATTTACTGAGGAGGAAAGTGAAGCTCCATCAGGTTCAGTGATTTTACCAAGACCCTAGAACCCATGAGTGGTAAAGCCAGAGGACCACATGTAAGTCCAAAGTCTGTGCTGCTTCAGTATACTCTACCAGCCCTGACACTCTTTCTGAAGTTAAAAGCTCAAGTTCTGCCTACCAGGAACAGGGAGTGAAAAGTGAGAAAGTGTTCTGGGCACAGTGGGTCGGGATGGTATTAGCAACCTGAGATTCTGGACATGTCCATGCAGTCAGGCCCATGTGCGAAACTGAATGTGCCCAGTCTCAAGAAAGGAGCCCTGAGGCCAGCACACGTGGGCCTGTGCCAGCCATCATCATGACAAGCAATGTCTTTTCTACCTAGGAGCACATCCTTGTTCAACCAGGATGCCATCTGGGTCTCTGATTAATTTGAAGATGAAAAATTATGGCTTGAAGGTGAGTTAGCTCTCAATACCAAGAGATGCTAGTATTAGCCTGTGAAATCATTCCAGTTGCTCTACAAAATGGCATCATTCAAATGATGCTTTTGTTCCCAGGCCTTTGGCTTGGCAACATTCATCTGGTCTTTGCCAAAGGAGAATTCATGCCACTGCTTTGACAGAGCCGCCACCTTTGGGGTCAGAGAATGCCAGGCCAGTGTCTGTCCCAGCCAGAGCTTCTGGCCTGGCTTTCTTGCTAAACAAACCCTGGCCTTTGGAGCCTTTGGAGCCTGTAAGGAGAGCTTTCTCCCGCCTCCTCTTTATGTCTTCATAGAAATATGCCAAAGGGCTGGCCGAGTGGCATGGTGGTTAAGCACTGGCTTGAGAAGCCAGCGGCCCCGGTTCGGGTCCCACATATGAAGGCCAGTGACACTGCCCTCAAAAAAAAAAAAAAGAAAGAAATATGCCCGAGAAGTTTTTTCTCAGAAAGAGCAGATTTTTTTCCCCCTTGTTCATTATTTCAAAACATTCAATCAAACCTTCACATAGACTTTCATATACAAGAGGCTCAGTTCATTCATTCAACAAATACTTATTGAGTGTTGACTGCATGGCAGGCACTGTAGCTACCTTGGGCACTGCAGTAAACAAGACTGACAAGGTTTTTTCAAAGGTCTTGAAATCCAGTGGGAGGAGACAGAAAATAACAAAGTAAGTACACAAATAGACGAAATAATTACAGATTGTAAAAAAAGCTAGGAGACATATAAGCGAGGTTATGAGAAAGCAAATATTCCGCAGTGGCAACTTTAGATAGATGTCAAGGAAAGACCTTAATGAGAGGGGAACATTTGAACTGGGACCTGAAAGGTGAGATGGAGCAAAGAGCTGGAGGTATAAAATGGCATGTAGAGAGAAGAACATGTGCAAAGGCCCTGAGATGGAAAACAGTTTGATATTTTGGAGGAAGGGAAAGTCAGTATGTGCCAGGAGGGTAGTGAGTGAAGGAAAAGGCAGTGTGAGGGAACATTAAAAAGGTAGAGAGAATCCAAACTGGGAGAGCGGGGAGGGCTGTAGGACATGGTATACCTTCTTTCATTTGATCCTTCCACAAATCTATCAAGTATTAATGTTTTTCTAGCAATGAAGAAATTGGGGCTCAGGGAATTTAACTAACTCAATACTGCCTTTTCTCTGAAGACCAAGAAGACCTGGACTTGCAGAGCAACTAGTTACCCACAAAATATGAAATTCTTTAAATGGAATTTTTGTTTCTAGGCCTTGGGTTGACAGGCCCCAAAACATCCCCAAATTTTTTGCTAAGTAACAATTTTTGCAAAGTCTTTCAAGAGAGCCACCTTTAAAACAGTGAACTGGGCATGAAATTATGTGACTACTTCTATCTAAAGCTGATAACTGAAAACAGGTTCAGGGACAGGCAGACAAGGTCATCTCAATCAATCTCCATGCTAATGACTTTTAAACTCCATGCTCAGACCCAATATCCCACCCAATTCCACTTCCATGTCTCCTATTAAAGGATTAAAAGTTCAATGATAGTTTTAAAATAAGTTTTGTAAAATTGAAAAAAAAAATTCACCCAGTGATAGCACCACTCACTGATTTCCCTTAAGTTCTGTATCCTTTATGAATAGCAATGTTTTCTGCCCTAACCTTTCTTGTTTCGGTTAGCTGAATGAGCTGAACTAAGGATACAATAAGTCAGTTTAATTTTTTATTTTCACTTCTGCCCTCAGATCATTCTACCAGATTTTTCTTCTGTGTCCACTTAGGCCAAATTGATAGATTTTTTTCTGGCCATATCTAGATAATAATAGAACAGTATCATTTTCAAATATTAAAAATGAATCTAAAACAACATCCAACCTCTCATCCAATTGGCTCTTCTCTTCCCTAGTACATCATGGCTCAAGATTCTACAGATTAGCAGTGGGAAAAGGGACATGGCCAACTTCTTCATCACTCCAATATCCCAGTCTCCATCCTCTCCTCTCCTCTCCTCCCCTCATTATGTTCCTGTGGGAGCACCAAAGTGACAGAGCACGAGCCATGTTGACTGACTGCATGGCTCAGCCCATGAAATTTTGCCTAAACATTTCCTCCACCCAGCAAAAAAGTCAGGCAGCATTTTGTCACCTGTGTGGAGAAGAGGTGCCTGCTAGATCCTGGGATATCTCTAAAAGGGTTCAGATTCTCAAGATCAATTTACAAAGAAAGGAAACAGATTTAATGTAGACTAATAAATTACATCACAAATAATTACAGTATCTATATCTTATCTATTGCATTATAATTTTCATCGACAGAGCCACTTTCATCTTTCTGACCATGATATCCTTCTGAGGGAAATCAAAGCAGAGAGAATAAGTGACTTGCTGCATGGCTCCCGACGAAGTGAGCCTTTCAGCAGAGCTTATAAAACTTATTCCCTCTCAAGCTTTGGCTTTAGATTCTTCCCACCATGAGCTGTCTTCATTTAAGACCTCTCAATGGTGCCTATGATGATTTTGCTCAGTTGTAAATTTCTCATCATGCCTCATTCAACCATTATATGTAACTGGTTTATATTGTTCCATCACATTAAATTGCCTTAAGTTTATATTTAATAATATTCAAATGCAGGTACACATGTGATATACTATGGGTTAGGTAGCTAACTGTACAGACTTTTGAGGATTATGCTCCCTTATACTTGCATAGTATGCCGTGATTTACAAAACAGTGTCACACGTGTATTACCTTGTTGACTCCCCAGTAAGGCAGATACAATGGGGCAAAGAGCTGGAAAAAAGATTGCAGAAATTCACACTGTTTATTGATTTGTATCAATGAATGATTGTTACTGAATTCATAACTTTAAGTAGAATTCCATTAGGTGTTACAAGTAAAGCAGATCCTGCTACGATTGCCCTATTCTCTGTAAAGATAAAGTAATGGAGTCCATTCCACTTTCCAGACTGGCTAACCTTCTCAAATTCAAGTGGAGTATGAGAGAGTCAGCAATCTTTGTTAACAAAAGCTGCTTGGTAACCAATGATCTAGTGTGAGTATATTTTAATAGTTAAGGTAGGGAATGCTTATGTGGGATTTATAATTATCACCTCTCAAAAAAAAAAATTAAGTGCAATTAAGTTCCCTAAATAGAGCATAAGCTCCTTGGGGACAGTGTCCAGACAGTCAGGGATACCTGTTGATTGGTTAACAGCATCACTTTGAGTTCCATTTTTATGCCTTTTCACAAATGTGTTAATTGCTATACAAACTGAAGTCACTATTTTGGGTGAGTTAATGGATAATAAAAAGTATAAAGGCAAAAACCAGTAGAACAAAAGAAGGAGTATATTTGCTATTCAGCTCTTATTCAAAAATTTTTAATGCAAAGTAATTTTCTTACTAGCTGGATTTTACCATGAAAGGAACAATTGTTCCAGCACACTTGTATTGATGCAGTGTTTAATATGTTTTAGTTGCAGAGTACGGGTGGCCTTTTAGTTTGTCAATGCCAGATGTAATTTTGTAATAAAAAATTTTATTTATTAAAAACCATATGCAAATTCTGAAATGGTAATTGTACTCTCTTTGCCCTTCCTTTTTTCTCATTTCTTTCAAGTGCCTCTGACATTGTTCTTGTGCAAATCAGATTTGTGAATTTTGACCACCATCCACAAGATAGCAACGAGAATTTGTGCCCCAGTTTGTAAAGAATTCTGTGGACTAGGTGATGGTGATCATCTCTATTTTGGATACAGGCATTGTTTCCTGTTTATCTATCTGTGGACCACAGAGCACACAGTAGATATATAATAGATGCTTGAAAGATGAGTACATATGGCAAGAGTAGAGAGTGGGGGCTAGAGCTTGTGTCTATAGCTTGACTAACATTGGTGGCCATCTCCATTGGAGCAACAGCAACAGTTCTAAGGGCAAGAGAGCAACTCTACAAGATGTACCCAAAAGAAACCACTGTGGCCAAACTCCCACCATTTATGCAACAACTTCAGTGCTATTCTATACACCTTACATCATCTTTACCATTTGTAATCTTATTTAATGTTTTGCTTTACAATTTCTTTCCTTTTTTTTTTTTTTTTTTTGAGGGCAGTGTCACTGGCCCTCATATGTGGGACAGAACCGGGGCCGCTGGCTTCCCAGGCCAGCGCTTAACCACCGCGCCACTCGACCGGCCCCAATTTCTTTCCTTTAAAAATATTAACAAAGGAAGATAAACCAATTCTGATATAAATCTTGTTATATAAATTTGTTAAAACTCATTGAATTGTATGCTTAAGAACTGTGCTGATTAAAGTAACTTTTTCCTCCATTAAAAGTATATTTACAGAAAAATAGATCAGGTAACTTTAAATGCAAAGCAGTGTTATTAAATTCCAGATAGATACCATTTCTCATGAAAGACTCCATACCTAAAGCCTGCTTTCTCTTTCTAAAACAAAGATTATTAAGTGTTTTTAAAAAATAATATATCAACTAGACTGAAGAACAAAAGGACAGCAACTTGTCTGTTCCCCTTCCCCAATTCCCCAACGCTGTTCCCTCCCCCAATTCCTCAATAAAATCTTAAAAAAATAAAAATAAAAAAATAATATAAAGAACACTAGTAGCTGTCCCTTTCTCTTCCCACCCCCTTGTCCCTTTCCTTTCTTTAAAAAAATATTTATTAGCATCCTTCCTTCCATAGGCAAATAGCTGCGAGTCAGGCCTGACAAAGTATGCTGCAGGGCAGTGCAGGAAGCCAACCTCAGCACAGGGCAGATCCATTCGCCAAGAGGGTGGTGGCTCAGCAATTCAGAAGATTGGCTACATCCAGGGAGCTAGAGCACATAAGTAAATATGCCAAGAACAATAAGAATCAGGTTTTTCACTATTGAAAAGGGAGTTACCGATATGGAAAAAGATAAAGCTAGAATAAACCCAGCTGGCATTGGAAAAGAATTGCATGTACCAGGATGAACTAATAGTTTTCATTATAGATAGATGTAGAAATAAATATAGCTGTAAATGTGTGTGTAGCTCCTACTTATCTGCTGGAAGGGACCAGGGGCAGTGGCATTCCAGTAATAATGAGCACCGACTGTTCATTTCTTGGTTTCAAATGCTAAAAGGAGCCGATGCTCCTTGAAGAAATGACTGAATCCAGGGCTGGGGCTGGGAAAGAACATGATGAGCCCAGAACATCATTGGTAACAGAAAGTAAGAAAATGCTCAAAGAAGGACGAGGGATTAGCAAAAGAACACTGAGTAAGCTTGAGGGGATTCCAACTGGCCAGATAAAGGACAACCGGAGCATTAAAACAAATGATACAATAACAAATTGTAACTCATTGAATAAACTGGTACTCCAGTGATATAAATCAATGACTAACTAGACAGGGAGAAGAGAAAGCTGTTCCTTATAATAGACGGCCACCAATGAAATGTAGAAGGAATAATGGTTACAGAAAAACACTATTTGGCAATAAGCATGCAATTAATCCAGGTAAAAAATCTCAATGAATGCTAAAACTAGTAGGTGAAATTGAGATAAGGGATGAGATTTTTACATAGGTTCAAAGTGCCTCCCTATAAAATATTTGCTAAGTAAAAGGGAACAAAAAGTAGAGAAACCTGATAGACATCATGTTGATCAACTGATCAAAATGAACAAAACTAGTAATGGGACAAACAGACATGTGCAACTGGTAAGACTACGGTATGATAGTCTGACCCAAACTATATACCCTAGGTATAATCATGAGGAATCCAAATTGAAAGATATTCTAAAAAAACCAACTGGCCTATTTTCAGAATTGCCAATATCATGAAAGCTAAGCAAACTATGGATGCCAGAGGAAGACACACTCTAAATTCTGCTTCTACAATAGATGTCAGAGAAGGCTTACTGACCCTGGAGGAGATGACTGACATGCAGGCTTCTTGTAAAACGAACAAGTTGTCTTATAAACTAGAGAAGAAGTCATTTTAGGCAAAGGAGATGGCATTTTCAAAGGTGTAGAGTCCTGGATACTGCAGTGAGTTGGGTGTACCTGGAGTATAGAGAGAAGGCAGATGCAATCAGGGAGATGAGGTGTGTCCAACTTATGACGGGTCATGTCCTCTGCCTTCTTTTGCACAGTGTGATGAGCACAGTTCGAGGAACTGAAAAAGGTATGTGAGTTGAGGTATCAGTTCATGCTCTGTGAGAAGCAGATGCCAAGACAGGATTAAATGTGCAAGGAGTTTATTATGAGAATTGCCTGCATGAAAGAAAATTGGAGGGGAAGCTAAAGAAGCCTGGGAGTGCCATCAGATTGTAAGTCTGGCCCTGAATAGAAGTGAGAGGAAGGAAGGTTGGATGGAAGGGTAGGCAAAGCCATCTTTGAGTCTTGAGCCAAAGGTCCAAGTATTCCTGTGTCTTCCAGAAAAGGGTCCTCATGAGTACTCAGAGCTCACTCCATTGGTGGGAAGCTGCCTATGATCGGCATGGTCTTGGTGCAAATGCAGGGGTGAAGGTCAGACTATCGCAGCTTAGACCTTTGGTCAGTTATGTTCCTTGCAGAAGGAGGCAGCATTCTCATCACCACTGCATTTGAGTTTTGGATGGTGAGAAGGATTTCACTGGCAGAGGTGAAGGATGTCAGGGAGAAGTGTGAAGGAACTTGAAGTTCTTTTTAAAGTATCTATCAATCATCTGTTGGTTACAAAAAGCCGGGCATTTTGGAACTGAGCTGTGAGCACATGTATCAATCAGCAGTTAATAAACATGGACACATAAGCCTGGAGAGCCTACCAATTTGCTTTGGCTTCTTCATGTGGTTAAGTATTCTCTTTCTTATCTTCGGTCTATCTGTGGAGGCTAACTTAAATATCACATGACCGTGTTTTCTCTGGAATTCCATTGACCCATCATGGCAACACAAGTGCTTCATATTAAAAAGAAGCTCGTTGGTAATTATGCATGCTTTTCACTAATAAAAAAGGCAAATACATTTTATTTATATTTGAGAGAGAAATACAGTTTTTTCAAACACTAGGCTCATGTCGTGGGGGAAGGCTGGTAATGACAGAGCAAAATAATAGCAAAATCGAGGGGTGCTCAATTTTGAAAAGGTTGAGAACTGAAATCCTCTGATCCCGTTAAGGTCCTGTTGAGTTCAAAGGACTATGCATGAATCCATAACACAATTTCAAGTTGTTTTAGCCTATTCTTAATTGCAAATTTCCTAAACCCTATTAAAGAAAGGAAATAGTCTTTCTCATTTTTATCAGGTTTGGAGTCCTCCCGCATTCTTTATCAAGTGCCTGGAAAGTTCTCCAAATTGCATAAGTACCAACTAGAAAATATGACTCATTGCATTTTTTTTTTTTTTAGTGAGTAATGCAATTAACACTGTAATATTGTAGCCACCACCTAAAAATTCTTATTAACATTTATTAACTGCTACCATGGAGGATTTTTAACTCTGAGAAAAGATTCAAGATGCCCATAAATAGTTTTTAACAAACTTAACAATGTGCCCTTTCCTCCAAGGATTATGTTCTAGTCCAAATGATGCCATTTAAAAACATAAAAGTGCACTTCACTGGGTAAAAAAAAAAAAAAGAAAAATGGTGCCTGGAAGAATTTCAGAGAAGTTTTTTCATGAATGGCAAGAAAATTGTTATTGCAAAAATGAAATGCATACAAGAGCTAGCTTCACTGAGGAAGAAAGCTGAAGATGCATCTGTAAAATAGCTGCTTCATTTGAGCTATAGCTTTGGCACTTAGTCCTCAAGACTGTTCAGGTAAATACTCTACAATTCCTAAATAAGGCAGCAATATTTACTGTGTGATGATGGGATGGGGAAGAAAGAATTCCTTCCCCTTTTAAAAACTAATCATGTGCTAAGTATCTTTCATTGTAACTGTTATTTCCAGCTTCATATATACTGTGGTTATTTGTCCCTGGTCAGGAATGCATAGATTCACCTAGAATATACATTCATCTTTTAATGCTGATCTGACAGGTCACCCTGGTATAGGCAACTGGAAGCAATTTTTAGAGATGTTAGTATGAATTTGCATAATTTTGGATGTGGATACAAGAATCTGTTTTGGTTTATTTAATTAATTTAAAAAATGTTTTATTGGGGAGCAGTGTGTTTTTCCAGGACCCATCAGCTCCAAGTCAAGTAGTTGTTTCAATCTAGTTGTGGAGGATGTAGCTCAGTGGCCCATGTGGGAATCAAACCAGCAACCTTGGTGTTATGAGCCTGAGCTCTAACCACCTGAGCTAACCAGCTGCCCCAGGTATTTTATTTTTAAGGTTGTTTTATAGCTGCACCAAAGCCACTAGCCCTTTAGAGAAGAGGAATGAGAAGACACAGCTTCTTCATGGTGAGGGTCACTGCATTGCATGGCCTCAGGGAGCGCAGAGTGCCTCATTCATGTTCAGTGCAATGCAATAGAAGATGAGAAACTATTTATTCATTTATTCCCAAGGGGGAGTTATTATGTGGGAGAGGAGTTTCTAAAGGTGAAAAACAAAAACTGATCTTTCCTATACCAAAGCCAGATATACAGAAGATTGGCATTTATTCTAGGTTTAAAACGGTGCTGTAGCTATCAAGTTCTTGAAATGTTGTTAGTCCAAGCTGAGATGTGCTGTAAGTGAAAAATACATACCACATTTCAGAGGCTTAGTACAAAAAAAGGAATGTAAGGGCCAGCCGAGTGGCGCAGTGGTTAAGCGCTGGCTTGGGAAGCCAGCGGGTCCAATTCGGGTCCCACATACGAGGGCCAATGATACTGCCCTCAAAAAAAAAAAAAAGAATGTAAAATGTCTTGGGTTTTTTTTTTTATGTTGAAAGACATTGGATATATTAAATAGATCATACTATTAAAATTAATTTCACTTGTTTCATTTTACCTTTCTTAATGTGGCTTCTCAAAATTTAAAATTCCAACGTAGCTCGGAATGGTGGCTTGCATTATATTTCTATTGGACAGCACTAGTCTGAAATATTCGGTCTACTCAGGTCCTCAGAAATCATGTCCTCTCTTCTATTCTTTGTGCCTAGCACAAAACTTCTAAGGGAACCTAGATTCGACTTGTTGGGACACTGGCCAGGTGAGCTGATGCTAAGACTAGGATCCTCTAAAACAGTGTATGGAGCTTGCAGCATCCAGGAATAAAGGAACCACATGAAGTCAAAAGGTAGAAATTGTCAGTCTTTATCCTTTGACATACCACAGGATGAAATTTGGGAACTGTGGCTTGGATTGAGACATTTCTCTAGTGCAAAAGTCATTGAACTGGAGTCCGTGATTTACATGAGGGGGTTTTATAAACACCTTGCTTGATATTATACAAAATTAGTGTGTATGTGCCTTTTACTTTAGAGAGGCTCTCATTTTAATTAGATTCCCAAAGGAGACCATGGTTTTACAAATCCTAAGAATCCTAATTCTAGGATGCCATGGATCATTCAGACAAGCTATTTCACAATTACTATTAGGTGGTCATCCATGCCCGTGAATATTAGTCTTAATGTAAACATGTGCATATACACATAATGGAAATCAAAGAACATACAGCTCAGAGAACGAGAATAAGTAACACTAAGTGTAGAACAGGAAAACTAATATCACTGGCATTACGAGGAAAGGTCCCCTGATGTTGATTATGTCCCAGGAAATTAAGCTACTGATGATTCAGCAAAAAATTCCTGCAGTTCTCACACTAAAAGAAGTCATAAACTCAGTTCTGCTGGAAGAAGAAAACTTCATTCACTTATTCATTCATTTGTGCTCTCATAGTTTTTTAACCTCTATCATTGAACTTAACCTATTATATTCTAACTTTTAAGAGTTCACGTATCTGTCTCAGTTTATATGATAATGTAGCTCTTTAAGAACAAGGGACACACCTAGGGTGATTATTGATATATGAGGATTTCCTATCATTGTATCTTTTGCTTTCTGGTAGGATGGTAGATGAGGGTAAAGGGGGTCAAATATATGGTGATGGAAGGAGAACTGACTCTGGGTGGTGAGCACACAATGTGATATACAGATGATGTATTACAGAATTGTATACCTGAAATCTATGTAACTTTACTTACAATTGTTATCCTAATCAACTTTAATTAAAAAGGGGGGCATACCTTTTCCTTTTCCTCTTTTACCCCCAGTGCCTAGCAAATAGACAATAGATGATGTTGAGTAAAATAATGAATTCATGGTTACCTGATTTCTACACATCTCACAACAAGTGATCATGTACGGAGCCAACAGAGCTTTCCAGATTCAAATTTAATAGAGGGCTAACTACAAGGCTAAAGCTGTATTGTTTTAGCCAAATTGACCAGATTTAGCAGATGACCTTGTCGGATGTTCACAAATTGAACTAACCCGCAGGGAGACTGCCCACAGACTATAGCTGATACAATCCTCCCAGGCCCAACCAGTGCTGACTCATTGACCACAGGTCTTTTGCAAGTGAAGGAAACAAACTTCTAAGTTAGATAAATCCAAGCAGTCTTAGATCTGGGAGTCATCAGGAAATGTTTGATACTTTAAAGAACTGACTGAAAGTTAAACAGGTTAATGTGACATTTCAAAGGGATTTTGAAATTCAATAGCTTTCCTCCAGAGGCTGATGTTTATTCTCTAGTTGTAAAGCAAATGTTGAATTTCTTCAAAGGAACAATAATAGATTCTAGAATAACTAGATAGGTTCAACATTCACAATAGGTTTTTTTCCCTTCTCACTGACCCTCCCCCACCCCATGAACAATATATATTATATATATGCACATAATAGGAAATGGGGAAACCATCTGGCTGGCTCTTAAACATGGTTTTCTTCATGATCAAAGGGATTTCTGTGTGAAAACAACAATTTTATAGATTCAGAAGTAGACATGGTGCCATTAAAAAGAGGAAAGCAGAATCATAAAGAATATATGTAAATCCAGGAAGAGGGTATAATTCATATATTTCTTTTTTACCATATCAGCAATGGGCAGGAATATAAGATGTTTGCCATCATTTAAGTGGGTTCTGAGAGTTTGATAGTCTCTTTCTGATGTACATTTTCAAATCTGGTTAGAAAGACTAATGACAAAGATATGTCTCATGTGCTTAGATAAGATTGAGGAGCATATGTTATTGCTTAGAAACTAGGATGTGAATTGTATAATTGTGCATGCAAAGTAATTTCATAAAGGTTTATTAAGATCATGAAAATCATGATGAACCAGTAAACAAGAAAAGTTAAAGGACATACTGGAAGGAATTAGTAAACATCCAGGTAAAACAATTCTTAAAAGCCACCTATTTCAAACCCATATTGGTTTAGTTGTAGGTAACAAAAATTCAACTTGAAGTGATTTCATTTTAAAAACCAAGAAGAAAAGGGAGCGGGAAGAGAAAAGGGATTTAGCAATTTATGGAGTCCAACAGTCACATGACCAAATCACGGAAAGGGCATGGGTACAGCTGGGCTTCCCGAACAACTGGGAGCAAAAAGGTAGCTCTCAACTCCTGTCTTTTTATTTTCTCTCTGCAAGTTAGAGTCACTCTTTTTCACATAGTGGGAATGTGTGTCCCTAAGAATTATGTTTTGAAGTTTTTCAGACATTGAAGAGGGGCCAAGAGATTTCCTTTTCACATTAAAAAATAAATAAATAGAAAAAGAATGCATTGGCCTAGATTGGATCAGTCACCTGTAGCTAGAATTAGCCTAATTTGTATCAGAGTTGTCCCCTGGACCAATCAACTGGGACAAAAGTGGAGCCAAAAATTTGGAGATGGGGAGGCAGTTATGAATGACACAACGGATTGCAAAGTGACCATGTAGATGGGAATCAGCTCTGGGAGAACTAAAAGGTACACACGGGAATGGCCAATAAAAACTCCATCATTTTGCAGGTAAGTAAGCAAAGAGATGAGTTGTTTTAGCTTATATGACAAATTAGTAAAACAGCCAGAACTTAACAAATAAAAATAATTCAAAAAAAGATGAATATTGATTGCTTTCAGCATGAACTGTATTGTTTTAAATACATATTTATGTACAACTACTTTTACAAAATAGGTACTAACATGATCATTTTTCAAATGAGCAAACTGAGGTTCAGAGACTAAGTTTCTAAGGCTATATTGCTATTACTTAGTGTCAGAGCCAAGATTTATACATAGATCTGTCCAATTCCAAACCTGTGCTCCTTAAAAACCAATAACACTAATAACAACTGGATTGTTTTTGTAAAACAGATATATACTCACAAACATTGACTCAAAACAGAAAAACATTTCCGTGTTATGTTTAACACAGAATGACTAACCACCCCAATTCTCTCCACTTAGAATTAAAGAATATCACTGACAAAGAATATCTTTCATATACCACTAGAAGACTAAACAAATGAGCAATTTTTTTAAATAAAAAGGGAACATCAGATGATGTATCTTATTTTCAAATAAAATCATAACATTTCATTTTAATTGAGTTTAACTGAAAAGAAATTAGAGTGAAGAGTTGCTGAACCTAGATTTTTTATTTTACTACAAAAAGCCCCAAATGTTACAAACAATTATGAAATGTACAAAAAGAATGAAATCACTTTTAAAAGAAACTATGTTTCAAATTATGATAGTACTGACTCCTTGCTTTACAAATAAATTGGTGCACTGATACTTACCTACCTCCTGACCTCTTAACCTCATAATTTTGGTGGTACTGTTCATTTTACATTTTCAAGACTTATGTTTGTATGCTGTCTGTAGCCACAATTCCCATGGTTTACTCTTAGTTTTATATTTATATGGATTCCAGGCTTATCACAATATCATTTACCAAACTGCTCCCTTACTGATTTTCTGTTTATTTTCATACCTTGGTTTGGGGGATTTCCATCATCAAATAGTTCTCTTCCTCCAAGCTCATGTGAGCCACATTCCTTGAGAATGCCTGTTGTCTTTGATTTTGGTTTCCAGCAGGCTTTTATTTTTGTTTGTTTTCATTAAAGTTTATTGGAGTGACAATGGTTAGTAAAGTTACACAGGTTCCAGCAGGTTTTAAGAACTGTTCTTAGGAAGTTTGGGGGCTTCCTGAATCTGTAGCTTAAAGTCTTTCAACAATTTTGGAAAATTCTCAGACAGCGCTCTCTAAATATGACTTCTGTTCCACTTTTTACCCTCTCTTCTCTCTTTGGGATTCTAATTACATATGAATTAGACTTCTAATTGTAACTCCTAAGTCTTTTATATTCTTTTGTGTGTTTTCAATCATTTTGTCTCTCCATGATTTATTCTGGATATTTACTTCTGAAATATCTTCTAATTATTTATCTTTAGCTGTGCATAATCTGCTCTTAAATCAACTGAGTTCTTAAGTTTGGGTACTATATTTTTCAGTTCTAAAATTTTCATTTTACTTCTTATAATGGGTTGTCGGAAAAGTCATGACACATTTTTGCAACAAAAAACATAGAAAAAAGTGCGTCATGACTTTTCAGACAACCCAATATTTTTAGTTCCTTTTAATGTCCTTGAACATATGCTTAGTATTTAAATGCATACTCATAAGTATTCTTTGATTATGTGTATTTTTCCCTTTCTTTAAAAAATATGTCTCTGGTTATTTTCTGATTTAGTGGTGAAACTAAATATGAAAAAAATATAGAAAAGATTTGTGTACAAATTTTAAAATTCCCCAAAGAGTATTTAAAATTGCTTTTGTTGGGCAGTTAAGGCCTCTAGCATTCAAGATCAATTTAATCCAATTTTTAGAATTAAGATGATTTGAAACAGATGCCTTTCTGTCCCTTCAGTGCCCAGTTGGTTTCAAGTTCACCTGTACTTTCCAAAAGACTGTCAAAAGTTTTAAGTTTCTCTGCAGCCACTTCTGCAATTGGTAATAGGCAGCTATAAAGCTGGGCTAACTTCTTTGGGTTTCTTCCTTCTCCTGGATATTTTTCACTGCCTCACTAGGTAGCCCCCTGATGCTTTCAAAGAGATTTATTAAAAAAAAAATGTTTTCTCCAGGTTTTCTAGTTGTCCTTAGTGGGACAGTTGGTGCTAATTATTGTGTTTACTTAATTCGATGCCAATTTTAACATCCAGGAATACAACCTACCCCTTGTCCACAAATTACATAAGGCATGGTCTGGCTTGATATGATAGAGAGAGGAAGAAGATCTAGTGAAGAAATTAAGAGTGTTAGATAAAGGTACAGGACTGATTTTAGAGAATGCAATGAAGAATGGATTTTAATGGAAGGACAGATCAGCACTATGAAATGCTGCAGGGACCAAGTAAGTCAAGAGGAAGATTAGGATATTGGGTCTGGTAATTAAGAGGTCACCATTAATCATTAAGAGAACAGTTTCTATAGTGTGTACTGGAATTGGATAAATGAAAGGTAAGTGAGTTAGAGATAGTGTAGACATCCTTTAAGAAATCAAGTTATGAAAGAAAACAGAATGATGGGTAGGATTTCAGTAAGGAAAACAGTCAATGAAATTTTAGTCATGATTGTTTGCTTTTAGCATGGGGCACTTTTGAGCATATTTGTAGATTGTAGGAAAGATATCAGCGGAGAACAGATTAAAGACTGGAGGGGTCAAGCAAAATCAACTGAAGTAAGTCCTGGAAAACACAGAAAGAAAAGGAGCAAGGATAAGCTTTCTGCTGAGACACAGGAGTACAAAATAGAGATACATGAACAAAAGAATGAACAATCCAATCAAAAAATGGGCAGAAGACATGAAGAGACATTTCCCCAAAAAGGACATACAAATGACCAACAGACATGAAAAGATGCTCAACATCACTAATCATCAGGGAAATGCAAATCAAAACCACAATGAGATACCACCTCAGTTCAGTGAAAATGACTATTATCAAAAAGGCAACAAACATGTGTTGACAGAGATATGGAGAAAATGGAACCCTTGTGTACTGTTGGTTGGACTACAAATTGGTGCAGCCTCTATGGAAAACAGTATGGGGATTCAAAAAGCTAAAAATAGGTCTATCATATAACCCAGAAATTCTACTCAAATATGTATCTAAGAAAATTAAAACTTTAATTTGAAAAAATACATGCACCCTTATGTTCATTGAAGCATTATTTACAATAGCCAAGGTATGGAAGCAACCTAGGTGTCCATTAACAGTTGAATGGATAAAGATGATCTGATACACACACACACACACACACACACACACACACACACACACCCCAATATTACTCAACAATAAAAAAGAATGAAATCTTGCCATTTGTGACAACATGGATGGACCTAGAGAGTATTATGCTAAATAAAATACGTGAGACAAATAGCATATGGTTTCACTCATATGTGGAATCTACAAAAAAATAAAAAATAAACAAACAAGAAAGAAAAACAGAATCATAGAAACAGAGATCAAATGGATGGTTGCCAGAAGGAAGGGGGGTACAAAAAGGTGAAGGGGAATACAATCAATAATACCTTAATAAGTTGGCATAGACACAATTACTAGACTTCATTGAGCACACTGAAAGGTATATAAAAACCAAGTCACTATATTGTACACCTGAAACTAATAGAATATTGGTATACTATACTTAAATTTAAAAAAAGTATTTATAAGTGCTGAGCTGAAGGTATGGGGGTAGGAATTACATGGATCTAGTTCTTGTAGTGTTTATTTCTGGAGTGCTGTAAAAGAAATGGTCGCCAGCTAATTCTAAGTGTGAACAAGTCCACCTACCTTTTACCAGTTATTGTCCCTCTAACGCCTGCATACATACCTTTTTATTGGTCTGTTATTCTCTTCTCATCGGCTTTAGTGCAGAAATAGAACTGATAGCCATCTTCCCGCTCATATGTCACAAAGCACTCATTTCCTGTCCCCCTCAAAATGTACTACGAAGAATCTTAGTGTAAGGACCACTTAGGTTGGCCTCTTGTTGATATGAAAGTGTAGGAGGAAAAAACTTTCTCCAATCTAAATAAATGTCAAATAATTTCAGCAACTGGTTCTATTTTTTTTTTTTCCTTCCCATTTTGCTTTCTTGTAAATGGAAACTCAACAAGGGCAATCACTGTGTTTTATATGCTCTGTCAAGGTAGAGCCAACACTGGGGGTGTTAAAGGGTTATAAATAGGAATAAAATTCCCAAAGAATAAAACCGACTGTAACTCAATCCACTGCTGTTAAGGATGCACAGACTGCACTTATATCTACCAGGAATAAAGCCTACCCATCCTTTATCATGGTGTCCAGAAATGTGTTACATTTTGGTAATTAAGACTTTCAATGGAATATGTATCGATTACTTTCTATCTGTTCATAGCAACCTGACGAGAATGTACCAATATTGTCCTCATTTTAAAGTGAAATACATGAGGATTCAGGAGATTAAAGAGAATACCCAAGTTCATATATTCAGCTAATATATGCAGAGCTGCAATTCAAGCTTGTTTTTCTGATTCCAAAGTCAGTGGTGTTATTTACAATCCTAAACAGACTTCTCCTCAGGTTAACACCTATAAGAGTTGGATGATAATACTTTTCCTTGTAAAAGAATGAGGAATCACACCATTTGCTTAAAAATACAAATCCTCACTCTGTGCAAGGCAGACAAGTATTATTGGCCAAACCATGAAGATGGAGTTTACAGGAGAGGAGCTATTACTCAAGAATTAGACATGGGGCATGTCCTCTTGTTTGACTTCAGTTTTCTAGTGTCTGGCAGTGATATATTTAATAAGGTATAAGCTAATAGTAGACAATTTGTTCAGTATTTAAGATAAAGAATTGCCTAAGGAGATGTGACATTACCAAAGAGGCAACCTTCTGCTTTGCATATCAGAACATTAAATATTATTTCTTTACTTTGCTAACAATTTTGATAGATTATGTGAGAAAACAACGAGGTGGTGAAAAAGTCTGTGAAGAATTTTAAGGTCCACCTGAATGATAGGCATAGTGAACTATCACCACTGCATCTTGCATAATTAATTCTACTGAACTTCAAGTGTTTTTGAAATTTTATGCTGTAACCAGACTTAAAAATTAACTTATATTAAAACTTTCTCTTAGTATTCCTGCAGATCATGCTGTTACCAAACATTAGTTGGAAATAGTATCTATAAACAGATGAAATTTGAGAAAAAAGTATAAAAATAGTTATATTTGCCTCTTTACAATATGATGGTGATTTTTACAAACCATGCTTCATTCAACATTGAACATATGGCATTGAGGTTCTCAGAAAAATATATCTGATCAGAATTTCTATCATTAAATGTATATTTATCCTCTACCCTAGAAATTTTCCTTTACATTTTAATGCTTATCCATTCCTATTATAGAATGTTGCTTACACAAAAATATCTATTAGAATACTGCAATCACAAAAATTCAATAGACAGATGGCTACCTTGAAATAAATATCACAAAATTTTATCCAGAAGCAATTTTTAGTTAATTCTTATCCATTATAAAGATTCTAACATGTAGAACTTGGTTTCAAAGAGTACACGCTGATATTGCCTAATATTTCCTTTTGCAGAGTAAATTTAAAAAATCAATGAAGGTCACCTGAGTTGGCATGAGTAATTCATATACCAAGTGTAAACAGGGAGAAAGAGAAGTATAAAAAGAGGGAGAGATAATGTTTTTGATTTCTCCAGAACAGTCAATGGTCAGCCTTTAATACATGCTTAATGAATATATGCTTAATATATGCAGTATGACAATTAAGATTGCAAACTCATCCTAGAAACAGTGCTACAGACTTCATTGGTGAATATCACTATGGTCACCTTCGAAGTACTCCCCTTGGGAAGCTATGCACCGACACCATTGCCTAGTCCACCCTTTAAAGCAGTTTTGGAACTCTTTTTCTGGAATGGCCATCAGAGTTGTCATCATATTACCCTTGATTTCCTGAATGTCATCAAAATGTCTTCCTTTCAATACTTTCTTTATCTTTGGGTAAAGAAAGCAAGTCATTGGGGACCAGATCAGGTGAGTGGGGAGGGTAGTCCAATACAGTTATTTGTTTACTGGCTAAAAACTCCCTCACAGACTGTGCTGTGTGAGCTGGTGCATTGTTGTGATGCAAGAGCCATGAATTATTGGTGAAAAGTTCAGGATGTCTAACTTTTTCCACGCAGCCTTTTCCACACTTCCAAATAGTAAGCTAGGTTAACTGACTGTCCAGTTGGTACAAATTCATAATGAATAATCCCTCTGATATCAAAAAAAGTTAGCAATGGCGTTACAAGTTCGCAAACTTGTCAGACGCCGTGCACAAGCGCACATGCACATGTATGCATAAAATATATATAATATATACATATATATATTTAAACAAATGAAAGTGCTGAAACCAATGTATTTGTGGTATATTTTGAATTTTCCATTAAGAAGTATCTCATAATTTTTGGATGAGAGCTTTCAAATGAAATTCAAATTAATTTTTAATATTCTGCAGTATAGATTCATCATTATCTTTTTTATTTAAAAATAAAAATTAGAAAAAATAATTTTATAAATCTATGAAGATATGTAATACCCTACAAAGACTAAAATAATACGATTTTCACATATTGTTAAGTAAATTTAAAGATATACTAGGTAACTTGAAAAACCTAATTGGACATACTGTATTCTTTTATAACTATTAGTTATAAAATAAATAGTTCAATATAAATAAATTTAAGTGCAATGTCACATATTCATGAAATAGTAAAGATATATAGATATGATTAGTCTCTCAAAATGAAAACCCCAAAACTTCAAAAAGATTACACAGTAACATGTACAATTTTGAAAACAAAATGAATATACAAAATAGGGACATCAACTAAAAATTATGTCCAGTTATTAAATTTCATTCCTTAATAAGTGATGAACTAAAAGCTGTTAAGAACTGATGTACTACAGAATGACATCGATGCTATACTAAAATGATTGGTAGAAGGCAGTCATTACAGAGATCCAATATGTAAAACCATTGCTTGTTTCATATTATTTATATTTTACTAGAAAAGCAATGCACATTCATTTTAAAAATCAGTTTTTATTTTCTATCTGTATTGTTCGAATCTCCCAAAACTATTTTCATGAGTTAACAATTTAAAACTCATTCACGATAAAAAATGGGCAGAGGAGAATACACATTTCTCCAAAGAGGACACACAGATGCCAACAGGCATGAAAGATGCTCAACGTCACTCATCATCAGGCAAATGCAAATCAAAACCACAATGAGATATCACTTCACACCTGTCAGAATGGCTATTATAAAAAAATCAACAAATAAGTTCTGATGAGGATGTGGACAAAAAGGAACCCTCATATACTGTTGGTGGGGATGTAACTTAGTGAAGCCACTGTGGAAAACTGTATGGCGATTCCTCAAAAAACTAAAAATTGAGCTGCCATATAACCCAGAAATACCATTCGAAAAGATATATGCACCCTTATGTCATTGCAGCATTACTTACAATACCTAGGCTAATACTCAGCAAGAAAAAAAACAATGAAATCTTGCTATTTGTGACAACAGTGGATGGACCTAGAGGGTATTAAGTAAAATGAGTCAGATAGAGAAAGACAAATACCATACAATTTCACTTATATCTAGAATTTAAAACACAAAACAAATGAACAAACAAAAGAGAAACAGATTCATACTCATAGATACAGAGCACAAACTAATGGTTGCCAAAGGGGAGGGGTTGTGGGGAAGTTTGGAAAAAAACTGAGTGCCGTGGAATTGAGTTTGATTCTTTTTTTTTCTTTTTTTAAATTTATTTATTTATTTTTAATTAGTTTCAGGTGTACAACACAGTGCAATAGTTATACATTTTACCCCTCAAAGTGACAATCCCCCACCCCCAATTTGCCACCCCACTCCCCCCCCCATATCATATATATCTATTACTCTTCCTTTGACTCTCTTCCACAGTATAATCCACATCCCGTGACTATCTATATATATTCAATTACAGTCGGTATACAACCTCCACTTTAGTTATACAGTGCAGTGATCAAACCTCTACTCCATCCATGAAATGGTCTCCCTAACAAGACTTATGCCCATCTGACATTCCACAGAATATTTACAACATTATTAATTATATTCCCCAAACTGTTTTTCATATCCCAGTGGCAATATTGTAGTTGCCTATTTTTGCTGTCTAATCCCTTCCCCTTCTCCCTCATCCCCATCCCCCTCCCAATTAGCAACCCTGATTTTTCCTCTATATCTATGAGACAGTTTCTGTTTACTTTGCTCATTCGTACAGTTTTTCGGATTCCACATATGAGTGAGATCATATTGTATTTGTCTTTCTCTGACTGACTTATTTCACTTAACATAATAGTCTCTAGCTCCATCCGTATCATTGCAAATGGTATGATTTCATTCTTCTTTATAGCGGAGTAATACTCCATTGTATAAATATACCACAGTTTCTTAATCCAGTCATCTACTGATGGGCATTTTGGTTGTTTCCAAGTCTTAGCTATTGTAAATTGTGCTGCTATGAACATAGGGGTACATAACTTTTTTTGAATAAGTGTCTTGGTTTTTTCAGGATAAATACCTAGAAGTGGAATTGCTGGGTCAAACGGTAGCTCTATTTCCAGTTCTTTGAGATACCTCCATACTGACTTCCATAGTGGCTGCACCAATCTGCAATCCCACCAACAGTGCAGCAGGGTCCCCTTTTCCCCAGAGCCCCGCCAGCACTTGTTGTTTGTTGATTTGTTGATGATAGCCATTCTGACTGGAGTGAGGTGGTATCTCATGGTGGTTTTTATTTGCATTTCCCTAATGACCAGTGAGGTTGAACTTTTTTTCATATGCCTGTTGGCCATCTGTATGTCCTCTTTAGAGAAATGTCTCTTCATATCTTCTGCCCATTTTTTAATTGGGTTGTTTTTTTGGTGTTGAGTTTCATGAGTGTTTTATAAATTTTGGATATTAACCCCTTATCAGATATATCGTTGGCAAATATATTCTCCCATTCAGTAGGCTTCCTTTTTGTTTTATTAATGGTTCCTTTGTTGTGAAAAAACTTTTAAGTCTGATAAAAAATATGGAATGCTTCACGAATTTGTGTGTCATCCTTGCGCAGGGGCCATGTTAATCTTCTCTGTATCGTTTCAATTTTAGTATATGTGCTGCCGAAGCGAGCACTTGAGTTTGATTCTTCACCTCCACCTTTCCCCCTCTATCTGCCAAATAAAACTCATTCATGTATTTTTATAATGCATCCTACAACAAATACTAAGAAGCAGGCAAGAATGATTGTAGTAAACAGCCTAATTACAAAAAATGGCTAATATTTTTACACTACAACATTTTGAAACCAATTTTGTGTTTACTGAAGAAGCATTTTTTTCATGCATATTCAAGATTATTTCCTGTCAGAGTTTTAGTTTCCTAGGGCTACTTTAACAAATTACCACATGTTAAGTGGCTCAAAATAGCAGGTATTTATTCTCTGTTCTGGAGGCTAGAAGTCTGAAATCAAAGTGTCAGCAGAGTTTATTCCTACTTAAGACTGAGGGAGAATCACCTCTCTCCTAGCTTCTGATGGTTGTCAGAAATCCCTGGGGTCCTTGGGCTTGTAGCTGTATCACTCCTGTCTCTGCCTCCATATTCCTACAGTGTTCCTCCCTGTGTTTCCACCTCTCTTCTCTTCTTATAAGGACACCAGGCATCAGATTAAGGGCCTGTCCTGGTCCAGTATCAACTCACCTTAACATACATCTGCAATGACCAAGCAAGGTCACATTCTGAGGTTCTGTGAAGGGAACAAATTTTGAGGGGCACACTATCCAACCCAGTGCAGTTTCCTTAACAGTAAAGGAAAAAAACCCCAACCCATATTATATAGGATCTAAACATGAATGAGAAAATAGATGAATCATTATTGAATATAAGAGTGTGATCTTTTATTTTCGAATCAGATACTTGGATGGGAACTTACCTTTGGGATTTTTCTCATTCACAAATATGACTTCATAAAAGGGAAACTTACAAAATTCCTCGGGAAGGATTCAGGGGATTAATTTAGGGTGTATTCATTTGTTTCTAATTTGAGCACATTGTTCCCTAGAATATTTTCTAATTCTGATTTCACTGAAGAAGTATTCAGATTTGAATAAAGCCTATAAAGAAAAAGCAGTAAACGAGCCTGGGAGCCAAAGTTAAATATTATAGAGGTAGATAAAGTAAGTCTGAGAAAACTCAAGTATTTAATTCTGTTTTTAAATTTTATTTTTATTTATTTTTTTCAATTAAGGTATTTAATTCTTATCTTTTGTCCATATAGCTGTGTTGACATTTTCTGCACTTGGATTCCCCAATTTAGAATTTGTAATCATTATTAAAAAAATGAATTTTTCCTGTATTTGAATAGCTACTGAGCAAATTAATAGTATAAATATGATTTCAAAAATAGCTACTTAAGAAAACAATCATTCCTATGCACATTTAATCAACATGCCTATGTACCTTATGAATAATTATCTCTTTTCATCCTTCACATCATAATTCAAGCACAACGTTTACAGACCTGGTTCCCTTCGGTGGACGAAATCCCTGCTCGATATTCTTATGGTACCATACTGTTTCTCTGTAGCATTCACCACTATGTTAATTTTATATTAACTTCTGTGACTGTTTAACTACCATCGTTCTCCACTAGACTGTAAACTCCATAGGACAGATACTGTGGATTATGTGTATTTTACTCATCTTTGTTTCCCTGACTAGCTCAGTACTTGCTGAATAACTGAATAAATTAGAAGTGCACATTTAAACATAAAAAAATAATATGTGTATTATGAATCAATGTTATCAATTTGTTTAAAAAATCCTCTACCAAGTGAATTTCCCTTGAATAAACATTTACAATTATAGTTATATATAAGTAAAAACATTACAGGTGCATTGATTTTAGCATTTGGAATACATCATATACTTTTCTATTTCAGATAGGCTTGGCTGAATTATTTTGAATAGCTCAATTAAAAAATGCAGGATTCAAATGATGAAAGATTTTATAATTTCTCAAAGACATTCTGGGCTATAATTAAAATAAATAAAATTTAATTTAAATATGTTTTATGAAATTCATTAATTGCTATAACAGCAATTCTACATTTTTACTTTGCAGAATAAAACATGGCACATATCACAATGAAAAATCCCTTTAAAACAATGAACACTATAATTTCAATAACAAAATTTATCAATGTGATGCATTTTAAAAAATAATACTGGAAAAATTAAAAATACATAATGCTTATATTTCAGAAAGTTACAGTGATAATTAATTATGCCCAATTAGGGAAATTAAAATTCATTCCATGATTATTATTAAATGTTTGAGCCATAGAAAGTCTTTTGCAAATCTGAATATCTAAATTCAGAATTTAGGGCATGCACATGTAATCATAATCTCTCTATCATTTGATAGCTTAAGTTTACATATTTAGATAAATATACCTAGTATTCTTTTTTAATTTCCTGGTTAGAGAAAGGACCGCAGTTCAAAAGTCAAATATAATGCTAAGATAAACACATTAATCCAGTTTTGAGATGCTGTTGTTAAGCTGAACTTTCTGTGTCATGCTAGTAAATCCTACATTATCTAATGGAGAAAAAAAAATGCCAAATATCCTCAATTTCTACACATATGTGGTACATATCTATATATGCATCCCATACTTTCTTGTATGAAGCTGTTTAGAAATAACACATGAAAAAAATTAAGAGAAACTGTGGGGGAAAAGGGAAAACTTGGAGGATAGATGATGATGACTTGCTCATAATTTGATAGCTGCTCTAAGCTTGGCTGACCGCCCTCTGGGGTTTTCCTGTACATCCTGTTCTTCTGGAGTACGTACCTTCTTGTGTATCAATTTCCACATTAAAGGGGACCTTTCTGTAGAGACTCCTTCCTTGTTTTCATGACCTGAACTTAACTGTGATGTCTGTTTCACCTTCTGTCTAACACTTAGGTTAAACTTTTCCGTCATGCTTATCCCAAGCAAGAATCGTTTGACAATGCGGTCCTCCAGTGAATGGAAGGAGAGGGCAACAAGGCGACCACCAGGTCTCAGAAACTTCTGAGCTGTCTTCAGTCCTGTGTAAAGTTCATTGAGTTCATTGTTCACAAATATGCGAATAGCTTGGAAAGTCTTGGTAGCAATATGGGTAGATCGTTGTAGCAAGTCTTTTCGGGAATAAATAGCAGAAGGAGGAAATGCACCTATGAACAGATTTTGTGAAAACAGGAAAAGAGAACAGGTAAACATTAATATTTTCCACTGTAAATCTACTAGGTTGTGCTGTGTGTGTGTGTATATTTGTGGAACTACACTTCCTTAGAAAATTGTGGCATTTCATCTATACTTCCCCATTTTATTTGCAAGCATTCTAACATGGCTTAAAACTATTGTGTCAGAAACATTTTTTTCATAACTCATAAAATAAATGGAGTCAAACAGGAGAAAAAAAAAAGGACAACTCTCTGCTACAAGAAGTTCAATGGCCCCCAAATAGAATAAACAAGGAAAATTGCACCTAGGCATGTTATAATCAAACTACTACAAGCAAAAAATTATGAGGAAAATCTTGACTACAACAAATAAAAACAATACATTACATAAAGGAGAACAGAAATATGATTAACAATTAATTTCTCATTAGGACAATGGAAGCTACGATTTACTGGAATAACATTTAAATTGTTGAGGAAATAAAACATCTGTCTTCCAAGAAAAGGCTATTCTAAAACTATTTTTTAAAATTAAAGGTTCAAAGACACTTTCAAATAAATTTTAAAAAATGAGAGAACTTATTGCTAATAGGTCTATATTCAAGAAATGCTAAAGGATATATTTCAGGCCAGAGTAAAATGACACCAAGTGATAACCTGGATATACAGAAAACAGTGAAGAGAATGAATATATACATGTATTCTTCTCTTAATTGCTCTAAAAGACAGAATTCTTTAAGTAAAATTATAACACAGTTTTTTTGGATTTATATGTATAATATAGCAGTAGCACAAAGGATGAGAGTGGGTAAATGGAGTTATACTATTGCGAGATTCCTATATTTAACTCGAAGGTAAAGTTGCATTATGGTCCCTAGAGCAGACAATAAAAATAATGCAAAGAAAGAAAGCTAATATGCTAATACAGAATAAAAATAACCTAAAAAATAGTGTTTGACACAAAAGAAGGCAAAAGAGAATAGGAAAACAAAAATGAGACAAAGAGAAGACAAATAGCAAAATGGCAGATAACAAATCCAAATATAAAAATGTTTATATTAAATATAAATGTACTAAACACTCTAATAAAATACAAAGATTGTCTGACTGAAAGATAGCAAGACCTAACTATACACTGTCTACAGAAATGAACTTTACATATAAAAACACAAACAAAAGTAAAAGTAAGCAAAAGGCTATAAAAAATATACCATGTAGACAGTAAACATAAGAAAACCCAGAGACTATATTAATATTAAACAAAATAAACTTTAAAGGGAATTACTAGACCCAAAGAGGAATAGTTCTTATTGAGAAAACAGTCAAGAGAGCAGGAAGATACATGATAAATGTATATTTACCAAATAATATAGTTACAAAAATTTAGACATCTCAGAAAAACATCCACATTTATATAGCCAAATGAGTTTTGACCAAGTCGTCAAGTTAATTCAATGGAGAGAAAACAGATTTTTCAATAAAAGTGAATATTGTAAGAAGATGAACTTCAATCCATACTGCACACTGTACACAAAAATTAATTCAAAATACATCATGAATGTAAGAATAAATACTGAAACTATGAAATAAATGACTGCCAAAACTCTCTCATCTAGAATATACAGGAAATCTTAGAACGTAATACTAAGAATCCAAACTACTGATTTGAAAAAAGGGCAAAAATTTGAACATGTATATTGCAAATGATATAACAGAGCCAATAAGCATATTTAAATATATTCAACATTATTATTAGTCATAGAAATAGGAATTAAAACCAAAATGGAATTCCACTATATACTTACTTGAACTGCCAAATCCTAGAAAGACACAAACTGCTAAAACTGACTGAAGAATAAATAATCTGAATGGACCTATTATAAGTGAAAGAATTGAATCAGTAATCAAAGTCACCTCACAAAGAGAAGTCCAGGACCAGGTCACTTCACTGTTGAATTCTGTCAAACACTAAAAGAATTAATAACAATACTTCACAATCCCTTCCAAAAATTGAAGTGGAGGAAACACTTGGTAAATTCTTCTATGAGGCAAATATTACCCTGAAACTAAAACCAAAGACATCACAAGAAAATAAGAGACCAATATTTCTTATGAATATACATATAAAAATCCTCAACAAAATACTAGCAAACCAATTTCAGCAGCATACTAAAAGGATTATACACCATGACAAAGTGGGATTTATTCCTGGAGTGTAGGGATGGTTCAATACATGAAAATTTATCTATATAATACATCACAGTAATAGAATGAAGGAAAAAACCCACATACACTGTAATCACCCAACTGATTCAGAAAACACATTTGAAAAAATTCAACATCCTTTTGTGATAAAAACATTCAACAAACTAGTACTAGATGGAAAGAACCTCAACATTATGAAGGCTATGTGTGAGAATTCACAGCTAACATCATACTTAATGATGAAAGACTGAAAGCTTTTTCCTCAATGATCATGAACAACACAAAGATGTCTATTTTCACCACGTCTAGTCAAAATAATACTGGAAGTTTTATTCAGAGCAATTAGACAAAAAAAAGAAATAAAGAAATAAAAGGCATCCAGATTGGCAAGGAAGAAATAAAATGATCTCTATTTGCAGAGGATAAAATCTTATATGTAAAAAATACTGAAGATCAGACACACACACACACACACACACACACACCCCACATACATCCTGTTAAAACTAACAAATGAATCTGCAAAGCAGCAGGATACACATTTAACATACACAATTAACAAAAAATACTTGTATTTCTATATACTCAATCCAAAATACACAATCCAAAAATAAAATTAAGAAAAAAATTCCATTTACAATAGCATCAAAAAGAATGAATATTTAGGAATAAAGTTAACAAAAGAAGTGCAAAACTTATGCCATGAAAGCTACAAAAATTCGTTGAAATTTTAAGATGGAAATCTTCCCCAAACTCATCTAAAGTTCAATGCAATCTCTATCAGATCCCAGCAGACTTTAAATAGCCTATAAATAAACTCAGATAATTATGATCAACTGATTTTTGACAAGAGTGCTGAGATCATTTAAAGGGGAAAGAATAGTCTTTTGAACAAACGGTGCTGGGACAACAAGATAGCTACATAAAAAAGAATGAAGTTAGACCCTTAAATCATACACAAAAATTAACTCAAAATTGATTAAAGACCTAAATGTGAGAGCAAAACCTATAAAACCCTTAGGTGAAAACACAGAGATAAATCTCACAACTTTGAATTTGGCAAAAGATTCTTAGAAAAAAACCTCAAAATCACAAGCAATGAAAGAAAACATAAATTAGAATTAATCAAAATTAAAAACCTTTGTCATTTATTTATTTATTTATTTATTGAGGGCAGTCTCGCTGGCCCTCACATGTGGGACCTGAACCAGGGTGCTGGCCTCCCAAGCCAGCGCTTAACCACCGCGCCACTCGGCCGGCCCAGAAATCTTTGTCCTTTAAAGGACACCATCAAGAAAGTGAAAAGTCAACCCAAAGAATGGGGGAAAATATGCAAATTATATATCTGATAATGGATTTGTATCTAGAGTATGTAAAAGCAGCAAATGAACATGTATACTATTTACATAATATTTTAAAACATGCAGATCAAAACAGATATGTCCCATCTAGTTTTCAAGATAAACAAAAAATGTTTATTTTTAAACAAGTCAATAAATATAATTTTCCTTAGACTTACCCCATTGGAACACAAATATGATATTAGAGCATGATATTCAATGAATTTTTACAGAAACTTTTATTTGATTTAGGGGCTCATTCCTAGAGAAAATTATCCCATAGAGAAGTCATCTTTCCAGTCCAGGTTTCCTATGAATGAAGATCTGAAAACATGACTGCAATCCTGGCACTTGGGTCTCCTTAGAATGCTTCTTACAGCAAAGTAAATTATACAAGGCTGGTACCTTAGTTCCCATTTTAGTAACTTGTAGGGCCAGTAGTAAAGTGCACCAAGACACACCTGATTAATATTCTTAGGGAACTGGATCAGAGAATGAGAGAAATAATGTACCAGGGCGCTGAGAACCCGGCTGCCTAAAGTTAACCCAATCAGTGTTATGGGTTCACCCTTTCCTTTACAAAAACTACTTTGCTGAAAGTCTTGAAAATACTAGCCACTAGGAAATGTATCTTCCAAAAACCAGGCCTCTCACAAACAAAATGTCAAAATCAAAGCAGAAGAGGGAGGTCAACTTCTTTCCATTTGCTATTCAATTTCTCCACTTTGCGGAGAAACAGTTTGGTCACTGGGAAATGGGTTTCAAAACACTCTTAGTATGTGAACAAACATGGAACTCTTCACATTTTAGAACCTGAATTAGAGGACACTTCAGGCAGGTTGCATTCCTGAAGACCTTGTATGATTCAAACCTCGCATAATTCAACACTAATTTTCTTAAAGGAGAATTATAATATAAAATACATTTTATTGTTCATGGATTTAATGTCAAATAGGAGATACACATTCATGAAGCACATGAATCAACAAATACTGTAGGGTATTTTTATTTTCATGCTTATGACATATTTTCCTTAGCATTATCTCTAATATTTTGTAGACATTAAAAGCATGGCTCAATATGGTAATTGCTTAGCTTTCTTGGCATTTTATTACATTTTAAAGATACATATTCGAGGATGTGGTTTTTAACATAGCACAGAATTAGCTGTGCCTGGTTATATGCCAACTAAATTGATGAAATCATAGAAAGGCAGAGAGTTTAATAAATACTTCCTTGATATTATCATTGAATATACAGAGGGTTCCAAAAATATGTATACACATTTTAAAAAAGGACTACTGCATTAAAATTGTAATGCTTAATATATACCAATAACAAAAGATGAATACAAGTTACATTTGACTTCTGCAATTACAAGAGGTGCTCAAAGTGGTTACCATCCGTGTCCAGACACTTCTGATTACGGCGAACTACTGCTTGAGTAACGGTGACCAAATTGTTTGGGCACCCCTGGTATTTTTGAAAACTAATGAAAATAGGAAATGTTAAAATAAAAAAATGTCTGAAACCACCATAAAAGTTCTAATATAAACAACAGCATTGGCTCATTTGATATGACAAAGTATTGTAGGCATTTCTGTTTACTAGCTAAAATGGCACCTTCCTATGGTAGAATTATTATTTGTAATTCATTCAGCCAGCTACCTATGAATCTATAAGATTCCTGACTAATTCCTTTAATTGAGGGAATCTGTTTAAATTTTATTCACATAAAGTGAGCCTTTGTTAATATTTAATATGATGTAACTTCAAGTTCATATAAATCATATTCACATTAAGTACATCCACACTCTATAGGAATCTGAAGCTGACAAGTTAACCCCACTGTGATCAGACAGGCTTTTCTTTAGAAGGAGTAATTAGGCCTTGCCAATGTCATGTCATGGAGAAAGAAAATAAGAGCTTTCACTTATATTTAGGAATGGACGGTACTGAAGATAATAGGATTAACCCCAATCCATAAAACTTTCCTTCGGGGCACTGTCTTACCTTTGTTTAGGGAATCCTAAACTGGACTTTGTCCAGTGGGTTTCCTGAAAATAATTTCCCAAGTCAATTTCTTCAGGTGCTATCTTTAGAGATCAGGGGATAACAAGGAACTACAATAGGCAACAAGCTTTGTGGCGCTTTGGGTGCTGTTTTGGGGATCAAACGGTGCCGGGGGCCGACATCTGACAAGGTCACACTGCCCTGCTCAGCACTGGATGTTTGGAGTGCTGCCTTATGGTTGGTCACGTAATATCTCCTGTCTCTATGAATCCATGTGCCTTTCCTCCTATAGGAGACAATATATTCACTGCATTTGTGACAAGTTCCTGTGGTACCCTGATGATAGTTGGTTGTGTAAGCCAGCGACGGGGCAAGATTTCCTAAAGAGAAGGAAACTCCCTAAAACAGGCTACAACCCGAGGGGACCCCTGAACTGAGATATTGGGGACTCAAACCCCTTGGAAACTGAGGCACAGACCTCTGACAACATAGGCCAAAAAGCCTGCCTGTGGCCTAAGGGCCCTGCTGTGAATAGTCTCCTTAAAGATTAAAAATCTTCAGGCCATGAGAGTTCGGTAAGAGGCGGGACTTCCTGACCATAGGGTATGTTAACAACTTTGTTTAAATTCTTTAACAGATACTGAAGCTTGGACTGAGAAACAGATGCTACCTTTTATTGTAAATATGTAGCCCTCCTAGGACAAAAGATGTTAAGTATTGTATTTACATAGGAATAGATTTTAGATGGTTTTACCCTAAACACAGCCACTCCTAGTCCTTTTAGTATGCCTGTGAGTTTAGCTGCTGGTATTTGGGATAATGGCTAGGTAGTCATGGTAACCACTCTTTAGGTGATATGTAGAGATAAGTAAAGACTGAGTAAATCCTGGGAACTAGAAACCACCAAACTCATGTGATTGAGACAAGGGTCAAGTATCCCTATAAAATGAACATGCTCTGGCAATAAAGTGTAACACTTTTTTCCTTTTCTCTTTAACTCCCCCGGTGTCTCCACTGTCTCCCTTATTTTCCTCCCTCACAGACGCTGTCTCCACCTGAGGGAAACCCTGGTCAGCGGAGACTGGTCCCCCGTAAAAGGGCATATCCTTCCTTATTTTAGAATTTTAGATAGGTTCAATTTTCAGGGCTACCATTCCGTTAGAGTGGCACTTTTGTGTCTGTAATGTATAGGAAGAAAGGCTGTCAATGCAGATTGTGTAAAATGAAGTAAAAAAGAAACAAAAGAATATAAAACAGCATATGATCATAGAAATTAAAGTAGTAAAACCAAATATCAACTGGCAATGGTACAAACACTCAAAATGACAACAACAAAAGACAATCTTACCATTAAGGATGAAGCAAGGTTCTTTGAATTAGAAAGTTAAAGACAATCAGTAAATGTCTCATGCCTCTCAGGTAGCAATAACGGGTTTCCTTGTGAAAGTCACTGGTCCGAGAGCCAGGGACCGAGTTCTCTTAGGTATACACTGACAAGGTAGGGACATCTGCTTACAAGTAGCCAGGAAAAAAAAAAAAGATTCAAAAACTACACCCAATCCAGTGCCTGCCTACCTATGTGCTAGACTCTGAATCAGGCCCTAGGAAGAAAAATATTAATAAGGCCTGGTCCCTGACTTGAGGAGCTCATTGTTTTGCAATCCTTCTTCACCTCTTCCTCATCTCCCATATCCTGTCATCAAAAACAGAAACTGGTCTCTGCTTTTCCATTTCCTGAGTTTAATCACAGAATCTTGTATAGCTAATTCATTTGATTAAGGCATAGAGTAGGTAAGACAGAAAATTTGGACTCGATCACAATTTGGGCCATTTGGTTTGGTACTGAGAGAGAATCTTTTTGTGTTTTGTAAGTCCATCAATGGATTTAGTTAACACTGGCCGATGTACATTTGTTCTAAGTGGGAAGAGGTGTGCTTACCCCTAAGTGTAGCACTTATCATGCTTTACTGTAATTACTGGTTTACTTCTCTGTTGGACTCACTTGACTCTGATCTCCTTGTGAACAGGAACAATTTATTGTTCACTCTTACATCCCTTGTACTTAACAGAGGAGCTTATGATTCTAAACCCTGACTGTACAACAGAGTCACCTGTGGAGCTTTTAAAAAAATAAAGATGTCTGGCCCTAGTCCAGACCTATTGAATTAGTTTCAGGGGTTTATTACACAGGAATCACTACTTTTAAAAAGCTTCAGAGAGGATTTTGACTTGCAGCCAAGATTAAAAACTACTATAGTAAACACTCAGTAAATGATTGTTGAAAAGATAATGAATAGATAATGAATGGGGAAAAAAAACAACTAAATGGATAAATGAATAAAAATTCAGAACCATTACCACAAAGAGTTTCATTCACATCATTGGATAGATGTATGATGAGTATACTATTTATCACATCAATGAGTGACTAAATGAAGAGCATAATATTTTTAGTCACAGGAAACATAATGAACAGAATGTAAAATTAATGTCATAAAATAGGCCCTCTCTTATATCCTATTTTTTGGCCAAATGTGTGCGTACAAAATTATAACTTAACTGGGGCGACTGAATTCTCAAATTTGTTAGGAATTTTATTGTCTCAGTACAACTGTTTGTATATGTTAAGTGATATCTGGATGCTGTTTGGGAATGTCCTAAATGAACCAATTATTTGAACCTGCAAATAATTTTAACCTTAGGAAATGCAAGCTTGCAAGCCCTTATGATCCGAAACGAGCAAATGTGCAAAAATTTTATTTCACATGTTTCTTTTAAAGACTAGAATAAGACATGTGAAAGTAATGGTAAAATTTGGAAATTTATGTTTAAACAAATTCAGGAAGATCTACAGTGATTTACTTTTTATTCCCCAAAGATTAATGCACAATATAGTTGAGACTTTATGTAAGCTTTATGTCACTTAATGCCTATGAAATCCTAAACCACAAATTTTCTCAATTCTTCAAAATAACCAAACTGCTTTCCTCCTAATACTTTAAAATAGCAAGATTATGTAAGCAAAACTGAGGAAATTAAAAGCTAATATACATTTAATATCAAGATGTTTCCAAGTTAAGTATACTTTAAAAAGTGTACATTTAAAAGTATATGTACAGTAAATACACTATTACGTTCTAATTTCAATATAATTTTCAGACATTATTTGGCATCTATTTCTTTCACAATAATGTTGGGAAAATTAATGACATAAGTGATTGACCCTAGCTGTTTAAGGAAATGGCAAAAGAGTTTTGCCTCATTCCAGGCACCCATTCTCCCTTTCCAGGTCTGGTACCTGTTGTTGGTATGTTGTAGATTCCTGAAAGTTTCATAGCCTTGCTGTTCCTTCTCTCACATCAGCAAATTCTGACGGCTCTAATATCTGGAATGCGTCCACAGAACCCCACCACTTCTCACCAACTCCACTGCTGTCATCTTTTCTACATAGCCACCTTTACACACAAAATTTGGATCATGCTATTCCACTGTTCAACAGGTCTAGTATCTTCCTACCACATGAAACAGAAACTGAAGTTCTTACCTTGGCCAAATGTTCCTGTCATATGCAACCTCTGCTCACTAGCGCTACCATGTCTCTGACCTCATCTCCTGACCTTGAGCTGTGTATTCTTAACTGAACCACGGCATGGTCCTGCCTGGGCCCTTTCACCTGTATTTCGAATATCTGCCTTCACATGCTTGGATGGCTTCCTCCCTCCTTCATTCAGGTTTCATCTCAAACATGGAATTAGACAGGAAGTCTCTGACTACACTTATGAAAATTGCATCCTCTACTAGAGTCTCCTTACACTGTTTTATTTTTTTCTCATAATATCTTATCAAGGACAAGTATTTCTTTTGTTTGTTTACCATGTATCATCCTCCAACAGAATATGTACTCAGTGAATATAGAGAATTTGTTCACTGCTACGAACTCTTTACACCAAGAAGAGTTAGTGCATTGAAAAAATGATTGCCATTTGTCATTGTTAAAAAACAAAAAAACCCAAAAATATATTTTACCAGTTGTATATGAAGTAAAACATTAATGTCACTACTCCTAAAATGCCATCCCAGAGACAATCAAGAGGTTTACTTTCTAACTTTTTTCTTGACAGACATCTGTGATATTTTACATATAAATGGACATACATTTTGTGAGAAGGGGAGGGTCTGAACAGTGACCTGCACCTTGCTGTTAACTTACCTCACTTTAAAAAGTAATTTCAGTTATATAGATGCACTATAATTCATTTTGTTTGTTCATTTAACAATCTGTAGTGTCAAGTACAGTACCAGCTAACTGGGGATACAATCATAATTAAGGCAGAGGCAGTTTCTGCTCTGGTGGAGCTCATATTGCCAACGCAGTGGAGGTATTTAGGATGTTTTCTATTTTTGATATCATGAAAACATGCTGCAGCAAACATTTAAATTTCTGCGTAGCAGAAAAACTCTACAAAGTAAAAAGACAGTCACAATCTAGGAAAAATATTTGTAACTGTATATGAACCTGTAATAGCAGGACTGGAGTTGTGAGGTCAAAGGCTACTTATGCCCATTTAAATTTGGATCAATACTTCCAGATTTACTCTCTAAACCGATTGTATCAATTTACTTCCATCAATAGTATATGAGGGAGTCCATCTTCCCACATCCTCACTAGTGCTAGAAACTATCACTCTTTTTAACCTTGACTAGTCTAATAGTAGGCAAATAATAGCTTATAGTTGTTTTAATATGCGTTTCTTTGTCAATTAGCAGAATTGGGCGGGCATCTTTTCAAATCTAATGGTCATTTGATTTCAGCTATGAATTCCTTCAATATATCCCTTTGCCCATATTCTTAATGTGATGTTGCTTTTTTTCTTTATTGATCTGGAAGAGCTATTTATAAAATAAAGATTAATACCCTTTGTCTCCCATATATAGCTGCAAATATTTTTTTCCAAATCGTGACTGTCTTTTTACTTTGTAGAGTTTTTTTGCCATATAGAAAATTAAAAATTTCTATCTAGACTTTTTTTTCATGTCTTTTAGATGTTATCTAGTTTAGGAAGGCTTTCTCCACTACAAGATTAGAGATCATCAACTCTATATTTTTCTGGTATACTTCTGGTTTTATTTCTTACATTTAAATATTTAATTCACAGAAACTTTATTTTTTAGTGTGGTATGAGACAGGGATCTAACATCATTAAAAAAAAAAACTATATAGCTAATTGCCCTATTTATAAAACAGTACATTCTTTTCCCTACTCATTTGCAGTACCACTTTGATTATATACTACATTTTTATGTGCAAACAGATCTGCTTCTGATTCTCAACTGTGTCCACTGATGTATGTCTCCATTTTTCTGCCAATACCAGATGATCACTTCTTTTTATCCTTCCAGCACATTTTGCATTCAGGGGGGTTAAGTCCCTCTATCACCATTATCTTTCTTTTGAAATTCTCTTGGGTATTATCACACATTTATAATTCCAAATTAAAATTAGGAACAATAATGTATATCCTAATAAATATTTTGCTTGGAATTGCAGTAAATTTCTAAACTGATTTGGATAAAACTTATACTACTATCATAATATCAAAACCATCCAGGGGACACAGTATCCCCATTAATATTTTACATGTTCTTCATTAAAGTTTAATAGTTGTTTTCACCTAAGTCATGGTCAGGCTATTTGTAAGTACTATGTTTGTACATATACATTTTAATCGTCCCTATGGAAAAGCGTAAGAAATAACAATACTTATATTAAGACAACATGGTGTAGTAGAATTGGCACTGAACTTTAGAAAGGAGAAACTAGGTTCAATGATTACATCTTTGACTATTTTTGATGTGGGGCAATACACTTCTGAGTTTGTTTCCCTACAGGAAGATGATATGATAACACTTCTAATCAAATACAGAAATGTTTAAGAACACCTAGCAATGCTTGGCATAAATTAGTCACTTTATGAATGTCACTTACACATTTATCTACTTATTATTCACAGTTGTAAAATGGAGTAAGTGATGAGGGAATCTGATATATCAATTTGAAGGTTCTGCCAAACTAATTATACTTTCATTCTAGACTAATAGAGTAGATGGGATAGAAGGCCGTTCAAAACCTCTGAAGCATCTGAGTAATAAATATTGGATTTAGGCATCAGATTAAATGACCTCAGCATCCAAAATGAAGTATAAAATTCTTCTCATATACAAATTAAAGGTACACCTCTAACTTTACAAAGTAGTATTTAGGCCCTAAAAGTATGAAGACTTAGCATGGCATAGGAATGAGAAATCATTTATTTTATTATTATTATTTTAAGTTTGATATTGACCATTTAATAACTGATGCTAAGAACTGTAAAAACCCTGATTTCATTAACCTAAACCTTCCAGGTTCATTTACTTAGCCAGGAGATTATTTTCCATAATTAAATTTTTAGATTCCTCTTGCCACCTAAGTACAGAACTTATATTCTGGCATTTTAAGCACATTCCCACCTGCCCCCCACCCCCATTCCTTTTATTCCTTTGCTCTAGTTTTCATGGAGCAAACTTTTCTGCACAGGTTACTTCTTTCTTAAGCATAATTCCACAAGGATAAAATGTATTTGAGTCCTTTCAAACCATGCCCTTTGTTTGCACAGCTACAAAAACCCCAGTATATTCAGTCCATTTTTTAAATGAATGAAATCTGTTTAGATAAAAACTGGCACCAGCAATATTTGGTAACATTCAGTAATCACATCCTGTACAATAATACACAATTCATTTAAACCAATATTTGTTATGCACAATGTTCCTAACACTGGGGATTAAAATGTTTATGAAGACATAGTTCTTGCCCTCAAGAAATTCAATGAGGAGAATCATATGTAAATATTGGGAAAAGGTCTATAAAGAAGGATTGTACACACTATTAAGAAAGCTGAAAGAGAAAAAGGAATCTTGACCTACATATAGGCAACATTTTCCAAACTACCGATCTGGGGAAGAAACCTCATGAACTATAGCACCTTCCATCCCCAACCAAACACCAACATGTCTGTTGGCAAGGAGTGTGAGAAATGCAGTGGGCAACACTCATCTTTGGCAGACCTATGAATGGGTAGGCCCATTAGCATGGTGAAGCTCTGAAGATAATGATTTACCTAGCATTTCAAAGCTTTTTGAAACAGAAACTTTCAATTTTTAATAACAGCTACCTATTCCATAGAATGTTTTCTGGGTAACACACTTGAGAAAATAACACAAAAGGTAGGTTTTGTGTCCATCATTTTCTACATATCTCATGTTATTAAATCTCTACAGTAATTCTGGGGGTAAGAAGCAAATATCCTTATTTCCACTTAAAGGTGTAAAATTGAGGGGCTACATGTCTTCCCCCAAGTTCACGGGGGTGAAATGGAAACTCAGCTGTTAAACATGAAGTCCACCCCTACATCCCCTTTTTCGTAATACAGAATGAACCTCACTTCCCCAGGAAAAGGCATAACATTTCTGGCAAGTTCACCTACGAAACATACTCTGGGAAGCCCAGATCACCATTAGTTCATTTAAAACAAACTTGTTCTATTAATTAGTTTGCAATTTTTCAGTTTCCTGAGGGTTTTCTTGTCTTTAAGTGTGCCAAAAACAAGGGAACAATGTTAAGATGGTATGTTTACTAAGCCATATCATCTCCTTTTTCCTGATTAGAATTTAAGGAAGTTAAGATGAAATCACATGGTTTAGTGTGATTTCCAGAAGCTCTGATTCCATGTCTGGTGTTTGATATAACAATCTCGTTTTCTGGGAGAAAACCAGTGTGGAATCTTTACTCTAAGCCTGAATAGCCTTTTACTGAGAGATGTTGTAATGGAGCCCAAATCACTTTGCATCAAGTTGCACGAGTTTGGCTTTCTCGCCACATTTCCCTTGGGGGGATGTGTATTGTCAGGCCTGGAGACTTCGCATCTGGTGAAGGCGGCAACTGCCCTGGTCTCTTACCCTGGGAAAGGTAATGAATACCTTGGGCTTTTGTTCTTTTTGTTCTATTGAAAATGATGTATTGTTAGCTCAGGTTATTAGACCATGCATTTGTCTCTCTTTTTCATCAGTTTTCTTGATAGTTGGTTTAAAAAAGAAACAGTTGCTACTGATGCCATTATCAAAAGACTTGGGGGCAAGTAGTGATTACCATGTTTTTGATACAGAATCTAGACTCATCCGATGTAGTGTATACTGAGCTTACTTGCCAGGAAGGAGGCCCTTTACAGTTGTTTTCATGTTCAAAAAATGAGTGCTTAATATTCTCCAGCTACGAAAAATGAGGTGACAAGCTTGTATACAATTAGACATAAGGGGCTCAGATGTCTAAAATCTTGGGAAATTAAACCCAGCTCCTTTTATTTTTTTCTTTAAAGCTTCTTAACTAATTTTGAGAGAATGAAGTATTTTCCATATATTTTATGTGTTACTTGTAAACACAATTTTAGCAATGTCAGAGCAATGCTCCTTGCTCTTATTCTCAGTATAGAATGCCCTTCTCCCTCTACTTATAGTTTTTATGTCTACTCATCCTTAATAATCACTAAGGTGCCACCTTTCCCAGGAAGCTTTCGCAATGACCTGTTTGTATATATTCCATCGAACTATTTACCACTCTATACTATTTGACTATTTGACTATTAATCTCTATTTGACTATTAACTATTTGACTATTAACCTCTACTAGGCTGTGAAAGGTCAAAAAACTTTTATTTTCCTTTATATCTCCACTCCCAAGTCGAAATCCACTAAATAAGAGATCTTCTCCTAGTTTCGGACAAAGATCAAGATGTACCATTAACAGTAGTCTGAATATGGAAATGCATGAGCTCCTGGAAATCTTTGTAAGACTTTGCGTGCATGGGCAGTTTCATGTGGAAATGCTCTAGGGCTTCTAGCAAATTCTCAAATACATCAGGGACTCCAAATTCCTGGTGAAAACACTGAGTTTCGTGAGTTTTCAGCTTACAACATGCCACCTCTGACGAAACCACCAAAAAAAGCTCTGCATTCATTTAGTTGTGTTTTGTTGTGTTTTTCTTTAACTCCAGGAGTATCATTACCACAGAACCGTCAGAAGCATGGCTCGAAACCCCTTCATACCTGATAGAAGTTGGAAATCACATCAGTGAGTGCGCAATCCTTCTCTGACTCACAGGGATTTCATATTAAGAGAAAAACTTGCTTAGTAACAGTTGGCACTACATATAATAATAGAACACAATTTGTATGTGGAAGTGGTAAGATAGATTTCATTCATAAAAAAAAAAAAAAACAACAACACCATGCTTCTGGCTAGATAAATGACTTGAAGTCCCAGGGAGAAATTATCATTTTTAGTTCTGGGATACCCTTATGCTACTTACACTTTCAAAAATTTAATACATTCACAGGTTCAAATGTATTGAGATTTTTAAGCTTGTGAATGAAATTAGCAACGTGCTGTGGCTTTTGATGTGACGCATTGCAATTCTCCCTGAGTGGTAGGGTTTAAAAATTAATTCAGCCCTTGCACCTGCTTGCCGGCATTCGTCTGTTGAATTTCCATCACATTTAATAAGTCTCTGTGACGCAACTCGTGTCCTTTTGCCTGGGCTCCTTTAATATAGTGTTAAGTTCTCACTCATCTAAAATTCAAGTAATATTACAGATTTCAAACAGTTAATTAAAATCTGTGAACTTGAATCGTTCTGGATAAAACTGGCTTTACTCAGTGAGGCTCTTTCCAAACTTCTTCAGTCTCATTTAATCGTCAGCTCTAACCAGGTTAAGTCTGATGACAACAAGATCTCACTATGGGTGGCTGAGGCTTACAAATCCTCATACAATAGAGAACAATCAAGCTGTAGGCTTGAGAAGAAAAGGTAACAAGGAATATTAACCGTTGAGATGAAATAAGAAATATGGCTCAGAATTAAAGGACAGGATTGATATTTTTCAATAAAATTCATTCTAACCTACCTGTCTTAAAATGCTTAGCATAGATGAGATAGCTCCAACTGAATCATGATTCCTATTACCTATTTTGTGGTCAATATTGAATTTAGTTATCGAATTTTTAAGAAGGGATTGAGACCTATTTTCTAGATGCTGTGACCACAAAGCAGAAGTCTAAGTAGAAGGTTCTAGTATATGTAAAACTCATAATATGATACTTTATTTGAACCTTTAGGAATAGTCTACAGGGCATGCAGTACTGCTCTCAGAGTTGGGCCGTTTATACTTCCTGGAGTTGGGAGACGGTAACAGGAAAAGGTATTTAACAATGTTTCTCTTTTTCTTGTGAGGTTCAGCACATACTCATAATTAATCCTCATGCTCCAAGGTAAAAAGTTGCCTACCTTTCTGTAGCAAACTTAACCTGCCATGGAACACTTCTCAATTGTATGACAATGATTGTTAAAACAACAACACACATTTATCTCTCCCACTGAAACATAAACTTCCAGAAGGCAGGGATTATGTGTTATCCTTTTGCTCATAACAGGTTTGTTGAATGACTACTAGATTATCTAGCTGAATTATAGAATAAATGATCAGTTTCTCCAAGAGTCAACAGCATATGGATTTTAATGAAAATATAGAATACAAATATGTTCTTTTTTTCTACACATCCAATTCAAATATTGGACTGCCCCTCCCATCTTTTATTTTTCTGCTTGCTTTATCCTACTAAATTGCTCTAGAAGCAATGCTTTGGATAGTATCTAATGAGGCCTTTTGGTTTCTAGAAGGATGTGTGTCCATTTTGAAAAACAATGTTTCAAGGGCTTAAAGGAATATATTATATATATATATATATATATATATATATATATATATATATGAATATGTTTATATATATTCACTCACTTTTATGTGTTCAATCAACAAAAGTTAAAAATAAATAGATTATGTACTAGAGATTGGTCTCTACTGGACATTTAAAATACACTAATGGCTATATATATATATATATGTATATATATATATGTATATGTGTGTATATATATATATATATATATATAATATATACATATATGCCATTAATCCCACTTAGAGGATTTAGCCTAGAAAGGAAGTACTCCCTCCCTTCAAAAAATCCCTTAAATATGCACAAAAATATTTATTATATGGCTTTTAAAAATAGCCTCCATTAGAAGGTAAGCCAAATATCTCATAATGACCACATGATTAAATAAATTATGGTATTTCTTACTGATATACACATATAGTATACTGGCATACAAATTAAGTAACATGGTAAAATATTAAGTGAAAAAAATTCTAAATTATATGCATTCAAATATTTCAATTGAAAAAGAATGTGAGAATAAATAAAGAGAAAGAGATAAAGGAAATATGCAAAATTCTAATATTTGTGTTATGGTGGTAGAGAGGTATTATAGGTTTTTAAAGTTTTCATTTGAATTTCTTAAACAATGTATGACATAACTGAAAATACTTTTATTTTTATTAAAGATTTTATTGGGGAATTGGGGGAAGAGAACAGCGTTGGGGAATTGGAGAAGGGGAACAGACAAGTTGCTGTCTTTTTGTTTTTCAGTCTAGTTGCAGAGGACATTGCTTCACTGGCCCATGTTGGTATCATCATTGCGCTCTTCCCAGATGAGGCAGATCGGTCGCTGGCCTCTGGATGGTTGCTCACTGTGGCTATTGGCCGCTCACTCTGGCTGCCGGCCACTCACACTGGCTGCCGGCCACTCATTGTAGCCTATGGCAGCCCACTGCAGCAGGGGCTGCAGCCTGCACCGTCGCCGGGGCTCGCAGCCCAGCTTCAGGTGGAGCTGTTGTTAGCTATGGAGGGCAGTGTCACTGGCCCTCATATGTGGGATCCGAACTGGGGCCACTAGCATCCCAAACCAGCTCTTAACCAATGCGCCACTTGGCAGGTGCTGAAAATACTTTTAAAATAGAGAAAATCTTGGGCCGGCCTAGTGGCGTGGTGGTTAAGCGATGGTTTGGGAAGCCAGTGGCCCCAGTTCGGGTCCCACATATGAGGGCCAGTGACACTGCCCTCAAAAAAAAAAAAAAAAAAAAAAAGAGAAAATCTCATATTTTCTCTATGATCGTGAATTTTAGTTATTTTTTACTTGGATTTGTGTAGTAGATTCTATCTATGTAAAGTAAACTCTTGTGTGGATTAGCTTTTGTCAAGAGCCTATTATATGCCCACCATAAGGATAGGTAGTTTAAAAATGTAATTTCTAATAATCACAGCAATCTTACAAGTTAGGAACCATTATCCCTAACTTAGAGAGAATTAGAATGGCTTGTCTAAGTTCATACAGCTAGTAAACAGAAGGGCTGAAATTTGAATCTCAGTTTTTGTAAAATTCCAAAACCAATTTCTTTTTTCATTGCTCAGTGACACAATAGAATGCAGAGACATGAACCCTGATTATTATGCAAAGGTGATGAGGTGTAAAAAAAAAAGAGGGCTAATAAAGAAAAATGGGTAAGCAGTATAGCAATACAGCATAATGGCTTAATAATTTCAGTCTGTCATCAAAGTCCACTTTTCACCTAAAGAGTACAGAGATGAAGTCAACAACTTATTAATCCTACCTGCTAGCTTATCATCCTCAGCTTCAAATTGTGACCTAGGCACCTGAAGCACACAGGTGTCTAGGTCAATCCTTTCTAGGGGACTATGGAAAGGTTAACACTTAATTTGTTTTAGGAAAAAACTGCAGTGTTTTCAAAATCATTGTAACGTATGCTCTCTCAAAAACGGTTCATTGAATAATAATAAACAAGAGAAATGTCCATTCACTAATAACAAGTTATATTATTATTAATAATAATGTATATTCTCCTTTCAAAACCCAAGCCTAGCCTGTACTGTGTGAGGGCTACTTGTCACCTGCCTATTGAGGAGCTGATGCACCTTCAATGCGCTGGCAGCCAGCCCATCCTTAGAATTCTTCAATGTGATGAATTAAAAGAGGGAGAAACTTAAAGGAAGAGCACTGAATAATGTTTTCAACAAAAATAGGGAAAGCGTCTCCCGAGTCTTAGCCCCTTCTCACACTGCTTCCTAAGCTTCAGGTCCCCATGTCTGGACTGCTACATCACTACCTGCTGACATCTTATCCATCCCTTCAAAGAGCAAAACAGCTGCTGCTTGTGTAGGAAATCTTTCCTGGTGAATCACTTATAAAAAGTTTTACAGCATTTGTTCTGTTCACTCAAATGTATTCACTCACTCACTCACTTTTATGTGTTCAATCAACGAAAGTTAAAAATAAATAGATTATCTACTAGAGATTGGTCTCTACTGGACATTTAAAATACATTACCTGACTTAGTTATGCAAGAATTCCGTGAGGCAGCTATTATCTTCCATGATTTAATATCATACATATTTGCATATGAAGAAACAGAGAATCATCGAAGGTGAATGCCCAAATTTACAAAGCTAGTAAATGACAGGGGCAGTTCCAATCTCCGTGACTCAATAGTTCCTGCTGTCTCTGACCCAGTCTGTGGACCCCTTTAATACATTCCCTAAGAGATGGATGCTGAGGCTATTCAGGTACATTAGGTACCTGGGAGAGCTCACACAATTTATAAGGTACACAAAGTGTAATCAAGCAAATGTTCATTAGATATATGAATGTCTATTGAAAAAGTGAGCAACTTCAGGAAGATGGTAAAAAGGGAAGTTCAGAAAGGATCCAAAGAAATGGTATATAAGTCTAGTGTTGAAAGAAGTGGGGGAACTTAGGGGTGAGGGGAAGAGGTGATAAAGAATATATGCTTTAGAGGAAGAATATATACAAAAAGACGGAAGTGAGGAAGCAGAAAATGAGTTCTAGGCACCTGAATGGTGAGCAGTTTGGTATAGTCATGGAGTGCTGTGGGGGTCAAGGGTGGAGGAGAAATTAGGTTAAAAAGACAAGCAGAAGCCTGATAATGAGGGTCTTATTTTTCATGTAAAGGACTTTAGATTTGGTGTTACAGACAATAGGGAACCTATTAAGGAATTTAGGAAGAGGTGTGATATTATGAGATTTGCATTTTACACATATAACTCTGTAAGTATATTTTATGCATATAACTATGATAGAGCTTGAGCTGGAGGGGGTTGGGAGAAACAGAAGGTATAGAGTCCAGTTAGAAGACTAAGATAATAATGCTGGCAAAGATGATAGAGCTTACAATAAAGCAATGACAGTGAAAAACCCAGGGAAAAAATCCAGAACGATTTAAAAGGCATTTAGAAGGCAGGTATAAAGTCTTAGTGATCTACCATTTCACTTCAACTCGAGGTTGATTTGAAGGTTTTGATTTGGGCTTCTGGGTAAATGTGGGTAGGGGCCTTGGAAACAGAAAAAGCAGACGGGTCAGTGGTGGCAGGCAAGGTGAGATCTGGAACACTAAACTTTACATGCTTGTGGGACAAAGAGATTGATATGTTTAGAAAGTTGGGGCAAATACTGGTCTAGAGTTCAGAGGAAAGACTTGAGCTGAAGACAGGCATATGGATGATATCATATCTGTGGAAAAGATGTAGATGCACAACATCATGTGTATAGTGAGAAAAGAACCAAGCAGAAGCAGAGAACAGTGGAAATAGTACTAGAAAGCATAATCAGAGAGGCAGGAGGGAAAGAAAAAGGAGAATATATCATCATAGAGGTCAAGGGGGAAAAGGGGAGTGGTTAAATAATGAGATAATGGGAATGGCAAAATATTCTGCTTCATTTTAGAATTATTTGCTTAGCTTTCCAATATTGCACTAGAGTTTAGACTTCTTATGAACATATAACAGGGGTATACCAGGGGTGCCAAAAACATGTATTCACATTTTTAAGAGATGTTATCTATGCTCAAGCAGTAGTTCACCATAATCAGAAGTGTCTGGATGCTGATGGTCACCACTTTGAGCACCTCTTGTAATTGCAGAAGTCAAACGTGACATCTTCATCTTTTGTTATCGGTATATATTGAGTATTCCAATTAATACATTTTTTTCCTTTCTTAAAATGTGTATAAATTTGTTTTTTGGCACCCTTTGTAGTGTGTGTGTGTGTGTGTGTGTGTGTATAACATATCATATATAAATCTGTAACATATACACACGCGCACATACACACACATCTTTTTTTGTAATTTCTTAAAATTTCTTAAAAGGCAAGGAAAGTAGAAAAAGGGAAGTTAGCAAAAGGAAAGAATCAAAAGAAAATGTTGGAATCAAAAGACTAGTGCTTGTCCTGGTGTATTCATATTTCAATGTTTTAGCAGAAAAGTTTAGTCAACTACTAGAGTGGTACAACTTAACAGACACACTAAATTGATGCTAGCAGCTACCAATGTTATGGTATAAAATGTCATAATAGAAACAGAGCAATGAGCATTAAACTTACTAATAGGGCACAGATCATGACATGAAACATGAAAATGTTTTAAAAAGTGACATCGAGTGAATTAATACCTAAGAAGCAAAAAGAAAATATTAGTGATGAAATAAGATACTGAAATGCTCCAGTGCCCTTGTTTATGCTTAGTTTCTTTGTCTTGAAAACTTCTCCTAGACTTGTCACTTGGCATCTTCCTCTTCAAGGCTTTGCCTAAAGGCCACTTCTTCAGGGCGGCCTCTCTAAAACACTTAACCAGGCTAGTTCCCCCTACCATACTCACATTCACTCCGTACATCTTTTTCATAATATTTACACAATGTATAATTATCTGTTTATTTGAATGATTGCTTCCTTATTGTCTGTTTCTCTCACCAAGGCAGGGAGAGATTAAATAACTTGCCATAGTCACAGGATCATTAAAAACCACAGACAGGATTTGCACACAGCTCTGTCTCACGCAAAAGCCTATATTCTCTCATGCCTCATTGCCATGGGGAAGATAATAGATAAACTGCTGTGGTAGTTTAAATCAGAGACAACACCCAATTTGGGAGATTAGGGAAGTAATCATGAAAAATATCAAGTGGCATTTAAGCTGGGACTTAAGGGTGGGGATGTTTTTAACCACTGGAGATAAAAGAAGTTTTCAGTCTTCTAGGTAGAAGATAGAGCATAATGAAAGACATAAGTAAGTAAAGTATAAGGTACGTTTTGGGAAAAAGGATAGAACAGTTAGGCAAGAATATAAGAGAAGCATGAGAGAGAAGTGTGAAAAGAATGAGTCAGGCCAGAGAATGAACCCAAATATATCAGCTGCAACTACAGGAAATACCACTAGGTCTTAAAGGAACTGGGAAGCTATCAGACAAGCACTCCTTCCTCACATGTGCTTTCGCATGTACTCATGGGTGTGTGGGGGTGTGTCTCTCTGAACATATGCTCCATTTTCTGGATTTCTGTTCTTTCTGCAAACGAATTTCCTTCACTCCGTTCTTGGTACCCAGTACTCATAATTATACCTTTCACCTAGTTCTGGATTGACAGAGAAACAAATCTGTTTCCAATTCTACATTCCCGATAATATATTATAGTTTCTGTGTTTTGTGCCTTAAATTTTTGAAAGAAGTACTGAATTTACATGACCCACTCAGTTGCTTCTGGGGTGATCTGGTATAAACATGACTGCGTAGGTCCAACCCTTTCTTTATCAGGTATCAGTTGCTGATAGGGATCTTTGCAATTCCAAGGAAATCGAATATGGGCTGGGCAGACACTCGCAAATATGTGTAAAAGATGGATTTGAGTCGGGAGAATTAAAGCAGGTAGACCTCTATTGTAATAGTCTAAACAAGAGATAAACAGTGGTGGTGGTGGTAGGTGTGAAAAGAAAGAACTGAATCAAGAGTCACAATCAGGTCAGGATTTAAAAACTGCTCAAATGGAAAACTGTGGGTTGGGGAATTAGAAAGAAATGAGTCAAAGATATCTCTGAAATTTCCATGCCAGAGACTAGGAAAATACCTGTCATATTTCTTAAAACATTGGAGACTGGGTGGTCTCATAAACCTTCCCTGTACAAGAAAATAAAACTTGAACCAGAGAGAAAAAGTGACTTGTCTTGAGTAATAGTGGTCAGGGAGTGGTGATAAAAATCTGGACCTTGGGTGGGATGGGGGGAATGGTGCTGCAAGATTCCCAAGAAAATGGACAAGAACAGTGTTCCATGGGAACCATTAAAGATACAAAGTGAAAGATATCTGTGTTAATAGAGCAAAGATGAAAGGGTAACAGGATTGGATGCTGACTGGGAAGAGATGAGGTAGAAAGTGGTCAGGACGAGGGCTAGTAATAGGTAGGGATAACACACGTAAGAAATCAAGCTGGCTGGGAGCCAGGAACAGTCTCAAGAAGAGGCTTGTTAGTCACCAGTGTTGGTATGAGTCAAAAGCCAGATGTGTATGGTCAGCCAGCCAGTTGGCAGCAATTGAATGGAAGCCAAGTATTACTATAAGCACAACAAATCCAGAAAGAAAAGAATGGTTTCAGTGGAGAAGATAATTAAGTTCCCATATTATACATTTTGAGATTGTGGTATTGACAGAATTTCAGGTGGAGATGGCCTGCAGGCCACTGGAAATGTAGAAGCAGGGCTTAGAAATGTGGTCCAAGCCAGAGCAATGTCTCCCTGTCTGTCTGTCTGCCCACCCATCCGTCCATCCGTCATCCATCCATTCATTTATCTAATGAACCTGGTAAAAGTGACACTACAGAGAGAATGGGAGAGGTTTCAGTGTAAACATATTTGGTGGGAGGTGGGGGTGAAGGAAAGGGTCTCAAAAGAAGGCCATTTTTCTTGGACAGTGGGGTGGTTTCTTTGGCACCAAAGATTTTGGGAAACTGAACAGCTTATCATGATTTAGTAATATATTAGAAAAACTTTTGTACAATAGTTATACAACTATCTCAACAAAAAGATTACTTAAAAAGACATAAATTACAGGGCCCATTTTTTATACATAAGTAGATGAATTTTCTTTAAAGGAAAAATAAACTTACCACTAGTTACAGCCAATTTCAAGAAGAACTTCTTCTGTGAAGCATTATTTAAATAATTACAACCCTGAAGAAAAACTCTATTACAGGAGTGAAACTGTCCTAGGCAGTTCCTTAAGCTTTGGTCATCATGCTATCACTATGTAAATCCCTATGTTCCCATAGCCACCGTTTTAAATGGAGCAAGTGTAAAACTCTGCCAAACAAAGAAAAGCTAAGGATAACTACAGCACCAATTAGGTCCTCCATCTTAGGGAGCTTGAATCCCAGGAAGAAAGATGGGGCAGTGCGAAAGGAGGGAGAGTGACAGAAGCAATTGACAAAAGAAGCAGAAACTAAAACACACAGTCAAAACATATACAAGTAGACACCACAAAATAGTAAAAACAATACATAAAAGATCTGAGTAAACAGAAACTAGTAACCCTAGAAAAAAGTTAATCGTAGAAGTTAGAGACACAGAGTAGCCAAACCAAAACCATGGTAATTTACTAGAGCAGAGAGCCACAGATGCTCTGTTTAGGCTGCAACATGATAGTTTAGTAGAGAAGTCATGCAGAATCCTGAATAACCCTGAGTTATGCAGAGACCTGGTTATGCAGCTTAAATAACTGCCTCCCCTATTAAATGAATAGCTTTATAATAATCCCTTCTTATTATCATGGATAGCTTATAATAACCGTTTATTACTTGAGTTTGCCTAAATGTGTCATTGACTTCTGCAACCTAAAGAGCCTCGCATGACACATTTTGCTTGGCTGGTATTTGATTAGGTAGGAAAGAAGAAAGGAAGGAAGGAGGAACAAGCATTAAACCACATGCAGGGTTCCCAAAGGGAAGGTGTGTGTAAAACCCATGGGAGATGCGCTCACTGTGTATATCTGGGCATGTGTGTGTGTAAAATTAGCAGATGAAATAAAAAAACTGGAGATACTAGACAAATGAGCATAAATATGAAATAATTACATACATTGACTATATTTAAAATAAATTTAAAGAATAAGAACAAGGGTATTCAAAAACAGAACTTTTAAGAGTGACTAGTGAATTTAAAAATTCAATAAATGGATTAAACAGATTAGATATATATTAAGAGAGACTTAGTGAGCCAGGAAAGGATCTTACCTAGATTATAACAGAGATACAAAGACATAGAAAATATGAGACATGGTGAATCACCGTTGCACAGGATTCAAGAGAATGGGAGAAAGGAAATACGGGAAGACATTATGTCTGATATTTCCAGGAACAAACAAATATTAAGTAAGTTAGATTCTGTTTCATTAATGGCCTATAAAAACAGTCACAACCAAGCACATCACAATTAAACAGCAATGGCAAGAAAGTCTTAAGGCTAGCCCGAGAAGGAAAATAACCAACTATGAAATAATGACAACTAGACCTTTCATGAAAGATAACAGAGGTCAAGAGACAATGAAATAATACCTTCCAAGTACTAAGCCAAAATAATCATAAACCTTTTGATTCTATATCCAACTAAATTATAATTCAAAAGTGAGGTGAAAATACAGATACGTTTAGACAAAGTATGAGAATGGGTCACTTATAGAGAGCCTCATTGAAAATATCCTAAAATAAGTATTTGGGTAAGAAGGAGAATGAGCTCAGAAAGAAGTGGGAATTTTAAGCTAAGACAGAAAAAAAAAATATAAACATGTTGATATATCCAAATACGCACTAACTATGAGGACTACTATCTAACTAGGAAGATCTCTTTTTTGTTAATTTTGAGAAGATGAAAGCTTTGTCTTAATCATTTACATGTTTTCATTAGTGCCTAGTGCAAAGTGGACTCAATAAATATTTGATGATTAAATGAATATGTAATGTGCATATGAAATAGGTGTCTCATCTCAGTGCTGGGTCAAATTCCCTGCTTTGATAATGAGGAAATTGAAAATATAGAAGACTGACCTAGTATTGTATGACATATTGAACCTGATTTACCCTTTAGAGAACAGGAAAGATATTACAAGCGTCAGGAAAATTATTACAGTTTCTCTTATTATTATATGTCTGAGTCTGCCTAACAATAGAAAGTGCCAATATGCTAAAGTAATTAGTTGGTTATAAGATTTTCTCTATGAGTTGTCACTAGCTTCACCCATTTTCTAAACATCATGAGAATTATGAAGAAATGGACATTCGCTTGTTCATTCAAGAAACATTAATTGAACATCTGTTACAAGCCAAATTCTGTATCAGGTCTTGAGGATGTAGCAACGAAGAAGGCGCATCTATATCTAATCCTTGGTCTCATAGAGTTTATACTCCAGCTGATAAGAAAGACAAGAGTGATCATATATTATGAGAATACAGAAGTCAGCGGATATTTCCTGTTGCTTATTATGTGCTCTATGCTATTACACAAAACAAATGGTAAGGGGAGATAATCTGTTCTTCAGTTTATAACATGGTAGAAGTGATACCAAGTGATTAAAAATATGTGAGGCAATATATAGTAACATAAAGATTACAGGAAAAAAATAAATTAAAATGTTTGGGGCATGGCGAAATTGCTAAAATTCTTGACAAAAACAAAGAGAAAAGGGAAGGATAAAGCTTAAAAAGTTAATATAGGTTCACTTTTTTTAATTCTGAGGAATATATTTTTCAGATATTCCATAATTTTTCAACTTCAGCACAAAGCAAAAGATGATGGAAAATAATTTGGCAGTAATACTTTTACTTTTTTAGTTATGATTGAAGTTCGGATATCAAAACTATGCTTTCATTCATTATTCCCCCTCCCAGCCCTAGAAATACAATATTTGATCTTTGACAATTTTTAACACGTGGGGTTCTCTTTCTTTGACATTCTCTTGGCATGATTTGAACATTTTAAATGCTGAAAATGAAGGCAGATTCTGTCTTCAAAAAACATTCCCAACATATAAAAATAATAGTCAGTATCTGAAACTACTGCTTTTAGGAATGGTACTGCACACTGTTGATCTTCTTAGCACTTTTTGGGTAGAGCAAAGCCATGTTATTATACCTACCAAATAGACAAGATCTGAATCATGTCAATCAAAAGAATGAGTTGACAGTGCAATTAATATGTAAGACTACTTGATCTTGATTCTCAAATGGGAAATTCTTGGGAATATCTACCACGAAATTCTTATAACTTATGAATAACTAGTTATGGGAACAAATAATCTTCCCTCTTTCTAAGTCAATTAAGAGAAAGACGAAATGGCCAGGCTATTTATACGCATCTTTACAAAATGATCACCAATGTGAAAACTGATATTGTACAGAGCATACAATGTCAGGTCACTTTAATTTTCACTTGCAGAGGTATACAAAGTATAAAATAATAAGAAATGGAGTTATGAGGTAAAGAGATACATTTCCCTTCTTTTGCTCCATAGATGCAGTTTGAAATTCAGCCAGAACCAGGAAGACCCAGAGAGGACTTTATTAAGCAAATTACTATACTAAGAATCAGACCCAACTCAAGGTCACACTTGGGATAGAAGATCCCAAAGTAAGGGGGAATTTCAGGGATATGGAAATGTACTGGATCCTGGGATTGGACCCTGAATTGTCTGTCTTCTCTTCTCCTACCTTCTTTTTATTCATTTGCTCATTCATCATTTCGTTTCTGCAATTAATGAGTTTCTATTGGGTGACAGAGACTTTTCTATAGAAATAGGCATCACTTCTCCCCATAAAAGGCTCCACCCAAAGGTCTCCATGTCTGTAACTTCTACCTAAACCCTTTCTTCAAAAACCCTCTCACTACATTGAAATCAACTGCTCCCTTCTTTGGGTTCCTGTAACTTTTTGTTCTATATACCACTTGATCTATTCTATATACCACTTTATCACAAGATGCCAGATTGAGTTTCTTATATGACTTTCTCCCACATGAGTATGAGATCCTGGAAGATGGAGCTGTCAGCATCTTCAGCAACAGTTCACACTGTATCGTAATCATAAGAAAGGGATCTAGAGCACAGGGTCTCGAGTGACATTTCTAGCTTTCAATTCTAGATCCTCTCGACAAGAGACAAGTTACCTAGCCTCTTTGTGCTTTAGTTTCCTCATCCATAAAATAGGGATTAAAAATAGCACCTGCCTCATGGGTTGTTGTGCTAATTATATGAGTTAATACATGAAAATAATTTAGGATAGTGCCTAGTATTTGCTCAGTGTGTATTAGCTAGCATTATTATTACTGTTAAATAAGGGCTGGGCCACCGTCATTTGGGATTGAGGCACTCCCAGATCCCCACTTGGTACTTCAAACTGAGGATAGACAGATTTTTTTTTTTTTTAAGAGGAAGGAAGATTTTCAGGTTTTTTTCTCTTTTTTTCTTTTTCTTTTTCATGTTTCATCCTCTTCTGAGTTGGATTTCTTGTACAGAATGTTTCTTGGAAAGATTACTTATTAAAATGAGAAATCAATTTCCTTAAGAAATGTCATTTGATAATTTAGTTGGCATGAAATTACCATTCTAACACATACTGTATAACAGATTGAACTCAAGAGATTTAAAATGACAGAAGAATAAGTACATTATCGTAGGCATGAGCAATGACAACTATGGCCCAATGGCAAGTCGTTCAATCCCATAGGTTTGGCCATACCATTTTTCACCAGGGTGATAATCAAATTCTCTGATATCTTCACTTATTTCTTAATCATGTCAATGTTAATATAAAGAGTGCTTTTTAGAGAGATGGAAGAAGTATTATGTAGATTATCAAAACAGTAAGGGGATAACAAAGCAGTCTGATTAACTTCATCAGGAAAAAGTTTACGTTCCACTAAAATTTGATAGCAATGACTAATTCTTAATATAAATTTTATTTTATGTTTTATTTTGAAGGTTGCTCTGTAGATTAACAATTTTGTTGGAAAAAGTGATTTCAAATACAAGTGGAGGCATGAACTATCAATGCTGTGAAAAGATACACCTTACATGTACAATGCAGAAAATGATAAATATTCTCCTTTCTAAAAGTCACATAACCCCTAAGGGAAGAACAGCTTGGAATGAAGCTATCAACCTATTACAGGGCAAACTGTTTGGCTGTGGACAAGTATTCATGGGTAGGAAACCATATTTAGAGTTCTGACTAGTGCACTTACTTGCTCTCCAAACACCCCAGTTCTGCATAGAGAAGACAAAACGCTTGTAAATGTATTTAATAAAATTCACAGAGAACTTACCTATATACCATCCCAGTTATTGGTCACCACAAGAATTAGCTATTCCTATTTTCCAGATGAGGAAATGAGGATCAAAGAAGGTAAGTGACTTACTCAAGTTCTCAGAGCAAATACATGGCAGAGCCAGAAATAGAATGTGAGGATTCTGGATTCCGTTTACTAGGGAATCTCACTTAGTCCTCAAGCTGCTTTGGTTTATCCTGAGGACTTTGATGCTTAGGTCTCCTCTCTCTTCAATGTGAAGGGCAGAGTACAATTGATTCTCAGTAACATCTAACAACTTTTTTTTTTTTTCCTTTTACTTTGGTTGGGAATGTACATGTATTTTTATTGATTTATTTGTTTAACAAGCATTCATTAAGCTCTAACCATGTACCCAGTTCATGAGTCAGAATAGAGGTTACATAAAAGTTTCAGTCAGGGAATATTAAGTCTATACATTGAATCAACAAAACTCAAACCTATCTAAAAAGCTTCCCTCCTCTTCTGTTTCCCATTCAACTATTGATATTATAAGCCCTCTGTCATATTTTGATTGTCAATGGACTGATTATTTTGTGAATTGAACATGAATCCCAATTATCTAAAAGTGATTAGCATATTTCTTTGATTTTGGCATGAGCTTGGAAACTGCAAATGAATTTCCATATTAGCTTAAGCAAACAATAATTAGTAGGCTTATGCTTGCTAAACAAAAATAACAATGATTGCCATCATATATATTATTCACTCCCATTTCAAGATGAGAAAGATGAGTTTACAAAGAAAATTAAATTGTAGAACCAACATTTGAAGTAAGATCTTTTCATTAAAATAGACTTAATTTAATAATTAAAATTAAATGGTGATTTCCTTGATGTATCCAGAGGACAGCAAGAGCAATAGAATGTGGAATACCTCTAATAACATATGAACAGCCTGCTGGGGAAAATAATCAGACTTCTTTATTCAAAGGGATGTCTTGAACTAATCCCATTTTTAAGGCTACACAAATCAAATATACATTAATTCTGCAAAATCAACACCACAGCCATTTTTTCAAAATTAAGTGCATAAATCTTCTTTTTCTTAAAGAGCTTGAGAGTTTTTATATGTACATTTCCTATTAAAGATTCTTAATAAAAATATTTTATCAGAGAATTATTTTTCTTCATAGCATCCCTAAAGAATAAAGAGGGAGAGATACCATTTCACCTTAAAGATGAATTAACTGAAATACAGGGAGGACGATGTGTTTTTCTAATTGACTTGAGTGGTAATGTTGTGAGACCATATCGGCATGGAAAAGTCACAGTTTATATGACTGAACATCAATTTTTTACTAACATTGATGTTAGTTCACTGAATACAAACTTTATAAAAGCCTGTCTGTGTGCATTTTGTTTATTTTATACATGAACCTTGCCAAAGCCATTACCAAATGCCTTGCCACGGGCAGAACTATGACGGGCACCAGGGGCTCAGTGACGAGGAAGACGCAAAGCAGAGCCTGCGCAGTGCTGAGTCTAGAGCTGCGCTGTCTAGTAAAACATGATGTGATTCACACGGTATTTAAAATTTTCTATAGCCATGTTCAAAAGAGTAAAAAGAAATAGGTATCATTAATCTTAATATTGTATTTAACCTGATAATGTTTAACATATTACCATTTCCACATATAAATATGTAAATTTTTGAGATATATTCAATTTTTTTCACACTAAATTGCAAAATCTATATATGTATTTTATATATATGGGATTTCTCCATTTTGAGTAGCCATATTTTAAGAGTTCCATAAACCCACATGGCTAGTGGCAACTGTTTTGGACAATACAGGTCTAGGGAGAAGGCTAAATAGTAAGACAGTAATAAGGACAGTGTAGGTACTACGATAGGAGAAGGCAGAGCTATGGGAGCACATAGGAGAGCATCTCAGCTAATCTGTGGAGGGCTGGAAAAAGCTTCCTGGAGGAAGCGGCATTTCAACCAAGCTCAAACCGATGAGCTGGGAGCAGGCCCAGGAAAGGAGAGGGGTAGGGCACTTTATGTTAATGTTGATATCCAAGGTCTGCAGGTGAGAGTCAGTGTGGTATGCTGGAAAAACCACAAGAAGATTAATGTGGCTGGAACAGAGATTATTATGGGGAGTGAGAGAGATGAAAATGAAAAGGTGGGTAGAAGTCAGTTCATGAAGAGGTCTTCAAACCATGTAACAGAATTTGGATTTTATTCTACGGAATCCACCCTTTCTACAGCCTTTAGGCTTGTATTTACAGAACTAGCCGTTTCAGGCTGAACCGTGTTCCTCTTCATTGAAACACAATGGGGAGGAACAGAGATGGAGATGGAAGGTTCAAGCTAGGTAACCATTTATTGGAGGTGATGAAGAGTCTAGTTCTAGGTGAAATGAGTCTCTCAGGCCACTTTCAATTCTTAGATTTCATGAATCTAACTCTTTAGTTGTTAACAGTATTAGAATAGCTGTCAACTTTTAATAATATATTAAAATAGACATTAGGCTTCAGAAAATGTGATTTGTTATTTATAAATTACTTTTGGAGGTAACACTGTATGTAACACTGTATATGTGTTAGATATTTATATTAAAGTTTCTGGCTAGTAGTTCCAAATAGTACATATGAACAGTGAAGTCATTTAGGCTGTTTTTGGAATTACCACATAAATTATTGATGTGGTAATTTACAAAGTAATGCATGGGTTTTTTTAAGTGTTCTGAGGCCTCAAACCTGTCATCTGGAGCTCCCAAATAACTACTGGAACTGTCGTTATTTGTACTGGCAAAAGGCAACAGGCGTCAGGTTTTACAAATTACAGCTTAATCACTTGAATTGTCATATAATTCCATTAAATTTATTATGATTACAAGTGTGGTAGTCTTCCTTGTCTTAATGGGTTATTAGCTTATCGAAAGCAAAGGAAGAGATTTCTATTTCTATGACTATGTAGGTTTTACTATGTGTCAGGAACTGTGGCATATTTCCCAGAGAGCTGGATCATCGTGAACATATTTAGTATGAGAAAAGTCATTCAAATGGAGTCATTGTATATTACAGCCTTCCAAAATGCATGTGTGTTAAATATACTGCCCAAGAGTGCACTGGGTTGAATAGTGTCCTCCAAAGTTCACGTCTATCAGGAACCTCTGAAGGTTGACTTTTCTTACAAGTAGGGTCTTTGCAGACATAATCAAGCTAAATTGCGGACATAGTGAAGCAGCATGGGCCCTAAGTCCAATCTGACTGGTGTCCTTATAACAAGAGGGACATTTGGACTCAATGACAGATGCACAAGGAGAGCGTCGCATGAGGATGGAGCAGGCGCTTCTGTGATGGATCTACGAGCCAAGGGACATTGAGGACTGGGGACAACCACCAGCCACTAGGAATAGGCAAGGATGCACTCTTCCCAGCAACCCTGTGGACACCTTGATTTTGAACTTGCAGCCTCCAGAACTCTGAAAGAACACATTTCTGTTGTTTCAAGCCACCAAATGTGTGGCACTTTGTGATGGCAGCACTAGGAAACTAATACAGGAACCTTCCTGGGGTCTCTACTGCTTCCCATATTTCCTTTATGAAGAAGCTCTCTCAAGAGACTTCTGTTTTAAATCTTTTTTTTTTTTTTTTTTTTGAGGGCAGTGTCACTGGCCCTCATATGTGGGACCCGAACCGGGGCCGCTGGCTTCCGAAGCCAGCGCTTAACCACCGCGCCACTCGGCTGGCCCAAGAGACTTCTGTTGAATGGAGTTGATAGATTAACCCCTTTCTCTGTTAAGCAAATTGTCTCAGGATACTGTTCTATTCTCTAGCATCCTACTCAATCCTGCTCCCACCAAAAGAGCTGTACACTACTATCGCCATTACATGATTTAATCAAATATTATGTAAACTGGTAAAATACAAATGCAAAAGGAAAGACAGTGGCTGTTTCCATAAAAAACGAGGTTAGAAACTTTGGAAGCTCCTCAGAAGGGTGAGTCACATTAAAAAAAAGAAAATGCAATCAAATTAGATGTGGGTGAGGTAATTATAAAAGACTGAAAAATAATAAAAATCTAGAAAATGTGATCAGGTTGTTCTGTACGTACCTTTAAATTCTTACTTCGTTTAATAAAAATAAAATCAGAGCTTGTACAAGATAGACCATGGGTGTGGTTTATGTAAGAAAGGACTTTGTGGAATGTAACTAGGATGCAAACATGTCCATATCTATGTGTATATATGTAGGTTCTATAATTCTACATTTGTATCAACTTTTTCTATGGGCCACACAATCATTACTTCAGAGTAAAATAACTAAGGTTTTCACTACTATAAGTACAGATTTATTACACCACGTTTTTATTCAGTCACTTACTAGTCTGTAAGCTTCGTGAACGCAAAGGCTCTGTCTGATTCACTCCCCATTCTATCTTTAGTACTCAGTATAATGCCTGGTATATAGCAGCCTCTCCCAAATTATTTTTATTTTTTGTAAATAAAACAAAATGCAAGTTCATTGTTTCTATTTTTTCCCTTTTTCCAAAGAATTATATCATCATCACTAAAGTTTTATTATTATGAGCTGATCTGAGCCATAAAAGTAGCCTCATTATAGAGAACTCAATCATTCAGTGGCATTTACTAAAATGCGGTTTTACCTACACATGTGTGAATATGCTCACTTTCGCTATATCATTTGTCATAGCCTTAATATGTTTTTCATGTCAAATCTTTCTGAAGATACTTAAATTGTTCCTATTTTACATCTTCATAGAATTTCTATCTAATGCCACAATGTTATTTCCTCAAATTTGCAGATTAGGATCTTGAGACAGAAAAAATTAACTTAATCTTTTAAAGGTAGATTCCCAGTTATGCCTCAAATTCATGAGCTCCCAAATTCTAGATCAGTGCTGCCTTGGCCATTAATGAGGTTGGGCCCTGAAGAAGCTGTGATGCTTCCTTGCCTCAGTTCCATCAGTTATCAAGTCAAGTGTCCTGACTGGATGGTCTGTAGGATGCTCTCTTGTCCCAAGTCCTCATTTTGAACAACAGAAAATTCTGGATTTTCTTTTGAATAAAAAAATGTGACTTCTCGCTGCTCTTCCAATACAGGAGACAAAGAACAACGCACTGAGCTAGTTAAAAAATGACAGAAAAGGATAATGTGTTAGTGAGTATGGATGGGGAAAAAAGGAAGGAACACAAGACAGAGGGTGAATTTAATGTTAGCCTTCCAGTATAAACTCTTTTGGGAAAAAAATAACACGGAATATTGTGTGCTCACATAACCCGCAAGTTTTTTGTGATTAGTTGCTTAAACTACGTTGCTCAGTGGTGAGTTGTAAGGGCCTTGAGGTATGTAGCTTAAAAAATTAAAGGCTTACTTAACTCTTTATATTTTATTATCATAGTCTTATTAAGTTATGACATACAACAATTGCTATATGATCTCTAAATCTTGATATCAATGAATTTATAATTAAGTTTTGTTTCTTAAACTAACATTAAGATAGAGGCAACCAATATTGAGCTCTTTCTATATGCTACACCAATATTCTTTTTTTTTTTTTCAACTTCTTTAGCGACTTAACAAACTTAATAGGAACCACTGAAAAGAAATCTTAATACATTTGGGTTTGAGGTGGTCCAACAAGACAAAGGATTTACCACTGGAGTGCGGTGAATGACTACAGGAGCTGTATTTTTGCCTTGGAAAATTTGCATCATGGAACACAGCTGTGAGACAACTTTGGCTTCAAACAGAAAGGCTATAACAAAGTGCCTCCTAGCTAGACTTAGGTTCAAGAGGTTTACAGTGGCACAAGCAGAAAAGATGAAATGTTTCAATAAGGCCCTCAGGCTGATTTAGTTAGCATTCACAAAGTGGAATAACCTATACATCACATACCCTTTGTTAGCTGGTTGTTTAGAATAGATGTATGAGTCACTGGATTTTATTTTAGCAATTGGGCAATGCAATGCTCCTTTTGCCCAAAATATTAAAATGCAGAAATGTGAAACTAAGAGGTAATGTCAGATCTTATACAGGATGCTTATCAACCACTGTGATTAATCGAAAAATTCTTCTGTTCTTGTCATTCCACATTTCACCTTGGTAGGCACAAATGATAAATTACCTCAGGTTAAAAAAAAAATCTGTTATTAAATTAATCAGCAAACTACAGTATATTATTTTAAATTGTGTGTGTGGGAGAGGTGTTGAAGGGGGGAGCTTGCAAAACCAAAAGAAAGTGGCGTAAGAGAAGGGTATAAGCAAGATTCTATCCTGTGTGATTTCAAGTACAAATGAATCCCTCTGGGAGTTTGGGGGATTAATATATATGTATATATGTATATATATAATTTTTTTTCTCTCAGACTCTGTTCAGAATTAATGAAGGTACCTGCGACGATGCTAGCAAGCTGCTGGGTTCTGGTGATGGGGTAGATGCTGCGTGCCTGAACGACTGCTGAAGCTATTTTCTTGGCATGCTTCTCCTCCCCGTATGTTCTCAGGATGGATGCAAGTGACTGTTGATCTAAAGCATTCACAACATCAGCTGCAGTGGGCATGTCAGGGTACCTACGCACAAGAAGAACCAATTAGTTCATTGACGTCAGTTTTCATTAACAAGAGGTAAAACTTCAGAGTACTGAGACATCAAGTCAGGCATACACACATAGTCTAAGAGAGCTTCTGAGGTTTTTAAAGTCAGAGAGTGAAATCGTACACGAATGAAATAGGTTTTCCATTTCAAATACCCATCATTATGGCAAGGGGAGACTGTGTATGACATTCATCAAGGTTAAGGGCAGCAGGAAGTTAAAATATTTTACTAACCTTTAATTCACAAAGAAGTTATTATTGCTCCTGCAGATTTCCCCTAAACTAAAATAATGGAAATATCTGGATTTAGTTTGTTCAAAATTCAAATTACTGCTTGAATTTTTTTTTTTTCAGTAGAAGATACAAGGCTTACTGACTGATATTTAAATGAGCCTAGACTTCAGGAACTTAAATAAATCTGAGACTGTCAAGTAATAAACTACTTATATGGGGGCACAAATTCAACTTAGACAGTCTTTACAATAGTCGCCCCTTAGCTCAGGGAACACATTCCAAAACCCCTAGTGGATGCCTGAAAGCAGATAATACTGAACCCTACATGTACTATGTTTTGTCCTATACATACATACATACATACATACATACATACACATACACACACACTTTATGGCTTCTCTTTGGCATATCCAAATTACCAGTATTGCCACTCTTGCACTTGGGGGCCACAAAGGGATCATTCTCATATCAGATAAGAGAGTGGTACACCACGAGATTTCATCATGCTCCTCAGAATGGTGCATAATTTAAAGCTGATGAGTTTATTTCTGGCATTTTCCATTTAATATTTTCAGGCTATAGTTGAGCCACAGGTAAATGAACCCGCAGAAAGGGAAATGGGATGGGGGGGGGATTCTGTACAAGAAGATACTGCTGGTCAGTTTCCCTCACAAAAATTAGAACAATATTAATAATAGTGTATATTATTTCAAATGCTTAGCAATATTGGCTTCTAACTCCATGACAAAAGACACCAGGGAGTAAAACTTCGTAATCAATAAACAGCACTAAACAAGCCTAAATGGTAATTTCAGGATGAGAAGACAGAGAAATACCAACTTCTGGCCAAATAAAATAAACCATACTATCTGGAAATCGCACTCTCTGTCAGACTATTCCAGTTTACCTTGCTTTAGAGAAATGGGTCAAGCAATTCTAAGTGATGAGCTAGCTGAGATCTTTTGTATTAGAAAGATAGTTTTGCTAGTAGTATAGTTACTAAGTTGGATTGATTGTTGGTACCATACTATGAGGATTTAAGGAACAAGGATATGGTAGCTTTAAGGCCTGAGGACAAAATCAGAGTGGGGTTGCCAAGAAACACCCAAATCCCCCCTTAAATATACTACACTGCACCTTGTTAACATGCCTTGTGCTGCCAAGAGAAATTTTTGTTGTTGTCCCCTATTTTGCCATGACCTCCACTTCCTTCTCTCTTTCTCTCTGTCTCTCTCACTCTCTCTGTCTGTCTCTGTCAAACCTTGTTTTCTAGATCCTGTAATTTTTTTTTTTTGGCTGCCATGGCACCCCAAGAACAATGAATACCCCATAAGGTAACCCTATTTCCAATCTTCAATAGGTTTCGTCCTTCAATAATAGCTTTAAGGATAAAGATTTGATCTTTGGAGTCAAATTGACAGATTAGAATCCTGGCCTTGCTACTCACATTGGGTAAGCCTTTTAATCCATTGCAGCCTCAATTTCTAACTTGTGAATGAAAGTAATAATGCTTATCTCACAGATTTGTCGGGAGAATTAAAGGTCCATGCAATCGTAAGACAAATAGTACAATGCTAGGACCACGGAGAAGCTAACTGTATGTCAATGTCCCTTAGATTTTGCCCATTCATAGATTTGCCAATCATCATTCTTGGCCTAACTGACAAAATCCCTGATACATCTTACCTAGTTGTGAATTCAACTGCCCAAACCACTGAGCTTTCGAATAAATCTTGCTAATGATGGTAAATTCAGGCTCCATAGGATATAGTTCAGCTCTACCAGGACAATTCTAAGATTAATATGTATGCACTTAGCAGATTTTTATAAGACCTTTCGACTCTCAAGTAAGAAAATTAAAACAGCATTTTATTTACATATAGTTCAGTGGATAACAGGCATAATTTGATTTTACTCCCCTTTCAGCATTTAAGAGCATGGTAGAAGTATCCATAATGCTAATGGCAAAAGGGTCAACACTCTGGAAAGCCAACAGGTCGCAAGGAGACTTCAGGTTGGCATTCACACGATGAGGAAGTCAAAATACAAAATCTGTCCCCCTCCAACTTAACAGGTTAAGATATCTTATTAGTCCACCAGAGATCACTGACTTACAATGACAGCACTCAAGAGAGAAGGAAAATATTAACCTAAGTGGAAATGTATTTATTACCTTCTAGTGAAGAATACAACTGACAAAAGGGCTATACCTGCAAGTCCTTGAAGATGGGCATTTCCTTCTGTGACACGAGAACCTTATTATGATCTTAAAGCTATTGTTGAAATTGGGAGAGCACAGAATAAGCTATGCTGTAAGATTCGAATGCTAAATGACAACAGGTTAAGAAAGCCTTTTGCATCCATACTCAACACAGGGATGCACATGTCAGCCCCAGGATCTGATCCGCCATATTTTTCGGCTTGGTGTCCCTCTTCTAGCTCCATAACGCCACTTGGATTAGCATTACACATATTTGCATCTCTGACTCTCCTTTTCTTATGTATGCCACATACATAAGAAACCAACACCCCTTTCAGAATGCCACATACTTTCTTCAGATCTGTCAATATCTTTGATTAGGTTACAGTCTATGTCGTCTACCTGGAAGCCATCCTGCTTTTTTAACATATTTGCTCAACTCTAATCTCACCCATTATGCATTGATTTAGAGTTTAATTCTCAAGGGCGATCTTATTTTCAAGTTTTTAGAGGAGAACCTGGAACCCTGATTCTCGGACTAAAATTTGCTAAGTCTTTACATTAACAATATGGGAAGTTACTTCTATTAACTAGAAGCTTTGTTCATTGTATTTCAGAAAGCATCCTCCTTAGTAAGACATAGGACCAGCAGAAATTTGCTTGACATTTTATTACCTCTGAACAACAACCTCAATCTCCAAACATGAGAAGATATTTGACCTTTACTATTAGTCACTGGCTTTTAAAGGATTTTTATTATTTTCTTTTATGATCACATTCTTCATTCTATGAATGCCAACTTGTGCAAAAGAAGGTCTAAAGCTCCGAACAAAAAGATTCCAACAAGTATGGGTCACAATCTCAGTTAACAGGTCATATCAAAACATGGGGAAAAGGCTATGTGTGAATAATAACCTTGGGATAAAGCAATTTGTGGGAGAGAAGTTAAAGTCAACTCAATACTAACTTGCTGGCTTTAACTGGACATTAAATATCTTATACATAGGTCCTTCTAATAGACTGGAAGAAATACTGGAAAACCTATTTGTTTCAGTAGAAATGTTTATACAGGTATAGAACTGCAGATTAGTAACAGCAACCAAGGAGTCTGCTTACTTAGATATAAGGAAGTCTAAAGTCCTTAGAAGGTAAGCTTCACAAAGGTGTGGGCCATCATCCATAACTTGGTGACAGTGGTGATTGGGACATGAAATGAAGGTGAAAGGCATGGTTAAGTTTTGTTAACTACAGGCTCGTCAGTTCCTGAGCCACTGTAGGGTACAGAGACAAATATTACTCTAAGCTTTTATAATTCATTTATAATTGAAAGAAATTATCCTGTATTTTCCTAGAATGTGATCTCCTTTTTGTTATTTAATATATATGTGCCTATTTGAAAAATGGAGAACAAACGCTAGTATTCCCAGGGTGGTGAGGAATGAAGAGGACATACAACTACCCTATGCAGAGTACTGGGTTTGATACAGTATCGTAAACTACTGTTGTTTTGAAGAAGTTGGAACCAAAGGGGTTGTACAAGACACAGGAAAAAACACACAAGTGTCGACCTCTAGGGTCTTGACTTGTATGCAGTGTTCAAAAGAATATGCATTAAATATAGATCCTTTTACTTCTCACAAGAGACATAGTTAGGCCAGCACAAAAATGTAACTGTTGTTTCAGTATCATGTTTATCAAGATGGTTAGTCATCTAAAAGCTCACACTATTTGTAAAAAAGATAATCAGCATGAAAGTCATCCTCTTTACTATTTGGGGTAAAGGCAGCAATGATTTTTGTTTTAGAATCCCAAATCTAGAGAAACACTAAAAGCTATAATGAGTAGCCAACGAAACTGATTTATTATATATTGATAGTGTTAGGTGTGGGCGTGTAATGGGAATTCTGCAGTCTTAAAACGGAATTAAATTCAGAGTGCTTTCGAGAAATTGATTTCTTGTTGTGAGGAGAAATGCTTTATCGATACTCACCTGCCACCATCCATTCTCATGTCCAAGGGGCCATCCTTCCGCAGGGAAAAACCTCTTTCGGCAGCATCCAGTTGCATAGAGGAACATCCAAGATCCAAAAGAGCTCCATCCAAAGTCCCGGGCTGCACTCCAGCTTTCATTAATAACGCTTCTGCCTGGCTGAACTGGCCTAGCAGAGCCCGGACCTGTTTGCTGTGAAGAAACCCAGGAGATAGAAAAAACATTGCTGTTATATTAAAGTCTTTCTTACGCTCTGTGATCAATGGAAGGGAGCACATCCTATTATTAAATTGTTTAACCAATACATATTTATTAAGTGCCAACCACATGCGTAGTAGTATATAAAGACATATGGATATGGAAACTACATCTTGGTTTCAATACCAGAGGTGATTTAACATGATTTCATTCTTGCTAATAAACACAACTTATTATATACCTTCAGAAAGGTATATAATAAGTTCATGAATTAGAAAAATTCCTTTGTCAAACCAGGTCTTTCATTTTTTTCTTTAAAAAGTTGTTAAATCTCTGGGTCAGGAAAAGAAGCATATGCAAACCTACCAAAATAATAAATGTAGAGATAACAAATGCTGGTGAGATGTAGAGAAAAGGGAACCCTTGTACATTGTTGGTGGGAGTGTAAATTGGCACAGCCACTATGGAAAACAGTATAGCAGTGCTTCAGAAAAATAAAAATAGAACTACCATATGATCCAGCCATTGCACTTCTGAGAATATATCTAAAGGAAATGAAAACACCCTTATGAAGAGATATTTGCACCCCCATATTCATAACAGCTTTATTTACAATAGTCACAACATGGAAACAACTTAGGTGTCCATCAGTGAATGGATGGAAGAAGTTGGTGTGTGTGTGTGTGTGTGTGTGTGTGTGTGTGTGTGTGTGTGTGAAATGAAATATTATTCAGCCATAAAGAAAAAAGTCTTGTCATTTGTGGCAACATGGATGGACCTTGATGGCATTATGCTAAGTGAAATAATTCAGAAAGAGAAAGATAAATACTGTGTAATCTCACATATATGTGGAATCTAGAATAAGAGAGAGAGAGAGACAGAGAATTAAAGAGAGAGAGAGAGGAAAAAAAGAGAGAGAGAGGGCAAGCAAAGCCCAAATTCTCTCTAGTAAAAGAGATCAGATTTGTGGTTACCAGAGATGAGGTATGGGGAAAGGGGAAGTGGGTGAGGGTGGTCAAAAGATACAAACTTCCAGATAAACAAGTAGAAGGGGTGTAATGCTCGTGATTACTAGTTACTACTGATGTATGGTATCTATGAAAGTTGTTAAGAAAGTAACTCCTAAAAGTCCTCATCAAAAGGAAAAAGACTTTTTTTTTGTATGTATATCGGATGATGAATGTTAACTAAACTTATTGTGGCAATCGTTTCACAATATATGTAAATCAAATCATTATGCTGTACACCTTAAACTTATACAGTGTTACATGTCGAATTGTTATCTCAATAAAACCAGAAAAAAAGAATAAATTTAATGAGTAAGTCAATTTAAATACCGTAAGTAATAAAACAGAAATCACCAAAAAAAGGTATGTCAAACATCTTCAAGCCAACCATTTTAGCTTTCTCTCTATGTTTCTCATAATTTAGGATAGGAGTGCTGTGACGCTGCACACCTGAAGAATGAAGCTATGCTTAAAATAAATGCGTCCTTGCAGAAGCAATGTTTTAGCTCTCAGCAGGGATTCTGAAGTGAATGGAGCATTCAAAATCAACAGACAGGCAAGGAGTTGGGATCACCTTGCAGCTATACTAATTTTCCTTCCTACACAAAGTGAGCTGCTGCCTTCAGGGTTCTTCAGAAGCCTTAGGGCAACTGGCATATATTTTGGAAAGGGAATGAGAAGAGAAAAACTGGGCCACATTCCCAAGACCTCATTCCTTCCTTCTACAGGTGGCTGAGTGTGGATTTCAGCAGTGTTGAGGCATTTCTATTTATGATATTTACTTGTATGTTATGTGGTTTAAGGAGAACTTCACAGTTCACTGGTGATGTTTTCTCAAATTCTGATAAAGAAAGCAATTCTCAGATGTACTCACCAAATATTCATTGAATATTTGCTATGTGTCAGGCATTATACTATTCGGAGGTATATAAAGATTAAAAAGCATGGCTTTCTGAGCTTTGAGCTGAGAGGCAGAGGTGTACAAATAGTTTGCGTAACAATCTGGTGCTAGTAGTGGCGAGACAAACAAATTGCTATGTCTATACAGGCATACTTCATTTAATTGCGCGTTGCAGATATTGTGTTATTCATTTATTCGTTTATTTTGGTTTAAGGTCAATACCTGTATTATTATTTTTTTATTAGGTTCAGGTATACAAAACAATGTAATAGTTAGACACTTACACGCCTCATAAATTGATAACCCCTCTCTCCCAATCTACTACCCCTCTGACATCGTATATAGCTGTTACAGTTCCACTGACACTATTCCTTATGCTTTACTCCATATCCTGTGCCATACATACATACATACATATATACATACACAGTAAAATCTTGGATTGTGAGTAATGTGGTTTGCAAGTGTTCTACAAGACAAGCAAACATTTCTAATACATTTTAACGTGGTAAACAAGTGATATCTTGCAATATGAGTAGTTTGTTTCCAGAATGAATTATGCTCGTAAACCAAGGTATTACTGTTATATAATTATAATTGATATTCCATATTATTCAGCTTCAGCTTCAGGTGTACAGCACAGTGGTCAAACACCTACACAGTCCGTGAAGTGGTCTTCCTAATAAGACAAGTGTCCAATTGACATCCTACAAAATCTTTACATTATTGATTACATTCCCCAAACTGTATTTCATATCCCCGTGGCAATAGTGTGGCTACTAATTTGTACTTTCTAATCCCTTTACCTTCTCCCCTAGCCCCACCCCCATTCCACATAGCAACCCTCAGGTTTTTTCTCCCATATCTCTGAGTCATTTCTGTTTTGTTTGCTCATTTATTCTGTTCTTAAATTCCACATAAAAGTGAGATCATATGGTATTTGCCTTTCTCCGACTGACTTATGTCACTTAATATAATAGTCTCTAGGTCCATCCATATCGTTGCAAATGGTACAATTTCATTCTTCTTTATAGCTGAGTAATACTCCATTGTGTAAATGTACCACAGTTTCTTAATCCAGTCGTTTACTGATGGGCATTTTGGTTGTTTCCAAGTCTTGGCTGTTGCAAATAGCGCTGCAATAAACATAGGGCTGCATATATTTTTTCAAATTAATGTCTTGGATTTCTCTGGATAAATACCCAAGAGTGGAATTGCTGGGTCATAAAGTAGTTAGTTCCATTTTCAATTTTTTGAAAGTGCCTCAATACAGTTTTCCATAGTGGCTACACCAATCTGCAATCCCACCAACAGTGCATGAGGGTACCCTTTTCTCCACATTCTTGCCAACACTTGTTGTTTGTTGATTTATTGATGATAGCCATTCTGACTAGGGTGAGTTAGTATCTCATTGTGGTTTTTATTTGCATTTCTCTAATGATTAGTGACGTTGGGCATTTTTTCACGTCTGTTGGCCATCTGTATGTCCTCTTTAGAGAAATGTCTCTTCATGTCCTCTGCCCATTTTTTAATTGGGTTGTTTTTTTGGTATTGAGTTGTATGAGTTCTTTTTATAAATTTTGGATATTAACCCCATGTCAGATGTATTGTTGGCAAATATCTTCTCCCATTCAGTGGGATGCCTTTGTTTTATTGATGGTTTCCTTTGCTATGAAAAAACTTTTTAGTTTGATGTAATCCCATATGTTTATTATTTCTTTTGCTTCCCTTGCCCGAGGGGACATATCAGTAAAAATATTACTAAGGGCAATGTCGCAAATTTACTTCCTATATTTTCTTCCAGGAGTTTTATGGTTTTGGGTCATACATTTAAGTTTTCAGTCCATTTTGAATTTATTCTTGCATATGGCATAAGAAGGTTGTCCAGCTTCATTTTTTTGCATGTGTCAGTCCAGTTTTCCCAGCACCGTTTATTAAATCGACTGTCTTTACCCCAATGTAAATTTCTGCTTCCATTATCATAGATTAAATGACCATATAGGCATGGATTTATTCCTGAACTCTCTATTCTGTCCCACTGATTTATGTTTCTGTTTTTAATGCCAATACCATGCTGTTTTGATTCCTATAGGCTTGCAGTATGATTTGACGTCAGGTAGCATTGTACCTCCCACGTTGTTCTTCTTTCTCAAGACTGCCATGGTTATTCGGGGTCTTTTATGGATCTATATAAATTTTAGGATTATATTTTCTACTTCTGAAAAATGTCATTGGTAATTTGATAGGGATTGTGTTAAATCTATATATTGCCTTAGGCAATACGGACATTTTAACTAAATTAATTCTTTCTATCCACGAGCATGGTATATGTTTCCATTTATTTGTATCTTCTTTAATTTCTCTATTCAGTGTCATAATTTTCTGAGTAAAGGTTTTTTACTTCCTCTGTTAAATTTATTTCTAAGGGGCCGGCTGAGTAGCGTGGTGGTTAAGCGCTGGTTTGGGAAGCCAGCGGCCCAGGTTCGGTCCCACATATGAGGGCCAGTGACACTGCCCTCAAAAAAAAAAAAAAGTTCTAAGTATTTTATTGTTTTTGAAGCAATTGTAAATAGCATTATTTTCTTAATTTCTCCTTTTGATAATTTGTTATTGGTGTATGTGTGTTATTTTTCAAATTGAAGGTTTGTGCAACCCTGCTTCAAGAAAATCTATCAATGCCAACAGCAGTTGCTCACTTCATGTCTCTGGGTCACATTTTGGCAATCCTCACAATATTTCAAACTCTTTCATTATTATTGTATTTGTTATGGTAATCTGTGATCACTGACTTTTGATGTTACTGTTGTGTTTTGTGGGCACCATAAATTGTGCTGACATAAGATGGCAAACTTAATCAATAAATGTTGTGTGTGTTCTGACTGCTCCACTGACTATCCCCCTCCCCGACCTCCCTATTCCCTGAGACACAACAATATTGAAATTAGGCCAACTAATAACCCTACAATGGCCTCTAAGTGTTCAAGTGAAAGGAAGAGTTATACATCTCACTTTTTAAATCAAAAGCTAGAAGTGATTAAGCTTAGTGAGGAAGGCATGCAAAAGACAAGATAGTCCTAAGGCGAGGTCTCCTGCACAAACAGCCAAGTTGTGAATGAAAAGGAAAAGTTCTTAAAAAAACAAAAAACAAAACCAAAGTCCTACTCCAGTGAACACACAAGTGATGAGGAAGTGAAAAAGCCTTACTACCGATATGGAGAAAGTTTTACTGATCTGGATAAAAGATTAAACTAACCACAAAATTCCCTTAAGCCAAAATCTAATCCAGACCAAGGCCTAATGTTCTTCAATTTTATAAAGACTGAGAGAGGTAAGGAAGCTGCAGAAGAAAAGTTTGAAGCTAGCATAGGTTGGCTCATGAGGTTCAAGGAAAGAAGCCGTCTCCATAACACAAAAGTGCAAGGTGAAGCAGCAAGTGCTGATGTACAAGCTGCAGCAAGTTCTCCAGAAGCTCCAGCTAAGATAATTAATTAAGGTGGTTACACTAAACAACAGATTTTCAATGTAGAAGAAACAACCTTATATTGGAAAAAGATGCCATCGAAGACTTTTATAGCTACAGAGAAGTCAGTGCCTAGCTTCAAAGCTTCAAAGGACAGGCTGACTCTCTTGTTAGGGGCTAAAGCAGGTGATGATGTGAAGTTGAAGCCAGTAATAATTTACCATTCCCAAAATCCTAGGGCCCATAAGAATTACACTAAAGCTATTCTGCCTGTGCTCCATACATGGAACAACATGACCTGGATGACAGCACATCTGTTTGCAACATGTTTTAACTGAACATTTTAAGCCCATTGTTGAGACCTACTGCTCAGAAAAAAGGATTCCTTTCAAAGTATTACTGCCCATTGACAATTCACCTGGTTCCCCAAGTGCTCTAATGAAGATGTACAAGGAGATTAATGTTGTTTTCACGCCTGTTAACACTACATCCATTCTGCAGCCCACAGATCAAGGAGTGATTCCAACTTTTAAGTCATATTAAGTACATTCTGCAAAGCTATAACTGCCATAGACAGTGATTTCTCTGATGGATTTGGACAAAATAAATTGAAAATCTTTCGGAAAATCTTTTACCATTCTAGATGCTATTAACAACATTTGTGATTCATGGAAAGAGGTCAAAATGTCAACATTAACAGGAATTTGGAAAAAGTTGATTCTAACTCTCATGGGTGACTTTGAGGTGGAGAAAGACTTCAGAGGAGGAAGAAACTTCAGGTGTCATGGAAACAGCAAAAGAACCAGAATTAGAAATGGATTCTGATGATGTGACTGAATCACTGCAATCTCAGTATAAAACTTTAACGGTTGAGGGGGTGCTCCTTACTGATGAGCAAAGAAAGTGGTTGCTTGACATTGTTGTCTTACTTAAGAAATTCCCACAACCACCCCAGCCTTCAGCAACCACCACCTTGGTCAGTCATTGAGGCAAGACCTTCCATTAGCCAAAAGATTACGATTTGCTGAAAACTCAGACGATGGTTTGCATTTTTTAGCAAAAAAAGTATTTTTAATTACAGTATGTAAGTTGTTTTTTTTTTTAGACATACTGTTACTGCATGCTTAATAGACTGCAGTATAAACATAACTTTTATATGCACTGGGAAACCAAAAATTTCATGTGGTTCTCTTTATTGAGATACTTGCTTTATTGCAGTCGTCTGGAAGTACACCTACAATATTTCCAAGGTACGCATGCATTTAGGAACTATAAAATGAATGCTAATACAGCACTAGAAACAGAAATAACAGAATCTTGGGATTGGAAGGCAACTCACAAATCGTTTATTCCAATTATTTAACTGCTGGCTGAATTCTTTTCCTTTTTCTCTCCTACATTGCTGCTGGGGTAGCGGGAGGAAAGTCGTTGTTTCAATCACCTCCCATTTACCTCACTGGTGAGGGAGAGATTCCTGTTTTAGGATTATGGAAATGGCTAACCACATGTCATCTGACACTGGACAGATGGGACTGACAGTTTATTAAATCCCATATATTCACAGCCCAGGGGAGGAAGATACCACATGCTATGCATGGTTAAGGTGAGGCTGCACTCATAAACAAAGTGGGCACCCAGAGGCTATGGGAAGCAGGCTTTTTAGTATCAAGAGGGTGAGGTGCCCCTTGATTCCCAGGAGAGGATGTGATTGGCTTGTTTGAATAATTCCATGGCGTGTCAGGGTACTAAAACCTGCTACTCAGGTATAAGCAGATATTATGTTTGATCCCTTTGATAAGGAGTGTCCTTTGGCTAAGGAGCCCTATCATTGGGAGCACAGTGGGGAGGAGAATTTGTGGGTAAGCAACTCGAGGCTCCCCCAGTTTTCCACAGACGCTAGGAACACATAATACTGGGCTTTAATTTTGGTCTACACCACAATAATCTAGCTCATGTTTGAACACCCGGTAGTAATAAGAACTCAGTGCTTTTTTCCCCAGCCATTTCTTTTTTAGTTAAGTTGATAGGTGTTTGCTCACCATTTCTATAACTTTTGTCCCTGATATCAGCCTATGTAAAACAAATGTAATCCTATAACTCACGACAGCCTTTCACATGTGTACTATTAGCTATTGTAAGGGATACTTGTTGGCTACCTCTTAGTTGCCAATCTTTCTGTTCCAACAGGACCTCAAAACTTCAACCATGTATTTTGGGAGAGATTAATCAGATCAGCGATGGTTTGTGTGAATTTGGATAGGGGATAGTACCCAAGTATTAATCAAATACTAATCTAGGTGTTACTATGAAGGTATTTTGTAGATGTTAGGTTAAGAGTACAATCATTTCATTTCAAGGAAAAGATATTAACTTCAGTAATATGGCTGTGCCTTATCCAATTAGCTGAAATGCCTTAAGAGCAACAACAGATTTCCTGGAGGAATAAAAAATTCTGAATGCAATATCAGCCCATGTCAGAGTTTCCAGCCTACTGGCCTGCCCTACCAATTTCAGACTCACCAGTCCCCACAGTTGTGGGAGCCAATTCCTTGAACTAAAGTGTGTGTGTGTGTGTGTGTGTGTGCACGCCAGAGTGTGTATTTACTATCATACATACACACATTCATACATACATACCTGTGTATATCTCTTGATGGTTCTATTTCTCTTGGTGATCCTGATGGATAAGATATCTCAGCTCAAGAGGTAGATTTCTGATTTGCTAAATTAATCTGCACACACTATCCCCAAGGTTCCTATAATTTGTTCAGAGATTGGCACATGTCCCAGTTCAGGCCAATGAGAGACAGAAGTTTCCCAGGAATTGGGGGTAAAATTCATTGTTCCAGCGAAAAACAGGAGGAAAAAGGTTTTTCAGTATCTCCTGTTATATGAAAGAAGCACACAGCCCTGATTATCGCCAGCAGACATCCTGATCCAAGGAGGGGGAGGATGGTGGCAGCTTGTGGCCAAACTGCAGAGGGCACAGCGGAGAGAAAGGTAAACAGGAACACTAGACTAAGCCTCACCTAAAATCCAAATGGTTTCTGAACTTGTGAGTTATATGAGCCCATAAATTACTTTTGTTATCAAAGCCAAGTTGAGTTGGTTTCTCTTTTCCTTACAATGAAAAACATCATAACTGTTGTAGCTATCATATTCCTCAAGTTCCTTTTCTTTAAACAAAACAACTCATTTCTTCTGCTATTCTCCATATAAAAAAAATCTTTCCTCATGCAAGTTGCTGTTTTCTGAAGGTGTTCATTTGCTGATGCCCCTAGATATGAACTGCATAATGATCAACGCAGAACGAAGTGCATTCTTGCCACTCTTATCCTAGTTACCATAAATACAGCTCAGTGTCAAAATGATTTTAGGATTTATTTCACACCGTTGACTTATACTATCTAGTACCCTTGATTCCTTTCCATGTACCCTCCTTGCTAAGCTTGTTTCCTCCACAGTATACTTGTGCAGTTTTGTTTTGTACATTATTTTATATCAAGTACAATTTCTGCCCTACATAATTTCTTTTAGGATCCAGGTATGATCTTTAACCATAGAAATCTTTTGTTTTATTAGTTTCAGGTGTACGAAATAATGTAATAGTTAGACATTCACACCCTCACAAAGTGATAACCCCCCTCCCTCGATCTATTGCCCCTCTCACATGGTATGTAGCTGTTCCAGTTTCATTAACTCTATTCCCTATGCTGTACTTCGTCAACTGTAATCATAGAAATCTTTACACTGAAGCAAAAGCCTTAAACAAATCATTACTGTCCTGTCTCAGTTCCTTTGCCATTACAGCTATTATCCTGCTTGACACTATTATACTTGTAAAATAAAAATAATATCTTATAGATGTTTGTATTCTTGGGTGCTCTCAAACATAAATGTTTAACACATAATACACATACAGTTTTATGCCTCACTATGAGTGAATAACAAAAATGCAATCCTGTGGTATAAAACTCAGCATGATAATATACAAGTACGAGAATATAACATGGGGAAAAAACAGAAACCATAAGGCAACACCACAAAATAAATCATGTGCTTAAGGCAGAGTTTTCTAAGGCTACATCAGTTATATGTTTCCAGAATTACTGGATTGTTTTCAGAGTAAAGAAACTATCCACAAAGTTTACTGACCAATCTGTTGAAAACTTAGCCTTAACTTCAGACCCTGGACATTATTTCATATGTGCAATTCTGTTGAGGCTAATTTTCTTGGACAGGCAGTCTCCACGCCCACTTTTCTAGTTCTGCCTCTCTTCCTTCTTTCGTTCCTCTCTCCCTTACTCCCTCAGGTCCTCTCTCTTCCTTCCTCCCCCCTCTCACCTGCGCCTCTCCCTTCCTGCCTTTCTTCTTTCTTTCAAATTTTAATTTTAAATATTTTTGCATATGGATTTTACAAGTGTTATAAAACAACAAAAAAGTATGATTGGCTACGGAAGACCACGATGGTCACAAGAGCAGAGTCCAATCCGGACATTTGGCCATCACTACAAATGCACAATTTGTTCAAATCACCTCCATCATCATTTGTCATCATCCTAGACTCCCCAGGTTGCAAGCAGTGTGTTGCTAGTGACTCAGAGTATGTGCTACATGAAAATGGTTCTGCAACCAACCCCAAGAAAATTCAAGGAACTTATCAGTAGATTGCCAACAATATCCTGATGGCTGGAAGCCATTTTTTGAGGTTCTTGGTTATGAAAAATATTGTTAGTCTGGACTCTGGCAAGTCATCTGTACTTGGAGTACAAGTTATGGGTCTGTTTTATTATAAGGACTAAGGTGCTTCAGCACACCCTGAGGCTGGTAATATAAGAGTAGCTGCTATCACTGTGTATTTGATTTAGTATTGAACATAGAACATCATCTTTCTAACTGTATACAGTCTAATGATAAGGGGTAAGGGTAAATTACCCCACAAATTATAAAAGTAGATTCAACTCACAGGGTTGAACATCCTGTAGTTAATGAGAATACTTATCCATCTTAGTTTTAGAAATCCCAAACTCCCATGGTTTATAATATGCTTGATATAAAAAGGCACTTTTTTGCTGCTCAGGAATAAATAACTTTCAGTTTCATGAAGAGAAGACATATTTGTATAGAATCTGATTTAAAAACAAAACAAAACTGGGCTATTGAATAAAGTGATTTTTAAAATGTTAAGTTTGAACACAAATTTTCAAGAAAAACTTTGAATTTGGAGACTCTTTTTAAGAAAGGCTAGGGAAGGAAAAATCACTATTATTTTGTCTCCCATGATTTAACATTCCTCCATCTTTTTTTTTTAAAAGATTATATTGGGGAACTGGGGGAGGAGAACAGTGTTGAGGAATTGGGGAAGGGGAACAAACAAGTTGTTGTCTTTTTGTTCTTCAGTCTAGTTGCGGAGGACGTTGCTTCACTGGCCCATGTTGGTATCGTCATTGTGTTCTTCCAGGATGAAGCAGATCGGTTGCCGGCTTCTGGATGGTGGCTCACTGTGACTATTGGCAGCTCACGCTGGCTGCCGGCCGCTCATGCTGGCTGCCGGCCACTCACTGCAGCCTATGGCAGCCCACTGCAGCAGGGGCTGCAGCCTACACCATCGCTGGGGCTCATGCAGCCCAGCTCCAGGTGTAGCTATTGTTAGCTGTAGAGGGCAGTGTCACTGGCCCTCATATATGGGATCCGAACCGGGGCCGCTGGCATCCCCAAACCAGCTCTTAACCAATGCGCCACTTGGCTGGCCCAACATTCCTCCATCTTAATAAAAAATATTAAATAAGTGCTTTAAGTCATTATACATCTCTAATCTCAAGTACAGTAATGAACCTTACCATAATACACAACTGACATACACAACTGACAAAAACATACAAATGGTCCACACAAAATGACTAATAATGATGGCCTTGATTCTCTCGGAATCATTTAAGTTTTGCTGTGTTAAAACCACCCCAAAACTTAGTAGCTGAAAACAACAATCATGTATCAGCTCATATTCAATGGGTAGGAAATTTGGGTTAGGCTCAGCTGGTGATTCTTTTGATAGTGGGCTGACGGAGACTTAGTTGGTCCCATATGGCCTCACTTACATGTCAGGAAGTTAGCTGGGGCAAAGATGGTGACTGGACCACGTGTCTCCAGAATTTAGTTGCCCAGCCCAGTATTCTCCAGAGTGGCCTGGTTCCAAAAGCAGCAAGGTAGGGCAACCCCAATACACAGCACTTTTTAAGTTCTGAGTGTGCCCCATTTCCTAATATCCCATTAGCCAAAGCAAGTCCATGTCTCAGTTCATATTCCAGGACTGTGAAAGCAGATTTCACCTCTTGATAGGAGAGCAGGGAGGACACATTACAAGGGTGTATAGACAGAGAAGAGGGGAATTACAGTGGGCATTTGTGCAAATAATATGCCACACTCTTTGTATTTAGGAGTGAAATTAAAAGGAGCTAGGAGAAAACAATTTTTTTCCTTCTAATCTTCTAGAGTCTCTTCTGCTGACTGAGACCTCATAGGGTAGCTTCCTCTTAAAGTCACCACAAAAAACATGCGGTGGTGGTGGCAGTTAATGCTAGGATTCAGAAGTAGAATCCTACTTCTAAGGCTAGGTTCTGGTGTCAGAAATACAAATCTGGGCATAGCCCAGCAGGAGTCTTGTGTGCACAGGGGTCTGGCAAGGAGTAATTCGTGATGATTTGGCGGGGGGAGTAGCATCTGGTGTACGGAGTCTGTAAGAAAGCAATGTGTGGGGAATTGGTCAGGTTAGCATCAAGTAAATGTGGCAGCAAAAAGCAGGCCTCTATGGGCCAGACTTTTCCTAAAAAGAACAAATCATCCAGTTGTGAAAAAACTGAGACCCTAGACAGGGATATGGGAAGAGATTCAAACACGAAAGAATAAGTTAAAATGTAATTTACTAGACCTGGCCCAGTCACTAAAACCAAGGCATGGAGTCAGGATCAACATCAAAGGCAACTTGATGTTAAGTCACCTAAGCTCCGGACTAGGCCATCTTCAATCCATCACCCAGAACCCTGTGGTGGAATACAAGTGTAACTGAGCTAGCAGGTGGGTATGAGGAAAACTCTGATCACATGAACCAGAGTGACAAACAGAGCCATGTAAAGCAGGAGGGAACTAACATTTCTTAACCCTTTTGCTGTGACGGTCGGATATATCCGAATAAATACATCTGAAATTTTTATACATAAAAATAGTGTCATTTATATACAAAGTAGCTCAAATTGTTAATATTAAATGCATAAAATAGTCAAAATATCAACTTTCTGTTTTTTGTGGATTTCTGACACATTTTGAAAAAAAAATCTTGAAATCATTTAATTTCATAAAGTGAAAGAGTTAAGAAACTGCCAGGGCCAGTATCCAGATACTTAAGTTTGTTTCATTGGACTTCACTGAATCCGGGGTTCACTTCATCATAAACTTAATCATTCATTCTGTGGGTGCATTTGGGGCATACCTAGGTGATAACATCCCATAAGAGGCTACGTGAGGAGCAAAATCCAAATAGTTTTTTGGGGGAAGGTCTGCTTGCTGTGGATGTAGGTCCTTCTCACATCAGCACCAGCATTAATCCATGGAAATCCCAGTGTGCTGCCTATGTTCCAGTCGTTAAGTATTATTGGTCTGTAGGCAGAAATCAGGGTCCTTGGCTGCTTTTACCATTTCACTAGGCCTCCCAAGCAAGCAATTCAGAGGGAGCCAAAACAGGAGGAAACGTGGAGTTCATATTTGAGCAAAGGTTAGAGTACACACTTGGAGAGTGCGTTCCATGTGCCAGACCCTGTGCTAAGCGGTTTCTACTTATTGAATTATTTCATCCTCATGATAACTCCAGGATGTAGGTGGCATTATAACCCACACTCTGCAGATAAATAAACAAGTACAGAGAATAAAGCCACTTACTAAAGTCATACTGGTAAGTGGAGGAATCAGAATGAGAACTCAGTCCAGTCTGGCTCAGAGTCTATTTTTTTTTTTTTTTTTGAGGGCAGTGTTACTGGCCCTCATATATGGGATTCGAACCGGGGCCGCTGGCTTCCGAAGCCAGCGCTTAACCAGCGCGCCACTCGGCCGGCCCAAAGTGTATGTTTTTCTTTTTGTTTGTTTGGGTTTTTTGTTTGTTTGTTTTTTTGAGGGCAGTGTTACTGGCCCTCATATATGGGATTCGAACCGGGGCCGCTGGCTTCCGAAGCCAGCGCTTAACCACCGTGCCACTTGGCCGGCCCTCAGTCTATTCTTAACTACCGCACTGCAACACCTCTCAGCGGTCTATTTATTTAGTGCCATTTCCGATCTCTAACTCTGCCATTATGACCCTGTCATGATCCACACATCTGCCTAGATTGCCTGTTTTTTTTCTTTTTTATTAAAATGCTTTAATTGTTTCTAATGTTTGCCATCTTTTCACACCTATAGGTCTGCAGATTCAGTACTCGACAAATATTTGCTGAATAAGGATTATCTACCAGGTGCTGGACACAGGAATATAAAAATGAACAAGAACACACAATATAGAAAGAAGTATGTACAAAGATATAAATCACCGAGGAAATGGTTTATTTCTTCTTAAAACGACCGTGGTACAATGGAAAGTGGAAACAGCATCATAAGGTTCATGCTTACATCTTGGCTCTGCTACTTATGAACGCTGTGGTTTTGGACAAGTTATTTATTTTCCTTCAGTTTCAGTTCCCTGTATCTATCTCGTGGTGTTTAAGTTTTTCTCCTCTGAGACAGCCTGGTATGATAGAAATATCTCAACAAGTTCTAGAGTCAGACTGAAGCAGACTATTGACTTTCTCTCATTTGTACTACACGGACAAGAGAGCAATTCGAACTTCACCGAACTTCCAGAAGAGTATATGTGTTAATGTACATGAGAACACCTACCAAGAATGGCCAGGCACGGGAAGGCCCTCAATAAATGCTACCTCATTTCCTCTGCTCCAAGCTGCCTATCTTCCCTTAGAGGCTCTTTTTATAATTTGGTCACTGTGCTGCCCATTGAAGAGTTGGAAGGAATGGCAAGCATATGCTCCAGGCACACCCACTGCAGGGCATACTGGATCTGACCTTTTGACTACAAAGAATTTTTCCCTCGCCTCTTTTGTGTGCCACTATTGAGCTGTATTTCTCCACCATTTCGCCATGCCCCTGTTATAGCTTGAGAGCTGTTCATTTTTTGATATGTTAATGTTTACCATACCATAAAAAAAGCTCTACAAAAAGAGCTTTTTGTAGACATGCTTATGCTTATATATATCCAAGATATTTTTATTTTCAGAGTAACTATGATCGCTTTTAAAGATTAAAAGATATCCTTGCTCAAAAAATATTTCCATAGTTTGTAAAGATGAAATAAAAATGGCATTATTTTTGCTCTGCATAATTTGCTGAAAATCTCTGATAGAATTATCTTTACTGACCATTTTCTCTTCCTTTAGAAAATACTTTTTAAGAATTGATTTAGTCATTCATGCGCAACACAATGACTTGAATAAAGTACATTTTAGAAATGATAAACTGCAATTGTATTTCTATCTCTCAATAACTCTTTCAAATTTATTCTTCCTCTGTTCTGGAGTAACAGTTTAACAAGCCCATAACTTTTCCAATCATTAATATGGAATAGATAGTCCTATGGCTACTGTGAATTGCAAACACAGTCAGCTCAGAAATTAGGCTGTCTAGTGCTCAGGTACAAAAACAAACACCAAATGAATATTTACTGAACAATTACTAAATATCAGGTACTGTTCTAGACACCTGTGATACAAATAAATAAAACAGGCAAAATCCCAATGATTACAGAATTTATGATGCAAGGGATAATCAAAATCGATATATTCAAAGACTTCTATTTCTATCTATAGTAGTTTGGCTTGGTCAGTCCAAACCTCTCACTGAAAAAACCTAGAAAAGCTGGAAGAGATAATTAAAAATGATCTGAGTGGAGTGTTCAGAGAGATATAAAAGCAACTAAAACTTAAGGCGAGAAAAGGAATCCAACACTGAAGCGGTTCCTTACCTCAAGGTCTTTTTCATTTGCGGGTGGAAGCTGAGAGGCTCAGAAAGAAACTGGGCACTTTTGGCAGCTTCAAAGGACGAGGGAGGCAAAGATCGGGTTTAGAACCCGTCAAACGGATATGATCAGGTAAAAGCCCCAGAACTTCAGCTGGGACCAAAAACTAGTGGACGTGTAGACCAAAAATAGATCACACGAAGACTGAGATCCGGTTTCCAATCGGTTCACATTGCATAGGGTGATACGGTCTTAAATGAATTGCTCATCAGAAGCAATAATAAGTGATATCTGGAGGCAGATATCTTTCAGACTCTCAAAACAGTTCCATTTTCCAAAAATAATGTGTGAAATCAAATTTAAAAATTACTAGATAGATCCAGAGGTAAGACACAGATTTTCAAAATCCAATGATACGCTGCTTATAAATGACAACTATTAGGACACAGAGACGTCGAAAGTAAGAAGATGAAAAAAAAGGTCATGCAAAAGCTCCACAAAAGAAAGATGGCATCAAATATATAATAGCAGACAGAAACAGTACTAGAAATAAAAAGATGTATTTTTATCCAAAAGGGTCAAATCTATCAGAATGACATGCCAGTTATAAATCTGAAAATACCTAATAACGAAGCTTCAAAATATGTAAGCAAAAATTGATAGAACTAAAGGCAAATTGATAAATACATATCACTTTTAGTAAATACAGAATAAACTGAAACAGTAAATATAGAATAAGCAGAAGATTTGTATTACACAATTATCAAATTTGGTGTAACTGACACATAAAACACTCCACACTCTGAAACTATACCATATACATATTTTTAAAGGTACATTGACTGTGTGAAAAATAGACTATCTTTTGGGCTACAAGACTGGCTTCAACAAATTTCAAAGGACTGATACATAAAGTTTTATTTTCTAAATATAATGGAAGTTAATTGTTAAACAAGAAGGGGAAAACAACTAGAAAGCTCCCAAATGTCTGGAAACTAATACACCTCTAAATAATCCAGAATAATATAACAAATATTTTAAACTAAATAATGATAAAAAGTATTACAGCATAACTTACTACCCAATGAAAATGCAATACATCAAAACTTGTGGCATGTTTCTAAAGTCATGCTTGAGAAAAATTCACATATGTATATGTATATATTTGAAGAAAACCCTAAAAATCAATGTTCTATGCATTCATTTTTAAAAATAAAATACAACAATAAATTAAATTCCTGAAAAAAGGCAGGAAATTATTAAGAGAAAAAAATACATAAAAATAGAAAAAGAACACACAATAGAAAGAATTAAACAAAAACCAAAAGTTTGTTCTTTGAAAAAACTAAGTAAATTGTTTAGCCCCTTATAATATGATCAAGAAGAGAGAATATACAAATTACCAATATATGGGATGAAAAGACTATGTCACTACAGATCCTACAGGCATTAAAAATATAATAGAAACATATTATTAACTTTATGATAATAAATTTGAAATTTCAATCAAATAAAAAAATTCCCAGAAAAATCTTAAATTATTAAAGCTGACTTAAGAAGAAATATAAAATATAAGTAGTCCTAAAACCATTAAGAAATTATAAAACCATCCATAATTATAAAACCTCCCAAAAAGAAGAAAACAAGCCTAGATGGTTTCACCATGAATTCTTATTTAAATAACACTAGTATTATATAACAAAATCACACCAATATTATGTAAACTTTCCCAGAGAATAGAAAAAGAGGAACTATTTTTTAAATGAACTCACAAGGCTAGCATAACCCTGATACAAATTCAACAAAGACATTACAAAAAAAAAAAAAAGAAAAAAGAAAGAAAACTAAAAGTCAATCTTTCTCATGGACAAAATAATAAAAATTAACAATACATGGGCATACTAAAGCCTGCTACATATATAAGGATGATATCACCCAACTGACATCCAAGCAAGACCCAGAAAACAGCTGGGCATGAGGTACTTACTGAAGATGAGAGAGTTCCGGTCTGGAGAGGCAGCCCTTGTGATTGCCTTAGAATAGTAGGGATTTAGTAAACGTTTATTAAGTAAATACGTCACAGGATTTTAAAAATAGAAGAACTCTTCTGGTCTTAGTTTCAGGCCAATATTATTAGTAGATATCTGACACCAAAATACCAAATAAAAATGTAATTTTCCCAAATACATGGCCTAGAGAAGGTTTCATTACACTTGGGCCACTCATAGAGACACTTACCTACTTTAATATTCTAACAGAGATTAGAAAGCAAACAAGAAATAATTCTAATAAGGAAATTTTCTTGGCGAGAACTGCTTTCTTGCTTAGTATTTTTAGCATCCTGCTTTACTCTTTTTACATGATATTCAAACAATGTACCTTGATTCTATATAATTCTCACACAAAAACATCTATTTACTTTGTGCTTAAGCCCCACTCACCCCCAATGAACATTCATCATTTCCCCCACACACTTCCTGTCATATAAGGACTATACTATACCATTGCTTGGTGAACATTTTTTCTTCGACTGCTACAGAGCTTACTGATTCATTTGGCACTCAATACATGTACTTTGTAATGTTACTTATTTTTTTTTATGGATGTATATCTTGCTGCCTCTGCAACAAGAACCTAAATCTCTTAAGGGTCATATGGACCGTGTCACATATTTTTTTGTATCTGCAGCACCTAAAAGATTGTAAGTGTACAATAAACATTTTTTGATGATGAAGGTGATGATGATTTTAAGAGACATTAATATTTTTTTTAAGGCATCAAAGATGAGAACACTTAGTAACAACTAACTCAATGTTTTTCCCATCATACTTAAAGGTGATCAAAATGCTAAGGAAGAGATACAAGACACATAGCATGCTGATACAGGCTTTGGAGAGAGAAACAGTTATATAGTATGTATCCCATATGTTTAACTCGATACAATTGTTATCAGTGCACAATTTTTAGACATGTATTTTCATATCATGAGAATCTTTCTAGAAGCACCTTATAACCACAATCAAGTTAAAAGAATGTGTTTTAAGTTTTTTCTTCATGGTATCTTGGTATCTACAATATCATGGAAGAACTTAAATATACTCAAAGAAAAAAATACTACCATGTTCTATTAAGAAAGGAAATAAAATTCACAATTCATACCAACCAAAGCCAGGGAATTCAGATGAAATTAAATTTGATTCATTCAACAAAGAAGAAAACTTGGAAGTTTCTGAAGGATAGTATTATAGTTTGAAGGATAGTGTTATATTCATAATACTATTTAAACAAAATTCCTTTTTGGAGTCTTCCTTTTTCCTTTCTGAGGCACTCAGAAACATCCCAGAGGAAAAAAAAAGGCATTTTATTTTGTATGCAGAAAAGTTTATTTTATGTAGTCTGTTTTTTTCTGAGTAATAACGATGGGATTGTAATTGCAAAGTGGCCTTTATGTTGTTCCTTCCATGATTTCTAATATGGCTGGCTCCTGTATGCCGGATAACCTTACTCCCTCTATCCTACTTTCCTATCCAATTTTCTAGAAAGCTACGTGTGAGAACTAAGATGAGAAATGTCCATTCCTTTGAGGTATCACTTTCAAAAACTTGCATCTTCTGAAGTCATTTAGATAAATTCAACCTCTAAATAATCACCATGCATATACACTGCTAAAATATCCCACTGAGTCTATCAGTTAGTCAAGAAATTCTATCATGACGTAAACATGAATAGCTCTGAATGCTTGGCATACTTGATGCAGGGCACTTGGATGACTGCCTGAAACCAGATCTGAAGGGGCCAGATGATTTAAGCTAGAGCTATCAAATGAAGAATGGATATCACAATATCTGGAGAGTGTTTGCACATTATGGGCATTTTACTACCTACCTAAAGAAGCAACATCAAAACAAGCATGCTATTGGGTTGTCGGAAAAGTCATGACGCATTTTTTCTATGTTTTTCGTTGCAAAAATGCCTAATGACTTTTCTGACAACCCAATATATTTTGTGGGTTTTCCTGAGGGGTTCTCATTCATAGCCTCTTTAAGGAACAATGGTTAGATACAGCCAAAGAGAACAACGGAAGACACACCATGCTTTTCCTGTAACAACGGAAGACGCACCATGCTTTTCCTGTAGTCTTGAATCCTCACTGGCAATGCTGTCGACAACTGGCATATTAAAATGACACATCCAGAGAAGGAAAAGGCATGCAAAGCTTTCTGCTGTTGGTGGTTCTCATTAGCTTCCAAATTCAGTGTGGTTATTATATAACATAACAAAAAGATGATGGCAAATAGCAAATGGTTTTAGTCCAAGGAAAAGAAAATATAGCCTTTCTGACCTCTTGAAAAATGTTCATTAAACCTTAAAATTGATAGTGTGAGATTTTAGTGTATTTTCATTGCTTTTTTTTTTTTTTTAAGTTCAGTGGGAGTAAGAAAAATTCATTCGCTCTGTGAATGCAAATTAATTAGCGGGGGGGGGGGGGTGTCAGAAGGAAATTTCTTTTAGCCACACTCTTTCCTAGTGACCTCTGTCTGAAAAGGCTTTTCTGCACTTTTCAGTTGCTGAGTTTTTCTCCTGTGATGCTGTGTATCATTTCTTATTTTAAAAGAATGTCAAAGCATATATTACAGATAATCTCCCGAACCAAGCATGAATTCAATTTATGTATATCTTGAGTGCAGTTAGTTTTCAAAAGGATGATTAGGTTCAGACCTGGAAGTACAATATAAGGATAATCTGTAGAATCTGATTCTTTTGTTTTGTTTCGCGGAGGCTTTTTTTTTTTTTTTGGTGAAGTTAATGTTGCCTAATACTAATACTGATACTTTCTGGTCTACAAGATTTCATTTCCTACATTATTAACTTAGAATACACTACATGAAAAGAATTTTCGATGTGGTCCAGTGTTCTGAAGTTTTTATTTCAAACCCATTTAATTTAACCATTGATAAACATAGCGTCCAAATAATTAGAAAGATTTTTAAGGAGTTGATTACTATGCCAATTAAGTAGATATTATTATTCAAAGATTATTATTAAGTTCAGGTATAAAATGTACTTTCCATCTCTTTTCTCTCTCTCTCTCTCTCTCTCTCTCTCTCTCTATATATATATATATATATATATATATATATATATATATATATATATAAAATTATTCTAAAATCTGGAGGCTTAACCCTAGGTACATGAAAATAATACTGGTTGTTGTTAATAGATTTAATCAATTTTATAATTTCTCTTAGTTCAAATTCTACATTACATTGTAGAAGTCCTGCTGATAACACTGCAAATATAAGGATGCCTTTTTCTAAGACCACATTTTTTTTGTTTTCAGGAAATCCCATAGGAATGTTCCACATAATCCTGAGTATATGTGGAATCCAGTTAGAAAATCAAAAGAATAAACCATCTATACCTTTGAGTTTAAATTTTGAAATGTTAATATTCTTCTATGCACAGAATGATGCTTTTGAGAGGTTTTTAAAAATAAGTCTGCTATAGACATTTTCTGAGTACTTCTATGTGTTGATACTATGTTAGATACTAAGGCAGCAAAGGTAACACGTGCTCACTACCTTAAGTAAATAATAATATACAACTTTGTCATTCACAGAGTGCTTTTACCTGTGACCACATTGACCTTCACTATGACCCTATAAATTATATAATGTAAACACTTTTATCCTAAGTTTATAATTATTAAAACTTGGACTTAGGGAATATTTTTCTTATACATATTTCTATAAAATGATCTAGCACACTAATAGAGAACAGAGTGGGTGCTCACTAAATATTTGATAATGAGTGAACTGCTCAAGGTCACACAGCTACTACTAGTGGCGAAGCTAAGAATTAAACTCAGGTCAAGTTAATTCCAAGACCAAGATGTCAAACGTATTACTATAGATAGCTCTGAGAGGTTGATTCAGGCATCTGTTTGCACCTCTCTCTGATGAAACTGATTCAACAACTTCTTAATATAGTAATTCTTGAGCTATGTATACATTTTTTTAAAAGTATAATGGCATGCCAAGAGAAAAAGTCAGCATTGCTCTAGCTTTAGCATCCACCCTTGAAGGGGAGGAGGCTGCAAAGAAAAGGAATTATAGAGATGTGTAGCATCTGTGTCACCAGTGTGGATGGTGAGGTCACCGGCAGGTACTATCAGACAGACATTATCTGCCTGGTGAAAAGCTTATTGTGTGCTTGAGAACAGAAACAATCCAAACAGTAATCTGGAATCAGAATTATGTCAAACCAGCTCAACTAGATTTCCTGGAGGGGTTCATATAGCAACTTTAACAAGTGCAACAACAACTAGAGCCAGCCGAGTGGCTCAGTTGGTGAAGAGCTCACAGCAACAGCAGTTCGATGCCCAGCCCAAGCTGAGCAGCCACTGAGCTGCCAAGAGGTAGCAGGATGGCTCATTAAAAAAAAAAAAAAAAAAAAAAGTGCAACAACAATAAAATCTTCAAGAACATGATTTACAGTAAGTACTAAAATGAACCCATTCAGATTCTGGTGTCAGTTATTTGGGTTAATGAGTTTTACAATAAATACTTATTGAAAGGCTATTTGTAGGATACTGGGCTGGGTGGACCAATGTTCAGAAATGCCGTGTCTTCAGGCAAATCATTTCTATAGCTGGGCCTGTCTAATCATTAGAAAATACCCAGGCTGGGCTTAAATACCGCAAAAATACCAGGAGGTTCATATTCAATCATTTTTAAATAATAACAGCTAATGTTTTTATTGAACCGGTACTACATGTCAGCACTGTTCTGAGCACTGTCCTTGTATTAAAGCATATAATCTTCAAATACACCTGAGGTAGGAACTATTGTATTCCCTCATTTTAGAGAGGAGGAAACTGGGGCAATTAGTTCAGGAACTTCCTGAAGGTGTCACAGCTCCTAAGTAGTGGAGCTGGGATTCTAACCCAGGCAGTCTGGCTCTGACGCCTGCACCAATAAGCACTGTGCCATGTGGTCTCTGCAGACAAGTTACCAAGTCCAAAGGCACAAATCATAGTCACCATTTACTGAATCACACTACGTGCCAGACACAGAGCTAAGGACTTTATATTTATTTCATTTAATGCTTTAGTGATTCCTGTGCCGATGTTACAAGTCAGGAAACTAACTCAGAATTTTTCAATAGTCTGTTCATTGTCAAAGGTGGTGGCAGGCTGAGACTCTCGCCCTGTGTGCCCTGTTCCCAACACCTCTACTTCTAACCATGTGCAATATCACATCACGCTGCAGAAAATCTAGTACCCTTGGAGTTGGGGCACATCCTCTACATTTTACACCTCAAAAGTCTCGTTGGGTTTCAGGAGGAAAAGATGGAGTTGGAAAAATTACAACATGCTGAAAGGGTTACCAATATGGAGAGTTCTTATTAAATTTATATAAAGCATTTGCATTTTCCAAGGGAAAATAATTCAGTAACATGTGATGATTAATACGTAAATATTACATTAAAAATAACAGTAATGATCATTGTTGAATTTGAGATCTCACACTGGAGTTTGTGAGAATTAACTTTCTCTTCAGATTAATAGCACACATATATCCTTAACTGACACAAGTGAGTTATTTCACAAACTGGTGATGTTTTATACAGGGTTATAAGAGCAGCAAGGTCACTAAGCAAAAAACTGAAATCTTTTTCTTTTCTAAATTCCAGTGGTGGTCCCATCAGATCCAATTTGAAATGCACTGGCAGAGCTCAGCATGTAAGCAGGCGCTTGGCTGGCTCAGGAGCCAAGGGACTTTTAGCTCCATGCATGGATGGACAACACACATTTTAGTACCTTCAGACAAAAAGTCAAAATGAAAAAGGAGGAAAGCCTGTCTGTAACTGATTGTATTACATTTGTACAAAATGATAATGCCCCCAACACTTCCAAAAACCTATTGCTGGTAGAAAACAAATGAAAGGCTAAGGAATCCTCTTAAAAAAAAAAAGTGTGACAGCAATATTGCCAACAAGCATGGTAGAACTCTGCAATCCACACTAATAAGCAACAATAATAATATGCAGCTAAGCCCTGTCCATGAAAGAATAATTAATCTTGAAGTTAAGAAAGATAAAACCGTAATACTTGGCTTTTGAGAAGAAACCTTAAAAAGGCTTTATATGTATAATGTGAGTATATACCTATATACAAACATTATGCATTTAAACATATATTACACATCTTAGGAATATAAAGCATATGTATATTATTTATACACACATGCATATACATTTGTGTATTATATATAATTTCTTAGTTCTAAGAGGGAAAGAAATCTAATTGGTCAAAATCAGTCATAAAATTTTAACCATGTTTCTGCAAAAACAGCAGTGCCAAAGGGTAATGCATCGCTAATGGTTTCCAGTGGAATAAATAGCTACTCTGACGTCAAAACTTTGTTACACTCCAATAACTGGCTCACTTGAGGTTTCAGGTACAGCAAGTTACATGTCAGTTTTAAATAAAGTTATAAAAATAGAATGCCTGGTGAACCATATTGTCACTATGCAACCTGATACATTATGATTTATATCCAATAAAATGTTAACAAAGGTGATAGATTATACCAAAATAGTAACTGGTGATTTAGGATGCCCTGCTCCTTAAATTTTAGATGAAAATAATACTATATTTTACTTTATCTTGTCCTAATATCCACTGTTAGCACCAGTATCAAATTAGAAATATTTACATATCTCAAAGACAAAGTGATTCATACACCAGTATATCTCCCTTGATAGATACAATAATAATATTCTAACCAGGGACTTGGAGCAATAAGAAACAGTGAGTCTACAGGATGCAAAAAATAGGTTATTATGTCAGTTCTTATAGGAATATCAGTCATTTTGCAGATAGAATATTGCTCAAATAAATATAGGAATTTACCATCAAAATAGAATTATATCACCTTACCCTAGAAGTAGACTTGAAACTGTAAGATGAAATCCCCTCATAGGTGTGCTCCAATTATGTATCATATTTAATGAAAATATTCTAACTGACACAGTTTCATTTTAAAGTGAATGCAAATGAGGTCTTATTAGGCTTGCAATCCATGAAACAGAATGTACAATCAGGCTGATAATGGTTTTCTATACCAATGTCTTGCTATAGAATTGCATACAGGATATATTTGTGTAGAGAAGGGAGGAAAATCAAATTCCTGATTTCAGCAACAATATTTACTGACATAATATCAAAACAAAGCAAAATATATTTAAGTTACCGATGAAGGGAGAAATTTATGTGCAAAAAAGTATTTAAATTCTAGTATTAGTCAATTATTATTTCTATATTAAAGTAGAAAATATTTTATTCTTATATGTAGACATTTATGTAAATATTTTTACCATTAAATAGCACATAAACCCATCCATGTATAATGTATTTATTCCATTTCCTTGATTTTGCTTACTTTGTATACGAGAGGCAAACAGCAGGTGATAGAGAGACAAACCTCAGCTCCGCTATCTATCAGATATTGACTTCAGCCAAGTTAGGTAAGCTCTATGAGTCTTACCTCTTTATCCATACATACAGAAGTGACAATTAAATGAAATAGTGTACATACAGTCTCCAGAGCAGCACCCATCACATGCAGTCTTTTAGGCATAGTTCTAGGTAGGCTACTGAGAAGGATCAGCAATGAAAACAAAGAATTCTGCCTCACTAGTTAATATTCTAGTAGGGGTAGGGGATGATAATAAACATTTTAAGTAAGTAAATTTAATTTAATAAGTGATATCAAAAATACAAGAGAGTGAAGTGGAGAAGAATAAAATCAGAAGAGCTGGGGCTGTAGAATTAATAAAGTGGCCAGGTAGACTTCATTAAGAAGGTGATGTTTGAGCAAACACCTGAAGAGGGAAAAAGGAGATGGAAGAATGCTCCAGGCAGGGGAAATAGCTAGTGCAATGGCCTTAATTCAGAGGCATGCCTGGTAATTTTAAGGAACAGCAAGGAAGTCAGAGTGACAGAGCAAAATGATCAAGGGACAGAGAGATAATGAGGAGGCTGGACACTGACACTGTGGGCTTTGTCCCATGTTTCCCCCAAAATAAGACCTAATTAGAAAATAAGCCCTAGCATGATTTTTCAGTATGCTCGTAATATAAGCCCTGCCCCAAACATAAGCCCCAGTTAAGATGGTCCGCCAGACATGACTATTTGAATAAATGTAGATTTTTATACATAAATAAATGAATAAACGTAGATTGTTGGAGCAAAAATTAATAAAAGACCCGGTCTTATTTTGGGGGGAAACATGGTAAGGCACTGTAAATTCTTCCTTTTCTTTAAAATAGTCACCATGAAGAGTTTTGGACAAAAGATTGGCATAATCTGATTTGAAAGGATGTTTTAAAAGGATGAGATCAATGGCTGCTACACTGAGAACACATTGAGAAGACCAAGAGGTTGGGTAAGAAGTTATTACAGTGATCCAGGTAAGAGATGGTAGTTGGGATTAGGGTGGTAGCAGCGGAGGTGGTGCAGTCTAGTTATTCATAACATATTTTGAAGTTAGAGGCAATAGGAGTTTTGATAGACTGGTGCAGAGTATGAAAGGAAGACAGAAGTCAAGCATGACTACGCGGATTTTGGCCAGACCCACTGGAAGGATGGGGAAGGCTGTAAGTAAAGCAGATTTCAGGTAAAGATCAGGAATTGAACTTTAGTCACATATAATTTGAGATTTCTTAATATATCCAAGTGAAGATGTCACGAAGGTATTGAGGTGTGCAAGTCTATAGTTCCAGAGAGATTCGAATGAAAATAGTTTAAAACCATTAAGCTGGATGAGTTTACCAAGAATATATACCTAGACAGAGAAGAGATCTGAGGAACCAACGCTAATACTAAGGAAAAAATAGTGATGGAATTATGATTGACATAGTATATTCATTTTTAATGTTTATTAACTGCAATAATAATATTCATTAAGACGCTCACCAGGTACTGTATTTGGGGCCTTCATGTATGTTCATTTAAATTCCACATAGGAGATAATTAAGAGAACGCCTACAGGATTGAAAGTTTTATTTACTCACCAACTCTTTCATGCTTGTCTCAGAGAAAGTTCTTTCTCTGTAGCCTTTCTATGATCATGCCAGTGAGCTTAGACTTCGTCATCACATTCCGCAAGCTACTAAGGTGGTTGGATAACTCAGACCTTGTAAATTTGGGGAATTCAAAAGGGGAAGGGACAGGGGGCGTATGAAGAGAATGAGGGCCATAACTGCCTGTGACTCATTAAATAATGCTTGATCAAAACTTACATTTATAGACCTTAAAATACCTGTTTTGTCTTGCCACTGTTTTCTATAGTATCAGCCATCTTTGGTAATTTGCATTTATCACTCCCATCACACCACAGAATCCACGTCATAAAATCGCTGATTGGTTCATTCTATACTTTACAATTGCTTTGATTGTCAACAATCACATTAAGTGCACATTAGGTGACCAATATATTATGCTATTATTATTGATATAGAGCGATACTACAAGTAAATTCTCAGATGGGTAAGAAATATTCTTTTCCTCGATATACAGCCCTTATACATGGTCATGGCCTTCGGTAATCAGCATTTACAACTTAAATGTTACACAAAAATTTTTGTGATCATATAGCTCACTAAGCCCTTATTGTACAGATAAGGAGAGCAATTAAGAGAGGGACAGGAACTTGTCCAAGCTCAAATGGTTAATTAGTAGAAGGACTGAATCTATTCAGAATTGAGATCTACTGTAACAGACTATGAACAGGGTATGAAGGGACTATATTAAAGAAACTGTATTTTAGGATTCTCTAATCCTTTACACCTTTGTCCTCTAATATGCAGTACAAAATCTTGGTACACAATGATTTTTCTTGGTTCCTACATCACAGGATTTTTGCATCATAATTGATTTTTTAATTGATCAATAACTAGGTGATATGTAACTATAGGATCTGGGAAGACAGTGGAGTGAGGTTCTTTACCAGAGAACATATTCTAAAGCAGGGTCCTCAGTCTACATTGATTTTTGAATAGCTGTGAGAAAAAAAGAAATCTAGATAACCACTAATTCTATTGCTGTAATCACCAATATATAGAAAATTCTCATTATAATGAATGGAAAAAATGGTGAGATATCAGTGAGGATTATCATATGTAAAGCAGTAATTTAGATCAGGAATAAAAATGAACTGCAGCATAAATAATAATAGAAATACAATAATAGTCTATGAACAATTTTATCCAAAATATTATATTGGGGAATTAGGGTGAATGAAATAGTTTCAATATGTTTCAAACAGTTACCTTCTCACAATGTGAATCATAAGATTTGAATGGAGGTTACAACAGTAGAGTGTCAACCAGCTGTGTGATTTAGGCAACATCCTAAAAGTTTTCTAGGCCTGAACTTTTGTCCTATGTGGTTCAACGTAGCTGAGAATTCCAAAGTCCAAGGCCAACTGCCACACGTATAGCCTTGTGCAAGCCCCAGGAAAGATGCATATGAGGCGCATCACATGACTCTTGCCCTCAAAGCACTTACCATCTCTGTGGGAGAATAACGTATTGTGTTTATAGTAAAGCACAGTATATGGCAGAACATAACCATACATTTTATGTGTAAAGAAAATAGAAAGCATAAAGGAAAAAGAAAGATAAAAATGAGGCCAAGCAATTAACATACAGATATGTATATAAAAAGAATATTTTTAAAAATATTGTTTTCCTAACTCTGCTCAAACTCTTAAAAAAAAAATAAGCCTTCGAACAATTGTTCAATTTAAGAAAGGTCCATGGGGCTGGCTGAGTGGTGCATTGGTTAACAGCTGGTTTTGCGATGCCAGCAGCCCCGGTTCGGATCCCACATGAGGGCCAGTGACACTGCCCTCTACAGCTAACAACAGCTCCACCTGGAGCTGGGCTGTGCGAGCCCCGAGGATGGTGTAGGCGGCAGCCCCTGCTGCAGTGGGCTGCCATAGGCTACAGTGAGTGGCCGGAAGCCAGCGTGAGTGGCTGGCAGCCAGCATGAGCTGCCAATAGCCGTGGTGAGTGACATCCAGAGGCCAGCGACCCATCTGCCTCATCTGGGAAGAGCACAATGACAATACCAACATGGGCCAGTGAAGCAACGTCCTCCGCAGCTAGACTGAAGAACAAAAAGACAGCAACTTGTCTGTTTCCCTCCCCCAATTCCCCAATAAAATCTTTAAAAAAAAAAAAAAAAAGAAAGGTCCGTGAAACAAGTTGCATGTCTATTGAGTTCCAGGCATTGGACAAGATACTATGGATGGAAAGATGAAAAGACATGGATGGTCCTTTCTAGTAGGAAGAAATATAATTACAATACAAAGTGATTAATTATATAATATGTTTCAAAAGTCAGAGACACCTAAATTCTTATCCTATTCTTTATAAAAATAAATAAAAAATGATATTCAGGGTTCAATAAAACAGAAGTTTAAAAAAGTTATATATATTTAACTGATTTTGTCCATGCTTTAGTTTTAGTCTTTATCCAACTTTCCTTGACTACAAAATTAAATTTCATTTCATCAACGTTATCTATGCCTATAAGATCGAAAGGGAAAAGGCATGGCAATAAAATATGAACTACAAGATAGTCTCGTTTTAGCTATTACATCTAACGTTACAGAAGTAGGTATAGCTAATAGTAAGTTTTATCATGTGCAAAATGAATCAATTGCATCTCTTCCAATCTTGCTAATAGGAGGCTTATTTCCAAAGGACAAGAGAGAATGCGATATACTCTATGAAAGGTGTATGTGTGTCGGGGGGGTTGTGATGGATTACAGCACATGCTATGTTCATACTATGTACACTCAAAAGATATACTGACCAAGAGATCAGTGAAGAAGAATATTTGGAGGTCAGGTCTTAAGAGATTAAAATTGGAAGGAAGTGGAAATCATAACCTAATAAGAAAATAAAATTCATACATAAAGTTAAGGTACTCACGGTCATTAAAAATATTAAAATCTCAAGATTCATAAGAAATTGCAAATCAGTTTCCTCTTTGTGGATGCAGTTTGAAGTTTCATGTGTGGGAGAAGAGGAAGATTAGTATTTTGATATTCTTTACCTTTCTTCTCTACGACCCATGAGAAGCCAAAATAGCAACAAAAGGGTCCTGAATATGAAGGAAACTACAGTGCTTAATCTGGATGAGAAAGTGTGGGCAGCTATACAGATATTGGCTAACATACTGTTATTGCTCAGCAGAGATAACAAATCTTATAACCCAACACTTGCCTAATAAAAGGTTATTTTCCCCCAAGAATATGCCAAGTAGGATCTAAGAAGTGTGATTACCAATATTTGATTTCTAATCCCTATTACATCTCACACCTGGAAAGTCATCTCCATTATGAAGTCTATCATAATACTGTCACCTAAGGAGAATTAACTATACCATCTGTCCCTATCTATCTGCCTCTACTCACCCATCCATCCATCTGTCCGTCCATCCATAATAAAGTCATATTCTCTGAATAGAAAGGGGAGTAACAAGTTTCAAAATGATCTAGGGAAAACCAATTTGTTTTTGATGGATTTACAAATGTAACACTTCTAAAAGTTGAGTTGAAAACTATGAAAGATTTAGAATTTGGGTATTTTAGTTGTTGGTCTAGTATTTATTTCTGTAGACTCATTTGGTATATCTACTCTTATTTCCAAGAATGAGAACTGCATTCACTGGGGTTCTAGGAAGCAATGGATAAAATAATACAGTGATAGAGTATATATAGACTGTTAGTCAAGGTAGGACACAATTCCTAAAACCCAATAATTAGAACATGTCAGGTGAAAGATGGCAGGATTATTAAATTGGTCTATTGACCCTGATTAGGGAAGAAACAGATCAAATTACAGTGGTCAAACATATATATATATATATATATATATATATATATATATATATATATATTTGTACTCCTGCCTCTAGAAGACCTACAAGAAGTACTAAGATATTTAGGAAATGCACTCGCTTCCAAAATGGAGTATTTATCTAAGACAGATGCAGGGCTCAGTTAAGTCAGACAGAAAAGTTCTTTATCAGTAAGCCTGGCTAGGTGTTATACAGTTACACTAAATTTATAGCTGTAGAGATAGCGAGAAATGGCTGAATGAAGGATATATTTTAAAGTAGTCAAGACATATTAGTGAGGGACAGGATTCACAGATGACTTGTTAGTTTTTTTGTCTCAAGCATCTGGGTACCAATTACTGAGACAAGAAATAGAGGATGACTTTGGTGGGGAGGAAAACATGTTCCGGGTTTGGCCATGTTAAGCGGCAATTTCAAGTTAACTAATTAGAATAAACCTGAGTTGAGTTTAAAGGAAAGGTCAGAGCCATCAGTGAAGAGACTGCCTCGGAAGCCACAGGATCAAACTCTGACAGTATGCAGATAAAAAAGAAGGCCAAAGACAAGGGCCAGCGATACTCCAAAATTAGAAGTCTATTAGAGGAGGAGCAGACCAAGAAGGGAAGTTAATCAGGAAAACCAGAAAACCCCTTTTTTCCTAGGTCATAGAAACCTAGGAAACATGTTCTATCAAGAAGGAAGAAGTGATTATTTTAGTAAAGTGGTGAGGATGAAAGCTCAATTGGAGTGGTTTAAGGAATGGCTATGGACAACTTTTCGAGTTTTGATAAAGAGAAGCAAAAAATGAAGCAATGCTGTAAAAGAATTTGGGGTTAAGAGAAGCTATTGTAAATTGTGATATTAAAAATGCTTATTTACTGCTGAGGCTGCTCCCATAGAGAAGGAAAGGGGGATCGTGCAGGAAAGGGAAAATTTTAGGAGCAAAATTCTTGAGAAAGACACAGTGGGGGTTCAGTGCTTATATATAGATGCTTACTTTAAAAAAGGAGGTACTGCTCCATTAATAACTGAAAGGAAGACACAGTGGATGTGTACTAATGCCAAGTAACATGATGGAGCTGATGGTCAAAATATGACACAGTTCTTATTTTTTAATGTGTCTCTTTAATCCATAGGTGGCAAGGTCACTGGCTGAGAGGGGGAAAAAAGAGCTAGAGATTAAAGCAGAATGGAGGTATGAAATAGTTTCTAGGAAGATGGGAATGTACTGGCAGCAATAAATGACACTTTGAAATTAGGGATGCCTCTAGTTAAAATTGTTAAGTCCTTCCCCTTTCCTGTCATCATCACTGCCTATTCCATTTCCCTACTATATATTCTCCTTAACACTTGTTGATAACTCTATATATTTTACTTCCCAGTAGGATATATGTCCTATGAAGGAAAGGATATGTGTATATTTTGCTCACCAACACACTCCCAGCATTCAGACTGTGCCTCACCCATACTTGGTGCCCAATGAATTAGTGGATTGAATTAATCTGTGGTAATGAATTTGAAATTACTCCAGCCAGTACAATTATATCATTTTCTCTAATAATGTTCAGCTGCATGTGTGGAGGAAACAATCAGTTGGGTTTAAAGAAATGTGGGGTTACGGGACAGAGGAAGAAAGAGGGAAGGATCAGTAATGACATAATGGGGGCGCTGGATGGTGAAAAAGAACTAAAGTGGACTAGAGGTCAGAGGTCACCAGGGGACTAAGGGCATTTGGAGTCTGTGAGAGGTGATCTAGCAGGACAGGAAGTGATTGTTAGAGAGTGGGATGTTTGAAATGGAAATTTTAGAGCTCTAGGGGATAATCATGTGAGTGAATGGATGAGGTGGGATAGAAAAAAAAAAATCATGATTGTTAAGGAAGCCAAGGAACTGAGAGATCAGAGTGTTGACTGGAACTCAGGTGTGGAGACTGGTTAGTGACATAGTTCTAATGCTGATTCCTGGAGCACCAGGTACGTAGTGTCCATGAAGCACCTAGGGCTTTGTGCTATCACAAGGAAAGTCTATTATAGCATCCTATTACTTCTGGATGGCATGGAAATCTCAGAGCCCTGGAGTAACGATTCACTTCTACAAGAAAATTGATGACCTAGTAAGAATAAAACTGACCTTCAACAATTACTTGAGAGAGAAGTTTATGAGTTTGAAAGCCTTCGTCTTCTTAAAGCTAACACTTGATTCATTATAAAATTTACTGCTGAGAGGCTATCTGTGAAGAGTGAAGCAAAATTCTGGCCATAATAGGAAGTTTCTATTTTAGCAACAGTGGGCTGGCCCAAAGGATGGTCATTTTTCATTCACGCTTTTTCTAGAGAATAGTAAATACAGTGTGGAGGGGGCATGGTAAGAGAAGCATGGTAGGAGTAATTTTGCCATCTCTTTGAATTTACTTCAACTATTCCTCAGATCTACTCTATTGAGAAGCAAATGGGGGGTTAGAAAGTCAAGAGAGCCGTAAAGAGCCTTATATTTCAGAAGTGATAGAGGGAAGGCTTTGTTTAAAAGGATGAAAAAAAAATCCAGACCTGACAGTTTTGATTCAAGGGTCACCCTTTTCCCAAAATATCTGCAGAAATCCCTGAAACTCCTCTCTTACGCCCCAACCTCAAATAACGTGAGTGGGATAGGAAAGTGAAGAGCTAAAATTGACAAGGTGGCTGACCTGATACATTTTATTAGTGGTGCAGAAATAACAATGTTTTGAATGCTACTGACAAGTCAAAGGTCACTGATAACAAGAGAGGAGATGCTTTTTTTGGCAGGTGACAAACAGAATTGGAGGTGATTTTCTGGACAAGAAAACCAACTAAGAGAAGGTTGCTTTGGCCTTTGAATCAATAATTAATTTTGTTGAAGCCGCCGTGCAAACTGCACAGAAACACATAGTTAGGCTCCTCTGCCCTTACTTTTATTAGTACGAGGCAAATGAAGCAAATGATGTAGAAGAGATATCATTTTTTTAAAAGGAAAATAAGTTCAAAAATATCTCCCTAGTGTAGTGCCAAATTGGTGCAACATCACATCACTTGTTTAACAGGGCAATTGCTAAATTATACAACATAATGTCCATAATGGGTGAGCATTACCTGCTTAATGATGTGAAGAAAGGACTTATCCATTAACAAACCCCTTATAAAATGCAAAGCAACAAGGAAATACCAAGATTTCAGAAGCATGAACTCTCCATTCACAGAAAATAAAACCTGATTTAGGAAACGATGTATTTACATGTTACCATATAGTATTTGGTGGGGTACCAGATGATATTTCAATTTTTAGCTAAGTGCCTAATACTATGAGGTAGAAATAGCAATTCTAATTTTTATTCACGTGATAATGGAGATTCAAAGTATATGAAGCAAAGACTGATAGAACTTTGAGGAAGAAAAAGACAAATCCACAATTACAGTCAGGGATTTTAACACCCAACAAACAAACAAACAAACAAACAAAAACCAAATACACAACCACTGGCAGGAAAGAATATCACAAAGCTACAGAATTTATATTAGCGTGACTATAAGTGAATTTTTTGTACTTCTTTTTTTGATTTCAAATGTTTTCTATAGGTTTATATTACATATACAATAGAAAAATAAACCGTAATTAGAAAAGTTACAGAACATTAGTTAGCTTCTCTGGATAAAAAGTATCATGCTTTGAATTTAAAACCATCTGTCATTATTCCATTCCTAAGTGAAATGCCTTATTCCTCAATTTATTCATTGTCACACATCTATTAGATCCTTTTAGACAACACTGTTTTAAACAAAGAAGATTGGGGGTGGGAAAGCCAGATGTCAAGATATTCACACAAAGTAGAAGAGACAAACAGGTAAAAGCTTGATAATATAATACATGCTATGACAGAGATACTAGATGCAAAAGGAACACAGAGAAGATGACTGATCTGGACTCGGGAAGCCAAAGAAGGCTAAGTATAGGAGAGGAGCTGGAATTTATTAGGTGAAGGAGCAGGTAAGGTGTTACAGATAACAGTGAACAGATGGAACTGCAGATTGGAATAAAAGAAGGATAGGCTGTGGGGATGGAGAGGGAGACAGAGGCTGTCTCATAAAACGCTTTCAACCTCTGACAAAAGGACTTTGAATTTCATCCTTAAAAGATGAGAAACCACTGAAGGCCTTTAAACTAGGGAGTGACCTGAGGAGATTTATAGAATTAGCCAATAGCGTTTCTCTTTCAAATACTCTCACTGCTGTCTTCAACAAAATATAAACTACCAAGAATTTGATAGAATTCAAAAACACTCTTTTGAAGAAGTTAAAAAAATTTTTTTTAAATATTATAGTTACCCTATTTTAACCAGCTATTGTTGGTTAAAATAAGCTGCTTAACTGCTTTCCTTTGATTATTTTTCTGGTTGATTTCAGCTCCTTGGATGACTTGTTAGTAAGTAATCTGAAAAGAAAAAGTGATGCAAAAGCCTTATTAATTGTTAACTCACTTTACCTGTAAGACACCTGCTGTACATCCAAAAGTTGACTATGGAACAAAGACATCAGCAACCCAATAAGGAGAGAATTAGTTTTTATTTCCGGATTTGTAGCATAGTATTTTCTTTCCCTCCAGGAAACTGTTCAAATTATCAGTCAATCTGAAAATGTTCCCAGGTTCTGCCTTATAACTTGTGGGTCAAATTATAAAAGAAGTTAACATTGATATTTATAGCATAAAAGTATGAACCAACTCATTTTATAAAACAGTGAAAGGCGTACATAAAAAAACATGCTTTTTTTGAAAAGCTCCTTTTCTTGAACAAGTTTAATTGTCCTAAGAAATTAAGAAAACCAGTCACAGGACAAAATTACGACTGTTATTATAAATTATACAATTGTGGCAATATTTACCACAATTCGAAACATGAAATTTCCAAATCACATATTCTATTTCAATAATTTTTCCTACTGCAAAATTACAAGTATGTCCAAAATTGTATGGATGAATATATTTATCATCGATATCTTAATCAATATAAAAATTATTAATGAGCTGGATTCTGAACACAAGTTGTATGGGTTGGTTCATCACCTGTGACTTTTAACTCTTCTACACTTCTGATATCTGAATGATGCAGCCCGAAGTATGACAAGCTGAGTCAGTGAAGAAGACATATCATTCCCCATGTAGCTGGACATCAGTTCAGGTTCTGGACCTGTTTGCCTTCAGATCCGTCTGCTATATTTCGGTGAGCTAAACTCTGCAGGCTGCACTCCCCAGGTTTCTATCAGGGTCACCCAATAGAAGACAGTAACAAAAGATCAAAGGCAGGAGGAAGAGAGAAGCCAGGATACTTCAGCTCTTCCTGTCAGTCCCTCTCCCATAGCTTCAGCTCCAGCCAGAGCACCAGGTTCTTCACCTCCATCTACCAAGTACCGCCTCCAGCCCCGGATTAGGAGTAGGTTCTGGCCTTGAGAATCCCTGTACCCCTTCTGTCTCACATCTCAGTGTACAAACCTCTCTGAGATTCTCCTTTTGTCCCCGAGTCTTCCTGATACTTGCTAATACTCTTTCCAACAAGTATAAGGTTTGGATGATACAGTAGTTCTCAAACCTGGATATATGTCAAAATAACCTGGAGGAGCTTTTTAAAATGTAGATTCCTGGGCCACAGTGAAAACACAAAACCAGGAGTTAGAACCCAGGATTTTATATGGGGCAGGGGAAAGCAAACAAATAAAAAGCCACCTCCTATAATCTCATGTAGTTGAAATTAGAACTACATAAAGCCCACAGTATATGTAAAATTATTGTTAAATCGACTTTCATGTAAATCATATCATGTAAAATTCAGGCAGAGTAAAAAAAAAAAAATCAAGACAAGAAAAAAACAATGATTATAATAAATGATTCTTCTTAGATTAAAGAATAACAATAAAATGAATACCATTGCATAAGCTCACCAGACAAAGAAATAGAAAATTATCTTAACTCTTGTCTAACATTAAGGTAAAACCAAGAAGCAAGGTTCTGAATTCTGCACTAATTATTCCCTTGCTTTTCTTTATAGCTTTTTTTTATTTCACAATCTATGGGTATGTCATTAAACAGTATTATTTAGTTGCCTATGTTTGAACTTTTTAAAAAACTTGTTTTGAACTGCCTGTCTTAGCCATTTCCAGCCATTTGAGCCACTCAGCTGAGACCTCAGTAATTACAGAGCAGACATGAAATATCCCCCATTGAGTCCTGGCCAAATTCCTCATCTACAAAAATATAAATATAATAAAATGTTTTTTGTTTTTTTTTTGTGTGTGTGTGTGTGACACAATTGTTATGTAGTTATAGATAAGTAAAATAAAGTTATAGTAAAAAGTTACTATTTGTTCTTTGAATATGACATTTTCCTATGAAAAACCACCTTCTCAGAAACATATGCCTTGAATTAGGGAAGGCTATGCATTGTTAAGATGAGCTTTCAGTGGTCAGTAAAACTGATGATTTGTCCGTTACTTTATTTATTGCTAACATAACCCACCTAAAGATCCTGGAATGCTATTCTTCATTTGAATTAAACTTTAATACTAATATCTTTGCTTAAGAATTTGAATGCTGTAACATTGGCAATAGGAAGAAACATAGAATAAATATACTTTTCCTCTTGAAAAAGTAGCTGAAATGTCAATAGTATGATATATATTATTTTATTAAATCAGACAGGAAGATAAAAGGGCCTTCCAACACAGAAATTCAGAGCAGGAAACACATCTGTCGGCTATGTTTTTAGATATTCTTTCCCACTTCAACTACTTTAACTGAATCAAATGCCACAATGCATAAAGATATGTGATTTCTATTACATAGCCGAGTGCAAATGTTACCTAAGCAAGTGGATGGATACATTTAGAGACTGATGACAGTCATCAATGGGTAGGTAGTTTTTAAAGCTCCGAGACTAGATAAAATAACTGAGGGACTGAATACAAATATTAAAGTAAAAAGTAAATAAAGCCTGTAGGATGAGCCCCAGAAAAGCACACATATTAAGGGATGATAAGAAACTAGTAAAGGAGTTCGAGAAGAAGCTAACAGGGGAGAAGGAAAACAAAGAATCCAAATAAACTAGTTTGAAGAAGGAGGAAGCAGTCACCTACATCCCACAATGTTGACGGTTCAGGTCAGGTTAGGAATGAGAATTGCCCATTGAATTGGGTAATCTGGGTGGCACTGGTGTCTTTCCTGGAGGAGTTCTGGTTGAGTTGGAAGACTGGGCAGTTGAAAGCCTTATTTGGGTGAAAGAATGAATGGAAAAATGCAAAACAGCAAGTATAGGCAGATGATGGAATTACGACAAAAGAAGTGAATACACCACTCATGTATTTCTGCTTGGATATTAGCTGGGTCACTGGCTCCAAATTAATAGCAGCAGAAAAAGCAACTGCTATGGTAATAATTAAGACGTATTTAAATAATTAAACATCATTTATCGCTTATGATACCTCCTCACTCATCATGAAGAAAACGAGGTGATTGATAGATACAGTAACATGTCCAAAGTTAGACATTTAATGAGAAGGAAAAACTCCTGTATTTCTAATCCTTTAGGTTTAGAAAAATAAAAAATAAAAATCAATCAGCCACAGCCTATATATGAGTATTTGGATGCCACAGGGAAAACAAAAAGTTTTATGTTTCAGATGGAAAAGAAATTTAATACCAAAATGTGATCATTCATATGAGAAAAATCATTTTAAAACTATGCTTTCTTATTCTCTATATTCTCATTATTTTGCTTGCTTTTAAAGAATTCTATTAGTATTACTATTCAAAATTTTAGTCTTTATTTAATTATCGCTATATAACCAGTAAGACAATTATTTTTTGTCCTAATCTAAAATAGTCAAACTCAAAAGGAGAAAATAGAATGGTCCTTGCCAGGTGCCTGTGGCGGGTGGGGAGGCGGGAAGGAAGTTAGTCAAAGGGTACAAAGTTTCAGTTAAGCAGGACAAATAAATCCTGTACAGCACAGAGCCTATATGTTAACAATACTGTATTATACACTTTAAAATTCATTAATACGGTCGATCTTATGTTAAGTGTTCTTATCACTCCCCAAAAAATAATAAAAGAAAGTAGGAATAAACTTTTGGAGGTAATAGATATGCCAATTGCATAGACTGGGGTGATCGTTTCATAGATGTATACTTATTTCCAAATTCAACATGCTGTACACATTAAATATGTATAGCTTCTTGTATGTCAATCATACCTCAATAAAGCGGTTTATTAAAAAAAATATATATATATATATCCTAAAAATCAGGTACAAAGGAGTACTCTTCATTTATCATGTGCTCTATTTTTGGTGTTACAGTCATTGCATTTGATAACACAAATATAAATTTTATGTCACTCAAAATAAAACCATATTCATGAGATCAGATGTGATTTCCTTTATGTGAGAAATTTAGATTGTTACTAGGGGCATAATAAGAAATAAAGGTTAATTTTGGTTTCCACTTCAATTCCTTGCACACAGGTAGAGAACTTTTTGAAATCCCAAGCTTAGACGAGCTCTTTTCCCCATGATGCATATGCTGCCACCTTAATAAGGGGAAAATGGGTCAAGCCCTCTTAGATATTCAGAGTGTGGGTGGAAATCTTTAGACGAGCTTTCTGGGGATGCCTCTAACGTGGGAATTGCTGTTGAGATTCCAGGAGAAAAAGATAAAATTCTGTCGGTAGCAATATCTCTAACAAATAAACCCTTTCACACCCACTGAAAAGGTTAGAAAGGTCCCTGAAATCCAGCAATTAACCAATATCCTTGCAAAGTTTTAGTGCAGATAATCCTACGCTGAGCCTACACATGGCACACAATGTGTTCCTTTTAATATACTTGCTGATATGAACAATAATTCCCCAAGATACAAAATAAGAGGTTAGTACAAAAAAGTGTTTTTTAAGTTATTCTGTGTGCCCTCGTATCTTTAATTACTGCGTGATATTTTAACGTCATGGAGTATTGACTTTTTTTTCTTTAAAAGGAATGATTCATTTCACCTACTGGAGTGTGGCATGGTAAACCTGAATTTTTCAGCTTCAGTGAAAGGAAAACCGACCAGCAGTACTGAAGGATGGAATAAGTTTCTTATAACATGTGGTATCTGAACATCTTTTTGTAATGAAAAATAGATATTCCCATATAGGTGCCCCTCATGTGTAGGAATTCAGGTGGAAAGAGAAATGATAATTACTCTCTCTAAAGTAAAAACTGGTAATGAGGGCTTTGGGCTCTTTGGAAGGTATACTATATCTAATCACTGTATCTCCTAATATTACTTAATAAATGTTTAATGAGGCATTGAATCTGCAATTAACCCTTTAATTCTCTCTAGAACTTAGATCTAGACAAACAATATTATTTCAAATAGTGGTTTAGAGATTTAGAAGGGTTCTATTTACATTGTGAAATGGAAAGCAAGATAAACTCAGCAAATTACATCTAATTTCTTCTCCTACACATTTAATGCAGAAAAAAAATCATCCATTCATTTATTTATCCATCCATATTATATCTGTCAAGAATCTACCACAGCATTTTGAACACACAAAATCAGGGAAGACAGCCATACTTGAAGAAGCATATAACATATGGAAATATAGCAACAGAGTAGTGTGTGAAGAGCTTGGATAAAGGTTGCGCAGGGTATGATGGGAAACAGAAGAAAGATATTAAGTCAAACTGGAGGAGTCACTGATGACTTCCCAGAGAACGCAGTACTTCATCTTGAAAGGTAAGTGTGGTAAATAACACTGCAGGTAAACGAAGGGCATGTAGATATAGAGAGTAGTGAGACACTACATGATGAGTTTATGTAAAAGCAGTATTTCATGAGGGTAAAGGAGACTGGTATGAAGCCATAGGAGATGAATCTGGAGAAAACAGAGGCCAAATCCTATGTAGTCTCCTGTGGAAAGCCACAAACTTTATCTAGAAATCGATGGTCCATCAATGAAAAACTAAGAATTTTACTATGAAATAAAGCCTGCTTTATAGAAGTATTACTTGAATAGCTCATTTCACTTGATCAGTGATATCTTATTATTACAGGAATTTTACTTGTCCTATGAAATGTCCATAACATGGCCTATGTAATGAATGCTCTTCGTTATCATAAATACTGTGGTAGTGTTTTGTTTTTTTTTAAATTTAAATAATATAGAATCAGTTCTTCCATTCTGTAAAAGCTTATTTCTATTGTATTTCATACTTCTGCGTACTGACACTCATTACTCTCTATCATAAACACCTATTTAATACCTGTCTTTCCTCATAAAGTAAAGGAGGAATTATAGTGCTCTTTTTATCCAGCTACCTCCCAAAAAGGTGCCCAATAACTGCACTGAAACAGAATTTCTTGAATTGAATTACATGAGTGACAGACAATACTAACAGAGAAAATAAGAATAAAAATTTCAAAAATAATCTAAATTTGGGTTCAGTATATTTTGGTATTTCCCCTTCCAGGACATTTATCTACCTGATCTTGTTAGCGATTTACCTGTCTACCTATTAGATAATAAACTCTTGTGCTAAAGAGACCTTACTTTGGGCTTTGAGCATTCCCCATGCCAGCCCTACTTCCCTATACAGCAGGCATGAAAGTGAAGGTTGGATGATTCATTCAAGTTAGATTGTATTCTCTCAGGAAACAACAATGAAATACTGAGGTAGATAATCCAATCCAGCAGCTGTTTGTCTCAGTTTTACTTTAAATATTGGGCAAAAGTAGGGGTGTAGAGAACAGGAGGATTATACATGTAATTATAGCCAACTTAATTTTATTTAATTAGCTTGTGATGTTAGAGAAAGTACAACTATTGTTTTCATCCTTTTAATAACTCAAAAGCTCAAACATGAAGGGTTTTACTAAAATTTTCTCATATATAATAAAATATGTCTCTAAATATGTATTGTTTACCAAGATAAAATGAAATGAAGTCTTTCTAGGTATAGTTCTTCTCGTGCTGAACAAGCTGCTATTCTTATCCTGGTACCATATGGATGTGTTCAAATGACGTAGGCAATAAAAATGGATTATCTTAAGTTTGTGAAGAGGTAATTCATCTTCTCATGGTTATTATAATATGAAATATCATTTGCATTTCAAATACTCATGTTGACTTCCATGAATCAGTTTATTAAACTTTTAAGTTAAATATCCTAAGCAAAGAAATAACCCATACCACCACTTGGTATTAATAATATAGGTCTGAAGTTAAATTTGTATTGTCAGAAAACAAAAACCAAAGAGTTTATTCGAAATAATCACAGGCAGACTGTTTCCTCATGCCAGTAACAAGCTAAATAATCAATAAGAACTTAAATGTATAGGTAATAAACACAACTCAGGAATCAGCCTTCCAGATTTTTCAGGATTCAGGAACATGAAGAGGCTAAAAATTAAAACCTTGGAACATTTCCAACCCGCTTTAATGAGGGAAAAAGAGTTTCTGGGAAGCCAGCAGCATATGAAAATAAAAGAAGAGAGTCAAAGAACAGGAGACACATAGGAAAGGTCTTCTGATTGGTTTTTGACATTCATAAAACTATTATTTTGTCCTGAACCCAAGAATTGATGGAGACATCACAACTGATAAAAAGTAAATCCAGGGCCAGCCAAGTGGCGCGGTGGTTAACCATGGCCCCGGTTCGGTCCCACATATGAGGGCCAGGGACACTGCCCTCAAAAAAAAAAAAAAAAAGTAAAATCCGGGGGAGGGGATAAAGGAAAATAATGATACAGCTCAGTGGAGCAGTGTTGGAATTGTAAAGACGTAGTCTTCTGTATTTATACTGAAAATGGGAAAGAAAGCCTGTAATAAAAGCAGACGACAGGACATTTTGCAAGGTGAGGGAAACTGGACGCAGTGGCCCACATCTCAGATCTTAGACCAGCCCTGACCTGTGCATGTTAAGGAAACAAGCAGGTATAGACAGGAAATAAAAGACAATCATCATCTTGGTTATATGACGATGAAACTTTCTAGGCTTTTAGAATAATCACAATAATAATTAGTATAATTATGTATTATCTTATATAATAATTGTAACAAAGCAAGTATAGATAATATTTATTAAATAATTTTTACATTCAAGAATTTAATTATATAATCTTATTTAATCCTCATAACACATAATGAGGTATGTATTAATAGGACCTCATTTTAGAGATGAGAATAAAACCTCAGAAAGGTTAAGTTGCTTATCTAAAATCCCACAACTAGAAAGAGGCAGAACTAAGACTCCAAACTAAGACTATTTGATTCCAAAATCTAGAATAGTCTCTACCAGTAGGGATGGACATTTGTCATAAGTCAGATCTAGGTGAGTTCAGAGAGGCAGGATCCAGCTGGAGACAAAGGATATTCAGAGACAGTAAATTTGCAAAGTTTCTGGTAAAAAAAAACCAACAACCCAAAAACCAAGCGCATCCAAGCAACTGGAAAAAAGTTTAACAAAGAGACTATTTACAAAGTATGCCTAGGTTAAGGACAGTGAAAAGGGATGTGAGAATTGGAGAGTGGTGACAGGAGTAGTGACAGGCCCCAAAGAACCAGAGCTGCAAGTGCTGGAAGAGGCCGGGGAACAACGGTCTTTGAAGGGGGATGTGGCCACTGCTGACACACACTCTGAGCTCAGTCTTCTCCGCACTCATTTCCTGCCAGTGCCTCCCATTCACTGACCCCAACCATAAGCAGGAAGACAGGGAAGTCTACTGAGAAATCCACAGAAGTCATCTTCTGGGGATCAGTGAGGACAAGGATGGAGAGAGGATCTAGGAGCAAATGGGGACTGTCCTGCACACCTGGTAGGAGTTCAGAAGAGTAAGAGTTGATTTTGAAAACTGAGAAAAGTGATTCAGTTGGTAAACCTGGGGTAAGGTACCTTTCTGAGCCTGTTTGTTATCCCTTCCCCAAGGTAAAGATGCTCCTTGACTTACACGGGGGTTACGTTCCAATAAACCCATCAAAAGTGAGAACAATCTTTAAGTCAAATATGCATTGAAAACACCTAAACACCATAGCTAGCCTAGCCTACCTTAAACACGCTCAGAACACTTACATTAGCCTACGGTTGGGAATTACCTTGAGTTTCATCTCAGGAATAATTGCCTTCCTCCTCTTCTCACCAGAAGCAGAAGACACAGATGGGAGTTTTGTAGACATGATGGGATGCGAAAACACAAAATATAATATCAAAAAAACCCCAAATGCTGTCAACACAGTGTACTGTAGGGTATCAGTTATCTATCCTTGTGGTTGTGTGGCTGCCTGGGAGTGTGGTTCGCTACCGCTGCCCAGCATCACGAGAGAGGACCATACAGCATATCACTAGCCCAGGAAAAGAGTGAAATTCAAAATTCGAAATACAGTTTCAACTGAATACATATCACTTTTGCACCATCATAATGTCAAAAAATCACATGTCAAACCATTATAAATCGGGGACCGTCTGTTTTATTATAATCCCAAGTCAGGAGAAAAGTTAATTTGTTTTCTGTCAAACACTATAAATGTTTTAATACTAGACATCATGCCTTTACCTCTTACTTTACAACTCTATTCCATTCCCTAACCATGTGTCCTTTTTGCATAGTCTGCATAATCATTGTCTATATTTCAGAGTCTATCTCATTCATTGCAAGACAGTTAGAAAAAGTACAGGCTCAGTTTTCAGGGACTTCTAGTTCTCTAGGCAAATTGGCGTTTCCAGGTAACAGGTGTCATCCTCACCACTCGTTTCTGTTTTGCTTGAACCATACACACACACGTGGTAACTTCCATATGTACTTAGAGCACAGAGCTAGGTTCTAGGGATACATGCATTAGACACAGTTTCTGTCTTTAATGAACATTTACTACACAACATGAACAAATATGTGGAATGTAGCCATATAGGACTCGTCAATAGTTTTCAAAAAAATTTTCATCAGGATTCACAGTCAAGAAATATGGTTTAACTGCAGTCCCATATACAAAAATACAATATGTGTGTATATATGTATACATACATATCATTTCTTCAAAAACAATACTTAATTTAACTTTATGTGATAGGCTATGATATTTGCTACATGGGAAACTGGCAGGGTTAGATTTATTTACTGCTTGTCTCCTTCCCTATTTTGGCCAAGTCAGATAAGTGGGAATTCTTGAAAGGACTTTTAAAATTCAATGTCACAATATTAACTTCAATTTAATCTATAAACATGCAACATAATTTTGCCTTGGAATGAACGATTTTACTCTTTTAGACTCCTACTAAAATGGGAAGCCAGGAATGATAAAAGTAAAATAGAATTTCCAATATGATGCTCAAGGGAAAAAAAAAAACTCAACCCCCAACAACAATCAGCTTTCACCCAGGGAAGCAATTCCTAGCCTTTGAACTGGTCTAACTGAATCCTTCCCATTTCACCCCACTACAACCCCTTCTTCAGACAGCAGGCAGACTCATTTGTTAAAAATGTAAATATGACCATGTCAGTTCCCCATTTAAAACCGTTTGGTGCCTTCCCATTGCTCTTACGATACAATCCAAAATCCTTAACAAGGTCCTATATGATCTGGCCGTGGCTTACCTCTGTAGCCACTCTTCCTGGCTCTCTCATCCATGCACACTGCTCGTTTTATAGTCCCTTCAATAGAACATTCTCTTTCCTGCTAACGATGTTTGAATATTCTGTTCTCACTATTACAGAGGCTCTCTCTCACTCCATCATCCCTCCCCCTTCATCTACCAAACAGTCACTAGTCCTTCAGATCCTGGCTTGAATTCACATGCTCAGGTGTTCTAGACTCGATTAGAATATACTGTACTCATATTGCTCTTAAAACACTGATAACAGTGTTCTTAGCCATAATCACAATTGCAATTAAATAACTAATTGTCAAACTATCTGTTTGTTATCTAGTTTCTGTTTACATCATAAGCTCCAGAAAGGCATGGACTACATGTCTTAATTCCCTTGGAACCACTAGAACTGTGAGACTGCCTGAAAATTATTTAGTACAATACATTTTCTCAGGCCTTGGAACTAAATGTTTAGAAAACCAGAGAGTACTTTTACCTCCACAAACACCTTCATCTTACAGGGCGGACATCCCCTGGGCAAAGGTTATATTTAATAGTATTTAGTGGGGCAAAATACAACATCCTGTTTCAGTTACATTTGTATTACTAAAAATAGTGAAAAGGTGACAGACCATCACCAAGAGTTCAACATGGTCTAGTTTTTCCAAGTTGACTTTTTTCATGCTTGTTTATGTTTATAAAAACCTTTCACTTTGATGGTGCATAGCAAAACTGACCTCCCATGGTTAGTAAGATTAATAACAGCTATGTCTCATACTTTATCCTGGTAGTCTAAATTTTAGGTAGATAGGACTATTTAAGATAGTGTATTTCTTTACTTGATTTTTACACTGGCCCTGGAGACAAAATGGCCAGGTTTGAGTCTTAGCTATGCTATAGAATGTGACTAAATTGTGTCTAGTATAATATTGTAGTGTGTTAGAAAGAACACAAGAAGTAAGCCTGAAGCCATGAGGTCTAGACTTGCCTTTTGCCTGGCTTCCTGTGTGAAGTTAAGCAAAAATAAGAAATGGTGGCTTAAAAGGAAGAGAAGATAAATGGAAAACTACAAGTGCTAAAGAACAGACTATACAACTTAGATATTACAAGGTCTGACAATTAAGGTAGCAAACTCATCTTAGAAAAAGTGCTACACACCTCATTGCTGAATATCACTATGGTCACCTTTGAAGTACTCCCCTTGGGAAGCTATGCACTGATGCCAGCACCTAGTCCACCCTTCAAAGCACTTTTGGAATTCTTTTTCTGGAATGGCCTTCAGAGCTGTAATCATACTAACCTTGATGTCCTGAATGTCATCAAAATGTCTTCTTCTCAATATTTCCTTTATCTTCGGGTAAAGAAAGAAGTCATCGGGGGCCAGATCAGATGAGTAGGCGGGGTGTTCCAATACAGTTATTTGTTTTCTGGCTAAAAACTCCCTTTGCTTTTGTTCATCGGTGAGCTCTTTCAGGACCATTTTTATACATACCTTTCTCATGCCAAGATTTTCAGTTAAAATTTTCCTGTTTCTCTATCGATGTTTACTTGGTGTGCTATGCTTCTCACAGTTAGTGGACAATTTTGATGCACAATTCCACAAATTTTTGCAATGTTTTCATCAGTTCTGTTCGTTTTTCACTGCCCTGACCTCTCTTCATCAGTGACACGTTCTCTCACCTCAGAAAAACATTTAATCTATTTGTACACTGCCGTTTTCTTCATGGCATTAGCCCTATAAACTTGGACTAACAAGTCTTTGATTTCACTTCCACTCTTGCCAAGTTTAACAAGACATTTAATATTGGTTCGTGGCTCTAATTCAAACTCAGGCATTCCCACAACAGCACACAAAAACATGCAACAACAATAATAAATGCCACTCAGCAAGACACCACCACATGTCAACACGAACACAGCTGTGAGACACTGATACACCAAGGTTATCAAACCTTACCAAGCTGTTTATACAGTGCTGCTAATGTAAGCACACGGTGGCCAGTTCACGACCTTAACTGTCAGACCTCATATGAGTAATTTAGAATAGATATATCATAGGGTAAATAGACTCGTAACTCTCCAATTTAGTGATATGGAGCAAACTTTAATAGAAAAGATGAAGGCCAGCTACTGATTCCTATTTAATCTTCTCTGAAAACACATAAAACAATGGAAGCTCAAATAGCATCAATAACTAAAAATGTTCCTCAAAGATGTGGCAGAGTACAGGAAAAATATCTTTTTACCAAAGGTAAGATTAGGCCCTCATTCCAGGCAGTAGAGCCAGTTAGTTAAAAGGTTAAAAATGCTCCATTCATACCCATTGCCTCAGAGACACAAGAAAGCACCTCAAGACATCATTTAAACTGTGTAGATAGGAAGACAACGAGGCTACTGGGACCATTTTACCCACCACCTCCTCATATCCAGCCACCAATGCCTTTATTGCTACCTTCATTTAGGGATTATAATTCGTAAAATACAATAACACCAAGGGCAGAAATGCATAGGTACTTTCAAAACATGTCCTAGATATGAATAATATCTCTGGAACGGGAAGGCTGGAAGAGCCACAGAAGCAACCCATTATGTGAGCATTAGCTTTTATGAATTGCATTCTCCAGGAAGAGTAAGAAAATAAAACCCACCTCCTATTGGCAGATTCTAGAAAAGAAATCCTAAATGCTAAGATGTTTTGCAATAAGAGACTATGTACCTCAAGTAACTTTCTAACTTAAAATTTGAAGTGAAGATTTCAGTTCCACATGACTGGACAATGGGCAGGTGAAAGCAAAATCTATCCAAACAGTAAAAACTAACATAAATACACAACCAAGATGGGACCTATGAAAAGACCCTGGGGCAAAAAAAAAGGAGAACTTTGTACTTAAGATACAAAGCAAAAGCATACTTTTGAAAAAGATTTCAAAAAACAGAAAAATTAAGAATGCATATACTTCGGATTTCATTATAGCTGACTATGAAATAAAACAGAAATGAGGTGATGGAACAAGATGAACTAAAAAGGTATTGGCAGAAAACAACAGGTCAAGAAATTAAATATGGCTACAAAGAAAGATACCGTCTAACAGCTGAATTAAAATTGAACAAGAGGCAGTAAAAATCATAACCAATACTGTACAAAAGCAAACCTATAACACAGAATAACCTTGAAGAGATTTCGCAGAATGCTGAGGCAAAGTAAAAAGAGCAGAAAGCTCTGAGAGATGAAATGAAGGACATGCAGGACAGATGCTACGTCAACTCCAAAAAACAAATAGTAGGTGCTCACAGGTTAGGAAACTGAAAAAAGAATGGGGGCTAACCAACACAAAAACTCCTTGCTAGAGAAATGATCTGATGCATAGGCGAAAATTGTTCACAGAGAACATGAAAAATTAATGAAAAGAGACCAATTAGTAATATTTCTTAGTGAAATTTATGAATATTAAAAATGTTCAAAGAAATAGGTCTAGTAAGCATTTAGTCTGGTAGAGGGGTGAGAAACAGATTATGTAGGAAAGGAAAAAATACACAGGGTTGCCCTCAGACGTCTCCACAACACTGCATATAAGAAGAAAAAAGAGTAATATCTACAGAATTCAAAAAATGTTATACTCAATTGAGTAGTTGCCCATGTAAGAAACCATGAATAACAGGCTTAGGTAGACAAAGGCGGAAATGTGTCCCTCTCACAAATGTATAGAAAAACTACTTAAAGATGTCATCAATTGACTGAGATATGAGCTCACATAAACAACTCAAAAAGGGACTTGCAGTGTTACAAAAAGGCAAGTAGGGTGCACTGAAATGAATTCAATGGATTTAAGTATAAATGTATCAGATATGACTGCCAAACAATACAACTTCTGACTAATAATTATAATAATAGATATTAATGTCTAAAATCCAAGGTACTATTTTAAAAGTCAAGAAGTGGAGTGAGAACGGAAAATAAAAATGAAAGTGTTAATTTCTTACCTTATATGGGGTGGTTAATGAATAAATATTATTTTATTCTGCATACTTAATAAACAATGTTTGAATAATTTTAATCTTAAAAAATACTAACATCAGCCAATGGTAAATCAAAACTGCTAGAGAAAAACCAAAACCAAATATATATCCATGTACAAAAGACAAAAAAAAATATATAAAGCAAATGAAAACTTCAATAAGACACAAAAATAGAAAATATAAAAAAGGTGAAAGAAAGAGCAAGCATATCCTGATTTAATTACCCTTTTAAAGAAAACATACTCAGATTTGTTTATACAAAGTACATCTGGTATTTGTTGTTTATAGAAAGCTTATCAAAAATAATATAGCATAGATTAAAAAGAGTAATATGAACATAGATAAGACTATTTTAAGATTAGAATTCTGATGAATTATAATTACATAAAGAAAATACAACTAATTATTTTTTAACATAATTCATGAAATATGAATGTACTAATAATGTATAAGAAGAATCACTTTTGTAAAATATATATGTATGCATATATGAACGTATGTACATGTATAACAAGATGATTAAAAGGAAATATACCGAACTGTTAATATTGGTGGTACAGTTACGAATTATTTTAATTTTCTTCTTAGCACTTTCCTGTATTTTATAATTTTAATTAAGAAAAATATTATTAAGAAACAAAATACAGTAATAAATGTAAACACATGCTTCTAGAATGGGATGCAAAATAAAGATGTCAATTCTTTCTAAACTAATTATGTATTTAATATAATTGATCAAAATATTTTTTTAAGATTGACCAAGATATGCTAACATTTTAGAAATATAAAAAGCAAAAATAGTTAAGAAAGTTCAAACAAGAAATAGTACATACAATATAATGAAATATTCATAAAATAGAATGAAATACACAAAATCATTACTACTAATTAAGGTGGTGGAATTATAATTGAATTTAATTTTTTCTTTATATTTTTCTATATATTATAAATTTTCCCCAATGAGCACATCTACATTTATAAAATGTTGAAAATAATAGCTTATTACATTTTTATAATCTGCTTAAAATTATAGTAAAATGATGGACTCAATTATGACTTTTTTTTTCCTTTATATGTGGCTGTATTCTTTAAACTCACTATATAGAGCACATATTATTCCTAAATTTAGGGAAAAAGTTTGTTTTTCAAAACTTGTTTTCTAATATCCAACTTTCACAGTGGTAAAAGTCAGCCAGCACCCCACTGCTCCAATTTAAATGTGTTTCCTCTTGTACAGTTTTCAGAGGCAATGGGGAAAAGTTTCAGTTTTCAAACAACAGGTGATCTGACTTGTCATCTTTGCTGAACGAACTAAAATGGGTTAGCCTAAAATTCAGCCTTCCTAGCTTACTTTTCTGTGTAAACGTTAGTTTCTATTTTTGACTTAGTTTTGACAGAGTAAAGAACATGGGATTTTTCACGAGAAGCATAAGCTCCTCTTTGACAACAGCAAAATAAAAGAAAGAAAGAAAGAAAGAAAGAAAGAAATGACTAGATTTCCTCAAAAGATATTCACATTGAAATGACAAAATATTTCTTTTATTACTTGACTACAAGTGGTAATTAAATATGTATTATTTTATTTTATTTTTGGAGGACAGTGTCACTGGCCCTCAATATGGGACCCGAACCAGGGCCGCTGGCTTCCCAAGCCAGCGCTTAACCACTGCGCTACTTGGCCCGCGTTACATATGTGTTTTTAAGACAATCAATCTGCCTAATCTTACCATCCTTCCAACCAACCATCCATCCTTAATCCCCAGAAATAATCCCTAGCCCACGTTTGTGTTTTTCTTTCTTGTGCAATTTTTTTTTTTTTTGAGGGCAGTGTCACTGTCCCTCATATGTGGGACCCGAACCGGGGCCGTTGGCTTCCAAGGCCAGCGCTTAACCGCCGTGCCACAGGGCCGGCCCTCTTGTGCATATTTTTAATACCATAACTACATATGTAGGTATTCATAAATAATACATTGCATTGTTTGGCCTTTTCTACTTTACATACACATGCAGAGGTCTGATGATACAATCCTTTGGTTTGTTTTTTTAACCATTGTTTTCCCTTTCTCCACACTTCCCCCACCACTAATCCCTTCTTTCTCAAGTTCTCATGATTATATATACAAACAACCCATATGCAAAGTCTGTAATAAGTCTAATGATACGTTTCCTTAGATATTGATTCTTTTATTTAGACGAAATACATTCTAAGCTGGTTATGTATATTTTTTAATATTAAAAGAACTCCACAAAAAATGAATATCTTTTTCCCCATATCTTCACTTTCAAAATTATGTCTTTCCATGAAGTGTTTATACCATTACTTCAATTTTATTTCCCTCATCACTGCTACTAATGTGGAGCATCTTTTCATTCCTAATCTTCTATGAATGACCCTTCCATATCCTTTGCTCATTTTTCAAACTAGTTTTTATTGTCTTATCAATTTTGAAAAAATTCTTATATGATAAGTATTGATAGGGTTCAGTACATGCTACCTCAAAATATGGCACGTTGGAATATTGAATATTTTAAACTGAAGGAATTTGAGAAATGATCCATGCAGCAAGAATTTTATGCAGTAGGTCAGAAAACCCTCTGACCTCCTTAAGATGGTTCCTCTCCCCTGAAGTGGTCCATTTAAGAACCTTGTGTGAGAGATACTCTATACCCACAGTAAAGAAGCCTCCTTATCTATGAAGATGAAAACAAAAGGAAATCTGAAAGAAAGGGGCTTGCTATGTTTCCCCTAGTTTACTACATTTAGCTCATACCCTTTGGCCTGCAATATTTTTCCATAACTTTCCACTTTTCATCAAACCTGATATAAAAATGCTCAGTTTTAACTGTGTCCTGGGGTCATTTCCTTATGAAGGCTCTTGTGTCACATAAAACTTACATTAAATAAATTAAAATGCTTTTCTCTTATTAATCTGTTTTTTGTTACAGGGGTCCCAACTGAGAACTTAGAAGGATAAATGAAAAAGATATTTTTGCTCCCCTACAATACCAACCCTTTTCTTATCAGCTATATTATTAACATTCCTTTTCCAAATTAACTGTTCAAAAATTCTACTGTACTATTTTTGCCATATATGTTTAATTTTTTTTATGTAATTAGATATTTCTATTTATTTTATAGATTTATGATTTCTAGTATTGATTTAATATTTCTTAAACTTAGATTGCATATATAATCTGTTCAATTTTCTTTAGGCATTTTATTTACAATGTTTCATATTTTTACTCTATCTTGGAGTTATTTTTGAACTTGATTTCAAATAGGGGTCCATTTAATTTTGTTCATGTTTGACAGGCATTGTACCAATACCATTTATTTAAAAATGCACTATTTTCTCAATAAGTTAAAATACATTTGTCTCCTTTTAAATTATTTTATATATTAGAATCTATCGGGTTTGTTGGAAAAGTCATGACGTATATTTTTCTGTTTTTGTTGCAAAAATGCATCATGACTTTTCCAAAAATCTAATATATCTGCATTCTCTCCTCCACTAATCTACTCACCTATTCTTCTCCCAATATCATATTGATTTCATTACAGTGATTTTACAGTATGATCTGACATTTGGTAAGACAAATTCCCTTGTACTTTTTTATTCCACTGAAATATCTTGAACTTCCCTCCCCATTATATATGATTAAGATCATATTATCGAAATTAAAAAAAAAAATACATCAGTTAAGGTAAAATCAATTAAGATACTTCCCGGAAGTACATTAAATGCATATGTAAGTTTTGGGAGAACTGACTTTTTTTAGTATTAATTTCTTCTGCTCCAAACAAATATGTTTTCTCTTTTGTTCAGATCTTGTAAGTCCTTCAATAAAATTACATAATTTTTATATGTAATTGTGCCTAAATTTATTACTAAATATTATTACTAAATATTATATATAATTTTTAGAGGCTTTTGAGAAAAATATTTTTTCCTATTTCCCTTTTTAAGTATTTACTACTTTAGACGATTTTAAAATTTTTACCTAACCATCTTATTAATTTTACAAGTCTTTTGAGTTTTTAAGTATTTAGTCAAATCATTATTAAAGAGTATTTTAACCTCTCACTAGTTTCTTAATTATCTCTGCCAAACCTTCCAAAAATATTGATTATTTATAGACGTTAATACATATTTGCATCCTGATTCTAACTTAAATTATTATAGTATTTTATCTTTTGGGGAAATAATTGCTATTTGTCCTTCATTCATAGGATATTTTACATTAAAGCAGTTTTCTTATATTCCTGTTTAACTTAGAGATTTTGCTGATCACTGTCATGCTGAGGAAACCATCATTGATTGTCTAATGTAAAACCATGCCTGTATTCCTAAAATAAATCCTAGTAGGCCATAGGAATTCCTTTTTCATAAAATAATGTGTGAAGTAAATATGCTAGTATTTCCTTATGATGTTTGCATTTATATATTTCAGTGAGGCTGGATTTTTTCTCTTGTTTCCTTTATACTATCTCTAGCAAGATTAGGTATTAACACTACACTAGATTCGATGTAAAAGAACTGAAAGAGCTTTCCATGCTTACCATGGCCAGGCAGGACTGGTGTAAAAGGCAGTGCCCTTTCCCATTTTTTCATAGCTAGATAACAGTTGCAAATCTGGTCATGGTGTATTTTCCTCTGTACTTTATTTATCTTTCTGATCTCTTTTACTGTAATGACCTGCTCAAATTTTATAATTATTGAGTCAACTTTAATAATTTATATTTTGCTAGGACATCTTTCATCTATGTTTCAAGTTACCACAGAATCGTGGTTTTATTATTTTATGATTTATTGTCTTGTGACTAGGGTTGGTCTTCTCTCTCAATTTTACTCATATATTTTTGCTCTCTTTTCCTCTTAACAATCAGACTGAAAAGGGATTTTTGCTATTTTCAAAGAATGATCATTTGGGATTTCCTTAGCCCCTCTCTCTCTTTTTTTTTTTTGGATTTTCAGTTTCATTAATTCTAGCTTTTATCTTATTAATTCCTTCTTCCTGATTTATTTTATTGTTCTTTAATTTACTATGTTTGGCAAAGAAATTATTTTGTAGATGAACTAAAACTGTCTCAACAAGATTTGAGCGCAGGTAATATAATTAAATAAAATAAAACTACTAGGTAACAGATCAGAATATATGTCCCAGACTACTGTCAGGTAAAAGATTATGCCTGATAACACTGATAAACTTTAAACTCCATTTGAGAAAGTACGGTATTTTAAGGAATAAGAGAGTTTGAGAAAACTGGACTAGGAATTATTGCCTTTAGAAACAATAATATCTATGAAAATTGAATTTTTCTCTGATAGTGAAATACAATGGAGATCTATACTCATTCTATGAATGTTAAAGTCATAATCAAGTGAATGCCTAAGATGTTTCATAAACATGAATGCCCTAGTACAAGCTCTTCGTAAGGAAGATGCATTAACTCACATTGCAGAATGACAGCGAAAGATTTAAAACAATAAAAAGATAGTATCATGTTACTAGACTACATCCTCATATATTTCTTAGAAGAAAATAACATGGGATCAAATGGGTTTCAGGGACTCCATGAACCCTGTAACCTTGCAAATAAAAATTTATGTATGTTTATTAATATGCTTATTGGGAGAATAAATCACACCGATACATTTGCAAAGAGTTGGGAAACAGAGAGGTTGAAAAAGGCTGTGCTAGAATAGTAATCTAATTTTCTACCCTTAGTCTGTGATTAAACTCTTCTGTGGTCATACTTTTGCTCTTTCACCAGAGACCTTCTCACTGTTACAACTAGTATCAACTATAGTTTACATCAAGTCAAAATTTACCTCTGAAATTCTCATCTATTTTTTTGATTTCAGTCTTAGGAGCATGAGAGAATAGAACAATTCCTGATTCCAGAAAACAGCTATTTACATAGTATTTGGAGATAATCATTTTAGCTTCAAGATATTTTTGTTTTTCAGGCTGATGGCCTTTAAACAACATAGCATATGGACTTAGCTCACTAATTCTAAATTTTTCTCTAAAGGAAGATGGTTTCACCATTCATGAAGACAATATTTTATATTTTTAACAAGCTCTATAGTGAAAGCTCATGAATTTGGACAGAGGAACAAATAGCTCTACATTTACTTGTGAATTTCAACAAGTATTCATTCAGACAAAGCAATTGCGTTAAGTTGATGAACGCTGCTGAATTTCCACATACTTATTTATACCACTAAATTCTTGGAAACTGTAACTCATAAAATTCTTTAAAAATTGTTGTTAAACTATGGGTTATTTGTCAAAATATTATTCATGGATGAATTTCAACATATCTTCAAATTTTATCCCAAAGTCATTTTTTATTTATTCTTATTAATTCAGAAATAATAAATTCAGAATATTATTATTTTCTGATAGAAAAAAATGGCAATAAATATCATTTATATTAATTATTTTTGGGATTACAGGGCAGGAAATACTTAGTGGAATGAAATATAACATCATACAAGGAAGAACAAATTCCAAGGTGGTAAACCAAACTGTAAAACTCAGCATCAAAATTAATCATGTAAGAGTATTACTCACGGATACAATTCTGAAAGCTGTTCAGCCATTGCATAAGCAGTTGGGTCTCTGTCTAAAGCATAAATAGTAATATCTGATTCCTTCTGTAGAATAGCTCGTGTGTGTCCTCCTGAGCCAAATGTCATATCTAGAAAAATCTAGCCAACACAGAAAAAGAAAATTACCATTTAGCATGAACAAAGTATTTGTACTAGCTACCTTAATTTCTAGAAGCGCATAATGATTTTCAGAGCTGACTGCAAATAGAAAAACAATTGTAATTGTTTTACTTAGGGTTCAATTTGTTGTATGTGAAATCTGGATCAATGGTGAGTGATCAGTCCATAAGAATTGGTCAGAGTATCAGTAAAATAATAATCTCTGGCACAGGCTGGCCAATTCCAGACACATTTACATTTCAGGCCCTAAGGTCACATGAGCCACAGTGCTGTGCTGCTTGCTTTTTAAGGCTTTCCAATGCCTGGCTGGTAATGATGCTTTCAATATTTTCTCATTGGGAGTTAGCTTATAATTGATGTGGCTCAATTTATCTCTATTTAAATGCCCATATTAAACATAAAGATATTCAAGAATACAACAAATAAGAGAGAATATATCTAACAATATATAGTCACAGGACAAGTCTTTATAAATCTAACCTGGAAAACTGACAAATCAACACATCTGACCTGGAAAAAAGCCCAAAACTTAAGTCAAAGCACCTGGGGTAAATTCTAGCTTTGCCACTAAGTAGCTATATATTTTGGGGAAGGGTATTTAAAATTCCAGTGTCTCTGGATTTCTCCAGGATTTACAAAGAAAAAGAATGTCTAGAAGAAAAGATGATACCACCAATATCTACCCAACTGGTAAGGTGACATATAATTTCTCATCTAAACCAAGATACTTTTGAAAGGGAAAGATTTGCCAGCAATAATTTTGACAGGACAACAGGGCACGATGTATGGGAATGCATATCTTTAAATACTCGGATCATTCTAGATACACAATAAAGTTAACTGGGTCTGAATCTACTCCTAGGCTATTTTACTTGGCCACACTATAAAGAAAATAGTCAGGTCACAGTTGGGCAAGAAACCAGAGCTGGACTGTAGGATACCTATGTGTCAAACAAGTGAGTTGACTGGGGCGGATTTGGAAGGGAAGACACTCTCAGCACATCCCCTCAAAGTCATGCTCAGACTTTAATGTGCCTTGTCAATAAGTTTCACTGATAATATGAAAATAAAAATACTTATGCCAGTAATATTGATTACTATGACAAATAATATAACTATAAACCAGGCTATTAAAAATATTTAAACACATAACTTTTTAAAGTGCATGTGTACATTGCAGGAGAAGAGAACTCCTTGTACTGGATCTGAATATTTCCCTGCCATGAATGTTATAACCTATTTCAGGGAGAGTCATCAGAAACAAGGAACAATTAAGCTTTGATTATTTGCTACCAGCTACCATGCTGAGGCCCAGTCTCTGATCAAATCCTTAGAAAAGTTAGCCTGCTATTCAAAGACTAATGTGGAGGAAATCTTCTGATCAAAATTGAGAAGAGGAGGAAGGCAAAATATAACAGATGTAAATGAGGTAAAAATGTACAAGCATTGCCTTTTAACGTACATGTGTTCATATAACTTCATTTCCCACTTCTATCACTGGCATGTCTACACAAATTTATTTTTTTCATCAATTTAAACAATAACTTTAAAACAGCACTCAAAGTCTTCTTATTATTTGTATGGATTACACATTTTAACCTCAAGATCCAATGATTTCTCTTCCTACTCTGTATACTCACTTTATGCATCTATGTGTAGTAAAAAAATTCCACCATACCAATACCTCAGTTTTAAAATTGCTAGGGGTTTAGTATAATTTAAACAAATAACTTTTCCCAGGCAAAACTGTAAGCCACTTTCTTGTTAGGGCCCAATATCAAGTCTTGTTATAACTCTGGATTTAAACTAAAAGGATACCAAATAAAATAATTTGCATATGATTGATTACCTTATCTCAAGCCAGGAAAGTTCCAATCAATATTTAAAAGGAAAAATCTTCATCATTAAAAATATTCTGGAAAATGTGAGATGATGATTATAATTTACATGATTATTTTTTAATATATCATGATTATGCCCTTGGAGATGTACTGGCAATCAAGGAAGTTTCCATAGGAAAAAAATAATCTATTATTACCAGTCAAGTGTGACACCAAACAAAGAGTGAAAGACAAATGGGGATTTATTAAACTAGAAATGAACCCCACCATATGTACCGGGTTAATAGGTGATTGGAGCCATCAACTTTCATTTGAAAAATTCTAATATACATTGCTCATCAAACGTAAGAGTGAGTCACCCAGCACTACAATTCAAAAGGGAGCCAATTAGTTTTTTCATTCTCTTGGGTCATTAACTTGACATAAGACCACGTTTTTTAATTTGTACAAGCTGATAATAAAACAAGGAGACTGGACAATTCTTTTTTGCTTAATGAATGCACAAGAACAAATAAATCTGAATGTTTCCAAATAATCCTTCCATGGGTCTCATCTACACATACATTTAAATGTATCGTATGTTTTAAACATATACCAAACTCTTTGAAATTGCCTGATGTAATTATCCATCTAAACACCAAGCCCAGGGCAGGCCGAGTTGCTCAGTTGGTTAAGAGCTCGCTCAAGAGTGCGAGCTGAGCTCTGAGCAACAGCAGTTCAATGCCCAGCCCGAGCCGAGCTGCCAACAGGTGGCAGGATGGCTCAGCTAAAAAAAAAACAAAAAACAAAAAAAACAAGCCCATATTTGATACCAAGGGTTTGTTCTGGTAATTTCACTTATCACCAGTATAAGTCATTTTAACTCTCTGAGCTTCGACAGCTCTATTTAAAAAATGGGGGTAAAATGTGCCATTTACCTTATAGAGATTTATAAAGATAATTTTACTTCTTTCTTCCTTACAACTATGAAGTAGGAGTTATTAAACTTTACACACACAGAAACTACGATTACACTAAGCTAGTAAATGGCAAACGTGGGAACTGAATACAGGTATACTTGGCTGCAAACCTGCGCTCACTCTCCCACCTCTACATTAAATTGATAAAGTCTATATGTGCACATTGTTTTATGGTTTACCAGCCATTAATATTTTCCTCCTTGGCCTACAAAAGCTCTGAATGGTAGTATGAACAAGTGGCATTATTCATATATATATTTTTAAAATTTTTTTTACTGGGGAATTGGGGAAGGAGAACAAACAAGTTGCCGTCCTTGTGTTCTTCAGTCTAGTTGCGGAGGACGTTGCTTCACTGGCCCATGTTGGTATCATCATTGCGCTCTTCCCGGATGAGGCAGATCGGTCGCTGGCCTCTGGATGGTCGCTCACCGCTGCTACTGGCAACTCACGCTGGCTGCTGGCCACTCACTGTAGCCTATGGCAGCCCACTACAGCAGGGACTGCAGCTATGCCATCCTGAGGACTCACAGCAGCCCAGCTCCAGGTGGAGCTGTTGTTCACCATCTTAGCTGTAGAGGGCAGTGTCACTGGCCCGCATATGTGGGATCCGAACTAGGGCTGCTGGTGTCCGAAGCCAGCTCCTAACCAACGTGCCACTCGGCCAGCCCTCCTATTTTTACACATAGAAAAGTCAGGTGCTGAGAGATAATGTAACTTGATTAATATCATATTTATTACTGGTAAATGGCGGAAAGAAAATTCTAAAACAGGTCTTACCAATGCTAAATTCTGTGCTCTTTCTGAAGGAAATAAAGAGAAGGAAGTAGCAAAAGAAGCAAGTGGATGGCATAGGAAAGAATCATGGCAGAGGTGGCTTTACAAAACTTATACAAGAAAAATTTAGCTTTTTATAAATCATTCATTCCTGCTGGAATTTAGGCTCTTCAAAACCATGTATTGGCCTTTTTTTCTCCTCAGTGCTCAGCACCGACTGCTAAAGTCCCGTCTTCCTCCGCTGCCAGCCAGTTCCAGGATCTGCCCGGTCATGGGTTTTGGAGACCTGAAAAGCCGTGCCGGACGCCAGGTGCTCAACGACTACCTGGCGGACAAGCGCTACATCGAGGGGGATGTACCGTCACAAGCAGACGGGGCAGTATTTGAAGCAGGCTCCGGCCCACCACCCGCCTACTTACATAATGCCCTACGCTGGTATAATCACATCAAGTCTCACGAAAAGGAAAAGGTCAGCCTGCCTGGAGTGAGGAAAGCTCTGGGCAAGTATGGTCCCGCTAAAGTGGAAGACACCACAGGAAGTGGAGCTACAGATAGTAAAGACGACGATGACATTGACCTCTTTGGATCTGATGAGGAAAGTGAAGAAGCGAAGAGGCTAAGAGAAGAGCGCCTTGCACACAGTGTGAATCAGAGAAAGCCCCAAAGCCTGCGCTTGTTGCCAAGTCTTCCATCTTATTAGATGTGAAACCGTGGGATGACGAGACAGATATGGCAAAATTAGAGGAGTGTGTCAGGAGCATTCAAGCAGACGGCTTGGTCTGGGGCTCTTCTAAACTGGTTCCAGTAGGGTATGGAATTAAGAAACTTCAAATACAGTGTGTAGCAGAAGACGATAAAGTTGGAAGCGATATGCTGGAGGAGCAGATCACTGCTTCTGAGGACTATGTGCAGTCCATGGACATAAATGCTTCAACAAGATCTAAAATCCATCACAGATCATTACCCTTAAATACAAGCTGAAAAGACAAAAACAAACAAAAACACACACACAAAAAAACCCCATGTCTTGTGTAGCAAGATAACTCATGATCTCTCTCTCTCTCTCTCTCTCTCTCTCTCTCTCTCTCTCTCTCTCTCTCCCTCCCTCCCTCCTTCTTTCTTTCTGCCCTTTCTCTCTTTCAAGCAGGTATTCAGAGCTTTAGAATGTGTATTTCTTAAGGATTTTTGCATGGCAGAATGAAAACGCTTTCTATCTTTCCTATCATTTGAAAACAACCAGCTTCCACTTTTTAAGTTAAAAAAAAAAAAAAAGACAAAGCTCAGAGAAATGCTAGTTATCCTGGGTAGAAAGAGATTTCTCTGAAACTGGGTAAAAGAAACATGAAAAAATGGACAAATTCCAGCAAAGTACAGGGCCAATAAAATGAATGACAGGTGGTAAAATCTCCAAGTAGCTGGCTGGATGGTGAATTGAGGGAGATGGACCCTCAGTCACAGGGTTCCCAGTGCCACCAGGGATTTCTATGCCCCTCGGCGACACAGAAGCAGCAGCACCTTTGATCCCAGAGGCTATGCAGAGGTCAGGACAAAAGGCATCTCAAGGGAAACTAAGTGTGGCAGGGACAGAGGGGATGATAAGATGCAGGGCCTCTGCATTGCTCTAGATGGTATGTGGGGTCGGGGATGACTGAGATGGATGGCTTTTCAGCACAGGGAGTTGGGGCTAAAAATCAAAATGAAAGCGATTGAAAGGAGAAAAAAAAAACTAGCATTTGAGGGAGAAGATTCATAACAACAATTCTCCAATGTTGCCTCCAATTTAATATGGTAGCTTCAGTGCACAGTAGTAGATGCTTGGGATACAGAGGGTGCCAAAAATGTACACACATTTTAAGGAAGGAAAACTGTATTAAAATTCTAATGCTCAATATATCCCAATAACAAAAGATGAATACAAGTCACATTTGACTTCTGCAATTACAAGAGGTGACCAAAGTGGTTACCATCAGCATCCAGACACTTATGATTCCAGCTGACTATTGCTTGAGTAACGGTGACCAAAGTGTCCACTTGTATACAGGGTTTTTGGCACCCCTGGTACATTTAGTGATGTGATATGAAGAAAGAGCTCAGCAACCCAAGGTGACTATGATAAAGATAGCAACACTCATTTGCGCATATGAATTCAGAAATGCTCTTCAAAGTAAGACTCATTACCATAGAATCACATAAAATAATCAGAAGATGTTTGTTCAGTTTTTAAGTCATTTAACATCATTGTATTCCTAATGTTATAAATTGATTCATTAAGGAACAGAACTTTTTCAGAACATTAGTAATGATCTGTAATTAATAGCAGTATATAACTCTAAAGCACCGAGTTTCTATTGCTGATCAGCTCTCCTTTATATTTGAAATAAGAAAAACGAACACTTCTTATTTTAGGTTAGCTCTTTTAATCAAATACAACTAAATGACATTTTATCCCTATCATAGAAATGACTAGGTTCTACCCTTTACCAGGATGAGTCACACTTGCTAGTTGAGCTATAGCAGTGGATCTAATATGGACAGGGTACAGACGCAGAATTTCACAGCTGGAAGGGACATGGCAGACTATTCCACCCCCTCAGTTTACTTCTGAGGAGACCAAGGCCTGAAGAGGGTAACTGATAGCTAGCTGAGGATAAAGCTAAAATTAAAACCCAGACCCTGTGCTGTTTCCACTTCATCTCATAAGACTTCCCCATCGAAATTATATAATTGCACTGAAATAAAACCAATTGTTTCTTGAAAAGTATTTTTTTCTTAATATGAAGATAGATACATGAGGGAACTGTATATCTTTTCTTAGATTTATTTTTCAAGTACAGTTGACACAATATTATATTAGTTTCAGGTGTACAACACAGTGATTAGACATTTATATACCTTATGATGCGATCACTTCAATGAGTCTGATACCCATCTGGCATCATACATACTTATCACAATATTATGGACTATATTCCCCGTGCTATACTTTACACCCCCATCACTGTTGAGAACGTTGTATCTTAAGCCTCCAACACAGTTAAAAGCAATCAGTGTTCTACCATTCTAAATTTTTAAAAAAGACTTTATAAGGATAAAACTGTTGAATTCAATTCCAAAGATAATTATATTGTATACGTAGCTTGGTATAAATGTCTGCCCTTTATGTGTAACAGCAACCAGTAAAGACTGACTTCTTGACAGGTTACAGTTTTCAAGTTGATCTTGACATTTAAAACAGAAAATTGAACACTTAAAACTATAGACTAATGAGTGGTTAGAACTAGCAAAACCCATCGGAAAAAAATCCAAGTTTAATTCCATTATGATACACTGCTCTGCCTTCCTACAATATACTTAGCACTACATTTTTATACCTCTCAAATGTGATAAACATCCTTTAAGATTCAGCTAAGGCTGAAGGAGGAGACTGACAGAAATCAAGGGATTGGCCCTAAATCATCCTGCCTAGACTAGCTAATTAAATGCTTTTTAGTTTTGTTTTTTTCCAATCCAACAGTTCTAATCACTGAAATTTTCACACTGGAACAATGTTAAAATTGGACATGAAAATATTTTTAGCCATGAATAGTATGAGGGCAGATCTTCAAATTTCATTTTCCTAATGTTGATTAGTCATTTCCAATCTGTGCAAGATTTTTAATAGTAAGTTCTCATCTGAATTTGGAAACAATATGGCCTGATTTCTCTTTAAAATTTCTTCTTGTGAACATCTTCTTTTCTGGCAATTCCTAATTTTGAATTTTTAGAATTAAAGTGCTTTTAAAAGAATTTTAGTTAAACTTCATCTATTTACAACTACTAGTTTCATTTAGAAATACTGAAATGCCTCAGCTGTATACTGGACTTTCTGGATTTTTTTCAGGAGGCAATTAAATAAAAATGTATGGCATCAATTAATAATTTACATTTACTAAACATTCAGTATAGATAAAGCCATAGGAGGTAATAAAAAGATACTAAATTCTGAAGTTTGGTGAGTCAATTTGGACAGGAACACAAATAACTACTAATAAAAAGAAATCAGTAATATAAGAAAGGCACATATAACATTTTATAAGGAGTAAAAAAAATAGATATTTATTTTAATGTAGTGAGATGGATAAAATTGGAGTAGGCTATAATTCAGCTGGGCCATTAAGTCTGGGCACAAGTCAGAGCTCATCCTTTCTTCTGACTCCTCTATATTCTCCAAGTGCTGCTGATTTCACCATATAAATATGTCTTAAATCTTTCCACTCCCATTTTTAATTCAGGTCCCATATTCGTTGCTTTACTAGTGCAATAGGCTCACAACTCATATGCATGACTCTAATCTCATTTCTAATTCTTCTTGCTACACTGTTCACAAGATATCTTTTCTAAAATAAAATTGTAGCATGTGACAATCCTATTTAAACCCCCTCACAGGCTCTCTAAAGCTACACAACAGAGTACAAACTTCTAAGGTATAATAGGTAATATTCTTCATATTCTGGCCCCTGCATTTCTTTCCAGCATCATCTCCCACTCTCTCCAACATGAATTTTACAGTTTTCTCTACCCATACAGAAGTACGTGCAATTATCAAACATGCCAAGCTGTCTCATGCCTCTCTCCCTTTTTGCCTCATTCCATCTCTCTCAAGCTTTTTTCTCAGTTATGAAAATCCAAATATGTCCATAGCTCTATTGTAAGTTACAAATACAACAGTAGGTCAAAATAGACAGGGTCCCTGCTCTTAGGTAGTTTGCAGCCTGGAGTTCTTAGTATCTTTAAGATAATGTTCTTTCTTTCAAGATTATGCCTCTGGAAAATGCCCTAAGCATTTGTGTCCCTGGTGCTACATAATGCATGGCACATAGAATATAATCAATAAATATCTGCTGAATAAATAAATAAAAACAGAGAATTAAATCTTAGCAAAAGTATAGACACAGGAAAGGATATATCATGTATAAGGGGAGCAAATTTGACTGAAATCCAAGAATTATTAAAAGCAGAGTGTGGAAAGGAGAAAAAGGGAGGGAAAAAAAACACAGGTAGAAATTAACAACTTTCTAATGGACCAGATACCATGTTACTTGTTGCAATATGTTCCTTATCTTAATCTTCATGGCAGCCTTGTGAGATAGACAACGTAGGAAATAATACAAGTGTGAAGTCAAATTGTGGCAGTTGTAAAAGGCCAGGATAAGCAATTTGCATCATATTTGCTAGATAGTGAACAGCTTCAAGTATTTCTTTTTTTAAGTACAAAAGAGAATTTAACTGCCAAGAGTATTGATGGATGGCAGGGTGTGAGAACCTAGTGATGACCTGGTATAGAACGCCCAGCTAAGAGGACACAGCCTGAATTGCCAACAGGAATGGGGAGTCATAACAATAGAAATGTATGATGCATTTACTGAATGCGTATTCTATGCAAAACATCAGGCTAAACATTTCATCTGCATTGTTCACTTAATTTATACATAGTAATAAACATACACACATGAACACCCACATTCAGTTAAATGAATGTGATTTCTTAAAACCATACTCTGAGGCACAAGCTGCTATTTTGTTACGACATTACAGATGAGAAACGGTAAATTTTGAGTGGGTTAGGTAAATTGCCTGACGCACAGCTAATAAACGGAGGAGACAGATTTCAAAAACAATTCTGCCTCCTGAACCTGTACTACTAACTGATTTTTTTTTAGAGGTAGAATAGACTAATTAGATGTGCTGAGTAAAAAGTGAGAGAAATAAAAAATGATCCCAAAGCATGCTGTCTGAGTGACTAAGAAGATGCCCTATATTGTGCGGTTACTCATTATGCCACAGACTTTAAAAACCTGATCTAATTTAATTTTTCAAGAGCCTGTGTAACAGATCAAGCAATCCTATTTTACAGGTGAGGTTATTGGAGCCATTTACTTAGGAAAACATGACTGGGTGGTACAATTAGAGATAGAGGCAGAAATAATACAAGCAGTTCCCTTCCTTCCCTTCCACATGGCCCTTCCCTACCCTACCATCTCCCAATCAGTGTTAGAAAGGCCAACGAACAACTTCTTATTCTGGAAGACAGAAAATTAGAAGCATGAGGAGATATAGGCAGTTTGATAGGGAGAATACAGAGGTTTAAAAAATTCATGTGGGGGCCGGCCGAGTGGCGCAATGGTTAAGCGCTGGTTTTGGGATGCCAGCGGCCCCGGTTCGGATCCCACATGAGGGCCAGTGACACTGCCCTGTACAGCTAACAACAGCTCCACCTGGAGCTGGGCTGTGCGAGCCCCGGTGATGGTGTGGGCTGCAGCCCCTGCTGCAGTGGGCTGCCATAGGCTACAGTGAGTGGCCGGCAGCCAACGTGAGCGGCTGGCAGCCAAGCGTGAGCTGCCAATAGCCGCAGTGAGCGACATCCAGAGGCCAGCGACTGATCTGCCTCATCCGGGAAGAGCGCAATGACGATACCAACAGTGAAGCAACATCCTCCGCAACTAAACTGAAGAACAAAAAGACAGCAACTTGTCTGTTTCCCTTCCCCGATTCCCCAACGCTGTTCCCCTCCACCAATTCCCCAATAAAATCTTTAAAAAAAAAAAAAAAAAAAAAAAAATTCATGTGGGAATAGAATAGTTCTTTGTAATAAACTTGCAATACTGAAGAGAGGGGCATTGCTGAGCAGATTTTGAAAAGAATAATAATTTTAGAAAATTGAAATACACAAATATAATAGCACCAATCCATAGTGGAAGTAAGAAGGTTGGTTTATGCAAGTGTAGGTAAAGAACATTAAGTTCCAATTATATTTTTAAAATCTCATTCTAATAAAAAACACTGATAAATGTAAAAATAACACTAAGATCAGTTACATTCGTTCTATATTACGCAGCCTTTGGAAATACTGTGCCCTAAACACAGAACCTGGTACACATTTACTAAAAGCACATAGTAGTGCCAATTGGATTTAATTAGAAAATCAAGTGTTAAGAGAGATGAGCTCGTTATTCGGACATAATATGATATATGATAGATAAGGATATGACACAACACGATATATATAGAATAATGTGAAGGATATTCAGACTAAAAAATCAGTAGAAAGAGTTATCTGTTTCATAATGTCACTGAAAGGCTTGTAATTGCTAAGGCACACTATTGTTCTACCACTGCGTGCTGAATCACTCAAGACTATCAGGGACTTCTCTCAGGCTTTACTTATCTCTTCTGTCTAATCTGTTGACAGGTAGATATTTGTCACACTGATGTATTTGTAGACCTGAAATAAATTAGAACATGTAGCTGTGAACATAGAAGGCCACCAATCCTACAGTCAGCTAACACTCAAACATTTTTCCTATCAAACCCCTTGATTTATATTATTGTCTTGCCAATCTCTGCTGAGTATCTGTCTGCTAAGTGCTTATTTTGTTTAATTTGTAACTATTAGATGGATTTATGTAAAAGGAAACATATCTCAAAAGAACATAAAAGTTATATCACAAACAAAACAATCAATGTATTGCAAGAAATGTATCTCTTTTTCCATTTTAAGAGTATTGGTGTTACTATGATGATTCATTCTGCCTAAATTCAGCAAACATTTCATCTGGTAGCTCAAATTCTATCCTAGTCACAAAAGAAATATTTGTCATAACAAAACTTATTTTTTCCCTTCTTTATAAATTATGTTCTTCAATTATATTCAATTAAATAATTGGAGTATTCATCCTTCTTGATGATAAGTAGCTTTTACTCATGTGTAACACGGGATGAATTTCAATAAGTCCCAGCCATGTACAATGGTCTGCCACTTGATCTGCTTGCAGATACAAAAATTAGCTAAAAATAATATGGCATGGTGGTTTCAATAAGCTTAATTTCCCAAAGGTCTCTGGCTGAGGCAAGCCAATCTGTCAGCACCTTTTTAAATAAGAAAATTAGTTTTAATCTACACCATGAAGAAATTCATACATTCTGGACAAGCTTTCCCATGAACATTACATAGCTATTGAAAATGCTAGACCGGTATTTTCTTTTAAGAAGTATTAAATATATAAATTATTTATAGAATTTGAAAAAATACTCTGAAAACAGTGAATAAGCTCTTCAATCAATGTGTTCAGTAAATGCTCTTTACAATGTTTTTGGGGGACGAGGCACAAATCATTTTACTGATGGCAATTTCAACATGGTTTTAATATTAAATTATTATCAGTATTGGGGTAGGCCGAGTGGCTCAGTTGGTTAAGAGTTTGCTCAAGAGTGCAAGCTGAGCTCTGAGCAACAGCAGTTCCATGCCCCGCCCGAGCTCAGCTGCTACTGAGCTGCCAACAGGTGGCAGGATGGCTCAGCTGAAAAAAAAAAAAAAGAAAAAAAAATTCTTATCAGTATTAAAACCAGTGATGGTAAAATTTTTTATTACTTGGCCTCCAAATAACATTAGTTTTACACAGATCAAAGCAGACAGATCTATATTAGTGCCCAGTCCACTGTGTGTAGGTGTGTGTATGTGCACATCTGCAGGAGTATGTGTATGTACGTGAACACATGGGTATAAGGGAAGATGAGGAGGAACTTCCATATGACTTACCTTGTTTAAACACGTGACTCAAGGTTGGACAAGTTTCAGACGAAGAATAGGATACAGGACACCACCATGAAACCTTCGTGTGGAGATGTTAGTAAGTAAAATTTAAGGAGCGTTTTATAGGTAAGGAAAAGGGTAAATAATCAGGAAAGTATCTTTAAAATAATTCAAAATAATTAGAAGAGGCAGTTTCAATAAAATAACTAAATACTTTTAGAACAAACTGCTTTGTGACTTTCAAGTATTATATGAATTATAAAGACAAGATATAAACGAGGCAACAGAATGTAAAAGAAAGAGGCTGAAGGTCAAAATGTCTGATTTCTAGTCCAGAATCTATTATTTAATTGCCATGGAAGTTGAGCAAGTTACTTAACGTCTCTGAACCTCAATTTCCTCATGTGTAAATGGGGACAAACACACTATCCAAGAACACATCACGGGGTTATTAGGATATGCAAATAAGATAATATGATGAAGAAATTCAAAAATGGTATAGTGCTATATAAATATTATTAATTAAATGCATTTAAATTAAGAAAATAATTACTCACAAAACCTACACTCTATAATAATAATAATAAATACAAAACTAATTAGCATACAAAAAACATTTCATGGTTTCTGAATTTGAAAAAACACTAACAAAATCTTCATTGATAAATGGTTTTTAAAAGGAGCTTCTCAATAATGTAACACAAAGGGAGATATCAAAAGAATTTTAAATGCAATAAAAACCAGTGATATATCTGAAATAAGATAATTTCATAATTAGTCTAACTTTGCCATGTCTTAAAACTAAGAAAACATCTTCAAATTATCTTTTAATTCAGCCCAAATTGAAAAAAAAATGCAACTTACTAGATGATCTTTCAAATACTTACTCTTTAAAAACATAATAGAAATGTAAATATTATTACTACTTTTACAAATGGTAATGGCTTTAAAGATTTTTAATATTGACCTTTAACATTTTATCACTACTAATCATATTTGAAGTGTATAAACAATTCCATGTAGGGACAATGAATTGGACACTGGGGTTAATTTAACTACATTAGTATTCTGACATATCACAAGTAACAAAGCATCTCTAATTTTTAACTAACTAGGAAGACTTTATTCAACTTTCAAAGTGGTTAGTTGCTGCAAAGAAAGAAATATTCATACTAAAATCAATTGGATGATTATCTTGAGAGTAAAGTAGAAAGTATACACTTAATGTATAAATTCTGCATGGAGAACACAGAATTTTGGAGTATAAATTTTACATGGAGATACAAATTATAAAATACACTCCTAGTTTCCTAATGGACACTCAATCTATTTGGAGAGACCAAACACACATATATGAAACGATTAAGTAATAAGGAAAAAAAATTCCCGATGTGCCAAATGCCAGTGTATAATTACATAACAGTGTTAACAAAGAGTAAACTATGTTTTCTGGAAAGACATAATATTCAATTCAGCTATGGTCTGAAAAGTCTCCTTCATCAAAGAAGATGGCTCCAAGTCAACCCTGGATTATAACTAGCTAAGTACAACAAAGGGAAAAATGTGTCCTAGGGGATAGGAAAAATCTAAAACAAAGGCAAAGGAACATTATTCTTGAATCATTAATTGATTTAATTGTATTGAACACAGGATTTGTAAGAAGAAATAATGCCAGGTTGAATGTTAGGTTGTTGAACCTTTCTGAGTCTGCTCTTAGTTATAAAATGGAGTCGAAAACACTGACCTTACAGGGTTATAATGAGGATTAAATGAATTTGTGGTATAAAGTCCTTAAGATACTTTCTGGCTTGTAGTGAGTATTAAAAAACAAAAAAACAAAACCCTACTTCCACTGAGAAGAAGCAGAAGAGATGAGAGCCCATGAAGTGATAGGAGTTACACTGGGATGCTCATGACAGATAGGGGAATGAAGGGTCCATATGACAGAAAAAAACAGAAAGAACTCTACCATAAAGAACTACTCATAAGAACTAAGGCTTAGTTTAAATATAAGCAACAAAGTGAGAAGAAATGTCAAAGTTGTCACAAAACTTTCAAACCTATTCCCATGAAAGGATGATAGCACTGAAAAAAAAGGTATCAGAGGATAACCTGTTTTTCAGGGAGTCACCAAAACCCTCTCAAAATCTGAAGCATCAATTTACAAGCATAGACATTTTTCTTTAGTACTCATAACCTTTTCTAGTTTATCAATATTGTCTTACATCTAAATCAATGAAAGGAACAGGCTTTATGTATCAGAGATTGCCAGCAGAGAACAGGTCATATTATAGATGGTCCTTTTTATTACTGGCAAGGATTCATTAGATTCTTTCTATTTGCCCAGCAGGGGGTTACTTTACATGACTCTGTGAGGTAGATACTATTATTATTTTCATTTCATGTAGAGAAGTAACTGGCCTAAGATTGAGAGGTTAATAGATTACAGAGACATTAGAACGCCTGAAGTCTATCCTTTGAATCTATGCTCTTCACAAAACCCCTTATGGTTTCCTTTTTTTTTTTTTTTTTTTTTTTTGACTCCCACGAATATCAGATCAGGTCACTCCTCTCGTGCTCGGAACTTTCTGATGGCTTCCCATTTCCCAAGCTCTGCTTTGAAATCCACCCAACATACATTATGGGACCTGACTGATTTCATCTTCCACTCCTAGTCACCACTCCAATCACCAGAGCTTCTTGCTGTCCCTCAAACCCACTCCTGTCACCCACAAAGCCTTTGCACCTAGTGTACCATCTGCCTGCCCCACGGCGGCCCAGATGTTCAAGGATAAAGCACTTGCTCTGCGGCTTCTAAGGCTTCACTTAAATACAGTCTAATTAGTAGGGCTGTCTCCAATTAAATATTTAAACTATAATCCCTTTACTCACCACCAACACTGATTTAGTCCCTATACCCGTGCCTTGCTTTACCTTTTCTGCAGGGCACTTACCTAATCTAACATGCTCTACCTTATATCTTTCTTTTTTATGATGTTTATTGTCTGTCCCATCACTAGAAAGCAAGTTCTAAGAGGATAGATGCACTTTTGTATCTCTAATGCCTGGCACAGTACCTAACACATTGTCATGCCAAGTGTCATGTCAGAGCTCAGCTCCCAGAATGCAGGATTTGGTGAGGCTGAAAGGGAACAACAGAGCTACAGATAGGGAGTTCATACCACTATATTCTGGATGGCAGTCGGTTGAGACATGAGAAGCAAACATCCGCCAATACCCTAACAAGGCGTCTTCCTGCTGTCACAGTCTCACTGGCAGCCTAGTGAGACACAGGAAGTAGTTCACACAACCCATGACACCTAGCATGCTAATGCAATCACAGCAGTTATATGCAAAACAACAGGGGCTAATGGCCAACTGGCCACAACCCATGGCCAACCAGTCACAGCTGACCACCCAATACCCACCCCATACCGGAGCCAGCACCCTTTCAGGTGAGGCTGAGAGCCTGGAAACTGCTTTCCTGGCCTTCTGTCCCCAAACACGTAAAGCTGAAGAAATATTTGTTTAACCTATGCATGAATAAATGGATACAAACGTACTGATAATTAAACAAAATTTGGTTTGAAAAGAATAAAGGAGAAAATAGAATAGGAATAAGTATTTATTGAGCATCTATGTTTGCCAGGAAGTCTATTAGTTTAGTATACATTAACTCACTAAATACTCATTTAACTCTCCTGTGAGATAGGTATTATGCCTGCCCTATTTTACACAACAGGAAACAGGCTCTGAAGTTCAGCGGCATTTCCCCAAACTGTAGTAAGTACCGAAGTCAAGGTGTGAACATTGGCCTTTTTGATCTTGAGGGTCTATGAGCTGCCTGCTTAATCACCCTGCCTCCTGTCAAGCTTTTTAGGTAATAGCTAGGATTTACACATCTAATGGAGCAGGAGTTTTTGAGCAGGAGTTTTTAAAAACATTTCCGTGGGGAAGCCTTATCATATTCATGTGAAGGGGTACAATTATAGATAACTTTGCAAATAAACAGTGTTATGATAATTAGTTTTATGTGTCAATAACCCAGCTATTTAATCAAACACTAATAAAACATTATCTGTGAAGATATTTTGTAGATGTAGTTAAGTTGACCTTAAGTAAATTAGATTACCTTCCATAATGTGGGTGGGGCCTCACCCAGTCAGTTGAAAGGCCTTAAGAGCAAAAATTCAGGTTTCCTAAAGGAAAATACTACCGCATTATAACTCCTGCAGGAGACTGTGGTTGCCACCTGCCCTACAGATTTCAGACTTGCTAGCCCACACAAATTTGTGAGCCAATTCCTTGAAATAAACGTCTTAATGTATATCGCTATTGATTCTGTTTTTTTCTGAAGAACCCTGACTGTTACAGGCACTGCCTAAATGTCTGAAACAATAAATAGAACAAAACAGAAACTCCAGATGTAGAGTTCCAGCAATGCTATGCACACGAACGGTGATAAATACAGAAGGTGCCAAAAAGAAATGTATACACATTTTAAGAAAGGAAAAAAACTATTAAAATTGTAATACTCAATATATACCAACAACAAAAGATGAATACAAGTCATGTGTGTACATTTTTTTGGCACGCCAGGTATTTGTTTAGTATAGGTGAACACACGGCTTATTTACAGAAAAAGGAAGAGAGGACGTCTATAAAATTCTTAAAGGAAACATGATCTGTCAGGAAAAGCTGTTTAAATAAACTTTAGATTGTTATTAAGTCATGATCTTATTTAATTTATATAGTGCTATGAAAATTCACGGACGAGAACTGGAATTAGTATTAATAATTTTATTTGATTTCGATCTTAGGTTTGATATCAGCTTCTTTTAGGTGTTCATCACTACGGGAATTGGTATAACGTATAATTTTCTACACAACTAATTCAACAGGGTACTAATACAGTGTTGTTAAAGTCACATGGTATGTTCAAGAACACTAAAAACAGTCAGCAAAGGGCGTTCATTTAGAAAAGGGTCTCTACATGAACTTGGAAAAGTCATTTAAAAGGTGAGACTTAACACTGTTGTCTGTAATAAAGAGATAATTCATATGAAAATGCTCTGTATACCGTAGACCGCTACACAATTATTATTTTGCCATTAAATATTTGATAGTAACAATGACATGATATCTAATTCTATCTCAATTGTGTTGAAAAATATTGTCTTTCAAAACACCATAGGTCAAAAACTAGAAAATTAAGTTAGACAGTCAAAATTGCTTAGTGCCTATGAAAAATAATTTGAAAGCCTGAAAGTCTCTATAAAAGATCTACTACCTGTTGAGTCTCACTGCACTGAGAATCTCAAAAGCCTAGTCATGGTCCCAATTTTTGGATAGGTCCTGAAAACTTTGTTGTGTAACTCTTGTCCCAACCTCAATTAGGAAACCCCACCCCCAACTTCCACGAAGATGGTTGGAGTACTTCAAGCAATAACTGAAAATAATATTAGTTTTCAGAGTTACAATGGTACTTAACTGCTAAATATGAGCATTATTGCAGGGACCATTTAGGCTTCTAAACAATAAGAGCAAAACTACTATAAGAATATTTTCAAGCTACTACTATAAGAATATGCAAACTACTATAAGAATATTTTCAAGCACCGGGCTATATTGCGTTAGATTACAAAGGGAAAGACATATTAAAACAAAACAAAAAACTACAAACTGCTCTAACAAAGTGAAGCTAGTCTTTCCTAGATAATATACCTGCTTTCTTCTAATTTTAAAGTGGTTCTTCTGAGTTATTTCTATTTATTAAACGATAACCCAAAAAGTACAATATTTTCAATCCATTATACATTAAATCATCTTAAATCATTCCTTCTGAGTTTAAGGAGGAAACATTATTAAAGTAGACAATAAGAGGGCCGGCCGAGTGGCGCGGTGGTTAAGCGCTGGCTTGGGAAGCCAGTGGCCCCGGTTCAGGTCCCACATATGAGGGCCAGTGACACTGCCCTCAAAAAAAAAAAAAAAAAAAAAAAAAAAGTAGACAATAAGTCATTTTTTCCAATCATTCCTTCAATATTTCATGTAACATTAAACTCCTTCCCTCCATTCTCCTGCTCCAATTCTAGATTTACATTGCAATAAACATGACTCCAATTATCACAAGTGGATAGTCACTTAAAGCTGGGAAATCTTTTAGTTATGCCAAGTTGTGTATTCCAGAATGTTATAATTTGTTGTCAGACAATATCATTTCTGTCTTCATAATGCCAAGTACCAAGCCTACTTATTTGATACAGTCTTAAGAGAAGATAACACAAGTTAGATAAGATATAATCTTCGCATAAATACCTGACCCTGAAAAGACATACAAAGAAGCAAAGAAGGAAGTTTAGTTGTCTTGCCTATGTTTGAAGTAAAACCTAATACCCCAAATAACTTCAGATGATCTGGGTAATCATTATGAAAAAGGCTTTAATATATAAACACTGAGCATACCAAACAGGTCAAGAGCAGGATAATGGAAAATAATAAATATTAAAATATTATCCCAAATCAGGAAAATTCTTACTGTTTTTAGAAGGAAAAAATTAGGTAAAAACAGCCAGCATTTTCTGTAAATTAGTTCAGATATTTTACCATCAGAACACAATGCTGAGCTATTTTCTGACTATTTGTTTTCACAATAGGATTCACAAAAATAAATCAACCTTCACTTTCAGGAGTTTATCTAATTTTACACATGCAATTGTTGTAACTTCTTAAAATATGTCTGTGTCAAAAGAATTCTTCTATAACACAACACCGCTTGCTTTTTTATACTTGGAATTCATAACTGAACAGTAGAAGACTACCCACAAAACCTGAAATATATCACAGATTTAAATCCACATATTATTTTTATTAAAAAAAAATTATGTTCTAAAAAAGACTATTGACAACCTGTTCTGCTAAAAATACATTTTTATGAAAAGATGCAGCACTTGAAAGGTAGATCTCTTTATGTTAATATAAAGCATAAATAAAATTTAGATCTTTTTATATATTTAGACCATTAAGAGGTTTTTTTCTAAGTCTACCAATTTTAGCTAATTATTGAATCCTCAAGAATATCCCACAAAGTACAAAATTTAAAAAAAAAAAATAACAAAAAGGATAAAAGAGAAAGCAATTCGAACTACCCTGATACTGAAATCAGACAAACACATTATAAGAAAATTTACACAAATTTACCAACTTATGTATAGTAAATGTTTACTTTAAAATGTCAGATGAAACTTTTTTTCTTCTAATATATATTGCATTGTGTGTTCGCCACCCAGGATCAGTACTCCCCTTTTTCCTCTTCTGCCAGATGAAACTTCAAAAGTATTATCACCAATTTTAAATACAGGCAAGTATAAAAACATTCATGCTAATGTGGTTCTACAAAACAAAATATAGCTTCAGGAGTACCTTTAAAATATAAACCTTATTATGATAACAATAGAACAGAAAAATCACTTGCCTTCTGGGAGATATATCTCTCTGCTGTCAAGCGAAGTTATTATTAGTAGGTTTGGTGTTATAATTTAATTATACAGTATAATGTAAATAAAATCTAGGATAACCCTCATTAGAGCTGTCTACTTCTATTATTTTGGTTGAACAAGTGGTAACTAAAGTAAATGAGTTAAGTACAGCAAATATTGCCTTAGTCCATCATTATGAATGTTAAAAAACAAGTTCACTTAATTTTGTTAATAAATATTTTAATTTATATTAATTCACGTTATAATTCTACTTTAATGTAAACACTAATTATGTCTCCTCTGTCATGATCTTTATCCAGGTCTCAAAATACATGTAATTCAAAAGATAATTACTAAACACTTCCTGTGGAAGCGTTATGCTAATCAGATAAAACTATGGCTACATGGCTTCAGGCAATTCACTTTACCTCTCCAGGCCTTAATTTTCTCAACCGAAAGGCAAGGAAATTAAAAACGATGATCTCTTCAGGCTCAAATATTCTGTAATTCTAAAATAAATAGGATCTAAACATACCTGACTATATGAGAGATCTTTGCATTTTTAATAAAGTTAAATCGAGTTGAAATAACTCTATTACAACTAATATCATGTCCAGTGAAATGACAATTTGAATCCAGAGTAAGTAATCAAAAGATGTTTGAAGTGACTATTTTCCCATAATTTCTGAAAATAGTAGTTGATCTTTAATCATCATTTATGAAAACATAAATAATCTTGGTTATTGTGAGTCATGGGGAAAAAACAAGGTTCATGTGGGGAAGGGATTCTATTCATATTCTAGGATAAATGCAAAAAGAGGCCACCTACTTCCCTTCTCTAAATAAATGGTTGCTGTTACAGGCATGAGAAGAACTAATAAGGGAAATTAGAAGCCAGAGGTTTTTATGAGAAGTAATCTTAAAATCATCACTAATAAAATAAGAGAGCATTAAATCAACTTTTGAATAACTATTGATCAAAAAAATTAAAGCAGTCAATAAAGAATAATCAACATTTAAGAGCAGCTCAATTGCATTAACCCAAAATACAGAGCACTGTGGTGGGCCCTAGCAGGAGTCTTGAAAAGAAAAATTATAAATCAATAGCATTGCAAATATATCTAAAATCTGTTTCAAAGAACTCTGTAGTAATGGCTTTATAACTAAGTGCTGTTGCAATGAAAACAGCTGATGGTGATCAATTTGGGAGTCTTCTATTTTACTGAAATTTTCATTACAGTGCTACATGAACAAATCATAAAATACTCTTATAGGGCATCCTAGTGATATTTTATGAAATGTACCGGCTAGCTAATCACCACAGGGAATCATTAAATAGAAATGATTCACTCGCTGAAGTTTATTTCTATACCCATTCACAAGTTGTACACTTCAACTGATGCAGTGAGGAGATTTTTAAACTGGTGTCTCATTTACTACCATTTTCTCCATGGTTTTTGGAGACTTTAAAAAACTTGATACTAATTTGTTTCTCAAAATAGGAAATCAAAGAATAGATATAAGGAGTTTATAATTCAAGTTAAGAATTCAAATTAGAGCTTTAGGAAAAATCCTTGGAGTTATTTCATGGTCTATTTCTCCACAAATAATATTTGATATTGACATAAGACATAATCCAATTATTATCCATCATGACATTCTGTAGGCTTTGTCTCTTTCTTTGGAAAATGAAAGAGATACAGGAGATAATGCCATTAAATTTAACATAAAACATCTCATTTAGTAATTGAAGTTATTAGTAACTTTACAGCAAGGTTTATATTCCCAAATTTCAAAATAGCATGTTAAGGAGAGAAACGAAATTTGGAATTAATGAATCAACACTATATTATATAACATACTACGTGAGCTCTGTTCAGAGAGAAATTAAAATTCAATAATATATTTAAGAGTACAGTATTTCAGATCATTTATAATATCACATAAGCTATATTTTATTACAAGTTCAAATGTGTTTTAGGAAATAAAACAACAATAAAATAAACTCAACAGACTATGGTAAATGATATTCCATGAATGTAAAAATTTTAAAAAACTAAGATGAATGGGTTAAGAAACAAGTTTACATATTTTTATACTATCGTTTATATGAACAATCAGTTTCCTTCAGGAAATAAACACAACTGTTTTAAACCAGAAGAAGTTAGTGAGGACATTTGCCAGTGTAAAACGAGAAAGTAACAGAACATGGGTATCTATAATTATGTCATTTATGTTGACTTAGGGGAAATGACAATAACAACCATACTTCTAATCACATTTTAAAAGGTGTGGCTAAGCTGAAAGAATATGTGGGCAGCGGCAAGACCCTGAAACTAGATAGCTGAATAGAAACTCAGACGAGTCCTAACATCAGCTTGGTCACTGGTTATGATGTATCACTTTTTGAAAAACACTTCATACTTCTGTTTCTTCTATACTTCTATTCAATAATTATTTATTGCTATAAATGTAATAAACTAAGAAGTTAACATTCAGGCATGAGTCAAGTTTTTTTTGTTTGTTTGTTTTTAAGAGGGCAGTGTCACTGGCCCTCATATGTGGGATCCGAACAGGGGCCGCTGGCATCCCAAGCCAGCTTGTAACCACCGTGCCACTCGGCCAGCCCATGAGTCAAGTTTTTAAACATTTGCTTGATATCATTACATCATTAACACTGAATTCATAGTACATGAATTCCAGTAAATAAATAATATCTGACTTGATATTTTTCATCCCTAAATAAATAAAAAAATCAAAGTTATTTAATGACTTCTATTGTTAAAGATCACAATAAATTAATTACCATATATCCACTGGTTTAAGACTTTGTCAGAATACTGAAATATCTTTCCAATGATATATTTGAATTTATGTTCAAATAACATATGTGATTCATATATTGTTTTGTGAACCAAATGCCAGAAATAGGCTGAGTCAACTATGATGATATGTCCCAGAATATCTTCTCATTTAAAAAGTTAATTGGATAAAATCTTGTGATATGGTATTCATTATTGTTTCAAATGTCATGAGTATTAGTGTAACAAATGGAGGTATGTGATTGGTAAAGTGGTTTATTTCCAAAAATACATACATAAAGTTGAACCAATATGAGTACGATTCCACCATCCAATTCTATCCAAGCAATCTCCTTGGAGGTTCCACCATCCAATTCTATCCAAGCAATCTCCTTGCTTTGACAAGTATAATATATACACATCTCCTATTCCTCAAAAAAATTCCTTAAGTGTTATATTACTGTGGTGTTGGATAAAATTAACACAGTAAAGGCAATTACTAAAGATAAATACACTATATTTTTTTAAAAACTATATATAGAATTATCCAGATAAATATTATAAAGCTTGAAAGCTTAGAGGATTAAAATTTTTTCCACACTGTACCCTATGCCATCTTTACCCATAATATAGGTACTATATGCTATTGTATATAATGAAATATTAGGCAATTATGTTTGTTTACAACTCAGTTAAATAGGCTTTTATCAAACAACATGTTTTTATCTCAAGGGGTGAACCAGTACAACAATTTTTATTATAAATATTCAATCCAAATTCATAACATTACGCTTCCAAAGAATTAATTAGTAATAACATTGAAAAGATGAAGATGTTTACAAAGAAATCTTAAGCATATAAAAATTAAGAAATTATTTACTGTTTGTTGGCTGTAAAATATTTCAATTATTGACAATAATACAGAATTCTGTTGAAAACATTGCCTATATTTGCTGTCCCTATTACAGTCTCTCTTCAACCCACTCCAATCAGGTTTTTAATCCCAACCATTGTACTGAAGCATCTTCTCACAAAATCGCCAATGACCACCTTGGGAAAGTTTCCTGTCTTAGCAAAACTCAGTTCCTATCTTACTTGACCACAGCATTTCACATAGATATTTCATTCCTCAAAATACTGTCTTCCCTGGCCATGGCTTTAAATACCTTCTAGATCCTAACTTTTCATTTATTCTCTAGACCCAAAAATCCAGAAGCCATATTTGTCATTTCTACTATGCATATAAAAACTTAACATGGCTAAAATAAAATTCTTGATTCTACTATATTTTTAATATATGTGCATAAATAAATATATTTTGTATTATATATGTTATCTAAAAATGTTCATATATTATATATAAATGTGCATATATTTTTATATATTTATGTATTATTATGTATTCTCTAATAAGTCATAAACTCCATGAAAACACGGATTTATTCTTCTTAACTGTTATATCCTCAGGGCTGCAAACAGTACCTGAAACATAGTTAGAACACTATAAATATTCATTAAGTGAATGAATAAATAACATACAGAATTAGAATAAATGATTCTTCACTTTGCTTTTGCCTTGGGCTTTAAAATAATATGTAAAACAGTTTTCAACCAAAAACCATTAGAGGGTAATAATTGGTAAATTATTTTATTTCTAAGTGCATTATAGAACAATGGATTTCTTTTGTTTCAAAGCAGAGGAAAGTTGATTCTGAACTATCAGTAATAAAAATGATAATGATGATGACGATAGCTACTAATTGTTTGTGCTAGTCACATTTCAAGATGGTTTGCATATATTTAATCCTAACAACAATTCTAAAAACTAGGCATTACCATTCTCACAAATGCAAATAGTAAAGGCAGATATAGAAACTAAGGCTCAAGATTAAGCAACTTGCCCAAGCTTTTGAAAACTGGGTTGGGATTTGAGCCCAAATCAGTCTAACTCAAAACTCAACACTTTAAAAGACATCTGTACTCTAGCTGCCTTTCTTTTTACCTCTAGTGTTTACTTATTTTAAACAGAATTCAATGTAATAAACACACACACACACACACACACACACACACACACACCCATCAGTCAACAGCTACAGTGTCTAACACATTGCAGGACAGTAAATAAATGTAGAAAAGATATGATCCCTGGTCCTATAAAGCTTATTATATATAATTTAAAGGACTATTGTAGATAGATTTCAACTTAGAAAGTATTTTAAGAATATAAGTAAAGCAGCTATTTTATGCTTTTTAAAAATCTAATATTCCCTTCTCTTATAATACTTATTTTAACATTAAACACACGAAGTAAAATGTGAATTAAGTAGGACTCACAATTAAAAACAAACTTCCAATATGTGTCCTTTACCCTGAGACTATCAGAGAACATTCTCAACAGTATTTCTCTGGGTCACATTTGATAAAAGATGGCTTTCACAAATCATACATACTCCTAGGAGCCTACACTGTAGGGAATAAAAAATAGGCTATTAATTTGATTCCTAACCAGTACTTATTATTAACCCTTTTTCCCCTATAAAAATGAATATGGGCATATTTGCAAATTAGTAAGTGACACATTACTATAACACTAACTTAAATCAGCTATGATTTTAAAAACTTAAAAGTAAAATATTGCAAAATTTTGGTAGTAATGATAATCACGGACAATGCTGATTGAGAATTATAAGCCAAGCACTGTCCTAAGTACTTAATTGGATTATCTTTAAATATTATTAGTAATAAGTTACTTATAATTGATATGATTCATCAATGAATCTCTACACATATGTTTGAGACCATATCTTTATGTAACAGTTTAGTTACTCATGCCTCTAGGCATGGATATTTTCTATATTATTTATCTTGCCTTTTGGCCATTTTCTAACTCCACAAAACAAACAGGAACGAAGGGAAAATAAATTTACATCAATCAATGTTATTACCTTCAGTAGCTATTGTCAGAGTTAAGAGGAAAGAAACTAAACCTAGTGAGAAATATGAAAGATTTAGTGTGTGTGTGTAAATTCCATTTGTTCATGCTTTTACTTTCTTTAACAACAATACATTACTAAGGGAAAACTGGTAAGAAACTCAATAGCAATTGTCAGATTCATTTTTCTTCCTCAAGTCTTAGAGACCACCAGCAGAACAAAAGACCTAAAAATTTAAATAAATGTTTCAGATATACAATTGTCAAAACACATGTGGAGGAGTCAAGGATTCAGTTGCTCATTTATTCAATCAACAAGAAAGACATAATTTGTACTCTTACATGGCAGTATAGTCTATCATTGTACATAGACAAGACATCACAAGCTCCTAGTTTAAACAATTAAGTGGGGTTATGCTCTTATTTGCTGAAAAATGGAAGGAGAGAGAAAGGACACGAATAATGCTGCTGGCAGAATGTCAATAGATATTTTCTGGAAGGCAATTTGGTAAAGTGTATCAAACATCATAAAATGTACATAACCTTTGGTCAATGTCAAGTAATAAATACCAATGTAATCATTACATAAGTGAGTTAATTTTCAATGCAACATTGTGAAAAAGGCAAAACTGGCAACAAAGTGAATTCCTAGTAGCAGTAAATTGTTTACTGCAAATATTTGTGGTATATTTTTATAACAAAACACTGTTTGTTAATATGAAAACTGTTCATGATAAATTGCGACGTAAAAAAATGCTGGTTTAAGAGCAGTGAATGTGTGTTTGTGTATGGGTTTTCATAACAGCATAATCCTGAATAAGCAATTACACAGTCAGTGAAGGTTTGGGCAGGCAAAGAATAATACAAACAAATCAGACACTCAAGCATCCAATCACTTCAACTCCTGTGGAAAGCAAAAGGCAAGTAACTTGGTTAAGTATTTCTTCTCCTATAATCAGAAGCGCTGAAGTACCAAATCAGAGTAATAATATAGAAGTTAAAATATTAAATTACAGTAATGTCTTAAATTCTTGTGCCATATGCATACAAAAAATTTATGAAGGATTATTCAACTTAAAAAATCCATCTATTTATCTATCCATCCACCAACCCACCCAAAGCAATCGAAGCTAAAACCTCTCTTCAGGCTTTTACATCAAAGTGCCTTTTCAGGAACTAAAGGAATTCTAGAAGATGTAAATTCCAATAGACTCTCACTTTTATCACATCAGACAAGGAAAGTGATGCCAAGAAAATTCATGAAAATTAATAAATTAAACAAAGAAAGCATCCAACTTCGAATACTCTCCTAATGCATCTCATCATGGAAGTGACTAATATGATTTTGCAGTTCCCAGGATTCTGTGCTCTGACTTTTGCTTTTTCTTACATAATCTATACAACCCAAATGTTGTGCCTACATTGCCATATTTCATATTAAATACAGCTTTCTAAATGTATAAAAAACATTTCAGTTGGAGTCTTCATACAACCAAAAACACTGATCTCAAATAAAACATCTGCTTTGCCAGCGAATGTTTCAAATTTGAAGACATTTGTTTCAATCATCTTTGTAGAAATCAGCGTTTTTCTTGACTTGAGGCCAAGTACTTAAAAAAAAAAATTAACTGTACTATACATTTTCAATGGAGAGCCCTTATTCACTGGTAGACATATGAGCAATAAAATATTAGATGTTAATTCTTTCTTTGTACAAAATATATTTCATTTTATTATTTCAGTAAAAGTTTATACAAAATATTGTCAAACTTTTATACATGTTCTTTCAGATATTATCAAATGTTTCATTTCTTAAAGGATGTACCCAATATTTTAAAGTAATAATGCAGAAGTTTAAGAAATAAGTATAGTGTAAATCAGCTTGTACTTGTAGAGAAATTTTCTCCTAGTATGTCCAGCTAAGATTACATTTTAAAAAACAGACAAGTTTGTCAAGCTCATGCCTTGTCAATTTTAAAAACATTATTTAAAACTTAGACTTTTGATCACCTGCATGCAGCCGTTCTACTTTGGCAAGAATAATAGGTAACATTTATTGAGCAAGTATTCTGCGCCAGGATGTCAAGTCCTGCGTGGCAAGGGCAAATGGGACTTGAGAGGGGCGACTCAGGTTGAATAAGAACAAGAGACAAAAGTAAGTTAAGAGCAATACCAAGGAACTCAGCCAAAGAAGACTGAGCCCCGAATCGGGTCAACGCATGGTTTTTATTGAAAATTTTCAAGGAAGTAAAACTGCTGTAAATTAGTAACCGTGTGTATTGTGTGCCTTAAAGCTGTTTTCCATTAACCTATCCCATTGTATTCCAACAAATGCTATGCCTTCATACATCACTACACAGCCCCAGGACCCTGACGTTACTGTGTCCTCCCAGGGGAGATAACTGATATCATTCCATCAGATCCCAGTCATACTGAGACACCCCACGAGAGAGCTTTACCGATATCATTCCACCGGGCCTCTGTCACACCGAGACACTCTCTCAAGACTAATAGGGTCAGGGGCTAATGCAGAGGGGGAGGTCTTGGAATCAGCTGTAAGGCAACACCAGGAAGTTTTCTAAGTTGGTGTTTTATATGAATGTTTTGGCTTATTTTTTACAAAAACCCTATATGGTACTATCATAAGCCCATTCTCTATGAAAGTAACAGTTTCACAGAAGTAAGGAAGGTCAATGGCTCAACGTCACATAGGTAATAACAGGTAGCACGAGCTAGGGCCACTTGACTACAAAGATTACACACCATATTACCTCCTGATTGGATATCATGATCAAATACTATACAGTCCATAAATTAACAGTGTGTTGTTCAAGGGTCAACTGTACATATTTTCAGTTTCAAGCAGTTATTGTTTGAATTATGAAGGCCCAGCCTAGCATTTCACAACCAGTTAAAATTAGTTAAATTAGTTAAAATTAGTTAAAAGTCACAGCTAAATCCTGAACTAGAACCCTTAATCCCCTAGAATTGAGGGCTTAAGTGATATAACAGAGCTCATAATATCAGAAATGAGAATGCTAATCAAGAAAGCTAAAAATTAACAAAAATTAATAGAAAAATATTAGACAGTAATAATAGCAAACACTTAGTAAGAACTTATTAGGTACCAGGCAGCTCTCTAAACCTTTTCCAATAATAACTGATTTAACCCTTACTGTACCCCTATAACTAACTTCATAGATGAGGAAACTGACGCCCAGGGGAATGGAGTAACTTGTCCAAGGACACGGCTTAGCAAATTCACAGCCAGGATTCTGACCCAGACCCTCTGGCTCCTGAGTCAGACTTGTGATGACTACATTACAGAAAAAGATATTCAAACTTCGGGGAAGTACAGAAAGTATGAATACTATGATTCCCATTCTGTAAGAAAAGAAATATACAACATGGAAAGTTTGGAAAGATATATGCAAAGGGGATTAATATTAATAACCCCAAAACAGAGGATTTTTGGTTTCATTCAAGTTTATCTGTAGTTTTTAAATTTTTCTACAATATATATTGCTTTTGATATATCAAAATAAAACAAAAAACTTTGTAGTTATAAAACTCTGTATTTTCCTTCACCACTATCATTACTCCAGCCTTTATTACCTTTGATGTATTAACTAATCTCCTCATGTCCACTCTTCTTTTCCCCTCTAAACTCCATCCTAACACTAAATTAACCTTGCTATAGCAAAATGCAGAACTTTGAGTATATTCTTATCACTGGGAAATATATATTCCTACATATATTTGTTTACCCATTTGTTTTCTATCTACTCACCAAATATATGTGCTCTTTTAGGGAAAGAAAATTTCTTGTTTGTTAAGAACAGATATGGTGCTACTGCAGTGATCTATGAAAAAGACTCCGAGTCGCATGAATAAAAAACAGTACAGGTTATTTATTGAAAAGCTCTGCGTATAAGTGGACCCAGACAGTTCAAACCTGTGTTGTGCAAGGGTCAATTGTACGTATTTTCAGGTTCAAACAGTTGTTGTTTGAATTATGAAGTCCCAGTCTACGATTTCACAACCTGTTAAATTTGGTTAAATAAAAGTCAAAGCTAAATCCTGAACTAGATAGAACCTTAAATCCTTTAGAATTCAGGACTTAAGAGATACAACATGTCTCATAATATCGGAAATGAGAATGCTAATCAAGGAGAAAGCTATGAAGACAAGAAACGGGGCTAGAAAATTTATATTCTGCATTTTTCATACTTTTACTAAGATATTTCCTATGGACTTACATTATTTTATAGATTTACTAATTTAACTATAAATTCATATCATCGAGAACACAGAAACTAATCGTACATCTTTATCCAGGATCACTGATGGCAGAGAATTAGATCATCAACGGAAAGAGTAATATTTGCACAATGGAGAATAAAGAGAGATGCAAATTAGTTATATATATCACTAGACGCAGTATACACTGAAATAATTATAAACTAGTTTTTCAAAGCAAAAGAAAATCATATATGTCTAAATTTGTAGGGAAAACTATAAATTATGGCACAAAATCTGTTTCACTCTCTTTTAATAAGCAGAAACATATATATTCTTTCCAGATAAATACATTCTACAGTACCAACACTAGAATTAAAATGGTAGTTACCAGGAAATCATAGTTTACAGATTGAGGGCAACGGTGCAGTATTTCCTATTATATGATCAGATCATGGATAACATCATAGTCTAATGTGCCTTTTCGTTTAAGTAATCATTTTGTTCATAGATAAACAGTTTAAATGCTTGTTTTAGTTTCAGACCTGTAAAGATACAATAATGTGACACTGTATGGATGTGTGTGTAATAAATTAAATATCAAAGTACCAAGGAAATAATGATTTCACTTTGGCAACAATTAATACCCAAGGGCAAGTTATTCAGACTTTGTAATTACCTCATATTCATTTTTTTAAATATATTCAAGCCCACTGGAAAATATTTTTGGCTTAGTTCTTTTATAAAAACAAAAAGAGCCTCTCCTAAGGAGCTATAAATTATAATTTAGAAAACGTATTCCATTTACAATTCTTTCCAATAAAAGAGAGGATATCTATTAGTTCTGGCAAGTTTTCCAAATGAGGTTCCTACTTTAATAGAAAAAAAAAAAAGGCTTCCAGACAACAGAAAAAAATAAAATGAAGAATTAACACTAAATTGTAAAGATAACCAAGTGGCCATGGAATAAGCCATTTTGCATCAGATGATTTTGGGGAAAAAATTATATAAACAAAATTATTTTACCTAAGTCATTACAGGTGAGAAAATGTTTGTATATGCTGTGTTTATGATGACTTGTATGATCTATATATGATATGCATATACATTATATAGTTTTATACACACATATAGCTTTATATGGAGTTATATAAGAAAAAGCATCCTATTAAAATTAGATAACCACATGTAGACAGAGTTATGAGAGGAAGACGTGAGCACAGATTACAAATGAAAGCAAAAGCAGTACTGCTGTGGAAAGAAGTTCTGACAACAGGTGCAGAAAGATAAAAGCACATGGGAAGGCAACCACGAAGCCTGACAGAGTTCTGGGAATAAAATAATAATATTTAGAATTTATACCATACTTTTTTTTCTTCAAGCATTTTACACACACCAGCTAATTAATCATCAAAACACCCACATCAATATTTCTCTCATTATCACACCCAAGAATGATGAGTTGCCTCTTCTTGACTACATAGTACAAATCAAACTTAAAATTCTTTACTTTTCACACTAAACTTTTCTACAATATTTGTCTTTTCATCCAGAACTAATTTAGTCATTGCTTTTGGTATTTTCAACAGATTCTATTGCCCCCAACAAATCCAAAATTAGATTGCTTATTTCTGATAGATTTCCTTTGAGAATGACATCAGGATTTATTAAAGGAATGGTTACACCACGGCTGCTAAGGCTCAAATTCAATCTGGATAGAGTATATTAAATTTCAGAATAAGTATTGGGCAAATAAAAAGGATATTACAAAATTTCAAGAAAGTTTAAAGAAAACACATACTTGGGTACTTTTCTTGGGCTTTGGGATATTACTGAATGACCCTTTCCCAAGTACTTACTAATGACCAAATCCAATGACGTTTTCTAAAATGCGCTGAGTCCTGTGATATTAGCTACCATGCTCTTGTCCTTGGTCTACCATGACAATGTACACTCTAATTTACTCTCTTCACTAACTGCTATTTCTTTCTTTTTACTTTGCCTCCAAATTGAATGAATGCAAGAATCCTTCCCAGGAATTGGGTTCCAGAGCCGTATGGCCTGAGTCTGTATTCAAACTCTGCAACTTACTAGCTATGTGACCTAAGGCGACCCTCTGGGTTAGTCATTTTACCTGTAAAACGCAGATGTTGGTAAAAACTGTACCTATTTTACAGGGTTTTTATGAGAAATATGTGAGAAATATATGTCAAATAGATGTACAGTGCACAGCACATAAAAACATGAGCAAATATTAGCAGTGGTGATGGTAACATCAATTATTATTACTATTATCTTCTTTATTTGTAATATCTTCTCACCTTAAGGTTTCAACGATTCCTGCTTTGTAAAGGACCTTGAAGACTAAATCATGTTGATTCAACCTTTTTCTGGAACTCTAATCCTCATTTTCAACTACCTGCTGAATATCTCATCTGCAACAGTGCGAGTTCAGTAGACCCCAAAACTCATCACCACCCCAAAATTATTATATCTCTTATGCCTCCTTTTTTCTAGATGTTGAATTTCAAAATACAATTCATATTTTCTATTCCATTACTATATCACCCTGTGTCACAACCTAGATTACTTATTTTAATATTACACTTAAAATAAGGCCCAATTCATTTTCTCCAATTTGATGGTTTATAATTTGTCTTACGTTTTAGCCTTTTTCTTAAATCAGAAACTAATATATGTGGTCTGTATTACTTATTCTAACATTACTTTATATTCTAGAGCACATCTGCACATCAGCTCTATCAATTTCCTATTTATCTTGTATAAATGCGCTCTTTTAATTTCTTATCTTATATGGAATGACATATGATCTCCTATATCTCTTATCTCCAAACATTCACTCTATTGTTGATTTCTAGCATTTATATATTACAATACTTAATATTTATTATGATTTACTTCCCTTTTATTAATTATAGTTAGTACATTACATTGATTTTTTAATTGTGTGTATTTGGCTACATGTTCAGGATGATAAGGGATGCTACAAAATATTTATAATAAAAAGGGGATGTTAGGTCTGATAGGATTGAAAATCAATGTACTAATAATGAACTTCTATTGCCTTGCTATTCTTATTAAAGGGAATGTTTTGCTATTGGTTTGTTTATTTTAATATTATTAACATTTAGTACATTTTATATACAAGGAGTGGGGCAATGGTAATCATTACCATTATCATGCTACTTCACAAATGCTTATAGTATATAATTATTGCAAAATCTCACTCACCATATTTATTTCATTTGTACAAATTCTATACCAAAATTAACCATGTCAACTCCAATATTAAAGAAAAAAAAGTTTTTAAATGTAACATGGGTTACATTTAAGAAACTAAGGTCACACCAAGAATAAATTCAGCTTATCAGTATATAACCATGCACTTGTATTTATAAAAGACATCAAGGAAACCATTCTTGAACAGATTAAATATACACAAATCCTAAATCTAAAACTTAAGGCAGGCTATATATTATAGACTTCTACTGCAGATGCCAAGCAATTTTGAAAGTAGCGTAGTAACCTGATACTAAAAGAAAGATGTCATCATTTCCTCCGTGATTACCTCCCAACAATATAAGTCTGTAGGTAATCATTACACTTTTCTTGACATGAGAAAATTAGGGCTTATAATTTCAGGAACAAAGGCTAAATAGTTCTTATATTTATCATAGATTAAACATTTTTCAGAAACAATGTAGTGTTGGTTTTTGCAAAATTTTGACGTCAAGGATGTTTTCTGGTTCGTTCTTTGATTTGTGTTTGAAGGCCATTATCTTTGGATGGAGCCATCAGATTTGCTGGCTCACATTACCAGAGAATAAAATAATTGTCTGCACTGTAAGTTTTCCCATAGATATACATAATTTTATTATACAGGAAAGGAAAAAAATTTGTCTACAGACAAGTTTGGCAACTCGTAAAAATTATTTTTTGGAGTTTATATCATTTAAGAAAGTGACCTTGTACACATTTCTTGGTTGTTTTATCCCTTCCCTGGGACTAAAACACTGGCAATTTTTAACACCTCAGAAGAAAAATGAGTGTGACTTAAAACATCTACCAAGCAATGACATAAACATTTATGGGCAAGGATATTTATCTATTTGAAAAGGTCGTTTTAAAGGCTTCAGAGATTCCATAGTAATGAATATCCACAGTTACAAAGAATTACAGCATTTTAAACTGAAGATTCACTTTCCCAATACATTGAAATTTGTTCATGTTAAAATCTCAAAAACATGAAATGCAATTATGACATGATTAGAAAGATGAATTTCTAACAATTCTAGCTATTTTAAAGAGAGATAATGTTTCCAAGAAACATTAATAGAAATTGTAGGTCTTCCTCTCTTCTTTCTTGTCTAACTGGGTACCTTTCCAGAATCGCGTCTCCTATACAGTACATGGGATCAATGAGATGTTTCTCTACGGTCCCTTCCAAATCTAATATCCTACCCTAGAGAACAGTTTAGATCCTAAAGAGTAACAGTAATAACACATTAAATACACATGAGAACATACAAATGTTTCCAAGCAGAATACCATTCTTAATGAGGAAATGTGTATATGTACCCTCATAGTCTTCCACTTCAGGCATACCAGTTTCTAGTAATTCACACTTATCACAAAAATGAATTCCATGCTATTAATGATTGCATTTATTCTCAAATGACATACAAATGAATTTAAATAAATTGGTCAATCTGATACAATCCTAATAAGATTCTTAGTTACAGCCTTTAAAATAATAATTGTTCATACTACCAAGCATTTATTTAGTGCTTATTTAACATTGTCTTAAGATCATTACCAAATATAGAGTCCCCTTAATACAGTTCAAGGGGGGGTTATAGTCTTATTGAACTTAAAGAAACTGAACACAGAAAGAAGCCAGGATTTGAACTCAGGTGGTCTTACTCAAAGTCCAACCCTTTTAACCTCCTTTCTGTATTTCCCGTTTTTCCTTGGCCTGTACTCAAATCTCCAGCTTCTAGATTCAATATGGTTTCCTGACACCTCCATGTCACTCATTCCTGCTAAGAGGGTCTACAGGTTGTTAATTTAAGCAAATCCACTCCAGAAATCTGGCAGAGGAGGATAGAAAAGACAAAGTAAATTATATTAACGTTAAAAGTTAAGAGAGGAAGGATACATCACTCACACTGTAAAGTAGTAAGAGCGGCATTTTTGAGAGATCAAGAATTGGCTCTATAGGCAATTTTTTGGAATAAAGGTAGCATTCCCTAAGGTTGATTACTTTGCACTGCCATGGACAATAGATTTAGATTAAAATTAGGAACCATAACATTTTAGAGTTGAAAGACATTTAAATCATCTAGTCCAATCTCCTTCACCGTCCCCTTCTCTCCATTCTCAAAAAAAGGGGCTGAAACTTAGAAAAGTTGGGTGTTTTCTGCTGCTAACAAACTAGCAGCAAAACTAGCTAAGGAACCAACGTTGTATACTTACTGGGAAGCAACACATTCTACAAATCCTCACTATTGAGGGATGACTGAATACAGTACAGTGCTGAGGCACAGAAAGACCTCAACAAAAGAAGGGAAGGAGCTGGAATCAGCTTTTCCTGTAACATGCTTCGTTAATACTTCAGACAACTAGAGAGCCACATTTCCCTGGCTCTGCTTTCTCAATTCCTTCCCCTGTGCTCTCAATTCTCATCCTGCTGGGATAAATGCTACCAGGAGGTGCTTCTTTCTATCGTACGCAACTTCTGAATTTTCAGCAACCTTCCTATGGCTCTCCCGTCCATAAAGGACCAGAGGAAACTTGTCTAGCCTTGTCTCAAAATTCACTGGCAACCCACGCATTCACTTAAGTCACATGCTAAAATCATCCCATACTGATATGGACCCAAAGTCAGATGCACACATTAGAAGGAGGTTCCTTTCAGAGAGAGAACCGAGAGGCACAGAGACTGTGGTATGTAGGAGGGAGGCAAGGGTGGCAGCATTTTTGAGTATATTCTATATATCAGGCATTATAATTGGCATTTTGCACATGATTTCATAAAATAAGCGAAACGTCACTATGAGATAGCTCTTAACCTCTTTTACACAGAATACTACTGAAGCTTTAAAAAAAAAACTTGTGCAAAGTAACACAAAACTAAGTCACAGACCTCTGAGATCAGAAACCTGCTTTATTCAAATACTTATTTAATATCAAAATCTATACACTTTCCCTACACTTAATCAGTAAGCTGCTAATGTCTATTTCAATCTATTGAAATTAATTCTGAAACCAGAAGGGAACCTGGATTTTATTTAGTCCCTCATACAAAATAAGTAAAATAAACAGAGCCCAAAGATATAAAATAACTTACCTAAGATTACATAACAAGTTAATGGCAGAGAAGATACTCCAGATTGTTAATACTTTACGTGAACCTACTGCCCTTATATAGGTATTATACTATCCAGATTTTATAAACGAGAAAACTGAAGCAAAGGGAAGGTAAGTGGCTTGTCAAAGATCATGGAGCAAGTGACAAGAAAGGGGAGGCATGAAGATTTGTCCTCTAACAGTCTGGCTCCACAGCCTGTGTTCTTAACCACTATGCTAGAATTGGCCTTTGATTTCCAAGTTGGATTTCCTAAATTCTCTATCCAGCTCCTTTCACCAGAGGCCCAATAAGTAAAAATGCCTGCCTGAAATTACGATAAACGCTGCACTTATTAATGAGTGGCACATAAAAGAATCGATAACAGAAACATCAGATAATAACCCTAGTTTGGAAATTCAAACAGCTCCATTAATTTAATTAGATATTTACATTTTTATAAAAGGAGTCAATTTGTGGAGATTAACAGAGGCTCTAGTCTTAAACCAGAACGTTGCCAGCACTAAGAATTTCTGCACTCAGCTCAGGCTTCCATCTCTGCCACATGGATGTTTGCTGGCGGAGCTGACAACTACAGCCTCTGTCCACAATCATTCTAAATTGGGACCTTAATTGTTTCTGTTTCATGAGTCAGTGGGTGTAATATTGTATCTGTTAGTTTTTCTAAATGCCAGTTCCATCATGTTCTGAGCACACTCTTTTGCCCACTCAGTAGACTGGGTCACCAAGAAAGAACTTTGGGATAAAAGGAAAATAAAGTTTTCTAATTCTTTACTCATTCTCTCTTATAAGCAACCAACAGACTGATATTTTCATGGGCTCCTCTACCTATCTCTCTTTCTCTCCCTCCTCATTTAACCAAGCCCAACTGTATAAATCACACATTAGAATATTTCTCTTAAAAAATTACTTTCCAAAATAAATAGTCCCCCGAACGCTGTGAATAACAAGTGTCATAGAAATTTTTTTCCTCTTGCTGTCTGTGAACTGTCAAATTATAAAAAAAAAAAAACACCAAAAAACAGAATGTGGTATGACCACCATATGGCTGTCACTAAATATTGGGTTGTCAGAAAAGTCATGACGCATTTTTGCAACGAAAAACATAGAAAAATATGCCATGACTTTTCTGACAACCCAATATATAAACAAATCTCTTTCATCAAAATGTTTGTATCCTGAACCCCACTTCACTCCTATCATCCATTTAGAAATGAGAAAGCAATTTAAGAGAGGGAAGGTTACAAAATGATTTTAGAGAGCAGCTTAGGCATAGAGCTTATGAACCAGAAGAGAACCTACAGGGTGGTGCAGCAGAAAAACACACATACTCATAGGCTGGGAGGCCAGACAATACGAATTCTATTACTTCCTTGCTCTGTGATGTTGAGCGACTCATTTCACTTCCCTACATCTAAATTCACTTGTCCAGAAGGTGCATAAAGTAGCAGGTGTGGCCAGGGGACAAAGGGAAAGTCTAAAAGTCTTGGGAAATGAAAGCAGAAATACAGACACACTAAACAATGCTATGCAGTGTGAATAAGGCAGACTCATGTCAGAGGCTGACCCTCTCTATTTCAGAGGCAAATAACTATACTTGATTATTGAAATTTGAAGAAAGATGGTGACACCAGCAAGGGTAAACTTGTTAAATTAAAGATTCCTTTTCAGGAGAAAATACAGGTCTTAAAAAGTAGCCATAAGCTTACTTGCAAACCTTGTTGAATAGAAACACACAGAAATTTGTAAGATAAAGAAGGATTCAAAAAACAATTATTGCATGAGGCACTGGGCTAAATGTTGAGAAAACATAGAGTAGGCACGATACCTCCACAGTTTTAAAGAGGAAACAGGTAACTTAACAGACAGTTACAAACAGTGTAACAAATGCCATCCTGGAAAAAGAACAAACAGTATAATAAATAGTGCAATAAATGCCATCCTGGAAGGAAAAAGGGACAGGAGCATGTGCAAAGTAACGAAGACCTGAAAGCATATAATAGATCTGATGTGGGTGGCAAGTAGGGCATATGACAGAAGAGAAGGGAAGGAGACAGAATGAACCTGGTAGTGAAGAACTTCCACATTAGCCAGGAGTTTATAGACCATTCAACTGAAAAGTGATATGATTAGATGTAAAGTTACATCCATTGAACAGCAAAGAAGATGCATTGAAAGCAAGTGACCAATTAAGAGGCTCTTGCAGACATCCTGGTAAAAGGTCAGTAGGGTGTGATATGGTGTTTGAAAGTGGCGCGGTGGTTAAGCGTTGGCTTGGGAAGCCAGCGGCCCGGGTTCGGGTCCCAATTGTGAGGGCCTGTGATACTGCCCTCAAAAAAAAAAAAAAAAGAAAGTTGGGGAGCGGTGGGAATATTAAGCAACCCAGAATACCTACTGGGTTTTGAACTCTAGTGCCAATCAAAGCAAGTAACTTATATAGTGCGATATATAAAGCTATAAGTTTGCTTTTATTTCAGTTCCAAATTCTTGTTTTGAACATTAGGTCCAAATATTTGTCATATGAAAACAAACAATTCTTTCCAATGGAAAACTTTTATCCACAAAAAAGTGCATCACAAACAGAGAAATCTTTTCTTATTACCTATTTTTTGATCACTGTTCTCTGTGAGCAGATGGGAAATTCCTCCTCTTAATCCGTCTGGGGGCAGAAACTTCAAATGGTAAGAACTTTCTGGCATGGGTTTACAAAGAGAGCTTAAATCTATTCCAACATAGTGTGGGAGTATTTCAGCACAGGTTGGAACGGTTTCAGGTTCATCATTACCTTCTGAGAATACCTTTGATAAATAACACCTTATAAGCAAGTAGGCTAAAGTCTCAACTCTCTTGAATAGACAGCGATTATTCTCTTTTGTTTTTAACATTCTAATCCTTATGGGCATGATTCCCACACTGCTGATAACTACAACAGATAGCAACACATTGTCCTTCTTCAGAATAAAATTATATAAATGTTAGGGTTTCTTGCATAGTTTTAATGTCCCCTGGGGGGGGTGTATGCTTGTGTAGGGGGAGAATCTTTCTTTTTTTTTTTTTAAATCACCCTCATTTCATATTTAGTACAGAAATTCCTAAAGCCCCTTTCCCAACTCAATATCCTCCCCTGCTCACATTTTATTTTACTTCCCACTGTGACCTTCCTCTCCATATCCAAAATAATAGACGTGTGTGTGTGTGTGTGTGTGTGTGTGTGTGTGTGTGTGTTGACTTGAGGAAGAAGTTAGTGAGAAGATATTGGTCCGATTCCTTTGCACCCACGATCTCTATCACACAATTTCACCTCAATGCCATGGCTCAAACAGAGAAAAGATACATATATATATATAGGGAAGCAGGAAAGGGAGGCAAAAGAACTAGTAACAACGAAACACGGGCCAGCATGAATAAGGCTCTAACTATCCTGATGCAGTCTAGTGACCGAATTGGAAGGTATCTTAAAAATCTTCTAGTCCAACCCCTCTGTTGCCAGATTGACAGGAAGAGCACTGTAGGAAATTGGAGGGTTTGAGGAGAAGAGGGGCCAAGGAAGAATTTCAAGCCTAACCTGGTCAGGAGTTCAGGACGGCCTGCCCATGAGATTTAGATTTGTTGGAATAATCGCAGCCCTGTAGTCTCTAGATCTGAAATGGGCTCTGGGTGTACAAGGAGTACAAAAGCATCACATGTTACCCTATTTCTTTTTTCTAAATTCCTCAGTTGTCTCACACAGTGGTTTCCAATGACCGGGGTATTTTTTTGCCTCAGAAATTTATTTATTGACTCTCAATTTGAGAAATGCATATGTATTTTATGCATTTTAAGCAGTTTTTTTGCTATAGTGCTTTTCCATAGAAGCCCTTTTTGTGGTTAAAATAATTTTTCTATTGGAAGCAGATGAATCCTGAACAGTCATTTGCAAGTTTAGTTTGGGTAATCCATCAGAAATAGTGCAAGGAAATAAAAGAGATGGGCCTACTCTCATGGTTTGCCTTAAGCCATCCTCAATCACTACTTGTCCCAAATTCATATATTTTCAATCCAGAATGAGACATTTTAATAACCACCTAATCCAAATAAGTTATCTATAAGGCACAGTGGCCTAGGACAGAAGATGATCTGCAAAGGACCAGAAGCCAGGTCCCCTCTGAGGTCTAGAAATGCAAGCTGTAGCAATGGCCACAGTGAGCTACCTGCTAGACCTGCTAGACTAGAATAGATTGGGTGGTTTCACCCATCTCCAACCCTCCACCCCCACACACCTCTGCGACATCCATATTCCAATACTTTTGGTCATCAGATTATTGTCATCTCCATATGTAGCAAGCACTGTTTTTTTAATGCTTTATGAACAATATGTAATTTAATCGTCAGGAAATCCTGACAGCTTCTTCAAAGTAGAGAAGGCTAAAAAAAATCAGAAAAGGAACTGGAGCCAAGAAGATGTGCTGGTAATAAAGTATCAAGCTACTTGAAATAAATTCAAGTTTTTAGGCTAGATACATAACAGGATAGGAAAAATGAGGCATACCATTGCCTTGCTCAAAGCTGTTTTAACCCAGCAGTCAAATTGCAAAACAATGTGGTCAAATTTCTAATCTCATTTCCCAAACCCTTTAACGCAGTATTCTATTTCTTTGGGTCACCTTTCATATACTACAAATGCAGTAAGTTATGCATTAATTTGTTTTTCCTCACTGAGAACATAAAATTCTTAAAAGCACAGAATATGTAAATTTCATGATGGCCACTACAGCTCTAGAAGCATGACACGAATGACAATCACAAGTATAACTGCGTGTACCATAGGTAAGAAAGAAAAAAACTGGGCAAGGCTGCAATAAAATCAGTGTTCCTGAATATCTTGGTGACTGAAGAAGCATGATCTATTGGCCAACAGGAAGACTGGTAAAAAGAAGCTAGTTTAGCTTAGGTATAAAAATGCAAAAGACATAGCTGGGTTCTTTTGTGCAGAAGTGGTAAGAATAGCGCTCCAAAGCGACATTATTAAAATGAAGAGTATAATTGGGAATAAGAGTGACTAAATATTACATGATTAAATAAATCATCCTGACAGAGCAAAGAATCGGTAAATAAACTGAGTCCAGTTATTGAAGGAAAGATGGAGGGAAAAGAAAGAGAGGCTGGGCTCAGGAAGTAAAGAGATAAACAAGAAAAATGGCAGAGAATAGAGACTGACTCCTTAGTGAGTCCTTGAAAATGAAAAATGGCATATCTTTGAAGAGATCAGCATAAGATATGGTAATGAGGCTCTCATAACCTACCTAATTTTAGATGTCTTAAAATGCCAGAAAATGGATTTTTTCTTTGTAATTTACATATTTACAAGAATTCTCTTTTGTTTATTATCCATAATAAAACTCTAAACACCCAGCTAATAAATTTCGAATTAACACACACACACAGAGAATTGGAAGTGGTGTGGCCAATCTGTGAGCAAAAAATAAAAACAAATGCAGTTGGGTAAGAAGGCTGAAAAAGAAAAATCTGTTGACCCTCAGAAAGGTTGGACTCTAACTAGAGTTGCATGCAAAGCATTATGTTCTCAAGCACATTCACAATGTTCTTTGCAAAACAGGTAAGAAAAAAAGGCAGGATGGGAGATAGTTTCTTTGGTCAAATAAGTATGTACAATAATGGGTTAAACAAAGTTAAAAATATTTTGCTTTGTTTTGCTAGAATTCTTACATGCTATAATAGTATACAATGAGACTCGTCAAGAGGATAGGTTATGCTATATTTCTAACACGTGGTTGACCATAGAATTTTTAAAACACCATGTTATTAGAATAGACTTAAGGAAAAATGAATGAAAAACCAAAAGATAAAATGGTTGCCTCTTTATTTAAACATTTGTAAAGAGTGAGAAGAACAAAGACTCTATATTCCAACAAATCTGAAATCATACTGACTATAAGATGCAGCATCGTATGTACCATGAAAAAAAAAAAGATACTGCCAATTAAATTTTGCCATGTCATCAACTGTAAAATGTGTCTCAATTTCAATCAACTAACTTCAAAAGTAACATTTAAGAGAAATGATTAAAAGGTGTTAATTTATTTATTGCCTTTTACATAACTAGATTAAAGATTTTCCTGAATTTTCCTTGGACATAATACCCAAATCTGGCATGAGACAGCACACTAAAGTGCTTCTATAAGTTACCTAACGTATTTGTTATACAAATATTGTTGAGGACCTTGAATAAGATATTAACTCGCTGGGTTTCAAGTTATGATTATAGATGAGTAATTCCCATCTCATAGAGATGCTGGGAGGATTCAAAGAAGTTATATATGTAAAGTGCCTGGAAATTAATAGGCACTTAATATATGAGTTCTCTTCCACTTTTTCCTCTCAGTAATTCACCCTAGCATTTCACCATCTTGCCAGAATATATTTCATCTCTTCAGCCAAAATATCTTCCTGGTCTTGATTTCTTGTTTAATCTTCCATAAACATGAAGAACACCTAATAAATCCCCCCTGCAAGATTCTCCATACAAATGAAAGTACATTCAAATAAATATGAACACAATGAAGAAACAGAATCTTTCAAAAACATATCATTTTTAATGAGTTTATTAAGGCCAAACTAATGCAATGTATAAGGAATCTAAGCAAGCCACTTAATTTGTTTTTATTCAATAAAAAATGTAGAGTTTAGTTGGGACAGTGGGCTCTTATTTGATAAATCAACATACTATTATTGTATGAACTAGTTTCTGTGGAGCATAAAAGACTCCTCTCATGCACTGATAAAATAGCAAGTTAAAAAAAAGAAATTGAATTAAATAATTTTAAGGGAAAAAGGCATCAAGCACAGGAGAAATTAAACACAAATGACAGAGGGCTCATGAAAGGACTTTTAAAAAATCAACATGGTAACTATAGGTCTATTCAACAGATTAAAAAAAAAAAAAAAAAAAAAACCTTAAAGCAAAACAAAAACCTAAATACCAAAGAACAATTAAGCAAATTGCCAAAAAACAAAATACTTTGGTGGGATGTCAATCAGTAATACTGAGCTGACAACTGTGCCTTAATTAATTTTGAAACTGTTTCCAATTAGTTAGTATAGAACACTAGAGGCTTCATGCTGCCTATGACTCAGTGCACTGACTCATCCACCAAAACTTTTCTTACAGAAGAAATAGCCAAGCACCCGCCAGGATGCAAGATCAAAAAAAAAAAGAAGGTTCACCAACCTTCTTAGTTAAAGGCCTGTGATAAATTTAGATGACCGGAAGGATATGGAACAACTTTCCAGAAAGGTCTAACAGTCAGAAATAGCTTCAAAAGTTTGATTTGTTAAGAAAACAATGAAAATATATTACTTTAACATTAGCTTTTTTTCAAATATATCTATAAAGAAAGTTAACTGTTTTTTAAACTATAGATAGGATATAAATAATGTAACCAATATTAATGTTTAATTAAATTCACCTATTCATCATATGTAAATATCCCATATTTCCTAACTCCTTAATTTAGACATCAACAAAAGACTAAAATCATTATATACATTGAGCCCATAGGGAATTTTTTTCTTTCAGATTTAGTTTATCCTTAGTGTGATCCAAGATTATTGACCTTTCTAGAATTAATGTAATGCCTTAAATGAATGGCTCTTTAAAAAACTACAAGACATCATATAAAAAAAGAAGGTAAGTAAATAGTTTTCCTTGCTCTTATTATAAAATGTATCTCTAAGTAAACATTTTATTAAATCACAGAGTTGCAACACAGACAATTATTTTTAAAATAGTTTAGAAATGCTTTGACATTGGGAGAGTGGGTAAAGGACAGAGAGACAAAAGAAAAATGGAAGACGACTTGCAGGGAACAAAAAGAAGATCCTTTATTCAGGAAATAGAATCTAGGAGAGGAGTTGCTTCACAGGCCATGACCAGTCTCAATACCCTGGAAAGCCTGGAGGATCCAATGAGAAAAGTCAGTTAATACCGAGTCAGTTCCCACACAAACTGCCAATAAAAAAGATCTATTATGCTGTAAGTGTCTACATGTAATTTTTTAAATGCCCTATGATTCAAAGAAAATTTGACACAACTTACAAAGATAAATTAGTACAGAAAATAAAAATGTAAAGAAGAGGAGATGGGAAGGACATAAAGGGGAAATAAAGATAGATAAAATTTAAAAAGTAAAATCAGTAACAAGATCATTATTCAAAACATAGGACATAAAATATTTATGTCCTCAATAAAGGGAGACCATAAAATTTATCTGAGTTTCCTAGAAGCCACTGCAAAGAGAGAAACATGTGCAGTTGCATCATTCACAGTATTCACAAAACCATTAAACATACACACATGTGTGTACACACATGCACATGCACATACACATACACACACTCGGTCGTTCAAAAGCACCTTGAAAAAAATAATTTTCTATCAACCTCATAAAGAAACCACCATAAACTATCTCCTCCTTTATCCCTAGATAAAACACAACAATGAATTTCAAAGTTGTGTTACTTTTAATATCCCTCAATGTAAGCTATGGAATAAAAGTGAAGCATGATTCAGTAAAGCCAATTCTAAGAATGTAAAAATAATATGAACCAAGTACATTGCAATCCTTCATAAATTTTATTTCCCCAAAAATTTTTATAGGTATTCTGTGCCAGAGAGTTCAAAGTCATATTCTAAGTCAAGAACCTGGAGCATGGCTATTTTATAATGTTTGCTAAAGAATAGATCCATATATTTTTCACAGCAAGCCAAGCAGGGAATGTGGTTGATACACACATATGAAATTTAATGAGGTCTAATGAGAATGCCTGCCTGAATTAATTAAACACGTGCTTAATGAGTCTCACTACATAACAGATAGCACTTAGTGGAAATACAATGGTGGAACTTACCCCGCGCCCCAAGGTTAGAGTATTGAGGACCACATGTAATTAAATAAATAATTAAAGCAATGATAAGAACAATACTATTGAGTATCTACTGGAGAAGAGCCTAGCCTGAAAATGAAATGTCAAGAAGGCTTTCCAAAGAAACCATGATCTAAGCCAAAACCTGAAGCAGGAGTTAGCTCAGAGGTTCCAGTCAAACGTCAACACTGATGCCAACCAGTTTTTTCCTATGTTCACCTTCCTTACCCCAACTTTTAAATGGTGGAGCTACTGAAGGATCAGGACATTCTTTCATTTACTCAGTAACAAGGCAAAATCACCTAAGCCTATGGCTCCAATTTTTACCTACATACTGAAAACTCAATGATAGGACAAAAACTATTAAAGCGTCACTGTTCCCAGAAATGTTTCCTGACTTTCCTCTCCCTAAGCCATGGAAAGAATATCCAGTTTTGTGTTTCCGGTTTCTTTCCCTACCCTCCACTGCAAGAAAGGCCCTATGTTGTCAAAACAGGAAAAAACAGTCACAGCAATTAAAGCAATGAAGAACAAAGAACAAAAGATGAAGGATGGATTAGAATAACGGTTAGCCTAGCTGGGAGGAGGGGTAGCTTCTTCAGGAGTCTGGAAGAAAGGGGTGGGAGAGCAGCCACACTGGACTGAAGGCAGGAGCTGGGAAAGGGAACAAGGGCAGTGCTAGAAAGTACTGCTGGAGTACGAGTTCCATTCATGGTTTGGAGAAATGCAAATAGGACTTGCATGATTTTGAAATAATTATTTTAAAGGACTGTATTCTTTTGACCACAATACTCCTTGAGGACCACATCACATGGGTTATGACTTCAAAAGAAATACGTCGGGCAAATTTTTGTCCCAGGCTCAAACCTCTCCTCAGACCTCCTGAACAATATCTAACTAACTCTTGAAACTCCATTTTGGCTGTCCAAGAAGCATCTAAAAACATGATCAAAACAAAATATACAATCTTTGTAAAAAAACAAAAACAAAAAAACATCTCTATCCATCGAAGGACAAGGCCAAATACCTACCTTAACAGCTCCCTCTCTCCATCTCATATTTTTAACTCTTCACCACATTCTGTTTATTTTACAATACAATCCAAAACCTCTCAAATCTGCCCACCTCTCTATATCTAAACTTCTGCCACTCTCATCCCAACTATCAACACCTCTTTAGTTAAATTCGATGGCTTTCATCCACCCTTGCACAACCCATTCCCAGCCTAACCCCTCTAATCAGTTCTCCACTGAGGTAATCTGAATGTTCTTTACAAAATACATAGGTAATCTAATTACTCCTTTCATCCCTACTGAAAAGTTTTCAGTGGGTTCCCACTGCTATTAAATAAACATTTATTGTCTCCTAGTTACTATGGGTCAGGAACACAAAAGCAGTTTAACAAGGTGACTCTGGCTTGGGGTTTCTCACAAGGTTGCAGTGACATCAGCCAGGGCTGCATTCATCTTGTTTGAAGGCTTGTTTGAGGCTGGGAGATTGGCTTCCAACGTGGCTCACTCACCTGGTGCTAGGTTTTGGCAGGAGGACTCAATTCTACCCTAGGTAGGACTCTCCGTGGGCTGCTTAAGGATCCTAAAGCCATGGTAATTGGCCTCTCAGAGCAAGCAATTCAAGAGATGGTAAGGAAGAAGCAACAATTTCTTTTCTGACCCACTCTCAGAAGTCACACAAAATCATTTACAATAGGTTACTCTGGTCAAAACAAATCACTGTGGGAAGGCACTACAAAAAGAGCAAGACCATCAGGCTGCCAAGATCAGTGAATGGGCTATTATAGTGTGTTAACTGAACTTAAAAAAAAATCTTCCGCAATAGATTAAACTCCAGGACCTAGAATGGAGTGACTATTGTAAACCTGAAATTACGTTGAAGTCTTATGCTTAATCTGAGTCACAACTCCCAACCCCAAGACACCCTATTTCCTGCCATATTCCAAATACATCCTCTTTTAAGCATTCTACACCTGCTTACCACCCGCTCCAATCACTATATCTAGCCTAACTGTTCCAAGAGACATTTTTAAATCAATTTTTCTAAATATTCCAAGAAAGAAAAACTTCCAAAACTCTACAAAACTGACATACCTTTTGTCCTTTTCTTAAATCAGACTACCCTTAGTTATATTCCCAAAACGAAAAGGATTTTGTTCCTTATGACATGATATATTTTAACAAATATCACATTATTAAAACTTTTTTTTTGTAAGATTTATAAGCTGCAATTAGTTTCCTTATATATCATTATGCCAATAGGTCCATAGACTTCCAAATCAGAGATGAAAATTGAAAATTAAAAAATACATCTTCCCTTTAATGAGAAATAAGAACAAAGTCAGGGGGATCACGCTACCAGACATCAAAACATACTACACCGCTACAGTAATCAAAACAGTATGGTATTGGCATAAAAACAGGCACATAGATCAGTGGAACAGAATAGAGAGCCCAGGCATTTACGGACAGTTAATCTATGACAAGGGAAGCAAGAATTTACATTAGAGTAAAGATAGTCTATTCAATAAATGGTGCTGGGAAAATGGACTGACACATGCAAAAAAATGAAACTGGACCACCTACTTACACCACATACAAGAACAAATTCAAAATGGATTAAAGACTTAAATGTAAGACCTGAAACCATAAAACTCCTAAAAGAAAATATAGGGAGTACATTTGCAGACATTACCCGGAGCAATATTTTTACTGATGCATCCCTGCGGGTAAGGGAAGTAAAAGAAAAAATGAACATATGGGATTATATTAGACTTAAAAGTTTTTTCACAACAAAGGAAACCATCAATAAAACAAAAAGGAAGCCTACTGATTGAGAGAATATATTCACCAATGATATATCTGATAAGGGGTTAATATCCAAAATTTATAAAGCACTCAAGAAACTTAACACCAAAAAAACAAACAACCCAATTAAAAAATGGGCAGAGGACATGAAGAGACATTTCTCTAAAGAGGACATACAGATGGCCAACAGGCATATGAAAAATGTTCAACCTCACTGGTCATTAGGGAAATGCAAATAAAAACCACAATGAGATACCACCTCACTCCGGTCAGAATGACTATCATCAATAAATCAACAAACAAGTGCTGGGGAGGCTGTGGGGAAAAGGGGACCCTGCTACACTGTTGGTGGGATTGCAGATTGGTGCAGCCACTATGGAAGTCAGTATGGAGGTATCTCAAAAAACTGGAAATGGAACTACCTTTTGACCCAGCAATTCCACTCCTACGTATTTATCCTGACAATCCCAAGACACTAATTCAAAAAAAATATATGCACCCCTATGTTCACTGCAGCGCTATTTACAATAGCCAAGACTTGGAAACAACCGAAATGCCCATCGGTAGATGACTAGATTAAGAAACTGTGGTACATTTATACAATGGAGTATTACTCCGCTATAAAGAAGAATGAAATCGTACCATTTGCAATGATATGGATGGACCTAGAGACTATTATGTTAAGTGAAATAAGTCAGTCCGAGAAAGACAAATACCATATGATCTCACTTACATGTGGAATCTGAAAAACTGAATGAATGAGCAAAGTAAACAGAAACTGTCTCATAGATATAGAGGAAAAACAGCGTTGCTAGTTGGGAGAGGGGTAGGGATGAGGGAGAGGGGGAAGGGATTAGACAGCAAAAATAGGCAACTACAATATTGCCACAGGGATATGAAAGACAGTTTGGGGAATATAATTAATAATGTAAATATTTTGTGGGGTGTCAGACCGTCACATGTCTTGTTGGGGAGACCATTTCATGGATGGAGTAGAGGCTTGATCACTGCACTGTACACCTGAAGCTGAGGTTGTATAATATTGTATACCAACTGTAATAGAATATATAGATAGTCACGGGATGTGGATTATACTGTGGAAGGGAGTCAGAGGTAGTGTAATAGATATATATGATATGGGGGGAGGAGTGGGGTGGCAAATTGGGGGAGGGGGATTGTCACTTTGAGGGGTAAAAAGTACAACTATTGCACAGTGTTGTACACCTGAAACTAATTAAAAATAAATAAATAAATAAATAAAATTTAAAAAAACTTTTTATTTTGTAAGATTTATAAGCTGCAATTAGTTTCCTTATATATCATTATGCCAATAGGTCCATACATAGACTTCCAAATCAGAGATGAAAATTGAAAATTAAAAAATACATCTTCCGGGGCCGGCCGAGTGGCGCATTGGTTAAGCGCTGGTTTTGGGATGCCAGCGGCCCCGGTTCGGATCCCACATGAGGGCCAGTGACACTGCCCTCTACAGCTAACAACAGCTCCACCTGGAGCTAGGCTGTGCAAGCCCCGGTGATGGTGTGGGCTGCAGCCCCTGCTGCAGTGGGCTGCCATAGGCTGCAGTGAGTGGCCCACAGCCAGCGTGAGCGGCTGGCAGCCAAGCGTGAGCTGCCAGTAGCCGCGATGAGCGACATCCAGAGGCCAGCGACCGATCTGCCTCATCTGGGAAGAGCGCAATGACGATACCAACAGTGAAGCAACATCCTCCGCAACTAAAACTGAAGAACAAGAAGACGGCAACTTGTCTGTTCCCCTTCCCCAATTCCCCAACGCTGTTCCCCTCCACCAATTCCCCAATAAAATCTTTAAAAAAAAAAAAAAAAAAATACATCTTCCCTTTAATCATATCAAACTCATATTGATTTTTGGAATATGTATTAATTCAATATTTTATTCAAGTAAAATATACTAAGATTATAATATAATGCAGTGGGAAAATAGGAGAAGTTTTTGAAATTTGACTTTCACAAAACTTTTAAAGAACTCTGTGGTGGCAAAAACAAACAAACAAACAAACAAAAAGTGCTACACTAAAGTGAATTTTCAAAGGACAGATGATTGAAAGACTTACTTTAGGATAAATATAAACTCAATTATAGTTTATGCAAATGCCATGGGGAAAAACCCCACAGCATGAACTTAAAAGCAGCTGAAATTAATTTATTAAATGGTTTAATGGATTCATTTTCAAGATTATTAAGGGCACATGATAAAATGAGAAAAAGAGCTCATGAACAAATTATTTTCTACCAATTTAAAACATAGTCTAAGTAATGTAGTCAGGTTAAAGGACAAGAACGAATTGGATTTTATGAAATATCTAATTTTTCACATATCAACATGATACATATTTTAATATAGAAGAAATGTAACAATAAGAGATGCCACCCATGCATATAATCATGATAAAATTACGCAGTGCCATTTCAATCCACTGTGACCATTATACAGTTCCATTTCAAGATCACGTATGTTGCTATGACCTTTATCGGGGGAAAAAAAAAAAGATTTCATTTTTACAACTCGGGCTTCGCTGCAGGCATACCCCAGAAGCATAATAATTAATGCTAATCATAATGATTTCCATGGCACGGGCATTCCCCCTAGGAAACAGACTGAAAGGAAAAACAGTTTTCACAAAGCATGTGTACTTCTGCAGCTATTTCTATTATTTACTACTAAGGATGGGGTTTTACTACTCAATTGAAGCTAAAAACCTCATTTAATTCCTTGGGTAACCATTTTTTTTTATCATCCTAAATTTTATGTAAAGTGAAAACTACTGTTCCATATTACAAATGTTACGTAATTTTTTTGTTGTTGTTGTTGAGGGCAGTGTCACTGGCCCTCATATGTGGGACCCGAACTGGGGCCGCTGGCTTCCCAAGCCAGTGCTCAACCACCACGCCACTCGGCCGGCCCTATGTTACCTAATTTTAAACAAGCACAATATTGAGGTAGCACAACTTCTCTAGACTTGAAACGTTTGTGTTTTAAAAGAGATACTTCTGATTGATTAGGATCAGCAGGAGTAAACTGCTGCAAATAAGATGCTTTTTCCAAAATAACACAAAATGTAAACACTGGACAAAGATAATCCTATTAAAAGTTTGTCAGTTTGAACAACAGATGAAACTGCATGATTGCACTACATTTGAATGCCTTTGGATATGTTTCAAGAAAATATAGACATCCAATTATTAGATTTTTATGCAACACATCCACAGATGGCAAGAGAAAAATAGAGAAATAAACATGTACATAGGGAGGGGCTGGATCAAGCATTTGCACCTGTGTTCATATGGAAAGGAACGATTGCAAGTGCAGTAGAAAGAAAGGAAAATGCTTATGTAGCTAAAAGAGAAATTATGCGACGTTATGTTCTCCATCAAATCCACTGAAGAATTCTCGCTGGACCAGACCACCAAGTGTTAACCCAACCTGGCGACCAGCTATATCTAGGCTAGGGGTGGCTTAGGGAAAGAAAGTAATGAGGGCAGGAGGCTGAGATGATAAGAAAACTTTTCTAACCGTGCACCACTGCAAATTTCTATCAGGATTTTACCAGAAATTTCATTGCCAGTGAATTCCCTTCCTCATATCTCGATGGTTCTAAGTCACTGTGCAAAACAGGACACGTTTCCTTGGGTCTAATCCACATGCTGCTTCATGTCTTCTTTCCCCTCACCCAGCAGTGCTCAAGAGGCATTTGGAAAATGTGTATAGGCTGTAACGCGGAATTGGAGGATGTCCCCAGCATTTAAAGGGTGAGGTACAGGGATGCTGGCTGTCCTTCCTGCAATGCACAATATACTGCTGCAAAATCACCAAAATTCTACAAGACATACAGTTCACAATGGAAGGAAGGGGAAAAGGGAGGACAGTTATCTAAGCAGGAAACCGAACTTTATTTTACACATCACACAGTGCTTTTTACAAGGACTTTTCTAGGAATGCAACTTCCGTGTAAATGGGGAGAAACTTTACCAAAAATAGCTCTCCATTTCAAAAAGTCAAGTCACAGTTAGTAATGCCATTCGTCATATTTAAGTGGTCAATACAATACAGCTTTGTCAGCGGGCTGGAGCAGATGTTGCATTCAGTTATCCTGTTTATACGTATAAATCTCTGATACTCTGACAATACATCCATCTCAAATCCAATGACCGTCACATCTCACATTCAGTTGCTGGACCTTTTCATCAGCTCAACACGTTCTAACTGAAATTTTAAGTTCAAATAGTCTATCTTTAACCACAACTACTCCAGTTCTCACATGTGCACATATACTTACGTTCTTTTTCTCACTTTCCCTCTCCAAATCATCCCACTTGTTCACTGCTTTATCCCTCATGTTTCAATTATAAAAATAATCAGAACTATCATTTACAAAGTATTTACAATGTGCCAGGCAGGCTTCATGTAAGCATTTATTACACCTCACAATATACCAATGAGATAGGAACTATAATTACCCCCACTTTTGGATGAAAATTGAGGCACAGAAAGATAGTGGAAGTTGCCTGGGATGACACTGCTCATCAGTAGCAGAGTCCCAGAGCCCATGCTTTGATCAGTCCACATATTGCCTCATTTCTCAATGATCATTCTAAATTTTAACAACCTCAAACCCATACTTCAACAATCTCTTCAATGAACCTCAGATTTACAGACAACATTATTTTTGATCTCATCATGAAGAGAAATACTCACACCAGGTTCTTCTCAATTATGCTGACCCATTACAGACAAACTTATCTTCAATCATACCCATCCTCACTTCCAGTTCCAAAGGATGAAATAATTTTCCTCTTCTCAAGGCCAGTCCTATACCTGTGTTCTTGAACCATGGCTCTCCGACTTTATCAGACATGTCCTCTTCAAGCTTCCACTCTGGTCTACTCTATCATCACAAAAATAATTAAATATCTATTTATAATACCTACCTATCTACTCTCCTACCCACCCACACACATACATATGTACATACATACATAACACTCTCCACTGACATACAAAGTCTGACAAGTTCATGAACTTGCTGCAATGATGTTGCTAACCTTTTTGGATATCAGAAGGATTATTCATTATGAATTTGTACCAACTGGACAAACAGTTAACCAAGTTTACTATTTGGAAGTGCTCAAAAGGCTGTGTGAAAACATTAGATGACCTGAACTTTTCACCAACAGTTCATGGTTCTTGCATCACGACAATGCACCAGCTCACACAGCTCACAATGCACCAGTTCACACAGTCTGTGAGGGAGTTTTTAGCCAGTCAACAAATAACTGGATGGGATCACCCTCCCTACTCACCTGATCTGGCCACCAATGACTTCTTTCTTTACCCAAACATAAAAGAAATATTGAAAGGAAGACATTTTGATGACATTCAGGACATCAATGGTAACATGACAACAGCTCTGAGGGCCATTCCAGGAAAAGAGTTTCAAAATTGCTTTGAAGGGTGGACTAGGCACTGGCATTGATACATAGCTTCCCAAGGGTAGTACTTTGAAAGTGACCATAGTGATATTCAGCAATGAGACATGTAGCTCTTTTTCTAGGATGAGTTTGAGAACTTAACTGTCACACCTACCATCCATATACTCTCCTTAGTCATCCAAATTTTTTCATATCAACTTACACTATTCTCTCTTCCTGTCTCTTTCACATAGGAATCTGATATCCAATGAACCATGACTTCATTGAAACTGCTCTGTTGAAGGTAACCATTTAACTGTCAACTCCAAACAGTACTTTCCAGTCTCCACCTTTCTGAAATTCCAGTGCATTTGCCATTGTTGATGGCCTTGGTCTTAAAACTCTTCCTTTGTTTCCACGAAACCAGAGTCTCCTGCCTTTGTGCATACCTTTTTAACCATTGTTTCTCTATCCTTCTTAAGTCAACTTCTTCTACCAAAGTCATAATACATTAGTTTCCTCCAGGTTCCCATCTTTGGTACACATTTTTTTTTTACATGCAGTTACTGAGTGACCTCATTCCCTTTTTGGCTTCGGTATTGCCTTCCTGATGACTCTGAAATTATTATTTCTAATCTGATCTTTTCCTCCTTGCTTCAGATTATTTCAGTCAAGTGCTTTCTAGACAGGAAAACCTAGATGTCCCTTAGGCACCTCAAATACACAAGTCCAGAATTTAATTCATCATCTTCCCCCAAACCTGATCTTGCTCCCTTATTCTCCATGTCAGATACCAGCACCACTCTCCATCTGGTTACTCACACCAAAAAGAGCGATGTGAAGCTTTTCTTCCTGCGTTCATTCCACTGACACAACTGCTCCTTTTTCAGCTCCTTCCTTCAACATACTGATTATTGCTGTTTTTGTTTAGATACCAATTATCTTTTAACTAATATAAAACATCAGCCGCTAAGCGCTGACCTTGGAAGCCAGCGGCCCCGGTTCGGTCCCACATATGAGGGCCAGTGACACTGCCCTCAAAAAAAAAAAAAAAAACATCAGCCGCCTTGCCTATAAATTCATTGAATATATCGTCATCTATGTAACCTATATAAAAAATGGAAATTTAACCAGTTCACCCCTTATCTAAAAACTCTTCAAAGATTCCCCATTGCCAAACAAAAGTTGATCCAATTAGCCTAATGGTATTCTCTGCCAGGAAGATGACTTCAATAAAATTGCTATATTCTCACCGATTACAAAGGGGCACATAGACATATGTATACATATACACGTCTCTAAAATGTAGTACACAGTCCAATTGTAACCACTGAAAATTAATATTAGTCAGAGAACTTAACATGTAGTCCCTTCCAGAAAATGTTTCATTTTATAAGGACTCTGATAACACTTAATGGTAGTGAGTCCTTAGGATATGAAATAGGTGGCAAGTCATTCCAAGAGAATAAAAAGTGTCCAGTCAGTTCTAGCAGAAAAAAAGGTGGCACACTGAAACTTGTTAATTTGAGAGTGACAGTTTAATGAAGAAATTATTTACAAAGATGTGGACAGTGGTTAGGGGATAGAGAACAGGGGATAGTACACAGTTCCTGGGGATCTAGCAAAAGCAAGGGACATTATCCTCCTTAAGCCTGAAGAGCAAGAGGAGTATGTGATGGCCGGAATGCAGGCAGGGCTGGTTACCTAGAGAGGGCCTCCTGACAGGAGCTCTGGCTTTTGGGGAGAGGAAAGCAGGCAATTCACAGCGAAACAAGGGAAGGAGCCAGGGGAGAAAGTACCCTGCCTCCACCTTCCCCTCAACCCTCTGATCTCCAGCTAGCGTCTCCAATTGGTGTCATCCAACCAGACGCCAAAGGGCAGGGGAGCCAGATATGCACTTGGAAGAGGTCAGCCTCCCAGGACATATAGAGGTCCTGGAAAGGTGAAGAGAAGATTACCAGCCGATTCATAAAGTTTGATAAGAGCCCTTAAAGAGGATATAGTTCCAAAATCTTTGATTTCCATATTAGGAACTGAGTCTTACACAATCAAGTGACATTTCCAAGGTCACATCATTACTTAGGAGCAGTACAAGAACTGGGGGCCAGGTCAGGTGACAATTTCCATTACACCTCATGACTCTGTAAACTCCCATTAAACAAAGAAATACTCACGCCCCAAAGCATGACCACTTTTCCAAGCCATTCTCAAATGCCACTTTCTCCACTAGAGTATTTTGTGAAACCTTCCCCCGCCCATTTAATATCATCGCTCACTCCTCCAATTTAAATAGTATGATTTTCTTGTAACACCTATATTTTCAACTAGTATTACATTTATTATCATCTACTTGTGGATTAGTCTCACCTGTGGAATTATAAAGCCCAGAAGAATGTAAATCCACCCCCCCACACACCACCAAGCACATGGCTGCTACGGTGCTGTGCTCCTTCAGTGAGAGCAAGCCTGCTCCTCTTTTCCCCAGGAATTGCCAAGTAACTTTACACCTAGGCTCTCTCTCCACCAGTTTTAAACTTAGATGATGAAATTGTATTCAGTGTTTTTGTATTACAGTTGACTCTCGAATGCGACGGGGAGGGAGTAGGGAGGTCGACCTCCAATGCAGTTGAAAATGTGAGTATAACTACAGGTAGCCATACACATACTCGGATTCACAATCATGGATTTCACCCTTGAATCACATGGGTTTGAACTGAGGGCCTCTGTGTATAAGGGGACCTGTGCAGTTCAAACCTGCATTGTTCACAGGTCAACTGTACCTGTATTCCACAAATAAAACAAGCCTTTAATTAAGAGATAAAATCTTCTGGATATCCATTGTCCCCTCTGTATTTATTCACCCACTATTTTGGTAACCCCTAGGTCCTACAACACAGTGTCGACACATAAAAAACATTGAATTCATACATGTTAGACTGATACGTTTAAAGTTCTTTAGAGCATACAAAAGAACCAAAGTAATTTCATATCACTTGAAGATATTCCCACTAGTCATTATATTAGAAAAAATTTACAAAATCAAATATCAAAGTATATGAGTGTTCTTTTCTTATGCAATCTAATAAAATCAATATATAAAATGTTATGAAAATTGGGGGAAGATCTAAACAATTTCAAATGCTCCAGATAACCACATATATCTAGTCATGGAATTATTGACCTAAATTCTACTAGCCTGCTGTGTAAATGAACAGCACTTAAAAGGGCTCTCATTTCTGAGTCAGAAGAAAAATTAACATAACAAAAAGGAAAACCATCAAAGGCTAACTGATGTAGTATAATCAATTTAATGTCTTTGTACCACCTCAAAATTACAACTAACCTACAAAACAACCATCATTGAGAATCACCTTCAGAATAGCTGAACAGAAGTCTTACAACTAAGGACATGAGGAAGCCACCTGGAGACGGGTAGGAGGGGCAGAGAGACACGGAACAGGCTGGTCCCATACCCACTTCTTTTAAAAATCAAATTGGGAGGGATATCTCAGTTGTGGGGGTCCCCCTGGAGGATCTAGGGGTCCCAACTCCATACCAGGATCCCCAGCCCCGGGTTCCAGGGCCAGGAAGAGAAGTCCCCACAATCTCTGGCTGTGAAAACCAGAGGAGATTGTGACTGAGGGAGAATGAGGGCTGCCGGGTCCCAGGCATTCCTCTTAAAGGGACAGCACGCAGACTTACTGAACTACTCACAGAAGTGCTGGCAGGATCCATTATTTCTTTGTTGAGCCCTCCTCCCATTGAGACATGAAGACGCAGGTGGCCGCCATATCTGAAGCTCCATCCACCTGGCTAGCACTATTTGGCCTCCCAACTCCCCCACCCCCATCCTGGTGATTCGCTGACACCTTGTCTCACCCAACTTGCACAACAAACCAAGTCACTTCCAGTGGCTTTTCCATACAAAAGGACTATCTTGGCTCCTGTGGACTTCCCTAAAATCTCTCAAAGGTTCACAAAACCCAGCCAAGCAGCATCTGTCCTTAGTGTGCCCCAGTCTTCACGTTACGCCGCCTCAGGCCTGGCACTAGCAGCACCCAGCCTCAGTTCATGGCTTGGCCTCTCCCAGGCATCGCCGAGCCCAGCGCAGGTGGCTGCCATCTGCAGATTGCTTTTTGGCTCATGCCGGGTGGCCCTGGACAGGGCACAGACTCCAGCTGAACTTGGGCAGCAGCGGGTCCCCTCGCAGGAGGCTTTGGAGTTGGCAAGTCCAGTGGTTGGCATTGAACCCAGCAGGAGCACCACCCAGCTGCCTCCACAGGTGACACACCAAGGGTAGACTGGGCAGGCCCCAGAGCCCTGGTGAAGTGAAGCCTGCTCTGTAGGGTCAGCCCCTGCTCCTCCACTGCAGTCACGGCCAGTCCTCTGAGCCAATCAGCCTGAGGTCAGTCCCTCCCCTTGACACGAAAACAGCAACCAAGGCTCAGGAGGGAACACACAACCCACACGAGAAACACACCTCAAGCACCCAGCTCAGGTGATCAGGCAATCTAAACCACTGGGCCTCATAGCTAATCTACGATATAAGGCCACTCTACTAAGACCAGGATACATAGCACCCTACCTAATACATGGAATCAAACACAGGGAGGCAGCCAAAATGGGGAGACAGAGAAATATGTACCGAATAAAAAAAAAAAAACAAAGCTCCAGAAAAAGAACTAAACAAAATGTAGACATCCCATCTACCAGACGCAGAGTTCAAAAAACTGGTTACAAGGATGCTCAAAGAACTTAGAGGAAGAGTAGATGAACTCACTAAGAACTTTAACAAAGAGATAGGAAACATAAAAATGGAGATAGAGGGCTGGAAGTGTGGCGTGTTGGTTAAGAGCTGGCTTGGGACACCAGCTCTAAGCAGCAGGGCCCCGGTTCGGATCCCACATATGAGGTCCAGTGACACTGCCCTCTACAGCTAAGATGGTGAACAACAGCTCCACCTGGAGCTGGGCTGCCATGAGTCACTGGTGACGGCACAGGCTGAAGCCCCTGCTGCAGTGGGCTGCCATAAGATACAGTGAGTGGCCGGCAGCCAGTGTGAGCGGCTGGCAGCCAGCGTGAGCTGCCAATAGCCACAGTGAGCGGCCGTCCAGAGGCCGGCAACTGATCTGCCTCACTCTAGAAGAGCTCATGATAATACCAACATGGGCCAGTGAAGCAACGTCTTCCACAACTAGACTGAAGAACGAAAGGAGAGCAACTTGTCTGTTCCCCTCCCCCAATTAAAAAAAAAAGAGATAGAAAACATAAAAAGAACCAGTCAGAAATGAACAATACAATAACTGAAATAAAAAACACATTAGAGGGAATCAATAGATTAGATGAGGCAGAGGACTGAAACAGTAATTTAGAAGTTAAGGTAGCAGAAAATACCATTCAAAACAGCAAAAATTAAAATAAAACAAAATGAGGATAGTTTAAGGGGCCTCTAGGATAACATTAAGTGTACCAACATTTGCATCATTGGGGAACCAGAAGAAGGAGAGAGAGCAAGAAACTGAAAAACCTATTTGAAGAATTCATGACAGAATACTTCCTTAACCTGATGAAGGAAACAGACATACAAGCCCAGGAAGTGCAAAGAGTTCCAAAGAGATTCACACCGAGACACATCACAATTAAAATACCAAAGGTTAAAGACAGAATCTTAAAAGCAGCAAGACAAAAGCAGTTAGTTACCTACAAGGGAGCTTCCACAGGATGGGTCAGCTGATTTCTCAACAGAAACTTTGCAGGCCAGAGAGATTGGCATGAAATATTCAAAGTGATTAAACACAAGGACCTACAACCAAGATTACTCTACCCAGCAAAGTTATCATTTAGAATCAATCGACAGATACAGAGCTTCCCAGACAAGAAAAAGCTAAAGGAGTTCATCACAACCAAACTAATGTTAGAGGAACTTCTTCAAGATGAAAAATCAAAAATATAAATAATAAAATGGCAATAACAACACATCTATCAACAATTACTTTAAATGTAAATGAACTAAATGCTTCAATCAAAAGATATAGGTGGCTGAATGGGCAAGAAAACAAGACCCTAATATATGCTGCCTACAAGAAACTCACTTCAGATCGAAAGACACATGTACACTGAAAGTAAAGGAATGAAAAAAGATATTTTATGAAAATGAAAAAAACAAACAAAAAAACTTGGAGTAGCAATACTTACATCAGACAAAATAGACTTTAAAACAAAGGCTATCACAGGAAACAAAGCAGGACCCAGTAATCCTACTTCTGGGTATTTATCTGAAGAAACCCAAAACACTACTTTGAAGGGTCATCGGCATCCATTGTTCATTGCAGTAGCTGAGATATGGAGGCAACTCAGGTGTCCATCATTGGATGAATGGATAAAGAAGAGGTGGGAAAACTACTCAGTCATAAAAAAAATTAAATCTTCCCATCTGCAACAACATGGATGGACCTAGAAGGTATTGAGCTGACTGGAGTAAGTCAGACAGGGAAAGACAAATGCGTATGATTTTAATTATATATGGAATATAAAGAAAATAAACAAACAACAAAACAGAAATACTTTAAGTCACAGATACAGAGAACACTTTGATGGTTGCCAGCTGGGACAGGTTTTTGGGTGTGTGAAAACGGGAAAGGGATTAAGAAGTACAAATTGGGAGTTACAAAATAACTATGAGGACCGGCTGAGTGGCGCGGTGGTTAAGCACTGGCTTGGGAAGCCAGCAGCCCCAGTTCGGATCCCACATATGAGGGCCAGTGACACTGCCCTCTACAGCTAACAACAGCTCCACCTGGAGCTGGGCTGCAAACCCTGTCGACGGTGTAGGCTGCAGCCCCTGCTGCAGTGGGCTGCCATAGGCTGCAGTGAGTGGCCAGCAGCCAGCATGAGCAGCTGGCAGCCAGCGTGAGCTGCCAATAGCCGCGGTGAGCAACCATCCAGAGGTCGGCACAATGACGATACCAACATGGGCCAGTGAAGCAACATCCTCCGTCCTCCGCAACTAGACTGAAGAACAAAAAGACAGCAACTTGTCTGTTCCCCTTCCCTGATTTCCCAACGCTGTTCCCCTCCCCCAATTCCCCAATAAACTCTTTAAAAAATAAATAAATAAAATAAAGTCTACTGACCTGCTGTGTAAATGACTAGCATTTAAGAGCTCTCATTTCTGAGTCAGAATAAATTAATATAACAAAAAGGAAAACCATCAAAGGCTAATTGATGTAGTATAATCAATTGAATGTATTTTGTACTATTCTAAAACACCATTAGTACAACTTCAAATTATAGTCTAAAAAATTCTAAGGTAATTAAATCATAAAGCCTTACCTATAAAATCTGAGAGATCAGAAAATTCATTTCAGAGAACAGAGTTTCCCCACTTACATTTTTATAGGAAATCACATATTCCCAAATATAGCAAAGTGAAAAACACTGGATGTATAGTTTTTGCCCACTTTTGAATTTTTATGTAAAAATTAGAAAATAAAACCACAATCAAAGATTCAGATAGAAAGCCCATTGCAAAAAAAAATTAAGTTTATCTCTATCATTGTTATTATTTAAGAGAAAACTATACAAAATATGACAAGCAATTTTTAAGAACCTTGAAAATAAATGTTTATAACATAAAATGAAAATAACATTTTATGTTAATTTTTAGCAACTGACAATACATTTACAAAAACTATACTCCCTGAATGCTTCTCTTAAATATCAGGTAAACGCTACTTTCAATTTTGAGCATGATATAGATTTAAGATAAATTACTCTTATTTAAATATTCACATAGACTCTGAGTGTGATATATAGTACTTAATAATAATATGCATTCATCTAGAGATACTATTATTTCTGATTGATTGTCTATTGTTAATTTTTTTTAACCCAATCTATGAGTACCATCAACACATACATATGGAAACCAGGTTCTGTCTTGGTTAAAATAGTTGCCAGAAAGCATTCAATGAAACTTATATACAAGAAGATCGCTCCTTCTTCTCCATTAAGTATGAACATTATAACTCATTAACAAGGTCAGGAAAGATCAAATTTTAAAAATCACATTAACAACTCAAGTGGGTATTCCCTTAATTTATACCAAACACAGGTCAGTCTCTGAAAGGTAATAAACCAACTAATAGGTTGCATAGAAGCTATAAACACATGAAAAGAAATGAAGCAAAATTCAAATAATGAACCATAAATGGGTAACCTCATGTTGCAAGCTGGTGACTTTGAACTATCTGGGCAATTTCTTTAGTATTCCTTTTTTAAATAAATCTTTCAGAATAGTAATGATAATACAATAGTATTCACTTGATTACTTGGATCTATGTGGTAATATTTATTCTACATAAAACAATAGCAATGAAAAGCCTTCAAATAAACTAAAGTTACTTTACAAGATGTAGGCTTCTAGGTGAAATACAATAATGCATGTATTGTGGGCTATCAACTGTGGGTTGTGGAATTTGGATGAAATATTGTTCATTATAGCAGGGGAAGAGTCAATCTTAAATAAGTAAAATAATCAGTCCAGTTAGTAAAGGTATTAATATAAATCATTTTTACCTTTTACTGGAGGTATTCACAGAGCCAGAAAACAACCGAGTCCTGAGCCAATGGGCCCAAAGTAATGAAGTAGATTAAACTAGTCATATACCATTCAAATACCTACTTACGTTACATATCTACAAAATTTTTCTTATCCCTTCTTTTCCTATCTCACAAGTTTTTTTATAGCTTTGATACTCAATGTGTTTCCCCAGGTTTCTTTCTTTCTGTCTTGACAATCACTATCTGTTCTCAGGGGTTTAAATATCACATGTGTAGTGCATTAAATATCCATTAATCTCTAGTTCCTACCTCTACTAGGAACTACCTCGAGTTCCTACCCCAGTTCTGGTGGTGGGTATTTCAAATGAAAGCCCCACCTCTTCTAACCCAATTGTTTATCTTTCTAGTCTAGCCCCAAACGAGCTTCACCTCCAGAGATCCAATGCCAAATCCAAGGACAATGAGAGAGAAGTATCAAGGTTCCCCAATCTCCAACAAGTCAAAGTCCCATATCCTTACCATGCCTTACACATTGCTTCATGTTCTGAACTTGAGCAATTGTTGCTTTCTCATGCCTTTCTGCCTTTGCACAAATAGTTCTCCGTACCCAGAACTCCCTTCTTCTCCTTATCCACTTAAAAAAGTTCCTCCTTACTTCTGAAGATGCATATTAGCCTTCATCTCCCCTATGAAACCCCAAATAGAATGGACTGTTTCCCTCACTATAACCTCAAAGCAATCTATACATATCATATCTCTATAGTTTTATTCCTGAGAGCTCTTCTACTGTAGACTGGTTTATTGTTGTTGTTTTTTGGGGGTTTTGATATATATATATATTTATTGTAGTATCCTCAGTACCTAACCCTGAGTGTGATATAAAAATTATTTTCAATAATTGTTGACTCTGCCTGTGCTTTTCACCTCCAAACTATCTTTCAAATCTGTCCATTTCTTTCCAACTCTGCAACTATCACCACTCATTAGTTTTTGTCTGGACAAGAGCTTCGTGATTGTCTGGGTCAATCCATTCTCAATAGTGTAGATAGTATGATCTCTTTTTTTTTTTAAAGACAAACTTAATTATCTCTTACCTCCACCTCCTTCTCCAGGTTCATCTTTCACCACCTCCCCTTTCCATTTTCAGCTCACTCAATGGCCTGCTTACAAGCCCTTCGTTGTTACCATGCTCCTTCCTGCCTGAATATAAAATGTTTACACACATTGTCTCTTCTCTGATGCGTTCTTTGCTCTTAGCTCACTTAATTCTTGAGATTCTTGGCTTTTGGTTACTTCTCTCTCAGGAAAGCCTCACTAGACCTCCTTGACCAGTTTAAATCCTTCTGTTAAGTGATCTCATAGCACCATACATTCCCTTTTATAGCAGTGGACATTTCTCATTCCCTTGGATGATTATTTGATAAACGCCTTTCTCCCCTAAATTGAAAGTTCCTTAGGAGCTAAGATCATGTCCAATTTGGCTCCACATTGTAGCCTCAGCACCAAGGGCAACACACCCCTTTTAGAGTAGAAGCTCAATATTTATTGAATAAATGAAGGAATGATCTCATTTTCACACTGACACTCAGACCTAATAGCCGTCATTTTTTCACTTTTCCCTATCCTTTCTTCTCTTCACCCAATCACTTGCCACATCTATCTCCTCAATGTCTCTCTTACCAGTACCTTTCTTTTCATTTCTCCATTCAGTAACTGTTTCAATGTTTTATGGGGTACCTGCTATGTGGCATACTTCAGTATTGAAGATACAGTTGTAAAGAAAGAGACAAAAAAAATCCAAGCTTTCATTTCATGTAGCTTATATTCTCAGATGGCAGGGAGGAAAGGCATGGGGGATGGGCAGCAGTTAAGAAGCAAGATGAAAATGAAAAATATAACATGTTAATGATAAGTGCTAAGGAGAAAGAAAACAGAGCAAGGAAATGGGATGTCAAATACTGGGGGATGGTAGCTGAAATTTTGGATAGGGTAACCAGGGAAGGTTTCTCTGAAAAGGTGTCATCTGAATAAAGACCAGAAATAGGGTGTCAATCATGTAGATACGTGAGGGATGAGTATGCCAGGTTTACTGACTTAATAAATGTGCTATCGATCTTTATGTAGTAATTCCTCAATTTACTTAGATTATCTCTATTAGAAAATTGAGTGGAGATGACCTTGTTAGAACTGGGCATACTAAGACATAACCACCAGCAGAAAAAAAAAAAAAAGACACCCAGAAATATATAGCTATATAAGGATTTAAAGAAGGGAGAAACGAAGGCACTTACAATAGAATACTACTGTTACATAGGACAGAACAAGAATGGATATTCACAATCACAGTAGTACCTTAAGTCAATTCAGGAAGTTTAATTTCGATGCATATACTGGAAAATAAGTTTACACTGTCTAAAGATAAGATTTCAAAAAACATTTTATCCAAAAACCAACACAACACAAAAGAAGTGAACAGAGACAGTTAACTAGCACTTAAAGTGCTACCTGGGATATGCAATTGTCCTAACTCAAAATCAACCCCAAGTATTAAAATGGTTGATTATTATTTTCTCATTTAACTAATTAATTCTTGTTCTCCCATTATCATAGAAGTACAATGAAAAGTGCCAGAACTGCAACACGGTGGTTAACATTCTAAACTGACATAATGAGCCAGAGAGGAATGCAGTATCGAATCCTATTTAAAATGTAAATTAATAGCTTGCTTTTCATATCATCATGCAAATGAATATCTGCCTTTTCATATCATAAAATCTCCCACTTTATGGCTATAATTATATATTATTAACTAAATTAGAGTTTGCTCCCATTTCAGCAAAATGAACATTCATAAAATGGATTACTTTTGATGTATTATTTACTATTGGTTCTGTTAACAATATTAGTAACATAATTTCCTGCCTTACAATCCAGGTTGCCTCTCCTTGACTTTCTTCAGGAAACTCTTTAGCTATTGTATTTTTGATGGTAACAGATCATATTCTTTTTTTGTTTTCTCAAACAGAAAAAAAAGAAAAAAAAATGTACCCTGCCAACATCTGCATGTTTGTATCCCCCCAAAAGACATATGTTGAAATCCTAGCCCCTAAAGCTGATGGTATTAGGAGGTGGGGACTTTGTGAGTTAGCTAAAGAATGAGGATGGAGCCTTCATGAGTGGGATCAGTGCCTTAGAAAAGAAGCCCAGGAAAGGTCCCCACCCATCATAGCAAGAAGGCACCTGTTACGAACCAGGAAGAGAGCTCTGGCCTGACCCTGCTGGCGCTGGAATCCTGGCCCGCCAGCCTCCAGAACTGTAAGCAATAAATTTCTGCTGTTTATAAACTACCCCGTCTGTGCTCTTTTGTTATAGCAGCCCAAATGGACTCAAACATACCCAGTGGAGAGTCCATAAATATTAATTGGTTAACTTTGCCATGAACAAGAACATTTTTATTTTTATGGTTACATCTTCAGAAAGAAGATTTCTGGCAAAATTAATACATTCATCATTTATAAAAACAATTACTTTTTGGATTTTTTTTTCCATATAATTATAAAATCAAATATGTCAAGTCAGGTAGCTTGGGTGTAAAAAAAAAAAATTCAGAACAGAACACACTGAAAACAAAAACAAAATGTCAGAGTTTTAGATGGAAGCTTGTTTATCTTTATCCAGTTGCAAAAGGCTGGGGAGTAATACATTCAGCAGAATGGTGTCAATCTATATTCAGAAGCCTTTATAGGAAATGGAAATTTGACACTACCACCACTTCTCCCTTGCTGGCTTTCAGGGGGCCTAGTCACATTGAGCAGAAATGACTGTCCCTGACAGGAGTTTCCCAAATAATTTCCAATACTTTGAAAAAATCCTGAATTTTTTTTTTTTGTATGTTATCAATCATGCCTTTAAGCTAATGGCTCTTCAGGGGAAAACTTAATAAGCAGAGAAAAATCTGGGCAACTTCTATCTATTACTAACATGCTGTTACAAAATAAATATTAAAGCAAGAGAAAATGAACCTTTCTCTCTCATAGTTATCTCCATTCTCCCTTTGATAAAAATCTCACTTTGTATTTAAATTCAAAAGTAGTCCCTAGCAAGGGAAGCTGGTTTCACGTACATTCATTAAGGAAGTTTGCTATTTTGATCATTTTAAATAAAGAAAATCAAGGCTTCCCACTCAAAAATGTTGGTTTCACACGTACTGCTCACAGAAATTGCCTTGGTGATGATATCCTGTGCTAATGGCAACATTAGTCTTCATGGGACCATGATAATGGTCATTTAAAAAAGGGTAGGGGTGACTAAATTTGTTTTAATCCTTTTATGATTTCTGCTACAAAGGAAATGTCAAATCAAAACCATAGAAAAGAGACAGATGATAATGCTGAAGAAAGATGGGAAAACAGAGAGAAGATGGGAATTCATGAAGTTGGTGTGTTTCCCTTTTAGTATTCCCACTGTTTCTGCAAAGCATCCTCTTACAGTGTCCTTCCCTGGACACCGCCCCTTCCCTCTGTATTCATTTCTCAGTCTCAGTCACTTATGGGCTTTACTCAGTTTATACTATCTTTCTTTGAGCAATTCATCTCTCTCTCCCCTGTCATTATAAATACAGTTTCCTTGGCAGAGTGAAAGATCAATCTGGAACAAGCTCTGAAAAAACCCAGGGAGCTACCTGAGGAAGTTGGTCGGGACTCCTGCTCAGTGTTGTGATGTCACAAGCAGCATAATGTGCACCAAATGCCTGAGCCCTGACATGGTCCCTAGTGCACTGCAGAGGCTAGTGATGGACTCTCCAGGGACAAGGAGGCCAAACTTGCTGATCTAAGGGATTCAGGGGCCTAATACAGATCCCAAAGATCATGTAGGCTGACCACTAGATACACAAGAACTAACACCAACAGTCTAGGAAAAAAGCACACTGCATAATCTGAGTATTAGCTACAAGTATTCAAATCCAACCAATAGCACTTATTACTACATGGTTCCATTAGAACAGAAGCATTGGAAATATTTTCTCTCCTTTCTACACTTAACATGATACTTTGTACCAAATGCTACTGAGATAGGTACTAATGAAAACCACAGACAATAATATATGAAAGTGCTTTGCAAACGGTAAAATCTTATACAAGCCTATGTTGTTATTATTAACAATATTCTTCCCAGCATACATTGGCCTCCTGTGGAAAATCCCCCATCTTTATGAATATATCCAATATCCAGAGTTAATTTGCTTTCCAGAAAGAAAAAATATATACAAAAGAAAAAAAATAGGTTCTATCTGGAAATTTAATTATAAGTATAGAATAATACTGGTTACCACACAGAGAAAATGAACATGAAAAGATGAAATATATGCTTAAATTAGATACATGATGTAATACCTCATATATCAAAGACCCAAACAAACCAAGTAAAAAGTTTATAAAGAACACGAGAAACTAAGCTCCTATAAAAAAAATTCACATAAATACTTCTTAAGATGACATTCATCAAAGTAAATAAAATCTTTATATGTACATTACCTCCTCATAAATGGTATTTGTTTCACCCAAAGGAGAAAAAATGAGCACCCACAAGAAAAGTGAGAGAGAGAGTTCACAGAACATTACAACAAGATGCGTCACAATTAAAGCTTTGCAACTTGGTTTATTATAAAATAACATTTTAAGTACGCTACTTACAGCTCAGTAGTTTGTTATATGAGGAGAAGGTAGTGGAAGAAGAGTAAAATAAAATGTTAAGAGAACTCACAAGGTCAAGGTGCACTTCCTACCACTCTTAACAAAAATCCTACTCAATACTTAGAAAAACAAAAGACAGAACCGCTGGACATAGCCTCCCTCGATAACTATGATTAGACTATTGATCAGGGACTAGTGCTGACCTAAATAGAGTAACCAGTACCCGGGATGACTCATGCGAATGTGCTTTGTGAACAGAAAAACCTCACTTGTTTCTCCTTCTTTTTTCTTTCTATGAGTTTGTTACAGAGTGGACCTGTTTTCTTCCTGGATCTATTCACTGAACTAGAAAACTGGCTCTTAAATCATTTTAAAAATGCAGTGTGACTGTAAGAACATCATTTTTCACAACCATGGAATCACGTTTATTTTGAGACTATATTTGGACCAGTGATTTTTAAAACTGTAATCTCCAAGTTAAGTGAAATTATAATTTTAAACAAACAAAAATTTAACCTTTAGATTTTCATAGTAAAAATGAAGTGAAGATTCAACTTCTGGGTAACAAAAACAACCAAATTATGTGAAGATAAAGACATTGGATAGGTCAAAGAATCTAATGAGTTATTGGTCTTATTTATCCACATCCTCTAGTTATAATTTGCTTCTAAACTTTAATGAAGTGAGTTATATCCAGTGATAAAAATGTATTAATTCAATGGTAGAAAAGCAAGAACATTCCCCTGGACACTAGACTCACTGGAAAGGGTGGGTATATTATACAGCCAAGAAATACACTGCAATTATTAAAGAACTCAATATAACAATTCATATAAGCACACATATTTATTTACATATATGTGTATAAAATACATATATAAAAAATATTTTAAGTTGTATTACATCATTATGGAAAAAGCATGAATAAGTTATTTTCCTTTTAGTTATAAACAATGCATTCACTTCTAAAATTTTAAACAACTGTTAAAGAAACTAACATTTTGGGCATGACTGAGTAGCTCATTTAGCTATAAAGACATTATTTCTTTATACATACCAAGTAAAATTTGAAAAAATACTCAGAAAATTCATTTCTGCATCAGTTTTTCACATTTCTTTTAACATGATACGAGCAAGCATTTTATAAACAACGTTAACTATATACTTTCCCATTAGAGAAAAGATGCTAAATTTGTCCGTGGGATGGGTACTCCCATATAACCCCACCCCTAAGATGGGATTATTAACTCTAAGGGGGATTTCTGTATGTATTACTTTGAGTGAATAAGATGGAAGTAACTAATACACATTACAGTTTTGATAAGCTGTAATTTTATAACAAAAAAGTTTGATGAGAAAAAAATTTTTATTAAATGATCAAATATAAGAATTCCATATTTAATCATCTAATTGTTTTGTGTTCACTACTGTTGACTCCTTAAAGGATTTTAAATACCTTAACAACATGTAAAATGTTCATCATACCACCAGGTCATGTAGCCACCTATAAATGCTACTAATAGCACAAGTAACAGATAGCAAAATAAATGTCATTAATATTGCATATAATAAACACAAAGCTAATCATGAAATCCAGTACTAATGGTATTTTAAAATAGAGGATAAAAGGGGGTAAAATATATGGTGATGGAAAAAGTCCTGACTCTGTGGTGAACACAATACAATATACAGATGATGTAAGATGGAATTGTACACTTAAAATCTATGTAATTTTACATACCAATGTCACCCCAATAAATTAATAAATTGGTTTTTAAAACTTAGATGGAAGAGATGATGATTTGTAGCTCTTCTTTCTTTGAAAGGGAGTTGCAGGGAGGTGTTTATCTATGTAAGTATTATAGTTCATCAGAGTGGCTGGGTTTTGCCTAATTGTATCGGGACAGAAACGTCCGTATCAGGTACTAGCTGCAGCGGGAGAGCCCTTTGCCCTGGACATGCTTTGGAGTAGCCAGGTGTGATCTAGGGTAGCTTTCCTCTTTGGATCTCTGTATAGATCCATTTGAATCTTTCTGCATACCCCTATTCCATTTGCAAATACTCATATATATATCATAGATATACTTTAGAAGTATACATAGGAAAAAATGTGCCAGAAAGAGAGAATCTGCAACAGGAAAAATAAAAAAAAGTCTGTTTTCTTCAAAAAGGTAACTTGCTTGAAAAAAATAATTTTGTTAAATTATACATAAAACTTACCATCCTAACCTTTTGTAAATGGACATTTCAGTGGCAGGCATTAAATACATTCACTATATATAATACATTGTGTAACCATCACCATCAGCCATCAGCATAACTCATATCATCTTGTCAAAACGAAACTCTGTACCCATTAAACAATAACTCCCCATTCCCCTACTCCAGCCCTTGGCAACAACCATTTTACTTTCTGTCTCTATAATTTTGTCCAAACTAAATACCTCTTATAAGTAGAATTATATAGTAAGCCTTTTTATGACGGCTTATTTCACTTAGCAAAATATCTTCATGCTGTAGCATATTCCAGAATTTCTTCCTTCTTAAGGCTGAATAATACTCCATTGTATGATTATAACACATTTTGCTTATCCATTCATCCATCAATGAACACTGGGGTTAATTCCAGATTTTAGCTATTATGAATAACATTGCTATGAACAGGGATATACAAATATCACGAGACCCTTCTTTCAATTCTTTCAATTCTACACAGCAGTGGAATTAATGGACATGATAATTCTATTTTTAATTTTTTGAGGAAGCGCCATACTGTTTTCCACAGCAGCTATACAAGTTTACATTTCCACAACAGTGCACAAGGGTTCCAATTTCTCCACATCTTCACCAAAACTTGTTTTCTGTCTTATGCTTTTTACTTTTGCTTTTGTTTTGTTTTTTGCTGGTGACCATCCTAATGGGTATGAGGTAACATCTCATTGTAGTTTTGATTTGCATTTGCCTAATTAGTGATGTTGATCATCTTTTCATATGCTTATTTGTCATTCCAAACATCTTTAGAGAAATGTATATTCAACTCTTTTGCCCATGTTTTAATCAGGTTGGCTGTTTCTGGTTGTTGAGTTTAGAAGTTCTCTATATATTCTGGAAATTAAAACCTCATCAGATATATAATTTGCAAATATTTTCTCCCATTCTGTAGGTTGCCTTTTTAATCTTTGGATGGTGTGTTTTGATGCACAAATTTTAAAATTTTCATAAAGTACAATTTGCCTATTTTTTCTTTTGTTACCTGTACCTTTGGTGTTATATCTAAGAAATCATTGCCATTATCTAATGCTGTTTTCCCATTTCCTTCTAAGAGGTTTTTTTGTTTGTTTGCTTGTTTTTTTAGTTTCAGGTGTACAAAGCAACATAATAATTAGATATTTACACCCCTCCCTCAAGCTACTACCCCCCTCTGACATCTTATATAACTGGTATAATACCATTGACTATCTTCCTTATGCTATTCTCCACCTTATAAGAGTTTTATAGTTTTAGATATTATATTTAGGTCTTTGATCCATTTTGAGTTAGTTTTTGTATATGGTGTTAGGAAGGGTCCAACTTCATTCTTTTGAATATGGATATCCAGTTTTCACAGCACCATTTGTTGAAAAGACTGTTCTTTCTCCCACTGAATGATCTTAGCAACCTTGTCAAAAATCATTTGACCAAATATGCCAGGGTTTCTTTCTGGACTCTCCATTCTATTTCATTGGTTTATATGTCTGACTTTATGCCAGTACCACAGTTTTGATAACTATAACTTTATACTTAATTTGAAATCAGGAAGTACAAGTATTCCAGGTTTGTTCTTCTTTTTCAAGATTGTTTTGACTTTAGATTCCATATGAATTTTAGAATGGTTTTTCTATGTCTGCAAAAACATTATTGGGATTTTGATATGGATTGAATCTGTAGATCATTTTGGGTAGTATTGACATTTTAACAATATTAAGTATTCTAATCCATGAGTATGATATGTTTCATTTTTTAAATGTCTTCTTTAATTTCTTTCAGCAATGTTTTATAGTTTTCATTGTACAAACCTTTCACCTCCTTGGTTAATTCCTAAGCATTTTGTTCATTTTAGTGTATTGCAAATGGAATTGTTTTTGTAATTTCCTTTTCAGGTTATTGATTGTTCATAAATAGTGATTTTTGTGTTGACTGTATCTGCTACTTTACTAAATTCATTTATTGCTTCTAACATTTTTGTGTGTATGAAATCTATCAGGTTTCTACACATATGATCATATAATCTGCAAACATAGATAATTTTACTTCTTCCTTTCCAATTTGGATGCCTTTTCTTGCTTTTTCTTGCCTAATTGCTCCAGCTAGAACATCCAGTACTATGTTGAACATAAGTGGTGAAAGCAGGAATGTTTGCCTTGTTCCTGATCTTAAAGGAAATGCTTTCAGTCTTTCACCACTGAGTTTACTGTTTTCACTGTGGGTTTTTATATAAGACTTTTAATAAGTTTAATAAGTAGTCTCCTTCTATTCCTAATTTGCTAAGTGTTTTCTCATGAAAGTGTGTTGAGTATTGTTGAATGCTTTTTCACCTCAATCGAGGTGATCATGGTTTGTTTTTTTCCATCATTTTGTTGATGTGGTTTATTACATCTATCAAATATTTGTATATTGAACCATCCTTCCATTCCATAAATAACTCTCACTTGATGACGGTGTAGAATCCTTTTTAATACGTTGCTGAATTCTGTTTGCTACTATTTTGTTGAGAATTTTTTCTCTTTGTAGTGACTTATCTGGCTTTAGTACCAAGATAATGCTGGCCTCACAGAATGAGTTAGGAAGTACTCTCTCTCCTCTTCAGTTTTGGAAAAGTCTGAGGAGAGTTGGTGTTAATTCTTCTTTAAATGTTTGGTAGAATTCACCAGTGAAGTCATTAGGTCCATGGCTTTTCTTTGTCAGAGATTTTTGCTTACTGATTCAATCTGCTTACTAGCTATAGGTATATTCAATTTTTTTTTCTCTATGATTTAGTTTTGGTAGGGTTTGTGTTTCTAGAAATTTGTTCATTTCATCTAGGTTATCCAATTTATAGGCATACAAGGTCCATAGAAATCTCATCTAATCCTTTCTTTTTCTGTAGAATTGGTAGTAATATACCCATTTTCAATTTAGTAATTTGAGTCTTCTCTCCTTTTTTTCTTAGTCCATCAAGCTAATATTCTCAACTTTGTTGATCCCTTCAATTTAGTTTCATTGGTTTTTCTCTGCTGTTTTTCTAGTCTCAATTTCATTTACCTCTAATCTTTATGATTTCTTACCCTGGCTATCTTTGGGATTCATTTGTTCTCCTTTTTCTAGTACCTTAAATGGTAAAGTTAGATTGTTGATTTGAGATCTTTCTTGTTTTTTAATGTCAGTATTTATAACTATAAATTTCTCCCTTAGCACTGCTTTTGATGTTGTGCTGAGTTTTGTTATGTTGTGTTTTGTTTTCCTTCACCTTAAAGTATTTTCCAATTTCCCTTGTAACTTCTTCTTTGACCCATTGGTTGTTTAAGAATGTATTGTTTAATTTACACAAATTCATGAATTTTCCAGATTTTGTTCTGTTAATGACTTTTAACTTCATCCTATTATGATCAGAGAAGACACTTCATATATTTATCTTTAAAATCTACTGAGACTTAATTTATGGTCTAATATATGGTTTATCCTGGAAAATGTCCCATGTGCACCAGAGACAAATGTGTATTCTATTGTTGTTAGGTAGAATGTTCTGTGTAGGTCTGTTAGATCTAGTTGGTTTATTGTGTTAAGTCTTCTATTTCCTTACTTTTATTCTGTCTGGTTATTCTATAGACCATTGTGAGTGGAGTATTGAGGTCTCTAACTATTGTTGTAGTAGTCTAGTTCTCCCTTCAATTCTGTCATTTTTTCATGATCTGATAAGAGATGCATAAATATTTATAATTGTTATATGTTCTTGATGTATTGAGCCTTTAATTAATACATTTATTAACATACAATGTCTTCTTTTGATTTAATTAACTCTCTTACCACTTCTATTTATTAAAAATTAAGATTGCAGGAAGACCATTGAAAAGAGTAAAACATTACATTTTATAATTATTTATCTGTGATAATCCAAATTGTGCAAAAAAAAAAAAAGATACTGATGTTGATTTCAAAGTTTTGCATTCAACAAAACACCTCACTGTTCCATAATTGACTTTATAACAAGCAAATTATAGAAACACATTTCTACTATACAACACTGTTTCTTATTTGTTTCATATTTAGGATGAACTGTTTATTAGAACAAGGAAAAAAAAATTCTGCTGTTGAAAATATGAAAAACAGTATTGTGGTTACACCATGGCACTTTCCCAGATGGAGAAACATAAAACACAGATATTAAATAGGGAATTTCAAATGAATTAAGGAATAAAACTCTACAGACTATATCAACTTTCAGAATTGTCAGGCAAAATTTTATACCACTATACAATTCACTAATATCTAATGACATTAATCATGAGAGTCATATCTGGTGTTGTTCACACCAACTGGAGAGAGCCAACTGTACATATTTCTTCCTAATGCTACTACATTCAGTAGCACAAGGTTGGTAGCTCGAAATGGGCCATGGTAGGAATATGAAAATCATGGAAATCTGCAAAAACTATAAATCAGGGTTTTTGGTTGTTGTTTTTTAAATCCACACCCCACCCTGAACCTCAGACTAGGTGTTAAATATGTACAAGTGCAATACTGGGAATATCACAATCCAGAAGGTGTTTTGATACAAAGATCACTTAACTAGCTACATGATTGCTTAAGAAAAAAAAAAACAATTTACAAATAAACAATGGTAAAATAAAATGTAAAATAAAAATTTGCTTCAAAGAAATCTATATTTTAAAAAATATAGGTTTTTGAAACATCTTGAAACAGCCCATTCCAACTGAAATTTTAATATTCTTAAAAAAAAAAAAAAATGCGAGGGCCGGCCGAATGGCTCATTTGGTTAAGAGCTCGCTCAAGAGTGCAAGCTGAGCTCTGAGCAACAGCGGTTCGAGGCCAGACCGAGCTGAGTTGCCATTGAGCTGCCAACAGGTGGCAGGATGGCTCAGCTAAAAAAAAAAAAAAATGCATCTCCCTACAGGTGCTATCCCGTAGGTGCTATCTCTTAGAAAAGCTCCTAACTTTTTCAATAATTTGGGGTACATAAAACAAAATACATTAAGCTCCTCCTCTCTGTGATCGATTGGCCTTCAATACATAAAGAAAGAGAACATATATCCTCAGTATTTTCTCTTTGCTCTTTCCTCTCCATTTAAGATTATAAAGGTTTTTCAAGTAAAAAAAGAGAAATACAGCTGCTGATCTTTAAAAAAAATCCGTTATACAGAGCATAATGAATTTCTTAATAAAGAAAATTATCATATCTGGTACCATGACAACTTTGGTAAATCCAGTAATTATGAAATATTAAATGTTAGAATATCAATATAGATAAGATACTTATTTGAATCTTTATAAACCCAACCGTATAACCTTGGCCTGATATTTATCATAACCTATTTTGCATTGGTTTAGATGCCAACTCATTTCTCAGTCCTAGTATCTGTTCCTTCTCTGGGTACTTCATCAGATTGGGCCTGCCACACCGAGGCTAAAATCATGCAAAAGTCTTGGGCCCAGGAAGCTACATCAGTACCCAAGGGGTATTCCTTTTCTCAGTGCCTCACATCTAACCTCCTGTTTACTTTGACTTTTATTCATTCACTTGAAAATCATTACAAACCAACCATGATAAAGGTCTTGTGCTAGGCAGTGAAGATGTAATAGTAAGTACGTTACACATGTCTATGACTTCATGAAGGGCAGTCTACTGAAAGAGAAGTCCATTGAACAAATCACCTCATAAAAAAATCCTAATTATAAGTTATTATAAGTACTATAAAAGAAAAATATGTGACTCCATGAATGTATAACATGAACACCTCCTCCCCTGGAGGCTCACAAAAAGCTTCCCTGAGAAAATGAAATGCGACTCAAGACCTGAAGGATGGTGATCAGGGGAGTTCCAGACAGAGGAAACAGCACTTTTTCCGCTCCAGACATGTAGGATTCACCTGTGCTGGAGCATTTATTTCCACCATTGCTGTTTCCTGGCAATATCCTCTCGGAATTTTATTGCATTAGCTACTAACCCTGACCCTTCCTATCCCCACAATAATAACAGCTAATCTTTACAGAGCTCATAGTACTTGGCAGATATCATTCTGAACAATTTACATACACTCATCTAATCCTCACAGTGACCATACTGAGGTAGGTTGCGTTTCCTCAATTTACAGGTGAAGAATCTGAGGCACAACCAAGATGAGTTACTTATCTAAATTACACAGCTGCTGGTACTAGTTCTTGCATATCCATCATCTCCCCCATAATGTATCACTCTTACAGATCCACCAAGGCCCCAAGCTAAATTAGCACCACTAATGGCAAAGCATACCAAGTTTCATATATCCTCCAACCTGCTACCATATTCAACTAGGCATGATCATGCTTATTTTCTCCTATTTTCAGAAATTAGGGATGAAAAATTGACCAAGACAGCCTACATTAAAACATCTCTAGGAGCAAGAAAAAGGTTTTTATAATAAGTAATACATTCTTACAAAAAGTTATTGACCCAGAAAATGAAATAATAAGAACTGGGCAAGGAGGCAGAATTTTAATTTTTTAAATTCCTTCTGTACCTCCCAAAGGAGAAGAGGAAATTTCTTTTTTGTTTTAATTCAACCTCATAAATATTTTGCATGTATTTGCAAAACTAAATTAATATGTTATAAATTGGAGGTAAAAGAAATTCCCAAAATCGATTACTTTCTTTAGGTAATCACCTTTTAAATACTAAAGAAAAATAAATATTAGATGACCAAGGTCTTACTCAAAACTACATTTCGATATTTTTTAAAGTTCCCATTATGATCAAAAGTTTAATTTGTAATTCACCATTGAAGGTGATGTGAAAAACAGTAATTACAGGGGTGATTGATACAAGTGAATGTATGACTCACAGTTTGCAAAGGAAAATGATTTTGGGGAAAAAGCTCAGGAACAAAAGAAGCGAATAATGGATTCTGGAAGAAATGAAGACCTTTCCTGTCCAAGGACTGTCACCAGTTCTTTATTACTTGAAGATTAAGGGAATAGTGAATAAAGCTGTCTGCCAGACAGCAGAAAAGGTACGAAATTACATTGTCTCTAAGTGTGCCTCACATGAAAGCTTCAAGAAATTACATTCATAAAATTAAACTTTCTATAAAAAGTTACTAGAAAACCCAACTCAAACCAGAACAATGGAAATGTCAAAATAAACCAACATTACATTTGTCAGGAACTTGAACAGCATGAAACAGCAGGGTAGGTCAAGTTCTAGAATCCTCTAACTTTATCCCACTTGGTTTCTGAAAAGAAAAAACAACCCACAGATCCAATACTGATTTAGTAGAACACTTGCGGGGGGCTTTTTTCATTTGGTTGATTTTCTACTTCCTGGGTTAGTGCAAAATAAATACGGTAATACTTTGGTTTGCGAGCATAATTCGTTCCAGAAACAAACTACTTGTATTGCAAGACATTGCTCGTTTACCACGTTAAAATGTATTAGAAATGTTTGCTCGGCTTGCAGAACACTCGCAAACCAAGTCACTCACAATCCAAGGTTTTACTGTATTTGCTTTTTGCTACTAGGGTTCACCAAATTTATACAATGAGCTTTTGTTTCTTGGTCCAGAAGTCAAATTCAAGCCATTGAATTGAGTTCTATTTCTGTTTTCACTAACTTCCCCTCCCCTCTCACATATATGTCAAATACATCATGTATATTTATATATTCATTTTTGAAACTCACATTTAGGTATTGGCAATAACTGTATTCTAGCATTATGAATCTTCAAAGACAATAAGGAGAATTTCTTTTTGATAAAGTCATATTTGACAGGAAGTTTTATACAACTTAAACTTTTTCATATACATTTTCATGAACATTGTGGAATCCCTACTATGTGAATGACAGCATTGAGCTAGATGTTTTATACATATAATCTCATTTAAGAACGCGAGGTTTTTTTTCTTATATATATACTGCCTGAAGAGAAGGTAAACAGAATATGTTTATAATGAAGCAACCTAAGTCATATCATTGATGGCTTGTATATGAACAACATCCAGCCATTCTATCATACCTTACGCATATAGCTCAGCACTTAGTTCATTAAAACTGTCCGCTCTAAATTAAAGAAATCTCAAAAAAAAAAAAAAAAAAGCCATATGTACTTATGTACATTAGGCCATAGATTCAAACATGGGAGGTCCAGCTGTAGAATCTTTACTCTTAACTACAAAACTACTATATGCTGGAAGAAGCAGCAAGGTACGCTTTTAAAATGAAAGTAACTAATGTAGGTAACAACAATAGCTTCTAGAAAAAGAGATCACATTCCTGAAGTCAGCACAATAAAAAGTATCAGCATTAAGTTATAAAAACACATTCAAAGAAAATTTACTATAATAAAGATTTTTTTTTTGTTTCCTTTTGTAAATATGCTTAATTTTCAGAAAGTTTCTAACTTTTTCTTTTTGGCTATGATATCACCTAACATTTTTGTGATCTCTTTATAGATATTAAAACATTTTCATATCTAAGACCTTATATAATCCTGCCAGCAACATTATAAATAACAGGTGTGATGATTAATTTTATGTGTAAACTTGGCTGGGCCACACAGACATTTGGTCAAACATTATTCTGCATGTTTCTGTGAAGGTATTATTTTAATGACTGACATTTAAATTGCTGGACTGAGTAAAGCAGATAATGCGCCATAATGTAAGTAGGCCTCATCCAATCTAATGGAAAGCCTTAATAGAACAAAAACGAATTCTGCCAGCAAACAGCCTTTGTACTCTAACTACAACTCTTACCTGGGTCTCTCCAGTCTGACAGCTGACTGCACAGATTTTGGACTGACTAACCAGATATAATCATGAGTCAATTCCTTAAAATCAATCAATTTCTATCTGTCTGTCTCTCACTTTCTGTCTCTCTTTTTCTACACACACACACACACACACACACACACACACCCCTGTTGCACATCCTGCGTTGGTCCTGTTTCTCTGAAAAACTCTGAATAAGAGAAGAGGATAGGTGAAAAGTAAGTCTAAGGAATTCAGATCCTTACTTTAGTCTCCAGTAATTCCTGAAAAGATACTAAAATTCTCAAGAAGATAAACTAGAATTCAGTTTCTATACCCTAACCAATTAGCCAGTGTAATGTTCTTTTTCTTTTAAAACAGTTATTTGACAAAACTAATCAGCTCTGGAAAACTGTTTGGCAGATCCTCAAAAAGTTAAGCACAGAGTCACCATATGAACCAGCAAGCAAGTCCACTCCTAGAGAAATGAAAACATGTTGTCCACACAAAGGCTTATACATTCATATTCATAGCAGCATTATTCACAGTAGCAAAAAGTGGAAACATACATGCCATCAATTGATGAATGGATTTTTTAAAATGTGGCATAGCCATACAATGCAATGATTCAGGGATAAAAAGAAATGAAATATAGATACATGCTACAATATGGATGAATCTTGGAATCATGCTAAATAAAAGAAGGCAGATGCAAAAGGCCACATATTATATAAATCCATTTATATAAAATGTCCATTTTAGGCAAACCCATAGAGACAAAAAATAGATTAGTGGTTGTCAGGAGCCAAGGGAAGGGGAACAATGGGGAGTTAATGCTAATGAGTATGGGGCTTCCTATTAGGTTGATAAAAATGTTCCTGAATTAGACAATGGTGATGATTGCACAACGTTGTGAATATACTAAAAGCCACGGAGTCATACACTTTAAAATTGTGAACCTTAAGATAAATAAATTATATCTCAATTTAAAAAGTATTAAAAAATAAAAATCAACTTACCTGCCCTTTTTGTGGTGCCAAACACTGAACAACTTCATCCACCATTACTGGAATATGTAATTTAGTCATCACTTCAGAACCTTGAGATCTGTGAAACTCCTGAGCTCTAGTTTGATCTGTTTGCTCGTGGGTTTCATATTCATCATATCTTTCTGCTGTAGCATGTATCTTTTTTGGCCAGAGACCTAAATTAAACATGCCAGATTCCAACAAGCATGAAAGAACTTCTTTATAGGTTCTACAAAAATATGGGTATCGAAGCATTCTGTAGGTCAACAAATCTAGAAAAAAAAATTTAAATATGATTGTTGGACTTTTAAAAAGGATGCTGTAATACTTGGGGGAAGCAAGCTAATATGCGATATTTACCACACACAAAAAATATGTAAGGCTCATCATCTTAAACAAGTAAAGATGACTACTAATCTTATGCAAAGCAAGGAACCCAAAACAACCCAAGAAATAATCAGAAAATATAGTTTTTAAGGTGGCCTGAAAGCTCTAAGATCATTAATGTTGCAACCATCAGAGATGTGAAAATTATTTAATTGTAATTTTTCTGAAATAAATTTTTTTTGAATTTTAAGTAAGTCTAAAGAATGAGTTCAATGCATTAGAACTGTTTATTTGAAAAAGCTATCTGGATGACTGAAGGTATTATAAATATCCTATTTTAAGCTTAGGTGTTTTTTTTATTTCTAGCTCTTCAGTTGTTTTTTTTTTTCCTCATAATACGTAATCTTCAATTTAACTTTGGGAAACTGTCCCTGGAAAAACACTTGCATGTACATCCAAAATGAAAGAGAGGTGATCAGTCTCCCTGAAAGGTAAAAATCTTGCAGACTTATCATGGATATTTTGATGAGATCCTCTCAGCATGGCCTATATCAACAAAGTATTTTTCAATTTAAACTATGACTTTGTAAACAATCAACTGAGCACACTTTGCCATTTCACACCCACTTTGATTTAGTTGTCAATTATTCCAAAAGGAATAAATAAAAAGCTGATATATTCCTTCACTTTTTCATAGTTGCTACATTTTATTCTGTAATTCGTAACTCTTTAAGATGCAGAGGAAAAAAAGAATTCATGTAAATATACTAATCGATCTTTTGAAAGCACACTTTTTACCCAATTGGTTGCAAGTAACGTTTTTGATACTACTACAGTGAGTACTGCGATAACACTACTCTTCCTTTCTTCCTTCCTCATGGATTATGAGTTATTTAAGAGAAAGACCACATCTTTATATCCACAAAATCAATGCACACTGGGGTGCTTAATAAATGTTTTCCAAAAAGAAAAAAAAATGGATGGATAAATCCAGATTCTACAGAATTAACATTTTTATCAAAACTTGCTTTTAGTAAATTTCACCTGTCTAACCAACCCTACCAAAAACTACATTCTCAGAACACTTCAAGGAACATAAATCCTGCTTAAATATGTCTTCTCTTCCTTTTGCAATAGAAATTGAAGAATGATGTTGAAAAGTTAACCACATGTAATGACTAGAGAAGAAATACACATCTATATATTTTTCATATTATGTAAATATAATATCAACAAGATGTTACCATGAGGATATGTCAACTTTACCAAACATATAGTCCATAGACTCATGTAGCATGACACAGGAAAAACAAGGAAAAGAAAATTAGGCTGGAAATGGGTGCTTTAAGTAAAAATCTGGTTGTTTGGCAGTGACAAATTAGCCAAATGAATAATTATGCCTTATGTTTCCCAGAAAGCTTATACAAAGTAAACTCAACTATCCTCTCTAATATTTCTAACATTTTTCAAAATATAAGCTAACATTTATTGAGCACTTACTAGTACCACTTAACAATTCTAAGCACACTACATGTACTAACTGATTCAAACCTTACCACAACTCTTAAAGGTAGCTATTATTATTATTTCCATTTTAAAGATGAAGAAAACAGGAAAGTACTTTGCCAACAGGTCACATACACGTAGATACGTAGCTAGAACTGTAACTTCAGCATTCCATCCCCAGAGCCTGTAATCTTAACATCTATAAAAACAGCCCACTGGCTCTATTTGAAACACTTATGTAATTAAATGGTGCTTTAATTACACTGACTATGTATTTGTAGGATCTCATGATTTCTATGTATTTGTAGTATCTCATGAATTCTTTTCTTTTTTTTAAGGAGCCACTATATCCTATTGTTTGGTCCTACTCACTCCATTTAGTAATACACTATACTCCAGAGTAGCCAATGGAAGACATACAATGTATAGAGCTAAATAGTGCACTCTGGAGTATTTAATCAATCTACATTGTTTTGATATTTAAAGAAACAAGCAAACAACATAAAAATTATTTCCAATTTAGGAATCAGTGCCACAAGGGAAAAAGCAAGAGAAAAATGCTTTGCCAGCATTTCCTTTCTTCTGTATTCGATTTCTATGTATTTACTCAACTATGTTCAAGGTAAAAAGCCTGAAGATTTTATAATGCACTAACTGGCTACTAACATGGATCAAGGTGGAGAAAGGCCCACAATAATTAATTTGGCTCTTTGATGTTCTCTTGAATACCTCCCTAAAAAAGGCAAGCGTGCAAATTCCAACGAGTTCCCTATCATCTGCAGCCCAGTCTCCTACCAGATAACGCAGAGCATTCCAGCACCTGGCTAAGAAACAGCCACCCTAAATGATTTAAGACAGTTTACGTTCCCTCTGGTCACTGGAAGGAAGCAGGGAGTCAGGCAACCAGGCCTCTAGAGTCAACTCTGTTGTTGCCTAGGTACGTCATTTAACTTTTCTCTTTCAGAAAAGTTCCATGTAAGCTGTCCAGACCACGACATTGGCCAGATTCACTCTTCCACCTGTGGAAGCACAAAGGTGAGTGGTACTTTTGAAAACTCGTTTCTCAGCGATACTGCCAATTACCATCATTGCAGTCTGCTATTCCCCGCCGAGAAAACTTGGAAAACTTAATGCCTAAGGCCAGAACCCGACCTGGAGGCCGGCGCCCAAACGCAGACAAAGTGAAAGCTCTAAAGGGAAAGGCGTTTGGAAAAAGTACATCTTTTTGCCTAAGAATGACACTGACGAGGAAAAAAACACTCTTTAGAAACTTCTGAACGCGAATGAATGAGTGTGGAGCAGAGGGAGCAGGCGCGAGGGCGTGTTTCCTTTGTCCCGGGCGCATTCGGCGAAACCTGGAAGTTGCCCCCAAAGGCGTGGGGTGACCCCCCAGAGAGCTCCCGGGACTCGGCCACCTTCTCCTCACCTGAGGCATGAAGATTTCTCAGTTGGCCTCTAACTCGGGTCGGCGACGACGACTACGGTGCCGGAAAACCCTGAATTTGCTGCACGCCTTGATCCTAGCCCTGGGGGAAACTTGAAAGGACGGACAGATTGGGTCCACGTCCGCCCCAGCAACCGAGGAGCACCTGCCTTTGGTTCCGCTGTTTTCAGCCCTCGGCTGCCAAAGGGCCTTACAGGCGCTGGGGTTTCCAAATGGTGTGCCTTGGGGGTGGGGGATGTGAAAACATGAACATTGCCAGGTTTAAATTCACTTTCCCTTTTTTAAATGTCTGAGGCAACTTGAACTCTCATTTTCCATTTTATACTTATCTCCACTCTTTTTCAGTTTACTATGAACCTATGTTAAATGTCTGTGTTCTACATAACAGGGCAGGTAATTACACTCCCAATTTCTAAAAAGGCGGGAAGTTCTGTCTCCTTAGCACTATATGTTTCTAAAGTTTTTGATTCTGTTTCCTTCTTTCGTTACAAAATACACTGGCCTCTCATCCTTTCTGTTATATTCACTGTCTTGCCAAACTATAGCGAGCTGGCACAGGAATCGCATTGATTATAACGTTAAAATTTCTCTGCTTTAATTAAATAGATATCCCTTAAAAATACGGACCTCATCAGAACACTGCTTAGTGGCAAGTGCAAGACAGAATTTAAAGTTAAATGTAAAATAAGTAGTTGGATTAGGTGTGGAAACACCTGTTAGACTGGTAACCCTTATCCAATATGGGTTTCAAAAACGACAAAAGTTAAGACTTCTGCTTACTTCATCACCGTGATCAATGCAATTTTACAAGAAATTGGTAAAAACTGCCTTTTCTCAGGCGACATTAAGATAACATCTTAATATCCCTTAATCTGGAAAGTATATCGCAAATTGCTCAATTCTGAATTAGCTGATTTTTACAGTTCAAGAAAAATATTTTCCTTTTGGGGATTTTCTGAAATTTTCAGTTTTCTCTTCAGTCAGGTTAGTAGTACCCACATCTCATGAGCTGTTTTGAGAATTAAATGAGATAACATATATAAAGTTAATAAAATGCCTGAGACATCAAAGGTAAAGTACTATAGAGGGAGTGCATATCTGAAATATAATAAAAAGCCTTCTCAACTTTATTGCCAAACCCAGCATCACACAAATTAACTATCGTATTTGCTAAGATTTATGTAACACAGCCAGCAATTAGTAGCTTTATTGATGCACTATGCAGTGTTCAGACAGTCATATAAAATGCCTCATATACAATACACAGTGCTTCTGATCATCTTCAACAGGAAATACATGTACATATTACAGGGGCTTTCCATACATTGTTCCATTTATAATACTCTGCATCAGTGTTGTGTCATCCTATTCATATAGTGATATTGAATCACAGAATATAAGCTCCAAGAGGGCAGGGATATTGACACAATTGTGGGCCATTATGTCCCTAAAACCTACCATCAGTAATTGCTGCATGAATGAATATAATAATGGTAATATAAAGAACAATGAAATTCAGATCACACTATTAAAACTTGACAAATAGAGTTATTTTAGCAAACATATTTCCCATTTGTTCGGGTTTTGTTTTTTTTCTTTTCAAAGTGTACCTTCTGAAATAAAACCGACAATCTGGGACTTTAAAAAACCACTACATCCAACAATGAACGAGGTCAATAAATGTAAATGAATTTATTTTTTAATGCCACCATTAGAAAGAAATGTAACACCAAAACACCCAATAGTTTCACTGTCAGCACTAAAAGGAGAAGGCCTGGGAGTCCTGAAGAATGAAGCCTAGGGCCTCACACCAAAAGCCCTGGACTTTCAATTAATTGAGGCCAACTGGCCTCAGCTCGGTGCAAGTGGCTGAGAGGAACAGATCCCTACACCTTCCAGAGCATGGTACCTGTGCCTTTGGGAGTCCTTCCTACTCAATAGAGAAAAGGAGAAAATAAAACCCAGAACCCATTACTCCACACCCACCAAGCTCCGCCTCTCCCTCTAGCAGAGGGCACACACCAACCCCTTGCCTCACCCGTCTCACACACACCCTGAACCCTGGGACCGCGGCCCGCGCCCGCGGATCTGGAGGTGGCCTGAGGATCCCAGGTGGCTGACTCCCACCTGCCGCTCCGGCCTAGCCCCACCCACCGCGGTCACCGCCTCCGGAAACAGCCTTGCGCGTTGCCACGGCGACGCCGACCCAGGCAGCTTCCGCTGGGCCCCGCGGCGGAGACTCCGAACGCCAAGCTGGAGCGCGCCGCGGCAACGTCCGGCGCGGTGACGTCACCAGGACGGCAGCCAATGAAATGACGCGCTGAGGAAGCTGGCTTGGGTTTGAATCTTTTGGTCGAGTTTGAATCGCCGAGGGGCTGACATCGAAGTGAGGAGGTACACAGTGTCCTCTCCCGGGGCAGAGACGAAGGAGAGGTACTCGTGGAGAAAACTCTGGTTTCAGGACGCACCTTTTGATGACCTGTCTCGCTGGAAGCGGAGGGGTCCCGCCGCCTCACGTGTAGAGGACCAGGTGGGCTGTTGACAAACAAGGAAGCGTTAAGTCGGGGGGGGGGGGAGCGTGGGGATGGTGGCGTGGTTAGGGTCCCTGGGGAGAAAGCTCAAGGACGAAGGAACTCGAGACACCCCCCTAGGGCATCGCTCTCCCTGATCTGGAGCCCTCGACTGCTCAGCAGGAAGGGCAGGGATCTCCTGCCTTACATTCTGAGGAAGTCGGAGTTTTAAAGGGCATCCTGGCTCCTTGCCCAGCATTCCCCGGAGCACTTAAACTGCCCACCACCTTACAGTGTAACGTTACTTCCGGACCCCACATTTAGAGTGTTTCGTTTCAGACAGATCTGTGTAGATGTAACTCTGGACTTAACTATCAAACGAGGAACCTTGGTTCACCCATTTATAAACTTTGTGTCCAGCAAAGGCCAATCGGGAACCTCTCCTGATCCTTAAGCATCAAGATAAAACCTGCAAAGCACTGCCTAATGGGATTGCTGAGAATCCCATGAGGTATGGAAGAGACACTGCTTGGCAAGGTGCAGGTGAAAGGGGCTGAGAAGCAATCCTACCGTTTGCTCTTAGTTTCTGCCAAGACTCCCCTTTAGGGTCTCGTTGGTGACGCTTTTACACAGAGGTCAAGGCCGACTGCTATTTATGAGACTTGACCAGAATTGAATATTTTTGCCGTATAGTATGTAGTTTAGGTTAACTGTCAACCATCAGGTAGAGTGTGTTAGGCGTTCTACAGGTTTTAGTTGGGAGTGTTACTCCACCACCTTCAGCCCCCACCTTGAATTTCGGGGAAGTTTTTATGAACTTTGGTGCTAGAGAATCTATGGCTTGTTTTTAACTTTAAATTTTGTAAGAATTCTGTCTGTTTGAGTACAAAGAGTATCTGCCTTTAACTGGAATAATCTCTTCTGTGATTGAATAAGTATACACAAGTACATAAGATTTTCTTTTTGAAAGTGCATACTTTTCCCAGGGTGTAAATATGCCCTGAAGCAATTAAGGTACACGTAAAATGACTTTTTGCTGTCAACTCGCTACAAACTAGAAGGAAAAAAATAGGCCAGATGTCAGTGCTACCATTCCCTACATTTTTGTTTCCTGATGCACTTAAGTAACAGAAGCAATAATTTTAGTACTAAAGTTATTTCTAAAAAGAGGTTTATGTTGCAGAGAGACTGTAAATGGCAGTGTGGAGGACAGTTCCTGGTCCTAAAAAATGTCGGTTGATTCTGAATCTCCTTTGGTTTTGATATTGTATTTAAAAAATATAACTGTATCACTCCACATTCAAAATAATTTGTGCAACATTTCTGTTTCACTGTTTGAAAGCAGTCTGTTCATTCCAGTAGAGCATACTAGTTAAGCACATGAACCTTGTGTCCACATCCTGGCTCCTCACTACCTATGTCACCTTAAAAAAATTATTTATCCTGGGCCGACCGAGTGGCGCAGTGGTTAAGCGCTGGCTTGGGAAGCCAGCGGCCCCGGTTCAGGTCCCACATATGAGGGCCAGTGACACTGCCCTCAAAAACTAAAAAAAATAATAAAATTTTTAAAAAATTACTTATCCTGAAGCTAAGTCTCTGTTTTTGTAAAATGGGGACGATAATAGTTTCTACCTTATATGATTATTTAAAGGATTGACTAAGGCGATTAATGTCAAGTGTTTACCATAATGCCTGGTATATAGAGTACTCCCATGGTAATCGTTGTTTATTATTGCTAGTTATCACCGTACCAACCTAATCCAAGAGTTCTCAATTAATAGCATTTTAGGTGACTATAGATGCAGTATAATATCCCACAACCACAAAGAAATAATAAACTTTCAAGTTTTATTTCAGTATTCATTCAAGAGCCCCTGTACTAAGCCCTGAGGTTTGTATCAAAGTAGGCAAATATATATTTTTAACTTCCATAAGAAAATTTCTGGGGATTATGTATTTACATGAGGGAGACTAGCAATTAAATATTTGAGCTTTAGGTTCAGTCAGTCTAAGTTCAAATCCCATCTCTTATGCTTCCAAGTGTCACTTTATGCAGTTAACGTAATCTCTCTGTACTAGCTTCTCCCTCTATAAAATAGGAATGATAATAATATATCTATATTATAGGATTGTTATGGGGATTCAATGAGAAGTGTGTTAATTGCTTAGCATACTTCTGTTTGTAAAATACCAGCTTAATACAAAGTATTCCATAAATAGAAGTTATTTTTAGTAAGTGAAAGTTGTGGTTAAGGTAAATTTAATAGTTTTTTGTATTGTTTTTGAAATAAAAATACCTAGACTTGTTTAAACTCCAAAGAGTACAAAAGAATCTGACACAGAAAGTAAGCCTGCCTCTCACCCAGACCTTTATATTTCCCCAACATTGGGCAACTGCCATGATCAATGTCTGTGTTCTCTTCCTGAGAAGAGTCCATGCATATACAAATATGTATGTTTCTTAAAAATACAAGTAGTCGCTTGCCAAGTCTGCTATTTAAACTTGTTTTTTGCATATATATCTTGAAAATCTGCATTAGTTTATTCATTTATTCAACAAGTATATATGGAACCCTCAATATTTGGCAAGTCCTGTTACAGGCTCGGGTACAGAGGAAGTCCATGCTCTCACAGCGCTGACACTGTAGAGGAAAAACAAGCGATAAATGTGTAACCACGCAATGTAAGTATTTTCCAGTTAGTCTAGATGCTAGGAAGAAAAATGAAGCAGGTAAGGGATTGGAGATGCAAGGGCAAGGGTGATACTATTTTGAATGGAACCGTTAGGGAAAGCCTCTGTGAAGTGACATTTAATGAGAGACCTGAATGATGAACTGACGGATTAAGATTTGCAAATATCTGAAGGTAGAGCATTACAGGAAAAGAGAAGAGAAAGTGCAAAGGCAATGAGGCCAAAACAAGACTGCAGATTTTTAGAAACACTAAAAAGAACAGTGACTGAAGCAGAATAAATGGGGAGGATAACAGCTGAAGAAAGTGTCAGAGAAGAATCAGCCAGATGTAGAACCTACAAGACATGCTAAGGAGTTTACCGTCTGTTCTCTGCTGGAAAGTCATTGAAGAGTTTAGAGCAGGCGGAATGACATGAGATAATATAATCTGATTACTTTTGAAGAAGTTATTAGTGCACTCAGTCAATTAATTAAATAAAATTTATTATTGTACTTGCATGTAATTGGGAATGAAGCTTTAACTTGTTGCCTTGCATTTTTATCTAGGGTGAACAGTAGCTAAATAAAGTTCAAGATTTGCGTGTTCAACTTGGTTTATGTTATCTTGCAACTATTGAAGAGAATTAGTGAGTTGTTCTATGTAAGCGAATCTCCAAGAAAACTGATTGTTACTCTTATTTAAGTGATAGTTTTAACCACCCTCAATGGTTACCATAATGGGACATTATCGCCCCTTTTTCCTAATTTTCTGTAACAGGAAATTAGGCACATTTGTAAACTTTTGATGCTTCAGGGTCCTCATTGTAGTTGCCTGTCATTGCCAATCATTGTACTGCACTGTAATATGTTGATTCTCTTAGAGAAATATATTTTATGTTTGTCTCTACTCTGAATGCGTAGATTGCTTTTTTGGATTTCTTTGTCCACTTTTTATAATTTATTTGTTCATTAATCAGATGTTTGAGAGCTTATTATATACCAGGTTCACTACAAGATATTAAAGATATAATGGTAAAAAAAAAAAAAAGAAAACACAGCTTCATTAGCTGTTATTTCTTGTCACTTTCTTATGCTCTTTTCTAATCATATGCAACAATCATAAAATTTTAGAACTAGAAAAGAACCTTAGATGTTATATAGTCTAACCCTATTATTTTATAGGTTGACAACGAAATGCCTCTTCATTAACTACTATTACTCTTTCTTTTATACTCTACTCTCTAGACTAGACAGATACCTTTCTTTTAAATGAGTAAGGGTGTTGGCAGTTTTTCTCCTTAGTGTTTTAGCCCCAACAATGAAATCATACCAGCTTGTTCTTTTGATTCTAGTCAACAAATACCACTTAGCAATAGATTTCACAAAATTAATCAAAGGCTGTGACACTATCTCCTGCACAGTCATCTAAAAAGTATTTTTTGAATCAACACTTATTACAATATTTGGACTTTTCTTTGTCTCTTCTTAGTAAATGTGGTCAAAGAATTTGCTTTCTGTATGCCATATTCAAAATCAGCTAGATGGCCACATCTTTTACTTAGCCATATTAGAAAAGAAAGCAGGTATATATTAATATCAGAAAAGAAAGCAGGTATATATTAATATCAGCACAACCGCATTCATCACTGAAGACATCAATATATTTGAACATATACAGATTTTTACACATTAGTGATTCTGTTGACCTTAGGTATTTTTTTTAAGAAAATTACATTCAATCATTGTTTTGAAAAAGTTGGGAAAATATGATACTTTAAAAATGAAGAGTGATCTCTTTCTTAAAGTCTGTAACAAGTTGTAAACAAAGTTGTATTTGACATTAATTATACTTCTTAAACCCCTTTAGTAATTGTCAAAATTTCTCCTTGAAATGTTATTTGAATAAGATGTATTGCCTTCTAAAATACCTTCAATAATGCCTAATTAACCTCTAAATCAAATCTGAACAATATAGCCTTGTATTCAAAATCTAAATCTGGCCCCACCTTTATCCAGTTTTATCTTTTTAATGCAACCCTTTCCCTTCTTTTTTGTTCTCTCCAGCAGTATAAGGACTGAGCAAAGCTAAACTGAGCTTTTCTTTAGATGCTATAGACAAAGTTACAATCATCTAAAACAGCAGAAACAAGATTTAAGCAAATTGACCATGCAGCCAGTCATGTCCACTGCACAAGCTGTTTTCTGCCAGGCTTTTGGGCTTGCTGTCTGAAATATTTTTGCCCCAGCCACTTACTCCTTCACTGTCTCTGCAAAGTCACCTCACTAGATAAGCTTTTTTCAACTGCGCAGTCACAAATAGGAGCCCATATATACACTCCTGACCCTCTCTGTCACAGGGCCTAGAAAAGTGCCTTCAGAAAGCACTCAAATAGTTACTGAATGCATAACTAGTTATCATGAAATGTTGTTGTTGTTGTTTTTTTACCGGGTTAATAACTATCCATCCTTCAAGTCTTCACTTCCTCTAGGAAGCTTTCTAATTATATCAGTCCCCAATTATAGTTTTACATAACACTGTTAACTTTTACCTTTACCTTATAGCATTTGTCAGTTATACCTTTACTTTTTTGTATCACTATTTTGATAATATCTGTTTCCCCTCACTACACTGTAAATAATAATAATAATAGCAAACACTTGTAGTGCATACTCTGTGCCAGGCTTTGTTCTAAGTGTTTAGTATTCACAGCAGCTTTCTATGAAAGCTATTTTTTTTTTTTTTGAGGGCAGTGTCACTGGCCCTCATATGTGGGACCCAAACCAGGGCCCACTGGCTTCCCAAGCCAGCGCTTATCCACCGTGCCACTCGGCCGGCCCTGAAGTGGTATTGTTATTAGTTCCACTTTACAGATGAGGAAACTGAGCCACGAGAGGTTAAGTAATTTGCCCACTGTAGTGACCAATAAGAAGTAGAGCTGGGATTTTAACCTAAGTTGCCTGGCTCCAACATCTAATAATTAACTTACTGAATTGATTACTCAATTAATTAATTAGCAAGAGATAACTCTCAACCTTGAGATTCTAAGGTCTATTTTAAAATAATTACCTGATGTTTTATATATGTTTATTTAACTATTTCATTTGTGTACATTTTATCTATCTGTCATTAAAAGTGTATCAGTTGAAGTCAAAGCATTAGTGAATATTTCTCAAAGCTTAGAGAATATTTCTCTAAACATCCTCTAATACATTGGACAGTTCCAAAAAGGGAAGACTTGCCCTACCCAAAGTGCCCATCATAAGCCCATTGGGAAACACTAAAAAGTATCTTAAGAAAGAAGAGGCATGATGAGAGCAGGTAGGGAAGAGAATTGACATTTATTGAATGCCTTAATACACTTAAAACCTGTTAATCCCTCTTAGCCTTCACAACAGTGCCATAAGGTGTTATCTCTTTTGTACAAATGAGAAACCTGAGACTCGGTGAGGTTAAGTCATTTGTCCAAGGTCATAGAAGTTAGGTATAGGTGCTTTGTGGGAGTTGGCTAGACGAAGAGAGAGCAGAGTAGTAATTCACTTGGGACCTGACTAAAAATCCAAATGACCATCTTTCCTCTTCAGCATTCTATTTTTGGGGAAGGACAGAGGCCTAAAAAGGGAGTGCTATGTCCACTGTCTTCTGCTTTTAGGTTGCTTTGGCCTTATTTGGTTTCTTTCCAAAAGTATATGGTTTTATAACATAGTTTAGCTTTATCATTGCTGTTAGTTTTCCCATTAAAAAAATATATATATCTTCTTTTACCCTTCTTCCCCCTCTACCCACACCATTTTTTTTTTTTGCTCATTTTGCAGTAGTACTTTCTATTCACTTTCTGAGTGTTCTCCCATTGAGGCTTTTATCCCACCATTCCCTGCAAATTGCTCTTCCCATTGGCCTCTCTGTTGCTAAATCCCCTGGTTACTTCTTATTAAGTACTTAACATATTAGAGTATGTAACACAATTGATCATTCCCTCCTCCATGATTTAAAGGTCCTCCCAGCCTTTGCTTTCGTAACTTGTCTTTCAATGCCTTGACATTTCTACCTGGATGCCTGTGAAAAGTCTCAAATTTAAGATGTCCAGAACTGAGCTCCTGATATTCCCCCAAAAAATGTGTTCTATCCTCTGTTATTATCATCTCAGTTAAGGGCTACTCCATTCTTCTAACACTCAAACTCTTGAATCCTATCTTCCTCTTATACCCCATCTATCTGTCAGAAAATTCTGTTGTCTCTACCTTTAGAATACATCTAGAATCTGACCACCACCCTTTTCTGAATCAACAATATCAGTTGTTCCCTATTCCCTATAGTACAAGTATGTTTTCTACACCATGAAAGTGATCAGATTATGTCACAATACAAAACATTAAATGGCATGCACATACAAAATGCTGATAAACCTGTTTACCTGAAACATTAATTAGACCCTGGCTTTCCACTTGAACTCAAAACACTGAAGCTAAACCATATACAATCACAGCGAGGCTATCCAGAAAACCTAGCTTTGATTTTCAGAAAGGCTGCAGCACTATTTTATTTTGAGTCATAAGAATGAACAGGAAAGGATCTCTCAGACTCATGTCAAGGTAATGAAGGGAGAGCTTTGGCTGGTCATCAGTCTTTAGTAAAAGTTGTCTTGGATGCAAGCCTCTGGGTAGTGGAAGTTGATACAACCAGTCTTGTCTCTACCTATAATCTCAGAGACCCATTGGGTTAAAAATAGTTCCAAGGATGTATCAGTTAGCTAGCCCAGGTATGAAAGCGATGGAAATGATATATACCCCAACTGTAGTTAGAGATCCTTATCTCTGAATATAGCTCCTAGTCTCTGCTCTATAATGATGCAAGTTTAGGGTACATCAATGATGGCAGTTTTAAAAATTATGGTCTGACTATATGAAGGCCTCACATAAAAACAAGGAAAGTAAAGATGAACAAAGATCAATAATGTGGGAGCCTCAACCATCTAGAAAATAATTCAAAATCTAAAAGGTAAGACCAAGAAAAACAAAAAACGAGGATCTTTTAGTAATTATTATTTTATTATCAAATATTTATAGAGTGTCTACCATGTGACAGGCACTGTTTTAGGCTCTTGGAACACATCAATTAGCAAAGCAGATTTTTTAAAAGAAATACATGCCATTAAAGAACTTATAGTTTAACTGGAAGAGAGAAAAGAACAAACACAAGAAATAAGTAAAAAACATATACTTTGTGATAAATGTAAATGCTTTGGGAAAAAAATAGAGCAGTGTAACGGTGATTAGGAAATAGGCTTGGCAGTTTTAATAAGGGTGGACAAGAGGGCAACATTTGAGCAAGGACTTGAAAGAGTGAGGGAATTAGTCATGCAAATATGGAGGGAGGCACTTTGTAATAGAGACAATGGCTAGTGGAAAGACCCTACTGGGGTGCTTGGTGTGTTAATTGGAATGAGCAAAGGGGAGACCAGTAAAACAAATGGAAAATGTAGGCCATTAAAAGAACTTCAGCTTGTACCTTGAAGAAGCTGAAGAGCCATTAGAATAAAGCTGAACCAAGCAGTGAAATAAATAAGCAAATGTGTGTGCGTGTGGACACATTTGTACAACTTACCCTTGAACAATGTAGGGGTTGTTCACATATTTTGTATGTGTATTATATACTGTATTCTTACAATAAAGCAGGAAAAATGTTTTTAAGAAAATCATAAGAGAAAATACATTTACAATATTTTTAAAAATCTACATATAAGTGGACCTGTACAGTTCAAACCCGTGTTGCTCAAGGGTCAACTGTATATGTATTGCCAGTAACATTTACCAGGTGAGTGGAACAGAATCCACACCTTTTTAAATGAATACTACATGCCAGTTGTTTTGCATACTAGCAAAACTGATATTAACATACTTTGTTTTCCTTTTCAATTTCAGGCAAGTATTTAGGCATTCGTATAAACAGCAGAACGCAGATAATCAGCAATGTCTGCCACTGAGGAAGACCTGTGTCACCACATGAAAGTGGTGGTTCGTGTGCGTCCTGAAAACACGAAGGAAAAGGCAGCGGGGTTCCGTACAGTGGTCCATGTTGTGGATAAGCATATTCTAGTTTTTGATCCCAAACAACAAGAAATCAGTTTTTTTCATGGAAAGAAAACAGCAAATCGAGATATTACAAAGAGACAAAATAAGGATCTTAAATTTGTATTTGATGCTGTTTTTGATGACACTTCAACTCAATTGGAAGTTTTTGAACACACTACTAAGCCAATTCTTCGTAGTTTTCTGAATGGATATAATTGCACAGGTAATTGTTTCAGTTGGGGTTTAATTTTTCCATCTGATTTCAATTTTACATTACAAGGGATGTGTACTTGGCCATTCTAAATATAATCCATTTTAAGGTGTGTGTTTGCTAAAAATTCTTAAGTTCAGTAGCCTTTCACTGTAAATGTAAACTTTCTTTGAAATTTAGTCATATATAACATACATCATTCGTGAAACTTTCTCTTCCATAGTCCTGCCATGGTCTCTCTAGACAATCATCCTTTTAATTTCCTATGTTACTAAACCACATGTTTCTTTTAATTGATGTCAGATTTCTCACAATTTTTGTATTCATTAGCATTTCCACCGCTTACCTATACAACTATCCCTATGGAATAGTCAGACAATTCTGACCTCCTGACAGTTTCTTTATAATGCCATTTTTCTTTACAATACCTTGTGTTGAAAGCCCATGTTCATTGAGTATCATCTGCTCTTTAAACGTATCTTCAGCCCAAACAGCATGTCTTGTGCTCTGAATAGACCTATAATAATTGGCCTTTCAAAACAGTCATGTTGATGTCCCAGAAAGAGAGATATCCAAAAGTCTAGTTAAATCGCCATTTACCAGACACTTAACATCATTAGCATCTTAGTTTTGGAATTACCACAATTTAAGATACCCCAAAACTGTAACGTGTTTCACTGTCTTTCACTCACTCGTTCAGTTTTATTACGGAAGACCTGACCCTCTTGGTTGAGCAAGAATATAATGTGGTTTATTGATTAGAACTTCCGTCATTCTCATTTTTAAGCAGATATTCCTTTCCTCATTCATGAAACTTCATTTGTCTCTGGAAATTTTTAAAATTATTCTTGACTCAATATGAAAAAATCTCTACCAAACTAATACTAAGTCTTTGGTTCTTGGCTTCACTTTAGATTCTTATCCAGCTGTCTTAAAACTTCTTGGTATACTATTGGCTTACACAAAATAGAAGAAAATGAAACATTTGTCAGTTTAATTCATTCTATTGAAAAGCTTTTTGTAGTTTATTAACATTTAGCTTAGTAGAGAGATTTAACTTATAAAAATATTCTCACCAGCAATATGAGGATTTACTATCTTAACTGAATATTAAGTTGGGTATTTGCCATACGTAATTCAGAGTGGTCTTTTTTTTTTTTTTTTTTTTTTTTTTTTGCATTTGAACAAAACACATCACTTTTATGTTGTACTGGATAGAATCTTGAAAACAAAGTATTTGCCTAAAACAAGATTTTTGTTTTGAATTTGAAAAGTAATTTTATAAATGGCTTCTATCTGGAATTCATTCACAAACTTGTATTGAGTACCTGCTTTGTGCCAGGGGTCGGCTAGATGGGAAGGCTCCGTAACCTTTGCCTTGGTGGAGCTCACAGTTGGAAATGCAATGTGATTCATGCTAGAGTAGAAAGGAGTGCAGCATGTATATACTAAGGATTCAAATGAGGGCATGGATGCTTCTGCCTAAGACAGCCATGGAAGGCACAGGGAAGTGACATTTGTGCTGGATATTTAGGACAGGTGGAAGTGTTCCAGCTGGAGTAAGCTGAGGGACTGCAGGACAAAGGCAGCAGCACCTGTGGAGAACTTCAAATAATCTAGTGTACCAGACGCTGTCTATTAGAATGCCCAATAATAATCCATGGATAGGAATTTGAACTTTCTCATGTAGGACTATGAAACAGTTAAGAAGGTTTGACATTCAGATTTCATTTTTTCTAAAAATAACTGCACAAATTCTAAGGGATGGATTGAAGAAGATTTAGACTAGTAGGAGACTGATAATTGACTACCTAAATGTGTAAGGTTACTATAGATGAAGAAGAGCATATAATGGGGGGGTGGGGGCGGGGGGCGTGTATGCAGGTAGATGATGGTACCATTAATCAAAATAGAGGCTATAGGAGTCAGAGAAGATTTGTGCTAGAATTCCCAGGTTTTAAAGATAAGACTAGAAATTAATTTTGAATCTGTTGGGTTTAAAGTTACTGTTCAGGATATCCAGATAGAACTATCTAGACAGTGGATATAGTAAAGGTATATGTCATAATAAAGAGCTTTGGTCCCTTTTCATAAAAACCCAGTACTTGCATATGGTGCCACTGGAGCTGGGAAGACCCACACAATGCTGGGATCAGCTGGTGAACCTGGAGTAATGTATCTAACCATGTTAGACCTCTACAAATCCATGGATGAGATTAAAGAAGAGAAAATATGTAGTACTGCGGTTTCTTATCTGGAGGTAAGTTGGCAATATCATTCTTTAGATTAATCAGTAGTAATGAGAAATCTTTCTTTAAGAAATTCCACGGTCCTTTCTAATTCTATCATACAATATTTTTCTTACAAATATATATCATTAAAATTTTTGGACTTAAGTATCTGTTATGCTTCTTATTCTTTCTGTTAAGTATTTTATTTTGCTTAGTTTCTGATCTACAGAAAAGTAGCAAGATTAGCACAAAGAACTTCTAGATACCTATCACCCTGATTCTTCATATGTTAACATTTTACTACCTTTACTTTTCCTCTCTGTATGTGTGTGTATTTCTTTTTTGTAAACTGTTTAAGTTACAGTATTCTAGAAACAAATTCTCTTAAATAACTGCTGAATAGTTATCAAAATACAAAACTATTGTTTAATCTATAGACCTTAATGAGTTTGCTAATTATCCTGTAATAATGGCCTTTATTGAAAAAGAAACTGTAAGATTATTAATTGCATTCAGTTGTCATATGTGTTTAATCTCCTTAGTCTGAATTTCTTTTTCTTCTTTATATTTTATGTCGCTGTCATATAAGCCTTAGTTTGGGTTCATCATGATTAGACTGAGGTTATGCACTGACAGAAACACCTCGGATGTGATGTTGAGTTCTTATGGCATCATATCAAGAGACTTGTACACCTGAAACCTAGTAACTTTTCTAACAATTGTCACCCCAATAAACTTTAATTTTAAAAAAAGAGAGAGACTTGTGGTTGGTTAGTTAGTTCTATTACTGGCTATGTGAACTTTGATCAATTCATTACATTAGTGTCTACAAAGTTTCTTCACTGTCAAGACAGTACCTTTTATATTTAATAAGTACCTTGTAGGGAGAAAATGTAAATATCCTGTTACTTGAACTTTTCTCTGTTTGTATTAGCGTTCACTGATGATTCATGCTGGAATCAATGGCTATTATGACAGGAGATGATAGTGAGTTTTAAATGCCATCGTTTCTTGTACATTTATTCATTGGCTTTCTGCTGTGAGGAAGAGCTTTCCCTTTATTGTATCTGTGTGGACGCATAGATTCTTAACATTATTCAGTAGATTAGAATCCCTTTCTGTAATTCTTTATTTGAATGCTCAAATTGTGCCAGATTTGCCCAGTTGAGGCTCTTTCATGCTATCTCTTGAGTCCTTCTGACATACCGCCTCATTGTTTGAAGCCTCCTACCCTCTTAGAGCCGACATTCGACAAATCATAAGTAAGCGGCAGGCACTCTTAACTTCGTGTGCGGACAGTGTTTCAGAAACCAGTGCAGAAACAGAAATCCCTGATTTTACTGCCCTCATGTGTGGTGTCAGAAAGAAAAGTTCTAATAGCCACAGCTCTCTTATTGATATAGTTAGGTTCCTACTGAGAGAGTTTCTTCACATTTCAAAAATTGATTAAGATTATGTGGCTAGAATTTGGAGATAAAATAAAGTAAAACTCATTTGCTATAGTTAAGTATTGAAAAGAATTGTTTTAAACGTAATTAGGAATAAAGCACAGCGGTATTCATTATTTCTCCCTTAGATCCTTTGATAACTGGGAGAAATTTGAAGTTCAGTCATTTTTATAATGTTTTTAATTGTTTTTCCATTCTTTTATTCTGCTTTCATTTTGTTATTGGTAAAGCAATATCTAATCTAATGGGTTGGGTTTTTTTTTGTTGTTTTTTTACTAAGACTGCACCAGGATTGGCTATGGAGTTTTTTTAAAAATACACATGCCTGGCCCTCACCCCTTGGACATTTTAATGTAATAGATCTAGCTTGTGGCCGAGGCATCCTAAGTTTTTTAAAAGCTCCCAGGTGGTTCTGATGAATAGACCATCTTGGGAGTGATTGCTCTAATTGTATATTTTATGTGATTTAAGTGGGTAAGGGGAAGCATTAGAAAAGTGACTATTGCTTATCAGAAAAATAAGAACCAAAAAATTATCTCTTGATATTTGACTACTTTTAAGAGTTTATTACATTTCTGGGGCCGGCTGAGTGGTGCGGTGGTTAAGCGCTGGCTTGGGAAGCCAGCGGCCCCGGTTCAGGTCCCACATAAGAGGGCCAGTGACACTGCCCTCAAAAAAAAAAAAAAGTTTATTACATTTGTGAATGGCTATCAATCATTGTAGCACATTTTACCAGCAATAAGTTATCAGCATGAGCTATTTATTAGAACATGGAAATAACTTATGTAAAATAATTCTTAAACACTTAATTTTGTTATTTTTTAAAAAATCTTATCAGTAATAGTTGTAGTTGTCATTTAGATGGCAAGTAGAAAACTTAGTGCTTTTAGTAGTAAATTCATAAGATCAGGTCAATAATATTATTTCTATGTGTTACTTACAGAAATTGCTAAAAAAAAATATTGCTGGACACATCAAATACAGATGTGTACTCAATGCCGAGCAGTAGAGTGAGGACATCTGGGCTCCAATTCCTGCTCTGCTGTTATCTTCATGACTGGACAAATCACTTAACCTCCTAGGGCTTTAGTTCTCGCATCATTAAAACAGGGGCAGGGAGTCCCATTATGGAATTTATCATAAAGAATTACATGTTAAAATTAATGTACTTGAAGGACAAATGAAATAAATACCATCCATACTTGAGTATGGCTTTTCTTTAACTTTTGGGCTCTAAAATTTAAAAAGTTTGGACTACTTGGGCATTATGAAATAATAAATACCTTTTTCAGTAAGAGCCAGGCCACCTCTATATAACTTACATTTCAGAGCCAGTAGAATTTCCCAAGACCATGTGCCCTTTATATTTCCAGCAACTAGGAAAAGGCAATTCCAGCTATCTTATTCCTGTTTCCCTGTAATCATCAAGTTAGAAATGGGTGAGGATGTGATGACTCCATCTTTAAGTTTCAATTTCAAAACTAGGTAATTAAGCTCTTCGGTTTTCTTAGATGGTAGAAAATTACTGGCAATGTGAAATATAAGGGGTGAGATAAACAATGTGCTGCCATTTGTCTTTACGATAAAATTCTAATATAAATTTAACTCAGCAGTGTGTGCCTATGTGTGATATTATCACTGTTGTTTTTAACATCAACGCTAAAGCCGTTCTTTTTGTTTTAAGGTATATAATGAACAGATCCGTGATCTCTTAGTAAACTCAGGGCCACTTGCTGTCCGGGAAGATGCCCAAAAAGGGGTGGTGGTTCAGGGGTTGACTTTACATCAGGTATGTTTATAAACTTTTTTTTCCTTTATTCAAATAGCAAGTGTGGTTACGTACCCACTTACTTTTCCATTGGTCTTGAGAAAGAAGAAAAATAATGAAATGCAGAGTTAAAAATAATCAGGATATATCTTAAGTCTTATTTTGTTTTCCTTGAAATAACCGAAGGAACCTTTCTTTTAAAAATATACTTGAACATTTAATATCGTGTATTATTTTACTTAATACCTTGATATTTTATCTCCACAGAGAGGCAGGACTTTATCTTTTATTCCTCATATAACACCAAAGTACTAAGCAAATGATATACAGTCAATATTTAATGGGATTTAAATTATAGAAAGTATTTTGTTTATCTTTTCTTTTACCTTTAAAAGTCTTCTTGCTTATTGAAAGTTTATTTGAAAATTTAAAGACAGAGGCTAATTTGTGTATTTTTCTTAAACTTGTTTAGCCCACATCCTCAGAGGAAATTTTACAATTATTGGATAATGGAAATAAAAACAGGACACAACATCCCACTGATATGAATTCTACGTCTTCTCGTTCTCACGCTGTTTTCCAGGTAAACAGGCCTCTTAACTATCATTCTTAAAATTGAATTTAAAATGAATGAAGCCAAACTCATGGATGGTGATATCACACATACAAAAAGAATTTCTTCATCTGTGGACTTCTCTCCTTCTAAGCTGTTCCTTTACGTTGCAGCTTTGAGGAGATTCTATCAAGAATATTTAGAATTGAGATGATGTAAACCAGAAATGTAAATTTCTTCCTGTGTGAAGATATAGGATAGAAAAGTGGAAGCATTAGAGGGTTTTTCATGCTTGTGTGTTTTTTTTATTTATTTTTATTTTTTTTTAAGTTGGTAAAAATATTTAGTATTTACTATTTCACAAAAATATTTAAATTTTCCAAAACATAATCTTATATCCAGAGCAAACGTTGTTTTTACATATCTAGCTTTACAGAACCAATAAACTGGGGAGATACTGATTCAGTTTCTAAAAGATGTCATCATAGTGGCAATGTAAAGTAGTTGCATTCCTTAAAGAAGTGCGCTTCAGTGGATAGAGTACTTTCTAGGAATACAGTACTGAAAAGAGCTAAAGCGTAGGTTAGCTATTATTTCTTTTAGTTCCTAGTCATGTTGAAATTCAAATGATTATGTAGCTTCATTCTTGATTATGCTGTGTAGAATTCATTTTATAGAAAGAAATTGTTATAGTTGAAAGAATTCATATATGAGGCAATCAAGTCATTCCAAAAGTCTCCAGCCCACAAAATTTAATTAATCTTTTCTATCCTTACCACTAACTCTTCATTTATCAGTATAGTTTTGAGAGAAATGTTTATCTGTGACACTGAGATTTTTCCAAAATGTCTTAGACCCTGCTTTATAAGAACATTTAGCAAAAGGTTTTTATACTGGAGTGACAGCCAAATTTCCCCATATTTTTCAAGCTTACCATCAAATTTATTTCAGTTAAACTACAAAGTAGCTTAAAATAATTGAATAAATTGTGCTTTAATGAGCGGTTGAACATTAGAGTATTCTCTATTAAACTATTTTTTTAATGTTTCATTTTTAAATTATAATGACACAAAATAATTTTGGGAACTGGAATAATATTTGTTTGGGAACAACCCTTGCAGACATGCAAAAGCATTCTAACCACTGCATTTAGTTTTCTTGTAGGAGTATTCATTCTAGAGGATCTGTGTCCCATCCCTACCTCTGTTAATTCCATGTCCTGGTTCAAGGGTTACCAGAACACAAATGGTAGTTGTTTTAACCTTCTATCAGGCCAGGAGTTATTTTCAGATTTTTCTTAAATTTGGTAGTTACTTCTGGTACTTTGGATGTCAGCCAGTCTGATTATACCTCGTTTGGTGTGTTTTAAGAATGGAAATAATTTTGATTTCATGCTCTTTTTAAAATAAACTATACATTTCCCTTTTAATTTTGTTAAGTCTATCCTCATTTTCCCTATTCTGTAATTTTAAAAAAGATTTATTTGCGACAACAAGACAAAACAGCAAGTATCAATCAAAATGTCCGAATCGCCAAGATGTCACTCATTGACCTGGCAGGATCTGAAAGAGCCAGTACTACAAGTGCTAAAGGCACCCGTTTTATAGAAGGCACCAATATTAATCGATCCCTTTTAGCTCTTGGGAATGTCATCAATGCCTTAGCAGATACAAAGGTAGGTACTATATGTTTACTTATTTAAATATTTTAAAATATTGAGGTATGTATAATTCCCAGAAAGATACTGTTTAATATAATTTTGTTTTAAGGATCTATTATAAATCAATTTGTAAAAGTATATCAATAATTTGTATATACATATCATAGACCACATAGAGCCTGGTATATCAAATAAAGCTAGGGTTCTGTATTTTTTTAATTTCCAGTTTTATAACCAGAATTTGTTGAAGGAAAAGTATTGAATATCAGATTGATGATTAATATTTTATGGTACTTTCTCATCGCTTATTTTGAACTTGATAACTTGATTTTTTTAAAATTACCATTTAATGATCACTAACACAGCAAGCATGATAATTGAATTGGCATAAAGACACAAGACACATTTTAGAAAAATTAAATCTGTTCTGGTTAGTATTTTTTTTTTTTTTTTTAAAGATTTTATTGGGGAATTGGAGGAGGGGAACAGCGTTGGGAACTGGGATAGGGGAACAGACAAGTTCCTGTCCTTTTGTTCTTCAGTCTAGTTGCAGAGGACATTGCCCCACTGGCCCATGTTGGCATCATCACTGCGCTCTTCCCGGAAGAGGCAGACCAGTCGCCGGCCTCTGTACGGTCGCTCACAGGGTCTATTGGCAGCTCACGCTGGCTGCCGGCCACTCACTGTAGTCTATGGCAGCCCACTGCAGCAGGGGCTGCAGCCATGCCGTCCCGGGGCTCGCACAGCCCAGCTCCAGGCGGAGCCGTTGCTAGCTGTAGAGGGCAGTGTCACTGGCCCTCACATGTGGGATCCGAACCGGGGTTGCTGGCATCCCAAGCCAGCTCCCAACCAGTGCGCCACTCGGCTGGCCTTCTGGTTACTATTGTATATACTAGAAAATCAAGTTAAATATTTCAGGGTGCTGATTTTTCTTAGAGAGCGAGAGGAACTTAAGATAAAAAATTAAATCACCTAACATGATAATGTTTACTAGATGCTTTTGGAGCATTTAAAATAATTTACATCTACTATATGCCTGAGGTGCTTAGTAGAACACAGCATATTTTACAACTTCTGTATTTGTAAAAAAAGAGAAGAAATGATTCTTTTTTAAGTTCTAATATGATCATTTAACTTAAGTTCAAAGCAGGTGCAAAAGCTTTAGGAAAATTACTGTTAAACTCTACACAATGTTGCATTGGATTTAGTATAAAGTGTATTAAAATAATTTGTGGAATCTTTTTAAAATAGGCAAGGTACTGAAATAAATCATATGAAGATTGCAAAAGCAAGAAGACTTATATTCTAAGTTAAAAATTCTAACATGTCAGCAGACAGTATGGTATAAAGACTGGTTTTCTAAAATTAAACTATAATATTTTTTCCATACTTACTTAATTTTTAATAATTTACTTCTACAGAGTCATTTATAAGTCGTGTTTAATGAATGAATGTCCTGTGCATGTAAAAACATTTCCAGTAATATTCCTTTGTACCACATCTTTATCCAATCATCTATCGAAAGACGCTTGAGGAACTTCCATGCTGTTTTCCATAGTGGCTGTACCAATTTAGATTCCCACCAGCAGTGTATGAGGGTTCCTTTTTCTCCACAACCTCTCCAACACTTGTTATTATTTGTCTTGTTGATAATAGCCATTCTAACAGGTGTGAAGTGGTATCTGATTGTGGTTTTGATTTGTATTTCCCTATGAAATATTACTCAGCCATAAGAAAAGATGAAGTACTGTCATTGTAAAGAATACGGATGGATCTTGAGATTATCATGCTAAGCAAAATAAGTTCGACTGGAAAAGTCGAGAACCATATGGCTTCACTCATATGTGGGATATAAAATTGAAAGCAACAAACGAACAAGACAAACAAGCAAGCAAAAACTCATAAACACAGACAACATTTTGGTGGTTACCAGAGGGTAAGGGGGGATGGAGGAATGATAGAAGAGGATTAAAGGGAGTCAAATATATGCTGATGGAAGATTTGACTTTGGGTGGTGAACACACAGTGCAATATATAGATGATGTATTACAGAATTTTACACTTGAAATCTATGTAATTTTTTTAACCAATGTCACCCCAGTAAATTTAATATAAAAAAAGAACAAAAATCATTTCAAGAACCAGCAGCAGTGCACATTCCTCACTGTTTGGGAAAGACTGGTCTGGGAATTGGGAACTCGAGGGCCCATTTCCAGCTCTGAATTACCAGCCGTGAGACCTGAGGCGAGTCATTGCGCTTTTTCACTTGGGAGCTTCATTGTCCTCTTCTATAAATGAAAGATTTACATTGGAAAATAAGGTCGCTTTTATTTTAACATTATAATGTTCTGTTTTTATAAAGAAGTTGTACTTCTTGGAAAATGTGTTTGTTTAAAATCAGAACTATATCTTTTAACTAAAAGAAAATCTCTTAGAATTTCAACTTTCAGATGAAGTATCTAAAATTTTAATTTAATTTTATTTCTATTTTAGATGGTTATTTAATGAAAGAAGCAACTCTATGCCATGCAGAATTCTTATTATTCCTCTAGTATATTTGTATAAGTCATATATATGTTGTATTTTAATCCCTTTTTTTTAAATGGAATTTTTTTAAATAGACACTTTGTTTTCGTGTAGTTTTAGATACAGAAAAGTTAATAAGATAATACTGAAAACTTTTGTTAAATATGCCCCACACACTCAGTTTCCCCAGTTGTGAAGATCTCACAGTAATATCACAACTAATGAACTTATCGCAACTAATGAACCAATATTGATATTTTATTCTTAACTAAAGTTTACATTTATTCAGATGGAGATACAATCTTTAACTAAGATATTTGTTTTATGTATTCATTGAATAGTCCTATAAGATTCATTATCATCATTTAGATCACCAATTATATCATAAGCCTGGGCAAAGTTGGGCAATGTTTAAATTCTTAAAATGAAGTGGTAGTAGGTTTGCATTTAAATGTGGGAAATGACACAAGAATTCTTTTTTTGTTCTTTCAGAGAAAGAATCAGCATATTCCTTACAGAAATAGTAAGCTCACTCGCTTGTTAAAGGATTCTCTTGGAGGCAACTGTCAAACTATAATGATAGCTGCTGTTAGTCCTTCCTCTATGAGCTACGATGACACATATAACACCCTCAAGTATGCTAACCGTGCAAAGGATATTAAATCTTCTGTAAGTGTGTTGACTCTGCCTTTGTTATAAGGGCACTGAGTTCATATTATTTTTGTAATTCTAACAAAATACTGATTTAGAATTGTATTTCTACTAATGAGTTAGGAGACAGGGTCGGAAATATCGTCTAAGGTTGGGGTTAATTGAACTTTAACTTTGATAATTAAACCATTAAGCCTCTTAATTACATATCTAATAAGATACTATTATTTAGTCTTTTGGGAGCTAGGATGTTTTGGTGCCTCTCTAATCTTTTCTCACATAGCACATGATATTTTGATGGCACCCTGGAATAATTGATGAAGGCTTTAACACATCTGTGGCAGCCTGGGTGACACTGCTTTAGCCTAGCACCAACACTTTCTACCTGACAACCTTGGACATGTTAGCTAATTTCTCCAAGCCTGTTACTTCATCAATAAAAGAGATGTATTATCTGTTTCAGTTTATAAAATAAATAGCCTTTTCAAAATAATTTATTTCCACATATATGATATTGATGTAACCAATCTCTTTGTAGCTCCAGCAATATAATGATTAGTTACATCAGTATTTTTGCCAATAATTTGGGGTAATTATGTTTAAAATCACAGGATCTCAGGGTTTGAAGAGACCTAGAGTTCAATTGATGTGATAACTTCTCTTCCCACTTACCTCCCTGCTACTCCCATTGTATGAACATGAGCGAGTTATTGTTTTCCTTCCAGAAATGTTCATATTTGGGTTGTCAGAAAAGTCATGACACATTTTTGCAACTAACAACATAGAAAAAAATATGTCATGAATTTTCCGACAACCCAATACTATTTACGTAATTGATTGGTTAAGGTTGTACTATATGAGTATACGGAGGTGTTTCGCACATGTTTTTCATATGATTCTTAACCCATTGAGGAGGGCATTTTTAGATCTACCGTTGAGGAATCCCATGCTCAGAGTTTTAAGAACTAAATTTTAAGTCATTTAAGTGAGCGATGGGCAGGGCTTTGAAATAAATATTGGGACTTATATGCTTAATGCTCTCTCCACTGTTCTATAGCTGCCAATGTTCCCATACTATTATAAAAAGAATTAATGTAATAAGAGTTCATTAAAAACTAGTTGAACTTACAATTGTATGGAACTTAAAGTTATCCCTGAATTTCTTAGAAGTCAGAGGGAAAGGGAAATAGGCAATTTTTATTATATTGCGAATGAATGAATGCTTGCAGGTTCTTAAAAGTAACCTTTCTCAGATAGTAAGGCAATTTCTTTATCATTTCCTTTGCATAATTAATGTGCTTAGCATATTGTCTTGTCACAGATTTTAAACATGAGCATAATTGATCAAAAATGTCACATGATCATACTTGCCACAAATTCTAAATTCATGGAACTGAACTAATGAGGTTATAATGCCATTTGCTCATATATATCACTGTGATTGTGATTATTATCTTTCTTTCTACGCAATCATAATTTCTGTCTTTTAACAGTTGAAGAGCAATGTTCTTCACCTCGACAATCATATAACTCAGTATGTAAAGATCTGTAATGAGCAGAAGGAAGAGGTAAGTCTGTCTACATTGTTATGCTAATCTCCCCCAGTTACTCCTTTATGGGATTCTGCAATCTTAATTGTCCAAAAATTTGACATGTTTTTCTATTACAGTTGAAATCTGGCTTGTTCAGTCATTTTTCACAGCTAAAATTTTGTTATAGCCATGTGTAATAGAAACAAATAATTTGTATTTTAACTAGTGTTTCTCTCTACTAGATTTTAATGTTGAAAGAAAAACTAAAAGCCTATGAAGAACAGAAAGCCTTTATTGATGAAAATAACAAAGTAAAGTTAATGATCTCAGACCCTCAGGAAAAAGAAATTGAAAGGTAAAAATGACATTAAAATCTCGTTTTGAGGATTTTATTGTTTTGAAATTTTGTCAAATATTTTATCATTTGTTGTATAAGTATGTCTATATATATTCTCAATTGAATTCAAGAAGTCACTGATTGCCCTTTATATTGTACACTTTGGAAATTAGATTTTACTTGTGATTGTATAGATAGTGAGGAAAACCAGGACTTATAAGTCCTTTTAGCTGTTTTCTTATTTCTTCTCAGGTATCTTAGTCCATTCAGGCTGCTATAAGAAAATACCATAGACTTGTTAACTTATAAACAACAACAAAAATTTTCCTATTTTTCCGGGGATTGGAAGTTCAAGGTCGAGGTGCCAGTATGACTGGGTGCCAGCCTTCTTCCTGGTTGTAGACTTCTTGAATCCTCACATGGCCAAAGGAAAGGAAGACCTCTCTGGAGCCCCTTTTATAATGGCACTAGTCCTATCCTTGGGCTCTCCGCCCTCATGACCTGATCACCTCCCAAAGGCCCCACCTCCTAATACCATCACCTTTCCTATTAAGTTTTAACATGAATTTGGAGGGGAGAGAAGGGTGACACAAACATTCAGGTGATCGCATCTGGCATTATCGTTATTTGTATCATTCATGTAAATGTTATGTACCCTTTCTTGACTCTATATAACTTGTAAGAATCCACTTAATTAATTTAAGGGGCTAATTATTTGAAAGAACATCTCTGAGCTATGTAAATTGATACAGAATTTTGATAGGTTTGCACTAAGCTTCTTAGCAGGTAAATTTAAAAGAAAAGAAAGCTGTTAATAATACAGTGCTCACAAGTAGTTTTCCCCTAAGCAATTAAGACAGTTTTCCAAATTTTCCCAGTGGGATACTAGTTCAAAGGCTATGAATCTTGAGTAGTTCTAAGAAGACAGTAAGGAATTCCTGGATCAAATAAGTTTGGAAATTAATCCTTAAGGAATGTAAAAGATTTCCAAAGTACATCAGCTTATTAAAGGCTCTGAGAGGCCCTGTGGTAAGGGACTCTGTTAGACTTTGATTAAAGTTCAGTAAAGTTAAACTTATTTGACATTCCCAGAGCCAATTTCCTGTTATCATTAGTATGAGAAACAACCACAACTCAAACCAATGTTTATTCACTCTGTTTTGGAACTCTAGAGTTTCTAGAAGGTATCTTGGTGAATGTAAGGAAAACTAGTCAACAGCAACCTTCAACTAGTGTCAAGTACAACACCTTTTTTAAATTGGGTTTGTATATATAATTAAAATATCTTTGATTTGGAAAAAAATATATTTTTTCTGCCCCAATGACCTGAGATGCCAAGTTAACTATTTCTGATACTAATAACACTTTATTGTGATGGCTTTATAGCTTTGGATGATTTTTAGCCCATATTAATTTCATCTGATCACTATCAACAACCCTTTGAAATTTAAAGAGGGGTATTGTTTCTCATTTACAGATACGGGAAAGAAATTTAAATCATCTCTTTCAAATCTTAAACCCTTTGCTCCCATACTATGCTATTTCACAAATATAAGTAATTATACAGTTATTTCTCTCTATCAATGACAATGAATCAGTTTTTCAAATAGCTTGAAGTTGACCCATATATTGTTATTGTACAAGAGCTCAGTTTATACTGGAGATTTTCTGAAGTGTTTAAATTATTTTCTGTTAATTTCCCTAACCTACTGTCAAAATAGTTATATTTTATTAGCCTTATGATGCTTTTTGTTGTATCCCACCAATTTTACAGTGTCTTTTAAAAAATAACAAATAAAAGTGATGCCTCATTATTTATTTATTCTTTTTAAGATTTTTTTTTTTAAAATTAGGGAATTGGGGGAGGGGAACAGTGTTGGGGAATTGGGAGAGGAGACCAGCCAAGTTGTTGTTCTTCAGTCTTCGTTGGGAAGGGTGCCAGTCACCATCTGGCTTCCTGTTGGCAGCTCGCAGCCTCTAGCTCAAGGTGCTGTGTTCAGTCTTAGTTGCAGGTGGGTGTAGCCACCATCCCATGCGGGAGTCGAACCAGCAGCCTTGCTGTTAAGAGCACACGCCCTATCCACTAAGTCATCTGGGAGGCAGCTCAGCTCAAGGTGCCGAGTTCAGTCTTAGTTCTGGGTGGGCGTAGCCACCTTTGAACAGGCAGTCTTGTTGTTACACCAGCTGATCCATCCTGCCACCTGTTGCAGCTCAGCGACAGCTCAGCTCGGGCGCAGCGTTCTCTGGCCCATGTGGGATCCCAACGGGCGGCCCTGTTGCTCAGAGCTCACTCTGTAAGCCAACTCTTAACCAACTGAGCCATTCAGCCAGCCCAGTGATGCCTCATTATTCATTTAGTCTTATCATAGAAAGCTTTTAACTGTGGTGTATTGTTAATAGATTATTATTTTATTTGTTAATCAAATGTGGGATTGACCCTCATGCAACCAGATATCTCTTTTTTGATGCAAGTTCTTGAAAATTAAAGAAGTCACCAAATGCTCAGGTTTGTAGTCATTGCCTGCATGGACTTGTTCAGCAGTGCTTAACCAGATCTGGTTACCAATTGAAACCTTGCAAAGTTAGTAGACTTCTAAAGTTGATGGCTTCAAATTGTTGAACCTCTCCTTCTGGTAAAATGATTCAGGAGGGAGATGGCTGGAGCTATGAAATAAGCATGTATATGGGTATTTTTCACATTTCAACCTGACTTAACCAACAATAAAAACTTTGAGTTTTAAATCAAGCAACATGTTAAATATTAACTAACATTTATAAAGAAGGTAATGATAAAATTATGTGCCCCGTAGCCTTTGTCAGTTTCCTCAAAAATACTGTCTCTTGAAAGAAATAAATGAAATACCTTTATCATATCAATCATACTATTGCATGTAACTTTTTTATTGTCATGATTTTGTAAAGTGTCTTTTTAAAACACATGTTTATGGTGTTTAAATAAAGGGGAGAATATACAATATTTGCTATCTATCAAAGCTATTTGGAAAGATAATATTCAAAAAGAAATCATAAAAAGAAACTACAATTATTCTTTATACAGAGTAATTATAAAACTTGTGACTGTGCCAAGCAAATTGTGTAGAGTTTAATATTCATCACATATCACCTAAAATTATTGGCAAAAATTTTTGTTTTCTAATTACTTGAATGTTTTAAATGACTGGAAAATAGGTATTATTTATCAATCCCTTAACACTGTTTCTATTCTAAAATGATAGTTTTTTTTAAGGACCTCTCTAGAAACCTTTGATATTATAATAATTCCCTTCCTTCCATCCTAATCACTGAACACCACTAATTGAAATAAGTCTGCACCATTGAATTACAAATATTTAACTATGTCCTTGGGTAAAATATTACAGAAAAACTAAGAAATTATCTTTGGGTATAACCTAAAGATAACTTTTCAATTCATTTACTGGCATTAGCATTGTTGTAATATAATACAATGAAATTGCAATGTCCGTACATATTTCCTATGAAATATTTATGAGTTTGATAAAACTGCAGTAAAGTCGATGTATTGTGGTTTATATTCATTCCCAATAGAGTTTCATTAAGAACTACTGACGTAAATTGGCACTGTTTTTACCACAGATCCTTACAAATATATCTAAAATTCTGGCCAAGAACATTTATTTTTAAGTGCATATACTTCGTTACAGTTTTATTTTAAAGGCTTCACAGTTAATTTTTCTTTGAGAGTTTTGCCTGTATGTGACTGTTTATACCATTTATACTGTTACTGTAGCTCATAACTGATTATGACTTAAAGGCATAAATATGTTTTTATAAAATTAAACTATTGCTGTGACTAATGTTCTCTTCACCAAGAGGATGCAGGATTGTGGGTCATTTTAAGGCTTTCAGAGGAGGTATTCAGCTTGAGGTTTTTATGGATTTGGAGGAGATGTGGGTCAGACTCCCCAACTTTGATTCTCCTAAATCTATATTGTTCTTTGGAGGAAACACACTGGAGTGGTTTTTCTAGGTTTACCACATTGTAAACTTGAATGCTTTGGGTTCTGGCAGTGTCATCTGACTCTTAGCCAGGCTGTCGGGGGTACCTAACCTTATGGTGTGTTTTCACTGTAACAAATTCTGAAGCGAAAGCTGGCTATCTCACTTTCCCTAGGGTGCAATGGAGGCACCATATGATTATGCCACTCACTGCATATTTCTCTCACAGTGAGCCAACACCAAAACAACACAATACTGTTGCTTCTGGGGCCTTGTGAATTGGGCTAGTACAGGTCCCCATTAGAAACCTTTTCATGCAAATACTTTATTTTTGCTAAGCAAAATACAGTATATAACTAATACCAAAGGCCTTACAATACCTATATCTTGGAGAAGAGAGAAAACCAGTCTAGTAAAAATGGTTAGCAACCTTTTTCAAACATTTTTATAATTTAATAGGAAATAGTCACTTAAACCAATTTCCTCTTTATCATTGAGTCTGATTCTGTGAGTGGTATATCTTTTGTTCATGTATTTCTTTAAGTAAACTCTGGATTATCTATTATAAAATTAGTGAGAGTCTATGTGTTTTATTTTTTGTAGATTTCAAGAAATCCTGACCTGCTTGTTCCAGAATCGAGAAGAAATTAGGCAAGAATATCTGAAGTTGGAAATGTTACTTAAAGAAAATGAACTTAAATCATTCTATCAACAGCAGTGCCATAAGCAAATAGAAATGATGTGCTCTGAAGACAAAGTAGAAAAGGTATTTAACAACGTTATGATTAAATTTTAGAAAATGTAAAAACATGGGGACTTTCAGTTCTAGAAATTTAACAAGCAGTGTTCCCCATCCTCTACAACTTGGAAGTGCCGGAGGAGCTCTGGCAAGCATTGTTTTAAATGCATAGTTAAGTGTACAAGAAGGAAAATTAAATTCCTAATTGTCAGAAACAAAAAGGAAACAAAGAAACACAGTATCAGTTGCAGCTTGCTTCTGTGAGGGTTGATGAGACACTTCACATGAATGAAGTAACACACTCAGGGAGACTTGAGTCCCAAAGGTGGGGCAGCAGAAGCAGTCCACCAGCTGCAGGAATAGTTTACAACTTAGACCAATAGCAGATGTTTTCCCAGGGAAGAATATTTTATCACTGACATTGTTAGAATTTCCATTACATGGTGCTAAAAAAAAACAGACCAACTTTTATTTGATTTTTATTGTTTAATGCAGGAGCACAACCCTCCCCTCCCCCCACACACATACCACCCTGCCTTTGATGTACACCACTAGTTAGATAAGGACCCAGAGGGAGACTGGACACTCCCCACAAAAAACTGAGACCCTCACAAGCCTGCACCCTTCATATTGGGAGGACCCCAGGGAAAACACATCTTACCGATGAACACAGAAAGACAAGGAACCAAACCTGGGATGAGTGAACACTCCCAGGCTCGTTGAAAGACTGTCATTATAAATATACTTTTCACAGGATTTGAGGTTAAAATTTTTAGTCTATGTGTTTTGTTTAGCAAATTTCTAAGGTGTGAAGTTAACATAGACAATGGTATCAGACCACAGATAACCTGTGCGGAACTGGGCAGAAGCATTGCATGCAAAATAAGCCAAATGAAACAGACCCTCAGCTCAAACCACCAATCGGAACTCACTGTGCGAAATTCCAAACATAGTGAAACCGCTCATCTTGAGCCAGTCAGCAGTCTTAGCAAATGACAGAACACCCAAAACTTCAGACACCAGAGCAATCTGGTAAAAATTATAAAAATGAATAAAGTCATCAAAGAAGGAATTAATGATAAAGCAATCAAAGTTAAAAGATAATACTTATATGAGAAGAGAATAAATGAGACATCCAGAAACTAAAGATTTATTTACTTAAATTTAAAAAGTCACTTTGTGGATACAATACGAGGCAATATTTTAAGCCCCTTTATATACATTAACTCATTTAATTCTTAGAAAATCCTATGAGCTATGTAATATTATTATCCTCATTATTTAGATGAGGAAACGAAGGTACACAGAAGTCCTTTTGCCCAAGGTCTCAGAACTCATCGGTGTTAGAGCTATGATTTGAACTCAAGAAAGCTGATTTCAGAGCCTTTACTCTCATCCCTGTGCTTTTTGCATGTTAGGTATAGCTGAAGGGAATTAAAGGGCTAGGAGATCGGAGGAAATCACAGGATAAAAAGATAGCGTATGTGAACAAAATGTTACATGAAGGTTAGACTGAGAATGTATGCGTTCATCTAATAGATATTCTGAGGAGATGTATTAGTCCAAAAGGGGAAAGGATGATATGAAAAGTTTAAGGCTCAGAATTTTCTGGGACTGATAAGCTATAAATTCAAGATGCATGAGTTCTAAGCATGATAAATCACACACACACACACACACAAACACACACACACCCCTGGATGTGTATGCAATGCCAGATTACCAAAGATCATAAAAATAAACATTTTGAAAATACTGGATAATTATTTCCCCCAGTTTTGGTGTTCATTGGTGATAAAGTTGATTTTATTTTTATGTATTTTATTTAATTTAATAACACAGGTATTACATGAGATACATTCATATGTTATATTAAAAAAGTTTTCTCTTATAAATAACTTCACAGCCCTCTTAAACCACCACCCTGCATGTAATTCTCCTTTTCCTCTTTCCAGTCTATGGAATGGGAAAGTTGTGATGTACTAAGAAATTAATAACGAAGTATATGTTAGTGTATCACTGATACCAGTTTATCAGTAACTGGTAAATGATATTATCAAAATTAGTAATTTATTTACTGAGTATACATTTATTATGCCTTATCTTATTGAAAATGCCCCCTTTTTAAACTACTTTGTCAAGCTACGACAGAAATACAAAAAAACAAAAACAAAAAAAAACCACGGTAAATATTAATGTATACAACTTGATAGGTTTGGAGATAAAGATACATGAGTGAAACCATCACCACAGCCCATGCCATAAGCCTGTACATCACCCACTAAAGTTTCCTCCCATCATCCTTGTCAGTAGTAGTATTTTAATAACAACACTGGACATGAGGTCTACCCTCTTAACAATTTTTAAGTATACAATAGAATATCATTCAGCTTTTAAAAAAGCAGGGAAGAAAATCCTGCCGTTGGTGGCAACATAGATGAACCTGGAGAACATGCTAAAATAAGCCAGACACAGAAGGACATATTCTACATGATACCATTTATATGAAAAATCTGAAATAGTCAAACTCAGAAGTAGAGAGTAGAATGCTGGTTGCCAGAGGCTGTGGGGAAGGTGAAACCAAGAAATATTAGTCACAGGGCACAAAGTTTCAGTTATGCAAAACCAGCAAGCCCAAGAGATCTACCTTACAGGGCCTACAGGAGGTAACACAATGTACTGAATACAGAAAATGTCTTTTTAACTTTCTTTTTTTTTTTTTTAAAGATTTTATTGGGGAATTGGAGGAGGGGAACAGCATTGAGGAACCTGTAAAAGGGGAACAGACAAGTTTCTGTCTTTTTGTTCTTCAGTCTAGTTGCGGAGGACGTTGCTTCACTGGCCCATGTTGGTATTGTCATAGCGCTTTTCCCAGATGAGGCAGATCAGTCACCGGCCTCTGAATGGTTGCTCACCGCGGCTCTTGGCAGCTCACGCTGGCTGCCGGCCGCTCATGCTGTCTGCTGGCCACTCACTGTAGCCTATGGCAGCCCACCACAGCAGGGGCTGCAGCCTATACCATCGCCGGGGCTCGCAGCCCAGCTCCAGGTGGAGCTGTTTGTTGTTAGCTGTAGAGGGCAGTGTCACTGGCCCTCATATGTGGGATCCGAACCGGGGCTGCTGGCATCCCAAAACCAGCTCTTAACCAATGTGCCACTCGGCCGGCCCTAACTTTGTTTTTCAAGGTGCATTGAAAATGTTGCTCACATTCTATAAAGGCAAAAGAAAACTAAATGTATATCTTTGAGATTTGTTGCTATATGTGTACTTTCACTTGCTTGAACTGCAAAAATCTTGCCAGTATTTTTGATAACCTCATGACTTCCAAACAACAGAATATCTCATAGGATTAATGTATCAATTTGTTGTTGTGACTCCTTTCAGATGTTTGCTAAATGGAATTTTGAGATAGTACTATGATAGTACTAAGAATTATACATTTTATCTCAGTTATTTGCACTTACAGGTTAATTTTCAGTGGGGATGATAATTCTTTTCGATTTTGTGTAGGTATCCATTAAAAGTAATGTTACTTATCTGAAGGTGCAATTTTCTGATTTATTTGTTGGAAAAAAGCCAGGAAATTCAGTAATGGGGAGCTGATACTGATTTAGTATCTCCACTTTAAACAACAGTTTTTATTGAACACCTTTTTTTATATGCAACGAATTGTGCTAGACACAATAAAGGTAAAGAAAAGTATGAGACCTTGTATACTCTTAAATTATTTATAAACTGGTTGAAGCAATAAAATAATATAAAAATGGTAAGGCACTAAATGATTGTCATGTTATTAGTAGTTCAATAATAAAAATAGTTAATATTATTGAGCACTATATGCCAGACACTTTTCAAAGTCCTTTGCATGGGTTGATTCATATGGTATTTATTACAAGCCTGTGAGGTACACCCTGTATTATCATTTGTGAGCAACAGAGACACTGACAACTCCAGTGAGTTGTCTGGACTTACATACCTAATTAATGTGGCTGAACCAACGTTAACCCCTGGCTGTGGAGTCTGCACTCTTCATCACTCTGCTATAAGTACTATAAATGGGATAGCTATTCCAAGGATAAAACAGTGGCTTTCAATCGTGGTGGTGAAGAAAGGCTTCCTGGTGGAGAGATGAGATGTATACAGGGCCTTGCATGAGAATATCAGTGGAAGAAAAACAAATAGAAATAGTTTGTTAGATAGGATATCAGTGTGACCAGAGCACATTTGTGGGACAGTGTGTATGGAAGTACGGAACTACTCCAAACTTCCTGTCAATTTCCGATTCCTCACCCATAGCAGGTATCATTGATTGATTGTCCTACTCCTTCTAAATCTAAAGTTGCCAGAGCTAACCACTATGAAAGATTGGAGATGGCACACAATATAAGACATATTTGCCATATTTGTAAGTAGTGGCAGTCGACTGGAAAGATAGGATAGTGGGTCAGATTGTGGAAACTTTGGTTGCCAAGAATTTTATAATCTATTTTTATAGTTCAAAGAATAACACACTATCAGGGCTTAGTATCAGACTTCTATTTTTTAAACATTTGAATATTTAGTGCAGTTAATAAACGTCGTCTATTTAATCCCAAACTAATTTAAATATGGTTATTTTACTCTTTTATTTACCTCACTGAATTTTGAATCTGTAAAGGTGAATGCTTGGAAAAATTAAGACATAGAATGGGGGAATGAATTTGGCTCGTTTCTTTATTTTTTCCTGTTTTCATCTTTATTCTTCTACTTAGTAGCCTTTTTCAACCCACTTGTCTTATGATTTCTTACTTTTGGTCATTTCCAGTTCACATTTGCCAGTCCTTCCAGCTGTTCTTATGAGACTAGGTGAGCCACGGAGATAAAACTTCTTTAGTTTATTGGTTGTAGTTAAACACTTGTAAAACAGGAAGACATCTAGAGACTGAGTTTTTTGTTTATTTTGTTTTTTACACACAGAAGTGTCAAAATAAAGTCTCAGTAAACTGCTTGCTAAGGCAAGGACTTTTTATATCTCTCTTGGACCCTCTCCAAAAGAGGGTTATTATCTGAAGCGCTAAAAGAACATTGATTATGCTATAAATGGTTCTAGCATATGGACTCGAAGATTAGTATTAAAGTGAAGCTGCTAGGTAATTTTATGGCCATATAAAGGTAATCTGCAAATTATTTTTAGTGAAATAGCGAGTTTACCATGTTAGTGGTCCATTTGCACAAAGCAATAGTAACACCTAAATTTTCGAATTATATGTTAATGCTCAAGACTTTTTGTGGTGTTCTGAGGATTTCGCTAATAAAATAGGCAAAGCTCTTTGAAACCTTAATGGGAAAAACTTTACTGTAATGTCAGGGTTTAGCATGTATATTTTAGAATTTATTCCCAAACACTCACTTGCACTTATGAACAGTGATTCGGTAGGAGTGTCCTCATGGAAAATGTCCCCATGGAGAACCATCATAGGGGATATACGTTTCATGAACATTAGAAGTAAAAACTCAAAAACATGCTTTTTAGGGTTGCCAGTTAGGGTCATTTTGGTATTAAATAGTGACTGTCATCATACCCACAGATCATTTTCTGCCCTGTTTTCTGAGTACCTACACATTTTAAAATGTTAACGCAAAATAAATACAATTTGATTTAACTGACTTCCTTCAGACAGATACATTACTTTTTTGTTCATTTTTCAGATGAGGTCACTGAAGAGCCACTGAGGTTCACTTATCTAAGTTTTCACACTTTCTGAACAGCAGAAGAAAATCAAGAAACCACGTATCACTGCCTTGTGTTACGTAGCAGTGGCTCTAACCTTTTCAGGTTTCCAGACTCCTTTCTGCTTTAGAGAAATTATTTAGGACCTCAAAGAGCTTTTGTTAATGTGGATTCCACTTACCAATATTCCCATATTAGAAATTTACCCTGGGAGATTTACAAAAAATATATTTATGTATTAATTAATTTTAAAATAATTGACTAACCCATTATAACATAAGTAACGCTTTAATGAAAAATAACTGATTCAATTTTCTAAAACAAACAAAAAGTAAAGTGAGAAGAGTGACATTATTTCGCATTTGTGTAAATCTCTTTAATGCCTGGCTTTTTTCCACAATGTTACTACATCTTTTATAAAAAATAATAAGGAAGAATAACTTATCTCGTAAAAAGAGTAGGAACTTTGACTAAGTTCCAATGTTGTTCCTGCCCTTTTTATCATTCATGTAGCTCCCTACTTCCAAAATCGCTGTAGAAACTTGTTCTAATCCATGGGGATCTATTATCCCAGGTCCAGCCATCATATCTGATGATTGAGTTCAGTTTCTTCTTGGCAAAGAGCCCAGGCAGGTCAAGCTGTTCTGGCCCACAGTTCCCATGATACTGTGCAAGACCCTTGGGTAAGAAACCAAAAGGCCAGTTTTTATCTCATTTCATGCCTAGGTAAAACACTAAAATATTCATAATATCCATTATGCATCAGGCAAGATCAGATATTTATGACCCCTCTGATATAAGCTCTTTTCTATCATTTGCACCAGCCAATCTAAAAGCCTTATAGGCAAAACCAGAGCAGTACAATATTTTTCATCTTTCGCATTGGAGTAAAGACAAAACCAGGACATGCATCTGTTTTAATTCTGAGTAAGGAAATCATGGGTCTTATCAGACCATAGATGAACTTTTCAAATGCAACATTTAAAGGAATGTAATATTAGATGTTAACTATAATATATATATATATATATATATATGTATGTATATATATGTATGTATGTATATATATATATATATATATAGTCATGGGATGTGGAGTATAGTATGAAGATGGAGTCAATGGAATTGTAATAGATAAGTATGATATCGGGTAGGGGGCAGTGGAGGGGAGAGTCATTGTAAGGGGTGAAAAGGATAACTATTGCATTGTTTTGTACATCTGTAACTAATAATAATTTTTAAAATTACATAAAATAAATTAATTAATTAAATAAATAAATAAATAAATAAATAAATAAATAAAGGAATGTATTTTAACACAAATACACACATTTGTTAGTCTTCAATTTGGCCATTGTATTTCTTAAAGCCATAAACCTTCAACATGTAATTTTATAAAAAATGACTCACAACTCAATTTTTATTTTCCTGCAAGCAGTAGTATTGTGAGATTAAAAATTCCATTGACTATTAAATGCATTGTTTTTCAGGCTACTTGCAAACGAGATCATAGACTTGCAATGTTGAAAACTCGTCATTGCTACCTACAGAAGAAAAGGGAGGAGGAACTGAAGCAGTTTGATGAGAATACGAATTGGCTCCATCGTGTCGAAGCCGAAATGGGACTCTTAGGTCAAAACGGTCATATTCCAAAGGTACAGATGTGTTTGTTCAAGCATCCCTTTGAGATATTGTGGGTTCAGTTCCAGACCACTGCAGTAAAGCGAGTATCATAATAAAGCGAGTCACACGAATTTTCCCCACTGCACATAAAAGTTATGTTGACACTATACTGTAGTCTCTTATGTGTTCAATAGCATTATATCTTTAAAAACAATGTGTATACCTTAATTTAAAAATACTTTATTGCTAAAAAATGCTAACCATCATCTAAGCCCTCAGCGAGTCACAATCATTTTGTGGTGAAGGGCCTTGCCTCAATGTTGATAAAAATACAGTAACTGCAAAGCACAATAAAACAAAATGTGCCTGTATATTTAGATTTATTTTCTAAGAACTGAGCTCTTTAATCATATTCTCATTTTTCGTTCGTGAGTAGATGTCTTTCATAAGACAACTATTGCTCCATCTCCAAGATTTAATTGACTAATTTTACCATTTTTAACTGAATATATGCCTTCTGCCTCGTTAATTACCTACTAGATTTGCCTTTTCTGTACTTTCAGAAGAGTAAAGTTACTTTTAAATGTTATTTTGAAGTGATTGCATTCTATTATGAGATAGCTCCTAAGTTAGAATAAAGTAATTCTATTTCAAACTACTTGAGGAATCATGTAGGTAATTTTAATTTGTTTTAATCCTTGATATTCTATGCAAAAATAGTTTGAAATATGGTCACCATTACTTGTAATATGGCTAAAGAAAGCTGATTTGAAAGCTGTATGTATGTGTATGTATGTACTAAACTGAAGATACTTTACCTAGAATGAGGACAGATTATATTTGTAAAGAGTGGTGACAGATAATGATGGCTAATGGTGGAATCAGATGAGAATTTTGTTCAGCCACAAGATTATAGAAATCTGACTTTATTGTCTTATCCAGTTGGGACTGTATTTTGCTCCCTTAACAATAATAAGTCTTGGAAATATGCAGTTTCTTCTTAATACAGTACCTCCAAAATGTCCTCAGTATTATCATTATATTCGTCATTTCATAGTTGTGTTATCCGTATTCCATCTTTCATCTCAAGTTGACACTTAGGCCTGAAGAAGAGGAAAGAAAGAAAACATGAGGGATATCTGTATTGGGATAGCAAAAACTTTTTCAGAAATTCCTGACAGATAAAATCTTATTGGCTAGAATTGTCACATGGCTATCCCTAGATACAAGGGAATCTGGATAGGTGAGTGTTTTTGCTGCAGATATTACCAGCAACAAAATTAGAGTTCTCTTAATAAAAGAGAAGGGGTAAATAAATGTGGAATAAGCAACCAGCAGGCAGCTGCTACAAAGGAACTAATTTTGATCCAAATACCTAATACTTTGCAAGAACTTCATTACACTTTTTTTGAAGGAGTAACGGCTTTACTTTGATGATACTCTTCTGAAATTCTGTACGTGTATCAGTTAATTGGTATCTGGTCCTATAACCTTCAAATTTCTAGAAGAAAGCACTAGAATGAAAATAAATACAATGAAATAAAGTATAAAATAGTTTAGTAAAAAATGGATGCAACTAGTGGTTCTTAATATTCAAAGATATCAGGGTTTTTTTCTTGTAATTGAAAGATGCGTCGTGACCAGGAAAATGGATTCTCTCATTGGAACAATAGCTAGAAATGGTCTTTTTTTTTTTTTTTCTTAAAACTTAAACTGGAGAGATAGGAGACTAGCAAGTATAGTCAGTGATGACAGCTCAAGGTATTGAAAGGAGCTGCAAGCAGCAAGTAACAGATACCCTGTTTCTTAAGAAAGCCAAAGACAAATAAGCTGAATAGTTCTTTAGCATGGAGATTCACTTGAGGGTTAGACAGCAACTTAATCTACACCTCAGTAATTTTAAGTCTTCAGAATATCTTGCTGAAAGCATTCCACTTAGTTCAGTAGGCTAGAAATTAAATGTTGTACATACAGCATATACTGTAATAATATTTTATATAACTTAATTAATAAAGCACTCTATAATATTGCCTACAGAGAGAATATAAATATTGGCAAGGGGATAGACTTTGGAGTGGGAGTGGTTGGTAATTCTGTTATTTAGTAATTGTGTTGAATACTAACTGTGACATTAATTATATGACTTTGGACAAGTTGTTCAATTTTGTTGTCTTAATTTCTCATCTTTAGAATATATTTAAGGTTTTATGAACTTAAATGATATAGTATATGTAAAGGCCTACCACCACTTAACTTATAATAGATGGTTGATAAATATTAGTTTAATAATATTCCAAGCAGCAATAACATAGACATCAGTAGCCAAAGACAGGTATTCAAAAGGAGCACAACAGAGTTAGCTGCATTACAAAATACATTTTCCATTTTTCCTCCGAAACAGTAATTCTGATATTTTGGGGAGTCATAGATGCCTTTGAGAATCTGATCATAAAGCCATATAGATCTCCCAGATGGGAGATTGGGGAGGTCACATTCATACAGTTTTGCCTTTCTAAAAGTCATTTTCCATTTATGCCATACTAAGGATATCTATTCTAGGAGAACACTAAAGCACATTTTTTTAAAGTGCTATACTTACCTTAAGGTGATACAATGGACATATTCGCATTACTCTAAAGGAGCAAGCAAAAAAAGACAACGGGTAATCAATAAACTATCATAGGGATTATCTAGGCTTAGAAAATAGTAACTTTTGAAATTCCATGCTAGGTGTGAGGCATCTAAAACTGTAGGTGCTCATCATAGAATATGATAGCCTCCATGACAGCACCCAAGCCGTGTTCTGGATTAAAAGCTTTCAGAGAAAACAGCCGATATTCCTGGCCTTATGAGTGTTTCTCATTAAGTGTACAAGAGCTGATTCTCTTGAAAAGTTAACAGATGTTGAATGTTGATATAGTTTTTTGTTTGTTTCACTTATTTATAAGTTTCACTTATTATTTGTTAGAGACCATGTATATCTACGGAAGCCTTATTCTCAGGATGATCATTGTCTAAATGACTGAAAATGACAAGTATTTTGGTTAGGGTTAAATTTCTTACTTTAGTTTAAAATAACTACTAGATTCTCTAGTTTTCTTTGTTACTCTTATTTACGGTCCTGATATTCTAATAGAATATTTAACCTTTCATGAAGGGTCTAAACATTTTTTTGCATGTTGTAAAATACATCATAAAATTTACCGTTTTAAACGCTTTTAGGTACACAGTTCAAGTGGCATTAGTACATTCATTAAAAAAATTAACACATATATAGTTTTAAAATATTATTACTAGAATATTTTTACCACACTAGTCTTAATATATATACTTATAATTTAATGTTTGTCTTATAATCAACATTCTAATTTATAACCCATTCTCAACTAGAGAAGTATTTCAGAATCTGTTTAGTATTAAAGAGGCAAAATTTAAAAATGTAGAACTTTACTAGTTTGCTTTTCCTTTCCCAAATTTGTCCTAAGCTCCCAATTTAAAATATGGTATGGTTTTCTTTTTTAGCATTATTAATGCTAATTTGTTTTTGCCTTTTTTATCTATTTAGTAGCATTTACAAAGTTAGTATTGTTTGGGTTATTTTCAATAAACTTAATATTTTAATATAGCCAAATTCAATTTTCTAGCAATCTGCCTTCTATAACTCTCTTAGGCAGATTTTTCCACGCCTGAATATGAACCTGAATTGATTTTTAAATCCTTGTTTTTAATGCATGTTATTCTAATTTTTTTTTATTTTTTTAATTTTTTTTTTAATTAATGATATCTACCATTTTTTTGTTTTGTTTGTTTCTGAGGGCAGTGTCACTGGCTCTCATATGTGGGACCGAACCAGGGCCGCTGGCTTCCCAGGCCAGCATTTAACCACCACGGCGCTCGGCCGGCCCTCTAATTTTTTAAAAAATTAAAATTAAAACTCTCCATTCCCACCATCCTAATTTCACTCTCAATTCTTTTTTCTGTGGATATTTTCCCAGGAAAAATTATCTATTTATAAGCCATTATTTCCTACATAATCAAACTGAGCGGCCATGCTCTTTTCATCAGATTCCGTCATTAGTGTATCCAGACAAGAAAAGAGTCAAATTGTAGACTTGGTTTTCCAAAGATGACAAGCTATCCAAGGCCCATTATATTTTTAATAATATAATTATACAATCAAGGCTTGCCTCTTTAAAAGAAATGTTATTCAAAACAATAAAGGAATACGATTAACAGAGAAAGCACATAAAGGATGGATTTTTTTTTTTTTTTAAAGAAATGATAGAGTATTTGGCAGATATGTTCACACTATTAGGATCATTGAGTTTTCTAATTGGAAAACACTAAAGAGCTCATAGTCAGCTTTTGATTTTAGTCAAATAAATTAATCCACATAACAACTGTATTCTTGACTTAAAGTGGTTGAGACCATCTCTAAAATTACCCGATATAGGCCTGTAACTCTAACCATATCATACTAACTCCCTAAGGAGAGTTTTCTCTAAAATACTTTCTGTATTTCTTGAAATATAATCATGAGTCAGGTAAGTAACCCCCAACTTTAATATATATCTCAGACACAAAGAATGTCATTGTTTCCCTGTCAAAGTGCCTACCACTGGCATAAGAAATATTAAAAACAAACAAACAAACCTTTAAGCTTTTACAGAATTAATGATAAACTGCAGATTGAGAAGAATATTGAAAAGCTAAAATGGATTATAGGAATTGCTCCCAGAAAGATGTTTCCAGGCATAGCTCCCTGGCTTTACATCATTGTTTTCTCAGCTCCTCACAATGATCAAAAAATTTCACTGCCTTTCAGGGGCCGGCTGAGTGGCTCAGTTGGTTTAGAGTTGGCTTAGAGCGCGAACTCTGAGCAACAGGGCCACTGGTTTGATTCCCACATAGGCCGGTGAATGCTGCGCTCTAGCTGAGCTGTCATTGAGCTGCCAACAGGTGGCAGGATGGCTCAGCTGGTGTTAACAACAAGATTGCCTGTTCAATGGTGGGCTACGCCCGCCAGCAACTAAGACTGAACTCGGCACCTTGAGCTGAGCTGCTACCCGGATGGCTCAGTGGATAGAGCGTGTGTTCTTAACAACAAGGCTGCCGGGTTTGACTCCCATGTGGGATGGTGACTACGCCCACCCTCAACTAAGATCGAACACAGCACCTTGAGCTTAGAGACCATGAGCTGCAGATGGGAAGCCAGATGGCAACTGGAGCCCTCCACAACAAAGATTGAAAAACAACACCTTGGCTGGTCCCCCCGCAATTCCCCAACCCTGTTCCCCTCCCCCAATTCCCCAATAAAACCTAAAAAAAAAAAAAAAAATTTCACTGCCTTTCATTATATTGACTAAAATTTTCCCAGTTAAAGATTCTGAAAATGTTATTGGATTGTTACTAGTCATGCTTCAGCTATAACCACCTAGCTGACATTTTTCATACTTAAAGTTTAGTAAGTTCGAGGAAAGATAAGTAATTTGGGTGAAAGCAAGTTGTTATTGCATGTGACTCCAGACACTGTACACTGGGGCTGTAACACCGAACTATTTTGAGATAGCCCCTATTCTGCAAGTGCACCTTCTAGTACAGACAGAAACTATAAACATACAAATAAATAGTTACTGATCAACGCTATGACAGAGACTTATTGTGGATGGAGATTGTCTATCTCTACATGGAGTGCTCGGGGACAGCTCTTTATACAAGAGACATTTCAGCAAAACTTGGTCCTATTCATGTATTTTCACAATATTATGAACAAGTTGGATAGACAAGAAACTCATCACAATAAAATTTGTCTTGAATTTCTAACCTTCAGTTTCTGAGGAAACTTGAAACTTATCTTCCTTGTGACTTATGGACACCTAAACCAGACACTTATTTTTGTTTCTAAGCATATCATAGACTATGTAAAAACATTAGAACTTGACACCAAGATAAAATAAGTTTTACTAAAGCTGATTTAATTTTTACATTGTTAAATGAATCTGATGTGTAGTTTGCATTATTTTCTCTAGGAACTCAGTAAAGATCTCCATTGTCACCATTTGCACCTCCAGAACAGAGATTTGAAAGCACAAATGAAACATATGATGGATCTCGCTTGTCTTCAAGTACAGCAACACAGGCAAACTGAGGCGTAAGTACATGTATTTACCTATTCTGCAACTGTAGACCTAAGGCACCTGAAGCGTGTCATTTTTTTGCTGCCAAAAAATCTGCGTTTTCCCTGATACAGGATATATTTTTTTTTTCTGTTTAATTTTTTTTTTTTTTTTTTTTTTTTTTTTTTTTAGAGGGTATAGAGTCACTGGCCCTCATAGGTGGGATCCAAACCGGTGCCACTGGCTTCCCAAGCCAGCGCTCAACCACCGCGCCACTCAGCCGGCCCAAGGATATATTACTTTTAATTGTCTGCCTGCATCAGAAAGCATGCAGAGTTAGAAAACACTGAGAAAGTATAAAAGATGTTCTCCGCCAACTAATTTTTTATAGTGCTTTATATTTTTTAAATCATTTATCTTAAACATGTATTATTTTATGCAATATATGCCATATAATACAAAATTCCAAAGATACCTACAGAGTGAAAAGAAGTCTGTCTCTACCTGTCTTCTGGTCATCCATTTTCCCTGTTAGAAACGCTACTATTAATAATAATAACTGAATATTTAAGCAGTTTTTAAGCATTAATAATTCAGGATGATATTTTGCTATTATTAAAATGAAGTTACTAAAAATGTGTATTTTTTACATTAGGTATCCCAGTGTTTATAGTATAGTTGCTTTAATGCGCTCTTTACTAGCTCAATAGAAACATCATTTGATTTTTGAAACATAATAGTAAAATCTCTAACTTAATCTTTATTTTTGTTACCTTCGATATGTTATTCAGCTCCCTATGTTTCAATTTTATGTTATGGAAAAATGAGATATTTATGTCTCTTAGGGCCTTCTCCTAGTCCAGAATTCTACTGGAGTTCTAGTGTTCTCAAATAACTAGTAATTAATTTTCCATACTTTTGATGTAAGGAAAATCATATTAAGGTAGTTATTTTAAAAAATAGGAAAAAAGAACAGGAAAAGCTTTAGGGAGATATTCTTCTATGGATACAAGCTCAACCTAATCTCCCCATACCATTTATATATACCTTAAGCAGATATTGAATATCTATTAATTAGCACTCAGACAGCCTGCAAGAGCTAAAGTTATGAAAGAAACATTATTTTAACCATACTGTATTTGCTATGTAAGCCAAAGAGATTAATACATTCAAAATAAATTTTTGCCTCAAAATGGGCAAAAATATTTCTGACTGACTCCTATTTAAAATTTTTGTGAAACCAAAACAGTACACAAATGGAGGCAATATGTCATAGTGGAAAAAGTATGAATTTTGAATTGTTCATAAATTCTAGTTTCTCTTAGCAATATAACCTTGCATAAATTATTTAGCCTCACTAAGCCTTAGTTTTCTTATTTATTAGACTAGATTAGAATGCTCATATAGAAATTGAAAGGATTAAATGACATACAAATAATGGAGATGATAAACTGTCTTAGCAGGACTTTATACAGTGGACACAAAAAGCTGATTTAATATCTAGTTGAAGTGTTAAAAAGAGAAACATTTTCAACCAAGAATACTCTACCCAGCAAAATATTCAGAATTGAAAAACAGATGAAGAATTTTCCAGACAAACAAAAGCTAAAGGAGACTTTCAATAAACATTAAAACAAAGACTGTAAGAAACAAAGAATGGCATTACATAATAATTAAAGGGTTAATCCAACAAAAGTATATAACATTTGTAAATATGTACCCAGCAGAGAAGCACCTTAACATACAAAGCAAATATTAGCAAACCAAAAGGGCAAAATACACAGCAATACAATTATGGTAGGGGACTTTAATATTCCACTTCTATCAATGGATAAATTATCCAGACAGAAAGTCAATAAGGAAACATCGGCCTTACCAACACATTAGACCAAATGGACTTAAACGATACATACAGACTTGCATCTAAAAGTACGAGCATATACATTCTTCTCAAGTGCAAGTGGAAAATATCCCAGGATAGATACATCATGTTAGCCCACAAAACAAGTTTTAACAAATTTAAAAAGATTGAAATCGGAACAAGCATCTTTTCTGACCACAGTCATATGAAACTAGAAATCAATTACAAGAAGAAAACTAGGAAATTACAAATATGTGGATATTAAACATGCTACTGAATGACCAATGGATCAAGGAAGAAATCAAAAGTGAAATTAAAAATGCCTTGACACAAATGAAAATGGAAATACAACATACCAAAATTTATGGGATGCAGTAAAACCAGTTCTAAGTGGGAAGTTCATAGAGATAAATGTCTACTTCAAGAAAGAAAAAAAATCTCAAATAAACAGCCTAACTTTACATCTCAAGGAACTAGAAGAAAGAACACACAAAGCTCAATGTTAGTAGAAGGAGGGAAATAACAAAGAGCAGAGCAAAAATAAATGAAATAGATACTAAAAAGAAATAGAAAAGATCAATGAAACCAAGAGCTGGTTCTTTGAAAATATAAACAAAATTGAAAGACCTTTTGCTAGACTCACCAAGAAAAAAAGAAGTCTTAACTGAATAAAATCAGCCATGAAAGAGGAGACACTATAGCTCATACCACAGAAATACAAAGGAGAATAAGAGACTATAATAAACAATTATGCACCAACAAATTGGACAACCTAGAAGAAATTAATGCACAACCTACCAAGAATGAATCATTAAGAAATTTAAAACCTGAACAGATCAGTTACTAGTAAGGAGATTGAATCACTGATTAAAGCCCCATACAAACAAAAGTCCAGGATCAGATGGCTTCACCGGTAAATTCTATCAAACATTGAAAGATTTAATACCAATTCTTCTCAAATTCTTCCTAAAAAAAGAAGAGTCTATGAAGTGGTCTCCCTGATAACACAAGTGTCCATCGGATACCCTACAAAATCTTGACAACATTATTGATTATATTCCTGATCACTGCACTGTACACCTGAAGCTGAATAATAATGAATGTCAAATAATTTAATATATATATATATATATATATATATGTCACAGAATGTGAAGTAGTGTAGGGAATAGAGTCAATGGAATTGTAATAGCTATATACAATGTCAGAGGGTAGTATATTGGAGTAGGGGGGTTATCACTTTGTGAGGGGTATAAATGTCTTACTATTACACTATATGTACACCTGAAACTAATAAAAAACAAAAAAAGAGAAGAGTATTTTATGAGACCAATATTACTCTGATACCAAAAATAAACAAGGGCAACACAAGAAAAGAAAATTACAGGGGCCGGCCGAGTGGCTCAGTTGGTTAAGAGCTCGCTCAAGAGTACGAGCTGAGCTCTGAGCAACAGCTGTTCGAGGCCAGCCCGAGCTGAGTTGCCGTTGAGCTGCCAACAGGTGGCAGGATGGCTCAGCTAAAAAAAAAAAAAGAAAATTACAGGCCAATACGCCTGATGAACATAGATGCAGAATTCTCCACGGAATGTTAGAAAACCAAATTCAACAATACATTTAAAAGATCATACACCATGATCAACTGGGATTTATTCTAGGGATACAAAGATGGTTCAGCATTTGTAAATAATTCAGTGTGATGCACCAAATTAACAAAACGAAGGATGAAAATGATATCTAAATAAATGCAAAAAGCATTTGACAGAATTCAACATCCAATTATGATAAAAACCTCAAAAAAGTGAGTATGGGGCAACATACCTCAATGTAATAAAGGCCATATATGACAAGCCCACAGCTAACATTATTTGTAATAGCAATCCCTCTCCTTTGAATCCCTCTGAAAACATTTATCTGTAAAGATATATATATGTGCTCCTATGTTCATTGCAGCTTTATTTACTGTGGCCAAGACATGGAAACAACCAAAGTGTCCTTTGATAAATAATTGGATAAAAAAGATCTGGTATATGTACACAATGGAATACTATTCTGCTGTAAGAAAAGATGAAATAGTGCCATATGTGACAACATAGATGGATCTTGAGATTATTATGCTAAGCAAAATAAGTCAGACAGAGAAAGTCAAGAAACATGATTTCACTGATATGTGTGATATAAAACTGAAAGCAACAAAAGAATGAGACAAAGAAACAAAAACTCAGACACAGACGATAGTTTAGAGGTTACCAGAGGGTAGAGAGGGAGCAAGGAGATCAAATACATGGTGATGGAAGGAGAAATGACTCTGGGTGGTGAACACACAATGTGATATGTAGATGATGTATTACAGAATTGTACACTTGAAACCTAGGTAACTTTACTAACCGTTGTCACCCCAGTAAACTTAAGAAAGAGAAAAGGAAAGCTGAAAGGTTTTCCTCCTAAGATCAGGAACAAATCAAGGATGGTCACCATCACCACTTTTATTCAATATAGTATGGAAGTCCTCACAGAGCAAGTAAGTAAGAAAAGAAAAGAAAAGGCATCCAAATTGGAAAGGAAGAAGTAAAACTGTCACTATTTGTACTATATATAGAAAACCCTATGTAAAGCCTACCAAAAAACTGTTAGAACTAATAAATGAATTTAGTAAAGTTGCAGGATACAAAATCAATATGCAGAAATCATTTGCATTTCTATACAGTAATAATGAACTATCAGAAAGAGAAATTAAGAAAACAATTTCATTTGCAATTGCTTTAAAAAGAATAGAATACCTAGGAATGACTTTAATGAAGGAAGTGAAAGACCTGTACACTGAGAACTATAAGACATTGATGAAAGAAATTGAAAAATACACAAATAAATGGAAAAATATTCTGTTCATGTGGATTGGAAGAATTAATATGTTAAAAATGTCTATACTACCCAAAGCAATCTACAGATTCAGTGCAATCACTATCAAAATTCCAGTGGCATTTTTCACAGAAATAGAAAAGACAGTTCTAAAATTTGTATATAACCACCAAAGACCCTGAATAGCCAATGCAGTCTTGACAAAGAGAAAATGAATTGGAGGCATTATTGTCCCTGATTTAAAACTATATAACAAAGCTATAACAAAACAGTTTGGACTGACATAAACACAGACACATAGATCAATGGAACAGAATAGAGAGCCTGGAAGTAAACCCAGGTATATATGGTCAATAAATTTACAACAAAAGAGCCAAGAATATGGCTCTCAATAAATGCCATTTAGAAAAGTGACCTGCCACTGGGAAGAAAATGAAACTGGACCCCTATCTTACACTGTACACAAAAATTAACTCCAAATGGATTAAAGACTTCAACATAAGACCTGAAACCATAAAATTCCTAGAAGAATACAAGGGTAGTAATATCCTTGACATCAGACTTGGTGATGATTTTTTGAATTAAACAACTGGCACTGAACAAACTAAGAAGCTTCCGCACAGCTAAAGCAAGCCAGACTACCTAATGGGAGAAAATATGTGCAAATCATTATCTGATAAGGGACTAACATCTAAAATATATAAATAACTCATACAACTCAATAGCAAAAAAGCAAACAATGTGATTTAAAAATGGGCAGGGCATCTAAATAGACATCTTTCCAAAGACATGCAGATGGCCAACAGGTTCATGAAAAGGTGCTGAGCATCACCCGTCATCAGGGAAATGCAAATCAAAGCCACAATGTGATGTCACCTCCCACTTGTTAGAATGGCTATTACCAAAAAGACAAGAAATAAACTACTGGTGAGGATGTGGATAAAAAGGCATCCCCTATGCACTGTTGGTTGGGAATGTAAATTGGTGCAGCCAGTATTGAAAACAGTATAGAGGTTCCTCAAGAAATTAAAAATAAAGCTGCCATGTAATCTAACAATTCTACTTCTAGATATTTAAAGAAAATTATAACACTAATTAGAAAAGATATATGCACCCTCACATGTTTATTGCAGCATTGTTTACAATAGCTAGGCTGTGGAAACAACCTAAGTATCCATCAGTGGATGAACAGGTAAAGAAAAAGTACACACACACAAATACCGGAGTATTATTCAGCCATAAAAAAAGAATGAAATCTTGCCACTTGCAAAAATATGCATGGACTTTGAAGGCATTATGCTAGGTGAAACAAGTCAGACAGGGAAAGACAAATGCAATATCATCTCACTTATATGTGTAATATAAAACAAAACAAAAAACCAAGCTCATAGATAAAGAGTACAGATTGTTGGTTGGGAGCATGGACGGAATAAGTAAAAGGAGTCACAAGCTACAAGGTACAAACTTCCAGTTATAAAATAAATAAGTCATGGGGATAATGGCATATTTGAAAGTTACTGAAAGGAGATCTTAAAAGTTCTTATCACAAGGAAAGAAATCTGTAACTGTATAGTGATGGATGTTCACTAGACTTAATGTGGTGATGATTTCACAATATATACACATACCGAATAAGAAAATAATGGATGTATAAATACATTCATACAAACATACATAACATATGTTGTGATTTCCAAGACCACCTCTAGATTTGATGATTTACTAGAATGACTCACAGGACCCATCTCTTTGTTATGATTTATTAAAGCAGAAACACAAGCACACAAAATCAGGAAAAGGAAAATGGAGCAGAGTCCAAAGGAAACCAGATGCAAGCTTTCAAGTGTCCTCTTCCAGTGGACCCACACAGGATGTGCTTAAGTCCCCGAGCAACAATTTGTGGCAACACATCTGAAATGCTGCCGACTTTGGAATCTCATTAGACAAACACTTAATGCCCTGGGTTTTTCTTGGGAGTTGGTCGCATAGGCACCCTCTGTCTCGCGTGTACCCAAATTCCAGACCTTCCAGAAGGACAGCAGTCGTTCAGCATAAACTACATTGTTTGTACAAACAGTTTAAGCACAGTGAGCCACTTTTATCATTTCTGAAAAATGATGAGAACTCTATCAAAATCCAAGGTTCAAGATGACAGCCAAGGGCCAGCCTTGCTAGCAAGCCCTTTTGAAGAGAGCAGCCTCAGGCCTGCTGTGTTCACGCCTCTGCACAGCACCTGATTCATATCGGTGCTCAATAATTGTTTTTATTGACTTTCTGATTAATGACTTTTTCCTGCAGATGTCACCTACTTGGCTTAAATGGAGCACACCCCACCCTTACCAAAAAGAAAAGTGTCACAGGCTATTTATTTGTACTGCTATCTAAATATTTAAGACTCCTAGATAATAGAGCAATTTTTTCCTTTTGTTTTAAAATTAATGCCTGTTCTTTTCCCACATCCATACTTCAAATGGCCTGTTCTCCTGGATGTTGTAACTGGAACACCAGGACTGTGTTGTTTCAGTGCCATCCATGTCATTTGACATCTTCCTGATTTAAAAGTTAGGAACCATTGATTGAATATATAAATGGATAACTATTTAACTGTGGCATTTCTTCAGTGAACACTTGCATGGAGGTCTAATACATTAAAAGATACATTCAGCACTGCTCTAATGACAGCAATAGGGAAGATTTTGAATCAGAGCCAAGAATCTAGTGCCCCATGGATTCCCCACCCTCACGATCCTTGTCCACAACTTTTCTCCTTGGAGCCCCTTGGAACAGCTTTGAAAGTCATTGCTTTAGCTTATGGTGAGCTAACTGAAAAGAAAGTTGTTTTGTTCTTTTATTGTTGTTATTTTTCAAATGTTATATACCTAAAATGAGTCTCATCGGTTGACAGAGTATTAATTTTTCATTTCAATCCTATGATATTTAGTAACAATAACAACAATATATTTGGTTTATAAATCACATGCTTTGCAAAAAGCTTTTGTATGTAACACATTTAGTTCTCAAAATAATCTATTGTAAGTAATGGCTGTCTAATTGATCCCCACGTAATTGAGGAGAAACCTCAGCTGTGCTTTACTCGAGATCATATACAGTGAAACCTTGGATTGTGAGTGACATGGTTTGCAAGTGTTCCGCAAGACGAGCAAACATTTCTAATATATTTTAACATGGTAAATGAGCGATATCTTGCAATACAAGTAGTTTTTTTCCAGAACGAATTATGCTCGTAAACCAAGGTACTACTGTAGAAGCAAGTGAAAGCTAGCTGAGACTACACCCTGGTGCTTATAATTCTCATCCAAGTTTCTTCCCACTTTGTACTTAATGTATTAAGAATATCTTGAGGTATCTGATTAAAATATTCTAAAAAGAAGGTATATGCAGGGAATCATTTTAATGATCTGCTAACACTTTGTATGTTACATAGAACTGTAACAAAGTATTTAAAATTTACTCTCTGTCTCTTGTCACTTTTTATATATAGAGTATTGAATGCTTTACTACCAACCCTAAGAAAACAGTATTGTGCATTAAAAGAAGCTGGCCTGTCAAATGCTGATTTTGAGTCTAACTTCAAAGAAGTTGAACATTTAGTGGAGAGGAAAAAAGTGGTTGTCTGGGCTGATCAAACTACTACTGAACATACCAAGCAAGATGATTTACCAGAAGTTTCTGTTCTTATGACCTTCCCACAACTTGCTCCAATTCAGTCTATTTCCTGTTGTAAGTACAGCTTTTATTTTATTAAGTAAATAATGACATTTCTAAAGAGGAGTCTCCTTTATATATTAATCTACAGAACAGTTTGTTTTTTAACAGGTTTGGCGATTTTGTGAGAATTAGTGGGGAGATTAGCTTTGGAATCATTTCAATAACCAGTATCTTTCAAAGGTCTAAGTACAAGTATGCTTGATGTTCTACATAACTAGCAATAAACCTTTAAGTTATTTTACCCATTTTGGTAGACTAATTTTTCTTCCAGTTTCTTTCTTTAAAATGTAACCTCTATTGTGGACTGAAGATCTTAATTAAGAATATTCTTATATAATAAGCTGTTCTTAAGATCAGCTAACTGTAGAGTTTACTGGTTTTCTGTTGGGAGATCATTTGATATCTTTCCTCGTAAAAGTGCGCGTGGAACATTTTAATTGCAAAACTAACATATAATCTTGGTTAAAACAATTTCCGACAATGTAGAGATACATATAGAAATAGAATGCTGTCTTCGACTTTCCCCAGAACCTCAATCTGGTGTCCTGTCCCAGAGATAAATGCTGTTAATAGTTTGGTTATCTTTGCAGAAAGAGAATTTGTGTTAAATAATCTAACTCTTTAGCTTTTTTTAGGTTTCATGTGAATACTAGCATATTATAGATACTGATCTACAACTATTTTCTTAGTTTATTGTGAACATTTTTAAGGTCCATACATAATAAATCTACCTTACTTCTTTTAACAGTTGTGAGAATCCAGAGAATAGATGTACCATAATTTACTTAACCACTGTTCTTTTGGTGAAGAATGCATCAGAGAGCATGCTTGTATATTCACATTTGTGCATGTATACCTCGTTCCTAGATACTGATTTGCTGAGTCAGAGGACAAAAAGTTTTTGTTTTTTTAAATAAGTCAAACTTTCAAAAATTTCTGTTTTATCTTTACCTTAACCCGAAATAATAATATCTTTACCTTAACCCAAAATAATAACAGCAACACTAAACTAATGTATATTCTTTTGAAATTTGCAACTCTCCATTTATTACGGATGTATTCTCTAATGTATTCTTTGCTCATTTGAATTGGTGGAGTTTTTTTATTAGTTGGTTTGGGGGTTTGGGGGTTGTTTGTTTGTTAGGAGTGTTTAGAGTTTTGCTTCCGGTCACAGTTCCCCTCCTGCTCGTCTCTCTGACCTCCAGACTTTTCAGTCTTTGTGGAAGTCTAGATCTTCCCAAGGCCCACTCTACTTTTCTTTGTTTCCAGTGCTTACAATACAATACTACAGTAAACCTGTGGAGGAGTTGATCTGCTAATTATTGATAGTCATCTCATAGCCCATTTCCCAGTCTTTTTTTCTAAATTCACAGATTGGGGAAAAAGCAGTTCTCATATATACATACAATACTTAGTATCCTGATTTTTCTCTTCTAGTTCTTCCATTGATCTCATTCATCTGCTTCCAACTTCCACTAGTTACCCAGTTTCTCCCGTTGGCAACTATTGCTGTTTTTCATCACTGATGTTATATCTATAGAGTTTAAGAAGGGATGAGGCAAATTTCTATAATTTATATATTGATTTTATTTCTCTTAGTATTATCCTTTCCTGTCAGAACTGTCACTCAAATGTTTGCTTTTCTTTCTTTTTCTTTTGTAAAGTTTATTGGGATGTGGTATATAAAACTGAAAAACAACAGAGGAACAAGACAAACAAATGAAGAAACAAAAACTCATAGCTTTTTTGTTTTTTTCCTCTTGGATGTTTGTTTTCTGTTTCATTGTGTGTTTTGTTTTCTATTTAATTATATCTGCTCTTTGCTCTTATTTTTATTTCCTTCTACTTTCACTAGGTTTATGTTGCTGTTTTCATTTCTAACTTATAAAGATAAATGTTTATTCATTAACTTTTACCTATTATAAGAGATAGTTGATCCAAGCTAACAACATATGCCAGGGAGCACGATCTCAAATGCCCCAGAGAATAATAGCTTTGCAGCTTCTGGTTTTTCTAATTTATGCATATATGTCCATAGATTTATTTACCTTTATATAGAGCTTTCACTTCATCCCACATATTTTGCTACATAATATTTTTCATTATTATTTAGTTCAAAATATTTTCTGATTTCTGTTATAATTTCTTCTTTGACCTGTGTTGCATTTTATAATATCAAAAGGCTGTGGTGGGGGCCGGCCGAGTGGCGCGGTGGTTAAGCACTGGCTTCGGAAGCCAGCAGCCCCGGTTCGGTCCCACATATAAGGGACAGTGACACTGCCCTCAAAAAAAAGAAAAAAAACTGGCAAATTCCAGCCTTTTTTTTCGGCTATTGATTTCTAGCTTAATGGAATTGTATTTAGAGAAAATATTCTGTATGATTTTAATCCTTTGAAGTTTGTGAAGACTTTCTTTACACCCAGCATGTAGTTAGCTAGTATAAATGTCTCAAGTATGCTTTTAAAGAGTATCTTTTGCAGCCATTGGTTGTAATATTCTATGTAAGTCAGTTAGGTCACATTGGTTGTGTTCTTCAAATCTTTTTCTTACTGACTTTGTTTTAATTTATGTTCTATCATATTCCAAGACCTATTAAAAATTCCCTCTATTACAGTGGGTTTTTCTATTTTGTATCAGTTTTCTATTGCTGCCCTAACAAATTAACACAAACATCTTAACTTAAAATAACACTGATTTATCTCAGAGTTCTGTAGGTCAGAAGTCCAGCAGGATCAATTGGTTAATCTGCTTAGAGTTGCACAGGCCAAAATTAAGGTGTCAGCCAGCTGAGTCTCTTATTTGAAGGCTCTAGTGGAGAATGTGCTTCTAGGCTCTTTCTGGTTGTTAGCAGAATTCAGTTCTGTGTGGCTGTAGGGCTGAGATCCATGTTTGCCTGTTGGCTGTTGGCCAGAGGTCATTTTCACTTTCTAGAGGTTACCCATATTCCCTGGCACATGGTCCTCTTCATCACTTCATCTCCTAGCCAACAGAAGCAGGTCAAATCATTCACATGCTTTGAATCTCTGTGACCTTCTCTTCTGCCTCATATCTATTGCCTACTCATACAGTTAGAGAAAATTCTCTGCTTTAAGCGCTCATATGATTAGATTCGGCCCACTGAATAATCTAGGATAATCTCCCTGCCTGAAAATTCCATAACCTCAATTACATCTACAAAATTCCTTTTGTCATGAACGTCACATTCACAGGTGCCAGGGGCTGAGGCATGGACATCTTCTAGAGGCTTGTTGCTGCCTTTTATTGAAATTGTATTTTTACATTTGTATATTTCAGAATTCTTACATAGTTTTTTGTAAGATGCCCTTCTTTTAGTAGTTTTTCTTAACTTTAGGTTTACTTTGTTTATATTAATACAGCTACCCCACTTTTCTTTTGCCTAGTGGTTTTATGGTTTATCCTTTTTCCAATTCTTTTGCATTAAGCCTTTGATAGTCTTATATTTATTTCAAATGTGTCTCTTATTAAACACATAATTGGGTTTTGTCTTTTCGTTCCATTTATCAATCTTTATATTTTAGTTAATCTACTTCAATTTATTGATAGCTAGGTTTAAATCTACCATGTTTTGATTTGCTTTCTAATTATTCTACTTATTCTAAATTCCTTTTCTTTTGAGCTTTCCTTTGAAATGTGGAGCAATATTTAATGTCCCATTTTTTTCTCCTCTGTGAGCTTGGAAGGTATATACTCTTTTTATATTCTTTTAGTAGTTCACCCTTTGGGTAACATGTGTCCTTGCCTTATCAAAGTAACTATTTGGTACTTCCACCCCCTTCTCAGACAGTGCTAGAAACTTATTTTTCCTTAACTCCTTTAACCCCTCTCCTGACCTATATACCATTGTTAAAATGTACTTTATTTTTCTGTATATTTTAAACCCATAGGATATTATTTGTATTGTCTATACAGTCAAAGTTCACATTTACTCTTTTTGTTCTACATGTTTTCAACATCTCTGCATCTTCATGCAAGACGATTTCTCTATTATGTAAAGAACGTTTTGTATTTCCTTTACAGTGGGTATGCTGATGATGAATTTTCTTAATTTTTATGCATCTGAAGATGTATATATTTTACTTTTCTTTCTTGAAGATTATTTTGCTGGGTATGGAATTCCAGTTTAGTGTGCTTTTCTTTTAGCACTTTAAAAATATCATTTTATTATCTTCTGGCTTTGGTTGTCGCTGTTGAAGACAGCTTTCATTCTTAAGTGTTGCTCCTTTGAATGTAATCTGAATTCTGCCTTCCTAAAATGTTTTCTCTCTGTATTTGTTGGGGTTTTCGTAGTTTTGCTGTATTGTGCCCCTGTCATTTAGTTTCTGCTTCTCCTACTTGGGTTCACAGACCTTTCTGACTTTGTGCATGAGTTATCTTTCATTAGTTTTACAAAGTTCTTAAACATTATATTTATAAATATTATTTCTGCCACTTTTGCTCTCTCCTCTACTTCTGAAACTCCAGTTTTATTGAATAGTAACTTCTCATTGTCTTATCCATGCCTTTTAATTTCCTTTGCTTTTCATTGTTTCTTCTCTCCCTGGAAATTTATAGAAAAAAACTATATTCTATAGTTTATTTTTTCAGCCGTGTCAAGTGGTTCTTAAATCCATCAAGTTCTTAATTTCAATTTTAAGTCAGTTCTGCACTTTCCATAGTTTCCATTTCTTTCTTTTTTTTTTTTTTTTTTTTAGGTTTTATTGGGGAAGGGAAACAGCCAAGTTGTTATCTTTCAACTTAGTTGTGGAGGGTGCAGCAAGCTCAGCTCCAAGTCCAGTCACACCACTCAGCTCAAGATGCTATGTTCAATTAGTTTCTAGTGGGCATAGCCACCATCCCATGCAGGAGTTGAACCAGCAGCCTCATTGTTAAGAGCACACGCTCTATCCACTGAACCATCTGGGCCGCAGCTCAGCTCAAGGTGCCAAGTTCAGTCTTAGTTGTGGGTGGGCGTAACCCACCATTGAACAGGCATTCTCGTTGTTACATCAGCTGAACCATCCTACCACCTGTTGGCAGCTCAGCGGCAGCTCAGCGTGGGCACAGCTCACTGGCCCATGTGGGACTCTAACTGGCGACCCTGTTGCTCAGAGCTCGCACTCCTGAGCAAGCTCTTAACCAACTGAGCCACTCGACCAGCCCCTATAGTTTCCATTTCTTTACAAACTTCTCACTGACCACATGGGTGTAATTTTTAAGGTCTGTGTCTGAGAAGTTGCAAGTCTGGGATCCTCTGGGCCTGTTTCTGTTATGTCTTTCTGCTGGTTTTCACTCACATGGTTTCATTCCTTAAATGCATACTAATTTTTATTTATCAGACATGTATTTGCAGAATTGTTTATAGAAATACTTTGAGGCTTCTGATAATAATGTCTTCCTTCAAAGAGGATTTATGTAGGCTCCCAGTGGCACTAGCAATCCAAAATCACTTCAGTCCAATTTTAGAGACTGAGGTCATTTGAAACTGAACTGCTGCTTCTGCGAGGGCCTGCCAACCCTGATTTGCCCTCTCTAGTTTAGTTGTTCACAGTCCCAACTCAAAGCAAGGGGGCGTTTATGAGCAACTCCTTTCAGTGGGCCCTGAATTCCGGTTCCTGCACCCCAGACCTACAAAGCTCTCAACAATGTCACTTAAGCATTTCTGTCACCTCCTTCAGCATCAGCAGACAACACCAAGGGGAAAATACCTCAAATGCAGAGATTTCCTTCCTGCCCTCCACCTACATCCTGATAGTTATCTGCAATTCTTCACAATCTTGCTAGCTCTCCTGTGCCTTCAAAGCATTTGTCTTTTATAGTTTGTCTAGATTTTTCAGTTGTCTTCAGTAGACAGGTTGGTCTGAATTACCTCCATCTCTATTATTAAGTTCCTGTTGTTATATTTTTATATTAAGACCACAAGGAAGTTTAAGATAGATAGATAGATAGATAGATAGATAGATAGATAGATAGATAGATAGATAGATAGATTTTATTTTCATTAAGCATTACCAGTGTTCTAGTTGAGATCTTTGGAAAGAAAGCTGAAGATTTTTATCAGGTTCTCTCATACTTTTTGGGCCTTGATTCTTTCTATATAATGTATTCAAGATGTTGGAGAGGAAATATGGTTTTAACACCAAGATCGAGAAATACTGACCACCTGCTATATGATAGTCATTATTCCTTATTTAAAAATCCATATTTCACTTACAATGTAATTGCATAGCCTATACTTATCAGCAGTAAAACAAAACATTTATTTGGCTCTTAATTCCTTTTCATATGATTTTCAAAAGGAAAGACTATTAAAATGTTACATTATATAAATATGTATTTTTTTAAAAACGTATCAAAAGGTGAGTTTTGTTTTATTATGCTTCTTCTTAGTTTGTTGTTTTAACATTTTGCTCACATGATGTTATAGATTATTTGCTTAGTACGTCTTGTCTATTCCCTGAATTATGTATTTTGTATTCATTATGAATACAGAGTCAAAGATGAATAACAAGGAAGGGGTATAAACTGAGGCCACTTAAAATACTGGTTTTTCTTGCTCTTAGAATATTGAAGTTAATTTTTGAAAGTATAAGTAGTAAAATTTATGTTTGCGTTTCTGAAGACATGAAGCAATACCCAGATAGCATACATTGCAAAATGATACTATAAATGATAGTCTTAGCAAATTTAGAAGTAAAACTGAAGTGATTTAACTTAAGTAAAACATGAGTCAAATGGGTCTCATTCATCTTAAGTTTACACATGTATACTGACTTTTTCCTATGCTCTTGTAAATGGGTAATGTCAAGTGGTTTTGCTATTACATTTCAAGAATATTAAATGATGTGGGATATGAATTTTTTTCTGGTGCTTTAGGGACCTTTAAAGAGTGTTTACTAGCTCCACTGAATTCTCTATATTTAAAACACACACTGTGTTTTTGAAAGTATGATGGGATTAACCATAATTAATGTACTCTATTAGCCATTTAGGTTGTTTAATAAATTTTTATTATTATACATAATATTGCATTAAGCAAATATGTATATTGATCCTGGTGATCATGTCTGACTATTCCCATAATGAATTCCTAGAAATGGACTTTGTGGCCTAAGAAATATGCACTTTTTTTTAAGTTTATAATATATATTGCCAAGAAACTCCCCGTATATGATAACAACAACTATAACTCCCTTCAGCACTGTAGGAAAATGAGCCTTTTCCTTTTTTTAGCCTCACCAGCTTTTGGTATTAAAATATTTTCAATGTTTAATTTTTAGAAAATCATTTTCAAACACACGTAGAAGTCCAAAGAATATTATAATGAGCCCCATGTACTCGTCGCTTAACTTTAAGAATTATTTCATGGCTAGTCTTGAGAACCATACCTGCTTTCTTCATTCACTCCATCCACATGTACACTGGATTCATTTTGAAGGAAATCTCAGGTAGCACATCATTTCTTCCATTTGCATCTTAGTGTCTCTAAAAGAAAACACAATGCCCTCTTTGTACCTAATATCATCAAATATCTAATCAGTATTCGGATTCCCTTGTTGTCTCATAAATGATTTCTTTGTTTACAGTTTTCTCACATCAGTACCCAAAGAATGCCCATACTTTGTCATTGGCTGATGTACCTGTTAAATTTTTAAAATCTGGGGTCCTCTCTCCCTGTTTTGTCCTTACTGATTACTTACTGATTCTTAGCCAGTTTAATAGTCATAAACATTACCTTCTTTTCATTTTTCTTTTGTTTACTATTATATAATATAGTTCCATATTTTTTTTCATCTATTTAAGAATCTGTTTTCTTTTCTTTGAACAACCGAAGCCATCATTTGAACATTTTTCTGGCACAGTCATCTTTTGTAAAAATTGTTACTTATTTACAAGAGGTTAAGGTACAGATATTCATTCAACGATATTTATTTAAATTTCACTATGTGCCAGGCATTTATCTGATGCTAAGGATACATCAAAATACAAAGCAAACTTCCTCACCTTCAATGAGTTTACATTCTAGTGCAGGGAGAAAGACAATAAATATAATAATTTGACCAGAATCTTAGAAGGTGGTGCATGCTATAGAAAAAGAAAGAAACAGAGCTGGAGAGTGGGTTTGGGGAAAGATTGCTCCTTTAAAAAGCATGTTCAGGGAAAGCCCCATGATAAAATTTGAAGGCGCTCACAGAGTTAGCCATGTGAATATCTGGGAGAAGAGTCATTCTCAGGGAGAAAGACCAAGCAATGCAAAATCTCTAACACAGGTGTTTGTATATTCAAGGGATGGCAAGAAGGACTTGTAACTGCTGATACAAAGGAAAAGAGAAGGTAGACAGTGATGAGATCATGAAGATAAAGGGAAGGAGGGCAGATCACTTAGAACCCTGTAGATCATTATAAGGACTTAGGCATTTACTCTGAACAAAACAGGGACCACAGCCTGATCTGAGCAGAGAAGTAATATATCTCAGGCATGTTTTAAAAACATCCTTCTGGCTACTGTGTTGAAAATAGACTAGTATGGCAAAAGTGGAAATAGGAGACTACTTCAATAACCCAATTAAAAGATGGTGGTGCCTCAGACCAGGTTGGTAGCAGTGGGAGTTGGTGAGAAGTGGTCAGATTCTAATATATTTCAAAGGTAGAGCCAACAGGATTTCCTGACAAATTGGATTTGGGATGTGAGAGAAAGAAAGGTCAAGGATGACTCTTAATATTTTTCAACTTAGCAACTGGAAGAATCAAGTCATCTTAAAAGAGATGGGGAAAACTTCAGGTGGAACTGGTGTCTAGGGTGGGGGTGGTAGAAGATGAGGACTTCAGGTTGAGACATTTTAATTTGTCTAAGGTGCATCCAAGTGGAGACGTCATGTAAACAGTTGAATATAAGAATCGAGTTCAGGAGAGAAGTCTAAATTGAAATATAAATTTGAGAGTTGTTAACATTTAGATGATATTTCAAGTTATACTACTGGGTGAGATCATCAAGAGACATTAACTCTTTCCTGTAAGATGCCTGTTGCAAAGGTATTTTCAAGTTTATCATTTACTCTTTGTTTTGAAATGCGTTGTTTAATACTGAAATTTTAAACTTTTGTGTAACAAAATAGCTTTCTCTCTCTCTCTCTCTCTCTCTCTCTCTCTCTCTCTCTTTCTCTCTCTCTCTCTCTCTCTCTCTCTCTGCCTTTGGAATCATTCCTTGAAAAGCCTTTCATCTTGAAGTTTTTAAATTTTCACTTCCATTTTCTCCTAATTTATTTTAATGTAAGATAACAACAGGCAAGAATCTAACTTAATTTTTTCTAAAGAGCCTCTCATTGTTGTATCATATATTGACAGTTCATTCTTATGGCACCCTTGTTTTACATAGAGTAAGTAGTTATATATAATTCTTTTTATTAGATTTCTATCCTATTATTTTACGTTTTTCTCTATCCTAGAGCTAGTTGTTATTATTTTAGTAACTGATGATTTATAATTTTTTATCCATAGCAGTGCTCATCCCCTTTGTTACTCTTTTTTTAAAATGTTCTTGGCTGTTCCTGATTTTAAAAATTAATCTTACAGTAGTTTTTTTCAATTTTAAGGAAATAAAATCTTTTTTTAAACTAATTTTTGTCTTCATATTTTTCCATATCAAATCTTCTCTTTCTAGAATAGTTTGTCTCTCAGTATTCATGTCTTGTATGTTCCTCAGAAAAGTTTTAAATTTTCTTCACACATGTCTTATGTACTTGTTATTAAAGATGTCCTTAGGTATAATATTTTATATGTTTGTTATATAGACTTTTTATTTTTCTTATATTAATAAGCCTATATTCTTATTTAAGAAGAAACTAACTATTGAAATTTTTTAATTTTAATGCTTTACCAATGTGAGTACTTGATTTGGGGATAGATATTTGACTTGAAATCTTTGCCTCCAAACTGCATGACTTGGAGTAAAACATGCACCTATTTTGGGTCTGGAAAACAGAAAGTGCACTGAGTGCCATGCAGGATGGGGGTGCTGGCAGCAGGGCTTATTTATGGAACTGATAAAATTTCTGACATTAAATGAAAAGTCAAGAATTCCTCATTATCCATCTGGAAACTCACATTTAGTAATATTTCTGTCTCTAACCTTTCCTTTTCCTAAATTTTGCACCCCATGTCAGTGGTTTTATCTTAAAGTACAATCAAAGCAAAGATACTAGTACAACTACAGTGCAGACGATCTGACTGAATATAGTTCCAGTGTAAGTTTAGGTTCCCCTAAAATTACTTGAATACAAGGAAATGTCAGTTAAAATAATAGGGAATCTCTATAATAATTTCTTGTATATTAATATGAGGCAGCAAAAATGTATATCAACTAAATCGTCCATATTCTTTTCCATTTGGCAACAAAATTTAATCATTACCAGTAAACAGAAGTCATGCTTGTAGCTTAAATACGTTTCATTTTGCTGTTAGTCTTGTACAGAAGTCTGTGTTCAGTTATTCGTCTGTAACTGCAAATGTTACTGTAAATTAAAAGGTTCATTGCATTGTCTTTTTTCCCCATCTTAAATAAGTTTGAGTACTAGGAAAACGAGACGGAGGGGAAAACATGGTATCTCCTGTTTCCCACAGAGACAAGTACCAGAAAGTTATGGTTGATTTATTAGTACTTAGAGTGCTGAATTCATTTAAAGGACTATAACAATTCTGAATACATGGGAAAATATATTCTCTCTTTGTAATATTTTAAATGACTGATATTATCTGAATAGACTTTAATATTATAATAACCACAATAGTGTCTTATGAGTGTATTATAAAATATTTATTAGTTTGGTTAATTCAGTAGTATTATAAGGTTGCATACCTTTTAGGTAGTTAAAATTTATTCACCTGTATTATTTGCAAACTACAAATTCCATGAGTCACAAAGCTGTTTAAAAAATCCACATTTATGATTAGTACAGTAATTGTATCAATCATGTGTAGACTACAAGTGTTTATCGAAATACATATATTAATATTTGATTTCACTTTAGAACTTTGCCAACTATTTTAATATAGCATAGTTTCCCAAAATACCTCTCATTCACATATTAACATGAGTGCTAGGAAAAGAAGAAAAATGTGTGTGTGTGTGTGTGTGTGTGTGTGTGTGTGTTTATTTTGCAATTTGTCTAATTGTTTCCTTAAGTTAAATCCCTAAAAAGTAAAATAGCTAGATCAAGAGGTATGTACATTTTTAAAGCATTTGCTATTCATTGTCAAATTATTCTCCAGAACTATTATAACTATACAGTCTGCCAACATAAATGGGTAATGATGGTGAACATTTTTTCATGTATTTTTTGTTCAGTTGTAGTTCATTCAGAATTAATTACCTTTTCATTTCCTTTGCCTTATTTTCCTGTTATTTTTTTCATTTTTCTTATTTATTTTTGTAAAAGATAGATAGATAGATAGATAGATAGATAGATAGATAGATAGATAGACAATCTGACTACACACACACACACAGACATATATACACGTAAAAGAGCTCTAAATCCTTTGTCATATATGGTACATTTTTTCTTTCTTTCTTTCATGGTGGCTTTTAATTTTATATAGCCCAATTTAAATTATAAAGACATCCATTTTTTGCACATTTATGATAGCGTCTCAGTTTTGGAGTGATGAAATGATATATTGCCTTCTATTCATATTTTTGGATCTATGAAGAAAATTTTATATATTTAAGTCTTCCCTATAACTATACATGTTATTACTTTTTATTACCTGGTTTCTTTACCTGACTTCCCCCTGGTAAGTCAACACAAGTCTTCAGTTCTGCCAACAACACATATGATTGATATTATGACTTTGAGCATGTCACTTTCTTACTGTGAGCCACAAATTGTAAAGTAAGACAGTTTAAATGACCAGTGAGAGATCACGTAGTACTAAATCCTGGTTCTGTGTGTGAGATGATCTCACTGATTTTCCTGGTGGTTTGTAGCTCTTCAGGAATTAGGACCACCATTTAAAGTGGGAATTTAGTAAACAAAAATATAGATTGCTTAATTGCATGATTTATATGACATAGGAATGTCATAGTTAAAGTCAGTGAGGGGTTATATTACTTGGGCCTCGCATTTCTTGCTACTAGAAACATTGATGTCTAAGTTATGTTTCATCTGTTATAGGCATTTGGTTTAAAATTATTTGGATTGACTTATCATTAATAATTTATTGATTAAGAGCATTTCTTATAAGAATTAAAAGAATAATTTAAAGTAAAAATATACTGATATTTCTTAAAACTACCTTTAGGAAAACAGACATAAAACAACTTTGGTTTTTCTATTTTCTGCTGAAATACATACTGGATGACTAACAACAAACTTCTAGTATTTACCTAATATTTCTAGACAGTATGTTTATGTCATTCTTCTATGTTTAGATGTTATCAACTTCTCATTCAGAGATGAAAATTTAGCTCCTTTACACCATCACTTTATTTCTTCTTCCCTAATTTGCTAATGTACTAAGCTGTTATATAAAATATATCTTAAATATATTCTGGTATATTCGCAGGATTATGTAAGAAGTGGCATATATTATATGTAATACAATATTACCTATATACATATATTAATATATGTAACATTTAATCCCAGGTCCTATTTAAGGAAATTTTTTGTAATAAGTAAAAAATAAATGTTATTTTTAAAAATCTTTTAAAAATAAAAATATACTGACACTTATTAAAACTGCTTTTGGAAAGATAAACATAAAGCAACCAGTTTTGTTTTTTTTCCTACTGGAAACATTTTAGAGTCCTTAGCTAAATCTGTGGGATAGACTTCTTAGAGAAATGAAATATTGGAAAGATAGAAATAATCAAGTAGACTAGATTATGCTCACAGGTGGACTTAAATAGCTTAAAGAACAATATAGCCAATAAGTACATTTTTAGATGTTTCTCTTGAGGATAGCAGTCAATTTCTCCAATTTATTTTTCATGTACTTCTTCATGAGACTTATCTATATTTCATTAACAAAGAAAATATCCGATGTATTGCTTTTATTACATTGCCTGTAGTTGATCGTATTCCTTAAAAATCCCAGAAGTTGAGGGGGGAGAGATGGCAAGTGTCATAAACTTTGTCTACTTCTTCATTAACCACTTAACCAATATCAAATATTTAGTCATAATCTCTGTTAACCACTTGGCAAACAATTTAGTGGGTCAGGCAAATTAATTCTAATTTCATTATAATTTTCACTGTTTTTATTTTGATTTTAAGCTGTAGCTTATATTAATAGCATATTTTATTCTATACAATAAATACTACACCAACTACATAAATGTTAATTTTTTATGTTGTAATCCAGGTAACATTGTGTTACAGTCTGGACTGTTACTGATGAAAATTGTATTTTTTCCTCCATCTAATCCACAACTTTAGTGTTTGCAGTTAGAGTTCATTTTAAAAGTGGTTTTAATACTTAAAAGTCTTTTGAAAGGCTTCTAAAACTTGGCAGTCTCAACAAAATGTTTTTTTCTGACTTCCTTTTTAAGTCTCTGTATGGACTTACAGTAAACAAACTTTTTGAAGCGGGAAACTCGAGCCATAATGCAGGAACAGATGAATAGAACACTAACCACTTTATTCTGAAATGGACATTTTCAGTTGTATATAAGATGCCTTAAAGCATCATATAAATATTTTAAGATGTTTCCTAACCTATTAATGGATAAGCATTACAAAAACGAAGATTGGATTCATTAAACAAAACCTATTGTAGGATTTAGAAGAGAGGCTCTTCTGTATCTTTCAGTAGGCCCATCTCTGATCACTTTTAAAATCCAGGTTTGAATTGTAGCACATAATTATTTCGAAAGTTGTATTATATAATCATGTGACTTCTGCTGCCTACCCTCTTCCCTAAACTAGGTCTTTATCAATAAGTTTCTAGCATCGTATATACATTTTTGCTAAATTGTCATTTTTAAGAAAAGCTTCATGACTAAAACTGGCAGTCACGGGTATTTTATATTGTTACGTCATTAATATACCCCTTCAACCATGTGAGGTATTAATACACCTTTAAAAGGTCCTCTTGAATTGCAGGATGATTGTATTAGACCTTTGTAAGTAAAGTAATACCTAACCTATTTTTCATTGAACAGTTTCTCTCCAGGTAGTTCCCAAATTGTTCTGTAAATTTATATATAGTCTGGGTAATTTGAAAATAGTAATAAAAAAATCTGCTGATTCTTTTTTGTAATCTTTATTACATTTATTGGAGTGACATTGGTTAGTAAAATTTTATAGGTTTCAAGTGTACAGTTTTATAATATATCATCCATATATCTCATTGTGTGCTCACCACCCAGAGTCAACCATATATTTGACCCCCTTTTCCTTCTTCTACCACCTCCCCCGTTACCCTCTGGTAATCACTAAACTATTGTCTGTGTCTGTGAGTTTTTTGTTTGTCTTGTTCATTCATTGCTTTCAGTTTTATATCCCACATATGAATGAAGTCATATGGTTCTCGACTTTTTCTATCTGACTTATTTCACTTAGCATAATAACCTCAAGATCCCTCCATATTTTCACAAATGGCAGTCTTTCGTCTTTTCTTACAGCTGAGTAGTATTCCATTGTGTATATACACTACATCTTCTCTATTTAATCATCTATCAAAAGACACTTTTTTTGTTTCCAAGTCTTAGCCATGGTGAATAATGCTGCAATGAACATAGGGGTAGGTATTGGTACTAAACTTATGGATCTTGGGTTCAGAGAGGATTTTATGAATTTGACCTCAAAGGCAAGAGAAATGAAAGCAAGTTAAACAAATGGAGCTATATCAAACTAAAAAGCTTCTGCACAGCAAAAGAAACCATCAACAAAACATAAAGGCAACCAACTGAATGGGAGAAGATATTTGCAAACAGCGCCTCTCATGAGGGACTAATATCTGAAAGAACTCATACAACTCAACAACAAACAAAGCAAACAGTCCACTTAAGAAATGGGCAGAGGACATGAACAGACACTCCTCCCAAGAAGACAGGCAAACTGCCAACAGAGATATATGAAAAGATGCTCAACCTCACTAGCTATTAGGGAAATGCAAATCAAAACCACAATGAGATATCACCTCACACCTGTTAGAATGGCTATTACCACCAACAAGACAAGTAGTCACAAGTGTTGGAGAAGCTGGTGAAAAAAGGAACCCTCATACACTGCTGGTGGAATATAAATTGGTACAGCCACTATGGAAAACAGTATGGAGTTTCCTCAAAAAATTAAGAAATATTAATCTATAAAAGATCTGATTCTTAAAGTGATATGCTCTCTGTTTTATAACCTGATTATTTCTCAACAAGCCTGTAAATAAATTAAAGTACAATATATCTTGTCTTCATTTGGAATCTAAATGTGAAGGTAAAGATAGGTATAAGAAATATAATAACTAAAGCTGGAGATCTTTAGGACACTTAAGATATCTGAAAACAAAGTGATTAAATCCATGTCCTATACAGAAGATGCCAAAAAAATGTACACACATTTTAAGAAAGGGAAAAACTGTATTGAAATTGTAATAATATACACCGATAACAAAAGATGAACACAGTCGTGTATACATTTTTTTGGCACCCCCGGTATAGAATGTCTTTTATTTCTTAGAGTTTTTGCTATCCTAACCTTTATTTTTATTTCTACTATTACTCTCTATAAACTTTTCAGCACATCAGTATTATACATGCTGACATTCACATTTCACAAGTGGTTTTCCCATTCCCTGTATGAATTTTTCTTTATTCCTGGGACTCATAACTTTAAATCTATTCTGCCCAGTTCTCATTAGATTACATGATTTCTTTCTGAGGATTGATTGATTCACAATTTTTTTTAGCCCTTTTCAAATTCTACTAGGTAGGTAATTGTGCTACCTTTCTTTCTGTTATATGCTAGGGAAAACGAGGAGGGATGTGATGGGGTAAGGCAGTGGAGAGTGGGGCTAAGTAAAAAAGATCTTTCCTACCTTCCCTACGCATACAGTATTCATTTTGCTCTTCTGTTTGCCTATTCCATTCCGTGTTATTTGCTTGCATGTTTCAGTCAGACTTTTGAACGTAAAGCTTCGTAGTTTTTGGTAGCTGGTCTGCCTGTCCCAGGACAGCAAGCAATATGTCTTTGTAGACCTAAAGTTTGATTAATTTCTTTCATAAAAGCCCCTGCATTTGTGTCCATGTATGTGTGTGTGTGTCTGTCTCCCTCACACTCTTTTTCTCTCCTTTTTTCTCTCTCCTCTCCACCTCCACCCACTTTTAAAATTCAGTACATATATTTTATAAAAATAATGCATGTACATAGTTTGAAAGCTAGCAAGTACTGAAATGTTTATGGAAGTATTCCTTGAACTGTTGTTACCCATTCCCAATTCTTATTCCCCTTTTAGCTGTTTTTTCTGATTTTTCCTCTCAATTTCTAAATTTCAAATTTATATTAATTCTTGTTTATGTTTTTCCAATTATAGATGTCATCTGCTTATTTTTTACTTTGAAAGACAATGATTTAACTCCTTTATGTTAGATAGGCATTTCCTTCCTTACCCCATCTTGGCAAAACAGTTTTTCATCTTATTTTAAATAAATCTTTAGAGTGTTTTCAAGTAACTGTTGTTCCCTGTTGAGCTAAGACATGTTAAATTCTCTTTATTATAGAGCTTTAAGGCTTCTATATGTAGAATTTGCTTTTTTCCCAATGTTCTTTCTTGTTCTCTTATTTTATAGAAATACATCTTCCAATAGATTCTGGAGAATTGCTACATAGAAAGTAAAGATTTTTGAGACAATGTATGTATGGCAGTATCTTTGTTTTCTGATCGTTTGACCACGTATAGAATTCTAGATTGGAAATAATTTTCTAAGTACTGTGAAGACATTCCTTCATTGATGTCTAGATTACAGTGTTACTGTTAAATGCCATGCCATTTTTATTTTTCATATAAGAGGGTTTATGCATGTGCTTGCTGATAATCAAGTCAAAATTAAGGTTCAGAAATGGGGAGAACATGCATTTCTCTGCATGGACATAGCAGCCCAGGGAGGGGAGGAAAGGAACGAGAGCCATGGGTAGTCTCAGCTAGAAGCTTTACCCCTTTGCCCAGTAACGTCTCATTCATGTGTATTTAGTGGCCACCAATGCTGGGAGCAGGGCCCACGGGATTGGGCACTTTCCATCCAGTATTCCTGTCTACACTGAATGGGCTTGGTCCCCTCAGCGCTACTACTAGTATTCATGGTGACGTTTTGCTGTTTGCCATAGCCTTGCCTCATCCTTTCTCCTCCTACCCCACCTAGTCCCTCAGCCTTGTTCCGAATGCAAGGCACTTTAATGACATTCTGCCACTGTCTTTCCCTTAATTCCCAGGGATAGCACTGAAGGATGAAGTGGGGGAATATTTGAAGGTATTTTCCATGCCTTCCTTTATTCCAGTTCTAGCTACGCAATATCCTCATGAAGTCTCCCAGTGTGCTGGCATGCACATGACACTCTTCCCTCATTACCAGCGTTGGGGCTAGTGTTCAGCCCCTACTCTGTCGTCCTTTTGAAGAGGGTCTGGAAGGGCAGCTCACTGCCTCTCCTCAGGTTACTGCCTCGGCTCAAATTGGCTGTCTTTTTTATAGCTAACCTTATAACCTTTCTTATACTATGGATGTTTCTAAAGCAAGACATATACATGAAGGCAGCCAAGTATTCTTAGAGTGAGAAAGTCTAAGTATTCAGTGCCTTTCTATCCTCCTCCATCAAAAAGAAGAGATTCTAATATCATGTCTATTATATATCATTTGATCAAACACATTCATTAACAGGACCACATCTTGCATTTTCAGGCTTCACCAAATATGGATTAAAATGTGTTGACTTCTTTTTAAGGAATTGAACGCAATAATTAACAAGATGCTGGAAGTGGAGCCATCAGTCTTTGTATCTAAAATCATAGCCTGTCTATATCTGGAACCAAAGATAAACCTGTTCCAGTTGTTTGGGGGTGTCTGGAGATGAATTTGCAGAGAATGTAGATTGTCTAGCCTAAAAACATAGATGCCTTTTCCACGTCGTTCTATTAAATTAACGCTTTCCTTCACATCAGCCTTTGTACAACTTCCTAGGAGCCCGAGTCCATTTTAATTCACTTTTCTTCTACCTGCCACCCTTGTTCTAGAACTATTTCCTACTTGGCCTCACTTTTCTTTCCTTTTCCCTATCCCAGCATGATAATAACACCCATCATCTCTAGATAAACAGTCGTATCCTCAAACCCCAGAGGGTAGCTGCTGCCTCAAGTCCATGAGTTTCCAAACTGGAGAGGGGAGGAGACCAATTCCAAGGCGCATACATTCACTTCTGTCAGAGCTCCCCAGTGAGCCTGTTGCGGGGGTAGGAAACGGTGTGTCAGTACCTAGAGATGCCAAATTTGAGGAGATGACAGTTAGGACCTATTGAGCTTTCCGGTAACTGTGCGTGTGGAAATGGCTCCTAGTTTCACAGAAAGTGGTTGGTTCCTGTTGATTAAGTTAACTTCTTATCTGCGTTCCTGATGGTCAGGCAATGAACCACATGTCTATGTTACTGAATGTGTTGTGGATTTACTCCATAGAGTTTTGAGCTCATTATTTGATTATAGGACCCATTTCACATCTCTCCATCACTACTGCTACCCTCTAGTTCAAGCTCTAGCTTGCCTGAGCTAGAGCAGTGGCCTTGTTACTGATTTCCCTGTTTTCTCTTTTTTAAAAAAAAAGCAAATCAGATTACATCATATTCACGCTAAAAATCTAACAGATAACCCTTTGCACTTGGAATAAATCCAAACTGTTATCTTGTCCATAAATCCTGACACATCGTGGTCCCCTTTGATCTCTCCAGCTGCTTCTCATTTCCACTCTCTTGAACTCACTACACTTCTATCACACTAGCCTCCTCTCTTTTCCTTGAGCTCAAGGAAGTTATTGTTGCCAGTGGGTCTCTGCACTTGCAATTTCCTCTGTGTCTTTCCTCAGATCTTCATGGGTTGGCACCTTCACAGCCATTGGGGTCTCAGGTCACATCTCCCATCCTTAAGTGACCTCCCCTGGCCATTGTAACTAACACCTATCACCTGTCACTCTCTACTCCATGTGATTGTTTTATTGCCTTTACAATTCAGTTGTCTTAACTATCTTACTTTATGAAGATAATTTACTTTTCTGCCTTCTCCCCTCAAAAATGTATGTTACTTTCTTGTTTTCTGCTATATTCTCAATATCTAGAAAAGGTCTGAAACACAGCCGGCTTCATACTGCCGTGTGGATGAGCAAACTGAATTTTTTTATACAGATGCAGTGCCCTTAGATTGTTTCTCTTGCACCCTAGCTAACTACAACTTTTTTTTATTTCATAAATAAAATAAACGTTGATCCTGAATTGAAAATAGTAACAGTAACTTCTTTTAAATGTCTTGACATTGTGGTTATTGTTTTTATTTGGACATGAATTTCAACAAGTCATACTCACATCCCTTGGGTCGTAACCATTTCAGGGCAGTAGAAAGGCAGTATACCTACAAAATTTTTGTTGGAGAGCTAAAGTGCCAAGAGATGGTCTAGAAATAGCAAAAATTTTCAGCCCATAAGAGACACTCCTACTTACTACCTTCTACCATGTTTCCCTGAAAAGAAGACCAAACTGGAGAATGAGTCCTGGCATGATTCCTCCAGGATATGGAGGGCACGCACTTCTCACAGGAGGGTTTTATGACCTGTTTCAGGGACAAGGGTGCTTTTTCCACAAACTCCTTCAGCTTAAAATATTCAGAATGCCAAGCTGCCATATTTTGGCACCTAAAATCATGCTACTGCTTACATTCGGTTAGGTCTTGTTTTAGTGGAAACGGTATACTCAAGTATATGGTGCAGTGGCTGGTTCTTAGGTGGAGAGACCCTGGGGAGAAGGCTTGCCATCCTCCACGTGGCTGCCAGTCTCTTCTATCCCAATTTGCAAGAGCCCGCCTGCCTTATAGCAATGCCATTTTTAATATTCTGCCTCCTCCTGTGTAGTACACACATGGCTAAGTTATTTCATTGACTACCATCAGCTAAGAGTCCCTTGCTCTGAAAGTCTGTAACTGCAGGATTCCTTTCCTCATCTTATGGCACCATTTGAACAGAATTATAATCAGCCTCCAGGTTCCTTTATCTTTTTCACTCTGTAGACCCAGGAATTATGGTACCTTGTTAGATAGTATTTTCCCAGGCTGAATCGGGAAACTACAAACGCCCCAAGCCTGCTTTTCTGGAAAGTTACTGTCTATCCAGTAATGGAAAAGTACAGCAGATCTCTTTTATAGCCGTAGACCTAACATAGGCAGTGGTTTTGTAGCCTATTAAAATGTACAGTACCCCTAACCCTCACTCTCCAGTTTGCCATACCCGTCTGTAAGCACTCCATTACCTAACTAGCTAAAGGAGAATGATTATTTATTGTGTAATTGTATTCTGTAAATCATATTCAGAGTGAAATATCCATTGTTTATTGTGTCCTTTTCATTTTCATAGATAAGTAGAGTCATTATCCCTTTATAGTTACAGTAGATTTACTGTTCAATTTTTATTTATGCCTGTAAGTCTTGTCTTTGCTCTAGATAGCTCCTGAACCTTTCTTAGCAACTAGTTATCCTAAGTAGTCCTGAACTGACCATCTATTTTCTGTTCTCTTCTTATGATTTTACCTGTATTAAATAATTGCGAAGATAAAAAGAAAAGAACCTTCTGCATTTGTAGTTTGTACATGCTCTATGTCTATAGCACCTTTTCTTCCAGGCCCAGCAAAACAGTGTTTTGTGAATCCATATTAACTACCACATCTCCATGTTTCTCCTTCAATATCCTGTCAGGAAAGCAGAATTATGGCTAAAGATATATCATGACATTACTGTTGCTTTCACTGACAATTGCTACCCAGACTGAGCATATCAAAATTTGATGTTAGGTGTGTGTTTATCCCAGAGAACAGGTGGCTAATTCTCCAGTGTCTCATGGAAGGACCCCCCATTTACATGCTCTTAAAAATAGCAGTGAAAAAGTGGTCTGCCATCATGGAAATTTGCCCAGTGCCACTTCAGAAATTATCTCTCTCTAGATATGTGCAAGAAAAATAGTGCCTCTCAGTAATCCTTATCTCTTGAGATTTCATGCTCCATTGTATTCTAAGTTAAATAATACTTACCTGTGCCTGCTTTAACAGTACCTTTCCTTTATACTATATTTTATCATCTGCCTTGATAAACTAGATATCTGATCAACTGAAAGTGAGACACTTTTGAAATGTATTCTTTCAGTGACAACTGTGAGTTACATATAGGTGGAATACTAGAAAGTAAATGCAGCTTTCCCTGTGAAGTAGTAATGCTAATAGTTGAAGCATTTTTATATTTCTAGAACCTTTCTTTGAACCCTAAGTATTTTATAGATATTGTCTAATCCTAGAAAATTCCCTATACATAAAAAATAGTAGCTCCTCTTTTGGGGGAGGTGGGGGACTGTAGTAATGCCCACACTGCTTAAGTGAGTTGCCCAAGGTCACTCAGTGAGTTGTTGGTGAGGCCAGAAATAGAATCCAAGTCTCCTGACTCCCAATTCAGTTCTCTATCCTCGATATAGTTTTCTATCCTCTATATACCCCTGCTGCCTCTCATGGGAAAAGAAGTTAATCTTCCAGCTATTAATAGCCACCAAATTGGTGGTAGCAGCACAGTGGAGAAAAAGTAACTGTCTTTATACTGCAGCATTAGTATAAAAATATCTGGTAATGGAAAATTTGACAAATGTCATGTTAAAGGGAGTGGAAAATTATTTTAAGATCTGGATCTCATTTATCTAGTTCTCAGAAAAGTAAAATTTTTTAGTAGAACAGGGATCATATTTTTTCTTCCTGTTTTTCCATTGTAATTCCTAGAGGGTAATTGTCAACCTAGCCACAGCAGAGCCTATTGTCAACCAACAATAAGAATAATGCATATACTTTGGTGATTGTTATAAGTGTATTTCCTAACTTGGTTGAAAGTTTGAATTGCTTTATTGAAATATATAACATTTTATTCAGCTTTCAGAGTTAAGTTAATATTATATTATAAAGCAAATATAACATCAATTGGTAATTTTACTGCATGTTTTGAAAACAATGACAGAAACACATATTATAGTTTCTTCCTTGGATGTACAATACACTCCAAACAGTTACATTGTGTCAGGTACCATGAAATTCACCAGAATGAAATAGGCAAAGCAGAAAAATAGTTAATTAAGAAATACAAGATAAACACACCGAAGCTGATCAAGTTTATTGTTTCGCATGTAACAAATTCATTACTTTGTACATAAAAAAAGGTGCTTGAGAGATGTTTATGTACTTAAGTATTAAAGCATGTCCGATATGGTGGGAATTCACACTTAAGACAAAAAATTTGTCTCTTAATTTTGGACCAACGAGCAAAAATTCTCCCACTAAAAGTCTCTGGATATTTTCTGTTTAAAGATTACTAAAAGTGTTTAATTAAAAAAAAGTGCCACAATCAGAATTATGTTTTAACTATGTAAGGCAGGAGCAACAGGATTGGTAGAGGTTGGGAATTGCAAGGAAAAGGTAAAAAAAAAAAAAAAAAAAATCTGGTTATTTGGGACCCAGGTGACTGAGAAGGTAGTGGCCAGAGGATAATTAGAAATAAGAGTAGAATAAGCAGACTAGAGGGTCAAGTACAGATCCTGTGAGAAATGTGTACATTTACTGAATGGAGAAAGAAGAAGGTAACAGAACAGGGAAATCACTTCGAAAAGCTACAGAACTTGTAGGATTAGGGCCAAGAAAAGTTCATTAAACTTGGTGACTCCTGACATTTGGGAGACTCGCTTTTACAGAATGGTAAGGGACAAGGAAGAGTACTCTGTACTCTTCAAATTATGTTTATTTGTCTTTGGTATTAATCAAATTTTTGCAAGCCTATGAACTATGTATGATATAGGAAACAAATCAGTCTACCAGAATGCTTAATTAACTGTTACACCTGGGATAGCACTGGATATAATTCTTTCACTCATCTGGAATTTTACTGATTATTGCCATTCTTGTTACTTTAGTAATAAAGTGGTGATATTTTGCAATAGAACAAGTTACAAATATGGGTGCCTAACAAATATTGAATACTGTTTTTGTTATCTTGAACCTAAATCAAACATGAAAGCTGGAAATTGCTTGTGGATTTTATTGTAATTGGTTGGAAATATGCTTTCATGATTACCCAATATCTCAAGATAGCTATATCTATAAATTAATATTGATATTAGCCATTTATTTAGTCTCTGTAATAGAATGTCTTTATAATGAATTTCACTTTATTTAAAATTATTAGTAGGGCCGGCCTAATGGCGCGGTGGTTAAGCGCTGGCTTGGGAAGCCAGCAGCCCTGGTTTGGGTCCCACATATGAGGGCCAGTGACACTGCCCTCAAAAAAAAAAAAAAAAAAAAAAAACTATTAGCAATAAACTTTTTTTTTCTTTCCAATTTATATGCTTTTATATTGGCAGAAAATGTAGTTTATTATTGGTGTTTTTGCTTTTGTTTTTTTTTTTCCCCTGACAGGATTATTGGAAAACTATTTAGGCAACATATTAAAATCATTTTTAATTTTATCAAACAGGTACATCTTCAAGTGAATCTAGTCTACTTAACATTCCTTTACAAAAAAGAACTCGAAGAAAACTAATGACTTCTCCCTTGAAAGCAGAACTTACCCAAAAGTCTACACTGTTGGAAAGTGTGCAGCTCAATGACTCTTTCAGCAAAGAGCTTCAACCTATTGTGTATACCCCAGAGAACTGTAGAAAGTTTTTCCAAAATCAATCTACAGTGGCCTTCTTAAAACCATCGTCTCGCCCTACAAGTTTTCAGGCCATCAGCTCAAATATAAACTGTGATAATTCTCTGAAAATGTCATGTGAAGTAGATATCCCTCTCAGCAGAAAAGAAAATGGACAGGAGGACATGGACTCTACATTTACTATATGTGAAGACACCAGGAAATTGAAAAGTGAATTATCTGAACAACAATTGCTACCAAACAGTAACATTTTACAGAGGTACAAAAATGAACATTTGCCAATTTTTCTCTTTTTTTTTTTTTTCTGATAACCTTTAAACTATTAGCTTTCTTTTTCTTCTATAGATATATTTGAGGTCTATTTTATAGATCAAGCATGCTCTCTTAAGCATATTTTATTAAACCTTAATTGTCATTCTCTCTAAATATTAATCCATTAACAATATTTTAAAGTCTTTAATTTGATATCTTAAGTTGATTGACCCTCATTAGACCAGAAGAGACCTTAAGATATATTTAGTTTGTTCTTCAGACTGAAGTCAGATGCTACAAGCCATCGCTGGAGGATTACCATGTTTATTATTATTCACTGATATCTTCACTAAAGCAATTCCACAGTTTCTATTGATGTTTAGCAAACCTCAGCTTGTTCTGAAATAGTCATATGTCTAAGGTATGGTTGACTTCATGTCTTCCAAGCAAACATGTCCTTCTCATTTTATCTGTATTATCACAACTAATCTAAATATGGGAAGACTGATACCTTCATCTTTTTGTGCTGTTGGGAATGCAGAAATCTCTTGATAGCAACTCTATCTATGATATAAAAATGAGAGAAGAAAACCCCAGAGAAATCAAAGTTTTATAGTATAATGTTTTTCTTTATATATTAATATGAAATAGTATTCCAGTGATATAAGTGTATGGCCTCTTTTTTCTCCATTGTACAAATCAAAGTTACTTTTTTTATTTTATTTTTTTAATAATTCTTATCACTTAATACACAGGCTTGCCCTTTCCTCATTGTCAACTAAATACCCTCTGCCTCGACGAAACATGGCACCATCCTACATGGCAATGACTGCTGCTGCCAAAAGGAAACGGAAATTAACAAGGTACGCTTTAACATAAACTTTGAGTCCTCATATAAGATCATCTTTATACTTTATTCCCTACCGTTATGTTTTTATTCTTACAGTTAGATTGTCAATTCATATTTAAGCATACATGTAACAAATTGCTCTGGATATGACACTGGATTTATATTATCGAAGGGGAATCTTGATAAAGCCCAAGTATTTCACTTGACATTTGTATTAAGTGTTCCATGTTTCAGATTATTAAAAATAAATTAAAAGTCTTCTGGCCTTCAAAAATATCATTTAATTTTAACTTTTCTTCTGGTTACAATTTTTACTCATTTGGTATTTTTCCTTTTAGACATTACTGAATTTTTTTCAGTCCGAAAATTATATTCTTTTAATTGATTTTGACAGATGACTAAAATGTAATGAATGGAAAGATTTCTGTTTCTAGTTATGACACTGTAGGTTGTATCAGACCAAAGTACCCATCAAGAACAATTATAAAAGCTGATAAAATACAACTAACAGCTGCTTGAAGGCTACTGGAGAACAACCAAGGCAGCTAGGACTTGAGGTTAAAAGGAAAGGTCCCCAGGAAAAGGAAAACAAGCTGTAGAGATCCAGACCTTCTCTGCCTTTTTTCCTTTCTCATTTGCCAATTCATGGCATCAAGTATTGAGGCCAAGAAAATGGAATCCAAGAGCTTACCAGCAGTTTCACTAAGCTAGGAAAACAAAATGATTCCGTATAGCTTTTGCCCTCAAAATATATGCCAGGTTCTAAACTCTGTTGAGTAAGAGTCCAAGAAACCAAGCTGAAGGTAGCTCCTAAGAGGCTATAGTATTGAGCAGAGTTTTGACATTCTCATGGGACTGGGACACAAAAATTGTTCGAAGATCATCATGGAGAAAAGGCCTATGCTATAGGAGTAATGCAAACTGAAAATGGACCAGTTCTTGAAAGCCAGAAACAGACCTTAAACCAACTCAATCCGTTTTTGGATCAAGGTGATCTATATTTTGCCTGTTTGCCAGAAGAAAATCACATTGTCTCTGGATGAATATAACATCCAGAGCCTCTGTGTTTTTTCATATGTAGTGTTTAGCACTTAAGCAGAAATTACCAACTATGCCAGGAGACAGGATCAGATGATTGAAAATCAAGAGAAAAAGATTAGAGAAGCAGTGATCCATAAGTGATGCCGATATTGAGATTATCAGAGATGTTAATATTTTAACTGTGATTAACAAAAAGTTGAACAAAATTGACAGTTTCCTGAAGAATTGGATTCTATTAAAATGAATCAAGTGTATACTCCAGAACTGAAAAAATAGAATTTACTTAAATTAGGAGTTCAGTAAATTATTTTAACAGGATATAGACACAGCAGAAGAGAGTTTAGTGTACTAGAAGACAAGCTGATAGAAAAATATCCAAACCGATATGCAAAAGGATGAAAAGAGAGAAAGTATGGAGAAGACTTAAAGAAAAATATAGGGCACAGTTGAAAAAAAAAATATGGGACATGTATGTATTTTGAGTCCCAGAAGAAATGAGAAAAACAGTGGGGGAAATAATTTTCCAAAACCATCAAAAGAAAAATCACAGATTCAAGAAGCAGTGGAAACCACAAGCATCATTAGTATAAAGAGAAACATACCTAGGTACATAGCAGTAAAACAGCTAAAAATTAAAGACAAGGGAAAAATCATAAATATACTGAGTTATATGACCTGAAGTCCAGTATGTAGTCTTTATATCCTGCAACATTAAATGAAATAGAATGATACATTGGATGGTTATATTTTAAAATGGATTCAATGACCTACTGTCCTTTTTCTTTGAGGTGTGATTATAGGAAAAGAGTATAAGATCTTAAAGTAACTCTTTCTAAGTTTCTCATTTGCCACCATGGACCTGTTCTGATCTGAGCTAGCATCAACGAATTTACAAACAGCCTATTTACTTATGCCGCATAGTGTTTCATCTCAGAGGCGCATTTAGGGCCTGCCGGCCCCTCCCTTTCCCCTCCAACCAAAGTACAGCAGATCCTTGGAATCTGTACATTAAAAATTAATGGACTGATTTTTCCTGAATGTCTCTGACCATCCATGACATATAAAATTTTGTATTTTTCTATGGCACAAGTTTGAATTGTGCAGTTAGTCTGGCTCATGTATGGGAATGAGTCACTTAATCCGAGCGAGCCTGACTAACCACCATTATCGGTGTCACCCGTCTTATCACTAATTTTCATTGTGTCGGTTGTTGTTTCTATTAATTAGTGTTGGTGACTTTTTTGGTTCTTCACTGGTAGTGTGCATGCTCTGTTGTGTTAACTAAGATGTAGCAAAAGTTTATAGCTAAGAATAATTTTTAAATGTAAGCATAGTCATTATCAAAATCCAATGTCCAGGTATGTAGATGTGTAATTAGAGTGGTTTTAGATGAGTGAAAAGGCTTGCACACGAACAACTAATATTGTGAGATAATATGAAAGGACATATAAAGAAAGTAAGATTTCTCATAGCCTATTAATTGCTCTATTACATTCCCTCTGGTACCAATAATTAGATCCTGCCATTAACTAAGGTTAAAAGAGATTAATGCTAGAAATGTACATAATTACTTTTCTTTGAATCTTCCTTCCCTCCCCCCCCAATTAAGTCTACATGAGCTTGAGAGTAATAAACTGGTATTTTCCACTTAGTAGCTTTATGTACATATTTGGGAGTGTTTATATTCTAATATAGTTTTTTAAAATGAAAAAGGGAAGGCTCAATGTATTATATAGTTATTTTATTTATTTTGTATCAGTGTTTCTCTCTGAAAAAAATATTACAGTCAAAAAGCACTGGATATTTTAAAAACCTACCAAACTAGATTTTCTAGTTACTAGTTAAATTTAGAATATTAAATTTTTTTTTTTTTTTTTTTTTTTTTTTGCGGGCAGTGTCACTGGCCCTCATATGTGGGATAGAACCAGGGCCGCTGGCTTCCGAAGGCAGCGCTTAACCACCGCGCCACTCGGCCAGCCCTAGAATATTAAATTTTTAATCATTTCAACTATTTAATATCGCTATAGCAGCCTGTTTTAACTAAATAAATCATCTACCAAATACATAAATACAATATACACATATGTAAAATTTTACTTAACATTATATTAATTAGAGTTTTGGGGTTTTGTTTGCTTTGGGTTTATTTGATTGGTTGATTTTTGTTAGTTTGTTTGTTCCACAATCTTTGAGCACCCAAAAATGATCTCACACTTGCATATATTTTTGGTTTATTTTGAAAGACATTTAATGATTTCAACTAGAAATTATCTCAATTGAAAGAATATGATATGCACTGTGTCTATTAAACGGAAACATTCTACCCAAATAAGGGAATAAAAGTTTAGATCTTTACTTTTCTTAACAGTTACAGAAATAAATTAGGCACACAACTAGACCAGTCTTTAGATATCATCTCAGTATAGACTTTAACATAATTTGAATTTGCAATCATAGTAATTTTAGTATTTTTTATTTTACAATCTAACATAAATTTGTAACATTAAGTAAGTGTTAAAACATTTTATTAGTGGACCTTTTTATCTAAATCTTAAAAATGTTTTAGTGTATTTTACTTAAATAGATAACGTATTTTATTAGGCTTTGATTTTATGGTAGAAATATGAGTTTTATTCAAATAGATTTATTCAAAAAACTTAATTTTTCAAGTTAAAGAAAATATGAATAAAAACAAAGATCCTAAAACTACCCAAAGTGAAGAATCATACCATAAAATAATAAGGCAACTTTAGATAAATTGTAAGGAAAAACAACACTTATAGAAAGTAACCAATGATATTGATCTTTATACTTGAAAAATAAAATCATCAAATAACCAAAAAGAATTTTGCCTTAGACAACTGATATACCTATTATCAAGAAAGGTATTTAATATCTAGAATTATAGTAACCTCGTTTATTTAGCATCATATAGGAATAGAGAATTTCTACAACTGAATATGTTTAATAACACTAGTATTGAGACTGTACTTTCAGGGATCATTTCTATAGTTCATTAATAGCACTAGTACTTCTTTGTGACCATTTTGGGTAGATATCATTTGCATTCTTGAACAGAGCAGGCAAAATCATCATTGTGAATGCTAACCTTCTCTCTTACAGGCTTTAGAAAATTGAGTTATTTTTCCCAGCATTCAGTGTGCTCATACTTATCTTTTTTTGCTATCATATTTCTGACTGCGTTAAATGGGCGTATAACTAACCCATGTTCCCCCTTTCCATGAACATGCACCTGCATCTGTTTACCACACAGTGAGGACTGAGGAGCAAATTGTTGCCATTAAAGGAAAGCCTCCATTGTTAATTCATCTAACAATCAAATTAGTATCAACTTGTAAAATGGTATATAATATCTTCATTAGCCAGAAAGTCCCTAAAATTAACTATTTGAATCACTTTGGAGCAAGGGGGTTTATTGCTGCTGGACCCCAGTCCTGCCTGTTAAAACTTGGTCTTCCTCAGGGCTTGGAAGGATTAGATTGCTATTTTCCGGGCCCAAATAAAACTCATCTCATCCACAAAATCTTTTTTGTTTTTCTTTTTGTGTATAAGCTCAGAAACATATAGTTCCTTATGGTTTGAAAACCTGAGGCACCATTTTTTATTCTACCTTCTGTTATTTGATGAATTTGATTTATTTTTCCCCTTCTCCACCATATATCCATTATATAAATTTTCAGGACAGGAATTGTTTGTGCCTTACTTATTTGTATATCCCGAAACATGAAGCCATAATAGGTGTTTAATAGTATGCAAATCCGATCGAGTTAGAAGTTTGACCCGTTACAATAATATGAGATTGATATAAATTTTTGAAGATTAAACAAATGAAAATAGGCCATTCTTTTTAGTGTCTTTAACTGCAGTAATCAGAGACACCCTCAGTCTATTGTCATGCTTTGACTTAAAAACAAGGTTTTCCAAAAATCTCACTTGTTTATATTCCCCATCTTAGGATTCTTGCTCCAAACTTGTAATATGAGCCTAGTTTTTCACCTCTTGCAACATACTCCTTATCAACTCTTCTTTGAATAACAGTGCTGCTGGTATTCCAGCAGAATCCTTGGAATGTTGTTACAGAATTGTTACATACACCTACAATCAAAAGCTCGGATTCGAATAAACATGATTAAAATCACACACAGCTAAATTTCCCTATGGGCCAAAAATGTATTTAGTACCTCCAATTACTTCTTTGGGACTTCACAACTTAGTATTTTAGTCTTTTGGTTTTTCTTTAATCATTATTGCATGTAGAATATGGATTATAACTTAGAGATATAAAAAATGCTTAACTAAAATTAAAAATGTTTCCCTCAAGTTCTGCATCAACTACTTTAACTACTGAGGAAACTTCTGGATTTGCCAAACGTGTTCGAAAAGATAACTCAAGTGACAAGAACTTACAAGAAAATGGACCGACAATGGGTATGTCTGAGCTCATATTATGATATTTAATAACATGATCACCTAACATGTATGGTACATCTTATAATGTTTTCATATGAAAGTACTTTTAGCTACCCGTCACCTTTATTACATGGTAAGTTTGATAATCCATGTTACAGGTAAGAAAACTAAGATACAAAACAGAAAACACCCAAAGTCACACAGATGTTTCATGGTAGAGCCAGAATTCAGAATCATATTATACCTCCTAACGCTACATTCTATCCACTTTTTTTATCTGTACTGCTTCATATTGCAGAAGAATTGGTAAATACATTTAACTAATAATTGAAATAATTAGCTAAATGTATTCTTTAATAGGTTAGTGATTAAGTATATTTTACAGATAAATTATATCCACTTGTAATTTTTCCCTTAGCCTATTATTTTTAATAATTTGGCCTCTGACTTATTTGTGCAATTATTGCCAGGCTCCAGTCTGGACCTAGTTGCAATCACAGTGTAACTCCCATTAGCAAGTTGAAAAAGATGCTGATGGGCTTGCCTACATCCTCTCAATTACAGATGGGTGCGGAGGGGGATAGCCTGTCGACAAAACCACATCTGTAGTATAACTGGAGGTATACAGTGCCAGCCAGCATCAAGGCCCAGGGGCCCAGACTTGTGATTCTCTGACACTACAGTTCCCAAGACCTCATTCAGGAAGTATATATTTACTACACACACTATGTACTAGGTTCTATGATGATACAAAGATCATTATTACCCAGCTTGGTTTCTTCTCTAACAGAACTTATAGCACTTGGAATGCAAAGAGATTTCATGAGATAATGAGTGTTTCTAAGAATAACTGAAAACTATTATTACTTGAGTAATATAAAATTTCTCAGTAGCTTTGCCAAACGGTACTGATAAATCCTTACCTCTTGTAACCAGTAGCTGTTGTTTACCTTAAGTTTAATGGAAATGTCTCGGGCAAATTTAAAAATTAATAAAGTCCTGAAAAATAAAATGTACTATGATTGTTGGGTTTACCATGCCATAGTTAATAATGCTAAACAATGTGTATATACACTTGGCGTAGATGTGCTGCCCCATTGGTCTCCTGAAAAAATTCTCTGGGAAGTCATAATTCTGCAACCAAATCATAAATTGATAATAATTCTCAAATAATCACGATTTAGGTTTTTTAATATGCTTATTTTCTAATAATAGTATGAAATGCATCAAATATCTCATGTGTAAAGAGAGAGAAAAAAAAACCTATGGAGAAAAAAGTAGAATACTGCACTGCAGTGCTTGCCAATGAGTTAAGAAGAGCTAAAGCTAGGTTAAAAGAGCATGTGTCGTTAAGCATAACGAAGTACTTAGAGATTCATTTAGGGAAAATAATAGTTTAGTAGGTACATTGGGATAGCCAAGTGAAAATGCCTGAGTACACATCAGGAATTACTAGAAAAGTAAGAGAACTGGACTGCCTTCCTTCGAATGTATTCATCTAAGTTCTCCAACTAACAATGCAAAAATAAAAAACAAAGGAACATAAGTGGAAAGAAGTACAAGTGCTGCTAACTGAGGAGTTAGAGTAATAAGAAATAGTGCCGAGAATATGTGTCCCTAACACTAAAATCTAATGTGACCAAGAAAAGGGATAAGTTGTTAGAATGATCCCTAAAGAGTCAATGGCACCCTGTTGTGACACCTCCTCATTGAATAGAGAATCACTGTGAAGGCTGATGAAGAACCAGAAGAACGAGCACAGATAGGACAAAGTTGAGAGGTGGCGGTAAAAGGAAAAAGCGTTATGGGATCAGGAAGTACTAGATTCAAATGATACTTTTGGAAAAAGTATGAATTGGAAAAATATGGAAGTTTAAAAGCCCTAGGGAGACAATCCAGAGAACGAGGGAAAAAATTGATGATGCAAAAAAGAAAGGGAATAATGCTGGTAGAAGTAGTCCTTCATTAGTTCAAAAAAAAACACAGGCTGATCTGTAGGGGGGTGTGTGTGTGTGTGTGTGTGTGTGTGTGTGTGTGTGTGTGTGTGTGTGTGTGTGTGTGTGTGCAAAATTCTTTTTGAATGTTTGCAAAATTCTTTTTGAATGATGTTTTTACCATATTTATCTTTTTTTTTTCTTCTGTAGAATATAAAAGAAACATCCACAAAGAAAAGCCAAACAGGGTCAGAAATTTTGGAAGAAGTATTTCAAAAGGAAATCTAAGATAAGTCGCTTCAAAATCAAGAGAAACTAAATGGACAACTCTGCTTTTAAAAGGGCTTGTTGCCCAGGCCCTTTCAGAAACGTATTTGAAATCTTTACAAGAAGACCACCTTAATGCTAAATTTACTAAAATAGCTTCAGCAAGCAGAAAATAAAATTCTTTCACATTTTTTTTTTTTTGTATTCTAAGCAAATATAAAATTTTAACCGAAAAGTTATGATTTAAGTTTCTAAAACCTTTGCTACCTTTTAAAACCCCTAAGTCAGCATGGTGGCAGCTCAGTTTTACTATTCTGCAACAAGTTTATTAGGACATTTTAGAAAATAATAGTGAGTTAAATAATCCTTACTATTTTTTGAAAATAAGGATTTGGAAGGGATAATATTATGGCCCAGGATGTGTCTAGTCTTACATCATTTTAATCATATATGTGACTTTTCTTTGCAAAAATACTTTGATGTGCGAATGTACATATGTGTGCCCATAAAGTTGTAAATATTATTTAAAGTCTTCATTAATAAAATACTAATATTGTTCCATGCTACTACGGTATATTAAAGACATAGATTTTACATTTACCTTTCTGTCTCATTACTACTTCTTACACACTTTGAACTGTTTTTACATAAAATATGAGATTTGTATCACAGATGAGATCAAGATATGTGGCACTAGAACCAAGTCTGAAAATAATCCATAGGTTCCTTAATGATAATGAGTAAGTGTTTTAGTCATTGTTTCTGCTATAGGAGCCACCACCTAAGTATATGGAGCTACAACTTAATCATGTATCCATGTTCACCTGCCTTGTGTGTCTTCTGAATACAACAAATATTTGGTAATGTGCACTTTTAATGTTATGTGGCCTATGAAACATCCACCAAAGCAAACAACCATTTAACAACCAGTGGAATATTTAAGGCCTTGAGTAAGTTTTTCAACTTAAAATGTGGTTTTGGAGAGTGTGAGATAGAATAATGATCTAAGGCTCCTTCCAGCTCTGACACTGGTGATCCGTGTTCATAGAAGTGCACACAAAATCTGTCATGGGGAGAGCCACCGTGTACACTTTTTTTTTTTTTTTTTGGTCTCTTTGTCATTAGGCCCTTGGTTGTGTTGCCTATTTAACAATCACTTTTGCCTCTGTTATTTCTTTCCATCGATTTCAGGTAATTATGTGTTTCAAAAGAAATCTTTTTACCCAGTGCTGATGAATGGCTAGCAGAACTCAGTGACCATACTTCATGGTCCACCTCATATACCTGAGATGTGAGTGATTTTCTTACATGCCATTCATATCGGCCAGGGGTTTGCCTTCTGTGTAAATTAATAACAATGCCTTTGCAATGCGACAAGTAGAAATAAGAGGGACTACATCGTAATGAACGTGGAAAAAGAAAGCTGTCTAATTTCTAAATAAAGAGAAAATATATTCATTTAAACTAGAACAAGAATGCTATTCTATAAGTCACTCTCAAACAATATTTAAATGAACTTTATGTTAAAAGATTAGTCATAAGTGTATAGCTCAGTGAATTTCCACAAAGAGAACACACACACATAGGCAGCACGTTGATCAAGGAACAGAAAATCATTAGTATCACAGAAGACGTCCTTGTACCCCCCCACCTTTCTGTATGGATAGCCACTGTCCTAACACCATAGATAGATTTTCACTCAAATAAGCTCTCTTTATTTTTATTTAAAAAAATGATAATTTGTTTGAAAACATGACACAGACTGTACACAATAAAAATGTGCTTCCTCCTCACCTGTTACCAATATCACTCCCAGTTGTAACAATAGTCATTTATTTTATTCATATACAAACCGATATACATGGTTTTTTAGAAAAATTGTATCATACTATTTTTTTTTTTTGCATGCTTTTTTATTCACATTTGAAAGCAGCATGGGCATCTTTGTAAAAATTTTAAGTGAATTTCCTAAGTACTGCTATCACAAATTGATTGCTCTCAGTAACAACTGGCACCAAATCGACAATCAGAGAGAAGCCTAGATGGCACACAGCACAGCGTTCCTGGAAATCCGTCGGAGTCTTCACTGGTAGGTCTGCGTCCACAGTGTGTTCCACAGAATATAGTTCTCCGAGAATAGTCCGCCAGGAGAAGAATTTCCTTTCAGAGAAGAGTGGAAAACAGCAGCCCACCTGGGTATTCATCATGCACATGGACAGTACAAGCTCTTGAAGTCTTACAATCCAGAATCTTATTTGATTTAACCCATTAATTCCAAAATTCCTTTACAACATCAAACTTTTAAAAAATGTTTAAGTGAGGATAGTACAGTGAACCCTTATGTATTCATAACACTGAATTCAGTTAACCAGATTTTTGCACATTTGCTGGAGTATTTTAAACACACCCCAGACATCATTTCATTTCATCACTACATACTTGTTTGTACATCTCTAAAAAATGACCATTTTCTTATTTAATACAAAAAAAGGGCTCGTTTATTAAAGCACTCTAATATCCCTAAGAACAGACTCGGAATAATAATGCCTATAAAATTAACAGGATTATAGAAGAGAGTTATAATGGTATGGATTTAACTCAAGAGAATTATTGACCACTTTGAAATAACCACTTTTAATACATTAATGCTAACCCCACCAATCTTTCACCTTCATTTTTATTAAACTAAGACCTAATTAAATTTTGGGTTTTGTAGCATAACATTTTAAAAAGTAAGTTTATGTTATGCTTTCCTACCTTTTAAAATTAGTTGGAGAGGGCCGGCTGAGTGGCGCGGTGGTTAAGCGCTGGCTTGGGAAGCCAGCGGCCCCGGTTCGGGTCCCACATATGAGGGCCAGTGACACTGCCGTCAAAAAAAAAAAAAAAAAAAAAAATTAGTTGGAGAACTTGTTCTTATGTGCCTGGATATTGTATTAGCTTTGCTTACATGCCAAAAGGTGTGATGAACAGCAGTTGGCGCTGCCATCACAGGGCATATATGTTCCTAAAAACCAGCACCCTATGCAGAATTGTGCAATAAAACCACGGGGCTTATGGGGAAATGGGGTTAGGCACACAACACTCAAAGGCTTTGTCATTGACACGATAAAAGAGACTGGAACCCAATATAAACAGCCCAGTATTACACATTTAATGTTTAAGAAAGCATCCTTACTACAATAAATGTAGCACTTTGCCTTGAAAAAGAAGTTAAGTTTGCTTGCGGAAGTGGGTGTAAAAGGGTTGAAGTGATGGAAGGAGATCTGAAATCAGACAGAAATTTTCCACCGCCAGACGTGGATGGCTGTGGCTAGTGCTCCTGTGAGGCGTGTGCATTTTGTGGACTCTGTGGCTCGGTTCAGTGGCGTGCAGTTTTCTATGTGCATCTAATATTTCATCTGATGAAATCTCACATAAATAAACACAAAATTCACCTTGTGCTCAAATAGTTCCTGATACATCAGTGGTGTTGGAACAAATGCACATTTTCAAAACAGTTATCATAGAACTGATGGCAGTCATGCACCACATAATGACATGTAGGTCAATGACAGACCACATAGATGAAGGTGGACCCATAAGATTATAGTGGCACCGAAATATTTCTGTCGTTTAGCGACGTGATAGCCGTCCTTAATAGAGAGGAATGTTCAGGGGGTCTGCAAGTCTATGATGGAAAAAAGAACAAGCAAACCACCATGGACACGTTTCTGAAAAGAGTGCCATCCCCTCAAGAAGAGCCTTGGTAGGTCCTTGAGGAGGTCCCAGAAGAAGGCTTGGTTACCATAGGAGATGACAGCCCCATGGGTGCCATTGCCCCTGAAGACCTTCCAGTGGGACAAGAGGGGGAGACAGTGACATTCATGAGCCTGACCCCGTGGAGGCCGAGGCTCAAGCAGGGTTTGTGTCTTAGTTTTTAACAAAAAATGTTTAAAAGTAAAAAAATATTTAAAATTCAAAAAAAGAGCTTATAGGATAAAGATATAAAGAAATCCTTACTATATACAATGTGTTTGTTTTAAACTAAGCATTTACAAAAGTTGAAAAGTAAAAAAAAAAATTTAAAAGTTTGTAAAGTAAAATGTTATGGTAAGCTCTAAGGTTAATGTATTATTGAAGAAAGAAATTTTTTTTTTTTTATAAATTTAGTGCAGCCTGAGTGTGCAGTGTGTATAAAGTCTGCAGTGGTGGACAGTCATGTCCAAGGCCTTCACACTCACTCCCCACTCACTGACTCACCCAGAGCAACTGCCAGTCCTGCAAACTCCACTCATGGTAAGTGCCCTATACAGGTGTATCATTTGTTATCTTTTATACTGTATTTTTACTGAGATGTGTTTTCTATGTGTAGATGCACAAATGCCACTGTGTTACAGCTGCCTATGGTACTCAGTACAGTACCATGCTGTACGGTTTGCAGCCCAGGAGCAATGGGCTTTCCCGTTTCCTCAGTCTAGTACTCTAAGTAGACCGTACCATCTCGGTTTGTGTAAATGCCTCTTGTGATGTTCACACGATGACAAAATCACCTAAGGACACATTTCTCAGAACCTTTCCCGTGTCTAAGTGATGCATGGCTACAAATTTTGAATTTATGCTTAATAATCTGAAGTGGGATTAGTATTCATTGGAAATGTTTTCTCTTTTAAATTATCCCTTGATTTCTTTCATATTTAAATGACTTGAAAATATCTAAGAAACTGTTCAATTAGATCTTTGATGTGAATGGAGATGCCAGTTCTAGAATCAGATAGAACATTTTAATCTTTCCTTGAGAGAGCCTTTCAGTCACAAGCCATATGAAGTGGTCATCATTTGTGAAGGGGCCATCATCAATATCAATAAGCTCAATAATAGTCACGCTTTCAGGGGCTCTTATGCGATAAGTGCTTTCAATGCATTTTTCATTTACCCCTCACAACAAGCCTTCAAAGTAGTAATATGTTACAGAGCCATAGCCCCTCACTCACCATTTTAAAACTTCACAGATTTTGAAAATCAGAGGTTTTTTGTTTCTGTCATTTTTGGCAATAAAACCTGACACCTGCTATGGTGAGACTACTGATAGTCAACCCCACTTGGTGGGAACATTCAGAGGTTTTGCTGCGGAGATGTTAATGTCTGGTTACCCGGTATTGCCCCAGATGCCACTGGGGGTGTCATATAAGAATAGTCAATATGAGGGCCAGCCTTGTGGCTCAGTTGTTTAAGAATAGTCTATATGTACTATATGGCCTTTCTAAAAAAAAAAAAATTTAATTCCTAGCCACGAGTATTTCAGATGACAGTTTATAGACAACATATATTATGAGACACTTGAAAAGGTTAACTAATATGCGAAAGATCTCACAACTAGGTAATGGCAGAGTTGGGACTTTGAACTAAGGTTGGTATAAAGTATTGCTGTTGTCCCCAGACAATGCACTGCCTTCATCTGCAGTGGGGCTGATGCTCTGCCTATGACATGACAACTATACAAAAATCTCTACAGAGCAAATTCCACTCCCGTGGCCACCTGGGATTGGGTGATGTAATAGCGGATAAAGGTCAGCAAATACCCTGGAATTTGGTGCAAAGATTTATTCAATGCATTTTATAATTATATGTAAGTTATATTTAGCTCATTGTTTATATCAAAAACAAAGTATTAGTAAAGTATTATTAATAGAAGTCTTTCATATCACTAAAGTTATCTACAGATCCTATGTATTGATTTTTCGAGGCCTTTTGTTTTTTACAGTCAAAATATCACATTACTTGTTCCATAGTCACAACTTGCTCGTAAGTTGTTGGCATGTACTCAAGGTAAGATATGTTATAAAATCACTGGTTTATGTCAATCTTTTTGTGTTAAGACTACATATTCAAAGTCTGAAGTCACGACTTGGACACTAAGATACAATATAATCTTGTGTTTAGGAATCAGCACAGGACAATTGTTTCTGAAATGTATATGTAGAGTACTAAGTTCTTCCTCTTCTGTAACATCCCCCAAAAGACAGTAGTTGACAGATAGTCCATACTTCTCAGCCTGCACATCATTTAACAAACCACTCAAGCCTTACAAATGGCAAGCTCTGCCTAACAGTCACTGTGGGGATTAGTCCATCAAGTTAAGAGCTGTCAGGAAAGGTTCTGAGATGTTTCTGTCACGTGTGAATGTACGTGGACCTAAAGCATACAGAAGACAAAATCAGCCAGGAGTCCTAATCATGAAATGTTAGAAACCCTTCCCGATACCCCCAGCCTCCACACACACCCCTTTCCCATTCTCCCTCCATGTGGCTATTTCAGAATCACACTATGCTTTTTTAAATTATTATTATTCCCTCCTGTTCTTCCCTATAACAATTATTCATGGAGGTTCTTATCTCCCACCTCCACTTCCACTCAGTTCAAAATGCTACTTGAAAATGTTCTTTCATTCCAAGTATATTGCTCCCCTAAATTTTTCACATCAGATGTAAAATACTAATCTACTCAAACTAAGTCAGAAAGATCACCACCTGACGGCTCTTATATGTTCCCCCCTTTGCTTCCTCCACCTTCTCCAGATAAGCCTACCTGTTCATTCCACTTCCCCATTCAATTTCAAGATCACTGAACGATTTTATTAGTCCCGTTAGCTCTGCTCTTGAAGTTTGAAGAGAATGTCCTCACTCAGAGTACATCTCTGGCAACCAGCAGCTCTTTTACTGTCTATTTCTACAGAGCACTACCTAAAATGCCCCCAACTCAGAGTCCCCAGGTACCACTGAGCTTAATAGTCACAGTGGGAATTTTTGCCTATAAAAAAGGTATTTTCTAGGTTTTAGTACATAACTGGATATTTTAAAATAATGCAGCCAATGTTACAGGGCCTCTACTTTTCCATAAAACTTCAATTTAACCTATTTCAGCTATTCATCATTTTAACCATAAAATTTTAATTTTCTATACGACTTAGAGACCACAGTGAGTTCTTTTCTTTTTTTTTCCACCAACTTAACTTGCACTGAAATGTTGTTGAGATTCATTTTGCCATACATCTTGGGACCATGTTTCTTGTAGGTCTTTAGTTAATTACTGAATATTTTTCAATCCTTCTAGCCTTTACTTTTCTTCCCCCCACAAAATACGTAAAATTTAAACCTGTAAACTTACTCCTTGTTGTGCTATATAAATATTCAAATGTTTTGCAGGTTAGGTTATCAAGTATTTATACATATCCACAGAGTTGTCATTGTGACATTTTAATAGCATAGAAGACATTGGTGGTTTTTGCCTGGCCCACCTAACCTGAGTTTGATGAAACCATCGCACTTTTGCTTTGGGAAGCCATTCTTCCTCAGTCAATTCCTAACAGGTTTCTCTCTTTACACACACACACACACACACACACACACACACACACACTCCATCATGATCACTCAGTGTATTCCATCTTTCTGGCAACAATGATTGGTTCCAAGAGGACATCTGATCCAAAATTCAGTCTTCCCTAAGAATAGGGGAGAATTCCTTCCTTCCTGGGTTACAAGGTATTAGGATCGTGTAAGCCAAGATCTATGACATCTTCCAGCTTCATGAAGAAAGCTGTCGCAGAATGAAGTCAACACAGAAAGGCAAGCAGAACCAAGAAAAGAAAAAAGAGGAAAAATTCCTGATGATATTGCTTGTGCTCCTTAATCCAGGTTTGCCTGCAACTAGTTTGATTCAAGCCCTGGATTACTCAAATCCATAAACTAATTGTATTCTCTTTTTCACTGGAGCCACTTTTTTAAAAACTTCTATTTTGCAATGTAGATTCACATCAAGTTGCAAAAATAGTACAAGGAGATCGTGTGTAGCCATCAGCCAGTTTATTTGATCAGCCAGAAAGAACTAAGAGGGAAAAAGGGGAAATTTTCTCCTCTCATTTATAGTATACACCAAACTTCAAACAGTCCCCTGAGTTTCAAAATTAAATCACTCCCCATGCACAGGTAACCCATAATTACATTACTCAATTCCACTTGATTCCGTCTTCCAATGGCCAATCCTCCAGTTTCCATCCACATTTCAAACACACTTACTCACCTTTATTATAAGGATCAGTGTTGTCACTTGTTTTTTTTACATATTTTGTTACTAAAATGTACAATTTTTGCATTACTTCACCTATCTTATAAAACCCCACCAATTTCCCCTTAAAACATTCTTCTATCGTTTCCTAATGTGCTTTAAAAATAAAAAGCCAAGAATTGGTATCAACAGAGCTTGCATTTCTCAGCCTGACCATCACTGCCACAATGAGCAGCACAGCCAGGAGGATATAACAGGTATCAAGAAGAGACATGCATGAAGGGTGATGGTAGAATGTCCGTCCATCAGTAATTATATAATCATAACATAGGCCCATGTATCTTGGCCATCTTTCATATGGATTTTTCCAAAATCAGTGTTTAGCTCCAAGCTCATGCTTCTGCCAAAGTTACTCATTTATTTGGTTGATGAAAAAGCCCCCCTGAGACTTTCTCACTAGAGTATAAATCATTCAAGCAATTGGGCTTGAAAAGGTCCAAAGTCCATAATCTTGCTTTCAAAGCCAATAATGAGAGAGGCTTCCACTTTGCCCGTCTCTTCTGTTTTAAAGCAGTGGCCAAGCCTAATTAGCACTTTATGGGTTGCAGCCAATGGAAGGTACTCTCTTTTTTAAAAAAAAAAAAAAATTTATTGGGGAGCTAGGGGAGGGGAACTGTGTTGGGGAATTACAGAAAGGGACCAGCCAATTTGTTGTTCTTCAGTCTTAGTTGTGGAGGGCGCCAGTCGCCATCAGGCTTCCCGTCAGCAACTCGTGGCCTCTACACTCAAGATGCTGTGTTGCTCAAGGTGCTGTGTTCAATCTTAGTTGTGTGTGGTTGTAGCCACCATCCTATGCTGGAGTGGAACCAACAGCCTTATTGTGAAAAGCACACACTCTATTCTGGGAGGCAGCTCAGCTCAAGATGCTGAGTTCAGTCTTAGTTGCGGGTGGGCATAGCCCACTATCAAACAGACAATCTTGTTGTTACACCAGCTGAGCCATCCTGCCACCTGTTGGCAGCTCAGCAACAGCTCAGCTCAGTCTCAGCATCACTGGCCCATATGAGAATCAAACCAGCAGCCCTGTTGCTCAGAGCACACGCTCTAAGCCAACTCTTAACCAACTGAGCCACTCGGCCGGCCCAAAAGGTACTCTCTTAAATACTTCAAATACTTTGATGATCTTGACTCGAAGGAATGTACTGTTGCTATTCTCCATTTCATGGGAAGATTTAAGTAACATTTTGAAAACTAATTGAACTAGATAAACTCTGTGCAGGTGAATGTTAGTGCTTCATTTTGACCAACACAATACTTACGACTCCTGTGACAATGATTTTTCTCTTGGAGACTGCTTCCTCATGACTATAAGTTTAATTTTGTAGTTGGGATAGTATAATGAACTTTTGGGTTTATTTAGTAGTCATTATAACTTCCCTAGATCGACTCATCTCCCTCCCAAAAAAAGAAATGATGGATAACAATTCGTGATATTAAACATCTTTTGTAGGTATTGGGTAGGTTTCATCATCTTCCTTTCCCACTATTGGAAGTTAATTTTTAACTAAGGGTGGTGGGAAGTGATGGCTGTCAGAACTAGCTGGAACTCATTTCAAAATTCACCATCTGTCAGTAGTTTAGCATCATTGCTCATAGGCCCAAGATGATATAGTTGATTGCGTAGCAATGGCATTTCCAGGTGAAATCCATTTACAAAAGTAAACTAATTCCCAGCAATGACCTTAATGACCATTAGAAAAAGTCCCTCATCAACCAAAAGTAAGATGCAAAGGGAAGATGAACACAATCACTCATTTGGTATACCCCAGATATTAAATTTTTTTTAGTTTTTTCCCCAATCCATTTAATGCTCATCTAGACATACACACCCAAAAGAACTTGATATTTAATTCCTTTATAAACTGTAAACACATCACAGTGGTATTTGAATATCTCAGAGACTTTGTCTGTAAACAGAAGTTGCATCAAGGCACATTCCAGATACTCGCTGGTACAAAATTTTAGATACTTAACAAGTTCTTCGAATGAATGCCAATAGTTTTTAACATTTGGATAGGAAAAGCCCATTCGGTACAATGAATGTTATAAGAGTTTACTCTTTAGTGACCATCACAAAGGTTATCTATAGAACACGTTTGCAATATAAATCCTGAAAAATAGGCTGTTTCATGATGCCTTGAAATGTATCTATAGCTGAAACATGTCTAAATAACTATTCAAGATCCTACATTGTATTCTATTATCAATGCCAGATGGAATGTAACATAATATTGCACAACTTATCATGATTCAGCAATGCAAGGGGCTTGGATTTCGAATAGTTTTCAGTTAGAAATGTCATTAGAAAGAATGCTGGGGTTGTGGGGGAGGAGAAAATGTGTTCCTAAATAATCGATTCTTCAGACTTTTACATTGACGAAATCAGCTGTAGCATTAACACACATGTGGCAAAGTGCACCTTTTGTATCCCAATATGTCTATTTGTGAAAGGGCCAATCAGTGTATCCACAGATGGACATAAGAAGCATTCATAACTGGTTGAAATGTCAAAGTAAATGAAAAGAAATTATTGATGCAAATGTGAAACTACCTGTACCTTAGATGAAAACAAAAAGGTGAGTACAAAAATACCCATTATAAATATTCATGAGGCATCTCACATATTGAAACCTTAGATTTGGCATTATAAAATTACTTTATATACATAAGATTCAGAAATGTCATTTATGTTTATCTCGCTTAACTAAAATCGGAGCCAAATAATCTGATCAGTTTATATAGCCTTAAATGTTGGTCAGAACCCATTGGCTTATTTGTAAATAAGCTTGTATTTCTTGGGGGGTATGCTGTTTCTATTTAGAGTGTGAAAAGCCGGAAAGAAATTATTTCACTTAAAAAGAATAAATCAGCATTTCATATTCCATTTCATTTTACTCATGTGATATTCATGGCGACAAGACTATAAGCTCTATGAAATCCAAGATCACGTTGCTTTTGTTCAACCTTGTACCTCAACACAAAACATTGTACCTGGTCCTGTGTTTTCTGCGTTTAAGAAATTCAGTGGGAGTCCCCATATCATGGTTCACCTTTGGCATTTCCCAGAAGGAAGAAAACTGCTTAATTTAGAGGAACACAATTTCAACACTGTCCAAATGACACAAAGAATTTTTTTAACCAGCAAGAAAAAGAAAAGTGATTTATTTCTTACAATATCTTGTAAAATATGTTCTGACTTCTCAAGAGCAGACTGGGTCATATGTTCTGTATCTGTCATGTAGTGAATAAGTCATATTACTTGAGAAATATACGCCATGTTTTCCCCTCTGTGTGGGCAGATGGATATGTGGCTATGCCATTCTTGGCCAGGCTCTCATTTTAGCCCTACACATTGAATCTTTTTTTTAAATAATAACTTTCGTTGTCCTACAAGCCACTGACCTCCATTCTGAAACTTTTGATGCTTGAACTTTTTATATTCGCATGCATAGGCAATGATAACTGATAACTGCTGCCCAGCTTCAGCAAAAATAAGATGGCATCAGTTGTAAGACACATTAGAAAAGATAAAATGTGAAAAAAACAAATGTATCTCAGCATCAATGAAATAATTGATAACATTTGCCTTTACTTTCTCTCCTTTCCTTCTGGGCCTCAAATTAAATGCTAAAGCTATATTTAAACATTTTTTTCTCCCATTTTTTTTCCCCATCCTTTCACTGCTGCTAAATTAAATCTTTGGGTCCTTAATTTTTTGTTATTTTATTTTTCAGCCCTAGCATTTCTAGTTGATTCTCTTGCAAATAAGCAATGTCCCAATTTTTATAGTTTCCAGTTACTTGCTGAAATTTTTATATTTTTATCTCCAGGAGTGTTGCAAATATTGTTTTGCAGTTATATTTTATGAAAGAACAAAGGGCTTTTTTGTAAGTGACTGAATGCACTTTATGGAATAAAAACCATATTGCATGACTTGAGACTACATACAGTATACTATAAATACTTACACACAACCAATCACTAACGGTCAATGATGGGTGCTTCTATCAGCTTCCTATTCCTCCGTGCTAAGGAAATAGTAGAGCATAGTGGATACAAGCAAAGTCAGTTAGGCAGACATGTGTTTGGGTTCTGGCCATGAAATCTTGGGTGGTTACTTAACTTCTCAGAATCTCACAATCTTCATTGATGCAATTAACATAATAGCAGTAGTGTTCTCAGAGGGTTGTTTTGGATCAAGTTAGAGTAAGTATGGATCCAGTGTGCAGACCACTGACATAGGACCTGGCATGTACGTAGTCAGCAGTGAGTAAATGCACTCCATGATTCTTAGGAAGCTGGTGATCACCAGCCCCTTCCCTGGCACAGTTTTCCTCTTCCTCCAGGAATCCAGCCCCCGACTCACAGGGTCAACACTGGGGCTGAGATGAATGCTGCTGCTTCTGGGGTGTGTCCACGGAGTCGAACTTTGCTGACGCATTTGCCCAAAAGTTTGTACTTAAGGTATAGCTTTGATTTCCAGGTCTTGATCCACTATTGTACCACCTATAAAGTTTTGTCTCCTTCCATCCTGTTCTGCAAAATGCTGGTCATGCATTGTGCTACAGCTTCATTTCTCCAATGGGAGTTTTCTAATCTGCCAAAGCCTTGGCAATCGAGGGAATAGAGAAGAGTGAGGGAGCAGTTGTGGGATCAGTCAGAAAAGAACGTGTAAATCTCCTCTGGCAACACAAGGTGCTCCTGCACAGGGTTCAAATCAGAAACAGGTCCTCTAACGCACAGAAATAAGGCTGTTGAGATAACTCCTGTTCTATTTCCCACACCTGACCCCCAGGAGAGGTCCACAGGTGTTTCTGTTATGATGTTTGTTTATACACACATTTCAAATCTCCAAGGGGAGGGGCACGTGCCCACCAGTGCAGCCTGAGGGGATCATATGGAGCACTGGGCCATTACAGAAACGGAAAGTGTCGCCCGCTGTGTGGAAGACTGGGCTCCATTTGGACCAGCCCCAGGAGATGCTCCACTGCATTAAAAAGGGCAGATCCCTCAAGATGACCTCATCTTCTTATTTGACTTTCTTTCTCCTTAAACTTGACTGCAGACAAGTGCCAATTAGTTGGATTTGGATAATAAAAAAACATAGTTTCGATGAGGATAGGGCTCATGACTCATTTATCTCTGTGTCCCCAGGGCTAGCCCTATGCCTGGATCATTATTGCTGCTTCTTAATGCACAAACAATGGTATCATTGAATTTGGTCTATTCTAAATGATTTAGTCCATGACTGATCCATGTTTAAAGGGAAGTAACAATGTGTGCTTTGATACCCTCCAACACAACTTTTGATGAAGAAACAATGAAATATTTCTAAAAATACTACTAGAGTGTATCAAGATATTTACTATAATTATCATTTATATAACTGGGGACCTTTAGCAACTCATTTATTTTCTCTGTTGGAATTGTTCCATTCTCACACTATGGAGTTAAGTTAATATTATGGGAGAAAATGATAATTCTCTCCTTAAAATTCATGTTCAGTTTAATCTATAACAAAAAACACAGATACTGGCCCCAGCCCTCTTGGAGGAAATTTCACTGTGATCTTTCTTTCTGTTAACAAATGTTTTTTTTTTCAGGCCTTGCCTTGGTAACAATCCCTGGGAAATATTTAGTGCCTGTCTGTGTGCATAAAGAAATGCGATCACAGTCATTTGGGGGCAGAAATAGGATCCCTCTTATTATTCACCTTCCCCATCCTCAAGCCTCATCCCTCTTCCCCTCCCCTCCTGGCCACTCCTGACACCTATTCCACCAGGTATATCTTTTCTAACACTTGCCTCTCTGTCTGTCTACTTCTTTAGGATCCTTTCTCATAATCTGATTCCTTCATTCAACAAACTTAACTAAAACACCTGCTGAATGCCTGACATAAAGCTGGGCACTAGGATGGATGCAAAGAATACTGAGACATTGTCTTGCCTTCCAGATTATAGAAGCTCACAGTACATAGTTCAGGAGGTTGACATGTAAACAAAATATCAAAAGGCATATGTGTGGTACCACAGGCATCCACAAGTGGTCACGGGAAGAAATATGGTCAGGCATCTCACATCTGACCTAAGTAATCACAGCCTCCCTTCTTCCTTTTATTGTAAGCTTCTTCAAGTACCATTAGCATATATATATACATATATACACACACACACACACACACACACACACACATATGTATAGATAGATAGATAGATAGATAGATAGATAGATAGATAGATAGATAGATTTCTCACTAGGTATACTTGATACTTTTATCTACATTATCTTTATTCCCCCAACAAATTCAGAGCTAAGTTCTAGTATTACTCTCACTCTATAGAGAGGGAACAAAGGCAGAGAAATTCCATAACTTGCTTTATGATCAAACAGCTGCTAAATAGTATCTACCTGGATTAATTAAGATGCTTTTTAATTGCAAGGAGCAACAACAAGAACCCTCAAGCTAGAATCAATCATCAAGGGAATGTATTGGTTTATATTAAACTAAAAGAACTGGGGTTAGTTGCTGGTAAGGTTTGGTCCAGCAGCTCAGTGATGTTGTCACCATGGGCCCACGTGCTTTTCCTCTCCCTCCTTTGCCTTCGATCCTATTGGCCTTAACCGTAAACCAGTTCTGCTTGTGGTGCTGGAATGACTGCTGTAGTATCCTGCCCTACATGTCCCCTGCTTCTTATCCACAAGAGAGAAGTCTCTCTTCCAAGCATCAAACAAATGTTCTGGGCTTCCCTTTGATGCTATCACTTCTATCCCTGAACTGAATATCACTTCAAGGAGAATGAGAGGTGGGGAGATAATGGATGTTGCCTGCTATACCGTAGAGTTGTTAGGAGGATTTGATGGGAAAAACATATGTCAATGTTGAGCATTGTGCTGGCATAGTGCTCATAGAGGTTCATTATTATTAACTACCTTGTTGTACTTTGCCATGAATGGACTGTTAAGGATGATTCTTGTGAAGGCTCAGAAGAGAATGCCAGGATCATAATGCTGTGTCCCTCTCCACCCCCAAAATTCATCCATTGAAATCCTAGTGCCTTATGTGGTGGCGTTGGTACATAGGGCCTTTGGGAGGTGCTTAAGTCATGAAAGGGATTAGTGTCTTATAAAAGAAGTTTAGAGAGGTCCCTAGCCCCTTCCTCATCTGAGGACACCAAGAAGGTGCTGGCTGTGAAGCAGGAAAAAGGCCCTCACCAGAAGGAGACCATGCTGACACCTTGATCTTGGATGTTCCAGCCTCCAGACCATGAGCAATAAATTTCTGTTGTTTATAAGCCACCCAGTCTGGGGTATTTAAAAGCCCAAATAGACTAAGATAACTATTATTATTATTATTATTATCATTATTATTAGTAGTAGTATTATTATTTACTGTGTTATGTATCCATGCATTCAACACTTATTCATTCGTCCAACAAGTATTTACTGAGCACCCTTCATGTACAAGGCACTGTTTTGGATGCTGAGGACAGCAGTGAACAAAGGGGCTGTCCTGGAGCTGACATTCTCATTGAAGACCAATGGATAAAGAAGCACGGAATAAAAAATACACACTGCATGTGTATCATGAAGAATAATAAAGAGGGGTGTGTGGATACAAAGCAACAAGAGGGACGTCCGCTTTTACAGAGAGAGTGGTCAGAGAAAGACCTCCCTGATAAGTGACATTTGAGCAGAAGCTTAAAGAAGTGAGCCTTTGAACTACGAGAGCCTCCAAAGAAAGAGTATGCCCAGGAGAAGGAACAGCAAATGCTTTACTCCTGTGTTTGCTTCTACCTTTCAGGGACCCAGGGCGATCCAAGAACCATAGGAAATTTCTACAGGTGTCTTCAGTACTAAGGTGGACGGTTCACAGCAAGATGCCTGAATGCCACCATAATATTTCATGGATCTTAAAAGCCATGAATCTTTGACTGAGAGGCAATAATACAACTCTGGCTTTTCTTCCCCCTTCCAACTTTGCACACTAGTGCTCCGGTGGAATCTATGCTAGCCCTCTGCTAGCAAGATTTCTGAGAAATGTAGTTTCCAATTTTGCAACTCCTTCACTACAGGGGAGAGCTTAGAAGGGGGAAAATGGATCTGAGCTGTCAAAGACATTTATGGGCACATAATGGATGCTATTTTTGATATCTTACATGTGAATCCTAGAGGGTTAAATGGAGAATATGCCCCTTATACTTCTTTCATGGACACCATTTTTCTCAGCTAAGATTGTGATGCGAACTAGGTTGCAGTCAATTTGAGGTTAAACCCTGGTGTGTGCCTGGGACCTGGAATTTTGGGTGACTGTTTGAAAGCTCATCCATTTTTAGTCCTATCTGTGATCTCAGTTGTCGAGCTATACTACAGGAATGCCATAGAGGCAGAGTAACATTGATTCTGTGTAAACACTGGCCAAATGTCAGGCATTAGTCTCGCTGGATTCTGAGAGACTGAGCAGGTAATAGCATTCCTTTTTAGGTGTGTGAAAGCAGTAAAGCCTGGGGGATAAGCCTATAGGTGATGACAACAGGCAGAGGGAGATTTATGTATGCACTTGACTCATAGGATTCAGAAGGTGGTGCCCTCTGACACGATAATAATAAAAGTTTCATTCTGCTTATTTCACCTCATTATCTCTTCTTGTTGCTTCCAGCTCTGAAAACTACGATCCTGCATTTAAAACCAACTAAATAAGATTGATCATTCTTAAAGGGGAAAATTGTACTAGACCTTTGAGCAGCTTTACTCTGTCATTCTATGCCACTGAAATTAAAGATTCCGGAGTTAAAACACATTTGGTGTTTAGCATTTCACTGTATAACTCTTGCAGTTATCAGTGAAAATTTCATTGCAGGTGTCTTGATAATTGCTTCTATATTCCAGATCTATTGCTTCCAGAAGCAGGATGCCATATAAACCAAGGAGGCCATCTTAACTAACCATATAAACAAAACTCTGGAGAAAGCACCACTTGGTCTCCAGCTTGATGTTTGTCACCAATAAAGGGAGGTCATGCACTAAGCAGTCAGCTGCCTGAAAAATTCAAGGCCCAGTTCAATTATGCCTTATTGCTGATGACCTTTCCATCAGTTCAGGCAAATGCCAACTCTCTACTCATGCAACTCATGATGCTTGTGATCAAAAAGGTGATGGAAATAGTTAACATATTAACAGATTCAAATGCAGACCCATGGTACAGATGGCTAACCTCCATTACCATACCTCTACTGTGATTATATTTTTATTTCTTTTTTGCTACTAAATATGAACTCTGAAAAGACAGGGTTAATGCCCTGTTCATTCTCAAATGCCCTGCATCAAAACAGTGCCTCGCATAAAGTAGGTGCTCAATAAATGAAGTTTACATTATATATGATTGAATAAATGAATGACCAATTTGTCATCTGAGTCCCTCTCAATGATAAATGAGGTTTTTCCACTTGAATTGGGGACATGAATGAGTTTAAAATTCCTGTACAGGGAAAATGGTATCTCCTGATCTCTGCTCATTGACCCAGATATGGCCTTTCAACTTCTCGTCAATTCTCTTGTTACCTGATATTCCTTAGTAAATGGACTCTCAAGGAGGAGAAATGGGCAAAGGGCTGAAGTAAATGAGTAAAAAATGAAAGGGGATAATATTAGAAGACTAATGCTAAAGCACCAGTAAGTATCAGATGTTAGAGAAGAGAATAAAATTTTAACTTCAAATGTGGGGATTATCCGTGCCAAAAGATGATCATGTTTGAGATTCCTTTCGCTAGCCCCAAGGCTCTTTCCTATCTATTGTCTTATTTTTACTAAAACAGAAATAATCTGCCTCTTATTCACAAAGAGCTATCATAAAGAACGCAGCTGAGCCTAAGGAAAGGAAAATAGAAAAGAAAAGAAGGCAGCCCTGGAGTTAAAAAATTGGAGTTCTTCACATCACATTTATATTTTTCATCCTTTCCCCCTCCATTTCTTTCCTTATCAGCCTTTGTGTGTGTGTGTGTGTGTGTGTGTGTGTGTGTATGCTACATACAGATGTTTTATCCTCTCCATCGCTTAATTTTCACAAAACAAATCACTGCTGCTCTGTGAGAAATACCACAACAGTTTCAGTGAAGCCATGCCAAGTCAATCCTATAATCATGGACAATATAGTGTACTATTTTTATATACATGTTTCATTTTTCTCTGGATCTTAAATTAACAGGTAATTCCTAAAGCATCTGATCTCATTCTCACTGATGTAGACTGTTTTACCAAAATTCTGGAAGTCTTTTTTAAAAAAACATAACAAAGTCAAAACAAAACAAAACAGAAAAAAAGAAAATTGGGGTTCTAATTCTGACTCAGCCCATTTGTAGCTGATGATCCCAGGGAATTTACATTTGCTTCACAAGCCTCAGTTCCTCATTGGTAACATGGGGCTAGATTTCTATCTAACAAAGTTGTCATGAGGCCTAAATGAAACATTCAATATAAAAAATACCTTTAAAACGACCAAGTCCTATAAATATGAGGAAATTTTTTTTTCCCAAAAAAACATGATGACAATTAAGGCTGGCAACATTTTTATAAAGAGCATATATCACTTTAAAAACCAGGAAAGAAAATAAGGTTTGTATCTATCTCCATGTATGCACGTAGTATAAAATCAGTCCACAAGCTCAGGAGCACAGAAATGCATCTTTCCTATAATTGAACTCAATTCAACTTTGTGGCAGGAAACATACCATTTAAATCAGCCTGTTCAGTGGTTGCATCTGTGTTTCTGAGGGAGCTTATGCGGTGTCACAGTACCGGAAGTGGTGCCTGGTCCTGTTATCACCGTCCCTGCTGCCATCCATCCACAAGACGTGCGTTGCCCATCTTCATGGCTCCACTTGCCTTCATGGGGAAGACTGCCTTTCTGGAACATCTTGACAAAAGCCCTATTGACAAAAATATTGGGTTGTCAGAAAACTTATGATGTATTTTTTCTGTTTTTCACTGCAAAAATGCGTCATGTCTTTTCTGACCCAATACACCCTCATTGCTTTGAATAGTGGAGACTGCATGAGGACACATCCCACTGAATGTTCAGAGGCTGGTCCTGAAATTTATGTTATCTAGAAAAAAAATGGGGACATTTGAAAAGCCCTAGAAAGCTTTGACTTTCTCATGGTTGCCCTGGGTCCCCAATTCCAGGCCACAATTTCCTCTTTTAAACCATTGTGTAATGTGTGTGCTACCATCTGAGAAAAACCAAAGAAATACACCAGTCCTCAGAATTCAAGAAGGCAGTTATCCCATAAATACATATTAGGGTTGTTCTTTTCTTGTCTTTCATTTAAACAACAACTCCAACTTGAGTTTCTTTGGAATAATATTTATGTCGTTGGTTTGAGTAGTCTTAAATCCTTTGCAGCATATGGTGAGATATAAACATACAAACAAATGTGTAAATGAATTTGTGCTCTGAGTATGATTTAAATGCTGAAAATTGAATGCAGCACAATAAGTCAATTAAATTCAACAGCCTTTTACTGAGTATATTCATGGCGACAAGTCCTGTACTAGTTTCCAGAACTATAAAAGAAAGACAGTGATGTGACTCCAAACTGCTCATAGTGCAGTGTGGACTCCACACGTCTTTTCTGGCCAGGAACGGGGCCTAGGGTAAATAGCACATGGGAATGAAAAGGAGGAGTTTCAAAGCTACCATTTATTGAGGACTAATGAAGTGCCAAGCACCAATCATTGAATTTTCACATCTTTATATGGACGGTACCAGCGTGTTGCTCCCTGGGCTCCCCGCCAGAAGAGATCAAAGAAAACCCTATATTTCAAAAAGCTTGATATAGCTTTTACTGCCTCCAAATTAAAGATGTTTCTAATACAATCTATTCCCTTCAAAAATGGGGTGGAAAATGGGGGGAAGGGTGTGTGGTTTGGGCAATGTATTTTTACTTTTTCATTTTAATTCAGACTGCAAAATTGGAATTTCATGGCCAAATCAATGAAGGGCACATTTATGACTTAGTAGTTTTTGAAATAATATCTACAGTGTTCAAAGTTTCAATTAAAAGCATAAAATGTTTTCAAGCTCAGAATCAAAACAAAAACAAGTATAAGCTGCATTTCGTGTTCTGTTACTATTTCACTCTGTGACTCTCTCTCTCTCTCTCTCTCTCTCTCTCTCTCTCTCTCTCCCCCCCCCCGTTTGTTTTCTTATCTAGCAAATGAGGAAATTGAAATGTGCCTTAAATCCTCTCTAAGTTCCTTTCATGTGATTGAACATAACTATTCACGTTGTGCTTGTAAATAGTAGGTGGTGATGAAGGTTTCTGATTCCCGTAGTTGTATGCTGTGACAATTGCAGGTAGTTATTAGGCATTGTGTCTCAAAGAGGTAATCTGATTGGGACATGAATAAGGATGCAGTGGCAGCCCTACCTTGTGGAGAGGGTACTAGCATGCACTCACAGCCAAGTCTTGAAAATAATAGCTGCTCCCAAATACTGAATGAGAGCCTCATGGCAGGCACTCACACACTTTGTCTCAGGTAATCATTGTAAGTACCTCTGAGACTCTGAGACAGCTAACTCAGATGATGAAACAATGTCTGGAAAAGTCAGATGACTTGCCCAAGGTAACGGAGCTAGTAATTGACAGCCATTCACACTAATCATTTGCACTCATAAAGACATTCAAAGGGGTTGCCTTGATTTCGGACTTCTAGCCTCCAAAATTGTAAAAATATATTTCTGTTATTTGAAGCCACCCAGTTCTTGGTATCTTGTTACTGCAGCCATAAGAAATGAGGATACTTGGCTTCATCAAAATCAGTGCAAGTGTGGGCACCCAGGCCTGGACTGGTAAAGAACGTGGCTGGGATTCATTTAAAAGGGACAAAGTCCAGTGGGGACCCATTGGCTTTGGCCTACTTTAAGTAGTCTGGGTGAACTGAGTGGTTTGGAGACTGTAATTTTCCTTTTCTGTGTCATCAATATAGAAAAGTCTTTTGTTTTCCTCTAACTCATTGTCTGCAACTCCACTTCCCCTCTCCCCACCCACCACCATCTCTCTCTTAGCATGTTGAGAGCAGCGTTTCCTGGTGTGGATGTTCTGACTCACTCCTTTTCAATAACACCTTCTTCCTAGATAAATCAATACCCTGACCAAAGTGATGGTGCATTTAGGTCATTAAGCAAAGTAGCCATGGCAGGAGAAATTTGCTTTTGGTCTTATTTACCTGGATAATGTAGTAAAAGTACAGCCTCTGAAAACTGATTACACAGAGCTGTGACGATTGAGCAAGGAAGCCAAGAAAAGGTGGAGGATGAGCTCTCAAGGGAAGACATGGATTGTCTCTGGCCAATCGCATGCCCTCTCGGAACTGCAGTTATTTCAGGGTGAGGAATGGAATAGATGTTCTCTATCTGAATCTCTGCTCCAAAGTTCCACAACTCCATTGCCTGAAAAAAAAAAAATGGTCATGTCCAAATAATATGCAAAATCCTCAAGCCTCAGGTTTGCTCCTTTTCAGGAGCTTGTTCATTAGCAACATGACTGTCTTTGGATAATGCTTTTTGTAAATCTTGTGACACACTGCAGACATGGGCTTACTATGCCACTGTGCCTGCCTACCACAGATGCAGACAAGCTACAAATGGCATTGTCACCAAGAAACCGAAGCACAGGGAACTTCAGGTAACAATATTTCAAGAACTGCTATTAGGTAAATTTGAATGCAGATTTTAATATTGCATCCTTCATACTCTCCCTCTCCCTGTTTTGCCCTGTCTCTCCCCTCTTTCTCATATACGTTTTCAGTAAAATGCATTTTATTAAATTTTATGAAAAAATTATAAACTGCAAATAAGCCAAAAGGAAAAAGTAAGGAACATGCATAATCTCACCACTGAAAAATAAATACTATTAACAGTTTGGTATTTGCTTTTGGATGTGTCTCAGTAGATGTTAAAGTCCATGAGTGTGTGTGTGTGTGTGTGTGTGTGTGTGTGTGTGTGTGTGTGTGTGAGAGAGAGAGAGAGAGAGAGAGAGAGAGAGAGAGAGAGAGAGAATATAATTTGCAAGTCAACTTTGCAGAGAAATGTAAGAATTTTTATGAACTTTTATGAATCTTCAAAAGGTTTTAGGGACACAGCTTCTTTCCAATTAGAATATACTAAGGCAGTCAATAATATATGTTAGTCAGTAACAAGAGCCCCAAATTTATGAGGTCTCTGGGCAAAGCAATTTATATGATTGATCTTCTATCTGGAGACCAGATGACCATCTTTGGGCAGGCCATGTGTGGTTTGGGACAATCAGAATGGAGGACAAATGCCCCATGCTCTGCTACAAAGCCAAGGGCCCCAAGGAGTTCTCATTTCCATCATTGTTTGGACATTTATTAAACATCAACTGCATGTATCATCTCATAGTCTATACAGTAGGATGACAAAAAAAAAAGTATAATATGTTTCTTCTCCCCTGAATAAACTTATAGTGTAAGTTTAAAGCAGCTAAGTTCTATAGTTGACTTTTTTTCCTAACTAAAATCTTCAGCTAAAATTAGTATATAAAATACATCAAAGAAGACTGTTCTGGGGGGTCAAAGAAATAGAGGCCTAGAGATCCATCCAAAAGTTTTTTTCCCCCAGGTGGCCCTTAAGGACTCCACAAACCCAGAGTTCCAGAAGATGTATGGAAGCGTAGAGAGGTCAAGGTGTGTGATTTGAATGTGGCTGGTCGTGGTGAGGAAACCAGAGTTAATATGCTTCCTCTCTGTGCTGGGCACTCTCACTAAGGCTTTGCCTCTATCTATCAATTTAACCCTTACAACAATCTGGATACATAGGTATCAGCATTCCTATTTGATGGCTACGGAGCCTGAGGTTTGCAAATAAAGTGACTTACCCAATATCTCATAGTTATATTTGGCAGGCCTGCCATTCAGACACACATCTAGCTGTCTCCCAAATCCATGACAACTCTTACACTTAAGTAGAATGGAAGAGTTTGCTACTACTACTGCTACTACTACTAGTTCACACACTCACACAGAAATGCACAAGGACTTACATGATTGATTGTGAAATGAGAGGTAATGGTGAGATCTGGTGTGTCTCCCACAGCTTTGCCAGGGGAAGGGGAAGCAGTAGACCAACAGCTGGAAGGCTGCACAGAACATAAATATTCTGGGTGTAGCCATTGGGGCGTGAAATAAAAGAGGATGCAGCCTCCAGGTAGGCCATAGTGAACAGCATCGATTATGTGCTGATACATACACTGTGTGTGAGAAGCTCCCAGGATGAAAACACTTATGGGTTAGGAAATCCACCTGGAAGAGGAAGGACTTATATTTGGCAGTTAAAACAATGCTTGTAGCCTCAGAGGATCTCCCTCCCAAATATTTACTAATTGCTGTGTTGTTTTAACATATGTCCACAAATTCTTTGATGCTCCTCCCTCCCGGCGGCAGAGCTTCATTCCCCATTCCCCCAAAGTTATAAGATACAGTTATTAAGTTAAATAGTACCATAACAGGGCCCTGAATTAAGGTTTTCTGGCCACTGAAGCAAAAAGAGGAATATATTAGATTTCATAGCTGCCATTCCCTAAGAAAAGGAAACAAAATCATTCATTTGTAAAAACAAACAAAAATAAATAAATAATACATTTTTTTTCTGTGACTGCTTTAAAAGTAGGAACAATCATGGAGGCCTTTGATTAGCTCATTAGTGATCAAACAAGAAACTTTGTACAGCTCTTTATAAAAGGGTTTCATGCTTACAATTAAATTGTAACTCAATGAAGGCATTCCTGCAAGGTCAGAGATAATGCAAGCTGACTAGTTTGTTTTATGACTATCCAAATTGATTCTGAGAAAATTGCCTCTAAGAATCGAAAAGAATTAATAGTTAAGCACCACTTTTATTGCACCTATCTCTTACTAAAAAGGTTTCAGTGATTCTCTATTACCTACACTTTAAAAACTAAATATTCTGTAGTAAAAATGCTGTACCTCAGAGACTTGTTAGAGAATTCCATCATAAACTATTTGTACTTAAGCATTTGCCATAGGTTGGTATATTACTGACTTTGGCTGTTGGCAGGTATCTAGCGGATTTGTTAAAAAGATACGGAAAGAGGATGGTTGGATGGGACAAGGAAAGGCCTACATGCCAGAGAGATAAGTTAGGATGCTAACTTATGGGTTCTCCTCAACACCAGGTGATATGGATTTGCCCTAGAAAGGTAACAACAGCAAAAAAAAAAAAAAGGATGATGAACATTATATAACTTCTTTTATGTATTTAAAAAAATACTTATTGAATACCTACTTCTGTTCTAGTTTCTTGGGGACACATCAATAAACAAACCACATACACACACACACACACACACAAAGATTCTACCCTTACAATATTTATATTCCAGTAGAAAAGAGACAGACAGTAAACAACTGGATGAAACAGTAAGTTTTCTAGTGTATAGTGTATAGATCATAATTGCTATGAAGAAGGAAAAAAAAATCAAGAAGGGCAAGAAAGACTGGAAATGGGGGAGTGCATGCTGAATTTGAAATGAGTGGTCAGGGAGGCCTTGCTACAAAAGTGAAATCTGAACAAAGCTGAAAGCAGATGAGGCAGTTAGCCGTGTAGATATATGAAAGAAGGTCGCCGTGGTTCAGAGGGAAAGGTTAGGGCTGGGGCACAGCCAGGAGGTGAGTGAGCAGGGGCGAGAAGTAGGAGGTGAGGTCAGGGAGGTGATGTGGGGTCTCTGAGATAACTGCAGGGGTTTTGGCTTTTATTTTGAGGCTAACCAGGAGCCACAGGAAGGTTCTGAGTGGAGGTGAACTCAACCCCACTTAGGATTTAAAAGGGATTCTCTGGCTGGGGCAAGAATAGAAGCAGGAAGCCCAGTTTATGAAAGAAGACCATCAGGCCATGGAATTAAACAGAGCCAAGTGCCAAGGACTGCTTTGTGAATGAGCTCATCTGAACTGACCAAAGAAGCTTGTCACAGGATGGAGCTGTCAAGAGGAAGGCTCTTTCCTAGTGTTTTTGGTTGTATGTTTCTTAGGGGGATAAGTTGAACCAGAGAGCTATTCCTGGGTGCCCTGGTGACCATGGAGTGGGCTGCCTTGCTGCCTACCTAGGCAGTCCTCAGTCCTGTGATCGCATGTGGCTGCCACATTTTCACTTTCTTTCAAGACATGGGGGTCTTTAAAATCTCTCTTGTGGCTTTTTTCTCAGGGCAGAGACACACTCCCAGCAGCCTCCTTCATTTGGCCCTAGGACTGGGGAAAGGGAGCAGTAGGACATTTGTCTGGACAAACCCGATCTGCTTCACGGATTCTTTCAAAGTGATTGCCAACACTGTCATTCTGGGGAGAGGCATGTCCCCTTAACAACTAAAGAAGGGTTAAAGAGGCTCAAGCTAGCTCATCTCCAGACAGGCCTTTAGAGTGTATAATTTCAGCCACATATGTAACATTAAATAGTCTAACAGCCACATTTTTAAATGCAAAAAGAAACAGGTGACATTAATGTTAATAATATATTGTATTCATTTCAGCATATCTAAACTATTATTTCAAAATGGAATCAATATAAAAATTATTCAGGAGATATTTTGAATTCTTTTTTATACTAAATCTTCAACATCCGGTGTGTGTTTTACACTTGCAGCACATCTCAGTTCAGACTAGCCCATTTCCAGTGCGCAGTAGCCACATGTGGCTGGCTAGTGGGTACTGCTGGATAGCATTGTTCTAGATCCCAATGCGCCTGTATTTCTCTAGGTCGACTAACTTTGTACACAACTGTTTTGTGTCCCAAGCAGTCATGATCCGTGGAACACTGACTACGAAACTGAAATTTGGTCTTACCTGATAGAAGGGAGATGGAAATATCTTGATCACATCCCATTCCCAACTGCAATGATCTCTCCACACTGAGAGCATAGCTAAATGAGAAAGAAGGGCCTTGTACACAGAAGAGATGTCCATGCTTATACCATTATTACCACTGCCAGACCTGTCTTTGGCACCTACACACTGTTCCTGCCAGTATGTACTTGAGAAGTGAAAAGGCACTCGAATGGCAAAAAGTCTTCCTGTGAGAAGGGTGATGGGCTCACTCCAGTCCCAAAAAAGATGTGAAACTCCCAACACAGGCAAACAGATCTTTATTTGAACCAGGTTTTCTCTAGTTGCCACTGTCAGGGTAATTCATGGCTAAGGTTTAGCGTCATTTTCACCGAGGCCATTTATTTCCAGGCCCTGTCAAGAGTCTCCATATTGTCTGTGGGTGATTACTAGTCCTGGTTGGGGAGGTCTGTCCGATGCATACTGCCAGCAGAGCAAGAACTCAGGCTCAGGGAGATGTGTGCTCTTGTGCCTTTCTCTCACAAAGCCAAGTTATAGAATTCTGAAGACTGTATGATTGGACCAGATGACTTTTCAATCTTTATGAGATGGCACAATTCTGTAATTTGACAAGAAATGTGCTAATGAGTATCAAATATCATTAGGCTTAAAAAAAATGAAAGTTTTCATTGCATTTTGAGGTAACTACTACAAACAACACTTGTCAATTTTTTTCTTGGCCCACAGTAGCCTAAAAAGCTGGACCCAAACTGGTATAAATGTGAGACTCTACTGAGTGAGACGGGTGTGTGCGCGCGCGCGTGTGTGTGTGTGTGTGTGTGTGTGTGGTTATTGCTGGTGGGTATCACACTGGACGAGGAAACCCCTGATATCAGGCACTGGCCATGGATCTTTGTGTCCATGGCAATGACTAGACCTCTGTGGACCCTGGTAATCACAGCTGGACTAGGTGATCTGCCAAATACTATGGGCTCTGACTTTTTATATGAGCTTAAGTGAAGAAGCTACTCAGGGCCACATCTTTGCGACATATATGGTTAGGCCTCATAATTCTCTAAGCATTATATGGAATGCTTTGTTCTCTGCAGGTTCTCCAGGCCCAGTGTAAATATGCAGAATGATTCATATTTGCAGCAGTGAAGGTCATCAAATTCCAGGAAGTCCGGGACATTCTGTGACTCTCAGGAGAGAAACCATCAGTTTAAAAAGTAAGCGTTTGACAGGCTCAAGGGCAGGCCTTCCCAAAGGTGGGTAGGGGGATAATTTTCTTCTAAGCTGTCTCTCCCCACCCAATCCAGCTTAGTGCCAGAGTAACTGCCCTAAAATCAAAGTCCTTTCCTAATTCATAAATGAAGATGAGGGCAACATCTTAGGGATTGATGAGACCACCTGCTCCATCTGTAGCCTTCCCTGTCTCACTATATAGGCAGCCTCATCCTTCTAGTTGCTCAAGCTAAAAATCTTAGAGCTATCTTTCATCCCTCATTCTCTGAAAGAAAGATATCCAGTCCATCAGCAAATCCCATTGGTTTTATCTTCAAATAAATCTGGAATCCTTTCACTTCTCACCACCATTACCTTTTACCTGGATGACAGTAGCTTTTAATAACTTCACAGCATTTACCCCATTAGCCTGTTTGCAATAGAGCAGCGAGAGTGACCCTTTTAATCCTTCAGTCAGATCAATTCACCCCTCACCAAGGCTTCCCACCTCATTTGGAGATGAGAAGTTCTAACAATGGCCTATAAGAACTTCCTTGGTCTCTCTGACTTCACCTATTACTCTCTACCCACTTCTCTGTTCTTCACGTCTCCTTGCTGTTTCTTGTATACTTGGTACACTCTGGTCTCAGGGCCTTTGCACTGGTGGTTCCCTCTGAAACGATCTTCTTCTAGAAGGCACATGGTCCACTTACACACCTCAAGTTACTTGCTCAAATGTTCACTTCTTAACTAGGCTTACCCTGAATAGACTATTTAAAATTGCAATCCCACCTCCACCCCCATCCTCCTCATTACCCTCTTGCTTTTCTCTCCTTAGCATTTACCACTTTTTAACATATCTTGCAATTTATTCATGTTTTCAATATGTATTTACTATCTATTCCTCCCATTAGAACATAAGCTACATGTGGGAGCATATATATGTATATACACACACACACACACACACACACACACACACACACACACACACGTTTTTTTTCCCATCACTGTATCTCCTATGCCCTGGTATATAATCAGCACTCAGCCAATATTTGTTGAAGGAATGAAAATCATAAGGACTCTGGAGTCCCAGCACCATGATTCTGCTGTATCAGTCCCCTGGATGGTTCTATGACACAGTAAGTTACAGCAGCTGACTCCATGTTCTAACTAATACAAAGGTTAGGAACTTGGGCTTTGGACACCAGAGGACTCAATTCAGTCCTTTCACTCCCCTGTTTGAAACCCTCCAATGACTGCTCATCTCAATGAAAATAATTTATAATTTTTCTTACCAGCCAACAAGACTCAATTTGATCTGGCATCTGACTTTGCCTTCACCATCTTCACATACTGTTCTCTCCATGTGTGTTTCCTCCGTAGGCCTTTGCACTGCGCTTCTACCTGCCCAGCCTCAGCCCCAGATCTTCACGGGACTGCCTCCTTGTCATCAGTTCACTGTCCACCACCGCAGATAGGTCCTATTTGGACACCCAACCTAAAAATAGCGCCTTGCTTTGGCTGCCCCACGACCACTCTATCCCTCCATCCTGCTTTGCATTCTTGATAGCATTTAACGTAACTGTGCATCGAACTTCTAATTCTTTGCCTCCTAGTATTGCCTGCTTAAATTGGCAATTGGGAGTTTTATCCATGAGCTCCCATCCTCTGTTGGTTGCAGTTTGCCTCCATGGGTGTTAATTCCTTGCCTAATTCTGAGTTGCTTGTGGGCCAAGATATCTCTGGGGACAGAAAACAAAGATGCCAGGTGCACATTTGAGGTGACACGTTATCAATGCCAAGTGCTGGAGGCCCTCAGGGCACAGCTGGACCCAGAGGTACAGCTGAGGGGCTGTGTGGGGGCACCAGGAGCCTCTGATGCATTTCAGTCTCTCCCCGTCCCCCTATAGCTGTGTGAGCTTTATGAGAAAAGGGACTTTGTCTCTATTAGTCTATCCATAGTGCATCGAGTAGAGCCTGGTCTTAGCTGGTACTCAGCAAATGTTAGCTGAATGAAAGAATGAAATTTCTTAGCCTTTCTTTGTCTCTCTTTTCTCACCTGTAAAAGAACAATAATAATCCAAGTGATCTTGTGTGGTTGTTGGGTGGGTTAAACCATATAAAATATGGAAGGTGCTTAACACAGAAAAGACCACAATAAATTGTAAGCTGTTATGATTCAACTGTGTGATTTTGATGTAGGGAAGATCATTTAATTCACCTAGGTTTCAATTTTTAAGTAATCATAGTTTTACCTTTCTCAAGTTGGAATAAAAGCAAAATGCAATAGTACATAAGGGTGACAGTATTGTATAGACATACATTGTTATTATCATTCATCATCCCTCCTTTCAATTTGCAGGGGGTAGTTCCAGCTGCAAAGGCAGGCAAAATTCCTGTCCTCATGAGGCTTCTAGTCTACTAGTTAATAAACACAACAGATATATTAGGAACTGACCCTGATGTTTTTCTGACCCTGTGTCCTAGGCAACCACTTGACCTCTAACCCCATATTTATAACTGGCCTAGATGATCTTTCAAATCCTATAGGCTCTGACTTTTTTATATAAGCTTAAGTGGAGAAGCGGACCAAAAAATGAGATTCGCACAAAATTCTGACAGAGAGGACAGAACAAGCTCACTATTCTTGTCAAATTACATTGTTTTGTTTACCCATCAGTATATGCTAAGCAATGATGGGGCAGCAAACATCAAAGGTTTATTTCTTGCTCATACTGCATATGCATTCTATTCTGTTTGATGTTGTCATCACTCAGGGCCCTAGCACTTGGAATGTCCGAAGTTACAGAGGTAGGGCATGGAGAGGGCTGCAAAGTTACACATTGGCAATTTAGTACTCCAGCCTGAAAGTGACACATGTCACGTCTGCCTATGTCCATTGACTAGTCATATGGTCTTGCCCACCTGCAAGGGTCAGGGAAGTACAATCCTCCCAACTTGAAAGGGGAGGAAAACTGGATCAGATGAACAATAGGAATTTCTAGTACATTTAATAATCTCCTTTTTCCACACAGTAAAGATGCCACAAAAATATGTCACAGATGGTCATATGTAAATAAGCATTTAAAAGAACTTTTATTATGGGAAATTTCAAACACACACAAAACAGGATCACATAATGAACCCCAGGTATATCCATCACCCATCAACACACCACTATTCCTAACCACTGAAAAAGTTTCCATTGCACAAATGAGCTTCCTTTATTTATCCAATCTCTTGTGCTGGACATTTGGGTATTGACAAATGTTGCCACTATAAATCATACTGCAATGAATACCCTTCCTCAGAAGTTGCCACGTATTTGATTATTACTATATGATAAAACCTTTGGTCTTTTAATGACAAAGTCCAGCACTTTCCTCACTCTCAGCTGACTTCCTGGGTCACTGATTATTCCCAAGGAAGTACAGAACCCCAGGATAAAGGAAAGGACAAGGCAGCAGGAGGAACATCAAAGTAAAATGTTTTTTCTGTTTTCAACAATACTCTTGACATATATATATATATTCCAAGGAAAATATGATTAATACATAATTTACCAGACTGAATTAAAATATGATTTGTCGGGCCGGCCGAGTGGCGCAGTGGTTAAGCGCTGGCCTGGGAAGCCAGCGGCCCCGGTTCAGTCCCACATATGAGGGCCAGTGACACTGCCCTCAAAAAAAAAAAATATGATTTGTCATTTAAGAGTGTAGCATCTCTTAAAAGATTATTTAATCCCAAATTTATTTTTTTTTAAGCTGCATTTCTGCCAAAAGCACAAACCTAACATAAACCCTCTTTGGGAAGAGTGGCCTTGCAGTTGGATGGAGAGACATGAGTCCTGGTTTCAGGCACAAGCTCCACTCTATGAGCTATGTGATCTTAAAAGTTATTTAAGCCTTTCTGAGCCTCTATTTCTTTCCATTTGTAAAGTGGTGTTTCTAACTCACAGGTTTGTTGTGACATGTAGATAACATGACATTTGTGAAAACATTTAGTACAGGGCCTGGCATTTGTAGGTACACAATAAAAACCTCCTTTCTGTTTTTATTCTTTCTCTTTTATTTTCAGAATCTACTCAAGGTACGGACATGGTGGTAATTTTGAATGACAATGTTCATGTTATAGTTCTTATTTAGCAAGTATGTGTCTTCTTGAGGACAGGTCCAGCAATCAATATAATGATTTTGAATTAGTGTTTTTCCATGACACCAAAAACCCAATTTTGGAAAATTCTTTCAGGTAAGTCCTTTCTTTGGAAAATTCCCATTCCGTCATTTGCAGCAACCATGTGCTATTTACCCCAGGACCTAACACCTTTCAATTTGTTATTTTCAATGTTAATAAATGATTTCGTTCATTTCCTGTTCTCCTCTGCTCACCAACCTGCCAGCAACAGTCACATGCCGGCCTTAAAATAACTGTACTGGTAAACAACGGATCCAAATTATTAGTAGGATATGTGTAATTGCGCTGCATAGTCAACCCAGCTGGAAATGGGCAGACAAGGTTCCTAGGATCCATTTGTGTGATTTGGTGAATGCAATGAAGAATAGGTTTACGAGGACTTGGAAAGAAGGATGTCCCAAAACTTGAAAGGATGAGTTCAAAGTTAGTGAGAACAGAAGGCTCTGTCTTGCCCTTGCCATGTTCACCAGAGTGCCTCACACACACACCAAGCACACAGTAGGGCATTAATAAGGACCTGGCTTGAGTGGAAGCCAGTGGGGGAGCAAGTGATCTCCCTCTCCAAACTCAGTTTTGCTCCAATCTTTGTTCAAGACCCTTCCTATGTTTTTAGTATTTTTTAGTCTTCTGGGGTTTCTTTGCTCCCATGATCAAACTCTTCATGTTTCTTAGGTGGAACCTAGTGCAAAGGCTGGCCCTCCAAGTGAGTTCAATAAATGTTTGTTGAATGAACAAAAGATACAAAAGATCTTCTGCAGAAGATACAAGAGGCTAAACTTCAATGTTTTGAGAAAGAGAAAGACATGAAGAGAGGTGAGGAGAGAAAGAACACATGCCTTTGTTCACAGATACTGATCTGTGCCATTCTAAAGTGTCCCTACAAGGTGGGACACCAGGTCACATTGTGGGGCATTAATACTCATTATTCATGGCTTTCTGATGGTGAAATTTAATTAAGAAAACTCAAAGCAGTGTTCAAATCTGGTTTTTCAACAATGCTGGTGATGACTTGAGTTGTGTTTTTTCATCCTTCTTGCTTTCAGATATACATAAATCTTTTTCCCCTTCTCCAGTTTTTTTTTTTTGCATGCGTGTGAAATATGATACTTTTCAGTATTCTTGTGTTCTTTTGGAATCCAGGCTTTTCACTTCCTCCACATCTGCTATGAAACCAAATATTGATTAATGTGACCCATACACCTAACCAGTTAAATGGAGCCAATGACCAATTCCTATTCTTGGATTATTTAAGAGTGTCTATCCTTTTTCCCAATCTCTCTCTCTCTCTCTCTCTCTCTCTCTCTCTCTCTCTCTCTCTCTCTCTCAACTGTGTTTTTTTCTGGTTTATGAAAAGATTAAAGGAAAATTATACCAGCAGTAAGTTCTCAACCACATCTGAGGCTTAAATTTCAAGCCTTTTGATGAACATTAACCCAGACCATCTCACTAACTTCAAGGTAGAAATGTTTCTAACCTTGCCACTTTTGCCCTATAAAAATTACAGTGTGATGGGAAAAATATACAAAACCTAAACATCTCCAGGAGGTAGTTTCTATTTCTTAGAAGGGCTCATAAATGTGACAAAGAATAGTTAGCAATAAAATAGGGTTATCACTCAGAGATTCCACAGGATGAAGATATACTTAAAGAGAAAAAGATTGTAAGCCTCGAGGGTCTGATATCCTGATGTAGACTGGTGAAAAGGATGCTATAAAAGGATGCTTGCTATGAAGACTAGCCGAGTGCCTTAAGTCATAAAACTACTTGTTCCCAAATAGAGTAGGATATACATCGAGTCCTCGTGTTACAAAATCCCAAGGGGTGCTATTTACATAGAATACAATGTGACTGTACCTCTCTGTACTTTATGCAACATGAACAACTGAATGTAAGCATGCAAAGGAGCAGGCCTTCCTCAAAGTAGCCACCTCCGAAATTCCAAAAATATTGCCATCTTTAAAACTTTGGAATTACCTTAAAGGTCCATGTCACATTTTTTTGGAATGTCCTTAATAGTTGCTAACAATTCTTTGATAGTGGATTTGACATTGGAAATACTAAAAATCTTTAAGTACCTAATCTCATATAAATTATAGGACAACTTAGGGAACACCTTTTTGTTGCTATTGTTAGTAAAAAAGGAACAATTCCCAAGTATTTAGATTAATTTTTCTATGTGACTAAAGGGACTCTGAAAGCTTTTCCTAAGGTGATATGAGAAGGTTAGGAGCACAGAAAGCCTTAATACATAAGCAAGTGGCCTTCTCAAGACATAATTTTGAGGGGAATAAAGTTAATTTGGCTATTTTGTTTTTCAAAGTCTTAATTTGTTAGTATCTCATGCAAAATCTAATTTGAGTGATTATGTTGGTGCCTCAGTATCTCAAGAACACAACGGAAAGAAAACACTTTAAGGAGACTGGTTCTGAGAATGTGTACAGTAGAAGAGTGAGAGGTGGCTCGGAAGATTTCAAATGACAATATAGATAGAGAATCCTCTTGGCAAAACCTCTGTCTTGAGGCAAAAGATTTGATCCTCTACCCCATCCCCATTATGAGTTTATCAACACTGAGTGATCGCATTCAATACCACCGTTTTGCAGAGGGACAGCAAGAGGAAGTAATCATGAGTTAACAAAGCTGCATTTCACACTATGAAAAGTTGCATTTCACACTTTACCTATTGAGACTAGAACAATGATTCTGCATATTTCCAATGGCGGACAAAATAATTAGTCAACCAACATCTTCCTCTTCATCCTTTTGGTTTGATAATAAGTCCAAGAAGATAATAAGGCTGAACAATGGGACTGCCTTGAAAACCAGGAAACTACCCCTGCCTTTAGAAGGGAAAACAACAAACTGGACAAAGAAAATCAGCCTTTGCACACAGCACAATCACGTCTACCAACTGAGAAGCCTCTCTCTATGGCCTGTGTGCTCCTATTGAAAGTGGAACCTATTAAGGTTAGTGAGAGCCCGGGGCAGGGCAGGTGGGGCACATGCGTCTCTCTGTCTTGTGTTGGTCTGCGATTGCAGAGGTGCTCACAGGGTCACGGGAGGCAGTATTGAGTGATCCCTTTTATGTCTAGACAGATATTCATGACGAAATAGATGTCTGGCTCTTGAAACTAACTTCTGAATCTGGAGGTATTTGGGTTTACAAAGGCCCAAATAAGAATGGATGACATTGTCTTGGTTGAAGCCACAGAGACTAAGAGGAAAAATGAGCAGGGGATGGGGCAGGTGACCTGTTGCTGAAAGTTAAAATGTCACCTAAGGCAGGCTACTGACTATAAGAAGAATTCTCTGTGTTAAATCACATTGACCTGGAAAGTATTCTTCAAGTTCAATGGCTCTACATATCCAAATAGCTTGCCTTGATCTTCTGAATGCCTCCAAATGATTCCAAGTTTTCTTAATGGCTTGCTTTCCTTTGGTTTTCTTAGGACCCTTGATTTTAGGAGAAGTTAGAGCAAGCCTCTGGGGATTCACATTACACTGCTTCCATGACCATTTTATGAATTTCATCACAAGTAAAGCCAATTGGACAAAGAAAGGGCTCCTGTCTTTTATTCCTCATTCCCTCTCCCTCCCCAGTTTTTCATACAGTGAAATGACATTTGAAAGGATTTTCTCATGACCAATCTGCTTCTATCTGTTCATAAAAGTGCAACTTCCTTTGCTTTGCCAAATTGTCTCTGCTTTACCTAGAAATGAGGGTGTGATAGACTAGAACAAGTTAAAATAGAGTGAGAAGAGATGAAAGTACTTTCTAAAAACTCCTTTCTTTTTTTTCTTTTTTTTCTTTTTCCCTTTTTAAGCTTTACCGTCATCTGCCTGCCAGGTGGAACTTATTTGGATAATACTGCACAGATGTACCTTGTTGTACCCAACAGATGAATTCCTGAAAAGCTGCATTTGATAGAATTTTTATAAATTGAATCACATTTTCCTGTAGGCTTGCATTAGAGTAACAGAAGCCATTATCCACATTTGACTGATCTTCAATTGGCAGAGGCCTCTAACACTTTAGATTCAAGTTTCTTAGCCAAATCTCTATGTCAAACAGTTAATGATCTGGAAATAATAAGCTCTTATGTGAGCTAGGGGAACACTATACTTAAAGAAAATTTGATTGTATTCCTCTGAAAGTAAAGAAACTTTAGTGCATGATGGGCATTTTCACTCCTGGAATCTTAGACTATCAGGAACAGGAGAGATGATGCAGCTCAAACCTCTCTCACACCGATGAGGAAACTGAGGCTCTGAGTGCTTACTCATCTGTGACAGCATGTAATAATATAATATGAAGCAAAGAATATCGATTTTGAGGTTGGCAGCTTTGAATTCAAATGTTTGCTTCCCAATGTCATAGTAGTTTTGCTTTGAGCAAATATTCAGAGCTTTCTGAGCCCGGTTTCCTCATCTTTAAGACAGAGATATACTATGGAAGGGAGTCAAAGGAATTATAATAGATATGTATGATATAGGGGGGAGGTGCATGGCGAATTGGGGGAGGGGGGTTGTCACTTTGAGGGGTAAAAGGTATAACTATTGCACTGTGTTGTACACCTGAAGCTATTTTTTTTAAAAAAATGTTTACTTCACAATAAAAGAATAAAAGAATAAAAAAAAAAAGACAGAGATAGTCTTACTTACCTTGCAGGGTTGTCGTAAAATTAAATGAGGTCATGTATATAAAATGATAGCACAGTGCCCAGGACGTGTTAAGGGTTTGATGCACATTTGTCTTCTCTCTTTTGGATATTTTAAATGACATTTAAAAAATATATTTATTTTAAAATTGCAAAATGCTTGTTACTGAAATTTAAAGAGAGTCAAAGAATATAAAATAAAAAGCAAATGGTCCCTCTTCATCCTCCCACACCCAAGCCCCTTTCCCCAAACCTCTTTCGGGAGGAAAACACTATTAACAGTTTGATTTGCTTTGTATCCTTCCCAAATATTTTCTTCACAATCTTTTTAAGTGAAATAGAGCCTGTACTAAAGTCCTTCTGAGAAACTTCAAAAAGTCTGCGTCAGTCCACGTTCTCCATGTCTCATTCCTACCTCTTGAGCTTCAGCGAGGTGGCTCTGCTGATGGCCGCTGCGTTTGCTCGGCTTGGCTCCAGGTGGAAAGTTCCAGTTTGGGTCTGCTCCATGGGTAGGGATTGGTTCTAGATTCAGTTCTCGTCTGCTGCATATGCTTCTCATTCTTCTGGGATCATCAGGGCACGTGGGACATGGTTCTTTTCACAGCAGAGGTTGGAGGTTCCCTGAGAGATGAGTGGAAGTATGTGATGTCTTTTGAGGACAAAGTTTGCAACAGTCTCACTGTTACTTTGTCCCAGGTCCCATTGGTCAAAGTCAGTCACGTAGCCCAGCCCACCAAAAGTAGGGTAAGGAAGTAAGTCCATCTCTAGGGAGAGGAACTGCCACGTCTCACATGGCAACAGCATGGCTAGAGGGCAGAGTGAACAGCTGGGGACAATAACACGGTCCTCCATCGTCACAGCAATGGCAAATGCACTTGAAAGGAGAGCACGTACTCCTTTCTCCCCACGGCTAGACTATAAATTTCTGGTGAGCCAGGGGCGTGATTGTTCTGTTTCTTGCTCTACTTCCACGCTCAAATTTGGACATTGTCAGGAAGAGGGGAAAAAAGGCATTAGGTAACTCCTTGTTGAATGAATATTGAGAATCTTGGTCCAGGAGAGTCCAGAAAACAGAAAGCAGGAATACTAACCCAAAACGTTATTTGTGTGTATTTGTGAAGCTGTCTCTTTTCCCTCAGAGCTTGACATGCATTTACCAGAATGTGAAGTTGGCAGCCAGGAGGCAGAGCAGGCCAGAGGTTCTGGGCTTCCATCAGTCAGGGGTAATTTTCATGCCAGTGTAAACCTTTGCTTAATTACCCTGGGCTGCCTATCTGAGAATGGCAAGCCCCCTCGGTAACGGGTGGAAATAGAGACTGCATCCACAGCTTGCCTTTAAATGTCAGCAGTGTGGCTGTGGTGTTGGCTTGAAATTTAGATATGGCTTCCAACCCAATCGTCCTTTATAATTTGTTGTGTTAACAGACAGAGGTGGTAAAGGGAAGGTTTGGGGGTTACCTGAAAGGTGAGCAGCTCGCTGAGGCTGAAGAAAGGACTTGTTTCTGACCCAGGAGAAGGGGAAGCTGGGTGGGGAGCCTGGAAGCTGGGGCCTCTCCTCTAGCAAAAGTGCGGGGACCCTAGGAAACTGCCTCCATCACCCTTCAATTCCCTTCAGGTTTCCCTCAGGGCTACCTATTCGTCTCTGCGTGTTACTTAGCGTTATCTTTCAGATCCTCATAGTGTATTTATATAATTAGCCTAATTGTAGGTAATGTGTGCCAGCACTGTGTAATGATGAAACCTAGCCTCCAACACCATGCCACCATCAGGAGGCGAGAGACACTGCACATGCAAAGCAGCCACTTGATCCTTCTTCCCATTCAGGGGTTTTCTTTTCTTTTTTTTTTTCCTTTCAAGGTACCAGAAAGGGAGAACAGACTTCTTTGTAAATCCATTATCTGCAAAACAAGGCTCCTGACAAACACATTTGCAGAAAAACAAGGGCTTTGTAAAGAGCCTTGTGTCTTGGCACTGGAAGTCAAAGCCATGTGCCGCAGGGATGCTGTGTTGTCTCTAGAACTGGCAGAGATTTTCCCTCCTACACTGAGCAGCCAGAAGGTCGGGTTGCAGTCTCGTGGCTGATTCCCTCACAGTATCACGGAGGGTGATTTTCAACTGAGGCTTTTATGCCCATCCTTAACATAGGCTAATTAGCATAAGTTTGGGAGTCATGAGAAAGCCTGTCCTCTCCTAGAACATCTCTGCTACGAATGTCATTGTCCAGGCCTCAGACTGGTCATAGGAGGGACCATGTGTGGAGCATTTTAAATCTGCCAGACAAGACTCTGGAACAAAACATCAATATGCATCATCTCACTGGGTCTGAACACTATCCCTGAAGATCACTGTTATCCCCATTTTACAGATGAGGAAGCTGAGACTCCAAAAGCTTAAGTAGTTGCCCAAGTCTCATAGCCCAAGAGTAGCTTCACAGCAACTTGAATGCACATTGTCTTGGGCCCACAACACTTGCTTACACCATTGCTTTTGATAAAAGGTTCGTCCATTAATGTATGTTTCCTTTTTTTTTTTTTACACTTTAAGTATGTTCATTTTATTGTATGTCAATTACTCTTCAATAATGCTGGTATGAAAAATCAACAAGGAATGTAATTAGCACCTCTTACACAGAATGATTCTCAGAAGCCTCAGTATGTTGGTGAAGACAAATAAACAAAAATTTAAAACAATAAGAAAATGTAGCAATTTTCGCTAAAGTTTTCTGCTGAATTCTCCTTAATTTGGTTGATCAGATTTTTTAAATTACTGCTTTGTTCTTATTTTAAATGTATTTTGTTTTTTAAAAATTTTTAATTAAAAATATGGCTAACATACATTATTATATTAGTTTCAGGGATACCCCATAGTTATTCAACATTTATATACCTAACGATGTGATCACCATGATAAGTCCAGCAACCACCTGACACTACCATGCTATCACAATATTATTGACTATATTCCCCAAGCCATACATTACATCCCCATGACTTATTTGTTTTATACTTGGAAATCTGGACCTCTTATTTCCCTTCACCTTTTCCACCTTTTTAAATTTTTCAACTACCATTGACATTCAATATTATTTTGTATTAATTTCAGGTGTACAGCATAGTGGTTAGACATTTGTATAATTTAAGAAGTGATGCCCTTGACTAGGCTAGTACCCACCTGGAACTATACATAGTTATTACCATATTATTGATTATATTCTCTATGGTTTACTTTACATCCCCATGGCTATTTTGTAACTACCAATTTGTACTTCTTAATTCCTTCACCTTTTCCATCCTGGCCCCCAACCCCCTCCCCTCTGTCACCCCAAAAAACATAGTAACCATCTGACACCATACATAATTATTACAATATTGTTGAGAGTACTCCTTATGCTATACCCTATATCCCTATAACTACTTTTAACAACCAATGTGTACTTCTTTATCCCTTCCCCTTTTTTCATCTGTACCCCCAAGCCCCCTCCCATCTGACAACCATCAAAATATCCTCTGTATCCATGAGATTGTTTTTGTTTTGTTTGTTAATTTTATTCTTAGATTCCACATATAAGCGAAATCACATGGCATCTGTCTCTGTCTGACACTCCACACAGCACAACATCCTCCAGGTTCATCCATGCCACTGCAGATGGCAAGAACCCATTCCCTTCCATGGCCGAGCAATATTCCATTGTATATACGTACCACCTCCTCCTTATCCATTCATCCACTGATGGGCACCCAGGCTGCCTCCACGTATTGGCCATCCTAAACAATGCTGCAATGAACATATGTCCCCTCTAAGTAGTGTTTTGTGTTTCTTCAAATAAATACCCTGAAGTGGGATTACTGGGTCTTTCATTGTCTTTTCTTATAATCTTTGTTTTAAAGCCAATTTTGTCTGGTATAAGTATTGCTATCCCAGCCTTTTGGGGTTTTGTTTGTTTGTTTGTTTGTTTCTATTTTCAGAAAATATCTTTTCCCATCCTTTACTTTCTGTCGGTGTGTCTTTCAATCTGAAGTGGATCTCTTGTAGGCAGCATATGTATGGGTTTTGTTTTCTTATCCATTCAGCCCTATGTCTTTTGATTAAAGCATTTAATCCATTTACATTGAAAGTAATTGTTGATAGATATGTAGCTATTGCCATTTTATTATTCATAATTTTTTTTGTCCATCTTAAAGAAGTCCCTCTAAGATTCCTTGTAATACTGGTTTAGTGGTGATGAACTCCTTCTGTTTTTCTTGCTGGGAAGTTTTATCTGTCCTTTGACTTTATATGATAGCCTTGTTGGGTAGAGTAGTCTTGGGTGTAGGTCTTTGCTTTTCACCATATTTAATATTTTGTGCCAATCCCTTCTGGCCTGCAAAGTTTCTGTTGAGAAATCAGCTGATAGTCTTATGGGAGTTTCCTTTTAAGTTACTAGTTGCCTTTCTCTTACTGTTTTTAGGATTCTCTCTTTGTCTTTTTTTTTTTTTGAGGGCAGTGTCACTGGCCCTCATATGTGGGACCCGAACCAGGACCAATGGCTTCCCAAGCCAGCACTTAACCACTGTGCCACACGGCCAGCCCTCTCTTTGTCTTTAACCTTTGCCATTTTAATTACAGTGTGTCTTGGTGTGAGCCTGTTTGGGTTCATCTTGTTTGGGGCTCTCTACACTTTCTGGACTTGTATGTCTATTTCCCTCTCCAGGTTAGGAAAGTTTTCAATCATTATTTCCTCAAATAGGTGCTCAATCTCTTGCTTTCTCTCTTCTCTTTCTGGTACCCCTATGATGCAATTATTATTATAGTTGATGTTGTCCCAGGGGTCTATTAAACTCTCCTCCTTTTTTTGGATTCTTTTTTTCTTCTTGCTGTTCTTATTGGGTGTTTTCTACCACCTTGTCTTCCAAATTACTGATTCCATCCTCTGCTTCATCTAGACTGCTGGTGATTCCTCCTAGTGCATTCTTCATTTCTGTTACTGTATTCTTTTTTATGGTTTCTTATGTCCTTTATTATGCTTGCTATTTCTTTGTTGACATTCTAACAAAGCTTCTTGAGCATCCTTATAATAATTGTTTTGAACTCTGTCTCTGGTAGGTTGCTTACCTCCCATATATTTAGTTCTTTTTTTGGATTTTTCTCCTTTTCTTTCATTTGGCACACATTTTTTTGTTTCCTCAGTTTGGCTACCTCTCTATGTTTGTTCCTATGTATTAGGTAAATTTGCTATGTCTCCTAGTCTTGGCCCAAGTGGCTTTATATAGTAGGTGTCCTGTGGGACCCAGTGGCACAGTCTCCCTAGTCACCTTCTCTGGTGCTCCAGGAGTGTTCCTTGTGTGGTTTGCTTGTGTTCTGTTATAGTTGATCCTTGCTTGCTATTGGCACATCAGTGAGTGGGATTGACCCTTAGGCTGACTGGATGTGGGGTTTGGCCAGGTCCACAGCTTATGGGCTGCTGTGGGGAAGGCTTACTCTACTGAGTAAGATTGGCTCCAGCAGGCTCTGGTGCCTGTTGAAACCACCCTTTGTGTGCCACTTGTGGGCTAATCAGGCAGTGTTGTGCTGTGGTCTGAAGCCAAACTCCAAGTATGTTGGTTCTGGGGCCTCTTGTGGGGAGCTTTGTTTCTGGTCCAGGTCACCCACTTCTTGTGACTGTTCAGGGACTACGTGGTAGGAGCTACAAAGCCATCCACAGTTGTTCACTGCCTGTGTTAAACCTAAAGATGTGCGAGAGAGGCCACTCTATGAACCAAGGACATCTTCCACCAGTACTGGGCCTGGGGTAGTTCTGTAAAAAGCCAGGACACCCTGAGGCCTGCTGCCACCTGCCAGCTCCCTCAAGGTTCAGCCATTGATAGAGCCTTGTGTGGTATGCAAGTTGGATGAGGCAGGGTCTCAGAGAATCACTAGAGTGGAAAGAGTTGTGGTCACCAGGTTAATGTAAATTCTGATTTGGTGCCAGTGCTGAGCCTGAAGCTACTCAATAAAAGCCTCAGAGGACACTGAGGACCATAGCTGCCCACTGGGGGCCTGACGGACTCTGATAATTTTCCAAGAAAGCATGCAATGCAGGTGGGGCTGGCTGCTCACAGATCAAGTGATTCTAGCATTGGGGGAGCTGCTTGGGGCAGCGTCCCACTGAGTCATCAGGATGGAGCAGTGGAGCTCACCAGGCCAATCAGATTCAGATTTGGCCTGAGGGGCGGGCTCAACACAGGAAATATGGCAGCCTCCTGCCAGCTGCACTGGAGGAAGACCTCACACAGGGAAAGTGCTAACTATTTTCCAGTTCTCCCCTGAAACCACATATGTCAGTCTGCCCTGCCACCATGCCTCCAATGCCTCCAGAGCCATCGTCCCTCCTCTGGAGCCCAAGGTGAGTGCCTGCAAGCAAGTGAGTCTGTTTAAAGCACAGGCTGTTTAAGAGGACATACGGGTTTCCTGCTGCCTTCCGTCCCCCAAGCTGGTCAGAATCCCCACTGTTTTTCACAGTCCAGTGTTCTGTGGGCTCCTGTTTCTGGCACATGTACTCCAGGCTGGGGAGCCTGGTGTGGTGGACTGGGGTCCCTCATTCCTCCAGGGGGAACCTCCATGGCTGAGATATCCTTTCCTCATTCTCAACTGGCACAGGGAGGTTTAGGGCCGGTTCAGAGTCTCTGCCCCTCCTACCAGTTTTGCCATGTCTTCTTCTATATTTTTAGTCATAAGACTTCTGTGCAGCTAGACTTCAGATGGTTCTCCAGGTTGATTGTCCTATAATTAAGTTGTAATTTTAATGTGTTCACAGAAGGGCGCAGGCACAGTGTTTATCTACTTTGCCGTCTTGGATCTCGCAGTGCAACCCTACTTTTAATATTTAGTCACATGCTTAGTTTTGTTGTCTGCTTGAGGGGTGGGGTGGGGATTAAGTAAGGACTGGTGTGAGTAAGAGCAGGGCACACAGCTGAAAGGACAGGATGATGCTGTTGACCACTGGGAGGCCAAAGAAAAGGATGAGGATAATATATTGAAGGGGAAGGTAATGAAAGATGAAGAAAATCTATTGTATCAGCAACCAGACTTCGTGTTGTGTATGCGAAATAGAATCTTAGACTTCACCAGAAAGTCAGCTTCGCTGGGGTAGCACACTTCTGTCTGTTTCACCAACTCTCAGAAAATTAATTGATAAATAAAACTCTTGGTTAAGTGGAAAACTCAGATGCCTATAGGGTCCAAGTGGTTATGAAAATGAAACACTAGATATCGAATTTTTAAAAATTAGGAACACATTGCATTTTTTAAAAATGGAGTGTAGGGTAAAAAACAAATTTGAAATCCCATATCAGAGGTTAGAGTTGGCTGCTGACTTGCCACGTTGGAATCTGTTTTAGAAATTAACTGAGCTGACCAATTAAGGCAGAGGCTGCATCGTTGGTGTCTAAGAGGTTCACCTGGAGGTTCATCTGAACTTTGTAGGCAGTCAAATTGTTTTGAAGATCTAACTCTTCTTTTCTTCCAGGAAGAAAATATAATATCTGTACTAGAGAAAGAGTTGTTATAGAGAAAGAGGATTGGCTTGGGAGACAGAGGTTTTAGTGTTGGTGCCTCCAATTTTTGGTTTAATGATGTTGGGCAAATCATTTCACTCTCTGACCTTCCAGGGTAAGGTCTTCACCCTGCCTTAACTACCTCACAGGTTCATGGGTGATTAAATAAAATAATTCTGTAAAGGTACTTTGTAATCTATAACATGCTATGCAAGAGTGGGAGTTTTAAAAATCAGTGAATCAATATTTTATATGAGAAAATGGTGATGTAATGAAAAAAGCACAGATTTTGAGTCAGATAGAACATGGGTTCAAATTCTAGATTCCCTACCATCATCTGAACTGCCTTGAGCAATGTTGCTCTGCTTTAAGGCTCAGTTTCCTCATCAACAAAATGGGATAATAGTGTTTCTCTATATAATGCTGTTGTGAGGATTAAATCAAACTGTGTATATCAATAGTGCACATAGTTCATCAGTGATTATTAAACATCATTTCCTTTCTAAATATATAATTAGGATTCATTGACTCAGGAGAACATGGCATTATAAAAAGGGAATTAGTTATTAGTAACTTTCCCTATTCTAACAAAGATGTGATTGATGTTGAACAAAGACAGAAAAAGAGATTTAGAACATTAAACAAAAACTCTGAAAAGGAAATGAAAGGTGGTAGAAGGATGTTGTGGTGAGACAATAAGGGAAAGCTTTAGCCAGAAGGTGACATTGAACTTGGTCTCTTGAGCATGAGAAGGCACTCAAGAGGCCTATAGTGGATGATGGGAATGAACCTTTTAAGCAGAGGGGCAACATGGGCGAGACCCTGGAAGAGAGACAGAGTAGGCTACATCCAAGAAAGAGAAGGGTGGGACAACCAAGGTATTTAAGCATAGATTCTGGCAACATGGAAGGCAGTATGGATAACCAGAAAGGCAATTTGTATCTCTTAGGAGATTACTTTCTGTAAACCATGGGATACTATCCAAAGGTTTGACACAGGCTTACACTGTAGGAAGAACTTTCTAGTTGGAGCATGGAGGATGGATGGGATAGGAGCTATACAAGAAGCAGAGAGACCCATCAGGAAGCTGTTGGCAGTGGGGATGGGGTGGAGTCAGGGAAGACTGGATAAACTTCTCAAAGACTAATGCTAGATTTGAATTATACCTCTGTGACAAAGAAATTTGGTTATATTATTTCTGGAGGAAATATTTCCTTTTCCCAACTGGACTTCATTTTAAAACCATCATTTTTCTGGTCAATGAAGGGGAATGTAGAAAGCTTTAATTGGCTGTCTGAATAGACCAATTTTTATTATTAAGATGCTTGACTAGGGAGACCAGGGGTAATACATCCCATCTTACTAGCTTCTGTCTTTCTTTCTGGTAGCTTCTTTTAAAGTAATGGTATGTGACTTTAATATGTTCCATCATTCTAAAATAAAGTCAAAATGATTTTATTTTACTATGAAACTTAAAGCAATTAGGCATCATTAGTAATACCAAAAGGGATGATATTAAGTTTAATATTAGAATGTTAACATCTGTTCTGGTCTCAGGCTTTACTGAACTTTCCAAACTTTCAGTTGAAGAAATATCAAACTTAAAGTGAAGGTTCCCTAAATGAATAAAACTTTGTCTCCTTGGCTATTCTGGAAGAGAATGGGAGATAAATTCCATCTTCAGGGAGAGATAAAGAGAGGAAAATTAAAGAGATTTTCCGCACTGAGTATATGAAGGGCTCCATTTACGGTTGGTCTGTGCCACATAAATTCATTTTGTTTTAGAGGAAATAGCTGTGACCATCTAGTTCTTAGGTTCCATTTCCCAAGCTGTAATAATGAGTCCAATACAAAAGAAGTAGCTAAATGGGGTAGTTCAGGAGGGTTTAATGAAGGGATTATTACAAATGTTTGGACAGGACAGAACACCAAAAAGAGATGGTGAAGTGCCTTGCTCCTAGTAACAGCTTGGGGCACAGGAGCCATTTCTCTTACTAGGTCCAAAGGGACAAAAAAAATGGATGGTTGCTGGAACCTGGAGAGAAGTGTAATTCCAAGAGAGGGTCATAGGATTAAAGCCATGGCTTTGGTAGAGAAACACAGCCACTGCCAACCTGTGTTCTGATGGAATGGGGACTGGGAGAATAAATACCCCAACTTCACTCTTCTCTCCCCCATCCCACATCTCATAGTCTCCTGTGGATACCTCCATTAGCCAAACTCAACTGAAAACCAGCACACAGGGGAGCCTGATGATGCAGTTCATGGAGGTCAGCCTCCCTGAGCATAAAGCTGAGTGGTGAAGAGGAGAGAATGGCTCTGGAGGGGCAAACATGGACTGCCCAGTGTATGGGATTCATGAGTTGGCGATACTGGACATGCTGAGGAGTTAGTTGATGTGGTAAAGAGTCTAGGTCTGGAGTTAGCCTGTATTTCTCAGTTTTGCCTTTTATTACCTTATTAGCTGTGGGAAGCTTTCTCATCTATGAATTTTCTTTTTAAAAAAATCAATCTCCTAGTGTTACTTGGTTGGAAGATGAGATGTGATGCTGAGTGTAGACAGCCTGGCACAGTCCTGCGGTACTGATTGATAAGCCTCTGACCCTTCTTACATTTGAGACACTTTATGCTCTTGGATTGAAAGGGCAGGTGTGTCAAAATATTGCTAAGGGATATATTAGAGAAGCACATATTTTTAAGCTCCAGATCACAATCTGATAAATAAAAATAAATATGAAATAAACAGAAAACGTTGGTGGGTTAACTTCATGTTAATAAGTTATTTGTTACCAGGGAATGCCTTTGTGGCCCTACAAAGAAACTTTACTATTTTGTCTTTTTATTTGAACCTACCTAATGTACCTAAAAGACATATTTGCAAAGGAAATTAGGGAGGATATTTGCTAAATGAATTAATTATTTGAGAAATTATTAGATGGCAAGGACTCCAATAGTTGCTTTACAAACATTACTTTACTTAATCCTCACAAAACCCCCCATGAGGTTAAGTATTATCATTACCATTGCATAAAGGGGAATGGACTCCAGGTTACAAGATAACTTCTCCACGATCACAGGTGATACTGAGAAATGGAGGAACTGGGATTCAGATGCAGGTCTGCCTGACTTCAGAGCTGCACAATCAGAAAATACCCTGCCAACCCAATCACATAAACAAAATGATGCCTGTAAGGTATGATTGCTTTCAGAATCACTTTAGATTATTTATCCAATAAGCTCTTTCATTCATCCAATTAAGTTCCCTCCCTTCTTTTGACTACAACGTCTATGGGCATCAAGTCATGAGGAAGAGCACAGCCTGTGGCATGAGACAGATTCTGAATTTTGAATTCACCAGTTTCGATTTTCCCACCTTAGAGCAGTCATTGGCCCTTCTGTTTGTCTTCTGTACAATGGGATAAAAAAAAAAGAGCTACCTGAGAGGATAGTAGTAAGAACTGAACCAAATAATGCATGGAAAATAATTTATCACAGTGGCTGGTGCAAATATTAGGAAGAGGAAATATTAGATCCAAAACTTCCTTCAGTCCAGGTAAGATTAATTATTCAAAAGAATCCTTAGATTTTAGTATTTGAATGGCCTCTCTCACAGATAGAGTGCATTGGTATAATTAGCTAATACTCTTAGGGTATTTGAGACTAAGCAATAAAGATCTTTCTAGGTGCTAACATCTGGGAATTCATTTGGGTTAGTTAATGTGTTGTCTCATCACCATTCTTTAGAGCCAATATGAATCTTTACTTTGAATGCTTACCTCTTAATCTTTTCCTAGCAGAACAGAGATTCTGAAGGAAAAAACAGAGCTAATCTGTATTTGTCCCAGTAGAATGTAAATCTCGCAAGGGTAAGAACCTTTGTCTTTCTTGTTTCCTACCATAACTCCAGGTTCTACCTCGAAATAGACACTCAATATGGATTTCTTTTTGGTGAATGAATGAAAAACTTGTTTGAAACACATGTATTGAAAAATCAAGATCTCTTGTAACCATAGCAGTTGAGATTTTCCCTATTTACAGTTCCCAAAAATGTGTGTCGAATTTTTTATACTTTTTTTTGTTAGTTTAAGGAGTGATGTCCAGATATTGAGTCTTTCTGAAATTGTCTCCTAAACCTTGACCCTGACCCATATCAGACATGTGTTTGTGGACATGCCATCTGGAAGGCAGAGCCTGAGACCTTGGCTCTGGGGCCATAGCTCCCAGAGGAGGAGAGTTGAGTGCTGTTCAATGTATAAGAATGCCAGTGTGTCTATTGGCTCCAGCCCGAGGGAAATGTCCTGGCTGAATAGCTGGGCCACCCTTCTTTCTTAGCCCTCAAACTATCTTCCTGTTGTACAGATTATGTTTTAAGGGTTACTAAAGATTGAATTCTATTTCACCTGAATTGATAGCTTAAAATCTTTTTCTTTGTTTTTAGTCTAGTTTATGATGAAGAAAAAAAAAAGATTGGATTCAGGTGGATGGATTTGGTTACCAATTCATCAAATTACAGGTATTGATTGCAAGTTACTACACCTTAGCATCTGATACCCTTAAGATGTTTAAGTAGACACTATCTCATTTCTCTAGGGGGCTAGCATTCCATAGCAAATGTATTTTCTAACTAGTTGCTTCCCAGATAAGCAGCATCAGAAGGATATGTAATGAGAGTCATTTATTTTTATTTTAACAACATAAAATATGATTAAAAGGTCTTTAAAGAAAAAATAATCTACTGATAACCCATACTCTATGTTTTATATCATATTTCCTTCTAAAATTTACATGAATATTTTATGTAACTAAAAATCATACTGTTGAAAATTTTCTCTTTTTTTCCCTCTTATGCTATATGTATCTTTTATGATCCTACATGTATCTTCATTTACTCACCCATTCCCCTTGGGTTGGACAACTAGGTTGTTTCTGATTCTCCTGCTACTATAGTTGAAAGGATAAAGAGTGTGTTAATTCAAACTTTTAAAAAAAATTATTCTGTTAAATTATTTCCAAAGACTAACTATACAAAAGAGGAATTGCTATGCCAAATAAGAAAGATTTGAAATTTGATAACTCTCTGATTGCTAGTGTTATTCTGCTCATTTGGCTGCCTACTTAGTTGTCCTCGTACTCCCTCACTGCTCCAGTTGTATCCTATGGGTAGACATTATTCAGGTTCAAAACATCTGCTATTGAATACACATTATTCATGTTTTCCTGTTTGCCACTGAAGACCCACTATTGTTTTCCCATATCTGGTTTGCATGAGTCAGAAATACACTGTTGTTGAGTTAAGCCCCATGTGTTACATCGGAATAACTTAGCCTATGCTGACTGATACACACGTGAATTCATCTGAACGAGCTCTCAAAGTGTATTTGGAGGATGAAAGAGCATTAACACTGTTAATGATGCTTGATATGTGCCCTGGTTGGCTAGTGCTTCAAACATGCTATATAAAAACACTCCAAAACCAATTGATTTAACACCATGGCCATTTAATCTCATGGATCTGCTGGTTGGCACATCTAAATTGGGCTTAACTGAGCTCACTCTGTATTATCCCTTGTCCGCCTCCCAACAACAGTAGGTTAACCTAGGCATGTTCTTCTGAAGGTGATAAAAGCATTATAGGTGACACCAACTACGCAAGCCCATTTCAAGTCCCCATGTGTATCATGCTTGCTAATACCTCAGTAGTCAAAACAATTCACATGGCTGATCCAAAAGTCAAGGGCAGGGAAATGCACTCCACCTTTACAGGGAGGGGCCAGGGGGACAAGTGAAGAATTGAGATCTATCATTCAATCTACCAAAACATGTAAGTACTATATGCCATAGTACTTACCAGAGATTGTACCAAATTGCTTTTCTACTGTATCTACAAGGGTTGCATATTCCCACAATCTCAATAGCCCTAGATGTTATCCTTGATGCTTTTTTTTCTTGCTAATATAATGGATGTAAAATAGTACCTCTGTGCCACCTCTTATTTCTTAAAATACCATAAAAAGAAACACTTTCCCCATGCATTGGAATACTTCATTTGTACTTCAATGGGGACAATTCTAGAATGAAAAACATTTTTAGTTTTCTATTTTAAACTTTGCCCTTGTAGTTGGATGTTTTGAACAGTTATACAGTGGGAGAATTGGAGATTTTCTTACTGCTGGATCCATCTGTGGCCACAAATCCTGTTTGAAGACCCCTTTGAACTTCTTAAGAACTGATCTGATCAAGAGATGACCTCTAGGTGGGATATTTCACCAGGTGCGGCCACTTAGCTCTAAGTTCCTTGAAGCAAAATTCATAATCCTCATCTTTGTAGAGACTGATATTGCAAAACACATTGTGGAATGGAATAAAATTGGAGTTATCTGGGCAGTGTGGCCTTGACTAAGGTTAGAAAAATATGTTTGGGTTAATTCTGCTCTCATTAGACTACCAGCCCTCATTCATTTCCCTGAAATAATTGTTATCAAGTTCCAAGTGCCGCAGTATGAGAACCAATTTGAACTCTACTGGGGAACTTCCTTTCCCTACAACATTCTGCTTCTTTCCCATAAACTCATTCTATAGTGTTTGGCAAAGTACCTAAGTATGGAACTAGATCACCTTGTGAATTAAATAATGTTTTTCCCTTAGCTACATACAAATTTCCAGCCTATTCACTTCCCCAACATCTAGAGTCATATTCAGCTACATACCTGATACCTTGACTTGAATGTCTAACAGGAATTTTAAACTTAATATGTCAAATATTGGGTTGTTAGCTTTTCCCATTTCAGCAAATCGTCGCTCCATTCTTCCATTTGCTCAGGATGGAAACTTGGAGTCATATTTTACTCTGTTCCTTCCCTCACATCCCATAGCCAACCTAATATCAAATACTTGTTGCTTTTCTTTCAGAATATAACCAAAATCTGACCACTCATCACTACAACCACTGCTATTACCTTCAGCCAATTACAATTATTTCTCACCTAGAATAGCCTCCAGAGGAGTCTCTTTGCTTTCATTCTTGGGTGCCTCCCACTCTATTCTCAATATAGCAGCCAAAGCCATTCTTCTAAAACCTTAGTCAGATCATACCACTCTTTGCTCAAAATCCTTCACCAGCTTTCCACTTCACTCTGATTTAAAGCAAATTGAACATATTGAGTATCTTGGACTCCTTCTGGGTGGTTGGGGCCATGATGGGCTTTGGCTAAATTGTGAGCAGAAGTGACATGTGTCACTTCCAGTCTATAGCATTTCATTAGTAACTCAAGAGGCTCCTAGCTTTATACCCTCTGTCACTGCTGGTTGCTCCATTAGCCTGGGTCCTCTGTCATGCTGCAGTAGACCTATAGCATGAGTGAGAAACAAACCCTTGTTTTTTTAAGCCATTACATTTACAGATTGATTTTTACCGCAGCATAATATGGCCTGCCCTGGCTGATCCATGTAGTTATGTGCTTTTTTTATGTCCCCCCCCCAACACTGTAGACTTTCGCCAATTCTTTATAGTTACTACCTCTTTACTAACTAGGGTAGGGGGATGCCCACATGTTTACCGTTAGTTCCTCAGACTCCAGAGGGCCAATGGAAGGGACTCGGGAAAAGGGATCAAAGACTGAGGCAGAAGGCTGGAAAATAAGTGGTCTGGTCTAGCCAGGCCCATGTCCAGAGCGCCATGTCCCCAGCAGCAAGAATGAGCTGAGTAGAATCAAAGACCTTTTGCCCAGGGCTTGAGCTCACCTAAAGCACACAAGCAAAGGCTAGCAAAAACACAGGGTGGGGTGCCCAACCAGCCTAGAGCAAGGAGCTTCTGAGGGTACAGCCACATTTACTCTCAAAATCCTTGGGTTCCCAGGCCAAACACCATTAGCCCCAGTGTGGCCAAGTGTGGCTGGCTGTTGACTAAACCAGAATGACGGGAAGTGACAATTCTGTGACTTTTGCCTGGGGAAAAAAATATATAAATATAAATATAAATATAAATATAAATATATATATATATATATATATATATATATATATATATATATATATAAAGAACACATTATAGTTAATCCTAGCTTCACCATTTACTAGCTGGATAACTTAGGAAAGTTTACTGAGCTTCTCTAAAACCTTAGTTTTTTCAGTTGTAACATGGTGGTACCAATACCAAGTTCTGTCAGGTTTTGTGAGCCTAAAAGACAATGATATAACCGACTTAGCATAGTGCCTCACCTATGGTAAGCAAAAAACATATGAAAGTATGCTTACATAAGGGAATACAGTTTATTCTTCTTTATAGCAGTGGATGCCTACCCGAGGGTAATAGCTACTCTCCAAAGACAACTTCCACTGAACCACTCCTGCAATACTCACACTCTTGTAAAATCCTCTTTAAATATGTGTTGTGCTCCCTGTGACTTTAACCAGTGGCAGGCAGTAGAAGTGACACTGTGCCGGTTCTGAGCCTAAGTTTTAAGACTGACAGCTTCTACTTAGGGGAGCCCTGGGCCACTGCATATGAAACCCAGCTACCCAGTTGAAGAAGTCATAGGGAGATTCAGTGTAGATAAAGAACCTGAGACTATAGAGAGAGATGGGCCTACCTGCCTTAGGGTCCCAGTGGAGCTCAGGCTTCCAGCTGTCCCTGCCAAGGTGCCAGGCCTGGCAGTGAGTCATCTTGGTTATTCCAGATGACTTTAGCCCCAGCCATCCTTTGAGCTCTGCTGCATGGGAGACCCCAAGGGTGACAGAATGTAAAGTGCCTTACTGAGCCCAGCGGACCCACAGAAATGGGAGAGAGAACAAAATAGCTGTTCTTTTAAGCCACCAAGTTTTGGCGTAGCCCGTTTTGATTCCCTGCAACAGATTATTAAAACACTGAGGTATTTGAGATTTCAGGAGTGGGGCTTTCTCTTGGCTCCTTGCCTGACCCGGGGTGAAGACAAGTTGCCACATGTGGCCACTTTCCAGTGTTGGATCCATACCTGCCAACCATATTAGCAGATCTGACTATTTCACTGAAGCCTCCATCTGCTCTGCAAACTTGAATCCAGAACAATTTGAGCCTGTTGCTCCTCCAAGGTCAATAGGTAGTGGCTCAACAAAACGGGTTTCAGCTGGAGTTTGCAGCGCCTGTTCTCAGCCTGAAAAGTAATCCTGTGATCCTATCCTGAGTTTAGCAGCCCTGGGACGTGAGAAGCGGGAGGAAGGTTAAGGGGATGTCACGATTGCTCCTGTCTAGCAACTGGACAGTAAACCTGAGACTGAGGGACCTTGTTGAGATGAAAACCAAGTTGTAAACCAGGACCCTCCAGCTGATATTGGATTTCAGCCCTCAAACAGAAGGGTGAGTGTTATTGGTGTTCAGCCCTTTCTGAATGGCTTCAGAAGCCTGCCTTGCTGAAAAGATAGTCGGGGAGCTATTATACTCATTGGGCAGCAATTAGACTAAAAGTGCCAGGGAACCAGACGCCCATAGTTTGCTCCTGTTTGGGCAGGTTTAATTTCACCAGGCGTCAGAGGGTCGCTCAGAGAAAGGGTGAAAGGCAGGCAGTGCCTGTAGCAGGGGCTGGGAGCAAAGCTGGAAGGCTCCCCGTCTTGGCCTCTGAAAGCCCCCCTTTCAATAGGTGTCCCCTCCCATCACAGCACTCTCTGCACAGTCATTGTCAGCCAATGGGACAAGCCCGTGGCATTGTCCCGTTGACAGACTGACAGACAACTCTACAAATGGCTGGATCTCAGGTCCCAGTGGGTCAGATGCTGAAGTGAGGAAAGTAGCTTTCAATACTTGTGAGTGGGACAGAGAACCACTAAAGTATAGCTCGATGGTTTAAAAAGTTTATTCTGATGTGAATCTTCGGCGTGGTTTAAAACGTTTATTCTGATGTGATCTTTATTAGTGCGAACCCTACTTCTGCCACACATTAGCTGTGTGGCCTTGGGTGAGTTATTTTAACTCTCTGGACCTCTACTGTCTCATCTGTCCAATGGTAACAATAATAGTACCAATTTCATAAATTATTATTGAGAGGATTAAACGAGATAACCCATGTCAAGCATTGGCTTAGAGCCTGAAAACAGTAAGCACTCAATAGATGGTGATTGTTTATTCTAGTAGTAGTAATAGTACCTTCTGCCCTCCCTCTGCCATCTCCCAAGAAAAACTCTAGTCCTTCTTCCAAATTCAGGAAGCCATCCCTGACCTCCACTTTCCTAGACAGAATTCACCATTTCCTCCTCCATGCATTGGATTTATGTCTTTCACTGCACTTCTCACACTGTCTTACAATGGTTTCATGGTAGCACTTACCTTGTGCTAGGGACTGTTCTAACCACTTCTCATGTATGAAGTCATTTAATCCTTGCAACAATAATACATAAGGGAGGACTAATATCATACCTCCGCCTTTACAGGTGAAGTAACTAAGGCATGGAGAGGTTCACAAATTTGCCCAAGGTCTCACAGTAAAGGCTGGAGCAGGAATCCCACCCAGGAATTCCATCCAGGGCTCTGACTCCAGGGCCCACGTGGTGCAATGCCTCCATTGTTTCCCCATCTCTCTCCCCTATTAGACTGAGGGCAGGGATGGGCTTCCTCATTTTTGTGCTGTCAATGCTTAAGGCGGCACCAGCGTGGAGGTTTGTTGACTTTAATGGCTTTCCGTCTGAACTGAAGCCCTTCTCTGGCTGGTGTCAAGAGCTTTCTTCAACCCAGCCTGGATCTTGGAATTCAGATGAGATATTAATATTGCTTTTTCCAAAAAGTTATCTCTGATGTGTTGTTGTAAACCTAAACCTTGACAAGAAGGAAGAGGATGAGTCCTCTCATTTGATGCATAAATTAAATATAAAAACTGGATGAAGGCATTCCTTCAGGAGTTCCAGGGGGACCAATTCTGATGGAGGTGATGCATACAGGTAGTGATCAGTGAAGCCAGGTCTTCCTCTCACTAAAGCAGCCCCTCCCCTGCCCAGAGCCCCGCCACACACACACAGGGAGAGCCTTCCAGCCACAGCAAAGGGACTCGAAAGCATGTGTTGAAGAGAGAAATGACCTGGCTATGGTCTCAACTCGGCCACTTTCAATGTAGGTAACTTTGGGTAAGTTCACTGACAAATGTGAGTTGGTCCCTTCCCTTTGGAGAATTTTAAGTCTAGCAGGGCTCTGCATTTGTTTGTTGGGTGATAATGGAATGATAATACCTATTTCCTAAGGCCGCTGTGAAGACTGAGTGATATAATATGTCTGAAATATGTTTGAATGTGGCATTCTGTGTGCTTGTTGTCATTGGTGCAAAGAGCATCGGACTTGAGGACAGCAGACCTGCATCCCAGCAGAGCCTGACCTGGGAATCATGTGCAAGCCACATACCCTCCCTGTGCCTCAGTTTTCTCATCAGCAAAGTTGGGATGATGATCTCTAACTTTTTTCCTCATAATGGCTGTAATGATTGACAGATTGTGCAAGTGCATGTGTGTTTGTGATAGGCAGAGTGCTGTGCGCATAACAAGAAAAATAATCACTGAATGCTTGAAACAGTCTAACAGACTGTTAAAGTGCCCGGTTTCCACATTGAGCAGGTGCATCTCTGCATTTGTAGTTGTCATTTTCCTGGCTGGGATCAAATTAACAGGCTGACAAACACTGATTTCTGAGAGTAGCTCAGGCAATTTATAAAACCCAGCGCTGAGTGAATGAAGCCCACCAAGGCTTCTAACAAGAGAAGCCTGCTTTTTGATCATTGCAGAATCCTCCTTCATCTAGGCAGGGATGGGGCAGAGGGAATAATGAGGCCTGAAGGGATCTTGGAGGTCCCTGGGCTACAGATGCACCAGAGGAGGCCTGGGAAATTGAGGTAACTTACCCAAGTTCACCCAGCAAGTTAGAGGAAAAGCTCGGGACTCATTTCTCTACACCATGTACCCTCCTAGAGACAGCATCTTTTTTAAAAAATGAAAGACTGCAATGGGGTGCTGGGATGTGAAGGACAGAGGCTGCATCAGAACTGTGAAATGCCCAGGTCATGCTATGTCACAGGCGTGTGGTGACAGGTACAATCCCAAACAAAGGAGGAAATGTGAACCTCAAGAGATAAACTTGGACCCAGGGGAAGAAATTTCAAAACTTCCTCAGGCAACTGAAAAATAAATGATGATGATTATTATAGCTAATAATCATGAGACTTTATACCAGGCACATTTTTAAGTGTTTTAATCCGTTTAATATTCATAGTGATCTTCTGAGAACAGATACTACTATTGTCCCCCTTTGTACACTGAGGCACAAAGAAATTAAGTAACTTGCTCAATTTTACACAGCAGTAAGTGATGGAATCAAAATCTGAACCCTGGGCATATCCTTGGTATTAGGTTGTTGTGCCCCAACTGTGCTCCAAGGGAAGGAAAACAGTACAGGGTTTGGCATCAGGCAGATTTATCAGACCTAGTAGCCTCCATAACCTCATCATAAAAGGGAAAACTATATCTTCCTTACAAGCGTCTTTTAAAGAGATAAGTAATGTAACATACAATGTACTTTCCACCAGGCTTCATAGATAACAGTCCTCATCACCTAATGATCCCTGCCCTGTTCTTTGCATGCTTTTTCCTCAATATGGAGACCAGGGGTTTTGTAGAGAAAAATAAGAGGACTAGCATTTTCCATGGGGCACAAGGATTAGCTATACATCAACTTGTTTTCCAAATGGAAAAAAAAAATGGCCTAAATACTTCCCATCCATTTCTCTTCTCATGAAAATTTTGGAAACGTATTTTTGGGACACTGATTTTTCTATTTCCAGTTTTCTGTTTGAGACCCAAGGACTTTGAATGAAATACAAAATCTGGCTGCGACTCAAAAGATAACTTGCATCTCAGTGGTTCTCACCTAGGGGTAGTCCTGTACCATGGGGGGCACTTTGGTTGTCAAATTTACTTGGGGGTGCTCTACTGGCTTTTAGTGGGCTGGGCCAGGGATTCTAAATGTCTTGCATTTTACATGGGTTGCCCCACATAAGGAGAATTCCCTGTCCTACATGACTTTTGAATGTCCCACTAAGCTTTCATATAAGTAAATCAAAAAACAACCTGCTTAATCATTAGTTGAGCTTAAAATTGAACTGAAATTTACATATAAACACAAAGTATTCACTGAATTTTCCAGCAAAGCAACTATCATGCAAATAGAAAAGATTGCCCTTTATTCTGTGTAGAACTCTAGTAGTTCTCACCCTTTGAGAAAAGTCTCATCTTTGATGGCAACACCACTCCACCACTCAGGATATTTGAGTTGGCAATAAAACACCTCCTCATCATCCTGCATTTGTAGCTGTCACAGTGCTCTATGCATAAGTGCAAGGTTCTGATTTCTTCAGTAAATGTTCTAGTGTAGACCTAGCTAAACATTTACATATTGCTATAGATGTTCATTTTCTTAAAATGTTTTTCTTTTATTTCTATTATATTACAGTTAAGATTCATATTGCTCCTTTTTGAAATTTTATGTATAAATAGGTTATATTATCTATAAATTTCATTTTAGAATGGTAAAGGGAATATTATAAAATATTGTTTCTAGAAAGGAGTCATCCTATTCTGTCTGATACAGTTGGAGCATTCTGATGCAGTGATGCTAGCTGTGGAATCTTATTTTCTACAGTAAAACACTACTATTTCAGGCTGTCCCTATTAAAAATTACAATGATTTGACTTGGCTGAAGTTTGCCACTAATTGTTGATCAAGGATAACTTGCTGATGAAGTCAACCTACAGTATTCCTTTCCATAAGTTCCATAGAATGCTAGTTCTAAGTGAACTGACAGTTATATATATAAATTGATAGTTACGTACAAGAAAAGTTATATACAAAAAAAAAAAATGTCCATAGTCAAATTACCTTGGGAAATGGTTGGGTGAATAAGCTAAATGAATTTCTTTATTGCAGGACTTTTTCAGAGCCTTCAATGTACTATTCTGCAATATGTGTCTCCAAGCAGAAAATTAGAAAGTTATGTACATCTGACCATAGAACATAGGCAATTGTGGAACCTTCTTTAAAAAACAAACTTTCTAAAGGACTTTGACACATTTTTGTTTAGATGATAATGCATATTGCTAATTAGCAATGAATTTTTATCTTGAGATTACATGTAAAGTGTCTTGATGATAATACAGTTCTACAAATGCAAAGTGTTATGTGGAGAGAGCCTATGGTAGGCACGAGCCAATACCCTTTCCCTATCTTATGGTAGCTGTGTGTAGCCCCATACCCTTGCTTCAGGGTTTTGCATCTCCTTCTCTTCTACCTGTGATTCTAATGGGGTTCAATGGTTAGGCACACTGCCCAGGTCCCCATCCCCATGGCTATAGATGTTAGTACCTACCCAAGGTGAGCCAATCAGAATCCATGGAATCCCGTGGGATTGTTTTCATACTCAAATTGGGTAGAAGAGGGCCGGCCGAGTGGCACGGTGGTTAAGCTCTGGCTTGGGAGGCCAGCAGCCCTGGTTCAGGTCCCACATGTGAGGGCTCAGTGACACTGCCCTCAAAAAATAAAATAAAATAAATTGGGTAGAAGAACTTTCCTCCATCTAGGCCACAACACTGCCCAACGCAAGGTTGAGGCTACTAATAGATACGTCTCCACCATGTGAAAAACGCCTTGTACAAAAGGTGAACACTGGCTGAGCACTTGGCAGCATTGGATCTGGTCATTTCCCCTCTTGCGAGTTGCTTACTTGAGCCAGTCCAGTTGTTTAACTGAAAGGTTGCTAGTTGATACACAACTCAAAGTCAACCTAGGATAATGTCCTTGCAGCTGGACTACGACCCATGACATTCACAAGCCTCTCTGAGATGCAAGCATTTCATCCATAAAATGCCACAAACATCTGGTCTGCTTATCCCTCAAGTTTTTTGGGGATAGTGTATGTGACAGTACATGTAAAGATATATACTGAGATAATATATATAATGTGCCTATCCCCACCTGCTCCCAACATATACTATAAAATCTATTTAGTGATTAAAATAAGTCAATTTGGAGCTCAAACAGCATTTCTTTTTCAAAGTCAAGTATATTTCAGTCTAGCCAATCAATTGGAGTTCCTGAAGTTGTATGTCAAAATGAATTACTTTTTTCTAAACTGAGGAAGGAGTGTACTACCAAGATACAGAGAAAAAGACTAAACTTTTTTGCAAGTATGCTCTCAAAATTACTTGCAACTATAATCCCCTGGAGAAAGTAGTTCTGTTTATTTTTTTTAAATCTAAATTTCTGGGTTCTACTCCAGATCTTTTGAATAAGATGTAGTGAAGCTAGCTGTGGAATCTTATTTTCTACAGGGCCTTGATGCCTACGAATATGCATTTTAATAAGCTTCTTCAATGATGCACATGATTGCTGATGTTTTAGACCCACTATGTTAATGGAAAGAGCACCAGCAATAAATTGAGAGACCTGATGTTTCATTATAAGCAAACAATTAGTTAAGAGTGTATAGAAAGTTTGATGTCAAACTAAAAATGAATGTGGTTCATAAAGTTGTGTGACACATTGTTTAAAAAAATGATATGTATAAGATGCTTCCATTTTTAAATAACTTTATTTTTAGAACAGCTTTAGGTTCATAGCAAAATGAGTGGAAGGTGCTTCCTTAAAAAAATTATGTTGGCCTAACTTATGGCATGAGCATAGAAACAATTGGAGGGCTCTATACCTAACAGTAGCAATTACTTCAGAGAACTTACAAGGCTCTCTCACTTCCTCCATGTCTATACTGCTTAAGTATTTATAGTAAAACTGTTATTTATCTCATCAAAAAAGGAACACAAAAAGTCTATTATCTATCCATCTATCTTTATCATTTATCAATTGATCAATCAATCTACCTCCCTATCACTCCATCCATCCATCCATCCATCCATCCATCTATCTCTGAAAAAACATTAGTTTGGGCTTCAGGTTTAAGTCCCAGTTGGGTTTCCAACTTGTTGGGAAACAGTGTGATGGTTAAGAACTTGATCTCTGGATTCCGAAAGACTTGAGTTCCAAACCTGACTCCATTATTTCTTAGTGACATGACTCAGGATAATTTCCTTTATTCCACTGAGTCTTTATTTTCTCATTTGCAGTTGAGGATAAAAATAACTATCTCATCTTCTGAAAACTAACCCCAGTCTAATCATGAGAAAAAAGATCAGACAAATTTCAACAAAAACACATCCTAAAAAATATCTGATCAGAACTCCTCAAAACTGAAATCTGAATAAAATATGGACTTTAGTTAATATCAATATATTAACATTGGTTCATTGATTATAACAAAGTTTCGATACTAATGTAAAACGTTAACAAGAGAAACTGGGTGTGGGAATATATGGGCAGTCTCTGTACTTCCTTCTCAATTTTCCTAGAAATCTAAAACTCTTCTTAAAAATGAAAAACTAAAAAACACACATACACAAAAATCCCATAGGGTTTCCATGGGGCTTACTTGACACAAATGATACAAATTACAACCTTGTAGGAATAGTGGGGACCCAGTAAACAGTAGTGGTGACTATTATAATCCCCTGTCTGTTCCTCTGACCTGTGAGGATTGGACTCACTGCTCTGTAAGATCCCTTCCAGCTGGAAGATTACATAACCATCCCTCCAGCGTCTCTCCTTCTCGCTCCCTTCCTCTCTCATGCTTAAATTCCTCAGACATGATTCGCTGAGTGTGAGTCACGTTCACCAGCCTTTCAACCTCGATGGATTTGTCTCAGTGACGCGGAACCTTGCTATTTTCTTTCTTCATTATACAGTTTTATGCCACACTTATGATCATACAGCAGTCTCTTTTATAAAAAGATTGAGAATCAGAATGACAAACCACACACATTCCCCACGAAGGCCTCAAAATATTCCCAACCAGATTATGATGTTAATTACAGAGGGGACTCCTGCTGTCACTATTACAGTCTCAGGTTCTGTGCACCTGTGCCTGTGAAAAAAAAAGCCATGGAAAGAGAGGAAGGGGCCACCAGAAAGTCTTCCAAGAGACAAGTAACTCCCCTTCTCCACAGAAACCCCGGATCACCAGGCCGGCTTCCTCTCCGTGTCTTTTAGGGCTGCCTCAAATTCCATTGGCTCTCTTGGAACCTAATTGTTTCGCTGGGCCCCATCAGCTCTATCCCAAACAGAGAAATTAACTAAGTGCAAACTGAAGTGTATAGGCTTTTCCGTGGAGCCCCAGAATGACTCGAGTCTCCTGAATGGAATTTCATACACATGTTGGGTGAGATGATTTATTATGGGAGGTAATGGAAATTAATTTCACTTTGAACCCTGGGGCACCAGAAAATGCCTAAGTGCTGAGCCATTTTCTGTAAGTAGGCTATAAAGCTGCTACTGGCTTCTGACTGGGCGGCGAGGTGGCGATGACCGCTTGTAAAACAATGAGCTGGAAGAGGAGGTTAATGGGCCCTGGCCGTCAGGCAGCCTCCAGTGTGCGCCCTACCAGCCCCTGTTGTCAGGGGACTCTTAGTCTTCTTGGCGCCACAGATAAGGGGGATGCTGGGATAGTCCCTGTATGCTGAAGGAGACCCAAAAACAAGGAGAGAGGGACATTCTTTTGGGGCCAATGTCTGTGTTTGACTATGGATGGGCATTTGGCTGGGTGGGATGGCCCCATCCTGGGAATTCCCTTAATAGGAAGCAGAATGGCTCAGAGCTGTAAATCAGCCCCAAGGCAATCCTGTTTCTAAAGATGGCCTCAGTTCAGGCTCTTGTTGCTTAATCTGAGAAAGACAGAATTTCCCACGAGGGCGTCTGGGCCCCAAGGTCTCCTGCCCCACCGCCTTCCAATTTAGAAGTTTCAGAAGACATGCCAGCCATTACTGAGGGACAGCGTTGATTTACTAATCCAGCTGTGATCATTGTGCTTGCACCCAGGGATCATTCTAAGTCCTCTAGTGAACCATTCCAGAATCACCGTTGTTAACATCACAATTGTGAGGACTTGGTCAGAACACCCTTCAGGGTTTTCTAGAGGATGGGGCTTCTGTTAGAATTCAAATGAAATTCAAACATGCTCACTGTATTAAAGGATCACTCACTATCAAACATAGTATATAAAGATAAATACGTACATATATTTAAATTATCTCATTGATTGGTTGTTTCTTCATCAGAATGCTTTGCTCACTACCACATTCCTAGAGCTTAGAACAATGTCTGGCACAGAATAGGCCCTCACTAAATGTTTGTTGAATGAATGAACCGTAGTAAGTGTTTTGGAGAATGGAAAGAAAATGAGGCACAGAACGGGACTTTAAATAATTGTCAACTTATTACAGAAAGCAAGCATTGATTTCATTCATCCATTTATTCATTTTTTTCCAACAAATATTTAGCAAGTGTTTACTAAATTTCAGGTGCCAGTCTAGAATTTACACAGGAAATGAAATAGATCCTGGGACTCGTCTCAGAACCAGGAAAAGCTGAACTTCTGATAAGATAGTCATGGTTTGACTGCTGAACAGTATGTGTCTTTAACTAATCAGGTTTCCCATTTTATTTTTGCTCACAAAGAAGCTCAAATTGATTAATCCAGACGTGGTCATGATTCTTTCACTTCTGCTTTTCTATGTATGAACTCTCACTTTCAACCGTTCTGCACTGCTTCCTTTTCCTCTGAATTTTCGTTTTTGTTCTAGTTGTTGTTTTTCCTATTTGTAAGAGAAAAACATAAAACAATATGTTTATAGCCATAAAAGGCCTTAAATCTTTAGGGAGTGACGTAGCGTTTGAAACCATACAAATAAAAGTGTGTTTCAGTCTATTTGTAAAATACATTGCATGACAACAGCTGAGCAGATTTTCATCCAATGTGGAGATTCTGTTTGGGATTTTGGAACCTATACAGGCAATGTGTTGTATGTGAAATTCACTTCAGGGAGTACTGAGGAGGCATGTCAAAGACATGGACAGTTATCTTCTTGAGGAGCTGAAAAATAAGATATATGAAATCTAAATGGTTGACCAACCATAAAGATGTGCCAGAACTATTAAGATTCCATGATCAGAGATAACAAGCCTTAGTTCCAAAGTTAAGTCCCAAATTGGATGTCACAATTGCGGGTCTCTTCAAATCACTCTCTCCCACAGGCAACTAACTCTCTGTAATATGTATTAGGGAAAAGAGCAGCAGGGATTAATTATTTAAATACTAATTAAATGACTAATGGTCTATCTCAGCAAACTAAGAAGGCCATCTAGCACAGAAATAAAGTAAAATTAAAACTATTTTGACCCCTTAAAGACACTATGAACACTGAAGAAAGCTGTACCATGAAGAGTAAGAAGTTTATACACCAAAAAACACAAATGAGGCTTCAGTTTTATGGCTCATTTTCATCACGCCCTTCCAAGTCTCTGGGGAGAACTCGGTAAATGTGTTCAGGTGGTCACCTGTCTCATAATATGTGCAGTGCTACCCTACAACCTTAGTTATGACCACCCTTTCCCCTCAACAAGCTCTGCTGCATGTCGAGTAGTGTCCATAGGCATTCTGAAGAGCCTAAGGAGAAGGTGAACTTGGGCTTGGTGGTATGTATACATGTGGTTTGAGGTCACTTTCCTATACTGTTATGATTAGCCATCCTGGTAGAGAAATACCATTCAGAAATGATTCTGTTGCTTCCGTAGAACCAAAAGCTGGCCTGTGGAAATGCCTTCCCAATCTTACAACTTGATTAAAATGTCTCCTAAATTTGACAATTCTAATAATTTACATGACATTAACTAAAATGAGTGGTGAAGCCAAGAGAAACTTTTCTAAAGTATCGGTAACTTAAAAATATTTATATTAATTGCGCTCCACAAAAACCACATCTGATCTTAATGATGGGGAAAAGCCACGGGGAGAAAGCCTACATAGCAGAGGAAATCAAGGCGCCTGGACTTGGAGGAAGCAAGCTCTCAAATGTCTCTGGGGGCCGCTAGGGAACCCTGCAGCAGCCACAGAGGAGAGAGTTGACAACATTTTCACATTTGTGGACTGGGCTTTTGGAAAATTGAGGGCCTGGGGTGTTTCAACTCTAACTTACCAGGTGAACATTAGAAGATGAAGCTTAGTGTGTAGCTTTTTAGTGGAGAAGAACAAAAAAATGCAAAACCTTGGGTAAAGGGAGAGAGGGGCATAGGTCTGTGCGCTTTCTTTCCAGCATCTGCTCTGTTTTGGGAGAACAGAATTCTCCCAGCAGTAAGACGTGGTCACCTCTACCTCCTTAGCAGAAAATGACATGTAAACTGAGGAAGGGAAAGCCTATTTTTCCCAGGCATATTTGGATTTATAACTTTGAGGTCGTGAACCCACTTGTGAAAATAAATAGCCAGTGGGTCTTCCTTAACATAGTTAGGTTAAGGGGAAAAAAAGAAGTTTCTGGTAGAAATGCTCCTGCTTGAGCTACAGCTAGAACTGTTGGGATGCTAAGCCAGCCCACTTTAGCTGCCTCTGCCATGGTTCTCCAGAGAAATTATATAAACTGGAGACCTAGGAAAGCCAGTGGTGTTAGATGGCCTGAAAGCCAGACAGGATGGTGTAGATCCCAGTCTGGGTCTAAAGGCCTGAGAACCAGAATCACTGAAGGCAGGAGAAGATGGATATCCTAGCTCAAACAGTAGAGTTAATTCAACCCTCTGCCTTTTTGTTCTATGTCCAGCCCTTAGTGAAGGATGCCTACCCAAGCTGGGCATGGCCATCCATGTGCTTTACTCAGCCCACCAATTTAAATGCTGCTCTCTTCTGGACACACCCTCGCAGATACACCCAGGAATCATGTTTAACCAGCTGTCTGGGCATCCCATAGCTCAGTGAAGCTGACACATACAATAAACCATCACAGGAACCCAGTTTGTAGGCCTCGTCTCTCTGTGGATCAGAAGCCAAGGAATGCTCAGAGAGGCCCCTCTGGTCTTGCCATCATTCCCCAAAGGCTTGGAGTCTGGGATTCCTGGGCAGGGGTTCTGGTCATAGGCCTTCATTTCAGAGCTTGCCTGTGGCTTTCAGGAACAAAGCTATAGTGCAAAATGATCAGCTTTGGAGCTAGGCAGCCTAGGTGGGTGCCCTGGCTCTGATACTTTCTAGCTCTATGAGTGTAGGCCAGTTATTCACTTCCCTGAATTGCATTCTCCTCCTCTGCAAAGTAGAGAATAAGGTCATGAATGTACAGAATTGTTAGGAGGGTGGTACCTGGCACTTAAACTCTGCCTTACCCTACCCACCTCTGACTCTTTACTTTTCTTCCATCCTAGGGACTTAGTCTCTTCTAAATGTACCTTCTCCCCATTTCATACCTTGGATCCTAAATCTGGTGACTGAGACTCCCTGAGTCAGGAGTTTCAAAATGGCCACCACGTCCCCCCTCATTGCTGGCCTTGGGCAGAAGTGGCCTGTCTTATGGCCCACTTACAGCTACCACTAGAAATAGTGCTTCATTAGGGAAGAAACTGACCTTGCTATAGCAATATTTCTCAGGACCTACTTTTAAAAAAAATTATCTCATGGACTTGCAATGTTGATGAATTATTTTCAGTAGCATGTTATTTAAATATGTGTGGCATAAAACGGAACATTTGCTTCTAATCCTTATGACATATAAATAGAAAACCAATTTAAAATTAAATGTAAGCAAACTGTAAATGTAGTAAGATTTAAATGAACATTAATATGACAAATATTATTATTTTCCTGAAACTAAATTGCCACTCTCTGTGTTGTGGGCTGTTACAGTACTATGTGCCATATAATTACTTAATTCTCTTACCATTTTATCTATTATAAGTACAGTGAATCCTTTGTAAAATGCGCTGTGATGTTGTTTAGCCTTCACTTGGTACATAATGATTAAGATACATATTAATTCTGCCCGCTACTGTTAATAACTGGCAATAATAAGCTAGTACTATCTAATGGTACTACCGAACATTTCTGTAGCACTTATGATGTGCCAGGTATTGTTCTAATATATTACTAATTCACTTAATCCTCACAAAAATCCCATGAACCAGGTACTTAATTATCTTTATTATACATAAGAGGAAACTGAGGCACAGAAAGACAATGTGATTTGCCCAAAGGCACATATATGCTGAGTTGCTGATCTGGAATTCCAACCCAGACATTCTAGATCCACAAGGTGATCTAGAAACACAAGGTGAATATGTGCATTAAAAATGTGTGGCAGTACTCTGTTATAAGCACTCTCTGGTCATGGAAATCTAGAATTACCCATATTACTATTTTTAGAGTGCTATAAAAGTAAATTTGAAAAATAATTTTCCATCAATAACTCATAGAATCCTGAGAACATGTCCATGGGAGTTTCCAGAACTCAGCTTAAAAACAAACAAACAAACACAAAAACACTGAAATAGATTAAACCAGATAATGGCCTTTTAGACCTGTTAGCACTGCCCAGGAAAGCTGAAGCCCCAACAATAATATCATCTCTTCTTAATTTGCTTGATTTTCTTAACTTCTTTGTATTTGAGGAAGTAAGAGGTACTGGGTTCTCTGTCCCCAGAACTACTGTAGCAAGGGTTCATGTATTGGCTGGAAGGTTATACGAAATGATCTCCAAGGTATTTTCAACTCTGAGAAATCATGACCTTATGAGAGCACCATGAGCCCTAGGCTGTGTGGAGAAAGGGAGGAGGTGGGATTATCAATGAATTAGTTGCCCAGAGACTGACCCTGAGTAGTTGGGCCACAGAGCTCTGAGAAGTTCTTGCATCCTTCAGGCTCTCAGAGGAAAGACCTCCAAAGAGCGAGTGCTCAGACCTCTGAGGAAGAGGCTCCACTCTGCTGTTGCATGTTTCTCTGATGAGGCAGCATAAGGCTAGTCTGGAACTGCCAATAGGAGCTTGGTTTATCTAAGAAATTCAAGTTTGGTTTAAAATTTGAAAATCAATCAATTCTATTCACCACATTATAAACTAAGGGGGGAAAAACATTTGATAATCTTGATAGATGTTTTAAAATTCAGTTGACAAAATTTAATATTTATTCATAATAAAAGCCATGAACAAACTAGGAATAAATGGGAATTTCCTCAACCTGATAAGGCACATCTGTGGAAAACCTTAGGCTAACATCAAAGTTAATGTCAAAACCGTGAATGCTTTCACACTCAAAACAGAAACTAAGTAAGGATGTCTGTTCTCACCATTTCTATTCAATATAGTACTGGATATTTAACATGTGCAATAAGGCAATAAAAATAAATAAAGGTCATACAGATTGCAAAGGGAACAGTAAAACTATCTTTATTTACAGACAAAGAAAATTCTAAGAATCTACATAGAGCTACTGGAATTAATAAAGGTTTTAAGAAGTTTGCAGGAAACAATGTCAATATATAAAATTCAGTTGTAATTCTATGAGCTAGCAGTAGACAATTAGGAAACTAAAAATTTTAAATGTAATTTACAACAATACCAAACAAATATTGAGCATTTAGGGATAAATTTAACAAAATATATATAAGACCTGTACAGTGAAAACTAAAATACATTACTGAGAGATTAAATACCTAATTGGAGAAAAAAAACATAAATTCATATATGAGAAGACTCATTATTATTAAAATGCCCATTCATTCTCCCCCAATTAATGCATAGATTTAACACAGCCCCAATCAAATTCCTAGCAGAGTTTTGGAAATTTGATAAGCTGATTCTAGAAGTTATGTGAAAATGTAAAGGACCTACAATAGCCAATACATTTTGAAATAGGTAACAAAGTTGTGCCTGAAGTCTTACTATAAAGCTACAGTAATCAAGACAGTGTAGTATTGACATAAGGATAGACATAGCAAGCGGTGGAACAATAGAGAGTTCAGAAATAGACTCACATAAATATAATCAATAAATTGCTGACAAAAATGCCAAGGTAATTCAATGGGAAGAGACTTTACAATTAATAGTGCTACAACAATTGAACACCCACATGAAAACCAAAAAAGAACCCTGACCCTTACTGCATACCATACACATAGAAAGAAAAATTAATCATATACTTGAATGTAAAAACTAAAAATACAAAACTTTTAGAAGAAAGCTTTTGCAACTTTGGGATTTCTTTGAACATGAAAGTCACTAATTATTACAGGAAAAATTGATAAATATGAACATCATTAAAGATAAAACTTTCTGCTTGGCAAAAGAGATAGAAAGCTAAGTCAGAGATAAGAAAAGAAAAAAGCTCAATACATATCTTAGACAAGGGAATCCTATCCAGAATATATAAAGAACACTTACAATTCAATGATAAAAAAAAAATTTTAAATGGGCAGAAGATTTGACCAGACATTTCTCCAAAGAAGTTATATAAGTTTTCAGCAAGCACATGAAAAGATGTTTAACATCATTAGTCATCCGGGAAAATTGATTTAAAAAAATTTTTTTTCACTACACACCCATTAGAATGGATATAATTTTATAAACTGACAATAGCAAGGGTTGACAAGGATCTAGAATAACTAGAACTTGCATTCATTATTGGTAGGAAAGTAAACTGGTAAATTTGTGATTTAAGAAAGTGAAATTGGGGCCGGCCGAGTGGCGCATTGGTTAAGCGCTGGTTTTGGGATGCCAGCAGCCCCGGTTCGGATCCCACATGAGGGCCAGTGACACTGCCCTCTACAGCTAACAACAGCTCCACCTGGAGCTGGGCTGTGCGAGCCCCGGTAATGGTGTGGGCTGCAGCCCCTGCTGCAGTGGGCTGCCATAGGCTACAGTGAGTGGCCGGCAGCCAGCGTGAGCGGCAGGCAGCCAAGCGTGAGCTGCCAATAGCCGCGGTGAGCGACATCCAGAGGCCAGCGACCGATCTGCCTCATCCGGGAAGAGCGCAATGACGGGAAGAGCGCAATGACGATACCAACAGTGAAGCAACATCCTCCGCAACTAAAAATACTGAAGAACAAAAAGACAGCAACTTGTCTGTTCCCCTTCCCCGATTCCCCAACGCTGTTCCCCTCCACCAATTCCCCAATAAAAAAAAAATCTTTAAAAAAAAAAAAAAAAAAAAAAAGAAAGTGAAATTGGTGGGGAAGTAAAATAATTTGAGAAACAAGTTTAGCAGGCTTTTTCTAAAACAAATTAAACACATGTTTAACATACAACACAGCAATTGTACTCCTAGGTATTTACCCAAATGAAATAAAAACAGATATTCACACAAAGACTTGCACATGAATGCTCAGAGCAGCTTTATTTGTAAAAGCTCAAAGTTGGAAATGTCCATCAACAGGTGGATGAATAAACAAATTGTAATCTATACATACAATGGAATACAATTCAGCAATTAAAAGGAATGAGCTACTAATATATGCAATAATATAGATGAATCTCAAAAACATTATGCTAAGTGAAAGAAACTAGACATAAAGGAGTACATATTGTCTGATTCTATTCCTACACAGTTCTAGAACAGGCAAAAGTAATCTATTGCAACAGAAAGCAGACTAATTTTTGTCTATAGCTGGGGAGTTGGGATTGATTGTCAAGGGTCACGAAAGAACATTTTGGTTGCAAGAAATTCTATATTTTCATTGTGGTGTATTTATACAGGTGTATACATGTGTCAAAATTCATGGAACCACATACTTGAAATAAGATGTATTTTATTATATGTAAATTATCCTTCAGTGAAGTTAATTTCAGACACAAAAAGAATTTTAAACATAGTAAATTGAATGGATGCAAGATAAAGCTATCTATTAGTTTGTTAGGGCTGCATGACAAACTACCACAGATTGGTGTCTTAAATAACAGAAATTTATTTTCACATGATCCTGTAAGCTAGAAGTCCCAGATCTAGGTGTTGTCAGGGTTGGTTTCTTCTAAGGCCTTTCTCATTGGCTTGTAGATGGTTGTCTTCTCTTTGTCTTCACATAATCTCCCTCTCTGTGTGTGTCTTTGCCCTAGTCTCTTTTTATAAGGATAAGGACATTAAGTCATATTGGATTAGAGCCCACCTAATGACCTCATTTCATCTTAATAACCTCTCTAAAGGCACTATCCCAAATAGAGCCACATTCTGAGGTGCTGCGGGTTAGGATTTCAGTGTATACATTTTGAGGAGACACAATTCAGCCCATAATACATATTTTTATTTAATGGACTTACGGTGACTATCATATTAGTGAGACTGAATCAGGATGCCACAAGATTCTAAAAAAACGATTGATTAAAAATATTTGCCTCCACTTTATTAATGCTAGTCCAATTTTTAAAAATTTCAAAAGAAAAAAAGATAAAGTAGGGAAGCTGGAGTTGGGAGGAGAGAAAAATGAGAACATGGTTGCTTAAATGGTAAACTTTCAAACTTAAAATTCTTAAGGGATGAGTAAAAAACTTGGATTTCAATATTAGGCTTTCCATTGTTATCTTCTTGCGAGACTTGGAGGACCCCCTTTCTGGACCATAAATTCCCAAATGTTAGGGCTGACACTACTGACGTTACATCCCCTCGAAGTTTTGTTTGTTTATTTGTTTCCAGAAGAACCCGAAAAGATTATACTTGTATTTCATAGCATAAATAGAACCCTTCAAAAATGTGGTTCTTGTTTAAGGGAAATAATATGAAGATAAAAATCATTTCTGATGTGAAATGGGAAACCCGATGAGTTGATCTTCTGTGACCACGTTCCCATGAAGGGAAGAGAAATAGCATCTGAAGGCACAAAAAAGGGGGTGTGGGGGTTGCCTAGCAGTATAAACAAAATCTCTCTTTTATTGATAGTCTCTTCAGAAAGGGTAAGAATGATTTCACCCTCTTAGAAGAATAGTTTGGGCTGAGCAATTACCTAAACAGCAAAGGTTAAGCAATAGTGAACTCTACCTTTAGAATGAAATCATTAGTGAAATCCCTTCTGAACTCTAAAATATGCTATTTAAGGCCAATTAAAATTTCTCAGCCAGTGACATCAATCCTCTGGCACCTTTGAAAGAGCGTCAGCAAACACGGAGGTGTGGGGGTGGGTGTTCAGTGCTTCCCAGTAGCTGTTGGAAAGTAGAGAAAAATCAATCCATTTACAGACACAGCAAGGATACAAAAGACACCCTCCATGCCATTCCCGCTTCCACTCCAAATCTGGGAATCCTAAAGCAGCTCACTAGGAGTCAAATTTGAATAATCACCCTCTAGACTTTGCGGCAAAGAAAGAATACAGGCAACTTTGCAACTGTCATTCAGGTTCACAGACAAGACAACAAGATTAGAAATATTGATTGTGAACAGTGGTAGAGCAGGGAAAGGCTGACCTTTCTCTGAGAAGTGCTGGGAAGCTTTCCTAAGGAGGGAGAGAATTGAGATGCCTGGGTTTCATGTTAAGGAACTAGACTGAGGTGGCAGTATTAGGATTTTAAAGTGTGTGACATTGTCTAAGATCAATCAGATGTCTTTCTCTTCAGTCCCAAGTGGGAGGACCACATGTCCTGATTTGCCCGAGACAGTCCCATTTGCTCTTGTTGTCCTACTGTAATTATTAATTTAATCCCCTTTTATGTCCAATACAGATGATAAGTTAATTATATAGTCAAATTAACTCTAATAGTCTTTTCCCAAGTTCTTCAAGAGGGTATTGGAGAAATGGGAAAAGCCAGGTCACATGTTCTAGAACATAAGTGAAACATAAGCACCTGCAGAGAGAAAGCCCTTACTTGTCTTGGTAATGGGGCAGCAACAATTGTAGCAGTAACCCCAGAGACTGCAGCATGGAAGACAGCACCAGTGTCAACAGAAGAAAACTTTCACAAACTCCCAAGGAAGCCATCTGGACGTTGGCTGTAGGATGGGGGTGCCAATTTGGGGGCACACCTCAGAGTACTGGGTGGTATTTATACTTTAAGACCATTGCAATTGGAGCTTGCATATTCTCAGGGCAGGTTTCATAAATGTGCAACCAGGACTGTCCTCAGAAGAATCAGGTTCTTGGGGTTTAATTGTCTGCCGTTGCCATCTTGATAGTCTTAATAATTATATTTTTGATATTGTTTCATAAGTCAACTCCAATGAGACAATAGCACATGTTACAAGGACTTTTTGTCCTGCCTCATGCTGTCTCCCTGCCTCCCCAGGATCAGTTCTTCAAAGCCCACTCCCCTGACCTCAAGTACCAGCCTGCCTGACCCTGCTTTCCCCACCCCTGCCCAGTGACTGCTGTTGCTCTGGCAGGCTCCTGAGTGCAAGCACAGCTGGATTCAAGTTGAGGTGAGCATGGTGGCATGGTGGCAGCCATTCCTGGTGGGCTGGCATTACCTTGGCTGCCCCCAGCCAGTCCCAAGCACATCCTAGTGCACAAGTTGCAATCTCTTGTTTAATTTATAAATTTGGCATAGTAAGAGATTAGCAACAATAACTAATAATGAAGTAGAACAATTATAACAGTATACTGTAATAAAAGATATATAAATGGCTTTGGGACCTTTATCAAGTAAAGTAAGGGTTACTTGAACACAAGCAAGGTGATACCATGGCAGTCGATCTGATAACCTAGACAACTACTAAGTGACTACGGGAGGGAGCATGGAGACGAAGGGATGATTCACATCCCAGGTGGGACAGAGCAGGATGCTGTGAGGTTTCATCATGCTGCTTAGAAGAGCATGCAATTCAACATTTATAAATTGTATATTTCTGGAGTTTTCCATTTAATATTTCTGGACTGTGTTTGACTATGTGTAACTGAAACCACAGAAAGCAAGACCTCAGATAAAGGGGGACAACTGTATTGGCTTCTCGTATCACTCTGATTAGATCAGGTGAGTCACATCTGTCTTTCAATTTGGGAACCCTGAATTCTCATCCCTCTTCAGACATTTGTAAAACATTGGGGACAATGGAAAGGACTTGATATTTATACATAGTCACATGTCCTGAATTTAATCCTAACTCTGTTATTTACTAGACGTGTGAACTTGGGTGATTTGTTTCAGCTCCCTGAACCTCAGTTTCCTCATCTGTAAAATGAGGAAAGAGTCCTGCTCTCCAGGTCCTTGATTGCCCAGTCGGGTGGGGCATGTAAAACCAGATCCTTGCATCTGAGCGAGTCAGATTGGTACTTCTATAGCTGATTTATGAGACATGCTCAAAGAACCATGTTCTTTTGGGTCAGAAAGTTCATCCAGGCTTCCTATCTTCTCCTTCTGATTCTCCTGCTGCTAACCAGTCTCCTAGTCTCCCTCTCAGGCCTCAGCACCTAGAGTCAATCTCTTTGTTACTCCTTTCCAAATGACCTGTGATTGGGATAGTCTGATAGTATTGAGTTCGGTTTGTCCCCCAGCTGTCTCCCCTTAGAGAGCCACCCAGTTCCATGAATTGGAAGGAGGCAAGAGGCAGTGATGCCCCGCACCCACGCCGCGACCATCCCTCCCACTCCAAGCCCCTTGTCTAGTGCAGATTCTCAGACCCTGCCCAGAGCCAAGGTCCTGAGCCCCCTCTCTTCATGAAGAGAGATTCAGCATCCTTACTGTGTTATCCCCTTTGCACTCCCTGCCCAACTTCCTTTCTGTCTTTGGCCTGTGTAGACTAAAGACACCATGCTTAGTTACATGATCATCTTTATCATTGTTAACATCAAAGTTTTGAGGAAAAGCATTGCTTATTGCACCAGAAGACATCCTATTTCCAAGAAGCACACTCTGCTAATGAGCCCACACAAACACACACACACACACCTTCTTCCTCCCTTGGGAAGAAGAGAGCAGCAGCCAGCAGGCTGTCCCCATGGCTTTATAGGTGAAAAACCAAAGGCATCAGGATGCTGAGTGAAGCTCCTGGAGATCAGAGAGACACTGTGAATGAGGCTCTCAAACGTGGGCTGGCTGACTTCCCGCGTGGTTTTACAATGGAGGGGATTTATGTCTTGGCTTCTCCTGTCAGAAGCCTTCCGAGTCATGATACAATGATGAGTCTAATCCCCGGGGATTTGGGTGTGAAGACAGAATGCTTTTGGCTGCCCTCCTCTCAAGTCTCTACTTTACAGTGAAGGCAGTGTTCTGCCGTCAGGCGGGATTCAGGAAAGCAGGTCTGCACCTGGTTGCAAAACCAGCCCCGGAGAAATTCACCTGATTATAAGTTTGAAGTAATGACCTTCCTTTCTGCCTCTCAGCTAAACAAACACATACATTAGTCGGTAAAGATTATTTGTGGCCTTTTGATTATATAAATGACATAATCCCAGGAGAAAACAATGATTATCTTCACTTGTATTGCCCAGCATAGGGGCTGCCACAGTGTAGAAACTCACAAACTTGAGTTCAAAGAATGAATCTATTCAGTCTGGTCTGAGAAACAAGACAGGGAGATGCTTACGATGAAGGCCAAAGGACCCTGTCATGAGCAGAGAAATCCAAGCATACTTAGCTTTTTGGAAGGTTTACAATAGACCTCACCTGTCTATTCCACCATAAAGGCTGTTCCCCCTCCTCGCCATCTCCAGGACCACTTTTTAAAAATAATTGTAATTTCTCAATTACAGTTGACATACAATATTATATTAGTTTCAGGTGTACAACAAAGTTATTAGACATTTATATAACTTTTGGAGTGATCACCCTGATGATTCTAGTACCCATCTGACACAATACATAGTTATTACAATGTTATTTACTATATTCCCTATGCAGTACTTTACATCACTGTGACTATTTCATAACTACCAGTTTATACTTCTTAATCCCTTCCCCTCCCATCTGGCAACCAGCAAAATGTACTCTGTATTCGTGACTTTGGTTCAGTTGTGTTTGTTCATTTATCCTGCTCTCTTTCTCTAGATTCCACATATAAGTGAAATCGTATGGTATTTGTCTTTTTCTGTCTGACTTATTTCACTTAGCATAATACCTTCTAGGTCCATCTATGCTGTGGCAGATGGCAAGATTTCAGTCTTTTTATGGCTGAGTAATATTTCATCGTATATATATATATATATATATACCACTTCTTTTTGATGGATAGTTCATCTAAATAGATGGGTAATTCATCTATTGATGGACACTTAGGTAGCTTTCACATCTTGGCTGTTTTCAATAATACTGTAATAAACATACGGATGTATATGTCTTTTCAAATTAGTGTCTTGGTTATCTTTGAATAAATACCCAGAAGTGGAAGTACTGGGTCCTTTATCTCTTGTTATAGCCTTTGTTTTAAAGCCTATTTTGTCTGGTACAAATATTGCTACCCCAGCTTTTTGTTGTTGTAGTTTCCATATTCATGAAATATTTTTTTTCCATCCAATAACTTTCAGTCCATGTGTATCTTTTGATCTGAAATGAGTCTCTTGTAGGCAGCATATGTAAGGGTCTTGTTTTATTATCCATTCATCCACCCTATGTCTTTTGGTTGTAATATTTACATTTAAAGATATTGTTGATATTGCCATTTTATTATTGTACGTAGCTATTGCCATTTTATTATTCAATTTTTTATTCTTTCTCCTCCTCTTCGTCCTCCTCATCCTCCTTCTTTTTTTTTTTTTAAAGAAGTCCTTTTAACATTCCTTATAATACTGGGTTGGTGGTGATGGACTCCTTTAGTAGCGTTTTCTTGCCTGGGAAGCTCTTTATTTGTCCTTCAATTCTAAATGATAGCTTTGCTTGGAACAGTAATCTTGGTTGTAGGTACTTGCTTTTATCATTTTGAATATTTCCAGCCAATTCCTTCTGGCCTGCAAAATTTCTGATGAGAAATCAACTGCTAGTCTTATGGGGGTTCCTTATGGGGGGGTAACTAACTGCTTTTCTCTTGCTGCTTTTAAGATTCCCTTTTTGTCTTTAATCTTTGGCATTTTAATTATGATGTGTCTTGGTGTGGTCCTCTTTGGGTTCATCTTGTTTGGGTCTCTCTGCACTTCCTGCATTGTATGTCTATTTCATTAACCAGGTTAGGCCTTTTAAACTATCCTCATATTTTTTGATTCTTTTTTCTTATTGCTGTTCTGATTGGATGTTTTCTGTTACCTTATCTTCCAAATTGCTGATTTGATCCTCTGCTTCATCTAGTCTACTGGTGATTCCCTCTAATGTATTCTTGATTATTCTTGACTTGAGTTAGTGTATTATTCATTTCTGACTGGCTCTTTTTTATGTTTTCCATCTCCGTTTTTATGTTTTCTATTTCTTTGTTGATGTCTCTCTTAGATCACTAAGCATACTTATAATCAGTGTTTTGAACTCTGCATCTGGTAGATTGCTTGTTTAGTTATTTTTCTGGAACTTTGTTCTGTCCTTTCATTTGGGATATGTTTCTTTGTCTTCTCATTTTGGCTGCCTCCCTTTGTTGTTTTAATGTATTAGGTATAGCTGCTATGCCTCCTTGTCTTTGTATAGTGGCCTTATGTAGTAGGTGTCCTGTGGGACCTAGTTGCACAGTCTCCCTGGTCACCTGAGCTGGGTGCTCCAGTTGTGTCCCTCATGTGGGTTGTGTATTGCCCTCCTGTTAAGCATTGATTGCTGTTGTCACATCACTGGGAGGGATGGACCCTCAGGTTGATTGTAAGGACTTGTCATGACTACAGTGGGGGAGCTGTTGTGTAGGGACTGACCCTACACAGCAGGTTGTGCTTTAATAGGGCTCTGGTGCCTGCTCAGTCTGCCCTTTAGATGTGTTGTTTGTGGAGGTGATTGGGTGGTGCTCTGGTGTGGTCTGATGCTGTCTATTGGGTATATTGGTTCTGGGCCGGCTGAGTGGCGCGGTGGTTAAGCGCTGGCTTGGGAAGCCAGCGGCCCCGGTTCAGGTCCCACATATGAGGGCCAGTGACACTGCCCTCAAAAACAAAAAAACAAAAAACAACAACAACAAAAAAAGACAGGGTATATTTGTTCTGGGGCTTCTTGTGAGGGGCTGTAGTGAAGGTCAAGGACAGCCACTGCCTATACCCTGCCCCAAGGCCACTTGGTATTAGCTACAAAGTGATCTGCAGTTAGTTGCCACTTGTCCAGTGCCACTTTCTTAATTCAAACCCTAATAACCAAATAATAATTCAAGCCTGGATTACTGAAATCTTCTTCTATGTGTCTATCTGCTTCCAGGATTGACCAGCGTCTTCTACTATCTCAATACTTTCTTCAAACAGCCACCAAAGTCATTTTTCTAAACTGCAAGACTAATCATGATTCTCTTGTGACTGCAACCCTTCAATGGTCCCATATTTTTCACTGTAGTGCTTTCGGCTCCTCACATCCCCAGATTTAGGAAGGAAGGAAGGAAGGAAGGAAGGAAGGAAGGAAGGAAGGAAGGAAGGAAGGAAGGAAGGAGAAAGGAAGGAGAAGGAAGGAAGGAAGGAAGGAAGGAAGGAAGGAAGGAAGGAAGGAAGGAAGGAAAAGAAAGAAAGAAAGAAAGAAAGAAAGAAAGAAAGAAAGAAAGAAAGAAAGAAAGAAAGAAAGAGAAAGAAAGAAAGAAAGAAAGAAAGAAAGAAAGAAAGAAAGAAAGAAAGAAAGAAAGAAAGAAAGAAAAAAGGAAAGGAAGGGAAAGAAAAGAAAAGAAAAGAAAAGAAAAGAAAAGAAAAGAAAAGAAAAGAAAAGAAAAGAAAAGAAAAGAGAAAAGAAAGAGGGACCTCATTCTTCCCAAGCTTTGTATATACCCACGTTCTCACCTTTCTCTGAAGTAGACAATGCCAGTACTTTGAAGATAGAGTACCTTCCTTGTGTGTCAAGAAGAGTTTGTTTGCCCTTGTGTTTGGTAGTGTGCATTATCAAAACAATAGAGATTTATAATGTTGAAATGCTTTGAACAAACCTACACTATCCAACCAGTGATTCTAATTTCTCTTTCCAGAGACATATCATGGTGAAGAATACTGCCCTAGGAGATAAAAATCTATGCATGTTTTTCATGATTTGGTCCCTGCTGCCATCTCCAGCTTCATCTCCCACTGTTTGCCAGCTCATTCCATCCCTCATGTCCCCAACAGCTCCTTGTGCTAGTCATTGTGAACTGCCAGCAGTTCACCCACTCTACCATGCTGTTTCTCGCCTCTGTACCTTTGCATATGCTATTTTCTCTGTTGGAGCTAATATTTACTGCATGCTTGCAATGTACTAGATACTATTTTAAGTGCTTTATATGTTTTAACTTTTTTAACTATCAGAACAATCCTAGAAGGCACCACAATTGTTGATCCTGTTATAGAACATTAGACTGAGGCTCAAAGAGTTGAAATAACTTATCCTCATCCATAAAGCTAACGGTGACAGATCGGGAATGGCATACATGCAGTTTGCTTCCAGATTGAATGTGGTTATTCACTGAACTACAGCTGCCTCTCCCATGGCTTCCTGATGAACTCCTCTTCATTCTTTTCAGTACTTCATTAATGCACCATCTCCCCCATGAAGTCTTTACTGATCTCTTTGTGAAGAGCTGAACATATCCTCCTTGTGCCCCACTGAACCCTGCACATAACTGCTGGGGTAGCTTTTAATGTAATGGAAAGCAATTATTGGTCCCACACCTCACCCAGTGCACCCATGGAGATTTCATCTCTGCATCTCTAATACCCAGGATGGCACATCCTAGATGCACAATAAAGTTTTGTTGAATGGAATTTCACATCCTTAACATATGAATCATGTCCTTTTTTAGCCTCAGCTTTGTGAATCAGCTCTGCCTCTCAGTTATCCTCAGCACCCCTCTTCTGGATATGTTTTTAGCTATAGGGAACACAAGAGCAAACTTGACAGCAGTGGGAGGAATCTTGACTTTCAACTCTAGTGAAATCAGCATCATATAAGTGGACAGCAGAATTACTGAGGCCAGCCTCATCCAATTTCACAGAGTGTGTACGGTTTCTTCATCATGACATCCGTATCATGTTATGTACCATGGCCCACTCTCCCAAAGAAGCTGTTCCTTCCCTGAGTTTATAAATTTTTATTACTCATCTATCACTACACATCAAACCACCCTAAACCTTCCTAATTTCTTTTGCTCATGAATCAGCAATTGAGGGCAGACTTGGCAGGGACAACTCATCTTACTCCACGTGAAGCCTGGAACATCAGCTAAGAGAATGTCTAGGCGGGCGTTGGAGCAGATGGGAGCTGTCCAGGCTTATCTCTCTTCTCGTGCAGTCTCAGGACTTGTCCATGTGGCCTGTCCATGTGCTCTTTCTAGCATGATGGCCCCAGAGTGATCGGACTTCTCACATGGCAAGTGGCTTCCCAGAGTGAGTGCTCCAAGACACCCAGGCTGAACCACCACAACTTCTTACCACTTTGTCTCAGCATTTCAAAAGACCATTCCCACTGCTCAGCCCTGATTCATGGGAACAGCCTCTCGACGGGATGAGTAAGAATTGGAAGCCATTTTTAATTTATGACAATACCGAAGGCCTAAGAGCAATTAACACGTTAATAAAAGGGAACATTAGGGTGCAGAATGTGGCAATTTAGAAACCTAGGACAATAGGGGAATCAAATGATCTGAGGGCACCTGAACAGCATAAGAAGGGACACACCAAGAGTCCAAGGAAAGAGTTTAAGGGTTACTTCTCCAAGCTTCACATTGGTCTCTGGAATTTTCTCCTGAGAAAAATAATAAATGCTAACATTTATTAAGTATTTGCTATATGGTTTCTCTTTTAAGAGGGTTATATCTACTAACTTAATCAATCCTCTTAATTGATAGCCGGGGCCCTACAAGGTTAAATAACATATCCAAGGCCACATAACTATCAAGTAACGGAATTAGAATTCCAGCTCCTCTAGTCTACCTTCAGAGCTGGTATGCCTAAGCCTCACCCCATATATGCATTTTTCTCTTCAGATCTAGGGAATTTTTTCTGTAGTATGTGGACAGGAATGTGGAGGCAGAGCATCTTCTCAATATTTGGGTCAGCTCTGAGCCTCTAAGTCTTGAGCTTAAACAGAGATTTTTATTACATTTATCTGGGATAAGGCCTGAATATATATACTTCTCAGATGACTCCAATAGGCTAAGCCACGCTCTCTGAGACCCCACATTCCCAAAGCTAATCTGAGTTTTGATTTGATTTGATTTGATTTGATCATAACTTAGGTCCCGATTTGCCAAGTGGCTTCTGGCATGGCTGTGCGGTCATGGGAATGGGTGTGTCTTTCACCATTGTTGCCCTGCATTAGTTCATTTCTCACTCAGCACCTGCCCCAGAGCCTGGGAGCCCCTTGAGAACAAGGACTGTGCCTGATTTGTTCCTCAGTCTATCCCTAAACATCTTGCATGATTCCTGGCATGTAGTAGACACCTAGTAAAGAGGTGTTGAATTAACAAGTGGATGACTCAAGCACTTGCCTACAAGGGTCTATGTGGGAGAAAAAGCAAGGACTTTGGAGTCAGGAAGACCCAGGTCATAATGTCAGTTCTACATTTCAAGAGAGTTTCAGTTTACATGGCAGGGATATTCTAAAGTGTGTGAGACAAAAATAACACATCATCAGAATTACCTTTCAAAGTCTTTATAAAGGTGGCTTCTGGAAGACTAACACAGCCAGTGTTGCTTCCAGAAACAGATCTTTATTTCTTCAGTTGAGCACCAGACCATTTGGACTTTAGGAGACAAGTCATAAGAAAAATAGCTACCTTTAAACCCTGAAATCATCCTCGGCTTGGCAAGTGTCTGCCTCTCTGAGCAGCACGGCATGGAGGCCCCCTGGGCCAGCAACCATCATATCTTCTTGATTATGGAAGTGGGCAGTTAAATGGCCCACACCACTTAGATTTTCATATGTCTGTCATCTTTATTATATATTTTTGCACGAATATACAAATTTAATATGATATATATGTTCATTATTTTAAAAGTTACTTTGTTCTATTTGCATTCATATCAATTAAATCCCTATAAAACCCCCATTTGTTTCTTTGTCAAATAATATAATGGCTCTGATCTACAAACAAAACAAGGAAGGGAGAAAGGGAACCGTAAGAAAGAGAAAAGAAACCAGCCTGAGACCAGAGAGCAGAGACAGGCTTTGTACAGCGCACACTCTCTTTTCTGAATTGCTCCAACAAAACCCCTCTGAGAATTCCATCCTGTCCTCTCCATTTAATAAATGAAATGTTCTTGTGGTGCCAGACACTATTCTAAGTACTTTATAAATATTATCTCATTCAATCCTCATAATACACCCCATGAGCATATTGTTATTACTCGCATTCAACAGAAGTGAATGAGGCACGAAGAGATGGAGTCATTTGTCCAAGGTCATTAGATAGTAAGGAACAGAGGTTGGATTCCAACCCAGATGGTTTGGCTGTAGAGTCCATGCTCTTTACTGCTACCCTAAGCTGGCCCCCCTTTGCCCACTGGCATTGCCCTGGACCCTCACCATCTGTCACATGTATCAGACTCCGTACTGATCTCCCACCCACAGCCTTGTCACTCTCAATCCATCCTGTAAACTTCCATTGTGCACATTCATGAATCTGCTTCAATGCAGATCTGAACATGCAGCCTCTCCTATCATATCTACAGCAGCATGGGCCTGACTGAATTTCTCAGAACTAGTGTCAGAGGGTACAGGACAAACTTTTTCTGGTTGTTCCTTCTTCTTTTTCTCCTTCTCCTCCTCCTCCTCCTCTTTCTCCTCTTCCTCTTCCGCCTTCTCATTCTCATTCTTCTAGTTCTTCCCCTCCTTCTCCTTCTTCTTCCTCTTGAAGAAGGAGGCTTCTTAGTATGTTAAAGGCACTGCAGAGTCTGGGAGCAAAGAGCTCACAGCTGCATCCAGCACTTCCCAAAATTACTGGAGGGCAGACTGTTCAGGCAGCAGCTGCTCACATCTCCCAATGTGAGTGTTTTACAGAACAGCCCTTGGGAAATGTTGGCCTATAGGATAAAGCCCAAATTCCACATTTTATCAGGAAAGGTCTCCTTTATGACCTGGCCTGATTAACCTTTTCTCATTATCTCTAATCGCTCTCTCCCTGCCCTGAATTTCCCTTCTTTGAAACTGTCACCCTTTTGTTCTCTTTGCCTTTGCTCCTGCTCTTGCCTCTACCTAGAATGCCCCCCCCCCGACCTTTTTATGCTGATAAACTTTTAATCAGTTTAAAAACCAGTTCCACTCCCTCTCTTCAGCTTTTCCCACTCAGCCCAATTTCCCCGACTCCATAGCAGGATTTGTATCTAACCCCCTCCTCTAGCTCCTCATCAATCTTTATTCATATCACTGTTTCTTTGGAAGCTATCATGTGTTTTATTACTATTCTTTTCCTATTATATCACTTTTCTTTTAAAGCTATAATTATTGAGTACGCATTATGTGCTAAGCAGCTTATATGAATTATGCTTCATTTAAAACCTTTAATTAGATATTATTATTATTATTAATTTATATTTTAGAGGAATCTGAGGTTCAGAGAAGTCACAAATCTAAGGTCACTTAACTCATGTTGTTGGGTATGAACTCAAATCTTCTTGGGAACCCATTGCATTCATCTACGTGGGTGCAAAATAATCCGCATTGTTACTCTCCAGCCTGAACACTTTCTTCCCCCTGACTTCCACCCATCAGGCGAGACACTTCTCTCTGGTCTGGAATCTCTGATCGCAGGGAGAAATAACTTGTAGAATCTTAGCTTCACAGCCCTCCTCCAAGTAGCAATGAGCTCTGGGTCTCACGCATTTTGCTAAAACTGATTATTTTTAGTTAATTTAATATTTGTCAAGTACTTCCAATATGCAAGGCACTATTCTAAGTGTTTTACATGCATATTCATCACAACCACCCTGAAAGGGGTGCTGTTCTTATAGACGAGGAAACTGAAGCACAAAAAAAGACAAAACGGCCCCTGTTCCCACAGCCAGTGAGCGGCACAGCCAGAATTGCAAGTCAGACAATCTGGCCCCAGAGCCCACAATCTCACTCGCTACTCAGTCCTGCCACCCAACAGCTCAGGCAAAGAGAAAATAAGAACAATTCCTATTCTAGACAGAAAAAAAAAAAATGGAGTTTGTTTTGTTTTGAAATTTGGGTGATCAGTTGACTGATTTTCTCAATGGATCTGGCTGAGCCACATTTCCCAGGATCCCCACTGAGGTCGATACCCTGCTCAGCATGGAGCTATATTAAACAGCAGGATGATGTGTCTTCATGTCTCTGTCTCCTTCTATATTTGATTCTTTCTGTCTCTCTCTTTGCTGACCCCCTCGAGCCTTTCATTCTTTCTCTTTCCATTTTTCTCCCCACTACCACCCCACTCCTTTTCCAATCCCATAGTTCAACACATATCCTTAATAACTTGGGAGAGCCACTCCTTAAAAAAAAAAAAACAGAATTCAGGTTTAAGCAAATTCATTCTGATAGAAGTGGGCCGATGGGAGGGAATCTGCCCATGAAGGGATTATGTTGGAGGGGCGAAAGCAGGAGCCAAGTCAGGGGCAATGCAGCCTCCAGAGCCAGAAGGAGCCTAGCCAATTGGTAATAATTGTGTCATTTTTTTTACCTTATTGACTAAATTGTGTCTTTTGAGTTTTCTGACTCTAAACCCAAGAAATCTCTTCTGGGTGCTCAGGTGTTAAATTATTTACCCACCTTTCTTCCTCTTTCATTAACCTCATCTCCCTGTGGGAGTGCAGCAGTTACTAGGAACTCTCTCCAGACAGAGCCCGGTGGAGAGGAGATAGGGGCAGTTGACCTGAGCCCTCCCAGATTATGGTAACTAGTTCCAGGAAGGCAGTACTGAGGAGAAAGAGCAAACTTTAGAACCAGCATGTGTAGAGTCAAATCTCAACTCTGTCCCTTACAAACCGTAGGTTTTTGGGTGAATGCCTCAGTTTTCTCATCTGTAAAATGGGGACAAGAATAATATCCACCTCATAAGGCTTTGAGGATTGTATGTATTATATATGTGTATGGCCCTTTGAAGAGTGCCTGGCACACAATACATCATACATCACTTAACGAGAGTATGTTCGGAGAACACCTTATTAGGAGACTTAGTCATTGTGTTACCATCATAGTGTATAGTATTTACACAAACCTAGATGGTACAGCCTAGGATACACCTGGATTACGTGGGATAGCCCATTGCTCCTAGGCTACAAATTGACACAGCATGTTACTATACTGACTACTGTAGGCAATTGTACCACAGTGGTGCATATTTGTGTGTGTAACAATATCTAAACATAGAGAATGTACAGCAAAAATACGGTAATAGATTTTTAAAATACAGTAAAAGATAAAAAATGGCAAACCTGTACAGGACACGTACCAAGAATGTAGCATGCACAACTAGCAGTTGCTCTGGGTGAGTCAGTGAGTGAGTGAGTGGGGAGTGAGTGTGAAGGCCTCGGACATGACTGTCTACCACTGCAGACTTTATACACACTGTACATTTAGGCAACTCTGAATTTATTTAAACAATTTTTCCTTTTCTTCAAGAAAAAATTAGCCTTAGCCTACCACACCACTACTTTTTTACTTTATAAGCTTTTTCATTTTTTAACTTTTCAATTCTTTTGCAATAACACATAGCTTAGAACATACACAGTGTACAGCTGTACAAAAATATTTTCCTTCTGTCCTTAGTCTATAAGCTTTTGTCTATTCTTTCTTTATTTATTATTTAATTAATAATGTTTTATTCTTTTAAACCTTTTTTGTTAAAAACTAAGACACAAACCCTGCTTGAACCTCGGCCTCCACAGGGTCAGGCTCATGAATATCACTGTCTCCCCATCTTGTCCCACTGGAAGGTCTTCAGGGACAATGGCACCCATGGGGCTGTCATCTCCTATGGTGACCAAGCCTTCTTCTGGGACCTCATGAAGGACCTGCTGAGGCTCTTCTTGAGGGGATGGCACTCTTTTCAGAAATGTGTCCATGGTGGTTTGCTTGGCTTGTTTCTTTGGTTTCTCACCATAGATGTACTTGTAAATGGACAATACACCATAAACATTCTCTCTATCAATGAAACCTTTTGGTGTTGGGGTTAATGTTTTCAGTCTTTTTGAGGAGCTTGTTCAGTCTGCAAAAGCTTCTGCTAAACCCTTTACTGTAAATTCTCTTGGGGGGTTTTCTACTCTCTCTCGCTCTCTTTTTTTTTACCCTACAGTTTCCTGTCCTCTTGCCTCGTCTTCAGCTATGCATTCCTGTTCTAGTTCCAACAACTTCTTGTTAAGTCAATTCCTCAGGAACTACCTCGAGGATCGCTTCACGGTGCCAAATCACAAGGGGTTTCACTTAGTAGCCTGCAACATGGTGCCCAAGCAACACTGTAATCCTTTCCCGAAAGCTAGGAAACCTGGCATGGATTTGGCCTCCTTATGGATGAAAATCCTTTTAGGCATCTGTTTCCAAAAGAGGGAGGTTTCATCCATATTGACTATTTGTTTTGGTAAGTAATTTTCCTCCGCAATCAGCTTATCTAGAGTTTCCAAAAATTCTTCAGCTGCCTTCATATCAGCACTCACAGACTCACCTCTTACTTTTATGTTATATGATGAATAATGATTACTGAATCATTTAAACCACCCAAAGATAGCAGTAAATTCAACGTTGTCAGGTCTAGCCTTTTCTTTCAACATCACAGACTTTTTGCATTGTCTGTAATCATCATAGTGCTGAGACGGATATGCTTCTGTGTCTGGTCTTTAATCCAGGTTATTAGAAGTTTTCCCATGTCTGACATAGGCCCTTCTCAAATTTTTGTTAGTCTCATTGTAATTGTTGGTGAGGGAGGCTGCTTAAAAGGGAAGGGATTCTTTGAAAGCTTACCATTATTTTCATTTACCCTCCTTGGATTTACCCCTTCAAACATTTTTTAATCAGAGTCTGGTCTAATGCTGAGGCTCCAAAAGGAAATAAGATCCATAAATAAATAAATAAATAAATAAATAAATAAATAAATAAATAAATAAATGTAGATGATTGGTAGATAGATAGATAGATAGATAGATAGATAGATAGATAGATAGATATTGTCCTATCAGCCAGAGGTTTACATCCTCCTTGAGAAGTTGGATACGTTAACAGGTAACTCCAATAAAATGTGTCACCTGTTTAAATAGACAAATGCAGAGCATTTAGAGAGACCTCGCATTTAGAGAGGAGAATGTCCAATCTCAAAGTTCATCAAGGATGAGTAAGTTTAGGACAGGTGAACTGAGACAGGAATGGAATTCCAGGGTGAGACCATGACATGAGCACAGGCTGGTGCTGTGAAACAGCCTGCTGTCATAAGGTATTGCCAGGTTACAACTGAGAGTTCAGGGATGACGAAGGTAACTATGGGGCAAAGTCATGAATAGATTGCCAAGCAGTCTTGGATTTTACCTTGGTTTGTTCTATGAAAGAATCCCAAGGGAACTCACATTTCCTATCTCAGGTAATAAAATTTCCGATAAATATTTCAAGCTCCCCCATAAAAAGGTCTCTTGACAAACAGCAGATTATTTATACTGTCTGTCATTAGGAGGTGAGCCCTTTACCCCAAGAGGGAGGTCCATTCCCAGCTTGGACCTAGTTTGGACTTGGAGAGAGGATTGTGGGTATTCCGGTTATCCACTGTCACCTAACAAACCACCCCAAAACTTAGTGGCTTCACACAACATTTTATATTTCATGTTTCCATGGATTGACTTGATTTAATGGAGTGATTCTCACTTAGTGTTGCTTATGGGACTGCAGTTGGCTGGGCTGCCATCACCTTAAGGCTGGATGACCAAAATGGCTCATTCACATGGCAGGGAGTTCATACTGGTTGTTGGCAAGAAGGTCAGTTAGGCTGTCACCCAGTCTCTCCAGGTTGCTTAGACTTCTCACAATACAATTGCGACAGGGAACTTCCTAAAAGTAAACATTCCAAACAACCCAAGCAAAAAGTGCAAAGAAATCACTCTTCATCAGCGTTACTTCCCCCATCTACTCTTGGTCAAAGGGCATAAGGCTCATCCAGAGTCAAAGGTGGTAGAAAAATAGAGTCTACCTCTCATTGGGGGAGAGGCAAGAATTCACTGTAGAACACCATATGGGATGAGAGATATCATTGCAGCCATCTTTGAAAAATACAATCTGTCATGTTGGCACAGGAGGGTGCTCCCCAGGGATGCTCTAAGAATACAGTCTCATTAAGAATATGTGCTCTGAGTGGCCTCCATGTTCCAGGCAGAGAGAGGAGCCCCGAACTCATGCTGAAAGGAAATCAGCATCTCTGGGGGCTCTTGCATGGAGGACTAGACTAGGGGACCAGAGACCTGGGTTCGAGTTCAACTCTTCTATTTATCAGCTAAGTGACCTTGAGCTAATTACTAATTTCTGAACCTCAGTTTACTTGTCTGAAAATTGAGAACATGGAGAAAATCATCTCAAAATGTCCTTTTTCAGAGATACATGGGATTTCAATGATACTACATGAGGTTTGTTTCACCACAGCTGTGCCCAACCTCATGAATTCTTTTACCAACTGACTTTCTTTATGGAGGCAGTGTGACCATAATAGCCCCAGGTTTCCCAGGACAGTCTTAGATTAAGCCTGTTGTTTTGGTGCAATTATGAGTAGCACCCCCTTTACTCTCAAAAGTGTCACTGTTTGGATGATAAATTACGTAGTCACCCTCACAATAGGACATGGGGTAATGACAGTTAGCCTCTGTTGTGATGTGTTAACAATGGCCCTGCCTCATTGTTGAAACTTCTTTAGATATCAGTACTGACTCTCAGTCTAGGGTCTTCTGATGACAAGCAACAGATCTATTTAAACCAGCTTAAGCCAAAACCAGAATGTATTGGATAGATGCTAGAGTATGCTGCAGAGCTAAGGAAACTAAGCCTCTAGGGGTCTAAAACAAGGGCAGTGCTATCTTTAGGTCTCCAATGTTTATGTAATTTTCTTTCTTTCTAGACTATCTTTCTATGCTTCCTCCAGTACATGATGGTCAGAAGATGGTTGTCCCATGATTGCCTTTTGTTTCCCTTAGTTACAGCCATGCACAGAGACTAACTTATTACCAATCCAAATTCCTTGGAAAGAAAATGCGATTAGGCTACCTCTAGTCCAAATTGCGAGGAGTGGGGTAAAGGACAAAACAGACACTTTGGGGCCCAGCCATGGCGTATAGGAAACTCTCAAAGAAAGTGATTGTGTCAGTCCAGGTCTCCAAGAAGCAGATGCCAAGTTAAGATTAAATTGGGTAAAATATATTAATGCAAATGCTTGTGAAATAGAATGGTAAGGGGAGAGCCATCAGACATAAATATGACCCCAAGTGAAGGAGAGAGAGAAGGAAGGAAGGAAGGAAGGAAGGAAGGAAGGAAGGAAGGAAGGAAGGAAGGAAGGAGAGAAGGAAGGAAAGTAGGAAGGGAGGGAGAGAGGGAAGGGAAAGTAGGGTTAGCCTGGTTCTAAGTCCATGTTTTAAGTTCCAAAAAGAGTTCAGCAAAGCCACTGTGGAGTCCACTAGAGAGTGCCCATCAGAGGAGACTTATGTCTACTAGGAAGATGTCTTCCTTAATATCCTTGCTGGGCTCACTCACTGGTGAGAAGAAGCTTTTGGGAGGAGTGGCTTCGAAGCAAACATGGCAATGCATTTTTGAGCTCAGCAGTTTAGACCTTCAGTTGATCATATTCTCATAGTTGAACATCTGAGAGGTGCATTCCTATGGCCACCTCGATGGCTGTTAAGAACAGAGCAAATATCCAAAAGGTGTCTAAGCATAGCTGGTTCTCAAAAGCAGCTTAAAGGTTACCCACATTTTGATTAAAAGTTTGTATTTTAGACCTGATAAGAAGTCAGGGGAAATAATAGAGGGCAAAAGAATGAGACTGGAGGCTGGAATTGGAAGACTCCAAGATCAATCATACTTTCATTTCACAAACATCTAATGACTGTGTTCTATATACAGACAATATGCCAGCATCTGGGAACGGTGAATAAGGCAGCAATTCTGTTTATAGTCCAAGGAGAACTTACAGACCAGAGAGGCAATGCCAATATTCTATAATAAGTGTTTTTACGGGGATAAACACAAGATACTGACGTTGCACAGAGGATGGACACTTCACCTTGAGGAGTACTGGGCTATGAAGGAAGGCCAATGGGGACCTTCATACTGTCTAGTCTACCTCTACCCTCATGTTGCATCTGAGGTTGGTAAAGTGTCTTGTTCAAAGTCAGGTCAGACTGCTGGTTATTGAGGGAGGAGTTTTAGAACTAAGGACTCCTGAATTCCACCTTATGTCTGTGTTCTACATCTGATGGCAACTGAATTATTGCCAATCCTAGGTAAGCCTCCATTCCTCTCAGGGTTGTTATTATTTGCTTTCAACCTATTAACATCACCACCCCAAATATAGATGATTAAAAACTCAGCTGATGATGCTGCCTTTTAGAACTCTTTGAGGGTTTCTGAACAATCAGGAAACTTGAGCCCGTATTTTCAGAATCTGCTGTCAGGGAAGGTCATCTGAATCATATCCATCAAATGTTGGGGATGACTCACCGTCAAACAAATCTCACTTTTAAAAACTTGTCTTTATAAATACATAAGAAGAAATCACTTCTGTTGCTTTTGAGAAGGTTCTTCATTTCCTCTACTCCCCCCTCCCCCACCCTCACTCTGAGCCCCTCAAACAAAAGGCCTGGGGAAGAGGTACACAGCTCCTAGCTGCCCATAGCTTGACTGCCTTCAGGTACCCAGAACCCCCCAGAGCAGCTGCCCGCCCCTCATTTTGTTCTTCTCTGCCCTTATCAGGGCTGACTCACTAAAGCCTGAAGGCTTTGCCTCCCGAGGGTTATGGCCTGTGGGGAAGGGAAAAGGATGCTAGCTGGTGACAGTGGGTAATTAAAGATATGCATGCAGCCCAGTAAGTGGCTGCTGCACAGAAAAAAGGCCCACAGTCAATTTAAGCCAAAGAGTGAACTTTCTCAAAAAGAAGCATGGGCTGCCTTTGCTTTTGTTGGGTCATCAGCAGGGAGAGGGGCTTCCAGGCCACTGAATTGGGTACACTTTCTTCCAGACTCTCCTTCTGAGTGGTTCCCTTAGCTGAACTCCCCCTTGGTGAAAGGAGAGTTTTTTGGAGGCACAGTCCAGTTTACTTATCCTTCAGCCTTCAGATGAACTTCATTCAAATTTACCAGAAAATTCCACACATTAGATCTGTAAAGGAGCTGCACCAAAGGTCAAAATGTGGTGCCTCTTTGGCATATAATTTCAGGAGCAAAAAAAATAAATAAATAAACATAAACAAGCAAATCCCTATCCTTTTAGCCTAGAAGTAGAATATCCTTCTCCTCCCATATCCACCTTTTTTTTTTAAATCATATGTTCTTATAGAAAATATAGAAACAAGATAAGAAAAGCCTATAATTCTTCCTTCCCTAAGATTTTCACATTTTGGTGTATGTCCTCTCATACTGTTTTGCCCACCTCAAATATATACACATATATACCTACGAGTTCTTAAAAAATTAATCTGGAGCGTATTTCCATATTAATTTAATGTCACACTATTATTTTAATGGCCACATAATATTTCATTATGTACATATAACATGATGACTTTGACCAATCTTCACTGGATATGTAGGTTATTTCCTATTTTTAGGAGAGCCCTGGGGATTTTTACCCCAAATCCCTCTTAGTGCAATGGAAGTTTAGTTTAACAAAATGGAAAAATGTTGGCTACTTTCTCTAAATCAGTAGTTCTCAACTAGTGGTGATTTTGCCCTCCAAGGGATGTTAGGTAATATCTGGAGATATTTTCTGGTTATTAAAACTAGGGAACTGTTCCTGGCTTGGTGGGTAGAGACCAGAGACACTGCAGAGCATCCTACAGTGTATAGGACAGCCCCCCATAACTAAGAATTATCCAGTTTCAAATGTCAATTGGAGAGGTTGAGAGGTTGCTCTAAATATGATCTATTCATAGTATAAACTCAAGTGAGCTACCCATCAGAAGATCCCCATGCTAGCCCCTTCTTCATAGTTCCAATCACCACCTTTCCCCTTCAATTCATCCAATACAAATAGAGCACTGCACTGGACAGAGGTGACAAAGATGCAGCTCCTTCTGTGCTCTGAATCACACCTTGCATTGCAAAAGCTCCTTTTCCCTATCAGAGGAAGCTGTGCTCTTCCTTGTCCATGTTGCTCTTGGCAACCAAACTCTCAGTCTTTATTCAATTACTCAGTCAGCAGTCATGTGCTTTTGCACTATGTGTTCTGTCTCAGCACAACACACTCTCCTTCCTGGACTCCAAAATAATCCCAAGACCTTGGCTTTGCTTTCTAGCCACTCTATTCCCCATGTTGGGCTTCATTTACTCCTTTCCCCCTCTACAATGAGGGCTCTATTATTCCTATCCTCCCTTCTCCCTATGAAGGCATCAATGGCCACATACATTCTTGCTACATTCCCTTCTTCCTCTAAGAACTCAGAGTCCATTCTCCTGTCATTGGCTATCCTTCCACACACAGGTCATGGATTGAATCCCCTTATGCCTCTTTTGAGTATTGCCCTAATGCTACCACTTTGCCCTCTGCAGCATTCTCAAGGGTCCTCCTTTAGAGCAAAACTACCACCCTTTATTTTTCTTCCCCTTTCATGCTGGACTGGGTTTTGAAACTTGGCTGAGGCTGGGAGCCATGATTCTCAGGATACTTTTACGTGTATGGCTTTAGTCATACACTGCCGGTCACCAACTGCCCCAGACCCACCAGCAGACCCAGAGAGGCAGCATCTACACAGAGCCAACAACCACCCCAGGGACAGAAGTTCCCACAGAACTCCCCACAAAGCTCCCCTCTGTGGCCCCACTCAAACAACCAGACCTGCTTCTAGGATGATCCTGTGAGTTCCAACTTGTCTACCTATACTGGTTCTTTAAGTTTAGTGACTGTTTCTCTGACCCTCCACCTTCCTTCTTCCTCAGCTTGTCCCACCTTTTTATAGGGACTAATTTCTATAAAAATTTCCATATTACTTATAGTGGCTGTGTTTCCCTGAGTGAACCCTGTCCGATAAACCTTTACTGACCTTCTTCTTCAAAGAGCGGTCTGCACTTACTGCCTCTAAGACTTTGCCCCATAATCACTCCAAACTCCTGCTCCCATCTTCTCCTCCAATTGCTCTTATCAAAATCATCAGTAGCCTCCATTTGTTAAAAATGATGAACGCTTTTCGGTTTTACTCTTACTTTGTATCTTTGCAGCCTCTGACCCTAATAGTCTCTCTCTTCTCCTTAAAGATCTCTTGTTTTGGGCCTCCATGAACTCACTCTAATAGCAGGCTTCCTTCCCCTCAGAATGCTTCCTCTCTACCTCCTTTATAGGTTCTTCTTCCTCTACCAGACACTTAAATGTTGGTATTCCCTGGGGTCCTCAAACCTTGTCTACTTTAATATCGGCTCATCTCTACTCATCTCTTTTCTACTTTTCCTTACATCACCTCTTTCACTCATAAGTCTTCCATTACCACCTGTTTGCTGATAATTCCTAAACCTATGCCTCTAGCTCCAACTTCCTCCTCAATATTGACTCTTCCATATCCTGCTATTGATGGAATATCTCTGCCTCAATGACCTTGGCAGATAGCTAATTTTCTGAGAAGCTCTTCTGGGGAAGTAAGCTCCTTCCAGATCCTGTTTGAATCTTAACATGTAAATTCATCCAAGATAATGAAGCTTTGACTGCAGGTACAATCACATACCCACCTCGTGGCACTAGGCCCTCTGGGACAATGCACATCAATAATAAATAGCCTTGGGCAAGTTTTTTAAGCTCACTGGTTTTAGTTTCAAAATCCTTAAAATGGGAATGATAATAATAATACCTACTTCATAGTTTGTTGCATTAGGATAGTGCCTAAGTTATACAATTTCATAGTATATTATTATGCTATTGTGATAATACTATCATCATCATCATCATCATCATCATCATCATCATCATTACATTTTCAAATTAAGCTGCTCTTTATGTCCACTGATATTCCTTCGTTTAGGCCATCATTAATCTTAACTATTGCAGGAGCCTCTTAACTGATCTTAATTCCAGTTTCCCCCCTTGAAATTCATCCTCCATACTGTTGCCAGAGCAAGCTTCCTAAAATCAATCTTTTCTGCATAAAAAACCTTTCAGCAGTTCTCTGTGACCTGAAGAATGCAATGCACAGCCCTTTGGCTTATCGTACGTAACCCTGCGTGGTCCACCCTGACCTTGTCACTCCTACCTTCCCTGTGTATATCTGCCACATGGTCTGTGGCCACTCAGTGTTCTGTATCCTTGTTCTGCACCATCCCCATTTTAATTGACAGACTCCAATTTGAAGTTTGGTTTAATGCTGTCACCTCTGAATAACTTTCCTTCAAATCTCATCCCATCCTCCTGAGGACTATCACAGTCACCCCCTCTGATATATTCCCAGACCTTTGCGATGGAGTTTTAACAATAACAATTCATTGACTTATCTGTCTCCCACATTATCTGTGAGCTCATCAAGGGAAAATATTGTCTCATTGATCCCCATGTCCCCAGTGTCAACTCAGCACCCCAGTACATGCTTGGCCAATGAGTGACTGATTGAATGAAAGCCCTTTGGAAATTCAGGTACACTGTGGGGTACCTTCAGGTATTGCTCTCCAAACTCATAGTGAGACTCAGTCATGGCAGGGCAAGGTCCCTTTATAATACATAATGCTGAGTAGAATTTGTTGAACACCATATAGGACCAGGAAGATCTCATCCTATTTCCTACCTGCATTAGCCAGCTGTTAGTATTCCCAGCAATTAGCATTTCCCAGCTGTCAGTATTTATCTCACTAATGTTCAGGGGAAATTATCTGGAAATGTCCCCATGTAGCCACAAAGGTAATTCTACAACAAAATCCACATGGCTATTTAATTTTTGCTTATTTATTTTCCACTGGTAACAGCATTGGCAACTGAGGTTTGGGCATTTCCAAAAATTAAAAACCAGTTGTGGATTGAGGTCTCCCGAGGTCAGTTCAAAAATACTTCCCATTTTCTATCTCCAGGCCACTCTTTTTGCTCTTGGCTACCATTGCCAAGCACTTGCCCAATTCAGCTTTGATCCAATTATGGTCGCTGTGCTACTCTCATGCCCAAGATGACCAAGTCCCAGGCAAAGTGAGGACCAGCCTTCTTCCTAGTCTCACAGGGGAAAGTGTGAAGGGTCCTGGCGTATGAGTGGAAAGGTTTGAAAGCATAATTTGCAAACCTCATGGTGCCTCTAAATTGAGATATTCTGTCCCTAGAAGGTCCTTTTGCTAATAATACACCGTGGACGTGGTGTGGGAAAGGGATGGTATTGTGTTTTCACAGAAAAGAAATGGAGCTTGGAACTCTTTTAAAAGCTAAGGTGTAGGGGCCGGCCGAGTGGCGCGGTGGTTAAGCGCTGGCTTGGGAAGCCAGCGGCCCGGGTTCGGGTCCCACATACGAGGGCCAGTGACACTGCCCTGGAAGAAAAAAAAAAAAAAAAGCTAAGGTGCAGAGAAAGACCCATGCAGTGGGAGGGAAGGAGGGAGGGTAATAGAGTAGAGGGTGGGCATCATATGTGAAAAGGAACCAGCAATGGTTGGGATGGGAACCAGACACTGGAAGGCCATTTGCAACACAGGATGATCTGGTGCCCAGACGGCAAATGAAAATGCCCGCAAACTCGACTAGGGCCTCTGTTGTTTCCAGTTGAAGTGCGACTGTCTTAACAACGGCTAACATTTGTGTCAGGCATTCTGCTTGCAAGTATTATCTCATCTGACGCCCAATACAGCTTTCTTCGGTAGGGTTTTGATTATTTCCATTTTGAAGATGAGGAAATTGAAGCAAAGGGAGGGTTGGGAACCAGCCCCAGGTCAAACAGCAAGACAGCAGTTGAACCAAGTTATACACCCAGGGCATCGGAGGCCCTACTCAACAGCTCTCAAGGGCAGATCTCAAAAGTATTTTGACCCTGTAGCCCAGCGATGAAATAAAAGAACTCCCAGAAAGCTTAGCTAAATCCCTCCGCCAGCTACATCCCTCCTCCTGCCCCCACTATAGATGGAGGCTAGCTGTAGCCATGCTGGCCCCACTGTAGTTGGAGGCTAGCTGTAGCCATGTCATGTGCTCTCTCCCTTCAGTGCCCAAACCACAACACCAAACCCTTGTCTCTTTCAATAAAAGCAGTTAAGAGGTGTGCAGGCCCTAACCAGCTTTCTGCCCTGCTCCCTCTGCCTTTGCTGGCTCTGATTTTTTTCAGCTCTGCCTCAACCCTTTCCCACTTCTTAATGCCTGGGGGAAAGAGAGGCACAACTTGTCCCATTTTGCCCAGGATTTTCCAGGTTTGGGTACTCAGGAAACCCCTCTGTCCAGGGTAAACCAGAATAGTCAGTCACCCTATCCCGCACCTTTTATTCCTTCCTTCGACTTCATTTTATCTGACTCGTGTCCCCTGGCTTGTCATGTATTTGGTAAACTTACACCCACCCAACAATGTGCTTTCAAAATTTTACACAGAAAATGCCACACTCTCTCCATATCCCTATAAATATACATCCAGGATGAAACACCCCAGACACACACATACTTTTATGTGTGTGTATGTGTCCATCTTTTTTTTTTTTTAACATAGCTACAATTCCTATGCATATGCCTTTGTGGCTTTCTTCTGTTCTTACTTAGCATTCTTTCTTGTCATGTCAACAGATCCACACACATTTAATGTGTCAAACTACATCTTACCGATATTTCAATTTGCTTAACCTATTGTTGAGTATTTAATGCACTTCCACTGTGCCATTCTCTCGCAGTGCAGGGGAAGGAAGTCCTGAGGATTGATGAATGCCAGTTAGGCTCCTCACGAGCTGTGTTTTCTCGTGAGCAAAAGTGGGTGATGAACGTATTTTCCTCACTCAACTCCCTGGGCTATTCCGTTGCTGAAATGGAATTGTGAATATGAAAGTTCCAGGTCAACTCTAAACGACTGTTGAAAAGGGTATTATTATTGCAAAAGGTGCCAGTATAGAAGATAGGCAAAAAAAGGGAGAGAATGAACAATCAAGCTTATTACTTAGAGAAAAACACATCAGTTAATATCATGGTAATGAGCGCTTACCAACATTTTTCTATGCATATGGCAATACATACTAATTTGATAAAAACTCAGTCCATATTGCTTTGCATTCTGCTATTTCTTAATTAACAAACTATTGTGAATGTCTTTTAATTCATTCTAGTAAGTACTAACTTACTTTATAATTGATAATGGCTGCATAATGTCCTGAAGTATGGAAGTAGCATGATTAATTATAACAATACCATAAGTTGGAGCATTTAGGTTATTTTAACATTTTCATTATCATAAATTATGTTAGAATGAATACTTTTATTTTCGTTCTTAGTTATTTCCTTAGGATGCATTCCTAGAAGTGTAATTTCTGGGTCAAAAGTCAAGATACATAAATCACTGCTTTAGCGTATGTTGCCAAATTCCCTGCTGGAAAGATTGTAGCAGTCTATATATATTCACACCAGCAGTTCATATGGAGTTCATTTTTCCATACCCTTGACAATACTAGATATTATAATTTTCATTTGTTGGTTTGGTAGGATAAAAGTGGCATTCTCATCATTGATTTAATATCATTGCTCTTTTCATTGAGAGAGACTTCCTGTGTCTGATTTTGTTTTTTCTGATGGGGAGATCTATAGTGTCAAAAGCTATAATATTCCCTCTGTCATTTTGTTCTCCTCTTCTTATTTGAAAGATATACATATTTATATCTGTATTTGGAGTGTCTACCCTGAAAATATTAACAGACATATTCAAATATATTTTTCTAATGTGTAGCATTAATAAGTATTTATCTCCCTCTGAGAAACTAAGAATTTTAGTTCACTTTTACATCCCTCTAACGTCCCTATCCCCACCCCCCAGTTCAGCAGTTTGTTTTCTACCTATAGCTATTCAGTCTATAGTCTGTCAGCCAACAATGAAGTTCTAATAGTCCAAGATGAAAGAGGATGAGCTGGGCAGTGGGCAGGAGAGAGCAAATTACTGTGCCAATTATCTCAATGTGTTTCTCCAGAAAAAAAACAGGACCAATAAAATATATATACATATATATACAAATTATTTATATATATACACAAACTATATATATATATATATATATATATATATATATATATATATATACATATATGAGAGAGAGAGAGAGAGAGAGAGAGAGAGAGAGAGAGAGAGAGAGAAAAGAGAGAGAAAGAGACTGATTATTACAGGAATTGGCTGGTGTGGTTATAGAGGCCAAGAAGCCCCACAATCTGCCGTTTGCCAGCTGGAAAATCAGGATAGCCAGAGTTGTAATTCATTCCGTGCCCAAAGGCCTGAGAATCTGGGGGCTGATGGTGCAAGACCCAGTTTGAGTCCAAATGCCCAAAAACAGGAGCACCAATGTCCAAGAGCAGGAGAAAATAGATGTCTCAACTTCAGCAGAGAGGGTAAATTCATCCTTCCTCCACTTTTTTGTTCTATTTAGGCTCTCAACAGATTGGAAGATGCCCACCACACTGGGGAGGCTGATCATCTTTGCTCAGCCTGTTGATTGAAATGCTGATTGAAATGTCTCTTCCGGAGACACCCTCACAGGCACACCCAGACACATTGCTTTACCAGCTATCTCAGCATCCCTTAACCCAGTCAAGCTGACACACAGAATTAACCATCACAGAAGGGTATGAAGGACGCCAGGCATCCAGAGGGACTCGAACCAAGAAATCAAAAACAATTGAGAACTCAGGGTGCGCATCTCGCTTCTCATCTCTCTTCTTTCTGGTGCGTCAGTTTCATTCTAAATCTTTTCTCTGTTACCCAAACTCACCAGAAATCTCGTTTGTGGCTCAAGAGAATGACCAAGATTGAGACTGGAATCTTGTCCTAATTCAAAATTCCCAGGAAAGAGATTACAGTTGACCCTTGAACAACATGAATTTGAACTGTGATGGTCAATTGAAAAAAAAACTGCATATAAGTGAACCTGCACAGTTCAAACGCATGTTGTTCAAGAGTCAACCATAAAATTGACCTATTTTGAGTGAGGTGACAACCCCTGTAGAAATCAGCAAAAGCTAAGGGTGTGATTGCAGGACAGACATCCTGCAATCTGTCCACCTCCATGGGATGTGGTCATTTTTCAGAGAAAACCCTACCACAAGGTGGAACACCTAAAAAAACAAAAGCATTAAAGCAAGAACATTGGAGTGTGAATGAGATGCAGAGACGAACGAGTACATTGATTCATACCTGAGTAGCTTTTTCAAAATACACCTTCCTAGGCTCTATCCACACTTAATTAATCAGCATCTCGGTGGTGAAGAAAAGAGAAGAAAGATAATCCTAACCGGGTAAATTGAGGCCTGTGGAAGAGAAATCACTTATCTCTTACAATTAAAAATGGTCACTTAGCAATTAAAGATTTGCAACAACGATTAGAATCCAGGACTCCTTGCCAATAAAGGCCTGTCTGTGTCAAATGTGCCAAACCCATACCTCCAGGGCCAGGGCCTGAGGGAGGTAGAGGACTGGAAAGCTCATATGTGTTCTCGCAAAAGGGAAAGGAAGCTGGAAAAATGCAAATGTTCTGGGGATGCAAAATTGCTCCAGGAAGCTGAAGAATTTCCCTAGATTTTATTATCAAAATGCTCTAAGCTTTCATGTCTGTCCTAGGTCGGTATAGCCTGTTCTCTGGGCTCAAACCAATCAGCTATGGCCAAGGGAGTAGAAGGATGTGGAGTGTTTGACCACTTACATATGAGCACAATCACTGCAGTTGGGGCTGAAGGCAGCAGTCACTGGAGTGTACTTAGAAGTTCTCTTCCACTCCCCAGTATCTCTCTACTATCTACCTATCAAACCATCTTTAATTTTTAAAAATTAGACCATAAGTGCATAGATTCGAATTAATCATAATCAATAGACCTTGTCTCCTTCTCACCATTGATCCAAGCATTACCTTTTTCTTCTTGTCTTTTGTTTTTAACAATGTAATAAGCCTCTTTGAACCCACCGCCCAATTTGGCAATGACTTACATATACCTGTGCTTTCCCACCCCCCTTCCTATCTTCTCATCTCCCCACCTTTTTCCACATAATTAGTTGCCAACCTTAACTCAGTGTGCATCATTCCTTTGCTTTCCTTTCTACATGATTTTAACTCATCTATTTATATTCCTAGTAAGCATTTTGTAAATTTAGTTATTTTTAGCTTTATAAAAGGCATTACACTGTTTATGAGCTCTGGACTTACTATTTTTACCTAAAATTACATTGCTAAAGGGAAACAGGGTAACTTCACAGTAGAGAAGCCTGGCAGACACCACCTTAATCAAGGGATCAAAGTGAACCTCACCAGCAAGGGGACAAATCAAAATCATGTGCTTGATAGAACGCAATGAAAAGAACACAGCTTTGCTTCTGGGATATTCTTGCCAAAGATGCATAACCTGAATCTAATCATGAGAAAACATCAGACAAACTTACATTGAGAGACATTCTATGAAATAACCGCTGTAATCTTCAAAAGTGTAAAGGTCATGAAAGTCAAAGGAAAACTGAAGAACTATTCCAGATGAAGGAGACTAAAAAGACACGACAACTAAATGCAATATGTGATTCTGAACCAGACGCCTTTGCTTTAAAAGGCATTTTGGAAAAATTGACAAAACTTAAATGAGGTTTGAGGATTACATGGTGGTCAAATATTAATGTAATTTCCTGAGTTTGATGGCTGTACTGTGGTTATGGAAGAGAATGCCCCTGTATGGAGAAAACATACCCTAAAGTATTCAAGAGACATGAAGTACCAGATTGACAACTTATTCTCAAGTGGGGCAGGGAAAAAAAACATTTGGACTGTACTTCAACTTTTCCGTAAATTTGAGTTTGCTTCAAAATGAACAAAGAAAATAAAAATAAATACAAAAGTATATTACTAAGACTCATAAGGGATTTTTGCATATCACCATAATTCATATACCTTGACTACTAAATTCATGTTTCACTACAGCTCATTTATTTACTCTGCTGCTGATGAGAGGAGGAAGCTGGCCTGAAAGTTTAGATGACCATCCTCAAGTCATGCAATTAGTAGTTATTAAAGCAAAGTGTTAGCCCAGGCCTTTTGACTTCCCAAATCAGTGCCTCTTCCACCAGATTGTGTGGAAGAAGCTTGTTGGCCTGATTATCATCATTAAAAGACCTTTACAGTAAACTACTGTCAACTCCTGAATATACAAGAAGGGGAGAGGGAAAGAGATCATCATGAAACGCAAAGAAAGATCCATGAATCATCAACAACTCTAAATCAGGCTTAAAGAAATTCCACAGCTCAACTCCTCTTATCTGAAACCGGAAGGGCTGGGTGAAGCAGGATAGGTGGGGGTCTAGACCCTGCTCCTATTCAACTAGTGCAGCAACTTTTAATCTTCTGAACCCTTTCAGATAGGAGAGCTCACTTCAGGTCCCTATTGCACCTTATCCATGGTTTATACACACCAGATAACCAAGCTTTGACTGCAAGTTGCAATACCAAATTGACCCAGTCATTTGCCTGGTTCTAGAAAAGAGATAAAGGTTCTGCTGGAATAGAAAGACAGGTTGGTCAAGATTGCTCAAGGCCAGGAGATGGGAATGTGTAGTGTCAATAAGGCCAGCGTGTATACAGTAGGTGATATAGCATCTGAGACATGACAAATGCAAAATAAATGTTGGGTACATGCCCTCAAACCCTCAGGAAATCATGAAGAAATTCAAGACAGAATAAGATGTTGCTTAAACCTGGTGGCAAGGAAGGTCAGCTACAGGAAGCCTCAGAAACCCACAGATATGGGCCAGAACCCTGGTTCTACATCAGTAGGTCATTTTTTCTTTCTGATCATTTATTTTCTCATTTCTGTACAAGAGGATTTCATTGCTTGATGTTTTAGCAATCTCCCGTTCAGATATTCCATGAGTGCTTCTATACAACCCAGAATAGGACCCAAACTACCCAATTCTTCCAAAGGCAAAAGAATGGTCTTTCTCCTCCCCTTCCTTGCATGGTCTCTGGATACTCTGTGGAAATGTCATCTTCCCATCCAAGCCACACTTTATTTAGAGCACAAGGATGTACAAAGCTGAGTAGAATTTCAGAAGGTGGTCCCACAGATCACTAGTCCCATAAGATTTCCTTCAAAAAAGCTTTGTAGCGTAGCAGAAAAGACCCCATTTACAATAGCATCGAAAGATGAAATATCTAGCAATAAATTTAACAAGAAATATGTGGAGATCTATGTGATGAAAAATTTAAAACTCTTTTGAGGAATCCATAAAGGCTTAAACAAATTAAGAAAAAGTATCCTTTATTGTTGGAAAGGAAACTGCAACCTCAAAAAGATGTCAATTCTCTGTAAGTAAGCTATAAGATTAAAGTAATCCAGTAAATATACCAACTTAATTTTTTTCTTTTAATCAAACAAGCTAGTTCTAGAGTTCATTTGGAAACATGACAAAAATGTATAGCCAGGAAAATTCAGAAAAAGAAGTGAGACAAGGGAACAAGACCTCCCAGATATTAAGCCTTAATAATTAAGAGTGTGCTATTGTTGCATGAATAAAAAATAATCCACATGACAATTAAAAGTTTGGAAATTGACCTAAATACAGAAACTTAAAAACAATAAAAGTGCTATTTCAAATCACTGGAGACAAGATTTGAATTATTTAATAATTGTTGGTACAACTAGTTAACCACCTGGGGAAAAAAAATGGATGTATAAACCACACTTTACCCCAGTATAAGCTTCAAAAGAATCAACTATTTAAATGTAAAAATGGAAATGGAAACTTAAAAGTAATAAAAGAAACTGTGGAAGAATTTTTTTACAATTTTAGAGAGGTGAAAAGCTTTTTAACTATGATAAAAAGAATCCAAAAATCTTCCAATTTTAATAATTTTGTTTACATAAAAAATATTTCAACATGAATAATTTTGTTTACATTAAAAGATTCTGGATGGCAAAATACACCATAATCAAGGATAAAGGCAAAGAAAAAATTGGGAAAATATTTTCAACTCATATAACAAAGGGCTAATTTCTGTAATACAAAAGAGCTCTTACAAAGCAATGAAAACAAGACCAACAATCCAATGGGAGAAGGGCAAAGTTCATAAAGAGTTCACAGAAAAGGAAATACAAAAGGCTCTTAAATGTATGAAAGAATGTTCAACGTTGTTCATAATTAGAAAAATGCAAATTATTGCTACAGTGAAAAAAACATTCTTCACCTATCATTTTGGCAAATCTCCAAAATTTGATTTGACACTCTTATATACTCTGTTTTTTATATAGTCGACCCTCGAACAATGTGGGGGCTGTTAGGGGGCTGTTAGGGCTGCTCTCCCTGGTTGAAAATCCATATAACCTTTGACCTGAGAGGATTAGGACAACGCCTATCTCCTGCCCCCCACCCGCAGGTACCAAAATCAGAGGATGTTCAAGTGCTTTATATAAAATGGTGTCGAACAATGCGTATAGTCACAATCTGATTCTGCATTTGCAGACTCCCAACCACAGATTAAAAATTCTGTTTTCAATCTCTGATTGGTTGATTTCGTGGAAGTAAAACCCAGAAATACAGAGGGCTGACTGCATATTTATTGACAGAAATTTGAATATAAATGAACCTGTGCAATTCAAACCTGTGTTGTTCAAGGGTCAACTGTACAATGACTGGGGATTCCACTTCCGGGAATTTATCTCACACATGTACAATATCTATTGAATACATATATGATTATTTATTGCAGCAATGTTTCTAGTAACTTAAAATTGGAAAAAATTACATATCCACAAGAAATATTTAATTCATAAAATGGAATACCACAGTGTCGTTAAATAAATAAGTATGCTTTTTAATGTACTGACATGGAAAAAATGTTTGGTAAGAGAAAAATTATATGTATATTGGTGTTTACAATATGATACTATTTGTTTAGAAATGGATAGAAAAAATATATACATATATTTTTCTATATACACAAATAAAATATTTTTAGAATGATATACAAGAAAATAATAATATGGCTTGTGGTGAGATTAACTGGATGAAGAAGAAAAGATTCTTGAAATATATACCCTGTTATACATTTTGATTTTGAACCATCTGATTATATTGCCTGCTCAAAAATTAATTTTTTAAAAATAATGCTGCTACAGCATTATCTCTGCTCTAAAAGATCCATGATGAAAACCATCAAGAAAAAGTCTCTTAGTTCTACAATAAACAAACTTGTTTAACTGTTTTATCCAGCTTTTCCCAAACATATTTGACTTGGAAACTTCTCACTCCTGTGGGACACGCTGTGGCAGAAACACTGTCTCAGGGCCTTGAACTGCACAGAGTTTTCCCCAGGCCCTATGTCCTGGATGGAGAGCCCTGCTGAAAGGACCCTACTCAAGGGAACTAACCCTTAGGAGGAATCCTATGGAGAGAGAACAATTGTAGTCTCATTTTAGCCTCTGAGTAAAATGAGAGAAAATCTCCCTCTCAGTTCCCTCTTTTCTGAACCAAGTCAGAATTTTCAGCTGTACTTAAAATAAAAAACATCAAATGCACCAGATCATTTAATAAGGAGAATGCGCATCTAGCCTTTGGCCATGTGAGCTTACTCATACACAAACAAGGCATGAGGACAGAGGGCTATTAAACAATAAACAGGAAATGGCCAAATAAGTGGAAGTCCTCTTTTTTACATTATAACCCAAAGGGAAAAGCCCCATGACATTTCTAACAATGTGTCCATGTTGGTCTTCCCTGTTGTACAACACTTCCATATAACTGACACACAACACTCCCAGGGCTACTGCACTTAAATGAGCTTTTGAGGTTGAGAAGACAACTTTTTTTAGAACATGCCTAACCTAGGGTCATTCTTTGGTACCACTGGAGTTGACTCTCAAAGGGAGATTGTTTCTCCCATTGGGAAAAGTCATTGTCAGGAAAAGCCAACTATTGTAGAAACCATTCCTGGCCCTCATTGAAAGCAGTAGGTCAGCAGAAGGGAGTGTGGAGAGCTCCCCAGAATTCTAATAAAGCTCGGTAAACTTCACTAATGTGGAAGCACAGACCAGCTCTTAAAGTGGCCCCCAGATCATCAGCATCAACCTCACCAGGATCTTGGTAGACATTTCATAAAAATGAGTAATGCTGTTGCATGGTAGACTTTGCGGACCACTGCTCTAACAGAAGAGTCTCTCATTATCATCCCCAGGGAAGAATGCTCAAGTCCAAGGAATGCTTCTGCCCTAGGTGGGCCTCTGGAGAATTTAGTGCTAAGTTTCTTTTAAGTCCTCATTTGGGGACTGAGTGGTTAGCACCACATTAGCCACTATTATTTTGGAGAAAATGGTAGGAGTCTCTTTCTGGAAGATCCAAAAATACAACTACTCCTATTTTATTACAGTGGGCTAATACAGCTGTAAGAAGAAGGAGGGAGGAAAAGAAGACTCTGGTCTTCCTGGCTAAGAAAAATTGGCTTGTATAGCCAGTACGAGAAAGAGTAATAATATTGTAACCGAGTGAACAACTATTGTACATTGGAGCCAATATTCAGAGGCAGCTGATAAGTGAACCTGTGTAACTGCCTTGTCACAGTATCCATACTGTGATGTGACTTGGAAGTTGAGGAGACTCCTAGAGAAGAATTGACTCCCACTTCCTAGGGTCAAACAAAAGCAGGCACAGGTTTCATGTGGAGATATGGGTGAGTGGGGTTTTTTGGAGCAAAATTGCAAATGGCAGTGAGCAGACAGGAGAAAGATAGTTTATTACAATGCTAGGAGTCTAGCCTAAGGAACTGGACTTTGTCACAGAGCTGAAGGACCAAAGGGGAGCTGTTGGTCCTCATTCCTTTTGGGAATTGATCCTTAAATCCCTTCTCTCTGCTTCTTCACTGGTGTGAGATCCCCTTGTGAGGAAAAGGGCTAAGGGTGACATTAGAGAGCTGTGTCTGTAGTCTCTGAGGCCTAAGAAATTCTACTGGGGGGCTTTGCCCAGTTTATTAAGAAGGGAAGAAAACTTCTCCAAGATATTGCCAGGCTGCCCTGTACCCTGAGGAATATAAGCAATGAGCAATGAGGATAGATAGGAAGCAACAGAAGCCAGTGGAAACAAGACGACTCAGAGTGGTAGAGGGCAGAAGAAGAGGCAGAGGTACAGGGGAAAGGGGCAGAGGTGGGCAGGGAGCTCAAAGCAGCTGAAGCCAGTGATGAGTTTCATTCTAGACTGATTTGTTAGCACAAGTAAGCACACCTCTTTCCCCACAAAATTTTATACTCATTTCCCTTAAATATTGGGTTGTCGGAAAAGTCATGACACATTTTTGTGAAAAAAAAAAAAACCAGAAAAAATGAGTCATGACTTTTCCGACAATCCAATATATCCTGTGTCACCCCATTCTCTTTTAGATATACTGGGAAAGGTTTGTGCTTTGGAGTCAAACAGATATGACTTTAAATTCTGACTCTGCCACTTATCAGCTTGTAATCTTGGATAAATTACATCATTTTTCTAAGCCTCAGGTTTCTCATCATGAATGGATAAGCCAGCTTTGTGGGTCTGCTTTGAACAGCAATAATAATAACGAGAGTTATCACTTCTTGAGTACCTGCCAGGTGTTCCTCATACATGATTATCTAAATCCATCTTCATAGCCACACATTGAGATCTTTTTCCCTTTTTACAGATTAGGAAACAGCCCCAGATGGGTTAAGGAACTAACCCAAGGTGAGACGCAGAACCAAGATTTTCAAAGTCAGGTTGAATCTGGCCCCCCTATCCATGGGTTTTCCACTACATAGCACTGTCTTTCACAATATCAAGTACAATGTCTGAGAGGTGGTGTCTGCAAAGCTTACGCTTCTCCTCCTCTCTTTTCCTGCAGTTCCCTTCCGGTTCCCCTCCAGCTCCAGCTGACATTCCACCGCCTTTCAGATCACCCTTGTCAAAAGTGATGTTCTTTTGCCTTTCAACAACGATGATCCATACCGTGAGCTGCCTTTTGATTTCTCTTCTACAGCCCCTGTACTGAGGTCAGGTAAAAATACTTAAAGCTTTTATTGTGATCTCTCTTTTCTCCAGTGCGGGCCGCCCTCTTGCCCACCAGCTTGCAGACTTACCATGCCCAAATCTTAACATTTTCTGTGTTCTCTACCCTTGGCCCCTCCCTGGTGCCTTGCACACCCTGCTCTCACTGAATTTGTAGCTTCTCCTCATCTTGTTTATTGAGAGCTGCAGGTGGGAGGACCTGGATCCTCTCCAGCTACCTGACTTGGAGAGAACGGGCCCTGCTCAGGGGTCCTTGGTGCCCCTTCAAGTTCTCTGTTTTTTCTGCCTGAAAGCTCACAGGATCAGATCCCCTCACTTGTTCTCTGCCTCACAGGATTCACTGCTCAGACATACCCAGTGATAAATAACAACCTAGATGATTGTGTCTGGTAGCTAATTGACTGTGTAACATAGGCTACCAGCCTCTGGGGCAGCACAGCTTGCCTCTTGTAATTAATCACCCTCATCCCGCCCTGACTAACCCAGCTATGTCAAATCACAGAACAATTAGGCATTTTCTGAGTGGGTTTCCCTGCCTGGGTTGGAAAGGTAGAAAACATCCTATTAATGGAGCTCTCCGTAGGTTCTCAGAACCATATTGATTCTATGGGAAATCGATGCTGTGCCAGGCACTGTGGTAAATGCTGTAGAAGTTGGCAAGATGAGGAAGAAATAATCTGTGCCCTCCAGGACCACATAACTAAGTTGGGGATGTAAGACAAAATTCAAGGAAATCTAATTTGATAGCTGTTTATGAGAAGTACAAATACATTCCTGTGAGATAAAGGGTGCATTTTGAGAAATGGGGAAGTTAGCAGCATGAGGACAGAAATACAGTGTAGCACAGTGGTTCATGTTAGAATCGCCCATGAGGGCAGTTCAAAAATAGAGATTCCCAAACCCTAATCAATACCTATGGAATCAGATTCTCTGAGGGAAGATGAAGTCAAAAATCTCTATTTAGGTATGTGAGAAATCGTGAAGAAAACATGAGTTAGGGCAGCTACCCAACCCCATGTTCTGAAAGCTTTGACACACTTTGATAAGGTTGGATCCTCAAAGCTCCCTGAATTGTGAAACCCCTCCATCCCAGCCTGCCCTTGCCATAGCTACTGAAGCAAGAGTCAGAACCCTACTCAAGCTGACTTCCTTTAGAGTCAAAAGTCAAAAATTGTAGTTGAATAGTTGAATGAGATGGACCTGGAAGGTGAACTGGGTTTTGAGGCTAAGGGGGCCATTTGAGAGCCATGCACAATGAGGGATAGAGAGAAATTTCTTCTATCCCTGAAAATGTTTTAGTTTCCAGTCCTGATGACTTTATGCGAAATTTATACTTTCTGCAGTAACCTTCATGTGAATCTCTGTTTCCTAATAAGATGACTCCATTCACTAAAATTTGCTTGTGCAAGTTTTCCTTTATCATAGGCAATATAGTTGATGAGAGGAACTCAAAACTGGAAACTCTTCAGAGGCTGGATATTCCCCCCCACCCATTGCGCTCAACTCCATGTGAAATTGCTCAGCATAGTATTTGGTAGAGTAGATGCACAGAAAAGCACCTGAGCCTCACACCTTCTGAGAGAGAAAACTTAGTACCTCAACTTTGAATGTTCCATTAGAAACTCCTCTTGTTACTGGGCCCAAATCTTCTTCCTTAAAAATTTCTATCATTGGATTTCCTCTCTGAAGCAAAACAGACTAATTCCACCCCCTTTTCACCATGATAGTAATCAAATATTTTCACATGGCTCTCTCTGCATCCTCTCTTCCCATCTCTTTTTCTTTAAGCTAAGTATCTTGGTTTGACTCAGCTGTTCCCTTCATGCCCTCTACTCCAGACCTTTCATTATTCTGGTCCCTTTCAAATTGGTTACTCCAATTCACCAAATGTTCCTTTTAAAGTACAGTGTCCAAAATTAGACTGGGATTCCAAGAATATTACCATGATCTCTATGTGTTTTATAGCATTCGGAGGCAAGGTGAATTCATAGGTCCAAATGCTGGTACAGTCCTTTAGCATCTCCATTGCCTTACCCAACAATCCTGTGAGGTAGGTCTTTTTCTTGTTTCATTTAACAGATAAGAGAAAGTAAAGACTGGAGCAATTATCTATCTTGCCCCAAACCAATACAGCTAAAAAGTGGTGAAGCCTGGTTGCTATGAACCAAAATAATTTATGTTTCCCCAAAAGCAAACTGGTGGAGTCCTCACCCACAGTCCCTCAGAAAGTGACTGTCTTTTGAGAGAGGTCAACTTTAAAGAGGTAACTGAGGTAAAATGAGGTGTTATTGATGTGTTCTGATCCAATATGACTATGACCCGTGTCTTTATAAGAGGAGAAGATTAAGACACAGATACACTCAGAGGGAAGACCATGTGAGGACACAGGCCAAAGATGGTCATCTGCAAGCAGAAAAGCCTGAACAGACACCAACCCTGCCAACCTTGATCTTGAACTTACTTCTAGACTCCAGAACTGTGACAAATAGATTTATGTTGTTTAAGCCACCCAGTCGGTGGTGCACGGTTACAGCAGCCCAGGCAAATGAGTGCCCAGGTCTTGAGCATTTTCCTTAGATTCCAACTGCCATATCTTCTCTGCTTCACTGCACAGCCAGGATCCTGCCCAGGTTTCCTTCCTGGACTGTCCCCTTCCCATTGCATGCTGAAAGCATTAAGAAGGCCCAGCTGGAAACAATCCTGAGCAAGGTTTCTCTCTGGTAATATAAAGTTGAGACACAATCTTCGAGGGTTAATAAGGCGATAGCCTTTGGATTCAGGTCCAGGTCCAGGACAAACCCAGACAGGAAACAGAAGGTGACCTGGAAGGTGGGCCAGACTCTGAGGCTCGGGGCCACGTGGGTTTTCCATGATGGAATAGGAGCTCAAACAGAGCTGCAGCACCGAGGAGAGTGCTAAGTCATCAAACATCTATTGGGTTGTCGGAAAAGTCATGATGCATTTTTGCAACAAAAATCATAGGAAAAAAATGTTATGACTTTTCCCGACAACGCAATAGATCATGAGCATGGGAAACAGGTAGACCTCTAATACTCACCAGGTAGAGACAGCATAGTGACGTGGTTAGAAGTGTCAGCTCTAGTTAGGCTATTGGCATTTGTCCCTTGGCTCTACTATTTGAGAAAACTGCTTGCTTGTTTAGAGCCTTGGAGAGCACCTATCTTATAAGGTTATTGTTAGGATTACATCAATAATGTTTATGCAAAACTTAGGACACGGCCTAACACACAGTTTTAACTTAAACACTTGTATTGTGCTCACTACATACCACATAGTGTTCTAAGCATTGTACGAATCGATTAACTCATTTACCTCTCATGTGTATTCAGAATGCGTGCAATTGTTAGCCCTACTTTACAGGTGAAGAAAATGAGCCACATAGAAGTTAAGTGATTTTCTCAAGGTTACGTGGCAGAGTTGAGAAATAAACTCTAGAGGTCTTGGATGTGAGGTCCAGCCTCTAAACTAATATACTATGTAGCACTCAGTAAGTCTTCTTTATTGTTATTATTAAATGTGTAACCTTCAGCAAGTTCATTGGCCTCTCTGAGCCTCAGTTTCCTCATCCATAAATTGGAGATAGCACCAATCCATGTTATAAGATAACGCATGAGGACTGTGTGACATAGTATACAATAGTATTTAAAAGATGTTCTTCCTCTCACTCTGTCTTTTCACTTACTTAGACCACCCTCCCCCCCGCCCCTTAAGCTTTTTTCTATGTCTATAAGAACATCCCCAGTTTAAGGAGGCAGAGACTGATCTAGCATAAATCCTGACTTGATTCCAGTTTTTCAGTTGCTTGTACCTTAGCCTCACTGTCCAGCTGCTATATGATCTGTTCTTTAGCCTCCTGGACACTTTGCTTCAATTTCAAGGGGTGCTAAATATTATTTCACCCTTCTCCCCAGCTATTGTAGAATACCCCCAAGGCCCACTTTAGCGGAAAGACTCTTCTAGTTGTAAAGGGTGTGTCTTTCCATTTATTGCAATTTCTGTTTAGGTGGGAAACTTCTGAAATGACTGGAATACTCTGTAAAAACACTCTCAGTTCTCACTTGTCTGCTCAAATTTTTTATCCTGTGAACACACCCTAGTCTTTCAAAGTGTTTTTAATGTTGGCAATTTAAAAAGGACCCCAGAATCATCCATTGCAGCTATTACTATTGTCCAGGCTTTCATGGAATGGTTTAAAGATGAAGACAATGTGCTAGTCAACCATTTGTTCTAGATTTTGCTAATTGGCTCTGGTCTGAGAAGAGGGAGAGCTAGCTGCAGATTTGGGGCCTGAGTGTATGACATAGACAAATAGAGGCATGCTTCCCCATTCCCCTGCCTACCTCCTGCCTTCCAGCAATCGATAATAAGAAGACCGGGATTCTAATTTCCTTGTTACCTTTACAAGCTCAGTGATGATTTACATCAGACGGTTATCAAGCATTTTAAAGGGCCAAACAGTACATTTTTTAGGGTTTGTGAGCCACATAGACCATATGTGTCTCAATTACTCAACTCTGCTACTTTAGCCAAAAGCGGCCATATGTAATACATAAACAAATAGGCATGTGTGTATTTCAGTGAAACTTTACTTACAAAAATAGGCAAGAGAATGAACATGGTTAGGTGACATCTAATTGAAACATAATGAAAAATAACCTCATTGCCGAAAGTTGAGGAAAGAATAGAAATTAATACCAAGAAGAAGCAGGCAGTTGATTACAGAGGTCAAATGCAAGGACCCTGGAGTCAGCGTGCCTGGATCAGGGTTGTGGAACCTTGAACGAGTAACTTAATTTCTTCAAATGCCAGCTGCTTTATCTGTAAAATAGGAATCATTAAAATATATCCCACATTGTGCCAATGGAAGAATTAAATGAGGTAATCTAGGTAAGACCTGGAAACCTAGTAAGCACTCTGTGGTTGTTAGCGGTCAAGGAGAGGCCAGCAGAGCACAGTGAGTGTATGTGGGCTTTCAAGCCCAGCTCTGCCACTTACAAATAGACCAAGGGCAGTGTCTATGCCTCAGCATCATCGCTAATAGTCCCTGCCTTATGTAGATGTGATCTTAGTTCAGGCTGCTATGACAAACATACCCTAGAGTGGGTGTCTTATGAATAACAGAAATTTAGTTCTCACATTTCTGGAGCCTACAAGTCCAAAATCAGGATGCCGGCATGTGAGCTCTGCTGTGGACCCTCCCAGGTCGCAGACAGCTGCGTTTTCATTGTGTCCTTACATGAAACAGAGAGGATGAGAGAGTTCTTGGGAGTCTCTTTTATAAGAGCACTAATCCTATTCATAGGGTTCTACCCTTATTACCTAATTGTCTCCCCAGATTCCCACCTCCTCGTACAATCACATTGGGGTCTAGGATATCAACATATGCACTTTAGGGGGACATACACATTCAATACATACAGTGTTATAAGAATTAAGTGAATGAATACATGCAAAATGCTTAGAACAGTGCCTGATATATTGTAATTATTCCATACGCTACTTTTTAAAATTATTAGTACACTATTAAGAAATCACTATCCCATACCCTGAGGTAATCAATGCTAGCCCTTCAGAATATTTCCTTTTAGTAATTTTATATAGTTATGACCATACTATAATGGCATACATAATTTATATTCATTTGACATTATATGTTATCATGTTCCCCTTTTATTAAAAACTTTTTGTTAAAAGACTATTTGTTCTGTAGCCATCTATGGAGTGGATTTGCCACAATTTCCTTGATCTTTGCTCTAGGTGTGGTCATAGTCATAGTTTCCAGTTATTATTATCTTAGATAATATTGTTCTAAATGTCTTGGGCAAGCAGATATTTTGTGTATTTCTGTATTCCCTCCTTAGGACAGTGTCTCCAAAGAGGAACTACTAGGGTGAAAGAACACGTATCTTTTTAAGTAGTTGTATATGTGTGCTCAAATGATTTTCCAAAATGAATGTACCAATTTCCATAACTGCCATAGCATTTGCATTCACCAGACATCATTTTCCTCATCTGTCACGCGAGGGTACTAAAGCTTGCTTCGTCTACTGTATACAATTACTGTGGGAATCCACATGTATGTAGCCATGCTTTGGAAACTGCCACAAGATATATTTCTGTAGTCATTTATCTTTGGTGACAACATCTGATTCGGCCATGTAGCATCAAGAGGTAGGGATGGTGTTCTGATAGGACCCTACTCCCCTACTTGGGGCAGCTGAGTCTACCTGTGCTGCAAACTGCCAACACATCCACTTCAGTTAAGGTTATGGGACATTGTAAACCTGACCATCCTTTCAGATTAACCACAGGAAGCAGCTGTTGCCATGTCTTAATTAGGGCTTTCCAAAGAGGAGCACTGCTCACTTAATAAGGGTGATGTGGAAGCTTTTCCTAAACAGGAAATAAACTAACACAATGGCCTAGGAACAAGCACCTTCTTCACTTTCATATGTGTGGATGCTTATGAGTCTTGCAAACTTTTGTATGTACCACTCTAGAAACCCCCAATGGGTCATCCAAGGCACTGGAATGAGCATCACCCTTTGAATAAGCACTCCTAGACTTAAATCCCAGACTTAGGCTTATTTGTTTGACCTTGAGCAAGTTGCTTCTTTTCTCGGAGCTTCATTTTCATGACATTTTAAACAAGGATACTTACCTTGTTTAAGAACTCTTGAGAGACTTAAACAAGATCATCTATGTCAAAGTGCAAATTAAAAATCTAGGAAACTGCCACATAGTAGTTGTTCAATAAAGGATAATAAAATACAGGTACAAGTACATCAAAATGCCTAGTATATTGAATATCACTAAGCAGTTGCTCAAAGATTTCTGTTGATGCTGTTTCTGAAGTAACCATTTGTTTTATTGACCCAAACCTTTACTTATTTGTCAACTCTTCCAGGAAGCATTTCTAGAATCTTCCTACAACTCCTACCTCAGATAAAATTCACCTGATTGAGTAGATGCACCATTGTATTTTAAACAATTTAGAATTTCAAAAAAATTTTGCAATAAATAATGTCATAATAAACCTCTTTTGCATAAAGTTTTCTCCATATTCAGAGATTTATTTTTCCCCCATCACTTAGGATAGATTTCTCAAAGTAAAATTTCTGGGTCAAAGTGTATGTCCACTTTTAAAGCTTTAGCTACATATTTTCAAATTGCTTTCTAGGAAATTTATACTAATTTTCACTTACATATCACTTGTGTGCCTAGAATTTTACCTGATCCTAACATATGTATCTTCTATATACATAATTTATAATACCAATAATACCTTATTATACTTTTCCTGTATTTTTCCTCCATGCAATTGGGAGCCAGATTTGTTGAAATTTGTTGAAGCGTAATGAGTGAATAAGAAGAAAGGAAAGAAAGGAGGAAGAAGGAAGAAAGAGAGTGAGGGAGGGAAGGGGAGAGGGATGAAGGAAGAAAGAAGAATGGAAGGCAGGGAAAAGAATGGAGAGGAAGAAACAGAAAAAAGTGTGAGAAAAAGAAAGAGGAAGGAAAGGAGAGAAACAAACAGAAAAAAGTGTGTGAGAGAAATAAAGAAAAAGGAGAGAAACAGAAAGAAAAAGAAGAAAGTAACAGAAAAAAAAAAGAGAGATGGAAAGAAAAAACTGAAAAAGAGAAAGGATAAAAAGGAAAAGAAGAAAAAAAAGACAGACCTAGAAGACAGTGCAGAAAGAGGGAAATGAAGTATGTATGGAAAGGAAAGAGTTTCTGGCCTTAGTTGCCAGCCCTGATTAAAGCCTTCTATATAGAGTACTTTTCCTCGAAGAGAGGAAGGGCAGCATGTCACATACCATAAGGTGCATATACATGAGTAAATAAATTGCCAACCAATACATTTTTAAAGGGAACCCATTATGCTTATTTATTGAAGCTTTCAAGTGTTACATTGGATCCTGCAATGTAGTAAATTATTAAGCATCTCCGTATCTGCTCTGAAAAATATCATGGCTCCTTCTTTTGATCTTTGTGTCTATTTCTCCTCTGAGTCCTTTTTTTTTTTGGAGCACTTGGAGCAATTCTTTATATTTATCACTTGAGCTCCTCTTAAGAAAATGCTAGTGATCAGCCACCCTCAGTGTATGCAAGAATATTGGTACACAGAAATTCTCTGTATCTGATTAATGTGAATATTGAAAATCAAAGTACTGTTCATCATATTTATTTTCCTGTGGCCCCTTTCTCCCAATTTCCCTGTTTTTCTACCACTTTCTCTTAACTTCTCCTCAAAGAAGATTGTTTTCTTCCAGAAGCCAGGCATTGGTCATAGCTGACCTGGAGCTCAAATGCAACTGGAGTTGTCAGTTACATTACTGCTTCCCCAACTTACTGAGATTTCACTTTCAAAGCGAAGGCAAAAATAACTCCACAACTCAGTCAAATGAAAGCAAATGAAAGGGCTGGAAAATTAGAAGAGGGTTCCAATTCAGTTTTTATAAATGCTCCAGCTCATGGATTTCAGTGAATTCAAGTTTACTTTCCAATTCTATCATCTCCATCTCCAATGCAGAGAACTCTGTGGGGACGGAGAGTGGACTTCAAAGCTATACAGTCCACTTCTGTGCCTGGCTTGACCACTTTTGGTGCAGGATGCCTAGGGACTGCACCCCACTCAAGCTCAGTTTCCTCAAATACAAAAAGGGGACATGAGCAAGACTTAGCTCATTAGACTGTTGTAAGGATGTACTGAGATGACATACACATGTCAAATCATGCATAGTTCCCCACTTTTCCCGTTGTGCTCACCCTCTCCCCATATAGAATTCTATCTATCGTTCAAGGCACAGTTCAAATACCACCTCCCAAGTGAATTGTTTCCTGACCCACCTCTGACATCTTATATCATCAGTTACCTACACATCTCCTGTGGCCAGAAACCTATTCTGCCCTGGGGTTCTTTGTGACAGTGTTAGGCTCCAACACTTTTTATGTTTAAGCCAGAGTGGTAGAAACATAGGCCCATTCTAATTAATCAATATTCCTAGCCTACCCAACTTATTTAGCAGGGCAGCAGTACTTAAGAACTGGAATGGCAAAGCAGGCCAAAGCTCGTGGGGGGGTAGGCAGATTACCATTTATCAAACATGAGACCTGGCATCTCATTTTCTCAGCTTAGGTGCTGCTAATGGGATCTTTTTGATTGGATCTAGGCTTTATCCCCTCAACTAGAGTATAAGTTTTTCTAGAGCAGGGATAAAATCATATGCTTCCTTACTTCTCCTTTTTAGTACCGGGAATAGTATTTGTAGCAGATTTATGAAGAGCATTACAGCCTAATTATTAGAAATCTCTGGAATGTTAGGAAACTTACATGAGGAAAACTTGGATGCAATGCATAGGATTTACCCAGGAAGACGATCGCAGCACTTGTCATCATATGAAAACAACCCCAGGGAAACTCTTCCACTGAAGGAAAGTTACATAAGCCTTTTCATTCATGCCTTCATCCAGCAAACGCAAAGCAATAGGCCACCAACTCTACAGGTCTCTGCTCTCCAAAAGTTTACACTCAAGTGAAGGAGATAAAATCTCCAGATCCTCAGAAAGGATCCTGGCAGCAGGCCCTAGATTAATGAAAATGAGATGCCAGCTCTTGTGCTTGATAAATGGTATGACTCATCTCAGATCAGGTTGGGTTCTCATTAACTGGTCACAAATCTGTGTCCCTCATTCATCTAGAAGCTATTCAAGGGCAAGAGCCCTGCATTAATCATCTTTCTATTCCAGTGTGTAGAACAGTGCTTGACATTCATTCATTCATTCATGGATTCATTCACTCAACACATTTGTAATGAGCACCTACTATGTGCCAGGCTTAGTAGGTGTCCATCCTGGCCCAACTCGTTCCAAGACTTCTGTCCTCTTAAAATACATCAAGGTCTACATTCAAAGGAATGCCATTTTAATTTAATTCAATTAAACAACACATTTTAAAGCCCCTACTTTCTGGTAGCCATTGGGGATACAGCAAATCAGATGCACATAATTTTTGCCCTCAAAAGGCTCTCAATCTAGCATGGGAAGACAGACACTGGAAGAATCACAGGTAATCCAATGACCATCTGCTTCTATACACGCCAATCCAGCTGTCCATCACTTGGCCCATTCTTACAACTTGATCTGCTGGGTAACTTGCCTCAGTTAAGCCCCTCCAGCCTGACCTACCTCCTGGCTGTGACCCAGCTTCGTGTACAGGCTACTGGCTCTAGATCGCTCTTGGTTTGGCAAACTGTGAGCAGTTTTTTGGGTAACACAAGTCAGCTCAGCTTGGCTCTGAAGGCCTCCCCCACCCATTTACCTCCAGGGTGTGGGCCCGCAGGCAGCCTGTGAAACAATGTGTAGCAGTAGACACTCATTTTGTCATTGCCAAATGAAGACATGAATGAAGAGGCAGCGTAACTTTTCTTTCAGCACAAAGGTTTACCAGGGGTCAGCCTTCATGTTATGATCAGTATAAGTGCTGCAATTGTCTTCCTGGCAATAGAGCCCTTCTAGCGCTGGTAGGGGGAGGGGAGATGTGCTTTAAAGAACCACTTTAATTAGACAATTATGACAATTAAATATTTGAGACTCAGGGTTCCTAATCCTTATTTGATTTCCACTTTAATTTCTTAATAATGCACGTCTCTGGTCTCATTGTAATCTTTGCCTTTGAATTCGTGTGGAATTCATTTGCTTGGATAATTGCTTCTCCATAAGGCTCTCTCTTGTCACGTTCACAATGATCTAACAGTAAGGGGAGGGTGGCCATTAATTTACTGTCACGAGGAACATTTTTTAAAGACTGGTGAATACCAGCTTTCTCATTATGTCCCATTAGAGACAATGAAATAAAGAGATGACAAGAGGAAAGTATAACTCTGACATTTCTGATCAGAAATTGCAGCAGTGTGTTTCCTCTTTGTCAGGGTCCCTGCACTCAAGCTAGAACTAGGAAAGGTCAAGAAGAGGAGAGACAGAATTAACACCGAATACCTACTAAGTATCACATTCTGTGGTAGACATGTTCCAGGGGCAACTCATGGCTTGTCATAATAACCCACAGAGGAAACTACTGATTTGCTTCTTCTACAGATAAGGCTCCATGGGTACATTGTCCGAGATGAATCAGCAAGTTCCTGATCCAGGTGTTCCTGAGCTCATAGGCTGTGTCCTCTCAGTCTTACTGTGGCATTCCCATTGGTCTCGACTTAAGAAGCTATATGAGCGCAAGCAAGTTATTTAACCCCTTGAGCCTCAGTTTCTTCATCTGTAAAATGGAGGATGAAAGAACCTTCTCTGTGAGAATTAAAGGATGGAAAACACTTGGCACTAGATATGGAGTAGATTCATAATTCAAACAATCATGTTACTATTAGCCGTCATCAGAACAGGATCTTTATACTCCATGGGCACTGGAAGCGCTAGGAAGTAGCAATCTTGTAGGACCACTGAGCCACCGGGCAACCATCGGGGGGGTGCTGGTTTCAGTCCAGGCCGCAGTCTGAGTTAAGCGCCACAGGCTCCTGGCACTTGCAGACCCTAGAGAGCCCTCAGTTTAGGTTCTTCATGCTTGCCTGCTAGCGTAGGATGAGACGCAGGGGCAGGAGCTTAGCTTCTGCAAGAACTGGTGGGAGTAAGGGAGGTACCCAGAAGGAACAACGGGGGCCCCAGACAAGTCACTGAACAGGGACTTCAGCAAGTGGTAAGATAGAGGTCTGGTTTTTAAGGCTCTAGGGTCCAAGGAGGTTTGTGTACAGGAGCGAGGCCCTAATTCAGAATCTGTTCATCCATTCACTGCGTGCTGGTCGTCACCTGGGTTCCAGGTACTGGGCTAGGGGCTGAGGATACAGCAGTAAACAAGATAGAGTTTGCCCTCAAAGAGCTCCAGGACCAGCAGGCAGAAGTCAGGCACATTCACAAATTTCTGTAATACAACATGATAAATAACTCTCATAGAAGCATATATATCAAAAGCCTCAGGAAGAAGGAGAGGGGAGCAGTTGCTGGAATCACCAGCAATTAGTTGTTAGAACTAGGACATTAAAGTTGAAGACTGATGAGTAGCCAAGATGCCAAATGCTACATCCAGCTCCTTAAAATCACCCTCCCCTACTTCAGCTGGAAATAGGCCCACAGGAGAGAAGCCAAAGCCCTAAGCTGGGAAGATGGGAGCCACGAGGGGACAGTGAGTCTTGGTAGGTGTTCCTAGGTGTTCCTCTATCCCCCACACCCTTCTCTAACATTATTTCTACAAACACCCTCATGCCTACTTGGCTGCATCTCTTCTCCTTACAAATACCATGGCAGAGGTAAAGTCTTTGATCTTCACAGAGCTCACAATGCCCATTGTGACTGGAGCACTGAAAATATTTACAAAGCCACCAGAGTGATGGCTTCATGTCAGGTCTCGCCCAGATCAAATATGGGCTGTTGGCTTTGTAAGTCACCATGCACAGTGCCACGAATGGACAAGAAGCTTGCGTGACATCAAAGGCATTTCCTGGGTCTGCAAATCGTGCATGTTTTCTGGAGGACAGAACATCATGGTAGCAACGAACACAAGAAACACAGTCAGATGTGTGTGTTCACATATCTCATAGGCACACAACCATGTATGGGGGCCCACAGGTAGACCTTTGCCCTCAGAGGCTCATTACTCCTGACACACGTAAGCAGATGCACACATATATATGTAAACATGGTCACATAATCCTAATGGTAATTGCAGCGTTTGTTTGGGACCGGCAGATGGAAGTCCATCCTAAACCCAGCGGCCATGTTCACTCAAATGCCGTGTTCAGTGCAACTTTAAAAGCACAGCAGGCTCATTACAATGCTATTACCTGGCATTTGTGCAGAGATGGGTGTGATTAGCCCAGCCACAGAGGCAGTGGAGCCTGCCTGCCTGCCTGCAGCGGCCCACCCAACGCATTCTTAGAGGAAATGAGCAGCGCTATGTCTCCACACCTGAGATGAATTGCTCCCTAGCTGCCCTCCTGTTTTGACATCTGAACTCCACTGGTAAATCTGTAAATTTGGGACAAGAGCCTTAAACTTAGTTCTAGGACCCTTGAGTTCTATTCTTTTTCTGTCCCCACTTTGTTCCGTAGCCTTGACGGGCCTCTTCCAGCTCAGCACTGCCTAATCTATAATACAAGGACATTGGTCTGGATCTAAGTTGCCTGTTCATCAAAAGCTACTGGGGAACTTACAGAAGTAAGTGAAATATAGATCCGTGGGCTCCAGGCATCATGAATCCAAATTTCCCTGGGTAGGACCCAGGTATACATATTTTCACAAGCTCCCCAAAAGGTTTAGGTACTGATCTATGAACCAGGGTTTGGGAACACAGAATTCAATGTTTCCAAAGCCTCTTGGATTTTCTAAATGCAGCCCCCTCCGTGTCAAGTGTTTCCCACTAACACGGGAGCTCATGTGTGGAGGTTTCTAAAGCGCTGTGTTCGTTATCTATTGCTATGTAACGAATTATCCCAAAACTTAGTGGTTATCCCAAAACAATAAATATTTATTATCTCAGCTTCTGTGGGTTAGGAATTTGGGAGTGACTTGGGTGGGTCATTCTGGCTCAGTGGCTGTCCTGAAGCTGCAGCCTAACTTGGACTGTAGTCAGTTGACTTTCAAGATGGCTCCGTCACAGTTGGCATCTTCGTGTGGGCTGTTGGCATACGGCCTTAGCTCCTCTCCCATATAGGCCCCTCCATGGGGCCGCTTGAGTGCTCTTACAATATGGTGGCTGACTTCCACTGGAACAAGTAATCTGAGAGACCCGGATGGACAACATGACACCTTTTATGACCTAGAGTTGAAAGTCACACCGTATGCCTCTATGATAATCTGTTGACCACATACATCATCTCTGTTTCACTGTGGGAGGAGAGCACACAAGACTGTCATGAGGATCAGTGGGGGGCATCAGGGGAGCCCCACGGGGAAGAAGTTTTATGAAGGCCAGGCCTTAGGCAGGAAAATGAGGGCCTCAATGCGCTGATGGCACTAAAGCTGGTAGGATCCTGGGGCAACCTACCCATGCTGCTCTTTGAGCTCTGAAAATCCCCTCATCGTTCATATGTTGTTTAAGGGATCACACACAAGCCCCTAACCTGTGTATATCAGCCTTTGACTTCACATATACATCCAAGAGGGCAGGGCCTCCCACCTGCATGCACAGCCCTAGTAAGCAGGCCATTCTGAGAAGCTCCTTCCATACTCTCTCCAAAACCTGCAGGCATCAGCACCAAACCTGAGGCACTGGCCCAGCAATCTTTACAAAGAGGGAAACCAAACACTGCCTCTCTCTTGCCCCTGTTATTCTGACTCCCCTTTGCTCTTCCCTGGTCTTATCTAGAGATTTTGCCCTGGGGCTTATGTACAATATTGATTTAACCCTCATATTAACCTTGCCATTGTGGTATCTTTATTGTCACTTATGGACAAGGAAACTGAGACTCAGAGACACCAAGTGACTTGGCAAAGTCACACAGCCCTTTGGAGGTAGAATGCCAGGCTGCAAGCCCCAGGAAAAGAGGACTAAATCGGAAACAAGGCTGTCAGCTACCACGACCTCCACAGACCACCCACCCCACCTCTGACAGGAGCCCTGATGTCTCCCCAGCAGGGAGGTCCATGGGAAGTCTCCCCAGGGCCACAAGTCAGAGGTAAGCAAGGGGTTTAGAGTTCCTGCAGCACAATAGGGCCTCCCTACATAGGTTGGTCCCCAGACCTGGCAGCTGGAGGGTCCTTGGTTGTCCAGCTTTGATGAACCAGGGCACAGGTCATGCCCTCATGTAACCAGAGAGCTCTGCTCTGCTGGGGCCACGTGTGTCAACGTGCTAATGTTTCATGATTGCGACTCAGTCTCTCACTTCGACACAGCCTCCCAGAGCAATCATTGCAAAGCGATACCTGCCGGCTGCCCTCCGATTATTTTACAGCCCTCCCCAGCTCCAGCTGTACCAGCCTTTCCTCTCTGGTTTCTTTTCCCTCCCTGTTCCTGGAAGGTGGGGCGGGGGGTTGGCTAGGACAGAGGGCTAAGAAAGGAAGAAGAAATTGCTCTCTCTTTTCTATCATCCACTGACCTTTCCAGCCTCAGGCCCTCTCAGATACAGCAACCCAGAATGGAGAGACAGCTAGTATTTACCTGGCACCTGCACTGTGCCAGGCTTTGTGATGGTTGTTTGGTATACATGACACACAAAATACCCATGGCAGCCCTGGAAAATGGGGAGCACTCTTCCAGCTGCCTGTTTGCTCACTGCATGCTCTTGAAGAGAAGGAAGGCTCAGAGTGGCAGACTTGATGGAGTCCTAGAGCTCATTTCTGTCCGGTGATCTCATTTCTCAGGAGTGGCTGGGATCTCCTGCCCCAAACTCAAACATCTTCGTAGCTGCACAGTCAGGTAGAGAAGCCAGCTTTTCCTTCACCTGGTCCAGGGTCTTTCCAGTTCCCCAGGCTGCCTGTCATCATCCCTGTCATTAGACTCATACTTACATAGAACAATGAGGAAAGGTAAGGGCTGCAGGGGTATGTAAATAAATCTATAAAAAATTTATTTGAACATTTGTTAGAAAAAGGAACCAGCACAACAAACCTATGATTATTTTGGATTTCTGGTTTAGGATGAGGCAAGATGTATAAAAGTGAAAAAGGGTGGTGGGCATGGGGCAGGGGGACATTTGGAAGAAAAATATTAAATTATAAGGTCAATGTATGAGGATATAGGGAGAAAATCATGAAAATAGCAAACTACTGAAATGAGGAAAATGCCTTTACAGGGCATGGAGTTTGAGCCACTGGACTTGTGTTCAAATCACAACAGTTTACTAGCTGCCTGATTCAGGGGAAGTCTAACCTCTATTGTCATTTCTATAAAAGCACTACAGCAGGATCTCTGTGAGACCCAGATTGCATAAGGCATGTCAAGCCCCACAGAATCTCTCTCTTTTCAGGAGTGTGTAAAGAGTGAGGGCCAAGCTGAGGTGGGTACTCAGGTTCCATGGCCTGGTAGGTCTGGAATATCAAGTGTGCACTTGGTGTACCATGAGCTCTGGGAGGCACAAGGTGATGGGGGCGGGGGGGGGTGACAGCTGGTCCTGAGCTGGCCTAGTTGTCATGGAGCTGGAGGAAGGTGTATCAGGCATTGCACACTGGATGCAACATGGTGGGTCCCGGAAAGCTGACAAGTAGGCTGTAGCCCTCATTTAGAGAGAGAGAGTGAGGGTCTGGGCTGTGGTCTGCAGGCCTGGGGAAGAATTCAGCCAAGGGGCAGGGTGGAGATGGCAGCAATGGTGCAGCAATTGAATGTAGAAGTCAATATGGGTAAGTGAGGCAGAGATAACCAGGTGTCTAGCCAGACCTTGGAAATGACAGCCCTTGGACAAGAGTGAGTTATGTAGTATGACGCTGAAGAGCAAGAATGCTGAAGTCAGACTGCCTGATGCAAAACCCAAGGCCACCTTCTCTGAGTGGTAGCTTCTTTACCAACAATGTGGGAGGGTGATTCTACCACATTCGTAGGATTGCTGTAAGGCTTGAATGAGGCAATGCAGGTGAAACACTCAGTGCCAGGCATGTAAGTGTCATCTCTGCTTTACTACCAGCACCTGGCACATAACCTGGCAAATAGGGGCTCTTAGTAAATTCTGTTTAATGAACGTCTAAGTTGAGTTTTCACCATCAACCATGTCAGGCCTCAGTCTTACCTAAGGAGAGTGCTACTCGTGCTGCAATTTGATGTCAGAGAAGAGCATGAGACTGGCCAGGGTGACCCAGAGTCTGAGACAAAATGTGCCCCAGTGTACCAACCATGGCTTCTCTGGACTGCCTCCCAGGTGGCCTGAAATCCTGCTTTTCAAGAATCACAGGTTCTTGGAGGTGGTCAGGATGCTTGGGCTGTTCTTGCTTAACCACTGATACAGATGGAGCTCAGAGAGACCAGTGACTTGTGGGGAACTAGTGACAGAGCAAGCATTGCTCACTCCCAACCAGAGCCCTTTCTACAGTGCCAGTGGCCTTCCTTCCAAGAGTCATCTGCTCCAAGGAGCTAGGCTGGGGTCTGTCCCTCCCTTCAGTACCCACAGGCAGCTGGAGTCCCCACCACTCCCTGGATTTTTCCAACAGGAAGCTTTGTATTTTTTCTGATTTTGAATAGATTGGGCACACTAGTCACAGACCTCAGAGGGTTTAGGGAAGAGAGAAAATGTTTTGCAAATAGAAAATACCAATCCAGGCCTAGCAGGAAGCAAGTGCATGCTGCTAATCCTTGTCCTGTGGGGGGAAGGGGGGAGAGTGGAAACCTGGGGCTGCACCTGCAAGAAAACGCTATAGCTAGATGCCTGGCAGGTGCTGGGTCTGACAGAAACCTGCAGGGGGGGGGGGGGAGTGTCGGGGAGGAGAACGCTGCACCCACGAAGGCAAAGAAGTGTTGTGATAGGTCCACACATTTTAATATGCATTAAGATTCCTCAGCATCACTCCCTATCATAACTTGGTATAGGGTGGGACCAAGAACCTGCCTTTTTATCAAACATGCCAGTGAATTCTATTCACCATGTTTTGCAGACCATCTTTAAGAAACACAAGCATTTGACTGGGTCTGACTTTGCTACTTATTAGCTGTATGACCTCAGGCAAGTTACTTAATTAATCTCTGTGGGCCTAAAATTTCTCATCTGTAGAATTGACATAGCAGTAATACATTTCTAGGAGGGTTGTGGTGAAGATAAAATAAAATAAACTTGAAGGACTTAGTGTAGAGGCTGGCAGGTCAGATGAGGCTCTCAAAAATTGTATTTGTTAATGGAACAAGTGAGAATTTTGCTCATTAAGAAACAGTCAAGGGCCAGCTGAGTGGCGCATTGGTTGGGAGCTGGCTTGGGACGCCAGGCCCCAGTTCAGATCCCACATACGAGAGCCAGTGACACTGCCCTCTACAGTTAACAACAGCTCCACCTGGAGCTGGGCTGTGTGAGTCCCCGGGTGGGCATAGCTGCAGCCCCTGCTGCAGTGGGCTGCCATAGGCTACAGTGAGTGGCCGGCCACCAGCGTGAGCAGCTGGCAACCAGCGTGAGCTCAAGAGCCGCTGTCAGTGGCTGTCCAGAGGTGGGCGACCGATCTGCCTCACCTGGGAAGAGCGCAATGATGATACCAACATAGACCAGTGACGCAAGATCCTCCACAACTACTAGACTGAAGAACAAAAGGATAGCAACTTGTCTGTTCTCCTTCCCTGGTTCCCCAACGCTGTTCCCCTCCCCCAATTCCCCAATAAAATCTTAAAAAAAAAAGAAAGAAAGAAACAGTCAAAACAAGAAAAAAACTAAATGTCCTGGAAGATTCGATGTCTTCCCTGGGGTTTAAGCAAAAATCAGAGGACACAGAGCTGCCAAGTGCCTTGATAGTCATGGGGTGGTGAGCACACCATGTAATATATAGATGATGTGTCATAAAAATGTACACTTCAAACCTATGTAATTTTACTAGCCACTGTCACCCCAATACATTTAATTTAAAAAGAAAAGAATAATTCCAGGTGTTGCTTCTGGGAGGAGGAGGATTTGGGTGTCAGGGAGAGTTTTGGAGGCGAGAACAGAAAGTGTAAACTGGGAAATAGAGAGGTACTGGAACAATTTGGGGGTATGAATAAATTAGGGAAGAGAGACAAAATGATGTTTAAAATTCCATGTGAGTCACAGAATGGATTCCGTTTATTTTTAAAAGTAACAACTGAAAAATCAAAATGTACTCGTAATTATTTTTGGTGTTGGACTATACTTCTTTGTCTATGACTTTATGTATAGATTGGACCATAAGGGCCCCCAGCTATACTAAAGTTATGTTACACTTCCTTGGAGTATTTGCCATGTACCCCTTATTTGGCTGTGGGTCTATTCGAGACCTCTGCTTTCACGCTTCTTGGATAAAGTACTTTCCAAAGCCTATGGATGAGCTCCACAGAGGTGCTGGCAGAGAAGGCCTAGGCTTAGCTCAAATACGTCCTCTAAATATGAGAAGGATTTTCATAAAGCATCTACCGTGTAGGTGTTTTTGCCAATCCCCCAGGCTGATCCAAGGGAAAACAGTATGGATTTAACTATAACAGTTGAAGAATGAGATCAATTTGCAATTTAGTGTAGCGGTGAAAGGTATGATTCTGGAGCTGGGTTGTTGGAGTTTCTATCCATTCCCTACCACTCACTAACCAAATGACCTTGGGAAAGTTTCTTAATCTCTCTGTATCTCAGTTGCCCCTTCCAGAAAATGGGAATCATATTAGTACCTACCGTGCAATGTTGCTGTGATGATTAAATGAGTAAACATTTCTATGGTACTTAGAATAGTACCTGAAACACAGTAAGCATTGGATTAATGTTAGCTATTAATTTGATTGTCAAGAAGAGGAAACAATGAGATAGCTTCAACAGAGGTCACAGTTTACGAATACGCTGCTGATCTCCAAGAACTAAAGGGAGTCCTTTAGACAAGGGTTTGGCAAACTATCATCCATATACCCAAGGATGCAATTAAAATATTATTGTAATATGCCAACAAATTTGATAATCTGGAAAAAATGGATAGTTTCCTAGAAGCATACAACCTTCCAAAGCTAACTTGGGAAGAAACGGAAAATTTGAATAGACTGATTACTACCAAGGACATTGAATCAGTAATCAACAAGCTCCCAACAAACAAAAGCCCTGGACCAGATGGCTTCACAAGTGAATTTTACCAAACATTCAAAAAAGAATTATCACCTATTCTTCTCAAACTATTCCAAAAAATCCAGAAGGAAGGAAGGCTCCCAAACTCTTTCTATGAAGCCACTATCATCCTGATTCCAAAACCAGACAAAGACAGCACAAAAAGGGAAAACTACAGTCAACATCCCTGATGAACATAGATGCAAAAATCCTCAACAAAATATTAGCAAACAGAATTCAGCAATATATTAAGAAGATAATACATCATGATCAAGTGGGTTTCATCCTTAGTACGCAAGGTTGTCTCAATATCTGCAAATCAATTAATGTGATACACTATATCAACAAAATGAAAAATAAAAATCATGTGGTCATATTAATAGATGCAGAAAAAGCATTTGACAAAATCCAGCAGCCATTTATGATAAAAAAAAACTCTTAGCAAAGTGGGAATAGCAGGATCACATCTCAACATAATAAAGGCCATATATGATAAGCCCACAGCTAACATCATACTCAATAAGGAAAAGCTAAAACCATTCCCCTTAAAATCAGGAAGAAGACAAGGCTGTCCACTTTCTCTACTTTTATTCAACATAGTTCTGGAAGTTCTAGCCATAGCAATCAGACAAGGAAAAGAAATAAAAGGCATCCAAATTGGCAAGGAGGAAGTAAAATTGTCATTATATGCAGATGACATGATACTAATGTAGAGAACCCCAAAGACTCCATCAAAAAACTATTGGAACTGATAGATGAATTCAGTAAGGTAGCAGAATACAAAAATCAATATCCAGAAGTCAGTTGCATTTGCATATCCAATAATAAAATATCAGAAGGACAAATTAAGAAAACAGTCCCATTTACAATTGCTTTGAGAGTTATAAAATACTTACAAATAAATTTAACCAAAGAAGTAAAAGACATGTACTCAGAAAATTATAACACACTGAAGAAATAAAAGAAGATACAAATAAATGGAAACACCTACCATGCTCATGGATAGGAAGAATTAATATAGTTTAAATGTCCATACTGCCTAAAGCAATATATAGATTCAATGCAATTCCTATCAAAATACCAAGGGCATTTTTCACAGAAATTGAAAATATAATTCTAAAATTTATATGGAACCATTAAAGACCCCGAATAGCCACTGCAATCCTGAGAAATAAAAACACAGTCAGGGGTATCATGCTACCAGACATCAAAACATACTACAAGCCTACAGTAATCAAAACAGTATGGTACTGGCTTAAAAACATGTGCATAGATTAATGGAACAGAATAGAAAGCCCAGAAATAAATCCATGCATATATGGACAGTTAATCTATGACAACCAGAAGCAGGAATTTACATTGGGGTAAAGACAATCTATTTAATAAATGGTGCTGGGAAAATTGGATGACACATGCAAAAAAATGAAACTAGACCACCTTCTTACGCCAAGAACAAATTCAAAATGTATTAAAGACTTAAATGTAAGACCTGAAACCATAAAACTCCTAGAAGAAAATATAGGGAGTGAATTTGTGACATTACCCTGAGCAATATTTTTACTGATACATCCCCATGGGCAAGGGAAGTAAATGAAAAAATGAACATATGGGATTACACCAAACTTAAAAGTTTTTTCAGAACAAAGAAACCATCAATAAAACAAAAAGGAAGCCTACTGAATGGGAGAAGATATTTGTCAACAATATATCTGATAAGGGGTTAATATCCAAAATTTATAAAACACGCAACTCAACACCAAAAAAACAAACAACCCAATTAAAAAATGGGCAGAGGATATGAAGAGACATTTCTTTAAAGAGGACATACAGATGGCCAACATGCATATGAAAAAATGTTCAGCCTCACTGATCATTAAGGAAATGCAAATAACCACAATAGATACTACCTGACCAGTCAGAATGGCTATCATCAATAAATCAACAAACAACAAATGGTGACAAGGCTGTGGGGAAAAGGGAACCCTGGTGTACTGTTGGTAGGATTGCAGATTGGTGCAGCCACTATGGAAATCAGTATAGAGGTATCTCAAAAAACTGGAAATGGAACTACCTTATGACCTAGCAATTCCACTCCCAGGAATTTATTCTGAAAAACCCAAGGCAATAACTTGAAAAAATATATGCATCCCTATGTTCATTGCAGCACTATTTACAATAGCCAAGACTTGGAAACAACTGAAATGCCCATTGGTAGATGACTGGATTAAGAAATTGTGGTACATTTACACAATGGAGTATTACGCAGCTATAAAGAAGAAAGAAATCGTACCATTTGCAATGATATGGCTGGACCTAGAGAACATTATGCTAAGTGAAATAAGTCAGTCAGAGAAAGACAAATACCATATGATCTCACTTATATGTGGAATCTAAGGAACTGAATAACTGAGCAATATAAACAGAAATAGTCTTACAGACACAGAAAAAACTGATGAGAGCTAGATGGGAGGGCGTGGGGATGAGGGAAAAGGGGAAGGGACGAGGCAACATAAATTGGTAAATACAATATTGCCTCAGGGATAGAAAAGACAGTTTGGGGGATATAATCAATAATGCTGTAAACATTTTTTAGGGGACCAGATGGACTTGACTCATATCTTATTAGGGAGACCACTTCATGGACAGTGTAGAAGCCTGACCACTGCACTGTACATCTGAAGCTGCCACTGAATAATATTAGACGTTAACTATAATTTAACACATATATAGTCATGGGATGTGGAGTATAGTGTGGGGATGGAGTCAATGGAATTGTAATAGATATCTATGATATCGGGGGTGGGGGGGAGTGGACGGAGGGACGGGGTGTTGTCACTTTATAAGGGGTGAAAAGGATAGCTATTGAATTGTTTTGTACATCTGAAACTAATAATGATAATTATGTGTGTATATATTATATATATATTATATATTATATATATTATATATATTATATATATTATATATATATTATATATATATATTATATAATAAATATATATTATATATATTATTGTTACATAATGGCCAGAGCTGTGGAGAGGGACCTGTGTATCTACTAGTTTATGTGCACAGCTTAGTTAAGCTAATGGCAGGTCAATGGTGGAAGGCTCCTGCATTTTGTGCCTGAGACTGTTTACCCCTATTTCATTTCTTTAAGGCAAGTAATATACCCATACCTTCTTGAGCTGCCAGCTGATAAAAAAAAAACAGTTAGGAGCCCCCAGGCTCTGTTTCTACTCTGTCTCCCTCCACATTCTGTTCACGTTCTACCCAACTTTCGACAGCTTACCTTTCCATTCTGTTTCCAACCTGGCTTTCTCCACCATTCACACCTACTCAAAGGAATCAACTTTTGCTCACTTGACGTTTCTTCCAATTCCTGGCTGCCTTGTTAACATGTCCGCTTTACCCCAGAGCATCAAAACATGCAGAGGTCTACACATTCCCCCTAAGTCAAATGTCCACTACTCCCATTCCCCAAGTAGGGAAGGAATGTGAGAACAATTTTGGAAAGTGGTTCACTCCCTAATTAAGATGTCCTCCTGCCTTGAGACCTTAGGTAAGACCAGGTGTGCCCTGGTGACTCCAGGGTTGGATGGAATCCAGACATTATTACCACTGCTTAGCAACGAGACTTTTTTACATGCCTCCCAGTCCAAAGAACTCACAGACACCACTTGAAGTCAGTTCCCACACGGTGATGCTTGCCTTCCGGCAGCTCAAGTTCAAGGATGTTGTGATTCTAGCAGTCTCCATGCTAAGTGGTCTTGGGCAAGTCGCAGAAGCTCTTGGCATCTCACATTCCCCCAGGTGGTCAGTTCTCATGACTCAGTTGCAGTTGCCAAAGGGAATTGCCCAAGCTGGTGCACCCATATATGCCCCTTTGGGGCGAACACCTGGCATTATAGGATTGCGAAGGGCACCTCAGTTCATTCCAGGATTGGGTGGAATCCAAGGCCTCATTAACTTTTCTAGGTGGGTTTCAAGATGCTGGAAACATGCTCTGATTTGACTGCAGCTGACATCTAGCCACAGCTGCCCCAGAAGGGCAGCTTTTCAGGTAATAGCTGCCCGTCCCCCTCCAGTTCAGGGTTTGCAACCAGCACTAAGGGGACTCAGAAGTGGTTGCCTTTAACAGCACTAGGTGTAGGAACTGGGTGGGAGTAGAAAAGTTGCTAACGAGCAGCTCACTTGGCCCCATCCCAAGTCCAGGAACTCCAAAGGTAAAGCCGAAATGGGTGGGCTGTTTTCTGTCTCTTACAGAAAGCAAATCCTGTAACTAGGGCCTGCTCTCCATGGCAGTTACAACTTGTTTGACATTTGAGTTAGTGGTGCTGAAAAGAGACAAATCCACCCTGGAGGAAGAAACGCTGTTTCTGTGGCTAATTGACTGGCTGACACCTCCCTCCCCGGGTCCCTTCCTCCAGGGCCTGCCAGGCAGCCTAACTGGGTTATTTGCCACGGCTGATGGCCTCAGCAATTTATTGCACCAGGCCAGAGGAATGCCAGGCTGCCGATTGTGTAGTGTGTTTGCTGCGGTTTACTGGAGCCATTGTCTAGCTCTCAGTGGGCACATTAGTTCTCTGACAAAAGATTGTCTGATGGCAGAAGTGGAATCATCTGAAAGAGGCTTTTTAGTAACTGGTACCAAAGTGGGCACTGAGCATTTGCAGGGGGAAGGGATGATAAGGCAGCTCTTGAGGTTGTCCCTTCCTCTTCTTCTTGGGGGACATGTTGTCAAAGGACTTGTTAGCCCAATGGCCATGCCGTCATGGGCATCTGTCTGTCTCCTACTCCTGGAGGCACCACCAGCCCATTCTTCTCTGCTCTGGCTGGACCTGCTCAGTGTCTCTCCAGCTGACACTGGGCAGATATAAAACTATGCCAGTATAAAACTAAAGTCACCTAGTTTCTCAAACTTTGCCTACATGTGAATTACCTGAGAGAATCTGATTAAACTGTAGGTTCAGATCAGTAGGTCTGGGGTAGGGCTTGAGGTTCTGCATTTCTAACAACTTATTAGGTGATGCTGATGTGGCGGGACCTCAGACAACTCTCTGAGTAACAGGAACCTAAAACAGTTTCCCAGATCTACCCTAGCACTAGAGACACATGGGGACTCTAGGCTCCAAGATTCTCATTTAATTAGACTGGGATTCAGTTGAGCCAAAGAAGAGGTTTGTTTTTTTTAAATCTTTTTTTTAATTAAAATTTATTAGGGTGACAATTGTTAGCAAAGTTACATAGATTTCAGGTGTACAATTCTGTAACACATCATCTAAAAAAGAGTTTTTGTTTGTTTAAAATCTCTCCCAACATACTGGGGAGACACACATATACTACAGGTTTTAATACACATCAACTGTTTCTGGAAAGATGCACAAAAAAAGTAACAGTAGTTGTTCCTGGGAAGGGAAACTAGAGCACTGAGGTGATTATTCACTGTGCATCATTCTGAATTGCTTGCATTTTTTAAATGAGTGCCTATGTCACCAAAGCATTAAAACAATTAAAAAGAAAAAAAAAACAAGTCAATGGGCAATTCCTATAATCACCAAGTGTTATGAGCTAAATTATTTGCCTTCAAAATTCATATGTTGAAGTCCTAACTCTCAGTACCTCAGAACAGGACTGGATTTGGAGACAGAGTTTTTAAAGAGATAATAGTTTAAATGAGGTCTTTTGAGTAGACCCTAATCCAATAGTACTAGTGTCCTTATTAGAAGAAAAGATTAGGACACATATATGCACAAGAGGAAGACCATGTGAAGACATAGAAAGAAGACAGCCATCTACCTAAAAGCCAAGGAGAGAAGCCACAGAATGAAACCAACCCTTAGCGGCACCTTGATCTTGAACTTCTAACCCCCAGAACTATGAGGAAATAAATTTCTGTTACTTAAGCCACCAGTCTGTGGTGTCTGTTATGGCAGCCCTAGCAAACTAATACAGCAGGTTGCACCATCATCACTGATCAGTGGAGGAAGCAATCAGTCTGGGATAGTGGAAAGACTAAATCTGCTCAGTTACCAACTTGCCATGAGGTCTTCGTCAGGTCATTTCTGCTCTGGGCCTCAGTTTCCTCACATGTTAAAGGAAGGAGTTCACCTACATAATCCCTATAATTTCTTCATTCATATTCAGAAGTGGGGGTTCTATATACAGAGGGTGCCAAACAAATGTATACACATTTTAAGAAAGGAAAACTGTATTTAAATTGTAATACTCAATATATACCAATAATAAAAGATGAATATAAGTCACGTTTGACTTCTGCTATTACAAAAGGTGCTCAAAGTGGTTACTATCAGTGTCCAGACACTTCTGATTACAGTGAAATAGTGCATGAGCAACGTTAACCAAAGTGTCCACTTGTATACAGTTTTTTGGCACCCCTGGTATGTGTGTTAAAAACAAAACAAAACAAAACAAAAAAATCAAAACAGGGCCGGCCAAGTGGTGCATTGGTTAAGAGCTGGTTTGGGATACCAGCGGCCCCGGTTCAGATCCCACATATGAGGGCCAGTGACACTGCCCTCTACAGCAAACAACAGCTCCACCTGGAGCTGGGCTGTGCGAGTCCCAGTGATGGTGTGGGCTGCAGCCCCTGCTGTGTGGGCTGCCATAGGCTACAGTGAGTGGCCGGCGGCCAGCATGAGCGGCCCGCAGCGGGAGTGAGCTGCCAAGAGCCGCGGTGACGATCATCCAGAGGCCGGCTACCGATCTGCCTCATCCGGGAAGAGCTCAGTGATGATGCCAACATGGGCCAGTGAAGCAACGTCCACCACAACTAGACTGAAGAACAAAAAGGACAGTTCCCCTGTCTGTTCCCCTTCCCCGATTCCCCAACGCTGTTCCACTCCCCCAATTCCCCAATAGGATCTTCGGGGAAAAAAAAAAAAAAAAAAAAAAAACAGAGAAAGGCAACATTCATTTCTTTCTATATCCCTAGCAGCTGTACTAATCCCAAAATGCCCTTTATTTTATCATTTTTATGATGCTTGAAATCTCTATAATTACTTCAAACTACTCTCATGAATCCAGTTATGGTTGCATACTACTTATACGCTATTTAGACTAAACTACACACTATGGCATATTATTTGAGATTATACATACATATTGTTTTCTGGGATTGAATGGTTTACTTTCATGACATTAAAATTGTTATAATCTAAGTTTTAAAAACAAAAAAAAGGGCAATATTGTTGAGTGATCATCTGTTATAGCCCAATGATTTTTTTAATATTTTGAAGCATGAATCCATTTGAAGCATAAACTGTTAAGCAAAAGTACAATATGTAAATAAATTGATGGAAATGAAGCAGCTCTGGGCTGGCCAAGTGGCACGGTGGTTAAGCGCTGGCTTGGGAAGCCAGAGGCCCCGGTTCGGTCCCACATATGAGGGCCAGTGACACTGCCCTCAAAAAAAAAAGAAATGAAGCAGCTCTGGTTGAAGTCGCTGGAGTTGTTCCAGTTCCCCTCTGCCTTTATGGTGGACCCTGCATCCACCATCCTCTCCATGAACTATCATGGATCTTTGGGTTATCATCTGAGAACCACTTATTAGTCTAATCCTGTCGTATTTCAGACATGAAAGCTGAAGCCCAGTGCTGTTGAATTAAGTCACCTCAGAGTCATCCAGTGAGTCAGTAGGAAACCTGGGCTCCATTCCTGACTGTCTAGCTCATTAATCTTTTCTCTACATTTTATGAGGCATTAAGAATAATTCGGTGTTGCTAATAGCATAAAAACTATAACTTCTATCTTTTTTTTCTTATAAAACATGCTGAATATTTATTTTCATGAGGCAGTATTTTACCCAAGGAGCTGATTATATTCACCCAAGGTGTAGACCTCGGTGAGGCTGTAAACACCAAACGTAGCACAACTTGCATTAAAACCTCCCATTTTCTTCTGAAACTCAGCAGGCTGCCCAAATGTCTAGGGCTAACCTCTTTCAGCATCATGTGATTATGCAGGATAAACAAAAGTGCGGAAAAAGAGATACTAGACCAGATAACAAATTCTCAAATTGATTTGAAAGAAGGCCAAGTAACCAAACTATATCACAAGAAAGAAAGAGACCTTGAAGAAGGAAAACATCACATAATATGAATTCTGTGTCTCTTGCCTTCAGCTTCCATTTTCATACCTTGTTTCCTTTAAGAAAACCTAATTTTCCCCCAAGCTGTCTCTTGATTGATTTTCACTTGATATGGTTACTTGATAGCACCGATCAGTTAATCCCTCCATATGGTTAAAATTAAACCACCAATCCATGCTCATTTCCCCCCTTATGCTTGCTAATTTCTTGTGAAGATTATCCTTCCAGCTAAATTACCCTCATTCCTTTATCATTGCATCCGTATTTCCCCTGGAAACTGTAAGGGTTCTGGCGAACAGGAGGCTTGTTGGAGTATTTCCTCTGTCCTGACATACTGCACACTTCTGTGTCTTTCCCAGATTGGGTGAGAGCATGGCCAAGGGTAAGGGCTTTACATTCAGTGACCTCTTAAATTTTCTGTAACCCAGGGGCTGGTTACATGAGACCTTTGCCGTGATAGGGGCCTTGCTCTCATAATTCTCCACTTCTCCCCTCAACTCTGAGGCTTAAAGCAACACAAATAGTCTTCTGTGTCATCCTGACCCTGGAGCCAATGCCATGAAGTTATTTCCTTTCAACGGTCACGGAGTTTGATTTCTAAATACCTCACTGCAGTTATCCCAAAAGAACCCAATCCGACCCTGTGATCCCAGCCTTCATGTTTAGAATGAGTTTTCTGTAAACTAAGGGTACCAAGCAAGACGTGGGGATGGATGTAGGAATAAATCACCCAGATCCTTTTGACATCTAACTCAACACTTTACCTCGTTACTAACTTTTACCAACCAACTCCATTGTCTTTCTGATGAAAATCCCACAATTTATGAGATTCTCTAGCTTGAGTCCTAGAAGGCTGATAGGCCCTTGACCCTGAACAGTGACAGTAGACACTGTTCCCAGGTGGGAAAAGCTTTGGGCCCTATGAAGTTAAAATGCTGACCGCTAGTTTCAGTTTTTTGCACCCGGGTTCTTTCTCGTTCAAGCAAAACATCCATTGGCAACAGGAGCAAGCCCATTATTTTTGCTTCTCTTACGACTCTTGTTATTTCTTTCTGCCCAAGTTGGCTGCACACAAGCCCAGTCACACACAGGGCAAGCAAAGATAGGATTCCTGCCCCAAGGGTTCAGCAGCCTCATATTTTCCTCTCTGCTGCCTCTATTTTTGTTCCAGTGTACCATGAGTTCTGAGGCCTTGGCGGTCCTGAAACACTTTACTGTGTATTGTTTTATAGGAAAGACTTGGGTTTTATGGCTGTGGGTTATAAAAGGTTTTTTTTTTTTTTTTTCCCCTCCACTGCTTCTCCCGGGAAATTTGATGGGTGTGACTGCTACCGATGAGTTCTGCTGGGAAAGTCCAGGCTATGGTCAGCTTTCAGCCTGAACCGTGACTCTTTCCTTTTTGGCTACATCCTGGTCCTAATTTTGTCCCCTCTGGCTGGCTTTGTTTATTGGCATTAATGTTTCATATTAAAATTTAATATTTAACTTTTGCTTTCAATATTTAATGTTCTGCATCTTACATTTGGATGTCTCCCTTCTGGGAGCGGTCAGCTGCACTGCGTGATGCAAGAGCTAATCCCTTTGACTTCCAGTAAAATGACCCCCCCTGTCCCCCCCCCCGCCCTCCTTTCTTTCATTGTTCACTATCACTCTGCATTCAAATCCATCATGGAAACTACCTGGAGAATATTTCTGTCTTTTGCTCACACATTCATACAGTGCATACTTATTGAGTGTCAGATATTATAAAAGGTACTGCTAGGGATCCATGAAAAGAAAATAAGACTCCAGTCTTACCTTGAGAAAGTCAGAGAGAAAGAATCCTACAGTCAAGGTGACAAGTATTAAAATTTTGTGGGAAACACATAGGACCGACAGAGAGAGATTAGCTCACCTCAGGAGCAGTGGAAGGTTTTTTTCAGAAGAGAAGTCATTGGAAAATGGGGTTTAAAAGGAACAGAAGGGCTTATCAGATTGGGTAAAGGGAGGAAGGACGTCCTATACACAAAGGCATCAAAATATAAAAGCATTAATGATGATTAATGATGGTGATGATGTATTTGTAGAATGGTGAGGAAATTAATTATCACTGGAAACTGAGCTGAGTGTGTGGGAGAGGGAAGCAGGATGCAAAATAAGCCTAGTGACATAGTTTGATACTCAATTATGAAGGACTTTGTACGCCAAAATAGATAGTTTGAGCTTAATCACTTATTAAATAAACCTGTGAGAGATAGTATCACAAGTGCGAGCCCTGGGAAATCTCCTTTACAGAATACTGTGGAAAGAAAAAACCACCTTTCCTTGGGGAAAAATCTGGGTCCAGAGTATAGACAACATATTTAGCTTCTTCTAGGTGGGATAAAAAGAACAATTATTTAAGATACCTGTTTTTGAGGAATTTGAAATATAGTTAGAAACATAAGGCAAATACCAAGAACCAATGAGAAAGCAATTGAGTATATAGCCTAGCGCCTGGTTGTGTAGCAAGAATGTGAATTCCTGTGTCAGAGAAGGGAGCATTGTATTCCAACCATCTTTCCTCTGGGGCCTTCCCTACTAAGTGAAGATAACCTTTGCAAATCACTGGCTCATTCCCCAGAAAGAAAGTTGTAGGGTCTCATGGAACTATAAATAAATAAATATAAAAATACAGAGGGTGCCAAAAAACATATACACATTTTAAGAAAGGAAAACTGTATTAAAATTGTAATACCCAATATATACCAATAACAAAAGATGAACACAAATCACGTTTGACTTCTGCAACTACAAGAGGTGCTCAAAGTGGTTACCATTAGCATCCAGACACTTCTGATTATGGAGAACTACTGCTTAAGCAATGTTGACCTAAGTGTCCACTTGTGTACAGTTTTTTGGCACCCCTGGTATATACTCACATACATATATATGCACACATATATATGTGTATATGTGTTTATGTGTGTGTATGTGTGTATATATATGTATACATGTATATATGCATATACACAAATATACTGGGGTGCCAAAAAAATGTATACACATTTTAAGAGATGTTAACACCTTGGTCAGCATTGCTCAAGCAGTACTTCACCATAATCAGAAGTGTCTGGACACTGATGGTAACTTCTTTGAGCACCTCTTGTAATTGCAGAAGTCAAACGTGACTTGTATTCATTTTTTGTTATCGGTATATATTAATACAGTTTATATTAATATATTATCGGTATATATTAATACAGTTTTTTCTTTTCTTAAAATATGTATACATTTTTTGGCATCCGCTGTATATATATGACAATGAAAATAAATAAGCTGGGAATCGAGACCTGGAGTTTGGTAACTTAAAGGGGACCACTGAGTGAGCGAAGCAAGGACTGGACCAAGGTACAAGTGAATGAAGTAGGACAATTCAAGACTAACGTGGTGTATCCTAGATTTCAGTTGGAACATTTCCAGTGTGTCTCACTGAGCTAATGACATAAAAAAAAAATCTGTTTTCAATTTTAGTGAAAATACCTCTGTTCCATATGATCTCACTTAATTGTGGAATCTAAAGAACTAAATATACGAGCAATGTAAACAGAAATAGTCTTAGAGAAACAAAGAAAAACTGATGAGGGCTAGATGGGACGGGGGTGGGCATGAGGGAGAAGGGGAAAGGATGAGGCAACACAAACTGGTAACTACAATACTACTGCAGAGACAGAAGAGACAGTTTAGGGAATATAATCAATAATGTTGTAAATATTTTTTAGGGGATCAGAAGGACTCATGTCTTGTTAGGGAGACCACTTCATGGACCGTGTAGTGGCCTCACCACTGCACTGTACATCTGAAGCTGCCGCTGACTAATATTAGATGTTGACTATAATTTAACACATATATAGTCATGGGATGTGGAGTATAGTGTGGGGATGGAGTCAATGGCATTGTAATAGATATGTATGATATCGGGGGTGGGAGGCAGTGGATGGGGGCGCGGGTAGGGGAGTCACTATGTAAGGGGTGAAAAGGATAACTATTGCATTGTTTTGTACATCTATAACTAATAATAATAATAATAAGTTTTTTAAAAAAAGAAAATACCTTTGTTTTTTGCTGGTCTTTACAAAAGGATTGCTGCTTTAAAAATTTACAAATACATAAATTAGAAAGTAAAATCCTATCTTACCCCAATTTTGGACAATGACTGTCAAAGCATATGCCCTTAAAATATATATAAATATATGTCAAATGGGCTGAATCTCAAAGGGCTTAATGAAGGAATGAGACTGTCATCCTGGGTCTGTGCTTGACCAGAGAGTGGGTAATGCTAGCACAGCCAGGGGAAGAGAATGTGCTGGAACTGGAAGCTGGGAGCAGAGCTCAGCAGGTTTCCACATTGGTAAACTAAAGGCCAAGTAGGTCTCAGAAGGCAAGGCAGGCCTGGAGCCTGAAAATAAGCTAGACCCACAAGTCCAGTGAGGAAGTGAGGAATAGCACGGCAGTCTAATCCCTTCCCCTTCTCCCTCATCCCCACCCTCCTCCCAACTAGCAACCATCAGTTTTCCCTCTATATCTCTGAGACCATTTCTGTTTATTTTGCTCGTTCATTCAGTTTTTTTAGATTCCACATATAAGTGAGATTATACGGTTTGTCTTTCTCCGACTTATTTCACTTAACATAATAGTAAAACTAATTTAAATAAAATAAATATATATTTTTTAAAAAAGAATATTACGGCAACAACTCCACCTGTATGTCCAGAAAGGATTTCTCAGACACACAGCTTCGCAGGAACTTCAAACGTAGTTGGAGAAATAAATGGATGGAAAGATGGTTTATTCGAAAGAGGATGGGCTTTGAGGCTAAAACTGAGATCTGCATCTCAGCTCTGCTGCCCATCAGCTCCCTGTCTTGGGATATTTATGCCACTGAGCCTTCTTTCCCTGGTTATAAAAGTGGCTGATCAGAATAGCACCTGTCCCACCCAAGTCACAGAGGTGTAATGAGAATCACAGGACACAATCATCTGCTCAGCAAGTATGTGTTGAGTTTCCGGCCCTCTTTTAGGGGCCGGAGATAGACAGTAAACAAAATAGACAAAACTCTCTGCCCTCAGAAGCACCCTACATTCTAGGAGTCCAGAGTATGTGAAAGTGTTTTTTACACTGCAGGTTGCTGATTTAACATAAGGTGCTATGCCCAGGGCATAAGAAGACATCTATTAACTTGCTGCATCTGAGCTGTGAGGGAAGCAAAAAGCAGGGTCTCACTGACATGGGACTTTGAAAGGTGCACAGGATCTGGTTAGGCCAAAAGGAGGGAAAGGATTTGTAGTAGATGGGCTGAATGGATATAAAGATGGAAATCAGCGTTTGTCTGGGAAAAAACACTGGACCATCTCTTCACGGAATTACTTCAGCAGTTTACTTAGGGGTCTGCTCCTTATCTTCTCACAAGGGGCTACGATGATCACCACAGATGGGGTTGGATTTCCCAGAATAGCTGGTCCAGCAAGATGTCCAGGTGCCCTGAGCAGCATGGCATTGCAGGAAGAAAGCCTGCAGAGCCTGGAAGGGATCCACCACCACCCAGGGCACTGTGCCAGCCTCAGTGCCCTTTATCTCAGCTCTATTGGGCAAATTGATTTTATTTTAACTTGCAAGTCTTTGACCAACTTGGAGCTATAGAGATGTTTAAATAGGGGTCAAGGGTATGTGAGAAAGCATTTTGAAGAGTCATTCACAGAGTTGGAAAAGGAAAGAAAAGAGGAGAAACAACCCCGTTTCCATAATTATGAGGCTGTTCATTTACATGTATTCCTTTTACTCTTGTCAACAGGTAATAATAGCCAATAGTTTTACGTGATTATTATGTGCCAAGCATTAGGCTTAGCTTTTTATGTACATTATCATATGGAATCCTCTCAACCACCCTCATTCATTCAGCACATATTTATTGGGCCTTTACTATGAAACAGAAACTGCTATTACGTCTATTTAACAGATGAGCACACTAGAGCTCAGAGAAGTAAATTTTTCCAGGTTCACTTAATTAGTAACAGAGTTAGGACTCAAATCCACACAAGCTGAATCCATACATAAAACTTTATACATTATTATGCTATATAGTATAGTATGATTCTGGCTTACCTTAGTGCCCCAAAACACTAGCTGTTAACATTTTATTAGCATCATTGTCATTCTTATTGTACAGATGATGCAATTGAGGCCCAGATAGGTGATATAACCTATTCAAAATCACACAACCAGTAACTCACTGGCTGAGATGTGACTTGAACCCAGGTCTCTCTGGTCCTCCAGTCTGCCCTTTTAGCTGCACAACATTGCCTCCTTCAGGCTGATCCCTCACTGCTTCAGGAATCTTCTCCTTTTTCCTTTCATCCCCTGCGTACATCTCCAAGTGTAATCATAGCCTTTTGGGTACGATTGCAGATACAGTAGGCAGTGATGGTCCAGCGGTCCTGCCTCTTTGCCAGCCTTGTCACAAGACAACTACATCCTTCCCTCTTGCAGCCCCTCTTTCCTGCCTTTCCGACTTGCATTTGGTTCTCACTGGTGGAAGTGCTGGGTGTGCACTGAGGCCACACTGTTTTTACTTCCCCCAGAGAAACTGAGGCTGATATGGTTGATGCCTCAGACCAAGCAAGACCTACATCCAGCATGTTCCACGTCAGCTCTTCCTGTCTCCCCAATCTCCCCTCCCTTGCCCTCATCTCTCCTGGCATGTTTGCTGAGGTGGAGCTGCAAACAGAAACAGTTGCCTCAGATGAGCTGACCCCACAGGTCACAGCCACCAGCCTGACTTCGCTGTCAGCCAAGCCAGCCAACAGTGGGGTAGCAGACACCCCAGGGTTCTGAATTCCCTCTGGATTATTCATGAGTGCACACCATCCCTTCTGACAGTCGCAGGTAAATCCAAGATCGAATTTTTCTCTTCCCCTGCAAAGGACCCTATCAATATCCCTGAGGTCAAGCAGATTCACCATCTAGCCTTTCTTCCCTGGACTGGGGGCCACTTGGAGGCCACTTGGAATTTGCCAGCATGGATTAGGTTTCCCCCTATTCATTGTGTCCTGGTGAATGAGATGGGGATGGGGGGGTGAGTAAAAAAAGGGGGAGGCTCTCAGAATTATCTAATGGTTTTACATAACCCTAAGATGGTTTTTGTATTTTTGCAACCCATGCTATTGCTCTACACGCCTCCATGTAGCCACCCAGCCCCTGGCCCTCCAATCTTTCGTATCATACTCATCTATCTTCCTTAAATGCTTGTACACACATCACCCCACATCTAACACCTTATGGCTTTGCATTGCCTACAGGTTGATCCCAGAGCACTGCTGTATCCCAATCAGTGTCAGGTATGCCTCTAGGAACTTACGCCTTAAAATAGTAAGAGTAGTCATCATTGGAAATAATCAAAGTATTAAATTAACTACAACAGATTTAGGGGTATCCCTATGGTCTCATGCTCATGTAACTGCATTTTGATATAATTCCTTATCACACATTTTAATACACCATCATATCATACAGCCTCGCCATGTGATCCTAGAAAAGCACTAAGACTTAGTTTCCTCAGCTGCAAAATAAAGGTCAAAAGGGTATAAGTATGGATCTATTCACTGAACAAATATTCACGGAGCTTCTACTGTGTTCCAGGCACTTCTGCTTATAACCTTATGCATAATTGTGTCAGTTACAGTAAACAAAACAAACATTTCTGGGCTCACAGAGCTCACTCACCTTCTAGTAGGTTCCAGCGAAGATTAAATGCAATAATGAGAGCTAACACTTGTTGGGGGCTCAAAACAGAGCCTGGCCAGTGGAAAAACCTCAGTGAATGGCCTACATGCGTAATCCTAAAATAATCCTGTGAAGCAGATGCTTTTGTTATCCCTACTTTGTGGGTGAACCTAAGTGAAGAATAATGGTTTAAGTAATTTGCCCAAGTTCAGCACCTAGCAAATGACAGAGCCAGGATCTAAATCTAAGCAATCACTATTCTTTGTTGTTTCTGGCATTGGACTTAAACACTTTAGTACAACACCTGACACATAATAAGCATTTAGTCAAAACTATTATTCTGTCTCATTTTTATTATTGTATTTCACTCAGGGAAGTGCTTATAACTCATTTAATCTGGTGCTTATATTTTTTTGCATAATTGTGCCAATTATAAATTATGGTAGTGCATTGTGAGTGCTTTGTGGTCCTATTTGTTTATTTTCATTCAAAATATTGTTTGATTTCCATCAGACTCTGAATGCACCATGAGATTGTTTTGCATGTGTGAGTGTCTTCTGTCACATTTGTTGTGGTAGGAGAGAGAAAAAAAAAAACTGCTGTTCCAAATAAAATCTCAAAGAGGAAGCTGCCTTTCAAGCTCACAATAAGGAAGTGTGATAAAGTAGAAAAGGCACGGACTTTGGCATTAGATAAATTGGTGTTCAAATTGCCAACTCTGCCACCTGTTAGCTGTGTGTCTTTGGGTTAATGGCGTACCTTCTCTGAGCCTTCCTAGCCCTGTTCCTCAAAATGAAAGGGTTGCCTTAGGTTATCACTTTCATGTGAGTCTAAGTTTGGGTACAGTCCCTTAAAGCTTTTCCTTAATCCAATTTTCTTGGGACAAGTTGTCAAAGAAAGTCTATTAGACTAGAGGCAAAGAACATTCAGTGACAACAGCTCTGAATTCCATTACTAATAGAAAACCAATAATGAACATTGAACAATTTTCAGGTGCCCTAAAAATAATTGGCCATGGATTTTCTTTTAAAACGCAAGAGTTTTTCACCTCACACTTTGGGTATTTGTGTTGGAAGTTATTTGCAGGTGTAAGGAGTATACTGTGGAAATGTTCATTTACATGAACCCTACCTAAGATCCAGCAAACTGAGATGAGCATTTCAAATTAAAAAGAAGCAAAAGATTACTTATCTGAAAGAAGAAGCATCGAGGTTCAAATTTATGACAGAGCTTTGAGACTTTGCTTTCTTCCTTTGAATCATGGATAAATAAATGAGTCTTTTCATTTAGTGACATAGATATCTTTTCAAGTAAAAATACATATTTTGAGGTGGGGGAAGAGGCCTTAGGGATGACTTGGCCCCAACTTTTTCATTTTACATATGATGAAATTCAGGTTTCATAAACCTCATCCATAAAAGAGAGTTAATAAAGTGCCTGCTGTGAGGATTAAATAAGGTTATGATTATAAGCCACTTAGCACAGTACCTGACATGAAATTGGTGCTCAGTGACTGCAATACATTACATAATTTATTTTAATTGTTGCTTAATCTTTTATAATTGCCTTAATCTACACAGGTAGTCTTGGCATAGTCAAATGAGAAGCTAGGGCTCCTCAAATACATACCAGTGCTCTTTTTAAAATATCATTCATTCAACAAATATTTATTGAATGTCTACCAAGTTCAATGCACTTTTATAATTGCTGGGCCTGCAGTCATGAGACAGACAGAACAAACAACAACAGTAAACCCTGGACTCATAAAGCTTAAGTTCTAATGGGGAAGATAGATAGTAAACAACATGATAAGCAAATCAAAACCACAAAGAGATGTCACCTCACAACTGTCAGAATGGCTATTATCAACAAGACAAGAAATAATAGGTGTTGATGAGGATGTAAAGAAAAGGGAAAAAGGGAACCCCTGTGCAATGTTAACAGGAATGTAAATTGGTACAGCTGCTATGGAAAACAGTATGAAGGTTCTTCAGAAAAATTAAAAATAGAACTACTTTATGACCCAGCAATTCGACTTGTGGGTATTCATCCAAAGAAAACAAGCACACTAATTGAAAAAGCTCTATATAGCCCCATGTTCATTTCAGCATTATTTACAACAGCCAAGACATAGAAACAACCTAAATATCCTCTGATACGTAAATGGACAAAAAAAAATGTGATTTATATATATGAATATTATCTAGCCATAAAAAAGAATGAAATGTTGTCATGTATGGCAATGTGGATGGATCGTAAGGGAACTATGCTAAGTGAAATAACTCATACAGAAAAAGACAAATACCATATGATCTTATATATGGAATCTTATATATGGAATCTACAGGAACAAGTCTGAGCTCATGGATATGGAGAATAGATGGGTAGTTGCCTGAGGTGGAATTTGGGGGCTGGGCTAAATGGGTGAAGGAGGTCAAAAAGTACAAATATCCAGTCATAAAATAAATAAGTCATGAGCATGTGATATACAGCATGGTGACTATAGTTAATAATACTGTATTACATATTTGAAAGTAATTAGGAGAGTGGATCTTAAAAGTTCTCATCACAAGAAAAAAAAATTGTGTAACTACTTATGGTAACAGATGTTAACTGGACATATTGGGGTGATTATTTTGCAATATATACAAATATTGAATCATTGTATTGTATGCCTGAAACTAATTTAATGTTATATCAATTATACCTCAACAAAAAAAATTGTTTTAAATACACACCAGATGGGACAGATCTCCCAATGCAATCAAGGAGGTGATATCACCTGCCAGGTCTGCATGTCCATTATGGCAGCCACTAGACAAATGTGACTATTGGGCACTTAAAATGTGGCCATTCGTAACCGAGATCTGTTGTAAGTGTAAATACATATTGGTTTTCAAAGACATAGTAATAAAAAAACTGGAATGTAAAACATCCTATTAATAATTTCTTTACAGTAACTACATGTTGCAATAATAATACCTGGGAGATATCTAATGGGTTATATAAAGTGTATTATTAAAATTAATTTTATGAATTTCTTTTTATTTTTTATTAATGTGACTGCCAGAACATTTAAACTTACATAAGTGGTTGATATTATGTGTCTACTGGACAATGTGTAATATATGTTTGGAAAAGATCACACTGGTTGCTGGTGGACTGCAGGAGGAAAGAGTAAATGTGGGGAGACTAGGTAGGAGTGCTAGTTGAGGGCAAAGGTTGAAATCAGCTAAAGAGGAGAAGTCCATTTAATAATCCCCTTGAATGAAATGGAGACAGAAAAGGCACATGTGACAAAATTGCAAAATTATACTAAATTGCATATGATTTGTTGTTCTGTTTTGAATGTCAATGCTGAATGAAAGACAATAGACTGTAAGTGTCTTCTCTTTTCCCAGTTCTATCAGAATTTCAGCGGAATAAGGAGAGGGGAGAGTCTAGACATCTTACTTAGAATTTCTGAGTACATTCCATTGATAGTTCCTTAGTGCCCAGCAATTACCCCATTCTTCACTTTGATGGACCCATCCAAGGTAAATTCCTTAGCAGGACTAGAGTCTCATCAAATTTAGTCTTCCCTCCTCTACCTACAATGCCCCCTACAAGCATCCCAGTGTTCATGGCTGATTCGTTAACTCAGGGCTTCTCACTAACTCAGAATCTCAGTCACCATCTTCTGAAACCCAGGAATCTCCAGGTTTTCCAGGCATGTGTGTACCACCTACACTCATAACTCTTCACCACTCACGTTGACCATTCACTGAAGTGGCGTTTATGGACTGGGATCTCTTTGCCTCTTAAAACAATATGAAATTATCATTCTTTGAAATTCACAGAGAAATTTGCAAAGACTGTTTTTTGTTTGTTTGTTTTTGCAACAACTCTGAGAAACAGGTAGAGAAAAAGAAAGAAAGAAGGCATTTAAGGAATGACTTTTTCTTAAGCCTTTGGCACTTGCCAGTGCATTTCAGATCTGATTTGGCAGCGGGTTATTGATTTAATCACTTTAAGATTCACATATTCATTTATCCATGGTGTTCTACAAAAGCATCGTGACATCCTAGAACTGAGACAGCTGGGCAGATGTGTGAGTCTCTCACGCGAACACATTCAGCCTCCCAGTGTTGCACAAGCAAACCTACCCCAGTGACAGTGTGGAGCTGTGGAGTTCTGCCACCACCATTAACTGTTACTGTGACTTTGAACAAGCTTTCTGGACATTTTTCTGTTTTCATATTTTTAAAAAACAAAGAGACTTTAAACCATACAGTTAATTGTGTGGGCTTTATTTAAGAAAGAAATAGCAGAGTAAGTGCAAGATGGGAAGTAGGAAATGGCTGTTCCCTTCATATTCTCAGTTCCTTCTGGCCTTTCATGGTGCGAACATCTTGACTTGCAGAGTATTATTCTAACCAAGATATGTATTTTTCATACATCGCTGTCTTCTATATTATGTACTACTACAGATGACCAAATATGTTATACATTTATACAGACATATATAGACAGGTATATATGCAGGGTGGTATACAGCAAACCATGTGCCTTGTTCTACATCAATTATTTAAAGGCACTTTCAAGAGCACTTTGACCACATGCTATTTTGTCTTAGGTGTTAACTTTAGAACTTAGCTTGACATAAAATATACTGCTACTAAGTTTCTTTCCAACATTCCCCAGATCTAAAACAGGCCTGGGCACAGAGCAAGAAATGGCATGACACATGCCTGCTGGACAACAAAGCCTTCAGACGCCCTCTGATGCCAGTGCCCTCTGGCCTGATGGGTCAATCAGACATGTGCTTGGTGCTTTTCAGAAGGGCCTGAGAGACTTACTTCCATTTTCGTTATCTCCTAAGACCTCTGAATTCTGGGATAAGTAATAAAAATTACCCAGAACAGGGCCAAAGAGAGCCAAAACAATGAATGTTCTTTTGATACACTTGGAAAATGAATTGATCCCCTATCTCTAGAGGAAAAACACATGATGTTTTCCATCTGGCAAGGCTGTGGAAGAATAATGTTGTGGAAACAAGAGTCTATTCACTGGAGCCATTGTGGCACAGTCCTGGAGCTAGGAGTGGCAAGTTTACATCACTCCACCCACTCACAAATACTCAAATAGGGAGCTCTGTTTACTGGCAAAAGTGTTTTCAAACTCCCTCCTCCTCACCCCCTTGAGTAATTTTTGTCTAAGAAATGACTAAATGTCATTATGTTATCTCCAGGTTGGAAGGGCGGTCAGAGGGCCTATGTCCCTCAGTCCACACGGTCCCTGATGCAAAGCCAGCCACTGGGTCCTGGTTGGGATGCTTTGGGCTACATGCAACCTCAGGCCCTGACTCAGACCAAATGTTAGGAAAATTGTCTCCTATAGTCAGAAACCTGAAGGAGAAAGAGGTTGGGTCTCAGGCATCGTACAACAGTAGTTCAGTGAGGTCATCGAAGACCCCTCTTCCTTCCCATACTCTGTTCTGCAGCAGCTTCTTTCCAAAGCCAGTTCTGAGCAGAGTCACAAATTGGTGGCAGAAGTTACAGATGCCACAGCTAGGGTCCAGAGGCAGCAGAGGGACTGTTTCTTCTTGTGCTCCTTCTTAAATGAGGAAACATTTTCCGGCCTCCTCTCCAACTCCAAACAGAGCTCCCTCCTCACCTCAATGATAAGAACTCCTAAATCAGTCACTGCCGGGGGAAGTGGGACTCCCATGATTGACTTGACTGGGACATGTGGTTGTCTGGAAAGGATGACGCTCTAGAGGGAACAAAAAGGGTGTTCTATTAGTAAAAAATAAATGAATAAATTAAGTTTGGGTAGGCAACAACAGTGTCTTCTATATTCCCCCATTTGTGGAACACACAGTAGGATAGCTAGGTACATAATATTGTCATCATATATAAGAGAGGTGAATAGTTTATGCAGCTTTTTGTAGTGTTATGGACTGAATGTTTGTGTCCTTCTGCCCCAAATTCATATGTTGAAATCCTAACCTCCAATGTGATGGTACTAGGAGGTGGGTCTTTGGGAGGTGATTAAGCCATCAGGGTGGAGTCCTTGTGAATGGGATCAGTGCCCTTACAAAAAAAAAGACCCCAGAGAACTCTCTTGCCCCTTCAACCATGTGAGAAGATAGCAATCTGTGAACCAGAAAGCCATTATCTTGATATTGCACCTCCCAGTCTCCAGAACTGTGAGAAATAAATGTTCATTGTTCGAGTCACCCAGTGAATGGTATTTTTAGTATAGCAGCACAAATGGACTAGGGCATAGGAACATTCAAAATCTTTCATTTGACTTTCTGTCCCTTCCTCTCACTCTTGGATCTGAAATTACAGCCCATCATCATTATTATTTTTATGTAAAATTACTAAGCACTTATTACATGCCAGGCACTGTGCAAACCATTTCCCATGGATTCTTTCCTTTAATTTTTCACAATAGCCCTGTGATGTAGCTACTATTATCTTCATTTTATAGTAAGCAAACTAAGGCCAGGAAAAGTTAAGTAACTTGCCCAAATTTGCACAATTAGTAGAAGGGCGAGGAGTGGACTCAGGTTACTAAAATTCTAAATGAATAACCATTCATTCAACTGATGAGTCTCCATGCTAAATCTGGGAATAGTGGTAAAGCAAACATAGTTCTTGCCTTCATGGAATCCACAGTCTAATGGAAAAGAAAAATAGAAACAAATATATTATAGAAATTCTACACAATTTTAATGCATATTATATAGGAAAATGAATGAAGGAATGAAAGAGGACCCTTACTAATACTGTGATGATCAGAAAATGCCTTTCTAGAAGGTGACTTTATGACAAATAATGAACAATGAGTAGGAGCTTTGTGAAAGGAGGAAAGGAAGCATTCAGGAAAAGGCCCTGAAATGGAAAGGTTTGGCATTTTTGATACACGAACAAAACCAGTGTGGCTGGAGCAAAGAGAGGAGGGAGGCAGTGTCATAGGTTGTTCTAGAGAGGTAGAGAGGTGCCAGATCATTTGGGTTTTGTAGGTCCCTTAAGAATATTGAATTTTATTCTGGTGCATTCTGAAATTATTGAGTAGTTCTAAACAGAGAACTAATGTAATTAGATTTCACCTTAAGATTTCACCTTAAGTAGTTTGAGATTACTCAAACTACTATTTGGAGAATAGATGAGTTGGACAAAGAGCAGATGTAAAAAGATTAGTTGAGAGGCTACTGCAGCCACCAGCAAGGCCATGATGGTAGGTGGCTATGGAGATGGAGAGCAGAGGATGGATTCAAGAGACATTCTACAGGTAAAAGTGACAAGAGTTGGATGGGTTGGATAAAATGATAAGGCGCAGGGAAGAGTTGAAGATGATTCCTGGTTTCTGGTTCCCACGATGGTGCTAAAGATGGAAGCCACTGGAAGGGAACAAATGTAAGGAGCAGATAAAGGTTTAGTTTGAGACATATTAAGTTTGGGTTGTAATGTGTCAAGTAGGTTATATATATATATATGATCTGGAGATAAGGAGTTTGCTATAGATGTATGTTTGGGCATAGCTGGCGTATTGATGGCATTTAAAGCTATGAAAGGAAGTGGTATTACCAAAGAAAATATTGAAGATGAAGGAAAGCAGAAATCCCAGAACAGAAACACAAAGGAGGCTAAAATAAAACCATAAAGAAGCAAGGAGGAAAGGTAGAAGAGTGAGACATTAGCCATCAAGTGCAGGAGTATTTCAACAAGAGAATCACCAGTTGTACTGCTTACTACTGAGGGTAAAGTACGATGAAGCCTGAATTTATATATTGAATGGACCCATCCATTTGCCAATATTTTGAATATAAAATGACCCACACGAAGGCACATTGTTATGAAATTCTGTTACATCCCAATCCAAAGATAAGATTCTAAAATCTTCGGAAGTGGTAAGAGAGGGACAATGAGAACAAACCACATACAAAAAGCTGGATTCAGAATAGCATAGCATTTCTCTAAGTAGCATTAAAAGCTGAAGTACAAATGGAAAATGTCTTCAAAATTTCAAGGGAAAGTGATTTCCAACATAGAATTATATTCATAGTGAAGTAAAATTAGAAGAAAAATCTATTTGGACGTGAAAGATTTTTAAAAGTTTGTCTCATATATTCTTTATCAGAAAGCTCCTGAAGGATGCTGTTCTACAAAATGAGGGCATACTCAAAGGAAGAATCCAAGAAATGGGATAAGATAAAGGATATTCATAGAGTGATGATGAAGAGAAGTTCCAGGGTGATGTTCTGCAGCCAGTTTAGAGGGTGTCCAAACCCAACTGGAGTGGCAGAATTGAGGGCTTCAGAAGATATGTCAGGGGGCCAAAGCGGGGGGGCGGGGGTTTCAACTGATAAACTACCTGGCATGATTTCATATTGAATGAAGTTTTAAAGATAGAAAATTTTAGACTGAATGAGTAACAAAGTACACAGAAAATAACAAATAAAAAAATACAAAAAAAATACAATAGTTCATTTCAGTGTTAAAGGGTAATTTTCTTTAAAAAATAAAAATAAAAGAGAGAAATTCATGACTGTGATACAAATATAAAATGACCATGTATCAAAGGTTTTGTTTAACTCACCACTTTAAGAGGAAACCAATAAAATGGTGCAACTTGAACCAAGGGTGAATTCAAAGAACAGGATCTATGCAGGAAACAAAGAATTCTGAAATAAATTACAAATACACCGAAGCAAAATTCACAGGACAATAATCAACAGATCAATTGCATTTATATTAGTTTTTTATTACTGTGTAATGGTTCACCACAAATTTCACGGCTTAAAACAACATACGTTTATTATCTCATAGTTCTGTAGGTCAGAAGTCTGGCTGCACTCATCTGAGTTCTCTGTTTAGAGTCTTACACTGCCAAGATCAAGGCATCGGCTGATATGGACTCTTATCTGGAGGCTCTAGGGAAAAATATACTTCCAGGCTCATTTAGGTTGCTGGCTGAATTCAGTTCCATGTAGCTATAAAACTGAGGTCCCCATTTCCCTGAAGGCCCTTTTGCTTTTCCTATGAATCACAGAGCCAGCTCTCTTTCTGTTATGCAAAGAAGCTTCTTTTAAGGGGAAAACACCTATATAATCCCACTATCTATGTATTCCCTTCCCCCATTTCTAGCTATGGTTATTGGGCTTAATGACCATTTATTAGTTTAACTTGGTTTTGCCGAATAACCAAGGACTTTCAAAGGCTGAGTATAATGTCTATAAAAGACATTTGTAGTTTTTCTCTACCTGGAATCACTATCCCTTTTTTTCCAATAATAACACCCTGATTTTCAATTGAAGAGACGCTCCTTCACTTGACCTAGGCTTGTCCAGTCGGAGTATTCTATGCTTCTGGCCACAGGGGTTGATCCAGGAATGGGCATCTAATTCAACCCAGACCGATGAGAGCCTGACCAGGGACTTTTACTGGAAATATTAAGAATGAGAGGTTCTCTTTCTGCTGATCTTAATAACATCATAAAATGTGGTTGGAACCAAACTCGGAGGTATAGAGACCAGAATATGAAGAAAAGTATCCCAAAATAAAAACCGACACAGTAAAAAGTGGAGCCAAGAGAAAAAGACCAAGTTTTTGTTATTGTTATTATTGTTGTTGTTTATTTTCTCCATTTCATTTTTTTATTATTATTTTTTAATATTATTAAATTTATTGGGATGACATTGGTTGGTAAAATTATATAGGTTTCAAGTGCACAATTCTATAATATACCATCTATATATTTAGTTGTGTGTTTACCACCCAGTCAGTTCACCTTCCATCATCATGTATTTGACCCCCTTTACCCTCTTCTACCATCCCCCCTCCCCTTTATCCTCTGGTAACCACTAAAATATTGTCTGTGTCTATGAGTTTTTGTTTGTTTGTTTGTCTTGTTAATTTGTTGCTTTCAGTTTTATATCCCACAGATCAGTGAAGTCATATGATTCTCGACTTTTTCTCTCTGACTTATTTTCTCAGCATGGTAATCTTGAAATCCATCCATGTTGTCACAAATGGCAAGTTCTTCAGATATAGTTGGAGTATCTATATTCAGATTTGCCTAATGTCTCCTCCACTGTTAAATTATCTTCCATCATGTGGTGAGGTTACTTATTCCCCAGCCATAATTTAGGAAACTCCATGAATTCAGGATTGCCAAGGAATATGGGGTAGAGGGGTGGAGAAGGAAGGAAAATAGATCAAGACAAGTGAAAGAAACTGGGGATTTGTAGGAGGGGATCCTAAGTGTGCTTTGTTTTCTATGAATGTGAAATTTTCAATTCACTTTAAACTGTTTTCAGCTGCCTGGAAGAAGCTGAAGATGTGGTGAACTTGCCAAAGTCATCATATTCCTTTCTTTTTTCAACTGTGCTTATTGAATACAGACTTGTGTCAAATCTTGTGCTAGGTAAAAGGAAGATAAATGAGGCAGAGTCCCTACTCTAGAAAAGTAAGTAATCTATCTGTCAAAGAACAAGTAAATTACAAAGCAATCTGTAAATGCTAAGAACAAAATATACTGTCACAGCACAGATAAAGGATCAACCAGTGCAGGATGGCAGAGGCAGCCAGACCTCAACTCTTGGTGACAAGTTAAGTCTGATTTTGAAGGGCCATAAAAATGATAACACCTAACATTTATTATGTGGTTGTCATGTGTCAGGCACTATTTTTCCCGCTTTTCATACATTACCTCATTTAATCCTCACAATCCAAAAGAGTTGAATTCAAATTATCTCTACTCTACAGAAGTGGAAATTGAGGCACAGATAAATTAAGCATTTTGCCCAAAGTTACTCAACTAAAAAGGTACAGAGTCAGAGGCCATTCTCTTGAGCTACGCTACACTAATTTCCAGAAAATAAAAACAGTTTGTGGAAAAATATCTCCATTCACAGAAAGAAGGAAATCATTTTCTTATACCAAGAATGATGAAAGAGGTTCCAAGGTCTTCCCTCCTTGCCCTCAACCCTTGGTACGTAGAAGATACATACAACCCTTGATAAACCTCAGGAGAAGCCCTAAATCTTGAAAACAGTGAGCCTCTACTTTGTTGAAAGTTCAAACATGAGTTGCATCACGGAAGCACCTAGAGGGCTTCTGATTACACAGCCAAAGTTTCTGACTCAGTAAGTCTAAGGAAGAGGGTCCAAGAATTTGTATTTCTAACAAGTTCTCAAGGGATGCTGCTGCTGCTAATCAGGGGACCACACTTTGTAAACCACTAGCCTATGGTATGAATAATAGTAGCACAGGGCAATCTCAGATAGTCCCCACCCACCCAGTTCTTTGCTTTCAAAGCTAAAGAACAGCCACAGTGACAAACTGGTGTGGTCATTGGCAGATCACCCAGGGACAGAACCACCCAGTGGAGAAGCTGGCTTTGAATCTCATCATAGCTGATGGAGGGAAAGTCCATCGCTGTTTGAAATGAAGTTAGGTTGGATCTTGCCTCTCTGTGTATCAGCAGGGAGGGGGAGAGATAATAACATGGGGAAAAATACGTTTTTGGTTTTCTTTTTTTTTTGCAACTGTGAATTGATTCCTTGGTATCACTAGAAAGGCCTCCTTAATAAGCATAATTTTTTGTAATTCTATGGCAGTCTTTCCTGAAGAATTTCAAAGTTACTGACAGAACCCCCTAATCTTCCAAAACTTTTAAGAGGCTTCTGGGTGCTGCTTGATTTGTCTTTCAAAGGAAACAACAAACCATGCAAAGCTTGTTTTTTCTCCTAGGTTATACAAGGAGAAAAACTTTTTTAGCATGTTTCTGTTGTGTGTCTCCTGTTGCATTTAGATAGTCCGGTTTGAACGCCTATAAATCATATCTTACAGACCTTAATTTGAAATATTAATTTCAGATATTATTCCTCTCCATGACTTGAAATTTTATTTACTCACATCTGCAGTCATTTCCACATAACTCTTCCCACTAAATGCATACTAAAAATGTATATATTTTTTTAAAAAAACAGCTATGTTTAGGGGTTGAAAAAAATTTTACATCTATAACACTATTCATTGTACAAGAGACAGGCTGTTTATCAGAAACTGCCAACTTTATCGTGTTTGGAAAAGTTTAAACTATAGTATTTCAAAATTCAAGGGTGGTGAGTGTGGACAGATAATAAAAAGACTCAGGACCAGAGCTGGCAAGAGAGTAAGACCTATCAGATACAGAACAATTCCTTATGATGAGTTGTAAAAATAATATAATGGATCAAATGCTTTGCACCACAGAGTGCTTTCACACCCTCCAGAGAAGTTGCCAAAATTACTTAAAAACATGGTCCATCCAAGTTGGTTATCCATTACCTTCACAGACATTTCTCTCACCGCTTCTAATCTCATACAGATGTGCCAAGACTACCAAAGACCGGGGTGGACACGCTTGGACCTTACTTAAAAAGCAAGCAGAATTAGAAAAATTTTTTTGAATTTCTGCCACCTACTGGCAACTCAAAGTGCTAGAATTCAGCACAGGGTAATAACCCTTCCTGTTTGAGGTTGATTATGGTTTCTGTCTGGAAGATAGTTAATTGGCTTTAACTGATCTCCAGCACATGTAGCTGAGAAAACAGGGTAGATTGAGTTATTTGGGGGCAGTTTCCAGGCCCCAGAGCAACCCTTAACCATCCCTGCTTGGTAGACCTGATTCCAAAGTGAACTTGGCATTTGGGGAATGCTTTCCTTCCTGATGTGACTCAGATGGCTTCAGTGCTGGCGAGTTGGTGTTTAGATGGCACTGTTGTTTGCACATGTGTTGTATAACCCTCAGTGGCAAGGCTGGTGTGTTTCTAGGTGTAATCCTAGAAGGCAGATAATGCATTTGTGGACTGTGCAAAATGAGTCTGAATATTGATTTGTATGGCATCTGGAATACATTCTGGAAAGTTCTTAGGGGTACAGTGTGTAATGGTTTGGGTTGCTACCCTAGTGCATAGAGTCAGGATACTAGGGGAAGATCTTTCAGCTTGCATTATCACCTCGTTTCTGATGATCATGTTGACATCCTAAACCTAAACTAAGTCCTTGAATAATCTCCTTGACTCCATCCTTTAACAAAACAACCTACATACAGTGCTGTTTTGTTCTTAACTTTGTAACTCCTCTGGTCCTGTTTTGTCATTTCTAGGTATTCCAAACTTCACTTCAAAGAGTTCATTTTATTCCGAGGGGTAACCAAAGGGGGATCAAAGGCTTGACTTCATTTAGCAAAGCCCAGGCTGGAGAGTTTATGACTCTGGGTCAGTCTCCCTTTGAAGATTGCTATCTGTGGGTGTGAAACCTGAGTCCCAAGAAAGGCAGATGAGAAAAGCTTTGGGGCAGCCACCAGGCAGAAAGGTGTCATTTATACCAACATAAGAAAGCAGTCAGGGACGCTGGAGAAGATCAAAAAGTTGAAGGTACGTTGGACATATGGCAAAGAGTGGTGACCATCTGGAAAAGTGGATATTGTAATGGGGCAGGCAACAATCAAAAAAGAGAGTTGAAATTAAAAAAGAAAAAAAAATTAAAGGCCAAGGAAAGCATTGAGTGATATACCAGTGAGCATGTTTTTAAAATAAGGCCGTTATGGTGAATGTCCCAGTTCTATGGCCTGGCCATATTAAATTTCTTCAGTTCTGCAAATGTGGTATGCTCTTTCTAGCCTCTCTATGCCTTCGTGCATACCCTACTCTCTGCTGGAATATTGTTTCGTCCTTAACCTCCCTGCATTTTATTTTCAATAAACAAACTCTTCCTACTTATTGTTTTGATCTCAACTTAAGTGTCTCTTCTTCTGAAAGTCTAGGGAAGTCCCTGGTAGACCTAAGTGAGTTACCCCAGCTCTCATGGGGGAGTACTGCCTTTACCGTGGGACTTCTCACACTTCCTCTTATTGTTTGAGGTTTTTCTTTCCCAAGAGCTCTATGCTCATTCATGGCAGGGTCTTGTCGGTCTTACTTCCATCACCACTACAACCTCAGCACCCAACACAATACCTGCAACATGGCATGTTAATTCTCATTTCTGAAATGAATGAGTACATAAAAACAGCTTGAGGGGAGCAGCCAAACTATTCATTTTGGAAGAACATCCTACCCGGGTGCCATTTCTGCTATAACTCCTCTTCCATTGCGTGAGCAGAGATTTAGACTGACACCACCTTGGTGCCTCACAGTTTGTAACTACAGTGGGAAACTAGGGTGAAGACAGTGCTGATTTTAACAAGTCACAACTGTGCTCTCTGCCTTCAGGCCAACATAAGGACATTCCTTCGAATATGGCAAACTTGACTGTCTCCTTTGCACGTGTTTGGAAATGTGTGGAATCAAATCCTATTGTTGTATTAGACAGAGTTAGATAACAGCGGTCACCGCATCTTCCTCAGTATAAGTAAGTACCCTGTGTTCAAGTGGAATCTCTCCTTAGAACCCCAGCAGAATGAACAGTTATTTCGCTAGTATGGCTTTATATTAAACTTTTAGATCAGATCATTTGCCGATTTAAAATCAATGAGAGAAGGCAAGTGGACGCATTAGAGTTTTGCTTGCTGTGTGTAGATGTTCAGGCCGGACACTTGAGTGTGCATTCCTTTGCAAATTGTAGTTTTTCAAATAGCTTAGAATGTATTTTAAAATTAAATAGACATCAGACTTTGGGGAGTTTAGGAGTAGCTATGCAGTATGGATTTGAAAAACACATCTGTGCCAAGCACAGTTTTAAACATTTTGCTTGTATCGACTCTTCTAGTCTCCAGAGCAACCCCAAGAGGCAGATACTAGTATCCTGACTTTGTAGATAAGGGCACTGAGACATGGAGGGGTTAAGTAATGTACTAATTTATAGCTAGTAAGTAGCAGAGCCAGGATTAGAAGGCAAAATCTGGCTCCGTTCGTTCATTCTTTGAACAAGCACGTATTGGGTGCCTACTATGTGTCAGGCACTGGTTTAGGCACCAGGCGCACCACAGTGAACAAAAGAGACAAAAATCTTCATCCCATGAAGCTTGTGAGATTCTGGTGCAGCTTCCATTCCAGCATCCTCACTCTTACCCACTACACTCTACTATGGTTCTCCTCTCTAACTGGTTCCCTGGTCTCTGTGGGAAAAGGGCAGGAGGATAAGAGAGCCCGAGTCAGAAATAAACATGGAGGCTGAGGGCAGAAAGGTAAGTAGGAGCTGGCAAGGAAGACAGTGGAGGAACAGCACTGCAGGCGCAAGAAACAGCTGAAAAACCATGGAGCCCAGGGGCATCTCAGCATCGTTACCGTTTTCCTCGTTGTTGTCCCAGCCTGCAACCAGGTCAAACTCATGCCTACAATGGACTGCTGGTGAGCTTTCTACTTTACAGAAATCAATCCTAAAGTGACCTTGACTTGCCTTCTCAGTATTTCACTGTGGCCCACCATTGTTTCCTGCCTTGTCTCCTTCCTCCTTCCTGCTCTGCTTTGGTGTTCAACTGAATCAGTTTCTCCAACTTGTGGCCTTTCTGCCTCCTTCCCCTGCTTATGTCTCCTCCTTTTGATTCCTATCCCATGTACTCTCTGCACAAGAGTGTGCAAGTCTCTGCATACTCGCCTTTGTGTTCTCAGATGAGATGCAACTTGACTCATTCATGGAACATTCATTGAGTGCCTATTATGTGCCGGCCAAAGTGCTGGGCACCTGTGGGAAGCTGAAAAATGTGTCTCCCTTCCCAAAGACATCCACACCTTCACCCCTGGAATCTGTGATTGTTACTTTACATGGCAAAAAAACTACAGATGTGATAAGGATCTTGAGATGGGGAGATTATTCCAGATTATCCAGGTGGGCCTTAAAGGCGATCAATATATCCTCATGAGAGGGAGACAGTGGGAGATTTGACACACACACAAAGGAGAAGACAATGGGAAAACAAAACAGAGGGAGATTTGAAGATCCTGGCCCTAAAGATTGTAGCGACACAGCCACAGCCAAAGAATGCTGGTAGCCATCAAAAGTTGGAAGAAGCAAGGAACAGATTCTCCCCTAGAGGGTCTCGAGCGAGTAGGGCCCTGATTTTGCACTTTTGACCTTCAGAACTCTGAGAGAATAAATTTCTGTTGTTTCAAGCCATTAATTAGTGGTAATTTGTTACAGTAGCATCAGGAAACTCATACAGCACCCTTCTTCTGGTTCCCTCCTTGACTTCCCAAGGCCATTCCTACACGTTCTTACAGCACCCCATATTTTCTGTATCAGACAGCTTACCACACTGTGTATTAACTGCATGTTTCCATGTTCCCTGTTAGACTACAAACTCCTTGAAAGCAGGGACTGGCATATTATTCATCTTCCTGTGTCCCTAGCATCTCATCTAGTACTTGACATATTATAGATGCTCAACACATTTTTGTTAAAAGAATGAATAAACTATTGGGTTGTCAGAAAAGTCATGACGTATTTTTGCAATGAAAAACATAGAAAAAATACGACATGACTTTTCTGACAACCCAATATAATGGAGCATTATAGTGTTATTTTTTTAATGTGTGTAAATGCATTTTCTTTTCAATTAGACTGTGAGAAGCTATGGTTTTGTATCATCCAGAATGCAAAGCACAATATGGTGGACTTTTGCTAGCTGAGGTATGGCACAGAGGTTTCATCTCCCATGATTAGTCAAGGCTGTTTGGGTACCCAGTGAAATAGGACACCTTGAACAGTTAATGATGTCTGTCATCGATGTGATACTACAGAGAGGGGATATAGGGACATATATTTTGCCATCCCTGACCCAGCTTTTGTCCCATGGATAAGATTTCTCTTATCTAAACATGAAACAAATGACATGCCTGCCCTCCAGAACCTTAGAACTAAAGCCTGGCATTTATAGCTCATCCGTGGTAGTAATGGCTTCTCATATCCCCAGTTCCTGCTGTGAAAATTGACCAGTATGTATGCATCATTCTTTCTTAATGTTTTCAACAACAGACCCTGATCTAAGAGCTGGAGCTGTACAGTCCTGGTCCTCAAAGAGTTTAAAGACTAATAGAGAAGATAAAAACGTTTCAGACCCACGGAGCTCACCAGTGTGAAAGGGGCTACAGTGTGGCTATAGGAAGGTGTGGTGGTGCCATGGTGGCCTAAATGTCTTAAGAGAAAGGGAAGGCTAAAGCCTTCAGGCGAAGACCTTGGATTAAGCTGGCAACTGGCTCTTGAGGCTCCACTAAAGGGAGGGGGGAAATTCATCCCTTGCGGTTCAAGAGGAAGTGTGTGTGACTCAGTGGCTCTCTGCCTTCAGCTCCAGGTCCCAAAGGAGGCCTGGGCTGTCTGGCTGATTTTGCAGTGAGCCTGGTAAAAATTTAGCATTTCGGTCACTCCCTGTCCCCTGAGCACAGCTCCGGAAGCAGGATCAATAGTGAAACATCGTCAGCAGCAGGAGGATGCTATAAATCTTTTCAACCCTGAACAGAAACATTTGGGAGGGGACTGGCTGAGGCTGCTGGGAGGAGCTAAGGCAAAGCTTTGGGGTTCCATTCTAATGAGCACTTTCTGCTGCTTAAAGCTGTGCTGCCGGAGGGTGAGAGCAGGGAGCTGGTGCTAGCGATTCTCTATTCAGACAGTGGGGAGAAAGCCAATGCCTCAACAGACAGTTATTAAAATGCCCTTTTCGTTCAGCAGGTATTTGTCAAGAACATAATGTGCATATGTCAAGACACTAGGCGATACCAGAAAAGTAAATGCTTTCTGCTAAGATCTACATGCTTGTGGCCCTAAAATTCATATGTTGAAATCCTAAATGGCCAAGGTGATAGCATTAGAAGGTGGGATTTGGGGGTGGTGATTGGGTCACATGGGTGGGGCCCTCCTGACTGAGATGAATGCCCTTATAAAAGAGACCTGAGAGCTACCTTGCCCATTCTGCCATGTGAGGTTACTATGAGGTGTCTGTGACACTGACAGGACCCTCACTCAATCATGCTGGCACCCTGATCTCAGACTTCCAGCCTCCAGAACTGTGAGAAATAAATTTCTGTTGTTTATAAGCTACCCATTTTGTTATTAAAGCCCAAGCTAAGATACACCACACCTACTCACCCACACAGACATGCTGATTGGTGGAGAGGACTCAGGCCATGGAGCAAAAAATGATCTGGGGTGGGGCTTAGCTTGCACCTCAAAACCTGTGTGATCTGCGGCAAATTCATCACTGCTCTGAACTTCATTTTCCTCACCTGTAAAATGAACATAGCAATAGTACCCACATCACTGAATGTGTATCAGGAGGTAAAGGATCTTAGCCAAGTGTTTGGAAGATAATGAATGTTAGTTACAAATAACTTGGGGGTGGGTGGGATGCAGCAGGGAGGGAGAAGGTTTAAGGCTTGCCCTAGAGGATGTAAGAACAAGAACAGGTTGTAGCACAAGAAGTACTAGCCTTGCCTGGGGGACGACGGACTTAGGGGCTGAGAGTTTATGGACTTACGGTAAGATTGGAAAGCAGTAATGTGATTAATATCTGCTGCTCCTCGTTCATTCATTCAGCAGATGTTTACTGAGGGAGAGCAAGCCAGGCACCTCGCTAGGACCTGGCGGGAGCTAGATGATCAAGCATTTCCGGCTGTATCTTAAATTCCGTGAGAGCAAGGACGGTGTCTGAACTGTCCACTGTTGTAGCTCCAGCACCTCGCAGAGCTAGGTAAAGCTGGGTTAGGAGGTACTGAATAAGTATTCTTTAATGAGAAAAGGAGGTGTTGAATCATCTTTTTTAATGCAAAATGGCAATCATAAAAATAATACTTATCAGAAACTAGGCATGTCCGAATTTGGCTTAATAGTGCCAGATGGCTCTCCCGAACCACTGTGCCAGCTGACACTCCCCAGCACTCCCCACCAGCAGGGTATAATATCCCCCATCTCCACCTACACTTGGCACTATTCAGCTTTTTAATTAATGCCAGTCTAAAATGTGTAAAGTGATGGCTCATTTGTTTTGATTCACATTTTTCTGATTACTAATACATTTGAGCAAAACTTCAAATGCTTGCTAGTCCTTTGGGTTTTCTCCTCTGGAAATTGCTTGTTGGTATCCTTTACCCAATTCTGCTCCTGGGCATATATTCCAAATAAATTCTCAGATGTGACTGTAAAGGGCACAAGAATAGTCATGGCTGTTATTCGCAGTGGTGGGGAGTTGGAGGCCGTGTGAGGTCCTTCACTCCAAGTTAATTGTTCAAGGTGGGGAATGCATATCCTGGCGATGCTAAGTGATTAATTAGATGTATAGGTAACGGCACGGATGCTTCTTAAAAGCATAGAGATGAGTGATAAAAGAAACAGAGATCTGTAAAACAAGGCCATTCACGTGTAAATTACAAATCTAGGCATATAAAACACACACACATGCACTTGAGTGAGTGCATGTGTGGTGTGTGTGTGTGTGTGTTTATAGAACATATTAAACACATTAGCGTGGTTTTGTTTGGGGGGCAGGGGTGGCAGAGAATAGGGGTAAAGAACCAGGATCAAAGAGAATGAAGACTTCAATAAGAGAAAGGGTCTTAGTGATGACAATCTGTCTAGAATTGAAGAGTAAAAGTAATTCAATCCTGTGAACCTGAAATGTGATCATAATAAAAATAGCCATGAATATAATGTTGCTTTATATTTCTATGGCTCTTTGAATCTTTCAAAGCATTTTGCAGCTATTTCATTTGATAACAATAACAAGCAATTCTGTAGGGAGACAGACATTCCTCTCCCCAAAGTAGAGAGAAGAAAATCCAGACAAGGAAAGAATAACTTGCCTGAGAAGACACTAGGACCCAGAAACTTCCACTGGAAACCTGCCTTCTTTCCACTACCATGGATTGGTCCAATGCTGTCACTAGGCTCCCTAAAGGCTGGTGAAATTTGAATCAAGCCTTTCATTTATCTTTCTTCACATCCTTTCCTGCCGGGTAAAAACCCATGTGCTTTAGTGGGCTTCCCACTTCCCTATTACATCTCAGCTATTAAGGCTGTTTCACACATAGGGCTCCCATTGACCCTGGCTCTCTCCCTAATTGAACCCAAAGACTAAAACATCCTTTACAATAAGCACTTCTTTGTAATAGACAGATTTCCTGGACCCATAAAACAGCTTTTAGAAAGGGCGAGCTGTATTTAAGGAAGACATTAATATAGTGCCACAAAATGAGGTTTGCTGACATATGACTCTCTGAATAATTTACTTTAAATAAATTAACACTAGAATTTACATTTACCTTTGAAAGTCCAATTTACTGGAGACACTGAGGATGTGCTCCCTGGAGAATGGGAATAATGAAAAGCACCAGCCTTTGTTTGCTAAGAACCATAGTGATGAAATGGCAACTTTTTCTGGAGAAATGTCCCTCCCGTTGACACTCAACTCAAACCATCCATTGGAGCAGCTCCCCATTTTCCCAGCAGCCCTTCTGTTTGCCAAGAAAATGAGTTTAGTACCATATGGGGGCAAGGGACAGAGGATAGTGTGGAGGAAAGAAAACCCACTATAGGCCGGCCGAGTGGCGCATTGGTTAAGCGCTGGTTTTGGGATGCCAGCGGCCCCGGTTCGGATCCCACATGAGGGCCAGTGACACTGCCCTCTACAGCTAACAACAGCTCCACCTGGAGCTGGGCTGTGCGAGCCCCGGTGATGGTGTGGGCTGCAGCCCCTGCTGCAGTGGGCTGCCATAGGCTACAGTGAGTGGCCCGCAGCCAGCGTGAGCGGCTGGCAGCCAAGAGTGAGCTGCCAATAGCCGCGGTGAGCGACATCCAGAGGCCAGCGACCGATCTGCCTCATCCGGGAAGAGCACAATGACGATACCAACAGTGAAGCAACATCCTTCGCAACTAGACTGAAGAACAAAAAGACAGCAACTTGTCTGTTCCCCTTCCCCGATTTCCCAACGCTGTTCCCCTCCGCCAATTCCCCAATAAAAATCTTTAAAAAAAAAAAAAAAAAAAAAAGAAAACCCACTATAACTGAAAAGTTAATGATAATTATAATAATAATTTATAATAATAATAATATTGCCAGAAGTTAGTGCTAAATTATTTGCATATATTATCTCATTCAATCCTTGTAAAAACTCTAGGAAGTAGGATCTCATATTAACCCCATTTGACAGGTAAGGAAACTGTGACTTAGTTAACTTGCTCATGATCGCATAACTAGTGAGTGGTACACCTCGTTTTCAAATGTAAGGAGCCTTAAGCCAGAGTCCACACTTAGATTTTTCTTTTAAATATTTATTAAATTATCAGTAATTTAAATATTCAAATTTACATGTTCATTAGAAAAAAATGGAAAGAGAAAAAATATATAAGAAAGAAAGAAACAAAGAAAAATCACTTTCTCTTAATACTCAGGTTTAATTATCACCCAGAATACTTAACGTTGATCATTTGGACTTTTTTTTTTTCTTGTGAAAAGACTGAATTTCTGTTTTCCAGAGACTAAAGACATTTCTGTGTGCTTTAGGGGGAAGGGTTTGTAGAGTGGGCCTTTTACAGAGTACAAAAAGAAAGCAGGGACCTTTTGGCCCATTAAAATGAGTGCATGATTTATTTGTCCTTTCCAACTGGCGGCTGACCAAAGAAGCTGATGGGCATAGCAGGTTTCCTGGGCACATGTGGTTCCAGCATATGGAACTGCAGTGCTGCCACAGCCTGGCAATGGCGACTCCCCCTCCTCGCTCAGGGTGAGGAACAGCCACGGCCAGCGGTAGAACCAGGGACAAGGAAGCCACCCAAATCTCTGTCCTGGAGATGGTCTCTGCAGGTTGTGCCAGGGAACCCCATATCTAACACCATCCAGACTCACACGTACAGGGTACACAGTAGAGCACGCCAGTGAAGAGCTCGTGCCTTAAAATCAGAGCTGGGGTCAAATTCTAGCTTTGCTGCGTTCGAACTGCATGAATCCTGGTATGGTAGATCATGCAACTTGCTATATCTCTATTTCTTCCACTATAAAATCAGGCAGTAGAGTGCAGCAGTTCAGTGTGTAGGTACCAGGTTCAGACTCAGTGTGGCAGAATCATAGCAACATGACTTACCAGTTGGGTGACGGTGGGAAAGTTATTTAGCCTCTCCGGGTCTCCGTTTTTCCATATATTAAATAGGAATAAAGACACAGGTGAGGATGAAATGAGATTTTACATGTGAAGTGCCTAGTGTAAACGCTTGGGAAATATTAGTGGGTTTTGTTGTTATTGTTGTTACTATTAAAATGGGGGCGATTAGAGTACTTATCTCATAATGTTTTTGTTAATTAATTGAAATAATGTAAAGCACTTTTTAAAAAATGTATGCTGTTAGAAGTTTAGTTGCTTGGGGCAAACACCTTAAAGTCATCCCAAGTTCCTTTTGTTCCTCCTAAAATCATTCTACCAGCAAATGTTGTCAGCTCTACTGTGAAAAAATTTTTAGAATCCAGCCACGTCTCACCTCCTCTCCTGCTCCACCCTAGTCCAAACCACATCATTTTTACCATGATTATTTCCATTAGAGACGTCTATTTTCTGATGTCTGTCCTTGCCCCCATATAGTGTATTCTCAATGCAAGAATCTTTAAGGTTTTTTAGGTTTTTTTGCCTACCTTGTTAAAATTGAGATATAATGGACATATGACATTATACTAGTTTCAGGTGTACAACACAATGATTCTATATATGTATATACTGTGAAATGATCACCACAATATGTCTAGTTACATCCATAGTTGTTTTATATTTTATTTTTTTATCTTGAAATACTTACTTCCAGAAAAGTTCCAACACTAGTACATAGAGCTCACATAGATTCTTTACTCAACTTCCCCAGTGTTAACAACTGACGTAACATAGTACAATGATCAATACCAGGAAATTAACACTATTAACTACAGTCATATTCAAATTTCACCATTTTCCCCCATTTTTTTCCTTTTTCTGGATGCAGTCCAGGATCAGACAGTGCATGAAGTTATCTCTTTAGTCTTCCCCAATCTGTGACAATTTCTCAATTTTTCCTTGACTTCAATAACCTTTGGTGAGTACTGGTCAGTTGTCTATCGACTTGGGTTTGTTTGGTATTTTCTCACGATGAGATTGAGATTATACATTTTTAGCAAGTGTACCACAGAAGTGATGGTGTGTTCTTTTAAGACTACCTAATGTTGATATCTTATTGGTGATGTCAACCTTAACCACTTAATTTCAAGTGGTGCTTACTGGGTTTCTCTGTTATATAGTTATTGTGGGGTTTTTTTGTTGTTTTTGCTTTTGTTTGTGATTGGTCAATGTTTTGGAAGACATCATTTGAATCTGTGCTGATATTTTACTCTGTTCACACTTTCACCCTCCAATTTTAGCACTCATTGGTGGAAGTTGCTTGCAGCAACTATCACTGTGGAATTCTAGTGGTGATTATGTATGTTCTTCAGTCATTCTACATGTATTACTTTGAATTCTTCTATTCCTTCTCTCCCATTTACTTATTTATTCAATTACGTATTTATATTACTATTTTTATTTTATTCTATGGATTTAATCTAATTCTATCATTATATATTTTGTTGCTTAAAGTATCCTAGATTTGACCCTCAAATTGACACCCATTCTCTTTTAACATGCCTGCTGCCCACCCCCCACTTTTTTCAAGCACTTTATTTCTGGCACCAGAAGATATTCCATCTTTTATTTTTCCCACACTTGTCCTAGAAATAACAACTTTGCTAAGGAGCCCTGGTTCTTCCACTGGGAAATAGTGTTTAGAGACCAAGATCTAGGTGCTAAATGTACTAGTTAGGGTGGGCGTTTCATTGCTTTTGGGCCCCATCAGCAGACAGAAGTAAGAAATATAAGTATAAACACTGACCCACACACAGCGGTCTTTAGAACATAAGTCAGCTCAAATCATTTCTCTGCTCAAAACTCTCCTTTGATTTCTTCTCATTTCACTGACCCCATACAATGGTTTACAAAACCCTACTTGATCTGGGGCCCCACTTCCTCTCTGACCTGATTTCCTTATGTTTTGCCTCATTCCAGCCACACTGGTTTCTTTGCTATTCCTCCATGCATATTTCCACCTCACAGTCTTTGCATTTCTTCCCCACTGGCTGAAACTCTCCTCACCTAAATTGTTCAGTCCCTTAAGTTAGTTCTTTGCTTAGGTGCCTCAACAAATTCACCACTGCAATATTCCCTATACTCCATGCCTTCCTTTAATTTTCTTCCTGCATTTAACATCTAACATAATATAATTTCGATCGTTTATTGGGTTTTGTCTCTCTGTTAAAAGGAAAGCTCTGTCTGTTTTATTCACTCATGCGTCCCTAGTACATAGAGGAAAGCCCTAGCACATAGTGGGCACTCAATAAATATTTATTTCATGAATGAATGAATGACTGAAAAAATGAATGGTTAAGATTATGAGCTTTGTATTAAAAGTCTGTATCAAGTCCCACCTCCACTATAAAAACCAGCTGAGGGAAGCTGGACAAGTTTCATAAGTGCTTTACCACTTAGTTTTATCATCTGGAGAAAATAATACTTAGCTCATAAAGAGTTATTGTGAGAATTAAATAAGATAATGTGAAGCGATCTTTAGTGAATGAATGAATGTGTTAAGTGCTTGGCAAATAATATTCAATAAATGGTAGCTATTAACATGATGATGATCATCATCATCATTAGCTTCTAATAAAAGAATCAATTTTTATCACAGAACTAAGTTTGTCGTAGATTCTCTCCCCTCCCTTTTCGGGAGGCCATTTTGGCAAGTTTCCTCCTCCAACTAAGGGGCTTCAAAGGGAAGTCTTTGGTCCCACCTCCTGCAGCTGTCCAAACGAGCATTTTTCCAGAGGGTCTGGGACCACTGGGACGTTCTCCAGAGCACTCAGGCATGTTTTGATGTGTTGGCCTGTGTGAGAAAACCCAAAAGGTGTAACTAATTTGTTCAACAGAAATATAAAACAGGCCCTTTCTACTTGCATCTGGAAGGAACCAACAGGGGAAATGAAGAGAGGACTAAGGTTTGCCAGGGTAACACCCAGGTTCCCTCAATGGAACCACCTCTCCATGTGACCCTCCAGCAGAAGGACTGAGTTGAGGGACTCCACCCCCACCCCCAATGCCAGCCTACCCCCAGCACAACTTTCCTACACTGATCCCCAGTGAGTCTTGGGGTCTCTGAAGGCAGCTGCGAACCAGGAGGGGTTTGGAGTTTTCAGCTCTTACCTGGGTCAGGGGCTCTCCAGGGCACCCACAACACAGATTCCCATCCGGGCTCCCCTGTAGGCCTCGGTTTGCTTTCCTCTTTCCTGACACTGACACAGGAGAGTGTTTCCATTCTCCAAATGGTCCCTTGTGCGGTTTCCTAGTCTAATGCTGAAACATTTATACAGGCTCTGCCACAGCAGCTGTGTGCCGGGAAATGGGCCGAGACACCCGGAGGCCTCCCCAGCCATCCAACCTCAGGAAATAAGAATGCTGGCTCCTTGCCACACTATGTTGGTCAGTCTCATTGGGGCCTTAGAAATGTGGAGTGAAGCCTGGGTGATGTCAGGACTTGGAGCTTGGAGGAGGGGCTGTGCTATGTACTAGGAGCCCGGACACAAAGTTGTCATTTTAAAGCATGTCTAGAAGATTTAAGGCAAGGCAAGGAGACTGCAGCGAACTTGTGACTAACTCCCTCAAGCAGTAGTCCAGTGGTAGAAAGGGTTGTCAACTGTCAGCAGTTGCCTAGAGTTCACCTCCCTCTCGGCCACTTGGTTAGCAGCACTAGTGCCTAACACAAATAAAGTACTATGAGGATCAAATGAGATAATGCACATGAAAATTCTTTATAAGTACTATAGAACTGCAAGGATCTCGTACTACTTCTCTCACAATCTCTAATATATCCTGATTTGCTTGTTCTCCGTTATGTCTCTTTCTTCCTCTATCTCTCTGAGCATATGCATACACACGCATCCATCATCCCATTTGTCCAGCTGGGTTCTAAAATGGGTTGTCCTGGAGGATTCATCAATTCAGTGTTAATTAGTGATGGTTAGACGTGTGGGCTAGGTACCAGACTCCCTACAAGCTCAAGTTCTGCTATTTTCTAGCTGAGTGACCCCTGGTATGTTACTTAACCTCTCTGTGCCTCAGTGTTCTCAACTTAAAATAGTGATGATGATGATGATGATGATGATAATAGCTCCTACCTCCACTGAGTTATGGTGAAGTCTTTGAACTTCACCATATATGTTTATATGGTGAACATATGTATATGTTTACCACATATAAGGACTTAGTCCATTTAGGTATCAATTTCCCCAGACACAAATTAGTGATTTTCCAAAAAATGGAAGTGTGATCACATTTATGTTGCACTAAAACTACACTGTATGAATATGAGTCTTCCTATTTTGGTTTAGAAGTTGTTCTAAGGTCTTAAAGAGCCCCAAATTAACATTATGAACATAAATCATTACAGTGTGAGATGGAGAAAGAGTTGGTTATTTGAGCTCTTGTATTGTGTAGATTCTGGCTGCCTAAGATGAACCACATGGGTCACACTCCATGATTTCAATCTGAAGCTGAAGTAGTCAAATAGGAACAATATTATTGCTAAGCTAAAGTCACCAGACAGTGCCTCCTTTGAATGCCTGAGGCTGACATTCAAAAATCCTGTCATTACTTGTGATGTGACGACCTCATTTGTTTCTAAAAGCGGAATTCCATCAGCACAGTGCATTTCCCAAAGCAAGTTATATGAAATACTAGTTCCTTAGAATGGTAATAGATGTTGCATGAAAAAAACAGTTCCATGTTACACGTTTGGGAAACTTGGTGTTAAGCAAATGTAAGCAGGTTCCTTTAACTAGAGAACCTCACAGAACCTACAACATGAAACTCATACTGTGAGTCCTCAGGAGTGGACCACTGTACAGAACATTCCTCAAATATCCTTGACCCCAGCCAGCCTTTCTTGTGGAGTGTATAGGACCTTAGGAAATGCTAGCTTGGTGGGATTCAGAATCTAACAGACCTGGAAGAGTCAGGTCCCAGCTCTGTGCCTCACTATCTGTCATAGCAATTTGTAAGGCAAATTACTTCATCTCTAAGCTTCAGTTCTCGCATCTCCACCATGGGGATAAAATAGATGGCTTCTGATTTGTTACATGAATAAACTATATTTTGGAAAGATAAGTAATGTGTATATATGTATGGATGAAGATAAAAATTAATGTGGTATTTCTTGCCAACAGGCTCTGGAGGTAACAAGTTTCTTCCAACTGTCCAGACTTGTGCTGTCCAATATCATGGCCTCTAGCCCCATACGGTTATGAAGTCTTTAAAATGTGACTAATCAGCAAGCGGTCGGTTAGCTCAGTTGATTAGAGCGTAGTGCTAATAAAATGTGACTAATCTGTAAATGTAAAATCTGTGCCAAATTGTGAAGACCTAGCACCAAACAAATGTAAAATATTTCATTTTTCACATTGATTACATGTTAAAGTGATATATATATATAATGAATTAAATATATTATTAAAATTAATTTCACCTGTTTCCTTTTACTTTTTTACATAAGTCTACTACAAGAAAACTTTAAATCACACCGTGGCTCATGTTTGTGGTTCATAGTATGTTTTCTATTGGAAAGCATGATCCAAATGGTTAAATGAGCCTTAGAATCCTTTCACTCTCTAACCTTGTTTGCACCACTTAGCTTATTCTCCAACAGCTACTCAGAGCTGCTGACCACTTCCCAGGCTGCCTGTGCAGTTCTTTGAAGGGCTGGCAGCCAGGCTGAGTTTCCAGGATGTGGTGAGAATGGTCTTTCCTGCCATGTAAATGTTTGGTTGGGCTTAGAAAGAGTTAATGGATTAATTTATTTGACTGTTAAAATTCTCTCAATGAAGTTTTACAGCTTTCTCCAAAGGGGGTGTGGGGAAGATGAATAAGGCATGCATACTAAAGATAGATTTCAAAGTCAAGTTGAGGGAAGCATGAATTGGTCTGAAGTCCATTATTTTGGTCTGGACTTTGAGTTCATAACAGCCTCACACTTTGTCAGCCTGTCACAGACGGCCCACACTAATCACCAATTAAGAGTGTCTACATCAACTGGGTACCTTCTCAGGGCTGTTCGGGTGGTGAGTGTATGGAGTATTAATTCTGAACACAAAATGGACGCTAACAATTTTGAGTTATGTCAGTCACAAAGTGACAGTCATGCCAGAGCATCATGTGAAAGGCGCACCCAGTGAGTGCCCTAACCAGCCGGGTGGAGTGTGACCATCTGGACAGCTTTATCAGACTGCAGACGGGTGCATTGCACCCAGTCTCGAGCATAAGATCAGAGCTCTCTGGTGGCTTATGCTTAGGGCGCAAAGGATAAGCTGACAGCCACACCTGCAGATGGAGTGCTGGAAGCCTTGCCTCTGCCCATCTCACCAGCCCAGCCTGATGCCCGACGCTATGCACTCCAGCGCCATAGGGACTCTCACTGAACACTGGACTCCCTTGCATCCTTCTTTCAAAAGACCCTGTTTACCTTGCCTAACCTTATTGCTTACAAGCCTATGTGAAACTGCTCTACCTCGACTATTAGAGGCTATCCTCTGACCGGAGCCTTGGTTAATGCCTGTGGTAAACCAAGTCAGTGGGACTAAATCCATGGCTTTATTCTAATAAAGTCTGACATTGTGGAAAGACAAACATGGTGAGACTGCTACTTTGATAGTCATGTCTTGCTCATGACAGTGAGCTAAACAGATCTTTGGGCTCAAGGGCGTCAAGTAGATATTTGTCATGAGACAAAGAGTCTCAGTGTCCACTAATGTCAACCTATCTAAGAGGAGCAGCCTTAAAGGTGCAAAGAATACCTGAATCTAGCCTCTGAACATTGGACATAGTGGGTAAATTGGGAATTGCCAAGACGAGGGCAGAGGGAAAAGTAAAGAATTCCCTTAGTACTTGGGCTGTGTCTGTTTAAACACACATCTCACTGCTTACCCTATGTGATGGTTATATGTGAATATACCTGATCTACCTTTTTAGAACATAGCTCCAAGAAAGTTTCCAATGAGGATTCATATCTGATTTATCTTTGTGTTATTATCTGATACATAACCTTGAGCTTGAATGCTCAACTAAATGTATAAGGAAGTGGAAGGAAGGAAGGAAGGAAGGAAGGAAGGAAGGAAGGAAGGAAGGAAGGAAGGAAGGAAGAAGCAGCACACCTTGTTAGAAAATCTTAATCAGGATATTCCCCTAGGCTACCCCAGGCTCCCTGGTCTCCACAACAGGAATGAACCATTTAACTTCTGGAGTTGTTTCTATAGCAAGTAATCTCAGTTCCTCCTCAGAGGAGGTCACCTAAGTTGGGTTTAATAGCACCCAAAAACTCTTTTAAAGGTGCCCTACACATATACACCCACCAGTCACTCATCATCACATTAGTTGTTGTTTTATTGTCACACAAATAATTGCAATTTCGTTTTTTTTATATTTATAGCTAATCTCATTCTACAAAGATTTGAGGTTTACCACAGACAATGACACTTACAATGAAATAACATACCTATAAAATGAGAATCAAGTTTAGAGAAACTAGAAATAGAAAAGCAAGGCTGGGGAGAGTTAAACCCAAATGCTAGAGCAAGTGTCACCCTAGGTGCTGGAAGGTAGCCTCAGATTTGGGTCCAAGCCCAGCCAGGTAATGTTCCAGCTACAGAACTATTTCTGCATGGTTTTCCCCTACCAGGTGGCAAGGCCTTTAAGCATCCTCCAGCCACTTTCCTTTTCTTCCCAGGCCAGCCCCAGAGGACAGACAAGTCTCCTGGTGCTATACTGCAGTGGACAGAGAGAGGAGGAGGGGCAGGAGATGAAGCAGAAGCAGCAATTAAGAAATACCGATTACTGCCTTAATTGAGCTGAGGGGAAGCGGGGGACAGCCAGCAGTGTGGTTTGCGCCAACATCCTTCCAATAAGCAGCGTCTGTGTGGGGAGGAAGTCTGGGCCTTCCCCTCATCCATTCTCAGCATTCCCATCAGTAGTCCCGGAAGCACAAGCCCAGAGCTGTTGGCAGGCCAGGCTTGTGTGGGTGAGATGGCCTTCTCTGCCACTTTGTGCCAGGCCATTCTTGCTTTTCCCTACCAAAGCCCAGGCCTGAGCACATCTGCTCTTTCCTGTAAGCCTGGGGGTACTGGTTGGCAGTGTTTCCCAAGGAACCAATTGCACCATAGGGGGCCTAATTAAGACCTTCAAGTACAGTGCCCTCAGAGGTGGGTGAGGGTGACCAGAAGTGTCACTCACAACAGCTGACTACAGCTGCCCCTTTATGCCCTATCACGTCTGCCCAGCCCTGCCCTCACAGCCCACATTCCTGTTAAGAGATATCTGACCCTTACCCACTGCCTGATTAGAGATGATGATGCTATTTTTTAAAACCATTCCTCCCTAATGAGCTTCCACATCCCTATTTCCAGTCAGAGCCCACACGAGGTTGGAGCTGGGCAGGGCCTGTGTCCTTAGCAGCTGGCTCAGCCCAGAGGCCCTCTGCAGCCTCATTATCACAATTCCCAGAACCGAGGCAGGCCTTTGTCTAGGAGCGTGTAACTTGTTAGTGGCTGGAGGCTGATTCATTTCTCCTCTGCCTATAGGGGAATGGCACAGGCCCCCAGACAAGCATCCATGTAGCCCATCTCTGTCACGTACTAGGCACTGGAGAAGCTCCCAAACACTTGTTTTCACACTTGGGATGGGGGTGGCTGGAAGGAAAACGTGTGTGTGTGTGTGTGTGTGTGTGTGTGTGTGTGTGTGTATCCCCCAGTTATGATATAATTCATGCTGTGATAAAAGTGTAACATTTTGTACACTCAGTCTAGAGTAAGGTGACTATAACCCAGAGCTCATGGTGCCAAGTCCGTCTTGTCCCTTGAGATACAGGTAAGATTGGTTCAAAATTCCCCATTCCATGTCCCCATAGAATTCCAAGACCTTTTTTGGATTTCTGCAGATGCCTGCAAGCTTATGTATCACTGTCACCTCAGGGCTCCTGTGACCATGCATGGTGTCTCTGTTTTACGCAGCACGGACCCAGTGATAATTACAGCTTTCTACCTGGATTTTCATAAAGATATAAAATAAACATACACACACCCTCTCTGGAGGCATTCCTGAGCATAGTGGACAGCTGTGAAGAGTCAGGGACCAGAGGGACACAGAGAAACAGTGCAAGGCTTTCCAATGGAACACTGAGCATCTCCTGGTCTTAAAATGCAAATCGTAGAAACATTTCCAAGGTCCACTTTTCCAGTTTCTCTCTTCTATCTATAGCTCTGATTTCCCTGTGCTCTCTCACCCTTTGAGAAAACACAACCAAAACCAAACCAAACACAACTTTCTCTTATAGCATCCTGCAGAAAACCTTAAACGTCTCATTTTAAGGGGAGGCCTCCTCTTGCCTCTTATGCTCTCGGTACCTAAGTTTCGCCTCGCAGCTTTTCAAGATATTTTCCCAGAGGAAGGCCCCTCCCTGAGATGAACTCTATGCTAACTATTCAGATAGGAATATTTTCACTTCATTATATTTGTTAAGGTGCCATTCTACAAGGCAGGTTGCTTGCCTAATTCTCCTACTAAGCACAAGAACTCATTTATTTGACATTATCTTGGGAACTGATTCTCCTATCAATGATTGAAGTTTGCCCTCGGATCCCAATCATAGATTTCACAAGAATTTTTATCTGATGTGTAGAATCATAATTTCAGAGCATAGGAACCCACTTTAGAATTCATTCCCAGTTGAGTTGACTGTTGTTTTATGTGGTCACAAAATACCTTGTACTTACACCTGCTCTACCACTCATCATAATGTAATGGAATTGACATGTAAGTTGTCAGTTTCCCCACTAGACTGTCAGTTCTTTGAGTAGGTTCTGAGACTGCATATTGTTTACCATTATACACAGTTATTATACCTGGCACATCACAGGAGCTCAAAAAAGTATTTGTTGAATGAATAAATAAAGAAAGAAATGATTACCAGCCACCCCTCGTCTAGTAACTGAATTTCCCTATAAAACACCTTTGATTTGTGACCATATCCTCCTCAGGGACCCTCCAGTGATGGGAAATCCTAGTTTTCTTACTGCCAGAAAGTTCTTTTTGTTTAGTCTTTATCAGACCTACAGCAACTTCTACCCATTGGTACCTAGGGCCCAATGTGGCCAAACAAATGCATTCTGTTCTACTCAACAGCTCTTCAAATACTTGGAATAGCTTTTTTCCTCCCCTGGGCCCCCCTACATGTTCTTCTTTCTACCAAGGAGGTTTCGCCCCCACATTTGACTTTTCTAAAGCCTAGTCCTCTTTCATGTTGTAACTTTAATGTCACTTTTGTAACAACCTCATATGAACTAGGTCCCCACAATTATTGCTCTTTCATAGGCTCATTTCCTGTTCCTTCTTAGTACCTGTCACAATTTGTAATTATGTAACTCTTTATGTATCAATCAGGACAGAAACCCAATATTAACCCATGAAAGGGAATCTATTGCCCTACCTACCCCAAAAGGCATCTCTAGGCAGTTAAAGATCCTTTACTTTGAACTCAGATTCATTATCTCTGAGAAGCTCCCCAGATCCTTCCCTGGTTGCTGACATTGCATTTTTCAAGATTCCAGTGCCTGCTGGGGATTCTCAACACTGACCTGAAGATCACAAAAGAAGGACTATGCTCATTTCTGCAAGACAAGGCACCACGGAGGAAAGGGGAAGCCCATGGAACCGGTTGGCAGCAATACCACTGCACAGTCTATTGCTTTAACATTCTCCCTACTGTCGATGATGCCTAGTCCATGGAATGAAAGAGGAAAGAGTCTGTGAATCTTAAGGTATCTTGGTTTCCTTTCTGGCATTGAAAATAGAAGACCTAATTTAAGAGGGACACACCCTCCTGTTTAATCATGTATATTGCCTTCAAAATAAAAGTGTCTAAACAACTCACAAAGTCCTTTCTGACTTGATCCAAACATCCCATATCACACCCTGTCTTGCAGTTTCTGGTCTGGCCTTGATGAAATATTTGTAGTTCCTCAAACTTGCCTTCTCTCTGTGTTCTTTCTAGGCTTCCATGTTCCCTCTGCCAATCCTTTTCCCCCATTCCTTCTTCTTTTTCTGCTAGCTCGTTCTTCTAGGAAGGCTTCCTTGGTTGCCACCCCAAAGTATAGGCTAGGTACCCTCCAATATGCTGACAGAGTATCCTGTACTTACTGGCTTTTTGTTTGATTTGGTTTGATTTGGTTTAACATGAGAGAGCTTTTAACTCCATATAATAAGAAGACGTACCTTCCATTCAAAAATAAAATTTGGAGCATAACCCATTGTCTGCCTATCAGCCTGGGTCTTTTCAATGAGGTCACTAAGGGCCATCAGTTTTCACCCACATACATGGAATTTGAACAGTGGCTTATGACATTTGGAAGGGATTTAGAGATCTTGGTGATTATTCGGGTGGATTTGTATCATGTTGCAGGCCCCACAGCATGTCAAGCCTTTGATCAATATACAGAAGGGATGTGGTCCAACGAATTGTTGTATGTGCTAGCAAGGAACTCAGAGCATCCTTTCCTAGGGACTAAGACACCTGTGTATTGTATTGTATTGTATTCTTGAGTACTTACTTTCTCCATAACCAGAGCCAAGACATTTTTAGGGATGTTGACAAGTACAAACTCACCAGGGAAACTGTAATCATTCCTAATCTAGCTGGAGCTTTCTGGTCATGAGTCGTAACCTTAATAAATATAAGTAGATGCCATCTGTCTATCCACCTCTGCACTGCTGCACTAGCCCCTTCTTTATCTGCTCAGCCTGGGAGAGCTGCCAACATCCTGTTAGGGGCCATTCTTAGAGTAAAGAGAGGGCTTCATGTTTCTCACCAGGTTCAGGTCTTACCCTCCAAATGAGTGACAGAGGAGCAACATATCTCACTGATTTTAAGGCATTTCCCAAGCTACCTCAGTTTTCAGAAGTTCAAAGATTTATACCTTAAGCAGCATTCCTTTGGGGTAGAGGTATCACTCCCCTCAAAGGCCCCTATAAAGTGTTTATCAAATAGCACTCTTTTCAAGTGAAGTGATCAAAAACCCAGATCAAACTGCCTTAGGGTAAAAAAGAAATATATTAGTTCATCTCCCTACAAAGACCATGGGGTAGCCTAGCTTCAGGCAGAGCCTGATTCAGGGCACCTAACAGTGTCCTTAAGGACCAGTTTCTCCTTCTCCCACCTGTGCCTTTGCCTGCTCAGTGTTAACTCCTTCTCAGGCAACACCCCTTGAGGGATCCTAGTGGCAAAAGACTTCATTTCTCCCAGTTGCACATCCAATAGTAAGAGGACATTTTGGCTCCTATGCTCAAGGAAAAGTGGCATGATTGGCTCTGATAGGATGCAAATGAATCCCTAAATGAAACACTGCAATTCGGGAGATAAAATGCCCTGCTGGGCTGGGCCTGAGGTTATGCGACAAAGGAGTTAGCTCCACAAAAATACATGGATTGAGAATGAGTACTAGTACTAGGCAACAACAAAATAGGAAATTCTTACCACAAGTCAGTCTTAAAAATGCTTTCTTTCTCTCTCTGAATATTTATGTGTATATATGTTTCTTAAATATACTTTACATGTATTACATATATTCATTTTATTATAGTATACACACACACACACACACACACACACACACATATATATTCTAAGAGAATAATCAGATATACAAAGATTTGTGTTCAAAGACAGAGTCATGGCAGCATGATTGTCCAAATAAGAGCCAGTTACCTAATTATATAATGAAAAGTAAAATAATGGATTATTATGCATATGCTAAAATAATATTTTTTTAAAAAAAATTAATATAGCTAACATACAATATTATATTAGTTTTAGGTGTACACCATAGTTATTCAACATTTATAGACCTAAGGAAATGATCACCATTATAAGTCCAGCAATGATCTGACACCATACTATATGCTATCACAATATTATTAACTATATTCCCTATGCTGTACATTACATCCCCATGGCACTTTTTTATACTTCTTTTTTTTTATTTTTATTTTTAAACTGTATTGGAGAATAATGTGTTTTTCCCAGGACCCATTAGCTCCAAGTCAAGTCATTGTTTTCAATCTAGCTGTGGAGGGCTCAGCTCACTGGCCCATGTGGGAGTCCAACTGGCAACCTTGGTGTTATGAGCCTGCACTCTAACCACCTGAGCTAACCAGCCGCCCCCCAATTTGTACTTCTTAATCCCTTCCCTTTTTTCAACTAACCCCAACCTCCCTCCTACCTGGCAACCATAAAAATGTTCTCTGTATCTATGAGTTTCTTTCTGTTTTGTTTGTTTGTTTATTTTGTTCTTTAGTTTCATATATAAGTGAACTCACATTGCATCTGGCTTTCACTGTCTGACATACTCCACTTAGCACAAAACCCTCCAGGTCCATCCATGCCACTGCAGATGGCAAGAACCCATTCCCTTCCATGGCTGAGTAATATTCCATTGTGTATATGTACCACCTCCTCTTTATCCATTCATCCATCGACAGAAACTGAGGCTGCCTCCACATCTTGGCCATTGTAAACAATGGTGCAATGAACATATAGATACACACATCCCCTTGAAGTAGCGTTTTGGGTTTCTTTGGATAAATACCCAGAAGTGGGATTACTGGGTCCTTCTTTGTCTCTTATAGCCATAGCCATTGCTTTAAAGTCTATTTTTTTCTGGTATAAGTATTGTTACTCTAGCTATTATTGTTCGTTTGTTTTCATTTTTATGAAATACCTTTTTCCATCCCTTTATTTTCTGTCTGTGTGTGTCTTTTGCTCTAAAGTGAATCTCTTGTAGGCAGCATATGTAAGGGTCTTATTTTCTTATCCATTCAGTGATCCTATGTTCTTATTGGAACACTTAATCCAGTTACATTTAAAGTAATTGTTGATAGATATGTAGTTTGCTATTTTATTATTTGTATTTTTTATCTTTTTTTTTTTTTTTTTTGTCTTAAAGAAGTCCCTCTAAGATTCCTTGTAACTGGTTTGGAGGTGATGAATTCCTTCAGCTCTTTCTTGTCTAGGAAGCTCTTTATCTCTCCTTCGATTCTAAATAATAGTTTTGCTGGGTAGAGTAATCTTGGTTGTAGGTCCTTGCTTTTCATCACTTTGATCATCACTTTGAATATTTCCCACCAATCATTTCTGGTCTGCAAAGTTTCTGTTGAGAAATCAGCTAACAGTCTTATGGGAGCTCCCTTGTAGGTAACTAATAGCTTTTCTCTTGCTGTTTTTAGGAGTCTCTCTTTGTCTTTAACCCTTGCCATTTTACTTGTAATGTGTCTTGGTGTGAGCCTCTGGGTTCTTCTTGTTTGGGACTCTGCACTTCCTGGACTTGTATGTCTATTTCCTTCCCCAGTTTAGGGAAGTTCTCCATTATTACCTCTTCAGACAAGTTCTCAATCCCTTGTTTTCTCTCTTTTCCTTCTGGTACCTCTATGAGGTGAATGTTGGTATGCTTGATGTTTTCTCAGAGGTACCTTAAACTCTCCTCATTTTGGGGAGATTCTTTTTTCTTGTTGTTCTTCTGTTTGAGTCTTTTCTTCTACCTTATCTTCTAAATCGCTGATTAAGTCCTCTGCTTCATCTAATCTACTGTTGATTCCCTCTAATGTATTCTTCATTATAGTTATTGTGTTCTTTCTTTCTAACTGGTTCTTTTTTATGTATTCTATCTCCATTTTTATGTTTCCCAGTTCTTTGTGGATGTGCTCCTTGAGACTGTTGAGCATCTTTATAACCAATGTTTTGAATGCTGCATCTAGTAGATTGCTTGTCTCCATGTTGTTTAATTCTTTTTCTGGAGCTTTGTTCTGTTCTTTTATATGGGAAATGTTTCTTTGTCTCCCCATTTTGGCTGCCACCCTCTGTTTGTTTCTATGTATTAGTTATGGCTGCTATGCCTCCCCATCTTAGTAGAGTGGACTTATGTAGGTGTCCTGTGAGGCCCAGTGGCACAGTCTTCCTGGTCACCAGAGCTGGGCACTCCAGGTGTTTTCCTTGTGTAGGTTATGTGTGTACTCCTGTTTTAGTGGAGCCTTGGTTGCTGTTTGCATGTCACTGAGACTGATTGACCTTTGAGCTGATTTGTTGTGAGGACTGGCCATGACTATAGTGGAGGAGCTGTCATGTAGGGGCTGACCTTACAGAGCAGGGTTCAATTCAGCAGGGTTCTGGTGCCTTTCCAGTATTCCCTTCGGGTATTTGTCCTTGGAGGTGGCTAGGTGATACTCCAGCTTGGTCTGAAGCTGGTCACTGAGCATGCCAGCCCTGAGGCCTTCTGGGAAGGGACTCACTACAAGCCAAGTTAAGCTGCAGCCTGTGCCCTGCCCAGGGCCACCTAGCATGAGCCACAAAACAATCCAGATTGCCACCACCTGTCCTGGGTTTTGAGATTCCTTAGGAAGCCAAGCCATGAACCAAGGATGGCTGTCGCTAGAACAGGGCCTAGGGCTCCTCACCCAGGTATGGGACATGCTGAAGTCTGGTGCTGCTTGTTTGGGTTTTGTAAACCTTTGAGAGATTCTAGGAAAGTCTGCAGTATGAACCAAGGTCATTTGTATAGAAAAGCCATTGGAAGTGGCTTTCGTGTGCCCCAAGTTGAGGCGGGGGGGAATGGGTCTCAGGGAATCACCAGGGCACGGCAAACAAATGGTGTTAGCCAGGTTAATGGAAACTCAGATATAATAGCTGCCTGTGTCTGAATGCTGGGAGGAGGAAGGGAATAATGGCTTCCACCAGCTCCTCCCTCCAGGAGAAAGCTGCCCCTCCAGCCCTCTCTCTGATGCCAGACGACTCAGTTCCTCCCTGTGTGTCCCTGTTCCTTTTTGACTTACTGTCCAAGCACTGGAGCTCAGAGTAAGTGAGTCCATGCACAGGCCCTTTAAGAAAAGTACGTGGCACTGTAGCCACCCTCTGTGGTACTCAATCACAATCTCTGCTGGTTTTCACAGCCAGAAGTTATGGGGACTCCTCTCTCTGGTACTGGAACCCTGGGCTGGGGAGCTTGCTATGGGGCTGGGACCCGTCCCTCCTCTGGGGAGGGCCTCTGCAGCTGAGATATCCCTCCCAATTTTTAATGGTCACATGCAAGTGTGGACCAGCCTCTTCCATGCCTCTGTCCCTCCTACGTCTCAAGCTGGCTTTTTCTGTATGTCCTTAGTTGTAGGACTTCAGTTCAGCTAGACTTCAGGTGATCCTCAATGATGGTTGTTCTGTAGTTTAGTTGTAATTTTGATGTGGCAACACATCAAAAAGGAGGCAACACAACATTTACCTACTCCACCATCTTGACCAGAAAAAAACCCTAAAATAATATTTTTGAAGACTATTTCATGGCATAAGAAAATGTTCATTATATAATATAAAATGAATCTCTATATAGTATATGTAATGAATATATAGTATGTGTAAATTATATTTAAGAAACATATTCATGTAACTATGTGAGGTAATGGATGGATGTGGTACCAAACCTTATTATGGTAACCATTTTGTAATATATACATATACAAAATTACTTACACAATGTTAAACTTACACAATGTTAAATGCCCATGATGTCTCAATAAAACTGGGAAAAAACTTTTAAAAGAAATATATTCATAAAAATATAGAAGTAAATAGCAAAATATTAGCAACAGTTATCTTTATGTTTTTAGAGCTATAGGTGATTTATTTTCTTTATATTTTCTAAGTTATTTTTTAATTAATTTTTTTATTAGTTGCAGGTGTACAAAGCAAAGTAATAGTTAGACATTTAAATCCCTCATAAAGTGATAACCCATCCCGCAAGCTACTATCTCTTCTGACATCTTATATAGCTATAACAATACCATCGACTATCTTTCCTATGTTGTACTTCACATCCCGTGACTATATATACCTATATATTTAGTTATAGTTCACATTCAGTAGCACTCTACTTCAGCTCTTCAGATGTATAGCTCATTTGTCAGGCATCTACACAGCCTATGACATGATCCCCTTGGTAAGTCCAGTGCCCATATGGCATCTTACATAATCTTTACAACATTGTTGGTTATATTCCTAATACTAAATTAACTATCAATTTGTATTTCTTAATGCCTTCACCTTTTTCACCCTGCCTTCAACCCCATCTATCACCCTGGTAGATCTGGTACCTATCTGGTACCATAACTAGTTATTACAATATTATTGACTATATTCATTATGCTATACCCCACATCCCCATGCCTACTGTATGACAACCAATTTGTACTTATTAATCCCTTCCCCTTTCACCTATCCTTATTCTCCCCCTCCATCTTAAAGAAGTCCCTCTAAGATTCCTTGTAATACTGGTTTGGTGGTGATGAACTCATTCAGCCTTTTCTTGTCTGGGAAGCTCTTTATCTGTCCTTCAATTCTAAATAACAGTCTTGCTGGGTAGAGCAATCTTAGTTGTATGTCATTGCTTTTCATCACTTGGAATATTTCCTGTCAGTACCTTCTGGCCTGCAAAGTTGCTGTTGAGAAATCAGCTGACAGTTTTCTGGGTGTTCCCTTGTAGGTAACTAACTGCTTTCCTTTTGCTGCTTTTAAGATTCCCTGTATTTAACCTTTGGCATTTTAATTATGATGTCTTGGTGTGGGCCTCCTTGTGCTTATCTTGTTTGGGACTCTGTGCTTCTTGGGCTTATATGTCTATTTCCTTCACCAGGTTAGGGAAGTTTTCTGCCATTATTTCTTCAAATAGGTTTTCAATTCCTTGCTTTTTCTATTCTCCGTTTGGTACCTTTATGATGCAAATGTTGGTATGCTTGATATTATCCCAGAGGCCCCTTAAACTTGCTTCAATTTTTTGGATTCTTTTTTCTTTTTGCTGTTCTGGTTGGGTGTTTTCTGCTACCTTATCTTCTACATTGCTGGTTGGATCCTCTGCTTCATCCAATCTACTGTTGATTCCTTGTAATATATTCTTCGTTTCCATTATTGTATCCTTTATTTCTGACTGGTTCTTTTTTATGGTTTCCATCTCCATTTTTTTGCTTCCTATCTCTCTGGTGAAGTTCTCCCTGATATCACTGAGCATTCTTATAACCAGTGTTTGGAATTCAGTGTCTAATAGATTGCTTATCTCTGTTTCACTTAGTTCTTTTTCTGGAGCTTTGTTCTGTTCTTTTGTTTCTTTGTCTCCCCATTTTGGCTGCCTCCCTGTGTTTGTTTCTATGTGTTAGATAGGGCTGCTATGTCTTCTAGGCTTAGTAGAGTGGCCTTTTGTAATAGGTGTGCTGTGGGGTTCAGTGGTGCAGTCTTACTGGTCACTTGAGCCACACACTCCAGGTGTGTCCCTTGTGTGGGTTGTATGCACCCTCCTCTTGTATTTGAGACTTGGTTGATAATTGCACATCAATGTGAGGGACTGACCCTTGGGCTCACTTGTTGTGAGTACTGGCCTTGATCCTACAGAGCAGGATCTGCCTCAGCAGGACTCGGGTGCCTGCCTGATCCACCTCTTGGGTGTGTCTTACTTGGAGGCAGCTGGGTGATGCCCCAGTTGGTTTTGAAGCTCGCCACTGCGGGTACCAGCCCCAGGACCACCTTGGAGAAAATCCACTGTAGGTCTACTTCAGTCACAGCCCATGCCCCAACCGGGCCAGCCAGTGGGAGCAAGAAAGAAATCCACAGATGTCCACTGTCTGTGCTATGCTTGGAAGCACCTGAAGAGGCCAAGCCGAGCTCCAAACCACAGCTGGCTGCAACTAGTGCCGGGCTTAGGGCTGCTCAGCCAGAAGCACAGGACATGCTCAAGCCAGATGCTGCTTGTCTGGGTTCCACGAACCTTTGAGAGACCCTAGGAAAATACAGCTTGAGCCAAGGTAAGCAGTCTGCATGGAAAAATTACTGAAAGGAGGCTGGGTATGCCCAAAAGTTGGGCAGGCTAGGTCTCTAATTACCAAGGTGGAGTGAAAAAACGGCAGAGACTCATATATGGCAGCCACCTGTGTTCACACACCAGGAAGGGGGAGGGCTACACAAAGAAATAATGGCCTCCACCTGCTCCACCGTCCAGAAGAAAGCTGCCTCTTCAGCCCTCACCTCAAGCCAGCCAACTCAATTCCCCACCATTTGTCCCTGCCACCTTTTCAGCTGCTGCCCCTGTGCTTGGAGCCCAGAGTGAGTGATTCTGCTGGGGGGTAAGTCCATGCAAACAGTCCCTTTAAGGAGTTCCTGGGAGTGCAGCTGCATTTAGCCTCACTCAGTCACAATTTCCACTGGTTTTCACAACCAAAAATTATGGGGACCTCTCTCCCTGGCCCAGGAACCCTGGGCTAGGGTGGGGCTGGATCCCTCACTCCTTTAGGACAGCCAACATAGCCCTCACAATCTTTAATGGTCACACATGGGTGTGGGACCAGCCTGTTCGGTGTCCCTGCCCTTCCTACCAGTCTGGAGGTGGCTGCTTCTGCGTGTCCTTTGTTGAAGGGCTTTGGTTCAGCAAGATTTTAAGAGATTCTCAATAATGGCTGTTTTATAGATTAGTTGTAATTTTGATGTGGCTGTGAGAGAAGGTAAACACAGCATTTACCTACTGCGCCATCTTGGTTGTCCTCACTATTTTTTCTAAGCTCTTTTACACAAAGGGGAAAAAGCAAGTTCTTTTTTAATGAAATGTAATCATGTTACTTGGGGTTATACAGCCATGTTGGGTTATACCAACCCAAAGCAATCTTGAGGGAGAGAAGATTTCAGGGAAGTTTTGTTATATGGAGGCCTGCCTTGATGAATATAAAGCAGAATATTTTGTGCACCTGCCAGAAATACCAAGAACCTGGAACAGGAACCAAGAGGCACTGGAAAGAGGAACTAGGTTTGTCCTGGGTTCCAGTCAGGTCTGTGTGGGCCCCAGATTGTCCTTGCTAAAATTCTGCTGTGTCAAAAGGTTTCCACAGGAGTGGTCACTAGAGAGAGACGTGTGAAGCATGATAGAGACTAACAAGTCCCAGGATTTGGGACATGTAAGGGCAGCATATGAACCCACTGTTTGCAAATGGTTGAGACTTTCCTCAACTTTCCCCAAGCCTGCCATTACTTTACAGAACATCTTGAATAATTATAGAAACCATGATAATAAATTCCTTATACATGTTTTATAAGGAATTCTATACTTACTTTTCAAAATATTCTTAAGTATATTAAGAATATACTGTGAAAGTAGGGAGTACTGCCAATGTTCCCATTTAATGGATAAAGAAAATGAGGCATTTAGAGAGAAGAAAGCTAAGTTGGAGAGAATCTTAATAAAAGGTGTCTGAGTTGCATTCAATCTTATTTGGGAAAATGGGGGTGTATTACAAGAAGAGAGCAGGTAATTCCATGGGCTCCCCAAGGTCAGGAGATGAGGTATAGCCATGCCTCATTAGAGCCTATAAATAGTGGATCAAGTATTGCAGCTTGTCCTAGGATCTACATTACAAGATTTCTCCCATCTGCTTCTCTCTGCCAGTTGGTCCCATTCACTTACCTCTCTCTCAGTAGATCTTCTACTTATCCATCTTGCACATGGCCCAACATGGTCACTTGCTCTAAAGTCTCAATGACCTTACAACTCCAGGAGCCACCACCAACCAACCTCTGTGTGTCTTAGTCCAAATTCCCAAGGGAGAGAACCTTATTGACTTAATGCAGACTTTTAATGAAACTGAAATTGAAGTAAGACATTTAGAAGCCCCAAATATTGAAAAGATCATATTGGCCACCCCCAATTAGTAATTCAAAATAAAGACAAGACTATTCAGTAAAATACTACTTTATATACTGTTATATTTCGCAATATTTTTCCCCAAAAATTATCTTTTAGAAAAGAGAGAATCCCCTTATATTCAGTTCTCACAAAATGTCTCATATTATGGAACACTGCCTCTAATACTTAATTTTTAATAAAAAGTACGGTTTGAGGGGTTGTGTATTAGATCTAAAACTGCCTCAGTTAGTGCTGGCTTGGGATGATTACAGAAGTTACTCGGAAGAATTGGTAAAAAGGATACAAAGAAATTCAACATATTATAGTTTTACTAATTATTATGATTATGAGCCCCTAATTCCAAATGTTGAATATTGTTATAAACAATCTCTTTGAAGGTAATTTTAACATGCAACAGAATAAGAGTTAACATTGTGGAAATTGCAAATATATACATAGAATAAAAACTCAAGGATTTTGATGTTATAGAAATGGTTTCTTGTGTGCTTGAGATAAAATATCCAATGACCATGTCATATAAGAATTCAATAAATGTTCTATCTCCAACAGCACATGTAGAAATACAAATGATGTTCTCTGAAGATGAATTTTTTTAGTCTTAAATGATTCAGTGGCTCTACTTTTTTTGATATAGTATTTTGTATGTGACTTATGTTATTTAAATGATTAAATTAGATACAATATGAATATATTTGGATTATTCCATCTATATACCTGGAAGTTTATCTGTTCATGTTGACAAATAAAACTTCCTTGTTGATTTTCTCACTGAGAAAATAGGGAATAACATAACTTTGGGGATTCATACTAATGCATATATGACAAATATAAGGAAATTGAAAAATAATCTTATGTTTGTCATTATGGCTATTTTTTAATCAAAATACTTCCAAAAAAGCTTTTTGAAGTGCATTTCTCTACTTTAGTAGTGTGCTTGATCTATGTGTATGCTTGATTTGTTTATTAGCTCATCTAGGTCTTCCTGGGTCTGAGGTTCCAATATGATCTAACAGCTGAGATGCAGGGGAGATAGGATCTAGCGGTACAAATGCAACTACATAGAATTGCCCCTTTCACGGTCTGGAGAAGATGCTATATGACAATTCTGTCATATAGACCCCTTTACCTTGATCCTGGCCTCCTGTCTATTCAGTGAGTGAGATCATAGCAAAATCTTATTAACCCTCTAATTAGTTTCTGGAGGCAGCTGTAACAAATTACCACTCAATGGCTTAAAACAACAGAAACTGGAGCTCCAGTGGTGCAATCAGTTAGCGTGCGGTACTTATATAACAACAGAAATTTATTCTCTTATCAAGGCCAGGAGTCTGAAATCCAAGTGTCGGCAAGGTTGATTCCTTTGGAGGCTTTGAAAGAGAAGCCATTTGGTGCCACTCGCCTAGCTTCTGGTGACTTAATCCTTGGCATTTCTTGGCTTGTAGTCCTATTACTCCAATCTCTGCCTTTGACTTCACACATGGCTTTCTCTCTTGAGTGTCTGTGTTCTAATGTCCCTCTCCTTTCTCTTATAAGGACACCAGTCACTGGATATATGACCCACCCTAAATCCAGGATGACCTCATCTCAGGATCCTTAATTTAATTGTATCTACAAAGATCCTTTTTCCAATAAGATCACTGTTACAAATTCTAGGTGTTAGAATTTGGGCGTATCTTTTTGAGGGCTCCTATTGAACCCATTACACCTCCTAATTTCCTAGATAGCTAGTTAGCTATTTTACTTCATTGATGTGAGCTTTGAAAATATTACCATTCCTTTAGTGTTTGCCTGTCAGGGCCGGTGCCTTCTCAGTTCATCATTAAGGCTGGAGCAGATTTCTGGGTAAAACAGATAGAGAATATGGTCACCATAGGATTTAATCTCGATCTTTTGACATTACTCCTATTCTGCTCTGGTAGGGTGTGGAAATGAGTGGCCGAAAAAATGAAGTTAATGTAAAAAGAAGACATCAGGCATCGGTAGGGTGCCCCTTCCCTTTTCTTCTTGTTATTTATTTGTCTGGACTCTTCACAAAGCTGAGGTCAGGGAGGACAGAGACTCTGTGGTTCAGCACCGTATCCCCAACACAAGGCTGATACAAAGTAAGCGCTCTGAAAATGTTTGTTAAATGAAAGACTAAGTAAAAGAAAGGAGACTTCTTTAGCACACTGGACTGTGTGTCTCAGACCTACCGGTTACCTGGGGTCTTATCTGCCCACCCCACACTCCATCTCTCCTCCCCAAAATGCGGAATTGTGTTTCTGCTCTCTGAACAGCCCCTGACATCCTAGTATGGCCTCCAGCTGCAGATGTGCCTCAGCTGGAAAAGGTGAAGACAAGCTGCTTAAATGCTTATGCACTGCATTTTCTCAATTATAAATCCAATACTCTCATTTTAATATTTCTGGAGAAGCAATGTACATTTGATACAGTGTTTCTTTTCTTCACTGCCTCAACAAACCACTCACCTCCTTATCCTCTGGAAACCTGTTCTCCAATTGCCATGTATCATCCATCAGTGCCATCAAGGAACCAGTGAGATTTGCTACTTGAATGTAGATAATCTAAGGACAAATAATAACTAATACATTTTGAGCAATTCCTACATGCCAGGAACTGTTCTGAGGTTTTACACACATTAACTCATTTAGTCTTCAACACAAAACCCATTGAAATGTTAAGATCGTTATCCCCACCTTATAGATGAGGAAAGTGATACTCAGAGAAGTTAAGGAGCTTGCAGAAGTTCAAACAGTGTGAAAGTGGCAGAGTTGGGATTTGAATCCAGGCAATCTCTGCCCTGACCCAGCATGCCTTACTGCTTCTCTAAATGCAATAATGTCAGTAAGAGGAAAACTGAAATATGTTAACTGAAAGCCCATTCATTGGGTGCACTGAGAACAAGGAGGGAAAATGTTATAGTTCTGGCCTTTGGGGGTTTATAGTCTCAGGATACGCACACAGGAAACCCACGTATGATGGGTTCAGTGGAGGACCCTGTTCATTGACTGGTCATATTGCTAGAAAGGGACCTTGAGGGCTGTCTTAGTCTGTTCGGGCCACTCTAACAAAATAACATAAACTGAGTGGTTTATAAACAACAGAAATTTATTTCTTATAGTTCTGGAGGCCTGAACATCCAAAATCAAGGTGCCAACAGATGTGGTGTCTGGTGAGGGCCTGCTTCCTGATTTACAGACACGGTTCTCTTGTTGTGTCCTCACATGGCAGGACACACGAGGTGGCTCTCTGGGGTCTCTTTTATAACGGGACAAATTTCATTCATGAGGATCCAACCTCATGACCTAATCACTTCTCAAAGGCTCCAACCTCCAAGCAGCATCACACTGGAGATTGCTTCTACATAGGAATTGGTGTAAAGGGCATCCTAAGTGGGCTCCAGCCCCTGCGATCAACAGAGCTCAGTTCCATCCCAAGCTGACTTCACCCAGAGATGTTCCATTTTTATTTTGAACCTGCTCTTGCTGAACTCAGCAAAGACTTTCATCTTGTTAACACATTTTTTGCGGGAAACGAGTAAACTCATATAACTTTTTATGCCTGCTTACAAAGTGTTAAGTCAATTCTCAGTTCCCTTCTTCACTTGATCAGCACTTGCCTCCATCCTTTACCACGTCAGAGGACAATGACCATGTTTGCAACCCCTATGGCTATTTCCCATAGTGTTTTGGTGATTATCATAATTACGATTTCTGTGTATATGTATCTTATCCATAAGTTCCCCCACTAGACCTCAAATTCCTTGTGGGCAATATCATTCACCTCTGTACGCTCAAGGCCTAGCACTTACTTTATGCTCAGTGACAATGGCCAGATCTGGATTTTCACTGCCCTCTGTCACTCAACCTTAAGCAAGTCACTAGGCTTCTATGCCTCAGTTTCTCCATCTGTCAGGTACTTGGGACAATGTCTAATGCTATTCACCCAACAACACTAACACACCCAACAAATGCTTTTGAAGGAATGAATGAATGAGAATGAATAAATGAATACCCATTTCTACCTGCTTACACTTTTTTGGAGATTAAGGAAGCTCCTATGAGTGGAAAGCCCACTAAAGAATTAAGAGCTCTACAATAAGCAGCAAGTGTTTTTGTTTATTTTTTTTTTTTCAAGAATATTGTAGACATGATCAAATGCATGCTACAGTGGCTATTACAATGGTCCAAAATGACCCTCATTGACCTTTTTTCCTGGTATTCAACTCTTTTGAATCAGGCATAAACTATATGACTGATAGTATATTGTAGAAGTTACAGTGTGTGACATATAATATCCAAGGCTAGGCCAAAAAAATGCCTAGTTGCTTTCAATTTGAACTCGTGCATGGCTTAGCCTGCAAGAAACAAGCAGCCACGTCATGAGAACACTCAATTAGCCCTGTAGAGAGGCCTACACAAAGAAGAATTGAGACCTCCCACCAGCAGCCAACTTGCCAGCCACGTGACTGAACCATCTTAGAATTAAATCCTCCAGCCTCAGGCCAGCCTTTAGAGGACAGCAGCCCCAGCTAACATCGTGAATGTTACCTCATGAGAGAGACTCTATGGCAGAACCAGCCACCTAAGCTGCTCCTGAATTCCTGGCCCACAGAAAGATAATAAATGTTAATTGCTTTTTTTAAGCCACTAAATCATGGGGTAATTCATTATGTAGTAACTTTATGCAAAAATAAAAACAAAAAAAACCTGGAAATATCAGATGAAACACAGAGAGAGCTTAATCCCTGGTAGTCCATTTTACCCATCATCACAGAGAATCTTCACAATGTAAGAGAGATGATCCCTGCCAACAGCCGGAAGGTACCCCAGGAAGCCTCACAATGAGTACAACAGGAGGCAAAGGGCCCTGACTGAGCCGGAAGAATCTGCTCTGAGCATGTGCTTTCCCTCCGCTACCTCTCCCATATCTTTTCACCTCTCCGCCATGGCCCTATTGGGGAAAAATGTTTCTAGGAGGTGATAAGAGAAATGAAGGACCCAGTACCAGACCCTGGGCATGCTAGGCCAACTTCCTTACATTGGCTACAAGGTTGAAAGAGTCTGTTGAGTGTCTTAATGCAAATCAGGAAAACGCACCCCTTCCTCCCTGCAGCTGCAGCCCCACTCCAGGGCACTAGAACAAAGAACAAAGTGTGGCCTGGGTGTCTCCGACTCTCTTGGATGTTACCCTTGTGCAGAACATAGCCAGCCTCAAGCGTGGTTATATTGATTGCCCAGATTCTGACTCTATGCCTGCCTCCTCCAGACAGAGCTGGTGAGCGATCTGAAGGGTGGAGGCAGGCCCTGCACACACTAGAAGCAGAGTAAGCACAGAGCCTCAAGGCTCCTGGGCCTGTGCCAGACCTGTGAGCCAGGCTCAGAGGGACAGCCTGTATTTTTAGCGGGTAATCAGCTCTCATTTTGTTCCTCTCTCAGAAGCCCCACCCTTGTACAAATGGCCATGTAATTAGCACCTCTCCAGCTCTAATTCCCCCTTTGTCTGTAATTAACATCCAGCTGACCTTTGTTCCCTTAATTGCTGTTTGACTCCTGATCCCCTTATTCCACTTTGCCTTCTCCTTCTCCCCTCCCTTCCACTTGAGGAACTATTGCATACAGTACAGTAGTTGATTTTTTTTATCTTGGAATCTTTGGAATACCCACTTCTCTGCTACTGGAAACACATCTTCTTGAAGACAACTCTTATTTGCAGAGTGTTGTTTTAAACGACTCTCTCCTGCTTAGCCTTGCTGGCTTTCTAGAACTCAACTTCCAACTCAAGAGAATGGGTATTACTAGCCTCCTTTTACTAGGAGAGAAAATTGGAGGAATATAGTGATGCAGGGGCTTGCTTATGCAGCTAAAGTTACTCATGGAGAGAGACCACACTCCTAGGCATTTGATACAGTGGCCTCTTGGTTCCTTCTCCCAGCTGGAGAACTTAAGCTTGGACTCTCTCCATGATCCCAATTTCTGACCTGTACTCTCAGCACTAGGCATGAATCTCCGCCTCATGTTTTCTGAATTAGATGATTGCTTTTACTTACCCCTTTCCTGCCCCAAGATGCTGTATAGTAATAGTGATAGGTATCATTTTCTGACCACCTATCATGTATCAGACACCATTTTAATGTTTTAACAGAGAGTACCTCCCCTCACCTCTATGAAGCATTACAATTTCTATCCCTTCTGCATACGCAAAGTCCTTACTCCAGCTATTGTCCTTCCCATCTCCTGAAACTTCACCTTTTCTCATTCAAATGGATTATGCCCATCAACACAAAATGCGATTTAGAGTCTCTCACCTTCAAAAAATAACCTTCTTTTGGTTCATATGCTCCTCCAGTCATCACCTATTTCTCTCCCCCATTATAGGACCATTTCACACACACACGCACACACACACACACACACACACACACACACAGTTTGTATTTTCTGTACCAATTCCTCCCCTCCATTTTCATGGAAGACATTCTAATCAGACTTTTGTGCTTACCACATCTCATCTCTAAGTCACCAAGGACTTCCATGTGGCTAAAACCAATGACCAATTCTCATCCCTTATCTCACTTGACTTATCAGCAGAATTTAACACAGTTGATCTCTTTTTCTTTTTTTGACACACCCCCAATCTTCCAGGTTTCCAAGACATCTCTCTCTCTCTCTCTCTCTCTCTCTCTCTCTCTCTCTCTCTCTCTCTCCCCCCCCTCTCTCCCTCCCTCTCCCTCCCTCCCTCCCTCCCTCCCTCTCCTCCTGCTCGTCCTCCTCCTCCTCCTCCTCCTAGTACATTGGTCACTCCTTCTCAATAGCCTTTGCTGGGTCTTCCTCATCTTCATGACTTCTAAAGTGACTCTTGACTCAGGGTTCAGTTCTCAGGCTTCTATCAACACTGACTCCCTAGGTCCCTATGTTATGAGGCCCAATAGCAAGGAGCTAAGTAAGAGCAGCTTCTAAGAGTTGAGGGTGACTTCCAATCAATAGCCAGCAAGAAACCAGAGCCCTCAGTTCTATGGAAGCAAGAAAATTAATTCTACCAACAACCCACATGACCTTAGAAATGGATTAATCCCTAGCTGGGCCTCCAGATGAGAATACAGCTCAGTCAGCACCTTGATTGCAGCCTTGTGAGATCCTGAGTAGAAGATTCAACTAAACAATGCCTAAATCCTTACCCATCGAATCTGTAAGCTAATAAATGTGTATTTGTCAAGCCACCAAATTTGTGCTCATCTGTTTTACAGCAATAGATAACAAACACCTGTTCTCCATTTTTTTTCTTTTCTTGTTTTATTTTTCTCTATAATATCATCATCTGACATTTATTTTTTTACTTGTGTATTTGTTTATCATCTTTTTCCTCCACTAAAATGTATGATAAAAAAAAAATCCATAACTGAATTATCAGCCCCCCAAAATGATTTCTGGTTCATAACAGAAATTTGACAAATATTTAAAACTGAGTAAGTGAATGAATGAATAGTTTTCCATTTTAATAGCTACATTTTCTATGTGTGCCACAGCCCAATAATATACATAGGGTGAAGGACCAGATTTTTTTTTCTAATATATCATAGGTCAATTCTTTTGTTAAATGTAAATAAAATAAAATAAAGCCAATTTTTGAATTATTATTACATTCAAAAGATATAAAATTTGTCTGGTTGCTATAAAAATTTCTAAATCTTTACTTTCCATTTCTGTACTTATCTCCTTGCAGACCTGTAACAGCCCTTGAATAGGCACCAGTCCAAGGAAAACATTGTGAGTGTCACTGCTGAGTGAATAGTCAGTGCTTTGCCCAGCTCCCCTCAAATCTTTTTCCTGTTTCTATGTGTTCTTCCTCCTAACTTTGGCATACTCTCCCTCCAATAGCCCGCACCAGTTAACTCCTGAAGTGGATTGCCCTCAGGCTACTGGGATCCAGCTTCCCTTCTTAACCCAGAATTTTGGAATGAAGCATAATCCAGAATTTACCCATGGGATTCGACTGCAGCTACCTTCTTTGGAACTTTATCTGAAGTTACATCCTTTCTTGGCTTCTTCCCCTTCCTTATCCACCTGCTTCCCTTCCTTTATTGCTTCTCCTGGAAGCACTTCACTAATAAATCACACTTGTCCTCAGATTCTCACCTCAGGGTCTGCCAGACCTATGACAGGTACCAAATTATTGCCTAATATTCAGATGAGACACGCCCCTTATTGACCATTTATAGATGGTGAAACTAAGGTGCCAGAGTGGAATAAATTTCAAAACTGTTATATTATGTGTAGTTAACTTTAAAATATATCAGCATAGACATAGTGAAAGATACACAGATAACTAGCCAACTATGAGTGGTCAGAAAAACAAATGAAGTGCCCTAAAGAGAATCCATATTCTAGAATTGGTTAGTTAGCATATGAAGGAACAGTTCATACTACAAAGGTAACACTAGAGGATTCGTTAATTAATATGAGGAATATTAGAAATAATGTGTCACTGGTGAAATAAGTGTTGTTTAAGATTTGGGTTTAGGTAAGAGTATTGTTCAGGTAACTCTGTGCATAAATGTGATGGAAGAATTGGTAAGCCTAGAACAATAATACCTTTGCAGTGGCACCATAGATCTAGAACTTTATTTACCCTTATGTAGCCATACCTGAGGAAATATTCTGTCATGTGTGCCGAGTAGAAGATCCTGTATTCAAGCATCATCACATTTTCTCAGCGTGGCCCTTTCATAACAGATGCTTGTTGGAGTCCATTAAGAGTAGCATGTGTTTGCAGCTCATGAAACTATGAGCCTGTGTCTTGTCAATAGACCTTTTGGAAGCCCATTCTCCTTCTTTCATTTCATCTTGTCTCTGTCCCTTTCAGTCTGGCAGTGTTACTGCTGATATAATATTCTCAAAAACCTGTGTGTCTTCAGTAAATGTCACAACGTTTCATACTATTAGACTAGAGGGTCCTACACAGATCCTTCCTGAATAATCCCATCTCTAGGGTCTTCAGCACTAGCCCAGAATAAAGATTACATTTTCCAGCCTCCCTTGTAAGTAGCCAATGGAATATAAACAGAGTTAGTGTGTTTAACTTCTAGAAAAGGTTCTTAAATGAAGGGAGACAAGTTTTTCTCCTTCCAGATGACTGAGATGTTAGTTGTGATGGCTGGAGCAAGAGCACTTAATGTGAACCATGAGATGAAAGTTACATGTTAAAGATGGTAGAGCAACAAGGTAGACAGAATCAGTGTCCCTGATGAGTATGGACCTACTATACCAGTCCTAGGTTGTCAACCATTACATAAAAGAGAAATAAATTTTAATTTATTTAGGCCATGGGTTTTGGGGTTTTCCCTAAATCACAGACCTGAGATCCCACAGCTAGGATGTCATAGAGCACTTAGCCCAACCCACGTGTGATTACAGACCTCCCGATTTCTCCAGTCTATTCTTCAACCTCCTGGGAACTCTAGGAGTTTGGTAGTAATAGTTAGAAATATGGCTGACCTGGGCACTAGGAATATAGCATTTCCTTGTGATTAAGTCAGGTCATGTTGGCCCTTCCCTCATGCTGGTTAGAGGGAGAGGAAAACAACCAACCAATCACTAATATAATAGAATCTACATTTCCAAATCAAGTGCTCTTCCCACATTTCCAACCTACATTACCAACATAATGTGAAGACATCAGTCCCAAGGACTTATGACTAAGTGACAGAACCTGATCAGAGGCTTGGTTTGTTGATTTTCAATCCCCCGTTCTTTTCATCACACCAGTCGGCTGTGATGGCATCTGGGCCAAATCTGAGAATGTAGGATCCTCTTCTGTCTTCTCCAAGGAGAACACAGAGATAACTAACAGATTGGAAAGAAAGCAGGAAAACAAACATCACTGCTTGATACCACAAGGACCAAGATTGCATTTTATTGGTCTGGTTGTCCCCAAGGCCTCATACAGGACATGGCATATACCAGGAATTTAATATAATATTATTGGGAGAGAATAAAAGAAGGGTTAAAAGGATGAAATCAATGACCTAAACAGACTTGGGTCTATTGTCTGTCATAGCACACCGGTGGCAGCAATAGCTCTGATAAGGCTCTAAGCGATCCACTTTATGGGCAAGAAACCAAGTCTGGGTTTTAATAAAACATCCACATTGACATATTGACTTCTCTTGACCAGGCCCCTTGCTTTCAGGCTGTTCTCTCAGGCAAGGCAATTCACCAAGAGCACAAGCCAGTTCTCACTTCTATCCCCTGGTGACTATTTGACATGTTAGCCGCAGAGACCAGGGTAGTGAGGGTTAGTCTCTGCCGGGTCATACACAATACATACACACAGCATGGCCCATTGATAGGGAGAAGAAGAAACATGTTTAACATCAACAGCTTTCTGTCTCCTGGCTGAGCCATTCTGCATTGATCTTGGTCAAGGTTTTTAATCCATTTGTGACTCAGTTTGCTTCATCTGCAGAAAGGGAAATTAATAGCCTTTGCCTCATAGAGTTGTTGGGAAGATTTAGTGAGTTAATATATGCAAACCACTTAGAACAGTGTGTGCCATATAATAGGTGCTCAGTAAGTATTAGCTGCCATTGTCATCATCATCATCATCATCATTATCATCATCACCATCATCATCACCACCATCATCATGCAGTCTGTTGAGTTATTTTTCAAAGAAGGACAGATCAATTTCAGAGGCTTTCCCTGTGGGTGCTCTTTCTCCATTACCTCTGAGCTCACCACACATTGGATGACCAGACACTTGAAACGATGCAGGATACCGCCCATTTAAAACTCTTACATACCTTACTGAATTTCCAGAAATTCTAGTGCTTTTGTTTCGGACTACAGTTTACCAATTGCTTCTTCTATCCAACTTACAAGTCCTTTAATTGTCAAGGTAAGCTTTATTCTTTTGCCTCTCTTTTCATTGTATCTTTCCTACTTTTGTAACCACTCAATGGAAGCAAGCAATAGCCATGTTTTAAAACTCTGGTATACCTCCCACTAGGAAAACCCATTCTCATGCAATAAGACCCAATCAGGAAGCATAGTATCCAAAATCATACATTTCGCTTTGAGAAAGAATTCCACTACATGATTATTTTAAAATTCACCACGGGGTCCCCCTAGTGTATTTTAAATACAATTTTATTCATAAAATTTAATTAAAAATCATGGTTCTAGCACCAGGATGAATTGCTGGGATAAACTTCTTCACTTTGTGGGTGAGGGGAAATAAGACCCAGAAAGCAGAAGGGACTAGCCCCCAGCTGTAGCAGAGTCAGAAATTGATTTTGTTGTTGTTATTATTTGTCATTGTTACTCTAAAAAGACTGAGCTAAAGTATTATATAATTAGGATGGGAAGAAATCTTACACTCTGCCTTCCTTCATGGAGTTTACATTTTACAGGCAAGCAAACCAAGCTGGATGGATGTCTTCCTCAGGGTCACTCAGCCCCTTATCAGGGAACATAGAACTAGTACTCAGGTTTCCAACTTTCTAGTCCTACATTTTCTGTACTACATTATGTGTCTTCAAAAAGTCTAGGATTTACTTATTGAGTTAAGGAAGAAACAGGTGTCTCTTGCATACGCTCCAGTTCTATCAGGAATCAAAGGACCCGGCATTAAAAGATCTACCTCATTGGGTCCAAACACTTTGAGATAAGGACACTGGTTAAGTAAAGGCTGTTGTCATCATTCTGCTCTCAGTTCCTCAGTCACCACCTCAGACAGAAATGAACCTTGCCAATTCAGTGGAAACCTTCCCTGACCACCCCAGACACAGAGTTCGCCATTCCCACTTCCAGTCGCCCATCATACATTACTTTGCTTTATTCTTTTCTTAGTATATCACTATGGACATTGGCATAGATATTCACCTCTTTATGTATTATTATGTTATGTACATAGCTGTGACCAGAACTCTATCTACCTTGTTTGCTGTTCTAACTGAGCACTTGCACAGTGCCTGGCTCATAACAAGTGTTCAGTAAACATTTGTGGGGTGAATGATTGAATGATCATCCTTGACTTCAGCCATTGGACTTATGCTGGCTGCTATGACAGATTGTTTCTCAGTCACTGCATCGCTTAGCACTATGCCCCAGTTGTGAGACAGTATCAAATCCAGAGTCTGGTGGGAATGTTTTCTTAGCAGAAATGTTCACTGACTGTCAACCTTCCTGCTGAATCCAGCAGTCTGTTTCCATTTCAATATGGCTGCAATTTTTTTTTTGAGACTACATCTGTAAAACTGAGAAATGTTAGAGCAATTTTCATAATAGCAAGTTTCTTACCCCACCTTCCCCAGTTTACACGATGTGACAGTCTTTATTGTGGAGGATACGTACATTATGGCTCCAAAGTCATTTTCTTGGATGTCACCCACTCTGCTTTGTTTTTGCTTGTTACTCCAGCAGAATGATTCTCTCAGGAGAAAAACTAAGATTTTTAATAAAAGCACAACGCTGTAAAACCGTTTTTGAGGGAAAGTCATTTTTTATGAGCTCTGCTAACTGCCAGGCTGCTGAGTATGTTCCATTTCTTTTTCAATACTTTGTCCCTTCTTGGGGTAACAGCCTTATGGGGACTATGTTATATTTCTCTTTGGATCCTGAAATATTGGTGTAGTCCCAGCAGCTAGGGGATATTTAATTCATATTCGCAGAATATGAGAAAATAAACATATCTACCTATGTTACACCTAGTAAGACAAGTGCTGGCTGTTCTAATCCCTCAAATTGGACTTAGCAAAGAAGTCTATTCATTGGGCCAGCACCACAAAAATCAGCTGTCTTATCAAAATTTCTGCTTTTTATATCTCATTCTTTCACAAGATTGGTTAAAACTTCAATTTTATGCAAAAACAAATAAACAAAAATAAACAAACAAGCTCTAAACCTTGGGTTACACAGAAATCAAGTTTTACTTCAATAATTCTCAATAGGGGAAGACCTGCACTTAGGGTTATGCTTTAGGAAATTGGGGAAACATTTTTGGCTATTGCAATGATTTGAGAGAGCAATACCAGCATTTATTAGACAAGGGTAGGGATGTTAGATATCCTAAAATGTGTGGGACAGTCCTGACTAATGGAAAACTATTCATACCCCACGTGAATTTCTGATGTTCCAAACCATCTACTGGTTTCTGGCTGGGAATAGGATCAATGATTGGGGTTGGGGGAGCGGCAAATATTTAGCCTGTAACAGTGAGGGAAAGGATTACATGAGCTGAAAGAACACATGTATTAGGTTAAGTAAGAGATATTTTAAAAGTACAGTAATATCTTGGTTTGCAGCATAATTCAATCTGGAAATAAACTACTTGTATTGAAAGACATTGCTTGTTTACCCCACTAAAATGTATTAGAAATGTTTGCTCATATTGTGGAATACTCACAAACCACGTTACTAGCAATCCAAGGTTTTACTATATTTAAAAATTGGATCAACCAGTAACCACTAGAAGGTTTGGAAGATCAATGACCTGCTCAACTGGGCATTTTAGAAAGATCACTCTGACTATTGCAGATGGATTAGAGGTGGGCAAGAGAGGATGACCAGTTACTAGACTTTTAGAATATTCCATAGGAGATATGACAGTGCTTTGAAAATGGTACTACAGTGTGATGGAGAGAAATGGCTGGTTTTGAAAAACATTTGGGAGGTGAAATCAATCCAACTTTGAGACTGATTATATATGGGCATGAGACTGGTGGGAGGTAGTTGTCAAGAATATTTCCTGGGTTTGGTCATGAGCAACTGAATGGGGGTACTGATCAATAAGATGGAGAACACTGGAAGTTGAGCCCATTTGGCAGAAAAGATGAATGAGTTCCTTAAGTGACCACATCTACCCTCACAGCAGCACTTCAGATAAGAAAAATGAGCTCTGAGAAATTAAGTGATGTGTTATATAGAGAGTCATGGTTAAGGATAATACAGATAACATTAGAAGTTTAGATCTCCTGATTACAAAGTCCAAATTTTTTTTCCTAGGCCATATTTGCTGAAAAATGTTTCCTGTCTTCCAGGAAATTATAATCCCTGGTGACTTGGGGTAGAAAACTGGAGACATTTCTACAAATGGCCAGCAAACTGGACCTTGAATGACAAGTGTCTGAGACTGGTCATTGTTCAATACTATGAGACTTCAGAGGGTAGGGGGAACACAGCTGGCTGGAGTGATCAGGCATGTTTCACCAAAACACTGGCTCAGGAGACAATAATGAAGGAGGGGAAAAAATTTAATAAGTGATAAAGCAATTGATATAGAAGATGCTTTCATGCAGAAACAAAAGAATATCAGTGAGAAGCAGTGGTTTTAAGTATAGACTCTGGGGTCCATTTAACCAGGATCCTAAATGGGATCTAACATTTTCTAGCCATGTGTCCTGGGGCAAGCACTTCTCTGATGATTTCCGGTCCTGTGAAGTGGGAATAATAATATGTCTATTTAGAGGATGGTTTTGAGTAGTAAGTATGATCATGCCTATCCTTACCATGGTCCACAAGAACCCATAAGACCAGCCCCCTGCCATTTCTTGGATCTGAAATTCCTGGTTCTGCCTCACTGGCCTTCTAATTCTCCAAGACACCAAGCCACTCTGGCTTCAAAGCCTTCCACTTACCATTCCTTCTGCCTCAAATCATCTTCTATTGAATATCTGCATAGTTTTTCTAAGGTTCACCTTATCAAAGAGATTTGTCTTCTCTACTGTCCCCTAAAATAGCACCCCCACTATACCCTCCTTATATCTTGCTTCATATTTCTTCAAAGCACATGCCATTTTCTGACAAATTATGCATCCATTCTTTTTTTTAATCTGCTTCTTTTCTCCAGAATACATGTTCCATGAAAGCTGAGGTTTTCTTTTTGTTCAGTGCCTAGAACAGAGCCAGGCACATGGTAGCCACCCAATAAATATTTTCTGGATGAAGTCATGCTTGAAAAGGTATTTTACACAATTTGTAGCATATAGTAAGTACCTAATCCATATTAATTTTATTTCATGATTCATGAACCTACTCTTTTGATATTTATCTGGCTACACCAGATAATGTTTTATATGTAGAATACCTTATTTTATGTATCCTTCGTATGAAGTTTAAGAGTATACTCCAGCCCTACTAATCTATTCATCAATCCCCAGTATACGTACCAGGTTTTTTCCATCCCCAAGATACGTACCAGGTTTTTCCATGTGCCTATGTGTCTTATGCATGCTATTGCCAGTGATAAGAATGCTTTCCTTCTCATTTTTCTATATAGTGAACTTCTGTTTATCTTTCAAGACCCAGATCAAACATCCATTACTCTCTGAAGCCCTCAGCTCTCCCAGACAAAGTAATACTTCCAGCTCTGTATTTTTTTCCATGATATTTTGAACATAGCCTACCAGAACATAAAGCACACTCTATTAGAATTATTTATATATGAGTCTTGATTTTCTCACTAAAATATGAGCTCCCTAAAGGTAGAGACTATGTCCAATTCATCTTTTTATCACCAGTGACAGACAGATTAGTAGGATTTCTTGACTAGATGATATCTTGCACTTTTGGTTATTCAGTGGTAGTCAACACAATAGTACAATTCCTGTACTCATGCTGCCATTCCCTACTTCTACATCTGTAGAAGTGGCAGGCATCACTAGCTGATCAAGGCACTCTTTCCAGCTAAGCTCATACCTAGCCTCAGTATCCTCTTCAGCCAAATAGCCCAGGTAGCCACTTCTACTCTCTCAGAGTCATCACTAAAGATGAAAGGTATTTGCCATCTCTTTGAGACCCTAGAACTCGGTAGATGCTCAATAAATGCTTGTTGAACAGATGCTGAGGTCAGAGCTATTTACATCAAGCAACAAATATCTTTTGTAAACATATAGATTTGCCTTTTAGTATCACAAAAAAACACTTTTAAGAATCAACTATTTCCTAAATCACCCTTTTTTTTTTCCTGATTGTATGCTTTATCTCAGATCATTACTGACTTATCCCCTCATTGGGCCCATTGATACTCCAGCCACCTGCTCCCCGTTGTATCACCTTCTTGTTCCCTTGGAATGTACTTCTGAAGTAACCCAGCTCCATTTTACAGTTTCAATATTTGTTCTTGCTTCTGCTTTGCAATCCTAGCCATTCCCTCTCCCTAGTTTATGTTCTTGGTGACTCATTTAAAATTTTGTCTAAATGGATAAATAAACATTTATGCTTCTTAGAAAATGGTGTAGGATGGTGAGTGCATTTGCTCATTAAAGAATTTCTATCTATACAAATCCATTTTGCTAAATCCAGTGGCAATAACATCTAAAGCTGCCCCTTTTTTTCAGCTATTTGTACAATTTTGACTTCTACCATTTTGTGTATAGGAGGACAGAAATTACCTAAAAGGATCAGGAAATGGAATGCAATGCCTAGTTAATTTGATACTCTGGTAATCTTTGGGAAAATTCTAAACACATTCTTGTTTCAAAAAAAGTGTTTCAACTTTTAACAAAAATGCTTACCCAATAACACATAGTTGCCCAAATTCTGTCTTAGAAGCTCTGATGACTGAGCATTTCCCAGGACCCTAAGTTATCATTCTGAGCACCAAAGCCCCTTGCCCAAGGATCCAGCAATTTAGGAGATGAGTTAAGTGTGGACTGGCCCAAGATCCTGGCTTCTAAATGTCTTCCATGGTCACTTAGCAATATTTCTCACTAACTGATGTCTGCTTAATTTTGTGCCACTTATTAGAGGGAAAAGCTCCCACCTTGAAATTTCTAGAGTCTACTTTTTTCTTTTTGTATTCGTAATTGTATTCTTGCTTTAATGAGTTTGATGTGGGTGTTACTAAATATCAGCCCATGGACTCTCACCCACCCTTGTCCCAAAATCACAGTTGGTGTTCTTACCATCTACCTTCTTCCCAATCCAATCACGCTGCAGGTCCAGATTGGCACCTGTTGTTCCTGTTACAAACAGAGACATTTCTATGTGTATGCTCTCTATGAAACTAGCCTGCTACTGAAAAAGACAACCCAGAATCATTTCAATGTAATCCTAGGGATTTTAGCACACCTGATAGTAATACCTTCACTGCTGTTCTTCAGCTAAGATAATGAAGCAAAAAATCTAGACACATAAAGTCAAATCCAAGCCTTACCATGAACTAGGTGTATGACCTTGGGCAAATCACCTTGATTTTCCTTGAGTCACTTCCCAAATGCGTAAAGTGAGGGGGTTGGATTAGATCACTCTCACAGCCCTTTCTTGCTAGCAGGTTCTAAATCTGAACTGCCTTAGCCCTAATTTGGGGAACGATTTCTCATTGCCTCTTCCATTCCAGCACCATCTTCCAAAGCACCCTATATAAAGACTGATAGTATTTCGTTGTTATTTTTTCCTTGCTCTGGTGCTATTAAGTGGGGTGACTCACAGGGCTGGGTTCCAGCTGGGGGCTCAGAAACTATCCATTTCTAAGGGGGGAACTCGGAGACTCTGAAGGAGGAAGACAAGCAAGGCGCATCAGTTTGCCTCCTCCACTGATCCCAATGGAACATACAACCAGGCAAAAAAAATGAAAGACCTTTGAGCAAATAGAACCCCGTTCTCAGGCCCAGACTCTCTGATAAATAAGGGCTTTTATCCCCCAGGGAATCCAGTGACACAGTAGAAAAGTCTTCTTTGGAGAAATATCTAAATGATATTTTCAAGTTGTTTGCTATGAAGTGCATGTTGTAGATTCTCTCTCCTTTGTATTCTACCAATGAATTTGTGCCATTTTTACCCTGAAGAAATCACTTTGCCATGGCTGTCTTCTAATCTTTGTTTGTAATAAGTCTATTTTCTAATTGTAATAATACATATTGTTGTGGAAAAGTTTAAAACAAATTAGAAAAGATTATCCAGTGCTACCACCAAGCATTTGAGTATATATCATTTCAACTCTTTTCTTAATATACGTAATTGTAACCATCAACTGTTTCCTCTTTTTTTTTTTTTAATTTTACAATAGGTTACACAAAAGCTTTTTGTGTTTGTCATAACCCTTTCAAGTAACAGAAAACTCAACTTAAACTGGTTTAGGCAGAAAAATGAATTTATTGGATCATGGAAAGTTTCAGGGTAAGAATGTAAATGTTCATCTGAATGAGGGAGGGTAAATAAACTGTGATATAGCCATATAATGAAATACTACACAGCAGAGAAAATGAGGAACTAAAATTATACGTTGGAACATAGGCAATATTCACAAATGTGTTGTATGAAACAGCAAGTTGCAAAAGAATGCATATACCACAATACCATTCGTATATATAACTGTTTAAGGTTACATATAAGCATAGCTCAAAAATACATATATAAGTGAAAAGGGATTGGAAGAAATGAACTCCAAGTTCGGAGAGAGGAATAGGGCTACGATCAGGAGGAAGTAAAAAGAATGCTTAAGCTATAATGGTCATGTTTTATTTCTGAGGTTGGATCATGATTATAAAGGTTTTTTTGTTATATTAATTCAACGCATTTTTGTAAATCTGAAAGATTTCATATCAATTTTAACAACACACACACACACACACACACACACACACACACATTCAAAAACAGGTCCAATAATAAATAGATCCAGCATCCGATATAGCTGGATTCCAGTGTCAGTCTCTCTACTGTCTTCCTCTAGGTTAGCACAAATCATGGGCAGACTCTGCCTGTGTGGTGGCAAAAGGGGCAACAAAAGCTTTAGAGCTTTAGGTTGGTATCCTCACAATTCTTGCAGATAAACTCACACTTAACTTTCAAAAACCCAAAGGGAAAGAGAGAGAAAACATTCCACTCTTTCAAGAGTCCCAAGGAGAAATCCCCAATTCCACTCCACGGGATTACATGCTTATCCCTGCATCTGTGGCCTTGGGCGGGAAGCATGTGAGATGCTCTCATTAGCCTATTCTGGGTCATGTGTCCCACCGTTGAATTGGGGTGGGAGGAGGGTGGTCAATAACATCCAAAGCACATGGTCTGTGAGGGATGGGTGGTTCCCCAAAGGAAAACCAAGGTGTTTTTAGCAGAAGATGAAATAGATTCTGGATAGACATAAACAACAGATGTCCACTCTAATTAGCAAAAAAATTGTTAATTTACTGAAGATACCATAAGGGACATGGAAGAGAGAATGTACAACAAAAAGCCTACAGCAAACAACCTGACAATACTACTTAAACATCTCACCAGAACACTCTACTCACCGTGCTGCCCCACCCCCACCATTAGACATCCTATTTCTCTTTCTCCCCCTTATCCCACACAGCACCCTGACTTCCTAATTGCCTCTCTCTCTTATGACCACAGACTAGGATATTTCCTGTCTTCTACTCAGCAAAGCAAAACCCCTACAATCAATAGAATGCACCTCTTTAGAAAGCAGGAAAGTTTAGGGATTAGCTTTCATTACTTGAATATACCCTTGGGGGGTCTTACACCCATGCAAGCAATTTATTAAAGCAAAACTTCCAAATGTTTGCAAATGTTTAACCCAGAGAAACTTCAATACCAGCTGCTAAGATGATGCATTTTCTCGCGCTACTACTCATATGCTTGTTTAAAGGATGCTTGTTTTGTAGCTTTGTACTTTCTGTTTGTGTTTTCAAGCCATTAATTATTCCTCTAAAACCTTATTGTGTAATGGTTATTTAATATAACTTGATATGAATGTATCATGAGTTTGAAGCCGTCATCTATTGTCAGACATTTAGGATGTTTCCATTTGTTATCATATTATAAGCAATGTTGACATTAACATGTTCATAACCGTTATGTTTTGTTCTCTGAGTGTTGCCTTAGGATCTATGCCTAGAATTGGAATTTCTTAGCTAATGGAGTGTGAACATGTTTATGGCTCTTGATACAGTTTGCCAAATGGCTCTTCAGAAATACTAACACCATGTACCTTCCCCTAGCATTGTATGAGAATGGAATTAACTCATTCCTAACTTGTGTGCCTTTAAATGCAGTACCTATTGAGCTCTGAGTAAACCATAGAGTCCAACTGTAAAGCAAGGATGGTGACATAATACTTCTCCTACTCTGTTAAGTGTTAAACCCTTCCAGAAAAAAGTAAAATATAGAGATAGTAATTATGGCCTCCCATGCTTTCTTTTTTACTTTTCATTTCATCCACCCAGTTTCTCAACCCCAAAACTTATAAATCATTCTTGATTCCTCTCATTTCCTCACCACTCCCCATATTTAATTTTGAATCAGCTCCAATAGAGTAAGTAGATCTTGGATCCCTCCTCTTCCCATTGGCCAGATGCACATTTCTGGCTCTCTTACCTAACATGGAGATGCCTGTGAAACTTCAGATGACTTGAAAGGAAACAAGCTAGCCAGGTTCCCTGACAGAAAGGATGCCAGACACAAACCCAAATGACAATTCAGAGCCTAGACTTTCAGAGTCTGAATTTGGCAATATTGTAGTAAGTTTTTCTGAGTTCACTTTCCATCCCATCAGACCCCTTTTGTCTTGGCCCCTCCGCCCCTCTTTTCATAGAGTAAACAGGTGATTAAGGTACAGCAGCACCTTCAATACCTCAAGGAAATTCCCCACCTGCCCCTAAGCAAGGCTCACCTGAGGCTCTGGCCAGCAAGGAAAAAAAGGAGCCAGTAAAAACAGCACACGTTCCAATCCATTTCCTGAAAGCTCACCTCTAGAGCTTACATGACCTGTGAAATAGTCATAATTCTGTGACACTTAGCTTTCTGATCGTAAGAATAAAGTCATTTTAAATCTTTCTGTTAAACGTCTAATTTAAAATATATACCCAATATACACCCTTTTTGCCCCAAAATGTCTGTTATTTTTTTTTTTTTTTTTTTTTTTTTTTTTTTTTTTAATTTTTACAATTTTATTTAATGAATATTAATTTCCTTGCAGAATACATAGGATTTCTACCAATTAAATAATAATCTAATACGAAGGTAGATCTTATTAGATATACACACATAGCTTTGTTCAACAAAGATCTTCTCTTTGAAAATCCAAGCTCAATAAGCCTAAACTGGCAGTGCCTATTGTTCATTTATTATGGGCAGATTTCCCATTTTACAAACAAACCTCTTAGTTATGGGAAGAGGTTTAGGGTTTCAGAATGTCTTTGGTATGTATTTCCTGATACCAGAGAGGCAGAATTCCACTGCTGTCCATCAAATAACATGCGTTTGCAGATTCAGGGCATTCTGTAGGAGACTTCTACTACTCCAGAGTTAAATACATATAAAACAGTTAAATACATATAAAGACATAATACCTACAGGATAGTCCCCTGGTAACCATATGTGCTTTCCAATCTCATCAAACTGTAATTTGCTACTGTTTCTCAATTAAAATTTTCTAATTCCTATTTCTTTACTTACCCCCCCCCGCCTTTTCTCCCCTCCCAGCTTCTCTCATGTGGAATCCTATATAAGCTTCTATCCAAATACCACCATTTCAAGGGCCACGCAAAGTCTCATCTCACCACCAAAGGACAAAGTCTTCCCTGTCTATTCTACTCTACAGTCATCTAGGCTCTGCCTCTCTTTGGCAATTATCAAACATTTGGCTTTAATCTTTTTGCTGCCTAATACTGCAAATTAGCTTTTCACAAGTTTTTGACTTCTCTTCCAATTAGATTGTAAGCTCTTTTTTATTTTTATTTTTATTTTTTTGAGGGCAGTGTCACTGGCCCTCAGATGTGGGACCCGAACCGGGGCCGCTGGCTTCCCAAGCCAGCGCTTAACCACCACGCCACTCGGCTGGCCCAGATTGTAAGCTCTTTAAAGGAAGACTCCTGCGTTCTGTTTTCCCTATATTCCTCATGTGCCTGGTCAATCCAAATATGACACCACATGTACAATTAGTGTTCTTTACGGATTTTTCTAGAACCAATCTACATCCTCTGTATAAACATGGATTTTCTGCTAGCCTAATACCTTTTTGGTATCAGAACTCGTCGGCTGACTCTGTATCCCAGCCACAGGACTGCAGTTGTTCATCATGTGGGAATTCAACTTCGATGTCATAAACAAAATTTGGATCTTCCTTCTTCTTCTGATTTTTCTCAAAAAGTTCATCCATGATGCTCTTCCTTTTGGCAAGTTCCTTGTCATCTAGTTTGTTCATATCTTCCTCAGGATCAATGGTTGTTTCCCGTCGAATTTGTTCCATTGTTTCTGCCAAACTCTGTCCCGACAAGTAACCTCGTAAAAAACTGAATAACCTCTCTAGCTGCCTTAGGGACACTTGTTCCAGGTAACTCTTGTGTCGTGGATTATTCTTTAGTTGTTCAGCAGCTCTGTTGCAATCTGAAGACTTTGAAAAGTTTCGGACAGGCATGATACGCTGGCGACTTTTCCCCTTCATTTCATTCTCATAGATTAAGATAATAGCTGGAGGCTGGAACCTAATTCCACATTTCTTGGCAGTGCACATCATTCTTACATACACTTCAGAGTAAATCAGAAGAAATCTGATGAAAATGTGTTAGTCACATAATGACTTCCTGGAAGTGGAGGTGGAGATCAGGGCAAGCCTGACCCCAGGCCAGCAAGCGGGGGTCGCGGTAGCCAAAATGTCTGTTCTTGAATTGAATGTTCTCACATCTCCCAGGCTTCAAACATAGGCCCTCCCTCGCCCCACCATCCATGTGGTTTGCTCATGAGAGAAGCCAAGAGATTAGGAAACTCTTAGCACTGAGCAGCATTATATATCTAATGCTAATTCTCCAAAACTCATCCCCATGGTTTGCTGGGTTACTGAAAAGTGAGGGCATGGTAAGTTACAAAAGGACCTTGGTGAGCCCTCACTTTGCAGGCCTGAGAAGGAAAAGGGTTTCCTAAGGTGAGACAGCAAGGCAACAGCAAATGCCATGCTTTTCTGTCATGCTACATGCCAAATCACATGGGTCTAAATATATTCCTCATCTCACCATTATACCACTTGGGAAAGGCAAGTGATTTGTTAATTGCACATTACCAAGAGCTAATATTTACTGAGCACTTGCTACGTATCTGCTGATACATGTGCATTATGTTATTTGGTTCTCCCCAGAACCCCAGGTGGCTTAGTTATTATCTCCACCTTGTAGACAAAAAAGCTGAGGGTTAGAAAGTGTAGCTCACTTGCCCAAGGTTCTACAGCTATAAGAGTAAAGTGGAGTTTGAATTCCAGAAGTTTGACTTCAGAGGACTAATGTTAATCCACTATTTAATCCTGTCCCCTTATTAGGAGACCTTTAGCAGTAGTGTACCCTTCAGCACCATCAGACATCTAGCAAGAACCAAAATGGTATAGTGGAAAATGCATAGTGCTGGAGGTCCAGGCCAGTAAGCAAGGGAAGCCAGTGTAGCTGGCACACTGCCAAGGGGTGCAGGGAGTTGAGGGGCCCACCTAGGCTTGCTGCTGCTAGCCTTGCGAGTTTTCGGAAGGACCCGCCAACAGCATTGCCCTGCACCTGTTCTATTCTCGGATCTACAAGAGCAGATGGCTGACTACCAGCCACAGGGCCAATTCAGTTCCAGGGTTTCCTTGGTCATCAAGAGTAGCTGCTGCGATTGTTCCCACGGCAATGAAAACTGCATGACCCAGGATGCTGAGGCATCCATTTTCTTTGTTTCTGTATATATTCTCTGTAAGGACAGAAACATGTATCCGACCACCCTCTCTCCACCCTGTCAGTGGACCCAAGCCTTGCTTCAAATCCAGAGGGCAGGAGTCCTGTTTTGGCCTTGACAGGATGGACCAGTTTTGCTGGTTTAGCTAATTTAGTCACTGATTGGGAGCCTGCAATCTCATTTCAGTCCTGCCATTGACTGTTCTCTCTGTCCTATCACTTTTTCTCTCTGGGTCTCACCTGTCCTGTTTGTTTAAAGGTAGGAACTCTAGTGAAGTTGAATCTAAGGTAAACACGTCCAGCTATCATGTTCTACATCTGCCATGCTCTGAGTGTTGATGGCAGGGTAGAGTTGACATCATAATGCAGAGGCACAGACCCAGGCGCTGTGCTGGGGGTGAGGAAAGGAACAGTGGAGGAGCAGTGAAGAAGGCAGGCAGGGAGCAGCTCTCAGGAAAAGGGCTGAAGAGAGGAGTCACCGAGGGCCAAGAAGAGCGTGAGAGGGCTGGCTCCTCAGATCTTTGACATGGCATTTCTTTGCTGGGTTTTAGGGAGTGTGCACACACACCTTACGGGACTAGGGGTTTGCTCCACCTGTCCCCTGGCATTTTATATTCTGATTTTTTTTTTCCTGACATGTCCTCAAAACTATCACGAAGAACACTTCTTTGTTGACAATGTTGAGAAGGATGAGCAGTGAGTTTCAAATCCTGCTTAGCCGAAAAACGTACTTATGAAGTCTGAAACACACACACACACACACACACACACACACACACACACACACCCTTGTCATTTTTTTTGTAATATGTAATTTTTTTTATTTTTTTTTATTTTTTTTTTTAGCTGAGCCATCCTGCCACCAGTTGGCAGCTCAGCGGCAGCTCAGCTCGGGCTGGGCATTGAACTACTGTTGCTCAGAGCTCAGCTCACACTCTTGAGCAAGCTCTTAACCAACTGATCCACTTTGGCCGGCCCACCCCTTGTGATTTTTAATGGCACTTTGATAAGAATAATACCTAAGAGCTCTATAGTCTAAGATGGCTTCTGTAAACCCCCCTAGAGAAATTGGGATAGCAATTCCTGTCACAGGGATAAGGAAGCAGGTTGACTCACCCACCACAATCAAAACCACCTAGACAAGCTAGAACACATGGCAAGAAGGAAAAACAACAGAGACAAAGATCAAGTCCAGCATTTGGATCCAAAAACTAAGTTTCTCCCCACCCAGAGTGCTTGTACCAGGCTCTGGGAAATAGACTCCAAGATATCCAATGGCCAGCAGTGCCACACAAATCAACTTGGGCTGAGCTAATAGAGAAGAATGCTTTGTATTTGGGAATCAGGCTGGCTCAAAAGTATCCTGGAGTGGAATCTTCATCTACTATCCAGGGGATTCACACCTGCAATTTCTGTGATATGCATTCATAAGTATTCTCCAACAGAAACCTAGAGTGTAGTAGAAAGGACTTCACAGGCCTCGATTCAAAGCCAGGTTTGGTTTACTATCTTTGAGAGCTTGGGCAAGTTACAACTGAGCCAGTATTTCTTGAGCTGTCCTCAAATAGGCTTCTTTTGACTGGTTGTTGGAAGTACTAAAGATAATGTATGGTTACACTTCTCAGATTAGGCTGGCAAATTCCTAGGAGTATTTGGCAGTACGCTTGGGAGTATGGGAGGCCATGGCATAAATACTAGGCGTGCTCCCAGGGTGTTTATTTTACTCAATGGTAAATCATTCACAACCTGTTTTTATACTAAGCCAGAGATCTATTATTGAGCAGAAAGAAAAATCAGTTGCCCTTTTTAAAGCTCAAAGTGATAAAGAACTTTCAAGACACAGACAGCTGCTGCATGGTCTATGCCCCTAGTTTCTTGGGAATACAAGTTCACATTCTCTGTCTTCAGGGTCGCTCAACAGAAAATTTGAGAAGCTTCGGTGTATGCAAACTACCTAGTGTGGAGTCTGGCACAGAGTAAGTGGTCAGTAATGACTAAATGTCATTGTTAGAATTTCTGGAATGTGATCATCCCATTGGCCCCTACACTAGTCAGACAACACATGTGTGTAGTGTTAGATCCAATGAGGGGTATCCCTTTGTAAGAGATACATAATCACTTAGAATGTGTCTAAATGAAAGGATGATGGCTAGGTTGGTGAGAGGTCTGGAAATTCTATTGTGTGAGAAACCATTCTAGTAAATGGGGCTCTTTAACCTGGAGAAGAGGCAACAAGAAAGATTCTTCCAGAATCTGAGAAGCTGAGAATAGGAAGACAGAGGAAACAACCTGAATAAGCACACTATGACCAACCAAGGTGAAATAAACAGAGTAGATTAAAGCTCTATAAAAGGAAACACTTTTTAACATTTGAACCCTCAGGTAACGGGAAGCAAAGCACAGTGGTTAAGAACTCAGCTTCTGAAATCAGTCTCATCAGATGCAAATCATGGCTGCTTTAACCTGTAATAACTTTGTGAACTTGAGGCAAGTTAGTCAACTCTTTGGCTCAGTTTCCTTGCCTACAAATGGTGATAATGATGCATTCCTCAATCTTGTTATCAAGATTAACAACAACAACAACAACAACAAAAAACATGTAAAACACCTAGAACAGTGGCCGATACATAGTAAATGTTCAATACATTATTTCACACAGAAGTTGGCTAGAAATGTATATTTGGGGAGTAAACATGGACTTCATGTTTGTGTCCCTCTTAGCTCCCAATGTAATGGTATAAGGAGGGGGAGCCTTTGAGAGGTAATTAGGATTAGATAAGATCCTAAGGGTGGAGCCCTCATCAATGAGATTAGTGTCCTTGTGAGAGTCACAAGAGAGCTTGCATCCTGTCTTTCTTTTCCACCATGTGAGGACAGGACACAGTGAGATGACGGCCATCTATGAACCAGAAAGTATGCCTACACCAGACAGTGAATCTGCAAGTGTCTTGATCTTGGACTTCTCAGCCTCCAGAACTGTAAGAAATAAATATTTGTTGTTTAAGCCACCCAATTTATGATACTTCGTTATAGCAGCCCAAACATGCTGAGACAAGAAAACACCAGGATACAGGGGATACTTAAAGCTATGGATATTTGTTATAAGACTGCCCGAAAAGAGAATATGCAGGCAGACGAGTAGAGAATCAAAGCAAATTAAGGCCCTGCAACAGTCCTTAGGAAGCATTCAGCGCAAATAGCCAAAAATCCAACAGTGGCATAACTTATTAATAAAGCCATTTAATAATCTTGCATAATACGAATCCTGGAAGTAGATGATTCTGAGGTTAGTCCAAAGTTCAGTGATGTCACCAAGGATACAGGCTCTTTCTGTTTCCTTTTCTGCCATTTTCTGCATGTTGACTATTTATCTTCATGCCTCAAGATGGCTGCCAAAGCCCAAACCCCAGGCCCACACTCAAACATGTTCAAGGCAGGAATATGAAATAAGGACAAAATGTTTTCATTTTGTGAGATTCTGTCTTTCATATAGAAAACTTATTTTCAGAAGTCCTCCAACAGATTTGTCCTTATTTCTCATTGGCTATACCTGGCTTAAAATTGAGTCACCAATGAAGGAAAATGGCATTATTATTCCTGTTTAGACTAACCATGATGTGTGTGCATGCCCCAGATCTGAGGTAGGAGCCTACTTACCTAAAATCAGTCGATCTCTGCATAAGAGCTAAACAGAACTGGGGGGCAGTGACTACTGAGTAGCTGTCACCTGTCACATTTGGGTGACACCAAGATTTAAAGGGTTAAGAGAAGGAAAAAAGACAGGGAAGGACATTGAGAAGGAAATACCATGGAAAATGAAGGAAGTGCCAAGGAAAAGAAAAAAGAAGAAAGTTTCAAGAAGGAGAGAGAGATCATCACAGTGAAATGCTTTAGTCTTTAGGTTCATAAGAACTGAAAGCGTCCACTGAATTGATGATTGATAAACTGAACAAGAGCGGTTTCCACGGAGGGGTGGGAGGCGGAGCAGGTAGGAGCAGGAGCCAGAGGAAAGGTCATGAGAAGCTGAATGAAGTGACAGAGGACAACAGGAAATGGAGATAACTCTTTCTAGTTATCTAACTGCAAAGGAAAAGATAGACAGATAATTGCTGGAGGAGAACACAAGGTCAAGAGAGGGTCGTTTTAAGAAAGGAGAAACTTGCAGTGTATTTATTAGGGGAAATAGAGCCAAAATAAAGAAATATATTAAAGAATTAGGAACAGGAGAAAGAAAAAGGATAAAGAGAAAAACAACATATAGAAAAAGATGGGGTCAAGAACATGTGTAGAGGTCAACCCTAGATTAAAAGAATAACATCTTTTCCACTGAGACATCATAATGGGAAGGGGTAGAAAAAGGGGGAAGGGAGAGTGAAGTAAGGGCAGGTATGGATACAGATAAAACTTATATGTTAGGCTCACAAAAGGTACTCAGAAGGGCCTGTAACACCAAGTGCATGGGAAAGGAAGTGGGGAGGGGCTATAGCTGAAAAGAGCTTTCCATAAACAGTTAACCTCAGAAAATCCAGCTATGCCTAGCTGTATATGTGGAGAGAAGAAAAAGGCTATATTTACCCATCTTTCTTGGGAGACTTTTCTATCAGTCCCTAGATTCTAAATGAAAATGGGCACCAGAAGTCCAGCCAGGCATATGGTATAATTGTTTCTCTAGAAAAGTCTTCCGTGCCCAGAAAAACATTTCCTCCAATCCAACAGTAGGGCAGGGCCCAGCACTCCTGCTCTGCCCATTCAGCCCTTGGTATATCATCTAGGGGTAGCTTTCGGAGCCCTCACCATTGACAAGTGTACTAAGTGATGGCTTTATGATTTCCAGTAGGTCAGGCCTCGTGAGTCTTGAATTAAGAGAAAGTTTTTCTTTCCATTACTAGACACGTTTTAAGGAAAATGCTCAATCCATTGGAGACAGTACTGGCTCATCTTCCTCAGAGAAGATACCTTTGGCCCACTGTCCCTATAAAACAGCTGTAACTCAGACAAAACACTTCATCAGGGACAACAAAACAAAGCATTGACAGGCTAGAATCAATATGTAGTTGAAAACCAATTATGTTCAGAATTATCCAATTTTTACGTTTTGGCTTGTATGCCACTTAGGTTTGGTAGAGGGTGTTAGACTATAATTTTTATTCTTTTGAAATACAGCTTTAAAGTGAATTAAAATTGCATGGGATTGTCTGAAGGACAGGGCCACAATGATAATAACTTTAGGATACATTTTATAACATAAAATATTTTGCCTTACATTTCATTCTCCCAGCAACCCTGGGAGATAGGTGGTCACTCCCTTTCAAAGACAAGCAAATGGAGATTCAGGGAGGTAAAAAGATTCTCCCAAAATCACAGAGCTAAGTATCAGAGAGAGGATTTGAACCCAGGTATTCTTACCTATTTCTATTAGCCCAGGTTTCCACATCTTTAAAAATGGGAGTGATAGTAATAGCTGCCTCACATATAAAGATAAAATACGTTAAAGCCTTTAAGTCAGCCTCTCCAGTGGATTGTTATTTGAGAAAATGTTGGAACGGGTTAAACAAAATTGTTGAGAAATTCTAGCAGGGACGCAGTAGGCTTCGGTGTAGGGAGGCACACAGGTCAAGATTCTTGATTACAAAAGATACAAACTGACCCTGGCTAAGTGAAGCACAAAGAAATTTATTGGCCAAGTATTGAGGGGCTCTGATTCAGCAGGAAGGCTGGAGAGCCTGGTTCAGACAAGGGGCAGGGGCTATGGGAAGCTGAGTGGCCATGTTCACAGCCAAGGGCACGTTCCAGACACAGTCTGCTTAGACACTGGACACAGCCTCTGCCCTACCACCTCTGCCACTGCTGGACCCTAGACACCCTCCTTCAATCAGCCAAGTAAATTCTAAATGAGTCACTTGACATGTACAATCTGGACGGAGTATATGATTGCCCATGTCTAAGTACCAGTTTCCAGAGGGGAAGAGAGCAAGTATCTATTTAGCCTCTTCACCTCCACAGACTTAGGGCAAACTCCCCATATATGGAAATGAGCTTCAGCTTCTGCACAGGGAAAAGAATGGCAAATGCTCACTACAGGTGGTCTACTTAAATAATGTTCTGAAATCTGACTTCCCTTTTCCTATGGAATTCATCTCCTAGCACTGTCTCATCTGTAACTGCTCTCAGCAATTCTTTCTATTTCTGAAAATACCTCAAATTGGATCTGTGATTTTTCTCCAACTCTCCAAATCCTAGAAATTTCCCTGATGAAAATGGCTGTCTTGAATCACCAGGTCCCACTGTGTCCCCTTTCCTTGAAAGCATGTCCAGTCTAGTTCATAGAATTAATGATTTCACCACATATATTACCAGTTGATTAATCAATTGATGGACCTGGTAATATGAAAAGAGGACCAGGAATCAGGCTCTGGCCTACCACTGACTAGCTGTACTTCCATGGGCAAGTCACTATGATTCTAAGCTGCTGCTTTGTAAATGAATGACCATGGTTTCCAACTTGGGTGTTTATTAGCATCACAAGGAAGAAACTCAAATGTGAATTTCCAGGATCCAACAAAAATCTTCTGAATAAAGGTCTTCCAGAGTGAATATCCCAGTCCAAGAATCTGCAGGGATGTTTTGTTTTCTTTCTTTTCCTTTCTGTTTTGTTTGTTTGTTTTGTTTTTGTTTGGGAGGAGTTTGTTTGTTTGTTTGTTTGTTTGTTTTGCTTTAAGTTCACCAAGTTATTCTGATAATAAGTCAGGTTTGGAACCCCTGAACTTTAAGATTCCTTATCTCTCTCAGCTTTAGGAAATGGTGACATAGTAGTAGAATGCAGCAGTTAAGGATCCCATCTCTGGGGACAGAAAGAGGCAGATTCTGGCTCTCACTCTCTTGCTCTGAAACTTGATCAAGCCACTCAATGTCTGTAAGCCTCAGTTTCTCCATTTCAAAAATGAGAGTGATAATTGTATCTATTCCATAGGATTTTTGCAAGGATAAGGTGAGATAAGTCATTTGACCTCTGAGCTGAGGGCCTGACCCATGAACAACTCTCAATAATGGTGGCTGGATTATTATGATGACAGAGGGAGGAGAGTTAAGGCATCGGCTGTGTTGGGGGAGACTTGAGGAAAGCTGGTGGAAACATGACTTTCTTTTTTCTGTTTTTGTGCTTGATTTAACTGTGTAAAAATATAACTGATGAACTTAAAATGTTCAGGATGTTGGCGTTTTTTCCCCCTTTTTTCTGGCTGCAGCTTCTAAGAAGAGGCGTTCCCAAAGAGGAACATCTCGGCCACCCCGTCAATATCTGACTTTCTGCTGTGTCTTGGCTCAGGCCTGAATGTGGTCCATAGTAAGCTGTTTTGCCTTAGTGACTCAGCATAGTAGGCTCTTTTTCATTTCTCTCTCATTTCCCAGCCAAGAAACTCTCCCACCTGTCTTTGCCGTATGCTACTGAAATTGCATTTTGTATCATCTACTGGGAGATAACATAGTTAAATTGATGCTGGGAACCTTATAAGGGTATAAACACTTTGCAGGATGGACGTCATAATAGCAAATTGAGGGTGAGTGCCAATAATAGATTTCTTGGGTGGTTTTCTTTTTTCCTTTGCACATTTTTCAGGGCTCTCCAAGGGGGACAGATATGACATGGCATCCCAGAAATAGTCCTGGGAATCAGATTGAGAAAGGAGTCTGAGCAAGCAGAGAAACCAAATACAGCCCACACCTTCTCAGTAAAGTGAAGGTCCCGTTACTGTGGCCCTTGGTTAGAGCAGTGGAAAGACAGCTTTGGTGTCGGACAGCTCTGGGTCTCAGTGTCCTCTGTCTCTTACCAGCCACATGACCTTGGGCAAGTTGTCTCTGTTCTGAGCCCCCTCTTTTTCATCTTTGTAATGAGCAAGAGTCTGCTGATGAAATGAGGTAGCATTGTAAACCGGTCTGCCACATAGCTGGACGGGGGATGGGGGGGGTGGTTCAGATTATGTTTGATCATGTTGTGTTCTTTTCTCAAATAGCCCCATGTTAGCAGAATTAGTCCATTTCAAATTGCAGCTTCCACAAAGGGGTGATTCTAGATTATTCCAACAGGAAAGACCCCCCAAAAAATTGGAATACACTCTATAGTGTAGATAAAGCATACTCAGCTCAGAGTCCAACTCCAACTCAAGTCCTGTTTTGTGACTTACCATCTTCATATCCTTGAATATATTATTAAGAGTTTCTAGGGGCCGGCTGAGTGCAACGTTAGTGAAGAGTTTGCTTGGGACACCAGCTCTGAGCAGCAGGGCCCCTGTTTGGATCCCACATGGGCCAGTGATGCTGCGCCCTCTACAGCTAAGATGGAGAACAACTCGACCTAAATCTGGGCTGCCATGAGTCACCGGCGATGGTATAGGCTGCAGTAGGGCTGGCCCGCAGCTGGCGTGAGCTTTTGTTAGCTATAGTGAGCCACCATGAGCGGCCGTCCAATGGCTGGTGGGCGACTGCCTTACCCGGGAAGAGCACAAAGATAATAGCAACATGGGCCAGTGAAGCGACATCCTCCACAACTAGACTGAAGAACAAAAAGACAGCAACTTGTCTGTTCCCCTTCCCTATTCCCCAACACTGTACTCCTCCCCCAATTCCCCAATAAAATCTTTAAAAAAAAAAAGTTTCTACATTTGCTGATGGCTTCCTGTGGGCCAAATATTATACAGAATGCTTAATGTGCCTTATTTTACTTCATCTCATCTCAGAAATGACTATCCTCATGTTATAGAAAAGGGAACTAAAGGACAGAAATAGTCAATAGCTTGCCCAAGGTCACATCAGTGTAAGAGGTGAAGCTTGGATTTGAACCCAGTTCTTTGGCTCCAGAGCCCTTCTTTCTAATCATAATGATACCTGACTCCTGCTTACTCCTGACCTTATTTTCTTCTCCATTTGCAAAAGAGGGGATAATGATCCATGCCTACCCTCCAGGGATTTCTAGAGAGGAACATATAAAATTGTGGATTGAGGGAGCTTTATACACTAACAGGACAATGTAATGTAAAGAATTGAAGTCATTATCACAAAGGGTGTAATGGTCTCCTTGATCCTCAGAAAACAATTCCCGTCTCCAAAGAAAATGAAAACTGTAAGGATGACTGTTTTTGCTGCACCCAGCAATGTGAGACTGAGGACAAGGTGGTTTTGCAGCTACACGTTGGTGTATTGAGGAGGGTAGAGTACACACTAAATCTGTATTTATACTTGGGAAACCACGCTGTGCTTAAATTAGCACTTGAAGAATAAAAGCTTCTCTAAGGCTGCCCTTCTTAAGCAACGCAGACTAACATTTCTATAACCACAGACAACAGTATTCTGAAAGCAACAGCAAGATGTTTTGAATTCATCCAAAATCCTTACCCGCCCTTCACCAATCACACCTTCCAACCTCATACCCCCTGGCAATCTGTAATCCATCTTAAATCAAATCTCTTTTCCAACAGTTGTGGCCCAAGCAAGATATAAATAATAAAGACTGTCAGAAATTTCTCTAGGATCTTTTGGTTTATTTAACAGTGTGTTACTCAGAAGTCACAACATTTGTCGCAAAGGGGCCTAGAGTCATTTAATTAATCAGAAATGCCCAGGGCACCATTGCACTGGCAAAGGAATCAACTTTCCAAATTTATGAAAACCACAGAAATAGCATCCAAGCTTTGTCCTGAGCTTTGCCCTAATTTATTAGGCTCATTACTTCTACTGTCCAATAACCCCAAAATTTTACCTGGCTGCCTCCTGGGGCTTTGCAGAGATCAACATTTGCTCTGGGGAGTTCATCCTTACCCAGGATTTTTACCAGGCACACATTCATGCATACCATACACACACACACACACACACACACACGCACACGCACGCACACACACGCGCACACCAAAAACATTCACATCACCAATTCCCATGGAAACCAAACAAGGGGAAAAAATCGAAAGGCAGTACAGAAATTACAGAAAAGCCCTCTGACCCTGTTGTCTGATTCACCTCAGATCTACAACTCCAAGAATCCTCTTAGAATTCTAAAGGGCTGTGAGCATTTTATTACTGTTTAATTTATTGATGAAGGGTAATTTCTTTTTATCTTTTTTTTTAATTTTCACGTTTACTTTTTTTATTAGCTTCAGTTTTATGATGTTATGTCTAACATAATGATTAGACATTTAACCCCTCACAAAGTGATAACCCCCTTAGCCTACTCCCCCTCTGACACATACACAGCTATTACAATACCATTGACTATATTCCCTATGCTGTACTTTACATCTGTGAATGTATATATATATATATATATATATATATATATATATATATATTCAATTTGATATTCAATATTATTTTATATTAGTTTCAGGCATATAGTACAGTGATTAGGCATTTATACAATCTATGAAATGATCCCCCCATAAGTCCAGTACCCATCTGACATCCTACATAGTCTTTACATTATTATATTCCCCATACTGTGACACCTTTGTGACTCTTTTGTGACTACCATTTTGCTTCCTAATTCCTTCACCTTTCTCACTCATCTCCCAACCCCCCTCCCATCTAGCAACCATCAGTTTGTTCTCTGTACTATGAGAGGCGATTTCTTTCAGTTGACAATAAATAACCAAATTAATGTGCATCACAATGAGAAAATGAGAGAGATGCTAATTTTAAAGCAACCACACAGCCACTGGAGTGGACAGAAGCCAATAAAATGTTATAGACATGGGAAGCAAGAGGAAGAGAGATGAGAAAAATATGAATATTAAATATTTTCCTCACTCCTTCAATAGCTATAAATGAGGCTAAATAAATAAAATAATCCATACAATAGAAAATTATGCAGCCTGTAAGGAATGAGTTAGCGTTTTTGGTTCTATCAGGGAAATATGTCTAAGTTACATTGTTATGAAAAAGAATTGCAAAGTTACATCATTGTATTAATCCATTTAGGTAAAAATAATTATATGTAGAAAAAGTATGTCTTTATTAATATTATCACTCATGTATAGAAAAAAATTTGGAAGAATACAAACCAAAAGATTTCCAGTGGTTGTATCTGTCAAGTAAGATTATGGAGAATTCCTATTTTCTAAGTCATTCATTTCTGTAAAAAATTTTTTAAGAGCAAGAAACTACTACACTTACAATCAGAAAAAGTGACAAAGCTGAGCAAAATTATCTTTCTCTGCTTTATGGGGACTGATAAACTTGAGATTTGGGGGGACTCCTATAATGACATCTACAATAGCATGCCTTAGGGCCTCCATTTCCCTGGATAAGCAGATGTATCTGGATACCAAGATATGCCATATTGTAGCCAAGCCTCTTTTCTTCTATTTTGGAAAAACCGAAAAAACCACAGTGACTTATGTTCATTATTTCTGGTCCAGCAGTAGCCAAGTGGGTGGGTGGCAGAATTCCAGGTTCTGATGGATGACAAGACTTCAGTGGTCAAAATGTTAAAGGCCTTTTCTTCTTCTTCTCCTTTTGTGGGTTTTGTTCCCCTTCAGCACTGGCAAAACACATTTACAGAGTTGCTGTATTGACAGGTCATCTGTCATCAGTCTGTAACATTGCCAAGGACCAGTCCTCCTGTCTTACTGTGGACTCTGGTCTGTTCTCAAAAGAGAATGGCATCTGGAATATATGCAATATTTTGACTGAGAAGAAACATGAAAGGGGACACTTGGTCTGAGTTTTCCCTTAACCCAATTTCTTGGCAGGACTTCCGATTAGAGGATGGGAGACCCCTTGGAAAGCCAAGAAGAGATCATAGGTTTAAAATTTAACTACAAATAGCCAGAGTGAGTGTTAAATTTTTTTGTTGTGAACACTTGTTTGGTGGATATGCTGAAATCACATGAATCCCCTTTCTCCAAGGACCACCTTATCTACTCTCATCCGTCAGGTTTGTTCTGCACGAGCTTCCTGTAGCCTCCCAATCCCAGTTTCATCCGGCATGAGCACTTGATTCACCAGGGCCAAACACATGTTTCTGGGAATTTGTGATTGGAAATCATTTTTTTTTTTTTTTTTGAGGGCAGTGTCACTGACCCTCATATGTGGGACCTGAACCGGGGCCGCTGGCTTCCCAGGCCAGCGCTTAACCACCGCGCCACTCGGCCGGCCCTGTGATTGGAAATCAAATTCATCAATTTCATGTTTGAGGCTAGAGTTGATAAGCTCCAAACCCAGGAGCTGTGGCACTGGTACTAGTCAAAAGAATGTGCCAGTGGTGCAGCCACTGTGTAGAACAGTTTGGTAGTTCCCCAAAGAACTGAACAGAATTATCACATGGTCCAGCAGTTCCACTTCTGTGTATATACCCAAAAGAATTGAAAGCAAGGACTTGAACAGGTATTAATACACCAATGTTCACAGCAACATTACTCATAGTAGCCAAAAGGTGAAAATAACCCAAATATTTACCAACAGATGAATGGATAGACAAATGTGGTATAAAAAGGAATGAAATTCTGACACAAACTACAACATGGATGACCCTTGAAGCCATTTTGCTGAGGAAATAAACCAGACATAAAATGATGAATATTGTATGATTCCACTTATATGAAGTATCCAGAGTAAATTTAAACAGACAGAAAATAGAATCATGGTTGCCATAAAATAGAAAAGGGGAAGGAAGAATGGAGAGTTATTGTTTAATGGGTACAGAGTTTCAGTTTGGGGAGATAAGAAAAGGTCTGCAGATGGATGGTGGTGATGACTGCACAACAATGTAAAAGCACCCAAAGCTACTATACACCTAAAACTAGATAGTAAAAACTCTATGTTATGTATATTTTACCTCAATACAAAGAAGAAGGAGGAAGAGGCGGAGGAAGAGGAGGAGGAAGAAGTGGAGGGGGGAAGGAATGTACTACAACCTCTGAGCAATATTGGAATTCTAGAACTGTGGAGCTAGGATGACAGCTTTGAACAAAATGCATTCAATTTAATTCCACAGCTATTTCCTGAGTAGGTACTATGTGTTAGGTTGGCTAGGAGGTTATTCAGAAGATTTAAGGATTAATGAGACCTAGTCTAATCCTCAAAAGCTCCCACTCTAGGAAGATCTCAGAAAGTACACAAATACAAGACGAAGTGTGAAAAAAACACAAATATACCTTGGAGGACTGAGAATTCAAGGAAGACGTTGTTGCACACTTGACATTTGTGATGGCTGTTGAGTAGTGGTAGCTGCTGTAGACTAAATATTTGAGTCTCCCCCCTCCGCCCCCCCTGAAAAAAAATGTATATGTTGAAACCTAATCTCCAAAGTGATGATATTTCTAGGTGGGGCCTTTGGAAGATGACCATCACAAGGGTGGAGCCCTGAGGAATGGAATAAGTGCCCTTATAAAGAGGCCTTGGAGAGCTCCCTTCTCCCTTTACCCATGTGAGACACAGCAAGACAGCTGTCTGTTTTCCAGGAAGTAGGCTCTCACCAGATACTGCAACTGCTGGCACCTTGATCTTGGATTTCCCAGCCTCCAAATCTATGAGATATTTCTCATAGATTCTTTGTAAACCACCCAGTCTATGGTATATTATTAAAGCAGCCAGAGCAAAGTAAGACAGTGGCACTGGAACAGGAAGTGGGCATTCTAAACAGAAAAAAATATATATTAAGTATGGGAGCCAATTTAAGGAATAGCAAGTAGAGGATGGGAATAAAAATAGGAGCAGAGAAGGTGACATTGAACATTTCTTTACGACTTACTATCTGAGATTTTTCATATCTCATTTAATCTTCACAGAACTCCTAGGAATATTAGGTAATATTGTAGAAGATATTCCTGGTCACCTATCCAACAGCATTTATTTCCTTCTCCTTTGCCACCAAGCCCTAATTTCACATTGGGGTGTTCCCTCCTGGACAGACTTGTCTTGCTAGAAGGGCCTCTCCCCAGCTCTAGGAGACAAGTGTTCATTCGTCTAAGCCTATGGTAGCAATTCCATTCCTGCTGGCACAGCTTGTTTGAGCTAAGGGCAAAATTCAATTTGACCAAAAAAAAAAAAAAAAGGCATGGATGTCTGCCAGAGGACTTGTGGAAAGACTTTATTCCCTGATTATAAAAAGAAAAACCTCACAAGGAAAAAGACTCCTTTTTCTGCTTTCGGGTATATCTATTTAAGAATGCGAAGCCCTGGGCTCAGTAGCCTTCTGGAAACCATAATCTTATGACACTAAAGATGAAACTCACTGTCTAAAGATGATAGTAGAGAAAGATGAAGGGAAGCTGCTGACTTGAAGCCCCTAAGTTAACAAACCCTGCAACCACTACCCTCCCCATCTCTTATTTCAGAGAATACTTTAAAAAAAGGAAAGAGAGAAAGAAAAAGAAAAAACATTTAAGCTCCTTAAAGCTGGGTCCTCTGTTAATAGCAGATGGAATGTTACCTATGAGTCTCCAAGTAGGTAAGAGATAGCTTGCCTGTAAGCTAAAGGTTCAGGTGTATGACTCCAGGTTAGGACAACACCGGGATGGGGGTGAGGTCAGACGCCTGGGTGAGGAGCGGTGAGCCAATCGGAGGTGAAGGGGCAATGCTCTGGAAGTGAGAGCCGCTCAGGAAGGCAAAGCGTCAGTCACACCTCCGTGTCTGCGGCCTGGGGGAGGGAGAGGGGTGGCGTTTCCGTGATGACTCAGCCCTTCCCCTCGAAAACTCAAGGAAAAGTCAAGTGTGCCCTTGGAGGCAACCTTCCCTCTGTCACGGCTGTGTTTTTATAGGGCAGTGCTGGAAAATCTCGCTCTTCCTTTACGCTTGACTTGCCCCGCTGTCTCCCACCTCCTCGAAACTCACACGGGATGGGGGGCAGGATGTCATTCCAACCCCCTCCCTCTGCCTCCCACACGTTTCCAGGCCTTTTTAGCAGCCTCCTCCAAGTGGAGTGACCTCCCTTACCGGTATTTTTACCACCCATGGAGAGGAGATTAAAATTGTCTGATATAAAAATACAACTCGTCCTGCTGGGAGAGGTTAGAGGAAGGTTTCAACCAGAGGCGGCCAAAGGCTGCTGGGTAGAGCAGCGGACACCTGGATTTACATTCCAGCTTGGATACCAAGAGCTGCATGACCTTGGGCAAGTCACCTAACTTCCCCAAAACTCAGTTTTATTGTCTGAAGAATGGGGAACAATGTCACCTGCGCTGCTTACCTCATCAGGCTAATGACAGGGTCCAAAAAAGGACAATTAAATACAAACACAGCCACTGTGCTCACCAGAGGATGAGGCCCTGAGGGGTTAGGCCTCAAACAGGAATTTTCATTTGAGACAGAGGGGAAAACATTCAGAGACAAGAATTTAGTACAGCCAAACTTCCTGGGTGGACCCCTAAAGGAACCTAGAGAAACAGAAATATATCTATTCCTTGGGGAAGAAGAGGGAAGATTTAATTGGCTCGATTTCTTCTAGGAGGCTTAACTATAGGTCTAGGCCTTTCCATACATTATCTCAATGAATCCTCCTGACAGTCTTGTGAGATGGGCACTTTCTTTTTTTTTTTTTTTTTTTTTTTTTTTTAAAGATTTTATTGGGGAATTGGCGGAGGGGAACAGAGTTGGGGAATCGGGGAAGGGGAACAGACAAGTTGCTGTCTTTTCGTTCTTCAGTTTAGTTGCGGAGGATGTTGCTTCACTGTTGGTATCGTCATTGCGCTCTTCCCGGATGAGGCAGATCTGTCGCTGGCCTCTGGATGTCGCTCACCGCGGCTATTGGCAGCTCACGCTGGCTGCCAGCCGCTCACGCTGGCTGCGGGCCACTCACTGCAGCCTATGGCAGCCCACTGCAGCAGGGGCTGCAGCCCACACCATCACCGGGGCTCGCACAGCCCAGCTCCAGGTGGAGCTGTTGTTAGCTGTAGAGGGCAGTGTCACTGGCCCTCATGTGGGATCCGAACCGGGGCCGCTGGCATCCCAAAACCAGCGCTTAACCAATGCGCCACTCGGCCGGCCCGAGATGGGCACTTTCATCTTCATTTTATAAAAGAAAAAAAGCCACACCAAGAAATCAAAGGTACCAGTTGAAGGTAGATTCTGGTTTCCTCACAATTTGGGTTGTGAGGGTTTTTTTTCCAGAAAACTTAAAGGTTTCCTAAGTCTGTTGGGCTCCTTAAGAAGACGGAGAGGGAGCGACACCTTGAAAAGTAATCTTGTGGCATTATGAGAATTTTCATGCCCTATTCTCGGCAGAGGGTCCTACGGAGTACAACAGAAATTGTTCTGGAAGTGACTAAAATGTAGTGATTGTTTCATAAATTGTATTGAATAATGAGTAAAAGAAACCCATATTACAGTCCAAGCAACTTTCTAATTATATAGATGGACAAACTTGAATCAGTCTTCATTTTTAACTAGAAGGAATTGACTTATGTCTCTCTCATACCTTTAGGGGTCCACCCAGACAGTTGGGCTATACTAAATTCTTATTTCTGCACTTTTTTCCTGTGTCCCAAATGGAAATTTCTGTTTGAGTCTTTTGTGTATCCACTGGAGTCTGCATTATAACCATAGGATCAGAACAATCAACTTTGATAAATGAGGGGAGCGGGCAGACCTGGACAGCAGAGCAAACATTAGTATGGGGGTCAATAGACCTGCAGTCCTCAGTCTTCTCATCTATAAAATGGGAGATTATGCTAGATCCATGGTTTTCAACTTCTTTTTAAGCAGCTGTTGAAAGCTTTTGCTACCTGAAATCTGACATGGAGCCTCCAAACTACTCTGAGAGTAAATGTGCTGCACAGGTTGAATGCACAGGGATGCAGAACTCCCCCAGTGGTGCCGTCCCTCATCACCCTTCCTTCCTTCCTTCTAAGGCCACTTGGCAACATAGGGGACCCCCAAAATCTCTGTGGATCTCCCGAGGTTGACCTCTGTCCTAAGAAAAGATAGACTACCTGGGTACTTCCAATGAATTGTTCCAAGTGCTTTCCATACCATAACTCATTTTTTTTTTTCATACCATAACTCTTTACCCTCACCACAGTGCTGTCGATTTATTAACCCTTTTTACATGCGAAGAAATTGAGGCACAAAGAGTTTAATTAACATTGTCCAAGAATTAAGACTCCTAACAGAAAATGTCTCCTTCCATAATGGCAAAAGGTTTCAGATGCCCAGTGACATCTAGTCTCCTGACCCAAAGAAAAGTAAAATCAAGCTTAGATAGAACCTTGGTTTTAAAGAAAACTCCAGTTGCAGATGAAATTCTATTTTCCAGAAAAGCTTTTCCACAACAGTCCTTTTTTGTCAGAGCTGAGCAGAGTTGGTTACATGGGCTTTGTGTCTGAGTAGCAGAGGGATATGTGTAGGAAAAGTCACGTCGCAGGATCTATCTGATTTCCACCCTATGAGCTGACACAGTGGAACTATGTGTGTGCACAAAAGCACTCTTTAGGCACTTTTGGGGGAGTAATGACTCTTCCATGGCTTTAATGAGTGTGGACATGTCAGAAGCCTGCCCTGTACCCTTTCCTTAATGTGTGAGCTTGCACAAATGAGTGCTGTGTGCCTCAGAGAAGTGGTGAGAAAAGAAACAAAGCAATTGTCACACAAATAAACAGCCCAAGTTTCTGGGAATGTTGTAGAATTCTCAGAGGCTTACTGAAAAAGACACATTTTGAGTATAAGGATACTGCTCTCAAGAAGTAGTCCAGTGTCTTTCCATTACACTTTGCAGATGTCATGTGTGTGGCTGGAAATACGACTGCTCACTCATTCTGGTGTCATCCTTTGACTGCCTATCACATGCCAAGCATTTGTTCAAGCCTCAATTAGACATGCACTGAGGCTCATGGTAGTATTTTCCTAATCAAGAAATGTTCATCGAATGCCTGTTTCATGATAGCTACAGTAAAGGCCCTTCTTTTCTTTCTTCTTTAACTCAACCAAAGAATATTTGTTGAGTTCCTATTGCATATCCATCATCAAAATGCTCATTCCATATAGATTTGTTAGATGTCCACTCTGTGCTAGATGTTGAATAAGAAACTGTGTTTTGGGCTGGCCAAGTGGCACATTGGTTAACAGTTGGCTTGGCATGCCAGCTCTGAGCAGCAGGGCCCCGGTTAGGATCCCACATGAGGGCCAGTGATGCTGCGTCCTCTACAGCTAAGATGGTGAACAACAGCTCAACCTGGAGCTGGGCTACCATGTTTTGCCAGTGATGGCGTAGGCTGCAGTGGGGCTGGCCGGCAGCTGGCATGCACTTTTGTGTGCTGCCATGAGCAGCCGTCCAATGGGCGGCAAGTGACTGCCTCACCCAGAAAGAGCGCAATGATAATACCAACATGGGCCAGTGAAGCGACGTCCTCCACAACTAGACTGAAGAACAAAAAGGACAGCAACTTGTCTGTTCCCCTTCCCCGATTCCCCAATGCTGTTCCTCTCCCCCAATTCCCCAATAAAATATTTTTTGAAAAAACTGTGGACATATATGATTCAGTCTCTCTTTCCTCTGATAAGCCCCAGCACAGTGGCTTTGCTTTCTGTATGTCCACTTGTCCATGCTATTTCACCCTTCAATTCTATGCCAATAGCAGCCTTCGAGCAAAACTTTTGAGTACAATATCAGATCCTTGGAAAACCCGTAAATACACATCTGTAAAGATGTCAGCTTTAAGTGGAAATTAATACAACATTGGTCTTATCTATATCAGAGATTCAAAAGCATATTCATCCCATGAATGCTTGCCTCTGTATTATAAAAGAACAATAAAATGGGGAATGAATTGATGTTGCTATGAAAACCCAAAACAGAGAAAAGAATAAGAAAGAAATGGAAAGGCCAGCTGATGTATTTTCCCCATCAATATTCATGGTGAAATTGACCAGATTGCTGTAGCATAATTTTAGGAGTTTGCTGTTTGGGGTTTTGTCTATATGTGTTCAGGGTGTGCACTTCCAAGAACAACTGTGACTTGACTTCAGAAGTATATATATTTATATATTTCCATCATCTTCTTTTCTCTCACCATCAAATGTCAGTTCTCTTTCATGAAGGCATTGGAGCCCATGTGATTTGCTGAGCCCACAATTATTCATGCTTCTTCGTGCCCAAGCCAGGCTCTTGCCAGCCCACGTCCAAAGTGCCCCACAGCCTGTTTCTGAGGTAGAAGATAGGGCTTATCGAGGTCAGCTTGGGCCAGTGTCTTTGAGTTGAAGCCACCAGCCTGAAAGGGAATCTACCTCTCTTCCCAAGGGTTTGCCTGATGTTAAGACCCACCATTCATCATTTCCAATTGTGGAAACTTGGCATTTGTTTCAGAAAATGCCAAATGTGTTTTCCATGTGTATCTGCTGCCAGATCAGTGATCTGTCTTTGGTTAGATCTTTTTGAGAAAAAAGAAAGAAGCAAGCAAGCAAGATACCTTTCTGTCTCTTGCTTGCTGGGTCATCTTGGATGACAACTGTCTGAGCCTCAGTAGACTTAACAATGGACGCATTAATACTCACTGAACAGAATTATTATGAAGATTAAATATAGCCCCTGCTGTAGAATTGGTAACAATACTATTATAAATACTATTAATGTTATTTATAGAGTGCTTGCAATGTGACATTTGGGAATAAGTGCTATTTCTTTCTTCTTTAACTTGTCTGGACTACAGCACCTCTCTAAAATTTCTTATCTGTATAACAGACCTAATAATATTTTACACAATTGTTTTGAGGCACTGGTTCTCAAACTCTGAGTATGCATCAGAATCTCCTGACGAGCTTGTTAAAACATTGATTATCGAGCTCTACTGCTAGTGTTTTCATTTAGTATTCACAGCCTAGAAACTGAGAATTTGCAATTCTAACAATTTTCAAATTGTCGTTGATACTAATGGCCCAGGGCCACACTTTGAGAACCCCTGCTCTAAGGGCTGGATTTATTAAGCATTTATTCAACAAACATTTATTGCATACCCAGTGTGTGCTAGGAACTGTTCTAGGTATAGAAGGAAAAGCAGTGAATAAAACAAAGTCCTTCTCTTCATGAAGCTTACATTCTAGTGAGGGAGATAGACAGTAAGTAAACCTATAAGTAAACAATAGCATTCAGTAGTTTGAAGAAAAAGAAAGCAGGTTAAGGGGGTAGTCAATGTCTGAGTTTCACTGGGAATGATATTTCAGATGTAGTAGTCAGGGAAGGCATCTCTGAAGAGGTGATATTTGATTAAAAAATGATACGAAGGGAAGAAGACATGTGATCTAGGAGGAGAGCATTCCCATAAAAGAAGACAGCTAAGTGCAAAGATCCCAAGGAAGAAATAAATGTGAAGATTTTCAAGGACAGTCAAATGGCCAGCATGGCTTCAGCATAGTGAGTGAAGACAGGAGAATGAGGCTATGGAATCAGACAGAAACAGGCAGTGGGGCAAAATCATGTAGAGCCTTGTTGGCCATCTTAAGCAGGTTGCGCCTTATTGGAAGTGTAATGGAAAGCACCTGGAGGGTTTTAAGTAGGTGAGTGACATGACCTGACTTAGCATTTTTCAAAGATGCTAAGGCAGGACAGGAGTGGAAGCAGGTGTAGAGTGAGGAGGCTGCTGATATTCTCCAGGAAGGGATGAGGTGGGACTTGGCCTAAGGTGGTAACGGAAGAGGTGCTGAGCACTCACGTTACACTTTGTAAGTCAAACAAACAGGATTTGCTATTGAGTTGAGGGTAGAGAGAGGGAAAGAGGGGAATCCAGAATGGCTCCTGAGATTTGGGCCTGATTTAGTAAAATAAGATCATCTGTGAGAAAGTATCTTGCACATGATAAGGGCTCAGTGTTCATCCCTGGATTTTGGAATTGGAATATTTTCAGTCTAGAAATTCTAATGCTACCAAAAACGGCCGTGCAGCCTATGCACTGCACAGCTTCTGTAGACCGTGATGTGAATGGGGTTGTGTAAAGCGGTTGTTCTGGAAAGTGCCAACTCTCTGTCAGTGCTGTTCCTTAGATTTTTCTACTTTTCTGCAATCAAATATTTTTCTACTTTTCTGCAAACCAATAAAGTGGGTTGAGTGTCCAGTGTGAAAGCCATTGTGCTGGGGACTGAGCATGTGTCATCCATTTGGGAATAGTCTAGAATTCAGGGGCTGACCTTTGGAGGATGAGCTTGTACCAAGCCAAGGAATCCACCAAGCAAAAGAATCTTCATGTCATCAATGATCAATATCAATGCTGGAGCCTTCTTTCGTGGCATTTCCCCCAAATTCCTTGTTTCGGGGCCAGTTGCACCCCTTGGTTATGGGGGTAGTTTAGAGTATGTGTGACATAGAACCTAGTCAAAGACAGCCAGCCTAGATATCCACCCTCTCCCTGAGTGGGGCTGGCAAGCTCGTTGCTACACCAACAAAGACAGAAATGCATGCTTTCTGCGGGCCTATCATGTCTGGAATCGAGATCTCTCCTAATATCATCAAGAAAGAAATATTACTCACTGAAATCCAGTTGTATTTTTTAAGAAGTTTATTCTCGTTGTTTATAGTTTAAATGATTCAGTTTGCATTGTTCATGCACCAAAATTGTGAAGAAGTCCAAGTCTGTCACCATCAGCTTCTGCAACCTACCTGTGCCCCCAATGCCCAACATCTTCATGGATGTCTACGCCAGCTCCCCATTTCTCTCCTCTCTGGGCTTACCCAGCTGCCCTTGCTCCTGCCTGGAATTTACCAACACCCATCAACAGTTATTCATTCAGAAAGCATTCATAGATCACACTATATGTGTTTCACAAAGCACCCACTCTGAGTACTGCTCTTGTTTTTTTTTTGTTTTGTTTTGTTTTGTTTTGTTTTGTTTTGTTTTGTTTTGTTTTGTTTTAGGGCAGTGTCACTGGCCCTTGTATGTGGGACCGAACTGGGGTCGCTGGCTTCCCAAGCCAGCGCTTAACCACCGCGCCATTCTGCTGGCCGCTCTTGTTTTTAAGAGTATTTATTACGTACTTATGATTTGTCTGGGCTGTGCCAAGTGCTTTCAATATATTATCTTGTTTAATCCTCACAGCAATCCTGTGATTTTTATTATTCCTGTATGCAAATGAGACACATATGAAGAGGTAAAATTATGCCCCAGATCAACCAGTGAAGCTTATAGCAGGGTGGGATGCAAACCCAAGACTCTGATTCACAGCTGATGCTCCTAATTGCTGCCATACTGTCTTTCAAGGCAGAAGAGAACTAGCGTTTATGGAGAACCTATCATGCAACATCTTCTTTACAAATGTGATCTCATTTGATCCTCACAGCAACTCTTCAGGATAGATGTTATTGTCATCTAAAAGGAAACAAGAGTTTCAGAAAGGTTAAGAATCATATGCAAGACCCTCAGTGACTGAGCTAGAACACCAAATCAGATTTCCTAAATGTCAACATCCACAAGCTTTCCATACCACCAAAGAGCCCAACTTCATAGCTTCAGTGAGGAGCTGTGGTATCTGAGGGGTTCTTTTAAGGTTATATAGGATTTCAATAGGTGGAGAAGGAGAAATAGCTCCTGGATGTGAAGAACAGCGTGAGCACACAGAGCTGCCAGGACAGCTAGGAGTGCACATAGGAACCACCAATGCTGTACTTTCCCTAGAATGCTAAGCCAAGGAGACGACATCCTACTCTCTACATCTCTGTACATCTTGTTGCCCCTCCCCTTTTGTTTGAAGTCCTTCAGTGACTTTCCACTGGACAATGGCTTGCATGATCTGTTTCCTGCCTTCTCTTTCTTCATGGAGTGTATCGCTCTCACTCTTCAGCAGCCTCACTGGCCTCTTCTCTATAGTCTTCACATTTATCAGCTCTTTTGCACTGCAGAGACTCCTGCATTTGCTCTGTATTCTACCGGTAACTTTTTTGTTTTTACCTCATCTTTCCATGACAGATCAGTTCACACATCACCTCCTCAAAGAGGCTTTCCCTACCTCCATAGCTATTCTCATTATAACATTCTGCTTAAATATTTCTGCACTAAATAAGTCCATTCATCCTTGAATATTTTCAATTCAATAGAAAAAAAATAAAGCACAGTGTTTGATATAGGCCTTTTTCCAGAATTGGCTTGTCTACACATAAATTAACCTTGCCTAAGCACCAAAATCAGTACTTGACTGAATTTTCAAACTGTTTCACAGCAGCTTCTTGACATATGAATGTTGAAACTGAGAGCCATTTTGATAAAAATCAAAAATCAAGGGCCGGCCAAGTGGCACAGTGGTTAAGTGCTGGTTTGGGAAGCCAGCGGCCCCGGTTCGGTCCCACATATGAGGGCCAGTAACATTGCCCTCAAAAAAATAAAATAAAAAATAAATAAATACAAATCAAATGCCAAGCCCCGTTAGAAAAAGGTGATTTTGAGTTCAGGCTTTAAAAATGTGTCTTGATGGATTAGAAAGACAAAAGAACTATTTGCCCCTTAACCTAAATTTTATTTGTTCTGCTGACCGGAAATCATAGCCAATAACCCCAATGGTGTGGAACAACCCCCAGTGCTCCCATAAGGACAGATTATATAGATCATAAAGAAATATTTTTAATAATTCACAATATTAATTTCTAAAATGGTAAATATTGATAGATAGACTTATATAAACAAAAGCTCTTATGGGGTCATCAATAATTTTTAAATGCAAGAAGATTCTGGAGCCAAAATATTTGTGAACCACTGAGTTACATAAACCAATAAATTCAATTTTTTGCTAAGGACATTGTTAGTGGGGTCTTTGTGACTTTCACATAAAAAAGCCTTGATATTGTCTTTCATCATAGAAAGAAAATAGTGCCTCAAGATGTTGGGGGGCGCCCTATTGCCAATGGTAAACATTTTGGTTTTTGGGCTGAAAAAAATCTCTCCCCCTCCCTCCAATAATCTAAAAATTAGGAAAAGACTTGCAGTAAATGAAATAACCAAGAGAATATTAGAGTGTCTTGCAAACTAAAGCACATACAGGAAAGAGAGCCTTCTGTCTCTTGGCAAAAAGATCTATGAAGCTTCTACATATACAGTGTTTGCCAAACCAAGAGATCCAGGTATAATTACATAGGTTGACAAAAGCGTTTTTGAAACATTTTTGTTTTATTTCTATCTTTAAAAGTTTTAAAAATGATTTTCCATTTAAAGAATGGAAATAATACAATGCAAATATTAAAATATATAAAATTACATGAAATCCTAATTCTACTGGAAAATTTGATATCTGTCTGGAGTAGACACATCTATCTATATGCTAACTTCCTCACAATTCAGTCTGGTAAAAACAATTGACTGCAGTTTCATGCTTACAAAAGAGTTCTTTCCCCCTATTCAATTCAGTAAAAACATAACCAGGGGTAGTAATCTTTGATTAATGATGGGAGTGGCTGTCTCTAGAAATTAAACTCAGAAATAGTAAAGAAAATGTCTTCAAATTTTTTAACTAAGTCTACCTTGGAAATATTACATCTTTTGTTTATAGTGATTTGCAAAGAACATATGTTTAATTCTAATCGTAATATAAATCCAATATAAAAGGCCAAGTTATTTTTTGGTGTATTGACCTGGTGATGAAGGCAATTATAGATGGCTAAGAAGTGACAAGAGTGGCTGACTACAAGGTCCTTGAGAAAGGATGGGCCAGAGGTAGAGGAATAAGATCACAAGTGGTGAGCTGGTTGGTTAACTTCTAAGCCAAATTTGGACTTTATTATCAAAGCAATGGCAAGTCACTGAACTGTTTCTTAAAATGATATGAGTTATGATCAGGGAAGCCAAGGTCTTTCTCATAGCTAACATTTCTAAACTGGGTGAAAAAATCAGAGTAGGTCCCACAGAGGCAGTGACATTGAAGTTGATAACCAAAGGAGGGGGAGAACTAACTGGGAAAGAAAAGGATGATGTGTCCTAGGCAAAGAAAATGTAAGACACTGGCATATTCAAGGAAGTGTACTAAATCAGAAATGGCTGAAGCATGACTGTGGAGGTGGGAAAGTGGTGTGTCTGGAGAAGCAAACAGTGTGCAGACCATGAATGGCTTTGGAAGCAGGTTTCAGGGTTTAGATTTAAGAATGGGAGCTTCAGAAATGCATTGAAGGGGACTGCCATGGTCAAATTTAGGTTTAAGAAAAATCATTCTGGCTATAATCTGGTGAAAAGGACAATAGCCTCTGGTTATGGTCCTTATGGCAACAAATACATATTTCCATGGGTTATGTTATCTCTGCATAAACTTACATAACTGGAAAAAAAATAATCCTCCTTTGTCCATTCATTTGTTTTACTTGGTTGAAAAAAATGGAACATGGGATTGAAATAACAGGGGTCCCTCAAAGCTTGCAAAGAAGAAAACAAGATTGCATGTGCTTAGAAGATTTAACTGTATAATCAGCACATGCTAGATCAGGACAGAGACAAGTAAAGCTATCTAAAATTGAAATGACGCTGGCCAGAGCAAAGAATTTGCCTAAATGCAAAAACTTATCTTAAAAGAGAATTGAGCATCCTTGTAACCCGGGGCAAAGGGAAATAAGCAAGGCAAATACTGGTGGTGTGATTCTAACCACCATCCAGGAGAGAGAGTCTTGCTCAGTGACTTTGAATGATATGGCACCGTTGGAAAACCATTTCTATTGTGGAAACAAATGCGTGTCAGATTAGTGGTCTCCACCCTGACTGACCAAGAGAATCACATGAAGAGCTTTTAAGAAAAAAAAAAAAATTACCGGGGTGCCAAAAACTTGTGTACATATGACTTGTATTCATTTTTTGTTATTGGTATATATTGGGTATTACAATTTTAACACAGCTTTTTTTTTCCTTTCTTAAAATGTGTATACATTTTTTTTCTTTTTGGCACCCTCTGTACAAATGCCTGACCCTAATCTTAGGCCTGAGATGGATCCCAAGTTTCTGAAAATTTTGTAAACTCCCCCAGCCCCAGAGACATAGCCAGGGTGGGGAACCACCACATGTCAGGTAATCTCAGCCTGACACTGGAACCAACTTAACCATTTTAATACTAATTCTGTGCTCATCACCATATAATCTTCTGGGTTATAATTTGGTTTCATGGGTAGGTCTTTATTCAGAGAAAGAATGTGCTGATTTTTGCCTCACAAATATTCCAGTTCAAATGATTATTACATGGATAAACTGACATTGGCAATTTATACAGCAATCTTAATATATCTTGTTAATATAGGAATGCCTTTGAGAGCATAATAGTTCTCTCTGGGTAATGACAAATCAGGGCTTGGAGGATATAATAAGCCTTGAAGAGCATCTAACTTCACGAAGATAATATCATCATTTGAGCCTTGGTAGGGATCACCTCGAAGGTGTTACTGACTTTTCATTAACTTTATGCAAATGGTTTATTTCTCCCGCCCCTGAAATGATCAAATAACAATATTTTAAACTCAAGCATATCTAGTAGTAGTTTAGAAGTAAGAAACCAGGTACTGGGACATTGAACACATTCCTTAATGAGTCCCCTGGTTGTATTTAAACTAAAAGCCCACTTACCTTAAAAATATTTTCTTCATCAAAGGAAAGTGTTCCCTGCAGTGTATTCGGCAGCTCCAGGGCCAGAGGGAAAATATTAGAATTTAAACATACAAATAAATATAAAACATGCATCATAAACTTCACAGACCCAGCAGCAGGTACTAAAAGAGGTCTTTATTTTATTAAAATATTAAATGACTGTTCAGTTGAGTAAGGGGGACTAAAGCTGGGCTTCTGTAGGTATTATGCTAGCTTTACAACAGAGTCGCTACCCTTTTTCAAATGTAAATGGAGGGTATCTTTTGTCATCAACAAAAGTTACAAGGAACAATAGAGAATGGAAGAAATGTCATAAAAGCAAATGAAAGAAAGCACAGAGGTGGATAATTCAGCTGCAACATCCTTGAAAACATGCCAAAAATCCTTATCTACTGAGGGAGCTGCAGCGGAGGAGAATGAAAAATCTCTTATCCCACAAAGGAGGGCTCCTTGTTTTTCTGTAGAGATGGCACTGGGCCAGAGTAGCCATCCAGGGGTAAATGGAAGAATAGAGTTTACTAGGAGGCCTAGGTGAAAACAGAGAGAGTTGTGAGTGAAAGGGAAGAAGACAATTGCCGGCTGTTTTCTATGGTCTCCTAAGGAGGGGCAGTGCTGGATGCAGGCTGGGCGCCTGAGGGTCCCTGGGGCTTTGTAGGAGACACCCCCAGGAGATAAAAGAAAAGCTGACACCTCTGCACTGGCTCAAATAGCAGTAGGAAGCTGGGCATCTTTACGTTCCAGCAATCCCTGCATACTTATCACATAGTCTAGGTCTAAGCTGAAAGGGTGTTCACCTTGAGGCACCAATTTTTATGTGTCCCCAATTTAACCTGATATTATAAATACAGATGTGAGGTAAAGGAGAGGCCACAGCATCATTTGTTCAAATTGTATCTCTGTGGGCTGGCAATGAGTGGTTAAGCAAATGGATTTGGGAGTTGGAAATCTCTGATTTTGTTAATTCTGTCACTTACACATTATATGATTTTAGACACATTACTTCATCTCTCTGGGCTTCCTTCGCCTCACCTATTAAATCTTATAATAATACCTTTCCACGGATTGTATGAATGTGAAGTAAAATGCCTAATAAAAGATTTAACCCAGTGTTTGGCAAAAGTGTCTTAACTAGCAAATGGAGCGGTATTATGGCAAGAGAACATTTTTGAACTGTTATCCACTTTTTCCCACTCCACTTCCATCTTCACTCCTCATTTTGTTGACATGAACTTTGTGACCCTTTAGTCCTGCTACACAGGAGTCACCCCTTGCCTAAAAGAAAAGTGTCCATATGGAACCAGGAAAAAGAAAGGGTAAACGTTTTTGGCTCTTGAGTTTCAAGAACTGTGATACTGGCGAAATCAGAAAAGATTTATAAGAATAAATGATCACATTTTATTTTCTCTCTCCAGACCAAGTAAAGATTTTAAGACTGAGAAGAGAGGACTATTAAGACTGAGTTAGAACAGAATAGGGAGAGGTGGCTAATCTTGCAAAGTCTCATCAGTCGTCAGCCCAAAAGGGGCCACCAGCAGAGAGCTGGGTCCATGCTCTCATACGGTCCTCCCTGCATTCCTCTGTCCCATGTGCACACCTGACTCAAGCAGCTCTATTAGTTTTCTTCTCATTATCTGGTGAGGGTCACACAGGGATAGCAGCCTGCCTGTCATCCAGTGATCATCCAATGATTGTCTGAAAGTGATCCCCTTTTTTCTCCTAAGACTGTTCATTCATTCCTACCAGCCCTCTTTGTGACACCCCTCCAGTGACCAGAACACTCACGAGCCCAGGTAACTCAAAAGGCTGATGATGATCCAACAAGAAACATCCTCCACATCTAGCAAAGATATTACTTGAAGGAACGAAATGGAAGCCTCCCACTGAGCCAGAACAGTGTGGCTCAGCTGCACTTCCCATGTTGCAATACCTGGAGTTATTTTCATCTGACCCATAAGATCTTTAGACAACCATCCTTAATCCATAACTTGATCTCAAGAAGCAAAATACGTAAATCTCAGTATTTTGTGATCACAGGGAACTCCCACTAGCTTAAAAAAAAAAAAGCAAATTTGTGATTCTGCCATCCGACCCCTTGAACCACACAGTTGGATGCAAAAAGGCCCATTTCCACAGCAGCAAAGTAACCAATTACTGTTCAAAGCCATGCCTGAAATGTCAATGATCCTTAGAGGGATCCTGAAGGTTACCTACATTCCTTTACCTGGCAAGTTTCCTATGATGGCCTCTTCACCCCTTGAAGTGACTGGAGAGCTATCTGTAGGGTAAGAAAGGAGAATCCACTGTCCCTAAATAAACCAGTTTTTAAAAATTAGGCAGGAGAGGAGCACTGGAGAGCTTAAGAATATAGGGACATGGAGACTAATTCTCAAAATTTCTAATCTACCTTTAAGATTTCAGGCAGCTGTGATTCTTCTGGGGTTTGCTACACATGAAATACATGAAATGTGAGCAAACCAGAAAGAACAGGGAGATACTCAATGAAACAAAGGAAAGAGCAAGGTGTGAGTTTTCCATGCAGAATGTGCTCTAAGAATAATGTTAGATAAAGAAAACATTTGTGAATAGTGCCTATGTGATGAGCAATCGTCACGGCAGTTTGGCTTGACTTCTATCTTCCTTCCTTTGATGGGGCATTACAAAGACAGCCCATGGGGAAAATGTCAGAACAGGGGGTATCTGAAGACTTCCTAATTGAACTCCAGTGTTGATTACACTAATGGAGTACAAGGAATATTACAGCCCTTATAACACATTGTGCATTAAAATCTTTACCCTTCCCTTTTCTTAGATATTGTCTTACCATACCATACTGTACCATACCATACTGTATCATTCCCAACGTTTTTTCACTCTCTATTTCAACTGATCATAAAAGAAACTTGAGCTATAGTTTAGAGAAAATAATAGTGCGGATAACCAATAGAGAGTGAGTCACGAAGGCAAGAACCACATGTTTGTTCTCTGCTAAATCCAGTGTTTGTTCTCTACTGAGCTCACTGTTTGATTTATATTACATCCCTATTCATCATTTATCCAGTCTGTCAGTAAGTCAGTCATTCCACGCGTATTTGTTGAGCACCAACTGCATGCCATATAATGTTCCAACAGTTTGATATACAACAGGGAACAGAATAGGTGAACTCCCTGCCCTCATAGAGTTTACATTCTGATAGAGTGATTCAAACAATAAACAAATAAAAGCATAAAATGTCAACCAGTGATAAATACTTTAGAAAAAATAAAGCAGAGTAACATGACAGGAACTGTTGAGGGAGTGTAGGTAGTGAGGATAAGGTCAATATTGTTTGCTGTGGTCAAAGACTTCTCTGACAAAATGATATTTAACCAATGAATGGAAAGAGTCAGGAAGTCATGTGGTTGTCAACAGCAAGAGTATCCAGGCAAAAATGGAGCAAGTCCAAAAGTCCTGAAGAGAGACTGTGCTTGACATGTTTAAAGAACATTAAGGAGACCAGTGTAGTTGGAGCCCACTACAGGGTTGGAGCAGGTAGACCAGTTGAAAGACTGATGAAATAACCCAGGTCAAAGGCAATAATAGCATAGTCCCAGGGAATATGGGAGAGTGGTAGGAAGTTGTTAGATTCTAGTTATACTCATATTTCAAAGATGAAGAGCTGATAGGCATTTGCTGATGAATTGGAAATGTGGTGTGAGAGAAAGAGAGGAGTTAGGGATGGCATCGAACTAAGATTTTTATCCCGAGCAACTAGAAGGGTAGAATTGCCATTTACAATGTGGGAATATCATGGGAGAAGCAGAATTTGGAGGCAGAAGCAGAATTTGGAGGCAGAGGCAGGCATCTGTAGTTCAAGTTGGGGTGTCTGAAATTTGAGTTTCTTATTAGATATCCGAATGTCTATCAAGTAGGCAGTAGGATATAGATGTCTAGTGTTAAATGGGGTGGTCGGAGGTACAAGTAAAAATTTTATAGTCAACATAATATTAAAGGTATTTAAAGTCATAAGACGTAATAAATGAACTAAAAAATTATTATAAATAGAGAAAAACACCAAAAACTAAAAATAATTTAGAATTCTCAGTGCTGAGAAATGATCTGCAAACTGAGACCAGGGAGGAGTGGTCAGTGAGATAAGAAAACCAATAGTTATCTTTTGTTGAAAATAAATGAATGAATGAATGAATGAATGAATGAGATCATGGGTTATAGGGCAAATACCAAGTGTTGGTTATTCTTGTGTTCTTACTTCCATATGGTCTTAAAACCACAAATATTATTATGAAGGCAAATAGTCCTGACAGTAATGTTTCAAAGAGGAGCTATCCCAGGAAACCCAGAGTACCAGTTTTGGGGCTCAGTCTCCCATCTGAAGCTATAAAACATATCAGTTAAAAATGCAGGCACTGGACCAGACTATGAGAGTTCTCATTCCAGCTCTATTACTACTAACTACATACTTTGACCAAGTTACTTAGCTTTGCTCTGGCTTGGTTTCATCATTTATAAAATGAGAATTTATTAGTCTCTATCCCATAGGACTGTTGAGAAGATTAAGTGTTAAGGCATATAAACTCTCCAAATAGCCCCTGGCACTCAGAAAGCACCCAAATAGCTATTTTTACTATGTGGCACATAATAGCTGATTAATGACTGATCCAAATTTGTTTTAAGCCAAGAAGTCCCTTAAAAGAAAGAATAAACTAGGAAATAAAGTTATTGCAGGGCATTCCAATGGTCATACCTCAGGCCCTTTTATTAATTAGATATTTCTCTTTGCATTATGTACATACCCCCATCTTTTTTTAAAAAAACTCTCTTATGTATGCTAAGGAAAGTCCTTGTGTCTTAGTTTATTCAAGCTGGTAAAACAGAATAGCATAGACTTCTAAACACAAAAATTTATTTTTCAGAACCCTGGAGGCTGGGAAGTCCAAGATCAAGGCTCTGGCATATCTGGTGTCTGGCAAGAACCCACTTCCTAGATCATAGACAGCTGTCTTCTTGCTGTATCTCACTTAGAGGAAGGGTTAAAGGAGCTCTCTGGGGCCCCTTTTATAAGGGCACTAATCTCATTCATGACAGCTCCACCCTCATGACTTAATTACCCCCAAAGGCCCCACCTCCAAATACCATCCCATTGGGATTAGGTTTCAACATATGAATTATGGAAGGACACAAACATTCAGTCTATAGCATCTTGTTAAACTGAAATGCCTCACTTTAAAAATGTTCTTCTATGCTTTGTTGACATATTATGGGTTACATGTTCCTAAGAATGCTTATCTAACAAGAATCGTATTTCTTTTTCGATTAGGGAAAAAAAGGAAAATGAATATTTTTTTCTATGTAAAATGGAGGGAGGAAGAGATCTGTACAGTAATATTAGTTTTTGTATTCTTTTAATTCACTCATGGAGTGCTTAAGTTTTGTTTTTCTACTTTGAATTGTTTTTCCTTGGAAAACCATGCTTTTCTACTAGTTCTGCTTCCTCATACTCTGGTGAAGGCAATTGAATTTGAATCCTAACTTCTTTCTTAGGTGTGTGGTACACAAAGAAAAATCAATACACAGTTGATCTCATCAAACAGATCAATCAGAGGATGATGATTTGCTTTCAGAGTGATTCTTTGCTTTTCAAACGAAAGTCCCAAAGGGTTTCCTTAAATAGTTTTCATCTGCAGGACATTGCTACTATGATCAATTGTTGAGAACTTGATTCAGCATATAGTAAATACTTAAGGAATATCTATTTTTGTTGATGATTATGATCTGGCTGATACCATAGGTATTTGTGTATATATCTGTCCCTCCCCTAGAGTCAGGATGGTAAATGGATTTTATTGCTTGTTCCAACTTAGATTGATTGGAAAGAGATGCCTACAGCATTGAGTTTAAAAGGATTTTGAGACCAAATCCAAATTCAGACAAAAAGAGCACCATAATCAATTAGAAATGTCTGATGTGGGACTAAGAAGGGATAGTGGCTACACGTGTACTTCCAAGTTACAGTAGCAGTAAATATCTTCAGGGAAATATACTTTGCATCTTTGAATCACTCAGAGAGCATAGCATGATTTATGGCATGTATAGACACAGTACATATTCACTGAATTCAATTAATTGGAAGAATCATGACTTTCAAGACTATTTGTAGCAAACCAAGTGGCTTCCTTATACATAGCTGGTGCTTTTGTTAACAACCAGCACATTTATTGAGCATCTACCAGTTGGAAGTTCCTCTATAAATAGATTATTAAATTCCTTCCCTCCCAAAGTTTCACACACACACACACACACACACACACACACACACACACACATCCCTCAGTCATAAACCCATGATACCAGGGTTCTCAGTTTTGCCTTGCCTTCCCTATAGGACCTAGGTACCTCTGTGACTATGCCTATAGTTACCTACCCTAAGTTCATGATCACCCAATGAGCCATTCTGCCTGCTCTATTTGCTAAAATCATGATGATCAACCAATAAAACACATGTAAACAGATCTGGTCCAGAAGTTGTATAAATACCATGTCACACCACTGCCTTACATCTCCTTAATAAATTAAAGGGTGTTTACAGTCCTTTAATTAAATCAGATCATAATCACTAAAAAAGTATGTAGTCCAAAGACTTCATCAATAAAATAGTCACAAAATTAGGAGAATTTTGACTAATTATAATAGTGAGAATAAAAAATTTCAGGTCATAAGGACACACTGGCCTTTTAGCAGGAAGTTTCCTATCTTGGGTGAGATGACTAAAGAATGCATAAAACTCTGGGGTGAAGTCAACCATCATGTGGGAAATCTTACAAGCAGCATATGGCATGCTTTCTTTACCAACTTAAATGTTTTCTTAATTTCACCCAAATATGTCATGGAGCTGGGTTGCAGGGAGGGGCTTCTGCAGGTCTGTAAATACTTCTAAATTCCAAGCAAAGTTTGGAAAGGGGGTATATTTTTCTGAAAAGACATTGCAGAAAATATTCCAAAAGTTATTCAGAAGACTTCCTACAGGGCCTTTACTTTGCAATTCACGACCACCCACCCCACTTCCCCCACCTCCGTGTCCCATCTTCATTTATCTTAACTCCAGGTACAACTTGTAAAAATGTTAGTTTTTTTCCAAGATATATACTATCCATGTCAAGGAGGAGAAGGTAACAAGGTCATATCCAGTATAGCAATCTTTTCATCACCCATACATAGCCAAAGGAAATGCTCGGTAAACATGATGGGAGGAATGAACCATCTATTTATAACAGCAGAGTCATTGAGTTGTTCAGTAAGATTATTATAGGCCTTGAGTTGGGTTTTGATTTGTGTCACTGTGTTCACAACTTGATTTTTCTAAGAGCTACAGATGAAGGAAGGCACTCATTCTAATTCCAAATTTAAATATTACAATAGATACAATTAACAGAGACATTAAAGGAGTGGAGAAAATTTCATCATTAAGAGGATAAGGGTGTTATTATTATAGCCAAAGAAAGATGATTAGATGCAAACCTATTATAGAAACTGCTAATAAAATAAAGCTTCATAAAATGGATTAAATTACCTCCTTAATATTAAACAAATAGTTTTCCAGAGGCATCTTGCTGGAACTGAATATGAGGGCAAGTCATGGCTCATCACTTTCCCTGTTTCTTCATTCCATGACAAAGACAGAAAATAAACAGATACATAATCACAATCCTAGCAATTTTTATGGAGGTGCCTTACTTTCCAATATCTTTCACACATGTTCTCACTCCTTTATTACTGTAGATTGAAAGGCATATCCGGTCAGGGCCCAGGTTTATGATTTAAGTGTAGAGCCCATTGGCATCTACACTTATTTTACTGACACATGTGGCTCCTGGGAAAGTTTAAGGTCAAGACCGTGCCTCTACAAGAAGGGGTGTTCAACTTCTCACTGCATTTCATTCTCCTCCCATAAATACCCGGATCACTGTGACAGAATTTTCATGCCTCAGTGTCAATCTTTAGCACTGGAGGGCAAGTAATAAGGCTCTAAAATAGTTCAATACAGTATGCGGTAATAGCCTTCCATACATGGGGATTATGTGAAATTATACAATATCTCTAACTGGTCAGAATGAGTATGAAACCTAGCAAAAAGTACATAGCCCTTCAAAAGAAAGAGCAAAATGGCTTACAAATGAGGTGACATCTCTGTTTAACAGCCGAGGACAGCTGAGCAAAATAATTTGAGACGGGAAGCAAAGCCTAACTTCTCCAATTGAAGAATTCAGGGGAACTCAAGTTGTCAGAATGCAATTATCCCTGTTGGAATTTGGGCAGGCCAGCATCTGACACTTTCAAGCGATGCCGTAGGCTTTTTAAATGAACATCAGGCCTCCAGATTGGATTTTACCTGCATTAAAGGTGTAAAATCTGCTCTCTAAGAATAGAGGGTGCAGAGATATTAATTAGTTCACCACTGTCAGACTCAGAACTGTCCTCCTTGAGATCACTAGGTCTCACATCTTCATTTCACAGAAGGAAACTGAGGCCTAGAACACATCACACAATAAAGAAATGAGTCACTTTGATTCTTTTGTGCTCCTTTTTGTAAAGCCCCTGAGTCTTCAGTTTCCTCAATTCAGTTTAATTCAACAGCTATTTATTAGCTACTGTGCTGGGCCAGGACCTTTGCTGGGGTCCTGGGAATTTATAGAGATGAAGGATGCTAAATAAATGCAAACTATCACAAAGACTACTTCTTTCTCCCAGTCATCCTGTCTTCTTCCTCAGTACTAGAATTCCTAAATTTTAGCTGGTTACATGGATGTCCTGAATCAAGTCTGCATATCAGAGCATTTCCTATCTTTGTATCAAGTAGACTCGGTCATGTGACTAAGTTTTAGCCAATGGATATAAGCAAAAGCAATGTGTCTAACTTCTCAGAATTGTAGTGAAAGCAATAGGGTATGCCCTTCTCCAACCATTTCTCCTTTCCTGATGGTGAAGAAGGAGTATCTAGACTATACCCTGAGGTGACACTGAGAATGGGACACACATGGCAGAAGACAGACAGAAGATAGAAAGAGCCTGGGTCGCTGACACCATGGAATGTCATAGAACCTAAGACTACCTACTTGGACATTTACATGGAAGTTAAATTTCCAACACATTTAATCCACTATTTTTTGGATCTTGAGCCACTCACAGTCACAGTGAATTCTAGTATACATTAAGTCATATGCTCTTTACACTTTGCTACATGGCGTGCAGTTTATAATGTGTTTGAATGCATTAATCTTGCAAGGATGAAACTGGAATTCTAAAGGATATTGCATCCTTAAACTGAAATGCTACAACTCAGAGGAGTCCATGGGGGGATTTGGGCCCTGGGGCAGACCATGAGAGCGGCAGTTTGGAGGGCACATTTCATCTACTCCACCAATGACCTGCTTTCATCATCATAGTCAGCAGCAGTGATAGCATTACTATTGCAGTAAACGGTGGTCACCATTTACAGGATGCTTACTACCTGCCTAGCAATAGGATACTTAATTAACACTTTAAATTCTTACAAAACCCCACAAATGTGATGATCCTGATTTTACAGATGAGGAAATTCAGATCAGAGATGTCAAGTGACTTTGAAACAAACCGAGTGACTTTTCAATGGCAGAGCTTATCAAAATCCAAATCTCAATCCAAAGCTGAAGCCCTTAATAATTGCACCTCACTTCTTCCCATAAAGTGAGACCTAGTAAGAATGGGTTTGTGCGGAATGGATACAACCATAAGCATCCAGTAAATCAGTTAAAAAATGTTTATTTCATTGTAACAAGCTATTTCAAATCTTAGTGACTTACTTACAACAGCAACCATAGTATATCTGATGATTTTGGTAAGATAAGAATTCAAGCAGGCTTGGCTAGGCCATGCTTTCACTCCATATGGCATGGACTAGGGTCACTTAATGGCCTTTAGTTGGGGACAGTCTGGTCTGGAGTTTCCAGGACAGTTTCACTCACATGCCCAGCATCTTGGCAGGGCAAACTGCAAGGCTGGGCTCCTCTGGGCCCTTCTGCCTCTCCATGTAGTTTCATGTCCTTTCACTTGGTCTCTCCAGCTTCATTGTTGGACCTTCTGAAATGGTGGCTCAGGATTCCAAGGGTAAGCCTTCCAATAGACAGGAAGATGGGGCTAAAAATCTCTGAAGGCTTGGACCTGGAAACCACCACAGTAGCTCTTTTGCTATAGTCTATTGGTCAAAGCTGTCACAGATCCCACCTGGGTTTCAGAGAGGATCACATAGATCACACCTCTTGATGGAGGAACTGTCAAAGAATTTGCAGTCAACTTCAGTAAATCACGATATTAAAACTACTGAAGGAAGTTTCAGAGAAATTGGAAGGCAGATAATTTGGCAGTTTGAAATGTGTATTCATTTGCTAGGGCTGCCATAACAAAATACCACAGACTGCGTGGCTTTAAGAGCAGAAATCTATATCCTCTCAGCTCTGGAGGCTGGAAGTCCAAGCTCTAACTGCCAGAGGGGTGGTTTTCTCTGAGGCCTCTCTCCTTGGCTTGCAGTTGGCTAGCCTCTTGCTTTTTCCTTACATGGTCTTTGCCCTGTGCACACACAGCACACACATCCCTAGTGTCTCTCTCTTATAAGGACACCAGGTATATTAAAGCCCCACCCTAACATCCTCATTTTAACTTAATGACCTCTTTAAAGACCCTATTTCCCAATATGGTTACATTCTGAGGTACTAAGGATTAGGACTTCAACATATGAATTTGGTGGATACAGTTCAACCAATAACAAATGAAAACCTAGTACCCTTAAATGAGTGGAAAAACTGAGACCCAGAGAGAGAAAATGATTAGCCAGGGTCAGACAATCCAATTAGTCATAGACTTTCCAGGGCAATCCTTTTCCCAACACATCAGGTGATTCCAAGACTTATATCCTGGCTTAGAGGAGGCAGAAAACAAAGGCAGGGAACACCAAGAAAGGCCCAGCATGGGGGCCAGAAAGTTCTTTTCTCTTGAAATTGCAGGCTTTTCCCAATTGTCTCTGTTCCAAATCATTGGTTTCACGGCCCTCTCAGCAGATCCAGATCTCCGACCTGCTCCTTCCTTTTCTCATGTCTTGGCTGACATTTCTGGTGTTCAGGTCACTGTTTAGATTCTGAATCACAGTAATATTGGAGACTATGATGTCCTTGTTTCTGCCTTAACATAGATCTGTCAAGACTCTGGGGACATCTCGGTGATTTGTAATCTCAGTCCCATTCTGGGACTCTGAGTCATCGCATGAGTGCCCCCTAATTTGCAGTGCATACCCCATCTTTGATTTCTAGCTCTTGGATTTCAAGAATAACCTGCAACTTAGAAAGAGGTTCATCTATGTTCTCTCTAGGTTTCTTCTAGGATGCAGCTGCTAACTTAGGATGGAGGAGTGGGCAGGGGAGACTCCAGAAGTGGTTTAAACTTTCTCGGAACATCGTGCAATTGGTGTTTGATACTCTTCTTCCAGTCTCACCTTGCAATCCTATCTAGGTTTCTATGTTGTGTGAGGTTAGAAAACAAGTCTTCCCAGAGTTAAAAGGAGCAGTTTAATTCCAACTCGTGTAGCAAAATTCTATTAAGCATCAATCAGATACCAGCCACAGTATAGGGGATGGAGGGGGCAGTTAGTTAATCAAGACTGGCTTGTCTTACACACTACTCTAACACAAAGTAGACTGCAATAAAAGCAAAAACAGATACATGAAGGGAGAGAGAAGGCAAGGAGAGGTCAATTTAGTCTATGATTAAAAGTATAAGCTTTGGAATCTGAAAATCCTGAGTTTAAATTCCTACTCTGCCCTTTACATGCTGTTTAACTTTGGGAAAGTTAATTAACCTCTCCCTGCCTTAGCAGTCACAGTATTGAGAGGATTAAACAGAAATATGTAGGAATGTCCTGAACACAGTGCCTGGCACAGAGTTAGTACCCAAGGGATGGTAGCTATCATTTTAATCTGTCTCCTAATGCAGCTATAAGAATTGAAAGACCTAGGCTCTTGATCTCCCCCACCCATCACCTACACTGTAAATCTGCTTTTCCTCCCATCTTCTGCACTCAGTAAATGATTCCTTCAAACATGCCGTTGCTCATGCCAGAACCCTTTCTCCTCATTCCCCATGAACCAATCAATCACCAAGTCCTTTGATTTACCACTAAAATATATCTCACATCCACCCACTTTTCTAAATCAAAGCCTCTGTCATCTCTTACCTGACCTGTAACGGGCTCCTTCCAGAATTCCACACCTAGACTCTTCTAATCCAGTCTTCCCAGGGAAGCCAAAGTAATCATTTTAAAATGTAAAGTTAAACATGCAATGCCTTCAATTTAATGCTTTGCCAAAGCCCTGAGAACCAAAATCCAAGATGTTGTACAGGCCCTGTATGATCTAACCTATATGCTAATTTCTCCAGCCTCTACCTTAAACTCTTCTCTCCCTCTTTCACTATGCCCCGGTTGCATTGCCCTTTTTGTTATCATATACAGGTTAAAGTTTTTCCCGCCTGTGGTGATTTTAAAATACGTTATAAAATTAAAATTCTTCGACAACCCTCCATTTAACTGGTGAAGTTTAATTTTCTTCTCTTTGCATGCAGGCAGACTTAGTGACTCACTTTTTTATTATTTTTTTTTTTAGAGGGCAGTGTCACTGGCCCTCATATGTGGGATCCAAACCCAGGTCACTGGCGTCCCATGCCAGCTCTTAACCACCGTGCCACTCGGCCAATCACAGTGATTCACTTTTAACACATAGAAGTATTGTAGTGAAAGAGAAGCCATGTGACTTCCAAGGCTAGGTAATAAAAAAGGATAGCTTCTGCCTGGCTCTCTATTTCTTTCTTGTTCTCTGTTTCTTTACATTGCTGGCTCTGGGAGAAGCCAGCTGCCATGTTGTGAGGATATTCAGGCAGCCTGTGGAGAGGTCCTTGTGGGGAGGAATTGAAGTCTCACATCAACAAACAGCACCAGTTGCCTATCTAGGTGACGGGCCTAGAAATGGATCTCCCAGTCTCCATCAAGTCCTCAGATGACTGCAGCCAGCCTGAAATCTTGACTGCAACATCATAAGAGACTTACCCTGCCCCACCCCTCCAATCCAGAGCTGTCAAGCTAAGCTGATTGAGAATTCCCAACCCACAGAGAACAGAGGTATAATACATGTTTATTTTAACTTTAAGCTACTAAGTTTGGGGTGATTTGTTACACAGCACTAACTAAAACACCCCCTCAGGAGTTTCACAGAGGCTTCTTTCTCTTTGGAACACTTTCCTCTTATATTCCTCAGGCCAACCCTTATTTGGGATGCTGAACTGGGCAGGGTAGTTTGGAAGTGGGGATGGGGAATCTCATGTTGTCTTGGTGCAGGGAGAGACTGTTAGAGATAATGACATGCATATGGGACCTCATATATTCTAAGAAGCTGAAGAGAACTGCCTCATTCTCCTACCTGCTTTTCTGAATTATTTACCATTTACAGCAGTCTGAGACCACTTAAAGCAGTGAACCTAGAGCAGTCCCCACCTGTGAAAAGAAACAGAGCTAAAAATGAATTTCGACAGAGGACTAGAGTTCTCAGTTAACTCAGTATGACTGATACCTTCCAAGGAGTCATTGGGGGATTTTCAAAGTTTCTAGAAAGTATATATATTCCAATACCAAACAGATAAAACTGCCTGATTATCCACTCTATGAGCGCTATAGTCTCTTGCTGTAAAATGGTGGTGTTGATCAGAATGACCTGAAAATCCTTCCATCTCTGAGCTTCAGGGATCAGAGGAAGATGCTACGATCTCATGGGCAAAGTCATGGACAAGACTATTCTATCAACTGAAAAAGAGAATGTTTTCCAGGATTGGTGCAGAGGAAGAAGTAACTTAGAGGAAGTGCCCTGCATATTGTAACTGATTACTTATATTTCTTCACTGAAGTGATGGACAATGTATTTGGGGATGAAGAAGAAGCAAAAAGGTGATGGGTTACCGAAACAGAGTCCTTGAGCCTGGGGGATGCTGGTCAAGTTCATTATGTGTGAGTGCAGCTCTTCGATACAATTAATAAATGCCCATTTGAAAATGTTCTCAATGAAAGAAGCAATAAGTCCCCCGCCCTTGCCTCATTATTTCTGTCTCTCACTTATTTCCTGATCTAAATCCAGTGTTCACCCCTCCTTTTGTGACTAATGGAATTTTGCCAATAGGAACACTGCTAACTGTGGGCTTTTAGAAAAGCAAGAGCCATTCTTCTGGCCTTCATTCCTTGCCAGAATCTTTCTACTCTTGTTTCCATAAGGCACTCTTGTCGCATCCTATTACTTCCACCACTTTTAGAATGATATCACCTCAGTGAGGTACCATCTTTTCTCTCCTTACAAAAGAAAACAGACCTAGTTTCTTTAACCTTTCAGCAGAAGCAAATTCCCCAAATCCCTCTGTCATTCTGGTTGCCTTCTGCTATGCTTTCTCTAGTTCCAAAATATCCTATTTATAGAAAGAAACCCAGAATGAGCTCAGGACTCATAATATGACCTAACGAATCCTCTTTACATGACTAGAATAATTTTCCCTGACTCCTTTGCAGTTTTGCAATGTGCCCAATATATTCCAAGCTGATTCTCCTTTCTTTTATTCCAATACTTATGAAATGAAATGACAAATATTCAAACTCTGGCCAACGTTATTGGCAATAAGAGGTTAATGTCCGCTGTGTTCAGGAACTTTTTAGAAGTCATGAATGCAAGAGTGAGTTAGAGTTTGTGGTTTGTGTCACATTAAGGTTCAAGTAACAGGTCTCATCCTTGAATTATTTTTTGTTATTTTGCATTCAATTCACTTCAGTTAATAAATAGATTAGCTAGTTTTCAATGAATACAAATGATACCATTTGCTGGAGCAGCATGTGTGAACTGTGGCCCAACCCTATCATTTGGGAATTTGTTAAAAATGCCAAATCTTGGTCCCCACCCTAGATTCGGGTTCTGCTTTTTAACAAACTGCCCAGGAGATTCATGGGCACATTTAATTATCATAAAGGTGGTTTAATTTAGCACCTGTGAAAGTTTCCCCACAGATGACCTAGGCAGGTTAGATCTCAAACATACCTTGTTAGATGCCACCACAATATAAACTCTACTAATTTTACTAGTTTTCACTTTCCTCGCCATGATTCTATGTTATGTAATTTTCTTATTTTATTCAATTCCTAATATGATCTTCCATTTAGCTAAGTGTATTTTCTCATAAGCCCTGACTTGACATATTCTTGACCAGCCTTAATCTCCTATCAACTTTTCAGATTAACAGTATCACTTCTACCCCACTTGCCACCCATGCTTCTTCTTATTCATCTCTTGTCTGTAAGATGGCTTAAAAAAAGTCATTCAATTCCTCCTCAATATTCCATGTGGTCTTGCTTCAGCCTCATTATGAGGCTGTCTGGTTTTCCTGAAATTGAGTTAAGTCAGGTCCAGAGCCTCTGTCTTATGCTTACTTGTCAGGAATGCACAGGGGTTATTGCAACTAAATCATCACTCTTCCAAGGTTTTCTTTTCCTTGCTTCTTTATGATGCTCTGACTGTTTCCTTTCTAACTAAACTAGGTTTGTAGATGGAAGATTCCTTGAGTTCTTTTTAAATATGAGCTCAATACCAGGTTCTTGGCAATCATTGCTTATTCTTGTTTTCAAAAAGCTTTCCAAATTGTGCATCGTGATTCTTTGTCTCTCCTTCTATTGCCTGCAGAGAACCATTAGAGATCAGGAAGTGACTAAGAGAGCCAATCTTCCTTCCTACCTGGTCAGAGTCACTCTTTATATCATAAACAGGACTCTTTTGCTGTCTGGGTTTTTTTTTTAAGCCTCCAAAACAGCAATTATGTCACCATCTGAAGCCCCTCTTGAACACTGACCTTCATTCATTACAACAAGTGATCCTGAGGTAATGACCAGGAAAAGGCACTGTTAACATCTTGGCAGTAATGAACAAAGCACTCTTCAACTGTATCATCTTCACCTGACTCCCAAACTCTTATAGATTAGAACTTGGGTCTATTCAACTCTGAGACTCTTTAGGGTAGAGAATTAATATTTGGATCACCAGCCCCTATCAAAGTACCTGGCATAATAAGCACTGAAGGGGAGGAAAGGAAGTAGGAGTAAGAGGGAAGGAAGGAAATACTCTATCCACTAATCTATCCAACACAAGGGGAGATGAAGGGCTTGGCAATTAACTACAACCAATGAGATTTGGAAAGAAAACTTGGGAAGGAAAAAAACCGAAGTACTATCTCATTATCTCTGCCTTGATATGGGGAAGGGAGTACCCAAACCATTCCTTTCAGTCTGACTTGCTGAATTTCCTTTTAGAAATCAAAAGAGTAATCTTTGTCTCAAGAGATATTCCAAGTGTCTCTTAATTCCCTAAGAAAAAGAAATATTTCATTTCTGATTTCATAGGTTACTGTTTTGTTAATTCTCGCCCACTAATTCTGAGACTCTTCATATATCTACTTAATGATATTTTTGTGCCTCTTAGACTTTTATAAATTAAAGTATAGTTGACATACAATATTATATTAGATTCAGGTGTACAACATAGTGATTCAACATCTACATACCTTATGAAGTGATCACCATGACAATTTTAGTAACTTGTCACTGCACCAAAGTTATTATGATATTATTGAATGTATTCCCTATGCTGTATATTATATCCCTGTGCCTTATTTATTTATAACTGGATTGTGCCTCCTAGTCTTGATAAACTCCTTCTTCTTAATTTTTGTACCCATCTTCATAAAGGTACAGGCAGAGAACAAGCTTTATAACTATGGCTTTGACAGAAAACTGCATGGAATATAGAACAGTTTACCTAAAGGAACACTCATCGTTTGGAAGCAAAAAGCCTTTCTTATAGTTGTATTAATACACTTTGTTTTAAATTTGGCTATATTTATATTATATATATGAACAATATATAATATTGTTCAGTCAAGATCTTTAAGGAACAATATTTGTTTACCGTTCAGTTTGAAATGTTCTTACTATTGCTAAAAATGAATAGGGTCAGATGAACCTAGAGAACTGTGATATTTGTATCATAGCCAACCAAGGGTGTGTGGAGAAAATTAGATAACCTCAGAAATAAGTGCTCCTGAGATTAAAATTTTGGCAAGTACAGAGGTTGGCATCTGTCTTAACGAATGAAATGACTGCAACCTTTGTGTATAGTAGACACTGGATTTCAGCAGATGGAAAAAAAGAAAATATGTGAATGGATGGAGATAAAAAGATGAAGAGCTGATAATGTACCGAGAGAAGAGAATTCTTCTTTAGAGCACTGAGAAATCAAGGGGGGGGGGGAAATATGTCAAACACCATTTGTTCACTCTCCTCCCCAACTTTCTATAGCACCTCTGGTTATATAGTAACTCTTGTCCCTGTCTCGTTTCATAAGTTGTGTTAGTAATGACTCCAAGAAAGATCAATGGTCAAAAATATTCCTTGGGAAATATTTTTAGTACAGTCATGTGCTGTCCAAATTATTCCAAATTAATCAGTCATCTATGTTCTGAATCCCCAAATACCCAACCTAACAATTCAGGGTGTCCCATTATAAAATATGGCATTAATTTTCAAAATAAAGATCCATCAGGGAAATAACTGATTATCTTTTTTTTTTTTTGAGGGAGGTGTCCTGGCCCTCACATGTGGGACCGGAACCGGGGCTGCTGGCTTAGGAAGCCAGTGCTTAGCCACCGCGCCACTTGGCTGGCCCCACTGATAATCTTTATAGACCACAAAATGCTGACAAAGAAGTCAGATAAATATATCATATAGATGACAATGAGGAATAATTATGTTCATAGAGTGATCATCTCCCTGTGTTATATTTCAAGATTTCAGATGTATACTAGTGTCACTGAGGGGAACTTAATCATAGTATTATGAATTCCACTCTCAGGAAACCAGTTTTGTCCACAAAACCTGTACCCCAAGACCTCTGAGGATGGTATGTGCCAGCTGTCCCAGTCTTAGGGCAGCATCTGCTGGCTAATTCATGGATCAACAAAAAGTGGCATTTTGTGGACAATCTGAGTAGTTGAAGGGGAACTGTTGCGTTGGTGACTGTGAGGATGTCTGGCATCCTTTTATGATGACCTAATTCAGGGCTCCAGGAGCCAGGCAAGTCTAAGGAGGTCCGGCAAGCATTTGTATACCTACCTGTACCTTGGCTGGAGCCTAAAGTAAACTGGATTGGCTCTGAAAACATCTGTAGAGCGATATCAACTCAACACTGGATTTACTTATAGTGATAATACCCCAATACCAATGGGGATTCCAGTGTTCAGAAGTCTACATACAGAGTTAGGAAATAAAGCCTATTTTCCATAAGGAAGACATTTCTAGAATGGTGTGGGGGAGGGGAGCAGGACATTGAAGCAGCCACTAAATACTAATGTTCTAATCATCCTCTCGCGTAACTGAGGTTTTTACACACAAGGAAGCACGAATGACACTTAAATACAGCACTGTTTATTGGCATAAAGAAACTAGAAATTGAAAAGGGCTAGGTGGTCTGAAACTTAAGAGCTATCCACCATGTTCTGCAGTATCTATCTGCCTCATCCCTGCAGTCAATAGCTCCGCCAGGGCTTGTGACGCGGTTGGTGGGCTCCCCTTCATGGGAACCCTGGGCAGAGTAAAATCATGGTGATGGTGCCAAAACAATGAAACCTGAAATGCGTCTGGGGACTTCCCAGGGCACTTGCGCTTCTCAGAGCGACCAGCATCTCCATAACAACTGGTTTACAGTCATCCTTGATTTCTCTGCTCGGCTGTGCAGCAGCCGGCTGAAGGTAGGCAAAGGGCAGCTTCAGTGGAAAGATACCTTGGGTTAGCGCCTCCCTAGGCTGGGGAACCTTGCCAATGGTCGACTTGTACCTTGTTGTCTGAGATTTCCCGAGTTCTCCCCAGCTCTCCAGCAGAGAGCGGCTCCCGTCTCCCACCTCACCCGCCTTTCCCTTTATTGTACACAAAGGGGAGGGGGTGAGGTTGGAAGGGGGTGCTTTGTTTTATTGTGCTTTTTCCTTCTCCTGGAAGTTCATCCTTTCCCTTCTAAGTTACTTTCCACCAACACGTGACCCCTCCACTTCCTACCCTGCGCAGCCACTGGTGGTGGAGCGCGGGTGCTCACCGCGGGGTTTCCTGGGAGAGCCCCCTCCTGCTGCTCGCAATCCCAGCCCTGGCTCCTCCGGCGTGCGGCTCCAGTTTCCCGCGGCGCTCACCCGGGCACCCTAGAGGCTCGGGAGCCCCCGGATGATGCGGAAGCGACTCCAGGGAAGAAGACCTGAGCGGACGCGGCACCCCTCCCTGCCTTTGCCGGAGGCTCTACACTCCGCCGCGCGCCATGCCGACCTAGCTGCGCACCGGGGCTGTTCACTCACATTTGAAAAAGCCATAACCCATTAGAGCAAACGCAGTCATAACTTCATTCAACTCAGCTGCTCGAGAGCTCGGTTTACACAGGTTCCTGTGGGCAACTAGTGGCTCGCCCGGGTACCTCTCGCCTAGTCATCAGTCCCTAAGAGGGAAAGGGAAAGTCGCCGGGCTGATGCGCGCTTCGACGCACGTAGGACAAGGACAAGTCACTCACCCACACGCACACACCCCGCCGCCTAGCCCCCCACCCCCACTTCATCGTCGCTCACGACCTCATCAGCTGGAGACCCTTAGTCATGATGGGGGAGGGGGAGGGGCGCGAACTTTTCTAAGAAGTTTCCTTTTTACCAAGGGAGTCACAGTGAGGTGGTCACGTAAACAGCATGGATAGTCGTCGACGTTGCCGCCACCCCCCTCACCCCCTCCCCCTGCGCTTTTCTGGTATTATTATTAAAGCGGTAGGCTGCTGGCGCTGATAAGCAACAAGTTCCCTAGCGGTCTTCCCGCCCTAGCCAGACGAGGCGAAGGTTTTCTTACCTGGCGACAGAGAAATCTCCCGAGCCGAACTCAGCTTTGCCAGAGCCCCAGGTGTGACCTTAGCAGTGGGCAAGGGAAGCGGTGTGCAGGCTGAATTATTTTTATGAGGGTACCCTGAAACTCATCACTTCCCCAGGAACTTTCTGTGCCAGGACCCAGTGACGGGCGGTTGGGAGGCAGCTCCAGGAACTACCCGCTATGTAGCAGGGCAGTTGGGCAGGCATTGCTAACCTCGCTCATTCATAGAATCACGTAAGAACTCAAAAGGAAACGTGTCTCTCGGAGTGAGGGCGTTTGCGTAAATCTATAGGTTTTTCAACATCGATGCCAGTTGCTTTGTCTTCTGTGGTCGCCAAGGTGGTTGAGAGTTTAAGCTTGCGGATATTGCAAAGGGTTATTAGATTCATAAGTCACACCAAGTGGTGGGCGATCCACTGAGCAAAGCCGAACTTCTCACATGATGACTTCAAACAAGACACATTACCTTCCAGCATCTGTTGGGGAGACGGGATTTTAAGACACTTGAGTCTCCAGGACAGCAAAGGCACAATGGTGAGTAGCAATAAACCCTGCATTATAATTGAAAAATCTTGACATGTTGCTTAACAACGGGCATATCACAGCTCTTCCTAGCATTTCACACGCCAAAGAACAGCAGCTACTCAGGCCAGGAGAATCGGGTTTTTACATAGTACAACTTTAATTGGAATCATTTGAGATTTAACACAGCAATGTGGAACTGCGTGGAACAAACTTGGAGCTGGAGAGGGGTGTGTGTGTGTGTGTGTGTGTGTGTGTGTGTGTGTTATATTGGCTGTTCAAGGCTGATGCTTCTCTCCCAGCCTCCCTGCACTCCATTCTTTGCCTCTATGTGTGTGGTGTATGAGAATATTCTATGATTTATATATAGGCATGTAATTGACATCCGCAAAGGGGCTAATTGCCATCTAAAACAATAATGCTATTATAGGTTGGGGTTGGGATGGAGTGGGGGAAAGGATGGGGTAGAGATTGGGAGTTTGGGTGCAAATGGGGGTGGGGTGGGTGGGAGAGAAATAAGTCAGAAGTGCATATCACCGGTAATGAAACGGGTAATCCTCTAATAGAAAAAAAGGGTCTCATCAACATGTGATCAACTATTAACAGGATGGCTTTGGCAAAGCTATCCGCACGTGACAAAACGTAAGGAAGTGGAAGAAACCGTCTAGAGCAATATCAAGTATCACTTTATTAGAGATTTTTTTTAGCCTTTTCCTCCTGCTGCGCCGGGTGTGTAATCTGGGAGATCGGAGTCCATTCAGCACCTTGGACAGAGCCAACGGATTTGTCCGAGGTGGTGATACTCCAGGTAGCCGTCTTGGTCCCTCAGTAAAGCCAGCCCCGTGTCGCCCTTAAGAAGCGTCTTTTCTGAGGTTCGACTCACACTGAGATCTGGGCTGAAGAGTCATATTTTGGAGCGGAGCGTTTGGAAGGCAAGCCCCAGTTTGGTCCCCTCATTGAGCTCGCCGAAGTTGGCTTCCTAGCGGTGTAGGCTGGAATAGACTCTTGGCAAGCTCCGGGTTGGTATACTGGGTTAACTTTGGGAAATGCAAGTGTTTATCTCCAGGATCTAGCCACCGGGGTGGTGTAAGCCGCAAAGAAGGTAAGCACCGGGGTGGGGACCCCAGAAACCCCAATTCTTGAGCTATTTTGATACTCGATCTTCCCGAGAGGACGCGTGGTGGAGGGGAGGAGGTAGAAGGAAAGCGTGAGTGGGGGTTGTTTCTTGGTATTTTATCCAGTTTGAATTGCCCTAGGTGAGAGCCTTGGGGTAAGGAGAGAGAAGGGGGGAAAATGCTCTGTCTTCTGCGGATATTATGAGTTTTGTTAACTTGGACCTGCAAATGTATGATTTAAATGTAAGATTTCTATCTTTCTCCCCTTCACCTCCCTCTTTTCCGGTCTCTTTGCCGGTGTGTGTGTGTGTGTGTGTGTGTGTGTGTGTACAGTAGGCTCATTACTAATTATGAAGCTTTTACACAACATTCGATTTCCTGAATTTTGACTTTGTACCATTTGGAATGAGGCGGTGGAGGTGGTGTGCGGTGAGAAAAGGGGAGGTGGAGGTTGGGAAGAGGATAGGAGGTAATACTAAATCTCCAACAAAAAATGAATTAAGGTAATTTCAGCTCTTCTAGTGAGGATTCATTCTCTGTATCCCTCCCTCTCGTTTCCCCTCCCTCCCTCCTTCCCGCCCCCCCTTCTTCCACCCCGCCCCCTCCTCCTGCCTCCATCCCTTCCTCATTCTTTCTCTTCCCCTCCGTCGCCCTCACGTCTCGCTGGATGTTTCTTTCTGTTTTGTTTTTTTTTTTAATCTTTTTTCCTCCCTCCCGCCCGAGTTTCGGGCGCTGGCTTAGAGGGCTCCCGCTTTCTCAAGGGAAGGGGAGCCGCCGAGACCGCGCTCAGCTCCCCCGCCGGGCCGGATGCCTCACTGAGCCCAGGTCCGAGTCAGGCGGGGTAACGAAGGAAAGGTGGGGGCTCTGTTTGGGAGGAGAAGGCCCTTTCCTGGCTTGGGAGCGGGCCACGGGAGGGGGCCTGGGCAGCTGAAGGCGGTGGAGAACACTCCGCGCGGCAGCTGGACAGAGCCACCAATCAGCTGGGCGCACAGACCTCCCAGTCACCGCGAGTTTGCTCCTGGAGGCGCGGGTGGAGGGACCGCCGGCTAGCCGTGGGGCCGCCGCCGCACGGGTGGGCTGGGGGGCGGGGGAGATCGAAGCTGCTTAGAGCCTCCCAGCCTTCCGTTCCACCTCCCCCGCCTCCGCCCCAAAGGGACCCGGAGCGGCCAGAGCGCGCAGCAGCGTAGCCCTCTTCCCTCTGCTCTGGGAGCCCAGGGACTTGCGCGCCCCTGCACGGGGGCCACCATCCTCTCCACACTCCTACCACCCTCAACCAACCCCCCCTCCCGGGCCCTTTGTTCCAGCCGCGGAGCCAAGCCCCAGGGCAGTTTTGGTCCCAGGGCTTGGGCGTTTTGGACTCCTCCTTCCGGAATCAGCCCTTCTTAATTAAGGAGCAAAGGCTTGGGGTGGGGGTGGGGAGCGTAGGGGAAAACCTATTTCCGAAACTCAAGACTCCACTGTTCTAGAGAGCGAAAGAAAGAAGCCCAACTCTGCTCAGGTGGAAAAGAATCATAGGCAACGCAAGGATATTGTGGAGATTTAGAAGGAAAAAATAAAAAACACTGGCATTAAGATCAGATGACGGTGATAGGCTGCCTAGCACACAAAGGGAGCGTAGGACAGGGTTTACGGAGCAAGCCTGCAGCGAATGGGGCACAGATTGTTCCGAGATCCAGTCGTTTTCTCAGTCAGATCTACGCGAAAGGAGGGAAGAGGAGGGGCAGGGAGGGGAGCGAGGCGGGAGGGGCCGGGCTTGGAGGCGGGGGGATTTCTGATCAGTCTGATGCAATTCCAAGCGTGCTGCAAAGGAACTCCAAGGAGCCGCATCACCATCGCCACCCACCCTTCCCAGATGGTGCTGTTTTAAATACGGATCTGCAGGGCTGAACGCAGAACTGGGAGATTTATTGCAAAATCCCGAGAAGGGGGGCACGGGGAATGGAGGGCAGAATTTAAAGGTGCAACGCTTGCTTTTCCCCAATAAGCGGCAACCGGTCGGATTTTTTTTTTCTCCCTGTCTGCCTGTCTCTGGATTCTAATTCACCAAGGAAGAGGTGTAAATATTGTGACATTTTGAGGCGGCTTGATGGATGAGAAAAAAAATCATCTGTCACTCTAAATTGCAGAGTTCCCTCTCCGCGAGATGCCTTGCTAGCGAATACTCGCTGCTGCCTAATATAGGTACTCGGGCTTCGAATGAATGCATCGTTAAGGGAATATTATCCTTTTAGTCCACTTGCCAATTTATCTGACAGTCCAACCGAGAAAATTGTAGACTTCGCGTTTCTGGGAAACAAGGAGGGACACTGCTTAACAATCTAATTCTTTTAACCTCGAGATCTTTAACAACTTAAACAAACCACAAAAGTGTCACGTCATCTCACGCGGGCACACACACATCCTCGACTTGTGAGATGAAATGGTTTAGCCTAAAGTGTCCTGGAAATGAATGTCACTTTAAGAAGGGTGCGCCTGATCGTCACTGTTTATGTGTATTTACATAGAGCTCTTCAGCCTGAAGGCAAGACATTTCAATTGTCCCGTTTGGAATCAGAAGATTCGAAGGTGATAAAGAGGAGAGGGAAAGAAAGGGGGACGGGATAATTGTAACCTTAAAAATTTAACAGTAACCTAGCCTACTTTTGTACCCCTTGATCGTGCATATTAATATTTCTGTGTGAGAGACTAGCTTGGTCTAGCTCCCCCAATGGAATACGTCAGTATTAATTCAGATGAAAATATATTCATCCTGCCTGTAGCTTTTCTCAGTGTCATTGATAGTAAGACCTACAACACAGCAATTTTTAGAGAATAGAAGGGAATGTCTGAAAGGGCTTTGCAAAGTGGGAAGCAGATACTCCATAAGTGGGAGGTATCACTATGGCATTCTCTTTGCATACAGCATTTTAATTTGATTGAACCAGAGTACTAGTTATTTTTAAACGCCATCTAATTTGTATAGTCCAGGCAGTACATGGGGATTTTAAAAACAAGTTTTTGTTGGCTTCTGAAATGTCATTTGTCAATTGCCTATCAATGTAAACTGGAAAGATGACTTTTAAAAGATCTAAAATCAACATACATAAGCTTCTTCATTCATTTTTCAGACTCTTTCCCTCTCACGTCTTCTAAATTCTTAATAAGAGAAGAAGCTAGTGGATTTAGTTTCTTTCCTTTTCCTGGTCTGTCCTCTAGGGGAAGTTTTAGTAAGAAACAACATTCCCAAATCAGGCAATGTGTGAGGCAAGGGCCTGGATGACCAAAAAATAGATAATCAGCCACAAAAATAAAAATGAGAAAAAGTCAGTATTGAGCCATGACTTACAAAGGATTTTTATTTTTAATTCTGTAATTGGGGGACCAAGCTCCAACTTGCTCGAATAACATTCACTCTATCAAATTGCTTACAATCTGTCAGTTAAAATGATGTCTAACTGAACATATTTTTTTATAAAATATACTTCTACCAAATGCCAATGAAGCTAATCTTTGCTTTTAATTAGGAAAAACTAATCCAACCATTTAAATAATTCTAACGAATATGAACTGGTATCATCTGATTTTAAAATTCTGCTTAAAACTAAATTTGTTCTGAAAAGAACTGACTTGCCAGAAAAATATCTATTTTTATAGATTTCTTTTCACTCTGTGGGTAATTTAATGAGTTGCCTATTTTAATTTTACAACTGCCACCTCTAAAGTATCTCAAATTATCTTTCTTTGGCTGGTTTCTTTCTCTGCTGATCTGCTATTGCGCTCTCTCTCTCTCTCTCTCTCTCTCTCTCTCTCTCTCTCTCTTTCTGTGTGTGTGCATGTTTGTCTCTGTGTTTCTAGTGAATTTAATAGGCAGTAAGTCTCTTAAATTTACATGCCATAATCCATATAGAATAGAGAGTAGTACTTAAACAAAAATAAACATTAACATTAGTGAGAGCTTACCATTTATTAAATCCTATAGAAATGGAGAGGGGTTACATCTTTAAAAGGAGAAAGATTAGGGCCAGCCAAGTGGTGCGGTGGTTAAGCGCTGGCTTCAGAAGCCAGCGGCCCCGGTTCGGGTCCCACATATGAGGGCCAGTGACACTGCTCTCAAAAAAAAAAAAAAGGAGAAAGATTAAATTCTTAAAAAATAAAAAGCTGAATTTCACCTCCCTTTGGTTTAAGAGTGACTGTAATTTTAAAAATATGAAATCTTGCTTCTTTTACTTCGGAAATTAAAGCTACCACTTTAACAAATGTTCCATAAAGACTAATACTCCAAAACTCCACAGTGCAAAGATCAAAATGTTAAATTCTTTCTCCCTACCTCCATGTTCATTTGGCAATTTCTGGAGTGTTCATTCTGAGTTGTAAAAACTTCAGATGGACTTTTTTTCCTCTCTCTTTTCTAACATTCTAAAGGAGTCCTATGAAGCATTCTGCTATAATGCAGACTTTATTTGTATTTTCCTAATAGTAGTGTATATGCGTATAATGCTTCGAAAACTCTTTACAGTTTTCCTTATTTGATCTCTTCAGCAATTGTATAGGGCAGGGATCACCAATCACCTTTTACAGATGAGGAAACTCAGGTTTGGAGCTGCCCAAGAACACATTGCCAGTGAGAGGTGAAGACTGACTCAAAATCTATTTCTTCAAATTTCAAGGGCTGTGCTTGTTCCTCTCCAGACCATAATGTCTCAGACCCTACTCAAGCATCTAAGGGGATTGTAGGCATTATTTCCTCCTATTTTGATTGCTTTAATTAAAAATAAAATCTGCTAAGTTTCCAAAATTTTGCAGGCTGAATGAAAAGTTTTTACCAGCCTATGAACTTCTTTTCCTAAGCCATTCTTTCACTCTCTCACACTTAGAGACTCAAAAAGAAGACAGCAATCTTCCTGGAGCTCACACACCATCTAAGACAGTCACTAATCCACCCCCTCCATTCTCCCCTCATCCCCCCTTGCTCCCCTCAAACAACACAGAATAGGAAGAGACAAAACCAAGATGCACTTTACTTTTGCTTGTGAGTCATACAATCTGAGGTCTGGGAGGGTTTTCAGAGGTCATTTGGCCCAGGCAATATCTGATGCATGAATTCATGCTGGCTTGTTTTCTTCAAACCCTCTGGAATTTCATCCCGGTCTTGGATGCCTGGAATCTCGCTTATCTTGGTAGATATTCTGATACTTATGGGGATCATGAGCTTGACTGGCCATTTCCCACTTGGCTCAAGAGGTATACTTTCTCTAGACTCTAACATCCATAATGTTATTCTCTAAAATAAGCATTCACTGACAGCCTATTATGTGCCAGGAACTGTGCTGGGGTCCGGAGATTCAGCAATGAGCAAGCCTGAGTCATACCTATGTTGGTGGAGCTTACAGTTTAGAGACACGGCTGGTCTTTTCATTTGCTCTGTTGCCTAGAAGGGGACAGACTTCTGGATTCTTACCTTTTTCAAGAGAACACAATGAGCCTGATTAAAAGTCTGAGTTGCAGCTCTACTCCCAACTATAATAGTTGTCAGGAGCTGGAAAAAATCAATTAGTTCCTCTCAATCTATGTTTCCGCACATGTAAAACAAGAAGGATGGTCTCAGGATAAACTCTAAATTTTATTTTAGCTTCAGGTTTGGATGATATGATGGATAACTAGTTTTTGGTGCAAAGTAAGGCCTAAGTCACCCTAACCTTTGATGATTTATGATTTTGGGTGCTGTCAATTTCTAATTTGTTAAGTACATTATGAAAAAAATCAAAGCAGCTTTTTTGAATGCATCATAGGAAGAATCTAGATATTGAACGTATCGTTGTTTGAGAAACGATGACTCCAAAAGTCTTAATTTGTCCAATGATCTCAAACCTGCAGATTATTTTTTAAAGGGAGAGGATGATGAGAGATTCCCTATCACGTGCTTATTTTCTTTGTGCAAGCAGAAGTTCTCATCTTTCAGGTAATTTAAAATCAAAGATATTCTATCCTGAAATTGTTTGGGTCTTTTAAAATCAAAGATATTATATCCTGAAATCATCTGGGTCTCATGAATAATGTATTATGTATGCATGATAATAGATAATTAAATGGACCAACCAGGAGAAACATGAAAGGGAGCTGGTAGCCCAAGGATTGCAGAAGGTGTGTGGGCATTTTGACATCCAGGAAATGCTATAGATCTGTCCTTAGCTAACTCAGCCTGGTGGAGATAATTAAGAAAAAGTGTGGGTGTAGAAAGGCTGCAAGCCATTCCCTAGGATTGGCTAGATTGCTACAGTAGTTCAAAAACAATTGGCACAGCCACCCACACTGGACATGATTGCCCTTTGATGAGGCAGCTATTGACTTTTATAAAGATGCCATATTTAAAATAACTTCTGATGCACTGGGGATGACAGACATCGTTCTTGGGTTCTATTTTAGACAAATGGCAAAATATATTTCAAAGTATTAATTTAAAAATTAAAAAAAACTTTAGTTTCTAAAAAAGTCTAGCAACATGTGACCTCTGAATTTAACAGTTCAGTCTGAAGCTAGGAGAAACATTTGGCCTATGTGAGACATTTTGGCCAGTTGTGAGCGTTTCCTGGAGTACCAGAGAAGATAGAAAGTACTTTGCTAATTTTTAACCTCTGAGTAAATGTTAAATGCACTCAAAAATCATCTCACACTGGGAAAGGGAAATCCAATCAAATGCCTTAAAGGGCAGAAGAGAAGACTCTGACACCCTTGTGCCCAGAGCGCATGTTACAATGGTTATGAAATCTAGAAATTCCTTCAGGACATGCTAAATCCCATATTCATCAGAACCAGAAGGAGTTGGAACTGATTTATCTTATCTCCAGCTTCAAAGAAAATAGCAACTACTTACTGTCCCTCGGTAATAAGGTAACTGTGGGAAGAAATACCCAAATTGGGTGATTGTAGGAAAGCTCCAGAAATATCTAAAGCCTTCAGAATCGGACAATGCAGGGTGAGTGAATAGAAAAGAGAGAGGGACCGTGAAGAAAAGTGAGTTGAGAAATAAGGGAAACCTATATAGGGTTAGTATTTATACAGCGCTTTTGGATATAGGGTTAGTATTTATAGAGGTCTTTTGGATGCAAGAATCCTTTCTGTGAGTATTCCTCAAGGGCCATTCGTCCATTCAGACTGATCTCTCCTGTCCATGCTCACTAGGTTCTGGTTACTTTGGTAGAAAACAAGTTTCTTCTGCTTTTGCCTTCCTCCTCCAATAAGGGCTTCTTTCTCCCCAACAACTTTCATAATCAGTGTTTAAGAATGGCCTTGTTATGTTTTCTCCTTGGGGTATGTGGGATTAACACGGGCTTTGTAACCACTTTTGTGCCATGGGCTCCACTCTTTTGACAGTCTGGTCAAGCCTATGTAAACCCTTCTCAGAATAATATTTCTAAATGAATAAGATAAAGAAAGTATAAGTTTATAGAAGAAGCCAATTATAATACATTAAAATATAGTTATAAAAACCCCCAGTATATTCTGTGATATAGTAATTTAGTACTTTTTTAATGCACTAAATGAGATCTAGCAGTAAGGTAAATGCTATAATTCTGAAGTAGTGATAAACATCAATGTATTTTGAGATATCTGTACCAACTGACATGTGACATGAAGGGAAGTTGTCTGATTTCTATGGGTGACAGAATCTGCAAATACTACTCTGTAGCGTTTCCCGAACATATTTAACAACAGAATACTTGGGTGAGGGCACTTACTAACATAGCATAGATTTAGAAATGTTCCTCTTGCTGCTTTTCAGTATTAGCCATGGAGATTTCCTTCTAGGCAAAAGAAAACTGGCATTTGAAGAAAACTTAAAATTCACTTTTGCCATTAAACAAGTTGTCAGGCAGAGAAAGAACCAACTGATGAGATGGCTAGGGTGTAATAGACATGTTTGTATTGCATGACCTTGCTTTTACTCTCAAGTTTACCCTTAAAACCACAAGAACTGCCTCACAGCTCTAAAAATCCATCACTCCATTAAAAAACAAAAAGTTCAGACTCTGATCATTATTAACTCAGTGAGCATTGCCTTAAGTACCTGGTGTGACTTCACTAATCTCAACAGACTATAAAGACTTCATTTTTGTCATTACTGTACTATGGGAAACTACATATAAATTATAATGAGATGAGATAAAATTTATTTTGCATTTGTCCAGCACTGAGTTTTGAGGGGGTTTTTTTGTTTTTTTGTTTTTTGTTTTTGCTTTGCATTTGACATGTGTTATTTAACTCTTAAAGCAACTCTTTCAGATAGGTCATATTCTAATTGTATAAATAAGGAAACTAGAGCTCAGAGTTTAAGTAATTTACCCCAAATTATCAGGTGTGTCTGATTGCAAATCCTTTCTTTTAATCCATAAACTAATCTGTAAATCAGCAATCTTAGTTGTTATTATTATTATTGTTTTCATGTTTAAAATGCTAGCAGGAAAGAGAATTGTCCAGAAATAAGTACAGCGTCACTAAAGAGAAAGGTCAGTATCTGGAATGCTTCACCTGAACATTCTTCCTTCCACTTACTTTATTTAGTTTATTAACCCAATGGGTGATGGCTAACTCCTTTCTTAACTTGTTTTGGGTGGTTCCAAGTTAGTTGCCTTCTGAGAGTTATTGGAAAAGAAACATTATAAATTGTTTAGATTAAGATTTAGTGTGTTTAGAAGCCATTTCATAAGTTTGCCTTTTCAAACAGTTACTGGCTATATAGCGCTGCATGCAGATGCTGTGATGAGGCACGCCCTCTCCAAAAACACAGTGGATGAAAAACCTCCAAAGCTAACATGTTGTTTACAGACACAGAGAAGGAGAGGATGGACAAGCACAACCCTAAACATAATTACAAGGTTTATAGTCCCTGTTGGGGACTAAAATGTTTATTGGATTTCCTTGTGCAATCCAATGTTCTTCCTCTGAAGACTCCACTCTAAACTTGGAACTTCTCTGGAAATAGTATCTCATTTGGGAGAATGCCAAGAATTGGTGTCTGGGTCCTTTGTATCTTTGCACCAACTCAGCTCAGAATACCAGCTCTAGAAACTAAACTGGGAGACAGTCTAGGTAAGGGAGTTACACATCTATTTGGGCACCTTCCTGATAAATTTCATCCATCTTCCTCCTGGAAAGCAACTCCTAGAAAGACATAGTTTTAAACAAGGGATTGGAAAAATACTGGTAAGTCTTAGATAGCACAAGTCAGTGGTCTTTGCAGAGCTGCCAAATTCATGTAAGAAATCAAAGATGCAGGGTGTCTATGGGGAAACCTCAACCTGCCTCTACTCTAAATTTTGCAGGAAGGATGGCCTGAACTCAATGTGTCTGATATGTCCCAGAAACCAGCCCAGCAGAAAAGAATGATTTTTAAAGGACATTTTGGTGTATGAAATGTCCATCTAAAGCCTTGTCAGAAGTAACTACGTAATATAAGAGTATGAATCCTTACTTTGGCTCGAGGCTCTAACTTTAGGGTAAATAATTACATAAGCTCCAAGTTTAGTTTACCAGATGATATGCAGTTCCTGAAAGGAATCCAAGTTTGGTTGGAAAAAGTACCTTAAAGAGGATCTAGTTCATAGGTTCCCCTAGTGTGTGTTAATCACCTGCATCATTTGTTTTTCCTGAGCTAATGTCTGAATATACTGCCAGGCTTGACAACCACGGCTCATAGCCCACTGCCTTCATTTTTATTGACTGATTAGGCAACTGAGGCACATGGTAATGAAAACCTCTTAACTTATTCAACAAATATGTCTATGGAATTTATAGTACAAGTGAACAAGCTAGTGAAGTAGCTTGCCCAGGTCACATGGCCAGAAAGTGACAGAGTTTAAACTAGGACTCAAATTCTCTTGACGACGACTAACTACCATATAGGCCTTAAAATCACATCATATGACAATGATATTCTATTTTTCAATAATCAAAACATAAGAAAATAATGGACAGTCTATGCAAGATTTTTATTATCTTGATTTTCAAAATAAAATGTTTTTATTTAATTTAGATTAATAAAATATAAACATAATTAACAAATTGTTAATAGCATGCTAATAAACATTAATTTCAAAATTGTAGGACAAAACTAATTGTATTTTAAACTTCTTTAAAACTCCATAGTTACTTTATGATTTTTGAGACACAAGCTAAGACAAGATGAATTGAAACCTCAAGTTTTCACTAATTCCTATATTATTCCCTGTGTTTCTAATTACTTTTTGGTTTTGGTTCTAGATTCTTATCTGAGGTTTAACAACAGCTTTATTTGGTTTTCAGCAAAAAAATTCTTATAGCTTCCTCCCTCTTCCCCTAGAAAAACAAAGCAAAACAAAAAAGTATTTATTTCCCTAGAAATGACCAGGGAAAGGGGGAATTCTAAAATTAATTGTATTTATTAAAATCCCTAGTCTTGAAAATATTAGGAAATGTTTACTAATATAAGCTTTATATTTTTTTTAACCCACATCATTTTCCAAAAAATATTTTACATCTGTTTCTTTGTTCTTCATGTGACATACATACATGTAATTCTACTTTTGTGATTAATTTCTATTACTAAATACTGTTCTGCAGTTGTGCTCTTAGAAATATCAAATTAATTGAAGGGTAAATTAGATACTTTATAAATTCTTCCTAGGAATGAAGGGCAAAACCATATAAATGAATAACAACATGAATTCCCAAAAACAATAACAAAAAGTAATATTAGAAAAGAATAGTCAAAAATATGTCAAACTTCTGCATATTTATGGAGATAAATTAACATCATGTAGGTTAGTATGATTTTCTTTTATGGATTTCAACTTGTTTTTGCTTAATTAAACTAATTTAATTAGTTTTTGTGTGCAGGTAAAATGGAAGGCAATAGAAATTTGGGTTGCAAAGTAGTTCTAAGCATCCACAGTATGGTTGTAATGCCATAAGAATATGTTTATTATGTGAGAATGATAACCCAACTTAGCATTCAGTATAGACATAAAGCAATGAGCAATGCAAGGTAACTTCAGCTATTTGTCCTGGGAACATTTTTTTTAAATTAAAAAGGTCAGGAATATGTGAATTTCTTTTTTAAATAGAAAAGTCAGAATATATGATAGTATTGGCTCATTCTCCCCAAGGCCTCCAGGAAAATATGCCTATGAAATAAAGGATCCTCTGTACTAAATTGCATTTGGAGGAGACATAGAATTTAGTAATAAAGAAAAATTGGAGTCTTCATTTTTATAATTCACCAGGAAGACTGTCTTGAGGAAAACTGACCATGATCTGAATTTGCATCCCAGAAATATATTTAATGTGTTTGATGGAATCAACATCTGATTTAAAAAATTTAATATCTAGCCATTTACACCCCCACATCACACAAGTCGCACCCTCGTTCAGGTTATGACTACTGTTTAAGCAGAAAAAAAAAACAATGAATTTCCCTGACTGCATATATAGCAGTGACTACAAAAAATAAATAAATAAATAAGTCAATTAAGGGGTCTTCACATTTAAATGCATGTGCTCACCCCCATCCATTTACCATTCTATCCCATCTTTCTGTTCTCAACTTTTATGAAACATTATATCTGTCCTATCCATCTGCATCACCCTTACCCTTTCTTAGGACCCATTAGACTTACCACTCTTTTCAGAAGTGCCTATAATACTTACAGCAAACACTCTTAGCAGTCTTCTTTAGGTCACGAAGTCCCTTGCCAATTTCTCAAAATGATATTATGAAGTAGGAGTAAATGTTCTTCTCTCCTACTCAGTTTCCTTTTAGAGTGCTGATTTAATTCCACGTCTGGCCTAATTTCTTCATGGGACTACCCAGTGGGTTTTGCAGTTAACACTGAATGCCCTAAACATGCCCTAAACAGACAACCATGAGTGTAGGAATGGGGTTTCTGCTGAGCCTATCCTTTTCAGCTAGGCTATAGAGAATTAGAAGGCTCAAAATATTTCGTCACATTGGATTGTGAGGTCATAATGGAAATATACCTGACAGGTATGAAATATACCTGACAGTATGAAATAATCAGGTAAACGTCATTGTAGGTTAGCCTGATCCTGCAGGTTAGCCTGATTCTCTTTTATGGACTTCAACTTAGTTTTACTATATTCTAATTAGGTTTTGTGTGCAGACAAAATGAAAAGAAGTGGTTCAATTTAGGAAAAATTTAAAACTTCAAAAGTAGCGTGATGTTTGATAGATTTTACCTTGTGAGAGAAATTATGTCAAAATAAACACTCAAGAATATGAAAGCGCTATCCCAATTTAACGGTTAAAGGCCCACAGCTTTGGATATTAAGTGAAGTACAGCAAAATCACTTGTTCTTAAGCAATTTTATTGAGAGGAAAAGGAGTAAAAATAAATGTCCTAATCAAAATCTGTTTCTTTTGAAAAATGCTTCCTCTGAAATCTACGGATAGAAAATATAACTTTGACACGAAGGCTCATCTTTTTATGAAAAAAACCCACAACCACTTCTGTCTCCAGGTTACAGGGAAGAATTTGTCAATCTGATTGAATCTTCCCTTTAGTTTTTCCCAACAGCTGTATTCAGATAATTCATGACTCCCATGTTTCCCGAGCCCTGGATAATTTCACACACATGTCAAGTTTGGGGCTCCATATTTTCAGAAGAATATGGAGATCTTGGAGGAAGTCCAGGGTAGACCAAGGGAAATGATTAATGGATTGGAAGTTGGAGTTTATGAAGAAAGGTTGTGAAATCTGATTTCTTGCTATGAGAAAAGTCTGAGTGGTGACTTAATAACACAAGGAGGTTAGTAAGCAGCTGTTCTCCATCTTCACTAAGGTTGGATGAAATGAAATAAGATATAAATTACAAGAATAAAAAATGTGTTACAAGTGGGAACTTCCAAGCTCTAGAATTGCAGGATTCTTATAAAGCTCTTAGAAAAACGATAAGCAGTCTACTTCCCTGGTCTGCAATGATAGGCCTATGAGTACGGAGGAAAATGAGATAATCTTTTAAGATTTCTTCTGGATATGCCATTTTATAAATCTACCTAATCATATTCAGAAAAGTTATTTGCCTAAACTATGTCTCATTTCCTCTCTACCACTCCCTTCACCCCCAAACCTTTATCCTTTGTCTACTTCTGTAACACACTGCTAACCAAGGGTAGCAAGGGCACTCATCAACCATGGTGAGTTGCTCCTGCTTCTCTGAAACCAGCTTCCTGTCCATCATTACTACCCCCTGGCCCACTAGGGGCATGCTGATGGTCATTTTTCTATACACCAAACCTGTGACAAGGCAAAACAAAAGAAAATTGCATACCTTTAATTCACAAGTGACCCAAAAGGTTTACAACGAGTAAACCAGTTTATTTTTTAGTTTTCAGATGTTCTCAGGGAAAATCTGGTAATGGGGAGGGTTACAAGTTGTTGCCTTTCTTGTGTTTGGGGGTTAGTCCCAGTTGTTTCATAATGAGTTTTGGGCTCTTTGTCTTGATCCAACTAAATATTATTCCCAGGTGGGATCAGTTTTTGACCGCCTTGTTCTACTCTCCTAATCTTGGCCCTTCTAACATTTTCTTGCTGTGGTTCCTTTCTTTTGTTTGCCACTAATGGCCATGCTTGTTTACATAGTTCCTGTAACAAGTGTTGACCAATTTAGACAAATGTGAGTGTGGCATAGAACAATCCTTATGGTTCATAAAAAGCTTACAGAGAAGGAGTATACACCTCATATTATGGTACCATCTAATAAACAGGGACATTATTTTTTCCGTTGAGATTTTTCTCAGGACAGGCCTTACTTAATAATTTGGAGGATTGTGGGTAACATAGTTCAACGCTGGACTGGGCCTCTGACATCATCCAGCATGAATTTTTTTTTTTAAAGCTTTTATTGGAGAATTGGGGGAGGGGAACAGCGTTGGGGAATCACGGAAGCGGAACAGACAAGTTGCTGTCTTTTTGTTCTTCCATCTAGTTGCAGAGGATGTTACTTCACTGGCCCATGTTGGTATCATCATTGCACTCTTCTCAGGTGAGGCAGATCGGTCACCGGCCTCTGGATGGATGGTCACTCACTGAGGCTATTGGCAGCTCACGCTGGCTGCCAGCCGCTCACGCTGGCTGCTGGCCACTCACTGTAGCCTATGGCAGCCCATTGCAGCAGGGGCTGCAGCCCACACCGTGGCTGGTCGCAGCCCAGCTCCAGGTGGAGCTGTTGTTAGCTGGAGAGGGCAGTGTCACTGACCCTCATATGTGGGATCCGAACTGGGGCCGCTGGCATCCCAAGCCAGCTCTTAACCAATGCACCACTCGGCCGGCCCCCAGCATGAATTTTAAACAACCTTTACCACTCTGTGCAGCAGGAGAGTTTTCTGTTTACTTATTATTTTCCCTACGCTACTTACTTCAATTTTCAGCAGTTTTGAGGTCAATTTACTTGATTTCTTGACACTTTTTTTTTAAAGGAAGACTGAAGGCAGAAGTAACTAGGAAACTTAAATAAACATGATTAAACATAAAATAGTTTCTACTGGTGCTGTAAAATAGCTTATAGTGATACTAGAACTGACCTGAGCCAATTAAAATTACTAACAGAAAAAAATACATCAGTGTCAAATCTGAGCCTACTGCCCCTGTTCCCACATGGGTAATGAGGATAAGTTTATATTTCCTGACAAGAAGGGATAGGAATGTGAGTTTCTGCCTGACCTTTGTCCTTCTAGAACATTGTGTTAGCATAGTATTAGACCACAACAAAACAAAGATTTTGACGAATTCAAAATTAATTGTTGAAGCCCCACAAAAGTGAAATAAGTAGCATTTTCTGTTCCTCAGTATCACTCTTGATCTCAATAGGAAAATAATTTTGTCAAAAGTTTGATCTCAGGCCTCTAAAGCTAACTCTCTAAGTTATCTGAATTAAATTTAAAACATTATTTAGAATTCTATGCAAGGCACTGGCCAATTTCATTTCATCTTGGCTTCATTGTTTTTGCATGTAAGATATACTTTTACTACAGGTAGGAAAGTGTTTTAAGTCTGGTCTTTTATTAAGTTTTGGTAACACTATAATAATCCCAAATCAGAAAGTTTAGAAATGCTCAGAAGTGTCAAGAGGTCTGATTCATTAGAATGTTCATGTAAATCGGTATTTGATCTTTTTTTTATTTCTAAATATTCCTATTTCTTACTGTCTTCTCCTCAGTAAAACGGCAGCACACACTGGAAAGGAAAGATAAAAACATTTATTTGTATGTCAAGGGAGAGGAGAAATAAGAAGATTGGCCACAGACACAATCAGTCTCGGAAGTGAGAACACTTTTTCCTTCAGCAGAAATGCTGACCTGGCAATGTGAATTTATTAGGTAGAAGGTTCGCCATCATTTCTAACGGAGCAGCACTGAAAAGACTTAAGATTCTTGACGGTCACTTGCTAGGTATTTTTCAGGGAGGAATTAAATTACAACGAGCTTAGAAACCTGAGGAAATAACTCATTTTTAAGCCAATTTAAAGTTGGAAAGTAAGCATTGGATTGGCGTTAGCATCAAGTTATTTTTTTTTTTAAGTTTAGGGTAGGGCTCCTCCAGTACTTTATAAAGTAATATAATTATTATTTTTTATTTATAAAATTAGCCTCATTGTGCCTATATTCAGCCTATACCCCTGGTACTCAATACAGAGGTTCTTCGAGATGGCCAAGCCCAGTTGCATGCCCTCTGTCCTTTACTGCTTCTGGCTAGCCCACATATTTCACATACATTAAATATTCCACAATAAACTTCACCATCTGTGCAGTAGGGTAGTTTGTGTTGGTCATGTGTTCTGTGAAGTTGACAGAGGTGCAAAGCTAAATGTGTGACACTCTAAGAATATGCATATATTTGAATAATTTGACTCTTCAGTCTAACAATTTGCAAAGTTGCTCTGAATGATCACACATCCTGATAACACTTCCAAGGAACAGATAGCTAGGCTGATTTGGGGTGGGGGTAGGGAGTGGGGGGTTCAGGATGTTTCTAACTGGAGTTCCTGAGTTCATTGAAATCTTCTCTGGCACTTAGCTGTGTAAACTTGGGCACATTATTTCATGGCACTGAGCCTTGGATTCTTCACTTATAAAATGAGACTATGTTCTGCCACTAGCCTTTAGAAGCTCTGAAACAGCTTAATAGAAGTGAACACATTTTGTTAGCTGTAAACCCTTAGGTAAACTGAACTGAGTATATAATAATATATCCTCAGTCAAACAGCACATTCTTGATAACCACAAGAGGGTCCAGGAAAGGAAACTGTTTATAAATCTTCCCCTTTCCCCAAATTAATGTGCACTGTTTAGGGAAATTCTTACAGCAACGAGTCTTAGCAATTATTAGGTCAAACCTCTTTGAAATTACAGAAAAATGCACATACACATACAACTGCCTACCAAAATTTTGGGGGGATGGGAGATTCCTCTAACACCAATTTATGCATACCTTAAGGAAGAGTGTGTTTCTTAAGGCGTGCCCTCAGATTTTCTGCCTCCGAATTGCTGTAGGTGCTTGTTAAATGCTAATTACTGGACGCTGCCCCTTCCCTACTAAATCACCATTTCAGAGAAGTCTGCATTTTAACAGACATTCAGGTGATTTTTATGCTCGGAGCAGATCCAAGGACTCCAAGTTATGTACTGCATCTTGTTCCTTATTCTAAAATTTAAGGTCTGTCCTAAGGCGTATGAATCGGTTGAATTAATGGGAAGAAAATTCAGCTTTATGCAGAAATGTAGGTAGACGGTTGACAGCGTTCGTCCAATGGCAAATTGAAAATTGTCCTCTGGACTCTAGCCACTTAAGTTCTCTCCAAGGGTCTTGGCTACCGGCAAATTGAACCGGAAAGACCGTTTGCTCTTCTATTGGGAAGGAGGAGTACAAGGGGGGAGGGGGAGGATCAACTGAGCCAACTGTCCACCCCACCCACCCAGGTTAAAACAGAAGGCTTTTTATTTATGTTTGCTGCCTGGGTTCATTATTAAAAGGGTCGGTTTATGTGTGTAAATTTGCTAGGGAGGCAAGTGAAAACATCTGCAAAACCATGCAATGCCTGGAACGGAACTCTTCTAATAAAAGATGTATCATTTTAAATGCGCTGAATTTTGATTCTGGTAATTCGTGCACTAGAGTGTCTATTTCGAGGCAGCGGAGGTATCATATGACAGCGCACGTCAAGGCACCGTGGAGCCCTCTCGTGGACTCCCACCCACTTTCCCATTCACCGCTGAAAGGGCTGCTCGCTCTGCCGCTCCCCCCTCTCCGCCCCCCCCCCCCCAACGGCGAGCTAGCATGAAATCTCCCAGCCTCTGCCGAGATCAAATGGAGCTCCTCGCTCAGGGGGTGCGAGTATTACCTCCGCCATGCAATTTCCACTATCAATAATTTAACTTATTTGCTGCAGAACAGGAGTACAGACCGGGCACCAAAGACTCGCCCCCACCCCCCTTCTTTTTAACCAAAGGAAACGTGAAGGGGGAAACAAAAACAAAACAGGGAGTTTTGGGGCCGAAGTCTTCCCCGGAGCAGCTGCCTTGATGTTTACTTTGACAAGTAGTGACTGAAAAGGTGGGTTTCTTTTCTTTCTCTTTCCGTGTTTCTCTTGGTCGTCTAGAAAGCGTGTGGCTTTTCGTGAGGTCTGTCGTGGCCTCGGCTTCCTGGCTGGAGCAAGTAACTTGGTGTAACGTTATCTGGGGGCGTTCATTAATAAAGAATGCGGTTATTATCTCGATTGAATTCCTAGTAGGCAAACTCCGGAGAGGTCAGTGCACGAACTCTGGTTAAGCCGGCGTGTGTCAGGGCAGCGGAGGAAACCTATAGCCTCCCCGCTCCGTGCGATCTCATTGTGTGCTCGCGCATGCAAGCTCCGTGGTGCGGGAAGGTGTGTCTGTGGCCCGGGAAACGCACGCCCTCTGCACAGAACTTGGGTGCTGGGATGCAGCGGGGGTAGTTGTAAGCGAGGGGATTGAGATACGCTGGGCGCCGGATTCACACTCGCTCCCCTCCACCGCAGCGCGCACACTGAGGTTTCCGCGGAGGGCGCGGGACGCGGGGGTTCCCTGGGGCGGAGATTAGGGATTTCCCAGAAGCGGCGTGTGCGTGCTGCCAAGGTGCCGCAGGCGAACGCGGGACTCACGGAGCTACGCGGTGCTTCCCCGGGGACCGACGGCGCGCCCGGGGCGCGCCGGGCGCGCGGGCCTGGGGAGTCCCGGGAGCCCCGGGGACGGAGCTGGGGCACGGAAAACGCGAGGCGTTCCCTTTAAGCGGCCGCCCCGCAACGGTCTCGGTGGCGCGGGGGAACAGGGGGAGGGGGGAGGGAGGCGGGGGGCGGCGCCGTTGGACCAATCCAAGCTCAACCGAAGAGCTAAATAATGTCTGACCCAAGCTCAAGGCGCAGGCTGGAGCTCCCGGTCGCCTTCGCCGCTGCGCCCGGGCGCACCCGCCCGCTTACTGTCCCGCGCACCTCGTCGCACCGCGGGCTCCCGGGCGGGGCAGAGGAGCCCGCCGGGCTGGCCTCCCACCTCCTCCTCCTCGCGAAGCTTTGATGAGACACTGGAACTGCAGCTGCCACCGTGGTTGTGGGGCCGGCCGCCAGCGGCTCCGCGACGGGGACCTGGGCTGGGCTCAGGGGCCAGGAGCGGGACAACGATGTGATTCCGCCGCCGGGGACCCGTGAGCTTTGTGTGGACCCCGAGGTAGGCGAGCACCAGGCGTGGGGCTTGGCGCGGGAGCCGCCCGTCCGCTAGGGAAAGTTGACTGGGGCGGGGGGGCGGCGAAGTTATGGGAAGAGGCCAGAACGCCTTCTTGACTCTCCTCCAGGAGAGGGGGACGAGAGAGTTGCTCCCGCGGAGCTTTCTCCTCCCATCCCACGACCCAGAGGCGCTATTAGGACTCCCAGGGAGAGGGATCCGGGGAAATCCTGATGGGGGAGACAACGCCAGGGGAGCCGCGGAACTGCGCGATGGGAGCGAAGAGGGAGCCCCGGGGATCCCACGAAACGCTTCCCCAGCAGAGGACGGATCTTGAGATAGATTTAGGGCACCCGCTGTCGGGGGCCCTGACTGAGGTGACGGTGTCGGGGCCAGGATGTGAATCTGTCCCATGGCTGGGAGGTCCCCGAGCAGATTTTTGGAGGGCTTCTTGCTCCCTCAGCCCGCATTCCCGTCCCCGCGGCTGCATCCATCCGGGCGGCACGGGCACCTGCTCCCTAGAAGTTGAAACCAAAGAGGACTGATAACAGGTTCAATGCCAGTGTATCTTGGAAAACTTGAGACACTTCTACAGCTTGGACCCGAAAGGGCCTGCGGGATTCCGGGGCTGGCTGGGCCACACCTCTCCCCACACCGCGCCCCTCCCTTAGGGCACCTTCCAGGGAAGTAAAAGTTTTGACTTTCGGGGGTTGAATGGGATGTGTATGCGGGATGACCAGACTCGAGTGGGTCTCTGGGGGTGCAGAGCCGGGAAGAAGGAATGGGTGAGTGAGCCGTACCTGGAAAGAAATAGCCGAGAATAGGGGGGCTTTATGCCCGACGGTCAGAAAAAGAATTGCTGACTGTGGAGGCACCCCCAGGGGAGAAAAGCCTCGCAGCCACTGGGATAAACTAAAGCCTCGGTCGGAGGATGCTGTGTTTTTTGTGTGGGGGTGGGGATGGTGGGGGGCGGGCAGGGAGAGCCGTGCTAGGGAAGGTAGAGGGTGCCCTCTGCCGGCCAAGCTGCCCTGAATCGCGGCTGGGGCGGGAGACTGGGGGCGGGGAAGTGGTAAGGGATGGCTTAGCTGCATCCCTTCCGGCGCTGGTAGGAGGGACTTGTTGAATGATGCTTTCTGACTCCCCGTGGATTTTGACTTGTCGCGCCTCTTTGGTGCCAATGCAAAAAGTTTTCCACGCTTGTGGCGCACTGACAGGCCACGATTGGAGATGTGTTAGGGCTTCCTGGATCTTATTTTAGGGTACTCCTTGTCTCTTACACTTCTTAATGCCAGTGAACATTTTCTGACAAGAATGCAGGAATGTTTTTTGGCCAGAAGCAAAAAAAAGCATGTTTTCTAGTGTTTATTAATTCTCCTAGTACTCTTATCTTTTAAAGCAAAGCAATATATATAATTCAGAACTTTGGTTTTTAACTGCATATAAAATGTGTTAGCTATTAAATGAAATCTTCAAGGTGGACCAACTTCTTGGAAGGTACCTCCTCTCCTTTATATATATATATTTGTCGTAAGGTCAAGTTATGGTTATAAAATTATATATATATAATAAAATAGCTTTTATTTATTGAGGTATAATTACAGGTTCAATTGGTCTAAACATAGGAGCCTCCAATATTTACTTCATGCACCATTATCATTTTTTGGTTGAAGGTTTCAGCGATTATGACACATAGTGCTTCAAGTTATTACACATCATAGATCACATCACATGTAAAAATTACACCAAAAGTTTTGGCTGAGAGAACCGCACCCCTTTAAAATAATCACTTAACTCCCGTTTCCTGATTTTGCAAATACCTTGCTTAAGGTTTTTCTTTTCTAAGTTAACTCCTAGACTGGCACCAGAGGTAAGAAAAAAAGAAAAAGAAAAAAAGAGAGAGAGAGACACTTGTTGAAATGTAACCATAACCTTGACTGGAATTTAAAACATGTTGGTCACCATTACTGGAATTCCAGGGCCATAAAGTCGTTGTCTTTTTTCTTCTACTTTATTTTGCAAAATGTGATAAATGTTGGTAAATATAGACCGGTAATAAGTATTATGACAGAAGTGTTATGTACATAGAGCTATTTTAAGTTCTTACAAAACGTTTCCTATTTATAAATGATATAAGCAGAAAGAAATGATTTCCAGATAAACAAGACTTACGTACATGTTTTGAAGCATTAGAAAGAACATTGCAGACAACTTAGACATCACATTTTTTTAAAGCAAAATAACTGATGGGTTTTCATAATTTTTCACATACCTTTGGAGCCTTTCATAGCCCATTCAAAGCTGAATTAGTAACTAAATCTTGTTTATGTTAAAGTGATATTTAAGGTGTAGAGTAGGTCACCATTTGAGTATCCAGAAAATAAAGCATTTAGGAAACCTGTTTTAGGATGTCCTTTTAATAAGTGTAATTTACTTGCACATAAAAGGAACCAAGAATGTGATCATTTGCCTAAAATGCAATGATCACCTCAAATGATTTCATTTATACTGTGTGAGTTAATTGCCTAACTCTCATAAAGGCCAAAGAGGGAGGAGGTGCTGGAGTATTACTGGTTCCTTTTCATTCGTCCGGGGGTGGGGTGATGGTGAAGGGAACCTGTAAATAATGCCATTTTCTAAAATCCTGGCTTAAAGTCCTTGGGTTTAATAGGGTACCATTAGAATGTAAATTATTCCCTTCTTCCTGGAATCCTTAAGAGCCTCAGCATGTCAATAGTCAAAATGCAGGTGATTGATGATCTCTTTTCTTTCCAACATAAATATCTCTATTTCGTGGCGTAGCTCACACTGCAAGGTGAGCACGCCCACCTGATAGTATAGCAAAGAGCTTGTTTACCTTTTTTTTTTTTTTTTTACATTTGTCTTTAAATGCTTCTGTAAATACCTGCCAGCCCCGCCCCCCTCCTGCCCCCCGCCCCAATCTATGTCCAGGTAGTGAACTTGGGGAATGTAATAGCCAACAGCTTTGGGTCTCAATCATAGACTTAATCTTCTACTCGGGCATCAAGAATACTGAAGATGCACTCGATGTAAAGGTCATATACAAGTAGTTCATTAACATTTTAAGATTTAGGAAGCTAGTCTCACAGTAGAGAAGAACAATTTTAAGCTTCCTGAATGAAAACAACATGGAGAGCATGTGATAGCTAAACTCTGGATATCTTTTAAAATGAAAGGCACTCCCGTTTCAGATATCCATAATACTGAACTGATTGTAATGGTTAAAACATAATTTCAGCTTGCATCTCCCCATATGGAAGATTTTAGTTTGCACGAGGGGGCTAGGCTAGCCCAATGCAAGTGAATATATCCCTTTAATAGGGTAATTGCTAACTTGTCTCAACTTGTTGTCAAATGATTGTTATGGAGCACTCAGTTTCCACTAATTGCAAAATTGCTGCTTAATTGAAGGGCTCTCAGCAATCGAGTGCAGCCATTCAGCCACTGGCAGGCTCTGTGATCTCAAGCTGTGAAGTGCATTTTAAAGAGGAAAGGAGAGAATTCTGGGGAATTCTAGGTTTCAGGGCTGGCTGTTCTGTGGAGGAAGAAATCATTTGAACGAGAGTCACATAAGTTGTGTTGTGATCAGTTTTCTTTATTTGGATGAATAACATGCCCACATGGGCTTCAAAAGTGAATGAGCAAACTTACCGGTTCCACTCTGCATCCATTTACTTTTTTTAGTATGAAGTAATGTTAAGCAATAAATGATGTTGCCAAATGAAATCCGTATGTAATTTGTACGTGGGGTTTAACCCTAGGAAACAGGGGAGGGCTTTGGTATTTTTAAAGTTAGACATATGTGTCCTCGAAGTTCCCTTAAAATTCCCCTTAAGACATATAATTATTTAAGCCTAAATAATTTTATACTTCAATATTTCTCTGGCTTTCCAGAATACTTATACTAAAGCCTTAGAAAAGTCATGGACCCAAGTATTAAATATATGAATTATTCGATGACAGACATGAAACAATGGATGCAGCTAATATGTGGACTTGGAAAAACCTTTTTGGGTGAGGGAGTGGAAAATGTGTGAGTTCTCTAAGTGGAACAGGAAGGTATTCTCCTTTCTGTAGAAAAATAAGAATACCTGATCAGATAAGAGGTATGGATGCTTTCATTTAAATGCAAACACTCAACTTCAAGTACAAACTCGGGAACACTTATGCTCTTGGTGACACAAACCTGACCAAATATACTGGATGCTAAGTAGTGGCTCATTGCCCTGATGTCTCATTTATACACTGCCGCCTAAAGTTTGAGGATGGGTTCCATTAGAGGAACTGGGGGGCTGGGTGTGAGACAGGAGAGTGATGGGGAAGGAGCAAAGTAAATTTACAAGCTTCATGGGACAGCCATAATCAAGTCAAAGTTTGTTTCTGAAGAGCCCAGAAAGTAACGAATGTTATACAGTTTTCCCCAAAGGTTCACTTGAAAGAACTTTCATTGGTTGTCATGGTAGTAATGTCCTGATTTTGAGAGCTCACAGAACCTAGTAGCTCTTAAATGTGCTTTCATCTTCGTTCCTTTGGTCTGACAGCAGCTTTATGACGACCTTCTGTGTTTCTGACATGCCTCTGCGTTTGGAGAGGGAGGAGAGCAGGCAAAGGAAGATTCCTTCTTCTAAGACAATATAACTAGGGAACAAAATTATATGATAAAGGAAATCACGTAACTCCAAATTGGCTTCTTAAAATAAAACTAGATGGCTACCTGTCATTTAATTACAACTATTATGTATAAAATTAAGGTACTTATCATGGAAATCCAAAGAAAATGAACGGGCAGTCTCAGGTAAGCAATTTATGAAAAGTTGAAGTAATAGTGCCACCTAGAGAACAAAATCCCCAGCTTTACCAGCCAAATAAATGGCTTATTTGCCAGGAGCCCTTTTCCAAGGCACCAGTTACTATATAGGATTTCCTTGCCATCCTCTTCAGATTTAGTGTGTGTGTGTGTTGGGGGTGGGGGGAGATAGTGGTTAGTATACATTTGGGATTCTAGATGAGATCTTAAAACAGGCAGGTTCACCACTTAATCCATACACTAAGTCCTCTTCGCGTTTTAATATAGTAGCCCAACGTAGAATAAGCCAGCCAGGAATTAGGGCTGGCCTCCTTTTTTTACAGCTATTGTTTATTTATTTATTTATTTATTTATTTTTAAATTCTTCTATTGTGTAACAGCTATTATTTTTAAGGGTATGTACTGAAGCATTGAGCACAAAGGTTCTGATTTTATTCATGTACTACAAGCAATTCATTGCACTTTCCAAGATACAATGAAGCCAAATAACTTCAGTAGAGAGACCTTAAGAATTTCTTTGATCTATGTTCTAATTTTAACTTTAATGATTTGAGAAGATTTAAGGATAAAATAAATGTCATATATGTAGCAGGATTTTAAACACCAAAAAAAGGAAAAGAAAAAAACAAAGTACAAGGAGAAGGAAATTTTAAGTATTATCTTAACCTTAGAATAGATAAACATATACATCTGAGCCAGCACCAAAAATAGCAATGGAACCAGGAAGCAATAAATACAAATTAACTGAAAATTCTTCAGTGACAAAATTTATATGTAATTTATTTTTGCATGTTCCCACAATAGTGTCTAAAACAGTGCTGGTGGCCAAGGAGGCACTTTGACAAATATTGTTGAATGAACAAATAGAATAGAGTGATTAATAGTTGCTTCAGAGCCTGATTTGCAATGTAGAAAATAAAGAAACTTTATAATTATAGAAAACTGTATCTATTTTGCTGGCAGAAAGGCAGGCATTGGAGGAAATACATGTCATAATACTTGCTTTTTTCTAGTACCTATTATAAATGTCCTTTAATTGGCTTAATTCTAAAATTTCTTATGCACAATTTGGTTCACTCATAAAATTACATGGAGCATATGAAATGTTAAAGTCGACTGAACAGTAGCAACTTTAAATGTACTGGTGGAGTTTCATTTAAATATATTTAAACTTTTGGATGCCAGTGGGGATGCCAGTTATCATGCTTCAGGGAATAGAAAACAGTATATGTTAAGTTTGTGGCAATTTCTGGTTATGTTCACATTGTCTGTACTTTGTGTCAGCCATAGATGTAATCAGGTGCAGAAAACTTGATTGTTCAGGAAAAAAAAATTTACCGAAAAAGGGGGACAAAGGGATGGGGGTTGGGGGGAGGGAGAGAGAGAAAGAGAGAAGGAAACTCATAGAATAAAATTTTTGCCACATGGGATTTAGTCTAATCAGCCTTGGTTTTGGAGCTGCTACTATCAGCATTTGGTTGCCTTTTTTTTTTTTTATGCTTTCTTTCTGCCTTCGAGTGCTTTTGAACACTGAAACTGCCCAAATTGAAACATGTTTCGGTCTTTTCACATGTTCATTCATTTCTTGAATCATGGGGAGTGTTTTTAAACACAGATAACTTTCTTCCACATCACGTCGAATCTGAGGGTTGAGAAATTTGCTGCATGCTGCTGGAAGAGATGCTTGGCCACATTCCTAGACCAAACTGGGGAAGGTGTTCCCTCTTATGCAATACTGGGAAACCCTATCCAGCACTAACACATTGGTTGATAATGTGTCTGAAGGCACAGATGATATGCTGATCATATTGAAATGTAAAGCCAGCAGACTTTCTGTTGAATGATAAAATCTGGATCATTTACATTTACTTAAATATAAAATCCCATAATTAGGTCAAAATCAGTTGTATAAATACAGGCGAGAATAGGGAATTGGGAGAAGGATTTGGGAGATGACTTAACAGAGTGTGGAAAGGAAACCTAAATATATATATTTTTTTTGTTTTAGCTGAGCCATCCTGCCACCTGTTGGCAGCCCAGTGGCAGCTCAGCTCTGGCTGGGCATCAAACTGCTATTGCTCAGAGCTCAGTTCGCACTCTTGAATGAGTTCTTAACCAACTGAGCCACTCAGCTGGCCCAAACCTAAATATTTTAAATAACTACAGGATCTATGTGAGCCAGGTGTGTGACTAGGGCAAATGAACATAGATAGCTATTGCAGTTTTGGTCTATACCAGTAGAAGCATAATACTCACATGGGGACGCTAAATAATTCTCTTCTACTTTTAAAATAGATTATTTTTGAGTATTATCTTCCATTCAAGGACCTGAAATAGGTTGCTTTATGTACATCATTGACAATCAGTCTATATTGAGGTCACTGTGACTAGTATGCATAGAGGATTTGAAACCACTGCATGTGAGGAGTAGTTAAGGGGACTTGGAATGGTGGATTCCAGATGAGAAAACAGGCTGGAGTGGCAAATGGCTTTATTGTCTCCCTTAGAAATTCTAATCACCTAATAGTAGCAACCCTGAATTCTGGGTGAAGAATTCTGGAGCTGTCCTGGCTCAATGAGAGAGAATGCTCTAACTGATTGTTAATGCCTGCCTTGGCATCCTTGTTTAGAGGGCAGCCTTCACAGATGGGAAGAACTGGCACAGGGAGAAGGGAGTGGGTTTGTTGTGTGTTGCCCCTGACAGCCGATCTAGAACCAGCGATATATATTGAGGTACTGTATGTAGTATCTAGAAGAGCTTTTTGTTCCATTTAGCTAAGCAAATACTGAATACTTACTGTATGCAAAGCATTTTATTAAGGGGACTTATAATTGAACAAAGGAAAAAAAGAGGCATGTTTGGCAGATGGTCAGTTTCCTGCTATAGATGTTTAAATAGAGGCTGAAACTCTTTTTAGAAAGGATTGCATACTTAATGTGGGAAGTTGGAGTGAGGTATTCTTTTCAGTACCTTCGGACTCCTAAGTTTTCCAAATATATTGGTCGTGTCATAAGTATGGTCCTTATTTTTAGTTCACATATAATCCTAATGGTGACAATTATATGCCTGTCTTTGAGTCTTCTACCTAGCAACAGCAGTTCGATGCCCAGCCCGAGCTGAGCAGCCACTGAGCTGCCAACAGGTAGCAGGATGGCTCAGCTAAAAAAAAAAAAAAAAGACTTGAGTCCTCTACCTGAGACATGTGCAGCATCTTTACTTGAGTCTCAGAAACCCTTCCCATTTCTTTGCAAAGTGCAGTACTTTACTTTTTCTATACTTACATATGGATTCTCAAAAGTATTAGGTTGTCAGAAGAGTCATGACGTATTTTTTCTGTTTTTTTGTTGCAAAAATGCATCATGACTTTTCTGACAACCCGATAGTGCTTTTTCTTTTGGCTTGGACAGAACGAAATTGTTTAAAAAGAGATGTGAATAGATTCAGATGCCCGGATTGCTTACGAAATTAACTTCTGACACTATTTTTAAGAGGGTTCAGCAGCTGAACTAAAAACAAAACAAAAAACCCTGCAAATTTCAGCTTCCCTTCTGGGAAGCATAAAATCCCGATATTAGAGTTTTCCAAAGAGTTTCTCTTTTTAAATGTAAACTGTCAAAGAAATTGACCCCTACCCCAACCCCATCAGGCTTCAACATGGATAGAGTTACTTTTTATATAACTTATTTATAACTTGGCTCTTCTCTATCACAGTTGGAGATTAACCAATATGGAGATGTCATTAAAATGCAAGTTTAAACCATAGGACACACAGCCCACTCCAAGTACTCATGAATATTTATTCTTTATGGTCTCTCAAACCGCTTTCAAATATTCAGATTGTCAGTCAGCGAAGCAATTTACTGTTCACCTTCCCTTTAGGACATGATACATTTTGTAGTTTTTGTTGCTGCATGTATATTTTCTCCTGTTTCAAAACTTTTCTTCAAAAAAAAAAAAAGGTGAAATACACAAAAAACGATTCTTTTATTCATTAATTCACCAAGAGCTAATTGAGTGCCTGGTGGGTACCAGGCACTGGGCTAGCTGGGGTTTCTTTTCCGTAAGTGGATCCATCCATTTTCAGGGCTACGTATTAAGGGACACCATTGATTCTCCCTCATAAGACTTTTATTACCTCTTTGTATATTTGATTCAGAAGAGGCTTGGTCTAGGAAAAAAAATTCTGTTGAACAAATTCTCTGAGTTAATTCTGAACTTCCCGCACATATGATGGACTGTAACATTTTGAAAGAACTCACTTCTCTTTTTAGAGATTGATCTTTTTTATCCCCCTAATTCTCAGATACTATTTTGTGTTCAAATTAAGATAACAGAAATGCTTATTTAGACATTGTCTTAAACATTTGAGGATATTTCATGAAGAACTCTTCTAACAACGCCTGGACCAAAGATGCTGTTCATTTCCACTAATTTTATGATTGTTTCCTTCCATACAAAGACACATTTGGGCCTCTTAGTATTCAAGAATCTGTCTTCCATTTGACAGTGTTTAGAAATCCTATGTGTTCCCCCCCACCCCAAAGAAAATTAAACTGTGAGACTGCTTCCATTTACTAGAAGTTGGTTTCATGATTATGCTGAGGAAGGAAAAGAAGACAGAAACATCAGTGTAGTGAATAAAGACTGTCTTGCCTTTAAACATTAGTCAAAACCTGTTTATATTTTGTAATGGTGGTTTTTTTAGAGTTTACTAAAAGTCACATTTCAATCCATTGGATCTCCTTTCACTTGTGAACTCGGGATGCTTTTATTCAAATATGTGGTACAAGTTAGATTCTGAACGTGGTGTTCATGAATGGTGTAAATACGTAAGTATAACTCGAGCACAGTTTGGCATCATCAATTTAGAAATGTTTAACCTCTTGATACTCAACAAGGAAGAAAATTTTCACGTAGTTCTTTGTGAATCTCATAAAAATCACAGATCACAGGAAGTGGTAATAGTTCCACTTGCCTTCTAATACCAAACCTATAGCCATGCTCCTAGCCTCTTTCACCCTGAGCAGGGCAATCAGAATAAGTAAGAAATAGTGCCAGAGACCAGCCCATTCTTCGTTCCTTGAGACAAAATCAGAGGGATAAGCACAACCTTCCAATTTGTGGTATAAATATAAATAAGTAAATTGCGTGGCTTTATTTCTCCGAACAAAGTCTTCTATGGAACCCCAATAGTTAAAATGAAAATAAGCAGTGCTGTTCTAGTTGAACTACATGAGGGAGCATCAGGTCCTGTCCCCTCAACAGTTTTGACCCTTGCAAGAGGCCCCTTGATATTCTTGAAAACCCAGTTGTAAAGCTATTGTTCTAGATCAAAGTCAACAAGTAGAAATCCCTCCTTCCCCATGAAAACGACAGTCCTGCCCATTCCTGTGGTTATTCTCTGGCTTGTTCAGAATATCCACAAATGGTAACTTGATAAAGTACATAGTTCTATGTGAAATGTTTCCCACTGCATAATTTTTAGAAACAATCATAGATGTACAATGGTTGAGAAGCAATGCAGGATGACCTTATTATAAACACTTTATTTTATGTTTTAATTAAAGTTTAGTGGGCTGACAATGGTTAATAAAGTTACATAGGTTTCAGGTGTACAATTCTGTAATACGTCATCTATATATCACATTGTGAGTTCACCACCCAGAGTTGGTTCTCCTTCCATCACCATGTATTTGATGCCATTTACCCTCATCGAACATTTTATTAATCATTAAAATTTATCATCCTTAGTGAAATTGATTTTAAAATGCTTTCCTAAATTGGCAGTATGTTTTCTGATTTTCACATTCCTAACAATGACTGTTTTAAAACTTGGAAGCATCTATTATCCCAGAGCCTCTGATTATTCCTCAGGGTCAGTCTCCTGTAAAAGTTTAAGGGATCTCTCCCCATCACTGTTCTAAACAGATTGTAAAATCTTGCTCTGGTGAAGTGCCCCCATAGGCATTGGTACTGAAACCAAAATTCAGTTGGTCATCGCTAACATTCCTATGTGATTTTATTGGCCAAAGTCATGTGTAGATAAGATTGTACATTTCAGTAATAATCTTGTCCAAAGATGTAGTATTCCATACATTAAAAAATATATCCACTTCTCTCATTCTATTTGCCCCTACAAATTACCTTTGAAAAAGATTGGGCAGACATTATTCCTATATAACATATGAGGAAACTAGCTCCTAGTAGCTAAATAACCTGATCCAAGATGCACAGCTATGGGACAAGAGCAAGGAGTAAAGCTCAGAGACTTCTCCTAACCCAGCTCTCTTACCATTACTATGGCTGTCTACATCCATTACCTGCAGTATTCAAGTAAAAAACTGTATTTCACTCTTGACACATTGATGTGAGTGCCTGGCACTGGTACAGACCAATATTGTCACCCTGACCTAGTGTCCACTTTCTCTCTAGAGTGGAGACTGGCAACTTTCTGTATGTCAAGGAAGAAAATTATGGTGGGAAGATAAAAAATGTTTATTCTCATGAGTTTTTGAAATTTAGTTTTCTTTTTTCAAAAAAAAAACAGCTCTTGAAAAGCAGGGAAAAGAATATATCATTTTTTGATGTCGTGTTCCTTAAGCTTTGTAGTTATAATTCTGCTTAAAGCTGAGGACGTTCATAAATGAACTATTGGAGAATATAACACAGAACTGGAATTCTTTTTAAAAATATAGAAATCGGATCCTAATTCCTGAGATTCAAAGGCTTGGGACAGGGCCTGGGCTTATGGTATGTTTAGAAACTTCTACAAGTGTTTCAGGTGTGCAGGAAAGTTGGAATCGCTGCACTAGAAGCCAAATCAATTGAATACCCTGTGACTTGGACTTAACATGTATTTTATTGTCCAAATACGTGGATGAGAGCGTGGTTAGGAGGACTTTGCAGCCTTGTAAATAATCAATTCAGAGGTTTTGAGAGGGAGAGCTGCTGGAGACATTCTTCCAATTTTAAAGCTATTTCCTAATCAGAAAGTTCCATGTGAGAGCAGAAGGCATGGGACACCGTCCCTGGGCCCTCGGAGCAAGTTGGATGCCGGGTCCGCCGTTTACTATGTCTATCGCCTTGTACAGATTATTTCAAATCTCTGTGCCTCAGCGTCATACCAGGGTAGTGGTAGGGCTGAGGTGTGTTCAAACATGTAAAGAAATGCTTAAACCAGTGTTTGGCATAGTAAATGCTTAACGAATTCGAGCCACTGTTATTATTGCACTTTCCAGCCTTAAATGAGTACCTTTATGACTTATTGTCAAGACAATTAGAAAGTTTATCAGCATGATTCATTTCTAAATTTGCTTTTACTCTGTACCAAAGCTGACAAGACCCAAACTGTTTTGTTGTAATCCTTGGAGTCTAATTTTTTTATTTATAACTCTGTTCTCCTTTCATCCATCTAAATCCTACTCATTTGTCAAGACCCAGTTTTAATTCTACTTCCTGTAAAAAGACTCCTGCCTGGAATAAACCTGATCTATATGAATCCCTAGGTCATTTATGGCCTATATCTCTCACAACTTAGTAATTAAATATATAAGCAATTGTGCAACCCTTAAATCATTATCAGATGTCTTCTCTGTGTCACATTCTATGCTCGCAGTGTGGCTACGATATTCTTGTGTAGAATATTTTTCTAGATTATCCTACTTGGGATAGTCTTTGACGTTAAAGAAGTATTTCCTAAATAGAAACTTCATGATGTAACCCAGGCCTGGTACCTGCATTCCTGGGCCTGATGATTAAGTTTCATTCCAGGCCCACCACCTACTAGATTTGTGATCTTGGGCAAGTTACTTACATTCTCTATGTCTAGAATAATGTGATGGGAACTCTTTCCCCTCATCCTGTTTCCACAATGGAGCTTGCTTCCTAAAAGGGAACAACATCAGGGGAGCATCCAGGGCCCTTCTCTCATCCCCCTTACTTGCTCCTTTCCACGAGAAGAGGAGTGAGTAATCTGACTGGTGAGACCCACCAGATTTGTCATCTACTGGACTGTATGGCATGTAAACCAAACAACAAACCACCGTGCTGAAATTGAGCCCACTTCTCTCTCTTGCTCTGTGGGACCATCATGCTCAAATTTACAGCTTCTTGGTTTTCTAGCTATTATGCAGTAAGCAGTAAAACCAGGGCTGGCTTCTTACAAGCTGTGCCAAGATTTTTGCCATCTCAGTTCCCATTTTTCTGCCTCTAACTGTGTGGGTCCCAGGGCCTTAGTTCGAGATAGTAGGAAAGAGGCCCCATCATGTTTTCTAACATAGCTTTGCTAACATGAGGCTGACCCTGTATTATGAGTCCCATTTGGCAACTTGTTTCTATTCTGATCTCAATGCAAACTCTTCAGGGAAGGAGTCATGGTTACCCCAAATATATATCAGTAGGAAGTTGAATAAATGCTAATTTTTTAAAGAGTGGAATGAGACATGGTCTTTGCCCCCAAGAAACTGTCTTATAAGTCAGCTTCCCCATCTCCCCCATGTATTAGTTTTAACTCTACAATTAAAATTGTAAACCCATTGAAAGCAAAAACTGTCTCCTACATTATTTTAGTCCCCATAGCATATAGGCAACTAATGACACATGCATAGTAGGTGGCGTCATAGTTAATTGCTAAAGGACATAATGAAACATGTCCTTCCCTCACGGAAAAGATACAGATTTCAGCGTTGTCATATTCAGTTAGGAAAGCACTTTGGGAAATCAGTTCTCTGTAAGTATCCATAAATGAGCCTTTTGGTTTTCAGTCATTGTACCCCAAAAGCGCACCAACATTGAAATCTTCGTGGGTACTTCCTCTTGCTTATGGATTGTAGGTGCTAAGAGGTTAGCAAATCAAGTAATATTATATCTTTTACTCTACGAAATATCTACATTAAACAAAAACCTGAGCCAACCGACTCCTCTGCTGTCAGCTTCCCCCTGCCCTCCCTTTTCATCCCCTCTTTTGGGGATGCCCATGTGCATTTTGTCAATTACAGCATGTACTACCTTGAATTATGATTGTCAGTTTATGTGTCTAATCCACAACCCATCCCCCCTCTCAACCGTGAAATCCCCAAAGGCAGGGATTCTGTCTCAATCATTTTAGTGTCTCTGGTATCCGTGCTCAGAGAATGTTTGTTAAATGATCAAAAAGCTAACAGGTCAATTTTAGGAGAAAGCCAAGTTACAGTCATCCTAAGCTGTAAATTTGACCAGTTGACATCCAAATGAAAGGCTTTCATCAATATAACCCAACCACAGAGGGATGGGCAACCTTTATAGCTCTGGTAGAAGCAGCAGAAATGGAGCTTTGGAAACATCTGTGAGGCCTTTTCCCTCCTGAAATAAACATGGGCTACACCTGAGTTTTCTGCACATGAGGAAATGACAGAAACACAGCTGGTTATGACCTTCAGTTTCACAACCAGAGCTCTGCTGATGAGTCATGAGCTTGTATCCTGACCCTGACCTACAGCTTGGAAGTATCAGCTCATTGTCTCTGTGTTCTGTACACATTTTTTAAAGGACTGTTTTTGATCTTGTGAGCCTCTAACTAAATGATTAACCATGTAAAATTGGGGCAACACTGCAACACTTCCCTTGGATGCTACTGATAATTAGCTGGGAGTGCGCCCACCTCTATAGGTCTCTGATTTTCATATTGTACTTGAAAATCCCTGATGATTTAAACTCAGAATTCAGTCATTTGAAGAACCCATGAAGAGTTACCAAAGTAACTCATTCTTGCTTTATATAAAGCAACCTTAAAACTGATTTTCCTAAAGCAAAGTGTATCTCAACTTGGTAAATTCTTTATAACTTTTGCTGAATGAATAGATGAATCATTAACTAGAATGTAATGTGTTATTATTTAGCAGAGGTAGTTTAAGCCTCTTGTACAAGGGGAGACTCTGATTTGAAATAATACAAGGTAGTAAGCCTCCTAGAGAAATTTTTGTAAGGAAACATGATATGCTGTGAAACATGAAGCTGGAGGTGAGAGGATGTTGTATTTGTCCCAGAATGGCATTGGAACGTCTCAGCATGGCCTGAAGTCAAGGTCCATCATTTTTAGAGGTGGTCCCAGAATGCACTGCACCTTTGAGGCTACTTAGACCCAGCTGGAACCAGATACTTTGCCCAAGCACCTTCCTTAATCAAAATAGAAAGGAGTTCTTTGTTTTCTTTTTCGGAGTTCCATATAGCATTTTGATTTCCTAAGTAGGCATCTAGATAGCAGTACAGAGTTAGGCCACCTCCAGTGAACCTCCTCCTGTGGTTGTCTCCCGCCTCTTGGAATGTTTCATTTCACTTCAAGAAGATGAGGAGAGCCACCCTTGGATTTTCACGATGAGTTTAACATCGCAGTGCAGCTTTGACCATCTATTTAATGGGGGATCTGCTTTCCAGATGACTGTACATATGGTGAGAAGGTTTTTTTCCCCCCTTTTAAAGAGTAGTGTTTCAGTTTCTAAATTTGGGGTAAAAGGTCCTCTAGGAGTGTTTTCAGAAGTGTTTGAAGTTTGCATCTGATTTGGGGGGAAGTTGGAAGCCTACCTGTGACAGGCACATGTCGCTAACAGCTCTATTGATTCCAAGGAGTAAGGGCCATCTTCTCGGATCATTTATTTGACATGAGTCTTGTATTTGTAGTCTAGTCTGTATCCTTAAAGTTTGCTCCTATGTATGTCTCCCTAACTTTTCCCTGTTAAGCTTACAGAAGTCTCAGTATATTCAATTGCAGATCAGCACATATGGAGTCATTTAACTGCACGTCTTCCCTTTCAAGCCTTTGTCAGGCTGCCCTTGTTTTCTGTTTATGTTAGATTCCATCTTTTGGAAGCTTTCTTTCCCTCCCGCCATCTCAGTGTCTCAGAATTTGGGGAATGAGTCTCATTCTCCTCCTGTGTTTGGCCATGGTCACTGCTTAGGCTGGTGTTGTGTTTCACAATAGTTGTTGGTAGAGTCGTCTTGTTCAGGTCACAGAGAACCTTTTCAAGTGTTGATGACCCTTGGCAAGGTCCTGTGAGTCAGACAGGGTGAGAACTCTTATCCTCCTATCACAGAGCTGAGACCCTAGGTCCTTGGGTTGTTTCACCCATGAAGGAGCACCCATGAATTGGCCCGATTTGTTGGTAAAAAAAAAAAAGGCCAATTATCAGCCACTTCAGAGGGTCAACTTAATAGTAAGTGGGAAAGGCAGGACCAGAACTCAGCTCTTCAACCCCCAGCCCTAGGGACCGTCCTCTATACCCAACTGTCCTCCCTGTACCTGAGACATTCCATGGAAATGTCCCAGAAGTTGAGATGGCATCCATTAGACTTGATTGTGCCACCACTAGGACACAGCAGAGGAACTAATGTAGATCTCTCGGGTGTCTTTTGCATCAGAACCATGTGGGAGAGTCTTTGGGACCAAAAGTGAAGCCACTAGGTTAAACATTTTTAAAAATTTGGTTATTTTTAATTTTTGATAGTTCATATATTTACATGATTAGAAAATCAAACTAGTAGTAAAAAGTCTACATTGAGACATCCAGACACACCTGTGACTTGCCCACCCTTGTTCCCCCAACACATGCCATCTCCGCGTGTGTCCATGATCATTTGCATGAGTGTCATGTGAATCCTTTGTAGTGTCTTTTATGGAAATACAAGTAAATATGAATACATATTATTTTCCCCCACTTGGGATGTCATACATACACTGTTCGGCATCTTTCTTTTATTACTTACCAATATATTTCATAGAGCTTCCATTTCCATACATGGGGAACTAACTTGTTATTTACAGTTACATGGATTCTAGTGTAAGTATGTACTATAGTTTATCTACTTTCCTGTAGTGGCACTTGGGCTATTTCTAATATTTTGCTATTATATGTCTTGTTGCAGTGAATAATTATGTACATAATTTTGCACATGTGCACCTACCTGTATCTGTACATTTATTCTAAGAAGTAGAATTGCTGGGTCAGCAGGAAAATTCATTTATAATTTTGATAGATATTGTGTGCATAACTACCCTGCAAAGGGCTTGAACCGTGTATCCTCCTGCCATCAATGTATGAGAATGTGTGTTTCTCTACAGCCTCACCAACGGAGTGCATGTCAATCTGAAAGATGAGAAATGGGAGGCAAACATGTAAGTGACATCTCGGCCTCTTCCCTTGCCCTTCGTTTGCAGTGGGAATCCTGCATATTTCCAGGAGCTGATGTAGGCATCAGTTCCAATGGAAATAATGTCCACTGTGGCCATGGGATTATGCCAGCTCTAGTGACACACACAGAATGGACCCAGGTTGCCACTTGCAGAATTTCCTGCAGTGGAAAGTTGAGCACACATTCATTATTCACTTAACCAGCAATGATAGTTCCGAGGAGCCACCACAGTGTTCATTGGAACTGAAAAAAAAGACTGTGCACTGTGGAGCAGGCCTTCAGTGCCTGTTTCCCAGCTGTTAACATTATTTCTCGGGACTGAGGTCAAGAGAGAGATCCCAAATCACAGAGGAAGACTTGCTAAGCTTGGAACTTGCATACCCAAGGAATGATTTTGCCCTTTCCTCAAGATCTGTGGTGAAATAATTAGTACTCTGTCGGATAAATTAAAACTGCCAGGGTACAATGTCAACATTGCACTATGACTCAGTATTGACAGACTTCTCCCTTCAAGTTGCCAGTTTCGTGCATCATACAAATAGGGCATCCTGTACCAACATGATGTATAGCCTAGATAACATCTCCACATTTTGAAAAGCGTATGTTCCAGGTCATCCTCACATGACACCTTACCGTGCTTGTGGAAAAGATTGATTCTCATTCTTGTTTTTCTCTGAAGACAGGATGCTCTGTTTAGAAAGAAATTCCCTTTAGTTTCACTGTATAGAAAAGTATGGTACATGGACCCTGGCAGAGTGGTTCTTCAATCCAAATGGACATTCTCCTTTTTCGTAGAATTTTTGACAAGGCCACTTGAAAGAGGAAAGCCACTCTTCTTTCCATATGTGGACTAGTTGCACTTGGGGAGTTGCGTGGATGACTGTATCTGGCCTACACAGAAAATAATTCCTGGGCATAAGGGTGGACTGCCTGGAGCTAGCTGACACACCACTGACAAGTATACATTTTCTATTGTTACTGCCTGTAAAGGCTTTCACAACAGGCATTTCCAGTTTTGCTCTCAGGCTCCTTGCAGTTACTTCTCTGGAAGTCTGCTCTCTTCCAAGGGCTGACTATGGCCAGAAGCAAGGTGTTCTGTGTTTTGTGCCATCATCATCTAACCCGCCACACATATTCAGGATGTCAGCCCAGGCCTATGTTTCACATCAACTCAGTCAGGCTGTGGGGTCCATTTTGCCTTTGTTGTTCATGCCGAGGGCCTCTGGGTACCAGCTTGATGGCAGAGAACCCACGTGAGGTCTCCACTCCGCAACCCTTGTTCCTCTGGCTGTTTTGACCCTGTTTCTTGTTGGCACAGTCTGTGAGAATTGACAGCTCAGTCCACGCTGGACCATCTGTTGTGTCTTCATGGTCCTGACTAGTTGCCTGAACTACTCATTGAGAATAAATTTGAGATTGTCTTGCATACCTTTCTTTTACTCACATCAGACCCTCAGCTCTATTCTGGAGTAATAACAGGACAAATGGGATGGGTTACAAGTGGGGTGGCTTAGGGTACCAGGCTTCCGACTTTGAGGGGATTAGGTTGGGGTACTAAAAAGAAAGATTTTATGTCCCTTGGGTCTTGGTTGAAATCATCCATACTCAAGTGGTGTTGATACAGGAGTATTTGGCAGTTGTGGTTAACGGTCTGAGCAGCACGTGGTTCTGTTCCAGTGGCCGAAGAGACCTTCTGGGGAGGGGGAGGGGGGAATGTTCTGACACGTCACACAGATTCCCTTCATGCAGAGTTTTGACACTGTGCCCTATTAAGGATGTGTGTATGGTTGGTACCTTGAGGGAATAATTTAATATTGGAAAGAGGATAGTGAAAAAGCATTAGAGTTATATTCAACCTCTGTGGAATTAGTCTGTAAACAAACTGCTTATCAGGAATGATCATATGGGGCTTTGCTTAAACAAATCGGAAATTGAGGCATAAGGTCTGCAGGATATCTTTGCCAAGTAGACCTCCCTCAAAATATAAGACACCACACCCACATCTGACCCCATGTGGAAAGATGCATGCCAGCCAGCTCTGATTCAAATTCATTTCCACCACTTGCTGGGTGTGTGGTCTTAGGCAATTTACTAAACCTCTCTGAGCCTCAACTATCAGTAAACTGAACGATGAGATTATTTACCTCATAGCTATTAAATGTTACTATTTTTAATACAAATGGTAGTTTGATATTACTTATTCATCCAGCTTCCCAGAGCATCTTCCTTCCTCCCTTCCCCACCACCATGCACACCACCGCCACTACCAATCCTGTACTTATTTATAGGTACTATGTAGAAATCCATCCCTCATTCCATTGCTTAGACTAAATATATTAGTGTTTGAGTTTGCGTGTCTTCTGTAGGAATCAATGTTTAGTGAAAACCGATGGAGGCAAACAGATGTTCTCACAGCCCTGATATTCATGGAACTAGAGTTGAATGTTTTCATAGAGGTGTATGCTATTGGTTAAGTGATGTGGATATTTTCTGGCCAGACATATGGATCTTTTGTCATCTGAGACGTTAATATTTTCCTCATATTTTATAGTAGCCCTGGAGCATGGCCAGTTTCTTGAATAGGGTCCACATGGCTCATTATACACCAAGCCAGGGAACTTGCTCACTTGTGCTATTCAGATGAACACTGACACTTAGAATCATTGGGGGCTGGAGTAAGGGAGTGTGCAAGGGAACGTATTCAATTATTTTTTGCTCCTGCACTAAGCTACAAATAATGAGCACTATCCAGTGCTTTACCGTAAGTAATTAAAAGAAATTATAGAGTTGGATACAAACATAACCCGAAGGACAACTGGATGTGTGGAACCACCAGTTAGTTTTCTCTGTGTGTACAGAAGGTTAATCCTCTTTAATGCTCAGAACACTGAGTTTCTGCAGAAAGGGTTGCATGACCACACACGTTCTGGCATCTCCTCACACCTTTCTGTATGGCATGACTGTGCATCCCAGAAAAAGGGCTGTGGTGTGTGCGTGTGCACTTCGCTGGAATTGAACAAACTGATTCCTGAAAATGGTCTCATCGAGGTGAGCAACAGAGAGCTAATAGCCTTTTCTTGCTAATTTTATCTTTCCCCTGGGATTTCTTGATAGTAGTTTTAAGAGGAATGCTATTCTTCTGTCTCTAGAAGCAACTCATCTTTCCAGTTGCTTCTACCCCACCTCTTTTCACCGCTGTTTTGCTTTTTTAAATGTAATGTTCTATGTACTTCCTAGGACAGGGTCCAAACAAATCTAGAGAGGTCTCTTCATCAGGTGAGAGTTATTCATCCCGCTCTCATTTCAGCCCTTCTGAAATAATGATGTTGAAGGCTTCCAGTGTAGACCTTCCAGTTTGAACCTATCTCTAATTATGTACGGATATTCTTTCTATAATGGAACTTGCTCAGGTAACTAATTAACCACAGGACTACACTGGCTATGGAAAATTTCAGGAGCACTATCTGTGGAAAAACTGAGAAGGACATGCCTTCACCACAGTTCCAGGGTCCATTAAGAGCATATTGGTGTGGTGGCAGTGTCTAGTGGGTGTTGGCCCACAGCCGTCAAAATTCCCATTGCCTCTCATGGCAGGAACTCGAGTGTCCAGCAACACCCTGAAAGCAACTTGTTGTTGATTTAATTCCGAAGACAGAGACTGAACTAGGACAGACTGGTCTTACCTTTCTTTGTTTTTGTTTTTCAGTTGTGTTTGTTTGTTCTGGCATGGTCCTTATCTCCACATTATGGCAGACTTCTTAAAGGGGATGCCCTTTATCCGCTGGTCTCAGAGAGTTACTGTGTCTTCTCCCCTTAGGGACAAAGAATGCAGTTGTGTTAGCCTTGCTTTTTTTTTTTTTTTTTTTACATAAAAAGCACGCTTATTCCTGGATCCAAAAGCTTTGAAGATAGATGGTGCTCTGCTATGCTTTCACAACATCCCCTGTTAGGAGGTGCGCTTTGTTTGTAATTTGGAGGAGGCGGTTGCAGTCCCTTAGCTGTGTTGACGTCTGTCCTCAAGGTGGAACCCAGTAATACTTGGGATACCTGCCTGAGAAATAGGATTCTGTGTCATCTCAGCCCTACCCATTCGCAGATAATTGAATGGCAACATTGAGAGTGTTTCCCAGTAGGGGTCATTTGCATTTGTACTGATGAGCTTGGTGACTTCCTGGTGCTTGGAAACTAGCTGTCTTTGCAGTCCTTTGTAAAAAGCCTAAATAGTGGGGACCCTTCTCCACTTCTGTTTAAGGAACTCTCCCATCAACTCCCTCATAATGTTGTGCAACTCCAAAATGTTTATACTTTTCTTTGGTATTTTTCTTTTTTTTTCTTTTTTTTTTTTTTCTTAAACCATTTTGGGTCCATCAGTCTTGATGTAAATGATCCCAAATGTTGGAACCCAATTGAGAAATTGGGTTGCCTGCTGGACGCTTTATTGGCATAGAGACCAGCTATGGTTGGATAGGAGATGTGGATTCTCGATTCTTACATTAATGTATTTCAGGGTTTCGTTGTCATTTTTGCTGCTGTTTTATTTTGTGACTTGTTTTATTTCATTGTACTTGATAGGAGATAGATGGATTATCTTAGGACATATCTAATAAGAAATCTCCATTGAGTGTATGAGTCAGTTCTCCTTGCCTGTCTTTATTTCACCATTTCAGGACAAAAAGAACTCCATAAGGATCAGAAACATCTGGCTGAAAGTAACGTTAATGTGCCAGGTGTTCGACCACCTGCTGTAGCTGGTCATGTCATTTCCAGTATGATTCTGATTTTTATTATTATTATTATTATTGGGGAACAGTGTGTTTTTCCAGGATCCATCAGCTCCAAGTCAAGTAGTTGTTTCAATCCAGTTGTGGAAGGTGCGTCTCAGTGGCCCATGTGGGGGTCAAACTGGCAGCCTTGGTGTTATGAGCACTGTACTCTAACCAACTGAGCTGACTGGCCGCCCCCAGAATGATTCTGATTGTGTGAGTGATATTAGGCTGTTTAATTGATCAGGGAGGCCCATATACTTACACTTGCCTTGTAGCGTTGAGATAACATTAGGGATTGGGTGGAAATCCAGATTTAGATGAGTTGTACTCTATAAACTCATTCAACCAATCATGTTTATAGGTATCCTGCACTTTGTGGTATAAACACAATAGCAGAAAAGCCAGTTGACATAAAGGGAACCTAGATTTTAGTTACTGCCATTCCAAAGCAAAAATATTTTCCTACATAATAAATGTCCCAATAAAACAAGTTGAACCAAGGAGGAAAGATGACAGGCAAGCCCATGGCATGTTCAGAATGTACCACAATACTTGACTTTAACCCTTTCATTTCCTTTCTCTTTCAGTCCAGTGCTTCTCAACGTTAATAAACGTATGAGTCACCTTGAAATATGTGAATCTTGTAGAAATGTAGATTCTGATTTAGTGGATGGGGTGGAGGAATAGAAGCTGAGATTCTGCATTTCTCATAAGCCCCTAGTGATGATAATGCTGCTGGCCCATGGGAAGCACTTTGAGAAGCAGGCTTCATTTAATTTTAGTGCATGGAAGTTTATCCCATACCTACATTTCCTAAAACTTCTATCAGTCCCCATAAGTTTCTCCATTTGTTGTAGTATTTTTAGCAACAAATTTGAATTAATACACTTAATTTATACATGTAAAACTCAAAAAAAAGTACCTGAAGTTTGAGACATTTGGTTGCATAAAATGAATTTCTTACTTGAAATTTTTCTGTTAATTCAAAGTCTTTATGTTTAAATGCAATTTAAATGTCTGTGTTACGATGATGTTAGTATCTCTCTACTTACTATTTCTGGAGTCATTGTCCCTTTATAAAAAAATTTCCCCCTGGGCCGGCCGAGTGGTGCGGTGGTTAAGAGCTGGCTTGGGAAGCCAGCAGCCCTGGTTCGGTCCCACATATGAGGGCCAGTGACACCGCCCTCAAAAAAAAAAAATTTCCCCCTGATTTCATAGTAGTTGTAGAGATCAATACCTATCATTAAATGTGATGTATATTTGATAATTTTCCCAAGTCTTTCCTTACAGAGTGGGTCACTGAAACGTCATGGACCCAGGTAGATTGTAATCTTCCTAATTAACATGATTGCCTACCATGTATGGGAATTTGATAAATAATACATTGTTTTTGGCAATTTAGTAGTTAGAACATTGTTAAAGCTGAACATTAGTTCATTATAACAAATCCCACCTGAAATTCTAAAGAAAACAGAATCATAATTAAAGAGGTTAGGCTTTTTCATTGAATGTTAACTGCCATTTGGTTCTTGTAATCTACCAAATTAGTAGTTCTAAAATATATTTTAAAAAATATTTTTAGACAGCCTACTCATTTGATACGCAAGTGACTTGTGTATTCTTGATGCTAAGACTTCCTTATTGTAGACTAGAGACCTGCTCTGTTTGGGCAGTGTTTGCTCGGAAGAAGAGGAGAAGGAAGGAATCAGGATACAGATAGGACTGCCAGCTCTGGGTGGCTCTAGCTTTCAGGGATTCTTCCTTAGTAACAGGGAACAGTAGGCTTCCTAGGGAGGTAGTGATGGAAGCACTTAGAGACCTTTGGATGCTGGCAGCTATGCCTGGGATTAAAATGCCAGATGGGGTGTTCTCTGTTCAAAATGGTCCTTGTGCCAGGCATTTTCTATCCCTTATTCCAAAGTTCATTCTATCATTACAGTTCACTTTAACCATCCCTATCCTATTAGAGAATATGGCCTAGTTTTACTTTCGGGTGGGCAGGTAGATTTCCCATTGAAAAATCCTTATTTTTTCAGGGATGGATGGGACATACAGGAGGTTAATAGAGGACTAAAGCTATAGTGCTTTCTATTAAAGATGTTTATAAATTTATCAAATTATTCAGGGAAATATCCTGTTTTTCATTTCATGATGATTACATGTATTATCACTCTGGGTCTGAACTAAGAACCAGCAATTTTTCTGGCATTTTTTGGGAGGCTGAATAATGTCTGCAAGTGTCACTCAACAACACCATAGGCATACTAGGGGATCAGAGAGTACTCTGCTATGAACAGCTGTGTTTTGTAGGAAGTGTAATCGGGTACTCTTGGACATAAATTACATTCTGATTAAAAACTACATTTTTAAAGGCACTTCCTTCAAAGCTTTGCAACATCTGCATTATCAGATACCATTTACTAAAATATTCATTAGTTTCAATTGGTCGGTCATTCAGGTAAGTAGGTGAGCATCTGTAATGATCATTAGCTTGCTTCTCCCCACTTTGTTTATTGTATTCCAACTGAATTATTGGGTTGTCAGAAAAGTCATGACGTATTTTTTCTGTTTTTTGTTGCAAAAATGCGTCATGACTTTTCCAACAACTCAATGTTTTCTTTGAAGAATGTGAAGTGTTTTGTTTGGGAATTTTTTTCTTTTTCTTCTTAGCTAATCAATATGGGAAAATAATACAGAAATAAGGCAGAGGGATGGAAGAAACTAGTGCCAGTAGTTAAGGCCTAGTTTTCCTTTGGAATTTGAGGTTCTGACCTTGTTCTATCATGGGAACCACAACAAGTAGATGAGTTGATTAAAAACTCTGGTCCTGGCCGGCCAAGTGACACGGTGGTTAAGCGCTGGCTTGGGAAGCCAGCGGCCCCTGTTCAGGTCCTACATATGAGGGCCAGTGACACTGCCCTAAAAAAAACTAAAAAAAAAAACAACAAAAAAAACTCTGTTCCTTTTTCCTCCTATATGAAACAGGGATAATTATAGTTACCTATACCTCTAGGGTCCTATGAGTCTTAATTACTTAATATTTGCAAAGTGTTTGGAGATCTTTGAATTAAAAGTGCTGAGCAGTGGAATCCAAGTTCAGTGTAATTATAATTGGAATGAGAGTTTATATTCCCGCCCTTCCTCCACCTCCCTCCGTGCTGTCCTTTCACCAAACCAGACATTACTCATGGTTACCACTCAGCCCAGTGAGTGCACTTCTCTCTAATCCTTTTGCTTTTTGCAACTCACTTCAGCCTAAAAAATGAATGAATGAATGAATGAATGAATGAATGAATTGATTAAGTTAAAAAATAAATCCAGGCCCTTAACCTCAATACCACACTTAAGTAACTACTTAATATTTGTGTTTTTTTAAGCTCAATAGCCACTACAAGTAAAATCAATGAATTTGTCTCTTCCAGTCATGCTTTTGGGTCCTCCTACACATGGTGATAAACCAGGCTCCTTGAAGCATTCCCTGCTGAGAAACTCCCATCAGTTCTTCTGAGCCTGTAAGGCAGGTCTAAACTCTTTAGCATCATTCTCAGAGCCTTCGAAAATCTGACATTCACTCTTATTTTCACTGTTCCCATGCCAGAACTCCTCTCCAGAAATGTACTCCATGCCTTTCCACCTCCATGCTTTTAACCAAGCTGCCATCCATCCGCTGGTGTCTTTTCTGGATATGTTTAAATCCTTTCTGTCTTTTGCAATCTCCTTTACAGAGCATTCTTAATTCTCTAACAGGAAGTAACCTCTTTCTCTTTATAGAATTGTGTCTATACTTTTCCTGGGTCATTTCTACCTTTATATTTTAGTTACTTACATATATGTTCTACCTTTCTCCTAGACTATAGGACTTGAAAGTAGATTCCATGTCTGATGAGTGAACAAACAAAAGTAAGGCTAATGTATGCATGTAGTGAAACTGGACATGAAGATTATATTGATTTGCAAGATTACATTAAGGTGGTCTTTTAATAGGTTTGCATTATGTATGTTAGGAATTAAATATCAGTTGGTAATTTCTTCAATGTTACCATTGTCCTCATTGCTTATAGGATTGCCTAAGATGAGCAGCTATGTCTTTAAATTGTGTTTTCATTGACCACATGCGCTACAAAACCCAAAGGCACTGGGAACAAACAAAGCTTTGCATTTTTGTTCCTGTATGCCTGAACTATCCATACTATTGTGTACTTTCCCTTCTTAGCTTTTGCCATGGAAACTTAGTCTAACACATCTAAATTTTTGCAAAACTTCTTTTAGAGGAAGATTGTATTGTCTGATGTTCCATTCACTGAAGTAATCAATCAAACCTTAAAGTGGAAGGGTCTTAGAAGATTAATAGAGTACTACAAAGTATAAACCTGAAAGCATAAAAGGAACAAGACAAACAAAGAAGCAAAAACTCATAGACACAGATAACAGTTTAGTGATTACCAGAGGGTAACAGGGGGAGTGGATGGTAAAAAAGGGAAAAAGGTGACAAATATGGTGATGGCAGGAGAACTGACTTAGTCAGTGGTGAACATACAATGCAATATATAGATGATGTATTATAGAATTGTACACTTGAAACTTAATTTTACTAACCAATATCAGCCCAATAAATTTAGTAAATAAAAAAAGATATTGAAATATACTTAAAAGGTGCTGCCGTAAGAAAGTTGGGCCCCAGGATGAACACAACCGCAGAAAACTGTGTCCATATTGTATAAACTCTTCGTTTGACTACCCTTTGTAGCATACCCTGTCTCTTCCCTGCAGTCAAATATTCTAAAATTGGCAGCATGTCCTGATGGTCAAAATTTAAGACAAAAAGACAGATGACCTATTAGCTTTGTGGCACCTGACAGATTACTTAACATCTCTGAACCTTGATTGCTTTATCTCTATAATAGGAATAATAATACCTATCCTGTCTCCTTGTAACGACCAAATTAAATGATGCTTGTGAATGTTCTATAGTCTTTTACACAAATGCAAGTTATTACTACAACAGGAAAGCATGCTGTCATGGATAGTCATCTGGCTGAATGTTTAAAACTTGTGAGTCATGTTTAAAACCAATCCTTATTCCTACTTTGTTGATTTCTTTTTTAGCCCTATTACTATATTTAATTTTTTGAGAGTGGGACTAAAAAAAAAAAAAATCCTTGGAGATGTGGTTGAGTTGATTGTAATTATACACTGTTGTAAGCCTTAAAGCAGAATTAGACAGCACCAATGAGTTTATTATGTATAAACAGATGTAGACTGACGACCTCCTTAGCAATACTAGGCAGCATCTTTCTCTTTTGTGTAATAAGGACTCATCTGCAGGGCTAAAACATAAGAATTGTCATGGAAGCTCTTAAACTTTTATGATTTCCTCATATAGTATATAAAATGATGGAAGAGGTTAACCAAGAAAGAAAGTTAAAAGACTAAAAATTCCAAATTTTACTACTATGATTATTACTGAGTGCTGTCCAACTCTTGTACTGATCTGTTAGCAGCAGAGCTACACAAGTAGTAGGGGCAGTTTGTATGTTGTAGGGCTGTGCTTTTTAGTTATTAAGTAAAGTTTTATTGTATTAGAGAAATTCAAAAGATTGCTCGTGGCAATAATTGCCACCCACCAAATTTCTTAGAGCTTATAATCTGGGTTTAGGACAGCCTGTACTTGATCTCATAATTTCAGTGAGTTCACTGATACTTTCCAAATGACATCATGAAATGATGTCAGTACTGTCTTTTCTCATGTTTAATAAACTCATCAGTAAGTTTTTACGGAGTACTATTACATTCTCCTGGGTTAAGTATTATGGGAGGTCAGACATGATCCATTCCCTCAGAAAGCTTATTCAACTAAGCACTGACCATAATTAGCCAATACAATAACAATTAGCGAGTGAGGAATGAGTACTAAATGAGATGTAACGTGGAATTATCAAGAAGGAGTGTAGTGTGTGTTGGAGTAATTAGAGAAATTATGCATATATGATTTGGGGCTTGAACTGGGTTATGAAGGATAAGCAAGCTTTAGTCCAATAGAGAGAAAGGAATTTGCCAGGAGAATGGAACCAGGCACTTGCCGGCAATTATGTAGATGGGATTCCAAGAACTTTGGCCTGATGGGAGCAGAGGTGATGAAACATTGAGTAATATGGGAAGTTAACTAAGTGTAGGGTGAGGCCAGATTTTGAATACCAGATAAAAGTTTCTCTGTAAGAGATGCTTAAATGAGAGTGGTTCATCAGGCAGTGGTCATTAGACTTGAATGGAACATCAGGGTGTCAGGCATATCAGGGACATTGTAGTCACCCAATGAGGTGTGGTGAGGGCTAAGCTAAGAAAACAGCAGTGGGATGGAGAGAAAGGGATGGACAGGAGGAATGTTTTCAAGGAAAAATGAGCAAGACCTCTCTACGGACTGGATTTGAAGACTGTACAAGAAATGTATCTTCAAACTTGATTCCAAGATATCTAGCCTGTGGCCTGGGTGGTCCAAAGGATCAAGAAACCAATGTCAGCCATAGTCTAGCCAAATTAACACACACACACAAAAAATTAACAATAGCTTTCTTTGGTAGCCACAAACTGAAAACAACCCAAATGTGCTTCAACAGGTTAATAACTAAACAAACTTGTACACCCATACCATAGAATACTACTCAGTAATAGAATACTACTCAGTAATAAAAAGGAACAAACTAGTGATACATGCAACAATGTGGGTGAATCTCAAAGGCATTAAGCTGAGTTTCTTTTTTTTAAATCTCAAAAGATACTGTATGATTCATAATTCTTAAAATAACAAATTATACAAAATGGAGAACAGATTGGTGGTTAGCAGGAGTGAGGAATGAGGTGAAGGGATGGGTGTCAAACCCTAGACCTGTAGCTTCCTTGACATAGGTCAATCTTTACTTTAAGTAAGCCTTTTTTTTTTTTTTTAATCTAAGATAACATACCCTTGGAATGTCAGAGTAATCCCTTTTTTTTTGCAGACCCCTCAGGGCACAGCCTACCTCACCAAAGCAGGAGACCACAGAACCCCTCATTATTATCTTGTTCCCCAAATACCATATCTCTATGTGCTGTACATGTTAATTTTTAACTATCTTATACCCACCAAAGTAAAAGAAGTATGTGTCTCTCCGTTTTACTTTTTATCCAATCCCAGAGATCTCCCCACTTTTCTTATTCCCACCCCTTAAGCTATCACCAGTGGATTTCATGTAACCCTCTTTATATCTTTTCTTTTGATTCTAATGTGTAAAATAAATTAAAAACTGCCAGTCTCTGGAGCATTTTCTTTATCACTGAGATTTTGCTTCCTGGCAATTGTCACCAGTTTGGCTCAAATAAACTCATTAAAAGTCAAAAAAACAACAAAAAGAAACCAATGTCAGAAACAGAAAAGTTAGGAAGTAACACTGATCCTACAATAAGCATTGAGTTTGTTGGATTCATTTGACTTCCAGACCTTGTCAGTGAGTAGGCAGTTAGCACTGTAGAAGTGTCCTTCACAGGGCAGGGCTGGGGATGGGGTTCAGCTTTCTCAGCAAGTGATAAATTACTGAACCCATGAAGAAGTTCTGCTTTGAGGGGTGCGTGCTTGTGTTAGGCTTCAGGATAAAAGCCAAGCAATATTTACTCAGACGTGATTTGTCCCTCTGAAATATTTGCTTGTGGAACTGATGAGAAAACGATGTGTAGAGGACTAACTACTTTTCTAACCAAAAAGGTATTAATGAAAAGATTGATTAGACCAGTGAAAGGCAGAAGAAACTTCTTTAAGTCAAGTATTAAAAAAGGTGCCATTAAAAGACTCATTACCTGGGCCGGCCAGGTGGCGCATTGATTAAGAGCTGGTTTTGGGATGCCAGCAGCCCCAGTTCAGATCCCACATATGAGGGCCAGTGACACTGCCCTCTACATCTAACAATACCTCCACCTGGAGCTGGGCTGTGCGAGCCCTGGTGATGGTGTAGACTGCAGCCCCTGCTGCAGTGGGCTGCCATAGGCTACAGTGAGTGGCCGGCAGCCAGTGTGAGCTGCCAATAGCTGCGATGAGCAACCATCCAGAGGCCGGCGACCTATGTGCCTCATCCGGGAAGAGTGCAATGACGATGCCAACATGGGCCAGTGAAGCAACGTCCTCCGCAACTAGACTGAAGAACAAAAAGACAGCAACTTGTCTGTTCCCCTTCCCTGATTCCCCAACGCTGTTCCCCTCCCCCAATTTCCCAATAAAATCCTTAAAAAAAAAAAAAAGACTTATTACCGTGGTAGTGATGATAAAACCATTTTTAAATTCCAGTTTAAAATGTTTTAGCACTTCAGGCCATTTTAAGCAGTTAGTATGGGCCCTTGGTAAATACTTGTTAAACATACTCTGCCTCATTAATTCTAAGAAGCACAGTTTTTATATTTTTAACACCTCTGATATTGGGTTGTGTCTTAGAGTTAATGTCATTTTATTCTTGTTGGCTATGCAACAGGCACAATATAGTTGTCATTGCCTTAACCAATTTATTTTGCTTAGTTTTTTTTTACATATGTGCAAAAGTTATCATATTTTGCCATGTATAATGCGCACTTTTTTGCCCCAATTTGTGAGGGCAAAAATAAGGATGCACATTATACATGGGTAGTACTAATTCTGTATCTATATAAATGTTTTTAATTCTTTTATTTATGCTTATGAGTTAAAAGTATAACTCTAAACAGAAATAGACTCAGAGATACAGAGAAAAAACTGATGGTTGCTAGGTGGGAGTGGGGGTGAGAATGGGAGAGAAAGTGAAGGGATTAGAAAATGCAAATTAGTAGTCATAGTCACGGGGATATGAAATACAGTATGGGGAATATAAACAATAATGTTGTAAAGATTATGTAGGGTGCCAGATGGGCACTGGACTTATCAAAGGGATCAATCACCTCATGGACAGTGTAGATGCCTGACCACAGTGCTGTACACCCGAAGCTGAAGTAGAATAATATTGAATGTCAACTGTAATTACATATACGGTAAAACCTGGGATTGCGAGTAACTGGTTTGCGAGTGTTCTGCAAGACGAGCCAACATTTCTAATACATTATAACTTGGTAAACGCAATACAAGTAGTTTGTTTCCATAACGAATTATGCTCGCAAATCAAGGTATTACTGTATATATAAAAAATATTTCCATTTCCACAAGATATAGAGTACTGTTCAATGAAGATAGTCAAGGGAATCGTAACAGCTATGTACGATGTCAGAGAGGTAGTAGATTGGGAGGCAGTTATCACTTTGTGAGGGGTGTAAATGTCTAACTATTACATTGCTTTGTACACCTAAACTAATAAAAAAAAAGTGTAACTCTAGAAATCAATAATGATAACTGTATGAAAAATAATACCCTGGAATACAATAATAGGTTTTGTTGAACTTATGACGCACTTGCAACAATGAAGAGTTCTTGGCCTTCTATGATGGGTAAATATCATAAATTTGTTACCCGTACATAAAATTTCTTGTACCTTGTATTTGTTCTTGTGTTTTATAATTATTTGTTACATAAAATTTCTTGCACCATACTATGTTAAAAAAAATGCTAAAATTCCTTTATAATACAAAAGTACATAAACATAAACAAATAAAAATTTGAGTTACAAAATTAAAAGGGAAGATTTTTTTTTCCTGAATGTTTGGGCCAAAAATTTGGGTGTGTTATTATACACTGCAAAGTACAGTGTATACATATTATAAGTAAGTCTAAAAGAAATCTTTTTCAGTGAGTATACAATAACAGTTTTAAGTGATCAAGTAAACAGCAGTTTAATTGGCTGCATTACTTTATTTCTTCTTAGTGGTACATAAAATGGGGTGTTTTATAATGATGGTATCTAAGATTTAATAAAATGTGGTATTAAAAGATAGCTGATCACAGCAAATCTCTACCCGTGTGATGTAGATGGCTGGAGTAAAATATTCTAAATTTGCATCCTTTCATCGACCTACTTTTGAGGTGTCCCTTGGGTTGTTTTAATTTGGACTGGGAACAGTAGGAGAACGGATTTTCATTCAATGGTGTAAGTACTGCCTGCCAGGAATAGAAACCTCCTTGGAGGATCCATTTCTTTGATGATACAGAATCCAGACCTTTCACAAAAGTCCAGGTATTCCAGAATGGATATGTGTGTTTTATTCAAACCAGGGTGCCCTTCATCTCAGACCATTGTGCACTACAAGTAGTTCTGAGCACGCTTGCTCTTCATGCAAAATGAGAGTGAATCTACAAGGAAATCTGTTGGTGTTTGGGGATGATAATAAAGTCTCTCAGTGGTAGAAAATATGAGCTCTTGTAAAAGTAAAGACCAGAAACATGTGGCTCACAATGCCATAGTTTTCAGCCATATCTGCAATATTACCTATTGACTGGAGGTAGGTTGCCTTCCCATTCAGGGACACTTCATGGGCAGAAAAATATTTTCTTTTCCTACTGATTGGCACAGTGTATGCGCTCCAATTATGGCATGTGTGTGCCTTTCTGTAAGTCTATGCTCCAGAACTGAAAAAGTAGGAATAAAGTTAAGAGTATTGGGGCTGGGAGGGGAGTGCTTCTCTTACTGCGAAGGGACACGATGCTTCAGGTAAGTGGTTCTGAAGACCGTCACCATCTGATGGTAACCTTGGGTTGATCTATAGGTATGTTTTCATTTTGCTTGTTCATCCACTCTAATTGGCTTCCCAGAGCATGCTTGTAGATGTTGAGCCAAATTTAGAGTATAGCAACCCTCTGGCAAACAGGAAAAGATTAATTTTGTGGTGTGCTGTTAAGGGACTTCCCAGGAAACTTCAAAAGCACAGAAAGAGGCACTGGCTGCCTATTCCAAAACGTGCAAAATGCCCCTCAGCTTTTTAAAGGTATAATAAACTCAGAGCTCACCCGCACATACACACAGGACACCATTTCCAATAAAAAGCTGAGCTGTCTTAGATGGGTCTGTATGTAAGCCGGAAACGCCAAGGGATGAGGGGCGCAGAGAGAGTTATGGAGACAAATGTGGGTCCACATATGGGAGGCATTTGAAATGGACTTCAGTGCCCTTTAATGCTGACTTTTCCAGTTTTCCCCGAAGCAGACACATTGTTTTCATGCTAGCAGCCCCAGGCATAGACACATCATTAAAATCAATGTGTAGAAAATGATTTCTGTTTGGAAATAAGCAAAAACATTTTCAGTGACGACCACCCAAGTTTACTAAAATATTGGAGCTGGGATTGGGAGTCCCAAATTCTAATATAAACTTTCTTCATGACACGAAGTCCTCTATGGCCTTTGGTTTCCCTATCTGTAAAAGCAGGATGGGTCAATCTTCTCGGCTCTTCTGAGTTATCTCTGGGGGAGAAAAAAAGTCAATGTGAAGCCTCCTTATGGCTCCCTGACTTCTGTTTTACTGTGCTATTCATGCCTAGATATCACATAGGCCCACTACGACCTGCCCGGCCACCACTGTCCCTGTTACACATTCCTGCAAGAGGACCATATTGCTAACTTGGGGGAAAAAAAAAAAATTACTATTGCACTTGTACTTGTTGCTTAGTAACAATTTCTGATTTTGTGTTTCTTCTGACAGCCTGAGCACAGATCATTAAAAATTTAACTTACAAAGCTGCTGAAGTGAGAGGAGGGAGGCGAACTTGAAGCCACAGTTTTTTCACTTGCTTAGATGCCCTCTAAACTCGGGTTTATATGCTAAATCTCGGGGAAAACACTGCATGCCTCTGGTTTATATTAAACTGCATACGGCACATTGCTGACAGTAACGTGTGTCTGGTGCAGCTGGAGTTTATCACCAATACATAAAAAACCTTGACCCTGCAGAGTGGCCTGGAATTACAATCAGAGGGGCTGCATTGTTTCCCTGCCAAAAAAAAAGAAAAATCCTCACCAGTTTTCTGCCCTGTTTCTGCTTTCTCCCTACAGTTCCACCAGGTGAGAAGAGTGATGACCATCCTTCTCCTTACTATGGTTATTTCATACTTCGGTTGCATGAAGGCTGCCCCCATGAAAGAAGCAAACATCCGAGGACAAGGCAGCTTGGCCTACCCAGGTGTGCGGACCCATGGGACTCTGGAGAGCGTGAATGGGCCCAAGGCAGGGCCAAGAGGCCTGACATCATCATTGGCTGACACTTTTGAGCATGTGATAGAAGAGCTGTTGGACGAGGACCAGAAAGTTCGGCCCCATGAAGAAAACAATAAGGACGCAGACTTGTACACTTCCAGGGTGATGCTCAGTAGTCAAGTGCCTTTGGAGCCGCCTCTTCTCTTTCTGCTGGAGGAATACAAAAATTACCTGGATGCTGCAAACATGTCGATGAGGGTCCGACGCCACTCCGACCCCGCCCGCCGTGGGGAGCTGAGCGTGTGCGACAGCATCAGCGAGTGGGTAACAGCCGCAGATAAAAAGACTGCAGTGGACATGTCGGGTGGGACGGTGACCGTCCTTGAAAAAGTCCCTGTATCGAAAGGCCAACTGAAGCAGTACTTCTACGAGACCAAGTGCAATCCCATGGGTTACACAAAGGAGGGCTGCAGGGGTATAGACAAGAGGCATTGGAACTCCCAATGCCGAACTACCCAGTCGTACGTGCGGGCCCTTACCATGGATAGCAAAAAGAGAATTGGCTGGCGATTCATAAGGATAGACACTTCCTGTGTATGTACATTGACCATTAAAAGGGGAAGATAGTGGATTTATGTTGTATAGATTATATTGAGACAAAAATTATCTATTTGTATATATACATAACAGGGTAAATTATTCAGTTAAGAAAAAATAATTTTATGAACTGCATGTATAAATGAAGTTTATACAGTACAGTGGTTCTACAATCTATTTATTGGACATATCCATGACCAGAAGGGAACCAGTCATTTTTGCGCACAACTTTAAAAAGTCTGCATTACATTCCTCGATAATGTTGTGGTTTTTTGCCGTTGCCAAGAATTGAAAACGTAAAAAAAGTTTAAAAAAATAATAATAAATTGCATGCTGCTTTAATTGTGAATTGATAATAAACTGTCCTCTTTCAGAAAACAGACAAAAAAAAAAAAACTAACAAAAATTTGAACCAAAACATTCCGTTTACATTTTAGACAGTAAGTATCTTCATTCCTGTTAGTACTCTTATCTGTTTTACTGCTTTTAAACTTCTGATAGCGTTGGAATTAAAACAATGTCAAGGTGCTGTTGTCATCGCTTTACTGGCTTAGGGGATGGGGGATGGGAGGGGTATATTTTTGTTTGTTTTGTGTTTTTTTGTTTGTTTTGTTTTTTTGTTTTTGTTTTATTTTTAGTTCCCACTGGGAGTAGGGATGGGGAAAGAATTTCTTCAGTATATATTCTGGTTGATAAAAGATTCATTTGTCTGTTGTAAATTTGTTTGCAATATCAATCAGATGACTTAAGTGAATAAAAATTGAGGCAACTGAATGAAGTGCTCACTCCACTTCCCATGATGCACCTCCTAGGCTCTCACTCACCCTTTGGGCCTTGGTCAGGGAAAGCTGCTTTTGTTGGAAAGACCTACATTTACTTAGAGCAGATTCTTTCCCCTCCTCCTCCTTTGGTCCCCTTTTTGTTTTGTTTTCTCTTAAGGAAGAAAAATCAGTTCCATGCTCTGAAATGTTTTACCGCTGCTGTGAACTAGTGAACAAATTTTGTCATATCGTGGCACTCATATAAGCATGGAAAACAGTGATTTCTTTCTTTTAGAAGAGAAAAATGAACCAAAAAATAATTCAAAACTACAAGATTTTTTTTTTTAATTTTTTTTATGAGGGGTAAACAATTTGGTTAAATCATTGTAAGGCTTGAAAGAAAAATCATGGTAAGACTTAAACATGTCTTGCAAGCAAAAGGTGGTGTTCTGTATGGACCCAGAAATGCCTAGATCAGAAGTCCACACTGCCAGTGAAATGAGACTGAACAGCCATATGGAGGCTGTGTGGAGGTGTCATATCATTTCCGGGCAGTGCCAGAGGAATTCCTGAGTGGCCATCCTGAGGTCTAGGTGGAGGTGGGGAATGGTACTTGAGACATTCCAAAAGGAAGGCCTCTGAAGGGCCCTGCAGAGGTGGCTCCGGAATGACATGTGTCATGTTCTTTGGACCTCACGCTTTAAGTGCCTACATTATCTACCTGTGCTAAGAGGTTCTCGCTGGAGGACCACGCTCAAGCCGACTTAACACCCTCAACCCCTAGATAATTTTGCATAAAGCTGGATTATCCTGGAGCAGGCTCTGAACCAAATGTGGCATTGGAATCATGAGATTGATGCGATCAGATAGAAGATGTTCGCTATCTGAATACTTCCTACTTTGAAATTAGACTTGAGGAAACCAGGGTTTTGTCTTTTGAGAACTTTTAGTAAGGGGGAAGGGAGAGGAACAGGAAAAGGCCCCAAAACTCAGGATGGATGATTAAGGCTACCGATAGAAAAACCTTGTCCAGTAGCAAGATTTGGAAAGGTGTCTGTACATCTGGGACACCAATGGCTTGACAGTGCCTTGCTTCATGGAATAGGCCAGGACAGGGCTGGCAGTTTTGCTCCCCAGTGAAGATTGTAGCAATCATCTGCCCATCCTGTCTGTTCATGGAGAGAGTCACTGCCTTACCTCTACCTTCTTGGGTTAGAAGTCAAGCTGGGAGCCCGGAATAGCTATCGTGGGAAAAATGGACCCCTGTGAAAATTAGTGCTATGAAGCCCAGTGTCCAAATCTTAAAGTGTCCCCGACCCGTGTCCTTAAGTATCAGGAAGCCTCAAGAAATTGCTGTATCTTAGTAGGGTGAGGGATAAGCAAAAGAGATGTCTACCATCACCCAGGGAATGAGGACACTATCAGCAGATAATTTCTCTTTGTTTGGTCGATCATTTAGCACGAGCCTATAACAGTACCATCTGAATCCGTGTCATTAAAAGAAGGGGTTTATGTAGCATAGGTTTGTTTTGTGCTGTTTGAAAATACTGTCTTTGTAATTATTTTTCACATGTAATGAATACTTGGAATATCTGCTGTATGTATACTTTTAAACTTTGTTTTGAGGGACAAAGTTATTTTTTTTAAGTGTCCCTATCACAATCTCAAAGTCCCGCAAAGGCCAGATGTGTTAAGTGGTTGAGTAAGAGACACTCAGCAATTGTGTGGTCAGTGGCTCTCTCTTACCCAATAAGATGCATCACAGTCACACGCTTGGTGGTTTACGTTGACTTAAGATTTATTTTGTTAAAATCTTTCTCTGTTGCTGTTCATTTTTGTTCCGTTTTGTTTTGTTTTGTTTTTTTAAAGTCTTGCTGTGGTCTGTGTGGCAGAAGTGTTTCATGCATGGCAGCAGGCCTGTTGCTTTTTTATGGTGACTCCCATTGAAAATGTAAGTAAATGTCTGTGGCCTTGTTCTCTCTATGGTAAAGATATTATTCACCATGTAAAACAAACAAAAAAAATATTTATTGTATTTTAGTATATTTATATAATTATGTTATTGAAAAAAAATTGGCATTAAAACTTAACCGCATCAGAAGCCTATTGTAAATACAAGTTCTATTTAAGTGTACTAATTAACATATAATATATGTTTTAAATATAGAATTTTTAATGTTTTTAAATATATTTTCAAAGTACATAAAATCTGGGGGTTCTGGGTTTTTTTCTCTTCACTGTAAAACAAACATGAAAACGTGTTTTATTATAAATACGTGTGTTCCTTGCTTTAAGACCAACCTGACTAGTTTTAATAATTGCAAGCCCTCCAGAGAGGACGCTTATTTCAAAGCATGGGAGGCCAATCCTGCCATCTGAGCTTCCAAGAAGCTCTAGGATTGGACCTGTCTTCCACAGTGGAAGACGGGAGTGTCATTTTCTAGGACACTTGAAAATTTTCCCCTTTGAAGTGATATACTTTGATCAAGTACCAAACTGTGTATCCTAGCAACATCAGGATCCAGGGCTGGCTGGCTCTATTTGATTATAAAATAACTGTTAAAAAAAAAATCAAAGTAGGCTTACTTACGGATAATGAGAATAAATTGGCCCAAATTTAGAAAGTCAATGACTGAAAAAAGATATAGAAATTCAATATTTAGAGGCAGGTCATGTACCCTCGGTTTGGAGATGGTGCCATTTGCATTATGTATTTGTATCCATTGCACTGATTTAATTTTTGTGTGTGGAGCCACACAGATTTTATATCACAGAACCCACGATTTAACAGATTGCTAGGATTTCTAAAAAGATTTGCCTCTGTGATGGCTGCCAAGCCGCTGGTAATTTAGTTAAAGTGTTTAAAGTTATCACTAAATCTTAGGGAAATAAATGGAAGGATTCTAAATTAGAGAAAGAGCCATTAAGGAAAAAAAGCATCTGTTCCTACTCTTCCGACTCCCCATTTGAACACTGTCAACCCACCCCAGAACGTGGTGAACTATATCTGTGCAATGTATCATTTCTATTTCAAACATACACACATGGTTTCCTCTTGTATTGTCTTATAAATAAGGATCAAGGAAGTCATAACAAACATTGACTTGTGTTGTGTATATGGAAGAGCAGATCGAATGAGATGAATTCCTCGATCGTAATCTGTCCAGCAAATTTTCAAAGTACTCTGAACTCTAAGAGAAACCCTTGACTGCTAGTCAAGGCATGAGCCCAGCCATGGAATTTAGAACCTTGGTAAACTTCAGGCTTAACCAATTTTCATAGTCGAGGAAGGCTAAAATATTTTTGAAAGGGTTGAGTAAAAAGAAATGAGAATAGAATGTGACATTCAAATTATTTGAAGCTAAAGGAGTTTGGTAAATATGACAACATTTTCATTAGAAGATGAGGTCAGAGAAACAAAACATGGAGACATCTACTAAATTAACCAACTGGAAGTTAACAGGAAGAGCCAGCTTATACTGTCTTCATTGGGTCCAAGCAGTGGAACGTGTTTAATCATTAAGATGTCTGGAAATAACCCAGATCATTATTTTGATCTATTGTTTTTCACCATATTGATAAGCCTCTGATCATCAGCAGTATCTATGAAGTTTTCTTTCTATTAGCCATAGGAATTCTATCACTACTATCACAGTTCTGAGTCAGAATCTGAACTCAATCTTAGAATGGATCAATGTTAATGATCCCTTATTCATTTAAGTGGTTAGTAGACGGGATAAAGTGCCAGACACCTTATGAACTGCAACCAGAGGCTTCAGGCCTGGCCTTAGTTCAGCCAGCACCCACCCAGCAGCTTGAGGGCTTCAGCCTAATGTAAAACATATATGTCTTCTCCATATTCTCACATCAAGCCTATTCTACAAGTCAGTTTAAGTAGAAATGGCTGCATTTTGGTAAGCCACTGTTAAGAATGTTAATAAATTGAGATAAGAAACCATGTATATACATAAATGTAGGTAGATAAAGGATTTAGTCTAGAAAGAGTCAGCCATCTGTGGGTTTGATCCAACCTCAAAATGTAAAATTAGTGATGGAAACTGGGCCTTTTTTTTTTTTTTAAGCTGTAGGTTGTTTTAACCTGTTTTAAAAGTTGGTGGGTGGGTGGGTGAGTGGGTGGGTGGTTGGTTGGTTGGTTGGTTGGTTGGTTGGTTGGTTGGTTGATTGGTTTGTGGGGAAGGAGAGTTGGGAATCTGACTTGTTAGTTACATGAAACTAATTTGTGGTTGGTTCAGTGAATCCCCATCTAAAAGCCAAACTCAGTGACTAGAAGATTAATAGATGCAGCCACTCCCAATCAGCCAGGATTTACATACCTTCTAAATAACAAATGACCTACCAGCACCGCTATCCCAAGATTTCTGAGTATCTTCATCCATTTCCTCAATGCTAGCCACCATTTAAATTTTTTTGCAGAAAGAAGCATCCTCCTTGTTTTTTGATGGGAGTAGAGGCAGCAAATTGCCTGAGGAATACATTTAAATATTAACAGAAAAATATTGCAATCTTACCCATTATATTACTCATTAATAAAAAGAGCCATGTATGTGGCAGTCTGAAGGATTTCCATAGGCTTTTACCTCAACCCCTCTAATTACTTACTAGGTACAAAACAGGAGATCAGGATCTCCCCAATCCAGCACTTGCTTGTCTGAATAACATCAATCCTGTGTGTTTGGTAATGTCAGTAGCATGGAATTTTAAAAGCTGGTCATCCAATTAATTAAATCTTAACCACCCCCCCACCCCCTCTCCCCATACACACACACTAAATAAGACCTTTGCATTCATTATATATTTAAGTGTGAGTTGCTAATTTTTTAAAAATACTATCTGGCAAAGCAAAAGCACTTTCCCTTTGGAAAAATAAGCCCTTCTGTCCTAAAATACCCCCACACAAAACACGGTAGCTAATGACAGGGTATGTCTTAAGTCTGTAAATGACCGGAAAACGTTGGTCGAGAGACTGAGATTGAGGTGTATGTTCTACATTTAGAAAGATCCTAAGGATGCTTTAGCAGCCCTGCCCTTTGGTACTGTACTCTGTTCAGATGGTTCCTTAGAAACCAGGAGCAGCTGAGTGTAGAATGGCTGAGCCCAGGGGAAATATTTTTGTCTGGCTGAAGTGCTCACATTTTGGAAAAATCCATATCAAGTACTGCAGTACACATTCCAATTTATTTAGTCAAGCTACATTCTCCACTGAGCTCTAATATTAAAAAAAAAAATGTTTCTAAACTGAGGTTTAGTGTATGTGGGGTGGGGAGGGAAAAAAAAAAAAAAAACACAAAAGAGAAACCTCTAAACAAACACAGACCTCCAAAAGATCCCAAATAATATTTATTTGGAGGAAGCAGCACCCATATACTCTCCTGTAAGTGGACTAAAGCTGTGGTTCTCCAGGTATACCCCAACTCTCTGCAGCAGCATCGCCAGGAACCTGTATAGAAACGCAAGTTCTCAGGCCCCACCCCAGACATGCTGAGTCATGCTCTGGGGAGGGGATCCCGCAGTCCATTTTCAAATAAGAGTGGATTCTCATTCCCACTCAAGTTTGAGAATCACTGGACTAGGAGGAGGAGACAATCAGCCTGCCATGTGCTCTTTCAGATAATAGGAAGATAGCACCACCCAAGAAATTGGAACTGTGGGTCCTGATCCCAGCCAAGCCACGACCTCTTCCCACCTCCCTGAAATATTTCCAAACATCTCAATGTTCATTTCTTAAAAAACACAAGCGCAACGGTTGCCCCCTTGAGCAGGGTGAAAGAGTGCCCATTGTTGGGAGCGTGCACTGATGGCTTAAAGTCCAGCATGCAAATGAGCGCAGGAAAGATCATGGCCATTTATAGTCAACAGTTTTTTTGGTTTTTGTTTCTTTTCTTTCCTGTCAAAGCTACAGCAGTAGTGGATTCAGGACCAAGAGCATATAGTCGTTTGTAACACATTTGGAACAACTGTGAGAAATGAGAAGCACCATGCAGCAAATTAATAAGGAAAAGATTATTCCATCTGGGGATGTGGGCTCTGCACCTGCCAACACGGCCCTCTGTGAAACAGCTATATTGGTCACAGATTAAATAAGTTTCCTGTATTAATCAGCTATTAATGTTCAGCTGAGGAGTCCTGGGCTCACCCCTCCAGAATGACCACATTGAAAACACAAAGGGCTGCTCCAGGTTTTGTGGCAAACCTTCCCCTGACTGTAGGAGCTAGTTCCTGGAAATAAGGACAGGAGAATTATCTAGTCCCACCCCCATGCCATCTCTGTGTGCTTGTGTATATCTGTGTGTTCACATCCTTGCACATTGGAGACACTGCAAACTGCATTTGAAGATTTTCTGTTTATGAGCTGGTGTGGAGGGTGTCCAGATAGATGACCCATCCCTTAGGCAATATGAAACACTGAACTCTGATGAACCTACCTTACTTACAAGCTAGGAGCCCTGCTAGTTCAGTCGTTAAGTAGGTTGGCCAAGCCATTTCCGGCCTTGGCCTCAAGACCCCCTGAACTGGATGGTCTTGGCGGTAAATTTCAGCTGTAAGAATCTATCATTCTGTTCTTGCTTCATCATTTGTGATAAAAAGAGATTAAAGAGGTTTTTCAAGCTCTTAAAGGCTGTGGAACATTCTGAGAATTCACTGTTCATCCCCTGCCTCCCTCTATCATCGATGCTTTTACTACTGGGCAGTTGTTACAAGATTAGAATCAGGCACATGGGTCAGCATGGGAGTTGGAGGGTGGGGACAGGGCATGCCCTAAGGAAGGTTTTCATTCCATATGTAACTATGAAAACATTACCAACCATTTGACAATCAGGCAGGAGATGTCTTGGGGAAGGTACCCAAATGTTCTTTAAGGTGCAAACTTTTTCTGCCTGGCTCTAAACTTATTTTTAAAGCCAGACAATATTTGCTATGTTTTATGTTAGTCTGTATTACATGGTGCCTGGCAAAGTTAGACTCAGTATGTTGCTGAGTCGCAGTCAGGAAACACTGGATCAAACTGCAGGATTTGTATCCTGTAGTCACTGTATATAGAAACAGTGGCTGAAACAAAAAGGGCTTGTGTCTCACTTCCTTTAGGTTTATAACATCACCAAGAACATGCAGCTCTCAGCTTGTTTCACTGTTGTCTCCAGCACTCTAGATATATCCTCTTTCTTGAAACAATGACCTTGGAGACAAAGGTATCACATGATGAGTCATGGCAACACCTCATCCAATAGCATACTTCTTCAGAGCAGACCCTTAGGGAAGGCCATTGTGAGCACAGCTTTGGTCAGCTTAGGAGACAGACCTCACTGGCAAAGCAGGGCCTGAAATTCCTCACTGACTTATTGTTGGCCCAGAATCCTCTGGGCCTGAATCTCTGAGAAACCTACATTTTCATTCTAGTACAATACACTTCTGCTCCCGGGCCATCCCCATCTTCCCTTCCTGGTGACCTCAGGATCCCACTTCTTACCTCCAAGAGAGCAGTGTAATGTGGTAGTTAAGAGTATAGATTCTGGTCCTAATTCTTCAAGTCTGAATCTCACCTCTGCTCCTAGAGCTGTGTGACTGTGGGAAAGTTACTTAACTTCTCCATGCCCCAATTTCCCTACTTATAAAGGACAGGTAAAAATATTACCACTTACCTCATAGGATTCTGTGAGAACCAAATAAATTCATACATACACACAAAGCACTTAGAGATGTGGTGGGTCTGTGGAAAAGTCTCAAAAAAAAAAAAAAAAGTTGGGGCCGGCTGAGTGGTGTGGTGGTTAAGTGCTGGCTTGGGAAGCCAGCAGCCCCGTTTTGGGTGCTACATATGAGGGCCAGTGACACTGCCCTCAAAAAACAAAAAAAATGTTTACAAACTTACTCTCTGCTGACAGGGCTAAGCTAGGCTTACCTGATGCAGATACCAGAGTCTCTTCTCTAATATTCTCTGACTCTTAGAGGGGATCCCATTTCATCTGTTTCATTAGTATCCAGGGCCCCTTTGTCTTTTCTGGAAGATTCAAAGGGGCATGTGCACTAGCAACTCTCCTTGGCAGTTAAAATGTGGCCACTCCACAAACTTAGGCAAATGGAGAAGGCAATACACTACAATAAAAGGCATTTTTCTAGACTGTACATCCCAAATGAAGCCCATTATCCTTAAGTGTCCATCCCAGCTGAAAGGGAACAACTGAAGCCAGGGTGAAATGGATGAACTCACACAGTTAGAAAGAGAAACAAAGAAAGAGCCATAGTCACATTTCTAAAAATAGCCATAGCCGGTCAGGAAGGTCCTACTTCACCATTCAGCTGCCTGTCACTCAGCCCGTTACACAATAACAATGATTAGTGCTTACCATAAGCAGGCACCTAATGCAGATTTATAATACTTAGTCCTCACCACAATCCATAGACTAGGTGGCAGTATTAGTACTCCCATTTTAAAGATGAGGAAATTAAGGCACAGAGTTCAATTAAGCTGCCAAAGGTCCAGTATGAGTGAGTAGCAAAGTAGGGACTCAAATCCATACATTTTGGACGTAGAGCCACACTGTGAACCACTGCAAAATGGAAACAATGTAAAGGGTATTGGAAAAATACTAAAACAAAAGAAATGGATAATATAGCTACATGTCTGAGAAGATGTGAGCTTCCATTGAAAAGAAGAGCACTAAGTGGTACTTATAGTTTCTAGCTTTCAAGAGAACACAGGCTTGTCTTTTTAAGGGTTAACACGCAGAGAGGCTCATGTTGCATGGAGGCCCATCCAAAAATGGACACAACAGTGGCCAGGGCTGAACAACCTGAGGGCAGGGTTTCTAGAGCCCTGTGGCAGCTGTTCCCAATACCTGGAAATGGGACAGCTGTCACCCCTTCAGCCTCTTAGCAGATCCGAAGGACTTCCTGTGAGTTGCTAGAAGTGTGCAGACAAGCAGAGCATTCTGGAAACACTCCCAAATTTGGGAATCTCCATCCCTCTCTAAGTAAAAAATGTATGAAGTTATTTTTGTGTTTGGGATTGGGGGAGAGAAAGGACAGTGGCCCAGGTCCTGCTGGGTTTGCAATAGTCTAGAAGGACATCTGCGATCTCCCCCACTTTTTGGTGTATGTATATTAGGACATCCCTAGTAAGTCCCAGCTGAGCTTAGTTTCAGCCTCAGAATCCTCAAGGTTATGCTCTGTGTAGTCACTGCCAATTGAATGGAACTGACCCAAAAGATAAACTCAGTTTGCTATCCTGGTTTCCCCAGTTTCTCAAGAGCAGATCCCACATGTGGGGGGCTCGATCGAGCAGCAAAGTCGAGGTGCTGAGGACTGGATGTGCCCCTCAGGTTGAAGCAGAGTGTCGGTGTGATAATCTACAGACATGGATATACAGAGTGGCATCTGTGGGCCTCAGACAGATGATCCATATGCAAAAAGCCCAGTAAGGGGTGATTAGGAATTTGTCGAACACAAGGAAAAGAGTTGGCAGTAGACAATAGTATTACATCCTTATTTTGTACCAGATGCCATGCTAGATGCTTTACATGCTATCTACAATACATGTCAACCATGAGATAGGTGTAATTTTAGAGACAAGGAAATTTACAACACACAAGGCTAAATAACTTGCCCCAAGGTCACACCGTTAATAAATGATAGAGTTGAAGCCACATCTATGTAATCCCGAGGCCCCAATCTCTTTTTTTCCCCCAAATCAATGTTGATTTCTTTCCTTAAATTGTTCAAATGCTACCTAAAATCCTAAGTAAATTTACTACAGCCTCTAGGTTAGTAATCTCTTGACATTCTTAGTAAAACCTTATATTTTCTGGCATTTTTCTTTTTTTTTCCTCCCAGCTTTACTGAAATATAATTGATGTAAACATTGTATAAGTTTAAGGTGTACAACATGTTAATTTGATATATATTGCAAAGTGATTACCACCATAATGTTAGCTGACATTTGCATCATGCCACATAATTATTATTTCTTTTAGGATCTACTCCCATAATAACTTTCCAGTATACAATACTGGAATTATAAACATGATTAATTATAATCATGATGCTGTACATTAGAGCCCCAAAAGTTATTCATCTTGTAGCTGGAAGTTTGTACTCTGATCAGTATCTCCCCATTCTTCCTCCTACCCCCACTCCCACCCCCAGCTCTTGGTAACGACCATTACAGTCTGTTCAGCTTTTTTAGATTCCACATATAAGTGATGTCACATAGTATTTGTTTTACTCTGTCGGACTTATCTCACTTAGCATCATGTTTTCCAGATCCATCCATGTTGTTGCAAACACCAAGGCCACCAAGGCCCCTAATCTTAACTGCCAGATCAGCGGGTCTCAGTCCTGATCTATACATGTGACTCACTCAGGGCACTTAAAAACAAAACAAAAAAACCACTCTGCCCAGCCCCACCCCAGGTAAGTTAAATCAGGATTGCTGGGTGTGGATCCCAGGTGTCTGTATATTTTAGTTATTTATTTTATTAGTTTCAGGTGTACAAAACAATGCACCAGTTATACTTTTCACCCCTCACAAAGTGACAACCCCCTCCCCAACCCACTCCTCCCCCGTTCAATATCATACTTATCTATTACAATTCCATTGACTCCATTCCTCACACTATACTCCACATCCTGTGATTATATATATATATATTAAATTATAGTTGACACACAATATTATACAATGTCAGTTTCAGGTGTACAGTGCAGTAGTCAAGCCCCTAGGTGTCTGTATATTTTAAAGCTTCCCAGGAGTTCTGTTGACCAGCCAGGGTAGAACCACTGCCCTAGATGCTTCTCCTCCGAGGTAAGCACGAGTCAGAGATAGCGGAGAATTCTGCTCAGGGGAGGCAGGGTTCTACCCTGGTGGCCAGCACTTGGGCATGGAATTCTAGTGCATGGGGGTTAACCAGCCAGGACCCTAGTCCTAGAGGAAATCAAATACAAGCAGGATCCAAACCACAGAAACAGGAAAGATGATTCTAGACACTAAAATCAACATTCAGAGTCAGAATGGAATGACCAGAAAGCTCAAGCTAACACTGAATTCTGAACCAGGATTTTCAAATCCCTTTAAATTCCCTGTGATCAAGGACAAGAGAGGCGCCACCTGCTACAGGAGGAATCAAACTGCAGATGAGGGTTAAGTGTTTTAGCGGTGCAAAGAACAGATTCCAGGGGCAAGCAAGCAGGTAGGTCATCACCTGTCCCAACTCTAAGCAGTCTCCTCTGAGCCGGGGACCAGCTTCCACATATCATTTCATGAATGCTGGGCTTATGCTGCTGGACTCCAAAGGAACTTACAGAGTTCAGCAAAGAGAAGAAACACAGGTAATCCACATTGATTGTGTGAAATGTTTTCTCTGTTTTCAGAAGTAACCATTAGGTTAACATTGACTTTGCTCCTTCCAATTTTTTTATCTCTCCCCCACCCCACCTCACACTGCCAAGCAGTCAATCCTGATTGACACTTAGTAGGGAAAAGAACATCTCTGGTCCCACTGCGCCGTTCTGGAGGCTTCTTTTAGCAGCAATGGAGGACATGCCTGGCTTAGCAAGGCCACGGGCCTAATAGAAGTTGGCAAATGCTCTGTGTCAGCAGGCACCACGGTGTGAATGCCCCAGGTCAGCTGGTGAGAGGGTAAGTGGGCAAGTGCCTGGCTTCTTCCCCGTGTTTTCCAAACGGGAATCTGAGTCCCAGTAATCACTAGCCTGTGGGACCAAAGGCTATTTTAGGCCTTCCTTTATCCAACGGAAAGTTAGAGGTGGTGTCATCTGAAACTGCCAAGGAGCATACAGTTTCACCATTATCCAGGACATGTCCCTAGGGGAAATGGAAGCGACATCAAGGAGACCAAAATGCGGGTGTCAGAGCTTCCCTTTGTTTTTATTTCTGTGCCATGTCTTTTCATTTGTTCCTTCCATTTTTAGCTCACCTTTCCAGTACTCTGGTTCAGGTCTTCCATCTCACCTGGCCTCTCATAACAGCCTTCTGGTGGGTCCACTACCTCCAATCCATTGCCCTCAATCTACCCTCCTGGCAGAATGATAGCAGAATCTATCATGATAGCGGAATGATCTTCCTGAAGGTTCAATGGAAACAAGAAATGTGAAAATGCTTTGTAACACATTATACAAATAGCAACACCCACCTACACATAAACTTACTGACTTGGCAGGAGATAGCGATGCACTCCCTACTCACTGGTGAAAAGGATAAAGTCCAGCTTTTTTTGCTAAAGGACATGGACAGATTGAAAGGACTGTTTTTAGGGTAATGAGAGTATGAGTTGCTACACACAGTATTGGAACCTTGAAACAACAATGCCTCAGGAAGGCATTCAGGGTGGCCTTGTCTGCTCCGCAATTGTATATCATTGTGACAATCTGGATGGGGAGTATAGGATGAAGACAGAATTATGCCCATTTTTCAGGGAACTGAGCCTGAAAAAGGCTAGGTGACATGCAAAACATCACTCAGTGAGTACATAGCAGAACCAGAATTTAGGACACATGCTTTCTAATGTGCTGCCTTGATGTAGATGATGGATGGATGGATGGATGGATGGATGGATGGATGGATGGATGGATGGATGGATGGATGGATAGATGGGTGAATGGATGGATGGATGAATGGATGGATGGATGGATGGATGGATGGATGGTTGGATGGATGGATGGATGGATGGAGCGAGCATATGATTTTCCTCCCTTTAACATGTTGAAGGACTTTCCATAGCTGACAGAGAGATTGGCATTTATGACTTTCTAGGATGTGGTTTTAGATTATTTTCCTACTTTATTGCCAGACAACTCCCAACACTCCATACTCTACACTCCCACCCTACCTCTCTCTATTCCCCAAATACACCTGAACTCACCTTCTGTGCCTTTGTTCACTTGCTATTTCCCTCTCTGATTTTAAAAACTCCACCCAACCTTAACCCACAGTAGGACTGCCGGATAAAAAACGTTAAATTTGATTTTCAGATAAACAATGAGTAATTGTTTAATACAAGTACATCCCAAAACTGCATGGGATATACTCAAATTAAAAAATTATTTATGTTTATTTAAATTCAAATTTAACTTGGTGACTTGTAATTTTTGGGGATAAATTTGGCAACCTACCCATAAGATGTTGCCCCTGGTTTTACTCTGCTCATCTCAAAGTGGTATTTGACACTTCTTTGTGTTTTCCATATAGAATTCACTTTTATAGACTCATTGGTGAATAATGTGTATTTTACTGCAAGATTCTTAGAGTCTATGGAAGACGGGGTTTACATGCCATAATACCTAATATTTTATCTAAAAATTTATTGTATTAAAAATGGTTTCATGGGGCCCAGCCGAGCAGCTCAGTTGGTTAAGAGTTGGCTTAGAGTGCGTGCTCTTAGCAACAGGGCTGCCGGTTTAATTCCCACATGGGCCAGTGAACACTGCACCCTAGCTGAGCTGTAGCTGAGCTGCCAACAGGTGGCAGGATGGCTCAGCTGGTGTAACAACAAGATTGCCTGTTCAATGGTGGGCTATGCCCACCCTCAACTAAAAGGCTGAAGTCGGCACCTTGAGCTGAGCTGCCGTCTGGATGGCTCAGTGAATAGGGCGTGCACTTTTAACAACAAGGCTGCTGGTTCGACTCTCACATGGGATGGTGGCTACACCCACCCGCAACTAAGATTGAACACAGCACTTTGAGCTTAGAGGCCACAGGCTGCTAACGGGAAGCCAGATGGCGACTGGTGCCCTCCACAACGAAGATTGAAGAACAATTTGACTGGTCCCCTCCCTCAATTCCCCAACATTGTTCCTCTGCCTCAATTCCCCAATAAAATCTTAAAAAAAATGGTTTCATGAGCCTCTGTTCTTGGTCAAAAAGACACCAAGTGTTCTATTGACCTTTGCCCTACACTGTATTCAGCCCTGCTCCCTGCCCCCATTCTCTATTGGATATTGAAGCATCCATCTTTCAAACCCAGACACTTGCCTAAGGCTGTTTTACATATTATGGTGGACTTGTCAGAGCAAATTCAATTAAGCAGTCCTCTCCATTCAAAGGATCCTAAGAAGATAAAAAACGTTCGTGCGTGTTATAGACTTTTCAAGGCCCAATCCCATGAACCCTTCAGGATTTTCCCAGGAAAAAGTAATTGCTCCCTTCCCAGGCAGTAGTCATTTGTATAGGTGACTGAGCCCCTTGCTTTTACCCTACACTCTTCTAGGGCAGTGAACATATTCATTCATCTAAGCACCCACCTCAGTACATCTAGCCACATGCCAAAAAGAACTCAACACATATCTATTAAATTTAATTATCCAGTGTAACACCACATTTTAAGTGCATTTAGGCTGAAGTGGCTACAAAAAAGTTAGCAGCAGCACAAGAAATGGATCCTAGTAGTCAGGGAAAGCTCCTGGATAGTCCAATCAAGTGATTATCTATCCTAGTTGCATATTAGCCATCTGGGGAAGTTTTTTCAAAATCATTATGTCTAGACACCATTTCTGGGCAAGTGAATCAGAATCTTCAGGGGGTGGCACTCCAGCATTGATACTGTTTGCAAAGTTCCCAGGTGATTTTACTGGGCAGGCAAGGTTGAAAACTATGGACGGTTGCTAAAGATTTGGACCAATATTCTTCTCTGGGTCTAATCCATGACAGAGGAAAGGGAATGGGATAACAGGAAGAGTAAAGGACTTTTTTTTGTTTGTTTTTCCCTTTTGTATGTGTTTTACTCAGTGCTTTCACACATGCATGGACACATTTGTACATGTCACACCCACAACTCAATTCTAGCCATTGAGTCTGTGCCACACTGAGCGTGTTCACTTTGTGAGTGTGAGGAACAAAGATGGCTGCAGAAGTGCTATGCAAAGATGCGGTCTTGGTTTGGGCTGGATTGAGCATTCCTTTACCAGTTCCCAATTCCACTTTCACTCTTTTGGGTTCTGGTTTCATCAGGAAATCAACAACTGTGATGCATTTTGGATGAGAAAGGATGAAAAATTTGCAAAAGCATAATTGGCCAGCTTTCCACATCTCCACCCTCACCACACACCAACCCGAACCGACCATCCAGAGGAACACTAAGGAAATGGCTTCCTCCTGGTTTGAATCCAGTCCACTTGAAGCTCTTCCGGCCATAGTGAAGCTGAATGCCTTTCAGTGTATGTGACTGTAAAGGATGGATTGTTGAAATGGAGACTTTGAAAAAAAGATAAGAATGAGCATGTACACAGAGAAAAGGGATTAGAATCTCTGACCTTGCCCTGCCCCTCTCCAGCCTTTGTGATCTGGGTAAGTTCCCCCTCACTTCTTTCAGCCTTGGTCATCTCCTGTGCAAAAGAGGCACTGGATTCTATGATCTTAAGGTTCCAGCTCTACATACTCCATGGCTTCTAAATCTTTAGCAGTGCATGAGAAGTTTGTTGAGACTCTGCAAACCACTCTAAAAAACTAAATCCTTCCCCCAAAAAATTCTTTCCCCAGATCCTGCTTTCTTAGACAATGAACTGAAATGAGCACGAGATGGAAAACAGTGGACAAGCTCAGGTACCAGTTCCAATGTGAACTGACTCTGCCATGCTAGGTGCCCCAGTGGCTGAGAGTTCATGTCACAGTGAATATGATATTTGAACATAAAACAACATTCAACACATGAAGGAAAATTCAGAATTAAAGATTGAGGAGAAACCAGTTGTCTAGGACAAATGAGTGATCCAAGCTCAAGCGCAAGCAGAAGGAAGGAAGGGAGAGAAGGAGGGAAAGAATTCACAAGTAAACTTTAAAATTTAGATATATTCTATCCAGTCATGAAAAAATAACTATACATAATTGCATTTTAATTCAAATATGAAAATTATATCACATTTCAGGAAGAAAGCTCTTCAAATAAACAAATATGTTGTTTGCAAAATCAACTCCCTTTGTGGTTAAAAAAAAAGTGATTTTTTTCGGAAGAGAGCTAACTAGATAAATAACCTCATATGTCTGCCAATTCTTACTGATAAGTCATCTCCATGTCTCCAAGTCTTAGATCTTATTTCTTATATTTGTTCTTTTTCCATTTGGTCTTTTTAAGAGCCACTTCAGGGACCTGCCTTCAAGTTGAGATGCACCCTCTTTAGCTTCCAACTTGAGGGCCCTGGTGATCTGACTTCACCTAGGGTTTCAGGCCTGGCATCGTGGTGCTGTCCTATACACACCCCAAAATCCACTTTTATGAAAAACACCCATTACTTTTTTTCCCATTTCTACCTTGCTCTTCCCACCCCTGGCCCTTTGCTTGTCCTTTCTCACTCCTGCCTCTGCATAAATAAATCCTTCAAGACGCAACTCAAATGCCACTTGCTCCCTTGAAGCTTCTAATTTCCCAAACTGGAAACGAAGTCCCCATCCCTCTTTAGCTCTCCCTCTCTAGCGCCACTTAGCATTTTCAGCCCTGCAGCAAAGCCTTCTAGAATACAATCTTCTTGAGAGCAAGAATAGCTTCTGAGAGTAGCACACAGCACAGTGGGTATGAGACCAGGCCCGCCTGCTACACAGACCTGGGTTTAAATCCTGACCCTGCCACGGGTACCTGGTGACATTGGAGGGGTTCCTTGACCTCTCACCTTAAGTTTATGCCTCTATAAAAGGTGGGTGATACTAACTTCATAGGGTTTCCAGGAGACTCAATGAGATATTATATGTGACATAACCCTTAATATAGCACTTACTGTATGTCAGACACTGTAAGCACCTGATATTTATTAAACTAAGGAACCTCACAACAACAGTTATTAAGCCCTACTTTATGCATGAGGAACCCGAGACTCAACAAGCATAAGGATCTTGCTCAAGGTCAGACAGCTATAAGTAGCTAGTCTGGTTCCACAGTCCATGCTTTTGGCCACTGTGCTATATTGCCTCAGTCCTATACATGTTACCCATTTTTGTTTGTGAGTAAAACTTGTTTCCTTTATAGAGCCAACCACACTGTTGGCATGAGTAAATGCTCAACAAATGGTTATTTGAATGAAGCGACTAGATATTTAATTTGAAGACATTCACCTGCCTAGATGTGTTTTTGCTTCCTGAATGACGTATTTATTATCATGAGCCGACAGACAAGTGGTGAGCCTGCAGGCCTTTGTTGCTTTCCCTGCACGGCCTCGTTTCTACCATCTCCATCAGGCAGCCTAAGATACACGGCATTGGCCCTTGGAAGAAAAGATTTCATTTAAAAAACTGTTCTCTTTCCAAGGAAGTGTCAACAATAACTGAGACATCAAAATGGTTCTGAGGAAAAACAATGACATAAGATTAGTACTTCATGGTGTGACCTTAGGCAAGTCATTTTATGTCTCTTACACTTGGTCTTCTAAGGAGCGGGGCTGAACATAATGATCTTTAAGCGCTAAGATATTTGTGATTCCATGTGGTTATATGTTTCTTTCTTCTTTTGATGTCTCAATATGTGCCTTCAGGCACCCAGGATACAGAAATGTAGAAATTTGACCTGTATAGGATGCATTTGCCAAGTGCAAAGAACAAAACAGAAATTAAAACATTTTTCTTATAGATTTATTATTTCCATTACTACTCATAAATTTGCATAGTATTGTAGCAATAGCACCTCCTGTGAATTTAATAATACTTTCGCATGTACACAGGACTTTCTGAGATTTTCAAAGCCTTTCACCCTCATTGATAAAGGTCTCTAGACTATCTATTGAAAAACACTGCAACAAAAACATGAAAGACAGATGCATAGAGAGCCTGAATTCCATCTGTATATGTGTCAGTTATTAGGCATCTATCATTTCTAAGTTATGTAAAGAAACTTGAAAGACACACCCTAGACCCAAGCTGCCACCTGAAAGGTAAGACATGCAGCTACAGATTAAGAGTATGAAAGTGCTGTGCAAACAGTGGCCTGCCTAAAACATACTGGGAACCAGGCAATAGGCCAAAAGGTCATTCTAGGAGTTTTCTGCCTTAATAACAGTAATCCCTTTTAAGTGTGTGGTGTCTTAAGTTTCCAGAACATTTCATGTGCATTTCTTCATTTAATCCTTAGAACACACACGCATACCCTATCCCCCACAGCTTTGCGGTCCTCCATTATCCTTACTTCACAGGTGGGGAAACTGTGACTCAGAACTAAGAAAACACTTGCCTTAGGTCAAGAAATTAGTATAATGCTGACACAAGATTCAAATCCAGGTATTCTGACTCCAGGTCCTGCTTTCTTGTCACTTTTAAACCAGCTCCCTGAGCCTGGTGTCCTTATTGTGAAATGAGGCTAATAATAACCACTGATAAGATCTGGCTGTGTGTATTAACGGAGGTGATTCCTGTGACACACTCCATACAGTATCTGGCACACAGGAAATGTTCAGTAACTATAGCTACCAAGATTGTTTGCTAGGCCTTACTGCTTCTCTTGGGCACCTCCCCTTCACCTCCTCAATGCCTTCCCAGAAAGGTACAAATGAATGTAAGATGATGAAAAAAAAAACTATGCCCAGGTAGAATGAACATGTGTGTAGCTGCCCAGCCCACATTGACCTTCTCTGTGGATGCCTTTGACCCATGGACACAGACATGGTGGATTGGGCAGAGCTGTTTGGGTCAGAGGGGAACACCGAGCTGAGTGGAAAGAATCAGATTTTCTGCTGTGGGAATTTGAAATTGGGATTGGGAAAGATGACAAGTTTTGCATATTTATGAAATTATTACATGTACACTTGAGAGCTATGGGATGGCCATATGCCATCGTGTGAGCTGAGGAGCAAAGATAGTCTGCAGAGAGAGAGAATGAAACTAGTCTGCAGAGGAAGGCTATAACAAGAGGGGGTTATGGCTTTCCCAACACCCACCTATAATCCCGTCCTTGGGTTCCACTTCCATATTCTCCTCATTGCTTTAGCTGCTGAGGAGTCCCCCTATAGCAGCAGTGACTGTGGCCCTGTGGCCCTGTGGCCCTGTTACTTAGCCCGTACTTTGCAGAAGTCCAAACCCCAAATCGCCTTTGAGCCATGAGGCTTGCTTCTTTAGGAAAGAGCACACTAAAGGTACCTACCCAAGCACCCAGAGGAACATTTAAGTCAACCTGTGTCTGGATTGAGGCTGTGTAATAAGCCTATTTCAGATTATTTGATTTAAGGATGCAAGATAATATCAAATATTTCCACCTAAGATTTCAGGGGTCCCAACTGGACTCAGAGCCACATCCCTCACTGAGACCCAGTCATGCCTAGTGAGGGCAAGAGAGTAAGGGTTTGCACAGGTCGGTTAAGGGAAGAAGGCGAACTGTCTTGGTACAGTGATAAAGCCTCATCAGAGGAGAGGGGCAAACCCTCGCTCAGTATTGTACCTCTCAGCCCAGCTCCCCATGGCATCTTTTCTGGATCCTATGGCACAAAGTAAAGGTATGTATATGGGAGCAGAGGGCTGCTGTAATAAAAAAATCAACCAAGCCAAGACTAAAACCTTGAGGCTACCAGCAGTTTGATAGCCATGCCAAAACACAAGACATGAGAGAGAAGCATTTATTTATATCCCACATGTGAGTGAAGTCATATGGTTCTCAACTTTTTGTCTGACTTATTTCGCTTAGCACAATAATCTCAAGATCCATCCATGTTGTCACAAATGGCATCATTTTGTCTTTTCTTATGGCAGTGTAATATTCCATTGTGTATTATACCACATCTTCTTTATCCATACAGACATGGAAGCCTGTATGATTTTGACACATCTTAGCAGTGGTATCAGGTGGGAGATTGTGGTGTCCAGCAAAAGTGGCTCACAAGGAGCTTTGGAAGAACAAGACAGATGCCATGCAGAAACCTGGAAGACAAATGTCTAATACCCATGCAGTCCCTGTGGGATCTCAGAACTAATTGAGAGAGGCAAGACTCTTAAAATAATACAGGAAGTACTGCAAAAGCAGTTAAAGGTGATGGGGAGGAGGGAGCCGTAAAGCACAGGTTAGAAATGGCAGTAACTCCTGGACATAAATACGCACTCGGGCAACCACAAAGATTGGGACCAGATGACCTAAAAGTATTTAATGGGGCTGAAAAGTCAGGCCAGTGATGTATAATGCAGATGGCTGCTGAGTACAGAACTGAGAGCCATTTAATCTCTTTACCTTAACCTCTTAACCTCAATGTAAATGGTAACCTCACTGATGTATAAAGCAGTTTCTCCTCTCCTATTTGAATATCACTGCATACATTCTCATTAGGGATTCAGACAGCAGAGCAGATGCCAGCTAGGACAAGAGAAAAGCAAGACTCCACTTGCAGTTTCTGGTATCAAGTGCAGTGATTGATTGGTACAGGCCATTGTGGGGCCTGACAGGGCCTCAGGTGTCGTGAGGATACGGGAATGTGTGGACATCTTATTCATAAGGGGGAAGCAGGTCCAGGGTGAGGCCATCATGTTGGAAAGGCAGGGCAGGATTTTGTGGTCACATAACGTGGAGCCAGAGAGCCTCAACCTCGAATTATGGTTCCACCACTTACCAACCATGTGACGTTGAGCATGTTTAATTAACAAATTTTCAGGTCTCCAGTTTCTCTCTTTGTAAAACTGGGATAACAATACATAAAGGTAATAGTTATAAAGTGCCTTTTATTTTTCTGGTATAAACTAGGACTCTCTTCTAAGCCCATTGTTATTTTTTTCCTACTTTTTGTTTTTTGGGTTTGTTTTTTTTTTTTGTTTTTACTTCATAAGGTTAGGGAAGTTTTCCATCATTATTTCTTCAAATAGGTTTTCAATCCTTTGTTCTCTCTCTTCTTCTGGTACTCCTATGATGCAAATGTTGGTACACTTGATATTGTCCCAGAGGCCCCTTAAATTATCTTCATGTTTTTGGAATTCTTTTTTCTTTTTGCTATACTGTTTGGGTGTTTTCTGCTACCTTACCTTCCAAATACCCAGGAGAGGGATTTCTAGGTCATATGATAATTCTATTCTTAATTTTCTGAGGAACCTCCATACTGTTTTCCATAGCAGCTGTACCAATTTGCATTCCCACCAACAGTGTATGAGGGTTCCTTTTTCTCCACAGCCTTTCCAACACTTGTTATTATTTATCTTGTTGATGGTAGTCATTCTAGCAGGTGTGAGGTGACATCTCATTGTGGTTTTGATTTGTATTTCCCTAATAGCTAGTGAAGTTTAGCATCTTTTCATATATATGTTGGCCATTTGTATGTCTTCTAGAGAGAAGTGTCTGTACAGGTCCTCTGCCCATTTTTTTAATTTTATTGTTTATCTTTTTGTTGTTGAGTTGTATGAGTTCCTTATATATTTTGAGTATTAGCCCCTTATTGGAGGCATCATTTGCAAACATCTTCTCCCATTCAGTTGGTTGCCTCTTTGTTTTGTTGATGGTTTCTTTTGCTGTGCAGAAGCTTTTTAGTTTGATATAGTCCCATTCATTTATTTTAGCTTTTACTTCCCTTGCCTATGAGGTCAAATTCATAAAATCTTCTTCAAACCCAAGGTCCATAAGTTTAGTATGTATGCTTTCTTCTATGCAGTTTATTGTTTCAGGTCTTATGTTTAGGTCTTTGGTCCATTTTGAGTTAATTTTGGTATATGGTAAAAGATAGCAGCCTAGTTTCATTCATTTGCACATGGCTTTCCAATTTTCCCAGCACCATTTTGACTACTCCCTCTTTTAAAATGCAAATGCCCATGGAACCAGGTGAGTGTGGAGCCACTTGGGAACCAGGACATATAGGAAAATACCTACACCATCTAAAGTGGCTTCCTTCGATTCAGCTTCATCTTGCTGTGGCAATGCCAGCCTGAGATTATCAGATGTGATTTTTCAAGAGAAAACAGAAATGTGTAGTTTCATGTATAGTTTCTCATTTTAAATGTCACAACTAATTCAGTGTTTTTTTTTTACAAACACATTATAAGGCAAAACCACAGCAGGCTGCATTCAGCTTATGTCTGCTGGCTTGCCCTGAGAGAAGAGGTAACTATGAGATCTCAGCCTTAATCTCTCCTCAGAAACCAGTTCAAATCACCTGATGCATCATTGGCCCAAATAGAAGGCCATACTAGGAAGAAGAGAAGACAAAATTCAGGGATTGTTCCAGTGGCTCCCTAAAGGGGCTCTTGGTTATCCATGTTGGATAAAGGGCTCCTATGTTCCACTTCTAGCTCCCAAAACTCCCAGGGGGTGACACCTCCTCAGCTCCCATCTTCCTATGCTAGGACTCAGGTGCTATGTGGCTGCAGTCCCCCCATGTGTGAGATTCCATCCTGGTTCTCTTCTAGGTGGCCCCACTGATCCTGAGAGAATTGGGCAATAGAGATTATCTTTTATGCAAAGCTGAGGGATTGCATCGACAAAGCTTGTCTAGGATTGATTGATTTTGACATTATCTCTTTGGCTGCTCAAGCTCAAATTAGAAGCAAATCATCTCAGGAATCAGGTAGAGGAGGAAATGTCACTGAGAAACAGCCACAGACAAATGTAAATGGAGGTCCCTTGAGAGACACTGGCAGCAGAGGAAGTCAACACATTGTAATAAGGTCATGGCCTCCACAGATCAAGAAGCTATCGAATTCACAAAGAACATGATGACAATTAAACAAATCCTAGCCCAGCAGAGAGGGACTATTCTTCTAAGACTTTATCTTCAATAATCAGATGATTTTAAAATCATCTATGGCTAGCATTGCAGGCAGAGTGAAAGGAGAGAACACACACATGTTAAATAAACATCTACTCTCTTCCGTGCATGATGGTTATATATATTCTCTAGCTAGGGGACACGGCACAAGTTACTTAACCACACAGAGACTGAATTTGCATCTGTAAAATAAGAATGATTGTGTACCTATCTTATAGGATTATTATAGAAAATAAGACACAGTATATGAAAGCCCCTGATACACATTAAGTATTCAATAAATCATCACTCTCATTATCTTAATATCTCACTGATTCCTCACAACAGCCCAGGGATATTATCTGCATTTCACCATGACAACTTAAGTGCACAGAGGTTACTTGTCCAAAATTGCTTGCCTGAATTCTTCCAGCTAGTAAGTCAAGGAGCCAGGATTCCAATTTGGGTTTGCTTTTGATGTGGTTTTTTTTCCCCCTACAAAGTTCTTTTTCTGGTTTAGTGATATTAAACCCTCCCAAGGCCTTGGTTTATTGCCAATGCCTTTTCCTCCTTTATCCCAGTTTTTACAATCTGATGCGTGGGAACAGGGCCTCTATTATCAGGGTGCCTTCTGCCCCAGATCTTAGTTTTGGGGTATCTATCCCAGGTCAAGTCATTCACACACCATGTAGCTGTAATCTAACATAGAATGACGTCCTGGCTGGGTCTACACCTCTACACCAGGTTCTTACTCCCCACTTTCTTCTTACATTTATTCCATTCCCGAACTTTGTCCCCTGTCCTCCATGTTGTTGGCTTCTTCATCCTGACATCTGATTTGTCTTCTCCATTTTGACCCTCAGACCTCTGTCCAACATGATTTCAATGTAGCTTTTCTGTCCCTTTCCACTCCTAGGACCCACCAGTCTGCCCTTCCCATCCTTGATCAGGATGAGACTGGAACTTAGTGAGACTGGGCAGAATCAGCTCCTGGAATTGTTAGAGGGAGACAGAAGTATGAGACCCACAGCGTGGGTGAGGACTCCAGGAACTGCTTTCTTCCCCAAGAGTAATTGAGAACTGTTTCCAGGTTATCTTTCACTTTGCAGTCTAAAGCATATGTTGTCGGATTTAATAGTAGAGCCCACCATATATTTAATAATAGCTTACTCTGTGAAAGAAGCCAGGTAGCGGTGATAAAACATTTCAGTGTTAAGGCTAACTCAACCTGATTTCAGAAATATTAAAAGGTGTTTTGCATGTGTGTGTACGTGCGTGCACACTCGCCTGTGTTTCAGGAGGACAGGGGTGGGAGTGTGTGTGTTAGAATAAAGGAAGTATATTTACTACAGTGTGGTGAAATTTACACTGTACCCAGAGTGAGTCTTAAAGCAAAAGGTTTATCTGGGAATAAGTAAAATCAGATTCTCTGTTTATTACTTGATTACAGAAAAGCAGGCTAAACCCTGTACTATTGATAGTTGCAGAAGGTGCAGACCTGCGTAAGCTATTGCTGTGCCCTCCTAGAACTCATTGTCCATAGGAGAAATCAAACTCATACATGAAAAATGTCAACATAATATGCTATGAAGGAGCCTGAGCCCTTAACCCAGCCTGCGGTCTCAGGGATGGTTTCTTTAAGGAACTCCCACTCCCAGTGGCTCTTGAGGGATAATAAAAATAATAACTGACATTTATTAAAGAATTAATATGTGGTAGGCATTCTTCTACTGAAGTCAGAGAATTAATTCCCTCATAAAATGTATTTAACACAAAATAGGTTTGTGAGCTAGTTTGGATTAACAGCCACAAGAAGAAAGTCACGTAGCACCCTGTTAAACATCATAGAAATTGCTTAGCCTAGGGCCTGTTAGGCTGCAGGAAAATATAAATAACCAAGACAGCAGAAATAGTAATAGCATACAATGAGTAAGAGTCACAAGATGTATAACTTCCATCCCTGCATGTCAAGATAACCTATTGACACACATTGTTAAGATGTTTTACAGCCCACAAATTGAACAACCACCCTACCATCTCCCCGAAACTAGGCAAGTCAATGCCCAGAGGGAAAGAGGTAACTGGACGTTGAAAAGTAACTGCTTCCATAATCAAGGCTCAATCAGTGAGACCCATGACCCCAAACCCCTCATTCATGATAACTCATGGTTTTTGCTGTATAAAGCCTCTTTTCTGTAAGTCATGAAGAAGTTTAAGCTTTTGAGCATTAGCTTTCCCTGAGTGGGGCCATTCACAATAAAACAGCCAGTCTTTCCCCACCACAAAGCCCCGTGGCAGTTCTCGTTGACTCACTGTGTGCACGGGTGGGCATGGATCTCTTTTGACTTGTTGGTTTCACTAAGTGCTTTCCATCCATTACCATTTAATCCTATAAACTGTTTTATGAGGTAAAGATGATCACTGTGCTATTGTAACTAACATGGAAACTAAAGCACCGCGAGCTTGAGTAACTTGCCCAGGTCACAGAGACAGCAAATACCAGAGTCAGAACATAAACCTAGGAAGTCTGAGATTATAAATTCATCAGAAAAGGGGAGGCACAGACGAGTAAACCAACATGGGGTGTGAAGGAGAATGACAACCATGGTTGGCACTGTGCCCATGTCCTGCAGCTGTGTTCCAGAGAGCTCCTCATGCACTCTTGACCTGAAGGTTTTTCTCAAAGCTACAGTGGGCAATACTGCTTCTCATGGCACGATGGATATGATGATAAGTAGCACATTAAGGTGTGCTGATGGGAATTGGTGTATAAACACCCCAGCTCCCTCGCTTGCTCTTCACATAAGAGAACTCCGTGGCATGTGTTTTATACAATCTCTTAGCATTTCCTTTCAGGATTAAGCTCCAGACACTCATGGTGACAGCTGGCTTGATAACGCACCCAATATCAGCCACATGTGGGCCACTTCATTGTGTCACTTCCCTACTCCCTTGCTGGTGTTTCCTGCACTTCCCAAATATAAACTCCTTAACCTTGAATCTTTGTTCCAGGGTCTGCTTCTGGGGACACATAAGCTAATTCAAATTATTATTGCTAAGATATAAAGTAAGAGCCTGGAGAGGCACAGCAGGGGCAGCCCAGCCCAAAGTCGGCCATATATCCAACAGATCTTTACCACCCTAGAACTGTGTGCTTGTGGACTGAAAGACCGTATGACATGTATGATGTCACTGCAGGAAGTCTGTAAGAGATTGTCTGTTTGCTCTGTCCCCATTTTGAGTCTGAGGCCTCGAGTGGGAAATGACTTGCTGCTGTCACTTAGCAGGGTAGTCGGAAAGCACAGTTTCTTATTGTTTGCACACTCATGGTGAGTGTCCTACTCACTGAAGAAAAACTAAGGAGCTGTTTGGAATCATTTTTTTGCACCCACTGTGCCACTTTTATCAAACTCATAAAGATTAGAATCTTGAGGAATCCAGTTTCAGACTCTGTCTTTCTTGAAAACTAAGCATGGTAACCAACTGTCCACAGCTGGCCAGAAGCCACAGTTCAGGAAGCATAGAACTATGCTGCAGTTTGCAAATAAACCAGAGTGTTTAACGTTCATTAACCATTTAATCAACTCAGTCAGTTTACTTATTGGAAGCAATGATAGAAAATAATAACATAAAGACATGCATACATGTGCACAATATAGCATTGTTTGTAAGAATAAAACAATAGAAACACCCTGAGTATCTACCAGGGGGGCCATGATATGAAGGCAACCTGGGTGTCCCTGAATGGATGAATGGATAAAGTGTCATAAATAAAGTTAATCTAGAAAGATATCCATGCAATACTAATTAAAAAAACAAGTTGCAACTGCATATGTCTGGTTTTTTTAAAAGATATTCATTAAAATATAGCTAACATACAAAATTATATTAGTTTCAGGTGTACACCATAGTTATTCAACAGTACGCATCTGGCACTACACAGTTATTACCATATTATTGATTATATTCCCTATGCTAAAGAAGTGATCACCATGATAAGTCCAGGAACCATCTGACACTGTACCACGCTATCACAATATTATTGACTGTATTCATTCCTTATGCTGCACATTACAATCCCATGACTTATTTGTTTTACACCTAGAACTTTGAACCTCTTATTCTTCCTTATCTTCACCCACACACACACTTTAAAAATTTTTCAATTAGAATTGACATTCAATGTTATTGGTTTCAGGCAAACAACATAGTGGTTAGACATTTATATAATTTAGGAAGTGATCCCCCTGACTAGTACCACCTTTAACTATACATAGTTATTACCATATTATTGATCATATTCCCTATACTTTACATCCCCATGACTATTTTGTAACTACCAATTTATATTTCTTAATCCTTTCACCTTTTTCCACCCTGCCCCAACCCCCCTCCTAATTATCACCCCAATAAATCTAGTACCCATCTGATACCATACATAGTTATCACAATATTATTGACTATATTCCTTATGCTATACCCTACATCTCCATAACTAGTTTGTAACAACCACACTGTACTTCTTAATCCCTTCCATTTTTCACCCACCCCCACACCTGGCAACCATCAAAATGTTCTCTGTATCTGTGGGTTTGTTTCTGTTTCATTTGTTTATTTTGTTCTTTAGATTCCACTTATAAGTGAAATCAAATTACATTTGTTCTTCACTGTCTCACCTACTACACTCAGCACAATACCCTCTAGGTCCACCCATGTTGTCACAGATGGCATGATTTTATTCTTTTTTACAGCTGAGTAATATCCTATTATATATATAGTTAGATATATAGATATCTATATATACACATACCACTTTTTTTTATCCATCCATCCATTCAGGGATGCCCGGGCTGCCTCCACATCTTGGCCATTGTAGACAATGCTGCAATGAACATATGAATGAGCACGCCCCTTGAAGAAGCGTTTTGCATTTCTTCAGATAAATACCCAGAAGTGGGATTACTAGGACCTTCTTTGTCTATTAAAGTTTTTGTTTCAAAGTCTATTCTGTCTGGTATAAGTATTGCTACCCCAGCTTTTTGTTTGTTTGTTTCCATTTTTGTTAAATATCTTTTTCCATCTCTTTACTTTCAGTTTTTGTGCGTCTTTCAATCTCAAGTGAGTCTCTTGTAGGCAGCAGATATAAGCATCTTCTTATCCATTCAGTTCCCCCGTATCTTTTAATTGGAGCATTTAATACATTTACATTGAAAGTAATTGTTGATAGGTATGTAGTTATTGCCATTTTATTATTCATATTTTTTATTTATTTTTATCTTAACGTCCCTCTAAGATTCCTTGTAATATGGTTTGGTGCTGATGAACTCCTTTAGCTTTTCTTGCCTAGGAAACTTTTTATCTGTCCTTCAATTCTAAATGATGGCTTTGCTGGGTAGAGTAATCTTGGTTGTAGGTCCTCTCTTTTCATTACTTTGAATATTTCCTGCCAGTGCCTTCTGGCCTACAAAGTTTCTGTTGAGAAATCAACTGACAATCTTATAGAAGCTCCCTTGTAGGTAACTAACTGCTTTTCTCTTTTTGTTTTTAAGATTCTCTCTTTGTCTTCAACCTTTGGCATTTTAATTTGTGTCTTGGTGTTGGTGTCTTTGAGTTCATCTTGTTTGGGACCCTCTGCACTTTCTGGGCTTGTATATCTATTTCCTTCACCAGGTTAGGGACGTTTTCTGTCATTATTTCTTTAAATAGGTTTTCAATTCTTTGCTCTCTCTCTCCTTCTGGTACCCCTATAATGTGAATATTGGTATGCTTGATGTTGTCCCAGAGGCCCCTTAAACTCTCATTATTTTGGATTCTTTTTTCTTCTTGCTATTTTGATTAGGTGTTTTTTGCTACCTTATCTTATGAATCGCTGATTCGATCCTCAGCTTCATCTAATCTACTATTGATTCCCTATAATGTATTCTTCATTTCTATTATTGTATTCTTTATTTCTCACTGGTTCTTTTTTATGTTTCCTATCTGTTTGTTGAAGTTCTCCCTGAGATCCTTGAGCATCCTTATAACCAGTTTTTGGAACTCTGTATCTGGTAGATTACTTATTTTCATTTTGTTTAGTTCTTTTTCTGGAGTTCTGTTCTGTTTTTTGATTTGGCACATATTTCTTTGTCTCCCCATTTTGGCTGCCTCCCTGTGTTTGTTTCTATGTATTAGGTAGGGCTGCTATGTCTCTCGATCTTAGTAGAGTGGCCTTATGTAGTAGGTGTGCTGTGGGGCTCAGTGGTGCAGTCTGTCTGGTCATTGTGCCATGCACAAGCTGTGTCCCTTGTGTGAATTGTGTGTGCCTACCTCTTATAATTGAGCCTTGGTTGCTATTTGCACATCAGTAGGAGGGATTGAACCTTGCGCTTATTGGCTGTGAGGACTGGTAGTGATTACAGTGGAAGAGTTGTCTGCAGGGGCTGCCCCTACAGAGCAGGATCTGCCTCAGCAGGGCTCTTGAGTCTGCCCTATTTGCCCCTTGGATGTACTGCCCTTGGAGACAACTGGGTGATGCTCCAGCTCCTTTCAAAGCTGGCTGCTGGGGGTGCCAGCCCCAATGCCACCTAGGAGAGTGCCTCCTGCAGATTAAGTTCATCTGAAGCTCATGCCCCTCCTGCAGTCACCTGGCAGGAGTCACAAAGCAATCCACAGATGGCTGCCGCCTGTGTCGTGGTTGGAAGTCCCTCGAGAGGTCAAGCCTAGAACCAAGACCAGCTGCCACTGGTGCCAGATTTAGGTACAGGACACACTCAATCCAGGTGCTGCTTGTCTGGGTTCTGTGAACCTTCGAGAGAACCTAGGAAAGTCTGAAGCATGAGCCAAGGCAGGTAGTGTGTAGGAGAAAGCCACCGGAAGAAGCTTGGATGTGCCCAAAAGTTGGGCAGGGTGGGGTCCTGAATCACCAGGGCATGGTGAATGAAAGGTGTTAGCCAGCTTCATGGAGACTCAGATATGGTGGTCACCTGCGTCTGCATGCTGGGAAGAGAGAGGGCTCAACAAGGAAACAATGGCCTTTGCCAGCTCCCCTGTCAGGAGAAAACTGCCCCTCCAGCCCCATTCTCAAGCAAGACAGCTCAGTTCCCCACCATATGTCCCTGTCACCTCTTCAGTTGCTGCCCCAGTGCTGGACCTCAGAGTAAGTCCTTGCATGTTCCCTTTAGAGGAGCATCTGGGACTCTAGCCACCCTGTCTCATTCAATGTCAATCTCCACTGGTTTTCTCAACCAGAAATTATGGGGACTTCTCTGCCCAGCAATGGGCTGGGGAGGGGCTGGGTCCCTTCACTTCTCTGGGGGGTGGGGAGGTGCCTCCACAGCTGATATATCACTCCCAGTTGTTTTCTTGTTTTTTGTTTTTTTAAAGATTTTATTGGGGAATTAGGGGAAGGGAACAGCCTTGGGAAACTGTGAAGGGGAACAGACAAGTTGCTGTCTTTCTGTTCTTCAGTCTAGTTGTGGAGGACATTGCTTTACTAGCCCATGTTGTTATCATCATTGCACTCTTCTCGGGTGAGGCAGATCTGTCGCCGGCCTCTGGACCAGCCACTCACCACGGCTCTTGGCAGCTCACACCAGCTGCCAGCCACTCACTTTGGCTGCCAGCCACTCGCTGTAGTCTATGGCAGCCCACTGCAGCAGGGGCTGCAGCTATGCCGTCATGGGGACTCACAGCAGCCCAGCTCCAGGTGGAGCTGTTGTTCACCATCTTAGCTGTCGAGGGTAGTGTCACTGGCCCTCGTATGTGGGATCTGAACCAGGGCCATTGGCGTCCCAAGCCAGCTCTTAACCAGCACGTCATTTGGCTGGCCCTCACTCCCAGTTTTTAATGATCACACACCGGTGTGGGACCAGTCTGTTCCATGTCTCTGCTACTCCTACCAGTCTTGAAGTGGCTTCTCCTGCATTTCCTCAGTTCAGCAAGGTTTTAGGTGATTTTCAATGATGATTGTTTTGCAGTTTAGTTGTCATTTTGATGTGGTCCTGAGAGAAGGTAAGCACAGCATTTACCTACTGCGCCATCTTGACTAGAACTCTGATCTCCTTTTTGTTTAAAAAAGCAAAGCTTATGTGTAGATAGGTATTTTGCTTTGTAAGCACAAAAAAAAGTTTTAGAAATATACCCACCAAACTCTCAACTGTGTGTGGCAAGTTAATTTTTGGAATATTAACTTGCATTTGTCTTCCCTGTGTTTCTTCCTTTCCTCCGTTGTAAGCAGATGGTCAGGCCTTTTTGTGGTCTCTTGTCACAAGGGAGAATTTTGTCACAGGGCCGGAAGTCAAAGTTGTCTTCAAGATACTTCTGATCCTGGTCTGTAATTCTAGAAAACTTAAACCCATTTAGGAGGTTACATTTGGTGTCTTGGGGAAGCAGGAGAGAAAAGGGAAGGCCTCTGAAATGGAAATGGGATAGAAGTCTGTGAGTCCTGGAGCATTCTCAGGAGAAAGCCCTCCGATGGATTGGCCTAGGGACCTGGGAATTCTAAAGCCTCACAAAGATTTTCCTGGCTTTAAAAAAGGCAGCAAAGGAGTCAGAACTGGAAGAGATCTTGGGGTCTGAGACCATGGACATCTCAGTGGCAATTATCATACACTAAATCCAATGGCTTAAACAGACCTCTGCAAGAGGTCTTAAGGAGTTACATAAAACACTGGGACCCTTGCCCAACCCTGAGGGTGACAATAGTGGCTGAATTCCTAACTGGATTTCTAATAACCTTACAGAATGAAGGCAGTGGCTGTAGGCTCAGAATTGGATTTAATTTATGTAAAATAAATAAAGTACTATTTCTTGTACATCTGAGTTTGTAAAAACAAAAACAAAAAGACTCATGTTCTCTACAAGTAATGGAGCTGGAGATTCAGAATGGAGAACTTCACTTCTTACATCATGTCATTTTCAAGTGTTAGGATTAAGGATAGTTTTGACTTTCCTTTTTTTGCCCCTCTCCTAATATTTTTACAATAAATTTGTTTTCAATGTTTATTGTCATCCCACCCTCTTAGTCTGGTGGCATCCTCACCAGAGGGACAGAGTCAATTACATAAGCATCATTTCTGACCCTGAGATGTGGGTCCTGTCTATACGTTTAAATACCACATAAAAGATCCACTTGCTCAAATAGGAAGGCTTACTCTCCTGGGCCCTGAATTTCTGGTTTTCTTGGACTCTCAGAATTTCTCTACTCTCTCAGAAATGAACCTTCTTTCTACCACTTCTTCATCTATCTCCTGACTCAAGAATTCCTCTCAGTGTTTGTCAAGTTGTGAATTTACCTTCACACTCATTTGCTTTCCAGATTTCCTTGATGAGACTCTTTTAAAGTTTCCTTGGAGGGCTTTCCTCACAGGAAAAGACAAATTCCTCTAGGGCTAAGTAGGAAGGAGAGAGGATATAATGATGACTGGGAACAGCTGTAGACAATCTGACATTCACTCTGCTGTCAGAGTGTTCAGAAAAGATGACTCAATTTTCTGTAAAATGCAATAATTTCATCTAAGCCCAGCATGAAAGAAAAAGGAAGAGTCTCTTTTTTACACATCACTCCTTGGGTCCCACCAATCCATCCAGTCTTAGAACCCACTGCTCTCCAACACACAACCTCCCAACTATCAGGCTAAGACTCTCCATTGATCCCCTCAAGGGCACAGGTCCAAACTCTAGATCTTTGTATAAGCTGGGTGCCCTTCTTAATGGACCACTTCCATCACACTTCTACTAGCTTCATTCTATTTATCTTTCTGTGAAGTTTACTCTACTTCCTCCTGACCATGGCTACCTTCTCTGAATCCAGATGTTATATATACATATGCCTGTATTACTCAGGGTTCTCTAGAGAAACAGAACCAATTGGATGTTATATTTATATATGTGAGAGAGATGTACTTTAAGGAATTGGTCCATGCAATTGTGGCAACTAGAAAGTCCAAAATTTGTAGAGCAAGTCTGTAGGCTGTAAATTCAGATAAGACTTGATGTTTCAGTAGTCTTGAGTCAAAAATCCACATCTAAAAAAATGCCTTCACAGCAACATTTAGACTGGTATTTGATCCAATAACTGGGCACCATAGCCTGGCCAAGTTGACATGTAAAATTAACCATTATCACACCCCTACTCTTCTATTACTTCATATGTTTGAATCGGAACTTCAAACTATTGAAGAGCAGGGAAAGAATGACATCATGAGTCTAGGCAGAGATGTGTCTATTGAAGACCTTCATATAGAAACCAGAATCTCAAATACTGAATCTCAGAATCTCAATTCTGAATCTCAGAATCTCAAATACATTTCCTGTGACTGAGAACTTAGTTATTCAGGGATCAAAAATGTGGCTTCTCGTTCGTTCTGCGACAGCCTTCTGGGGGCTTGCTATGGAAATGGGGTTTCCATTTAGAGTTTAGTTCACCAAGAAGAAAGGAAACAACTCTCCGCTAAGCTCTGAATTAACAACTATCATAAAGGGTCAGTGGGAGTAGATTGTTGAAAGATGTGATTGAAATGAAATGCACAATCATCTCTGGATTTCTTTTAGCCTTGCTAGCCATGTCAGAGAGCACACAGGCCCAGTTGGTGAATTGGTCAACAGTAGGTCAAACAGTAATTAGGTCTCTTACACACACACACACACACACACACACACACACACACACACACACCCTACATCTGACTGGATGTTTGCCTGAATTAACTGAAGGTTGACCAATTAATCTGAAATTAAGTCTGAGGTCTAAATCTTAGAATCAATCTTCATGGAAGCTATGGGGGGGGGTCTGAGTCAGAGAAAAGAGATATCAAAAGAAGCAGAAGGACCAACTTGTCCGCCTCAAAGCTTTGCTTCTGCTAGCCTCCAGAGTTCACCACAATTAATAGCAGTACTTAAGAAAGGGTCCTTCCTGCAGTTGACAATGACAATAGACACAACGCCACTTAAAGAATGTCTCTGGTATGGTGGGATTGAATGTCTCCTGCCTGTTTGTTCTTATTCTTTCCCTGAAACCTGCCATCTCCCAGAGGGATGGTATATATAATGTAATATTTTCATATTTAATGTAAAACATATATATTAGTAGTACATCTGCCTGTATCATGTTCCTAGAAGTATTTTTTGAATTTTAAGCTGTTCCAACTGGTATACATTTTGCCAAATTTTAGTCATTTGAGGGAGTTGTGTTTAAACATCTGTTGACTACAGATGTTAAGCAGTGTGAAATATTCTTTTAAGATGCCAAAATGCAATTAAAACCATAATATTTTTCTTAGTAACCCAGCAGGCTTCATCAATGGAAATTCAAAAAGGTAAAACTCAATGAACAATGAGTGGGAATAATTCTCTAAAAATCATCTGTGACTCAGGACAGGGGAGAATTATCTTTTAACTAAATTGTGTTAAATTCCCAGTGCCAATTTGCCTAGCTCTTGAAGAGAGCCATTTTTCTTCTTCTCAAACCAGGCAATGGTCAGGTAGCTTGAAATACAAGGAAGGACATCGTTTTGGCTCAGAGGCTAAAGATAATTGGATACCAAATTTTTTCCTTACTTTTGGCTGGGCCACTGAGCCAGAAGATGTCAGTGTTGAAAACACTGAAATGCCAGCTCTTCTTTTGAATGCCAGCATGAGGGTGTCTGACTTTTACCTGGGCTCAGGGTTCAGAGGAAGACGTGTGGAACACAGCCTCGGCGTGCTGCACCTGAGTGATGTGCACCACCCCAAACAGTGGAAGAAACACACCTGCAACATGAGCAGAGAGGATTCCTCCCAGGACCTGAAGCTGCAGTTTGGGTTGCTTGGTGGGGAAGTAGGAGCAATACTAGGGCTTCCAGAAGGAAGGAGAGAGCTATAGTGTGAATTAAGCAATATCAAGAGGCTTGACAGTTCAAAATAGTTCTCTCTTTCTCCTATCTGGAATTCTGCTACTAGAGTTTTTCTTTAGGTTTGAAACCTTGAAAGTTCCATAATGTTCCTGAATAGAACAATAATGCCATTATTAGTCTATGTCTCTCTTTAATTTTATTTTTCTATTTCAATTGTAGGTCTAATTTTAGCTGCTTCTTAGAAATATGTTTCAGATTTTCATGAGACTGGGCCTCCATAGGTAGTTGGTTCAAACATCTCAATTTGTTGATGGACTGAACCAGTCCAATAATCAGTCAAAATTCTTTTTTGGACAAAAGTGAATTCGTCAAATTGGGTGACTCACTGTTTCTTAAATTCATCAGTGATAGATTGAACATCTGCTATGTGACAAGCCCTACACTAGTTCCTGGGGCAACAGAGGTGAAGATCCACAATCTTTGTTTCTGGTACCCCATCAGCACACAACCAGACCAATATTATGCATTGTGGTAAGTGATAGGGAAGGTACGAATGGAGTGATTTTGAGCACAGAACCACAACCAACCTCATCCTGGCAGTGTATTGATGACTATATCCTGGAATTTCCAAATACATTGAAAAAGTATAATGAGGAGGTGCTAAATTAGTAGAGAGTCTTTGTATAAAGTCCTACTATGCCTCTGCTCTTGTGCCAAGTGTTTGTGTTGGGGATGAGTGTTGGAGATGAGAATAGAGGTTAGAAAGGAAGAAAACATCTTCTCAGCCATCAAAGATTTCACAATGTAATTGCAGGAAATAAGATGAAAGTATAGGGAATTACTGGAAACCAAGACACTCTACAAATCTGTTAAGTGTAAGCATCAAGGTGTGGGCAAACAGTAAGTGACATGGGTGATGAGAAATGGAAAAGAGTGATTTAAGGTGGAATAGTCTCAGAAAGGTCCTTCCGGAGGAGACGGGCATGAAGGACTGATCCAATTTACATCTGCAATATCGAAGGGCCCAATAAGGGACCAGAATAAGGGTCTGAGGTTGAGTTTTGTGTAGGGCCTTTTACTCACCCATGCATTGGGATGCATACTATGAACACAGGAATTAATAAATTCCTCCCATCTTGAATCTAACAGTCTAGTCCTGAAAAGATACTAGAGAGATTTCTTGGAGCCTTAGTGTGTTGGTGTTTATGCTCCTTTCATTTAATCCTTCATACAATGTCTACCAAATGAAATTTCCCTTATCTGTTCAGCCCAACTAATTTATAATGACAGTGATAATAGGTAATATTATGAAGTACCACTGGACTAGTACTATGCTAAATACTTCGTATGCATTATTCACAATAATAGTTAACATTTAAGTGTTTCAATGTATCATGTTACATTCTTTACAAAAATTATATAATTTATTCCTTACAACGTTAGAAGTAGTATGTATGATCATCCTTATGGTCTATATGAGAAAACTGAGGTTCTGCAGGATTAAGTGCCAAAGGTCACCCTTAAGTCTTGGGGGAAGAGGGAGGATGCTTCAAGAGTGGGATAAACAATACTGTGTACCTCCTGATGTGATGGGACATTGTAGCACACAGCACCACTTATGAAGTGTGCTTGCCAAAACCCACTAAACATAAATTTAATTAGATCTTTAGATCTAGCTTTCAGTGTATTGAAAATAGAAGGATGAAGAATCAAAATAAATGATACTATATAAAAGTAAACAGAAAAATTTAGAATTTGGGAGTGTACAGGCTGTAGGACAGCTGACCTGACTTCTTCAACATGTTGATTTTATGTATGTATTTGTAATATTATATCACATAATAATAGATAGATAGTAGAACTTGGTTTGGATTGAGTTGATTCAATATGTGGGCCTTGTTTGGTTTCTATTTTGAGCAAACCAATTTAAAAAAGACTTTTTTGAGTAATGAGAAAAGTTTGAACTTAGACTGGTTATTGGAGGATATCAAGAAATATTCTTAATATTCTTGGGTGTGATCATGGTGCTGAGGTTATGGAAGAAAATGCTAATATTTTGGGGAGATGTGTACAAGTGGATTAGGAGGAAGTGACATGAAACCTGGAATTTGCTTTAAAATATTTAGCAATAAAAACTACAATGGCAGGATAAATGATTCAAGAACGGCAAATGTTTGCTGATTGTTGAAGTTGGGTGATGGATATATGGAGGATCATGGTGTTGGTTTCTCAACTTTTCTCTGTGTTTGAAATTTTTTTAAATAAAAATTTATTTTTAAAATGCATGGCTTAAGTAATCAACCAGGCTGAAAATGGATCCTCCTGTGCCACTGAGCCCAGTTTTTCACCCATAGTAGGTGCTCAGTAAGGCCATGGTGAGTTATTGGAATTAGAACATGGAAAACAGCAACAGCACGCATGGAAAGTGCCTTTGTGTTCCCAAACATACAATCAAGGCTGTATGGGCATCAGGCAGGAATCTCTCTTCTCTTTCAGAATGCTGCAAGTTGCTTTTTTTTATTCTTTTTTCTCTTTGCCTTCAAGGCTGACCTTGATGTTAATTTTGATCAAAATTCACATAAAATTTTAAATGTTGGCCTTTGCAGTGTGATTCACGTTGTAAGCCTCGCTAGCATGATTATGGAGAGATTTGAATGCCTGCCAACTTCTGCCTTGTTTCTGCAGACAACGAACAGCAGCCACCATGTAAACACGGACGTGATGAAATCAGTGTTTTAAAGAGATCAATTTCCAGCTATTCTGCACAGCGTACCTCCAAATCTGTCTTTTCATAACAGCAATTCTCTTGTACTAGGCTAAAAACATCCCTAAATTGTGACTGCAGAGGTGTGGGAGCTACAACAGGCAGAAAGACACAACTCATGCTAATCTACCATTTTGAACGTGACCAGGCTATTTTTTCATATCAAATCTGCAGGGAATAACAAAAATGATATCAACAAATATTCTTCCAGAAACTGACTTATTAGATCAAATATGAAATTACTTTTCCAAGGTAGAAACAAGACAGTAAGCTCTGCATATAGCCCATTTATAATATATTTGTTTCTGAACTCCAGAAGCTGGCGATTGAACTCTCAGAAATTTACTGGCACGAATTCATAGTCATTTCATTCATGAAAATTAAACAAAGATGTGACTTAACAGGTGATGAGTTGGATGGATGTGCAACATTTCCACAAATACTCAGGCACAATACATGCTCATATTATTGGTATGATTTGGAACCCTTGAAACATCCCTGCATATGAGACTTATGAGAGAGAAGAAATTGAGCATATCTGTTTAAACATGTTTAACAAACCATTTTTGTGGAAGTCTATCTTTCAGTATTTCAGATGAGGTGATGTATAACTTTTACAGCATGGAATGTCCAATGTAGCTAGGGCATCCTATTAGACACAAGCGTCTGGTTTTGTTTTTTTGTTTTTTATGTTTGTTTGTTTTTTCTATTTATTTATTTATTTATTTTTAATTAGTTTCAGGTGTACAACACAGTGCAATAGTTATACTTTTTACCCCTCAAAGCGAAAACACCCCTCCCCCAATTTGCCACCCTACTCCTCCCCACCATATCATATATATCTATTACACTTCCTCTGACTCCCTTACTCAGTATAATCCACAAGCGTCTGTTTTTAAATAGTTCCCTCACCCACTTGAAAAATGAGGGGAGAAGGGACCAGAATTAACACTGACTTCTTGACTCCTCTTCTACCACCTGGAATCCCATTCACCCATCACTTTGGGTGAATAAAGCTGTACTGTGAAATACAGCAGCCACTAGCCACATGTGACTATTTAAATTAATTAACATTAAATAGAATTAAAAATTCAGTTCTCAGTTGCACTCTCCACATCTCAAGACTCAATAGCTACATGTGGCTAATGCTGCCATATTCAACAGCCAAGGTTTAGAACAATTCCATTGTTGCAAAGACAGTGGGGCCATTGATATCATTCCTATTTCCCCATTTTGTTTTTCAAGTCAGAAGAGAAACATTTGTCTATATTGCTCTCATAGAACAATATAGTAAGATCAGTAAGCAAAAAACCTGAAATTAACTTCTCCAAAATTCATTCTGAAACTTTATAGTCTCAGTCTACATAGTATAAGATTTTGACTAAATAGGTCTTGAAATAGTCAAAAAGAATGACCAAATTAAAAGAATCCTGGAGTCCACTTGAATGCTTAATTGTATTTTTGATGTTTGATTTAAAAAATAGCATTTTATTAGATCTCATTTGAAACTAAAGGAATGGCTATACACACACAACACACACACATGCTATAGATTGGAAAAACCCAGGCATGATGAAGATGTGCTCATGTAATATTTATAACATTTCATCTTATGCATGGTACTTGTCCAAAGAAGACAGAGAACAGGGCACAAAGCAAATGAGAGTTTCTTCTTGAATGTTACATGACAGGAATGACTCACTTGTTAGATGAGAGAGATGATTAAGTACAGGAGAAGGGACCCAGAATAGCTGGATGTAAAGTTATTTTCAAATCTCTAAAGTTGGTAGTTCATGTCTATTTCCTGGAATATTTCTAAATATAATGAAATGATTTGGGTGCTTTGTTTTATGCAAAGATAAAACCAACGTTAGATTAAGTACTGTTAGTCAGTGAAAATCAGTAGAAAAACACCACTGTGGGGAAAAAGTATCCACCATTATTTATTCAACAATGAAGGGAGCACTCACTAGTACCAGTCATTGTACTGGATGCTTCTAGTGTGTTAGGAGAAATAGGCATTAAAGAGATAAACAATGAATAATTAATTACAACTGAAAAGTATCATAAAGAAATCGTAAAGAGTCCTACAAAAGCATGTAACAGGGGGATCAAACCTACTTTTGGCTGTCAGAGAAAGTTTTCTTAAAGACAGACATTCATGGAACCAACTAAAAAATAAGTAGGATTTATCCAGGTCAAGAGGTAGAAAAAGGATGTTTGGGGAGGAGGATATGTATATAGGCTCCCTAACAGGAAATGGCGTTGAGCATGTGTTAAGTGGCAAAGATGTAGGAAGCAAGAAATACAAGCATGTAACACGAAGCTAGGTGGGCACCTGCTCACACAGGGCATTACACAGCATGATTACTAAATACATTTTTCAATGAACTATGCATTTATATAAATATTGCCATTGTTCGTATTTTAATGAGCAGTTATATTACACAGGGACAAGCATAAATATGCAGAAGTACATAGCATGGGATGTTACTTCATTGCTCAGTTCTATTTAAAGAACGATTTCCAGGTGGAAGGAAACAGTGTTTTCAGGGTTGTGGAGGTTAGAAAGAATATGGTGTTTTCTGGGAATAGTTAAGGGGAAGATCAAGAGAAAAAGTTAAATTATAAATGAGGCCAGATTATTGACATTTTTAAATGACAGGATAGGTGAATGAACTTTACCTGCTATGCTGCAAGGAACGATTGAAGATTTTCCAGAAGGAAGGAGAAAACTGAGAACTTCATTCAGGATGATCAATCAAGTGGTAGTGAATGGTGAGGAGAGCAAATTTTAAGTGGATATTACAGTTTGAATTAGCTGTCGTGGCCAAAGGCAAGTTATGTTAGATTCTTGATGGGAGGATAAAAACTTTAATAAGAAAAATTATTCAGGGCTGGCCGAGTGACGCGGTGGTTAAGAGCTGGCTTGGGATGCCAGCGACGCCAGTTCGGATCCCACATATGAGGGCCAGTGACATTGCCCTATAAAAAAAAAAAAGAAAGAAAACAAAGAAAAATTATTCAGTAGATAAGTGAAATAAAGCTGCCTACAATGAAGAAAGAGAGGGTTAAGAATGTATGTGGGGGGTGGGGGTGGGGAGGAAGTGGGGAGAAGTTGAGGGGAAGAACTTATGAAGAGCCAGAATCTGAAAGCCAATGAGAATGAGATAGCGAATAGTTGGTGGCCTCTCCAGTCTCCATTTTCTTCGTCTCCCACCAACAGCATCTAACTTTTCCTTTGGAGAACTGTTCCCATCTCAGCTTTGCGATATCTCCAGCTCCTGGTTTTAGTAATTGGCTTTAGGAAAGAAGCTTCTTTATGGTTCCCTGGGAGCAATCAGAGGGGAAGGTCTTTCTCCCTCTGAAGAGAGCAGGATAAAGATGTGGAGCCTAAAATAGCTACAGCCTTTTGATATAAGGATGAGTAACTGGAGTAAGAATAGGCCTGTCACAGCAAGGAGAACAGAGGCAAGTGAATCACAGAGAAATGGGTCCAGTACTTGATGACATTAAGAACCTCTGCACTTCAGTCATGTGAGCCAATAAGTACACTCCCCACCCACCCTTTTTTTGGTATAGGCCAGTTTGTACAGAGATTTCTGTAGCTTAACATCAGCACAATATGGCTAAACAACATAAGAAAAGGCAGGCAAAAATGAGCTCCTTTTAAAAATGATTTTTTAAAGATTTTTATTAAAATATAGCTAACATACAATATTATATTAGTTTCTGTAGGTATAAAAATGAGTTCATTTTTAAAAATAAAAATGTAATGAAAACTTAATCACCAGGCAGATTAATTTTATCTCAACTCTATGATAATATGAGAATTGGATTTATATTAAAAAAAACACAATAGGTTATAACTACAAGTGATGCAGTAGCATATGTATTAAAACCAAAGATCCCATGTATAGCCATGTGCTGCTGCTTTTTTCTTTTTCTGGAATTTTTGCTTGCAATAAAGACTAAAATGAAATTCAAAAATTTGAATGACTAAATGACTAAAAAATGACTAAAAATGACTAAAAAATGAAATTCAAAAATTTAAAGAGGATATTTTTTAAATTACTAGTAACTGCCACACATTGAAGGGTCTATCTTTCCAGCCATTTTTGCACTTACATGAATTTATTTTTATAAAAATGGGATCCTAATGCATGCCCAGTATTATAACCTGTTTTGTACATAACAATATGTAATAGACATTTTTCCATGACAGTAAATGAAGACTTGTATCATCTTCTTACTAGCAGTTTCACATTCATGTTTTGACAAAGAATATCCTCAGGGTAGTAAAAGGAAAGGTTTAAAGTCAAAGTATCTGCTCATCTCCTGTGTTTGCCCCTTACCTCTCAAACATTCTCCAATTCCTCACTTCTGTTTTGCATTTCATTTGTTTAAATGAAATGATGCCTCTAGATTCCTCAGTACAATGCCTGACATAGGATAACACTTGATAATGAGAGTACTATTATCATTTTAAGATTACTAATACATTGTGTGCTAGAAGGGCCAAGGTGAGGTGCTATAAAAGATAAACATTAAATATAGATATATAATAGGATTAGGACCTATCTGTATACAATAGACATAAATCAGTAAGAGAAGTAATAAGAAATAACCAAAAAATTATCATATTTTTTCATTATTCATTTGAAGGTCAATAATTTTTGCAGCATAATTGATATAAAATTTGAGAAATGAGATTGTTGAAACAGGTGGTCCCTTAAGCCCCCCGTTTAATTCCTTCCCACCTTCCACATTAAAATGAACAGAAACATAAAAGTGGAGTTTATGGTCTTTATGAAAAAGTGATTTTCTCTGTGTCCTTAGGCAAAATGCCTTCAATTGACACAGGCTCCATCTGCACTCCAGGCAAAACTGCACGTTCTTCTTTTTTTAAATGTGTGTTTTTAAAATACCATTTGGCACCTACTCTACAAAGCTAAAAAATTAGCTTTTGAAAAAAAGTCACCCAAAATGTTGCTTTGCATGTGGAAGCAAGCAAATTCAATTCATGTAAATGATCCTTAAGAAATGTCTTTAAGTCTGTATTCCAACACTTGCATTTTAAAAAACACACATTGATTTGCTTTTTAAATGATAGTCTCCGTATATTTTTCTTCCTCTTTTAGAAAAGAACCTGAATTATGCAAGTATATCTTGCATTAAGAAACCTAGTAAATGAAAACTCCTATTTGCATCATAGAAAAATTAGGGAGTCATTATGTACTCTTCAAAATGATTTTGAAAATAATTCAACATAAAATCCCTTTAAATAGAGAGCTTGCCAAGGAAATTTAAAACATGATTTAAATTTAATTCAAATTTTCTGAAACTCATCTACTATGTATAGTAACACAACAATGAACATGAAAAAAATTGTTAATATATCCTCCATTATACTCTCAGGAGAATATGTATATCTGTAAATATTTTGAGCTAGAAAGAGATGAAGGTATCTCTAGCTCAAATTGTCCTGGTGATAGAAGGTTGATCATATTCAATGCAGATTAGCAAATGGTAATAAAAGGAGTCACTTGTTTTATGTAAGGTCTTCCAAGACAGGGACTATGTCTTATTCATATTTGCATTAATGTTCTTTTTTTTTTTGAGGGCAGTATCACTGGCCCTCATATGTGGGATCCGAACTGGGGCCACTGGCGTCCCAAGCCAGCGCTTAACCACCTCACCACTCGGCCGGCCCCCTGCATTAATGTTCTTTTCCCTATCAGATGTTGAGTATTGGCATTTTAAAACTGTCACCTTGTGAATTATTCAATAAATAATTGGGTTAATGGGTTGACTTCAGAAAAAATAAAGTAGGATCCCTACCAAACCTTTTAATATTTAAAAATTAATTCCATATGGTTCAAAAATTTAAACACAAAAAACCATAGACTTCTATTTCAACATGAAAGACTAGGTCCTTAGAGACTCCTTCATGGTACTGAATACCTAAAAGTTTGAATTAAATTGTTAAAATACATTTTAATGTATGGATGAGCTGTCAGGAAATTAAAGGGAATTTTCAAAATCCTAGAGGCCAATATCAACAGCAAAAAACAAAAAAAAAATCTAGTACTAAAATTGTTATTCTTGTAACCCAAAGTCTTGGTTTTTATTGGGCCACACATGAAGTGCAAAGTTGGAAGAAGGCAGAGCAGAATGATAAAGGAAAGCAGAAACTCTAGAATCAAGAAGGGACCCACACACACCAAATACTGATATCCTCATTAGATGAGAAACTGAAGATAAAAAGAAAGTGTTGGCCTGTCTTAGACTTGATTATAAATATAGCTGAGGGGGAAGAAGTGGGGAGGAAGTAAGACATCTCACCTCAAATTCCTAACCACAGGCTGGGGGAATGAGATTAACATTACTTATATATATAACTGCCCCCCAAAAGACCTTTAGGAAAAAAAAGTTCAAAATGTTAAAATGTAGTTATTGGACTACTTAATAAAATAGTTTAAATTATGATTGGGAGAATAATGATATGGAGAGGAAAAATGAAATTGTGTCCCTACCTCACACCATACACAAAATATCAATTCCTGATGGATTGATGACAATTGAGAAAGGAAGAATTTTTAAAGCTTTCATAAAAAATATAGAAGAATTTTTTTTTATATTTGGCAAAGTAGTAAAGAATTTCTTAAACACATACAAATATGTCGACCAAAAAAGAAAAGATTGATAAGTTTGATCATTAAAATGAAGAACTTCTGTTTATCAAAAAATACCATAGAAAAAGGAAAATGAGAATCCCTAAACAAAAATTATGACGAGCTTAGCAGGGAGCTTTCCAACAACTACACAGGAGCCCTTCATTCAGGTCATTCTAGATCTGTTCACCTATATTCTTCAGGCAGGGACATTCATTTGGTTATAATGCCACTATGCTCATACCATCTTATCTAAAATACTATCATTGGAGTTGCTATATAATAGAGCATATCTGGATTTCCATGAATAATTGTTCTCATCTAGTTTGCTAATATCCTTAGGGAATTCTTCCATTTGTTCATTAACTGATCATTCATTCATTTGATTAGTAAACATACATTGAGCATCAACTTTATGCTTAGAATAGCACTAAGCTCTGAACATACTCAAGAGAACCAGAATGGAATTTCAAAATTCATTTAGTCATTCACTCAGACTATCTGTTGAGCAACTACAATATACCAGGCTCTGTTCTGAGCATTGAGATATAGCATGGGGGAAAATGGAAGAATTTCCTGTCCTTATGGAGTTTACCATCTAGTGATATCTACTAATATCACATTAACATTACTATCTAAAGCTCTCTATACCCATCATCACCTGCTCACCCAAGAATTTCATACCCTTGGAAAACTCCCCCACCATCCATGTATTTCTGGTGGCTACCAAGGGGGTATCATTCATCCCACAATTCGGGACAGGCTGTCATTCACCACCAGACTTTCTTCTACCACTCTGAGCCAACAACCAAGATGGATGGCCTTAACTGACCCAAGCTCTGTTAACCGTATTATTAGAAATACAAATTTACATAGTGTTAATTAGTGGCTGCTATTTAGTATTTGGTGGGCACTAAGTCCCTAACATGTATCATTTAATTCTATGAAATATTCTTTGTTGTCTTTACTTTAAAATATATCAGCATAGGTGGTTTTGTGTGTGTGTGTGTGTGTGTGTGTGTATCAATCTACATCTTAGGGTTGCTGAGCATCCTAATTCATTACCCTAATTAAAACCACTTTAGGGTGGATAATTAACATTTGAAGGACTCTAGTTAGGAAAACACACATTCCAGAGGCAAGTTACTACAAAACTACTTTAGTCCTTTAGCTATCATGATCTCTGGTCAACACCAAAAGCTTATTAACTAGCATAACGACAGTTAGAAATCATTTTTCACTGGTGAAATGAGGAAGGTTCCAGATGCTGCGTTGGCTAAAAGTATTGTACAGCTGCTTTCTCTCTCCATTACTAAAATAGAATATAAAAATTTAGTCACCCGTAGCACAATTGCTTCAAAAAGGAACCCCTAGGATTAAGGTTCTGAAGAAAGGATGGCTTTACCTGGCTCCTCCTAGAAATTTAAATAGCATATACCTCCACAAAAATTGTCAGAGTCACTTAAAAGAGTCACAGAGACTCTGTCACATTCTCAGAATGGGTTGTATGACTGTTTTGTACCTCCTTCTCTGTGGCAGGATTTGAGGATTTGGCCTGAGACACGTTCATTGCAAAGTAGCACCTGACAGAGAGATTTTGGAGGAGGAAACCTATAGCCATCATCTACCTGTAACTATTACAAACTACCTACCCTCTACCAAACAGAAACTAATAACGATAACTTCTGGCAGATCTAATATTCGTGAGTAAGCAGGAAGGCTTGGGTCTGTTTGCTACAAGTAGGTGTTATCATCCTATTTTAAGGAGGAGGGAACGAAACTAATAAGGGTTGAGATGTTAAATCAGTTCACCAAGTTCTCAAAATTAGTAAGTGAAGGAGCTGGGATTTGAAAGGCAGGTAGGTCTGTGTGATACCTTTATACCAATCCTTTAACAATTATATGATTGTGAGATTATGCCTCACATTATTAGACTTAAAGCTATCTGTTATACTGTAGCCTTTGGAGGCAGACCTTGGCTCTCAATCCATGGGTGCATTGTGTGCACACCGACTGTGAGGTTTACCATTCCAGAATACCACATTACTTGTATGCATTACCACTCCCTTGACTTTGGGCTTATTTTTGACTTTCTCTGGCATATTTTTGGGTGCACAGGTGACTGTGGGCAGCAAACATGGAAGTCTTTTTTTTTAAAGATTTTATTGGGGAATTAGGGGAGGGGAACAGCGTTGGGGATTCAGGGAACGGGAACAGACAAGTTGCCATCTTTTTGTTCTTCAGTCTAGTTGCAGAGGACGTTGCTTCACTGGCCCATGTTGGTATCATCATTGCGCTCTTCCCGGATGAGGCAGATCAGTCACCGGCCTCTGGATGGTCGCTCACCACGGCTATTGGCAGCTCACGCTGGCTGTCAGCCTCTCATGCTTGCTGCTGGCCACTCACTGTAGCCTATGGCAGCCCACTGCAGCAGGGGCTGCAGCCTACACCGTCACTGGGGCTCACACAGCCCAGCTCCAGGTGGAGCTGTTGTTCACCATCTTAGCTGTAGAGGGCAGTGTCACTGGCCCTCACATGTGGGATCCAAACCAGGGCCGCTGGCATCCCAAAACCAGCTGTTAACCACTGCGCCACTCGGCCAGCCCAACATGGAAGTCTTTCCTCAGGAAGGAAGATGGAGGGCATCCTACAACTCTACTACTTCCCTAAGACACTTTTCTCGGAAGGATTCTGAATGGAATCCTGCAGACAGAAGATGGTAAGGAGGGGACAAGTTGCTAATCTTATTAAAACTGTCCAATTGTTTGACAGTATATGAATATGCACTAATGAATTCACAGCCATGTAATCTAATCCACGTATTGTCCTTCCTGAAAAAGAGACTGCTCAGACCCATTCTGGTGACAGCCCGGGCTGGGAGCTTTCTGGTGAAATCAGTGAGATGCCCAAGCACTTCATCCCTGCTCTGTAGGATGGCTAGTTTCTCCCCATGTTTCGATATTCTGGACATGTGTAGAGCCATGCCAGGATGACATTGCCTTTCTGTTAACTCCAGTGCTACACAGCCAACTTATGTTCCATTCTCTACCCTTAAGCCTTTGAGGTCTGTAGAAATGGCCTCAAAGTTCCCCAACAAATGGTGCCTGGTGTCAAGTGGAGGGATTCACTTACTTGGTAATAATAATAATGCAATCATTTACTGAGGGCTTATTATATGCCAGGCACTAAAGTAAATGCTTTACATATATTATTTTAGAAGAGCTAACAACAGCCCTTCGAGCTGGGTATTATTATTATTGTCCCTATTTTACAAATAAGAAAACTGAGGCTCAGAAAGTTTAAATGACCTGTGGGAAGCAGAAGTTAATCTGAATCTGCTTAACATGTACCCCTTCTCTTAACCACTATTCTTGCAGGCAATCAACCCACAGTGTACAAGACTCTTTTTTATTACAGTCAGTCTGACTTAACGGGTTTGCCATTTGTTGTGAAGAAATAAATAGCGCTCTACCTCAATACAGTAAAGAGAGCATAGTATTTGAAATCAGAGAATCTGGAATCCATCCTGGGTCTATTATAGGCAAGTCTATATCTGATCATGAACAGGTTAATTTCCCATAGTTTGACTTCCTTATCTGTCAAATGGAAATGATACAAACATCACCCAGTTACTGTGTGAATCAAATAAAATAACAGCTCCATAATGATCAGTCTTCTCCCTTCCCCACATCATTTAGCTTATTAGTGGCTATGCTATAATAGAATCCATATCTTTTAACTCCCAGTCCTCTATGCTTCCTTGTTGAGTGAGGACTCTTTGGATTCTCCAGTTATTGTAATATGTTAGGCCAGGGGTCGGCAAACTTTTGAGACTGAAGAGCCACCCGGGGTCAGCAAACTGCAGCTCACAAGCCACATGCGGCTCTTTGGGTACGTACATGTGGCTCTGAAGTGAAATTGAAAATGAAGATAAAACTATCATAGTTTCATTTATAATATTACTTTAAATTTTCCTTATTTGTAAAAATACATTTATGGCTCTCGAATAATTTTTAAAATGTTGTAAGGGACAGGATTGACTCTTCCAGGGGTCGGCCAACTTTTGAGATGGAACGTACCCAAAGAACCACATGTGGCTCGCGAGCCGCAGTTTGCTGACCCCTGTGCTAGGCCATTGTCTTTGGCTCTTGTCTAGTTTGATATGTTGGAAAAGTCTTAGGCACATTTACAGCTGAAAGCCTACTAGTCAGTGACAACAGGAGGAAAATTATAAAACATAGGCACAAGATATAGTAGGCAGAGACTATTTAGCACTGGGACAAATACCTCAAGAGCCTCTAAAAGCATCCCTACTTTGGTGTACAGAAATAATTGTGCTTATTGAAAAATGCAGATCATGTGGTGTAATAGGTTTTAGAACACTATCTACTAAACATACTCCAACTTTAAAATAAAGAGATGTCTTGGGGGCTGGCTCAGTGGGGCATTGGTTAAGAGCTGGTTTGGGACACCAGCAGCCCCGGTTCGGATCCCACATATGAGAGCCAGTGACACTGCCCTCTGCAGCTAACAATAGCTCCACCTGGAGTTGGGCTGTGCGAGCCCCAGCGACAGTGTGGGTTGCAGCCCCTGCTGCAGTGGGCTGCCATAGGCTACAGGGAGTGGCCGGCAGCCAGAGTGAGCTGCCAATAGCCGCGGTGAGCAACCATCCAGAGGCCTGCTACCGATTTGCTTCATCCAGAAAGAGCGCAGCGACAATACCAACATGGGCCAGTGAAGCAACGTCCTCCGCAACTAGACTGAAGAACAAAAGGACAGCAACTTGTCTGTTCCCCTTCCCTGATTCCCTAGTGCTGTTCCCCTCCCCCAATTCCCCAATAAAATCTTTAAAAAAAAAAAAGAGATGTATTTCCTAGTAAGACGCCTGCAACTGGCAACTCAATCATCCAGAAAAATATTCCAAAGCCTCTCTATCCATGTATTTAATAGTTATCAATACATCTACAAGTATCATCTGCCAGACACTAAAACTTTAGATAGGGTGGCCAGGAAAGGTTTTACTAGGAAAGTGACTTTCGAGTAAAGACATGGAAGAAGTGAGGGAGCTAGTCAATGTTTGGACTCTGAATTAGATAATCTGAATTGACATATTTATAAAGTCACTCTGGCTGCTTATTGAGAATAGACTCCCAAGAGGCAAGGGCAAAAGCAGAGACACCAATTAGGAAGCTAGTTTAATAATCCAGGCAAGAAATATGTGGCTTGTACCGGAGTGAGGACCATGGGAGTGATGAGAAGGGGTTGGAACATATATGTACATATATGTGTATATGTATGACAGATTGAATATGTGATCTGAGTGAAAGAGATGAGTCAAGGATGACAGCAAAGTGTTTTGACAAAGCAATGCAAGAATAATGGGATGATGTCAAAACTAATAATTCCAAAGAACTGTAGCATGGAGCCAGCACCCTTCACAATCTCCTTCTCTTCGTTTCTGATTTTTTTTTTGTGTGTGTGTGCTCTGACCCATTTCCAGTTCTCTGAACTCATCAATGTTCTCTTGCCTACAGGCCTGTACACATGGCATTCCTTCTTCTTGCAACACTTCTTACCCTCCGCCCTTAATTCCCTGAAAGAAGGGATCTATCCTCTGTATGTGATTAGTAGTGCTCAAAGAATAGAAGATCAAATGAATATCTAAATATTCCAGGTAACTGAGGTTTTCCTTTAGGATATCATGGTCCTAGATAGGAGTTTGACCAAGACTGAAGAGGAAGGCAGGCAGTGAAGAGATACAAGAAGTTCCAGAAGTGTTGATGCCACAATCACTGAAGGGTCTGGGTGGATGAGGCTGGAGTAGAGACTAGAGTGCTGTATTCAGATCCCCTTATCAGGGTCAAAGTGATCACCCCTCAGCTACTGGCAATATCAGCTGAGTTGCTCCTTGGAAATTGTCTCAGCCACAGGGAGCAATATCATCAAAGGTGATGCCTTCCTTCAGAAAGCAGCCTGTGTCCAGTGATAGCTGATGTGAGGATACAAGAACCTGGCTCCTGTGACTCAATTTGGGACAATTCTGAGGGGATTTCTCAGCAATAGAGCTGCCCATAGGATGTCTGAGGCTGAGGCACCAGCTTGTGGGTCAGCTTTTCCCTCTGTCCCATGCTGTCTTCCTCACTTCCTTACAAGAGTCTGTTCTAATAAACCTCCACACAACTACCCATCTCAAAGTCTGTTTCCCTAGAAGTCAATAGAAGACAGGACACATATTTCCAAAGGACTGCTCCACTGTGGACCTTAATAAGTGGGTTCCTCTGTGTATCCCAGAGGCTCAGGGAGCCAGGGTGGCTGCAGGAGGTGAGACAGCTGTGAGGCTGAGGCCCTGACAATTGGAAAGGTTCATTAGTGAAACTATGCAGTATAATTTCATAGAAGATTATTCTATCTGGAGGCTAACAGATGGCTCTGAAACCAAATTCGGGACTCTTAATTCAACAGAGAGATTCTGCTGATGTCACCAGCACTTGAGCTGTGCGTTCTAGTGTGGGCTTTTTAAGGGTTTGGGTTGTCTTTTTTTTTTCTCCCCCCTTCCACAAACAGCCGTAGAGCCTCGAGAGTTAATTCAGCCGTGTAGTCACTCCAAGGCCATCTGTTGTTCAAATTAAAATACATATTTTTAACTTTAACCTTTCAATCTCTAAAGTTTTAAACCTTTGCAATAGAAACAGTCACTTTACCAACAGCTTTTCAGCTTCCTGATTCAATGACATCAATAAAAGGGTAATGTCAGTTCTGGGGACGTCAGCAAGGAACGTTGGCAGAGCTAACATCAGTAGGGGGACATGGAGAATTTACCAGGCTATTTTCTGTTCTTGCATGACATGGTAATGTGCTATCCTCTCATTAGCTGGAGTTCATATCGAAACTCTGAATAGATGTCATGAAGGATAATTTTGGAATTCACATTTATTCTGAGACATTAATAAATAAGGAAGGATTTAGGAGGAAAAAATACTGCAGAATTTCAACTCTTTTGTTGGTTCTATTGATCAGTTGGCATATTCTAGTGTAGAAGCCAGAATATAATATAACCAAAAGGTTAATTTTGTTGTGAATAATTTTTGTCTTATTTAAAAAAAATCATGCTTGGTTGTTGTAGAAAATATGGAACATGCAGAAAACTAGAAAGATCCTCTTAATCCTGCCATCTAGAGATAAATGCTTTTGAACATATCGGTTTATTGCCTTCGTATTTTAAAAAGTAATTTAAATACCTCCTGAATGCAGAGATGGGTGCAGGTCATTATAACCTGTGATGTGTTGTTCTTGATATTTGAAGATGTTCTTGCTAATCCTGACTAAAAGAGGCATATGTCTTATATCTCTTTTATTGGATTTCTTCCCACCAAAATTCATGATTTTTTTGTGCGATTCCATCCACCTCACCTATGACAAATGAGTATATTTGCTAAATCTATTTAAAACTACACAAATTAAAATGGTATATTACCATTTTCAGTGCAATTTAATTCTACAACACTTTATATGTATGATAGGTACTATTTATTCTGCACTATGCCGGGAATGATAAGGATAAGGTGGGATAGATACAAATGTGAAGACCATATAGTTCCTGTCCCCAGAAGCTCTTGTGTGTTCATTCATGCAACAAATATTAATTGGCCACCTACTGTATGCATTGGCAGTATAGTAAAGAACAATGTGGACAAGGTTCCTACCTTCATGGGGCTTACCTTCTATTGAAGGAGACAAAAAATGCATAAATAAATGAGATTATTTCAGATGGTCTTTTTGCTATCTTATGAACATAGCTATTACCATATCATTGATTATATTCTCTATGCTTTACTTTACATCCACATGAATATTTTGTAACTACCAATTTGTACTTCTTTTTTTTTTTTTTGAGGGCAGTGTCACTGGCCCTCACATGTGGGACCTGAACAGGGGCCGCTGGCCTCCCAAGCCAGCGCCCTACCACAGCGCCACTCAACCAGCCCCCAATTTGTACTTCTTAATCTCTTCACCTCTTTCATCCACACACCCAGTCCCCCTCCCATCTGGCAACCATCAAAATGTCCTCTGTATCTGTAAGATTGTTTCTGTTTTGTTCATTAATTTTGTTCTTAGATTCCACATATAGGCAAAATAACATTGTATATGTCTTTCTCTGTCTGACACACTCCACTCAGCACAACACGCTCTCAGTCCATCATGCTGCTGCAGATGGCAAGAACCTAGTCCCCTGGCCAAATGATATTCCATTATATATGTGCCACCTTTTCTTTATCTGTACATCCATTGATGGACACACAAGCTACCTCCACATCTTGGCCATTGTAAACAATGCTGCATGTCCCCTCAAAGTGGCATTTTGGTTTTCTTTGGATAAATACCCAGAAGTGGGTTGCTGGGTCCTTCCTTGTCTTTTGTTATAGCCTTTGTTTTTAAGTCTTTTTTGTCTGATATAAATATTGCTACCCCAGATTTTGTTTTTCCATTTTCATGAAGTATCATTTTCTATCCCTTTACTTTCTGTCTATGTGTGTCTTTCAATCTGAAGTGAGTCTCTTCTAGGCAGCATATGTACAGGTTTTATTTCTTATCCATTTAGCCACCCTATGTCTTTTGTTGGGAACATTTAATCTATTTGCATTGAATGCAATTGTTGATAGATATGTAGCTATCACCATTTTATCATTCATAATTTTGATTTTTTTTTCCTTCTTAAAAAAGTCCCTTTAACATTCCTTGTAATACTGGTGTGGTGGTGATAAACACCTTTAGCTTTTTCTTGTCTGGGAAGCTCCTTATCTGTCCTTCAATTTTAAATGATAGCCTTGCTGGGTGGAGTAGTCTTGGTTGTCGGTCCTTGCTTTTTATCGCATTGAATATTTTGTGCCAGTCCCTTCTGGCTTGCAAAGTTTCTGTTGCGAAATTAGCTGACAGTCTTATGGGAACTCCCTTATAAGTTACTATCTGCTTTTCGGGTTCTCTCTTTGTCTTTAACCTTTGCCATTTTAATTATAATGTGTGTAGGTGTGGGCCTGTTTAGGTTCATCCTGTTTGGGACTCTCTGTGCTTCCTAGACTTGTATGTCTATTTCCTTCACCAGGTTAGGAAAGTTTTAATCATTATTACTTCAACTAGGTTCTCAATCTCTTGCATTTTCTCTTCTCTTTCTGGTACCCCTATGATGCAAATTTTGTTATGCTTCATGTTGTCTCAGGGGTCTCTTAAAATCTCCTCATTCTTTTGGATTCTTTTTTCTTTTTGCTGTTCTTATTGGGTGTTTTCTGTTACCTGTCTTCCAAATCACTGGTTTGATCCTCTCCTTCATCTAGTCTGCTGGTGATTCCTTCTAGTGCGTTCTTCATTTTAGTTATTCTATTCTTCACTTTTGACTGGTTCTTTATGGTTTCTATGTCCCTTTTTTATGCTTGCTATCTCTTTGTTGAAGTTTTCACTGTTCCTTGAGAATCCTTATAACCATTGTTTTGAATTCTGTCTCTGGTAGGTTGCTTACCCCATTTCATTCAGTTCTTTATCTGGATTTTTTTCCTGTTCTTTCATTTGGGACACATTTCTTTTTTTCCCTCGTTTTGGCTGCCTGTTTGATTCTATGTACTAAGTAGATCTGCTATGTCTCCCAGTCTTGGCAGGGTGGCCTTATGTAATAGGTATCCTATTACAGTGGCACAGTCTCCCTGATCACCTGCTTCAGGTGCTCTAGGAGTGTCCCTTGTGTGGGTTGTGTGTGCCCTCTTGTTATAGTTGAGCCTTGATTGCTATTGGCACATCAGTGGATGGAATTGACCATTAGGCTGACTTCCTCCTTAACCACATCCACAGCTTATGGGCTGCTATGAGAAGATGGAACTTACCGTACTGAGTGGGATTTGTCCCAGCAGGCTCTTGTGCCTGTTGAGACCACCCTTTGTGTGTGCTGCTTGTGGGGCTGATAAGGCAGTGTTGTGTTGTGGTCTGAAGCCAACCTTTAAGTATGTTGGTTCTGGGGCCTCTTGGGAGGCATGCTGGTGCAGGCCCAGATTACCCACTGCCTGTGACTGTCCAGGGACTACCTGGATGGAGCTACAAAGCAATCCATGGTTGTTTGTTGTCTGTGTTAAACCTGGAGGCATGTGAAAGATGCCATGTTATGAACCGAGGATGGCTGCCACCTGTACCAGACCTGGTACACAAAAAGCCAGGACACACTGAGGCCTGCTCGTACCTACCAGTTCCCTTAAGGTTCAGCTGCTGATAGAGCCTCATGCAGTATGCAAGTTGGGTAAGGCAGGGTCTCAGAGAGTCATTAGAGTCAGAAGAGTTGTGGTCACCAGGTTAATGTAAATTCTGGTTTGGTGCCAGTGCTGAGCCTCAGCAAAAGTGTCAGGACACACCAAAGCCAGTCACTGCCCACTGGAGGCCTGCCAGACTCTGATAGTTTTCCAAGAAAGAATGCATTGTGGATGGGGCTGGCAGCTCACAGAGAAAGTGCCTCCAGCATTGGGAGAGTTGGGTGGGACGGGGTCCCAGCAAGTCAGCAGGGTGAAGAAACAGAGCTCACCAGGCCAATCAGATTCAGATTTGGCTATGTGGACCAGGCTTAACCTAGGAAAGATGGTGCCCAACTGCCAGGAAGGAAGACCTCACCCAGGGAAAATGCCAACTGTCCTCCATTCCTCCCACAAAGCCACACGCCTCAATATGTTCCCCCTATATGCCCCCAACACACTTTAGTCACCTACCCTCTGCTGGAAACCAAGTTGAGTGCTGCGAGTGAGCGAGTCTGTGTGCGGGCCGTTTAAGAGAACGTTAGGATTTCCCGCAGCCTTCTGTCCCATCTGGACAGTCAAAATCCCCACTGTTTTTCACAGCCAGCTATTGTGGGGGCTCCTCTTCCTGGCACCAGGACTCTGGGCTGGGGAGCCTGGTGTAGGGGGCTGGGGCCCCTTGCTCCTTCTGGGGAGCCTCCATGGCTGAGATATCCGTCCTGATTCTCAACCACCACATGGAGGCTTAGGGCCCATTCTGCGTCTCTGCCCCTCCTACCAGCTTCGACATGGCTTCTTCTTTATATTTTTACTCATAGGACTTCTGTTTGGCTAGACTTCAGATGGTTCTCCACGTTGATTTTTCTATAATTTAGTTGTAATTTTACTGTGTTCACAGAAGGATGCAGGCACAATGTTTATCTACTCTGCCATCTTGTTAATAACATTTTCTTATCTCTAGCTTACTTTATTGTAAGAATACAATATATAATACATATAACATACAAAACATGTTAATCAACTGATTATGTTGTCAGTAAGGCTTCCAGTCAACAGCAGGCTATTAATAGTTAAGTTTTGGGAGAGTCAAGTTATATGTATATTTTCGACTATGCAAGGGGTTGGCACCCCATCCCTGCACTGTTGAAGGGTCAACTTATTACAAAATGATAACCACAGTTTAGTTAATATTTGTCTCCATACATAGTAACACATTTTTTGTGTGTGATGAGAATTTTTAAGATCTAATCTTTTGGCAACTTTCAAATATGTAGTGTAGTGTTGTTAACTGTAGTAGTCACCATGCTATACATTATACCCCCATGACTTATTTCTTTTATAGCTGGAAATTAGTAATTTATGATGTTTTAACTTTTAAAAGAACTTGCTGGCAAGCAAGAGACTGCCCTTCCAAGATCTAATCAATTCTTAGAGATAGCAAAGGTCTAGACCTGGAGTACACCTTGCATTTATATGCAAACCTGAGTCTATACCCCAATAATATTCCCCTTATCTAACTCTCACACACCAACTCAATATTTCCTCTTCCCTAAATCACCCCAGGGCCAGGTATCAGGCAACTAGAGAACTCCCCTACAGCCCAAAGCCCATTATTCAAACTACCTACTCCTAAACCATTTGCTCTGCCCTGCCTTGCATTTCCCAAAGAAACCCCAATAAAGGCTCTGGCCTGGGCTTTCCGCCTCACTCTTGCATTGGCCTCTTCACCAAAAACAAGTGCTTCATCTATGGCTTAATGTGGGCTGGCATGCTTCCTTCTCCTGGGAAATGTAAGTAGCCCATTCTTCTTTCAGTGACATTGACCTCTCCATGTTGTCACCTCCATTAAGTTAAAATCATTGAGACACACTGGTAATGCTATGAAGGCTATAAAATAGGAGTGTTAAAAACAAACAAACAAACAAACAAACCAACAAACAAAACCCTACAGTGAATTGTGCCACTTCAGAATGCCAATACGAAAATGCTCCTCTAAGAAGGTGGCATTTTTTGGTGGAGGCTTACATGATGGAAGGAGCAAGCCATACAAAGAATGTCCTAAGCAGAAGTAATAGCATGCGAATACCCTGAGGCAAGATGAGTTTTGCTTGTCCAATGAACAGGCAGGCCTGGATGGCTGGAGCCAAGTGAGCTAAGGCAAAGCAGGACAGGAAAAGGTGGGAGAAAGAAGGAGTACAAAATTCATGGAGGTCTTGGAAGAGGGTGGGCCCAATACACATGCAAATAGGCATTACAATATATTGTGAGCAGTACATGATATTTGCACTGCTCTCAAAGTCTTTGGAGACACAATATTAATGGACCCAGACGTTTGGATCTCCCATGCAATTCCAAGAACCGTGGCATAGCAATGAAAGTGACACTTGTAGGTAGAGGCATTTGCTAGCACCCCTCAACTCACACCCTGGCCTTTCTCTTTTATTTCCCCCAAAGTGAGCCTTTTTAAGTTGGAAAAAGACCATTTTCATCCAAGTGTTGAGTTAAATTACAACTGTTATGATGTGCTTAAAAAGGACAAGAAACAAGTGCAGGGTGCACGTGCCTATGTGGGTGGAGGTTGGGGAGAGAGGCAGCTCTCCTTAATGGAGTCCTCGCTGAAGCTCGGCTTACCAACTGTTGGCTTCAGAGCCAACATGAATCGTGATTCACAAGCTGGGCCCCGCGTTCTGATTCAAATGACAACTACGTAGCTTATTCTTCACATCTTTTTAAAGACATATCCACTTTTTTGTTCGGTTGACATAATTGTGTTTTCATTTACTGGCTAAGCCAATAAGAACATTTAATTTCTAAGTTCAGAAAACAGATTCCAAGTATTATAAGGAAAAATTTTGTTTTAATTCCCTTTTTCCCATTACACAAAATATTGTCTTTGAACAAAAATCAGGTTGCAGCTGTATTGAGATTAAAGGGTGTGGGTGGAGAAGTTTTCTTAACAACAACAATAGCTGTCAAGTGATGTACAGTTTTTTAGAACGGTATTTTATTTTTTATTATTATTATTATCATGATCACAACTCTGTTTTGTATCTGCTCTTATTTTCCCCACATTATAGATGAGGAAACTGGGACTCAGAGAATTTAAATTGCTAGCCCCAGACCAAACAGGTCGTGTGGATCCACACACCTGGTGGGCCTTGCATTCAGCCCAGGTTTGTCTGCCTCCAGCCTGCACGTTCCACCACACAACAGTCTCCCAGGGCCCCGTTTAATCATCTGTAGGATAGGAGCAGGCCTAGCCCATCTTATACAGTTGTCAGGATCAAGGATACAAATCAGGTTTGCAAAGGACTCTGTGAGGGACAGGCTGGACAAGGGTCTCCAGTTGGATTAGGAGCCTCTAATTCTGCTCCCAACTCCTCCAGATTCTAGGGGATTCCAAAGAAATTCACATTGATGTGCTCTAGGCCAGCCTCACATTTTCACAAGAGCCTTTTTGGAACTAGCACCTTCAGTCAAAAGTGGGACTGCACACAGGAGAACTCCCCAGGCCTGCTGGAATCAGGGAGACTTTTAACACCCTTTAATTATACAGTGGAGAAGCCACCAGCCTCATATATAATCTTGCCTCCTGGGACAACCTGGCTCTCTATATAGGCTCTTTGCAAAGCTTCTCTTTATAGGTTGGCGTTTAAAGGTTTTCCCTAAAATCACTGACTTGTATTTTTATCTGTAAAAGTTTAAAAGCACTCCTCAGTGAGTCTGAATATAGGAAACATCTAAGTTTGAAAGCAGCCTTACCATTTAGTCTCCTCTGTTGTCACAGGGTTGTCCCTACTGAACAACAGAAGTGGGGCTGGAATAGGACGGAGGGGAGAAGAGAAAGAGCCCTTCCTCAGCCTCTGCACTTCCCCCAGACGTGCCCACTTCAGTGTTTTTAAGGTAATATATTCTGACAACACTATTATTAAAACTATCATGTTGGAGGAAGCAAAATGAATGCAGGATCATGAAACACATAGATCAGCTCGCCCAAGGCTGACCCTGCCTTTGTTTCCACGTCACTCCCCTGTCTGCCCCCTCCATATTCACTCCATGGTTAGATACCAGCGTGACTTGCACCTAGAATTCACATGTGGAGCATCTCCTTTGTGTGCAGCTTGTGCTGAGCACTGCCTTTAAGGAGCTTCTGGTCTTGCTGAGGATGAAAAATATGAATGTATTTATTTATGTTGCACCCTGTTTACAAAAGGGTTAAAGGCAGTTTATTTCGAAAGAGCAAGCATAATAATATGAAATAAGACTAATACAAAAGTGCAAAACATACCATAAATGGATAAACAAAAGATGGCGTATACCATACATTCAATGAAATATTACTTAGCCTTAAAAAGGAAGGAAATTATGATCATGCTGCAACATGGAGGAACCATGAAAACAATATGCTGAATGCAATAAGCCAGAGACAAATGGACAAATATTATATGATTGCACTTACTTATGAGGTGCTTAGAGTAGTCAAATTCATAGGGACAGAAGGTAGAATGATGGTTGCCACAGACTTGGGAGAGGGGACAGTGAGAATTATTATTTAATGGGCACTGATTAATACATTTTTAAACATTGATTGCAAGTTGAAATGATAATATTTTGTATATGGGGGAATTAAATAAAACATTATTTTTTTAAATGCACACTACAGATAAGGATCATGAAATCAAATACTTTCAGAGGGCCAGAAGGTAGAATACATACACATGTGAAGTGACGAGTTGTATTTACAACAGCAAATGGGTGTATTTGTGGCAACCAAGAGACTATGTGCCTAGCCCAAAGGCATTGAGATTATAGGTTTAAGAACCCCAACTCAACAAACAAGACGTCTTCAGCCTCAATTACCTGGAGGCCACAGTTAGTGACACTGACATATTGGGTTATCTGAAAAGTCATGATGCATTTTTGCGACGAGAAACAGAAAAAATATGTCATGATTTTTCCGACAACCCAATAGAATGTTACATGAGTGCTAAGAGGATGTCACAAAGTTGTCTGGAGCCCTTAGCAACCACATTAGCCAGTTACACAGCTAACAGCATGGTGAGACAAAAACCAAGCAGTTATTCAGAAGCACACATGCCACTGACACAGAAATAGGAAAGAAATTTCTCCTGACAGTCTCATAGAAAGAACACTGAAATGTAATAAACAGCATCCTTAGAGGTTGGAGCAAGTCCAATGGAATTTTCTCATCCTATTTTTCATTGAGGCCCATTATTTCATAGAACAGTGTCACACAAACAGCTCTGCCAGAGGCCAGTGGTCCAGTGAGAGGCAAAGTAGTGCTGAGTGAATGACAGAGATGACTGCTATTGGCGTTCAAAGGGGGGCAACTTTGCTGAGGAGCCATTGGTTAGGAAAGGTTTTCTAAGTGCCGTGAGGCAGCAGCTGGAACTTTGGGAAAGGTAGAATTTAGACTCCTGCCTGGTAGACAGTGGATGCTCAGGAAATACTTGTTGCATGAATGAGTTGGGTAGAAAGGGAAAAATACAGGCATTTCATGGCCAAAGAAGTAGAGAAGGTATTCTGGGGAACAATCTGGCTGGAGGATATTAGCCAGGACTTTCTTGGTGGCAAGTGGTAATCTAACTTGAGCTTGATTTGGCAACAATGGAAATGTATTGAAAGCATATTGGAGTGCCTCACATAATGAAAAGAATGAGTGAAAAGTTAAACACAGGGAAGGCAGGCTAAAGGTGGGCTTCCGTGGTGGACCTGAGATGTGCTGCCCAGATCCCTTTCAAAGGATGTGTTACCCCAGATGTTGGCCACGTTGTCAGTAGACAGCCTGCCGCAGCTGTCAGCTCCCTCAAGGTTTGCTTCAGTGATGGAGAGCTGCCTCCTTGAAGAACAGGCCTTCCCTGGGCAATCCACATGCAGTCACTGGTCACTGTGGAAGTATACAGGCCAGGGCCTTTTGGCTCAATCAGGACACTTCTGATGAGCCATATATGCTACAGAGCTCTACTGGGGGTCAGCCAAGGCTTTGGTAGAACTGCACTGCAGTTCAGTTTCTCCCTCTCTACCCAATCCTACTTCCTCCCCACCTTTCCATGAGTGTTGCTCCCTAATAAATACCCTGTACCCCAAAGCCCATCTCAGGGTGTGATGCCATAGAACCCAATCTTCTGACAGCCTAAGAAACATTTGGAACATGGGACTCAAATGTCATCAGTATGCTCTGTCTAACATCTCTCCTCTGCCTCTCTCTGTCTCTTCCACTCCAGACTGACTTTCTCCAAATATTAGGAAACCTCATCATGAAGAGTTTCTCAGTTTTTGCCACAGAAATGGACAGATTGTTATTATTTAGTTTCTGGTTTTTAAAAATGTTTTAAATGCCAGGAAAGGATAACGAAGAGCCCAGAGGTGGTCAGGACCCACCCCCAAACAAGTCTCCTCTGGCCTGGATGTCAAGGCATTCTAATTGCCAGGCTTGAGTCAAAACCTGTTTCTCAGGGATAGGATCATATATTGGTTGTTGGAAAAGTCATGATGTATTTTTTTCTGTTTTTCATTGCAAAAATGCATCATGACTTTTCCGACAACCCAATAATAACAAATATGGCTGAATTCATAGAGCCATGGGGTTTGGGGGAGGAGTTTTGAGCAAAAGACAAGATTATACCCTCTACATTTTAGGGAGTAATCGCAATTAGCTTTGGGAAATTAATTTGGGATTTTGAATGCCGGGTGTAAGGGATAAGACATCTTTATCTAATTCATTGATTTTCAAACAAACACTTAAAGCAACAGGCCTCTTTTTCAAACAAAACTTTATTTGGGAATGCTAACATAATACGCAGATAACAATGGAGCTGCTGATTTGAGAGGAAGTAGGTGGCCCAGAATCCAGTCTCTTGGTCTTTTCTACTTCTGTTTCCCAGCAACCATGAGTCACCTCATTCATTCATTCATTTCACAAATTTTTTACTGGATATGTATTCTGCCCCAGGCATTGTGCTAGACACTGGAAAGACAATGGCTGAATAAAAGTAAACAAAATCCCTATTTCTGGAGCATACTATGCATGGTCCTCAGAACACAGTTTGAAACCCACTATTCTGGGCAATTCTGTGGGAGTAAGGATAAGGTGAATAAGGGATTGAAATAGGAGAGTGACACAATTAAAGGGATGCTTTAGAAATACTGATCTGAAAGTTTTAGGTGTGGTCAACTTGATTTGGTGAAGACTGGTATGTGGATTAATTGGGAGACTATTGTAATAGCCAGGACATGAAATGCTATGTCGAAACTAGAGAAAAGGCAGAGGAAATTAAGAAAAAGTGTAGATACAAGAAATATAATGTAAGAAAAATTGATGAGTCTTGATGACAACCTCTTAATGAATCTGGCTGTGTCTATTAATGCATGATATTAAAATAATCTCGCACACATTTATAGAAACAAGTTACCCCCATACATTTTTTCCACTCAATCAAATGTGCGATATATTCCCATCGCCATCACTGCACTCAGGTATTAATCATTCCTGATAGCCCATTTCAGTCCCATTCTTTCAGCACCATCACCATACACACACATTTCTCATGGCTCCAAGTGCAACACTCCTGACTGATGGCAGCCCATGCCGTTCTGAATGTCCTCTTTGTATTCAACTGTAATCAACATTAATTTTTTGAACATTTATAGTTCAATTAATATCAAATACTTTTTTATCCAAGACATTGTTCTCTAGTTTCTCAGGAGTTTATTTTGTGCTGTATGAAAAAAATTTTTTAATATTTCTTTTGCATGTTTTCAGTTCAGCATGTGATTATATGAGATAAGGTCCATTTTTCTGACTGTTTTTATGTTGACTTGGAGTATTTTTGAAGCATCTTTAGGCTGAAGATGCTTGCACAATTACCCCCTTATATATTCACTTTGCAGTTTAGATTTTCTCATAATTTTATGAGATTATCTCTAGAACGGTCCTATCAGTCATTGCTTCCATGGCTTATCCCATTCATACACACATTTCACAGATGAGGAAACTGAATCCTAGAGAGGTGAAGAGGCTTTATCCTGGACTTCATTTCAGTCCTGTGTGCTTTCTCTACTAGAAGATGATACGAGAAAAGGTAGGGACATGTGTATTTTATTGCAATCACCAACAGGATTACAGTAATTTTTATTGGTCACTGAAGCCCTGGTCACTGGGGGCAAAGATTTAAACTTAATTCCTGCTGAAGAGCCTCTTTGTCATGAGTATCAGAGTTCTGTGTGCTTGTTCCTAAGTATGCACCAAGGTTTCAGGGTACTTGTAGGCAGAGCCCATGTATGATGTGTCCTTACAACTTACACACTACTATATTTGGCATAAAGATTCTAGGTCATATTTCATTCATTTGACAAATATTTATTGAGTACCTTCCATGTGCCAGGCACTGTTCTAGATGTTTGGGATATAGCTTTAGGTAAAGAAGGTATCATCTTTACCCCCATAGGACTATTGTATAAAAGAAAAATAAGACACTGAACAAGTAGGATCTAATATAAAAGACAATATTCAACAAGTAATAAGAAGTGTGATGAGATATATAAAATGGAAGTACAAAGTCTATGGGAACAATTATCAAGACACCCCTCCCATCCACCCATCTCTCTCCTTTCTTCCCAAACTCCCTCTTGCCCTGCCTCACCCCCTCCCTGGATCTATGAGTGAAACTGACATGAAGTACAGTATTACTTAGTACTTCTGCATCTCTTGGGGCTCTGTGTGTTGATTAACATAAGTTGGTAACTCAGAGCAAGTGTTATTGGTGACCTGAGCACCAGATTGAGAGTGGCTCCCAGAAGGGAACAACAACGTGACAAGCCTGCCTTCACTCCTTCATTTATTCAGCAAACATTTATTGAGCATTTATTCTGTGTGAGGTACTGTGAGCAAAAAGACTAGTCACTGCCATTATTGGGGAGCACATGTGGTGGGGGACACATATTTTAAACAAAGGATTATGCAAACAAATGTAAAATTACAACATCAAAAAAGCCCTACACCATGCAATTTGAAGTTGGGAGTTGTAAATAAGAAGGTAATTTGACTTGTCTAACATCTCAGACACAATTAACCTGCAACCTTATGATTCCCAAAGCCTGAATTCTCAATGTTTATGTCACAATGATGTCAGCTATTACATGAACATCTCTAATCCCTTTTTTCCATATTCATCCTACTTCAATTATTACAAAGTTGCTCCTTTTATGGAACCTGGATTGATCCTCTAAAAAACATCGTTGTTCTTTTTTTGTTTTGAGGGCAGTGTCACTGGCCCTCAGATGTGGGATCCGAACCAGGGCCGCTGGCTTCCCAAGCCAGCGCTTAACCACAGCACCACTCGGCCAACCCTACAGCATCATTGGTCTAACCACTGCAATCACACATAAAGTTGACCTCATATTTTTTTCCGAGTGTTTAAAAACAGCTAGCAACGATTTCCCCTCTTCCAGCCCTGAAATTGCAAACATTCCGTCATGTGACATGCTTGTAAGTTCCCAGCCCATTTCCTTCTCTTCTCTTTAGACGTACTGTACAGTCAATGGACAGCTAACAAGTAGTCAGCATGGCTCCTCTCCTATCTTCAGACCCAGGGGAGACATTGCTAATTGGCCCCATGTGCTCTGCCAATATGCCCAGATGAAGCTTCACAGCCCATCTCAACACAGCACTCTAGGTAGCTATGATCAAATGATAAGTTTTAGCATGAGGGTTGAAATCCTTTGTCAAGCCTAGCACTGTCTCTCTAAAAGTGAACTGCATGGAACTGAATATCAGATTCTGGCATTGGGTTCCATTGTAAGGTCCAGGCTAGCCATCATTCTAGCCTTCCTCTGAAGATTTTTTTTTTTGTATTTTAAATTTATTTATTTATTATAATTAAAGTTTATTGGGATGACCATTGTTGGTAAAATTACATAGATTACAGGTGTACAATTCTGTAATACATCATCTATAAATCACATTGTGTGTTCACCACCCAGAGTAAGTTCTCCTTCCATCACCGTATATTTGATCCCTTTTACCCCCTCTCCCCCTCGCCCTCTGATAACCACTAAACTATTATCTGTATCTATGAGTTTTTGTTTCTTCATTTGTTTGTCTTATTCCTTTGTTGTTTTCAGTTTTATATAGCACATATCAGTGAAATCATATGGTTCTCTGCTTTTTCTGTCTGACTTATTTCGCTTAGCATAATGATCTCAAGATCCATCCATGTTTTCGCAAATGGCATTATTTCATCTTTTCTTGTGGCAGAATAGTATTCCATTGTGTATGTATACCACATTTTTTTTAAAGATTTTATTGGGGGCGTTGGGGAAGGGGAACAGCATTGAGGAATCAGGGAAGAGGAATAGACAAGTTGCTGTCCTTTTGTTCTTCGGTCTAGTTGTGGAGGACGTCACTTCACTGGCCCATGTTGGTATTATCATTGCACTCTTCCTGGGTGAGGCAAATTGGTCGCTCACGGCAGCTCTTGGCAGCTCACGCCGGCTGCCGGCCACTCACACTGGCTGCCAGTCACTCACGGTAACTTACGGCAGCCCACTGCAGCAAGGGTTGCAGCCTTTGCCGATGCTGGTGACTCACGGCAGTCCAGCTTCAGGTTAAGCTGTTGTTCACCATCTTAGATATAGAGGGCAGTGTCACTGGCCTTCATATGGGATCCAAACCCGGGCTCTGCTGCTCAGAACTGGCGACCCAAGCCAGCTCTTAACCAATGCGCCACTTGGATGGCCCCTATACTACATCTTCTTTATCCAATCATCTATCAAAGGATACATCTGAAGATTCTAAACTCCATTATCAATGCTTTCTACACTAGATGTTCCATTACTTGACATGGTTTTGCAAATACAGTGTGGAGTGGAGAGACCGAAACAGATGAGTTCACATCATCCCTCCACTATGTACCACTTTCTAGCTTTATTACCTAAAGTTCATTATAACCATTTGTAAGATGTGGCTAATTAATGCCTACTTTACAAAATGGTTGTGGGGATCAATGAGACAATGTAGATAAATTTAAAGATCATTAACACTTTCTAGTCTCTTTTTTTTCCTTTCTCCTGATCACTTATGGTCTAGGATAGTCTTTCCTCATTTCTAGATCTACAAAAAAAGACTCCATGGAAAATTGTAAATCATTGCTGAATGACTAAAAAAAGAATTAATAAATGAAAAGATATCTTGTATTCTTGGTTAAAGTACTCAATATTATAAAGATGTCAGTTATCCATAAGTTTATTTATTAATAATTTAATGCAGGCCCAATGTAAATACCAACAAGCTATTTTATAGAGTTAGACAAAATGACACCAAAGTTCATATGGAGACATAAACATGCAGAATAGCTAAGAAACACTAAACAAAGAAACACTAAATATCTAGTCCAGAAAGAACTAATCTCATTCAAAGATATAGCAATTAAAAAGGAACTAGTAAACAAACTCATAAAGATGTTACAAGAAAAAGGAAGAAAGAAACAGAAGAAAAAGCAATGACAGATGAACATTCAGGAAAAAAAAATATGTTACCACCCGGCAGATAAAATTAAGATCAAGCGTATTGCCATATACTCCAAGAATGTAATAAGACTATTAACAATCTCAAAGCAGAACACAAGAGTGAGGGAAGGCATGAATATGATATTACTAAGAATATTGTAAGGTGCATAGAATACAGGGCTAAAAAAGTGAGCAAAAAATAAATAAATGTGAAAAACACAGTACCTTAGAAGCTAATCAAAGTTAAAGGAAAATGTGCATACCTGGTATCTTTGGATTACAGGTATTCAATTCAGTATGTAATCAAGATAGTGTTCAACAAATCAACAAAAAAAAGAATCAAATGTACAGTGTTCCAAGAAAATTAATGTAATATAATTGACACCAAGATATAGATTAGAAGTTACTAGATTTCAAAGATAATGAAAGAATGCTTTGGGCTTCCAGGCAAAAAGGTCAAGTCATTCATGTGAGTAAAGGAAGAGTGAGTGGGAACCAACTTCACCTCTGACATCCAGCATCACTTAATATTACAAGATAGAGGGGCAGTGCCTATGAATGTCTTGCAGTTCAAGGATTTTAAAACTAGCTAAAACAAACCACAGCTCCACCTGGAGCTGAGCTGTGAGCCCTGGCGATGGTGTAGGCTGCAGCCCCTGCTGCCGTGGGCTGCCATAGGCTACAGTGAGTGGCCGGTGGCCAGCGTGAGCGGCTGGCAGCCAGCATGAGCTGCCAATAGCCGCGGTGAGCGACCATCCAGATGCCGGCGACCGATCTGCCTCATTCGGGAAGAGCGCAATGACGATACCAACATGGGCCAGTGAAGCAATGTCCTCGGCAACTAGAATGAAGAACAAAAAGACAGCAACTTGGGCCAGTTGAGTGGCGTGGCGGTTGGGCGCTGGTTTGGGAGGCCAGCGGCCCCAGTTTGGGTCCCACTTGTGAGGGGCAGTGATACTGCCCTGATTTAAAAGAAAAAAAAAAGGAAAAAAAAGACAGCAACTTCTTTGTTCCCCTTCCCCGGTTCCACAACGCTGTTCCCCTCCCCCAATTCCCCCATAAAAGCTTAAAAAAAAAAAAAACTAGCTAAAACAGAAGTCAGAAAGCTTTTTCAGTGAAGGATTGGGTAATAAATATTTTCAGCTCTGTAAGTCATACAGTCTCTGCTGTTGTGCTTGAAAGCAGTCATGGGCAATACATAAATGAATGGGGGCTTCTGTGTTCCAATAAAACTTTATTTACAAAAACAGGCAGCCAGCTGGATTTGGCCCATGGGCTGTAGTTTTATGACCTCTGGTCTAAACTATCCCTTGGTTATAAAAGGCAAAAGAAAAATATTTTTGAAGTTGTGAGGAATATACTCCACATAATCTAAAGGGTTAGAAGACAGAACAGTGGACAAAAAAGATAAATGAAGAAATTGAAGGGCCGGCCGAGTGGCGCAGTGGTTAAGCGCTGGCTTGGGAAGCCAGCGGCCCTGGTTCGGTCCCACATAAGAGGGCCAGTGACACTGCCCTAAAAAAAAAAAAAAAAAAAGAAAAGAAATTGAAGCAAAAGTACTGGCAAGAAATAAAAGGCTAAAATATGCTCTACTACCTGGAGAACAAAAAAAGAGGCATACCTTCCGGCTCCTTTGGCAGCAAGCGCCTTAGAAGCCCCATGACGTGAAAGGATAATTCAAGAAACCAAGACATCTGTTGGAAGCCCTAAAAATTATGATCAGTTCTAAATAAAGAAGGTGATGTCACATTCACAGAGCCCTTTTAAAAACATCTCACAATTCACAGGGATATTTGGCTTGTTAACCCACGGTGACAGCTGAAGAGGGCCTCAATTTTCTCAGATATAAAATGAAGGCGTTGAATTACATCAGAAGTTCTCAGTCCTGACTGCTCATTAAAATCACCTGAGGCATTTTATTTTTTTAAATGCCTATACCTCAGTCCCATCCCAGAATACTTAAATCGGAATTTCTGGAAATAGGGAAAGACAAAAGTATTTTTTAAGCTCCTCAAATATTCAGATATGTAGCTATGGCCGAGAACAACTGAGTTAGATGGTTTTTAATGTACATCTCTACTCAGATATTCTATAATTATAAAGTTATATATTAAGAGTTATCCCAAACTTTTAAATTGTTACATAAAAGAAGCTAAGCTATTTGGTCAATGTGTGTTTCTATAACAGACTTTAAATTCTAGAATACGTACACTGGTTTATAGAGACTTCTCAAGAGAACCTAAAGACCTAATGTAAAGAAGTTGGTAATTACTCATAAATAAAGAAAGAAGTACCTAACTCCTTTTGACAATGTAATCAATCTTTATTTTTAAAAGTAAAGTATCCCTGTAAATTGTCAAATGTTCGTTATTTTCGCTTTGGAATGGTGTTTGTCTGCCTTTAAACAGCAATTCAATAAGTGTGGTCTTTAATCTATTTCTTGAATCACTCACTTTCAAAAATCAGGAAAGTCAAAGAGAGATTTAAACATATCAAGAAAAATAGATGAATCTCAAAACAAAAAATGCTTTCCTAGACAAATCAGATAATCACTAATGATTAGGGTGATGATAGTTTCAGTTTGCCCAGGGCAATCTTGATGTGTACCTGTTATTCCAGAGTAATTATTAATAGTGTATTAATAGTGCTTCTTTCCACTCCCAAACATTTCCTAGTGTAGGCAACACATTATACGGTAACTCTGTTATTGATGTTCACAATAATAAATGAGCCTCCCCTCTTCATTAGAGGAGGTGCAAAGACCCAGGCTTGGAAATATATTAATGAATGCTGTACCCTCACAAGGCAACAGGAGTGTATGATTGGTAATCAGTCTTGGTCTGTAGTGTGGGAGGTGGAGTTAAATCATGTAGTGGGATCACAATTAGGGTTTTCATAAGAGGATGACAAGAGATATTTAAAGATAAATTCTAAAAAAACAAATCTGAGATGTTGAGAGTGGGATTGGAAGAGTTTGGTTTGGAAATCAGAAAGGACTTGCTAAGATGCTGAAAGAAGAGCAGGTCCAAGGACCAGGATCCCAGGGACCAAACCTGTTCAAAGATAATAAGGGAGTGATTAGTCCCCAACAGGGAGGGTTTGTATAGGGCCATTTTGTCAAGGAACTTCTAACTGTTTCCTCCAGCTTTTATTGGTCTGGCCTCATTACCAGGTCTTAAAGCACTAAGTTTTTGGCATTCGGTTAGAGGTGGAATTTGTAGAAAAAATTTAAAATGAAGTCTATTCTAGGGGCCAGCCGAGTGGCTCAGTTGGTTAAGAGTTCAACTCAAGAGTGAAGCTGAGCTCTGAGCAATGGCGGTTCGATGCCAGCCTGAGCTGAATTGCCGTTGAGCTGCCAACAGGTGGCAGGATAGCTCAGCTAAAAAACAAACAAACAAAATAAATAAATAAATAAAATGAAGTCTATTCTTATAAAGATTTCCTTAATTTAGATATTTATTAATACTGTTTAATTATTATTACTTTTAAAAATTTCATATCAGGAAGCCTGGCTTTCAAACTGTTTTCAAGGTAATTATCATGAACTCGTATTATTTGATCTTCTAAGACTTGCATACATTATATGGAAAAGTGGGGTCTGTAGTTTCCATGAAGATTAAGTGTCCGATCAGTCAAATCAATCTTGTCAGTCAGTAGAGTGATACATGTCATTGTCACATCTCCATCAGATCCAAGAAGGAATATATAACAGCACTCTAAAAGTGAGGTATAATATTTACTCATTCAACAAATATTTATTCAACATCTCCTATGTACATGACACTATGCCTACCTGGTGAATGATGGGGTTTTGAAAAGACATGTGAACATTTACAATAACAATAAATATTTATATAAGGATAATGGGAAAGCATCTCATGGGAATCTCTGAACTATTTATTCTGAGAATGGTTTATTGCTTATGGCTCCTATAGAAGAGGTGGACATAACCACCCAGTTAGCAGCCCATGACCCCATGAAGGCAGAGAGCAACGTCTTAGCTTCCCACATGCTAGTTCCAGACCCTCAAAAACCTCAGCTTTATTTCTTATCCTAGGGTTTAATGAGCCATCCCTCTCCCCCTTTTGCCTAAGCTAATTTAAGCAGATTATTGTTAGTTGCAAATAAAGAACCGTGACTAAAATAGATAACAAAGGTAAATCTGATATTTTAATATAAGCAAGTAACCATAACTCTTATTTATTCCTGACATTTGGTAGAATTCCTGTCAAGAATATGACAACCAAAGTGAATTATCTTCCTGGAAAGAAATGGCTCAAATATAAAAGGAAGGGGCAAAGCCCAGAGATAAATAAGGTGAAAGATTAGTGGGAATTCTTAAACTTGACACTGAAAGCAATTGAGTGAAGACCATTTGAGTGAGGATAAAATGAGAGAGAAGCAGAATTGATAGTTATGGGAGCTAGCTACAGCCAACTTAATCAGATAGAAATTATAGGTCATTAATGCCTTCCTAAAATATACTAGCAACCCTGGATTTTCATAGTTACATATTGATACTCCCAAACTTACTTTTATGCTTTGAATTTAGACATTCATCTGTGAGCTTTCGAACAAACATTTCAAGCCATCTCTGGGTGGCAATGCCCATTGGTTGGGCAACACAGCTTAATTTCAGCAATGTAGTCACCTTTACCCTTACTGCAGTGTTTGTGCAATTATCTGAGTATTCTATTACACCACTTTGTAGTTATTTTCTAAAATGTGTGGGGAATAGAAAGATTAGTATCAGTGCTACTAATAAGTAATGTATTTCTTATAAGAAGCTTATTGCAATTAAAACAAAGGTTGAAGTCATCTGTTGTGTCAAAAATAGTGATTCTTTGCCATCAATTGAGCTCATTAGGATTAAGCTGTCAAGTTGAGGCTCAGTTCTAAAAGAAAAGAATAATATTAGAGAAAATATATAAAGAACATAACTATCATCAGCTTTTTTTTCTGAAAGTTGTGGTATAATTAAAGACTTTTTATTCTAGAAACAGAATCCTCAACTTCTAACACCCAAGTCTACTATTTAATATCTGTGTACCTGATTTCCTACACAGTCTTAGAGAACTATCATATGCTAAAATAATGTACTGCCTGTATGACAAAAATGGCACAGAGGCAAGCTATGTGTTGATGGGAAATCCCAACTCTCTTGACATCTACTAGAAGTCTTTTGCAGCTCAAATCAAACTGGTTAAAAATTGTTTTACTTACCTTGTTGACAATATCATCTCTGAAATAATAGAAGGAAAGTGACTGCTATTTTGGACCAACCTTTCTCTAGCAGGAAAGAAATGAATGGTTACCCTGTCATCTTGGAATTTGTAATAAGGAAAGGAAATATAGGGCAGAGACTGACGTGTGCTGAAGATTTTAAGGAAGCTGATGTCAAAAGCTTCAAAGGAAAGGAAGAAGTTACAGCATGAGAGTAAGAGCTCAGACTACAGACTCAAAAAAATTGTAGGTTTGGATCCTAGGTATGCACTTACTAATTGTGTGACCCTGAGCAAATATGTAACCTCTCTAAATCTCAGTTCTCCTTTGCAATGTGAGATAGTAAGGAAGAGCACAAAATGCCTGGGAAAATTACTTCAACTCTCTAAGCTTGTTCCTGTTATTTTTTTTAAAGATAGGAATTATATATACCACATATATTTGTTAGGAAAATTAACTAAGAAAATTTATGTAAAATACCTAGCATTGTATTTGGGAAATACTAAGCATTATTAGAAACGCATGCACACACACATTATATACATATTTCATGGATTCTAAAATTCTAAAAAAGAAGCAAGGAATTCATGAAAGAGAGTAGTCTAGCTAACTTGGAATTAAAATGAATAGAAGATGGAATAAAGGAGAATATGACTAAAAATGAACACCAAAGGCTATCACAAACCTCTAAAACTAGAGTTTTAAATGATAATGCTGAGAAATAAATGAATTTATATTTCTAAAGACAAAGTTTCTTTGGCTACATTTTGTGGGAGAAGATGAGGGACAGAATATATGTGTTCTTTGGTGACTATTATGTAAAGTTACCAGATGAAAAAGTAAAAGCAGAACTGTATATTAATAATTTCTGTTTGAGGTCTACAGTCCCAGCGAGAATGGTCCTCAACTGGAAAGGGGAGAGAAAGCCAGGCAAAAAGAGCATGTACCAAAAATAGGTTAGAAGAGAAAAAGGGAAGATATTGTTCCTACTTCACATGGACTCAAGTCTCCAAACCTACAGACTAGGTGGTGTCTCCTATTGTTCCCAGGATCACAAGTGTAATTGCTTGGCACGAAAAGGTTTGTTATAGCAATGAACAGCTGAAACAATTCTGACAAAGAAACATTGATATGGAGACAGAGATATGCTGATTTAAATAAATTGGCCATCCAAGTCTTTATGATTTTATTGGGCTTTATAAATCGTACATAGTAATTGATGCATTCTTGTGTAAAATATTTAATTATTTAAGCCAAATACAATACAGTTAAAGCCAGTCAACCATTAGTAGATATTACCCGTTGTAAAAATTGGCTTCATCCTTCTGAAGATTGATGAGTAGATCAATGAAACTAATTCCTTTTTAAATTGAACTTGTTAGGGTAACATTGGTTAATAACATTTCAGGTGTACAACTTTATAATATGACATCTGTGTAGTCTATTGTATGTTCCACACCTGAAGTCTCTCATCTAACAAATATTTGAGCATTTATTATGTGCTAAGCAAACTGTAAATGTAAAGATGATCTCTTCTTTCTTTCTAGTGAGGAAGACAATCATGTGAGCAGGTTGAAGTTCCCAACATAGTTTGAAATACCAAACATACATGTATGTATAAGCAAATTGCTACAGGAACATAAAGAGAGGAAACAATAATTCTGAATTGAGAGGTCGAAGAAGGGGAAAGATTGTAGGCAGGTTGCTACTAAAATGTATAGAACAACTTACATGATGCCACCAATCAGAATGGGCCTCTGACAAAATCAGAGTAGACTTGGGCATTAAGTATCCAGTTCAGTGATGCTGGTGGATGCCACCTAGAAACCAGCTCTCATGAAGGCTGAGTCTCGAAAGATTTGTGGAATTTTGATAGGTGTAGAATGGCAGAAAAACAAACAAACCCAAAAACCTCTAATCTATAGAAAGAAAATAAACATTGGACAGAAAAACAGATTGCATAACATGCAACCAATAACTTCAGGTCCTTGATAGACTGATGTTGCTGATCAGTATGATTTGTGGAAAGATATACAATGGGATGCAACTAGAAAAGCTAGAGGCTCATCTATGACTTTAAATATCAGAAAAAGAAGTTTGAAATTAATTGTATAATAACCACATAATAGGTGCAATATTTTGAGTACACACTATATAACAGAAACTTAAATGCAGTATCTCATGTAATTCTTACAATAACCCTATGACAAAGATATACTTATGATCTCCACTTTATAGAGACTGAAAGAGTGTTATTAATTAACATGCCCAAGTTCACACAGCTAGTTAAGTGTTAGAATTTAGATTTAAATCCATAGCACTCTAAATCCAAAACCCAAAGTCAAAATGACTAAGCTATATATCCTTGATTACGGAGAAAACATGAACAATGAATGTTTTTTTGAGAGGGAGTCATGACCTGTGCTCCTGGAAGATAAAAATTGTAGCAGTGGATTTCCTGGAGAAGTGAGAAATTGAAAGTGGGAAGACAAGTTAGAAAGTTATTAGTTCAGGTGAGAGACAGAAGGGCCTGAATGAGGGCAATAGCAATAAAGAAAAGGGGATAGATAAAGACATTGGAAGAGGAGAAGAAAGAGAACTTAATGTATCAGTTTTCTGCATAACAAATTAACACCAACTTATCACAGCAACATACATGAATGCCACTTGCCACACCATGGATGGATATTGAGATTATCATGCTAAGCGAAATAAGTCAGACAGAGAATTTGAGAACCATGTGACTTCACTGATATGTGGGATATGAAAACAAATGAGCAAGCAAACAAACAAAAACTCAAGACACAGACAACAGTTTAGTGGTTACCAGAGGATAAAGGGATGGTAGAAGAAGGTAAAGGGGGTCAACTATATGGTGATGGAAGGAGAACTGACTCGGGTGGTGAACACACAATGCAATATACAGATAATGTATTATGGAACTGTACACTTGAATCCTATATAATTTTACTAACCAATGTCACCCCAATAAATTTAATTTAAAAAATATATTCATTATATCACAGTTTGTGTGGGTCATGAGTCTGGGTACAGCTTAGCTGAGTCTCTGCTCAAGGTTTCACAAGGCTGTAGTAAAGGTGTCAGTTGGGCTATGTTCTGATCTGAGGATTGGTTGGGAAGACTCTACTTCCAAGCTCAACTGGATTGTTGCCAGAATTTATTTCTTTGTGGTTGCATGACTGAGTTCCCCATTTTCATAACAGCTGTCAGCAGGGAACACCTCTCAGTTACTATCAGGCACTCTCAGATTCTTGCCACATGCTCCCTCCTCTCACAACACTGCAGCTTACTTTTTCAGGGCCAGCAAGGAAATCTCTGTAGCCTAGAGTCTCTGGGCTCAAGGAATGCTAAACACCTCTTTTAAAAGACTTCCCTGATTAGACCAGGCCCACTCAGGATAATCCCATTTTGATCAACTCAAAATCACCTGATTAGTGACCTTAATCATATCTGCAAAATCCCTTTACCTTTGCCATATAATGTAATGTAATCACTAGAGTGACAGCCATCAGACTCACAGGTCCTACCCACATTAAAGGGGAAGGGATTATACAGGAACTGTTACATGAGGGTGTAGGAGTCTTAAAGGCTATCTCAGAATTCTGCCTCACTCAAAGTTTTTAGCCTGAGTAATTAAGAGCACAGTCATTAACCGAGATATAACACACAACAGGAAAAGTGGTTTAATGAGAAAGATCATGAATCTTGCTTGGGATTGCTCATCTTGAGGTATTGATGGTACATCCATTTGTCCTAAACCAATTACATCAGTTTGTTTCAATGATATCTAATGTTTTATTAAATGGTGTGGAAAAGAAGGGCTTCTTACATCTGGGAGTGATTCTATCATAATGTACACATTTTTTTTTAAATGTTACAAATGGCCATGAACTTGAGAAACAATTAGCAAGCTGATGATATTTTAGATTCATGTCTTCTTTTTATCCCAGCAACCAGTCACAGAGATTTTTTTTTAATTGAGTGTTTTGATAAATGCTCCTTTCAGGCTCTGTTATTTCTGAGAAATAGCCAAACATCTTTCTTCCTCCCTGAATGTTTATCTTAAAATGTATCCAGTAATAGCTGAATGAGTTGTTAAGCAAGTAGATAAATGAAATACCCAAAATAACCAAGAAAATATTAGGATTAGTGCTAATATAAATTAGAATAGATAATCTAAACTCTCATTTGAAACTATCTGAATTATCCCATGATTTTGAGGGTTAGTGCAGATCCCATGGTTCCTGGCACACAGTGAAATCCAGAATCTTATTACTTCGCACAATGTAGAAAAAAAGGTCTACTGGGTGCCTAATGCCAAGACCTATGCTAAAACTTTCACATATGCTCTCATCTTTCACTCTAACAACCCTGAAATAGGGATAATGCCTGTCTTATTTTTTTTTAATAGATAAGGCAGTTTAGGCTGAGAAGTGAAATACATCACCCAAGCTAGGAAGTGGGAGTAGCCAGGTTTCAGACCCAAATTTATCTTATTCTTCAGGCCTTATTCTTTCCACTCTTAATCTTTCTTCAGTTCTCAGATTAGATGTACCTTCTTCAAAGAAGTCTTCCCTGTCCACGCTCCGGACCTTTCAAGACTCCATTGTTTGCATGTCCCCATCACTGTGTTTCCCCAAACATCCCATTCGTGTCAAATGGCAGGAGTTGTTGTACAGCTGCACAGGCAGGCTCCACATGTCACAGGCCACGGTGCAAACCCCAGCTTTACATTTGCTAAGTGCATGGACTTGCAAAACTGACTGAACTTCAAGCTTTTCACCAGTAAAATAGGAATGATTTGAGTACCTGGCTCAAGGGATAGTGGAGAGAATGACCTAATGAATATAAATCCCTATTGTTATTATCATCGTCATCATATTATTCCACTTATTACCCTGTGTTGTAATCGCCTGTTTATGTTTTCGTATTCCACACTGGATGATAAAGTCACCCCTGGGCAGAGGCCGTGTCTTGTTAGGGGTGATTTCCCCAGAGCCTAGCATAGCACCTGTCTGGCATATGGTGGGCACTGCTGAGGGCAAGAGGGAGGGAGAGAGGGAGGGAAGGAAAGAAAAGGGAGGAAGGGAGAGAGGAAGGAAAGAAGGGAGGAAGGAAGAAAGGGAAGGAGGGAGGAAGGGAGGGAAGGAGGGAGGGAGGGAGGAAGGAAGAAAGGGAGGGAGGGAGGGAAGGAGGGAGGGAGGGAGGGAGGGAGGAAGGAAGAAAGGGAGGGAGGGAAGGAGGGAGGGAGGGAGGGAGGAAGGAAGGAAGAAAGGGAAGGAGGGCGGGAGGGAAGGAGGGAGGGAGGGAGGGAGAGAGGAAGGAAGGAAGAAAGGGAGGGAGGGAGGGAGGGAGGGGGGAGGGAGGGAGGAAAGAAGGCATATACTGCTCATTATATAGGTGTTCTTGCTTTTCTTAGCACAGCCTTAAAAAAGGCATAAACTCCCATGTCTATTGCAGCATTAACTACAATAGTCAAGATATGGAAACAATCTAAATATCCATTGATGTTTTGGTGGGTATTATATTCATATCTGAGATATGAATATATCCATATATAGAGATCTAGATATATATCGATATAGATAGATATATCAAAGTTGTATCCTTGGCCGACATCTCCTGATTTCCCCTACCCTCCAGCCCCTGTTACTATCATTCTGCTCTGTGTTTCTACATGCCCTGCTTCCCACTTTTTATTTGATCCATCTCAGCTATGCCTATTTCAGCTCCTAGCAAGCCAATGCTTGTTTTAACTCTTCTGGTGGGAAGAATACAGTTGGATTTGACTACTCTTATGACTTGTACCTCTCTGAAGCCCTGCATGCCAGTGAGAACAAAGTATCCATACAAATGTATTTCATTAATATAGGGTCAACAAGTTTGGGCCCTTGTGGACCATGGTAAAAAAAAACAAAACTAGATTTTTTATATTTCTTATAATAAAGCCCAACTCACAGGTAAAAATGCAAATGAGTCAGGAGTAATGACGGGAAATAGAGATGAATCTAAAGACAAACAGCCCTATTCATTTGTGATGCAAAAATCCATTATTAGGAGCAAATCTCCTCGGACAGCCTTGTGGATGCTGCATAATTCACCAAGCCCAATTGTACTTAGGAAGTGATGGTTAAATATTGAAAATCTGATTGGAAGACGGAGGTGGCTTCCTGCTCTTTCCTGTAATTACCTTGTCTGATTTTTTCTCATGAACAATGTATCACTGGAATTTTTGACGATGATAAAGTGCACCCTCCTGAGAACTCTGCCCTGAAGGCTAGGACTCCAACTCCACAGGAATTATCTGATGGAGGACTTCATATATCTCCCCTGCACCTGTCATCCCCTCCTCTCTTGTCAAGCCCCCGGGTGTTGAGCCTGTCCCCCGCCACCCTACTGCCTCTCGCACATTATGGCAGCCTAATGAGTTGAAGAGACAGAGCCAGCCCAGGCTTCTTATTACAATCACGTTCCATTTTCTTCACATAAACCCTACTCAGAACACAAGCGGGGCCTCCTGAGCACAGCCTTTGTTGTGGATGTTTAATCATAACATTTTGGTGGGGCCCAGAATATTATGATGGTGGCTTTCCAGCAATTTGTGATATGCATGCTTCGTAGATGATGTAACCACACATCACTGCTGTGTTCTTTGCACCATCGCTTCATGCAGCGTAGTTTACAATGACAGTACACTCCACAAATGCAAACAGATGTATTTCCCATGACCTTGACCCAGACAAATAGAGTCGTTGTATGTATTTCCCAGTTAACATTTTTTTTAAGAGCTTCAAAATGCAATCTCCGAAGATCTCTCAATATTGAGGCTTTTTACACTTTTAACTATCTAGGTATTTCAGTAATAACACTAAAGAGATGTTAGGGTAAGAAAAATTAAAAAAGCATATAAGCTTCAAATATTAAAAGCTTATTTTAAACATGTTGCTTTCTCTTAAGCTTAGCTCTCAATTAACTGACCAAAATGATAGGCAAGAGCTTTTTGAAACATAAAATTTTAACAAAAAACATTCAGGGAATTAATATCTAGAATAAGGTGATGTGTGAATATAGATGTGAAAACCTAGCAAGGAGAATTCAAAATATATTCTGAGATCACTCTACAACAAGCAAGTGGGATTTATCCTAAGAGAATTGATGAATAAAATCTATTAAAACCATCCCACTTCACATGCCATAAATATCTCAAGTTAACTATTTCCTCATTTGTATTTTGTTTTCCTAGGAAACAAAAAGAATGCTGAATAGCTGAATACCTACTTATTTTTGCCTATAGGCCTTTTCCCAGTGGATCCTACTAGTGTGGTGCTGTGGATAAGAGCACTGGCTTTTAAGTCGACAGGCTTAAGCACATCTATGTACATTGCAGCATTATTTACAACAGCCAATATATGGAAACAACCTGTTTCCATTGATGGATGAATGAATAAAGAAGATACGTTACACACACACACACACACACACACACACACACACACGAATACTACTCAGCCATAAGAAAGATGAAATATTGCCGTTTGCAACAACACGGATAGACCTTTAAGGTAGTATGCTAAATGAAATAAGTCAGACTTCTTTGGAGACATTTTTTTCTTAAAGATACTTTTAGTAAAATAATAGAAAAATTCATTAGAGGTGTTTCTTCAGAGGTAGGCATTTCTTTGCCATTGCAACATAAAACCAGATAGCGTATTACTTAAATGTTATCCAACGATGACATTTCTAATGGAATTAGAGCTGTAGTCCAAATAAAATTTTAACTTGATTTAAGGTTAAAATGTAGAGACTGAATGGTGAGCTCCAAATATCCCTCAAATATCACTCTTCTCAGCTAAGCTTTTTGACAGGGCTGAATATCAGTCAGTCCAAGACTGAGCTCTTTAGAGGGAACGAAGACATTGCGTTGATTGAAAAGATATCCATATGCTTTAGGCATATGTTTTAGACTGTCAGGTGTCAAGGCTGACATTCTGTTATGAAAATTTGGGAGCCTGACTTGTATTCTCACCCAGCAGAAGGGCTGCCCCCCTCCCCAAAATGAGCAGTAGTAGTGTCTATGAAAAAGCTAAGCATCTAATTTAAAAAGAGCTTCGAATCTTCTCAAAGCCTTGGTAGAAATCTCACTTGAAGTCTTCCATAACACAAAAGGAATTTTCTAGGACCCAGAAGGAAAATACTGATAAGAGAAGACATTAGTTTAGAGGGAGTATCAAAAGGAAGAGGCATGTGTGACCCTGATCGCCCTCTTTATTCAAAGTTGAATGTATATTCAACAAGGAACCTCCATGTGTCTACCTCTTGCTCAATTCTGAGAATAGGAAGATGATGGCCAGGTGGCTCCTGTCCTTGAAGGATTTGATCAGAACAAGACTAGAAGAAGAGAGAAAAGCCAGGAAATGACTAGTCATCATGAGACATAAAAGACTTATGTAGAAGAGATACGGCATTTTAATACGTATTTAAGAGACAAAATCTCAACAAATGTAGAGTAAGAACGTAGGAAGGTTTTATAACTCCCACATGGCTCTCACATATTTTGCTTGTTTGACCAGGGTGATTGATGGGGCCATTCATCAGCACAAAGAATATGGGAGGAAGAGAAGGAAAAGTAGCAATAAGGCAAAGGGTTCAGGTTTTAGATGGATTAGATTTTAAGTGTTTGGGGGACACCTAGTTGTAGGAATCCAGTGGGATGTGGATATATGGGCAATTTCAGGACAGGACATAAGTCTGGGAGTCATCAGCATATAAGGATATAGAATGCATAGAGAAAGAACTCTAGAGAAGAAAGCAGGAAAGAGTTATCACTTCTCATTTCATCAAAAGGTACATAGCTGCTAGCAAAAGTCTTAGTCTGAGAAGGAAATCATGGAATTCCACAGAGGTTCCAGTCCATGATATCAGAAGGCACTGCAAATCCAAGTAAGCAGCATCTTCCATATGTGGACAAAAGCAAGAGGAGACATGGGGAGGTAGATGCTTGAGGTCCTCCAACTGCTTCATGAAGGATCATCAAGAGGGAGGTAGCAGTGTTCTGGCAATCAGGCAAAAGTAGGGGAACAGGGACGGCCAAGCGGCGTGGTGGTTAAGTGCTGGCCTGGGAAGCCAGCGGCCCCAGTTCGGGTCCCACATATGAGGACCAGTGACACTGCCCTCAAAAAAAAAAAAAAAAGTAGGAGAACAGTATATTAGCATCCGGTGGTGGAAGGTGACTCAGAGAGAGCATGGGGAATAGGGAGACTCCAGAAACAAGGCAGGAGATCTATAATCAAAGCTGTGGTACCTGGATCTTGGGGCGAGATCCCAGGGAAGAGAAATTAAAATACCTGATAAACTATCTCCCCAAAGGTTCTCAAATCCATGACTTCATTTTCACTGCTAGTGCTTTGGTTCAAGCCACCACTACCTCTTCCCTGAATTGCTGGAACAGACTCTTAATTGACCTTTCTGCCTCCAGTTTTGCTCTCTCAACCCTGAGTTTACTCTTGTCACTGCAACTGGAGTAAATTATTTAAAGTATACATCTGATCCTATCACCCACCTTCCATTTTAAAACCATTCCCTGTGACTTTGTGTCTTAACAACTCTTTTCATGAACTGGTCCCCACTCATTTCCCTCTAATGCTCTGTGATCCAGGAATATTAAATACTGAGCAGTTCTCTAAACTTTTTCTTTCCTCCAGGCCTTTGCAAAGTGCTATTTCCTCTGCCTAGAACGCTTTTTCAGTTTCTTCATCTGGGTATGCCAGCTCTCCTTTCATCTCAGCTGAGATATCATCACTTCTCTATAAACCAGAGTCACTTGAGGGCCTTAGCAATGTGCTCTTAGAGCATCATACATTTTCTCTATCATACATCATCCTGCCATGTTGTACTTCTCTCTGTCTCACTCCTCTGTGACACTACAAGTTCCAGGACAGTAAGGACTGTTCTTGTTTACCATTCCATCCTTAGTACTGAGCCTGGTATCTTGAAAATGATCAGTAACTATCTGTTGATTGAATATTTCATTTTCCCACTGAACTACAGAATAATTGGTTATAGCTGGAAAGGTATTTCCTCTTTTATAGTTGGTTTGGTGCAGTGGCTGAGGTGAATCTAGGATGATAACAGAGTTGGGAGCCCTAGCTGAGGAAAAAGGAGGGCAGCCAAACCCCTGGCGTCTTCATATCCAGCTCTCTATTTCGTAGATTTCAGGAAAAAATAAGTTTGTGTCTACCTATAGAAGATGGACGTTGCCTTGTCTGAGGGACCTGTCTTTACTAGTTTGTTTTGTGTAGGGCTGACCCCGCATTCAAACTCCAAGGTCAGGCCTTGATCCCAGCATGTCAATTAGAATATGCTATTCCCTGTGCATACTACCTCTGCCCCATTAATGGTCACGTGACCATAGATGGGCCAGTGAGAGCCTCCCTGGCGCTTCTGCTGGACCAAAATGAAATCTTTCTGGACACCATGTAAATTAGCACAAAGAAGGTTAAAACTGTGATCGACCTAAATGTACAGTAACAGAAGATTTATTAAATAAGTAGATAATAAAACCATTTAAAATAATATCTCTCTTATTGTTCAGTGAACAAAGTTATATTTTTATGAATAACTATATTATACAGATGTATATGTGTATATGTAATTCAAATTATGTTTAGATAGAAAAATAGATAGATGATAGATGACAGAGTTAGATAGATGATAGATGACAGATTTAGATAAATGATAGACAGAAAAACTACTAACATGATTGTATGTATACTATTGCTGACTTATACAAAATGTACATATAACAAGGTTACTAGAGATAAGACAGAATAGCACAGCTTTCAGAAAAATTACCCCTATATTTGCAGAGTGTGATATTAGGTGGAGTTCATAAGACAAGACCATACCTTAGCAGGGAGGAATATCGTTTGTCTCTTGAGGGGAATGATGTTTCCACTAGACAGAACTTTCTCTCCAGGCAGAAAACATGGCAGGCCTGAGGACTAAATAAAGGGTTGACAAACTTAATCTATGAAGCCCCAGATAGTGAATATTTTTGGCTTTGCAGGCCATACTGCCTCTGTCACGATCTTGCAGCTCTGCCACTATAGTGTGAAAGCAGTCATAGACAATATGTCAATAAATGAGTGTGGCCGTGTTCCAGTAACCTCTTATTTACAAAAAACAGATGGACAATGGATTTGGCCCCTGAGTCATAGTTTACTGACACCTGGACTATCAGAACAAAAGCCTCCCTCTCTTTATGCAGGGTCAGTTGGACCAGAAACCTATGTGTGGAGACATTCACAGAAGTTCCACTGCTGAGAGTAAGCTGCCCTTGTATAAGGGAGGGGGCTGGAAGAGGGTTAATAAGAGCAAGGCTTTGCTTTCCACAAGCATCTGTGTTGGCACTAGTTATATCAGCTGCAGCTGTGGGTGCAGAAGTGCATAAGATGTGGGCTGGACGGGAGGACAACCTCAGCAAGCAACAGGTCTACCCTCCAACCTCAGGTTATGTCAGACTTCAGATGGAAGGAAACAACAAACTATCTGAGCCTTTGTGCCCAGTAGCAGTGCTAACATGACCAGTGGGAATGAACAAAGGCAGCTGGGGAGACACGAGCGGTGGAAACGCAGAAAGGCAGTGGTGGAGTAATGGAAGGTGGGGGTGAACAAAGATGGGCTCAGAAGAGCAGGAAGCCATGAGAGAAGCAGAGCAGGGACAAAAGTACAGAGACATAATAAGAAGCTCAGGTAGGAAGACCCCAAGAGACCTATTCCGTGCCAATGGAAACACTCAGAAATAGTTGGATGATACTTTGAGTAGGGCAACTCTCAAGCCACAACAGTATGTAGAGCAAAAGGAGCTGCAACTGTACGTGTCACATGCTGATGAGGCCAGAAATGTAGGGGTTATATTACATCCTAGCCAAAATCTTCTAGGAATTCAAGAGTACTTTGCAATGAATATGATTTTTATTCATCCCAACATCTATATTCCTTTGGAAAACAATAATAGCCCATAAGAGTGTAAAACATGTTATTTATTCAGACTAAGATTGTTGGACAAATAGATTTATAAGCTTGCAGTAGTCCCATGGCCTACCCCCGACCCCGCCACCAGTGGCTGAAAGGTGGGCATACCAACATTTTGGTGCACCTATTATTTGGTGTAGCAAAGTTTCAAAGAAAAGAATATGCTGATGCTACTTAGGAAGGAGTCTGCAGATGGAGGCAGGCAGATCTAGGTGAAGAAGTGGAAAACCAGCCTTTAATGTCCTTCATGATCTGGCCCCTGCTACGTGTTTAGCCCGATCTCAAACCAATGGCCACATTGCTTTCCTTGCTCCAGACGTACTGGCCTGCTTTTGATTCTCAGGAAGCACCATTCTTTCTCTTTTCTCAGAGCCTTGCAAGTGCTGTTCCTTCTGCTTGGAACACTCTTCCTTACCCACACTCCCACCATTGATTAATATGCTCTTGGACATCCTCCAGACCAACAAGTGCTATTTTAGGTTCCAGTGGGTTATAGCAGAGTGAGAGAGCCCCGACATATAGGTCAGGAGAACTTATTTCCAGTCCTAGATCAACTGTCATCTAGCCGTGTACCTTGGGTTCTTTATCTTCCCTGAAAATTAATTTATTCATTAGAAAAACACAGCTAAAAATATCAACTGTACCAAACTCAAAGAGCTGTCATGGAATTATGACAAAGTGCATTGAACAGTGTAAGTTACTCGGTTTGGAAACCTCTACAAGGGCCTTTCTATTGTTCAGCCCACAGCTCCCTCTCCAGCGGTTCCTCACACTGTCTTTTCCGCTTGACAGCAGGCCCCAGAGAGCCAACTTGCCTTTCTTCTCCTGTAATAACTGCCACCACTCACACAGTCCCTTGAAATCGTGTTGCGCCCAGGCTAGTGGCTGTCCCTCCCATGATCTTATTTGATGACTCAAAGAAGACAAGTTGTTTGATAAATTACCACCAGGAAACTAAAATAGCAAGCTTGGTGTTGTTAGTCACAGAGCTCCGGAAAGATCTTACAGTTCTCTCATCCATGTTTTATTTCAGAATAAGTGGAATACTCTTGAACCTCTTCTCTAGCTTTCTTCTCAGATATGAAGCTCAACAAAACTTCCTTGCCCTCTGACCCTGATCTTAGCAAAATTCCTGGGAACTCTTCCTGGAGGATGCTCTTCTCCCTTAACTGGGAACGTCATGCAACAAGAAAGGCCATCTCCTTGTCTTAGGTCCAGTTTGCAACCTGAAAGCTTCAGCTCCAGTGACTCCACGGAGCCTTGGGCCTCATGGGAATGGTCTGAAAGAAGAGAGAAAATGCACAGCTCATGCGCTGGCACTCTCCATGCCAATATCCACACATGTACGTTGCTAAATGAGCATAAGGCTCTTTTCAGCTGATCTCAGCCTGAACTCAGAGTTCTCCTCAGGCCAACCCTTTAGACAGCCATCATTAATCAAGAGCTGGCAAGTGAGGTAAAGCCAATTAGTTGTAAATACCATTGAGGGAGAACCTTTCTCCCAAAGTTCACTCTTAAAGTACTAGAACAACCTTGGACATAAAGCCTTCTGTTGTGCCAGAACTGGAAAGTGCCCTCAACTCTGATTTGTACATGCTCTGGCTCCCTCCGTGGTGTTCAGTTGAGGTTGGTAGGCTGCTATAAGAAAAGGTTAAATGGAGCAGGTCTGTTTAGAGTGAAAATTTTTATAGGCGGGAATGGCCCTTATGAGATGATTCGGTCCTTTTCCAAGGCAGTTTTGCACTGACTGGTGTTTTGGAGCTAGGAACAGAGGCTTTTGCAGCCGCCATTGGTGGCCTACACAAATTCTCTCCTTCTTCCTCGCTGGCAGAAGCAGATTTCACCTGGATATTCATAGGGTTTTATTTGTTCTGAGTGGATAGCCCCATTTTGATTGGTCAGTGCCGTGCAATATCCAATGTTGAGTATTTTGAATATTACTCTCTTTCCACAAAGCCCTGAGCTCAGGAAGGGGCTCCTCTTCACTGCCAGGAGTGATGTACAGTTTGTCTAAGCCAATCAAGGTGACCTCATTCCCTTTGCCAGTGATTGGTTTAGCCATCAGCATGCAGCCCATCCTGGTCAAGAGGGATGGATTACTGTCAGAGAGTAAGCCTAGTGGGAAAATTCCTGGGGAAATGCCTTTAGTCTTAAAAACTATGTCCAAAAGGCTTCCCAATAAAGATGGCGGATTAAATACATGTATTCACCACTCATCCCTTCCAAAACCCCACTAAAAAGACAAAAAAGGAATTTCTTTTACATAGATTTGTAAGAACAAGGACAATAGGAAAAGGGAGGAGACCAACAAAATTTTAGAAGTGAAAATGCATACAGACAAGTAGGAGCTGACTTAGCAGATCCCAGAAAGCAGAATCCTAAGCCATTAGTGGAGAAAGCTGAGAAGAAACCCAATTTCACAAGAATGCCCCAACAACTCAAGGAGTGGAAATTCTGGCCATAGGAATAAAGACCAAAACAAAAGAATTTCTAAAATCTGTTAAAAGAAAAGAGAGAGAGAGAGAGAGAGAGAGAGAGAGAGAGAGAGAGAGAGAGAGAGAGAGAGAAGGAAAGAAAGAAAGAATAAGAGAAGCCATCCATCTGCAATCTGCTTATCTAGTCATTGCATCTCCCCCCACACTGAGGGGTTACTCTCCAGGGGGTCAGAGGATATGGCTTAGGAAACACCAAGCAAAATTAAAGACAGGGTGGTATATTGAAAACAAGGAGACTAAGTAAGATTTCATATATTTATTATTGAGATCCTTAGGCCTCTTCTACATATTGGGTTCCCAAAAGGCTGGTAGCCAGGATTATACCCTCCAAGCAAGAGACTGGAAGATTATTCTCTGGGTAATCTGTCCAGCCAAGAGAAAAAATTAAAGGTCATGCTGTCAAGCATTCCTCTAGTAAATCTGCCCAGGCAGATCACACAACAGTGAAGCTCACAGTTGACAAGACCCAATCATGTGCAAAGTGTTTCCAAGTAGCTTCTTAGTGGCCCACTTCTAAGTAAGATTAGACTAGATAGGATTGTCAGAGGAAGGCTCTCATAAGGCAAATATAGAAAAGCAATTTGGGAAGCACAGCTATGATACTGAGAGAAGAAAATATCAAGGAACCATCATCAACATCCCCAGAGATGGAAAAAGATGCTATTTTTAACAAAAGAGATGAGGGAGAGATGCAAAGAACAGAAAAGAAGTCTTGAAAATTAAAAATAAGAGAGATGAAAGAATTCAATAAAAGGGTTAGATGATAAAGCTGAGGGAATATCCCTAAAAATGAAGCAAAAAGTAAAAAAAAAAAAAAAAAAAAAAAGGCGAAGGCGGATGGAGGAGAGGCAAAGAAGTCCAATATCCAAATATTAGAATTCAGAGAAAAGAAAGAAAAACCACAGAGGAAGACATAATGAAATAATAATAATAATAATAATAAATAGTACATCATAATTTTGTAGATTGAAGAGTCCAACTGAGTACCAAACATAATAAAATTAGGCCCAGGGCCGGCCGAGTGGCGTGGTGGTTAAGCACTGGCTTGGGAAGCCAGTGGCCCCGGTTCGGTCCTACATATGAGGGCCAGTGACACTTCCCTCAAAAAAATAAAAATAAAAAATAAAATAAATAAAATAAAATTAGGCCAACAATAAGGCACATTATCATGAAATCTCAAAACATTAAGGACAAAGAGAATATATTAAATTGGGGGGAAAATTATATACTAAGGATCAAGATCAAAATGGCATTGGACTGACTTCTCTACAGTAACAATGGAAGCTAGGAGGATGTGGAGCAATGACTTTAAGCCTCTGAGTGAAAATTACTTCCAAACTATAATCTATACCTAGCCAACCTATCAATCAAATATTAAGATACAGTAAAGATATTTTCAACTCTTCAAGGTCTCAAGAAATTGATGTCCCAGATACCCTATCTCTAAAAGCTACTGGAGGATTTACCCCACCAAAACAAGGGAATGAACCAAGAAAATTAAGGACAAGAAATCTGGGAAACAAGGCCTTCAGCAGAAGGAACAGACCCGGAAACTCCAGCATGAGGTAGAGAGAGTTCAGCATGACAGCTGAGCAGGAGGTCTAGGGAGAAATCAGTCCACATTGACACAGGTCAGGAGGTTCTGGGAGACATACCTCTGAGAAAATAACATTAATAAGTAGAGCTGCTAAAGGCATCTGGCATCCGTGAGTGAACAAGCCTTAGTCAAAAGCCAAAATGTTGAGTATAGCAAATAGGAAACATAGAATGAAACTGAGCCCCCGATGACATCACAGAACCACCCCTAAAACCATCCTGGTCCCTAGACTTCGTGTTATGTGAGAAAATAAATGTTTCCTAGTTTAAGTCACTTTAAGTTGGGTTTTCTGTTCCTTGTAGCCAAACTCATCCGATTGATACAGACTCAAGTTCCTTCAGAAAAAAGGTGGTAGGGTGCTTGACACTGACGTAGTAGCCATTATGAATGAAAGCAGCTTTTTCATTAATCACGTGAGTATTCTTACTTTCTCTCTTCTGCATCTATTCCATTTCTTCCCTTTAGCCATCGGCTCCTCTGCTTACTTATATTGTCTGCTACTTTGTTAGCAAGTGGCTGGTCACAACCCTCCTCTATTTCTTGACTTCTTTTCAACTTCCGCTCCCGTTGTCAAAATGCATGTACTCTGGTAATTTCTTGAAAAAGCAAATAGGATAGGTCCCCCTCAAATTCTAATGCCAGGCTCCATGGAGTCTCTGACCAGCTTTTCCATGGTCATAATTGGCATCCCTGGTGCACTCTGCTGGTGTTGGGAGGGGAAGAAAAGGAGTATCAGGGTCAGAGTGATATAAAACTGGCTACCTAGACCCATCCACCATCTCAACGGAAGATTATTGAGAGAGGGCAGAAGACATTTCTTTTTAGAATGGGCCACAGAATAGACTGACTTAATTAATCTCAGATAACTTGTTGCCTTTATGAAACATCAAAAAAAGAGAGGATATACAAACTCCTTTAATGGCCCATTCTTTCTGTGCTACCTCACAGTAAAGGCATTTTAAAGCCAAAACCACAACTTCCTGCTACAATCATTGGAAATGAGATACAGCAGCTTCCCATTACTTTATAGTATTCATTCTGGAAATATTATACCCCTTGGGTAGTCTCATCTTCAGGCAAAAAAAAAGCATTTCTTTATACTGTCATTTTAAAGAATAAGGGGGAAGAAATCTCATTCATCACATTTATAAACTTATCTGCACAAAATGAATGTGCAGATAAGTTTTTGTTCAACAATGATAAATACGATGCGAGTATGAAAGGTGATATTTTAAGTTATGACATTTTAATTCATAGACTATTTACTGAATGCAGTTTAACTATGCAAAATCTGTCCTTGCATTGATCACAAAATACACAACTCATTTCCTGTAGGAGCCAGAAAACCATCAAGAGTGACAGAAAAATATGTAGATATATATACACAGACATATCGTATATTATAAAGAGAAATACCTAGATAAAACTAATATTCCTTTAAGGGCATATAAATTTCATGATAGCTTAATACAGGTGTATCCATTTATAGAGAATGCTATCATGCCTTGTGTATATAGAGGAAGGTTTGAGTGTGTGTGTGTGTACATAGGTTGAGAAAGGGAGAGAAAGCGACTTGTTTTTGAAGACATGTATTAATATGTTCTAAAGATACATTAGCATTATAATGTATCTTTAATATATATTTTAATATGCCTTTAATGCTAACCCTCTGGCAGTCTAGCAAAAATATAAAACTGGCCTAGAAATGGGGTCATGGCACATTCAAGTATGGGAACTTTCTCATTAGCCTCTGTACATCCAGTTTATGATCAGTAAAGCTCATGTTTACCGAATACTTTCCAGGAATGGTACTAAGTGCTTTTCATCTCATTTAAGGAAGAACAGAGGGAGTTAATCTATATTCAAATGTGGTCCAGTCTTCCTTGGTGTTCTCATATTTGGTCCTTCCTCCCTACCTGAGCTGCCATGGCCTGAGGCAGACCTCATCACCTCACACCAAAGCCTGGCAATTGTTTTGTTCTTTAGTCAGCTCCCTTTCAGCCCTTTCCCCTGCCCCTTCCTCCTTTTCTACAGTGAATACTCTAAGGGATCTCCTCTCATCAGCCTGTGAGTTTGAGGGGGGTCAGACACTGTCTTCCTATAGTTCTCCCATTTCATCATGAGAAATAGTACTGTATGGGTGGGTGGGCTAAAAGAACTCACTGAGCAAACACTGGCTTAGCAAAGTTTGAATCCCTCCTTTCCTACTCCAGGTATTCTTGGATAAACTGGCACAAGCTTCATCATCTGGGAAATTATACAGGTAGGCAGAGCTCCAAGACTCATCTTCACTCAAATTCTGCCCTCTCTGAAGTTCACCAGTCTCCACTCATAGGAGTGACAGTGGCTCTAAGCGGGGTAGGTTGGGAAGCTATCAGTGACTCTTCAAGCTATCACCAGAGACCCATCCCTCTGGATGCACCTTTCCCTCGGGTAGAAAAGCCATGGGGACTTTCTGGTTCCATCAGTTTGGGAACAAGCCTATTTCAACATATACAGAACAATTAAGAAATATACACAAGGGAGTGAGAATATGTTCTTCTTTTTTCCTTTTAGCCCACAAAGTTACTAAGATCAACCACACCTCATCTCTTCTCACACAGGACAGTGACATACCCTCAGACAGTGCAGTCTTGAACTCATCCTTAGCTTCTTAGCTGATCTGAACTCCAGGCAGTTTGGGAAAAGTGAGTCTGTTCACTTCTAGGATTGTTTGCCTTAATTTCCTGATCAATTAATATTATCATGTTCTCCCAATGTAATGTTGAAAGACATTTTATAGGAAAAGGTTAATGTTATGCCACCAAATCTAAGCAGCCCAATTCTTCCACAGAACACTTAAATTGCATGATTTCAAGCAGAAATGGTGTACATATTTGCCAGCCCAACTCCTGGTCTGTTCCACCAATTCCTTAACTACAGAAATAGACTTAACTTCCAGGGCTGAGGGATTGAGAGGAGGAAGACATTTTGTGCAAAGCTTGTAGCAGCTGTTCCTAATTTTAAAACATTAAGGAAGAAAGAAGCCTATTAGTTCAGAACAACTAACTGCAAAAACCAATCACAGAACTTAAAATTCCACTTTCCTCTCTCTGTCTTTGTCAAATTAAGCTGGTGGTTCCAGACTCTCCTTCCTCAATCAAAGTCATACATTGTACAGGGACTTACCTGTGGTTACTTTCACGGAAAAATCACAGGTGCTTCTCTGTAAGGCTATTGCACCTATAAAAGCTGTCCACACAGGTAGCATATGCAAAATGGAGGTGTCAATTACTTTAAACATATGAAGTGGTATAGAGTGATGTTTCATATGAATCTCTTTTAGATTTCTATAACTGATTTTAATTTAATAACATTTTTCTCATTATACAAATAATTTATACATAGTACAGAAAATCTGGAAAATAATATTAGGCCTAAGAAGGGTATAAAAACTATCGCATTTGCTAGCCTATCACCTTATAATAAATGTTACTATTTTAGAATATCTATAACTGCAGTTTTTTTTCTGTTCATATAGATTATAGATTTGTTTTTATTATACAAATGAGTATATCTCACTATACATAGTATTGGATAACACCCTTCTTTCTCTTAATAAATTACATGCATGTTATATACATTAAGTAGTTCTCTTACAACATTATTTTTAAGGGCTGCAAAGAGGCTCATTAACTCTATCATAATTTAAAAAATATTCAGTGGTTGTGCCTTTAGATTATTTTTAATTTTTATTGTTAAAAACATTGCAGCAATGATTCATGGTTGATACATTTTTGCATTCATCCATGGCCATGTCTTCCTGTACTATTCCTCAAGATAGATATGGTGGCTCAGGGTTTGCAACATTGTAACACTCTAAAAGTTATTCACAGAAGAGTCATTAAGCCAAGAATTTCACCAGAAGAGCCAGAAATGTTGTGCCAACTCTATTTTTTTTAAAGTTTAGATTCTTTTAGAGTAAATTAAAGGAAATTACTTCTGGAGAGTCTAGTTTAATGCTCTGGAGTGGAGCCCAGACCAGACACATACATTGTTTTAAATTCAATAGCTGATTTTATAGAACAGCTAGGGCTGAGGACCACTGGGGCTCATTAGCAAGCTTCCTGATTTACCCGGGAATTTTACTTCCAAGGAAGATGTAACTGAATTACAATCCCATAAAAAAAAAAAATTAAACATAATGATGGAACAGGAACTTGAGAGATGCAACTACAGGTCCTCATAAATGGGTTTTATAGAATATCTTTCAGCTGCGTGCATCTGTGTGTAAGCACATTCACACTAAATACCTAAGTCACAGCAGTGATTGATGAAAGGAATATAAATTGCACTTCCTGCCCCATCACCTCCTCACTTTGGAGTCCAAGGGTAAAGCTACAACAAATAAATGAGGTGGTCACTTTTCACGTCTGTTTTGTCATCTTAATTTAAAATCAAAAATCTTTAAAAAGAAATGGATGAATAAAAGACACTGAAAACCCAGTATCTCACACCATCAATTCTCAGGGGCAGGAAGATGAGATCATACTATTTCCTCCCTAAATCTGAGTAATCCCTCAGAACTTTATAATCCCCTCATCGTCCTAGAGAAATTCGATCAGTAGCTTACTGTGCTGCTCTCTCTTTCCAGTCCCCTTTCACAGCAGTGACTGCCATCCAGGGTCCCCTCCTCCCACAGGCCCAGTCTACTGTGGACATTGATGTCACTTGACTAATAATGCCTCCACCCTTTCCCCCCAGTGCTCATAGTGTCCCTTTCCTTTTATATCTTTAGTATTGTCTCATCATTCATCCCATTTGAGCTCAGGCCTTTGCATTCCACTCTACATGTGTCTACAGTTCCCCCTGAGGGCCCTCGCCACTCCAGCTTAAGTCACATAAAGATCAATTTACAAAAGACAGGAACTATTTGTGTCTGAACATGCTAGCTGGTATTGTCTTTGGCCATTTCCTACAGCATAGAGCTGCACTGTTACTTAATAATAAAAGTAAAGCCCAACATGTATGAAGTATTTCGTTCAATAAGCCTGGCACTACAGTAAGTATGCCATCTGTAATCTCTTCAGCCCTTACATATTGCCTAGTTTACAGAGGTGGAAAGTGAGGCTTAGAAAGGTCAAGACACTTATGTAAGGTGACACAACTGGTAGGTAACTGAATGAACTCAAGCAGAGATTCACAATCTAACTTGACCATGCAGGTGTTGTATTTCCTACACTCCTAACCTAATCTCAGATTGAGAAGATGCCATCCATTCTCCCAGTCCAGTGCCTCTTCTAGCAAATTCCAGCCACATTGTCCTACTCCCTGCTCCCCTAAAACACTAGCTGGAATTATATTAAGGGTACAGTCTCTCTCATTAAAGTAAATCACAGGAACTGTCAGAGTTTTAGCAGAGAATTCTAGAAGGATAATGTTCAGAGAGGGGCAGAATCAAATATATGTTGATATGTACCTATCTACCCCACTAATTTTCTGCCAGAGGTCGTGTTTTGCTTTCAAATGGTGGTTCGTTTCTTTGTACCTCTTCTTTCTGTTTGTACCAAGTCTATGCATCCAGCAAAACGACGCTCATACCCTCTACACAGTGAATTTGCTGCCCATTTACTGCCAGGTAAAGTAATTCACCTTTTTCCCGTAAATTTCTGGTTCAGCCAACTACACAGATTCATCAAGGGACCACACACGAGGTCATGAGTATCTGAGAATACTTGTTATACTTGGGGTGGAGACTAGCTTTATGGAAAGGGGGGGATTTAGGGACTAGTAAAATATGGTAGTAGGAGAGGAGGGAAGCAAATTAAGCACAATCTTGGCCAAGTTACTTCATTTCTGATTCTCAGTTTCTTCTTCTTTAATAGGAAGAGGTTAGGCTATATAAGCTCAGTTCTTACTTCTTGTACATCTTCGCATACCTTTCATTGTCAGCAACACTGTAGGTTCTAACTTTGCAGTGTTGAATTCACTTACTAATTCTGAGTCTTGCAAACATAGATTGTGCCTAAATCCTAAACACATGCAATTATTATTTGACTTTAAGTTTTGCCAGAAATGCAAAATTTCACTGAAATTTTGATTTAGCTTGGCTTAGTGATTTGAGGTAAGAGTAACCTTCATACCAAACCTTCTTCAAGAATGCAAATCCAGATAAGCCAAGGCTTTATGAAGGCACTTCCTTACCTCTCATTTACTCCTAAAGTTATGTCCCTCTGGCTCCACCACCCCCCCCGCCCCCCGCAACACTATAAATGCTTTGGCTGCATTACCCATGACTTCCCAGCTGCCAAACACTATGATGACTTTTCAGACCTCATCTTACTCAACTTCTCCATGCCATTAGGGATTGCTGACTCTTCTTATTAAACTCTCTTGGCCTGCACGATCCCTTTCTCTTCTCTGATGCCTTATTTCTCTTCCTGCTCTTGTTTCAATCTCATTTAGGAGTTTTTCTTCTCATGTTCCCTCAAATATTAATATCCCTGGGTTCTCTGGCATCCCTGCATTCTCCCTGATTGATCTCATCCACACCCCTAATTTCCTAAATGGAATTTCTCACCCTCACCTCCCTCCTGAGTTATATATATATATATATATCATAAATATCTCCACCAGAAATATCCCACAAATAGCTTAAGGCCAGTGTATATGGAACTAAATCATTATATTTCATCCAAAGGCTATTCCAACTTCATTAATATGTGTATACCCATAAACTAATCTTTTTTCTCTCTCTTTCCTTTCTCTCTCTCTCTCTCTCTCCCTCCCTCCCTCTCTCCTTACCTCCCCCCTTCTCTCTCTCTCTCTCTCTCTCTCTCTCTCTCTCTCTCTCTCTCTCTCTCTCTCTCTCTCTCTGTCTCTCTCTCTCTTCCATAGATGGATAAAGACAATCCAGGGAATAAATGCAACCAAGTTTTGGAAAACCTTATCTTACACTCCAACTCCTTAAGTCCTTCAGCACCAAAATTTTCTCAAGTAATTATTTTATTTTATTTCATTTTAAGTTAATATACAATGTAATTAAATGTTTTGTACATAGTTCTAGGAATTTTAACACGTGTATGGAATTGTGTAACTACTTCCATAATGGAAGTGCAGAACAGTTCCATTTCCCCGCCCCCTAAAATTCCTTGTGTTATCTGTTTGTAGTCACACCCCCTCCTCATTCTGTATTCCTAGAAGTAATCCATCTTTTCCCTGTCACCACAGGTCTTTTAGAGAATGGCATATGAATGGAGTGAAACAGTACATCTTCTCTTGAAGTTGGCTGCGTTCAATGGGTATAGTGCTTTTTAGATTCACCCAAATTGTTTTTTGTAAAAATAGTTTGTCCCTGTTATTGCTAAATAGAGCTCCATTGTACAGATGTGGCCCACAGTGTTTATACATTCACCCACTAAAGGACCTTTGGATGTTTCCTGATCTTGGCGATTATGAATAGAGCTGCTATAAATGTTTGTGGATGTTTTTACGTGAACATAAGTTTTCATTTCTTTGGGGCAAATACCTAGGAATGGGATTGCTGAGTCATATGGGAAATACATGTTTAACTTTATAACCAACTGCCAAACATCTATCCAGAGTGTCTATTTCATTTTGTTGCCAGCAATGTATGCAAATTCCAATGGCTCCACAGCCTCAACAGCACTTGGCAATATATATATATATATATATATATTTTAATTTTAATTTTAAGTATCCTAATAGATGTGCAATAGTATCTTATTGTGGTTTGAATCTGTATTTCCCAAGAGGCTAATGAAAAATTTTTATGTGCTTATTTGCCATCCTTTTGCCCAATTTGTTTGGCATATTTTAGTTCTTTTGTTTTTTCATATAAATTTCAAATGGTGCTTTTTTTTTTTTTTTTTGAGGGCAGTGTCACTGGCCCTCATATGTGGGACCCGAACCGGGGCCGCTGGCTTCCCACGCCAGCACTTAACCACCACGCCACTTGACCGGCCCCAAAATGTGCTTTTATATACCTTCAAAAAATCCTGTTGGAATTTTGATATGAATTGAGTTAAATCTATAGATAAATTTGAGGAGAATTAAATATTTAGTATGTTGAGTCTTCTAATTCATGAACACAGTATTTTTCAAAAATTGGTTAGTTTGTATTCTTAAAGTTGAGTTATCAGGGTTCTTTTTATGTTCTAGATACGAGCCCTTTGTTGGATACATGATTTGCAAATATTTTCTCCCCGTTGGTAGCATGTCTTTTCATTCTCAAAATAGTGCCTTTGATAGAGCAAACGTTTTTCATTTTTCTTAAATCTAACTCATCAAACTTTTCTTTTATCGATTGTGTGTTGGTATCATGTGTAAGAATTCTTTGTCTAATCCCAGGTCGCAAAGTTTTTCCCCATTTTTTTCTTTTAAATTTCATAATTCTGTTTTACATATAGATCTATGACCAAGTTTTGAGCTAATGTTTATATAAATTTGAAGTTAAGATCAAGGTTTTCTGTGTTTGGGTTTATTTTTTGCATATGGTTATCCAGTCATTTTAATACTATTTATTTGTTGAAAGGCTTTCCTTTCTCCATTGAACTGCTTTTGCCACTTTGTGAAAAATCACTGGGATATTTGTATGCTTTATTGATCTACGTTTATCTTTTTGCCAATATCACACTGCATTGGTTGCTGTTGTTTTGTAATAAATCTTAAAATCTGAGTGTGATTTCTCCAACTTTATTACTCTTTTCAAAATTACTTTGGTTATTATAGTTTGTTTGCTTTGCTATATAAATTTTACAATCAGCTTATCTGTGTTTATAAAAATAGTGCTGAGATTTGGTTGGAAATGCATTAAATCTATAGATCAATTAGGGGAAGTTACATCTTTGCTGTGTTGATTCTTTCAATCCATAAAATAATATATCTCTCCATTTATGTAGGTCTTCTTTTATTTATTTATCAGGGTTTTGTAGTTTTCAGTATACAGAACTTGTTCATGGTTTTTTTTAGATTTATACCTAAGTATTTCGTTTTTTGGAGCTAATATAATTTTAAAATTTTTGGTTTGTGCCATTATAAAGAAATACATTTGATTTTTATGTGTTGACCTTGTGTCCTGCAACCTCATTAAACTCACTAGTTTCAGAGTTCCTTTGCAGATTCCTTGCAATTTTCTGCATAGACAATCATGTCATCAGAAAATATGCTTAGCTACTATTTCTTTTTCTTACCTTATTAGACTGGCTAGGACATCCATGGTGATTGATGAAATCAGTTATTCTTGCCTTGTTACCAATTTTAGGGGAAAGGCATTGTTTTTCAACATTAAGTATGATGTTAGCTAGGTGTTTTGTAGATGCCTTTTATCAGGTTAAAAAAGTTTCCTTCTATTCTTAGTTTTTCAGAATGTTTCTCATAAATGAATGTTGAATTGTTGTCAAATACTTTTACTGCATCAATTGATATGATTATGTGATTTTTTTTCTTTAGATTGTTAATATGGTAGATTATATTGATGGATTTTCCAATTCTGAACCTGTCTCATAGTCCCAGTATAATCTCCATTTATAGTGTAAAACTGTTTTATATATTGAAATATTCAATTCTTTAATATTTTATTGAGTATTATTGAATTTATAGTCATAAAGCATATTTGACCTGTAGTGTTTTTTGTTGTGGTTTGTTTGTTTTGTTTTCTAGTGCTGTTTTGGTCTAGGTTTGGTATCTGTGTAATGCTGGCCTCATATATTAAGTAGGGAATGTTTTCTTCTAATTTCTGGACGAGAGTGTGTAGAATTGGTGTTAATTCTTCTTTAAATATTTGGTAGAATTTGCCAGTGCAACCATCTGTTCCTGGAGGTGCTTTTTAAAAATTTTTAACTACAAATTCAATTTCTTTAATTGTCGTAGGATTATTTTAGGTATCTATTACATCTTGGGTGAGTTTTGATAGTGTGTTGTTTTCAAGGAATTATTCTATTTCATCTAAGTATTTGACTTTGTATCAGTAGAGTTGTTCTTAGTATTCCCTTAACATCTTTTTAATGTCTATGGAATCTGTAGTGATATTGCCTCTTTCATTCTTGATATTGGTAATTTATGATCTATCTCTTTTTTTCTTTGTCAGTCTTGCTAAAGGTTTATCAATTTTATTAATCTCAAAGAATCACCTTTTGTTTTATATTCTCTATTTTCTGTTTTCAATTTCTATGATCACTGTCTTTGTTATTTCCTTCTTTCAGCTTGCTTTGGGTTTATTTTACTCCTATTTCTCTAGTTGTTGTTTTTTTTTAAATGGAAGCTTAGGTTATTGATTTGAGAGTTACTTTCTTTTCTTAGACAAGCTTTTAATGCTACCAATTTTTTAAATTTTCTCCAAAAAAATCTGTGTGATAGAAAAAATACTCAGAACTGGTGTTAGGGTGCATCAGATTTCATTTGAATGCAAGACAAGGTATTTTTGAATTAATGAATCCATCATATAATCTGAGAGAGAGGATCAAAGTGATTTAAAATGTGAATGCTTTAGATGGTCCAGTGCAGAATTAATCACAGAGGTATAACAGACAAGAGTTGTCACAGAACAAAGAACAAAGCACTCTCTACAACAGGGTGGGAGGCTCTTCTGCATGGCACTATTCTGCTAAAAGGCACTCTAATAGCCCTATGTATTAATCTTAAGTCACAATGCTCCAACCTTTATGTCTCTTCTACCAGGAGACAACAATATGCATTGTGGGTGTGTCCATTGTACATGGTTTATAATATACTCAATTGCATCCTTTGTGATTCACTGAATAAACATTAATAAATATTTCTAGTGTGTTTGAGGCTACGAAAGAATTATTTTGAGCCCATGTTTTAATGAAGTCACAGTTGCCTTAGGGGGAAACATGATATATACAAATGTCATGGATATCAATCAGCACTTGAGGTCATTTGTTTAAAACATACTATGTTCCAGGCAGTGTATGTGCTGGTACTTTAATACATTAAATCTCTACCACCAGCCTATAAGCTATAGAGAAGAGGAAAGATAGTTTCATTGAAGGAATATGGGTTTGGGAGTCAGAAACCAAGTTTGAATCTCTGCTCTCACACTTAATGTGACTTGAACTAGTTATTTTAAATCTCTAAACTTCAGGTGTTTTGTTTTTGTTTTACTTAAAAATGGGGTAAAGTTGTTGTGAGAATTAAAAGTGATTGATATATGAAAAAGGCCTCGTTGGGTGAGAAAATAGGGGTTTCAAAGTCTAAAATATGTCCCTTCAAACCCAACATCACAACATTTTAGGTATGAGACCTTCAGCAAGTTATTTAATTTTTCTGAGTTTTTATATCTCATTTATTAAACAGTGGCCGGCCGAGTGGCTCGGTGATTAAGTGCTGGCTTGGGATACCAGTGGCCCCGGTTCGGTCCCACATATGAGGGCCAGTGACACTGCCCTCAAAAAAAAAAAAAAAATATATATATATATATATATATATATATATATATATATATATATTAAATAGGGCTTGTTAGATGGATGTATAGATAGATAAATGATAGATACATGATAGATAGATAGATAGATAGATAGATAGATAGATAGATAGATAGAAAGATAGATGCAGAAATATAGACAGATCCTCAGATCCTCTTCCCCTCCACCACAGAACCTCTCCTTTAGGTGTTCCCCTCTCAATTACTGGCAACTCCATCCATCCTTTCAGTTGTTCAGATCAAACAACTTGGAGTAGTTTTTGACTCTCTTCATAGCTCACAATCTCTAAAAACAAATCCCATTAGTTCTACCTTCCAAGTCTCTTCAGGCTTTTTTCACCCCTACTATCTCCTCTTCCATCATCATGGTCCAAGCCACCTGTCCTATTAACTTCCTAACTGGTTATCTCACTTCTACCCTTAACCTTCCTACCCACTGCCCTCATCAAAGCATCCAGAATGACCCTTTTAAATACAAATCAGATAAAATTCTCCAATGCCTTTCCATCTCAGTCAGAGTAAAAGTCAGTCTTTACAATGGCTTAAAAGGTTCTCCAGAAGTCCGCCCACCCCTGCCACCCAGCCTGCCCCACTCAGCCACCCCTATGATCTCTTCTCCTATGCTTGCACCAACACCTACTCCACTCTGGGCCCACTAACATCCATGCCATTCTGGGAACATCCATGTTCTCTCCCACCTCAGGGACCTAACAAGTTCTGGTACTTCCACCTAGAATGTTCTTCACTCAAATCCTCAAGCCCCCCTACCTCACCTCCTTTAAGTTTTTGCTCAGATTTCATCTTTTTAGCAAGGTCTTCCCTGTCCACGTCATTTAAAATTACAACAACCTACCCTCCACCAAGTATTCTCTACTCCCTTACCCTACTTTATTTTTCTATAACGTTTATCACCATCTGACAGTGTTATGTTGTACTTATTTAAGTTTTTGTTGTTGTCTATTACTCCAACACACGTGAATGAGAACGCTTTGTGAGAGTAGGGATCTGGGGCTGTTTTGTTCATTGTCATGTCCTCAAATCTATAATAGTATCTATTCTCTCTCATCCTCTCTCTTTCTCTAAGCCCCTCCCTTCCCTTTTTCCTTTTTCTTCCCTTTTTCTTCCCTTCTTTTCTCTCTCTCTCAAATATATACACATACGTATCATGGCAACTTCTCTGTGTTCATGGAACCCTAGCAATAGACAACCCAAATCTTAGTTTTCTTAGCTTGTTAGAAACAACTCCCTTCACTGGGAAAGAATGTAGGTTTAATGGTATATTTAACATGTGTGTACTAGTACCTACTATGTGTCAGGTACTATTTTATTTAAGATAAATAAGAAATAATCTATGTCCTCAACTCCCTAACTGTCTAGTTTGAGAGAAAAAAAAATGAGTAACTACACTAAGAAATAAGAAAAAGATACAAAAAAAAATATTTCACTTAGTAAAGAGGGAATAGTAAGAGGTTTAAAAATAAGGGCCGGCCAAGTGGTTCAGTTGGTTAAGAGCTCGCTCAAGAGTGTGAGCTGAGCTCTGAGCAACAGCAGTTCAATGCCAGCCCAAGGTGAGTTGCCACTAAGCTGCCAACAGGTGGCAGGACGGCTCACCTAAAAAAAATAAAAAATAAAATAGATCTGCTGTGGTCAAGACAAACCCGGCAATAACAATCAGAGAGAAGACTAATGGCGCATGTGAATTTGGTGTAGACGATTCCCCATTTTGATCAACCTCGGGAGTTGATCAAATGATTCAAGTGTTCCTCTGACAATGAGTCGGCCATAATCTTATGTTTGCTTTCGCCTGTGTTGGTGGTTATGAAATGATCCTCACGCTACCATTCCTAATATTAGAAGATTCCATTCTAACCAGTACAAATTGTTAGGCCAAAAAGTGGGCGTTTATAGTACGGGTTTATTTGTTATCCAGTGGGCCTGGGTTACGGTGAACTCAGCATTTGCTGAATAACAAACACATACTGGAACCTTCCCTAATTTGCTGAATGTGACTAAACAAGAGGTGTTTGGGGGCACATTCAGAGGAACTAAAAGATGGAGGAATGGGGAAGGTGAATCGTAATAGCTAAAGTGTTCCTGCATTATGAAAACGAAATTGCCCTTCTGAGTAAACATTTAGCAAACTGACAGATTCATAACTCCAGGGTGCAGAGGGCTGAATATGCCAAGAGCAACAGCAAAAAGAAGCCTTGAGGACATACCTCTCATTTCTAAACCTTATTTCATTAGTGGAAACTTTGGGAGTGCTGCTTCATGCCCTAGAATTCGAACTCTATGTAAGGGTGAGGGTGCAATGTTTGGACACAAGAGGGACATTAAGGGGGGAAAAACACACATTTTTTAAAGGCGCTCTTTGGGAAATGGTAGGAATAGCAACTCTTTGGTAATAACTGTGTGGTATTTGGTGATTTCACATACATTATCTCATCTAATCCTCTTAGTATCCCTGAGAGGTAAGTACTATCATTTTCCACATTAGATAAAATAGAGAACTGAGGCTCAGAGAGATGAATGACTTTCCCAAGAGGCGGAAACAGGAACGAATCATGGTCTTTTCACTCACAATCCTGTCCTTGTCTTTCTTTACTGGCTGTGATGAAATTCGGGAAAAAAAGTTTATAAAATTCTGATCTAAAGCATTATTTTCCAGCTTTGGTTGCCCATTGAAATCTCTTGGAAATATTTAAAACTCTGATGTCTGAATGCCAATGCTAGAGATTCTGACTCAACTAGTCTGGGTTACAATCTGGACAACAAGGTTTTTTAAGCCCCTCCTCCCCCCACCCCCCCACCCCCAATGATTCTAATGTTTAGTCAGAATTGAGAATTACTATGGGAAAATTATTTTAAATTACCGTTTTCCTGATTTCCAATGTAGGCCTATTGAATTAGAGTACCCTGGGTGAATTGGGGAAATTGTGTTATTTTATAATCTTCCCAGGCTGTTCTAGTAAGTAGCCAGATCTAGGGACCACTGGTCTACCATGTGACCTTCAGAGCTTCTCAAGGTGAGTCACACCTTGAAGATCCAAGTATTGGTCCCACCTCTGTCCTTGCTTATGTTTTCAAAGAGAACGGATTTATGTTCATAGCATCTCTGTTTCTTCATCCTAAATTAAGACTACCAATATTTGTTACCATCAATCTCTTTGGAATGTTCAAAGGAAAAGTGATAAATATCAAGTGGTTTAAAAGTTATAACACATCCTATACATATAAGGTATTGTTATTATTGCACCTGACTGGTATTCCTGGGTTTTATCTCTAAAACTGCCTTCTGAACAGGCCCTCTCCATAGGAGAAGGATGCTAGTCTTTACTCTCCCTTTTACCCTCTTCATAAACTCACAAGAAGGCAGCCTATGCCTGAGAAGGGTCACCAAAGATTCTCTTTCCCATCAGAGGAAATAATACATAGAGGGGAAATGGAAAGAGATGAGAATTGTATAGCGCCAACCACAGGCATTTGTTGGCAAAGATACAAATTCAACCAAAGGACTGAAACGTTAGATGATATGCTTTCCCAGCACTCAAATTCAATTCAGAAATAAGACTGCCCATTACCAATAACATCCCGTCCCACTGGGAGCCTGCAACTTCTTCGTCCGGGCTATGCCAGGGCTTTCTGTGTCTAACTCTATAATGGGAATATTAAGAGTGACTTGGGAGGGGGCAGGATATGCATAAAGAGACAGAACACATTAGACAGATGCTTTCTCAGTTCAGATACAACTCCTACCTTCCAAGAGGTCACTACTCTTCAGATTTTCAGGAGAATGACCAAGGGGATTGATAACTTAACCCTTTCAACTCTACGGAAAACTTTGCAAATCACTAATTTCTGGGGTCCATCCCCAGAGATCCTGACTTAAATGGGCATCATGTAGTTTTTAAGCCTCCAAGGAGATTGCAATGGGTAGTCAACCTTGAGATTCCAAGAAGAGAGGCATGACAGAATAAGAGGGGCCAAGTCTTTAGCCCTAGGCCTTTACTTTGCCCTGGAGATTCTTCTGTGGTCTTACTGTTAACCCACTGCCATTCTGACCTCAAGGGAGTGTCCATCCCCATTTAAAGCTATGGACCAACTGTCTCAAGGGATGGGAGTAATTCATTCATGATTTTTAAAAAGACTTGACTAAATTTTGAAGGAGAACCAAAGTAAAGTGACCAAGAAAACACAAGAAATCAATAGGGTTATAAATACAATTTTTTTTTTACTGTAGTCTCTGTCACCTATGGTACTTGCCAGCACCCTGTTCCCACCAAAAATCCTGATGGGAACAGCTACCCACTAGCCCACCATTGCCAAGATGGTGTTTCTTGGTATGTAAGTCGGTATTTCAGTGGATAGACAAACATATGTGAGCCAATTTTTTTCTCAAATTACCCCTCAGAAAAGGAAGAATTGTTGTATATTCGAGTTCTTACAATAATCTTTCATATTCCTGGACTCTCTGGTAATTATTTTATTTTAAACAATAATGTGCTATTTAGGACAGGCACATTAACTGAATCAATACTAGTTTAGGGTGTCTGATTTGTAGAGGTTACCTGACAAAAATCATTGAAATCACAGAAGGCAAGTAAATTTCACAAAAAAATTGTAATTATTCCTAGGATTTTAACTGTACAATTGTAATTGTTTTAAGATAATTTAACAACCACAAATATATACCTACAGGGTGAATATTTAAAAAAAAAATCCTAGTGTTATACAAATGGGTACTTGAAACTGAGGATAAAAATTACTGTGGCAGATCATACACATTCAAAAAGTGCCATGACTCAAAAATGTGAGACAATAATTGCTGTAGAAAACTATTAGATGACTCAATAGGCAATCCTAATAGTGAGGAAAATGCTGATTTCTTTCTCATAAAGTGTAAGCAGAGAAAAAAACTCTGCTTAAATTTGAATTTTAAAAAGCAATATTTCTAACTTCATATTTTTCTATGTCATTAAGAATACCTATGTTCATCTAAATTTCTAAATTAAATATTATAAGTAGACATATTACTATTTCTCTCATCTCCAAAGTTTGCATATGTATACTCCCACAAATCTTTCTTTTTTTTTATGGGAAAAATGGAGGAATCACTTATGGTCTGGCATAAATAGAAGGGTTGATTCTCTCAGTATTTTTCAAAGTCTTAAATATACTCATAGGCATTGTGACTCCCTAAAGTGGGGAAAGAATATAACATGGTATATTTCCCATTCTTATTTGACCATGGAAATTTAATCCACATGAGATCAGATTTCTGTAGAATGCATATGGGAAACACAGCTCTTGCCCTAAAGGATCCAGACAACCTCAAAAACACCTTCAGTAGCTTCCTTTCCATTGATCTCCAAGCAGAATGCTGCCATGTGTGGATGTCATCTTACCACCCACCACACTGAAGCTATCTCCTGGTACATTACATCTAGGGGAAATTTTAACTTTGTTTTTCTCTGCCAGTCACTGGGGTTCTGGCCTTATTAAGTACTTGGCATAACAAATGGGCTACTGTTCAGGTATGATCCCTAAAACAGGGAATGCTCTGGTCATTTCCAAGCTCAGCAGTATAATAATCACTTAACCATACAACATCCAGGCCATCCACCCCCAATTCATATAATGAGTAATAGGGAGTCATGCAGCATTTCCCATATGCTAGGTGATGTGTGACTGTACAATGATAGGCAATGATATGAGTTGTAACTATAATGAATTGAGCATCCTTGGGCTATGACGCTGATGATAAAATGAATAATAGCTACCAGTGATATTAATGACCATATATGGAGTATGTATGGTGGGCTCTAAACTAAGCTCTTACCATTTAATTCTCACTGCAATAATCCCCACAATATTGGTAGTACTGTTAGTTCTATTTGCAACTAACGAAACTAGGAGGTCAAAGTCAAAATAAGTTGCCCAGAATCAAGAAAATGGACAAGTCCTATCACTTAGCCCTCTATGTCACTGCATTTCTCAGTCTTTAATTCTCTAGTTTATTCCAAGCTGTTTGAGGGAAAGGCAGTCCAGCTCTGTATTCCAAAGTTACACCTTAAACTAAGTGACTGGCTTTTATACAGTAGCTCCAGCTTGTGGCAGACTGAAGAAAATAAAATAAATTAGTAAAAGGCCTATCTAATGTTAACCCAGAACATTGAAAGACTCCAACATGTGACTAGAATTGTGTCGGGTGTTTTTTTTTGTAAACATTTTTAACTTTCGTATTATTTTTTAAATGTATTTGTTCTATGGTATTCGATAAGTCTTCTATGAAGAAAGTCCTGAGAATTGTTCCCCCAAGCAGCCACTCTTGATACAGTGGGGGGTAAAAATGAACCTGGGCCACCACATGACTTTGGGTAAGAAATTTAACCACTTTTTGTCTAAAACCAAGGGGATAATTATATTTTCCTTGTAGGGTTATTATGATATGCAAATCAGATGTCATTTGTAAAGCCAGGAACATAGTACGTATTTGTCCAACAAATGATAGCTTTTTTCCCCCTGAAAAAAACAAAACAATGGAAAAGGGTCCATCTGCTCTTCTGTCTTGTTGGTGCTGATATCATTTGCAAGTTTGCGCTGGCAGTGATTACAGTTGCTCAAAGTGGTATTTTATTTTTAAATGGCACAGATTTGTCTGAAAAAGGTAACACTAGCTATGAAGAGACTTTAAACCCTGGCTGGAGCCTACCCTGGGAAAAGATGATACAACTTTCCCACCTGTGAAGAGGCAGATCCAGGCACTGATGGAGTTTCTGTGATGAAAGCTGCAGACCACAGGAGAGCTTCTATATATGCTCTGCACACTTAGTTCAGTGAGCATGCTGGTAGTTCCCCAGCCAGAGCAGACCTTTGTACGCAAAGAGCCCTTTGATTCCAAGAACACTTATGGGTCCTATTAGTATACACACTCTATTAAACCTGTATCATGCCATTTGAGGTATTTGATGTAAGTCATAATTAAAAGAAATCCTCATAAAATTATATATGCTGAAACACTAATTTATTGTTTTATCTTTATATTTGATTAAAATTATTAATAAATTAGTTTTATTAGCATTTTTGCAGATTTATATTTAACATTTAAAATATAAATAGATCTTTACTATGCAGATGGCAAAGACACTTCGTTTTATTTATTATTTCCTATTTTTGATGGCTTAGTTGCATTTTATTAGATAGTTTTCATTAGATGTTTTGTTGTGTTTTTTTTTGTTTTCATTAGATGTTTTTTTAAAAATCAAAGAGTGAAGTCTGTCAAGGTGGGGGTATGACTATTATTTTGGAAAGATTAAATATTTCAAAAATGTACGTACTGGGCCACCCGAGTGGCGCATTGGTTAAGAGCTGGCTTGGGACGCTAGCGGCCCCGGTTCAGATCCCACATCTGAGGGCCAGTGACACTGCCCTCTGCAGCTAATAACAGCTCCACCTGGAGTTGGGCTGTGCGAGCCCCAGCGATGGTGTAGGCTGCAGCCTCTGCTGCAGTGGGCTGCATTAGGCTACAGTGAGTGGCCTGCAGCCAGTGTGAGTGGCCATCCAGAGGCCGGCGACCGATCTGCCTCACCCGAGAAGAGTGCAATGATGATAACAACATGGGCTAGTGAAGCAAAGTCCTCCACAACTAGACTGAAGAACAAAAGGACAGCAACTTGTCTGTTCCCCTCCCCCAACCCCCCAACGCTATTCCCCTCCCCAATTCCCCAATAAAATGTTTTTAAAAAAATGTAAGTACTGTAGGTTAGGACATACAGTATATTAAATATATCAGAGTTACATGAAATATTTATAGCACAGGTATGTTCAAATCCTGATGGTAAAATCTACTAGCCTCAGTTAATTTGTCAATAAAATCAAGATGATTGTATAATATAATTTGTGGAGTTGATATGAGGATTAAATAAAATGATCTATGCAAAGAGGCTACTTTACATGAGACCCAGCATGGAATAGATACTCGATAAATATTAGTTCCTTTTGCTTTTTCCTGTGTGAAGATGGGCTTCACCTAGCAGATTGTAATTCCACAGAAATGGTTTAAATATTCTTTGGAGACAGAGAAAACAGCTTTTAGCAGGCAGCTTCAAACCCTCAGAACACTAACCAAAAATAAAATAAATTAAAAGTCAGTGTGAAAATTGTAAACATAGAGTTATTCAGTTATTTTTATAAAGCTTGTAGAAAACATTTAAAGTGTATAAATGAAAAAGAATGAGGTGAGAAGCTGTCACAACTCAGATAATAATTCTGTGGCTTTGGAGAGTTTATGCTCTTTATGCTTCATTTATCCATTGCTCCCTAACAGGGATAAAATAGAGAAAACAAAGAAAATACTAAAAGGCTCACAGCTCTTCCCCTCAAAACTCATTATTATGACATAAAAGCTGCTATTTGTAAAACAATGTTTAGAATTCCCGTTGCCATATAATTAGAATGAATCACATTCTATTCCCCTCCATTTATTGAAAATCAAGGGAATATCAAATTTTGATTGGTGGCCATTTGGATGGAAATGATTGGTCACCAAAAGACTTGTAATGTCCATTTTTATTTCACAGCATTGGCAGCCATTGAAAGGACTATAAATAAGATTCATAACAACTGAATGAACTACCCAACAAGATGTTTCTTATATTGATTCATGTCTAGTCATTTTGGGGGGCTTTGAAATGGTCTTCAATTTCCCAGGACCAATAGGGCTCCCACTTTTGAAACATAAGGTAGGCTATCCCATGTAGCTAGCTAACAAAGAGCAGAGAGCAAATGATCATAACAATAGCTTACATTTGTAGAAAGAAAGCACTTTTTAGCCCTTGTCTCATTTTATTCTCATCAACTCTGTGGCATGTGGCAAGGCAGGAATGTCTTACTGTCCCCATTTCACTCGTGAAGAAACTGAGGCTAAGCGAGTTCAGCCAGCAGCTTGTAAAACCAGAAAGTGTGAATATGGGTGGGGTGGGAAAGGGAAATGTTGACTCCTTCTCAAAGGAGGGAGGTTATGGGCAAGAATGGTATTAGAATGGCATCAGATCTCTATGGGGGTGGAGCAGTAGATAATAAATGCAAGTTTTTAGCAGACCAATTAATACATGGCAGCAGTGACACTGCATCTGCACGCTATCTTCCATGGGTTCTCCAGCCTGGGGTGTTTTGTAACTAGTTACAAGAATGCAAGCAATGTGATTTGTTCGAGCACCATTTCAACTTTAAGTTCATCTCGATATAAGGAAAAAGGTGAATATGCCACCAACCTGGATTATTAAAGTGAATATTAAAGCAGATTACCCAAAGCTTAAAAAAAATAAACTTAAAGAGGCTCTCTCTTACCCCACCCTTAGGGATTGTTGGCTAGGTGCCTGAGAAAAGGGAAAAAACAGAGTGGCAACCCAAAGTCAAAATCAATAACCTTTGTGAATCTGAACCATGGACTCTGAGCTTAAAGGATATGAGGCAGGAACCAAGTTTCCACCCTCTTATGCAGAAATAAGAGCAATTGTTGATAGAAAAAGGAAAATATTTCCTCTTCTTCCCTCCCCAGAAAAAGCATGATTAAATAACATGATGATGCCACTCCAAACCCCACATCCTAATTAGAAAGCAAAAATGACATGCTTAAAAAAAAAAAAAAGTATACATGTTCCAAATCCAAAACAGCAACAAATGGGGTGTCTCCAACCTTGGGTGTAATGTGATTACACGCAATAATTAGCAACAAATTTGTAACCAGCCCTGTTGGCTCTGATCAGATGCCAAAGATAAGAGTTCAGTGGATCATCAGTTCTGGGTATAGATCCCTAATCTAAAAGCACTGAAACTTCTAGGCAATGTGCAATGGATTTCAAATGGTTGCAGAGACTTGAAGGAAAAGAAGAAGACTTTTGAGACTGAAAACTAGCCGGATGCCTGGGTTGTTTTCTTGGTGCCAAATGTCATCAGTATCTGGTCCACAGACCTCTTTGGAACAGAGTCAAACTGGAGACCAGCATATGAAGCAAAGCACAGACCCAACCCAACACTGAACTCTGCCAGCCTGAGATTGGGCCTGAGGACATTTGTCCCAGCCAGGGAGGAAGGAGTGCCAGAAAACTTGAATTCAGGCTGCCGTCCTGCGTTTGCTGGGACTTGCAGCATCAGTATCAGCAGGGAGCATTTTGATGCTGGATGGCAAATTCTTGTAGGCTTGGCTTTGTACAAGGTTGAACAGAAAGATCTCCTTAATGAAGGATTTGGATGATGGATTATAGTCCCATGGTGATCAAACCATTTCAACCATTCCCTCACAGAAGGAGCACATCACCATCCATGCAAATAGGCCAGCCCCAGGCCAAATTAAAAAGTAGGCCAAATCTGCCCTTGGCGGGCTCAAAGCTGGGTGTTTCTCCACCTGCCTCCCTTCTTTCAACACACTCCACCTTTCCTGTCTTCTCCCTACTTTCTACCCCAGCAAGGCTCAAACCCTCCCTAGTGCCTCTGGCTATTCAAGATCCCTCCTGGTAAACCGGTTATCTGACAGAGGTCTTGCCTCACCCCAACTAGCAAACATTTACTAAGTCTTAATTATGAGACAGACAAAATGCAGCACACCAGAAAGACAAATATATGAAAAACATGCTTCTGAGCCTTGATGAGATGAGCCTTATAATTCACTCAGCAACATGTACTGAGTTTCCTACTGCGGGGAAGACATAGTTCTGGAAATGATGGAGGATACAGAGATTAGAAATACAAACTTTCTACCTTCGGAAATTCCTTGAATCAAGAAGACTTAAGAGGTAAGAGAGATCAAGCTGTGGAATGGAAGGAACCATAAGGTCTTGAGCAATTACTGTAAAAGCTTCTAACGGCTTTCTCTGCTTCTGCTTCTGTCCCCTATAATAATAATAATAATAATTGATATGATGTATGATATTATATATAATGAGATTTGATATGAGATATGAGATATGATTTAATTTCATTCCCCACTCCAGAGCAAGAGATTTCTTTGTAAAACAAAAATCAGATCATGCCACTTCTAGCTTAAAACCTCCCCAATGCTTCTGATTGCACATAAAATAAAATCCAGTGACTGACAAGGCACCACTACATGGCTGTTCCCTGCTTACCCTTCCATCTTACTCACTTCAGACATGGGCTGTTTTTCTCTTTCTCAAACATTCCTGCCTGGGGCTTTTATCTTTGTAGTACCCTCTTACTGAAATGCTTTTCTTCTGGATTTTTGCTCAGCTGGCCTCATTTGATCATTCAGGACTCAGTTCAAAATGCCCCTTCTTCGGAGACACTTTCACTGACGAGCCTATCTAAGGATCACCTACCTTCCCTGTCACTCCTCTGCTATTTTCTTTTGTTTTTGAGGGCAGTGTCACTGGCCCTCTTATGTGGGACCCAAACTGGGGCTGCTGGCTTCTGAAGCCAGCGCTTAACTATCACGCCGCTTGGCCAGCCTTCCACGGCTATTTTCTTCATGACACACATCACTCTCTGACACTATCTTCTTTTTCTTTTTAATTTGCCTAATAGAAGACTCACACTTAACAAATACAAAATTGAGATACTGGCCTGCCTTCTCCCAACCTGCTGCATCTTCAGTTTTTCCTTTCTCACTTAGAGACAAAGCCATTCTCCAGTTCTTCCAGTGGCTCTTATCAAAAACTCAGGAGTCAGCCTGGACTCCTTTCTTTCTCCATAGCCCATCTGGAAATCCTAGTCATTCTCCCTTCAAACTATAACCACTTGTTATATGTCTTACAATAAACTTCTCTACTATCTCCCTTTTTTCACTTGCATTAGCCTCCTACCTGGTCTCTCTGCTTCCTTCTTGCTCCCACATCATCTGTTTTCAACACAGCAACCAGAATGACCTTTTAAAAGTAAGCGAGTCAAGTTATTTCCCTCCCCCAAACTTTCCAGTGATCCTTTATCTCACTCAGTACAAGCCAATGTCCAGCATCTAGATCTGTGCTGTCCAACATAACAGCCACTAATCACATGGGGCTGGCATGCACAGGGGCCAGCTTCAGACAGAGCCAGAGCACCACCCAGCTGCCTCCAAGGATGATGCACCCAGAGGGCAGACTGGGCAGGCACCAGGGCCCCACTAAAGCAAATCCTGTTCTTGTAGGATCAGCCCCTGCACCACAGTTCCTCCACTGTCGTTATGGCCAGTCCTCACAACCAATCAACTTGAAGATGGATAAGGAGGCAAGTAAAGATATGTGGGTAAGAGGAACAGTTCAAAGATGGTAGAATAAATGGATTATCTGATCAAATAATTTTTAAGTCAGAGTGCTAGGGACAGCAAAATTTAAAGATAGGAGGTGGTGGTCCCCAAGTGGAATGTTTGAGATTAAGATTATGGAGGGGTAGAAGTTACTGACAAGGACAAAGTCTAGGGTGGAGGCTGAGTGGTCCATTCTGTGGGGATGAGTGGTTGAGGTTGGGAGAGACAGAGGTGATTAGAGAAGAAAAGGTCAAGGGAGTCAGAGGCCAGAGTGTTGAAATGATCATCTACCTGAAGATTGAAATCCTAGGAACTGAAACAGGCATATTGTTGGAACGAGTGAGGGTGAACTAGGAGCTTAAATCTTTAAGGAAACTGGGGGAGTGACCCAAAGTCAGCAGATAGCTGTAATAATGAGGGGTAGCTGGTAATGATGTCACAAACTTCACAAAAAAGTTCTTTAAGGCAGGAGAGAACTTGGTCTGATAGGAGCAATGACGCCCAAGAGACATGTCCAGGTCTAGGTCTAAAATTCCAGGTCTAGAATTCTATTCCAAATTTACATTCCAAATATAGGTTACTGATCCCAACAAGAGTCATACCCTACCCCCAAAGAACCTAGAATGACTGTAGGCTTCCTGCTTTAATTCTAACGTGTGTGGGACAGAAAACAAGTACCGCTTGACCAGGCTACAAGAAAGCAGGACTCTAGGAGGACTGGGTTTCAGTTAAAATGATAATGGGTAAAAGGAACACTCAGCAGAGGTTTAGGGTACAAGGGCTCTTGCTGATGATGGACCACAGAGCACAGGAGATGGGGAGAAGTGGGAAATGAAGAATGGGGTCAATAGGAAAGGTACAGATAGGATGTAGGTCTAGGTTATCAGGAATAACCTGGGAATTTGGAATAAGGAAAGTGGTAGGATTTTTCTTGGTGGTCTCTTAGGCAGATTGTAGTGGGGAGGCTGCAAGTGTTGAGGCAAGAGGGAAGGGGAGGGTCATACCACAACTTTGCCAGGGTTCTGGGGTTCCTTCGACTCTTTGGTGCCATCTCCACTACTCCTAAGATCAAGGACGATTGCCCCCCTCCTCCAGTTAAATCTTTCTCCAGCAGTTGAAAATCCCTTAACTATGCCAGCTTATGCCTTCATGAAGAAGTTCACTAAACTCTACAGGAGAATGTAAAATGGAATAACAAAAGAAAAGATAAAATATCCACACTCCAAATACAAGCTTTTGATGCCAAAGTAGTCTTACCCTATCGCATAAGAAGCTAGTGTGTGGGCCGGCCGAGTGGCACGGTGGTTAAGCGCTGGCTTTGGGAAGCCAGCGGCCCCGGTTCGGTCCCACATATGAGGGCCAGTGACACTGCCCTCAAAAAAAAAAAAACATTTAGGGCCGGCCGAGTGGCTCAGTTGGTTAAGAGCTCGCTCAAGAGTGCGAGCTGAGCTCTGAGCAACAGCTGTTCGAGGCCAGCCCGAGCTGAGTTGCCGTTGAGCTGCCAACAGGTGGCAGGATGGCTCAGCTAAAAAACAAAAAGAAGCTAGTGTGACTAGGCTTCATGCTTTAACTCAAAGAAAATACTTCCCAATTGCTGAGACCAGAGGCATTACTCACCACCAGGATAGGAAAGATGCTTTAGGAAAGGGTCTTTAAGCCATACCTGGGCATACCCATAGGTGCAGTTTTTCCTGTATAGTGCCTTCTTCATGTCATCAACAACAATAAAAACACATAAAAATCAGCCCAAGAGCTCATGTTTACAAATAACTACAAAAATAAAATTGTATCTGATACTCTGAATGGGGATATTCAGGTTAAGCTAATTGAGAACCAGCAAGATGAGTTGGAGGCTAAGATCTGTAGAAATGCTCTTAGTGATTTTTACAATTGTTTCCTTAATAATGGACTCTTAACAAGCAGGTCAATGTTAAATTAATAACATGGAAGCATTCTAAAAAGCATTTTGGATCATGATTTTAGCCCATTCACTCAAGGCTGGAAGCCATACTCTGTTGTTGTTGTTTTTTTCTTCCTGATAAAATATCATCTGTTGGAAGGAACTATTTCAACAAGGAGATGAAATTTAAATCATAAAATTAACATGAAGGAAAAGGGTAGTTTTTACAATAGTTGTGCCAACAAAGGCTATATAGACACAGAGCTACAATCCTCCTGCGATCCACTGTCCTCACCCACTCTTTATGCAATGAACAATCACTGAGGATGGGTAATACACCAGCCACTGCTGCCTACTGGAGATTCAGAGAAGAATAAATTACCATTCTCACCCCTATAGTCCACCTATATCACTATCTGATTGGAATAAACAAACACTTTAGTAAACAGAATACAATATTGGTAGTTTGTATAAAGCGCAGCACAGAGAATGGAACATTTGAAGTGGGCTTGAAGAGTGAGTAGAAATTTGCTAGACACAGAAGAAGAAAAGCATGCTAAAAGGAAAGTGAAAGCAAAAAAATAAATGAATGGGACTACATCAAACTAAAAAGCTCCTGCACAGCAAAAGAAATCATCAACAAAACAGAAAGGCAACCAACAGAATAGGAAAAGATATTTGCAAACAGCACGTCTGATAAGGGATTAATATGCAAAATATATAAAGAACTCATACAACTCAACAACAAAAAAACAAACAATCCAATTTAAAAATGGGCAGAGGACCTGAATAGACACTTTTCCAAGAAAGGCATACAAATGGCCAACAGACATATGAAAATATGCTTAACAACAGTAGGTATAAGGGAAATGCGAATTAAAACTGCAATGAGATACCACCTCACATCTGTTAGAATGGCTATTATTAATAAGACAAAAATAACAGTGTTGAAGAAGAAGCGGAGAAAAGGGAACCCTTGCACACTGCTGGTAGGAATATAAATCAGTGCAGCCACTGTGGAAAATAGTATGGACGTTCCTCAAAAAATTAACAATAGAACTATCAGATGACCCAGCAATCTCTCTTCTAGGTATCTATCTGAAATGTTTGAAAACACTTATTCATAAAGATATATGTGCCTCTATGTTCATTGCAGCAGTATTCACAATAGCCAAGACATGGAGACAACTTGAATATCCATCCTTTGATGGATGATTGGCTAAAAAAGATGTGGTACATCTATTCAACGGAATACCACTCAGCTATAAAAAATGATGAAATATTGCCATGTGTAACAACATGGATGGATCTTGAGAGTATTATGCTAAATGAAATAAGTCAGACAGAAAAGGACGATAGTATGATTTCACTCATATGTGGTATATAAAATAAGAAGTAACAAGTGAACAAACAAAGCAGACTCTATGATACAGACAACAGAATGGTGGTTACCAGAGGGGAAGGTGGGTAGTGGGGAGGACAAAAAGGGTAAACGGGAGCAAATATATGGTGACGGAAGGAGACTAGGCTTCAGGACGTGAGCATACAAAAGAGTATGCAGATATCATATTATAAAGTTGTACATCTGAAATTTATATAAATTTATTAACCAATGTTACCCAATAAAACTTAATAAACACTTTTTTAAAAAGAAAAGAAAAGCATGCCAAGCACACAGAAGAGCAGATAGAAATGGAATTTTTGAAGAGTGAGCAGTTCTATGGGGCAGGACTATAGGAATGGAAGGACTAGATGACATTGTTTATTGAATAAGTATCCAAATTTGCCCCACTTCTAGCCACCATTGCCCCATTCTCACAACCCTGTCCCCCACCCCCCCAAAGCCCAGGATATCCAAATATAGTCATTTTCCACAAGAAATCCAAATAGGTATGTTGTGATTTTGGCAAACATTACTGCAGATTTAGAGGCCATAAGGAAGGATCTCACAGTATGAAACTCGGCAGTGCACCTGTCTCTTACCCCCTTATCCCTTCTCACCACCTCATCATCCATCCCATGTCCACCCACACCGTCTCACCTTGGCCCAATTATGCAGAAATTCTCCTTCCTTCTGTGAAGTTTTGGCAATTTCCAACAATCAGAGCGTAACAACAGACAACACACAAACAAAGTTGACTCTCTCTCAAGGGAATTTCCTTACTATCTGCTATAATAATCAGAGCTTCTCCCTGTGATTATATTTCTAAAATACATTTCTAATTCAAGCACTTCAAGTTTTAAAATCCTTCAGTGGCCCATTCTAGCCCAAAGAACAAATCCAAGCATTTAGGAGCCCCCATTATCAACCTCAACCTAAATGTTCACCGCTCTTTGATTCTACATCCTTCCCAAACCTTAGTTGAAGCCCTCCTCATTTCCTATACATGAAATAATTTTTTTTTGCCTGCATGGCTTTGCTCACAAAAGCCATCTCTCACTCCCCACTCACCACTTGTGAAAATTCTAATCTTCCCTGTACAAATGTTTCCTTCCTGCTAAAGCTGGTTTTCTCAACCTCAGTACCATTGGAAATTTGTGCAGGATAATTTGTGGAGAGGGGCTGTCCTGTGCATTGTGAGATGTTTAGCAGCATCCTTGGCCCCTTCTCACTAGATGCCTGGAGCAATCCTTACCCCACCCCACTATATATAGTTGTGACAATTAACAATGTCCTCAGACATTGTCAAATGTTCTCTGGGTCCCAAAATTGCCCCCGGTTGGAACCACTGCTCTTTAAAGTATACAGTGGTTACTCCCATGATAAATCATTTTACCCCACAACCGCTGCCACTAAAGCACCAACAAGAGCAGCCATAGTTATAGCATTGAGCACCATCTCTTTTGTTTCTGTGGTTGGTTATATGTCTGTCTCCTTCCACTGGGTTTGTGAGCTTTTCGGAAGCAGGGTATCCTCCTGGTATCTCTAGGACCCAGCATAGTGCCTTACTATAGTGGGTAATCAGGACATAATTGCTGAATTGATTTGATAAGCCCTCTGTCTTGATCTGTCTTCTGACTAGCCATTTGATGAATGCATCAGTTGGAAGATCGAGAAGCTAATTATTCTAATGCTGTTTTGCAAGGTTCTGTTCATACCTGGCAAATTATAAGAAGCATTAAATACAATGGATCCTGGAGAGTTTGTTTAATTTTCACTCTTCACATTTTGGAATGGTTTATAGTTGAGTAAATATTAATTTTAAGACTCAGTCTAGGTTAATATAGCAATGTATTTCATTTCAATAAATAATTCGTTTTGAGTCAATTTGCAGACTAATTATTTTAAGTTTAAAATGTAAATGTACATTAGTGGTCCAAACCATAAAACATAGCCTTTCAAAAGATGCTGGTAGGTAGCATTCTGGATGGTTTCATTTGTCCACATCTCTTGAAAGTTCCTGAGGGATAGGAATACCTGGCATTTCTCCTCTCTCCCATAGCACCTGTGAAGAAAATACTTCCGAGTTAACTGGTTGAATCTTTCCAATGGGGGAAAATAAATCTACTGACCTAGAATGCTCCAGGAAGTCATGACCAATGATATAGGTCAAAATATTATGTAGGACTTCTGGAAAGCATGCTTAAAAGATGCTGACTCAACTAGGAAGGGAGATTTTTACCCTTCTGCAATAACTTTTATTTCCTGGCCTGTAATTCACATGTAATAACTGAAACTACTGTAGCCACCTTAACTCATGAGTAAACTTGATGGAAGACGTGTCCGAGGATAGTGGCGCAAAACGACGGAAGCTAGGATCCTATACTTGCCCCAAATTTCCTGTCTCTGGATTTCTTTTACTTACTTGTTTTGGACTTTTGTGTTTCTACAATATGAAGCTGTTCTTAATACTAACTGATACATAACTATTTAATTATAATTCAACAATATTTTTGAATGCCTGCTATGTGCTAGGTCAGTGATTCTCAACAAAGAGCACATCACAAAAACAGTCATAGTTTTCAGAAAATGCGAATTTTCACGACATACTTAGGACTTTCTGAATCAAAGTTTACATGGTGGGCCTCTAACATAAAAAATATATATATGTGTGTATAATATAGATATATAAATTATACACATATATACATATACATACACACCAATATATACATCAACAAATTGATAAATTAGACATGAATATACATAGTTATATATATTATATAATATACATATATTATATAATATATGGTTTGTATTGTTTTCATGGTATTACCTTATACTCATTTTTATTTCTGTAAGGTTGGTAGTAAAGTCCACTTTTTCATTTCTGATTTTAGTAATTTGAGTCTTTTCTTGGTTTTCCTGCTCAGTCTAGCTAAAGGTTTGTCAGTTTTGTTGATCATTTCAAGGAACCAAATTTTGGTTTCATTGATTTTCTCACTTCTTATTTCTACTATGAGATATATATATATATATATATATATATATATATATATATATATATATATTTAACTCCTATATTTTTTATTCTCTTTCTGTTCTAATCTTTTTTTTTCACTTCCTTCTACTTACTTTGGGTTTAGTTTGTTCTTCTTTTCTGAGTGTCTTAAGGTAAAAGATCATGTTATTGATTTGAGGCCTTTCTTCTTTTTTAGCAGAGGCAGTTAAAACTATAAATCCCTTCTAATCACTACTTTAACTGCATCATGCATGTAGCTTTAAAGCCCTGAAGAGAATTCTGATGTTCCCACTTGGTGAAGAAAAAGCTGTACTTCTTTGCCACTGTAAAATGTGTTTTTTGTGTTTTTTTTTCCATTTCCCAAGATGGTTGCTGACCTTTTGAGTAGACAGAGGTTTTCTTAGAAAGCAAAATGCCTTGGTTTGGGTTTGGTTGGGTTTGCAGAAAGACTCTTGTTTACAGCTCAAATATTTCTTTCACAGTCTAATCTAAAAAGCAAGGGCATGTTTGTTTTACATGGTCTTCTCTATGAAGTGAAGACTTCCTAGGTTATATGAGCCCTTCTAAAAGGGTCTTTTCAGCTGGAAGTTTCCTTCTCTGCCTGTATTTCTACTAACCATATTTTTGGCAGCCCTGACACAATGTTTATGTCCATTAAGGAGAGGTCAGCTAAGAGTGAAAGCTTCCCATGCTATCCAAAACCCTTTCCATTGGCTTGTGTACTTTGTTATTTGCCTTGCTTGTCCATCATTTGGCAGCATTATCACCAGGCCACGTGACAAATGACATCATTGCTATAATGAGAATTCCAAGCAGCACCACTGGATCAAAGCCCATCTGTGTGCCTGCTCCCACACTTGACAAAACAAATTCCAAATTCATTCAGCATGCCGGTGCCATTTAGTCACGGTGACATATCCCCAATTTTGGACTCTGTGCAAAAACCAATCTGTGCCCACAAAATTAATCATGGAACACATTTTATGACGTTTGACAACAACTTAAAAGGTTCTCATCTCTGGCAGGTGGCTCTGCCAATCTGCAAGTATGTGCATGACAAATTTTGAACAATGTATTGTATGGCTGAAAATATATTGTGCAGGATGTACACCCTGGAGAGAACCAGAGTGAGTCCAAACAACCCTGAAATCTGTGTCAGGGACATAGCCAGACTGCTATCTTGTGACGGAAGGATGATGGCCCCAGGTACACATAAAGCCAAAAAAAAAAAAAAAAGGCAACAGCTCGTGTGCCAGTAGATTCTGAGAACATTGGCACAATCGCCTGTGTTGGCAGGACCAAGAGTTTGAGATGGCTAATTTAAGCGACAAGATCCTGGCAAACAGATTTATTTAGGGCAAGGGTGCGTCAGGAAGATGCCAGAAAAATACATCAATCTGTGCCTTTACATGTACTGTAGAGTGATGATGAAACAACTGACATTAAAAAAGCAAACCCTTATACTTCAATATAATCTGCAACTTATTCTAACAAAAAGTAGGGTTTAACGTTAGATCTCTGGGACATGGTATTCTGATCTGAGATCTATGATCAAAAAAACTTCGCTTTCAAAAGGTGTTTTTAATGAGATTTCCCTGGTTTGTTGTGTTTAATAGATTAGGCCAAATGTTTTAATATATATTGTTTAATTTATTTTTAAACCCAGGCTAATTCATATTTGACAATATTGTTCATGTGAAATAAAGGAAGCCGTTCACCTAAAATTTTACTTTTCTGAGAAGTATATTACAGAAACTCAGTTGCAAACAGGAAGAAGCCTGGGACTTTAACTGTAATGATAGAAGCCTGACAAGATCTCTTTAGTTAAGGGTAATATTTTACTCTGCAAGAAGACATGCTTTAAATGTCGGTTCTATGTGGCAGTACATATTTGTGTATGGTTCCATAGGCAATAAAACAGTAAAACATTCCACTTGAAGTGTGATGCTTCTTCACTTTCCATTTTCCTAGCTTCTCTACACAGCCTCCTACCCCCAAGTTCCCCCACCCGCTCCTTTTTTCTCTTCATTGATAATGTCTCAGTCCATTACATTTGCAATGAGTTAAGAAAGCTTTCATATTTGGCTTACTTAGGACTTTAATTTTTTTTAATACAAAGATTAAATTTGCATAATTTAGCATCGGTAGATTTGTCTAAACTCAATCTTCCTATTCCAGTTTGACTGTTCCTTTTCATCTCCGAGGCAGGATATTCAGACGCAACAGGTGAAGATGAGTTCTTCCACAGGAAGAACAATTCTATTGTAGATTAGGAAGCCGGGTGATTCAATAAGCTGAAAGAGGCATCAAAGCAAAAGCAGCTTTGCCTCACTTATACTCGCGATAGCCTCCTTTGAGACACGAGACAGCAATCAGTTTTTTGTAAAGTGAAGGAATCTGACTCTAGGTCTCCCCCAACTCAAATATTTGAGGAATTGTAAATTAGGGAGGGACATTAGGGGGGTCTCTCCTTACACAATGGCTGATTCTTTTATTTGTTGTGTAGATTGAGTATAAATTGATTGGTAGTTAACTGAATCATATTTTGATTTAAAAGCTCATAGAACTTTCTTCCTCCTTACCTATGCTTCAATTAACTAATTAATATATAACTGTTCTAGGGCCGGCCGAGTGGCGCGGTGGTTAAGCGCTGGCTTAGGAAGCCAGCGGCCCCGGTTCAGTCCCACATGTGAGGGCCAGTGACACTGCCCTCAAAAAAAAAAAAATATATATATATATATATATATATGTATATATATATATATATTTATATATATATATATATATATAAAACTGTTCTGATTCCAAATCCTTAGAATGTGGCTTTTCATTCATTTTATTTTCTATGAAAGCTTTTAGAATCTTCTATTTATCCCTGGAATTCTGAAATTTCATGATTGTGTATGTTAAGAAATGACCAAGGACAAGGAAAGAATCATTCAAAGGGAGTAAAGTAAACAATCCACAATCTAGTTCATGAGAATAGTTCCTGTTCCTGCCAGGCAGAGTAGACCCACATAATTCATGGGGCCTTGGGTAAAGAATTTAAAAGGGTATTGCATCAGTAGCAGGACAGAATTAGCCCTACATAAAAGGCTGAACTCGTTCCACCTACCAAAGCTTAAAATCAAGCCTCAAAAGTACAAAATTATTTCCAAGTATCCTATCTACTTTTCAAAAGAAGTCTCAAAAATATTTGGAGGACAACAAAAATATCCAGCACTCAAAAAAGTAAATTTCACAGTGCGTGGCATCATACATGTATATAAAATTACCAGTCATGAAAGAAGAAGAAAATTATGAGCCATAATAAAGAGAAAAATCAATCAATAGAAACAGCGCCAGAAACAGCACGGATGATAGAATTAGTATACAAGGACATTAAAATTGTCATTATAATTATGTTCTATATATTAAAGAAGTCAGAGAAAAGATTGAACATGGTAAGTAAGGACATAAAGATGTAAACACACACACACACACACACACACACACACACACCCCTAAATCAAACTGCTAGAGAGAAAAACTACAATATCTGAGATGACAAATGAACTATTTGGAATTAAGAAAATATTAGATATTGCAAAAAGAAAACAGAGAAAAGCTTGAAGTAACAAAATGCAGAGAGCATCAGTGAGCTGTGAGATGATGTCAGGCAGCGGAATATACATGTAAGTGGGGTGCTCAAAGGAGAGGAGCGGGAGCATGGAGAAAACGTTTGAAGCAACAAGGGCTTTGTGTGCATTTGTGTTCTCTCACACGGTATTCTCGGTGCCTAGCAAGGCCTGGAGGCGTCAGACACCCGGTACACATTTCTTGAACACATTTGTGGCAGAACACTAGATAGGCGGTAAGCACACGAGTGCCATTGTGGGGTAGAGGGCCATCAGGGACCAAAGAAAGGAAACAGCGTGCACAAAAGGAAGCTCAGTAGAAATGGCATGTCTTCAGCAGGGACCTGAAAGATAAGTTCAGTTTGAGGATGTATACAGTTTAAAGAATTGGAGGAGATGAAGAAAGGTATTCCACATTAGAACAACATAAATGAAGACATGGAAGCAAGAATAAACATGGCTTTGAATATACAGTGATCCCTCATTATCCATGAGGGATACATTCCAAGATCCCCACTGGATGCCTGAAACCACAGATAGTACTGAGCCCTATAATTATCATGTTTTTCCTATACATACCTGCCTATGATAAAGTTCAATTTATAACTTCAGCACAGTAAAAGATGAATAACAGTAACAATAATAATAAAACAGAACAATTATAACAGTATATGGTAATATCAGTTATGTGAATGTGGCCTCTGCACCTATCTCTCTCTCTCAGAATACCTTGTTATACTGTACTCACCCTTCTTCTTCTCGTGATGATGTGAGATGATAAAATGCCAAACTTATTTCTGAACCTGTGGAATCATCCCTTACTTGCATTAAATAGCTTGGAGTCACTTGTTTTGGGTGAATCCCTTGATGAAGTCTGTATAAGCTCAATGCTTTCTGATGCAACACACTACTGTTGATCAGAACATGTTTTCTGTTCATGGCTTCCACCCACAAATTTAATGCCCTTTCCATATTAACTAAGGCACTTATCATGCATGTGGCCATAACTTTTGCAGGTTGAGGTGCAACAGCAAAACTAGCATGAATTTCTTTTTCTTCTTCACAATTTCACAAGTAGAAGACTTATTTTTACCACATTTTAGCAACCTCAGCATACTTTTTTTTCCCTTTCCTTAGTAAATGAGAACTTTCACCTTTTTTTTTTTTAAGATTTTATTGGGGAATTGGGGGAGGGGAACAGCATTGGGGAATCAGGGAAGGGGAACAGAAAAGTTGCTGTCTTTTTTGTTTTTCAGTCTAGTTGCGGAGGACGTTGCTTCACTGGCCCATGTTGGTATCATCATTGTGCTCTTCCCGGATGAGGCAGATCAGTTGCTGGCCTCTGGACGGTCACTCATTGCGGCTATTGGCAGCTCATGCTGGCTGCCAGCCACTCACGCTGGCTGCCAGCCACTCACTGTAGCCTATGGCAGCCCACTGTACCAGGGGCTGCAGCCTACAACATCACCGGGGCTTGCAGCCCAGCTCCAGGTGGAGCTGTTGTTAGCTGTAGAGGGCAGTGTCACTGGCCCTCATATGTCGGATCCAAACCGGGGCTGCTGTTGTCCCTAACCAGCTCTTAACCAATGCGCCACTCGGCCGGCCCAAGAACTTTCACCTTTTAAAGGAAGCACTTGATGTCTTCTCTTTGGCATATTCTATTTGCCAACATTGCTACTCTTATGCTTTGAGGCCATTATTAGGTAAAATAAAGATAACAAACACAAACACTGCAATACTGGAAGAATGGATCTGATGACTGAGGCAGCTGCTGCGTGACTAATGAGCGAGAGCACAGTGTGGATACATACACTTGGACAACGGGGTGATTTAGGCACTAGATGGAAAAGAATGGGACAACATGAGATTTCATGACACTGGTCAGAATAGCACACAATTTAAAACTTATAAGTTGTTTATTTCTGGAATTTTCCATTAAATATTTTTGGACTGTGGTTGAATGCAGAGAACTGAAACCATGGAAAGTGAAACCACAGATAAGGAGGGATTACTGTACCACCTCAAATGGAGTAGTGGTAGCACTTGAGGGATAATAGAAAAGAGCTTAGATGGAAGAGTTAAAGTCAAATTATAAAAGTCTTTAGAAATAGGAAATGGAGAAACCAATACAAGTTTCTGAACAGAAACTTTTGATGATGAAATCCGGGTTTGGGGTTGGGGAAAGAGTATAATGGTAACATTATGGTGGATTAGAAGAAAATATTACTACTGAATGGAAAGGGTGGGCCAGAGACACCCAGGAGGTTGTTAAAACAATCCTGTCAATGAAGTGTTGAAACTTGTGAGCACACCTAACATATCAGCACAGAGTAGAGCTTGAATAAATGTTAGTGGAATTTAAATATTGGGTAAATTAATATCTCATTTAAATTTATGGCTAACATTTTTCTTGGTTTATAAAAATTTCAAAAGTTACCCTAAAAATCTGTAATGCATGAAGAATATTATTTGCTTCATAATATTTCATTTACATATGATTCTAGGTCGACTTTTTATTTATTTATTTATAAAGGTTTTATTGGGGAATTGGGGGAGGGGAACAGACAAGTTGCTGTCCTTTTGTTCTTCAGTCTAGTTGTGGAGGATGTCGCTTCACTGGCTCATGTTGGTATTATCATTGCGCTCTTCCCGGATGAGGCAGATCAGTCGCCAGCCTCTGGAAGACCACTCACAGCAGCTCTGGGCAGCTCTGCTGGCTGCTGGCCACTCACTGGCCTATGGCAGCCCATTGCAGCAGGGGCTGCAGCTATGCCGTCCTGGGGACTCACAGCAGCCCAACTCCAGGTGGAGCTGTTGTTCACCATCTTAGCTGTAGAGGGCAGTGTCACTGGCCCTCATATGTGGGATCTGAACTGGGGCCGAGCTGCTCAGAGCTGGCGCCCCAAGCCAGGTCTTAACCAACGGGTCACTCGTCTGGCCCCTAGGTTGACTTTTTAAAATTACTTTGTGGTGCACCAAAGTGCCATGTTCTCTCCGTCACCCAGGTGTGTTTCCTGATTTTTGTGCTTTTCATTCTCACTCTCAAATAAGATGTGTAGGGAAGATTTGCACCTTGGATTTTTTTCTAAATTCAAGCAACGCTACCAAGGAAGGAGAATTTGTAACATCCGTTTACACACTTCGGTGTCACCGAATCCCAGAATTTAAGAATGGAAAGGACCTTGGAGATAGAACTCTTTGTTGCCCAGAGGGGGGAAACTGAGGCCGAAAGTGCACAAGCGAGCACAGAGCCACCAATTGAAGTGAAGCTGGGACAAGAATCCAGATTCTTTCCCGTGAGCTGAGCATTCCAAGCAGGTGAGGTACGCATTCAATTCAGAGGCACGGAACAAGAGCCGGGAAAGGGGCTCTTTTCCACCTTAGGTGGCCGGGGTATTCGAGAATCTCAGAACCACTAAAGGTGCAGCGCACACAGCCCACTTTGAGCACCAGGACTCAGGCACCTCCGCCCCTAAAGGCCGGGCGGGGCCCTGACCGCTGATCCCCTTCTCGCGATACTGGCCAGGCTCGCGCCCCGGGCTCGCGCGAGGCCCCGCCCCTCGCCGCCGCCTCTCTGTCGTCATTTCCTGTGGGTCTGCGGGCACTGGGAGAAGATGGCGGCACTCGGGGAACCTGTGCGGCTGGAAAGGGGTGAGTGCGGCGGAGACGGGGACCGAGGAGGGCGGAGCGGGTGGAGGAGTTCCGTGTCGCAAGAGGGGAGGAGGAGCGGCCCACGCTGCGAGCCCCGGAGCCAGGCTGTCCCTCGCTCCGGCGCCTGTGACCGTGGACGTCGCTGCGCCCGGCCCCAGGGTGGGCGCTTGCAGCCTCTGCACTGATACCGGAGTCCGCCTCTATTCACATAGGCTCCCCCGGAGCACAGCGCTGTTGCACATCAGCTGTCCGCGTTGGCAGGCACACGCTCCCTGGGTGGGCGCGGCAGACACGGCGTCCAGGGCCCTGGGACCCCGAGACACACGCACCCCACGCCCAGTCCTCGCAGACGACACGCGCAGCCCGTATTGCTGGGTGCACAGACCCCACCTCGCCTGCCGCACACACCCCGCCCCCGGCCCAGCCGCGCGGACCCCCACCCCCTTAGTTACGCACCAGCTCCATCCTTACTTCCACCACCACCTCACTTTGATTTGTATCTGGGCGCTTCCCGGCTTTGGTGCCCCTCCCAGGGACAGAGAAAAGTGCTTTCACAACAGTCTTACCGATTGGATCCTAGGGGAGATTGCGTAACTCGGTGGAATAGGGAAAGATGGGGACATCTTTTTTTAAATGCAGCGTTATTCCTTCGTGACAGACTCTGTCCAGTTGCAAGCTATGGCTGGTGGCTTGCTGCGTTTTAGAATAGACTGTCAAGGAAAATAAACCTGTTCTGCTGAATAATGAGATACCAAAAAGTCAGTGAAAATGCATGGTTATGCCCCTAACAAGGTCCCGTGACAGCTTTTCAACAGTCCACGTTTTTCCTCCCCCATCCTGTATTTCAAACCATTTCAAGCACGCTTCGGACAAACCAATCTTAGAAGTCATTGATTTAAGAGTCAAGAAGGTACACACGAACCATTTTGAGTACCAGTAAACTGTAAACAGAATTCAGGAAGGAGATGGAAGACATCTCCCAAATGTTAACATTCGCAGTTACAGTCTGAATATTAAGTGACTTCGGCTCTAGGAAAGGAATACATTTTTAGAACTGTGTTTAGGGAAACTTCTTTCCTCACATGTTGAGACAAACAAATGCGCACTTCACGTTATTCGTTCCTTATGGTGTTTACTTTTGTAGGCTTCTATACATGACATTTTGTTTTCCCCAGCCCACCGAGCATCAGTTTTGACAGAGAAGTAGCTACTCTGGAAGACTTGCGAAGTTAGGCCTAAGACTGTGACCTCTTCCTTCTGAGCACAGTGGCACTTGGCTTTGTAGGTGGGAACAAACCTGTTCGATGTCAACAGCAGTAAGAGAGCCAGCTGTAGGATTCTAACATGTTGGCAGTCTTTTGTATTTTTAAGTGCAGCACGAAATGTGAAACGTAACCTCTGGCATTTAGTTTTTTGGTAGGCATGGCTCTTTTTTTTTTTTGCTGTTTCAGAGTCCTTTTCAGTTCCACAGTAGAATGCTCAGCGCCTGAGTAGGACAAATTACCAGTGGTTGCCACGTAGCGGGATAAGAAAGTCAGATCACATCAACGCGGATTCTTATTTAGAGTTCTGTTAATAGACTCTCTTACATGTTGCCAACAATCCTGCAGTATAAAATCAGTGCCTATGATCCAGATCGCTGAGCATCTTCTAAATCATCAGAACATGATTCAGTAGAATACATTTAGCACATATTAGGTAGTGTCAGTTCAGTAGAGTGTATGTTCACTTTTTTAATTGCATATTGTAACTTGGCAAATTAAAATAGTTGATGAACCAACAGTCCCCATTCACCAGCCATTGTAGTGGTGGGATAATCAGAATGGGGAAAGTGTTTCCATTGTATATTTAACATCAGTTTAAGCTTGTATTACCTGAAATTGGAAAAATCTACTGTTTTCTTCACTACATTTATTCCTGGTTTTCCAGCTACAAACACAAAGAAGGCCAAATACAAACTTCAGAACTCCTTCCACTTAAAAAGAGGCAAGGAATAGTAGAATAATAGGTACTCCAGTCCCCTGGGGTACAAAAACAGTTTTAAAAAGCTAGGCATTAACAGTGTTATAACACGACTCTGACTCAAAAAATTTCTTAATTCATAAAATAGTTACCTTCACACTTCCCAATGAGAATTGTCTAATATTCTTAATATATTTATGTAAATGTATACCACCCCTTAATCTTTCTTAGGATTAATTGGTGTCAAATGTAACACAACATTTATTCTTGCTATATGCCAGACTGTTTCGTGTGTATTTTTTGGTTTAGTCATCAAGTAATTCTTACAAGGAAGGTATTGTTATTTCCATTTTACAGTGTAGAAACAGACACACTATCACCACTAGTATTGAGACCAGAGTGACAAAACTGTTTTTATTTTCCTATTTTGTAAACCTTTGTATTTGATTGTCTGAATTAAAATACCGTTTTGTTTCTAAGTTGAAAACAGACCGGTTTATTTTATTCATTTGTACCATTGTTTTCAATGTGTCCCTGCCACTAACTGCATCTGTAATTGAATAGTTTGTATCTCTATAGATACTGTGTTTTCCTTTGGGAAATGATCTCACTAGCACACAGTGTTTTGTACTGTTCAGTGCTTTGATTACTAAAAAGGATAGGTAAATTTTTATGGACTAAGTAGTTATTGATAATACTGTCAGCTTTTCTGAAGCAGTACAAGGTTCATATGTCTATCACATTTGAGCCCGTCCTTTGGTGTGACAGTATTTTACATGCTCTAAGAGATGCTTTTTCTTAGATTTTGCATATGTGCTAACATCAATATTTCTTGCTAATCTGCAAAATTTAGCATTCTTCTGAGATTTTGCATCCTACCCTCATGTGTATACACACACACACACGACCCCCCACAAGCTCACGCTCTTATGTTTTTTTCCCTCTGTGTTCTATGTATTTCTTGTTAATCCTTTAGGAATGAATCCTTACTGCTACACTGTTACATAGGTATTTAGAGAATATTATCAGTGTGTGTTTGTTTAACTCTAGATATTTGTAGAGCAATTGAATTGTTGGAAAAGCTACAAAGAAGTGGAGAGGTACCACCACAGAAACTTCAGGCTTTACAAAGAGTTCTTCAAAGTGAATTCTGCAATGCTGTACGAGAGGTGAGCAAATGGGATTAAAATTTACTAAAAATTTGAGTTAATTAAATAATAAATAGACTGAAATTTGGGTTCAGAATTTCTCAAGAAAACAAACTTTAGAAAAACATTGGAATCTATCCCTTTCATTTTTGGACTTTCTAATAGAAAATACATAACTTCTCTGATTAGTGATGTTGAGCATCTGTATGTCCTCTTTGGAGGAATGTGTATTCAAGTCCTCTGCCCATTTTTCAATTGGATTGTTTGGTTTTCTGTTGTTGAGTTGTATGAGTTTCTTTTATATTTTGGATATTAGCTCCTTATTGTGAACACACAATGTGATATGTAGATGATGTATTACAGAATTGTACACCTGAAATCTATGTAACTTTACTAACCATTGTCACCCCAATAAACTTGAATTAAAAAAAGGAAAGAAAATGCATAGCTTTGCCTAAAATTTTAACACATTCAGTAACATCACAGAACTCAAACATGATCAATTCTGAGATTTAAAAATCACAGTGGTAACTTGGGGTTTTATAGGTATATGAACATGTCTATGAGACTGTGGACATCAGCAGCAGTCCGGAAGTCCGAGCTAATGCCACTGCCAAGGTAAATTTTTTCATTTACTCAAACTAAGAGAATTCTGTATAAATTGGAGGTTTAAAAATGCAATTATTAGATTCATAATAGGCTTATTTTGGAAACTAACATTTAGTGTCCTTCAGCCTACACAGTACTTGTTGCTTAAGTACTAAACAGCAACAGGACCTTTATTATTGTCTTTATAAAAGATCATCTATCATGCAGTTTAGATAATGTATTAAAAATACACTTGCACACAAATAATACAGATAATATATAGTTACTCTATACAATATGCATATTTATACCATTAATTATGTAAATTTTAATCAAAATTCTGTGGTATGAATCCTCATTTTCTTGGAACCATCAGACTAGGTTACCTGCCTCAGACCACACTAATAGTAAATGGTAGAACTGGGATACTCACCCATGTTGCTCTTTGCTTTCTTCTTTACCTCAGGTCTGCAAATACAGAGTAATGTCAGTAGAAGGTTATCTCCTCGAGTTGCATATGGCAGGTTTTATATGATTTCTGTACCGGCGTTTTCCTCAAATTCCAGCATTGATCTTAGTGTGTATCATATATGGTTAGAATAAGTTAGTATCAGCAGTAGATGACTTATACTAGAGCTAGTCATTAACAGGTAATTTTTTATTGGTAGTTACTGGTTCACAAAAGGAAATATCGGTGGAATACAAACACTTAAACATGTGCGTGTTGTTTGGCAGAGTAGGAATAAACCCATAGAAACTTGGCTTTAATTCCTGAGTTACGTGACCTTTACTGAGTGTGTGAGCCTTAATTTTATAATGTTATCTGTAAATGAGGCCTCTTTCAGAGCTTAGAACATAGTAGTACTGAACAAATCTTGATTTCCTCTCTCTTAACCCTTCCCATTTTTGCTCATGTGTATTGATCCATCATGAAAAAGGGTACCAGATTAATTTCCTTTAAAAGCAAAATGAAGCCAAAAATCTCAACTTTGTATTAGAATTAGTCTAGATTAGTCTAAATCTGAAAATTTTAAAGATGTGGCTCTCTCCATCTTCTGTGGGGTTGTGGTTGTAACTAGGTAGTTAATTTAAGCAACAAAAAAATTCATGTTTGCTGTATGTCCTTCTCTTTTTCTTGATATTGAGTTATTGATGAATTATTTAATGTAAAGCAGCCAAAATGCCTGCTTATAAGGACACCTACTTCTTATAGGGTGTGTAGGTAGGGTACGTCCTGCACAAAGGCTCTTAAAGGAGCCGGGCTATACAGCCCAAAACTCAAGACTACTGGCATGCTAGACAGGGGTTGTCCTCTTTAATGTCAGTCAGGGTTCATCTGCCCAGCAAGCCTGCTTGCCAAGTTCTGCACAGAAGTTCTGGGCACTGGATGGACTGAGCTGAACGATCGTTAATACTTCCTACATAGTCCCAGGGTATGCTTTTTAGTCATCTTCTCTAAAACACCATCCACTTAGCTTACCTTCTCCTCAGAACTGCCAGGGAATTTGTGGTATTCAAGCCTCAAAAGCATGTACCTCAAAGATTTAAAAAAGAAACTAAAGAACTGAAGTAAACAAAGTTCATATTTTTAAATATGTAAAGTTTTCTTTCAGGCTACTGTTGCTGCATTTGCTGCCAGTGAAGGACATTCTCACCCTCGAGTTGTTGAGCTACCCAAAACAGAAGAGGGCCTTGGATTCAATATTATGGGAGGCAAAGAACAGAACTCTCCAATCTATATATCTCGAATAATTCCGGGTGGAATTGCTGATAGACATGGGGGCCTCAAGCGAGGAGATCAACTTCTTTCTGTTAATGGAGTGGTAAGGGTGCTTTATTTCTATTTGTAGTAATGTGCTGTGACCACTTGGGGGAGCATTGGACTTATAATAGAAACATAAGATGTAGGGGGAAAAAACAAAAAGCTTTGTAGTTTAAAAATCCCTTGGGGAAATCCTAGGCAGTACTATTTAATACAGTGTACAGTGGTACATTTTAAAGGACTTAAGTATGTTTTGCTTCTTTCTAATATAAATTAGCAATGTGTAATGTGATTTTTTTATGAAGTAATTAAGCTGTTTAGTAGTTAAGGCAGTCATTAAATTAGAAGCCTACCCCTCATTTTAGTCTTGTAGAATAACAATTGCTTGATTTATTTCTGGCTTAGTGAAATAATAGGGCATGTAGATTGATAATGCTAATTATTTAGATCCCAGAAAACAGTTCCTGGACTACAAACAATATGACTTAGAGGATTTCACACTGATTAAAATGATAAAGCTGTGGTGTTTCTTAGGTTGACAGTGTTGAAATGATATAACATTAAAAGTTTTTTACTCATGTATTTTAAGCATTTTTGCATCTTGAGTGACTTACAAGACCTAGATATTAATTATGATTTTTTTTTTTCTAGAGTGTGGAAGGAGAACATCACGAAAAAGCTGTCGAACTGCTGAAAGCAGCCCAAGGAAAGGTTAAATTAGTGGTACGATATACACCCAAGGTCTTAGAAGAAATGGAGTCACGCTTTGAAAAAATGAGATCGGCCAAACGCAGGCAACAGACTTAATGCAGTTCATAACTTTATATTCCATTTTGCTTTTAGCTAGAGAAGTTTTACTTGTGACCTACTGATGGCCGCAATGCCAATGATTGTAAAAAACAAACAAACTTCCCGTGAAATGCTCCTTGCCATTTTATAAATGCCTATTTTAACATCATTTATGGTTCCAGAGATGCATATACTTTTTTCTGACAAGAAAAAGTAAAAGGTGATGAGGGCACTTCTGTCCTGCTCTTTTTACAGGCTTTTTTCAAATGCAGATTTTTGTCATAAAGTTGTTATAGATTTTTAAAAATGCTTTTTTAATATTAAGATGTACTTTTACATTCTTACTCTTTTTTTAGGAAAAAAAAGTTTTCTTCATTTGGCTGCTTATTTAAAACTAACAGTTCTCCAATTCTCTTTTTGCCTACTGTATTTTTTTTTTAACCTGTAAAATTTCTTTACAGTTTTCCAAGACAGTAAACATAAACAGTTTCAGCTGCAGCATTTCATTACACTGCCAATGTTAACATCACTGCTGCATTTTCTACTTTGAACACACATATATAATCACTGGCAAATCATTACTCAGCACAGTGGAAGTTTTTTACTTTTATTTAACATAATGTATAATGAATAGTCATTTGTACTGATTTATAAAAGTTTTTAAACACTGAAACAATCATTGCTAAAATATGTATTCTTTCATAATATTTGAGCAGCAAGGCAAGAGGATGTAATTTGATTTTTAGCATTACAGATTACATCTCTTTATATTCAACAGTTATCAAATTACCAATGCAAAAACAGGGTCAGGTTTCATCTTTTACAATTTTTTTTAATGCTCCTCATTTTTATGTAAATATATTTCTTATATTTTGGTCCTTCCATTCCTAGAGATGAACCATTTAGTTTGTGGTGGGAAATAGCAGAAGCAAAAAAGAGAAAGCATTACTTCAACCTCATTAGCCTCAAGAATTACACTCTCTTACTAGCTCAGTTTAAAGAGTTGATTTTAAATAGGAAGATTATAGAAGAATGTATTGAAAATCTATAGAAATTATGAGATGATGTATTCATAAGAATCTGTAGGCTCTTTGTCAAAATGAGCAGGAGTTTACATTAAAATGGTTGAATTTAGAGATATGATCTTTGTTTATGATTCAAATATGATGAATTCTGAGAGATACTTTAATTTGTCCACTGGATGTCACTATTTTACTGAAAGGCAGCTATTAATTAGTATAAGACTGACTGAGGTCTTTTTAAAGGCTGAAATTAAGTGGAGTTGAGGTTCATTTTCAGTCACAACCTATAGGAACATTTGTATGGTTTTCTTGTTTTTATTTTGATTTTAAGTGACAGATGCTAAAAAGAAGGTAATGGTTAGCAATATATAAGGAATTTAGACCCTGTGTAAAAAGTGGGCATTTTGTAACATTCCTTCAGGATGACTAGAAATGTGTATCTTTTTCTGCATGTTTGTGAGCACTGTGACTCTTAAAAGATTATTCCAGTGTTCAATGATTTTCAGAGTAAAAGTCAATCAGCATTGTTATTTATCATTTAGGTATTGAACACTGGATTGCATGGTTGAATGTGTCTTTAGTCCACTATAAAATGTGCTTGTTATTGATAGGATCATGTTGTTAAATTGTATATTTTCAAAATTCATTGTTGTTTTTAAAATGTCGAGACCAAAGTAGCATAGAAGAATTATGGACTATTTTAATTTAATTGTAAAATTATTAGAGGTATTTGTTGTAGAGCTTTATATATTAAAGAGAGGTATTGGTGCATATAAAAACAGTAATATTGTTATGCTCGTTTTCTTGCATTACAGGGTAAGGAAACCCTGAAGAAGTCTTATTTTAGTATAGCTACAGCTGCAGGAGCTTTTAAGGGTGTGTCAACATTTCATTATAAATTACAGCTTCTTGGTTCAGATCTCAGCTGTTTCAGAACTTGCAGCCAAGTTAAATCTTTTTTGGTGTTGAAACTTAGTAAGTTGAGTAAGCTGTTTTTTTTCCTTCTACAGTAATCCACAATCTGTTCTTTGTGTGGGTTGGCACTTATTTATAATTCTTAAAATAAAGATAGCTTAAAGGAGCCAAATACAGTAGTTTGCTTGCTACTGTTGAGCATGAGTAGCAGTAGTTTATTTTCATTAATGCAGTTTTCACAGTGTACCCCAGAATTTCAAATCCTGACCATAGAAAAAGTCATTCAGTGGCAAAGATGTACAGTAGTGGTTTAGTATAGTGAGGAAATGAAGGGATTTTTCATCTTATAAATAACTGTATGATTCATGAACATAAGTAGGAACACAGTAAGTGTATAATAAGTGTTTGATTTGTAAATTATAAATGTAACTTTCCCCCCTCCCCAGTTTCCGTTTAATTTCTTGGTATTTCAAAATGAGTTGACTCAGTGATTCGGAACCTTAGCTGCATATTAGAACACCTTGCAGAACATTAAAAAAATATTGATTTCTGAGGGTTGGGCCAGACACTTTTTTTTTAATTTTTTTAAGCTTTCTGGGTGGTTCTGAAGGACTTGTAGGATTGAGAACCACCAATTTTCCCCTTTATAAAATGCTCTAATTACACTGGACTATATTTGGAAGTATCAGAATAAAATAATTCCATTTACAGCTACGGTTAAGTAGCAGCAAATATAATGATTGGTTATATTTCTTAATTTCTTGAGGAATAAAAGGTACTTGGCATTCCTTATTTGGGAAGTAATCACAGCCTACCTTTTTCCTTTTTAAAAAATAAAATCTGCCAGTAGCTTAAATGTAAACTTATAATGTCTGTTGTCATCTTTTTGTCTGCTTTGCCTTTTTAAAACTTACAAAGATAAATGTTTATTATTTAAGGAAGCATGTGTAAAAACTGCAGATGAGAATTATATGCTGTTTTAACTTGGCCACTTACTAGCATAATAATAGATTATAGTGGCCTGGTTCTTTGGAGTTTGATAATTCAGATGTGGTTTTTTTTTAAATCATTGTCTTCTAAATTTTTGAAAGTTATTTTGTTCAAGTACTTAAGTAGTTTGGCTCAAGTAATTTGTTTACAATTTAAATGGATACTATAGCATTTAATAGAAGAAATGGCTGTGGCTTATCTGAAAAGAATGTCAGCATGACTTGGTGTGGGCTTAAAAGAATACATGTTGTGCATATTTTATAATGTGGAATGATCGTTGGAATATCAAGGACTCTAGTAATTGTATTTCCTGAATAAATGTATGTTTATGAGTTTTCTAACTTATATTTTGTTGTCTCCTCTGCTAACAATCTGGTTTTATACTTTTCTTGTTCAAAATTTCACTAATAGTGTTTTTCAATCATCGCAGTTCTGTAATGGTTAAATAGTAGAAGAAAACAAATTGCTTGCTCACTAATTTTCAAGAACTTCCGAACTGAGTTGTATCTGGACATAAGTTTTTAAAAAAATATTAGCAAGCAGTATGCTTCTATTTTAATTCTTTTGTGAGGTAAAGAAGTAGAATACCCAAAATGGATTTAACACTTTTTCAACAAATGACTTCATTTATCAACTTAATTCTGATTCTAAGGCTTATTTAAAATAAATTTGTATTATTCCTTGTTCTTTGGATTTGAAAAAAATATATATAATTGCACAACAGATGTGTTTCTGAACGCTGTGTATAAATACTTTTAAGTGAAGTAAAAGTAAAATCTATGGTGGTTATTGGAATGAAACTTCAAATCCCTATATTTTGCTTTGTCTTTCATAAATATATAACTACAGAAAAAATTTCTCTTGTGTTATTTTATGAAAGGCAGTATGGCGTGTTTGAGAGCACAGAATCTGGAGCCTGACTACTCTGGTTTAAATCCTAGGTTTATCATTAATGAGTATCTTACACAAGTTACTTAATTTTCCTGCACCTTAGTTTCCTTGTCATGTGCAATAAAAGTGCCTGTAAGTGTTCGATCATTACCTGGAAAGCCGTTAGAAAGGTGCCTGGCATAGTAAGTGCAATTGTATTTGCTATTGTTGTAAAACAGGACCTTATTAACTAAAGGAAAACATTGTGGCCAGTAATTAAATATTAGCAAGTTCTTTCATGCAGAAATTGAACTGGCAACATTGCTGTTAAGAGCGCACGCTCTATCCACTGAGCCATCCGGGTGGCAGCTCAGCTCAAGGTGCCGAGTTCATTCCCAGCTGCGGGTGGGCATAGCCCACCATTGAACAGGCAATCTTGTCATTAGGAGCACGTGCTCTCACCAGATAAGCCATCCTGCCACCTGTTGGCAGCTCAGCTCGGGCATGGCTCACTGGCCCATGTGGGAATCCAACCAGCGACCCTGTTGCTCAGAGCTTGTGCTGTTAAGCAGACTCAACCACCTGAGCCACTTGACCAGCTCATATTAGCAGATTCTTATTTTTGATGCTTTGGAAACAGATAACCTTTAATTTGTGCTTGAAAACTTTAAAAGGAATAAGATTCATAGGAATGTTCAGATTTCTGTGCAATATGATCACAAACTCCTGGAATTCTAAAATTAGTGGGGTTGTGAGGGTGAAGGGTTGAAGTCACATGCAGAATGAAAATCATCAAACTATAAGTCTCAGAAATTTTTTCAGTTAGAAAAGTAATTGATGGGGATATCACCTAGCTTTAAAGACAGTGAATTGTTGGAATGGGTGTCAGATGATACAAGGCGTAATTCACCATTCTGAATTTTTAAAAAGTATGAAAATGTACCAAGCACCAGGGGTACAACAGAAAGTATTTATTGCTAGCCCTCAGTATCTTCAAAATTTCAGTACACAAGAATACCCATCCCCTAAATCTTTAATTCTGGTTTTGCTGTATTTACTATCATTGATTATCCTGGCTCTAATATAATGAAATGGTTACCAAAGTTTTTGTACATTTGTTTCTATGCTGGCAGAAAACCACCTGTTGAAATCTTTAAGACTTTATATACAGAGCAAAAGTAAATTCCTACAGAGCCTATTAGTCAATTTTATTCCTTTGATTTTAAAACTTTCTAAAAAGGACAAGTGCTTCATGTCAACAAAGTATGTGTAAGAACTCTCCTAATTTTCATCAACTACAAAGGTATGTTTTGGCCAGTGAAGACTTGGTCCTTTAAAAAAGTTTTCTTCAGGAGAGGAGGTATGGAAGAACTTTAATTTGTTACGATCTCCAGAATTGTTTGAACCAATTGGATAAAAAGGAGAAAAATGTAACCATTGGCTACAGATAAGCTTCCCTTATATGGCAGTTATTAAAAGTAATTTAATTCATTTCATCAGCGAGTAATAAAAACCCAAATCTTTAATTTTTTTTTATTAGTTTCAGGTGTACAACACAATGCAATAGTTATACTCTTTACCCCCAAAAGTGAAAACCCCCCTCCCCCAGTTCGCCACCCCACTCCCCCCCCCATATCATACATATCCATCACAACTCCCCTGACTCCCCTCCACAGTATACTCCACATCCCTTGACCATCCCCATATTCAGTTGCAGTTGGCATACAATACTATACAACATCAGCTTCAGGTGTACAGTGCAGTGATCAAGCCTCTACTCCATCCATGAAGTGGTCTCCCTAACAAGACGTGACTATCTGACACGCCACAAAACTTTTACATTATTATATTCCCCAAACTGTGTTTCATATCCCTGTGGCAATATTGTAGTTGTCTATTTATGCTGTCTAATCCCTTCTCCTTCCCCCCATCCCCACTCCCCTCCCAACTAGCAACTCTCAGTTTTTCCTCTACATCTACGTGTCTGTTTACTTCATTCACTCAGCTCTTCAGACTCCACACACAAGTGAGATCACGTGGTACCTGTCCTTCTCCGACTGACTTATTTCACGCAACATGATTGTCTCTTCACAACATTATCAATTACATTCCCAGAACTGCCCCCATATCCCTGCGGCAACATTGTAGTCCCACACACACTGTCCAAAACCTTCCCCCTCTCCCTCTTCCCCACTCCCTCCCAGCCAGCAACCATCAGTTTTTCCTTTATATCTGCTTGATATGACTTCAATCTTCTTAAATTGTCTCTCTGGGTTAGCTTGGTTACCCCTTTCTTTTGTTTAAAAAAGCCCTTTTAACATTTCTTGCAATGCTGGCTTGGTGGTAATGAATTCCTTAAGCTTATTCTTTTCTGAGAAGCTCTTTATTTCTCCTTCAATTTTAAGAGATAGCCGTGCTGGGTAGAGCAATCTTGGTTGTAGGCCTTTATTTTGTGTCACTTTGAATATCTCCTTCCACTCCCTTCTGGCCTGCAGAGTTTCTGTAGACAAGTCAGCTGTTAGTCTAACAGGAGTTCCTTTGTATGTAACCAGCTGTCTTTCTCTTGCAGCCTCTAGGATTCTGTCTCTGTCTTTAACCTTTGCCATTTTCACTATGATGTGTCTTGGTGTGGACCTGTTTGGGTTCAGCTTGTTTGGAACCCTCTGCACTTCCTGGGCATGTACGTTGATTTCCTTCACCAGGGTAGGGAAGTTTTCAGTCATTATTTTTTTTTCAAATACATTTTTGACCCCTTCTTCTCTTCTCCTTCTGGTATCCCTACGATTCGAAGGTGGTTGTGCTTCACCTTGTCCCATAGGGCTCTTAAACTATTTTCATTGTTTTTTATTCTTTGGTCTTTTTGCTGTGCCAACTGGGTGAGTTCTGCTATTTTATCTTCCAAATGGCTGATCTGCTCCTCTGCTTCATCTGCTCTACTGGTGATTCCTTTGAGTGTGTTCTTCATTTCAGTTATTGTATTCTTTAGTTCTAACAGGTTGTTTTTTATGGTTTCCCTATCCTTCTTTATGTCCTCGCTAAGTTCCTTAAACATTCTTATCATCAGTGTTCTAAACTGTGTCTCTGAAAGGTTGGATACCTCTTTTCATTTGGTTCCATTTCTGGAGGTTTCTTCTGATCTTTTACTTGTGACATGTTTCTTTGTTTCCCCATTCTGGCTGTTGCTCTGGGATTGCTTTGATGTATTAGATAGATCACCAGGAGAGCCCTGGCTGGATCACGCAGGCACACAGCTCATGACCCAACACTCCCAGGAAAACTCCCAGTCTCAGCCTGTCCCAATCAACCACTTGCAGATCAGGCTGAGCAGCCCAACAACCAATCACCAGCCTGGCAACTCTGCAAGTGGAGTGCGGAGAGCGGACCCGAGGCGGCTTGCGCACTCCCGCGTCTCAGTGCACAGCCTGTTGTAGCCGGATCACTCCCACTAGGCGTTTCCCTGGCAACGCAGCACAAGCCATGCGGAGGGTGGGGATCCAGGCGGCTCGCGCACTCCCGGGTCTCAGTGAGCAGCCTGTTTGAGCCGGAGGGCACCCGCCCTGCATTTCTCTGGCAACGCAGTATAAGCCGTGTGGAGGGTGGGGATCCAAGGCCGCAGGTGCGCGCACACACACACGTACTTCTGCGCCAATTCCACCAGACCAGTGAGGTCTCGGACCTGATCCTCTGTGGGAGGGCCCAAGCCCGACAAAATGGCGCCCTCCCTACACGACTCGCGTGTAGGCTCTGCACCACGGGAACAACAGTTCAAAAACCTCCAGCCTTTGCACCAAAGGTGCTCAGTTCAGTCCGTCCCCGCAGGCTCCCGGCTCACACAGCCACTCCCTCCACCAGGAACCAGGTAAGTGCTCACCTGCGAGCAAGCCCGGGCGCCGGCCCCACTGATTCTCTAGCCACTCAGCCTCACCGAGCTGAGCGAAGAGAGTCCTCACTAATTTACTGCCGGCTATCTTAGAACTCCTCTTCCCGGCAAAGGAACTCTGGGCTGGTGAGCTTGGAGTGCGGCCGGAGGGTCTATCCCCCAACCAGACAAGCTTCCCATGGCTGGGGCTTCTCTCACGGGGTTTGCCCTCTCTCGTCTCCGCCTGTCCTACCAGACCCGACGCAGCTTCCTCTTTAAGTTCTTCGTTTAGTGGTTCTGTTCCTCCAGTGTTCCGGGGACCTCCAGGGCTGAATGCTGTATAATTTGCTTGTAATTTTGGTGTGATCCTGGGAGGCAGTTAGCACAGCGTCTGTCTATTGCGCCATTTTACCGGAAGTCCTAATTTTGTTTTTTATTGGGCAAAGAAATGCAATCTGAAAGAGAAATTTTTTATTTTTGGTATCTCTTATTTGATATACTTTGAGTCCAGAGTTTAAATACTGTCTAGTTTTTGACTTTTGTGTTTTAGGTGTTAAGGGTTGGATACCCTCTCACCCCCACATACATCCCCAAGAAAAAGGTATGTTGGTGTTCTAACCTTCAGAATGTCTTTACAGAGATAATCCAGTTAAAGTGAGGTCATTAAGGTGGGCTCTAATTTAATATGGCTGGTGACCTTATGAAAAAATAAACATTTAGACGCAGACATACCCAGGGTGACCCATGGAAAGATGAAGGCAGATGCAACAACATGGATGGACCTAGAGGGTATTCTGAGTGAAATAAGTCAGACTGAGAAAGACAAATACCACATGACCTTCCTTATATGTGGAGTCTAAAGACCAGAATAAGCAAATAAACAAAATACAAACTCATAGTTACAGAACTGATGGTTACTAGATGGGAGGGGGGTTGCAAGGGTGGGTGAGAAAGGTGAAGGGATTAAGTACAAGTTGGAAGTTTTAATCGGGGATGTAAATTACAGTATGGGAAATATAGTCACTAATATTGTGAAAACCATAGTGTCAAGTGGGTACTAGACTTACTGGGGGAGTCAACAAATTATATAAATGGCTAACCAATACGCTGTATACCTGAAAAACTCATATAATATTGAATGTCAACTATATAAAAATAGTTATGGGGACATTACAGAATAGGGAATATAATCAATAATATTACAATAACTGTACAGTGTCAGATGGGTAATAGACTTATCAGGGTGGTCACTTTGTGAGGGGTGTAAATGTCTAATCACTATGTTTTGTACACTTGAAACTAACAAAAAAAAGATGAAGGCAGGGATTGGGATGATGCTTCTACAAGCCAAGGAGTGCCAAAGAGTGCCAGCAAAGTACCAGAAGCAAGGAGAGTGATGTGAACAGCCTCTATCACAGCCCTCAAGGAACCAACCCTGACGTCACCTTGAGCTAAAACTTACAGCCTCCAGAACTGTGAAACCATCAGTTTCTCTTATTTAAGCCCCCAGTTTGCAGTACTTTGTTTTGACAGCCCTGGAAAACTAATAAGGGAACCCACATTCTAGCGGCATCATTATCAATTATGGGTACTGAGGCAAAATTAAATGCGGCTTCTCCCGTGTGTGATAAGGTTTCAGTGGAAGTGGTTTGGGTTAAGAAAAAAATGAGATTCCTTGCCTTTGGGGCGTGCGGGGAATGCTGAGTTTGTTGTCTGTGGTTGAAAGGTTTCCTTAGACACCTGTGCAACTGTGTAATTGAGCTCATGTGCCCAAGTAGCTGGCTGGACTCATCAGACCCACAGAACATAGCTTTTTCCCTCATTTTAGGCTGCCAGTGACGGCATGGCTGCATCTTTCTCAACTCCAGGACTTTCTAGGAATTGGCAGTGGCAGAAGATTCAGCACTGAGGAAAGAGGTTTCTGCAGCAGCCTTGCTCCAATTGGCATGTGATGAGAATTTGTCTTTGACCAGGGTATTTCAGCCTGTAAAGGTTTGTACTGGCTCCATATGGCCCGTGTACCTGATGGGAAGCATTAATTCAACCAGAACCGATTGTCTTGCTCCATCCTTAAGACTCTCCATTGCACTTTGATAAAATCCAAGTATCTTGTCGCCATGTAAGAGGTTCTGCATAATCCAATTCCCTACTTTCACCCAAGCCTCATCTCATCCCACTGCCCTACTTGCTGTACTCCACACAAAATTCCCCTTGCTGGAAGGCTCTCCCTCTGGTTCTTCCACTGGCTGGCTGCTTCCATTCAGATGTCAGCTGAAGTCACCATTTCTGTCAAGATGCCTGTCCTCTCCATCTAAAGGTAGGTTCCTCATCCTCTGTTAGGTGGCAATACCTTGTTTAGATTATGTGCTGAATTATGCCTTCCCCATTAGAATTTAAGTTCCCTGGCAGCAGGAAGGATCACAAATGTGTCTCACTTCTGTTCCCCCATCACCTCGCACAGTGCCTAAAACCTAGTACCGTGATTTGTTATACTCTGTTGAATTGGTTTACGTCCCATAATTCCACAGGTAGATGAAGAATTTGCATTGGAACCATATAAAAACAATAACAATGGTGCACACCTACAGTAGGCACATAATTTGTCAGCTGATCTGTTAAAATAAATGTCTAAGAAAGGACCAAGATACTAAAGGGGTTAATACCTTTGCAAATCTTTTATCACCTTGCTGAAAATGATGAATTCCAGAAGATGTGGAGAAAAGGGAAATTGGTGCAGCTGCTATGGAAAACAGTATGGGGGTTCCTCAAAAGCTTAAAAATAGAACTACCTTATGATCCAGCAATTGCACTCCTGTGTATTTATCCAAAGAAATCTAAAACACTAATTTGAAAAGATATATTCACCCCGGTGTTTATTGCAGCATTATATAATAGCCAAGATATGGAAACAACTGAAATGCCCATCAATAGACATTTGGATAAAGAAATAGTGGTACATATATACAGTGGAGAATTACTCTGCCATAAAAAAGAATGAAATCTTAACATTTGTGACAACATGGATGGACCTAGAGGGCATTATGCAAGTGAAATAAGTCAGACAAAGACAAATACCATATGATCTCATTTATATGTGGAATCTAAAGAACAAAATAAATGAACAAACAAAACAAACAGACTCATAGATACAGAGAACAAACTGATAGAACAAATTGATGGTTACTAGATAGGAGGGGGTTGGGGACCTGGGTGAGAAAGGTGCAGGGATTAAGAAATACAAATTGGTAGTTAAAAAATAGTCATGGGGATGCAAAGCGCAGTATGGGGAATATAGAAAATAATTTAATAACTGTATAGTGTCAAATGGGTACTAGACTTATTGGAGGATCACTTCTTAAGTTATATAAATGTCTAACCACCACAATGTATGCCTGAAACTAATATAAAATTTTATTGAATGACAGCTATAATTTTTTTTTAAATAGGAGGAAATAAAGCACAGCATAAGGAGTATGGTCAATTAAAAAAATATGGTGAGTCCCATTTGTGGAAGAAAGCAATGAAGGTTACTTTAATCTTTTGGTCTATGTAAAAATAATATTAATAGTAGCTGGAATTTGAATAGTAACTAATGTCTGATTTTAAAAAAAATGAATGAAGGTTTTCTTTAATTGGACATTACCACAACCAGAACTACATGAAGAATTGTGCACTGCTGACCAAGATCTGCTTTTTAAAATGTCTATTGTGTAATTTTAAATAAGAAATAACAGCAAAGACATAGTATAGTGGAAGGAACACTGGACTTAAGTTACAATTCTTCCACTACATGATTCTTGAGTCTTCATTTCCTTGACTGTATAATACCCGGGGTAGGTAGTTTCTATTATTATTATTATTATTATTATTATTATTATTATTATTATTGAAATCCTCTCTTCAGCCAAAGCCTAATATGCGGTGACCAGAACCACTCTGGTTCAAGGAGGTGGGGATCCCTGAGGCTGCCCGTGGACAGTCTTTCCTGTGCCCCAGAGCCTAGGGGTTCCTCTGAGCACAGTTTGCAAACCTCTGTCCTAGATAATCTCTAGAAGTCCTTTTCTGTTTGAAAAGTTCAATGATATTAAAATGCTCTTGGTTTAATGTGAATGATTTTTTTTCTTTTTTTTTAAAGATTTTATTGGGGGAGGGGAACAGACAAGTTGCTGTCTTTTGTTCTTCAGTTTAGTTGCGGAAGACGTTGCTTCACTGGCCCATGTTGGTATCATCATTGCGCTCTTCCCGGGTGAGGTACATCGGTCGCCGACCTCTGGGTGAGCCAATAGCTCCCCCGGCTATTGGCAGCTCATGCTGGCTGCAGGTCACTCACTGTAGCCTATGACAGCCCACTGCAGCAGGGGCTGCAGCCTACACCGTTGCCCGGAGCTTGCAGCCCAGCTCCGCGTGGAGCTATTGTTAGCTGTAGAGGGCAGTGTCACTGGCCCTCATATGTGGGATCCGAACCAGGGTTGCTGGTGTCCCAAGCCAGCTCTTAACCAATGCGCCACTCGGCCGGCCCTTAATATGAATGATTTTTGTCATGCAACATATAAAGTATGCACAACGAAGCATTTGCTATAATATTAGAAATACTGATAATAGCTGCTTTTCATTAAGCATCTACTAGGCTTAATCCTTAAAACCTACATCTAATTCTTAAAACCACCCAATGTGGTAGGTGTCATCCCACTTACACACAACCAGAGTCCATATAGTTTTCCCAGAATCACATTGTTAGTAATCAACATGGCCAAGAGTCAATCTCAAATTTGGTTTCAAAACGTATACTTTTCTTCCAAAATTACAGTGCACTTTTAGTTTTTTCCTTGCATTTTATTTTTTAGATTTCTTGGCCTTTTTGGTTAGATGTTTCCTTTTTATCAGCTAGAGTCCTCTCGCTTTCGCTTTCTCTTTCTCTCTCTCTCTCTCTCTCTCTCTCTCTCTCTCTCACACACACACACACACACACACACACACACACACACAGCAAAAGAAATTTAATCAGTATATTATATCAATATTCACTTGGGCACTTATTTTCAAATTGGCATCTTTTCTCCAGTACATAGGTATTCCATTAAATTACATTAGCACATTGAAAATACCACTTTCTATCTATTGGATTACTTTGTATCACAAAATTAGTAATAACTAGATGGTAGCAATTGTAAAATTCTAAGCTATGGATGCTATAGAAATGGCAGAAATTCAAGTGAATTATAGATGTGGCAAAAAAACATTAAAAATAACAAAAGTAGCATTTTAACTGCTTAAGAATGGTAGAAGGAACTGACTAAAGAAACAACAATGAGAAAGTTGGAAGAAGCAAGTTACCAGTTATGGTTCTATTCATTTCAATTAAATGAACTTGATTTTTAGTCACTTCTCAGTGGGTATAAATCATAAAATCTATGTATTAATTCTCTCAATATGTATTTATTGGGCATCTATTTTGTACTGGGTGCTGTACTTAGGATACAGCAGCAAACAAGACAAAGTCCTGCTGCAAGTGAACTCATGTTCTGGTGGGAGAACCAGAGGAACAAAAAAACAACATTCTTTTAGGTGGTGATGAATGTTAGGAAGTCCAACAGGGTAGGAGGGCTAGAGCGCCATTGGAAAATAAGACTCAGGAATACTAAATTAGTGATCCCATAGCCCTTTCTCATCCTAGCCTGTCTGAGGTGGGCTCGGGGACACAGGCCCACCATGTCTGGGCAGTTGGCTTTGTGGTTTGCCTTGGGACCTCCTTACAGCACCAACTGCACTTCTCACACTGCTTGCAATGTTTCCTAAATAATAGCACTATTTTTAAAGCACCTACTGCACGCTGATGATCCCTTTCTATCAGTTATTGTTATCATGTCCATTGACCCCACCCCCATCCCCACCCTAGTTAGAATAAAAATCTAAGCATCCTATCATGACCCACCAAGCCCTGCATGGTCCAGCTTCTGCCTCCCTCTCCAGCCCTCACTCATACCCTGTCCCTCTCCATTTCTACTCCTCACATGTCCCTAACACGACAGGCCTTTACTCTAGCTGTTGTTCCCTCTGCTTGAAATCTCCTTCACCCTCTGGTGATCTGTATCTATCTATTTTGTGAGCCCACTCCCTCCGCAAGATGATAAACTTTTTGAGGGCAGACAGGACTCTGTGTTGTTCACGGTCCTATATTCAGAACTGAGAACAGTGCCTGACGTGTAGTAGATAATATTTGATGAGAGAACAATATTGATGAAAGAATGTAGAGGTGGTAATTTAAGGAGAACAGAAAAGGCCTTTTTGAGGAAAGGGATGCTAGTTGAAGAGAAACCTAATGGTGGGAATTGAAGAAGCCACCCATTTGAATATCTGGGGAAATTGGGGGTTTTATCAGGGCCCAATAAAATAGTATGTCTTTCCCTACGATGGTCCTGAATACAGCAGGAAGTAAAACAACTGAGTTGGCAGATGGGGACCAAAATATATTACTTATTCATACTACACACACTTGTTGAGTGCCAGTCACAGCCTGGGGGGTAGGGATACAGTGGAGCACAGAACAAAGTCCTTGCCTCATGTAGCTATTTACTGTTAAAGGCTGGGTGGCACACCTCCCTTAGGCTTGAGGGGAAACTGCTTCCTCAAATTAGCCCGCCTGACGCCCCTGCTCTGGACTATGATTGAATTCTCACCACCCCCTGACTGCACGGGCAAAGTTTGCTCACACCTCACACGAATAAGGGTAGAGGAAGGACACAAATGTCTCTCCCTTCTTCCCAGATTTACCAATCAGATGTGCACCCCATCTCCCGCGGAGTGAGTGCTTCCTGTTAGGAGCAGCCACAGAAGTAGAAGTAGGACCTAGAAAGTGTGGTGGCCAGCAGCCAGGTAAAAATATGGACATATACATTGTGTGAGTGGAATGGCTGGTAACAAAATTAAGACCAAATTTTAAACCACAGTTTAAATCACATTTTAAATTTGCAAATATTGTCAGAATTGGATTAAAAACCCCAAATCCGACTTATTATCGACTACGAATATTTTTTAAAGCAGATTAAGGAGGGAAGGAGTCAATAACACACACACACACACACACACACACACACACACACACACACACACACACACACATTTTCCCCCCACCTTCTGTGAATACATAGAGCCTTTCAGTTCATTATACTGTGTATAAACTTTTTCTTCTACCTTTAAATATTTCACCACAAGGTGGCATCAAAGTGCTGTTGTTTCTGTTTTAGAATTTTCTAGCAGTTTTTGCTGACTAAATATCAGGCCTAGGTTTTAAAATGTACTGATCTTTTCTTGTAAACTCAATATTTAAATGTACTTTATGAAATCCTAACTTTGTAAATGTGGAGAGAAAATTCTTTCCAAACGTATCCTAAAAGAAAAACAAACCTATGTAAATTACGTGAATATCTACCACTTGGTATATAGATTTAGGGATGAGGGGGTCATGGATTTAGTATTGTTTTGGTCTATGAACAACCTTAGTTGACTGGAAATTCTATTTGGCTTTACATCTCTTAGATACCTTCACCTAAGCTCACATAGAATGTTTGATCAGGAGAAGAGTCATTTCAGAGGGCACATGGTAAATTGCTTTAACTAAACCTAAGACCGTCTGAGGCATTGAGATTAACTTGCTTTGTCAGATACAAAATTTGTCAAAACTTTTCTCTTTTCCCTAAAAATTAAAAATACAAATCAAACCAAGTATAGAGTTGAAAGAGCAATTGACCTAGATATTAGCTCCAGGTCTGCCAATAACTAGGTATGTTGTTGCCTTGGGTAATTTAGTTATCCTCCGTGGGTTCAATTTTTCACTGGTAAATAATATTTAACACATCATCTTCAAAGTTCCTTCTATTTCTGAGGATTTTAAAAGTATCATGGGGAAAGTTTGGCACACAACAGAAGACAGAACTTTGTGACAGCCAGAACTGCCCCAAATGAACCCAGTGGCAATGTGATGTGCTAACTCTAGGTGTACGTAAGAGTAGCAGAGATACTGTTGATCGTTCTTAAGCCTTAGGCACATGACTGAACTAGTCTTAAGGTCCTTTCTAACCCTAAGCTTCTAAATTCCATTAAGTTAAATTGAATTGTAAGCTGCCTGAAAGAAAGGACTCCCTCGTACCTTATGTCCTGAGGTTGCCATGAAAATGCACCTCTCAAGCCTCTGCCTGTAGGGAGACTAACTGACTAAGTGCTGCTGGGAAATTCTTTACCACATTTCCCACAGGCCAGTCTTAGTAACTGACTGAGCACAGGCTGGTCTGTTCAGGAGACAAGACACTCCTCTGATGGCTGATTTTTATCATGGAGGGCTTCCCATTGGTCTCACTGAACTTTGCTAGAACTGCACTGCACTCTAAAACTCACCTAACCTTTTCTCCTTCCTTCTCTCCCTGATGTGGAGTCAAAGACTGCATCTTGGTTTCATTGTTCTATGTCTCCCTCAGCTCCCTCCCCATTTCTCCCCAGAAACATCTCCCCTAATAAGTCTCTTGCATGAGCAATCCCATATTGGTGTCTGCTTCTCAGAAGACCCGAACTTGCAAACCTTCTAGCAGAGAGACATAAATTGAGGGGTGGGGGTGCTATATCAGAATCAGGATATGTAGAATCCAGGGCCCCATCCCAGACCTACGATATCAGAATCAGTGTGTTTTTAAAATCTTCCCCAGGTGATTTACATGGAGACTGGCCTGAATTAATCTAAATTTTTTAGTACCTAGAAGAGTATATTCTGAGGTGTATAGGATATATTCCTTGGGAAAAAAAAAATCCAAAAATGTTGAAAAGCTTAGTAAGTTTGTGTTATTTTAAAATAAAAGGGGCAAACTGACAAAGTTGCTATAAGGTGTTTCCATATCACCTCAAAGTCCTCCATTTTGTCTTTCACATAGAAATATTTTTAAAATTTTTCTCATAGTGTTCTATGAAACAAATACATATATTTTAACACTAATATGAGGCAAAAGAAAAAAAAAGGTTTAACAAATAGTGTCAGATTTTCCCAACTAGACCCTAAGAATTGCATGTTTGGCATCATCCTAACACCCAGTACCATTGACCTAATCTCCATAGCTTTCTTTGCTTTGCTTCTTTCCAAGGTGTTGTTGAAAATGACAGATGCTTGGTAGTTTGCTTGTGTTTTTAGAAGCATTGCCTCAGATTTTTTAAAAAAATGATCTTAAAGATAGTTTCAAAAACCTTAGGATTGTTAAAAGTTTCATTCTGATTGACACTTCTCTTATTTTGAAGAGAGCCATAGTAGCTGTCACTAGACAAAAAGGAAGGTTTGGGAATTACCCAAGAGGCATTTACGAGTGTCCTTTTTGAGACATTAGGTGTCTAGGTCAGGAAAAGAACGACAATTTATACAATGTGAAGTCTTCTCTCCACATCCTACTATAGCTTCTTCTTGAGTCTAAAATCTCTTACTACCATCTTCTCTAGATTACTTTCCAAAAATGTTCATGTAGACAAAGAAGAACTTTCTAGAACATTTCAGTAGCAGCAGAGTTTACATGTAGTTCTTTGAAATAATTGTCTCATGCTAAGGTCTTTCTAAAATGTGTAGAGTTTTATTTGGAATTCCAAGGGAACAAAAAGGAACCCAATTCTGACTGAACTTTGTGTTATTACTTTGGTCCTAAAAAATTCTAAGCATGACTGGGTGATGACCTTCCCAGTTTTCTCTTCTGGTTTGTCTACCCTCAGTTTTCTATCACTACACCTGGTTTCTTCAACACTCATTTCAGTTTTTGCCTCTTTCTGTCCCAGTGGTTCATACACTCAGACCTTGGTATCTACATGTGGTTCTGTCATTCAGAAACTGTTCCCTCAATGAATCTCATTCTCCTCTTGGATTAGATTTGAAAGGGAAAGATCAGAAAATGAAATTAAAATTTAGAGAGAATGAAGCATAGACAGGAATTTACTTCTGATATTTATTCTAATGTTTTGAAATTTGACATCAATATGGGTCTTCAGCAGTATTGGAAAGAGTGTCTTACCCCACGATACCAGAGCAGGTGATGAGACTAAGATACTTTTAGTTTTGAAAAGGGCTGTCTTCAACAATGGCCTTCAGGGGCCTGCGGAGTGGCACATTGGTTGGGAGCTGGTTCTGGGATGGCAGCGGCCTGGTTCGGATCCCACGTGTGAGGGCCAGTGACACTGCCCTTTACGGTTAGTAACAGCTCCACCTGGAGCTGGGCTGTGCAAGCCCTTGCAACAGTGTGGGCTGCAGCCCCTGCTGCAGTGGGCTGCCATGGGCTGCGGAGAGTGGCCAGCAGCCAGCGTGAGCAGCTGGCAGCCAGCGTAGCAATGGTGAGCGACCATCCAGAGGCCAGTGACTGGTCTGCCTCACCCGGGAGGAACGCAGTGACGATGACAACATGGGCCAGTGGGGTGGTGTTCTCCGGAATTAGACTGAAGAACAAAAGGACAGCAACTTGTCTGTTCCCCTTCCCCAATTCCCCAACGCTGTTCCCCTCCCCCAATTCTCCAATAAAATCTTTAAAAAAAAAAAAGTCACAAAATTTAAAAAAATAAAAAAAGAATGGCCTTCAGCCAGGAGCCTCGCTGCCTGTCCTCACATCCCAAAGATCCATCTGTTCTGCTCAGGTGTCATTTGCTGCTGCCAGCCATCCTCAACCCTTGCCCCAGCGCCAGGAGGAGTAGAGGAAAGAGGGCCCAGAAGCCCAAACTCAGCTACTGGTGTAGCTTAAAAGGATGTTTTTAATTTGTCAACAGTTTTATTTTGTTATTTTTTTGTGCTTCAAAATGATTATTGTTATTTTAAATTATCCCTAAAACATAGGTGCTACCTTGTTTCCCCAAAAATAAGACCTAGTAGGAAAATAAGCCCTCATGTGATTTTAGGTTCCAAAATATGGCACCTTAGTATACTGAATATTTTAAACTGAGAAGGTTTGTGGAAAATGCACCCTTCTCCCTGAAACAGGTCATAAAACCCTCACGTGAAGGGTGTGTGCCCTCCATACCCTGAAGGAATCATGCTAACAGTTTATTCTCTGGCTAGGTCTTATTTTCAGAGAAACACGGTATTTCCTGTGCATAATAGGACCATTCTAGGAACATTGAGACTCAGAAGAAAAGGACAAGTGAGCAAAAGCACCTATTTAAGACCACAAGTGAATGGGGCCCAATGTGGATGCTCCTTCATCCCAAAACCCCCTATGTAAATAGGGAGGCACCAGAACATAGAAACAATAGCATTTATCTTGAGGACTCAACTGTTAGAGCAGATACATTTCAGATGTCTGATAGGTACAGATTGGACCTGATATTCTTTTCTGATTCCCTGAATCTAACATGTTTTTAAATGTTTATTTCTTTTTTTTTTTCAGGGCAGTGTCACTGCCCCTCATAAGTGGGACCCGAACCGGGGCCGCTGGCTTTTAAAGCCAGCACTTAACTGCCGCGCCACTCGACAGGCCCTAAATGTGTGTGTGTGTATGTATGTGTATATATATATATATATATATATATCCCCATATATGTGTATGTGTGTGTACATATATAGATACACATATATAGTTTTAATATATATATTCAACTTCCAACTTCAGGTAGTAGGGTTTAGCACATATGCTTTAATAAAGTCAATAGCTATTCTTCACAGGCCATGTGATTGGATCAGGTCAAATATTTGGGGTGCCTGTTGGGTGAAATGTATGATAAACTCCAAGTACCCAGGACAACTTGTGGGCCATTCATTCCAGAAAGAAGGCTATTTGTAAGGTTGGAATGGGTTCTTTTTGGCTCATTCTGCGATATAATTTTCAGCATGAGCTCACCATGGAGATCAGAAGTTTGAAAATGCTTGATCTCAATTTGCATGAAAAGGTCAACTTTGAGGTGTGTTCCTCTGATTTTACGTAATCCTGAAAATGGTTTTTCAAAAATAATCAGATTTCAATAAAGGATCAGCACCTGTAAAACAGAGTTGGGAAACTATGACCCATGGGCCAGAGCTAGTCCAACATGTGTTTTTGCCAAAAACGTTTTACCGGAATGCAGCCACATATATTTGTTTATGTATCATTTATGGTTGCTTTCATGCTACAATGGCAGAGCTGAATAGGTTTGATAGAGACAGTGTGGCCCATAAAGCCCAAAATATTTATCAACTTGCCCAAAGTAATAAAAACAATATGAATAGACCAATAGAAAACACACAGACAAAGGAAATAAATAGGCAATGAGCACACTGGATAGTCAATATATACATGTGAAAATGCAGTTGTAATCAGGGAAATTCAAATTACTGCACTGATTTCATATGTATTAGGTTTGCAAATATTTACGTCTTACAATATCGGGTGTTGGTAGTATGTAGAGTGATGAGATTTTTTTAATTCTGTACTGAAGGAGGCACAACTAAGTACAGTCACTTTTGAGAGCAATTTGACAGCATCCAATAATGGTGAGTGCACATATGACCCAGCAATCTCTCTCTCTCTCTCTCTCTCTCTCTCTCTCTCTCTCTCTCTCTCTCTCTCTCTCAAGGGAAATCCATTTTAGAAAAACTCTTGCATATATGAACAAAGATATTCATAGTAGCATTGTTGGAAAATAGAAATATTAATATATTTAATACTAACGAGAAGTGGGTAAATAAATACTGGTATATTCTTTAAATAGAGCACTACATAGTACTGAAAATGAATTAACAATAGCCACATAATTTATGAACATGAATAAAGCTCACAGGTTGAGTGAATAAAGGCAAGTTGCAGATGAGTACAGAATTATATTATTTATATATGTAAAACAATAGTATATATTGTTTATGGATACACACCTGTGAAAAGCCTGAGAATATGCATGGGAATTAATCACGAAATTTAGGAAAAGGCTTACTTCCCAAGGTGATGAAGAAGGGAAGAAGGAAAGGAATATGATTGGGGAGAGGTACAAAAGGAGCTTCAATTATATTTGTAACTTTTTTTTTTTCTTAAGCTGGTTGCTGTGAACTCAGATTTTTTTGTTCTTTTTGTAAATTAGAAACATAACAAGTAAAATTTATGTTTGAGGACCTTTAATCCCATCAATCATTATAGCACTGCCAGAGAGCCCCCCACCCCCACCCCAATCTCCCAAGTTTGTGTTTCCTTACTGGAGCAGGTAAGGCCTCTGCATACACTTGGGTAAGCTCTGTATTCACAAGAGTGCTTGGAATAGGGGGTGAGTAGGACCAAAGTCCAACTTATCCACCAGGCAACAAGTCTTATGCCCTTTGTACGAACCCCAAGGTGAGCATTACTTGAAGTGGGTGCCTTCTTCAATTCCCAAAAGGACCCTGCAGAAATGCTGCAGCCAGGGTCATGCTACAGTGGCTGCTACAAATTTACACATCCAGAGTCATGAAAAGCTGGAAAGAGGAACCAGTCTGAAGGCAATCTATTAAAGTTTATTTTTTTTACCTGCCACCAAATTTTAGTTCACCCTGATATCTTTCTAGGTTCTTATGGTTTATGTAAGAGCTGATCACTTTTTCTAGTTATCTAGGAGTGTATCTTAAAAATTAGTTTGTTTTGCTCTTTTAGCACATCTTATCCAAAAAATGAAGATGAATTGCCAATATATCTTTAATGCAAAGCACATGTAATGTAGCAACTATAAGAAACATATTATCTCCCAAGTCCTTTGTTTGATATTTTGTCTTGAACAAGCTGCATATTTGAATCATTCTTTCTTACCCTCTTCACCTGATAGACAATAGCAATTTATTCTTCAGTAAAATCTACATCTCTCCTTTCTCCAAAATCTAAACCTCTCTTTTCACCCATGTTGCCAGCCCTATGATTTTATTCCTTGGAAGCAAAGAATAAAGTTTTACAAGTGTGGTTCACAGACCACCTGTATCACTTTGATGTGAAGTGCATCAAAATGCCAGTGCTCCACCCCAGGCATGTTAAATCACTTTGCATTTTTAATCAAGCATTGTGGACGAGTCGTAGGCTTCTTAAAGTTTAAAAACACTTTAAAAGAAAGGAAATGAGTTCATTGGCAAAATAAAATCAGTCAATACAGTCTAAAATCGTTATTTAAAAACAGCAGAGAAAGTGATATGTCGGCAAGAGAAATTGTCACCTTTCAATGCTATTATAAAAGAGAGGTCTTAAAGGAGTCAGTTAAAGAATCCAACGTCACAATTTTTCCTCACTTCACTTGCTTATGAGAGTCGTTAGAGAATAACGAAAATGATTTAGACAATGGAAGCTAAATTAGGGAAGGCTCCAGGAACACCAGACAAGGAACCAGGAGATTGGGAGTTTTTCTGTGATGATCACGGGTAAGGCACAATGTCTGAGAGCGTCAGATTTCTTAACTATCACATCAGAGGGTTGTCCATCTAGCTTTAAGTTCTGTTTCACATCTACAATTAGAGGAAATATGTCATCCCTAAAACTTAAAGGCAAGGCATATCTGCATTTATTGACGCTCTAGCATATAAATACATTTATTGTATGTTAGCCATATGCCCAAATTATTTTTAAAGATAAACTCCTGAGTACAAAGATGATGAACATGTGTCAGTTTTCATTTTCTTTAATTTACTTACATGAGTAGTTAACATTATGACAGTGACATTTTTAACCCTGTCTGTCTTCAAGTATTCATAAAAAATGTCTCTAATATTGTGTAAAATAACACATAGACATAGAAGAAAGCAAGGAAGGAAGTGCCTATAAAGCAGTATTTGGTACAAATAATGATTCTGTGGGGTGTTTTAAGCCACCAAAGTCCAGAAGAGGAAAGAATGCTGATAATTACCTAACACCAAAGTTGCTGTTGGCTTCTTAATGGTAGTTACCTAGCACTCAAAACATTTTGTTGTCTGGAAAAATTGTCCCGTATTCAGAAATATTACCTGCTTTGACCCTTGCAAGATACCGATGTTTTAGGATTTTAAAGTAGATGAGAAAACAGTCTGACTTGTGGTCACCGAAACTCTGTATTGCTAATGGTTAATTGCTAAGATTTAACTATCAAGTGCATATCAAGGTAGGTATAAAGATCTCAGGTGAAGTGAGAGGGTTGTGGGAATACACTGTTTTAATTTGGTATATAGCTAAAACCCAAATATTTATTATGTCAAATGAAGGGAGATGTTTTCCTTCCTCTTCGAAGTCTTTTTCTCATTTGTACAGCTCCCAAAGTCCTCGCCCTTTGAACAGTGGAGCGTCATTTGAAACTGAACTGAATGCTGGAGGCGAGTTCTATTTTTCAGGTCCTCCAATTTAGGAGAGATCCAATTTCTGCAGAAGAAGACGGGTGGGGGGAGGGAAAAAGCAGACCCTGCGTCTTTAGATCCTTCTACCTTCAATCCACAACCTGCCACGCCAATAGAGCCAAGTCAGGGATTTTGCTTTGAACCACCAACCACCACCACGACTGTGTCACTCACGCCCGATGAACACGCCCCCTCTGGTCCTACTCTTGGCCAATGGCGGCTACCCTTCTTGCATAGTAATGAGCTCGAGACCGCCCCCGGCCAATGACGCTCCGGGAGAAGGGTTAGTTTTGCATGTACCTAAGTGATTTGCATAAGCCAGTGGCTGGGGGCTTGGGAACCCGAGCGTGCAACCCTAGAAGGGAAAAGGACGGGAGGAGATTGAGCCGCGGCGGCGAAGGAGCGAGCGAGCGAGCGAGTCCGGGTGTTTGTGCGAGAACCGCGCGGGGGTTGGGGCGAGGGGCCGGCATGGCTGCAGGCTGTGCTCCGCAATCTTGAAGCGCGGCTGCCGCGGGAGGCCGGGAACCGGGCGGCGGGGGCGATGGCAGAGCGCGATCTCCGGAGCTGCGCCCGGCCGGGCCGGCTGGCCTGAGCCTCCAGAGGAGCGCGGGGCTGCACCCCTGCGCTTCCATGGAGCAGCGGGAAGGGAGACACTCCGGAGCGCCGCGTCCCTGCCCTGCTGCCGCGGACTGTGCAAGGGGCCGAGCCCGTGCGACCGCCCAGAGAGGAGAGCCGCGGCCCCCGCCCGCAGGCCGGCTGCCCAGGGGCGGCGGAGGGCAGCGGGGACCCGCCCAACGAGCGGCGCCGCGGGAAAGGCCGGCGCGGGAGTCGGCCGCAGCAATGCCGGGCCCGCTGGGGCTGCTCTGCTTCCTCGCCCTGGGGCTGCGCGGCTCGGCCGAGCCCAGCGGCGCGGCGCCGCCTCTCTGCGCGGCGCCCTGCAGCTGCGACGGCGACCGTCGGGTGGACTGCTCCGGGAAGGGGCTGACGGCCGTGCCCGAGGGGCTCAGCGCCTTCACCCAAGCGCTGTGAGTGCAGACGGCGGGGGCGCCCGGGAGGGGCAGCCCGGGGGGGGGCGCGGAGGGGCGGAGCCAGGGGTGAATCCCACCCCCACCCCCCCAGGGTCCCAAGGCGGGGGGCGCGGGGCACCTGTGTGGCTGGGTGCTTGGCACGCTTTCCAAACTGGGCCAGTCCGGGTCCGAGCCGTGGGTAGCTCTTTGCTTTTTTTTCAGACTTTTCGGGGTACAATGAGCTCCCCACCAAGTGCCTCTGGGGCCAAGGAGAAGGGAGGAATTTGGAAACGTTGGCCCCTGGCAGCCTTTTCACGCGACCTTCCCCTTCTCTCGCGGGCCCCTGTGCAGCTGGCAAGCGCTTTGCCATCGGCGGGGGTCCTGAGGGCGCCTAGAACTGGGCCTGAGTCTGCAGACCCAGGCTGGTTCCGTGGGGGCGGGAGCACCTGGAGCCTCCTGGGTTCCCGCATCGGGGGTAAAAGAAACACCTGGACCTCAGGGCGAATCGCCTTCCTATTTGGCTGTGTCCACGTAGAGCGACCTGGCACCTCGGTCCAGTACCACTCTGGCCTCACCAGCAAACGCCCCAGGGTCTGGAGCGCGCAGAGGAGCCAGGCCAAAACAAGGGAGGGGGAAATTGCAGGTTTCTCTGGGTGAAAATAGTCTTCTTACCCAGCACGGCCTTTTAAAAGACGGAATTCTGACCTGAAGTACAGGATGTTGGGAGAAAAAGTTCCAGAACATAGGCTCTTCCCAATGGGAAAGGGAGGCAGCCGTTTTCTGCTGTACCTTAACCAGCAAAACTTTCCTTTTTGAGTTCCCTGCGGTTGGGAGAATCTCTCAAAAATCTCCCTCCTCAAACGGGGACCAGAGCGCTTTAGACATTTCCTTTCAGAAAAGAAGAGGAATCTGAAATTGCTGTTGGAGGTGGCATTGGCAATTGCCAGTAATAGAGAAAGAACAGGGTAATTGAGTGCAGCGCTTGGTGTATGCTCTTGTTCTTGTATTGTGCTGCCAGGGGAGTGATGAAATCAAGAGCAGTGAAAGAACTGTTTGAGAGAGGAAGGGATTCTGAGTGGTCTTTGGGTAAAGGGAATTTTCCTTTTCCCTGATAGCTACTGAAAGGGACCTCTGAGAAATAGACAGTCTTAAAGGAATAACAGACCCCGTGAAGAAATCCCTTCTCTGCAGGCCAGCTCAGTGGTCGGAGCTGTTCTGCTTGCCCTCTGCTCCTGGGGTTTTATTGAGTAGGCCTGTTGCCTTGGAACCTGTCTCATTCTTTGACCTCCACCCCCTCTCTCACCCACCCCCTCCTCAGGTGTTAGTTATGTATTTGAAGTCATTTTCGGTCAGTGATGAAATTTAACTTTTCACTGAAAAAAGTTAGCTTAGCAGTGAACAACAGTTTGCCCACAAAGGTACATTAGATGGGAAAGTTGGAGTGGGAGTGGGGAGAAGGGAGGGAAAGAAGACCAGAGTAGAGAGGATGGGGTTGTTTTTTCCCCCAGGGCCTCTTGAAACTTTTGGGGAATCCATGCATGAGAGCTCCCTTTACCTGAAACCTCTGTCAAGCCTCTCTCTAATAAAAAGCATGATTTTACTATTTTGATCCATTGTAAAGACCGTGTTTAGCAGATTCCTTGAGCTTTAATGAGTAGGCTTGCCCTGTAAGAAAAAGGGCTGTTTTACATTAACACCTAAAACCACAAAGAAATATCCCATTTTTATGAGAGCACACTCTATAGAGCATCAGGCATCTTCCTTTACAACTCACTAAAGGTAGTGAAATGCTATATTCTCAACCTTGAACCTTACAAAATCTATTATTCATGGCTTGGGAAACAAAAATAATTGGTACCAGTCCCGATTAGATTGGCTAACCTAGCGTCATCATAGCACTTTCTGAGCTGTGGTGGTGAGCGTGTTCTAATTTCTCCCATTTGTGACCTCTGGATAGAATGATTGTACATCCTAATTAACTCCCTTATTTCATCCTCAAAAGTATACATCTAAAGAGCATTTCAAGGGCACTGTATTTGCATTTTGGGAAACCAGCTAGTCCAGTGATTCTCAAAAGGTTGAAGAGGGACAGGTGTGGGGTGTGTGTGCACCCCAGTGGCTCTCCCAGGACTCCTTGAGATCGATCACCTCAGGTCTTTTTCCAAATCTGCTCTCCATCACAGCTTCAGTGAGCTGCAGTTCCACACCAAGGGACTGGATTCCTGATTCCCAAACTTTTGTTTACAGAGTCTTCATTTCTGGAGCATGTGCATCAAGGTGTATATAAAATTACAGACACAAAAATGGAAGTTAAAAAGATGAGACTATCATTATTAATCAAAGTTCTATTTTCCTTTCATCCCTCAGTGGTGTCAGACCCTCATCTACCCCAGTGGTGTGCGTATCCCACTTTGGAGATCTCAGGACCAACAGCTGGGGTTTTAGTTCACCCCCACTTGGAGTCCACAGAGCCTACTACATAGGATGCACTTAAAAATGTTGCAGTGGATCAATAAGGACTCAGGCCATGCCAAGGGACAGAATTGGGGCTTGGAATTCAGGCCTCATTCCCACATGGGATCGCCAGATTCAGCATTCTCACCATTTTAAGTCTTTTGTCCAGATCTGAGAGGGCCCCAGAGAGAGGATACCTGCTTCTTCTTTAGGCTCGTTTAAACTTGTTCAGCCTCACAGTGTCTGTTTCCTGCTGAAAGCTGCTTTATCTGAGGCTGGGGGCAGAGTCAGATATAATCCTCAGTATTGTTGCCGGGATTCTTGTGTTCACGCCATTTGCTGCACCTGTAGTTATTATTTATATTTTGCAACAGCAGTTCTCAACCCTGTGTCACAATGCACTGGCTTGTCACAATTCACCCTGAGGTGTATTAAAGGAAGTGCTCTTACTAGTATTAAAATTCCCAAGTTTGTTTTATCAATAGGATTGAAGTTATTTCTGTATTAGGGTAATAAAGTCCCTCTTAATCACCTCCATTGCAAGATTCTTGATTAGGAAGAAAGAGATGAAGTCAAAAGGGTGGTGGTGAAGGGATTGTATCTATGTCCTCTGGTTTGTGCCTCAGAGTTTAAGAACTAGACCTAGAGCACAAGTTTCCACAGCCTTGATTATGTCTGGTGCACAGTTTTAAACTTATAAAGGCTGTTTCCGTGTCTTCACGGAGACGGCGGTGGGTCTGAATGCTTGATCATAGTCCGAACCATGCCAGTAAGTAATTGTGTAGCCTTGGGCAAGTCATTCTTTTTTTTTTTTTTGGTTATAATTTCCTCGTCGGAAAAATGAAGTAATTGGATTATATACATAAGGCTGCTTGTAGCATCCAGAAGTTCTATGATTTTATAATCCTTACACAATTTTAGGATGGCAAGATAATGGTGAAGATAATGTTATGATCCGCTCATAAAAAAGATCCCAGGAGTAGCAGAATATCTTTCTAGTTGAAGTTGCACAAGCCCATTTATTACCACTCTTTTGGAGGAGTTCTTTGTGTTTGGAAGCGTGTGTTAGGAAATTTGCCATGGAGACTTGTTGCAGAATGCATGACTAGCTAAGGCGCTTCGCTGGGGTAGAATAGGCCTGCTTGTTTCCTGTGGGTATGGCTTAATGCTTGGAAAATAAAATCACCCTGTTTCAGTAATTTGGATACTGTACAAAAAGTTACTCAATGTCCTCACTTCCATATAATTAGTCATAATCTCTTTAACCTTCCCAGTGTGGGTATCCTGTACATACATGGGCAGGTTATCAAGCTTTCTATATAAAATTGACGGTTACCTGAAGGACTTTGAAGTGTTTTTAAAAATAATCTGTTGCTTTTTCTTCTCCTTTTGGAAGCATCATCTCAGATTCTTCCCTAAGGTGTATTTTTTTCACTTCGCCGAACACCTTTCTTCTTTTAATATAGTATCGTTCGACAGTATTTTCTTATGTTTCCTCCAATGTCTGCTGTATTCCCTGGCTGGTCAGTCATCAGTGGCTAAACATTTATACCTTTCTTTGATGGTCGCGTTTTGATCTCTTGATTTCTGAATTACTGTCTGTAAATGTCAATGTTAGCTTCATTTGTGTGGTGTGTCTTTCTAGAGATGTATTAGTATTACATACAAGTGGACTTGGTTCTGAAGGTCAATATAAGAACATCTTTAAGTATATAGATCCTTTATTTCACAAACCAGTGAACTACTGAGTTCTCTTTAAATGCAAGAGAGGCAAGAGCATGCTGCTGGGAATACGGAGAGCTGGTTTCCATATCTGTCAATACATCACACGAGTGACCTTGAGAGAGGGTCACATAGTTAACCTTTTGGGGCCTTGGTTTCTTCACCTTTAAAACAAGGAAGTAAACAGCTCCTATCGGCAAGAGTTTTCTTTCTATTTAATTTGATTTTCGTGTTTTTTTATACATTTCTCGGATCCTCTCTGTTGTGTTAATGGAAGTATAGGTGTCTAAATCATGGACTCCCACCCACCCAGGAAACCTCCAGTTGTCCAAGTCTACTGGTATATTTCCATTCAATGGGGAACTCACTGCCTCATAAGGCGGCGACAATGTGCTGGGTGTGGTCTGAGCAATTCCTAGGACTTGAACTAGTAATTCTCCTATTCTGGGCTTCTTAAGTCTTGTGGTAACCACTCATATTTTATGATTTCCAGTTGAACTAAATACTAATGACAGTTATGGTATCACAAACATTTATTGTCCAGGCACTTGGCTCTTAACATTAAGAGTCGTACGGTAACATTTGACAACTTAATCTCTCAGGGAAGATCAAAGTTCTCTCCTAGTAGGTGGATCCAGGCAAGTTTAGGCATTTTCTTGGCCTCCGTCAGTCTATCGCTCAAATTCTTAGTTTAGTACTCTTTATAATAGTGGAAAGTACTGACAGCCTTTAAGTTTGGATTTTGCTTTCTGGTCTCTTGCATTGTGCCTATCCTCATTGCTCTCATTTTCTTATCAGTAAATAAGGGACATTGGAGTAGATGATGGCTAATGTCTCTCACTGCTCTGAATTTCTCCGAAGCTGTGTAGAATGTTAAGCAAGTAGAGTTTTTTAAGTATCCTTAAGTGACTCATTTAAATTTTTCTAAGATTTGTCTCTCACTTTTTCTCCATAAAAAAGATGTAAGTTTCCATAAAAGCACAATGTTTGTTGGGATACCTGCATTAAAAGCTAACCTCTGCCAAATGTGCCCTTAACTCTAAAAAATGTAACTAATACAAGTTAGAGTGTTCTTGATAAGATAGCTTAGCTCTTTCCATTCTTTAAGCTAGATCTCAAGGTTTTGGCTTTGGAAAAATGTTATTCAGGGTGTTCTTTAATGGCCTCCTGCAGCCTTCAAGTTGTTGGCAGTGCTTTCCTATAAACAAAAGAATATTGATTTTTTTTTTTCCTTTTTGTCCCCCCAACTTTGTTCAGCAAAGTTTAGCTTCTTAAAAGCTTCATTGAGGATAATAAAATGCTCTATTTTTAAATTCTGTCAGTGAAGAAGCAAAATCTAGGGCATTTATCAAATCAGTACTCTTACACAATGGCTAATTTGTCTGCCTTTCTTGACATTTCTTTTGTGTCTTTAAGCGCTTGATGGTCAAACTGTAGGCGAGGTATCAGCTCTATTGTCTGAAATTGGGCAAGTTCAAAATTGAGTTTAGAAATCAGTCTTAGCAGGAGATAGGCCATGGTTTTATACTTCATACACATTTAACAATTTCTCATCTTTTCAAAGACGTAAGTTAGTTATCAAATACCCCCTTTAAATAGCAAGATGGAATTATGTAGTAGTATATACTCTGGATTCACCCACCCATAGATAAATATTTGTTATTAAACTATGTATATGGCCAGGACTATTTTTAGCAAGATACTTTAAGCATGAAGTATTCTGTGTCATGTACAAGCAATTAAAACTGCATGCTTAGGGTGGTGGTTTTTAGTCTCTAAAGCATGTTTTGATACCATTACATATTTTAATTGTCAAAACACACTAGCAAGATTTGGCTTTATGCATTTCTTATTTTAGATGCAAGTGATGAAAATTTGGGAATGCCTTTCTACTAGCCTAGAAAATGAACATTTTTACAAAATATATTTTTGTATTTCTCCTAGCTTTTCTGTACTGGAAGATCTTATGGGGAAAAGCATTGGACCACTCCCCTTTGGCAACATGTTGGCCCTTTCGAATTTAAGAATATCCTTGTAAGGAAATGTAAACCATAGATATTTTAGGAGGCAGCTGGGCCAAGCTTGACTGGGTATACGTTTAGATCCAAAGCTGGTCTGTTGCCTGTGCTGGTGATGTGTGGAGGAAGCAAATCTAATATATTACAAGATACTTAATGACCTTTTATCCTTCATGTTTAATTTGCATTTAAGTATTCTGGGTCCAATATAAGTAAAGATTATGTAAGCCCCTTTGGCTGGTGTTTTTCCCTTCTATTTTTACACTAGAAGAAGGTAGCCTTTTCTTAAAGTTTTAAATATAAAGTTGACCCTTGAAAGAATGAAGTCTCAGTGCACTTTTGACAAGAAAATACTTTTCATACTTGAATCAGATTTTAGAATCTGGTATCCAGAAAAATCCTGAGTTATATTCTCGCCAGGCCAGTACATTTTTAAAGTTTTATTTGGGGGAATTTTCCCTCCCCAGAAGAGTGACATAAATTTGGCAGGGGGATGGATGGCACCTTTACCTGGAGCTGTACTAGGCAGGGCTAAGGAATGTGCCTGGAATTGCTTCAGGTCTCACTTCTCCCTTCCCCTCAGGCCACGAGATTCTCACTGTAGTGCTCCGTATAAACCGCAGAGTAACTTTAGTACAAGTGCTGACATCGAAACTCCCCTGAAGAGTTTGATTAGAGCTGTTTTCCTATTTCCTAGCAAGGTCGATGGATGTTATTAATTCTCACTGTCTTCATGTTTCTTGTTTTTAAGGTGCAGGATAGGAGGTGTGCTTCCAAGTTGGCAGTCTTTTCTCAACCTTGAGGGATTGGGCTGTGATGTTGATTACACTTCCTGGTTTTGCCCATTTTCCCAAGGGTAAGCTTCATACTTGGAGGCCCTTGGAGAAAAAACGATATGGATCATAAGTGAAGGGCTTGGCAGACTAGATTTTCTCAGGGGAGAGGAGACCCGTGATTGCCACTCTGTTCTAGGTTGTCACCCTTCCCGTGTGGGTGAGCCATCTCAGAGGGCTGCTTTCTTGCCGGCCAATTCTCCGGAGAAGGAGAGCACTATCTCTTGAATAATGTGCGCCTTAGGAACTCAACATTCTGAAGTGTGTCGTCCCTTCTCTTGGTGGTGGCAGGAGAGAAAACAAATAATGTCAGCTAATCTTTAGGTTTCTTAATGTTGTTGAAGACTCTTCATGTGCACTTCTGTTTTAGGCACTAAATTAATCTAGTCTTCGCAATTTCTGAGTGTGATAATTGCCTGTTGGGTCTGCCTCAAGCTCTCATTTCACATCAATTGAAGTATATGCAGAATTTTCATATAATTAGATCAGAGTTAAGGGAATAATAAATGAATTTAATACATCTCAAATATTTTAGTCTCCTCTTCCAAAAAATTACATTTTATGGTTTTACTAGATGATATTTAGCAGTTTATCATTATCTGAGTTTTTATCCATGCTGAGTTAACTTCTGCTAGTTCATCTCATTTGGGAAGTTTTTTTTTTTTTTAAATCTTAATATTTCCCTATCTTTGTAATGAAGAAAAATTTTCTTGTTGGCCTTCTGTTCTTTCCAAGGTTATTTTAAGTCCATGGTCATGTAATCCAGCTATTTATGTCACTATCTACTTTCCAATCTTCTTTTTATAGGCATATTTTTGTGGATAGGCCTTCAAACATGGTTTTGTTTTTGAGAGTGTGACACAGGGAATCAAGACCCCTGAGTTCATGAATCTGTGAGCTTGTACATGTCATTTAATCACTTAGGACATTGGCTTTCCCATCTGCAAAAAGATAGTCTATCTTCAAGTGTCACATGTAGGAAACTCTAAAGCAAGACCTCTTTGAATGACAGTGAGGACCCAATTTGTTGTCTTTTGTTTTGGGAGTGACTAAGCAATTGTGTTATATTGTAATTTAAAATTCTAAACCCTAATTCTCTGGTTCTTTGAATGTATGTCAGGTTTAAAGCCTGTTGTAGACATCACAGGTGAGCTACTATGTTAATGAAAAAAAAAAGGCTACTCATCTGGCAGCCCTTCCTTCCTTCCTTCCTTCCTTCCTTCCTTCCTTCCTTCCTTCCTTCCTTCCTTCCTTCCTTCCTTCCTTTTAGTTTCAGGTTTACAAAACAATGTAATAGACATTTACACCCCTCACAAAGTGATAACCCCCCTCCCCCAATCTACTACCCCTATGACATCGTATGTAGATGTTACAGTTCCATTGACTCTATGCCTTATGCTGTACTCTACATCCTATGACTATATATATATATATATATATATATAAAATTATAGTTCACATTCATTATTTTTCAGCTTCAGGTGTACACTGCAGTGATCAGGCACCTACACCGTCCACGAAGTGGTCTCCCTAATAAGACAAATGTCCATCGTATACCCTACAAAATTTTTACAACATTATTGATTATATTCCCCAAACTGTCTTTTGTATCCCTATGGCAATCTTGTTAGAAAGCACAATTGGTAACCACAGGATTGTCTGGCAGCTTTTTCATTTAGAAAACCGTAAAGATCCTGGTGGAGAAAGAGTAGGACACATGTTTTATATGAAGATACCTTCTTATAGGTGGTGCTACTCCCCTCCTAACAGGAAAACCTGATGGTGGGGAGTTAGGGGAGTTAAGTTTCCCTGGAGGAAAGAGCTCAGGCGAAATCATATCGTCTCCCATGGGTCTCTGTCTAAAAAGAGGAAATTATAGATTCAATTGGAAAAAAATGTGGTTCAATGCCTTCCTGAGATGGCTGGTCACTTACAAAGGTGCAGTCCTAACAGGAAAGCAGTGTTTCTTCTCACAGCAAATGGGCAAATCACCTTACGTAGTGTCACTGTGATCTTTAGATCCTGATTTTCTGATTCCAGACTTTGGACCACTGAGGATTTTCACTAAACATGCTAACTCTTTGGGAACCCCATGCCAATGAGCACTCGCTGCAGATTCTCATATCACTTTTTGTGTTGGGGATAACTAAGACTCAGGATTGACAGTTTAGCTGCTGTTCTTGTTTCTTTACATCACATTGTTTCTAGAAATATGCAGATTATGAGAGAACTTTTTCTATTAAGTACTTTGAAAATGGTATTTTACTCGTTATTGGACCCCTATATATTCTTCATTGACATTTGAAACTAATGCTCATGTTTTGTGGATAAAGAAAAGCTAGCTTCTTAACAGTAATTTTAGAACTACAATCCTTTATTTAAAGCCTTTCATATTTCTCAAAAGCTATATGGCATTCATGTTAAGCATAGTTTAATCTTTCTTAGAAACTTGAAAATCTCTTTTGGGTTTTGATTCGGACCTGATTGGAAAATGAATTATACCAGAGCAGCAGCTAATGTATGCAACAGTGCTCACAACCTATTTAGATTGGCTGAGTATTTCACATACAGTTGTGCATATTTTCTACCCTGGGTCTCTTTCTTTAAAAAAAAAAAAAAAAAAAGGTTTGAGATGTTTTTCCCATTACCATCTTGACGTCTGCCTGGTTACACATGAATAGTTTGACCCAGTCCCCCAGCAGGGAGACTGCCGTGGCCTTGCTTTCAATAGCCATGTCACCGACAAAGAAAACATATGGACTATTTCATTCCTGTCCTTTGCAAACAATCCAAGGCTGTGAGGGCATGCCGCAGAAAGCTTCTTACTTCATGGTAGGTTGGCAAGTTTGTGTACTAACCACAGGCTCTGCTGTTAGCAATCAAACTGTGCTTTCCAAAGCCCCGGTACATTCCGTGGAAAGGGAATCTCATGTTTTGGATAAATAAGCTTTCTAATATCAGATTGAATTAAGTTTGTGTGACCTACATCCACGGTGGGCTTTCCTCCTTAGTCATATATTTCACCGATGGGAGGGAGTATGTACGTGCTTGTGTGCGTGTGTGCGCGCGCCTGCGCAGGATATTCTCCCAGTTTGGACATGTAGTGTTGGAATGAGGGTGCTTGGTTCCCAGTAGAACGTGCCTTCAGGACTATCTGCCTTTGTTTATGTTCTCTTTGTTTATCTTCTTCTCAGTCCACCGAAAGAGATCAATCGATCATTCATGTGCTAGCAGAGCACTGCTGCACTGACCTTTAAAGGTTTCTCTGCATACAACCAGCTTTCTACTTGGGGACCCCATGTCAGTTCAGCAAGCATTAACGGCTTGGCTTTGTAGCCTGTGGATCTAGGAGAGGGCCACGGACATGGAAAGGGGGTAAATCCCTTGCTGTCTTTTTCAGGTCTTCGTCTGTGTTAAAAGAATTTGCATTTACTAAGGTGTAGCATTCCAGAAGGAGAATCAAAACAAAACAAAGCAAAACCCAGAGACATCCAAGGTGAGAAGATGCATGACTTTGGCAGAAGAAACAATGACGAACATTTCATCAGGGTCCCTTCCAACCGTCAAGTTACCCCTGCCTGAATTTCTAGTTTCATTTTATTTCCTGGACATGCAGGCTGGTTTTGACAGGAGTTGATGATTTATCTAAAAGGAAGTGAGCTCCTGTTTTATCCCAGATAGCCAAATATTTAAATGTTTGTATGCATTGCATCCAGAAGGTATTTCTGGTGGTTCTTGGCATCTTGGTAAACAATGTGCTAATAGAAATTATTGCCTTTTATATTTTCTCGTAAGAGTAATTCCTTTTGCAGTTCTTGATAATAATAGATTCCTTTCTATTTTGTTGGCTCTTGGAAGGTTACATTTAAAAAGTTTAGGTGTTACGGTTCTTCACAAATGAGTCTATTTGAGGTCCACCTTTCTTTTAGCACTCCCATATTTTTATCCTAAAATAACTAGTTTAATCTAGAATGTCTGCCATCCTTCTTTAACTGACTACTTAGCTGACATTCATAACTATGAATTCAGAGGGAAAACTCCCCCAAACCTCTCAATCTTAAAATTCACCCTTGTCAGTGTATAGTTCTGTGAGTTTTGAAATGTACACAGTAATCTAATTGCCACCACTGTCAAGATCTAGAATGTTTCCATCACTCCCCACTCTGTCCTTTGTAGGCAACCTCTCTTCCTCACACCTGACAACTGACAATCTATTGTCTACCTTGGGTCACTTATTTTATATTCTGCATTTACCAGAATGCCTTATAAATGGAATGAAACAGAATGTAGTCTTATGCCTGGCTTCTTTTACTTATGCATTGGAGATTCTACCATGAATTTGCATATGTCATTCTGTAATATTCTTTTTCATTGCTGAGGAGTATTCCACGTATGGATGTGCCACAATTTGTTTATCCATTACCCAGTTAAGGGATATTTGCCTTGTTTCCAGTTTTTGGCAATTACGAATAGAGCCAATATAAATATTCACATAGAGGTTTTCGTATGAACATAGGTTTTCATTTCACTTGTGCAAATACCTAGCAGTGAGATCCCAGGTCATATGCTAAGTACATGTTAATGAGAAAATATTGTTCTAGGTTTTAATGTCTTGGAGCGGTAATGAGGTTTAATCACTAATTATAGCTTCAATATATTGTTAACATGGTATGTAGTATTACCAAAAGCTGTTAAAACTGATTTTGTTTAAACATCTGTCCTTTTAAAAGAGTAGAATTTTTAGCCCCCTTTTTGATACCTGGCAGTTATTATGATGCCCCGCAAAGACTTGTGTACTAGGGATCCCACTACACAAAGTTTTTTGTTTGCAATGGAAAAACTTTGAATTATTAGTGCATCCATGTTTGAAATGTCTGATGCAAAAAAAAATAAAAAAAATGGAAATTTGGTGAGGAATTGCTGAGCCTACTTGTGTATTAGGCATGTTCCATGTGTTAAGACTGATTTCCACAGTCACCATTCTAGGTCTCTGGCATGGTTCCCATTTTATAGCTGAGCAAACTGAGATTTGAAAGGGTTAGGTAACTTGCTTAATGGCCCCCACAGTTAGTATGGGTGGTAGTTGGTCTGTGAAGCTCAGGAGTTCAGTATTTGTTTGTAGTTTGCTTGGATAATTGACAGTTTATCAGAAGAGGAAAAGATAAAAATTAGAAACAAAATGTTGAGAAGCTACAGGTTATTTTTATGGCGTGAAGGTGGGGGAAGAACTGAAAATAAGACATTCTGAAAAAGCATATGCACATGTGTATGTATAGTGGGAGACTGACTTGATTGAGGAATAACATATATTGAAAAATCTATTTGCTGTGTGAAATTATCTTTTATTCATAGCAGAACTTTAAAGTATCTCTCATTTAATGTCTTTGCTTTTTGCACATCTTCATTTAAAAGCTTTCATATCATTTTCTATGTTAATAGTGTTTTTCTGTCAGAAAAATATCAGTCGTATGCATTTTGGCTTGCTTCTCTATTTTTTTTTTTTGTGTGTGGAATTCATGCAGATGGTATGTGAGGATCAGATCCATTTAGCAAACACACTTTTCTGTTTCTTAAGGAGGAAATTTCTGAATGTGCTTCTTTAAACCAAAACCCTAAAGTAAATTAAAAAGCAAAGTGTGCAGTATGATGGTTTCCATATAGCTGCCCCCTTTCACTCACTGGAATTTCCTGCCTCTCCTGTTGAAGATGTTTTTACAGGGAAGTCAGCATAAAAGTGAATCACCCATGAGCCCTTTTTTCCCCCCAAGGCATTTCATTTGGTCAACTTGGTATTAATTTAGTTGGTCCTCTTTAGTTGACTTGAACACTGTGTTTGTTGATTGTGTGAGCTGATGTTTATTAAGCTGTTAATATTTTACAGACTAGATGGGTTCCTGTTTGGATCTACGTGCTCTTTCCTTTAGCAACAGGGCTGCTCATGATTGAATCTTTGGCCACAGTTTGATTTTGAAGAAACTGGCAATAGCCAGCCCCATCCTGGACAGTCATTTACTTGGGGACTTAAAGGGTGTCTTCTCCTGGAGCCATTTTGGTTTTTTGTTTCATTTATGTTGTGTTCTTCATCATGAAGAGCTTCTTTAGAGCCTGTGTTGCTATTCAGATAAACCATCCTCATCCTCTTCTTGTTAACTTAGATGCTAATAATAATAATAAATGTTACTGAGTAACAGGTATTATGTGACGTGCTTTGCATACATTATCTCTTCCAATAGGCCTCTAAAGAACATACTATTACTTTCTCCATTTCAGAGATGGAGAAACCACAGGTGGTGAGGGCACACAGGTAATAAATGGGATTTGCAGATGGGATGTTGGATTTTGGTTTTTCAGACCAGGGTTGTTTGGTTGAGTGTGTTATGTGACAGTGTCCTGCAGTGCTCCTCCCAGATGTAGGCATTCATCTTCCCTGTGTGTCGTGGATATCATGTACTACTCATTTTATACACCAGGAATTAGTTCTGGAGAGGTTACATCTGTTTTGTCCTCTGCTTGAAGTGTTTTCAGATCCTTAAAATGTAGATATGAACTCTTCCAAATCCTAAAGGTTGTCTGGTTGCAGTGGTTTTAAAACTCTTATGTGTGTTAAGCGCCACTCATCAAAGAGAGTAGGTCTAACCCTGGGAGAAGTAAAAAGTCCCTTTCCCTTAACAACATATATTTACATGTTTATAGACCTGATATCTATTAATTATTTGCTAAACCTTCCAATTATATAGATGGTAACACCAAATTCTTGCTACTGTTTTTCAGACCCTCCCTCCCTTCTTTTCAGAACCGATAGAAACAGTTGACCTGGCTCACATTATCCATTTAACAGGAAAGAAACCCAGTTACATTTAGTTGTATGACTTGCCCAGAACCATCGGTAACCCTCCAGAGTATCTTAAAAACAAAACAAAGCAGAAGGAAGCCCATTATCCGAATAGATAGTCTTTTCTTTGGCTATGTAAACCCTTTAACATTTAATAAGACTTTTGACTTGTGTTGCTTGTCAGATTGCAACATTTCCAGTGCTTCTTTCTTGTTTTTTGTTCAGTCTTTCATGGGCCTAGTACTTCATTGAAATTGTAGGAGGTAGTTAATTGTGGAAGTGAATAAAAAGATTTCATGCAAATGATTTAATCAGTTTGAATTTTTTGAGAGTACTAATATTGGTATCATGGTTAATGGAATCAGTAGTCTTTCAACTTTAATGTAATAGTTACTTATTGAGATAATAAGTCAGTACTTAAAAAACTAATTTGTTCAACATAAGTTTACTAAGTGCTTTATGTGTTCGGAACTGTTTTCAGTACTGGGGACACAGATATCTAATGATAACTGACAGTGTCCCTTCCCTGATGTAACTTACCTGGCATGAAGTGGGAGAGGTGTGGTGGGAGCCAAAAAAAAAATAAACAAAATAAAAATATAAGGTCAGGTAATGTTAAATACTGTCAAGAACAATAAAGTAGGGTGAAAGGGGACTCACTATTTAAGTAGGGTAGTCAGGGAAGGTCTCAATGGATTAAAATAATTACCGATTAAAATAATCACTCAGTATTTAATGGAATATGAGTTCATCTTAAGCAGTGACAACACAAGATTTAAAAAGTTTCTTTCTGGGCTGGCTGAGTGTCTCAGTTGGTTAAGAGTTGGCTTAGAGTGCAAGTTCTGAGCAACAGGGCTGCCGGTTCGATTCCTACATGGGCCATTGATGCTGCTCCTGAGCTGAGCTGTCGCTGAGCAGGATAGCTCAGCTGGTGTAACAACAAGACTGCCTGTTTGATGGTGGGCTACGCCCGCCCGCAACTAAGACTGAACTCAGCACCATTAGCTGAGTGGCCACCTGGATGGCTCAGTGGATAGAGCGTGCGCTCTTAACAACAAGGCTGCTGGTTTGACTCCCGCATGGGATGGTGGCTATGCCCACCCGCAACTAAGATTGAACACAGCACCTTGAGCTTAGAAGCCACGAGCTGCTAACAGGAAGCCAGATGGTGACTGGTGCCCTCAACAACGAAGACTGAAGAACAACAACTTGGCTGGTCCCCTTCCCGAATTCCCCAACACTGTTTCCGTCCCCCAATTCCCCAATTAAAAAAATCTAAAAAAAAAGTTTCTTTCTACCCCATAATGATAACTTAATTAAAACATAAAAAGAATAAAATCAATATGTCAGAATAAACTATTATATCAATATAGTAGAGCAATATACAACAATAAAAGAACAAACTATTGATACATGCAACAACATGGGTCAGTTTCAAACATATTCTGCTGAGTGAAAAAGCCAGTCTCAAGAGGTGATATGTGGGGTATGATTCCGTTTAGAACATTCTAGAAATGACCAAATTATAGTGATGGAGAATAGGTCAGTGGTTGCTAAGGTTAGAGATGGAAGGACAGGGTGACTATAAATGGGCAGCAAGTGAGAGAATGGAGCAGTGACAGCAGAGATATGTTTTCTTTTGTTTAGTTTTTCCTATAAAGGGTAGTTCTATCTGGAGCCCTAAAGCAAGGAATGGCTATGAGAGCACAATTTTCCTTGAGTATTTTTTTTTATTCACAGCAACAACATTATAGGGAGTGCTATATCATTTTCTCCAAAGAAGTTTATGGAATTGAAAATATTCTGCCAGGAGGAATTGAAAGTATTAATTCTATGCAGGGTTTTGTTTCAAGTGGAGTAATATGCCCGTGGTTCCCCCCCACCCTACCCCCCCACCCCCGTGGTAATGGAGCAGTTCCCTTATCATGATTGTAGTGGTGATTACATAAATCATACATGGGATTAAAAAATGAATGCATATAAAAAGTAGTGGAATTTGAGAAGGCTCTGTACTTTAGTTAATAGTGCTGTACCAAAGTAAATTTCCTGGTTTAAGATGTTGCCATTAGGAAAAGCTAGGTGAAGGGTGCATAGAAACGCTATATACTATTTATTTTTTGCACCCTCTGGTGAGTCTTAAATCATTTCAAGCAACAATAACAAATACAGCAGATCAGTTTAGAGTCTTGAGAAAGCTTAATCTTGGCCTCATTCCTTAAATAAAATTAGGAAACTGAGTCTCTGAGGTGAGATGATAACTTTTCGTTGCAGAGCCAAAATCTGAAGCTAGACCTTTTAACTCTCTGGTAAACATTATCTTGCTCCCTTAGAGAATAACCAGTTTTAATTTCTATTGAGCAGTTACTGGGAGGTTACATACGCGTCCTCCATCTTACTCCCCAATTAACCTCCCCATCTCCCCTGCAGCTCTGTGTGTTTGCGTGTGAATTCTACGTCTACAGCATAGAAAGTGTCATATATAAAGTTTGCATTAGGTTTATAATTAAATGATTTTAGCTATATATTTGAGTAAAACCCATATGCATCTCCTATTATGGAGGTATTTCATTAGTGAGCGTTTGGTACAGTGTAAGTAGTATGGGGACTGATGTTGGATCTCTGCCTGTGAATTAGTAGCTGAGTGGTGTTTTACTTCTGATGATTCAGTATATTTGCCTTAATTGCTGGATTAACCAATTTCTTGCCTCCCACAAAGAGCACACACATTTGTATAAAGAGAGGATAAATGAATGAAGTTTTGGGGACTAATTTTTGTGGTATTTAAGCAACAATAGTCTAGATTACCCACAGCCTTAATTTCCTTTCATGAATCCTACAGATGGGCTTTGTCACCATTTACACTTGATTACTTCATTGTTAACCCCTGTGATGTGATTTAGCATGCAAAGACTTAATTATTCCTTTCTGGCCTAGTGAGAAATTTCCTTCCAATAATTGCCTCCACTGCCCTTTAGCCTCTTAAGCATTTAGTTTGTTTGGAACAACATGGTTGCTCAGTAAGCAGTTCCGAGCTCATCAGTGCCTGGAGCTGTCTTTGGACCATAATTTATATGTTTGACATAGTGACTTAGGCCTCAGTTCTTGAGTGATGTGACTGGTAGATGAGCTCCATTAGAAGAGTGGTGCGCTGCATTTGTCTGAAGTTTCAGGAGGAAAATTTTCATGACTTTTAATGGTACAGATAGTTCTCTTCTGGTGTCTCTCTTTCCTTATTTTAAGTGAAAAATTATGCCAACTTCTGAAATAAGGTTAGACCCATAAAAAAAAGCTTTAGTGCTTTTAAAAAGTGTTTTTGTAAGGCAGTCACATGTAGTCCTAGTATAGAAAAGATTGTTATGTAATGTGTCACTGTCACCAGTTTTATGCAGAGATGGCAAAGAGATGTCTTGGTTTTATTTTGTTTAGTTTTTACTGTAGGTGTAGCTTCATCCAGAACCCTGAAGCAAGGAATGGAGATGAGTACAAAATTTTCCATGTGAGTAAATTTTTTTAAAATTTCACAGCAACAACATTATGGGAAGTTCTGTTTCATTTTCCACATGGAAGTTTGTGGAATTGAAAGTGTTTTCTGCCAGGAGACACTGAAAGTATTCATTCTACCCAGAGTTTTGTTTCTAGTAAAGTAACGTGCCCTCATCTCTATAGACAGTTTACAAGGTTTGATTGATATTACCTTTTTTGGCAACATAGTTTTAGAGCTTTACTCCTAAGACCCCTTTCACCCAGCTTCAACATTTTATCTCTTCCTATTTCCTTCAACAATATTAACTGTTTCATTTCCCCTCGGAGCATGTCTAGAATAACAATGGCACCATAGCATAATTGGATATTCTACAATAAAACTTGTACGCCAATCTATTGTTGGGAGTACAACTATACTTTGAGAAAGTAGAATATCCCTTTTATCACACTAATTGAAAAATGTTTTTAAGGGAGGTGTTGAATGTAGCCAGGTTCTACCTTTCCATTTCCATGCTTACAAGACATTTTGCTTTAAATTATCAGTATCTAGGAGAACCACCTCATTCCATTAATGTAAAAGTGCAAGGCAGAAACACTTACCGAAGAGGCGTGGGTAACAAAGCAGCTCTGATCATTGAAGGATTGGTTGGAAGCCACGGCAGGAACAGCAGAAGCCCGCCTGTAGCATGTTTCCTAGAGTAGCCTTAGAGTTTAGAACATTCCACAGAGCACAGTCAATTGCCGCTGCATTTCTGTAACTTTCGTCTCAAGCAACAGAATTTTGCCCATAAATGATATTTGCAGAGTTTCACGCAATAATTTAAGCAGATTTCTGTTACAGTTTAATTATACTGATACTACAATATATTTGATATTATCTGTTTTAAACAAGGATGCTTTCAGGATTCGTTATATGTAAGTAGGCATTGATTATTTTACAGACAGCCAAGAAATGACTATGTTAAGATGATGGACAGCACTTTTTTTGTTTTGTTTTGGATAAAGAAAGTAAGACTCTTGACATAGCTGGATTAGTATAACTTAGTTAATTTATGATAGTTATATATTGTCAGCTAGGTGAGTTACCCACTCCGTTTGTATACGTCTATGAAAAAATTGGGGAAAACAACCAAAATTTATCATGGTGTAGGTTTTTTTGTTTGTTTGTTTGTTTGAATTTGAAATATCCATGAGTGAATGAGAAAAGACCTTTGTTGGTGGTCTCTGGCAAGAGGCTATACCCATGCCTGCCCTCAGGGGGCTTACTCCAGGGGTTGATATAAGTAGCTCATTTCTGTTTGTCTGTTATTACTCTCCTCTAAAGAGAACAGGATGCAGTAAATCTCCCTGAGGTTGTCAAATGCAAATATATATTGGTACCTTTAATGAATTATTCACACTCTCGTGAAATTAGTGTTTTATGATAAAAGAGTTTGAGTCATGAATATATGTGTAGCAAAATCACACATTCTTTTCAACTCAAGAACAACTAAAACTCTGGATGATTTTAATTTAATAATGGCTTTCATTAGTAATGATTTTGTTAAAGTAGGTCTTACTAGAATTGCTACATTTAAACAAGTATTTAATGGTAAATTTTTTGAGAAGAGCCTAGTGGAAACCATTTTGCTACATTTTTTTTCATGGTACAAATTCTTTTAATTTCATGCATAAGTAGTTTTGACTCTTACAGTGCTCCAGAGAGCAGTAATTGTTTTCACAGAACCACAGGTTAGGGACCTGTCACCAATGCACATGCTATTGTAACGTGGAGCATTTGTAAGAATTACAGGGTTCGTGGAAGTATATCCTTAAACTCTTTTACTTTCTTTTCCCCTAGTGAAATGAGACAAATTGGTTGTATATAGATCTTTTAAATATTTGACAATTTAATACATTGTTGAGAAAATGCACATTAGTCAAATCTGTTGTGAAAGGATAACATCAACCATTAAGTACAATATATTTCCAGATGCCTCATGCTCAGAATTGCTTGTAAGCTCTCTGAGGGCTGGAATCAAGCCTCACTCAGCATCTTCTTAGCTCTTCCCTTGTGTTTATCTATACCTTGCATGTGACACACTCTTCAGTGTTGAAGAAATTGAAGAACACGGAAAGATTGCCTTTGGAACTTGTATTTTAACTGGTGACATTTTATTAGTAAATTAACTTGCTTAGCAAAAGTTTATACCAGGACCATCAAGTGTGTGCCTATTAATCTTCCAGTCGTGCTACTGTATTAACTGGGGGAGAAGGGAAGACATGGACTGTGCTTCCTGTTTTCATATTGATCAAGCTCTCGGTGTGTGCTGGGCATTGTGGGAAGAGCTTTACATTTGTTAGTTCACTTGAGCATCACAACAGCTGTCCTCCTTTATCCCCATTTTAAGCTGATAATACTGAGGCACAGAATGTTCAAGTAACATGTCTAAGGTCATATATTTTAGAGCCTCTAACTAGAATTTGAACCCAAGTGATTTTACTCCAGAGCCTGTGCTGTGTCCTCCTCCATTGTATCATGCTGGCTCACGAGTGTCCATGGGTGATCCAGTTTGGTGGAGAATACCGACAGAAACCCAAATAAAATACAGCGTGGGAGTGATGAACAAAGAGCTGTGGGAGCGAAGAGGAAAGGAACTTGCCCTGCCTTGGGGAGTTGGAAGGCTTCACAGCAGAGGTGATATTTGAGCTGGGTCATTTAGTCTTCTTTGGGGCAGCTGCCCGAGTTCTGCCTGGTTTGAAATAAGCACATTTACAAGAGAATAGTGGAACACATTCCACTTGATGGATTGGATTGACAGTTTGGAAGTAACTCCCCAGAATGATGGCTTTGTTAGGTACTTGTTCTCCTAGAACCCTACCTGCCACTCCCCTTTGGTGAATTGTGGCAAGAAAGCTGTCACATTAAGCTGTCACTCAGGATATTTGCGAGAGGGGGAGGGAAGAACAAATTATGGGCAGAGCTAGGTATTTTCAGAACAGCCTAAAACCCGGAAAGATTATATTTCAGAGTGTTTAAAATTGAACACAACAGCCTTTCTTAACTTGTGCAAAAAAGAAAATTGAATAATGAAAAGTTAATTAGGTTATGGATATTTTTGAAGCAAGGCATTCTGAGTCTTATCCACCATAATTATATGAAGCTTTGTTCAGACCTAGATAGGAAAAAAAATAAAAAAAATTAGAGGCAGAAATCAATTAACTGCACAAAGTTCTTACAGAGATTGTTTCACTGTAAAAATACCATCTTTTTCCTGTGGGTTTTAAAAGGAGTTTGTAAGAAGCAGATTCAATTTCAACTTTTACGCTTTGTCTCAGTTGTCTAGTTGTTTGCTTTAAGAATCTCTTAAGAGATTGGCTCTTTCTTTCAATGTGTATATTTTAAATTATGGACAGGTTGAGGAGTCCAATGTAGACCTTTTTGAATTCTGTCCGATCACAGTTTGATTTCTGGAGAAACGGCTCTACAACACTCCTTCAACTTGGCACTCCTCTCCTGCCCCAGCCCTGGCTTTCCCCACCTCCCTTCTCAACAACCCCTCATTCACTCTCCGTCTCCAAGCCTGAAATGGAAAGAACTTGCTTTGTTACCGATGATAATATTTAAGCTCTAAAATTTTAACAGTATTTCAGTTGCAAATAAATGGAAATTGTGTATTCTGTTTAATGTGTTTCAGAAAATCCCTGCTATTTTTTTTTTTTTCTTTAAATACAAGAAAACAGGCGTGTAATGCCTCATTGAAAAAAGCCTGTAGGGGTGCTTTGTGCAAGTCTTAATTAAGGGCTTTGAAAGACCAAACAAAGGGAAAAAGGAAAATGCTACAGGGTTATTGTTATTCCACCCCATTGGCTCAGCTAGCTGACCATCCATTGGAGCATTTTGTCCATTTTGAAGCTGAATGACACTTTTGTTCGTGATTAACAGAGGTGAAAGAAGCCAATTATTGGGCCGTCTTTTTCCATAGAGCAGCTGCTGTTGGATTTAACTGCAGGCAAATAGGGCCTTTTACTACCACTAGGATGTTGTGATGACAGTTTATTTTTATAGAACTATGTGGTAGAAAACACAATCTGTCTGACTCCTGTTATGAATATGCCCTGGAATTTATGAAAGGGGATTTTTTAATGTTCTAGCAGTTCCATAGGTCCTTTTTTAAAATGAACATTTTTATGTGTGTGTGTTTGTGTGTATGTAGTACACATATGTACACATTTTTTAATAGCTTTTATGTTTGGGATTTCAACATTGAAGTTATATGTTATATGTACATGTATAACCTGCTTCAACTTTTGCCTACTTTAGTTTTAATAACTCCCTCCTACTGTTACTTGTTAACGTTGCAGAGTAATTAGTGGAAGACAGAGTCTCAAGCTATTTCAGTAGATAGACTGCTTAGGTGGGACACTTCAGTCTCAGAGACCATCTACCCTTTAGTTCGGGCTTCCAGCCTCTAGCATCTAGTAACTTGGGAAGAATTACCCATCATGCTTTGATATTGAATGAATGTGTAATATTGGGGCGCAGCTCGGGGAGTGGAACAGGGATCAGCTCTCAGGAGCCACCCCACTCTTGATATGCTCTTAGATAATGGGCAGGAGATGGAGTTTGGGAGAAGAGGGTCAGCCTTGATTTTCTTCCGTAAGACTGTAGGTCTTCCATTTTTTTATCTTTTGAAGCCTCCTGGTACAGTGGACAAAGGACCATGTCCGGTCTCCTTGGGCAAATTTCTTAACTTTGCTTAGCCTCAATTTACCCTTAGTTGGAGTTAATAATACCTGTCTTTCACAACAGTGGTTGTGAGAATTCAGTGAATTGAGCATGTTACGTATCTAGCACAGTACGTGGCACATAGAAATGTTTGATCTGTGCTAATTCTTTCTCTTATGTTGGGTGGCTCTTCATAACTAAGTCGAAGCCAAGGGGCAAGAGTCCCGTGCCTTGGCTTCTTACCCAATAAGTGTTTTTCTTACCAGATTTTTCAAGTACCAGAGGGTTGAGTTTCCATGGATAATTTAATGAGAATTAATGACCTCCCTCTGCAGCTCTCCTTTGTCGTAGGACAGAACCATCATGGCCCCTCTCTGCATCATAGACCATTGGCGAACAACCTGAAACACTTACTTGGTCTTTGAGAACCATTGCCACACTTCATTTAAGAATCTTCTTTGGCCTGGCTCTATAACCCTGGCAAAGTCAGTTAAATCCTGTGTTTCTCTATTGGTAACATAGCAATAATGACATTTAACACAATACCCACTTTCCATGTATGTTTTCAAGATGATTACATCACAGGTGGTTTTAAGGAACTCCAGCTATTTAATACTGATGTTCAAGTTGTTAGCCCCAGGGGGTCTTTGGATAGCATTTTCATCTGCAGGTGGGGGAAAGTGAGTAAATCTGCTCTGGTTGTAGACTTTCTTCGAGTTGATGGTGTTGGAGCCGGACTTGGGGTCTTTTCTCCCCTGATTTGATTTCCCACTGCTCCTCTCCATCCCAAACCCTTGCCTCATGTTCTTTGAAACTCTCCTTCTCAGGTTGGTACACTTTTGCTACATCCTCAGTCTTTTCACTGGTTTTTCCTTGAGGACACTGCTTCCCCGCAGCCTTTTGGTTAGATGCTGCTGGTCTTCCACAGCATTAAGAGCTTAGCATTCAAGTTCTTGCTACTCCTCCTTGCCTTTGTGGGACATGGCCCTTAGCTCTGACCTTTCACAAATACTATCATCTCCTGGCATCTCTGTGGGTCCCCTTTAGGGAAGAATTAGGTGCTAACTAAGCTCATGGTCTTCTCATTTTTGCCACCCCTACACTGCTATATGTCCTGTTATTTACCCCACATGGGTAATCCTCCCAATACCCTTAACCTCTCATTTCATTTCTCTCCATCACAGTGGTGAGCCCTGTTTTAATTCCGCTTCAGCCATTTCTTGTGGCCACATCCTGGACCTTGCTAACATCTAAATACCTCTTGACCACAAATAATAATAAGAATTACTATTATTATTATTAGCTCAAGTTTTCAACTTTATTACATTCTCTAGTCCTTAGATCCTTTTACTTTCCATCATTTATTCATTTCTTTCTTTGATCAGATTAAGGGCCACATTCCTTCAGTCTTTCTCATCAATATCCTTAACCATCTTATCCTGTTGTGTCATTAAAGGTCACTTTTTGTTTAATGACAGAGCAGTCTAGTTAGTCATCTGCGCTGCTTTTCTGGTGAAATACTTTGTAGGTACCAAACTAAGTACTTATCACATGATGGTTAGATTAAAAGCAACTCGCTGTTTGAGGGAGATAGTTCCTATCAGAGGGTCATAGCTCAGATGGATGGTTTGATGGAGAATGAGCTTTCCATTATTATGTTATGTGGTCTTATTCAGATCATGTGACCTTGGATAGGTTCTAGTTGCCTAATCTATATAATAAGACCACGTGGGGCCGGCTGAGTGGTGCGGTGGTTAAGCGCTGGCTTGGGAAGCCGGCAGCCCCGGTTCGGGTCCCGCATGTGAGGGCCAGTGACACTGCCCTCAAAAAAAAAAAAGACCACGTGGCTATGTGATCCCCAGATTTTTTCTAGCCTTTCACATTACATGATACTAAAACTAATTTGTTCTGTCTTCATTTTTCTTAGCTGTGTCACTTTAGATAAGTCAGATGACTGTTCCGAGCCTTAGTTTCCCCATTTGTAAAAAGGAACAGTACCCCAGATGTGCCTACTTCACAAGATTGTTGTGAAGTCCAAATAATCAGGAGTATAAAAGTGCTTTATAAGCTCTAGGCCCTGGTTCTCAATTCTGTCACTTTAATGTGCATTTGCCTCACCAGGAGGGCTAAGCAAAACCCCCATAGCTGGGCTTCACCCCCAGAGTTTCTGATTCAGTAGTTTTGGGGTGGGGCCCATAATTTGCGTTTCTAATAAATTCCCAGGTGGTACTTATTGATGCTGCTAGTCCTGAGAGCGTACTTTGAGAACCACTGCTTTCAGGAGGTCTAGAGATGTGAGACCTTATCCTTTCAAACAGTTCCATGTAGGTATGTTAACCATACTTTTTAGTTATTATAGAAATCAGGAGAAACCTAAGGGGCTTTGTGGGGACAAAGTTATAAATTAATTGACATTCAAATTCTTCCTGAGTTGCCTTATGTGTAAGTATGTAAAACTACATTTCTTCAAGAATTACCTCATGACTTAACTTGGATTGGGAGTCTACTCAACAGTAGTGTTGTACCCTATAAAACTAGACTCTTTTGGGCTGACTGGTTAGCTCAGTTGGTTAAAGTGTAGTGCTGATAACATGAACGTTGCCAGTTCGATCCCCACATGGGCCACTGTGAGCTGCACCCTCCTTACAAAGAGTTAACTATGCCATTGTAGCATGAAAGCAACATGTAACCAATGACCATGGCTGTTCCCCAATAAAATTTAAAAAACATTAATAAAAATAAAAATAAATAAAAGTAGACTCTTTTTCACACAAGGCGCATATAAATAAGAGATCTCAAAAATAGTAAGGCCCTTTTTCTCAAAGGAAGAGCCCTATCGAAAAGTCAAGATGATGTGGGAATTATTTCTATCAGGTTTCACAGACTGGAGTCAGAGGTGGCTTTCCGAATGGGTTTGGAGAAGGGTCTCCTACTGGGCATGGGCAGGTGTATGTCTCCCCACATTCTTTTTTTTTTTTTTTTTAAAGATTTTATTGGGGAATTGGCAGAGGGGAACAGCGTTGGGGAATCGGGGAAGGGGAACAGACAAGTTGCTGTCTTTTTGTTCTTCAGTTTAGTTGCGGAGGATGTTGCTTCACTGTTGGTATCGTCATTGTGCTTTTCCCGGATGAGGCAGATCGGTCGCTGGCCTCTGGATGTCGCTCACCGCGGCTATTGGCAGCTCACGCTTGGCTGCCAGCCGCTCACGCTGGCTGCGGGCCACTCACTGTAGCCTATGGCAGCCCACTGCAGTAGGGGCTGCAGCCCACACCATCACCGGGGCTCTCACAGCCCAGCTCCAGGTGGAGCTGTTGTTAGCTGTAGAGGGCAATGTCACTGGCCCTCATGTGGGATCTGGACCAGGGCCGCTGGCATCCCAAAACTAGCACTTAACCAATGCGCCACTCGGCCAGCCCTCCCCACATTCTTAATGCCTCCTCTTCATACCCCTTCACCCTGATTAAGGTGTATTATAGACATTGAACCTCGAGGAAAATTAGAGGGTGACTGTTCATATGAAAAAATCATTCTCTTTAAGGGTGCTCCAATTTTTAACGTATTGGCTCACTATCTGCTTCAGAAAAGGGCCAGGGGTACAGGGAGGGAAATAGAGCAGGGAGAGGTAGACAGAGAAAACTTTGGCTATTTGGAACCTTGCTGAGTCAGAATGCACCTGAAGGGATGCAGAATATTACACCGACTATGAAAAATAGTATGGTAATTTTGTTTTTAAATTTTTGGTGAACTATCATATGATCTACCAGTTCCACTCCTGAGTATATACTCCAAATATCTGAAAGCAGGGTTTTAAATGGATATTTGCACACACACATTCATAGCAGCATTATTCACAACAGTCAAAAAGTAGAAGCCACCCAAGTGTCTTATCGATAGATGAATGGATAAACAAAACGTGGTGTTCACAATGTACAATGGGATATCATTCATCCTTGAAAAGGAAGGAAATTTTGATACAGGCTATATCATGGATGAACTTTGAAGACATTATGCTAAGTGAAATAAGCCAGTCAAAAAAGTGAAATATTGTATGATTCTATTCATATGAGGTACTTTATTAGAAGAGTCAGATTTATAGAGACGGAACATAGAGTGGTGATTGCCAGGGGCTGGGAGGAATGGGAAATGGGGAATTATTGTTCAATGGGTACAGAGTTTCAGTTTTGTAAGATGAAACATGTTTTGCGGATGGATGATGGTGATGGTTGCCCAACATTGTGAATGTACTTGATGCCGCTGCTAAACTGTACACTTAAGAATGTTTACAATGGTAAGTTTTATGTTATATCTAATACAATATCTCCATTATGAAACTGTCAGGATTCTTGCATATCAGGATTTTTCTATCTCGGCACTGACATTTTGAGCTGGATAATTCTTTGTTGTGGGGCCTGGTAATAGTCTAGGTTCTTCTGAGAAACAGAGCATCGTAGGATATATGGACTATATGTAAGAGATTTATTATAGGGAGTTGGCTTTCTCATTTTGGAGGCTGAGAAGCCTCAGATCTGCTGCTGGTGAGCTGGAGACTTTCCAGTCTGAGTCCAAAGGCCTAAGGATCAGGATAGCTGATGGCTGGAAGGTCCGACACCCCGGAGAGCCGGTAGTATAGTTCCAGTCTGAATCTGAAGGTAAAAGAATCGTGCGTGTCCCAGCTGGAAGACAGGCAGACAGAGCAAACGCCCCCTTACTCTTACCTTTTTACTCTCTTCAGGCCTTCAACAGGTAGGGTGAGGCTCACCATCCTGGGGACAGCCATCTGCTTTACTCAGTGTATAATTCAGATGTTGATTTCATTCAGAAACGCCCTCACAGACACATCCAGAATAATGTTCGCCTAAATATCTGGGCACCCCATGCCCCACTAAAGTTGACATAAAAAAATTAACCATTACGGGGCCTGTCTGTGCATTCCAGGAGGCTTAGCAACACACCTGGCCTCTGTTCACTAGATGCCAATAACAACCCCATCTCTCCAGTTGTGAGAACTAAAAATAATCTCCACACATTGACAGATGTCTCCCAGGGGTCAGAATCACCCCCACTTGAGAACTGTTGCTATACAGTCTTCAGATCTTAGGGTAAGGAAAAAATTCTTTCTAGACTTGCATTTGTTTTGCTGTCTTGTGTGTTTTTAGATTTTGATGTTTGTATATAATACACATTAATTGGGAGGAACACAGGAAATGCAGAGACCTAGATTCTGGTTTTATTTCTGATTGTGCAGCTTGGGGAAAACAAGTTGTCGCATTTTGGGCCTTGGATTAAGTTGTCAGTGCAAGTTCTCAGGTGGGGATGTTGTTGGATGAACTAGATCGTCTCTGTGACTCCTTTTGAGCATAACATACACCACCCTCCCCCACATCCCCTGCCCCCACTCCCCCCCCCCACACACACAACTAATTCTTGAGATGAGATTCATGTCAACATCCATTGGACTTTAGAAGTAGAATCATCTTCTTTCCATGCCTGTCATGACAAGGATTTGGAAGGACCCATGTAGCCTCTGTCCTTGCAGTAAATAACCTGACCAGGTGGCATCCCAGTTTTAACTCACTGTTTACTTATAAAGCACTTTGTAAAAAGTGCACTTTATGGAAATACATTGATTTTAATGATTGCTCCTAGGCACCACTTGAAACTTTTTTCGAACACTAGAAAATAGCATATCATTGGTCTATCCACCACGCACGGATAACTATGATTTCTTTTCAAAATAGCAATTTATAAAAAAAAAAAAAAAAAAAGTGGTCCAAACAGTAGGGTTCCTTGGCTATTTTTAAGGAAGAAATTACTAAGATGCAAAATACGTTTTAAAATAAAAACGAGTATGTGTATATTTGGACTCACTTACATGTTTACGTGGGTTGTCCTGCCTCAGCCACATAAGTGGCAGTTTGCACTCTGGGCCAAGCATTTTAGCTTTGCCATCCCCCAAATTTTAGACCCATCCCAGCTTTCATGGCTCATGTTGCTGTCTAAATATTGGGTGGAAACTAGAGAAGAACCAAAATAAAATGGGGAGGGATTATTTGAAATTAAAATGAGTTAGTAACCAAACCAAACAGGCGTGTGCCAGGTTTTTTTGTATCACCCCCTATCTCCCTCTCAAACTCCTTCCAATACGCTGCTCCACTCCCACCCTTACTTCTGGTTGTGGTGCAGAGTCTTGTTTAGGTACAGCCAAGGGGGAGGCCCACAGTACACATACAGGATTTGCAAACACGTGATATTTAGGCCGAGAGTTACTTGCAAGGGTGTGATAGTTGCATGATAACATTATGAACAAATAATATTTTAAGTTAATACCTGCGACAAAGGCAAGCGGCCCAGTCGCGATATTTTTTTTTTTTTTACTACGATGTTGTAAACTGCAATTATGGAAATTGTAGGGCTCTTAGAAAACATCTTTATTTTCCTGAGATTTTTCTTTTTTTTTCCCCTCCACATCCATGATGAAGAACTATGGTGGAGAACTATGTGGTAAATCACTTAGTTATATAAGTGGCTTCACTTTCCACCAAGCCAAAGGACACCCTCATTCTTATAGGATACGTTTCCTGGCTAAGTGGATGGTTTTAGAGTATTTCTTAAAATAATTTGTTAGTGCCTGACATTTTTATTTTTTGAAGAATTACAGTGTAGTGATTATGGAGACAGGCTACTTGGGTGTGGAACCCTGGCTTGACACCTGTGCCAGGCGATTTAGGGCAGTTCCATTGGCAGTTCTGTAAAATGGGATTCGCAACAGTGTCTGCCTCTTATGATGGTTGTGAGAGTCAAGTATGAGAATCATTTGCCACAGTGCCAGGCATTAAATGCTGACTCTTTTTATTATTGGAAGTAGTGTTGATTAGTGGAAGTGGCACTTGGGCAAATACATGTTATCTGGAACGGATAATGCTGTTTTGGGATTTGGTCCTTTAAGAGAAACAAAGTGAGTCTGTGTCCAGTTGTAGCAACAGAATCTCTAAGTTTTAAAATTGCAGTCAGGCCATCTGATGTAATGGTTCGTTCCCACCTGCTTGTGTGATGAATTGCATGATGAAATATGAAAGCTAGGGGCAATGTCATGATTTTTGAGTAAGTTTACTTTTAGTTTTCTTAAAGGGCCCTCTTTCATTCTAAGATTATGCCCTTTTGGCTTATTTTGGGATTAAACCGCCCCTCCCCCATTCAAAATGAGTTGATGAATGTATTGTACAATAAATGTTCTCACATGTCAAAAAGTTGGCAACCCGCTATTGGTCTCCCCAGTTGTGTGGCATTTGGGGGGTGGGTGCTCTATTAATTTTAGGTACCAGAATTCTGGTAAGGAAAATAGATATATTCTTTCTAGACTTGCATTTGCTTTGCTGTCTTCTCGTGTGTATTTAGATTTTCATGTTTGTATGCAATACACATTAATTACCAGTTTGTATTGTGAGGAACGCAGGAAATGCAGAGACCCAGATTCTGGTTTTATTTCTGGTTGTGCAGCTTGGAGAAAAGATGGTAGGAATCCTCTCTCCTGTCCTTGACAGATGGTCTTCTAGCCACTGCCTAAGTATGTCCAGTGACAAGGCAGCGGCTCCTCTTACTGGCTGACTCTAAGGCATTAATAGTGTTCTTTTCTGTTATATTTTGTGATATACTCTGCCTTCCAGTTCAGTATAGATAGGCTTCTTCTCCAAATATGATTTTACTCTGGGAACACAAGGATAGAGTTATGAAAAGGGGACCCAGATGTAAACATTAAGCATATATATATATATATATATATATATATATATATATATATATATATTAGACACTTAGGGATTCTTGGTTCCTTTTCTTCTTCCTTTCGGATCTATTGCATCTGTTCATCGTACCTAATTCTCTCATCTACATGAGAGTTCTTCGGTTCCTACCTCAATCTCATCTTCTCCAGACCAGATCTCCTGTATTTTCAGTGGTTCCCCTAGTCAGTTTCTAGGCCTCTCACCATCCCTGCCTTCAGTTTTGGACACTAAGTTTCTTTATTCAGTTCATGCATTCTGCGTGAGTACCTCATATATGCAGAGTAGTAATAATAATACCCCAAGTTCACAGAGGGCTCTAGCGTTTTAAAAATGCTTTCTTGTCTCTCCAGCCCTGTGGCAGGGCAGATGTTTTCCCATTGGCCCATGAGGAACCTGAGAGCCTTTCTAAGAACAAACAGACATCATTTAATTTTAGAGTTGGGAAGGCTTCGCATACCATGCCAGCCTCACATCCCAGAAGAGAAACTGGACTCTCAGAAGAGTTAGGGGATTGTCTCAGGCCACATGGCTGGCATTTGGCTATGGCCCTGGGGAATTGGACTCCATTTTGAAGTCTGGGTTTTGCCCAGGAGTTGGTCTATGACACTGTGCCACCTCTCTGTTGTGCAATGTGTGAAGAGAAGCATGAAGCAAATAAAACAGCGCTACTTGGCGCAAGCAATTTGCATAGGAATAAGGCAAGTGATTAGTTGTGCCTTTCTATTTCGTTCCTTTAAAAAAATCTCAGCAGCTGAAGTGATGATGGGTACAAACTTTGGGAAGAAGGTCCAAAGTTGGTTGAGTAGGATTGTCCAGGGTGGATATTTTATAGGAGACCTTGAAGAAAACTAGGTTAGGTTGTGGGAGGAAAAAATAGAGGGGTATCCCATGGGAAACATCTAGTAAAATGTTCCTTAAAATATCTGCAGTGAGTGGTGCCCACAGTTAGCTCAGTTGGTTAGAGCAGTTGGTTAGAGCGCAGTGCTCACAACACCAAGGTTGCCAGTTTGATCCCCACATGGGCTACTGAGCTGCGCCCTCCACAACTAGATTGAAACAACTAGTTGACTTGAAGCTGATGGGTCCTGGAAAGACACACTGTTCCCCAATAAATAAAGAAAAATCTGCAGTGATGGGTCAGCTTTGTTTTATTTAACTTCCCATCCAGTGTAGCTTGATAATTTTGTAAAATACAATAAAAGTCAATTTTTAGGAAAAGAAAAAAATATATAATGGAAAATACAAACCCAAAGCTTTTACTGTTTGATTTAAGACATAACATTACTTTGTCTGATGGCTGGGATGTGAACTTTCCATATCTCTGCTGGTCTCATTGTGGCTTGTTTACAGTTACGGACGGACTCTACATTTTGAGCAGCACATGAACAGATGTGGGAGGAAGCAACCTGTGGTGTGTGGGAGGGGGTAGGGGGCAGGAGGTCTGACAGTGGAGGACGAAGCTGGAGCAGAGACAAGGCGTGGAGGTGAAGGGTGGGAAGCAAAGAAAGTTAAGGTGGTGTGTGCTGATAGAGTCTCAACTTCGAGGTGGGAAAGGGAGATTAAAATCTATTCAGCACTGTGAGCCACGGGGAGCCTCTCTCTGCAAGTTCTTAAGCAAGGGAGTTGGCTTGTCAGTGCGATGCTGCGTGGACTCTTGAATATACCCAATGATTCTAAGATCCTGGCTGCTGCCTGTAAGCTCTGTGTATACTTTGTGTATATCTAGAGCTCCTTTGTTGCATGCCACTCTATCTAACATGACTTCTGTTTGTCTTCATTTTCCTCCATTTATATCATTCAAAGAGCAGATGTGGACTGCTTTTGCAGTAGCCCCCTCCTGGAAATTTGCCACTGGGCCTTCTCCGGAATGGATGGGCATGTTGGTCTAGAGTAGGTCGGCTGGTTTCCCACACTCCTTCTCCTGTTGTTTTACCACCTCTGTGCAGTTGATTCAACTGCAGTCCTCTTCCAGACAATTTCTAATTTTGTAAATAAGTACTTGGTATGTTTTTGAGTCTTTGGACAGTCAGGTCCAAGATGGGGTTGGGGCGAGATAGGGTTAGGTGGAAAGGGCTGTTGGAATACAGTAGGAACCCGTGGGAAGTGGTATGAAGGGAGCTGTAAAGAGAGCCCATTGTAAGTAGGATTGGTGCTCCTGGTATGTGGAATGTCTTTTTACTCTCTGCCTATGAGAGACGGGCTATGTTTTGCTATATAAGACTAGTATTTTGGCCCTGAACTACCATGGCCAAGAATTTGCCAAAGACTTAGGGCTAATCACCAACAGGATGTGATGAATAACAGCGCCCGTGTATGGAGTGCTCTCCATAAGACAGGCAGGATCTGAGCACTTTACATGCATCAGCCTTGTGAGGTAGGTGCCATTTATATATATATTTAAGATTTTATTGGGGAATTGGGGGAGGGAACAGTGTTGGGGAATCGGGGAAGGGGAACAGACAAGTTGCTCTCCTTTGATTCTTCAGTCTAGCTGCAGAGGACCTGCCTCACTTTCCCATGTTGGTATCGTCATTGCGCTCTTCCCGTTTGAGGCAGATCATTCACCAGCCATCGGACGGCCACTCACAGCAGCTCACACCAGCTGCCTGCCACTCATGGTAGCTCACAGCAGCCCACTACAGCCTATGCCATCACCGGTGACTCACGGCAGCCCAGCTCCAGGTGGAGCTGTTGTTCACCATCTTAGCTGTAGAGGGTGCAGCGTCACTGGCCCTCATGTGGGATCCCAACCGGGGCCCTGCTGCTCAGAGCTTGTGCTCCCAAGCAAACTCTTAACCCACAAGTCACTTGGCTGGCCTCCATTATTTATATTTTTTAGATGAGGCTACAGCACAGAAGTTCATCAGTTTGTTGAAGATCACACAGCTGATAGGTGGAGGATCTTGAATTTAAACCCAGGCAGCCTTGCTGCTAAGCCAGCTATTACCCAGCATGTTCTCCTGAGCCAGAATGACCTTACAGTGTGGACCGAGTGCTGTGACCACTGGTCTACCTTGCCTGGACCAGTGAGGTCTGTGAAGGGATAATCCCTTTACACTGAGTGCTGAGACATTTGGGGAAAAAGTGATCTAACAGTTAAGAAGGAAGAGAAGTAGAAGAAAAAGTGTCTTTGGGGGATGGTGAATAGCAACAGGCCATTTAAACACCATGAAGTTTGTGCACTTTTAGTTCAGTGCCCTGGATGTTGGTTATGGAATGAGATGCCTCCTCCCCCAGAATACCTGCCATGTGTTAGGTCCTGGACTAGGAGTTAGAAAATTGGTGGTGAATAAGATTGATGCGATCTTTGCCCTTGTAAATGTTCTCTTCCAGTGGGGAAGACCCTTAACGCATAAGATGGTGGCATAATGTACTGCAGTGGCTCTCGTGTTTGCGCGTGAATCAGAATCACCCAGAACGCATGAGAACGTCCCTCGAGGTCTGATTAGTAGGTTTGGAGTAAGACCCAAGAATGTGCGTTTCTATTAAATTCCCAGGTGATGCTGGACCACACTTTGAGATCCCCTGGTTGAGTGGTTGGCGCTGGCATAGAGTGTTATTTGAGAATTTAGAAAAAAAGAAAGAAAGAAAAAGAAAAGGTAACAAGATAATTTAAATGATAAGAGCTAGAGAGGGAATAAACTGGGTGGTAAGACAGAGTTAATTGTGAGAGGACTAAGGAAAGACTTTCTGGGGTGGAGTGTGTGTGTGTGTGTGTGTGTGTGTGTGTGTGTGTGTGTGTGGTGTGGTGTGTGTGTGTGTGTGTGTGTGTGTGGTGTGTGTGACATTTGAGATGAGTCCAGATGGTGAGAATGAGGCTGCTATGAAAAGAGCTGGGGAAGAGTAGTTAGTGCAGGCAGAGAGACTAGAGAACAAAGGCCTGGAGAAGGAGAGGCTCAGTGTTAAGCAGAAAAGAAGCTTGGGTGAGCTGGGGATTGGGGAATGAATGGTTTGGGATGAGGTTGCGAAGGACTGCAGAAACAAGTCAGGTAGGCCCTTGAAAAAGAGCAAATTGAGGTCCAAGGAGAGTTGTGGCAGATCGCTTTGGCTGCTCAACGCATGTTGAATTGGAGAGACATGAACATGGAAGGAAGCAGGGAGATCAGATTGTAGGCTACTGTAGTGGTCCACGGAGAGATGGTGATGGCTTGGATTAGGGTGGGGGAGGAACAGGATGGAGGTGAGTTTAGAGGAATGCCTCTGCTTTTGTGCCTGATGATGCTCATCGTGGAGGCCCATGGAACGATTAAATTATATTTTATATGTGCTGTTTTAGAAAGCAGAGAAGTGCTAAGAGCCTTTCAGAAAAATGCTCATTATCAAAGTTACTTTAAGTCCTGTACCTTGCTTCCCTGAGGGCGAACCTTCAGCTATCTGGAAAAGTTGGCAGTCCAAGACAACTTGTTTTCTGAGATCTCTGGTTTGGCTATATTAATGTGGAATATAATCTCTGTGTGTGTCATTGCTTAATTGTTGGCATGTAGTGACTCAACTGGGAATTTAAATTAATAGACTGTGCATATAAGCACACTATTGTTCTTCTTAGATCTCGATGGAGCTTTGATTGGTGCTTAAGTGATGGTGTATGTGAATTAATTACTGTAGCTGAGAAAGAGCTGGGAAAACACTTTAGGAAAAAAGCAGACAGTTGTGATGGGATGTGTGAGAAGAGTACATTCAATGTGAGATGAGCCTAGAATAATTGCTCCTGGACTTAGAGAATCACAGAATAGATGTCAAGTGCTCACTGGATACCTAGGGCCCTGTCTACACTGCGCCCTTAGGAGGTGTGGTCAGCTGGTAGCCCCAGCTGCTCACTGATAGGGGAACCCACCTTCCTGTCTTCCTCCTCCTTCCTGTTCCCTGCAGGGGGAATAGTCACAGTATAGGTCCCCCTTTCCCGGTCTCAGGATCCTAGCCCAGTTCAGTTCCACCTCAGGCAGTCTCTTTTCTCACATGTTTACACACATCCTCTTTAAACCTGTGTTTCTTTTCCTTTTCTCTTTTAAATCTTGCCCAGTTACCTCAGGAAATTCTCTCTGTTTCTTTGTTCTATTCCTGGAGCCAAAATAAGAAGAAAAAAAAATTCTAATCATGGTTTCTATTCATGAGATTCATGCTATGATAAATCTATTGACAAATGATCTAATTACCAAATCCTGTGGCAAATATCTAGTTACTGAATACTTGGCTTCTTTTGACAGTTCACACTTGATCTCCTTGAAGCTTTTCCTTCAGAGCCTTCCCTCATTTCCCTGATCATTCCCTTTCTGTTTCTGTTCCTCAAGTTATTCCTAAAAAAATATTTGTAGCCATTTTCTTTCTTTTTCTGCATGTCCTTCCTGGGCAATGCCATCCACTTCCGCAGCTTTAATACTCCTTGTTGCCGACTTCCGCACCTTTACCCAGTCCCTGACATTTTCCCTCAATTCTGGGCTTGAATTTACAACCACCCGTTGGGTAACACCACCTGACCTAAGCAGACCCAACACACATTTCCCTCCTGTTATGTCCCCAACTGATGGCAGGCAGCATCACTCCCCCAGCTCCATGGACCAAAAAATCACAGTGTCATCTTCAAAGGTGACCTTTCCTTTTTCCCCATCCTCTATTCCCTAAGTCCTCCTGGTCCTGAGCTGAGAGGGCTCTGAGTTCTCTTCCCCTCTCCATCCCTTGTGCTGCTGTTTTGATTCCAGACCTCATTATCCTTCACAGTTGGTTTCTCCACCTCAACCTTCTTGCCTCTGCAGTCACCCTCTTATACTATCACTGAAACATGTCTGTGCATTTGTTGCTTCTGTATACCAGGCACATAAGGAGTACTCACAACACACTAGGACAATCCACCTTATTCCAAGAACGAAATCAAGATAGCTTACCAAAAAAGCGTAAGATAAAATGCAAAATAAGTGGATGAGAAGAACTGGGACTGCTCCCCCCCCCCAAATTAGAACAAGGAAAGATCAACAGAAGACAGAAATTACTGAAGCTGCCCACTTAATGTACACATTTGGGAGAGGGGGTTAAGTTATGGCTCAGAGAATCTTAGCCGATGATAGCAAGAGGGGGAGAGAATCCACTTCTGTGATTCCACACTGTCCGTAAGATAAAAAAGGACGAGTTGTGCAGGAGAAACACAGCTGTTGTTGGAATTGGGGTCAGGGAGAACTTTGTCCCAAGGGCTCTGATAAAGGGAAGCCTGTGTAGATTAATGAATTGTAACCTCATTGCATTCTTACAATATCCATAGCAATCAAGCTTCCTGCAGCGGCTGCTGCTGACATCACTCTATGTGGCTGGTAGCGAAGCACCCATGTGTAATGTCAATAGCGGTTGTTGTAAAGGTTAGAGGGTGCAAAAATTGTGCCTACCAGAATTTCTTCATAAAGCAGAGTTCTTGATGTTCCTTAAAAAATCTTCCACAGCTTCTTGTTCCTGTTCCCAAACTCCATTATGTGGACATTCGGTGTCCGCTGTAATCTGAGTCTATGCTATCTCTTCCAGGTTTATCCCCAATCCCTGAACTGTGCATCCCAGCCAGACCAGTCTACTTGCTGCCTCCTGAGTGGTTCTGTTTCTAAAACCCAAGTGCATGCAGTTCCTTTAGCTCGAAGGGCCCTTTTCTGCCTTTTTACCTGGCTTGTATACAGGTGCTTTTGACTTTTTTTGTTTTTTTAAATAGGTGGGAATGTTTTACTCATCATAGCATTAAAGATTTGGTGAACAACAACAAAAGCTGTGAATTTTTTAAGTAAACTGAACGTATCACCCTCGATAGATCGACACCTTTTAAAGATATTCAGAATTCCACTTTAGCAACTTTGCCTCATTTAAAACTTAGTACTTCTTTAAGGTCCAGTATTCTTAATAAGTAAGAAGACAATACCTTTCATGCACTTACTTGGTTAAATCCAGATAGTGTTGATTTATTTGTTTCCATGTTTAGTTTGTAATACTTGTTGATTCGTTGAGCGACACTGTGGTGCTCAGCCAGCTCTTACCCATTAACCTCAGAGTCTAAGCACCATGCAACACACAGTTTCTGCGCAAGTTGTTTTCCCAAGTTCCAAAGCATATTGCCGAACCATGACTGCCACACACACTCCAGCTTTGGGTAGTAGAAAGAACTCTGGACTGGCATTTATCTCTTTGATTCTGATCTTGGTTCTTTGATTAATTAATTATCTAACGCCTCTGGGGCCTCAATTGCCTCATTAGTAAAATGAGATGGTTAGAGTAGACGGTGATCGGGTGATGATGATAATAGTGAAAATAATCATAGCTGATTTTGACTGAGTGTTTGCCACGAGCTAGGTGCTGTGCTGGGCCCTGGCTGGAGGTCACATCATCTGATCTTCACTGTGATGTGAAATCTGAAAGGTCATCTCCATTTATCCCTGAAGACACTGGGACCCAGAGAGATGAAGGGATTTGCCCAGGGTTATGCAGCTGGGGAGTTAGCAGAGCTCTATTCAAACCCAGGGCCCTTGGTCTGGCTTGTGGGAGGAACTTTTAACCACTATGCTTTCTAGTTCAGTGGTTTTGTGAGATGCTATTTATAGGACCAAGCCTGTGTTTTGAAATTTTGAGGAAGAAAAATTAGTTTTACTGAAATCCAATTTTACATCGTTCCTCCCAAACTATTTTTACATCCATGAACTTGTATTGAAATGACAGCTTTGCTCAGTTTCTTGCTTTTCCCCAAATGTGTTTGTGTGTAAGGTTATTATCTGGTTATAGCAATAACCAGATAACTTCGGGAGGACATCTGTTGTTAATGCTTTTTGCTGTCCATAAGAAATGTTGTGTTCTTGATTGTCCCTAAAGCAGATCAGGTGCCACTTGTAAAGATGATGATATGTTCTTTGCCCTTCCTTTGTTTCCTTCTGCAGCCATGCCTTTGATTTCCTTTAAAAAGACGGTTGGGAAATTAAGCTCTTTTTGAAATGTATTTATTTTTTTGGAAAAGCAAAGTACTTGTTATCATGACTGTTAAAGCATTCATTGCAATGTCTGCGTGTCAGTCATTCTGCTGTGACCATACATTGTGGATGCTTGGGATACAGTAGTGAGAAAACACAGGCCCTGCCCTCATGGAGCATAGGGTCCAGGTGGATCAGGAGGGAACTGATCAAAGTGATATTTACAAACTGTACACATGCTTTATAAGTTGTTTTTCATATTATTATTTTTGTCATAATATTATACAGATGAAGAATTAGCTGTTTATTCAAGCCCTCCCCAAGGCAATCCAAACCAAAATTTCTGCTTCATCCCATCACAGCTCATCCAGTGTGATTCAGTGAGACCTGCTGCTGTTAGTGGGATGATCATTTTTCATCCGAATGACTATCCTTTGAGAGTGAAAAAGAGCACTAGTAATAATTATGCTGACACCATAGATGTAAACTGGAATTGTCCCAGGCAGACTGGAGTGTGTTTTCATCCTTTTTATTGGTATCTGAATTGACCTTCTAATCTTACATTATTTAACTATGGAAAGAGAGAGAGAGAGAGGAAGTGTGTGTGAATGAATCAGTTGTGTGCATCTGGTTTCTTCCTTATAGGAATTTATTTTCTGATACATTATTTAGTCTCTGTTTACTAATTTAATAACAAAACTCCTTCAGTAAAACATTGAGTCAGCTGCAGAGTTCAGAGATTTTCGTAGATGAACATCCTAAATCAAAACTAGATTTGAGAGTCTTTACTCCCAAAGATTCAGGATCTTCTCAGATTTGATTGCATAACATCTCTTCTAATACAGGATAAATCATTAATGACTTTAATGAGTTGTAAGTCATTCCCAAGGGAATATATTGAATGATGATTTATAAATTGTGATTATCAATGTCTGTTGTATTTGAGTCAACAGACATGATTGTGTCATCCCAGTTACAATTTTGAGTCATGTCTTTAAGGACAGAATGTTTTTTAAGCCTTTTTGAAAATGGCCATCAGACTAGAGAAGGGAAAAGTGTGTATTGTGTGTGTGTTTAGGGAGGGAGGTGTATTGCATGCCTCATGGCCTGGAGGCAAGCAAGTGCCCCCCAAAGCCTGCTTCACAGGGATGGTGAAATCCCAGAGAGCCTGCCTCTAGGTTCAGGCCTTGACCATTGGCAACTGACCTTTATTTTAGGGTGTAGACCGCCAATCATTCAGCATTTTCCTCTTGCCTCAGCATATGAGGTCAGTGTCTCAGTGTCTTAGACATTGAAGTTCTGCTTGCTTGGGATGATTATTGGAAGTAAAATCAGTGCTTACTGGGAGGTTCCTTTTGGACAGGAGCATTAGAAGGGATTTACTGGAATGCAGATTTTTCTTTTTTAACCTTTAAATCATTACATTATCTGAGGATGGTTTTGTAGGTTATTTGTAAACATTTTATGCACAGTGAGTGAAAAAGGTCATGATATTATCATATACTTCTAAAAACCCCAATAGAACATAGTGGTAGCTAAATAGAAATTTAGCTAACTCAGCTTATTTATTGCCAATTCTGTCAAAACAGTTGAAAGTAATAGTGTAATAAACTCTTAAAGCAATCTCTCTCTCTCTCTCTCTCTCTCTCTCTCTCTCTCTCTCTCTCTCTCTCTCTAACAAAGTGTGACATTCTCTCATACCGTTACTATCAATTTTAGAGAACCAGTGTCCCTAAAACATGAAAATACCAGGGTATGGACAAACATGAAGGAAGACTTCAAAGGTTTCTGAATCCATGGGGCCAAACTTGTGGTGCTGGGAAAGCAGCTGTAATTTTGACTCCCACTTGGATGGAGGAATAAGAAATATTTGGCTTGCATGGCCAATTCCTTGAACTCATGGTTCTGACTATGTTTCACGGATAATATATACGAACGTGAGACTTGACAATCGGAAAAATAGAAGTACATACATGCTGAAACAAAATTTCCTAAAACAGACTTACCTTTACTGCATTGATGCATTCAGATATTTTTCTGTTTTATTCTATTCTTTCCTATTTCAATTTTTTTTTAAGTTGGCTATGACCCATTTAAACGGTTTCACGACCCATTAATTGGTTGTGAGCTGAAGTTTAAAAAATATGCATCTATATAGAAGTTGTCTGGGAGTGCTTGTTTGAAGGCTATGGCCATGAAGTAATGTTTTCCTAGCAGTGATGTTAATAAGTGTAGCCATAGTAAAACATAAAGCATTTAGTTAATTAGAATATTTACCATAATAAATGCTGTGGGATTGATTTCTTTATGAATAGTGCATTTTGTCTGCTAGGATGAAGTAATTGAGTGTTTCTAATCTGCACAGACGACAGTCCTTACAATACTTCTTGTTGATGTTAAATGGAGTATGGAAATAGCATTTTGTCTGTGTGTCTTGGCTGGTAACGAGCACTGTTTTGTCATCGTTAGGGTTACCAGAACAGCTGTTGATGCCCAAAGAATGTCTGAGAACACCCGTTAAGTAGCAAGAAAACAAGGAATATTATAGTTTAACCCTTATCTGTTCCATGTGATTCCAGAAGGCTTGGGATACTTGGTCAAATGATAGAAAGGAACGTTCTTTTTTTTTCTTTGGTATTCATTTTTCTTTGCCATTTAGTAAACATTGCTTGCGATTTAGAACATTTTATATTTTTCTCTTCAGGATACATCCCACACTTGAAAACTAAGGCTCTGTTTAAAACGACAAAAATTAAAAAGCCCCATAAACAAGCAGAACTTGTTTCAATATTAGAAACTATTGAATTAGCACAACTAGTTTCATTTTAAAGTTACCCTTTTAAGGATGTGCCATGTAAGCCACACTTGCCTTTCACTTGTGGTATATTTACACACCGGTGTTTTGTTCTCTCTCATTTCTAACTTGTTGGGTTAGCATCTCTGTGAAGAACACACCCTTAAATGTCTCCTAGGCTGTATTGCTTCACTGAGAGCATAAACAATTACAGCATAAAATATCACCTTTGGAGATGAAGTCATGCGTCTTCCTTAATTGCCGAACCCTTGTAATTCTGAAGGGGGTATGTTTAAGTCTGGACTCATTCACACACTTGCTAACACAAGCAAATGTGCCTACACATATAGTAAAAACATGCATCTAAGGGGTTCTTATTTTCTGCTAATTATGCACGGAATGTGCAGGCGCGGGGATGCCAAAGTAAGAGTCATAATGATAGATTTGGAAAGGACCTGAGAAGTTAGTGAGCACAAAATATTTCACAGTAGAGGAAGTTCAGTTCCAGGGAGGCTGGCTTTATTCTTCTCCCCTTTTTGTCCCATCGTGATATGCAGCTGCCAGAGTGATCATTCTACAACAAGCTTGATATGCCTAAACTTCCCCTGGCAGTTTTCCATGCTTTTAGAATCAGGTTCTGATTTCTAGAGGTGACAAGCAAGGCCTTTTGGGATGTACTTTTTTTTCCCCCATGAACCCAGTGAGGACTGCATTTTACATCTCTCTCTCTCTCTCTCCCCTCTCATATATATGTATGTAATCTAAAGAATTGCCATGAAACAATACTTATTCTTTTTCTATGTGATGTACTTAACTTTTATGCTAACTATTCATTATATTTCTTTTAAAAAACGCCATTTGCCACCTGCCACATAGATTCCATGTCCCTCTCTGTGCTACCACCTTCCTAAGGGAGGGCTGGAGGTGTTTGGGTTACACTAATGAGCGGGGAAACAGGGTTGCCAAGCGCTCTAGTGAGCAAGATCGTCTTGAATGACGAAGAATTATCCTGCTGAACATGCCGGTGTGTCTCTGCTGAGCACAGCGCCAGCCTCACGAGTGAGACCACAGGCTGCACAAGCGGCCTCTGGAACGTGGCCTCCACCTCGCGGCCCCACAGCGCCGTCGTGGGAAGCCTCCTCCACCTCCACGTTTGACTGAGCTCCTTCCCTGCCAGGGCCGCACAGATCACAGTATTCACTCGTTTAATGATGGCCTCGCCCACTGCCTCTGAACACTCCTGAGGGTAGATACTGTGTCTTAGTGGCCTTTGTACACGCCGCCCTGCACATGGACAGGAGTTCATAGGGGCGTCATCAAGAGGGGATGAAGAAGCTTGGCCCAGTGGCCTGCTTCAAGTGGACTGCAAAGGTTGGCAAAACGAAACAAAACAAAACACTTCAGTTTTCCTGACTCAAGCCAGCACTGTGCCTCATATTATTTGGGGGTAGAGCTGGGAAAGAGGACCTCTAGCCAAACAAAGGTAATATTCCTTCTCTGGTAGAAGTGTGAGGAAGTAATACTTATATAGGTTCTTATTAATAGGTATTGAGGTTTAGTTTACCTATGGTAAAATTTGCACTTTTTAATCACAGTTTTAAGAGTTTTGATAAATGCATACACCAATCATGCAACCACATCAAAATCAAGACATAGAACACTGCCATCACACCAGGAAGTTCTCTTGTGTCCCTTTGTAGCCAACCTTTCTCCCAGCCCAGCCTCCTGGCTGTGGGCCCCCTCTGATCTGCTTTCTGTCACTAAAAGTGTGCCTTCTCCAGAATGCCATATATCAATAAATGGAATCATATAGTAGGGAGCCTTTTGAATCTGGCTGTTTCATTTAGCATAAGGTAATTGAGATTCATCCTTGCTGCTCCTTGGATCAGTAGTTGTCTTCTTGTTACTCCATTGTATAGATACACCAAAGTTTCTTTATCCACCCACCCACTGAATGATGCTCAAGTTATTTAAAGCTTTGGCGATTATATTATAAGTAGCATAGCTGGAACATATGGTCATGAGAATATGTTTAATTTTATAAGAAACTGCCAACCTTTACCAAAGTGGTTGTACCATTTTATATCTTCACTAGCAGTTTTTCCGCATCCTCACCAGCACTTGGTGTTGTCAGCTATCATTATTTTTTCATTTTTTAGCCATTCTAATAGTTGTGTGGTATCTCGTTGTGATTTAATGTGTGTTTCCCTAAAGACTAATGTCGAACAGCTTTTTATGTACTCTCTGCCTTTTGTGTAATATTCTTTGGTGAAGTATCTGTTCAAATCTTTTTGCCCATTGTACAACAAGGTTTATGTTCTGAGTTTTGAGAGTTCTTTCTATATTATAGATACAAACCCTTTATCTGATGTTATGTTTTGCAAATATTTTCTCTCAGTCTGTTTTGTGCCTTTTCTCTTGACAATGGCAATGTAGCGTTGAAAGTCTTTAACGGAAAAGTTCTAACAGGGCCTAAAATAGAGGTTTTAGTCCATGAAAATAGATAAATGAATGAAACATTTCTCTCTGTATCTCCTATAGCCAAGTTTTTACTTTTATTATCTTTTGAGCTATGAAGCTGGCATTTTCTGTAGCCTTTCTGTGTTGTTAGGAAGATTATATACTAGGATGTTCAAGCACCTTAAATAGGTAATGACTTTGCAAGGTGATAAGTTTTCTCTGCAGTAATTAACATGTATTTTTAAGTGTTAGTGTGGTAATTGTAGTAGCTATCCTCTCAAGGATTGCAAGGTTGCAGAGAAGCAAGCTTTGAGTTCTTCTCACTGGGGAGCACTGAGCCTTTGTGCTTGAAACCCCAGAGCGAAAATGCCAGATAGCATGGAGGCTATTTATGCTTCCTAAAACTGTAGTAGAGAGGTCACATGTGGCATTAGAAGATGTCTCTTGTGACATCAAGTTGGGTTCTAGCAGTGCCAAAGCATGTAAGGTCAGAAAAATATCCCTGGAGCAAAATCTGACTAAAATGGCATCTCTTCTGTTTTGGCCCCATTTGCGCAGTGTGAAGACCAGATTCTTCGTTGTGTATGTAGCTGTTCCTGTTTTCAAAATAATGCTTTTTAAAAAGTTTAGTTGAACAAGGCAACAGTGTCTTAAACAGTAATAGCAAGTTAGGAATAGACTGCACTGATGAATTTTATTTTATTTTTTTCCTCCAATTTTAATGAATTGTACAGTATTTTAAAACATGTTTTTATCAAAGCAACAGTTACTCAGTGAAATCTGCTTATAACATAGAAAGTGGAAATCTAAACATTAAAAACATGTTCCATTTTAGTCCTAATCAATTTAAATGCTTAAGTATGAAATATTACAAGCACATAAAACATAAGAGGGTAGAAACCACCCCCAAGATTTAACAGATTTTAACATTTGGCTATAATTTATTCAGGGCACTCTTTATTTTTTCCAAAAAATAAAACATAACTAATAGAGCTAAACCCTATGCCAATCCCATTACCATCACTTCTTCCTTCACCCCCCAAAGTAACCACAGCCTTGAACTTGGTCCATATTATTCTTATACTTGCTTTTGTATTTTCACTGTATTCAGATGTATCCATAAAAAACAGCATACACTAGGATTTTGTGTTTTAAAACTTAATGTAAGGGCCGGCTGAGTGGCGCAGTGGTTAAGCGCTGGCTTGGGAAGCCAGCGGCCCTGGTTCGGTCCCACATGTGAGGGCCAGTGACACTGCCCTCAAAAAAAACCAAAAAAAACTTAATGTGCATTTTATATAAATACTAACTATATGCAACCTTTCTCTATTTACTTTTCTGATGGATTTTAATAAAAAACGATTTTTAAAAAAACAGCAAGCATACCTTTTGATATAAAAGCCTTACCATCCTAGCTCAGTGCCTTGTACAGGAGAGGATAATGGATACTTTGTAAATGTTTGTTAAATGGGTGACAATGTATTTTTTTCTTTCTTGTAAAGGAAAATCCTTAATTAACCTCTTTTCCTTTGGCCTGGTGGCTTCCAGTAGCAAAGATTTTCCCATCCATGATGCATGGCCTGCCAAAAAATAGCACTGAGAAAGCTATATTCGACTCTCACACTTTCATTAAAAAGAGTAGTTTTCATTTTGCAAATGAAGAATCTTAGGTGTCAAAAGATAAATGTGTTCATAATTGTGGAATTTCATATTTGTAAGAAGTATAAACCATACATAGAAAATGCATCTGTAATGACACCCATGAAATATGACAGTGGTTATTTCTGGGTATTGATATTTTGGATCGTTTTCTTTGTATTTCAAGGGTTTTTTGTTGTTGTTGTTATTATAAAAAAGTGGGGAGAAAAAGAGATGACTTGCCCCAAAATATGAAATTGTGTCAGGAAAGAAATTAAACTCTACATGAGCTTTGACTAGAACTTGGGGGTTATATGTGTGTCTATACTACTTGTGGAGAAAGTACCTTCCCTTCAAATTTGTTCCATCAGAAGCATTTTTCAAATTTAGTTTTAGTTTTTGTTCATTCTGTAGACGTCTGTTAACTGGAGATTGGCCTGAAATGTTTGGTCGCTTACTAAAGACTCTAGAAAAGTCACTGGAATAGTACTAGCTCTTAATCATTATCAACTTGTGTTTGTTGAGTGTAAAGACATCACCACCAGGTTTCTCTAGAATCTACATCTAGTTAGTTGACTTTTTAAACTGCTGAGATATAATCAACAATATGGCAGTAGCAGCATGGTTTTATCCAATACCAGTAGGAGGGCTTATTCAAATTTAGATAACATTGGGTCAATCACAGTATATTTAAACCTAAATAATTCTGTAGCGAAAGGCCCAGACCTGGCAAGCATGCAGTGGCAGAGTCCACAGTGGTACACGCTTGGCCATCAGCAAACAGGTTAGGCTGGCTTAGGGAGCCTTTACAGGGATTTGAAAAGGTACCTTGTTGAAACATGATGTTCCTCTTTATTGTCTAGATACTTTAGCATTAGTGAATTTTATGAGGGAAAAAAAGATGAGAGTTTAACCACTGGGGAGATTTAGCAGTTTAAATGAAACAATTGTACCCTTTAAATTTTAATTTTGAAGTCAGTGACTACTGGTGTTTGAGTGTTCAGCTTTATTTTTCAGGTGGGGCGATGTGCTTTTGTATTTCTGATTTCTGTGTGAAAAATGTGGAAGTTTTGCATTGTGTGAGTGTAATATGCATGCAGATGTATGCTCTATTCCAGTTAGTGTACCTTGAGAGACCTAACTATCAAGAAATCTGTTACAAAGCAAATAAATATGTATAGAAAAGATGCATTCAAGAATCCCACTCCCCCAAGTAAAAGTTCTAGGTTCTGTCTCCTGCTTTAGCACTTCACTGCTGATCTTTTTTTTTTTTTTTTTTTTTGAGGGCAGTGTCACTAGCCCTCATATGTGGGACCTGAACCGGGACCCCCGGCTTTCCAAACCAGCACTTAACCACTACGCCACTCTGCCAGCCCTGATCATTTTGAAAATATCTCTTGTGTTCCCCTATTCTTTCAAAAATTTTCTATAAGAATGTAATTAATTTCCTTCCTTCCTCCCTCCCTCCTTCCTTCCCTCCCTTCCTCCCTCCTTTCTTTTTTTTTTAAAGAGTGCTTCATTCACTCTGTCAACAATTGGGCCTAAATTTTTTTCTTTTAAAATGAATCATTTCATCTTGAAGGGCTCTTCCAGTTTAAAATCTTTGGCACTTGGAGTTCTCGAGTTTGGCATGTAGTTTTCTAAGTAGGAACAATGTCAGGTTCTAAGTCTTCCGCACCATTTAGTGTTTCTCTTGTGCAAAAGGGGTTTCTTTCTGGGAAGGAAGGCCACAGAGGCGGACTGATGCTTGGTCTGCCCTTAGCCCATTCTGGGTCCTCTGAATTCAGATAGCTTCCAGGAGCAGCAAAAACATGGTCAACGATGCAGATAATACTATGACTTACTTAGCATCTTATATGTATGTGACTTGCCATTTTCTGATCTTCACAGCAGTCTATAAAGATTTAGTTATTATTACTTCCATTTTTCCAGATGAGGAAGGTAGGGCTCCAAAAAGATGAACAGCTTGCCCAAGGTAGTGAATCCACAGGTAGACCTTGGTCTACCTGACTCCCAAGCCTTCCAACTACACTAGACCCCCTTCAAGGAAAGCCACCAGTTCTCTTGAAATTACCTTTCAGAGGTGTTTATGAGTTGGTGGTGCTCTGACCTTGTATGATGTTTTGGTTTCGATGTTGTATTTATTTTCTTCTTGGAACCCAGGATGGCCAATCACTGCTTTAATTCTAGATGTTTCTGGTAAGATTGTATCGCCTGTATGAATGTCAGGGTTACTGATCTAGGGATGTATCTTCTAGCTGAAAAATTTCTGTACAACTTTCTTTTACTTATGTACTTTAATAATTTCTATGGCTTATGAGCCTAACATATGCATAATTACTGCCATAGCGCCTCCATCTGTAACTTGTTACAGTTAACTCATCACCGCCAGCACCCTTTCCAAGGTTACGCTCTCTTGCTGGTGTTGGTGATGTCAGGTCTGGAATGGACTCTGAACGCTGTCTGTAGGTTGTTTATCACCATTAGCCCTCATTATTTTAAATGAGTACCCACCCACTTTATACTCTGTAACCACATGTTTCCAGTGCTTCTCTGGAGATAACATCTTGTAGCACCTTTTTAACTTTATTCACCAATGTTTTGTAACTGAAGCCCAGAAAGTAGGAGGGAAAACACATGAAGAGAGAAACCTGGGGTGTGTGAAATTTAGAACAATTTGGAAACAAGTGTTGCCCCTGAATGTGAAGCTTTGAAACAAAACTACTTAGTGTTTAACATACATTCGTTTGTAACTATAGAGTCCCAGTAATTGCCTTTATAGCTCACAGCAAAACTACCTGTTAGGTCTTGTTCCTAGGAGGAGAGGAAAAAAAAAAAAAGAGGGAATTATATAGGTGTATGTGTTTTTAAAAATTGGAATGCAGAGAATAGTGTAGTGTAAATTCTCTCTAATTATGTGTCTTTTTCTGGTGAGGCAATTAATCAGTTTTTCTGTTACTATGACACTCACCTGAACTCAGGTGTGCCAAACTTAAAGAGGCAGCTGTCTGAAGTGCCTCCTTTTGTAAAGTAATAAATTACGGTTGTCCCTCTTTCTCCTCTTCTTGGGATGACTAAAGAGCACCCAAACTGTGTGATATTTTATGGAATCACTGCGTACTCAAGATTATTAGTTTGCCTTTCAATACGATGAAAAGTTTTGTTATATTCTTAAGAGTGATTTTATTGGTGAAGGCCAAATGTGTTTACAGTGGGAGTGACTAAGTTTTGTAATGGTGAATGAATAGTCTTTAAATTTTGTGTTAAGTACATTTTTCAGAAACATGTCCTTTCCATAAAATGAAGCGCGTGTTATATCCATCAGGAAGGGTGGGCCCCTGGATGAATGAGTACTGCAGAAAAAGGTGAATCATGGAAGTATATAATGTCAGGCTTGGAAGACACTCAGCCAATCAGTTCACCTCCCTCCTCTTAGAGATGAGCAAAGGATTATGCAGCAGCTGTGCGGCTGTGGCAGGAGTGGAGCCTGATTTTTCTGACCCCTATTTTGGTGACATTGCTCCAGTATCTTGCTTGAGTGTTTATGAAAAACAAAGGGTTTCCCTCCCATTTCCCAGGGAGAATGATAGCTGACTAAAGTAGTATAAGACCTGTGTTTAAAAATAATTATTTATCGTATGTTAGTTTAACATATATTAGTTTGTAAATATGTATTAGTTTGTAAATATGGAGACCCTGGAGAAGGATTTTTCCTGGAGAAGTATATTAATTTCGTTTTTCTTATAAGTTATCTTTAATAGAATTTGATATAAAATTTTGGAATGCATGTGAATCTCTCTGTTCATAAGGTTCATCTCAAGAGAAGTTCTGCATTCTAGCACATTTATATGAACTTTGGTTCCTGAATTGCTAAAGCTGTTTATAGTTTTTGTTTTTGTTTTTTTTAATCGTCAAGCAAAAAGTGTTATCTCCGAGGTTCATTGATAATTGTGCCAAGGTCTTGGCGCGGTATCCCTCCATCTTTTTAACCATGATGGACAGTGGATTTTTGCTTTGTATCTTGACTACCACTGGAGAGAAATAACAGGATTCAAATGATATTTAGGAAGACTCACAGTTAAGATCATGGACCCTGGAGTTCCCATTTCCTGTTGTTACTCCTTGTTGAGTAGCTTTGGGGAGATGATTTAACCTCAGTCAGCCTCAGTTTCCCCATTTGTAAAGTAAGATTTTATGTGCAGCCTTATCAGTATTCTCTACATGTGAGCTACTCCCGTGGTTGCTGTTTTTAATTGCTGAAGTTATTGTTAGTCCCAAGCCAAAAAGTTTTCCAAACCTGCCTTGGGAAAGGCTTACAAGTAAGAAGGAATGCAAATTCCATTTCTAAATTTTAGTGAAAGGAAAGATGGGGAGCAGAGAGACCCACCTATTGAGTTGTCGGAAAAGTCATGATGTATTTTTTCTACGTTTTTTGTTGCGAAAATGTGTCATGACTTTTCCAACAACCCAGTACACTGGTACTGCAGTTGTCACCTCCTTTCAAAGAAAATTTTACCTGACTGAAGTAATGAAAATTACAGTGTTTCTGTGGTTGTCTGGTTTTTGTGTGCTTCATTTCTCTTCTGCCTTTTTATACCAATATGTCTTAATCTGGTAAAGGGAAGGTCACCGGCGTGAATTTTCATGGTAATTTCTAGAAAGGAGAGGCTTGAGGGCTCAGTCACAAACTTTAACATGAGACAAGAGGCAGAAGAACATGAGTGAGGCAACCAACCCATTGCAGGGTGGGACTGTCCCTTATGAGGCTGTGTCAATGTTAAGTGGAGTATGGAAGGAGAAAGCCAGTTCAATAGGCAACTGCCAGGGAAGAAGGAAATGGTTAATAAAGTATGTTTTTAGCTGTTTGAACTAGTTAATTGTTGAGTTACTTTGTCAAGCAAATTCTCTCCCTTCTGTGCCTCTCTAAGGAAAAACTGGAAATGGGCCGCATACCTGTCATGTATGCACTTGTCTCTAGCTTGCATCTGTTCATAGGCTAAAAATGAAATCCACTTACAGCTATTACCTGGAGGACTTTTATAGGTTTTGCAGAAAATATGACTGGGATACAGCTAGGACCTGTTTTATTGTTCTTGACAGTGTCATAGGAAGCCGCTCTTGCCAGCAATTTTTTTTTTTTAAATGACATCCTGGGGTTTTTGTTTATTTTTATCAAATACAGCACTTTGAATACAGAGCACTGGGAAGTCACACTGACCCACTCATTGTAGCTAGTGTTTGTAGACATTTTTCCCAAGGAAAATCCAGGATCTGGGTGCTTTTCTAAATTATGGGACACCATTTATAATACAAGATTTAACTTTTCTCTGTTTTCTGCATTCCAAAGTCAAATTATGACTATTCCTGTGTCTGTCTTCTATGCTTATTTTTCTTGTTTCTTTACAAAATCTCAGCACCATATATTTTTCTGTTGAATTGAGTGCTCTAAGTCTAATATCACTTAGTTACTGATCTTCTTAACTTTGTTTTCCAGGGATATCAGTATGAACAACATTACTCAATTACCAGAAGATGCATTTAAGAACTTCCCTTTTCTGGAGGAGCTGTAAGTATCACTTTGAGAAATGTCGTTTGTTTGTTTTCCCTTTTCCCTTTAGAAGCTCTTAACAACAAACAGGTCATCTAATGTATCTTGTTAGGGGTCATATGGATAGCTTCAACGGGCTTTGTGCAAAGAAAATGATGTTTTTTGTGGGGAGGAAACAAACTTGATTTTTTAAGCAGTGTAATTGCTGAAGTTATTTTTGAAAACAAGAACTAAAAATGCTACTTCCATAGACTTTTTTTTCCCCTGCAATTATAACCATGAATGCTGCAGCGACACAAGTTAATTACAGCATTACCCCTAGACAACAAGGCTGCTGTGTAATTACCATTGTTGTCAGAGGAGTTGCTGTATGGGTAACACAACCATAAAAAAATAATACGAGGCATGTCAGGGTCATGATACAGCAGACAATATCAGTGCGAGCAAGCAGAAAACCGAGTGTAGGTCCCTTTGGACATTTGCGGATGGTTTCGGCGGATGGGGTGAAGGCAGGGAACACCTTCCGGGCCTCTGAGAACACCTGTAACTTTAAGAATGTTTCTGAACTTGTCAGCTGCATATCACATTTCCAACTGAACACTTTACATGTGGACAATTTCCTTCCCCTTGTTTTAACCTTCATTGTGTTTTCCTCTCCCCACTTTTTTGAAGTTCATTGTTAAAATAGACACTTTTAGATTTTTAAGGAATTGGGAAGTGTATCTGTATGTATGCATATGTATGTATGTATGTAAGTATCTATGTATGGACTTTTATTTACATATATATATATATATATATATATATATATATATATATATATATATATATATATAATCCAGGAGAAAAAAGGAAAATCAGACTCGAATCAAGTTAAATATAGACGTTTAATGACCAAGCTAATTGATTATGTGGTATGTGGAGGTAAGAAGATTATAGTTTGATACTAAGAACATCAAAGAGACATAGCCCTGAAGGAATCTAAATTCATATTACAGATTTAGCCCCACAGCCCAGCTGTTGAGTATTAGATGCAAAGTCAGTGAGTGTCTCCTGCCTTAGCTCTGCCCCTCCCCCAGCGCGGGCACAGGAGTCAAAAGTAAGGCAGGCAGGTTGAGCTCCCTGCCTCTGACAGAGTATTCAAAGAGCAGTTACGGGTTTAATGAAGTTCAGGAGAAAGTTTTCTTCCCACACTACTTAGTTGAACATCATGTTCCCACAGCAAAAAACGGAGCAAAGATTATTTGCCACTTCCAAGCTTGTGAACCGGGTCAAGTTACTTAAGTCCCCTCCCCGCCCCCCAGTTTCTTTGTCTGTGAGGCGCAGATAGCAACCATCCCTCACAGGCAGTCGTAGTATTGTGGTGAAGACAGAATGAATTCGTAGATGTTAACTGCTTAGGACAGTGCATGAAGCAGAAAGAGTGCTATGTAAATGCTAGCTAGTGTTTATTTTAAAAGTGCATAAGGGGGGAAAAAAGCAGTGGAATGTATACCCCATATTATCTTTGGGTAAAAGGATTAAATGTATGTTTTATTTTATTTTGGCCTTTGTGTGTGTGTGTGTGTGTGTGTGTGTGTGTGTGTGTGTGTGTGTTTAATTTAGTGAGCATTGATTATTGTGTGATAAATGGTTACTTATTTTTAATTAAAAATTTAAATTGACTTTAAGAAGAGTGAACTGTGTATGTACTTGAAGCCCGACTCCTGACCACTCCCTAGGGAAGCTTTAAGATGCCTCATCTATTATTCCTTTCTATTTCACATATAGTGTTAGATTTAGGATTAGTCTCCCTTTACAGAAGTAATTATGCAATGAAAGGACATTAATAAGTTGCTGTTCAGCACTTGTATAACCACTGTGGGACAGGTGACTGGCCACACAGGAAATGGAGCAGATTGCCTTTCTTTGGGTGGGGCCATTGTGTGCAGACCACCTTTGCTGATGCCCTTGCTTGCCTGCTCCACTCTGAGACGTTTTATAGTGGGGACCTGGATGTGGAGTCAAAACCTGCCTAGTCTCTGCTTTGTGCGCTCACTTCTTGGATTTCTTAAAATCTCAAATGACCAAGCATATGTCAAGCTCGTGAATTCTGTCAGCCGAGATTTTTAATCGGAACCAAATTGAATTTGACCACTGGCTCTTTGTAGTCGGGTCATGTTCTCTGAGTATTCTGCTGTCGCGGTGATGGGAGCCCATCGAATCAATTCAGTACACCGTCTGCAAATATTGTATGGGGTTTCAATAGTGCGTTCAGTCAGGAGAGCTGTTGGTTAAGTTTAACGAATAGTTAAGAGTAGTATTTCGTACTCTGGGAATACTTCAGGCATTCAAGGGCATTTTTTTTCCATGTTAATATAAACAGTAGAAAGCCCATGTTTTTTCTTTACAAAACAGGGTAGTTGATTTTGACATTCCAAAATGATGCTGCCATGACTATTGTAATATTTCATAAACAGCGTAACCATTAGTCGAGAAGTCATCTGGAAGTCGTTTAAGAGTGATTGTGAAGTTGAAGTGCCCTGAGTAGAAATGAATGATTTACTGAGGGTTGTTTCCCCCCTCCCCCCTCCCGTGATACTTAATGAAGTGCACGTTACAAGATGTGACCAGTTTGGCCAAATTTTATATGATGATCCAGAATACTTGGAGTATTGGGTAGAATCACTTCCCAACCATACATAAGAAATGTGTATAGATATTTACACATTCACTTATGCTTTCAACAAACACTGACTCCTGCTGTATGCCAGATCCTGTAGTGGGTGCCAGGGATACAGAGATTAGTAAGTACGGTCTTTGTCCTTGGAGTTGACATCCTGTCTAGAGTTTTGGTGTCCAATACCATACCACTCACCACAAGTAGTTTTTTAAAAATTTAGATTTTAAATAATTACAATTAAAGAAAATTTAAAATCCAGTTACATAACCAAACTAGCTGTCTTTCACGTGCCCAATAGCCACTTGTGGCGAGTGGCTATGATATTGGACAGCAAGTTATAGAACTTTTCCAATATGGGAGAAAGTTCAGTTGGGTAATATAGGAAGAGATGGAACTAGTACTTGATGCAGCAGTGGTGGAGACTGGCATAGAAGTGTGCAGGGTCAGTGGAAGCCCAAAGCAATATGTTTACTTGAGTCTGTAGGGTTTGAGAAAGGCTTCCCAGAATAGCTTCAGCTAAGTCTTAAAGTACATAAGAGGATTAGGCAGATGAGGATGGGTAGTCAGGGTGCTCCAGAAGAACCTGTGCTAGGACACAGAGGTAGACATGTCAGAAGCATTAGAACATCATATGAAGTGGTTAGTTATTCCTATTAAAACACAGAGAAATCTGAAATATTGAAAGATAGAGAGATGAGACCAGATCATGAACGAACATTTTAAACTAAGGAGTTTCGACTTTATCCTGAAGGAGTTGAATTGGATATGAGGGTGAGTAATAGGGATGATACTAAGATTTTTGCTCTGAATGACTAGGAACCCAGAGAGCCAAAATGTTTGGGGCATGAATTCAGTTTTATACAGATAATGATGGTAGATAGCATGCACTCAGCGCTTTCCATGAAAGTCCATTCTCCTAACTGTGAGGAGAAGAAGCAGTTTTACAAAAGCAGGAGCCAAGCTGAAGGGGTTAAGTGCCTAATTCAAGCTCACGTACCTGGTGCGGAGTTTCCCTGGGACTTGAAGTCCGATCCCCAGAGCCCTGTTCTTTCTGAAACACTGTGAGTGATGCGTATGCATTCTCAGGGAAATAGTTCCTCCAACTTTTCCAATGAAATGTACTTTAGATACTGTTGTTGCTACTTAGTTGTTTTATTTTCACATCCAACCTACTTGTGAAAGTTTTATACTTTATAAACCTCATACGTTCCCCTCTCTGGGGATACAGAAACATACGTTCTGGCTCTAAGTTCCATACATACGAAGTCTGAAATCTTGACTTTTGCACCTCAGTTTTCTACTCTTTTAAATGGGATTCCTCCTGGTAGTACTGTGAAGGGAAAATGGGATACATTTTGTAAAAGTGCTTTGTGGCCATCAAGTGTTATGTTCAAATGAGTAAGGTAAATTCTGCTACTCTTTAAACATGGCAGTCTTTCTTTTTCTTAAGTGTTTGGGGCAGGCAGAGATTGTTGTTTGGTGATGGGAGTTGGAGTGGGCCAGCATAGGTTTCTGTTAACGATGGAAAAGAAAAGTCAGTATTCTTGGAAAACATTTCTTTAGCATCGGCAGGATCTGTTGTCTGATGTGATGGCTGCAATAACAATTTCCAGCTCTCCTTGAGACCTGGCAGGGCGTTGGTAGCCATTTGGGGAATGGCTGAAATGTGGGGTTGTGAAATTAATTTAATTAGAAACAGCAGAAGGTATGTCCAACTACTTTTCCATAGGTGACCAACAAAAATCCATGGATGTTACTTTGAGCTTAGATGTTGCAAAAGCTGTAAAAACCATTGCCAGTTTGGGCACTTGTACAGTTATTGTTTAATATATAACATAAGAGGATAATTCCATTTGTTTCAAAATAGGCTTTGACTTTGGAACTCTTTCACAATGCTAAAGTGAAATTTAGGTCTCTGATTCAAGATCACTCTTTTTTTTACCCATAGGACAATTAATTCTAAATGGAGGAATTACTTTACAAAGGAGGACAGGGAGATTTGAACAGGAAGATTTCAAATCAAATATAAACAGTGGGTCAAAACTAAATAGTTTTGGGCAGGCCAAGTGGCGCATTGGTTAAGAGCTGGCTTGGGATGCCAGTTCTGGGCATCAGGGCCCCAGTTCAGATCCCACATGAGGGCCAGTGACACTGCCCTCTACAGCTAAGATGGTGAACAACAGCTCCACCTGGAGCTGGGCTGCCATAGGTCGCTAGCATCGGCGTAGGCTGCAGCCCTGCTGCAGTGGGCTGCCATAGGCTACAGTGAGTGGCCAGCAGCCAACGTGAGCTGCCAAGAGCCACCGTGAGTGGCCGTCCGGAGGCCGGCAACCGATCTGCCTCACCCGGGAAGAGCGCGATGATAATACCAAATGGGTCAGTGAAGCAACGTCCTCCACAATTAGACTGAAGAACAAAAGGACAGCAACTTGTCTGTTCTCCTTCCCTGATTCCCCAATGCTGTTCCCCTCCCCCAATTCCTCAATAAAATATTTTTTAAAAAACCCACCTAAATAGTTTAATTCTATAAAAATATTGTCCATTATATGTATGTATGCATATAATGTATACACAGGCATAAAAATTTCAGACTTACAAAATGTTGTAGGCATAAAGTATCTTTGTACGTACCATTCACTCAGATTCCCCAAATGTTAATTAACATTCTTTGCCCCTTCTCTACACACATATACACACTATATAAAATGTAAAATATATGTACATTTTTTTAAACCATTGGAGAGTAAATTACAGTCAAAATACCCTTTTATCTTTAAATGCTATATTGTTTATTCCAAAAACAGAAGGATAGTTACTTAAATAATTGCAGTACAATTGTCAAATTGTCAAACTCAGAAAACTAGCAATGATATATATTATCATCTGATATGTAATTTTTATTCAAATTTAACAGCTGTTCCGCTAATGTTCTTTATAGCAAAAGAAACAGGTTTCTGGTTCAGGATACAATCTAGAACTACAAGTTGCATCTAGTTTCTGCGTACTGATAATTCATTTTCAATTTCTAAAACTATTTTTTTTATGGTCTTTATCTGAGTTAATGCATATAACTAAAATTGGCCAAGTTTGGCAAAGGGAAACTCTTAGGGTGCAATAGAAATAAATTTGGCAGCCAGCAGTCACTGAGAGTTTGTTATGTGCTAAAAACATAATACATACTACGTGATTTAATGCTCACAAAGCCACTATCCCTGTGAGGTACGTAGAATTTATTATCATCCCAATTTACAAATAAAGACATGGAGGCTTTAGGGAGGCGAAAAACTCACTGTGTCATATAGTCAGTAGCCAGGATTTGAATCTGTTGATCTGATTCATGTCATTCTTCTAAATTTCTTAGCTATAATTTCCTCGAGAGGCACAGTGTTGGAAGGAAGCTTTAGAGCCCATCCACTCACTATCACCTATAAGCTCTTAGTACGTCCATAGCTAACCACCATCAAGGGTGGTTGGTTGGTTGTCCAACATTTCCTTCAGTCAATTCATTGAATAAAAATATTATTAACAAAGAGTTCTTTGTAGAATGAGATTTTCTTGCCTAGCCATCATTTTATAGATGAGACCATCAAGGGCCAGCAGGAGATGAGTGGCTTGCCCAAAGGACCACAGTGAGTATGTAACTGAGCCCGAATTAGATCTACATAGTTCAGTGCCATTTCCACTGTATCCTATCAGCTTTTCTGTCTCCAAGATGTATAAGTGGTCTCAGAGATTCTTACTGGATTGTTTCAAGCTGTTGAAAGTAGCTGACTATTGTTCTCTTCTAATTCAAGGAATTTCCTTTGCTTTCTTTTTTTTTAAAATTTATTATTTATTTATTTATTTTTAACTAGTTTCAGGTGTACTACACAGTGCAATAGTTACACCTTCCACCCCTCAAAGTGACAACCCCCACACCCCCAATTCGCCACCCCACTCCTCCCCCCATATCATATATATCTATTACAGTTCCTCTGACTCCCTTCCACATTATAATCCACATCCCCTGACTATCCATATATTCAATTACAGTTGGTATACAATATTATACAACCTCAGCTTCAGGTGTACAGTGCAGTGACCAAGCCCCCTCTCCATCCATGAAATAGTCTCTTAAACTAAAGTTTGACTTGCTTAACACTCCTTTGATGAAGACTCAGAGAAGCCCTGTCAACTGCAGTAATTTCCCAGAAAAAGCAAAAGAGTTTCTCATTGCTCATGTGATATTTCACAGTTAAAAATATGGGGCTGGCCGAGTGGCACGGTGGTTAAGCGCTGTCTTGGGAAGCCAGCGGCCCCGGTTCGGTCCCACATATGAGGACCAGTGACACTGCCCTCAAAAATAAATAAATAAAAATATGATATCCTTGGAAGCATTCTCTTGTTCCACTTTATAGCTCTTTGGTAGGATGGCTTGGTAGCAAAGATCACCACCTGGACTGTTTGGGAAGTATGTAGTGAGCTAACAAAGGAGTATTACTTGTCTGATTGATACCATTTTTTATATGTTATTTGGGGGAATTCTCAGATTAGGGAGAAAGGGTGAAAAGAGAGAAATGGGAAGGAACCTTATACTAATTGGACCTACTGTGTACTGGAACCTTGTACTAACTGGACCTACTGTGTACCAGAACCTTTTACTAATTGGACCTACTATGTACCAGATAGGCCCTCCTAGAATAAACATTGTTTTGTTTAACTCATAACACCTGTGAGCTATATTTCTTTCTATTTTGCTGAGGAGGAGGTTGAGTTTTTCCTCAGAGAGGTTAAATAACTTTTCTAAGGTCACATGAACCTAGTTTCAATCCCAGGTCTGATTCTGTTCCTATAGATGTGGAGAGGATGAGAAAAGCCTTGTTAGACAATTCATTAATTCAACAAAATTTTGTTAGGTAAAACACGGTGTTCAGTGTTGGATTAAATGGGATCCTTGTCCTCAGGAGAGATGAACAGTGTACTGGATGGAGTTATGGGAGCTCAGAGGAGAAAGGAAATAACTTGTAGCAAGAAAGATTAAGGAAGACCTCATCAAAGAGTTGGCATTTCTGGACAGTCTTGAGGAAGGATAGTCTAGAGGAGTCATTCATGTGGATATAAGGAAAAAGGAGCATTAGCAAAGATATGGAGACAGACTGGGATAGGCAGGAGGGATGATGTGGTGTTTGGTTTGATGGTAATGCCGAATTCCTGAAAGGAAGTTATGGGAAAGAATCTAGGAAGGAGTTTAGGGTTGGACCGAGGGCCTTTCTTGGCTGACTAACAAGGAGTTTCAGCTTTGGAGTGGCTGCTAAAGGTCAGTGAGCTTAGGAAATGACTTGATCTCATATGACCTCCAATCAATGTAGTCTTGTAGCAGGGGATGTTTGGAATTGAGAGAGTGCAGGGAGACAAATGAAGATACTTATGGCAGTGGTGCAGGTGAAAATGAAGAGAATGTGAACTAGGGCAGAAGACAGGCAGGGAGGGGGAGGAGGAAGCGGATGCAAAAGATGTTGTGGAAACAGAATCAAGAGAATGTCTCAGCTGGGGTGACAGGGGATGTCAGGGATAACACTTAATTTTAAGATTACCAGGACTCTGGTGGTGCTTTGACAAAATTAGAGACAATACAGAAAGAGAAATTGTTTCAGAAGAGAAGATATGACATGCAGTTGTGCATATACATGTTGACTAGGTGAGATAGGGGTGGGGGGAGGAAGCTGGAAATATAATAGGTGTAGAGGTCGAGAGTAGAGCATCATGAGTATAGATTTTGGAGTGTTTTATTTTGAGGTGATTACTGGAAACATTAGATTGAAGAGCTTGCCAAGGGAGAGAGGGTAGATGAAAAGGGAAGGAGGCCAAAGAAAACTCCTTGGGAAACACTTGAATCAGGGTGTGGGAAGAAGACCAAGTGCCAGAGAAGCAGGAGAACTAGGGCAGAACTATGCCCCAGGAGCTGTGCGAGGAGAGGTTTTTTACAAGAAATGAAGAATCAGCATTTGCATGCTGGAGAAAGGGGCCCATGGCCAGATACTGAAAAGCCCTGGAACTTAAGTATTTTTTTCTTTCTTTTTTTTTTTTTTTTGAGGGCAGTGTCACTGGCCCTCATGTGGGATCGAACCAGGGCTGCTGGCTTCCCAAGCCAGTGCTTAACCACGGCGCCACTCGGCCTGCCCTTAAGAATCATTTCAGTGGGGTTGTGAGAGTGGCTTTGGAGGGAAAAAGGTCATCAAGGAATAGGCATTTGCGAACTGCTAGTAGGTGGTTTCTGGCTTTTGGAGAGGAGATAAAGCTTGGGGTATGTACTGAATTTGACAGGAGTCCACAGGGTTTAAGAGACAGAAACCCAGCTGAGGCATAATGGAGGATTTATTGTTTCATATACAACTAGAAAGTCCAGAGGTAGGTTTGGCTTCAGATGGCACTGGATCTCAGGATTTAAAAGTTGTGAGTTTTCTTCTGATCTCCATTTCTTAGCTTTGATAATCTCTACTTTGTATTTTGGCTTCATTCTTTCCTGTTGGAAATAGCATGTCTCCTTGGAATGGGAAATACAACCTTTGATAGCCCCAAGCACATCTTTGCATCTTGAGATCCAAAATGAATACCTAAAGTCTTCCTTCCTGCTTTCAGCTGAAAACTTCTATGAGGGCTCTGATTGGCCAGACTTGTCTCATGTGTCTATCCTTGAGCCAGTCACTCTACTCAGTTAAGGATGGTATAGCCCAACCTGGGTCATATGAAGGTTTGACAATTAAGTTCCCAAACTTTGTTGCAACAATGTTGCTAACCTTTTTTGATATCAGAGGGATTACTCATTATGAATTTATACCAACTAGACAAACAGTTAACCAAGTTTACTACTTTTAAGTGCTGAAAAGGCTGTGTGAAAAAGTTAGACGACCTGAACTTTTCACCAACAATTCATGGCTCCTGCATCACGGCAATGCACCAGCTCATACAGCACTGTCTGTGAGGGGGTTTTTAGCCAGTAAACAAATAACTGTATTGGAACACCCTCCCCACTCACCTGATCTGGCCCGAAATGACTTCTTTCTTTACCGGAAGATAAAGGAAATATTGAAAGGAGGACATTTTGATTACATTCAGAACATCAAGGGTAATAAATATGACGACAGCTCTGATGGCCATTCCAGAAAAAGAGTTCAAATTGCTTTGACGGTGGACTAGGCTCTGGCCTTGGTGCATAGCTTCCCAAGGGCAGTACTTCAAAGGTGACTGTAGCGATATTCAGCAATGAGGTATGTAGCACTTTTTCTAGGACGAATTTGCAAACTTAATTGTCAGACCTCCTATATTCATCCCCACTAGAACTACTTGGAATGGAAACATTCTTCCCAAAAGAAACAGAAGGGTGAAGGAAGACATGCTTGGGAGAAAGAAATCATAGTTATCACAGCCCACTAGAATCTTGTGACTAGACACACTGTCAGAAATACGTTTAACTGGGTCAATGTGAAATGAACGAAGGATTGCTGAAGAAAAGTTAAAGCCTAGGTAACTTAAATTTAGAGTAGAACCAAAGGGCTCTGTAACTTTGTCCTATAGTGCTTACTAGTCTAGAAGTAGAGGTGATGGAAGATGTGATGTACTTAGAATTTGGGGTGATAAAGTCAGGATTTCATAGAGGATGAAGGGGAAATCAAGCAGGAGAATCCAGCCATTCAGGTTAAAGTGTTTGACATGGAACTCAGAAAGTATAGAGAGGCAAATGAAACCACGGTTTACTCGCTCATTTGTTTTCATCAAAGCCAGTGATTTGTTCTTTGACTAAAAATAGTAGGGACTACAAGTAAATGAAAACATATTTGATTTTCTACTAGCATGTTTGAATTTTCCAGCAAGGAAATAGGCTAATTTCTTTCATGTATTGTTCACTCTAAGTCAAGCCATGCTTATTTGACACAATGTTATATGCGTCAGTAAACCTTGAACTCAGAATTTGTTCATACTGACCCCTGTTCACTCCCTATTATTTTGTACTATATGTATACATCGAAGAAGATTACTAGAAATATTAGCACTACAGACATACTTGGGTTCTTAAGAGAATGATCATAAAATCAATGGATACTCAATTTTAAAATTCTGTACTCTTAGAAAGATGAGAAGAGAGGAAAAATAATCACCCATTGCTTCACCACTGAGAGATACCGATGGTTAATAATTTGTTGTATATTCTTCCAGACTTTCCTGAGTATATGCAATTTCTTTTTGAAAATGGAATTTTACTATATAGATTATTTATGCTACACTTATCATTTAGCATATTATACTGTTTCCATATTAATAGGTCTGGTTTTTACATTCATTTAATGAATATATAGTATTTCATCATTTAGATTCTTCCCATTTTATGTATCCAATCTCATACTAATCAAATGTTTCTTTACTCTGTATCGTTATAAGTAGCAATTTTAGAAACCTTATTCTACCTGTGTTTGTGTATTTAATGCACTATCTTTGTGCTGTTTTTACCACAGTCTGATGTGCAATTTTTCTCAAACCTCATATCAGAATTAGATTTGACTGTATATAGTAGACAACTCAAAATAATAGTGACTTAAACACATAAGTCTCTCTCTCTCTCTCTCTCTCTCTCTATTTCTCTCTCTCTCTCTCTCTCTCACACACACACTCACACACACACACACACACACACACACACACACACACACACACACAGCTACTATGTTGCATCATGAAGTCAGCAGGGAAATAGGACCTGATACTCCACTCGCCAGTTCTTAGTGGATAGGATAGCTACCATGTCAAGATAAAAAAAGAAAAATCAATTGTCTGCTGGAGCTGTAGCCATCATGACCCAGTTCTCAACAGCAGGAAGGATGACAGAGGTAAGAAAGAAGGGGATATTTTCCAGTAGTCAGCTTCAAGAACCATCTTGACTATACCATATGATATTTCTGCTTACATCTCATTGGCTAGAATTCAGTCACATGGCACATCTAACACTGGGATGCTGGGCAATATCATCTTTTAGCTGGGCATATTGTTGTCTGGCCTAAAATCAGAGTTCTATTACTAGGTAAGGAGGAAGAATGGTTATTGGTTAGGCAATTGAAATGCTTTTGGCTGTGAGTAACAAAACTCAACTCAAAGCTCAAGCAGTGAGGAAATGTTTTATCTTGCATAACAAGGAAGAAATCCCGCAAGGAGATGGTAGAATTCTTCTATTGAAGGATTGGTTAATGTTAGGACACCTCAGAAACTCAGGTTCTCTCCATCTTCCTAGTCTGCTCTCCCCAGTAAGGATAGCACCATCACTGCAGCCCCTCCACATACTGCATTCAGTCATGATGGCATCCAGAAAGATAAAAGGGTCATGCCTTCCAGTGTATCCCCATTTAGGAAGAAAGCTACCTTTCCCAGAGACCCCCAGTAGACGTCCTATGACCAGAATTGGGGTCATAGGTCCCCTGCTAAATCATTTACTGGAATGGGATCACTATTCCAGTTGGAATTTACTCATGAAACTGAGTCCTTTGAAGGAGGTGGTATTTGAACAAATCCAGGCTCTACCAGGAAGAGGTGAATGGATATGTGGTAGGCAACCAACGGTGCCTGCTACCGTTCCTCTGTGTGTTAATCACATCTTACACATTTTCTATAGTATACTTTGAGCCCTTTCTGCCATAGGAAGCCTTCCCTGGCTTTTCTTTCCCAAGTCCCTCTTGCATTTTCTATGCTCCTCACCAAGTGCTCGATTGAGTGCCTTGTTACTTTGTGCTCTAGGTGTGCCAGTGTATACTTATCTCCAGCGCCACTGAGTTTTTTCTAAGGGCAGAGCCTGTCGTCACACTTTTCTTATAATGCTTTTGGTGACAGTAACCACAGTTTTGAACTTGAAATTGAAGGAGGGGATAAGACAAAGGATTTCTTCTTCTTTTTAACTTACTAGTGTCAGAAACCTTATCAAATTATAGGAAAACTAAATTCATTGGAGTTTTATGTTTAATGAATTATCCTCATTGGAAAGAAATGAGAAATGTCTTGGGAACACTCAGTCCTTGCTTTGCCATACCTTTGGTGCTTGGCCTGTAATAGAAGGTCAATATTTGTTGGTTGATATTAGCTGTAAAAAAATTTTTTTAAACTGTAATATATTTCCTCATATAGGGTGGATTTGGCATGTGTTTATTGCAGGAAGATAAATGACTAGGTTGTCAGGATAACTTTGCTCAGAAAATGTAACCTTTGCCAGAGTTTTTATTGATTTATCTGTAAAATAATTCTTCTATGGGCTACTGTAAGAAGTGGAGGATATGAAGGCCAGTGGCTACAAGCAGAACTTAATGTTTCTTTCAATTGAATAAGATTGTATATAGAAGAGTTCTGAATGGCCTGTAAACCAAGTTTCAGCAAGAACAGGCTTATGTTTTGTTAAGCTATTGCTTTAGTTTTCATGCCTTTAAGCAGAAATATGTAATATGATATACATATACATATGAAATAGTTTTCCTCTTCTCTGTAGACTGCTTTAAAAACTTGAGAATTTCCATAATGGGGATTCTTAATACATGCATGTTCATAAAACACATTCAGTTTCTACATATATGTAAAAGTTATATGTACATGTAAAAGTCTTTCTCATGTGCAAGGCGATAGGATAGGTAAAACATTGTTAGTTGATTCAGGAATCTCTGATATGTTGAATCGGACGAGGTTCATATAAGGCTGATAGGAAGAATGTCCAAGGGGAACTATAAATGCTGTGCTGTTGCTGTGCTGTTGTTAGCCCTCTGTATTCACTAAGAAAAGAATCACGTTTTTTTGGTTCTCTTCAAGCCGTTTATAGAAAATAACATAAGACAACATTGTTTTGTTTTTAGACTTTACATTGTTTTATTTTATTTAACTTATGTTATCTCTAGGATTTACATTTTTTTAGCTCTGCTGTAGAACCTTGGACAAGGCACAGAGAAAACGGGTTCATTTTCCTCATCTGTTTAAGGAAGAAAAACAAAATAAGCAAAAAACAGGGCAGGGTGGGGATGATGGTGGTGATAAGACTGCCTGGACTGCTAGCCAGGGTTGTTTTAAGGGCCCAGAGAGGAGGGTTATGAAAATAAAAAGTGCTCCACAAATGTTAGATTTTTGTTATTATGTATGGACACCAAACACCCCTAAATAGGAACAAGTAGACCTCTTGAGTCTATTTTTCACAGGAGGCAGCAGAGTTCTGAGCACATAATAGGGCTTTGACACATAAATATCTGATTGAGGACTTCTGTTAGAAGTATATGTTATAATGTTTTTTGCTTTTACTTTGCCGGGGTTGTCCAAATTTTGGATCCTGCTGATTTCCAATTGTGTTCACTAAGAAATCCTGTTAGACGCTTTCCTGTGGCCGTACATGCCCAGTTCGATTTTGGATTGGAGATGTCTTTTCTGCAGACAGTGTCCCAGGCTTGAGGGTTATGTCTGTTGTAAATCGCACATAGCATTACACTGAGCTGATCCACCCACCTGAGAAGATTGAATGGCATCGCAAGAGGAGCAGCCTGGGTTCTATTTGGGTACAATCCATGGGAGCTTGTATGTGTGGCTTCAAATGAAGATCTGGTGGGTGGCGAAACGTCAGTGTAGAAAGAAATAGCGAGGGAAGAGAGCAGGCATTACTGAGGGGTCTACTAATGTGGGTCGGAAGGGAGGGTGGTGCCCAAAGTACTTTTCTGTGAGGACTTGACAATAGCGCAGTGCTAGGCCGTCTCAGTCAGCATCTCTGATAAATGAAGGCAGCCACATGAATGGATGAGACGCCATAGCCACTGCGTCCTGGTCTGGTTACCTTCTCAGCCTGTTCAGAATGAGACAGAGAAGTAAAGCTCCCTGTTGTTTGTATGTGAAGCAAAGCAGCCTGGGCCTCCTCGCCGCCTGCTTTGCCTCCTTCTGCATGCTCCACCCCAGGCTCCTCACAACAGCTGCTGGGAGCCACTGAACCCTCCTCTGCCCTCCCCCCAGCTCGGTCCATATGTCTAGCCAGCGTCTAGTGTAGTCCTTACTCTAATTCTTGGCTAGAATTCCAGCCAAATGGCTACAGTGAAATTTCTGTAACAGACTAGAAGAAACCTAAATCCAGCCATTTTTTCAGAAAATAAACACCAGTTAGCATATTCGCTATTTCAGCTTGCCTCTCTTGTTTGTTTAAATGGTTTCCCATGTGGAGAAATCCAGTCTAATGCACACACAGATTGCCTTCTGAAATGTGGCTGACTTTCTACCCACCATTGACAAGTGTCCATTTGATCGACACTGTTCCTGCCTCGCCCTCAGGGAGGGATGGCAGATAGAAAAATACCAGGTAGCATATCCATTCAGAATAGAGGATATAATGGAAAACTCGAGCTTCCCCTGGAAGGAGCCCCTAATGTGAATCCGTGGACCTTATGCATAATAAATGTAAGCAAAGCTGATTCATAAGGACATTACACACTGAGCCACTTGTATCCTGTTTCCTGGCAGGGTTCCAAATCCGGTGGGAGAGAGGAAGTCTAGTGGTTTGCCGTTTCCCTCTCTTCCACCCTTTTTCTGTCTCTCTTCTCTTCGTCTTTGCGCTCTCTGCTTCTGGTGGTGGTGGTGTAACAAGCAGAATAAATGGCATTTGCCATGATCTCCGTTTGAAGTCCTGTTAGACTTGTGTTAATTCTGTGTGATCGTCTGTTGAGATAATACTGTTGACCAGTGGACTGGTGTTCCCATGTTTAAAGTCCACCTGGCCCCACTGCCCTTAAGAAAATATACCCCCAGAATATGTTAGCAAAAGAAATTGTTGCCATAGCACTTCAACATCTAGCCACATAGTTCTTTCCTGTTAGGAGAGTGATGGGGAGTAGAAATGAAACAGGAGAAACCATGAAGAAAAGGGAAGGTAATCAGTAAGCTCTCCCCACTCATTTTTTTAAGATTTTTTGGGGGAATAGTGTTAGGGAATTGGGGGAGGGGACCAGCTAAGTTGTTGTTCTTCAATCTTCGTTGTGGAGGGCGCCAGTCGCCATCTGGCTTCCCTTCTGCAGATCGTGGCCTCTAAGCTCAAGGTGCTGTGTTCAATCTTAGTGGAGGGTGGGCGTAGCCACCATCCCGGGCGGGAGTCGAATCAGCTGCCTTGTTGTTAAGAGTGCACACCCTATCCACTGAGCCATCCGGGAAGCAGCTCAGTTCAAGGTGCTGAGTTCATCTTTAGTTGTGGGTGGCTGTAGCCCACCATTGTACAGGCAATCTTGTTGTTACACCAGCTGAACCATCCTGCCACCTGTTGGCAGCTCAGCGACAGCTCAGCTAGGGCGCGGCATTCACTGGCCTATGTGGGAATTGAACCGGTGGCCCTGTTGCTCAGAGCACACGCTCTAAGCCAACTCTTAAGCAACTTAGCCACTCTGCTGGCCCTTTCCCCACTCTTTCAGGAGCAGTGTTGCCTTTTTGAATCCAGAGACTTCTATGGGGGCTTACGTGAGGCATATCAGCCAATACCAAGTGCCTGCTACGTGTCAAGTCCCAGGCAAGAGCATGCACAGTGAATATAACTTAGTCCCTGCATGAAGGGACATGGAATAAAATTGAAGGAGATGCGACAAGGTCATAGAAACTAAAGGCCAAATAAGATGCATCCAGTGAGGGAGCTTTGTCTAAGATACCTGTGGAGTCAAAAGAAGTTGATATCACAATGGTTTCATATGGTCATAGTATCCAGCTTGGACGGTGATGATGGATAAGGTTTCAGCTGGCAGAGGCTGGCATGGGGGTATTTCAGGTGAAGGAAGTGACCTGAGCGAAGAGTCAGAGGTGGAAAAGCAGCATGTGCTACATTGCAGATACGAGGAACACTGGGGAGTAAGGTGGGGAAGGAAGAGAGGATCGTGCTGAAGAACTGGCTAACTCAGCAGGGAAAAAAGCCTCTGGGAAAATGCTCAGAGGGCTGGCCAGGTGGGTGGCTCAGTTGGTTAGAGCACGAGCTCTGAGTAACAGGGTCACTGGTTCGATTGCCACATGGGCCAGTGAGCTGCTGCTGAGCTGTCAACAGGTGGCAGGATGGCTCAGCTGGTGAGAGCATGTGCTCTTAACAACAAGGTTACTGGTTCGACTCCCACATGGGATGGTGGGCTGTGCCCCCCCTGCAGCTGGATTGAAAGTGGCAACTGGACTTGGAGCTGAGCCTGTGCCCTCCACAACTAACATTGAAGAATGACAACTTGACTTGGAGCTGATGGCTCCTGGAAAAAACAAAAAACACATTGCCCCCCCCCCCCCAGAAAAAAAAAAGTTTTAAAAAATGCTCAGAGTTGTGCTTTTTAAGATTTAGATCTCAATGGTATTATAATTAAGTGGTTTGATGCTGGAATCTTGTGGAAGTTCCCGGCAATAATCCAGGAGGGAAAAAGAAATAAGGGCCTAAACTCCACTGACAGCAGGGAGAGTAAAAGAGTGGATGGGCCGACACTTTGCAGCCAGGCTCTTTATGGTGTTTGGAGACTGAGAAATTTCAGAGTGCAGAGGGGAAAGACGGAAGTGATACCTGGAACCATGTTCCCTCAGCAAGCAGAAAGGTACTTTCACCTTTCTGTTCTCACCTTACTGATTTTTTTTTTCTTTAGGGCTTCCCAGAAATTGGAAGAACAGTAAAATTATATAAATGTTATCATTTACCAAATTAAAAATGTTTTCTGGAGCCAGCCAATAGGCCCTCATGATGTGAGAAGCTAAGAAAACTGGGTCTCTAGCACAGGCCACCCCAGGTATAGAATGGGAAGTTGCTGGTCTTTGCCAGGGGAGGGCTATCCAGACAAACTCTCCCTGGAGATCAGTCAGCTACTTTTCCTTAGGAGTTGCTAAAAAAGCACAACAGAGAATGCTGTGTCCCCCACCTTTGGGCACTCAGAGATCCATCTTTCCCCCTTCCCAGTAGTCGTCTTCGGCTGTAGGAAGGATGGCATTGTTGGCCAGTTGGAAACTCCTCTATAAAATTGCAGGTTGAGCTCCTAATGCCATAATCCTTGCACGTGAGCTCTGGTCCGCTGGGTGAGAGCTGCCAAAACTCAAACAAGGTTATCAACTTACCCATGTCCAGTCTTTTCCACTTCTCTGGGCATTGTTTCCTAACCTCTTGGTGATAACCAGAGGCATCACAGTGCAGGAGAAAGTGGATAAGCGCTGGAGCCAGCCAGGCAAGAACTGGAATGCTGACTCCTCTGCACACCAGCTGTGGGATTTAGAGCAACTCACCTAACCTCTTAGGGACTCAGCAAAGTGAGGCTACTGCCATGAGGTGGATAAAACGGAAAAGAATGTCTGTAAACCACCATCACAGTGCCTGTAACTACTGTGGGCTCATTACATAGTAGGGTTTTCCTTCTTCCAGAGATTTTTGAGACTTTGTCCCTAGCCCTATTATTTACTCACTTTGCTCTCTCTGGGTATGAGATTTTGGACATGAAGCATCCCCAGAAACTGCTCTAAGATACACTGGCTCATAAAATAAGCAAAGAGACTATGGAGGGTGCAGTTGCTGAAGCTGTGGAGCCTGTACCAGGCTGCTGGGCTTATTGTTTATTGACACAGCAGCCTGGTGAACATGGGCAGATGCATTCCTGGAGGCTCTGCGTGGTAGGTTCACACCAGTAAGAAGGAAGCAATCAAAATAGTGTGAGGTCATGTGCCCCCTTGCTCAGCATTATCACCACCCACCTCATCCTAGTGGTGTTGATTTCTCCAGACAGTGGGTTGGCATTTGGGCTACGCCACATACAGGGAGCTCATTTGGTCCTTTCCATTAATGATAAGTAGTGGAGAAAGAGAGGATGCTTTCTGAAGTAAGGTTACTTTAGTTTTCCCATGGCTTGTGAAGGGGCAGAGATTTGGGGAAAGGAAGCAAATATTTTGGCTCATGTGGTTAAACACTCTTTTCTGTTGACAAGACAAGGTAATCAGGTTCTCTGCGTTTTGCCACTTCCTTTGTTAAATTATAAAATACTCATTTTCATGAGCTCCAGTACTATCGACTGTACTCTCCAAGGAAAGCCCATAGATATAAGGACATTGAAAGCTAACATTAGAGACAAAAGAATAAGAACTCTTTAACAACCTCAGTCTGTTTATAGTGTTTGCTTTGTGGCAGACTTGACATTTTTAAGGCTGGTCTTTCAGATAAAGTGGAGGAGCAGTCATAGTCATGTGACTACTTAGGGCAGGGTGCTGGGATGGGAGGCAGCTACCCTGTATGGTCCTTATGGCACAATTGGATTTTTTAAAGGTGTGACCTTTTAAACAGTGCATTAGACCTGTGAGCATTATTAATTGAATTTAATTAGTGAGCCTGGGGTGGAGAAAGCCCCTTGAGAGGGTGTGTACTAAGCCTGCGCTAAGGTAGACTGTAGGATGATAAAGCATTGGAATGGCAAGCATTTTTGAGGAAAAAATTCTGAGAAAGCAGTTTCTGAGTAATGAGTTGACATGGTGGATAGTAACAGAAATGTGAGCTGCATGCCCTGTTTCTTGGAAGCATTTGTATTCGGTGTACAAGACTAATGTGCATGGAGCAACCAGTAGAAAGTAGCCTGTGACCAAGTTGAATTAAGGTCTAAGAAGTCACACACACCAATATTGGAGTCAGGGACTTACGGGGGGGGGCGGGGGGAGATGAGGGTGTGAGCTGAAGCATTTAAAGATGTAATGGCGAAGCTGGTAGAGCCAAGAGCATTTGCCAAGGAGAAACTCTTTTAAATGGAAGCACTGAAAAGGTCTTGAAACCATCTTCAACCCCTCATTTTACATGTGATCTTTCAGAAGTAAAAGGCTATGAGCCTGGGTTCTGGGAAGCCTCGAAAGGCAGGCAGTATAGCACTTAGGTGCGAGGGTACCTTGTGAGAAGCAAAGTGTATAGTGAGAGGGCTTTTTAGGAAGAGTTTAGATTAGGGGCATGAATCCTGTGTTAAAACTGTGCCGTTGCCTAAAAATCCAATGCTGTTATCCTTGCTATTAAAGAAACTACGTACTCACTTTTGGTTTCTGAGTCTCCTGCTTATTTCACTCTTTCACTCCCCCACCCCCACCCCCACCCAACACACACACAGGCACTCATTTTCAGTACACATTTCTATGTTAATACTGGGTAAGGATCAAGTATTATGCTTTCCAAGGCTGTGTGCATTTTAACTGGGAGAAAAACTTCAAGAAGAAACAATGCATCTAAAAAGTAGAGTTTCAGACCTCAGTGCCTTCAGACTTCAGGAAGGGTCAAGGAGCCTTCCTGTGTTCCTACACTCAAGGTATGTAAGAGGAACAGATTAGAAGCAGGGGGACACCTGAAGTCTAAGAGGAGGATGTTTATGCCTGGCGCTTAGTAGGCGCTCATATTTGTTAACGAGTGAAGCTTTTTAGTGAATGAATAAATTGATGAATAAGGTTCGGGTGCAGAGTGCTTACAGAGAGAAGAGAACGGATGATGGGAATATTGGGTTGTCGGAAAAGTCACGACTCATTTTTGCAATGAAAAATGTAGGGAAAAAATATGTCATGACTTTTCTGACAACCCAATAGATGCTATAAAGGAGGAATTAATATGACTTAGTGACTATGTGATCGCAAGACATGAGGTAGAGAGAGCGTTTTTAAAAACAAAATTATAGACTCAAGATCTTTTGCTTGGGAGAATATCCCTTACAAAACCAGGAGCCTGGGAGTCCTGACTGGAATTATACGGGTACACATCTCTCAGTTTAAGTCAATACGTGAAAAGCTTCCTCCAGTTCATCAGTTTACAAGTTCCTTACAGGAGTTGCTGTTCTCCTCCTTTAAGGTCCTCTGTTCAACTTTTCCTCCCATTTCTGCGTGCCTGAGAAAAATGGGAGGAAAAGTAGGGGGGCCCAGTATGAATGGGGTGTTCAGATTTCTTACAAAAGGACCCAAAGGATCCCTGTCCTTACCTTATTCCAGTTTTACTCCCACTTAAATTTGTCACTTCAAAATTTCTTTGACGGTTCTTAAAAAGAAAAAATACGTACATGTGCCTTTGTTTGGCAAGTTCCACCTCCAGTGCGGTTCACATTTTGCCTCTCTTTCGAAAGGAGCACGCTGCTCTGGGTTACGGGGAGATAACAGGCCGACTTGCCTCCTGAGGGCATTCCTCCTTGACAGACTGGTTTGCTCTGACCTGAGTAAACACTCCTGCCTACTGACCAGTAGCCTGTATTTATGAGGCACTTGGAAAAGACCACAAGCTACAGAGAGTGACCATGAATAGAAAACTTAATTTGGTTTAATGTGTTTTGGCTTGCTTGACCTCACCAGAATAAAAATGTGCCTGTTGAAATTATTGTATCAGGCGTTTAAAAAAGAATTCTAGAGGCATTTATCTCATTGGGAGACCCTTGGGATCACTGTAGCAAAGGTTTAAGTCCATGTTTAATGTCAGATAGATGTGATCAATGTTTCACATAGAGCTTTACTCACAGATTAGATTATTGTGAGTTCTGAATTTTAAGAGTCTGAATTATGATTTTTAATTTTTTTTCTCTTCCTGCTTTTTTTCCCTAGACGATTGGCTGGCAACGACCTTTCTTTTATCCACCCAAAGGCCTTGTCTGGGTTGAAAGAACTCAAAGTTCTGTAAGTAACGCAATTTTAGAGTATCACAGCTGGCTGTGTATTTTCTTTCTGCATAGTCAACATGCTTGGAGCTAGGTTAAGCAGTTTCTTTTAGTTCAGGATTAAAAGATTTAAGGAGTGGCCAATGGGTAGTGTGGGAGGCTAGAGGTTGATTTATGCAATCTTGGGTCTAGATAACAAAAGTTAATATCTAAATAATAGGTATTCTGACCCCTAATGCATTATAGTTGGATGTTAGGCTTTTTCTGTGGCTAATGCATGGAATGAAAATCATATTTTAGTTTTACCTGTAGGGTTTTGTTTATACTTACTTTATAGCTACTAGAACTTTGAATTCGCTAACCCTAAAGGGAAAAAAAAAAAAAAGCTTACAAGAGCTCCAAATGTTAAAATCATTTTAGAGCCAGAGGAAATTGAGGTGCCTGTGATTTATATAGCCTGCGAGGGATCGGGACATAAATTCCTGGCCGTGGTCAGGAGTGTGCCGTGTGGTGGATCGGGGGACAAGTAAACTGACTTCCTGCTAGTCACTAGACCTCAGGGGTTCAGTGAGCCAAATAGTCCCCTTACCACTCCATGCTATGGTTATGATTCATGTCAGGCAGTCGTTGTATTAATGTGACTAGGAACGGTTCAGGCAAAAACTAGGAGGATTTCATTTTCAGTACTGATCCATGTAACTAATGGGTTGTCAGTCAAGTCATGACTATTTTTTCTGTTTTTTGTTGCAAAAATGCGTCATGACTTTTCTGACAACCCAATATTAGATGGTGAAAGCTCTGTTTCTGCCTGAGCCCTACATTCACTGAGGACACGGCTGCTGCCCCCTAAAGTGCTCAGGTCTCCTATCCTCTTGGCAGGATTGACTTTACCTCATGTCCACGTTTCTGGGTCCTGCTTTATTCCAATTTGGAAAGGCCTTACGGATGCCAGTGGGTTTGCTGTTATTCCTCCCAGTTAACTTGTTATACCTCCCAGTTAACATTAACAGTACTACCTAGGGTGATGAACCTTAATTAGGGTACCTTAATTCCTGAGAGTAAAAAAGTCCTTGGAGATATAGATCACCCAGCAGGTCTGTGTTAAGAGATGGCTTGGGTTTCATTTCTGGCTGTACAATTTTAATTGCTTCTTGCTTTGCTGCAGTTCTTTTTGTCTTGGGTGCTTTCTACATTGACCCCTCCTCTTTCCTGTCATTGGAAATTTTTTTTTTTTTTTGGTGGGGGGAAGAAATGACTCTGAATTCTTCTGAGGAAAAAAAAATGGTAACAATTGCTTGTTATTCACAAACCAAAAATTTCCTTCCAGAACCCTCCAAAACAATCAACTGAAAACAGTACCCAGTGAAGCCATTCGAGGACTGAGTGCTTTGCAGTCTTTGTAAGTAACTTTTTGGTTTTCTGCCTTCTTGAATCATTAGGAGACTATCTGGCTGCTAAATGTGGAATTTCCGGGAAAGGAGAGATTTGTCTTCTCATCTGAGAAAATTAGGGCTGGCCAGTTACTGTTATCGAAATGTCCTTTGGTGAGGGAGAAAGAGGTGGCTCAGTTTCCTTCCTGCCTTGTCTCAGGGGAGAAAGGTACAGGTGTACCCTGCTGGGTCTGACGCCATGAGCTTGAATGTGGCAGGTGATCGTCACCTCTATGGAGCCAGTCACGTGTATACAGAATTTCCAATATCTTGTGCCATGACAATCAAGAAACGACCAGAAAGAGGGTTCTGTTTCAGGTGGTAACGATAATCTGAACAGATTGATTATGTTCTTCACCTGTGGACATTGGCGGGGTGTAACTTATCACCTGTGCTGCTTTCTTCCCAGGTTTTTCTTTTTGAGGTAAGTTTGATTTTTATGTGGAGTGCTCAAGATTTCAGCTCTTGGTTTTTACTGTGTTCAGCCGCTAATTTCAAAAGCCTTTTCATATAGAGCTTCACTTTGTTCTTTTCTGCATTCTTTCCCATGTTGATGTATGTGTGTGTGTATATGTGCATATGGATATGCACCTGGAGGGCAGGGATCATTGCTGCGTGCTCTGGGTGTGTATCCGCACCCTCCCCTTCTAGTGGGCCAGCCAGGTGAGCTGCAGCGGTATCACAGGGAGCCTGCAAATCGAAGGAAGATTTTAAAGAAACAAGTGTTTTTATATTAAATACACACATATTTGTTGATGACTAGGATACATATTGCAGACTAGTGTTCGGGGTACAACTTTCGGTCTCTCCATCTCTGGGGTAGAAGATCCAGTTCCTCTGTCTTTGGGGGTACTTTCAAGGAAAAGGGTGAGAACCACTGAACTGAATGAAGCATGTAGTTACTGTAATTTGGCTTTTGCTAAGATTCAGTACAGCCCTTTGCATATTACTATCTGTCACAATGTTTGCATTACTCTCAAAAACAAATTCAGACAAGTTCAGATTTATTAGAATTCTAAAACAGGCCTATTTGGTTTTGAATCCCTACTTTCAACTTACGGGCTGTGTGATGTTGTGCAAGTTATTTAAAATTCTCCATATAGTAGTTTGCTCATTACTTGTCCTGTACTTTAATGCACGAAAAGAACGTGGGACAATGTCTGACATGTAGTAAGAGCTCAATAAACATGTCTGGGATCTATTAATATTAATGATGATGATATATTTTATTAGTTTTTCCCTTTCATGACTAGCTTACGCAATTTGCATAACTAGGTGAAGGCAATGTCATTGAAAGTAATGAAAAAGGTATTGTTCAAAGCGAAGGACTTCGTTATTTTCCTAGAACAACGAATACAAACTGACATTGATTGCTTCAGTTCATGTTCTAATAGGGAATACAGTGGGACTGGGGTATAGTGACTCAAGTGCAACCACGGTCACTTGAATCATGAAAAGGGAATTGCTAAGCTGCAGATCCCTAGGCCATATTCTAGAAATGATGATATTTTAAATTTAAAGGTAGGATCCAGAAAGCTATATTTAAAAAAAATTGCCCAGGTAATACCCATGTACTTGAAGTTTTGAGAATCACTCTAAATAAAAGATTGTGATAGTTATTACATTTATGTGTTCTGGGGTTATAAAATTAGGTTTTCACCCTTCACATATTTATATACTTATCTGTTCCTTACAATTTCAAAACATGTATTGCCCTTTGAAATAGCTGTATACATAAGCTTTTGTAGGAAATGCATGTGTTACAGAAGATTCAGGTGAAAATGCTTGAGCTGCTTGTCCCATCCACTTGCTAATACAAAACCATTTTTTACTTCCCCACCCCTTTGGATGTATCACTAGACATTGTAAATTATAGATTACCTTTTGATTTTTAGATTAGATATTCTAGTAGTTAATAGGAAGTAAACGTGAAAATAAAAATATGTATTGATAAAGCATATCTTATGCTGTTAAGGTCAAACTTTACAATGTACCCGATGTCATAAAAAAGGAGGTTCGAGGGTGTGGCCATTGAATATCTAGTTTAAATATAAGTTTAAGGTAGAAATATCTATTAAGTAGCTCATTTCACCAAAATGCTAAGTTATGGAGTATAAGGATTTGTTTTTCATCACAGCGAATGGAGTAGATTCTGAGGAGATTCTCAGTGACCTGATTGGAATGAGCTCCTTTCCAATCAGAAAGGTGGCTTTGCTGCCCTGACAGCCTTTCTAACCTCAGATGTACAGAAGGAGCCGTCTTTGCTCCCTCAGACCTGAACTCATTAGACAACCTGAATTCATTAGAAATTTTACAGAATTTATTTTCTTTGGCTTCTTCAGAATTCATTTCACTTCAAGACCTTTTCCCATAATTGTTCTCATTTCCCAAGTCTTATTGATCAAAATACTCATTTTGTCTAGTTGAAAAGCTAAAAAGGAGAAGACTAATAATATCTTTGAACTTTAGAACAGAGAAATTACCAAGAAAACATGTAAATAGTTTCTTTCTAATAAGTATATTCAAGTGCACATGACATTTATTGGCTAAAACTTGGATGATTTTTTTTTCCTCTTTTTTTTTTTTTTGATTTTTTCTCTTTTTTTTTCTTATTTTTTTGTTTGTTTTTCTCCACGAACGTGCGTTGCGTGACGGGCGAGGGGGCGGCCCCCTTTCCGGCCATGCCCCGTTTCCCGGGATAAAACTTGGATGATTTAAAGTGTTTTACACAGACATCGTTTCGGTGAAAACGGTTTCTCCCTCCAAAACACTGTCGTAAACAACATACTGTGCTCCTCACTCGCTGAGTGAGTTGCGTAGTTTAAATTATATCCAAAATTGAGATTGGGGGTGGGGGTGAGGAGAGGAGTGGAAACAAAAATTATTTTATTTCATTATTATTTTTAAAGGCATTAGGATGCTTTTACATACACTAGAAATACAAGGAGCTATGTGTCAGGCCTACTTTATTTGAGAAGGAAATGTTCATAGGTTTGTTAGCATAGTGGGTGTAGTGGTCAAGTTAGATACAATTGAATTTCTGTCATGGTGTAAAACAGTCTTATCAGCACTTGAGTCAGTTTGCAAATCTGATCTTCAGACCTGACTTACATGAAAGATTTCCTTGTGGTTTTGAAGTGGTGCTTAAAGGGAGCAAAGTTCATTAGAGGTTGAAATTGACCAGAAGTGGTTTGATGCAAGTGAGTGATGATGACTATAAAATCTCAAAGTGTGTTCTTGGTATTCATAAAAAGGTAGCATAACAGCCTTCCACAAAGCCATAAAAATGGCTAACACATTTCCTGAGCAGGATATGAAAAATGACAGGTCAGAATTTGCTCCACTGGATTTTTTTTTCTTTACATTAGATGACACTTATATTGAATACTAAAGAATTTCAAAGACTTAAGTTTTCTAGGTTTTTCCACGATAGCAGAATTTCTTAACTGTTTTAAACTAGAAACTGGTAAAATATAATACTATGATATTTACATTATTAGTAAATTAAAAGTAGAGAGAAAAAGGGAGAGCTTTTGATTACACAGAATAGGTGTTGATAGCATGGGCATTCATCAGTAAATACTGCATATAGAATTATCTGGTATTATAATTTCATTTAAGGCAAGAAAAAAAGTATTTAAGGCTCAGGAATCCTAAAAAGGATTTTGTGACTAGGGAATAGATGCATATTTTAAAGACAAATAGTAGGGGAATTTGGTGTTAACCTTTTAACAACTAAAAGGCACTTAAATAAAATAATAGTCATGTGGAGTTTAAATGGTAGAGTACCTTGATTGAGCCCATGTCATCTCCTACTTTGTGAGGTACCTGATGCCATTTACTGCATTTGCTAAATGAATCAATTGTAGTATTTTCTTTGTTACTTAGGATGAATATTACTAATGCAGGTCATTGATACAAAGCCCCAACTCTTAAGACAGTTTCCCTGTGAAACATTAAGTGCGACTACACACACACACACACACACACACACACACACACACACACACAGCGGTGCCACCAACACCCACATGTCAATTGAAGTATAAGGATTAACCATTTGAGTCACCACAAATCCTGCTTCTCATTTAACTTCTTTAAGGGTTTCATTTTCCCAAAGGTCTCCCTTTCAATCTCTTAACTTATGTGTGACTCTACAATTTGGGGGAATTTTTAGTACAGAGGAAATTGTGTCAGTGCATTTATTGTTGTGTTGTTTCACCTATCTTAGCTCAAAACTCACCTTGCTATTAAGTTAAGGCTATCTCTTTTCTCTGATGGCATATGGCACAGAATTCTACAGGAGCACAAATGGTATAATAATATATATAATAATAAATGTATAATAATACTGGACTCAGCTTTCTGTATAATAATACTGGTACTGACAGCTTTCCTTATTATGGTATTTTCCCATCATCTCAATAAAACATTTCAGTAGGGATTTCTGTGTGCATGTGAGGGGGACATTGCTCATCATTTTGTTGAATATGGACATACATTATCATCAGTATGATAACATCAGCAATTTTAACTTTTAAACCGCTATAGCATTGAGAAACTAGACAGGAACTTTAATTTGTTCTTCAAATACTGTCCAAACCTCTTACCTGGCCTGCAGGGGTCCATATAGCCTGGTCCCTGTTTGCAATGCCCTCATTGTCTCTGTGGACCTCCCTCTTCCTTCCCCCGTTGTACTAATCACTCTGACCCTCTGGGAGATGCTGGGACCACACCCTGCTGATTTCTGGTCCTGACTCTGGCCTGGATGTTTCCTTTGATGCTAACACTCCTTACCCAGCTCCTTCTGCCACTCGCTCTTACTCTCTTGCTCCTTCCCTGCATCTCAGTTTAAATTAGCACCCTTTTAGAGATGTTTTTTCCTGATTCGTGTATTTTAAATAGCTACCCTCCCTCTTAACTCCTATTCATCTTTATCTCAGTACCCTATGTACTTCATAGCACCTTTTAAGTACTCTATAATCATTTTAAAATGTGTTTATCGTATTGTGTATCACCTCCACTAGAACGTCTGTCTCCTGAGGGCAGGCCTCACCATGTCACCGTTTGTGCCTAACAAGATGCTCCATTTAAATGTGTTGAATGAATTGCATATAATTAAATTAGCTGCAAGTAGAATTTAATTGCACTATTTCGTTTGCTTAATTGTATGCTAATATGTTCAGCCTCTCTCTCTCTCTCTCTCTCTCTCTCTCTCTCTCTCTCTCTCTCTCTCTCTCTCTCGAAGTTCCTTGAGATTATGAAGGTGTGTGTGTGTGTGTGTGTGTGTGTGTGTACACACTCCTATCTCCTCATGAAAGCAAATCTGCTAAGCAGCTCAAGTAGCCAGGACTTTGCAAGTCTGTACTATAAAGGATGCCTCTCTGTCCTCAGGGCTAGATTCTAGAAAGCCCAAGGAATACACAAGCCTAAAAATGTTTGTTTCTAAGTGGCTTCTTAAGGGAACTACTGCTAAGTCTCCTGAGCTCTCCCATTTTTAGTGCCCTTTCAGTTAGTTATCTGGACTTCAGCTAAAAGAATCTTCCATCCGATCCTCACCAGGACCAAGGGTCTGTAACGCCTATTAATCTGCCTCTGGGAAGAAGACTGCTCCTGGGGGTGGGGGGGTTAGCTGGGCGCTGGAGCTCTGTACTTGCCTGGAGGGGAAAGGAAGAGACAATTATGGTGGAATCTGAAGTTGGAACAGCATAAAGAAACAGGAGGCACAAAAAGAATTTCCTAAATTTGAAAGCTGTCAAACTCGATTTCTTTACAAATATGCTGTCATTTTGACTTTTCACCAGTGGATTTTTTTGTTGTTGTTCGCTAATTTTCACCAGGTCCAAGCCTCTCAGGTCTGAATTTAAGTAGTGAAGATATATCAACAAGGAGTTTGTGAAGAGCGTTGTGTCTTGCCTGGCGCATACCGTCCCTTATCATATTAATACCAGGTTGTCTTTGTGTTGAAAAGTTACTATTCCAACAATTATACCTGGTTGTGCCAACTATAATAGCATTCAGGACATAGTTTTTCGTATTTTCAGATGGGGACTTAATTTTAAGTATGAGTAATCATATTAGTAAGGTGTCCTTGATTAAAAAAAAATTGGAAAAATCAAAGAAGCTTTAAAGCCACAATAACACTGATCAGAGTAACAGTTTAACTTTTTCTATGGACACTGCCTATTCTTAATAACTGTTAATTTTGACAAACTAATTTTTAAAAATGTACTTAGTGCTAAGAGGTAAGGTTGCTTTGCTATACTACATGACAACTATATTTTTAACTTGGCTGGTGGTAATAATAATTGTTAATAATCTATTGAAATGATTTGTTGCTGTAAAAAACGATTTCAAACATATTTTCTTTTTTTTCCCCTTTGGTACCAAGCCAGAATAGCAATTAAATTTAATATCAAATATTAGTTATGATGTAAAATTTTAAGTAAAGTAGCTTTAGCTCAGCTTAATGTCTTGTTTTTCAAATATATTCTGTTTTTTTAAGACATAAAAGCATAAAATTCCAGCCTCAGCTTTGTGAGGGTTTTCTTTCTTTCAACATCTTTCTGCTCTAAAGTTCCTTTAAGCCAAAGATTCTTGAAAGATTCGGAGTTAGAGTCATTCCTTTGTTATGAAGAAAGGGAAAGAACTGCCTTCCATACCCTGGTCTTGGAAAAGTTGTTAGATATTATGAGAACGTCTAGTGAAATTAAAGATATCAGGATGTCACAGCCCTGGTCGTGTTTATAACTCCTTTTCACTTTGAAAACCCTGAGAGCCATGTGATTTGGATTGACTCATTCTGCTAGAATTTGTTATTGAATGTGTTTCTGTCTCTGTCAGGCGTTTAGATGCCAACCACATTACCTCAGTCCCTGAGGACAGTTTCGAGGGGCTCGCTCAGTTACGACATCTGTGGCTGGACGACAACAGCCTGACGGAGGTGCCCGTGCATCCCCTCAGCAACCTGCCCACTCTGCAGGCCTTGACCTTGGCTCTCAACAAAATCTCTAGCATCCCTGACTTTGCATTTACCAACCTGTCAAGCCTGGTGGTCCTGTAAGTATCCACCCCTTCTAATGATAGCATATACTTGTGTTAATTTGGGGTGGGGGGGCAAAAACAGGTTTCTGGTGACAAACTATGATGAAAGTACCTCACTGATGATGCTTCATGAAGAGCTAGGGTTTGGGGGAGCTGCCTCTTTTAGAAAATGAAATGCGATGACTTTTAAAAATACAAAATAAGATAATTTTAAAAATCGACATCTGATGATAGCTATTGAATCTCTCTAAAATATGTGGCCATTTGTAATCATGAGAAGAAGCTGGGTCATTTAGCAAACACTTGTTACAGCTTTTACTCGTGTATTAGCAGTGTATTCAATGTTAAATGAAGCGGAATCGTTTTGAGATGCTCACAGAAAAGTTGTAGCAACATTTTATGTCTTTAACAACTGATCTATTCAAAGAGTATATGATTTTCGGTGTTTCTAGTCTTTGAAAACTTGGACATAATGGCTTTTCTAAATTTCAAATCTGTTACTGATTCTCGGTGTAAGCTGACTTACTACTTCCCATCCTTTCCCCCACTCCCCATAGGAGAACTCATCCAAGTTGCACTTCATATAAGTAAAAGCTCATCAAAACTTCTGTTTTTTGATAAGGATGAATATTAAGGAATCTTTAATGCATGTACCCCTTTTCCACTAGAGATATTTTCCTTTTCCATTGGTATTCTGTCCAGTGAGTCTGAGTTTGTATAGTGTATATGAAGAGATAGCTAGCCCGTGCTATTTGTTTCCCATCAGTCAAGTGTTGGAATGTTTAACTGCGCTGTTACTTGAAGCCATAACAATGTAGACGTATAAAACAGAATAGTTGCTCCTGGGTGATGTAAAAGTCATTTTAATGCTTTTTTTCCATAGGCATCTTCATAACAATAAAATCAAAAGCCTGGGCCGACACTGTTTTGATGGACTAGATAATCTGGAGACCTTGTAAGTTTATTCATGTTTTGGATGATCACATTTGATGTTGATGGTGCAGTTTTGTCTTTCGTTGCAGAGAAAGGAAAAAAATAATGGTCTTGAGTTCAGTTCATTATTAATGTGCTTTAATGACTAGATTTTGCTATCAAATAACAGTTGTGAATACCAATCTAAGTGTATGGTTTAAAATGGCACACAAGTTTGAACTTGAGATTGCTTTCATAAAAAAGTACACATAAAAAGCAACTTAATTTGCCAACTGTATATATTTTCAAAAATTTTGGTTTTGTTGGAATGAATGATAGACAGTTAATGTTGAATTCTGGAAAACTTTGTTTTTTTTTTCCCATGATTTCAATTGCCTTGCTAAATTGTTAACACTGGGTTTGAATACTGTGTCTGCTTTCATATGCTAAATGAAGTTATTCATTTTGCTTAGGATATTTTTGTTGTTTCTACTAGTTAAAGTATTTGGAAATTCTTTCTGTTTCAGTTGTACATTGCACCACTGTATGAACAAAAGATATTGTTCAGCTGTGTGTAATCGAGAGTAGGATCTTCGGTTTTGTTGTTTTAGTTTATATTAGTTGCCTTTATTCCAAGATTTATAATATTTGCTATTGTGGTGTAGGAAATGATTCAGAGACTGTCCCAATTAGACAGACAAGTAACATCTGATTGAAATGCATAGGGTTTGTATTATTTTGTTTTACTGATTTTCCTGGTTAACTATCAGTTCCTGAGAAGACTGAAACTCTTCTAATACTCTGTTAATCCACTTTCCTGTCTAAACAACTAGAGGATGGTTAACATCAGTAGACATTTGAAAGTTGAAACTCTTGAAGAAGTTGGTTTCAAACTTGGTTCTCTTTTTCTAAGTATGTAAATACCAGTATAACAGAACTGAATGGGTCTTCTGATCCAAGACCATAGATGCTATTCCAATTAGATTAAAATTAAACCTCTTCTTCCTGGTTAAATTTTTATTTGCCACTTTTCTTTCTGTGTAGAAAAGGAAAACAAAATAGGTGTCTAAGGAGCTGAGCATTTGACTTTGTTTTACTTTCATTCTGAAATCAACCATGCTAATCATATGCAAACATGCTCTTTAGGTTAAAAGAATTAAAATTTAAACCTACTCAGAATGAAGACTTTTTAGTACAGATCACTGTGGTTTTTCTCTCTTCTAATGACTGTAACAGTTTCAACAGTTCGTAATATACTAAAGGACAATAGTTGTGTGAACCCACTCTAGTCCTTCTTGTTCAAATCTATCTCTGGTCATTCTGCCAATGGTAGCTGAGGTTTGCTGCCTGCCTGGATGTCAGAATTTCAGGAAGCCACTCAAAACTTCCAATGGAAAGCTTTGTTGCTGACTGTTGTCACTTGTAAATGGGTATTCAATAAATTCAAATTTATGGTAAATTTCCTGAGAAATGACATTTAGATGATGTTTATTTAATGTACCAGTAATATGTGATTCTGAGAATTCTTTGAACTTTTAAAATTGACTTAAAAACATCATAGGAGAAGTATGGTGTGTTTTTTTTCTATTCAGTATTCTGAGAAAAGGTGTAAATTCAGTTAAACTCCTACAGGGTTTTGAATGGCTATATGGTTGGTAAAGAAAAATTACCATCCAGAGGACGAGGTTTTTTAAAAAAAATACATTTGTGCCAAAATGCCATACAAATTGTGACCACTCTTCAATATTCTTACACAATTTCTCCATTTTTTTCTAGGGACTTGAATTATAATAACTTGGGGGAATTTCCTCAGGCTATTAAAGCCCTTCCCAGCCTAAAAGAGTTGTGAGTATTGTTTTGCTCTATTTATGCTTCAAAATCCCTAGAACTCCTCATTTAATGTTGCAACAATGAGGTTTTTAGAACATCTTTGTTCCATTACATAGACCACAAAACACATACACACAAGCACACATGATCATACACATGGGAATATGTTAGCTAGCATAACAATTCTGAGCATAGATAACTGTATAGGGCTAGACTTGGGTGAGACAAACGCCATAACGTATGGTCTCTGCCTTGTAGGAACTCGTAGTTTTAGTCTCATTGGGGAGGCTGGCCTTATAAGACTGGCAGATAGTTTCTAGGTAGAAATAAGTTCTGAATGAAGAGGATAAATAAATCATTCCAGAAAAAGACTTCCTCAAGGCTTGGTGACATTGGAAAAGGCGTCACTAAAGGGAAGCAATTTGACGGGACTTGAAGGAATGGAAATATTTAAATAAATAAAAGATATAGAGGAACATTTTAGAAGTTGGATTTGTCAAGGGCAGAAATAGGAATGTATGTGGCATAATAGGGATTGTGTGTCATGCGATGACAGCTAAAACTCTAAGATGCATTGCTTAAAAACTAAATGCAGGAGATAGATGTGGGGGTTAGAGCATCTTAATTCTTGTCGTCTGAAATTCTTTGATGACGAAGGTCCAGCTAAGTGAATATGAGGTACCTGATAGATTGTAGGCTAAGCAGAGGGTTTAAAAAGAAAAGTCTGTGGTCCTGAAAAAGATAAGATAGTATTAAAAATTCAGTTTCCCCACATTTTTGAAGTTTTTATGTAGTTATCAGTTGTATGTTATAGAATACTGAGTAGTAGTAGATAGTTGGGTTTTAACTGATTTCACAAGGCAATATGCATCTCAAAATATTTTTCTCCTTTCCTTTTAGGTTATTTCATAGTAATTCTATTTCTGTTATCCCTGATGGAGCATTTGATGGTAATCCACTTTTAAGAACTATGTAAGTAGTTTCAAAAGTTTCTTCTAATATATAACCATATACAGCCATGTCTATACGATGCCAAACAAACATCTGAATGAAGAATGAAAATTCAGGCTTTTACATATATAGACTTTGTGAACATAGATTTAGTTTTGGAGTGCTTGTGAACGTATGAAAACTGATTTTTTTTTTTTGTACTTTTACAGACATTTGTATGATAATCCTCTATCTTTTGTGGGAAACTCAGCATTTCACAATTTATCTGATCTGCATTCCTTGTAAGTATTACACAAATTTTAAAACAAAGCTGAATATTCATACAATTACTTTAATGGAAAACTAGAGTTTATTATTGTAGCTCCAGAAAACAAAGTCTTTTATTTTCTTTTCTTTGAGAGAAGTTCAAAGGACAGTTCTGAAAATTTATGATACTTTTTATTTATATGAACCCTTGGCCAAATTATCCCACTTTCAGGTATATCCATGAAATGAAAGCAATTTTATGTTTAGGTCTAGTAGTACTACAATAATTTTAAGCTGTTTAAAAACATAAAATGCAAATATTATCTATGAAAATTTTTTATTTTAAATTACTTTTTCTCTCCCAATTTCTTAAAGAGTCATTCGTGGTGCAAGTATGGTGCAGCAGTTTCCCAATCTGACTGGCACTGTTCATCTCGAGAGTCTGTAAGTGTGGCCCTTTCACGGGGAGTTGTGTAAAGACAACACACTAGCGTGCCAGTGCTTTTTGGTGATGGTGAAGACTTTATGTTGATTCTTACAACCTAACTTTGTGAATATCATACATGGAGATGGATATATTGGGTTTGGGGTCAGTCTGCTCAGGTAGAGTATAGCCTAGTATGTGGGGATAAGATCTGAAAAGGTCATTGAAAATACAAGGAAGTAAGTGCTAAACGAGAAGCAGTGCTTTAGGAATTCAGAGGTGGAGCAATCAATGTTAGACAATCAGAGAAGGGTTCATGGAGGAGGTGAAATGTTTCAAAATTGAATACTGTCAGGTTTCTCAGAGCCGAGTCTGTTTTTTAGAAAGACAAGATTTAGTAAAATGGGGAATGCTGAAAATATACTTAAGAATGGCATACAGGCAATCAAATATAGCTGGAATTGCATGTTTATTATAGAATGGGGAGTGGTATAAAGAAATTCGGAAAATTGTTTGGGTGCAATTTTAAAGGGGCAAGCCTTGAACACTGAACATTTAGTTATGGCAAAGCTTCCCAGTTGGTGGTGTGTAAATGAGTTAAATGTGCATCCAAGATCTTGATGACCTCACCTCTTGAGACAGCCAGGATTCCCTGAGGTAGCCAGGGTCTCCAGCCACTAGGAGCTTTACCACATTATGCCACAGAAATGTTATGATTTTCATATTTGCCAAGATGTAAGGAAAAAGAAGCTGGGAAGCACTGAGCTAAGGAGTTTAAACATGAGTCTTAAGGCAATTGGAAGTATTGAGAATGATGGAGCAGGTGGTGTCAGGAGGATAAGAAAGAATTCGAGGTATGATCACACAATACTGTGAATGTTTAAATAAAAAAATTATTACAGTAAAAGATACATTGCCATTAATCCCCTTCAAAATACTCCCCCTCGCTTCAAAACACACTTATGCCATCATTCTTGCCACTTTCTGAAGCAGTTCTGGAAGTCTTCTTTCATGAGTGTCTTTAGTGCACTGTCATGGCTGCCTCCATGTCCTGAATCATTTGACTTTGGGGAAGAGCCAAAAGTTGCACAGTGCTAGATCCGGTGAATAAGGTGGATAAGGACACACTGTAATGTTTTCATTTGACAGAAATTGCAGTTTATCAGAAGCAATGTGTGACACGGAGCGTTGTCATGACGGAGGATGATTTATGGCACACTTTAAAACACACCTTCTTTCAATCTTAGCTCACACTCAACTGACTGCACTGAACAAGTTGAAACTTGTCACACACTGTTACTGAGGTTCCATGCACCACCTCCTGTATTGGGGATCCCTGCCTTTCCATTGGATGGCACTCGGTTGCAGTATTCATCATATTTTGTGATCACAATAGAAAAGCTCTGTGTCACACATCACTTCTGGTATGACAACTTCCGTCAAATGAAATCATTATGGTGTGTCCTCATCCACCTTATTCACCAAATCTGGCACCCAGAGACTTCTGGCTCTTCCCCAAAGTCAAAATGATTCAGGACATTGAAGCAGCCATGACAGCATAACTAAAGACACTCACGAACGAGGACTTAAGCACTGCTTCAGAAAATGGCAAGAACGATGGAATAAATCTGTTTGAAGTGAGGGGGAGGATTTTGCGGAGATTAATGGCAATGTATTTTTTACTGTAATAAATTTTTTAAATTTAAACTTCCACCATATTGTTTGATCACACCTTGTAGAGGTAGGAAGATTGGTGAGGAGGCCATGGGAATAATACACCTGGCTAGACGAACACATTTAACCGTGAGAGTTCTGTGTCTTTAGTCGTCCATCATTGGAGTTCTTCCATGTGGCCTGTCTGAGGTTCTTTACCCCTTGTGCATCATTTCACCTTTGATCTGTATAGTAGCAGGGAAAATGGAGAGAGAGGGTCAGATGCTGGAGACACTACAGAGGAAGAAAGAACAAAGATTCCGACTACAGATCGGAGCAGAGAAAGGGAGGGGCGTAAGAGAATAGTGGAGAACATTGAGTCAGGTTGATGAAAGAAAAGACAGAAATAAGGTTTGGGAGCAAGATGCCATGTTGGTTTCAAAGGTTTTTGGTGAGGTGGGGAGAGACAGAACTTGCAGGTAACTGTGGTCAGGCTGTGACTGTGGGTTAGTGGTTTTCTGTTGGTCCACCTGAGAAAAGCTTGTTGTCTGGACAGTGTTAACATCTAGTGCCATGAGCTTTTCTACATTACTATGAAAACGAAGCCAGTATCAAGGGTTAATGTATCTTCCCACCTGCCCAATTTTAGGGGGTAATTATGTAGTGGGACACACAGACTCTAGGCCATAAGCAAACATGTGAGCATTTATTTTTCTATATGAGAATAACATTTTGTTTACCATCTCAACTTGAATCATTTCTTAGATGAACAATGTTTTTCCACAGGACCTTGACAGGTACGAAGATAAGCAGCATATCCAGTAATTTGTGCCAAGAACAGAATATGCTTAGGACTTTGTAAGTTGGATTTTTTGTCCCTTCTTATACCTTTCTTTTATGTACTTAACACATGTTGAGTTTTATTTTTAATGAAATATTTTCATTAGCTGATTTTAAAGTATAATTATTTCTTATTCTCTTCAAATGAGTGGCCTTTTTTATAGCCCTCTGGGGTAGGTAATATACATTGAATTTGATTTTAGAGTTATGTATATGTCAAATCTTGTAACTTTACTTCGAACAAAGTAAAACCAAGCTAGGTTCTTCTTCGATTCTTCTTCTTACCCTGACTCTTTGTCCTTAATACTCTAGCTTCCTCAGAGGTGTTCATTCTCTAAATCCTGCTCTTTCATCCATAATCTAAGCAGAGCCCAAATCTTCCTTGGATCAAGAACCAACTAAGCATGGAGCTTTCCAAAAGCTTTAGGCTGACCAAGAAATTAAAAGTAAATAAAGGATGTAAAAATGTTACAAGAGCAAATAATTAAGTTACTAAGTTGTTAATAAGTATTCAGTGGAAAGAGATGGTAACAAAATAAGTAAATGATTGATTAAGAAAGTAATTAAATGGTGTCATGGAGTGTCAAACACGAGGATTACCACTGAGAAAAAACTGCAGTGGGGTTAACTGACAGTTAAGTAGTCCCAATATTTGATTTAATAGAAACTTTTTTAAAAATGTGAGTATGCATACCATTTCTCTTAAAGCTTTTTAGTTAAACAACATAGAATTTATTTATGGTGTAAAAAATATTATAAAAAATGTAAATTAAAAAAACATAACTCTACCACTTAAACAATTTTTATATATTTTCTGTATCCTATTTTTGTGTTTCTAATTTTACATACTTAATATTTTAAAATATATTTTATATTGTCAATTCTCAACATTATATACTTGAAGTTTGTATCACTGAGGTGCTCTAGAAGCTTATAAGTCGAGGAAAAAATAGTTGCTTTTCTTATTCTTATATAATAAAAGAATAAAATAATTCTTTTATTATAGATCTTAGTGTTGCTTTCAATGCTGCTGAGTACAAGTCTTTTAATATAGTTTTCTGATAGCATAACATTAATTCGTTAATTTCCATTGTTTTTAGGGACTTGTCTTACAACAATATAAAAGACCTTCCAAGCTTTAATGGTTGCCATGCTCTGGAAGAGATGTAAGTTGTTCTTTGACTTAGTCTTTTTTTGCTGTGGTGTATTGCTAATTTATTGAGCATTTCCATTTTAAATGAATGGCATTAGTATTAAGAAGGTAGAGATTCATATATTTACACATTCCTATGAATAAATGTCCAATTGTACCAGATGTGCCTATGCAACCAGCATTAATTTAGGGACCTACCTATCAGGCGTTCTATGAGAAACTATGGCGGGAGGGCAGTGTATACAAACAACAACAAAAAAAACTGGTCCTGGCTGTTGAGGGAAACCACACATGGCTATCCACTATGTACCTACACAAGGACAGCTCTGATGGAGGTTGATGGGGGGAGGTGGGGAGAGAGAGTCATTAATTCTCCCATTTTTGATCCTCCCCTTCCTCTAATTTTCTTTCTATGGTACTTGGTACGGTTGTGCTGTCTTGGATCCTTCGTCACTGTGTTGCCTCCCTGCTCTCCTTCCTGAGTGATGTGGATAAGGAATTTAGATAATGTACATATACTCTGGTATAATTTGGCATGGGATACTAATTAGACTAACCATTTCATCGTATAGATGAGGAAACAGTTGTTCCCTTTACTTTCAACCAGATCAGTCGATGTTACTTATGAATGAATATTTAAACTTAGAAAAAGTTTAATTAAGAAATGCTCTTTTTTAAAATAGAAAATAATTTTCACCCCTGCCCCTTTCTTCTTCTTTTTTTAGTTCTTTGCAACGTAATCAGATCCACCAAATAAAAGAAGGTACTTTTCAAGGCCTCATATCCCTAAGAATTCTGTAAGTTTCTCTATGATTATTAGAGACAAGTAAAATTTTTGTCAAGCTATAAATTAAATATATGAGTACAATTCCCATTTTAATAGATATACTTAAAGATGTGATTTATTATGTGTAAATATTGTTCAAGCTGTGCCACATGGTACTTTACAAATAATCTACTTTCAGTATTTTTTACCTTAGTAAATTGCTGGTATTATACATTGGTGAGTGAAAAAGTGTACTGTGTGTAACCTGAGAGGTGCAGCTATTTGTTTTCAAGCCTTAATAATGAGGTTTGCCAATCCATTAGGGCAGGAGTAGGCGAAGTGTAATTATGGGCCAGGTCCAGTCTGCCTCCTGTTTTTGTAAATTAAGTTTTATTAGAACACAACCATGCCTCTTTTGTTTAAGTGTGGTCTGAAGCTGATTTCACCATACTGTGGTGGAGTTGACTATTTGCAGTAGAGGCCACATGACCCCCGAAGGTGAAAAATATTTACTATCTGGGCTTCTACAGAGGAAGTTTGCTGACCCCTGCACAGGGGTATCTATCATGACAAATAGAGCTAATAGGCAGCAGAAGCACTCATTTAAAAAAATATTTGTATTTCAGTGTATATTTGTGCCAAGTACTCTATTAAGCGCTTGGGCATATAGAGGTGACTAAAGCAAACCTTGCCAGTACCTTCCTAGAACTTTAGTGCAGAAAACACAAATCACTACATTAGTGAACATTTTTAAAATATAGAACACATTTGAAGAATTGACAATCAAGTGAAATTACATATATGGAATCGGGTTTTTCAGTAGATCCCCATTAAGAAATGCGAGATGCATTCTAGAGGAAAACATTTTATGGGTGGTTGGGTGGCTGGCTCTTTCCTTGTTGCTGACAGGCTTACTATGGGTCTCGGCACTAGCAAGGAAGACTGGCTTCTAGCTGCCATCACTTCTAGAGCACCGATAAGCAACAACAATGAAAAGTGGCCTTTTCATGATTTGGAACTACGTCTGTTGAGGTTTCCTGTTATCTCGGAGATGTGTCATGAAATGAATTTATCCAATCTCTAAATTTCCATTAAGGCTCTGTGTAAGTGTGTTTGGTTGCAGATTATTTCTCTTTTATTATGTCTAATGTGAGAATTCCTCAGGGTGTGTTCCTCAATATAGCGTGACTCTGGTGTTAATACGATTTTTATTTCCTGCATGGGAAAAAAAAAAAGATATCTGAAGCCCTTCTGGAATGTTCTTGTTTGCCTATTGATTATTTGTCTTCTCTCAGGACATTATCACTAACCTTTGAGAAGGCAAATAATAAGAATCCTGTTTTGATTTTCAGCTTTTTTGAGAGCTGAGCTTTTCTTCACCTGGTGAATAGTACGAAAGGTTATATCATATCATTTATATTTTTGAACTGGTACCAGAACGATAAGGTAGAGAAAATTCACAAGTGTCTTGAAACAGATGCCAGCTAGAACTGCTACTACAAGGAACACATTCCAAGATAGATTTTTGTGAAGGAGAGGCATTCAACATAAACAAAAAAATGTTGTTGGACAAGATTAAAGATCTTTGTTATCTTATCAAGGATATTATGGCTACCTCAGACTCTAAAGTACAGTCAACGTAACTGCCATTTGAGTTTCTTTGAAAAGATTAACATGGCATTCTTATAATTGCAGAGATCTGAGTAGAAACCTGATCCATGAAATTCATGACAGAGCTTTTGCCAAGCTGGGGTCAATAACTAACCTGTAAGTAGATGACTTTATGCAGTAATATCAGGAAAGTAGTCTACAGACACTTATATTTTATCATTGACCTGTCAAATTATTTTTCTGCTTAGTTGTTCCCTGTGTAAATGCTAAGCTGCATTGGTATTGTATCAGCTTCTAAGTTGGCAAGATGAATGCTCTATCTGTCGTTTTAGCACACCTAAACTTCTTGGAGCTCTAATATTTATGACGTTAACATGTGTATAGATGTTTTTATATGATGTGCATCTTAGGAGTTAATCTGAAGTCTCATTTACATTTTAGGGATATAAGTTTCAATGAATTAACTTCATTTCCTACGCAAGGCCTAAGTGGGTTAAATCAACTGAAACTTGTGGGCAACTTCCAGCTGAAAGAAGCCTTATCAGCAAAAGACTTCATTAATCTCAGGTGTGCTTTTGTTTATTTTTCTTTTTTGTTGAAGTTCTGGTAGGCCCCCAAATTACAGAGCGTGCTAATTTTTTTTTTTGCTGTGGTTTCCAGATTTTCTGGGAGGCTATAATTTAAGGGTATTTTCTACCTCAATCCTCAGAGATCTGGTAAAAAATAGAACACAAGCATCATTCCATAGTTTTTGAGAACATGAATTGGAGTCCTTGATACTGTGAAAGAGATAATATAGTTACTCATCAGAATGGTTTTTTATACAGTGGATTGGTCATTAGCACCAAGATGGCAAAACCACATAAGTGTGAACCTCTAGAAAATTGATACAAAGCTAAAATACTTCTTGGAGACAAAGTTAGAGTGGGGACTTCATTAGATACAGTAGAGAGGGCTTGGGAATATTATTGTGGGAGAAGAGAATAAATATTTTCACTATATATCTATGAACAAAGGAGATTTATTTCATGGTGTAAAGTTACAAGTGACTTGAGATATTAATTTTAAATGAACCTATATCAGTTTTGTGTGATAAATTGGGTGTGGTTAATTCATTTATAAAAGGAGCCTGATAAGATTTTACTTTAAATTGCAGTATTGCTATTAAATTTTTAAATACGGTTTGATTTAAATCCAGCTTTTTGAAAGCTTATCTTACATGAATAGAGACACTCATAATGTCATCTGCTACCAGAGCTTTTTTCACAGATGAGGAAACTGAGGCCCGAAGAGGATAATGACCAGCTTAAAGCATCTAATAGTCATGTCTTTCTTAGGCTGAGGCTTTCAAAGATTAAAACACTTCTTACAAAACAAAAGCATGTCTGTGAAGTTGCCATTCAGCCTCGATTTTATCATTTTTTTCCAGGTCTTTATCTGTGCCATATGCTTATCAGTGCTGTGCATTTTGGGGCTGTGACTCTTACACACATTCAAACACAGAAGATAAGAGCCTCCAAGACCACAGTGTAGCAAAGGATAAAGGCAAGTGATGTTTTTTTTTTAATAGAACACTCTTTATGACATTAATCAAAGTTTCTGTTGTTATAATTCGTTTGTGGAGGATCAGGAAGAAATCTGTGAGAAAAATGGCATCTACTGTGTTACTGCTATCTTTAATACGTTATTAAGCCTCATACAGCTGAATTTCCATCATGAGGGCAAGAGGAGATTGCGGGGGAACTCGGGTTCTTTTGAATTGCCCGAAGCTTGAGTTTCAACACCCTTTGTGTTTTCCATTCAGGTCCTGCTGATGTAGCCGGTGTCACTGGCAGTGCTGAAAGTGAAGAGCACAGTCAGATAATTATCCACTGCACACCCTCAACAGGTATGCTCAACACACATTGCTTCCATGTCTTGCTTTAAACAAACATTGAGCAAAATATCTCTAACAATTCTGGGGATAGATGTGATTTCTGTGATACAGTTGAAATTAGAGGATCTCATAAGGCTTTCGGACTTAAAATGTGCTCTGTGTATGAGAGCTTCGGTATTTTTTTACAGAGGATCCGGTCCAGACCCAGTGAATGAGAATCTTTGTGTTAACAAGCTCCCCAGATGCATTTGCGCAGTAAAGATTGAGAGGCTCGTTCTTAACGATCCTGTAACTCTAGGACTACAAGTTACATAGTGGTCTATGAGGATTTTTAGTGTTATCTTTTTTTAAAAATGCAACATTTCCTTTTCATTGTATTTCATTTCATGGGACTTGGGAAAGTTACTAAACTGACCATTGTGGCTGTAATGTGTTCTGCCTAATCTGTCAGAGAAGATGGATTTAGAATTTTACTAAAAAAGAAAAAATTAAATAATTGGCTAAATTGTGTATAGTGAAGTGGATTCCTTTTTCAGTATATTGACACAGGGTGATCTGGACATTAATTTTATAACCCAGCATCATATATATTATGATTCTCTAATGATTACCACTGAATTGTGAGCCTCCAGAGGGGCTGTGCCTGTATTCTTTTTTTTTTTTTTAAGATTTTATTGGGGGAGGGGAGCAGCATTGGGGAACCAGGGAAGGGAAACAAACAAGTTGCTGTCCTTTTGTTCTTCAGTCTAGTTGTGGAGGATGTTGCTTCACTGGCCCATGTTGGGATTATCATTGCGCTCTTCTCCAGTGAAGCAGGTACTTGCTGGCCATTGGATGGCCACTCATGGCGGCTTACGGCAGCTCATGCTGGCTGCCAGCCATTCACGGTAGCTCACGACAGCCCAGCTCCAGGTTAAGTTGTAGTTCTCCATCTTAGCTGTAGAGGGTGCAGCATCACTGACCTTCATGCGGGATCCGAACCGGGTCCCTGCTGCTCAGAGCTGGCGTCCCAACCCAACTCTTAACCAAAGCACCACTTGGTCAGCCTTGTGCTTGTATTCTTTTAATACTTAGCAAACAGCCTTTTGTTGAGAAGCTGAAAGTGACCAGATGAGTGAATAGAATTGGCAAGAATCTTTTACGTTTATGCAGTTTATCTAGTTTCCGTATTCAACGGTAGAAGTTAAGGAGTTCAGCTCTTTCACTGGGGTACTGGTGACAAGAAATGTACATAAGGTGCTGACAACCCAATGGGAAAGGGGCAGCTTTATTAAAGGGGAGACTAAACCTGAACATTCAGAGATTGCATTTCCTCCACTGAATTTAAACCTTAGGGGTCAATCAGAAGGAAAGTCGACCTGAGCCCATCTCTCCAGGCTGCAGTATGGCTGAACTGTGGGCCTACCTCCCCCATTCAGTTGTACTAATGCACAGACATTGATGTGCCTGCTAACTCTGGAGCAGAAGTGGACGAGAGCAGGATTCTTCTGTTAGAAACGGAGGAGGCAGCTGGTTTGCAAAGACAGACTGGGCAGGGTCTGCCTCCCAGGCCTTTGAGGGAAAGTAACCCCACCCACTAGTCAGACACTTCCCAGAGGGTGTCCTGTTGTCCCTGGTCAGCTGAGCTATTCTTCTTTGAAGAGAGATAAAGGTGAAAGCTGCTTCTTAACACTTCCATGAGGGGGAAACTTTAAAACTTAATTGATCAATTAAAAACGATCTTTAGAAGTTTCCTGTGTTATTTGGAAGTTCAGTGGATATAAACGGGCGGACCTGACTTGTTAGGCCTATGAAGATCTCAGTGATTAGAATGCTTTATGGGATGTATTAAACTTCATGACGTTTCGGAAAGATAAATCAGGACATGTTCTTGCAGGCAGTTGTGATGCACAGTTTCCTGGTGCTTTGTAGGCAAAATTTTGCTTTACTGATTTTTAAATAAAGCAGTTGTCATTTGTGACATGACTAGCACGTCAAAGTCAGTTACTGAAACGTACAAGTCAGCTCCTAAATTAGTTCTTGCAATCCGAATTGAAGTTAGGTAGAGTTTTGTTGGCTGTAGCTTTGTACAAACACTTAACATCAGTGTGGTTTAGTCCTCTCTGTGCTGTCGTACTACCTTTGTTAGGCCAACCAAACACTTTGAAATGTCAGTTCCACTGAATGAAAAGTGGGGATAATTACACTTATCTTAACCTGCTTCATTAGATTGCCTTTTAAAGCCATAAGGGCAGTGTAAAAAATACGTGTATGCATTATTATAAAGTGTACTAGGGTTAGGGAGGAAGAAGGACCTCATCTTTATTAAGTACAACTGTGTATCCAGCAGCCTGCCTCCGTACCTTCTGTATGTGATTTTACTTAATGCTACACAACTCTGTAAAACAGAGATTATTATTCACAAGTGAGAAAACCTATAGAGATGTATATTGCTTTCTCAAGAAAAGGAGCAGCAAATTATGAACCCTAATCATGTCCTAGTTTATCAGTTCCAAACCCTTGGTATATCAAGTACCTTTCATGTGCTAGATACTGTGCTATGTATATTAACTGAGGTATAAGAAAAAATGAAATTTTTCTTTTAAGTATCACTATATGGCTCTACCGAATGTGTAATAAAAAACAAAGGCCGTTATTTTTTAAAACAGTCTAGTCCAATGACTAAAATATCTAAGAAATATCTTTTTCAACTTGGTTCAGTGCAGTTTGCCAGCAGATTTAATTATTCTAGATTAACCATCTTTAGTGTCTTTCTTAAGCCATATCATATGGAATAGGATGTTTTCTAAATGATCTTTTCTTTCTTTTTCATTTTAGGTGCTTTCAAGCCCTGTGAATATTTACTGGGGAGCTGGATGATCCGTCTAACTGTGTGGTTCATTTTCTTGGTTGCATTTTTTTTTAACCTGCTTGTCATTTTAACAACATTTGCATCTTGTACCGGACTGCCTTCCTCCAAATTGTTGATAGGCCTGATCGCTGTGTCTAATTTATTCATGGGAGCCTATACCGGCATCTTAACTTTTCTGGATGCTGTGTCCTGGGGCAGATTTGCTGAATTTGGCATTTGGTGGGAGATTGGCAGTGGCTGCAAGATAGCTGGGTTTCTAGCCGTTTTCTCCTCTGAAAGTGCCATCTTTTTATTAATGTTGGCAGCTGTCGAAAGGAGCTTATCTGCAAAAGAGATAATGAAAAATGGGAAAAGCAATCATCTCAAACAGTTCCGAGTTGCTGCCCTGTTCGCTTTTGTGGGTGCTGCCATCGCAGGCTGTTTCCCACTTTTCCACGGAGGGGAGTACTCTGCGTCCCCCCTCTGCTTGCCCTTTCCCACAGGGGAAACACCTTCGCTAGGATTCACTGTAACCTTGGTGCTGTTAAACTCGCTAGCATTTTTATTAATGGCCATTATCTACACTAAACTCTACTGCAACCTGGAGAAAGAGGACCTCTCAGAAAACTCCCATTCTGGCATGATTAAGCATGTTGCTTGGCTCATCTTCACCAACTGCATTTTTTTCTGCCCTGTTGCGTTTTTCTCGTTTGCGCCATTGATCACTGCCATCTCGATCAGCCCTGAAATAATGAAGTCTGTGACTCTGATATTTTTCCCACTGCCTGCGTGCCTGAACCCAGTCCTGTATGTTTTCTTCAACCCCAAGTTTAAAGAAGACTGGAAGTTACTGAAGCGGCACATTACCAAGAAAAGTGGGTCAGTTTCCGTTTCGATCAGCAGCCAGACTGGCTGTGTGGAACAGGACTTCTACTACGACTGCGGCATGTACTCCCACTTGCAGGGGAACCTGACTGTGTGTGACTGTTGTGAGTCATTTCTGTTGACGAAGCCAGTGTCATGCAAACACTTAATAAAATCACACAGCTGCCCTGCATTGGCCGTGGGCTCTTGCCAAAGACCAGATGGCTATTGGTCCGACTGCGGCACGCAGTCAGCCCACTCTGATTATGCAGATGAGGAGGACTCCTTTGTCTCGGACAGTTCTGACCAGGTGCAGGCCTGTGGGCGAGCCTGCTTCTATCAGAGCCGAGGCTTCCCTTTGGTGCGCTATGCTTACAACCTCCCCAGAGTTAAAGACTGAATTCATGTTTGTGACTGGTGCCCCCTTCAACCAAAATCACAGTGTTCATAGAGTGAACCCTAGTCTGATTTTTTTCATCTGGGAAGCACTTCTGTGATTACTGCCTGGTGTCACATAGAAGAAGGAGAAGGTGGCAGTTTATTTCTTAAACCTGACATTGTCAAAGAACAAGTGCCTAAACTATCAACTGGTGAAAACATACAGTGTCCAGGCAATGTGTGGTCTCTTTGGAACGAGTCTGTATCTTGAAAAGATTTTAGGTTATAACAGTAAATTTTTTCTGATCCATAAGAAGCAAAATTTTACTTGTTTCTGAATTAAGCATGAGATAAAAAAGGCTGTTAATATTTTTTAAAGAATATTTTAAAATGTGATCTTATAAAACTGAAGAAAAATTCTTGCTAATTTTACCTAATATTTGATCATTAATCTCAGGACAACTGACTGCAGGGCCAAAAAAGGGATCATCTCCCAGGTAGAAATAGGTAGGCATTCCCTTACTGCATTTTGTTTCTATCTTTGACACAATAGAATCATACATTTGTTTTAAGTGATTTACAAATCTAAAACCGAAAGACGTTTTTAAAACAATATTTTCAAAGAATAGATTTTCAAAGAATAGCTGAACACTTGTTTTCAGCCATTTTACATTGCCTTGGTGTGATTGCAACCTTTTTTTCCTCCAGTGTTTCGTGATCACACTACATAGGAAAAAGTAAAGGGCTAATTGCTGTGTGGGTTTAGTAGATCAGGCTAAACTACTAATATGCGATTTTAATAGCATCTGAGAGATTTGATGGCTCCGTGTAATGTTCCCATTAATAAAGACTTCCTGATATTGGTTCTACTGATATGTTCCAATGTTGTTGGTATGTTTATCTACTTATAGTTTGAATTATACAGAAAGTAAACTGTGGTGAATAATTGCCTGTAATTGAAAGAAATTGGGAGTAATTATGACACAAAGCACTTACATTTATTTCTTAGCTAATTCTCCTGAACTTGTGCTATTACATGGAAGTTTCCATACATTTTCCCCTTTTCCCAATTGACAAAAGAGTCTGTGCAACAGTTCAGATACTGTGTTCTTGCGAGACAAGATAAAATGTATCGTTAAGAAAAAAGAAGCAGGAAAAGAATAAAGTTTAGGCCTATGTCTTTAAAATTTTTAAGTTTTACCTGATTCTCATCTATGGACTTTTGACATGTCACTATGTGGAGTCTTAAAGTTATAAATGTTCAATATGTTTTTTGAACAATATGCTAAATCAATAGCAAACCCACTGCCATATTAGTTATTCAGGATATACTAAAAACATGAAGCTAGATTGCAGTTTAATAATTAAACTGTATATACTGTGCATATAATGAATTTTTATCTTATGTAAATTATTTTTAGAACACAAGTTGGGAAATGTGGCTTCTGTTCATTTTGTTTAATTAAAGCTACCTCCTAAACTATAGTGGCTGCCAGTAGCAGAATGTTAAATTGTGGTTTATATACTTCTTTGCATTGTAAATAGTCTTGGTTGTACATTGTCAGTATAATAAAAACAGAATCTTTGTATATCAAAATCATGTAGTTTGTATAAAATGTGGGAGGGTTTTATTTACAGTGTGTTGTAATTTTGTAAGGCCAACTATTCACAAGTTTTTAAACTTGCTATCATGTTTGTATATTTACACATTGATGAATATTAAATCATAACTTGGTAAATATACTAGCTAAAAGTTTTTTCTTCAAAATTCACATTCCTGAAAACTTTGCATTCATTTAAAGATAGAGTAGCAGAATATAAACTGAGCTATACGGATGGCTGGAAACACAATATTGTATGCAGTGTTTTGAATTATTAAAATTTCTAGAAAGCAATCTGTTCTGCCTTAATATATAACTCGGTATAACAATGAATTTACTTAGTGTAAAGTAAATTAAAGTGAAATATTTTTTAAGTGAAGAGTGTTAAAAGAAATGTTGGAAGAACACTGTGTTGAAATTTAGGTTTTACCATACTTATGGAAAAAAAATTGTGAAATTTGACAGAATACCATCAATTAAATCTTTATTTAAAAGCAAATTATTAAGAAACCTGCATGATACTAAATTTAGTCAATTATCCAAATTCTTAGAAATAACATCAAGCCCTCGTTTTACAGATGAGAAAATAGAGGGCTTAATGAATCTTAGGTGAATACCTTAGTTACATAGCAAATCAGAACTCAAATCAGTACCCAGTTTCTCTGAATTTGAGACATAGTTTTTTTTTTTTGTTAATTTTTTTTTGTTTTTATTCATTTGTTTTAAACTTGAGTATAGGTTTGGAATTCCCATAACAAAGTAGACTAGTATAATCACCCCTCCTCCCATTCCCTCTGCCCTCACACCTCACCCCAGTACCCATCACCCACCCAACTTTGGTAGTTATCGACAGCACAGGGTAAATCTTGTTTTGTCTTCATCCCATTCACCCTTCCAATCCCTCTGCCACTTAGATTATTTTGAAACAAATCTAAGACATCATATTGCTTCATTTGTAAATGTTTCAGTAAGTACAAGGATAAATTTACATTGCATAATATATTGCCACAGGGCTAACTGGTAATGACATTATTTTTGTAACAGATTTTTAAGCAAAAGTCGCTCTGCACTTACACATGGTCACATAGCCAGCAAAACAAAGAAACAAAATTATATTTATATATATATATATATATATATATATATATATATATATTTGTATGTATGTGTGTATATATATATATAAAATATATAAAATATGCCATGAAAGTGAAAAATGAGTTGTAAAAAGTGCGGTTACTAAGTCAATACCTAAAAACTTAAGGGGAGAGCCTTTCTTTTGAGCTTATTTACGCACTTATATATAATTCTACCAAACTTGATTATGGCTTCTCAGTCCCAATAATGAAAAGGCACTGGAAGAGAGGCGACCACAGGACTCTATTATGTTCAAGCGCCAGCACCAATGCCATGGGCTCTGCTTCCATAGCTACAGTGTTGCAACAGCATAATGCTATAGTTGGTCATTATCATGATTCTGAGACATCAAGGAAAGGGCATAATTTGTTCAGTAAAACATTTTAGGAGGCAGATAAATATATGATGGTTTAGATTCCCATACCAAGAGGTTAAAATGGAAAAATTTTGCAGTTTAAGTGACATAATTTATCATCAGTCATTTTTTTCTGCTAGGTCCTATGCTAGAAGCTTTAAGGATTAATGAGATCATATGACGGGAGGTAGGTTATTTCCCTGTCTTACAGAGGGGTGAGTTAGGACTTAGGAAGGGCAAACAACTTGTTTAAGGAAACCTGGTAAGAGGAAACCACTGATTCAAACCCAGGTTCTTTTCATACTAAAACTTGTGTTTTTTTCCTACTATGCTTCAGTTGTGTCAGTTTATATCTGTCGGAAATAGCCTCTCAAATGTACCACTTTTGGAAACCTTCAAGTGGCCAGGGCCTTTTAATACTGTTTTTTTTTAAATTGATTCTAGAGATATTCTCATATCTGGTTTTAACCAGATATGCTAATATTGAATAACTTGGGGTAGAGAATGAAAATGCCATTAAGCCAGTTTTATTTTGGGATCAATTTTATTACTCAAATTGCTCCCATTTTCTTCCATTTTCATTTTTACTGAAAATTTTAACAAAATTAGCATGCCATTGAAATAGGTTAACCATGTCGTTTTATGAATTATAGCTTCTGCTTTCTGAATTGGTCTTGGCTGCTATGATTTTTACCACATTTAATTCTTCTGTGTTGAATTTTGCAGTTCTAATTTTCATCAAAGATTTGTATCACTCTTCGGTCAATAACCAATTTTGTGTGCTGTTTCGGCCATCAGCAGTTTTCACTTTGTGATATTTCTACTGGCAATATGCATGATGAGCTGGACACAAGCCATCCTAATTTCAGGTGTATACAGTTTTGTCCAGAGGAGTAAAGCATCCAGCTTTATTGTCTATCACCTCTCCCTTGGTACCCTCATCCCCATCCCCAATCCCTGACCGTGCTCGTTCTGAGACCCCACATTTTTTTCTTTCCTCATAAAATGCATGTCACAGAATATTTCAATTATATGAGTTTTCATCACCAAAGAATGAAGAACTCGTAAGTACAGGTTTTTATCTTCTTCGTCTGTATCCAGTGCCAAGCACACTGGAGGGTTCAGAGGGCCCAGAATTCAAATATATGGACAACTAGTTCCCTTGAGATACCAGGCCAACGAGGTACGTACCAAAAACTGAAAAGTTATCTTAACAGTGACATCTTGGACACACTCATAAACTTGGGTGAAATACGCGTCCTCCTCCCCTTGAAAAGATGGCTGTGTGCTGCAAGATACCACGACTGATGCTTATCATCCTGACCTTGGAATGATAAGGAGGATCATTTGGCTTTTGCCTCTTTCCTTTTTTTGAGGGCACTGTCACTCATATGTGGGATCCGAACCGGGGCTGCTGGCTTCCCAAACCAGCGCTTAACCACCGCGCCAGTCGGCCGGCCCTGCCTCTTCTTCTTTAAAAGTATCTCTTCTATGCAGTGTCAGCGTATTTCAGGTACCAAATGAACGGCAGCACCGCAGCAAACAAAGGACGGTCCCTCGAAGTTGTCAACAGGGGACAGGACCTTGTAGGTGAGCAAGGGGCGCAGGGTAACCCAGCCTCTCCGCCGAGCGCAGGAAAGGCCCGCCCGGAGCAAGCCACGCCTCCCCGTGCGGAACAAAGCCCGCGCGGACTCCACGCGTCGCCAGGGCAACGCCGAGCCTGCGCCCGCCCTGATTGGCCAGGCGCAGCGCTCGCGAGGCCTGCTGGGAGCGCTCGTCCCCGCCGCCCTGCCGCGGGTTTGAACTTGGCGGGCCAGATGTGGGCGGCGGGGCGGTGCAGGGCTTCTGCCCCCACTCCCGACCCCGGGGTCCTGCCCGACTGCAGGGCCGGCGACCGGCCCTCCTCGGGCCCCTTCCCCGCCGCCATGGCGGACGCCGCAGGGCACGGGCTGGAACCCGTGGCGGCGCGCTCGCCCTCCCCGCCGCCGAGCTGCAGCAGTTCCACCCTGTCGCTGCTGTCCCCCCTGCGCCACCAGAGCTTCCCGTTGGACGACGACGATGGGGACGGGGACGAAGACGCCCGTGACTCAGAGGCCACGGGGGCGAGCCAGGGAGGAATGGAGGTACCGGGGTGCGCCAGGTAAACCCGAGGCCGCCGGGGAAACCACTTCCTTAGACCTTCCCACGTCCCTTCCTCCGCCGGCCAGACACCTGTGTCCCCAGGTGCTGCTCCTTTATGCACGTAGAGACACCTGGGCCCGTTCTTACAGGTGATCCCACGTGTTCTGTGACTCTTAAATCCTGTTGCAAACTGAGACTAGCTAGAATCATTGCTACCATCTCCCTAACAAAACGCACCTAGTCCCAAACACAAAAGTTTTGCAACAATTTCAGGAGTTTTATAAATACCCAAAAGCCTGATGGTGGACACTAGACCGCTAATCTAAACCCTTGACGCCAAAATGTGGTTTGCTGCACCTCAGTAGCACCTGTAGATGACTTGAAAAAGACGGAATTGCCCGGGAAGTAAGTTGTAGTCCGCCGTATACTTTTTATATCATAAATAAGGAGCTGAAGGAAGCACAGAGGTTAGCAATGTCAACCTCAGCATCCGGAGATAGCTTTGGGTCTGATCTGAGCACTTAACCGTGGAATAGGAGTCATTGCATCAAAGAACATGAGAACCAAAGAGATGATTAAAACCTTTGTAATGTATTTCTACAATTATTCGTTTGGCAAACATTGTGTGTCACATACTGGTGTACTTATTGGAGACTAGAAACAACGCAGACATGATCTGTACTCATGGAATTAAAGGCTAGATCAAGGCACTCCAATTACAGCTAATAAAACTGGTTTCGAATACAAATAAGTCGGACTCAAAGGTATAGGCCTGGGTATTTGCAGAACTGGGCCTAGCACCACACTGGACTGATTGTGTTCTCTCTTCCCGATACTAGATGCCTGTTATTGGTATATAGATAGAGTAGCAAAGGGCCTGTGCCTGCAGGAATGTCTGTTTCTGAGACAGGCATAGTACTGGAGGTTCATTTTGGGGTAGGCTCATGACATCCGTCTTCAGAAAGCATTTACAGGTTTCCGATGGTCAATCGGAAGGCATAGTACAGGAGATCTAAGAAATACAGACTAGAGGACCCATGCTTTATGTGTAAGCATCAAGATTGCCCCTTGCATATAAGGCATTTCTAACCAGGGAGTGAATGGAATATGGAACCCCATGGAGTGACTCATGCACAGTTACAACAGTGAGTCTCTTAAGAATGAGAAATAAAAGTAAGTACACTGGTGGGAGTGGAGATTAGGGAGAGTAACCAAGTAAGCCACTTGTCCAGACCGATTGTAGCAACAAGAAACAGGCCCTTGATCAACCTGATAGTAGAACTAATGGTAAAATTAGACTTTCAGGAGTCCCGTTTTCATGTGGGCCTTGGTAGGAATTCTTCAGGATGGAATTAGCCCCATAGATTTTTAAAATAAATGTTAAAGCTTTGGAAAATACCCGCTGAGTCTAATCAACACGACAATGCAGACACAGCTTAGCAACCTAAGGAATGGTGGCTATCAAAACTGGATCTCAGCTACCTAGACCTTGCATTAGTTTCCAATAACGAAAACACCGACCAGATTGAGCTTAGCAAGAGAGGAACAAGAAAGATTTATGTCTTCCTTTAGTCAGAGCCCGAATGAGCTGGCGGCATCCCTGTCACACAGTTCATTTTCTGTGAATCCAAGGAATAGGTAGGATGTGGTCTGGAAAGAAAGCAGGAGTTGTCAAGCCTTGTGTGTGGCAAGTGTGAGATGCTTCTTCGGTGCTCAATAAATGTGTGCTGAGTGAATGCCTATTTCTCACTTCCTAGAGAACAAGATAGATGCAGTGATTGTTTTCAGCTACTTAAGAACACCTAGCACTTCTTTTCAGGAAAGATATGTATTGAGAAAATGTCCTCACTTCTCCCTACTTCTAAGGTGGTACCCTAGACATTTGGGGACGATAGGATGAGGAGAGCAGACAATCTGAGTCATCATAGGGCAGCCATAGTTCTGGGTACTGAGCATTTCTGGACCAGGGAGCAAGCCGAGAGCTGTCTGGGATTTCATGCCTTGTTTCTATCCTTCACCTGCCACGGGGACCTGACTGTGGCAATACTTAGAGGATAAGCATTTTTGACTAGGCTCAGGCATCAGCTGTACTTGGTGGATATGAGCTGAAGGTATTTTAGGTGTAAATAGAGCCATGCTTCGAGGATACATTAACCTTCAAGTGGCCTGCGGTGACGTTCACAGTTGACTTCAGACAAGATACTGGAAAGAATTTTCCTGGAGTCTTTTATAATATGCTGTGGCCCCGCTGTTTATTCAGCATTATCCTGTTTTGTTGTTGTTATTGTATACCACTTTGTCCATTAGGAAACTCATGTTAAGACATGTGTTTAAATGCCTTGGTCATAAAGAGGTGCTTATCAAGCCTCTCTTGATTATGGGTAGAACTGTAATATATATGCTAAACATTTTCACATATTTGTTAAAAATATTAAGGCAAGAAATTTAATATTTAAAGTGTCATTTCCTAAAAGACACTAATCTCATTCATTTCTTCTTTCAACAAACATTTGTTAGAAGCTTATTATATTCTAGGCCCTAAGCTAGACTCTTAAAAAAGAGAATGAGTTAAGACATGTTTTTGTCTGTAAGGAATTCATGGCCTGTGGCACAGATGGACAAGTGACAGAAAGCCCAAGGTGCTTCGTCCAGATTTTTTGCAGAGGGTTTCACTGTGAGGCAATAAAGATAATGGGTGAGCTGAATCTTGAAGGGAGAGCAGGAATTAGCTGTACTCCTACTCCCACTACCAAATGACATGTACCAGATGTTCACTGAGTGCCCAGAACTGTACTCAGTGCTGTAGCATGAACCGTCTCATCCAGGAGTAACTGAGCTAACCACGACTGTTATTTCCATTTTACACATGATAAAGAGAGCTTAAAGAGGTGAAAAAATGTACACTCTGCAAGAAGCAGGTAGAGATTCACCTCAAATGTTTTACTCGCACATCTAAGCTCTTCCTTGGGCCATGGGTGGAGGTGGAGGAAAGGAATTTCAGAATTTTAGGCAGTGCTGCAGAGCACGGGGTCATGGCACATCCAGCAGTCAGCCTAGGTTCAACAAGACTGAAATGTAGAGTCTGGGTCAGCCATTGGTGAAAGGAGAGGCTGGAAGACAGGCAGGGGCCCATTCATGGAGGTCAGGCTGTGGAGCCTGGGTTTCATCTTGTGGGCAGAGGAGCCACTGAGGAACTTTGAGATGAGGAGTGACATGATAGAAGGATGCGTTTGAAGGATGAATATGGTAACTGTGAATAAGGATTTGAAATGGAGGGCAAGGCCAGTTAATGACCAGACAGTGGTTGCAAGAATGTAGTAGGAGAGGAGAATGGCTTGAGAAAATTGAAAGAAGTGGAATAGACATACCTAGGTGATAATATGGGGTTGGGAGGTAGGGGGAATCAGATGTGGAGGTGGGGAAGGGCAGGAGGAGTCAAAGGTCTGGATCTGGGCTTGGCCACCTAGGTAGGTGGTGGTATCCTTCCCTGAGGTAGGATTATAAGAGGAGGAGTAACATTTTTCTGGTGGGGAGGGAGGGAGGATAATGGGTGGATGGTGGAAGAGGATTAGACTTGTTTGGACTGATTGAGTTTGATGTTTATGTGAAGCTGTCTATCAGATGGTTGGAAATAAAATCTGGAGCTCAGGAGAAAGATCTGGCCTGGAATGACTGATCCGCACATGATCAGCACAGAGCAATAGTTGAAACTATGGCAACAGATGAGGTGGCTATACAAGACCAAGAAGGGACCACACACACACACACACACACACACACACACACACACACACACACACACACACGAAATAAACAACACATCAATAGTGTTTCTTTCCCATTAGAATAAAAATTCCATCAGACCATAGATGAATTGAGAAATAGCAGCGGGAAAAACAAGCTGATGCTCTGAAGTAGAAAAAGCTGTGCATTGCAGTGGGTTAGGCAGTTGGTTGCCTGAATGGGATGCAGAAGAGCTGAGTCTATAATCGAGTCTAAAGCTGCCTTGGGTCCTGAACAGCCTTTCTTTCCATGGGTGCTGATTGTCCAGCTTTTCAGTCTTGTGTATGGCTAAAACCGTGTTCCTTATTTACTTATCTACTTAGAGTATTTCCTTTCCCCTCATCTCTGTGTGAGTAGTAACTGTTCCCTGTACCCAGAAGAGAGGGACTGAGAGAGGTGCATGGTGGAGATGGTGACCATGGCAGGAGGTAACCAAACTATGGGGAGTCACACACATCCTAAGAATTGGCAAAAGGGAGTCAACCAAAGTGTAAAAAAGAATACAAAGGCCATATTGTTTTTTGTAATTTTTTATTTCAAAACAATTTCAAACTTATAGAGAAGTTGAGAGTATAAAGATCTTCTGTTCACCCTTCATTCAGAATCCCTAATTGTTATTAACACATTTGCTTTGTCATTCTCTGTAAATACACATACTCTTTTTTTTTTTTTTCCCCCCTGAAATATTTAAGTGAGAAAAAGGGCAAAGCCTTCTTCAGGATCTGATTAGCATCATATGTTACAATTACTTATCCAGATGTAAAATTTTTAAGAATAAAAATTTTGTCATTGAGGCAGATGGACCTGGTATGGGTTATACCAGTAGATTTTAAAATAACGTGATTTTAGAAGATGAAGGAATTCAAAGGCAGTTTGGTGGGTAAACTAATTCAAATACTGAAGTTCCTTTTTATGATTTTTCAAATGTATGTTTATGTATAACTCATTCATATATGTATACTTATAAAAATCACAGGATTCTAAATATGTTATGAAATCCTGCTTGCACTGTATAACTAAGTGACTTCTGCTGTTACGCCAAAGATTTTCGAGTACAAATGCTGTAGTGTCCTCTCTTTTGTGATAGTGTGGTTGAATCCGAAGATAACCAAGAAGAACAGAAACAGGTGCGTTTACCCGAAAGCAGCCTGACACCGTGGGAAGTGTGGTTTGTTGGCAAAGAAAAAGAGGAACGCGACCGTCTGCAGCAGAAAGCGCTAGAGGTAAAAGGAGGCAGTTTCCTTTGTGTGCGCTCCGTGAGCTCACAGAGCAGAGCCACTGTGGAAAAAACATTTAATGTTATTATCCCTCAGAACAGAGCTTTTGGATTTGTGTGTGTCAGTTTGCTCTATCGATTTCAACAACTCTTATTGTAGAAATAATACATGGTGCTCATAAGAACATGTTGCAAATAGAGCTAAGCATAATTAAGAAAATTAAAATCTCTAATCTCACCACCTGAAGATAACCTTTGTTAATATTAAGAGGTAGAGCCTTCCACATTTTCTTCTCTATAAATGAAAAAAAAATTATGTATGTGCAAATGTATATAGACAGGCACAAGCAATGGAGCTTCACCGCTGTGTACATTTAACTAAAGGAAATTTAACTGCGTATGCTTGGTAAACTTTTTAAGAAAGGAGAAAAACAAAAATTGAAATAGAGATAGGAAGCTACCCCCATATCACTCAGTGTATGTGCCCTGGAGTGAATTTGTGCTGGCAGATGGCTGTCTGTGTTTTTCAATTTCTCTCTGCTTCCCTGCCTTGTTTGTGGACATTTCTGCGTTTGTGGTTTTCTCTCTGAATTCTCACTCTCCAAACTTAAAAAATAGTTTGAGATACCTTTTCACACAAATCCCTCATTCTTTGAACTCTTACTGTTTGCGTTTTAGAACCTAGCAGCCAAATAGATTTGAATAATTTGGCATCCCCAGTATTCAGATTCACTATCTGAATTCAAACATAGAAAACAGATTTGAGTGCTGAGGGAAGACTTCTTGTTTTTATTTTTTTTTTAATTTTTAAAGGTTTTTTTTTTTTAAGATTTTTATTAAAGATACAGAAGGTGCCAAAAAATTATAAACACATTTTAAGAAAAAAAACTATTAAAATTGTAATACTCAATATATACTGATAATGAAAGATGAATGCAAGTCATGTTTGACTTCTGCCGTTACAAGAGGTGCTCAAAGTGGTTACCATCAGCATCCAGACACTTCTGATTATGGTAAACTACTGCTTGAGCAACGCTGACCAAAGTGCCCACTTGTATAAATTTTTTTGGCACCCCCCCGTATATTTCATGTCATTAAATATTTTTACAGTGTCATTTTTAAATGGATACATAAGATTATTAAATACTATTTAAAATGTATTAAATATATATTAGAATACAGTTAATGGGTTCACTGTTGTTGGATATTTAAGTTTATTCTAATCTATTGGTAACCGTGTTGTCATAAAAATTCTTGAAACTGTAGCTTTGCCCTCCATCGTCTTCCTTGGAATAAATTTTCCATATCAGTTGTGAAACTAGTTGTTATTGGGTTGTCGGAAAAGTCATGACTCATTTTTGGCAACAAAAAAACATAGAAAAAATGCGTCATGACTTTTCCAACAACCCACTCTTTCTGTGATAGGTTTCTAACCAGGTAACCAGTCACATATTCAGGAGACTAGGCATGATTCAAATGATTGTAGAAACCAGTACATGCTGCTGTTTCCCTACTGCATGACACTTTGTATTCTCAAATACAAACTTACTCTTGGCAAAGTGCACGGTGGTATTTGTTTCCTCTTAGAAGGGCACAGGTCCTGAGAAGGGCCTTATGGTTTGATGTCAGGCAGGCTTATTTAAACTTTTATGCTCCTTTCAATTTACTCATCTGTACAATAAATGTAAAATAATATCTGTGTCACAGGATTTTTGTGAGGATTAAATGAGACAAAATATAAAGATGACTGGTGTTGTTTTATGGTTATTGATATCATTGTTATTCATAGTCTCGCTAAAGCTTTTCATTTATTTTCAAAATTAATGTGCATTATTGCGACCCCAGACTCTTACTTCTCTTACCTCAACCTTAAGTTGTTTTTTTTTGAGGGCAGTGTCACTGGCCCTCATCTGTGGGACCCGAACCGGGGCCGCTGGCTTCCTAAGCCAGCACTTAACCATCACACCACTCGGCAGGCCCTATAAAAGCTTATTTTGAGCTATTGTGGTATTCACTTTCTTTTCATGCCCTTCTCTTTGTTTTATTTTCTAAGTCATGCTTCCTTTATTTTTCTGTCCTTATTTATTGCATTCTCTAATTTGTTTACTAATCATATCATTCAAAGCACAGATTTTTAACCATAAGGAACAATTCATTTCAGATTCCTATTAAACAGAAAGGTCAGAAAGTAATATTGTCGGAGAGTGGGCCTTTCTCGGCACAAAGTCCAGATCCTTGACATCTCGAGCAAGGAATTGAACGAGATACCAGAGTAAAGCAGTAAAATAAGTAGTTTATTAGAAGAAATAGTACATTTAGAAATAAAAGTAGGCCTGAACAGTAGAGGATGGCTCAAGGGCCCATTACTAGAAGTTACATTCCAAAGAGTGTGGAGTGGGCCACGCGCAAAGGCGAGCCTCAAAGGGAAGCAGCAGCAGCGCAGGCACCCCAGGACTTGGGGTTTTTATCCCTTTTTCTCTAGAATGGGCTGTTCTCCTCTGGGCATGGGACCACTTGATTGGCACCTGTGATTGACAAGAGGTGCTGCGCTGGTGCGAGTGACTGGTCTGATCTAGTTGGATATTTTGTGCCCGTTTGTTCCCCCCCACCCCTCCGCAGGGGTAGGTAATTACAATACAAAGGGGAGTTTTGGGTGGAGAGGGGATTTCTCCTTGAGAGACGTGATCCCCATAAAATCTCTATGAGAAGCTGAGGGACAGGAGGTCTCTTCTGTATCTGCTTCCTGCTGGGCAGGGCCATAGAGCTGTCCCTGCCCATTGGGGGTTCACAGAACTCTCACACTAGCTGATCTCAGATGAGAGGAAGGTGTCTCGAGCTCCACCTGGAAGGCTGTGTTGGCTTCTTTGGTTGTGTCTGACAATCTTGCTGGGGTATCCCCTGTATCCCCAAGGCTCCTGAATGAGGAAAAAAATATACATCTGTTAGTTCTTTTGAAACTTGTGGCTATTCAGTCCATTACTCAGATGGCATCAGTTGTCTGGACACTGAATGGGTTTGGCATTTAGCTTACTGGCCTGGGGGATATTAGGAAGTCACAGGCTTTCAAATAGTTATCGGAAACAGGGGAATTGTTTAAGATTCAGAAACTGATTTACAAAGCAATTAAGAAGCAAGGGGGATTTTCAGTCCAAGACTCACAAACTGGTTAGAAGAGCAATTAAAGCCTAAGAGCTAAGAAACAAAAGAATTAGGGAGGAGACTTAACATTTTTATACTTAACATTTCTTTAGGAAAGAGAACTTTAAAGTTTTTCAGTGGTGGGGGGAGGGGTGCTGCTCAGTTGGCCAGTAACAACAAGGTTTCAGTTAGTGGTTAAGCTAGGATGGATCCTCATTCTTTCAACTTCTAGTTTAATAAGTGGTTTTACCACAGTACCAAGATGCATTTTAGAAATAAATGGTTCAGACTTAGTATTTAATTTTGAATTTTACCTGACTTTCTGATTTTCTTCCTTGAAAACTTAAAGGAAGTTTTAAAGGACATTTTAAAGGATAGTTGGGTCATTAAAAATTATTCCTTCTCATAAATTTGATTTTATTAACAGACATTTAGGTTTGTTTCAGACATCTCTGTAAGATTGAGTTAAATTATTTTAACCCATCAAAATTACCTGCTGACAATGGTTTTTTGCATTTGTAACTGTTAAGATGATAAATACGATAAATGTTGAATGTTAGTATTGTGAAAAACTAGCATATTGGTTTTGTAGGTCGTACCAATTTTATTTTAGGTTTTATTATGTAAAAAAAATTCTTTAGCAGACTATCCTAAATTCTCTATGGCCTTTGACTTTTTCTAATTTTTAACATTTGCTTTAACATTTTAGTACAATCTGTTCTAAATTATAAAATATCTAGTTTGCGAATAACCCAGGTGCCTGTATTTTATTTTATTTTTTCACCATCTTGCCTTTGGCCATTTCATTCATCAGCCCTGAATGAAGGAATAGGGTAGGCTATGGAGTTGGTGAAACTCCAAACTGTCAGTTTTTCTGACTGTTAACCTTCAATCCTATAAAATTCTTTAAAAATTGACAAAAGCTACTGAAATAAAAATGCTGCTTAGGATCCTCTTTGGATTTTGGTTTTCCATAATCTAGTGTTTACTCTGTGGAAAATAGCTATAATCCTGTTGAAATTCAGTGGTGTAGCAGAAGCTGACATAGGCCTTGGGAGAGAAGACCCCCAGCTGTGTCCGGAAGAGGTTTGCCTTAGTGGTGAACATATGGAGGCTTTCAGGGTGGGGAATTCTGAGAGGGAGGGTTATGTCTCAGTATGTGATGCATGCTCTGGGATGGCCAAGTACTTGAACAGACATCCCGAGATGAGAACACTGTTCTGGTCAGGGATAGTATTTTCTAGGTACTTTTGACTCTTCCTTTATCTTTAACTCTTATGTCAACATTAACTACAATTCGTGAGCCATAAAATAGGAACACAAAGTCTGATTTTTTCCCCCTGATTTTTTAGTTTGATTATATGAAGAAGCTTAAAAGGGTACATAAATATAATCAATCATATCTTTAGTTGCATATTTAAATGATTTAAAAATAAAAATTAGACCTATTTAGGAAAATTTTATATGGTTGTCAGATCTGTATCTAGCCTTCACACACACACACTCACACACACTCCCATTCATGCATACATACATGCATGTATTCCCCTTTTTGTTTCCTGACACAAGTCCAGACTTCTTCCTTTTATAACTCATATACTGTGGCAACCTCCTAATCAGTCTCCCTCAGAATAGTTCTGGTCCCTATAATGCAGTCCTTCACCTTTATCATTACGAGTTCTAAATCATCCCTTTGCCATGTATTCCTGCTTCATAGTGTTCAATTTACTCTGCCTGTCTCCAAAGACCTTTTTCTACCTAGTTACCACCCACCACCCCAGCATCCCCAATCTCTCCCTTCCAGTCAAGCCAGTTCCTTACCTCCTCCTATTGTGCTCATTTCTGACTGCCCTGGTCCACAGTATTTCTCCCCTCTTTGAAATTTCCTTCTTTTCCCTCTTCTGAGATCCTGTTATACACAACACTTCACAATGTAGCACTTACTTCTTTTGTGTATTTAGAAGATTAGGTCAGAGACTTCTGGAATTTCATCCCTCCATCTCTCAGTTCATGCTATCTTGATAGTAGGCGCTCCATAAAAAATGAAAAGTATTAGTGAATAATCAAGGAACAGTAGCTACAGAGGTAGGGACGAATCTTTTTTAAAACCAAGATGGCTGTTTTACTTTGGGGGCTTGGGAGGAGGATAGCATTTAAAAGTTGGAAGACTTTCTGAATGAGTGAGGGCAGTTCTTTTCTACGCAGCAGTATTTTAGGATGGGAGGTCATGGATGACAGGTATTCTGCCGCCGTTTGTTCTGAAGTGCAAAAGATAAGGTTCTTGGTGTCAAGTTTTATCTTCATTTCATTTAACACACTGAAATAGTCTGAGAGTTGAAAAATGGTCCTTCCCACTGCCACTCATACTCAGGTAGGCAGCTCTTTGGAAAGAGGAGGGGTGGGGAGGGGGAGTGAGGTCCGATGGAAGATAAGTAAAGGTATCTGATTATTTTTACCTACGGAAAGAAGAAAAATAACCGGTAATTATGGTAGTAGAGTCCTAAGAGTCTAGTTCGAACAGCATTCTCAACTAATGCCGTAATTTAACTGATGAGTGACAGAATGGTGGCATTCAGCATGTAGTTTTATTTGGCCATACCTTCCACATTCTTTCTCCTAAGGAAATGCCCAAACATGTAGATTCGAGTGACAGCAAGGCAGTTAAATAATCTGGGATATGAATGTGGTTTTGTTTTACACTTTAGCAGCTATAAAATCAGTGAAGAAAAATCTAGATTATTTTTTCTCTACAGAAAATTGAATGGCTTCTATACGTTTCTTTTTTGGTATGACTCTGAATTAAATTTTTAAATTTGGGGATTATTTAATTCCTATCTTTTATCTTCTTCAAGAATCTAGAGGCTTTTTATAACTGTAAAAAAAAGTTGCAATTCCCTTGAGCTTCTGCCAGTAGCGTACAGTGATGCCAAAATTTATGTGTGGGAAAGTTGATTTCAATGAGGGTAATTTAGCTGAAGTTTAGTCTAAGAAACCAATGTTTTGCTGCCAAGCAATTATTTGCATTTCTAAAAAATGACATACTTTTTACCAATGCTTTCTTTTCATCACAGACTAGTTACTTAAGTAAGTTATTGTCACTAATGGTATATTTTCTATAAGGAAACTATATTCATGTTTCATTTGGTTAACCTCAGCCTTTTTTCAAATAATGTGATTAGTACTATTAAATGCTACCTTTTGTTTGAAACAAATTCACAGGAATTAAATCAGCAGCTAGAAAAGAGAAAAGAAATGGAAGAACGTGAAAAAAGAAAGATAATTGCTGAAACAAAGCACAAGGAATGGGTTCAGAAAAAGAGTGAACAGGTAAGAAACACACACACACACACACACACACACACACACACACATGCTGACTTCTCTTTTGTGAAGTGTTCTTCCCGTTATTCCTCATCACCTACGTGTTTCTTATTTTCTCTTAGATTCTTTCTTCTCTGGCCTGATTTTTTTACCCCTACCTTCATGGACATTTATGAAGACTCTTTCTTCTGCCCTTTGCTCTCTGCACCTCCTCCTTTTTAACCCATGTGGCTTCCACTTATATGTGGTTACAGGTGATTGTGAAGTCTGTCTCTAGACCTGACCTCCTGGGGTCTTAGTTTTTCATCTGTAAGGTCAGCAGGCACCTCTGAGTCTGCAAATCTAAACCAGCCCATTTTTGCCCGTTGTCCTTTGATAAAAGTCTTCTCCTAGCTCCTTGATTTCTGTTATTAGCACTACTGTCATCTCAGTCACCTGTGTATAATCAGAATTTTTCCATGTATAGTCACCCCCTCCTTGCCTTTACAATGTCCATTCTCCTGTTTGTGATTTCTTCCTATCTGGTCTCATTCCATCTTCCAACTTTTTTGTTTGTTTGTTTGTTTACTTTTTCATACTGGAATATAAGGGCCGGGATTTTTGCCTCTTTTGTTCAGTTCTCTAGCAGCGAGATCTGTACCTGACACATAATAGATGCCCCAAAATATTGGTTGAATGAATGAATTCATCCTCTGTGTTCAAGCCACACTAACCTTGCTAAAACAGTCAAATGTCCTTCCCCAATTCAGAATGTGTTTTTCATGATTCCTCACTGTCTTCTGAGTAATGTTTTAACAGTTCCAGCCAAGCTGGTGAAAGGCCTCCTTCTCTTTGCTGTCTAAGCCATGTCTTCCACTGTGGTTCCTTCATTCTGTGCTGTTGCTTCTTAGTGTCTGGCATTCTTGGGAGTGTACACACAACATAATCGTTGCCCATCTTCTTGGAGTATTAAATCACCGGAAAATTTTGAAAGGAAAGATGTTATTTTTATGTCAAAGCAAGCACAGATATTTAATGGAGTAGAACTTAAGTTTCATATTACTTTTCTTTTTTTTTTTAGCTGAGCCATCCTGTCACCTGTTGGCAGCTCAGCGGCTGCTCATCTCAGGCTGGGCATTGAACTGCTGTTGCTCAGAGCTCAGCTCGCACTCTTGAGCGAGCTCTTAACCAACTGAGCCACTCGGCCGGCCCATTCATATTACTTTTAAGATACACAGTAGATTTTGAAGAAATCTTGAGCTTTGGACTGTGTTCCCCAACCCTGGGGCTATGTGTTCATGAGATATTAAGAACATTTTTGTTCTGTTTCTCACTTCCATATTTATTTATGTGTTATTTCGTCAGCATGGAATCTCATCATATGTTCTATCCTACCTTTCTCTTTATGTTATTTGTTTATTTATTATTATTTAAGATTTTATTGGGGAATTAGGGGAGGGGAACAGTGTTGGAGAATTGGGGGAGGGGACCAGCCAAGTTGTTGTTCTTCAGTCTTCGTTGTGGAGGGCACCAGTCACCATCTGGCTTCCTGTCGGCAGCTCGTGGCTTCTAAGCTCAAGGTGCTGTGTTCAATCTTTGTTGCGGATGGGCATAGCCATCATCCCATGCGGGAGTCAAACCAGCAGCCTTGCTGTTGTTAAGAGCGCATGCTCTATCCTCTGAGCTATCTGGGCAGCAGCTCAGCTCAAGGTGCTGAGTTCAGTCTTAGTTGTGGGGTGGGCATAGCCCACCATCAAACAGGCAATCTTGTTGTTACAGCAGCTGAGCCATCCTGCCACCTGTTGGCAGCTTAGCGACAGCTCAGCTAGGGCGGAGCGTTCACTGGCCTATGTGGGAATCAAACCGGCTGCCCTGTTGCCAACTGAGCCACTCGGCTGGCCCCTACTTTTCTCTTTATTATCCAACTCAAAGCATTTCCTACATGAAGCATTCTCTGATCACATGCTAGAAACTCTTTCCTTTTCTGAATCCTTGTTCTGTTTTGTCACTTGGTCATATACTGCCTTGTATGATATATATATATATATATATATATATATTTTTGTTGTTGTTGTTGTTGTTGTTGTTGTTGCTGTTGTTGTTGTTGCTATTTTGTATTATGCATATATCTTTACTTCCATTGTAATTTTAAGATTGTTAAATATAGGAATTATTTTATTTTATTTTTTTGAGGGCAGTGTCACTGGCCCTCACACGTGGGACCCTAACCGGGGCCGCCGGCCTCCTAAGCCAGCGCCCAACCACTGCCACTCGGCTGGCCCAATATAGGAATTATTTTTTTTATTACTTTTTAATCCAGTACAATATCTAGTATAATGCTTTATAATATAGTAAGCATTTGTTTTTGGAATGAATGAATGGTATTATCTTCCTTTCAATTTTAATACATTCTTGTACTGAACCACAAATTAAAAATTTTTTAAATACTAACACTTTGTTATCTATTTTGATTTTCATATATTTAAAATGATACTGCTTTTATTATAATCCAATTTGAGGAATTTAGTCAAATGTTTAACTTGTAGGGCAAAGTTTTAATTTTTAATTCTAAATTTTTATCCCTAAGTATTGTTATATCTAACGCTCAAGGGTATTAATAAGAATATGTAGTAAGTCATTTCAGTACATTGAAGACATAGCTTTCTTTATCAAGGTATTATAAAAAAAGAAATTGACTAGACATGTGTGTGTTATAACCATAATATATTTGTTCTTTATTTCAGAAGTAAATTATTGTTATTATTTTTAAGTTTACATCATCTCATAATATTCTTTGTGAATAAATGCCAAAATCAAAGTAAGTCTCTGGGATCATTACCAGACTTTGAGTGATATTTTCTTGAAGATTATAACTGTAAAATAAAATCGTTTTACATGTACTGAATAACATACTCTCTCCTCTAAAAGCTTTCTTATCTTCCAACTCCATTAAGCACATTTTACCATGCCAATCAAGCATGGTTGTTGTTTGGCTAAGAATGTAAGATACTGCTAAGAGATGATATATTCTCTGTTTTAATTAGTGGCAGTAGGTCTAATCCAATTATTTGAGAAAAAATTTCTTTCTTTTGGAGGGAAATGGCTTGCCCAGACATAAATCACTAATTATTGAAAGCAAGATTCCATAGGGTTGAGAATTGTTCAGAAATGAACCCTGAGAAATCAAGTTTACTTATTCTGCACAACTCTTGTGCATGTTAAGGAATAATTGATTACATGAATATTTTTTTTCTTTTAAACTTATCAGATTTCTTGTTTCACTCTTAGTTACATTTACCTCTATTTGTAAAGACTGTTCTCCTGGTTCTTCTCTTCCTGTCTGGCATCTAGCTTTTTTTCTCCTCTGTTTACATTTCATTGTGTGTGGTCCCCTGTGCCTCCAGCTTCATTCACATTGTAGCTAGATATGTGGCCTATTTTCTCTAAGTCATTTTCACTGTCTTCTATCAAAAAATCAGACAAAAAGAATTTATGTATCCATTAGCAAAGCTAGTTTCTTATACTGTGACTGTAAATTGTTCAATCTGCTTCAGATAAATGGGTTATCTCATATGGCACTCTTACATTTGCGTTGCCATACTAATTCATTTTTTAGATTGGTTTTTGGCAGTGTGTTATTACATGTTTTGTAAAAGGGCCTTACCTTCATTGTTTTTAAAATTATTTTTAGTTCTCAAAACATGGAACTGATTTTTTTAATGTAAAAAATTAACACGGATCAACAAAGTGCATGATTGGTAACGCTGTTATCAGTGCAGCATCCGTGCATTGGACACTTTTACTATGTGCCAGGAACTATTGAAGGAACCACAGTAGAAATTTAGAAACTGTAGCCAGTTGTTTTGTTAGTTTCCTTTAGTTTCAAGAAACAAAGTTTCTCTTAGGGCACCATCTTTAAAAAGGGAAGATTTATTGTTGTGCTCCATGTGGTACAGAACTGGGGTGCAGGAAAATCTGAAGCCACTTAGTGGCTGGCTTCTCTCTCAACACCTCTCTCAGTGCCTGCTCTGTTCCCCGTTTGCGAACTAAAGGCATTCCATTCTCGTTTCTCTGCTTGAAATCCTTCAGAGAGCCTGTCAGATGTTTTGAAATCAACTTCTTTGAGCTCTAATTTATATACAATAAAATACACCCATTTTAAGTTGGATGAGGTCTGGCAAACTTATGGACCTGTATAACCAACAGCACAGTCCAGACACAGAACATTCCATCACCCTACATTCTTGCCTTTGCCACTTTACACCCAGGCCCTGTTCCCCCTCTGCAGCTAGCCCCAGCTCCAAGGGAACCATTGATCTGCAGTCTGTCCCTACAGATTAGATTTGCCTCTTCTAGAATCTCACAAATAGGAGTGTAGGATATGTATTGTTTTTGCTGGTCTTCTTTGGTTTCAAAAATTCCCTGTTATTTCACGTGTTAAATTGTTCCTTTTTATTGCTGAGTAGTATTCTATTCTACAGAATTCCCCAAATTGTTTTTCCATTCACAAGTTGATGTACAATTATGTTGTTTCCAGTGTGGGGGTATCATGAATAAAATTCTATGACAACTTATGTACAAGTCTTTTTGTGGACATTTGTTTTCATTTCTCTTGGGTAAATGCCTAGGAAATGAATGGCTGGGTTGTGTGCTAAGTATGTGTTTAACTCCATAAGAAATGGCCAAACTTTTTAAAAGTGCTTGTACCATTTTACATTCCCACCACTATTGTGTGAAATTTCCAATCCCACCACATCCTTGCCAAACTTGGTATTGTCAGTCTGTTTCATTTTAAGTCATTCTAGTAAGTGTGTAGTTGTGTGCCATTGTGGTTTAACGTTCATTTCCCTGAGATCTAATGATATTTAGCGTCTTCTTAAAAACTTATTTATTGTGTCAGTCTACTAGGGCTGCCATCACAAAATACCACAGGCTGGGTAGTAACAGCAATTAATTTTCTTAAGAGTTTGTAAGAGGCTGAAGTCCAAAATGAAGGTGTCAGAGCAAGGTGGACACCTCTCCCTGTACCCTCACATGCCTTTTTCTTTCTGCATGTGCCTCCCTGAGGTCTCTTTCTCCTCATATAGGAACACCAGTCCTGTTTGGATTTGGACCCCACCCTTATGACCGTAATGACCTCATTACCTCTTTAAAGGTCCTATCTTCACTTACAGCCCCCATTGAGGGTTAGAGCTTCTCAACATATGAATGGGGCGGGGGTGGGGGGTGCAGAATTCAGTCCATAGCATTGTCGCCCATTTCTACATCTCTTTTCTGGTTTGGTTTGGTTTTGTGTTTAATGTTTTGCCCATTTTGTGGAAGGATTGTGTGTCTTATTAAGTTTTAAGAGTTTTTTATGTATTCCTTTAAGTCCTGTTACATATATGTATTGCAAATATTTCCTCCCATTTCATTTTCTTAGTGCTATTTTTAAAGAGCAGAAGTTTTAGGTTTTGATAAAGGTCCATATTTCAATTTTTTTCTTTTATAGTTTGTAGGTTTTGTGTTTCATTTAAGAAATGTTTGCATATGTCAGGGGTTTAAAAGTGTTCTTCATTGTTTTCTTCTAGAAGTCTTATGACTTAAGCTTTTTACCTGTGTATATTTTGAGTTAATTTAATGCATGGTTCAAGTTAAAGATCAAGGTTCATCTTTTTGCATATGGGTATCAAATTGTTCCAACACTATTTGTTCAAAAGATCATCTTTTCCCTATTCGGTTACCTTGACACTTTTGTTTAGAATCAATTGACCATATATATGGGTTTATTTCTGGACTCTCTAATGTTCCATTGATCGATATTCTATGCCTGTACCACACTAGCCTGTTATTATAGCTCTATAATTCTTCTAATCAGATAGTATAAATCCTCCATCTTTTTCAAAATTGTTTTAATTACTCTTTCCATATACAGTTTATAATCATCTGATTAGTTTCCCGAGTCATGCTTGCTTGAATAGTGCCATGACACTATTGGGACTGCATTAATTATATAGATCATTTTGTAGAAAATTGCCATCTTTATATATCACATTTTAAATCTATAAACATGATTTTTATTTCTATATAGGTCATCTTTAATTTCTCTTAGTAATGTTATTTTTAGTTTTCAATGTACAGGGATATTACACTTGTTGTTAAATATACCTATAAGTGTTTCATGTTTAAGAGCAGTTATCTTGCAGTTATAAGAGCAGTTATCTTGCCTTATTCCTGATATTATATAATTTCCATGCCTAGTTTTGATATCAAAGTAATAGTGGACTCTTAAAACAGGCTTAGATGTGTTCCCTTTTTCTTTGTTTTCTAAAATAATTTGTGTACTATTTGGTATTATTTCTTCCTTAAATGTGTAATAGAATCGACCCGTGAAGCTATCAGAGGCTGGAGTTTTCTTTGTGGGAAAGTTTTTAATTCTGAATTGTTTTTATAAGTAAAAGGTTAGGTACTCGATTTCTTCTTGAATCAGTTTTGGAAAGTGGTATATTTTAAGGAATTTTTACATTTTCATTTAAAGGAATTTATTGGCATAAAATTGTTTTTAACATTCTCTCATTTCAGTGTCTATGATCTATGGTGATTTGCCACTTACCATCTGTGTGACCTTAGACAAACTACTTAACCTCTCTGTGCCTTAGTTTCCTCATTTGTAAGATGAGATTATAGTAATGTCTACCTCATATTGTGGTTATAAGAATAAATTGATGTAGTACATGTATGTAAAGTGTATTGAGTAGTAAAAGGCAGAGTTAGTACTGGATGAATATTAGTTATAATTCAAAACAGTGTAAGGACTGATTAACTCCTGTTGATGAGTTCATGGAGTCTCACAAGTCAGAGATTGAACAAGAAGTGCTCCAATTGTAGATTTTCTTGTAGACAGTATGAAGTAGTTAAAATCCAGTATTCAGTAGATAAAATCAAAGGATATTGAGTGTTCAGCCAGAAAGGATTCCTTCTGGCAGCTACTGGGAAATGACTAGACTTTGATATTTAAGACCTGCCTTTTTCTGTACAGCACTGGACATATATTGTATGTAACTGGTGTTTGTTTCTTGGGTGTTAATTGAATTGCTTATATTAAAGTATTCTAGAAGATGCTTTAAAGGGAAGTATTTCTTTTCTTGGCTCATATTTCTTTGCTCCATGAAGGGTCATGCATTTGTATCACTTTATGCCTTGTAGATTATTTTCTAAACCTTTGATAAAGAGAGCTAGCTGTGTCATTAGTTATTTAGAATTTTGCTCTGTTGGTAAAGTGTCTTTTGAATGAGAAAGGAAGAAACATTATAGTCCATGTCAAATTTTTTCTACAAAGGGCCAGATAAATATTTTAGGTTTTGCGGGCCATACAATCTCTGCTGCAACTATTCATCTTTGCATTGTGGTGCAAAATCAGCCTGGACAATAAATATATAAATAAATGGGTGTGGCCAAATATCAGTGAAATTATTGAAAAATATAGGTGGCAGGTGGACCATATTTGGCCTACAGGCCATAGTTTGCCAACCTGTGGTCTATGTAAGACTTATAAGAATTGCATAGCCAAATATTTGTCTGTATGTACCCTTAGAGCAGTATTTAATGGGCCAACATGTTATTTATTTGTCCTCTAATGGTGAAGATTTATCCAAGTATTCATATCGGCAAGCTGTCCAGGAAATAATGTACACACGTGGCTCCTATTTTAGAGGTAAACATCCATTAAAAAACACGACAATTCAGCGCAATCTAACAGATTGTAATTTCTGTTCACTCATTTATTCAACATATCTTTATTGAGCACCAGCTGTTTACGCCCACTAGCTCAGGCTCTCAATATACTTTTGGGAACAAGAGCTTTGTTAGTGTTATTCGGAATCTTACAGCCTAGCTGGGAGACGGAAACTGGCCAAGTCATTGCAGGTATGGCACATATTTTCATAAGCCACCTCGTGTCAGCCACTGTGTTATGTATTTTAAGAAATAACTAAAGTTTAGAAAATTACTGTATATAACACTCCTTTCTCATATGAAGTTAATTACAGATATTGCAATTAAAATTCCTCATTTTTATTTAAGCAAAGAAAAGAAAGGGAACAAAAAGTTAGTAAAGAAATGGAGGAAAAAGCAGCAAAGGAACTGGCGAAAGAACATTTGCAAGAAAAAGCGAAAGAAAAATATCAAGAATGGTTAAAGAAAAAAAATGCTGAAGAATGTGAGAAGAAGAAGAAAGAAAAGGTATTTTTATTAAAGTGAGCTCTTGGAATACATGGCTTTGGTGTTCACAGGTGCCAACTGTATTGTATAAAATGTTTCTAATAGAAAATTGGCGCTTAGTATAAAATAAATAATGAAGCTATCCCTACTTATTGTACTATGTTTAAGCTACAGAAATGAATATGCATTTGGTTTCCTTAGGTTGAGAAATGTTAATAAGCCTGTTGATATTTTTTCATTTGGGTTCAAACTTTTTATTGTTAATACTTTTAAGTATATTTTGATGTACTTTTATTACATTATTGTAAATTATCATTCTGTGTTAAAGCAGCAAATTGATTTTTTTCTTCTTAGGTTTGATGGCTTGTTTAGAGGCAGCCACCTTCATATCACATCCCTGATCATGTTAAATTGTGCTCTAAAATTATAGAAATGTGGTTCAGTATTTATCATTAGTAAATGGGGTGGGAAGCTACTAGGGAAAAGAGTCGGTAGAATTTGAATAGAATTTTTAGTTACAGAACATCCCTGGAGAATCTTTGGTCTTGTCATTTTAAGGAGAAAGAAAAACAACGACAAGCTGAATTACAGGAAAAAAAAGAAATAGCAGAGAAAAAGTTTAAGGAATGGTTGGAAAATGCAAAAAATAAACCTCGTCCAGCTGCAAAGAGCTATGGTTATGCCAATGGAAAGCTTACAGGTTGGTTTTTATGGTATGTGGCTTACATAAATATGGCTTGCAGGAGTAAATATTATACATTATGTTTCCTTTTGACAGAAATAGAAATATGTAAAAATAATTTTTCTTTCAAAGTACTATTTTCTGGAAGATTATATTATACCATGATGTTCCTGTGGAGATACTACCAATTTATTGTCATTCTCTATAAATCAGATACATTTTAAAAGCAATAGTTGCAAAACCTCAAAGTAGTGATTTCTCACACTAAGAAACAAGTTAAATTTTCTTACATTTCTTGAATTTTAAAGCCTCGAACAGGACATATTTCAGGGGTTGTTTGTCTTTGCCCTCTCGGAGGCTTAGCTTCCAGTGTCTTGGACATTGTTTTTGCAGGGTGGAGTACTAGACAGCACATGAGCCAGATGCAAAACCGGCCGGCCTTGGGGCTCAGTCTGATTCTAAATGGTAGTGCATGTTTTTCTTTGTACTTCATGTTGGAAGCTCATACCTTGCTGACAGCTGCCTTCACTTATTTAAGTGATTTATTATTAAAAATACTCCCATTCTGTTTTGTTCACACAATAGAACATATTCCAGACTTTGTTTTGACCGTCTTGGCGAAGTGTGTGTTGACATATCCATGCAGTCTAAGTGGGTTGCCAGTGTCTGAATGACACATTTCTGCTGTCAGGATGTAGGCCTCCTACGTGTCACAGAGGTCATCTGTTACAGCTACTGAGCATGGCCGGCCTCGCTCTTTTTTTTTTTTTTTTTTTTTTTGTTACTTGAAAAAAGAGTAATAAGCAGTGTTTTTAACCAAACAATTGGGTAGTAAAGTTAAAACTTTAGGTGGGAATATATATATATTGACTAGAAGTTAATTGCCAAAATAGTGGATTATTTTATTAATTTTTTTGCATTTTATTGTAATAAGTATCATATTTGTGTGCAAATGCTCTACTGCTCTTAAGCCTCTATTCTTTATCTCCATAGCATTTTTACAAATTATAAAATAAAGAAACTTATGTGCATATAGAGACTGGAGAATTTGACTATGATTTACAAAATATTCCTCCTTCAGAATTATTAGATACTGGTCATCACAACTCACTAAACACTTCATATACATCATACTGAGAGAACACTCCATAATTAGTCATCATAATTACAGTGATATTATGGAATCTTAGAAATTTGAGTGACAGTAATATAGAATTTAAGTGATTCTAGGGAAGAATCTCGTTTCACTTTAGCTACATAATGCAGTGTGACTTTTTTTCCCCTGTAAACTTCAGTGTCTGACATAGGGGAAATTAGTACTCAAGTGGTTTCCCAGATTTAGTTAAGAAAATGAAGATTTTATTCCATTTAAGGATTCTAAACTTAATTTCTTAGTAAAATTTTTATATGAGGTTTTTGTTTTTTTTTTTGAGGGCAGAGTGTCACTGGCCCCCATATGTGGGATCCGAACCAGGGCCGCTGGCATCCCAAGCCAGCTCCCAACCACCGTGTCACTTGGCCGGCCCAATATATGAGTTTTTATATAGATTTTAACTTTAATATTTTTTGGACTCTTAAAATTATCATTTACATATTAATTGTACCTACAATATTTACTGTATTTGAAAAGTGTTATTTCTTTGAAAATATTTGAGTGTTCATTTTAAATGAGTAAAATTGATTCATCAATGATATTTTTGCTGTTTAGATTTTTTAACATTTTTCTAAGAATTTAAAAATAACTGGTTTCTTTGATCTCGACTTTTTTTCTTGTTTTGTTTTGTTCTGATTTTTTTTTTTTTTTAACAATTTTAGGTTTTTACAGTGGAAATTCTTATCCAGAACCAACCTTTTATAATCCAATTCCCTGGAAACCAATTCCTATGCCTCCTTCCAACGAAGCTAAGGCTCTAACAGGAAAGAAGACTAAAAGGCCTGTGATAAGTCATCCGCACAGGCCATCATCTCTGTTTATTCATAAAGCCAGAAGCAATCTTTGCCTTGGAACTCTGTGCAGAATACAAAGATAGCAGACGTGGGACATTGCATGCTTTTACCTGTAGCTATTTAATTTTAAAATCAGAAATTGTTTTCTGCTGCTCAGTCAAGTAGTTCAACATTTGATGTTGAGATTGACAAGTTCAAGTGTTTTGCATTTACATGTGGAGTCCTTAGAATTAATTAAGGAAGATATTTTATACATTTTCTGTTTCATAAATGCTTCAAGGTTGATCTTGGCATACTGTTTCGCAGGATAAGTGACTGAATATCTAACAATTGTGTTCGTATTTAGCTTGTGCTAAAACCACTGTGATACCAATAAAACCAACAATTTTTCTTGTGTTCTTGTTATTTGTTTGTGTTTATGTTTATGAACATAATAAGATTAAACCATACAAACAAGAGCCGGCCGAGTGGCGCGGTGGTTGGGTGCTGGCTTGGGAGGCCGGTGGCCCCGGTTCGGGTCCCGCATGTGAGGGTCAATGACACTGCCCTTAAAAAAACCCACACTCTATAAACTACATAACAACACTTTAAATAAATAAATAAAAAATCATGCAAACAAGCATTTCTAAACTATATGCTCAAGATAACTCTTAGAAGAATCTAAATGAGTAAGAATCCTAGAGTAATCAAAAACAATCTTGTTTGATGGCTTTTGTTATGTTTTTCCCTATATAAATACTTCTAAATAACCAGAGGCATGCTTTATAACAAGGAAATGAGGGTTGGGTTTTTTAAATGAAAATTTCAAAACATCATTTTGTGCTCTGAGTCTTAGATTGTTATTAGTAAATTAATTTTGAAATTGGATTATCAGTGCATTATATTTTAATGTTAAGTGATATTTTACTGAAGTTGAGATTACATATATTAAAAAATAAATGTTAAGGATAGTAGTTCAAAGGATTACTAAAATGCACTCAGCACTTTTCATTAAATTTTAAAAGTCTGTATCTTGTTTTAGGGGATCATCAAGAAATGAAATTTTGTTGTGGCAATATGTCAGTAAGTTCATTTAAAAGTGATTTCTATTTAGAATATATTTCATGTTGCTGCTATTTTAGTCATCTGCCAAGGTTCTTCTGATTAACCTGCAGCAATGTTGATCAATGCAAGGAAACAAACAGAATCTTTGAAGGGTATTCATGTCATCGGAAATCTAGGAGAATTCTAAGCAGAGAACAGTTTGGGAGGAGTCAGTAGGGTTTGTTGAGCCAAAATATTTGGTGAGATTTAGAGGTCTGACCATTTTTCTCAGACTCTCTTAGATGTAGTGAGCCTTACAGATGATCGTTATACTTGAGTACATTGACCTATATAGAGAAAATGTAGAATTTGCCAGCATAGCAATAAACTTGTGTGCGATAAACATAGTGTACATAGGCCTAAATTCCTGGGGGTTTTGAATATACTTATTATATCCAAGAAACCTCCCATTTCCCCACAGTAGATTAAATCATTTAGGCAACTTTTAGCTATAACCATAATCCTATAAGACTTGTCATTCAATCAGTAATTAATTAGTTTGACCAATGTAAAGTGAACATTTACTATGACATGTTTTGCATATTGATTTAGGAATTTAAATTGTATATTTCTTTAATTCAGCATACATTCAGCCTAGCCAGGGAAATGCTTAACAGAATAAATACTATAATATGCTATGCTTAAAATTATGTTCAGAGTTCATCTGGGAACATAGATAAGAGGTCATTCAGTTTGCGAAGGGATTAAGAAAGGCTACAAAGAGGAAGTGACATTTGAGCTGGTAAAAGTAAAGCAGGAATTTTCTAGATGGATCTGAGGTTGCCCACACGCATGGACATGTGTTGAAAAGCAGCTGGGTCAGAGTAAAAAGGCTCTATGCTGTAGAATTTGGGTTTGGCCCTGTTTTGCTACACCAGTAATACATTTTAACAAGATTTCGACTATCAAACTCATTTATTATTAAAATCTCATTTTTCTTCAACCCAATCAACATACATTACCGGGAGATTAGTGTTTTTAACCTGAATCAATTTTTCTTAAAGTCAATATAGTTGATATTTTAGGCATTACAAACTACATTATACCATTTGAAACTTGTATTGTTTTTAAAATACCTCTTTGATTTCTACTACTTTGATTGGAACTGCTCTAAAATATCTAGGTAATCTATAATGCCAACAAATTCATGATCTCATAGAAAGAACACAAGTATTGTGGAGTCTGCATTTGAGTCCTGGCTTTATGGTTCCTTATCTGGAAGGTGCCTCATAGTTTTCAGTTTCAATACCTTATCAGATTTAGAAACTTATCATGGGGCTATAACCTGATAAGTGAAAATACCTAAACATTGAAATCTGTTTCATTTTTATATGATGATAATCCTGATAAGATGTACTAGTATTCTTTTACTTTAGTGATAACTGATTTACATAATAACTGACTTTGGTTGACATACCAATCTTGAGTGATGACATACCATAAATAAGTTAACTTCTTGGTGCTTAAGGTGGACTTTCATTTACCCCTAAGTTAAAAGTAAAAAGTATTCACATTGTTTCCATTTTCTTCAAATTGGTTCAATACATATTTATTGAATATCTACTATGTGCTAGTTAGTAATCTAGATGCGGTGAATAAGAGAGGGTCCCTGCTGCCCTCGGGATCTTCTATGACACTGATAGGAAACATTAAACACGTAAACATATTTATTTGGCTGTAGGTGTTCTAAAGAAAATAAAACTGCATTGGAATAAACAGTGACTGGGTGGAGGAGAAGGGCTCACTACTTAGAGGGATTGGGCTCCTTGGAGGTGGTAACACGCTGAGCTAGGCTTGCTAAAATCTGGTGAGAGATACCTTGGTCAGAGAGAATAAAGGCTGTAAGGCATAAATGAATTTGGTGTGTTTGAAAAAGGCCAGCTTGCCCGGAGTGGAGATACTGATGGGGAAAACAGTAGGAGTTAGGGTTGGGGAGTCAGGCAGGGCCCGATCATATATAACCCTGAGTTCAGTAGTTCAGATTTTATTCTAATTGTATCGGGAAGCCTCTGGAAGGTGTTAAGCAGAGAATTGATATGATCTGGTGTCTAGTTTGAGATACTTCAGCTGCTGTAAGGGAATTAATTGGCTTGTTAGAGACAGAATCAAAGCAGAGAGACTCCCCGGGAGGATTTTGCAGTCTCCAGGAAAGGAATCATGATCGTTTGGATTAAGGTGGCAGCAGTGATACGGTATAAAGTAGAGGTGGACTTGGTATATACTTTGCAGGTAGAGCAAACAGGACTTTTAACATTTGGATGTCAAGTTAGAGAAGGAGGAAAAATGAGATATGACTTTTAGATTTTTAGGCCTGATCAACCGGGTCAATGATGATAACTATAACAGAAATTAGAAGATATGATAGGAGTAGGTATATGGATGGGCTGAGATGGGGAGAGGGGCATCCTTAGGAATTCCATTCTAGATCTGTTAGGTTTGCAGTGCCAACTTAATATCTCAGTGGCAATGGCAGTGAGATATTTGTGCCTGATGCTCAGTGGAGCCAGGAGAGGAGCTATAAATTTAAGCAACATCAGTACGTAGGTGGTAAAAGCAGGGGCCTGGATCAGGTTGCCTAGGAAGAGTTCAGATAGTAAAACGAGAGGGGTGAGTATTCCAGGATTTAGAACCTGAGCAGCCAGCATGGGTCCTGAGAAGGAGCAGCCAGTGGAGGAGGATGTCGCAGAAACCACGGGTTGAAGTGTTAGAAGCGGGAGTAGCGAACTGTCCAGTGCTGTTTGAAAGAGAAGCGAGAGCAGCAAAGAGCCTTCAGTACTCTCGTAGATTTGGTACGATGAAGAGAGGTCATTGCCGCAACAGCGAACACGTACGGAGTACTTTCTATATGCCTGGAAGTACTCTGTGTGCTTTTCTCTGTGCTAACTTAATCCTCACAACAACCCTATGGAGATACACACTTTTATTATCCCCATTTTACAGTCAAGGAAACTGAGACAGAAGTTATGCTGCTTTTATACCTAGTGAGTATAACACAAGAGAGATTAGAGCTCAAAATGTCCAAGTCCAAGCTCAACAACCATATTCTGTTTCCCTCCTGTATGCTCTGTATGATAAGAAAAGCTGGTATGAAACTACAGTCAGAGTCGAGTGATGAAAGAATGGGAGGTGACTTTGCCATTGTGGATTTGTACCTTAAATTCCTTCGCTATCATTTAGCAGAGACTGGGGAGGTAAAGGAGATACTTGCGTGTGATTGGCTGTTTCATTGGGAATCCTAGGTTTAGTTGTGAGCATATTGACATAGGGTGCTCATGGAGGTACAGGTTTGTTGCTCAGGTGAGAAATTTACGTTATGGAGAGATATATTTAGATATTCAGTTTAACGGAAGAATGGAAGCTATGGGTGTGGATAACATTTCCCAAGGGGAATTTGAAGCATGACATTCTTTGATACATTCAACACATACTTATCAAGTGCCTCCTGTATCCCGGCAGGGAGAAGATGAACTAGGCTGACGTGTAAGGAAAGAACATAATGATAAGGCAAAGGGAAAGAAGCCACTGGAAGAGCAACGAGAAAGGCGGGAAGAGGGTAAGAGGAGAGGTCCCACTAAGAGAGGGAAGTTTTAAGGAAGAGAGTGGACGGTTTTCTCTAATGGCAAATGCTGCATAAGGGTTCAGATGGAAGAAACGAAGCCCTCGCTTTGATTATTCCATTAGTGCTTATGGAATTTCTAGCACTGTGCTAGATTCTGGGGGTATAGTGGCTAACAAGACTGACCTAATCCTGAACCCGATGAGAGTTTAACATCCTAGTGGAGACTACAGTTAAACTAGTACTTAACCTTGAAGCACAAGCTCTGAGGGTGTATCAGGAGGAAACTAACCTTTGTTGGGGTCAGGAAAAGCTTCCAGGAGGAAGTTATTAAGCGGAGAGTAGTTTTGAGTCACCCAGATAATCGAAACAGCATTTGATCATTTTGGAGGCTGGAGAGTAGTGAATGGGCCTAGAACAATGGTGATTCCACACAAAACCTTTCTTTCAAAGACCCACGATAGGTGATCAAACAGCTTTTGAACGTCAAAGGCACTTTCAGACAGCTTGTATACATGACACACTGCTACAGAGTTACCAGGGAAATTTCTAAAATCTTAGTCATTTCTAAAGAAAATCTTTAGAGTTCCATGGGAAAGTAAACCTTGAAGTTTGAAGCTAAAAATAGACCATGTGAGGCCGAAGGGCCTGAAGTAACACAGATGGGGCTATTTATTTAATAAACTGCTAGTGATCTAATTAGCAACTCAAAAGGTTGGCCTTCCACAGACATGCCTATTCCGATAGCCAAGGCCCAGAGATGAATAACAAAGTATAGAGTAGTTTATGTTACACGAACAAATTATACTTTATGACAAAATAAAAACTAATTTCTCTATATTCCAATAATATTCAAGTGTTTACCGTGCCCAGTAGGTATTCTAAATTAAATTCATGTGTTGGCTCAAGAAAAAATAAAACACACGAAGTTACTTTACAGTGAATATTTACCTACTACTGTTGATGATGGCAATTTGCCTGAGAGAACGTTTTTCAGAAAGGGCAGTGGTATCTTGAATTTCCTCTTAAAATTGGAAGGGGGTAGGACACTTGAGAAGGGAAAATATTCAATTATCTGTCAGCAGGAAGAAGGCTGTACCTTACATGCTGTAGGAAAAAGTCAGGAGGGAACACTGCCCTTTCCCAGAAAACATAGCGTCTCCCCTTTCCCTTTCTGGGTTCATATGTGTTCAGCTGACAGAAGAACTAGCAAGGAGCTTGGGGAAAGGAGGAGTCTTCTCCCCACTGGCTTCTCGGGCCTGGGAACCACCTGAGGGCCAGAGGGAGATGGAAGCCATCTTTGTTGCTCTTTGGTGGTGGGAGCAGAGGGTGGCTCGGGAGTGGAATGTTTTCTTAGTTTGAATAAGTTTTCCAAAACCAACCAACCATCTATCGCCTACCTGTCTACACCTCCCAGTCCCTCAGTTGAGGGCTTTGCTTTCCTGGTGTAGGCTGAGAGGCAAAATGCCCCCTAGGTAAATCTGAAAGGTCAATCTTAAAAGGCATCTGTCTCAATAAAGTAGAGGAAATTCTCACCAATTTCTTCAGCTGTCCACTGAAGACATTAAGCTAGATGATCTCAAAGGCCCCCTTCTGTTCTAGGTTTCTATTCTGAGCAGTTCACTTTTGTAGTTTTAGAATGTGAGTTCAGGTCACTGCTTTCCCCTAGTAAGGATGGTGAGGGCGATATCATTTCCCTCTTAGAGCAGGACATAAAAATGACAGACTTCAGAAAGCCTCCCTAGGTACTCTGCCCAGCTCTGCCAGGAGGCAGCCTGGCTCTGGGGAGCAGTAGAGACTCACCTGAGATTGAATATGTGACACGTCTCCACCTCTCTAAGCCTCACAGACAACTAAGTGGAGTGTGGTACCCTAGACTAATCGGATCCTGGGATAGAAATCCAAAAAAGGTCAATAGTTGGTTAACAGTATTTTACCAATGTTAATTTCTTGATTTCTATCAATGTACCATGGTTATATAAATGTTTATAAATGGTTATGTAAATATACCACGGTTATATCTAAGGGAAAGGTAGGTGAAGGGTATATAGAAACTCTCAAGACTATCTTTCCAGCTCTTTTGTAAATCAAAATTATTTTAAAATAAAAAGTTTAAAAAGATGCTGCCCCTGAAATTCGTACTTACAAATGCAGAGGCTTTCTTTGTTTATTCTTATAAATATGGAATATTTTGTTATTCTTCTATTTTAACATAACTTGTCCTTTGGTAGGAGGGCATTTAAACATAGTTATAAATGCTGGATTTATTTAAAGTCACGGCTTTACTTTATTTGTAGGTTCTTCAATGGAATTAAAGTCAAATTGAATAATGATCAAGGATTAGGCAATTTAGATTAGGAATGTGCCTGGATGGCTACATTTCATTCAACATAATGCTTGTGCTGAACAGAGAAGAGCTAGTGTTTGCAATATTCCCAGCAGAATATAATAAGGAAAAATGTATAATTTCAGATTAAATACATAAAATAGGACTCCAATTTCACAGCAGGGAACTGCCATTGGGGGGAAAAAACTCCTATTTTTTATATCATAATGTCTTCTATTAAAAAATACATTTCTATATATTTACTTATATATTCAGGTTAAACAATTTTTTTTACTTAAATCATCTCTAAGAATTGAATTTATGAAACAATATAGCTTATATAGACTATTAAAATATTCTGATTTAAATTAGGATGGGCTCTGTCAGAATTTCCAAGTTGTTGGTCTGTGGGCTGTATTTAGCCGGGGCTGGAGGGGTGGGGGTGGGGGGATGGTGTTTTCATTGCCCAGCACAATTTTAAATTTTTTGAATTGGTTTCCAATATTTAACATCGTGAGTTTTTACACGAAGACCTGTGTTTCCATTCCCTCTCACACGGTAAGATCTGACAGTACTGAACGTACAGTCTGACATGGCAGCACTTGGCAAGGACGGGGTAGTCGATACCTATTACAAGGTGTGTCCTTTCCAGTTTGCTAGAGTTCCTTTGTTGTTGTATCTAGATTTAAAAAATTGAAGTGAGATGTACGTGCCGTGAAATTAACCATTTCAGAATTAACCATTTAGTAGCATATGGTACTTGCACAGTGTCATGCGACCACCACTTCTGTCCAGTTCCCAAACTTTTCGTCACCCCAGCCCCTGGCAACTACCGTTGTGCTTCTTGTCTCTTTGGATTTACCTATTCTGAATAGTTCATGTAAATGGAATCCCACAGTATGTGACCATTTATGTCTGGCTTCTTTCAATTAGCATACCTTTTTTAGGATTCATCGGCGCCCTAGAATTTATCAGTACTTTTATTTATTTATTTGTTTAATTGTTTGTTTGTTTATTTATTTATTTATTTTGAGGGCAGTGTCACTGGCCCTCACATGTGAGACCCGAACCGGGACCGCTGGCCTCCCAAGCTGGCGCCCAACCACCGCGCCACTTGTCGGGCCCTATCAGTACTTTTTATGGCTGAGTAATGTTCCATTGTATGAATATACCACATTTTGTTTATCCATTTGTAGGTTGTGGTCATTTGGTTGTTTCTACCTTTTGACTATTATAATACTATTGTGTATGTGGTTTTGTTTGAATGACTATAACATTTTTGATACTTTCTCTGGACATTACCGTTGTTTCAGCCATAGTTTGTACATGGCAACCCACCCTGGCCTCCTCATTTACTCGCTTTCTAATCCTGCCCAGTAGCTTTTGTATTTACACTTTCTGGTCCATGTCATAGGGTTGGGTGTGTCCATTTCCCTTGTATTCCTGCACTTTCTTCCAGCATAAAGCTTGAAAATGAAAAATTTTCATTGTTTTTCTAAAAGTTTACCTCTATGCTAGATTTCTGGGTCTTTCTTCCCTCAATTTTGGTCATTCTCTGATAAATATTCATTATGAATGAGGGCTTTTATTTTCTTCTTTTGTTGACATTAAAACATTGGATGGTTTGAGAAGATCTAAAACTTTTGTAGTAAGAAGTGACTTTATATACTCTTATGCATCTGGGTTTCATTGTAGTTGGCATTTCTGGACTCGGATGCAAAATATGTGTTGCTGAGGTGTCCAGTGTTTATGGGAGTCCACGAGTATAATCGCTCAAATGTAGTCACCCCTCTGGCTTCTCTAACCTGGCTTCATGGTCTGTCTCACCCCCTTCTTCCTGGCCCTGCACTCCTGGGGAGACAGACCTCTTTTTCACTATGGTCCTTATCAGTGCCCCCTCTGATTGCCTCTTATTTGCCATTTAATTATTTACTCTCAGTAGATAACTTCTTTGCGGTTGTATCTTGCCTCCCTAGCTAGATTTGTAAAGCCCTGCTGAACAATATCTGGTTTTGTTTATTTTTTTATATGCTTCAGTGCAGAGCATATGTAATAGGTGTGCAATAAATATTTGAATTAGTGACTCACCAAACCAAAAAAATACCTCTTGAAGTATACCCAACTTCTCGGGATTATTCAGTCAAGCAAGTTTAAAAGCATTCAAATGCATTTTTTAGTATAATATTTATTATTAAGTTATGGCAACCAAATTCTTTTTCAAATCTACCCAATGTATTACTATATGTTGGTGATTCTGAAAACATGTGTTGCAAACTAACCGCCTCAGAATTGCCTATGATGTTAGTTATAAATGGAGATCCCTGAATTTATACACGAAGGCAGTCTGATGGTTGAGACCAGGAATCTGCATTTTAACAAACTCTCCTGGACTCTTATGTATGCTAAATTTTGAGCACCACTGAGATTAAGAAATTATTACCTTCACTTGGAATAATTCAGGTAGATTGGAAGTTTAGCTTAAGTTGGTATATGGGGACAATAAACATGGAAATTCTGTATTCAATGAATGTTTATTTCAATTTGATATTTCAAAAGTTAGTTTTTTTGACCTGAGTCTACAAAGGAATGTTACTGATGTTGTATAGTTTTAAGGGCATGGAATTAAAATCCTAGAAATTTAACAAATCCCAACCAACCTGAGAATCACTGAGGTGAAACAGAATAAAATCACTGAAATACACCGCTATATATGATTAACACTTAAGTTCCCCCTAAAACGCAATTGGATAATGAAATGCTACTCTCTACCGAAAGCTGAAAATGCAATTGAACCATTATTACATAACACCCTCCGAGTTATAGTGTTTATGGATAGTTTTAAAATCCTGCATCATGTATTGCTAGTGTGAAGAAGTTCTGGAATGTGTTGAACAGAGGCTTTTGAAGATACTGCGTTCAGATAACTCAGACTTTATCTGTGTCTTAGGAGTTAAATAAGCCATTAAGAAGTAATCCAACAGGGCCGGCCGAGTGGTGCATTGGTTAAGAGCTGGTTTAGGGATGCCAGCGGCCCCGGTTCGGATCCCACATATGAGGGCCAGTGACACTGCCCTCTACAGCTAACAACAGCTCCACCTGGAGCTGGGCTGTGTGAGCCCCGGGATGGTGTGTGCTGCAGCCCCTGCTTCAGTGGGCTGCTATAGGCTGCAGTTTAAGTGGCCGGAAGCCAGCGTAAGTGGCTGGCAGTCAGCGTGAGCTGCCAATAGCCGCGGTGAGCGACCATCCAGAGGCTGGCGACCAATCTGCCTCATCCGGGAAGAGCGCAATGACGATACCAACATGGGCCAGTGAAGCAATGTCCTCCGCAACTAGACTGACAAACAAAAAGACAGCAACTTATCTATTCCCTTTCCCCGATTCCCCAACGCTTGTTCCCCTCCCCGCAATTCCCCAATAAAGTCTTTAAAAAAAAAAAAGAAGTAATCCAACAGTATAATGAAGTGATCGCCAAACAGAAGTGACACAGTACATTGCTTGCAGGTAGCAGGTCGTTGAAATGAAACAAGTCTGTTTAAGGGAATAATTGCAAGCAATTGAGCAAGGGCTTTTTGTTAGAAAAATCAGTTTTCCGACTGTGGTTTTCATCTGTGTTATAACCTGTGTTATAATCTCTTTCTCCCTGATGACTTTTTGACATTTTGCACTTAAAAAAAAAATTTAATATTTTTAAAATTTTTCAATGGCTGTTGACATAACATTTTGCACTTCTTAAACACATCATTTTATGTAGGCCCTGTTTTGCTAGTGGAGCAATGGTGTTTTTCCTTTATTCTGCAAGGGTGCTTACAACATATTTTTCTTCTCTATTTATATTTAATTCTTTTCTATAGATTGATAATTCATCATGTGATTTGGCAGAAGCAGAGCTTCCTTCAACCTCAAGATAGTAAAATGGAGCTGTCGTTTATATTGACCAAAGACTAGGCTGAGTGCTTTGTCACCTTTGCATTTAACCCTCACTAGAGTCATCTTGTGTGGAAAGGAAAAGGAGGTTACAGAGAGCAATAACCTATTTAATATCAACCAATATCTATGGGTTTTTTTTTGTTTTGTTTTGTTTCTTCCTTATTTGGTACACTGTGTAGCCCTACTGGAAGTAGAAAGGGAGACTTTTCCACTCCCAAAGTCAATTTTCTCCCTCACTTAATGGCAGATATAAAGCCACAAACATTGCAGGCTGAGAAAGGAAAGGTCTATACTTGAGTTGGAAATCTGTCAAGTGAAGTCTTAACTTCTGGTAGAACTAAAAGCAGAGCTGGGGACAAGTTCATGGTTGAAAACCTGGACTGCTTTTCCTAGTTCTTTGAGTGAAACAGTGTGAACTAATTATTTTGTTTCCATTTCCAATCCCAAGCACTTCAGATACACCCAGGGTCAAATGTAAATAAAAATGCATTCCAAAATCAAAAATGATTTTTGGATTAGCTGGGTCACTGATCCTTTCCACTAATGTGTATAATCAAGAGCTGACGATACCACATACGATAAGCAATCCTTTGATGAAAAATGTGATGCTTAATTCCTTGTAGGAGTTTAGTTTTTGTTTTCATAAGCTTCAGTTTTGACATGCTTATTTTTGAAGAATGCCCTGTTTAGTCCTCTGCATTACAGAATGTCACTTGAAATACTTAGGTATTTAAGGGAAGGGAGGCTTAAGTTATGTTTCAGAAAAAAAAAGTCAAACTGGGAGTAACAAAGTAGGGCACGCTGGAAAACATAAAGTATTAACTATGGCTGTTGAAATAACAAGTTAGCAATCATAAACTAGACTCCCATTGAGATGAAGCATTCACTCTTTCCCTGTCTCCCAAGTTTCATTTTTTTCTCTTACATGCAACTTTTATAATGCACTTGTCAGGCCAGTTGTTAAGTTCACATTTGTATGCTGACCATGAGGACTGTTTTGGCTTCTAAATTGGTCAAGTTGAACTGCTTTGAAGCTAGTAATCTGCTGAATTAGCTGACTTCTTTCATGATATTCCAGAACAAACAGATCCCCTTTAAAAATCCCCACTTTTGTTATTTCAGGTGGCTTGAGTCTGTTATTCTTACATAAAGATGTTAGGGTTCTTCCAAGAGAGGTTCAAAGAGAAATTTAGAAATAAAATGTTAAGCAGATTATAAAGACCTTTAGTATAATGATCATGTCACTGGGTGAAAGATGAGGTTAAAATTGGTCATCACTTTACTGTGTAGCCAGCCACTGTTTTTTTGGTTTTTATTGTGTTTTTTTTTTTTCTTTTCTAACTGGCATAGAATGTCTCAAGGTAGCCCTAAAATTTACAAAGGAATGTCAACACAGGAAAACATCAGAATAATAATATTTATTGAGTGCTTACTCTAACATCCCTGGGAAGTAAGCACTATTATTATCTTCATTTTACAGATGAGGAAACTGAGGCATAGAGGTGTTAAGACAATATGCCTAAGGTAAGAATGAAAAGGTATCAGATCAGGGAGATAAGGTTTCATAATATGGAGCATGGAAGTCAAAGACATGCAGAAAGGGGCTCAAATTCCAGCTGTGATGTTTATTAGCTGAGTAATTTTGAGCACATTTCTTAGCCTCTGAATCTCAACATCCTCATCTGTAAAATGGGATTATAATACCTTCTCTAAGATGGTTTTGAGTATTTAAATAATAGTAAATAATAACACTGAAGATTTATTGAGTGTTTACTATGTACCAGGTATTATTCTAAGCACTTTATGCTCATTTAATTTTTACAATAACTCCATTATGTAGGGACTTTTATCATCTCCATTTTTATTCTCAAGAAAACATTAGAGAAGCTAACCTGCTAGTTAATAGTAGAACGGGGTTTCAAAATACCGACCATAACTCCTGTCAAAAAATAAGGATTGCTAATAGTAACTACGTTATCGATACCTAGAGAAAGGGGAATGTTTGCAATATATCAGATAGTAATACTTCCCTTTTCTCATGATGCCTTTAATAATAAATATGGGAAAATGACGAGAATAGAAAAAAATACCAGGTTCATGGGGCCTATTTAGGGTGATCTAAAGCTGTGCATCAGAAAAAAATAAAAAAAGAATAAACTAATTTTTAGCAAATTCGTTTTCAACTCTGTTGCATGATATATACATTAAAACAATTGCTGCTACTTTTTCATCAGCAGGGTCAGTCAAATGGATGTACCTAGGCAAAGTATGAAGAACCATAGACAGTCATATCTAGATATATATTGGCATGTTTGTGTGTAACCAGGTTTTGTTGCCCCCTAAATGAATTTAGTGAGAATCCTAAAATTATGTTTTGGGACTTTTTCTTTTGCACATATCTTTTTTGACTATGAATGGTTGCCATGTGAGTTTACTTTTAAAATATAGTCAGTCCTCCAGCCCCCATTTTCTTTTTTTCCTCATGGTACACACACACACACACACACACACACACCAGAGTTATACAAACCATCGCTTCTAAAACTCCATCATTAAGCATAAAAGGGCCAAGGAATGTTTAGAACCAGTATACTGGAGCCAAAAAGGTTTATCACATCCTAAAAAAGAATCTTTGGCATTAACGGAGAAATCGGAACCAATTGGAAAGCATAATGACTGCACAAACATGCAGTATGTGTGAAGCTATGATCATTCCTTTAATCTCTCCTACCAGAGAAAACATAGACAATGTATTCGTTGTTTCAATTCCCATGCACACTCCTACCATATCCTGCTAACACATTGCTTTGTTGATACATACATTTGTATAAAATGCAAGCAATCACCCAGGCTAAACTTCTTGGAAATATGGTTCGAGTTCTTGAAGGAGATTCAGAGTTTTGGCTCCTCATGCAGGTTACAAAAACAAAAAACAAAAAAACACCATGGATCACAGAACTAGTTTTATGCCTCCAATTTCAACAACCAAATGGTCTTTTGCAAATAAATGACTACCTTCCATACCCGAGCAATAACTACCACCTCGGGAGGCTATGTAGTGAACTCATTCTTAGGAAGGAAATCCCCTGTGTTTTTTACATTTGTTAAACTAATTTCCAAGCAGTGTCTTAAAGGTGTCTTTAAGACATCTTCCTACCACATGAGGATTTCTGTAACAGTCATAACCTTTGTGTGTGTGTGTGTGTGTGTGTGTGTGTGTGTGTTCTATGACACAATTACACATCAATAATAGCCGTAATCATAATAGCCAAAACTAGTGGAGACATACTGTGTTCCAAGCACCTTGCTAAGCTCTTTCTGAGCTTAGCTCACAGAATTCATTCAACACCTCTACTGGGTAGACACTGTTACAACTCATTTTACTGGTGACAACATTTTGTCTGTATAAAATTTGTTACAACACTGTTACCCAGCTCTTTGGTGTTTAGAGAAAACATTCTTTCTTGAAAGTGATTATTATTATGCCTCACTTTTTCATTGCTGCTTCATTTTCATAAAACAAATTTTCATTTATCCAGCTCATAGTTTAGACATGTTATGAACTAGGAACTCCACTATACTATTTGCTGGGCATACAGAGATCAATGGGGGTATTTACCCCATTCTCAGAGCTCATTGTATAGGAGGGAAGGCAAAATGTACACAAAAATTATTGTATAATAAATACAGTGATAGAAATATGTGTAAGTTATAGGGATAGCAGAGAGGAGGATAGTAAAGAAGGTCTCTGGATGAGCTGATACATGAATTGGAAATTAAAAGACAAAAATAATTAATCAGATCAGCAAATGGGAAAGGCATCCCACAGAGAGTGAGCAACATGAAAGCACTTAATATATATGATATAAATAAGAACCCCTTTTATCATATATGTTGTTAGCAGTAAAGTTTGAAGCTGAAGGGAAGGAAAAGGAGGTAGGTATCTGATTGTGAAGCGCCTAGTAGGAACTAATGCCCCTCCTTTCTGCTTTATCCTCTTATTGTATAGCTTCCAACCTCCAAGTCACCACTTGTTCCAAGATGGATGCTAGAGCTCCAGCCATCTATCATTATGTCCATGTTGCAGGACAGAAGATGGAAGAAAGACAGAAACATAGAGATGGGCCCTTCTCAGCTGGAACCTGGGCAGAATTGTGCCAGATAAAAATGGGGATTTTACTAAGGAGGCAGGAAGAGAGGAAGAATAATTCTGGGGTTGTCATCTAGTAGTACATGGTTCATGGGACTTAGGAAAAGACGATGCTACAAAGAGGAAATCAGGGGGAACAAAAAAACCTTTGCAGAGCAATGAAAATAAAGAAACAGAGGAAGAGGACCCAGTGAGATGGAATGATGGGGGAGGCAGAAGTGGAATGAGAAAGAATGATGAAAAGGAAGCCCAAGAGAAGAGAGTGGTCAAAAGTGCCAGATGTTACATTAAGATAAGAAATAAGAAATGTCCATTGGGTTTGGGAGGTGGAGTTCATCATTGTTGGTTTTCTAAAGACCAGTTTTATTGGAGATGTGGAGGCAGATACAGACTATAATGGGCTAGAGCATGAATCAAAGATTAGAAAACAGAGACGAGTGTAGACAACATCTTTTAAAAATATGGCAGGTGTGAGAGAAGACAGTAGCTAAGAGAGAGGATCCAGGGTTAAGCCAGTATTTAAGGGTGACAGATACTTGAATGTGTTATTGGATGGTGAGAAGGAGCCAGTAGAAAAGAAGAGGCTGAAGATACAGGTGAGAGTCCTGATTCCGTCAGCACATCAGAATAGACATTCTGAAATCAAAGCAGCTAAAATTGAGGAGTAAAATTTTTTAAAGAAATTGCTGAATGACAATGAAATTAAGGAATCTACAGGTACCTAAAAACTAATGTGAAAGAAGGAACCCTGGATAACCCAGCACCAAAGCTGGCTTTTGTTCTGAGGTTGTCTGAACCCTGGAGATGCCAAGCTTTTCTTTTGAGGGCTGCCTGGGAATGTGGGGCACAAGACAGAAGACCAAGGTCCTGCCCATGCAGTATCCCAGTAGAATAAACAGACAAAAAGTCTGAACCCCAAAGGCTAAAGACTTTGTATAAAGGTGAACAAGACAGGAACCTCGCCATGCAGAAGAAAGAAGGGAAGCTTTCCTCTCAACTGGTGTTGACTGGAGGTGGGAAACACCACCTGAGAATCTAAGTACACATTTGTTTGTACAACACAAGTGAATAATTAAATTTTAAAGTGGTCCTTAACTGATAGTGTTTCCAAGATAGTGACAAAAGCAAATATAATTTTTTTTTTTTCTGAAGGAAATTGGCTCTAAATCAAGCCTCAAAGAATTACCCTCAAATTCCAAAGGAAGATTTGCAGCTTGCAGTTGGTTAAAAGTCACAAAATACGTAAGGACACTGTTTAAGACTTTTGCTTCCAGCCAAGATGGAGTAGCAGGGGCCTTATTTCTGTTAAGAAGAACAAGGCCTAGAGGGACTTGTCTTACCAAGATTTAGGACTTATTATAAAGCTATAATGATTAAGACAGTGTATTGATCCACATGTAGACAAATAAATTCATGGCTCAGGATAGAGAGCCTAGAAACAAACCCACTCATGCATACAAGCTTGAATCATGATGAAGTCATTGCAATCACTGGGGAAAAAGATAAAGCATTCAACAAATGGTGCTGGCATGACCCACTTAGATTAAAAAAATAAAATTGGGTACCTATCTTGCACTATATATGGAAATCAGTTTTTGGTGGATGAAGATTTAACTATAAAAGCATAAGCGTAGAACTTTTAGAAGACTTAGTATAATATAACCTCTTGATACAGAAGTTCTTAAAACTTTAAACGAGGGCCGGCTGAATGGCTCAGTTGGTTAAGAGCTTGCTCAAGAGTGCAAGCTGAGCTCTGAGCAACAGCAGTTCGAGGCCAGCCCGAGCTGAGTTGCCATTGAGCTGCCAACAGGTGGCAGGATGGCTCAGCTAAAAAAAAACCAAAAAAAACCCAACAAAACTTTAAACGAATAAACAAAATGCAAGTCATAGAGGAAAAGATTGATAAATTCATCTAATTTACATAACTTCAGCTCATCAAAACACAGTAAAGAAAGTCAAGTGGGAGATAATATTTGTAACTCATTTCCAACAAAGGATAAGCACCTCAAAAATATAGAGAACTTTTATGAATATATAAGATGTAGATATCCTAATAGAAAAATGGCCAAAATATATAAACAGGCATTTCATGGAATAGGAAACAAATGACCAATAAACATAGGAAAATATACTCCAAAAAGAATTTTTAAGTTCATTTGTCCCCAAGTTATCAAGGCCTTAGAGCAGTGTAACTTACGTGTCCTGTTGGTGGGTATATAAATTGAGAGGTGGCGCTGGAACATGGTTTGTCATTCTAGGCAAGTTAAAACATGCACATACTTTACAACCTAGTAATGTTACTCCTAGGTATGTGTCCTAAAGCAGTTTTGGTTTTTTCTTGATTGGGATCAGAGTACACTGAGGTGAAGCAGCCTTTTTTAAAAAATAAATGAGAAAAGGGTATGATAGAATTAAACAGAATAGAAATAGAAATATCAGAGTGTGTAGCTGATAGTAAAGTTATGTATATTTTGCTAATTTTTTGGATTTCTAATTAGTAAGTTTTCATATTGTTCTATTAATCATTTTGAGTTGTGTTGTAAAATATATTTCTTATTGTGAGTTGTGTTCAAAAAATTTTGCAAGTCCCTGCCCTAAAGAAAGCTTTCATATGTACTAGGACACAATTACAAGAATGTCTATAATAATATTGCTTATAATAGCAAGAAACTGAAAACAGCCCAAACATCAAATAGCAGTAACATGATAAAGAAATTGTGGATTAGTCATGCAATGGCATATCCACAGAAATAAAAATGAAGGAAACTTGTGCATTAGTCATGAAATCAAGTACTCAACAGAAGTGAAAATAACAGTACTACTGCTATCCACACCTAAAAATGTGTAAATCTCAAAAGCATAATATTGAATAAAAAGTCACAGAATATAAATCAGTATAATTCCACTTACTTAAAATTTAAAACTAAGCAACATGAAGTAATACATTGCTTAAATTTACATGAAAACTATAAAGAAAGGCCAGAGCTTACTCTTGAGTGGGAGGGAGAGACAGTGGGGATGTGTATACAAAGCATGTCTGAAGGTGCCAATAGGCTGGGTGATGGGGCACACATGTGCTTGCATTATTATTATTTAATATGAACAGAGATATGTTTATATGTACAATTTAAAATAATTAAGATAGATCCAAGCAAGAGAGAAGTTAGGATCCTTGAGACAATGCATTGGGATGGGTTTCAGAACAAATGAATGGACATTTCTTGCACAGAAAGAAGGGCGACTCATCTGACAGCAAAGCAGGGAGAAGCAAAGATAGGAGCAGATGTAGGTACAGAGTGGGAAGGTACATTGAGAAGCTTAGGGACTGTTTCATAGATGTAGGAGGTGAGGGAGTCTGTTGAGAACGAAAGGGTAGGTTCGGGTAGCATGAGGAGGGAAGCAGAAGCTTAGGAAAGAATTTCACAGAGGAGCTGGGATGTCACTGATAATAATACCTAGAGGTGATCTCTATGGTTACCTAAGAGAAGTTGTTTTTAAATTTTAATAGTTAAGGGGTTTATTTTAATGCAATGGTTTTTTATTTGAAGAGCTTTAAATTTTTATTATATGTCAGGAAAAAAAACCAATTTGCTTATCTAACCTAATATTTCATGGATATTACTTACAAAGCAAAAGTACAGTTAATTTGAAGAAAGTTATTCAGTAAATATTTGCTCAGGTGCTACTTTGGTGTGGCAAAAATCCCATGGTGCTACTCAAACTTTTGGGAAACTTTGATATTTAAATAAGGTATCCATTAGGGCAATTGGGAAAAGAGGAACCTATGCATGAAAAGACCGATGAGTAGTGCTGAGACCTAACTATGCCTGAAAGTACAGCTCTGTAGGGACTCAGACCTTGACTCTTTGAGAAGCTCCTGTGCTTTCATGGGGATGTTGCCAGTAACTTCTGAGAAACCTGGATTTGCCAGAAAGATAAACTGGAGAGGGAAACTGTTCATTCTTGAATCCAGCAACTCCTGCCCCTCTTGTTGGCCTGTGCAGGGGACAGGAGGGGACAACAGGTATAATTATAATAGGATCACAGCACAGTCATAAATGTAGGAACTCTGCTCTGGAAACAAGCTGCTCACGAGCTGGAGAAGACACTATTGAGATGACAGTTTACCAGGTGGGCAGGGAAGTTACATGAGATAAAAGCTCATAGGTATGGCAGGGCAAGATGGGCAGAGCATGTGAGAGATGATCCCAAAAGGCCTTCCTAACTCAGATGAATTCTGCCTATTGGCAGACTATTGGATAAATGTTCTTCTAGTTACTAGAGTGCTGTATTTTTACTCATATTAATACTATGCTAGACTTTCTGGGAGGGCTAGGGCAGGAAGCTGTTATCATCCTTAGGTTTGTTTGTCACTCAATCTAGGCTGTGGGAGTGGGTTACAGAATGGAAACAGAACTTGTTTTCGTAAGAGCAGCCACATATCCAGAACCTGACATTGCCTGTGTAGAGTGTTCTAGGGGAATGTCCCAGGCAACCACAGGCTACTGATTCATTAAGGAGGGAAAGGAGGAAGTTCCCAGAGGGGCTGAATCAGTGAGGAGGACCACATATACATTCATCACATATCTTGATTGTGCGCTAGTGCTAATTGGGACTATGACTGATCTGCAGAGACACGGTCTTTGTCCTCATGGAGCTTACATAGGAGAGAGACTTCTGTGAACTAGCAAACCATCAGTGTTGATTCACGCTTTTCCAAAGCCACTGGAAATGCCAGGATGAAAAGAGCTAAGAATTTAGAGGCTGTCCTGGTTTTTGTTCACTGAAAACAATCCTTTGTATATTCCCTGTGCTGCTTCTTTAGACTCTCCACAGAGTCAGCTGGAGAGACTGTGGTGTATGTTCTTCCAGTGGAAAAAATGCTTCCAAATTGCTACTTTCCTAGAAACATCTTAGTTTGCCACTAACCCCAGGCATGCCTATGGGAATGCTAGATGACCTTGATGGCAATATTCACAGGCTTTTCCTTAAATGTAAGCAGATAGATACTAATTTGTTCAACCCTTTTAAATACCTTGAACAGAGGATGAAGAGATAACTCGATAGGCATGGGAACACATAATTAAGGAAAGAGGAAAGAATTTCAAAGTTCATATTCCTTGAGATCTTGGTATCTCAAGATTATATCCTGTAAGATGTTGATAATTTCTTACTTGCAGTCTTTGGAATCGTAGAGGGTCAGTAGATACCCTTCAGAGTGGTCCATGGATGTCCTGATGTTGAATGAAAAAATGTGTAAGTATGGGCCCATAACTCTCAAAGGGACCCCCCAAAAGTCAAGAAAGGCTTCTATAAACCCCTTAAAGGTGCTTCCATGAATGCTTTCTATGAGCATATTCATGGATAACTACATAATTGTCATAGAACATGAGGCAGTGCCATCGAAGAACACAGGAGGCGCCATTCCAGTTCCCTGACTACCAGCCATGTGGCCTTGGACAAGTCTGGGCCCCGCTTGAGCCTCAGTTTACTTATCTATTAAATGGGGAAAAGGATACTTTTGCTTCCTGCTGTTTTGTGTTAAATGATCAGGTGTATGTGAAAATGCTATAGAAACTTCAAGATGATATTTGAAAGCAAGAGGCTTTAGAAATGTTTATTAACTGTACCTGTAGCCAGTGTCACATTCTTGGTCACTAGAGGGAGCTTTAGGATTCAGGGGAAAGAAAAGCTTTAGTGAGGTCTCTCCTTGAAAGTTTATGGCCTCTATGAGGAATTCAAAAAGCTTTTTTGCCTTTTAAAAATATCCACTTAGATTTTTCTTACTTTTTCTTCTCTTTTTAAAAAAAATTCACATAAAAGCTTATAAAAGCAGATATGACCATAGTTCCTTGTGACACATATTTTTCCACCCACTAGCCAATAGGATTCTTTTGACTTTCTCTATGGCAAATTTAGTTTATGGAAAATCCTAGTATTTATGTAGAATCAATTTAAAAGCATAAATAAAATAAAATAAAGTAGGAAACAACTTTCCAGAAGGTTTGGGAAGAAAGTACTTTTCCAAGAGCAAAAATGATACATTGTAAATTTTATGATGCATGGCAATGGTTGTTTGAGGATTTTTGTACCCCGGCAGGATGGGGAAGTACCTCGTCTACCTTTGGCATGCACTTAGAGCTCTTACTTTGGATTTCCTGATGGCATTCTCTGTAGTTCTTCTTTTTTTTAAAGATTTTTATTGGGGAATTGGGGGAGGGGAACAGACAAGTTGATGTCCTTTTGTTCTTCAGTCTAGTTGTGGAGGACTGGCCCATGTTGGTATTATCATTGCGCTTTTCCTGGGTGAGGCAGATCGGTCGCCGGCCTCTGGAAGGCTGTTCACGGCGGCTATTGACAGCTCACACCGGCTGCCGGCCACTCACTGTAGCCTATGGTAGCCCACTGCAGCAGGGGCTGCAGCTATGCCGTCCCCGGGGACTCACAGCAGCTCAACTCCAGATGGAGCTGTTGTTCACCATCTTAGCTGTAGAGGGCAGTGTCACTGGCCTTCATATGATATGTGGGATCCAAAAGGGCTGCTGGCGATCCAAGCCAGCTCTTAACCAACACGCCACTTGGCCGGCCCTATAGTTCTTAATTGGTGTGCTTTTCTCATGTTAGGGCTAGCGTGAGAGGAGTCTTACTCGTATGAAGGAGTTTGGCTGGTATACCAGAGGACTCAGAAAAGTGTGAAGGAGGAGGTATGAGAGAGTGAAAAATACTGACCTTGCATGTTAGGGAGTCAGAATTTCACTACCTCACTATGTATTTGGAAGACAATTTTTGTCCTCTTTTAGGACCTCAGTTTTTCTCTCTCTGCTTCTGACCCCTACCCCGTCCTTCCTACCCCACACATATACGCCCGTTGTCAGATGGTCTTTTCTTTATGAAGCATGGATTGTTAGATGACCAGAATCAGGCCCCAGGTCCTGAAAGGCGAAGTATTACAGGAGCTCTTAGACTTATCTGATTTTCAATCCAAATTTATTTGGAGAAGGTGAAATCTTGATATTTCTCTTCTTTATAGCCCTTGAGTTTGTATTTCAGTCCTGCAGCAAAACAGATGCCTGCAGGAAAGAGTAGATATCATTTTTTTTCCCCACAGATCTTTGCAGGAAGCCATATAATGACTTCATTGCTTATACCTATTAGCAAAGCTGGCCAATAAAATTGTCAATCACTGATCTGCCATATTTTCTTGATTTTAAGATACACTCCCACAAGTTTACTTTTCAGAAATGGGCATATGTCTGTGACTTATTTAAGGAAGCATTGACCTGAAAAGTTATTATTAAATCTATGGTGTTTCCTGAAACCGGTGGCCTTTTTGAATTGAGGGAGTATACTAGAAAATAGTTTATTTTTGTTTTGTATATTTCTCACACCTGGAGGTTCACAAAGGTCCCCTCTGTTGCCATATTCATGATCTCTTTGCAGCTATTGGTGTCTCAGAAATCACCCTAACAGGAAGGGATTTTTCTGCTAACATAGAGGCTGCAGGTTATAAAGGATGAAGCGCTGCTAAGCTCATTCATTGCCGTTTATGAGACACAGCTGCCTTTCCTTGTAGAAACACTTGTTGAGGGCTTTTCACTCTGTGGACCCTGAGAAAGAAGCTAACTACCAACAAGGATTCCTGGTGGCTCACTGAGCTCAAATTTAAAAGCAGAGACTAACAGCTGTGTCTAAACAGGGGCCGCGTATACAAACAGCACTTTAGGGAGAAGTCTGCACGGCACAGCTTGCCTGCATTGTGTTCCTGCCACCTGAGCCAGCCCTTATAAAGGAGTTGCTGGAATAATATTTCAACCAATAGGACTGAGGCTTTCTTTGTCCAATTGGAGCTGTGCAGCTATATTCCCCATCAGCATCTTCACTGATCAATTAGAACAGCTTCATTGTGACCAATCAGGACAGTGCCTTATGGACCAATCAAACTATGAGGATTTGGAGTCCTCATTTGTATGAGGATGGACCAATCAGGGACCAGGGGTGGGGACTTTGGTCTATATAAGTCTGCTCCCCGCCTGTATCTCAGAGGGCTTACGTTCTCTTTCCCCGGAGAGTGTTACTGTGGCTGGAGCTAGAACACGGAAGCTTTATCAATGGAGCAGAGCGGAGCCTACTGGAGTAGAGCAGGTGGAGTAGAGCAGGCGGAGCAGAGCAGAGTGTGGCTGTCTAGCCAGAGACCGGCCTGGTCCCAGGGCTGCCTTGTAGCTATGCTGCTTCATAATTAAACTGTAACATTATTGAGCCGTTCCACATCCGTACTGTATCACAATTTAGCTGTTGGCACTGAATAAAGTTTTCCTCTTCACTGTACCCCAAATTGGAGATTCCTGTTGGCGTTGAATTGGCGCCAATGACTATCGACTGACAACCCCTTCCCCATGAATTCTAATAGCTCAGCGAGACTAATCAGCTAATTTGGGTCAAAATATGCTGAAGGCTCTGCCAGCTCATTTAAGCCTGGCTGTACCATGTGAGCAATGGGAAGTCTTCTGAAACAATGCCAACACTTGATCGATGATTTTGTTAATGATTCCAATCCGACTCATTTTCTCCCTTTTTATTTTCCAGAGGCTGCTGTTTCTTCTGCAAGCTTTCAGATAGTGAAGGTCAGAAGGTGAGCACCAGAAATATTGTTCCCTTGTTTAGGACTTCTCAAACTTTAAGGTACATGCAAATCACTGGGATCTTTTTACAATGCAGGTTCTTATTCAGGAGATCTGGGGTGGGGGGTGGGGCGGGGTGGGCATAGGAGGAGCTGGTGATGCTGATGCGGCTTGGTTTTTGGACCACACTGAATAGCAAGGCTCTTGTTAATTTTTATCTATATTTCCTGTTTCCAGTTGATGCATGTTGGTAGGACAAAGAATATCTTTTTAATCTGGTCCTCAGACACTGTCAGAAATGAAGAATGAATAAGTAATGATTTCAAAGCCCACAGGAAATCATGAGGTCACAAATTCTATCTTCTGAATTAACAATTAAGTTTGGTAAACCATGACTTGGAATTCTCATTTGTTGCAAAGCAAAGCAGAATTTCAAGAATAGACCCATAGTGTGCACAAAAGCAGAAAGTATTCAAGCAGATATGATTTTTCTTATGAGATGGCAAAGTAACTGTTTATTTGAGGTTATTATATTTTTTTAATAGGAAGTGTTATGCTCTATACTACATTTAAGTAGCAATCTGGTGGGGACTGCATGAGAGTTTGTGTACCAATTTCTCTGGCTCTAAATCACGTGTGTACTTTATCCTTACTGCCTGGAACCCAGTCTGATTATTGCTTATGCAGAGGGATGAATCTCCTTTAGGTGTGAAGTAATTTCTGATTTTTTCTTGAATATTCTCAGGAGAGCTGCTTTTTGGAATTGCTGTACTGAGTTTTTTAGATCTCTCATTTGGCTCATGGTATGTTGCTTTTGATCTATTATTTCCACAATTTCTGTTTTCTTGGTTAAACCATAGATTCATTATAATTGTAGGTCATGCCTTCTATTTTATAGGACTGGAAAATTGGAAGGGAACTTTAGACTCATCAAGTCCAATTTCCTTTTCAGTGTATGAATTTCTATAAGTCAGCCTCTGCTTGAAACATTTGGTGATGGGGACCTTACTACTTTATATTCTATCCTTTGAACAGCTCTTACTGGTAGGGAGCCTTCCCTAATATTGGGCCAGGTGTTGTCTTCCTGTGACTTTTGTTCAGTAGCTCAGTTTACTCACTGGGGGCCATCTTTTATCTTGACTAGGATATGGACACAATACATACTGTTGGGCAACTGACGTGTTCAGGCCTGGAACTCAGGGGTTCTTGGTGCTTTTGGCAGTTCCTCACACATCAGAGTGGCCTTCAACTCCTGATGTGATGAGTAAAGTGGGGCGAGGCCCCGAGCTGCATTCCCAGAAGTTGCATGCGCTGGGACATTCACTGCTCATAGGATTTTACCCTGTTTTATTAGAGGGGCTTAAAATGTCCTGCAGTTGTTTCTTATATGAAGCCTGACTTAAGCCTCAAATTAAATACCGGATAGGGATTCATGCTTACTCATGAATTTTTACACAACCACGTTATTCAATAGGAATCGTAGAAATGACTGCAATTTCCAGAATAATTTTCTTTTCTATCATTCTCACCTAAAGCAAAATTTTAAAATTGGCAAAGTTGGACTGTAGTCTTCCTCTCCTAGCCCCCTTTCAGAACCATTCTCCCCTCCTATTTTCTGCTCCACGGGTGACCTGAGCTCCAAACCTTCTCCTCTGTAGTACTGTTCTATGCCTTGGCCCATTCATTACTTCTTCCTTGCCCTTTTTCCTCATCAAAACTTACCTGTCCTTTGTCTGATTCTCTCAGCAGCTAGGTTTATCCATGTGACCCTGACTGTTATTTGGTTCCTTTCACAAATCATTGATAATGTGTAAGATGGCTCTGGCTTTATCTGACTGCCTCAGCATCATAACTCCTTAATCCAAGCAAACTCTCATCTCCCCATGGCCCTTTGTTAGTGGCTTTTTAGTGGGGAGGGATAGACATCATGATAAGATCATGGATGAGAAACTGGTTTGGTCTGTGGGTCCCTTAGCACAACTCTCAAAAATGCATCTCCTCATTAAACGGGACTAGTTCTGTTTTCCACAAACAATAATAACAGCAGCTTTTACTGTACATGGTTATTAATTATAGTTACTTACTATGTTCTGGGTACTATGTGCCTAGGACCTAACAGATTTCTCATTTCATGTTCATGACAATGCTGTGATATAGGAATAACTAGTCTCATTTTACTGGTGAGCAAACTGAAGTTCAGAGAGGTTAGGTAATTTGCCTAGCATCACACAGCTACTATATGGCAGAGATAGATCCAAACCAAGGTCTGTCTGATTGAGGCCCATGTTGTTAACCATGTAGCTTCCTTTTCTCTGATGAACCAACAGAGCAGAAGCCTAAAATCAGTGATATTCCCCAGACAAGCCCTGCTGTGTCTGCCTTGAATATAATCTTCCTTCTGCACCTAAGTGTGCAAAAACTACCACTGTGCTCATCCCTACCTTCTCAGCTCTCACCTCTCTCACTTTTCCATGCTGAGAAAAGCTGCTTCTGGCTTCTGCATGCACAAAAATAATGAGTATTTGTTATTTAATTACAAGGATTTATTATAGAATGGGAGGAGGGATACTAACACATCCCATCTGGGGTTACTTAAAAAGAACTGTGTTTCTGAGTATATGTGCTTTTTCTTTTTCTTGGGGAACAGTTCCAGCAACAATTTGTTACATGAAGCATGGCATGGTTTAATAGGATTCGGGTGACTGAGACATCTCAGTGTTATATAAGAGAAAGCAAGATGGCTCATCACTTTTAATGAATGGGAAACAAAGTAGCCACAGTGTCAGCCTTAGGCAGGTGGGTTTATATCTGTGCCTGGATTTGTTACATTTTTTAGAAAAAGGACATCCCCATCAAAGTCTCCTTTTGGGACAAAGAGAATAAAAAGACAACAAAATGCTGCCTTCAGGATAAATGCATCAGTTTGCAAAAATTCACAGGGTTTCCCAGAGTGGCCACCCACAGAGGCAGCAACATCTGGTTGTCATGCTGTCACAACAGGGGAGAGCAGTGCTTGGGTACAGGGTGAAACAGAATGTTCCTTAAAACTGGATAGAAGACACGTAGTTAAACTGAAGCCAGGAGGCAACAGACCTCCCCGGGCTCAGGAAAAAGCCACGCTGAGTGAGGCCATAGGTCCCTAGGTGCGGCCATATTTGTCCTGTGACAGGCTGACACATAAATCAGAAAAATATGCATCTCCAGAGAGGTTGTTGCATCGTTTCAGAACAAAAGTAGAATGGATTAATATTTTATAAGAATAATAAAGAACCTCTCCATCCTTGGAAATGTAGTTACCTGGGGAGGCCCTGAACTCCATGAAAGACAATTTCCTTCCTTCCTTCCTTCCTTCCTTCCTTCCTTCCTTCCTTCCTTCCTTCCTTCCTTCCTTCTTTCCTTCCTTCCTCTCTCCCTTCTTTCCATCCATCCAATGTTTACCAAGTGTTCTTTATGTTCCAGGACCTGTGCTATGTACTTAATATATGAAAAGGAACAAAAATTTGCCTCTACTCTCAGGAAGCTTGTAGGCCAGTAGAGACTCATAGAATGAAATGAATGAAGAGACGCATAGTATGCTTACAGGAACCTGGGAGGGTCATCTAACCAGCCTGCAGGCATCCATGAAAGCCTCCTGGAGGTGCTGTCACCTGAGCTAGATCTTGCCGGACAACCAGGAGTAATCCGCCAAAAATCTATATAGTTACATAATATCATTTTGCCATCTAACAAGAGATGAAAAGACTAAGCAGATATTCTGTGTGTGTGGTGTGGGGGAGGAGATAAAGTGGGTATTATGTAAAAAATAGGAATTTAAGCATTCAAATTGGAATACGTGAGGGGGAGTGCCGGCCATTACAGGCTCTGTTTTTGGATTACTAAGGCTGGAGTCTTCACCACTTCATAGGTGTGTGTCCCTGAGCAAACTGCTTAGCATTCTAAGATCCAGGTTTCAATGAGAGAGCGCTTGTAAGGCATTTGCTCAGGGGCTAGCTTATTTAAATCTCAATAAATGTCAACCCTTATCATCAATGCTGTTATGCTATCATCAGCAGTGTTCTTTTACTGATTACTCTCCTAAGCTCTCTGAATCTTCTGTGCCTGATTTTTGCCTCCAGGAAAAAATAGAGGTTACAGGGGAAAAATAATACAAAGAATATAAAAAATTAGGGTATGACGGTGATTATCATCTTCTCATTTAGAGTTGGTAGAATTAAGAAGACAGCTTCCAAACTGAAGGAACACACTACCCCTTTCTCCGTCCTATCACAAATCCTGCCTTCCGCCTGTTGATCTCTTGCTTAGAAAGGTAAAAGCATTAGTGACATGCAATTTAGAAAACTTTTAGTTCTGCTGATACTAAATAACCTAAAGCCCTCTAACTGGAAAACTCCTTTTACTAGTGGCAATAAATATAGTCCCCATGGGGGAAAAATGGGGATGGAGAGACTATGGAAACCAAAGAAGAAAAGTAAGAGCTGATGCTGTAACTACATATGAGGATGGGGGCTGAGGCCTTGAGCCTGCCTAAGGTGAGGACCCTTTTATAAAGCTGGAACTATCACATGATTATGCCTTCACTAAATGGTGACTAGAAAAAATCCTGCCTTTAGCACAGGAGATGACAAGGAAGAGAGGCCTACCTCACAGGGGTTTTAAACTTAAACCTAAATCCATGGTCCTGGAACTGCCTGCCACACCTCCCTACCAGAGAAATCAGTATAAGAAGTGACTCAATCCATTGATATTCCACGCAGTGATAACTTTGGAGCATGGCCCAGAAGCAACTATTCTAACAAATAGATGTTAAGACAAAATGCATTATTAGGGATAGCGAAGGTAATTTCATAATCTAAAATAAACAATTCAGTACTTTCAAGTACAGTTGTCCCTTGAACAACACAGATTTGAATTGCATATGTCAACTTACACACAGATTTTTTTTTTTTCAGTACGTACTTATACTGTTTCCTATCCACAGTTGGGAGTTTGTGGATGTGGAAGGCCAACTATATGCATTAATCTATGTCATTTTATATATTGGGTCTTTGGAAAAGTCATGACTCATTTTGTCTATGTTTTTCAAAGGTTGTTTATTTACATAAAGAACAAAGATCAATCAATGATATATTCCTGTTTTGTTTGATAACCTTTTGCCATCTTTCAGTGAGCTTCATAATTTCTCATTCTTAGAAGGACCTGTCTTTATTAGCAAATAACTGAACAAGGTGCTGAATGGAATGTTATACCATGCAAGGAGTTTTGAAGAGAGCGAAACAAGTTGAAGTCTGATGGCCCAAGGTCAGGCAAGTATGGTGGGTGTGGCAACACATCCCATCCAAGTTCCAGTAATTTTTGACGGGTGATCAAACTTGTGTGTGGTCTTGCATTGTTGCGAGGAAATGCAACTCCTTTACAATTAACAAGCTCTGGACGTTTCTGGATAATGGATTCATTCAAACTGTCTGTTTGCCAACAGTACACATTCAAATTGATTGTTTGGTTCCTTGGTAGGAGCTCGGAAAAACACGACACCTTTAAAATCCCACCACACTGAGAGTATAACCTTCCTCTGATAAATGCCTGCCTTCGATGTTGTTTGAGGTATATTATCATGTTGGGACCAAGACCATTTGCACACCACATTGTTGTAAACAATTCCCTTCTCATCACCAGTTTTCAGTCGATTCAAAAAAGGATTGTTTTCCTCACATTTAATGAGCATATTGCAGATGTTTATAGGCGCCTTCAAATGAACTTCTTTGAGTTCATATGGAACCCAAATATCGAGCTTGCTTATGTATCCCAGCTTCTTCAGGTGGCCGTGAATGCTTGAATGATGGATGTTCAATGTTTCTGCAATCTCTTGTGTCATGTAACGTGGGTTTGACTCGATCAATGCCTTTATTTTGTTGTCATCAGCCTGGGTGGGCCTCACTGACCGAGGAGTGTCGTTGAGACCCAAATCACCGGCACAGAATTGCATGAACCATCGCTGGCACTGATGTTCTTGTAGAGCATTGTCACCATAAACTTTATGCAACTTTTCACAAGCTTGACGCACGTTCTTCCCTTTATGGAAGTGAAACAGTAAAATATGGCAAAAATGCACAGTTTGGTCTTCCGTCTTCAACTTGTAAAATTTCCAAAGCTCAACCAAATCGCTCAATTTTTTTTTTTTAGAATGAAGCTAGAACTGTCAGCTGTCAAATGACATAAGAATAACATAGATGCGAATGACTTTAATACTTCCAAAAATGAACTAGTGCCATCTGTTGCAAACATGCGTTATGACTTTTCCGAAGACCCAGTATACAGAGAAGGTGACCATCTGTGGATTTTGGTATCCTCAGGGGATCCTGGAACCAATCCCCTGTGGATACCAAGAGATAACTGTTGTAAAGTTTTGGGAGTCAAAATTTATACATGGATTTTCAACTGCATGTGGGTTAGTGCCCCTAACTCTTGCATTGTTCAAGGGTCAACTGTATTTAATAGAATGGCCTCAAATATGTTTGGAGCAGAAATCAGTTGATTTATAAAAAGACATTTGCAAATCTATATGTAAACATCTCTAGTAATTGATAGACTAAAATAAAAACTTAAGAATTAGTAAAAATATTGAAGGTTTGAACAACCCAATTGACTAGTTTAATCTAGTCTACACATATGTAGGCCAACAACTGATTGTTTGCTAGACCACAAAGGAAATCTCATCAAATACCAAAGACTTGGTAACATACAGGACATATTCTCTGACCACACTCCAATGAAGTGTGAACTTGAAAAGAAAAAGATACTTGAAATTACTCTATATATTTGTAAATTAGAAGGAAATACATTTCTAAAAAATATTTGGTCAACACAACAGTCAGGATAGTGTAAATTATGCTGCAATAATGCAGAGAACTAAAATATCTCAGTATCTTAAAACAATGAAGTTTTATTAACAGTGTAAGGCAGCCATAAGCTCCAGTCCACATTTTCCTCACTCTAGGACTCAACCTGGGGAGCTTCCACCACCTGGCGTATTACGAGCTGCAGTGGTAGAGGGAAGAGTACGTGGATTTTAAAGTTTTCTGCTCCCCAAAGACACACATCACTTCCACTCATATTATGTTGGCCAGAGAACATCTATTGTCATGGCTGAGTTCAAGAGGGTTGGCGAGAAAGAGGAGAACTGGACATATCAGTGACCAGCACTAATGATGATGAAAAGAGGGAATAATTATGAAAACGAGGAAACATTTACACCTAAAAATAATAAAAATGTAACATATTAAAACTTGTGGGATGTTTGGGCCGGCTTAGTGGTGCGTTGGTTAAGAGTTGGCTTGGGACGCCAGCTCTGAGCAGCAGGCCCCTGGTTCTGATCCCACATGAGGGCCAGTGATGCTGCGCCCTCTATAGCAAAGGTGGTGAACAACAGCTCGACCTGGAGCTGGGCTGCTGTGAGTTGCCGGCGATGGTGTAGGTTGCAGTGGGGATGGCCAGCAGCTGGCATGCACTTTTGTGAACTGCTATGAGCTGCCATGAGCGGCAGTCCAATGGCTGGTGAGCGACTGCCTCACCTGGGAGGAACGCAATGTTAATACCAACATGGGCCAGTGAAGCGACATCCTCCACAACTAGACTGAAGAACAAAAGGACAGCAACTTGTCTGTTCCCTTTCCCTGATTCCCCAGTGCTGTTCCTCTCTCCCAGTTCCCCAATAAAATCTTTAAAACAAAACAAAACGTGTGGGATGTAGCTAAAGCAGTAAATACAGTTTTCAGCCTTAAATGATTATATTCCAGAAAGGAAACTGGAAATTAAGGAGCTAACCATCTATTTAAGAAAATGAAGTATCCCAAAAATAGTGGAAAGAAGAAAATAAAGATAAGATATACGTTAATGAAACAGTCACAGAAGATGAAACTGCTATCGTGTTGGACTTTTCAGAAGCAGACTCTGAGATGAGGTGAGTGTGTCCGAGACCTATTCATATATCCTTGATTAATAGATGATGTATCCTCACCCTAGAAAAGCAGGTAATGGGGTAGTGAAAGCCACTCAGGAAAAAGAAGCTAAGCAAAGTTACAATTTCAGGCCAGGACTCTCAGAATGCAGCTTCAGCTTGATCCCACAGTGGGCTTCTGAAGTATGAATTATACTTTGGAAGTGTTCCACTTGAGGCTTCTATACTCCCACAGCTGTCAGGTATTGACTAAGGGTTAACCAGAATGGATGTGAATTCCTAGATACTTTGGCTTCTTGCCATAGGTGGGCAAAGTGGCTCTAGTAGCCTAGGGACAATCCTTTGAAGAATAGTTGTAGATCCTGGCTATTGGAAGCAAGATTACTCCAACTGGTTATTTGAGAAAAAGATAAACTTTTAGCAAAACTTAGAAAGAAAAACACTCAGCATTCACAAACAATATTAGAAATGAAAAAGGAGTCATAACTACAGATGGAATAAAGGTAAACAAGAAGATAGTATTAGGCCAATAAATTGGAAAATACAGACATGATCAATGTCCTAGGAAAATAAGACTTATCGAAACTGTCACAAGAAGAAATGGAAACAGGAGTTCAGCTTTCACCACTAAAGAAATGGAATCAGTTGTTAAAATCTTACCCTCATCCAAGAGAAGATGCTGGAGCCTCAGACAGAGGGAAGGTGAGAGTGGGCACGGTGTGCAGCACAAGAAAGTCCTGGGAGCGGGCACCGCAGAGGAGGCCACCTGGGAGTGGCGCCGGCCTCCCAGCAAGCCGACTTCCCCGGGGCGGACCCTAGCTTCTCGCCCAGCCCGGAGACCCGGTGATCTATCTAATACATCGACGCATTCACAGAACGACAGCCAGAATGAAGAAACATGTCCCAAGTAAAAGATCAGAAGAAAACTCTAGAAATGGAACTAAATGAAAGAGTTATCCAAACTTTCAGAGACAGAGTTTAGAACACTGATGATAAGAATGTTTAAGGAACTTAGCGAGGACATAAAGAAGGATAGGGAAACCATAAAAAACAACCAATTAAAATAAAGAATACAATAACTGAAATGAAGAACACACTCAAAAGAATTACCAGTAGATTAGATGAAGCAGAGGAGCAGATCAATGAATTAGAAGACAAACTAGCAGAAATCACCCAGCTGGAACAAAAAAAAGAAAAAAGAGTAAAAAAGAATGAAAATAGTTTAAGAGAACTCTGAGACAACATGAAATGCAAGAACAATTCACATCATAGGAATACCAGAAGGAGAAGAGAAGAAGCAAGGGATTGAGAATGTATTTAAAGAAATAATGACTGAAAACTTCCCTACCCTGGTGAAGGAAATCTACATACAAGCCGAGGATGTGCAGAGAGTTCCAAACAGTCTGAATCCAAACAGGACCACACCAAGACACATCATAGTTAAAATGGCAAAGCTTAAAGACAAAGACAGAATCCTAAAAGCAGCAAGAGGAAGACAGCAGGTTACATACAAAGGAACTCCTATAAGACTAACAGCTGACTTTTCTTCAGAAACTCTGCAGGCCAGAAGGGAGTGGCAGGAGATATTCAAAGTGACACAAAATAAAGGTCTACAACCAAGATTGTACTACCCAGCACGGCTATCACTTAAAATTGAAGGAGAGATAAAGAGCTTCTCAGAAAAAAATAAGTTTAAGGAGTTCATTACCACCAAGCCAGCATTGCAGGAAATGTTAAAAGGGCTTTTTTAAACAGACGAAAGGGGAAAGCAAGCTAACCCAGGAAGATAAGAAATACAAATAACAAAATAGCAATAAATATGCACCTATCAGTAATCACTTTAAATGTGAATGGGCTAAATGCTCCAATCAGAAGACACAGAGTGGCTGAGTGGATAAGAAAACAGGACCCATGCATATGCTGTCTACAAGAGACTCATCTCAGATCAGAAGACACACACAGACTGAAAGTAAAGGGATGGAATAAGATATTTCATGCAAATGGAAATGGAAAAAAAGCTGGAGTAGCAGGACTTATTTTGGGCAAAATAGACTTTAAAATGAAGACTACAATAGAAGACAAATAAGGGCACTACATAATAATAAAGGGATTGATTCAACAAGAGGACATAACCCTAGTAAACATCTATGCACCCAATATAGGAGCTCCTAAATATATAAAACAGATTTTGACAGACATATAGACAGAGATCAACAGTAACACTATCATAGTAGGGGACTTCAAGACTCCATTGTCACCAATGGACAGATCCTCCAGACAGAAAATCAACATGGACATAGTGGCCTTAAATGACACTTTAGACCAGCTGGATTTAATTGATATTTTTAGAGCACTTCACCCCAAAGCTACAGAATATACATTTTTCTCAAGTGCACACGGAGCATTTTCCAAGATAGACCACATGTTAGGCCACAAAACAAGTCTCAACAAATTTAAGAAGATTGAAATCATATCAAGTGTCTTCTCTGACCACAATGCTATGAAACTAGAAATCAATTATAAGAAGAAATCTGGAAAGCTTACAAATACATGGAGGCTAAATAACATGCTACTAAATAGTGAGTGGGTCAAAAATGAGATCAAGGAGGAAATCAAAAGATACCTCAAGACAAATGAAAATGAAAACACCATGACCCTGGGGCCGGCCGAGTGGCGCGGTTGTTAAGCGCTGGGATGCAGTGGAAGTAGTCCTAAGAGGGAAGTTCATAGCAGTGCAGGCCTACCTAAAGAAAGAAGAAAAATCTCAAATCAACAGACTATCTTTACACCTAGGGAACTTGAAAAAGAATAGCAAAACAAGCCTAAAGGGAGTGTAAAGAAGGAAATAATAAAGACCAGGCAGAAATAAATGAAATAGAGAACAAAAAACCAATACAAAAGATCAATGAAACTGAGAGTTGGTTTTTTGAAAATATAAACAAAATCGACAAATCCTTAGCCAGACTAACCAAGAAAAAGAGAGAGGACCCAAATTAATAAAATCAGAAATGAAAGAGGAGAAGTGACAACAGATACCACAGAAATACAGAAAATTTTAAGAAAATACTATGAGCAACTATATGCTAACAAATTTGACAATCTGGAAGAAATGGATAAATTTCTAGAAGCATACAATCTACCAAGTCTGAACCAAAAAGAAACAGAAACTCTGAACAGACTGATGACTGCCAAAGAAATTGAATCAGTAATCAACAATCTTCCAACAAACAAAAGCCCTGGACCAGATGGCTTCACAGGTGAATTTTATAAAACATTCAAAAAAGAATTAATACCTGTTCTCCTCAAACTATTCCAAAAAATACAGAAAGAGGGAAGGCTCCCAAACTCTTTCTATGAAGCCACTATCACCCTGATTCCTAAGTCAGACAAAGATATTACAAAAAAGGAAAACTACAGGCCAATATCCCTAATTGACAAAGATGCAAAAATTGTCAACAAAATACTATCAAACCCAATTCAGCATCTCATTAAAAAGATCATACACCACGATCAAGTAGGATTCATTCCTGGTATGCAAGGTTGGTTCAATATCCGCAAATCAATTAACGTGATACATCACATTAACCAAATGAAAAATAAAAATCCTATGATCATATCAATAGATGCAGAAAAAGCATTTGACAAAATCCAGCAGCGACTTACGATAAAAACTCTTAGCAAAATGGGAATAGTGGGATCATATCTCAACATAATAAAGGCCATATATGATAAGCCCACAGCAAACATCATACTCAATGGGGAAAGGCTAAAAGCTTTCTCCTTAAGATCAGGAACAAGACAAGGCTGCCCACTTTCACCACTTCTATTTAACATAGTCTGGAAGTTCTAGCCACAACAATCAGACAAGAAAATGAAATAAAAGGCATCCAACTTGGAAAAGAGGAGGTAAAATTGTCATTATATGCAGATGACATGATACTATATATAGAGAATCCCAAAGACTCCACCAAAAAACTGCTAGAGCTGATAAATGAATTTGGTAAGGTAGCAGGATACAAAATTAATATTCAGAAATCAGTTGCATTTGTATACACCAATAATAAACTATTAGAAGAAGAAATCAGGAAATCAGTCCCTTTTACAATTGCTTCAAAAACAATAAAATATCTAGGAATCAATTTAACTAAAGAAGTAAAAGACTTGTACTCAGAAAATTATGAGACACTGAAGAGAGAAATCAAAGAAGATACAAATAAATGGAAATACATACCATGCTCATGGATAGGAAGAATTAATATAGTTAAAATGTCAATACTACCTAAGGCAGTATATAGATGCAATGCAATTCCAATAAAACTACCAAAGACATTTTTCTCAGAAATAGAACATAGAATCCTAAAATTTATATGGAGCCACAAAAGACCCCGAATAGCTACGGCAATGTTGAGAAATAAGAACAAAGTGGGAAGCATCACACTACCTGACATCAAAACATACAAGGCTACAGTAATCAAAACAGTATGGTACTGGCATAAAAGCAGACACATAGACCAATGGAACAGAATAGAGAGCCCAGGAATAAACCTATCCATATACGGTCATTTAATCTATGACAATGGAAGCAAGAATTTCCATTGGAGTAAAGATAGTCTATTTAATAAATGGTGCTGGGAAAATTGGACTGACACATGCAAAAAAAATGAAAATAGACCATTTACTTACACCATATATGAGAACAAATTCAAAATGGATTAAAGACTTAAATGTAAGACCCGAAACCATAAAACTCCTAGAAGAAAACATAGGGAGTAAGTTTGCAGACATTACCCTGAGTAATATTTTTACTGATATATCCCCTCGGGCAAAGGAAATAAAAGAAAAAATGAACATATGGGATTACATCAAACTTAAAAGTTTTTTCACAAGAAAGGAAATCATCAATAAAACAAAAAGGCAGCCTACTGAATGGAGAAGATATTTGTCAATGATATATCTGATAAGGGGTTGATATCCAAAATTTATAAAACACTCATGAAACTCAACACCAAAAAAACAAACAACCCAATTAAAAAATGGGCAGAGGATATGAAGAGGCATTTCTCTAAAGAGGACATACAGATGGCCAACAGGCATATGAAAAAATGTTCACCTTCACTAATCATCAGAGAAATGCAAATGAAAACCACAATGAGATACCACCTCACTCCAGTCAGAATGGCTATCATCAATAAATTAACAAACAACAAGTGCTGGCGAGGGTGTGGAGAAAAGGGAACCCTGGTGCACTGTTGGTGGGACTGCAAATTGGTGCAGCCATTATGGAAATCAGTATGGAGGTATCTCAAAAAACTGGAAATGGAACTACCTTATGACCCAGCAATTCCACTCTTGGATATCTACCCAGAAGAATCCAAGACGCTAATTCGAAAAAATATATGCACCCCTATGTTTATTGCAGCACTATTTACAATAGCTGAGACTTGGAACCAACCGAAATGCCCATGGGTAGATGACTGGATTAAGAAACTGTGGTACATTTATACAATGGAGTATTACTCAGCTATAAAGAAGAATGAAATTGTACCATTTGCAACGATATGGATGGACCTAGAGACTATTATCTTAAGTGAAATAAGTCAGTCAGAGAAAGACAAATACTATATGATCTCACTTATATGTGGAATCTGAAAAACTGAATGAATGAGCAAAATAAACAGAAACAGTCTCATAGATATAGAGGAAAAACAAGGTTGCTAGTTGGGAGCGGGGTAGGGATGAGGGAGAAGGGGAAGGGATTAGACAGCATAAATAGGCAACTACAATATTGCCACAGGGATATGAAAGATAATTCGGGGAATATAATAATGTAAATATTTTGTGGGGTGTCAGATGGTCACATGTCTTGTTAGGGAGACCACTTCATGGATGGAGTAGAGGCTTGATCACTGCACTGTATACCTACACTGATATTGCATAATATTGTATTACAACTGTAATTGAATGTATAGATAGTCACAGGATGTGGATTATACTGTGGAATGGAGTCAAAGGAATTGTAATAGATATGTATGATATGGCGGGGAGGAGTACAGTGACGAATTGGGGGGGTTGTCACTTTGAGGGATAAAAAGTATAACTATTGCACTGTGTTGTACACCTGAAGCTAATTTTAAAAAAATGATTATTTCACAATAAAAGAATAAAAGAATAATAAAAAAAAATAACGTACCCTCTGCCTCTCCATAGGGCCAGATAGATGAGTTTGGATAAACTTTCATGAAACTAATAATTGCATGCTGATGCCAATTTTATCAAGGAATAGAAAATAAGGGAACATTTCCCCTTTAGACAAGAAGGATATAAGAAAGGAACATTACAAATCAGCCACATTTATAAATATATGTGCATAAATAAAGAAAATGCTAGAAAATTAATGAATGTATTAAAATAAAATTGGATGGCTTAGGAATGACATTAAGAAGGTTAAAGGAGAAAGAATCGTCTTAGTAAAATTTGATAAAATTCAGTACCTATTCATGGTTAAAAACACTGTTAGCCAACTCTTAACAAAATAGGAATAGAAAGAATCTTGCTTAACTAATAGTGTCTACTAAAAACCTACAGCAAACATTTTTAAAGATGAAATGATACAATCTTTTTTGTTTTTTAAACCTAGAACAAGACAAAGACTCCTTTTGTCAATGGGAGAAAAACATGGCTAAAGAAATGGAGAAATACCGTGTTCATTGATATAATGATTCAGATCAAGCCAATATCAAGACCCCTAAATTAACTTGCAAATTGCAACAAAAATCTTGGTAGAATGTTTTTCTGGAACTTCATCAGGGGATCCTAAAATTGATATGAAAGGGCCATGGTCAATATCAACAAAGAAGAAAGACAAGATGGGTGGTGGTGGTGGTGGTGGGGTATTGTTCCAGCAGATATACGTGTATAATAAAGCTTTAGTAATTAAGGTGTGTGCCACGACAGAAATGGACACAACAAAGCCTGTAAGCCAACCCACACAAACATGTAAATTTGACATATTAGAATGTGCCATTACGTATTGGGAATTAAGTGAGTATAGGAAAATTGGTTATCCACTTGAAAAAAATATAGATTCCTACCTCATGTCTTAATCCAAAATAAATTCCAGATAACTTCCAAACCTAAATATGAAAATTGAATTTTTAAAATTTGTAAGAGAAAATACAGGAGAAATAGTTTTATGATTTGGGGGACTTTTTACAAATTCTTAAACAATGTTTTGATTTTTTTGTTTCCTAAACAAGAGAAAGAACAGATGAAAGGATTGGTAAATATGACTCCATTAAAATAAAAATAAAACTTCTGGACACTAATAGCAATCACTGTTTGTGAGGATTAAAGTATTACTACATGAAAAGCAGTTCCGCTTTATTGTGTGTCGGAGCACATACTCAACACTACTACTAGGTGTTTGTTGTTATTATTTCTTCTGTGGGGTGTTTTCCCCCACAGTGATTACAAGGAAGCTAGTTTCACCATGTATTTTTTTCTCTTTTAAGCCACATCTTGTTGATATGCAGCAACAAGATGTAACTAAAGGGAGAGAATAGTCTCTGAAAAGTAACATGAACACAAGTATTTCATTCTTAGGGAAACTTGGCCATTATTTCAGTATAGGAATCTCTTTCATGGGAACCAGTCTCTGTATGAACTCTGTAACTTGTGGTCTTTTTTTGGTAATGTTAACATGGAGCAAATTCCTCCTGGTGACTTGTTTTGTGTGCCCAAGAATGCAGCACTGGCGTCTCAGAGGAATGTAGCTGCTGGCATGCCCCCAGCAGGTCTGAGACTGCAGTACCGCTGGGGCTGAACTGGTTAGTGTGGAAACACGGAGACTTCTCCATACTCAACTTTTGACCCGGGTCATCATTTTACTTTTCATCTAGCTCTTGCACATATGTCTGTGGCAGGTTCCTAAAAGAAACAAGTGGACTTGCGTTTTTGCTTCTGAATTAGACTGCACCAAAATATTGGTATAATCATAAGAGAAACATTTACAGAAGTTCTGGAGGTCTTAAATATTCATCATGTGACAGATAAAAATCAGAAGACTCTGGGCTTATGTTGATCATAGAGGTGAAGGGTGGCTTTTTAAAAAGTCATTCCTCCCAATGATATTATTTCTGGTCCCTTGGCTGAGTCCCTAATTTCAAATGGGCCATGTCTCTAAATCCACACTTGTCCACATTACAAATAAACTATTACTGTGCACCCCTTAAGCAGCAGCAAGACCTGTTTTTTCTTCAACCCATAGCCCAGTTCAGAAGGTCAGACGTGACCACAGTATCTCCTGTTATTTCAGGGCTTACATATATTTGCCTTGGCGCCATTTCTCTGGCATTTGGTTTCCTTTATTTTTCCATGGTTTTGGCTTGCAGGAATCAAAGAAGCATAGTTTTGAAAATAAATGAAGTTCGTAAAGATGAAGTATTCTGAATTGGTGGTGACTAGACAAAGCAGGAGGGAATGCACGCCTCCCGGGTTATGTTCAGGATCGCGGCCCTGACCCTGCTCATGGAGAATGTGAGTAACGGTGAAGGTGGAGGGCTGTCCCACTGGGAAAGGCTGGCCAGCACCTCCCATCTCAGCTCCCTAGCCAGGCCCCAGCAAGCTCGGCTGTCTTGGTTCAGAGTACCTACTGAGGCCAAAGCTGAAAGCCCAAGAGAGTGGCAGGCTTCCCTTGATGAGACGTTGTCCATGTTAGCCTCAGTGACAGTGGATTGTTGTCAGTGGGAAGATACTGTGATTGGCCCTTTGCTGTGACATGTTTTGGTTCCTGATGGGAGCTCTTGGAAGAATATGAGTCTGGGAAATAGGTATTTACTCTGCGTAAGACATGATTAGGATCACTATTGTGGGATTACACTGGCAGGGGAACCTCAGGTCCAGATTTTATCAGTCTGTAGGGGCCCTATGGTAGAAGAGGCCGGAGGCTGGGTGGGATGGGATGGAGTGTAGCAGTGGTTCCCAAGCTTGTCTGCACACTGGGATCCCTTGGGGAGTTTCAAAAACTACTCTTACCTGTATTTCCCCTCAAGAGGTTGTGGTTTAATGGGTCTGCTGAGTCGCCTGGTCTTTGGAAATTTTAAAAGGTGCCCAGGTTATTTAGAACCACTGATGTGGTTAAGTGTCCCTACTTTGAAGTTGCACAGCCCTGATTTGAGTCTGAATTCCAACATCCAATAGCTGCATGGCTTTGACGGAGCCATGAAAACTTTCTGAGCCTCAGCTTTCTCACCTTTAATATGGGGATGCTCTTTCCTCCCTTATGTGGTTGTTATGGAGACTGAGTATAAATATCCTTCATTTTTAATACAAAAGAAATGTGGCATCAATAGAGATCTGGGTAGCATTGTACGCTCCATCATTTCCTAACCGTATGCTAGACAGCTGATATCGCAGTCACTAGTATGGGCTTTGAAGTCTGGTGGAACCAGACTTGGGTAATTGTTTTTAAGTCTTCATTCCCCTTGTTGATAAAATGGGAATTTGTTCTTACCCTATAGGATTGATATGAGTATTAAATGACACAATGACACAATGCACTTAGTGTTTAGGTTGAACAACGTGAAATACCTTATTTTGTGTAGGTTAAAATGATAGAATATCAGCAGTCTCATGTATTTAATCTAATATTAAGTCTTCAAAAACGTTAGTGGCCATACCTATTGTTATTACTATTAATCGGTATGTGAATTTGAGGGAATTACATCAGAGGATCTCAGTTTCTCCATCGATAAAATGGCCACATTAAGATTGTGCCTTCTTTATAACATTGCTATAAGGTTGAAATGAAATGATGTTTGTGAAATCACTTTGAAGATAGTACAATATGAGGAAATCATGACAACTTAAACAGTGTTCTTGGAAACTAGGCATCTCATGTACATAATAATAAATATTCTGGGAAAGTTAGAGGAATATGTCTGCACAGTTTGAAGACTGGCAAGGGAATTGAATCACAGAGCTTGGCCTTTGGGATTCAGACAGGAAATCATTTTTTAGGCCCGCTCTGGGCTCATCACCACTTCAGCGTCATGGAGAACAGAACAACGAAGCCCTTGGCAGCAGGAATAACTAACACATGTCTAATACTTACCACATGCCAAGCTCTGCTGAAGTTTCAAATATACATTAACTTATTTCATCCTTTGTGAGGCTCCCAATTTTTCACAGGTGAGGAAATTATTATCCCAATTTTTATTTCAGTTTTACACAGGTGAGGAAATGGAGGCACAGAGAGGTTACATAACACATCCAATTCACACAGGCATAATAATAAAAGACATGCAAGATTTGATTGTGAAAAACATTTGTGGCAATGAATACTTTCAAGATCATAACATTATACCAACTAACAAAATATTTTATCTAGAGCTCTCTTGTGCTTCCCTACTCTTCACTTTTAATAGACTTTTTAACTAGAGCATGAGCATTTGCCATTGAAAATGTCTCCTGGCTTATGCTGAGGAGGGATTACCCATAGCTTTCATTTCTTGACCTCATTTTCATCCCTGACACTTTGGGTGGCCTTGGGTGGGAAAAATAAATCCCCCATGTCTGTAGTTTCTTCACCTATACCATGGGTGTAATAATGCCTCCCTTGAGAGCATGTTATGGAACCTAATTATCATAAAGTCATTTTGTGTGTGTGTGTGTGTGTGTGTGTGTGTGTGTGCACCTCTGATGCAGACTGGAAACCCAAAGGGCCACCCAGATTTTAGGCCTGTGGTAAAAATCTTAGCTTCTTTTGGACAGAGACAAGAGTATTGCTTCTTGGTGGGCTTCCAAACCCTTTTTCTGTGTGCTCTTTGTAAAGGGCAGTGCCAGGTCTCTTTTTGCACATGCATCATTACTTGGAGTAATTAAGTTACCATAAATACCCTGTGGTCAAGGAGTAAGTGATACCATTTATTACAACGTTACTTGGGAAACATTTTCAACTAATAGGGATCATTAAGTCAGTGACGATGTCACTTGATATGCTCATGATCCAATGGAGAGAATAGTGTTCCACATAGAAAAGAGTTACAAAGGATTGACTTTCTTTCAGGTCAGAGCCAGTGGCTCCTGTGGATTCTAGTTCCTTGCCTCTCCAAGTGTGGTCCACAGTCTAGCAGTGTGGGTATCACTTGGGATCTTGTCAGAAATGCAGAGTCTCAGACCCCACTCCAGGACCACTGCCTCAGGTTCTGCATTCTAACAAAACCCACACATGGTTGGAAGGCCCATTAAAGCTGGAGGAGCAACACTTCATTCAGAACTGTAAAAGTGATGACAGTGTATGTGTCGGAGCTGGGACTCCAGTCGAGGTTTATCAGACACCAAAGCCTGTGCTCTCTCCTCTCTGTTGCTCTGCCTCCTCTCATGGGATGCAAATAGGATATGATTTATTGTTGAAATGCAATCTGACCTTCCAGTGAGAAGTCTGACCATGACTACCACAGCAGGGTACATCCTCCTTAGGTCGGGAAACTTCTAAATAAAATTAGTTTTTATCACAGTGTTTGTAATCTGGTTACATTTTGATTTTTGACCTTTAGTTTTTTTTTTTTTAAAAAAAAGCTCAAGATAATTCTTTACCTAAAAAAAAAAAAAGGGCCGGCCGAGTGGCGCGGTGGTTGAGCACTGGCTTGGGAAGCCAGCGGCCCCGGTTCGGTCCCACATATGAGGGCCAGTGACACTGCCCTCAAAAAAAAAAAAAAAAAAAAAGAGAGAGAGAGAGAAAGAAAAAGAGGAGAAAGGAAAGAAAAAGCAAGCTTTTAAGGAAACTCAATGTTTATTTTGAGACAACAGTTATTCATCCTGGTTGTTGGGTAAACAAATTTTTTGTTAACCTATAGGGGCTGGTGTTTTAGTTAAAAAAATTTTTTGTTAATGGAAATCTTTTTGAAATAATTGAGCAATATCAGCAGTGAAAGAGTATGTCAAAACAATCTATTCCTTTTTAAAATTTATTTTTGAACTTATTTATTTTTATAGATTGTTAAAATGACCAACTAGGATGAAGTATCCTATAAATCTACATAGGATTATGGTTTGGTTTGATGGCCATTCTCATGAGGTTGCACATAAGTGTTACATTTATTAGTTTTTCCTCTTTCTTTCTTTCTTTCTTTCTTTCTTTCTTTCTTTCTTTCTTTCTTTCTTTCTTTCCTTCTTTAAAAGATTTTATTGGAGAATTGGGGAAGGGGAGCAGTGCTGGGAATCGGGGAAGGAGAACAGACAAGTTGCTGTCCTTTTGTTCTTCAGTCTAGTTGTGGAGGACGCCGCTTCACTGGCCCATGTTGGTGTTATCATTGTGCTCTTCCTGGGTAAGGCAGTTGCTCACCTGCCATTGGACGGCCACTCATGGTGGCTCACTGCAGCTCATGCTGGCAGCTCATGCTGGCTGCCAGCCACTCACAGTAGCTCACAGCAGTCCACTGCAGCCCCACTGCAGCCTACACTGTTGCCGGCGATTCACAGCAGCCCAGCTCCAGGTTGAGCTGTTGTCACCATCTTAGCTGGAGAGGGTGCAGCATCACTTGCCCTCATGTGGGATTCTAACCGGGGCCCTTCTGCTCAGTGCTGGCACTCCCAAGCCAACTCCTAACCAAAGTGCCACTTTGTTGGCCCACCTTTATTTCTTTTTAACATAACTTGTGCTATACCCAAGATGATCTTTGAAAAAAAAAATGCAAATTTGAACTCCTAATGAATTGCTTTATTTAGGTATTTGATTATCAATGGCTGTTCTCATAAAAAGACAACAAACCAGGTATGATGTCCCTCTCACTTGAAGTATACAATACCACCTAGGAAATATTCTTACCAAAAGATAGAAGCTGAATCTCATCAAGATTCTGTATCTAATTACCAATGAACAGGCAATAGAAAGGTCATTTAACTGTCACCTGGGCCTTTTGGAGTGCTTGCTCTTGGGTCATGCTATCTTGGAATCCCGTTTCCATGCTTTGAGAAACTGAAGTTACATGGAGAAGCTATGTGTAGGCATTTCTGATGACAGCTCCAGCTGAGCTCACAGCTGATAGTTGTCATCAGCTATCAGTGTGTGAATGGTCCATCTTTGATGTCCAGCTGACACCGGATTACAATGACACTAAGAGACCCCAAAGGAGAACTGTCCAGCTGATCCCAGTCAGCCCGAAGAACCAAAAGAGTTAATAATACATGTTTGAGGCACTAAGTTTTGGGACGATTTGTTAAGTAGTATTATGGACTAAATGTGTCCCTCCTGCCCCTGTTCATATATTGGACCCTTAACTCCTAATGTGATGGTATTAGGAGGTAGGGCCGTAGGATGGTAATTAGGTAGGGCCCCCACGACAGGATTAATGTCCATAAAAGCGGATGTAGAGAGACCAGGCTCCTTGTCTCTCTCTCTGCCATGTGAAGACATATCAAGAAGGTAGCCACCTGCAAACCAGGAAATGGCTTCTCACCATGTACCAAATTTGGGGGCATCTCGGTCTTGGACTTCCCAGCCTCAAGAACAGTGAAAAATTAGTGTTAATGTTTCAAGCCAGCAGTCTATGGTATTTTGTTATAGCTGCCCACGCTGAGTAAGACAAGTAGCAACAATCAGATTGGTGAGTAGGGCTGCATTGTCTGTGGAAGAGGAGGCATCCTGGGTTTGGGGTTTGGGCAAGTGTGTGGACGATGGTATTATTCACTGAACTATGAAACTTAGGAGCAGGAGTAGTTTGGGGATGGAGGGGAAGGAAGAAATCATTTAAAAGTTTTTCATGATTATCTTAATTATTTTAATTTTAGAAAAAAAATGGAACATACAAAAAAAGTTAAAGGAAGATAAAAACAAGAAAAACACTTGTAATCCTACCACACAGAGCTAACTACTGTCATTATTTGTTGTAGTTCCCTCTAGTGTTGATTGTTCTTTTTTTTTTTTTTAAGTAAAAAAAAACTTTGTGTTTAGAATTAGCCGGCTGGACTTGGTTTAGATGATCCCAATTTTGTTGCCAATGTCCAAAGCATCATAGTCAGGAGCCAGGTGACTGACCATTTACCTTCTTCTCTCCATCAGGCCTGATCAGGGTGTTGACCTTGGCCACGTCAATGTCAAAAAAAAGAGCTTTTTCACAGCCTGGTTGATCTGGTGCTTGTTGGCCTTGACATTCATTGTCCCTGACAATGAACACAGTGTGTGGTGGTCTTCTGTCTTCCTCATGACTGCTCGGTAGTTAGGGTACCTTGATGATGGCGCAGTGGTCAAGCTTGTTTCTCCTTGGGGTGCTCTTCTGAGGATATTTAGGCTTCTTTAGGAGCCAAAGTGTCTTGGGCTGTGGTTGACATGCGGATTTTCTTCTTTTGTGGCCTTTCAGCACTGCTTTCTTTGCCTTCAGGGCCTTTGCTCTGGCTTTGGCTTTGGGAGGGGCCGGGGCTTCCTTTGCTTTTGGCACCATCTTTGTGAAAAGACTATTTGTTCTTTATTTTTTATTGCGGGGACAATTTTTCCCTAAACTATCTTAAAGGATACCAATCTGGCAAATATTTTGGAGAGGATTTATTTAACTTAAGGTCTTAGACCAGACAGATCCAACATGAACCTCTAGCTGCAATTGGACTTTCTTCTGTAAACTTTCAAATCAAAGTAAATGAAATAAATGTTGCTGTTGGGAATTGTTTTGGAAAAACATCTTGTTGTTTTCACCAGGGCTAAATCTTCAGGGAAATCCTGGATATTCATCCCTGTGACAGAATTCCAGCCTTGTGACTCAAGTGGCAGATGAGGTTTTGCTTTTAGTGCTTGCAAGAAACAAAATTCACTGGGTAATTATTTGTCTGTAGAGTCTAAGTGGGAAAAGTAAAATGAAAGTGAAGACATCCAGGGAAACAATATGAATCTCTGGTTGTGATATGATCTATTCATTCATTTACTCTTTTATTCTTCAAGAAGTATTTATTGTGTGTATTTAGTGGGTCACAGTGTAAAATGTATTTCACAGGTAACACATGATCAAAAATTTGAAAGTTACTGGACTAGAGGACTCTATGCTATGAGTCTGTAAGTAATTGGCCAACAATTGTGAAAATAAAGGAATTTGACATTTTTATTGCAGTGGGCTTCAGAATGGAGACAACTTCTCCCTGGGGCTCTAGACAGTGGGAATAGAGCTTCAGCTTCCCACTTCTGGCAAAGGAATTCACTTAACCCTTAGTTATTTTCTTCTTCTCTAGTCTAACTTAATTTAGGGTATTGTATTCTTCCCTTCCCTTCTTATTTCTCCTTCTTTTCTCTTTTTCTCTTCCCTTTCTTCTTTCTTTCTCCTCTCACTTTCTTTTCTATCTATTCCCCTGTTTTTCCCTCTATTTTCCCCCTCTTTTTCCCTTTCCTATTACCATGGTGCCTTTTGGGGATAGATTTAATTGGCATACTTTCCCTCATGTCACAGTAGAGATATTGAAGATCATTAAGCCCTTAAACTAAATGTCAAAATCACCTGGGATGTTTGTTAGAATGCATCATCCCAGGCCCTGCCCCAGACTCACTGCAACAGGATCTGCATTTTAACAAGACTCTGTGGGATTTTTATGAAGGTTCAAGCATGAGAAGTACTGCTATAGCACGGATCATCTGAAATCAACCCTTTGAAAATCTGTCAATCCCTGAAATCCAATTATCCACAGATGCTTCGCATCAGCATGGTCACGGAAGATACTTCACTCTCTTGCAAAATAGGTAAGGTTAGAAGTGGGGCGGGTGTGGAAATGTAGGGGTTTGGATGCCTAGATGGGGAGGTAGTGGCTTTCCCTTGGACTCCTGACAAAGGACATGTAGTCATGGAGGCAAATATGTGGCTGTCTTGATAACTATCAGATCTTTTTCTTGTTTGTTCAGGAATGGTAGATGATATGGTTTTGGGTTTCAGGGCCTGTTGTATGTTGTCAGATGCCAACCTAAGGACGTGTTGGTTGGTTTCAGTTAGCTTGGAAAGGCACATTCTACCTATTCCTCCCTCCCCAACACCCCTGTTAAACACAGAATGAGTTGATGGTCACCCACTGAGAATGTATCTGTTGTAAGAAGGTGGCAGGTCCTGGGTTTCCTGGCACAGTCTCAGGTTAACATCTGCTTCCCAGAAAAAAATATGAATAGTTGCCACTTTCATGTACAAATGTGTCTCAAGTGTGAGAATTACTGCTGTAGCACTGTATTTTCCCTTCCCTTCTTCTCCTTCTTTTCTCTTTCCGTTCTTTCTTCTTTCTTTCCTCCTCCCACTTTTCTATCAATTGATCCCCCTATATTTTCTCCCTCTTCCTCCCTTTCCTTTTACCATGTCCACCAATTTGAACAATAAATTGTGGTCGCATTGGTTATGATAGATTATAGGGGGAAGCAGACCTCTCTTAGGGACTGGGTGGAAATGAATCTAACAAGCTAGGGAGATAATCACCCCTTATTCTATTTGTTGCCAAGGCCCAAGGCCAGGAAAAAGACTCCCCCTCGATCAATGACCCTGATACTAGATATTTGGGGGGCATGTTGGTCACGGGGCCTGTTTTGAGCATTTCTTAGTTTGGTGCCAGTTATAAGGTAATACCTTATCAACTTGATCTAACCTCTTACTTGTGCAGTCTCTGTTGTCTCTCTGGTTATGCTGCCTTCATCTGGGACCAGACTGTGTTTTTGACTCCCTTGAACATCTGTTGTCATCAGTGACAAAATGAAGAGTGCATTTCTGTAATTCTTAGATGGCTTCTATGGTCTTTATGTCTCCTGATTCATATTTAGGATAGAAAATATGGTGCTCCCAATAGCTGAAATGTCTTGTACTCTAGATTGAAAGTGGAAGGCTAATTTATAAGTGCTAATAGGGAGCAAAACACTGTTATACCAATTTATTGCATCGAAATCCTGAAACAAACTAGATTTGACACCAGATGATTAAGAATGGAATGATGGAGAGCCCTGAAGACACAAGTTTGCCAGGACTCCCCAGCATATTCATTCTCAGTTCTTCCCCATGCCTTTCAAGGGCCATAAAGCAGACTACATGATCCCAAGCTATAGGTTCGTAGCTCCTCCTTAAACTTGACTTTTGCATATTTAAGACGGGGCTCAGAAAATGCTTTTTCTCCCCCTTTTCCATGTAGAAGCTGCTAGGCAAACAGGCTGGAGGTTCTAATGGAATTTCAGGACTGAGTTTTGTTTGTCAATCCTGGGGCAGGCCCTGCCAGATCTAGGGTGAAGGAACACAAACAGGTGGGCTCTGAGGGATGTCTACACTTGGCTGGAACACTTGTGGTGCTGTCTCGGGGAACTGGTATTTATTTTTCCTATCATGCTTAGTCCTGGGAGGTGTTAGATTTCTTTAAAGCCTTCATGACTCATGACCCTAAGAGGGCACAGATTCCACTTCCCTACCTCCTCAACCCCATTTGCCTTGTTCTTCAAAAGGGAAATGCAAAATGTCTTAGAGGGGGCCCTTGTTGAAGAGGACCTCTCTGATCACTTTGGGGAAAGCACTTTACAAGCTCAAGAGCACCTCACAGTTGGGAGGAGAGATTGTCATTCCAAGGAATTTGTTTGTGGTTGATTTTCCACAAATGATTTTAAATGACCAAACAAGGCTTATCTTTCAAAATTTCCTTTGGAGGCTTATCTCCTTCTTCCACATTTGCTGCCAGGGCTCAGAGAGTGTTTGGAATTACCCCCAGAGCCAGTTTTGGAGACACATAAGAGATTGGGTCTCCCTGGAGTTTCACTTCATTTTTGACCTAAACACCTCTGTCTGGCTTGTTCTGCAGGCCTGTTCATAAGACATGTTACAAAATGCCAGTTGGCTTTTCCAGAAATCAAAACCTCCCTTCAAAGGTTGTAGTCATTACTGAGGAGGTCAAATAGAATATAGGAAGACTTATCAGGCAAGTTCCAAAGAAGAGTTTTAGAAACTCACCAAAATAGTGCCATGTCTTTGGGACAAGAGTCCAGCTTTGAGAGGTGACTGGTGTGGAATTCAATACTTGTTTGGGATACACACAGATACACACCCACTCACAGCAATAAATATATTACAAAGATCTCGATCACCTTTTACCATTTCCCTCATGTATTAATACACAGTTTTTGTTTGTTTATTTTATTTTACTTTTGGCAGCAGTAGCCAATAAGTAACCAGTCATTTGTTCATAAACTTATTTATTTATTTATTTATTAATAAATTCATTCATTCCATCAGTCAGTTAAAATGTGCTTGGCATTTGACTTTCAAGGGCACAGGCGACATGGTCACTGCCCTCATTCAAATGGGAGAGATAGTTGAAGAATCACCCAAATAAAAGTAAACAGAACAAAATAAAACCACTATGGTAAGTGCCATAGAGGAGAAGAACATAATGAAGCTAAGCAACAGTCTAAAAGAGAACTCTCAGGGCCAGCCGAGTGGCTCAGTTGGTTAAGAGCTCGCTCAAGAGTGTGAGCTGAGCTCTGAGCAACAACAGTTCGATGCCCAGCCTGAGCTGAGCTGCCTAAGCTGCCAACAGGTGGCAGGATGGCTCAGCTAAATAAATAAATAAAATAAAAGAGAACTCTCCTGGTTAGAGAGGATCTGAAGGAAGGGTAGCGGTGGTTTGGTGAGGGGGAGCAGAGTATAGGAGCTTTCCAGGGGGAGAGGACAGCTTCTGTAAAATCTCGACAGCAGGAGGGATGACAGAGTTGGAGGAACAGAAAGAAGTCCAATGTGGCTGCTGCTGGAAGCATGGCAGGAAATGAGGAAACGAGGACAGAGACATCAGCAATGGAAGGACCACTTGGGACCTGGTAGGTAGAGGGACCACACCATTTATTGTCCAAAACATTTGTAAGAGTCAACAAATCAATAACAACCAAAGCTGGCATACACCCCAGGTATCCTGGGAAAACCAGAACATATGCTTCCCTGACTTAAAGGCCATGCTAGGGGTTTTGGTCTTCATCCTGAAAGCAATGCTAAGCCTGGTTTAAGGGTGGAGATGAGAAGGAGGACATGATCATATTTGCATTTTGGAAAGATCTTTCCAGCTATACTTAGGAGACAGGAATGATGGTCATTTCCATAAACGTCAAGAGTCCTGATTTGATTTGGATAAGTCTTTATGCGCCAACCTCCTTTCTCTGCTCTCGTCCCAGTGCTCAGTGCACATCTGTGCAGCAGCTGCAGAGCTGGGATTCCAGCGGCTCTGGCTAATTTGTAGAATTATGGGGACAGTGCCTAGCAATGGAGTGTTCCCATCCATGCTGCTCATGTTCATGTTGTAAGCTTGATGCCTTCCACATGCTCCTGTTTTATTCTGACCCTCCAGGGGTTGTGCCAGCAATTAACTCTTTGGAGGAATGTGGCTCAGCCTGGTGTCTTTCATTGCTAAGATTTCAGAAAAACAGGACCTGTGCATGGAAATCAGTGGGAGCCATATCTCGGACCCACAAGGGGCTTTGTTCACATGTTGATGTCCCTTCTAGTATCTCTTCTCTGTCTCAGAGAGTTGCAGAGTTGGGAGGGGCTTTAAGAGATCTGACTCCCTTCTATGGCCTATCGAGGAGTGGTTGTCCCAGCTCAGATCTTCTAGGAACCTCAGACACAGCCTCTACTAGGATTCTGTCCTGGTTTTGTTCAACTTCTGTCTCAGTCGCCACCACTCTGGTCCGAGCCACCATATTTTCTCACCAGGACCACTGCAACAGCCTCCTAACTGTTCTCCCTTCTGCTTCAGCCTCCCTCTAATCTGTTCTCCACACCACAGCCAGAGTACTCTTTTAAAAGCAAAACTTGGGCCGGCCGAGAGGTGCAGTGGTTAAGCGCAGGCTTGGGAAGTCAGCGGCCCCGGGTTCGGGTCCCACATATGAGGGCCAGTGACACTGCCCTCAGAAAAAAAGCAAAACTCAGTCAAGGCAGCCCCTGTTTAAGCCTCTCCAAAAACTTCTCATTGCCTTTTTTTTTTTTTTTGAGGGCAGTGTCACTGGCCCTCATATGTGGGACCCAAACCGGGGCTGCTGGCTTCCCAAGCCAGAGCTTAACCACCGCGCCACTCGGCCAGCCCTTCTTATTGCCTTTTGAAGCAAATCCATCCTCCTTACTCTGCCCACGAAGTCCTCCTTTCTACTGAGTTCTCTGACCTTCTCTCTCCCCATTCTGTACCTTGCACACTATGCTCCCACACCGCTTGCTTTCTCTCATGTTTACAGACACACACAAACCCTTTTTTTGCCTCAAATCTGTTACCTGGGACCACCATTCCATAGCTATTTTTTTGTAATTGGCTCCTTCTTGCTGGGGAAGTGTCATCTACACAAAAAGGTTTTTCCTGGCTCTCTATTCACAGTGGGCTCCTCTTACTAATCTTGACCTCAGGCCCTCTTACTGCTTACTTTGTAGCACACAATTTATAATTTTTTATTTGTTTATTTGATTGTTTTGTTTCAGCCTGTCTCTGGGCTGCAATGTGACCACCGTGTGGGTAGGAATCTGACGGCCCCGTCGGTCATTCAGTGCCGTCAGGTCCTCAGCACCTAGCACAGTGCTAACAGGTCGTAGTTGTGCTCAGTGAATTTGAACCTTACAGTCATGGTTACTTTTTATTACGGTTCTCTTTGGAATAATGAAGGCCCCTCCCACTCCCACATGTTTGAAGAGCATTTTCTTGTTCATTCTAAGGCTTAGTTTCTCTAGTCAAAACATCCCCAGTTCTTTGAACTCTTATCCTGTGAAATGCCATCTTGTTTGATACAGCCTTTTTTTCTTTTAGCCTATCAGAATTTTGTTTTGTTTTGTTTTGTTTTGTTTTGATTCAGAGTCTGTCATTTACCATAGTGATCATACCTCCCATCTCTTGGGCCTCTTACAAATTTGATAAGTATGCTAGCTAAGCCCTCATCCAATTCACAAACAAAAATGTTGATTGCCCCTAGAGAGTTCTTTCTTTAGGCATGGATACCTTAATGACCATGGGAAAAATGAGACCCTTGCATTAAAAAGAAAGCAAAGAGTTCTATACTTCAACTAAGAAACAAATTTTTCTCTAGCTCTCTAGATGACATTCCCAGTTGGATGTATTGCCTGCCTCAAACACTCAGCATGTTTGAAAAGAAACTTATAAATTATGATATATAATAGCAGGTGGCCATTTCAATGGTCGTTTTGAAGATTATGTAGGAATACAGCATAATGATTCTACTGTGTGTTATATAGTAAATGGAAAAAGCACAGTGCAAAATTGTATTATGAGCAAATTTTCTTCTCTATTTTGAAATATGTGGTTTTCACATTTATAATGAAAACCATGCATTTTATACAAAGACTTTACTTGTGTTACCGTTCTAAAAGTCAATGCTTTCTATTACAGATGAGATGTCACATAGGTAATAAAAAGCATATAATCTTTTCAAAATTGGGAGAATCAGCTCCCTCCTAAGTTTATCACTCAAAGGGCTTAAAAATATGTTTGCCTCTTATTTTCTAACTTTGTGGATTCTGTCTTGAATGAAACAAACTTTTTTCTATGAAGCTTATTTTTAGGAAAAAATGTGAAATCTTTTTTTTTTTTAATTTCCATTTTTCCTTTGACCTTTCCTTTTTACTCAGGTAATAAATGACCCATACTGTCCCCACTACAGCCATGCCTTTAATTTCCAGACCTCTTCAGCTCTCCTGATAAGAACCAAAGCTTACCTGTTCTGAGTACTGCTTCCTCATAGCATCTAACTTTATCTCATTGAGGATATTTTCTGAACTCCAGAAGTAATACTGATCATTATAATAACATATAAAGTTCAGAAAAACATAAAGAAGAAGGAAATACCACTCACTGCTCAATCCAGAAAAAGCCTCCCTATAAAAAAAAATTAAATCCATTTCATTTAAGGAGTTTATGGGGGATGATCATGCCTTAGTCTTTCCTTCCCCGGTGGTAACTTTTTCATTCAAATCTAACTGGTCTTTGAATTCACAGATTTCAAAGAGTGGCTTGTGGTGGACATTTTATTCACTGGAATTGGGCTGCCAGAGCACTTTTTTAGGAAGAAGGGACTGTTTGCCTCCAGATGAAACCAGGAAGGCAGCTCCTTACTCCACCTTATTGAAAAGACATCCCTTCCCTGCAAGATCCCATGTGGAGAAGATGCAACTTAATACTCTTCCCCTATTTTTTTCATTCAATTATTCATCTAGGTCCTCACTCTCCTCTCCTAGGCAGCTCTCCAACTCCCAACAATGTTTATTAGGGCAGGCCACCCAGCTGGTTTAAGTCTTCTCTGAATTCCTATTATACTTTATTGTCTCTGCTAGTTGCCTTTTTCCAGCCTCGTATTTTTCTCAAGTTGTTTCTTATAAAGAAGGCCTGCCTTTCATACAGACATGAGTCCCAGGACCAAATCTGTGCTTTACACAGAAAAATGTTATTTAATCAGAATGCTTGAGGACCTTAGGTCTGGTGCATTTTACTGTAACTGTATACTCAAAACTAATGGGATTCCCCCTCCCCTACAGAATATATTCAAGATAACTGATGCTTCTTTCATGTCTCCATAATGAAGACTAGAGACTATCAAAGCATTTTTCTTGCTTTTTGGAATACTTGCCATTTCAGCATTCTGGAAAGGGTTCTTATTGCCAAAATTTTACTGTTGAAGAAAGAGTATGGGATCCAAGCTTGCATCATTTCTCTCATTCTTTACCCCCAAGGCTTGGCCTTTAGTCATCAAAAGCACTGGAGGTGTCCAAGTCAATGATGAAAGTGATGATGAGAGATGATGTCAGTGAAGCAAGAGCATCTCAAAGTCATGGCAGGACCCATTCATGTGATGAGGAGGGATAGCAAAGCCACAGTACCGGTCAGGGAGTTTGAGGCATTGAGCTTCCAAGGAAGAGTGTAAATCATGTGCAGCCTCTCATGGGGCATGGATTGGGTGGTGCAGTGTGGTACTGGGTCCAAGACTCTTGACTAAGGTCAGAAGCTCATTTCATTGCAGTTTTTCCCCCTCAACATCTGTTCATTCATTTTCTTTTGAGCGGCGCTGGGTATATGATTGAGAAGCAACTGTTGAACATGTAGTGGGTGAAACTAAAAAGACTCAGAGCCTAGCACATAGAAAGTAATCAATAATTATTTGGTAGCTGGATAAATTAATACACAGATTTGAACCCTGCCTTTGCATCTAATTTCTTGAGTTGCCTCGGAAAGACGATTAGCCTCTCTAAGCTGTGGTTTTCTCATCTGTAAAATGGGGAGACTAGTACCTTCCTGATAGGATTGCATGTGAGGATTAGGTGAAATAATTCATGTAAAATACAGCATACAGTAATTTTTAAAAAGTAGAATAGTAGCAAGAATGGCAGAAATCCTCAATCATGGTAATACTTGCTATTGCTGTTATTAGTATGTAATGTCAATAATTTAAGATCCCTTCTAGTTATATTTTGGTGTATTGAAGTTTTTAGTATACTTTCCCTGTTTTGCAGTCTAGTTGCCCAGTACACATCTGAGTACATTGCTGGGCCTCAACAAATATTTATTGCTGTACCTTTTTAAAGATAAAATTAAAATCTATTCCTTTCATTCTTCTTCCAGCCCTTCAGACAATACAGTACCCTCATTGTTCACTAGATTATTGCAGTGAAGCTGATTAATGTTGGCAAAAATGTTTCATGTATGATAAATGTCAGGCAATTCCTATAATGGTAAAATTTCCATTTGTATCATGAGTACATTTCTGGGGAAGAAATACGTAATGATTTCCAAAGGCTGATGTGACCCAGCCAGAGCAATGACCTTCAGTGGCCTGATGGAGTCTGGAGACGAAGGAAACAGGTTCCTTGAGAAAAAATGATCAAGCTCTGTAGAAACAATCTACAAAGTCCTGTCCCAATTTTGCCCTTCTTGCCCTTTCAATGAGCCCTACCTCCTGGTAGTCATGCTCTTGTGTTGTCCCCATCCCCCTGCCTTGATTCTGGGCTTGGCCAAGTGAATTGCTTTGACCAAATATATTAGTAAATGTGACGCAAGCATAGGCTTGATAAACACTTGCACATGGGAGCATGTCCTCAAGGAATACATCCTTTTACAATCCAGGCTTCATGCTGAAAAGAAGCTCAGGACAGACCACGGAATGATGTGAAGCCAAGTGGAGAGGGCCTGAAGAATGAGAGCCACTTAGACGTTCCTGCTTTAGCTGGGCTCACAGCTGAATGCAGTGGCCTCAGCTATACTCCAAGGAGCAAATAGACCCCACAGCTAAGCCCAGTCAACCCACAGACTTGTGAAATATAATAGTATATTGTTATTTTAAGCCATTACATTTTGGGTGGCTTGTTTATGCAACAGTAGATAATGGATGCAGTCTCTTACTTCCCTTCCTTTAGGGTCCACAGACAGACCAAATGGAGGCATGTATCTCCAAAAAACATCTGTATTCACAATAGTCAGTCCTCGTTTAGCTGGGGAAGAGATTATGCATCTCCTCAGATGCCTTCATTTTACAGATACAAATACTGAGGCTCAGCGGGAGTAAGTAACTTGTCCAAAATCACTTGTCTTGCTCTCCCGATTTAGCATCCAATGCTCCTTCCCTAAAAAGACCCCAGAATATCTTTAGTTTCAAAGGAAATTTCAAACCCAAATCATGTCATATGTCCAACTTATATATAATAGTTTTTTTTTTTTATCTACTCACACAACAATCTCTTTTGACTGGACATGATTCTTTTCTAATTTGAAATAGTAATTTAAATATCTCATGAGAGTCATGTTGTCCTTGGAAATTAATAGCGAATTGAGCCCAGGGAATAAAGTGCTGGCAAAAATACAGATATCTTCAGAAAGAACAGAGAAACAATTCATACTGATTCTATTTTTTTAATACTTTTTTTTTCAATTACAGTTGACATACAACATTATATTTGTTTCAGGTGTACAATATCGTGATTAGACATTTATGTAACTTACAAAGTGATCACACCAATAAGTGCAGCACCCATCTGACACCATACATAGTTATTACAATGTTATTGAATAGATTTCCTATGCTGTATTTTGATTCTTGCTAAAAGTTACACTAGGTCATTAAGAGTACAAATTAGGATCCACATACTTCTGCAAATGTGTGCGTTCAGCACTTTCTTGGTGCCAGGCCCCTGTGGTGGGGTCTACAGGGAATGAGATAGTCCTTGCCCTCAGGAGCATTTGACTCAAAAGTTAAGTGATTGGGCAGCCAGTTAGCTCAGGTAATTAGAGCCCAGGCTCTTAACACCAAGGTTGCTGGTTTGATTCCTACATGGGCCAATGAACTGTTCCCTCCACAACTAGATTGAAGACAATGACTTGACTTGGAGCTGATGGGTTCTGGGAAAAACACACTGTTCCCCAATAAAATAAAATAAAGAAAAAAAAAAGAAAAAGTTAAGTGTTTTATTCAGGCTCACAAATGTAGTTAGTGTTATATCTGGGGCTGTATGTGAGGGCTGGTCACCCTAGTGGCTGCCAAACAAATGCCCTCAGTGGGTTGCGAGCCATGCTTAATTTTAGTAATTATGGGCTCACCAGGTGACATATTCTTCTAGTCCCTATCTCCTTTTAAGATTATAGTCATGAATTCTGAGGGCTTTGCCATAGTTTACTGTCTGAGACTCTACTTTATGTGTCAAGGAAAGCTTTCTCATAGATTAGACTCAGCTTTTCTCTCTCTCAATCATTGGGGCAGGGGTATGATCTGTGACTATAGTGCTATAGTTGCATTCCTAAGGAGGCTTTTTATAAAAATCACTTTAAAAATAATTATTTCAAAGAGAAAATAAGGGATTTGGGGCTGAAGCATTTAGACTCATAATAATAGAGTAATTTTGCCTGCAGGCATTTCAATAATACTGGTGTTTTTATAGCTTTAAGTCTATAGTTATAAAGCTAAATATCCCTAGGCAAATCTAGCTTTGATTACATCTAGCTTTTGATCAAGAGGAATGGCCTTTGTTTTTCAATCCTCACCAAGACTATCATTGGCACAAGGCTTTTTAGCCATTTTTTATCACATTTTCTACTCATTGTTGGATAAACATATCACAAAATCATTCAAAGCAGCTGACAGCAAGTTTTTTCTCTTTGTCTGAGAGAATGTTAGTTCCAGCATTACAACCATGTGCATAATGAAAATCATGTGTCTCATTATTGATTTGACAAATATTTTTTGATGCCTACGTAGTTAGGCACTGAGTAAGGAACTGGGGACATGGCAGTAAACAAGATAGACAAGTCCTGCTGTCATGGAGCTTGCATTACAGTAGAGGAGATGGTCCATAAACAGATAAATACACATTATAATGGCATATGGTGTAAATGGGATGGAAAAAGAGAGAGTTGGAGAGGGACCAGTGGCTGGATCCTGCTGAGTTTTCAAAGTCATTAAAGGGACTTTGGATTTTATTGTGGATGTGATAGAAGCCATTAGAACTTTTTGAGCAGAGGAATGATGTACTATATTAATGTTTTAGAAGATCTACTCTGGCTGCTGTAGAACAGATTATAGAAGGTTAAAGGGATAGATGGGGAAAGTTAGGAGACCATTGTAGCCTGGGTTTCTCCATGAAGCTGAGCCAAGGCAAGGGCTGTGTATAGGTGGTTTGTTTGGGGTTGTGATCCAAGATACAGAAGTGGAGGACTAGGAAGTGTCAGACAGGAAAGAAGGTAGTCAGGCCAGTGGTGTGGAAGATTCTGACATATTGTTAGACAGCTGGGGCTATATTTCACCAAGGATCTCTAAGAGGCCAAGTGGGAATTCACCTCTGAATTCACCTCCTTTCCCCTACTGGTCTGGGGTCACCCACTATTGATCCGGGTAACACCCTGGGGTACGGGGTGTTACTTACCTTGCACTGGCAGGTTTGTGCATGAGGCAGAATGACTGAGTAGTTCCCACAAACATCCCACATCCCAGGAGGCAGGGGCAGAAGCAAAAGTTCTGGGGTTCAGCTGAGGCGCAGTGAGGGCAGGTTGTACTCACGAAGTATCTGACACAGAAGGAAGTGCGGTGAGATGACGGGAGCTCAGGCTTGGGTGGCAGTGGTGAGGTGGTGAGAAGCGGACAGATCCATGGGTTGAATCCAAATTACTTAGTGAAAATTTGCATTGGAATAAAAATATCTGTCTTTTGGCAGTGTACCAGACCACTGATTTCACAACACCTTGCCTCTGTGATGTCATCTCCCCTTCATAGTCCTGCCCTCATTCCCACTCATACAGCTACCCATGTTGTGGGTGTCAAAGTTTATTATCCAAAGCAAAGAAATTGATGAATGCAGATTTACTCACCTGCAAACATGTCTCTTTAACCTTATATGGCTTCTTTGTTTAATGTACTTGATACACTGTATAGGCAAACACAGGTGATATAATGGGCACAAACTTGAACTTGCTATATATTTGGTCAGGAAAATGTACTTTGTTTTAGATGCATGTCTGAAAGGATTGCAGGCTTATAGACAATTTCAAAAATGTCTGTTTACAAGTTTACAAACGAAAGATTATCCTGTCATTGGTCATGGTTATTGAAGTTTCTTATATCATGCTAACTGAAGGCCAGGAATACAATTTTCATGGTCCGAAACTCAACATTTTGAAAAATAATATGCATTGGAGCATTTCTCAGGAAAGAAAAACATCTGTAACTTGTTTTTAAAAAAACCTCCTGGTGGGTAAAGGTGCCTAGGAGAGTGATTCTGAAGAAGAGCAGTCCAAGTAATGTTGTCAAACGCCATACATAGTAAAGAGGTTGAGGTAGTGTCAGAAGTTACTGATACTTTTACTACTTTTACTGCTACTTCCCATTTAAGTAGTCCTTTTTGATTCAAGCAATATGCCAAGCCCTACACATACATATGCATTGATAGAGAACAAATATTTTCTTGGTGGATGATATGAGAATTCCTTGTGGAGAGAGACTTTTTTTTTTTTGCAGAAAAATTTCTTCACCTCACTGAGGTGTGGAAGGCCTCTGGTGTCTGGAGTTGAGGGTGTCAGGCTATTCCCTGGTTTAAAAATAAGGCGGACTCTTGGCGTGAGCAGGTGGGAAAAAAGGGAGATGACAGGGAGTCCAAGAACTGCTGTGTGTAGAGAACGAGGGAAGAGACATCCCATGTTTTGAACCAGGAGGAGTGACTCCAGAATAAAACCTGTCCAATGGGGGCTCTTTCAAGTGAACCATTTGTACTCCATGTGCTGCCAGCCCTCCTGCTGACAAATCTTTGTTATAATTATGAGTCACGATTTGCAGAGAAAGGGCTGTTTGCTTTCAAGGTGAACTTTGAGCTAACACACTGATAAGTTGGAAAAAGGCTAATAACTGGTTTATGCTTAAGAGGCAATTGATGAGGGGGTGAGAATTTGGATTGGAATCCTAGCTCTACCATGATTTCAGTTTTTCTCCTTCCTGGTCTATTTGCCCTTCGTGGTCTATTCTCAGAGTTCTCTGTGCACTGGGAGGCTGACCTCTATGTTCTATGTCACTTGGGCTCCCCTAACCTCTGACTTCCAGTTCAGTTTGATCAATGAAATGGGAGGTGCTGGGAGAAGATTAGGGGATGGGAGAAATCCCATTCTGATCTTGAGATTTTTTTCCCTCCTTTCCTACTAAGCTGTGGTTTTGGCCATGGCTAGTTTCTCTATCTATAGCCATCTCGCCCACATGTGTAGCTCTCACCTGATTTCAGCTATATCAGTCTCTCCTCTTGTCCCTTCAAGCCTAGAGATGATAATGACTTTCTGTTGGGTAGTCTTTGTATCCATCACTATATTTCTTCCCTTAATTCTGCCATACATTAAACATTTCATTCTCTTTTGAACATGCTGACCTCCCTGATTGTTATAGTGAGTGACCTTGTACAAGTACTTAATTGTTTTGTGCCTCTGTTTTCACATCTGCAAAATGGGGTTGATATTAGTACATACCACATAGGACTGGTTGTCAGGAGATTAAACACAAAAAAAGTATTTTGCCCGTAATAAGTAATATAGTAATAATAAGTAGCTATGTTATTTATTACAGTGATAGTAAGTAAAGTTTCTTATTTAATCCTTAAAACAATTCTATAATGTAGGTAGGGATTATTTTCTTTATTTTACATATGGAAAAGCTAAGTAAGGCCTAGTGAAGTTTAGATAGCAGAGTTGTGATTCAAAAACCAGGTCAAATTTGGAAGATATTTTTCATTTCATTGCATAAAATGAGATTTTCCACCCTGTTAAAGGGTAGAGAATAAATAGTAAAAAGCATACTGAAATATTCTAGTGATGATGGAGTATTTAGTAGGTTTGTTTTAAAGAAACTGATTTCCTAGAATTGACTCTGGACAGTAAAAGAACATTTATCAATGTCATGCCATGAAATATGGCTTTTTATACCCTCCCCAAGCAGAACTTGTCACTTATATTTTTATTTTTTTAAGCCATTTTTTTTTTCTTTTGGCTTCAAGGAACTTGTCCTTTTCGTGTGTTTTTGTGTCTCCAAACCTTGGTTCTGGTAAAGGACTATTTTCATCTTCCTTATTGCCCACTGAAAAGACCTGAAATCCAGTGATTAATGAAACAATTCTGATTCTCATTTTCCAAGGTAAGGCTTTTGTACTGAAAGGAGGATGGACAAGTGAAACTGGGAGGGCTTAGTTTCACAATAAACCTTCCTTTAAAAATCTGACTGTTGTGTGAGGGGAGACAGGGAGACAATGGATGTAATCAAACTGGATTTGTCTAAGCCAATGACACAACATCTCCTGAAAGTCCTTTGGAAGGAAATAAACTCCTTTTGGCTTCTATAGCTTGGGGGAGGTATTATCTTTCAGACTGAAAACAAAATGCTGGGCCCAACAGAAATCTCCTGGTAAAATGTGTGCGCTAGATCCTATTCAGCGGCCTCCTCTGTGGCAGCTGGGCTGGAAGGAGGACGTGTAAGGTATCAAAAAGGAGACTGGCCAGAGGTGTCAAGAATGATGGTTCTAGACTGGTTCTAGACATCAGCAAGATGACTGAATAAGATGTCCTTCTTTGTATCCCCCCCTTAACAACCACACTTTGGCATTTATCTACAGACAAAAGTGCCTTTGGGGGAACTGTAGGATGCAGCACCACATGCCAAGGGACCCAGGAGGAGTCCTGCCTACCTGTGCACTGGCTAATAGGCAAAGAGACCTCAGTCCCAGCTGTAGGCTCTGCAGTGGGCTGTGAACTGGTTCCAGCTGGGAGCTCTGGAGAATCCTGTCTTAGACGATCACTCATGGGTGAGAAAGTCTATGTGGATTCTCGGGGTCCAGCAGAGAAGTCCCAGCAGCACACTGTTGGAACAAAGAAGAAAAAAATATGAGTTTGGATGTATTGAAGCGGGTAAGAGGAACAGTTTGACTTTTCTCTGTCACTCCTTCCCTAAGGCAGCACAACTCAGTGTCCTGGAAGACCTTCCTGGCTGCGATGTCTCCTATGGGGGAAAGTGGGAGCTGTAAGTGAGCTCCCAGCTTCCCCAACTATGAGGGACTTTGCCAAAGAGGCCCATTTATCCCTCACTCTATGCAGAAAAATTTATATTTTTAAAATGTCTGTATTACCTAAAGCCATCTAAAGAGTGAATGCAATCCTGTCAAAATTCCAATGGCATTTTTCACAGAAAACTAAAATTAATCCTAAAATTCATATGGAATCACAAAAGACCCCAAATAGCGAAAGCAATCCTGAGAAAGAAGAACAAAGCTGGAGCCATCATCCTTCTTGATTTTTAAACTACCTAACAAAACTATGGTAATCAAAACTGTCTGGGACCTGCATAAATATAGATACATAGACTGATGTAACAGAATTGAGAGCCCAGAAATAAACCCCTGCAGATATAGTGAACTAATATTTGACCAGGAAACCAAGAATACTCAATGGAAAAGAATAGTCTCTTCAATAAATGGCATTGGAAAAATGATAATCACATGCAGAACATGAAATTGGACTCCAGTCTTACACAGCTCACAAAAATTAACTCGAAGTAGATTAAAGACCTAAATGTCAGACCTGAAACCATAAAACTCCTAGAAAAAAAACCACAGGGAGAAAGCTCCTTGACACTATAGTCTTGGTAACAATGTTTTGGATGTGATACCACACAAGCAACACAAGAAAGAATAAATAAGTCTACATCAAAATAACAAGCTTCTGCACAGAAAAGAAATAATTAAAACAAAACAAAAATGCTACCAACTGAGTGAGAGATAATATTTGCAAACCATCTATGTGATAAGAGGTTAATACCCAAAATATATAAGAAACTCACACAACTCAATAGCAAAAATGAAACAATCTGATTGAAAAATGGGTAGAGGGACTAAATAGACATTTGCCCAAAGAAAACATACAAGTGGCCAACAGGTTCATTAAAAGGGGCTCGACATCAGTAATCATCAGGGAAATGCAAATCAAAATCACAGGGAGATGTCACCTCACACCAGTTAGAATGACTATTATTAAAAGGACAGGAGATAACAAGTGCTGGTGAGGATGTGGAGAAAAGGGAACCCTAGTGCACTGTTGGTGGGATTGCAGATTGGTTCAGCCACTATGGATATCAGTATGGAAGATCCTCAAAAAATTAAAGACAAAACTACCATATGATCCAGCAATGCCATTCCTGGATGTTTATTCAAAGGAAATGAAATCAGGGTCTTGAAGCGATAACTGCACCACCATGTTCATTGCAGCATTACTCGCAACAGCCAAGGTACGGAAACCACTTGTGTCCACTGATAAAGAAGATGTCACACACACACACACACACACACACACACACACACACACACACAGAGGACTATTATTCAACCATGACAAAGAAGAAAATCCTGCCATCTGCAACAACATGTATGAATCTTGAAGACATTTTGCTAAGTGAAATAAGTCTGACAGAGAAAGACAAATACGTTGTGATTTCACTTATATGTGGAATCTATAAAAGCTGAACTCAGAGAAACAGTCAAGTGGTGTTGCCAGGGGCTGGAGGGTTGGGATGTTGACCATAGGGTACAAACTTCCAGCTAGAAAATAAGTAAGTTCTGGGAATATAAGGTACAGCTGGTGATTATGGTTAACAATACTGTATTACATACTTCAAAGTTGCTAAGAGAATTTAAGGTTCTCACCACAAAAAAGAATTGGTAATTATGTGTAAAGGAGGTGTTAATTAATATTATCGTGGAGGTCATTTTGCAATATATGTGTGTCAAATCATCACACTTACACCTTTAAATGTACACAATGTTAAATGTCAATTATGTCTCAATAAAGTTGGAAAAAAAGGAATGATGGTTATATCCAAAAAGGCACATTGAGTGTAGAAAATTAGAAATTAACTAAATGAATATTAGGAAAAGAAATCTATCTATTCTATCTATCTATATCTATCTATCTATCTATCTATCTATCTATCTATCTATCTATCTATCTCTCTATCTATCTCCAAGGGAGAAAAATAACCCACTTGGATGGACCCTAATAGGGGAAAGAGTAGCTAGCATGAGAGAAAAGCCAAATATAATACATTTGCTATGATAAGCCTTTGGACAGAGGTCATCATTCAGTTGTCTCTTTGTATAAATTCATACCCAGTTCATCAACCTCCTTCCTTTAGTGTCCCCCCAAACGTGGCTGATGTGGGGTGGTGCCTGCATTAGCAGATGTAGACTCATTGTGATAAGAAACAATCTTCCCTTCTCAGCGACAAGTACAGTCAAGTTTATTTCATGCTCACTTCATGGTCCAATAAATATCAGTAGAGCAGATTTGCAAGATTGATTTCCTTTTACCTTAAAAATCTATTTAACAGGTCCTTTTCCCCCTCCCCTATCTATAGGAGCTCCACAGTCAGGTATAGTCATTGTCAGTGTGACCTTCAGGGTCATTGTCATCCTTACCTTTATCACCCACAGGTGAACAAGAGCAGCCACATTCATTAAGTGTTATTGTGTATTGGTTGCCATGGCAAACATTGCACATAGCTCATCTCATTGATTGTTTACAAGGATTGATCATCATAAGGAATGCATTATTTACTTCCATTTAATAGATTAGGAAACTGAGGCTAGAATTACATAGTCAGGAAAGTGGAGCTGGAATTCAGACCTATATCTATTTAAATCCTAAGTTTTGTATTTTTTACCATTTCTTTATAGTGTCCTAGCATGTCTTAAATAGAGAGAAGAAAATTTGAAAAGGTAGAAAGAGCTATCAGTCCAATTCACTTTCCACTTAGAATGAAGTGGCAAAAGCACTAGAAGATTTAGCCAGTTCTTAGGGATTGAACCCAGTGTCGCCCTGGCCCCTAAGCCTGGCAACCCGAGTTTGCAAACATATACAAGATATCTGTTGTCCTCGTTGAGTCAGGAATGAAACCCAGGCTTTCCTGGTTTTACACTAAAGTCCCACTCACACAAAGCCATGTAGATATTTACTAGATTGTACTGAAATTTTGAGATGTGGTTAGGGGATAGAACAATTTATATTATATTAACAGTTTATATTAACAGTTCATATTGAAATTGAGCTTCAGGTATTCCTGTTCCCAGGCCCCACCCCACCCCCCGAATTCCCCCAGGAGCTTGCACAGGGTGCTTTGCCTTAGCTTCAGGCCACCTGCCCTGTTGGCCCCTTTCACCTTCTGGCCTGCATTGCCCATACCCCACATTTTCTTATTCTATCAGATACAACCTTTAGTTCTCTCCAGCTTCACATTTAGTTTCCTGTTTACCCTTGTGAATACAAATCCATCCAAATCCATCAAGGTTCTCAATAGAGTACAAGGGCTATAACAGGTTCCACCTTCCTTAGAAGGCATGTGGCAGAAATTGCCTGTCCTCCCCACTCTAGAGCTATTACCCTGGAGAGACTGGGCCCACTCCTGCCAGGGCCTAGAAGAGCCTTCCTCTTTGGATCAACGCTAATGGTAACGTCAGAGTCCAGAATCAAGAAGATTCCCTGGAGGCCAATTTTGACTGAATCTGGGTCTCTACCTCCTCCTGCCTCTGGGCTAGGCTGGGGATTTTGAATCTCAGAGGGCTGCGTTGGGCTTTTGTGCTCCTTAAAGGGTGTTTGGCACCCTGTAAAAACTGCTTATTAAAGGAAAGAGTAGGACTGCTTTCCCTTTAATGGTCTATCCATGGAAAGTTTGACCCACATGGGGAGGTCTGACGTGGAAGACTAGACTTGGAGCTGGTGGTTGAGCCTGTTTGGCAAGGCAGTAGTAGCAAGGCCTACAGAGGGAAGCTATGGCCCTCAAGCTCTGAAGCCAAGTTCCTGGTGGTGGTCAGGAAAGCCCAGTGAAGGCTCTATAAAAAATAATAACAGCAGTTAAGCCACTCAAGGGTCCAGCTTAGAGCTGAAATTCCAGCTTTTGCTTTTCCTTTTCTTTTTTTTTCCTCCTCACTCTTGAGGTTTGGCTCACCGCTTTTTCCCCTCTCCTGAGATCCTGTTGACACATGAGTGTTATTAAGGCTTCTGCAGGGTGGGGTGAAGGGTGACCATGTCACAAAGGAAGGCTATTTGGCTGGGACTCCCCCTTCCATCCCCTCCAGCTGGTCTGAATCTCTTTAGTTCTTCCTAACGGATTTTGGCATTGGTGGCCTGCCTCTCTATTCAAAATAATTAAAACCAAAGGAATTCAAATTAGGTCCTTTCTTGCTGTCAATGCCGTTTTGCCCTAGTTTGTAAGGTTGGCGGAAGTGGGGTGTCATTGGGACCTCTTGGCTCCCTACCTGGACCTGAACCCAATTAAGTCCTCATGCGGAGTATGTCCAAGCTGTGAGACCCCTAAAGGAGGAACTGGCAAATTCTGGGCGTGTGTGAAGCTCTTTCCACTCTCAGACTTGTGGCAGAAATTACTAATGGACCAAGGCATTTTGTTTTGCCCCAACTAAGCCTGGGCAGAATCTCATGATACTTTTTTTTTTTGATTTATTAATTTTTAAAAATTGAGATAACATTGGTTAAAGCATATAAATTACATTATGATTTGATATCTGTGTACTCTGCTGCGGCTCACCATCAAAAGTCTAATTTCCATTGGTTACCATATATTTGACCCCCTTTACTCATTTTACCCACCTCCAAAAGAAACTCCTTCCTAGGCCTGCAGACATCTTGTACCTTCCTTCTCCTCTCCCCCATCTACCTCCACATGTCCTCTTCTTGAAATGCAGTCTAGCTTCCAGGGAAGGTTTTAGGCTTTGATTCTAGGTCTGTTGGACTTCAAAGGCTGTGTTCTTAACCACTTTGATGCCTCCTGGTTGACCATAGACAATCTACTCTGATCTTTACTTCCTGGAGGGAGAAGAGTTTTCTCCCCTGTAAAATGAAGATAATATAACCTGTCTCATTGAATTAGTGTAAGGACTGAGTCAGTGTTTGTAGCATAGGGCTTGATCTGTTGTGAATATGTTGTACTATTTATCATCATCATCATCATCATCATCATCCATTATCATCATTAGCATTTTCATTATTATTTTTTTAAATAAATCTATTCCCTCTTCCCCCACACCTAACACTGTAGTTGGCACATCACAGGTATTCAATATGTGTGAGTAGCTCTGTTAGGGCATCCTATGGTATTATTACTCCAGTAAGGAGGAGGAACCAATGACTGTCCAGACTGAGAACTCTGGCTGACCTTCTGGCAGCCTCATAAACAATTCCAGGAAACCTCTTCCTCGTTACCTTGGGAAAAGCTTGGAGAAGTAACTCAGTCAAGCAAGAATCAGAAGCTCTTCCCAGTTCCTTCAGGACCTTGGCTGTTTGTGGCCATCCTGTAGGGGTTGGCCTTCTGACTGGGCAGTGAGATAAGACCTGTTCTTCTTATGTTCATGGGGGAATAGTTATGGGGTTTCCTGTGTGTGGAAAGGGCAGAGATTAGATCATATAGGAAAGGAGATCTCATTAACTATTGTGTTCCTATCTTTAACACCTTATGCCTGAAATAGACCACTCTTACTGAGATTTTGAGAGAAGTGTGTTTCGTCACCAAGAGCTCTAAGAAAAGCAGAATTCCCTGAGATTTGGCCTGAACAGTCCTCAGACAAATGCTAATATAAGATTTATTATCCAGATTACTATACTTCTTCATCCTGGGGAGAGAATTGCTATGATTCAGGCAGTCTTCCTTAAGCTCTTAGGGATCATTTCCTTCTTTAAAACATATTAGTTCTGGTGATGGCAGGTTTGAATCTCTATTGGCCAAATGAGGGCAGTATATCTTGCTTCCAGTCTGCACTTATCTGTTATTCCTCATGGTTCACCTGTTTGTTTTCTAAAAATTTTAAACTTTTAATTTCCAGATACTTTTAGATTTATAGAAAAGTTGCAGTGATAATACAGTGTTCCCATAGATCTTCAGCCAACTTTCCCTAACATCTTATACAATTATGGTACATTTGTCAAAACTAAGAAATTAACATTGGTACCACACTATTATTAACTATGCTGCAAACTTTTGGGTTTTCTTGGATTTTACCAGTTTTTCCACTAGTATCCTTTTTTTTGGCTGTTGTTCCATAACTCAATCCAGGATTTCACATTGTTTTAAACTGTCATGCTTCTTTAGTCTGCTCTGATCTTGGACTGTTTCTGAGTTTTTCCAGACATTGACAAATATTTTGCAGAATGTATCAATATCTGGGTTTGTCTGATGCACCTACTTATTTCAATAAATTTTATAATTTATAGTTTTAGATTTACAAATATGGAAAAAGGAACAGAGAGTTCTACATACTGCACAACGATTTTTCTTATTAACATCTTAGATTATTATGATATATTTGTCACAATAAATAAACCAATATTATTCTAAACTCCATAGTTTATTCAGATATCTTTAGTTGTTTTGTGTATTTTTTTTTCTTTTTTACCTTATGTCCTTTTTCTGTTCCAGGATCCCATCTAGGATGCCATACTACATTTAGTTGTCATTTTTCCTTAGGGTCCTCTGGTTTGTGGCAGTTGTTCAGACTTTCCTTGTTTTTAATGACCTTAATAGTTTTGAGGAGGACTGATCAGATATTTTGTAAACTGTCCTTTGGTTGGGATTTGTCTAACATTTTTCTCATAATTAGACAGGTTATTTTTTTTATGGGAGGAAGAATATAGAGGTAAAGTACCATCCTTATCCCATTAGATAAAGAGTAACTACTATCAACAAAACTGATGGTGTTGACCTCGTTATCTTGGTCGAGGTGGTGTTCATCAGGCTTCTCCATTGTAAATGTACCCTCCCCCACCCTTTCCATACTGTACTCTTTATAATAAGTACAGTACACATTTAAGGATTTAAAGAGTTGGGAGTTAATGTTCCACCTCCTTGAGGGTGGAGTAGTTATACACATTATTTGGAATTCTTTTTGCATGTAAGATTTGTCTTATCTCTCCTATTTATATCAATATGGAATTCAATATATATTTATTTTATACTTTGGGTTATAATTTAATATTACTTCACTTATTTTTTTGCTCAAATTGTTTCAACTTTGGTTATTGGTAGCTTTGCCCCTTTATTCCCATATCCCTTTGACACAGCTCTATGATTTTGTTTTATTCATTCATTCACACATTCATTCATTGGAGCACTCCTCACTGTCTGGCACTATCAGATACTTCAGGCTCATCTTACATAATTCCTGCTTCAGTTCTAAAATCAGCCATTTTCCCAAAATCCCTGGTTCCTTATATTGTAGAATAGTATTAGAAACCAAGATATGGGTGCTAGGTATGCTCATTGCTACTGGGATGTTGTTGCTTCCTGGCCCTCTCAGCTAACAGAGAAGGAAATATATGTGTGTATAGTAACCCGTGGATCTATTAACATTTCTATATGTAATTATCTGTGTCCATATTAAGACAAATATGAATTCATACTGATGTTTCCAATTCTAACCCAGTCTCCTTTTTTTGCTTATTTATAAACTATCTCCAACAGTAAGAAATCTGTCATTCATTTCCTTAATTGTGAATTCCAGTATACATGTATAGTGGTTAGAGATGTGTTAGCCTATACCCTTGTGGAAAACAATTTTATCAACTAGAGCACAGCACTCTGTACAGTTATTTCCCCTTAGTCATACAGACTCCACTCATTTCATTACTTAGATCAGCACATTTCTCCCCTTTCCCTTCATTGAGGTTTGTTTCATGGATTTGTATTGTAGTTCAGGTAGATTTTTTTATCACATTCTGCATTCCATCTGGGATTTCCCTGACTTCCTAAATGATTTATGTTTAATTTGCATACATCAAAATTCACTCTGTGTTGAAAAGTTCTATGGATGTTTACAAATACATAGTGTTGCTCATTTCTGTTTTTCTTCTTGATGTTATGATTTTAAAAATATTACTGTCTTGCAAATATAAGGTATGTCAGAAATTGTATTTAATTTTAATACAGTGATTGTATTCCCTTCAGAAATTAGTGAAGGGAATTGTAATATATTAAAACCAGTCCAAATAGCATTGCATAACCTAGGTATCTAATATTAGGTTAAGAGTGCTCAATTAGATACAGAACTGGTTATAAGCCATACATTCTGAGATTATCTGCTCTATGGGAGATAAATTCTTTCCATCTCAACCATACAAAAACGTACAAGCTAGCCTCTGCCTCAACAGGGGCATAAAATAGCTCAGACAACAGTTGTTAGGAAGAGCACTGCACTGGGAAAACGCCTAGCCATTACTTCTCAAGTTTTAGATACTTTTTCTGATACTGAGTTGGTCAGAAAACAAAGTTGAAGTATCTAACAAAACTACGTACTTAGAAATAGACAATTTGAAGTATCTAACAAAAAACTACGTAGTTGGAAATGGACAAAAATTGTTAAAGAGAGAAATTTAAGAAAGAAAAGTAAGAATAGGATGAATCCAGGGGTAAAGTTAGACTCAGAAATTTATACCTGAAAATCTTGCTCAACTTTTAAGGGAAGATTGCAAATCTGACTATTAGCTTTCCACCTCTCAAAGAAAAGAAGGAATAGGGGACTTCTAAGCTTTGTCACGCTCATTGATGGTTCTGAAACATACAGACTTTGGATCTAATTTTTCACTGGGGCAGAAAAAAAAAGCTGTTTGGTAGATTGTTGGCAGAAATGTCTGTAGCTTCAGAAGCTAAAAGTTTTATGGCAATGAGAAAGACCTCAGATAAAGCCCCAGGGACCTTAGCCTTTTTTTTTTTTTTTTTTTTAACATAGAACTGCACTCTCTTGGGTGCTTCTGGCCAGAACTCTTAGCAAATTAAACCAAGGCCAGGGGTCTAAACCTGCTCTAAGCCAAACAGAAAAGAGATAATTCTCTGATAGTCCCCACTATGATGTGTCTGGCTAGGTTAATTTTCTGTAATTACTAATATCATTTGAAGAGGTTAGATATGGTTTTATTAATGGTGATAGAATCTTAAATCCTCACAAAATTGTCTGTCCTGAGAACTGGTTCCTCCCAACCCTGAAAGATATAGGGGTAAAGGACTGTGGGACTAAGAATTGCCAAGAGAGCTCTTTAAGCAAGGAACAGGGCTCAGGACAGAACACAATATGTCAACCATGGGGGAATGAGAAGCCTGCTGTGAGCCCGATGGTGCTTCTAGATTGTTTTGACATTTTTCTAGATTAACCTCCCTATTGTGTTTTGCATTTAGGTAAAGTTTCTTTTGAAATGTGCAACCTTTGTTCCTTTATCTGCATTTAGGCTGTAGAGACAGGGACACACTAAGTCTTGACAGGTGGCATTGGAAGTATCATGGGAGAAATTCTAGAGAGGAGAGAAACATCGGAGGCCAAAAGTTGAGGTTACTTGTGTGGCTGGGTGTTCTCCAGAGCTGCACGTCCCAGGAGCACATTTCTGTTCTGGTTTTAGAAGGAAAACCTTATAATTGGTTCTTTTAAGGGTGGTTCTCTTACTGTGTTTTTATGTAGAACTGGAGTTGAGGTCTTTTTTGCCGGAGTCATCATCTCTCAGTCAAGAAGTGTTGTGGGATATCTTCCCTATACAAGATTAATGGAAAATGGCTTTTCTCTTTGAAAGGGTGTTGGAAATACAATACCTTCAACTGGTCTCAAATTCAGGCAGATCATTTCTAAGATAAGTATTTTTTACTGCACTGTTTTCATTTTCCCAGTGAGGTCACCAGTCCGCCTCCCTGGGAGGCCTCCCACACGGGAACATCACACCATCAACTCAGCCCTGGAGATCCTATCTGGCAGCCCTGGCACGTGTCCTGAGACTGAGACATACACAGTGAGAGCAGATATGGCTCCTCCTTGCTCACTCGCAGAGATGTGAATCTCAGCACTTTGAGTGGCAGTTTTGTGGCTTGCAAATGCTGAGTGGTGCTCATGGATCCAAAGGACAATCATTTTATCCGAGGGTGTTAGTTAAACCCCAAATGTTGTATTTGAGACTGAAAAAACTTGCAGGAATTTTCCATTTTCATTAGTATTTCTTCATTATAAATGACCATAACAAGTAATTTCTGGAATATTCTGAAAACCAAGGTAATTATACCTTTCAAAGAAAAGAAAATTGTAAATATCACAGAAACCCACTGTCATATGCCCAGATACTACTTTTATTCATTATTTACATCATCAGTACCACTACAATAAAACAACAAAAGAAGACTGCCTAAAAATGTTGCCTTTGTATTTCTTGGGATTTTACTTGCAAAAGATATTTCTGAATTAAGAAGTCTTCTTTCTAATATTATAAATTGAGGCATGGGAGAAATCAGTCATTCAGAGTTCAGTGTTCTTTAATTATATAACTTGTTTCTTTCTAATATCCTCATGATCAACCCCTAAGCAAATGAGATTTTATTGGAAAGGAGTGGGAATGTGGGTGGGGGGTGAGCAGGACTTAAACTGGGCACATAGTACTATATCTAAGGGTCTTTTCAGCATTAAGACTTTTCCCTTATTGAAACAATCCTTTCCTTAACAAAATTAGGTCCTGTATTTAAGGCAATCTGAAGTATTATATGTGGCTGTAATAATACACACCTGAAGATAGTCACCTAATACTCCAGTAGGGGCTCAGCTTCAATTTAGGGAGTGACAAGGGAGCAGTTCCAAGTAGATGTCTTGTTGTTCCATGTCTAGCTCTTAGTGAAAGTTCCAGCTATTGGTTGCTGTGACCACAGAGCAAGTTGGGAAGGTGGAAGGGAAAGTCATATCCCAGCTTCCCAGGTGCTCACAGCAATCGGTATACAGCATATTCCACAATGCCATCCCCTCTGTGGGGATGTCTGCCACTTTCTACCCTGCCTTCTTTAACACCCTCCTTTGGATAACGTGTAACCCACTGTAACATATCCTTATTCAATCATTTACTTGTTCATTCCCAAGCACATATAAGTTATGGTTGTTACATTGCAAACAACAGATGCTGATTTGGACTAACTTAATTTAAAAATGGATGTATTGGAAGATTAACAGGCAACTGAATGGCAAAGCCATGGTAGTTTGCAGTGAGGACTGCGCTGTTCCCCACTTTTCTGTATCCACAGCCCTTGTGATGTGACTTTGCAGCCCCTGCCATCAAAGAGTACAGCCGACTTCCCACCCCCTTGAATCTAGGCTGGCCCTGTGATTTGCTTTGGTCCATACAATGCAGTGGGAATGATGATGTGCCAACTCTGAACCTAGGCCTCAGCAAGCCTTGCTGCCTCTATTCGTTTTTCTGGAACTTGTCTAGCTGCATATGTATAAGTTCAAGCTAGTATGCTGGAAGATGTGACACCATGGAGAGCAGAGATGATCCCAGCTGAGGTGACCCTAACACCCCAGCCTCCGGTTCACCAACAGCTGACCACAGATATGTGTGTGTATCCTTCCAAGATCAGGAGAAATGCCCAGCTTCACCACATTATTGACCTTCAGAATTTTGAGATACATAAAAAGATATTATTTTAGGCTATTAAATTTGGGGATGATTTGTTACACAACAAAAGCTCACTGATACAAAAGCCTTGAGAAGAATAAAAGCCATCCAGGAACAAGGGCACTTGTGGTCCCTTTAGAGAGCTGCCACCAGATGCCATAGTTTCAGTTGCCTTTCATTCTTTTTGAACCTTGCCCATTCCCAGGTATAATAATTTGGTCCAAATTGTATCATGTGCCCTCCCCTAGGATGGGGTGGAGTCTTCTGGTTCAGCAGCCTTGCCTGAACCATGAGGAGCGAGAAAGGGCAGTTCCTTTAAGAGAAGTGGGGTAAACAGCTGCTATTTCCAGAAACAGGGAAGAGGAGGACCTGGGTAGACACAACAGATGTCCACTACAAGCATTTATTTTGTGTATTTCCTCAGGAAGGAGTACGACATTCCCTTTCATCAAGGAAGTTTTGCTTCAGTGGAGGAGTCCAGCAAGAAACAATGTCAGATAAGTAACAATGTAGTTACTACTGTCATAGAGGGGCTGCAGATGACTGTGAGAGCAGGGGAAGGACACCAAACCCAGACTCCTGGCCAGGAAAGGATTCTTGGAGGAGACTACATTGGAAGCAAGTTCTGTGAGATAAATGATAAGCTAGGTGAAGAGACAGGAGGGGCAAGTAGCATGGAGGTCCTTCCAGGCATTTGGAGTAGCAGGAGTGAAAACCTAGAGTGAGAGTTTTAAATTTTAATGGGGACACATTTATACCATGCTTTGTCTGGTGTGGCCCAACTTCTTAAAAAAAACGAAATCCATTTACAGATCCCACCAGTTATCATTTTATTTCCCTCTGTTATAGTGAGCCTCGTATGCTTGCTAAGGAATGTTTATTTTCTCCTATGAAGTTTGGAAAGCGATTGCAGGTATTTGAGCAAGTTGTACTCAGATTTGTGTTTCAAAAAAATTTTTTTAGCAGCAAGTAGAAAGAAGGAAAATGGCAAGGGGCAAGAAAGGAGTCAGGGAGACCAATTAGGAAGCTACTGCTGTTTTCTAGACAAGAAATAATGGCATCAACTAAAGGGAATGGAATTAGAAAATGGCAAGGATGGGATGGATCTTTTTATGATATCCTTAAAGGTTATGTGGAAACACCAATTGCTTCTATCTTTTAAATAACTGTTGTTGCCTTAAAGCAAAGTCATAATTTAGAAGGGCTTTGTGTCTGATAACAGATCTTGCTTTATGTCAGATAAGACATATCTGTTATGGAGAAATTGGTAATAAGCGTAAATTTACATGATGCTGAGACACCAAATACCTGTTTGTTCATGCTTGGAAAAATAAACAGCTCTCCTTGGACCCACTCAGCTTGCCAGAGAGCCAAGCAATTTCTACACCCATTTAGAGTCATGGTGTGAGATGGAGGGCCGTCAAAGGACAGCCCTGAACTAGAACCAGATGGAAGAAGATTCATGCCAGAGACCCTTATCCAAACCTCTTCTTTTCAGTGTTCAGAGGTTGACTGTTCAGAGAAAGTGCATCTGATGCCTTAGTCACAACTGGATCAGCTGGAAAAACAATGCTAGAAGGTGTCTGTCTTGTGAGGGATGAAACGAGCAGCTGTCAAGGGATCCATGCTAGCCTTTGGGCAGGAGAGGGTGATGTTCTTGCTCAGAAGGGTTTGGATGGAAAGCAAAGAGAAAAGATTGAGTTGAGGTTTTCTCCTTTCCTATGATAGAGTATGCTTGGAAAATAGATGCAGCTCTCCAGGATGTGTATGAGTTGGGAAGGTAAAAAAATATGAATTTATAGTGGAGAGAAGGGCATTTTTGTTAGCTAGTACTTAAAAAACCCTCGAGATTCTACAAATATCAGTCATTCAATTAGTATGTTACACATCTGTTATTAAGCATGAAAAGTCACAGAAGAGTACATGACTCTTTTACTCTAGTTGGAAAGTCCAGATTTACATGGAAAAATGCTTATAATAAAAGCAGGAAGAAAGGCTAATAGCTACCAGAATTTATTGGTGTTGGTAAAGGGATGAGGTGCCTAACGAAGGCAATTTGGCAACTATCAGTTGTTTTTATCTCCAACTGATACCATTGTCACAAAGCTTCACTGACATGGTTGAAAGAAGACTTTGTATATACAGAGCTTTACAGTTTGGCCTCCTTACTAGGCCACATTGCATACACAATGTGTGCTCAATGCATTATTTGTTTTTCATAAATCTGATAATTATATTGTCAATTACACCATTTTATTGCATTCTGGTTTTGCATGTGTGTACATGTATAAGCATTGATTTGTTAAATGAAACATTTCAAATACATCATAGGTTATATAATCCTGTTTCTCCATTTTTCTGTTTTTCTTTTATTTTTTTTTTTTGCTAAGCTAGGTAGCTCCAGAAATGGAAGTGATGCAGGACATGTTAGGGCACTGTCCAATTAATTATCAAATAACAACGATTACTTTTACTGAAGAACTATTTTGAGCCACTTTACCTATATATTTTAAAATAAAATAAAAAAATTAAAGTAAATGTATTTACAGCAAAAACAAGAAAAATCAGATGAGGAGGAGAATAAGTTACCTGTAACACTGTGGGAAACCTCATCACTGGAGACCCCTATTAAGAGGCAACCATATTGTCTCAGAGTCATGATACCACCAAGTTAGATGACAGGCCAGCACTGCTTTCCCCCATTCAATGGGGCAGAGGACATGGGAGAAAGGTGAGGAATATGCCTTTTAAAGGAGTGAGGTGGAGAGGGGTCTCTGCATTACTGGGCACTGCTCTCTGATAAAGGGGCATAATACTGAGGTACCAGTGAGGGGGCAAAGATCTTCCAGACCAGGAGCGGGTAGGATCGCTGGATGACTTTTTGCAAGCTGGCTATCCTTTAGAAAGTGCACCCACCCTTTTCTGTCAGACTTTCTCTTTCCTGGTGAGAAGCCCAGTGCTTTTTTTTTTTCTTTAATTAAATTTATTGGGGTAACAATGGTTAGTAAAATTACATAGGATTCAGGTGTACAATTCCATAATACATCATGTACATATCACGTTGTGTGCTTACCACCCAGAGTCAATTCTCCTTCCATCACCATATATTTGATCCCTTTACCCTCTTCTACCACCCCCACCCTCCCTTACCTTCTGCTAACTACTAAACTGTTCTGTATCTATGAGTTTTTGTTTCTTTGTTCCTTTATTGCTTTCAGTTTTATATTCCACGTATCAGTGAAATCATATGGTTCTTGACTTTTTTTGTCTGATTTATTTCACTTAGCAAAATAATCTCCACATACATCCATGTTGTTGCAAATGGCAGTATTTCATCTTTTCTTATCGCAGAGTAGTATTCCATTGTGTATATGTACCACATCTTCTTTATCCAATCATTTATCGATGGACACTTTGGTTTTTCCCATGTCTTGGACACGTAAATAATGTTACGATGATCGGAGTACATATATCTTTACAGATTAATGTTTTCAGATTTTTTGGGTAGGTACTCATAGAAGGATTGCTGGGTCATATGGTAATTCTAGTGTTAATTTTTTAAGGAACCTCCATACTGTTTTCCATAGTGGCTGTACCAATTTAACATTCCCACCAGCAGTGTATGAGGGTTTCTTTTTCTCCACAGCCTCTCCAACACTTGTTATTTGTCTTGTTGATAATAGCCATTCTAACATGTGTGAGGTGACATCTCATGGTGGTTTTGATTTGCATTTCCCTTATAGTTAGTGAAGTTGAACATATTTTCATATATCTGTTGACTGTATGTCTTCTTGGGGGAAGTGTCTGTTCAGGTCATCTGTCCATTTTTTAATTGGATTTTTTTGTTGTTGTTGAGTTGTATGAGTTCATTATGAATTTGGGATATTAGCCCCCTATTGGAGATGTTGTTTGCAAATATCTTCTCCCATTCGGTTGGTTGCCTCTTTGTTTTGTTGATGGTTTCTTTTGCTGTGCAGAAGCTTTTAGTTTGATATAGTCCCATTCATTTATTTTAGCTTTTACTTCCCTTGCCTTTGAGGTCAAATTCATAAAATCCTCTCTGAACCGAAGGTCCATAAGTTTAGTACCTATGCTTTCTTCTTTTTGTTTCAGGTTTTATGTTTAGGTCTTTGATCTATTTTTAGTTAATTTTGGTGTATGGTGACAGATAGCAGTTTAGTTTCATTCTTTTACATCCTATCAAAATTATTGAGATGCAGCCAAAGTAGCAATAAGATGGAAATTTGTATCATTATGGGCCTGTCTCAAGAAACAAGAAGCCCAAATAAACAACCTAACATTACACCTTAAAGAGCTCGAAAAAGAAAAACAAATCAAACCCAAAGTCAGCAGAAGGAAGGAAATAATAAAAATTAGAGCAGAACTAAATGAAATAGAGAGCAGAAAGACAATAGAAAAAAAATTAGTGTAACAAAGAGCTGGTTCTTTGAAAAGATTAATAAAACTGCCAGGGCTCTTCTAATCCATCAGCTTGCCTTGCTCACACCTCATGATAAGAGTCTGTGTGACAGTGGCGTTAACCCCTGCTGCCCAGGAGGCGGAGGCCTGGCCAGCTGTGCCACTCCCAGACCCAAACAACAGAATGCTTGCTCTCTCTTTTCCCTGTGATGTTGTTCCTTTGCTGACTTGTTTATTGTATTTTCATTATGTGCTTCTCTTCCTTAGTAATACGAAAGGTCAGCTATTTCATTTGGTGAAGACATGGCCTTTGCCAAGTGAAATTATCTCCTTTCCGTGAAACGTTTTCAGGGGGGATATAATTGAAAGGTAATGCAATGCTGTGCTTAGCAGAACCTTCATGAGCCCTACTATGTATTCTGACTACTGGAGTCCCCACCATTCCAGCTGCACCCATATCCCACATTAAATATACTTTCTGTTTTATGAATTTTTGTAAGGGATTTTATATTTGTGCTTTAGAAATTATTTGGTACTATGTTACTCATTTAATTTATGATTGGCTATGAGTTCCTGACAATCACTATGGATTCTCAGGGGAATGTGTGAAGTGAGAAAATTGAACCTGTAAATTGTATTCAATGGAATGAAATCCTTTATGAATACTAAATTTAACAGGGAATGAAGCTGGCATGTTGGTATATTTTTTTAGATATTTAATTAAAAGTTGATTAATTTTTACATTTATTGTTTTCTTTCTGGAGAACTGGAGCCAATAACTGCTTTTTTATCTGGGTCTCATGGCTCCTGAAAAGCCCTTACCTCTGGGATCTCATTGCACTGCTAAAATTATGATATGTTAGTGGTTCTCAAACATTTTGGCTTCAGAACCCTTTTACATTTTGAAAAATTACTGAGGGACCCAAAGCGTTTTTCCCACCTTTTCTTTTGCACCATTGGTGCAAATGTAAACACATTGGAAAAGGAAAATAATGTCTTCATGCAACTGTGAATTTTCTTTGGACCTTGCGGATCCCCTGTTAGGATCCTGGGAACCCACAGAGAACCCAAATCTCACTTTGACAACCATGGTTGTGGTACACAGCCCTGATATAAGCACCCAAGATGGTGCCAGGCACATAATGGACATTCAATCCATTATAACTAAAATCTGGTTTTCATTGTCTTTCTAAGTGTCATTTTCCTCTTTTTAAAAATAGTGTTAATATTACTGACTCCATAAGGTAGTTGTGGAGATTAAATGCAGTAAAGTGTGCACGATGCTTAACACAGTGTCTGGCACATAATAAATGTGTGATAAATATGAAGCATTACTGTTAATATTGCTAATAATAAGTCATATGAAAACTTTTTCTGGGGAGCGCCAGCAGGATCACTTTGTATTCTTACTGCCAGTGCTTGGCTGGACTCTCTTTCCCATTGAGACGCTTAGATGAGGCACCTCTTCTCTCTTTTTGTTGTTGTCCTTCAGCTTCAGACTGCTGCTGCTTCCGGGGATTTGATGCTCCTGTGTACCCTGGAAAAAGGGCCTCTGCCAGCATTCCCATGTGTCCAAGGGCCACAGAAAACAGCAGTCATTTTTTTTTTTTTTTTTTTTGTTCCAGCTCTCACAATCTAGTCTAGACACTCTGAGGAGGTGGAGGATACAATTACAGCTTGAAACTCTTCACATGCTCCAGCAACTCAGCTCTTCCTGCATGTGTGTGACTCAGGCCCCAAGAGGTCACTGAAATCTGATGATTCTCTCTCCCAGATAAGCTGGGAGTGAAACCCTAGAGGGCCAGGGCCCAGTTGCCTTTACCACACAGCATGCTTTACTCAAAACCAATTTCTCCATTTGGTTCAGTTCAATTGAAAGCAGCACCCTCTGTGTATTGCACGGCACCAGCTATGGTGCTGTGCTGGTGATTCTCTGGGGGCCACTGCAGACTCATTCCTGCTTTCCCCTGCCCTGCTCTGCACTTGGGAGGCTGACCTTTAGTGATGGCATCATCAGGCTCTTTGCCCTCTGGCCTCCAGTTGGAGTCCATCTATGGCAGGGACTGGCAGGATGGAGATCAGAGGTCAGAGGGAAACAGGTCAGCCCCCTGCATGTAGCTGGTTCTCTTTGGCTACAGCTTCTGTCTGCTGACCTCCCTTTCCCCATTACAGCCGTCTCTTGCTCTCACCATAATCTGGTAATGCCATTTTCTCCTCTTGTCCCTTCCAGGGTGGTAACAGCCTCCTTCTGTGGCTAGTCTGTGGCATGTCCTTTACCTCCTGCCATTCTCTTGTCCTGCCTACGTGCACCTTTTCATTACACTCTTTCCAGGTAAGCCTTTGAGTGTGCCGTCTGTTCCCTGGCTGGACCCTGACTGACACTGACAAGAAACTGCCCCTGAGAGGCTCACAGTCTGCTTGGACTGGTTTCCGTAGACATCGGTCAGTGCATACCATCCTCACAGCTGCTCTTACGTCCAAGAACCAGCTGTGCTATTACCGCCAAATGTTTCTGCTTAGCTTGCCTTACTTTTTTTCTTTTAACCATACATTAATTCAGGTAAAAGAGAGACTTTTTTTTTCATTTAAATGTATCTGTTTATTTAAGTTGAGGTGTAATTGATATATAACATATAATAAAAGATACTTAAAAAAAATATCACCCTCTAAATAGAAAGTTAGTATGCTTTCCCAAAATAGAAGACAAGGGTAAAACAAAACAGTATTGTTAAACTCCAGCTCAGCATCACTGTGGTTAAGGGCACACACTCTGGATGCTCTGCCTAGGTTCGAATCCTGCTTTTCTCACTCTCCAGTTGTGTAACCATGAGTGAGTCACATAACCTCTCTGTGCCTCAGTTTTTTCATCTGTAAATTGGGAATCATGATTCTATCTACTTCATAGGGTTGTGAAGATTAACTGAATTAATTAATTGTACATCTAGAGAATATATGTAAGGCCCTTAGAACACTGCCAGGCACCCAGAAAGCAATATTTGGATTTAAGCTGCCATTGTTTTGATGATAGTGATGATGATGAGGAGGACTATGACGACAACAATGACTGTGTTACCTGACTCAGGCTCTGAGCTGGAGGGCTGTCAGCAAGAGGTTTGAGGACACATCAGCCCCAGCCTGGGACCCTGATGTCATCAGAATTCAGAAAAAAACTGAAAGCAATAGCTACCTGATCTTGTGGTTCAATGTAGTTTGTTTCTCTGTACACCATCTAAAATTATTGACGTACCACAAAAGTTGGCCTCAGATACCACTGGTGGATCACCTACACTTTAGGAAACACAGACAGGGAAACAAATAGCTGTTATGACACAACAAACAACAAGCGAAATGTAGGAGGCCGTGGAGAGAAATGAGTGACAAACTTGGGGTGGAGAGTTGGAGGAAAGCTGGTGGCCAGGTTTATCAGCGTCTGAGTTGAGTTGAAAATCTGGCAGAGAAAGGGGCTCTTGTGGGTAGAGGTGATAGCCTCTCCGAAGGCAGGTGGGACATTTAGCATGGTATGTTCGGGAAAGGATAGCATTCACCCAGAGATAGCAACTCCCTAATGAAGAGGCAGCAATGGCCCTGGAAGAGCTGTCTAGAGAAGCAGCTCTCAAAGTGTGGCTCCCAGAACTGCTGCATCAACAAGACTTGGGAACTTGCTAGAAAAGCAAATTATTGGACTCCCAGGCCTACTGAATCAGGCATTCTGGGGGTAGGGCCCCCCAGCAATCCGGGGCTTAACAGGCACTCCAGGTGAGCCTTACGCCTGTTAGAGTTTCAGAACCTCTGGCCTAGAGGAAGAGGGGAGAGTATTAGCAATAACTGAGCATGAGTGTTTGCCCTCAGTAATAGTAAGAGCCATTTACTGAGCGTTTTCTATGTGCCAGGGATTGTACTGATCACTCTACCTGTTCTTATCTCCTGTAATATTTCAACAGCCCTGACAAGTATCATAGAAATACTATAATATTCCCGTGTTACAAATGAGCAAATTGAGGCTTAGACTGAAGTTTGATAAACGTTTGTTCCCAAGGCAATGAAGTCTAGATTCACGGGGCCATAGCATGGCAGAAAAACAGCCAAAGGATGGGTTTGAAACGATTGTCAGAGATTATCCACATCCGTGTTGTCCAGCAGAACTTCCTATGATAGTGGCAGGAGTCTGCATCCCCACCGTCTGATGTGATAGCCACTAGCCCCATGTAGTGGGTGAGCTGACCAGTGACTACTAGTGTAACTAGTGTGACAGAGGCACTGAATTTTACACTGTATTTTAATGAATTTAAATATACATAGTGACATAGAGCTGGTGGCTACCATCGTAGACAGTTCAGGTCTAAAGTCACAGAGTAAGTAAGTTCAGGGGCAGGACTTGACCTTGGGTCAAGCCTTGCGCTTGCCCACTGTTGATCTTCCCACAGAGCCTCTCGTGTCCAGTGTCTGAGGCTGACTTGAGATGTCTTCCTGGCCAAGTCCCTGGGAAATTACCTCATGATCCAGGACGTCTCTCTGAGTGCCCTATCGTTAGCTGGTCGGTGTTTGCCCAGTGGTTCTGGGGTAGGCATAGAAAGAAGCCACAACCTGGTGGTCCCAAAATGTTCCCCATGGTACCGGTGAGAGCCAACGGGTGGCTTTCAGAGCAGGGGTTGCATGCTGACCTTGTCTTTCCTGAGCCATTACCCTGGCCTGCCCTTATGTCAATACTAGACATTGGGTGGCCCTTCCAGAAACCGCTGGAGGTCTTCTGCAAAAGATGTTTTTTAAATGAAATTCCAGAACTTGAGCACATTTTCTTTTTTTCTTTGCTTGATTCTCCATGGGGCTGATGGAACATTAACAACTCCTGCTCCCAGGAATTCTTGGCCTCATCAGCTCTATAAACTGTTCAGATCCACCCCCTGCCTTTCTTTTCACCATCCAATGACCTCATTATTCTAGGCCAGGGGTTGGCAAACTTTACTCTGTAATGAGCCAGGTAATAAATATTTTCGCCTTTGTGAGCCATGTAAGATCTCTGTTTCATATTCTTCTTTGTGTGAGTATTTTCTTTTTCTTTCTTTTTCTTGTTTTTGTAGACAATCCTTTAAAAATGTAAGAAACATTCCTAACTCTCAGCCAGGATCAGGCTTACCAGCCACGAGTTGCTCTCTCTTCTAGACTCTCTTGCCTTGGGAGCAAATGTTTATCAAATTTCATTGGGCACATGGCTATGCCCAGCTTGCCCAGCATAGCTGGTTGAAACCACAGGTTCCTGTGCTGCTGTGAGATTGCGATTTAGTGGGGTTGAGCTAGGGCGTAGGAACTGCACGGCGGTGGAACAAAAACTCTAAGTGGCCATCTGATGCAGATAGATGGCTGCGGTCCACCTTTTGAGAAACACTGTCAGAGGCGGAAGGGGCTTAGAGCTCATTCACTGACCAACCCTATCAGGGAATTGAATCCCAGGGAGGGGAAGAGCTCTGTCCTGAGGATTTCTGAGCTACGGCTACAGGGAGAGAGAGCTGTAGGAGGAAGATGATACTGCCAAAGGCAGAGCAAGGAGATGGAGAGAAACTGGACCTTTGGTCATTAAATGTAGCCCTTGGCAACAAGCCTCTGAAGGTGCCCAAAACGTGGCGCTTTCAACAGGAATACCTTTGTTACTTAAGCCAGTTAGAGTTCCATAGCTGATACAGACCCCTTTTCCCCCAGCCTTCTTTGATCCACCTCTTTTAGGAAAACTATCTTTGAAGGAATATCCCAAAGCATCATCCACATATTCCTTTAAAAGTCAAGGCCTATGTAATAAACTGAGTAGGTCCCATATACTTTTCCCTGAACCTGAAGGCACAGTATATAGAGCTTAAAGTGAGCCGGGCCCAGAAGTGAGAAATGTGGCTTCTAATCTTGGTTCTATCATGTAACTGTTGGAAATGGGCCAATTACCGAACTACCCTGGGCTTAGAGTTTTCACTGGAAAATGATGGGGATGGAGTGGGGGGTGGAAAGAGCCATTTTTTTGGCTTTGTGTATGAACTCAGTTAATGCCCATGACCACGTTATAGGCAGTATGATTCTCATTTTACTAGACAAAGAAATTGGCCCGAAGAGGTTAAGTCACTTGCCCTACATCACACAGCTACGTGGCCAAGTCAGAGTTCAGACTCGAATGGTCTGTTCCTAATCATTCCTCTATTAACCCCTTCAGTGAGTCCCCTTTTGTTCTAGATATTACTATTGTATTTTAGTTGTCAACACTACTCTCCTTTTATTCCTAGCTCATCCCTTTTCTCTCCCTCTTCCTCTCCCCTCCCCTCCTTTTCCCTCCCCTCTCCTCCCCTCCCCTCCCCTTCTTTTCTTTCTTCCCAGAGAAGAAACACAAACACAAAAATGAGACCATTGACTTTGGCCCAGTCTATCCTTTCCTGGCAGAAGTTATATTCCCAGGAGCTCATATATGTTCACATTTGAATCAACAGCCCTCTAAGTTTTCTCTAGGGAACTTAAACATTTCCTTCCTGGTTTGAAGAATGGAGCTAATTCGCACAACATGAATTTTGATTGGGTGGGAACATGCTTTTTTTTTTTTTTTTTTTTTTCCTTTTTGTGAAAAATAAGCTAGTCAGTTGAACAGCAGCAGCAACAACACAATACACCCACTTCTCAGTTTGGTGGTGCTGGTACAGTGAATTACCTGTGCCCAATACCCCTGGGAGACACAACACCCCCTCTTGGCAGGTTTCGCTCTTACTTTCTCTTCTCTAATAGAGGACATTGCCTAATTCCACCTGTAACATGTTGTGACCAGCTAGGGAGGCCTAGATGGTTTAGAGCTCACACTCATGTCAAATCGTTCTTGTTTGACTTTGAATAACGTTTGTTCTTTTTTTTTCTTTGAGATCCGAAAGCATTATCCGTTCAAAGCAGAAAATGTAGTAAAACAGAAAACACACAAAAGAAAGCAGCAAAAACATAATCAGCATTAATCCCCACAGCCCAGAAGTGACCACATGCAGTTTTTTTTAGCTGTTTTGTTTCAATAACTTCTTCTCTAATCACCAAAGCCATATATACCCAATGCTCAAGCAAACACTCCAAAGAAAAATTAATCATGGCTAATCCCACAGCCGATGAGAGTCATGGGAATCCTTTGAGTGCCCCACCCCGCCGTGGCCTCCCAGCCCGCTGCCTTCCCTCACGTTTGCTTTGTTTCCGTGTGCCAGGATTTCACATTCTGTGAACTGAAGGTATTGGGTCTGGCAGAAAGGCACAAATATGTTTGCTTTAGTGCTTTGCAGTGATGCCTCCCTCCCCAGGGCTGGACCCCAGGGAGGGTCTGTGCACAAGAAAACCAACTCCGCAGAAAAACACAGCCGCCCCAAATCCCCTCTCCACCCCTCCCTGCATCAGAATTTAAACAGAGCGCCTGGAACTCTCCCCCAGGGGGTTTCAAACTGGTTTGAATGCCAGCTATACTCGCAAGCAGTAATATGGCCTAAAACATGGTTGTTTTATTTGCAGTTAGCTGCTGACGCCATAATGTCACTGACCATCTTTCTCCGCAAGCCAGTTCCCTTTTCTGTCTTTCTTACTTCTGCCAGAAATACCATCCCTCTCCCTAAAGGCCAGGCCCTACTTTCTTTGGCCCCATCTTTTCTGCCTATAAAAGGTCCTGAATATTTTCCTTCCAGGTATTTGATAAAGAGTAGTGGGATGAACATACCATCAGCTTTGGAGTCAGCTGGACTCGGATTTAAATTCTGCGCCTGTTACTCACCAGCATGTGAACTTGGATAAACGAACTAACCCCTTTGAACCTCTGTTTCAGGCTCTATAAATGGTGATAGTAGCCATTATGCATTGAGTGTTTACTACGGGCATAATACTCTTCTTACTGCTTTGTGTGTATTAACTCACTTAATGCCCATGACCACATTATAGTATCATTATTCTTATCTTCCTGGACAAAGACATTGGCCCAGAGAGGTTAAGCCACTTGCTCTAGGTCACACAGCTAAATGGCCAAGTTGGAGTTCAGATTCAAATAGTTTGTTCCTAATCATTCCTCTACTAACTTCTCCAGTGAGGGAAGTATTTAGTCTAAAAGATATGACAATGGTTGAACAAAAATTTGTGTATAGAGCCTGGAGCAGCACCTGACCAATCCACATGCTTTACTTTTCTTTTTTAATTGTTATTTTTGAGGGCAGTGTCACTGGCCCTCATATGTGGGATCTGAACTGGGGCCGCTGGCGTCCCAAGCCAGCTCTTAACCACCACTCCATTCCGCTGGCTGCTTTACTTTTCTTTAAAAGACTTATAAAAAATTTCCTTTCTGAATTGTATTATCCTTGTCCTACCTTTTTTGGGGGGCGGGGGGGTTGGAGTTGCAAAAATTGAAATTTTAGGAATATAAGTGGCCTGGTCATACAGTTGTGTACTGTGCATCTACTATGTTTCAGGTACTGTGCTAAGTATTTTGAATGCGTGATCCTAATGAGTGTCCTTGGTAGCCCTGTGGGGTACGCTCTGTAGTGTTCTCACCCCAGGGATGACACGCTTCTGCTTGGTGTGGTTAGGTAACCTGGCCAAGGACACACGAGTAAGTGATGGAGCCCAGATTTATACTGAAGCTTCTTCACTTCAGAACTTGAACTCTTAATCACTTTTGCTAAAAGATGTCATTCTTCATGGTGTTAATACCTTTCTTGGGATGGGAGGTGTGGGTTTGGGTGAATTAGATGGGATCCTCTTTGAAAACATGTGAAATGGTCATCCAAAGAGGGACATTGGTAAATACTGCTCTGGCATCTGGGGATGGGAGCATCCCTGCAGAGCCCTGATTCACGCTGATACCAGATTTAGAGCAAAGCATGGGCATTTGGCTGAAAGCATTTGTAGGAATTTGACAAGGTGGATCCCTGGCCCTCAGAGCCGCCCTGATGGACATAGGGGAGGAGAAGACTTTCATTGTCTTAGTGCAAGGACCAGAGCGTGGGGGTTTAGGTCATGGGTGGTGAGATTAGGAAATAAAGGTAGAATCACAGTAAATCTTGAGGAGAGTGGGGTTTGGGCTATGGGTTTTTCTTTCTTTCTTCTTTTCCCTTCCCTTCCCTTCCCTTCCCTTCCCTTCCCTTCCCTTCCCTTCCCTTCCCTTCCCTTCCTTTCCCTCTCCTCCCCTCCCCTCCCCTCTCCTCCCCTTTCCTTCCTTTTGTCTTTTATTAATAGTATTTTTTTCGCCTGGTGTCAGAAGTAAGGGGCAAAGAATTAAATTTATAGAGTACATACTATTTGCAAGTTGTTTTTTACAGATGTATTTCTTTTGAACCTTATAATGAGTTTTTCAAGATAGGTAGTACTAGCCCCATTTTGTAGATGGGAAAACCAAGGCCCCGGAAGTGTAGGGGACATGTTTCAGATCATGAAGAATTAAAATGGCTGAGCTGGGATTTGAAATCAGAGTCTTGTGACTGCAAAGCCAGCTGTCTCTCCCCAGCCCAGAAGGAAACTACACAAGTAAACGTGTACCAAGTGATGTCTAGACATGTCCCAGTACAGTTGAGCAAAACACTTGGTGACTAGTGCAGCCCAAATCACAGAGGATGGGGTTAGCAGCAGTCTTTCTGAGGGTAAGAAGTAGAATTCTTATCATGTCTGCACCGTGAAAAGTGGTTTTGTCCTAGAAATTGCTGCTTGTTTGTTTGAAGTTTCAGTTGATAAAGGAGTGCTAAATGAACGTTAGAAACTATTTTCAGGGGGTGAAGACTAGTTAGTGCAATGTAGTGAATGTGGTGGTCTTGACTGACCTCACAGAAAGGCGTTCTCATTGCACATTTCTTCAGTTCCAATTTCACCAGCTTCCTGATGGTTCCTTCAAGAAGCGTCATGCTGGATACCTTTCCTCTGACGAGGAGGAATTCCATCGTTTCCTCTCTGCAGTCAGCTGGGTCAGTAAAGCCCAGAGGATTAATGGGATCTGTGCCCAGGCCTGCGAGATCTGGCCTGGCCTGCAGGTCAGTGACCTCTGAGTGACCCTCTGCCCTGACACAAATGGCTTCTGGGTTTGCCCCCCACCTCCACCCCCCTCCTTCCTGGAGAAGCTAGCTTGCTCAGGCCTGCTTCCTAGAATTTCTTGGTTTACTTAGTTTGTGGGGAAAGGGGGAGAGTAGCTTGCAAGTTATCCTCTGGGCTATACAGTCCTTTCACCACAGGCAACTGCTCGTGGAATTTTCCCTGATGTTTCTGTGGTTCTCAAGTTTCCCAACCTGCTTGACTGAGCCCTTGGAGTTGGCTTTTCAGCCCAGAGAAAATACTTGGAGCTGCCAGGCCACCAGTTTAGCCTTGGGGCTGTGACTAAATAAATAAGGGGGACCTCCTGCCCCCTCAACCAAATCGGTTTATTTTCAAAGATAGGGCTTTTCCAGATGTCGCCTTGGAGCCCACAGGAAGAACTCTGGGCAGCGGGCTGCTGTAGCCAGGCCTGGGCAGCTGGGGGACCCCCTCTCCCTGACCTGTTTAAGTCACGCTGTGATTGATGATTGGAATGGAAAAAAGGCAAGTGCAGATGGACAGGCACTGGGGTAAGCGGAAAACAACAGTGCCTGTTCCTGGCATCTGTCCCTGCCTGAGGCGGAGCAGGCGCTTTAAGGAATCTGGTCATGAAAATCATGGATTTCGGAGTCAGACATGTTGAGTTCAAATCCCACCCACATCACTTACTGGCTAGGTGACTTTGGGTGAATTTGTATCATTCTTCTGAGTCTCAGTTTCCTAGAAGGGGAAAGGGATAGTACTACCTGTCCCAGGGTTATTCTGGTGATTAATGAGATAGTGTAGGAGAAAGAACTTATAGCAGAGCCTGGCAAATAGCTATGATTGTTTTGTGATGATACCAAATCCTCAGCCTAGTACTTGGCATCCAGGGAAGGCTCAATAAATGATAGCTGTTCCATGGGACCCTGGAATGCCAGCGTTGATGCCACAGTGGCTGGTCCAGGATCACACTCCTGGCCCGTGGCTGGAGGAAGACTGACCACTTCACGCTTCCTGCCTTCTTCTCCTTTGAAGAACACCCAGTCCCCGGCTTTGCTCACCAAACTTAGTTTGGGGTTTTAAAAGTTGAGTTTGCTGGGGAAAATTTTATTTTGCAGTGTTGCTCTGAAAGAGTCCAGGCTCCCAGTTTTGTTTGGTTTGGGAGTCAGTAGCATGATGGGAACACAAAAAATATCAGATGTGGCAGCTGCAGACATGAGTTTAAATTTTACCCACTACCCATCAATTCTGTGGCTTTGCGCCAGTGGCCTAAACTCTCTGAGACTCAGTTTCCACAGCCCTTACCAAGGCGCCTGCCTATTTTTGGATGCACAGGTGGACAGATGAGCGTCCTCCTGGGCCCCTTGGAGTATGGTGCTGGGTCTCACAGCCCCCACTGAGGAGCTTTTGTTTGAGGATGGATGTGTAATTAGATGTTAAAAAAAGGGGGAGAGGAGGGAGGACTGTCTTATGCTGCCACAATGCTGATGTCATTGCCCCAGACTCAGTTTTTTCGTTTGTAGAATGAAGAGTACCTACCTCAAAATACATATGTTGGCAAAGATTAAATGAGCTCATCTAGAACAGTGTCAGGAATATAGTGTTCCATTAGCATCATGGTTATTATTAAGAAAGGTCAGGTTGCAGGGACTTCCCCTGCTCACAGCCAATTTTGTGCCTCAGAAGCGAGGTTGATGGCCTTTTTCATGAGATAAGGGGGTGGTGGAACTGCTGAACACGGCAGTTACTCAGGATTCATGGGAATAGGAGGGCATGGAGTTGCAATCTTGGCATGGGTGTGGGGTAGATATCTGGCAGCCTGGACTTTCTCCGTGGCTGGTGGCTGTGAGAGCCATACATTGCATCATTCTTTTTATTTTTTAGTGACTGGAGCAGAGCAGAGGATTTTCTTGGTTCAAATAGGAGTCATGGGCAAGGCCAAGCAGAGAAGCAGGGCAGCTGTCAGAAGAGTTCAGGCTGCAGTGGGCGTAGTGCCCAGGCCCGCAGCCTGTGATAGGGAGAAATGTAGGGGAACGTGACATCTGCTGTCCAACCACATCCCCACACCCCCCGCCCTTGTCCAGCTGCTCAGGACAAGGAAGGAAACTAGCATTTTCCCACTGCCATTGTTTTCCTGACGGGTCATCAATCTTGGCTCAGCTCATCCTCATAGCCCCTCAAGCTGGCTATCATTCCTTCATATGCAAGAGGAAGAGGAAGACGAAGAGGAAATTCAGAAGTGTCCACGGGCACAGGGAGAGGTTGAGCCAGTGTTTAGGCCTGACATCTCAATTCCAGCATCCATGCTCCTTTGATGGCACTGGGTAGTTCTCACTGGCATTTCTCACCAGTCATGACATCACCGGCAGCATTGGGCTTCTCTTGCATCAGTGCTGTGCATGGCCAGAGGAGACAGAGCAAAACCCAGAGGCAGGCAGCTCCTGTCATGAACGGCCTGAAGAAAGGAGAGCGCAAGCCCAGGACTCCTTCCTGGTTTGAGTGCCCCTTGCTGACCCCAGCCTCTCAACTTCCTGCCTCCGGTGTCCTGGACACACCGTTGGCCTGGAGAGGGCAGCCTGTCCCAGTGCCAGCCCAGCAGGACTGGCCTGAACAACAATAGCTGGAAGAGCCTCTAGGAGCAAGTACTTCCTGAAGTGCCCAGAGCAGCCACTGTTCCTGTGGCTCAGGAACAATCACAGCTCATGCCAACTTCCTTGCTCCTTTCGGGGCCTCCTGTACTCTGGGCAGAGTCCCTGGGCCAGCTGCTGTGGGCTCTGAGCTCCAGGAGGGACAGGCAGAGATAAGTGCAGGAGGGTAAGGCTACTTAAATGCCTAAAAGCTCAATGACAGGCCTTGGGATGCACACACACACACACACACACACACACACACACACACACACACAGACACTATGGCAGTCAGACCATTAAATTTGAAAACTTTCTACTGTGTGCTTACACGGTGGAAAGTTCTTGAACTTAATTGTTGGACCGTGTGTGTGTGTGTGTGTGTGTGTGTGTGTGTGTGTGTGTGTGTATTTTCACATTGAAGCTGGAGAAAAATTCCTGGATTCTCACTTTCCTTTACCTTTCCTATAAACCAACTGCTTCACCCTTGATCTTTGTACTTCTGTCATCTTTCTTCAGGCTTTGTAAACAAAGGGGGAGAAAAAGAAACAAAAAAGCCAAAAGGAAAAAATAAATTCCCAGTTATTCATTCAGCAACATTAAATGAGGCCTTCTATGTGCCAAGCACAATGGGGTACAAAGTAAGAATTGTTCAGTATTCATTCACTTATTTATCTACTCATTTCATAGTAATGATAGAGCTCCTGCCAGGTCCCAGGCCTTGTGGATATGGCACTGCCTGGGCAGCTTGGGCCCTGCCCAGTGTGGGAGGTAGGCAAGTGCAGCAACAGTTGAAATACCCAGTTTATGTGGTGAATGCTGGGAAGGGAAGTTTCAGGCAATGCACAGGAGGGGCAGCGGATTGCGACCAGAGTCCTGGAGGAGGGGCAAGAGGAAGCCCAAGGGAACCTGAAGTTAGCTTTGCGATGGATGAATGTATAGGAAGAGATATTGGCATTTGTGAAGGCTGCAGAAGAAGAGGGATGCATGTTTTCCTGGAGACGGAAGGGAGGTCCGTGTGGCCTGTTAGCAAGAGGAATAATGGTTTCCAGTGGTCAGACTCCAGCCTCCCTGGGTTGGAATCCTCGTTGGGCCACTTATTACTGAGTAATCTTGGCCAAGCTATCAACCTCTCTGTAACTCACTTTCTTTGTCTGTACAATGGAGAGGAAATAAATAGTAGTACCTACTGTATAGGTTGTGATAAAGATTAAAATGAGCTAATACATGTGAAGTGCTTCCAATGTACCTGGCATGCAGTAGGTGTTATAGAAGTGTCAGCGACGATTAGGTGGGGAACGATGGACCAGAGGCTTGGAGAGGTGAGCCACTCCACACCCCTGGGATGAGCTCTGATCATGGACAGGCACTAGAAAACCAAGCAGAATCTGAAAGACCCAGCTCCTACCTGCAGGCAACTTGCGATACTGAGTTGTTAAAAACTTGTGCCTGGGCTCACAGAGACCTGGATTCCAACCTCATCTCATCTCTGTGACCTCGGGCAAATTGTTTGTCCTCTTTGAGCCTCACTTTTCTCACCTGTAAAAAGGGGCGTACTGATAGTACATCCCTTGTAGGGTTAGGGTGAGGACTAACTGAGATAATGTATGTGAAGTAAATAGCATGGAAAACACAGTATTAGAAAACTGGTAGCTATTATGGCAGTTGGTATAAAAGGAAAGAGAAATAACATTAGCATAAGGGAGAGTATGTCATTATCAGGATGATGATGTGCTTAATGCTGTGGCTGCAACCTCTCAGTGGCTTCCCTTTGCTCTAGAATAAAGATGTCCTGATTTGTTGGCTTCATCTACTGGCTTCATCATTCTGGCTCTCTCTTCATTTCATCTATCCTGTTTGTATATACATTGCCTAGAAAGTTCCACTCTCAATCCTTCCGATCATAGGTGAAGTATCACTCACCAGGGATAGCCTTCCCTGACCTCAGATGTGGTCAAGTTTTTGCCGCCCTGCCACACACTCTCGTAGTACCCTTTATTTTGATTAGCATCTGTTGTCCTATCTAGACTCTAAGATTCATGAAGCCAGAGATCATATCTGTTTGACTTATTATTGTAACTTCAACACTTAGTATGGTCCCTGTAAATAATCAATGTGTTTACTAAATGACTGAATAAACAAGAACGCGGTGCAAGAGTGAACTCTTAGAAACAGAGAAGCTAGAACTTGTTCCTAAGGCCCACACACCATTCATGGAGCAGTTTTCCACGGTCCCTCTGTGTTCTCTAAGTCAAAACAGCAGACTCCAAGACCCTGTTCCTTTGCCTGGACAGAGCTGTAATCCATACGTCACACTGCAATGAACTGGGGGGCTGATTAAGAGCTTATGTAAACCTGGAAACCTTTGGCAGCATTCATTCCCCTCAGATTTTGCCATGACTCAAAGCATGGGAATTTTTCAAAAGAGAAAGCTTTCAGAGCATACCCACGCCCAGCTGTGGAAACCTTAGAAGAATGGAGTGTAGGGAACGTCCCTTGGTGAGGGATTAGGGGGCTCTGAACACAGTTTTCAAGGGCATATGGAGACAAGATGTCAGTGGGAGCTTGTTTCTCTGACAGAATCTGAAATGCTTTTAACCAGCAAGTTTCCAAGAGGCTTTTAAGTGAAGAGGTTGGCGTTGTAGGTTTATAAATAAATGGATGTTTGTGGTGACTTCATTGGGGCTCATGTGACAGGGCAGACTGTGGGAGAGGGGAGAGGAGATTACGCCTTGCATCAACAGCTTAATGGCGTCTTCGGCCTCTCAGTTCAGTGAACACGAGGAGAGAGAACCCTGGATGAGGAATCGGAGACCTTTCTTTCTAATCCTAGCCATGCCTCTGATGAGGTGGCTGATCATGGGCATGACAGTAACTGTTCTCTGCCTCAGTTCCTTCATTTGCCCAAGGAGACTGGAAAAAAAAAATCCAAACAAACCTCATCCAAGTATTGTAAAATTGACTTGTAATAACAGTTGCTAAAACGTATTGAGCCTTTACTATGTGTTAACGGGTGTGGGGACTCCATTATCATTATAGCAACCTATCAGATACATTACTATTATTGCCCCATTATACAGATGAGGACACTGAGGTACAGAAAGCTAAACACCTTGCTCAAGGTCACACAGCTGATAAGTGATGGAGCCAGGATTTGAATCCAGGCTGTCTGGCTCTGGGATCAGTTTTAACAACTGTGCTATATTATACTGTCTTTCTCTGTAGAGGGTTCAGGGGTTGGAAAGGGCTTTAAGAAGAATGAAGCGCAATTGTTTGCTGACTGGCCAGGGTCTCAACAGAGGGTCCTCAGTGGGAAGGAGATGGGCAGAGTGGCTTCCAAGGAGAGACATTATGTCTCTGTGGTAACTGCTCCCTCCTAAAGTTGAGGTTTACATCTTTATGGCTAGTATTAGGGAATGAGAGTGCTGAGACACTGGGCTGGAATCCAGATTTGGCCATTTGATGTGTGACTGTTAGGGAGAATTACTAATCTGATCTGAGTTTCATAGTTCACCTGAAAAGTAGCACTGCCAAGGTTGCAAGTTGTTGCATGGATCACATGAGAAAATGGCTGGCACATAGTGGGTGTTTAATGAGTTTCTTTTCCCTTAGGATCTGAGAGTACCAGGCATTAGTTTAAAGGCAGCAGGTGGGGATGGGGCTTAGGTGGTGTATTCAGCATTAGAAGACAGCGCATAAAACCTGGAATTTTCTGGCCACACTAGCTGGGGAACAAACATTCAGGTGAGATCACATTGCAACAGGGAGGGAAACTGACTGTGGTCCTCAGCCCCTACCTCGGGAGTGATGATAATATTTGTATGTATTGAATACTTACTATGGATCAGGGGCTGTGGACAAGCAATCGCCTTTCATCTCTATAGCTAGCCTGTAATATTAGGACCTATTTTCTTTATCTTATAGAAGAAGAACCTGAGGTTAAGGTATATGGTGTGACTAACTGTTGGTCAAATCGTTAGAGAACAGGAGGCACGACCAGTGATTTCTGACTTCGTGGCTCCCTCTCTTAGCACTTTTTTTTCCCCCCTGGAATCCTGAGCTTCCTCCATCCACATCCCTTCTTTTCCCCTGCCAGGGTCCTGGAAGGCTCTTGTGGTTTAATTGGTAACCAGAAAATGTGGCTGGCTCTTGCCATTTCTCCCATCTGGGGGTTCTTAATGAAGATGTGGTATGTCTTCTTTCCCTCCCCGACTCTTTCCCTCCCCGACTCTGGATTCTGCTCCCAAGGAGAACTTCTCTCTCCAGTGTTAGGATTTCAGGGTGGGGGCAAGTTTTCCGAGGTCAGGCTAGAGGACTCTGAGTAGCACCATGTTGGGTCCCTCACAAACCTGACCGATCCGCTGACAATTAATGGCATTTCAGGACAGAATCTTGAGATTTGAACTTTCTCCTTCCATTGAATGATGTCCCTGAGAAGCATTCCCTGTTGATGCTACGGAAGTTATCCCAGGACTCTAGAGGAAGCTTGTCTGTCCCAGTGTCCTTGTAAACATTTTACTCTAGGTCTTGTGGGTTGTTATGCAAATAGAATACCTCAGGCAATGTTCTGATGGCCACTTAGAGGTGGGAGGGAGGATTAGACTCCCTTTTATGGGACAGAAAAGTCTAAGAGCTGGTACATGTCTTCAAGGCGTGTATGAGATCGGACAATTGAGTTCGGAATTCACCCTAGAAAAAATGCTACATACCTTATTGCTGAATATCACTACAGTCACCTTTGAAGTACTCTCCTTTGGAAGCTATGCACTGATGCCAGCACCGAGTCCACCCTTCAAAGAAATTTTGGGAACTCTTTCTGGAATGGCCATCAGAGCTGTCGTCATATTACCCTTGATATATTGAATGTCATCAAAATGTCTTCCTTTCAATATTTCCTTTATCTTTGGGTAAGGGAAGAAGTCATTGGGGGCCAGATTAGGTGTATAGGGACGGTGTTCCAATACAGTTATTTGTTTACTGGCTGAAAACTCCCTCAGAGACAGTGCCGTATAAGCTGGTGCATTGTCGTGATGCAAGAGCCATGAATTGTTAGCAAAAAGTTCAGGTTATTTTCGTCGTAACTTTTTTATGCAGCCTTTTTAGCACTTCCAAATAGTAAACTTGGTTAACTGTTTGTCCAGTTGGTACAAATTCATAATGAATAATACCTCTGATATCAAAAAATGTTAGCAACATTGTCTTGACTCTTGATTTGGACTGGCAGAACTTTTTTCGTCATGGAGAACTGGCTGACTTCCATTGTGCACTCTGGAAGTCAGGATCATATTGGTACACCCATGTTTCATCACCAGTGATAATAGGGCCCAAAACATTGTCTTGCTTCTCCAAAAGGTTTTGGCAAACTTCGACTCTCGTTTGCTTTTGTTCATTGATGAGCTCCTTTGGGACCATTTTTGCACACACCTTTCTCAGGACAAGATTTTCAGTTCAGATTTTCCTGTTTCTCTATCGATGTTTACTTAGGCTGCCATGCTTCTCACAGTCAGCCAATGACTTTGATGCACAATTTGATGAATTTTTGCAATGTTTTCATCAGTTCTGCTCATTACTAGCCACCCTGACCTCTCTTTATCAGTGATGCGTTCTCTCCCCTCAGAAAAATATTTAATCCATTTATACACTGCTGTTTTTTCATGGCATTATCCCCATAAACTTGGACTACTTTCACTCTTGCCAAGTTTTAACAAGAAATTTAATGTTTGTTCATTGCTCTAATTCAAGTTCAGCCATTCTCACGATGGCACACAAAAACACACAACAACAATAATGAATGCCACTCAGCAAGACACTGCCACAGGTCGACACAAACACAGCTGTGAGACACTGATATACCAAGGTTATCAAACCTTACTGAGCTGTTTGTACAATGCTGCCAATGTAAGTGTATGGTGGCAAGTTTGCGAACTTAATTGTCAGACCTCATATAAGTTGGGACTGAGCAGAAGATTAAAAACAAAGATGAAAAATTCTGATTAAAGACTCATCTACAATTAAAACAAAGGTCAGAGCTCCCCTTTTCATGTCCCTTACACTCAGGGCTGGGCAGACACACCTAGGTATGATTAAATTCTTTGAGTCCTTATTGACACTGACAAACAAGAAGGTGTTTAAAAGAGGGAGTCACTAGGAGGTGGATAGGCTTGAACCCTTGTCATATCAGCAATGGGTTGTATTTTGAAGGATATACAGTAAGGCAGAAGCATAGCCATGGGGAGTCTCACATATTGTCTGGGATGCAGTAGACCTCCATGCTACTCCTGCTCTTTGCACACACACTCCAGATGGAATGCACTAAGTGATGACTCAGAGTCATTAATAACATGACCACTTGTGCAGCCCAAAGATTAGACCATCAAAAGCCAAGAGTCTGTTATGTTGAAGTGGCACTGGGTGGGAAGCACTCTCTCCAGAGACTGGGGCAGGGTATGACTTGCCAGTGGAGGGTTCATAGAATGTTTAGACTATGACTCATTACGTTCTTAGATGAATAAATAGCTCTCTTTTTGCTGTGACTGTTGACAGGGCTGGTGACAGCTTACCTTTGCAAATGCCAAGGAGAGTCTGACTCTGATTTTTGACAAGTTCAACTTTCCTAACCATCCAGGCCCTCCAGAGGGACCACCATGAACAAAGACCTGGATAAATGCAAAGGGTGATGGGTGACATTAGGAGACATGAAATCAGATGAGCAAACACGTCTTCTCAGCCAAGGAAGAGTCATTGCTGGGAAGGGAGGGTTGAAAGAACATTTTTTTGCTTCTATGATTGGGGGAACATTATCTTGGTTCTTCATGTGGCTAATCGACCATAGACTACCACTTTGTTAGCAGTCCTCGAGCTTTGTAATTCTGGCGAGAAGAAAGGTAGTACTCTTTCTGGAAACAACTATACAATTTAGGATATATTTGACTACAGGTAACAAAAAACAAATCTGACTGATAATGGCCTAAGCCATAAAGATGTTTGATGATCTCATATAACAGGAATCTGGAGGTAAGTATTCTAAAGTGAGAACAGGGGCTCAGCGGTGTTATCAAGATGCCAGGCACATCTACATCTTTTTCCTATGTATGTAGGTCATTGATTCGCATACTGTTTTCAATATGGCAGCCACACACCTCCAGACATCACAACAGTTTTCATAGATAAAAAGATGTCAAGGAGATAAGGGTGTGGAATAGCAAAGGGTTCTTTTCCTGGAATGATTATTCCATTGTATTGATGAAGGAACATCAGCTGACTTATGCTTATATCTAAGTGACCAGAATATTAATAATCAAACTGGGTCAAAAAAAACAAAACTAAACTAAAAAAACTGGATCATATGTCCATCTTTAACTGCAAAGGAATCTGGAAAAGTAAGGCAAATGTTAGTGAAATAGCTATGGCTGACTTATACCAATCATAATTCAACCCCCTCAGGGCTGTGCACCTTGCTGCCTTGAGTAAAATATGTTCTCTTGGCAAGGAAGTTTATTAAGGGAATGGTTTCTGCCATATGCCCTTAAAAAGCTAGTTAAACATTACACTATGAAGGCACATCATTAATGCAAAATAAACCAGAGGTAGAAGCATGAATTTGCACAGCTTTCAAGACATAAAGGTTTAGAGGAATGTGATGGATTCCAAAGACTGTCATTGTGTGCTACTAGAAGATTGCAGAGAATAATAAGTTATTTAACATGCCCTTTGCTGTACTAATCCTGTGAGTCCCAGGTCTTCACCTGCTCTGGCAACCTTCCCACCCCCTCCAGGCAGAGCTAGCCAGTCCCTCCTCATTCCCATTGCACTGTGCACACACCTTGAACACACAAATCACCACATTCAAATCAGAGTCAACAACAATTTATCGTGTCTCGACTCTGACCTAGCCCTGTACTTGGTATCTGTCTGCATCAGTTCAGGAGAGACCTGCCATGGCTTCCCATTGTCATCTGATAATGGCCATTCATGGAAAGCATACTCAGGTGAATTTTTAACTTAGCTTACAAGGCCCTTTGAACTCACCCAGGCTTACTTCTCTTGTCTTAACTTCCTGCCACCTCCTTCTTTTGAATCTTACATTTCATTTATTCTTAACTCATGAGAGCTGCCCATTTCTTCTCTCCACACATTTATTCTGCTATCCTTCTGCACAGGACACTCTTCTTTCCCTTCTGTGCCTGACCAACTTTCACTCATCCTTCAGGCCTCAGCGTGGATGTCATTTCCCCTGGAAAGTCTTTCCTGGCTCCAGGATGGGGCTAGGTAGCCTTTCTCTGTGTTCTTTCACATTCTGAATGACACAGTTCTAAGTCTAGGGTAATGTCTGGGTTTCTCAGAGGTGGGGCCAGGTTGCATTCTCCCCTTCATTGCCAAATGCCTGCTGCGGTGCCTGATCCAACGTGGTGGATATTTGTTGAATGGCTGAGTGACAAATGTTATCACGTATTTCATGCAAGATTGCGTGGCAGAGCCCACAGCTGCAGGCCTGGCCCAGAGGAGATCTCTGAGCACTCAGTAGGGCTGTAAGTGGACTAAACACTGGGTCAGTTGTCCTGCCACTGTGTGACCGTGGACAAAGCATGTCCTCTCTCTGGGCACCAACATTTTTCTTCTGAAACAAACAAAAAAGAGAAGAATTAGTTTTCAACTTAAAAAAAAATCAGGAAAATTCTCCTTGGTTTCATGTTTCAAATGAGATATCACACTGAAATCTGATCACAAAAACGTAATAGGGGAGGGGCTCTGTCTGACGCAGGGGTATAGTGCCAGTTTTCTGCAGCTGCCGTAACCAATGACCACAAAGTTAGTGGCTTAGAACAACATGCATTTATTATCCTACTGTTCTGTGGGTTACAAGTCAGAGGGGTCTCCCTGGGCAAAAGTCAGGATGTTGGCAGGGCTTCATTCCTTTCTAAAGGCTCTAGGTGAGCGCCATTTCCCTGCCTGTTCCAGCTCTTGAGAGGTGACATTTCTTGGCTCATGGCCCTTCCTCCACTGCAAAGCTAGCAATGTTGCATCCCTCTGACCGTTCTTCTGTAATTAATCACAGTTCCCTCTGACCATAGCCTGGGATGGCTTCTTCACTATAAGCTGTGTGTGATTAGGGAGAGCCCGTGGATAAACCTGGGTAATCTCCCCATCTCAAGGTCCTTACCTTCATCACATCTGTAAAATCCCTTTTGCCATGAAAGACAATATAGTCAAAGGTTCTGGGGGTTAGGACATTGACATCTTTGTGGGCCATTATTCTGCCTACCACAAGAGAGGGAGAAAAGTGAGGTGCACAGGAGCCTTTCTCCCTGGCTTTCCCTCCTTGGAGTACCCTTGCCTCCACAGTGGTCCTGGGGTCCCAGAGCAGAGTATAAGACCTGCCTGGTCTCTAAGTTTTCTTCTGACTTTAATGACTGGCTGAACAGCTCTGCGAGCTTGGGAAGTTATTAACTCTCTGTGCCTCCATTTTCCTAAATACAAAATGGGGATAATAACTCCATCTACCTGATAGGATAGTACTGAAGTGACCGGACATGATCTATGCAAAACGCTTAGCCCTGTGTGTGCCTGACACACAGTTAACATCCACCAAATGTTAGTTATTTTCATTATTAGGTGCCTGAGGTTCCCTTCCATGCCAGCATCTGGCTCCACCGCCCCAATTCAAAAGATATCAGCAACAGATGGGGATGAGAAACTGATTTTCCTGGGTCATCACACTACCACATGGATTTTTTAAAAAAGTTTCAATTATTTTACCTTAAAAACAAAGCATATTTTTTTATCTCTGGGATTAGAGACATTTTGTTCTTTTGAGAATCTGGAAACAATGGTTAATCTGGTGGGTACCAGTAAGAATGTAGCAGGGGTTTATTCACACCAGAAAGCAGTAGGAGGCCCTGGTGTTTATTTAGCATCACATAAAAATGGCAGCACTGAGACAGTTTATGAAACACAAACACCAGGGAAGTTTACCAAATATCAGGCTTGAATTTTATAGCTTCTGGAAGAAGCACTGTATTCCCGACGACAATAAACAAATCTGGCTTTCTAAAGGTAAATGGCCCCTCATGTGACTTTGGGAGAAACGTAATCACCGGTAACATCCATGGGAGGGGCCATTCCTATTCAAGAGATGCACCTCTCCTTTCTCTTGTCTCCACGCCTCACAGTGGCATCTTTGAGCTCGAGCCAACTGGGCACGGAATGTCAGTAACATCAGTTGCATTCATCCTCTCTGATTCAGTCATACCACTTGGAGGCTTCTACCCTAAACTCAAAACGTGGAAAAAAACTTTAGGCCCAAAGACGTTAATTGCAGCTTTATTCATAATAGTCCTAAATGGAAAGCATATCAAATTGTCTGTATTAGGAGGAGGCTTTAGTAAATTATGGCACATCTAGATAATGGAATAGAAGGCAGGCAGAGCTTACAAGGAGCTTTGAAGAACATGAGAAACTGCTTATGGCATATTCCCTGAGAAAACCAAGATGCAGGATACACATTTGTATATGTAGTCTGATCTCTGTGTGGTTAGGAAATATATCAAACAGTTATTTGTGCTTCTTCCCAGGTGTTTGGAGTATGGGAAAAGGTCCCTTTCCTCTTATTACTATTTTTTCTGATTCCCATCTTTTACAACAGAATGAATAGTAGAGTGTTTAAACACCTTGGGCATGGAGCCGGATTTGAACCTTGCTGCCTACTCACCTCTTCTTAACTTTTTGGAATGTCAGTTTTTCTCATCTGTCACATGGGAGCAATCATCATTCCGGGCTGCGAGCATTAAAGAGAGAGTCCAGGTGCAGGGCTTGACACAGCCTTTTGTACACATAAGTACTCAAGAGATGCCAGCTGGTATTTGTATTTTCAAACTACAGTACTATCTCCAACAAGACTAAAAATAGGAATATATAGTCTGCTCTGATGCCTTTAGTTCAGCCAGAGACCAGAGACTTACCCTAGAGGATTCTTTCGATTCTTTCACGGTCTTTCTTTTCCTAGTCCTTAGTCACCTATGATATTTTGGGAAATAGCTAAATAGTCAGCAGCTACTAAAAGCCTTTTTTTTTTTTTTTTTTGAGGGCAGTGTCACTGGCCCTTGTATGTGGGCCCGAACCGGGGCCGCTGGCTTCCCAAGCCAGTGCTTAACCACCGCGCTACTAAAAGCCTTTTGAATGACAATATTCAGTTCTTGTATTTGGTGAAAAATCATAGATGTCTGCTTTCTCTTCATCTACCCACAGCCCTGTTCTTCTACCTTCTGTAACAGTCAAACCCATCCCTCAGCACCTCTGATGGGGGGTCTTCCTGGATGCTGATCTGTCTCTACCTACTGTGTATCAATTTGGCTGCACATGACAGAAAGCTGACTAGCGTGGTGTACCTGAGTGCATTGGTAATTGATTGCTGCATAACAAACTGCCACAAACTTAGTGGCTTAAAACAACATGGATTTATTATCTCAGTTTCTGCGGATCAAGACTCTGGGCATGGCTTAGTTGGGCCCTCTGCTCAGGGTCTCTCAAGGCTGAAGGAAGCAGGTCTTCATTCTCATCTGGAGGCTTGGCCATAGAGGAATTCACTTCCAAGTTCATTCAGGTTGTAGTTGCAGCTGTGGGTCCAAGAGCCTTGGCTTCTGCTGACCGTAGGCCACCCTTGTCTCCTAAAGGCTGCCCACAGTTCCCAGGAGCTGCCCACAGTTCCTAGAGGTCACCTGTAGTCCCTTGCCATGTGGGCTTTTCCAACATGGCTGCTTACGTTATTAAGTCAGCAGGGACAGTCTCTAGAGCAAGTCGGCTAACAAGATATAATGTAATGTCATGGGAATGATATCCCATCACCTTTGCCGTATTCTGTTGGTTAGAAGCAAGTCACAGATCACACCCATATTCACGGGGAATGGATCACACAAAGACATTCCCATCTGAAGATTCCCATCCTCTGCTCACCACCACAAGGAAGAGGGCTGTTTTCTCATGGTTACAAGAAGCCTGAGCACAGGTAGATGGGGGTTGAGGGAGCATCTCCATGTTGCTATCCGTGCCCCAGGCTCTTTTCTTCTTTCTGTTTTACCTTTTCTCATCCTTTTGCTCATAAGATTGGTGCCGCTTTTCCAGGCTCACATACCCATTCAGAGTAGGAAGAATGGGGAAGGGAAAAAGACACATGCCAGCCAACTGTGCCTCTTTTTACAAATAAAACAATAGATCCCCTGAAGCCTCACCCATATTCATGTCCATTGCCTCTCCTTGATCTCATCTGTGTCACATAGTTATGTTTACTGCACAGAATATTGGGGTACATACATTTTAACAAACAGTATCCACATGACCCCCACAAAATGAGCAATGTCTGCCATAAACATTTCCAATGTGTGGGCACATGACTTAAATCTTCTGGTGAGGGCTGGCCTCTGAATAAGTTGCAAAGCTTGAATGGGAAAATGAATGAGCCATTCTTTGCATATTGTCTGGTGCATAACAGCTTCTCAGTCAAGGTTCCCTCTTTTCTCCCTTTCCCCCTTTTTTCTGTGTTGCCCCCATCTCTTGGTTCGAATGCTCCAAGCAGCACCTCCAGAGTTAAGCACCCTGACATGCAGACAAGCCTGCCTTTGGAGCTCAGATTAGAGTTGAGGAGGGAGGGATGTAATAGGCCCAGCTGGAACCCTGCCAGGGGGCTAGCAACTGCTACACCCTTATTTACTCTGGGGAGGAGCAGCTTGGAAACTTTTTATGAGATTCCAGAAGCAGCAAGGTCATCAGTTTTATGGTCATCCCCGCTTCAGTTTGTAAATACAGCCTTTGAATGAGAATGTTCGGGCTCCATGAAATGAAAAGAACAAGGCTGATGTTGGCTCCTTTAGAAGAGGGGACAATAAAATAAACACAAGGTATTCTGTTCCACACGACTGCTAGGCATTGTGTGAGTCACCTCAGACCCCCAACAAACAACAAGAAACCAGCTGGACCTTCAGAGGGCTTCATTTGCAGGTTGCCTCATGGCAAAGCCCCTGTGTGTATCTCTAAGGCAGGTAATCTGATTTGTTAGGTCACAGGCAAACCAACATGTGTTTATTATCACACTCATTTTCCGGCCAGCTGCAAGTGTCTGGAGGAAAGCTCTCGGTCAGGCCTGTTTGCTGTGATCAAGTCAAGGCCGAGGAGGAGGGCTGCGTCCCAGCCAGCCTTTGTGTGTTCTTGTAAATGGGAACCAGCTCCTCTGGGGACACCTGGGCCTCTTTCTCTAATTGCTCACTGGACCATGGCCTTTATTGCAGCTGAATATTTACCAGGCTGGGCCCAGGAAACACTCAGCTTCCATTGTCTGGCCAGCTGCCAGGGCCAGCTCCGATTGCTGTTGGCCATGGGGACAGGGCCACCCTATCTTTAGGTTGCTTTTCTTTGAGCCACAAGGCACAAAGGCAAAGCCAGCCTGTGTGTGTCTGTTTGTGCGGACTGAGGGAAAATGTGGTCAGTGGAGGCAGGACATGGTTGAGAGGCAGGAAGACTTTTTTCACAGATGGATGAAATTTTCTCCTTTAGAGGCACAATTCCTGGCACCTAATAGACTTTTAATGAACATTCGTTGAATGAAGAAATGAGTGATTCTATCCATTTAATATTGATTCCTAGTTGCCTGAAATCTGGCGACACAACACAGAACTTGACAGACAAGATTTGAACTCTCCTGGAACTTGAATGCTGGTGAGGGGGTAAAGACAACTACAAATAAATGAACAAGATAGAATGATAAATGCCATATGAAGAATAGAAGGCAGATTAACAAGAGAGAGAGGGTTGGGGATGAAGAGCTCCTTTAGATCAGAAAGCCTTCCTTCCTGAGGAGTTGATATTTGAGCTAAGACCTGAAGGATGAGAAGGCACTAGTCACGGAATAAATGGGACTGTGCATTGCTGAGGAGATGGAACACATTTCTGGAAGGCAGGCTGAAGATACGAGATCGAGGAACGTTTGGTCCAGCACCTCAGCTAAGAAAGGGGCTCATCTTTCTTCCAGAACATGAGCCAAGATGAGGAAATTAAAAAAAAAAAAAAAGTATAACAAGTAGGAATAAGAGGTAGTGTTGACACAAGGCATTTAATGGAAAGCCTATCTATATTCAGAATAGGTGACGGTACCCTTGTCCCGGGGCCCCTGGCAGCTAAGCGATCACCAAGGCAAGCATATTGAACTATTGTTCTCTGAAGACATTGGATGGCCCTAGAGAAATGACTTCCTATTGAGGAATTTAGGGGGTCCTGCAGTGTGATGAGTGCTCCCTGCCTGATCTCTCCATGGGGAAGCCTGCTAGTGGGCTCTAGACTGAGCAGGGTACACAGAGCTCCCAAGCAGCTGTTGATTGCTTTCTTTGTGATTATGGACAATAAGGTTTACTAGACATGTGAACAACACTTGCAACATAAATAAATGAATAATAGTTCCACTTATTAAATTCCTGGTCTGTGAAAGTGTTGCTTAAGGCCTATCAGAGTTGGGGTGGTGGTGGGGTCCTTGGGAGCCAGGGAGCTAGATCGCTTAAAAAAATGTTTGTTTGTTCTACATTATGTAGAAATGCACAGATAGGACTGAAAGAGGAAGATGTTCGGTATACATCTTTCAACTTATGTCCCATTGCTGAACCACATGCCTGAAATATAGTACGAATTAATATATTACATAAATCCTGCAGTTAAACTTTAATAGCATAATTATATCACATTGTATTTTTGAGTGGTAAAGTGTAATTTTGTTAAATATATACATATCATTATTTTAAAAACTGGTTTGACATTTAAAAAAATTTTTCTACGAGCCCGAAGAATTAGAAAAGGCCTGGGCACCCAAGTCATCTGGACTAGGGTTTCAGGGCCCCCCAAAGTGTCATGTTACATTTGCTGTGCATTCTGGGATGGCGCTCTCATTTCTTGCTAGTTCCACTTGCATATAAATCTTACTGGTTTATCACTCGGAAGAAATCCTTATATCTGAGGTCATGGGAAACCTTCTTCTTGGACGGAGCTAACAATTTGGACAAGATCATCAGGCTACTCAGCAGAGAGCATTTGGTCTTCCCTCAGGGTCCTCTAGGAGCATTTTCTATGTGGTAAAAGAAAAGTCCTAGGTAACTAAAACATAAAATCAAAACTATATTAAAATGTAGGAAACAAGACATCTAGGAGGACCAGAAAGGTGGTGGATGGAAGAACATTGCATGCCAAGAGAAGCCCCAACTCTTTCCTGAAACTCAATGCCAGCTTTATGCTGTGCGCCTTCTGGAAAGATTTCCAAATGGACTTTTGGAGGCTTCCCCATCATTACTGCTAGTGAGTTAAAATCCTTCCCATTTGTCAAGGTCCATTTAAACACCTCATTTTCTGTGAAGCTCTCCTTGAATGCCCAGCTGGAAGTAATCACTCCTTTCCCCGTGTTCTTTCTCATGGTGCCCTTAATTCCTCTCTCTCTCTCTCTCTCTCTCTCTCTCTCTCTCTCTCTCTCTCTCTCTCAACCTCCCACATTTTATCATATCATATCTATCTATTATGTGTCTGTCTGTCTGTCTATCCATCATCTATTTATCCTGTGCTTTGCTCTCAGCTGGGAACTAATAGTTGTACTCTGAATTTCAGTTCACAAAGTGACTTTCCTGTGCATTTTCTCATTGAATTCTCAGCAACTCTATGACACTAAGAATAAGGACACAGAAGCCCAGAGAAGTGAGGTTGTTCGTAGATTGGCTTCATAAATTAGAACTACAAGTCAGACACAATCATGTGAAATATCTAAAATTCAGAAGCCAAACAATATAGGATTCTGTTAAGTTGGACAGAAAAGGCATTCCTGTAGCTGTGGATTCTGTGAATTAAAACGTCTATAGCATTAGCTGGAAGAGACTTGCAGAGATCTTAAGAGCCAAAAAACAAAACAAAACAAAACAAAACCATAATCTAAGCAAGCGATCATACTGAGCCTGAGTTGCAGACTTTTGTGAGGCTGAATCGGGGTTATGTGTAACTTAAGTTCCAGAATGAGACCAGGCCCCCTTTGAAGTTGCAGAATCATTGACATAATCTCTAAAAATAGAGTTTGGTATGTCACATCAAAGTTACCAAAATCTCTGATCACTAGTCATTCCAAGAATGCTGAGATGGCAACTCCCCATACTTCTTGGGATGATTTAATAGTTTTCTTAGTTTTGTAAAAAGCACTACCCCGGAAGCCTGAATTTCCAAATCTTATCTCCAGCCACATAGCTCTGTGCAAGATAATTTCAGTTAATAAGGATGAAGATTGTCTTTCTTACTGAGTAAGCATCTTTCATTTCCTAGAAGGTTTATATTTTACATACACATGTTTAAAATAATCAAAGCTATAGTATAAATACTTTTGTATTAAGGAAGAGTTAGGCCATATTTTGCATTTCTATATATTTATAATGTTTAAGAAAATTTGGCCTTTTAAAATGATATTCTTATAGTTCTAATTTAAAGTGTATAATTGATTAATTATTGAGACTCAGCTTTAAGTGGAAATTCATGTCAATCATAGTTATAAGCAGGATTTATTAGGTTGACTATTTGGGAATATTTGTGGATCTGACGATTGATATGCTTAAAATGAAAATTGAATTTATAAATGCAGCTTAAACTCTAAAGAAGTCCAATGACCTAAGTTAGCAAATGACACCAAGCATTGGTTAAAGGCTCTTAAAAATAACTAAAGAAAAAGTTATGGTTAAAATGTGCTCAGTTGTAAATAGAAAAATAAGATTTGTAAGCGGAATGTAAAACTCAAGGAGAAAATACAGAGGTTGCCAAAAAAATGTATACACATTTTAAGAAAGGAAAAAACTGTATTAAAATTGTAAAGCTCAATATATACCAATAACAAAAGATGAATACAAGTCACATTTGACATCTGCAGTTACAAGGGTTGCTCAAAGAGGTTACCATCAGCATAATTTTAATACAATTTTCCCCTTTCTTAAAATGTGTATACATTTTTTTGGCACCCTCTGATACTCGTATTTTAAAATGTATAACTTTAATAAGTTGACCATTAACTTATAAATCCAAAATACACTTCTCAATAGTCTTTTCAGTACACAGAACTCTCAGGGCATCAAAATAACTTAGACTCACAGAGGTCACTTGGCTGATAAGTGGCACAGTCACAACTTGAACCCATGGTCTAGATCACGCATCTTTCTATTGAACTCTGTTGCCTTTCTTGGCTGCGTTTTTAGTACTTCTTTACAGCACCTGTAGTATTTTGCCTGAGATTTGAATTATTTATCTGTGTCTTATTTTGACTACTTGCCTCTCCCCAGCTGCCAACACAGGGTCAGACATGAGGTGGAGGTCAGGGGGACATGGGGTGAAGGTCGGGGGGACCTCAATAAATATGTCAGATTCAAATGGTGGTAAGTCATAAATAGCCTCTGAGAGAGTGTGGCTGGCATGGGGGATGCATTTAGAATGTTATCTCTCTGTGACACTGTTTAGCTTTAAGGGGGTCTGAATCCATAGCCCTGAACTCCAGAGGCCCAAGCTCTAATGAAATGGATATAAACTAGCTCTGCTGGTCACCTTATTTTTAGATTTATTCCATGAATATCTTTCAATGTCTTCCCACTGCTCAGAATAAAGACCGAAATCCTTTCTATGCTTAATGCGACCAGTATAGCCCAGCCCTGTCCACTTCTCTAGACTCCTGCTCTCCTTGTTCTGTGTGCATGACCCTTCATTTAGTTCCCTGAACAAACCACTGTTTTCAACATAAATCAGGTAGAAACCAGGTTTCTACATAAGGCACTATGACAGCTATCTGAATGTCTCCTTCACAGCACTTGCTAGAGGTTGTAATTATATATTTTTCACTGGTAGTTATTTAGTAAATAACTTCCTCCTATGGAAAGCCTTCAGCTCTGTGCACGTTGCTTGCTTTGCTCACCATTATGCTAGGTGTTGCATAGTAAGGTCTTAATAAATATAGGCTTTTATTATTATTATTAATATTTAATAAATGTCTGTTGTTAGGATGAATGAATGAATATGGGAAGATCGACTTTATGATGATTTTTTAGACTGGCCTGATCTCCACTCAGCCGGGAAGGATTTTAGATGAAATCTTATCAGACAGATAGGGAACGTGATGTCTAAGATTCCTTCCAGGCCACTGAGCCTTTTGCTCCAGGAAGGCTGTTTGTCACTTGGCTTTAGCCATTGCTTTTATCATCCTCATGGGGAAGTGTGTGTGTGTGTGTGTGTGTGTGTGTGTACACACATACAGAGAGAGAGAGACAGAAACAGAGAGAGAAACAGAGAGACAGAAACAGAGAGAGAGAGAGAGAGAGAGAGAGAGAGAGAGAGAGAGAGAGAGAGAAACAGAGACAGAAAGAAACAGAGAGAAAGAGAGAGAAAGAGAGATTGTGCTGGTATTCAAGGTGATGGGAAATGACCCTGGCAGCCCCTGCAAATGACCCTGGTCTCCCTTCTCACCTCGTTCAAGCAAGGGAGATTCATTTGGCAGGGAATAGGCCAGCTGAAAAATGTCAGGCTCCTGAACATCATGAGTTTTGCATTTCCAAAAGAGGGGTTTATGATTAAACTCCAATAACTCAAATGCACCACCCATGAAGAATGCCGGTTTCAACTGGTAATTCTTGTTCTCTTTAATCCCTTCTCCCTTTATTTTAAAAAATCTATGCCTCAGAATTCCTCAAATCACAGTTAGAGGTAAGGGTTTGATGAAATGTTCTGATGACATGGAGATGCTTGCCCTTGATAGTGAATCCATTCTGAAAAGTGTAGGAAAGGACACCAAAGAGCATGAGGCTGGAAAAGTAGACAGATTCTCTAAAAACAGGCTGCAGAATTCCTGCTTTCATTCTCAGAGAGACTGGAGTTACACTGACCTCTAGCTGGACGAAAAGAGTGAGTTCAGCTGGTGCCTTCTACCCTGGTTGTTGGATGTTGGCTGATCTGAAATGAAAAGAGAATACTGTATTTGGAAATCTTCTCTTTCCTAAAAAATATTTCCTGTAAACTGTCTGGCTTCTCTTCCCCTCCTCAAATACTAATGTCACCATTTATTTGGTATTCATCATTGCAATTTTTTTTTTTTTTTGAGGGCAGTGTCACTGGCCCTCATATATGGGACCCGAACCGGGGCCGAGGCCAGCGCTTAACCACTGTGCCACTTGGCCGGCCCTATTTGGTATTCATGATATGATAGCTGTTATGAGTTCCTACATTAGCTCTAATTATTCCCAATGACCCCGTGAAGTAGGTGTTATTGCACCCATTTCCTGGCAGGAAAAGCAAGGCCCAGGAGTTCTGTAGCTGGCCCAGCACATACTCTTATGAGGTGACTGAACCAGTATTCTAATCAGGATTATCAACTCTAAAGCTTGTCCTCCTTCTCCCACCTCTGAGTCTGGCAGAAGCATAGGGAGGGTTTGAGTGTCTGGTCCTCTTACAGGGGCCTATTCTCTGGGAATGGAATGATCTCTCAGTCACTGTGCTTATTTGTTCTGCTTCTACCTTACTAATTCCTGTTTATAGTCAGAAGCCAGGCTGAATCTCCTTCCAGATGCGTCAGTCCCTGTAAAAGCAACCAGCTGCTTCCCAGGGCCTTCACTTTCCCTCTGATAACATCTTCATTTTCGGGGACTAAGAACTCTGTTTTAAGCCCATGGGTGCCTGGTTAGTAGGGAATTGATGAAGCTATCCAATAATGCCCTAAAATGGAATTTGAAATCCCATGGGGGGTTGAAATGTCCTAGAGAGTGTAATTCAGTTTTCTGTTTACCTTTCTTTATCTGTGTGTTTTTAAGATGTTCCAGTTGAGATTTTTCTCATTGATGAATGGGTTTCAAGCTCACTCTGTTCAAATGGGGTTGGGGGTGGGATGTAGGAAAACAGTTTCATTCTCCCTTTGATGAAATGATTGAGCTGAGCATGTGGGTGGTGAGACAGGGGTAATAAGGAGTTCTGAAAAAAATACAAATTTCGGTTCTTTTTAAAATGCATTAGCTGATGTAAGGACTATTATTGCTTATGTAATGGGGTATTTCAGCTTTCCATGATGGAATCTTCTAGTGTGTGTCTGGGTTGTTCCACTGTTGGGGCTAAGACTTCAGTGGCTTGTGAGCTACAGGACATTAGGCTAATGGCCTTTTTCTGGATTGCTTCATTCAGATGGAAGCTTGCACGTAGCGGTTTGACATGTTTCTATTGAAGTAGGCTGTTTACCTGACTTCATAGTGTCTTAGTTTTTTATTTTAAACTCTCATAGTCACCCAACTAATTTAATCACGTTCTTTTAGACATTTTCTATGAATAAAATATATTTTTCGTTTCAAAAATTGAATTTAATATGCAGACTACATTTTTTTATTTATTAACATAACATTGCCATCTTTCCAAAGCTGCAAATACTTCTATTTCATTTATATTTTATTGTTCCACATTTGTTGAGTACACACTGTCCCTGATGTTGGGCTATAAACTAGATTCCATTCCATTTCATTGTATGAATGAGCCATAATTTAGTTACTGAATCTCTCATTGTTGGGGATTTGATTTTTTGTGTAACCCTTTAATATTATAAACATTGTAGTGATAAACTTGCTTATATGTACACAGAATTATTTCCTTAGAACAAATTTTCCGAAGTGGAATTGCCATGTTAGGAGTGACAACTCCACTTCTAAAAATATATGTTTAAATTCCTCTTCTGAAAAGTTATACTATTTATAATTTATCCACGAATGTGCATTTCCTCCATGCTTTACTACACATGGTGACTTCTTAACCTATTCATAAGTAGTATAAGAAAACTGACAAAATGGGAGACTATAAATGCCATTCAGGAATCTCAATTTAATAAATACTCATACACAATAAGTATGAGTGAGGCATAGAAGACAAATACTGCTAAGACCAGCCATTGTCTCTAAGGAACTGCTGTACAGTGGGGGAATTGGATATGAAAGTACAGAGTGTGTCTGGAGAAACTCTGGCTGACTGGCGTGGCTGGAGCGAAGCATCATGGGAGAAGAGGCAGAGAAAGGATAAGTGAGGGACCCCTGAACTCCTCTCTAAGGGTATGGGCTGTTCTGTGGCTGTGGATAGACATTAAAGTCTTTAAGAAGGGGAATGTCATGAGTAGATTTGATGTTTTGCACGTTATCCTGGTTTCATTGTATCTTAGCCCTTCTCTCCTTTATCATCTTTCTGCTCCTGCTTCCTTTGGGAAGCAAGAAGAGAGGACTGAGAGAGTACATGGTTGTTTGTATCTGTCTGCATTATTAACTTCTTAAAATTAAAAGTTGGAGAAAGAGAAGGTTTTTCTTGTTGTGTTTGGTATTCAAGTAGAAACCTAGGGGAGCTTAAGAATAAAACAGGTTGGGCCGGGCGAGTGGCGCAGTGGTTAAGAGCTGGCTTGGGACGCCAGAGGCCCCGGTTTGGTCCCACATATGAGGGCCAGTGACACTGCCCTCAAAAAAAAGAATAAAACAGGGCCATCTGGAAGTGTTAATAACCTCATTAACAGCATTTTCCTTTTTTTTTTTTTTCCACTCTGGGACAAAAAACAAAAACAAAAAAAGGATATTGATGAATTTTTGGAAACAAATGACAAACTTAGCTATTTTTAAACATTTTATTGGGGTATCTGGGAAGGGGAACAGACAAGTTGCTGCCCTTTTGTTCTTCAGTCTAATTGTGGAGGACGTTGCTTCCCTGGCCCATGTTGGTATTATCATTGTGCTCTTTCTGGGTGAGGCAGATCGGTTGCCGGGCACTGGACGGCGGCCACTCCCAGAGGCTCTTGGCAATTCACACTGGCTGCCTGCCACTCATGCCAGCTGCCAGCCACTCACAGTAGCTTTACAGCAGCCCACTGCAGCCCCACTGCAGCCTACGCTGTCGCCAGCAACTCTTGGCAGCCCAGCTCCAGGTCGAGCTGTTGTTCACCTCTTAACTGTAGAGGGCACAGGGTCACTGGCCCTAATGTGGGATCTGAACCAGGGCCCTGCTGTTCAGAGCAGGTGTTCCAAGCCAGCTCTTAACCAACGTGCCACTCGGCCAGCCCTAATTGAGCTTTTTAAAAAAAGACATTTTCTATTTGCATTTCAAATTCAATGGTTTTAAAATGTTAAATTCAATAATAATAATCTGACCTCATGTTGCAGAAAATTAAATATTATGTATTATATTCTGATTGAAGATAAATCTTCAACACTACAGTTGAGGTCTGCAAAGGATGTTATGTTTGAAAATCTAACAAGTTAGAAATATAGATATTAATAGAGGAAGGGCAAATCAAAGGAAGGATAGAAGGGTTAAGAGGTGAAGAAAAAAAGGAAAATTGAAAGCTTGAGCATGGTTTTCCAAGTCCTTTTTCTGAAGCAATGGCTCCTCTGAGCACTTTTGTTTCACTTCTTTGCATAAACTGTTAGAAACAACCTCAAAATTATATTAAATTCTGGAGTCTGTATCTGTGCATTCCCTTCTTTGGGATCATGTAGAAGGTTGCTCAAGAGCCATAAAATTCTGACTTCCAATGTGACATGTGATCAGAGTGGCCCATCCAAAACCTGGTACCTCATTCTTGATCTTTTGGTTTACAGGTCGGTCTCATCCTGGAGCCTGGTAAGAAGATTACATAAGATTACAGGTATCGAAGTACTCTGGAAGATAAAAAGGAAGTTCCTTACCATCGTAAACCTTTAAAACATTATTGTTCTTTTTTGGATTAATTTAACATAACAAATTGCAACACACACACACACACACACACACACACGAGACTCAGTGAACCAGTAATCTGGGGATCTGGGGTCAGGACAGAAATCTCCTAGTGACATACCATATCTCTTTCACATTTTCACCTGTACAGAAAATGAATTCGAATCCCAAAGTAGTATGTTTTGGGCCACTTTTGCTGTGCAGTTAACAACTGGTTTTCCTTAAATATCTCTGTTTTCAATTCTTCTAGAACTACAGACCACACTTGTTTTGTTTCACTTGTGTGCATTTCCCCCTTAATAACTGAAACCATGTTTATCCATGACTCTTTTGGTATAGATAATTTTTACAAATTGGACTTATAATGTCTTACACATTGCCTAGGAGTTTTATTGACTCTCTTGTTTAAAACTTAATACTAATAAAAACAGGAATGACATAATCATTATATTCAGGAATTACTGAAATGGTTAGCATTGTGTTTGGTCAATGACCTCTAATCGGCTAGCATGAATCTCTCATTTGTAGACATGGAAGTGTCTGTCATTCTTTACAGTATATTATTTTATTTACATTCTATTATAATTCTTTTATAACTCATTAATTTACCCTGATTTTCAGTATAAGTTAATTATGTGATTTTCTTCTCTGTCATAGACATTTGAATCCCTGTACTATCACTGCTTAAAATTGTTCAATAAATTTTCTCAAAGAGATCTACCTCTCCCCTGCATTTTTATCTCCCATCCTGTAAAGATGTCATTTTCTATGTACAGCTGGAAACTACCCAACTTTCTTGAAATCTTGCTGGTTTTGGATAGGCCTATGGTGCTTTATTTGAGGCTAACTTAGTAAGAGAAAGAATGTTAGATTATCCGGGGCCATTAGCTCAGCCTCCAACTGAGTGATCATAGGTCTTGGTTGAGATGAAGGGAATTGATGATCCTGTCCTGCTTGGATTATTGATGAAAGACCTAAGTTGCTCAACCTGACCCTTTGGCCTTCAAATCTGGTGTAACATGAAAAACCCCTTCCGGAGCCATCCTTCTTCCTGGCAGTGTCAGGAGCCTTCTGTTTGAATATCTGACTTGTTTGGAGCTCTACAAGAAAGACAGGGCATACTCAAAGAGATGATGTTTACCATGAGCAGGAAAGAAGATTGATGGAAAGTCTCAGCTTATCTAAAACCCAGAGGCCAGGCTTTGAGATAACAACATACTGTTTTAAAAGCATTTATGTTCAGAAAGAGTTTTTGCAAGCGCCAAATATGGCCACTGTGGCATGAATAGGGTCTCCTAACCACTGCCCAACCCTGGAATGTCTTTTTGGAGAGTAGAAAGGTGTTGCGAAAATGAAATTATATAGTGTTTATGAGCCTAAAATATTAACAATTGGTAATAGCAAAGTGAGGTAATCTTGGTTTGGGAGAAAGTGAGATAAAATATAAAAGGGAGATTTGTTTATGAATTCCTCCTCCCCATTTGCTAATAACAATCAACTTGAGGGCTTACTGTTCTAAATGCTTCATATAGACTTATCACAGCCTTGATTTTATCATCTTCTTTTATAGATGAGAAAACTGAGGGTCAGAAAATTTAAATAACTTTTCCATGACACAGAGCTGCATACACAAATACACAAACATACACAGATGAAGATTACCTTGACTACATAATAATTAAGATTGATGAACTGTGCGTATAACTAATAAGAATCTCTGTCCATACTCCACTGTTAAGAAGAAGAGGCCAATTAATACACAGCTAGGTAGATAGCATAGTTTTCTTGAAAATGCAATAAAAATAGCAAAGAGTCCATCCAAGTGAATTTTGTAAACAGTAAAAATTTATTTCTATGCCTTTTTTATCTTCACCCTGAACAGCAATTGGTAGAGTTGTCATCTGTGAAAAATGATGCCAAGGTCCTGTCAGATTTTCAGTTTGCAAAGAATATTGCTGTCATTTTCGCTGACTTTGAGTTCCAGAACACCACAGAGGATTCATACTTTCTGGAAAGACCTTCAACCAAAAATAGCAGAAACAAAAAATTGTTTTGCTTATTCCTCAGTGACCCAGAGCATCCCTGTTTGTTAGGGTTTCTCTGTATTGATTTGGCACATTTCAAGGAACAGAAAGTGTGGCTGGGCAGCATGAGATCAGGAAAGTGGCAGGAAGGGTTGGAGAGGTGGCATGACCAGATCACAGCATGCTCGGCCAGCCTCACAAACAATCTGGGGCATATTACAGTGCAAAGAGAAGCCACTGAAGAGATTGGAACCAGACGTGAAAGGATCTGATTTATAATTTTGAAGAATCATCTGTCTGCTTTGTATGGTTAATATTTGTATAATGCATTAGAAAGGGACAGAGGAGGCCATGGCATTTTAGACTTAGTGGGTAGCAATGATGACAGAAAGAAGTGGACGGATTTGAGTTATATTTTGGAAGTAGGAATTGCAGGTTTGGTGATGGATTGAATGAAGGGGAAGGATGAGTCAAGGATGACGCCAGTTGCCTGGCTTGAACAACTGGATGGATAAGGTGACATTAGCTGAGATGGAGAAGACTGCCAGAGTAAGAGGCTTGAAGGAGGTAATCAATAGTTCAGGTATTGGTATGTGAAGCAGATATCAAAGCACAAGCATCCAATAAGCAGTTGGAGGTATTGATTAGGAGGTTGTAAGAGCTATCCGGAATAGAGGTATTAATATGAGAGTCGCTGAGTAAGAACCCTTGAAGTTCAGATGTCAAGGGGGAAAGTAAAAGGGCTCAGCACTGTGCTTTGAGGACTTCCATGTTTATCAGTTTAATAGAGGAGGGAGAGCCAATGTAGTAAACTGAGAGAATGGACATCAAAGGAAGAATATTTCAAAAAGGAGGGAGTGGTCAGTTCTATCAGTTGAAATCAAATTGAGATGAGGATTGCGTTGCAAGGTTAAATATACATTTACCAGGGAAAATTTATATGTCATGCATGGTCTCAAAATTAGAGATTTCCAAATATCTCAGGACATAAATTAGGCAAATATTAAGAGCTTACTGTTAGCTTGTAGAACATAAAAGCTGTTTTAAATCACTTTTCAACCCCGCTAGGTTATTAATATGGTGGGGGCAGGACTTGGGGCAAAGTCAGGATTCCTTATCCGGTTGAAATTTCTTTCTTTTTTTTTTTTTTTAGAGGGCAGTGTCACTGGCCCTCATATGTGGGATCCAAACCCGGGCTGCTGGCATCCCAAGCCAGCTCTTAACCACTCGCTCCACTTGGCCGGCCCCAGTTGAAATTTCTTAATGGACAACTCACAAAGAACACAAAGAACACAGGTTCTTAACGTGCATCATGATTAAGGAGGAGAGAGAATTCAGGGAACATTCTTTGCAAAACCTAGAGCAGTGTGGACAAGGCACAGTATATCATTTGTATGTTCACGGCAGTTATTAGGCATTTTTTTCCAACTTCATTTAATGACTGTTTTCAGAGCAGGCCCAACAGGGGAATCTTGAGAAAATCATAGGTTGTTTTAGGTTTTAAAGGTCAGATCTTTCTTTGGGGGTCCAAAACATAATTGGGGTTCTCTTTCAATGCAAGAGAAGAGTATCATCTTCCTATGTGATTGATACCAAGGTTTCCTTTAAGGTGAATTTGCAAATGAACTGCACAAACTTGCTTTGCCCAATTTAGCTTCTTTTGAGGTTGAAAAGAAGTCTGAAGACTAAAATAGAACAGATTGTATCCAAAGGGGATTTCTCACAATCATTGCAGAGAATCAGAGGGACACACATGCATAGCTGGAAAGACAGAGAAAATAGGGCACAGCTCATACCGGGAGAGTTTATGACACTGGAGGGAGAGAATGAAATTTTGTTGGGAAAAGAGCACATGTCAGAACCCTCCCAGTAGTTTTATTTATGGAGGACCCGTTTCTCTGATTAAGTCCCAGACCTTTACCCAGTATCCTTTAAAATTAGGAAAATAATGCACATGGAAGAAAAAGAGTTAAGGACATAGGTGGTAGGTCATTTAAGTTTCTTTGAAATGTAATTTTGAGAGGAAAATCAAGATGCAAAAGAATGAAAACTGTATGATTCCATTTACACAGTGTTTAAAAACAAGTGAAACAGAAAAAAATGCAGTGTCTAAAGATATATACGTGAGTAATAAAGCTCAAAAGAGAAGCTAAGGGAATGAGGGGAGAAAAAGGCAAAATTGAAGAGAGGGGATACACTTAGCAGAGGGGTAGAGAGGAGGCACAAGTAGCTTCTATTTTACAAATTAAAGGGTGGATTGTGGGTGTTTATTATATTTTATGCTTTATTATATATGTGTGTTAAATGTGTTCTTTATATCAATAGCAACAATTCCATAGGAAATCAATGAAAAGGGAAAAAGAAATCATAGGATCTTTTCAGAAGAAAAAACAAATTGCTCCAAAAGGAGCCACGAACAGCTAGTGGAGGCGTAAGAACCATGCGGGGCTTTCAGAACAGAAAGCACATGGATGCACCTCCTCTACCCACCCCTTTGCCCTGGGAGTGAACTGCCTCAGGATTATAGTGCTTTGAAAAATTACCCCTTGTTACTTAGCTGCATGACCTTGACCAGGTCCCTCTTGAGACGTTAGTTTCCCTAACTGAAAAAAAAAAAAAAAAAAAAATGGGGCCTGGATTGGAAATCAGTGTTGGCAAGTACATGCATATCCTACTCCTTTCATGGCAGACATGAATAATTGATCACAGCACTCATTCTTTCTAAATTGGGAAGAGGCCACTCAGTTGTTTTCAACATAGAACTTTAGTCAATTGATTTCATGGAGAGAGAGAAGTCTATATTCCTAAGAATTGATATCTAAATTTCCTTCAAGGTTTGTCCTCCTCTGTGTTCCTTCCCAGCCATTCTATTATATATTTAGTCACTCTAATTAGTTTGGGAGCTCTTTAAGGGATGAGACTATGTCTCATTTCCATGGCACTACCCATTCCTCCTGTGCACTGCACTCTAAGATTCAGTAAGAACTGCTAGCTAGAAAGCACCATTTCTTCTACCTTTTGCACCATTCATATCCCAGATCAACAATGGAGCAAATCTTCTAGAGCCCATTAAATGGATTCTGGCTCTCTGTGAACTAAACTGGGCCATCTTCAAAGGGACCAGGGTCTGGTTTCTGCTGGAGATTTGTGTAACAGACAAGGGAACTTAGACTTTTTTCTATGTTGACTTTGCCAACTCACATAATCTCTCAGGGTTACACCTCATCTGTTAAGCCTGTCAAATGAGGGAGGTAGTTTCTTTGATTCTGATTCCAATTCAATTGACTGGGAGTTGAAGTTGTGAGCAAAAGCACTGAAACCCAGAAGGATATTTTACAACCAAGCACTGCACGCCCTCAAGTGGTGGAAAACCAATCATTCAGGTGAAAATGGAGAATTTGAAGTTCTGCCTAAACTAGGTTTTGGAAGTTTTATAGTTTTTTTCTTTTGCTCTCAACTGGATACACAGGATTCTATACAGATTTTTAAAAAAATGCTGGAATTCTGTGTAGGAGTGTTATGTAATGTTATTAATATGTAGAATGTCAGAGCTAAAATGGATCATAAAAATAATTTATCCAATTTTTCTGTATATTTAAGACATGGATGTTCAGAGAGGTAGAGGGACAGGGCTGGTATTGTGACCTTCATCTTCTGGCTCCCAAGTCAGTGCTTGCTCCCCTCTGCACCTTGGCTTCCCTATAGCAGTAGTTTCTGAACATTTGCCGTGTGCACAGCACTACGTTTGGCATTGTTGGGGAATAATGATAGTTATCAATTACTGCATCTGAGTCTTTGCAGAGCACTATTCTAAGTGCTTCACATTTATCTCTTATTAATTCTCCCAACAACCATACGAGATAGTATTATTGTCCTTATTTTGAGGCTCAAAGTGATGTTAAGGGAGTTACTGAAAAGAAGTAGACAATATGTCCCATCCTCAAGCTATTTGCAGCCTAGTTGGAAAGACTGGCTTGCTTATCTTTGCTGGAAGGAAAGGTATATCTAATTCACTGTGGCTAATGTGTCTAGGAGACAGAGTTTTGGAGTGAGGACAGTAAGGGCTGAGAAAGCAGTTGGGTTTTCTAAGTGGATTTCTTTGTCATGTTGATGGATGGGATTCACATTAGCAATTTAGATCAAGGTGAGCAGCAGGTTTCATCTCACATCTTCACTCCTATAGAGTAGCACCTGCCCTCTACTGCACGCTATCCAATTGTCCTCTCTGGGCTCAGGAGGAAAACGTGTTTGATTGATCTCTGCTATGGGTAAGGGGTGGGTGCACTTGGCATGATGGCATGTATTTGCCATAATTCCTCCAGGTGAACTAAATTCTATAAGGCCTATATATCCTACAGTGTTGTCTGCAGGCACAGAAGCAAGGGCATTTCTTGGGAGCATTATAGAAATGCAGAAACTCCAGCTCCATTCCAGACCCACTGAATGAGCCTCTTTATTGTAACTAAAGACTGAAGCGGAATGAGAGAAGCCAACGGTTAGCCCTCATGCTCTCTATATCTCATAAAGATGGCTCTCTCTATCTGAGCCACTGTTTTACCCAACCCCACGATATGCCCTGTACTGCTTCCAATTAAGACCAGTGCCCAGATGCTGTGCAGCTTTCCAGCCAGTATAACCTGCCACCATCACCATCTATTCAGGGTGAGAAACAGGCCCAGAATTCATTAATTAATGATGGTGATGTGAAGTTGTAAACACAGCTGTCGGCTGCTGGCTCCACAGACCTGCCTGCCTATGGCAAGTGAAGAAATGTCGGGTGGGAACACAGTCTCATTGTCCGGGCCTCCTTAACTAAACTTGACAGCAGATCATTGGCAGAGGAGCCAACAACAACATGCCTCTCCAGAGGCACCCAGAGGTAGGGCTCCTTTTTGCCTGGAGTTTTTATCCTGAGAGCCAACCTTCTGATGAGAGAGAGCCTTGGAAAAGAGCGGGAAGAAAGCAGCAATCTATTTAAAAAAGGCTGTATTTTCCAGTCATTGAGCACTTTTATGCTTTTGGTGAGTCCTCAGAGGAGAAAGCATTGGACCTTTTCTTCCCAGCTGCCTTTCAGTAATAGTTACTTATCCTTTACCCCAAACTGGACCATGGCAGTTTTCTTTCTGGGAGAACAGGTTTCATCCCTTGGTGAAAATGATAGCACCTTATTTTCTAGAGAGTCAGAGTCCACAAAATATTTTCACATGTGTTTTTCAGAAAAACTCATTTAAGCTTCACCCATCTCTGCATACAGATGAAGAAACTGAATTTCAGAGAGGTCAAGCAAATTGCACAAGTTCACTTAAAGAGCAAGTGACGGATAAAACTTGACTGGACTCTCCAGCCTCCATACCTTATGCTCTTCCCAATATCTCCTAGAAGCCCTTGGAGATAAGCAGGAACACATGGTGAGGTGTGAGTGTTGGTCTGGGGTGTTGGAATCCCTCTGAGGCCTTTAAAACCAAGGCCCAGACTTGTTGACTAGCACTTCCTGCATCGGTGTTTGGACCAACACTTAAAGCTCACTGACAGTGTGTTCCGGTAGCAGAAAAAGGAAACACTGGAGGCAGCTTGTTTTGTAATTAAAAATGAGAGGAAAACAGGAAAACAAGTAGACTCACAGGCAGGCCAAAGATGATGGTTGCTTTGATGAGTTCTTTCCTGTTCCTGGCAAAGCATTTTCCACTTATCTTTCAGGAGGCCCACAAGATGTTCAATGCCACTGGAATTTCTAATACTGGGTTCTTTAACAATTTAACCTGGCCTTCAAGCTAAACAAACAAACATATATTTCTTTGCAAAAAACAGATACACTATATATACTATAACATATGTATTATATTAAGTATATATAGCATCATATATATAATTCTTCTGATCAGTTTTATTGGGATGTTATTGGGCTCCCAGATATATTATTGTGCATCTGTGGTGCAAAGCACAATGATAGAGGTTGAGGAATGTCAGAAATGACTAAGTCAGTCTCCCTGCTTTTGAGTTGCTTCCAGTCCTGTGGGAAAGACTGACCTGTTGTAAACAACTTTTTGAAACATGAGGCAGAATGAAGTAAGTGCTATAACAGAATGAAAAATTAAGTGCTATGTGAACCAGAGGAAGAATAACTTATTCCAACAGGGATCGTGGAAGACTTCAGGTAGAGGAGGGATTGGCCATGTGTCTTGAAGGATAGCAGTATTAGATAGAAGCCAGGGAAAGGCCTTCTGGGCTCAGGGCCCAGAGGAGCGTAGGCTGAGGTGTCTGCAAGGTTTAGGGGGTGACTGTAGGGGATGAGTGTAGGGTGAGGGACCTGTGAACAGTGGGAGCAGAGGAAAGAGGCCAGGCTTAAAAAAGGGAGGTGACAGAGGTGTTAGGAATCAAGGTGGGATTTTTAAGGGTTTTATGTCCAGGGGAGAGGCAAAGGCCAGCATGCTCAGGCATGTATATGAAGATAATGGTTGGCTTGCCTGAATGTATACACCCAGCCACATGGAGAAGGTAAAGGGATAGATGGGTTTATACCTGTAACACACAGTAATCTGACCTCAAAGAAAATATGACATGAAAAATGATGCAGAATTTTGAACAATCATATTAGTAACTCCTCCTGTTGCAAACCCAGGTCTGTGTGATATGAAAGACTTTGATCTTATAGCACTCACTCGACTGCTCTTTATGACTTTCACTCCCACCTCCAATAGATGAATAAGGATCCTTATTCTATTTTCATAGAATATGGCAGAAGGGGTGGGGTGGACCAAATGAATGAATGTTTGTGAAAAAAATGCTTGTAAGTCAAAGTGCTTTAGAAAGAAAGCAATGTTACCCTAGTCAAAGTCAGTTGCTTTTAAATGTTTGTTGAGTGAATATATACTAACTTGGGAATGCATTTATCTCTCTCATCTATCTCTTAACATTTTTTTTCTTCTTAATCCCTTGAAGATGAATTGTTCTAAGCCACTGAAAAACAATTTTCTAGAAAATCTTTTAGTGTAAGAGCTTACCCCCCAAATTTTGATTGGTTGAGAGGATTTAAAAATGATTGACCTTGGGGTGCCATTCAATAAAAGAATTATAGCTTTTCTGCCCTCTCCCTCCTCCCTGCTGGCACCATTCCAGCTGTGTCTCACTCATTCTGAGCTCCTGCTAAGCCAGAGCTGCCATTGTCTCCTTCCAGCCACCATCATGTTCATCTACCCGGACCTCATCAGCCATGATGAGATGTTCTCCGACATTTACAAGGTCCCAGAGATCATGGATGGGCTGTGCCTGGAGGGGAAGATGGTCAGTAGGACAGAGGGTGACATTGATGACTCGCTCTTTGGTGGAAATGCCTCCGCTGAAGGCTCCGAGGGCAAAGGCACTGGGAGCACATTTGTCACTGGTGTTGATATTATCATGAACCATCATGTGCTGGAAACCAGGTTCACAAAAGAATAGTACAAGAAGTACATCAAGGATTACAGGAAACCAATCAAAGGGAAACTGAGAACAGAGACCAGAAAGAGTAAAACCTTTTATGACAGGGGCTGCAGAACAAATCAAGCACATCCTTACTAATTTCAAAAACTACCAGTTCTTCATTGGTGAAAACATGAATCCAGATGGCATGGTTTCTCGGCTGGATGACCATGAGGATGGTGTGACCCCATATGTGATTTTCCTTAAGGATGGTTTAGAAATGGAAAAATATTAACACAGTTGGCCATTTGGATCCATCACCTGTCATCATCATAACTGGCTGCTGCTTTTCATCCACAGATCAGCACTAGGACAGATGGGACTGATGTTACCTTGGGACCTTTGTTTATCTTGACCTTGATTCATTTGGAGTGGAGGCATTATTTTTAAGAAAAACAGATCATGTAGGTTGTTTAAAAATAAAATGCATTTAAGCTCATTTGAGAAATTGTCTCTTAGCTTAATACATATTTAAATCCATCCCATGTAGTGCTCCTGGAGAAGCTAGACCCTGGTAGACCATTACTATAGAGCGTTAAGATTGTCTTCAGAGAACTTCTACAGCGAAAACTACTCTGGAACTAGAATATAAAAATAGTCTTAATTCTGAGTTAAAGTGAAGGGAAAGACCATGCTCTCAGCACAGTCGACATTTGAAGTGAATACCTTAGACATTTCATCACCTATAAACAGAAGTAGTTAACTCTGGAAGAGATGACCAAAAGAATAAAAAGAGACTAATACAGTTGAAACAAAAAAAAAAAAATTGTAAAAGAGCTCTGTCTTATTAAGGACACTGTATGTAGGTGTACTTGTTATCTCATTTAATCCTCAAGTGTGGGCATTAGGGAACTTAACCTTTAAGAGGCTGAGCAATCCACTCAAATTTGTGTAGCTCAGAGTACAAGCACGAAGCCTGAACACATTGAATGCCTTGGAATAGGAATATAGTTTTCGAGGCACAGTTTGGGGATGACTTCATAGACTTTTTGCTTCTTACAAAGTCCAAAAAAGAAAATGAGTACCACTGACTATTAGAAAAGCATTCCCCCAAGTTTCGGATAAATACGAATAGTTTCAGCAGCCCTGTGACCCTGAAAGGTGAGGGCCGATTACACTCTGGAGCCCTGGTTTGTATCTCTAGCTCTTTTCAGTAGCCTTGGCTCCAACACCCACCTGGCGAGAATCTTGTTTTCCACCCAGCATAGCTGGGCTGGAGTTTTTGATAGCGTTTGACTTCAGCAAGTCTCCACATGAGCCTCTGATCTAATGTTGGGACAAAGCAACAGTGGAGGGAGGCCTGACTTGGAATGAGTCAGGTGGAGACTGATGCCTTGTTTCTTATTAAACACCTTTCCCCTCCAGGTATGTACTTTTCCCCAACAGTCAAACTCTGTCAACACAAGTCTGGGCTTCCCTCTCCCCACCAAGGCAAACACTGTCAATAGCAGGAAAGGAAAAAAAGTCTATGGTTGGAATGTGAAAACCTATGCTTTCAGATAGAGGATCAAGGGCCCTTCACTTGCCAAACATTATTTGAATTTTGTAGAACCAACACTGGAGTTTAAGTTACATAGTTGAATTCAATATTTGGCATAGAGTAATAATCACTGGTGATTTCTTCCACTTGGTGGTGTACCTGTTAATTGCTTTGAGATAAAATGACAGACCCTATCAGAGGACTGTGAGTGCATTTGCATTACCCCACAATTTTTTAAATAGTGAAGACACTGAGTCCCAGAGATGATTCATCCAGGGTTATACAGATACTTCAGGAGTGAGCTGTGTAGAACCAAGGGCTCTGAACTTGTATTAGACTGTCTTTGCAACTATGCTAGACTTAATTCTTTTGGGGCAGGGGAAGAGTATTAATATCCACCGAAATAAAGCTATTTGCCTTGGATCAGCTTGAAAACACTTTTTAAAGGGGTGATCTGCTAGGAAATAATAGTATTTACTAGTGCTAAATATTCTAACTCACTTTACCAGCATCTCTGATGTTATGGTTGAGGGAGCAGCTCCTGGAGTGTGCCTGGATTTATATCTCAGCTGTACCCCTTATTAGCTTTGTTATCTTAGGAAGTTTTACCTCTTTGCATGCCCATTTTCCTTTTCATAAAATGGGAATACTGATAACCTAACTAATGACCTTATTGTGAGAATTACATGAGATTATACATCTACAGAAATCGAAACAGTGCCAGGCACCTAGTAAATGCCCAATAAATGGTGAGGTGTCACTACTATTACAGGGGACCTTAAATAATTTTAGTTTTGGCTTTACCATGAATTAGCCTCTTACCCTTTGTACCTAAGTTCTTCTCATCTATGAGATAAAATTCTTATTGCTGCACTGTTCAAAATTGAGTGAGTTTATTTATATGCTGTGCAATGGAGACCCTTATTCAGTTGTTAATTTATTCATTGTTGAATGAATATTTATTGAGTGCCAACTCTTGCAGGTCCAACGTGAGAAACAGAGGAAGTCCCTGTTTTCCAGGAGTTTATAGCCTATGGGGGGGCGGGGAGACAGAAAATTAGACAAGCAGTTAGAGGAAGGAATGATAACTGTGTTATGAGAGCGGAAGTATGGGGTGCTGTGGAGGCACACAGCAGAGGTAACTCAGTCTGAGGTCGGAGGTGGGAGGTGAAGGAAAGCTTCTTTGAAGTCATAATTAAGCTGAAACTCAGAGGATGGGTGGGAGTCAACCAGGAAAAGAGAGAATAGTGTTCTAGGAAGGGAGAGAACACATGACAGTCCAGCGATTGGAGAAAGCAAGAGAATAAATTGGCTTTACCATATTTCATCTACTCTGAGACACCAGTCATTTTAAGATATATCTTTATGTTATATATCCCTAAGGTGGGGAGGCTGGGGGAATGGGGATATTGCCATTTAAACTATGATATAAAGGTTGCTTATCACCTAGGGTTTTAATACTTTCTGAAAGAACTTTTTAAAAATTCTTAATTGGGCATATATGTTATCATATAGCACTCTATCAAATATGGCAAAATAAAAATATAAGGAATAATTTGCTTTCAGTATTTATTTCACTTTTAGAGTCTGATTCTTCTGAAAGGCACTTTTGATTCAGAGGCATCGACCTCAAACTTTTCCACACAATATATATGGTCAAGAGTGTTGGCACTACAGCATTTCTGTAAAGAATTCATGGACACACTGTAAGCCGTTGGGGCTGGGCTCTGAAGCTGTGATTGTGAGTAGGTGGAATGAGCCTTCTTTTGAGATTCCCATTTGGGTCCTGTTGCTAAATGCCTCTGATTCACCACTTCACGCCCCCATCTCCCCACATTTGGTACCAAGGGGTTAAAAGGGTGGTCCGCTGTTGCTTCTGGGCTTTTTTTTTTTTTTTTTTACAAGCTAACACCCATTCTGACAGTTTTAAAGCTGGTGCTTTTCATGTTTGTGCATGCAGGGCCAAAACAATTAGTTGCCTGTTCTACAATGATTTTCAGATGTGTCCTAATCCTGGGGGGGTGGGTATGATGATGTGAAAAAAATGTGCATCTCCAAGAATGATGGAATACAGCTGAAGCAGAGAGGATGTGCGTTGCAGGGACAGGGGGAGGTAGACTAATGGTAGCCTGTGGTCAAATCAAGCATCTTAAGGTGTTTTGACTTTATCCTAAACATTAGTTAAGCTAATAAGGATATCAAGCAGAGGAATGGCAACTCTTGCTGCTGAGCATAGAATGGACTGGGTGATAATGAACTTGGTGAAGCCAGGCTATGGAGGACTCCTGCTCTGTGAGTTATTGTACTAAAAAGAGAGGGAAGGATTCTCTTCACCTTGGGAATATTCAGTCGGGACTTCAGCCATAAAAGCCAGGTCTCCCCCACTTCCCAGGAAAAGGTGGTGTGCCAAGAGGAGGATTAAACACAGAAAGACTCCTAGAGTTTTACTCTGAATGACTATCCCAGATAACTGAAACCTATCTCTTTAAGAACGAAATTCCCTTTTGGATGAAAATCTCTTTCAATTCAATACCAATTTAGATGTATTCTTATGCTGTGTCCTATTAAGTATAATATATAACCTTTTTCTCTTTGTTTTTCTGAGCACTATCATTAAGAACAGTAATATTCTTTGCATTAAATATCAATATTAATTAATGAACGGGGTAATAATGCAATAAGTTCCAAAAGGCTATGGAATTGTATGAAACAATTTGTCCTATAGTTTTTAAAAAACTGATAATACCTAATATCTGTTCCTCCTTCAGGATGTTTACATCCTTGATCTCATTTGATCCTCACAGCATCCTCTATATCAAGTCAGGTCCTCCTTAAAGCAGATGCTAAGATAAAATCAAAAGTGGAAGCAAGTTATTGAAGGATATGCCTGTGAAAGGTAAAGGGGAGAGGGCGCAGGAGCAGGCAGGGAGAGCCTTGAAGTACAGCATATGTCTAACAGTCATGACAGGATGAGAGGAGGAAGGAGAGTTGGGGAGGAAGGGCCTCAGACTAAGGTGTAGCTATGAGTTAGTCTCTCTAGGCTGATGGGAACCTCCCGAGCAGAGTGCACCTGAGAGGAATTGTGTGACGAGCAGAAATGGACTGGTTCTAGTTCCACTGCTGTGCTCAGTCCCTCATTGGGAGCAGCCTGGGGAGGGTGCGGCTCTGGTGTGAATGCTCTTGCAGAGGTCTCAAATGCAGCAGCTGGAAACGGTTGGCTAACTACAGCCCTCCTGGTAGTGTTTCCTCTTTAAGGGAGATCTAAGCATCAGTCGTCCATGGCTGCCACATCCTATAAAGTAGGGAGAGCAGGTACTATTTGTCCTATTTTAAAGATGTTTCAGATAATTAAAAGTGTCCAATGTGACAGTGGCAAATTCCTAGATTTCATGTTTGTCTTGTTGCGTGAATTTTTAAAGTATGTTTGAAAACCCAGTTGTGATAGATGTTCTTCAAAGATGGCCACCATCTATTACTCTGTTCCTGTTCCCGTAGAACTGTTCCTCACATTCCAGATGTGGAATCTGTTGCCTCTCCCCTTTGAATCTGGGCTGGCCCTTTTCCTTGCTTTGACCAATAGGACAGATACAAAGAATTGTGCTGCAGGTTTTTAGAAGACAGGTAGCTACCTCTCTTCCCTTCTAGAAACCAGACATCATGGAAGTAATCTGACCTTAACCTCATTCCAAGTTTGAGAAAACATCAGAAAAAAACGAAACCAAAAGACATTCTACAAAATAATTGACTAGGACTTGTCAAAAGTGTCAAGACCCTGAAAAACAAGGATGATGTACCATTACAGATTGGAAGAGACTAAGGGAGAAATAACTGAATACAATGTAAGATCTTGGAATAGAAAAAGATCATTAGTAGACCAACTGGTGAAATTTGATAGTGTCTGTAGTTTAGTTAATAGCATTGCACCATGTTGATTTCTTAGCTGTGATAATGTATTAATGCTGTATGAGAAGTAAACATTGGGGGGATCTAGGTGATGGTTACATGTGAACTCTATGCACTATTTTTGTTGCACTAAGTTTCAGGATGATTTGTAACACAGCAGTAGGTACCCAGAACATAAGAACAGAGGCAGCAGCTCAGGTAATCCCAGCAGAATTCCTCTTAAATTGGGACTATTAGAAAAAAGGACTAATCTCAACATTGGGGAGTTGGTGGCTTTTTCTGTGTTGTTATGTGAGGGGGCCAGAAGATCTTTGGTTTCCAAACAACCTCTTAGGTGGTCTGCCTTGAAGGCTGAAATTCCCATTCTTCAGATAATCCACTAATTTACGGCAAGTACCATGAAAGTTTTCTCATGTAACAGTAATTTGGGGAGATCCACCACAAAAGAAAACTGTTTGTGAAATAATTGTACAATTCACCTACTTCTTGAAGATTAACTGTAAACATGAGTATATGAAAGGCTCTGAGAAATTCTGCAGTAAAGAAACCTCATATCCAGAGGTGAAATCTGTTGCCCCTCCCCTTTATTTAATCTGATATTTACCCTCCAAGTTTATTCAACCATGGAATCCTAAATACATGTATGCAAAATTTGCTCTGTGGAAGGCACTTTAGGAAATGCCAGATGAAAGCACTGTGACCTGCAAGCGATTTCAAGTAGCAAAAGTCAGTCCCCTTTTCTTAGAAGACATAAAAAGGAGGCTGAATGTCAAATTATTCTAAAAAGGCCTCCCACACTGAGAGGTAGTTCAAACTCAATAACCTCTATATGTTCTTTCCCATTTCAAAAGTCTGTCAGTCAATGGAAATGTGTGTATTAGTAAAAATTCATAATTATAAATAGCAGAATCCATTCTCAGTAAGGGATTTTATGTTATGGACATTAACATGAAGGACATTAATTAGTTTATTAAATTTAAATGAGGGCAAGGGAACTTATTTTAAAGCTACACAGCTAGAGAACACAGCAAGGAGAAGTCCCCACTACAACATGAAGACATTTAGAAGAAATCCCACTGCCAATGATATCTACCTCTTATCACCTGTGGTGTCAAACCTTAAACATAGCTACACAGAAGAACCAAGTCCTTGGGAAGATCTGGTCTCATGGAGTGTGGCCAGTACCTTATATTACTCTACTTTGTGTCATTTCTGTTTGCGAAGGTTTGAGTGGATGTGTGTCTTCACAGACTGTAAGTCATAGCATAGCTTAGCTGCAAAGGATTCTGGGAAATGTAGTTTCCTCCACTTTCTATTAATAGTAGTTACAGTATAGGAAGGCACATGAGAAGGGTTTTTGAACAGGTGTTGGGTAAACCAATTTGCAGCACAGGGTCTTCATTTGACATATGCAAATGTGAGATTGGTTTCATATCATGATTGTCACTTTTTTTTTCTACTTCTACCCAGGCCACAAAACTAATTACAAAAACACTAAACATGGTAGCAATAATAAAATCTAGAACTGTAATCATGATAATAATCACCATAAAATCCAGTACTAAGATAAATACATGCAATATAGTATTAATAACAAGCCAAGCACTGTAGTTACACTAAAGTTCAAAACTATGGTAGTGAAACTTAATGCTAATAAAAATTTATTGCTAGAATAAAATAAAAGTATTATATGGCAATAAAAGTTAACATTTCAAATAGACTGAATGGCGTGGTTTGAATCTCAGTATTTGAACTTACTTCCTTTCCTCTCGATGGTTAAGAACTTGGGTATTGCATCAAAGTGCCCGGCTCTACCCTGACTTTCTGACATTAAGTAAGAAAGTAATTTAGCTCTGAGTTTCTCGTTATGAATTGGAGATAATAGTAGTCTCTCCCTCATAGGGCTGTTGTGAGAATTAAATGTGAAAAAGGAGGAAAGTACCCTGCCTGTAGTTAGCACTCAATAAATGTTAGGTGACAGTTGGGAGAACTCAAGGATATGTCAATGACACTTTCTCTGCTTCCCCAGGACAGAAAGTCTGCTTCTGTGATCTAGCTTTCTATGACAGATTCCCTAATATCTTCTTATTTAGCCATTTTCTGCTAAGTTACCCACTACTACTCATTTCCACGTGGAATTTGGGACCTGCGTTCTGTCAGATCAATGAGGTTCTTTCTGGATCTGCTTCTCTAGGAACCAGTCTTCCCATGAATGCAGGGGTCTGCCTCTACCTTCAACTATCCTTCCTGTGTTGTGGTTTTACAAAGAGAGATAAGGGCTTTGGAGCCGGTCACAGTTGGACTCAAAGACTACCTTCATCTCTTATTAGTTAAGTGACCTGAGGCAAATTGTTTCACCTTTCTGAACCTTGACTTCGCAGTGAAATGGCATTAATAATCCTTTTCTCAAAAAGGTTCCTATGAAAAACAATAAAGTGCTGGATGGTATCTGGCACAGTGCTTAGCACACAGTAGGTGCTTTATAGCTAATAGTCCACCCCCTCTCCATTCGCTGCTCTCTGCTATCTCCCACAGTGCCATTATTCTTTGTTCTAATAATGTGTGTGTGTTTTCCGGGGCCTCAGCTGAACCTTGAATTTGTTCTGACCCCTTGAACACCCCTGGGTGTTGTTGTGAATTTTGTTTTAGTTCAAGGGAAAAAAAAAATCAGCTTGTTCCGTTGTATGTTTCTTTCCCTAGACATTGAGTCAGCTAAAATTCTGGGGACACAGTGTTCAGTTAACTGGGTTCTGCTTGAGAAGTTTTGCTGTGTCTCTCCAGGGAGTGGGTTGTTCCTGGTTTCTTTTTGAACTTCACTTACTCTTAACTGAAAAGGTTAAAGGGCCTCAGACACTTTGTATAACTTTTGAGACTATGTCAAATCTTACTATAATTGTATAATCTGAATATAATTATTATTACAGTCCTGGCATTGACTATTATGGCTGTAGTGCAGAGAACTCAAGAGATCACACTTTGGTGTTAAATAGATCTAAGTGTAAGTCCAATGCTGTGGGACACTGAGAAAATTATATGAGAACCTCTTGGTGTGCCTGAAAGGGTGTACTAATGTCATCTGCTCTGGGGTGACTGAACAGGGCCTGCGGTGACCAGTTCCCCATAGATGGTTTCTTATGGCTGCCAGTACCTACAATGTGGTCTACAAATGGTATCCTTTTTTGTTGGCATGTTGACATGACAAACCTTGGGTCCCTCATCTGTAAAATGATGATAACCCATAGGGTGCTGTAAGTATTAAAATAATATTTACAAAATGTGTAGAACAGGACCTGTCACATAATAAGTCTATATGTAAATGATTATTGTTATTAATTATAATTGTTATGTAACAATTATCTATGAAAGGATTCATGAATATTTCCTTTGTACTTTGGGTAATAATCTAATACTATATTATTTTGTTGCTCCAATTGTTTTGGATCGGGCCATTGGGAGCTCTTTCAGGCTGACTCTGTCTACCTTTGGCATGCCTCCATTCTTTTGTTTTTGAGCACACGCTCACTTTCTGGCTCTGCAAGTTTCTCCAGACTCACTTTGCAATTTCCTTGCCCCAGCTCTGAAATTGGCTATTTCACCAAGGACCCCCGGTTTCTCTGATTGAGGACTGGTATTAGAAACCAAGATGTGGATGCTGGGTGAGCCACTAGATTTTGATCCAAATACTCCTACTGTTATGTCAATGTTTGTTAAGTAAAACAGACTTAAGTTAGCCAGGGAGGCCCTGTAGGGCAGGGTATAGGATAATAATATCAAGCCAACATCCAAGAAACAGCTTACTGTACTGGGCTCAAGCATGCCCAAAAGGGAGCCCTATTCAGGGGAAGATGTAGAAGAAATGAGCAGATGGTGTGAGACACAGTGATTCTGTAGTAATGGTCACATTCTAATGATTCCTGATTTATTCAGTACTGGCTTAAGTTTTTCATTCTGTTCCAACTATCTACTGCTGTGTAATAAAGTACTCCAACATTTAGTGGTTTAAAACAACAGTTGTTTTATTATTGCTCTTGGTTTCTGTGGGTTAATAATTTGGGGAAAGTCTCTGTTGGATGGTCCTGGAGTCTTCCACATATTTTTTCAGTTGGAGGCTGCAGCTGGAACATTAGGGGTCTGAAGCAGGTGGGACCAGACAGGTATCTCTCTCTCGAATCTCTCCTTTCTATAGTCTTGGGGCTTCTCCATGTGGTCTCTTCCCATGAACTAGTTTGGCTTCCTCATAGCATGGCGGCCTCCCAACAGATGAACTGATTACATGGTGACTAAAAGCCCCAGTGCTCCTATTTCAGTGGACAAGGCAGAGGGACCCTCACCCTTTCTGACCTAATTTGGAGTTTACTTCCACTGCATTCTGTTGGTTCTAAGTGAGTCACAGACGACTCAGATTTAAGGGCTGGGGATATAGACCCACCTTTCCATGGGCAGAGTGCCAAAGTCACATTTTAAGGAGTGTCTGTGGAACAAGATACATTGTTTTGGTCATCTTTGTGAAAAAATTCTGCCATACATTCGCTATGCTGCCAAGATTTCTAGCATTTGAAAATATGCCACAAACTCACAAAAACTGAAAGCGGCTGTCCTAAAATTGGTCTTTATCTGGTATCTTTCTATATTTCTCTATTTTCACACACTTCTGGGGCTTCTTAGAACTCCGTTCCTACCTACTCATTCATTTGCTTTCCCAAGTCATGTTTTCTGATTCTCCCTTGATGGGGATAAAGATTTCCTTTTCAAAGGTTGTTTGCTCTTCGCATAGCCGAAAGGAGACATGTCAAATAAAAAAAGCATGTAGATGGAAGGAAAAGACATACATAAATAATGGAAAACACAAGCCAGAATATGCAATGATGAGGAAAAACAGAATCAGTGGCATTGAATGATATATGAGAGCACTCAAGAACGGTCCTGAAAAACATTGAAGAGTGGAAGTAAGGAAGTATTCCGGAATGGGGAAGATTGCACCAGTACTAAGAATTGTCACAGGCCTATTTTTAAAGGAAGGGTGAACCCAGAGATCACGGTTGGGTTTTGGGGACATCCTTAAACCATCAAAATTATGTGCAAAATTATATATAAGTGGGAAAAGAGGGCCCATAGCACTTACGAGGACTGCAAAGGGGCAGGTGACCAAAGAAGCTTTAAAATACATTGACAATGTCGGAAGCTCAGATGGAGAAGGGCTTGATCAAAGTTACATGCTGATAAGAGCAGTGGAGCTCTGGCACCTGAGATCATTTGTTCAGGGCCATGAACTATATGTATCCCAGTTGTTACTTGTCTCATTTTGGCCATACTCTGCTTCCCAGCCCTGTGAGACACCATGCTGTCCCTCTCTTGAAAGTTCCTGTATCTGCTTTTATCTAATTGTCCTTTCATTTCTTCTCATTCATTCATTCATTCATTCTCCAGTTGTTCTTATGAATATATATTGCTCCAATTTAGCAATTCTCATTGTCCGCTCTCTTCCACAACTGGGCTCTTTCTAAGAACACTCCAGCCTACCACACATACCCCCCCCCCACACACAGAAACCTTTGTTCCTTTTGATCATTAGAAAACATTTTTTTTCTATGTGCAAAGATATAAACTGGATGTGAGATCTCCATGAATGGAAAAGGTAGAGAGAAATCTAGAGATTAGGGAATCTGCATCTTGACCATGGAGGGACAAGATTCAGTGGGTTCAGGAGAGACCCTGCCTGGTAACAAAAGGGAACTCTAGTTTTCTATTTACCTCAGGTTTATGAAAGGGAGTTGTGTGCATTTGAAAAAAGGCTGTGCGATAATTTCTAGCCCAAACCACTAGATGGAGATCCTGCCTAAAGAACACACTCAAAGGCTCAAGCACTCAAACCCTGAGGCCTCCTCCTCTAGATGAAAATGTGACTGAGGGGCACCAGGTGAGACCCCAACCTCCCCAGAAGGTTCTGTCATCTTGTCTTGTTGTGGAGCACGCTTCCTCTCGAACCACTTCAGCCATTTTCTTACTTGGGAATTGCCCCAAATCTAGTTCCGTACCCCATGGTTCATTAGATTTGACAACTATAGGGTTGTTTACTTTCTCACTGCTGTTTTCATTTGAATGCCAGATGGCTGGTTTTGTCTCTTATTCTCCATTTCATGAGCTTTAAGTGCTGCCTGTCCTATGAAGCGTTCTTTGTTCCTTGAAAGGAAACCTTGCAAACACAGGTACTTTTCCCAGTGTAGGATTTAGAGCACAAACAAGGCAGTAAATAAACTTAGACAAGTCTGAAGCTAGCTAATCTCTCTTTCAGGGGATTGAGCTGAGCTGTTTTGACTGATACTGATTACCCCATAGCTAAGGAACTCGGGACAGACTATTTTTATTGCAAGGATTACTTAGAGGCACGTGTGCATCTATTCTGCAAATAAAACTCCATTAATTTAAACATACAATAGATGGATTTCGTGAGCTATAAATTCACAAATATTTGACATTTTTGCCAAAAAAAAAAAAAAGAAAAAGCTTCACACTTAAGACTTAGAAGTGAACTGACAACGGGTTTGCCCGTTTCCCTATTGTGTGTAAGAAAGCAACAACTTTGCAATGGACAAAGAGTGATTTGTTTTCTATCTCAGCTAGATGAAGAATTAGGTTACACTAATGTTAGCCTTGGGAAATTTTGATACTGAATAGCCTCTGAATTCCTCCTTGCTAGGCTGACCAAGGTCAAGGTGGCTGCAAGAAAATTGGGGACTGAAGATGTTTCTCTTCTGTGTCCTCTGCTCAGTTAGGGTTCCTGCCCCTTTTAGCTCCCTTTGCCTCTGCATTCCTTGCAGTCAATAGCAGAGGACATGTTTGTCATTTTGCCTGCTTGCCCCCACCTCTTGTCCAAGACTGGGCAGAGGGCAACATTATCCTACCATCCCAGCCTACTAGACCAAGGTGGTTCTGTCAGGGTCTGCCAGCATAAATACCGAATATTGAAATCATAGGAAATTAAATGCAGGTAATTGGTTACTCAAGTGATAGAAGATCTGAGAATCCTAAGAGGGCAGACAGGCAACCCAATGTTAACTATAGCAAGAAGTCATTATTACTACCCTGAAGCTGGAAGGGACAAAGGGAGAAGATGGTGTTACCTGAACCCAGGGGTGAGGATCGCCAATCAGAACCCGGGACCAGAGAAGGCCTGACAGCAGGAACTGGAGCCATGGGGGAGATGCATTCCCTACCTGAGGTGCCACAAGGCAGAGCAGCAGGGGGAAATACCCTGGCTTTTTCCTTCATTGGTTCTCCAGTCTTCCAATAATGCCTTCCAATAGCTGAACTCCCCAGAAGCTAGCTGACAGGGAGGTTGGGGAACTCTTCCCACAGCTGCCAGGCTCTGGGTTACAGAGCAAAGCAGAAGAAGACAAAAAGGAGAGATGGAGGGGGGGAAGTAGAGAGGGAGAAGGCAAGAAAAAGGTGCATTTGAGAGGATGAGGGAAAAGCAGAGCTGTCTGCAGGCTGGGAGACAAAATTTGGAAATAAGGACCTTCCATAGACTAAATTCTCCAAATAAAAGACAAAAGCCCAGGAAGAACTGAATGATGCCTAGGAGTCTCTCCAATTAGGGAAAAGTCATTTCATGGAGCTTCTCATTTTAGTTGGGTGTGTCTATATTCTTTTCCAGAATGGAATGAAAACAAAACGGCCTACTATTTTGTAGCATCTAAATTTGGTGACAGATTCAAAAGAATCTTGCGACTTTTTTGATGACTGTTGCCTTGTAATAAAATATTTATTAAATAAAGATATTCTAAAAAGAGGCAAGAAGAGAGTGTCTTTGGGCATATTTGGGATGAGTTTTTATACACTGAATCCAAAATATGTAGAAAATGCTAATATCCTCTACTTAGCAGATTTTGATCTAAGTTTTCTAGGAACCTCAGTACCTATAAAGTATTTTTAAATTAAATATGTAATGGCCTACTGAGAAGAGTAAGTTAAAGATGACATTAATCCATTAACCATAAATGCAACTTTGGAGTTGCCAGACAGTTTTATGACAAAATTTAAAAAAAGATTATGCAAAATAAAGCACTCAGTAGCATACCAGTGACACAGTATTAGACTCAGGTATGTGCTCCAAAAATATTCTGTTTAATTATTTTTTAATGTTTTCATTATTAATTTAAAAAGCTTAAAAATTGTTTAGTGTACACAGACATGTCACTTTAATTTTAAAAAATGAATTAAAAATAGTTTTAAAGTGATCTACTTTGTACATTCAGTAATACAATAAAACAAATTTGTTGATCAATAAATAAGTATTAAAAAAGTGATCATGGGGCAGCCGAGTGGCGCGGTGGTTAAGCGCTGGCCTGGGAAGCCAGCGGCCCTGGTTCAGGTCCCACATATGAGGGCCAGTGATACTGCCCTAAAAAAAAAAAAAAAAAAAAAAAAAAAAAAAAGTGATCAGACCCACTTTTCCCAGGGAGCTTCTGTGGCAGTCAGAAGTGCTCTTAGCCAACTCAGCCACTCAGCATCACCCATGGGGGAAAGACATAGCCTCTCACCTCATATGCCCCTTAATTTTACTTGTGGACATTTTATCTTCCCAGTAGGGGGACTTAAGCCCCTAGCTTTCAAAGAGACCCTGTATTATACTTCATTTTAGTTCCCCACCCTGAAAGCAGATGGCTAGTAATTCTCACTGACATTTCAGAAATAACCCATAGAACAAATTGGCAGGTTCCTGGAGCAGAAAATATTCCACTTTTCTTGCTTGGACTATGGGTTATTCCTGCATATGATATCTTCATGCTTTTTGATTACATAACTTAGAAGAGGTAAAACAAAAAAAGACTAGAAAATAAAAAAGGACACTAAAGCAATTAAAATTCGAATAAAAACAGAGAGGATAACACAACAAAATAAACTTGAATCATGATAAGGCCCTAAAAAGAGGAAAGATAAGAGCAATATAAATAATAAAATATTTATATTATTAAATAATAATAAAAACATAAAAAAGACCAAGGACAATGAAAACAGAGTAAAAGAGTTGAGATAAAAGGAATAAAAGACTCAAAGAATAAATCAGGCTAAAAAGAGGTGAAAGTAAGTACAGGTTTAGGTTTATAAAAACTAAATCAACTACAGATTGGATGTGGACTCAGCCGCATTAGGTGTTCCTTGTGTGACCCGGTCATGGGAAATCTTAGCCATACTGGCTAAGCCAGACCTGTAAATTCTAGAGGCCTCGTAGGACTCTGTGAAAAGGACTCTAGGACAGAGAGCCCTCAGTACTGAGGTGAATGCAGCTTAAATCTTTTAAGAAAAACCTCTCTTAGGTCTCATTGACTACTTTGGTCGTAGACTATGGTGCAGTAGATGGTTTCTTAGAAGAGCCATCTAGTCCAATTTCTTCGGATACGTACTAAGGCCTATATTGAAGAAAAAGGTGTAACTCCAGTGATGGGGGTGGAAAGGTGGAGACATAGGGAAGCTTTCTTGGCAATACCATCTGATTAGGGGGTCTGTCCAATTAAAGACCCTATTCTCATAGGATCTACTAATTCATAAATAGTAACTTGTGCCTGAACAAGTGCATTTGATGTGCCTGGCAGTCAATTAGCTCCCTTGGGGCCCATTGCTTAGGCCCTGTAGTTTGGTTGTAGTGAGCTGAGCTATACAGCTGAGATGTGTTTAAGAACAGTGGTTCCCTATCAAGGACCCAGGAAGCCCTGCTAGCCTGAGGTGAGTCAAGGTTGATGCAGAAGTGGTGAGAGGGGGAGGGCAGTCCTTCAGAGCCCTTGGCTGGGTTTGATGGAGCAGCTGGAGAAAACTCCTCAAAGAGGAGGAAAGATGCAAAGCAGACCCCATCCTGGGCTTGCCCAAGATTCACGTGGCCTCTCAAGTAGAGCCTGGGGCTCTCTGTGGAAGAGGGCTCCAAGCACAGAGCTGATATCGCGGGTCAAGGCATCCACGGTAAGATCCAAAGGGCCTGCAGGCCTCTTCATTGGGTCTGATTTACTACTAAACCCCTGTGTGCTCCTTTTCAGCGGTGTTGATGGTAAATTCTCAATACATTTTTGCTGAATTAGAGAAAGATATAATCTTTGACCTCAGTGAGCTTCTGGTTTAATATACTGAACTAGGGGTTGGAAAATACGGGCCTTTCGGCCAAATCTGGTCTACCATTTGTGCTTGTGAATAAAGTTTTACTGGAACACTGCCATGCTCACTCATTTACATATGGTCTTTGGTGGTTTTATGCTACAGTGGTAGAGTTGAGTGGCTGTGACGGACTGTAGAGGTTACAATATGGGGCTAAAATATTTACTGTCTGCCCTTTTACAGAAAAAAGTTTGCCATCCCCAGGGCTAACAAATAAATGGTAACTGCATTGAGTATAATAAAATATATGATAGGAAATATGCTATCAGATGTCTTAGGAGTGCATGAAAGAGGTAAACATTGGTTATTCTTGGACCCTCTCATGCTTTCAAGGTCAGTTCTTTGGAGAGGTCCCTTAGGGTATTTGTCAGCTGTGCACAGTGGTTGTCATGGGAAGCCACTGCTTTCCAGGGACCATGAGTTTGTTGCTTTCCAGTCACCTGTGAGAATCTGTTGATGTGGGAGCTCTAATGTCTAGTGTCTAGATTCCCTCGGTAAGGCATTCCGCCTTTCCTCTCAAAGTGTCTCCACCTTCCTGCTCTACTGTTGGGGTGTAAGGCTTAGACCTCTACTGTTCATAAACTTCTGCTTCACCCTCCAATGTCCTAGGATGTCTCTTTTCCTTACCTTCAGGAAGTCTAACATAATCTAATTTTTTTCAAAAGATTTAGACATTTTCAAAACACCTTAGCTTCTAATTTTCTCCCATCAGAATGCCTAAGGCAAGAAATTACAAAGCTTGGTTGCTGATTTAGAATAAGCATTAGGTGGAAATGGTGATAACAAACAAAAATTGATATTTTAGGAAATTATCCTGCCCTATTTGCATTGCTAAGCAGTTTGGACTATAACCTGAAAGCAATAAATTTTAAATAAGAGAACGGTTTTAAGGAAGATAGGGATAGGGTTAGTAACAAGGAAGACATTCAATATTTAACAACTGCTAAATGCAATAACCACCCAGTCTTAAACAACTGTTATAGCAATATGGGTACATAATAGCTGAGGAGCATTTGTGTGTTGGAAGTTGCTCTAGTTGTCAAGTGAAGAATAGCTGGGAGGCATTCCTGCAAGAATAGGGAGAGACTAGGGAGGGAAATATACTAGTCCAGGAAAGAGATGATGGGATGTTTACTTGGGAAGTGACAGTGGAAATGGAGGGAAGAATACAGAATTTCTTTCAGATGTAAATAGAATTAAAGGAGTTAGGTGAGTGGATGCCATGACTGAGGAAGCTGGAGAGGCATGGATTGCTCATATGTTATGGGCTTAGCCAGTTGAATGGATGGTTGAGGCCTTCATTGAGTTAGGAGACAGGTGGAGAAGCAGGTGTAAAGCATGTGGGGAAGATGTAGAATCACCTTGGCTGGGGGATGAATCTTCTGCTTTACTTCTGAAGTCTCTTTTAATTGCATAGTAAACAACTTAGGTACCCCATTCTGATTGTATTAAGAGTTGCACTCCTTTCTTAAATTAATTTTTTTCCCTCAAAAATAAATTTTATAAACTCCATAAAATAGAATCCTTGCTGGGCCCATTTACTATGATTCTACAGAGAACGATTTCCTGACAGGACAACATAGATAAGGCACGTGGCAAAATTGGCATTTGGCTTATATTTTTCCCTAACCCCAAATATCTTGAAAAAGTCCTTTCCCATAAAGACAATAATAAAATGGTCATTTTTTTAGGCTATCAAATTATAATTTGTCATGAAAGCAGACAGCAAAGTTATAAAAAGAAAGTATTTAACACAACTTCTCCCTCTCTCCTCCCACCCCTTCCTCATCCTGCCCTCCTCTTCCTCCCTCCTCTGCTCATCCTCCCCCTTATCTTCCTTTTTCCCATAATAGAAAGCACTGATGGCCATACAGTAGCCTAAACACCCCACTCTGCCTAGCATTCCCCAAATAGAAACTAAGGGAGAGGTTAAGAAATGAATTAATGAAGAATCAAACAATGGAAAGTGTCTAAAACTTTTCCAGATACAATTTATTTTGTGATTCAGTCCTAATTCTTTTTTATTTAAGTAATTGGATCCAACTTAGGATCTCTTTAGACAGTAAACTAAAATATTAAAAAGGAAAATCATTCTGGTAATTTACTAGTAGAAGAGCCTGCTGTTTTTGTCTTTCCATCGGATCCGTAGGACAGATGTGTTGAACATGTAAATATGCTTTTAGAGACAGTTTTTATTATTTTAAATTTTTTTAATTAATAAACAATTTTAGAGCAGTTTTAGATTCACAGAAAAATGGAGCAGAAAGTAGGAACATGAACAACTTCCCATACCACAGTGGTACTGTATTATAATTGATGAACCTAACAGACTTATCATCCCCCAGAGTCCCTAGCTTACACTGGGGTTCACTCTTGGTGGTGTACATTCTACAGGTTTTGACAAATGTATGATAACATGTATCCACCACTATCATATACAGAAAACTTTCACTCCCTAAAAACCCTCTTCAGAAACACCTTTACAGAGTTATCCAGAAATACTCTTTTATCAGTTACCTGGGCATCCTGCAGCCCAGACAATTAGACACATAAAGGTAACCATCACAACAGTATTTGCTTTAAATATTTACATGTATTTTAAAGCTATTAAGAATAAAAATTTGTTTTTTAATTTACTCAGTTTTTACTATTTGAATGGTTTTTGCTCATTCTTAAAGAGCTGTATTTACCTAAGATATTTAGCATCTGTTTTTTTACCTGTTACAGAATGATTGAAAACGTGGGATCCTAAGCAGTGCGTTTCACATTGGAGGTATTTAGTACATGCTAGTTTCTCTCTGTGTAGCTTTATTAAGTAAGAGGGATTACATATATTAGATAAATAAGCCAGGGCTATACAGGGGAGCCATAAAGGACCACCTTCCACAGTTTGGAAGGAAATGGGAGAGCTTTGTGGAGGAGGTGATGCTCAAACGGAGCTTTAGAGGATGAATAGGAAGGACAAGCTCAAAAGCACAGAGAGGCTCCAAAGCATAGGACATATTTGAGAGAGTGGAGTTGTTATAGGTAGAGTGAAGATATCGTAAGATGGTAGGAGAAAACGTAGAAAATGTGGCTTCAGGATTCTGGACTTCATGTTGGATGTAATAAAGAACCATAATAAAATTTAATAACTTATTTTGGAAAGATAATTTTGTCATAGTCAGACCAGCAGATGGTAAAGCCAAAGGTATGGAGATTAATTAGGAATTTCTTACAGCTACCACATATTGATCATTAAGTATAGTGTATAACATAAGTATTAAGTATTTGTATTAATCATAAGTATTAAGTATTAAATATTTGTGTTAATCATAAATATGAAGACACTGGACTAGTTTTCATTTGTTTTTGCATAATATTTTTTTTTTTTTTTTAAAGATTTTATTGGAGAATTGGCGGAGGGGAACAGCATTGGGGAATCGGGGAAGGGGAACAGACAAGTTGCTGTCTTCTTGCTCTTCATTTTAGTTGCGGAGGATGTTTCTTCACTGTTGGTATCGTCATTGCGCTCTTCCCGGATGAGGCAGATCAGTCGCTGGCCTCTGGATGTCGCTCACCGCGGCTATTGGCAGCTCATGCTTGGCTGCCGGCCGCTCACGCTGGCTGCGGGCCACTCACTGTAGCCTATGGCAGCCCACTGCAGCAGGGGTTGCAGCCCACACCATCACCGGGGCTCGCACAGCCCAGCTCCAGGTGGAGCTGTTGGCTATTAGCTGTAGAGGGCAGTGTCACCGGCCCTCATGTGGGATCCGAACCGGGGCCGCTGGCATCCCAAAACCAGCGCCCAACCAATGCGCCACTCGGCCGGCCCTTTGCATAATATTTTATCTTCATAATAATTCTAGATTATCGACTTATCTTAGCCTCATTTTATAAATGAGGAAGTCTAGGCTCAGAAAAGCTAAGTAACTAGCCCAAGATTACACAGTCAATAAGAAACCAAGGTAAAGAACTGAGTCAAATCCTGCTTGACTGTAGTTCAGGTGAGAAATGATGAAAGCATGAATTAGGACAGAAGCAGGATGGAATCTTTCCTATTTTGTTTTTTTAATAAGATCTTGCTGTGTTAGGCTCAGAATCATTCCACCTTTCTCCTTCATTTAATTATGCAGATTTTGAATGCCACAGCATTAAGCTGTTGCTGTTTAGGAAGAATTGCTTAAGAATCACTGTTGAAAGAGAGGTAGATATACCATCTATGAGAATTCCTACCTTCCCACTTCCCTTTCCAGAGGAAACATCTGGCAGCAATTTAATTGTATCTTTCTAGACACACACACACACACATACACACACACATGCACGTGCGCGCGCGTACACACACACACACAGTTTGCATATATACTAAGCATAAATCATAGACATAATCATAAAGCAATTTTATTTTTGTTTTCTCTTGTCCTTTTGAGTCTTATCAGGGAGCCAGTTCTCCCCCTATCCGGGATGAAAACACGTTCAGACCTTAAGTCTTCTCTAGCCACTTCAAGTTACAAAATACTGTCTTAGTGCACTAACTACTATGTTAAGCCCCAAGTAATAATAAAAAATCTGGATTTGATTTAAAATTGAGGCTTTGTCCTATTTCATGTTGGCCTTGCTTCAGGAAAAGAAGAGTGATTGCTTTTACTCATCTTTCCTCATGTAAAAGAACTTCTGCTCGTTCTCACTTTCCTCCCCAACCTGCCTTGCTGACCCCTCTGGGTTAGAGTATATTGTCCCCTACCTCTGCGCCATCATTTGATATCAGTGTTTAAAAAACATTTCTTTCAATCTGATAGACAAAATATCTTAATTTTTAAAAATTTATCATTTCCCAGTTACCAGTGAGATAGAACATCTTCTCATGTATTTACTGACCAGTCATATTTCTTCTTCCATAAGTTGCCTATCCATGTCTTTTTTCAATGTATTTATCACTTGTTTTTTTAACATTAATTTTTAATTTTTTATATTTTGTCTATAATGTCATTTGTGTCACATTTTGCAAATATTTTCTTTCAGTTTGTCATATGATTTTTGTCTTTATGTTGATGTTTCTTGTATAGGCATTTTACATTCTTGTGAGGTCCAATCTTTCCTTTATCTTCTAGGTTTTGTGTCTTCTAGATTATAAAATATTCTCCTGGGCCAGCCGAGTGGCGCGGTGGTTGAGCGCTGGCTTGGGACGCCTGCAGCCCCGGTTCAGACCCCACATATGAGGGTCAGTGACACTGCCCTCTAAAAAAAAAAAAAAAAAAAATATATATATATATATATATATATATATATATATATATATATTCTCCTATAGTTCTTATTATATGTTATATGTGCATTTCTTTTAACTCCATAACCTACATAACCTATTTGGAGTTTATTTTTGTATATAGAGTGGGATGGCCAGTAGTTTTCAATGCAGTTTATTGGAAAGAACATCTTTTCCCTATTGATATGCAGTATCACTTTTTTTTTTTTTTAAAGATTTTATTGGGGAATTGGGGAGGGGAACAGCGCTGGGGAATCGGGGAAGGGGAACAGACAAGTTGCTGTCCTTTTGTTCTTCAGTCTAGTTGTGGAGGACATTGCTTCACTGGCTCATGTTGGTATTATGATCATTGTCCTCTACCCAGCTGAAGCAGTCGGTCGCCAACCATTGGATGTCTATTTACGGCGGCTCATGGCAGCTCTCACCCACTGCTGGCTGCTGCAGGAAGCTCGTGGCAGCCCACTGCAGCCCCACTGCAGCCTATGCAGTCGCTGGCCACTCATGGCAGCCCAGTTCCAGGTCTAGTTGTTGCTCACAATCTTAGCTGTAGAGGGCACAGCATCACTGGCCCACATGGGAACCGAACCAGCAGCCCTGTTGCTCAGCCAACTCTTAACCAACTGAGCCACTTAGCCAGCCCTGCACTATCACTATTATCAAAAATAACATTATAGAATGTTCCTGGATTCTATCTTATTCCACAAAAAGATCTTCTGTTCTTGTGCCAACACCATGTTTTTTTGTTACTACAGTATAGTTTCCTTTGACATCTGGTAGAGTAGAAGTCTGTTGTTCTTTCTTTGTTTCTCATGTTCTTGGCTTATTTGTGTGCCTTTTGTTTTTTACATGCATTTTAGAATTAACTTGTCATAGCTCATAAATGATCCAGTTAGAGTTATGGTTCTAATTTTACTTTATTAGAAATGAATTAATTAGAACAGAACTGATATTTTTATTATATTGAACTTTTCCATCAACACCCATGACATACACTGCTTAGGTCTTTTGATGTGCTTTAGTAAAGTTAAACTTTTTTTCATCTAAATCTTTTATATTTGTTGCCAGATTTATTTGTTCCTATATATCCAAATTTTCCTTTTAAATTGCTTTCTATAACTGATATCACCAGTCTTGTTTTTGCAAAGGTTTACTCATCTTAGAGAAACTAATTTGTGTGAGGCATATAAGATTCTGTCATGCTGAATCATATGGTAATGTTAATTTAAAGTAGAAGAAAATGTACTAGATTTAGAATCACAAGAAAACAGAATTGTGATCCATTATACATATAATAGCTATTATGTAAATGTAAATCATTTAACTTTTTTTTGTTTTCAGATTCTCATCTGTAAAATGGGAATGATTTTAACTTCACACAGGGTCATTCTGAGCACCCAATTAGATGGTATTTGGATATATGCACTATATTAATGTAAGGGACTATTAGTAGAAGTTTTACTTTACACTAAAATATTTGGAGAAAAGGTGAGTGAGTAAACATTTTTATGGACTTAAGAAGCTCTGCAAGATTCATATAACTGAAATGCCCCTACATGTTACAATAACCCTGTAAGATAGAGAGAAGTAAAAACTTGTCAGAAAACTTTCAAAAGACTGTTAGAACCACTGCATAGGCATATTTTGAGAGCTTCAGGTTGTCTAATAGCTATCATTTATTGACTATCTTCTAGATTTTAACCACTGCACTTAGCACTTTAAACACAGTATTTAAATATATGGGTAGACATTATCTCCATTTTAAAGATTCTTTCCTTCCTTTTTTCCTTTCTCTTTTCAAATGTACTGAAAAATTGTGAGAACGGTAAAAAGGATTTCTGTATAATCTTAATTCAGATTCTCCTAAAGTTAACATATTACTGTATTTGCCTATTTATTTTCTTCTCTTTCTCTAATTTATCATTTTTATTGTATGATTTCTCTAACATTAGAGAATAAGTTGAAGATATGCAGCCTTACTACTCTTAAATACTTCAAAGACCCTCTTCTACAAAACCATTGGATATTATTAGAATTAAATAACATTGATATAATACTACCATCCCAGTGCAGACTCCATTTAAATTTTGCCATTTGCCCCAATAATGTTTTTGTAAATAATATCCTTTCCTTTTTCTGCAGGGCGTAATATAGGATTACCCATTGTCATATTTTCATAACTTTTTAGTCTCCTTCATTCTGAAAGTGTGTCTCAATTTCCCCTTGTCATTCATGACCTTGACATTTTTGAGAAGCATAGGCAAGTTTATAGAACACTCGTCAGTTTGGGTTGTCTGATATTTTCTCATGTTTAGGTAAACATTATGCACTTTTCTTTTTCCCCCTTTGGCAAGAATAGCACAAAGTAAGACTGTGTCCTTTTCACATCTTCATATATGGAAGCGCATTGTATTGACTTTCACTTTCACTTTTGATGTTCTCTTTTATTATTTACTTAAGATGATGTCTGTAAGATTTTTCTACATTAAGTCCACTTATAAATATTTTGTGTTTATTAATAAGTAATTATGTTAATAATAAAATAAGTATTTTATGGTGAACTACTCTGAGACTATGCAAATATCCTGTTCCTCAAACTTTTACCCACTAATTTCAATAAGCATTGATGATTTTTATCTGAATCAGTTATTACTATCATGGTAGTTTTCTAACTCCATTATTCCATCTGCATTATTAGTTGGCATTCTACTGAAAGGTAGAGCTTCCCATTTGCCTCCATCTATTCATTTATATCCGTAGGGACTCAGGAATTACTCTCTAATCTGTTGTAATAGTTATTTATTTGATGCTCTAATTGTCCCATATTTGGTCACTGGAACTCCTTCAAGCTGGCACATATGTTCTTTTGACATGAATTATGATTTTTTTTTTAAGATTTTATTGGGGAATTGGGGGAGGGGAACAGCATTGGGGAAGTGGAGAAGGGAAACAGACAAATTGCTATCCTTTTGTTCTTCAGTCTAGTTGTGGAGGATGTCGCTTCACTGACCCATGTTGGTATTGTGATCATTGTGCTTTTCCTGGGTGAGGCACTTGCTCACTGGCCATTGGACAGCTGCTCACAGTGGCTCTTGGCAGCTCACGCTGGCTGCCAGTCACTCACGGTAGCTCACGGCAGTCCACTGCAGCCCCACTGCAACCCACGCCGTCGCTGGTGACTCCTGGCAGCCCAGCTCCAGGTCGAACTGTTGTTCATCATCTTAACTGTAGAGGGCGCAGTGTCACTGGCCCATGTGGGATCCGAACCAGAGCCCTGCTGCTCAGAGCTGGCGTCCCAAGGCAACTCTTAACCAACACGCCACTCAGCTGGCCCAAGTTAAGATTAAGGCACTTCTTTTTTTCTGGCACAAGATATTCTAGCTTAACTTGTATTTTCTCTCTTTGTCCGAAATCATCCTTTTTGATGGCTCTGGAATCGAACAGTTTTCCTAGAATCCCTATTTCCTTTTAGTGGATCATGGTGCTCAGCTGTGAGATGTCAGCAGCAACTGGGATTATGAATGAATTTTCCTGAGGGGGGATATAGTGGTCTACAGTGTCCATGGATATAGTATAGTATAGTATAGTATAGGACAGTATAGTACAGTATAGTACAGTATAGTACAGTGTAGTATAATATTGTGCAGTGTTACTCTTTGTGTATTGTGATTTTTTTTTTCTTAAATACTATTTTGAGAAGTTGCTGCCCCATTTTGTTTTGTCTCATATGTTTTTTTTTTTTTTTGAGGGCAGTGTCACCCTCATATTTGGGACTGAACCGGGGCTGCTGGTTTCCCAGGCCAGCGCTAAACCACTGTGCCACTTGGCCGGCCTTGTCTCATATCTTTTTCATATATATTTTTTTTCAAAGATTTTATTGGGGAATTCAGGGAGGGGAACAATGTTGGGGAATTGGGGGAGGGGACCAACCAAGTTGTTGTTCTTCAATCTTTGTTGTGGAGGGTGCCAGTCACCACCTGGTTCCCATAGGCAACTTGTGGCCTCTAAGCTCAAGGTGCTATGTTCAATCTTAGTTGCAGGTGGGCATATCCACCATCCCATGCAGGAGGAGAACCAGCAGCCTTGTTATTAAGCACACACGCTCTATCCACTGAGCCATCCAAGTGGCAGCTCAGCTCAAGATACTGAGTTCAGTGTTAGTTGTGGGTTGGCATAGCCTAACAGCAAACAGGAAATCTTGTTGTTACACCAGCTGAGCCATCCTGTCACCTGTTGGCAGCTCAGCAACAGCTCAGCTCAGGCGCAGTGTCACTGGCCCATGTGGGAATCGAACTGGAGCCCTGTTGCTCAGAACTCACGCTCTTAAGCCAACTCTTAACCAATGAGTCACTCCGCCAACCCTTCATATATTTTTTTCATCCTTTCTGTGTTTTTTTTTTCTTTTAAATGTCTTTGATAAATAACATATTGTTGTATTAAAAAATCTTTTAAAATTTCCATTTGAGAATTGCTTTCTTTTAATTTCAGAGCTTAATTCCTTTATATGTACAGTAATTACAGTTATTTTGGGACTTATTTTTGCCTTCCTCTTTTTTTCTTTCTTTCTCTCTTTCTCTCTTTCTCTCTCTCTCTTTCCTATATTGTTTTTTTTTTTATTTATAATCATATCTCCCAATTCTAAGGTTCATTCTTAGGTGAATTCACCCTGCTATTTGCCTTTTATATTATACTCTGTATTTCAACTATTGTGTTTTTCATATCTATTATTTTCACTGTTTATTTTTGGTGAATTTTTATTATTGCCTCATATTATACTATCTTCCCTTATCTCTTTAAATATGTATTTTATTGTTTATTTTAAATGATTGGCCTATTTATTCTGACTCGCTTTTTAGTTGTTGCCTTTATTTTATAGGGGTCATACCCTCAGGTGACTTATTTTGTCTCCTGAGAGCTCATTGCTCTGGGGGTAATAATTACTCCTGAAATCAGTATTTACAAAGGACCAAGGCCAGGCCTTTGTCTCTGTCCACCTCAGTAAGTCTGAAGGGAGGGGCAGGATGAGGCCCACACAACTGAACCTCATTCTTGTTTACTGCCACTCCCCCGGATTGCTTCTCTTTTAAGTCTTAGGAAAAAAACAGCATGATGAGGAGGTACTCACTGTAGGTTGTAATATTACCAATAGAATGGTAGGATCTGGGAAGTTGTAACTATTTTCAACAATTCTTCACCTCCTTAAAGCTTTTGAGCTGCCTTGATTTTATCTCACTGACTCCTGCAGCTCTGGCTATTCCTGTTGATTTGGGTGTTGATTTGGGACAGGCCATGATTTCAACAGGATAACAAGCCTGAGACAAGAGGACAATTTAAAAGATTTCTCCCAGCTTATCTTCTCACTGTTTTTCAGACCATCTTTGGCCTGATGCTGCTGTCATCCAGTTCCTATACAACATGGTCAAGATGGTCATCATTTTCTCGAGGGTTTCTCACATTTTTGTGATGGTTCCAGAAATCCATAGATTCCTCTTATGGCTGTGCTTTTACCAGATTTGATATTTGGCAAAGAGCCGCAACAGCTTCTGCTGGTTTGCTCTTCAGACAAAAATTTGCCAAAAATTTTCTGTATACTCGAATGGCTGTGATTTTTATTTTATAACGTCTGTGTTTTCAGGGCAAATTGCACATTTAGTCTCCTAGGTTTATTGTCAAGATTTCATTTTATTTTTTAATTTAAATTATTCATCCATCTATTTTTTTTTGTGGATAGGGAAGTTTCTATTTTTACTTTTCTAGAAAAATTGCCAGTTGTGTCATCATCATTTAATAAACAATTTATCCTTTTACTTTGGATTTGAACTACCATTTTTGTCATACAATAAATTCTTTTGCAAAGTAGGTTTTGTTTCTGGATTCTCCATTCCACTTCACTGACCTGTTTGGCTGTTTCAGTACCAATACAATAGTGAGTGGATTAAGTGGCTTTATTATAAGTCCCATTAATCATTAGTAGCTCAGGTGAATTTACTCTCATGGTGATCTTGGCACATATCCAGAGTCACCAATGCTGGCTATGGCTCACCAGTTTAATCAGAAGTACTTCATGAATCACTTTGTGTGTGTGTGTGTGTGTGTGTGTGTGTGTGTGTGTATGTGTATACGTGTGCCAAAATATAAAAGGTAAAATTTTCCAGGAATCAGCATTTGATGTGCCATCTGGTTTGGTTGACTTACTAAATAAATTGTACCTTTTTGTTTTTAAATACCACATTGTTGTTTTTTAAAAAAAATTTATTGGGGAATTGGGGGAAGGAAACAATGTTGAGGAATTGGAGGAGGGGACCAGCCAAGTTGTTGTTCTTCAGTCTTCGTTGTTGAGGGTGCCAGTCGCCATCTAGCTTCCCATCAGCAGCTTGTGGCCTCTAAGCTCAAGGTGCTGTATTCAATCTTAGTTGCAGGTGGGCGTAGCCACCATCCCATGTGGGAGTCGAACCAGCAGCCTTGTTGTTAAGAGCACACGCTCTATCCTCTGAGCCATCCAGGCGGCAGCTCAGCTCAAGGTGCAGAGTTCAGTCTTAGTTGCAGATGGGCACAGACACCATCCCATGTGGGAGTCGTACCCGGCAGCCTTGTTGTTGAGAGCGTACCCCCTATCCACTAAGCTATCTGGGCGGCAGCTCAGTTCAAGGTGCCAAGTTCAATCTTTAGTTATGGATGGGTGTAGACCACCATTGAACAGGCAATCTTGCTGTTATACCAGATGAGCCATCCTGTTGGCAGCTCAGCAACAGCTCAGCTAGGGCACAGCGTTCACTGGCCCATGTGGAAATCGAACCAGCGGCCCCGTTGCTCAGAGCACGCACTCTAAGCCAGCTCTTAACTAACTGAGCCACTTGGCCAGCCCCACATTGTTTTTTAAAGTTAATTTTAAAAGCTACATAATTAATGGTTGCTGCTAAGGGAAAGCAAATGGCATCCTAGATTGTCTTACTTAGGAGATTTGCCAGTTGGATCCTGGTTCAGTTTGTTCAGCAAATAATCCCAGTGGGGAACAGCATGCCTGATGATGGCTTCAGATGTGGGCCTCTTCAAACTTGAGATCAAATCTCCCTTTGGTTCTTGGGAAAGAAGGTACATTATTCATCATCACCAATGCTTTCAGATGTATCCAAGAAAACATGCAGGGCTTTTCCAGAGATCATTAAATGCTAGGTTTCATGAGGGTTTCATTTTAATTCTGGTTGCATCCAATATTTCAGGCGCTGCCTAAAATTTGAAAGTAAATTGTATATGGGGAAAAACAGAAACCACTAAATAAGTTTTCTTTTCATGTACATATTTATACTCATTTTGTTCTTTTCCCCATATGCATCTGCCTACCACTGGTCCAAGAATTAAGTCTCTCTATGTATGACTTAACTGAAAACAACTAGGACTGCAATTTTGCCCAAGTGTTTTCAAAAAGAAATACTGTAATTTATGTCTTGAAATGAAACCACACATCTATATGTGTTGCATCGTCGGTACCCTGCTTTCCTACTGCCAGTCGAAGAATTAGGTCTCTCTGTGTGTGACTTAACTCAGAACAATTCGGGTGGTAAGATATGTAATTTTGCATAAATGCATTAAAAGGGAAACCTTATGATTTATGTCTTTAAATATGCAATGAACATTAAGCAGCTGGGTCAGCACTTGGAGAGAAACCATAGCAATATTTGGGTTCATCAAGCATCATTGACAGTGATATTTTCCATATGTCTTCCAGAGAACATAAAGCTTAGCTCAGGGCCACTGCTTACATTATATATAAATAAGCCAAAAGAACCATTTTTGCACTCATTGTAAATGTTTCCTCACTATACTGATTTCATCAATTTGAGAACATTTATAACCAGCATCTTCCAGGTCACATCTTAAAATGACCTTTGGCAATGCCACTTTCTCCAAAAATAAAAGTAAGGGGGAAAGTTCCTTCTCTTCTACCTGCCAAATGTGAAATTTGGATCATTTTCAAAAGAAAAAAAAATTGCACCCACAAGTGATACTTTGCTTGCTGAATAAGCAACTATTCATTGAGTGTTTCCTGAGTCCCATGTATACTGTGTATTGTGAATATAACAATAGGAGAAGAAACAGATAACTAATGTTGCAAAAAAACACTTTGATTACAGTTATGGTAAATACTTCCAAGGGAAATTTCAGTTTGTAATGAGAGTATGTGGTGGGCAAGAGACTGAGGAAGAAATATGACTGACAATAGGGCTGACAGAGGGATCTAATTGCTGACTCCTAATGATGTAGGATAGGGGAAGGAGATGCTCTCTGTGACATCTTTTTGCTACTGGTATACCAAAGGAATGTAAGGGAAACCTCGAGTGAGGAGAGTGAAGCAAATACAGACAATGTGTGGCTATTAAAAGTCCCAGAGATGGAGTAGAGGTTTGATCACTGCACTGTATTACTAAAGCGGAGGTGGTATACCTACTGTAATTGAATATATATAGATAGTCACAGGATGTGGATTATACTGTAGAAGAGAGTCAGAGGAAGAGTAATAGATATATATGATATGGGGGGGAGTGGGGTGGCGAATTGGGGGTGGGGGGTTGTCACTTTGAGGGGTAAAATGTATAACTATTGCACTGTGTTGTACACCTGAAACTAATTAAAAAAAAAAAAAGTCCCAGAGGCCTTTTCAGTTGGGACTGGAATGCTTCTTTTGGCCCATGTGATCAGAAGATTGTTTCTTAAAGTGTGGTCCATGGACCACTTACAGCCAGATCCCTGGGATGCTTATTAAATATCAGGATTCCTAGACTTAGGCAGACTGAATCCAGATGGGGGTGTATTGGGAGTCAGCATTTTAAACAGGCACTCTATAATTTGGGAACTTTTGCACTGGTTTAGATTTTTATGCTTGTTAGACTCTCAACTGACCTTTGTGCCCCTTCACTTTTGCCTCTGAGTCAATTCTGAGGCTACTTTACAGAGAATATGAAGTAAATCCATTGGTCAATGCATTTGGAAACAGCAAGAAGTCAACCTAATTCCACAGGAAATTGAAATCCTCACAATGTGGGGAAAATGGAAAGAGAAGTGAACTGGAAACAAAAACTTGTGTTTGAATTTTGGCTCTGTCACTCATTGTATATGGCCATGGAAAGTAATGGAAAGTAATCTCTCCTCTCTCATTTCTCTTCTTCATAAAAGAATCAGCATTTTTTGAACTCTAGTCAATGGAGTACCATCTTCAAAACAGAATCACCCGTACTATTAGAATTATTTTTCTTTCAATAATTTCTTAAATTTAATTTGGAAGGGGTCTTTATATCATTACCATAAATGCAAAACCAATCATCATTTACTATAATTAGAAAATCATAACTGTAAAATTAAAATAATTTAAAAAGTATATCTCTAAAGCTCTAAAACACAAATCTTTAAATATTCTGTTCTGTATTTTTTTTTTCTCTGCTTTACAGTCTTGGAAATTTCTGTTTTCATATCCTCAAGTTCAGAGATTCTTTCTTCAGCTGTGTCCACTCTAAATAGCCCATTGAAGATAGTATTCATTTCTGTTATAGTGTTATTGATCTCTAGCATTTCTTTTTTATTCTTTCTTAGAATTTCCACCTCTATGCTTATAGTATGCACTTGTTCTTGCATTTTGTCTACTCTTTTCTATTAAAGCCCTTAGTTATTAATCATTATTTTAAAAAATTCCTAGTCTGATAATTCCAACATCTTGCCATATCTGATTCTAGTTCTGGTGCTTGTTTAGTCCCTTCAAACTGTGGGGTGTTTCTTGTTTTGTTTTGTTTTTTAGAATGTCTTGTAATATTTTCATTGAAATGTGGACATGATGTTGTAGGTAAGAGGAACTATGGTAAATAGGACTTTAATAATGCTAATGGTAAGATGTGGGGTTCTATAGTCCTCTGATTAGGTCCAAGTCTTTTGGTGAACTCATGTCTCTAGACTATCATCTTCAGTGCATCTCAGTTTCACCCTCTTAGGTGAGAAAGGATGGCTGGAGTGGTCTGGAGTTGTGTATTTTCCTTCCCCGGGTAGGTTAGGCTCCAATATAACTCTAGCGGATTAGGTTCGGTAAAATAATTTCTCCTGAGAGTGGCCTTGTGAAGAACAGAATAATCTCGCACATCTCAAAATGGTCCCTTTTCCCCTTTTCCTGCTGGAAGAATGGGATTTTTCTCTTGATATTCACTGTGAGAATCTGTAGAGCTCCTGGAGGTAAAATACACAAAAATGTGAGGGCCTCCCTATAATTTGGTCTCCAAGAGTTGTTATCTTTTAGGCTTGTCCACATTGAGCATCCAGCAATTTGTTAATTATAATTCAGGTTTCCTCAGCCTGGCACTTGTTCCTGTGAAGGTTACTGCTCTGGTAAGGTGCGATTTTCTGTATTTTGTTTGTCACTATAACCGTTGAGGGCAATAGTTTGCCCTGTGACCTCACTTGTCTGATGAATCTAAGATTTACTGATTTTTTTTAGTTTTTTTCAGCTTTTCACTTGTGGTTAGGATGCAGTAAAGACTTGGAAGCTCCTTACATGATGGTATGGAAACTGGAAATTCCCTGATGAGATGTTTTAAACTGGTGAAAGAACCGATGCAAATCAAAAATGGAAAAACTTTTGAGGCTAAAATTGGGTATGTGCGGAGATAAAATGTGTTATACAGGTGGAGGAAGGAAAAGAAATAAGATCGTGCCTGGCACAAAAATTGAGACTTTTCTAGATGTCTGAGATCCTAGGAATGTGACTTAGTTTCATGAAAGATGTACAATGGACAGTACTAAAAGAAACAACCACCCTAGCTCCTTTCATTTATTCCACAAATATCTAGGCACTGAGGAGACGTGAAAATATCTCTGGCTGAAGAACTCCCAGTCTATTGGGCTCTGTTGGTTGGCTACTCAGCTGCTGGACTCACAGCCTTCATCTGTTGCTTCAAGAGCGCCTTCTTGTGTACTATGTCAGAGCTCTTATTCCGTTTGCTCCGCCTGGTTCACTCCTCTCTTCACCTAGACAAGTCTCTAGAGCAAACCCTACTGGTTGCCTGCAGTTACGATTATCCTAATTTGGTAGTTATCTACTCCTTTTCAACCATGTGTACCAAGGATAGAGAACACTTCCCCAGCCTGAGGGCAGATCCAGACTCAGTTAAGTTAATCATGGAAATCCCATTCCCTTTCGTCAGTAATTAGTTTAGGAGAGTATATTCTGCACAATTCTGATTGAGGAGGCAGTAAAGGAAGCCTGTAAGAAGGGGTTTTAGGGAAGTTTTCTCTGCTTCCAAGAAAGAAAACACAGGAAAAATCGGTCTCTTTATTCCTCCCCATGTAGCCATGTCTGGAGGTGATACTTGGAATTTTTACAGCTATTTTACCAGCTTGAGGATAAAGCACACATATGACACAACCAAGAGAACTACCTAGATATATGGAACTGGGGATATACAATGTGGGGAGCCTGCCTTATATCCTGGACTTTGTTTTGTGAGATAAAAAAATTTCCTTATTGTTAGATTCAGAATTTCTGTAATTGAGGCCAAAAGTATCATTACTGTGCATCATTTTTCATTAAACACTTCAAAAGTCGCTTCCTCAGGGAAGCCTTCCTGAGCCTCACTCTCCTCAGATCACTCCTGTCCTTTTATTTTATGCTCTTGTAGCTTCCTGGACTTTTCATCTATAACATTGATCACAGTTAGTAATTATTTATTTCTGTGATTATTTGATCACTGCCTGACATTCCCACTAGACCTTCAGCTCTGTGAAGGCCCTTTTGTCTGTCTTGAGCACCACAGTATTACCAGTGCCCTGAATAGTGTCTGGTACATAGTAGGTATGTGTGAATATTGTTACAACGAATGGAAAAATATACATTCCATTGTATGTAAGGTTCAGTGGGAGCCAGAGGAAAGGGTACTTAAGCCTGACTGGGAGACTTAGGGAAGGATTCACAGGGGAAGTGAAAAGCTGAATTTTGAAATGAAAGGAGTTTTCCAGGCATAAAAGATGGTAGGGAAGAGTATTCCAGACAGCTAGAAATATATATGCCAGAGCCCCAGAAGTATGCTCTAAGCCATTAAGTCTAACCAAATCAAATTATCATTGCAAGAATTTTCAGTTCAAATTTATCCTCAAAGTGATATATTTTTTGAGGATGACTTAAAGGGATATTTTGTCTATAACATGTCTCCTGTTTCTTAGTTTAAATTCCTGAAAAGAGAAATTACCCTCAGTGCCACTCAGCTTTTCCATATAATTCCTTCTTTTGCATAAGCTCCCTCTACCTACCTACGTTTATTTACTCACTGTTTAGTGGTCAGCTAGGGAAAGAAATAGAGACCAATGCAGAAACCTTGTGACATGTCATTCTGGTGACCTGTGGAGTTATTTCAATGAACCAGCCAAGAAGTTAATATTCCCCAATTCAAATCAGAGAAATGGAACAGACAGTAAGAGTCCACACTGCCAAATAGGGGTAAATTCTAATCCAAGTTACATCAGATCTATTATGAGTTTGGGGGAAAGTCAAATCTTTAGACTATTATGTCCAGGAAACCTAATCACCTTCAGTCGGCACCATCTGCTGTAGCCCATAATATGTCATGTCCTATATAACACTTCAGAAATTGTTGCAACTGTATCCAATCCTTCTGTCCCTCCTTTCCAGGGCAGAAATAATTTTCAACAGAGAAGGAACTAGCCAGGCCATGGGGTGCTGCCTTGGGATGCTGTCCTCTAGTAACCAGATACAATATGTAAGAGGTCTAGCTAATTTTGTATACAAGCCAACATGGATTCTTGATGTATAGAGTGTAACTGATTCCACAAACTCAGCCAACATCATTAACTTATTATCATACCATGAGGCTTGTAACCTTGGTCACAATCACGAAATGGCTCCAGAAAGACAAGTGATGACTTCATCCACCATCTATATATTTTCCAAATGGAGATCTCCAATCCAGGTCTCTGTTCTGAGCTGTATGTGTGTATATATATCCAACTTCCAAAGAAATAGCCCAGGTGCAATGCAAGTTCAGTCTGTTCAAAACTGGATTCATTTTCTTGCCCACAAGCTTGCTTTCTGCTATTGTGGCTTCTCTCCTTGAGCATGGAATCACCAATAGTTTCTCCAAACTAGAAACCTGGGAGACATCCTGGCTGTCTCCATCATTTTTCACATGGAGTAGGTCATCAAGTCCTGTAGATTTAGCCTTTTCAGTATATCTCCATCCCCTTTCCCAGCATTTCAATTCAGTCTTCTTAATTTCTCATCTGGCTTCCTGCAGTGAGTAGATTTATAACCTCATAAGTGGATTTATGGTCTCGAGTAGTTTTTCTCATTTACAATTCCCTCCACATTGCAGCCAGATGGAATTTTAAACAATGAATATCTGATCAAGGCACTTTATTGCTTACAAATCTTTAAATGGCTCCTCGTTACTTTCAAGGTTAAATATCAACTCCTTCGTGTAACATACATTTTGACATTTCATGACTTGGCCCCCATCCCTGTCTCCAGCCTCATGTATCTCTCATATAGGGTGAAAGGAGTTTCACCCTAACTACCCTCTCTTCTCTCCAACCTCTGTTATTATACCTAATAATAGTTAACATCTATTGAGTACTTACCCTAAGCTGGGAGCTCTGTTAAACTCTTTACATCGATATTTTCCAAACTTGTCTGATGAGACACATCACCTGGGATGCTTGTTAAAAACACAATTCCTGGTCCTTATCCCAGACCCATTGAATCATAATGTTCAAGGAATGAGCCTGGAAAGTTGTATTGAAAACACACACATGTGAACAAAACACCATGGTGATTCTTATCATTTGAGACGTTTGGGGAAATACAGCTTTATGTAAATCTTCATTTAATGCTCAAAGTTTAATGAGATAAGAGCTGTTATTAGTCTCATTTACAGTTGGAAAAACTGAAGCTTCAGGGAAGAATTTATTTGTCCAAAGTCATAGTTAACTGATTGTCATTATTATAGTTTGGACCTAGGCTTCCAATTTCAGAATTTATACCACGGTCATGCTCTATCCTCTCACTTGTGTGGCAACACAGGTGCTGCATTCACTCTCAATTTTCTGCCTCTCTTCTGCTTTTTGACTTGGAAAGTCACTTTCCCATCTATGCCTGGAAAACCACTATTAACCTCCATTCTACTTAGAATGAAGCTTTCATTAACCTCCTCAGTCTGGCTTGTTTGCCTTCCTATGATTTTGTTAACATAACACATCATCCTTTACACTTCCATCTGTTCCCCTACCAAACTGTAGGCAGGCACATCCCATGTCCTTTTGTGTGCTCAGCCTAGCAGAGTGCCTGACATATACCAAATAGGTGACCAATATCTGCTGAGTGAATCAAAGTATAATAAGTTACTTCAGCTGGCAAAGTTCCTGGGCTTTAGATGTTATCAAAGAATGGAGCTAGGGTCATTCTAGAAAGTTATTTGTTTTCAGGTATTGAATGCTGCCTCTGGGACCCAGGCCATGTCCTTGTTGTCCTCACCTGTTTTCATTCTAGGACTGCTTTAGGAGAGATGGCATTGAGAACCCAACTCACTCCTTTTGAAGTTCAAAGGAATCAAACCTATGTTTTATAGTACAGTAGCACCAATGATGACCAGAAGATAGGAGAGGACAATGAAGTCACCAGAAAGGGGCAGTGTTATAAGGGAAAGGGGAGTCTGAGCTGGTGATGTGGACTCAATGCCTGAGTTCAGAGAATCAGACGGCTGTGGCGACATGATGTTAAAGCACGCTCTATCCAGACTCCCAGTCTCATGGGTGCACTGTGAGTGTGAAGCAAAAGTTAGAATGTGGATGGAAGTAGTGTTTTTACTTGGTCTTAAGGCAACAGGTAGCGCTCTGCTGTGATTAAGACTTTCAAAGTCAGGGGTTTGGGTGGGGTCCAAATGTGTGGACTAAAAATCTACATTCTACCAGAATTTCAGCAAATGGTCGTGCTGAGGCTCCCTTTTTTGGCAAGAGTAGGGAAGGACTGGGTTCAACAGGAGTGGGATTTCCATGGCTCGCAGTGACACCTCTGTTCTACTTCTGGGGACAAGGCAGTGGCCACAGAGGAAGCCAAGACCAGCAGATAAATCTGTCCACAGGTTAACAGACATGTCCATTTATGAGGGTTGTATGCATCTTGATTGTACCTTTCTTACTATTAGTTGAAGGCAAGGAATGAGTAGAACGAACTCATGGACAGGTATAAGCTATCCTAGTCTTACGAGTATTTATTTGGGGCAAGAGAAACTGAGGCAGACTAGATTTTCTCTTAATTTGGCATACGTGGATTTAGTGTCATAATATAAGTATTAAAGGTAATGTTGAGATCACATAATTTAAGTATTAAAGATAAAGGTTGGTGAGGTCTAGACATTTGGGTAACAGAATTCTTTAATAAAAATGAATAAAACAGATCTTTGAAAATATGAAGGCATTTCCCAAGATGCTAGAGACAGTCATATGCAGTCATGAAAAATGAGACCCTATAGGCAACAGAACAGAAACCTGTTTTCTATGAGACACATTTTATTTGAAACACAAGCTTTATTTGACACAAAAACTTTCTTTTAAAAAAAAAGGCGTGATTTGAAGAAAGGTTTTAGTTGATGCAAAACTATTTGTGGGCATTCTGTAAATTCTCCCATACAGGCAAAGGAAATGAGAACCTACATGCAATAGAAGGGATGCTTTGTGTGGAAAAAACGGAGACCCCTGATACCACATCCAAAGAGCTGGCACTGCAAGTGATTACAAAGAAACGAAAACTCGGGTGAGAAAGATGACGTGTTCCAGGTGAAAGAAATTAATACGTGCATGACACGGATCATGGTCTGGGAAGGCACGTAACCTCGCCGTATCTTACGAAACCCCCTTCTCGGAATCGTGTTGACATTATAGATGGGAGATTCAGGCGCTGTTCTGAACACTCTGCATCAGGATGCGAAGCCTGGACATCACCACGTCCCAGTCAGCATAAGCTCCCTCTAGATGGCGGGAGATCTCAGTGCCCGCTTCATAGCTTCTTCGGCCGTGAAGTAAACGCCAGTTATCAAAAGTAATCACATCACCTAGACAAAGGATTGTTTTCAATAGAAATAATCACGAGTTTCATATTTGCAGAACTAGAAAATGCAGCATATCATAGCTACTTAGTTCACATCAAAAAAAAAGTATGTGTATTTCTTTATGTAAAGCTGTACATTTACTTTTCATACAAATTGGGCCACTGGATGCAAACAGCTTTAGACCTTTTGACATGTAACCTGCATAGCCTGGGAGGCTCCTGTAGATACTTTAATAATTCTTACTTAAACTATTAGAACTATTAGCTCGGTGTAAAACTTTTGAATTTTTCTTCCTCATTGTTATAATACTTATCTCCTGCTTAAAAAGGTTTATTTCCAGTGTAACGGCTTTGAAGGTTTATAAGGATAGTGATATTCTTGATTTGCTTTTATATTTCTAGTGCTTTTGTGTACATTATTTCTTAGCCTTATAAAAATCCTAAAAAGAGAGGATTATCTTTTCATACGTGAGAAAACTGAGGCTCTGAGAAGTTGGGGGATTTGCCTGAAGCTATGCTACCATTAAATGGTGAAGCTTAGATTGCAATTGCTATTTTTTGGTATTTTTCTCCCAGGGTATTCCATTTTTACATGTTACTGCTCTTAAAATCAAGCTGGTATGACTGCATAGCAGCAGGTTTATGGGGATTTGTAGTATTACTTTCTTAGGCCAAAGATCAATTCAAAAAATAATCCCCATTGAAAAGAATCTTCCACTTCCTGGCCAAATGAGCAGCAGAGGAAAATTATGCTTTTTATTTTAAATAACAGAATCATCAAGTTTGATGTCACTTGGCTGAGTTGAGATGGTCCAGGAAAAACATGGTGCTTTCTGCTCCTTTATGTCAGGTAGCTGGGATATTTTAAGTACTACTTTATTTCAGGTAGCACTTTGCCAGATCAGAGAAGCTTAATGAGTAAACATTACTTATGTCGTTTAGAGTGAGAATCATGGGGGTGATTTTATTTGTTTAGCAACATAGATACAAGTTTTAGTTTGTATTGATTGGCTATCAGGGTAGAAAATATAAGTCATCAGCCTTGAGATCAGGCATGATATTTCATTTGGCTTATTGCTTGTCTTTCAAATGTTTATTCTTCAAGTTGGAGGTTGTTAAATTTTGGTGTGCTTAGGGAGCTTGTTAAAAATGAGTGCTTTAAAGTCTGGCGAGTTGGTAGAGCAGTGTGGGGGCTGGGAGTCTGCTCTTTCAGCAAGTTGGATGCTCACCGTGATTCTACTGTAAGCGTTCCACATGACATACTGGAGAAAAACTGCTCTAGAGATTGCTCTGGACAGTTAGGGTGGAAGAAAATACATCTGTGCAATTGTTTGAGAAAACGTGCTCACTGACCTGGATTCATCTTGAAAGTAAACTTGGATTCCTTACAATTCATGAGGTCAACAAACTCCTTCAAAGCAGCATAAAATGGCTGAACTTTTTCAACAGGTACATCAAATATTGTATCTCTAGTTGCGTTATTGAAGTTGATGCGAACCACTTGGCCTTTATCATCTAATCTATTTTTTTAAGAGAAAAAATTAAAATATATAAGTTGCAAAGTATCTATTTACATTTCTAAGGGTCAATTTGTCTTGGAAGGTGATTCTGAACTACAGTATTAAAGAACCCAAAAGCGTGCAGGTGTTCAGGGTATATGTGGTATAATGTATTCATTTGTTTTTCACTTATTCACTTAGCAAGTACTTTTTGAAATCTTACTACCTAAGTGCCAGAATGATTCAAATAAATTTAAAACAAATGTTCCCGAGAGATTCCAGTTTAAAAGTTTTTTTATGTTTAGTTTATGTTTAGGGAAATGAATTCATTCTACATTCTTTGAAATAATAGCTTTTACATATTCAAATATTTTTATAAGTTCATAAGCCAATCACTATACGTTTCATTTATTGGGGTTTTCAGTCTGATTTTATTGGAGCATTATTGGAAAAAAAGATGTTTTTTTAAAAATGTTTGAAATAAACTTTTCTAATTCAATCCCTAGTTTACAGATGGGGAAACTGAGGCACAGAGAAGAGCCTAGTCTGAGGTACATTCTTTGGATCTTTATATCTATGGCACCCTTTATACCATCCTCCATGTTGCTGACAAGAGTGTCATGACATTGAAACTTCTTTGGGGTCTTCCATTCTAGCTACTCTGGTGATCTATTCTTTTTTCACTAACACCATAATTCCTTGATGGAAGTGGTTATGCTAGTCATAAACTGTCTTTTAGAGTCCGTGTGTGTATCCTCACATACCAGTGAAGGGAACTTTGTGATTCATTAATCTAATTAAATTTAAATAGTGTGTCCCATGGTACATTGTATTAAGCTTTCAGTTCCAAAAATTCATATGCATAGGCAATATAATCATTTCTCCCTCTCTCTCTCTCTCTGTAACACAGTCTTTGTCTCCTTTTACCTGATATTTACTTTCTATCTGAGAAAAGAAGACACAAATTCATTATTTAGCATTCTCAGCAATGGCTTGAAGGGTAATAGAAAGCAAATTAGTTATAAGATCTAGCGAAGACATTATTTTGAAGATTGAAAACTGTTAGAGGAGATGAGTGGCTGACATCTTGAAGAACAACCTAAAATGTAAAACTGAATCTTAGCAAGAAGGAAATTTTGTGTGGAACAACAGAATGAAAGGAAGGTCCTAGTGCAGGGTTATATGATGAGAAAAGGTAAAATGCCTCCCAAAAAGGGGAATAACTGGCTGTCTATCAGCTATATATAACATGACTGACCTCTCAGAGGATGCTATTCTGAACTCAAACTTATTTTTGATGTCTGTCTTTCCCTAACACCCTTCATCTAATCTGTCAGGAAAATATGCTGTTCTGGCCTACAAATGTATCCCAAAATGAACTCTTCTGCACACTGCCACTGTCATCACTTGGACCACTCGTGTTTACGGCACCCTCTCCTCTGATCTGAAGTCTGGCAGTGTCTCCCTCACTGGTCTTCCTGCTCCTGTCTTTGCTCTTCTACCGTCCATTCAGCATGGCAGCTAGGACGCTCCATTTAAAATGTAAATACAGGGCTGGCGGAGTGGCGCAGTGGTTAAGTGTTGGCTTGGGAAGCCAGCAGCCCTTGTTCTGGTCCCACATATGAGGGCCAGTGACACTGCCCTCAAAAAAAAAAAAGTAAATAAATAAAATAAAATGTAAATACATTTATATAAACATAAGTGTCTCCCTTTTCATCCAACCTTGCAGCAGCTCCCTATTTCACTAAGAGTGAAAGCCATTGCTCTTACAGTGGCTAACCAGGCTGGACATGAACGCACCCCCTTTGACCTTCTCTGTTCATACTCTGCCCACACTGGCCTCTTCATTTTCTTTGAACACACCAGACTTGTTCTTGGGACCTTGTTAAGACCTTTGCTTTTGTTGTATCTGGAAACTGCTTATCTTGGCAATCTCCCTTAATCCTTTAAGTTTTTGCTCAAGTACCACCTACTCAGTAAACGTTTTCCTTGTCACACTATTTAGAGATGCAAGTTCTAGCCTCCCCTAAGTCTTGGGTCCTACAGACTCCTCTTATCCTGCCCTACTTTTTTCTTAAGTATTTAAAATGTTTTACTATTCATTGTCATTTTCTTATTTGTTTTAAAATTTCTAATTCTCCCCTCCCCTGTGAGACTGCAAACGATACGAGGGCAGGGACCTTTGTTTTGTTCACTGAGGTAGCCCAAGCACCATGAAGAGCTGCTGGCCTCGATACACATTTGTTGAAGGAATAAATGAAGGCTCTATGTGTATATCAGGAAGCTGAGTACACTGGGGATTTGAAGATTTATTAAATGACTTTATTTTTATATTATTTGGCTATTTCTCCTAAAAAAAGAATACAAGCTCAATTCTAGATTGGGAACAACCCAAAATTTATCAACTGAGGTCTGATCAAGTAAACCATGTCTTAGAAACACAATGTAAGATAATTGTCAAATAAAAGGATAAGCATGTGTCCTTTGTAGATACTTGAAAAATTGTGATCAAATAATATCAAATGAAAAGAGAACATAAAATGTTTTATATAGGGAACATAGGATTTTTGTTGGCATCAATTTGGGGAGACAACTCTATTTCATTCTCAGCCCATGTGGTTCAGACAAAGATGACCTTGTTCCAGAGATGAACATGTGACCCAGGAATGGCCAATGGCCAGTCAGAATTGTCTGACTTTCTGTCTTTGGTGATTGTTTCAAGGATTCAGTTGGACACAAATAGTGAGTCATTTAGTTTCATTGTAGCTATTGGGAAATAAGTGCTTTCTATGTTCTGTGATTACTAGCTCTAAGGATAATGAAAACTTGGATTTTTCCACTGATTATCTTTGAAAATGAAGCCAATGCAAAGGATGACAAAGTTAAGGGGTGAAGAAAAAAGAGATCAATTTCAGATAACGTTGTTTAACTCCTGGATCTTCCTAATTTGTGTTAGATTCTTTCACTTCTGGCTAAAAGGGTTCTGACTAGCTAGTACAGTCACACTGATTATAACTATATCTTAAAAATTAAGTGTACATGAAGTCTTAGTTATTTCTCTTATGTTGATTAAGAACAGAAACTTTTATGAAATTTGATAAAGAATTTTTTTATGGTGAAAAGTTTTTTTTTTCTCTTCCCTCTAAAATTGGATTAAAGAGTAAATAAAAAGGAAAGATCTGGAGTTAATGGATGCTTTCTAGGTTTAAGCTTTAGGTTAATGAAGCTCTTGCTTCATTAACAGTGTCAATTGTTTTATTGAGGAATTTATAAATAGCACTTACTCTATAATTTTGTGTTTGGATTGTACAGAGAAATCACAGTAATCCACTCCAATGTCTGTGAAGTCCACAAAGGTGGAGGACAAAATCTGGAATGCCCGAGGATTTTTTTCCTCGAGCTTTCGGCATACATTAAACCCATCCACAACTTCTGAATCACCCCCAGTGACTGTTTGTTTTATGCAGTGCAGAAGCTGAACCTGTAAAGACAGATAGGTTTTAAAATGATAGCACTTACATTTTTTGACACTGTGTTAAAGAAAGCTACAGAAAGCTATTGGATGCACTAAAATCAACAGAACTTTTTAATGTGTCTTTGTGTCAGTAGAGAAAGGGGCTGGGGAGAAAAAGTTGCTTGTAAATCAATATTTTATCATTCAAACATTGTTACAATTGAAGGCACACGAAGGCATAATGTTTTTCATTAGTAAATGAAAGGCACAGATTATAATAGCTGCAGGCAGAGAACACTTCCTGTTGGAGTATTTATGCACTTCCTATTGGCTTTACAAAGGAGGTGGCATTTAATCTGGGTAAAGAAGGATGGATAAGATCTTTGAATATGTAGAATAGAATGAAGGAAATGAATCAGGTGGCAGAGATGATGAGTAGGCAAAAATGCACATTTCACTGGGTATCAAAAGGTTTGGCTGCAGTAGGTCACAGCTGGGAACATATGGAGAGTCTTGAATGTCAGATGAAGGATGATTTTGGACTTTCTCTTGTGCACAGAGGAGAATCATTAATGGATTTTCAATATGGAAGTCAAAACTGAGTTGAAGAATATTAATCTAGTGGTGATACATTTTTTAAAAAGGGGAATGTGAGTCTAAAGCAATAATTCACAGGTATGGATACAAAGGGAATGAGGTAGGACGAGGCTATGAGGTTGCATAAACTCAAGAAACACTGGGAATGAGAAACCAAAAGGAGGATAGTGTTAGCTATTTTTACCAAGATTTAGGGGGAAATGTTTAACATTGTTTCATTTCGAACGGCAATCAGTACAAGTTTTAAAAAATTCCTTGAATGGGGTTTGTTTTCCTTGGTCATGTGACTCCTTTTAGTAAGTCAACATGGGTGGGTGATTTTGAATACCTACATTTAGACCCTGATTTTCTGCTTAAAGAAACTAACACTAGTCAGTTGTAAAAACTTCATTCTTGGTGACTGAAATAAAAATGAAAACCAATGTCTCACGTTCTCATAGAAAGGAAGAAGCAACAATGATCAAATACCCAGACTAGGGGGATATCTATATGAGTGGAGAAATATCTGTATAACTTGCTTATCTCCATAGATTGTCTGGCACAGTGCTGCCCATTAGAACTTCCTGCAATGATGGAACTGTTCTTCTATGTTGCCCAATACAATTGTCACTAGTCCCACATGGCTAATGGACATCTAAAATGTGGTTAGAGTAACTGAGGAACTTAATGTTAGATTTTCTTAAAACTTAATTTGTTTAAATTAAAATTTAAATAGCCATTTGTGGCTAGTGACTACTATATTAAATAGTGCAGGCCTAGCACACGAATCCTGCCACCCTCCCAGAACTGCATACATTTTCTCAGTGTTTTAAATTTTACACGTACTTGTTCTCAAATTATGATTGTGTCATGCACATTTATTCCTCACTATAGTCCTTTGAATTTGGTATGTCCATCTTCATTTTATAGGTGAGGAAAGTGGCACCCAGAGGTGAAAAAAATCAGCCAGCTAGTAAAATCTCAGCTAATCCATGGTAAAACTGGTGTTCACACCTTGGTCGATTTGCCTCAAAATCCTCCTCCAGCAAATTCCTTTCCTATATAGGGAGAAATCTCTTTACAGAACGCTTAATAATTCAGTATTGTGTGGTGTATGCTTTGTAAGCTTAAACTTTCATTTCCAATTGATGATGCCTTATTTTCTGATGTTACAAGAGGAGAGAACTCATCTAAATTAAAAATAGTTCAGTCCTTAAATTAATCCTAGTTTTTCTTAAACTCAGAAAAATATGAGCCTGAGCTGACCAAGTCATTGCAGAAAACCATCTCATTACCAGGGCAATGAGAAGTGAAGCAGCATGATTAAAAAGAAGATGAAATGAAAATGTCAACTTCAAATGTATCAAACTCCAAGAAGGCAAAACAATAGCATAACTTTGCCTCTGGGAGAATCACAGTGTTCTTTAAATCCTTTTAGATTTTACCATTATGAAGTCACAGAAATAATTCAAATATAAATCTTTATAGAAGGCCAATTGATGTCTTTTACATATGGCAAGGCCAAGTAATAATCTTCTCTTGCATATTTATATTTTAATGTAATCTTGTGAAAGACTAAAAGAGGACAGAGCCAGACAACACTTTCACTGCTAAGTCAAAAGGTAACTATATGCCCAGTGTGTATAAAACCCAATTCTATTTCATGTAAGTCATTCAGAACTAAAAATATTTTCTTTCTAAATGTTACGTTATGGCAGCCTGTGACTTTTGGCCCAGACAAAGAAGTGAGTGAAACAACATCTGTATTTCATTAAAAATGTGCTTCCTTGTCTCTGACCCATATGATCCAAATTGATCAAACTGAACTCTCAACAGGTAATTTACCCAGATCATTTCGTCAGCACTGCAAAGAACACTGACTTATTCTGTTTGTTATGAAACCCCTCAAACTTTGGAACAAAGACCTCTGAATAATTCAAAATGGAAACTTGGACAATAGCACAAAGAGGTACCTACATTTTAACTGTTCTTCTACCAAGATCTAGACATTTCGAGACTCTTATTTTAAATTCTCCTATGGGGTCATTTAGCTTTGGATGTTTCATTTGCCGATGGAGACGAATAAAAATTCATGGCATTTCTTTGCCTCTTTGTAGCATATCTGTTAAGTTTCTATTACATGAAAGGTGCTGGGTTGTCTTCAGAAACAGGGAAGTGTAAGATTCAGTTCCTGTATTTTGTAATGAGTTTGACAATGTCTATAAATAATCATCACATTATATAAATTATGGAAATTAGTAAGTTTAACTCAAGATCAGTATGATATAGTGAAAAAGCTAGATTGAGGCCTGGGTTCAAGTCCAATTTCCCTATTATTTAGTTGTCATCCTGTGAAAGTGTTTAACCTTGCTGTGTGTCATTTCTTCATCTGATATAAAAAGATATGATTCATCCTGTCTACCTTAAAGAAATGCTAAGAGGGATAAGATAAAATAATATAAGTAAAAATGCTTTGAAAGAGTGTAAAATGCTTTGAAAATGTCAAGCATTATACTATACTTCAGGAATATTTATGAAGTCATTTAATCACTTTTCCATAGGCTTTCAATTTTAACCCAGAAACAAAACCTAAACTCATAAAAAAATAGCAGGTAATTTAAAAATTCAAATAGAAGCTTTAGTTTTCTAGTCTAACTTTTAAAACTTTATTCCATCTAACTTTTCCAACCTATCTTTAGCAGATGGACTGAGCTGATTAGTTTGGCTTTTAACCTCAAGGGTTTTAGAAAATTTCTGGACCACAATTAGAATAAATCATATTTCGTACCTCTTACTCCCCCAAACCCCACCCCCTAAAATGACTATAGTGGTCATTTCACTGTCATCATTTAGTTCAAAGAAATCATGTGGTGTTTTACAACCAACAAAATAATTTAAAATGTGAAGTCAAATACTAGGCTAGCTTAGTTAATGCTGGCTAGGACAATGGAAAACAACAGGGGCACAGAGAAAACATGTTTAGCTAATATGGAAAAAACAGACTAATTTTGATTTTCACCCATTTTACCTTCATTAGCCAGAGAATTGCCCCAAATTTCCACTTCCATTTACCTTTGAAAATATACATTTCTGTGTAGTTATTTCATTTAGTCCCACTTAGCTCTAAAAACAGGAACAAAAAAAAATTTTCAGAGGTAGTTTCCTGACCCTTTATTTCTTGGTTTAGCAAAATAATGCTTTTGTAAAAATGCAGCTGGTTTAGTAGAATGAAAATTTTATAATAACATAGTGGAAGAGGGTCCTTCTAGAAATTCTCCTGAAGGATTTGTGGCTCCAGGCTGAACATTTCCTTCCTTGATGAGGAATCTTGATGGGAGCGTAGATGGTTTCCAAAAATAGCCAAGGTTATTCTGTTCCTTGCATTCACATTCCTTGTAGTATATCTTTGCAGCATCTCCCAGAAAAGGATGGCCTCTACTGCCTCATCTCTTGAATCTGACCTAAACTTATGATTTGCTTTGACCAAAAAACATGGCAGAAATGACATTGTGTTGATTACTAGCCTAAGTCTTGTATATTTTGGCTTGCTCTCTGGACACTGTGCCAGCTGCCATGTGGATAAGCCTGGGCTGCGCAGCAGGAGGATGATCGGATAGATCCAGTGGACCCGAGACAAGCCATCTCAGACACCACCAAATCAGCCATCCCCTAGCCAACTTAGCAGCAGCAGAACTGCCCCAATGAATGCAGCCCAAACTGTAAAAACATGACCTACATAAATGTTCTTTTAAGCCATTAAGTTATGGAGTGGGGCTTTTTTTTTTTTTTTTTTTTGTAGTAATAGCTAACTAATATGAATGATGGCCATGTGACTTTGGGAGAAAACCCTACATTGTGTTCCTTTGTTTGCTTTTCTCTTTTAACTCTCTTAGGAATAGTAAATGTGCAAAAAGTCCTCAAGATATACGCTGTGGTAAAATGTCTTGGCAAAGCAAAAAGTGCCTCTAGTTATTTCCAGGAAGAACCAAAAAAAAAAATGTTTAAAAAATATACAAGCAAATCTTCTATCCCATGGGAATGTTAAACTATTCCGGATTTAGGTACAGAGATTTTGTGACTTTGTATTGTTTTTGGAGAAAGAAGATCTATGTAAGACAAATTAGCTGGTAAAACGTATAATCTTCTAGATCGAAAATATAGGACATTGGTCCTTGGCTTGCCTTGTGGAAAATATGTTGAGGCTCACCTTACCCCAGGTGGATGATGGAGGGCCGGATAATCAGTATGAAAACTTAGCTTCCCAGTGGTGTAAGCCACATTGTTTGCATCGATTTTGTCTTGCACTTGCCAAGTATGTCTGTAAAATACAAGAAACATATGTTTAAACAGCCTGTCACGAGACCAGAGGAAATGTGTTAGAATGAACTTGATCCATGGGGAAAATGGAAACTTTTCATTTCATGAAACGATTACCATAATGACTGCGTGCCAAGGAAGAGAGTCTGACCTTACATTGTCTAAAGTAACCATTTCTGAATTAGCATCTCCTCATTGCTCTTCTCTCCATAATAGAATACATTTATCCCACAGAGTTTATAGAGAGGTGTATATGGAATTGTAGGTTATGTTTTTTTTAATAGCTTAATGCCTTTTTATAAATGGTTTATTGAGGTGAAATTCATATAACATAAATGAAACCATTTTAAAGTGAGCAATTCACGGGTATTTAATACCTTTACAATGTTGGTAACCACCACCTCTATTTAGTTTCAAAACATTTCCATCATTCTAAACTAAAACCTCCTACTGATTAATAAGTTTCTTCCCATTCTGCATAGTCATGGTACAAAATTGAACATGTTACCCTATCTTCTGTGTTGTTGGAAAATTGGCAGCTAAATGCAGAGGCTTGGACAGACTCTATTTGCTCTCTTTGGCAACACTGTAGATGACATTATCTTATTTTATTGCAAGACACAGAATGTCTAAATGTCTTTTTTTTTTTTAAAGATTTTATTGGGGAATTGGGGGAGGGGAACAGACAAGTTGCTGTCTTTTTGTTCTTCAGTCTAGTTGCGGAGGAAGTTGCTTCACTGGCCCATGTTGGTATCATCATTGCGCTCTTCCTGGATGAGGCAGATCGATTGCCAGCCTCTGGATGGTCGCTCACCGCGGCTATTGGCAGCTCACACCAGCTGCCGGCCACTCACTATAGCCTATGGCAACCCACTGCAGCAGGGGCTGCAGCCTACACCGTTGCCGGGGCTCGCACAGCCCAGCTCCAGGTGGAGCTGTTGTTAGCTGTAGAGGGCAGTGTCACTGACCCTCATATGTGGGATCCGAACCGGGGCCGCTGGCATCCCCAAACCAGCTTTTAACCAATGCGCCACTCGGCCGGCCCAATGTCTTTCTTTTTGTGATGTTTGCACATGTTCATGCCTGATGGCTAGATCCATTATTTCATTGGGCCTTCCCAAAAGTGAAACACCAAATAATAATTTCTTTTATATCTATCAGTTGAAAAATGTCTTAAAAAACCCACTTTCCCTCATTTACTATTTGGTTACCCCAGATAATAGCTACATAGGAATGATGAGATAAATGCTTGATTTATTGAACATTTGCACTGTAATGGATTTGTTTTCTGCCACTCCAAGATGAATAGTTAGTCTTTAAAAAATAACATTATTGATGAAATGTATTAAAACTAGATAGAAGTAATGGTTTCACAATACAGTCAATATACTAAATGACATAGAATTGTACACATTAAAATGGTTACTTTTATGTTATGTCAATGTTTACTTCCATTACCAAAAAAAGAGCTTGGCTTAAAAGTTAAAACAGGTTAATTAACTAAAGAACTAGGAATTAGTAGCAACTCCATGACAAGAAAAGAAACCATTATTCAGATTTAGTAAGGCTTTCCCCTCAGAAGATTGAGACAATGGGTAATTGGAAGGAAGCCATGTTCCCAAATGAACCAAACCTGGCTAGAAATAAAAGGCACCATATATATGCATGTCACTTTATGGCTGTCACAATATCTATTATTTTATGTTCATACTTATCAAATCATTTTTCAATAAATATATATTGAACACCTATTCTATTCCAGGCATTAGAGATAAAGCAGGGAACCAAAAAGACAAATTACCAAATCTAACATAGAGAGAAGTGTTACTGAGAAAATAAAGCAAGGTAAGGAAATAAAGATTAGGAATCAGGAGAATATCACGGCAGAGATGATGCTTTGACAAGTGGTTTAAGAATAGCTGAAAGTTTTCTATGAAAATGAAAAACTTTCCTGGGAAACTTTCAGGGAAGTACTGTGAATTTCGGGAGATATATTTTAGGCAGAGAAATCTGAAGTGAAAATAGGGTTTCCTCCCCATTTTATGGGGTTGAGGATGAAACTAGCTATTTTGCTCTGTTTTTCTTTTCTTTCTTCTTCTTCTTTAAAAAAATTTAAATTCAGGATGGAAAGCTTGGTATATCTTTCAGTAAAGGTTAAACACCTATCCACATGTGACCATGAACTGCAAAGAGACCCAGTGAAAGCAGAAGAGGAGTATCCACAGTCTGCTGCAAACTCATTTCAAATATGAGTCAGGCAATCCATTATATTTAATGACTGTAGCCAAGAAATATATGTTCTCTATGAAGTTCATATCACTTCAAGTCCCATGCATAATACAGGTTCAGGCTATTGTCAACATCAACATTCTAAGAGTTATCAACATATAAGGAGACAAAAACAGGAATTTCATCAGTTATTATAGAATATATTATAGAATATAGAATATATTATAGAATATATTATAGAATATATAATCTCTTTTGACTAAGACGGTGATGCTGTTGACACTGTCAGTAGGAAATGACTATATTTAAACTTTCTTTTCAAGAGCGATGATGGTTTTGCATTGATTCGCCTGCATTGTCTTTCCTGGTTTCTCCTATGATGGAGGGTAAACTAACTGAGTTTTGAGACAGCCAAGAGCTGGCCAAGATACAAGATGCGAACTTCAGCCAGAGAACAGCTCTCTTCTTTGTTTGACATTAACTGGTTTTTACAGGGATACAGCCTGTGACTTGGCTTTGTCAGAGTGGTTCTTCAGCCCTCTGAGCTAACTAGCAGGGTATAATAAACATTTTTTTTTTTGCCCTGAAGTATCTCAGGCACAGTATGGGATATATAGTTTAAAAGTCTGTGCTTATACATAGTGATAAATCCCAGGAAAGGAGCCTGCCAATCCCAATCATAAAACATTCTCCTAATAGTTTTAGCATCAGTCCGGAAAAATCCTAGAAATGTATACCTTTCTCCCTCCTTATAGAAAGGAACCATGCCAACAAAGCTGCTGCTGATTGTCTGTGATTCTAAGCTTTCCCATATCCTTCTCAAACGCAAATCTCCAATGAAACACAGCAGAAATAAATGCAAACATGATCCATCGGCCTGTCTAGAAATGATTTTTTTTAAGAGCCCACATGTGGAGCCTTAGTGAAATGAGGGTGTACTCATACACACCTCTCATTAGAGACATAGTCAAGTTGTTCAAAGTAAGGCAGCACCTCAAGCAGGTTATCAAACATTGTCATGACTGAAGCAGAGATGCAGGGACAGATTGTCCTAGGCCTGAAGAAGCAGCATTTTAATCCAATGGTACAAATTTGCTTGATATTTTTCCACAAAAATCCTGCTTTTGCCAAAGATGCTATTTTAAACAAAGCTAAACAAACAAAGATGCTATGTGAAACAAACCACTGAGCCATTCATGCCATTCTCAACATTTAACTATAACTTTCCCTTATGGTTTTCTCTTCTATTCAAGGGTTTTGTGAAAATCTCCTGTACATTAAAATCATGATTTTTAGAGAATAATTTGTGGGCTTGGTTGAAATGCCAATTCATTAGATTCACCATAATCTAAGTGACCAGTCATAGATATGATGATATTTCATGATATTAATAGTGTTTTGTGACAAGTTTGAAACCTTCAGTGATTACAGAATGCTTAAATATTATTTTTGCTAGATTGGTCCTTTATACTCTTGGTGATAGATTTTATACTCTTTTTGGTTAGTAGCTGACTCTTGGAAAGTTATGCTGGATTTATTTGTAATCACTTTCTTTTATGAAGGACTACTTATATGAAAAGATATTCTATACCTGCAACCTGGATTTATTATCTCCAGCAGCTACAACCCCCAATGTTGACTGGCTGCAAGCTCTTCTTGCAAAATATAGAAGAATACCTTCTTTTTGAACATCATTACCTATCTCACTGGATTGAAAACTTAATGCTCATATTTTATTTTTAAAACTTTAACATGGACAATGATCTTCTGGCTAAAATAAACAAAAATATTTTACAGTTAGCCATCCGAAGGAATATCATAGTGCATGTTATTTCTAGCTACAATTGTGACACTTCTATGTGTGACTTCCCAGGGGTAGTCCTTCACCAGAGTTGCAGCCATTTATTTTTCCATTCTCATTTATTAGACACATACGATGGGCCAGGAACTGAGGATGCAGAAGGGCACAGACGTGAAACTTACAGTCTACGGGGAAGACAAAGTAGTGTGATTTGCTTTCCAAAGCTAAAGTACAAGGTGTCATGAGAGTAAAGAAATGAAGGTTAAATGGAGACCTGAAGATTGAACAGGATTTGCCTAGAAATGTAAAGATCATTGTAGGCAGAAGAAGAGCCTGGAAGCAAGAGAGATTCAATCTGCCCTTGAGTGGAGAGGGTTTGTTCTACGTCTGTGCTTGGCTTCCCTTCACATCTCTGCTTTCCTAATAGTCCTGGAAAGTCTTCCAAAAAATATTTCATCACATTCGGGAACTGAGTTCAAACATGTTTGTTATCCCATAGCAATTAACCGTCTCTATCAAAAATGTTTGTTGATTGGGGCCAGCCGAGTGGCTCAGTTGGTTAAGAGCTCGCTCAAGAGTGAGAGCTGAGCTCTGAGCAACAGCGGTTCAATGCCAGCCTGAGCTGAGCTGCCGTTGAGCTGCCAATAGGTGGCAGGATGGCTCAGCTAAAAAAAAAAAAAAAAAAGTTTGTTGATCGAAAACATGGGCTCTCAAATAGTAAATTGTGTTATTTTTCTGATAGTCTGATTATGAGCTTTAATCTTGGTCTAAGGTATACGGTTTAGGTCTATTTAAGCCATTAATACTTTAGCCATCAGTTATTGTTATTGTCTTATTTCTATGGGAAGGGTAACAGTTATTTGGAAACAACACTTGGCAAAATTGCTAGAATTGTGTTTAAAAGGTCATTGTCTTTTCAGTTCTGCTTGTATTATGGACACACATTTTCATTGCATTCATTCCTGCATGTTAAAAATATCACACCATTTTGTAGATGAGAAATACTATCTCAAAAAACACAAACTAGAAAGACAGTAGTACCTTTCTGATACCTAGCATTGTTCTTAGTGCATTAAACTAATATGGAAATCTCCATGAGACATAAAGATCTAAAGTAAACCAGGAAGATTCTGGGGTTCTGGTGGTGACAGTTTTTAATTTCTCTGAATTCTCTCTGAAAGGCATCTAGAGTGTAAACCTCCAAACTCAAGGACAACATCTAATCAAAATTAGGTGATAAGATATTTCCATGAACCCCCCAAATTAGTGGGTATTGAGAGAGACCTTCCAAAGCCATAATACATGGGATCAGCAATCATGTAGGAGAATGCAGAGGGAAACAATTAAGTACCTAGAGGATCTGAAAAACGTCCAAGTCCCTAACAGATATTTACTGGAATATGCAGTAAGGCAATTTGAGAATGGCAGTTAAACCCAAGAGGGGATTTTCACATTCCAGCATAGCTGAGCACAAGATGTCCATGGTAAGGGACTGGAATAGTCTGGGCCTCATGAACTCTTAAAAATTAACCTAATTCCCTTCCATAATAAAGCTTCCTGCTGAGGAAAAGACTCCAAACTGAGCATGACAGGGACAAAGGAAAAAGAGGTCCAGATGAAAGTGAAGTAGAGGGACCAGGAGCTCTGAGAACGTTATCAGCCATCGTTTGGGAGTATGGCTTAAAACCATAAGTTACAGGGCCAGCTGAGTGGCGCGGTGGTTAAGCACTGGCTTGGGAAGCCAGCGGCCCCGGTTCGGGTCCCACATATGAGGGCTAGTAACACTGCCTAAAAAAAATAAAACATTACCTTTAAAAACAAAATAAAACAAAACCCCCCAAAACACATAACTTACAAAAGGTTTCTGAATCTTAGCTCCCTTTACTAGCTAAGAAAACAAATGGCACTTAAAAATCAGCAATATAAAATGATTAAGGTTTAATCTCATAGTTATTTAAAAAAAAAAAAGAGAAGGGAATACATAGCAAAATAGCTACAAACAATACATGCCAGAAAAATATGCCCCCAAAGATGAAAAGAGTAAAATTTCTATTTCTAACTTCTGTCTTCTATTTAGAGTGACTTTTTTTTTTTTTTTTTTTTTTGAGGGCAGTGTCACTGGCCCTCACATGTGGGACCGGAACCGGCGCCGCTGGCTTCCCAAGCCAGCTCTTAATCACCACGCCACTCAGCTGGCCCTATTTATAGTGACTTTTAATGAGCCAAAAGACTTTAATAAATTATACAAGATGTGAAAGAATAACCTATGTGAGAATCAGAAAGTCAAAAATAAGGTGATATATTCAGAAAAAAAATTTTTAATCATTAAAAAGTGAAGAATAGAAGAAATGAAAGAGCAAATAAGCATAGCAGATAAAACCTTTAAATAATTAGAAGATAAAAGGGAAAAAAAATTTAAATGGCAAAAAAGGAAGCCATAAGAAGGATTTGAGAGACAGTACCAAGTTAAGAGACTAGGCAGATGATTTAAAATATACACAACAGGAATCCTTAAAAGAAGAAGCTCAAAGAATAGGAAAAATACTAAAAACTATAATTAAAAAAAAAATTCTTGAAATTAAAAAAAAACTAGATTTGAAACTGCATACTGAAAAACCAAATCATAAACTCCCTTAAAAATTGCCTCAGAACAACCAACAACACATAGTCTGTAAAATTACTGGTTTGAAAAAATACAAAAACATCTTTGGGGTATCTAGGTAAAAAATATCAAATTACTGAGAAGGAAAAGAAAATTAGATAACCAATAAAACCATAGTGCATGTAAAGATGCTGTGAGCCAAGAATTTTATATTTAGCTGAGTTGATTTTCAAGTATAAAGGCCTTAAACTGCTGTCAACATGCAAGAATTCAGAGACTATTGTTCCCAGGAGTCCTTCCTGAGGAATTTACAAGAGAACAGGCCTCAGACAACTAAAGCAAGTAGTGTGATATGTTGCAATAGTACTGGTGCTGATTACTAAATTTGTATTTACTAATAGAACTAATTGTAGGGGAGAAAAAATCCCCAAATGATCAAAACACTGAAAAGTTAGAAAACCAAACAGTAGTGCTAAGGGGTACACGCTTGGGCAATAATACTTTAAAAGGGGAAAATGGTGGTAAATACCATAAAAGTCAGGAGAGCCTTTACATCTGGGGACAAAAGAGAGGTTTGTGATTAGCTGGGATATGTGGATGTGTTCTGGAGTTGCTGGCCATGTCCCATTTCTTTTTTTTTTTTTTTAACTTTATTATTATTATTATTATTATTTTATTATTATTAGTTAGAGATGTATGGAACAATGCAATAGTTATCTTTTTCACCCCTTACAAAGTGACTCCCCCCTCCCCCTCGCCTGGCCCCCAACCTCGATATCATACATATCTATTACAATTCCATTGACTCCATCTCCACTCTATATGCCACATCCCATGACTATATATGTGTTAAATTATAGTTGACATATTATTCAGCGGCAGCTTCAAATGTACAGTGCAGTGGTAAGGCCACTACACCATCCATGAAGTGGTCTCCCTAAAAAGATATGCGTCCTTCTGTTTCCCTAAAAAAAACATATTTACAACCTTATTGATTATATTCCCTAAACTGTCTCTTCTGTCTCTGCAGTAGTACTGTAGTTATCAGTTTATGTTGCCTTGTCCCTTCTCCTTCGCTCATCACCATCCCAACTAGCCCTCATCAGTTTTTTCTTTGTGTCTCTAAAATTATTTCTGTTTACATTGCTCATTTATTCAGTTCTTTAGATTCTACATATAAGTGAGATCATATGGTATTTGTCTTTCTCTGACTGATTTATTTCACTTAACATAATGTTCTCTAGGTCCATCCATATCGTTGCAAATGGTACAATTTCTTTCTTCTTTAGCTGTGTAATACTCCATTGTGTAAATGTACCACAATTTCTTAATCCAGTCTTCTACCGATGGGCATTTCACTTGTTTCCAAGTCTTGGCTATTGTAAATAGCGCTGCAATGAACATGGGGTGCATATATTTTTTCGAATTAGTGTCTTGTGTTTTTCAGAATAAATGCCTAGGAGTGGAATTGTTGGATCAAAAGGTAGTTCCATTTCCAGTTCTTTGAGATACCTCCATACTGACTTCCATAGTGGCTGCACCAATCTGCAATCCCACCAACAGTGCAGCAGGGTCCCCTTTTCCCCACAGCCCGGCCAGCACTTGTTGTTTGTTGATTTATTGATGATAGCCATTCTGACTGGAGTCAGGTGGTATCTCAATGTGGTTTTTATTTGCATTTCCCTGATGATTAGTGAGGTTGAACAATTTTTCATATGCCTGTTGGCCATCTATATGTTCTCTTTAGAGAAATGTCTCTTCATTTCCTCTGCCCATTTTTTAATTGGGTTGTTTGTTTTTTTTGTGTTGAGTTTCATGAGTGTTTTATAAATTTTGGATATTTCCCCTTATCAGATATATCGTTGACAAATATATTCTCCCATTCAGTAGGCTTCCTTTTTGTTTTATTGATGGTTTCCTTTGTTGTGAAAAACTTTTAAGTTTGATATAATCCCATATGTTCATTTTTTTCTTTTACTTCCTTGCCTGTGGGGATGTATCAGTAAAAATATTGCTCTGAGTAATGTCTGCAAATTTACTCCCTATATTTTCTTCTAGGAGTTTTATGGTTTCAGGTCTTGCATTTAAGTCTTTAATCCAGTTTGAATGTGTTCTTGTATATGGTGTAAGGAGGTGGTCCAGTTTCATTTTTTTTTGCGTGTGTCAGTCCAATTTTCCCAGCACCATTTATTAAATAGACTATCTTTACCCCAGTGTAAATTCTTGCTTCCATTGCCATAGATTAACTGTCCATATATACATGGATTTATTTCTGGAGTCTCTGTTCTGTTCCACTGGTTTATGTGCCTGTTTTTATGCTAGTACCATACTGTTTTGATTACTGTAGGCTTGTAGTATGTTTTGATGTGTGGTAGTGTGATACCCCCGACTTTGTTCTTATTTCTCAGGATTGCTGAGGCTATTTGGGGTCTTTTATGGTTCCATATAAACTTTAGGATTATATTTTCTATTTCTGTGAAAAATGCCCTTGGTAGTTTGATAGGAATTGCATTGAATCTATATATTGCTTTAGGCAGTATGGACATTTTAACTATATTAATTCTTCCTGTCCATGAGCATGGTAGGTGTTTCCATTTATTTGTATCTTCTTTTATTTCTTTCTTCAGTGTCTTATAATTTTCTGAGTACAGGTCTTTTACTTCTTCGGTTAAATTTATTCCTAGGTATTTTATAGTTCTTGAAGCAATTGTAAATGGGACGGTTTTCTTTATCTCTCCTTCCATTAGTTTGTTATTGGTATATGCAAACGCAACTGATTTTTGAACATTGATTTTATATCCTGCTACTTTACTGAATTCGTTTATCAGTTCCAATAGTTTTTTGATGGAGTCTTTGGGGTTCTCTATATATAGTATCATGTCATCTGCATATAATGACAATTTTACTTCTTCCTTGCCAATTTGGATGCCTTTTATTCTTGTCTGATTGCTGTGGCTAGAACTTCCAGAACTATGTTGAATAAAAGAGGAGAAAGTGTACAGCCTTGTCTTGTTCCTGATCTTAAGGGGAATGGTTTTAGCTTTTCCCCATTGAGTATGATGTTAGCTGTAGGTTTATCATGTATGGCCTTTATTATATTGAGATATGATCCCTGTATTCCCACTTTGCTAAGGGTTTCTAAAATAAATGGCTGTTGGATTTTGTCAAATGCTTTTTCTGCATCTATTGATATGACCTTGTGATTTTTATTTTTCATTTTGTTGATGTGGTGTATCACATTAATTGATTTACAGATGTTGAACTAGCCTTGTGCACTAGGGATGAAACCTACTTGATCATGATGTATGATCTTCTTAATATATTGCTGAATTCTGTTTGCTAATATTTTATTGAGAATTTTTGCATCTATGTTCATCAGTGATATTGGCCTATAGTTTTCCTTTTTTGTGCTTCCTTTATCTGGTTTTGGAATCAGGGTGTTAGTGGCTTCATAAAAAGAATTTGGGAGCCTTCCCTCCTTCTGGATTTTTTGGAATAGTTTGAGAAGAGTAGGTGATAGTTCTTTTTTTGAATGTTTGATAAAATTCACTTGTGAAGCCATCTGGTCCAGGGCTTCTGTTGGTTGGGAGCTTGTCGATTACTGATTCAATTTCCTTGGTAGTAATCAGACTATTTAGATTTTCTGTTTCTTCTTGAGTTAGCTTTGGAAGGTTGTATGCTTCTAGAATATTATCCATTTCTTCCAGATTGTCAAATTTGTTGGCATACAGTTGCTCATAGTAATTTCTTAAAATTTTTTTTGTATTTCTGTGATATCTGTAGTCATTTCACCTCTTTCATTCCTGATTTTACTAATTTGAGTCCTCTCTCTTTTTTTGATGAGCCTGGCTAGAGGTTTGTCAATTTTGTTTATCTTCTCAAAAAAAACCAGCTCTTGGTTTCATTGATCTTTTGTATTGTTTTTCTGTTCTCTATATTGTTTATTTCCACTCTAATTTTTATTATCTCCTTCCTTGTACTCCCCTTTGGCTTCTTTTGCTGTTCTTTTTCCAGTTCCCTGAGATTTAAGGATAACCTGTTGATTTGAGATTTTTCTTCCTTCTTTAGGTAGGCCTGCAGTGCTATGAACTTCCTTCTTAGGACTGCTTTTGCTGCATCCCAGAGATTTTGGGTCGTAGTGTTTTCATTTTCGTTTGTCTTGAGGTATCTTTTGATTTCCTCCTTGATCTCATTTGTGACCCACTTGCTATTTAGTAGCATGTTATTTAGCCTCCATTTGTTTGTCTGCTTCCCGGATTTCTTCTTATAATTGATTTCTAGTTTCATAGTATTGTGGTCAGAGAAGACACTTGAAATGATTTCAGTCTTCTTAAATTTAGTGGGACTTGTTTTGTGTCCTAACATGTGGTCTATCTTAGAAAATGTTTCATGTGCACTTGAAAAGAATGTATATTCTGTAGCTTTGGGGCGAAATGCTCTAAATATATCAGTTAAATCCAGCTGGTCTAATGTGTCATTTAAGGTCGCTGTTTCTGCGTTGATTTTCTGTCTGGAGGATCTGTCCACTGGTGACAGTGGTGTGTTGAAGTCCCCTACTATGATAGTGTTACTGTTGATCTCTGTCTTTATGCAATATCTGTTTTATATATTAAAGAGCTCCTATGTTAGGTGCATAGATGTTTACTAGGGTTATGTCCTTTTGTTGGATCTATCCCTTTATTATTATGAAGTGTCCTTCTTTGTTCTTTGTTATATTCTTCAATTTAAAGTCCATTTTATCTGATATAAGTATCATTAATCCAGCTTTTTTTTCCAATTCCATTTGCATGAAATATTTTACTCCATCCCTTTACTTTCAGCCTGAATGAGTCTTTTGATCTGAGGTGAGTCTCTTGTATACAGCATATGCTGGGGTCTTGCTTACTTATCCACCCTATATCTTTTTATTGGAGTATTTAATCCATTTACATTTAATGTGATTATTGATAGGTGCGTATTTATTGCCATTTTATTTGTGGTCCTAGTCTTTCTTAGTTAGATTGTTTTTCTCTTCTGTTTAAAGAAGCCCTTTTAACATTTCCTGCAAAGCTGGTTCGTGGTAATGAATTCCCTTAACTTATTCTGTTCTGGAAAGCTCTTTTTCTCTCCTTCAATTTTAAATGAAAACCTTGCTGGATACAGCAATCTCGGTTGTAGGCCTTTATTTTTCATCACTTTGAAAACCTCCTGTCACTCCCTTCTAGCCTGCAGAGTTTCTGTAGAAAAGTCAGCTGATAAATCTTATGGGGGTGCCCTTGTAAGTAACTTGCTGTCTTTCCCTTGCTGCTTTAAGGATTCTGTCTTTGTCCTTAACCTTTGCCATTTTCACTATAATGTTTCTTGGTGTGGGCCTGTTTGGGATCATCTTGGTTGGAATTCTCTGCATTTCCAGGGCTTGTATTTCACTGTCCTCTGCCAGGTTAGGGAAGTTCTCAATCCCGTGCTCCCTTTCTTCTCCTTATGGTATTCCAATGATCTGATGGTTGTTGTATTTAATGTTGTCTCCCAGCTCTCTTAAACTATTTTCTATGTTTCTCATTCTTTTTTCTTTTTGTTGTTCCGCTTGGGTGATCTCTGCTATCTTGTCTTCTAAGTCACTGATTCGATTTTCTGCTTCATCCAATCTGCTAGTCATTCCATCAAGTTTGTTATTTAATTCAGTAATTGTGTTCTTAAGCTCTAGCTGGTTGCTTTTCATGATTTCTCTATCCTTCTTTATATTTTTGTTAATTTCCTTGAACATTCTAATAATCAATGTTCTGAACTCTGTCTCCAATAGGTTGGTTACCTCTATTTCCTCTATTTCCACTGATTCAGGAAGTTTCTTCTGTTCTTTTATTTGGGTTGTGTTTCTTTGTCTCCCCATTCTGGCTTACTCTTTGTGCTTGCTTCAGAATTACAGATAGATCCCCTAGTTCTCTCAGTCTTTTCTGTGTGGACTTATGTGGTATGTGTCCTTTATATTTGAATTATTCAGTCTCCCTATTCTCTTGTGCGTGTATTTATCTGAGGTGTTCCTTGTGTTGTGTGTCCTCACCTGTTGAAGATTTAGCTTTGATTACATTTGGCTTGTCAGTAGGTAGGATTGACTCCCAGACTGATTAACTGTGAGGATCAGCAGTGTCCACAGTTTATGAGCTGCTGTGAGAGGGGTGACCCCTCTGATGAGGCTTGGACCCTTTGGGCCCTAATGCCTGTAACAACTTCCTTCCTTTTGGGTGTGACTCTTGTTTGTCAAACCCAAATGCTCTGGTTTTATCTAAAGTTGGCCTCTGGGTAGGATGATTCTTGTCTCTTTGTTTGGACCCAGTTGCAGAGTGATTTTAGAGCAAAACAGATCAACAAGAACAACCTCCGCAGCCAGGAAGGAAACCAAATGCTCTCACATGTAAAAAAAACCCCAAACATCAACCTACAGTCAACTTGTACCGAAATATCAAACATACAAAAGAAGAAAACAAACAGAAACAAAACAATAACCACACACACAAAAAGAACATAAGAGGAAACAAAATAAAATTTAATATCATAAAATAAAAAAATAGACTAAACACGAGAAACCAAATAGCTACACCAAAAAATAAAAATAAAAATTAAAAATTAAAAAATTAAAAAGAAATAAAAATAAAGATAAAATAATAAAATAAAATTTGCAGAGAAAAGGAAAAGAGGAAAAATATAGGAGTGAAAAGAATGAATAAAAATAGGGAGAAAGTGAGGATGGGGAAAAAAGGAAGAAAAGAAAGAAAAAGAAAAATGTATATATATATTTGTTTACACACCCATATATATGGACATATATTTACCTATATACATCCATATATATGCCTATATTAAAAACTAAAAAATGATAAAAATGAAATAGAAATAAAAACCAAAAACAACCAAGGTAAGCAACCAATAAAGGGGGAAAGCAACAACAACAACAACAACAACAACAACAACAACAAAAACCCGTGCCAGTCTTGGTTAAAGTCCACCAAGCTCTCTTCAGTTTGTCCTCTGCTGTACAAGTATTCCTGTGCATCTTGTGGGAACAAAGACAGCCACCTGATGCCTAGCATGATCCTGGCACTGCACTGCAGGTTTGCTGTACTTGAGTGTGGTTGTGATGTGTGATTGGTAGTTTTTACAGAGTCACTGCCATTTTGTTTTTACCTGTCCCAAGGCAGGCTGCACACCCAAAGGCTCAATGAGTATCTTTGGGCACCCTTTCCGTTGACAACTGTGGAGAATGAAAGCGTTCCTCCCTGCCAAAAGCCAGCTGCCAAGAGTCTGTTAATTAGTGCCTCAGCAGCTGAACCTGCCCTGCCTCCCAAGCCATTCCATTTCTTGACTTGGTGTTCATATGTGTTTGCCTTACAATAACTCACTGAGCTATACTTTTGTTTAATGTGATTTTTTTTTGTATCTGTATTATATTTTGCCATGAGAATTGTTTTTTAAAAGTTTATTTTTAAAGGTTAGTGATACTCTCAATAATAAAAATGAAGACAGGTAATGATAGAAACATGACAACTACCTCTAAAAACATCAAGAAAAAAGTTATAGCAGTCTGCTTCAAAGTGCCAAAGACCTTCTTTATGAAAAACTTAGAATGCAGAGTATTGCAAAATAATAATGATGATAATAATAATAATAGTAACTTATGAAAATTTCACATTAAGCATATTTAGCAGTTTTTTTGTGGGGGGAGTGAGAGGTCAAATGGTGCTTAATTTATTTAATCTGAACAAGATTGGATGCTAGTTTAGATTACTGATGTGAAAGATTAAAATATAAACTTTATTTTCTCTTGTGACAAGTTACCTGATTCTTTGTTGATTGTCATTTTCCCTTTGCATAAAGAGTTGGCTATAACTGAACTTCATAGAGGGGAAGGGGATTAATGTTCTGGTGCTGATGTTATGATTTAGTTTAAGAAATTTCCATATAGTCCTGTCAAATTATTCCCTCGCATCTAAACTATTAATATGATGAGAGGTTCCTTGGGACAATCAATATTATTATGGCATTGGGCTCTATAACACGAATGTTAGATAACAACAAACTGCCTTAGTTTTCATGGTGTGACTGAAAGGTTACTGACTGATGAGTCAAGTAAATCTGGGTTTGCAGCCTGATCGTTCTGTCTCAGAACAATCTTACCTTTAAAATGGGGTAATACTTTTTATCAAAATTGTGAAGATTTAAGATAATGACAGTAAAACATAGAGCACATAAAAGGGGCTTAATAAAAATTATTTTTCCCATCACAGTAATAACAGCTGTCTGTCCTGGCTGCACAGACTATAACCAAGGAAGCAATGGGGTTCAGAGGGCTTGTGGAGAAGTGACTGCCTTATTAGGGCATCTCATAAATTTGCTCCAGTGATTTCTAGAGGAGCATGAGACACAGAAGTTATTTTTCCTTTCATTCATGAGATGACCTCATACTCAAGTGGTTTTGTTGGCAGCAACTTTAATTATTACGAAACCTAATATTACAAAGGTAACACCAGGGACTGGCTCTTGGCTGATAACATACGCTGGGGTTCACAATGGCTGAAAGAACATAACTTGTTACTCTGCTTAGGAAACCCTAATAGTCACGAGAATACACATATTAAAAGCCCCGGCCCCAACACAAACACTATGGTTAGTAGTAAATCTTAAAACAACTCATTAAGAAATCCCAATGTGAATTTTTTTTACAAAGTAGGATGGAATTACAACTAAATTCAGAACTCAGACAAGTTTTCTTTGCTTTCTTCCCAAGTCTGAATTGTTTTAAGGTTGTTTTTTTCATAACTCAGAAGCCATTTTTTAATTCAAGATGGGCTGTGTGGTTTTCTCAAGCAATTTCTTGGCTAGAGCTTCAACAAAATGGGTAAACTTGTTTTTTTCTCTCCCTGTTCAGTCCCCACACTTTACAAATGTTTTCTGGTAACATGTATATCAAACAAGTAGCTGTTTCAAAGTCTAATTTGGATGCAGTGCTAATGGCAGTAGCAATTTCTAAGGGGCCAGATGCCAAGGAATAATAATCTTTTTCACTCATACACCCTCAATCTTTAATACAACCTAATGTGTGAACTGCTGCTGGGCTGGCTTACAGAAATGCTGTCAGAAATTCTGTGAATGCTGGAAAGGACAGAGACTCCCCAGAAGCCATTTCAATTTTGTTAATTCTTGACTGGCTGGTGTATTTGACAAACAGTCCACTCGGAACATTTTGTTTGACATTGTTTTATTCATCTGATGAAGCCTGCATGCAAAGGCACTCATGCAGATGCAAAGCTACGTAGTAGCATTTTACATTTTTCTAGCAAATTTTCATCCAAAGCCTGAAAGGGCATGACAGGTATTAAAACACGCTTATGGAAAGAGAGAAGTAAGTCCTCAGTTGAGGAGAATCATAGAGCTCCAGGAAATTGCACAAAAAGTTTAGATCAAATCCTCACCTACAAATAGCCAGTGGTGAAGCCATGATTAAATTCTGTTTCCCTGTTGGTCCTATGGGCAGCTCTTTGGGTACTAATGCAATACAGATGCTGTGGGGTGTTGGGTCCTCAATTCTTACCTCAACTTTTTGGAAGTAAGTGTTCACAGTATTTATTTATCTTTACCACTACAATTTGTGGCCTTATAAGTTTTATTCAGCAATGACACAGTTTCCATACTAGTTTCCACAAGATAAAAATGTGACTACTGCTAAGATCCATGTTTCTTTTCTTTTGCCACTTTTCTTCACTGTTTCTCACTGTCTTTACTTTATTCCTGATGTTAGTATTTCAGAAAAACATATTTTTTTTTCATTTTCACCTCATTATTCTTATTAGCCTAAATGTTGTTACATGTATTCACGCAACTTGCTTAAGCCAGCAAATGAAACGTTCTTGGAAAGAAGAAAATCTGACTTCTACGATCTGTTCTGGAATGAAGGCAGTCTTGGTAGCTAAGGCGGAAATTTGTTTGAGTTTCTGATGAAGGGATACTCGGAGTTGCCCAGGAGATTAATTTTCTAACTAAGGACTGGTAAATGTCAACAATGCTAAAAAAGAATTTTGATGCCTCGACCCAATGGAAGTCCTTAATATCTCATCACACATTCCTTTTCATTAAAATTTCCTGTGTGTGAAGCACTGAGCTGGTACTAAAGGTATGATCCTGATTAGGTCGCCATTTCTGCCTGCAAGGGGCTCAGTGTGACAGTGGCAAAGGAAATGAGATTTGCATGCTTCATTTTCAAAAATTATTCTGATCAGTAGTTACAAGCTGGATAACTACTTATATACAGTACTGGTGGTAAATGCTATTCCTAAAAAAAAAAAAAAATTACACTGAATCCTCCTCCTCCTCTGTGTCTTACCTACACAAATACCTTCTCGATCTCCCTCCTCACCACCCACTGCACACAGGAGCATATTCAAATAATAATACACTGACCTAGCCAGTTTATATAGTTGTCCAACTAATTATAAAAGAAATTTTCAAGATATGATTTTGCCCTTTCTGGGAAGACCATCTGAACTTCTCAATGTTGTCTTAGCAGAATTATACTCTCAAAAGACCATTACCACCATATATGACTACAATCCAGCAAACAAACAGTAGTGATATCTTACAACAAAGCTGTTCATTTTCTTTCCTGCATACATTACCACTAAGAGTAGAATCTTCAGAAAATAGAAATTGACTTACTAGGTTTTATAATATGTGGGGGAGAAGAGAATTTCCACCTCTTTTTCTTGATGGGCAGGAATAAAATACTTCCTTTGTTTGATTATAATGCCCCAAGCTTGGGGATGAGATGTTGGCGGGGGTCTCACAGAGCAGAAGCTGAAAGAGGGGCTCTTTTTCCCGGACTGCAGAGGCTGCCAGATCAAGGAATGATGTAACAGGGGTGGTGGTTGGAAGGATGGAGTACAAAGGTTAACAGGTCAAATGAGAAAGGGAAGAAAGGCCAAAAAGAAGGTGAAAAACAAAGGATGACCTGAGGCAGAATGTAGGCAGAATAAAGACTGGGAGATGGAAAAGCAAGGGAGATGCATTTGGAGGAAAGAAGGTGTTAAATAGGAAGGAGGGAAGTAATCCTGAGCAAAAAAACAAAGCAGAGAAAAGGCCTGTACTTTACCACCTCTATTTGGTAGGATGGGCTGGGATAGGGAAGAATGGCTTAAGAGTAAAAAAAAAAAAAGGTTGGCATCTGAGTTGGATTAGCTTGTGATGGGGAGGTGGGCTGTAAGGAATTATAGAGTCTTAATTATATATACATTTATTGATGCTGTACCTATTTGCACAGTGGTAGGTTGTATAAACTTTGAGGAGTCTGGCCTTATTTTCTCTAGCAGTCATCTTGTTAGTTGGCTATTGCCCCATCTTGACCATGCTTTGCCCCATGCTGGGAGAGCATCACCCTTCAGGTGTGTACAACCTTATCTTGTGCACTAAGGTAATACCCAGACTTTAACTACTGTTGGCATGCATAGACGGTCACCTTCCCTCATTTGTAATGTCAAAAATCCAGGGTTACTTTTCAGTATACTGCCTGGTTTTCTGGAATTTTTATCTGTCCCGATTGTTTAAATGAAGTCAATTCAAGTATTTATATTCACCCATATACATCAATCACCAAGATAGTTTTCCATAAAGTAGAAACCCAAATCTAGTTCAGGAAAACATGCCTAGCACAATGCCTTGAACATAATAGTATTTAAGAAATAGTTGTCACATTGATGAGGAAAACAACGATATCACTCATAAAGACATTATGTGTGATTGACAGTAACTATAATTTCTTTTGGATTTACTCTGTGGGATGCATTTTTGAGACCATTCTAACTTGGTATAATCACTGAAGACAGCGCTATAAAGGTAGAATATAGTTCACAGTAACTATTTTCCACTGGATTAAATTATGTTATAAAATTTCTTTAATAAAGAAATTATCCAGAAAGCTATTTTTATTGACTTTTGGAGCTGTCAGGGATATGGGAGGAGACATTTGGCTCCACTCTGTAAAAACTACATTGTCCCAAATCAAAGGTTTAAATCTTCCTGAAGAAGTTATCATTTTACATACTGTTCCACAAATATATATTTGGTAACATTGACAATGGAAGTTTCTTTACCAACACTTATTCTTTTTTTCCCAGAATGCTTCCGTTATTAAGGTAGTAGGTTACTGAACATTTCACATGGTTGCATGAAAAAAACATTGTCTAGATGATGCACTGACAAAATAGTGAGACAGTTTCTGAGAAAATATAGATATGGGAAATGATATGCACTTTTGTCCTCAAAGCTATAATCGTTTCCAATTTAGTAGTTGAACATAATTTTATAATTATGAAATGCTCTAATAATTATTGCATTCACCTCCTGTTTTATAGTCCTTTAACAATATCTAGGTATACATTTATTCATTAAACATTTATTATTTGCTTACTATATACTGAAACTGCACAAAATGTTGGAATCTACTGTTTTTGTTTATTCAACCATGTAACAATTGAGACGACAGCTCAAAACCAAAAATTGATATTATAGTTCTCATTTTATACCCATGTGATTCAAATTCTCCAAATATAAGCTGATTTGAATGGAAAAGTGCTAGGTGGGCATTAGATCCCAAGGGACACATGAGTAAAGTAACACCACGATATTATTGTTTTGGGCATCTGAGCAAGAGCGGAAACCAGGTTCCTCGAAAAATCTACACAGAAAGTGAAGTTTACCTTTGACTTTACCCACTCTTTCCTGTTTCTATCCCTCTCCTATTTTTGGCAGTCCTTCTTCTCCATCATTTATTGCCTTCATTTATTCTTTCCATTCACTCACCAGCCAATTGTTTTCTCAAAGAAGAGTAAGGCATTTTACCAGTGGAGAACAAAGATATGAAAGAGAGGGACCCTGATTAAGGTAGCTTCTGATTCTGTGGTGAGAGAACTCAGGTCCAGTACAGAGAAGAACATGATAAATGCCATTTAGTGTACATAATTCTTAGAGCTCAGAAGATATAAAGCACTCAAGTTCTTTGCCAAATGAGATCTGTCTTCTCTTGTACCTCTTCCTCTCAAACAGAGGTTTGTAACCGTTGCTGCACATGAAAATCACTTGAAGAGTATTAAAATGTCTTGATACTCAGGCCAAATCCAAGTACTGTTATAAAAAAAAAATCTCTGGACATTGGACCCAGATATCAGTATTCTTAAAATTGGCTATTCCCATGAACAGCTGAGGTTGAAAACCATTGTTCTAAATGTCCTCTTTTAAATCTCATGTTATCCAAACTTTAGCATTACTTTCTGACATTACCATGGAAAAAGTGGCAGAAAAAAATAACTTCAGGGAAAATATTCACTTGTCTCTTTTTTTTAAGCCACCCTTTCCACAAATAAGCAAATAAACAAGGACAAGGCAACAACAACAAAACTGTTCTCTTCTGTAAGTTCTTAAGATAGGGAATTAAAAAGTACTGAAAAAAGCAGAGATCCTGATAACTGTGGGAGTAGCAGTAAGGTGGCAAAACAAGCGTTTCTTAGTCTGTGCTTAGTTTGAGAGATTCAGGAAAGAAAAGTGATCATCTTTGGGATTGAGTGGGTTAAACTTATCTGGTTACATGCAAATGTCTTGGACAAAGGAAATGGAATAGATGGTTTGATTTATTTTCACAAAGATCTTAATGTTTATTCCAATAAATTTCACAGCATTAGATCAGTGGCCAAATTATGTTTTAGGATTTGCAACAACAAAACAACAAAACGAAACAAAACACAGTCATAAATTAGGACTCAGACTCTGACCCTTTAATGTGATGGATGGGTGTGGGATTTAGGGAACTACAACAAAAAGTCCCTAATTTGGCCACTGTTATGAAATTGTGAAATATGTTGGCATAGATACAAAAAGTCTAAACTAAGTGAAACAACATAGAAGATATTTATTTTGAAGTGTTCTGTTTACACCCAGTGTCTGAAAATATTTTCTCCATGTTCTTCCTTCATATTAGTAATAGTGAGATGGATTAGGAAGCTAGGGGTTAGAACAGATCCAGGTCCCGGCTCGGGTTCCTTTTTTACTGCCTCTGGGAATTCTGGTTCTAGATTAATTCTCTGGGTTTCAGATTCCTTATCAGGTAACCGGGATAATATCTATTTCAAAAAGTTGTGAAATTTACATAAAAAGCAAATAGTGTTGTGGAGACTCTTAGTAACTTTCAGGCTTTTCCTTTTTTTTCATTCACCTGTTTGTTACTGCTGTAATCTCCAAGGCCATTCAAATTCTTGCAGATGGAGGGAAGGTACAAATTTTATATGACACCAGTTTGCTCATGGTGAAAAGTAAGTTCTTGCGGAGGAGGTGAGGGCTGGGTCGCCCAAATCTAAACACGATAGAGTCTTCTATCATGAATAAACTTGCTCAAACCATTGGGGGCAACTGGTTGAATATTTTTGATCCTCTGTTTACTGACAAATGAGGTCTTACTATAGATTACGGGTGCCGAACTCAAAGGCCAGCAGGGCCCTTGCAGGTCTGAGGCTGGGGAAGGACTTTGGTAAACTGGTGAGTGAGCATGTGTGCTCTGCAAGGGGCAACCTCTCCTTAAACAGTCTGACAATTAAGTTTGAGGACTTATTGCACAGATGTTGCTAAGCTTTTTTGAGATCAGAGGGATTATTCATTATGAATTTGTACAACCTAGACAAACAGTTAACAAAGTTTGCCATTTGGAAGTGTTGAAAAGGCTGCATGAAAAAGTTAGATGACCTGAACTTTTTGCCAACAATTCATGGCTCTTGCATCACAACAATGCACCAGCTACACGGCACTGTCTGTGAGGGAGTTTATAACCAGTAAACAAATAACTGTATTGGAACACCTTCTCCACTCACCTGATCTGCCCCCCAGTGACTTCTTTCTTTACCCAAAGATAAGGGAAATATTGAAAGGAAGACATTTTGATGACATTCAGAACATCAAGGATAATATGATGACAGCTCTGGTGGCTATTTCAGAAAGAGTTCCAAAATTGCTTTGAAGGATGGACTAGGCGCTGGCATCAGTGCATAGCTTCCCAAGGGGAGTACTTGGAAGGTGACCATAGTGATATTCAGCAATGAGCTATGTAGCATTTTTTCTAGGATGAGTTCGCTAACTTAATTGTCAGAACTCCATATGTCCAGCAGATTGTTGCCACGAAGGCATTCAGGCTCCGTTGTTACCAGATTTGATTTTTCAAGAAAAGTCAGGTCCACATTTAATGTAAAATCTTCCAGTTTTTAAGTACTTGTGACTAATTTCATTTTCTTTCAATACCATGGGGACCAAACAAAACACATTAGATACAGCCTGTGTGCTACCAGTTTGCAACCTTTGGATTTTGAAGGTTCTCTTCCAATGTTCTCTAATCTATGAGCCCAAGAAGCATGGTCTCCATCTCCCACAAGAGTCTCACTCTAAAGATTAGAAAAACACTCCTACCCCCACTTCCAGATAAATGTTTCCTGTTAGTGTTTCACCATCCATAACTAGTTTTACCTCCCAGGCAATTCTTATGCAAACAGCCTCATGTTCCAAAGTTAAAATCAATTATATTCCTTGTTACTTGCTTAAGTACATAGACTTAATTTTCTGCATGTTAATTTTATCTTTTTTAATACATCTGGTGGCTGGTTTCACTTCCCCAGGGCCCAGTTTTATTTTGTGTCAACTCTTGGGAGGTAAAACTTTAATCAACTTTAACATTTGTAAAGCCGACTATATGATAAAAATCTTGGAGAAACACAGCCTTCCAGTCCACCTGTTATGAACTGAATTGTGTCCCTCCAGAATTTATATAATGAGGCCTTAACCTCTAAAGTGACTGTATTGGGAGACAGGGCCCATAAGGAAGTAATTAAGATTAAATTAAGTCACAAGTGTGGGGCCTATAGGACTGGCATCTTTATAAGAAGAGGAGTAGATACTAAAAGTGTGGGTGCACAGAGGAAAGGCCATGTGAGGACACAGTGAGAAGGTGGCCTTCTGCAAGCCAGGAAGAGAGCCCTCACCAGAAGGCACTCTGGCCTTGGACTTCTGGGCCTTTAGAATTGTAAGGAAATACATTTCTGTTGTTAAAGCCACCCAACCTATGATATTCTGTTATGGCAGCCCTAGCAAACTAACACCTATAACTAGCCTGATGTCTTTAGGCTTTTGGGTTTCTTAAAAATTCCAGTCATTCTCAGAGTAATCCCACTTTTAGACTCATCTTCCCATCAGGCTTTTTGCTCAAGATACTATGGAAATTTCTGTATCTCCAACCCAAAGAGTCCCCATTCTGAGAAGTATATGGAACTTTATAGATAACTGTAGAATACACACTATTAGTGACTCACCCATAAAATGTGAGATAAAGGAAACCAATCCTTTTTCCAAGTTTTAAAAGTTCTCCTCGTTTGTCAGATGCTCCTGTCAGGCGCACTATGCCTACTTTCTTGAGGCTGGAGAGCCACATGTATGCACGTTTATCATTTCTTAAAACATCTTCAAAGTCCAGAGTAGGTATCTGGAGCTCTGAGCCCCAGTACTGACATTCTGTGAATGAAGAAAAATGAAAAAATAAACGGATGGGATTACATTGTTTTTACATACAGTGATAATCTCAGAGAAGGGACTGGAGTTGATCTTTGACTTATCATGGAATTTACTAAATTTCAATCCCATCACAAATTCCCAGGTTACTAGATTTTCTTCCCGGGAGCCATGCTAGTCTATTATATGCCTCCTGTCTACAACTGTGCCTGAACCATGATGGGTATTTGCTGTGCCAAATTTGTCAAGAGTATGTAGTTTAGTTTATAGATGGCTTTTGATCTGTATGTCCTTAGGGATTCTCTGCTTGGACACTGCTTAGAAATAACTTGGAGACATTGTGTGTTTTAACAACTAAGTCATATTGTTCAAACCTGAATAGATGATAAAATCAGACTGGTGGACTAGAACATCATATGCTCTTTCCTGGGGATGGGTGGAGTGTTCGCCATGGTAGGTACAGTTCCTTCTTTTCTGTTATTTCACCTGATAAGAAGGCTTCTCTGGGGTCAAATTGTTCTTTGGCATCAGCAAAAGCTGGCCATGGGGAAGAAAAGATGAAGGGTGTGGTTCTGGGGTGCAGAGACACCTTGGTGACAATGCCACGGATGATAATGTCAAATGCCTTCCTTAGCTCTCTGGGTCCTTGTGATGAAACGCTCATAACAATATTTGTGTGAAAAAACAGAAAGGAAAACAAATGTAAGAATAATTTGCTTGCAAACTAGGTCTTCCAAAAGGAGGTGGAACATAGAGGAAACGTAATTTTGCCAAGAGAAACAACTCAGATATTAACAACTACATTCAGCAAAGACCTAACTTGAACTAATCCATTTGATTTTTTCCAGTTTTCAGGAAAGGATTGGCCTTTGCAAGGCCACCTTCCTAACAAGTGACAGAATGAGATTCTATGATCTCAGTGTCTTTTGAACAATGCCTCACTTTTCTAACTGGGGAATATTGGTCACATTACAGGAAACAACCTTAACCACCCCTCCACCCCTCACCCCTGTTTAAGAATGAAGAATGGGTCAATGTCCCCTTGTAGTAGTTGTAGACTAGAATTCATATTCCCTCTGATGTACTCGTGACTGTTTTCTGCAGAAACAGGGATTTCTTAGGAGTCAGCAGCTTAGCAGTGAAAAGGTACGTGGGCCGGCAGAGTAGCACGGTGGTTGGGCACTGGTTTGCGGGGCCAGCAGCCCTGGTTTGGGTCCCACATATGAGGGCCAGTGACACTGCCCTCAAAAAAAAAAAAAAAGAAAAAAGAAAAGATACGTGTAGGTGCAGGGAGCCACTTCCTGCTCTTCTACCAGCTAGTTGAATTAAGGGCGTTTGCAGAGGTGAGTAGGTGTGTGTATGTGGGAAGACCCAATCAGACTACAAATGCATATATTGCCAAAATTTCTGGGTTATTAAGCCTAACAGCTTGCATAATGAACAGAACCTCTGGAGCCTAATTAGCAAACTGTACATTAGGTCTTCCTGTGACTGCATTAATTTTTCTGGACTATGTTAATGTTCTTTGATACTGAACACATTCCACAGGCCCAAGTAACTTATTGTACTTTCTCAAGAAGTTGAGCTCATATCCAGCCACTGGTCCCTAATTTCTCATTTTAATTCTTTTCTCTCTTTGAGTCTAAGCAGAACTGAAAGAACAAGAGCCTTTTCCCTGCTCTCTCTCTCTCTCTTTTTTTAAAGCATTGCTTATCAAGTGCTTCTCACTTGAGAAGGGTTTGAGAAAACCTCAGAATTTGATATAAACTCAATCACTTTGGCAAAGAGAAGCATCTCAGCACATGGGTCAAGGTGTCTGATACCAAAGCAAGTTGGCTAAAGCAATAACAGACAATGAGGTGTGAAGGTTTGGGGATAATGATTATACTTTTTTTTTTTTGAGGGGGGCTGTTTTAACATACAAGTTCATGTTATTTCTTGATTATAGCTACTCAATAATTATTTGTTCATTTATCTTTTTAAGAAGCCTAATATTTTCACCATGTCACAGGGCAGTGTAATAGGCACTAGGTTTTAACGAGCTCATAGTCTGTGGGAGAATTGGACATGGGAGCTGGCAATTAAAATACAATTTTATAGATGAAGTATGCAGTATAGTTGAGTTATGTTCAGGATATCATAAAGGTATGATATCTGATCTTTTATCTAACAATCCTCCTAGGGCCCCAGCTACGCTTTTACATGCATAAAATCCCCAGTCTGTCCCTCATGCCTGACTCTTCTAAAATCATGCAGTGTTGGTTTCATAGGAAAGAACTTCTTCTCAAAGATGCAATCTATTGGGTCGTCGGGAAAGTCATGACGCATTCTTGCATTGAGAAACATAGAAAAACAATTCATGAGTTACCCAGCGACCCAATACTTGGCTTTGTTTTGAATGTTGCATAACATGGCCCTTTGCTTTGCCATCCCATTTGCTCTTTGCATTTAAATTAAAGTGCATTTAAAGTCTCCAGATTGTAATATCTGGAACCATTCCAAAAAGTCTGCAAAAAGAAGATGATAAGTGTCATAAATATTGCTTTTTGGCTACCTAATTAGGAAACTCATTTGGCTACCAGGGAGGAGAAAGAGAAAAGTTTCCTGGGCAAAACATCAGTATTGAGGACATAAATAACACATCAGCATCTCCTTCTCCCAAAGCTTACCCTAGGTAGGCTATATCTAGAAACCTAAAAAATATTTAAAATAGTTTTAAGCTTATTGACCCCAAAGGAAAATCACAGTCCCCTAGAGCACTACAGGTCGATGTGAGTTAGAGACCCATCTGCCATTTTCACATTAGCTTTAGGATTTCCCATCTTACTGTTGAACAGAAAGTTTTTCTAAACCACAGTTCAGGATTGTTCTAGTCCTTGAACACTGTGATGAGCTGGTTGAGGACAGTTTTTTTCTGTTCCTGTGTAGACTGTTAGGTAGATTAGTATTGCCTACATGGCCATTTATAGCAAATGTATTGTCTTTATTGCAAAGAGTTAAGTAATTGATGAACCTTCATTCTAATATTCAGAAGAAGCTTTTATGCCCTATTGCAAACAAACCAGCTTGTACAGTTAGTATGGTCTAGACTGCAGAATTGTCAAATGGAGCTTCTGAGATGATGGAGATATTCTGTATCCACACTGTCCAGTACCATAGCTACTAGCAATGCATGGCTATTGAGACTTGACATGTGGCAAGTGGATCTGAGGAATTACATTTTTTACTTTAATATCAACTAATTGAAACTTAAATTTGAATAGCCATACGTGACGGTACTATATGAGACAGGGCATGAATAGAATATGAAGGCAAAGAGACCTGGGTTTAAATCATTGTCTGCCTCTTACCAGCTAGCTTCTGGGTCTCTTCTCTGAGTCCCTGTCTCTTAATTTATGGTGATTTTTTTTTTTTGAGGGCAATGTCACTGGCCCTCATATGTGGGACCTGAACCAGCGCCGCTGGCTTCCCAAGCCAGCCCTTAACCACCATGCTACTTGGCCGGCCCTGTCTCTTAATTTATGAAATAGCCATAATTATATTCACCTTGCAGGTCTTTTGTTGACCATGCCATGATATTGTACAAGGAGCCTAGTACAGTGCTTGGCATACAATACACTAACAATGATAATAATAGTTCTAGCTAATATTTGCTGAGTAGTTGTTCAGTGTCAGGAACAGTACTGAGTGCTTCCCATATGTTATTTCTTTTAATGTCCACCATAAACATATGCAATAGAGACTTTCATTATCCCCCTGTTATAGAGAAGGAAACAGATCCAAGTCACGTAGCTAATGATTTGCAGAGCTAGTTTGTCAAATCCAGGTGACTGACTACAAAATCTGTAGTTTTAACAACTACAAGTCAAATAAACATTTGAAGCCTTGAAATACTGTCATCACATGTATTTTTATGTCCTATGTCTGAATGTCCATAGCATATTCTGTCTCCTATGAAGGAAATCTACTAGATAAAAAAGAAAGCAGGGCAAGCTGCAGTGAGGAACACTTTGTCTGAACTTGCTCAAGCATGGGTGTTTAAAGATAAACCTTGGCTCCTCGTCAGGATTTTAAATGCAGAAAAAACATTATGAGTAGGTTCCATTGCATAACACTACAACAACACTGCTATTCATCTTTTGTGCAATGAACCATGGCTTAAAAACCAGCTAGCTTCTCCTCTTTAATTTATGCCACTGTATTTCAGTGACCCGTGTCAGTTTGGTTTCACGTAAGGCCATTATCACTTCCCAGAGAGTTTTGGTGACTGTGTGGCAAGGAATTATAATGAAGAGAGATTGGAAAACCATTTTCACCAGATGTAAATGTTTTTAAAACTTTGAGTTTGTGTTTTGACTACTTTGTGGAAGCATTTAAACACACACTATATACATCTCTATACAGTTATAATGTGTTTCAGTGAATTTTGTTTCTACATGAGTCACTTTCCCATTAGAGAATAACATACACACACACGCTCTCAAACACACACGCGCACACACACACACACACACTCACAATACCCTCTGTTTTAAAAATATAACATGAGTTAGATTCTTTCAGTAAACATGTTATATGTTACACTTCACATATATAAAATGAACCATGTTCACACTAAGATATTCCAGTGTAAAGCAAGGTATCCATAACCATATGCAGCATTTAATGAACTATAAGTAATTCAGATCTACTGGATGTTACTAGCAGAATGTGGTTACAAAGATTTTTAAGGTCTGCAGAGTTTCCAACTTGCCAATAATAGCTCTCATTTTGATGTGCCCTGGCCAGAGCTTTGCAGAAATTGGGCAGCAAGGGCCACAGCCCACTGCAGAACCAGTGCTCTAATCTGAGCCACTCATCTACGAGGTTTTACTAAGTGTGACTTTTCGAGACAGCATTGTGATTAACCAGTTTCCAGATTTATCATAACATCCCAAAGATAAAACACTCTAATCTTCTTGAGAAGTAAATTGCATTTTATTCAATCCACTGGTAAACTAATTCTAGCTATCTGCACAGAAACCTTAACCTTGAAAATGTAATTTAAAAGCATTTTTCGCAGTCTTCCCCAACTACGGGCATCCAAAAGAAAACACGTTTGACTAGAGTAAATCACTTGTCAGGTGAATACATTAAAAGCAAATTTAAATTTCACACTTGGGCCTGGATACATAAACAGTATGGAAAAATGACGAAATATTTAAGGCATGGACTACCCTGTCTAATTTAACTTACGGCCCTCCTAATAAATACTTCCTTGAACATGTGCTTCACACATCATAAAGTTTACGAACAGGCTACATGCTGGCTGTCAAGGAACCGTTTGTACAAGGTTTCCTTTTTGGGGTTAAGCATCACATTCCTGGATCCAAAGTTGTATTTCAAAAAGAAAAGACACAAAGGAGGTCTTCAGTTAAAGATTCGTGAGTGCAGCATGCTGAGTTGCAATGTGTTATTTCACGAGTTTAGGGCCTTCTGTCTACCTGCACTGAACTGTGTCGTTGGCTCTGAAATAGCTAATCTAATGTGTTGGGGATCAGCCAATCTCTATCTTTTCCTATAAATACCTTGTAGGGGTCCAGCCAAAACCAAAATCTGACCCCTAGTAGAGGAAAGGCACTTGAGTGGAAATAGGCCTTTTATTCTCTTCTCTGTGCTAAGGGAATCCTGTTCTTTTTGTATGTCCTTTCAAGACTCTGGTCCCCTGTCCTCTCTTAGATCTTTTGACCCTGAGATAACTATGTGAATGCAAGCAATTTATTAAGGAGGTGTCCTGGGAGCACTAACAGGAGGTGGAAAAGTAAGACAGGGAGTGTTTTAATGAATGGGTTACTGCTTTTAGCAGTAGGGGCTCAGCAGTGCTGGACCTCATGGCAGCACTATAGAATATATTTCAGAGTTGTTCTACCCAGGGGTAAGGAAGCGGAGATGCAGGGGCTACCCATACCCACCCCTCATGGAGTGTTTCTGGCTTTTTCTCTGTGCTGGCCAAGCATGCTCTCTCAGGCAGAGGAAGCCCTCCAGCAAGCGCAGTAGCAATCGTGCAACAGGAAGCTGCCTGCAAGTATGAGAAGTGTGCTGAGTCGCTACGGTGGGGCACCAACAGCCTTCACAATGCCCACCTTCAGTATCTGCAAGGGTGGGTAAGATGGCTGTCTTCTCTGGTCCCCCAGCATGGATGCATAACATAATCACAGTGCTTGCCACGTTATGCTGAAATGATCTATTTCTTATTCAACACATATTCATTGAAAGTCTTGCTAGACCACAGAATAAAAATAGATTTGATTGCTGCCCTTATGAGGGAAACAGTAAATAAAGGAGGAAGCAAACAAGTAAGCATGTAAAAGTAAACACTGCAGCAGTTGCTATAGGGGTAATGGGGTATATTACCAATCACTGGGAGATGGATGAGGAGCCTATTTCGACATGGTGGTTATGAAAGGACTAGCTGAAGAGATGCTATTTAAGCCAAATCCTGAGGGGTGAGAGAAGTCAGTCATGCAAAGAGCAGGGAGAAGAGTATCCCAGCAGGAAGGACAGTAGGAAGATGGGGGAATTTCTGAGCTTGTTGGAAGAACTGAAAGTCACTAAGGCTAGAACACATGAGGTGACAGTGCTGTGCAGCAGATGAAATGGAATGGTAAGCAAGGGTGAGTCAGGTTGAGATCTCATCTCTGCCTCTTCTACTAGACTGTAAGTTCCTTATAAACTATGGAAATCTTTTAATTTATCTTTATTCCTAGCCACTGTTGCCCCCTTTCTCTCTCTTTCCCTGGTATGTAGACCAGGGTTGGCACCCAGTAGATTTTCAGAAAACTAATATATTCTGTATCCTGAACAAATATTTGCTTTTTCCCTAATGACCACTAGAGACCAGAGCAACCCTTGAAAAGTGAGATTGTATCTGAACATACTTTATAATTTTAAAAGATGAATAAATCCACAAAACCTTTTCTTTGGGTGATATTCCCACCAAACTTGAAAAGTCTTCCTGAGAATATATAAAAGATGATTCTAAACAAGTTTAAGTTGCTTGAAAGAAGAAACAAATTTTTGTTTGGGATTACTAGGTACCTGGTATATTCTATATGCTCAGCCCTGTGACAAGAGTGACTACCTAGTTGGAGAAGACAAGAACATGTGAAACAATGAAGTGACACTAAATGGCCCTGTGTGATCATACTTGAAAAAAAAAAAAGAGAGAGCGAATATTTATTGAACAGTGAGGATTCCAGGCACTCTTCTAAGTACTTTATATGGATTAATTAATGCATTCTTCACAACAGCCTCATAACAGAGGTTCTATTATTGTTCCCATTTTATAGATGAAGAGATAGGCACAAGGTTATTAAAAATTTACCCAGTGATTCACAGCTAATGCCTGTCAGAGCTGGCATACCCACACAAACAATTTGATTCCAGATATTCAGGGGGAAAAAAAAAGTTGTATGTTGAAGGAAAACAAGTGCCAAAGGACATCAGGAAAGAAAATAATTATTCCAGACTTTCTTAGAGTTGGCAAAGCAAAGAGAAAATTCGGTTTTATCCCCATCCTTGCTGTGACTGTCCCCTATGATACACATAAAAAGGTGATAAAACACCGTCTTGATCACTTTCATCACACAGCAGACATCTGCCCATGGAGCAGCCCATACTGAGTAAGAGGGTTATATCTTTACCCTTCAATTATCTCCAGTTGGACAGCTTCAGTTGTCACACACTTCTTCCTTATACTGAGGCACAATCTACCTCTGTCACCTTTCTTATAAGCCCTAATTCTGTGTTCCAGAATTACACAGAATATGGTGATCATGGAGATGTGTATGGAGACATCTAATGTGCTGAGTTTTTCTTTCCAAGACTAAATCGACTCTTTGCCATATTTTTCATGTTTTATGGCTCCGAACCCCTGCAGTACTCTTTCTGCTCTCTTTGGATGGTGTGCTTAAGTTTGCTGATGCCCCATGAAAGCACTGGTGTCTTGAATCAGGCATAATACTGTAAGTGTGGCCTGGCACATGATGATACAGTGGGCTTGCTACTGTATTTTCATTCATGTAGCCCAAATCTAATTAATCTTTTTTTTTTTTTTTGGCAGTCTCAACTCTGTTGACTCATAGTGACTTTTCAGTCACCAAAACACATAAGAATCTCCTGTAAGCCAAGTCTTCTTTTCCAAAGCTAATTCATTAAGAGCTTACTAAGAACATACAGAGATGAGGATTCTGCTCCAATTTGATAGTGTCAAAGTTAATAATGGAAGGTTTAAAGGTGACAACTCGGGGTTCAAATCTGAATTCTGATACTTCCCATCTTCATGACCTTCAGAAAGTGATACGTTCTCTTAGTTCAATTTTTTCCATCTGGAACTTACAAGATGAAAGCAACCTGCAGGGTTGTTGTGAAATTTAAAGAAGATGATATCTATAAAGAGCTTATCAGAATATACTTGATTAATCTGCATTTGAACCAGAGCAGCTGAACATGGTTGGAGAAAAACACTCTGAAGACTGATCTTATTGCGTGCCTACTCATCTCTAGTTGACTCTTCTACACCCCTAGCTGTTTCTCACATTCTCTATCATCAAACCTCCCACACTTCCTCCTCCTACTCATGCATAGGTGACAACTTTGATTCTTATTTCAGCCAAAAAAATAGAAGGACTCAGAAGAGAACTTCCCTACACTCCCACCATTGCATTCACCAACCTGCCTGTGTCCATGTCCTGATCGCCCTTTGGTGTGTTAGAGATACATTTGTAAATTTATTGATCTCTTTCTCTACCAAAATGTAAACTTCCGAGGGACAGGGTCTTTGTTTTGTCCACCACTGCATCCCCAGCACCTAGGACAGTGCCTGGCACCTCGCAAACACTCATTAAGTATTTGCTGAATAAATTCATAGTAAATGGTAAATGCTCAATAAATGGTTACTAATATTACTTATTTCTCTAGATTCCAACTATCTAGTGGGAAAGATGGTCAAATGCATAGGCATTGACCATTCATTGCAATAATTACAGTGACACAGAGAGAGGAGCACATACAAATTGCTGTGATCACATAGAAGAGGGGAGGATGAATGGTATTTAATAGAACAGGTGCTCTTTAGTCAAACCTTTGGTTCTGCTAGTTCTTGTCTCTTTGACTTTGGCCTAGTTACTTCCTTTTCATCAGCCTCATTTTCATCATGTGTAAAATGGTTGTAATGATACTCCTTTGTGAAGTTATTGCTAGGATTAAATAGAGCAATAACTATTTAGCACTGAGCTCTGCCTGCCTGACATACAGCAATGCTTTAAAACATGTGAAGATTGGAGAAGGAGTAGGAGAGGAGACAGAGGAAGAAGAGGGAAATCATGTTGGTACTTCAGACAGAGGGTTGTAGTGAAGGCCGTGAGATGTAATTGGATTCTGGTTTATTTGGATGGTAGACCTAACGGATTTTCTTATTATATTGGATGGATAGTAAAAGAGAGAGAGAGGAGTCAAGGATGACTGTGCTGCCAGTGAGGTGGCATTGCCATCAAACTGAGATGGGAATGACAGTGTGTGGAGCAGGATTGTCTAAGACCATTTGCTCCCATCAGAGGTTCATTTTTTTCTTTGTTTTTTCTCATTTTTTCTTATTGCTCCAAGTTAAATTCCCCCGTTGACTGTCCACCATATATTTTGCTTGATCAATTTATTCTGGCCTAGAAACTTCCATTATACTCCCATTGAAGTTTTGCTTAGAGACCCTGCTTCCTCCTGGTAGAAGCACATTGTTTCCTTTAGATACTTTTTCTTTATCTTCCTTATTGAGATTATCTGCTTGTATATGGTCATTAGGTTGTGCCTATTTGGGGTCTGGAATTTTTTTCATCCGAGTATTTAGCTTGTATGTGAAATATAAAGTATCTGCTGATGGGTGGTATTTTCATTTGTAGCAATCCTTAACTAACTAATAGATAACACGGCCACTTTCTCCCAAGTTTGCTAATCACCCCAGCCTCAGCAAAATTTCTACATCATTGATTAAAATTAGGTTCATTGTGGGCTGGCCGAGTGGTGCAGTGGTTAAGCACTGGCTTGGGAAGCCAGCGGCCCTGGTTCGGGTCCCACATAGGAGGACGAGTGACACTGCTCTCAAAAAAAAAAAAAAATAGGTTCATCGTTAATCAGTCTTTTCACTGCCTTCCTTAATTTTATTTAAATCAAACGATCTGCCAGGAATGTAAAATTTTGGCTCAGACTCCAAACCAATGTCTGAATGACTAAAATCCTTTTCATAGCAATAATTCACCTCTGAGCTACTCTCATATTTTTAATCAGGAATATAATATGATTATTCGTCATGTAAGGGGAACTCAAGCATAAGATATTATCATGTCTGTTGTTTCTCTCTCCTTCAGTTCTTACCCAAATGCTCCGTACTGTGCTTCTGCTCCTATGTTTATGGCTCTCTAAATTGGAGGAAAAAAGGAGAAGCAAAGGACCTAGTTGGTTTTGAGCATTCACAGTGTGGGAAGGACTGTATGAAACACAGTACTTACATTTTATCATTTATTATTCACATCCTAAAGCTCAGAGGCATTGCCTCTTTTACATATAGAAAAAGTGAGACTCAGGTCATTTATGAAACTAGGTTCACAAAGCAGCGAGTCAAAGCCAGCTCTACTGACTCCAAAACCTATTCTCCTTTCATCACATGATGTTGTTTCGCAGGTGAAGAGCTTTCTTGACACACCACCTCTTTCGCTTTTTCTGCTAACAAATTCTAACAATATTTGTTTCTGAAAAATGCATATGCTTCCATTGTTACAGTATAGTATTGCATTTTAGTGTTACCAGTGAAATTATGTCTATTTCCTGGGTTTACTTTCTTTCTTATCTGTATTTTATGGTGTGGCTCAGGGATAAATATAAACACAGGGTAGAATCATTGATAAAGGGCTTTGTTGGGATATGAGTTGGACCTTGAAAAACAGATAGGTGAGGTTTGGCCAGACAGAAATAATGGAATAAATGACCTGAGCTTGGAGAAAAGTAGGAATTCCCATGCTTACGGAGGGGGCACCAGGTTTGAGATAATTGGAAAACACCAGTGGAGGCTTTGCACTTTATTACGCTGCAGTGAGACACAGAGCAAGGGCAGAAGAGAGGTGATGGTGGGCATCAAGAAAACTACCCTACAGAGTTGTGCATGCTGGGTGTGAACAGAGGCAGTGTTTCCTCAGTAACCAGACATGAGATGATGAAAGGCTCCAACTAAATTGTTGGTAACAGACAACCTGTACAATCTCTTCCCCCTGTAACCTGTTGAGTATGTCTTCTCTGCGCAAACAGACAATGTGCTTGGAAACTTGATAGCCAATAAGGGGAAAGGAGAAAGGAATTTCACTAATAGGTTCAGCATTTTAATTTAATTTAATTTAATTTAAATTTAATGTAACTTTTATTTTTATTTTATTATTGTTTTGGTATAAGGATATACTGCGCCAGGTGGTCAAGAAGCTTCTCAGTGCTGGTCTCTATAGTTATTTACAACTGCCTTCAAGGAAACCTTGTGGAGATTAAGTGAGTTAATATATAAAGTGTGCCACTGCCCTTCACTCAGCATTGCACTACTCAAGAAGTTAAGTAGATACTATTTCCATTGTGTAGATAAAGATTTAGAGCATAGGAAGGTTAAGTAATTTGTTCAAGACCACAGACCTAGCAACACCAAGGGTCAAGAGCACTCAACGTCAGTGCTACACTGTTCTTTTGATTTTGATTAAGAGCAATTTACAGACAGAAAAATACAGAAGTTTGAGAGAAAGAATATAGTAAAGTCAGAGAATTCATTGACTGGAGCAGAGGTTTAAAAATATTTAATTTGTTCAACTAGAAATCACGCAAATCAACAGAATGTATAAATAGCAACAACAATTAAAAAATCAGTTCTTTTTCCTATAGGGATAGAAAACTTTTTTAATTAAAAAAATAATCAATTTTTTTTGCCATGGACACATCTGAAAGTTTGGGACTGAAATGTAAAAGAAGATGTTTAAGTATGATGAAGATATCTACTACCCTAAAACTAAAGTTGTATGGTTCTATGTTCTGCCATTTTAAAGAAGCAAAGTACAACCAGAAGTAGTGAGGTAATACTTTTTAAATCAGCTGTCCTCTCTTTTTTTTCTGCTAAATCTCCTGATGTGTAGGCATTAGCAAAACTTGCAGGTTAAGTATATAACATATGTGTAGGTTTAGTAAAACTGAAGCCAGCATATAAAGCAATCCAACTTTATTTCTTGAAATTGCCACGCTTTGGAATTTTCTAAATTTCTGAATTCCAAATTTGGAGTCCAACTGCCAATGTTATTAAACTCGTTTCTGGTCTACAAGAAAAAGGAAGCATAGTTTGTGAGAAATGGAAGCTTTTCACTCATTGAAGAAAGCCCACTCTACTTTTACCCTATATGAAAAAAAGTAAATTTACATTAGTGTAAATACAGAAAATTATTTTTCCAAGAGCATAAAAGTTGGTATATTTTCCTTAATTTTTGATGTAGCCAGTATATTGAAAAAAATATGAAAAGGAAAAGACTATAATAATTCTGCCTTGAAATAGATTTGCTTTATATTCTCAAAAATATCCTTAAACTTTTTTAAGGCTTTTAAAGACACCAGCTTTTAAAAAATATAATTAAAAATGCGTGACCACAAGTTTATTTATTTATTTAAACATTTTAAATATTTATTTATTTTTTAATTGAGGTAATATTGGTACATACTCTTATATTAGTTACAGGTGTATGACAAAATAACTTTCCATCTGTGGTCACAAAATGGTCACAACAATAAGTCTAGTTAGTGTGGGTCATTGTATAATTGACCACCTTTACTCATTTTACCCATCCTCCATCATCCTTCCCCCTGATAACCACCAAACTATTCTTTGTATCTATGAAATTTGTTTTGTTTTTTAGATTCCACTTATAAGTGAAATTATATAGTATTTGTCTTTCTTTATCTGACTTATTTCACTTAGTATAATACCCTCTAGGTTCATCCATGTTGTTGCAAATGGCAAGATTTCCTTCTTTTTTGTGTCTCAGTAGTATTTCATTTATATATACATCTCACTGCTTCTTTATCTATTCATCTATCAATGGACACAGGTTTTTTCCGTATCTTGGCTACTATAAGCAATGTTGCAATAAATATAGGGGTACATATATCTTTTTGAAGTAGTGTTTTCATTTTCTTTGAATAAATACACAGAACTGGAATAGCTGGATCATATTGTAGTTCTATTTTTAAACTTTTAAGGAACCTCCATATTGTTTATATAGTGGCTGCCCCAATTTACATTCTCATCAAAGGTGTAAGAAGATTCCCTTTTATACACATCTTTTTCAAAATGTATCTTTTTTTTTTAATAATAGCCATTATAACAGGTGTGAGGTCATATCTCATTGTAGTTTTGATTTCTGTTTCCTTGATAATTGGTGATGTTGAACGTCTTTTTATGTGCCTTTTGGGCATCTGTGTATCTTGTTTGAAAAAAGTCTAATTCAATCTTCTGCCCATTTTTTAACTGGATTTTTTTGTTGTTGTTATTCAATTGACTTCTTTATATATTTTGGATATAAACCCCTTGTCAAATATATGACTTGCAAATATTTTCTCCCATTCCGTAAGTTGCCTTTTCATCTTGATGATAGTTTCCTCTTCTGTACAGAAGCTTTTCAGTTTGATGTAGTGCCACTTGTTTATTTTTATTTTGTTGCCTCTTCTTTTGCAGTCAGATCCAAAAGTTCAAAGAGACTGATGTCAAGGAGCTTACCACCCATATTTTATTCTAGGAGTTTTATGGTTCAAGTCTTTAATCCATTTTAGTTGATTTTTTAATGTATGGTGCAAAACAATGGTCTAGTTTTATTCTTTTCATGTAATTGTCTAGTTTTTTCAACACAGTTGATTGAAGAGACTGTCCTTTCCCCATTGTATCTTCTTGCCTTCTTTGTCAAAAATTAATTTACCATATCTATGTGGGTTTGTTTATTTGTGGATTTTCTATTCTGCTCCATTGATCTATGTGTCTGTTTTTACATGCATACCATACAGTTTTGATTACTATAGCTTTGTAGTACAGTTTGAAATCTGAAAGTTTGATATGTCCAACTTTGTTCTTCTTTCTCAAGATTGCTTTGGCTATTAAGAGTCTTTTTGGTTTCAAATAAATTTTAGACTTATTTGTTTTAGTTCTGTGAAAAATGCTGTTGGAATTTTGATAGGGATTTTATTGAATCTGTAGATTGCTTTATGTAATCTACATTTTATCAATATTAATTCTTCTAATCCATGAATATGGAATATCTTTCCATTTATTTTGTGTGTTCTTCAATTTCTTTCATTAGTCTTATAGTTTTAAGTGTATAGGTCTTGTATTTCCTTGGTTAAATTTATTCCTAGGCATTTTATTATTTTTGATGCAATTTTAAATGGAATTTTTAAAAAATTTCTCTTTCTGATAGTTCATTATTAGTGTGTGGCAATGCGACAGATTTCTGTATATTAATTTTGTAGCTTGCAACTTTACTGAATTCATTTATTTGTTTTAACATTAGTTATTTTTGGTGGAGACTTTAGGGTTTTCTATATATAATAACATATCATCTGCAAATAGTGACAGTTTTACTTCTTCCTTTCCAATCTGAATTCATTTTATTTCTTTCTTGAATAAATTTTTTTTCTTTAATTATTGCCTAATTGCTGTGGTGAGGACTTCCAATACGATATTGAATAACACTGGTGGGTATCCTTGTCTTATCCCTGAGCTTAGAGAAAAAACTTTCAGACTTTCTCTATTGAGTATGATGTTAGCTGTGTGTTAGTTATATATGGCTATATGGCTTTTATCATGTTGAGATATGTTCCTTCTATACTCACTTTGTTAAATGTTTTTTATCATAAATTGATGTTGAATTTTGTTAAATCCTTTTTTTTTTTTTACATCTATTGAGATGATCATATGATTTCTATCCTTCATTTTGTTCATGTGTTTTGCGGATGTTGAACCATCGTTGCACCACTGGAATAAATGCCACTTGATCATGATGTAATTATGATATACTTGTAAGATATTGTTGAATTTGGTTTGCTAACATTTTGTTGAAGATTTTTGAATATATGTTCATCAGAGTTATTGGCCTGTAATTTTATTTTTTTGTGGTGTCTCTTGTTTAGTTTTGGTATTAGGGTAATGCTATCCTTGTAAAATGAGTTTAGTAGTGTTCCCAATTCAATTTTGTGTAGGATACATATTAAATCTTTGAATGTTTGGTAGAATTGACCACTGAAGCCATCTGGTCTTGGAATTTTGTTTGTTGGGAATTTTTTGATTACTGATTCAATCTTCTTGCTAGTAATTAGTTTATTCAGATTTTTTATTTCTTCATGATTCAATCTTAGAACACTGTATGTTTGTATGAATTTATCCATTTCTTTTAGGTTGTCCAGTTTGTTCGTGTATAATTATTCATGGTAGTCTCTTATGAGCCTTTATCTTTCTCTGGTATCAGTTGTGACTTCTCTTTCATTTCTGATTTTATTTATTTGAGCCCTCTATCTTTTATCTTGATTTATCTAAAGGCTTCTCATTTTTGATTACCTTTCCAAAAAAACAGCTCTTAGTTTCATTTATCTTTTCTACTGTTTTCTTAGTCTCTATTTCATTTATTTATACTCTGATCTTTATTATACTCTTTTTCCTATTCACATTTGGCTTTTTTTATTTTTTTTTTCTATTTCCTTTAGGTGTAAAGGTAGATTGCTTATTTGAGATTTTTCTTATAGCAATACAAGTGGGTCTGTATTGCTACAAACTTCCCTTTTAGAATTGCTTTTGCTTCATCCTACAGATTTTGGAATGCTGTTTTTCTATTTTTATTTGCCTCAAGGTATTTTTTTTTTAATTTCCCTTTGATTTCTTTATTGACCCGTTGGTCATTTTGTAGAATCATGTCTAATCTCCACATATTTGTGATTTTTCTAGTTTTCTTCAAATTGATTACTAGTTTGATATCATTATGGTAAGAAAAGATGCTTGATGATTTCAATCTTCTTAAATTTATCGAGACTTTTTCTGTGGCCTAATGTGATTTATCCTGCAGAATGTTCCATGTGCATTTGAAAAGAATGTGTGTTGGAATGCTTTTGGAGGGAATGTTTTATATATATATATGTTATATACAAGTTCACATGGTATAATATGTAGTTTAAGGCCACTGTTCACTTGTTGATTTTCTACCTGGATGATTATCTGTTGATGTAAGTCAGGAATTAAAGTCCCCTACTATATTGTATTTCTGCCTATTTCTCCTCTTAGATCTGTTAATATTTGTTTTATATAGTTGGGTGTTCTTATGTTGGTTACATAAATATTTACAAATGTTATGTCTTGTTGTTGGATTGACCCATTTATCATTATGTAATACCCTTCTTTGTCTTTTATTACAGTCTTTTTTAAATTCTATTTTGTCTGATATAATTGTAGCTATGTCAGCATTCTTTTCATATCCATTTTCATGGAATATCTTTTTCCATTCATTCACTTTCTGTCTGTGTGTGTCTTTAGATATGACGTGAGTCATTTGTAGGCAATATATGATGAATCTGTTTTTTTTATTTTTTTTATTCAATCAGTCATTTTGTCTTTTGGTTGTGTAATTTAGTTAACTTACACTTAATATAATTATTTTATAGGTATGTACTTATTGCCGTTTTGTTATTTGTTTTCTGAATGTTTTTTGTAGTTTCTTTCTGTTTCTTTTCGTCTTCTCTTGCTCTCTTCCCTTGTGGTTTGATGACTTCCTTTAGTGTTATTTTTAGATTTCCTTTCTCGTTATCATTTATGTATCTAGTATAGGTTTTTTTCCCTGTGGTTACCATGAGCTTCACATGTAATTGTGTATATATAGAGCATCCTAAGTTGATAGCTACTTAAGTTTGAAAGCCTTCTAAAAATTCTGCAATTATACTCTTCATCCATTTGTTTTGTTTTTCATGTCATGTTCGACTTCTTTTTATTTTGTGTATCCCTTAACTAATTATTGTAGTTATCATTAATTTTACGACCTTTGTCTTTTAACCTTCATACTATCTTTATATGTGATGAATCCACTACCTTTACATTAAATTTGCCTTTACCAGTGAGATTTTTACCCTCATGTTTTGTTACTAGTCAGTGCCTTTTCTTTTCAGCTTAAGAAAGTCCCTTTAACATTTCTTGTAAGCTTGTTTTAGTGGTGATAAACTTCTTTAGCTTTTGCTTGTGGGAAAACTTTCTCCTTTAATTTTGAATAACTTTGCAGGCAGAGTGTTCTTGATTAGAAGTATTTTCCTTTTAGTACTTTGAATATATCACAACACTCTCTTCTGACATGCTATTTCTGCTGAAAAATCAGCTGATAGTCTTATGAGGCTTCCCTTGTACATACAAGTTTTTTTTTCTCTTGCTGCTTTTAAGACTCTCTTTATCTTTATCTTTAGCATTTAATAATAATTTGTCTTGGTGTGGATCTCTTTGGGTTCATGTATTTTGGTACTCTCTATGATTGCTGGATCTATGTCCTTTTTTTTTTCCAATTTAGGAAAGTTTTCAGCCATAATTTCTTCAAATAAGTGTTTTGCCTTGTTCTCCCTTTCTTCTCCTAGGATCCCTGTAATGTGAATATTATTCTGCTTGATGTTGTTCCATTGGTGCCCTTAAACTATCTTCACTTTTTAAAATTCTTTTTTCTTTTTGCTCCTCACTCTGGGTGAATACTACTGCCTGGCTTCCAGGTCTTTGATCCCTTTTTCTGCTTCAGCCTATCAGCTGTTGAAACTCTCCAGTGTATTTTTTTAGCTCAGTTATTATATTCTTCAGCTCTTAGACTTCTCTTTTGTATGTTCTTATATTTTCTGTCTTTTTGTTGCAGTTCTCACTATGTTCATCCGTTCTTTTTCCAAGTTCAGTGAAGATATTTATGACCATTACTTTGAACTCTTTGTCAGATAAATTATTTATCCCCATTTTATTGTTGCTCCCTAACCCTCAGCCCCAGGGTTTTACCTTGTTTGTTTGTTTGTTTGTTTGTTTTTTGGAATGTATTTCTCTATTTCTTCATTTTGCTTGTCTCTCTGCGTTTGTTTCTATGTATTAGGTAAAATAACTACCTCTCTCAGTCTTGAAGGAGTAGCATTGTGTAGGCAATTACACTTATCATTCAACCTTGCCTAGCTCTTGGTTGTCTCTTGAACTTTTGTGATTGTCTAAGCAGCCTGATTCATTCTTCATCAGTCCCAGTTGTTGATGATGTGCCAAGTTGTGTCAGTGTTCCAAAGAGAGGTATCTCATTCAGCATGTAGTTTTAGGGTGATTGGAAGCCAGACCCTTAGGCAGCAGCTTTTAAGGTCTGCAAATTTATATAGACCTCTGCTTGCCTCCAGATCAGGTGATTTTGAGGTGTCCCCTTAGCAATAGTTACAAAAATTGGGTCTTCAGATTAGTGTGTAAGCTCTTTTCTCGGAGGAACTGGCAAGCTGCAGTGAGGCCATGAGAGGGTACAGAGATGGTATCCCAGCCTAAGTTCCCTGAGAGCTCCTCTGTAGCCTCTAGCCGTGTGTTAAAACTGAAACCTGTGCCTCAGGCTGATGCTTTAAGATGAATAGATAATCCTTTTTCTCAGGAAGACTGAATATCTTCCATCTTTGCTGTGCTCTGGGGTAGTAGCCTGCAAAAAACTGTCTCTGTGATTGTTTTTGTGCTATGTGGCCCAGCAACAGTGCCTCCTGACCACTAGAACCAGGTACTCAAGGGGCATCTCCTGTGTGGATTGCACATGCCTGCTAGCTTTATCAGTGACATAGGAGCTCAGGGACATGGCAATCCCAAAGGCTGCAGTGGGGCTTTGGGACAATGCATGGGTGAGACAAGCCATCTGGCTGCAGGTGGTGGAAGAATAGCATGGGTGTGGTGCAAGTTTTCCATCACTAGCGAGGTGGAGTGAGAGAGCAAAAATGGTGCCCACTAAGGGAAGTAAAAGCAAAAAGTAAATGAATGGGACTACATCAAATTCAAAAGCTTCTGCATAGCAAAAGAAACCATCAACAAAACAAAGAGGCAACAAACCGAATTGGAGGAGATATTTGCAAACATCATCTCCAATAAGGGGCTAATATCCAAAATATATAAAGAACTCATACAACTCAACAACAAAAAATCAACAACAAAAAAACCCCAAAAAATCCAATTAAAAAAGTAGGCAAAGGACCTAAACAGACACCTCTCCCAAGAAAACATACAAATGGCCAGCAGATATATGAAAAGATGCTCAAATCACTAGCTGTTAGTGAAATGCAAATCAAAGCCACAATGAGATACCATTTCATACCTGTTTGAATGGCTATTATCAACAAGACAAGTAATAAAAAGTGTTGGACAGACCGTGGAGGGAAAGAAACCTTCATATACTGCTGGTGGGAATATAAATTGGTATAGCCACTATGGAAAACAGTTTCTTCAAAAAATTAAAAATAGAATTAGCACATGACCCAGCAACCACTCTTCTGGGTATCTACTCCAAAACTCTGAAGACGTTTACCTGTAAAGATATATGTACCCCTATATTCACTGCAGCTTTATTCATGGTGGCCAAGACATGGAAACAACTGAAGTGTCCTTCAATAGATGACTGAATAAAGATGTGGTATATATACACAGTGGAATATTACTCAGCCATAAAAAAGATGAAATACTGCCATTTGCTACAACATGGATGGATCTTGAGATTATCATGCTAAGCAAAATAAGTCAGACAGAAAAAGTTGAGAACTGTGTGATTTCTCATATGTGGGATATAAAACTGAAAGTAACACATGAATAAGACTAACAAAGGAACACAAACTCAGACACAGACAACAGTTTAGTGGTTACCAGAGGGTAAGGGGAGAGGGGGTGGTAAAAGAGGATAAAGGGGCTCAAATATATGGTGATGGAAGGAGAATTGACTTTGGATGGCGAGCACAGAATGCAATATATAGATGATGTATTATAGAATTGTACACTTGAAGCCTATATAATTTTACCAACCAATGTCACCCCAATAAGTTTAATCAAAAAAAGATGCTCACCAGAACCTCTGTCCTCAGAGAAAGTATCAATAGACCCCTGCACCTCCAGGCAATGTTTTAAGATTAGCTCTTGTATCTCCTTCACATATGGTCTAAGTTCTTTTTAAACTGCTGCTGTTGTGCTGGGTCCTAGGCATGCATCTGCATGTAAGCCCATCAAGAGCAGGTTGACCATTCCCTACAGCGTTTTGGGTCTTCCGGACATAAGCTCAGTGGATTTTTAATGCCTGACATTGCTGAGTCTCGTCTCTTTGGTGCAGACTGTAAGGACTGGGGTGCTTGTTGTGGTGCACAAATTCTTCTTTCCTCAGGGAGATGCTCCACATGTATGCGATCCCTCCTGATTGTGGGCAGCCACTGAGTGTGGGGTTCTGGGTGACACTGTGACTCTGCCTCTCCTGCTTGCCTCCATGTGGTCCTTTGTTGTGGAGGAGCTGTTCAGATAGTTTTCAGGTCTTTTCCAGAGGGAATTGATCCATATGTAGCTGTAGATTTGGTGTGTCCATGGGAAGAGGTGTGTTCAGGATCTTCCTGTGTTGTTACTTAACACACTAGCTTTTTAAAGACACTAGCTTTTGAACATCCCATTTAACACTAACATTAGATGGTATTATAATACTTTGTTTTATGACGTTGTTAAGAAAAAAAGATTAAAAAAATAAAATTGATGCCTCTTGCCTCAGAATTACTTTAACGTAATAAATATAATGTACAGGCTTTTTGTTTAGTATTTCTCTACTACATCCCATCGTAAAGTAGACTTATGATTAATATTCATCTCTGAGCATGTGGTTATGTGTTTTCATGCTACAGATATAGATGGAGATTTAAAAAAAGGCAAAAGGAAGAGGATCTAGTTTATAAGTGAAACCAAAAAGTAGGCAGATGGCTGTGGGAACAACCTCCAGATTAGTGGCACCTGCTAAGAGTATGGGGCACTACAGAACAGTTCGCAGGCTGTGTCTTTCAAGTTGGGCTCACTGAAAGAACAAGGGTGGCCCCATCTTGTTGAGGGATGTTAGAACCTTGAGATATTATGCCCAAGTGTACCAAGTACAATGCAGAAATTGAGGGCAATAATAAATGATATGTGATTCAGAAAAGAACAGGACACATTGGAAGACATCAATATAACACAAGGGAAAAATGAAGTAAAATATGCATTTACAGACTAACCGGCATTTAAAATGCCCATGTTCATTCTATCAAAGCCCCAAAGACATTTCTCTGAAAGTCAGTAGGTCCATTTCACATATAATAGGCAAAACAGAATAGAGACTTGTTTTTTAAACATATGAAGACTTTGAGCTATTCTCCCACTTGGGTGTCTGAGGGTGAGTCTGGGTGACCTCAGGGAAGGAATCTTTATTTGGTTTTTCCTGGGAAGGGATTACGTCTAGGTAAATGGCATGCTGGCTTGATTGCTCTGATGCAGTTTTAACAGAACTGTTCTGAATCCTTTCTGACCTGGCAGCCCTGAGGCAGTGAGGACATTCTAAGGCAGCCTGAAAAAACCCCTCCCAGACCTTTTTATAATTACCAAGCGGAATGTGAAACAAATAACCTTACTCCATGCCTGCCTTGAATTGCAGACTCCCACTTCCGGGGGTTCAAGAATGGGTGAAGGGTGAGGCAAGGCTAAGGGGTGAACTCTAACTTGGGAGTCAGGTATATTTATTGTGTATGTTACTTGCTAATTAAGAAAAATAATGATTTTTTTTTTTTGCTTTTTTGACAAATTTCTGTAAAAAGAGCCTCTGCACTAAAACAACTCTGTTCTTTGTACTATAATAAAAATCCTCATCTTCAAGGAAACACATGGCCCTCTGCAAGAAAGGAGAGCTCTGTTTTTCTCTTTTTCCTTTTTTCTTTTTCTTTTTTTTTTTTTTTTGCCATGAGCAAGGCACAAAGATTTTAGAGGGTCCCGACAGTTATTGGAGAGTTTTCACTTGCCCCTGTGGCATGCTCCTATTGAAACAAAGAAGGAGTTATGGCTGTGGACTGGCGGGTTGTAATCTGATGAAACAGACAGGAGAAGATTTGCTCGGCTATAACAGGGGCATACCAAATTGAGAGGAAATTTTCTTTTCTGACCATGCGATGCACTCCGTCCCTGGATTGCTGAGAAGACTGAGCAGACTGCTTCCACGGGAAAAAAAAGTCTTCAAATTACAACCTTTTAAATCTCAGTGAGCAGTCACAAGTCAGAGAATAATATACAGATATTTCAGAACCAATTCAAAGAGAGGGATGGGAAAACAAACATTCGTTCTGACATTGAGTGTTAAAAAAGAACACAGTTTGAGGTTCATGTATATAAAATCATATTGTATATGGATTTTTTTTTCTATTTCAGTCCTATCAAATATTTGGGAATTTTGCATATTGAAATGAGTCACAAAAATGTGTGTGTAATTATGTCAGTTTTACATGGAAGCTAAAATATAATTACATAAAAAGTCTTCATATTTCCAATGTGTTATTAAAGTCTTCAATTTTCATCCATAGGTTTGGACACGTTCACATGTTAGTGTTCAACAATCAAGTTTTCAGTTGGTAGAGATTAAAAGAACAAGGCCAGCAGCTTCCTTACAGGTCAATATGTATTTCTCTTGAATACAAAGTCTGCCCACATCCTCTGTGCCAGCTCCCTAGTTTAAGCTCTCAGTGTCTTTTTTTTTTTTGTATGTAGTTTTTATATATATATATATATATATATATATATATATACTTTTAATTAGCTTCAGGTGTACAACAAAGTGCACTAGTTATACTTTTTACCCCTCAAAGTGACAACACCCCTCCCCCAATTCTCCCCTCCCACTCCTCCCCCCCATATCATACTATCTATTACAATTCCTTTGACTCCCTTCCACCATATAATCCACATCCCGTGACTGTCTATATATTTAATTACAGTTGGCTCAGTGTCTTTTATAGAATCATTCCTAGACCTTGCTAAGGTCCCCTGCTCTCAGTGACTCCTTAGTCCATTCAACACAGATGATCAGATCAAGACCCATCTTTAACAGAGATCCAATTACTCCTCTGTCTTTTGTAAAATAATTCAAACCAAGAACCAAAGGGGTACCCTGGGGGAGAGGAGAAATGCAACAAGAGAAAAATGAAGCTAAGGAGACATCCCCCAACTTGTAGAGATTTGAGAAATGATATGCATTTTGTCAAAATCAGAAAGATACATCTCTGAAAATGCATTCTAAAGAAATAAAGCAATCTTCTTAAATTTATAAGATCTTAAACTCATTCCTCTGGCTTTATAGAATCAGTGTGAGAACTAATAGAAAGGAATATACCTAAGCTCCATGTTGAGAAAACTTTCTTGTCTAAGGGTTTAGGACTAAGACTCTTAGTAGGGTACTTAAGCCACTTTATGGTTTGGCCCCTTCCTTTTTGTCTGTAGCGTAACAATTCAACTTCATCAGTATTAAACTAATTGCTATTTCTTAACCTACCTTGCTATTTTACACTTCTGTGATTTTTCACATGCCTTTTTCTTTGTCAAGAATTCCTATTTGTGCCTGACACACTGATTCTTCAAAACCCAGCTCAAGCATTGCCTTGCTTCTGAGGTCCATTTCCTTATCTCTTCAGATTTCTTCCTCTGTTATAATGAATCTTCTAAGCATCCTGTAATGTACTTAAAATAATGTATTATACTTATTTGTTTTCATAGCTGTTGTCCCCTCTGCGACTTGATAAATCCTGGAGGACAGAATCCATGTCTTTTTTTAACTTGGTATTTCCTTATAGTTTTCAGCTCAAAATAGGTGCCCAATATATGTCCAACTAAACGGTAATTTATGAGGGAATGATTATTGTCCGTGTCTTCCTTCCAGCTGTGTCTGTCCCATGACAAGAGTTTTTTTCTGGCTGATTATCATCTGTCTTTTCATTTTTTAGTTCAACATCTAATACCAAGGTAAGATCAAGGAAAAGTGGTGCCAGATTTTAAAAGGCTTTCCTCACTGTAAGGAAAGATCAGAAGAGAAACCATTGCTACTGAGGACTAAAATCAAAATCATTTCTTTCACAAATGTAGCTGAGTTTGTTTACATGTTCTGGAGTATAAATGTTTGAAAATATGCAATGACAGTGAAATAAGGTGTCAAATTCTATAGGCAAAAAGCCATAGAAGGAATAGTCCAAAATGGCCCATTAATTTCTTCCTTAACCTACCAACTGCACAGCTTGAAAATATATTTGAAAAATCTGATCTTGTTTTAAACCATTAAAATATTTTCCAGTATCTTAATAGCAGCCAGTTCTCCTTATGTTATTCATGATTGCAGTTTGTCTGTGTGACCAGTTTTTTCCACTACTTAACTGAGTGTAGTATCATTTCCATTTTGCTGCTACTTGATAGTATTGAGAAATGCAAGCTATAAACTGCACTCATCGAGAAATATTAATGGAGGGGAGTGGCCATCTCTTTTTACAATGCTTAAGAGCTTAAGCTGTAATAATAAAAAGTTGGCTTTTATCCCCTGAAATAATCAAAAGAAGAGCTAGAAGGAAATTAAAGTAAAATCCAACAGGATTACAAAATTAGGGAAGAATTAAGGAAAAATATTTGGTTACCAGAAGAAATCTAAAATAAATACAAAATAATAGTACATTTGTGTTTCTGCTATTTGACCCGTTTGCTACTCAGTTATGTAACTGGAGACTCCCTGAAGAATCTAGCAGGGCACTCACTGTGTGAAGGTAGGAAAAACATTTTTCCCTGAATACTCATATGAATTCTACCAGCTGACTGGGTTAGATAAAGAGGAAAATGGAATCCTGGGGGTTTAGACAGAAAGCACTAGAAAAGAAAAATCTTGTCAGAATGGTGAGACTAAGGGAATGGAGGAACCTGGTTCTTGACAAAACTGGCCTATGCTTGAACTGGAAGTGGACAATATCATGCCCTATTGATGACAAGGTTGATGAATCAGTAACACCTCCATACACAGTAAACTGCTGTAGCTACCCCACGTGTTTGAGAATTTCAGATTTGAAAGGAGTAAGGTAATATCTCTATCCTGGGGTATGCCACGGAATTCCCAGAAGAGTTGTTACAAAATACAACAAGGCTGGTCAGTTGCCCGAAGAGGCAGGGGTCCAATATTTCTAGTTAACAATGGAAAAGAAAGTTCAGGGAAACTTGCCTTGTTAGTATGTTTGTAGAAGTCAAGATTCTAGTAAATACATAAGAATCATCATGTTTTTAGAATTTGCCTTTGACCCACATAGTCTTATAATACAAATCTTCAAAATACACAGAGTGAGTTATAAACAATCCCACCTCTCCCCAGTATCTCTGCTTGAGCTGTAATTATTGTATATATCCTAAAAGTCATACTTTAAAAAGAGCTTTCTACCTACATTAAGTATTTATTTTATTTTGTCTCTCCACTCAAAAACGAAGTCTTTTTTTTTTTCCATTGAATCCATTTATTGCAGATTTTCTGAATATTTATGTGGTCATAGATTCTCTTGAGACCCATGTAAACTCTCCCCAAGCAAATTTTCTGTGCACACTCATACACCACATACACACATACTCACTCACACACACTCACACATTCTCCATGTTGTAGATCATTTCCTGAGCTTCATGGATCACATAATTTTATCTGTGTTTACCAGGTTAGGAATGCCTGCTTTGTGGATTTGGTATTGTCTCTGGCCTTAGATAGCATTATTAAGAAGGGCAAGTCTGCCTCTGGTTTGTTTTGTTCCTTTGCTGCCAACACATATGGAGCCTCTGTGCTGTGCCAGATTTTGTGGTATATGACAAGGATACAAGCTTGCTGTACTTCTTTTCTTCCTGTCTCTTTTAGAATGTCTAGAACTAATCTATATTTCTTTCCATCTCTATCCAAATGATCTCTATTGGTAAATCATTAAGCATTCCACATAAATTACCATAATATTTTAACCAAAGCACAAGGGTTTAAATTTACTTCTGAGCAAATTTCTTACTATATGACTTTTAAAAGACATTGAAGACTCTGGCATTGTTACCTGGCAAAAACAATTCTCTTTGGAGTTTTTCTCTGGCCTGCTGCGAAAAGCATCTTTTCTTCAGCCAGTCAGCTTCAAAATCACTGCAATGCTCATTTGGCCACGTGATCTGAACCTTATAATACAGAAAGCAAATATCACCTATATGTATATTATTATTCTATATATTTCACTATATAGAATATATGTATATTATTATTCTATATATTCTACTATTGCCCTGTTTCTGAATGTTATTTAAAATAATCAAGGAATATATTTGCCCCCTACCTTTTTACCTTTTTTTTTTTTTTTGAGGGCAATATCACTGGCCCTCATATGTGGGACCCGAACCGGGGCCGCAGGCTTCCCAAGCCAGCGCTTAACCACTGTGCCACTCAGCCTGCCCTTTCCCCTCTTTTTTTAACCTATGTACTCACAGGCATAGAATAAGCTTTTGGAAAACAAGAAAATTGAAAGCCACTGGATTACAGCTGAGGTCTGAGGCCCCTTAAATATATCACACAAAAAATAAAACCTGGCTAGATCTGATGTTCTTGTTCTGTTGGTTTGTTGGAAAAATTATGATGCATTTTTGCAAAGAAAAACATAGAAAAAATATGTCATGACTTTTCCGACAACCCAATGTATTCTCTAAACCTCTGATTTCCAAACCTTTTGTGATGATTTGAAGTTAGATGTCACTTAATATTCCTGCAAAGAGTATCGTAAATAGTAATGATAGTGATCAGGCAGATAATAATAATAATAATAATACAAAATAACACTATTCTGAATGCATGCTGTGTAGTGGGCGCTACCAACATAACTCATTTATCCTCATGCAATTCCAGGGAGAAGGTGCTACTATTATTCATATTTTTCAGGTGAGGAATGTAAGCGCAAATACTATTTGTATGGTCACATAACTAGCACGCAGTGAACCTGGGGAGTAAAGTCCTGGAATGGAGATGTAAACAAGAATGGGGAGAGGGTGACCTTGCTGGTTACGTTTGCTCCTCTGTTAATTATCCTAGTAAATCTGGAAGAGAGTAACACAGGGTGGCGGCCACATCTAGTTTGTGGTTTTGAGAGCTATGTTTTTGGGAATTCTAGAACAAGCCTTGTACATCTATTCACTAATTTGACTAAAATATGTATACAAATCAATACAAGTTTTGAGTGCTTACTATGTGCCCGGCTCTCCGTTATACATTTTTACTCACATTATCTCATTGAATTCTCATATCTTTTCTCCAAATCAATTCCTTTAGTATACCTATTTTACAGATGAGTAAACTGAATCCCAGAAAGATTCTTTTGATTATAAAAATAGTTTGATTCTGTCTTCAAGGCTGTCACTCACTGAAGGAATAATGAGCAACACTGTAAATTTCATTAAACATGGTAGTTAGTAATAAAAGTAATAAGAATAATAAGAGAATCTTTCATTACTGAGCATGTTTCCTTTGCACCAAGCCCTATGCAAATTTGATAATATATACCATCAACGAACACTTAATTCATTATTTGAATTATTGGAGACTAGCCCCTTTATCTTGGGAGAGAAAAGAGAAATGATTTCACGGTAATTACCCTTTTTCTGTCAAAAGTCAAGCCTTTAATACTAATGTTCACATCCAGAGCTTCCAGGAGAAGCTTCCGTGCTTTGGCAGAATGCAGGTAGCAGTCGGAGCACTGGCAGTTGTCTCTCAGCCACACGGCAGGGTAGAATGACTGTGCACCGTCCTGCCAGAGAATCTGCATCAGATGAGCCCCATCCAGCACTTCTACATTCTGGATGGCACAGTGCATGTTTCTGGTCCTTGCAGGTAAATCTTGTCAGCCACCTGCTATGACAAATCTGTGTGAAAAGGAATCCCAGGCAGCTCAGGTCTGAACTTGACCTTTTAAGCGTGTGAACAATTCAAGTGGACTCTGGCTTCGGCTATTTGCTTAACCAGCAGAGTTTGTGGTTTGACTTAACCAATGCTAGGACCTTTGTTCTGGTGAGAGTATTTCATATGTTATAAACAGAAACACAGTGACTAAAAGTCAATAAGATAAAATGCTGAGTCAGGATCCAGATGAAAACAATTCCTTGTTTTCCTCACAGACTTTTTAGGTAATAAGTTCTGAACCAATGACATACTCGTGTACACTTTTGTAATCGTGTTTGGATAAAAGCTCTGAAATTTTTTAAGTGAGACAAATGCCCCACAGATTGAAAGAATAATCATGCCACTGCTGTTTTAGCTGATGCCTAATTGCACATGCCTTTTGAAAAAAATGCTTCTATGACACTAAGTTAGTACACTTGTTATAATAGGGGAGATACTAATGTAATTTACTTATTTTAAAAGGTACTCAATCCAGTATTTGCACTACTTCTATTGTTTATTTTTTTACTTAAATAGTGTATTTTCTCAGAACAATATAAAAGTTTGTAGGCTCTACCAAGAACTCATTTGATTTATTTTCTAAGATTTTATCTTTTAATAGAGTGTGCCTTGATATTTTGGTTAGTTTACTCAAAACTTTTCCTGAGGATTTTCATGAACCTTCACTTTACTTGGGAATACATGACTTTTCTTTATCAAGAAATCCACCAAATTTGAGGACATGCAGTATTTACAAAGAAGGAAATCAAGTGTTGATTCTGATTCCAGTAATGGCTATACATTTGCCCTTCATAAATTGTGTCAGTGTTCTAAATCTCACTTTGTTCAGGTATTATTTTTTCAGGACTTTAAACTTATGTGGAAGAAATAGAATTATATGGAAGTAGAATTTCTCGACTTCTTCCATCTTATAATTCGCTCATCATTAATAGAAGGTAACATGTAACAATGAAAACAAGATTTCATTGTCTTGGGATTAAGGGAAGGCAGATACAAGCATGTACACACACACACACACACACACACACACACACACACACACACTGTGTATACACACACTGATTGTTTTAACATGTATCTTCTATGTACCAGGCAGTAAAATAAGCAATGGAGGGTTCAATGAATACCATGACAAAAATAATAGGTTCCTGTCTTTCTTGAATGTGTAGATAGAAAGACTTTATACATCATTAAACGAATTTAAAAAATACTTTACACAGCATTAAAAAAAGTTGCTTTCTCCATTTACCTCAACCACTCTAAAAGTTATCTAATGATGGAAATAAAATACAATTCACTGGGCTTCATGCTTATTCCTATTTGGGAACTCCCATCTGTGTTTTCTTAATAATTTATATAGCAACAGGAGAGTACTATTACCTAAAAAAATCATCAAAAATATAATTTAATTCAAACTTGGGTGTTTATCTCATAGATTTGAAAAGGGGCCCCCAGAAGTCCAAATATCAGTTTTTCTGTGGAAGTTTAGTTTTCCCAATAGAAGGGGAGGTTGGCAGGTTTTTTCATATAAATGATATCAAAGGAAAGCGATGATTCCATTAAGTGAGGGATAATATAACCAATTCCTTAAATAACACGTGATACACAATGGCAACATGCCAAAATGTCATAAATTTTTATCTACGTCAGGGCTTGGCAAATATTTTTTGTAAAAGGGCGGATAGTACATATCTCAGACTTTGCAGGCTATATCCAGTCCCTATTGCATGTTCTTGTTTTATTTTTTTTGAACACTCTAAAATTGTAAAAACTATTTTTGCCTCATGGGCTGTACACAAACAAGCTGTAGCCATGTCAGGTCCAAGCAGTAGTTTGCCTGTCCTTGATCAAATTATCTAAGTCATGTTTTTACTCCAGTGGAATATAACTATACTGACATGCAGCAAATAGTTCTCTTTCCCCTCCTTATATATAAAGTTAAACTTATCATTCAAATATATACTAGGTATCATCCTTGTGCCTGCTGCATCATGAAGTTCCAGACCTCAAGGAAAAGTGAGATAATTATGAGAGTAAACAGAACATAAGGCTGGCCACAAATGGCACTGATAGCTGTCAGAGAGGCTCCAGGACACCGCCTTAGAGAAGGTGGCTATTTGAATAAGTCCTCAAGCATCAGTGACCAGTGCTGCTGAATCCATATCGATTCCATCTTATTTTCCTTCTTCAGTAATGCAACAATGATTTCTTCAGAGCGAGTAGGTGACATAGTCAGCTATATTTCATAGCTTCTCTTGTGGCTAAGATTAGTGTGTGATATAACCCTGGCCAATGAAATATATTTGGAAGTTGCTGTATGGAGAGGTTTTTAAAAAGGAGGTAGACTTAGCTGCTATGTGATGTTTTCCCATTTCCCTTCTTCCTGCCTGGAATGTAGATGTGGTATTGATGATGGAGCCATCATTTTGTAAACATGAAGCAAGATCCAGAAGGTTAAAATCTAAAAGTAGCCTGGGCTTCCCATGGTTCTGTGAAATCATATTACCAGTTCTGGCCAGTCATGTCTGGACGTGTTTTTACACAAGAGAAATAAACTCCTTACTTATGTGAACTACTTGCCAGCCTTTCTGTATACAGATAGGTTGGAACACAAGCAGAAAAATCTGTGAAATGTCGTTCCAAGGAGAGGGGGCAGAATGAGCCAAAAAACTAAGATTTGGAAGTATGGAGTTTGAAAAATAGAACATATGTGGTTTAGCTGGAGCAAAAGGGTATGAGAGAGAATACACGTTCCAAGAAATTAAAAGGTGCATTGTTACCAGTTCATAAAGTACTATGCACAAAGAAGTTTGAATTTCATTCTGTTATAAATGGGAAATTTAAAATATTCGTTCAGGTAGAAGATTGACAAGGGAGATGATATGGACACTGTTATAGCATATTGGAAGTATGTAAAAGGACTAGAATTAGAGAAGTTGTTTGGAACTTTTTGTAGTAATCAGGTTAGGAATAAATGAAAACGGTGGGAGTGGTGGTGTAGAATGAAATGGTGGGAGGATAGATATGAGCAATGTTGCAAAGCCATATTTGAAATCACCCCTCAGTTTATGTCCTCATAAATTTTTGTTTTCTTTGGTTCTTTTATTGAAGGACATTTTATGAAAGAGAATGACTTTGTTCCTTGCTTTTACAAGAAACAAAAATTTTTATGAGCTTGCTGAAAAAGAGCAATTACTATAATCTATTAAAGATGATCAAGAAACACAATACAGAATACAATTGATCACATGGACACCCATGTGAAAATGTGGATATATTTACCAGGCATGTAGTTATAACAAGTTTTCTTCTTAGTACAAGGCTGTGCTTTTTCAGGGGGTGGCAAGTACACGAGACATAGCGAAGATTCTGGTTTCACAGCAAATAAATATCAGCGGGGATGATGGAAAGCCCAGGGGCAAAATAGAAGCAGGAAAAGATTATATACATATATCTTATTTTGTTTATCTTGTTATTCTTTTTGGTACTTAACCTGATCTATTTATAAACTGATGGATTATTCACTTGCTAAAGTTACTTGCTAAGAATCAAAGGCAAAAGATACCTCAAAACATCACAACACACACAAAATAAATAGATGTATCTTTCAAGCTCATCTTTATGCTGAGAACATATCTATCTTTTAAAATACATTTTACAAATTGGTCCTGGTCTTATTTTTCAAAAGAATGTAGGATGTACTTATTCCACAATAACAGTCCTCCAGTTATTGCAGACTATATTCATGTGTCCCCTTCATCCTCTCCCTTCTCTAATTTTTAGATTCTGCACGTTTCAGGATGCATGGTTACATTCCAGTTTATAAGTGTCTCAAAATGTGGAGCTCTGAATTATGCAAGATACCATCGATGTAACATTTCTAGTATAAAAACGGAAAAATTAATACTTTATATGAAGGAAGAGTAAAAGATATCTAGAAAGTTATTGTTTTTTTGTTTTGTTTTCTTTGTTTTTTTTACCTTGATTTGGGAAGAATAGTGGTAACTACTTGTGGGATCTTATGATAGAGCAACTGGTTTGGTTCTAAATTAAGAATATTTGTTTTAATTATATTGACGGTAAGGTTACAATAATAGTAAAAGTAGTGGAAGTGGTAGTTTTCAGTTACTGAATGAATGCCTTTTTCATGCCCGTCACTCTTCTAATTGCTTCATGTTCAGTAAGTCATTGAATCTTCATTACAACATAATGAAAAAATCTACTGTAATTACCCAAATAAGCAGGAGAAGAAAGGTTAGGGAATATTAGCATAGAGATGATAGTAGAAGCCATCTTAAGTTCTCCAAGGGAGTAAGACAGTTAGGGGGGAAAAAAAGTCCTCCTTATTTACTCTTATCATCAAAGTTCCATGTGTGTTGGTGTATATTCTAAACTCAACTGATTTCCGATAATGTGTTCATTCATGGGTTTGGAAATATTTTGGTTAAAAGGATTTTGATAAAACTTGAACTAAGATACATTGATTCTTAATGGATACATTGTTGGACGAGTGCATTTTACCACCACAGTAAACACTGTGCCCATATTTAAAGATGGTGCCGTGCCCATTCTATTTACTGTTGACATGATCATACCTACAGACATCTGCACCCACAGACTAATTATAATCTAACCTGCCCCTTTAAGCTTTCTGTCTCTTTTGCTTTCGTTTTCATTTTTCCACTTCTTCTATCTAGTATATTTGAAGTGGAGAGGTGAAAGCACTTTTGGACGTTAGGAGAAGCCATGACTCTTCCCCACAAACCATGTGGTCAGATGGATATCCTGAGGAGGGTATTTCAAGAGAGGTGGCCACGTCAGGGCTGTGGCTGATGGGAGGCTGCCCAAAGCATATGAGACATTGTGGAAGAACTGGAAAGACGTGGGTGTTGCTGAAATGAAATTGTTTGAGTGTCTATGAAGGAACTTGGCAGGTCATTTCTACTCTTGACAACCCCTTTTCTCAGCTTTATGACACATGCAAATGGGAATCCAAAACAAAGCTTGGAGAATTGAGACAAGTTTCCCTCTTTAACTTTTCTTGGTTTATGTAAAGGTCTGTTGAGGCAAATGTGATGAAAATTTAAAAAAGAAAAAAAATCAAGGATTATCTGTATTTGAAAACAATTATTTTTTTTTCTGAAAATGTATATATAGGCTTATACATGAGTGTGATTTGTTAAAATCTGTTTTTCAATTTAGTCCACTTGCTAAAAAATTGAACCCTGTTGATGAAGCATCATGGCCATTTAGTTATTTGATAAACTACTGTGTTTTTCTGAAGAAAAGAAAAAAAGTGTGTGTGCGTTTTGTGTGTGTGTGTGTGTGTGTGTGTGTGTGTGCGTGCTTTCTTAACTCACTCACCATATTTTTCCCCTTCAGAGCTATGGAAGTTTGTTTGGAATTCTTGTTTTGCACAACTAAATTACTTGTTTTAGAGATTATCCTACTTTAGCAATGGGCATGGTTTGTCTTTTTTGGTCTTTTAAAAAATTGGATAAAGTCAGGGCTGGCCAAGTGGCGCAGTGGTTAAGCACTGGCTTGGGAAGCCAGCGGCCCTGGTTCGGGTCCCACATATGAGGGCCAGTGACACTGCCCTCAAAAAAAAACAAAAACAAACAAACAAACAAAAATTGGATAAATTCAAATTTTGTCAGATGGGTTTCTCCAGCACTGTTTGGAAAACCAAAAAAGTAGCTCTACAGGTTAAAATAAAAGGAACTTAGAACTAGAACTCTAGAACCAGAAAGGGACAACTTGTGATATCCCTGGGTTAAGTGTGAGGAAAATGGAAGCTCACAGATGTTGGGCGTGATTTTTCCAAGCCCACACTGTTTGTTAGTGGGAGAGTTTGCCCCAAACTTAGGCGTGCCAGTCTAATATATACATATAAAGTAAAGATTTTCTCATTCTCATAAAAGTGAGTGCAAGAAATCCTCCAGTGCTAGTTACAACTAATTTGAATCACAACTTTTGGACGGGATCTCAGGAACTTGATGCAGAAACTTCATAGTGACTATACACAAAATTAAAATAGATGGAGACTAATAATATATACCTGAGAAGGCTGATTCATCTACTAAGTGACTTACCAACCAAAATAAAAAGTTGTCATTTCTTAGTTTTTTTAAATGGAAGACTAGAGTGGACTCATCAAATGTCAGTTAAATTCTACCTTCCCTTTCTCAGGTTAGTCATCAGATCTGCTATCATATAGCATGGTCCTCTAATGTGTTTGACCTCCTGCTTCTAGGTGGTGGGATCCAAAAATGATCAGAATGCAAGAAATGTGCATATTGTATAGGTGTATGTGTATAAGGTGTATATATAAAGCCATTTATTCAGCACTTATTATGTTCTAAACACTCTGCTAATGCTTTCTATTGTGTTAAACTCATTTAATCTTTCTGACAACTCCATGAGATTGCTGCCATCACTTTCATTTCATAGATGATCTTGAGTTTGGAGAGGTGAGTTACTGACTTGAACTCAGAGGAAATAGGAATTCTTGCCTACTGCATAGTACTACATCTTGGAGAATCTATGGCTGGAGAAATTTCCAGGCAATCATTTCAATTGAACAAAAATGTACTATGAAAATAGTAGCCAAATCTCAAGATTGCTGGTTGTTAGTTGACCTCATCATCTGACATTTCATTGTTGGAGACAGGACAGAAAGTTGTTTCCCAGACATTACACCATAAAGGCTTAAATATAATATAGTACTATTCTTTTATATTTCAGCCTTTACATCACAAAGCTCAGTCAATTTCTACTTGGTAAGGTAGAAGTTGACCAGACTGTATTTGCAGTGTCTGGACTTTAATATCGCTTGAATATATACACGCTCTACTCATTACACTTTCTATATAAGACCCTTCAACTTAGAGGTTGTTTTGTTTTTTAAAACTTGATTTAATAAGTGGCTGAGCTACTTAATAATTCATGAACATAATCTCCTGTGAACAATAAATTTTATAAAGCCATTGGAAGAACCAGTGTGTTCTCTTCAGTAAGCTCACCATTCTGCCTATCTTGTTTAAAGTATCATACTTCATGCAAACAGTTCCTTCCTAAATTATAAAAAGGAAAACTTTTGTTTTACTCTGGTGAAATTACCACATTCAAATTGGAACTCAAATGATCAAGGCATTTATTTATTGATGTCATGCACAGTACTGGTGTTAGATTTTTAAAAGATTTCTAAATCTTTGAACGGGAACATATATTCATTATGAGAAACTTTACGTTTTTAATAAAGTTCATTCAAAATACTTGTCATGTCTCTCCTTGAGTTACATTCAGAGAGAAAAACAATTGAAAGGGTGCATAATTGCCTTTATTGAGCAGTATTCGAATGACTCATGTTACATCCAGCTTTCAGGGCTTAACAAAGGGCCAAGGTCGAATATGCAGTCACCTTTTTTTGGGCTGGGAAGTGGATTATTCAGTGAACATTTCCAGCCAGAATCCTCCCTCCTCTACCACCCAGTCTGCTTTGTAGACAGTATTCTCTCTGTCCCCTCTGAGTATGCCTTCTGGATCAGCTTAGGGCTTGCAAAGTAATTTGACTACTAGACTAAGCCAAACATAATTGGGAAAGAGAAGCTGCCAAGAAGCAATCAGATCCACTGCATTCCAAAATGCCTGTTGGACCATCCCCATCACAGCCCACATGGCGATGAGATCCATGTGACTGCATTTTCAGTTAGATGATCCCCCACCCCGAATCCACAGACCTGAATCCACAAGCTCTTCAATTAAGGGAACATGGAGCTCAATCATACCTGTTCTCAGATGTGCTTGAGGCAGCAAACTCACTAAATATACCAAAGAAAGAAAATGCCAGCTTTGATCCTAAATGTCCTTTGGGGAGGGAATCTCCTGATGACCACCACATCCCAGATTAATCTCTTCCCATCTCCCCACCCCCCAAGTTTCCCTATGTCCCTCAGATCTAGGGCTATTACTTGGAAATCTTTCTTTCTACTCCTGGCAGCTCCACTGCAGCCTTGCCCCCAGCCACAGCTGAGGTTTGCAAATGAGAAAAGATGTCCCAATATGAAGGTGTAGCAACTCCTGAAGGAGTTTGGAGATTTAAAAAAAAAAAAAAAAGAAAAGAAAAGAAAGAAAAGAAAATAGCTCTTATGGCCTAGAGGGGAAGCAGTTAGAAAGGAAAAATACTTGAACTACATACAAATGCCTGAAACCACAAAACCCCAGGACTCAATGAAAAAAAGCATTACCTTAGTTTAGAATCTTTCCTGATAGGGAGGGAAGAGCAGGTCTCACCTGTGTTGTCTCCTGTCTCTGAGCCAGCAGCAGCAGCAGCAGGACCAAGTGAAGGAGCTCTTTCACTCTTGTCCCACCTGTTCACAGTGACAGCTCTTGGATTGCAAAACTCCCTTGGAGAAAAGGCATGGAGATGCACATTTGACAGGGAGGAGCTACCAGTCTCCCCTGAGCAAGAGGTGAGGTGGTTTCTACCTGTCCACAGAATTTTCCACAGGAGCCTCTTTAGAGGGAGCTTGATTAGTTGTCAGGGGCTGGTAGGAGGGCTGGGATGGGTCCCCCTGAGCCCGATGCCCTCCTTTCTCTGCAGCTTTGGCTGGAATAAGCAGTAGCTGCCAGACAGCATGGGGCTTTTTTGAAGGCACCTGATTGCCCAGTGACTTGACTCACAACACACAGCCTGTAGGGCAACAAAAGGGAAAGGCCAGAGTGGGCAGTGTGCCAGGGACCCAGAGCCTCGCTGCCAGGCATTCAGATGGGAAGTACTCAGTGCAGGGGAAAGGCTGGTGGCCAAATCTCAAGTTCTCATTCCTAACAGGATCCAGATTCCATTAAAAAAAAGTGTGCAGGTGGCAACAAAAATCCGGGAAAGAGGTGCATGATCCCTTTGCCTCCCTCCCTACCACTACCACCACCACCACCACCCTTCCCATGAAGACACTGAAGCAGCCTCAGACTGCAACTTGTCTCTTCTTGCTGGAAGGACACTCACAGCTGGGAGACTCGGATAGGCAGGAACAAAAGAGCTAGCCATAGAAGGAGAAAGTGGCTTCTTCTATGGTTTTTGCCCAAGAAAACACCCCCTTCCTGAACTGCAGCATTGTCTCCCTCAGTGATGTCCCGTCAGCTCCTTTCACAGTAAAATGTAAACTATGTCCCTTCCGGTAGTCCCCTCCTCCATATTCCTCCTTCCTTCCTCCAAGTCCAGGTCAAATTACTGACACCCAGCGTCCAGTGACAATTACAGCAGGTTTTGGGTACCAGGTAGGGGAGGAGGGTGTGTATATTTGGAGTGCCCTCATAAACATTGCCAGCCTTTTAAACCCACAGTAAATGAGTTTACAGATATGCTAGAAGCAGTTAATTATATTTAAAATATTCAGATTGCATCATAGAACTAGGCTCAACTAATTTTTGTTTCACACCTTGTGCTTAGTAAGAATTACTGGAATGAACTGGGTAACTTCTGTTCCAACTTTAAGAGAGTTGTTGGAAAAATATGTTGCCTGTACCAGGTTTCTAAATGAAGAGTAAAATGAAACAAAACAAAAAAAAACAAACAATGTCAATAGTTAAAGTTTAAAACCCTACACATAAAGAATTAATTCCCACAATTCCACATTGAAAACAAACATACAGCAGACCAGTAAACAAATCATGACTGTGACAAACCTCTTTAATATTGCGGGGGGAAAAAAGGAGCGTTTCCCTGAGGGGTCTTTCTTTTCTTTTTTAACCCTTCACAGTCTTCAGCATGCTTTCACATGTGGCCTCTCAGTACACTATCCTGGAAGTAGTACACAGTATTCTGGATTTCAGATGGCAGAAAATGAGACCATAGAGATTCATGAACTACAGAAAGTCTCAGAAACTACAGGAGGTAGCATTGGTAAGGAAGAAATGTTGAAACTTTGCCTATGTATTTTTTTTTCCAGATTTAAGAAAAGGTTATCCTTAAAATTAATTCCATTTTAAGTACAGCTAATTGAACATATGTATAGCAAATGCGTTAGTCATTAGAAACACATTAAAACTCAATGTTCATTTTAAATAGAAAAGTGATGCTGTCATTATCAGCAAGCATGCATGAAGGCAAGATGCTCTGGATGACTTGAAAGACTTCCAGAATTGTATGAACAGTGGGATTTGAGGAGATCTCGTTCGATCTCACTCAGAGATTTAAAAAAAAATATTTTTAAATTATATGACATACAATATTGCATTAGTTTCAGGTGTACAACATAGTGATTAAACATTTATATACTTCATGAAGTGATCACTATGTTAGATCTAGTACCCATCTGTCACCGTACATAGTCATTACAATATTATTGACTATATTTCCTATGATGTACATTAGGTTCTGGTGATTAATTTTATAACTGGCAGTTTGTACCTCTTAATTACCTTCACCTATTTTACTCATTCCCCCCCCCCACGCCCTTCCCATCTGGGAACCATCAGTTTTTTTCTCTGTATCTGTGTGAGTTTGTTTCTGTTTTGTTTTATTTGTTTCATTGTTTTTTAGATTCCATGTATAAGTGAAATCATATGGTGTTTGTCTTTCTCTGTCTGACTTATTTTACTGAACATAATATCCTCTAGGTCCACCCATCACTTGGAGATTAGATGGTGGCTGATGTTTCCAGAGGATGACTCCAGGGGCAGCAGACTTATAATGTATTATTTTCAGCATACAGTAGTGCTCATGGAGCTGTCTCAGGCAAAAGAAGGTATTATAGATGGCAGAACTATTTGCTTCAGTGAAATCTAGTACCTATGGAAAGATTCTGCTGCTTACGCCATTTCCTATTTTGAGGAAGGAAAAATAGTAGGATTTGCCAACAATATGTCCCATATAAACAGTTGATAAATAGTAGCATTCTTATTCACTCAATTTTGGTAATTATATAAAGGTTTAAAATTTCATATCATTTAAACACACAAAAAATGTATTATTGATATGAAAAAGAATGATTTGTGTATAGTTCTATATAAAGAACAAAACCAAAATAGCCCATAATCCCATTCTCTTCATATTAGGAAAATTACAGAAAGCTATTAAATGACAAGTACATCTTTTCTCTCCCTTTTTCCAAATCCTTTTCATAAAGATAATTACTGTTAATGATTTTTTTTTTGTCTGTGCGGAAGTATTTACTACATATACACCTAACCCAGCGGTGGTATGCTGGTAAACACTGAACAACCAGTTCTCTGTGCCCATGTGTTTTTAATCCTCAGGTAATAAAGACAGTACTTTTATTATCTGTGGTGACAGGACCCATGAGCAAGGAGCAAGCCTAGTCCAGAATTTGCAAAAGGATTCAGTTGGGTAGATAGAAGTATTGATAATACTTGCACTGAGTAGGAAGCTGCCCTGAGTCCTTCCCATAACAAAAACTATTATGATAAATGCTAGTAATCATTTTGCAAACTACAATCAATAGCCAAACTCTGAATTTTTAGCTGTTCAGTCTCCAAGAACTTAGTAATTTCTGAACAAGTAATAAGCTGTCAATAATGGTAATGATTAATATTATCTTCCTTGGGTTGAAAAGAGGGGGGTGGTAACAAGCCAATGTGATCTTGAAAACAATCTATCTTAAGTATTTAAATATTTAATATTTAAACTATTATAGCTTCTCCTAGTGGAACATGACTTCCATGAAAGCTTTGGGATTTCTGTATTTGGTCCCATTCTAAGGCAATACAGGCCTTTGCCCTGTGCCGTGGGTTTTAGGGGGGCTCGACTCTGGCTGTACCATTCTGCATAGTGATTTATCTACGGGACCAAGGGGCTTCCCAGAGCCTGCACCAGCGGTCCTTTCTAGATAATGCTTTGCAAGTCAGTCCCTGAAATTTCAGGCCTTCAAAGACTTGTGTCTGCTTCCAGAGTCTTTGTGGGTTTTCTCTGTTCTTCCTCTAGGCCACTGAGGTTGTACGGCCCCCTGGTCTTAAGAGGTGATCCTGGGGCAGCTCTATATATATGTGTGGTGTACAGATAAGAGAAGCTTAGATGTGTGTTCTGCAATGTCCACATGATCTCTCACCTACTGCAAGATAAACGTTGAAATGTGATGAGAAGTGGACAGAGCTGTGGGCCTCAGGCTACAGGCTGGGGGCTAGCATCTAGGGGCTGCTTCTCCACTCCCTGCCAAATTTTGGAACAACAAGGGATATGGGAATTCTGAATTCACACTTGGTCTTCTAGGATATTACAAAGGCATATTTTTCAAGGATGTGGGAGAGAGCATATTTGATTCAACAGTTAGGTTGTTATACACCGTGATGTGTTGCTGGTAGTTGTTTAACAAGAGGCTTTCTGAAACAACAACAATGACCCAATTGGTAGTTTGCCATTTGTCATGCTGTAAATACTCCTGTCACTGCCAATTCCAAGCTGTGCCAATGTAACATTATTGAATGTGAATTTGGGAAGAGATGCATGCAGCTGGCTCTCCTGAGCCTTTAATAGCTGGATCCAGCACACCCCTCTTTATATTTTTAAATAAAGTCACATGTCACTTAACGACAGGGATATGTCTGAGAAATCATCATAGTTAGGTGGTTTTGTTATTGTGCGAGGATTATAGAATGCACTTACACAAACCTAGATGGTACAGCCTACTACATACCTAAGGCTGGATGGGTGAGCCTATTCCTCCTAGATTACACACCTGTACAGCATGTTATTATACAGAACAACAGGAAATTAAGTCATGCCCAAGAGAAAAGGATGCAATCAAGAGACACAGTAAACAGGAGATATATGAGACTGCAGCCGGTGTAACATGGCATGCTATTTTACAACAAACTTATTTATTCATTCATTTATTTTTATTAAAGTTTATTGGGGTGACACTGGTTAGTAAAATTACAGAGGTTTCAGGTGTACAATTCTGTATTCCATCATCTATATATCACATTGTGCATTCACCAGCCAGAGCCAGTTAACAAACTTTTTTTAATAAGTAGAAGGAGTATACTCTAAAATAACAATAAAAGTATAAGGACCGACCGAGTGGCTCAGTTGGTTAAGAGCTCTCTCAAGAGTGCGAGATGAGCTCTGAGCAACAGCAGTTCGATGCCCAGCCCGAGATGAGCTGCCTCTGAGTTGCCAACAGGTGAAAGGATGGCTCAGCTAAAAAAAAAAAAAAAAAAGTATAATATAGTAAATACATAAATGAGTAACATAGTCATTTGTTATCATCATTATCAAGTATTATGTATTGTACATAGTGTGCTTAATGAAGTGCAGTAGGTTTGTTTACACCAGCATCACCACAAACACATGAGTAATACATCGTATTATGAAGCTAGGACATCTACGATGTTACTAGGTGACAGAGATTTTTCAGCTGCATTATAATCTTATGGGACCACTGTCATATATATGGTCCATCATTGACTGAACTGTTGTTATGTGACACATGACTATATTTAGACACATGGTACAGGGGCCTCAATTTGTACTCTTAACCTTGGATCCCAAATATTAATGATGCACCTTAGCGCATAGAAAAGTACTGGCATGTAGTGGACCCTTAATAAAGGGCCCTATTAGTTGCATGAGTTTAGGTAAGCCATTCCATCTATAAATTAATCTGTACTTTACAGATTTCGTAACCCAATGATGCAATTCATGTGAAAGCATCTAGCACAGTTCTTGGCACCTTACATACAATCAATGTATTGAAATAGTGAATAACATATACTAAATCAGTATTAATATCTTTTATTATCATATTGGGGGAAATGCAAGTTTTTTAGTCTAAGCTATTCTTAGGTGTTTGTAATTTTCTCTATTTGTCTCTAGGTCAGGAGAAATGCCCATTTCTTTTAGCTTTTCTTGGAGAACCCTTTGTGATAGGCATCTCATTTTCCTACAGTTCCCAAGGGAACAGGCCTCATACAATGTTACTCATTTTAGCAAGTTTGGTAAAATTCCATTTGGCTGCAAGTCTGTTATTTGAGCTTAGGGGAGAAAAGGCTGTGTTTTATGCTCTAATTTTGTTCTCAGCTGTATTTTGTATCCTGAGATAGTAGAGAGAAAAATGGCTTTGAATTAATACTTGAAATTTAGTGGTGCCGTATGTTACCCGTAGTGAGGAATGTATTGAATTTTTAAGATGAACACATGAGAAATAAGGAACTATAAGATTCAGCAGTGCCATTCTTCCTTTCATTTGCCTTGCTGATTAATAAAACTTAATGATGAGTGATAATTTCAACTTGGAATAGTTGTCACACATGAATGTGTTTCATTGGTTGGTAATTGATACACTTGGTATAAACATTGTTTCTCAGTAATTCCTGATAGTAGATATTTTACTTCTCATGAGGATGTTTTCTTCCTCCCCAGGTATTTCAATGTTGCTACCATGAACTCAATGAGCCATTGTTTACTTTCCTCAATATTTTTTTTCAGTAGTTAGATAGACATTTTTCTCTTTACAGTGCCAGAAATAGCTTTTAGTTTTACATACTATTTCCTACAAAAAAAGGTGTTTGACTGAACTCTTTTTCTACAAGCTCAAAACTCTAGGAAAAAAAATCTCTTGTAAACATAGTAAAGACATTGTCTGAGAATCATCTTTTATACTATCAAAAAAACAGTTCTGCCTTCAAACGATCTCCAAAAAGGAAAATCCCATGATCAACTCACTTAAGTGTTGAAAGCTCATCTGAACAGGCTGCTGAGTGAAAACACAGATTCATCAATATGGATGGAAATCAACTGAAAGGCAGAGTTCAGGGAAATCATCAATAAAAGTAGCCGTATAACTTATGGTTTAGAAGAAACTGAAGTATCTTCTGATACAACCATCTTATTTTATAGATGGTGAATCTGGAACACTTCCAAACTAAAGAAAAACCATACATTATCAAGGGATGCTCTAGAGATTTTCATGTCCATATTAGTGAGACTGGGCAGGGTTTTGGTGCACATATAACTAACAGCAAAAGCTCAGTGGCTTAAGACAACTGGGGGGTATTTCTCACACACATGACATGTGTGCAATGGGATCTGCTCTGAATGTGTGGACCAAGACTGATAAAGTCTCTGCTACCTGGCACTTTGCCAGATCCTGTGGCAGAGGGAAATGGGTGTGGCTAATCAGGCCTGGCATTTAAAGACTCCCATCTCTAAGTTTCACATATTACTCACTTTTTTCATTAGTCAAGTAAGTCAAATGGTCACTTTGGCCTTTGAGGAAGTAAGGAACTGCAGTCCAACTATGTTATTGGAAGGAGGAAACAATGGGACTATTTTTGAACAGTCCCACTGTCTGCAAATCCTTATGACTCCTACAGTCAATCACTGACAGTTTTCAAATGTGTGAACTCATAGACACAGATAGTAAACATGGAATATACTAAGGCACAGTAAAACCTTAAAAATAAAATGTTTTGAGAACATGATTATAGAAAGTTTGTTCTAGACAATTATCATGGGATTGAGAGCCTGAAAAGGTTCTTCCATGTCTCACCTGGCTGAATTAGTGAGAACACTGGAGTCACAGGATAAATGAAATTAAGGTATCTAAGGAAAGGATCAGTTGGAAAGTGAACAAATATTAAAAAACAGGAGTTAGAAGAGGGAAGCTGAGAGGACCACGCCAGCACCACCCAAGGGTTTGGCAGTACAGATGGACGCATTTGTGTCTGATGGCACATACTATTCAATAACGTTTGAGACCCACAAATAGTTCTCTTTGCTCACCCACCTATTTTTACATCAAAATCTGGCTTGCACAGATTTTTTTTTTCTTAGAGGAAGAGAATGGACTGCTCAGGCTAACATGAATATTTCACATTTGAAAGTTAAGAGTTCTTATTCTAATTTAGCAAATTGGTCTCTAGTTTATATGCTTCACTTTGGACACTGCAATCAGCCTCACTAAGTGGTAGCAACTGTGGGAGAGTAACACCTTCTTGATCTGCATGTCCAATACGTAACTGTGGTAAATTCACCCAAGAAATGCTACAGAAGAAAGCCTCCTACTCAGCAATCAGGTTACCTTCTGGCAATACCTGAACTCCTGTGTCACCCATTTTTCACCTTCCAAAGACAGTTCTTGACTTTTCCATTGATAACGTTATCTTCAAACTATGATTTGAAGAGTGCTAGTTAATGTCCCCTCTTAATATGATCTCTTTTCTGCCCCAAGAAAGTACAGCAGTGGTAGATGTCCCATTTATTGCAAGGCACAGAATCTTGTTGTTAAGATTTAGATTGGGATCTTTCAAATCCACATGTCCTTTGAGAAAAACACTTTGTCACCAATGTTTATTGAGCATTTCTTATGGAACAGATACTTTAATCAGTATTTTATTTATTATTTTACTCTTCACAAAACCCAGTGAAGTAGATACTATTATTCCTATTTTACAGATGAGTAAACTGAAACTCAGAGAAGTTTGGTAACTTGCCCAAGTTTATTAAACTAGTAATTAGCAAGGCTGGGATTTAAATGCAGTTCTGACTTCAAAACTTGGGTTCCTTATCACTGTGTAGCAATGAAGAAACCTAAAATGACTACAGTGTTTATTTACTCACTTATTCAACATGCAGGTTTAACAGCCCACTATGAACTCTTCAAGATACTCCTCAAGGAGCTATTATTCCATTGAGGAACACAGACAATAAATAAAATAAATTAATGAGGTTATTTCAGTTAGTGGTAAACACTGTCAAAAATATTAAACAGGGTAATAGGGTGGAGAGAAATGTCAGTGAAAAGATAGTAATCATGCTGGTCAGGAAAAGCTTTAAAAAAAAAACAATTTTATGAAGAAAGTGCTCAAGCTGAGACCTGAATGATGAGAGAGAGCCAGGCTTTGGGGGAAGGAAAACATTCGAGGCAGAGAGAACAGAGGACTAGGGAGGGTGTGAACATTGTAGGCAGGAAGAGCTGCATTCAGGGTCAGCTTGATGCCCTTGGGGAACACAAAGACACTGTAGGTGCACAGAGTGATAATGGGGAGAATGGGGAGAGATGAGATTAGACAGATGGACAGGAATCAAATCATTTCAAGCAGAACATGAAAAAAGAGGAGTAACACCCACTTTTGGATGTGAGGAAAATGTCCAAGAAGGGAAAGTTTAAGAACCTCAGAAGACAGAAGCTTTCTTCTTTATATTTCTTTCCAGGGTCAGCCCTGCTCCGAGTTCTCTTTAACTTGTATCCCCACCTCCAGATCTGGTCACATATACTACAGATTTGGTTTTAGATATGCAAACCATTGTACTGCTCCAAGCACCCATTGAACACAAGACATGGGATTTTCTACAGTATTGACCATGGTTAGGTCAAGCACACATTCTTACAAACAGCTTGGCCTTAGCCACCTCCACCCCTTCCAGAAGTTGTGTTTAAAATCCTACATTTAGAAAAATGTGTAAGAAACTGATGGTGGCTGAAGACTTGAACACCTGGAAATGGCACTAAATGAATGTTACCTGTGGATTTGAGGACATAGTCTATAAAACTGATACTTTCCCAAGAGTATCAAGTGGTTCCCAAATCAACACTGTAACATTTGTCTGAATCCTGTAGGTCCACCTTGAAATTAATGGGATTCTTCTGAGTCTCAAGGCAAAGATTCAAGTGGCCTCAAAGATGGAACACATCATTTAATCTTTGGCTAAATTCTAGGAGACCCCATGGAAACCAAGGGGACATGCCTTGCTGTTTTCTTTTAATTTATTCAAACTGAGATATAATTAACATATAACATTATGTTAGTGTCAGTTATACAACATAATGATTCAATATTTGTATATATTGTGAAATGATTACCACAATAAGTCTAGTTAACATCCATCACTGCACATAGTTACAAATTTTCTTTTTCTTGTGATGAAAACATATTTTTCATTTCTCCTTTATTTTTTAAATACTTTTGTTATTTTTCAATTACAGTTGACATGCAATATTATATTAGTTTCAGGTGTGCAACATAATGATTAGACATTTATATAAATTACAAAGTGATCAGCCCGATAAATCTAGTACCCACCTGACACCATACAGGGTTATTACAATATCATTGACAATTTTCCCTATGCTATAGTTGATATTCCCATGAGTATTTTGTAACTACCAATTTGTTCTTCTTAATCCCTTCCACTGTATCACCCATCCCCCTAAACCCCTTTCCATCTGGCAGCCATCAAAATGTTCTCTGTTAAGAAATCAGCTGACAATCTGATAGGGAGCGCCTATAAGATAAATAACTCACTGCTATTCTCTTGCTGTTTTTAAGATTCTCCCTTTGTTTTTAAACTTTCACATTTTAATTATGATGTGTTGTGGTGTGGGCCTCTTTGGGTTCATCTTGTTTGGGACTCTCTGTATTTCCTGGGCTTGTATGTCTATTTCCTTCAAAAGGTTAGGGAAGTTTTCCATTATTATTTCTTCAAATATGTGTTCAATTCCTTGCTGTCTCTCTTTTCATTTTGGCACCCCTCTGATGTGAATGTTGGTGTGCTTGATGTTGTCCCAGGGGCCCCTAAAATATCATCATATTTTTGGATTTTTTTTTTTTTTTTTTTTGCTGTTCTGATTAGGAGTGTACTGCTACTTTATCTTCTAAATTGCTGATTCGATCCTCTGCTTCATCTAATCTCTTGATTCCTTCTAACATATTCTTCATTTCAGTTACTATATTCTTCACTTTTGACTGGGTCTTTTTTTATGCTTCTATCTCCATTTTTATGTTTCCAATCTCTTTGTTGAAGTTCTCCCTGAGATCACTGAGCATCTTCGTAACCAGTGTTTTGAACTGTGCATTTGGTAGACTGCTTTTTTCCATTTTATTTAGTTCTTTTTCTGGAGCTTTATTCTGTTTTTTTCACTTGGAACATGTTTCTTTGTTTCATTTTGGCTACCTCTCTGTGTTTTGTTGCTATGCATTAGATAGAGCTGCTATGTCTCCCAGTCTTGGTAGAATGGCCTTATGTAGTAGGTGTCCTGTGGGGCTCAGTGTCCCTCCTCACCTGAGTGAGATGTTCCAGGTGTGTCCCTTGTGTTGATTGTGTGTGCCCTTCTGTTGTAGTTGAGCCTTGATTGCTGTTGGCATATCAATGGAAGGGACTGACTCTCAGGCTGATTGGTTTTGAGGGCTGGCCATGACTACAGTGGAGGAGCTGTTGTGCAGGGGCTGACCCTACAGAGCAGGGTTCTGGTGCCTGTTCAGCCTGTGTCATTTTTGGAGGTGGTTGGGTGGTACTCTGGTGTGGCCTGAAGTGGGCCACTGGCTGTGTAGGTTCTGGGGTCTCTTAGAAGGGGCTCTGGTGCAGGCCAAGATCAGTTGCTACTTGTGCCCTGGCCAGGACCACTTGTAATGCGCTACAGAATGATCTACAGATGACTATCACTTGTGCTGGGCTTAGAGGCAATTGGAAAAAGCTAAGCTGTGAACTGAGGCCAGCTGTCCCTAGTGCCAGGCTTGGAAATGCTTAGCAAGAGGTATGGGACACATTCAGGCCAGATGCTGCTTTTTGGGGGTTTGTGAACCTTTGAGAGATTTTAGGAAAGTCCACAACATGAGCCAAGATACGCCATTTATATGGAAAAGCTACTGCAAGCAGCTTGGGTGGGTCCTCAAGTTGGATGAGATGGGTTTTCAGGGAATCACTGGAGTGGAGGGTGGGGGCAATGGTGTTAGCTAGGTTGATGGAGACTCAGACATGGTTTCTGCCTGTGCCTGCACACTAGGTGTGGGGAGGGCTCAACAAAAGAATAGTAACTTCTGTCAGCATTTCTGTCTGGGAGAAAACTTCCTCAACAGCCCTTGATCTGAAGCCAGATAACCCATTTCCTCCCTGTTTGTTGCTGGTACTTGTCACATTGCTGCTCAAGAGCTGGATCTCAGAGCAAGTGTGTCCATCAGTGAGTAAGTCCATGTGTGGGCCATTTAAGAGGAACACCTGAGACTCCAGCACCCCTCTATCTCTCTCAACCACAATCTTCATAGGTTTTCATGGCCAGAAGTTATGAGGACTTCTCTCCCTGGCTCTGGAACCCTGGGCTAGGGAAACTGGTATGGAGCTGAGACCCCTTGCTCCTCAGCGGGGACTTCCACAACCAAGATAACCCTTCTGATTTTTTTTTTTTTTTAGCTGAGCAATCCTGCCACCTGTTGGCAGCTCAGCGGCAGCTCAGCTCAGGTATCGAACTGCTGTTCAGAGCTTGCACTCTTGAGTGAGCTCTTAACCAACTGGGCCACTCAGCCAGCGCTGGATTATTATTATTATTATTTTTTTACACATCAGTGGCTTGAAAATTTTTATTTAATTTCAGCAAATATTGGAAATAGAAAATGAATTCTGCAAAATTTCACAAATAAATTTTTCAATCTCCACTAACAAATGTTATCCCTCCCGATTTTGAACCACCACATGTGGGTGTGGGGCCAGCCCATTTAGCCTCTCTGCCCCTCCGTCTAGCCAAGACATAGCTTCTTCTATATATTCTTAGTTATAGGACACCTGTTCAACTAGACTTCAGGCAATTCTCAATGAGGGTTTTTCTGTAGTTTAGTTGTAATTTTGATATGGTTTGGACAGGAGGTGAACATAATATTTACCTCTCTGTCATATTGACTGGAAGCCCTCTGGTGAAAACTTTTAAGATTTACTCTCAGTAACTTTTAAATATCCTTGCTGTTTTTCTTTTTCATGTGTGTGTGCACATGTGTCTTTTCCTTCTTTTCTTTTCTTTTCTTTTCTTTTCTTTTCTTTTCTTTTCTTTTCTTTTCTTTTCTTTTCTTTTCTTTTCTTTTCTCCTCCTCCTCCTCCTCCTCCTCCTCCTCCTCCTCCTCCTCCTCCTCCTCCTCCTCCTCCTTCTCCCCTCCTTCCCTCTTCTCCTCCTCCTTCTACTTCTTTTTGCCATTTTTGTGCTGTTTCCTTGTGAGTATACCTCTGGCATGCACCTTTTCTGCAAGCCAGTAATCCAGTTAGATTGACAAAGTAACACATAATTCTGTTTGCTGATTTGTTGTTTAGCAAATGAAGTGCTCTCCACGCTGTTTAAATACCTCAACAAAACACTGAAACTCATGCCTGGGCAAATAGAGTTAGGATTTGATAATATGCTGTGAAGTATGAGTTTAGAATGGTGCTGGAAGAAAATATATGCTGCACTCAAATCTCTTCACAAACATAGTCCAATGTGTGCAATTCATGGGCAAAAGGGCATTTGGGAAAGTACATTAGTGTCTTTTGCTCAATTGAAACTGGATCCTAAATCTTACATTCCTTTCTTATTTAGATGTATTTACAATACTTTTTATTTGTTCTTAACTTTATAGGGTTCTATAACATTCTTTGTTTTTCTTTCATGATCATTTTTCCAATTAGCTCACAAAGCTCTGGCTGAATTTTTGGCATAAAGAAGGTAACTCCTTACTCACTGCACATTTTGAACAGTGGGAGAAGAAAGTTAACACACCCTTTGTATAAAGCATTTGGGAAACAATGATTTGTGAGTTTATTATTTGTCTAGCCAAATCTGAATTCCTCAAAATACTCTATTTTTTCCCCACTTTGAAGAATATTTCATTTTGAGTATCAAAGCCACTAAAAAATACTTCATCCTGACATATTTGCTTAATTTGCCATTGTAGGGGATAATTTTGATTTTGAGATGCTTTTAGATAGATAAACTGAAGATAGAAAAACATCTCAATGGAAGAGTTGTTTTACTCTTTTAATAAATTACTTAAAAGGGTTAGGCTGGCCCATTAATGGCTTAAAAAAAAAAATTGATAAACACAGAGCTCTAAGGCTGAAAGCCTCCTCCTGAAAGAAATACAAATGGAAATCTGGAACTCATTTGTTTTATAGTACGTTAGCATGACTTGGTTACTTTCATGAGCCCAGTCAAATATATGTATAGAATAAGATTTTCTTTGTATTTCATCCCTTTTTAATTAATAAGAGAGTTAACATTATTGATTGCCTTATTAATAAAGGATGTTTAAAATATTTTTTACTTATAACTTACCATATTTGATGTACTACTAAGTTCAATAACATTAATGATAAATGCCAGCCACACAAGAATTGTGACACATCTTGTGAATATAATAATTTATTTCTCAGTGTGGTTGAAAATAAAAGAAATCATTAAGTGGAGATTATAGTTGCATAATTCTGGACAATGAAGATTTTTGTTTTATATTTAGAGAAACATTTTTATCTATCATGTTCTTTTATTATAAAATATTGTACGATCATAAAATTTTAAACAATACAGAACTATGTACAGTTCTCAACTAAAGTTCTCTTCTTACTCCTGTCTCCAAATTAATTTGTCAGAAAGAATCACAATAACAACCTACACACTTTTTTTTTGAGATTTTTAATGTTATATAAAGGTATGTCTACAAACACACTCACATATGTACACACATTTACATATACATGACATATATTTAAGTTCATATGTATATACAAGAAAAGAGATTATAATACATATAATTCTATAACTTGCTTTTTCACTTACATTGTGAAAAGCTTTTCATGTGTGTACACATAGTAATACCTGACTATTTTCAACCGCTGATATTGAAACAATGAGATTCTTTTTTCACCTATCAATTTGGTAAAATTGGGAATGATTGTTAAAGCCTGTCTTTAGGTGGAGAATACCTATTATGCCTAGTAGGTGGGAATGAAAATAGTGCTGACCCGAGTAGTTACGACAGCTTTCTTGGGAATTCAGGCAGAGAATATAACCAAGTTTTAATGTATAATGACTTTGGCTCAGAAATTCCACTTCTAGTTTTCTAGTATATACAAATACTTTCTCATACATATAATGATACATGCAAACGGATGTTTATTGCAGCATTTTTTTTTTTTTGAGACTGAAAACAGGCATTTCTGAGGGCTTTGGAGATTGGTTTTTATTCCCCCACCCTGCCATGAAGCGTTTTTTGTTTTTGTTTTTGTCTCTGTACCATTTTTTTTCTTTCTTTATTCCCATCTCATACCCCCTCCTTTTTGACAACCATCAGCTTGTTCTCTATATCTATGTGTGTGTTTTTATTTTGTTTATTCATTTGTTTTGCTTTTTTAGATTACACATATAAATTAAATCATATGGCATTTGTCTTTCCTGGTCTGATTTATTTCACTTGGCACAAACACTCTCTGAATTAAAAAATTTGAAAAGGTAAACAACCTAATACTTATCAATATAGTGGACTGGCTAAATTAACTCAAATCTATTTTTCACATTGTGCCAGTGGGTTGGGCTATAATTATTCTAGACCAGGCTTGACTACAGTTCATGAGTGGGTCATGTGTACTCCACCTGTCTCCCATCCACTGGACCAGTGGCCACCTGAGGCACATCCTTCTCATGGTGAAAAGCAGGAGTGCAAAAAGATCAGCCAATCCACTTATGTGCCATTTAAGTTCTTGATTACATAATGTTTGCCAGCATCCCATGTACCAAAGCAAGTCTGATAGCTTAGAGTGACATGAATGGCTAGGATTTGTGCCATTCTCCTCCCATCTATGAAGGTCAAGGGGGAGAAAGTGACCATTTCCAAGTAATCAAATGACAGCTAATAAGGTAAAGTATTTTAGACAGATCCCACAGGTTTCCATTAAATTTTAGGTACAAAGAAATCCAATCCAGTCTAGTTGAACTTAAAACTTCAATATCTATTCAATTTACTGCTTATGTCCTACTCTTCTGCATCCAACTTCAGCTGAAGCCAGGGTCAGCACACCTGTAAAGATCTCGCTCTCTTTTTTTTCTTTCTGTTTCTTGGTCTTCTAATATGGAGAAGATGGACTAGGCCATGTTACTATTTGTTTTTTCATTATCACGGGTCCTAAGCATCAATCCTAAGGAAATGGGAAATGTTGTGTTCAATGTCATATTACTTAGCATGTATAAAACTGGGATTTCCAGTTAAAAGCAGCTGTGCTGCTAGGGAAATTGTTGTACCTGCAGTATATAATTTGAATACTCTGGAAAGGTCCTGGTTTGGTTTAAAATGTATACTTTTAAAATTCTAAACTGATTGGAGCCTAGGGTTAAGCATTGTTTCCATAAGGACTAAACTAAGAGACCATCTCAATACCTTGTATTATTGGTTCAGCTGTCTGACATCCTGTGTCTTGGGCGGGGGCAGAACTGGTGGGTCATTGGAACCGTCCTGAGATGCAAGGTGTGAGGGTATCCTTTATACCCACCACATATAGTGCCAGCTGTAGCCCTCCCAGTAGAAAACACTCTCATCAAAATAAAGAAATCATTCTGTTTGACATATTGCGAATCACATCGCTGACTCTGAGCTGGACTTCTGGCTGCTTATCATGAGGAGAAAGATAAGGGTGTTGGAGTCAAAATCATGTTCTAATCTCTATCTGCTACTTCCTAGTTGTGTGACCTTAGGCAGTAAAACTCTCTAAGTTCAGTGTCTTCTTCTAAAAATTGGGAATACAGTTAACTACCTGATAACATTATTGTGGTTAAATGATCCAACATACATAAAGTTCTTAGCACATAGTAGGTGCTTAATAAATAGGTTACTCTTATTATTTAGAAATGTATGAAAGCAGATAACTGATTGATTTATTAGAACATATACTTGCTTGGCTAGAAAATATCTGCTACTGTCTCTTAATAACTTAGTCATACTCTGTAGAAACTTGATTTTGTTTGAAAAACTCACTTTTTACTTGTTCTAATTTTTAAAAACCTGCAAATAATGTGGATTATTTTTTAATATATTAGATTTTAGTTGACTATCTGGCAAAAATAAAACATAAATAAAGTAAAAGTGCTATATTTTGTGAAGCAAGGCCTAGGAAAGTTGGTCTTGGGTGACAACCAACATATACTGACTTTCAGTGTTATAATTGTTTCCATTTTTCATTATTTCCCTGTAGTCATTCCAATGCACGTGTGTGCATGTGTGTGTGCGCGCGCATGCACATACACACACACACTATGTCAGTCAGTGTAGTTTCTGAAGGGTAGACAGTTCTGTGTGGAATGTAGTTGTTTAGTGGGCACCCAAGGATTCAAGCATAGTGAGGGAGCACCACAGATGACTTTGCTTGAGATATGATGTTTAGACTCCAGCAAAATCCGTATAGTAGTCCAGGGAACACATGTGCCCTAGCATCACAGAACTTGCTACTCATGGCCTATCATTATCATGTGATATTCCTAAGTCATTTTTGATCTTTGGCATTTGTCTTCACAGGAAGCAATCTCTGACAATGGAAAGAGCATGAGATTTGGAAAACCCACTCTTTCTAATATCAGCCCCCTCTCAGTTAGGTGTGCTCATGTGACTTAGCTTTCTCTAATGCAGTTTGAGTAGAATTAATGAGTACAATTCCAAACCTGGCCTATACATCTCTTCCAGTGTGTTCTTCCATGTTCTTTCTTACACATAATGATGAAGATCCAGAGGGTTATGGAACCACAAGAATGAAGGAATTTAGATTACTAGATGACCACATAGAGGAGAGCTACTCCACTGACTCAAATGCTGCTCCTGGGTCCCTTGTGGGAATAAGTAAATTTCTATTGTGTTAAGCCATTTTGGGAGCTTTTTGTCATCACAGCTTAATGACACTAATATATGAGATAATAGATATAGGTCCAAATCTGATATTTAATTTGTATGTGATACTTAGTGTTAGGCTATTTATTTGTCCTCTTGGAGGCTGGTATTTTGTGTGAAATATGAGTATAGTAATAGCTACTTCACAAATTATAATTAGGATTTTAGATAAGATATGTAAACCACCAAAGTTAAAGCTATAAGACCATTACTTTTTTCCTTTTGTTTTGGACCCAGGAACAAAGATGAATCATAATCTTTAGTTATGAAGCACTCTCATCACTGAATGGCTGCATTGTTTTGTTGTTTATTTGTTTATAATTATTTTTTATTTTCAATAATACAACAGACACTTGAGTACTCACCACTCAATATAAGAAGTAGAATATTGGGCCGGCCGAGTGGCGCATTGGTTAAGCGCTGGTTTTGGGATGCCAGCGGCCCCGGTTCAGATCCCACATGAGGGCCAGTGACACTGCCCTCTACAGCTAACAACAGCTCCACCTGGAGCTGGGCTGTGCAAGCCCCGGTGATGGTGTGGGCTGCAGCCCCTGCTGCAGTGGGCTGCCATAGGCTACAGTGAGTGGCCCGCAGCCAGCGTGAGCGGCTGGCAGCCAAGCGTGAGCTGCCAATAGCCGCGGTGAGCGACATCCAGAGGTCAGCTACGGATCTGCCTCATCCGGGAAGAGCGCAATGACGATACCAACAGTGAAGCAACATCCTCCGCAACTAAACTGAAAAACAAAAAGACAGCAACTTGTCTGTTCCCCTTCCCCGATTCCCCAACACTGTTCCCCTCCGGCAATTCCCCAATTAAAAAAAAAAAAAAAAGTAGAATATTGTGTGAAAATCCTTTTGCCATTCCATTATGGGGTAGGTCACAGTTATCTAGCATAGCCAGATGGCAAGCTATAGAAGATCTTGGTTCTTGGGTTATAGGAGTTTTCATCTGTATGATGAAGGATGCTTCAGCTCCTCTGCCTTTGTGATCAGAGTTCAAAATATAAGAGCAAAGTGACATAGTAGAATGTTTAACCCAGCCCTATTCTTCTAGTTGAGTCTTCTTTCAGGGTAGCACCAGCTCCTCATTTGCAGGAATTGGGAGGTCAGGTTTCCAATCTAACAGATATATGATGGTGTGAGGGAGTGGTGGAATTTGCTGCATGACATACTACACATGTTTGTGGAAATACCATTCCATTTTGGGGCATAATAAGGGGGGCTGGAGTCTAAGCCTTGTGGTTAGGATGGAGAGTCTTAAGTTTTGATCAGTGCTTGTTTCCATGGAGATTTGCAGGAGGCCAGCTCCTTTTCTGAGAGAAAAGCCTGCAGTGGCTTGGTCTTGGAAAGTTAGTCTTTACCTGTCTCAATCCTGTTATCTGAATTCTTCCCAATACTTGTTATTAGCAAACATTATTATCATTATTGTTATTATTTTGCCAATCAAAATGATCTAATGTATGTTATGTTGTAATTTATGCTTTCCAGATATCTGATAAAACTGAATTTTACTGTGTGTGTATGTTGTTCCCATGTGCTTTCTTTACCTGAAAGTACTTGCTCATTCCTTTGATCATTTGTTATTGTTTTCTTTGTCCTTTCCTTATGATTTCCAAAGATTCTTGAGATATTATTAATCTTTTATGGAAGATATCTTCTTCCAGTTCATAACACATATTTTTATTTTCTTTAATGTATTTTTCTGATTAGCAAGTGGTCTTAATTTTAATCTAGTTAAATTCGTCCATTTTTTTTTTTTGTACTTGTATTGGCACATTTTGTGTTTTAAGAAATCCTTCTCTATCTTAAGGTTAGAAATAAATTCATCCAGATTTGTCACTAAAGTATTTACTTTTGACATTTAGGTCTTTAATCCATCTGGAATTGATTTTTGTGGGATAGGCACAAACCCACTTTTATTTTTCCTGTATGAATAACCAATTTGTGATGGTCTTCCTATTACATCATTTGTATTTTCTGGGATTTGCGTTTGACATTCTACCTAGGTTAAAACCATGCACAGCACAGGATGGGCCACATAATTCCTTTCCTTAGACAGACAAAGTCTCCCCATCATTACTCAATGGTTCACTCCTCACCAATACTTTTTTCTTTTTGTTAGTGATGCTGTAAGCTTTGTTTCTTACATTTCTCTTAGTGGCAATCTTATTTGATTTGCTTTGCTCTAAACCATTTGTCAAAGTTCTTTCAGGGTGATTTTACTGGACTGGGCCACTTATTATTGCCCATAAAGCTTTTGTCCCTGATCATAATCAATGACTGAAGGTGAAGCATGTGTGCTTTGCGTATCTCGTCTCCCTCGGTGGACATCCAGGACTTTGGAGAAAAGTGTAGGTTTGAGTGTTCTGCAAAGTTGGGGAAGGACATATCAGTGTGTCAGGAGTGAAAAGCTGCTGAGATGGTATTGTGTGCATGGCATATGTGTACCCAGTAGAAGTGTGGGGAGATGTTTAATGATTTCTGTGGCCTTATTGATGAAATCCAGATCTCTGTGGTTAGCAAGAACTAGTGGTTTCCAGTGATGGTTCTCTCCAGAGAAATATGTTTTTTTCTCAGAAGCAAGTAAAAAATATTACTTGACAAAATTGGCATATAGTCTTGTTTTGGTAAACTTTTTCAGCCACATAAATACTGGTCACTTAAAAAATAATTCTCTTCTGATTGTTTTAAAAATGTATCTTATTGACTAAGTTGGTTAAGAAGAAGTGTTTCCTAGGAACACAGCTGCAATCTTTCATTTTTAACAGACTTTTGCACAACTGCCAAATGGAATTGATCTAATGTTAGATAAGGGAGGTACTATAGAAACCCAGTAACATAGAGAGAAAACATTTTTTCCCTCCAGAGCTTCAAAAGACAAAATCCCAATCCATGCTCTTCTCTACAATTCCTATTTAGCACACATTCCTCCATCTGATTCTGCAAACCAGTGTTACTATGGAGTCAGTCTAACCAGAGGTCCAGACTACACTGCCACCCTTTACAGATACTTCATGATGACACACCACCTACAAGCATAGGCAATTGCTTTGGAACAACATTTCCCTTGCAAATTCTTGACAGAACTCCTAGTAACATAGTTAGACATATAATTTGTCTAAGAAGTGTTTAAATAAGGAGTTGCTGAAATCTTATCTGTCAAGATTCCAGAATGTAATCTTGTGAACACAGTTCTCTGAATGGCAGTGAAACAGTCTAGTTTTATAATTGCTATGGGTCTTAGAAAAGCCTGCTTTTCATTTTTATTCAGTTCAATTCAGTTCAATTCAGCTATAGTTGCTGAACATCAAACACACACTAGGTCCCTGATACAGAATTTATTGAGCACCTATTATGTAGAAAGTAGTGTGCTGGGGGAGGTGATGAAAAGCCATTTTTGCTGCTTGCATGAGGAGACTAAACACTTCTTGGCAGCAAGCAATAAAAATCTCTCTGGCTACTTTCAACAAATGTATTTAGTGGAAGGATTTCAGGGGGTCATAGAATCGTAGAATTATTTTATCTCATTTGTAACACTCATATGAGCAAACAACCATGTAAGCAAAATGTATACAACCACTAATGACTTAAATGTATACTTGTTATTGTATATTTGTCCTTATCACCATATATTCATTTGTTAAAGATGCATGACAAAATAAACATCATGAGTTTATAAAAACTGTTCTGACTACATGTATCCTTGTTTATGCCTTTTAGAAGCTAGATTTAAAAAACTGAGGAAACAGGGGCAATGGTGCATAAATGTTATTATCCTTAAAATAACCTAAGAAATATTGTTGAAGAACTAATGAACATGTTGTAGAAAACTATCCTTTTATTATTTTCATCTGTGAAGAATCTGTTGATTTATACTATCTATTAAGCACTTGCATTTGAGCTAATGAGATAGATATGAACAATTGAGTGATATGTTGAAATAGTCAATATGCTATAGTTTGTAGTTTAACAAATCCCATTCTTGGCAGTGAAGCTGGGTTAGAGAAATCTGATTTCTAGTGCAAAATGATTACTCAGTCAAGGTTTTAAATGCAAGATATTTATTGATAATGTCCTCAAATGCAATAAAAGCATTATAACATAAAAAAGATAGTAGGGGGACAAGACTTAGGAATAACAGAAACCAAATATATAATATAATAATAATAATATAATATATAATTATGCAATAAATTTTAATATAGGATGTATGATATAATGTGTAACAATATAAGATATAATGTCTTATATATTATATACTTTATATTATGTGTGTATATATACATATATATTATATATTATATATATATATATTACATATATAATGTATATATATAATATATCAATTCATATTATTATTCCAAAATGCAGGGAGTTTGGATCATTTGGCGAGTATCTCTAGCAGGAAGTAACATTCTATATGCTGGTGATATTATAGTGACCGCCACTCTATCCTCCCTGGTGATAAGAATTAAAGTCCCCACTTAAAGTCCCCAAAACATCAAATTGATCGAGATTTGGTCTGATCACAGACCTACCCTGGCTGAACCAGAGTTTCATCTATAATTGGAGGTGGGCATTTACAAACCAGGAATTACTCTTCCAAAACTTCAGATATAATAAGGGAGAGGTAATTCTCCCCTCCAAGTTAGAGGACTATTAAGAAGTGGAATACTGCCAGGAACTGCCTACTTCAGGCAAGATGGGCATTATTACGTTACATAAAGATGAAAGAGAATGAGGGCCGAGGAGGGCACATTACATTCAGAGATGAATTAGAAGACCATTATGGTTGGTGAGAGATGGAGCAATAATGAAGTGCCCTCTAAGAACACACCAAGTGAATACACAAAAGGTAAAATGGGATGGTCACATGAGAGTTAAGCCATAAAATTAACACTTTGCTTGGTTTGATTGGTCAGAGATAGGCAAAGTTAATAAAAGAGACAGAGTGCTGTCCAGGCCAGTAAAACAGGGCCAAAGTCTGATTGAAGGCGTTACCTTATCCAAGAAAAACGTGTATCATTCAGTAGGGATGTTGGTCAGCCAAAGAGAAGCAGAGAGGCACAAGCCAAAGTAGGGAGGGCCCTGATTAGAGTGTATCAACATCCATTTCTCATAGGCAAATGCATCCTTATCCTGGAAGCAGATACATGGGTGTCGTTAAACAATCCAGTCAACAGAGCTGACTACCAGAGATCTAGTTATTTGCTCACCAATGTATCTTGTGATAAATTGATTTCCACAAGTTTTCCCATAGGGGAAGTATGTGCAATAGAATGAATATTTTCCAACAGTTCTATTTCTCTTTTTAAATATATGCTCTGGTTTATGTATCCAAATAAGCATGTGTTTTCATCCCTAATCAACACTGAAAATCTGCTAAGGACAAGTTTATGGGTAATTTTTGAGAAATGAGTCTCCATGAAGAGATGGTTGCATAAAGCCAGACTGCCAGGGGTTAAGGCATGAAAGTGTCTTAATAATACTCCTTTATACGTGTGTAGTGTCCTATAGTTTCCAGAGCATTTTCACTTATATTACCTCATTTGACTATATTGTGAGGGAATTAAGAATTTCAAAACCCGATTGAAAGTAGGGATATTGGCATTTTGAGATTATGTGATTTACAGGTGAGAAATGGCAGAGAGAGAAGTATTCCTTCTATTGTTCCAGTGTTTTCCCATTGGTCTACGCTTTCTATTACTTCTTTAGCATTGTGCTGCTCACCATTGGATGAAAAATGGTGAATGAAACACTGTTCTGGCCCACAAAGAGTAGGCAGTGCTACAAAGCTATATATTTGCATAATTTATTTTGTATTTACGTTTTAAGAGGAATCAATTAAGTCATTCACTAATCCAAACTAAGCACTAGAACTATAATGGAGAATTGGCCAATATGATTTTTGTCTTCATCAACCTTTCAAATCTGGAAGATATTTGGTATCTACCTTCTGTTTGCTTCAAGGCCAATGGGCTTGAAGTCCAAATTATTGAATGTCTATGACTGTGTATAGTCCCAGGGACTTTGTATGCATTATTTTATAAAACACTCTCAACCTCTTTATTAGGGAACATTGTTAAATCATAGTCTTTTGAGCTCACATATAATTAATTTTCCAGAAGTCTTTTTCCCTGGATAAACTATAAACTTCATAAGGGCAATGGCCAGCTGTCTTGCCCATGTCTGTAGTGTATATACTTATAGGTATGTATATATATATGTATGTATATTTATACATACATGGATATATATACACACACACACATATTTATGTATGCATTGTATGTGTACATGTGTATAAAACCAACATTTATAAAATACATGGAAGTATAAGGAAGATAATATAATTATTTAATTCTACCACAACCCTCAATCTGTATTTCACACACACATTGGAACTGATATCAGCTCCATATTTCCTGTTTTCATTTTTATTCTTCTCTCTTTCTGATCTTTGTTTTCCTATCTTCATTTTTTGGCGTTAAAGGAGGGGCTTTGGCAGCTTACTCACCAGCTCACTCGCAGCCCTGAGACAGCGTGTGTACAGCTTTCTGGTTTTGGGGTCACTTAGCTTCGGATCTGCTCTGCTCTCCTTTCTCCCTGCAAGATCTTTTCATGTTTCTCTTTTGCTGACTTCGTCTTTTAAAGAACTCTTTTTGTTTCTCTATTTAAAGAAATTCTGAAGTGGACTTTGTGTTTAGGAAACACAAAATATTCATTTGAAAGCTATCCTCACATTTAGGAAGAGGTTTTCTTCAAATTGAGACAAAGAATTTTCCATCTAATGTTGATTTCTAACGGAAGACTAGATAGAACAGGTTCCATATCTTATTTTCTTGAACAATTTATGTAAAATTAATTTTCTTATAATCCAGGGGTTTCTTACACACCTAATTAATTAGTAGCTGGATCCTCAGAGGTCACTCTAAAAATATTTTGAAAAATATTATATACTCTGACACTACAGAAAATTTAAAGTTATAATGTCACTTATAAGACAATGGTTAATTGAATAGTGAGGGAAAAAAAAGTCCCTCCCCCACTTTCCTCCTGCACATAACATGGAAAGATTTTCTTTTTTAAATAAAAACAAATCTTCTCTTCCTTGACTTCCCTCACCAGGTTTAATCCCCTTATTACAAATTGTTCTAGTAACATCAATTTATCAGTTGTCTGCTCTATTATAGTTGCAACTATTCATCTATTCACTTAATCTGCAAATATTTATTGAACGTTCTTCTCTGTCAGGCATTGTTCTAGGCTCAGGGGTTACAGCAGGAAACAGTACAGACAAGGTCCCTGTTCTCACAGTTTTTCTTCTATTGGGGGAGACAGATAACAGAAAAGTAAATAAAATGGTTTTAGGTAGTGATAAGAGCTACAAATAAAACAGGGTGATGTGATAGTAGGAGAATGTGGTGGCAATCTATGTTAGATACGATGTGTGTTAGCTATCTATTGCTGCATAACAAATGACCTCCGTAATTTGTGATTTAAAATAATGGCAGTCTAGATTTATCACAATTCTTTGGATTGACTGGGTTCGGCAGGGTGGTTTACCTGTTTCACATTGTGAAATGAGGTCATTCATCGGACTGCATTCAGCTGGGAGCTTTGTTGGTCCTGGCATGTCCAACATAGCCTCTCAGCTTCCTGGGTCTCTCCATGTGCGGTCCTTCATCTCAGTAGTCTAGCCCATGTTTTACGCTCCTTGGTGGCTAGCTTCCAAAAAGCAAAGGTGGAAGCTGCTAAGCCTTGTAAAGGTTAGACCCAGAATTAGCATAGAGTCACTTCCATCATAGCCTGTTGGCCAAAGCAAGTCACAAGGCCAGAGGGAAGTAAATGCCATTTCCTGATTAATGAAGCAGTACTTTTTTGTGTGTGACTATCTTTATTCTTGAAAGGTGGATGATTATTTGATTACTGACTCTTTTACTAGAATTTAAGATCTAAGAAAGCAGGGGTAATACCTATTTTTGCTCACTGCTGTTACACTGGTGTCTAGCACTGGTACCAAAAATGAATGATAATGTCAATTAATGTCAGTAAAAGATGAGGAAAGAAAATACTTGGCTCACATATTACCTCCTCCCCATCTTGTAATCATGAAAGGCATTGGTAGTGGATCACAGAACTTTTTCTCCTTGAACTCTGATAGACCTTAATATCCTGCTTGACACAGCGATCCAGGTAGTCTTTACTTATCAAAGTTCTCATGTGTTATATCACCATGGACAGAAACCCAGGGACAGGATTAGGGAGGGACAATGAGCTGGGCTTGGAAAGATCTGTAAGATTTGGAAAGGCAGAATAAGGGGACTAGGCCTCCACTAGCCTATATTGTTCCTTTAGACAAATTAGAACAAGGTGACCCTTCTTGGAAGATGAATATAAAAGAAGAAAAGAGCCGTCCAATGGCCAGCAACTGATCTGCCTCAGCCAGGAATAGCACAATGATCATAATACCAACATGGGCCATTGAAGCGATGTCCTCCACAACTAGACTGAATAACAAAAGGACAGCAACTTGTCCGTTCCCTTTCTCCAATTCTCCAATGCTGTTCCCTCCCCCCAATTCCCCAATAAAATCTTTAAAAAAAGAATCCAAATTCCCCCACCCCTACAATGTTCTCCTTTTGGGTGGATACTTCTCCTTGGATTGTGAACAGACAGCAACTTGTATGAAAAGCGAAAGGAAGTTCTTTCTCCAGGCTGATGCCATCCTGATCCAGAGAATGTGGCTTGATTTAAGGCTCTGATGGATTGCACAATTTTTCCAGGAGTAGAAGGTGACTTTGAGAGGCTATTTGGATATGAGCAATTGCAGGGAATGATAAATGAAGGTTATGCTTGTGATCTTCATTTTCAGCTCAAGAGCTCTTTTTTTCTTAGAAGCAGTGGTCTTTCAGGTTGAAGATTCATACCTACAATTCTTTATTTTAGGACCAGTTGATTCTACCCTGAGATCAGTTGGGTTTACAATGATGACTAGCAAGCATCCAACAATGATTATGTTTCCTCCATATCAAAACCCCAAGTCAAAAATGAAAGTGCTAATCAACCAGTTGTTTTGTCTACGACATGCCAAACTATTAGTTAAACTAAATCAGCATTTTTTATTCCCTTTAATTGTGTTGCCAAAGTTTAGGAGAGTCCGTAATCAATGGAAAGACCAGAGCTCCCATTGTCTGTTGAAGCCAAGGAGATATATTTAGCCCATTGACAGATGCTTTCACTTTTCAACCAGATGTTGGGGCATTATAACCACAATGACATATAAAACATATGAATTTCCATCAACATGCCTGGAACTCTCTGGTATCTGTATATTCTAATAGGTTAGACAAAATTTTGTATTGTAAATCTTTCTAAAACTCTATTTTCTTCATTCTTTGAATACTATAATACATTCATTACCTTTGGGGAGAATCTTAGCCTAATATTCAATATCTTAGTCGAACTACCATCTCCCTCTTTTCCCACCATTCCCTTATGTTTTATATACTGTAGACTAGGGTTTCTCCACATCAGCACTATTCATATTGTAGTAGATAATTCTTTGTCTTGGCACTGTCATATGCACTGTAGGATGCTTAACAGCATCCCTGGCCTCTACCCTTTTTCCTTTATGTCATACTCTATTCCCTAATTCATGTAGTTCTTCCTCCTTTTTTTTTTTTTTAAGATTTTATTGGGGAATCGGGGAAGGGGAACAGACAAGTTGCTGTCCTTTTGTTCTTTAGTCTAATTGTGGAGGATGTCGCTTCACCAACCTATGTTGGTATTATCATTGTGCTCTTCCTGGGTAAGGCAGTCATTGTTTGCTGGCCATTGGATGGCTGCTTATGGCAGCTCCCAAAAGTTCATGCCTGCTGCCAGCCAGCCCCACTGCAGACTACGCTGTCACTGGTGACTTACAGCAGCCCAGCTCCAGGTTCAGCTGTTGTTCACCATCTTGGCTGTAGAGGATGCAGCGTCACTGGCCCTCACATGTGGGATCTGAACTGGGGCTCTGCTGCTCAGAGCTGGCATCCCAAGCCAAGTCCTAACCAACACGCCACTAGGCTGGCTCAGTTCTTCCTCTTTGACAACCTTTTTTGTTGGTAAATGGGGTGGATAATGTGTCAGTGCAGGTTTTTCCTTTCTACCAAGAGTCAGGAGGGAGATAGAGGGCCAAACAGGCAAGGGGCAAGAGAAAGTTTGTGGACTCATCTTGATCCCATTATGTTAACGGGACAAAGACTACCAGCTATATGTTACTCTACACCTGTGGAAATAGTGTAACATACATCCCAGACCATGCACCAAGCTGGATTCTCTCATTTGGTGTTCCTCACAATCCTGTGAGATAAGGACCATTTTACAGAGAAGGAAACCGAGAACCAGAGGTTGTCAATCATTCACCACAGATAACCCAGGTAACAAAGGGAGGAGAGATGATTCAATGCCAGGCAGCTGAGTCCAAGAGTCCTCCCTTAATACTATTTCAATGTGCAGAACAATTTAGGAAATATTATCCTTGAGGTGGTTTGCTTGGTTTCATCTTCCTGTTATTGAACGATGGATCTCCTAACAGGAAAAGCCAATTGATTTTTCATCTTCCCTGTGTATTTCCATTTCAGGACTTTCATTTGCCTCTAATGACTTTCTCAGGCCTTCCTCTTGAGAAGGAGACCTTCCAGACCTGAGCTCAGCCCAAACATGAAACTTCTGGGAAAGAGTTAGGAAAGTCTGTTCAGCTGTTTTTGTAGAGGGAGGAAAAAAAAATATATAAAGTACCTTTTCTCCTATTCCCCAAAATAACTTAGTGTTTAGACTTTCAAATTAGCATGTGGTCAGACCTTTATGAGAAAGTCCAGAATTTTTTGGAAAATACTTGAATTTAAGACTCTTCCCTCCTCTTCCCTTATAGAGCAGGGCTGTGAGTCTGAAGTGTACTTCTCATCGGATGGTTGGTGAGTTTGTGACAATAGGCAGAGGGTGCCCTGTACAGAAAGCTGGTCAGCCTGGCAGCTTCTGTTCTCCTTTGGGTCTTTGCCACTCATTCCTCCTCTGATGGTCTCCTCTGCAGCATCTTCTCCAGGTTTGCTCTTCATTTGATAAAACTCACTTATTGGTGCTAAGTTTAGCATCCAATCAGCGGTTCATTCATTGATCCGTTCCAATATACAGTAATACCTTGGTTTGCGAGCATAATTCATTCCAGAAACAAACTACTCATATTGCAAGATATCACTTGTTTATCAAGTTAAAATGTATCAGAAATGTTCGCTCGTCTTGTGGAACACTCGCAAGCCAAGTTACTTGCAATCCAAGGTTTTACTGTATTTGTTCAATTCTTACAATGTGCTAGACATGGTGTCTGGAATTATTATTTTTTTTTTTTTGAGGGCAGTGTCACTGACCCTCATATGTGGGATCCGAACTGGGGCTTCTGGCTTCCCAAGCCAGCGCTTAACCACCACGCCACTCAGCCGACCCAAGTGTCTGGAATTTTATGTGTATTATTTTACTTATTCACTCCAACAACCCTATAAGGTGGATGTCATCATCACCAATTTACATAAAAGGAACCAGCGTTTGGTCAGAATATGTTAACTGCCCCTGGTCGTTAATGTCTTGAGTGCAGAACTTAAATTCAACCCAGAGGTTTGAATTTGTCTGTTTATAAAGCCCATGCTGTTAACCACTGTAAATCATTGCTTCCTGGTAGTAAAGTGGAGCTGGCAAACCTTGGTTATTTTTATGTGGCAGAAGGGAGGGATGGAGGAATTGGGAATAGTGACTCTAGCTGAAGAAGCTGTCAGGTCTTTGATTAACTTAAAAGTGGAAAAGGGATAGATGGCGGCTGTGGATCCCTGAATAGTGGAAGCCACATAAATATTTCAGTTCAAAATATGGGAGGACTTTCTAAGAGTTAGAACTCTCCAACAAATGAACTCACTCCACCACTGAGAAGGCCATGTCCATCATTTGAGGAGTGTAAGCATGGCCTATGTAATTACCTGGTGAGGCTGTAATATCACAGGGAGGATTCAGGCAGCTGAGAAACAGGTGAAGGGGAAGAGCTTGACCCTCTGGGTTGTGATCTGTGACTCAATGGTCTTAATACCATGAGTTTACATGACCCAGAATAAGTTTCTTCACCTGTTTAAACCTCAGATTTTCCATTTTTGAAGGTTATTTCCAGCTCTACTGTTCTCAGACTACATAGCTAGCAGGACCAAACTCTATGTAGGGATGTAATTAAAAGAAGTGTTCTTACTATTTTAGCCTGACAGAGGTGAGCCTACTGTTGAAATCTTAGGTTTCACACTCAGGTTGGTTGGAAACTTGAGCCTGGAATCAAGTTCTTCTCTTGCTGTTTTTTTCTTGTTTCTTTCTCGGTTATATCCAAAATTTGTTTTATTCATCTCCTTGGGCCACTGAGGAATAATAACTCTCTTGAAATATTCTTGCACTCCCAATATAAAGATTTCCTGGTGCTTCTAGAATTAGGGTTCCATTAGGGGACAAGACGGGCCAGATCAAGAGACATGGGTAGCCAGAGATGGGATGGTAGCAAGGCTAGAGATTGCGGGGAGGCAACAGAGAAAGGACTGGCACAGGTATCAGGTGACATTTCAGAAAGGTAGGTGAACAGCTTACAAGTAACCCTTGTGAAGGGTTGTTGCAAGAATTACCTGTGTTAAATGTATGTGACATGCTCAGAATGGTGTCCTGGCTACATAATAAGTAATATAAAAATATTGTCAGTTGCTTTATTATTGTTATTATTACTACAATGTTATCTTTTGAATCTAATTCAGCTATTGCACAGAGTAGGTACTTAATAAGTATTTGTTGAATGACTCAAAAAATGAATGAATTGCCCCCTTTGAAATATATATATATATATATATATTTAAACAATGATTGAAAGGCTAAGTGCTAGCTGCACGTTTTGGTAATGGTAAGATTTTTACAGAGGAAACGGGAAAGCCCTGTAAACCCTGACATCCTGTTAATATTATGTTGTTATTGTAACTGTCGGTCCAGATTTTTCACTGCTATTCTTTTTTATTGTGAAACTCTTGGAAGTGAGAGGTTCTATGGAAAATGTGATTATGGGATAAGCATTTACCATTAGTATGACCTTTGCCAAGTCCTAAGCCTGAATGAGTTTCTGTTTGAGCTGAACAGTTAAAAATTGTTCTATTTCTGAAGTTTTCCAAGTGACCAAAATGCCTCTGATTAGAAAAGAAATGCTGCTTATTCATTCCTTATATTTATTGCTACATGTATGCACATATTGGTGTTCACTGAGCCAAACTGTCTGCTTTTTTGTTGAAGAGGATGTAGTCCAGGCTTTTCTGGGCGTGTGTTGTAGGGATCACTGTGCCCTATTCCGAGTCCTTGTTCCCCTGAGCCAGGGCCTCGTGCCTTGCAGCCCAGGCTGAGGTTGCATGGGGAGAAGCAGGCAAGCTAGAGAATTACCAAACTGTTTCTCACGTCAGGAAGTCTGCAAAGCTACATGCCGGTCTCCCCAGGTTCTCTGAGTGAAGCTCACGTACACCTGTGCTGAAACTGGGCTGGGGTCAGCTCAGTCGACCCACCCTGGCAAGCTCATGACCTGGAGACCCCAGAGGACTTCAGGAGTGAGCGATGGTAGAGACCACAGGGAGAGTCTGGCATTACAGATAGAGGCCCAAGCTGTCACCCAGTGCTTTCCAGATGGAGATCACCATAAATGGAGTCTGGCCTTCATTCTTACAGGCCTGAAAACTAGATTTTTCCAGGACACCCAGGACTCAATGTGTAGCACTCAATAAGTTTTAGGAATTAATATTCCTATTCTCTATCTCTAACCCTGCTGCCAAGTTTTGAGAGTTTTTCTCTCTGTAGCCACCGAGGTGCTGAAATTCCTGAGTTTCCTTCCTGTACATCAACCCCATGCTCAAGACATAAAGCAAAGGTACTGTTAACATTGGGAAATAAAGGGGAAGCAAGGTTGCTAATGGTTATTTCCTGCTTCAGCCTCCATTCTCTTGGCCCAAACAGGGAGGGATGTTTCTGGTGTAATCACCCACATGCATGGGAGTTTCTCGTACTAGAATGAGAACAAATGTGTTGTGTCTGTGGCTTCTGAGGTGCCTGCCTAGGATGGGGTGGTCAATACTGGTTCATTGGACACAAGTAGGATGTCTCAGGCTTCTTTGAAACACATCTTTCCATTTCAACCTAAGAATACACAAGGTGTCCCTTCTTAAAAGAGGGTCTTCGATGAGCGACACATGGCTAGCGTGTTTGAGAACAGTGCCACTTACTTTTGCTCAGTATTATAGTAAGTTTTCTCCATAAATTGGCTTATCAAGCCCTTGAAGAACCCTGCAAACTATATTATCATTCCCACTGTACAGAGGAGGAAACTGAGGCTCCAAAAGGTGACACCTTTTGCTTAGGTTCTACAGCTAATACATTGCAGAGGCACAATGTGAATTGGAACTCTGTCTCTATTTCCCCTGCTCCTAACAGCAAGAGGAGAGGGAGAGATAGAAATCAAAGCAGGAGATAGGAAAGAAAGAGCCAGGCTAAGGCAAGAAGGAGGGGGAAACCAGGGCAGGAGAAAACTGATGCTTGGAAGGGTAGGCAAAAATATACCTCAGAGCACAGTGAACCCACTAGGTTTTCTGCTCTTTATAATTTAATCCATAGTAGAATCATGTGGAAAATGTTAGTGGTTGACTCGGTGGGACTGCCAGTAAAACATACATTTAAAAAAAGTTGAGGGAAGCCCTGCGTTTGCTTGGTCTTGGAATGAGAGCTGGGCAAAGATCAAAGCAAGAGAAGACGTTCAGGAAACACATTTCTTTAACTGCATGCAGAAGGGAACTTTTCACAACTGGAAAATGAAAGCCATTACTGCCAATTCCAGAGCATGGAGGTTCTACCTCATTAATCATAGCTGTCAGGTTCCTTTCTGTAAACAGCAAGCTGTTGACACACAAAATATCTCCTGTTTTTCGTGGAAAAGCAGAAAAAGGAGATGGTGAAATGTACAAGTCGACAAAGTAAGTGCTTGTTAGTGTCAAAATAGGATGCTCTGTGTCCTTACAGAATACAGAGCAATGCAGTATTTTGAAGCCATTGCAAAGCATCAAGAGAAAAGTTTTATATTTAGGTACAGCTTAACTACTTAAAGTTCCTGTGAAGAAAAATGCAGACTAGAGATGCAATGATGATGCTAGAGATTATTCATAAAGCAAAGGTGTCGAAACTAGGGTAATCGCAATTAGTTTTGTGCAATAGTCAATCATGTGATACATTCCTATGGTTTAGTGTAAATCTCTTACTCCATTCCAGCCCATGAAGTAGGGCAGACAGAGCTAGGACTGGTGGGTTTTTGCATCAGAGGGGCCAGTTGGGGTCCGCAGATTGCCTCATGTGGTCAGGAGAGCAGCCAAATCCCATTCAAACATTCCCAGCTGCCTTGGCAGGGGTGGAGAAGGTGGTCAGGGATCTGAGGGAGACACTGCTAAGCATCAAATCCAAAATGGGAGGCAGAGAAGAAATAGAGCCGAGAGTCAGGGAATTGGATCAATGCAAAAGAAGGTTGGGAAGAATCACACACATTCTTTTGGGATAAAAGTAACAATGGCACATATTAGTAGATGACCAAGGTCAGCTCCTACTGTCTTCACCACTACACCTTACACCAAGCTTCTGTCACCTCTCATCAGTGTGACCTAGTAACCACCTAACCAAGTGGCCTTCTTGCTTCTGCTTTTGCTGCCCTACAGAATGGTCTTTTTTGTCTGTAAATCAGATCACATCACACCTCTCCTTAGCCCTCCAGTACATTGACATTAGAACAATATTCAAATGGAAATCTGATAACTGAAATTTCAATAATATCCAAATGTTATGTATTAATACCCAAATATACTAATGTATTTATTAATATCCAAATATATGTTCTGCTTAGTCCTCCAGTGCACTGAAATTAGAAATATATATATATTTTATGATGGCCATCTAGCTCCTACATTACCTGGCCCCTGTTCTCTCTGACTTGGAGCTCTTTAATTCTTTCTCTGATTTACTGTTTTGTTTTTTCTCTCTTCTTGAGCATATAAACTTGTCTCTGCCTGAAGGACTTTTTACTTGCTGTTCTTTTACTGAGAACACTATTTCCTCTGAAATTTACCTTCTTGGCCTCCTACTCAAAATGTAAGGCTCAGTTCAAATATCTCCTACTTATTCAGAGAGGTCTTCCTTAACCATCTTGTCTAAAACAATACATATTACCACCTAACATTTTATTATATATATTTTAGTTTATTTGTTATTTCTTCCCCCACTAGAGGAGTCCTCATGAATTTCTTAAATTTTCACATTTAAATGTAAGATCAAGGAAGATATGGCTTTTTTTCTGACTGCTGTATTCTGGAACAATGTCTGATATATTGCAGGCATTCAAAAATGTTTTTTTTTTTTTAACGAATCAATGAGTGAAAGGCAGGCCTGCAAGGAAAGTAGTGCCTGGACAAGGAATTGTTAAATCTGGATTCAGCTCTGATTAACTTTTCTCGCTGTGAATAAGGTGGGGCTACCATCTCCAAATGAATGAATGCCATGAACTGTCCTGACAGTTCAGGATCTATAAACATGTGTTATGATCAAATGTATCAATACACATGAAAGTGGAACATGAAATATTTAGCAAGAAAGCCAGTTGCTGTCAGGCAAAGAATCAGTGTGACACATACAGTTGTAAGGAATTTATACTTCATCCAACATAAAATAAAGCAGAGAAAATAGCTGAGAGGAGTTGGGTTTAAGTTTTTTCAATTAAGAAAATCATATAAGGAAAATGTTTATTTCATAGGCCATTTATCATAGGTCTTAGAATAGGAAGGAAGTTAAGAAATACGGCTGGTCTTCTGTTTTGAGAAAGGAAACGCTTTAGTGGCTACAAGGGAGGTACAGAACTCAGATTCCTGCCTTTACACCTTAACTCCATTCCTGTCTAGCTGTCAGATCTTGTTTGGGTAGGTCACTTAGCCTCTTTATGCCTCAGTTTCCTCATCCAAATAGTTCAGAAAAATATCATCAAAATAGAATCCCGGGAGGATGATGTAAAACAATGCAGAGAAAACACTTTGAACAATGCCTACTCAGTAAGTATTAGCTATTATTATCTTTATTTTACAACAAAGTGACTGAATTTCCGAACATTTAAGGGACTTTCAAAGTTGCACAGCTAATGTGTGGTGGAGCAAGATCTAGAACCTAACACTTCTGCCTCCTGAAGCTCTGTAGGTCGATTTAAGGATTTAAAAAATGATTTATGGAATTAAGCATATTGAACACCCAAAATTGACACTGGCTACAAAACAATGTGCTACTGTAATAGTTTTCCTAAGGAAAACTATATATACATAGATATGTATGAAAAGTACTGAAAGAATATATACCAAAATGCAAATAGTGTGTGTCTGGAGGGGGAGTTTGAGAATATGAACAATTTTATTTTCTCTGTGTTTTGCTGTTTGCCACATTATTAGAATTCAGCAGGTATGGCTTATATAGCCAGAAAAAAATGTTATTTAAAAGCCAAAAGAACAACTATAATAACAGCAGCAATGACACCCTGATATGTTTTGAATATGTGATTATAAAAAATCCTTAATTTATTTACACGGCTTTACATATTCCAGACAATTCTAGTTGAGACTCTCGCTGAGCCACTTAAAACCTTTCACATGTGCCCATTCCCCAGTCTGCCACATTCTAATTCTGTATTTAGGTATCGGTTTCCTCACTATTCCTATCTGGGTGCCTCATATGGTAGCACTTCAAAAATGTTTGATGAGTGACACGCCTGCTGGGATCCAGGCTCCGAAAACAGTGTTCCTAAGGACCACCCCAATTCCAGAATTACTAGGATGATTCACAGGATCTCATTCTCCATACTGGTGAATTATTTTTCTGCATTTCTGTATTCTGTTTCTAACTTGGTTATGTTTCTGATGCTCTTCCCTTTTACACTGAAACATTTATAAACCACACTAAGCATTTATATTTCACATCCAAGTATTCCTTATCAAGAAGATTTTAATAATCATCCTCTGAAAAATGTCCTAAGGAAATTTGACCGTACTACTCTTCATAGGTTGATGTAATAATTTTTTTGTGGTTTTCATGGACATTTTTATGACTTATTAAAATAGTTCCTAATCTAAGTTTTAGGCTTTCCTCAGACAGTTTTCAGGCTGTTTCCTTAGCAGAATTATAAGAGAGAGTTTAAAGGGCAATGAAAAGTATGTGGGCCAAGGGACAGCATCTTGGTGCTACCATCCACTACACACCTACATGTGCTGGCTTCTGCAGGTGTGGCTTTGGGTGCCGCTGAAGCTGACGTGGCCTGGTGATCTTTGTCCATAGACTCTAGAGAGACAATATCTATGGAATGCTTCAAAGTAGGTACATGGAAGCTTTCACATGAATTAGTGGTATTGAATAATGCATTACACAGAGAAAGAGGAATTCTGTAAACAGAGGAGCTTCTGACTGAGAGCAGTCAGATATCTAAGTGCTGTAGGATGCAGGCTGACTGCCCTACAGCGGACATCATTGGGAGTGGACAACTGGTGGGTCCAGTGGACCCCTACCCTCTACATTCTTCTTTTATTTGACCATATAGCTCACTAGGTAATCATCAGTTTAAAACATGAAAGCACAGTGAAGTGTGTAAGACATCATACAGTTTTAACCTTGGGAAAATGATGTAGGCTTTCTGGGCCTCAGTAATACAAATAACGATAATAGTAATAACAGTAATAACAACAACATTTATTGAGGATTTACTCTGTGTCAGGTACTGTTTGAAGCACTTGACATGTATTTATTCCTTTTATAAAATACCTTCCTCACACCGTTTGTTGTTAGGACTAAGGGAAATAAGCCAGGCAAAATTTTTAGCATAGCACCTGACCAGTAATACTGAGTTCTCAAAGAAGTTATCTATTTTTATTATTATTATAAATAATAATATTAATGATAAATGCATACTATTCCAAATATAGCTGTAAAAGGCTTTAACACTGGGGGGCTATATGAAGTCCCAAGGCTTTATAATATCCCAGAATCACCCACAACCTAATTCAGTGCCTGACACGTATTAAGTGATAAACAAATATTTATAAAAATAACAAATGTGCTAAATTATATGGGTGTTTTTGCAAGTAGATTTCTTAGGGAAGAAAGTGTGTAGTTTTTTTCAGATTTTCAAAATATCTCATAGTCTAAGAAATAAAGGACCATTGCTTTGAAAGGGGATTTGTCATCGTGTTGAGTAACGAAGTCCTAATGAGTATAATTGGGAAGCAGGGAGGAAAGATCTGAGTGGAGCTGGCTTCCCGCCATGAGACAATTTGGAAAAGCCTTGTGATGCTAGCTTCTGTGTTGGAAGTCCAGGATGGCTCCCTCTCCCGACCTGGAAATTCCCACTTGCCCTCTGAGGCCATTTCCATAAGACGCTGTGGGATTACTGGCTGTACATCTAGCCTTGAATGGCCAGATAATTTCATTCTGGTTTTGTAGGATCATAGAATGTTAGCACTGGAAAGAACTTTATCCATCATCTATTTCAGGGTTTTCAAATTTGTAGCAGATGTGTCACCACTCCTCGTTCTGCACTCATGGAAGACATCTCTAATTGGGGACAGCATTCTTTACATCTGTGTCTTTGAAATCCTTCTTAACGTAGTACTATATGCAACCATTACCAACTACTGAAAATTAGCATGTGGTAGGAAACCCTGTTTTCCATTCATATCACGTGCCTGATATCCTTTCATTACAGTTGGGAAAATTGAGGAGATGACATTTAGTGTCTATGGATTAGACTTGAGCACTGTGGAGTGAGTGATATGAAAGTTTTGAGATATGAATTACAACAATTGACTACAAATTACAATAATCTAAGTACCAAACATTATCTCCTTTGCCTCTGCTGTTATTTGTTCCTCATCTTTCATAGAATAAAGAAGGAAACACTTTTGAATGTTTACCTTCTCCCCACACACCAGTCTAGAGGCAGCTGAAAGCAGTCTCCTAAGCGGTGAAAAGAAATTACAAATGGTTATTTTAAATATTAGTCCATATGTTGTTCTTTTTTATTTTAAACAATAAGTTAGTTATCCAGAGGTTCAGGCTTCAGGCCACTCCCTCTCATCTATCAACATTCTTGAAAATAACAGTGTGGGGAAGTCCTGTAGATAAATCTAAGGGATCTGGAGCTATTACAACTGGCTAAGGATCAGCCACTTTCTGGGCCTCAGTTTCCTACTATAATAGAAGGATATTGGACACTGAATAGGAATAGAAAATGGGATTCCTCATGCATGGGAGAGAAAAAAAATGGCTCACTGTTGAAGGTAGATTATGAGCATTTATTTATTTTTCTGTGTTGTGTATATGTGTGTGTGTATGTGTGTATTAATGTGTGAAAAGATAGCATATTTAAATGAGGGTGAGGATTGGCCAGAGAAAGACATGAAATAAATGCATTTCTACTTTTTTAAACCATTAATTAATTAATTAATTAACACAGACTTGGCTTCAAACTTACTAACATCACTGTAGTTCCTATAACTGACTGGAACCCTCCCTCTGCATTATGGGTGCATATAAGTTCTGAGCCTTGTCATAAAATTTTCCAGTTGATTCTATGGGAAAAACTGGAGAAAACTGGAGTTTTCAGGCAGACCAGCAGCGATCAAGTTCTGGCATGGCCTAGATTTTTCTTTTTTTCCTTGTGAGGATGGGAAGGGTGGCTAAGGAAGGGAGGGTTGCCTAATACATAGCTACCCCTCTGCCTTTATCATATACTCTAACTGGCTTAAATTCCATCTCTCCCTTTCCTTTTGCATTGCTTCCTCTTTGCAATATGAAAGTTACAGATATACATTAGAAAATAAGCCAGTATTACATGAGAACATATTTATTGGCTGAATAATAAAAGTTAGTTAAGGAGTTATGAGAATTAGAATTCCCCCTCCTTGAAGTACAAGTTTCCAATAAGCAAACAGAAGCAAAAGCCCCAAACGAGAAAGAATACATTAGTAACCTAAAGCATAGGCATTTGGGGGTGTGTTCAAACCATCAATCGACTTCTTTGTAATGGACTGTAGCACTGATGACAGGGACATACAATGAGAGACATAGCAAATCAGCAAGTCGACATTAGTGCACAGCCACCACAAAGCTTAGATTTCTTAAATGTGGTCACATGAACTCACATACACCCACAGAAGCACTTCAGACAGCTCCCTGCAGAGGAAGATTTGCATATATTTTCTAGCCAATGCAAACAACAACAACAACAACAAACAAACACAAAAATACCCACAACAAACCGCTAAAACCAAAACCTTGGAGACCATGGTAATAAATAAGAGAAAAGGTGAAGAAGAAACAGGTAAAAATAGGTAACTTCCATCTGCCGGTAGGCATGCAGGGCAGCAGCTTGGTCCCCATCTGAAAAACAGGCAACGTTGACAGCTTTCAGAGTCCAGGAGACAAGGCTGAGGGTAGAAAGAAGTTCTTTGCCCTCTCTCTATTCGCTGGGTATTTCCACAAAATCTCCAGCATGGGGAAGTTTAACACTGCGGAAACTGCGTCCTTTAAGATGTGGCTGAAACAGGTGTCTGCAGAGTTATCAAGCCGCTAGGAAAGGCGGGAGGCAAGGCTTTCCATTGTTCTTTCTAGGTGACAAATCAATAGCAATCACATAAATAATGTACAGACACAAACCCACTCAACTATCACTTCTTTCCTTTTAAAGATGACTTCATTCTCCAAGTGCAAATCTGGATGTAAAAAAATAATAAGTATCAGGGAAATGTTAGCCCGGTCCCCCATCCTCCACGCAGGGGCCGATGTGATTGATGCCCTCTCCTGGCAGCGTGCTTCTCCACCTACACTTTCAGATAATCGTTTTTCAGCCGACCTAGCCGGGTCCCGTGGCTCCTGATGGTGAGGGCCAGCAGCTCGTATCTGTCCCTGAGCCCCACGGAAATATCGAGCGTTTCCTTCAGCAGGGACTTGGTATGGACCAGCATGCCCAGAAAGTCCTCGTTGAGCCTGCTCTCCTGCCGGCTGTCCTGTTCCTGGCCCTGCTTGAACTTGCTTTCCAGCTCCGTGAGGGACTTGTCCGAGTTGGAGTAGGCATCCCCGATCTGGTGAGACTCCCGGCGCAGGTACTTGCCGTAGCTCTCTTCCCCGTCCAGGTCGTAGGAGATGCTCTTACTGATGCCTTCCAGGACGCGCCCAGCGTCCTCCACCTGGCGGCCCAGCACAGTGAACTCCTCCCGCAGGGTAAGGCTCAGCAGGCTGCTGGCCTGGCTCCCCTCCCCCTGGGAGCAGCCCCGGCGGTCACTCACCCTGAAGAGCAGCTGGCACTTCTCAGGGTCATCGTTCTCCTCATAGTCCCCGTCAGGCACAAAGTAATGGTGCAGAGTCCCGTTGGACATCTCCGGGTAGAGAGGTCCATCAAAGTAGCCCTGACACAGGTGGCAGAAGAAACCCATCCAGAGGAACGTCAGGAACACCATCCTGGATATTCAGGATGACCGGGGACCCCTGGAGAAGATTTTTCCACCCGGGTACGAGGAAGGGGGTCCCCCTGGGAATCAGTGCCTCCCTGAGATTATGTCAGTCTCAGCTCCACACAGCTTGCTGAACCGTGGCCCGCCCTCCCCAGCAGGCTTCATGTGGCTGTGGCAACCGCGCTGGCTTGGGTAGCAATGTCAGCAGCAGCAGCAGCAGCAGCAGCAGCAGCAGCAGCAGCAGCAGCGAGGGATGCACGCTGCCTCTGCACTCCTGCGCTCGGTGCTTGGTGGCTGGAAGTCAGCCGGCTCTTTCCCTGTGGGATCACAGGGCAGAGGGAGAAGCCCCTCCTCCAAGGCTCTGGCGGACACGGGCTGTGTTGCCCCACTCTGGGGAGTTTCCCCTTGCTCCTGGGAGAGGATGCCTGTAGCTGGAGAGAATGGCTCTTGCCCTCTGATACTATTTCAACGCCTGGACTGGGTGGGAATGCCGAGCTTTTCCTTTGGCTAATGATATCCTGAGGATCTCTCTGCTCTCAAATTACAGCTGGTTTCGTCACTTGAATGCTAGGGAACAAGTTTGGAAAGAAACCTCTCACCAGGTCTCTGTTATTAAAGGTACAGGGTCTCTTTTTAAAAATTGGAGGGGAGACCCTACAAAATAGAATTTGGCTTGAAGGAGAAAATGGGGACAGGATGAGTAGAATTCCCACAAGAGAAAGACTGGTTTGCTATTAAACATATTGGGAGGAAGGGTGATTACCTGGAGAAATGCCATTTCACATTTTTAATAAGCATGAGTTAGATTGGATTCAATGATGTCTATCTTTATTAAGAAGTTTGTGGCTTTGAAGGCAAATTTGAAGTATAGGAATGGCAGTTTTGTTTGGGAATGCTTAATAAAATGAATAATAGCAATACTTTGGAAGCAACAGGAATATAGAAAACTGATTTAATGCATGGTTGCATGTATATATAAGAACAAAAGCTGAAATGGAATTGTGCCGGTTTAATAAGCAAATGGACTGAAATAACCGTTTAATTTTATGAAAAGTCATCCATGCTAAGCTCCGGCACTACATCTTTAACTTAACATTTTTACAGCTATTGCTTCTTTTGAGATACTTAAAAGTCTTTGAAGTATACAAGGCTGGTACTGTTTCCCCATTTTCCAGATGGGGAAACCAAGGAATACTATGTTAAGCAAATTGTTTTTAGTCATGAAGTTAGATTGTAGGGATCATTAAGTCACAGGACTTTTTTTTTTTTCATTTGGGGGGGGGAAAGTATCTTTTTTTTTAAACAGGCTATTTTAGTTTCTGATTTGTGAATTCATTAGCAAATAGCTATCCTTGAAACCATCTCATTTGTTCAACAAATGTTTATTAAATGTTTACTTTATACCACAGTCTATTAAAAGTATTACAAATAGATCAGTGAACAAAAATAGAGACAATTTTGTGTCCTCTTAGAGCTTATGTTCTGAGAAATGGAGCAAGAATTAAATTAAATAAATCAGATATATTGTATGTTGGATAGAAATAATGTTATGGAGAAAGGACAGGGAAAGGATGAGAAAGCACAGGCAGCATTTTATAGTACCAAGATTATTTCCCTTTTCTGACTTGAAATGTCACTGAAATGCTCACGATTTGCCTGTGTTTATTCTTATCTCCCTAAGTTATAGGGTCTGGTGTCATTCAGAGCCACAATGCCTTACAGCTCTGGACTGTCACATGTATTGCCATCACTTTCACTGACATAAACAAGCCAGATTCCTGGATAGACAATAAGTCTGGTTAAGTAAATGGATATTTTGTTGATGTGGTGTCACACATGCATAGTTTTTTGAGACATGTTGTCTGCACATTTTAATTCTTATTCAAATATTTGACATTATGAAAACATAGACCAAAGGAGTTTTCTTCATGTTGATGGTCACGGAAAGACTGCAGCTTAGTTTCGCTGTACAGGTTTCCCCAGCTATTCAAAAGTACCATGTTCCTGTGAAAACTTTTGTAAGCCAAACTGGTGTAAAGAAGCAATTACCACTAGTTTATGTGGGGAAAATTTGGAAGTGTTCCCAGACCCCCAAATAACCTACCAAATCATACCAAATAACATATAAAACTTAAAATAACACTAAAGTATAGTAAAAACAGGAATGATATGATACACAGCCTATATAAAGTAATATAGTATGTATAGAAATAACATATGTACAGCATAGTTTTACTTACACGTATGTTCTGCCTCTATAACTGGCCTCTGCAGAACGAACACTGAACGCTATTGTCACTTTTCTCCTTTTTTCTGGTAAAAGCAAAAAGCCCTCTTTGGATTTCTTTTGGTTAGCTAAAACAGGTACCAATGTAGGTCTTTTGTAAAAGCAAAATGGTCTAAACTGAACTTTTCAAAAGCGAGGGATACCTGTATTCCAGCAAAAAACTACAACCTCCAGTTGACAGACTGGACTTGTGAACTCAAGAACCATATTGCTTCATTGCTTTTTCTCGGGGACATTCACAAACGATAACAGATGGATTCAAAATGGCTACTTGGCAAAGAAGGGAAGAGGAATTTCCTCTGATTCACCCCACTCCTTGAGCAGTCCCTCCCTGACTTACTAACCAATTCAATTAAGCAAACCTATATTAAGCACTTACACTACTACTTGCCCCCCTACTACGTGCAGGGCACTGTTGTTTGCTATTGATACAAAGATGTGCAATAAAAACTTCAGCATAAATAGAGCTTGCTCTCTGGTTGGAAAGTCAGGCATGTGTATATATATATATATATATACACATACATACACACACATAATCATAATAAGAATGGCTCAAAATATTTACTTTTTCTTGCAGTTACCTCATCTAAAGATATGAACCCTATGTTCACTTTTAAAAGGGATTTATTTATAGGTTCTTCATACATTCCCACTTCCATCTTGGGTGGCTGTAATCCAGTCAGAGTAAAGGTGGGCTTTGGAGGGTTGGCCTCAAATAAATAGAGGAAATGTCCAAGCCCAGACATACCAGATAGAGGACTTTGAAGGGTAAAATCCTTAAGCACCATCTGCTGACAGAGACAACAGCTGAGTCTAGGGCTCAACACTGGAGACAAAGCTGAAGGGCAGGAATTGGGTAAATGTAGGGGTAAAGGTGGCCAGAGTCATGTAAGTAATAGGGGAGCTCCCTCGCCCAGCACCGGCTGCTTATGTGCCATCCTGGCCATGGAGTGCCAGAGGGGTTGGCTAGCTTAAAACTTGCTTATCCTTATCCTTTCCAGTGCACTTTAAATTCATGGTCCTCTGGTTCAGTTACCACTTTAGAGAGGGACAAAGAGGGCCCGGCCAAGTAGCTCAGTTGGATAAGAGCTCGCTCCAGAGTGCGAGCTGAGCTCTGAGCAACAAGGTTGCCGGTTGGATTCCTGGCCCGAGCTGAACAGCCACTCAGCTGCCAACAGAGGGCAGGATGGCTCACCTAAAAAAGAAAAAACAAAAAAAGAAAAAAAAAAGGCCAGCTAGGTTACAGAGGGAACAGGAATTGACGCTGGCACCACGAGCCTAAAGACTTGTAAGGTTCCTTAAACTGTGATTTCCACTTGCCGAAGGATTTTGTGACTCCTTGGCCGTTTCTGATTATGATAATAGTAGAAGTTTTCTAGAAAAGGGGCTTATATGAATTATGTATAAAGAGAGTTGGGGAGATGGGGTCCCACTATCCAGTCTACAAACCCCAAAAGAACTTCTGGGAAGTGGGAGACCTCACTCCCAATATCCTCCTGAAATGGTCAGGCTGAATCCCTGGACGATGTCAAAGGAGAAGAAAGAACAAAAGGGAGTTAGCCTGGACCAGTGTAAGGGGTCTGGGGTGGGAGAAGAGAGAAAAAGAAGAAAATTGGGGAAGATGAGGACACAGTATTTAGCACTTTGGGATTATTTTTTCAATTAACTGTAATTGATAACACGTATTGAGCAGCCATTGTTTACGGAGGGTGGGAAGGAGAGAGGAAGAGAAATGAATGAGAAAGAGACGAGAGAATCAGAGAAGGAGAGAAGATAGCAAGCAAGGAAGAAAGAAAAGATAAAAGGAAGAAAGGAAGGCAGAGAGTGGAATACATTTTGATTATCTAGGCTGCAATTTATTTGGCACATTAACTCATTGAAGTGGTTATTATTATTGTTTGCTATCCGAATATTGGCCAGGGAAAGAGGAGAATTAATTAACAAGAACAACCACCAACTTCCCATCAAATATAGGCAATAAAACACACCTGTGAAAATGATGCTAATACTTACAAGGAAAAAAATACAATGTGGGAAGAGTAATCAGTTCTCCCATCCTTTCTTTATTAGTCAGAATAAGTTATGATACACTATGATAACAAACATCACTAAAATGCTAACACCAAATTCAAGTCTACTGCAAGCCAAGGTGCCTCAGTACCTCTCCTCTATGCCCTGACTGGAATGTAATTTCCTCTCATGTCTTAACTGTGATGCCATTTCTTCTAAAAGCCCCTTCTTGATTTCCAGGTTTAATTCTCCCTGTCATTCCTTTTTATATACCACCCTGTTGTTTTTCTTGTAGCACTTTCCACAATTTAAAATTGTACTTTAATTTATGTATTTATTTGTTCTAGGTTTTTCTCTAAAGCTTGACTTACACCGCACAAAGCTAGGCGTACTGTTCACTTCTGCCTCCCTAGTGCCTATCACAGTGCCTGGCTCACAGGAGATACCTCAGGAATATATGTCAGCATCCTACCTAGACTAAGCTGGGCACTTTCCATTCAGCACTTCTGTTTTTGTAGTTAGTGTTTCCATGGTACTTTTTCTTTGTTCTTTTATGAGGTGTATGCACTGTATTGGTTTAGCTTCCCCACTTGACTGTGAGTTTTTCAAGAGCAGGGATGTATTTTATTTACCTTTATAGTCTCTGTCAAAGCCAAGCATGTAGCCAAATATTTGTTAGTTGTTTTGATAACCAAACTGCAGAATTTAAGGAATTCTACTAGTGAATGATGGTCAGATCAACCATTTGAATACATGTTTGGTCTGGCCAAGTCAGCCAGTGATGTCTCACACAATCTAGATGATCCTGGCAGGATAGAAAGGAAAGAGCCCTGTGAATTCCAACATTCAGAACATTCAGAAGGGAGTATCGCTCAGAGGGCTGACATTTGACCCATCCTAAGTCAGCTACGCAGCAGTCTATACATATAGTCCTAGAGTGTTCTGGTCTGTAAATTACAGAAGCGTCAGACCACCCTGCAGGGTAATTTTCTGTTTGCCTCATAAAGGTTTTTTCTTTTCTGCTTTTGGAAGCACACACCCTAGTTTATGTTTCAACTAGGCTGGACAAGAATCAGACCTTATTTGTTTGCCCTCTTTGGGCAGTGTTTATTTTTCTCATCATTTTAATCATCATGTCCAACAGAATGGGAAGAGATGAAAAAAAAGCAGAGAGGCAGAGTGTGAAAGAGAGACTATATCAGTCTTACTTCAGTTCTGCATGGACTGTGTTTAGCAACCATGTGGGAAAAGAAGTAGTAGATGCAGCTCTACAATCCGTTGAGGTCGTTGGGGGAATGGGGTGCAAAGAACCTGCAAATGGAAGTATACAGCGAAGGTCATAGGACAGGGACCTACAAAACCTGTGATGATTTGAGGGAGTGGAAGCTCACACATGAATGGGAACAGGACAAGTATCATGGAATTTTTAGGCCAAGAGCCGATGACGAAGGTTACCGAGGAACAATGGGGCTGAATCAGACCCCTATTCAAGGCACTCCACTGTTCTGGTCTTAATAAAACTTATAAAGGAGTCCACAAGATAGCCAACCAGATGTCCCTCAGACATCAGTTGATAGCCAACCAGATGTCCCTCAGACATCAGTTGATAGCCAACCAGATGTCCCTCAGACATCAGTTGGGGTGGGGAGTGGAGGGGTGTGATGTGGCAGGGTTAGTAATAGCATTTCTCTTTCTTTGTCAGAAAACAGGAACATCTTACATGCTTGTGTTTCTTGGTTCTTGGCTGCCTTCTCTTTTTTCTTCTTTTTTTTCCTTTTTAAGGGATCTTGGAGATTTGAAAATTGCCCTGCTGTGAACAAGTCCTTGATTGCGTTTTGAATCCAAGTCCAAATCCAATTTTTAATTCTAAAGAAATGCAGCTGGAACAGGATGATAGAGGCTATTTTGATGATGAGTCAAAATGGGTTTGTCATTATTGCCTCTGGGAGAAGTCTGAATACATTTTAGAAAGCTTATTTCCAGATCCTAGGTCCAGGGAGGACCCAATTTATTCCGCTTCTTATTTTGCCGTTTTGTTTATGCTGCCTAATGAACAGCCACAATTTGCTTCTCACTCCCTTTAGCTGCTCCTCATTTGGCCCTTATTGCTGATGGCTCTGATGACCCCAAATGGCAAACAGATGGAAGCAGAAGAGTACACTCATCTAGTGGTTTGCTGTATAATAAGTCATTCAAAAATTCTCTTCAGGTATTGAATCTTAATTTAAAGCATGCTCTTGTTTTAAACTGGGATGCTCTCCAATCTGACCAAGTTCAGAGTAGGTGATCAGCAAATATTTAACAGAGGTATGACGTAAATGATTACAAGATACATGAGGTTACCAATTTAACATTGACCCTGTGTTTTTAAACCATGACCAAGAAAGAACTCCATGGTATACACTTGAGACACTGTTCATTAGTATGGATGAGACTTTTCAACAGTATTTACATATCCTGTAGCTGAAGATCACTTAGACAGGAGAAACTTATTCATTTACTGATGAACTTTTCCAGTAAAGGTTTTGTTCACGACAGACAGCTCTTGATTTGTTGGGAGTGAGTCTGAGTCACAGTCTGTCTTACTCTTAGCATGCTACTGCAGCTCTGTAAAAAACAAACAGAGAGCCGGACGAGTGGCGCAGTGGTTAAGAGCTGGCTTGGGACACCAGCGGCCCCGGTAGATCCCACATGAGGGCCAGCGACACTGCCCTCTTAAAAAACAAAAAAGATATATATATATAAAAAAAAAAACAGCAAATAAAACAATGTAAAGGGCTATAAAAGGAAAATAGTATAGATTTGGTTACATAGAAAAAAGTATGTAAAATTATTGTAGTCACAATTAAATGAATTGGAACAACATTTGTAACACATTTTAATAAGAAGTGTTTAATATTCTTAGTGTGTATTTTGTTCATCAAACTCAATGAGAAAAACTCTAGAACCCCAGAAGATAAATGAACAAGTGGTAAGAATAGGCAGTTTTCAGTAGAGAAAATTAGATGCCTATTTAACATATAAAGTATGTAACCTTTATATGTCATATGCAAGTAATGAAAAACCAAAAGTAAAAATAACAATGAGATAAAGTTTGTCCTAATATTTTAAGGTGGGCATATTAAGGGGTTTGACCATTCTGCAAAATAGTATGGTTATTTGCATTGGGAGATTTAAAATATTTTATATCCCTGGACCTAGTAATTTTGTTTCTAGAAATATACCAGAGCCAAAAATGCATAGAAAGACTTATAAGCAAAGGTTTTTTCTTTTGGCCATTGCTGCATTGTTTCTTTGGCCATTGCTGCATTGTTTATAAGAATAGAAAGCTAGAAACAAGCAAGATGCCCCAAATGGAAAAAAAAAAAAAGCTAAATACATGACATATCTACATGTTGGCAATATTTTTCAATATTTTGAAAAACTAAATTTAAAGATATTTTAATAAAATGGAAAATGATTACTATACAATACTATGTGAAAAATGATTAATAAAATAACAATAACAATAATACAAAGCCAAAATGGTCATATGACAAAAGGTAGTATGTTTGCTTCTATGGCGGGATTAGAGTAGCCCCTCCTGATCTGCAGGGGATACGTTCCAAGACCCCCAGGGATTACATCAAACCCTCTCTCTCTCTCTCTCTCTCTCTCTCTCTCTCTCTCTCTCTCTCTCTCTTCTCTCTCTATTATATATATATATATATATATATATATATATATATTATGTTTTTTCCTATTCATACATACCTATGATAAAATTTAATTTGTAAATTAGGCACAGTAAGAGATTAACAACAATAACTAATAATAAAATTATATTCCAGTGTACTGTAATAAAAATTATGTGGATGTGGTCTTTCTCTCTCTCAAAAGATCTTATTCTACTGTACTCACCCTGTTTCTTTTTGTGCCTACGTAGTGAGGTGAAGTGAGGTGAATGACATAGGCATTGTAATGTAGCATTAGGATTCTCTAAGGGTTACTTGAACACAGGCACTGCCATGCAGGACAGTCGATCTAATAACTGAGATGGCTACTAAGTGAATTAATGGTGAGTAGCATATATAGCCTGGATACACTGGACACAGGGATGATTCATATCCTGGGTGGGATGGAGTAGGACAGCACAAGATTTTCAAGCTATTCAGGATAGTGTGTGATTTAAAATTTATGAATTGTTTATTTCTGGAATTTTCCATTTAATAGTTTCTGACCCTGGTTTGACCCCAGGTAGCTGAAACAATGGAAAGTGAAACCTTGGATAATAGGGGACTACTGTACAGGCAGTAGCAATGTTCTTTAATTTCATTTGCATTACTTACATTTTCCACCATAAGATATAGTAATAAATTTTAGGAGGAAAAAAGAGAAGCAAAGAAAGGGACATAGTTCAAAAAGGTTGAAAAATTTGGGCCATGTTCTGAAAGCACTCGCCTCCTTGTGGAGCTCCTGACCTCACATTCTTTAGGCCCCCCTGACATTTGGATCCTGGGTCTGCAGGTTGTAGACTCTCATTTGCAATAGTCTCTTAAACCACTTGTCTCTAAAGCCAGACACCCAAGTCTGTGAATTCAGGAGCCTCTGAGAGATTCCTTCCACTGTTAAATAAAACCAGCATGTTCCATTCTTGTGGACTTTGAGGTTAAATTACTAGATTTTCATGGATCAGAATTTCTTATTGCCAGGGTTATGAGTTGGCCTGGAGGGCAAAATGAGGGGAGATGCAATCCACATGTGTTCCAGGGTTATTTTGTGATGAAGCCCTTCAACATTGAGCTAGGTGGAGAGCTTCTAAACCAGGAATCCTAAAATCCAGGAATTACAGTCAAGCTAAATAATCCAAGAGAAATGGATCTTAATGATTTTTCCTTTCTTTCTTCCCAGTGTCTTGTATGTTTATTAAGACTGTTGCTTACCAAATGTCGCCTCACACCATCATCTAAATGAAAGGGATTTGTATTTGGTAACTTCATAGCCTAATTTATATCCTGTAATGCACATCATCAAATAAAAACATTCCACAGTATTAGGTACTTAGCACATTTTTTCAATTTCATTTTTTTTAATAGAAATGAAGGTTTCTTTCAGGGATAGTTAAACTAAGTTTGAATATGTGTGGTTGTCCACATACAAATGTTGTTGTAAAGAAAAGGGGGAGAAAGGTATAACTTTCCATTCTCAAAGAAGATAAATAAAAATGGCAGGTTTTAATAAAGTTTAACAACAAAATTTGTGTTGGTCTTAACCTTAATCATGGAAAATAACCTTTGAAATATGTTTTGCAAAGCTGTGAAAAATAAAAATGAAGTTTGGATTTTAACAAAGTTTAAAAATAGAGCATGTACTACTACCAGGGAGTAGTCAAGTAACCAAGTAACTGATGGTGTTTAGAGACTCTTAACAGCATATAAAGATAAAAAATCATTGGTTTCCCCCAAAGTAGACCAGTATCTAGTACAAACTGACAGCAAATAATAATTTATAAATAGTGGAAAGACATGTGTTTAATAATAACACTGTTATGACGGCACAGTAATATAATAGGGTTGAAGATGTTTAATGCGAAAAGAACAAAAAATAAAAATGTTCTCAGTTTTTTCCTAGAGATTTTGGTTGGTATTAAGGATACTGATACTTCACTGTGGGGTATGTCCCTGGATCAATGGTATGTTTGGATAGGATGAGCATGAGGCTTTCTGCCTAGGATAGCTATCTTCCTTTTTTCTCCTTCCAAATGGTTTATTGATAATGGCTTTATCTCAAAGCAGGATCCAAATGGAAAGGTACAAAATGATCCTCAGAGAAGAAAAATATTCTTGTCAGGAATAATATAAACAAGTTTAAAAATAACTAAAGGTGATTTGTCATTAAAATTTTGCTTTCCACTTGTAGAACGGTTTTTGCAATCTCAAATTAAAGGAAATATTTCTTAGTTTTTAACCTCCTGGGACCTCCTTGGCTCAGGTATAGCTGCATTCCAAAGCTGCTTGAAGAGAAGAAAGGGATTAGCTCTGGAATGGTGAATGCACTGTGGTTTCCACTGTGGAATTCACTGTGTGTGCTGAGCTCCAACAGCTGACAGGAAAGAGAAAAAGTAAGCATTCAGATGTCAGGCCTATATGAAACTAAACATCACACTATTTGGATACATATAGATTTTAGATGTTTGGCAATGTGTAGGTAAAATGATTCTATTTTTTGATCTTACTCTAGATGTTTTAATATGTTGGAATTCTGGCTTTAGAATCCTAAACATGGAGAGGTTTATAGGTATTTTAGTTTGAGGAAGAAAGACCATTGACCGGAAACTGCCATCCCAGATAACCAGAAACAGAATATTATCAGGTCATATGAACTCCAATATTACAGGTAAACTTCAGACCCTTAAAAAAAATCACATTGATTTGTGCTTCTGGCCAATATGGAGTGGCAGAGATTGAATATACCTTCCAACCTGAAATAAGTAAGACACTAGACACAATACATTGAACCAGTTTTCAAGACATTGGGGATCAGGCAAAGGAGGACAGTGACACCTGAGACATGGGAAACCAGACATGGTGTAGGGAGAGGGAAACCCACATTGAATTCAGTGTCCTCCTTGAGTTGAGAAAATGGAGCTAGAAGTCCAGGGAGTCTAGGTTGGCTAGAGTTCACAGAGCAGAACAGTGGAGAGGATGCAGCTGTAGAGATCTGCCTAGAGTCGTCCTCAGGTCTTCAGGCGAGTAATTGGTTAGCACATGCCCTCAGGTCTTCAGGCCAGTATTGGTTAGCACATGCATGTAAGGAAACTACCAGACTAGAGAAAGAACCACCCAAAAGGATGAGAGGAAGCAATCTTTAGAGCTCTTACAGGGCTGAAAAGGGGTCCAGTTTCAACCAAGCAAAGCAGAAAATTTCACAATTCACTGAATGCTGGGTAGATTACGCAAAAGAATTTTGCTTCGGGAGTGGGGAAACCTTAACCATATTTTAAATACCGCTCTGATCCGGGCTAAAAAAAAAACAACACAAAAAAGAACCGCTTATAGACAAAACCTGTAAAGATTAAGGTAATGTACCCACATCCCGAAACAAAACTCAAGAATGATAAGAATAAGAATACAAAAAAATCTAACACCCAATAAGGTAAAATTAATAATGTCGAGCACCTAATTAAAAATTCCCAAATGTACAGATTTACCAGGTGTTCCTCGTCCTAGGTAAATAGAACCCATCGTAAGGAGAAAAATCAATCACAGGTGATCCAGAAATGACTGATTGAAATAGTAGACAAAGACATTAAAACAGTTATTATAACTGCTTTCCATTTATTCAAGAAGGTAGAGGAAAGCTTGTTGATATTAGAGATGTAGAAAGTATATATTAAACAAAAAAATCAAATCAACCATAGATATGAAAGCTAAATTGTCTGAGATGTAAAAATAAACCATACTGAATTAAAGATAGATATTAATAATTCATGACAGATCAAAAAAACCCCCCAAAAACAGTGAACTTACAAATGTAAAAAATACCTAAAATAAAGCACAGAATTAGAAAAAATTGAAGACATATGAAGACAACATCAACTTCAAGCAGATTTATCTATATGTAATTGCAGTTCCTGAAAGAAAAGAAGGGAAATAAGCAGAAAAAAATATTTAAAGATATAATGGCCAATATATTTTCCAATTTGATTTGAACTATAAAGCCACAGATCTACAAAGTTTTAGAAACTCAATAAAAGAATCATGAACCAAACTATTTAAAACTAGTGATAAAGAGGAAGTCTAAAAATCAGAGTAGAAAGATAAATTGTGGACAGAGGATGAGGATAGCAGCAGATTTCTGTTATGGTAAACAGTGCAAGCCAGCAGACAACAGAGCATCTTTAAGTTACTGAAAGAAAGAAAGAACCCATTAACCAAGAATTCTGTATCCAGCACTTATGTTGTTCAGAAATGAGACCATGGAAGAGGTGGCGTGGAAGTAGGATCATTCTTGCCATGATGGTGTAAGTCACTGAACTCACAAAGATACCACATTGTAAATCAGCAGTAGGATATTGCTAGAGGGAAAGGGCAGACATATTTGAATAGAGTTGTCAATAATGTCATCTCTGGGTCTTTTCTCACAATGGCTGAGTGCTGAAGCCAACAGAAGGTGACCTTAAGAAGCAGTATGTTGGTATTTGGGAGAGAATTCCTGAAGAACATGTTGGTCCAGGAAATTCTAATTTAAAGGTCATCCTTTTTACCTGCTGAAGTGACTACGGAAGCACATATTAAGATGGAACCTCTACCATCCTGTTACTTTGAGCGACTTCAATGAGCAGAAGAAACCCACTGCCAAGCCATTCGGATATTTAGCATGAGTGAGAAACTTTTACTACCAAGATTTTGTAGTTGTTTGTTACCATATTATAACCTGGTCATATATTCTGAAAGATTTGAGATGGGAAAATTTTTGTCCCAGTCTTTGTCATTATCCAGTGCTGTATATAAAAATGTCAGATTGTTAGTGTATCTCTTCTTGGAAGCCTATTTATATGCACTGAGTACTCTAGTTAGCACACCCTAGGTGCAGGATGATTTAGCTATAAATATTTTGAATATTTAACTTTACCAGGCTAAATTAAACTGAAGCATCCATCTCCACTTAGGGAGTTACCTGTCACAAAATGACTGGAAAAGCCGCACCCATAACCACGACCCAGTCTTCACTGAATTATCCTTGACTGGAACTGTTAAGAACAGCCACTCTGACTCTTCTTTTTTCTCTGTTGTTTGTGAACCAACCTTCCATCCTCTTCCTCGGTTCTGATTAACACATTTGGGTTGAAACCATGAATAAGTTCTTGCTATATCTAACTTCTAGGTGAACAAATCCTTGTAGATTTCAATCTCTAATCTATTGTGTCTTTATTTTGAAATTAGACTCTCAGAGGCTAATCTATTTACAGGAATTTCTCCATATTTTATCACATTTCCCCCCCATATCTTGTCTATATTAAACTAAAGCCAGGGGATTGAAGGTTAAATCAATCTTGCCCTCCAGTGCTGATGTCTTAGTACAAAAATGGCAATTATATGACATAGGCTGTGTCACAGCCATGGCATATATCACAATATGCCCTCTACCTTAGCTTTCTGTCTTCCTCAACGGGGCTCTAGGCAATTGCTGCCAGTAAATCCATTCATTTGTCTGCGTGTTTATGCCTTGGCAAGTATTTATTGAAAACCAGTTATGTGCCAGACACTGTTTTAGGCATTGGATATAAATTGGAAACTATAATAATAGTGAACTTGAGTTTCAAAAGTAAAATAAGACAACACATATAAATAACCTTTGTGAACTCTAAAGCTCTATTTAAAGAGAGAGAAAGATCAGAAAGGAGTTTCCATATCCTTTAATTTAAAATCTGTTTTTTTAGTTACATTATTTTTGTAAAATATGGTGTCTAATTTCTCACTGATACTTTACTTTTCAGTAAACCAGAGGCAGAAAGTTGAACAGGCTCAGAAATCTAGCAGATTTGTTTTAAAAACTTGGCTCTGATGTTTAGATGACTTGGCCAATTTATTTAACTTAGTTGGGCCTCTGGTTCCTTATTGTGAAGAAACTAATACAGTAGTAGGCACATAAGGATTCTGGAGAGGATGAAATAAGAAAATATTTTGCATTTTGCATTACAAAGCATTCTGCATTACAATTTAGCACATGATAAGCTCTCAATAATATTGGCTATTACTATTACCCTAAATTCTAATAACAAACATTTTTCTTTATGAAATTCAATAAAGCTACTAAAATTTTGAAAAATAAGTAGCTCTTAGCCATTTTTATTTTTCTTACATTTTCTCTTGTGCAAAAAATGTTGTTCACCAATGACTAAGCATTGGCATCAACTGGGGATTGTTACAAATACAGAATTTCAGAACCCTCCCTAGACTCACTGAATCAAGATCTCCAGGTAATTGGGATGCACATTAGCTTTGGAGAGCCTTCACCTGAGTGGAGGGGTGAATGGTAAGTGCTCCTGACAGATCAGATTCATTTTCATTCCTATTCATGCTTTAGAATTTGGCATATTATCGAATTTGCTATGCCATTTACTTTTCAGTTTTTCATAATTAATATCTAGAAAAACAAAACAAAAGAACAAAAACAAAGAAGAGTATCAGAATCTAGAATGGGCTTTACATTGTATCCATTTCATTCAGTATCAAGTTCCAACCATTTACAAGGCATGTGTGTGCTTTATCTTGTTAAATCTAGTTAGTCCACATAACAATTATTTAAAGTAGGCATTATTGTCTTCAGATTACAAGAAATGATACTGAGTCTCAGTGAGATTATAAATGCTTTAAAAGGACCCAGAGTCAATAGGTGGAATAGGTGGATTTGAACCCAGGTTTGTTTCTCTCCAAATTATATGCTTTTTCCCTTAATACACTACTGTGTCATGAGCTCAGTTGTATTACATGTCTCTCTGTAAGTAATTAATCAAAGGGGTGGCTTCTCTTCCTTTCCAACAGATTGGAAACAACAGCGTCTCCATCTGTCCAAGAGTATTTAATCCTGCTACATTAGTGCCCCCCCTCCCTTTTTTGGGGGTGTTTTAAAAATGGTACACATTTTGCAATTGAGAATTATTGAGCCAACATATGGTTTCAATTGAACAATCCTAAGATATCATTGTGAAAAAAGGAAGGAAAAAGACACAATCTAACCTTTGTACTTTTGGTAAGAAGTAAAAATATGTTTTAATAAAAATCTATGAAGTGAAAGGTCTAGAGTTAAGTAGAGACACATTTATATTTGTTTATTTTTACCTTTACTGTTGATCATGCCTCACAGCCAGGGAGCTTTAGACACAGCTTTCATTCAGCTGCTTTTATGACATCCCTGAAGTTTGAGGCACTGTTTATTACCAGAATTACAGACTATAGCTTACTGTGTCTACCTATGGCCATGTGGTGGCTCAGGAACTGTCAGCTTGACTTAGATTTTTGTTCCAGAAAGATTGTAAGGATTGAATGCACCACTCCCATTTTACTGAAAGAGAGATTCATATCCCTGGGTAGGCCTTGCCTCTAAAATGCTTCAGTTTGAGAATCACTGAGTTTCATTTAGACTGTGGTTACCCACACCCAAACCAGTTTGGTAAAACCAGATGCAGTAAGTTGGAGGCAATGGTTGAGGCTGGTTATGGGAAAATTGTAACTCTTGAAGCAGATTTGGCAAAGAAGAGCATCTGCCTGTGACTACAATGATAATTAATGTCCTAATTTGTGTAGGGATCAGAGTACTTTCATTTACACTATGGCATTTTATCTTCATAATGGATCTTTTGAGGTAGGTATTATCAATATATTAATGTACAAGTGTGGGAAATTAAGTTCAGGGAAGTTGCAACTTGCCTTAGTAACAGTTGGTAACTCATGCTACAGACCATACATGGCAGCTCTCTTTTCATTTTGATACTTTGCGTGGCTTTTGTGAAATCAAAGTCTCCTGGTTTTCTTCTTCTATCTTCCACTCTCAGTGGTCTTCTCATATTCATTTTCCTCTTGTTGACTAGGACTCTATACATTGAGGTGCCTTGGGGCATGCTCCTGGGGTGACTTTTCTTACTGTATTTTCTTCATAGATGACCTCATTCGTTCTCATGTTTTTAAATATCCATATTCTGATGACACTCTAATTTGAACAGAAGGATTTGTCACTTCCATTCCTTGGTGGATAAAATACTTGTAAATCCTCCATATTCTCTCTCTTTCATACACAGGTTTGAAAATAAAGAATTCCAAAATGACAGCATTGCAAGATGCAAGATGTCTGGATTCTTGAATCATTGCTGGAGGAGAGTACCAAACAAGGGCTATAGACCCACCTGTGACTGAGCCATGAAAAGTAAATAAACTCGTTTTGCATTAAGTCCTTGAGATTTCTGGGTTCATTGTTACTATAGTGTAATTTATCTTGACTAGGGATTAGCAAACTTCTTTCTGTAAAGGGTCAAATGCTTTAGACTTTGCAAGTCAAGAGGCAAAACTGAGGATATTAGGGATATTTATAACAATAGAGCAGATGAATTTCACTAAATTTTTATTGATGAAATTGAAAATGTAATTATATGTTAATATGATATAATCAATATAACATATTAATATTATACTATAATAGATACATTAAGAAGAATAACATTGTATGCTTTATATAATAATGTAATACTTTTTTGTAATACAGATCCATTAATGATAAAAATGGAATTTTATTTGGTGGATGAGGGGTAATATTTTACATAATTGAAGCTCAAAGGTAGTCTTCCCTATTAACCAAATTAACTTGCAGATATTCTTGTTAATGTTGATCTGTAATACACTATATAAAATACATTTCATCTTTGAAAATATATTTTCACAAAGATAGATATTACCAAATACTGATATTAGTCCATGTGTACATGATTTTAGTTGAGCATATTCATTGCTTGGATGGAATTTATACAATTTCATAAGATTCTTTTTGTGATAGTTACCTTTTAACATGTCATTACATCACAGATTAATCACTTTAAATGGAAGTTTAGGTGGACTTTCTTTGATAGCACAGTTAAATGGGTTTTGAAACTTGAATAGGTCTTTTGCACTTACACTGAAGTCTGATAAATGCTGCTAAAACTCTACTTTGAACTCAGAAAAGGTATCTATCACAAATTTGTGTGGGAATGCAGAGTTCAATTTTTGTTTTAACTTGACAACAGAGGAAGTCTGTAGAGCAGATTGACATTATTAAAATTCAAACATTAGTTTTCATTGAAATAAGTACTATAGGATAAGTATCTCAAATAAAGCATTCTATTTTTTTTTTAAAGATTTTATTGGGAGAATTGGGGGAGGGGAACAGACAAGTTGCTGTCCTTCTGTTCTTCAGTCCCATTGTGGAGGACGTTGCTTCACTGGCCCATGTTGGTATCATCATTGTGCTCTTCTTGGGTGAGGCAGATCGGTCACCGGCCTCTGGATGGCCACTCATGGCGGCTCTTGGCAGCTCACACTGGCTGCTGGCTGCTCACACTGGCTGCTGGCCATTCACTGTAGCCTATGGCAGCCCACTGTAGCAGGGGCTGCAGCCTACACCATCACCAGAGACTCATGGTAGTCCAGCTCCAGGTCGAGCTGTTCACCATTTTAGCTGTAGAGGGCAGTGTCACTAGCCCTCATATGTGGGATCCGAACCAGGGCCCTGCTGCTCAGAGCTAAAGTCCCAAGACAGGTCTTAACCAACGTGCCACTTGGCCAGACCCTCAAATAAACATTCTTTCGGCTTATAATTTCAGGTTGAATTAATGAACAAATATTATCAAATCTACAGCAAAAGGTAATTTTCAAAGCTTTTCAGTGTTTGGAAATAGTGATTAGGGATGGTTTATTTTTGTTCAAAAAAATTCCAGTCTTGACCATGAGCTTCAAAAAACAGGAACAAAATTTTACCAGTGCTAAATTATTGAACTGCTGTGTGATAGGGCAAGTCAGAGCATTTAGCTGCAATTCAGTTTCATCTCTAAAAATTATAAAACTGACAATGATTAAGTCCATGGGAGCAAATGAAACTCACCAGTGGTTCTGCTGGTATACTATCTCAGGATAACTAAACATTTTCTGCAGTGTCTACTAATGAATAATATTATGAATAATTCTAAGCTATAAAAAAAAAGCTACTTAAAAGCTTTGTAAATTTGTTCAACTATCTTTTTCTGCTCCATCCATATTTTTACCATTATTAGTTGTAATACATCTTAGCAGGTTCCACTTCATGTTATATTGAATTATGTTTTCTCAGATTTGTAACTATTCCTGCCCATAGTTATTCCACATAGATCACTCAGGCTAATTCTTCAGTCATTTCAAACTCAGAATCAACTCTGAATAAACAACTGAACAGTATTGGTAACATCTGTTGATTCATAAAGCGCCAAGAAAACCACTTAAAATCATTTGTTTTGTTTTTAATTGACAATTGATGTTGTGCCCAATGTCCTCAATTCTCTTAGGAATATTTTTTCGCTGAATGGCTAATAGTCTTATGTAAGTATTCTTTGGACACATTTCTTTGGCTGCTGTGATCAAACATGATTTAATTAATTCACCACCAATGACTTTCTTGTTTGACTGGCTAACAAATGAGCCACTCGGAATTTTTCTTTGGTTGTAGCCTTACTTTTATTTGTGTGAAGACATTCTGCTGTGATGAAATATTCAGTTTTAAACTTTCTAATTTTTTGGACTGTTGCTTTCCTGTGAATTGGGAATATGGTGATAAATGCTTAATCTGGTAATGTCATCACATATCGTATTCTATAGCTATAGTGTCACTGTGTAATGAACACAGTGCCTTGCTATCCTATCTGATAACAAAATAATCCACACTCCACTGTGCCTTAAAGGCATGACATCCACAGTCCCCTTTTCTTTTTTCTTTTATTGAAATGATGGGTGTGTACTAGTAATAAAAATTACATAAAATATCACTTCGTGACAATATGTATGACACTTGAAAAGCTGCTAAGTAGTAACTATGTTGCTGTGATTTATAACACACCAAGGAGCAGTATGAGATTAGTGCCATGTATGGTTTCTGTCACAAATGCTCAAGCTCCTCACTTTAGTGCAAAAGCAACCATAGACAATGTGTAAATGAATGTGTGCAGCTGTGTTCCAATAAGCTTTATGATTAACAGTGAAATTTAAATTATACATAATTTTTACCTATCATAAACATTCTCCTTTTTATGATTTTCAGCCATTTATAAATCTAAAAGCCATTCTTAGCTCAGAGGCCATGCAAAAGCAGGAGGCCAACTGGCCAAAGTCCATAGTTTAATAACTTCTGATCTTGATGAATACAGTGGCCATAACTGAATTATTGTTTGTACTTCCCCAACTGTTAGTCTCTTCCCCTCTCCTCCCCTATGAGTAGCCAACCTGTTTCGTGTGTCATTAATTTTAATTAACTGTTGGACATCATGTGTAGGAAAACAGTGCATCCTGAAGTAAATACCATTTACACCTGAAAGTGGACATAACTCTTCTCTCTCAAGCTGATAATCTGGGGAATTGAGCCAATTGGTTAGACGTCGAGCTCAGTTTGGATTTTACTGTTGTTGGAGTCACCGTCAATGCACAGGGTACTTCAGTTTGCTCTGGAAGTGGGCTTGTGTCTTGGAGGGCTAAAGGTTGTTCTGAATTCACTGCTTCACTTTTGGTTTTCAGATGTCCTGCTATGTTATAGAGGGAATCTCTTTCCGTGCTTCCAACCCACAATGGTAGACTTCTGTTGCATTTTGTTTGGTTTTCTGGACTTGTCTTGGTGGGAGGGAATTTTCTCAGCTCTATTAGTCCATCCACAGTCTTAAGCAGGAATTTTGGTCCTGGGTATCAGGAATGGGGCTTTCTCAGAATTTTTGCCCCCTGCCTCATGAATTCCCAAATCTGCATGGTTTCTATAAGGGTTCAAGGGGGAAGAAATTTTCCTCATTGTTTTTCAGTGGTAGCGGATCTCTGCTTTGTATCAGTGCAGAAGTTTCTCCAAGAACAGAAGATTCGTACTTCTATTTGAAACAACAGATCTTTGCGTGGGCTCTGGGGAAGAAGGGCTTTCTGCTCTCTTCCATGTGACCATGCTTTTATCACTCCCTTAGAAGCAGTGAGTTTTGCCTGGGCTCTGAGGTCAGAAGGATTTTCAGCTTAAAGCACCTGCTTCACATGAGAAAATGTTGCCTACACCCCAGCATCAGCCTATCACCATCTGCACACCTGTGACACTAAAAGGGATTCTCTTTAATTTTCTTTCTACTCCAATATTTCTCAGGACTGGGTCAATGGAAAAGAGCTTTTGGATGAGTGTGTACACCCTAGAGTCTGGGGCTCCCAGTTATTCTAAATTGTCATGTTAACCCTCACTTAAGTTTGTTAAAATTTGAACTTTCTTTTTTTCCCCATACTTATTGTGTCTATCTCTTGCTGCTATGTTCAACCAACTGAATCTCTTCTTAGGGTGGATTGCCGCTCCTCGGAATTTAGTTCACATGGTTGCCTTGCAACTCCAGCTCTCATGTCCTAAGAACAATTTAGGACTTTTAAGATCATCTAGCTTTTTTCCTCATTGTTAGCATGGGGACAACATTCCCTTGCAACATCTACACCCTAAGAAAGATGGAACCAAAATATATTTTACTGAAAAGTCATATTTGTAATACAAATTTAATGTAAAGAAAAACAACAGAATGATGAACACAGGATGCAGGGTGATGATGACCTTGTTTCGGGGAGGCAAGTGATGGCTCAGAATGGAAATAAACTGTTAGATATAAGTTATATAATGGCTCTAGCTTTTGGATTATAGGTTATTTAAAACACCAAACTAACCACAAAAACAAACAAATTTTGGCTGCACGTGGACTAATGAGAGGGTATTGTCAACTAAGGATATATTTAATCCAATTCAGTGCACCTGAGTTTCAAAAGAATTGTGTAAAGGATAGATAGCTATAGAAACATCTAAATGTCCATTGATGGATAAAGAAAATGTGAATACATATATAATATTATTCAGCCTTAAAAAAGAAGGAAATTTTGCCATTTGAGACAATATGGATCATGGATGAACCTGGAGGACATTATGCTAGGTAAAATAAGCTGGACACAGGAAGATAAATACTACATTATCTTGCTTAAATGTGGAATCTAAAATAATCAGACTCAGAAGCAGACAGTAGAATGGCAGTTACTACAGGTTGAAGAGAGGGGTAAATGGACAGTTGTTGATCAAAGGGTACTAAATTTCATTCATGCAAGATGAATGAGTTGTGGAGATCTCATGTACAATATGGTGACTATAGTTAACAATACTGTATTGGACACATGAAATTTCCTAAGAGGGTAGATCTTGTGTTCTCACTACAAAGAAGAAAAGAAAAAGAAAATGGTAACTAGGTGCAGTGATAGATATGTTAACTAGCTTGATTGCCATGATCATTTCACAATGCATATGTATATCAAGACATCAAGTTGTATACCTAAATATACAGAGGGTGCCAAAAAAATGTATACACATTTAAGAAAGGAAAAAACTGTATTAAAATTGTAATACTCAATATATACTCACAACGAAAGATGAATACAAGTCACATTTGACTTCTGCAATTACAAGAGGTGCTCAAAGTGGTCACCATAGGTATCCAGACACTTCTGATTATGGCAAACACTGTTTGGTGGACTTCTGTGATGAGCATGTGAACTGTTCCAACACCATAGCAGAAGCAGGACTTGTTGCTGTGTGAGGCCTCCCGGATCTTCCCTTGTGCACATCACACGCAGTACCATGCATCTCAGACTTATCACAAATATGTGCATTTGTTAGGCTTGTTGGAGGTTCTGCTGTGTATTCACGCATCCATTGTTGCTGCACTTCTACAATGTTTTCTTGGTGATGCTAGCTAGAATTCCTTTGATTAACTCTATCTTTTGAGCGACCATCATACTACACATTGCTACTGTAATTCAATTCAACCTCAAAAAGTAATACATACATAACATGTCTTAAAATGTGTATACATTTTTTTTAGTACTCCCGGTATACAATTTCCATTTGTTAATTATACCTGAGTAAAGCTGAAAAAAGGATAGATATCCATTGTAGAGGTTATTTTCCTTCATATCATAAAAGAGGACAAGCACTGATATCATTGTAGTGATAATGAAATGATTGTTCATTGTGCTGAAAATATTACCCAAAATCTTTTGCTCTCTTGCTTTGAATTGCTGTAGGCTTAAGCCTATTGCTAGGTGAAGATATATGTTTGGCAAAGTTTATTTCTGGCCCTTTTCCATGCACTCATGGTCCATATCCTCTCCACATCTGCTGCCTCTCACCCACTGTAGTATGTACAATATATAACTTCTCAACTTATCAAGAGCCTTTTGGAGTCATGTGCCAATAATCCAAAGGCATGTTTAAATGCCAGACCCTAGAGGTCATTTTCAATCCCTTCCTCTTCTGCTTCACTCATATTCAATTTGTTTTATCAAATCTACCTGCTTAATAGTTCTTGAATTAACCGCTTCTTCCCCATCCCTCTTGTTGCTTCCTTTATTCAACAACTTGTCATTTTTCTCAAAATTATTGATTATGTGCTTCCTACTTGCTGTCTACTTACCAGGTCTGCTCTCTCTTGTCTATTCATCAATCACTTCAATTTTGCCAGTGTCTCCTCACCGTTTGTAGGAGAAAGCCTACTGTTATTAGAACAACTCTTAATAGATGAACGTGGCATGCTTGAGTGACTACAGTAGTCTGTTAATCCTGGACTACCTGTGCATCTGAGGCAGTAAGGCAAGTAGGCTTATATTATTTCTATTTATATTCAAGTCAAATATTAAAACACAATTAGCAGGGAACAGATATTACACACTAGCTGTCTTTGACCTGCCAACATGTATCACTATTAGGGTTAACCAAACCCACCTTTTACATAACCATAATTCATAAAGTCCGGAGATAATCCTAAAATGGAAACCATTTGGCTGTATCTTAGAAACCATCAAAATTAATCAAAAAGTGCTCTGGTTTCTTTTCAAGAGATGCTTTCACAAGATGGCTTTTATAATGACTTTCCAAATTCCTTGCCATCAATTCTACCCCTTGTTTAAGACAATACTCTAACCACACACATTCAAACTGTCAGGAGATAGAGCTTGTTGCTTAACTTTCCTCATTTGTTTTAGTATCTTTTGCCCTTTAGTATTAGAGGTTCCCTAAATGGATATCATGCCAAACTTTAATATCTGAAATTCTAAAATTTTATATACCAAGGTGGTAAAACAAAAACAAAAACAAAACCCCCAGACATTTCATAACTTTGTCACCTACATTTTCATTTCAGAGAACGGCAACCCTGGATCAAGGTCTAGAGAATTAAAAGAACAAAGGAAAACCAATATGGTCATTCAAAACAATCTTGCCTTGAAAGACTTTTTAGCATTAAATGGAGGAGAGAGCAAAGTTCAGAAGCTTTCTTTCCCCATAACTGTTCCCTGCTAGTTGTATTTTAATATCAGACTTGAATGTTAACAGTAATAATATACGAGTAAGTATTTCACTACCCCTTCAGATGCACAGGTACTCCAGAGCTAACAGACTACTGTAGCCACTCAAATATGCCATGTTGTTATGTTAAGAGTTGGTACAGACTCATGTTTAGAACTTATGTTATAGAATTAGGCAAACCTGATCCTCAATGTTGACTTTGTCCTCTGTAAGTGTGAGACCTTTTGCCTCGTTTGTAAAATGCTGATGAGAATTTCTAATTCAAGGATTGTTTGAGATGCCTTAAGATACTGTGTCTACTTTCCTAAGTGTGGTACTTAATACAATCACATAGTAACTGCTCATTATTATCATTCTTATTACTCCACTCTGCCTTTGTCAAAGGCTGTTCCTTTTCACCTGAATGCCTCTCTTCACCCACCCTTTTTAAAAACCTGCCCCAGATCTCGGAGAAATCTTTTCTGTGTGTGCCATATATCACTTTGATGCTTTTATTTACAATGAGAATAAAATTTTAGGTTATCAAAATATGCCAAAGAATTTCACACATTCTTTATTTCCTTTTTAAGCACAACAATTAAGCATTATTAGATACTGCCCTTATTGCTTTTAGCTTTTTGAAAGTGGTAGACTTCATTCTCTCCAAGTGTCCTTGGCTTCAGAGTGAGTATGCACGTGGGGTGAAAGAGCACAGAGGGATTTCTGGAATTTATACCGGAGATTCTGCAGACATCTTGTCTTCTCTCCAGCACCTGTCTGTCTCTTCATAACCCTTTGGAGTGGATGGGGTTTGTGGCTCCTCAAGGCTAGCTCACAATGGACATTTTATAGGCAATTGTGTTAGACCTCAATTAAGACACAAGCCTCTTCCCAAATGCATTTGGTAGGGTGAGAAAGCAAGGCCAGCAAACAGTTATGCAGTTTGTAAATGTTAGTGTTTTGTTTTTTCTCAGTACAAATATGCAGACTCCTACATGAAAATGTGTAGCTCATTTTGGCACAACATGCTTAACAACAATGGTCAATGATATTAGTATTTTATAGTATCACAAAAAGGAAAAATCATACCCATGGTTTGTATCAGAGGATTTCATACGGTTATTTTTTTCTGTGGCTCTAATATACCTACAGTTTTCTACTATTTATCTACACAATCAGTATGTCACAATTCATCTCTGACTTCTGTTATTATGTAATGTTAATCTATTTTGGAAAATTCAATCACACTTATATTTGGTTTTTAAGTGTACCGTATATATGAGTGTGCACCTGCACACATAATCCATCTCTGTGATCCATGTACACAGCACAGACATTAGCGTCCAGTGGGCAAACTCCGGTCAGTCCATAGAGTAAAGGAGTGCTAGAGTCTGAGGCTTGTGAACAGTTCAATTCCAAAGCTTTCCTGTCCCCGCTGTGCAAAGCTGATTTTACATGCCAGGCCCCTGGATCTGGTGGTGTTCTGTCTTCATAGACCTTAGCCAAATCCCCAGGGCGACTTCCTCCATGTCTTCTCACTAGCCATTGAATCCTTCCCAGGAAGAACAGGAAGTCTGGCATTGCTTTTGATGACACATCAATGACGTGATGTCTGGTTTCTATTAAAAATCAAAAGGAAGAAGACCTGATGCCAGAAACAAAAGTATAGACAATGTTATATATAAACATTGCTTCATATAGTAAGGATATTGCTTCATATAGTAAGTAACCAACCTTGAGGGCTGCCCGTGGGTCCCAGACCAAAGTGGACAACAGTAAAAGAGGCCCAGGCAAGGACGGCCTGTACCAAACACCATATACAAATATCACAAGCAACCACAAGCTTTTTCCATTATTGTCTTCTTGGATTTTCTGCTAAATAGTTCCAGTTAATTTAGCTACAAATGTATAAACTACCCAGTTAGGGACAAAGAAGTTTTCCAACAGGGTGTCATGTATCTCTCGAGTTCAGAGTTTTATTTCTTTTTTTTTTTTGAGGGCAGTGTCACTGGCCCTCATATGTGGGACCTGAACCGGGGCTGCTGGCTTCCCAAACCAGCGCTTAACCACCGCGCTACTTGGCCGGCCCTCAAGTTCAGAGTTTTAAAGTAAAGTAGATCCTATTGCATAAATTTTGCACACATATACGATGCATCCAAATTTGCCACATGTAAGGGGTGCGGCTTGCCCCCCTATAGACTCAGGAGTTAGCTATACTTCTAATATGGTTTGAACTAGGTCCCAAGGGCACTTGAATCTAAGAATGTAAATAAGTATATTATTTACAAGCAACTGAATACCTGCTCTATGCCAGGCTTTGCATGAGGTTCTGGAAAGAAAAAGGTAAATAAGTTTAGAGTTTTGTTCTCAAGGAGCACACAATATAGTGGGAGAGATAGACATGTAACTTGCAAAAGCAATTCAGTGTAAGAAGAGCTATGATGAGGAATGTACAAAGACAGGACATCTAACAAACTCGGAAAAGGGTCACAGGTGCCTTCAGGAGTGGGTGATAGTGGTCAGATCCTAGGTGCTCAGTTATAACCATCAGTTATTCACCTTTATTCTTTCATGGTCCAGGAATTGGAAGATGTTTCACATGAAATATACTGTGTGGACGGGTGTTATGGATTGAATGTTTGCGTTCCCTCCAAATTCATATGTGGAATCCCCGTCCTCAATGTGATGGTATTAGGAGGTGGGGCCTTTTGGAGGTGATTAAATCATGAAGGTAGAGTCTTCATAAGTGCAATTAGTGCCCTTAGAAAAGGTACCCCTTGGAGCTCCCTTGTCCCTTTCACCATGTGAGGACACAGTGAGAAGCCTATGCGCCAGGAAGTGGGGCTCTCACCAGATACCAAATCTTCCTGCACCTTGGTCTTAGACTTCGCAGCCTCCAGAACTGGGAGAGATAAATGTCTGGAGTCTGTGGTATTCTTTTATAGCAGCTAGAACTGACTAAGACAGAGGGTAACCTCCTGATATCCCAACAGAGCAGAAATGTCATGAAGGTTCACAGGTAGGAGAATTGTTTTTTTGTTTTTGTTTTTGTTTTTTTCAGTTGGAAGGGAGGGATATTAATATTTAAACATTAACATCTAACACTTAGTCTTACTATATGTCAAGAAGTATTCCAAGGACTTTACATGTATTGTCTCATTTCATCCTCTAACAGTCCTATAAACTAAGTATTATCTTGAGAATGAGAACCCTCTGGAGAAAGAGAAGAAACAAGTTTCAGGGCCAAAAAGAGTACTCCATCATGGAAGACAGGGCCAGAGGTGAAAACTGAGTGAACTCTGGGGAAAGCCTCTGAGGGAGCATCCACCCAGAGGACGTATTTCTTGGACTGGAATCTGAGGCAGCATAAGGATGTCTAGTGTGTTAAAAGGACTAGTTGGAAGGGATGGTGGGCACAGGGGGACCAGGGGAGTAAGCAACTTTTTCTGGAAGTTTATTTCAAAAATTGTCCCTCAACAGTTTAAATGGTCTATTCTCAGATTTTTCCTTCCTTATGAAAATAACTTCCTCTTTCTTTCACATGGATGGAAATGGATAAAAAAATAATTATTATTATTACATTGTTTAGAGGGTTTACTATGTGCTGGGAACTATTGCAAGCACTTAGCACATATTATTTCATTTAACTCATGTAAAAAATGAGCTAGAATCATTTTCGTGTTGTAGATTTAAAAAACAGCAACAACAAACCCTGCGATATAGAGAGGTTAAGAACTCATCCAGGGTTTACATGTTTTAGTAGGTGATCGAGCCAACATGAAAAACTCCACCAGTCTGATTCTAGGGCTTACACTTTTAATCCCAAACCAAGGAGAGTGTTAGACTATAACTCAAGACAAAACATTTCAGCTGTGGTGGAAAAATTAGGAAGTAAATTGTAGCAAGATGTGTCCTTTCAAAATTAAAATATGGTTTAAGCGTTTAAAGATTTTTTTTTTTCTTCCTTCAAGCCATTACAGACCCCTGATAAATGTGCACTGTCTCTGGAAGAGATTGGAAGCAATACCTTGATAGCTTTTAGCCATCACCCTGTGGTTTCTGCAACTGTGATTTCCAAGGTTGAAGTTTTGGGCTGTCTTGTCATTTGCTTCTTGGTGCCAGAGCCTTCAGATTGTAGAAGTTCCTCTCCATCTTTATTTACCACAGGCTGGCCTATCCCTGTATCACTTAAACTTATTACCATTCCCTGCCCTTTGTTGCATTAAGATCTCTCTCCGGAGTGCCATTTTCCCTTATTTCAATAGCCTCATTCTTCTTCAAAGTTATTTTCACCCTGAGTGGCGTGTGTGGGGGGTGGGGACGAGAGGGGAGAGAGAAAGGGTCTGTCTTTTTGATAATTTTGTTGATTTTTCATTGGAAGAAACTTGCAAAAATGCTTTTCAAGACATTTTAAATGGCAGCACACAGGCTAGCAGGTGTTTACGTGCAATGGAAAAATAAAGAATTCATAAGGAAAGGATTTTCAGGGAATTTGCCCAGCAAAAATGTTCAAGCTGTTGAAAATGCAGCTTTGTCTGTCAAAGTGAGCTTTGGGGTCTCTTTACACATGGCTCTCTTTCTGAAGACCTCGGGCCCCCGAGGTTTGGGGTTTATAACAGCAAGCAAATTCAGAGTAATGGAGGAAGCAGAGGGGAGCAAGCAGGGACCTGGGCTCCAGCAGCCAGCCGCCCATGGCTGGTCTTTACCAGCTGGGGGACCTGGGGCAAGTTTCCGTGCTTTACCTCTGCTGGTCTCAGTTTTCTCATCTGTAAACTGGGGATAATGATAATAATTACCTCATAGTTGCTGTGAAGATGGACACGTATAAAGCTTTTTGCAAAGTGCTTGGTACATATTAAGAGCTGAATATCATTAGATGCTATTTTTAATTTATTATTATTTTGTAAGCATGTTTTCTTCTCCTGCATAGACATTAAAATGACAATGGTGAAAAAATGTGTGTGTTGGTATTGACTCTTTCTTCATGAAAAGGAACCCTAGAAGACTTCAGCCTTCATCCAGTGCCTGCCTCTTTCTCCCAGAGCCGAGAACCCTGCCTCTTCCTCCCAGAGGCACTTGCGATGAGTTCATTCCTGCTGGTGACGAATGCCTCACTCCTTTGCACAATAGCTCTCTCTCTGCACTGTTGGAAAACTAGCTCAGGTGAGTAGAAAGTCCCTGTTCTAAGTCCCTGTTCTAAGTACTGCTTTCCAGTCATTTCTACCTGTTGGTCTCAGTCCGGCTCCTTGGGGCCACCTGGGATAGGTCCAACTCTATTTTCCATATGACAGGTCCCCTATATGAAGATAGCTGGGGCAAGTTACTCAGCTGCTCTGGGTCTCAGTTTACTCATATATAAAATGAAGATTATTGTTTCACCCTCATGGGGTTTTCCTGAGGATTAAAAACATATGTCTGAAAAGGGCTTTGCATATAGTAGGTGTTCAGTGAGCTATAGTGTGACAAATGCAGTTTAAGTACCTCCACAGAGTCTATGAGTTTCTGGTCTGTGACTAATGACTTTTGAGGTGCCTGGCATCAACTGCTTTGCCACAGAAGGGGAGGTTTTGATCTTCATTGAGAAACATGGCTGCCCTCTATGGTGGGGTGTTCTCTCACTAGGCCAGCCAGGTCCTCTGTGAGAACTTTTTTTGGTCCCTCATGTTACTGGCAATCATATCCTTTCAGTGCCTTTGCCACCATTTACCTCTGCTCTGGAGCTTCCCTGTTCCGCTGGGGCTCAGCCGACTTTGAGACTTCCTTGGTGCCTACTCGTGTGCTTTGGTCCACTTGGCAGGCCAACGAGGCTGCTCATAGCCACCAACAGGTTGGCCCCTTGTGCCATGGCTTCAGTGGATGTCATTACTTTCGTCTTGGGTTCTGGCTTCTTCATGTCAGGATGGACAACCCTGAGATGTGGTAGGGTCAATATCCCATGGGGTGCAGTTTGACCAAAAGGAGCTAGGAACTGATCTCCCTTTTTACTTCTTCACAGTTTGGGAGAGCAGAGGTTTCAGGTGGCCCCCTGAAGATGCCTGTGAGACTGAGCACTCACCAGTGCTCGTTATAAGATGCTATTAAGACTGTTCCCCTGCCTTCCCTGCCCCACACCCCTTTTTCTTTCATTTTTTAAAATTTTCTTTCTTTCATGTCTTTTTTTCTTTGATTCCCATTTTCAGGGATTGTGACCCCAATACTTTTTTTCAGAGTTAACATGCCAACTTTTGTCCCAGTCTTTGGGTTCTTGGGAACACTGGCAATGATAGGTAGCATTATTATTATGACTGCTAACCCATTTCTTGTTCAGGTTTATCTTGATTATCACCTGATTATCAGCTCTCCATTCTCCTACTCACAAAAGGAAGCTTATTTCTCTGCTTTGTGAGTCAATGCCTTAGGCCCAAATTTCCCTCTCTCTTTTTGTCTCTGCCAGAGAATTCTTCCCTCAATTCTCATTCTCTACTTTCAAACCTCTTGTGATGATTTGACCTAAGATAACATGGTAACAGTGCAAGTGGCTCCTTATGTCACCAATTGGAGGTAGTATGTTGGAATTTTCAAAGGGGTTTCCTGAAGAAAGAGCCTTAACTGGAAACCACCAGTTGGCAAGCTTTTCCTATAAAGGGTCAGGGGGTCAGTACTTTAGGTTTTGGCAGCCATGCCCATATAGTAATCTCTATTGCAACTATTAAACTCCTGCAGGTGCAATGATAAAGAAGCCGTAGCAAATATGTAAATGAATGTGCATGGCTGCATTTCAATACAACTTTATTTACAGAAACAGGTTTTGCGGTCAGATTTAGTCCATGGGCTATAGTTGCAGACCCTTGTTCTAAGTGATAGAATTACAAGAAAACAAGTAAAGCAGAACTTTGGGGAAAGATGGGCTAGTCAGTATCTCTCAATTTCATTTTCTTTACCTCCAATTCACTTTAATTCAGTAAAAACATTTTGAGAGAAGGAAAGAGAACAAACACAGAATGCCTCCAATGAGCCAGAGTCTAGGCTAGGGATTTCCATATGATATAACATTTATTGTTCTTATATAGGATTCCATAGACGGATTCCCACAATCCACTGGTGCTTCCCACATGCTCCTCCCAGTATGCAAAGGCTCGAAGCCAGGAGGAAGTGCTCAAACCACCTATTATAACCAGGATGCTTGCCTCATTCACAGGGAGAGGGAGAGTTTCCAAGTTCTTGTTGCTGTGGAGAGATGAGTTCAAACTGTAAGAGGTCAGCGGTGCTCTTAACGTTGCCTTTGTGTTGTTTTCATATAAATGTTTTTACTGGGACATCTTTTGGCAACGAAGGCTAGCTCTCAGGACTGTGGAGAGAAGGGAAGTTTTGCTCACCACATGCCAATGGTATGTACTCGAGTCAACTTAGGGTCAGTGTGACTTGATATCATGTCCCTTTTCACTTTTGTCTTGATGCTTTCCCACTGACTCAGTGTCTACCCTCTATCCTTACTTCAAATAAGAAACAGCTGGGATAAAGTGAAGTCCATGTCTAAATTCCCCACCCCTTTCTCTGGCCAAGAAAGCAGCAACCGTTTCTGAGACACTAATCTTATTACAGATGTTTTACTAATTACCAAACAGCTCTATTTGGCATCTTGTTGATGGAGTAGCTAAACCAGATTCACACATTTAAACATTTCTGCCACTCACCTAGGGAAGCTCTGTTTAAGGGCTGTTACGTACTTTGGTTGGAGTAGCTCTGAGAGGTTGCCTCTTTACCAAGGTGAATGGGTTTCTTTATGAAATTCAAAGAATAACCCCTCAATCTTTTTGCAGGGAGTGTGGTTGGTTCATCTCTGTCCTTTCTGCTCTGCAATGCTTAATACATAATAGTATTAATGACAGTTGAAGGAGTAATGGATGCATTCAAAATTATATGTTGCATAATTTCCTTTGTCAAGGTTTACTTTGTCCACAATATGTTTGACCCATGTTTGTGCTAAAGAGTAAAAAACAGTACTCTGTAATGAGATCTTGTGATAAAAAATACTTACCTATGTAAAGTGCTTTACTTTTTTCTTCAGGTGCTTTCTTACACATAGTCTTAGTTCATTTTTACTACCCAACAGGGTAAGCAAAATGCATTATTTTTCCTTCTTGGATTTTCCTCTCCTGCAGTGCCTATATCCAATATAAGTCTAAGCCATTGATTCTACCTCTGCCATGGTTTCCCAGTCAGTTTCTTATACTGTCCTCAGTGTTACCAGCTTAACCCAGACTGTCATTTTTCTTTCATATAGGAATTATATTCTAGCTGGTGTCCTAAACTTCCAATTCTCCTCTTTATAATAGTGTCATGATCTATCCAAACCATGGATTGGTCTTGCCCCTCCCCTTCTTCTGACATGATGATAACTCTCCACTGCTGATTGGGGCAAGTTTAAACCTGTTAGTATGATGCCTGAGATCCTTGCTTGGTTCCTTGGCCAACTCTGCTTTGGTTCCACATGACTTGCTGTTGCTAAAATATCTCATGTTCCTTCGTATCTTTGTGCATTTTTCCACATAGTCCTATTTATCTAGAATATTGTGGTCTAGTCTGTATTTTTAAAAAACTCCTATTCCTATTTTAAGACTCATCAAAATATTCACCTCATCTGTGAATGTTGCCATGACTCAGAAAGAGTCAAGGGCCTCTTTATGTAGCATTTTAGAAAAACCTATTCCAGAACTCATCAAACTGTAAGAAAACTGTTTGCATTACCAGTTCCTCCACTAGCCTGATGACTTATCTTTATACCACCTCTAACTATAGCCTAGTGCCTGTCATGGAGCAGTTACTGCACAAATGCTTATTTCATAAATGAATTTTACAACTAGATAAAGAAACTGTGAGAGAATAGCATGGAATGGAACTTTGGAGACATGTTCCAATCCCTGTCACTAACTCATCTTAACCTCTTGGAACCTCTGTTTTCTAATCTATAAAATGAGGGCGCTTGATTGGATTTATCTGTATAATATCTTCCAGTGTTAAGAAGTTAATACTGTAAGAAATTCTGATGGGTTTTCTCATTTTTTTAGTTAACAAAGCCAAGGCCAAATTCAACATCTCCTGACTTGGAATCTAGGTACATTTAATATGCTTAATTGTTTCAAAACAAAGGTTGAAATGAAATAGGAAGCTATAGCAAGAAAAAAGGAATTATTGATCCCAGTGTTGGTAATATGTTGCATCAGCTGTGTGACCTTGGATGAGTCTTTGCTCTCTGGTCCCCATTTTTCCAGTAACATAATGAGGGCATTGGCCTAGATTGCAAATATGTGACACTCCTTATACCACAACACTCAAGGCAGACATTACTAATCAATTACTGAACTCATTCTCACTGAACCTATACACAGGACTAGAATTCATTTTAAAACAATCTACAGGAAGGCATTTCTAGTCTATTGGAATCTTTTAAATGCCAAGAATGGACATGAGACTAAAAACAAAGGAAATCTTTCACTGTTTTTAGCACTAGATATTTCCTTAAGTCTCTCTAAATTCCTATTGTTTAATAGGTCTGTAGTGGGCTTTTGGTGTGTTTGAACTTATATTTCTAACCTCCAAGGGCTACATGAAAAAGAGACCATATTGAGACCCCTATAATGGGTGGGCTTTTTCATGATGAACCCATGCATTATCACCATTCTCTGAGTAACCAGCAGGCTTTCATTTCACATCAGGCCTGATGCCACTGACATGGTCTCATATGCCAACAAAGGTGTCCACATTGAAAGCACCTGAGGAGAGTGCAAATCAGTCATAATTGGGGATAGGTGTAGATGCACTGTTCTTCGGTATCTTTTGTCTTCTCAGCAGACTACAGCAAAGGAAGTAGTAACTGATTTTGTCATCCTCATCTGCTTTCCAGTAGGCCTGTTTAGCAAAGAATTGCATCACGTGAAGAAATCCTTGATGCTTTTGGAAAGTAGATCACATCAGAACACACTCTCTGAGTTCTAATTAAATTAACTGTTTTTTCTGGCACATAATACGTGTGAAAATAAATATTTGTGGAATGAATGAATTCATAGGCTTTTAACTAGGCAGCACTTCAACTGTCAAGTGCCATGTTATCTCAAGAAAAATCAACTACTCACTCTCACATATATAGTGTCTGTTCTCTGTGAGTTGCCTTAGCTCCCCTGACTTTGGAAATAGCTGACTGTGAGGTGTAATTAGATGCATTTGAACACGTGCATGTCAGGTGTCTCCATCTAGCCTCTCTGCTCCTCAGGCAGAACAGCACCTTATTTCCCTTTGTATGTATTTCAAGATCATGGCATGGTTAGCATTCATAACTACTTAGCAGTAAATTATTATCCACAGGCATTGTAAGATAGCCTCTAAAATGAGAGTACCACGGCAAGAGAGAGGGGTTTGTTACGGTATGTAGCCTTTAGCTGTGCAAGCAGAATCATCATTTTAACAATACAGGGTGAGGCAGTCCCCTAGATTGGTGAGAACCATGTTACATTAATTTCTACCATGACTGTCTTCAGAAACAGGGTGACCTGGATGGAACACATTTGGGAGAGAGGGCCGAGGCTGGTGATGGACCTGCAAAGCATATTATACAGAGATTGGCTCAGTGCTCTGGAGGCCTTTACTTAGGGAAGAAAGGGATCAGAGCTGGCGTGAAAGCTGTTTAAAAAATACCTGGAGGGCTGACGTGTAGCAGTGGAATTAAGGATTCTGCACCTTCATGGAGCAGAATTGAGATGGGTAGGTAAGAAATATAAGCAAAGTGTGGAGGTGGGAGCCCTCCTCTCCATGCTCAATGTAATAGCTCACACTCGCCTCTTAGGAATCCATATCTAAAATCATAAAACCCCAAATTGCAGTATGGTTACCAGATTCAAGGGTGTGTACTTATTGCACAGGACTCAATATTCTTCTTTGAATGAGATAAAGGTTACTGCATGGGGAAGAATATTTGGTGCCTACCCCTCTACTTGGAAACCTTGGGCCAGAAAATGAATCTGAGAGAGGAAGCCTGTCACGTTGCAAATAAGCCTAAATAACTACTTATAATCTAAATTTTAGGACTTGGGACCTCAAACCCCATACATTCATACTACCACCCTGTGAAGACTCTGAAATATCTCAGAAACTAGAGAATCAAATATATTCAAAGTTTGAAAACCATTTGACTGATTTCTATCATCATCCCTTATTTCTAAGAGGCAGTGGTCACTAGAGGTCATGGAAAGAGCCAGAACCTCCCTGATTTACCAGCGAACATAAGGCTGATCTTGTTACAATCTCCTATTGGGAAGCAGATTTCAGTTGAATAAAAGGGATGTCTTTCTAATAGAAGATGGAGTTTCCCGAAGACAAAATATGCTGCGTTGGAACATGAACATCTTTCCAGAGCACTTTAAGCATGGACTAAAGAAACAGTTTTCTGACACAATACAGAAAGTAGAATACTTAAGCACATGGGCTTTCCAGGTTATTCTACTGATGCCACTCAACCCCCTTCTAAGCCCCAAACACAGCCATAAGGACACCATAGCACCTACACTTGCCGTTTTCCATCTTTGTTCTCATTCACATTTCTTAAACTATTTCTTATATCTGCTCCCTTCCGACTTCTCTCCTTCCATCATTGGATTTTTCTGTTTATGCTCCTAAAGTCACCCCTTTTTTGCTCCTAAGATGTGATTTTTTTTTTTTTTTTTTTTTTTGTCCTGTGACTCTGCCCATCAGTTTAGCTTCTCTTTAACCCAGGTAGGCTGCCTCTGAGTACCTAGGACAAGCATAGCCCTTGGTTCCCCTGGCCTGGGATACTTCTGTCCTGAGCCCTCTTTTCCCTGGTCCCCCGCTGCAGGTCACTTTTAATTCTCATGAACAGAGATAGCAGCACAGCACTATTGCAAAAAAAGTAATAAAACTGGGTTTGCATCTCTCCCCCAACATCTGTGTTTACCTCACTGAAGCATGCTTTGTACCACATAGCCTAATTAAAACACTTTTATACACGACAGTATTTTAGATTTAATATCTTCTCAAGGAAAAAACAAAACTGAGCAATACAGGAAAATGAACTGTGTCAGCAAAAAGCATCTGAGCTATTTTTACAACTTTTCTTTTTAGGCTCACTTGTTGGCAAAACAATGTATTACATTTTCTTCACTAACTTGCCTTATAGGCCCATGCTAATGACATAGAATAATGACTGTCTGGATATAATTAAAGAAACAAAAACCTTTTCCATCTGCCCACTTCAGATGACATCCCAAATTTCGCATGCATACTTTACCCTCAGAAAGATGGTCTTAGATGTGTCAGTGCAATTAGCAGAGATGTTCCAGCTCAGAAATGCTTTTGAAGATATTTCATCATAATTAAATATAAGTTGGCAGATCATTTTTAAAATATATTTTTCTTTGGAGAGTACCCAGAACAACCACAAACAAAGTATGTGAAACTTGGAGCATGACAGTAAAACTGAAATATAAGTATGGAAGCAAAGAATGGGGCCATCTACCACCATCGAGGCCAAAGTATGTATTTCTGTGCCTTCACCTCAGCCAGACCTTTGGATGGAAGAAGACAATGACCAGTTCAAACGACTCTCTGGTTTCTTTCATTCAACTGATATTGGTTAGATCAGCGGTTCTTACCATTTCTGGAGTCACAGACTTTTTTTAAGAATTTGATGAAAGCTTTAGACATCGCTCCTCAGAAAAAGACTCATTCTCACATGAGCAATTTTAATAACATACGGATCAAAAGAGAGCTTCAGGCAAGAAGGTTAGGGGGTTAGGAATGCAATGTAAATGTGAAGTCTAATTTAAAGCTTAGAACTCCGCTAGCTCTATTTTTCACATGAATTTCCATGTCTGTCCAGAGTTTTAGACCCTTATTTTAACAACTTGCATCACCACTGAATATCCATTCATATGTGTCATCAGTAATTTAAATTCAATCTCTCTGAAATTTAACATCTAAGCTCAAAAGCTGGGTCATTTTGATTTTTTTCTTCTGCATTCCTCTCAGTAGCCAGTCAACGTGTTCATCCATTTTCACCTCTCCTCATGCCGGACCTCTTATATGTGCTTTCCTCTTGCTGCTCGCTTTGCTACTTGGGTCCTTATTACCTCTAATGTGGTTTGACAGTAGATTTCTAACTGGTCTTCTTGTCTGCTCCAGCAAACAAATGTGAACCTTTGGCTCAAAAGCACTTAAGTTTCTTCATATCTCATAGATTATATCCAAAATTCTGCTTTTCTGATTAAAATGTTTCCCTTTATCTGGTGACTTCATGTCTACTTGCATAAAACTTACTATTTTTAAACAATCTCTTGACACCTCCCTCTGCTTTTCTCTCTGTTCTCCCTTCTGGAAAAGACATCTTTTCCCTCTGAACTTCCATATCACTGTATCTGTATTTCTTCTCAATACTGACAAACAATACATATGGCTTAATGAGGGATAATTTATATACCATAAAATTCACCCATCTCAAATGAATGTGCAAGTCAATGATTTGTAGTCAATTGGACAGAATTGTGCAACCATTCCCACAATCCTATTTTGTATTTATTTTAACTTAGTAATATCTACAGTGCCAGGCACCATGATCAACACATTACTTTTATAATATTAACCATTCTAAAAGTAGTAATTATTTCTAGTTTATAAATGAAGAACTTCAGGCTTAGGAATGTTAAGTAATTGTCTGAAGTCACATAGCCATTAGGAGTTTCCACTGGAATCCAGATCTGCCTAACTACAAAAACCATGTTTTTAGGCAATATGACATAATGCTTGTCAAATAAGCAAAAAAAACATTTAAAAAAATCCTACCTTAAGACTATAATCTACTAAATAAAAAGTGCATTGGTTTTATCCACGGTTATATCTAAATGTCTAGCACACATAGAAGCAGGCAGTAAACATCTGCTAAGTGACTTCATGAATATACTGGGGGTGCCAAAAAAATGTATACAAGTGGACACTTTGGTCAGCATTGCTTGAGTAGTAGTTCACCATAATCAGAAATGTCTGGACGCTGATGGTAACCACTCTGAGCACCTCTTGTAATTGCAGAAGTCAGACATGACTTGTGTTCATCTTTCGTTATTAGTATATATTGAATATTAAAATTTTAATAGTTTTTTTCCTTTCTTAAAATGTATTATACATTTTTCGGCACCCTCTGTATACCTATATTTCATGATATCTCTATCTCTATCTCCATATCTATATCTATCTACATACATATGTTTTTTAAAGAAATTTCATTGGGAAACGGTGTGTTTTTCCAGGACCCATCAGCTCCAAGCCAAGTAGCTGTTTCAATCCAGTTGTGGAGGGCGCAGCTCCTTGGCCTATGTGGGAGTTGAACCAGCAAACTTGGTGTCATGAGCCTGAACTCCAACCACCTGAGCTCACTGGCCACCCCATGATATTTTTGAATTATTCCACTGTTAGTTTTTGCTCCAATGACAGGCCATTGATTGTCTTAGATGTTGGTATAATTTGCATAATTATGACTTGGGGTGGGACTGTTTGCTAATCCTGTTGCCACATGAGGGGGGTGAATAGAGTTACTAATTTATGCCAACCTTGAGCTAAATAATCCCTCAGGGTTTTAGTTTTCTAATCTATAACACAGAATAGCAATAACCTATGCATTACCTTGATGAGTGATTATAGTGAGAAAAATGTGAGAAACTAAGTGGGAAAAATAAAGGAAAAAGGAAGGAGGAAAAGGAAGGAAAACTTAGTAACCCCATTTAGGGGAATGTGCTCAACCTTTCCCTTTTGCTCATGTCACAGTGGCATATCCAATCTTTTCCTCCTTGCAAAAAGTAAAGAGGAAATACTGTCTTAATTTTCTTCTGATTGTCCTAAAATTCTAGGATTTTCTAGTTAATATGGATCTAGTATAATCACCATCTAATTAAACATTGCCTGTGGCTGACTTTAACTTCATTTTACAAACAATTAAACCTTATCAAATATGATGGAAGGAAATAAGGGAAGAAGTAAACAAAGGAAAGAAAATAAACTAAGGGAAGAAACTGATGACAGGATAAGAAAAAAAAGGGAGGGTCAAGATGAGAAAAGTAATTGAAGAAGAAAAGGGAAAAAAAATAAAGGGACAAGAAGAAAGCAAAGAGAAAGAGGAGAGAAAAGAGAGAAGAAATTAAAAAAAGACTGGAACAAAAGGAGTGTAGAACAGTTTGAAAAAAAGAGAGAAACTACATTGAAATTATGTCAGCCAGACCTGAGCATTTTGAAGCAGAGCTATGTGAATCCATGCTTTTAAGCCTTGAAATACAGTTTGGATTGGAAACAGCCTTCATCCTGACATTTCTCCAAATGTTTTTCTGCCGAAAGGACTGGCTAATGCATGGGATCCTTCTGTGTCCCAGGCCATGTTTGAAAGCAAACCTGGAAAGCCTTGGTTTTCATTTCCATAAGAAGCAAAGGGTTCTTGCCTTATGTTAGCTAGACACAGAAAGGCTCAATTCACAAACGCACGCTTGCCAAGAAAGTGGAATGTGAGTTTTGCTTTGCTGCAGGAGGGCCGGCATGCTCATGTCTTTCCTGGTTCTGGTCCAGTGTGATCTCACATATTATGACAGGGATTCTATTTCACTCCTGCAAAAGTGGTCCTCATTAAGTAAACCCTAAAAGGCTCAGCAAGGCAGAAAGATGGCTTGCGCCTGACTTGAGCACTCAGAAAAGGGAAAGGGTGCTGCTAACTTTCTGTCGACATTTTCAAGTCCAAGTCTCAGCATAATTCATGAATCATACAAACTTCTTGGATCCTCTTTGCAAATGGACTATATATATTCTGTTTACCTGGGAAAATAAACACAGCTTTTTCTGCCCAGCTGCTATGTTGTTCAAGACAATAATTTGCTATCTGTTTAATATTGAGGCAAAGTAATCAAATACATCTACACTTCATAGAGACGGTTGTTTATGGTGTTGGTATTTCTACCATATTCTTCACCATTGTCTAGAGACACTGATTTGGTCATTCATATTTGTCAGAGCTTAATTGTTTACTACATTTTTTTTTAAAAAAAAGAGATTATGGAATTACATGAGCAGAAACACTGCTGGTTTGAACTGAATGGGAGGGAGGCAGGATGAAATGGAAGAAGGCTATTGGATTTCTTAGATTCTATAGGATGGAATAATACAGCTATTTAGCTGCAAAAGTATGTTATTCTTAAAGAACAAGGAAGAATGACTGTAAAGTTGATTCAAAGATCATCAGTGCTACCTCTACTTGGTTTCAAAGGGTGGGGCCACCACCTTGGTTTTAACAGGCTAGCTGGCCTCTGCCCAAATCTTTGGGGTCAGGACCCCCACCAGGCAGAGCCCTGGGAATAAGGCTGCTGCCCTAATGGGTCAGGAAGGTGGGACTATTTCCCTAGAGGATCCAGAAGGCAAAGCATCAAACCAAAGAGGATTATTTTTGAGCCTAAGTCTAATAGAATTTGCCTTGGTAGTATTTAGATTTTCTTGGGACCCATCACTCCTTCCTTCTTTCTTTTTCTCCTCTTTAAAATGGAAATACATATTCTATGCCTTCCCTCCTTTGTATTTTAGAAGCTCATCACTTGTTGGGATTCACAGATTCATAGATGGAGAAGAATTTTGTGTCAGGTGAATTATACCCCAAGTTTCACCCATGTCTACAAAGTGTGGGTTTTTTTTTTAGTTTTTTTTTTTTAGGGCAGTGTCATTGACCCTCACATGCGGGACCCGAACCGGGGCCGCTGGCCTCCCAAGCCAGCACCCAACCACCGTGCCACTGGGCCGGCCCTCACCCATGTCTAATTTATATTGCATTTAAATGAGACTTTAGACTTTAGAGCTCATGCTACAATTGGTTAAGAGTTCGGGGACTGTTGGGATGAAATAAATGTATTCTGCATGGTAGAAGGAGATGGAATTGGGGAAGCCAGGGGTAGAATGTTATGGAATGTATATTTGTGTCCCCCTCCAATTCATATGTTGAAACTCTAACCCTCAGTGTATTGTATTTGGAAATGGGACCTCTAAGGAGGCAACTAGGTTAAATGAGGTCATAAGGGTGGGGCCCTGATTTGATAGGATTAGTGTCCTTTTAAGGAGAGACACCAGAAAGCTTCTGTTCACCTCTCTTTCTTTCTCCCCCCCCATCTGTAACAAAGGCACTGAGGAAACATAATGTGAGAACACAGTAAGGTGATGGCTTTCTACAAGCCAAGGGAAGAGGCCTCAGAATGAAACCTACCTGGCTGGCACCTTGATCTCGAACTTCCCAGACTTCAGAACTGTGTGCAATCAATTTCTGTTAAAGTCACCCAGTCTATGGTATTTTCTTATGGCGGCCTGAGCAGACAAATACAAAATCCTTTACTTTTTGCAAGGAAAAGGTGGGATGCATATGCAGTCAAGACATGACCAAAAAAAAGGAAGTTAACTATGTTCCCTTAATGGTAGTCATTGATTTCTCCTTATTTCTCTCTCTCTTTCTCTGTATGTAGAAATCCTTCTGTTTATATTTTTAAAAATTATTTTATTTTTCAATTACAGTTGACATTCGATATTATATTAGTTTCAGGTGTACAGCATAGTGGTTAGACATTTATGAATTCATAATTTACAATGTGATCCCCCCAATTAGTCTAGTACCCATCTGGCACTATACATAGGTATTACAATACTATTGACTATATTGCCTATGTTGTACTTTACATCCCTATGATATTTTGCCAATTGTACTTCCTTATCCCTTCACCTTTTTCACCCAACACCCAACCCTTCTTCCATTTGGCAACCATCATTTTGTTTTCTGTATCTATGAGTTTGTGTTTTGTTTGTTTTGTTTTGTTTTGATTCCACATATAAGTGAAATCATATGGTATCTTTCTCTGTCTGACTTATTTCACTTAGCATAATACTCTCTAGGTCCATCCATGTTGTTGCAAATGGTAAGATTCCATTTTTTTTCATGGCCAAGTAATATTGCATTGTGTATATGTGTACCACAACTTGATTCAGTCATCTATTGAGGGACACTTTGGTTGCTTCCATATCCTGCCTTTGTAAATTATGCTGCAATGAACATAGGGATGCTCATATCTTTTCAGATTAGTGTTGTGGATTTCTTCAGATAAATACCCAGAAGGGGAATTGCTGGGTCATAAGGTAGTTAGTTCTATTTTTAACTTTTTGAGGAATCTCTATAATGTTTTCAATAGTGGCTACAACAATTTGCAATTCCACCAACAGTGCATACACGAAGGTTCCCTTTTGTCCATAACCTTGCCAACACTTGTTTATTGATTTATTGATGATAGCCATTCTGATAGGTTTGAGGTGATACCTCATTGTGATTTTAATTTGCATTTCTCTGATGATTAGTGACATTGAGCATGTTTTCAAATTTCTCCTTATTTCTGAACCCAACACTTTCATCCTCTTAAAACGTCTGGGGTTAAGTAGATATTCCAGAATATTTTGACACTAATCTATTGATTCTACAGTTATATACAAATGTGTAAAATGAAATATTTTAGATACCATGCTTTTTCCTCAGAGACATTGGTGGCCTTACACTGAATGGTTGTCTCCAGAGAAGAAAAGAAAATTCTATGGGAAGGGGATTTTCATGTTCTCTTCAGCCTGTAGATTCAGTTTACCCATTCACAGAGGCTCCAGTATATTCAGATGACTGATTTTGCTAAGTATTTCAGACTCGGTCCAATTTGTTAATATTTTCAGAAGAAATTTTAGACATTAAGTACTAGGACCCTTCAACAGACCACCCCCTTAAAAGAATTTATGATCTAAACCTGGTAGGCTTGCATCTGTTTTTGGGAGATGGCTTTCATCAAGGGCTTTCTTTTCTACCGAACTGCCTATTCTCTGTGGTCCCTCCTCCATTCACACCTGTGTCCCCATTATCTTAAACATACTAAGTGACCTATAGGTCCTGAACCTCCAGTCTAACTCATATCGCTGGTCTTTTTGACTGGTCTCTGTTTGGAAAGTGCTTCTCTATTGGGATAATCCTGTTTATCCATTTAAATCTATCTATTAATTAACACTTAGTGAGAGCTTACTATTGGACAGATGTGTTCTTGCTGCTTCGCAGATGTTGACTCATTTAGCTGTTGTAATAATCTTATTTTCCAAATTTTCAAGAGTATTAGTAAGGCAGAGTTTCAACAACTTGTCCACCCACTGCCTCTGGTGTGTAATACTGTGATTTGAACCCAGGTATTCCAACTTCAGTCTGTGCTCTTAATGGCATGTAATGCTCAGTAAATCTTTCCATGGATGTTACTTTCTCTGGGAGTCCTTCTCTCTAAGGCTGGGTTTCCTGTTTTGTTTTGTTTTTCCATGTGCCTTGACAGCCCCTGTGCTCACTATCACTATGCTGTAATCATTGATTTTTAAATGTCTTTCCACAAACACATGAGCTACTTGAGAGAAGGCATTGTTTCTTTTGTTTATCTTTTCTCTTACTTAGCATATGGCATATAGTAGGCCCTCAATAAATGCTGAAAGAAGGAATGAAGCAGTTAGCTGGATCATATGCTATCTCCACAGTTCTGCTTCTCTGGGCCTGATGGTTTCTAGTGAAAAGCATAGAGGGGCTCTTGGCTTGGAAGTTCCACCCAGTTTTTTTTTAAAGATTTTATTGGGGAAGGGGAACAGTGTTGGGGAACTGGGGAAGGGGAACAGACAAGTTGCTGTCCTTTTGTTCTTCAGTCTAGTTGTGGAGGACATTGCTTCACTGGCCCATGTTGGTATCATCATTACGCTCTTCTCAGGTGAGGCAGATTGGTCACTGGCCTCTGGATGGCCGCTCACAGTGGCGCTTAGCTGCTCAGGCTGGCTGCCAGCTGCTCACACTGGCTGCCTCACTGTAGCCTATGGCAGCCCACTGCAGCAGGGGCTGCAGCTGTGCCATCCTGGGGACTCACAGCAGCCCAGCTCCAGGTGGAGCTGTTGTTCACCATCTTAGCTGTAGAGGGCAGTGCCACTGGCCCTCGTATGTGGGATCTGAACCGGGGCCTCTAGCATTCCAAGCCAGCTCTTAACGAACACGCCACTTGGCTGGCCCAGTTCCACCCTGTTTTCACAAGTATCTTAGTTTGTTCTTTGACATTACGTACCATGCAGATGAAGCCTTAGATGATTATCAATTATTGATCAAGAATATATTATTTGCTAGATACTGTTATAGGCACTGAGGATATAGTGGCATCTGTGAACAAAACAAAGAAAACAAAGATCATTGCTTTCATAAACGTTTTCTCTAGTCCTAAGTCACAGGTTGGGTTCTCACAGTCACACTTTGATATGGAATTTAGGGGCCGGGATGCTTATTATGAGGTGATCTTGGTATCAAAGTCTGTGAAAGGAAAGGAAGGGAAACAGGATTAGAGACAGGGAAAGCTGAGCTGCCATGCAGCCTCAGTGACAACCTTTGCCACCCACCCCACAGAGTAGTTGGGAGCTAAAGTGGCCCAACAGAGTTGTCCCCACTGAGATGGCTGGGCCTTTATCCCCTACCTTGGCTAATATAGTTCCAGGTATACTTAAAGATATCTAAACCCAAATCCTAGATCCATACATTTTTGTTTATTTCTTTTGGTTTGTTTTTAGCAACAAACTTAAAAACTAATAGAAACAGTTGATCAAATTTATATGCTTTGGGAAATGAGAACATTATAATGGTAGTTAAGTATGTAAAACACTTCAAATAATATATAAATGATGTAATTCCAGCTTCATATAGTTTTATTATTTTTAACACATACATATTTAAAAAAATAAATGGGTGCTTTAAATCTTTTTTATAAAACTGGCATGGAAAATACATATATGCATGCAAATATATATGTGTGTATGTGTGTATACACACACACACATATATATTTGCATATATATACATATATATGAGAATGCTTAATGTGATTCACTATTTATAACCTTATAGACTTCAAAAAATTAATTCATCAACCAGCAAAAGTCTTTGTCCAAATTCTTGTACCAAGTTTTGAATAAGAAAACATAGTCACTGTACAATTTGGGTCTATTCCAGTGTTTGGAGTTGAGTAAGGTATGAAGATGTCAAGACCCATCAAAGAAAGTCATCTTCTTGCTAGCTCTCCTATCTCTGATTTATGCTTTTCTCTTGTCCCTTATGTGCAGATAAGTATTTGGCTAATTCCAGATGCATGCTTTTGGCCAACATCATTGTCTCCACTTTCTCTTTCTCTCCTCTTCATCTTTATGATTCCAGGAAATAATTCTAGATGTCACTGTGTAGCATGATGGACATTTTTACCTTCAGTTTCACAAACTTTTCTGCCTTAGCTTCGAGGCTAGCCCAAAATTTGTGGGCGTGTCCACCGTCTTTGTGAATAACATTTAGCCATCTCTAGGCCCGGTCAAGGTGATTGAGAGACAGAAGTTGAATGTGATCCTAGTTACCAGGTACCTAAATTAAACATATTATATTTTCAAATGTATTCCTTCCTAACTGTGTGATCTTGGGACAGTCACTTAATCTCTCTGAGCCTTAGTTTCTCCTCTGCAAAATGGGAGAAAATTAGTAACTACTAGAAGAATGCATTAAATAGTACATGTTAAGTGCCTAGTGAAGTGTTTAGTAAATAATAAACACTCAATAAATAGCTAAATATTTTTATCATTTTTATTGTTATTATTAACATCAGCATGAAATGATTGCCGATCACGTAAACAAAATGTAATCCTGGGTCATGTTGTCCACAGGAGGCCATTATATTAAGAAAAGAGCAGAAGCTGGTATGGTATGTAACTTAAAGAGAATCAAGGTATAATAATATACCAATGCATCTCCAGTCTCTTCAGGGGAGAGTCACAGCAATTTATATGTGCTGACCCTTTCTTTGTCCCTTGAAAGAATTCCTGTAGCTTGATGGAACTACTGCTTGAAAATATTCAATGTCTCTTGGTTTAAGTCCTCTACCTTACGGTGAGAACTCATAGATACCTCTTAAAATGGTGTTTTATGGTCAAGTACATTTGGGAAAGGTTGTAAATAGTTTAACTCCTCTAGTAGTAACATTCACATTTTAAAAGCTCCAGATAATCTCAGGGTACAATGTCTCATTTAACTTTAAATCAACATTTTTCTAACATTGGTCCCATTCACACACACTGCTACCCTACTTCCATTTTTCTTTTTGGTCCTAAAAATCAATACACAGCCCTGATTTTCTTTCCTTTTTTTTTCTACATGCAAACCACAAACCAGGTCACCCTCACCTACCTAGTGCCTCTAATAACCACAGCAGCAGGGCACTCCAGCCCTGCCATATCCTGAGCACACACAGATCTAGGACTCACAGGAGTTGCTTGCCTCTTCCACCCACACTGTAGAGAAAGGCTCATTGAATCTCAACCTCTACTTGCTGCAGTATTTCACAGGCACACACCAAGTGTCCAAAACAATGGCTTGCCAACCCAACCTATCGCAAAGTGCACCTTCTCAGAGCTAGACTGGGTTGGCCATCCCATTGAATGAAAAGTCCTTCCCATCACAAGGCAGAGCCAAGGGAAAAACAGCCCTTAGACTTGGAACCCCAGGTAGAATGATAAGTACACAGTCTACAGCAGGACCTAGGACGACTTGGACCCCTCCTGGGCACTCTCAGGAAACAGCAACATGCTTAATCAAATTAGTATACTTTATGCAGTATGTAGAGAAATGAAGAGAAACACAGAAACTCATGCATGTGTGCACCACACACACAGACACACACACACACACACACACACACACACACACACACACAATTTCCTGTGTGTTTTCCAGATGACTCCAGAATTTGCTAGACAGATATAGTTGGCCTTCCATATTTGCAGTTCTGCATCATCAAATCGAAAAGATTTGAAACAACAAAAAAGTTATATTGTTGCTGACATGTACTATGTAGCCAGGCCTATGATGGTTGCATCCATGCTGAACATGTAGAGACTTTTTTTCATGTCATTATTCCCTACATATATTACAACTCTTTACATAGCATTTACATTGTATTAGGCATTATAAGTAACCTATAGATGATTTAAAGTATATGGGAGGGTGTAGTAGGTTATATGCAAGTACTCTGCCATTTTATATGAAGGACTTGAGCAGGTTTTGGTATCCCTGTCATATCCCACTCGGATACTGAGGTGACTGTAATTGTCCCTTACTCTGGAACCAGGGATTTCTTCTCTCCAACTCAGGAGAAGTTATGTGAGTGGGGTTAGCAAATACATCTTCCAGAACCCACTCATTCCTGAGTAAACTGTTCAAAGTCTAGTTTCTGAACCTGCAAAACTGAGGATGTGATAGAGAGAAAAAGCAGTGCCCTTAATGTTAGAGAATAGAGTTTGGGTCATTGAGTAACTGCCCTTCGTAGTTATGGTCTCAACTTAATTAAGCTCTCTGCTCTTCATTTTCCCTGTCCTTTGTAAAGGGGATATAATGCCAATTTCATACTTGTAGTTGAAAAGTGCTATGTAGATATATAGTCTCATCATTATACAGAAACCCTGAAATCATTACTTCCAGAGCTGGAAAGCATTTGGGAGATTGTATCTGCTTTTAGAAAAGTGGATGTCTGAATCACCACTGAGATTAAATTCCTGGTGGATTTAATTCCCAACTCAAAGCAAGAAAGCTCTGGGAAAAATATGGCTTTTCATATATCATTCATATATCCACAAATACTTGTGCAATTGAATTCAGTTGAGAACATATTCTGTAGTATGTAGCTGATGCAAAACTTCAAGTATGAAAAACTATTTTCCCTGCAGTTGCTGTCTCTATCCTGACCCTCTGTTCTATGCATTGCAGATCACTAGATCTAGTCACTACCAGGTGATCTCAGTAAATTCAAATGAAAAGCTCAGGCCCATTCAGTGTTCGTGTTCTCCAGTCCCTTTCTCCCCAGTTCCTGTGACTGGTGTCTGTACAATGGTATGTTCTGGGAGGTAAAGTTGTCCAGTCCTCTCTTTAATCATCTGCTGAAGAGACTGAACTTTCCCTATACTTATTTCTATTGAGAGGTCTGTGCCCCTACCTGGCTTCCCTGGTCTATGGTCTAAGGTGCCTTCTTCATCCCTTTTCTCCTTTCTTCTTCCACTTTCCCATATCCTTCTTGCCTTTCTTCCCCCCTTTCTATTCTCCCTCATTTATTTCTTTGTTTCACCTTCTCATGCCCTGCCCACCCCCCAACCCCTAACACATGCACACCATTTGTTGAACACCTAGTAAGTTTCAGCCCTAGAAAAGTTATTAAGATGCAACCCTTGGCCTTAAGGAGCTCTTAAATAAAGGAAAGTGCATCATCAAGGTGAGGCCAAAAATGTCAGCCTTGAAAAAGCCTGTGTCTCTCAAAAGAACTTTTCCATTAAGGAAGCCAAATCTCCAAGCACCAAAGGCAATGAATCCTAAAAACCGTCTTATCCATCACCTGGCTCAGAACCAATAAGAAATAAGAGTGTGGTATGGAGTCCAGAGGCTTCCTTTGTTCAAGGATAAAAAGGGGGAGGCTCTCATCTTCATTGTCTCCTGTTAATCACCGTCACTTTGACTGCGGTTACTGATGAGGTAAATTCCCTGAGCAGGCTGAGGCAATATTTTCCAAAGGAAAGCAAGTTTTGTTTTGCATTTGCTCCTCCTCATCATCACAGGCCATGCTTAGGTTCCCAGCCTGGATCTGCCCACAAGGGACCATCTGGCTCACAGCTGCTGTGTCCAAGTGGAAACACTCTGGCATGAGCAGTCGAAGGGTTCCTTTTACTTCTTGTAAATGACAATATCTGGGTCGTAGGTTACCCCATCCTTTCCACTAAAAAGGCAACAACTGTCATTTTCTTTCCTTTTTTCTTTTCATACTTAGTTGTTTACAGTGGGACCACATATGTCAGGCATATGTCAGGGGACTGGTTAGCTTACAGTGTAAGCATGACCAGTCATATTTCATCAGCTCTCTAGGAGAGGCTTAGAATCTGAAGTTGTAGGGTTAGAGTTGTGGAATCCAGCCAAACGCATGTTCATTTGGTCAGGAGAGCCTGCTGGGTGAGTGCTAATAGTGGTCTCAGCACCAGAGAATAACCTATCCCTTCCATTTTCTTGCCCTGACCAAGCCTGATGGCTAGAAATAACAATAGTTAATATTTATAGAGTGCTTATTATGTGCCTGGCACTGTGTTGAATCCTTTTATGAATTATCCTATTAAACACTCTGAACAACCCTATGAAGCAGGTATAAATATTAGCCCACTTTAAAGTTTTAAAATCTGCAGCTTCAAAAAACTGAGTCATTCATCCAAGGTCACACAGCTCATCTGGTCTACTTCCCCCTGGTTTCTCAATGTCAGGATTATTGTATGCTCCTTAGGGGCAGAGATGATAAATTATTCAGCAAAGAGTCCTCAATACTTAGCACAGAGACTCACTCACAGAAGCTATTAAACAAACAAACAAACAAAAACCTTCAAACTCGCTCAAAGCCCAACACTTGTGGAATGAGTAGATGTTGAAAAATGGATATTAACTTTGTGCCTTTATAGTAGAAGGCTGTTTTCTCCACTAAAAACCATGAGTCTCTCCAATCAACTGTACTGGAAATCATCTACACTCAGGAATATAGAGAAAAATGTCACTGCTACATGACCTCACTGGGGTCTGCTCTCCCCGCCTCCCCACCCCCCATAATCTGTCAGCTGGCCTTTCCTACCTGAAAATAGGTTATAATTAGTGTTGTCTCGTTTATGCTGGCCTGCAGCTTTGCCTTTAGTCATGCTGGTTGCTTCATTCATATATCCTCTTTGTTGCACTTGCTTCATCCTGCCACCTACGAGTTTCAGCTCAGACTTCATGTCCTCTTAATGCCTTCCCGAGGCTTGCTTGGTCTATATTTTCTCCTACAGCCATTACAGACTCTTTCACACCAGTTAGAACATAGTGATTGTCAGGAACCCCACAGATTACATTTAAAGGCTGAGGGTTTGGTTCCACTGTGTAAGGAGGGCTTTGGGCAGATATAGTCCTGTGTTCTGGACAGCCTCTTGGATTGTGGTTAACAATGACTCCATGACCCAGCATTTGTGGCCAGACCTTTTGTTTCATGTCCTTCACAGTTAAGCCATTCTTCTTTTCTCTACTTTTTCATATCTACAGGGCTCAAATGGGGCCCATGTACAAAGACACAATCTTATAATAAGAGTATTTCTTCATATTGAGATTTTAGACAATGCTCTAATAGACATTTAAGTGTCTGCTCTGTGCTAGGCAGTTTACCTGCATAACAGCATGAATTCGGTACTCAAAGTTCAGGGCCCATCTAATGGAAAAAAAACATGCAGGTTTCTAGGGCTGAGATTTTTGTAGGGCCACAGAGGTATTGTGGTTTCCTTACCCTGAATCTTCTTTCTCTCTTCCTCCTTCCTAAAGTTCCACTCTTAGAATTTCATTCTCTTGGTTGGTCCTATAAAGAGGCAAACATTTGGGTTTTGATGACCATAATATTATGCCTTAAAGCACTTTCATTCTGGAAATTCTGTCCATCGAGTTACTCTGGCTCTTAACCTGGCTGTGAGTTTTGTTTTGTTCTCTTACGTGACACTTTCGTGTGTTAGGACAGGGGTCAGAATAACCTCACAGCTGACATTTTCTCAGAGCATCATAGTTTGGAAAGTACTTTCAGAAGACCTCTCTTGAGCCTTAAACTTCCCTATAAGGGTTAAGGAGATTCTAATCCTCATCTTGCAAATGAAGAAATCAAGATTCAAAGAGACCAAGTTTCTGGTCCAAGGTCACATAGCCAGTAAATGAAGGACTGACATGTGCTCTATGTTCCCAGCATTTTCCACCTTGCCATTCTTAACATTTCCCCCAGCCAGTTCTAACCACATTAAAACAAATATCCAAGCCAAAGCCCCACCCCAAGTGATTCTAACGTCATTGGTAGGATTGGAGCTTGGCCATCATTATTTCTTTCATGTTCCCAGTTTCTAATGTGAGAACCATTGATGGATAGTGTCTATTTTCATGATGCTTGGTGAACTGCAAAGGATTCTACAAATTGATAGCAATATAAATATTAGTGTTTTCTTTTTTGCAGCAGTTGCTGAAAGCCAGACTTTTAAACCACTGACTCTCTGGACAAGTACATTTTCTGTTGATACATGAGTTTGAAACTCCAACTCTTCTGTCATTGTAGAAGTCAGCTCCCTGCTCCAGACTGCACACTGCCCTAAGCAAAACAAAAAACAGAGGTTATCTCTTTTAACTGGCCAGCTCTCAGTGTTTAGAAAGCTGTTCGTGCTCCTGCAATTGCTCTGCCATGGAAATCTTATTTATAAGAGCTATCACCAGCTCACTTTAATATCTGACCAGCTGTCCAGAGGAAAAATGTTAACTAGTTTACAGTTTATAATTTCTCAGAAGTTTTATGGTGAAAGCACATTTTGTAGTAAGTACATTCCTCTGTTTCTTTGGGTTTTAAGCATGACACTTTAGATGTGAGCAGTGTCTTGGATCTGGAAGCACAGTCTGCTACTCCTGGGCCTTGAAGCCCTTTTGCTCAGCAGCCGGAGGGCAGTTGCAGAGACATCCTGAGTTCCTTCAAGCTCACGTGGACTAGAAGCCCAGTGCATTCTGGGTTGTCCTCATTTTCAGTGAAACAGGGCCAGTTTTTCCTTTTGTGCCTCCAGTGGAAAGTGGGTCTGAAAGTTATGGAGACAACTGAGAGGGAGACAAAGTCGAAAGATACTTTTTCTCTTCTGAGTAATTAAAACCCATCTAATCAGAAGCTTCAATTAATCAGAACTTCCTTCCATGTCAGTACAAAGTGGTAAATCCTAACAGGACAAATTTATTATAAAATCAATTAAAAAAAGAAAACCTGGCAATGTCCTACTTTCTATTAGAGTGTAAGAATTCAAAATGAGAGATGGTCTTTATTCATCTTTTTAGCCTTCTCACTTAATGCAGTTCCTAGAGTATATTTGTGCTTAATATATTTGTTTTCAAATTTATTTTTATTGTCATCAAATAAACTCAAGCTCATAGTTTTTTTTTTTTATTTTTTTTTATTTTTTATTTTTTTGAGGGCAGTGTCACTGGCCCTCACATGTGGGACCCGAACCGGGGCCGCTGGCTTCCCAAGCCAGCGCCCAACCACCGCGCCACTCGGCCGGCCCGCTCATAGTTTTTTAAAACCTGATATCTTTCATTCAAGACTTGTAATGAAAAACATCAGCCTCCAAGCTCTCTCTCATTCCACCCTAGTTCCAGTTTCTAGCAACTTTAAAATATCTTGACTGGACTGGCCAAGTGGCGCAGTGGTTAAGCGCTGGCTTGGGAAGCCAGCAGCCCCGGTTCGGTCCTACATATGAGGGCCAGTAAAAAAAAAAAAAAAAAATGTGTATATATATATATATATATATATATATATATATATATACACATTTTTTTTTTGTATATATATATATATGTGTGTATATATATATATATATATATATTATCTTGACTATTTTTTCTGATATTCTCCTTTATATTTCTAAATAATACATTAATTCTGACTTTTCCTCACATCAATTTTTGAGATTATTTATTTACCTGGCATCAATTTTAGAAATGATCTATTGATCTATTTTGATAGATGAGGATTTAGTTGTGTGTAAGCTCCATTTCCCCTGACTTCTCTATCCCTATCCTCCCTTTGAGCACAGCTATGCCATAATTTTAAGTACTCATTTACATTATTTGGTTAATGTAAACATTATATGCTGCTGAGCCAAGTAATATACTATGATTATATTTTTTCTTGTATGCTTTATTTTCTTCCTCAAGTTAATTGCCTGTTTTTGTGTTTATTTCTTTTCCTTTGCTGAAATTGTCTATCAATTATTTTTATTTATCTTCTCTCCTTGAGTGTGGGTGGAAATTATTTTTACTTAATTTATTTCGTATTTATTTATTTATTTGTTTGTTTGTTTATGTATTTATATATCACTTCTAACAAACAGAATATGGCAGAAGTGATGGCATGTCACATTCCAAATAAAAAGGCTATCTATGACCTCTACTTTGGAAACTCTGTCTTAGGCACTTGGACTCTCTTGCTCTTTCCTCCTGCTTTCTTTTTATTTCATGGATACAGTATCTTCTCTTGTCTCTCTGAGTTCATTCCAGGTGGTAATTCCAGGTATGGGTTGAAGTTATAAATAAACAACTGAATCCAGACTATGAACACATTCTAAAGCTAAGGGTATTCTGTAGATAGTAAGATCAAATGATATAAGTCATGTACAGTCCTTAGCACTCTAAACTCATGTACATATAACATATGTAGTTCTTATGTGCTACGAATTCTTACTGCATAAGCATTCAAGAAATATTGGAAGAAGAGATGGGGGAGAAGAAGGAGGACATGCTTTTAATTATTCTGATAAGAAATAGCCTTATTTGAACTGAGCAGTAGCATTGGATATAAAATAATAGACAGGATCAGAGACATCACAGAATAGATGGAAAAACATCCTGTGTGTTGATTAGTTTGCCTATAGTTTTCTGATTATCTATTAATATAATCTATTTAATTAGATTATTAGCTTCTTAAGGATAGAGAGGGATCCTTATATAAGTTGATTATTTAAAGTTTTCAAATGAGAGCCATGCATAAAGTGGGTGTCTTCAGTATTTATCTCTTATATACCTCTATCCTCTGCTTACCTCCTTCCCCAAGCCCTTGGAGTTCTGCCAGGTGACTGGGCTCAATTATTTTTATTTTAACCTGGAATGAGGGACATTAAATCTATGCCATTTCTCTCTAGTTACCTGGAGCATTAGAAACAGAATGCCATTCATGGAATATGACTTACTGGGAGGAAAAGAGAATAAATGACAGGTTGGTGAAATATTTCCACTGTCAGCACCACACTAAAGTCCACTGCTTCTTCAAAAAAAATCATCCATTCCTCTCTCTGAAAAGAAATAATTCCTCTTAAGCCAGAAATATAATAAGAATAATAAGTTTCCACAAATTAAATTTATATTAATTATGTAACATCTAAGCAGATCATGGAAATCTATGAAAAAAACACTCTTTATAGCTCCTTGCAGGGATCCATATTAATTGCAATTAGACATATAACATATGTTTGCCATTGCCATTCATATGTGCCATGTAGCTCATACCAGATAGTCAAAAATATTTTGGACAGGTGCTCAAAATACCTACAGAGACATAAGACAAAGAGGGGAGAGAGAGTAGCATTATTTTCTGTAACATCACCAGCATTATGCTTCATTCTACCACCCCTAGAATATTTATTTGGATGGTCTAATTTCCTACTGGGTAAATGTGTTAAAAACATATTAATAGTTTTAGAATAGGTAATTAAAAATAGGATACACCATTTCTTCCTTCCCTCTCTCCCTTCCTTCATTTCTTTCTTCCTTCCTTTCTTCTTCCAGTCCCTTCTTCCTGGAACTAACTAACTGACTGACTGACTGACTGACTGACTGACTGACTGACTAACTAACTAACTAACTAACTAACTAACTAACTAACTAACTGTCTCTCTCTCTCTCCCTCCCTCTCAATTAATTGAGTAACTATTATGTTCCATCCACTGGGAAAGGCACAATTATGAAGATAAAGCCTTTGTTATATTAGCATCTGACCTGGGAATAATTTCTACCGTTAATTAGGCCTTAGGGATTAAACTTAAAGCTAGTCTCTCTCACAATACAAAATAGAGTTCTGCGTGGGACCTGAAGGCTGGTAACTTCCACATCCAGCCTGTTAGGCTCTTTATACATGCCCATGTATTATTGTGTCTTGGTTGCTTCCCCTCCAACTACCTCCTTCAGTTCTACTTGACTGTGAGCTCCTGGTAGGGTGAGAGACTAACTTCCATTTGAATCTCTTTTTTCCTGCCTTCTGTTCCTCAGCTTTTCATGCCTCTCACAGCCAGAAACATTATTCTTCACATTGCTGGGGCTCCATAAATATTGTTAAAATAAAAATTTTAAGGAAACAAAATTTACCACCAGAGGGGATCAGAGAAATTGCTGTAGGAGTTTGAAGAGGAGATTTCACAAAGCTGTCTAGAGGAGCACAATCAAGGAATTATTTAGGTAAAATCCTGGAATAGGAGAGCTAGAAACATGATTGTAAATGCTGTTTCCTCTGGGGACTCTGAGGAAATTACCTACCTTCTCTGAGTACTGCACCCTACTCTCAGTAAAACAGGCATAATAGTATCTCTCTTTCTCTACCTCTCTGAATTGCAGGAACATAAATTGGATAACATGTGAAAGCAACCTGAACTCTTTGGATGTCAGGGGTGACAGACCCAAGATATGGTACTACGATTTCTTCCTGAAATTTGGCATTTAAACCGTGACTTAAGTAACATTATTTGAAGTTAAAAGAATTAATAGATTTCATTTATGATGATCTTTTCATTGCTAGAAACTACAGGCATATAAAACATTGGTTCAGATGACCATTAAAAATGCGTCAGATGTTTTTTTTTTTTTTAATCAAAGTAGTTGCCTTACTTTATTAGTCAGAAGAGGCTAGGCTTATGCTGTGGTAACAAGTGACCCCAGAATCCCAGCGGTTTAACACCTCAGGTTATTTCTCAGCCACGTAAAATCTGTCTTAAATCCAGGCCAAGGATGCAGCAGTCTGTGCTACTTGGGCCTGGCGTGCCACCATCTCAAAATGAGACTTTCTCCATGATTGCTGGGACAGAGGAAAGGGATATTAGAGAGTCAGGCGGAGCTTTCAGCTGACAGGAAGTGCCACATCACATTCCTACTCATATTTTATTAGTCAGAACTAGTCACATGAACCTCCTTCCCCTGGAAGTGCTGCAAAGTGTTGTGCCCCATATATCCACAGAAGAAAAAGGGAACTGGGTATTGGAGAGCATTAATAATGTCTACCCATACTACCATACTTACAAATACTGATGAAGCATGCTCCCGATTCTGTAGACGATATATGTAACCATGGTAAAGATGAATGGCAACCCAGCAATAACAATTCATTTTAGAGACAGGGAAACTACAGGTTGATGCCCAAGGTCGTGAGGACAGTAATGATGAGTCCAGACTGGAATCCAGAGCTCCTGCATCCCAGTCCAGAATTTATTTTACTCCGACAGCATTCCCCAAGTGCTTTCCTCAGGAGGTTAATAGGTATGTCTCTCTCACACGTAAATGTGATTCTGTGGTCAAATTAATATACAAAGGCAGGGTTAAACATTAGGATAAATGAGGCTAAATAGATTTATTTACAGCAGAGCTTCTCAGACTTTTTAACATAATAAAAATACATTATGAATCTTAAAGTGCCAGAGTATTCAGAAATTACTGGCCAGTTTTGAATGCAGACAGGAACGATCCCCCTTCCACACACCCACCTCCCATATTTATTTTCTTCAGTGTACCTCATAAGTGAGAAATGCTACACTATCATATTGTACTTGCAAAATTGCTATGTGGGCAGAGTTAATTTTTGGAAGTAAGCCTCATCAATATTGATTTATAAATACATATTTTGTCTCTCCACCCCTCCATAGGCACCCGTTTCTTTCATACTCTGATTTTGAGAGCCACATCCCACTGATGCATATTATTATGCTTATATTCATATATATTTCCACTCATATAACAAATATTTAGTGAGCATATAGTCTCTGCAAAGTATGATGCTGATGTTGGATAGCTCAAGATGAACAAGATGTAATCTCTGTTTTTATATTGCACATAAATGAACATGGGAAACAGATTTCAAATAAGCCATATAACAAAACGTTCTAAATGCTGTTATAGACACAGAAATGATATTCCATGGAATCACAAAATAGATGTGACGAAATCCTGTTCTTTCTAGCGAATTAAAACTTCTAGGAGGTTTTCACAGGAACTATTTATTTATTTATTTATTTTGAGGGCAGTGTCACTGGCCCTCACATGTGGGACCCGAACCGGGGCCGCTGGACTCCCAAACCAGCACTTAACCACTGCGCCACTCGGCTGGCCCCACAGGAACTATTATTAAGTCTATCCTATCCTTTATTTGAACCACTGATATCCTGAATCTCAGTGCTGGACTTTACTTTTATACTAACAACACTATATCTTATCTACTTTGGTCTACTGGGGTAACTGGACAATGTGGATTGGAATCTTAGTTTAGTAATTCCTGAAGTAACTTTCTTTCCCTTCTCCTGTCATTTACATTTTCATCCAAGTCCTTAACAATAATTTTGCTCAAAGCAGGGCCAATGACCCACATAGAGAACCACTCCAGTATTAGAAAGCTTTATGCCACTAGAGAACTATCTTCTGTCCTTAAACCAACTTTAGCCCAAATTAAACCTCAAAAGAAATAAGAAACTTAAATTGTTCCAAAGGGGCCATTGCCCTCCAAATACTTTTCTTGTAGAAATTTGCATCAGAGAAGACAAACTTCATAGTTATTACTGATCCTTATTTTCATCTCCTTTTCTAAATGATAATTGAGCTCTTACTAGGTGCCAGAAGTGGTGATAGGCATGTTAGGACATTCAGTCTAATCCCCATAGTGGCCTTCTAAATTAAGTACTCTTTATCTCATTTTATATGCAGGAACTGAGGCAATGAGAATTTACATGTCTTTCCCAAGGACACACATGCCTGTAGATAGATGTGCTGGAACTGAATGGGTTTATCAAATTCATAAATCCAAGAAGTTTTTATTTATAACATACAGTACCTTCTCCTGAGGCCTCACTAGTCTCTGAATGTAAATATGCCAACGATTCTATTGTCCCTTGAATCCTTTGCCTTATTACCTGCTAGGTCTCCTCCAGTTCTCTCTGGGAGCCTTACATATATTCTGCTCCAGTGGCTCCTGACCCTATCATCATTAGAATGCTCTGGGAAGATCCTGGGCCCCACCTTTAGAGAATTTTAATTCTATAGGCCTAGCAAAGGGCTCAGGGACATATTTTTAAAGAAAGTGTTCAGAAGATATGATGACAAATTAGATTTGGAACACTATTTTTTCACATGTCATCATATCCTGGGATTGGCAATTGAGACCCAGATGGAGGGTAAATATTCAGCAAAGTGTCCTGCGATAAGGAAATTCAGAAAATTAATGTTTAGCCCTCTCTTGGTGGCCCCTGGTACAATCTTCTCTCCTGGGAAGTACAGTCCAGGAATCAAAGAACTAGACTTTGTCCTTTCTCCTTCCTTATTGGTTAAAGAAAGATAAAGAACCATGATGACTATATCACCACAATATATTTGGAATATGAACACACCACTCTACTTCAGTCAAAAGTTTAGCACAAGCCACCATCATCTCTCCATGGGGCTACAGCAATATCCTTCTAACTTGGCCTCCCTTCTTCTATCCTTTCCCCTTGCTCTAGCCACACTGAACTTGCTCTCTCTTGAAAAAGCTAAATTTATTTAGGCCTCATTATTTTTACCCTTGAAGTCTCTGAGTGAAATAAGTATAGGGTAATTCATTTGTGTTTGTTTTCTCCATATTGTTTAAACTTTCTCGCCCACCACTTTGCTTCTCTCACTTCAAGTGGATAATCAATCTTTGTAATGCCTTGTTGCTTCAAGTATTTTCAATACTTCAAAAAAAAATACTTTTTGCTTCAAGTATTTTCAAAGGATAGAAAAGACAAGCAACTTTAAGGCTAAAGCTTTTCTAGTTTTATAGAAGGCTAAATCCACCGAAGAAGTTATGCAAAGTGTTTTGGAGGCAGTAAGAAAAGGAAAATTATCTTGGAGGGGCTTTATATCTAAGAAGAGATAATTCCTCCATTGCAAAGATCAGAGATGTTGGTGAGACTTAAGAACTAAGGTGAAGGCAGGCCTCTGAGTAGACAGTGTGGCAGTACTAATGGTTGCAGAGATACCATAATTAAAGGAAGTATTACAAGCTATGTCAGTGGTGTGATATATTGTGCCCATGATAGATTGGAGATTAAAATGCTTCATCTCCCATTTTTGGGAGTACCGTGTAAATATCCAAGATCCTAGATACTTTGGGAGGGGAAGAGTTTCCTGAAATGAAAGATAAAGAAGTGCACAGTCTTGAGGGATATAGTGCAGTGTATTGACAATGGATATTGATAACAGGGAAGGGTTGAATTTAGAATTAATTTAATTTATAGGGAATAAAGTCACTTTCCTGCACACCTGAGTTTGTCATCAGTGGTATGTACCATAGGAGAGAGATGGAGATATTGAAAAAGGGTATCCAACTTAGTACTTGGAGTCAGGTTGGTTGTTATCAAAGACACCGTAGGGACACAAGCCAGGGATATTCATATGCAGTGCTATTCAGTCTATCAATATACCTGCAAAACATTCCATAATTAAAGACAACTGTTTCATTGACAGTAGTACAGACCAGTAGTAAATTTCTGATTAGGTGCAACTTCTAATTCTAAATATAACTGGAAAAGCTTTATCTGATAATATTTTATTTAAGGAGTATATTTGAATATTCACAGTCTTGAATTTGAATGTAATAAATTGATCTGTTTAATTGGTGAAAATATGTTTCCTGTTTTCTCACCTCCAGCAGAAGATTATGACCTTGAGTGCAAGTCTGTAGAGTTTTACAATTTAATTATTTATTTTTGCATTGCATAAAACAACACCTGACACTAGTTGATTAATGGCAAAACTGAAAAAGGAGATCAATCAATATTAAAAGAGGAGGAGAGAGAAATAGATGAAAGAGCTGCAGATGAAGGAAGAAGATGATAGTAGAGAAAGAAAGGGAGAAGACAGGAGAGGGAGGAGGCAAGACGAAGGAAAGTGAGGGAAGGATCATGAACATTTGACAGGGGGAAGGAACCAGGGAACAGGCCAAAGCTGTTAATCAATTTCTCCTATTTATCCATCAGATCAGAACAGGCTGTGGCTCCCAGGGACCTTTAAGCTACACACAAGGACAGTTCTGCCTCTCCTGGGAAGGGTTAATCTACATAACGAGCATTTCGATAAAGCCTGGAGACCCTCCAGTAGTTAGTTCATCACTGACAAGTTTAGAATCCTTAGGGCAGAGTACACAGATTCAGAACATCCTTACTTCCTATCCTGTTGTTTAAATATTGGGCAGGGTCGTGTTGTATTCAGGAAAAGAGAGGGGCTTAACCTGTGACACTCCTCGAGTTGCACAGAGCTGAGCTGTTCCAACTGGAAAGGTGTTCCCTTGATGTCATTTTTATCATTGAGCTTGATCAGAAACCTTAAAAGGATCACATGTTTTCTCCTCCTAGAAATATGAAAGTTAGTCTTTCTTTTACTTTCTGGGAAGACTGGCTTTTCTCTAAACACAGTATTGACTTTCCTCTGTTTCTCAAGCATAAACCCAAACAGTTGTATTTTGTTTGCTTTTCTCTTTTTGTTTTCATCATCCATGCCATTAGGAAATTTCAACAAATTGTGCTGCTAAAGTGGCTGCCTTCATGCTAATGGACATGAGGAAACATAGTCAGGAACCGGTTCACATGACCTTGGCAAAGTTGCTCCAGAAAGAAGAGAGGAGGAAAAATAGGTGTTTATTGGAATCATGCAACGAAGTAGCCAGAGAATGCCATTGGCAAATGTGTTCCAATAGTCTCTTAAAAATGAAATCGTTCCAGCCTGTTAGTGTATTACATTTCCTTAGAAATGTACAGCAATGCTCTTTAGGCTAGGCCCCTTTACAAATGCCACTCCTGTGTATAAATATGTTTTTCTTATATTTGAAATTGTTCGTTTCCAGTCCAAGACTGAAAAATGTGTAACAAATATTGGTGTCCCAAAATGTATTCTCTACTCCTTTGCCTTCTTGAACGGGGAATAGTGAACTGATAAACTGGACCTCCACTATTAAATGTGATGGTGATGATAATTTGTATTGTATATAGTTTACTGTCTTCTTCTTCTATGTTAAATAATTATGTGTTGTTGTTTTTTAAAAGCTCTCTCTCTCTCTCTCTCTCTCTCTCTCTCTCTCTCTCTCTCTCTCTCTCTCTCTCTCTCTCTCCCTCTCCCCCCCCCTCGTCTCTCCCTCCCTCCCTCCCTCTTTCTCTCTCTGTCTGACTCTCTTACCCTTAATTTTATTCTATAAGCCTTTCAAAGCATATGGTTTGGTGCTTGAGCATGGTGATTGCTATTTCAAGGCATACTGGAGGATTAAGTTTGTGGAAAACATGACCTGAGGAAAATATAATATTGCTTTATCTAAATTCACACATTGTTTCTTAACCACTGCAGGAAACCTTCCAAATAGTTATTACTTTAAATCACACAGGGTTTTTATGATTTGAACTGCTTACCAAACTACTTTTCTTACTTTCTATTGAACTACTACCTTGTGCCAGTATAAACTTTTCATCCCAGAAAAATACACTGCTCAACTCCTGAGCTACTGTGTGTGTGTGTGTGTGTGTGTGTGTGTGTGTGTGTGTGTGTGTGTGTACTTCCACTATAGGGAAGTTTATGTCTCAATCTATTCTACTTTTAAAACAAATAAAAGACAAGTTTTGCTCAAATAAACTGAATTCATTAGGATGTTTTTGACTTAAGCTTATTTTCTAAGACCACAATTTGAAAATAAGTTGGGATAGAACCAATTCTGCCTTTGTATTAGGTATGGCATGAATGCCTTTTATACACCAGTCACAGACATTCTGACAACCAAGGCTGAGGTTTAGCAGAAGGAGGTAAGAATGACATCAGCTACGAGCTGAATTTTTTTCTATTCATCAGCAGTCATCAATGGCTCTATCCTGAGACTCAGTTTATTCTGTTTCACAAACACAAATGATTATAGTTATAGAAGTTACTGGGTTATTCTATTCACAGTTTCTTTATTTTATTTTTTTGAGGGCAGTGTTACTGGCCCTCGTATGTGGGACCCGTACCGGAGCCGCCGGCTTCCCAAGCCAGCGCTCAACCACCGCGGCCGACCGCGCCACTCGGCCGGCCCTCTTCACAGTTTCTTAATGTGAGCTGTTCTTATATATTGACTATGACTAAAGAGTAGTTTAAAAAACTTCTCCCTGCATTTTAAGTGTCTCACATGATATTCCCTACTCACCCATGTTGCAGCACAACATGATACTCGGCTACCATGTGTGTTTCCAGTCTAAGCCACTATACCTTGGCCCCAATTTCACAAAATTCAACTGCTGCCAGAACACACTATGACAAATTGAAGAGAGTCTATAATAAGCGGAGGGTTTTCGTGGCTTGCAAACGCACCCCTAATTGCCAATAATGAATATTCCATAAGCAAGAAGGCTTTTTTTTTAGTTCCAAATGCTATTAGGGAAGCAAAGTTTCTGTCAAAAATACTTACTTTGCTAAATACTTTCGAACTTAGCAAATGACTTTAGAGATTAGACAGAAAGACTCCAAGCAGGAGTGCCATTTATATCCAAAGGGCCATGTTCATGTGCAAACTGACTTCAGATGAAACCTCTCAAAATCATACTCATCGTCCAAAGGAGATGAGAAATTTGTTCATCTTTTCCAAAGGCTCAATCTCTAGATCCAATCAAATTTGTTTATATTACTGCAAGATTTCTATTTGTGAAAGATTGGACATGTTCCCAGCAGTGATTAGGAAATAAATTGTTCACTGTTTGGAAGACAACTGGCTTTCTTCTCAGGTGGCTAGATGACTTTGTATGCTTTGGGGGTTTGCTAAAAAAGTAGAACTACATCAAACAACTTGATTTCAAACAGATATTTTGGAACATTTTAGAGCTGACGGGGCCTTTGAGAGTATCTAGTTAAGAAGCATGATTTTAAAGATGAAAAAACCAAAGTCTAGAAGCGGAAGAAACACATCTCAGTTTATGCTGTAAGTTAGATTGATCTAACCCTTCTGAGTTTCAGTCCCTCAGCTATTCCATCACATGAATGTATCATCCTTTTTCCCATTTCTAATTTTCTCTTTGCTGTGTTAGCCACTGTTCTTGTTAAGTTCTTTAATATCTTCCATTCAGATTGTTATAAAATCTTATTCCTTTTTCTTCCTATTTGTGATTCTCTCTCCTAGTGACCCACCTATGGGATATAATAATTTGAGACTGCTTTTCTTTTAATATTTTCAGCTTACTACTTAGTAGCTTGCTAGATCTTGGCCAAGTCACTTTAACTCTCGAAACCACAGTTTATTCTTCTTTAAAATATGGCTAATAACACAACCTCACAGAGATGTAAGAAGTAAAGGAGACGATGTATGGGAAAGACTTTCACAAACTACAAATCATTATATAAATATTATTTTATTCTTCCTTATTTTTATTATTCAATATTGTATCCTGTTATCCTCAAATTAAAAATAAAAAATCCTAAGCATTTAATTCAATGTATCTTCTTAGCTTTAAAAGGCCACTGTTTTGATTCCAGACCTTCACGACTCTATATATTCATGATCCTCTCTGATTCAGTTCATCTGCTCAGTACGCTCTGATCACTGACCCTATTAAGCCTATGCCCATATTGCTTTGATAATTCTCATCTTAAAATACTCCCCCTTCATCTTCAGCTACCTCCTCTTTCCTTTGCTTACATTTTTAGCACAACTCCTCAAATATGTCTATTAGGTGTCTAAACTTTCCTTCTTTTCCTTCAGAAGCATTTGACACAGTTACTCACATGTTCCTTTCTGATATGCATACCTTCCTTTCTTGAAATCTAGGACAACACTCCTCTCTTGGTTCTTCTCATGATTCAATCCCTGCTCTTTCTTAGTCATCTTTATTAGGTCCTTCTAATCTTGTTATATCAACATTGGAGTGATTCGGAGCTCAATGTTGGAACATCTTCCCTATCTCATGTGCTCCCTTGGTGAGCTCCTTCTGTACATGACGTTATCACTTATATGCTAATAAATCCAATATTTACCTCCAGCTCCAGTTTGTCCTTTAAACTCCAGACTCACATATCCACCTTCCTTCTGGACATCTACACTGAGAAACCTGATAATAATTTCAAACTTAAGATGTCTAAAACCTCTTTATTATTTTTCTCTCTAAATCTGTTTCTTTCTCAGACATCCCCATCTCAGTAATTGGAAACCATATCCCTCCACTTAATCAGGTCAAAATTGCTTGAAGTATCCTAACTCCTCCCTTTCTTTTATGTATCACATCAAGTCTGTGTTAGTTTCATGAGGCTGCTGTAGCAAAGTAATGCAAACTGAGTACCTGAGAACAACAGACATTTATTCTCTCACAGTTCTAAAAGTCCAACATCAAATTAACTGAGCCTAAATCAAGATTTCAGAGACTCTGGGATAGAATCTGCTCCTTAAATGTCCCACCTTCTGGTGGCTCCTGGCATTCCTTGACTGTGGCTGCATCGCTCAGGCCTCTGCCTCCAGGGCCATACTGCCTCCTCTTCATTTTTGTGCCTAGGGAAGCTCTCTCTACCTCTTATAACACTTAGTGTGCTTATGATTACATTTCCCACCTGAATAACCCAAGAGTATCTTCTCGTCTCAAAATCCTTCACTTAATCACATTTGCAAAACCCTTTTTCCAAACAAGGTAATATTTTCAGGTTCCAGAGATTAGGACCTGGTATCTTTAAGTGGCCATTATTCAACCTACTATAATATCCATCAGAAAATCCTAATAGTTGTGTTTTTAAAATATATCCAGAATCTAACATTTATCAACACTTCCACACAACTACCCAAGTCTATCATCTCTCACCTAGATTATTGCAATTATCTTCTAACTGGTCTTCCTGCTACAGAGCTTATACTCTTCAATTAATTGTCAACCCAGCCATCAAGTAGGTAAATCCTTTAAAAAGTTAAATCAGATCCTGTCACTGTTTCTACTCATAACATTTCAAAGATTTCCTCTTCCTCAGACTATGACCCAAAGTTTTAACGAGGGTTTACAAGACTCTCTTTACTTTGGTGTCCCACCACCTTTCTGACGCATCTGTTATTAGTAACTCTTCTAGGTTACTCAGTGAAGACTGGTAGACTGCTCTTTCCTTGCTGCTCCTTGAACACACTGAGCATGCTCCCAGCTCAGGCATTTTGTTCTGCCATGAAGGCTCCTCCTCAAGTTATCTTCATGATGTGGTCCTTCACTTTATTTCAGTTTTTACTCAAATATTCTATTTTCATAGTGACTTTGCCTGACCATTCAATTTAAGGAGCAACCGTCCTTCCTGTATCCCATTATAATCCCTTAGTGTGCTTTATTTTTTTCCCTTTAAAACACTTATCACCACATAATATGTCATATGTTTATTTGTTTGTTTATTGTCATTCTCCCACAATACAATGTAAGCTGCATGTCGATTTTGCTCCTTGACTAGCATATGGTTAGAGGTCACATTTTTTGGAAGGGCCTAGAAAACACTATCAATGTGATTGCAATATATAGTAATACCTTGGCTTGCGAACAGAATTTGTTCTGGAAACAAACTATTCGTGTTTTAAAACATTGCTCATTTACCATGTTAAAATGTATTAGAAATGTTTGTTCGTCTTGCAGAACACTTGCAAACCAAGTTACTCGCAATCCAAGGTTTTGCTATATAAAATAAGATATTTAAGTATACCCTACTAAAACGATGAACAGCTTTTATTTCTTCTTTAATCTATACCTAAGGATAAACTATGCACATTTAACAGAATGTTATCCTGAGATTCTTTTTGTTTTAGTATTGACTGATACCCCAAAGTCAGAAAGCAATACAAGAAATTCTAAGCTCCCTCACATTCTTGAGTGAGATGTTGATCATCTATGTAGATCCACAAAGGTAATAGCTGAAAAGCAATTTGTAATTCTCAGTTCAACAAATTCCTCAGTCAGACCTCAAAGCTTGAAAGGTTGGAGAGGCATTTTGTTGGAGACCATTTTTATGGAGAGGGTTATTGGACTTGAGCAATGTGCTACTTTGCCCTACCCAATCCCATTCTTCCCAAGTGGGGTTGGATGGGGTGGGCTGCTTATCTTTCATCTCATGCCAAGTGAAAATGGTTTCAAAAGAGTCTTGCAAAGAGCTTGACTTGTGTCCTGGAGTTTGTTGGGTACAGAGACTGTTAGTAGCCTGATGCCTAGAATACTCTAAAGGTAATAGTTTATGACCTTCTAGTATCTTAGAATTATTGGGAAATAACTTCACTTCCACCAATATTAAATCCTATATGTGTGTTTTATTGATGATTCATTTTGGACTCTATAGATGGAGCCATGATGGGGTCGTTTTGGATTCTTCTCTAAGTAAAGTCTAGAGAAGTCATGAAACCCCTTTCCCTGGCTAAGCTGAAAAACTCTTTGCTTCTGTTTTACATTTTAGGATTTCACAAGAGTTTATTGAATAATTGTGGATGGTTTATAACAACAGCTTGAAACCCACTGATCTGTTGGTGATGAAAAACAAAAATAATCAGTGCACAATGCGACACATGTTGCATAGTTGATTATTATAAGATGTTAATGCCAGCAGAGAGGTGACATAATAAACTCTTCCTGAGGAGGACTGGCAGGGTATTTCTAAGGAAGTAAGATTTGACCTGGGTTTTGAAGGAAGAGAGAAGCAGAGAAAGAAGAGTGGCATAGAAATATTGTGTGTAAGGGGTCAGAGAAAAGAAAGAGGCTGTAACATTGACAGAAGAGTAACAAATACAGGGTGTATGGTTGTGTGGTTGAGAGTGATAAGAGATGAGGTTAAAAAGCGGCTCCCTGGAAAGAGTCACAGATGAACATGCCATAAACTGAATTTTTCTCATAGCTAAGTTCTGGAGAATTCATTGGTACTATTGCATTAACTTCCTAAAATGTCTTCGGCCATTTACTCCTAATTCTTTTGAATCTGTCAGCATAAAGACAACAAATGGTGTCTTTTTGTTCAAATCAAGCTTGTTGTATAACCCTCAGGATGAAATAGCAATAATTTTTAATATGGTTCACATTATCCTGTTTGGTCTCACCTCTGCCTACTGCTCCAGCCTCATGCATCCCACAATGCTCTCTGTTCCCTGTACTCCTCCCACAGTGATGCCTTGTTTTATTTCCTTTAATATATCATGCCACAGGGCTTCTGTTATTCCTTGTGCCAGGAAGTCACTTTCTTTAGTTGCTTCCTCTTCCTGACCACTGTCTGTATGACCCTTGGCACCTAAATTGACTGCTGTGTTCCCCTCCATGTCTTACCCGTATCATCACCTCCTCAGGATGACACTTCCAGAAGATTTCAAATGCTCATAACGCAGAGTTTCACTGCATCATATACATTTCTCATAGTTGCCATTGTACATTAGTAGTGCAATTTCTGTAAGCTCCCTCAGGAAAATTAACATGTATTTTCCTGATCACCATTGCAACTTCAGTGCCTAATGCAAGGGCCCAATGCACCTTATCCATAGTAGGTGTTCAATAAATATTTCTTGAATGAATTAATAAAGTATTCAGTTACATATAAGGTGATTATGGGTAATCACTTTTGACCTTTAAACAAAAATATAAAGTGATAAATTGTTGGTTAATCTAATATGTCTTCCAAAATTTAATGCTAATTTTCAGTATCCACATTTAAAATTTCTCTGTTGATAAAAGTGAACCAGCATCTTAAGATGACTAACCATTGAGCTGGGAGGACTATGGGCAGAGCTGGGCCCCTTGTTAACTCTCTAGTGCTTACTTCCTGTTTCAAGTCTGTGGTAACTTCCAGGGTAGGGATTCATTTATATAGAGGACATCTTGGGAAGGCTCATTTTTTGTTTTTGTTTTGCATGTGGGCCGCTGGCTGTGTGCATCCTCTCATGGCTGTGGTGGATTTTGCTTTTTCTTTTTCCAAAATAAACCCTCCTTTTGGCAGACTATCTAAAAGGCTATTTTGTCTAATTAACGCTATTCTCCTTATGCAGTAGGAAAAACATTAAACTGTGTCTAAAGTAATTTTTACGAATCAAAATTGAATGCATTGCAAAATGTGTAATAGAGATGATCTGCTGTAACAATATAAATATATACTTCCACTATGACTGAGTAATTCCAGATATTTTTGTGTGGCATTTTTATGAAAGTGTCTTCTAAATTACCACTGCCAAAAATAGTTTGCTTTATGTAAAGCTCCAGTATATATTGCACCTGAATCATACAAAAGAAAATTGCATGGATTTATGATGGCAAGTTTTGTAAATAAAATATAACACATGGTTTTCGTAATCGAGTAGAAGACTTTATTTCAAAGCCTTCATTTCAAACATAATACTAAGAGCCAAACCATTTTCTTTTTAATGAGGGGAAAATGCCATCATTTAGTTGCTAATTCTTAATATTTTGTGGAATTTAAATATGTGACTATTTTAGTCCATAATGGTTTTAGTTCCAACAGTATATCCTCTTCTATTTGTGGTCTCTTCTCCAGAATTGTAAAGGGTCCATAAAATTGAAATGGAACAAACTGAGGCTACTATATGATCCTTTAACATATTCATGTGGTCAACAAACACAATAAAATTCCTTTAATTAGATTACAGTCTATCAATAAGAGTAAACAGTTGAGATTCAGTCATCTAATTAACTAACATTCCCTCTTCCAGCCCCCATTGTTGGCTACAGCAGTGCCTCTAGAATTTATTTTGCATGCTAATCACCTTGGAATCTTGTTAAAATGCAGATTCTGATTCGGTTGGTCTGCAAAGAAGCTAAGATTTTGCATTTTTAATGAGCTCCCAGGGGGCTCAGATGCTGTTGGTCTGTGGATGGCATTTTGAGTAGCAAGCAGCTAAAGAACACTTGAGACCACAGGGCTACAGAAGACTGAAGCTCTTTTTACTTTTTACTGGAGCTCTGAGTTCTTCTGGGTGGACTATATGGCACTAAATGTTTGTGTTGGAGAGGTGAGATCGCCCTGTACAGTGTTTTCTAAAAGTCTCCACAGTTGTTTTTTTTGCCTTTCAAACTTGACTTACCACTAACTGGCTGGTAGCCCTGATTCTATTAATGGCACCACAATGCTCCCAGTTATAAACACTGGAAAGTTCTAAGTTATCTTTGACTGCTCCTTCAGCCTTTTTCTCTGCCTCCTACATTCATCCTAGGACAAGTTATACTGCTAAGAAGCCATTGTCTACCATTTCTGTCTCCATTTCCCCATCGTTAATCATCATCACCAACATTTAGAGGAACTTGCAATAGGTTGGGCTTTATATGTATTATGTATTTTAAACCTTAAAACTACCACATGTCAGGTATTTTTAAATGTTTTAATCCATTTTATTAGTGAGGAAACTGAGAGCAAAATTTGTCATTTTGCATTAGTAATACATAATAAAATTGGGATGTAAACCTAGGGCTCTCTGACTATAGATATTTCTTCTAACCAGTGTACTTGTTACTTTCCCACTCATATCTTTTCCCTGAAGTCTACATTAATTTTTACTAAGATCTAAGCAGATTTATTATTGCTTGTCATAACCTTAACTGCTACAGGTATGTGAAGCTGAGGATATTACAAGTATTTAACTCATTGTCATTGAATCTATTATACACACTAGTGTCAGAGTTTCTTCCAAATGCTCATTACTGATGATATCTCATTGCCTCCCCAATGTCCCAGTTGCCTTTGAGCTCCCATGCCTTATGATCACAATTTACCTTTCTCCACAAATTTTCCACTCCAGCATAATTGAGGTGCATTTGCATCTCAATGCCTTTCATCAGGACTGTTCTTCCCCATCTCAACAATTAAAATTATATCACAGAATCACAGCTATATTATCTTCTTCACGAATTATTTATTGTTTTTTGGACCAAAAACATTCTTTGACTTCCTTAATATATGTATCACTTTTACTTTCTTTTGGCACTTATTGTAAAAGAGGCCATGAGTGGGTCATGATTTAACTTCCTGTTCAAATGCCTGACTTCAAGACAGAACCCTAACTCAGTGCAACTCTTTGGGCCAATGTGCCTATGAGGAAGAACGCATGGATTAAATTCAGCCTAAATCTGATCCCAGCAATCCTTCTCATTTGGAGTTCCATGAAAGAATCAAGCTCCAATGCCCCAATGCATCTGTTGCATCAGTGAATATACCTGCTCTTCATCTATAATGGTACCATGTATGTACCGTCCTTGGGAGAACTGAGAAAAGTCACTGAAATAATTTTTGGTATTCTATGGTTCAGATGAGGAACTCTAAGACAGGATGGGAGGATGAGGCACACTTGTATAATTCATCCACCTGGAAGAGACTCTTCTTTATAAGTTGCACAAGGGCACTATAGGTGCAAGCAAAGGCCTTGGATGTCAGAACAATTTATAATGTTAACCACTGTACAAAGTCAAGGGCTTGCTATTATTATAATTATTATTGGTATTTCTCCCAGTGAACTCTAAATTCCTTGAGACAGAGGCTGTGTTGTGCTTATTTTGGTATGTGCCTTGTCATCACCCTCTCTGACCCTACCCTTCTATTCAAATACCTCATTCATACCCAGTCCTTAATAACTAGTCTTTTGTATTTTCCTCTGGTTTAAAAAAATTGGGTCTTGCTACAGCTGTGTTTTTTCTTAAGGCATTATAAATTCTTTTCAAAATTAGGTAAGACAGAAAATAAAAAAAGAAGGGAAAGTAGGCAGGAAGCAATTATAATGATTGAAAACATATTGCTGTCTTTCTACAATATAATCTCTACTGTAGACTTCCCATACGAAGGGGATGGACAGGCACTACCCTCTGGCTTCTGGGCGCTATCTTATGATCATGTTTCTTCTCATGGAGTAATGGAACTTCTGCAGAACTACCCACTTTCACAGGGGTACTGGGAGTTATAAGGAATTATTAATAGGAGTGATCAACCTGGACATTTTCATGCAGCCTTTTCAGTACTTCCAAACAGTAAACTTGGTTAACTGTCCAGTTGGTACAAATTCATAGTGAATAATCTGTGTGATATCAAAAAAGGTTAGCAATATCATTGCAAGAAGTTCGCGAACTTAATTGATAGACCTTCGTATGGTGTTTACTTCTCTCCATGTTGCTTGTTTTGGGGATAGATGTTCATCCCAGTGTTAAAACATCTGTATATTTGAAAATAAACAGTATGTAGAGGAAATATTTGGGTAGTCAACTGAAGGTTTGCTTTCAACCAGAAGTTTAGGAATCATGTATTATGAATTATACTTTTAAGGGAAGGATCTTCCCTCCCTTCTTTTTCCGTGAACTCTAATTTTAAAATGTCCAATACCAGAATCTCCTGTGCTATAATCCCCTGTGAGACTAACAATTTCTGGCTGACAATGTTTGCTAATATCACTATTTTGTGTGATAGTTCACAATTCTTTGTTGATAAGTTAAATGAGAATCACTTCATTCAGAATCTGAACTTCTGTCACCTTTACTGATGCTAGTCCTGTATCCCAAAGCAAGTTCTTCTTTCAAATGGTTGAAGAAAGTTATAATTCTTCCCCTTATTTTAACCAAAATACAATGTTTCAGTTCTTTCTACTTCCTAATGTTCTTCATATAACTGCTTTTTTACATTCGCTACTAAAATTATTGCCTTCCAATTACAGGCTCTAGAATTGGTCTACCTGGGTTGAATTCCAAGCCTGCCATCTACTCTCTGTGTTATCTCAGGCAAGTTGTTCAATGTCCTAATGTCTATCTCTTCATCTGTATAATAGGAATAAAAGTAATACTTACATAATAGGTCTTGTGAGACTTGATTGAGAATATATATACAATGTTTGCACCAGATTTTAAAAAATCAACCCAATGTGTGAAGTATCGTTCAGATGAATTCAGGAATAAAAAAATGAAAATACCACTTTTACTATAGAAATTTTACTTCTATCCAAGAAATAAGGTTTCATTGGCTAATTTAGGTGTTTCATTACATAATTAGGTTATATGGCTCTTGCAGTAAACTGAAAATCCTAGAAGAGCTCTTGTTAACCCAAGATTCCCTGAAGCTGTGGTTGGACAATTAACATTTAGAACCAAAATGCATACCTTTACATTGATTCTTATTACATTTAACCTGTTTTTGTTCATTGTTTCAGAATTTTGAATTTTCTGTGAAGCTCAGAATATTTACTATTTTTCTCAATAATTGCTAAGCCACTTTAAATTGATACTAGCTCATAGTTTTGTTTATTGCATTGCTTTAATATTCTTTAACTACAAATGAAGACACCAGAGACCTTTAAAGGGAAAGCTCTTTTTCCTGGGAGTGGGGGGTGAGAGTGGGGGAGGGGGATCCTGAAAACACTGATCACCATAAAACTCATGCATAGCAGATGCAAGTTTATTGCCTGTTGAATTTCTCCTCATATAAAACATTGTTAAAGAGTGTAAGTAGTTGCTTTGCAATCAACGAGAAGTAGTATTTTTTTCCAAATGGTGATGCTATTTGGAATAATAGATTATTTCCAACTGGTCAAAATGTCTTCTTCATTGTAAATTAAGTAATGTAAATTCCTGATTTAATTTATAAATTAAATGTAAATTTGACTGATGTTCTACAGCTCTCTACATTACAGACTGCAGGTATTGCTCTTAGCAGTTCTTTAAATAGGAAATTATAAAAGCAGTAACTTGACTTTTGATGTCTAGACGTTCTTTCCCACATGACTCCATCAAGGAAGGCTGAGACTCAGGCTGTCCCAACCTGCATAATTTATATAGTTGAGGCCTATTTTCACTGTCAGAGAGCCAAATCCCTCCGGCAGGCTTGCCAAGGAACTGTTCCACTCATTTTTTTTTTTTTCATCCCCCAGACCTTTATTTTAACATCAGTTTCCCTTATTAACAAAAAGCAGGAAACAAGGTCCTATTTGGGACATAATGTCTTTTTCATCAAGTTGAATCCATCAAGTAGCTCTTCAAGTTCTTAGCTTTCCCAGGAAGTTGACTATTTATATATCTAATACTCATGACCTGCTATTTAAGTGTGCCTTTAACTGCATTTGTTTGGTTCAAGTGACTAAATGTATAGTGTTCCTGGGAAAAATTACATCTTCCTTCTGGGTCAAATATTTGTAAATGGCAATAAATATTGAATATCAGCGGGGTACTTTTTCTGTCTAATTACTTCTACACTAGCCTTGTGAGGGGTGGAAGTAGGAGGAGGCTAAGAGCGAGATCCCCAAATTTCAATTTAAAAAAATATTACATCGTAATTAAAAATAATTTTTATATGATAGATGATATGTTAACTCATTTTATTTTTTCCTTTACTCAAGGCATGAGGATGGTAGAAAGAGGGCTTGGCTGAAAGTTAAAAGACCTGGGATGTTGTGCTGGCCAAAGCACACAGTTCTGTGAATTTGATCTAATGATTTTTCCTTCTGGATTAGAGATTCCTCATAGGTAAAAAGAGGAATCTGGTATCAGATAAATTCTACAGCTCTTCCCAGCTTCAATATTTTGGAAGATATAGGCTGAGGCTTCACCTTGAACAAACACAGTCCAGGGAGCTTAGAGAGAGAAAAAAGAAGGAAGAGGACATTCTGTGGCATGGAAGTGTTTCCAGGTCATGAGGATCAGGAATGGAGGAGCAGAAGAAAGGGGTAGGTTATATCAGCACAGACCAGCTTTGCCTGTCACATCTATTTTCATACAACGGAAGAACGAGGAGGACTTTTTTTTTTTTTTTTTTTTTTTTTAATTAGTTTCAGGTGTACAACACAGTGCAATAGTTATACATTTTACCCCTCAAAGTGACAACCCCCCCACCCCCAATAGTTTCAGGTGTACAACACAGTGCAATAGTTATACATTTTACCCCTCAAAGTGACAAACCCCCCACCCCAATACACCCCCCATTACCCCCATATCATATATATCTATTACTCGTCCTCTGACTCTCTTCCACAGTATAATCCACATCCAGTGACTATCTATATATATTCAATTACAGTAGGTATACCACCTCCACTTTAGTAATACAGTGCAGTGATCAAACCTCTACTCCATCCATGAAATGGTCTCCCTAACAAGACTTATGATCATCTGACATTCCACAGAATATTTACAACATTATTAATTATATTCCCCAAACTGTTTTTCCTATCCCAGTAGCAATATTGTAGTTGCCTATTTTTGCTGTCTAATCCCTTCCCCTTCTCCCTCATTCCCATTCCTCTCCAAATTAGCAACCCTGATTTTTCCTCTATATCTATGAGACAGTTTCTGTTTACTTTGCTCATTCATACAGTTTTTCATATTCCACATATAAGTGAGATCATATGGTATTTGTCCTTCTCTGACTGACTTATTTCACTCAACATTATAGTCTCTAGGTCCATCCATATCATTGCAAATGGCACGATTTCATTCTTCTTCTTATAGCGGAGTAATACTCCATTGTATAAATATACCACAGTTTCTTAATCCAGTCATCTACTGACGGGCATTTTGGTTGTTTCCAAGTCTTAGCTATTGTAAATTGTGCTGCTATGAACATCGGGTGCATAACTTTTTTTGAATAAGTGTCTTGGTTTTTTCAGGATAAATACCTAGAGTGGAATTGCTGGGTCAAAAGGTAGCTCTATTTCCAGTTCTTTGAGATACCTCCAAACTGACTTCCATAGTGGCTGCACCAATCTGCAGTCCCACCAACAGTGCAGCAGGGTCCCCTTTTCCCCACAGCCCCGCCAGCACTTGTTGTTTGTTGATTTGTTGATGATAGCCATTCTGACTGGAGTGAGGTGGTATCTCATGGTGGTTTTTATTTGCATTTCCCTAATGACCAGTGAGGTTGAACTTTTTTCATATGCCTGTTGGTCATCTGGATGTCCTCTTTAGAGAAATGTCTCTTCATATCTTCTGCCCATTTTTTAATTGGGTTGTTTGTTTTTTTTGGTGTTGAGTTTCATGAGTGTTTTATAAATTTTGGATATTAACACCTTATCAGATATATCGTTGGCAAATATATTCTCCCATTCAGTAGGCTTCCTTTTTGTTTTATTAATGGTTTCCTTTGTTGTGAAAAACTTTTTAAGTCTGATATAATCCCATATGTTCATTTTTTTCTTTTACTTCCTTGCCCGTAGGGATGTATCAGTAAAAATATTGCTCCGGGGTAATGTCTGCAAATGTACTCCTATATTTTCATTTAGGATTTTTATGGTTTCAGGTCTTACATTTAAGTCTTTAATCCATTTTGAATTTGTTCTTGTATAAGGCGTAAGGGAGATGATCCAGTTTCATTTTTTTGCATGTGTCAGTCCAATTTTTCCCAGCACCATTTATTGAATAGACTATCTTTACTCCAGTGTAAATTCTTGCTTCCCTTGTCATAGAGTAACTGTCCGTAAATGCTTGGATTTATTTCTGGGCTCTCTGTTCTGTTCCACTGATCGATGTGCCTGTTTTTATGCCAATACCAAACTGTCTTGATTACTGTGGCCTGGTAGTAGGTTTTGATGTCTGGTAGCGTTGATCCCCCCCAACTTTGTTTTTATTCCTCAGAATTGCCGAGGCTATTCTGGGTCTTTTATGATTCCATATAAACTTTAGGATTATATTTTCTATTTCTGTGAAAAATGCCCTTGGTAGTTTGATAGGAATTGCATTGAATCTATATATTGCTTTAGGCAGTATGGACATTTTAACTATATTAATTCTTCCTATCCATGAGCATGGTAGGTGTTTCCATTTATTTGTATCTTCTATGATTTCTTTCTTCAATGTCTTATAATTTTCTGAGTACAGATCTTTTACTTCTTTGGTTAAATTTATTCCTAGGTATTTTATAGTTCTTGACGCAATTGTAAATGGGACAGTTTTCTTTAATTTTGCTTTCCATTAGTTTATTATTGGTATATGCAAATGCCACTGATTTCTGAACATTGATTTTATATCCTGCTACTTTACTGAATTCGTCTATCAGTTCCAATAGTTTTTTGATGGAGTCTTTGGGGTTCTCTATATACAGTATCATGTCATCTGCATATAATGACAATTTTACTTTTCCTTGCCAATTTGGATGCCTTTTATTTCTTTTTGTTGTCTGATTGCTGTGGCTAGAACTTCCAGCACTATGTTGAATAAAAGAGGGAGAAAGGGACAGCCTTGTCTTGTTCCTGATCTTAAGGGGAATGGTTTTAGCTTTTTCCCCATTGAGTATGATGTTAGCTGTAGGTTTATCATATATGGCTTTTATTATGTTGAGATATGATCCCTGTATTCCCACTTTGCTAAGGGTTTTTAACATAAATGGCTGTTGGATTTTGTCAAATGCTTTTTCTGCATCTATTGAAATGACCATGTGATCTTTATCCTTCATTTTGTTGATGTGGTGTATCACATTAATTGATTTACGGATGTTGAACCAGCCTTGCGCACTAGGGATGAATCCCACTTGATCATGATGTATGATCTTCTTAATATATTGCTGAATTCTGTTTGCTAATATTTTATTGAGAATTTTTGCATCTATATTCATCAGGGAGATTGGCCTGTAGTTTTCCTTTTTTGTGATGTCTTTATCTGGTTTTGGAATCAGGGTGATAGAGGCTTCATAAAAAGAGTTTGGGAGCCTTCCCGAGGAGGACTTTTATGCTTAGAAATATGAGGAGAGGGTATATCACCTACTTTCCTTGCTACCTTTTTTCTTTTTTCATCTCCCACCCATGAGACCTGGGATCTCTGTACATGAAGAATAAAACATATCCAGGGAATCAGGACTAAAATATGGTGTAATGCTGGAAGTATAGTGAGGATTCTGTGGTACACTTGATTTTGAGAGCAGCAAAGAGCATGGAATGAGCTGGTACTAGTTGTTCCATGGTTTAAGGAATCTTACTGTTAATTCAAAGGTATCATGTTTTTGCTGCCAATGGAAGCCCTTCCAAAGTGTGTCTTTCTTATGGTCACATGGTATAAAAGAGATGATGAACCAGGGTGGCCTGAGGAATCTTAGGAAATTTTTGCACACCAGTTTCATGGGAGAAGGCAAAGAAATACAGCAAATTTAGTTTCAAGTGTTGTTTTTGAATAAAGTTTCATTTTTATTTAGTTATTATTTATGTCCAAATAGCTTACAACTCGTCCCTCTACAATCATGAAAATGATACAAATCCCGTAACAAATGATGACTAGGGCATTATCAGGAGAGATGGGAATAGTGAAGGCTAAAAATGTGTCTTTTTTTAGGCTCTGTCTGGAACTTTGATCACCCTCACTTGGGTTCTTATCATCTTGTGACATTACACTTGTCCATGAAAACTACAAAAGTTGCCAGATGAATTACAGCAAATGCAACATCATGTTACCACATAGATTACTTACATTTAAATTTATTTGAATAAGTTTTCTTCATGATGCCCTTCATTGGATGAAATAATTATATTATTTAATTTCTACATATCAAAAAAGATCCTGATTAACTTTTCAAAACATCTTAAAACAAAAGGAAGTAAAATGTATCATTATATGGTCCTTTCTATAAATAAGAAAAAGCAGAAAAATGGGAAACTTTATAAAGACTGATTATAAGATTGAAGGAAAGGGGGACTTTGTGAATGTATTTTGAGAAGCTTCATTGATTTCAGAACTTTGACCCTTGATTTGTGTGCCTCTCAGCTCAATTTCAATCTTATCAGAACTTTAAGCCTGTTAAAATTGTATTTTTTATATGTAAGGAAATCACTGATAAAAAATTGAGTTGGGTTCTTGAGTTGAAATGCGTTTCAGGAATAACAAAAAAGTTTTACAAGTTGGCTTCCCAGGAATCTGTTCATTCAAAAAAAAAAAAAAAATCTAGCAGATAGTATAAATCCCATGATTTTACAGACCTTGGACAGTGTTACCGCAATTCTGAATCTCAAATTATCTGTGAAATATGACACTTTATAATCCTGGGTCTCCTTGACTATACTACAGTTTACACTAATTGTATTCTGTTTTACTGATCATGATTTTAGGCAGATTGGGCTCAACCAGAAATAACACACTGTGACAAGTGTATGTATGTGTATGGGCTGAGGTATAGCCTAGCACTTAAACCATGAGCCAATCCAATCTGATTGGTGGAAGGAATAGCCAAACAAGTTGGGCATCACTGAGCTTTACTAACCAGCCCCTGGTCTAAGGTTTTTACCTTTTAGCTCACTGCTGCTGGCACATGGACCACGTTTTGAGTATCAAGAGCTGTGGCTGAGTCAAACAAGTGATTTTAATCTCTTTTTCTCCTGAAGCTGGAACAGTGCCAGCTGAAACTAATCAGGTTTTGCCAGCCTTGGCCACTTGGGAGATAATAAAGCAGAGAAGGTTTCTCCTGAAGCCAGTCGTGTGGCCCAGGTCACATGTGCAGAGACTTTTGTGTTTCTTGACAATCAAAGGAGTGCTGCCACTTAGGGCTCCTGAACAGCTGGACCTGAGAGCCACTGATCAGGCAAATAAACTCTGCAAATAGAGAAAGAAAGAACAAACAGAAGATACAGAACATATAAGCCTCGGAGGAATGGAGATAAATATATATATATGACTCCTTATAGGGTATCTTTTACATTAAAATATATATATATATATATATACACACACACACACACATATATATGGTGATATAATGTAAAATTTACATTTATATATATGTATATGGCTATATAATGTAAAAGATACCCTATAAGGAGTCAAACACACAAAAAAATAAAAACAAAAACCAGTAACCTTTTTATATTTATAAACACTACTTGAGAACTAAAAAAGAATTACTCAAGTAAAATAAGAGGAGAATCATGACTGAGGCCTTATTAGGGCTTGGAATAAATATCTCAAAACAAATGAAAAATACTAAGAGATGGGAATTATTATTGAAAGGAGTCTTGGAGAATAGATCAAGGAAACCAAGCATGTTAAAATAATGAAATTTTCAAAGAAGAAAAGAGAATAATTGAAAAAAAAAAACAAATAATTTATTATGAGCACAGAAAAGTATCCACTGGATTTTAGATAGTGGCTATGAGAGGAGATAGGAAAAAGTGTTTGATAAGAATATAATATTCTTACAATGAATAAAAGTCAAATCAGCTCACATAGTGACACTTAGATACATACATATACACATACACCCCCACAAGCATACTAAACCTCAAGGTTTAAACGACATATCAATGGATAGTGCTCAAAATCCTCTCTTCTTGGGTTTTAATGCTTTGGGAGACAGTATTCACAGTTCAGAGCTTAGGTTTTTGGATCATAGGTATGGGATCCTAATTGAGTTCTTACTTACACTGGCTATGGGCCTTGGACAAACCATTTAGCCCTGCTAGACATCATTTTCCATATTAGTGAAATAGGGACCATAGAGTGATTGTGAAGATCGCTTAGCTCTCATCATTATTATCTGTTTTTGCCCATGAAGAAAGAAATGGAGAAAGTCCTGGGAGAAGTATGAGGGTTCAAAGACAGGTCATCTCCCTTTATCTTAGTATCTTAGAAAGATTTTTCAGTTGGCAGACTTAAGAAAGAAAAAAAAAAGTATGTTTATGTTAAAATCAAATAAAGCCTCAGGACTATCAAAAAAAATAGGGGTAACTTTTGCGAAAATAATGCAAAATAATGTAAAATTTTGCTACCCTAGCACTAATTATAAAACACATATTTTACTAGGCAGAACAAAAACTGAATTATTAACATGTGTTTTTAAAAAATCTTTTGACTATATATTATATTCACCTATATTGAATGTTTGAACTTTGAATTAAGATAGGCTTGATTTTGAATTTTAACTCTGCTATCCCTAGGGTAGGTTTATGAGGTTAACAGGTGATGCATAGATGTGTTTCCTCACTTCTAGAAGCTGGCAATGACACCAATAACTCTAAGTGACCACTTGCTCTCCCAGGCAGTATGCTAAGTAAGGGATTATGATACTATCTCATTTAATAGTTATAAGAACCCTATGTGGTAGATTTTGTTATTACCACTATTTTGTAGGTAAGATACTTAAGGCACTGTAAAGTCAGGAACTTGTCCAATGTAAAACAACTAGCAGGTGAAAATTAGGATTTGACTGCAGAAATTCTGATTCCAGAGCACACGCACTATAGGTCATGTTAGACTTGGAGAGAAAGAAAGAATATGAAGAAAACCATGTAAAACAAGAAAGCACATTATGAAGCACCATTTTGTGGCTTCATCTTTAAAACTCTTAACTGCTGGCAAAGCAGAAAAGGCTGTTGAACCTTAGTCTAAACAGGAAGACTTCATGAAAGAAGTGACTCAAGCTGACGTCTGTAGGAAGAACCAGCATTTAGATAAGCAATTAAAACAACGAAATAACATGATGTGAGTGGAAAGACACTCAAGAACGCGTTCACTGTTACCACTTGTGGAGCTAGATCTCTGCCATAAAAAGAAACAAGGCCTTCCCCAAGCAAATATATTGACCCAAGTTAGAAAAAGCCAGTAAAAGTAGGCCCAAACTAGCCACTGACATTTCGCTCTGTCTTAAAAGGAATGCAATGCCCCGATTCAAGTCATACATCTTTCTGGCTATGCTCTCAATAGTAAAGCAATAGGTTATTACGTGTGCATGTTTAAGGGACAAACAACCATTTTTCCTCCAGTGAGAAATCATTTGAAAATCATACAGTAAGGCAACGGAAGAATCTGAACCAGCATGTGCCAAATCAAACTTCAAGGAATGTTTTGGTATCAAAATTTACCTGTACTTTCCCTGGCAGGAAAGCTGTTATTGAGATATATGAGCCTGGTTGTACAAGAAAGAGTTCTACCAGTTCTGGGGAAATCATGACTCACCGTAATTCAGTCCTCAGGAGATGTTGGCAGAAATCAAGTGTTACTTCACAACAGCTGCAAAACCTGCCTGGGATACCCCTGTGATGGTCAATGATAAATGGCCAATGGGAACATGGGGCTTTGATTTAGTTGAAAGGGTTCTAACTGACATAGCACACCTGTGAGTACTACTTTGTATTTTAGGGATAGCAACAAATGTTTTTGATTCTTTGGTCCCAGAACATCTAGTTATATTTATTGACTGGATAACTGAAACAAGACGACTCTGGCATTGTTGGATTTTGGGGATTTTTTTTTTTTTCCAAATCTCAGAGCCAAAAGCATCACTTTATTTGGAACACCAAATGAGTTGAATATAATATTTAGCCTGACACTGATCTTAAATACAAAACTTTAAACTATCTGTGTTTATGTTGACTCTGCAGTCATGCTAAGTGCTGCCACCTTCTTAGAGATGCCTTGGGTTTTGATGCAGAATAATTTGTGTAGTAGAGTCACTAGGAAATATGTGGTTTTGCTTTTAAACTACATAACTGGGCTCCTAAAACTAGCATTTCATTCAAATTGTTATTCATGGCTGTCTGGATACTATCATTTTCATAAATTCTATTAGGAGTTAATAAAGATGCACAGAGCCTTGGTCCTTGAATCACAGAATTTTAGGACCTTAGGGATTTCGAGTCCAGTTTCCTTTAATGCCATTTCCCCTACATAGAGTGATAGTTGAACTATTTAACAACCAGATGGCTGGACATTGACAAATAGCATACCAGTAAGTTTATTGCCTGAACAACAGCTATCTGGTCTACACTTCTATCCAAAACAATCCCAACAATTAACAGCAAGAAAATTAACATCCAAAGAACTTACAAAGCACAGTGAGTTTACATAGCTGGTTGTTAATCAACAAGTACAAGAACCATGGTATTTTAACTTCTTAAACATGAACTTTGAGTTAAACACTTTTTTTTTTAAATTATAGGGCTTCACTGACCTTTTAATATCTCATGACTATTGTAAAATTCTAAAATTATATTATGCAGCGTTTCTCAAACTAATTTGATTTTGGGTCATTTATTTTGATCAGAGTACCTATTCACATATATCAGGACACTAGTAGTCCACAGAACTGATTTTGGGGAATGATTTAAGGGCCAGAAATACAAAAACACCTGGGCACTCATCACTTTTCTACCGCCAACTGTATGACATTAGTCAAGTTGTTTAACTTTTCTGTGCCTTTATTTCCTCAACTCTTAAATGGGGGAAATAAGAATACCACCACCATCCTTTAACTACTTTAAAGAAGAGGAAATAGGAACACAACTATGAAAGTAATTGTGAAAAATTACATTGGTATACAATTGCATGCCCTTCTCAGTCAACTGGAAGAAAATAATTTATAGAATCATACTAGAAATTGTTTGATTCTGCTAAAGCATTTCCTGTGATGATTATGAAAATCTTTTAAAAAATGCTTTCAATAAAAAATTTAAGGAACAACTATAAATTGTCAAGCAAGGATTATAATGCTTTAAATTTATCAATGTCTGCATAAAAATGATTCTGTTTTCTGCATTATTACTGTAGCACCCTAATAGAAAGCCTTCAGAAGTAGATGGCCCATAGTTTCCAAATGGTTTCACACAAAAATTGTACTTATATGTAGAAACAAGCAGCATGATGTAATTTTTGGATTGCCTTCATAAAACACTGTTAAAGTGTTTTACTAAATTCCCAATGTATATTCAATTACGAGATCTCTTTTTCTATCAAAAGACAATGTGTAATAGTTTTTAAATTCTTTACAGAATCATCAAATAAGACCAAAATTATGCATCAGTCCTTTGAAATACATGTGGAAAAATGTATTGAACAAACAGTTTTAGAACAGATATTTCTCGTTCAGTATATTACAGGGAAAATGTTTTTCTTTATTGTTACTATGGGTAGAAAAAGTCCACAAAACATTACTGGTGTCTTGACTTGGGTTTTTAATTTTCCTAGACTGTTGACATAGCCAACAAGGCAAACCAGTACAAGGATGGTGTACTGTATCTCCCCAAAGAAGAAGAAAGCAAAGGACATAAACAGGGCTAATGAGAAGCTAAAAGGAATGCTCAGCGACTAGAATGAGTGTAAAGAGAGTAGGCAATTCAGCCTTGTCCTCCTGTGCTACAAAAGGCAACGCTCTACTGTGAGAGGAGGTCAGAATGCTTTCAGGATGAGTTAGATAAGGATCCTGGCTTTTTCACTTTCCATCTGTATGGTCTTAGGGGCAAGTCACAAAAGTGTTTGAACCCTAGTTTTCTCTCTTGTAATGTGGGGATACTATTATTTACCTCAGAGGCTGAAAGAAGTATTACATTTAAAAAAATAAATCAATAATAGTAGCTGATATATATAGGCACTCAATATATTCAATTTCAGAGCATAAGTTGGGAAGAGAATGCTTATTCTTTCAACTCATGGTAACAATATTTTCATTATTTCTAATCCTCATTTTATATGTACCATTTTAATATGAAATCAGTCCATTTGAAATCCTTGGAAGCAACAGAAAAAGAACATAGGAGTGCGGTGTTTACTATGAATACTCCAAACACTTCCCCTGTACACATGGGACCTCCCAGATCATATCAGGAAATTCTATTTGGTTCTACCTTTTGAGACTACCTGAAGCTCCAGCTCCAGCTGGAGCAGTCTACTGTGGCTCATTTTCCCTGCATTGGGAGCCAAGAGGAACCTATTATACATCTGCTCTGCTCTCTGTTCTGAATACCTAGTCTCTTTACTACTTTTTTTTTTTTTTTTTTGAGGGCAGTGTCACTGGCCCTCATATGGGGGACTGAACCGGGGCCACTGGCTTCCCAAGCCAGCGACCAACCACCGTGCCACTCGGCCGGCCCATTCCTAGTCTCTTTATAGTAGAGCTCTGAGTAGTGGACCCTAATTCTGAACAACATGCCTTGAAGATCATCTGTCTTTCTGAGCTTTCTCATCCTGACTCTAGCCAGGGACACCTGACCTTCTCAAAGTACATAAATCACTTCCTTAAATTCTATCTATAATCCAGGTGTACTTAAATATTTTTCATTAAATCAACCAATCCAGAAATGAATTAAAATGTTTTCATGATACTAAAAGAATCCCCAAATCTTTGCTATCTAATACGTTAAAAACTCTACCCTTTAACACAAGTTCATATTGAGCTACCCCTCTGGTTTACTGAAGACAATAATACCTCCCAGGTAAAAACCAGAAGACCATATGATGCAATAATTCAGAGTCAGATGACTCTGATGCACTACAGATCTGAGCTCAAATTGTAGATTCACTAGTTATTACTTCTACAATACTCAACAGAACACTTGGCTTCTCTCAGTGTCACTTTCCTAATCAATAACATGAAGGTAACAGGATCTGCCATAGAGTTGTTATGAAATTTAAATGAGAAAATGCATGCAGAGTGCAAAGGAAAATGCCTTGGTAATAGTAAATCTTCAATTACTGTTACCTATTCTTATAATCATAATTATTATTTTATTTTCATGAAAAATAAAAATAAGGCACAGGGAGACAGTCAAATATACAATTGGCTTTGGATAAGTTGAATTAGGGAAGGGAGAAGGTACAACCTAAATCTGAAATCAATTAGTAAATAATTTATTTTGAGAAAATAGATCCAGTTTTGGAAAAGAATTCAGAAGATGCATTCAGAATGAGAAGCAGTCAGCTAGTTCCCAGAAGAGTTCTCCAGTTTTCCTTTCTACCTCCAGGGTATTAAAAAAAGCACTTCTAAACAGAGGACAGTTCTCGAATTCAGCAACTAGATATATTTTGCTCACTGAGTTATATTAAAGATAGTTTAGATTTGCATTTTGTCGATTTTTTTTAGGCTAAAAATTACTTCAGTGGCTTTTTACAACTATGTACCCCATTTTTTTTTTTTTTTTTTGGTATTTGTGCATAAAAATTGTTTTTCAAGTTATTTGTCTTTTCTTCTGGATTTAAGAAAATATAACTTTTTTTCTTTTGAGGGCAGTGTCACTGGCCCTCATATGTGGGACCGAAGCGGGGCCATTGGCTTCCAAGGCCCGCACTTAACCACCGTGCCACTCGGCCGGCCCAGAAAATATAACTTTTTATCTGTGAAATTTGGGATGTGAAATGACTATATTATTTTACTTCTATGTTTGTTGAATTTGCTAACATAATCAGAAAATTCTTTAACTTGGTTTCTTTTTTAATAGATTTCTTTCAAAATATGCTGGTTTTGAAGTTAAGTGTTGGTTTAGTTGCTAAATTGAAGATACCTGTTAGTGTGTCTGAAATGCCACTTTTATAAACTTTTGTTCTTTAGTGCAACTAAAAGTGACAAATTCAGTAAAACTTGATAGTCTCATAGACAGCCTTTTTCTTCAAATCCCATAACTACTTAAATCTAAAAGTTCATAAATATTAATATAATGTTTTCAAGTTTTCCATGGTTCAGTGACATTGGAGATACATGATCCCATAATCACAATTCCTGGATCTCTAATTATATAATGGCTGTGGTTAGAGAAATGGAGACTAAAACAATTTTTTATACTGCAGCTTAGAAATTGAATGATTTCATAGACATTCAGTATTGCAATATGTTCCAAGGATAGAGAAAACTATTTGGAAATAATGTACTGAGAATAAGACTTCACTGAATATCTTCAGATATACTGCAGCTAATTTTCCTGTACCTAATTCCCTTTAATTCTCCAGTTTGCTGTATTTCAATAGAGCTACAACCAAATATCTAATTTTTGCTGAAACTGTTCCTATGTGATAATCATCAGACCAACTTTGGCCACGTTAAATCTGTAGACTTTATTTTTCATTCTACATTTTGTGAAAAATATAATCCCTCATCTGGATGTATACTAAAGGTGTTTTCCTTTTTTGCCCTACTTCCTTTGCCATACTCATATCTATATCCAATGTGATGAGAACTTTAGGAATTATGCGATTTGAAAGATATGATCTACTTTTTTCTAATTTCATGTTGTTTATCTGTGGAAAGTAGAAACTAATCAGTGAGTAATGTAGTCAAAATATAATACCATCCCTATAACAGGAAGTACCTAAAATAATAATCTATGTCACTTTTGAAGTTGTGTGTTGTCTACTTTATTGTCCATTGGCACAACCTCTTTTAAAAGTACAGTAAAACCTTGGATTGTGAGTAACGTGGTTTACGAGTGTTCTGCAAGATAAGCAAACATTTCTAATACATTTTAAAGTGGTAAATGAGCAATGTCTTGCAATACAAGTAGTTTGTTTCCCAAACGAATTATACTCACAAACCAAGGTATTACTGTAATTTGATCTGTGTATTAGGAGACACAAAACTTTGCATCTTTGTAGGACTTTTTTTAGTCTCCTAGAAATCTATATCTTATATACAAACAAATGATACTTGCTCAAATATATTTACTGTGGAATTATTTACATTAGCAAAACTTTGAAAATAATGAAATTCCCAATAGGAGAGCGGTTTAGATGACCCATATTTTTTAATCTGATGAACTACTAAAGAGTCTCTAAACATGGTAATCATCTGAATTATTACAATACCTGTAACAATGCCTATATCTATTATAAAATGTTTAATGTTTGATATGGATTCATGTTCACAACTATAAAACTGTTTATATAGAGAAGAGAGTATGAAAATTAAAGACAATTATAGTGAGCTTTCCAGGTATGGATTACAGTTAGCTTTTGCCCCTTCCTCATGCCCTTCTTCCCTCCCGCCCCTCCTTACTTACTTCCCTATTTTTAAAATTATTATAAAGTGTTATTTGTAAAATATATACAAATTAGAAGATAAATAAATATATCATCCTTTCTCAAAATATCTGTATTAGCAAAAAAACCCAAAAAACCTTTCTATTATATCTACACATGAAGAGGATAATTGATTTTGTTTTGTAATATCAGACAGTAGCAACTTCTAAGATATTAAATATTGATGTAAACATGCAAATATATGTGTTTAAATTATTCATATAGTTATGTTCATTTTCTAGGCCAGTTTCTCTGGAAAAAAAAGGCAGCAATCAGGAAACTGTGTGCTATTCTGATAAGCAGTTGATCAGGCAAACTTCCTAAATCAATGGTTTCAAAGACTGCCTAATGCCAAGTCAAACCGGATAATACAGTAAATCCAGTTAGCAAATTAGTCTCAGAGAAGATAATCATATTTAAGATTGGTACATATTTTCCAGACCAATCAGGAGGTACTCCATCTCAGGACCATTAAAAAATATTTTGAAGGCTAACTTCCAAACATCTGTAATGTCTTATGTGAAAATCGCCTAATTCTCTATGGCTATTCTCAATATTTTGTAATCTTGTTAGAAATTCCCAGTTTGGCTGCAAGATGTGATGGGAAGTCTGTTTAATAGGGGAACCAATGACCTGCCTTCTAAACCCAGTCTGGCACACACTCTGTCACTGACCTTGGGCAACATAATAAATCTCTTTGGAACTTGGTTCTTTGACTGTGAAATTAAAGAGGTAAATCTATAATCTCCCTGCAGATTTTAGGATACCAATATTCATTAATAGGACTCCAAAAATAAAGGCATTATTTGGACCTCGTTTTTCCCATGGAAGAAGTAGATGTTACCTATTTAGTTCACAGAAAGGACTCTGGGACAAAAAGAGTCTCTCCTTACAGTCTTAGGGATGAAAAGTTTCTTAAGGACTTTAGCTGATCAAGGCATATTATTTTTCAAGAGGCTCATTAGTTAATCAGAATTTTAGCAGGTGTGAGGTTTCTGATTAAGCTGATTTCCTCTCTTTGTCCGTTAGTATGAGTTTGGCACTATGAGATCACTGATGTATTTTGATGGTAAACAGAGACTCAGGGTAGAGGACACTGGCAGACTGAGGCCAAGGCCTTCTGATGTTTAGGAAAATGAAATTTCATAGGAAATATGATTGGGAAGAAGTGGGAACAGCAAGACAATCCAGTTCTTTCAAAAAAAATTTCATTCTACCAGCTCTTTTTCAGTCTAAGGGAAAAATCAGCCAAGGAGCCTGATAATTTTGAGGGATATCCTCTGAACAGATCAGATTAAAAAAGTGAATTAGCAATTTGTAAACACAAAGGCCTTCTCAGGGATTTTCAAAGCAAGAAAGATAGATTTAATTGGGTAAATTTTTTGTCTCCAAAATAAAGTCACATAATTTTGTCCCAGGCCAGAGTAATTTTCCTTGTGTGTGTGTTTTGTTTTTTTTTGTGTTTTTTTTTTTTTCCAGCCCAAACTAATATATCTCTTTGAATCCTCTGGAATATATTTTGTTTCCAAATTGCTTGAAATTGTGTTGTAGAAACATTCCCACAACTTGCCTTCTTCCAACTTGGCTTCCTTGTAAAGCAAACAGCCCATTTTACCTTAAATGACTGTAATCGTAAATGCTTGGTAGACTTAAAAGAACAGCAGGGTTGTAGGAGAAGGTAGTAATTATTACCCAACTAAAAAGGGGTCTTATCGTTTTCTTTTCCTAAACCTTCATGGATAAAGATTTAAGAACCCTGATAGAAATAATAGATTCTTTGAGACCTTTCGTACTTTGCTCAATATGGTATTAACCAGGCATTCTGGAATCAGGAAACTTATTAAACTTTTAGGATTTAATTCTCTCTATTTATGCTTTCATTTTCTATTTATCATCTACCTCTAATTTTTAAAATTTACCTAAAAACCAGGCCAGAAAGCAAACTGAAAACTGGAATTCCTGTTCACTGGAAAAGTTTTCATAAGAAAGTTTAAATTACATTTAATTGCTCCAGCATTGCTGTTACTTAAATTTATTGGGGGGAAAAAAAAATCTCCATAAGGTAAAAGTCCAATCACCCACCAGCTGTTTTGTTTAAACAGAAGCATAGAATTTAAATGGGTAAATTACAGTTTATTGGCTTTCCTCAAGGTTGATTTGAGTAATTCTAAAAGGATTTTTCTCCCTAAATTACATTACATATGAAATTTATAAAATTACCAGATAATTATATTATTTTCTAAGTTTCTTTCTACACATACAACCAGCCCAATTTATAATTTACACTGCCTAAAATGAATAGTAATAGACTGTTGTAATTAAGCACCCCATCCAGCTATTTAAAGGATAAATTTTATAGAAAGCAATTCAAGTCAAGCTCACAAAGGCAAATTTCAAAACTATATCATGAAATAATTCTATTTTTGAAAATTTACATTCATATAAAAATATGTGAATAATAAGATTATGAGTGGTTTTAATTTTGTTTTTGTATTCTAAAATGTCTGTATTGCAAATGTATCGGTTTTGTAATAAAAATTTAAATGTTCTTTCAAAAACTAAGTAAGGTCATTGCAACGATTGTGAATTTTTTCAGCTATATTAATAGTCTTAAATAAGTTAAGCAAGCAGATCAGGGAAAGAAAAGTAGTAATTTTTATTTATAAATCAAAATAGTATTTGTCGCTTCCATGACCTCCTAAATGCTACTGCTCTTCAGTTTCTTTCCTTGCACTTTTGAAATTCTTCACAAGCATGTTTGATATCAACACCTTTATCACCACCAGGAAAGGCTAAATGATCAGTAGTGCTGGTCTTCTGACTATGTGAGTGATGTTTACCCTAGGACTTTGATTTAGGAGCATTAACTCCTAAATCAAATTAACAAGTTTGCCCAATTGTTTTCCCCACTGATCAACTTGCTATCCCTACAGGTGTGGACATGATAGGAAAACAATCTTCTTAAAATAGGTCTTTCTTCTACTGATGAAGCTTTAATCAAGTCATTATTATCTCATGTACTCCTATGTCATGAAATGATTGTGTCAGCTACGTTTGGTTTTATACTTCTTTTTAAACAAGGTATGCATTTAAATTCCAATGAAAAGTATCTCTTTTAAGAAATGTTTTATTTGGAAATAAGTTCAAACTTGTAGAAATGGTGCAAGAATAAGAATAGCCTATTGAACACCCAAGTGCCCTTTACCTAGATTCACCTGTTAACATTTTGTCCCATTTGCTTTATCATTTGCTCTCTCTTTTCCCCCATATGATCCTAGCTTGCCTACACCATGTCCCTTTACTCCTAAATACTTCAGTGTATATTTCATGAAGATTAAAAATATTCTCACATGACCACAGAGCAATCAACTTCAGTAAATTTAACTTTAATACATTTTTTCATTTATAGTATGAATTCCAATTTAGTCAATTGACTCAAAATGATCTTTATACACACTGAACTGTGGTACCTCAATGTTAACACATTGACCCTCATTCATTGAGGAAAATTATCATAAATATAATCAAATGAAACTTTCTGTAATATATACAATGAAGATGTTGTCCGCTGTATTCCACGGTATTGCTGTTATAAGATCCATATCGGAAACTTGGGTTGAGTCTCACCACCAGAAATAGCTTATGTGCTTCCTGAATACTCATAGACATTTATCATGCTTTCATGTTTACCTTGGCTACCAAGAAATCTAAAGCCAGAAGTAGGTGGCAGCTCTTGCAAGAACATGTAATGGTTTGTTTTCCTTTGTGCTATTGCCAGATTTATTATTTGTTTTCTTGCACTGTCTTAGTCAACTCAGGTGGCTATAACAAATTACCAGAGACTGGGTGGTGTATAAACAACAGAACTATATTGCTCACATTTATGGAGGCTGGAAAGTCCTAGTTTAGGATGCCAGCATGGTTAGGTTTGAGTGAAAATCCTCTTTCAAGCTACCGATTGCCAACTTTTCTTCATATTCTCATATGGTGGAAAGAGAAAGGGCTAGCTTAGTGAGACATTAGTGCACTTCTTATAAAGACATTCAGAAAGGCTCCATCTTCATGACCAAATTACCCCCAAAGGCACCACCTCCAAATATCATCAAATTGGGGATTAGATTTCAACATATGAATTTTGGTGGGACAATTCAGTCTGTAACACTTACTTTCCTTTTGTTCCAATTTCCTCATCTATTTCCTTTATCCTTAATACTAGTTTTAAATCTGCCTTATTTCCTTCTAGAAAAAAAGACCAGGTATAAATACACAAATAAATGGACTGAAAACATACATACATACATAACTATGGAAAGAAAACGTCGTGTATATAAAATTGTAATTAAACGTAAGACGCAGAGCCTTCATGCTCTAACTAGATGTCTGTGGGTATCATCACTTCACACACCCGTTTCTTGATCAACTGCGTACATTTCCAACAGAAAGTCAGGTGCCCAAATCACATCCTCTCAAAAGGATATCGCATTCATTCTCTTACCAATCTCAGGATTCCCAGCAACCCAAGCAGAGATTCTAATCATGGCAGACCATTGACAACTCTGTGAAGACACATTACAGGTGACACATAGATGTGTAGACATACCAACTCTACTTGACAGCTTCATTAAACATTAAACACCCAAATGTCTTTTACTCAGATTCACCTGTTTTTAACATTTGTAAGGAAGGTTTGGTAGTATTCATATTAATACATTTAATTCACTTTTACGGTCAAGATTCCTTTTGGTACCTGGCATTATTCATACCCTAAGCTGCTCTATAGAGGCTGAAGTCACACATGTGAGTTAAGTGTAGGAAATAGAGATTTTTCAGGCTTCCTTACCTATGGCTCTTGTTCTTTTTCATTTTGAAAACTTTTTGGTCAAAATCATAAGTGAAACTGGTTCTATCCCAGAACACTTTGGTAGTAAAACATTAGAGACTGCTGGGTCTGGAATTAAAATTTGATACTTAGAGATAATTTTTCTAGAGATTCCTTTTCCAAACAACTCATTCTCTTATAGGTCAGGATGTTGTGTAATATGTATATGGGAAGCCCCAGGCCGAAATACATAGAGTTGTCTCTATAGGTAGAAAAGGGGATTGAATGGTTTTATTGATTCCTGACTTGAGAATGGATTTGACAGTTTAAAAAACGTAGACATACTCATGACCTTGCCTGATTTTCACAGCAACCCAGTTAGGCAATTACAACATAAATTATGATGCTTATCTTATAGATAAAGAAATTGTGGACTAGTGAGTTTTGTGGATGAAAAAGGGGCCACACCCTAAACCTGACAAGTTCAGGGGAGGCCAGCATGGTGGGCCTTACAAACTCAGAAACCAAAAGTAACCACATATGCGGGGAGCCAGCCCCTGCAGGTCCAGGGATTCCCTCGGGTGGGACGGAAAAAAAAGAAAGATGGAGACACCGGAAAGAGACTGTTTGACCCATGGTCATTCACTTTTCACACTTTACCTGTCTATCTTACAGGGGGTCCCAGGCACCCATGGTGGAGTCCTATCTGTCCGAAAACACACACCTTTTTCTCTTAAAACAATAAATTAAAATAAAAAATCTTACCCTCAGGTCCCTGTTCGGGTGCCACTCTGTGGGGAGCCAGCCCCCGCAGGTCCAGGGGTTTCCTTGGGTGGGACGACGGAGTCGGCGAGGAAAAAAAAAAAGATGGAGACACCGGAAAGAGGTTCACAAGAGTGTCACACCTTTATTGTTAAAGCCTGGCCCCTTTTATAGGGGCTTCTGACTATTAACTCAATTACAAGTTATGTGTCACATGACCATAATATTTTCTCTTACTCAGAACTTTTACTGTTTTGTAATTGTATCTTTCCAGGGTACACTGTGGCCTGTTCAAGGATTTTACTTATCATCTAAAGAGTGGTCACCATGACTACCTTACAGGGCGAATACTTGAACTATTGCCAAGAGTTTAGCAGTGGCTGAGTTTTGGTCAAAAAACTATTTCTATGTGATTATAATACTTAGTAGCAAAAGGAGTTTCAAACTTTTCCTATCCTACAAAGGACTGCATATTATTGTAATAGAGGGTAACATCTGTTTCTCAGTCAAAGCTTCAGTATCTGTTGCTACAGCAATGTACAAAATAAAGAGTTAAAACAAGGCTGTTAATTAAAATAACTCATGGTCAGTAAGTTGCTTCTTATCAGAACTCTCATGGCCAAGAGACCTTGGTCTCCTGGTCTCCAAGGAAACCTTTCATAGTTGCATAGGCAAGTAAGCTCAATGTTGGATGATATCACCAGTTTCTCACAGACACTGTCTGTTTCTCACAGACAGGATTTGTCTATGCGACCAGAGGCCTGAGCCTCAGTTTCCAAGGGGCTTGAGTCCCCTATTTCTCAGTCCTGGGGTCCCCCTCGGACTGTAGCCTGTTTTAGGGAGTTTCCTTATCTTTAGGAAATCTTGCCCCATCATTGACTTACACAGACAGCTATCATCAGGGTACCCCAGGAACTTGCCATAAATGCAGTGAAAATACTGTCTCCTATAGGATCTGATGTGGAGGAAAGGCACATGGGTTCATAGAGACAGGAGATATTACATGACCAACCATAAGGCAGCATCCCAGACATCCAGTGTTGAGTGTCGATCTTTATTTCAAGGTGGCCTTGTCAGACACTAGGATGCTGTCGGCCCCCAACAGACATAGATGCTCTGAACATAAAAATTCCTGACTAAAAGCAAATCATGGCCAGCAGTCACACCCTAGGCCTGTAGCTTCCTCAGTGAAGGTCAATCTTAACCTAAAGTGAGCCTGTCTGTTGTCTTTTTGGATCAAATATAACATACCTTTGAAATGTGGGAGTAATCTTTTCCAGACCCCTCAGGGCACAGCCTCTGGCACCAGAGCAGGAGAACACAGAATCTTCCATTGTTATCTTGTTCCCTGAATACCATCTCTGTACTATAAATGTTAATTATTAACTGGATTGTATCTACCAATGTACAATGAATATGTATTTCTCTATTCTGCTTTTTATCCAATCCCAGAGGTTTCCCTGGTTTGCTTTCTTTCACCTCCTTAATCTACCTCCAATGAATTTCATGGAACCCACCTTTGCCTCCTCCTTTGATTCTAATGTATAAAATGAGCTGCAAAACTGCCACTTTCTGGGGCATTTTCTCAATCAATTGAAGTTTTGCTTCCCAGCAATTGTCAGTTCAGCTCAAACAAACTCATAAAAATTCTCTACAGGTTTGGGCATCTCATATCAATAGTTTAAAGATCAGGAAAGATCAGGTAGACCTTTCTGCCTGAACTCTATTTGTTCTATTGCAAGCCCCAAACCAAACTCCTCACTTACCCATTTCACTGATGGAATCACCATGCTCCCAGTCTTCCAGCATAAATACCTTAATCTGCAGTTTTTCCTTCTCTGGAACTCTTCATACTTTGTGAAGAAGCCAAGCCCTGTTGTCTCTGCTCCTAAATGTCCCTGCCATCTGTTCCTTCCTTCTGTCACTTCATTACCCTCCAACTGCTATTACTGTGTTACTGTGGACCTGAATTATAGTTATCCTTTTCTAACTGGCCAGCCTGCTACCAGCTTCTCTCTGATTCCAATACAAATCTGTTTGCAGAGTGATCTAACATATATAAAATCATGACCCCCCCACCCCCGCTTCAGAATCTACAATGGGTTTCTACTGCAAGAAAACGTTTCAGATTGCTCCAGCTGCCAAGCAGAGTCCTCACTTATTTATGTCCAACTTTATTTGTAATTTTATTTTTCACTACAGCACATATTTTCAACTTGCAACTCATATTGCAGCCATGATATGCTACTTGCTACTCTCCAAAAGCACTCTGTATTCTGAAGTTACTCATGCCATTCCCCAAACCCAGCCTTAAGGATTTAACTTGACCATGCCTCCTGCAGAAAAAGCCCCTATATTTCTCAAGCTGAATTCATCCCCTTCTCCCACATAAGTCCCATGACTCTTGGTGCTACTTCTATTTCAAAGTTCATTGGAATTCAATCTTTAGTCATTATTTCTGTGTGTCTGTCCTCCACATTCTATGAGGGCAAAAGGCCCAAGTCCATTTTCTTGGTCATTCCCTATATCGGCTTCAGAGTTTTGCATTAGTGGGCATTCCATAAATGTTTGCCAAGTGACATTACTTGAGGACCTCAGGACTTTGGGTTCTGTCAGCTATTGGGTTGCCGGAAAAGTCATGATGCATTTTTTGCAACGAAAAACAGAAAAAATACATCATGACTTTTCAGGCAACCCAATATTAACTTATTTAACAATAAAGTGATTGAGACTCAAAGAAATTTAGTAAAATTGAACCCAGGTACATCTGATTCTAAAACCTACTGTGTTTCCTGCCAGGTTGACTCGGATAATTTGGATGCCAGGGAAGGGAGAAATAGAGGAGCTAAAAGACACAAATAGAAGATGGGCTATCAGGCGTTAATGGGGAATTCCTATTTTATTTATCATTTTACCTTTGGTTTATTTTTTTGAAGAGCACAGGAAAGTATATCCTGACAGGAGAAATAGATCTCAAATCAGATTTCAGCCTCATATCCCATTAAGCCTCTGCTCTTTTCACCATATAAAGTCTTTTCATTTCCAGTTATACATCCTGCCATTTGTCTGGGATCTGGGGAAAATGGGGGAGGTATACATAGGGAGAGAGGTGGCTTTTTATATAATCTCTTTCTTTTATGGAATGAACTGTGGTTTGAAAGTTAGGCTTGCATCTTTTAGACCATAAATCTGAGTGGGGCATGCTGCCTTGGCAAAAACCAGTAGCAATGTGCTAAGTGTTTATTGCCAAAAGCAATAGCATCATGACAGCAGATAATTATGAACAGTGCTGTTGAGCAGTCCTGGGAAGAGACAACTCAGAGAAAAGGGAGCTGGGGCTTTCCCGACACCAATCTGATTCTCAAACCCTTGCCCCTGATCCACCTTTAAGCTCAATTCACTTTCTTTCTTCAAGAGCAAGCGCAAGGGGTTGGAGTAAAGAAACCCCTTGCTGGAACCCAGAATGAAATGATGATCAAGAGTCCCATTTTTTTAAATTTTTTATACTAAGCCAAAAGCATCTTTACACCCCAAAACTGTAAAAAAAGTATTGGTATTTCATTGCAGGTTCCTGAGGACCCTTGTTATTTAGGATCTTTCATCCAATTTTCGCTCCTGATTTCCAGTGGACACATTTTATTAGGTGTGATAGCTGGATCTTGCTCTCTCTTTCTCTTGGTCTGGAGTCAACTTATGAATGAGGGCAATTCAAACTCCGCAGCATGGTTGGAAGAGAAAAAAAAAGTCTAATGAATTCAGGCTGTGAGGGAAAAATCAGCTCTGGGTCTCTTTTTCATGGGGAAGGGAAAAGAAAGGGCGCAATAAGGCTGCTACCTGGAAGTGTCTGGAAGCAGGGTATTTCTGGACGTAGGATTTCCTGTTGGAATTACAGAGGCCCTCTGTTACCTAAGACCCAGATGGCACTGCTTTTTAGGCAAAGCCTCTCTCTTATGGCCACACCCCAGCCCTGCTTTCAGGCAACTTTGCCTTGGTGCTTCAATGCTTAGTTCATCTCAACAAAACATTCCTGTTAACAGAGCTTCATTTAATCTGAACCCATGCCATTCCTATGAATATATTTTCCCAAGGGTTAATGAAGCACAGCTACTACCAGAACATTTTGTTGTTGATCTAACCTCATCAGGGATTTTAGTATTCTAGCAAGGGAATTGTCCACATAAATCATGACTGACCACTTGATCTGCAGTAAAAAAATTTTATTCAAGGAGAATCAAGACTCTCAAAAGTATTACCCACTTCCTTCACAGAACAGTTTTGAATGTAACTCTACACATGTCTTGATGGCCTGAAGTCAGAGTTAAATCTGTTGATTTATTGCATGGCATGATGCAATGATTCTTTGAGGCAGAGGTGAGAGGCAAAATATTTAGCAATGGTACATAATGGAACTAACCAATCAGAATGAATGCTGGCCATGAATAACCCATATGGCGTGATTAATGAGCCCTTGGAAATGATCAGCTCTATCCTTGGGGGTCAGTACCCATAAACTAAATATTCCCAACCTCTCTGGAGTTTGTTAAGTGCCTATTTTATTTGTTTTAGCTAAATTAATCCCCAAATGACATTAAAATACAGGTAAAATTGTTTACATTTTAAAAAGGAAAAAGGGCTTAGAAAAGCTAAGCAACGTGTTTAACAAGTAAGGGGCCAAGCTAACATCTGCATGCTCTTTGCCGCCTGGCACCTATGTCACCTATGACAAACACACTGCCTTGTTCATTCCTCTTGTCCCTAATTGTCTTCTATAGTATTGTAAAACTACACAGTCAAGCATATGCAATTAGTAGTTTTATTTGAACACCACACAGTCCTCTCTCCTTTATAATTCCAGTAAACAAGCATTTATTGAATGCCTACAATGTGCCAAGCACAGAACAACCAAATGGCCCATAGAGTTGAACAAGCCCTGAATACTGGTTTCATTAGTAGCATGTTCTACGTTCAACTTACGCAGGTAATCTTCACCACTTTGGCCAAATGTGAGTGCTGCAACCTTTTCTACGATGCAAAACTGTTATCCTTGGGCCTCATGGAGACACATTGGATTTTATTTTCAATTTCATGTTTAGTGAATCAGACAATTGGAAGGCTAATTCTGAATCAGCAGCCTTATGATACAAATTCTACCTTGTTCCCTGCCCACCTTCATGACTCCCCTCAACCTAAATCGTGCAGTTAAGGAGGATGTGCTAAGTAATCTATATCCACTGGTACCAGGAGAGTGAGAGGGAAAAAGTCTCTCTGGGTCTTAATTCTTTCCATGTATATTTACTGAGTGTCGACTTTGCGTCAGACACTCTTATGGGAACCAGTCCTGATCCTTATTTGAGGCCTCACTGTGCTACCCAATCACTGTTCTATTTGAGGCAGCATTTAGACTTGAATATTTCATATGCCTGCTTCAAGTCTTTTCCCCACTTTATAAGCCAAGAACAACATAAAATCTTTGAAACAGTTTACAACCTTGTTTTTCTATTTCTAATATAGCATGCTGTTCTCATCATAGGTCTGATTTCGCTATTGACATGGTGACATTTTGGAATGTTTTCTCAGAGAGCCAACAGTAAAAAGGAAGCAACAACAACAAAAAAAGCACAAAGAGTTCAGAACAAAAAGGTTCCTTCCAGAAAGTCTACACGAAGGAATTCACTTTCTTCAGTGCCCTAAAATCCAAGAGTTTGGCACCGTAGGGCAGGTCTGGGTATTTTCTTAGAAAAGTTATTGGGGAAACCTGGGCAGAACGTGAGCCTGACCCTCTCATTCCTCCTTTTAGCTCTTCAATGGCGTCTTGCCATCTTTTGGGTAGATAGGAGGCCTCATGATTCAATAACTCTTCATCCTTTCAGAATCAGCTCAAGAATCCACTTTTCCAAGAAAGTTTTCTGGATATCCTCACCCCAATAAAACTGGCCAGTTCTTTGTGTTCATACTCTACTATGCAATAACATTTATCATGCTGAATTTCAGTATTGACTCAGCACTTAGGCTTCACAATCCGATTAAAAACTGATCTCTACACTAAATTATTTGACTTTCAGCAAATTTCTTGATATCTTGGCATGTTTGATTCAAAGATGTTAAGAAATTTCCTTATTCTTACACTGTCTGCCTATCAGTAGAATGAGAATTGTAACAACACCATCTTTCTAATAGGTTTGTTATAGGATTAAAAGAAATAATGTGGATAAAGTGGCTATCATAGTATGTGACATATAGATCTCAACAAATGTTACCTTTATAATTATCACATGCTTATTTTTCTTACTAGACAGTGAATTCATTAAGTGTAAAATCTGTATCACTTACATTTGTATTAGTGTCTGATGATGTTCTTATTTAATTCATGGATAAAAGCTTCATAGAATAGGGTATGATTCATTACAGATTGTGTTAGTTAGGATAACACTTTCAGGTTAACTCAAATGGTAAAAATGAGAGATGCATTATGGGGGATCATACTTGGTCCTAAGAATAATCAGCCCATTATATGATCGGAATGCAAGGAGGGACTACACATTCTATGAACAGTTATTTTCTATAGTGTCTGCCCTTTTCAGAGCTACTGCTGAGGGCTAATTACAATTGACTAGTTCAATATTAATGATGCCAAACAAAATTTTCCTGGGAAAATTCTGATTTTCTCCTAGACCAGGCTATACCTCTAACACACGCCAGTTATCTTGTAAATATATGGTATTAATAATATATACAGTGTTACTATAGTAAGAGTAATAGTAGTGTTAGTAGTAATAGAATCTTTATTGGTCACTTATTATAGAACATTATTCTATATGTTTCATATGAATTATCTCATGTGAATTATCTCATTTTATTTTAATAAGATAAACTTTTTCATAGAGAAGTTAACTAATTTAACCAAGCCTACACAGCTAGTAAAGGGGAAAGCCCTGCCTACTGGATTAAGGATTGCTGTTTGACAGCAGGTAGGAGTTGACTGCATTAATGAAAACTACTCCTCTACTGAGACAATGACTCAAAGTATTGACTCTTCCATACTGAAGTACTCCAATTGGCTTGGAGTGAGCCAATTGACTCACATTCAAATGCTGCTTTTGACACTTTCTAACTAATAGTTTGGGTAGACTATTTAACTTCTCTATACTTCAGTTTCCTTATCTATAAAAGGAATAGCTACTTAAGGGTCATAGTTTAAAATGGACTTATTTTATACAAAGAACCTGACATCACATGGATTCTCAATAAATAGTAATCAGTTTTGTTATTACAATTTTTCACTGCCATCCAAACTGGTTTGTATAGATTTTTCTTGTTTTTATAGAAATGAGGTCTTGATGTTCACGTGTGAATCAAATAGAAAAAAAAAACCGCTATTATTTTTCTACTTCCTCTTCCTCTTATGAGTGTAATATCTTATATGTGTTTTACATAAATTACACAGAGCAACAGATATCACTGTGAAAACAAATATCACTGAGAAATAAAAGAAACAAAAAGTTAAGCATTCATCAATTCTTGTTAGTTCAGAAACATCAGTCTTTAATTTTGTTTTCTAGTGGAATGGCCATATCTATCTTTCCTCATAATGACTTGGGTACTCATTTCTACCAGATAAATTTTAAAAAGAATGACATTTCTTGATGGGAAGTAGGTGACTATTGTTGTGAAAAGAAAATACTAAAATGCTGCTATCACACTCAAAAAATTACATGGTATCTACTCTTTGTTCTGAGATCACACCATATGCACACTGGTCTTTCTTTGTTCCTTTGGTTGTGTTTTCTTCCATTCTCCTTACCTCTCCTCATTTTTGTACATCTATCCTTTACTCTAGTCCCTGCTTCACGTTCTATCCTATAGGTCTACAGAAAAAAGAAAAAAAAAAGGCTAACTATCTCTGAGTGCCCAGACCTTTCTGATCAATACCTTTTCAAATGGATGTAAGACTTAGTCTTTCCAACACCGTATGTTACATCATGTTGTTTTGCAAAGTTCATACAAATAAGGCTGATTGGTAAAAGAGCATGGAGTTTAGAATTCAAACCCCGATTGTCTGTTTCCAGGGAATTAAATAGAGCCAGTCTTATTTATCTTCCCCATAACAAATTCAGTGTTGATGCATTAGAGACATTTAATAAATGTTCAATTAATAATTATCATAAATAGGTAACTGACATTTGGCAGTAGCTGACATATAGTAGATGCTGAAAGAATTAATTTATTTCCCAATTTTATAATAGCCATGCTCCTTACATGACCATACAAGCTCATGGATCTCTTATTGGATATTGACTCTGTATAGTCTCCCAATTAAATTGGCCCTGCATTTTAAAAACTGAGCATCTAAAACCCTACTTCTAACTGACTTAAAAAGCAGTCATGATAAGTAAGATGCTACAGATAGTTTTTTTTCAGAGCTAGAGCTTTAGGAGGTATGGAGCAAATTGTTTTCCAAAGATAACTATCCAATACATTCATTTTACAATGTGACTTTGATAGATTTCCAACAAGATGCAGAGTTCTCCCCACTCTTTGAACCTGGGTGAACCATTATAACTGCTTCAACCAATGATGCATACCAGAAGTAACATTATGTCTTCCTAGCCTGGCTCTGTTCCTCTTGGGACATGCACCTTCAGAGCATTAAGTCAAAATGTAAAAAAATCAGTTACCCTCAAGCCCACATCCTGGGTAACATGCAGAGACCACACATAGAGAGAGAGATGCCCAAGGAGCCCCAGCTACAATAACCTCCAATCTTTTAAGATCAGGTATCAAAACATGTGAGTGAAGAAATCCCCACTCCCAGCCCCGGCCAGTGTCTAACTACAATCTCATTGGAGACCTCCAAGTCACAAGGCCCATATGGTAGGATTCCTGGCCCACAAAATTGTGAGAGAGATAGTAAATAATTATTATTGTTTTAAACCACTAAGTTTGAGAGTGACTTGTTGTGCAGCCATGGTAACGAGAACAGGACAATTGGAAAAAGGAGAATGTTTTTCTTTAGCTCAGTTAGGTCTAAACTGTCAGACAGATGAGCCATGTCTTAGAACATTCCATCACTTAATCTAAGTGACCACTGTGATGGTCAGGCAAGGACTCTGCCCAATTTGTGAGGTTTCCGTTGAGTCTTGGGGTTGTAGCAACTGAAGAAATCTAAGACAGTTCTGTCCTAAAAAAAACCCAAAAACCCATGGCTCTTGAAAAATAAAATATGCTTTTTTCTTAATAACTTTTCCAGTAATTAAAGTTTTATTTCCACATCCTTTTTAGTAAGTGTAAAAATATATTCCAAATCACTCTTTCCCTCAAAATGGGGAAAAGATTGGGGGAGAGAATCAGAGACCATATGTCTTCAAATAACTGTAATTACTGGCCCTGCCTTCACTGAGGTCACACACCTATGCTGTGGAGGGCATAGGATGGTGGAGGGAGATTCACATCTGGATTAAATCAAATAATATTGGTTGCAGCCCGCAGACTGCAATTTATTGCCAATTTTCTTGTTATTAATCCCTTGGTACTATGAAAGAAAAAAAAATACGGTTCTTAACTCTTCATAAACTGGAATTGGGCAATAGTCATAGTGGACAATAGGTAACACAGACTTGCTGCAAGTTAACAAATCTCATCCATCACTACCAGAAGGCGAAACAAAATGTGAGGTCTACAAGGTGGAAAGAAGTAAATAGGATGATGGTTTTGCTTCTGGCCAGGAGTGATGTGAATGAAAACAAAATGTGCAAATCCTAAAGAAGCTGAGAGCAAGACATCCCTCAGAGTCCAACGGTAGGAAAGGTGTTGACTGATCACCGGGTCTCCTTGGAATTGCCCCAGAGGGAGTGTTTTCCCAAGGTTTTCAATCTGGCAGTGCGAACACAGCATTGCTGATAGATGATTGATAGTAGGCCTAGAAATAAGGGGAAAAATTGAGAAAAGCAAATGGGGGCAGTTTTTTTTTTCCATGTGTTTTATGCTGCCAGTAAGGAGAGAGTCAGGAAACGAGAAATCATGCTTCTCAAACTCACATTGGGTTCTTCCATGAAGAGTTGGCATAAACACTTGCAAATCTAAAGACAGAACTGATATGATGGGGAAACAAAAAATAGGTCCTGCTTTCTACCTCTTTGTTCCAATGAATAAACTCCTTTGGTTTATGGTCATTCGATGTTTTTTTTGTGTGTGTGTTTTTTTTTAATCCTTAACTTAGAGTCCTGGTTAAGAGGGAAGAATCTTGGGCTTATGCCCAGATCCCCTGACTGCTTGGGCAGACTTCTTAATTTCTCTGTGCCTTAGTGTCCCCTTCTTTAAAGCTGGGGTAATGTGTGCCTACCCCAGAGCAGTTTGTGAGGATTAAGTATAATGAAACATGTAAAGGACTTAAAGTAGTGCCTGGCATTCAGTGCTCATTAACTTTCAGTTATTATTCTTATGTTCTACTATACTGTCTGATGCACTCTACACCTACATATGATTTTATAGGTTGGCTTTTAGTCTGTTTTGTCACTGTTTTTTCTAGGGTGTAATGAATCAATTATTACCACTTATGGCATTTGCTGTCACAAGTCATAGATTATAATGGAACTTTCCACCTTTTTACTTAGCCTGAGATCATTTGTCTGCTGTAAAGGACTTCTTTTTCACATTCAGCCTTACTAATAGCATTTAAAAGCCAATTGAAAAAAAATCAACCAACCAAACACCAACCTCTGGATATTATTATTTATTTATTTATTTATTTTGAGGGCAGTGTCACTGGCCCTCCTATGTGGGACCTGAACCAGGGCCGCTGGCTTCCCAAGCCAGCGCTTAACCACTGCGCCACTCGGCTGGCCCATCCTCTGGATATTATTGAAGGGACCATCCTAAGGTCCATGATGGCAAGGACCATGTCTGTTTTGTTTACTATTTTAGGGTACATATAAACCAACAACATTGGTTTTATTTTTTATGTTTTTTTGCCATGGTTATTTCCAGAATAGGCTGTCCCTCCATTGGGCCAATGTTGGAAGTTCAGCATTCCATTAGGAAATAAATGGGTACTTTGAGGACAAATGAATAAAAGCACTAATTTGGAAAGTGTAGGCAGGGGTTAGGGAGCACAGAAAGGGCTAGTGTGTTCACTTGGGACAGTAAGAGCAGGGAGACCTGGGATTACGCATTGATCTGGAGACCAGGAAAGAGTTACAAGGAACCAGAAGGAAGTTAACTGCATGGACGGAAAGGCCGGGCAGGAACCATGCCCTGGGTAGCAGAACACAGGTAACCTGGAGACAACTGGCAGTGAACCAACCAAGGAAGAGAGTATCCTATCTCCCTGCCTCCCAGCCTTTGTTTCCTGCTGGTGCCTCTCATTGGCAGAGCATAACTGCAAGCTAGAGGTTAAGGGAGCCTGTGCTATTTAATCCCTTAGGTTTATGCTTCTGGAGAATAAAGGAGGGAGAGAGAAGTGTACAGACTGGATCTGGGAAATAAATTGGAGACCTCCAGCGCTGCATTTAATATTGCATCAGCCGCTTCGATGCTGTGTTTCTTCAATTTTTTTCCCACTTTACCTTTAGGCACTCAATATCTTCCGTCTGTCCTGCAAGAAATACTCAGCTATCAGGAGGCTACAACTTTAGTTAGTACAACAGATACTCAAGAAACAAGGGCAAGCTAAATAAGTAACAGCTCTTGCCCTCATGAATCTCTCACAGGCTTGTGGGAAAGACAGGCATGTCAACAAATCATTGCAACCCAACATAGGTGCCAGGCAGGATAGAGTGGGCACTAAGCACTATGGGAAATAAAGAAGGACTTACTTTTTCTTTTATGTGAGAGGCAGGAAAGGTCAAGAAAAGTTATACAGATCAGGTGATAGTTAAAGTGGGCTTTCGAGAATAATTAAGTGCCATGATTATTCCTCCTAGGGACTTTAAGTCTTATTTCTGACTTTTATCTTAAAAGCTCCATCCCTTTTTGTGGTAAGCAGCTTCTAAGATGGCTTCCAAAAATTCTTACCTCCTGATAGTATGTCCTTGTATAATCTCTTCCTTGTGAGTATATGCTGGACCTAGTGACTTGCTTCTAATGGACAAGATATGGCAAATATTATGGAAGGTCACTTCTGAGATGAGGTTATAAAAAGAGTTAGGCTTTATAGTTTTATAGTCTCTCTCTCTCTCCCCCCCCTCCCTCCCTTCCTCCCACCCTCCTTTAACTCCTGCTTACCCCCTCCCCCCCCCCCACACACATATTTGCTGTGAGGAAAGCCGGCTACATGTTGGAGATGCTGATGTGGCAGAAAATTGATGTCTGCCAGGGCCAAGACCCAGTGAGGACCCAAGGCCTGACAGGAGCCATGTGAGTAAGTGTGGAAATGAATACTTCCCTACTGAGTCTTGAGAGATGATTGCAGCTCTTAATCATCCTTTGACTGCAGTCTTGAGGGATACTTTGAACCTAATGATTAATAAATGGGTATTGTTTTAACCTGCTGAATTTCTGAGTAATTTATTATGCAGCAATAAATAACTAATAGACTTCAGGATGACATTTCAGGTAGCATTCATTAGGCAGAGAATGGAAATGCAAATATACTGTTGAATTCAGTTTGCTAGTATTCTGTTGAGGATTTTTGCATCTATGTTCATCAGGAATATTGGCCTCTAATTTCCTTTTCTTTTTCTTTTCTGTTCTTTCTCTTTCTTTGTTTCTCCTTCCTACCTTCCTTCCTTCCTTCCTTCCTTCCTTCCTTCCTTCCTTCCTTCCTTCCTCTTTCTTTCTTTCTTTCCTCTTTCTTTCTTTCTTTCTTTCTTTCTTTCTTTCTTTCTTTCTTTCTTTCTTTCTTTCTTTCTTTCTTTCTTTCTTTCTTTCTTTTTTTCTTTCTTTCCTTCCTTCCTTCTTCTTCCCTCCTTCCTTCCTTCCTTCCCTCCCTCCGTCCCTCCCTCCCTCCCTCCTTCCCTCCCTCCCTTCCTTTTTTATTTTTTTAGTGTCTGGCTCATGTATCACAGTAATACTGGCCTTTGGAAGTACTCTCTTATTTTAAATTTTTGAAAGAGTTTGAGGATTAGCATTCTTAATCAAATGTTTGGTAGAATTCACCAGCAAAGCCATTAGGTCCTGGACTTTTCTTTATAGGGAGATTTTTTTTGATTAGTGAGTCATGTGATTCAGTGTTGGTAGGTTGTATGTTCCTAGTAATTTACCCGTTTCTCTTAAGTTATCCAATGTGCTGATATATAATTTTTCATAGTAGTCTTTGATAATCCTTTCTTATTTCTGTGGTATGAATTGTAATGTCTCCTCCTTCATTTATTTATTTAAGTTATCTCTCCTTTTTTCTTAGTCTTTGCAAAGGCTTGTCAATTTTGCTTATCTTTTCCAGCTTTTAATATTGTTGATATTTTCTATTGTTTTTCTGTTCCCCATTTATTTCTGCTCTGTACTTTATTGTTTTCCTTCTTCTGCTAACTTTGGGCTTAGTTTGTTCTTTTTCTAGTTCCTTGCAGTGTAAAGTTAGGTTGTTTATTTGAGATCTTTCTTTTTTCTTAATGTAGATATTTGTTGCTATAAACTTTCTTCTTAAAACTATTTTTGTTGTATCCATAGTTTTCAGCAAACCAGGATACATTTAGGTGTGTGTATGTATGTGTGTGTGTGTTTATTTGTTTATAAACTTTTATTTATAATAATTATAATATTTTAAAATAATATAAATATTATTTATAATTCTTTATTAATTGTTATTTATTTATTTATAATTCTCTGCTTCTTGGATCTGTGGTTTCATGTATTTCATTATTTCTGGAAAATTTGCAGCCATTATCTCAAAATTTGTTTGTCCAGTTTTATGTCTTTTTTTGTTTTGTTTTTTTACATTCTAATACACTTATGTCAGACCATTGATATCATCTATAGCAGCTGGATGCTTTGTTCTACGTTTTTTCACTCTTCTTTCTTTATGTTTTGGTTTGGATAATTTATATTGACCCATTTTCAGTCAATATAAATTTTTGAGGTCCATATCAGTTGTGTGCATCAATAGTTCATTTATTTTTATTGCTGAGCATTGACCTATTTTTTTAATTGGTGTAAAATTAGTATGCAGTATATTATTAGTTACAGGTGTACATCATAGTTATTTAATGTTTATATTTATTACAAAATGATCCCCATAATAAGTGTACTTACCATTGTCACCATACAAAGTTATTAAATATTATTGACTGTATTCATTACAATCCCATGACTTATTTATTTATATCACTGAAAGTTTGTACTTCTTAATCCCCTTCATCTAACCACTCACCCCTAACATCTCTGCTTTCTAGTAACCACTGCATTTTTTAGTCTGTTTCTGTTTTGTTTGGTTGTTTCCGTATTTTGATTTTTAGATTCCACATATAAATAAAATCAAATTCATTGATTGTTTTTCCCTCAGCTATCTTAAGTCTAATGATATGCACCATAAAATATTTCTTCCTCTCTCATATCATGTATTTTTATTTTAACATTTCTATTTGACTTTTTGTTACAGTTTTTATCCCTCTGCTAAAATTTACCATCTTTCCATTTGTATTGTTCAACTTTTCAACTAGATCCTTTAACATGTTCATCATAGCAATTTTAAAGTTCCCATCTGATAATTCCAATATCTTTGAGTCTAGACTTATTAATTTTTTTGTGTATTAACAATTTTTTTCTTGCTTTTTATATGTAATGTTTTTTCTTTCACCTTTTTTTTTTTTTTTTTTTTTTTTGAGGGCAGTGTCACTGGCCCTCATATGTGGGACCCGAACCAGGGCCGCTGGCTTCCCAAACCAGTGCTTAACCACTGCGCCACTTGGCCGGCCCTAATGTTTTTTTCTTTATTGAATCATGAACATAACAGTAGAGACCATGATCAATAATATGTACCTCTGGAAATGGTTACGTTTCTGCTTTCAAGTCACTAATATGATGGTTGAGTCAAACTAGATAGAAGTTGATTAAGATGTGGGTTTTACTGTTGCTAAAGTTGCCTTTAGTGTGCAATAGTGTTCAAATTCCTTTACCAGAAGGCTGACTTTGTGATTAGGTTGGGGGTTGGGATACCAGAGAATTTTTCCTCAGTTTTTGTGTTTCACACTTAGTTTTTAGTCATTTGTTTATTCGTCTTTTATGGGTGGGGTGTCTAGATCCATACACTTTCCCTTCCTCCAGTAGAAAACTGCTGTTATTTTTTACTCAGTAATAAGCTTATGGTGGGAACATTGGTGGGTCTCTGTTATCCTAGACCAGCTTCTGTCTTAGATAAGTCCTGTATGTCTGTACCTTGGGTTAGGGTTTTATCATCATCCCTGTCCTCTGATCCATAGCAGTTAGCTTCTTCTTCTATCTGTGGTTGGTTTGGGGTGAAAAATGTTTGACTCTCCCCCAATGATAGCTGCTGTCTCCGTGGTGTCAACCTAGGCCCAGGTTGTCTTTCTATCCTCCCAATTACTGAAGCTTTTACCTTCTATCATTCCACTGCAATGGTCTTTGCCTGTGTCTTGGAGATGACAGAAGTTTTTTTCTCCTTTAGAGCCTCATGTGAGAAAAGCTTCTCCCAAGAAGTATGGAAAACCTATATTTCTCCTATAGCAGCAGCCGACTACTTCTTGCAAGTTTGCGTTATGAAGGGCTTCCATCTTCTAAAGGTTTGCAATACCCTTAATCTTTCACATTAGTAGAGGTTCACAGAAAAGAGCCTGAGAGTAAATGTGAACTCCCCCTATGTCTAGAACCCAGCTATTCTAGACTGATACTTGGCCCATATGTGTCCTTCAAAAATTTGTTTGTACTTTAGCTAATTTCTTCTTGGCCACTTATATGATGACCCCACCCCCCCACCTTTGACCCATTTTCTGCTATAGTTTGCAAGTAGCATGTCTTGTTAGAGGAGCTTTGCTTTCTTTGGAATTCACATTATTTGACAGCTTTGCAAACTCAATGTTCCAAAAGCTCAAGAAAAATGATGTGGATGTAGTTTATCTGAACTTTTCTCATTTTGGGGTCGGGAGCAATGCTCTTTTCTAGGCAGAGAGAACTTCATCTTAAGTAAAAGCAGTAATCAAACAATACTTTCTTGAGGATTCCCATGTGCATATAACCCCCCTTTCAATTTTGGAAAATACAAATATTAATAGACTATCCTCCTTTTGAGGACATTAAATTTTGTAATTTAGGTAATGAAGAACACAAAACTGTTTGTTTCTAGAAATATTAATTAATAACTTGAGGATATTTTTTAATAAAGCCAGGTAAAAAGTAAAATTAGACCTAGATCAGAGATGGAATCATAAGCTAACCCAGACCCAGTCAGCGTATCCATATTTATATATGACATTGTTTCAAAGAAAGAAGAATTTTAATGCAATGTCATGTAAGTTTATGGGTGTGCTTGTTGCTCTCAAATATCTGAGCGTGATCACAAATTCTTTTATTGAATTTTAGGTATAACTTATTCTATATAATTCAAAATGTCCTATAGGGTGCCTAAACACCTCAGCTTGCCCAGGGCTGTAAATCCCATATCCCGGAAAATCCCTCAGTTCCAGGCAAAATGGGTAGTTAGGTCACTCTATGACAGAGAGCAGTAACATTGGTATTACTCGGGAGCTTGTTGGTAGGGCAGAATCCTGGCCCCATCTCAAACCTACTGAATAAGAAACAGTATTTTAATAAGATCTGCAGGTGATTCACAGGCACATTAGCATTTGAGGGGACTCTCCTAAAAACAAGAGTTGAGGATCTTCATACCTGAAATCTAAAATTTCATCCAAACAACAGCAGCATGGTGCCAGCACACATGCGCACAGGAAAGAAACAAGTAATTGACATGAAATATACATCAACAAGTTGCTGTTTCCCTCTGTGGGACCCAGGGGGGAGGAGCAGGCCAGTCCCCCAAACCTGTAAACATTTCGTAACTGAGAGGCCCTGACATTGGGGCCCCATAACTTCTGACTTCTTTAGGGATAACAATACCATTAATTTTCATTTTTGTGCAAATGATTATATGATAATTATATTTAAACATTCATGAAACACATCAAAATAATAAATACCATTTGCATATAATAAAAGTTCTGTGTTTTGTAGGTCCTTCCAGTTCTATATGTTATCTAATCATTCAGATTCCTTTTCCCCTTTTGGAAGGCAGCATCCATCTTGCAGAAGAGTAGAAAATTTAGTCTTTCATATTTTGATTTTGTCTTCTCTAAATACTCTTCTTCAGCATTGTGGATTTTCCACCTCTGCTCTCGGATCCATGGAATACTCTTCTGAACCTCCAAAATTTGTTTAAGTTGGCCTAAATTCCTAGAAAAATTCCAGCAAGCCTCCCTGTGGTCACCATCCAGAAACAAAGCCCAGATTCACCACTGGCCCATTACCTGAAACCTTGACTGCTAAGCAAAACTGCAGGGTTGACTTTAGCTCAGGAATGAAAGTATAGCTTTGTGGAGTAATTAAGTTTTCTGGCCTTTGCTTCCCTTCATTCTCATTCCAGTTTAACAAAGTATTATACAGCATGACTTTGTTAGACAAACACCCACATTTCTTTCCAAGGAAAATGGTATTGCCAACATAATATAAAATTTTAATCAAGACAGACCCAAGTTTGCCTTTACCCTAGCATTAAGAGCTGAATGACCTAGGGAAAAATAACAGGAGTTCAATGAGACTCAGTGTCCCTATTCATAAAATGAATAATAATAAATATTTTGCAGTGTTGTGAGTAAAATGAACAGTGTAGAGCACAGCATATGCTAATTTTCTCTTCCTAAATGTCACCATAATGGATCGCCATGGTATTTGTAGAATGATAGTACATACAGAACTAAAAGTAAAAATAAAATAAATCTATAATTCTGTACATATGGCTAGGCATATGTATTTAAACATGTTCATGTGTTTTCCACAACTATAATTTATTTGCACAATTTTTTCCTAGTCTCCTGCCCAAAATATTAAATGTCTTTGGGGAAGGGAAATAAAACAACACATGCTCTAACTTGTCCCAGGCCAATTCCTTAGTTTTTGGACAGATGGTATAAAATGCCATTGTTCTCATGGAATGTATATGTATATATACTCACACCAGAGTCTTACTTAGTCTTGAGCACTAATCCACATTCTTTTCATGCATAACATGTGATGAGTTTCCCTTTGACACCATTTAAGACAAAGATTCAATTTTTATAAATATTCAATTTTTTACAAAGATTTAAATATACATTCTACCTTCTGTATATAGAGGACAGCATGATAAAGGGATTTGGAGTAGTGCTCTGTTCTTTATGTTCATTTTGCTATGATCCTAAAACTTGTTTAAAAATAAAGTCTATACACACACACACACACACACACACACACACACACACACACAGCATTTAGAAATTTGTTCTCTCAGTTCTGGAGGCCAGTAGTCTGACATCGAGGTTGTCAGCAAGGCTACACTCCATCTGGTGGCTCTAGGAGAGACTCTGTTCTTTGCCTCTTCCAACTTCTACGGCTGTGGGCATTCCTTGACTAGTGGTCACATCAACCAATCTCAACCACTGCCTTGGTCACATTGCCTTCTCTTTCTATTTTCCTCTGTGTCTCTCTTATAAAGACAGCTGCCATTGAATTTAGGGCCTGCCTGCATAAATCAGGATGATCTGTTAAACTCAAAACGCTTAACTTAATTACCTCTGAAAAGATGTGTGTGTGTGTGTGTGTGTGTGTGTGTGTGTGTGTGTGTGTGTATTTTTCTTTTCTAAATAAGGTAAGATTTCTAAATAAGGTTCCAGGGATTAGAGCATGAAATGATGTTTTTGGAGGCCACTATTCAGACCACTACAATGGTCATTAACGCAATCTTGGTCAATAGACCTTAAGAAAAGTCCACTCAAGGATTTCTAGAAAAGGTTTTCTCCATTTTTTCTTCTCTATTTACTAAAAGGGATGTGGAAGAAGAAAAACAAACAAACAAACAAACTTCCTTTTTACCTTTTCATGCAGTTTTAAGAGGGCAAGATGAAAGGAGCAACAGCAGCCATCTTGGGTCTAGGAGGTATCAAGCCTGAAGGTTCGGGTGAGCTGCTGAAACAAGCCTGACACCATCCACCTATGAACTTCATTCCATCTGAGGTTTAATCAAATGTCTTTATGGTTTAAATGATTGTAATTGTGAGTTTTGTTACTTGGAACTCAAAGCATACTAACTACTGAAATGGGAAAATACAGATATAATATAAAGAAAAAAAGAACTTATGTGATATCCACAAGATTATAGGATTAGAACTCAGGAAAATAAGCAATCATTTTAATTGTTAAGTTGGCTAAAGAGAGAATAGTTGGGGTTTTATTCTAAGAACACAGACAGAAAGAACCATATTTATACTTAGGAATAAGAATGGGAAGAAATAGCCTAGCTGAAGGTGAGAAAAATTGGAACCAACTTCTAGGCTATAAATTTCATGAAGTTAATTAGAACTGTATTCAGGTGAATGTACATCTAAATTACATTAAACATAAAGTAGCTACTTGTCTTGCTTCCAAACTTCAAGATCACATGGGCAACTTTTGAGATCTTACTGTGTATTGTAGTAAAAATATACGAGTATATTTGTCAAATTGAAAAACACAGACTTTTAGTACATGTAGTGACATGGGAAAACTATTGTGCAGTGGGCAGAGCCTGATGTAATACTGCATAATAGGATCTGGATTTCACACACATGCTATGTAATGAAATGCCAGTCAATCTTCTGCTTCTATTCCAACCACCACTGGCTCTCTTAGCAGTAATGAAAACGTGATTTAGACAAGTTCTCTTATGCACACACCACCTGACATGCAGCCAGGGAAAGCCTGTGAAGATTATGAAATACACCTCCACTATGAAGTTCATGGAGTCATCCTCTTAATGTTATTAAGTGAGCTTTAATTTTGATTGCTGTCCGATTTCACAGCTTCCAGCAGCTGCAGCTCCCTGGTAAGCTTGAGGTAGGTCTTTGCAAATTTCTTCTCTTTTTTTTTTTTACATCTACAAAACAGAACTTCACTTCACGGGAGCCACGACAGATCTATTTTGCAGTCAGCAGGTCTTTGACTTAAAGTAGATGAATTAGTTCCCTGGTCTGACAGTTGGGCTGTTTTTTTTTTTTGTTTTTTTTTGCTGCCCTACCATTGTCCTCATTTTCTGCCTCTCAAAGCTGTCTTCACTCTTACACCCCTCTCAAAAAAGTAAAGCAGTGTTCCTGCATCTTATTAGAATGATGGAGGGTTCTCAGGGGCTCAGTTACAGCATCATAAAACTGCTTTTGTTTGATGGGGGCTTCCCCATACGACACCTAAAGAACCCTAATCACTGCCCCTACAATCACCCAAAACATACCCCTGTGGTTTTGTTAGTACCTGAATAATAGTCCCCAACCAGTATCAAGTTTCAGGGCAAAGGGCAGGCATCTTCTATTTTAGAAAGATATTATAATACTTAACTAAGACCAATATGTTGCCTTAATAACACGCATTTACCAAGCAATATTCATGTCTCCTTTAATTACCCTGTTAGCAGGGACTACAATTTTATCCATTTTCTACCTGAGAAAGTTCAAATCACTTCAAGTTGCATCAGATAACTAATAAATGAGGATGATGAAGTTCAAATTTAAGTCTGCTTGTGCTTTTAACTTCTGCATTTCCTCACACTATTGAGATGTTTAGTGGAGCTACATTTACACTATAGTTTTGCCATCCTGAACTTGAATATAGATTACTCCCAAAGAAGTCCTTACCTAACCAAGCTGTCATAAGATGTGGGAAATGCATTCTGCTACGACTGAGGTAAAAATATGTCAGTTCAAGCTGGCAAAGGTGACAAGTTCCAGTTATGTGATTCAAGTTTAGCTTCTGCCTACTTCATAATAGTTATCACATGTGGAAGGAACAGGACCAGAAATATAACATGTAGGCAGTTTGAGTCAGGGTGAAGGCAGTCCCTTTGGTGTGAAGGGAGGGTATAACTCCAGCGCAAAAAGTGAGTTTAAAGCTCTGGATGTGAGATCACAATTGGAGAAAGAAGGAAAAGATGAAATCCCTGAAAAAGGTATCATGTGTTTGATAGGGCTGGGCAGGTAGATTTTAGTATCTCCATACACAAACAATATTAGGACTTAGGATCCCACCTGGGTTTCAACAAAACAGTTGGGGAATAGAATCTAGATGGGGAAGACCCCCACACACCATCTTTTTGACAGTAAAGCTTAGTTCAGTTCATTTGTTTAATACAATGGCTGTGTCCTTTTGGGTGCTAATGATGTGCCACATACTGTGTTAATCAAAATACATGAATCATCTTAGTTTGTTCTCATGATATGACCACAAATGACACAGTGCTATATCTTTTAAAGAAGCTGCAGTTCAAAGGAATTAAATTCCTTTACGTCCTTCTGATACTTATATTTGAATTTTCATTCTGATTTAAAAGACAGCAGAAAGTATCACACTTAAATCTAAATTTGTGTTCAACTATCATGTACAGCATACGAGCAAAAAGGAAGGACTGGACTCCCACAAGTGTTCCAAATGGTGGTCCACATATAGGGATAGTTTGTATCTGACATGCCTAGATAGCGTTATCCAGGGCTTTTTTTTTTTTTTTTTTAAGTACCTTCAAAATTTTGCCTCCTAAGTTTTGGGAATGTGGCCTTCTAAACACAGCATGGACTAGGAAAAAGGTGGTATGGTTGTAGCCCATGTAAAAAGCTCAAAGTATAAATAAATGTTAAATGAGTCTGTGATTTGAATAAGCTTTAAAATGAACTAATTAAATTTAGACTTTCTAAATAAGTGGAGCAATATTTAAAAAATATTTTCTTCCTCGAATATACTCAAAAAAAAAAAGATCCCTAAGGAGAATATTTTTAGTATCTTCTCAAAAGTCCTAGGCTCAACCCAAATGAAAACTTGCTTCAATCAAACCTACATTCCTTTTCTTTGAACCCTATACACTCGATGAAACCAAAATGGCTGGCCTAAGTGTCATAGCACCACCCTGTGTGGTCCCCGTGTTTCATATGATGCATTGCTCACTAAACATTTAAAGAAAATTCTAGGAAATTTCCTGGTGCCTTGGGAGCAGACTTTAGTTTACCACAAGTTCAAAGATCCGTTTTCATTCTTGGGGACTTTCTCTAACACCAACCATCCTGTCTGTGCAGTTATGAACATTCCTCTAAGGTCAGGCTTTCTGGGAAACTCTCAGGATGTCAGCAGCAGATCCTTGAACAGTCTTTTGGGAGCAGGGGCTATGATTTTCCAATGTCACCGCCACTGCATGGATTTTAGCATCTGGGAGCTGCTCACTGTTGAATTATATGTGTGTTAGTACGCGTTAAATTTGGGGAAAGGCACTGTTTCAGCATGACATTTAGCACCAGTAACTGGTTTTAAGAAACAAAAACCCATTCTATTGAAATCTTTTATTAGAAAACATGCCCTACAGTTTACACAATTCATTCCAGGCCTTTCAGCCAGTGAAGTGTTTATAAGTTTTGAGTTGGGTAAAATAGAATCGTTCAGGGATGTGTCAGTCTTTCCATTACACCCCTTATTTTTTTTCACCCCAAAGTAGCTCAAGTTTATTAGTGTATCCATAAAAATTAATATTCCACTGAAACCTAGCACCAAACCATAAAGTAAATGTTTACATATCCCTTTAAATATTAACTCAGTTGTTTCTACAAGATGATAGACCTGCCAGGCGTGAAAATTCTCAATTCATAGCTTTTCTCAGCTAATTCAGTTGGGCTATTCTTTCAATGACTAAACTTAGCTAAAAACAACACCTGAAATGGACAGGATGCCAGGAAAGGGCTGAGAGAGAAGATCTTTATTAATTATCCAGAAGCTTCCAACATGAGGTCATCCTGAAAAATGGAAACTATCAAACTACGCAAGTATAGCCCAGCAGGACAGTTATTTGTACCCAAACATACATCCCTGGTCTCTGTCAACTGCATGTCAGCTGTCAGGAAATAGCTTGAGGGCCAGCCGACATGTGGCTGCTGTGGGGGAGGTACTTGGGACAGAGTCACAGATGGAGTGCTAACTGAGCTCCCAGCTTACTTGGCTGACCCAATGGCTGGGAAGTCAGACCTCCATCAGTGCTTAGGATTTTAGGTCTATTGCAGGAAGGCTGACCAAACAATTATCTGGATGAGTGGGGCCAGAGAGGACGGGGGCTGGAAAGTATGGTGAGCTCAGGAGTGAAAATAAAAAGAGCTATGGTGCCCGGGTCTCTTCTTTCGTCCACCCTATCCTGGTTCTGCTTAGAATGAATCCTTGTTCCGAGTTCTCTGTCTCCTTGACTCCTCTATACCTTCCTCTAAATACCTATTATAGTAAAAAGAGTATCAGTATTAGAAGACTTTATTCAAGGTCAGCCTCCCCCACTAGCTGTGTAGTTTTGAACAAGAAACTTCCTTACCTAAATATTCCTTTCTTTATTCATGGATTGAACAACTAGTAAAGTGTTCTCAATAAATACTAGGTGGTACAAAGTGCTGCCCCTTGTACCTTACATGATTAATCTCAGAATCACATGAGCCAACACATATGAAACTACTTGGTTAATAATAATAATAATAATAATAATAATAATAATAAGCATGTATTATGTGCTAGACACCATCAGGAATTTTGTATTAAATGTCTTACCTAATCTACACAACACACATCTAAGAAATTTTTGTTTTTTGAGTTTTTCAGATGAAGAATCAGAGGCTTTGAAAGTTTTATCATCTTTCCCAAGGTGCTCATTCTCCCTAAATGACTTATAGGTTTAGGAACCAAAATTCCACATAGCTTACTTTTTTTGTAGATATTGACAAACCAATTCTAAAATTTATGTGGAAATGCAGGTGACCTAGAACATACAAAACAATTTTGAAAAAAACAAACAAAACATTGTAGGGGATATATACTACCTGATTCAAAACATACTATAAAGCTACTGAATCAAAACAGTGTCATACTATTGTAGCATAATGATATATGTATGGATCAATGAAACAGGAAAGAGAGTATAGAAATAGACCTAAACATATATGGCCATTTAAATTTCAACAAAGGCAAGAACATAATTCATTGGGGAAGGGCAGATTTTTTTTTTTAATGAAGTAGTCATAACTTTATCTACATGGACAAAATGTACTCGATCCCTACCTTACCACATAAATATAAATATTAAAATTTGAACTTCTTTGAGAAGATCTTTGTGACCTTCTCAAATATTTTTAAAATAGGACACAAACACACTAACCATAAAAGACAAAGATACTATTAAAATAATGAAAATGCACAGCATAGATAAGAAGAAATTTTTGCAATACGTATACAGAGGGTGCCAAAAAAAATGTATACACATTTTAAGAAAGGGAAAAAAAGGTATTAAAATTGTAATAATATATACTGATCATTCAAATCATTATATTCTACAAAATAACTAGCCAGTATTCATCAAAAGTGTCAAGGTCAATTCAACTTTGAAAAGTAAATACATAGATAACATTCTTATAATGTGTATGTATTTTTTTGGCGCCCCTGGTATCTGAAAAGATTTTTGTTAAACATATAGAAAGAATTCTTTCAACTCAATAATAAAACAAGTACATTGTGTAAGTATTTCAGTGAGATTCTAGAACAGCCAAAACTAATCTGTGGTGTTAGAAACCAGATCAATTGTTGCCTGGGTTTGCAGATGGAAAGTGATTAACTGAAAGGGGGAAAGAAAAACTTTCTATAAAATGGAGTTTTACTATTTCATGAATGATGTGTTGGTTATATGAATGTGTACGTTTGTTATAATACATATAACCACTTAAATAAACCACTTAATTCAAATAACCACTTAAAAATGTGTGAATTTTATTCTATGCAAATTATAATTCAATAAAGTTGATTTAGAAATTGAACAAAATGGTCAACAATTTGGACGAATAATATTTTGAGATTGATTCTGTGTCTGTTGTGATGGGAAGGAGATACTCAATAATAGCTTCCATTTATGATTTTTTTCTGGTATGGAAATGTCATTAATTATGTCATTCATAGAAATAGAATAGTCAAGAGAAGCAAATTTTGAAAAAATTTAACTTTTTTAAATGCTTCATATTATTTGCCTATGAGATAGCTAAGTAAAAAAATGTCCAGTAAATAGTGAAGTGTCTGTGTCTGGAGATCAACAGAGATATCTTGGCAGAATATCTAGATTTGAGAGCCAGCAATGCTAAAATGATAATTAAGCCATTGAATGGATGGGAATCACCCTTGGTGAATTTGTAGTGATAAAATAAGAGGACTAGCAGAACTATAAAGAACACATGATTTATGGCATGGGCAGAGAAAGAAATGCCTGTTAAGGAAAATAAGTTTGTGTAGTTAGAGAGGTAGGATGAAACCAGGAGAGTAAAATGTCACAGAAGTTCAAGTGTCACAGATATTAAAGAACATGATACATATCACTTCAACTAACATTTAATTTAATAAAGCAAGTCACATGGCACATGTGACTCCAAGGGGACAGGGCAGTGCAATTCTATCAGGTGCTGGGAAGCAACAAAACAGACAGATGAACGAATGCCACTGACTTCTATCACACCTGTCAGTAAAGTTCCTCCTCCTATTTTCAGCCCCAAATCTCATTTCTATCCTCCATGGCTATGACTATTAATTTCATGACTGTCTGGTCTTTGGGCAAATCTATTCTTTTTTTCTCTATATTCTTTTGTGCTAACACTCTAACTTCTGCCCTGCTCCAACAGTATCATTGCTTTTGATAGTTGTCCACTGTCATCTTAATTATTTAGAATTTAAAAACTTAAAAAGTTTTCATATACTAATTTTAGTAGGGTTTCCAGAGGGAGAGAATAAAAATACATGGCTCTAATTTATTGTCTTTAAACGGACACTAAATAATTACATTTATTATTTTTCTTTTATACTTATTGTTTTCTACACCCTGAGTTCTTTGCTTACTCCCAAGAAGTGAAGATATTTTCCTAGAAGCTTTATAATTTCAACTTTTAAATTTAGATATGTTCAAGTTTCGATATTTTTCCATATAAGATTATGGGCCATTTGTTGAAAAGCCCTCCCTTTTCTCAGAGGATATCTTTGTCACTTTGTCAAAAGTCATTCGACTGTATAAAAGTGGTGTGTTTCTGGACTCTTTATTTCATTCCATGATCTATTTGTCTATTCTTATGAGAGTACCATGAGTTTTGTAGTAGTACAAAGTTAAGACAGTATAAGTGTTCCAACTTTGTTCTGATGGTAAAAGATGCTGTTACAGAGCTGAGATCCCTAGTAGCAGGGGAATGACACTACTTAACCATCAGAGGCAAGGTGGGCACAATTTCCATAATGGGCAGCAAGATCCTAATGACCTCCAGAAGATCCTGATCCATAAGGATCTATGAATATGCCTTATAGAAGATGGTCTTCCTAATGTCAAAATCAATAGCAGTCAATAAAAGTCAACCACTCTAATAATATGTTATGATTCCGTCATTGTCCAGTTTCAAATCTCAGGCCAGTTCTAATACCCAGAACCTATGAATTTAGAGTTCAGGTTTTCTTAGTGATGATTTCCCCAGTTCTTCCCCAAACAGACTTATGATCATGTATAATGCAGAAAAGGGAAAAGATTAGATTTTCAAGGGTTTTTTTTTTTTTTTGAGGGCAGTGTCACTGGCCCTCATATGTGGGACCCGAACCGGGGCCGCTGGCTTCCCAAGCCAGCACTTAACCACGGCGTCACTCCGCCGGGCCTCAAGGCCTTTTGAGTACAGGTCCAAGCCGATATGAACACTGAGGGAACCAAAGTGCCATTGTGTTTCTCCTGTTATAGTGGAGGTACATGTGAGCCAGGTAATAAATGGCGTCCTAGTACTGGTCTGTCTAGAGTGGGTTCATTTCATCCAAAGGTGTACTCGGTGTTCATTTCTCTGGTTTATGAATATATATTTGGTGTGGACATGTAGATAGCTAGCATTGATTCCTTGGCCCATGGGGTAAAAGCAACTATAGTAATAATGTTACCATATGCAGCTGGTTAGTCAGAATTAGTCTTACTGAACCCAAAATAGAAACTTCCAGGCTGGCTTCCCAATATAGATGTCTGTTTTGAGGTGTAGTAACTCAATCCAGACACACTATTTAATCCCTAATTTATTTCTCCAGATCTCTTTGAGTAAAAACCTATTTATACATGAATATCAAGAAATATTTTATCCCATGGTTATTTTGAGGTCTGACAAGAAATTATTTGTCAAGAACTGTGAAGGGTCTTGTAAGGTAACACATTAGCCTACCTCAGTTTCATGGGTGCTGGCAGAAGAGGTGATAGTTTTAGGCCCAAAATTGCATGATTCATGGCATAGCACATAGAGCGAACTATATGTTTGCATTGGTCCTCCTGGTCTCTCACGTTCCATGGGTGTGAGATGGAGTAGCCTAGGTGGATCCTGCATGTATAGTTGGTTTCCTTCACAGTTGAGGAGACTTAAACATAGAAAACCCCATTTTAGAGACCCCCAAACAAAACTGCCTGACATCTGTCTTAGAGAGAGACAATATCTTTATCATACTTGACACTAAACAAATTGCCCTCTGCTCTAGAGGGAGAGATTCTCTTTAGCTTAGGCTGTTCCCTATACCGATATCCTTAACAAAATAATCTCAAAGGCAGGATGTGCAGAAACGTGGAGAATTGTCTATACTTCTCTGCCAAAATTTGATAGAAAAAATTGATATATTAGAAGAGACACAAGGGCTATTGATTGACTTTGGATTATTGAGGCACTATTAATGTAGTGGAACCCTATCCCTATCACCTCAGACTCTGCCATTGACCAAAAAAAGGCAGGTACACTTTTCACATTAATTTTAGCATTTCTTTAGGATTGTATACTTTTTCCATTTGTGCTTTTTCAAATACCCTAAGTCTAAATGTATGCCCTTAATCAAGGCAGGGATTGCTTGTATAGCTGAGACCATTGTTTTGTATCTCAAGAGAGTTTCCATTGGGTTAACACTGATGCATTTTTTTTGTTTTGTTTTGTTATGTCATTCCATTTGAAAGCTCTACCATCAAATGAGGGAGAGATTTTCCAAAGGGGCCCTCAACTGAACTCCACATTATTTTCCCAACCCATTTCAGCCAAGGGATAAATTGGCATCCTTCCTGATGTGAGGATGTAGTGGAAAGAACACTGGACTGCGATCCAGGAGACTCATGTTCTAATCCCATTTCTTCCATTAGCTTGCTGTGTAACCTTGGACAAGCATATAGGGCTTTAGTAGCACAGAATAAGAATCACTTACAAACAAATCAAGCCAAAAAAATGAAAGAAGTTTTGCCAATTTGAAATTACATATCTGGCTTCTAAATTTCAAGATGGATTTCTTTTTTTAATAAGCAGAACAATATTCTCTCATGTGAGAAGCAGATCACTTTACTGTAGTTCTTTTAAAACAAAGAAAGATCAAATAAAAAATACAGACATTCCAAGATGTTTTCTAAATCTACGACTGTGGAATGATTCAATCTTTTATACCGTATATACTAGGCCAAAGTCAGAATATACAGGTTTTAAATCAGGAAAATTATCAAATTTTATATTTTATATGATGTATTTAAAGTTTTTTTATTTACTTTGAAAATATCACATTTCTTATTTCAGAATAAGGTTAAATATTCATCTTCCCTTTCCATTCTCACAGTCACCACTCTAGATTCACTTAGGTGATTAATCATAAATCCCTTAATTGATTTCCTAGTTTATGTTTTATCTTGACCCTCAATCTATCCTTTCAATTTAATCTTCTTAAAACTTAAACCACCTGTGCCTATTGGATCAAGTCCAAACTATCCATTCTGGCCTTTCTAATCTAGGATTATCTTGTCAACGTTTATCTTCCTTTATACCACAAGGGAACTCTCATCCCAGTCAGTGCCTTGAATCTGAGATTTTTATCTCAATCTCCATGCCTTTCTGACTTACAAGTTTCTCCATCATCTCTATCTATCAAACTTCAACCTATTGGCTCACTTGTATATCTACTTCTTCTCTGAAGCATTTCTGAATTTTTCTCAGAGCTCAGCAAATCTTTTAGGCTTTTTATAAAGGTGTGTAGGATAAGGACTCTAATCTGAACCACATATATTAGTTTTGTTTTCTTATTTTTCCTTAGGTTGGGTTTTCTGAGAGCAGAAACTTAACTGATTTATTTATCATTCCTCAAAGTCTTTGACTTCCCTATTTTTTAAAAAAATTATTGAGGAACAGTGTGTTTTTTCCAGGATCCATCAGCTCCAAGTCAAGTAGTTGTTTCCATCTAGTGTGGAGGGCACAGCTCAATGGTCCATGTGGGGATCGAACTGGCAAGTTTGGTGTTATGAGCACTGCGTTCTAACTGTGCTAACAGGCTGCCCCTCCCCTAATTATTTTTTAATTTGATTGGTTGAATTGTGACTTGCTGTGACTGTGTTTATCATGGCTTTTGTGCTTCACCACAACCAAGTTGGAGTAGTCCTTTATTGCTCTTCTACATCATGGATGCAGAGTGGTGTGGCTTTAGTGGGTTGGACCAGAAATTGTGTCCTAATTTTACACTGAATCTTTCTTCACTTACAATATCAATCATCGAGATGAGGATTAAGTAGAGGATTTTATTTGGTGATTTGAAAGTTATTGGTTGGTTTTGAATTTGTAATTTTAGTTGAGTGGTAGGGAATCAATCTAGATCAAAACAGGTTAACTAGAAAACCAATAGGGTATCTACTAATGTATTCATATAATCATTCTATTGAATAAATTCATTTTTCAACTGAACTATTATAGTGTTTATTTTGATTGCAAGTTCTGTCTCTTACCATACCTTTCACACTAGTTGATGAGGTAGTATTTATAAAACAGATATCAACCACATCACTCTCTAGCTTACAAGCATGGCTCGTAAGGGACTATCATCTGCTCCCCAGTGTCATCTCATACTACTTCCTCATGCTTATTTCTATAAAAGTAAAAAACTACTCTTGAAAAATAAAACAGAAATTTAAAAAAATGCATTATTAATCAAGACAACAATCACCAGGAACACAGTGAGACATATATCTCCTATGAATTATTCTTATCCAAAATATAGAATGTGGATCTAATAGGGTATCTTTAACTATAAATTTTGGGAAATGTAAGGTTCAAAATGTCTATGGAGCTATACCATGAAGGATCAGTCATCAACATCTAGACTGTTGAAATTTCTAAGGAATGATGACCTGGTTTATTTAACATATAAGTTACAGGGAAAATATTAAGTGATGGCATTAAATTAATGGATTCAAAGAGATGGAAGACATATTGATCAATTAAAATATATTTAGATTATATATAGAGATTATATATAGATTATATATAGGGACTTATTTAGTTCCCAGTTCAAGCAAACTATTAAAAATAAAATAATATTTTGACAAATCATGGGGCATTTGAACACTGACCAGATACTAAGAGATTGCTTTAGAAATCAGCTAATGCTATTTGGATTTTTTAGAATTCATATTTTTTAGAGACATATATGGAAATATTTACAGATGAAATGCTATGATATCAAAGTCTAGCTTCATCATATTTTGTTTTTTAGGAAGAAAAAGTTGAAAAATAAATAGAGGTAAAGATGAAAGAAGGTTGCCCAAAAATTGGTATTTATTGAAGCTAGGGGAAGGGCTTACATTCTTTTTTTTTTCTTATTCTTTTTTAATTAAAGTTTATTGGGGTGACAATTGTTAGTAAAGTTACAGGTGTACAATTCTGTAATCCATCATTTAGATATATCACATTGTTTGTTCACCACCCAGAGTTAGTTCTCCTTCCACACCATAATATTTGATCCCTTTTACTTTCATCTACTTACCCTCTTTCCCCCTTACCCTCTGGTAACCACTAAACTATTGTCTGTGTCTAATTTTTTGTTTCTTTATTTGTTTGTCTTGTTCCTTTGTTGTTTTCAGTTTTATATCCCACATATGATTGAGGTTACATGGTTCTTGACTTTTTCTCTCTGACTTATTTCGCATAGCATAATAATCTCAAGATCCATCCATGTTGTCGAAAATGGCAGTATTTCATCTTTTCTTATGGCAGAATAGTATTCAATTGTGTATACATACCACATCTTCTTTATCTAATCATCTATCAAAGGACATTTTTGTTGTTTCTATGCCTTGGCTGCCTTAAATAAAGCTGCAGTGAACATCGGAGCACATGTATCTTTATGGATAAATGTTTTCAGATTTTTGGGATAGATACCCAGAAAAGGATTGCTGAGTCATGGTAATTCTATTCTTAATTTTTTGAGGAACCACCTCACTGCCTTCCATAGCAGCTGCACTAGTCTGCATTCCTAACAACATTATATGAGGGCTCCTTTTTCTCCACAGCCTCTCCAAAACTTGTTATTATTTGACTTGTTGATGATAGCCATTCTAATTGGTGTGAGGTGATATCTCTTTGTGGTTTTTATTTGCATTTCTCTGATGATTAGTGATGTTGAGCATTTTTTCATATATCTATCGGCCATTTGTATGTCCTGTTTGCGGAAATGTTTATTCAGGTCCTCTGCCCATTTTTTAATTGGATTGTTTTGTTGTTGTTGTTGAGTTGTATGAGTTCCATGTATATTTATATAGATATTAGCCCCTTATCAAAGGCATTGTTTGCAAAAATCTTTTCCCATTCGGTTGATTGCCTCTTTATTTTATCAATGGTTTCTTTTGCTGTGCAGAAGCTTTTAATTTGATGTAGTCCCATTCATTTATGTTAGCTTTTACTTCCATTGCCTTTGAAGTAAGTTCATAAAATCGACTTTGAACCCAAGGTCCATAAGTTTAGTACCTATGTTTTCTTCTATGCAGTTTATTGTTTCAGGTCTTATGTTTAGGTCTTTGATCCATTTTGAGTTAATTTTGGTACACAGTGACAGATAGCAGTTCAGTTTCATTCTTTTGCACATGGCTTTCCAATTCTCCTAGCACCACTTATTGAAGAGGCTGTCTTTTCTCTGTTGTATGTTTTTGACTTCTTTGTTGAAAATCATCTGTCTGTATTTATGTGGGTTTATTTCTGGGTTCTCAATTCTATTCCATTGGTCTGTGTGTCTGTTTTTCTGCCAATACCATACTGTTTTCATTATTGTTGCTCTGTAGTACAAGCTGAAGTCAGAAGGTGTGATACTGCTTGCATTGTTCTTTTTTCTTAGGATTGCTTTGGCTATTCAGGATGTTTTGTGGTGCTATGCTTTTCTCTAGTTTTAAATATGTTTGAAATTTTCTGTAATTCTAGATAAAAGTAAAATAAGCATTAACAAAGTAAGGAATATTTTTATAAAAGTATCTTTTCAAAAATAAATTTATAATAAAATATAATTACTTGAATGTCAAAGTGTAGAAAGGAGTTTTGCTATTTAAAAAGATTGGAAGCAGCTAGCCTAGAGTTTACTATAGTTTAGAGTAGGAATGGACCAGGGAAGAGACCCCACCCGGTATAGCCACAGCCACTGAGATAGCCAAGTATGCTCCTGCCCAGAGCCCTGGAAGCCGATGCATATCTTCTCCTTTATACAGAATCATAGCCTAGCCGTGCTCGGAATTATTCCAAAATGTTAGCCAAAAGCCTGTAAGTTACGACTTTGAAAGTCTCAAGGCTTCAGACTTTTCTCTTACAAAGTCTTAGATATTTTCATGCATTGAATGTATATATGTATATTAGTAAAACCACTTTTAAATGTGTATTTCTTTTGACCATGGATTACACTTCTCAAAATTGGTAAATAATAGCACATGTTCCACCAGATTCATTCATGGTATATTTATCATGCATAGTTTACAATGTTGGATAATTGTCAGTTAGTTTAATGAGCAATGTGTTACAAAAAGTAAAAAATAGGTAATAAACAGTAGTTATCTAATGAACCTTAAATATTATAGTAGATGTGCATGTGTGTCTATGTGTGTACATACCTGAACTACATTTTCAAATGTGAATTACTGAATTTCCATTCTCCTCTCCCCATCCACACACACATGCACACTTCCTTTTAGGCAGTGGCCTTCTCCTAAACCAGGAAATTAATGTTTCCTTTCCAACTGCTTTCAATAGTCTTCCATGCCCACAAGATATGGATCCAACAATCATTTTTTAATTCAGAAGGGAATATTTAGATCTTCATCACAAGTAGGAATTACTATAACAGATAGTAATAAAATCTTCATCTTTTCATTTTAAAACACCCAAGGAAGTTCCCCATCATAGGCAGCTTCTTTGCTCACTAGAAGCTGAGAAGCACTAAAAGTGATTCTGATGGATCTTCAGAAAGTTAGGTCCTGAATCTCTATGTGGACAAAAGTAGAGAGGAGTAAAGCGATATCTAAAGAAACTGTAAAAAAAAGATGCTGCTCTTAAATCCCATTTTAAGCTCAGAGCTGATCATGGTGCATGGTACCCAGATGGGAAAAAAGGTTCAAAAACAGTCATGAATCATCAGTCAAAAACAGAAAAATAATGAGTTATGGGAAGATGTTACTAATGTAAGGAATACCCAGGGTTTGGCTGAACTAAGAGGAAATGGTTATTTTAGACATCTTGACAGACAAGAAGAGAGAATGAGGAGATAATTGGCCCTAGTGGTCAGGAAGGAACCAAGAAGGAAGAATGGAGCATTGTGTTAGAAAAGCAAAACAAGTCTTTAGTGAACAAGAAACTAGACTAGAAGCCAGGAGGATCAGAAGCAGTTTATAGAGTTGGCCAAATCAAGCAATTAGGAAGTAGATGGGATTGTGGCCAAAACCAGATGCTAGTTTGGGATATCAGGACTTAATTGAAAGGGGCAGTTTTAGAAAGAAAAGATAGGAAAGGAGGTTTAAGGAACTCTATCTTAATTCATTGGTAATTGATTCCACATTTTTACTATCCTGGACTTGGCCTGTGTTTTAATCATGATAACTGGATTTCTGCTTTGTTTTTGAGACTGTATCTTTACTGGTATGTCTTCTTTTGGTAATTGGGACATTGACTCATTCTGTTATTCTTTAGTATCATTTTTGATAAGCTAAGCTAGTGAACGTCATGCTCTTTGGAATCTTGACCTGAACTTCTTTTGCAAGGGACCAGAGTTCTTCTTTGAGCTTCAATCCTATGGTCTTGAATATGCAAGGAAAAATAAAATCTGAAACAAAAAAGACTTAAGAGAAAATTATTTCCCTGCTAGTTTATCACAGGCATTTGTTGCCAGAATATTTGCATAGTATTTTGTTGTAAATTCTATGTTTTCACTCACCATCATTTTTCTTGAATTATTAGACATTTCCACTCCTCTCAGAAACAGTGCAGTCCAAAGAATTTTGGGACATGATGAAAATATTTTATGTAGTCTGTCCAAACATTAGCAATTAGCTAAATAAGACTACTGAGCACTTAAATTGTGTCCCTTTCTTTTTCACCTAATTTTCTTTTACTTAATTTTAATTAATTTACATTTACATTAAATAGCTAAATGTGGCTAGCAGCTACCATATAGAACACTGCAGCCCTCGAGCTTGCCCTAGTGCGGTAGGAATGTCTACTTCTGAGCTCTAGTCCTACTCATGTTGTACTTGGCTTTTTAAGATCTGCAATGTCATAGGATAGAATAAAGCATGAATTCCAGAAATTGTCACTCAGGCTGCTAAATCCTACTAATAAGCCTTCACTCATTGGCTGGAGTTCAACCAAATTGAAGGGACTGATCAGGAAAGGAAAGGATGCTGGATTCTAGTGCATGCCCCATTTTCATCATCTAGTCACTTTGATTTTGTTTAACTTTCCCATTGTTCTGGTAGGTTTTAATACAAATCATGGCCGTGAATTAAGAACTGGGCAGTCATTACCGTTTAATTTCATCCAGGTCATGTACCCAGCCACAGAGATTATTTACTAGCTTAATAACTTTCATTAACACTGACTAAATTGATGCCCAGAAATATAAGGGTATAACTCATATTTACAACTACGTATGATTTTCCTGTCTCAGTCAAACCCCAGGAAGACATTCACTCACTCTTCCTTTATACTATTTTTCAGCTTCTTGTCACTAGGAAGTTTAGTTTCTCTTGTTCTCCTATAGCTTTTTTGTTTGGACTAAAGCTTTCTCTAACATTTCCTCTGGTTAAAATATTTATTTCTATTATTGGAGAAATTTGCTCAATTTTTGTATTATAATGTCTAATATGCACAAATCTTAATGAGAATGGGAATTTGTGCAACTATAATATAATTTCAAAGAAAATCAGGTTTTCAATCATTGGGGCATTTACTAAAAAGCCTTAGGAAATATTAGTTCTTGACACCCTGCCTTTGTTTTCCCCTTTTTAATTGTTTTACATTAATGTTCTTGTTTTTTTCTTTTTACATGTGATATAATTTTGAGAATTCTACTTTTGATTGAAAGATCCCAGGGGGTATCTGACTATGTTATGAGGGAATTGTTTAAAAAATATTTTGTTTAGAAAGTATGATATTGAAAAACAATTTGGAATGGGTGGGCAATATCAATGTATTTTTTTAACCTGTGAAAAATGATATAACTAAAATAAAAAATAACACCAAATGCTGACAAGGATGTAGAAAAACTGGATCATTTAAATATTGCTGGTTGAAATATAAAATTGGATTGCTACTCTGAAAAATAGTTTGGCAATTCCTTTCAAAACTAAAAATGAAATTACCATATGACCTATCTATTATACTCTTGGGCATTTATCCCTTAGAATCGAAGATTTATTTTCACACAGGAATTTGAACACAAGTGATCATAGTAACAGTATATGTAATAGATCTAAATCTTGACATTTCCTGGAATCATTCTCTGTGTTGGGCCTTACTACCAACCGAAGGCCTCAGAATGAGGACCAAACATGTTGCTTGCTTGCCTAGATTGACTCTTCAGCATCTCTGGGCTCTTCACCATCCCCACATTCTATCCTAATAATGAAGATCACACATTCTTCATCTTTGCTGATGTCAGAAAAGGGAAATAAACTAAGCTTTAACATAAGATACTGGTATCAAACAGAAGGCTGGATCTCCCAGCAGATAGGATGCAGGATGCTGGCATGGATAACTAAAGATGTTCTGAGCTCTCTACATTCTTTCAAAGAAATTACTTTATGTATAATCTTTTCTCAGAATAAGAGTAGATTTTTTTATACATATATGCATATATATGATGATATGAACTATAAATATATTTACTCAGAATATATTAACTTTTTTAAAAACAATGAAATGCTAGGTGTTATGCTCAGTAATTCTGGACATACACTGTTGATTACAAGTGGGCCTCAGGCTTCCTATCAGACAATTAAATAAACAATGCTAGTGAAGGGTTCAGGGAAACAAGGAGGATGCTGAGGGAGCGTCTCATCTAGTCTAGTATTACTAGGAGTAAGCTTCCCAAAGAAAGTGCTATCTAAAGTGAGACTTAAAGGATGAATAGACATTTTCCGGGCACAGGGGAGCAGGAAAAGCACGTCAGGTGGAATAAAAAACAAGTGTAATGTAGGGATTGTGTGGCTTCTGAAAACCCTTCCCAGTGATGGAATTTCTAAATCAACCTATTTCTTAGGTCACTCATGCTGTCATAATGTTCCTGGAACCACTGCCCTCTTTCTGGTTTTTGGGTAAGCCACTAAACCACTCTGTACCTAGTTGTCTCATGTGATGGGTGATAATTTAAGGAATATCCCTCCAATGCACATTGTGGGACTGATGTAAACCCATGGGAGTGAGTGATGGGATGGGTCAACACTGGGCATGGACTCAGATGACCTGGGTATGATGCCTGGCTGTGCCACATACTGACTTGATGATCTTAGAAAAACATCTAGAACTCAACAGCCAAGAACAGGGAGGGGCATGAAGATGAACAGAGAGAGCATGCTATTTCCTGACAACAAAATAGCAGAACTTCATTCTAGCAAAGAGGGAAATTTATTCCTCTGAATTGTTTTCAAACTTTATTGGCATCCCACTCAACTGGGCTTGTGAAATACAGATTGCCAAATCCTACCTCCAGAGATGCTAATTCAGGAGGTCTAAGGCGGGGCCTGAGAATTAGTATTTCTAACAAATTCCCAGGTGCTCCTGATGCTGCTAGTATGGGGATCACACTAGAGAACCTCCACTTTAGAATATACTGTCTACCAAGTAAATTTCAAGCTGTTCCTTTTTAAACCAGTGAATGTAATTATTTCTTCAGTTCCCATGACTCTTCCTTTCAGATAATCTCAGCGACCACCAGGAAATGCTGCAATGTGAAGATATGAACAAGCAGGTTTTTAACCATTTTCATATGTCAACCTCTATTCCAAGCTCCTATCTTGGCTGAGTCTTTCCTTTGGTCATTTTAAAAGTAAATGAAGTAAATGGCCAAGTCATCAGAAGCTCCAGAGGATTCAAAATCACTAAGTACAAGTGTTTATTTTTGTGAAGGGATAGGAAACCACTTATAATTATTTTCTTGAGAGTTTAAATGACAACAAATGGAGCAGTATTCAAGTGGGTATTTTATCTCCTCTTGGCTGCTTTTTTATGTCATCTGACAATTCCCACTTCCACATAATGAGAATCTCCTGGCTTATATTTCTTCACTAAATTATATCTTCTTTTCATAGTTTTCTTTTTTTTTTTCTCTTCTTCCATCCTGGAAGAATGACTTCCAAAAAGAGTCACTTTTCAGATTATACCATTAAAACTTGTGGCATAAAAAAAAAATCAAAACCCTAGGCATAGTCAATTGCTAATTCTCCATTAGACGCAACTATAGTCTCAACATCAGTACAATTCATACTTATACAACATAATTTTAGGACAACATCTATTAACTTAAAAAAAGGATTGGGTTGGACATCACAGTGCTTCATGTCTGCCTCTCCTGGTAGCTTCAAGTTGCCTTGCATTCTCATAACATTTGGGAGGCATGACCAATGGCTGCAGGTCAGAGAGAGAACAAGTTGGGAGATAAAAAGGTAGCTTAACATGTACTACGTAGAAGAATAATAACATCTCATTGTACCCAGGAGGACTTGAAGCATTTTTATGGTTCATATAGGCAGAGCTAGAAATACAACCCATGACTCCGGGCCCCTAATCATGCTGCTTTCTGAGTCTTTGGCATCTCTCATCACTTCTTTCAATGTCCCTCACCCTGCTTGATGCCATGTTCCATTGCTCTACTTATTTTCCTGCCTGGCACCACCCAACAATGTGATTACCTTTAATAACAACTTCAAAGGTCCAACAATGTCAAACTTTTTTTATAGGTAGCTCACAAAATTTAACAGCTTTTGAGACCTAATAAAATTAATCTTTATTGGCTTATAAGGCTAAAATGGATCTCACTGAGTAGAGAGTTTTCCTTAACTGTGTCTGTCACTGAATAAGCCTCTTATTCAGATCAAACCTGACTTGGCATCTATAACTATTTACTTTCCCTTTGTTGCATCCTGAGATCCCAACAACCACCGGGGTCTCTGGACTTCTCTTCTACTATAATAAACAGGGTATGCCTTCTTTGCCCCTCCAAGAGATGAGACTGTGAATTTGCATAACACACTTTAACATTGTTCAGGGTGATTGGAGTTCTGAGAAACTCCCCATGATGGACACAGGGTAAGGTGAAGAAAACATTGTAAAGATTAACAAAGAACTCAGCATTGAGCAGGAGGAGGTCTCACTAATATTATGGCAGGGTAAAGACTTTATTCAACGTGACTTAGCCCCTGAAGAGGGGAGCATATTCATTCATTAGTTTTAATTTAATTTGAGGCTTCTAAACAGTGCCCAGAGTCCCAGTGGATCACTTCCCCCAGTAACAGAGATTTTCCCATTTCCTAACTTCTTGCCTGTGTTCACTTCAGGGACAACATGGAGATATTCCTCTGATGAAATAAAATACTGTATTTACTGGTCGCTTAAGTCCACCATATGTACACACAAAAAGTGGTAATCTAATAAATAAATCCTGATAATTTAATTTATATTCATAATTGGATACGTTAGTAGGATTAGGTATCTTAATAACAATTAAAATCAGTAGAAATCAGTAGGAAATCAAAACAAAATTTTCTAGCCTTATTTATGGAAAAAAACCTTACACATATATGATAATGAACAGTTTACAGCATTTCTTGAATATTATTTGAACTAATATCCATCCTGATCTAATATGTGAGAGGAGATTATTATTTTCATTTTATAGATAAGAAAGTTTTAATGTTTGTTCAAGCTCACACATCTAGTTTATAACACGTAAGTTCTCAAAACCATGTTCTCTTGAAACTTCTATGCTTGCAATATATACAAAATAATTGGGAGCATGCTGCTAAAATGGCTGTATTCTCATGACAATATAATATCTTACTTTTCCTTTCTTCTAATTTGATAATATCTTTTCTATATCTTAGCCAATTTATCATTCCCTGACTGACTACTAAATGTGGGAATTCCTCAGAGTTCAGTCCTAGCTCATGTTTCCACCTCACCTCACCCTCTGCTTAAATAATTTATCCATTCACATGGATTTTAAATTCTACCTATATACCAATAACTCATAAGTATTTTATTTCCATAACATTCTTCTATCCACATATGACTATCTTTCTTATATTTCCACATGCCAATGCAAGTTTAATGGGTCCAACATTGACCTCTGAACTCTTATTTTCTACTCACTTTCTACCTCTTCATAGAAAGTTGTTTCTTATCCAGTGCTCCCCAAATCAATAATAACACCATCATATAACCAGATGCACAGGTTTCAAACAAGGAGTGAGACCAGTGACACCTTTACCTCCTTCAATTCCCACATCAAATCAAATAAGCAAATCCTCTTGATTATGTATCACAGGTCTTAACTCAACATTCTCACTATTTCAACAATATAAGAGAATGACCTTTTAAAAATAAAAATTAGGCCATGTCACTCATCCTCAGTTTAGAAACCTTCAATGGCTTCCTTTTGGCTTTTGAAGGACAAATTATTGACATAAGTGCCCTTTAAGGCTTTTCTCCTCTCAGACCTCATCTAACCCTCATCTCATGGCCCTCTTCTCCTCCCCTCTGCTACACTTCTAAACCCTGGCCTTCTACATTTATTCCAATGTGTGAACCTCTTTAATGTCTCCCAGCCTTTCTACATGCTCGATCCACTTCTTTTTTTAAAAGAAAGATTTTATTGGGGAACTGGGGGCAGGGAACAGCGTTGGGGAACCAGGGGAAGGGAACAGACAAGTTGTGTTGTTGTCCTTTTGTTCTTCAGTCTAGTTGTGGAGGACATTGCTTCACTGGCCCATGTTGGTATCATCATTGCGCTCTTCTTGGGTGAGGCAGATCGGTCGCCAGCCTCTGGATGGCCATTCACGGTGGCTCTTGGCAGCTCACACTGGCTGCCAGCTACTCACGCTGGCTGCCACCCACTCACTGTAGCCTATGGCAGCCCACTGCAGCAGGAGCTGCAGCTATGCTATCCCCGGGGACTCACAGCAGCCCAGCTCCATGTGGAGCTGTTGTTCACCATCTTAGCTGTAGAGGGCAGTGTCACTGGCCCTCATATGTGGGATCCAAACTGGGGTCGCTGGCATCCCAAGCCAGCTCTTAACCAATGCACCACTCAGCCGGCCCTCGATCTGCTTCTTATAGTGTTCATGGATCTCCTGGCTCTCTGTATTTCTCAGTAGACTATAACATTAATGAGAGTAGGAGTCAAATTTGTTTTGCTCTCCTCTGAACAATAACCTAGTGCAGTCCCTGGTGGCATAGATACTGACATTATTTATGTTTGAATGAATAAATAAACAAGTGTGTAGAATTCATTGCATATTGACCTAAAAGTTAAAACCCCTAGTATCTAGTCCTTATTCTGAAACCAACAGGTCATATGGCCCAGAGCAAGTCTTCTCCTTTGAGTGCTGGTGTTACCTCATCTATACAAAGAACAAGTGAGAGCCTGTGTTTCCTGTTTCCTTTTATCTCCAAAATTCTTTAGATTTATTGCATTAGTAAAAATATATCCAGCAAGCATGTTTGGAGCCTCTGAACACATTGACTGGGTCTCCAAGTGAAGGGGAAATGTGCTTATTTGTACCATCATGACATTTAGGCAAATTCTGTTAATTTTTTTTTTTTAATATTTGGAAGCAAATTTAGGATTATATCTCTTGATTGCCCCTCTTTTCTACAAGAAGGTTTAATAAACCAAACCTCATGCTCACTAATAAACAGTATTGTGTGTGTGTGTGTGTGTGTGTGTGTGTGTGTGTGTGTGTGTGTGTGTATGATCTTACCTAGGTCTCCATCATGAAGGTCACCTTGCCCAATAGTATAAATTTCATTCTGAAATTTAAACGTGTCATTTATTTAGTTTATATCTTCCATTCTTTGTATATAAAGTCATAGTCCATTGAGTTAATTGGAATGATAAAAATTATAAAATAATCCAAATACTTATTTTATAGGCCATTAGTGGTCACAACAAGGAGGAATCTGTCATGTTGATTTTTTATTAGAGTCTGTCAGGAAGATAATACAATAAAATGGACATCCTAGTCTTTTTAAGTAAATATTCGAACAAGCCAACACCACTCCAAAGACAAAATACTCCTTCCAAATTACCAATGTTTATCTTCCTCTGTGTTTCCATTCCTACATGTGGTACCCTGCCTTACTCAAGTCTTGCTCTCTTTCTATTATAGATCACAGATGTTGGGCTAATAGTTTTATAAACTAGTTCTTACTTCTTGCTTTAAAATTGGTTCCATATTCACAGGACATTTTTGGAAACTTGTATGAACTCAAATATTTATGATTGTTGCTAACCTCAAATTAAATATGGCCTTCCCCTTAACGCACAAGGAGGCATTTTTTTTTTATGGGGTTCTGGAAACTTACTAGATCTCTTGTCCAACAAGCTTGGGATCATTTATCCTAAAATTATCTGGTAGTTGGGAAAACTAAAGTAGACTTTGGGGAAGCCAGCCCTCCCACAGAAAGACAGGAGCATGAGCAATAAATGGCATGCCTTTGGCTCTGCGACTGACCCACTTAGGCTCATCTCCAAGAGCTCAAATTAAATACATGACATTTTTTCTCTCTCCCTTGTGCTTAGGACCTGAGTCAAGGAGTAGGTGTATTTTTGCCTGTACTAGAAGTTCCTAGAGTTAGACATTCATGTTGAGATTTTATAGACTGTGTGTGACTGCCATTTATTTTTTTATTTTGTTCCATTTCCTTTGAAAAGTTTTTAAGCAGCAAGGTATACGATAAAAAAAATAAAAACAGAAAACAAAAATATGTATTTTGAAGCCAGGTAGAGCATATGAAAATCCTGGTCCTTCCACTTTTTGCTCTAAGCCTTACTGTCCTCATTCCTGTATTGAGGACAGTAGTAAATTCCTCACCAGGATGTTGTAAGATTAAAAGGAATGATTTTATAGATGCAGTGCTTTGGAATATAGAAAGTGTTCACTAACATGTTACTATTAGTATAGTTATTATTTATGGCCTCCAAGATGTAACTTTCTACAGAAATTCATGGTTCACTGATGTGTATGTAGAGTGAGGAGAAATGAGGGATGTTTCAACAACTGTTGGATCATTGCTTCTTGGTTCTTTGGGAATAATAACCTAGGCACTTGATCACCTGCTATGCTATGTCTTTCTTTCATCTACTACTATTGAACATAGTGACTGTAAGTAATGCGCTTATAGCTACACAACTGGTAAAGTAGTAAAGCCAAGAATTAATCAATTTTTTTTGAGTTAATGGCTCTATGCCCTTTCTATTTTGACAACAGATGTTTTTTTTCTCCTAACTTATGAGAACAATGATAGCTTTCCATAGCTTCTAAAGTAGAGCTGCATAGAGTATACTGAAAAAGTATGTGTTAGATAGATTGAGATTTTTGTACCATGACTATCACAAGCTGGAAGGTTAGTTAAAAAAAAACTGAAAAGTGTGTATTCCAACCGTATCAGACAGGGGGACGATGGAAAGGGATTGCTGTGGAATACTTCCCATTCATTAAGGGAAATATTTAGGCTAGAACATTTATTCCACAGCCATAGAGATTCTTAGTTCCATGACTAATGACAACAAACTTTTTACCTGTAAACTGAGGTGTTAACGATAGCTAATGGATAGGAAATATGAGAACCAGAGATGGGTCACAAATGACCACAGATTTCTAGCTTATGCAACACAGAGCATGATGGAGGCATTAACTGAGGAAAGAAAATATAGTGAAGAGGAGCAAATTTAGGGAGGCTGGTAACAAGTTTAATGTTGGGAATCAATATGAGGTTCTCTGAGCCATATGAATGGAAATGTCTAAAGTTTATTTGCAATATGAAATCAAAAGTCAAGTCTGAGAACAGGGTTTTAGATCCAAATTTGGTAGTTGCTGAGGCAATATTCATTGCTGAAACAAAGGAAAGAAGTACTTTTAATATGTGGATTCTGAATGTGTATGCATAGATAAATATATATATTACAGTATGTAAATATTAATAGGAATTATAGAGGAAAATGGTGATACATAACTATCATGCTTATTTTGTATAGTAAATATGAGTTTTATACAAAAAAAAAAAACACCTTAAATTTGATATGTGCTAAGAGGCAGTATGGCATAGTACTTCTCGGTGTAGATCCACAAGCCAAGCTGTTAAGTGAACATCCTGATGGACACTTACTAGCTTGATGAAGTTATTTAGGACCTCCATGCTTTAGTTTTCTTCTCTATAAAATAGGGCTAATAATAGCTCCTATCTGACAGGTGATTGAGAGGATTAATCCACTTATTGTATCCTTAGATATTGTTTAAACAAAATCTGGCATATCATTAGGTCTTGATACATGTTAACTGTGATTGTCATGGAAATATGAGCAAAATGCTTTGATGCACAAAAAAGAGAACATGTATTTCTTCCTAGGAAGGTCAAGAAAGGCATTTCTGTTCCTGGACTGGTTTCCCTTGATCACTTTATTTGCCTGCCCACTCATATTTGTCCCTCAAAATACACCCAAGATGTAATTCTTTTTTTCTTTAAAGAATTCTGCTCTCTCTTATTTCCTTCTTTGTCAGAATGAGTCACTTTACTTTTTCTGCTGCTTCTAGATTCTGAATCTCACCATCTGTTGAATTGTTGTTTGCTTTGCCTTTCATTCTCACTTATATTACCAACTATTAAGTCATATTTTACTATAAACAGGTAAACCAGATGATGCCAAAATAGACAGGTAGATCCACAAAAGAAGATAAAATGTGTAAAAAAGAAAGGATTTTTTTTTCCAATAAAAGAAGTTCAAAAAACTGGATAATCATTTGGGGGAAAAAAATCAACATGACATAGGGCCGGCCGAGGTGGTTAAGCGCTGTCTTGGGAAGCCAGTGGCCCCAGTTCGGATCCCACATATGAGGGCCAGTGACACTGCCCTCAAAAAAAAAAAAAAAAAAAATCGAACTAGAGTCTCACATTATACCTTAAAATAAAATAATTCTCAGATGAATTTAAGACTGGTATTCTTTTATTAAAAAATAAAATATATGGAAATACATTATTATTAGAGGTTTGGGAACAAACCTTTTCTAAGTTTACAACAAAAGTAGAAACTATTTTTAAATTGCAATTCATAAAATAAAATGTATAATTTCTGTATAGCGGGAATACTGCAAACAAATGTAAAAACTATATTAAAGATATAAAGCTGGAAAAAATGTTGGCAGCAACTACAACAAAATGATTAATAACTTTGACTTTCAATAAACTTTTTAAAATAAATAAGAAAATGTCAAACACATACAAACAAAATCATTAAATGACTTAGCTAAACAGTTCTCAAAAGAACTATTAATCACTAATAAATATATTTTACCAAACAGGTAATGAAATACATAAAATTAACACAAAATGAGACCTCAATATTAGTTAATTAAATTAAGTATCTTTTTTTTTTTTTTTTTATGAAAAAGAGGAAAATCTTTCATTGGCATGGGTATGGCCAAATGGTTCTTACATAAATTGTAAATGGAGAAGTAAACTGATACATATTTTTGGAGGATAATTTAAACAACAGTTTATGTAACTAAAACTTATAAAAACATTCCATAAACTCTATTTCTAGAAGTTTTTACAAGAAAATAATCAGATTTGTGTAAAAATATGAATATACAAAGACTACAGCACAGCCGTCTTTACTTATACAATTATCCATAAGAAACTTTAGAATAAATTCTGGAGTACCCATATATTAGTTAGTTATCAACCATTAAAAGCCATTAAGATCTGCATGTTTTGACCTATAAATGAACTCAATGTCTTTTAGAGATTAAAGGCTGTTTTTAAAATATCACATTTATTAATATCTCACATTAGTAAGAACTATGTGTATACGTTGGGGGGAAGTAGGAAGGAAGTTCATATAAAGATGTGGAAATGTACATAAAGATTATGTCTAGGGTGGTATTGTAGGTGATTTTAATCTTTCTTCTTTATATGTACATAAAACCATGTTGTCTAGAATAAATTTATAGTGCATTTATAATTGGAATATGTTATTGTTATGAAAAAATGAACTACATTGCCAAATAACGAATTGGATTAAAGATAATTCATTTCTGTAGTTTCCAATGGCATTAGCTAAATACTTGGAAATGATCATCTTAAGACCACCCCCTGTGTCATTAAAAACACAGCTGCCAAGCCTTGCACAAGAATAATTCTAGACTTCAGATTATGTTTTCCTATTTTTCTTTCTCTCCATAATTTTCCAGAGTCTAAGAAAACAAAATACCATGAATTATTAGCCCATGGAAAAATTACCAGGGGAAACAGATCATTTTTAAAACTTTCATTTTTTTAAATAAATAATTTACTTTTTTCTAAGACTTAAGTGTTCAAAACACCCATGATTTATAGTTCAGAATGCCAGATCTATTTCCCATGGAATGGCAGATACATTTTTTCAGATGTGTTGTATGTGAGACTAGATTATTTATCACAGGAGTCAAGGCTTTTTTTTTTCTTTTCTCTTTAAAATTGTCTAATTAGTCAAATAAGAAAGAGGAAGACTTTAATTCATTTTAGAAACAGGATAGAGAGGCAACATAAGCAGCTCAGTCTCAAGATAGATGTGCTAGAAGCTGCCAACAGTGGATGTGTGACCTTAAACATATCATTGGAGTGGATTTTGTTAAGGTAGCTTTTCCTAATTAAAATATATATATATATATAATATATATATATATATTATATATATATAATATATATATGATAAGTATGAAATATCATCTTAGAGATAACATGATTTTAATTTTTTATTTGTTAATTCACATATGGTGTGAATGCCCAATAAACAAATGATGGTATTGTTCTAGCTTTTATCGAGATAATACCTTTACATTTCTTTAAAATATTAATCAAATATTAACTGCCATTTTATTTATTTTTCATTTATTTATTTTTTTAAACGTGTAGTTTAATGTTTATCTTTTTTTTTTTTCTAATGCTATAATGGCATAGTTGTCTCTTTTAGGGAGGGCACAGCCCTCCGTGGCTGGGTGGGGATCAAACCACCAATCTCGGTGTTATCAGCACCATGCTCTAACTAATTGAGCTGATCAGTCACCCCCTTAACTGCCATTTTAAATATTTCCATCATGTCTCCTCACTATTCTTTTGCTGCAAGACAGCTTTCTGTGCCTTACAAGGAATTTTTTTTGGATAGCGATGTTGGTTTTGCTACTGCTGTTAATAGCAACGACAACCATCTCCATAATAAAAATTGCTACATGGATTTATTGCTTACTTCATGAGAAACACAGCAACTCTATTATTATTGTTTCTATTTTATATATAAGGAAATTTATCTGTTAAAATATCTAGGTAGAAATTTTTAGAGATGGAATTCAAGCCCAAATTGATTCGATTTTGACTTAATCATGGCATGATATTGTTGTCTTTGCAAGTACACGCTAGAAAAAAGAAGGTATATTTCTGTCAAGCAATGTCCAGCAAAAATAAAATGTAAATGTTTTTTTTTGTACCATGTGAAATATTCTTGACTCTAGAGTCCCATTTTCTTCAAGTTGTTCTAAAAATTCTTATACACCTGCACATATCAAGAGTAGAGAAAAATAATACAAAAGGTGACATCTGTACTTAAGATATAAAATGCAAGCCTAGAAGTAACTGAATATGATGTCCAGATACTAGACATTGGCTGACAAGCCTAGTAGTTTATTCCTTAGGCCTTCTCTTATGGCCATTCTGAAGCCCATTTAATATGCCACTCTCAAACATGCTTGATTTCATTTCTGTCCCACAGCAGAATTCATGTAGACATATATTTATATATATATATATATATATATATATATATATATATATATATATATATATACATATATATATTTCTAGACTATTCCATGTGCCATATGCATGTTTTTTAATTGAAAATATATTATGTACATGAACATGAATCAGTTAACTTTTTTTCTGGATATATGTAATATCATTTTTCAAGCTTCAGCAGGAGATTTCTTTTTCTTTTTATTAGTTTCAGGTGTACAAAAGAATGTAATAGTAATTGACATTTCACTCCTCACAAAGTGATAATCCCTCCTCCCCCAATCTACTACCCCTGACATCGTATATAGCTGTTACAATTCCATTGACTATATTCCCTATGCTGTACTACATACTACACATGTTGTGACTATATATATATATATATATATATATATATATATATATATATAATTATAGTTGATGTTCAGTATTATTCAGCTTCAGCTTCAGGTGTACAGCACAGTGTTCAGGCATCTACACCATCCATGAAGTGGTCTCCCTAATAAGACAAGTGCTCACCTGACACCCTACAAAATCTGTACAACATTATTGATTATATTCCCCAAACTATCTTTTGTATCCCTGTGGCAATCTTGTGGTTACTAATTTGTGCTTTCAATTTTTTTTTTTTTTTTAGCTGAGCCATCCTGCCACCTGTTGGCAGCTCAACGGCAACTCAGCTCGGGCTGGCCTCGAACAGCTGTTGCTCAGAGCTCAGCTCGCACTCTTGAGCAAGCTCTTAACCAACTGAGCCACTTGACCGGCCCTTAATTTGTGCTTTCTAATCCCCCCACCTTCCCTCTCATCTCCACCCGTCTCCCATCTAGCAACCCTCAGTTTTTCTCTAAAACTCTGAGACTGTTTCTGATTAGTTTGCTCATTATTCTATTCTTTAGAATCCACAGATAAGTGCGATCATGTGGTATTTGTCTATCTCTATCTGACTTATTTCACTTAGCATAATGTTCTCTAGGTCCATCCATATTGTTGCAAATAGTAAGATTTCGTTGTTCTTTATGGCCGAGTGATACTCCATTGTATAAATAACACAATTAGCAAGAGATTTTTATTTGAATTCATGGGAGGGGCTTGAGAGTCCTTGAGAAGCTCCAGATATTATGCAGAATTTTGTGTGATAAATAGAAATGTGAGTTGCTGTTTTTTTCTTTGCAATGTCATTTCTAACAGTCTTTACCATTGCTAGCAATACTATTGTTTATGTTGGTCTTTCCTTAAGTTATGGGCCCACTTAATTCAGTAGTAAGCAAAAGAAATCACCTATTTATCATTTTTTGCTCCTTTTTCTTAATACAGAAATTATGTTATACTCTCTTCTTTTTTCTTTACTTCACTGTTTTCCTTTAAAGATAATACTGAATTTTTATCTATAAAAAGTAACAAAAAAATGAGATCTGCTCATGCATGTATTCTGAAACAGTATCATTGTTGAAGAATAATGTCAAAATATGTGCTTCAGGGTTGGCTGAGTGGCTCAGTTGGTTAAGAGCTCACTCAAGAGTGTGAACTCTGAACAACAGGGTCCCCAGTTCGATTCCCATGTGGGCCCGAGCTGAGCTGCCAATGAACTGCCAACAGGCAGGATGGATCAGCTAAAAACTAAATTTAAATATATATATATATATATATATATATATATATATATATATATATACATATACTATGTATACATATATGTATATATATGCTTGATCTTAAAATTACACTGAAATAAATAATTTTTTCTGTCACATGCCAAAGAATTGCTTTTGTCTTGGGGACTGTGGTGGACAGCACGTAGGGTGGCCTCTGTGTTCACACCTTGTGTATCTGGGACCTACCACTTACTCCTAGCAAATAAGACATAGCAAAGATGACAAAATGTAATGAGATGATGTCACTCCGGAGGTTGTGACAATTTGTAATTGTTACTCTGTGAGTGTGTGTGTATGTACATGTATATTCGCCTTGCTATCGCACATGAGAGATACTTCTTGACATTTTTCCTTCTTGGTTTGAAGAAGTAAACTGCCTTAATGTGAACTGCTTATAGAGAGGGCCAGGTCACGAGCAACTGTAACTCTAGGAGTTGAGAACAGCCTCCAGCCAACAGCCAGAAAAAAAAAAAAAAAAAAGGAAGCCTCAGTCCTACAACCACTAGGAGATGAATTCTGCCAAAACCTGAGAGAGGTTGGAAGTAGTTGTTTTTCTATGTATGCCTCAGATGAGGCCATAGACTGGCTGACACCTTGATGGTGGCCTTGTGAGAAACTGAGCCGAGGACCCAATTAAGCTGTGCTCAGACTCTTGACTCATAGAACTGTGAGATGATAAGTGTGTGTTCTTTCAAATTAACTAAATGTGTGGTAATTTGTTATACATCATTAGAAATGTAATACAGGCTCTGAATACCAATTTTCATTTTACTTATTCATGTGTACAAATGGTGGTCACATGATTTCAGTGGATAATCGGCTGGATAAAAGAGAAGTTTATTTTACTGCAATAATTTTCAGAGTCATTTGCCTTGAATTTATAAGGAGTTTCTTTGAGTCAAGGAAAACTGACTTGAGTCTTTTAAATAGGAAAAGAGATACATTTTTAATAACTTAGTTTATGAATATAATAATCTTACATCTTCCTTTCACATTATGATACGGTCTCAAAAAATTTTAAATTTCTCCCAAAAGTGTTTTAAAAGCTATACTATGAGAAAAGTCAACTAGTTAGGAGCTTCTGGGAAAACAGGAATACCTCTTTCCAATTTAATAGGACCCTTATTTTGATTCAATAATACCTATATGTGATAACATATAGAGTAAATATATTTTAATATTCTGCAACTAGGAAATAAAAAAATTATAATTTGTGAATAAATTCATGGGGTAGAGGATTCACATTTTTTTTAATTAAAAAAGAAATATATAGGGAAGAAGTTCTTATCTTGAGAATGCTGTTTACACAGCTTTAATGGTCCCAGACTTCTCATAGGAACCCACATTGTAGATCTCACAAGACTCTAAAGGTGTTTTTAGGAGTTTTTTTTTGTGAGGGTGAAGAGGAGCATAAGCAGTCATATGCTGGATGAAAGCAAAGAAATTAAACAGCCAAGACAGAAGAAATAGTTTAAACAGATACACATATAAGCATTCTTGCTTTCATTACTCTAGTATGGAAATTCCATGACTTTTTTCTAAAAGTATCTGTTTGCCTATGATCTGGATTCTAGAACCTCCTATCTATTCAGCCATCTTGATCTGTCACTTAACATGTGTTCCCTGGATCATTTTTCCCTCCATTGGTTCTCCCCCTTTAGCATATGCTCTCCCTGCTCCATAATCTTTCATTTTCCAAACATTCTTTTCCAGCTCTGCCCCTGCCTCCTTCTCTGTTATTCTGTCTACATTCTTCTAGTTTCAGTTGACATTTTCTGTTTGAATTGTTCTTTAAAATGTCTTCCTGGTCTCTCTACTTTCTATCCATGCTCCATCCTGTTAAAAGAGTGACTTAACACACACAGGGGGGTGGGGTTCGTTGGCTCCCCCTTACCTTCATGCTAAAAACAAGTCCTGTATGTGTCATGTAGATTCCTTTGTGCCAGATTATCTATTTGGCAGCTCTTTCTGTGCCATTCTACTATACGCTTTTTCAGAGTTCATGTGCTAGGCGTCTGTGTACTTACCTCATCTGGCCCATCAAACCATATGCTCCTTGACAATAGGACCTGAGCCTGGTACAAAGTGCTTATTAAATCAATGAATGACTCACATTCTGAATCTAACATTAGCCTGGCACCAAAAAGATCAATACAGTTTATATAGCCATTGGATTTGAGTAACATTGTGACACAGATGTGGAATTTATTGGCAAAACAACCACTCCAAGACTTTTTAGCAAAACAATATGCGTGCCTGCACCATAGAATTAATACGGTAAATGTTCTGTCTTAGGTTAGAGCTCTATGGCCTTTCATATACAGCTATTCTCAGAGCTGTTCTACCTCTTGTGACAGTACCCCACCCTTGGCCTCTGGAGCAGTGAAGATCTAAGGGAAATGTCCCTTTTTCTTTTTTTCATGGTTTTCTTAAGGTCTAAGTATGAAGTCAGGCAATTAAGTCTGCAAACTTGTTGCAACGATGTTGCTAACCTTTTTGATACCAGAGGGGTTTTCATTATGCATTTGTACTAACTAGATAAATAGTTAACCAAGTTTACTGTTTGGAAGTGCTGAAAAGGCTGCATGAAAAAGTTAGATGATCTGAACTTTTCACCAAGAATTCATGGCTCTTGCATAATGACAATACATGACACTGTCTGTGAGAGTGTTTTTAGCCAGTAAACAAATAACTGTATTGGAACACCCTCCCTACTCACCTGATCTGGCCCCCAATGACTTCTTCCTTTACCCGAAGATAAAGGAAATACTGAAAGGAAGACATTTTGGTGACATTCAGGACATCAAGAGTAATATGATGACAGCTCTGATGGTCATTCCAGGAAAAGTTGCAAAATTGCTTTGAAGGGTGGACTAGGTGCTGGCATTGGTGCATAATTTCCCAAGGGGAGTACTTCGAAGGTAACCATAGTGATATTCAGCAATGAGGTATATAGCACTTTTTCAAGGATGAGTTAGCGAACATAATGTCGGAACTCGTAACTTGTCTTTTAATTAGAGAGGACAGGAATAAATAATATTTGCACTCAGAGAGAGAGACTGTCTTGGGTATTAGCTAAATCCCAAGAAGCAGACCAGGCATGCCTGAAAAAATGAACACCAGGACTGAAGAAACTCAGTGCATATGTGGACTCCACCGTTAGACAAAACAGACTCTCTGTGACAGCTGCTTTTCATTATATACTGCAATCTCTGAAGTTTATTTTGTGTTTTTAGTCCATCAGGATCAAATCTTCTTCATTGGCCTTGAACATACAGGATTTCACAGTCTGGAAGGGTTAGACTATGACTAGAAGCACTGTAATCAGTTCTGTGAGCACTAGAAGCAGTTGGGCTTATGAAGCTTCTGAACACATGCTGGACATTGGGATGTTGTGGAATAATCTAGCTGGAAAATATCCTATAAATATGAGAAACATACAGCATGTCTTTTCTAGGGTAATTTTCAAATGGCTAGCTCATATAAGCACTTGTTAGAAAATAAGATTCGTATTCATAGAAGTTTGGTTATCATTGTAATTATAGTAACCACCCTAGATTTTTGGGGACAACGTTTAAGAGTATAAGCTCAAGAATCAGACAAACAGGGGTGCAAATTTTGGCTTTTGTATTAATAGCTGTGTGGTCTAGAATAAGGACAAGCTCCTTAACAGCTCTACACTTTGCATTTTCTTATTGTAAAATGAGAATGAGAGAGTGCCTACATCAAAAGATTATTGTGAGGATTAAATAAGATGATTCATAAAAATCCTGCAGTACCTAGTAACCACTGAATATATGTTAACTGTTTTGATTATTATTTATAAGTTTTATAGATAAAGGGACAGAGCATAGAAAGTTTAAATAAGTTGCCTGAGATAGACAAGTGGTAAAAAAGTTAGAAATAGGGTTTGGGTCCAGATCTCTTTAACACTGAAACCTTTGCATATTCACTTTACCTTGCAGCTTTAAATGAAAACAATCAATGACATATTCAGCCATATGTTTCATAGTTCCTTGCTGTGGGAAACTCAGGTTCAGGTTTATTCCACCTGCTTCTCTTCCCCATAAAAAGCTGGGGGTGATATGGGTAGGGTTGTATGAGAATGATCTAGAGAAAACAAACCCATCACTCTTTTCTTGATTTCTTGTGGCTGAGCCTCAGTTGGTTAATAAAAGAGCCAGAGGATACCCTAATAACTGGGGTACCTGTGGGGGTACTAATAAATGTATTTAGTAATTGGTTTAGCATGGACACCAGACAATCAGAATGCACACTGTGGCAGCCCCAGGTTGAGGGCCTGGAGGTCCCTTGCGACACCAAATTTGGATTCTGTAGCTACTAGATTGTTGGAAAATCTGTGGGCTGGCTTGGGGCAGAGACTCACAGACCAAAGGCAGTATTTCAAAATCTCAACTGTGGTAAAACTATGCAGTAGCATGCCAACTGAAGGTCAGCCCCAGAGGTATGCGCCTTTCATCCTGGTTACTGTTTAATCTTCCAATTACGCATATTCTAGTGCTTTTATTTAATGGTGAGTTTTAAGGTGAATAATACTCAGTTTCTTTGCATGTGAGGACTACTTCAAATGGAGTCAAGTTTGATTCTACAGCCTGAATCCTTATTCCTATGTTACAGTACTCCAACTGTGTACTACAAGAATGTAGTACTCCAACTACATTCAACAATGTCAGTTGATAGTTGAATAAACTGAGATCTATGTGACTGATAGTGACAGAGCCAGAACTTGAACTCAGAACTTCTCACTTTCCATCCAGAGCCTTTTCATCAGATCACATTTGCCTCCCTAATTAATACCAAAAATGATATTAGTCTTCCCTGTAAAAATCTTGCCCCCTGACTATTTTAGCTCTCTGGTTGGAAGGACTCTGATAAGGGAGCACCTAGTGTACCTTAAATCCTATCAAGCACTTGCATTGATCAAATATCAACGTATGCAATTACTCAGACTCCTGTTCAATCTAGCTTCTCAAACTGTTCTTGAACTAACACTTGCTCAAACCAGATAAAGGTACAGTTGTTTCATTTTTGTGCGCCATTGATAACGTGTGGTATTTTTGAAGCTCAGAATTTATCATAGCTTCTCCCATATCAAGATGAGCAGCCATTATATTTTGTGAAACATATTGGCTTAGTCGAATACCCTGACATGCTTGATGGAGTGGTATTCTCCCGGACTCTTGCTGTCTCCGTTTCATGAAAGGAGGGAGATTGAGGGATGAGCAGGGTGTACATAAGCAAATGGGTCAGAAACGTGTGTCTGCATGGGGCAAACTTGGCTCCTCTCTTGCCCAACAAGAATTTTAATTAGGTTTAATTTTTCTTTATCCAATTTCCTGCTTTCTAATTGCTACCATAATTTTCTGAGGGATGAAAATAATTTGTGACAACTCATACCACTAGAAATGACATTGAAATGGTCCACAAGTCCTTTTAAAAACAGATCAAAGTTCAAAACTCTGGGCAATTCTATAGAGTTTACATAAATAGACAGGTTTTGTTTTTTTTTAACTACTTTCACTCACTTATTTTGTATATTTTTTAAAGCATATTATTATTCAACAGTTAACACTTTGCTATGATTTTCCTCTCACTTAAATTTATATATTTTTAGCAGTGTCATAGTAACTAAAATAATAGAATTTTCATTTATTCCTTAACATGTCTACTTAGTCTGTATCTCAGTTTCCTATGGGGTAATCCTTGTATCAACTTCACGAGTTTGTTGTGAGTTTTAAATAAAAATCCATGTAAGTTACTTAGACAACTGGCTGACATTCATTTATTATTATTAAATTTTACTTTAAAATAGATTTGAAGTCTAGTTTATGAAATGAAAGAAGAGTACCCTTAGGTAACCTCTTTAGTTGATAGCAGGGATCTTAGTATTTACATTGAGGGCATCCTCAGATCTCTGATTTTAAGGTGAATCCCAAGATGCCAACTTTGGTTGTGCAAATTTGGTACTGCACAGATCTTGGAGGCATAATTCACATACACCTGAGGCTTAAAACAGTTTCTGGTTAGACACTGCTGACCAGGTCTGCTGTTTCTATCCTTCCTAATCAAGGGGGAAGTTGAAAAAAATGCCATAAAGAGTTCTTAGTTTCTACATTTCAGTTCTCTTCTATTCTTTTGAACTATGTTCTCCATCTTGCTGTCTTCACTTGCAGTTCCATTGCCTTTTTTTTGTTATAATCACTCCAGACTTCTGAATTGACACTTGTTCAGACTGTGTGCTTGTTTTATAATGGACTCTGTCTTTCAAATGCCTTTGACTCTATATCCTGGCTCCCAAACTTATCTCATCCCACACACATATCTGGATCTAGTGCTAATATCTGGATATCTTTCTTGCCTGGAAATGAAAACCACATACCTGATTTTTCATCTTTACCAAGTCCCTGTAGAGAGCCATACTCCTTAGAATTTATGGCTCTTATACTGTTCCTAGAGAAAGGCATTCCCCCATTGCTCCATTTCATTATTATTAACTCAAGGCTTCTCCAAGTGTTTCAGAATTACCAGGGAGTAGGCCACATGAATTGAAATATTAAGGTCCTGGAGATTCTTTTGCACTTTAAATTATGAAGATGACTATTTAAAACTTATTCTACTTTACCACAAGAATGCAACTTTTTCCTGTTTTATACCATTGCCTCTCTTTTCAAAACTCCAACATCCTTTGTCACCCATCCTCACCTTTCCACCACCTAATATATTATCCTACCTACATTGGTGTTCATATGTTTTGTCTTCTTTCTGTTACTTTGAATGGACATTTCTTGCAAGTTTTTCAAAGAAGACACAAGTTTTATAAGTTTTCAAAATTGATTCGAAAGTTAAAATTATAATGGTATAAAAATAAATGTCTTTTCTTATCTAGAATTTCAGAGTGAAAGGTAAGACAAAAGGAGGTAGCAGGAGTGTCCCTTTGAGGGAGTTAGTATTACAGGAAGAAATACATCATAGAGAGATACAGCCTATAAAAAATTTGAAAAAATGGAAAAGTATCTGGTAAAACATAAAATACCAAAAATGAAACAAAACACAGAAAATTTGAATATATCTGGCCAGCTGAGTGACTCAAATGGTTAAGAGCTCGCTCAAGAGTGCAAGCTCTAAGCAACAGGGTTGCCAGTTCAATTCCCGACTCGAGCTGAGGTGCCGCTAAGCTGCCAACAGGTGGCAGGATGGGTCAGCAAAAAACCCACAAAAAAACCAAAAACCAAAAAAAAACACCGCAAAACCCAGAAAAAAACTGGAACTTTAATATGTTAACAATTAATTAAGGAAATAGAAGTATTGCTCTCAAATACCCCTTCTTATTATACTTCTCAAAAGGTGCTGGAGAAGTGCTTTTAAAGATGAGTTCTACTAAACTTTCAAGAGAGATAAAGCCTTACTTTATAAAAATCATTGAAGAAAATAGAAAAAAAAGTTGCTTAAATCATTTTATAATGATAATAGAAACTTGATTCCCAAACTAAGGTGATTAAAGAAATAATATTGTAGTCCTATCTCACTAATGAATACATTATAAATATTTAGATGAATGTCTTAGCTATTACAAGAGCCAGGGCTTTTGGGCTTTTGGTGGGGCTACTCCAGGCTTGGTACTGGTGGCAGCCATCCGTGATTCATAGCATGGCCTCTCCCACCTCCTCTTGGTCTAGTATAGGCAGCGAACAACCATGGGTCACTTTATAACTTCTACCAGGTAGTCCCTGCCAGTCACAGGCAGTGGCTGTCTGAACCTGCACTGGAGTCCCTCCCAAAAGGCCCCAGAACCAACATACATGGAGGTCAAGTTCATATCACAGCTGAGCACCATGCAATTAGCCCCAGAAACATTACACACAAAGGGCAATCCCATGAGGCTCCAGGGCCTGGTGGGGCAAATCTGGCTCTGTAGGGTAAGCCCCACACACAGCAGCTAGTAAGCTGTGGATGTAGACATGGCCAAACCCCCCAGTCAGTCAGTATGAGGGCCAATCCCACCCACTGACATGCCAATAGCAATCAAGGCTCAACTATAACAGTGGGGCACACACTTCCCACAGCAAGGACACTTGTGGAACACCCAGCACAGGTGACTAGGGAGATGTGCCACTGGGCCCCAGAGGAATACATTTATAGTGATGGAGTACTATGCAGTAATTAGAAGTAATGAACTAGATTGATGACAACAACAACATAGTTTTAAGTGGAAAATGTCCTGAGTTAAAGAGAGAGAGAGAGAGAGAGAGAGAGAAAATTGAAAAAAGAGCTAGAGGTTAATTTTTTTTTTTTATATAGATTAAAACATAAATACACATAAAATAATGCTATATATTTTCAGGGATATCTATCTATCTATCATCTATCTATCTATCTATCTATCTATCTATCTATCTATCTATCTCACTGAGCACTTCAGAATAGGTTTACCCTTCCCTACAGGGGTAGGGAATTGAGAGTGGGATGAAGATGAAAACAAGTATAATAATAAAATGAATACAATTAAATAACATAAGAAAGGGACCTTATTGCAATAATTGAATATCATGTGCAATGAAGTAAGGAGTGTGAGTTATTCTTTTCTCTGTACCTGCTGTCCAAGAAATAAATTTGTCTGAGAAACCAGGATATTTTGCCTAGAATAATTTGATTGCAAAGCTGTGCTCAAATTTTATTTCTTGCCTTCAGAATTTCTGAGTTCAGTCTCTTAGAGAATTGCATTTCGCTTATGCCAAAGAATACACTTTTTCCCCCACAAAATATGTTGAATATCCATTATTATTAATAGAAGTTGAAGGTATACTTGAGAGAAACCAATAACTATCTGGTGAAATATGAACAAAGTCCATTTTTACATGCTATATATCATTTCTACCCAAATGTTGCACTTTTAAAGATGCTTATTTATTCATAGGGCTCAAAAATTCTGGCTGATAAAACTACATAATATTTATATAGAGCTACTTGGTAGATGCTAATAATGACACATAACCTTAGTGTACTTGTTCTTTAGTGTGTTTGTGTGTGTGTGTGTGTATGTGTGTTTTCATATATATATATATATATATATATATATATATATATATATATCTCACATATGTAAATCACATATATAAAAATATGTGATTTTTATATATGCTGCACCTTGAAGTTGTATGGAACTGATGAAGATCAAACTGTAGTCTGAATATAGACATGAATATACTATGTAATTTAAAAGACATTGGAAGTAAGGAGTAGAGAAGTAATTTTTCTGCTCTTCAACTGAGCCCTTACAAAGCCTGCTGTTCCACAGTATTAAGTGCTGAGTTGTGTATGACAAAATGAAACATGTGCTAACTTTACAGAAGTTCGCTTGCCAAGTACTCAGGATGATGGGAACTATGGGGAAACTTTCAGGCAACCTTACATAATGGCAAGAAATTTAGACTAAATTGTGCAGACCTGTCTTAGGTTCCCCATGCTGCTTCTTTCTAATAACTTGATAAATCACATGATATACTGGTTTCCTCACCTGTAAATTGGGGAATAAGTATTTCTTAGTTGCAAAATAATTATCATATTCTAATGACATAGCAAACTTCAGATGTTAAAATGTAAGGGAAACTAGTAGTGTAAACCCTGAGAAAAAAGATACCTACGAAGAAGGGCTTCTGGTAGCTAACTGTGCTCAAATTAAAAACAAAAAACAAGCAAACAAACAAAAAACCCATTTCTACCAGCTACTTCTACACAGGGGTCTCCCGTACAAACTGGACTTCAGGGAGAAGCCTGTGCTAAGCTGCCTGCCTTTTGCACCAAAATGCCTTCCTGCACTGTATTTCTGCCACCTGAGTCACCTTTTATAAAGTAGTTCCTGGAATTCTATTTCAAACCAATAGCACTGAGACTTTCTCTATCCGATTGGAGCAGCACAGTTATAGTCCCCCATCAACATCTTTACCAACCACTCAGAGTGGCTTCATTCTGACCAATCAGAACAGTGCTTTTTGGACCAATCAAACTGTGAAGATTTGGAGTCCTCATTTGCATGAGTACGGATCAATCAGGGACTAGGAGCAGGAACTTCTGTCTCTATACATCAGCTCCCCTCTGGCTCAGGGAACACACTTTCCCTTTCCACCAAAGACTGAGGACTGTTTCTTCAGCTGGACCTGAAATACCAAAGATGTCTGGAAAGGACTGGAGCAGATGGAGCAGAGCAGAGCTATCTAGTCAGAGTGTGGTCTCGCCCCAGGCCCACTTTGCAGCCATGCTGTTTCACAGCCATGTTGCTTCATAATTGAGCTGTAACACCACTGAGCTGTTCTCATAGCCTGTGCTATATCACAGTTGAGCTGTGTGCACTAAATAAAGTTTCCTTCTTTATCATACCCCAAATTGGGGATTCCTGTTGGTGTTGAATTGGCACCAATAACCATAAGTTGACAGTAGCAATCATGATAGTTTACCCTCCCCTAACAATGTCACCTTACAAACAAACAAGTGAAAACCAACCAAACAAACAAATTCCATGAGAATGGAAGAAAATCACTTAGAAAGTAAAATAGAAGCAGAAGAGATTCTGAAGAACTTTTCATCCATGAAGAAGTTGATGAAAAAAAATTATATCATCCAAGAATTTAGCACCAATCTCCATCAGTTTCTCTCCAGTGTTAAGCTTTGGTCACATAGAAGCACTGAATTTGAAGCTTACTTACTTCCAGATCCTATATGTGGGGTCTTTAGCCAGATCAGAGTTGACTATCTATCATCTCAAATGGTGAATATTATACTATGGAAGGAAAAACTGGGTGAAAAAATTATAATTTTTCTTCCATATGGAGGCACTTTTATGAGATATGGGAGGTCCACACAGAGTAGGCCTACTCCTGGCAACAGGGACATATAGTCCTCCTAGGTAAAGCTCACATTTGTGTTCCCTAGGCCTCGTTAGCTTATGGCTTAAATCAATTCTCAAACACAGTAGCAAAGTTGAATTTCTCTAATTCCATTGTAACAGAATTATGAGAATTATGGGATTAGTACTCTTTGAATTTTGCTCCTTCCCAGTGAGTTTATGGAGTCTTCAGAGAGTACCTCTGGTGCTTGTGAAGTCATTCCTCTTAGTTATCCTTGGAATTTTGGTCATTTCCTCAGGCAAGTGTAGTGAATATAGGGAATGTAGAAATTTCCACTGCCATGTTCTGGTACCAACCATTTTCACTTCACTCAGAAATTCTGAGTCATGTCTCTGGTTGTCACCTCTGATGTTTTATTGGCTTCTCCTGCCTTCCAGATATGAGCTTGTTAGCTCTCTGCCCCTCATTTTATGCACTCATAATATTCCTGTCATTTTGTCATCTTTTCTTCAGTTTATTCTTTATTCTCCCATGTCCTCTACAGGTTATAAGGCATCGCATTTGAGGTCTCAATAGAAATTTTAGCAGAATCACTTTTATTTTTAACCATTGTTACTGCTCAAAACTCTGGCACAAGTTCCTGGAGAAAAACATTGAATATGTGCATACTATGAATAGTTAAACCATCATTGCCCTGAAATGAATTCCTCCACTCTAAAACTGGGTATTCATTTTTTTTAATAGTTTATGTGCCTTATCTCTGATAGACTGCTATTTTTATAATGACTCTTGGCTCTTCATAAAAATACAATGAAGTGAGAGAAAATACAGTAAGGAAGATATGCTCTAAAGGAGAAAAAGCTTGATTGAAGACATAGCACCAGGGAAAATTGAGTCCATACTATAAAATTTCTAGGCTGTTCTCATTGAGGGGTGCATTTTAGGAAGAAATTAAAACAAGAGTTGCCTCACTAACAGTTACTCAATTCATACAGAATTTTGGAGTTGACGCAGTTGATGAAGGGAACCATTGCAGGTTTCTGAGCAATAGTTAGTCACAGACAGTCATTTTTACAGAGTGGCGTAAAATGGTTAAAACTGTAAACAGAGAGAACAGCTGGAAATATATGAATAAACTTACATGTTGGATGATATGAATTTAGATTCTAGTGGTGACAGTGACATAGATAGGGGAAGGAAGGAGAATGAAAGACATTTTAATAGACTAACTGACATAGCTAAGTCCTCAGGAAAAACAGAACAAAACAAAACAAAACAAAACAAAACAAAACAAGAATTCCAAGTCCATTTCAGGGAGTTCAGCAAATTGAAATTCATGAATTTCCTCTGTAGGGTGTTTCTATCAAGGTGATCTTTACCTAAGGAATCTTATCTTAGAGTTGCTCTCTTACAACTTTGCTGTCTTTGAACAAGGAATCAAGCCCAGCTGGATGCAGAGGACTTCAGGGTCACCTTATGATGCTGAGATTTATGTTTACAAGCTCTGGGTTCTCCCGGCTCCAGACTTAAATGTCAGCTTCACTAGTTATTTACAGTGTGGTACTGGCAGAGTCGATGTGAACAATAAAATATATGAACCATCAATAGCTTCCAGATTTTGACTCCCCCCAAACTGGAAACTAAAAGCAGAAAACGGGAAGACAGATGATGACATCAACATTGAAGGCAGGGTGAGAGAGCACTGGTTTTGGCTCTGTGGTATTTTGAATAAGTGGCTGTGTGGTGCAATATCCAGTAGAGAAACATATGGTACCTTTCAGAAGGTCAAGAGTGGAGATAAATATGTGACTCACTGGCATTGGGATAATAACTGAAACTCTGAGCACAAATACCTTTTTATGAAGGAAAAGGTAACACAGGAAACTAGAAGGGGAGCCTGAGGTAAATTGTCTCATCACGTATCATAGGGGAGAAAGCACCTGTAGTTCCTTTGACACAGCATCCAGCCTTGAACACAGGCTCTTGACTGCATGGCTGTGTGAGGGGATGATTTGAACATCACATCACTGATTGTCTGAGCTGTCCTGGTCACCCCGATGTTTTTGTGTCTGTCATGTTTGAACATCTTCTACTCCATTGTCTTCCACTGCATCCGATCTAGTGCCTCCACACGGAGGATTGCCCTGCACTACTGACTCCTGTGTTCCTTTAATGTTTGCCCAATCACTGCTTTATAAAGGCTAACTCCAGAACTAGAGATGATATATCACTTTCTGACTTTGGGAAATATAAGGAAATCCCATCATTTAGTTAAATAATGCTTCTAGCTTCCCTCACTTACTACACAGATGTCATTTAGCTTTCCTCCTTGGAGCCCTCCATAAGAGTCTTGGGGAGTGGGAAATGAGAGAACATTTTCACTGGGAGCTGCCATGGTCTTTGGTAGGTCACAACAGTTTTGCAAAATGCCAGCTCAGCAAAAGACACAAGCTTCAGAGACCACAGTGCACGATGCAGTATTCACAATCACAGTGAAATTGGCTCAAATAATTTATTTTGAAATATTTCAGATTGTGGCCAAGGTATAGAAAAATAGCCGCATAATTTATAGGTCCCACTTAAGTCTTCTCCTTATAAAATTAAATTCCACCCTTTTCCTACTTCTTATTGCAACAGCAGTTTCCTGGCACTGCTGACAAACATTGCTCTTCAGAGTTCTACTCCTTAGCACAATGGAAGACTGTCCACAAGCTCCTAATTAACCTGCCAACTCACTGAATTTGAAGCCATCATTTAGGAACAATCAAAATAATCTTGACTCCTTTTTCCAGACGGATTGTCCCAAGGGCCAGAGCATAGCTGCCTAAAAGAAATCAACTATAGTTCATGAGAAGGAAAGTAAAGCATGCATGGACTTTGGGATGATATAATTCTGAACTCTAGCCCAAACATTTTTACTATCTCAGCATCTTTTCATTGCTATGCCCCATGCCCAAATCTCTTAGCTTAGCTTGTCACATTGTTGGCATCTTCTCATTCTTCACATCTCAGCGTGATTGTCTGTTCTCCAAAGAGGCCTTTCCTGATCAATCCAGTTAAAGCAACACCTTTCTTTTTCTCCCTCTAGTTACTATCATCATAATCCTCAGTTTATTTACTCCAAAGCATTTTTCTCTAAGTATTTTATTTATTTATATTTTTACCTTTTTTTTTTTTTTTACCTTTTCCTTACCTCTAAGAGGCAAGTTACCTGAGGGCAGGATGAAAGCACATCAGTTTTATTTTTGAGAAGCAGAACAGATGGTTATGATTCTCAACTTTTGGATTTCAGCATCTCTGAAAAGTTATTGAGGATCCCAAAGAGCTTTTATTTATGTGAGTTATACCCACTTGTAATTACTGTATTAAGAATTAACATTGAGAAATTTAAAAAAACATATTTATTAAGTCATGTAAAAATAGGAATAGTAAAATCCATTGCATCTTAACAAAAATAATATTTATTTTATTAAAGAAAACCTATGTTTTCCAAAACATACAAAGACAATTAGTGCAATGAGTGGCATTGTTTTTGCATACCTCTTTCATATCTGTTTTAACTAAACAAAGGCTACATTGTCACATAGGCTTCTGCATTCAATTGGTTGTGATATGCTATTTTGGTTGAAGAATATAAGAAAATCAAAATGTTGCATACAATCTTCTTTGATATACCAAAAACTGACAACTGGTAGTTCCTTAAAAGTTAGTTGCAAAATAGAATCTGAAATCACATCAATGAACTTCTCATAATCTGTTACAATCATTGGTCTTGTACTTTAAAAGAATCTTTTACCTAGGAACGATTTTGTATATCATGCATTGATCATCTAATTTAATATTGGTTAACTGGTTTATACATATCTCTCAAATGCTGACACAGTGTATGATAGGATACCAAAAATATCTTCATTTGTAGATATTATCACTAATCTCATGAGAAAGTTCTTTAAATATTAGGAAGCTATCAAGCTCATAGTGACATACAAGGTTTTCAGTATTCCAGTTTTGCTTAAAAACTTAAATTTTATGCCTTCATTTATTTTTATTTTTTATTAAGACTTATTTTTTTAGAGCTGTTTTAGAATCACAATAAATTTGAAAGGAAGGTAGAGAGATTTCCCATATACTTCCTGCTTACACACATCCAAGCCCTCCCAATACCACCATCCCTTACCAGAGTGGTACATTAGTGACAATTGATGACCTTACTCTGACATACCATAATCAGGCAAAGTCCATAGTTTACATAACGGTTCACTCGTGGTATATGTTCTATGGGTTTGGACAAATGTGGACAGGTATCCATCAGTATGTTATTATACAGAGTATTTTCACTGCCATAAAGTCATCCATGCTTGGTCTACTTATTTCTTCCACCCACCCACCACAAAACACTGATTTATTATTTTGTTGAGGACTTTTTAACCTATGTTCATGAATCTGTAGTTTTCTTTTTTTGTAATGTCTTTCTTTGGTTTTAGTATTAGGATAATGCTGGCATCACAGAAAATTAGAAAGCATAACCTTTGTACTAAACTAGCTTAATTACCTGTGAACCATGTTAAAGTCAGTTCTCTTCTCTAACCATTTAAGGGTCCAGACCAATAATCCGAATACCTATTTCACTCTTAAATAGTTTAACTCAGGAGATTTTAGTATACTTTCTAGCTATCATAACTCAGTTGGAACATCTCAACCCACCAGAGAAACTCTGATAAAATTTTATCTCGGAAGGGTGGTATTTGAGGTCTCTATTTCTTTCTTCCCAGGAGGCTCCTTGATCAATATGCAAATTTACCAAATCTTCCTCAAGAGTCAGGTCTATATACCAAGGAGCATTGAGGGGCAGAGGCCTTTGTGAGTAATTGAGAAGCTGTATTAAATACTTCCCCTAGAGTATGGATGGGCAAACTACAGCCTGCTGGCAAAATCTGGTCAGTGCTCTGTTTTTGGTATGGCCTGTAAACTAAGAACACTTTTCACATTTTTTTAAGTTTCTAAATGAACAAGAAAAAAGGAGAAAGGATGGGAGAAACAGGAAGAGAAACAGCAGCAAAAGAGAGAGGGATCTCACATGGCCTACAAGGCCTTAAACAATTTCTGGCACTTTACAGTAACAGTTTGCTGACCTCGGCTTTAGAGAATTGAGTTAGAAAGAAACTTACATTTACATAACTATAAAGAATCAGTTAAGTGTTATTTCTGGAAAAAAGATTTATTCCAACGTGATTTTTATGTGTTCATTTTCAGGCCAGACATTGATGGCGTTGCTTTTTAAGTTCAGCTTCACCCACCTATCCTGCTAAAATTTAACAGTGTTTGTTTGCATAAGGTTATATGCCAAAATATCAAAAGCAAACTTTTTTTTTGCATAGAAATTCTTCATATGTAATTTTAAAAAGACTTTTTGCATATCTGTGTTTTCTATTTTCTTCAATACATATTTATAGCTTGTATTATTTTCTAAAAAGGAATTGTGCCTAGTTTCAGGTAACATGAAAAACAGGAAGATTGACACATGGTATGCATGTAGAGATAAACCTTATGAAAAGCAATTTCAGGAACTAGGTAAAAATTTTTTGGAGAAGAAGAAACTTAGAAGAACCTTTGATAGCATGTTTGAAACTTCAGAAAGTTCCATCAGAGGAGAAAAGTATTTCACTTATTCTATATGATTAAAAGGAGAATGTTTAAGACAAAAGGGAGAACCCACAGGGAGACCAATTTCTGCTTATTATAAGAGAGCTCTTTCTAAAAGTCAGAGCAGGCAGTATTTGTTACTGTCATGGAAGATGTTAAGAAATACATTCAATAAATATTTGGCATGGAAGTTATAAAAGACATTTGATCAAATGATATAGAACCATATAGGAATCTTTATCTTCCTTCTATAAGCACATACCACTTTGAGTATTTAAAAACACTGCTGATACCAATAATACATCCTGGTCTTCTCTATTCATATCACTTTGAGTCTGTATATCAACACAGTGCCCAGTTTTGCAAATGTTTTTTTTTCCCTGATTATTAATTTATAGTTGGAATTAAATCTCTGGAATCAAATTCATAAGTTAAGAATCAAAAAATCTGATTGGATTCTTCCTTTGCACTGATAGGGATCCTTGAATAGAAACCTGGTATCTAAAATGCCTCCATTCCTATCCACACAGCAAGAAAGAAAAGAGGGCAGAAGTAGAGTAAAGGGGATGAAAAGAAAGCAGGGGAACATCAGAGAAGGGCGATGTGACATGGCCAGGGCTCTTTTCCCAGAACTAAGACGAAATTACCAGGCAATGATGTTTTTCCTCCAGGAAAGTCAGTCCTGTCTTGTTTCTTTCCATTGTTTCTGTTTTTTTGTGTTTTTTTTGTTCTTTCTTTTTTATTTCTGATCTTTTTATTTTTTATTTTTGAAATTTTCCTGGTCATGGTTATTTTAAAAGTGATCCAAAGACAGCAGTAATGTGTCCAGATGGCGGGCTTAAAGCAACCTGGGGAAATTAGCTAAGCAAGTCATGGGATCAAAGACAGCTTCTGTTTTGGTATAATTAAACACATTTAGGGAAAAACCTACAGACAAGAGCAGGGCTCAAGGGGCAGCCATTGGCCCTTACCTAGAAGTCAGAAGTCAGACAGCACATAAATCAGCCTCACCATGTTTTCTAGGGACTCAAAGAACCACTGAAACAGATCATAAGGTTGGTCTCCTTTCCTTGGCCTGAAAAACCACATAAGATTAAATTATAGGATGTTCAAGACACTTATTTACCCCAGGATATCACTTACCTTCTCTGTGCCTCTTTTTCATCTGAAATAAGGTTAAAATTGTTGCTCACCTAAGGTCCCTGGCATTCTTGAGGATTTAGGAATATAAGGTAGTGGCAAGAATCATTAGTCTGATTTAATATCTTTGGACATTTAATGGAAATCACAATACCATACAAGTAATCACTATTGAGTTTGGTTTTGTTTGGAATTTATAAATGAATTGAGATGGTGTTCATTATTTAAAGTTGACAGAAACTACTAGCTGGTTACTGGTAATTTTAAAAGACTTTCTGGGATGTGATTATTGGGCCAGAAAATGTTAACAAAACATGGTCATGCCCAGGGTGAAAATCTCTATTAAGTAAAAAACAAATAAACAGAAAAAAGCATACATAAAATGGGTCCTCCCTCATGAAAAGATAGGAAATTTCAGAAGAGGCAATATATAATTGTCCCTCAAGTCTTCACATTCTTTAGTTTTAAGTTACTGATGTCTGTGACCTAAATTTGTCATGGTTGTACTTTACATTGTTTATTCAAAATTTCCCAGGATAAACTTGTGAAACTCACCCTCCCATAAGAGGTCAATGGATGACATTTTTCTCTCCACAAGCAGTAAATTCTCAGTTCTGCTTCTTTGGCTGCAGGGTAGGTACAATTTAAAGGGTAAAACAGCATTTGGAAATGTGAACATCAGGCCTTTATTTTGTTAGGGCTTTCCCTCTTTGGGGGACACGATTGATGTCCTTAAGCACACCAAGAAACCTTTTCTTTGTGTTGTTTTTTTTTTACAGTTTAAAAAAAAAATATTTACTTTGGTCTTCCTTCTGGGTAGTGACAGAGATAGAATTGACAAGTACAAGAAAATCAGTGCCCACCTTCTCAAGCTACAGATGTTTTTGTGGCCAACTTGCAGTCCCTTTCTTTCCGTAATGTACTATTTTAGGTCGTCAACATCTGCCATTGGTATTATTTTAGTAATTGGTTTCCTGGTCTCCAATCTTGCTATCTTATTGTTGTTGCCAGATGCATCGTTCTAAGGCACAGTTCTGAAAATACTTCTTACTTAAAAATCCTTCAATGGCTCCTCATTGAATAGAAAAAGAAATGAAATCTTCGTTTGGGATTCAGGGCACTGTCTATTCTGGCCTTCAGATTTCCTTGCCATTACAGTCCTTTTCACTTTTAACTCTAGCAATAATACCATATTTAATGTCCTCCATTTTGCCATGCATTTTTCACGCCTCCCAGCCTTGGTTCATAGTGTTTCTTGTAGCTGGAATTCTCTTCTTTTCCATTCTTTAAAAACAAATTATTAAATATCTGGCAACCAGCTTAAATATTTCTCTGTGAAATAAAAACTCTTTTCAGTGATTCTACCTCTGTACTTTTATAGAACTTTGTATGTATTTTAGTCAACTTTGCATTGTATTAATATTATACAAGCCAGCTTATCATACTTGTGAACTGCTAGAGTATGAGAGTTAAGTTATTCCATCTTGAATCTCTGCAAAGCCTGAACAGAGTCTTTAACATAATTAGTGTTCTGCAAAGTGGTCAACTGCTAAATTATCTTCTGAAGATTCTCCTTAGATAGATACAATGATTGTAAAAAGAAAAAAATATATATACCTTCCTGTTACTTTAGAAGTAAAAGGTAAGACTTCATTCAAAATGTCCATTTTAAAATAAGCCTCCACAATCTTTATTAAAAGATTTTCTCAGCCATCTTAGCTTTACCAAGTTTCCAAATGGCATGACCAATAATCTAGTTTGTTTGTTTGTTTGTTCTTTTGTTTTTTTTTTGCCTTTTCTAGGTCAGGAGCCTAGGTGGCTGCTGCTGGAAAGTCACCTCTACATCAAATACTTGCTGAGGGTCTGAGCAAAGATTCTGTCTGACTATAGGAAAGAGCATGTTTCTGATCAAGACAAAGTAGATTCCATTGCACTTCTGCAGGAGTCAAGGAGGAGAAGCCTGGAATTTGGGGTATGTCCTACCAGAGCTGCTCAGATACCTGAGGCACAGATGAGGATCCTGAGGGAAACCGACGTGGTCAATTACTAAGTGGGACATGGGAAGGGAAACAAGCTGGACAATTAAGTACAGGGTAGGGTTCAAGAAATAGATGAGACTCAATATCAAAAGTAGCTCAAAGTTCCATTTCTTAAGTGATTGTTATTATTTCCCCCATTAAAACCAAGAATTTCTAGGGCCGGCCGAGTGGCGCATTGGTTAAGCACTGGTTTTGGGACGCCAGCGGCCCCGGTTCGGATCCCACATGAGGGCCAGTGACACTGCTCTCTACAGCTTACAACGGCTCCACCTGGAGCTGGGCTGTGCGAGCCCCGGTGATGGTGTGGGCTGCAGCCCCTGCTGCAGTGGGCTGCCATAGGCTACAGTGAGTGGCCGGCAGCCAGCGTGAGCTGCCAATAGCCGCGGTGAGCGACCATCCAGAGGCCAGCGACCGATCTGCCTCATCCGGGAAGAGCGCAATGACGATACCAACAGTGAAGCAACATCCTCCGCAACTAGACTGAAGAACAAAAAGACAGCAACTTGTCTGTTCCCCTTCCCCGATTCCCCAACGCTGTTCCCCTCCGCCAATTCCCCAATAAAATCTTTAAAAAAAACCAAAAAACAAGAATTTCTAGGTCAGGCATAAAATAATGTATATCTATGGGAGCTGAGATGGTTCCAGACAAGGGAAAACTCTTGATATTTAGCTAAATTATGCACCCTGATTGTGGTAAAATATATGATTACCATTAGATTTTAAGAAATATTGAAAACGGCTTAGGGACTCCTATTATAATCTTTTGTAGATTCTTAAGAGCTCGCTATCTAAGATTTGGGGGACTTGTTAGAGTGATCAATCCCAATTTTTTGACCATTATTTCTGCAGCATGAGCACTTTAATATTTCCCTCAGCTTTACTTTCACATCCTTTTGTTTACTCCCAGAAAAGAAGGTCTTCATTTAAAAATCCTCTATTCTCTCTTAAACCACCCATACAGTAATGACTCGGGTCTGCTAATCCACCCTATTCCTTCATGAAACTTAATGCTGCTATCTGCAACTATTTGAAGATAAAGAGGTCCAGATCCAAGCCTCACAGAGAATTTTTTTCAAGGGAGGCTTAAAAGGCATGGTGTGACATGAGTGTCACATGACTCCAGCTGGGAATAAGGCATTTCTGGGCTGCTGGAGAAAGCACTCAATGGAATGAGAGTAGCAGTTCCTGTCAGCCATGATTTAGGTGTTTTGTAGAATCATCCACCTTCCCTTCTGCTCATGAATAATCTGTGCTTAGTGAGCTGACATTTTTCGCATTTTAGTCTTTTTATTTTTATTTGTAAACACAATATACATTGCATACAATAAAAATTCTAAAACTATAAAACTATCAATTAAGTCTGTTCTTTTACCATCCCCTTAGACCTCCAGTTTAATAGCCAGTCTCAATTCAGTATTTATATCCCTCCGTTTCTTTTAGTCTGCATGTACTAAAATGTGTTTGCATTTGTTTTTTTTTATCTACATTTTTTTTTATTTTAAATATAATATAATTCTATTTCACAGACATCATTTCATATTAATTATCATGTCAGTGACTTACATTCTCTTCAGAGTTTTATTGTTGAAATGAACTAGAAGAAGAAATATTTTTGTGTTTTCCCTCACTGGAGATTTGACCCTTCATTTAATTCCAAGTCATAGATTTATATTTGTCTGTTCTTTAGCTGCAACCTGGGACTGATTTCATTATTAATATCCACTCATCATTTTTTACCATGTTGTTCAGTGAGAATTTACCAGCCTTTAAGATAAAGAACAACTATAAAGCATTTGTCTGTTAGCAACTTAATATTTTGAAGGGCATAAATAAAACCTGATAATTTGTTTTTTGTTTTTTTTTTCAGTAAAGATATCTTTTTTTTTTTTTTAAATTAGTTTCAGGTGTACAACACAGTGCAATAGTTATACATTTTACCCCTCAAAGTGACAACCCCCCACCCCCAATACACCACCCCACTCCCCCCCATATCATATATATCTATTACTCTTCCTCTGACTCTCTTCCACAGTATAATCCACATCCCGTGACTATCTATATATATTCAATTACAGTAGGTATACCACCTCCACTTTAGTAATACAGTGCAGTGATCAAACCTCTACTCCATCCATGAAATGGTCTCCCTAACAAGACCTATGATCATCTGACATTCCACAGAATATTTACAACATTATTAATTATATTCCCCAAACTGTTTTTCCTATCCCAGTAGCAATATTGTAGTTGCCTATTTTTGCTGTCTAATCCCTTCCCCTTCTCACTCATCCCCATTCCTCTCCAACTTAGCAACCCTGATTTTTCCTCTATATCTATGAGACAGTTTCTGTTTACTTTGCTCATTCATAGAGTTTTTCATATTCCACATATAAGTGAGATCATATGGTATTTGTCCTTCTCTGACTGACTTATTTCACTCAACATTATAGTCTCTAGGTCCATCCATATCATTGCAAATGGCACGATTTCATTCTTCTTTATAGCAGAGTTAATACTCCATTGTATAAATATACCACAGTTTCTTAATCCAGTCATCTACTGACGGGCATTTCGATTGTTTCCAAGTCTTAGCTATTGTAAATTGTGCTGCTATGAACATCGGGGTGCATAACTTTTTTTGAATAAGTGTCTTGGTTTTTTCAGGATAAATACCTAGGAGTGGAATTGCTGGGTCAAACGGTAGCTCTATTTCCAGTTCTTTGAGATACCTCCATACTGACTTCCATAGTGGCTGCACCAATCTGCAGTCCCACCAACAGTGGAGCAGGGTCCCCTTTTCCCCACAGCCCCGCCAGCACTTGTTGTTTGTTGATTTGTTGATGATAGCCATTGTGACTGGAGTGAGGTGGTATCTCATGGTGGTTTTTATTTGCATTTCCCTAATGACCAGTGAGGTTGAACTTTTTTTCATATGCCTGTTGGCCATCTGTATGTCCTCTTTAGAGAAATGTCTCTTCATATCTTCTGCCCATTTTTTGATTGGGTTGTTTGTTTTTTTGGTGTTGACTTTCATGAGTGTTTTATAAATTTTGGATATTAACCCCTTATCAGATATATCGTTTAAAACCTGATAATTTGAAATTTGTAACCCAAATAAAAAATGATGGTTTACTGACCATCATTTCTGCTTTTATTATTCCTCTCTTCCTTTACCCCTTTCTATCTTTTCATTTTCATATATCCCTTACTTCTTGTTTTTGTATTTATTTTCTTGGTTGTCTTTTTCCTCTGTGTTTCTCCCTCATCTTTTTGCTTTTTCTCATTCTTCTATCCTTCCTTAATTTCTTCTTTAACTCTTCATTTAGAGAATTGTAATATTTTTAAAAGCACATTTGTGGGCCGACCGAGTGGTGCAGTGGTTAAGAGCTGGCTTGGGACACCAGCAGCCCGCGTTCGGATCCCACATATGAGGGCAAGTGACACTGCCCTCTACAGCTAACAACAGCTCCACCTGGAGTTGGGCTGTGTGAGCCCCGGCTACAGTGTTGACTGCAGCCCCTGCTGCAGTGGGCTGCCATAGGCTACAGTGAGTGGCCAGCAGCCAGCGTGAGCGGCTGGTAGCTGTAGTGAGCTGCCAATAGCCGCAGTGAGGGACCATCCAGAGGCCGGCGACTGATCTGCCTCATCCGGGAAAAGCACAATGACGATACCAACATGGGCCAGTGAAGCAACGTCCTCCACAACTAGACTGAAGAACAAAAAGACGACAGCAACTTGTCTGTTCCCCTTCCCTGATTCCCCAACGCTGTTCCCCTCCCCCAATTCCCCAATAAAATCTTTAAAAGCACAAGAAAACAAAAAGAACCCCAACGCATTTGTTGTAAAGGCTTAATTAAATACAGTATAGCATATTGACACAATAGAATACTATGTAACCTTTCACAATTATGGAAATACATTTTTGACAATAGAAAAATGAATCTAATACACTGTTAAATTTTTCAGACAATCTACAAAACAACATGTATAGTAAAACCCTACTTTGAAAAATAATTCTATTTACATAGGGATGGGATATTATAAAGCAGCTAACAGGGTATGTCTTTGGGTGGTAATACAATTATATTGTTTTATGTTATTCATTTTCATTTTTGTATTTTAAAATTTTCCTTGTTTAGTATATATGACATGTCAAATAAAATGGTTTTAGAAAATAACTTCAAACATATTTACTGACTATATTAAATGAAATTATTTTGCTTTCTCTAAAATTTCAGTGAGATAAATTATACAGTTAAAAATGCATGGTAAAAGGAAAAAAATTAAATTAAAATGATAATTTAAATAAAAGATGAAGTGACTTTTCAATCACTTAGAAAACTGAAGAGAAAAAGTGCAAGAAAGAATTCTCCCATGCAAGAGCATATGGAACCTTTGAGTTGAGGTGGCTGCCACAACCAGGAAGAAAATTACTCTGTTTTTGTTCTAGCCTCAAATTGGCCCCATGTGGCCTGATGCCCACCAAGCCCAGCAAAATCAATGCAGATGGAACTTTGGGCAGAGCCCTGCATACACTTGTGCTTTCAGCGTCTTCCTGAGAACAAAACAAAATAAATTAATATATAATATATATGGAAATAAATTGTTTTTCATTAGTTTGTAGTCCTTGATTGCATCCCTTCTCCCAGTCTTCCCTGTACTCTGAATTTCGTGCCTGTAAAATGAAAACCCAGCAGAAAGAGGGAAACCACACAAGTTAAACTTGGAAGAGGCTGCCATCTTGTGGCCTTCTGGGGCACCCTGCCTCTGTTGGCTTGGTTGCACTGTTACACAACACAGCTGGTTCCTATTAGACTTGTTTCGGATTATAGTCTATAGACCATGAATACAAATCCTGTTCATGCGTTAGAGTAGGATTGGGGTTTATACAGTCATTTTTATGACTTTTTAAAAAGAAGGTAATTTGGGTTAGGGCATGTGGCCCATTTCCGGCAGTTTTGCCATTAACATTATTGTGAATGACCTACTGTCTTCAGTCATTGGAGGCCTTCAGAAATTCACAGTGCACCTTACTGTGAATATTTGCTGCATGCTGAGGACTGTTCCCAGATGACCAGGGAAAGCACAGCTACACAGAAGGCTCTCTGTGTATTAGCCTCACAGAGAAAATACTATAAAGATCTCTTAGACTTTCATAGTGTGCAAAAAGTTTTATCTGAAGACTGTTAACCCCCCCGCCACCCACACACACACAATTCACCTTTTCATTTGCTTTTTTAATGTTCCAGGTAAAGGCCTGGTGGACTTCAAATTACCTTGTGTCATTTTGTCTGATGTACAGATGGCCCTTTGGTCAAATAATGAACATTGGAACTGCTAAAAAGGCCTTCCATCTATTCCAGCGCCGGCTCCTTAAACATAAGAAACACTATACATACAACTGTCCATCAGTGCCTGAGAGTTGCAGCTTATGGAAACATAAAGCTTTAAAGAAGTGAGTGTATCTTCTAATGTATCTCTGTAGCTAATCCATCCTAAGTGAATTCTAATTCAATTCTGGGGAATTTGTGTTCTCACCTCCCCATCATACACATCATACTCAATTCTCCCTCCAAGTCTCCCTTGATCCCATGTTTTTAAATATCCCCTAATGTCTTGCCTCTTTAGTCATCTTTCTCTTTCTTTTATTTTTATTATTTCCTCCAGCAACTTCCCCTGAGTGTGTAAATCAACGAAAACTCTCTCATTCCTCAAAATACAATCAAACAAATCATGCTAATAAAACTAGTTTTGCTCAATGGTATATATTTTTCTTAAGCTATCACTCCTATTCTTCTTCTTTTCCCTGCAAATATCTTAAAGGGATTAAAATTCACATTTCTTCCTTTCTGTGACTTTGATGATGCAACTCAGACATGAAAACTCAATTGGATACATATATTAATATTTTAAATCATCAAAGTAAAAAAGGCCATCCAGGAAGCAAATATAGGGTTGAGGGTTAAAGATTAAGAAGTACCTGATTATAAGGGGTGGACAGAGAGAGAAGAGGCAGAAAATGATTGATGGAAAGGAACCAAAAGATGAAAGAATCAAAAGTTCAGTGTAATCGTTCCAACAACAGTAGTGTAAGTCACAACAAAAATAACACCACTAACAATAATAAATATATTGACTGCTATCTTTATTGACCACCCTTTTTATACTAACCCCTCTTTTTAGGTATTTTTATGTTTTCATTTAATTCTTATAGCAATCTTCAAGATAGATATCATTTTTTTTTTTTGGTACAGTTGAGGAACGTGAGGCTCGGAGAATTTCTATTATTTCCCAGTTATACAAATTGCAGGGGCAGGGGCAGTATTAAAATTCAGTCCCCTTTGTAATGCTTCACATGCTCCAAATGACACTTTATGCCTATAAACACACATATACAATATATAAATAAATATACATATTTAAATCTATCTCCTTTCTTCTGTCTCTTGATAAATGCCCAAGAACTCTCAAGATGAAAACTTTTTTCTCTCTTCTTGCCTCACTTCCTCTTGGTCCCATTGTACTTCTACAACCTGGTGATCCCCAGTTGCACTACTCTTGTTTGCTCTTTTCATTTGTGGTACAAGTCAAGCTTCCAAAAGATTACAAATCCTGTACATAATACCTTACCTTCCCAATTCAACACTCTCCTTCCAAAGATAGCAGTCTTAAAAATCATTCTGATGATAACCTTATTTTTTTAATCACTTATTTTGGGAAAAAAGAGAGAAGCGTATACGTTTTCTAATGCTTCTGTAATCAATTCCACATACTTAGTGGCTTAGATAGTACAAATTCACTATCTTACAGTTCTGGAGCTCAGAAGTCTGAAATGGTAAAATCAACATTTTGGCAGGGCCATCTTCCTCTTTGGGAATTTATATTCCTCTTCAGGTTTTCCCTTACCTTTTTCACTTTCTAGAGTCAATCTGAATTCCTCACTCATCTTCAAAACTAGCCAAATCAGGCTGAGTCCTCGTGCTACCATTTCTGTTTCTCCCTCTTCAGCCTCCCTCTTCCACTTACAAGGACCCTAATAATTACATTGGGCCCATTGAGATAATCGAAGATAATCTCCCCAGCTCGAATTTAGCTGTTAAACTTAATTCTATTAGTAATACTAAAGGCTCTTTGCCATGTAACCTAACATATTCATATGTTCTGGAGATTAGAATGTAGACGTTTTAGGGGACCATAATTCTGCTTAACACATAGAGTTAGAGAAGACTCACTACAATAATAGAGTGAACTCTCATATTCCCTTCATCATCATGACTATTCTCTCCATATATTTATATTTATATCTACACATATTCTATCTACACATATTATATGTAATGATATAAATATATGCATATTATGTGTGTAGATGGTATACAGAGGGTGCCAAAAAATTTATACATATTTTAAGAAAGGGAAAAACTGTATTAAAATTGTAATAATATATACTGATAACAAAAGATGAATACAAGTCATATGTATGCAATTTTTGGCACCCCTGGTTTATATCTACACATATATGTATTTTATGTATATTATTTCTGAAATGTTTGAAAGTAAGTGGCAGACACTATGATTCTTTATACTTCAGAATGTAGCTCTTATGAATAAGGACATTCACTTAAAACCACAGTGCAAAATGCATAGTAAATTAGCAATGATACAACAACAACTAATATTCGTAATAAACCAGTTGTTCCAAAAAATGTCCTTCATAGCAAAAAAAAAGAAAAAAAAGAAAAAAAAATCCAACCCAGGATCACTATCACTCATTGCTGACATTTTTGAAGAGAAGAGTACCGGATGGTTATTTTACAGAATGTACCTCAATCCAAGCTTTTCAATTTTTTTCCCCTCATGATTAGACTCAGGTGATGCATTTTTGGCAGCAATACTACATAAGTGATGCTGTTATCTCAGTGCACTATAATGGCAGGTACATGCTATCAGATTGTTCTGTTACCAGTGATGTTAATTTTTATTGCTTGATTGGTGGTGTTTGGAAGTTTCTGCACTATACAGTTGCCATTCCCCCTTCACATATAATGAATAGTCTGTGGGAGGTAATTTGAAACTATAGATATACTAATTCCCATTGCATCAAACATTCACAAAGTGTTTTTTTTTGTTTGTTTGTTTATTTGCTTTAAGATTTTATTGGGGAATTGGGGAAGGGGAATAGTATTGGGGAATTGGGGAAGGGGAACAGACAGCCAAGTTGTTGTCCTTCAGTCTTAGTTGTGGAGGGCACAGCTAGCTCAGCTCCAAGTCCAGTCGCCATCCGGCTGCCCATTGGCAGCTCACGGCCACTCAGCTCAAGGTGCCATGTTCAATCTTAGTTGTGGGGGGCATAGCCCACCATCCCATGTGGGAGTCGAACAGACAACCTTGTGTTGTTAGGAGCATGTGCCCTCACCAGCTGAGACATCCTGTCACCTGTAGACTGCTCAGAGTCAGCTCAGATCGGGTGCAGCTCACTGGCCCATGTCGGAATTCAACTGGTGAAACTATTGCTCAGAGCTTGCTTTCTTAACCAACTGAGCCACTCGGCCAACCCTCACCAAGTGTTTTTATCATCCATTGTTGAGTTTTGCATGGATCAGTTATTAGTAAAAGTGACTGCAAAATGGGAATTTTTTGAAAACTTTATGATTATTTTCTACACTCATTAATGGGCATTTTATTATAAGCTTATACCAACCAATCTTCAACTCACAAAACTCCAGTGGCTACTCATGGCTTCCAGAACAAACTCCTAACCGAAGTCCTGAGAACAAATGCGGCACCAAAAGGATATAGGATGTATTTTTTTACTAGAAGCAAGTCAGCACCTAAAGAGACTAGTTGACCTATCAATTGTTCTCAGTTTGTTCTGGTTCCAAGTTTGCACCTTGACCTATGTGATAGCAAGAAGGGTCTTCAAAGAGGAAAGGATTAGCATGACTTCTTATCAGCTGATCCACTTGGTCATGTAAGTGACATGAGTGAGGAGGTATATCTATGCTAAGTGTGAGAAAGAGGAAATGCTAGCACTTATGCCATATATTAATAGTTGATTTCCCTGGAAATGTGGCATTAAGGGCATATGAATCTTGGAAAGCTCTGACTAACTTTTCAAGCCCCTCAAAAGGAACATGAAAAGAAAACCCAAATTCATTCTTTTTTGATAGTTCTTTATGGAGATATTTCCCCATGTCCATATTTAATCGTAGTTTATAGTAACCAAACACAGGTCATGGTCATTTTCATCTATGTCAGAGGTGGATACTCTGATTGCACTGCAAATTTGATTCAGTGTTATCATGGAACACTGGATTTCACTGATTCTAGAATAGACATGCCTGGCTAAGTACTTGATTATGATATGAAGTGATCAAAGCTCATTAATCTCCACTAATTTTATACTAACTGTCAATGCTATGTGTAGTGACATGACCCTATAGAATGATGCAATAGTATGCCTGCCATCAAGATATACATCATTCAGTTGGAAAAAGTGGGGAAAAAAATTCATGAATGAACTAGCACATTTGATGCGAAACAACCTCCAAGACTCAGCACCTTTGTGAGACAACCATGGCTTAATTGAGTCTTAAAAATTGGATTGGATTTGAATTGGAGAAGAGAAGGGAGGGTGTTCTAGGCAATGGAAACTGCATGAACAGCATGTGGGATGCAAGAATGAAAATGTCACTGCTGTGGAAAAATTAGAACAACAGCAACTGAAGAGGAAGGTCCATGTTGGAGAGCAAAGAGAAGAATTATTTATAAAAGTAAGATTGGGCTAGCTAACAAGAACTGTTGGAGTCTAAGCAAAGGAGTTTTACCTTAAGATGACAGATAGTGGTTCTTGAGAAAGATAAAAATAGCATTTCAAGATTACATTGTACAGATATGCAGGATGGATTAGAATGGTTGGAGACATGAGGTAGGAACATTGCTTAACAAGCACTGTAAAATATTTCATAGACTAGAATGCATGATACAAAAGCTTATAAATGTGAAGGAGAACCAGAAACAAACTAAAATCCCTTGGAATGCAAAAGGCAAAGTTTGTTTAAGAGATTTTAGAAGAAGAATCCAAATAAGTTAGAGAGACCTCTCGGACTAACAGCTAAGCTCCACATCCCACCTATTTCTGGCTTCTGGCAGACAGTGAGCACACACAATAACCTGTTACATCTTTAAAAAAAAAAAGAAATGAATATGGGAGATGTTCAATTAATTCACAATTTAAAGATTTTCATATTAGTACCTATATACTATTGCAGAGGCTTAGAAATGAGTTGTAGAGCACAATAAAATATGATAAATTAGCTTGAATTAAAATATAGAAAGGATTATGAAAAACTGGATAAATTATGGGACCATAAATAAGACTAGTCATTCAAACTATAAGGAGCCACACATTTAATATGGGTTTGAGCCAGAAAATTTGGCTCTAAAGTTTCTGGCAGCTAACGTCAAAAGGGAAAAACTTGGCAATTAAATAAACTAGTGTTATCAGATAAAACCATATGAATTACTAGATAGAATTTTCAGTAATCTTGGTTTAAGGGATCTTGGTTTAAGTAATCTAAATTTAGCAGGATAATCTCCCATTACGTATATTTCAGGTGAAAGTTATTTTTCTCTGCAACAAGCTTTTCTCTCTCTCTCTCTCTCTCTCTCTCTCTCTCTCTCTCTCTCTCTCTGCCCCCTTCTCTTCTGCCCGTCCCCCATCCTCCACCCCACACAGTCTACTCACAGATATACACATAGAGAAAAGTACTAGAGCTAATAATCTAACTTTGGCCATATTGTCCAGTTTTGATGCATAATTCAATACTATTCTTTCTCACACACAAAATCCCAGAAAATATACCTTTCAGATAAAAATGTAGAGTTTACTATTGTAATCCTATGTCTTGTGATGGACTTGATAAAATTAAGAATTTATAAGTAGACAGGGTGAGAAAGAAAGAAAATGGGATTTTCTTCTCGATATTTTCCTGTGATTGGAAAACTTAATCATAAGCCAATGTTTGACCTTGATTGCAATAGGGCTACACCGTGAAATTTAACTGAATCTACTCCAAGAAGTTATCTAAATTTGGCAGGCAGGTAACGTTGCATACCTGAGGAAAGATGAGAAAACTCATGCAAGTCAAATGTGAAAGAGATCAAGTACCAGTTGAAATAACATTTAGAAATGAGAATGCAATGTTATTTGTAGTAAAGTACAATGACTGCTTAATTAGGTGCTGCAGTCTTAGAAGAGTGAAGAATTTATGTACAAACCCATGCCAAAGTGAGTTCCCTCAAAAAGAAAGGGCTCATTAAAGTGTAATGTTCTGGCTTCATGTTTTTGTCATAATGATAATCCGGTACTTCACGACAAGGCTGTGGTAGATTCCTGCTTTTATAAGCAAAGCCCCTACAAACTCTTGGGCTGTTTTCATTTTTGTTACATCCCAGCCACCAATCCCAAAGGACTCCATCTTTCTAGTCAGAGAAAGTGAAATTATAGTTCATACGTAGAAAGAAAGAATGTTTTATTTTAGCAAAGGGGAGTTTTATGGAAATTATTCAATAATATCCTCATGAACAAAAAGTGGGCAGAAAAATGACCATGATTAGGATTTGAAATTGAATGGAGAAACAAATAGACATACTGGGTTATATCCAAACATATTGTTATATAAAAATTGAAAGAAAGCTCATTTCTAAGAAAGCAATTAAGTCATAGTGGAAAGGTCATAACTTGAGAATTATACTGGTCTGGATTTGTGTTCTGGCTCTGGCACTTATTAATGATATGATCTTGGGAAAGTCAAACGACTTTCTCATCTGTAAAATGGGAATAGTGATATCTATGTGTAAGGGTTGATGAGAGAAATAAGGAGATGTATTATTTAACCCACCTCGTATAAACCCAGGCACATAGGAGGTAATCAATACATGATGAAAACATTACTAATTTCAAGGTATTTTGTAGATTCTTGGAGTATAAAAAAGATAGGTCTTGGGCAAGCCGAGTGGCGCATTGGATAAGAGGTGGGTTGGGATGCCAGCTCTGATCAGCAGGGCCCCGGTTTGGATCTCACAAAGAGGACCAGTGACACTGTGCCCTCTTATAGCTAAAATGGTGAACAACAGCTCAACCTGGAGCTGGGCTGCCCTGAGTTGCCAGCAACAGAATAGGCTGCAGCCCCTGCTGCAGTGGGCTGCTGTGAGCTACCGTTAGCCGTTGTGAGCAGCCTTTCAATGGCCAGCGAGCGACTGCGTCACCTGGGAAGAGCGCAATGATCACAGTACCAACATGGGTTGGTGAAGCGATGTCCTCCACAACTAGATTGAAGAACAAAAGGACAGCAACTTGTCTGTTCTGCTTCCCCGATTTCCCAACGCTGTTCCCCTCCCCCAATTCTGCAATAAAATCTAAAAAAAAAACCCAAAAACAAAATAGATAGGTCTTATCTTCAGGAATGCAGAGTATAACAGAGGAGTCATACAGGTAAATAAATAATTAAGAATTCATGTGATAAATATTATAGCAGCAACATGTATAACGTTCTGAAGGGGCATAGGCTAAACAGTGCATAGTTTTGTTCTGGATAGCTGGGAAAGGTTTTCTGGAGGAAATGACATCTGGGCCTGTCTTAAAAATGAGTAGCAATTTTTCACATTTTCAGCTGCACAAAGATAAGAATGTATAAAAACTCTGGAGTAACAGGTGAATAGGAACAAGGCAAAACAAAAACAAAAACAAACAAAAAAACACGAGGTCTGAGAATTAGGTTAGAGTTAGATTTTAAAAGGCAAGGTATATTTTGCTAAGGATTTGGAATTTGTCTTTAGGCAGTGGGAGCTATGGATGGTTTTTATTAATTTTAAGCAAAGGAATGACTTGTTTAATCTGTTTTAGAAAGAAATCTAACAACGCTTAGAAGAACTGGAGAATTTAGAGACTGGAGACAAGATAAATTGGCTGTTGTCATAGTTTATGGGAAAAATAGTAAGTGCCTGGGCCTAGTTTTCAGAGGTAGATCAATGGAATGTGGTAATGGCTGGATATTAGAGAATAAAGGATGAGAGTTTGGATGACATGTTCAAAGCTGTTGTTGGCCATATCATCAAACTGACAGAAGAGGAAGAGCAGTTTTTGTGAACACAATATCGAATTTCATTTTGGATGGGCTAATTTAAGTGCTGAGGACCCATCCAGGTAGAGATGTGTAATTAATAGTGGTACATTCTGGTGTGGAGCTCAGGAGTCAAAGATGAAGATAAAAGGTGGATGAACATAAATAGTTATAATGAAAACAGTAATAGCTGCTATTGATTGAATATCCATTCCAGTCATGATGATAAAAGTTTTAACATATTATTTTATTTAATGTCATCAATATCTTCCTGTTTAACCTGGGGAACCTCAGAGAAGTTAAATAATTATGCATTAAAAAAAGTGGATTTCGGGCCGGCCGAGTGGCGTGGTGGTTAAGCGCTGGCTTAGGAAGCCAGCGGCCTCAGTTCAGGTCCCACATATGAGGGCCAGTGACACTGACCTCAAAAAAAAAAAAAAAAAAAAAAGTGGATTTCATTCCTTAGAGGAAAAGCATATAGGATCAGTTTAGAAGCTGTTAACTGTAAGTGACTGGCAGTTAAATTCCAACTGTCATTTATTGATTTACTTGATCGAAATGTCTAAAAAGAGGGTAAGCCTCATTGATTTTGGCCTTGAAACTTAACAGTGTCTCATAAGAACCAGCTTCCATTTGATACCTGCTCTGCCTTCTACAGGTTTGCTCTGATTGGTCAGTTTCTATCATATGCTCATTTCCTCTCAATGAATTTGAATGGAGGACCATGATGTCCTGTCTTGCTTATACCTGACTTTATGAACATCCTTGTGAACCAGCCACTGTAGCCAAGAAGGAGGATGGGATTATGCTTACTCGGGAAGGTCTAGAAGGGCTTATTCTTGCTTCGGAGATATGGGTATCGATTCTTTCCAAACGTTAGAATTTAAAAAAAGTGAGGTTCTTTGGGGAAGGGAAGGAGCTGCTGAGGAGACAAATAACAATATTCACCAAACATACGTATCATAAAAGAAGACCAAAGATGGAATTCTGGAAAGGCATCATACTTAAGGGACAGACTAAAGAAGCAATGTTATTGCAAGAGAATGAGAATGTTTGAAGAAGTAAGAGGAAAGCCAGAGAAGAGTAATGTTTCAGGCACCAAAGAAAGAATGACTTTCATGAGTGCACTTGAGGCTAATTATGCTAAATTTCCTCAGAAAATTCTATTTGATTTAGTTCTTAGAAAGTGATTAAGTCATTACTAAACTTATCTAACATGATTTTAGATGAATGGAAATAATGATTTATTCTAATATCATAAAACCTCACTTGATGTTTTATGATAGTTTTCTCATGCTCTTGAAATAATCTATGATTCTTTTTGTTTGTTTGTTTGTTTTCCTTTAAAGGAGGAAATATGAAAATTCTGATCCCAGTCATGGTCTTCGGTGTGGAGGGCCCTCTGACTTTCTACACTGCAAAGGTGGTCTCTGCGATGCCTTTGGATGGAGCATAATCTCCAACGTGACCCCCGAGGCCTTAGAAGTCACTCAACCTATAGTCACACACTTCTTTGGCACAGAGCATTCCTTCCAAGGTTAAAGAAGCAGAAGAAGCTCAATTTTTATTTATTGGATGGAATTATTTACTGAAACTAAAGGCACAGCATTGCTTTATGTAAAGAACATAGGTTTGTAGGAGGGATGTCTGACAGACCTGAGTTTACATCTGATTTTTGATGCCAGCGACGTGACCTTGACCAAATTCCTTCATTCTTTTTAAGACCCATTTCCTGACAATAAAATGGTGAAATTAATACAACCTTGAAAAGCATTTACACCTTTGAATAAGACAATGAATGCATATTAACTAGCATGACACATCATGTCATTCAATAAATGGCAGTTATAAAGTCTCATGTGTGTGTTATCGTTATAGATGCTATTAGTATCTGCTATGAAATTGAGGCAGTATAAATAGTGGCTAAGCACACACAAATGGAAATCAAATTGTGTAGGTTAGAATTCCACAACCATTTTTGTTAATAATTGTAAATCTTTAGACCACTGTACCACAGTTTCCTCATCTGTAGGGTAATGGTTATAATAGTACTTTCTCAAAGGGTTATACAGAGAATTAAAAGAAATATAATTCTCAGGCTTGCCCCTGATGTTCAATAAATGAGCAGTAAACATTAGCTTTAATTACTATTGCATAAGATGACGGTGGGGGAATTTGTAAACTTAATAAACTATCTCAGAGGTATTTCACTACCTAGGACATTTTTTATTACCTGACCTCATCTCATGAGACTCAAGGTGAATTTCTCCTTGATTATCCTTAGACACACAGTCCCGTTAAAGACATGTGATTTCCTGGTGAAGCCACATTCACCTTTGAGCTCAGAACTTGATATATGATGTGGCCCAGATAACAGCAGCTATCTCACAGGACAGTTGTAAAAAATGAATACTATAACATTTTGTAACCCTCCTGATCCAGATAAGATTTAATTGGGGTTCCATTATACATTTCCTGGAATTTCCAATCCCTCCTAGGTGGGATAGCATTTCGCATTCTCATGGTCAACTGTAACGCTGAGCTTTTTGCTTTTTCTCAATTTGTTCGGGAATACGAACACTCTTGTCTTTTCCCTCATGCTCTTGTCAGTTATGTAATGGTTTTTCCAGAAACTCAGTCCCCTCTTTGGATGTCAGATAAGAGGGAGAATGAGGGAAGGATGAGAGGGGATCGAGAAAGATTCAGTAAACACAGGGCACTTAAGTGTGTAGTAAGAATTACTGAAGATTTGGGAGAACGGAAGAAGTCTTCATATGGCAGTAATTTTAAAAATCTCTGAACAAAGGTCCTCATAATAAGGGACCTTTTTTTAACTCATCATTTCACCTTTCAGTGTATACCAGCCTCAAACAATCTAGCTGATTTCTGTCTTTTCTTTCTTTCTCTTACCTCTGTAGTCTTTTACAACTTTACCCACCATTCTTTAAAGTAATTTATTTTGTTCTTGCTTCTTTTAATTCTATTGACATATCCCCTAGGATTTTTACTTTCTCCAATGTGACTTTCTTTTTTTTTGTCTTTTTTTTTTTTTTTTTTTTTTTGAGGGCAGTATCACTGGCCCTCATATGTGGGACCGAACGGGGGCTGCTGGCTTCCCAGGCCAGCGCTTAACCACCGCGCCACTCGGCCGGCCCTCCAATGTGACTTTCTGATCAAACGAGTTTTCTGAATGAATGTTTTATCTTGTTACCTATGAGCAACACCTAGCAAAGTTCAAGCACTTGACATGTACTCATTAAATATAGTATTTATATTAATAGATATAGTAATTATTATTATAATGATTTGACCAAGGGGAAGGACACTAGTCATGGGACAGAGATATGGCTGGAAAGCACCACTTCATTGCTTACTCAGACAGGAACTTCGGACAAGTTACTTAACCTCCTTGTTCTCATATTCCTTATCTATAAAATAGGGCACAAAATTAGTTGCTACCTTAGACAGTGGTTGTATGGATTGCATGAAAGAATATATAATTTATTTAACACTGTGCCTAGAAATACTTAACATATAATATAAGTTAATTATTATTATTAATACTCATGAAATATATGCTAGTTCAGTAAATATACTTTCAAACACAATCAGTTATATTCATGACTTTCTTTGCCAACCTACTTCTGAACGTCTGGTACAATGGTCTACAAAGAGGAGTTTTTCACTAGTGGATCTATTGGGATACAGGAAAAAAATATTAGGGGATGTGTGTGTGTGTGTGTGTGTGTGTGTGTGTTACAAACACATATATATAACTCCTAATAATATATACATTTTATATATAACAATATTATTTAATATATTATTTCTTATTATATTAGTATATAATATAAATAATATATAATCTTATATATCATATCTTCTCTTAAATGTCTACATTTAAATATACTTTAAAATGTGCATAATAGTGTATGTAAATAATTTATAAGTAGATAAAATATACCTATATTAGAAGTGTGATAGAAATTTTTTACTGATGAAATATGAAATTAAAAATAAAGTTTGGAAATCAATTTACAACCTTCTTGCACAATGGTATTTAATTTGCTTCAAGATACCAATTTGCTATGCTTTAGCCAAACTGTTAGGAAGACTGACAGTTAATATTTGGTACAGGAAAGTCATAGCATGAGCTACTAGTTGAGCATAATGGAGGGCTTGTATAATAATTATTATTATAACAGGTAGTATTTATTAGGCATTTATCATGAATCAGACATTGGACTAAGTCCTTTACATATACTGTCTCGTTTAAACCACATAAACACCTGTGATTACTGTGAGAGTTCTCATTTTACAGATGAGAAAACAAAGTCCCATGGAGGCAAATAGGGCCAAGTTACAGAACTAGCAAGTAGTAAAGTCAGGGTTTGTATCCATGAGGTTTGGCCATGCCATACATTATAGTGCATGAGACAGTCTGTTTCTATATAGTAATTCTCTCACACTTGATTAAGTCCAATTTTTAAAATTTGTTCATGGACCCAATCTTATTTGAGCCTCACATCAGATTTTTGAGGTATAGTAGCCCTTTGGATGAATAGCACTGTTTCATAGAAATGGATGTGCCCCAAGTAGAGTCCTACGAGAGCACTAGTCTGCAGGCTCTGAGTAATCCTTTCTCACATATAACCATTGCTCTCTGTGAAAGTCTGAATTCTGACAGTTGAAACATCAAACAGTTGATATATTTGTCTGATGCTTACACTTTAATTTCCAAATGTCAACAGGAGCGTGTCTATCGTATCAGCATGTCTGTCTATTGTTTCTGATCAAAAGTTATGTTTTTTAATGAAGTCTAAAATCTGTGAATTACTCAACTTTAAATTACTTGTAAAATGTAGACTCTCTTTCTTCTGTTAATGGCCAATAACGTCCTTTTGTGACATTAAAACACATTGGATAAAAAAACAACTGACCACTCTTTTTTGTAAAGCACAAACAGGGAATGGATTTACTACAGGTGGTTGACTGATACCCTCATTCATTTTAAGCTCCAGCAATAACTGCAGGCAGGTTCTTACACCTTCACTGATAGGCACATTTACTGCAACAACAGGTAGTGATCTTATAAATAAATGTGTGATGGTGGGTACAGCATCCATATTTATCTTGCTAAAATTTCACAGTAAATATTTGCTGTTAAGTAGGAAGGAGAGAAGGGAAGAATGGTTCCTTGTGCTTTCTGTAATTTCTGAGAGACATCTATAGAAAGAGACTTGTAAAACACTTTGAGAATTCCCTAGTCCAAAATTTTATGAGTGGAAGTAAAGTGGAGAGGATTGTCTAGTCCACTCAGGCATTAAATTCTTCCATTTAAAATAATGACATGATGAAAATAACTGGGCTTTGGCTTGAATGGTCAGGAATATTGCATAGATACTCCACAACGCAGATTAGACCACAGCATATATATTTGTTATAGCATATGTCTTAGCATCCTAGTGTCTAGAGCAGGGGTTGGCAAGCTTTTTCTATAAATGAACAGACAGTAAATATTTTAGTCTTTGTGAGCCATAAAATCTCTGTTGCACTAATTAACTCTGTACTTGCAGCAGAAAAGCAGCTGTAAGACAATAGTAAATTAGCAGTCAGGGCTGTGTTATAATCATACTTTATCTAAAAAGACAGTCAAATTGAACAAGGGTTGAGTTTGGCCTCAGGGCCATTATTTGCCAATCCCTAATCTGGGACTACAGGCTCTAGAAGAACCTTTACCACCAAGAATTTTCAATATAGACTCTACACATACATATAACATGTTCATAGTGTAAGAGTTTATGTATGTATAAACAGGTTTCCCCTGCTATCTGAAAGTAGAGTGTTCCTATGAAATCATTCATTAGCTGAAATGGTGTAAGGTAAGAAGTATTCTCTGCTTTCCAAAAGTTTACATTAGGCCACTTGGCTTTCACTATAAACCTACATTAGAATGGTAACAGCTTTTTTCCTAAAAGTGAAAATCCTCTTTGAATTATTTTCTGTTAGTGACAGCAGGTATACTTATGATAATATCTCTGATGATGGAAGTCTTACTCAAATCTTTAGTAAACTGAATCCTTCTAAATTATTTCTCATTTTCAAATTAATTCTCTCAGGTGTCATATCAATTTCGTGAGGCAGGAAGGATAGGCATTATTATTTGTATGTTCTAATTTTGTAGAAGGTGAAACTAAGGCACTAGCTAATTAGTAGAACTTGAGCCAAAAACCCAATCGTGGACTGTTCTCCTTTGGGTGATTTGAAAAATATCAATTATAGCAAATTTTGACCCTCACATGAATTTATGCATAGATTGTACAGTGCTATCTTTTAGGCAGTGTCGATACCAGGTACACATAAATCTGGAATTATACAAGCATATAATTAGATTTTATGTTGGTTTATATTTCCTAACAAATAGAGTTCAAATGTTTTGTTTACAGCATCATCAATATGAGCTTCCTTCTATCTGTATGTGGAAGATCAGACACTCCTGCTCCATATCAAACAAAGAGTGGGCATTAATCCAAAGCTTTCTTTACATTTTTTATTGGTTAAAAAGAGGTTGAGAACTGAGGTAGGGGTATGAATAAACTCTTTAGAACTGAATTACTCTGAAGAAGAAAATTGCAGGATTTTTACTAGATTAGTTAGCTAATGGATTTTGTTCCTGAGGAGAAAAAGAGGGAGGAGAGGAAAGAAAAGAAAGGAGCGGAGATGGCTAACCAAAATACAAAATGGCAACAGACAAACAAATAACTAAGAACAGGGATGACTGGTATTCAGTTTCAAGTTGTTTGCATTGTGGCAATGTAAACAGTCCTCCCACCCCCATTTCCCCCAAAGCTTTAGTAAAGTCTGCTCCCTAAAGCTGCTCCACATTACAAGCCCTATGCAAATTTATGTGTATGTCAATTTAGAAAAGATTTGGGGGTAGGATGGGAGGGTTCTGTCTGAGGTTCTGTGGATGGGGAGGGGAGGGAAACAAACAAACCCACACTTGGATTAAATATCTGTTTTTCTGAGAATGAACCATGCGGCTTTCCAAGTTTGGAAGAGACCCCAGGTAATCAACTTGCCACCCAATGGTTTATTGATCTATTTGAGTAACAGTGCTATTCTGGAGGCCACCCAGAGTGAGGCTGTATCACAGCCACTGTTCATTTTTGTTTTCCACTTGCATACCAAGTTGATCCATCCTTAAACCAAACTTGGTCCTGCTTAAGCTCAATCTTGAATAAAAACTTTCTATCCTATAGTGGCTTTCTGCTGGAACTACTGTCTGGCTTTATGATGTGGTCAGTCCCACAGAACCCAGCTCATGATGGGAAGTTTCAAAAATATGGTCGCTTGGTCTCTGTGGCCAAGCTTTCTTTCACTACCAATGCCCAGAACCCAGGAGTCTACCCACTGAGACACCCACTGGGGCCTGACAAATACCTCAGTGTACTTTTTCCAGGAATGACATCTGCTAGATCATGTGACCCACGTGGCAGGCCCACTTGTACTGCACTCAGATCTGCTGCAGAACCTTTCCTTTCTCTTGGACCCAATCAGAGCTGACATCCTTTCATGGCATCCAACGTGTGGACCAGAGTATTACTCCTAGGTATCAAATGCATTGCCCCCCCAGAGAAAAGAGACTTCCAGGAATTAGATTTCTTTGTGGAAGAGGAGGTAATGTGCATAATTTGTCCTTTACTTTATAGGAATGTCCTGACACATCCCTGAGTTCTGGTCCCCAAAATGTTTTATTAAAGTGGCAAGTCTCTAAATATTCATAGGGTTTATCTCCTAGCCTCTTATGTCTTAAAGACTTTGGCATGTTAGTCACCACTAGCTTACTCTGGTCAATTGATATGATCAATGATTTATTAGATCATGTGATATAGTGCAGGTGATCAGCACAGGCCAAACTATGTTACCATATTATAACAGAGAGAAGGAGAGTTAACATAGCTCTGGGGTAAAATTGTGTATACGTTGTTGTCCACTTATTGTGAATGTCAACTCTTTCTGATCCTGAATCCTGATGGGATAGAAAGGAATACAGTCACCCAATTACTGGTCACATACCATGGACCCAAAGCCCTATTACATAAACCTAATCTAGGAAAAAATACCTTGTTTGACGTAATAGCCCTCATGGTGGCTACTCCTTAGTTGAGCTTTGATAGTCTACATCACTCTCCAGGATCCATCTGGTTTTTACAGCCACCCAGACTAGCAAATGAAATAGAACTATAAGAAGGACTCTCACTTCTGCTTCCTTAAAATCTTGTAATGTTTTAATCTCTCTGCTATCTCCCTTGGGATGTGATATTTTTTGGACTTACTGTTTTGGCCAGGCATGGGGTGCAGTTTCAGCAGTTTCCACTCGGCTTCCCTAATCTATTATCAATTACCCCACAGGCCAAGGACCCATTGTGAGGGTTGCTCCAATTGTCAAGGGTGTCAATTGTAAGCATACATTCATGGACTGAGGAAGTGACCACCAGTGAGTTCATGGACTTAGTGGAACTCGCTATAATTCAGACTTTGGGGGACATGCTGATGTCTCAGATCTCCGGGTAAGAGTCCCCTTAGAGACACTGTGTTATATGTATGATCTCCATGACTCTCATTTATATTTAAGCCCTCTTGACTGCCATTTTGACCTTGCCATTAGTTATAACAATTGCGACACCTTAGTTTTGGGCAGTTCAGTCTGCCACATGGCTTCTATTGTTTTAGAGCCCCATCATCCCCATTGCTATCAGTGAGCCAAGATCTGTGACTGCTTCTCCACTTACCAGATATCAGAGACATTGGTGTTTCTTTCCCCATCACGTCCCTACTAGCTCTGGTAAATAGTATGTCTTCTAGGCCTTCTGGTGAAAGCCAATCCTTCAGGGTTCTTGGCCTCATATAACTGTACAACTTTTTCACTTACTTGAGCATATTTGCTTTATAATAAACTTTTATGTTTAAAATAGTTTTAGTTATAAGAAAAGGTATAAGAATAGTAGAGAGAGTTCTTATATACCCCCAACTAGTTTCTGCTGTTATTAACCATCTTACATTACAATCCATAATTATCACAAATAATTAACCAACATTATTACTAGCTAAAGTTCATCGTTTATTTACATTTCCTTATTTTTTACTGAACATCCTTTTTCTCAGAATTTCATCCAGAATACCACATGGCTTGAAGTTGGTGTGGTTCTTTAGGCTCCTCTAGACAATGACAGTTTCTCAGACTTACCTTGTTTCTGATAACCTTGACAGTTTTGAAAAGTACTTGTTTTGTAGAAGGTCCTTCAGTTTGCATTTGATATTTTTATCATGGTTAGACTGAGGCCCTGAGCCATTTAGTCCCTTTCTCTACCATCTGCCATGGCAACTCAGACACTTCCACTTCACTAATCGTGGGCCATTACTTTCTTCAGTCCTCTAAAAGCCATTCTAGTAGTGAATTTGCAAAAAGTCTAATAATTTGAAAAGACACTTCACAGGATCAAGAAGTGGGACTTTGAACTTGAAATGTAGTAGGTAAACACATATTATAATTTCATGCATATCAGCATTCCCATACATGGATATATTTTAAAACAAGTGGAAATTAGCTGCTTTAACCCATGTTTGTCTCATGAAGGTGCTAATATAGTAAAGACTTTTTTATAAAGCTTTGTTTATAATCCTCTAGAATTTTAAAATATAGAAGATAATTTGCAAATCTTCTTTCTTACACATTCTTCTCCAAGTTGTAGTTGTTATGATATTCCACATTTTTGCTTCATGGGGGCACTGAAATAACATGCTTTGGGATAGTTTAACACATTTGCAAAATGGGCCATACACTTGGTTTTCTAGAGTAAAAAAGGACAAGAAGTTACTTAGAAGTTATAATGGCTACAAATACCCACAGTGTGAAAAAGGAAAGCCAGCTGTAGGCTTGCCTGACATATTTCAGCAGAGCTAGAACTTTTAGTACATTTATAAGAACATTCCTATCCCAAGATAGAAAACCTCATTTAAAAAGTAAGGAAAAAGTTATATAAAATGCACAAAATGGTGGATTACATTAATGAAGAGAAACTGGGAGGATTTCCATAACATAGACATTACAGATACAGAACAGAGCAAAAACCAAGGGAACTCCAAATCAGAAATCTGATTTTTTTCTCCCTGGAGATCAGGAAATAAATATTCACAAGTGATAGCATGGTATCTCTTGTGCTGTTTTCTGATAGTCTGTATTCTTTCCAGAATAGTGTTGAAGGTTCCTGGTGTAAATGTTGAAATGTGACAGCTATCATTAATAATGATATGATATTTGATATATATAATAAAATGATATGACAATTTTTGAAGTTTCTATGATGTGCCAACTCTATGTAAGGTAGTTGACACATACCCCTAATACTCAAAGCAATCAGTGAAAAGGAATCATTTCTATTTTAAAGATGAGCAATTGAGTGTCAAAGAAACAAAATAACTCTTTAAGTTGATAAAATCAGTAAACAGCTGAGCAAAAATTTGAGCCTAGCTGACTCAAATCCTGTCGTCCTCATTATTAATAATAAGAGCTTGCCCTTGTTGACAGATAAATATATATCAGTCACTTGATTACCACATTTAAATTTGTTAAATTATTCCAAAACCATAAGCAGAGCCACCAAGAACAAGCTTTGATTTAAAAAAAAGATGTAGGGCCAGCCGAGTGACTCAGCTGGTTAAGAGCACGAGCTCTGAGCAACAGGGCAGCTGGTGCGATTCCCACATTGGCCAGTGAGCTGCGCCCAAGCTGAGCTGCTACTGAGCTGCAAACGGGTGGCAGGATGGCTCAGCTGGTGCTCCTAACAACAAGGTTGCCAGTTAGACTCCCACCTGGGAAGCTGGGCTGCGCCCCCGCACAATTAAGATTGGACATGGCACTTTGAGCCGAGCTTCCCTGAGCTGCTGATGGGGGGCTGGATGGCGACTGGACTTGGAGCTGAGCTAGCTGCAACCTCCACAACCAAGACTGAAGGACAACAATTTAGTTGTTTCCCTTCACTAATTCCCCAACACTATTTCCCTTCCCCAATCCCCCTAAAAAAAAAAAAATGTATTCATGAAATAAAATAAATTCAAGGTCCCCAGCTAGGGAGGTATAGCTAAAAATCTTTATATGGAACCTGTACGGGTATTCCTATGGAGCTTCTGCAGAAACTTATAGTGACAAATTGCACCAATGTATTCTACCCCTGCCCCGCCCACCATGCCTTATGTATGACTTAGGTATTATCCTGAGTTTCATGATAGAGAAAGAAAGAAAAAAAAGTGAATCTCTCAAGGTCAAAAGATTGGTAGATGACTGAGGTGAGATTTGAATTCAGGGTTTTTTTTATTTTATTATTTTTTTCCTTCTTTTAAGGTATAACTAAGCATTTGTCATTCATTTAAACCATTTCTAAACAGGCACCTGAAAAACTGAATTTTCCTAGGGATTATTTTTATGAGGAATTTTGAATGTATCGTGAATCAAAATAAAATACCATCCAGGGCCTGGCAACTTAACCGAGTGAGGAAATCAAGTCTTAGAACAGAATTAGAAAGCTTAGAATTAGAATAGAATTTCTAAGAGTTATTTCTTAGAATAGAATTCCAAAAGACACACAAACAAATATTACTGAGAGACTCAGCCCTTGAAGAAGAGTGAGTGACCAATGTGGGTAGATCTCCATTATTACTACCTTGATCTCTTAAGAAGGAGGACAATAATATCTTTGGTTTGTCACGACACACTCAAGAATATAATCTCCCAAATCCTGGTTTCAAATGAATCACTGTGGAAAAAGTATATATTGTAGTTGCCACACACAACACATTTTGGCAGTTTTCTTTTGATGTTGCTTTAGAGGCAGGCGCACATTTATTTGTATATTCCTAGTGATGATGACTACTCTGTAAGTTTTAGTTTAAAAAATATGCAAAAGTCATTCATTCGTAATGGTGTCTAGTGATGGCAGGAGTGGCATGAGGAACATTGGAATTAATAGGAAACCAATAAATTACATTTGAGCTTGCCACATTGAGTGTTAGAGTACATGTCAAAAAAATCTGAATAATAAAAGTCACTCACTATTAAAACTTGTTTGAATTCAATTGAAATTTTATTTGTTTACTTATAAGGTACTTAAGAATATGACACTATCAAGGATCAGCACAAGAGGCTTTAGTTGGGGGTGTTGGTTAGCTCAGGTAAAGTGCAAGCTCATAACACCAAGGTTGTTGGTTCAATTCTCCCATGGGCCAGTGAGCTGCGCTCTCCACAACTAAATTGAAGAGAGTTGGCTTGACTTGGAGCTGAGCTGCCTGTGGGGGGCTGGTTGGCACAGTTGGTTAGAGCACGGCGCTCGTAATACCAAGGTTGTTGGTTCAATTCAAGGTTGCTGGTTCGATTCCCACATGGGCCAGTGAGCTGCGCCCTCCACAACTAGATTGAAAACAATGATTTGACTTGGAGCTAATGGGTCCTGAAAAAACACACTGTTCCCCAATGAAGTTTAAAAAAGAGGCCTTGGTTATCACTGCTCTATTTCACTGGGGATGTGTTGATTATGAATGTTCAGGCTGACAGGTACATCCAGATTTTTCTCTAATACATTTGAAAAGCCTCCTATCAAAGCTAGAAAAGTGAGTAAGCTGAAATTATCTTTGTAAGAAACACTTGGTACAAAAATCATAGAATTTGGAGTCACCCAGGCTAAACTTGAGTCTAAAACCACCACTTAGCAGCTGTATGAAACTTGATCTTGACCTTGGACAAAGCACTTTTATGTGCATTTTTTTTCACTTGTAAAATGGGACTATTGACATTCATTTTTACAGATTTTTATGGCCATATAAAGTCCAAAATGATATAATATATGAAAGTGTCAGACACACACTTTCTGTCCCCTTTTGAAGCTTATTCAAAAGTTCTATTTTAATGTCTGGAAGCCTGAACCAAACAAGAAACTTTTTCCCTTTACGCTTATTTAACAAAATCAAGCCCCTGGTAGATCACATGGGTAGTTTTCCCTTTTGCCATTCTAAAACAGAGGGGTTGCTTGTTACCTAAGGGCAATTAGCAAAGGACCTTGATCCTCACACTCAACTGCTCTCCCAACTAGATACTTCCTTTAAATGTTCTACTTGTTTACTGTAGACATGTACTGCCAAGAGTCTGTTTTAATATTAAATAATGTTCTCTGTTGGAGTCTGTTATTTGCCTTTTAATGTTGTGAGTCACCATCTTTTCACATTGCTAAGTGGATGTAGAATGAGTGAATGAAGTTTCAACTGCAGTCACATCTAGCTACAATGAATTCTGGGAATCGGATAGTACGCTCTATAAATTTCAGTTTTTATTTGGATGGGAAATGTTTTTGGAGATAAACGTTTCAGATTTAAAAAAAAAAACCTTAGAAATTTTCTCTTAGGTTTTTTTTTCCTGGTAAAACAAGAATTAAAAATAAATTATAAAGATAAAAGAGACCCCCTCAAATTCATATAATTTAGTTTAATGTATTGAGAAACTTCTAGGTACTAAGAGTACCTCAGAGAGCAAAATAGACAAAACTCTTTAGAGAGCTTACATTCTTTGGAGGGATGTTAAGATTTAAATTGTTATATCGTATATTAGTGGGAACACATCTCATGGAGAAAAAAATAGAGTAGAAAGGAAGATTTGGAATATATTTTTTTTGCAATTTAAATAGGTTGGTCATAGAAGGTTACATCTGAGCAGACTTGAAAAGATGATCTATTTACTCACATTAGTCTAATTATCTAATTATTAATATGATATACCACCATATTTACAAATGTGGTAGCTAAGAACCAGATAAATTAATAATATGTTCAAAATCACATAATGGCTTACTGAGAGGTTGGACAAAGAGACTTGGTCTTTGCAGATAAAGGGTGTTTTCCACTATATCACACCACGGCTTAGGAAACAAATATTTTTCTAGTGACGATACATGAATGAATTTCAAGTGTCAAATCCTGGGTGCCTGAAACCCTCCAGCCTTCCCAGATCATCCTTGAATCTTTCAATATTAGGAAGAGAGAGAAAAGAAGAAGGGGGAAAAAAAGGAAGGAAGGAAGGAAGGAAGGAAGGAAGGAAGGAAGGAAGGAAGGAAGGAAGGAAGGAAGAAGGAAAAAGAAAGGAAGAATGGAGATAAGAAAGACAATGGAAACAGAACAAGAAAAACAAGAAATCTCAATCTCCTGGCTTTGATAGAACATGATACCAAGTGGTGTTCATCCCCACTTCAATCTCAAAGATCATTAAGATTCTCAGGAGGTTTTTCTCTAATTATTGTCTCTTCTGGGTTCACAATCTTTCCTATGTGTTCTACTTCCTCCAACAGTTTTCCTTCCTCATCCCCCATTTTGAGCCCAAAGATAAACACAACCCTCTTTCCCTTTAATTGAATGATGAAACACAATACAAGACCAGTGATGTAGCAGATCTCCCTAAAGCTTGGGGTAAAGAAGGGAATTACACTTCAGTACAACATGACAAAATGTAACATTTATCCGGAGATCTAATGTACAGCATGATGACTATAGTTAAAAATACTGTGCTGTAGACTACTTGAAAGTTACTAAGAATAGATCTTAAATGTTCTCACCCCCTACCCCCTCGAAAGGTAATTATGTGAAGTGATGGAAGTGTTAACTACCTTATTATGGTATTTATTTTGCAATATATAAGTGTATGAAGTCATCACATGTAAACACTGAACTTGCACACTGTGGTATGTCACTTATATCTCAGTAAAGCTGAGACAAATTTAATATTCAATATTAATTTTTCCCATTGTTAACATCCCTTTGCGAGCCTCTCTTGCACTGGGACATTTTCATTGGTTTTGAGAAATGTCCCTGCCACCAGGCAGATTCTTGTGTTACTTCAGTGTCTCCAACACCATTCCCACAAATGGGGGAGGGAAAAAAAATCTTGTTAATATGCAAGCAGAGTTTTGTTGTCTTCACCACTTTCTCTTTGGACCTAACCTTTCTATAGTCATAAAAGTACTTGTCAGTTAAGAGACCTCTATTGTGGGTATGTATTTTGCAGCTCAAAAAAGGACAAGAAACTCTGGGTTTGCAGGTTTTCGCTTTCATGATAAAATTCTTGGATATGGTCCATTTCTCAGCAGTCTCTACTAGTAGAAGTAAGCATTATAAACAATTACTTCTTCAAAATAGGAAGTATTAAATACCCCTTGGAAGTCAGAAATAGCCATAGTCCCTTTGAAGTTAGAAAAAACACACACAAAATTTCTGTTCAGCTATAACTTGTCACCAATTTTTATTCTAGGGATTTGTTACATAGGGATGCTCACTGAGAGAAAAACTCTGGGGTGGGGGGTGGGGATGAGGGGAGCAGCCTTCACTACCAAATTTAGGCAATGTACTTGCATTGTGGTAAGTTCTTTGAGCCATTCTTGTTAACGTCCTCTGAATTAAAAAGGAAATTCATCGTGTAAAATTATTAGGCTAACTTACTCTTTCTGAGGCACTGTTCTGATCTTGCCACTTCCTTCTTTCAAAACAAAACAAAACAAAATAACAGCCATTTTATCCCACTGCTCTATTCCTGTTCCCACTGGCATTTAGAACAGATGAGAGAAGAAGGTAATCGAGTGACAGTGCAGTCTCAGAATGACGGAGGCCTGTCCGTATGTATTTTTCTCCTTTCTGTCCCAGGCCAAAATAAACACGGTGTGCATAGTCCACTATTGGCAACATCACCACAATAGCATCTGTTGTTGTTGTTATTATTGTTGTTGGATACCCTATCTTTCCAGGTATTTATGCTTTCCTCCCTTTGGTAGCATTCAATGTTCTCAAACTCTCATCCTCTTCCCTGTTAGAACTTGCTCCATACAAGGTGCAGAAGTATTTTATAGTAGAGACTATTAATGATAACAATTATAAATCTTACTTACTAGGCAGGTGGGTAATTGGAGAGTGAGGCCTTGTTAGGGGAGTGTGTGTGTGTGTGTGTGTGTGTGTGTGTGTGTGTGTGGTGGGGGGCAGGTGATGATGTTTACAGACTAACAAGGGTCTCTGTATTGCACTAAAGGAATAAAGTAGGAATGGTGGCATTTGAGGTACCTGCAAGAGGGTGCATGAATTACTGGAGTTTGTCACGTCGAAGAAGCATGTTTTCCTTTCTTCTCCCCCCATGTCAATATTTCTGGTATAAGAACGTACCTTCCAGTTGATGTAGGCACTAAATGCATTGGTTCTTTTGTTTTCCCTGAAAAGTTATTAATAAATTGAAGCTATACAAACCTTGCATAGAGCAAGTTTTAAAGGGAAAGAGGAAGAGAGTTTGAAGACATGGAATACTACCACAGCCTCTCTTTTATATCCTTTCCTCAAAGGGTAAAAGTATAGACAATAACTGAGGATGAAATGAATGCATTTTGCTGTGCCTTGTAATCAGTGAAATGTCAGAAGCGAGGAATACTTTCACATGAGAGGCATGACGTTTCCTTCACATCGAAAACCATTAGCTTCTCTGCTTCCCCACTGTTTTGAAATCCAAGACTAGTGCAAATCATATAGGTAATACTGTACCTTGACAAAGGTTAATTAAAACCCGCAGTACTCACCAAGTCTATAGCTACAAGCTTCTGGTATTTAACCTTAGAACATCACTGATGTAATAATAGTGTTTTGAATTAATACTCACCTGACTTGTACAATTTGCTTACATGACTTGTGGATTTAATATTAACACTTAGGTGGTGTTAATATTAAAATATAAGGGAGTCAAGCCTCTTAAACCAGAGTTCTGATTTTTTGCTGAGACCATTACAAATAAAAAACTGTTGTATAATTAGAATACCTCATGATAAAAATTACTAAAAGCCTTAGGTTAAGGTACAAAAAATATTAAAGACCTACTTTCCTGTTCACAATGATCACATCAACTCTTAGACTTAGAGGAGGAATCTAAACAACAGTCATAGACAGCTCTTGGCCATTTTTGCATATTTATTTGTAACTAAAAGCTTATTTCAGCCATTAAAGCTTTCTGTGGCCTAATTCAAATTCATGGAGCAAAGTAGGGAGTGAAGACAGTATCCACACTAAACAAATAATCAAAGATTTATTCCATTACCTAGATGTCAAAAGCAAATGTAGAATATTTTCTACAATAGCTACTATTCATTGGGCTCTATGGATTAGGATTTGTGTCTTGTCTTCAATGAGTTGGTCATCTACAACAGCTGACCAGCTCACACAGACATCAGACATACACATTGAGATTCTTTAAAATAGGTGAAGGTATTTGTAGAGTATAAAGTGAGTACCAAGGAAGCTGCTTCCTACAGGAGTTGAGTGGGGGTTGGGGAGCAGAAAATGTGAGTCAGGAAAAGCTCCATGGAGCAGAGGAGACATGCACTAGATCTTATGGGATAGACAGGCTTTGTTGAGGTAGGATTGGGAAAGACCACTGAAATAGGAAGAGAAACATAAATGACAGAGAGAAATTGCACCCCCCTCCCAACCCCACCCCAAAGGCTCTCTGGGAGTACTTCAGAATAATCAAGACAGAGTCTAGCAGGAGCAGAAACAGGAATCCATAACTAGATGGACTACAAACAATTTATTAATTATTGGTAAGTCAATTTTTTGAGGCCTAGAATCAAGAAAGAATCAGCTGTTATGTTCAGTAGTGTTCCCTGTAAGCACCAATATAGCTAATAAGGTAAATGTTATTATCTTTCATGTTATGTAACAGATAAAAGATGGCCAGGTAGTCTGAAATGATTCATGAGATCATTGTTCCTAGGTTCAGGTGGAGCTCAGAAAGGTGAAATGATTTGTCAACAATATCACAACTCACTGAAGGTTGAATCAACTTGAGCAAAGGTCTCCTGATTCCTAGTTCTCTGCTCCTTTCCCTCTAAACCCACTGCCACAGAAAATCGCAGGTCCACATCCTCAACCCTCCCCTACTCAGGAGAAAGACACCACAGAGGGTTGTGTTTGCATTTTACAGATTCCATTTCGCTAATTTAAAATGCTGAGGTGGTCAACTTGTATCACTTCTGTTTCCCAGTAATGTTTAACCTTAAGTTAAAAAAAAAAATCTAAGAGATAAAAGAGCATGTTATCTGGCAAGTCCATTCCACCCCCAGTGGTTATTAATTTCAGAACACATCTGAATTCCTTCTCTGTGCCATAAGCTTGAGTAGAGGAACAGACAGCTCCTGCTCAGGGTCAGATTTCAAGTTCTCATTTGTTGGTACCAATACAAGGTTTCTCTCCATAGTCAACTTTTGAGATCATCCCTGAGTGCAACTTGGTATCTGGAGATCCCCAAAGGTGCCTCTGGTCATCATTCCCTTCACAGAATCAGTTTCCTTTCTCAGCCAAGAATCTGCTGAACTGAGCTTTGCTTTTGGAAACAACTTTTCTCTGAGACCTGGTTGAAAGCAACTTGCTGGTGCCACACTTCCCAGCATGGAGGTGAAGAGCTTTGCAGTTTGGGATTATGTCGTGTTCGCAGGCCTCTTTGTCATTTCCTCTGGAATTGGGGTGTTCTTTGCTATTAAAGAGAGAAAGAAGGCGACTTCAAGGGAGTTCCTGGTCGGAGGAAGACAAATGACTTTTGGTCCCGTGGCGTTGTCTTTGACAGCCAGCTTCATGTCTGCTGTCACTGTCCTGGGGACCCCTTCCGAGGTCTACCGCTTTGGGACCTCCTACCTGCTTTTCTTCATTTCATATATTTTTGTCATCGTCTTCACATCAGAGCTCTTTCTGCCTGTGTTCTACAGATCTGGCATCACAAGCACCTATGAGGTAAGACGAGTACCCCCTTTTTCTTTACTTGGGAGGATTTGTTGTTTAGTCTCCATTTGAAAAAAAAATTTAATTCTTGCTTTTTTTCTCTAATAATATACATCCTCTTGGTGATAACACATGGTAAATAAAGAATGCTCACTTATTTTCTGGACAGTTACATAAGTGAAATATTACAATATGATTGGGAAAAGCTTAAGCTTTGTATACAGACACAACTGTTCTTCTGTCTATAGATTGGGAATAATGATGTCAACCCCATGAGACTATTTCAATGAGTAAATGAGAGCCTGTACATTCACACCGAATGCGTTGCCTAACCTGTAAGAGATTTTCAGTGAAAGAGAGCTGAAGTTATTTTTTGTAATATTATTAACATCATTATGAAAAGCATGCAGGAAATACGCCATGTGTGTTGGCATTTTCCAAGTAAGAAAACAGAGATAGTATAGATAAATGACTTAGTCAAGATTATACTGGATAAAGCTTACTGAGAACCCATTCTTTCTGTCTCTCTTTCCACCAGATGGTAGAGCTGAGAACTTTAATACAAATTATTACTAAGCTCCAATTTTTAATGGGGAAGTGGTAATGTTTTTGAAAAGCTAGAAAATATTTTAATGGGAAGGAATTGATAAATGATACAAACATGGGGAGTATTTTAAATGAGAGGAAAATAAGGCAGCAGTGTTTAGACTTTCCAATAATTCTCAAGAAAAATATCATGTTAAAATATGAATTTGCATGTCCAATGTTTAAGTGTGATTATTAATCAGGTTCTATGAAAAAGATGTTTATTTTCCTTATCCAACGTCATCCCTACCAAGTGATAGCAGAGGACTCTTATCAGACCTGTTTCTTTGTTTTCTAATTTTGTAAGCTAAATGATTATAAAGAATTACTCTAGACTTCAAAAGGCATTCAGGCAGTAAATATTTTCTGGTAGGTTTTAGAACTTATGATTCCACAGATTATCATACCTTAAATATCCAACATCAACCTTCTTTCCCCACAACAAAAGGTAATTAAAGATTGGGTCATACAACAGCTACTACAGGGGATATAGATCCAAGAGAAAATAATAAAATTTATGCTTAGTCTTAAAATATATATACACATAACCCCATTTCTCATTAGCATACTTCTAAAAATAGAAACATATTCTAGGTTTTTCCATTCACCTATTAAATTTTGAATCCCAAAGGCATTGTTAACATTTTAAAAAGACTTGCCTGGTGGATTGGGGGAGGGAGGTTGTCACTTTGTGAGGGGTGAAAATTGTAACTATTGTATCGTTTTGTACATCTGAAACTAATAAATAAATAAATAGAAAGAAAAAAAGAATTACCTAAGTAACTGCGAGAGAGAGAGAGAGAGAGAGAGAGAGAGAGAGAGAGAGAGAGAGAATGCAGTCAGAAAATTCAAGTTCAATTTTTAAATTCATTGCTTAATAGCAGGATGTCTTTGTGAAACTTCATATTTATCAGCTCCAGCTTTCATGCAGAAAATAATAACTCCCCTCTTTCATGAAAGTTTAGTTAAATGTGAAAAAGCTTTTTAATTATAAAAAAATACCCAAATATGAAAAAAATCACTTTTACCACTAACCATACCCTTCAATAAATATTTATTAAGCATTTACTATGTTCTAGATACAGTTCTAGGCCCCAGAAATAAAGCATTGGACCAAATCGCTGTCCTTATGCAGCTTACTTTATGGCAGGGAAGGGTAGTCAGTAAACATACTATGTAACAGAAATGTATATGCTGTGTAACTGTATGTTGAGTACTGCTCTAAGTACTTTACATGTAGTAACCCATTGGGCCTTAAAATAATCCTTTTAGGGCCGGCCGAGTGGCTCAGTTGGTTAAGAACTCGCTCAAGAGTGCGAGCTGAGCTCTGAGCAAGGGCGGTTCGATGCCGCCCGAGCTGAGTTGCCGTTGAGCTGCCAACAGGTGGCAGGATGGCTCAGCTAAAAAAAAAAAAAAATAAATAAATAAAAAATAATCTTTTTAGATAGGTATTATCATTATCATCCCCATTTAAAAGACTAGGAAACTAAGGTACATAAAGTTAAGCAATTTGCTCAGTGTCACGCAGCTAGCTAGCTAGCAACTGGCAGTTTTTCCAACCTGATCAGTCTAACTTTTGAGATCATATGCTGAATTACTATGCTATCCTGCCTTACTCAGTACAATAGAGAAAAAGTAAATAGGATAAGGTAGAGAGAAGGAGCACTGGTGTGGGTAGAGAATGTCAAGAATTCACACAGGGTGGATCCGTCAGGCATCAGTGATAATAAGGCAATTAAGAGGAGACCTGGGGAAAGCAGGGGATTACACCATAGGAGGAAAGAACATCCCAGGCTGAAGCAACCACGGATGCAAAGGCCCTAAAAGAGGAGTGTAATTGGCATGCTTGAAGGAAACCAAAGATATCAGTGTGCTTGGAGAAGAGTGAGCCAAAGAGAGACGTGAAAGATGAGATCAAAGAGGTGGGAAGGCCCAGTTACACAGGATGCCACTTCCAGTGGGTGTGCTGTCAGACAGAAGGATATTTGTGGGCAATTTGATTGTCACAATGATTGGGAGGAAACTGCTGGAATTTAGGAAGCAGGGGCAGGGCCACCAGATGTCTTGCAGTGTGTAAGACATACATATATAATGAGTAACTGTACTGTGGGTTTAATAATTTTTGAATGCCCTTATGTTCAACACCTGCTGCAAATAAAATTTGTTGGACTTTGCCACCTCATAATATTAACTTTTTAAAATAAGAAGTTATGCACACACTATAAATTAGTATATTTTCCCCAAATTAAAATGAAATAAAAACATTGTCTTAAAATTATTTAAAAAATTACTGTGCAATCCATCTATTTCATAGGTGCTGCTTAATACCTACTTAGCTGTGACTGGTTTTAGTAAAGTGGTTCAGTTACCACATTAAACCAACTGCGAACATGTGACCAAGGAGAGTTGAGACTCCTTTTTAATGATTAAATTTAATGCAGATATTTTTTAAAAAAAAGCATTTATAATATCAGTGTCTCCATGGGACATACATGGGTTGAGAAAGCTAATTGCCTCCTGTTTTAAAATGTATCTATATAGGCTCTAGACTCAGTCTGTTGGGCTTTGAATGCTAGCTCTGCCACTTGCTGGCTGTATACCTTTGAGAAAATTACTTAGCTCCTCTGTGTCTGATTTTGATGTATGTAAAATACTCATGATTAAAGCACAGATCTCAAAGGATGTCTTTGAGGAGTAAATGAAATATATGCATATACTTTTAACTCAGCCTGGCAAATGGTAAATGCCACATAAGTTTTATATTATTATTGTTGTTTTTAGTGTCTCCAAATTTATATTTAACTCAGTCTCTCTATAGAAGCTCAAATTTATGTTTGTTCATCCAGCATTCCCTGTTCCCTATGCATAGATATTGTCTCCAGGGTCTTTTTAAGTACATAAGACTGAAAGAAGCAGAATCTATTTCCCCACCCCTTGAATCTGAATTGGTCTTGTGATGTGTTTTGGCCCACAACGTATGGCAACAGTGATGTGTGGAACCTAAGCCTCATTTGGCTCAGAGCCTCCACCATTCTCTCCTAGAATGCAGTCCTGATACTGCTATGTCAGCTAGCTGGTCCATTTGGGCTAGCTTCTGGGGCATAAGCAGAAACAGAAAAAAACAGAGGCACCCTAGCCAACATCTGACATCAATGATCAGATGTGTTAATGAGGCCATCTTGGACCTGCTCACCCAGCTGATCTTCCAGTGGATTGCCCACAAATGAGAGAGTCTTGGGGAAACGAGTAGAGGAGTCACCCAGCCAATCTTCAAAATTAGGAGAATTAATAAATCCTTGATTTTTAAGCCCCTGAGTTTTGTGGTGGGATTTTTACAGCAATAGCCAAGTGATTTATTTTTTACTCTTTTTAATAGCCAGCTGATTTAAATGCTTTGTATTCAGTGGGATTTCAAGACTAAGATATGCCATCTGTGCTACTTTATCACTGTCTTGTACCATGTTAGAGCATAAGGACTTGTTCCTACCCTTAAGTTATAAATTATGCTCATTTGCAATATCATATATTTTCATTATCTCCACTTGGACAGTTTATAATTAATCTCATCATGTTGTCTCCACTTCAGTTAATGTTATTTCCTTATTTTTCTTATCATACACTAATAAACCCAGTCTGCTATTATTTACTCTTCACACTACTTTAGAAGTAGCTATCTCTACCTGCTCTCTCATTTCTCTTGGACTTCTTAAACAAAATGACTTCTGAACCACTTCTCTATGTCTTCTTTTACAGTGGTTTTAAGCATTATAGGTTACGTTTTTGTTTTGTTTTGTTTTGTTTTTAGTTCGGTAAATTGCTTTCCTTTTAATTCTCCTTTAAATTACATTTGTGGCATTGTAGCAGTTATATTTACATTTTGAGAAATTAGATGTGTAGGTATAAGGTATTATTATTGAATATTATTTTAACATAGTAAATAATGTTGCAAAATGTTTGTTGTGAAATGGACATTTAGGATCTGATAAGGTCTAAACCAATAATTGGCTTTTACTCTCTGTGAGATGGGTCATTATAGTGTTTGGGCAGAGGAGTGACATGATATGATTTTTATTTTGAGTATTACACTAGCTGGATGTTGAGAATGATTGTAGGGTTTCTATGCAAGGGGGTCTTCGAATAGTTAGGAAGCCATGGCTAGGTAAGAAATTATGGTGTTAGAATGACAACAGAGGAAATGATAAAAATGGATATATTTTGAAAGTGGAAAGTGGTCACCAGGATTATTTTATGAACTAGATGTGGGCAGTGAGAGAAAGAAAAGAGTAAAAGATGGCTTCATGTTATTTGGGCTTGAACCAACATGAAAAGTAGACTTGCTGTTCCCTGAGATGGAAAAGAATGTGGCTAGGCCAAGTTTGGGGTTTTGAAAATAATCAAATGTAATGACGGTAAATGTCATCAATTAGGAAGCTACTGCAGTAATCTGTGAAGACCAGAGTGTGCAATGTTTCTGTTGAACTTTCATATTACTTTTTTTTTTTTAAAGATTTTACTGGGGAATTGGGGGAGGGAGACAGCATTGGAGAATTGAGGAAGGGGAACAGACAAGTTGTTGTTCTTTTGTTCTTCAGTCTAGTGGTGGAGGAGGACGTTGCTTTACTGGCCCATGTTGGTATTGTGATCATTGCGCTCTTCCCAAGTGAGGCAGTCACTCACCAGCCATTGGATGGCAGCTAACCGTGGCTCACGGCAGCCCACTGCAGCAGGTGCTGCAGCCTATGCCCTTGGGGGCTACTCAAGGCAGCCCAGCTCCAGGCTGAGCTGTTGTTCACCATCTTAGCTGTAGAGGGTGCAGCGTCACTGGCCCTCATGTGGGATCTGAACCGGGTCCCTGCTGCTCAGAGCTGGTGCTTCCAAGCCAACTTTTAACCAATGCATCACTTAGCTGGCCCACATTACTTTTTTTTTTTTTAAGAGGGCAGTGTCACCAGCCCTTATATGTGGGATCCAAACCAGGACCTCTGGCGATCCAAGCCAGCTCTTAACCACCGCACCACTTGGCCAGTCTTGGCTCTTTTTTTTTTCTTTTCTTTTTTTTCAGGGCAGTGTCACTGGACCTCATATGTGGGACCCAAACCGGGGCCGCTGGCTTCCCAAGCCAGCACTTATCCACCGCGCCACTCAGCCAGTCCTGGCCCACATTACTTTTGATTATAGTAGTATATACCACAAAGATGACCAATGAATGAGTGAGTGAATACACTAAAAAAATGAGTGAATATATTCTTTTAGATGTGAATTATGCAGTTGAAATAGGCTGTCTTGTTTAATGGATGAGAAACAGGCTTAGATTAAAGAGTAATCTGGTAGCAAAGTTCAAACTAGAATTCAAGGAGTCTTACTTCTGTTCCTCCCACCCCAGCATATATCTTTTCCTCCATATTGTCTCTCTACTTTAACTTAAGATAGGAAGAACACAGATCAGATAGTAGAGGGTTTAGAATCTCAAACCTGGGATGTGCACTTTATGTTAACGATGGAGTAACATTGAAGATTTTGAGAAAAAGAGTGACATGATGAGTGTTGTGTTTAGGAAACTGATGTGGCTGATGCATGGTTGATGGAATGAGTGGGAAGAACTGGCATTTGGGAGATCAATTAGGAAGCTACTGCAGTAATCTGGAATGATGAAATGAAGGACTGAAGTCAATTTGGGGGAAGCGGGATATAAAGGGAAAGGATGGCTTCACTATATCCAGGAGGAAGATCCCTGCATTTTACTCACATAAACCATTTATTTTCTCTGACCAACATGAGAAGCTTGAGCTACAATTGAGCTTTAATATATTTTTTACTTTAAGCAATCCATAATTTTGTCTTGTTCTCTGAAGTACATGTATATAGAGCATAAAATCACATTATAAGACCAAAGCACTAAACTCAGAGAAATACCAAGAAAATGAGAACTTTCTCAGCAGCTCTTATGTAAAACTTGCTGATTACATGTTCTGTCTGTTCTTTCTAGTACTTACAACTACGATTCAACAAACCAGTTCGCTACGCAGCAACAGTCATCTACATTGTGCAGACGGTAAGGGTAAAGTGCTGTGGCCGATGTGGAAATGTGGGGTGACAAGATACGGATTCATTTCATGGGTAGTTAACTCATTTAAGGAGCGACTTAATACTAAGAAGAAAATACTTTCTTCCGATAGTACTTTCAAGATACGTGATTACATCAAGAGCTGGACATTGCATATACCCCATACATACATGTAAATAATAACAAATCAATGTATACCATAAACCACAAAGGGGAAAAAATTTTTTTTAAATTTATTTCAACTCTTATTTAACCTATACAAGTTGCTTTGGGTATGAAGATATTAAATGGTCTGTTAACTGATTTTTCTTTCTTTCCTTTTTTTTTTTTTCTTCTCATTAGTTAACTGAGTTGAACCAGAAATACCCGTTTTGCTGAAAATCATTTTAAGACAGTATTCCCAAACCAATACTGCCACTTCTCCCTTTTGTACTCCTCTCCTATTTCTCAGGCTGTGGGGTGTCCTCATGTCACTTCAAGGTTGTCTGTGGCACACCACTGGTGTGTTTCCTATGACTCATGAAGCACTTCCTGCTAAAAGATAAACTTCTTCCCATTTTTTAGTGAAAACTCCCACTCACTGATGAAAGGATTTGAGAGAGAAAAGCAGGAAAACAATGCTCCTTGACCTGCCCATGAATTTCTACATGGTGAAATTCCATTTGAAGTAAAATGTGGCTGCACCCATTTCCATCAATGTAGTGGCTGTAATTCTGGGAGTTAGATGGTGTATTCATTATGTTGATCACCCATATTGTTAGTGTTCTCTGCACAGAACTTTTTCCTCCCAGATGCTTTCCAGCTCCACTCTAAAATCCATATTTCACCAAACTGCTAAAAATGTATTTGTGTCAATGTGATATGTGCATGGGGGAAGAGGAGTAGAGGGAGGGTGAATCAAAAGCTTAACTTGAAGCCTATTTTTCTATCCTTCATAAATATACCAAATCTGGTCATAATATCTCAAAATTTGCAGTGATCTTAAAAGCTTAACCCCTTCCTCCATCAAATGCTTATATGCCTTCTGCAAACTAGTTACAGTGGTCAACAAATTCAAAATTAGAGGATGGGAATCCAATGCGTGGTGAACACATTGAAGGAAATGCAGCTCCAACGTCCATAAAGAATCTTCTAGGCAGCTTTCTTTTCCTGTCACTTCTCCCACTGTTCACCTAATTCTTATTTCTCCACCAGATTCTCTACACAGGAGTGGTGGTGTATGCTCCTGCTCTGGCGCTCAATCAAGGTGAGTTATCAACATTCCTTGGGTATATTCCACCACTTTTTTTTGGCTGCATTCTCACCTTGAGAAATATACATAAAACATTTGGGGGAGACATTCTTGTGTTTCGCGTGTTCTGAATTACTGTAAGAGTCACAACATAAAGCTCTGAACATTGAAAGTATCACAAACAATGAGTTTTTGCCTACATGGCTTGAAACACCCAGTTTGATTGTTGTTTATTTTGTTATTTAATCACTAATGATGGCAGTTTTGGTGTTATGAATGCACAACCTCTAAATAAGGTCATCTATAATATATGGTGATTTCTTAGTGATTTTGTAAAGTAGATAATCTGAGTACAATAATAAAAGGAACTTGTAGTAATTATTTCAAGATTCATACTAGACCCTTTTGAGAGACTAGAAACCTGGAAACAAAAAGAAAAATGAAAGTGAAAAAATTTCATAATGATACCTATGGTATTGGAAGTCCTCAATATTTGATTTAATCATGCTATCTACTTATATTGAGAAATATTGGTTCATAGTTGATGTTTAATTGATTTCAAAGTACTCAGGTTAACTTTGTTAAAAAAAAACAAACACAAATTACTGATGTAAAGTTTGGAAGCTCCAGAATTTTAGGAGGAAAAATTTGGCTTTTAACATTATATGAAATTTATGGACTGGGTTGAGGTATACTAATATAATAAAATAATTATTATCAGAGGTCAGAAAATGTAATAAGAGAAAACTCTAATTTGACTTTCATTTGCCCACAAAGAACAGTGACAAAAATATTGTGACTTTTCTTATAAAGCTTACTCTTTTATTTTCCTCGAAGAAACTTTTTTTAATACCTTTTCTCCTTTTGTAGTGACTGGGTTTGATCTCTGGGGCTCTGTGTTTGCAACAGGAATTGTTTGCACATTCTACTGCACTCTGGTATGTATCTAACTGTGAAAAAGGATTTAGCACTATCTCCTAATATGGAATAAGGGCAAATCTCCAAAAATAGGGCATCTAAATATAGCAGAAATTGCTATTCCAAAATTAAATAGAAGTATCCTGACTTATCTGTTACAGCTTCCTGAGATAGGTGCTGTTGTTTTATTTAAAACTATTTTTAGTATCAACCATTAGTGGAATTGAGGCTCTGAGCTAATTCGAGAAAGCCACGGCTAAGAGAAGATTTAATGAAAGTAATATCTCCTTGATCAGAGGATTAAGTGACCAAATGCACTTAAAAAAAGCTCATTAATAGTGACTATAAACCACTGTCTACTGGTTGAGAAATACAAAATGCATGTGGGCTGACCAAGGATGGCTGGTATTTTATAAACCTGAGTGTTTCACAGATTGCTTTTTTGTCTCTTATTTATGGATAAACTTAGATTCTACATCTAACATTTGGCTTTATGCATGCTCAGTTTTTAATCAAGGAACCTGAGTGGTATTCACAACGTATTTATATGCTCGTTACATTTAGTTTAGTTCAACAAACATTCACTGAGCACCTATTATTTGCCATGTCCTGCAATGGGAAGTTTTATTCTTCTGAGTTATTGGCATCATATATGGAGGCTGTACGTTACTAGTTAAGAATATGGCAATGGTTCCTGGATAGCTGAATTCTCTTTCCTCCTCTATAGAGAAAAATAAAATACTTGATATATTATCGCGTAGCAGACCATATGTGTATTTTGGCATTATGTGCATATTACATACTCTTTTAACATATGTCATGATAATATAAAACTTAAAAATATCCTTAACTCGTTCTTCACACATGGAAATTCCCCCATTTGTTTGCCCCACAAAGTTTTATCTTAATTTGTTTCCATTCCATTCTCACTACCATACCATTCTATGCCAGACACACATCTCCTCCCTAAGCTAAAAATAGCCTCCTGCTCCTTAAGTATCTGGCCTTATCTCACAGATGAGTTGCTCTGAGAGGTACCTGCTCATAGAATGATAACTATTGGAGATGCATTGCTAGGGACCCTAAAGGAAGACATCTTAACAATAATAATGAGAGCCAGAAACAGTGGAATAACATCCTCAAAGTGTTGAAATAAAACAACTGTCAACCTATTATCATGTATTCAGCAAAACTATATTTCAGGAGCTGACTGTCAAGAACCAAGATCATTTACCACTAATATATCTTCCCTTGAAAAAATCCTAGAGGAAGTGCTGTGGGAAAAAGAAATATTATCCAGTTTTAAATGGAAGAGTGATGCTAAGATAATAAAGTAATCAACATTTAGTAAGTGTGGTCAATACAATGTTAGGTGCTTAATGACAATAATATTAATACATTTATAGTATAGTATAAATTATATAATATCAACTTATATATTATATATGACAATTTATGCTATAAAATATAATAATAATTGTTATTATTATATTTAGTTTTGGGATTAAGAAAAGGAATAACCGTTTTCTTAAAGGATTAAGAAAAGGAATAGTGGGACAATAGAATGTAAAATTGGGAAGAGAATAATCAGATGCAAAGATTTTATAATTCTTTAATTGACTTTTCTTCAATTTAGACTCTAAATTAATAATTTCATGGTAAAATTTCAAAGGAACCCATTTAAATAAAATGGTCAAAGAGGAAAATAGAATTAAAACAAAACAAAGCCTCAACTCATTTAAGCAAGAAAGGAAAAGAGATAAAAAGCCTAGAAGAAGTAAAACAAATAGAAACCAAAAAGTAAGATGTCAGAAATAACTCTGGATATTTTAATAATCACTATAAGCTAAAATGAACCAAATTTACTACTTCTTAATTGGTTTCAGTGCTTCTCTCCCCTGCATGCCTCTGTCAAATTAATCTTCTTAAAACATCCATTTTTCTTCATATCACTTGACTGACTTAATTCTGTTTTTGCCTCCCATTGCTTACAGGACAAAGTATAAACTTCTTAGCCTAGTATTGGAAATCTTTCATTATGTGAATAAATCCATCCATCTAATTGCTTCACCTTGCACCTGTGTTCCATTTCTCCTCTCTCTAGCCAGGTTAGAAGCTTCTATGTCACACCAAAATGGTGAATTATTTATCTAACACTTTTGCTCATGTTGCAGTCTTTTTACACTGAGAATGCTGTTGGATGCACAGCCTATCTAAGATAACCAGTGGAAGAGATTAAAACAAATAAGTGATTTCTGCTGTCCAGCTGTTTGCAATCTAGTGAAGTAAGCACTAGATTCCAAACAACACAGACTGATTAAATATTGAAGTGACTCTCAGGGCACAATCAGGGTTATAGATGAGTGGTGTTATGTGTGGGTGTGTCTTACTGTATGAAGGAGTCATAGAGTCAGAGCAGTTTTTATGGTGTCTGTAATCTGTCCTTCAATGAACATTTGATAAAGTGGTTCATCTCTTGCCTCATGTCTAGGGGAAGTTCAGGCTTATGCTTATTTTTGCATAACTAATGCGAAGCAGTCTCTGAAAACCGAGGTCTTTGACATGTAGTCCTCATATTACTAAAATACAATCTTGATATTTGGAAGGCTGAATGTCTTCAAAGGAAATCAAAATGCCACTATTTGTGAGGTGGGAGGTAAGAAATTGATTATCTCTCAAATCAGGATTTGAACAGAATATACAAATACAATGTCTCTGACAGGAATTTAATGTCCTTTTTTTAAAAAAAATTACATTTTGATTTTAATTTTAAAAAAAGAAAAATGGTGGGACAACCTCTATATTATCTTTCTTCTCAAGATAAAGATGAAGCCTGTCATCTTTTCACAGAAGTTTTTGACACTCTGGAGGAGTAACTGAGGAAGATAATTCTATTATTCATGTTAAAAATACCATGTCCTTTTATTCTCATAGTGCTATTCATTTTCAAAGCACTTTTAAATGTATCTCTTCATTTAATCTTTGCCAATTTTCTCATTCCTCCTTCACCACAGTCCTAAGGGATTCTATACCTGGATTATTCTAGTAGCCTCTTCCTTTCCTGTTTTCTTCACAGCTAGAGCTGTACACTGGAATTACTTGAGTAACTTTCATAAAACACTGATGACTGGATGTTCCCCCAGATCTCAATCTATTCAGTCTCTCTGGTGATAGGGCTCAGACACTGTTTTGTTTCTTCACTTGTTTCCCAATTCCCCCAGTGACTCTAAAGAGAAGCCACATTTAATAACCATAGTTCTAGCCTCTGGCCCAATCACACTGCCCTGTGTTCTGTTAGATCCATCCTTCTGAGACTCTGGTTTGCTCACTTCACTATGTGACCATCTTCAAAGCTCTTAAAGCTCCCTTTTCCTTGATCTAGAATTGAGCATCCTTTTCTAGTTCTTTTCTTTTTTCAAAGTATTCTCCCATTTAGTTTTCCAAAATTTATTGGGTTGTCCTAAAAGCCACGACATATTTTTTCTGTTTTTGTTGCAAAAATGCATCATGACTTTTTCGACAACCCAATATTTACTGTCAATAGTTTTACAAAAAGAAATCTCACGTTGTCCAATTCAGAACTGGATGATTATCCTCAGTTCCCTGGCTTTCTCATCACATATATTTAATTAATCACAAGCTATGTTGATTTTTGCCTCCCGAACATCTTTCAAATCCATCAACTTCTTTCCATCTCCACCCTACCTCAAGCTGCTATTTTGCACATGGATGACTGAAATAAACTCTGAGCTGCTTTCTCAACTCCTTTTCTTGTATGATCCTTGCAATCCATTGTTCACACAAACACTGCTGAAACTACTGTGAAGCAAATAAAAGCTATCATCATATAAATCTCTCTAAAGCTCTTTTATTGTTCTTGAGAAATAATTTGCATAGCCTTGTCAAAATCTGTGTGTTCTGGTCTCTAGCAAATTCAGAAACCTCCTTTTAGGTACTCTCTCTGTATAATCTTCAATCTATGTAATCTTGTTTGTTTCATTTCTTCAGGCAGCTATGCTTCTCCTTCTTTCACACATGCTGCTTCCCTTTCCTCTTTGTCCTCTGTGCCTGGTAAATTCCTACTCATTCTTTTGAGCTTAGCTCAAATGCCACTTTCTCAAGACCAGGTCAGGATTCCCTGCTATATGCTCCAATAGTATCTTGTTCTTATTAATATAATTTTCCACAATTTTAAATAAATAAAATATTGTTGTCTAGTATCTGCTTCTCCCTCTAGATTATAAACTCTGAAATTAAGCAAGAAATCTGTCTCTTTCATTTACAATTTAATTGCCATGCTTAGCATAGTACTTGGCACATACAAGGTGTTCAGCAACCATGCTGAAAAAAAAGAAAGATGGGGAGGAAGGAAGGAAGGAAGGAAGGAAGGAAGGAAGGAAGGGAAGGAAGGTAGGAAGGATGGGAAAGAAGGAAGGAAGGGAAGGGAAGGAAGGAAAGAAAGAAGGAAGGAAGGAAGGAAGGAAGGAAGCAGGGAGGGAGGGAGGGAAGGAAGGAAGGAAGGGAGTGAAGGAGGGAGGGAGGAAGGAGGAAGGAGGGAGGGAAGGAGAAAAAATATAGATCATATTAGCAGGTAGTTGGTGCAGAATTGGAAGAGTTGCATGCTTCACTTTTAAGAACTTATATCCATTCTCTCCATTTCAGGGAGGATTAAAAGCAGTGGTGTGGACAGATGCATTTCAGATGGTTGTCATGATTGGGGGCTTCGTAACAGTTCTCATTCAAGGATCAGCTGAAGCTGGTGGATTTCACAATGTATTAGAGCAATCGAGAAATGGATCTCGACTGACTATGTTTGAGTATGTCCAATGCTACATTTTCATATTGTATAAAAATTTAGATGCATGGCCTCATCACCCAACATTATATCTGGGTATCAAAGGAGCATCTTTGTTCATTCGCTTCTCTCTGCCTTGCAGCTTTGATGTAGATCCTCTCAGGAGGCACACATTTTGGACAGTGACAGTGGGAGGAACTTTTACGTGGCTCGGGATCTACGGAGTTAATCAGTCAACCATCCAGAGATGTATTTCTTGCAAAACAGAAAAGCATGCCAAGCTGTAAGTTATTAATAAGGAGACACTTCTATGTTTTCTCTGCCCTTATTGGGTATTTATTATATATGCTTCCTAGTGTGTGTGTGTGTGTGTGTGTGTGTGTAGAAAAACAGAAACAATATTCCAACAATATTTTGAGGCAGGAATTATTACTCCAATCACAGCAACAGAGTGGTAGAATTGGGGTTTGAACTCATGTCAGTCTGCCTTTGCTCTCCATTATTTGCTGCCTCCATTTTCAGAGAAATCACTAGGTTAAATTATGTGCTATGGGTAGCCATGCAGAGGCAAACTGCACATATTTCTCACAGTTTCTATGATGAGATAACCTTTATCACTTATTTGATTCAGCATGTGGTTTCTGCAACTACTGTTTTTCTTTTGATGGATATCCCTTTAAAATTTTCAAGGGAAGATTTAAAAATAAGCAACCCCAAGGTCATGAGGCAGGTCATAATGGAACCTTAGCCGCTCCAGCTATTGCCAGGGTAGCCTTGCCAGGCTGCTTACTTTGAAGGGCTCCAGCAGGCGCACAGCTTGTCAAGCCTTTGCCAAGCCCAGCAAGTCATTCCACGCTCTAGAACGGGGACCAAAGAAAAGTATAGGCTTTTTTACAAAACTGGTAGAAATAGCCTAGAACTGCATGTAAAATGGGCATTTTATCCTCATTGCTGCTTTCCAAAGTTCCAGCCTCCCCTGACTTGTCAGAATACTGTCAGTTTTTCTTAGAGTGAGAAACAGTCATGATGAATATTTCCACAACTGATTTTAAAATACTTTCACTGCACAGTTTCTTGTTTAGACTGAATAGAAATGATTGCCTGGACATGGTTCACCATATTGTAACTTGAACTCTGAAAGAGAATACATTACTTTATATATTTCACACACTCTCAGAAGGAAGGAGTACACTCATTATCTAGAATTTCATCAGTTCACTGAGAGCATATTTATAGTCTACTGCAATAAATAATATTAACAAATCTTCCACACACATGACCACCACTTTATCAGATAGGGGAATTACTGAAAGTGTATTTAAAATCAAGTGTGTCTTTGATCTTAAAATTCATATAAATTTAAATTCATTTAAAATAAACTAGAATTGACTGTATCTGTGAAGGAAAGAAACTTCTAGTACAATACATAACAATTCTCTGTGACATCTAGTCTTTTTAAAATCTTATGTGTTTGTGTGATATTATTTTTTTCTTGTGAACATGCCTAATTTTCTCCATGTTACTATAATAGTACCTGAAAGTTAGGAAATGTATCTATTTCATCATTTTCCCAATGTATTATAACAAGGCCAAGAACAATGCTTTGTGCTTATTATTTATCACTTATTAAACAAAGTAATGCTTAAGAAGGTCATGCTTCTATGTGTGTGTGCATATGCAAGTAAATGGACACGCATTACACATGCATTTAATTGCATGGCCAGAATGCTAATTACTCACTAAAGATGTCATCTTAAGCCAAATCTTCCTCATACCTAAGAATAATATCACTTACTAAGTCCTTTTAGATGTACTTTGTGGAAGCTGACTTGGATTCCTTTTGTTTCTAGACCCCTGCTTATCTTTCAGGACGGCTGGTAGTAAATGCTATGTGTTGTATTAAATACCAGTAAGTGCTATGAGGGTAGGAGGAGCTGACACAAGTTATTAGGTCCCTTCCCAATACACCCTATCTCCTGACTGAAATGAGCACACCACACACCGTCATGTATTTTCCATTCCCATTGTTTATTGTCTTAATATTTCTTATCATAGCTAAGATTTTATTTATTTCATCTCAGCAATTGTTACCTGCCTCCAATTCTAGAATATCACCTCCATGAGGGTGGGTTCTGCTGTATCCCAGGGACATAGAAGAGCCTGGTACACAATGATGCCTAATAAATACTTTCTGAATGAATTAATAAAATGGCTTAAATTACAAACAAGTGAATTAACCTTGTAGAGAGTTAAAGTCGATAACCTTGTAGAGAGTTAAAGTCGATATCTAAATAAATTCATAATGCAAGGAGGACTTTAACATTCTATTGGGTTGTCGGAAAAGTCATGACACATTTTTGCAATGAAAAACAGAAAAATACGCCATGACTTTTCCAACAACCCAACATGTAATTTTGCCATTGATTTCTCATTTCCCATATTTACTGGTAAAGTTTTTAAATGGTTTTGGGTAATCTATATGGCTGTATAACCTCCATATATTTTTACAGAGTGTACCTTATTCAATCCTCATATTAGTTCTACAGTAAGGAGGCAGGTGTGTTACACTGGTTTTACAGATGATATAACTCGCTCAGAGTGTTAGTGACTTGTCGAAGATCAGATAGTTGTTAAGGATAAAGTTTTCTGATTCTAGGTTCAATGCCCTTTTCCAAAAAGAAATAATGTAAAGACTGATCATATTGTAATGAACTTCTACCATTCATTCATTCAATCATTTATTACCAAAAACAGAATAACTTATGTCTGCTATGTGCCAGCACTATTGTATGCTCTGGGCACATAGCATTGTGCACTGTGTTTGAGTTAGGAAACAGATTATAAGTGAATACATTCTACAATGTCAGGTAATGACAAATGCTTTAAGTTGTAAAGCAGTATAAGGAGTAGAAAGAGAGGAAAGAGCAAGTGGCTGTTTCAGAGGAAAAGGATCAGAGAGGCCTCCCTAGGAAATGGTCTGAGTAAAAGCTTGAATGAAGGATAGCCAGAGTACAACCAATGTAATGAATAGGAATTGATCACCTTATGTATCGATTGTATTCCCAAAAGGCTGTCTCTAATTCAAGCCCTTCCAAACAAAAACAAACAAATAAATTTCAGGATAAGCATTGTTAGAACACTCCCAAGGAAGTAACTTCTGAGATAAGACTCTTTTCTCATGTAAATCACGTAAAATAAAAACTTATAAATGGGATAATTATTTAACATGTTTGTTTTATAAATGAATACTTTGATTTATGGGTTTTTTTGAAAGTCAGATACATCTGTACAGTACTGGTTTTAGGGGACTTTGAAATGAATATGCGTCCTTGTATTTGAACTTAGATGCATCTGATTTCCTTCAATGACTGGATCCAAGAGAATGGCCAGTGTCGCTCTCTTGGTCCCCCTGCATCTATCTCCAGAATGAGATTATTATTCTCTTAAACGAATGTAAGCCCAGTCTACTTTCAGATGCTCCCTGAGATGAAGAAAATGAATAACATTTTGATTTTCAAAGGAAAATAATGAATACAAAATCGTAGGATACTGGAAAAACACTCAAATTGGAATTAAGCATATCTGTATGTGGTAGAATAAAAATAATTGCTCTAAAGAATATGGGTGACATAACCTTAGGTTTTTCATCCTTTCTATCATCTTAAAAACAAAAAATCTCAACTTAAATTTCACCTGAATTAATCTCCAAAGTGAATATTTTCAAAATTCGTCTATGTCTACATTTATCTCCTCATCCCTCTAAAAGAAAAGACGCTGGTTTTTTGACAGTCTCATGAATTGAGTGGGGGGAACATCACTTGAAGTTATATAATATGAGTGATTGTTATGTGAAATTTCATCTAAGACAATAGATCTCATACCACACATTGAGGCTTTGCAGAAAAACTCCTGATTTCAAAAGAGAATCCATCAAAAATCTACCTCATTCAAATTTCATCATCAGTCTAAGAATACACTGTTCCCAACCCGCCCCCCACCAAAAAAAAAAAAAAAAAAAAGCGAAAGTATCAAATGCAATGATTCTTGAGGCCTGTAGAATTTTATTTTATAGCAAAAGGCCAAAAAATCTTTATCTTGAGCCTTCAGTGATGACCTACGCATACTGTAATACAGCATAGAGACCATCGATAGACTCGTGTGTTCTTTTCTAGAGCCTTGTACTTCAACTTGTTGGGTCTCTGGATCATTATGTTCTGTGCTGTCTTCTCTGGCTTAGTCATGTATGCCTACTTCAAAAACTGTGACCCTTGGACTTCAGGCATTATCTCAGCACCAGACCAGGTACATTCTCCTGTGGGACCTGTAGGAATGGCCAAAATGAGCATGCTTCTGGCCATTGGTGGGTCAGGTGGGGTCTTTCTCTTCCTTTCTAGCCACTTTCCATACCCCAAAGACTTGATTCTTTTCCTCTCTTCTTGGGTAATATCACCAAACATTAGGTTCTATTATGAGGGAGTGACATGTAAAGAAGAAGATATCTCACCTTGCCATTGAAGACAAGGCCTGGAGCTAGGGCAAGGCTAAGGAGAGGGTAGGGTGGGCTGGAACCCGTGGCTTTGGTTGTCAGTGGTACCTTTCAACTCTTTTTCGATACATCTCAAGGTTGGCTAGTGATGCTTTCACCTCATATTGAACAAAATGACCCTTATTTCTATAATGCTTCTGCCTCATGTCTTCTCATCAGTTGGACCTCAGGTCCATGGATGGGATCCAGCATAAGCTCATTTGCTAGCATCTAACAACCTTTCATCCTTGCAAACTCCTCTATTATTTATTCTGTTTTATTTTTTATTATTATTTTATTTTATTTTTTTTAGCTGAGCCATCCTGCCACCTGTTGGCAGCTCAATGGCAACTCAGCTCAGGCTGGCATCGAACTGCCGTTGCTCAGAGCTCAGCTCACACTCTTGAGCAAACTCTTAACCAACTGAGCCACTCTGCCAACCCTCTATTGTTTATTAATTCCCACTCTCTTCTCTCTCTCTCTCTCTCTCTCTCTCTCTCTCTCTCTCTCTCTGTCTCCATACCTCCTTTTGCAAAAAACCTATATTCCCACCTTTCAGACCCTGCTTGATATGACTACTAACCCTATCCTCTTTTGCCTCCTCTGCAGCTGATGCCTTACTTTGTCATGGAGATATTTGCCACAATGCCTGGACTGCCAGGCCTCTTTGTGGCCTGTGCCTTCAGTGGAACTCTGAGGTTAGTATACTGACACAATGCTGCTCTGATGACAATGGTAATAACAATAAGGACAAAGGTGGTGGTGGAGTAATTGTCAGTACTTACTGAGTACTTACTGTGCATCAGCTGCTTGGCTGAATGCTTTGTTTCCATGTGCTCATTAGTTGCCACACTATATATGCAACTGAAACCTTGCTCATATTATCTTCAGTTTCTAGATAAGAAAAGTAAATTTAGCAAGGTAGATAACTTATGCATGGTGACATTGTAAACTGCAGAGGCAGCAGGTAAGCCTAGGTTGGCCCCTACATTAGACTTCTCTGTTAATTTCCTCAGCCTGTCTGAAGCCAGCTGCTCCCACGATTTCACATCCCCTTCACACAAGGCAGCTGACTCTGGTGGCATTTCTCATTCAGATGCAATATCTCTGCAGATCCACCCTTTGCAATCCATTCTTCCCATCTTCAACAACACTCTTAGGCAGCTGATAACTTCCATCCCCCACTTGTAGACATCATTCTAAATACAAGATTATTCATACATTTATTCTGATGGATATTTTAGAAGATTTCTATGATGCCAGGCACAGTTGGTGGCAGTGGGGATGCTGCAGAGAACAAGACTGACATAGCTTTGCCCTCATATAGAGTTTGCATTCTAATTGACATGGAAGATGGATAATATAGAGGCAAACAAAATAAACAAGATATTATTTGATAATGGCAAATAGTATAAAGGAAACAACTGAGTGATATCCTTGAGATTAGTGAGGCCTGTGGGTTCTGTTTTTAATAAGGTCTTTAGCGACCTCTTCTTTGAGTAGGTGACTCAAAGGTGTGTTGAGCTCCCAAGGGTGCAGAAAAGCTGGCTGCATGAAGAGCATGGGTGGGAACCTTTATAGGCAAGGGGGAGAGCAAATTCCAAGGCCCCCAAGAGAGAAGCTCTGGGAGATTTTAGATACAAAGAGAAAAGTAGAAGCACAAGGAACTGGTAGCAATGCGGATGGGCATGACTTTGAAGAGATGTGCAGGCATCAGGTTATGAAGAGACTTGATGAATTGTAGAGTTTGCATTTTGAATCAAATGGGAAGACATTAGAAGGTGTGAAGCAAGGGAGTGACTGAGTGGTGTCATACAAGAGAAGGCTCAGCCTTCTATGTAAGTAAGGAAGGGACTATAATAAAAGCCTCAGTGGTATAAATGAGTGAGTAGTTAGGAGACATTTGTCTTGATCTAGGTAAAAGATGATAGTGACTTACAGAAGGATAGGGAGCAAAGTGTTGAGAGCAATAAACTAAAATATTAAGGTAGTGTCATTACTTTCCTCTAAGCCAGTCCTTCTGCCTTTATGAATCAGAGACTCAGCTGGCAGGGGAAAAACCTTATCTCCCTTCCTGGAACTGAGTTGCAAAGAATCAATTACAGGATTGGTCAAAGGCCAATTTTAACATAGGAAAATGATCAGGGTCAAAATCTAGCAGTATCAGAGGATAAAAGTAAAAACATTATATCTTATTCCTCAAATCCCTTTTGTCACCCCACAGAATTAACTGCTTTTACTCATTTCTTGTTAATAAATCAGAAAATGTCTTTGCTCATGTAAACATGCAGATCTTTTAACACAAAAAGAGATCATGGCGTATATACTGTTTCATTTCTTTAAACTAATATAATTTAGAAATCTTCCATATCAGTAGGACTACCTTGTTTTTTTGATCTACTATAATTTAATTGACCAGTCCTTTAACATAAGGCATAACTAGCAATGCTTATGTCTTAGTCCATTTTCGCTGCTGTAACAGAATACCATGGACTGGGTGGCTGATAAACAATGGAAATATATTCTCAAGGCTAAGAGGTCTAACTAAAGTCCAGGCACCAGCTATTCAGTGTCTGATGAGGACCTACTTTCTGGTTCGAACATTGCTGTCTTCTTGCTGTGTCCTCACATGGTAGAAGGGATTTCAGAGCTCTCTGGGGTCTCTTTTATAAAGTCACTGATGCCATTCATGAGGGCTCCAGCCTCATGACCTAATCCCATCCCCAAAGCCCCAACTCTGAATACCATCCAATGGAGGTTAGGCTTCAACATATGAGTTTTCGTGGAACACAAGCATTCAGTCCTTATCACACTGCATTGTACATCTTTGAGAAATTGTGCAAGGATATATGTAGGTTACATTCCAAGAACTGGAATACTATGCCAAAATACATATTCATTTAAACTTTTTGTGGACACTGCTAAGTTGACTTCCAAAAATTTGTTCCATTTTGTACACTGAAAAGAAAACACAACAGTGCGCCTTTCCCCACATTATCATTAATATTGGGTACTATGAAGCTGCTAAACTTGCCAGACTCATAATTAAAAAATGGCAGCTAATTTAAATATGAATTCCCTTGATCATATGTGGTATTGGCTAGTTTTCCCTACTTTCCTTGGCCGTTTGTTTTTCTTTTTTCTTTTTTGTTTGTAAAATGACAATTCATTTTGTTAATTTTTTCTTGCGACTTTTCCTCAAAACTCAAGAGAGTTTTGAGATATGTCTTATTTTTTCTTGCTTGCCCTTTATGTATTTGCTTTATTAATGATATTTTTGAGTATATGGAGATTTTATTTCATATTGATCAATTATTTTACATTATGGTTCCTGAGTTAATATCTTTCTCAGAAAAGCTGCTCCATTCCATGATTATAAATAATAATGCAGACATCATTCTACTATATTTAGTCTTATTAAATGTTAAAATTATTAAATCATCTAGACTATACATGTGACATAAGGAATTTTTTCCTTATTTTCCTTCTAAGTTAGTTACCAGTGGTTCCATTATTATTATTATTTTTAGTAATAAAGCCATCTTTTTACCACTGACTTGAAAAGCTATTTTTGGTACATCCCACATTCTTTTACGTATTTGGGACTTTTTATGGATTCTCTTTTATATATATTTTTTCATCTATTTGTCTATAGCTATGCCAATACTAATAGTTTTAGTGATTGCGCTTTAAAATGTGATTTAATATCTGTTAGGCTGGCCCTTATTCATTGCTTTTCTTTTACAGAGTTTCCCTTGATATCTAGTTTTTTTCCTAATTATTTTCAGTTAATTCTTTAGGATTTGATTAGACTGAAATCATGATATCTGCAAATACCTTTGCGTTGTTCTCTTCTAATAGTTACACTGCTATGTTCTTTCTCATATGTAATTGTGCTTTGAGAACAGGATAAATAATTGAGGGATATCAGAAATCCTTGTTTTGTTATGTACGTTAAAGGGATTTGTTCTTGGATCTTACTATTAAACATGATTTTCAGTTTTGATTCAAAAGATATTTACATTTTTAAATACTTAAGTAAAGTTTATAAAATTATAACAAAATGAGTATATTTATTTTACTTTTAGGAAATATTTTTATCAGGGAGAGTATTGAATTCTGGTAAAATTTTGGCATTTTTTGAAATGGGTATTTTTAAAATTTTGAACATTTGACGTATCACTGTGTTGACCAATTTCCAAAATAGCAACCTCTTTAAATTCATATAATGACTTTAACTTGTAAATGGTGTAATTTTAATTTAGTGTGCTGTTGAATTATTTTTACTAATATTCTTTTAGGGTTCTGCATCAATAACACAAAGTGATATTGTTCTGTGGTGTCGATATTAGGATCGCAAGGAAACTAAGGACAGAAACAGTGAGGACTAGAGGATCAAATACAAGTAGGAATGACACTCTAGCTTTCATTTCGTCCTTTTCTACAGAGCTTTATTTATTTATTTTTCTCTCACTCTAAGGCTGACTCTCTCCATCCTGGTGAAATATAGCTGTGAACAGATTAAATCTCCCATTAGAGAATGGTCCACTGATTTGATTTCAACTTCAAAAATTCCAAGGAAGGGACACCCTGGAGAGTATGTAGCATAAAGAGATTTCTGCTACGGTATTAAGGAGTGTGTTGGGTTATGGAAAGGGCAATACAAGAATAGGGTTAGAATAAAGTGATGGTTGTTGAGGGATAGGAAAAAACAAAGATGTCTACCATCTGGTAACAGCTTTAGAATTTGAAACACTGACATATGGATAATACACCCATCTAGAAAAGCAACCCAGCAGAAATTCTAGAAATCTGATCCTTCTGGGTTCAATTCAGCTTTTTGTTCCCTCCTTCCCAATAGATTCAAGGGTTAACCCTAATATTGGAAAGCCTCACATGATGGATTTTGATACATATATGTTGGGGGACATGAGAGCTCCTTTTATTTGATCATCTGCTCTCCTTATTTGACTTCCATGGAGCTGCAGATCGAAGAGGAGTCTTACAGTGAACATAGACCACCAGGCCATGATTCTCAAAAAAGAACAATGATACCCCCAAATACTTAGAGTTTAAATTCCCAGAAATGGGTCATGGGAAGTTTGTACTTGTCATATCTGTCATTTAGGGAAGAAACTTTTAAATTTTTGCATACAATGAACCTGGAACTATTTCAACTGAAGTAATAACCTATAGCTAAAATCAATGGTATTATTTAGGGAAGAAACTTTTAAATTTTTGCATACAATGAACCTGGAACTATTTCAACTGAAGTAATAACCTATAGCTAAAATCAATGGTATTATTATCCTGCATTACAGAAAAAAGAAAAAGTTTGAATTTTCTTTCTTGCCTCTGGCACAGTTATAGTGTGTCTTCAGATGTTCATTGGAAGATAACAAAATCATTAACTAATGATTATCAATGAAAAACTCACAAACAGCTGGCTAGGCTTTGTTCATCAGCTTTCTTTTCTAGAACTTTTTGTTTGTGGTTGAGATTTTGTATCATGTGAATTTAACATATTCTACTAGCTGAAATATTCCTGCTCTATATAAGGAATTAAAGAAGCTTTCATGTTCTTCTGCAAAGAAAACCCCAACTTTTAAGTCCTCTGTCACCTGAGTTTTAGGGCCATAAGACTGTGCTCTGATTGAAAAGTTAGAGAAAGAATATCAGAGCTTTTATGAGTTTTGGACTTCTCTTCTTTCCCAGTTTTATTTTTTGCCCCTTTCTCCCCTACTGACTGCATTCTAGCTACTTTAGTAGATTCCGGTTGTGGAATGCAATATGCTGTCCATCTTGAGGCATTTAAATGTAATTTTCCCTTTGCTCTAGAACATCTTTTCTCCTGTTTGCATGGGTCCTTTCAGTGCCTATCTTAACCATCACTTCCAAAGGGAAGAATCTCCTAACATCGTATTGGTTTAGGTCTCTGCAAGATGTACTCTCATATCACTTTGTTATTTTCCTTCATAGCAATTTTTACAATTGCTATCAATTATATAATTGGTTGTTAAATATCCCTGTCACCTAGTGGAGTGGAAGATATTTGTCTTTCAGTTTACTATTGTATACCTACTCAGAATGAATAACAGATGCACGAACAGTGTTAATGAATTAATTAGTAATGAATGGCAAATTATTAATTTGCCATTATTAATGGCAAGTAATTAATGGCAAAGTACACTGACACCAGGGTTAGGATAGTTACTACTTCCTGCTTCAAGTCCAACCTAACCCCCACACACAAACGCCCACATTTGCACACGCATACTTCTGCACGCATGCACACACCCACACACACATACAAACTCTCTGCTACTGCCTGCTAACTCATTTAACATCTTGTGAAAGCTTAGCTTCTTCAGTGGAGTTTGTGGAAGAATTGAAAAAGCATTAAGCCCAGAAGCAGTTTGAAGACTGAGTAGATAGGCCTTGTAGTTGTCCTGGAGCCCTAAAATAAGGACATATGTCTGCATCTGTTTTTCCTAGATCCCTGCCTTGTCGATTTGCCCTGGAAAACAGGGCAGGCTGGTAGTGTAGCTTTGTTTAGCTTGGACTGTGTTCTCACTTTTCTCTCCCTGTAGCACCGTGGCTGCCAGCATCAATGCCTTAGCAACAGTGACCTTTGAGGATTTTGTCAAGACCTGTTTTCCCCATCTCTCCGACAAGATGAGCACCTGGATCAGTAAAGGCTTATGTAGGTACAGCCTGTGGATTTTCTATTTCATATTATGAAATGTACATGTGGTACATGTCAAATTCCTGCATGTGCTATTCAGGACACACTTACAGGCACAAATGCACACTGAGATACATGAGGAATCCCACATACAGATTTTAACACTTACAAAAATACAAGGAGGGCACCGGGAAAGGACGACCAGCTAGCTTACCTTCCACCAACCTGATTTTTGACACTCTACATTGTGCTCACCCTACATTCTAGATTCATTACATCAACATCTCTTGATTATGCTATGCATGGATCATATTAGTTCCTCTACATGGGAAGATGTTCTGATCAATATCACCAGTCACTCTGTCTAATAAAGCCAAATTCTTTCTAAAGAATCTTTTATTACCAAACTCCCAGTAACCTCACCTCAGAGAACAATTGATCCCTGTACTTGTTTGTTTCATTGAGTCTATGTATTTTTGCATTACACTGAGATTGCCAAACGGTTTTTAAATACTTTTTTTCTGATTCCAAAGGTAAATCATTCCCCCCCCAAACAAAACAAAACAAAACAAAACAACAAAACAAAACACAACAAAAAATCAAACATACTTTTTGTTTGAGTGTTTAAGTTAAAATACTTACACCCTTGGGCCGGCCAAGTAGCACATTGGTTAAGAGCTGGTTTTGGGATGCCAGCGGCTCCGGTTCGGATCCCACATATGAGGGCCAGTGACACTACCCTCTACAGCTAAAACAGCTCCACCTGGAGCTGGGTTGTGTGAGCCCCGGCGACTGTGTAGGCTGCAGCCCCTGCTGCAGTGGGCTGCCATAGGCTACAGTGAGTGGCCCGCAGCCAGCGTGAGCGGTGGGCAGCCAGCGTGAGCTGCCAATAGCCGTGGTGGGCGACTGTCCAGAGGCCAGCGACCGATCTGCCTCATCCGGGAAGAGCGCAGTGATGATACTAACATAGGCCAGTGGGGCGACGTCCTCCGCAACTAGACTGAAGAACGGGAGGACAGCAACTTGTCTCTTCCCCTTCCCCGATTCCCCAACGCTGTTCCCCTCCCCCAATTCCCCAATAAAATCTTTTAAAAAAAAATATTTACACCCTTGTTGGACAACATTTTACCACGCATTCCATTTTTTTTTCTTTTTACTTATTTTTAACCAAGGTGAGAGTCGCACTGGTCACATGTTTTTTTTAATGAGGCAGGTGAATTGCCTGGATTCTATTTTTTATTTTGCATAAGGAAGAAGAACTACTAGTAGATGGATGGGTATTGCTCCCAGTACAATTTCCAGTTTCTAGCAGATATGTATGAATATGCTGGATTGAGGCAGGAGTTTCTCTTATGTCCATGGCTTATTGTCTGATCCTCTGCATTGATGTAGCACTGGGAAAATCCACAGCGTTTGCTGTGACTGTGGAGCTTTGTTTCCCTCCCATATTTACTGCTTTGTCTGTGGGTCCATGCACTCCAGGTTTCCATGGAACCGCTACCAATTTCCCTTAAACTTTCTGCCTTGCATTCTGGTGGAATTATAAAGATTTGGAGGAGGAGCGAGCAACTGAATCAATTCTCTAGTCAGCACAAAAAAAGGAGAAACTCTGGATAGAGAGATGGCTGCCTGGAATCTCACTTTAACAGATCACTGTTGGCCCACCAAGGAGGGTTAATCATTAGTAGAGAGAAAACATGTCTTTTGTTAATTCCTTCAGGAAGATGGAGTTTTCCTTATTTATAAAGCAATAAAGAATCAGGGCAAAGTTTTCTGCAATCTAATCTATCATCTTTAAAGATAATGGGAACAATTTTAGAATTCTGAAATGTGTTTATTGATCAAACTTGGTTTTTAGTGTTATTGTGAGTTTCCTTATTTTTAGTGTCTTATTAAGAAGTTGGAAAATGCAGCATCAAAAGTTGCTAGCCTGGGCCGGCTGAGTGGCGCAGTGGTTAAGAGCTGGCTTGGGAAGCCAATGGCCCCGGTTCGGGTCCCGCATATGAGGGCCAGTGACACTGCCCTCAAAAAACAAACAAACAAAAAGAGCTCGATCAAGAATGTGAGCTCTGAGCAACAAGTTCCCCGGTTCGATTTCCAGCCTGAGCTGAGCTGCTGCTGAGCTGCCAACAGGTGGCAGGATGGCTTAGCTAAAAAAAAACAAAAACAAAAAAACACACACACACACAAAAAGCAAGAAAAGCATTGCTAGCCTGACTTAATATTAACTGTGTGTTCAATAATAAATATCATGAATATCATGTACTAAAGTTGAAATAACATAATAATCATCATAAATAATTATAAGAATGGCAAACTCACGGTACTTGCTACCTACCAAGCACTGTTGGATAAATAGGTATATTTATTTATATGTCATCCCTTTCTAGAGATTTCTGGGGCAGGAATCAAGTTCTGACTTCACAGCACTGGCATCTGGGAAAGTGCCTGACTCAGTACTCAGTAAAAGTGAATTCATTGTCTCATTGGGAACTGAGCTAGATATTTAGCTGAGAGAATTTCAAAAATAACTAGTAAAACCATTTTCTCTCTGCTTCTATCAATGTATCTCTGTCTATATGTCTCCAACTCTTCGTCTCTCTTCCTCTCTTATTTAGTTAATGGGTTAAAACGGGTATTGAATATATTTTTAAGGTGATTTTTAAACAAAGATGTACTAAAACAATTATTTTTAAAAAAAGATAGTTTAAAAGAAGGCACCATCTTTAAAAGATGACTAAGACATATATGCTTAGCAAGATCCTATTGGTACTAGGTGCACTGAGGAAGATGCTTCAGAGCACGGCACCCTGATGGCCCTTATGATTCTCCAACATAGATATAGAAGCAAATAATTCATTATGCAACATACTAAGGGCCATACGGATAGTATAAATGAAGCACTCTGGGAAAACACCAGGAAAACTTCCCAGATTTGCAAAGGCTGTGAGGTAAAATGTAAAGATACTTTACAATTTTCAAGGTGAGAAACTATCTGAATCCCAGAGAACTTAGTAACTTCTTCAGTTCAGTGTTGGTAAGTGGTCAAACAGGAATTCGTTCCCACTAATTTAGTCTGGATTAGCCTAGACCAGTGGTGCCCTTTCCACAGTTTCATTGCTTCCACGTGACAGCTTCCTTCTTGAATCCTGGAGGGAAAACTACTCAACATTAGATTCCAGCTCATTCTGTCTGACAGGAAAGCACATCCTCAGGAGAAAAGTCTCCTAAATGCCTCTCTTGGGGCTTGTGATGGTTGAGTGATGAGGCTAGTTCTCACTGACGTCCCTTCCGATAAGCCTTGTCTGAAAGGCCATCCTGGGCAGGAGCTAAAGGAGCCCCTCAGAGCCAGCTGGGTGATGGGAACGTGTGTGTTCTTTCTTTCAGGTATCTTATTTGGCGTGATGTGTACCTCTATGGCTGTGCTTGCATCCCTCATGGGGAGTGTTGTGCAGGTAAAAGAGAGAAATGACATTTGATTTCATAGCAACTTTTTCCCCATTTTCTTTTCTGATGTTTTGTTTATTCCTCTAAGCCACTCTCCGATACTAGGTCCAAATTAAACATACATGTAAAAAATTCAACCAAAATTATTTTTAGAAGGGGAAACTATTAAAAACTAATGATGGCACTCTGTGATAAAATTAGAAATTGTTCAAATTCAGATCTGAGAATTTAGGATCCTGAAATAAAAATAAGAATGATAATTGTAATAGTAAAAGCAATAATAACAATTGATGTTTATGGAACATTTATTATGTTTGAGGTACAGTCCCAAATGCATTACCTCATTTAATCTTCACCACTTCTCTAAGTGGTAATATGATGAACTAATTTTACAGATGAAGAAACTGAAACATAGAGAGGTAAAGTAATGGTCCCTAAATCACATAATTACGGAGTGATGGAGCTGGGATATTGTGACTCAACCTATTATCTACTATTTTCCAGGCTGAAATGCCTCCCATAGGTCTGACTCTCAGTTCCATAAAATGTCAGCACTAGAAGGAGCCTCAAGCATAATGTTTTAACATCTTCGTTTTGTAAATGATTACAGAAAAGTCTGAAATCTCCTGTCCAAGTTCTAAACCAGGTTTAGCCACTTCTCTTCCCTTCGCAAACCATCCAAATAGCAAAGCAACATCAGATAAGCGACTCTTCAGATTCCACTTTACCCCTTTTAGTCCTCCTGGTATCCTTTGAAGATCCTTTACATTTTCTCGGTGTGGCATAGGCTTTCAATAAATGTTGCTTACACAAAGAAATGAATAAGCGCGAGTGAATGGTAATCACTGTCTTTTAAAGAATGCATGCTAGTTCACAGAGCAGTGTGCCTTACTTCTAATGACTATTTACACAGACTCCATTATTTACCTTTTAGGGTTCAGGGAACTACTTTGAGTGAGTTCAGTGACACCCTAATTCACTTGTGTCTATAAAAGAGAAGTTGTGAGACTAGAAACCCTGTGTCCTCTCTAATAAGCCATGAACTTGCTGTTTTATCACAGATCCTTGATACACTCTACAATTTTTGAGGCACTCTGATACCTACCCATCCACACAGCAGATCTGGCAAGTTGATGAGGTTTGTCTCTTTTGACCTCCGCAGCATCTTTTGAGGTTTATTTTCCCCCATTCATAGAGACTGCATTTCCAAGTTGCCTCTGCTGCTTTATCCCACAGTACGTTCTCCCCTTTATTCAAACATTACTTACTAAGGAAGGGTCAGCATGTCCAATTTAGTGAGCATTTGAGTCACTAACTTGTTTCCACCAGAGATATTTGCAATTTAAGCTGATTTGCCATTGAGGTATGTATAACAAGGGTTCCACCAAGGTCGGTGTAAAACATAACACTTACAGTGAAGACGGAGTTGTGTGGGATGCTCTGTCTCTCCTTGCCCTTTCCCAGGCAGGGATGCCGGGCCTACTTTCTTGACTGTTTAACAGGTGTGCCCCACAATTTGCATAGTTCAGGAGGTGCTGGTAGACTGGGAATGAAAACTCTGACCTTCTGTTTCTTAGGAGAGATATTTGCCAGTAAGATGGCCCTCTCATTTCTCTGAACACATCTGACTAGACAGATGCAGAAAGGCAACTATAATGACCCTATTTAGTTTTCCAGATAGCTCTGTTGTATTTAATGAATTTAATGGAACAGCACTCATATTCAGCTTTTACGAAAGAGTGAACCCAAGTCCCACATGTGTGTGGGATGGGCTTAATTTCAAGTCTACAAAACCAATTCATACTCACCATGTGTGTTTGTGCGTGGTGCTGGGGGCAGATAGCTTGTCACTCCTCGAACAAAGGCCTTTTCGGTGTTTTAGTTTAGGATTTTACAAAGTGCATTTTGGAGACCTTCGTCCTGTGACATGCTCAGAGAGAGAAAAGTCAAAGACTTTTTGGGACATGCAGCACATTGCATCCCCCTCTCAGAAATCCACAGCATCATTTTTCTTTTCTTTCTGTCATGTAAGACCTGTTTTTCCTGAAGTATATTGGCTAATGACTTTGCAAGAGGTTTTTAATTCTCCTCCACATGCACAAGGGGAGATAAGCACTTTTCCTAACTGACTGACTCTTTCATATGATAGCTAGTAAATTAGCTTTTAAATTCAGCAACCAGGCAACTATGAATTAATGCTATCAATCAGCAAAGGAAATGTCAAGTATCTTAAAGTCAGTACCTACATTGAGGAAAAGCATCAACTCTAATCTTATCTGTCTCCATCTTGTCAAACATTTGTCTGTGGCATTGACTTCTATAAAGATTAACTTGGAAAAAACAATCATAAAAATGCCTTGCAGCTCATCTTTTTGGACTAAAGAACTTACCTTATAGGTGGAGGGTACTTGAAGGCCCCTTGGTCTTATCTTTTTTATTTTTTATAGGGAAAAGAAGGCTCTCTGAAGTATTGTAGAATGACTGAGTTAATAACAGAAGGTTCACCAGATCATAATTATGTGCGGAAGGGTCAAAATTTGAATTCAAATATTTTACTAGTAATGGACTTTTTCAAGGACGTTTTTTCCCCTTAAACAAACAAAAAAAAAGAAAAAAGAAAAAAGAAAAAAAGGAGGCCCTTAGTGTGATCTGTGCTCTTGACTTTTCTTTTTAAACACTGCTTTTAGGAGAGAAAATGTGGCTTCTAGGGCCAGCCAAAATGGCTTAAAACTCTTACATTTCACCTCTGCCACTTTCTAGATGGAATTATACTTTTAATGTGTTTTCTTTCAGTCCAATTTTCTCATCTATAGAATTCAGTTAGTGTTACTCACTGAACTGGGTAATTGTAAGGATTAAATGAGGTCATTTATTTAGAGTACCTGGGTAGTTAATCTTTACTATATGGCATATAGGTGGTCACACACACACACACACACACACACACACACACACACACACACACCTCTTTAGAGCCTGCAAATTTTAGCCCCTGATCTAAGAGCCACTCAGTTGCACCAGTGGAATTAGATAGGGCTGTGTTGCAGAGTAGCTGTGTGTATGCACACGCTCACTTGCCTGTGCATCAGTGTGCCCCTGTATGTTCAAGACTCTTGGAAGGCCATGGAACAAGACTATAGATTGTCAGCAAATTAGTTTAATGAAAGCCCCTTGCCAGTTCACTGGGCTCAAAGCTCAAAGGCTAAGAGATATGGAAATGCATTTGTCAAATTCCCTTAATTTCCAAAGGAAATAGAGCCACAAATGTGGGATATGGGTTATAAGTGTCCAGTGGCCTCTCCACCAGCCCTCAACTTAATGCTTCAACTTCCTTGAGGTGTTCTCGGTGGGATGGCGGAGGTGGGGTAACAGACAATTATTATCATCAAAATAGTAGAATTGTTCAAACTAAATTAGAGTAGTTGATCAGCTGTGTAAGATATTAAATATATGCTATAGATATATTAATTTGGTACATTATAAAAATATTTTTTGATAAGACAGAAAATATAAACAAATCAATGAGTTCCAGTTTGAGGGAAAGCTACTTCTACCAAATCCAAATTACCTGTGCATGTGTACACACACACACACACACACACACACACAGTTTGTATGTATTTTTATTTTTTTTCACAATGTTTATCATTGAGCCCAAAAGGAAGTGATGATTTCCAGAAAGCACATGATTAATGAGTGGCACAGTCAGGACTAGGACTGAATTTCATTCCAGGTCCAAGAAAGAGGTACTCCCAGGGTGGTTGTAGATTCATGATTCTGATCTGCTTTTCTCTGCAGGCTGCCCTCAGCATCCACGGCATGTGTGGGGGACCGATGCTGGGTTTGTTCACTTTGGGAATTGTGTTTCCTTTTGTGAACTGGAAGGTAAGGATCCCATACACCCCTCCTCTCTCTCTACTCTCATTCCTCTTTGGAAAGAGTATTTGTTTTTGTCAGGGAAAAAACAAAACAGTGGACTCTTTCCATAATAGAACTAAACAAAACCCGAGCCCTCCTATCTCTCCCTTCAGTGAAGCCATTTTAGAAGCAGGAAGTAAGAGGTGGTCATGACATACCAAATGTCATGGCCTCAGAGCTGATTCTTGAGGGTTTAAGTTGTGTTCTCTAAAGAGACGGCCCACAGAATAAAATTTAAAATAGATATTCTAGGCAAAATATAGGAAATACTACAAATCTGGGTTACCACTCCCCTTGTTATTGGCCATGGCTGATTCTGTTAATTGCTCCTGGCTTCCTTTCCATAGAATGTGGATGCAATCACAGAATCCTTCTCAGCATGGCTCTCCAGGCAGCTCCTCTATATCAGGAAGGGTTGAACCTCTTACTAAAATGTACTTGTAGGCCAAGGGTGAGCAAACTACACCCTTCTAACCACATCTTCCTGTTTTGGGGATAGCTTGCAAGCAACCAATGATTTGACAATTTTTCGTTATTGGGAAAGCATCAGGAAAAGAACAGGATTTTCATGACAAACGAGCATTATATAAAACTCACATTTCAGTGCCCATAAAGTTTTATTGGAACACAGCCACCCTCCTTTGTTTACATATTATCTATGGCTGTTTTGGTGCTACAATGGCAGAATCTAGTAGTGACAGCTCCTATATGGCCACACAAAGCCTAAAATGTTTATTAGTTGGCTGTTTATAATAGAAGTTTGCAGACCCCTGGTCTAGACCAAGGTACCAATGTTCAAATCACATACATTGCTTTAGTTTCTCCCAAATAATAATGAATGGAACATTCTGGCATTATTATTGAAGAGTCTTTATTCTGAATAAATAGAAAAGTCAACAAGTTCTTTCCTCTCACAGAGAAGGCTCAGCTACCCAGCAGAGATCAGGAATATTCAGGTTTTCTGTTCTAGTGGTGCTGGTCTCTACTAGACTGTCCTGTCTCCTCTACAGAAGAAGTGACTTATTGACCTCAATGTTTATCAAGAAATATAACCCTTAAGTGACAGGACTAGTAAATATACCTGCTAGTATTTAGACTCAACCCTCCAAATGTGGGAGGCAGGGGCTCTGTCAGAATCCCTTGGAAATGGATATGGGAGTAGAATTTCCATCTTATAGCTTATAATAGCTACCAGTGAAAAACAACCACCCTGTCTCCATTTTCTGAAGTTTTCCCCAACTTCTGAAATTATGCTACTGGGAACTGAGGTTTTAACAGCTTTTTAAGTGATAAGAGGAAAAATCCAAAAGAAGAAACAAAAATTCCTGGTAGAAATCTAAATATAATGATCACTATTAAATTTAAGGAAAAGTTATTTCTAAATCAAGTTGTGTTGTGGAAGTTGGAAGGAAGGCAGTTCGAGCGGGCTATTTCCAGAACATATGGCTAAGATTTGGGGTGGAAAGCCAGAATCTCTGAGGCACAATGCTCTTCACTTCATTCTTCTTTCAGAGGCTTTGTCAAATCTCTCCTTAACTTTTTGTTTCTCTCCTTTCATAAAGGGTGCACTAGGAGGCCTTCTAACTGGGATCACCTTGTCATGTTGGGTGGCCATTGGGGGCTTCGTTTACCCTGCAGCAGACTCCAAGACATGGCCTCTGCCTTTACTGACAGACCAGTGTATCCCATCAAATGTGACGGAGTCAGTAACTCCAGTGTTACTCAGCAGGTATGATGACCCTAAAGATGGAGATACGTCTCTGAGAGTGGGTCGCCAGGTTAGGGGGAGACGCCTTCTTCAGCAGTAAGACTGACCTTGCTTTCTTGTGAGAATCCCTTTGGGCAGCACCCTGCATGGCCAAGTGCCCTGCACGGCTCCAGCTTTCTGCAGATAATCATTCCTCTGTGTTTTGGTGTACAAGAGTAAATGGGGCAAAAAGATTAGTTGGAGGTTTGCATGCAATACAGAAAAAAAGTGAGAAAAGTTTAAAAGTAGGTGGGTGGATATGAAGATCATAGTGCCCTTAACAGACTAAAGGCTTTGAGTCATACAAAAGGTTTGTGAGCATTGTGGAGAATGACCGGGGACATGGTGAGTAAGGGGTGCTGCTGCAAAGTTACAATAGTTTCTAACTCACATTATACAGGGTTTTCCTTTCTGTTTCTGGCTGGAATTAGTGATTCACGATACCAAAATACAGGAGGTAACATGGTGCAGGCACAAGACCATCGACTTTGGAATTGAAATACCTGCATTTGGATTTTGGTTTTACCATTTATCCATGCTGTATCTTTGCATGAGTTGGTAATTTGTCACTTCTTGAATTCTCATAGTCTTTGGCTGAAAAATGAAGGTAATAATTACTTTACTGGGATTTTGAGAGAGTTAAATGAGATAGGATAGGATATATATATATATATATATATATATATATATATATATATATATATATATATATATTCTATCTATCTTCAGGAGCATTGACGTTAATAAATGTGCATCCTCACATCTAATTGTGCTCCTGAGTAAGTAATCCTTTCCATACAATATATGAGCACTCCATTATCTTGCTACCATTTCTCTCTGAGTTTCATTTAGTTTAGAATTATTCCTCACCACAAATCTTATGGACAAACAATATCAAGCTATTTAAGTTCCCAGGTCTACCATGTTGTTTCTTCCTTCCTGACTTGCGTATAGTATCCTCTATATGCATAGTCAGGAGTGTTTAATCCTGGCTATGACTACTTTCCTTGCTGGATTAATTACTAACCATTATTTTTTTTTTTAAACGAGCTATCATCTCACACATCAGCCTGGGTTTGATACTCTTTCTAGTACTCGTAGAATCCTTTGTTCCTATTATACCAAGTTATTACCTCTCCATTTTATAATTGTTAGCTCCTATATGTAGGCTTTGTGGCTTGTTTTTTAATCTCCAATGTCTTGCACGATTTCTGGTACTAAATCTGAGCTTAACAAATGTCTGAATAATAATTAATACAAAAGAAATGGAAGACATGTTCTCATTGCAATTATAATTCAGTAGCAATATTTGTAATTCAGAGATGGAGTGGATAGAGTGGAATACAAGGTACAACTAGTCTACCTTTGATTATTTTTAAAAATAATCAAATGGTAAAAAGATAAGCTTTGGGGTTTGAGAGATGCCAGGTCCTAACGTGGACCCTCAGCAGTTCTCTAAGTCACTATGAATCATAGATTCAGAACCCACAGAACTGGTGACATGTGCTATTGTCCTCCACAGACCTGCAATCGCTGACACCTGGTACTCACTCTCCTACCTTTACTACAGTGCAGTGGGCTGCCTAGGATGCATTGCTGCTGGAATAATCATCAGCTTCATAACAGGTTGGGTGCATGGATTCCTCTATATGGGGCCAAGAAAGTTGTGGGTTAATCTCATGTGCTGGTGGACTATTATTGGGTTGTGTTCATGGGGTGATTTTGGGTCCACCACAAAAAACCCTTCTGCCCAGAGAGATGTATCTATTCTCTTCAAATTGACATGCAAAATCATCCCCCATATAGTATGGAAAAAATGATGTTTTGACACATGGCCCCCAGAGGCCTGATATGAAAATTTTTTTGTAATACAACAATCAGTAAGGAAGGTTAAATATTAGGAGTGATTCTTTTCTCCCTCATCTCAATAAGAGACTGGAGTTTTTCCCATGACCACTTCCTGAGTCATGGGTTAGCCTTTACTAATCTGCTATCTACACAGAGGAGCCTGGCAGTTGCTTTTGCATATGTTGGCCTTTGGATGCCACACCTCTAGGGTCACGCGCTCTCTATGAGAAGCAGCTTCACTGTCAGCTATTTTTGTCAGCAGTATCTACTATCTGTACTTTGGGTAACAGTCCCTCTGCGGTTCAATGTCCTTTTCATGCCAAAGCTCATGAGGGACTGATGAGAGAGGATGGGGTGAAATAGGCCCACTGTAATTTTGCTAGCAGAGTTCCTTGGAGTATGTATTTTAGCTGAGTTTCTTGGAGTATGTATTTTAGCTGAATAAATTATTAAGATATTCTATTTTTCCCACTACTAATAGATGCCTTTAGATCATGGGCAGTCAAGATTCTTCTTCAAAACGTAACTGGTGACTGTGTACTAGAAATGCTATGCGTGAGCTCCAGTGACTTATTACTCTGGGCAAGATATCACCAGCTATTCACTCAAATTGAAGCCTGTCTTGGCTGTGATAGGGATAGATTCTAAATTTTGTAACCTCATCTATTCATGTAGTAACAACTCCCCAATATCTTTATGTAAATAGACTCAGATGAAAGGTTGTTTCTGTACTATGTTTAGATTTTGCCTCAGTTCCCCGACAACTGTGGAGGCTTCCTTGATGCTAGTGGGATACACCTAGACTTGTCAATTAAGTGGTCAGTCCCCTTTGGAAGACAGCTCAAGTTTTAGCTGAGTGGTTCCAAAGCAGGAAATGTATGCACAGATAAACCTGTGGCTTGCCAGTCTAGTGATTTTCCAGAAGCACATTGAAATTGACACGTTCCTGTGTGGATGTAGCAGCACTTTTGTTACATTCTAAAATTCTTTGCCATCTTTATCATGAACAACTGTCCTGGTATCAATCCTTATGTTTTCTTTTTCCACAAATGTCCCAAATCTTAGTGAAATATCCTTAAGACCGAAATGGAGCATTTTATCAGAGTGTAATGATGCCATTCCATCAAATTTTTCACAAAGGTAGTCATCCTCAGCACCAGCTGTTCTTGCCTCCTGGTGCCTGTCTTCCAAATGAGGCCCTAGTGATAACTTGACACCTCCAGGTCTGGTTACTAAGGGAACACCGCAAGCCTTCTCTAATAGGCAATGAATCTTTTTTAAATGTCTTAAAATGTTTAATGTAGGACAGGGTCAGTGTGGAAGACCAGAGACCATTTGTGGGCCTGCTCTTCTTGTGTCATATTTTATCTTGGTCTTATTGTTTGTCGTGCTTGGTCTTATTAGGCGATAATCTTAATGCTGCTTCTTCCAGATAGCACTTCAAACATATGCTGTTCACGGTACTCATACATATTGATAAACAGCATTGTGTCTACGTGGATCGGTGCCTTCAGGCAGTTTATATCATTGATCGTTCTTTGTATCAGCAAGTAAGCAGTGATCTTGGCTCAAGATACTCTTCAAAGTCGGTATTACTGGTAAAATGCTAGTGGGCAGCTAAAAGTTATTTTGTTTTATCCCTTTAATCATACAAAAATAAAAATAGCATTTTCTAAATCAAGAATATATAAACTTGTCGGTTTATCAAGTGATCAGAATATCCCAGTATGAGAATACATCCTGCAGATTTATGCTATTCTACTTTTCAGTGGGCAGCAGCTTGTACTCATCTGAATCTTGCCAATGTTTATTCCTCATTTAACATATGGCTGCACGTCTTGGATGTGAAACCTTTAGTTCTCAATTCATTATGTTTACCTTTTAGGTCATGGGTCATGAAACTAAGGGCAAATCTGGCCCGCTACTTGTTTTTATAAATAAAGTTTTATACACAGAGGTCAAGAAACATTCCATGTTAAGGGCTACACGGTCCATATTTTAGACTTTGCTGGCCAGAGACTCCTGTTCCATAGCAGGATTTGATGGAATGGGACATTGAACAGGGATGTTTTAATGATTAAGACAGGAAGTGTCAGGAAAGTCTAGAGTAATTGGAGGCAACATGAGGACATTGCTTGTTCATGATGCTGAGTTAGAAGAAAGAAGAAACAGCAAAATAATCTTTCTAATTTTACAAATATTGATTCTGATGCCCTCTAATATATCAGATTTGATTGAACACTGAGAGCTTTTGTAAAGGAAGAAATTATATAATTTCTGTGATCCCTTCTGTTGGCCTACAAAGGGTACTAGCAGGGTTTTCCATAATAATTATTTAAAAGTAAATATGTTGTCTTTATCAGTTTAACTCTATAACTGTAAGCTTGTCTGACCTGACAATTTGTGGTTGTTTAAAAACTCCCACCCCTTTCAGCGGTTACCAGTTTCAACCTATTAACCTGTTTTTATGCTTGTCCTAAGAAGTGACCTACTTCTCAAGTTGACAGTGCTTAAACCCTTAAAGGGAGTCCTGTGAGTGTGCAATCACCTAACCCATCTGTTCTTTCATTAATAGGTCACCAAAGGGGCAAAGATATTGACCCAATGCTAATTAGACCAGTTTGCAATTTATTTTGCTTTTGGTCTAAGAAATATAAAACACTGTGCTGGTGTGGCGTTCAACATGACAATGGGACAGAGCAGGTGAGCTGATGTTTGAGCTTCTGGAAAATATGCAGTGGCTCAGAGATTCCCTTTTTGCCCATTTAAACCACCTGCAAGGGTGGGTGTGGGGAGGGAAGGCAGGGACTGTTAGAACCTGAGAGAATGTGGGTTTCAACTTGTTACCTCAGCTAATTAGCTTTTAAGCATGCAATTATTTTGAGAGGTAAATATGCCTTTGGGCTGAATTGTTGGCATTGCAAGTGATCAATTTCCAAAATCCCTTTCAACCTCTGTCAGGGCGAATTCTAAGAAAACCATGAAAATTAATTACAGGGAAGGAATGCAATAGGGGCCCAGTCAGGTATAAAGGTGAAAAGCATGGGCTTGAGAGTCAGCCCTGGGTTTAATACTGGTTCCCTGTCTTACTTCCCTTGGCTAAATTCCTTGACCTCTCTGAACTTCAGCTTTTATCTGAGAGCTGGGGGAATCATGCAGCATGACCTGGACACAAACATCTCTAGTTCCATTGAGCATAAATATAAAATAAGATTTATTGCGGAAACTTCTTAGGTAGACAAGTAGCAGGATGCACATAACGCCCCCCATCCCCCACCCCTGCTCTCCTTCACCCCTGCTCTCCTTATCCCACTAAGAATTGTGTTTCGGCAGGGCACTGTCCAAGTCCCATTAAGGTCATGTCAGCCAGAGACCACCAGGAACAGCCTGGGGCCAGACCAAATTGGACTGAGCGACTTGATGCAGCAATGGGTGGGGGTCCTACAGGGAACCAGGGAATGCCAGCCTCAACAAGAGGGAAGATGGACATGTATTTTGGGCTTAGGTTACTGCTGAAGGATTTAGAGAGGGGTCTCAGGGAAGCGAGAATAAATATAAAGCTGTCTGGGCGCAGCGTTGACAAAAAAAAACAACACAAAAAGCATAAAACACTAAGCACTGAGTTATTATGGTATTTGACAACTGCAGGACATTGGGAAAAGCTATGTTTCCCATTATGTCTGCAGTTGGTCTTATCTGTGTCTGTCCTCTCTTCCTGATTAAGGGCAAGCATGTGTTTTTATTTTTTAGTGAGGGCTTAGTATCATTTTTTAAGTCCCAGTCATTTCATTCTTTTTAGTACTTGGGGAGAGGGACTCCTTACCCTTAACACATCACCTAAATCGTCAATTGCTTTCCTTCCCAAAACACCATAGTAATACGTACATCCAGTAAAGCTGAGTTCAATAGTTACTTAAGTAAGGAGATCACCATCTTGACAGGGGCTCAGAATGGGAAGTAAACCTATTTTGCTGAGAAGGCAGCAGTTTGAGCAGTGTATTGTTTGGATAAATAGATTCTGAGGATGCGCTAGAATGAAAGAATCAAGTTATTTACCGGTTTACAGATTTATGTTCCTGGGCAAGAGTTTCCTGAAATAAATTATGAAACTTGTTGATACAGGCAGCTTTTATTCCCAAGGCTGAGTTGAGAGTCAGGCGGAACACTTAGCACATCACTGTTGGGCTCCTTTGCCAAAGGCTATCATTGAGCAGCCTCCAGGGGCACCTGTATACAGATACTCCTCTTATGATCAAGGGTCCTTACAATTCACAGGAAAAAAGGGGCCATCATCACCTGAGACTCAGGTTGTCTCTCCTCAGGAGGAGATTTACTTTGTCATATTACTATGTCACAAGTTGCTGTAGTAAATCAGAAATTTACATGTTTTCATGCAAGACATATTATAAATACTCACTAACTTGTTCTGTTTTTATTATCATTAAAATACTACCTACATAGATTGAAGCACCAATGTTATTGGCAAGTGCCTTGGGTCGGAGTTATTTGTGTTGCTTTCATATCTATAGATTATTTTTTCAAAGGGGTAGGCCAAAGAAGATTCCCTCAGTTTGATGTAGAATACATCAAGGCTATCTCATGAACATGTTCTCTTCATTTTCCTCAGGAAAACCTTGAGAATGGCAGTACCTGGAAACAAGGAGCTGAATCTGTCTTACAGAACGGTCTCAGGCGGGAAAGCATGGCCCATGCTCCAGGCTATGATCCCAAGGACAAGAGCTACAGCAATCTGGCCTTCGAGAAGATTACCCATTTCTAAGGCAACATGTCTGTGTGTGCCCGCGCGCGCACGCACATGTATAGCTACATCTAGTCCACATACTTCTTGCCTATTGGTTAGTAGACTTATGTAGTCACCACGGCTAGAAGACAGGGATGTCTAATGTCTATTTATACTTATTTATAACTACAAGTAAAATAACTGTCCCCCAGGATATTCCCAGGATATTCTTTGGAAAACCCAAACTTTCAAGTGAGAAAAAAAACAGCCAAGCCTTAAGGGCCTTGGTGACTTCCTTCTTGAATAAATTGGGATTGCACTTCATCATCGCATGAGGAATCAGTCTCTATGCTTTCTATCATATTAAATTTCAATTTTTTAAAAACCACAAAATAGTTTGGAGTTTACAGGCAGAAAGAAGAAGGGGATATGCATATGAAGTGCTTCTCTGTCATGGCTGATAAAAAAAGGGAAGGACATCCACCCAAGCCCCATACCTCTCATATATGTACACACATTTCATAGCCCTCATCCTGCAGCTGCAGTTGGAATGCTTAACTACTATTAACATACACACACACCTTTAAGTCCTCTTCCTCATTCCTGTGAATACAATTGCCCTGACCAAGCCTTAAAATAATTTGGCTCAGCCACTGGAGAGACTGGTATGTCTGGTTACTGGGAGCAATTATAATAAATACTCTTTTCCCTTTGTGCTCTAAGTGTAGCATTTCTGTTTCCTTCTTATCACCTTACAGTGAAAAATTGACTCCGTGCTCAATGGGAAGTCGGAATGAAATCTTTCTCCAGGGCTGGGGAAAGAGGAAAGGAATGCACTATAGGAGGCTGTTGGAACAGAATTGTGGAAAAGAACCTGGCAAATATCTTACCAACCCACAGATTTCACTAGCCATAGGGACCCCTTCTTTGGTGTAGAATACCTTGTCCACAGGATTTATACTCTGCTCCTTCAGCTCATATATGCAAGCTCAATGTGTTCCATCAGGCTAAGGTGACAGAAGTAAAGATCTTAATAGTTAAACTCTAGTAAATAATGTTTGCCTTCTCTCCCTCCACTCTCAAATAAGAGAGGAGAATAAAGGAAAAGAGAGAATTAGGCTATGGTTTATAAGAGAGATGAGAAAAAATATGCACTGGGAAAAGGAGGAAAGAAGTAAAAAGGGGTATGTTTAGGAAAATTTCTGAAAATGAGAAGGAACAGAATTTCCAGAAATATTTTTGAGATCCAGCAAACTGATGAAGGTGTTGATTTAAGGATTTGTGAATTGAGAATTGCAATTATTTTCTAAATGACTTAGCAGTTAGGACAGTCTTATGAATTTAAGGACTGGGAATTTTAAGTCTAGAACTTAAAATAAATATTAGGTGAATTTTGAAATCCGGGCCAAACCTCATTGAGATATATATATATATATATATATATATATATATATATATATATATATATATATATATAATCATATATCATATATTTGTGATTTGGAATATATTTGAAGATTTTGAAGTTTCAGTTGGAATTGCACAGAAACAAAATATACCATACAGTGTTAAGTTTTACAGAAATGCTCTCACAAATTTAGCTCACAAATTATCCTACAGATATTTTAGTACTTTCTGGTCAGTACTGGAAAGTACTAGGTAAGTAATGGAAAGTACTATACTACGTCAGTACTCTCCCAGAAAAATTTTTAGGATCTTTTCTTTTTTAGTCACAAATTCTCTTACCTGAAATGTTACCAAAGCATAAAATGACTTACAAATGGAAGATACTATTATTATTATATGATTATATATACCCCCTACATTCTTCCTAATTGAACAAACACACAAAACCCTATGGCTTCAGGTGGAGAGAGATGGGAATGCACAGGAGAACCACCTTCCAGTGTATACAAACCACCTTTGGAACCAGGGAGCTATGAAGTGCAGAGTCAACAGAGGTGGCTAGTCAGAGCACACCTCTCCTACCTCACCCCTCCCTAGGAATGTCAGCTCAGAGTTGTGTCAGGCTGCTGCTGCGGTGTAAGGTCTATCTAGTGCCAAGTTCGTTTCAAACCAATGGAAATGAGTTAAACTTGTGGCTATGTTGCCACAGAATGACGAGGGATAGTCTCAATAAATGGGACCACATATGGTGATTTCCTAAGAAGGCCTAAAATGTGCCAAACTTGATGCCAGTCTCTATCTTTTAAATACAATCACAAACATTGGTAAGAAAGATATGGAATAGCCTCAATGCCTCCCTCACTCATTCTGAATGAATCCATTTTGATGACTGACATTCTCTTGGTCATCACTTAGAGAAAGGTGCAGCTTATTGGCTGAAGTGAGGGATTGGAGTTCAATCGCTTTGGTTTAGACTCAAGTGCTGACATACATCATGTTGGTAAGCTTGGGCTACGCTTTTAAAGTTTTAGTTCATTCACAAATTAAAAGGAGCAAAAATTGTCCCTACTTAATAGGGTTGTTGTGAGGATTTACCGAGGTAAATCTATACTATAGCTAGCACGGTTACTGGACCGCATGGAACATTCAATACTTGTTAGTCTATAGTGTATGAAGAAAGAAAGAAAATGCTATCCAATACAGTATTCATTGTAAGTTAAATTGATTCACTCTTTCTCTTTAGGATTTTTAAGATACTGGCTTAGTACAAATATTACTGAAGTAGTTGGAGAATTAGAAATAACAAGATAAACATAGGGTACAAAAGTCCTGCCATAAATTTCCAAACAGTAGCCTTTTTAATGCTGAGTTTAAATAAAATATGATTTTTCTGAAGAATCCTAAATTCTTGAAAAAAGAAAAAAAAAACTGTTATAAAGATAGATGAGTTTATTACTGAAAAATGCAATATTGATATCTATGATTTGTTAGTTATATTTGTAAATGTAAACCTTGATAAGTAGACTGCATAATCCCAGTTTATGACTGTGCACAGTTTAAAGTAACTGTGTTTCTCTAAAGGAGGGGGGGAGAATTTTGTTTACTTCAAGTAATATTTCTTGAATATAAATTTCATTATTTTGCAACTATACAGGGTTAGACTATTTCATTCTAAAGAGAAAAAAAAAAATAAACCACAGACCGGGGGGCTATAAGCAGTATTTCAAAGAGATTATTGAAATAGTTTTTTTGTATTACAATCTTAATCAAACAGTATTACAAAGATCAGATTGATGAATAGAAAAAAATAATAGAGGAGTCTCCTTTTAATTGTTCTTTTAGAAATCAGTTGTTTTAGAATATTACAAAATTTTAGTTCATATATATATATATTTATATATTTAAAAATCTCAAGGGCTCAATCTCAATATTATAAAGGTAGTTAGGTTCACTGTAAGTTAAGCTCTTTTTTTCAGCATTAATATCCATGAAGAATAATCTGTTTTCAAACAACTAAATTTGTAATTTATATTACCAGTGATGTATATTAAAATGATACAAAATTTTCCATTTATCAAACGTAATTCATAATTGACAGCAAATCACCTAATGGGTTTTTATTTGTAAGTCTTGGAAAGAGTTAATGTTACTATTTCCTCCTCCATTCTAATCTCTTGACCAAATCAGTCTAGATTTGCAAACACCTGTGTGACTAACAAACACTCATAATACCATTTTTCTAATATTGTACTTTTTGTGTTTGAAATATCAGCTATAGTCAGAAACCAGAGTTAAGCTTATAAATTTTGGCTACTTAATCACAACACTGTTCTTATCTGGGGTATCTGAATATCAGTGGCTCTCTTATTAGACTCTCATAACAAATCAGAAAAATAATCCTACCTTATGACAGAAAATGTAGTTGATAATATTTCTGTATATCAATAGGAAATTTAACATATTTTTATATATCCAAAATTTTATACAGCTTTTATGTAGAGCCCTGGAATACTAGAATGAGTATAGCTATATAATTAAGTTATATAATTAGTTACAGTAATACCTTCGTTTGCAAGCATAATTCATTCTGGAAACAAACTACTCATATTGCAAGACACCACTCATTTACCAAGTTAAAATGTATTAGAAATGTTCACTCTCTAGAGGAACACTCGCAAACCACATTACTTGCAATCTATGGTTTTACTGTATTTCTTTTAAAAGTAAGTTCAAGGGGCCGGCTAAGTGGCACGGTGGTTAAGCGTTGGCTTGGGAAGCCAGTGGCCCCAGTTCGGGTCCCACATATGAGGGCCAGTGACACTGCCCCCCCCAAAAAAAAAGTAAGTTCATGTTGAAGTACATTCAAATGGTCAATGTAAATACTCTCTACAGGGTTAGGAGTAGGATGAAAAATAGTTACCTACCTGAAAATCATTTATATAAAGTTAATAGATTAAGGTAGGTTTACCAAGTGACCAAGTAAACATATGTCAAATAAGGTTTGACATATTATACGACTTCTTTTTCAGTGTTTTGGATAATGCCTGTAATATATGGGCTGCCAAAGGTTTAGGACAAGGTGTGTACACACACGCATATACACAGAAATTACCATCAAGAGGATTTTAAGACTTAGCAGGTTACTAAAAATCAAGGAAAGCAATATAGAATGGTGATATCTTTTATGGACCTTGACCTTTTTGGTCCTCAAAATTTTCCAGAAACAGCAATTCACCTGTTTTTTTTTTTTTTTTAACGTTAAAGCAAATGTGCACACAGATGTTCAGAACATCCAGTTAGTTCCCAATTACAGAATCTGCTTTCACACTTAGAAAGCTAAGAATTTCATGTATGTATTGATTTAATGTCCTAATGTAACTTCCACATAAGGAAAACACATGAGCAATTCCTACGTTGCTTATTTGTAACAGTATAATGCAGTCAGACAGAAGTGTAGAGAACTGAGCAATCCAGCAATGGTAGTGACTGATTTGGAATCAACATTATAAACATTTATGTACTTTAATTGTTTATTATTTTCAAGAATGCTGACCTGAAGACATCAGCTTAAAAACTGACTCAGTCTATTTCAATAGATCAGAGCTTCCTTAAATTGGCTTTCAAATTTCTAATGAGAGTTTGGAAGGAATGTTTAATGATTAAAATAATATATATCTATATCTACAAAGAAAAACTTTTATAATCATCTGGCTAAAAATGTGGTTGCAACATATTGGGTTGTCGGAAAAGTCATGACACATTTCTGCAATGAAAAACATAGAAAAAAAATATGTCATGACTTTTCCGATAACCCAATAATTTCCCCTTTTGAGAACTAAAAGGGTTAGAGAAATCCATTCTCTCTTCTGGCCTTCTCCATATCCCCTCGTTAATTACAGGACTCTAATAACTCTTTTCTACTTGAAAAGTACAATATGGAGCCAAATAGCTACATAACCTAGGAAGAAAAAAATCACTTATATATTTTTTTGAGGGCAGTGTCACTGGCCCTCACATGTGGGACCGAACTGGGGCCGCTTGCTTCCCAAGCCAGTGCTTAACCACCGCGCCACTCGACCGGCTCCACTTGTATTTTTAAGTACATTTGCATCTTCAACATTGAAACCTGACACATTTATTCTTTAGCTAGAGTTTTCACTGAAATCTAAACTTACTAGATTTAGCATTTTAAATCTTAAAATAGATAAGGAAAGAAAAACAAGAAAAAAAGAACTTCTATTTCTTGTGAATGTTAAAGATGAACTAAACTGCAGTTGTTTTTCAGTCAGGAATAAGACAGGGTGTGTGCAGAGCAGATGCTGAAATTGGATCTGCAAATCGGATGCTTTTGCTTTGGTAGGAAAGTCCCTATGCACCCTCCACGATCCCCAAATCACTGCTTCCACAATTATCTTTGCCATCACATTATTTTGACCATTCAGTCCCTTTCTTTCCAATTAGAAAAAAATCATCAAACAAAGTACACTGGGTCAAAATCAGTGGCAAAATCTGCTCATACTACTTGTTAGAAAAATATTAAATATGTCCTAAAGTGTTCAGCTGGTAGTGAGTGGCATGGACACTGACATAATAATTATAAAGGTTTTGAGGCAGCTTGAGGCTAGCCATCTACATGACACTTATTTCTGTGAGGAATATCTAAATAGATCTAATTAAGTTTTCTTTTTCAACTACTAGTCTAAGAAATTTTTGCTTCCTAGAAACTAGCAGAGACGGTGTTTTTCCCATACAGAGAATGAGAATTGTGATGGAAATAAATATTCTGAAGAAGTAAAGTTAGGTACATACCTGAAAACCTTACCCCCATCTTTCTTAGGGAAAAATATAAAGTAGCATCCACAAAGCTGACTATCTAGTGTACGCTGGATTCCCACTTTGGGCCAACTGTGCGTGGAACAAGAGGCTTTCTACAGTAAGGGGAGAATTGTGCTGGGGCTCACATAAAGCAGTAAGATTGAATGTCTAGGTTTCTTCTCTCTGAGAGTGCCTTTGATGGTAAAAGAACTGGATCTGGTCCCAAATATGAGTCTCTTCTCTACCTGTCTGCTTTTGTCTTATTTTCTTAAAAAAGATGCCTTAATGTGGATGTGGCTAGGATGTAGTGGCGATAATACTTGTGTTCTCTAGAAAGAAAACCATCAGATGTGGTCATGGGGGTGGTATTTCAGAAGAACCCAGATGGCAAGTTCAACTGAATGTAAATTATCACCATTATAAATACATAAATACTGGTTGGCAGTTACCTAGGCTGGTCATCGATTCAAGCTGAAGTCCAATCAATCTTCTTGGATTATGTATTGTTGGAACTTTTCATTTCATGTTGAATACAAATCTGTAGAAAAATTCTCACCTTTCCATCAGAAGCTCGGTTTTTCAGGCCACCCCAAAAGGTTATTTTCTGACTTACTGAGAATACCAGGAAAAATATATAAACTATTGGGTTGTTAGAAAAGTCATGACGTATTTTTCTATGTTTTTCATTGCAAAAATGAATCATGACTTTTCTGACAACCGCATAATTCCCTGGATGTAATCTACAACTATTTCCAAAGCCTGTTATAATACTGTGAATTGAGAGAAAAAGGAGCGGAAATGCCTGACGACCATAGTAGGATTGAGTTGGGCATGTCTCAGAGAGAGTAAATGATCACTGGTTTTTACACGCACAAAAAGTATGCATGCTCTCATGTGTGTGAGCGTGGGTGCACCCCCCCCCCACACACACACACCACCACACTCTGGACCTATGTCTACCCACCCCTCCAGTTGTCAGACTAATAAATTCAGCCATATGAGTTAAGTAACTATCAGGCAACCTGGGTTTTCAATTTTGACCATCAAGTGCAGGAAAAAAATGGTCCATTTGGTAGTCTCTGGTTGACAGTTGGCTACAGTGTGCCTACAAGTCCTCCTTCCTCAGCATGAACTATATCTATGCTAAAATTCCTGTCCTAAGGAGATTTTGATGATGATCAGTAGAGACAGCTCAAGTGTGTAATAGAAGCATTAGTACCCTTATGAGAACGAAACAAGCTTCTTCTCCCACCTCTTTCCAGCACAAAGCGCTATTAGGATCACTACAACACCACATCTGCACTTCCATGTGTAAACGCCTTGGTGATGACAATGAGTTTATCAGAGGACAAACAAGAAACTTTTAGAGTAGGGGAAGGGCTTGCAGATATTGGAAACCATGGCCCTTGTAGAGCTGAAGAACAAGCAATCCCCTCTCCCCATACACATTCAAAATATCCCAAGTTAATATTGAAAAATCAAGCAGCATTAAAATTAACATGCAAAGTATAGGAAAAAAGTATCACATGATAATTTATTGAGTGAAAAAGGTTTCTTTTCATTGCATTCCACAATAGATTGTGCTAAGAGTTGTTTTGGAAGAATGTGCAGCAGTTGAAAGTTGTACCTCATGCAGTCACTCAGCAGCATTGTAGTATCTAAAAGTGCATGCACAGGGTCAGACAGTGACAACCGATTTCTGTTACAATCTCAAGCAATTTCCCACACATGACACTGTGAAAGTACTTCAGCTTTGAACAACTTATCAGGCTGACTACATGCACATATACATTGATTTGCTCGAAAAGACATCCATTTAGAATAGGAAAATATATAAGCAGCATTCATGTAATACAGAATTCCTGAGAATAGTGTGTGCTATATAAATCTTCGAGAAATAATTTGTATTCATATGAAAACCATGATATAAAACATTTCTCTCCACTAAAGCAGTGTGATCTAAAACTAACATACTCCGAAAAGCTGTCAGCATTTTTGCTGTCAACAAGGATGAAGGCATAGCTAGATTCTACTACATTGTTTCACAAAAGGAAAAATTCAGATACTTTTTTCATTGTTTCTCCAATTTTCCATTAGTTTCAAAAAACATCAGAGAAGGCATTGTCTAAATCAATGTCTTATAATTTTTTATTAAAAATACCTTTCTCTTTTCATACTTTTTCTCTTTAGGCAATCAATATGATTTTAAACCTTGAGGGTGGTTATATAAAAATAACTCAGAAAGACAAGAATTCTGAAAGGTATGGCGATCATTATTTTTTGCTCTACCATAAGACAAAAGTCTTTTCCTAGTGTCCCTAATTTGGAAAAGACATAAATGTCAGGTTCATTTATGTTTTCAACAGGCATAGAGAACATTTATTCTCAGGCATGTGTATACATTTAACTGACAAAGGAAAGGAAATGAAGATGCCTCAAAAATGAAGGAGTTTAAAACTCTTTTGTAGAGTTAGTGGGATTCGTTGCTATGAATAATCATGTGGTAGAAACAGAGCCTCCCTGTAATCTGACTGGAAGAGTTCCACATGGCAAGGGCATCTGAGGGACGTTTAGCGTCTGTGATCCTCCCTCTTGCTCAAAATCAGAAGGCAAGTAGGGAAGTGAATATTTTTGACAAAAATAAACTAACCAACAACTACAACTTAACAGCTTTTCCCTAGAAGAAAAGAAGGAAAATTAAAAAAAAAATTACTGTTAGAATTATAAAAAATAGTTTTCTAGTAAGAGAAACTTTATAATTTTCTTGCTAGGGGAACTGTAGCATACATACATACTAGCTTTAGTTCCATTGTGTTTAATCAGGTCTTTATACATTTTGGAAATAATTGTGCTTTGTTTAATTGGGTAAAAATTAATTGGACAAATAATAATCATAATAATCACATATATGTATGACAGTGAGTATGTGTTATTCCTCACCCCATTTCCAGGGCAGAAAAATTAAGAATAACTTTGTTTTATAAGGAAAAGTGTATTGCTTCTTCCCATACATTTCTTTTAATTTGACTCTTCTCTTTCTTCCCATCCTGCCCCCATAGCTTATGCCTTCACCAGACTTTCTGTAGTTGAATGTCTCATCTTTCTACCTCATCTGTGAACAGTCATACTCACAGATACAGAGTTGAGCCTGAAATAGCAACTCTACCACAAAAGCGATTTCTTTCACAATTATTTTGCCTTTGTTTCTAGAGAGTTTTCAAACATAAACCAAATCAATCTATCAAAGAAATAATGACATAAAACTCCCTTCAGTGATGAAAACAAAGTATAACTCAAAAATATGTGTGTTGTTTTTACAAATAATATAAATTGATATCCATGCATTGTTTTTTTTAGCTCGTGAGCAAGAGTGCACATTGTTGGAAAAGCATTAAGAGTTGCAAAGCATCTGGCTTCTGTTTTCCTGAATAAACAAGTCACATTGGCTTAAGTGGGTAATTGGTCTCAGAGCTGCACAAATGGTAACTTGCATTACATATAGTCAAGGTGCAAAGGTACACGGGAAACCAACATATTTACAGCACTTCAAATTATTCTGTGAGACTTGATATCATAAATCAGCAAGGGAAAATTAAATATACTACAAAATCACTTTCCACAGTAAAATATGAATTAGTAATGTTCTAAAGGATACTCATATCCTTTAGACACCTATATTTTATAAGTATGTGGGTCTACTGGCATTTAGGAAAAAAAAAATCCAGTGCAACTGGTTCTGCCAGTGATACAACAGATTTGAATGTAACCAATGTAATAGAATGTTATTTCAATTAATGGTATTTTTTTTTTTTTTTGAATCTCATATTTTTGGTTTGATGGCAAAGGGTGATGTGCAACTCTTCAACTGCATAGTCAGTGTGGAGCAGCATAAATGCACTGTGGCACAGGTCCATAGTCTCAGCAAGAAACGAGGGAATTGCCTACAAACCTGTAAGCTGAAGGGACGTGGAGTCCAGGCAGCAAAGGCAACAATCGATGGAGGTCATTTTTTATAAGTATCTCAACTCAACCTAAGGTTTCAAAGTCAGATTACCGTGAGAGTGAAGGCTGAGTGATACTTTAAGTCCTGCCTGGCGTGTGGACATTTATGTCTCTAGAAACCTCACCATCACCCTTCCTATGACCCTGCAGCCGATGGAAGGTGAAGGTCTCCAAACATACAACTCCCTGAGGCTTTGATCCTGGTTCTAAGAATTTGATCCTGGCTTCCTTTAATGTCAACCTAATCAATTTTTAAGGTCATGAATCATTTTTCCCCCTTTGAAGCCTGGATATTCCAAATCCCAGAGATGGGTGGGATACATTTCCAAGTAGAATATTATACATATGGTTTGCCAGGTATGCTTTCGACCTAGATCTCACCTAGACTTTGAAGTTGCTGTCATTGTTACTAAAGGTATGGCCCCTGCTTGGCGACAGGTATCAGCTAAGGCCATTCATGGTGAACAGGGTGACCACTTTTTCTCCGCTGTTGTTGCAAATGCTCAAGTTCAGCCTCATACATCATTTCTTGGACTAAGTACTTCTCGCGTCGTATTCGGTCATACAGGTTCTTTGGTACATCTGGAATCAGGTATGCAATGAATGACTTGATCCCAAAAACAAGGTGCTGCAAATGTGAGAAGGGAGAGTACACTTTTCAAAGATTCTGAAGTGCTAATTATAAACAAAACAGAACCATCATGAACAATATTGCATTTGCCTTAAATCAAGCATCAGAACTCAGTATGTATCATCTAGAATATTAATATTTTCTAAAATTACACTGGAAATACTACTACTACCTTATATCACAGCAGTATTAGGAGGAATCAATTGTTTCCTCTTTCACTGACAAATGTTGATATCTACCTTCTAAACACTGAATGAATCTTAAATACACATCCATAAAATCCTTATATATTATGCAATACTATTATGACATGTCTTGTTACACACAGATGAGAAAGATTACATCTATCGAAAACCCACGTCCGATAGATGGTAATACACAGCCTACCATCTAATTCCACCAGATAGAATATGGTGGAATTAGGTTCAACCTCCAGCACATCCGTTTTTCAGAACATCTACTCTACTAAGTTCTATGTATATCATAACTGCTTTAACATTTTTGTGTCTATTACATAATTCTTCTATGTTAAAAATAGACTGACAAATGTATTATATATAAAAAAGCAGGAACAAAAATAAAAGGTAATATTCCTGTGGTTAAAAGTACAGATTCTGATTGAGACTGCCTCCATCTGAGCCTCACTCTGTGTAACCTCATGCAAATCACCTTTGTTCTCTGTGTGTCAACTCTAAAACAGTGATAATAATAGTATCTCTTAAAGGCTGGTATGAGGTTTAGATGAGTTAATTATGTGAAGGCTGTTTTTGTTTTGTTTTGTTTTGTTTTGTTTTGTTTTAGCTGAGCCATCCTGCCACCTGTTGGCAGTTCAACGGCAACTCAGGTCAGGCTGGCATCGAACCGCTGTTGCTCAGAGCTCAGCTTGCACTCTTGAACGAGCTCTTAACCACTTGAGCCACTCGGCTGGCCCTTTTATTTATTTATTTTTTTCCTGAGGGCAGTGTCACTGGCCCTCAGATGTGGGACACGAACCGGGGCCACTTCCTAAGCCAGCGCTTAACCACCGCACCACTTGGCCGGCCCTATGTGAAGGGTTTTAAGGAGTGCCTGGCACAGTATAAGCACTATTTGAATATTACCTCCTATGTACCTCAATGTAACCTTTTTCTTATCCCATGAAGAAGGATAGATCTTTCAGTTTCTCAGAAAAGAGAAAAATAATCTGAGACTGATAGAGTTAGGATGATCTATGGAAAAGAACCCATTTATGTAAAGGACCGTGACAATGGTCTCTCTAGATGGAAAGGAATAATTCGAGGCTTTTAACTGAACTTGATGTATGTGTCCCAGGAAACTGCACTGCACAGTGGATCATAGTAAAGCAGGTCACATTGTTCCATACAGAAGCAGACCAAGAGTTTCTTTCCTGGTTCTCTTTTTCTGTGATTTTGGCCATAGGAAACAGATGCATTCAAAGTTTTCCCACAGACCCTAGGGGTACCTCAGAGATTAGATACTCATTATATTCCAGTGCTAAACTCTTCATCTGGTATCAATCTGGTTTTATGCTAAGCAAGGCAATAATTCTGTAGCTTCTCCAAAGTTTCTTAACAGACTATAATCAAATATTATCACATGACTCTGAGAATCAAAATCTATGCACTTTTTATAAAAGCATTATCAGGCATGATTGATTGAATTATGCAATGTCTCTTCTACAAATACAGATTGATCAACTGTAATTTGAGTTGATTGTTTAGAAAATAAGTTTCTCTATCCTAATGAATAGATATGGATTCTTAAAAGATGATAAAAATCATCCTTTCCTTTTCAAATTTGGTTACTAAGAGGCTCAAAACTAAGTTTTCAGTTCAAATGAGAGTAGCTTCTTTTATCCTAGTTTTCTAGTACAAATACCCACTAACATAACTTCTTACATTATTGAGCTCTTGCTTTTTTGCCCTTTTTAGATTGGTTTAATTGTATCTGAACCTTTTACTGGGACATACTCACATCCTCTTTTGGAAGTCAGTGAGGAAGTGACTTCAAAGGGGCAATAAATGTATCACTTGGAAAAGGGTTTACCTACAGGAATTTTATCAGTCTGTGACTAACCTCAAACACGATAATGAAGGCCAACCGAGCAGCGAGGATATGCCAGTATTGTAAGGTGAACTCATAGGGTCTGGAACTCCAAGGGGGACCTCTGTAGTCTCGGTATCTAAAATCCACAAAAACGACAGCAACAAAACAAAAATTGAAAAACAGAGACCAAAGTGTGGAGGCCCCAAATGTCCTTGATTTGCCAAAATCCAAAATGACAGTTGAAGGGTGTAACATGTACAGGGGAGAGATGGAATGGTGAAGGCAGGAAGAAAAGACAACTATAATTTATAAGTCAGTACCTGCAATAACCAGATTTTCCGATACCAAGCTCACTCAGGTCAAAGAAGGATAGACTATTGTTGACATAGCCCTTTAAACAACTGGGAGAAAAGAAAACTATCATGTAATTCAGAGATCTATAAATTTCTAGTCCAATTTCTACGTAACAAATGACAGGACTTAATAAGTGCCATTATACCTTTCAGTCTAATTATAAACTAGCATCTCAGCAGATTCTATTCCCTAACTTCCGTTACTTCAGTTAAGTGTACCTTAATGAGACAGACTTGTGTCCACCATCACCCCCAATAGTTTCAATATTAACCTTTCATTTAGCTTACATTTTTTAGGGGTTCACTATGTACTAGGCATTGTGGTAATTACTTCCTATGGATTAAAATTCTATAAAATATGTTTTATAAATATGCATACTCATATGTGCTATTTGGCTAGTTAAAATTAAACAGCCAATCGATAAACATGTTTCTTTTTTTTTCTTGGTCATTTGGTTTTTTTTTTTGGTTTTTTTTTGAGGGCAGTGTCACTGGCCCTCATATGTGGGACCCAAACCGGGGCCGCTGGCTTCCCAAACCAGCGCTTAACCACCGCGCCACTCGGTCGGCCCAATAAACATGTTTCTTTGTGATTTATTTATTAACTTATTCAATATATATTTATTGAGACTCTCGATTTGTTAGAAGAATTCTAGATGCTTGGTATTTAACAATGAACAAAACAGGCAATAATCCCTATCCTGGTGGTTAGATGTTAAATTGTGGTCAGGGTTGATTTTAAAATAACCTTAGGGTATATATATATATATTTATCTCCATCATATGGATTAAAGAATTAAGGTTTACAGAGACAGGACTACTTTCTATAGACCCTACAATTCTCAAAATTTTTGGTCTTAGGTACCTTTTACATCATTATTGGGGATCTCAAAGAGCTTTTTTCATAGGCGTATATCTACTGATATCTAACACATTAGAAATTAAAATGAGAAATTTAGAAATTATTTATCTAATAATTCATTTAAAATAACTATTGAATCTGTTATAAATTAATATAAATAACACATTTTTAAGTAAAATAGTTATATTTTCCAAAAGAAAATTGTAGCGAGAAGGATGACATTGTTTTACATGTTTGCAAATCCCTTTGATGTCTGTCTTAATAGAAGACAGCTAGATTCTCATATCTGCTTCTGCATTTATTTTATTTTTTTTTTCTTTTGAGGGCAGTGTCACTGGCCCTCATATGTGGGACCCGAACCGGGGCCACTGGCATCCCAGGCCAGCGCTTAACCACCGCGCCACTCGGCCGGCCTCTGCTTCTGCATTTAATCTGTTGCAATATGTTGTTTTGGTCAAAGAGTAAGTAGAGAATGTAGCCTCACAAAGCTAAGTAGTTGGAAAAATGAGGACTATTATAGTAGCATTTCAGATTACTGTTGACGTTTTTCTTTGATACTACACCAAAGCTCTAATAAGGCCAGTTCTTAAAGTTTAGTTGTAATGTGGAATATAAGCATATCAATCAAGTTTTCATATGGATTTTACTTCAAAATGTATAGGTCTATCTTGAACTTTTAATGCATTTTTGATCCATACATGACTTTGTAACCTCAAATATGAGCCATTTTGAAAATATTTGTTCTCTGAGTTACGCAATATCTTCCAAATATTGATATATTTTTAACTGCAGACTATGAAAAATCACAAATGTTAATATCACCATTGACTTTTACTAGGAAAAGTAATCTGTAAGTTCTCGGAAGCTTCAAGCTTGAAATTTATTAGTGGCAATATTTTCCCTAAAATGACAACTTAGTTTTGTGCACTTTATAAAAGAGTGTTTGCTAACTACTCAAATCTGAATAACCATACTTTGGCAATCATTATTTTATGATAAAGAAAGTTTGTTGAGTTTGCAACTCCAACAATTATACAAGTACTTTATATGTACTTTGCATTTTGTCAAATGGAACTTGAAACGACATTTTTTCAAGGGTAGAGATTTGTGTTTCATCAAGGACATTCTGAAATTTCTTGCTGGCACCTTCATAATGGTGACTATATAGCGGTGAGGAATATAATCATAACTAGTACTTTTTGGTGCCACTGTCTATTTATTTATTTATTTATTTATTTATTTCTATTAGTTTCAAGTGTACAACACAATGCCATAGTTATACTCTTTACCCCCCAAAGTGACAATCCCCCTCCCCCAGTTCGCCACCCCACTCCCCCCCCATATCATACATATCTATCACAACTCCCCTCCACAGTATACTCCACATCCTGTGACCATCCACATATTCAGTTACAGTTGGCATACAATACTATACAACATCAGTTTCAGGTGTACAGTGCAGTGGTCAAGCCTTTCCTCCATCCATGAAGTGGTCTCCCTAACAAGACATGTGACTATCTGACATGGCACAAAATTTTTACAACATTATTATATTCCGTGAACTGTGTTTCATATCCCTGTGGCAATATTGTAGTTGTCTATTTATGCTGTCTAATCCCTTCCCATTCCCCCCCATCCCCACCCCCCCTCCCAACTAGCCACCCTCAGTTTTTCCTCTACATCTACGAGTCTATTTACTTTGATCGTTCACTCAGCTCTTCAGACTCCACACACAAGTGAGATCACATGGTACCTGTCCTTCTCCGACTGACTTATTTCACACAACATAATAGTCGCTTCACAACATTATCAATTACATTCCCAGAACTGCCCCCATCTCCCTGTGGCAACATTGTAGTCCCATCTACACTGTCCAAAACCTTCCCCCTCTCCCTCTTCCCCACTCCCTCCCAGCCAACAACCATCAGTTTTTCCTTTATATCAACTCTTTCTGTGTTGATTTTCTGTCTAAATGGTCTGTCCATTGGTGACAATGTCGTTGAAGTCCCCTACTATGATAGTGTTACTATTGATCCCTGTCTTTATGTCTGTTAAAATCTGTTATATGTAATTAGGAGTTCCTATGTTGGGTGCATAGATGTTTATTAGGGTTATAGTGCCCTTCTTTGTCTTTTACTGTAGTGTTCATTTTAAAGTCTATTTTGTCCAAAATAAGTACTGCTACTCCAGCTTTTTTTTTCTCATTTCCATTTGCATGAAATATCTTATTCCATCTGTAAACAGCATATACATGTGTCCTATTTTCTTATCCACTCAGCTACTCTTTGTCTTTTGATTGCAGCATTTATCCCATTCACATTTAAAATGATTATTGATAGGTGCATATGTATTGCCATTTCATTATTTGTATTCCTGGTCTCCCTGGGTTAGCTTGTTTACCACTTTCTTTTGTTTAAAAAAGCTCTTTTAATATTTCTTGCAATGCTGTTGGTGCCACTGTCTTGATATGCAAAGCCCCCAGAAAATTTTAACCCCATTGCTTATACACCATCAGTGCAAATGTTAATATGGTGAAAAAAAGAAATTATGTCTTAGTATTATTATTAAAATAGTATCGACTTCATGGACACAAAAACAGATTTTCAGACCACACATTGAGAATCAGTGCCCAGGATAAACAACTGTTAGAACTTGGACTCCATTGCACATCTATTTCATTTTAAATACTGAAATCTTAATTACAGGACTGGCTTCACTTCCTTCTTTGTCCATCCCAGACCTAATCATTTATCATTTCAGCTGTTCTCTTGCCAATACCCTTCTCTTTATTGTCTTCTTATGCTTTTATCACCTTCATCTGAAAATTTCTAATCTATGAATCTATTCCAATTTAGCTGCTAAGCATATCTGGAAAAAATTAAATAACAGGATGACCTTATGTGGTTTCAACTTCACATATACCCTCCACACTGCTTCTTGAAATTATTCTACATCCCTAGTCACTCAATATGGAGAAGGGGTCAGGTGGAATTTACCTGAATGAAAGGCAGGTCCTGAAAGTAAACAGAGCAGATACTCAAATCAATCTTATTATTTTCTTCTGCCACTAGGTGGCAGTAAAGAGAGCGGGAAATAATGTTTCTAAGGAAGAGGGCTGCCAAACTTGTCTACATGTTTTAAATCCTTAAAATCTGCTTCCAGAGCATTGTGAATTAAGAAAACAAAGGGATTTAGTAATACTAAAACCAATTTATATAGTGTTCTGCAGTACATAAAATGTTACTTCAGACGCCATTTCGTACTCATAGGTACTAGATTGATGATGTGCCTTTTAGTAAAAGGCAAAGTTAGAATTCGAACCTAGGGTGTTTGACTTCAAGTTAAAATCCTTTGACAATACTCTAAAATATAAAACAAAATCTCATGCCTTTATAACCTCTCTTTGAAAAATTATAACGTTTATGTTCAGAAAGGCATTTTAGTGTTCTCAGAAAACATGAGTTCATCAGCAGAACTAAAGATTGATTTCATCCTAAAATAGGGCTCAACTTGTTGGGGCATATATCCTGCACCTAGATAAGACATATGCCCAAAACTACTCCTGAAAGAAGAAGGGGAAGCAGCTTCTCCCATCGCTTTATCTCCTATCACAACTTCCATGCCTAATACTACTCTCCAGCTTACTCTCCAATTGGAGAGAAACTCCAAATTCTCTCTCATCCCCAAGCCCAGTACTCTTTTGCATTCATCCCTAATACCTGCATTAAAGAAGATCTGAAAAATCCATAGTCCTTAAACCAGTGGTTCTAAACTGGGTGATTTTTATCCCCCAGGGGACATTGGGCAATGTCTGGAGACATTTTTGGTTGTCACAACTTGGGGAGCAGGAAGGTTGTTATTAATATCTACTGGGTTGGGACCAAGACTGCTGCTAAACACTATAATGCACAGGAAAGCTAGCTGTAAATTCCTTTTGAAAAATCTGTAGTTATATAGCTGAAAGTTCCTTCGTATTCTGTTATGTTCCCTTCAGCAATTTGATTAACCAGTGAGGGCCTGAATTTCCCCATCTACATAGTCAGAAGATTCCACTGGATAATCTCTAAGGTCTCTTCCATTTCTAAATTTGACTTCTAAATACATTATAATGTTTTGTAACATTTTGATGTCAGTAATTCATTTACAAGTGAAAACAGATTCTAAAATTATATGTGTAAAACATCATATTGCCCTTTATATCCTGCTTGATTTCATCCAATAAACACAGTAAATGCAATGATCCGAACCATTGCCCCCCAATGGTCACAGAACAAAACTTCTCAGTAAGTTCCCATTACAAGTACAAACATAAAATATATCAGGAAAATGTGAAAATGTCAACCTTACTTTTCACCATATTCAAAATGACTTGCACAAGGGCCATATTTGTACTCATAGACGAAACGTGGAATGTAATCAGAAGTAATAGCAATTACAAATGCATTGGTAATCACAGCCAATATACCAATTCCTTCAAGAATTCCATACCAGATACCTAGTAAAAGAGAGATTAAAAATAGTGAATATAAAAAAAAAAAATTAAAATCCTCTAATCAATCTTACATTGCAAGGGATGTTTAACTTATGTTACAACCATAGCTCTGTCCATTATTTAATTACTTGGTATAGTATCTCACTATAGATAAAACGGCTATTGAATGCCTTTCCACAGAGGGAAGGTAGACCTCTATTTAGAAAGATTTGAAAATTAAAATAAGATTAGGAATTGGTTGATGTTAGTGACAATGAGACATGGCACAGGTGCTTAAAAGCCTAATTAAAACTTGCCGAGGTAATAAAAACAACAAAAATCTCCAAGTTCTACATCACCGGGAAGCACCTTTGTAAAGTAAAAACATAAGAAAGTAATACTAGTTTGATGTCAAGATCTGTAAATCACTAGCTGACATTTTCTACATCTTAAAAGGTCAATCTGACATCATAGAGACATAAAAAAAAGCTTTTGAAATTGCATATAATATCATATACTATTGATTACAGTCAAAACTATGATTCAAACAGGATTAACAAGCTTTAAAAACACTGATATAGAAAAAAATGTCCTGGAAAAAAATGCTCAAAGTGCTAAAAATGATTGAATAGTATGGAACTTTCTCCCTGCCCCCAACAACCTCCTCAATAACTCTCCCCCCCACACACACTTTCTTTGTTTTTCAAAATCTTTATAGTGTAGCTACATTGAGTTGTAAATAAAAAAAATAATAAATAAAAATGATGTTAACATTTTCCTGGTTGAGGAGATGAAAAAAATCAGAATTCATAAAAAAAGATTATTTGAATACATCAACATTTAACATTTATTTTTACAAAAATAATGATATTCAGTCAAAAGAAAACAATAACTAGGGGGAAAATACTTGCTTCACAAAAAAAGGACACAAGGTTATTATGTCTAATGTACGAAAATGTTCTAAAATTTTAATAAGGCAAACCACATAAGAGAAAAATGGGCAAAGAATCTAAATGAGCAATTTGCTATGAGAATGCAAATAACCAATAAACATATTAAAACGTTTTTAATTACTAGAATTCAGAAAATGTTCTTTAAAAAATAAGATTTTTTTTTTTTTTTTAAGCTATCAGATTGTTGAAAAATTGAGTCTTATACCATCCAATGATATTTAGGGAATGAAGAAACAGAAATTCTTTTACATAGTTGTTTGAATTATGACTTGTGATAACATTTGTGGAAATTAATTTGATATCACTTAAAATTAAAATATGAATACGTTTTAATCCAGTAATACTTCTACTATTTGAGATCTATGCTTCAGATACATTGTACACACACACACACACACACACACACACACACACGGATACATGATATATATAATATCTATGTCTATATATATATATTTATAGCTATATTTATGTTTACTCCTATTTTTATTGGGGAAATTTAGGAAGTGATTATAAAATTTTGGATACTTTCATATTATGAATATTACTACTCTATTAAAGTGAATTATACCAATAGGTTTTAAGCTAGAGGATGTTCATGAAGAAAAAAAGAAGAACCCTATATATGTCCATAAATTTTTTTTTTTATATGCTTGTGTGAGTAAGAAAAACATTGACAAACCATACATGCCTAATTGATTAAACTGACTCCTTGAGGTAGAAGGAAAAGGTAAAGGGGGAGAGGATAATTCATTGTTTATATGTCTTTGTATTGTCTGATTTGAGCAAGACAATCTAACAAAGCTTAAAAAATAGTAATCTATGCATTGGAAGTTGCAATAAACACTAATGTTCAAGTTGGAGCTTTATTTTTTCTTCTTTGATTTAGTTTTTAGATTTTCTTTAATGCGCTTATATTATTTTAATAGTGAAATAATAAATACATGGAAATTAAAATAAAAAAAAATTTAGTTGCTTCAAAAAATAGAAACACAAGTTGAATGGCATTAAATTTCTACAGATTAGTATATTTTAAAGGAGTCTTTGGTTTTCGTTGAATATATAAATGATTAATATCAACTGAAAAGGTAACTTTACAATATTAGAAAAAAATTCCCAAAAGAGAAAACGAAAAGTATTCTTCATATACTTAGAATTTCTATTATAAAACTATAGTTTGTTACAATAGTATGCCAAGAATAAGTAGTCAGATCAATGAGACAAATGGAGATTCTAGTAACATACTTAAGTTTATATAGAATTTAGTGTAAGATAACAGAGATAATTCAAACAAGTTTACAAAAAAGATGGATTATTTAATAAATAGTTTTGGGAAAACTGATCATCCATTAGATTAAAAAAAGCTGGATCTCAATTTTAACCCCTTCTATTTTATTGCTTTTTTTGTTTGTTTGTTTTGTTTTGTTTTGTTTTTGTTTTTTGAGGGCAGTGTCACTGGCTCTCATATGTGGGACCGAACCGGGGCCACTGGCTTCCCAAGCCAGTGCTTAACCACCGCGCCACTCGGCCGGCCCAACCCCTTTTATTAACAACAAATTCTAGACAGTTAAATAAAACCAAAAAATACAAACTAATGAACAAAAGGCAAATAACACACATACATCTAAAATATAAAACAACAATTAAAATAATGGGTGAAAAATCACGATCTCTAAGGGACTTTTTAAAGAGTGCCATAAATAATAACTATAAGGGAGATATTTGAATTTGATCAAATACACACTTTAAAACCTTATTCGTGATAGTGTGAAAAACTTAAAATCAGCATTTGTAAATGTTCACAACATATATATGTGTATAAATATATATATATTTAATATTCTTAATATAATAAAGGTTACCAAATCAGATATAGTGGCCAGGGGGCATAAACACAATTAGTAACGAAGAAATACAAATATATTTAATTTCATAGCTATAAAAATGCAAATAAATATAACAAAATATCATTTTTTTCCTCCTCGGCTTGTGGAGGGTGTAACAACAACAAAAAAACCTTATATGTCTGGAGCTGTTAAGGAAATGGAGAAATGGGCATTCATTCACTTAAGGTGGTAGTATAAACCAGAACAATATTTCTGGAGCACATGTTAACCACCTATTTATCAAAATTTTAAATGTAGGTGCTCTTACAGGAGTTCTATTCTAGGAATTTATCTGGAGGAAAAATTCAAAGTACATATGAAGATGTTCACCTCAGTGTTGTTTATAATAGAAAAGAACTGAAGCAACTGAACATCTTTAGTTAGGGGGCTGATACATTTTTTAAAATGTCACACAACCTATAGGAATCTATGTAGCAATTGTAAAGAATGAGGCAGAGGTATAGGTATTAACATGGAAAGATATATATGAGATCCTCTGTGGTTACACACAAGTTTATGGAGTACCATGTTTAATATGAACCTACTGTTGACTAAGTTAATGTTGACTTAATTCTTTTGTAAACTAAAACTGCTCAATTTTGTTATGGCTGAAGGGAAGCCTAGCAATAGAAACCCACACAGTGTTAAAAAGATGGCGCCACCTCTCGACCTTAGCAAAAGTCATTTAATTCCTGAAGCCTTCTTACCTATGTCAGTTGCTCGAGCTGGCAGAGGCCTTCGCCATTGTGTAACAAATTTGTATGCATCCAGCCTGATTTCAATGATATTGTTTAACAAAGCCAAAAGAGGGGCCAGAGGAAAAGCCGCAACAAAGATGGTGGTAAAACCAAATTGCAAAACTACAAAGGGAGAACGTTAGAAAATTAGTCATATAAGCAGCATCATTTATTGAATGCCTTCTTAGTGCCATATTAGGTGCTTTACATAAATTGCCCTTAATCTCTTCAACATCCCCACAAGGTAAACATGTTTATCCCATTTTACAGTTGAGAAAACTATATATAGCTCATGTATGTTATGTAAGCTTGCTAAATGGTAGTTGACTAGAAAATGTTTAAACCCACATTCAAACTCAGATCTCAACAGCCTGAAAGTCTATGTTCTTTCCACTTCTATACTGTGGGGCATGAAGGAAGAGTAAAGGCAAAAGAAGACATCAAAGAAAAGGCCTTGAAGAAAAATGCTTAGCTCTAGAAGGGACCCAAAAGATCTAGGCGTGTCCTCTCTTTTTGTGGATGAGACAACTGAAGGCCAGAGAAAAAGCAAACTGCAGGGCAACACACAGAGATTTCAACAGTTGGAATGGGAATCCTTATTTTCTTAAATAAGTAAATACTCTTTTCAAGGAAGCCAAGACTCAGAAGGGGTCTGTGCAAAGGTTTACTGTGAGAAAAAATTACTGCTTAATTTGGGTGGAACAGTACATTTCTTAACACAGGAAAGGGTTCTGTTCCTTTAAAATATTTCCTCAAAAGCTAGATGATTCACTATGAGAAAACCCTTCATTTTGGTTAAATGGTATGGCTGTCAAAGAATCCAATGTGTGAGCCTTCCAAGGGCACTGCTTTATATCTTCTCTAGCTCTGTTGAAATAAAGGTACAGATGTGTTTTAGAATGCTTGGGGTTGGAAAGGAGAGAGATGGTTTTCCCTCTTGAACCAAGGCCTGCATGAAATAGAAAAACAGCATCAAGAAGGCCAAATAGCTATGCAGAAGGTTCTTTCCTTACCCATTTCTAAGTATTCATCCATCAGACCATGAATATTCATGGGCTGCAGATTCCAATCGTTTTCCCACTGAGGTATTGAGGCATCGTGGATTCCCCGTTTGATTTTATGTCTTGACCACCAGTTCTGGATCAACCTACACCACAGAGCAGACAAAAGGCTTTGGATTTGGAGCTCTTATTTACACATCTGGTGAACAAGTTATAGTGTATTAAGAAAAGAGAAATATCAACTATCCTGGGATTACACTGAGCGTTTCTGGGAATTAGAGACATTGGTTTCATCTTTCAAGTTTAGTATGAAAGAATAGGCCTCAGCCTTCCAGAACTCTCTAGACCCTGTAAACATCTACATATTAAGGAATTAACTCCCCCATGCATTAGATGCTTCCTGATATTCATTAGACAAGCCTTGGTTTCTCAGATTCCTTCCTACACCCCACCTATATAAATATTTAAACTCCTATGTTGCCTGTTGTGATTGGATTGGAGCCCTTCAATGCTCATAATCCACAATCTTCTGGGCTGTGCTCTCTAAATATGAGTAAAATCATGTTCCACATTAATTAACGGAGCCCTAGATAGGGTTTCAAGACATGAGGTTCTAGTCCCCACCCTGCAATGCATTAGCTGTGTGATTTTGAGCCAGTCACTTCACCCCTCTGAGTTTATAAACATGAATGATTTGAATGTCAGTGATTACATTCTACTACTGCAGTGAACAATAATTTACAGGCATTGCATCTGTGTCTGAGTCTATTTCTCAGGCATGGAAATGTTTCCATAGCCCAGGCAGTCTGGAAATTATGTGACTCAGTAATATCCTGCTATGCATCTATTGTGGGCTTCCGGGTAATGGATTATTTTAAGAGGTAGATAAAACTACCTCTAGAATGAGGTTAAGTTCATAGGACTCAGTGAACAGTACCCAACTCTCAATTTTAAGTAATCATGGACCTAGGAACTCAGTGAGAGTTGGAAGGACAACCACTGATAGACCAAAATGTCAGTCAGTGCTTCAGTGGGCACCCCACGGAGGCTGCCTCTGGGGCTGCACGAAGATGAAAAAGGGGCTGGGGGCTAGAACTGAGGCAGGTCTGCTTGTTTCCTTTTTATTTTAGTTCTGCTTAAGATTTTACTTGAAGAAAGAGAATTGTGGCTTAAAAGTTTGAAAATCACTGCTTTAGTGCCTGGTCCACATCTGCACTGTCTTCTTCAACATCATTGGGGTGTCCCTCCTATGGTTCCCTCAGGATTTGATATGCATGATCCAGGATGACCCCTGGGTAAGGCTAGGGTGAAAATGTGCTGTCCAAAGTGCATGGTATGTACAGAATCCATGGATAATGATAATAATAGGAATTATTCTTAATACTATAATGGTCACTATGCCATTTTGACGGCATGTCAGATCCTGTGGTAGGCACTTAACACTTTGTAAGCGGGCATAAAAAGCTATATGACGAGTTTACTCGTTTCCCGCAAAAAATGTGTTAATACTGAATTTCCTCAAGTATTTTCAAATTATGTTCCCCAAACCCTATGTTTCAAAGAGGTGAGCCAAGTTCAGGAAGGGATGTGATAAATTGGGTTCTCCAATCCTCCATCCTCTAGGCTCTCTTTATTTAGAAGAGATTCATTTTAATCTGTTATGGATATTGAGGATCCATATAAAATTATCTTCACAAAAAGGTTGTGCCATTTATTGATGAAGGTTTAATGAGCATTGGGTCATCTTAATCTTAGCAAATCCTTATTTCAGAAATAAAAAAAAAATGTCACAGAGAGGTCAAGCAAATTATAAGCATCTTTTAGTAAGGGGCAGAGAAGGAATCTGAAGCAGGTCTCAGTAATTTCATAGTTCATGCTCCAAGACTGCCTGTAATTTAAGGCAATATTTTATGGTAGTTCTTAGGGTTAATATCACATTTCCAGCTCCACAGTCTCTGTTTAAGAATGTCTTGACACCATTTGTGGGACAACAGGATAACACAGCATAATTTGATGACTTAAGACTAAGCTATTTATATCATCACTAAACCTGTTACCCACTGAGTCAGGAAATTCCTTAACCTGTTTCTCCCTGAGTCAGGAAATTCCTCAAAATTGTCATGTTTTTAAACCCTGATTAGGCCTCAAAGCTTCCATACAGTGAAATACAGTATTTCACTGTATTCTGAAGGCTAATATATTTTAATAGATGTAAAAGTGGGCATTCAGCAACTTTCCATGTTAGCATTTCAAAGGCAGTTAAAACTTATCTACAGGGACAAAATAGAATGCTATTTATCTGATGTTATCACAACCCTGTTCTAATGACTTTTTTTGTGTGTGTAGCAAAGAGTACAAAACCTCCCCCATCCAAGATTTTATCTTTGTTTTGTTATTTTTAAAATTTTTTGATGGGGTTTATTAGCTGAAATGGAGTCTCTATTAAACAACAGCCACCTTGGTCTTTTGATAGCTTAAAGAAATCAGAAACTTATTTTTACCCTCAAGAACCTGTACTATCAATAATGCTTTAAGAATAGCAACAAGTTTTAACACGTTGAGTAGAGCACTGTTACTCTACATATATTATTTCCTTTAGCCCTTACAACTGTTCTTAAGGTAGATACAGCTGTTGATTTCCTCGTAGGAATGTGAAAACCGAGGCTCAGAAAGTTTTATCAACATACACACAGTCACACATTTACTGAGGAGCAGAGTGGGAACTGAAGCCCCATCTGTCTGAGGGCCAAGACCAAATTCTTAGGAACTATTCGCACTGCCTCTATCTTTCTTCTCTGTAACTGTATACAAGGTAAGTTAAAATAAAGTGCTTACGGGTATCCCAGTTCCATGAAGTTGTTCCATATTTGCTTCAAAAACATGATCACTCCCATCTGGAGGCAGAGGTCTATCAGACAGCCGCTAGGATGACACTGAAACAAACCAACGACAGAATGATTTTCCTCATCTCAGTTAGCGGAAGCATCCCCGCCTTCCAACTGCAAAGCAATTCTAAAACCAGGTCACACTACCTCAGTGCATATTGAAAATAAAAACAAGAGAGAAATAACATGGATGAGGACACTTGGTAGGGCAGTTTTCAGGATTTTTATGGGAATATTAATCCAAATTACTTTTAATTTTAATTTTAATTAGAATTAATCCAAATCTAACTTTTAATGAGCATTTACTATCTGCCAAGCTCCTCTGTGGTTAGTGAATGCTCTGGAATAATATATATATAAAGTCAGGAGATAGAAAAATATTTAATTCCATGGCAAAATGCTTATAGTATATTCTTTCAAAATAACCTTATATCTTCAGAATAATTTCAAATTTGCACAAAATTTGTGAAGACAGTATAGAGAGTGCCCTGTCTGTACACCTCTCACTTAATTACCTCACTGACCCTTATATTATCAGATATATCTGTCAAAGCTAAGAAACCAACATTAGTGTACTGTTATTAACTAAACTCTACACTTTATTTAGATATCACCAGTTTCTCAACTTACATCCTCTTTCTGCTCCAGGATCCAACTCAGGATACCACATTGAGTTTATTTGTCATGTCTCCTCAATCTCGTCTGGTCTAGATAGGTTCTTAGTTTTTCACATATTTGATAGTTTTAAGGACTGCTAGACAAATATTCTGTGGAAAATTCTACAATCTGGGTTTATCTGCCATTTCCACATGTTTAGATGGGGGTCACGTGTTTTGGGAATAGAAGATCACAGAAGTGAAGGGCTATTTTCATCGCATCCCATCAGGGGCTACATGACATCCACATGAGATTACTAGGGATATTAATTTTCATCACTTGGTTGATGTACAGTTTTCCAGATCTTTCAACTGTAAAGTTACTCATTGTCTCTTTTCTTTAGAGGGTAAGTCACTAAGTCTAGCCCACTCTCAAGATGGGGGCAGGTGTTAAGCTCAGTCTCTGGGAGAGGGGTATCTACAGATACTATAATGAATTTCTAAGTGATAACAGCATGCCACAAAATAGTTGGTCAACATGATCCCAATTTTGCCTTCTCTGTGCTGCTCTGCTTTTTAAGATGTTTAGTAAAAGCTAGCATTAGAAACCCTCATGAACAAAAATTTGATTACAATGAAAACTGCAATTAATGTGTCTTGCTTGAAAACTTTGCACTACAGAAGACATTTGGGTAGGAAAGCGTGGGTCTCTTTCATTGGGAATGGGTTCATGTCCTGCTCATAAAGATGACAGACTCTCTAGCTTTGATCCACAGTTTCTATTTCTATCCAATCAGTGCCAGTGGGACTTCAAAAGGAACAAATAATTAGGACATGAAGAGCCTGCTTTTCCAGTCCCAGCCCAGTAATTTAAAACTCCCTAATTTCCCAGGGGGAATGTTTGCCAGCAGTAATTTGCATTGTGTGGAGAAATCTCAATTCTCTCATCCAAGCATGCCCCTTCCTTTTAGGATGAATTTAGGACCCCCTGAACTCTGCCACATATATACGATAGATGGGTCAGTAGAATGTCTGAGGGTACAGATCATAGATCACAGCTGCAAGCTGAAACTCATCATTTTTGCAAAGAGTCTCAAAAACGAAAATTAATTTGACTAAGTTCATGCAATGTTGACTGGTGGTATGGGAATAGAGCCTTGGTCTCCTGCAGCTTTTTTTATATAAGACTAAGGATAACTTCTATATTTACCAAATGTGTTTGTTGCCTTGAAGTGCTGGTTTAGCAGAGTCTATTATTATGTGGGAAAGAAAAAAGAAGACCATTATAGAACTATGTGATTAAATCACTCTCCACAATGGTAGGCCAAATTGGGGAGGCTGGGTGACACGTCATTTGTAATTTTGTTGAAATTGACTCTTGATTACTTTGTGATTTATGGGCCAGCAAAAGGGATCTAACAGATTTTGTAGGTCTGCTCCCCTCATCTAATGATTCCCTTGAGCTAAATCTAGTCTTCCAGTATTCCAACATTCATTTGGTAAAATGCTTATACTGAGAATGAGTAAAAGGGCCTGGATGAGTATGCAGGACTCAGGCTTTCATTCATTTCCTTTGCACCACTCAAAATCATATGACCATGGACAACCCTCAGCTGGGTGCCTTCACATATTTTTCTCATCTGCCCTTCATGAGAACCTGGTGAGATGGGTGTTGGTATCTCCATTGTGTATATGATGAAACTAAGTAACAGGACTATCAGACTCTAATATCTATGTTCCTTTCACTTCACCCAAATTAGTACTTGTAATGTTTACTCTAAATCCAATTTACATGTGTAAGCCAGCAATCATTCAGCTATGTCTTATGAAAATCTATTTCCATTATGTTCTCCATTGGGCCTATGTGCTATCCCGATGGCATGTGGAATATGCACCATTCACAGCCCAGACTCTGAAACTAGGCTGCCTGGATCAATTTTAGGACTACAAAAATTTATAAGTATGTTTCTATAATTTTAGGCAAATTATATAACTTCTCTAGCTTCTGTTTTTTCATCTGTAAAATGAGTGTAATAATAAAATTTTTGTGAAGATTGAACACATTAATATATGTAGAACACTTAGAAACAATTGCTGAAATGTGCTGGCATATAGTAAGCACTCATTAAATATTAGCAATTATTAACATTTTACGTGTATTTACATATAATCTTTATGTGAGAGATTATATAGTGTAGTATGAGGAAAGTCCAGTATAGCTGTTCATATATGTTTTAAATTGTTATGTAGTACTTTTTTTCTTTCTTTCTAATGGCTACCCTTATTTGTGCCAGGGATTTTTACATGCATAATCTAATTTAGTCCACCTATCACCAGTGCTACTAAAATAGCTATTTACATCACAATTTACAAAACAAGAAACTGAAACTAAGAGATATTTAAAATCATGCATTTGACTAGAACAAAATTAGAATGTACACTGTCAGACCCAAATGATAAAATATTTGTTACATATCATGGTTATGTTCTTTTCTTCAAGACTTAATATCATCAAAAAAAGGAAAGGGACTTCTCCTGTGTCTACCCCACATGACCCAGCAGAGACCTACAACTGAGTATGTGTCAATAAATGCTTGTTGTAGGATTGAATTCAGAGGGTCAGTTTTTATCTCCCATTGTGTATGCTTTTTATATCTATAATTCCAGGAATTCTAGGGTCTATCCAAAAACCCACATTTTTCATTTCACTGATTTTTCTCAAATGATCCTTTCTTGAAAAACATGGCCTCTATCTGTGTCACATATACTATGGAAAATGTCCAGGATGGCTATTAAACATTTTGCCAGACAACAGGATTGTAATTATTTCCTTGGGATTTCCAAAGAAGAATCATGACTTCTAATTATTTCACAATTAAGTGTAAGATTATCCAACTAAACAAAGTTAATGGTGGCAGCAGTCCCTACGATGCCATCAATATACAGACCTTCCTGCCTGTAACCACTCTGTTCCCCACACTACCCTTGCTAACTCCAGTTGGACACTCCAGGGGAAAAAAGTAAGCATTGGTTTCCAAATTGGGTAGATGAAAAGCATTTTAGCAGATATAGTCATTCTTCTGGGCTATGAAAGACAAACGCTAGTTTGATTTGGGGACTTCCCAGAAACCTGGGAGTTTAAAAGGCCTTAGTCCATCTCTGGTCAATAGAATGATACCTGGCTACCTGTTTACACAGAGCACTGATACATATCAGCTACACTTTATAGAGTGCTTACCACAGGCCAAGGATTGTGCCAATTGTGTTATGCCAATTATCTCATGTATAATCAACTTTGCAACCTAAGTATTATTAGTATTGTCTGTGTACAGATGAGGAAACAGATATTCAGAGAGTTTAAATTAAGGGCAAGGAATAATAAGTAGCAAGGTTAGCATTTGCACTCAGTTTACTGTAATAGAAAGCATATGATTCTACAAAGTTTTGGGCTTCCTCTATGTAGTCTCTTCAGCATACCTAAAATTCCCCAAACCTACCTTTCCTTTCTCTGTTCCTGCTCCCTTCCTCCCATGGTCATTGGCCCATATCCATGCATGTCCCCACACCCACCCTTACAAGGTTACTTACTTCCTCCAGTCTCCACCGGTTAAAAAGTTTATTGTAATTTCCTGGGTGGCCTACAAATCTGTAAAAAGACATTTTAATTCGTTAGCATTTATGTGGGGTTGACTGAAGAGCAACTACTAATGCATTACAACAAGTACATGTGTGGGTAGATATAAATGTTCACTGGGGCTACCTGTCCCCAGGCTGTTGACTTAGGCCATGCTTGCACATCAAAATATCTGACTTAAAAAGGGAAAAGTGATGTGTGAATTCAATACCAGTGGGTTGAGGAGGTACAGACAAACCAACCAAATGAAATTGTTTTTATTTCCCTGTAGGGTTTTAATGTCTGTTGACCTAGATAATGAATATTAATATAACATGCTGAATTATTTAGCTTTAAATGTCTCTAGCTTCAGAATGCTTCCATGGCACTGGCTAGACTGTTAAGCATATATAGCAAACCCAAACCAGTAGTTGAATATGTTTCTTTTTCATATTTTGCAGCAAAGATAGGGAAAAAAGAATTAATATGATAGGTAAAAGTTTCCACACTGAGAAACTGTAACCTAGGGTTACACACAAATTATCTTCTTATTTAACCACACCAATACTGATGACTGGATAGTTATAATTCAACCCAAGTATGGCACATAGGCTTTTTTTTTTTTTTTTGAATGCATCCTTTAATTGTTCATGGCAGCAGAGGGTACAGTACTGAGAAGTCTTTTGATTAAAAACACACGGGAAGGGCCGGCCGAGTGGCATGGTGGTTGAGCGCTGGCTTGGGAGGCCAGCGGCCCCGGTTCGGGTCCCATATGTGAGGGCCAGTGACACTGCCTTCTTAAAAAAAACAAAAAAAAAAACCACACACACACACACACGGGAAGACTGACCAGCACCATTTTCCAAGGCAAGAGATAAGAGAGTGCCACTTTGTTAACAAATTGGAAATGAACTGTTGACCATCCTTTTCACTCTGTAAAGATAATGTGTATAAAGTTGACTTACCTCCCCAAAAAGAAAGCGATATAGAAGATAGAACTGTTTAAATTTACAAACTGAAAGAGGAACATCTTCAGGGCAAAGCTATTTTCCCATTCAGATTCCGTCCGAGGATATTCTAAAAAGAACATAGGATGAGTTTACATAGATGCTGTGAATGACAAGAAATGTGGGTTATAGAATCAGAAACCGCATGTTCCAGTTCTGGTTCAGTCGTTTACTAGTTCTATGAGGCACTCAGTGAGTTCTAGTATCTTCCTCAGTAAAACATGAATAATAATAACTGCTCTAGAGTTGATAGATGGATCCAATGGGATAATCTTCAGACTTTCCCCACAGCTATGAAAAGATGATGTCTGTGATATCGTTTATCAGGATTCTCTGTTATTGTCATTTAGAAGTTAAGCATAAATACTGAATCAAACCTCCACCCAAACTGGCTATGCTCAATTATAGGGACCTAAATTGTCTAGAGTTCCTTGAAGGGTGAATATTTTGTGTAGAATGGTAAACAGAAAGAAGGGCTGCATAGGTATTCTCAGCTTTACACCTAACTACTTTTAACCTTAGGCAGATTTCTTCACGTTTGTTTGCAATCAGTTTTATGAACTACAAGCCGAGAAATTTAGACAAGTTGATTTGAAGAACCTGGTCAACTCTCACATTGCATGGTTCTATGACTCTTAAAACAAAACAAAATAAAATGATGAGAGATTTGATGAAGATGGCAGCATATACTGCAGTCTCTGATCCTACTCAGGATACAAATAAATGACAGAAAATATACATGCACATCTAATACATATTTTCATATAATTTAGGAATTCAAGAAAGGTAGAAAATTAGATAGGATCAAATTTAAGAGAAAGATAGGCCAAAATACATGCATGAGCCAATCACAGAACAGAGAGGGAACAAGTCCAGGGGAACTCCAAGTGCAAAAGGGGTAGGTTCCAGAAATAGGAGGGGCCTGTGGGGGATGCAAAAGAGTGACTGATTGGGGGGCACGAATGAGAGCAGTCAGGAGAGCTGACATTTCCTCACAGGGGTGCTTAGGTGTTCTTGGTACTTAGCACAAATACTGTTCTGTTTCCTGCTATGAACTCCGGTCCTCCAAATCACTTTCTTAGATTTGCTTCCATCACGCCTAAAAGTACTATAAAAGCAAATGAATATAAGGAATCAGAGCTAGAAGAAAGCTTTGAGAAAACCTACTTCAAGTGTTTCATTACCCATTTAGCCCAGAGGGATTAAAGAACACTATTTCCATTTATTGAGCACTTGTTGTGTAGCGGGCAGCCAACCTACAACGATGATGAAATAGGAACTATTATCATTCTTATTTAACCAATGAGGAAACTGAGACTCTAAAAAAGGAGGAGGAGCAAAGGGAAGAGAAGGAGGGCATGGAAGGGAAGAAAGAATGGCGAGAGGAGAAAACTTGCTCAAAGTCACATGATGTCCAAGCAATAGAATCCTTGAACTCCAGAGCATGTTTACCTCTATACAATGTTCCTTCTATTGTATTATCACTTGTCTTTGTAACTACATTACAGAAGAAGTAACACAATGGAGTGATACAGTTACTCCATCATAGTTAAGTGGAATCTGTCATCTCTGCATTTAAATTGTACTTATTTAACTTAATTATTTTGGTCTTCTAATCCATATAATAAAGATCTTACTGCCATAGAATTGTGATGACAATAAAAGAAAATGATGAATGACAAGTGTTTAGCATAGTGCCTAGGATCTGGTGAATTCTCAAAGAATAAAAGATTGCTGTTCGAATAGCTCGGTAACAAAAATTCTGTCCTCCAAACTAGAGGACCCAAATTCAGGTTAAAATATAGAAAAAAATATGTTTTCTGACACACAAGGTCTTGAGAAATTTACTTTCCAGGTAGCAAAACAAGGATTTCAGCCAAGATAGATGATGACATAGAATCTAAAAAGTAGTATCCAACTAGAAGTGAAGGTAAAGAAATTCCCAGAGTGCTGGTGACTGGGCGTGGAGATCAGTTGACAACAAGCTTAGAGGGTAAGCCATTGAGACTGGAGCAGATAGTGGAGTTCAGGAGGACAACTCTGAGATGAAAATGAGTTGAATACTTGATATATTTTTAAATGTATTTAGAGAGAATTTAGAGTTGAGGCAGAAAGTCTGGAATAAATTAAGAAAAGTATGTAGAAAATTAAACAACATGTACTATGATTAGTCCCATGAAAATATAAAGGTTATATAAGAAAGAAAACAATAGTAGTATACACAATGCCTTAGATATGAAAACAGTTATATAGACACAATGACATGAACACTAATTGTTAATTTGGCTAAAAATGCTGATACTTTGGAAGGAGGAGAAACAATAGTTGTGTGTAACATGTGATGGATGGGGAGTCTGTGAAGACCGGACACAGCAGGAAACATTAGGACCCAAGTTCTCGGCTTTTTAATGGGAAGGCAATGAATTTCTAAAGCTGAAAACTCCAAGAATGGCAGAAGAAGCATGTTGTTTAGAAACAAGATGAGGACGAACAGAAGGAATCGATTAACTGTTAAAATGTTGTCCCTCTGGGACACAGAAAATAATAATGGGTAATGTGGCAAATGACAGGTTTTCATTATAAAGCTCTTAATACTAATTTGCCTTTTAAATTGTATACATGTAGTAAACTATTTTGACAAAATAAGTATGGGAAGAAAAAAACCCAAAGAACTGAAAAGCTAGGCGACCAAAGCACTGTAATGCAGAGCTAGGTTTGTTCATTTTTAGTAAGGAGACTTTGTAACTACATACCTTGCCTCTCTATGGTCATGAGATGCAGTCCAACGTCCTATACCATCTCTTTCATTTTTATTGACAATTATATAACCGAAGTTGATATTAAAAATACTGAATTCCATAAAGCAACTACAGACTGATATGCCCATCTGGTATTCTTCTACTAAGGAGTGAAGTAAGAAAACTGGACTTACCTAAATTAGTGAGAAGGTAAGCAATTTTTTCATAAGCCTGTAATAAGAGAGAACATAGTTATTAACACTGTTTTCTTTACAAAAGGCTGTTATTTGCACTGTTCAAAGAAACATCTAAAGTGTAGTCTACAAAGTGGCTACATTTTTAATTAAGTAGAAGCATGTTTTAAAACTTATTGTGTAGAGCTTTACAGATATACACAAAATGCATATAATATAAATATGTTGTTACTCATATACAGACACATTTGATTTCTGTAGTAACAAAATCTTTTCTGATAGCTGTCTTTATTTCCAGTTTATAATCAAGGAAATAAGGCTGGAAAAAAACCCAGGGTCATTCAACTAGTCAATGGTTGGGATTTGAGCACCAAGTTTCATGATTGTTAAAATGGACTTGTAATTAAATTTTGGTTATTTTAGCCCATATATTTCTCCTAAGTTAAACATTGATTTAAGGATGCCCTGAGCCACCTGTTTTGAAAGCTTAAAGAATGCATATTGTTTGATTATTAGCTTTCATGGAAAAAAGTGGTATAAACCTGAAAGACATTAGTATATAGTTTCAATAACAAAAATATTTTGTTCAAATGCAATATTCAAGATGCTAGGATACTAGAATAAAATATTTAAAGTGTATCCCAATAACACATTTTAAATGTCTTTTAGGCATTAGGCAAACACCTAAAGATAAAAAAATGAAGAAGCTACAGCCCCTGCTCACAAGAAGCTTACACCCTGACAGTGGGTGAAGCCGCACGTCCCAAGCACTGCAATGGAAGAAAGATATTCACTAGCAGGGTTGTTTAATTCTACTAGGAGAATCTGATCAGAAGGGAGAACAGGTAAGCCCACGCACCTTGTGGAAAGAATAAACACAAAGAGACTATGTGATTGCAGGTAGGGGACTGAAAAGAACTTTATGGAGGAAGTGACCCTTAAGTGGAATTTTCAAAGATGAAGACATTCTTCAAGGAGACAAAGGAAAATATGGCAGACAGAGGACACAGTGTGACCCAAGAGACAGGGCTGTGAAATAGAAGAATGCCAGGGAGCAAATAGAAGTGACTTTGTGGCTGTGTAGCCTGTGACAGGGAGGGAGCATGACACCACTTTAGACAAGAAGAGAGAAGAAAATTGGTTTAAATAACAGAGGGCTTCCCTCCGGTGCCACACTAATGAATTTAGAGTTTGTATCAGAGGCAACAGTTTCAAGTACAAAATTAAATGATCAAATTTGCATTTCAGAAAGATCTTCCAATAGCAGTGTGCAAGGGGGATGGAAAGAGTTGAAAACTAGAGACAGGGAGACTAACCAGTGAGAAGTCTACTGCACCAGTCCAAACTAGAAATGGCAAGTAACTGAACTAAGGAAATAGAAGTGAGGATGGTGAACAGGGACTGGGTAAGAGATACGACAGAAGCAAAATTCAAGTCCCTGAGATGATGAAGGAGATAAAAGAAATGCACGAAGAATGACTAAAGGTTTCTGACTGTGTATATTAAACATTAAAAGTTCCTTATTTTAAAAAAAATGTTTGACTGATTTAAACTATTTTGCCATGCTTACTCTCATAATTTTATGCATAGGGATGATAGCTGAAAAAACATATTAGATTAATAGAATATTTTGACTAGGTCAAGTCCCTCATTTGCAGACTATGGTAGCACAGGGATCACAAAGTTAAGCTATTAAGAAATAAAAAAGCATATTTTTATTAGCTGTGTATTTTGTGTTGGTTCAAAAATAGCAAGAAGTAGCATTTAGTTTTCTAGGTGAATCTTTTGACTGGCATATTTTTTTAAGAGTCTGGCATTTTGATATTAATGGTTTTAATCTGTATTTATTTAAGTCCTTAAAATAATCCAGTGTGTTCAAGGAAATCAGAAAGGCTGTTTAATAACCTGTGCTGTGCCTTAACATCCTGAGTAGGGAGGGGATGGATAAACTAAGAAGAGCATTATAGTTTTGCACTGATCACATCTGAGGAATATAACATTCTTTTCACATTTGTTGAGTTGGTTTTGTAGTTCACTTCCTTTATGCTAAACCCATTTTAAAATCTCCTGAGTCAGCTGCAAGGGCAAAGAAGAAGTATTGATTGTCTATTCCACTTCCAATAATCCTTTCATCTTTGCACTGAAATGCCCAACAAGTAGAAATAAACATTTAGAAAAAGAAAGTCAGTCCTATCTTCTCTCAGCAACTATGGATGATTGTTTTATAGCGCTAGGCAGTTACATGGGCTCTTGTTTTATTAATAATTAAGTAGAGTTAGTAGAATTTTGAGGATCTCAAAAGATTGTTTTTATGATGAATATAATACAATCCTTACCTCCCTATGGAAATATTTCTACAAGTAGAGATACACTCTATCCAGTTTAGCCTTTGTTATCTGCAAAATGCAGTGCTTTGAAAAAAAAGAATACATTAAGCCTCATCATACATATAAACTTAGTGAGAACAAGTTGTATGTGAACCTTATGAGAGAGAGGACTGTATGTATGAGGGTCAATTGTGATTCTAGGGAAAGAGGTAATGGAGGCTAGGGATTGAGATGGAGTGGTGTCAGAGTTTAAAGGATTGGTGATTAGGAAGCACAACTGGAATAATATAAAACTAGAGTCTGGTACACCAATGGAAACCTCAGCCAAATTTCAATTTTTGAGATATCAGTGAAGATATCCTTCAGTGAAGAACTCCTTCATAAGGAAAATATTTGAGGCTACAGCTCCTATTTTTTTCAAATGCTTTGAAAAACTCTTCAGTTTAATTGAAAAGAACTGGGTAGGAACTAAGGACTGAACACTGGATCTAGAGGTTCTGTTCCCAGAGCTGTCATGCTTGCCTTTCCAACCAAAAATTAACCACATTTGGTTTCTTCATTTTCCTTATCTGTAAAACATTTTTCATCTTCAAAAATATTAGGCCAGTTCATTAATTCACTTAAGATGTTTTTGAAGATCAGTAGGACTTTGGAACAAATTGCCACATATACAGAACACAGAGCACTCTTTTAAAGGCAATAGTAATTGATGGGTGGGTGGGGAATAAATAAACATGATTAACTTTGATAACCTCCAATGGGTACAATTAGTTTATTGTAGGAAGAAAGGTGAGTGGCATTTTAGGTTTGAGACAAGTGACTTTTCTTAACATTTTTAATGTTTTTATATTGTCAATAATAATTTATCAATTTTATAATTCAAAGCTAAAAAAGGTAAAAATAATAGATTTTTAAAAGAGAAAATAAGACTAAGACATTAAAAGGAATAACTAAGGGTACTGGAAATTATCATAGTGGGTATGATTTCTGCATGAACTGATTAAACATCTCAAATATTCTTATCTTCTAGACATATTTGATAGAAAGGCATTATACAACAATTTACATGTGCATCTTTTTTCACAGACAATGTTGAGCATTTAAAGATTTATGAATGAGTAATAGAGAACATTTAAAGAAAAAAGAGTGAAAAAATATAAATAAATGCAGATGCAGTCTCAAAATTTAAAAAGACCAAAGAAGGATCATCAGTATTTCTATACTGTGGACTGAAGGGAAGTAAATAAAATCTATTATTTAAACATGAGAAAAGTGCATGAAATAAAAAAAAATGTTGGTAGTTTCCAAGAAAGGCAATAGGAGTACAGACAGACCTATAAAGAGAAATAACATTTTAAAGTATTAAAGAGAAGAAAATAGGAAGAAAGCGAACATTTATTGAACACCTTATGTATACTAAAACAGATTTCATTTAATCTTTCAATTCTTCTATGTATTTATCGCCTTCATTTGGAAGATCAAGAAATTAAAGTTCAAACATATTAGGTGGGGTAGTCAGGATCACACAGGTCAAGGGGCAAATCGCTGCTTTGCCTGTGTCCAGTGTCCCCTGCTTTTTATCAGGACACCGTGTAGAGAAACTGATAATACAAACTGAGGAAAGCCTGGGAAGTTTTAGGGGGCAAGGGAGAGAGGGACAGCAGAAAACAGAACAGAGGAACTGTGTGTGTGTGTGTGTGTGTGTGTGTGTGTGTGTGTGTGTGGTGTGTTGGAATGTTGCTAGTCGCTGATAAACGTTTTCTTGTTTAATTTTAAAAAGTGGTGCAAAGTTGCTACTAAATGTCTGTGGCTTTATGGGTGACTCATTATAAACTACATTCTATCTCTAATTTGTTCCAAATTTACATTGTGGTAGAATGTTTTAAAAGTAAATTTTTTTTTGATTATAAATCAAAACCTACATGTAGGGATAAATATTTGAATGAATAGAAAAAGGTATATTGAATCAAATATTACTCCACTACTGAGAGAGAACCACTGTTAACATTTTATTGTCATTCCTTAAAGTTTGAAAATGCAGGTGTGTCCCAGTGGGAATTAAGTGAAATCATATATCATTTTTACATAACAGCACGTCATGTCATAAATACTAAAATAGCAGTTTAATTGGTTATATGATACTCCACTATATATACTTTAAATTAATATTCTTTTATTTATCTTTTTTGGTGATTTATGGGTTCTCTTTTCCATTTTTGCTACTCTAAATAACAATACGATAAAAAACCTTTCTATACCAATCTAGACTACCATTACTGATGATTTCTTTAAAACAGAATATTAGAAATTAGTATAAAATATTTGTAATTCCTAGTTTTAAGTGGAAGATAAGATTATAGAAAATTTAGAAAATGTTTAACATTAGACAATATGTAAAGAGAATAAAAATCACCTATACTTTTCAGGGGTGTAACTCCTGATTACATTTTGATGTACACTTGCAATTGTTATCTATGTAGCTACAAGTGCTCTTAAGTTTGATTTTTGATACTATATTTGCCAGGTATATTTTTTAAATCAGGGTTGTGCTTATTCAAGAAGCATTATATCTTTGTCTAAATTCTGAATTCATTTACACAATGGGAAATTATCTTTTATTTAAAATTGTAAAGAATGTCTTTTTGATACTGTGTCTTAGATGAGATAGTCACTAGTGTGTAATGCTTATTTTTCAATTTCTTTCATGGTTGATAATCTACTCAGGATATTTTCTTTTCCATTTAGGAGTTTGACCATTTCATTTTTTTCACCAGAGAGTTTTTTTTCCCCCCACTTATGGGTTTAAAATTTTATCAGGATAGTAATTACATAGTAATATAGTCTAATATTTTAATGTCTTTTACATCTATAAATGTAATCATCTGATAAGGTGATTGGTGGCTAATCACCTATCAAGTACCCACACTGATGGCTCCCCACTGTCCACAGGGTAAAAGAAAAGATGACATACAAATTCATGACATGCTTCTCCAGATCTCCACAGCTAGGCACTGATCTACTTTTCTAATTTCATTTTCTTCAGTCTTCCACAAATGTATTTCACAGATACCTCTCACCATTTCCTCAGGGCAAAGAACATACACTTCTGTTCCCCATATATCTGTGCATTGAATTTCTTCAAATGACAATCCACTTTTTGCTTTTCCTTGGCTCTTCAGAGTAAGTACCCTCTGTTTTTCCCATTGAATCTTCTGATCCACTATTACAACCCCACTGCCCCATTTCCAGTGCAATTGATAGCTTCTTTCTCATCTTATTCATGACTTCTTGTGCTTTTGAGTGATGCAGTCTTCTTCATACCTTAAGTCCTATTACTCCACTAGACAATAAGATTCTTGATAATAGCACTATGACCAGTCATTCTGATGTCAACCAACCAAGGATAAGAAATGGAGTTGATTTAAGATCAGGCTGGTTGACTGCTAGTGTTACCTAAAAATAAACACATCGACTAGTTAGCAGTCCTTTTCTTCAGATAATGGGGCCGACCACAACAACCTCTGTCTACTGGAAAATTGACATAATATATTAATTTTGTTAGAAACAAGATCTTTTGCTATCAACCATGAGAGAGTATTATCATAACAGAAAAATCTACAATGTCTATGCTATGAATGACTCCTCCTTCAAAGTGGTGACTTTGTTCAACGTGCAGCATATACTATCCTATATCTATTATCACATAAGCCTTTGAGTCCTAGGATTTCATTTTTTCAGTATTTATTGTTCACTTTAATCTATGAGCTAAGGGAAAAAAATTAAAATATTGTATGACTTGTTTGGAAATATTGTAAACAATATTCTCCTTCTATAAAGAGAGCAGACTCTGGTAAAATATATTAACTATCATTTTTGCATTAAGACTTACTCAGTTATTACAGTGACTATTCACTTTTAAGGTCTCCTCTGATTATTTTGAAGTGAAATAGCAAATGGTCCCAGACCTCTCCGGGCTAAACATGTAACATCAGTGCCAATCCACATTTGGAACCAAATGCTTATAACCTTTACATAATATCAACGTTGTTATTTGTGTGTTGCTCATCTATCTACATGAGTTATGCCATGATGTAAAAATACTAGCACTAGTACATTCTATATGCATGATTTGGGGCATGTTATTTGAACTTTGCAAATCTCAGTTTCCTCATTTACATAATGGAGAGACTATTGGCCTTGTGCTGTCATTGGAAGAATTAAGGGTATGATTATCCTAAATGTGCCAATCAGTGTCTACTGTTTTCAGAGAAAACAGAACCCCATCCATAGACCTTGCTGAAGAGGTGCACCTCAGTCTAATTGCTCTCTTAAACACAGAAATTTGGCTCACAAATCAAACAGTGTATGTGATGTTGAACCAGTCACATGTTCTCTGTGAGAAATTAGCACATGAAAATCCTGGATGATCTAACTTAAAGAAACTACAGAAACCTGACCTACATAGTCACGTAGTTAGAACCAAAGAAGACAGCAAAAGCATAGCAATGTCACAGCACACTGGACTATGAGAGAAAGACAAGTAATAGTCATGCAAAGATAGGTTATCTTCTTGACAGAATACAGCAGATAGGCAATCAGAAGCAATAACAACAGAAAAAAGAAAGAAGGAAGAAAGGATGGGAGGAAAGAAGGGAGGGAGGGAGGAAAAAGGAAGCAAGGAAGGGGACATATGTTAGAGAGAGACAGAGACAGAGATAGACAGAGAGAAAGAGAGAGAGAGAAGGGAAGAAAGAGAAAGAGAAAGAAAGGAAGGAGGAAAGGAAGGAGAAAAAGAGAAAGGGGGAAAAGAGGGAAGGTGAGAGGGAGGGAAGAAGGGAAAAAAGAAAAGGAAAGAAAAGGAAAGGTAAGGGAAATGCTTAGTCCCAGAGAAAGAAAAATAGAGTAGCTATTGGATTATTCTATTTCACAGGAGGCACTGGAAATAGCAAACCTTCACTTCCAAAATGATTTTCTTTTATCTCTAGCAACTTCTCCTTTGAGTTTATTGGAATGGTTTTCTAGTCCAAACAATTCCTTATTTGAATTAAAGAAATAGCACACACTAGACACTTAGGAAAAGAAGTCATCACTAATCAAAATGATACACTCAAAGGGAAAGGAAGACAATATAACTATCATTTATTTAAATTTAAAGGAATCCATCATCTAAACCACATAGATAAAAATATTTTCTGCCAGAGTTTTCTTTGCTGGAAATGTGGCTTGGTCTTATTTTGGCTTCCTGTAATCCAATATAAAAGAAACATAGACCTCTTCCTGTTTGTACCTGTTGAAACACTGTAAACACTTACAAGATTCAGTGCCATAATGATTACGAAATTGATACAGACGGCAGCAGCAGATGTCGCGAACTGCCAGTGTTGTTTGATGAAATTCCACTTGAACGAGGCAAACTGTTCCATGACAACCAGGCGATATACTACCACTGCAAACACTGCAGTGATCACCAGAGAAATCTACAATATGAAAGAGCAAAGGCGACATCCATATTTTGCATCACTAACAAAACAAAAGCAAAACCATAGATCCAACACACTGCCCCCAGGAACTAAAGGAATTTACTTTTCCAAGAAAGGCTATGCAAATTTAATTTTCTCCTTTAAGGAACTAGGTTACATCAGAGTCAAAATAAACAGTATAAGATTTAAGTTAATTTTATCACACTAAAATGAGAATTCTGTTTAAATATCCATTTTCAACTGGAATACTTGGTTTTAAAACAGGATAGCTTATCTATCAGGGCAACTCATATAATTATTTCCATTTTATGTTAGATGATCTCTGTTTCTCTCCAAGAGTGTTTTGCTTAAGCATATGCACAAATTCCCTTTGTAATTACTCCATGACCTGTGATTTTTATTTTTTTTTTAAGATTTTATTGGGGAATTGGGGGAGGGAAACAGCATTGGGGAACCGAGGAAGGGGGACAGACAAGTTGCTGTCCTTTTGTTCTTCAGTCTAGTTGTGGAGGACATTGCTTCACTGGTCCGTGTTGGCACCATCATTAGCTCTTCCCAGGTGAGGCAGATCGGTCTCTGGCCTCTGGACAGCCACTCACAGCTGCTTTTGGCAGCTCACACCGGCTGCTGGCAGCTCACGCTGGCTGCCGGCCACTCACTGTAGCCTATGGCAGCCCACTGCAGCAGGGGCTGCAGCTATGCCATCCCGGGGACTCACAGCAGCCCAGCTCCAGGTGGAGATATTGTTCAGCATCTTAGCTGTAGAGGGTAGTGTCACTGGCCTTCATATGTGGGATCTGTACCAGGGCTGCTGAATTCCCAAGCCAGCTCTGAACTAACCTGCCACTCGGCCGGACCTGATTTTGATTAAGAGTATATATTGCCAAGGTACTGAACAGAGGTTGTTTCTTGCATCCTTGGGTGGTGTGTGTGTGTATGTGTGTGTGTGTGTGTGTGTGTGTGTCACAGAATGAGTAGATGTCCTAAAACTTCCTTATAAACCTGGAATCCCACAACATTCTGATATTAATGGTAATACGTTACCATGAAGAATATTCCTGAGATAGAAACAAGAAGACGGCTGACTTTGTCCGAGGAAGGCTGATGTGGCTCAGGTTTTCCACTGATGGGATTCACTCTCTCCATCTTGTAATACTTGGCTTCAAACTGTGGACGGAGTGTTTCCTATGATACAAATTAAAGTTACCTGAATATTGAAGTAAAAAAATACAAAAAAATTCTTCCAATAATCGACACAAAATTCCTAGATTTTGGCCTACTTTTATGTCAAGTCTTGGCAAAGTTGCAATTTTTTAAAAGTAAGATGCAAATTACTTTCCAAATAAGCCCTAAACTGTATTCTAATTAGCACAATTTTTCACTAATGTAATTAAAGGACACATCATAGAAATACTCTGAAGAAAGCACATTGCATCATCATTGATCTCACTTATCTTCATAAAACGACATTGCCTCATCATTCAAATCTTGTTAGTAAAAAAAAAAATCAAGGGAAAATCTGACGATGTTTAGCTGCCTCCAACTTGGATGTTAAGAGCCATAATAATTTTCTGGATCATTTCTCATCCCAGTTTCCTTATCTGCTGGTTTCCTCACAGCTTACCTCTTCTTCTTCCCATTCAATAAGGTCCCAAGTGTAAGTCAGTGTACTTCTTCTCCTTTTCCAAAACTCCAGAAAGACTGTGGCTATAAATAACAATATTTTTATAATTCTTTACAAAGCCTTATCACATTCTTTCATTATTGCTTTTCTTCTTTTGGTTGATGCATTTTCACCATATTATGAAATTACTAAAATTAATTAAATTCATACTACTGGAATTTTATTTTCTCTCACCCTTTATTTTCATTGGATTAAATAAGCAGAGATTTTTTTGTTAGCATGACCCCAACAAAGTGATGCTGTAAGAGAAAGTCAGTGTTATTGAGCTAAATATTTATTATTCCTTTTGACTTCTTCCTGCTTATTCAAAGTTATCTAAACTACTTAAATAAAGCCCTTTCCAGGAATGACAACAAAGATCAGGTGCTTCTTCTCCAGGAGTCAGAGAGGGATGGGGTGTGGGAGAGACAGGAAAAGAGCAAGGCTATCATGGTGGAAGGAAAAAAGAGAGAGAGACCAGAGAAGACATTCTTGGATACATTATTCTAGGTGGACTCAGCAAATTAAAAAAAAAAAAAAAAAAAATGCCTGAACCATTATCTGGATTTTCTGCATAAACAGTTAAGAGAGAGAGATCTTTCTCTTTTTGGTAAGTGGGCTTTACCTTACAGTATTCATGACTTTGTTGACATAACTAAGAGCTTACATGTGCATTTTTTTTTTTTTTTTTTTTTTGAGGGCAGTGTCCTTGGCCCTCATATGTGGGACTGAACCGGGGCCGCTGGCTTCCCAGGCCAGCGCTTAACCACCGCGCCGCTCGGTAGGCTACATGTGCATTCTTAAAAATCCATGATATCATTAATCTATCCAACTATCTGTCCATTGGGAAAGAAACAGAGCAAAATGGATTTGATACTGTCAAGAGAGCAGTCTAACATGAAACCAAGGAGGACTCCAGGAAGCTGAGCGAATACACCTCCTCCAAGTGAAACTGAACTTTTGAACTGGGCTAAAACAAATGGCTTCATCCTGATACGGTTCCTGGAAGTGGCTCCGTATCTCTGAAATCTCTACTAAAAAAATAAAGTTTTCACCTAGCGGCAGACATAAGCAATTAATCAAGTATAACACAGTGTAAGTCTGCCTGCCAGCACCAATCACAGCTCTTTCAAAATAACTTATGCAATCCTTTTGAAAGCCCCCCTTTTTCTGTCTTTATAAACTCTGCCTCTTTCTTTCCCATTTAGAAGATAGCTGGGCTTCTACCCAAATCTGTGTCCTCAATTGCAATTCCTAAAAGAGATCACCAAATAAAGCTTTTATTTGCCTTATAATTCTTGGTCAAAATTGATTAACATTACAAGGTGTCAGAAGTGAGATCCAAATGACTTGCCTCCTCCTTGGGCACCTTTACAGGTTTGAATAATGTATGTACAAGAATTCTCTGTATTCTACTGTCTCCCTGGTGGTCCCAGATCATTGTGGTAAGTCCTCCTGCACTCAAACCTCCCACCTTGGTTGAGGTGCAGGCTCTATTTGGGTGTCCTCTGTTACCGGCTTTTTGTCGATGGGACTTAAAATGCCTCCCTGGTAATTACTCTTTGGAAAAATGGGAAGTTCACTTTCTAAGGAAACGGCTGGTAAACAGCTACCTTCTAGACCTCCTGCTGCATTTATGAACAAAAATTATGAGCTCTTGTTTTGCAACTTTCTACCTCGCTGGATCATAATTACCTGGGATGATTGACAGTGAAACTGTCCAACTTAGGGCCCTTTTGAAATCCCCTAGTTAGTGTATCTCCACAGTCAATTAAGAACAGGCTACAAAGCTAAGCAACCTGAAAGGGAAGCATAGTTTTTAACAGGCATTTTGAGGCCTCCAAACAAATAAGTGATTCAAAAATTGCTTTCCTCCAAAATAAATTATAATTAACCAAAGAAAATTCTGTTGCCTGAGACTTACTATACTTGAGGAAACTTCTAAATTTCTTCTGACATCTCATTATCTGCATCTCTACTCCTTTGCAGCCTGTCTGTCCTCCCTCTTTTACAATTTGTGGATGACTTCCTCCTCTGCTCACTCTCTGAGGAGGCATCTCTTGAACAACTTAAAGAAAAAGGGACATATGTTATCCAAAGAGAAACTTCACTTCTGGAAAATTCAAGTTAAATGTCTGGGGCATTGGTTACTGATTAAGGCCTCCACTAGATTCCACCAGGATCGAGGGCATTTTAACTTTGCCTATCACGAAGACTGAAAGGCCAGCTCAGAAGATTCCTAGGTTTGGTCAAGTATTATAGAATTTTTTTTGTTGTTGTCATGACTCAGCCTTTATACTCTCTTCTCACAGCTGACCAGGCAGAGCCTGTCATGTGGACAGAGGAATCACAGAAAGCCTTCAATGAAATAAAAGGCAGTCTTTATGATCTGCCTGCTTTAGGACATTCTAATTATCAATTGCTCTTTTTTCTTTTTGTCCATGAAAGAGGGAAATGCCTCAGGTGACTTGACCCGGTGACGTGGAAGCCAACATAGGCCCATTGGACCCTGTAGCCAACAGTTAGATCTGGTGGCCAAGGGTCTATCTCCCTGTATGGGAGCTATTTGCGACCACTGTCAATTTACTACAACATGTCAAAGAAATTATAACGGGCTATCCCACTGACTTTTTGTATCTTGTTTGGTGAAAGCCTTACTCAACTCTCATCACACTCCGCCCCTCTGCTGGAAGATTAACCTTCTAAGAAGTTCTTTTATTGTCTTTATCTAATGCATCCATGTATGACTCCTGCTATTCTCTTCCCTCTGCTGACAAAGCTCGTCACGACTGCCTGTAATTCACAGACCAACTATAAGCTCCTCAAATTAATTTACAGGAAACACCTCTTGAAAAATCCTGAATTATTGGGTTGTCAGAAAAGTCATGATGCATTTTTTCTATGTTTTTCTTTGCAAACATGCATCATGACTTTTTGACAACCCAATAGTTTGGTTTCCTGATGGTTCTTACCTAAAAGAAGAAACAAGCTACAATGAAGCAGGTTATGAAATTGTATCTTTAAATAAAACCGTTGTGGGGAGTCCAATGACTCAGGCAACATTTGCTCAACCAGAAGAGTTCTATGCATTAATTTGAGTTTGAAATGTGGACAAAAGTGAGTGGCTAACATTTATACTGATGGCAGGTACGCCTTTGGTGTTGCCCATGACTTTGGTATGTTCCAGAAATAGCCGGACTCTTGACTTCTTCAGGACAAAAGATAAAAAACAGTTCTTACATGTCAGAACTCTTAAAAGTTATCCAATTACCTAAATCTTTAGCAATCATAAAAATCCCTGGACATTCAATGGTCAACATGAAGGAAAATGGAGGGAATCACCTGGATGACAGCATTAAAACAATCTCAGCTCCTAACGGAAGCACCAAAACTACTGGTTAAAGCCAATAGGGATACCATTATGGAAGCACAGCATTTAACTGCTTAACAGAGTAGAGAGAAATGGTTAGAACAAGGCTATAAACATATGCTAAAAGAAACTTATGGGTAGGGCCACACAACTGACCAGTCCTCCCTGATGCATATAAATCATTTATCACAGTGTACATAACTCATTGGAACAATGATCAAATGGTTTCATATGGAAAACAATACTACTAGAAGCCATCTCCAAAGATAGCTTCCCAAGTATACCAAAAATGCCATATCTGCTTAAAACACAGCCCTGAAAAACCACTTCATACCTCTATGGTTCATTGCCCTTGCCTTCAGACCCCTTTGAGGTCTGGTAAATAGACTTTATTCAGTTGGCCCCTTCTCAAAGATACAAATATGCGTTAGTGGTGATTTGTATGTTTCCTCATTGGGTGGAAGCATTTCCATGCCACAGAACCACGGCTCAAGAGTAAATAAAATACTGCTAGAAAGAGCTCCGTCGGGACTTGGGGAACTCATACCACAGGACACATTATACAGTCTGCTTGTAAGATCTGGCTGATTTTGTAACACTTCCATTATGTAAATCATCCCCAGTCCTCTGCACTTATAGAATGGACTAACAAGGTAATCAAAACACAACTGGAAAAACTGGTGGAGTCTTTTCACCTGCCTTGGCCTAAGGCTCTTGCCTTGGTATTGCTCAACCTAAATCTAACCTCTCCAGCAAACACAGACTGTCTCTTTTTGAAATTATTACCAGTAGACCTGTGAGGTTAGATCAAGGAATGTACTAACCTGCACTGCTGAAAAGAGACCTCCTGATATACTGTAAAGAACTTTTAAGGACCCTTACCACTAACTCACAGCTTGTATAGCAATCTTTTCATAACCTGCTTCTGGGAGATGGAGATCTATAACACCATGTTCTCCAACCAGGAAACTTTGGAAACACTGTCTCCATAAAGACATCCTTCAGTCCCGATCGAAAGGGCAGTATCAGGTGTTACTAACTAACCCTTGTGGTGGTAAACTCAAGGGTACAGACTCATGGATTCTCATTTAAAAAGGACACCTACACCTGAGTGGTCATCTCAGCCTACTGCAGACCTTAAACAGAAAAATCTCTAACTAACGCAAGACCACCAATAGAATTCTCATTCCGGGATCAAAGCAGACAGCACCTGATATAGGTGGTTCTTCCAAGACCCCAGACCAGGCCTGTCATACATGATTCCACCCAGCAGCTCTTACATTTGGTCTTTCTTTTGACCATTCCTGGCTTCATTTACTGATTATATTGCTATCATACTGCTATTATAACCTATTTTATATTGCACTATATTGTGATCATAAGTTATTTTCTGCCTGAATAAAATTCTTGAGAAAACATTCTTCCTTTTCCTACTTCTTCCATCTAACTTCAAAATGAACATAATCAGATTCCTACGTCTGCTTACTGCATGACTACCCCATTTGCCTGTCAGCACCCCTTGGTCCCGCCATCCAGCAGCTACCCAACACCACCAATTTAACTGACTGTTGGATGTGCACCTGAGCTAACCATACTCAAGATAAACCACGTTAATGTCTTGGCCGTTAAGCCTTAAAAGCTCACAAAACCTAACTGGACATAATACTAAATTTAAAGTCCTTCTTATTCTCTGACCTCTCTGGTAGGTCAGTGTGTGTGACCGACTATAAATGCAGTATGAAAGGTTGAGGCATATCCTAAGCTAGAAAGTTCTCAGTTTACCTGACCACATTCAAATTCCAATAATACATAACAAAATAAAATACTATGCTGCCTTAAGCCATCAGCAAAATTTGTCCCCCTGGCTCACATTTTGCCCCCTGGACTAAAGAGTAGACTCAAAAAAAAAAAATGTTAGATTCTAAATGTGAGATGGAAGGGCTAAGTCTTTTAATGCTTCAATTCAGTCACTTTGTTTCCCGAGAAGAGTTCTATGAAATTAACCCTATTCTTCATAGCAGAGACTGAGAAAAGTATCTAATTGAGGAATGGGTATAGAAATTTCAAGAAGAAACTGGGTATAGAAACTTCAAGAAGAAACAGGAATCTGTGAAGGACTCCATGAATCAGCAAGCAATTTAAGAAAAATAGCTATAAACCATGAAAGTGGCAGACAAACATTAGTTATTTTATTATATTGGTGGTGAATGTTTAGCAGGCATATTTAACTCTGGGATCCTAGCAGGTAAGGAGACTGAAAGGATACAGAGGCATTGATGACAGAGACCCTGCGAGATTTTAGCAGGGGTGAGGATATGGAGAGGGTGGAGAGCTGAGAACTGAATCAAGGGGGTTTATAAAATTTCACATTGTAGAGCTTTAAAATAATCTCAATGCCAACACTACATCTCAGGATAATGAAATCAAAATCTCAGGACAAAACCCAGCATCAGTGTATTTTTAGGTCTCCCAAAGACTTTCAATGTGCAGCCAAGGTTGTTCACCATCTCCTAGAGGAAAAGCAGTGATGCTAATGGAAGAGGTGAAATGGAAGTCAAAGTCATAGTTGTTAAGGAAATAGAACCTTAGTAACGCCTGAATTATAAGGCCAAGCTGTCAGAAATAATGACTTCCCTTTTCATTTCCAATGATTTATAGAGCATTTTAATAATTATTTTACATACATTACTTCTAATTGCTATCACACTTATTTTCAATAGTTAATAAAATAAGAGTGGCAACTGCATGTACCAGGTGTATATAAGATGTGCCATTGTGTATATAAGATGTGCCAATGGCTATTGTTATCACTCTTATTTTTAGAAATTTGCTAAAGTCACACAGCTAGTTGGAACCTAGATCATTTTAAATAAAAAAAATTTGTACTCTTTCTACCATACCACAATGCCTGTCTGGATGTTAATGGATAGACTTGAGCCTGGGGATGCTAATGGATGGGACTGGAAATCTGAGAACAATCTGTGAAAGTCTTCAAGAAAGAAGTTTCCCAGAGTTAGGCAACTAGAAATGTAGAGAGTAGAGAAATCAAAGGGCATGGGGCTCAAACGAGGGAACCATGATGTATAAAGGCAAAAAACATGCTCACAATGAGCATGGTGACAGAGAATGTGGGATGATCAAGAGGCGAGGAAGCATATTAAACTTATTTAATGTTAAAATAAAGTGTATCTTTATAAAGCCATTTCACTTACCAAGAATCAAGTGTCAATACAGATATAAAGTGACAGAAATATATATATATTATATAAACAAATATATACAAATATATATAAATATATATATTATATATAAATTATATAAAATAAATTTATATATTATATAATATATAAATGATTATGTAGATATATAACATATACAAACTATGTACATAGATAAATTAGATATATCTTACTTTTATTTGTTTTTTTTGGTTTTTTTTTTTAGCTGAGCCATCCTGCCACCTGTTGACAGCTCAACGGCAACTCAGCTCGGGCTGGCCTCAAACAGCTGTTGCTCAGAGCTCAGCTCGCACTCTTGAGCGAGCTCTTAACCAACTGAGCCACTCGGCCGGCCCTAGATATATCTTACTTTTAGATATACAATGTCCAAAAGAATATATACTAAAATGTTAATACTAATTGTCTCTGGGAAGTGGACTATGGAACACTTTCTATAAAATATACATTGTATAAGACGTATGCACTGCCTATGTTCTTTTTACCATTCTGTGTGGAAAGTTTATCAGCTTTTCCCCTTGGTCTTGTGAAACTGGGTTGGGATGGCATTGGAGGATAAGGGGCCTGCAGTGAAGAAGAGCATTTTGTTCCCGGCGTCTACCTCCAGGAGTATTCCGGAAAGACTGAAGATGATACTGCAGAATTCTGTTTCTAAGCAACGATACCGTATTCTTTTTTTTTTTTTTTTACTCCTGCCTCTCTAAAGACAAACTTTTCTCAATTTTAAATATTTCAAAGATGCACATGTTGCATCCAGCCCTTGCACTTCCATTTCCTCACGTCCTTTCCTAGTGGCTTTCCTTTGGGATCTAAAGTCAACGACACAGAGTGACAGAATCATATATATGGTCGTGCAGGTAGAAGAGGTTAGGTTCCATATGTAGTTTTTAATGTGTAATGAAAGCAAAGCCCAGAGTGGATGGCATATATCACTGGCCTTGTCCACAAATTTACCAAAGCACCGACAGCACTTTTGTACACTTGTACACATGCACTTGCTTTTTCTTACACCTGAAGGTAAATCTCTTGAATGCCCTTTTTCTTAGCATTTTTAGTGCATGGCATAATGAAAATGCTCAATAATTGTTTGTTAAAATGAACTGAATGACTGAACGGAATCCAGTGGTTGTGACTTCCCTGGAGATGTGGGAAGAAAGAGGGTCTCTCCCCGAGAAGCCCATTCTTGATCTGTTTTTATATATTGATAATCAAGTTCAATTTTACTTGGGAAAATGATTATTAATTTAAAAGTTTTGAAAATTTCTTCACTATACTTTGTGTGGTAGGGAGAGGAAAGAGATCAATTCCAAATACACATGAACTTAAATATGTTTGAATATGGAGAGTAATAAGAAATTCCAAAGTACTGTTTTTTTTTTTGTTTTTTTTTTTGTCAGAAGAAGTAAAGATTGAAAGCTTTCTCTCAAAACAAGACCCAGCTGAAACAACAATGTACCAGACTGACAACTCTGAGACTGCCAATCTGGATAACACCCAGGCACTACTGAACACGTGCTTCCATCTCCCAGATTAATTTTCAGCAACATCCTCAAGGATACTGCGTGTTCTCCACACAGTAATGCAACATCACGATACATGAGGTAGAAACAGAAAGGTCATTAAGCAGGTTTATAATCAGCAGAGAAGCTGTAAATGTGGAATATTTTAAATTCCCATGCCTGGGGAAAGTTACCGTTTTTTATTTTTTTGTTTGTTTGTTTTTGTTTATGGTTAACACCTTACAGAAATTAAATTAATGGAGTTCTATACATGAGTATAGAGTAAGCTAATCAATATAAAGAGCATATAAATATGAGTGACGTGGCAGATTTTGAATACTTGAGATGCACTGCACTTGACACAGCAACACCTAGAGCTGGTTATGTAATCAAGAACTTCACATCTTGTTAAATTTCCTCTTTGTCTAAGGATAGGCGATCTCTCTGTAACGTAACTTTCAGTTTCCCTCCTCTCCACCTCCCTGATACACGTTCTTCCCTTAATTCTGTTAAACAGTTACTGATTACGGATATAACACCAGCAAAAACAACTAGAACAGTGCCTTATATTGTTCACTTCTGAAATGCAGGTGCCTAGGAGTGCCTGCCATATACTAAGCTTTCAATAAACATATGCCGAATAAATTAATTAAAACTATAAAGAAGAAAATAATAGTCACCTACAACCCCATTACTAATAAGCAGCTACTATTAAAATTTTGGTAATTCCAATCAAGTTATTTTTCTTGAATAGTAGTTTTAGGACTGATATTATGCTGATACTCAGAGGTATGGCCATATTGGTTGTTAACATATGACAGGAAAACAAAACAAAACAAAACGAAACCTCACAATGGAGTCCTTTAAAGGTCTCATCCTCGGGCCGGCCGAGTGGCACATTGGTTAAGAGCTGGTTTTGGGATGCCAGCGGCCCCGGTTCGGATCCCACATATGAGGGCCAGTGACACTGCCCTCTACAGCTAACAACAGCTCCACCTGGAGCTGGGCTGTGCGAGCCCCGGTGATGGTGTAGGCTGCAGCCCCTGCTGCAGTGGGCCGCCATAGGCTACAGTAAGCGGCTGGCAGCCAGCGTGAGTGGCTGGCAGCCAGTGTGAGCTGCCAATAGCCGTGGTGAGCAACCATCCAAAGGCCGGCGACCCATCTGCCTCATCCGGGAAGAGCGCAATGACGATACCAACATGGGCCAGTGAAGCAATGTCCTCCGCAACTAGACTGAAGAACGAAAAGACAGCAACTTGTCTGTTCCCCGATTCCCCAATAAAATCTTTCTTTTTTTTTTTTTTTTTTTAAAAAAAGGTCTCATCCTCCTCATAGGCTGGCCTGTCGTCCCCAGGAAACCTTCACTGGGACAGGGTACCTGTCCAGTTAAGCCTTGGGACTGCTTATGGCCTCCAGGAAAGTGCTCTAGAACTAAGGTCTGCGTCCATTCTGATTGGCCAGTGCCAGAGCCCTAAACATTGTTAAGCATCTGCCTTTTCACTTTATAACTATCCCTCTGTAACTGGATACTTAGAACTGTACTTGACACTATAGGTGAATGTCAACTCTATAAAATAAATTATTAACTGTACTTCTATAATAAACACAATAAAATTTATCTTCTTGATTAAGTTACAAGGATCCTCAATAGAACACCTAGGAAAGGCAGTGTGGTGTGAAGAAAGAGCGTGGCTTGGAATAGCTATGTTCTGAGTTTGAAAGCTGCCTGTACCTGTTTCTAATTGTATGACCTCAGACAAATGACTAAGTGAATAAGACTCCTTATTCACAACTTAACAACGAGAATAGTAAAACTGTCCTCACAATTTTAAAACGAGATGTTGTAGAAATTACATGAGATACAATTTGTGAGTAGTCTAACTACACGTAATTCATTTTAAAAGTAAAATAAATTATGATAACCAATTTTTTCAATGTTCTGCTAGTTATTTTAATAGCAGAACTTTTGTAGAAAAAGATCTTGGTTTCCACTGATAAAGGTATTGTATTTTTTTTTGCAGGAAAAACAGAGCTATTGTCAATTATTTATATTTCAATAGTTTCACTTTTATAAAAATTCAGATATAATCAGTTTCCACATAATAATTTCTATCTTTGCCCATACCTAGCAAATGACTTATATTGTCCTTTTACTTCTTTTGTATTTAAGACTGTAAAGCTTCCTCTAGAGTAAATAAGTCAATTCAAAACATTTTCTGACAGCACAATGCTTGTTTATTCTTACAGAGTATGCAAAGGAAAAAAAAAAAAGGAAATAGATTGCACCATATTCTCCAAGAGGAAGAAGAACAGAATTAGCATTTATTGAGCACTTAGGATATCACAGACTTCATGCTAGATATTTTAAACTGAATTACTATCATTACTACAACAATACAGGTGTAATCTCATTCAATGGATCAGCAAATCGAAGCTCTTGGGGGTTAAGTTACCTAAGGAAATCAATTGGCTGAAATTCGAATCCACATCCAAATGCTTACTTTTTCCTGTGGCACAGGAAAGTTTACGCCAAACATGGTCTGGGATACAACTTTTTGAGCTATATAATTTGCAACATCCTTCTGGGAAGAATAAGCACCACCGTCCAAACATTGAAGCAAGAGTCTAATAGACCTAGAGATTTAGAACTTTTTGGGAGGTTAGCTACTCATCCACCCAGTGGCCCATCAATCAACTATCTAAAGCTGACCTGACATCCTTTTTTGGTTGGTTGGACTCTAAAAATGATTACTAGTCATTCTCTTTTATTATAAATGTCTCTATCGAGACAGAAATCTTTGCACTGGTCTTTATAAACATTTTTATAAAAATTTGATACATGCTTATAATATAATTGTTTGAGAAAATTATTATTTTTTGTTATTAGGCACTATATCTGCATTTGTGGAGGCAGACATGCAGAAGCAAACATGATGCTTCTTGGCTCATACTTTAAGCAAACACTTAATTATTCAAAGAAGAATTACATTGTTTATATTTATAATATAAATGTGTCTAAAAGCTCTCTGTAGACACAGCCAGAATTTCTGGCTTCTCCTAATATTGGGTGGTACAGTGGCCCCGAGTGTCTTTGACAGTTGACTAATGGAATGTTGAATCAGGGATACATTTAGTTTGGGTTTAGTAGGATATGTTCATGTAGTTTGAAGGCACTTTCACGTGTTGTTCAATTATAACTATCCTAATGTAGCAATGGATTTTGAGGAAATTCCTTCCATTTCATACTGACTGTGTCAGGTGCCAGACCAGGGGCTGTATGATAAGATATACATGTTCTATGGCATTCAGCACCGGTAATGGATGAGAAATAATATTTGAAATATATGGAAGAGTTCCATAAACTACTCTATGGAAAATTATTTCACAAATTTCAACTCATATTAAACACATGAAGGAGAGTACCCCAAATGTACAATATTAAAATGCATATGACATGATCAATAATAAATTAAAAAGCTGAAACAAACTTTTCAAAACTATCAATAACAAAAAAATTAATTTCTAGAAGAAGAGACTAAATTACTTTTCTCAACTTCCTATGAAATATTTTTGTAAACATCATATGCAGAGGTAATAAAAATGCAGACAAAAATGTAGGACAAAAAATGTTACAGAGATGAATCAGGCAATTAATTAAAAACAGTGACTTTTCCGGACTTTATTTTATATCTTTGGAGCTTTTAAAAACTTGTGATTTTCCCCCAGTTTAGTTACTTTCATACCTAATTTTGTATTCACAAGTTTGTATTCTTTTCTTAACAAGAGCTTCCAAAATTTGGTATCTCTTCCCATGAACAGTTTTAATGAATCAAACTTCTATGTGCCTACTATCCTGCTAAATGTTTTATACACAGGTATCTTTTTTTTCTTTTTCTTTTTTTTTTTTTTTGAGGGCAGTGTCACTGGCCCTCATATGTGGGACCGAACCGGGGCCACTGGCTTCCCAAGCCAGTGCTTAACCACTGTGCCACTCGGCCGGCCCTCCTGCTAAATGTTTTAAACATTTACTCCATAACCTCACAACTCCACGTAAAAGAAAAAAAAAATATTGCTATTTTACTGGCAATGATACCAAAGTTCATAAACAATGAACTTGCACCCAAATGAACTTGACTGTGCACCCCAGGTCAATTTGACTCCTAAGGCAAGTTACTGGTTTAAAGTAGTCATTCAAAGGAGAGAACTTACAATAACCAACCCTAGGTGTCTTTTTTAAAGATTCTCTCCCAATTCAGACAAAAATGTCTTCCTTTTTCTGTAGCTAAGAGTTACTAGGAATTGTCTACTTAATTAAAAGTATCATGTTTTCATTGTTTTCTCCAAAGTGTTTAACCCTTTTGCCGCGTTGATTTCAAGGTGTTTTTTTTCCAAAATGTGTTGGAAATCCAAAAACCAAAAAGTTGATATTTTGACTATTTTATACATTTAAAAATAACAATTTGAGCTGCTTTGTATATAAGTGACATTATTTTCACGTATTACAGAATTGTACACTTGAAACCTATGTAACTTTACTAATCATTGTCACTCCAATAAATTTTAATGAAATATAAATTTCCTATTATTCTTCATTCTTGAAAAACACAAAAATATAGAAAAATGTATATCTAGTTTCTTAAACTTCCTTTCCAGAAGTTTCCATCCACAGTCAGTGGATGGAAACATTCATTTGGATATATCCTACTGTCGTCGCAAAAGGGTTAAAGTGCTTATAGTCCTTTAAGTAGATGTAAAAGCCATTTGTCATTGTTATTTGCTGCTCATGAACTTGATTTCAAAATCCCCTTCAGGTCATGAGTAAGTGTCCTTCCTCGTCTGTACTCATTATTTCAAGTCATGAGTAAGTTACCTTTTTCTTCTGTTCCTTGATTTGAGCCAAGGAACAAATCAAGATTCCTCTTCAGAGCATACAGACCTATCCTAGGCATCTCATTCTTCCTTCACTGCTCCCCTCTCCAGGTCATGGCTCAGTGCTGAGAATCCTTAGCAAATAAACTCTGCATTGTTGCTGCTGAGGTTGCTATTTAGCTACTATAACTTTCCTAACCAGAAAGAAACAAACTAGATATGCCAGAATTTTCTACTTATCTGCTTTGGTTTTCTTTCTGGACATGGAGGCAACCATGACAGTGCAACTAAAGACATGAAAGAGGATTTCCAGAACCGCTTCAGAAAGTGGCAAGAACAATGGGATAAGTATGTTCGAAGCGAGAGGGAGTATTTTGAGGGGGATTAATGGTAATGTGTCTTTTACTGTAACCATTCTTTTTTTTTAAGATTAAACATTCGCCATATTTTTTGATCACACCTTGTATGTATATGTCACAACGTCTGCTTAACCAAGGACATAGACCAAGACAGCCTTTAGCATCAAAATAGAATGTTTAATCTTTCTATCAAGCTATAGTTAAAGAAAACCATATTATGAGGTCTAAAAATTAAGTTTGCGAATTTGTTGCAATGATATTGCTAACCTTTTTTGATATCAGGGTGATTATTCATTATGAATTTGTACAAACTGGACAAATAATTAACCAGGTTTACTATTTTGAAGTGCTGAAAAGGCTGCATGAAAAAGTTAGATGACCTAAACTTTTCTCCAACAATTCATGGCTCTTGCATCACGACAATGCACCAGCTCACACGGCACTGCCTGTGAGGGAGTTTTTAGCCAGTAAACAAAGAGCTGTATTGGAACACCCTCTCTACTCACCTGATCTGGCCCCCAATGATTTTTTTTTTTTACCCGAAGATAAAGAAAATATTGAAAGGAATACATTTTGATGGCATTCAGGACATCAGGGGTAACACGATGACAGCTCTGATGGTCCTTCCAGAAAAAAGAGTTCCAAAATTGCTTTGAAGGTTGGACTAGGTGCTGGCATTGGTGCATAGTTTCCCAAGAGGAGTTCTTTAGGGGTGACCGTAGTGATATTTAGCAATGAGGTATGTAGCATGTTCTTGAGGATGACTTCATAAACTTAATTGTCAGACCACGTATAACACCATGTAACTTAACAGGAGAAACGATAAGCTCATATGTTAAGAAACTATTAGCATTTCTGAGAATGATGCCTCTATTTATCTTCTAACAGAATACTGAAAAAAACAAAACTGTTATCATCCCAAAAGGAATTTTGCTGTCATCAATTTCCACTGCATTTATAAAGAATATCATTGAAATATTTTCAAAGAATATAACCATGCTATTTATTTTATTATTGATCAAATAGTTCTTTGTTGCTTAAAGTGTCCATGTAGAGACAAAATATGAATTTAATTTATATCCTGTTTCAAACTCATAACCTGATATTAATGAATTTGACCTATGAGGACAAATTTCATATATGTGACATCAGCATCAGTCATGTGATGCTATAGGATTTGTAAAAAAGATATTATTTTGGATCCAGAACAATACTTTGATTTTATTTGAGGCATGGTCCCAATCAATTTTCTGGTTCTATTTTCTGATCCCTCAGCAAAGATAATGTGATTTCACATTCTGGAAAAATCTATTTGCAAATGGTTCTACCACTTCAGACAAAAGGAAGGTGTTTCTTCTTCCAATATGTATTGTGAGACTTAATTAATGGATGTAAAGCAGTTGGTGAGTGCCAGATGAAAGGCATCATAGTAGGTAAACACACAAAAAAATTACATAAGCATTGTATTGTGTGTCACCTCAGCTGGCTTGGCTGTCAAAATCATCAGGTAATTGTCCCTTATTTTCCAGTTACTCTGGAGAAACGAGGTCCAACATAGGGTTGGTTTTTCCTAGAACATGATATATACCTGGAAATGTATCTCAGTGAGACTTGTCTGGCAAAAAATTACTTTTTGATTCCAACTCAGGTGATTTCACAAAGGTTTCTGATCATAACTAAGGGAGCGAAGGAGGAACTAAGGCATTAAGTTTATGCATAGCTTTCATTTATAATTTTTTTTCCAGATGTGCTCAGGACAGGGAAGGTAAATAGGGCCTAACTCTAGGGTAAGTTCCAATCAATTTGTTATGGTTGTCAGGAAGACAATGATGAAAAGGGTTCTGAGACTATAGCTAGGGTCTTCAGAAAATAGGGTCTTGGAAGATGAGCTTTGATTCTTATGGCAGTGAGAGCAGAGAGATTTTGCCAAAGTGCCTTATAATTATGGCCTATGCCATAGGTCACAATTACTATGGTCAAGTCAGAAAATGGTAATTAAGAATCATATCATATGTACATACACATACATACATACATACATACATACATACAGAGAGTGTCAAAAAAAGGTATACACATTTTAAGAAAGGAAAAAAGGCTATTGAAATTGTTATATACAGGTACCAAAAGATGAATACAAGGCACGTTTGACTTCTACAGTTATAAGAGGTGCTCAGCCAGCCGAGTGGTGTAGTGGTTAAGCGTTGGCTTGAGAAGCCAGCGGCCCCGGTTTGGTTCCCACATATGAGGGCCAGTGACACTGCCCTCAAAAAACAAACAAACAAAAAAACAAGAGGTGCTCATAGTGATGACCATCAGCTTAATTTTAATACAGTTTTTTCCTTTCTTAAAATGTGTATATATATTTTTTTGGAACCCTCTGTGTGTGTGTGTGTGTGTGTGTGTGTATATATATATATATATATATATATATATATATATATATAAATTCCTAAGGGTGTGGCACACCCAATCTTGTCAAACCATGTTTGCTTTCTAAGTAAAGACATAAAATATGTGGATTATACTGTGGAAGAGAGTCAGAGGAAGAGTAATAGATATATATGATATGGGGGGCAGTGGGGTGGCGAATTGGGGGTGGGGGGTTGTCACTTTGAGGGGTAAAATGTATAACTATTGCACTGTGTTGTACACCTGAAACTAATTAAAATTAAATAATTTAAAAATAAAAAAAGACATAAAATATATTTTTCAGTTGGATTCTTTTTCCTAGTAACTGGCTAATCGGAAAATAACCAATTGAATTCTACCAAGCCATTGCTTAGTAACCAGTTATTTGATTAAATTTAACTTGCTTTTCTTCATACCAGGGCAGATACAGCTTAAATATCCTTTAAGGGACCATTTTTGAGGGGTTGGCTTAATTTATAATCAAACTCCGAAAGGGCCTCCGGGCTTCAGAAAATTTAAAACTATAGAATTACCTTGTTCTTTCCTGGGGCCAATTAACTGGGCAGATTCTTTGCATTCAGTCTGAAGCTCCTGAATCTTAGCTAAAGTTTCGCTTTCTCTCTCAGCAATTGGAAACCTATCTCCTTGCACAACAGAAACTAAGCATGAACCTCAGGCACACGGAGCTGAACAGAGCTTGGCGCCAGTCCCCAAATATTGATATGCAGAATATCCCAGAAAATGCAGTTTCACTCTTCTCCCTTTCATAAGCCGTGAAAGGACGTGAAGGAAGTATGCCAGGTTGTTATTCAACTCTAGTATTTAATCAAGCATTACCCAGGCACTTCTGAGACTCTCCAGCTTCTAAATGGAGAGTAAAAGCAAACAGAACACAGGATGGAAACCACTTAATGAGAAGGCTCCCAGGAATACTCAGGATCATGTGGCGGTTTTCAGACAGGTCCCAGTTACTCATTCCCCACACATCTAAAAGTCAGCGAGAAACCCCATCTCCATGCTGGTGATTATTTCTAACTCAAAGCTCACAGCTTTCTGGAGGATCCCAATATGCATGAATTCACTTTGTGTTCAGTGTAGTTTTCTGTAAAACTGATTTCAGTGTCCTGCAGGTAAGGCCCTCACCACTGGCCCCTCTACATTTTCTGCAGTTGGGCTTGAAGTATATAAGTAGGGCATCCTATTATGGGAAAGATCTGTTTCTGAGTCAGGAGAACAACATGCAGCCAGCACATAGTGACAGGTTCAAGGCATGAGTCACTTTGTTTCCTCACCTGCAAACGGAGAGAGAACCCAGCAAGCCATGTCAGAACCAAGTCAGAATTTCCTGATAAACCAGGGGATGTTACCGAAGTCTTTGTCTTTTTTTTTCACTTAGGACAAGACATGAATGCCCCTTATTTTGCCACCGCTCAAGACAACTAACTAGCCTGCCCCAAAGTGAAAACAACCAACCTATGAAAGCTGGAGGGTTGGACTTAGTTTTTTTAAGGCCTGAATGAAGTGGTATCTTCATGCCGACAGCTGAGAAGCAGGTCAGTCAGGTTCCTGGGTGCTCTATTACACAAGCCAGGTACAGCCAGCCCCACCTAATTTTGTTTCTCTGGCACCCTCTTGCTTAGTGGGACGTCATCACACTTAACCCATCTGCTTTCTCTAATGCACGGCAGACACATTCCAGCCAGGACAGCTGTGATATTCCAGCTCCTGTTTGTAAACACCTCCTAGACCCGAAGGTAAGTGTGTCCTGGGTGCCGTGGTACACAGCATCCCTCCTCCCCACCTGTGCATCTGCCTGTCTGTCTGTCTGTATCTCTTTCATTTACTTTCTACAGAGAAGAAAGTGGGCTCACCTTTTGACAGAACAATCTGGCAAGTAGCTACAGAGACCTTTCTAAAGACAGGGAGTTGTTTCATTATGCAATTACCTTCCAAATGAGCATTTGCACTGTTAAGGGAGTTAATTTTAAGAATTACTGCCAAATTTGCTAGATGGTGAAATGGGCGGAAGAGCTAAGATAAAAACCTTACTTAAACCATACATGACAACAAGAGAGAGTTTCCCTTGGTCACATCTTAGTAAAAGTTTCAAAATATTTAAAGTAGAAATTGTGACATGAATATAAGTTCAATATTTAGATTTAAATTGTGCATTTGGGTTTAAAGGTTGTTGCTCAAGTATTAGAATATGATAGTTTTTGAAAGAAAAAATCTAATACAATGAATTATATTCCTGAAGACTCTTAAAAAGTTAGCAAAATGTTGTGTATGTAATTACTTTACTTAGCACAGTATGTGTACATGTCTGCCACTCACTGGATATCTAAAAGGCTAAGTCAGTTGCCACAGAAGACATCCCATGGAACAAAGATGTGAATAGGGTTTCTTAAAATTATTTTCAGTCTGTGGCTGCGGAAGGCTGTTTTTATTAAAGGGATATCAGTTTACCATTCACCCACTTTCTACTTGATCCATAGAGATGGTTTCTACAGACAGTGAACCTTGACAGAAGGCTGAAAACCCCATGTTTGGGAATTTGGGTCCAAAATATTTCTTTTGAAGACACAGTGTTTGTTTCTTTCTAAGCTTGACACTTTTTCACTGAAATGTTTCAGTATTGAAGTTTATGATTAAGAACGTCCAAGTTAGCAGGGAGTATGATATTCTCTCTCTCTCTCTCTCTCTCTCTCTCTCTCTCTCTCTCTTTCTATATATATATATATATTTCCTGGGTTCATGTATACCTCAGTCTTTTAATTTGAATGATGTTCACAAACTTTTTTTTTTTCTGAAGGAAAGGCACCTTTTTCTTTTTTTTCTTTCTTTATAAAACAAATAAAAGTGAAATGACATGCCTAAGTTTCTCAGGTACAGTTCTGCTTTAAGCCTTTTCAACCCTCTCAAAATCATTATAAAAGATGCATTTATAGAGGCATAATTCCTTAAGTCCTCATTTATTGTGGCTCTTTCCTTTAAGGAAAGCAAAATATTGTCCAAGACTGGAAAGGCCACTCATAGTAACACTCAAGGTCTGCCTGGGATATTGGCTACCTGTCAGCTTGAGTTTCCTATGACAAAGACAAACAAAACCCATCTGTCTTACTGTGTAGCCTGAGATCTACAACAAGAAGTGATCGAAAGTAACAGAGAGAAGTAGCACAGTGTATATAGTCTTTAGTTTATTTCACTACAGAAACATGTTTTTATATTATTCCCTCCGTTATTCCCAAACCAATGTTTTTATTTAAAAGTTCTGATTTGGATTGAGTTTAGAATGCCTAGCATTTCTCTTCCCTTGCATGAGCTGATTACCTGACACAAAGCAGAATACCTCCTTATTTTCAAAGCTTGGCACGAAATGGGTTATGACTCAATTACAACAAGGAAGCTGAGCAAAATAATGACTATGCATTTAAGGAGAAGTGAAATTATGCACAGAGAGTGTGGATTTGCTTCCCATAATGGCCATTTTATTTTTTTCCCTCTCTCTCTCACCACCTTCTACAGCCCTCCATACAAAAGTAGTAACGTGAAACCACTTGTTAGTGCCAACACCAAAGATGAGAGAAAATAGTGTTCATTTTGTCTGTGTAAAGGAATTATTAAAAAAAAAACACAACAACAGTGAAATTGACACTCTCTTAAAGTATGTTTTAAAAGTTATTCACTACGAGGAACAATAAAAACATTTCCATATACACAGACAGGTTTAGCATCTGTGCTAAGGTAACACAAAGTGGACGGAAATTCTCCCTTTTTCTGTTCCCTTTCTACTAATTCTAATCTTAGAAGTTTTTCAGGTGTGTAATGATCTTAGCTCTGTTCTTTTGTTACACCCTCAGAATTCCTCTCAGGAGTTTCCATCTTAAGCAAGAAGGGACAAAGAACAGAAGGGCAAATGATGGCACCTGATTTCCCTGATTGTCTCTCCTACTCCAACCTCACTGCTCTTTCAGCCCATGTTCTGTCTGCCACTACAGTGCACCTGGTGGACAGATGGGAATGAAGAAGCATTCCATCCGTCAGCATAACTTAGCTCTCTACATAACGAATATGCAACACAGTTTACGTATTTGAACTCTAGAGATGGGGAGAAGCTGAGAAAAAAGGACAGAGGGAAGGATTACAGATTTCTCTTATGGTTCTCTAGAGCGTGTGTACCACCCCCATCCGTCTTTGCTGCTTACAACATGCTTTTTGTTCAATTCAGAAATGGGATCGAGTGTAACTGAAGTTGCACAGTCTTTGCTCCAGCGAAAGTCCAGGGCTGGGGTTTTGAATAGCTCGTGGCTTTAATTCCTGGCTGCTTTTGTCCCTTTAAGGTGAAGGGACCTGAGTAAGAGCTGTAACCTGGTTCTCCTAGAAGCCAGGGAACAGAATCAAAGTTGTCCCCTGCTGCTACGCTGGTACAACAAGAATAAATCAATAATCACAAAAGCCTTCCCCACAACTGTATTAATTTCGGAATAAATTCACAGCATACCATTTTATCCCTCTGTTCCCTTTATTTTCCCTGGAGATAAATTATGGGCAGTAACAATGCTTGGCTTATTTGGGGTGTTTGATACCTTAGGTTTTCACGTTGCAATCAAAAGCTGGGTGAAGGGTAGAGAGATCCCCTTGGTGGTTCAACGTTACAGGCAAAGTGAAACAGGAACAACAAAACTCACTTTGTTGATTTGATACGCAGGTTCCTATTATGGGAAGGGAGTGAAAGTGCAATACTGCATTCCTCATGTAATATTATGAGAAAAGTAGAGCAGCGAAGGGTCGTTTTTCCCCCCTTCTGGCGAGCTCTTTATTAGGAGAAGAAAATATCCAGAAAGCTTAGGAATAGTGAAAGCAAATCCAACTGCATAATAATAAGACAGGTGACCAAATACAACTCATAAACTAATCAGATCAGTGGCAGCAGATAATGAAAAAGGCTATAATATATGCCATGAACCTAATAGTTCACAGGAGAAAGATGTTTCTGAAAAGGCACATGTGAGTATTTCTAAACTAAATGGAACTGTATTTTAAATGTGAGGCATCAGTTTAACAATGTTAATCTGTTAACTACACAGTAAAAGTGTCCATCTAGAAACCATAGAGATAATTGTTAGGATTTTCTTAAATTGGGATATTTAATGTGTTTGGGGGGTATTTAATGTAGAGGGCCCTATTTTCCTAGTGTTTAAAAAAATTGGTTGTAAATTGCTCTGATTAAAATAATAAAATTTGGAGAAGCTGTGCTAAGAAAACGTTGATGGTAAAAAGTTTTAAAAAGCAGCTGAGTACCAAATCCCATATTCCTTTGTGACTTTTGTTACACACATGAGTGATCAGTAGCTTTAAAGCCAAGGTTTGAATCCTAGCCCTCTCTCTCAGTCCCTGTGTGTCTGAGAGATATGCCTCATTTAATCATCTGTAAAATAGCATTAATCCCTCCTCATTGTTTGCTTGTTTTTGGTTAAGAATTACATGAGAAAATGTGCAAAGCATCTGATATAATATATGCATAATATTAACATATTTCCCAGTTATGTTAACAATTTTTAGTATCTAAGTCAATTTTCTTGGTTATGACAGAAAAGTGAATATAATATAAATAAACAAAATTATTACAAACACCTATGTAATCCCTAGCAGGTCAAGAAACAGAGTATCCTGAACACACAGAAGCCCCTTCCATGCCCATCCAATCAACAGTCTCCTTTCTTCCTAGAAGTAACCGCTTTCCTGACTGTTAACATTCTAGTTTTGTGCCTGTTTTTAAATTTTATATACACGGAGTCACACAGTACCACTGGCATGTTAAGCTCTGCATTATGTTTGTGCTAATCACCCATATTGTTGCACCCAGCTCTGGTTTGTTAATTTTCACGTATGGATATTATACAATTTATTATTCAGTCTGTTACTGATGGATTTTAGGCTGGAGGTACTTATAAGTAACGTCCTTATGAATGTTCTTGTATGTCTGCCTGCCTTGCTTTTTAAGTAGGTATGTCTTAACTGACAAGCCTGGGACATGGGAGATATTCTATCTCTAAAACCTTACGAATCCACAGGTATGGGCTGCTTGCTAAAAGCTTTCGAAGAAAAAATTGTATCGGGATGTATTATAGACATATTTAAATTGTACCACTATGTAAGAAATCATTAAGCAAAGAGAGGGGCACTTAAAACTGAAAGATACTCATGGGGAATACTTATAAGAAGTTCCTCAGACTCTAATGAAAAAATCATGAGGGTAGAAAATATTTGTAAAAATTTCTGGAAGAACTTTTAAGAAATATCTGGTAATACTGGACCTAAATAGTAGCAGTAGCACACCCTGCCTTTTCTTATCTCAGTCATCCTGGAGGCTTTTAGTGAAAAGGAAACTCTAAGGTTCAATTCAAAGAATATAAAATCAGTTTTCAGACTTCATCATTTGAGGAGGGATAGTCTAGTATTTTTTTTCAAAGAATAACACTTTCAATGAAAAACACTTTAAATTTTAGCACTAATGAGTTTGGAATCAGTAGACTTGCCCCTCATTGTTGCTTCTTCCATTTACTAGCTTCCATTACTAGCCACGCTGAACCTCAGTTTCTTCATCTGCAAAACAGGGATAATATAAGCTATTCTTTTTGTCTCAAGGGATCACGGTGATGACCAAGTGAGATGATACTGGAAACTTTGGAAACTGTAAGACACTTACAGAAATATTATTATGTTTTAATAAGAAGAAATGGGAGTTAATGTCTATTAACTCCTTCCTGTAGGCTGGTATTGTTCAGAGTACTTCTAACTGAATACTTTCATTTAGTCTTCAGAACAACCATGTGAAGTCAGTATGATTATGATGATGATGATGATGATCAAGCAACTAACTGCTTGTTATAATGATTATTTTTCACAGGTTATTTGCAACCAAAGCCAGAATTTTAGTATAAATCTAATTTCAAAAATCTTTCCACCCTGCTCTCCATTCTAAGAATTTGTGGCACTTACACACTTAAGAGGCAAAATGATAGCCCTGGATGGGAGGTTAGCACTATGATTTTGAACCCCAGCTTTGCAACTCTCTAGCTAGGTAATTTTTTTAACACACTCCCAACCAGATTCTTCTTATATACAATAAGAAAATATGATTTTTAAAGTATCATAAAATCGGGCTGGCCGAGTGGCGCAGTGGTTGAGCACTGGCTTGGGAAGCCAGCGGCCCGGGGTTCGGATTCCACATGTGACGGGCAGTGACACTGCCCTCAAAAAAAAAAAAATCATAAAATCTATATCTTTCCAATTTTCCATAATTTGAAATTAGTAGAAAGAATGGCATCATGAAGTGAAGAGTATTGTGAAATGGGGATGTTAATTTCAAATATAAATAACTCAAATTAGGTATTAACATCTTTTCAAGTGGGGTCCTTGACCGACTCACTTTAAAGTGATATGTTTAGTTCATAGGAAGGAACAACATTTTCATAATAAATTTGCCAAATTACATCTTTATAAAGCACATGTTTTCTTAAATAGGTTGAAGAAATCAGCCAGCTCTACAGGCACTATATCTACAATATTTAAAAAATTTTACTTAGCAGTCCATATAGTGTGTGTGTGTGTATGCACGTGTGTGAGCATGTGTGTGTGTGTGTGTGTGTGTGTGTGTGTGTGTGTACCATCTTTTTTTCACTGTCCCAAGTTAAATGATCTTTTGAATAGTGGAATAGTGGTGTCTGGCTTGACAAAGTTTTGCATGGCATTTTCCCAGAGGAAGGAAGAAGAAAATATTATATATAAACTAGAACTCAGTTATTCTAGTTTTAGTATATAATTCACAGAAAACAAACTTTTGGAATTAAGAGTATGCTATTATCATCTTAGCATTATGTGTCTAGATTTTCATCACTTTAAAAATGTAGACCTATTTTTAATAACCTCAATACTTCATTTAATAATTGAAATGGTTATTTTCTTTCAGATTTCCTTTAATAACACCAATACCAAAGAAGGCTACGATGTTGACCTCAGCCCAAATTCTGTTCATTTCAACATCGTTCAGTTTACTACTACTTGGAAGCTATGGGAAAGAAGGTCTAGAAGTAAACACAACACAAAACACTACAGAAAGCTTCAAAACAAGGGCAAATGAACATGTGTCTTTGGAAAGTGAAACAAATTTAAAACCAAATCAAGGAGACAGAGACATCTTCAATCCTAAAGCAAGTAATTCCTTTCTTCAAGATTCATCAAATAAAATCCATGAAACAACAGATCTCATCAGTAATTTGCCAACAGACAACTTTTCCAGGAGTCCAAGACCTATGTCCCCATTTCCCACAAGCCCTCCCTTGATCCCCAGTTTTGTGCCTACATTGCCTCAGAACTCATCTGTAGCAGATGGAAATCCTGTGTCAGTCTCAGCACCTAACAACACTACATCTGCTGTAACTTCAGAAGATTTCACTTGGTTTTCAGCCAATAATACCATGAAAACTCCTGACAGTAGCTCCCTTACAGGTAGCATCCTCCCTTCAGCACCACCCACCATACCTATGAACCCCACAACCACAGAACCTAATGGATGGCTGACCACAATGGGTGATCCCTTCGGGGGGTTTACCCCCTATCAGGAAACGACACCACAGCCCACCTTAAAATTCACCAATAAATCAAAAATCTTTCCAAATACATCAGACCCCCAAGAAGGTAAATATAAACAGATTTAACTTTCGTTTTGTGTGAAATCATCTCCAAATAAATCATACAGATTACATCTAAGGAAGGTGCCATATCAGAAAAAAGAGGGATTGCCATAGGCACAGATGGTTCCCACTTTTAGAGGAAAGCGTGATATTCATTGGAAATAGTGAAGGGATTTTGGAACTTATGTCAGCACATACTGATCATTACTGTATGGGAACATGATGAGGCAGTGGGACAAAATGAGAAGTTGGGTAGGCTGAAAAGAAATACTCAGGTAGTGATATAGTTTTGAGATACTGTGTAACAATTTTCATTGAATCTAGAGACTACCAGAAATTTCATATACTTTTAGGAATATTGTACAACTGAACTTTAAAAATATATGCACGTGGGTTTTGAAAACTGAATGAAATAAATTAATTTATAAATTATCTGATACCATATAGCAATCACAGGAAAATAGAACATTGACATTTCTTTTAAAAGTAAATAAACTCAACAAAAGGGAATCCTCCTTAATTTTTAGTTTAGTACCTAATGAACACTATAAAAAAGGAAATTTAGCTGTATCACAAGAAAATTGTATTATGGGGATATTTTGTGTTTCACTTTTGGGGATTACGTCAAGCTTTAAAACAAAGTGAATAATAAGATCTGTAGTATTTATTGAAAATTCATTATGTTTTATTTCTGTTTTCCTCAAATTTTTAAAAAATGAAAAAACACTCTTTTTCACCCAGGAACTCATCAATTTCCAATACTACTGATTAAATTAATGATGTAAACATCAAATGATATATACAAATTCCTATTTGAAAGTTGTTGCTAGTTGCCAGGAAAAGCTTTAAATTCTGAAATTTAGGCTTTAGAATAGCACTGCAGCAAATATATTGTATGTACATATATTTTCATTTTAGCTGTAATCTTACCACATCCTTTCTTCATAATATTCTGATGCACCATTAGAAATATTTAAAACATATTATCTTTCTTTTGTTTCTCGAAACTCAACATACATATAGAGAACACTGAGTATTTATGCCTACCATTGCTCTTTAATGATAAAAATGTTAAATTTACTTCGCTTTCATTCCAGTAATAATTTTGCTATTAAATTTCCAATGTAAAGGTTAATTCTTTTAATAGATTGGGTTTTGTACAGAATCAGAGACTCTGTATGACCCCTTGCCTACCTAACTAGTAAGCCTCTCAAGAAATTTAAATAAATATTAAAAATAAAATATGCTACGTATGTGTTCAGGATGCAGGAAGTAGTTTATTGATGACAGTCTTCAAATAAGGCTCTCAGCAAAAGGGTGACAGGATGAAATTTTGGGTATCTTAAACCAGGACCCATACATCTGTTCCCGATGTGCAATGCATTGTAAACATTTTGCTTTTGTCATTTATTGTACTTGAAAATATCCTTACCAGGATATATTGTTTTTTCCTTATAGTGCCTTTTCACTTGGAGTTTTGTGGATTCATGTTCTGTTACCCACTTAACTCCCTTAGCTTTTTACTTTTGAATTATTATAGAAACAAGTTCAAAGTTCATTTCATCATTAAAGTTCATAAGAGCTTCAGAATTGACTAAAAACAATATAATATTCAACACAGAAATTATGTCTTAATGGAGCATAGGTATGGCATTTCAGTTTTATTCTTGTTGATAAGTAATGAGACACAGTTATAAAACTAAGACTTAAAAGTATTTCAAGGTAATTCAAAATTTAAAATGCTGTTTTATCAAGAAGTATATTTTGCCAATATGCTCAAAAACTCAGTACTTTATAAAACACACACACACACACACACACACACACACAAAAAAAATCACCATTACCTAATTTTAAAAAAACTTTGTTAAACATTCTTTGCTACAAAGGAAGTCTACATGTATATGTTTCTGTTCTATGAATCATTTTTATTTCTTACCTGTAAATTATTTTTTCTTTCTTTTCTAGATAACAGAAATACAGGAGTAGTATTTGGGGCCATTTTAGGTGCTATTCTGGGTGCTTCATTGCTTAGTCTTGTTGGCTACTTGTTGTGTGGAAAAAGGAAAACCAATTCATTTTCCCATCGGCGGCTTTATGACGACAGAAATGAACCAGGTAAAAACAACTTTCAGACTTCACCTGCATGCAGTAGTTTTAATCAAGCGAGGATGCTAATGGTCACTTTATTATCTAGAAGGGATTCAGAGATATATGTCACAGTAACAGACCAAAGACTTGTTCTGATCTACTCTCTGTTTCTCAAATAACATAACCAAAATAATTATGGAGTAAATTATTGCAAGTAAAATTTTGACAATATTTGAAATGGTTGCTCATTGCATGACAATTAGTTTTAAAAAATAATACCAGAACCTAGAATATATCTATAGGCTTGGAAGATAACGGTATGACGTTAAGGAAAAAATGGCTAGTTTTGTTAGCCAGTCCTGCAAAGCCATTCCTTGCCATTGTTGGATCTCTTAGCTGCAGTAATTTGAACAGGGATATATTTGAAATTGGAGCTCTTCCAAAGTTTCACAGATACGGTAGTCCTATATTAATTATTTTAATGAGCCTCTAAAACAGAGTTTCTATAGAGTTGCATATTTGGGTACATAAAGTTGAAAACTACATTGATTCAGGAATTTTCCACTCATGTAATGGAAAAGAACAACTGTAATATCTATGAATAAGAAGTGTGACTGCTAAGAATGAAGAACTAAGGTTGATCTTAACACAATGTTTATTAACAGAAATGAAATAATTTCAAGTACTTGACTTATTTTTTTTTATACTTCAGGGGAAAAAAAATACAACTGTTTTTTGGTTTATATAAGGGGATTTTGCTACCATAAAAATAGTTTGATGCCCCTGGTGAGTCCCATTGATAAAATCATGTTGATTTTTGATAAGTTCAGATTATGACTGACATGTGTTCCTTTTCAGAACCAAATCCACTACTTGTAAATTTAACTGAATTCTGTCTATAGGTTTCTAGCAATCCATATAAACTAAAAAGTGGCATTTTTCTAAATTAAAGGATAGGATTTTGAACAACAGATGTTTCCAAATGTTTTCATTAAACCTCAGAATTTTTTCTCTATCTGTGATTACACATAAAAGCTAAGTTTATTAAATTGATATTATTTAAAATGTTGTGATAGAGGCATAAGAAAATAACTCAATTGCACCACTTATTTTACTCCTTCACAGCAGAATTGTGACACCTCTCCCAAGTCCCTGAGGTTCCTAGGAGACCAGTTTGTAAATAGATGGCTTAAAGAATAGGTAGGATGTGAAGATGCCTCACTAAATAATTATTTTACTAATCTAATTAGTAATTAGTCACTGCTTTAGTATTTAAAAGTACCTCATGCATGCCAAGTTTTCTTTGAAAATAAATTCAAGCTCATTAAGAAAATAATGATACGTTGTTTGTTGAAAAAAGAAAAAAAATCCTATATCATTAGTCACAAAACCTCAAATACATAATAACTTGTATCTATCAGAAGGAAACATAAGTTTTTACAAGTAGTGTTCTTTTGTCTCCATGTTCAATAGTTCAACCATAAAGGTATGAAGATACTTGTTAGAACAATGACACTTACTTTAAAATTAATACTCTTCACTTTTTAGAAATTATTTTTACCCCACATGTAAAAATTCTGAGGATATTGATAAGGCTCTGAAATCCTGAGACGCAAAGTTCAATGAGACATTTGTCTATACCTTGTTATACAAACTCGTGCTACATGTTTGGTATGATCCCTCCCTTAGTTTTTTCATTTTTAGTCCACCAGCAGGGACATTTTGGAAGTTAAACTGTTCTCTTAGTCTTAGAAAGAAATGTAGCTTAAAAAACATCTACTTATTTAAAATTTTAAAACTAAAATCTGAATGCCCATATAAAAGATAAGACATACTTGTCTAGAATAATTGCTATGGTTTGGCAGATACACAAGCATGCGTCTTTCACTCTGTCACTATAAAACACCTTCTGTTTTTCTGTTTGTTTGTTTGTTTGTTTGGTTACTTTTGTAGTTCTGCGATTAGACAATGCACCGGAAGCTTATGATGTGAGTTTTGGGAATTCCAGTTATTACAACTCAAATGTGAATGATTCATCCATGCCGGCAGGCCGAGAAAATGTGCGCGATGGCATTCCTATGGATGACATACCTCCGCTTCGTACCTCAATATAAAACTAAGGGGAAAAAGTTTCAGAGGGCACGTGTTCACCTACCCCCTGGCCTTTTCACAAACTCATCTTCCAAAAGCTGAAGCAAGATCACTGTCACGTGGCTTGTGCCAAGAACTGGAAAAGCATGAGACCAGTGTCAGAAACAGAGAGCGAGGCAAAAACGCCCAAAAGGTTTCCTTCAGTACCATGGTTGGCTGGCTGAACATGTATGTACTGAGTCACCTTCATTTGTATTTTGGTCTATTATTTTCGCAGTAAGAAATGTTTGGGGAATCAAGATTTCACCTTGATGGCCCTTCTTGGTCATTTAATTTTTAAAAAATCCTTCAATGAAAATGAAGAACTGAAACTACATTTTCACTTTTTGTTTGGACAAAAATCAACGGATTGACTTTTCACTGCTCCCCCTGTAATCCTAATGTCATAGATTTTGGTTGACATTCTGTTGAAGGGGCATGGGAAGTGATTTAAAAAAAAAAAAAAAATTGACTTAAAATTAGAAAATGAGTATGGCCCAGAATTTCTGTTTCCAGGAAATTAAGATAATGGAGTGAGAGACCTATATTCTCGTACATTTTACTTTTCTGGGTCAGCACATATATAGTCAGTCCTTTGGTTGTCAAGTTGACAATAACTTTATTTTCAACAAGGTCATATGAGGAACGCTGACTCTAACTAGAAAAGTAATTGCTTTTCCTTAAAGGGTGGGGCAATTCCAACCTGTCTGACTTAGTTTCGGCCTCAGTGAATTGGGTACATTAAAAATTCAATGAGAAACATGCTGAAAAAAAATTATCTAAACCACGTACCTGTACATAATTTTGACAGTTTTAAGGTGTTAGATAGGAACAGAATTTATGTATTAGATATTATTGCTCAATCATAAATGGAAGAGATTCTATTATCTCTAAATATAGGAAGTACAAGGTTAAACAATAGATGAATGGAAATGTTAAGCCAACAAAACATTTTCTGAGCAACATTTTCACAATCGAAATACAAGATTTCAGTATGTTTCAGGTTGTTTTTAATTACGACCTGCTTCTGGGAGGAAAAATATTCTCCTTAGTACAGGAAGTGCTGAGGCTTTAAGGATCAGAGGATTAGAAGATCAAGAGGTAAATTTCTAAAGAAGCAGTGAATGTGTGAAGAGGTCAAACAAAACAAGAGACTTTACTGTTGAATTGATAGATGGTGTGTGTGTGTGTGCGTGTGTGTGTGTGTGTATGCACATGTGTGTATGAAGAAACATAACAATAGCCTCAGAAAATGAGGAAGTAAGTAATGGAAGACGCTACTTACCCCATATTGCCATAAAAATAGCAAAGAAGACTGTCCCGCCATTATCAAACAAATATGTCACCTGAAAGGAAAATAAAGAAAATATTAGTCACACTGCTGTTCGCATTTAGGTACTATGATTTTTTTCCCAATGGAATCACATTATTTTACAGTATGTAAATGTAAGAGATGAGATCATTTCATGGATCCTGCAACTGTTTCATCTGATTTTCCCACAGGGAAAGTTAAGGTATCAGCATTTCCCCCTTTTCTTCTCTCTTCCCTTTTATTCCATTTGGATCCACCTTCATTTCTGCCTAGAAGTGGTTCTAGCCCCTGAAGAAGTGTTTGTGCACGGGGGAGTCAAGCTACAGTGTGAGCTGTAAGAAGGGAGCTTTTCAGCTGAATCACACCAAATGGGACTTCTCCTTAGCACAACTTCCAGGATTGGGGAAGTTGGAAACTGCAGAATTCCACTATAGAGCCAGCACTTCCAATGGAAAGGTGTCACAGAGCTAGCCCTATTCTTTGAGGTCTTTCAGAGTGGGCCATGGGTCCAGCAGTGGCTATAAGCGGTAATGAATTCCATCTTCAGTTATTTTTAAGAAGTTTCATAAATCACTGCACATGTAAAATATAGTCCAAATGTTTTTCAATCAGACATTACCTGATGCTTTATAAAGAACAATGTACAGTTACACGATGCTATGGAATACAATTTTCAGGGTTGCTAGGATTGTTTGATTTTAATAAAGTCTAAATCCAATTTACCTTTGCTTCTTTTCATTTACATTATGTCCTCACTGTATTTATAGGTTAATGAGGGAGACTGAAAGGATACAGTCAAGGCAGTTTATGTTTGGCAGTCACATAAATACCATAGAAACAGAAAGAAAAAGGGGCACTATCATTATAGGAGAGAGAGGTCAATTAGAGGCTAAAGTACATTATTATAAGGAAAGTGGCAGTAGAATCGTGTCTTTTTGCTCAGTCTGCAGTTAAGAGGCTGCTCGATGGGAGCATTGAAACAACACTAATGTGTATTTTAATTGTAACACCTGGAACACACTATGTAAAACAGATAAAGGTAGGGCGCATTTTCCTATAATGTAACATCATTGAAAATATCATTACACAAAAGATGTGTCATTGCACAAGAATATCATTACACACAAAAAAAACATTTTGATGGTTTGTGGATATATACAAGATGTCTTAGATGGCTCTAAACGTCTATGATTGTTAAGGTTTGCTATTTCTCCAAGTGCTATGAAAACTGGTTTTCATAACAATCATCAGTATATATTATGTACAGGAGAGCAAAGGACCATAAAGAAATTCTCCTGCAGAGCTCATAAAATCACACCCAGCAGGGGAATCCAGCTCTTTTGTTACCAAAGGAAGGCATCCCACAGAGACACCTGCTGCTGCCAGGCAGCTGAACAGCTGTCTGCTTTCCTTTCTAAACAGACCTCGTGCAGGAAACAGCCTCTTAGAGGGGTACCACAGAGACTTTACACAGGGGGAGTTAACAGTGGCTCTCCCCCACTCCAGAAACAGCCTGACTTTTAGAAAAGTAGCAAATAAAAAGCCATGCTTAACCACAGTTGTGTTGCAGGGACATGGTTTGTCACAGTGTATGCAATATTTTTCTTGAACAAGCTTTTCATTTATTTTCAGCCAGGTTTGTTTACAAATACTTCAAGCATTTTTTTTTAACTCAGTAAATCAAAACATTAACTTTTTAGAAATACATCTATGAGACTCAGTGTGGTATACACATAATGTTCATATAATGTGAGATTACATGCGTATATGTAATGGGAAATAAAGCAAATGGGGGCTATGAAAGACTTCAGGACTTGCCCTAAGGAAGGCTGCAAAAGTATAAAATCACTGTTAGACCCACTAAGCTATTACATGTGGGATATATTATGATAAGGGAGACAATGAGGACAAGATCAATTAGAAGTCTATGGCTATAGCTTGAGATGCTAAGGTCTTCATTGCGGATGCTGATTTAAGAGCTGCTGAACGAAAATGGGGGAGAGGGTGAAGAAAGAGTCAGGCATCAAGCATAGTGTGGAAGGTTCCAGGTCAGATCACGGGTGATTGGCAGAAAATAAAGTGAAGACAGGCCTTCTGCCTAAAAGGAAAGGAATACTTCCTCCATAAAGGAAAACTCCAGATGAAATCTCCAAAAAAATTCGCAAAGCAACATAATAGACTCTTCTAAGAGCAAAAATAAGCTTGTCCAGTCTACAAACATATTTGCAATGAATTATTTTATTAGAACAATAGCTTTCTTTTATGCATTAGGGGGTCCGATGGACAAACATTTCATTCAACATGGTTGATGTGAGCAGGAGTAATACATGAAGACAGAAATAAACGGAGCCTCACACAAAGCTGTGTTTAAGTACAAATTCTCCATTATCTTTGACATATGATTTCTCTTGGAGAGCTGAGTGTGGCTAGAAACCAATAAACGTGGGTATTGATTAGCAGATAAATTTCTTATTAGGTTGGAAGCTTCAAGTCAATGTCTCACCTGCTATAATTGCTAGATCTCTCTCTACAATTGTTTGATGGGTTCAGAAAAACATAAGGCTCTGGAAACTGCCACTTACATGCCCACTGAAGTCCCTCTGGGCGAAGGAGAGCAAGGAGCCTCTTGGGCAGATTCAACCCTGCAAACAAGGCTGTTACAGGGGGAGAAGCAGGGAGATAAGGAGTCAGGATTTAGGCTGGTGCTCAGCTCTCTCTTGCTTCCTTTGTTGTTGGGCAGGGCAAAATCTATATAACCACACATGTCCCTTGGACCTGTGCACAAGCTACATCAAACACGCAAACTTCGTTAGTTCCTTCCCTTCCCCTAACCCATTATTTATTTAGGGTAATAACTTTGTAAAATGTGCTCCTAGGAATCAGAATTGCCTGAATTGCTTGTTAACAGGCAAATGGCTAAGGCTTACCCTTAAGGCCCCGAAATGTGCTTTTAAACAAATGTTCTAGGTGACTTTGATGTACAGTCTAATACCCACTCTTCCGTGAAGTTTCTTAAAGAAGAAACACCTTCTGTCCTACTTTGATTGTAGCCTCAATGTCAGTATATGGTCTGAGGCTCATACTAGGTATTGAACAAATGTTTGTTGCACAAATAAAAAGAAAAGAGGAAGAAAAGGTAAGGAGGAGCTATTATGAGTAAAGCTAACTTCAAGGGTTGAGTCATTTTTAGAATTTAATGAAAAAACCAATGCAAGACCCTTCCATCTAGTGATTTCACCTGAAATGAGAAATCCTAACATAACAGGAATTGACAGTGCAGTGGAAGGTCCTTTAAATGAGTGTGCAAATAACACCGAATTACTTAACTGTAAAAATTTCTCAATTCCTATACTTTTCAGTATTAAAAGTGAAAATAATCATCAAAGACAATGTTAATGTACTTAAATATAATTTGTATCACATTGAGAGACCAACTATTTTTTTTTAATGAAACACATCCTTGAAATTTTTAAAGGAATAATTACATGTCTACACATGCTGTTTATTAAATATGGAAGATTTCATTTCCTTTTACTTGTCACAAGTGGTGATTGATTCCTTAAAGATACAGCTAGATGCTCACACAGGTAGATGATTCTACATTGGTTGGGCTTATTTCTTTGGTAAAAATCTGCTCTCTTATTTCTGACACTGCCCATCAAGTAACTTCTAGATGTTTAAGTATACAAACTGATATTAAAAGAGAATGTTTATTTCCATCCAATAAAGGAAGATTAATTCTGATTTTTAAGGTATAAAACAGGTATGCGACATTTTATCTTAGCCACAAGAACAAATACAAGACAAATTAAATATTTCATGCTGGTTGACTTCATTTCTTTTATAGTTCCATAAGGCACTGCTCTCCTCTCTAAACTACCTTTTCCACCTTTCTTATAATAGTTACTAAATGAAATCTTTCTGAGTCTTACCTGCCCCTATACATACTCTTTTCTACCAAGAAAAGGAGGGGTGTATATACTGCATGATGACAAATGCCCCCTAGATTTAGTGTTTCCTTGGGCAGTTTCTTCAATTTACCTCTCTGCCATATGTAAATGTTGGTTATCTTTGGTGTTCAGGTAATGCCAGTGTGTTTAACTAGATCTGTCAAAGTAAAAGTAGAATAGATATATGAATTTGTTGGTGTTCCTAAAGCTGTCATTTATCTTTGAAATGATTGGACCAGGAGAGTGACAAGGTGTATATATACCTAATAACTCCAATTCACTTGGCTCTTGCAAAAAGTGTTGAGAAAATACTTTCCAAAATGAGAAATCTTTGTGGAACGTTTAAAAGAACTCAAAGCTAAGTGTATGTTAGAAATTAATCTATAAACCAAACTGACTTTTCACATGCCATGCATTCAACATAAATAATTCAGAAGCTAATTTTACCAAGTTTGATCTGGTAGGATACTGAGTGGCTTTTGATTTGATACCCAGCCTTGTCAAAATTAGTTGTATTAAGAGGCCTCTACTTCTGAACAAGATGAAGTGACAGTGACTGATTTTAGTCCTATTCTGGAAACAACCAAAGAATATACAAAATATATAAAGGAGCAGGTTTCAAGACAATGGATGTTAGTCAATGTTTCCTGAGAGCTAGCAAACAAATGAAGTGAGTATTATGAACACCTCTGGTTACTACACTGAGTTAGCAGGATGCAGAAAGGGACAACCTAGAGAATGCCCCAATGAACATGTGTGTGAGGAAACTGCCTGAGGAAGGAGCCATCTGAAAGGATTAGAGGTGACAGTGTCAGGAGCTCACACAAACACAGGAATCCTGCCTCTTCCCAGCAGCCAGAATGGAAATCCTCATTATTTACAGTGCACTGGGTAGAATACATGAAAGGTCTCGCTTTTAATGTGGGCAGTAATGCTAGACAGAGCATTGCTCTGGGCCCAATCTTTTTAAAAATTTTAACTTATTTTAAAATTAACTTTATTGGGATGACATTGCTTAATGACATTATATAAGTTTCAGGTGTGCGATTTTATAACATAAATCTTAAAATCAAGACCCAAAAGGATGAAACTGTTTAAAAATAACTAAACCACAACAAAATAGCTCTATATATCTATTAGAATAGTTAAAATTAAAAATGCTGACCAACAAAAGGATTAGTGACTACATGGGAAACTCGAACTCTCAAGCTCTGCTGGCAGAAATGTCAAATGGCATAAAAGCTTTGGAAAATAGTTTGGCAGTTTCTTAAAAAGTGAAACATCCACCAATCATATAATCCAGCCATTTTACTCATAGGTATTGACCCAGGAGAAACAATAATACTTGTTTATAGGAAGGTTTGTAGATGAATATTTATAATAGCTTTGCTTAGAATGGTAATAACCCAAAACAACCCAAAAGTCCATTAACAGATGAATGGATAAACAAACTCTAGTATAGCCATAGAATGCAATGTTACTCAGCATCAAGAGGGATGGACCACTACGAGTAAGTGTTCCAACATGGATGAATCTCAACATAACTATGCTGTGTGAAAGAAGCCAGAAAAAAAAAAATCACACACAATATGATTGCATTTCTATAAAAGTCTAGGCAATACAAACATCTATAATCACAAAAAGCAGTTGGTTGTCTGAGCACAGGAAGAGGTTGGGAGGCAGAGATTACAGAAGGGCATGAGGGAAATTTTGGAAATAATGGATATGTTCATTATCTTGATTGTGGTGATGGTTTCACAGAGATATATATATATATATATATATATATATATATATACACACACACACACAATGTATCAGTTTATATACTTCAAATATATACATTTTATTATATGTCAGTTATACTTGAATAAAACCATTTTACAAATAAACAATAATAATTGTAAAGCTCAGTTTCTCAAACTTGAATGCATATTGGAGTCACCTGGGAAGTTTTAAAATACGCTAATTGATGCTTAGCTTTCAAACCTCAAAATTCTGATTTAATTGTGCTGGGCTGTGGCTTGGGCTTCAGAAGTTTTAAAAAGCTTCAGGTAATTCAAATAGGCAGCAATTTGAGAACTTTTGATGTATTTCCTTTTCTATGTAACATTAGAAGTATTTTAATTTCATGAGTCTTCATGGTAGATTCAAATGTAATCATTAGCAATAAAAATAATCAACTTCTAAAAATAATATAGATATCATTCTTTGTGGAAGTTTGTGTCTATGATGGCAATAATCAGTTATAAAAACAAAGGAAGACCATGATATTCAAATAAAAATACACCCATCTTGTAATTGCTGCAGAGTGATGTTTTATTCCACTGGGGGGGGGGGGCAAACAGCAGCTCACGAGCCACACATGGCTCTTTGGGTACGTACACATGGCTCTGAAGTAAAATTGAAAAAAAAAAAATGAAAATAAAACTATCATAGTTTCATTTATAAAAGTTTTAGAGGATATTATTCACATAATGGTGATTGTGTAAAAATGTATTTATGGCTCTTGAATAATTTTTAAATTGTTGTGAGGGACAGGATTAGCTCTTCCAGGGGTCGGCAAACTTTTGAGACAGAATGTACCCAAAGAGCCGCATGTGGCTCGCGAGCTGCAGTTTGCTGACACCTGTTTTAACCATTGTCATTGATGCTGGTTGTTGAAACTTTGGGGGATATTTAACTTTGATAAAAAGCGGTTTACTGGAGGAATCTTTACTACCTGTTTCTTAGAAAAAGTGGAGCTCAGGGAGGAGAATGAGAAGAAACACACTCACCTTGGCATAGATACAGCTGTCGTTGAGTCTCTGTAGTGAGCAGTTCTTGTCACAGAGAGGGCACATGAAAACTTCAGTTGCCTTGCAAATTTCTTGGCTTGAGAAATCAAAGAAACAAAGAAAGCATGAACCTCCATGCTCAGAATGGTGCTTAGCTCCTGTAGCCAACCCTGCGGGAAGCAGCATGACAGAAAGGAAACGAAGAAATGGAAATGGTAGCGAGTGGTGGACAGACGGGTGAGGAAGCATTTTCAAGGCTGTGGCTCCAACCTGAATTCTTAGGATATTTGTGATACAGAGGTTCCTGTTTGCTCCCTTGTTTTTGGAAATCTCTGCCCAGATGTTGTAATGATCATAGGGGGCCACTTCTGGAGCTTTGGCACAAAGGCACCTTTAACACATGATTTCACGGTATACAGGATCATCTTATGAGGAACACACAAGGGAGTTTTAACCAAGTTCACAGGCTTTGAAGTAGTTGAGTGTTAATCAAATGTGACTATTCTGATCTTTTGCTCTTGCACCTGGACCTCACTGCCTGAGAATCACCACAATGAACAGCATCCTAATTCACACAACTTCATAATCCCCATGGCCGTCAGTCGGGGAGTCATGTTCATTGGAAATTTGAGGAAGTTGATTTTTTTTTTTTTTGAGGTGCCTGACACATACTGTCATGATGACATGACATAGCTTTTGTTTACTGACATATATTATATTCTCTATTAGAATGTAACTTGACAATATTTGTCTCTTCAGCTTTAGGTCACTACATTTTAAAATCTCAGTACATGTTGTAGAAGACTTTGTGGCAAGAGCAGTACATCAAATTAATAATTTCTCAAAAGCCTCACAGCTTGAGAGTTCACAGCAACCTATGTTTAAGATGTTTTGTAACTTTATCTATCATACATGGTTCTTCCTACTTAGTAGCCTCTGAAAATGTTGAAAATAGTTTCAAGGCTTTTGAAAATAAGTCTGGAAATGCAACTCTTCATACAAGTTTAATTGACAGTGTTTACAGCAAGTTTTGCTGTTTTCAGAAATGTATACACTTGAATGAAGCAAAAGAAAATGCACATGTATTTCCAGTGCTGGCTGTATATAATCTCAAGTCGAAGTACGATTAAAAAGTAAGAAAATTGTATGGCAACACAGTGCTTTACAGTGAGCAAAGACAAGTTCATGTCCATTAAATTTAGTCCTCACTGCAATCTCCTGCAATGGTAATCATCTTCATAACTGAGAAGAAACTGATATTTAATTTAAGTGACCTACTCAAGGTCATACAGCTAATAATAGGTACTTGAGGGAACTGAATTTAGGTTTTTCTGATTCTGGGTCCAGTTCTCCGTCAACTATAAAATACCTAAAGAAAGATACATTTATTTCACATTAAAAGGACTTTGCTATCAAAAACTAAATTAGTAATGATGATGATGGTGTAATGGGTCTTATATATACTATAATTCTCCTACTTTTACATACATGTTATTTATAATAATCAGGATGTCGACAAAAAGTAGGAAGAAGATAATAAAACACACATTTTAGAAACCCCAAATACAGAGAAGTTTATATCTTCTCTTAAAAATACTACTAATTTGTAGGAACAAGAAGAATTAACACATTTCTGAAAGAAAATAAAGATTTAAATCGTCTTGCTATCAGAATTCATTGTTTCTAGAATGACACAATGTGTCCTGCACTGAAATCTCATATTAAAAAGGTATTAAAATTGATTTATACTACATCATCTTTCTCCCTCTCCAAATGGTCAAACAAAAGCACCGAATCTAGAATCCCAGCCATCAAACTGAGTCCTATTTTTAATTTCAGAATAATTAAACTCATTTTCTATAAGTAGACTAATGCTTAACTTGATATGTAATATAGAATATATTAAACAATTTTTGACAATGTATTTTTTAGCCTAAAATAAGGGATTTGAGATGGTCACAAATGTCTGTGACTTTACTTAACCGCTAGAGGGAGGGAGAGAGCTCAGTATGAATGTCTCTTAATCTCTTGCTGAGCCTGATATAGAAATCACTACTTGCATTGTGGCTTTCTTTTGTTTTATATCTACTGTTAGATATACAAGTCAGGGGCTGATTCAGAGGAAATAATAATTAACACTATTTAATATAATGGGAGGAAGGTCCAATTTGTCCATTTGGGGGCAGATGTCTAGACCCGCTCTAGGGTCTTGATGCTTTCTGCACAAAGCATGGAATATGATGCTTAGTGATGTCCATTTGGGGAATTGTGAAAATGTTTAAAGAGGTTTAAGGGACGGTGGTATGAAAGCATGAGTAAAGCATGGATTTTAGAATCAGATACAATCATCAGGGAAAAGCAAATCAAATCTCTAGATATTATCTTATACCTGTTAGGATTGCTATTATCAAACAAAACAAAACAAAGATAACAAATGTTGGAAGGATGTGGAGAATTTAGAATACTTTTATGTTGGTGGTGGGACTGTCAAATAGTGCACACACTATGGACAACAATACAGAGGTTCCTCAAAAAATTAAAAATAGGACTATCATGTAACCAACAATCCACTTCTGGGTATATACAAGCATAGAGGGTGCCCCAAAAAATGTGTACACATTTTAAGAAGGAAAAAACTGTATTAAAATGTAATACTTAATATATGCCAATAACAAAGGATGAATATAAGTTATGTGTATACATTTTTTTTTGGCACCCCAGTACATTATAACTGAAATCAGGATCTTGGAGAGATACCTGCACTCCCATATTCATTACAGCATTATTCACAACAGTCAAGATATGAAAATAACCCAAATATTTTTTGATAGATGAATGGTTAAAGAGAATATGGTATAAACATACAGTGAAATATTATTCAGCCTTAAAAAAAAAGAAGGAAATCGGGCCAGCCGAGTGGCGCATTGGTTAGGAGCTGGCTTGGGACGCCAGAGGCCCCGGTTGGGATCCCACATATGAGGGCTAGTGACACTGCCCTCTACAGCTAACAACAGCTCCACCTGGAGCTGGGCTGCAAGCCCCGGTGACGGTGTAGGCTGCAGCCCCTGCTGCAGTGGGCTGCCATAGGCTACAGTGAGTGGCCAGCAGCTGGTGTGAGTGGCTGGCAGCCAGCGTGAGCTGCCAATAGCCGTGGTGAGCGACCATCCAGAGGCCGGCGACCGATTTGCCTCATCGAGGAAGAGTGCAATGATGATACCAACATGGGCCAGTGAAGCAATGTCCTCTGCAACTAGACTTTAGAACAAAAGGACAGCAACTTGTCTGTTCCCCTTCCCCGATTCCCCAATGCTGTTCCCCTCCCCCAGTTTCCCATTAAAATCTTTGAAAAAAAAAAAAAAAAAAGAAGGAAATCCTGCCATCTGTAAAAACACAGATGAACCTGGAGGATATTATGCTAAGTGAAATAAGCCACTATTAGAAGGAGAAATTTTGCATGATTCTACTTACATCAGGCATCTAAAATTGTCAAACTCACAGACACAGAGCAGAATGCTGGTTGCCAGTGGGTGGGCGGTTGGGGGGAAATAGGGAGTTGCTGTCGAACAGGTATACAGTTTCAGTTATGCAAGGTAAGTCCTAGAAATCTGCTGAACAACACTGAACCTATAGTTAACAAGGCTGTTAAGTGTGCACTAAAGAGGGCAGGTCCCATGTTAAGTGTTCTTATCACAATTAAAATATATATATCATCTAGAGACGTGAAACTTAGTTTACGGTTAACGAGATATATTCCCCTGACCAAGTCACTTACATCTTTAAGGGTCAATTTCTTCATCTCTAGATGGAGACAATATCTACCTGGGGTATACATAAGGGATATTGATAATATGCCTGGCACATCAAAGTCACTTAATAAATGAAAGGAGCCCTTGTTGCTAATGCTATTGGCAGGAGAGTGTTTGAGAGGTCCTTTAGGACCCGACAGCTTTTGAAAAGCTGGTCAATGCTGAGGACCACAATGATTTCTTGGTGAATTCTGATGCCAAAGAGGAAAGAAGGAACCAGAAAGTTGGGGTGTCTGCTCATTGTTCTGGACCTGAAACCCAGGGACCAAAGGGCAGGCCCTACCTGCTTGCCTGTTCATTTTCATATTCCTATGTTCTCTCTCAAGCACAAATCTGACCACATTTGGTTAGTAAGATGAATGAACACATGCACATATATACACATACATATACATACAGTAAATAATCTACAGTTTGATTTTCATGTAATTCTATAATTAACTGTAGGGCAATTAAAAATATGACTTTAACTTACATGAACATAGCTGGTAGAAACAATAAATACAACCCAATACTCAGCTTTTTAATATTTCATTTCCTTGCAATAAATGAAAAAGAGTTTACTAAAATTATACTAAAACACAAAAACACAAAATGAGAGCCAGTACCCTCTCCACACCCACCATGAGAACACCTACAGCTTAACCATGTCTGACACTTTGACTGGAAAAGTTCAGCTCCATGAAAATTTTAAAGTCAAGATATTTAGTGAAGCTTATTTTGGTTTAGAATAGAAAGTCTGACAAGATCTTAATTATAGTGTGACAGAAGTAGCAGTAATATAATACCATAAAGCACTGAAGAAAAGAGTTTGCTAATGCCTTTTAAATCACTGCTTGTACAAAAGGTTAAAGAGTGCTTATTCTATACAAAAGGAGCCTAATTTACTCCATTGGTACATAAATCAATAAGAACAGAAAATCCTAGTCCTTTCATTGCCTTTTGTTCATTTTTAGCTTTGTAGGGGTGGAGGGGGAAAGCTACAGACATGGAAAAACCTTGTGAATATGTTCTCCATGGAACCAACTTGAACAGTAGCTAGCTAAGAATCATTTTCTGTTGGTATTCAATTCATTTTAAAACAATGTTTTTCTAAGACCCTAGAGACTCTGCCAAAAAACTTAAACTAATAAATAAACAGCAAAGTTGCAGGATACAAAATCAATACACAAATATCAGTTGTGTTTCTATACACTAACAATGAATTATCAAAAACAGAAATTAAGGAAATCCCATTTACAATCACTTCATCAAAAACAATAAAATACTTAGGAATAAATTAAATCTAGAAGTTAAAACATTTGTACATTGTAAACTGTAAGACATTGATGAAAGAAATTGCAGAAGGCACAACAAATGGAAAGATATTCCAATCTCATGGATTGAAAGAATTAACATTGATAAAACAGCCATAGTACTCAAAGAGATCTACAGAATCAATGCGATCTCTGTCAAAATTTCAATGGTATTTTCACAGAAATAGTAAAAGCAATAGTAGAATTTATATGAAACCACCAGTGACCCCAAATAGCCAAAGCAATCTTGAGAAAGAAAAACAAAGCTGGAGGCATCACACCTCCGGATTTCAAACAATATTACAAAACTATGGCAACCAGAACAATATGGTATTGGCATAAAAACAGATACATAGATCAATGGAGCAGAATAGAGAATCCAGAAATAAATCCATGCATCTGTCATTAATTTTTGACAAAGAGCCCAACACGTACAATAGTGAAATGATCGTCTCTTCAATAAATGGTGCTGAGAAAACTGGACAGCCACATGCAAAACAGTGAAGCTGTACCCCTATCTTACACCACACACAAAAATTAACTCAAAATGGATTAAAGACATAAATTTAAGACCGGAAAGCATAAAACTCTTAGAAAATAACATAGGGGGCAAGTTCCTTTAAATTAGTCTTTGCAATAATTTTAGAATTTGACACCAAAGCAAAGGCAACAAAAGCAAAAATAAATAAATGGAACCTTTTCAAACTAAAAAGCTTCTGCACAGCAAAGGAAACCATCAACAAAAAGAGACAGGAAAAAAAAAAAGTACACCTTCAAAACAGGAGAAAACATTTTCAAATCATATATAAGGGGTTAACATCCAAAATATACAAAGAACTCACACAATTCAATCGCAAAAACACCAAACAATTTGATTTTAAAATAGGCAAAGGAATTGACTAGACCTTTCAAAGAGGATATACAAATCAACAGATACATGAAAAGGTGAACAATATCACTAATCATCAGAGAAAAGCAAATCCAAAGCACAATGAGCTATCACCTCATAGCTGTTAGAGTGCCGATAATCAAAAAGACAAAGATAGTAAGTGTTGGTGAGGAAGTAGAAAAAAAAAAAAGGAAGTCCTTCTGCACTCTTGGTGGGAAAGTAAATTGTTGCAGATACTATGGAGAACATCATGGAGGTTCTTCAAAAAATTAAAAATAGAAGTACTACATTGTCCAGCAATCCCACTTCTGCATATATACCCAAAGGGAATGAAAACAGGATCTTGAAAAGAAATCTGCACTCCCTTGTTCATTGAAGCATTATTTACACTATGTAAATATCGGTGTCCATCAGTGGATGAATGGGTAAAGATGTAATACTTGCGAGTGTGCAACACACGTGCACACACACACATACACACACACACACTAAGAGGTATATTATTCGGCCATGAAAAAGAAGGAATTCTACAATTTTTGACCATGCTGAAGTTATTACGCTAAATGAGATAAGCTGGACAAAGAAAAATACTGCACAGTATCACTTTATATCTGGAATCTTAAAAAAAAAAAAGCCAAGCTCCTAGAAACAGAGAGTAGAAAATAGTAAAAAAAAAAAAGTGTTTCTCTTTTCAAGACACTAACTTCAAATCACAACCTCACTTCTTAGCCTCAGAGATTCCTGATTCCACAGCACACAGAGAAATGCCCAAAAGGAATAGATGTTTTCCTTGGAGACAAGTGTGTCCTGGAAGATGTCACCTTCCAGAGTGGTAGTGGCTTTGCCAAACTCTGAAGTGAACCTGTATCCAGATAAAATGCTTTTGAACAGCAGTTTTTTGTTCATTTGTTTGTTTGTTTTCATGCTAATTATCATTTGTTCTTTGGAAGAAAAATTGGACTCTGAGATACCAAATCAAGGAAGTTGGTTATGGAATAGGATTCATTTCTAGGACATTGAAAGTTATTTTGTTGTTAGGCAAAACTGTTACACATACACATATGCATATCATGTATATATATTAAAAATTCAAACAAATGCATTTTTATGATCCTAGTTATGATCATAATTATTGCCCAGTAGCTGGACTGAAGGAGAAAAAGTGCTGAGCTTTTGAAGGAGGGGAGAGGTGCTTTTTCATATTTCGAATTGTATCACACAAGGCTGAGCTTGATATCCTTGTGATACACGAAATAGAACCTGCTGCTAGGATGAATCTGTACTACCAGGATGACTCTACCCTCTGCTGAATAATAATATCTTGTCTCTACGTCCAAATCTGGAGACACTTCAACTGTAACCGAAGAATCACCATTTTGATAGATGCGTGATTTTTGTTGAAACTTATTTCACTACTATCTTGACATCTTAAGTTGAGAGGAAAAAAATTTATAAATATCTGTCTCTATAGAGGATAAGAAGAAAATAGGAAGTAATTTTATGTTCTCAGGAGAGTAGGCTGGTGTATTTTGTTCAGACATTTTTAACTATGTAAGGCCCCCTCATCTGCAGAAAAGAATACTCGTCTCTTTGGGCTGGCTGAGTGGCGCAGTGGATAAGAGTTGGCTTGGGACGCCAGCAGCCCCGGTTCGGATCCCACATATGAGGGCCAGTGACACTGCCCTCTAAAAAGAAAAAAAAGAATACTCATCTCCAAGCGTGGTAGTAAAGGTTATATTCAATGAAACAATATATTTGGAAGGTTTCTATATTGTGTTAAAAGAATTGTAGCTATATAATTATTGTAACCAATGTGTTGAGAGGGCATTCTAGATTACCTTATGTTATGCAAATGTAAATTACATAAAACTGTCTATTGCATTCTTGAATTGTGATATGGGATATATTAGTATGAGAAATCTGGCATAAGGAAAAACAATCTTAGAACTAATTCAAAGAGAATTTGAATATAAACTGAGGGAAATTACCTTTTTTCTAGAGTGCTGCTCTCCTACCAAAAAAATAACAACCAAAAAACCCAACAAGTAAATCATAGTACCATCACTTGTATTTTATAGTCAGCATTATCATAAAGCTTTTGCCCAATCAGAAGAAATGACAATCATTTTAAATAAGTCTGTTAATAGCTTACCTTACTTGACTTGCATTCATTGTAAATATTCCATAGAAGAACACACACAAGCCAACCAGTGCGGCAGGAATCAGCATTCCAGTATACCATCCCAACCAAGCAAAGTACAGCCCAATCTTCTCTCCAAAATATAGCCTGAACGAGAAAGCAAATTGTTCGCTTAAGGTGCTGTAAGTGACACTACAAATACTGACGTCACACCTACTCAGAATTTCAGATGGACACTTGAGGCTACCAGCTCACTTCCTTGTCAGCTCCATTTGGGGTATCTTAATATTCCTGATTGTTAATGAATCTAATCATGATGACACTGTTTACCTTTAAACATTCTCCTATAGAAACAATTTTATAAAATGTATTCACTTCTTTGTCAAGCTTCTTAATATGTCTCATGAAACTTTTTTAAGTTAATTCTTGCTTTGCTCCACCCTCCTAGTACAATCCCTTTTCACTTTCCATACACAAAGCTGTGCTAACCCATATTTCTTTTGCATAAATGAGAAAAAAGTCTGCTTCTAGGTGGATACTGAGAGCAGATTCAATTTCACTCTCATTGAACCCTTGGCCAGACTCCCTTATGCTAGACATGATTTGCACAATATGTCACATCTTTCTCAATGAAGTTCCACTCTGCAGTTTTCCGAGCACATGATTCTTTCCATGGTTACTGCTTTGGAATATTATGATGAGGCAGAAAAGGGTTAGTGAGCCTGAAGGGAGGCTTCCCAGGCCTGCATCCACTCCCCAGGAATCGCCCAGGCTCATCCCCTAGAAATAAATCAAAATGTCCCAACACTCCTAAAAAGAGGAGATAAGACTTAACTGGTATTAACTGGTTCTTCACACATGCGCAAACTGTTAAAACCTGTCTGTTAGTTGAACTCTAGCCTCATTTAATACAATTAAAATAAAATGCACATTAAGGCTTGCCCCATCCCCTGTGGATTTTTCTGTATGCATTCTGGATAAGAGCATGTGCAGAAAGAAACTAGTTATATAACCACAATATGTCAATCAAATGACCTCAGTCTATATGTCATATCTCCTGTGGTAAGGAAATTTACCTACTCTTCCCTATGTGCGAATAAGCTAACCTAAGTTGGGTGCAGCTGTCTGCCCTGGCAGCTTCTATGATGGCATCTTCCTTCTTGAAAAGACTTACTTCCTTGCTCTTCTCATTTCAGGTTGAGTCTGTGAATTATTCCATCTTTTGCAAAGGACCAGGGGTTAATTCCAATGACACAACATATTACATTTTACCTTCTTCCCTTGTCTGGCTTGTGCTTTACCCTTCACTTTGTATCACTTCTTCCGGGAAGACTTTCTTCACTTCCACTCCAACCCTGGGTCAGATGCCCCTACTCCTGCCCCACGCTGCACTCACGTGCATCTCAGTGCCCTAAATTTCTAACACTTTCATGGCAATTACCCGTCACTCCTCCCTTCACCTCCAGTTCCCTAAGACCGCAAGCTGCTGGAACGTGGAACTCTGTCTTGTTTCACTGGCTCTCACCACAGGAAGTATTAAATGAAGCTAAGGGAAGGAACATATTTTATTTCCCTTCAGCTGGTGAATATAGTTGATATGGGAATGGCACGTGAATAAAGCAGTCCTAATGACTACTCAGTCACTCTCTCCTCACCAAGTCTACTGTCAATATTAACTATCATGCAACTTATAAAGCTCTGGTAAGAAATAATTTCTTGAATTCTCTACTACTGTTTGGTCTCCATCTTCTAAAATTGGTTACTTAATACACAGTTTTGTCCCAACAAAAGTTTTAGAGATTAGTGTTTTGCAGTTCATTTGGAAATATCACACTGGGCAGTGACTCTTGCTGGGAAAAAAATTCCCTTGTTATTTTTTCCTTAATAAGACTTCTATTTCTAAAAACCATTGTTTCTAGTTTCTTCTCTGTATTGAGCTAACTAAAATTTGCTTATATTCTACCAGGCATAGATATAGAGTCATCCTCCATTCAGCATCATTTCTGTAATATTTATCTTGCCTAGGTGATATGGATCAATAGTTTGCTTTTTTATATAATGATAATGACGTACTTTGAGACAGAAGCTTATTATATTAACAGGTATTTCAAGAAAAACTTTGTTCCTTTGAACAAGTGGTGTTCTGTGTGTTAGAGTACGGTTTTTGGTACATATTACTAATATACAAAAATATCTTCATAATAATGATTACAGAGGACTGCAGAGAGAGATGCCTTATACAGACAGTACTGTATTATACCAAGATTTTCAATTACACATTGTTGAAGATTAAGAGGAGCAAAAATGTTATTTGACAGGAGTATAATCACCTAAGTTATGGCTGATTTCAGATCTGGTTCAGGAGCGGGATGAGATAGTTCTAAGCAAAGAAAGCTGATGAAAATGCCCTTCACTTACCACACACACACACACACACACACACACACACACACGCGCGCGCGTGTGCGAAAGAAAATGCCCTTGACCTAGAGCTTTGATATTCATAATCCTCTAGGATGTCTAAGTGTTCCTTACAGGTACCTCAAAAACCATGACAATGCAAGGAGGAAGAGGGGTTGCTATTTGTGTCACCTACCATCACACTTCACCCATAGCCATTCTTTTCTTATCTGTTTTCTATATTGGTACCCTATGTGACATTTCATTTGATGATAGGATTCTGCTACTTAAATAGCCTCTATCATAAATACAGAAATGATGAACTAAACTGTTTGAGAGTATTATTACATTTAGTTTTTAAATATGAATCCCTCTGATGCATATGATGAAATATTCTAAAAAATGCCACACAACTATTTTGTTGAGCAGGTTTTAGAGCTGACAATTTTTACAATGTGCTTCTTTCAGATTCAAATATTTTCCATTTGAGAAAAGACTGAATCTAAGACAGGCTTTGGCTAGTAAATGCTTGCGTTCATTCTTAAAATGGAAAAAAAAAACCCACAAGAAAATACAACCACATGTCTAGAAATGGTTGTTTATAGAAAGAGAAAAGAATTGACAGCCCCTCATCTTTCTTCCACTGTTAAACATCTCTCATGTTTCAGCGTGAGAGAATACAGGTCTTGTCTGTAGATCTATTAGGGTCTCCATCTTCCATGACCAAAGCATAGAAGAAATTCAACTCGTGAATCCACTCTTTCTCTCACATCAGATAGGAAGCAACACAATGACACCCATGTCCTCAAAATTGTGTAGTCTGTAGAACACCGTTACTCCGAATAATTTATAAAAGTCACAGATTTTTAAGGTAATTTTCCTGCTGGTTGTAGAAAACTAGGCCTTATGCAAAATTTTATGCACAAGACTGCATAGTTTAGGGTGAGTGTCTGCCTCATCATCACTTCAATTTTGGTGATGAGGAAGTGCCTAGAAAGCAGGAGACTGTTGAAATACCATCTGTACTTTTTTATGACCTTGATCTTGGGTGGGCCCTTCACCACACCTTCTCCCCATAGCCACTTGAGCGCAAAATATATGATTTTCATACTCAAGATTTCCCTTCTATATCAACAGCCAAAGAATTGGTAATAGCTGCTGAATAACCTTATTTACTGAAAATAAAGATGGCTTGTTGAAATTATCTCAGTAAGAATAGCTCCTATAGATAAGAGATTATAGACACTGAAGTGCTTGCTTGAAAATCCCAACTTCAATTTTAAATTTCTGATATATTATCATATTTGATTTTACGCACTAGTGCATCTCACTGTGTTCATATAGCCCTCACATAACATGCCTTTCCCCTGCACAAATGAAAATCTGATACTTTGTTGTGACTGACAGAATTAGAATCGAAGCATCTTGATTTTGCATATACCCAAGTATTTAATGTTTGAAATAAAAAATGGTTTGGTGCTGGGTGTTATGCTTTGGGCATCCAAATCCATGCTCTGCCCTTTTGTTTCTGCTATGTGCCCCAGGAGGCTCGCCTCTATGGACTGTATCACCTAGGCTCCTCCCTTCTTCTGGCTTTCTGATGGGCTCATTGGCCAACTGAAGGAACCAGCTGGAGATCACAGGGTGGGATAAAAGGGGCGTTGGGGTAGTTATCACCCTGACTTTCTCCTTCTTGGGTTATGGTTTGGCTGTAGTTGCTTTCTTCCTAAGGCCATAGCTTCTGTTGGGCATCCCCGTTCCCCTCTATGGTTACAGCTTTTGACAGGTTCTGCCAACTGCTTTCCTTCCTTGTCCCCTCAGGCCTAAGGTTCATAACAGCATCCAGCTTTTACTAGTCCCTGGAAGTTTCATATCATTTGCTAGTTTACGTGATACTATTTACATGCATGTATATAATTCTTTTATGAAATTCTCTTCAAATACCTTTCTATTCTATCAGTTCTATCAGTTCCCTGCTGGGGCAATGACAGCTATAGTTATGGGCGGATCTTGATATTTCTATTTCATAAACAACTTAAAATATCAACATTTATAACCTTATAATATGACGCTCTTTTTTTCTTTCATTCTATAAGTATTTATAGTTAGCCTAGAACTTAGATTAATTCCTTTTCAATACATATTTCCTGATTAAAAAAATAAAGTATCCACCATCAAAATAAAATAAATCATGACTGTAGCGGTATTCCAAGACTAATTACAGTTGAGGGCAATTGCTCACTAGACTACACTTCCTGAAATAGAACAGATACTAAGTCTTTGTTGGAATATAAATACATGCATAGATGCTATGTTGGTCATTCTCCTCTTTGCACTCAGATTCATTTTTTGCCTTTTCCTATTTTGATGTGTTTTCACAGGGAAGTAAATTATTCTGGTTCTCTTGTAAATTGCTCCTGGTTTAGTTGGGCCAGGAGGTACTAGAAGACTCAAAGGTGCAAAGAAGTGAGAAGCCAGAATCTTTTCTGTCTTGGTCATCTTGGGCTGTCCCCACTAGCCATGCCTTCACCATGGCTCCACTCCTGACATGTTCACTTTTTTTCAGGAGGTGTAATCATGGATTGTGCAGTTCTTGCCCAATAATGGCCCAGGTATGGGGCTCTCAAATACATTTCATCCCATTTCCCCTCCAGTTTTAGGGTTGTTCGCATTTTGTGCTATTGTTCATCTCTGGTTGCCTCACTATTCCTGTTTAATTCCTCAGCTTTTCCATCCCCTCTGTAACCAATTTCCTAAATTAAGTTCCTTTTATTGAAAGGACATTTAGTGGCTTATTTTTTTCCTGACTGATACAAATGATTTGATGGGTAAATGAAATAATTCCAAACCTATCTAGGAATACAATAACAGAACAGCATAATGTCTTTCATTATCAATCCACCCACAGTACCTGATTAAATCCAGAGGCTGATGCTTATACCACATTCCCCAGCGTGCCCAGCGCTCATATAACAGATGTCTATTATTCTGAGGTCCATGGGTTTTGATGGGCTGGCTACTCTTGTAGGCTCCCTGAAACAGATAAAACAAGATAAACCAATGTCGATTCTCTTAGTGAAAATTTCAACTAAATAGGAGTTGCCTTTGCTTTTTTTTTCCCTTTATAACTTAACAACTTATTGAAAGCTTCAGAAATTGTAAACTTAAGGCCATCTCTGAAATGATGTAATACATGCCTTTATAGATCTCTATTTATTGAAAATATTTCGATAGATCCTTTAAAATCCTTTCTTAAATTCTGTTTGTAAACTAATGAGATTTCTTTCACTTAAAGTAAACTAACTTCAGGTTTCACTGTTTGGGACCTAAGGTCTTTTAATAAACACAATTATCTTCACCATCATTGAGAGGAATTGTTATAACCTTAGTTCAGAAATTGAGTATTACTCTGCCTTCAGTAATGCTACCAGTGTTATCCCAATAAATTTAATAAAAACTAAAATAAACAAAATGTCAAAAATAGTGATCCAGTCCCAGAAAATATTTATTTAATTTATAGAACCAAAGAAGGGAGTAAATGCTCATTTAAAAAATGTTAAGAGGCCTAAGTCACCAGTGCAAGGCATGTTTTTAAATTCTAAAGTTCTTAAAACTTACTTTGGATAAGTTATTCTAAAAATTAAAGCACATTTTCAAATTCTTTATATTCCCCCCTTAAGAATATGTCATATGGGTTGCAACTTCAAAAACGTAGAATATATATACCTTATAAAGTAAAACATTCCCTGAAGGCTGAAATGCTTGGCTTTTAAGTTAAAAAAGAGGGCAATAGATATTATGACTATATTTTCTGAGCTAAAATGTAGGACACAGGATTTGAAAAAGTCCCTCTCCTCACTAGATTGTGTGACTCAACTTTTATGAAATGTTTGATGAAAATTTAAAACAAATGGAGTTACATGCCTGTTTCCTTACCAACATGATGGGAATACAAATAAATATTAAAGACACAGTTCAGAGGGATTTGTGAGGATTCATTTGGAAAATCACTATAAAGTGTCAGGCATATAGGAAGCACAAAATCAATGTTAATTTTAGGCAATTGTTATTTTGTGACCACTGAAAAGTACGAAACTATTATTTGAATGGTCCCAGATAACCAGGGCTGTGAATTCCTATGGAGAAAGAAGACACCTTGTATCATATTCTGCAGATGTCTCGAGGCTGCAATGAGAGATACATATGGAATTTACCTCTGGCTTTCTAATGAAATCAATAAATTAATTAGGTTAAAGTGTAGTCCACGGTTTTCTTCCCTAAGGGAGCCCAAGGTGTTTAAAGCCTGAAGATTGGAAAATAAGGAGATGGAAGCAAAGATTAAGATACTAAGTGTGAGACATTCACTTGGGAAGAGGTATGTTTGCTTGTATAACTGAATGGAATTGTTAAGCGAGGCCACCCTGAGAGTGAGTAGGCAATGGAAAGTGAACCAAAAATCTCACTTCTCTTTTAATCATTACTGACAATTTTTCTAAAATACATCACTTTCCTTCCTTGCCTCTCTGATCAGACATAAACACTTCCTGGGTTTTAGGTGCTAAGTTTTAGAACCTCTAGTGCCTCACTGTTCTACTCTGCTCAATAACCTCAATCATCCATTCTGTTCTGGGTTTACAGTAATGTAAGATGGGCTGTATGAGAAAACTGACCAAAGTGAGGACCCAGCCCACCCACAGACTTCCATTCCTTTCCAGAGAACAATGTACATGCAGTGATGCACACCATTCCTATATTCGGTCCCTTCCTCCAACTAACATATTTTTCCTGTCTCCACTCTGAATATCTTAGGCAAATACTTTCTCACATATATATCCCTTTTCATCCATTTTTCTCTTCTTTTTTCATGCCAAATTCTCCTGGAAATATCTTTCTCTCCCCTCTAGCCATTGCCTCTTTGTAAGTAAAACATAAATTTCAAAGAAGAATAAAAAATATGATAGTGACACTAGCAATACTCCTGCATCAAGGAAGAAAAGAGGCCACAGATTAAGTGTCTTTAAATCAAAGTATAGAGTCCATGCCACTGACTCTCTTTTCCTGTAAGGAAGCCTAGTTTTTCTTTCTTCAAGTAGAAGCATTTAAAAATCAATAGAAAATTTCAAGTCCATTGGGATCCAGTGTTGTGCATGAGAAACACTTTCTATTTCAATGGAAATTGTATTTCAAAATTACCTCATGTGGGGGAAAAGCTGCTATATATGAGCCATTGTTAATAAGTTTACAGATACCTGAAAAAGAGAACAAAAAAACAGTCCTTGGGTTAGTTTAAATAAAGGCTTCCCTCTGATTCAACATACATATACTTTGGATAATAAATGAATTTAAAAACTTAAAATAACCAAAATGATTTCCATAACCACTTCACCTATGAGGACAGAGAGATGTGAAAGAAACTGATACTAAGAGTATAATTGTGTCCTTACAACATCAATAAATGCAGATTTGCAAGGTGCCGAAATAGGATTTCATTTTGCCATATTATGAAATAGGGGGTATTTGGGGCGGGCCGAGTGGCACATTGGTTAAGAGCTGGAACAGCCCAGGTTCGGATCCCACATATGAGGGCCAGTGACACTGCCCTCTACAGCTAACAACAGCTCCACCTGGAGCTGGGCTGCGAGTCCCGGCGATGGTGTAGGCTGCAGCCCCTGCTGCAGTGGGCTGCCATAGGCTACAGTGAGTGACCGGCAGCCAGCGTGAGCTGCCAATAGCTGCCGTGAGTGACCATCCAGAGGCCGGCAACCGATCTGCCTCATCCAGGAAGAGTGCAATGACGATACCAACATGGGCCAGTGAAGCAATGTCCTCCACAACTAGACTGAAGAACAAAAAGACAGCAACTTGTCTGTTTCCCTTGCCCGATTCCCTAACGCTGTTCCCCTCCCCCAATTCCCCAATAAAATCTTAAAAAAAAAAAAAGAAATAGGGGGAATTTTGATATCCACTTATTTGGGATCACATGAACCTAGAGTACTTTTTTTTTTTTTTTTTTTTTGGTCAAAACAAAATTTGGTCAAGGAAGCAGAGGAAGTCTTCATTTCGCCAAATGTCTCCAAGGGATATGGTATAAAGAAACCTGTGAATTATTTAATACTGAGCCAAGAGACATAAATAGCAATTTGATACTTCTTAAAATCTCTTCCTTCTCAGTTGGAGTGTAGTGAAATGGACACACTCATATAGTTCTAATAAGACAAAATATTTAGAAAACCTTTCTGGGGAGTGATTTTTGATGCAATATTGTTTTATATTTTGGTAAAAAATGAGAAATTATTGTACATCTGAAATTGGGGAATCATTTAAATGTTATAATACAACCATTTATGTTAGGTAAATAATTGTGATTTGATGAATACTTATAATAAATATTGTATAGTTATTTACAATACTGTTTTCAGGCATTCTGAAAGTCTTCAGAAAATACTCATACTGGTAATTTCAACAAGAAAATAATGGTAAACACTGCATGATTAATTATACATATACTTTTTCAGCACTAATACATAATACTGACAATTGAATTTAAAGATTTAAATTTTTTAAAAATATTCTTCTGTTTATTTTATGTTCTGCAAAGGGCATAATATCTTCACAATCATTTAAATTGTGATGTTTTTATTTTTAAAGTCTATATAAGCATATAGTGTTATCATTTAGACACATCTTTAATTTATATTCTGTATTTATTTGTACTTCGTATTTAGAACATTTTGTTTCAGTGTCAACATTTTCTTGTATGCATTTAGTGTCTAACTTAACTATTTTGTCTGATCAGTAATAAATGAATTATTAATCAGAGGAATATTCCTGTTTAAAAAATGGCTGACTTGAAACAGTTCATTTTATTTATGTGGCATTCTACTTCAATGTAAATCAGTACAGAGTTTTATTTTCAAGGTTTTAGGAGATGACTGACATAGGATTTCTTCAGCTGTCTTGTATTTTCACCCTCACAATTAAAAAGCCAGCTTGTTTGATACATGTTATTTTTCTGCTGTGCTCTGTGTAAACTTTGCAATTCCTTTTAATTATTCTGGGTGAAACTTTCTCAATTTTCTTTTGTATTATAGTTGGAATAGCATACTGCTAAATAGTCAAGCAACACAGAAATCTGAAAAGTTAAAATTAACTGTTAATAATCTCTCAAAAGTTTCAAATATATTCTTCTATATATATATTTTTTATGTATGTGTGTTTAGGAAGTAGGATTACATTAGACCTATAATTTTGTAATCTTTTTTTCATTTATTAATCATAATGCCTTGTAGATATCTTTCAATATCATCTATAAAGAGAATTAATAATTAATTTCAATCACCATGAATTAGGGTCTGTGTCATATACTCTGTATAATATATAGCATAAAATAGATGCTGAATAAATTTTAGTTAAGAGTGAATATACATCACATAATTTTTAATATATGTATTGTGTGGATGTAGCCTAACTTATTTGTCAGTCCCTAAAGACGGGCAGTTAAAATATTTCTTGTTCTACTCTATTACAAAACCACAGTGAAAAAATGTTTCCATATATTGTTATTCAAAAATCTGATGATTTCTTTGGGATAAATTTCAATAAAATTTGTATTCCAAAACATTTGCACATTTCACATTTGTATACTTATGGCCAGATGCCCTGACAAGAGTTTATTTTGTTTTGTTCTAGTCAAAGGCTGGAAAGTAGAATGTTTAGAGTTTGTGCTCAATGTGTTATATATTCCTATTTAATCCTGAAGGCAAAGCTTGAAGTGTTAAATATTTCTGGGTAACATTAGGCACTGCAAATCTTACTTTCTCTACCCTTGTAATTCGTGTTCTTACCCACTTTGGATATTCCGTTTTCATATTTGGTGTGCTGCAGCATGTGATAGACTATTCTGCTCCGAGTGGCATTGCTGAAGAAGGTGTCCTTATTGTTTATGATGAAGCTGTTAAGAGAAGGGGACTGGTTTTAATCTTCAAAGCAGAGCACAGAAACGGGCAACAGGAACAGCATCCTGGGCAGTCACCCATCTGGTTTTCTCCTTTAAACTAATGCATGTGCAGAATATTACATCAGAAGAGAAACTGCCCCCTTTTACAAAAATCAATTGGCAGAGGTAGAAAAATAAACATATATAATATAGGGCATTATCAGATATTCACTTTAATATCTTTCAGTTTAAAAGGAAGCCTAGATGTCCTCATATTTTTTGTTTAGCCTGGAACAAGAAAGGAATAGAGTTTTCACTGGCTCCCATACATTTAAGTTAAGCCATGTGGTACCAAATAGAACACAGTAAAATTGATGTAATTCCCCCATGCCACATTTTCCAAGCTAACTTATCTTGTTTATAGAACTTTAGCAATATAAGAAATAGTTCTCCCTTTCCCATCATGCCCTATTCTGTCCCCATGTAGGAAGAGTTGCAAGGAGGAACCAGGAGAGAGTCAATGATGTGAAAAGCAAAAGGAAGGATCCCAGGAGGAAAGGGAGGGTCTGTTTTAGGGTTAACTATGATATGCTGAGAGCCTCAAAAAAAAAAAAAAAAAAAAAAAAAAAGGGAAGCATTTTGGGCCTCACTCAAGTTCTGATGATTCCTGTTTCCAGTTGCTTTATCTTGTGAATGATAAACCACCATGTTCTCAAACAGTTAGGTCTTCCCTGATCCTTGCTTTCTCTTCACCATGCATATTCAAACAGTTGCCAAACTAAGTAACTTTTACAACTGAACTGCCTGTATCTCTTGTACCCATCTTTGTCTGGGTTTCACTGCCTCTTGCCTAGATTATGAGAAGAATGTTCTCCTACTTGGCTGTGCAATTTCCCACCTGACATTTTTTTTTTTTTTTTGAGGACAGTGTTACTGGCCCTCATATGTGGGGGCCGCTGGCTTCCCAAGCCAGCGCTTAACCATCGCGCCACTTGGCCGGCCCCCCACCTCACTTTTAAAGCCCAGTTCTGACCCTTAGAGCACTTCTATTATTAACATGTCAGCAGCTCTCCATTACCCATAATTAAATTTCTGTTTTCCTCTCAGGCTCTCTATCCTTGCATTTCAACCTGTCTCTCAATCTTATTTCCTACAGCTCTAGCTCCTTGTGTCTGATAGTCTGTCAAACTGTAGAACTTCTCATCACCTTGGAATCCCATGCTTGTTTTTCTTAAGATTTTGTTCTGCCTCTGATGTCTGTCGTCCCATCTCTTCCCACCTCCCTCTACATTTTTACCTGCTGAAAAGGATTAGCTCCTTCACGAAGGTTTCCTGGCGCCTTTCCTCCTTCTCTCCTAGCTTCTTTCTCTTATAAAAATCTGCATTTTACATGTCTCTTTCATGATGCATTGATTTTACTCAGCCTTGTATTATGGTAATCTGTATACCTGTCCATTTTATAAATTAACTGTTCTGTTTACTGTTAATTATAAGTATAGAAAAGAATGTCCACCAATTCTTTTACCATCCGATTGATTCAGAAATTGCTGAACAAATGTTTCTTCAGCAGGTAAATTCCTTTTTTTTTATGGAGTTATATTATAAAAGAAGGTAAGTAAACAAATTAGTTACATAATTTCAGAAATTGCTCTGAAGAACAAGGACATAACACAATGCATAGAGGATGACTGGGACAAGGGGCCTATAGTTGGTGATGTTTGAGTGGGAGGAAATCATAAAGGATGAGCCATGTAAAGATCTAGGGGGAGGAGCAGATTAGGAAAAGAGACCAACAAGAACAAAGACTTTGAGATAGAATTAAGACCGAGCTTCTGATGGATAGAACCAAAGCTTGTATACCTGAAGTAAGTAAATGGTGTGGGAAATGGTGGAAGATAAGAAAATGGTGTTGGGCAGGGACCATGGCATAATGGCCACTGGTAGATGATAAGAAATTTGAATTTTATTATAAGTGCAAATGGCAGGCCACTGGGGAGATTTAAGCAAGACAGCTGCATGATCTGATTGAGATTTCTCAAAGATCACTCTAGTTCCTTGGGTTCAAAAACAAAAAGCAGAATGTATTTTACTTTGGTGCATCATGGAGCCTGACAAATTACAGCAAAAAGCTAATGAAGCATCCTTGAAACTGTAACCTCGCTAACCCAGGAAGTCATTTGGATTTCCACTCCTTCTCCTACTTCCCATAGCTGGAATTTGAAAGGATGCTTTTGGAGCCACCTAAGATAAATAATGTTACATGAATCAAATAGTTGGAAGAAGAGGGTTTCTTGTTAATTACTGGCTCTGTTACAGATTTGGTGGTCTGGATTCCGTTTCATCCTGTCTCTCAACTTCCTACATCCCAGAACACAGGTCAATGCAGAATTCTGTATAGCCACATAGTTCCTGCAACTGTACTATTGTATATTGTACATTATACATTTCTCCATCTTTATGCATTGTATACTATGCATTTCTCCATCTATATGTTTACCTCATTTTATTTAATTATCAATTTCTATTTTTGTCTGTCCCAGTAGACTGGAAGTACTGTGAAGGTAGGGACTGTGTTATAAATTCAATCTGTATCATGTAGAAACTCAATCAATACCAGTCAAATGAATATATGAATAGAGATATGTTGGTAGATAGACAGATAGATAGGTATGCAACAAATTCTTACCTTAGTTTAATGTTTAAACTACAATGGATAAACTAGCAAGTACAAATTAATTAAATGTAATTATAAATATAATAATTTATTAATTAGAACAATCCATTATTCAAGCATGTTATTTAATAGCTATTATTATCATTATTATTACCATTATTCTTGTTACTTTAACTGAATGACTTACTGCCATAGTAATTATTTTGAAAGAGTTGGGAACAAGACTATCAGTCTATGAGTTTAATTATTCATTACTTGAATGTCTCTAAATCATAGTTGATCAAAGATTAATGCTCATTGAGTGTTATTCATAAGTTTACATATTAATAAAATGATACATTCTCTGACTTATTTGTCAAACAGTGGTCCAGGTATTTTTATTCTAGCAACCCCTCCCAGGTAATGGAAGGTACCAAGGCAGGTAGCGGGAGACAAGAGACGGGAACTCACTGATGAATCCGTGCACGGCTGAAGGGGCCGGTATAACAGTCTGACTCCTCCAGTTCTGGAAAAGCTGACTTGTCGAGAACCATTGGGTTTTGGGACATCCATTTTTTGAGTCTTCTAAAATAACTGTGTACACTGGAACAAAGTCACATTTTAGAGCTAGATTAGGTTGTATTACAGAGTCATGCCTACCTACCACTGCCATTCCAAAGGAGTTCCAAAAAGACACTCACACCAACACACATGCATTATTCTGCCTGGAACAGAAAAGAAATCTGGATTAAAGAGTCAAGAGATTACACTTTGGCATTTTTCCTCAGCATTTTTCTTCTTCATGAGGTGCCTTTTAAGCTCAATTTTAATCTAACTGCTTATGTAATTTTATGTTCTATTTTTTCATTTAATATTATAATCATTCTAATACTTGATAATAGCATCAGAAAACAATTATTGTAAAATATTCCATTGTGTAAATATTCTATATTTTACTCAAATATTGTGCAATTGTTGGACTTTTTATCAATTTCTCATTATTTTAAATTTTCAAAAAGCCATTAGCTTTATGCATAAAGCTCTTTCTATTTTATGTCTTCTTCTTAGGATATGTTCCCAAGAGGGGTATAACTATAAATGAGCATTTTTGCTTATTTTAATTCTGATTTCAAAAAATACACATGTTTATGATGGATAACTTGGAAAGTATGGAGAAGGAGAGGAGGAATAGTTGCACACAAATGCACTGGCTAGTCACTGCCTGTCATTCATATGTCTTTGAGGCTCAGTTCTGTTAGCTAGGGACTATAGTGTATCAACAATGCTGTATCCTGCTGTATTCACTCATGATGCTCTAACTGTTTTCCCATCATTATAAACTCTTCTTAAATAATGGCATCACAATGTTAAGCTATAGAGCTAATCACAATTTATTCCACAAAAGTCTTCGAGTCAAAACTTAGAAGGATCAAAACCAAAATTCTCAATGAGTCTTTACAATAAATGTTGCAAATGTTTTGTTTGGAAAAAAAAAGAATCAAGAGAACTTGGTTGGAGCACAAGCTCTACCAAAGGGAGCTGTGAAGACTGGGGGGGGTGAGGCTCAGGGAGGAGGGGAGTATGACAATAGAGTCTTTGATTTTCCCTAATCTGCAAACCAAGTAACTCTTTGTTCTGCCTCTCTGACGGGTCATTTTGAAGATGCCCTGATAATTGAATGTGAAAGTGTATTAGAAACAAATGATAAATAGCAGCAATAATAAAACTATAGCCATTTCCTATTAACAGGCCTGGAGAAATGATGATCTTCAAATGCTGGATAATTGCCTGTATGTTAATTATCCTCTCATGTTAATTGGTCAAAATATTCTCCCTTTCAAGAAAGAAAAAGCACAAATGAAATCTAAGTGTACATAATTGATGTTTGTTTCCCTCTTTTCAATTATGTACAAATTGGGTTTTGTAATTTTATAACAATGATGAACATACACACACTCATACACACACATACACACACGCAAACACACACTTAAATTTCTACTCCAAAGGTAAAAAAAAAAAAAACAAAAAACAAAATTAGTCATTTCCTTAATTGAAAATCTAAATTTAAATTCAGCAAATAATACGGCATTCTGTTTTTCAGTTTGATATGTCACATACTTTCATAAATGCCTTTTGTATTTATTCCTACCCTTCTGGTATTCATCCACAAAGTAAAGGAATAGAGAATATTTGCAGTAAGTAAATTGTAAAGATGTCAACTATAGTACTGTTTAATATACTTTAATAATCATTTGAAATAAATAATAACTGAATTTTTATTTCATAAAATTGAACAGAAAATAATAAACCCAAAAGACAAAACATTATGACAGTGTTCATTTTTCTAGTTTACTTTTAAGTCTGAGACCAAAATAGAAAAGAAGAATATTTTCCCCACTATTAAAAATGTGTTTTAGGCCGGCCGAGTGGCACGGTGGTTAAGCACTGGCTTGGGAAGCCAGCGGCCCCAGTTCGGGTCCCACATATGAGGGCCAGTGACACTGCCCTCAAAAAAACCCAAAAAAACAAAAAATTGTGTTTTTAGGATTTAATATAGACATGTTTATTAGACATTCTAGATATAAGTTCATTCTAAAACTAGATTATGACAGTATTACATAAAGACATTTGTTTCTATTTTAATATACAGGATTTTATCCTTCTGCAAGCCTCTGAATGGAAGAGGCCTATTTATCAGAAATCCATGAATCACAGTAGCAAAATCTCAGTAATTCTGTAGAGCACACATGGAAGCGAACTCAGACACTTTTCAACACATCCAACGTTAAGCAGGCACATGCAGAAAAACAAACAAACCAAGAAAAACCTGCAGTTGTCAATGTATATATTATAATATTCCAATGACTTGACTATATGATGCAAAATAACTTTGGACACTTGCTCCCTAGACCAGAACCAAATAAGCACAAGGATAATGATGAAAGCACATTTTAAATCTGAGCATACCAACCTGAGAAGCAGAAAAATCTGACCTGGCTGAAAGAGCATCACTAATCTATTTTTCTAAAAGAGCCATTTGAGTACTAATCCCTTTAACATTTGCTCTAATATCAAGTTTCCCACCCCCCATTATTTACTTATCTTATTCCCCATTCCTAAAACACCTAAATTTAATGTTTAAAAGAGGCCAATGTTCTCCGATTCTACAAACTTTTCCCCTTCTAAAGTTCTAAGTTATATTCTTGGTAAAGGAACTAGATTTACTGACTCCATTCCTAAAATGGTATGATATTTATACCACATGGTTCTTCTAGTGTACGTGTCATTCTGACTTGCAATATCCTGCAACATTATTCAATAGGGCCTACTCTACCACATTCACTATTTTTTTGTTTTGTTTTGTTATGAGCAATGAGCAGAAAAACAGCCACATTTTGCTTTAGTGTTCATGAAAGGGAAGTTTATTTCCTTCAGAGAAACAGGCCCAAGGTGATTCAAGTGGGAGAGTTTCTTCTGTCTCAGGGTTGTGGTTTGATGAATTCCTTTGTCATAGCTATTGCTACCAAAACAGGTAGAGAGATGTTGTTTCAAGATGAAGCTCTTAAAAAGAAGTTTGTTTTTAATACTGGGATAAGAGAGGCAGCTTCAGTTGTGAGAATAAGAGTAGGTCTGTGATTCCTTCAACATTTCTGCAAATGAAAGACTTGGATCGAATGATCCAGAAGGTCTCTGTTGGGTCTGCTGTTCTATAACTTTACTGTGTCATCATTTTCTCATCCATCCTGGCTTTCTAACTATTTTTAAAATTAAAATATCCTAAATTGCTAACTTTACATTGCTAACATAACATTACATCAAGTGAGGGTTGCAGGAATATCAATGGTCCATAGAAAAAAATAGATTCTCTGACTTTTAAACACTGTTAAATTTGGCACAAGTCATTTTTGAAATCTCTTGAACAAATCAATAAAGTGTTTTATTCCTAAAATTTACAACTGCTCATAAGGGTCACTGAATGTCTTCCTGTTTTGTTCCCCCAAATGACAAATGAGTCATAAACAAATCATGCATCACCCACCAACCTGCCCATTGGCTTGCTCCTCGGATCAGTGTAGTAGGATTTTTTCCTGAAAAATAACAGAAATCAGCTGAGGAAAATTACGTGAAAATTGTGAACACAGTGAGTGACAACATTCAATCCTACTGAGCATTTCAATATTCCATCTTCTACATGCTTAAGAAAGACATGAAATCAGCCAGCATAATAGAAAGGATGCTGAATTTACAATGTTTTAATTTCAGAATCTTAGCTATTAATAATAAAAAAACTTTCAGAATTCAATAAGTCACCTGAATATTTGATTTTTAATTCTATTTTTTGAAAGTCTCACTTCTGCTACACAATGCATAGTAACCAGATCATTTGTGTATTTGTTATATGAAGTCATCCATCCATCCATCCATTCAAACACATACGTAATGAATATTTCTGATTTCACAAGGAATGTTAAGGTATAACCACAAAAATATTTAGAAAACAAAGAGTGTTTCTATCCTCAAAGAGCTTCCTTTACTGTTGAGGAGACAATTGATAGACAACACAAGAAAACAGAGGGTGTTATGGAAGTACCTAGGAAGCAAACTCGATTGGTGTTTGTAGATGGAGGAATAGGGAGACAGGGAAGCCTTCCCACAGGGTGTGTTATCTGTGCTAAATCTTGAAGCAGGAAGTAGCCCTCTGAATGAAGTACTCAGGACATGGCATTTGAGACAGAGGTAACAGTATATGAAATGGTTATGGGAGCAAGATTGAGCATTGTAACGTTTAGGGAAGTGCAACCAATTTGGAAATCACTGGAGTATAATTTGCAAGTTGAGGATCCTGATAAAAGAGGCAGGGCATAATGAACAATGTGCAGATGATGAGCAGTCTTACCACCAATGCTGAGGTTCTGGATGAAATGCAATGGTAAGTTATTGTGTGTTTTACGTGGGTGTGTAACATGTCTGATTTTAAAGAAACTAAAAAATTCTATTGACGGGGTGAATTAATCCCTTAAAAGACTCTCACAACATCTTCATCTTTGAGCTGAGGAGTGTTATTCTGGGCCTTCTAAAATGTGTCTGTATCCCCACTTATCAATACCCATTTCAGAAGATCAATCAGTAAACTTTTCCAAGGTGTGGGATCTGGAAGACAGGGCTGAGAGTTATGACAATGGATGTATAGTCCTAACTGTATTATTAACTACTTAGAAAATTTTAAAAGCTACCATATTTCATTACATAATATAATTTATATTACTAGAAAATAATTTTTAGATTGTCTCTGCCATACCCCAACACTAAATTCAAATATGGAATATCAAGGCTTGCTATGTCTATTCCAGCTCACGCTTTGAGTATCTTTCCCCTTTGTTTCTTCAAACATACACATACTTGTGTACATACATCATTCAACCCCCATCAGACTGTAAACCCATCCTCACTCTGAACCTGCTCACCATGGACTGTCTTGCACTATTTACCCCATTGCTACGTAACTGTTCTCTGACTATCTTCTGTGTGACGCTGGGCTTCCTGGAGACAGTAGTTTCATTTCATTTCATTCTGTATGCCTGGTGTGTACTTGGCATATTGTTTGATAAACAATAAGCACTCAGCTGGCTGATGAATACATGTGTGAGCCTTCATTTAATTCATAGTTATTATCTCCTTCTGTGCCTTAGACCACTTTGCATTTAATAAACATTTGCTAATAAGGTATCATTAAAAATAAAAGCAACAACTACAAATGTAGAAATTATCTTAAAATAATTTTCAGCATCAAAAAAATATAGGAATATGATTAAAAATAGTTACAGTTTAGAGTTATAATTATTGGTCATGGATATGATAAGGAGTATTATAAAAGCACAGGGCATTTGGATTAAACACTGTTCTCTATCTTTATTGCTGCTAGTTTGAAATATTTCTCTTAAAGAATTTTTTAAAAATGCTTTGGGAGAAATAAAAAAAAATAAGCAAAGTCATACAAGACGAATATACATACTTTTCAGACCACTTATATTATAAGGGCAAATCAAATTTAAAATAAGAGATTCAGTTTTCCCTATTAACTAACATCTCAATTACCAATCAAATCTAGGATGAACTATGAGCAACAATTAGTGGGGTTGAGCCCTCTGATTCGTGGACTGGTTATTGTTTATCCTGAGAACATGTCTGTAATGAGTTGTAACTGTTTGGCTACGGAAAAGGGTAAGATTTTGGTATGTCTTTGCAATCTCTTAGTATATTGCCTGTGATATACATCACATTCTGGTTTGATGCTTATTCAATAATAAAAGCGTTTTCTTTCCCTTCTACTTTTGTGGAACAGTTTTCTGAGTTGCAGAAGATTTTTTTAACTATATACCCCCAGCAATATATAAGTATACACTGAAGTCAATAATAACCTGCAATTCTCCTTAGTTTTGTATATCAATGAACAGGCAGAACCAAATAATTTCTTACACACAATCCTCCACCCTGTAATTTATTAACTGTGTATTGTTCACGTATATAAGTTTTCTTTATATTTCCCTTAACTTTTCTTTTGGAAGATTCTGCTATTTCATGCCTTGCAATGGGACAGGACTTATCTAGCTACCTACCCTCTCATCTATTACTACAACAACTCAAAATTATAAATAAATAATCAGCTGAATATTGTTTCCAACCAATGTTTCATATGGCCAACTGGCCACATGGATGGAGATGTCTGCAGGGCCAAGTGAGGAGGACAGTCACATGGAAGGGAACCTGGGTCCACTGCCCCTTGTCAAGCAGCGCTGCTCCACTTTTATCTATTCTGTATCATGGGCTCCCTGTATGTTTTTATGTTATTTATTTATTTATTTTGAGTGAGATACTCTTTGCATAAAAACTGATCTAAGTTGAATCTTAATTGTGATAAAAAGATTGTTGTTAATGTTTGGGAAATATTCCACCAAACTTGCTATGTTTAAAGTATTTGTGAGAGAAGTTTGAGGAAAAGATGAGAAATGGACCCCATTTTGGGACTCAATCTGAGAAGCTACAGAATGATTGAATCTTCCTAAAGTAAGTTTGACCTTCTTAATGTGAAAGCATAAATAGCAAAAACCTTTGAATCAAAAGAAAAATAATGAAAGTGGGACCAGATATTTTTGGAATACAGAGGACACAGGTTAAAAACTAGATTGGATAGAAACTAGAAAATGTGGATTATTTTAATTCTCCAAAATGTTCTTGATTAGTTTTGAAACATCAAGTCCAAGATGTAGGCCACATTTATTTGGGAAGAATAAGCAAAAAAAGAAATAGCTAGTAAACATGGGTATATACAATTCTACATATATATTCAAGCAGAGAATTTAGATAAAATGCTCAAGATTCCTGTTCCTACAATAGCTTAGCAGAAAAGTTCTGCAGGCAGGCTTACAACACTAATATTTTTTTCTGAATAAATTTGTAGCTTTTCTTTGTGGAATGTAATGTGTAGGTTTCAACACTGAATAAATGTGTATATTAGTCAAACATGGGTAAATATTTTATGCATAAAACTTTTAAAAATCTTGTCCTAAAAAAGAGATATGCATGTTTTCTATTTAAGTTCTATGTTATTCTTTTATTATTTTAATTTTAAGGCAGTATATATGTTCTTAAATATGATAACAGTTGATAATTGAAAACTGAAATGGCCATCATGAAAACACTTTGCCACTTAGGTTATGCTTGAATAGCATTCTCTTTTTATGAGTTGACAGTTATCCCCAATTCCAGGCATATCTTATAAATAAATAAGAAGAAAGTTAGCAAGGAGTTAGTTAATGCTGTATCTATTATTTAAACAGATCTGAAAAGACGTTCCTAAAGAACTCTGTGTTCTAGTATTTCTGAAACTATGTTTCCCAAGAACACCATCATATTAAGATTTTTTGGGAAAAATCCATTATCAGATGGAAATTTGGGAAATGGTGCTCTGTGTAACTGCCTCTTGAAATTGATAAAAATTAGAAGTGTTAAAATATCAAAATCTCCAAGGCTGTATTTCTTTATCACCTGGTTTCACAAAATTTCCCAGGTGATTTTGATGTACTCTGCAGACTGGCAATGAGAACCACTTCTCTAACACTTTCTACAGTAAACAAACATATTCAGAAGCATATTTGCTTACAGGATTCAGAAATTCAGAAGCATATTTACTTACAGGATATTTTTCTCTTAAGACCCTCTTCCACTGATACACTTTGGAAAATGTTCCATATTTTCTAATATTTTATTATTAAATCATGAGAATTTCAGTGTCATTTTCCAAAAGTTTCAGAATGCAGCAATTATACACATTATTTTGAAAAACACACTATAAAGAAGAAATTTTAGCTCCAACATCAATAAGATGTAGTAACTGCATAGGTTTCAAGCAAGGTTTTTCTATTTGTTTCTTTAGATGCATCAGAACTCTTTTTTTTTTTAGTGCAACATTATCAGGAAATAAAAAAATGAATATCATTTTTAAAAGCAACACTGCCTGACTGAAGTGAACATCTTTTGAAGTTTTGAACCTGCCCTGTGTCAGAAAGTCATCATTGCACACAGCCTGCGACCTAAGCTCTCATTCATAGAAACTGAGGACAATCACATATTGGCAAAGGGACTGCTTTTAATTAACTTCTAAGAAAAAGAAACAAGGGAATTAAATTTGGTACTGATTTTAAAAAAAATAAAGCTATGAGAGTACTGATTATTCAATCATGAGGAGTTCTTTGAAATTTATTTGAAAAGGCAAGAGTAAGGTAAATGACAGAAATGAGCCCAATGTGCTCTAAATACACATTCAATTTTTAAAAATTAGTAAACTCCCAGAGATGGTGGAAAGAGCTATATGAAGAATATCAAATTATAGACTGAGTCGCCATTGTCTTTATAAGGTTTTTCCTCCATAGACTAGAGCAGAATGAACGTACTTTGAACTGACGAAGAAAGCAGTAACATCTTAGAAATTATGTATGTCTGATATCTGAGGTAAAGCAAACACGTGTTAACTGACATTGTATTCATAATCTGCTCTTTAGATAAAACTAGATCTTAAAATAAGTGTCTTTCCCAGGAGCGAAGTCAAATTATACCGAATCTCTCCTTGAAGAGCAAAATAGGAGCCAATCTTTTGGACTGCTGCAGACATTTGTGTTGTAAAGTCCAGAGTAGGCAGGTGGGAGATACGCTTCCTGTTTAATGAGATGTTTTCACCAAATGTTCACTCAGTCTGAACTGAACCTGGACACTGAAACCCCCTGAAATGGCATGCTTTGTAGTAGACTCGAGGGTTTCCTCCTTTTAGAGCTACAAGGAAATTCGTTTGTGCAAGAGTTCAATAATAACTTCTTTTTTTAGGAAACAATTGTGAGATGACAAGAATAGGGCAAGATGGAGGTACCTAAAATTAGTTAGGATTAATTTGGAAAATCTTTTAGCAATTTCCTTCTGCCATCAGAAAGTAGGTCATGGTCTTACATCTTTTGCATAGAAGTGTCATGCTTCTTTTGCATCCTGTATTTACATAACAGTCAAATTAGAATTTGTTAAAAATAGGTAATTATGTAAGAACATAAAAAAAAATAATAATGGATACCCATAATTCCACCCATCATTTTTAGCATGTTATATTTTCTCCAGTTTTATTCCTATGCATTTTATGTTGTTTAAATTACATTGTATGCATAATTTTGTATCATATGTATTATATAAATTTTATTATGAAGAATTTTCCTACAATCATTAAGAAAGCCTTCTACCCATGATTTTGATAAATGAATTCTATTACATTGCAAAGGTATATTCTAATTTACTTACATTCTCTACTCCTGAACATAAAAGAATTCCCTTTTCCCATGATTATAAATAATCCTGCAGGGAATGTTTCTACACATTTTTCAATTATCATCTTAAGATAAAAAGTAAAGTCCATTAAAAGTTTTAAGACTCACAGAAAATATTTTCAAATTGAGTTTCAGAATATCCTGTGAAATCTGACTTCCACCTTAAACAAACAAAGGTGACTATTTAGCATATCTGTGCTAGGTTTGAATATCACTACTTGTAAAATTCTTCGCTAATTCCATAGGTTAGAAGTTCTCGCACTCTTTTAATTCTGCATGATTTTGTGTAGCATGAATACGTACAGACCAAACAAGAAGAAATCAGAGCAAATGGCAAGTATTTGTCCATTATCTGCCTGTAAGGAGTCCCAGGCAAGTATTTCAAAAGACTTCTTAAAAGGTAACATAGTGTCAACAGGGAAAAATTCCTCAGAAGTCAAAACATGTATGGCACCAGTGTGTACTTACTTAGCTGTCCTTCCATGATTAGTTCAGTACAATGATGTGAATTGAAATCCGTCCTCTGTAGCCTTCAACCTATCTTATTCATAACACAAATTATGTCCCATAGGCCCTTCTTTCAGGGACCAAGTTTCATAAAAATGTAAACTTCAGGTTCTCTTAGCTATGTTATTTATCATTTGTATAAAATGCTGAATAATTGAAAGACTTCTTTATCGTCTTTTGCTTTTTATTTTGTTATTATATATTTTTGCCACGCTCTTTGAGCTTTATTTGCTTATCTTCTAAATATCACCTGTATAGAGAACTTTTAAACCCTTAGCCAAGCATGAATGTGAGCCAATGTAGGTATCTAATTTTAATGTTGCCAGTCAAATTCCGCTGTAGTTGCCAATGCTGAATCAATTTCTGTTTTGTGGGCCATTTCTGTTTTTTTTGGGTTGCATCTTTCAAAACCTCACCCGTTCACTAGAAAGATGGGGATCAATATCTCATACTTAATCTTGAATACCATAGAGGCTTGTGTTAAGGCCGACTTAAGGATGTCAGCATTCTTTACCACAGTTAGCCTCTTTCATGCTACCAGACATGAAAGATTTTCCATGTTTTTGAACTGTGCTCTTATTGTCCATTCATATTCATTATCTAGAGGCTCTTTTTCTCAGTTTCTTGTTACTCTGATCCTTTTAAAACATGCTTAGCAGCTGGTAAAACACATTGAGCTCCAAATAAGTGTAAATGTTCATATCTTCAACGCAAGTTAACACTCTGCACACAGTAGGAACACTACTGAATTTCATTTTGAGAAATGATGGAGGAAAGTAGTACATTCTGCATACAACACAAGGTATGCAATATAGGAAAACATGCCTATTCAATTTTTGCTGAGAAATCTTTGAATTGAGCAGGGGTCTCATTACCATTGATACTGAGGACAGAACTAAGACACCATCTGGTTGAGCTGCACCTGAGGAATGCTTCTTCCTAACCCCATACAAAGAAGAACACTCTGTTTATTATATACGTAAGGATGCTACACACTCACACTTTCTGCCTTCCACAAAAACAATACCAGTTTTATCTACCCATTTGAAATAAGAAATGAGTTTGATCTTAGTAATTACATTGTCAATTAAAATTTGAAAACAACTGTTTTTCCTCTCCCTCTAGGCAAGTCCATCTAGAAATGATAAAAATACATCCAGGGAACCAGAAAGTTTACCACATTAAACAAGCAAATTAGAAGGAAGATTACTTAACCTTTGGAAGAAAAAAAGTTTCATCTGTACAAAGGGTTACATTTATTGCTCTAAGATTTTGAAAAAAAAAAAAACAAAAATTAAAAAAAAAAACCCAAACCAGACTCATCTTAATATACATTGAGATAGAATGAAATAAAAATTGAAAGTACCTGAAGGGCATCCTGATATTCAGCCTTTCTGCATACTTGCATAGTGTGTCCCATGGAATATGAATTTTAATAAACATGATATCAGCATTTGCAACAGCTGGCTGCAAAGGACAGCAGGACAGGTACCATTATTTAGAATCAGAGCTGATGATATCATGTGACAATTTGATTCGAGAGGAAAGAACATTGGCTCCTTGTCTACACATGAACCATTGAAACTGATTTAAAATGAACTTATATGAATAAAATTTCTTAACATATAAAACTTTAATAAAACTGTCATAATGACATCACATACAAGAAATAATCATGTTTATGAGTGAATTTTTTATGAGTTAATTATGTTTATGAGTTAATTATGAGTTAATTTTTGTGTCTTTGATCTAGACAAGAGGTTTTGAAGCAGAGTCACATATGCATCAGTATCATCTAGGAAGCTTTGAACAAAATGGTGTACCCTTGGTCTAATTCTCAAGAACTCCCAGAATTGGATGCAGAAATCTTCAACAAAAAATTTAATAAATAGAATCCAACAATGTATAAAAAAAATTATATACTACAACCAACTGAAATTCATCCCAAGTATGGGATGAACCAAGTAAGACTGGTTCAACATTCAAAATCAATTAATGTAATTCATCCCATCAACAGACTAAAAAGGAAAAATCTTATGATCATACTAACACATAAAAACATTTGACAAAATCTAACACCTATTCATAATGAAATCTCTGAGTAAACTAGGAATAGAGGTGAACTTCCAAAACTTGATAGAGAATATCTATCAATAACCTATAGCTAACATCATACTCAATGGTGAGAAATTAGAATCTTTGCCACTATGATCAGGAACAAGACAAAAATGTCCCATCTCCACCCCTTTTCAATATCACACTGGAAGTACTAGCTATACATTCTGACACACACACACACAAAAACATATATAGTATATAGATTGGTAACAAAGAAATAAAACTGTCTTTATTCACAGATGACATGATCATTATGTAGAAATTCAAATGGATAAAACACACACACATACACATTCACTCCTGTAATATGTAACTAATAAGTAATTATGCAGGGTCGCAGGATACAAGGTTAATACACAAAAGTCAATTGCTTTCCTATATACCAGCAATGAACGAATGGAATTTGAAATTTCAAACACAATATCATTTATATTAGTACTCCAAAGAACTAAATACTTAGGTATAAATCTAAGAAAATATGTCCAAGATCTATATGAGGAAAACTACAAAACTCTGATGAACAAAATCAAAGATCTAAATAAATGCGGAGATATCCATGTTCATGTATAGGAAGGCTCAATATTATGAAGATGCCAGTTTCTCTCAAATTGATATGCAGATTTAATGCAATCTGAATCAAAATTCCAAGTTATTTTGTGGATATTGGTAAACTGATTATAAAATTGATATGAGAGGGAAAAGACTCACAACGGACAACACAATACTGCAGGAGAATAACAAAGTTAGAGGACTGACACTATCTGATTTTAAGACTTACTCTAAAGCTACAGTAGTGGTATTAGTGAATGAACATACTTGTTGATCAACTAAACAATATAGTGAGCCCAAAAACAGATCTACATATACCAGGGTACCAAAAAAAGGTACACACATGACTTGTATTAATCTTTTATCAGTATATATTGAGTATTACAATTTTAATATAGTTTTTCATTGCTTAAAATATGTGTACATTTTTTTGGCACCCTCTGTATATCAACTTGACTTATAAAAGTTAACTAATCTTTCACAAAGGAGCCAAGGCCATAAGATGGAGTAAACACAGTCAATTAACAAATTGTGCTGGAACAACTGGATATCTACATGCAAAAAAAATCTAGACACAAACCTTACACCCTTCACAAAATTAAGTAAAATGGATCACAGGTCTAAATGCAAAATACAAACTATAAACTCCTTGAAAAAATCAAGAGGAAATTGATATGATCTTGGGTATCATGATGTCTTTTGAGATTCAATGCCAAATGTATTCAAGCCCATCAATAAAATAATTGTTATGTTAGACCTCATTAAAATAAAAGACTGCTCTGAAAAAGACAAAGTCAAGAAAATAAGAAGACAAGCCACAGACTGGGAGAAAGTATTTGCAAAAGGTACATCTGATAAATGAATGTTATACAAAAATACAAAGAACTCTTAAAACTCAATAATAAAAACAATTTAAAAATTTGGTCAAAGATCTTAACAGACATCTTATCAAAAAAAGAACATATGAGTATACGGCAAATAAGCATATGCAAATTTGTTCCATATCATTTGTCATCAGGAAAAAGGAAAAAAAAAAAATGACACACCTAGTAGAATGCTCAATGGCCAGGATACTGACAACAGCAAGTGTTGCCCAGGGAGTGGAGCCACAGGGACTCTTATTTATTGCTGGTAGAAATGCAAAACGGTACAGCAATTTTGGAAGACAGTCTGGAGGTTTCTTAGAAAACTGAACATATTCCTACCATACCTTCCAGCAATCCAATCCTTGGTATTATATTTACCCAAAGGAGTTAAAAACTTACATCTACACAAAAAGGCACAGACGGGTGTTTATAGACACTTCATTTTTGATGGCCAAAACTTGTAAGCAACCAAGGAGTCCTTCAGTAGGTGAATGGACAATGGAATAGTATTCCACACTAAACGGAAATGATCTATAAAGCCATGAAAAGATGTGGAGGAACCTTAGATGCATATTACTCAGTGAAAAATGCCAATCTGAGAAGGCTACATACACTATAGTATGTACTCCACTACATAACATTCTGGAAAAGGCAAAAAAGAAGAAAAAAAAGGTTGGGGGTGGTGGATAGATACATAGGTGAAGCATGGAGAATTTTTGCAGCAGTAAGATACACTGTATGATACTCTAATGTTTATACATGTGGTTGTACATTTGTCCAGATTCGTAGAACGTACATGATCAAGAAAGGGCATTAATGTAAACTGTAGACTCTGAATGATAATAAAACATCAAGGTAGGTTTAGCAATAGTAACAAATGTATGACTCTGGTAGGAGATGTTGATAATGGGGCAGGTTATGCATGTGTGGAGGCACGGGGTACATGGGAAATCTCTGTACCATTATCTCAGTTGTGTTGTGAAACTAAAACTGCTCTAAAAAAAATAAAGTCTTTTTAAAAAGCATTAAACAAAAACGCCTGGAGAGAAAACCATACATATTTCCAGTATTAAAACTCAGACCTTAACAATTTAGCAAACTCTCATCTTTCAACATTTTATTTTCCTTTTCATAGGGCTTTGTACTTTACATAGGTATAATCAATCATTCCTTATTCAAGTTTTAATATTGTAAAAATAGATATGCCCTTTGAAAAATATTTAAAGTTACAGAAATATGTAGAATAAAAACGGAATATATATTTAAATGGGTCTATACATATGCATTTCTTTTACATTTGGGAGAAAATAACTCTACATTTCATAAAACCATGTGTTACCTACTTTCCATACTAAGCATTAAGAGATCGTATCCCTTCCAGCATATTATATTACATGCTTAATATTATTAAAGCATCTACCTCCTTTTCCAACATCAAGCCTTCTGCTCTCAGGTTCTTTTCAAATGTGTTTCTTTTGTCATATTGTATATTTGACTTTCTATAAACCAGGATGTAGTCAATCCGCTTTTTGCCATCTTTGAATAGAAGTCCACTGGATGCTATGTAATTCATGTCATTCTGCAAATAAAACAATGATTGTTAATAGTGTGGGTTAGACAAGCACATGCATTTTGGTTTCAGTTGCTTCTGTTTGGATACTGGCAATTCAACATCAAGAAATATGTTTTTTGTTTTTTTTTTTTGTATTTTTTGTTTTTTTTTGAGGGCAGTGTCACTGGCCCTCACATGTGGGACCGAACCGGGGCCGCAGGCTTCCCAAGCAAGCGCTTAACCGCCACGTCACTCGGCCGGTTGAAATATGTTTTTTTTTAAAATCTAATTATTAGATAAGGAAAGACTATTTTAAAAATTTGCAATCTACTATAGGAGACAAGCTGGGAAGTAATGTTCCAGGATTTGAAATCAGGCACTCTGATACCAGAACATGGGTTCTTTGTTGCTGGCATCAAAATGCACATGTTTTGGGCCGGCTGAGTGGCGTGGTGGTTACGAGCCGGCTTGGGAAGCCAGCGGCCCCAGTTTGGATCCCACATATGAGGGCCAGTGACACTGCCCTCAAAAACAAAAACAAAAAATGCATACGTTATATTCAGTAAGGCCCTATAAAATGATATCACTAACATATATTGCCTATTTATTTAACATCTGCCCAGACATAAATGCTTTACATGTCTTATCATATTTAATACTCACAATTTGCATTCCAAAGATAAAGACACTAAGGTTTATAAAACATAAATACAGAGAACCAAAATCACCCTAATTTTCTATATTAAATAATATTCAGACCAGACATTATTTTCCTAAATCTATGTCCAATGACACCAAAAGAATAATTCCTGAGTTGCTCATTTCAAAAAATATTTGTTCCCAGGATATAAGGCTGTGATCCAACTAAAACAGATTCCCGATCAAGACTAACCCCTTGCTTTTCAAGATTGCATTAAGCCCCTCACCTTGCTGTGCCCACCCACCCAGGTATTTTTCACAGACTCTGCTCAATTTTCAACCAAATTCCTGCCTTGCAAGACTTACCTTAAAATCTCTCAGCTCAGATCCTAAAACCCTTTGAAAACTTCACCTTTTTGAAACTCATACTAAAACTGCCTATGTTGGTACCCTTATTTGCTGTAACTTTAATAAAATCAGCTTTATTGATCAACAGATTTTCCTGATGGTCTTCTTACAGGGGTTCTTCCCAGTATTTTGCCCAAGATCACTGAAGAACCAGGACTTGAATCAAATTTTGAGTCCAGGTCCATGTTGTCAGCTTGTTGGTCTTGCTCCACATTTTCCATCAAGCTGTTTGAACATCTGTACCAATTCTATATTCCATTTTTCCCATACAGGCATTCTTGAGATTCAAGAAAATTTCCTAACATTTGAAGAGCTATCTGGTGATTTCAGACAAAGGCATCTCAGGTTTCTTTGTAGGAGCCTGTGTGGGGCATGTATGCAGCTCAAGGTGAAAGAAGTGGGAAACAGGGTAATTTAGTGGCCAAGGAGTCATCCAGAGGAAGCGACAGAAAAGACACCTGAGGCTGTCATCTCATACACACAATTTAGGTTGCCTCAGGAACTCTGGCCTTTCAGAGACAACAAGCCCAAGTATGTGGATTCAGAGCAAGAGAGGCTCCCAAGCTCAAGGACAAGAAGGCTGGCATTGCACAGCTTTTCCCCGGTGAGTGAAAAACAAACAAACAAAAAACCAAACGAGATTTCCAGGATTATTTCATTGGGTAACACAAGGTGACAAGTGACCAGCTCTAGGGGAGTAGCCAGTGAAAGTTTGATTAACGAGTGACAGTAGCCACCAAGCGTCATATTATTTTGGTGAATTTACCACAGTTCTCAATAAGCAACATACCAAATTAGATCGTGTCATTACTCTTTAAGTGATAGCTGATTGATTATCTGTTCATCATAGTTTTGAGTTAGTAAAAGGCAGTTTGACACATTGTTTAAGGTACTGAGGTGGGAATCAGACAGACTAGATATGTAATTTAACCTCACCGTTCAGTCTCAATTCCTACAGCTTTTAAACAAAGATAATCATGTTATCAACATTGTAAGATTGTTATGACTAAATGAGATATTGCATATGGAGCACTCCCAATGTTCTCTGACTCACCTTACAAGATAAAAAAAATGATAGCTATTATTCCAAGAAAACAAAGTAAAAAATGCACACCATGTGTTAATTCATACTGGGATTTTTCTTGTTTTTTAATGATCCAAATGACCCCTTTCGCTTTTTGGAAAATTATCTTTCTCAGGACAAAGATGGATGGAAACAGATAAGTAGTCTAAAAGATGTTGGTGTGAGTACGGAATTAGAGCAGAGGAAGCTGGTACTCTTTACACGTACTTGGGAAACATGATTTACTATGATAGTAGAAGTACAGTAAACAAATTAATAACAAAGTATTCTAAGATAAACATATAAATAGCTACTATTTAAGTAAAGAAACAGAACTTTCACCAGCTCCTGCAGAAGTCCCCTCCCCTGTCTCACACCTGATATCCTCTCAATCATGATGCCCTCCACATCTGCCTCCCCCAAGATAATCCTAATCCTATCATTTATGGCACTGCTTTCTTACTTTTCTCAGTGTTATCACCAAAGGATATATCCTTAGACATTATATTTATTTCTGTCTGTTATCAAACTTTATGTAAATGTAAACATACAATGAATAGCCATTTGTGCATCGTTGCTTTCATGTAATATTATGGATTTGAAATCCATTCTTTTTTTTTTTTTTTAAGATTTTATTGGGGAATTGGCGGAGGGGAACAGCGTTGGGGAAACGGGGAAGGGGGACAGACAAGTTGCCGTCTTCTTGTTCTTCAGTTTAGTTGCGGAGGATGTTGCTTCACTGTTGGTATCGTCATTGCGCTCTTCCCGGATGAGGCAGATCGGTCGCTGGCCTCTGGATGTCGCTCACCGCGGCTATTGGCAGCTCACGCTTGGCTGCCAGCCGCTCACGCTTGGCTGCCAGCCGCTCATGCTGGCTGTGGGCCACTCACTGTAGCCTATGGCAGCCCACTGCAGCAGGGGCTGCAGCCCACACCATCACCGGGGCTCGCACAGCCCAGCTCCAGGTGGAGCTGTTGTTAGCTGTAGAGGGCAGTGTCACTAGCCCTCATGTGGGATCCGAACCAGGGCCGCTGGCATCCCAAAACCAGCGCTTAACCAATGCGCCACTCGGCCGGCCCTGAAATCCATTCTTAATTTTCATATATTTGTAGTTCATTTTTTCACTGTTAAATTATCATATGAATATAACAAAACTATGCTTTCTACTAATAAGGGATATTTGGGCTCTTTCTCATCTTGGCTATTACCAATAAAGCTATAATAAACATTCATATGCATCTTCCAATACACATGTACATACAATTCTATCAGGTATGGACCTGCGAGAAAAACTGTTGATTCACATCATTGAATTCATGAAGTTGAACTGCTGATTCATAAAGTTGAAGATGCCTATTTTCCACTTGAGCAGTATGTTGATCTTGACTTAGAGTAGAGCTTATTGCATACAGGCAGCCCCTGATACGATTTCTGGTGTGTTATATAAGGTGTCTTGGAATGTGGCTCTGCACAGATGGAATCTTCTTAATTACTGATTACTGGTCTAAAAATGGCACATTTTGTTATAGTATACAGCATAAAAGGCTACGCATTTTCCAGCATGCATGGGTCTCAAGTGCCGCCTATGTCTGCTGTCACACATAATACTCTTTTATCCGAATTTTGGTATTAAGAATGCAGCCAATTATTGCCATGCCCATTTACTGGGCATTTGTGTTCTGTTTGGATTTAGACAGGGAGGGGCACAGGTGAGGCAGGTTAGAGGTTGCAGGATGTGTTCTGGGCTGCTGAGAAAACCGCTCCTGCTGAGAAGGACAGTAGATGCCTAGTTTCCTTCACTGTGTGGCCCTGAAGCCCAAAGATAAGAACAAACTACAGGCCAGATTGGCCCAACTCTTGAAATTTGGGAGGCCATTACCCTGACTTCAGGTAATAAGGCCAAGTGTCTGTGTTCCAGGCTTGCATTCCTTAATCCTACCCTCCCAAATCTTCAAATAATGCTAATCTTTTTCATTAGCTTACAGTGTGGTGATTGTTTTTGTGTTCTGTATCTTCTTTTGGCAATCTTTAAGGGAAAATTAGCATATAGCAGCCCAGACTCCGCTAGATTGGGGCCATGTTTTACTCAGAAGTTCAAGATTTATACTCCTTAATTGGAGAAATATGTAAACAGCCCTGGTATGTGACTTTAATTTATTTCAGAGTTAAAACCATTCCACAAAATAGCTCTTGTTAGTGACCCTACCTATTATAGAGAAACAAAAAAAGCTTTTTAATTTTTTTCCATTTCAGAAAAATGGGAAACAGTTTTGTGAAGAAAATCACATATTTACAACAAAAAAAACAATACCTATTAAAAACAATCTAACAGAAAACACATCATACATTGTGGTTCAGAACAAATTCCACACATGGGTAGAAATTTAGTAAGTGCTGCTGAATCAAAATTCTGGGATTTTTTTTCTGTCAGAGAAATTTTTCCTTTTAAAATAGAATTTATAGGAGAAGAATATTTTAATTTTCTAAGTGTCCTGGGGAATAAAAAAGCATACTAATACATATATATTTTTAATGCATCTAGCTTAACTTAAAATATGCCAGAAATGTAATCACTATGTAAATTTTCCTATGTAAACCATCTCTAATTATGAGTCTTAGGAATCCAGCTGTGGGCTTCACTTGCTGATTAGAACCTGCCCAGAACCTCAACCCTGCCTCTAGTCCGCATGGTCTGCAAAAATACACATGCTTTCTACAGCAGTTACTGTGGAGTTCTATTACCTGACGGCAGAATCTCTAAGTGATTATAGTTCTGCTCCAATTACAATAGCCAAAGAAAATTGCTATTTGAGAAAAGAATAGTAAAGTAATATTTGAAGAAATAACAATACTAACATAAGCTAAGTGGAAACCAACTACTCTTCAGCACACTTTGCATATATTAACACATTTCATGCTCACAGAAACTGAGAAGTACTATTTTTCCCATTTCACAGGGGCTGAAATTGAGGCAGACTTTAAAATAGATGGAATGGTCTTGACATTCTCTACATATTCACCTACTGAAGAGATATAATGCCAAAGGGCACTGGAAAGCATAATATGTTATATATTGCTGTTATGATTACCAACAAAGTTCCTACTTGTGGAAATATAGAATTTTAAATAAAATTATTAAATAATTTTATATATACTATAGATATATAAAATGATTGATTGATTCAACAGTCATAACTATAGCTAGCAATTATCAAAGGTTTGTATATGCTAAGCATTTAGCTAAGCAATTATATATATCAGTTAATTTAATGTTTATAAGAACCTGATATGTCAGTTCTATCATTAGCCCAGTTACTTCTAAGGCAACAGGGCCTGAGGTCAGTCAGCCAGTCAGATGTAGTGTGGACTAGAAACCAGGTAGTCTGAGTTGAAACACCAGCTCTTAAGTGCTGTATTTTACAATTCCCCTGTTCAATGAGAGGATATTTTCATTTTCTTTTTACTATCTGCATCGCTGGCTCTTGTTCTGCATTATGTGAGTATATTTCCTAAATGTGGCATGCTGCTGATTCAAAATCATTACTGATCATGGAATTCAATCAACAATAAGGTGTTGATTTCATCTTCCCCTGAGGCAGCTTATGATATCTTGGCAACAAGTTCTCCATGATGTGACTCATGTGATCGGCTTACTATTTAGCAGGCAATGTCACACTGACTTTGAAAAAAAAACAATCAAACAAATTTTAAGATCCACAAAATAGTACATCACTGAAGGACCCCAAATAGAGCCTTGTCATAGAATCGCAGGAGGCTCCCGCTGAACCTGGCAGGATACTGGTACACATGGAGCTTAGGGCATAGAAGAGAGAGAAGCTGCTTTCAGTGGCACAGCTGGGGCAACAATGTGGGCTGAGAGCTGAATTCCGAAATAAGGTACAAAGCTTCTTCCCATGTATTAATAGTAACCTAAGAGCAGCTTGTCCCATCTGGGGTTCCCACAGGGATTCGCTTCATCTCCTGTTTACCTGACACTTAGTGGATGCCCACGCTGTGCAGCTCTCTGTTACCCGCAGATTAAGGAATGAGGTTTTGAAGAAACAGTGCCTCTTCTCTCTCACTGCTTATGGTTTTTGGGAATGCAGATACAGGCAGGAAGTAAACCACTGCCCCAACCCTGACCTGGAGGTAGGTGCAGATGGGTTCTGCAGCATCTCCTGCCCACAGGGTATGGAATTGATGGGACAAAGCTGTTTGCTCCACATGGTAGCTTCAAAATGGCATATATATATATATATATATATATATATATATATATATATATGGTGCCAAAAAATGTATACACATGAGTTGTATGACTTGTATTCATCTTTTGTTATTGGTATATATTGAGTATTACAATTTTAATGCAGTCTTCCTTTCTTAAAATGTGTATACGTTTTTTTGGCACCCTTGGACAATTAAGTTTGTGAGCTCATCCTAGAACAAGTGCTATATACTTCACTGCTGAATATCACTACAGTCACCTTCAAAGTAACCCCTTGGAAAGCTATGCATTGACACCAGTGCCTACTATACCCTTCAAAGCAATTTTGGAACTCTTTTTCTAGAATGGCCATCAGAGCTCTTGTCATATTACATTTGATGTCCTGAATGTCATCAAAATGTCTTCCTTTTAATCTTTCCTTTATCTTCTAGTAAAGAAAGAAGTTATTGGGGGCCAGATCAGGTGAGTTGGGAGGATGTTCCAATACAGTTCTTTGTTTACTTGTTTACTGGCTAAAAACTCCCTCACAGATGTGTGAGCTGGTGCATTGTCGTGATGCAAGAGCCATGAACTGTTGGCAAACAGTTGAGGTCATCTAACTTTTTCATGCAGCCTTTTCAGCACTTCCAAATAGTAAACTTGGTTAAGGGTTTGTACAGTTGGTACAAATTCATAATGAATAATCCCTCTGATACCAAAAAAGGTTAGCGTCATCGTTGCAACCAATTCGCAAACTTAATTGTCAGACCTCGTGTGTGTGTGTGTGTGTGTGTGTGTGTGTGTATCAGAAACAAACAATAACAAAGCACCACCAACATTCCAGACCTTATGCAAATCTTGACCTACATCTGATTTCTGAATTTTACTCCCCCAGGAAGAAGACTTTTAGAGGAAGACTTTTAGAGGACTTATGCCTGTTCTCCCTATTGCTTGGTAACTTCACATCTTTAAGAGTTTCATGATTTATTTTTAAATCATATTATAATTTTAGAAACTTTAAAAATGACCGAGTTGCCAAGTGAACAAAGCCAGTCTGAAAACCAAGAGGCAGGGATCCATCACGTAGATCCTTCTAGAGTCTCTGTCACTGTAAGGTTTACAGATTAGATAAAAACTAAAGAATTGGTTTAAAAGATTTGAAGGTTGATTATAAAAGAAATTTTATGAAATATTATATGAGGAAAGGAAGCTTTATGGTCTCATTTACCAAATTCCTTAAAGTGGGTGATAACGTATCAATTTGGAAAACATCATAACAGAGGAAATAAAATAAAAACAGAGGAAAGAAAGACGGAAATGATGGCACCCAGGTTTTACTCATTGTTCTGTCCTTGCTGATGTGTCTTTAGAGAACTGGCTTTTCCTCCCTGCTGCTCAATCCCAGTACCATGAGTCAAAGTGCGGGTGCCATTACAAGTAAGGGCACTTGTAACTCTGGCATTCCATGTTGCTTGTCTTTTCCCCCATTGTTTCTGCAAGAGGTTGTATTCCAAGCTCTCTCAAAACTTTCAACTAACTCTGGCTAGCAGTTTTTATTTTGGTAAAGCATAGTGCTCACATAAATATCTGGCAGCTGAATTCACTCTCTATAAAGTGTTCCAAAGGTCTTTTCAGGGAAAACAGTAAATGACAATTGAGATGTTTTACTTCTACCTGAGTAAGCGCCTTTTGCATCATGAAGAAGAAAATAGGAGACAAGGGCTTCTCTTATTCCAAAATGAGAAGCAATTTCTAATCTAATTCAATGTTATCACATTTCACAAATCAACTGCAATATAAACCACACGTTTGGGATGTGGTATTCTTTTCTGACCATGAAATAAAGACTGATGGAGAAATACAGAGACGTAAAATCCTCCTAGTAAAATTTAGCACCAAGTTTCAAAAACAGGGCATAAAAACAAAAGCAGAGCTGTGATTCCAGCAATATGGCAAACAACATAATGTCAAAACCCTCATTCAATAAAACACCTAGAAATTATTCATAAAATAAAACATACATATTTTGAAATTCACAAAGGAATTAGCAGGAAGGTATGTAAAACTTCAGCTTCCAGGGAGAAAAAACAACTTGCATGCCAGCAAGTTGATAGTGTGGCTGCTCTAAAAATCAACAGCAATAACAATGATAGTGAAAACAAACACTTATAAATATAAAAACAAAACTCATAAATAATAAGCTAAAGAAATAAAGTTCAATGAAAACTAGAAAGTATTGAAAGTTGAAAATGTGGTCTCTTCACTAAATTAGCTGATTCAGATGAACTGGATATCCACATGGAAAAAAATAGTTTGACTCCTTTAGGCTTTATAATATAAACATCAATTCTAGTCCAGAAATAAACCTAGACATTTATGGCCAATTGACTTTCAATGAGAGTGCTAAGGAAATTAAATAGGAAAAAATGTTTTTTTTCAACAAAATAGTGCAAAACTGTATATCTCTATGCAAAAGAAGTCAGACCTTTTTAAACTATACACAAACATTTTCTCAAAATGGTTCACAAAACTAAATATAATAGAAAAAACTATAAAATTATTGGACTAAAACATATGAGTAAATATTAGGGACTCTGCATTAGATAATGATTTTATATATAACACCAACAGCGTAAGTAATAACAACAACAGGAAAAAAATCAGATAGTTAGGACTATACAAAAATTAAACATGTTTGTAACGCAAAACAATACCATCAATAAAGTGAAAGGCAAACCACGGAATAGGTAAAAATATCTGAAAGCCACATATCTGATAAGAGACTATATCTACAATATATAAACAATAATAAAAGTACAAATAGATCAATTAAATGTGGGTAAAGGATTTGAAAAGAGATTTCTCCAAAAAGACAAAGAAATGGCCCGAAAGCACATCAATGTTCACTGCAGCATTATTTACGGTGGCCAAGGTATGGAAACAACCACAGTGCCCTTTGATAGATGATTGGATAAAGAAGATGTGGTACATATACACAATGGAATACTACTCTGCCATAAGAAAAGATTAAATATTGCCATTTGTGACAACATGGATGGATCTTAAGATTATTATGGTAAGTGAAATATGTCAGAAAAAGTGGAGAACCATGTAACTTCACTCATATGTGGGATATAAAACTGAAGGCAACAAAGGAACAAGACAAACAAATAAAGAAACAAAAACTCATAGACACAGACAACAGTTCAGTGGTTACCAGGGAGTAAGTGGGGAGGGGAATTGTAGAAAAGGATAAGGGGGTCAAATATATGGTGACAGAAGGAGAACTGATTGGGTGGTGAACACACAATGCAATATATAGATGATGTATTACAGAACTGTACACTTGAAACCTATGTAGTTTTGTTGATCATTGTCATCACAATAAATTTTAATTTGAAGGGGCCGGCTGAGTGGCTTGTTGGGTAAGAGTTGGCTTGGAGCACAAGCTCTGAGCAGCAGGACCGCTGGTTCAGATCCCACATGAGCCAGTGACGCTGTGCCTTCTACAGCTAAGATGGTGAAAAACAGCTCGACCTGGAGCTGGGCTGCCGTGAGTCCCCGTGGGCTGCCGTGAGCAGCTGGCAGCCTGTGTGAACTGCAGTTGAGTGGCTGTCCAATGGCCAGAGACCAATTGCCTCAGCCAGGAGAGCGCAATGATCATAATACCAACATGGGCCAGTGAAGCGACGTCCTCCACAACTAGACTGAAGAACAAAAGGACAGCAACTTGTCTGTTCCCCTTCCATGATTCCCCAACACTGTTCCCCTCCCCCAATTCCCCAATAAAATCTTTAAAAAAATAAATTTAATTTGAAAGAAAGAAAAAACAGGAAAGTTTCTGGACATAATGAAAATCATAGGGAAATGCAAATCAAAGCCATTGTGAGATACCACTTCTCACCCAAGATCAAAACGACAAAAAATTAAGCCAGCTTTAGCAAGGAAAACAGTTTGGCAATTACTCATAATATTAAACATAGGGTTGCCACATCATCAATTTAACTCCTAGGTATACCTAGGAGAAATGAAAATACACATCCACACAAAATGTTGTACAGTAATATTCATAATAGCATTATTTGTTAGTAAAAAAGAGTAAACAATGTAATGTTTACCCTATGAATACATAAATAAAATGAATATCCATACAATAGAATATTATTTGGCATTAAAAATGAATTAAATGTTAATACACACTACAACATAGATAAACCATGAAGATATGCTAAGTGAAAGAAGCTAGTCACAAAAGACCCTTTATAATTTTATTTATATGAAATTCAATAGTAGGCAAATATATACAGACAGAATGTAGATTAATCATATCCCAGGGCTGGAGGAGGAATGGATGGAAAAGGAACTTAACTGATAATCTGTATAGGGTTTCTTTTTCAGGAGACAAAATGCTTTAAAATTATATTGTGATGATGATTGCACAACCTTATGAATGTACTAAAACATTGAACTGTATATGTTAAATGGGCGATTAATTGTATGGTATATGAATTTTATCTGAATAAACCTCCAAAAGTCAATGAAAGATGAATTACTGATTGTGAAATGCACAAAATATTGCTTCTAAAAGCTACCATAGGAACTCAGTAGGTGAACAGTTCTCAAACAGAACACAAAAAGTAAAAGATAAATTTGCCTACAATACATGTAAAAGCATCTGTTCATCACAGGAAGACTCATTATTACAAATCTCAGATTTAGTTATAAAACTGATATAATTTAAATGGAGGTTTCAACAAAGTTTTATGTGTATGTATAAACTTAAGCTAATGCTAATATTTATATGGGAGATCATAGTGGCTTTGGTAGAAAGCTTTTGAAAAAGAACTAGAGAAGCGGGCTTATCCTTTAAAATATCAGTTATAATTCTGTAGTAACCAAGGCAACATTATATTCTTGAAGGAATAGTCAATATAAGGAACAGAAAAGAGATCCCCCCCAAAAAAGGCCTACATATGCGTGGCTGACATGAAATTACAAATCTGTGTACTCTTCATGGATAGAGTGGACTATTCAATTAGTGGTACTAAGAAAACCAGTTTTTTTCATGCAAAAAATAAACACAATATATGGAAAAAGAAAAAACACACAAGAAAAATAACAAAAGAAAAGTATGAAAATAAAAATTTTAAAACTTTTGAACAAAATATAGGAGGATGTTTTCATGACTTTGGTAAAAAGTAGTTTTATGTGTGGTTCTTAGTATGAAAAGAAAAGCACCAGCACCAGTAATAAAAGTAAAACTGTGATAAATACACTAAGATCAAATAAAACTTCTGTATGTTAAAAATACAAAGAATTTGAAAGGTAAGCTTTTACCAGTAATATATTTCTCGTAAAACAACTAATAAAGGGTTAGTCTCCAGAATATATAAATAACTCTTCTTAATCAATAAGGCAAATAATCCAATAGAAAAAAAGTGATTCTATTAATAGACCTTTAACAAAAGAAAAAAACATTGTTGCATTACCTGGTACAGAAGAGGATTGGAAACAAATAAAACTTCCCATTGACCAGAAAATGAATACATAAATTGTGGTGATACATTTAATGCTATTTGTTTAAGTAGCCATTAAAGATTTGTTTAACTTTTTAAAAAGTAATATTAGATATATTACAAATTCTTCATAGTTTAAAAGCCTGTAAAACAATGCTCCATATTGTTTAAAGGTATATCATATGTAGTAGAAGCATAAAAATATGGGTAAGAAAATTAATCTGCAAAATCAGTATAGTGGTTAATTCTACTGAGACAAACTAAGGGAAAGGATCAGGGAGTATTATGTAGGAATCTTCAATTCTGCCTGTGATAATTTATTCTGAAACAAACATGGCAAGCAATTCAGAGCCAGTAAAGTTCAGTGCTGAGCATTGCTTGCTATAGTTAAATAGAGTCTAATAATACAGTTTTCAATATGCCCCAAACATTCATAATAACAATAACATTGTTAAAAATAATAACAATAACAATAATATCAAAATTGCTGTTGATCTTTTAAATCAACAGTGTGGACTGTATATTTGATCAGCAATTAAAATCTTATAATGTAAGCATTGGATTCTTCACCTGTATAGTGGGGACAATAACACCTCTGTAGGGCTATTTTAAGAATTAAATGTGTTAAACACTAATACATAAAATGGTATACACATGATAGTTATTGCCCTCAAAAACCTTTAAACAGTAAAACCCCAATTTTAATCATGGTCACTGAACAGTATACTCCCTTCAGTCAACTATACTTGTACTTAAATCATCATTTTAAAAAATACAATATGGTAAATCAAGCTTATCCAAGATATTAAACTGGACATTTTAGATCACTGGTGATTCTGAAATGATCCCATGAGGTCCATTAGAGATAATGACCACCTCAGAGCTCATGAGCTGAACAGATGTGAACACTGTCAAGTTTCAGATCTGAGACAACTTTCCACATAAACGCTTATACCTCAGACTGTAGTTACTCTACACTTCTGCCAGAGTTCAGTTGAACATACAAAGAAAATATACTTAAGAATTTACTTAGAGTTTGAGAACAGAGATTTCCGGACTAAAATATCAAATTTTAAATACAAAACAAAATCAAAAGCCATTTTTATTGTAAAGGAGTTTGAGAAAATGAATTTTGTAGGGAGTTTGAAAAAAAATCAGTTAACACTGCCTGAATGCCATATCAATTACTTGTAACATCAGTGTAATTACTTGTAACATGGATGCATGAATGCCTCACTCTCTTTTACAGAGCTCTCAAAACGAAAGAAAAGTGTGTTTATAATAAAGGGGCACCTGATGATTTCTAACATGTGCTTAGGGAACTAATTTAAATTGTTGGTAATCTCCAAAGTCCAATGAATGTATTTCTAAAAAATGCTGCACTATTTATACTTATTCAGATCAATCTGACCCATGAAAACAAGCAAAACTTACACAAAGCAAAATCTTAAAAATGTATCAAAGAATTCACAAGATAGTGCGGGATTGCTGGTCAAATCCACGACACAGCAGAAATCAGAAATGGAGAGGTAAGCTGCATACCTGCTCACTTATGGCTTTTATCCCCAAGAACATTTGCAGATCCTGCAAATGTGGGCTTTTCTGTGTGCTGGGTGCCAGGAACACAGTGGTGAATGAGCCAGATGGCCCAGTCTGCCCAAGATATTTTTAGAACACCTCAGGGGTAAGTGTACTTGACATATTAAGACGCTCCCTTCTTTTGGCTCTAGATTCCTAACAGATGAAAGGCAGGCAGATGCCTAAGAAAAAGGGGACTCTCACCACAGAGAGGTCCAATTCTACAAGGGCAGGTTGAATTCATCTGCATTTTTTGCAAATGCAAAATAAAAATGTGAAGTTAAAATACAGAATGGGAAAAAATATCTCTGAAACATGGGAATGGCCCAGATCATTACCCTGGTCAATGGTTACTGTTTCACTTGAATATTTAACTTGACATGGCTGACCTTCCGATCAGGGTATCAAAGTTTCTGGCACGGAATAACTGCTCAGTATCATCATCAGCATCCTTGACCATACATGGACATTAGGATACTTCACATATGCTCCAAGGCAAACTATTCTAAACTATTAGGTGTTTAGCCTTAATCATATACTCTCAGAAAGCAGAGAATAAAATCTCCCATGACCTTCACAACAAGATGGATTTGATCTGATGAGAAACATATTGGCTCCTGTAGAAAAGCGGAGCCCTAGGCTGTGCTCCCTACATTTGCAGAAAATTATTTATCATGACCCAGCAGCCTTATGTTCCTCGTTCCTCTTCCTTTAAAGCTCAATCCATAAGTCAAGACCTCTTGAGACCCAGCAAGAGGAAGAAGGATGATCAGACAAGTATTTTTGCTAAATTCATAAAACAGATGACCTTTATTACACTGACTACAAATAATCTACTCATAGTAAAATATTATCAGATCGTGTTGGAAACTTGGGAAAGTTGGCCTTGAAAATATATACTGCAATATTAATGTTTATTTTACCACGAGCTTAGTTCTTTCCAGTACTAGAATTGCTCTTGCTGTTAAAAGTTAGATTTTTATAAAGAGATAGAAAGATGAATTCTGTGAGGTCCCCAAGATATGCCCTGGCTATTTGTACTTGTATAGGCTTCTCTAGTGTTGGTAGTTTAGTCTCTAACCTGTACAAGGATAGATCAAGACAAATCAGTGGTTTTTAATCCTTCTTTGGCAATAGGCAATATCCCCCCCCAAACAAACAAACAAACAAACACATACTTACATATTCATATAATTATGCATACAATTTCAGAGAATTCCTGGATCCCCTGGGGCTCATGTGGCAGCTGCACAGAGCTCCCTGGCCACCAAGCTAAGAACTTCTGACAGGCAATCTAGTCTCTAGGCCCTCCTGTTCTCAGAACACCAGCCTCTGTAAACTAAGCTCCCCTGGACAAACCTTGGCAGAAAGGAGTTTTTCAAACGCTTTGGAAGCCCCATGGCTATAAACTAACAGTAGAGCCATTTGAATTTATAAGGAAAAGGGACATTAGTGAAGTTGTTTTTCACCTACTAATCTTTTCTTTTTGGAGAATGAACAGCCAACATAAACACCTCCTGTTTGAGACCATGAGTGGAGGAAGTCCTGTTTCTCTAATTTTGTGAGGACAATATTGTAGTGGGGGTACCAATGATAAAGACCCACTTCTACTTCTTATCTCAAATACTGTGCACAGATATTAACTAATTTTTCAACATCTTTAATTATAAAATGGTAATAAGTCCTATTCACTTCCCTGAAAAATTGTGACAAGGGCACCTGATGTGTGTAAAGTAACTAGCATGAGTGCCAGACTTCTTAGGTGCTAGATAAACGATATTGCCATCTGGAAAGTGATGAGACAAGGTACAATATGTCATTGTTTCTTAAACTTTAATATACATGTACATTTTGTGATAGTCACCTACTGAAGATTTTTTTCTTTAGATTACACTTTCTTAAAAAAAATAGCCTTTGCCAAAATAATGGTAACCTAAAAATAACAAATTTAGTGTGCTTGTTATGTTTTTCCAACACACATACACATAAGGTCATGTTGATTAAAATTTTTAAATTGTGACTGTGAGGCTTAAAAATTATTTTGAAAACTATGCTTTGGCAAATATGGAGCCATAATAATCCACTAAACCTTAGCTTAAATTAAACCTAATCTGGGTTTATTATTTTTCCTGGTCAAGAGCAAGACTTGAGACAAGGTGGTTAGCATTGTGATGTTGGAAAGGGAAGAAGGAAACACACTAAGGAGGCTAGGGGCAGTGCCCTGGGCATCTGACCTTCAGCCAATGAGTTACATTCCCTCGGGGCTGTGGTCAAGGACAGAGGAGGGAAGCAGGCTAAGACAGAAGATGCACGCCTTTTAAAGACTGATGTTAGTGATCTCAGGTCCACAGTTGGAATGGCTCGTGTCATTTTTACCATGTAAAAGCTGCATCTTTACTTAATGGCTGCACTGTTTTAAAGCTATCTAAAAGTAATAGATAATTCATCACTTAAAGTAGAAATACAAACAATGCAAGCGTGGTCAGAACACTGATTTGAAAGGCAGAAAAACTGGCTCTCTGCTGCTGACTTGATGTAAATCTTTTATAAAGCACCCCTATTTAAAAGCTACACACAACTTTGTAATTATGTGAAGGGTTTGGAAGACCATTAAATTGTGGCTTATCTTTTAGCTAATATTGCACTTGGAGCTGCCCAGAGCAGACCTTACCCAGCATGCTACTGTATGGACAGCAAAAAAATATGTCAATAAACTAGGATGGAAACAAGTCACATTTTATGAAAGCCAGATTATTAAAACTCAATGGTGTAATTTTCATTAGCCTAAAACACACACACCCTAATGTACTTAGCAACTACTTTCAGCTGACTGCTGGAGAAACAGAGAGGCATTTATCATTCAACAGATCTCTTTTTTGTGCCTACTCCACCCTAGGTACTTGTTTAAGTGATAGGAATAAAGCAGTGAACAACAATAGGAAAAATAAAATGTGTACTATACTGAGTTCCTGTATGCTCCAGTTTGAACAAACAAGTTTATTAAGCACCTATTATGTGCTGCAAATTGTGTCTTTTTCTTTCCTTTGGTTCTCTCTTTTCATCCTATGGGAGCCAGTGCAGCCTAGAATTAAATGTTTAGTTTTTGGAGGTAGGAAAGTCTGGATTTGAATTCTGGATTTGCCTCTTAACTAGCCACCTGGACCCGGATTCTACTAATCTCTGTGCTCACTGGTTTCCTCCTTCACAAAATAAAAGACAAATATTCCCTACATTATAGAATTAAGTACTCCTTAACAAGTTATGATTTAGTGCTCTTCTGTCCTGGTTACTATTTTAAGCCTGCATGGAAAACTGCATATGACAGATATAGCTTGACAGTCCAGCCATGGGGATAAGTAAGTGGATGTACCTAAAGTGATTAGGGGACATTTAATGCTGTGAACTTACTGTTGTAATTATTACATGATGCTACTTTTAATGGGGAACACAGTGAGTAATCTATGCACATAAAAGAGGGAGGTTTCAAATGAGAAACGGCTGTCTGGCAAATAACACGCATTTTAAATTACATGTATATAGAGATAACTGCTGCCTAGAAGTTAACATAGGAAGTTATCATGCAAGTTTGGGCTGACCAAAGGTAGACTTACTGGAAAAATAGATTCTACTAATCAGATAACATATAAGTAGAATGAATGTGTAAGGTCAGGGGCATGCAAAAAATAAAAAAAAAAGCCAAAAAACTATACATATATAAACTATTGGGTTGTTGGAAAAGTTATGATGCATTTTTGCAATGAAAAACATACAAAAAAAATATGTCATGACTTTTCCAACAACCCAATAGAAGAAAAAATACAGGCCATATTGTATCATAATGATTCAGGCAGAAATATCTATGAATACTTGCAACACAGGGCAGTTGAGAGTCAAAAATACACACATCTCAGCTCCCTAACCCATTCCTGAGACATTAAAGCTTAGTCTTATTCTAATGCTTCAAGGAGAACCCAATTTTATCAAAGACCACTTTAATTCTAGATAACTAAGTGATTCGCATGTCACGGTCCATGGCCCATGGGCCATGGCTCATAATCGACATATTTGTTCTTGTCCATATTGGAATGAGAAACTGGGAAACAGGAGCCCTTGTCCTTTTTAGGACTGATTTACAGGTGACATTCTTTGGCTTTGGAACTTACAACTGATATTTAGCGAAAATATTAAATTGTACTTATGAAAACATTAAATATCCTTAGCGTAAGTTATCAGTTAATAAAGAATGTATAGACAGTTAAATGTTTTGTCTTTGAATTTTTATATTCTTTGTTTTTAAGTAAACTTCAGAAAAATTACAAACTGTGGAGCAGGGCTGCTCTAAGTCTAGTGTTGTTTGGTAGAAGATAGACATGGAAATGGAGGTGGGGACTATGTGGGAAGGGTAGGTTTAAAAGTCACCTGTTTTTCATCTGGGTGTGGAGAGGATATGGGTGAAGTGGGTCAAAAATGCAGAATTTATTATGATTATCTTTACATAACCAAAAGGAAAAATAAAGTGGTGAGGGAGAATAAGAAACATATCTAATTCTTTATTTCTGGGACTGCTTGGGGCCTTCTGGTAATCAAGCACTCTGATACCCTGCTTCCATTTTCTAAATAGCCATCTTTAAATTGAGAGCTTTTCCTATTTGCCAGCTTATGCTCAAAAGAACCGAATTTTTCAGTTTTCAGAAATTTTTTGAACGAGCTGACTTCACACTGATAGCTTAAGTAGGCCACGGGGAGTAGTTACATCATAGAAATCAGCAAATTTTGTTTTGAGTCCTTTTACCACCACTACTTTTACATGTCAATTCCATGAAGACAGAGACCGTATCTTTGTTGTTTACAACTGTTGTGATGCTTAATCTACTGTCAGATATACGGTGTGTGTGTATGAGTTAGACAAGGAGGAGGATTAGCAAATACATTCAATAATGCATTTTTAAAACTTATATATGATCATTAAAATTGTAATGATTCAGACTCACAAAAATCCCTTGGCTAGTGTTTCTCTTTCACCATTTCCAAAATTCCCTTATGATAAGGAGGTGATGCACAGGAACAAATTACACATATGGGAGAAAGCAGAACAAAGTATGAATTTCATAATAGTCTCTGGGAACTCAGTCTGTTCCAAGGCAGGGCATCTGACTGGAGCTGTTCACAGCAGAGTTCACACGGCGTAAATAATCTGCTTTCTAAGCAGAGTTTTGGGGAGCTAGAATCTTGAAGCTGCTTTTTAACTTCTCACTGTTAGGAACCACTGTGATGTAGGTATAAAGAGAATTAAAAATGCCACAGTTTTGGGGATAAAAGATTGTTGTGACTGATTTCTGGGAGACTTTGGAAGCCAAACAACTGTGAGTGACCAAAGAGTCCTTGCAAATAAGGTTGGGGTGTGGTAACTGCATTGTGATGGTGAACTAGGAGCACACAGCATTAGAAATGATTCCTAATAACAATTCAACCTATATTTAGATAATGATATTTTTTCCCACTAAAAGCCTTCCCTGCTGTCTGCCTGTTTTGACCCAGTACCACTTTAGGACCCGAACAAACAAAGATGACAGGTACCAAGGTCCAATTTCATGAAGAGTAGCAGCTTCTCTAATCTTACCCATATTCCAGGTTCCCTTTCTTTTTTGGATGGCTGCTTTATGTTTATTAATGAAAAACATTTTCTTAAGGGTCAAAATGCCAGTAGCCTCTTCTAAACTTTAAGATCTCATGTGAGGATGAGAAATTCCTTGAAGGCAGTACCCTGCATAGCTTCTTGTTAGCATAGGAAGAATGGCTTACTTAAGAAAGACTGATATGAAAATTTACATCTATAAACATATATACATGTTGAGCACTCTGGCAAGCATTTACATTTTGCAATATTGCTTTCCAATGCAGTGAGACCACCAACAAAAACATAAACAGAGTTATAATGTAAATCCAAAAACATAAACAGAATTATAATGTAACTCCATTTTAATGAATACATTTCCTAAAGAATATTTGCTTTATTGATGAATACATGTCTTTTAAAAAGATGTTAACTATAGTTTTAGACAATACAATGGAATGAGCACAAATAGAACAACATATGCATATATGAACTTTCCTTATATACAGGTATGAAAACATCTGAAGTCAGATAATTTCTCAGTAGCAAGTTTTCCTATATACACATATAACATATTTATATTCAACTTACTTTTCAGGGCTTTGCCTGCTGCACATGTGAGTACAAGTTCTAATCCAGACGCTGAACTTTTGCTTATGCTCCTCTTCCCATTTTCCCCACCCTTTCTCTGCTCTTAACAATCACATTTTTTCAACTCCCTATTTATTTTTCCCAGTTCTGTTTTTGTTTTCCAAATAATGCATGATCAATACAAAATAAGAAGAAAGTGAAAGTATTTCTAAAGATAACTGGGCAGAGATAAATGCTTTATAAATTCAGAGTTTTCTCTCATTCTCTCCTCTCTCTCCCCGAAATACAGATGTACACATATGTGTGTGTGCATATATATTGCATATGATATATAATATTCCATACATAATGCAGACAAACACACAGACAGAATTTTATATATACTGTTATAAAACCTGTTCTTATTCAGCTGTATACCATGGGTATCTATATTAATCAGGACTCTTTCAGCTACAAATGACAGAACTCCAAAGCAAGCCAGACAACCATAAGGATTTTCCTGTTCTTAGAGTAAAAATTATTCAGTTCTCTACCTCTACAAAACCCAGGAGTAGAGCTAGTTAGCTTCAAGAACATCTAGTTCTGCATATTATTCAAATGCAGTTGTCAGGACTCTCACAATCTCTTATATCTCTACTCTCCCTCCCTATCTTAATTCAGTTTTTGTTTGTTCTTTTGTTTGTTTTCCAGTTTGTCTCATTACTTCCTTCTAAAAATATGTTTTTTCCTGCATTTGGGGAGGGAGCATCTTTCCCTATAGCTCTGGGAGCACATCCCAGAACGAATTCAGCTTGGGAACCTTGTCCATCACTGTATCTGTTGTTATAGCCAAGAGCAGGGAATTCTATTGGCTATATTAGGGTAGAGAAAGAGGGTCAGTCCCACCTGAACTGCAAAGGAAATGATGTTTGGATAAAGCTATTGGAAAGGTCCATTATACATCTCTATCTATATCAATACCTAAAGGTTTATCTAATTTCACTTGAGCTAGCCAGAAAGCAAAGGCTGCACCAAGCGACAGTGATGAGTTATTTTCATCTTGTTTAAGTGCAGGGAATACATGTGAGATCAAGGATATATACAATACTGGGATTCCTGAAACTTTTTCTTTTCAGGGAGGGGTGTCTGAGGCTTGGGTTGTCTCAGCAGCTCAAGTGGGGTAGATCCCCTGGGTCCGGGTACCCCAGAACCAGAGGTGGGGATACTACAATTTCATATTCTTATATTTTATTTATTGTTGTGCCATTGGCCCACAATTGGATTAGTGGGGCAGGCTGGCTATGCCTATTGCAGTTTGAAAGAGTTGAATGCTTCTTTGAATGGTTACATTGCTCTTTATTTACCTTTTACTGAAGAATATTCAGGCTTGTTTTGCTAGGTGATTCTTTGCAATGATTCATAACGATGCAACAAATACCCTTGTTCATACATCTCTGTTAACTGCTAAGACTGTTTTATTAATACAAATTCCAAGAGTAAAATTACTCAACAATTTTATTCCTTTTTAAACACAAGGTTAATTTCCTCTTCCTTCATAAGCTTTACCTTAACTCTTGAAGGCCACACGAATAACTCTATCCCATCTACAGATGTAATCTTTTTCTTATATTCTCTTTCCTGTTCACTCATTTTGCAAGCTTACTGTGAGTTCCTATTATGAGTCAGGCTCTGTGCAAGGTACTAATGTAATTACAAAGACAAATAATCCACTGTACTCATCCTTTAAGAGAGAGGAATTTAGTCAGGTGGAAAGATAGGAGGACAAGTAATTACAATTTGGTGTGATTTGTGCTACAGGAAGGGTAGATGCAAATGCTTTGAGGGAAAACATATACTGACTCTACAGAGGGAGAAAAAAAGTCTTCATTCAGAAGCGATATATGTTCTCTTCAACAAATGGTGATAGAATTGGACATTCAAATACAAAAACATAAATCTAGACATAGGCTTCACATTTCACAAAAATTAAAATGAAATGGATCATAGACCTAAATATGAAATGCAAAACTATAATACTCCAAGATAACATAGGATTAAACCTAGATGATCTTGTGTATGGTGATACATTTTAAGATACATTACCAAAGACATAATCCATGAAAGAAATAATTCATAAACTGGACTTCATTAAAATCCTGGTCTGTGAAAGACAATATCAAAAGCATTAAAGGAGAAGCCACAGACTGGGAGAAAATATTTGTAAAAGACACATCAGCTAAAGGACTGTTACCCAACATATATAAAAACCTATTAAAACTCAGAAACGAAAATGAAAAACCTGATTAAAAATTGAGCTAAAGGCCTTAACGAACACTTTACCAAAGAAGACATTCATATGGTAAATAAGCATAAGAAAAGGTACTCCATGTCATATGTCATCAGGGAAATACACATGAAAACAACAATGGGGTACCACTGTACATCAATTAGGATGGCCAAAATCTGTAACATTGCTACTAACACCATCAAGTGCTGCTGGTGCGGATGTGGAGCAACAGAAACTCTCATACATTGCTGCCAGGAATACAAAATGGTACAGCCACTTTGGAAGAAAGTTTGGGGGTTTCTTAAAAACTAAACCTATTCTCACCATATGATCTAGCAATTGTGATCCGTGGTGTTTACCCGAAGGATTCAAAAAGCTATGTCCAGAAAAAAAAAAAATCCTGCACATGGATATTTATAGCAGCTTTATTTATAATTGCCAAAACTTTGAAGCCACCAAGATGTCCTTCCATATGTGCATGTATAAACTGTGGTCCATCCAGATAGTGGAATATTATTCAGCTTAAAAGGAGATCGGTTATAAAGCCATGAAAACACAAGGAAGAACCTTAAATGAATATTACTCAGGGAAAGAAGCCAGTCTGAGAAAGCTACATCTTGTGTAAGCCCACCTATATGATAATCTGAAAAAGGCAAAACCATGCAGACAATAAAAATACGAATGAAAAGATCAGTGGTGGACGGTGTGGGTGCGGGGGTAGAGAGATGAGTAGGCAGAACACAGGGGATTTTTACAGAAGAGGAAATCCTCTATGCATTTGTTCAAACCCACAGGCTGTAAAACACCAAGAATGAACCCTAAGGTAAACTATGACTTTGAGTGATGTGTCAACGTACGTTCATCTTTGGTAAAAAAGTGTATCATTCTGGTGAGCAATGCTGATAATGGAGGGGAGGTGGCTAGGCATATGTGGGAGCAGGAAATATATGGAAAACTGCTCTAAAAATTGTCTTTAAAAAATGATATGTGACTTGATTTCTGAAAAATGAATAGAAGTGGGGGGAAGTGGGAGCATTCCTAAGTAGAGGGAACTCAAGATGCAAAAGTCGTGGCATGAAAAGACGGGGAGGGCTGTATTCAAGACCTATTAGGGTGTTGGTTGTGATAGGAGCAATTGGTACCTGGAAGGACTGTCAAATACCATAAAGGATATTTATTATTATTTTTTAATTAATTTATTTATTTTTAATTAGTTTCAGGTGTACAACACAGTGCAATAGTTATACTTTTTACCCCTCAAAGTGACAACCCTCCTCCCCCAATTCGCCACCCCACTCCCCCCCCATATCATATATATCTATTACACTTCTCTGACTCCCTTCCACAGTATAATCCACATCCCGTGACTATCTATATATTCAATTACAGTTGGCATACAATATTATACAACATCAGCTTCAGGTGTACAGTGCAGTGATCAAGCCTCTACTCCATCCATGAAATGGTCTCCCTAACAAGACATGTGACCATCTGACACCCCACAAAATATTTACAACATTATTAATTATATTCCCCGAACTGCCTTTCATATCCCTGTGGCAATATTGTAGTTGCCTATTTATGCTGTCTAATCCCTTCCCCTTTTCCCTCATCTCCACCCCACTCCCAACTAGCAACCCTCAGTTTTTTCTCTATATCTATGAGACTGTTTCTGTTTCCTTTGCTCATAAGGATATTTCTTTTGTTTTCTTTTTTTTCTTTTTCTTTTTTAAGGGCAGTGTCACTGGCCCTCATATGTGGGACTGAAACGGGGCTGCTGGCTTCCTAGGCCAGCTCTTAACCACCACGCCACTCGGCCGTCCCACATAAGGATATTTCTTATACACACTAACATTTGAGGCCCATTGCTCTTACATCCCTATTTCTTATCCTTCCCAATAAACTGCAGACTTTTTGAGGACAGAAAATATATTTTATTAATTTTGTATCTACTATACTTTGCACAGTGCCTGGAATGCTTATGCAAGTGTGTACACATACACACACACACACACACACACACACACACATTTTCACACATATGCGAATGACACATTCAACTTGTGACTGTCTTTTCAAAGTCACAGTATTTTCTTTTCAATGAAATATTAATATTTGAATTTGGGAATTTTATAATGTACATTTTTCTTATTCCAAAAGGGAATAAAAATCACCTATGATCTCACTATTATAATTGGTCTCTCTCTCTCTCTCTCTCTCTCTCTCTCTCTCTCTCTCTTTCTCTCTCTGTCTCTCTCTCACACACACACACACACACACACACAATTATAATATTGCTTTCTAACCTAGTTTTATTTTTTCACTTCCTAGACATGTTCCCATATCATAATCAACCCCACTGTCATTTTTTAATAACTGCTACTTCTGCGGTTACATATGTGTATCCCCTTCAGCTGCGACCACACCTGGCTAAACCATCATCGTCTTTCACCCAGACTACTGTAAAACCGTCCCCTCTTCCGCCATTGTTTCCCCACCCTCATGTAGTTTATGAAAACAAAAGTCTGTTCAAAACCCTTTAAACTTAGAATAAAAGAAAAACTCCCCATCACAGGCCCTCTGCCATGTTGTGCTTGCTTACCTCTTTGTCTCCTCTTATTTTGGCCATCCTAGGGGTTGGGCTCTGTGTTCCTGCCACACAGGCCACATACCAGTTTCTCAAAACACCAAGCTCTTTCCCACCCCAGGGCCCCCACAGAAGACAACTCTGCCTGGAATGCCTCTTTTTCCTGCTCTTCCCTGGGCTGACTTCTCATCTTTCAGTTCTTGCCTTTAATACCTTCTGAGAAGTTGCTTCCCTGATCAACCCGAATAGCTCCTCTGTCACTACTTAATGACCCATTTAATGACCACTGGTAAATAGATTCTTATGTGTTGGTTTACTTATTTATTTTATGACTCCTCCACTGGACTACAAACTTTGCAAGGGTAGGTCTTTTTTCTGTGTTATTCATCAGCAGATATCTAGACTTAGTTTATCTGATACATGGTGGGCTCTCAAAATGCAGAGTAGACTGGAGATATTAGGGGACTTTTAGGGCAGTGGTTCTACCCTAAAAGCAGCATCAACCATCATCATCTGAGACCTTGTTAGAAATGCAAATTCTTAGGCCTCAGCTGGAATTACTGTTACCAGAAGCTCTGGGGGTAAAGCCCAGTCATCTGTGAGTTTATAAGCCCTACAAGTGATTCTGATATTCCCAGTTGGACAACCACTGATATAAAGTATCTGTTTAGAAACAGAAACATACATATTTTGTTTAAAAGTTGCTAGAGTCATAACTCTTAGACTGTGAGATTTGAACCTTAAATATCATTGAAAGTAGTCTATCATTTTATTGAGAAAAAAATGCCCCCAGATAAGTTTTTAAACATTTTAATCTAACAATTAGTGGTAATTCTGCATATAAGTTTGCCTTTAAGATTCAAAGTATACATGTTTCTTATGAGCATTAAGTATAATCATACAGCACATATTCTTCCCTGAAGAGTCTTCAAATGGAAAGTTACTTTTATACTGATGGGTATTAATTCAGTTAAAATCAGGTAGAACTCGGGCAGAATTGCATTTCCTACTTCTTCCAAGATTGTTCAAACAATGACTTGATCTGGGTGATTTATCAGACACTTTGCCTCTCAGGTGAATTTTTCCCATAGTAATTTTACTTAATTTATTTGAGAAGAATCATTCATTTTTCACATTTGCAGTATCCTGTGAAATAGAGCTGGTTCGTTGGGCAACACAATGTCAATGAGGTTACAAAGAAGACAGAAAATTAATTATTGAAGATAAGACTTCAGACCGGATCCAAAATGCTGAATTACCTGACATACAAACTGGATCAAGTGTGATGGAATACCATCTAATAAAACATATATCCACGGCAAGAATAAAAATTATGAAGCAAATGTAAATAAATACTCTTCTAAAAAGTTAAAAGGGAGATAAAGAAAAGAGAGAAAAGTATTGATTGAATTTCTGTAATGTAACAAGCATTGTACAAAGTACTGTTTTTAAATTTATCTTATTCTGTCTCCATCCAATTTTATTTACTGAAAATAAAGGTTTTCTGGTTATCTAATGAAAAACCCAAGCCTTTCTAAGCAGAACAGTCTATGATGGAGCATAAACTGTGGTTTTCTATTGAGCTCTCAATGACATAAACATTTTTAAAAAATATATGTATGAGCTTTACATCTTTTTAGTGAAAGTAATTTACAGAGAGTGAATTTGAGTATAGCTTTCCTGCTCACTGATTTTTATATTTTAAATACTATATTAGGAATCTTTAAGTACTTACTCTTAAAGAAAAGAACTTATTTCCATACAAGTGATTATCCATTCTAAGTGACCTAACTTTGAATGAAGATTTAGAAATTGAACCTCTCATCTCCAAAGGGAAGTTGACATTTTTAAACAAAGAAATTAAAATAAAACCTTCAGAATGGTACAAAATCAATTTTCTTATCACATTTAAAACCATGAGAAACTAGACAGCAGTTTGAAAATATTTGTTTCCTAATTTAAATCCCAGTGAAACTCATAGTTGTGTTACTTGTTTAACACATATTTTTTCTCCGGTTTTCCACTTTGAATGAAATTATTTGCTAAATTATCATGTATAAAAATAATTTCTTAATATCACTTTAAAATAAGTACTTTTCCAGTAATTCTGTTTTCTATGTTTCTGAATCAAGAACTAATTCAGAACAGAGTCTGTGAATAATTGTTTTAATGCAACTAATATTCAAATGCATTTAACAATAGTCAGGACTTTAGAGAGGCGGCATTGGTTTTTCACGCAGGAAAAGCACTGATACTTAAAATACAACTATATAGATCATATATTTCTTATTTTTAAAAATAAATGCCTAATATTTTGAAATAACAGATACCCTCATCCCCAATTCTGAAGTCAATACCAGTTATTCTCAATTGGTTTCTTTAGAAAACAGAAAGGTAATATAGACTTCTTAGATTAATGTACTTTTAAACATACCACAGTCAGGGTTCTCCGTTCAGCTGTATTTGGAATCCTTCATTGCTGACAACAGAGTCTCAAATGACAATCTTCTTTAAAGCACTCTTCAGTGTGACAACAGAAAGTTCTCCGTTCCACGCCTGCTTTTTCCATTAGCTAGAGTGTTACATATTGAATGCTGCACAAAGCGTTTGACTGGAGGGTTTTTAGCCAACTCTTTAAATGCCTGAGTATGAATAATGATTTTTAAAAAAAAGACATCTCATCTTTTCATAAGAATAGCAGTATTAGTTTTTTTATTACTTTATTTTAAGGAAGGTGGTTATGGGGTGCGGTAGGGGCTGCTTTCATGTGTCATTGGTTAAATGTCTATGTATGATTCACCTAAGTGACATTTAGTCATATAATGTCAGTGACATTTTGATGATTTTACTGTCAATTTTTAATACTGTATTATACTTTCTTATGTTATTTGAATAAATTGGACAGATTAACATAGAAGGTGGGAGGTATGTTTCAAATTGAATAATAGTGCTCCAGCAAACAAAACTTTTTTATTGGTAATGTTTTTTGATAGCTAAGTGGGGTTCACTAGGATTTCCTACGTATTTTTTTCAGCTTTTCATGAAAATTGCCTCACTTTCTTGTTCATTAGAGAAAGGTACAATGGAAACCTCTGTGGTTTCTGAAAACTCCTTCATTTGTTAAACTTGACATTGCATTATATTGGATCTGGGTTGAATATAATGAAACGATTGTAATCTGAAAGCAACAGAAGTAACTGCTAAGTAAAAATAAATAAGTAAATAAATAAAATTGAATCTTTTTGCCCCACCAATCTGTGGATACCATTCACATAAGAAGCAACAGAGGATTTTATTTATTTCTGTCAAGAAAGCCTTCACAGGACACCTTGTAATTGGGACTGACAAGACACTGAGCTAAGAAGTGACCACTTAATGGATATTGCCTTGAGTTAATCGGTATGCTTAAAAACTGGTTTTCTAGTAAGCTCATGAAATAGGAAATTTAAACTTCACACAATAGTTTGAAACCTTTAAACATCAAAAGGTAGATCCCTGTGTAGAAATTGCCTATGCAATCGGGGGATTAATAAAATCATCTAGGTGTCCATGACTGGGACCTTTATCTGGAATCTTGATTTAAATCTTGCAGAGAAGTCAATAGCCGCAAAACAATTTTTAAAAATCCCACAAGGTCAGAAATTATTTAATAAACACAACAGTGTTTTCATTTTTGACTTTTTTTCCCTTTTGTGAATAGTAATAGCTGCTCAAAATATAAATATTTTGAAGAACTCGTTTGGGGAGATTCAAAGGTCTGCATGCCAGTGTGAGCTGAGGAAAGAACACGGGGTGGGGAGAGGGCTACATGCAGCAGAAGCAGGAGTATTTGACAGTTGATCAGGATCTGAGCACAGGAGTGTCATTCTATTATTTTTCTCGTAAACATAAAAAAATCAAGGAAAGCATGATACACATGGACCCTCATGTACATGGTCATTCCCCAGGAATGCAACATGTTCTCTAACTACCTGATGCCCATGTTCCTTGGCTTCCATATACACCTTGGGCATATCTCCATGTGTACAGCATAGCACATGCTTAACAGTGTGGTGGCCTCATGTAATTCCTGCCTACTGCCTACCCAGCTGTATGATAGGGAAGTCACTTAGCCATTCTGAGTCTCCATTTCCTCACCTATGAAATGGGGGTGAAAATAGACCCTATCTTTTCAGAGTTGTTGTGAGGCTAAAAGAATACATACAGGTCATCAACCAAATCCCTGAAAGGGCCTTAACAGATGTTAGCTGTTGTAACTGTTTAATATTATCATTACTGTTAATGTTCCAGTTCTCAACCCTGAGAGCCTACCAATACACACATAGCCCGGGAGCCCTGGTTACCTGGTACCTCCATAACCGGGAGGTGGGAGATTAATGAGCTAGCTTTGACTTTTAATGTGTTCAAATAACAGTAGTTTTAATCTGACTTCTCTGGCTGCCTTCACATCTAAGCAGTTAGAAAATTAGTTTAACGTGAGCCTGTCACTGATCAAATGTATAAATATGAAGTAGAACAATATTATCTGTACCATTTAACTGATATGCTCACCCACTGACATATTGAATTTACCTTCACATCCCATAAACATATGTAAAATTTCTGCAGACAAGTTACCGCAGCTCTCAGTTTAGAACTGACATCCTCAAGGGAGGCTGAGGAGAAAGATCTCCCACCATGAGCTCTTAAGAACTACTGGGGAAATCGATTAAGTTGGTGACTGAGGAAGCCTGCTATGTGTCGTATTATCAAGACAGTGGTGTCTGGAGAGAGAAAACATGTATAGAGTCTTGTTTGTTTCCTTGTATTTGTTACAAAATAAGACTTCCTGAGTAGACAGGCACATTTTTTTTCCTCTGTTGAGGGAATTGTAGACAATTGCTCCGGCAAACCATCCCCCACCTAAATGTATTCTAATAATTAGAATGACTCCAAGCCTTGATATCCTAGCATTCTGCTTTAGACACAACTGGTGGCAACTGTAGGGGCTTGTGTGGAAGGCGCGGGTGGACCAGTTTTTGTTTTTTTTTCTGATTGACAAGGAGTTCCCATCCTGTGTAGAGGATGCATTTCAAAATATTTAGTGCACTGATTATTATGTAATCCCAAGGAATATACAACTTCTCCCTTTTCACTATTTTTGCTGAGGTTTAATATTAAGTTTATAACAAACTCTCTATTTTTGTTTGTTTGTTGATACAAGAATAAATTACAAACAGGTCAATCTACTTATGGGATATTGTGAGTTAATCCCACAATTATTAAAATGGAGAGCTGCCTACTTCAGAGCAATGCTTTAGGGCTTTAGAAAAGTATGATTTATATATGTGAGTATGGTTCTTAGTTAATGAATGAAATGGAGTCATAGAAGTACAGGGTTCTGGAATCAAAAATCTGTGCTACAATCCAGCTCTGCTCCTGCCTCGCTCAGGGACTGGGCTGAAAACTAGCTCTTTAACATTATTTTCTTCATTAGTAAAATGAGGCTACTGTTACTAACTCTCATTGAGTTATTATGAGATTTAAATGAGATAATGCATACAAAGTGCTTATCACAGCTGCTATTGTGTAAGTGAGCAATACCTGTTAGGGGCCAACTGAAATGCTACTTCCGATGGTTACCAGGCTAAAAAGGAATGTTCTGAATTGCTCTTGTTTTGCCAGTGGAGCAAAGCCGAACAGCACACTTGGGAATCAGAATCATCTTATTTCAAATCTTGCCTCAATCATTTAATAGCTGTGTAATTTATTTTATTTTATTTTATTTTATTTTATTTTTTTTTTGAGGGCAGTGTTACTGGCCCTCATATGTGGGATCTGAACCTGGGCCGCTGGCGTCCCTAACCAGCTCTTAACCACAGCGTCACTTGGCCGGCCCAACTGTGTCAAGTTTTAAAATGGGAATGATAATATCATAATACTTATGCCTTAAATTTAGGAATAAATGAAATAAACTTTGTTATTTGAATTTTACCATCCAGTGATAAACACTATAATTTATTGTACATAATTCTAAGCATTTCTCAATGGAAAAGAGCTAGGTATTTTTATATAATTGGTATCAAACTGTGCATATTGTTATTAATAACCACTTTCATATATAATCATACTGGGGGGATTATTTTCAACCTCTTTGTTTAAGGGCATTGCTATCTTTAATTTTATCTTTTACCCATTAACATTTAAGAGATTTGTCCCCCCCCCACAACATTCCCTCACAAGTTATAGTGTGAAAACCATCCTTGAACATAACTATTTGGGCTAACATCTAATTGTATACTCTGGGTAAATTCTAGAGTGAATCAAAGGGTGAGATTATTTGAAGGCTTTTAATCCTTATTGTTAAATTGTTTTCTAGAAAATTTGGATCAGTGTATACATCTACAAGCAATAAATAAAACTGAGTTTAGGGCCGGCAGAGTGGCACAGTGGTTAAGTGCTGACTTGGGAAGCCAGCGGCCCCGGTTCGGGTCCCACATATGAGGGCCAGTGACACTGCCCTCAAAAAAATAAAAAAATAAAAAAAATAAAAAAATAAAACTGAGTTTATAGTGTCAATTTTGGGTTTTATTTTGTTTCACAATGTTTTTCTAATTTGGTTTAAAAATTTGCTTACATTTGTATTTCTGCAGTTATTAGTACTGCTAATCATTTTACATGTTCAAATTATATTATTTTTTCAATTATTTTTTGTTCTTGTATTTATTATATTATCATGATATCTTTGCAGATTAAGAACATTAACCATCCTTTTGTATGTATATTTCCTGTGTGTCAGTGCATCATCACAGTTTATCTCTTACTTTTAAATTTTACTGTAATTTTGATGCTGATTAGTATTTAAACAGTCAAATCTATCAAGCTTTCCATGACTAATTTCATTGTTGGTTTACAAAAGCTATTTAGAAAGGCCATTTATTTAATTCTGTGATTTTAAAAAAATGCATGTTCTTTTTTTACATATTAATTTTGAAAATACTGACGATTTAGCTCTTAAATTCATTTTGATGTAAGATGTGAGGTAGGCATCTACAAATATTTCAATCCCTTCAGAATGGTTGAGCAGTTGTTGTGAGAACATTTGCACACTTTCTGAAGCACCGATATTTCTTCACTGATTTGTAATACTAGCTCTATCATAACACACATATCTTTTGGTTAAAGCAATCGACAGATATGGTGAAAGGATTCAGGAAAATCTTAAATCAAATCTTTGGAAAATATACACTAGAAATCAGCTAGTGTAGAACATGTCCTCACCAGTTTCCAGGATGGGCTTCTAAGGGTCAAAATAAGCAATCAACTGACACAATGGGAGGGAGATGCTGCCTTTGTTTGCCAGGAGGATAACGCCCTCTTCAGCATCAAAGACCCTGCAGAAAAGACCAACATCCTTTGGGCTTCTGGAAAAGAGTCTAACTAAGTAAGAAGATAAATTTAAAACAATGGCCAAAAACATTAATAAACCAAGATGATTTTTCCGTATGTCCCATATTTTATATGAAAATTAAATATTAAGGTATCATTCTCACAATGATATTACTAAACATAAAAAGGTATTATTTCAGGTTCTAAAGTTAAAGCAATATTAACTTTTTTTGAAAGAAACTATCCCAATAAATGCAAATAATTAGCATTTAATTTCATGTAAAATCTCGGCAATTAATGCAGCCACATAGGGCCAAGTTTTGTCATTTATCTTATAGTTTAAGTCATCATTATGTCCCAATTGCTGGGAAAAAATATGCAAGTTCAATATAGTAAACTCTACACATGATTCAGAGGCAAAAGGCCATGGAGACCAATGAAATAGTTGCCAACACCCACATGAAAGGGACATCATAGAAGACTTTAGAGGCCATCGTCCTCTCACCTCCTCCTCCATATGATCAGTATTATCAGTCTCACAGGAAATGATCCCTACTACCAACTGAGTTAAAGATGAACACCATCTGCCAATGCCAGTTGACACAGTCAAACTGAATGGTCTTGTGATTTAAATTTAATGAACTGCTAAAATATTCATGTCAAGATTTTCCTGGTACATAACCTGTATCCTGTTTAATTTGCAACCCAACATCCTGCCAGAGGAGATGTCACTATACTTTGGAATACAGATTCATATTCTTAGACTCATTATTGGCAACCCTGTGGTTATTTTGACATCCCAAGAGATAGCAGCAGCAGTAACCTCTTCATTGATGGCTACTACAGGAACCATGAGTTCTGCTTCACAGGTTTATTCCTTCCAACCTAGATTAACCGTAGGCATTGCCTGCACATTGTCCACATCTAGAGGCCTTGGTGAATATGTAGGGAATGGCTCCTTGACAGAGAGAAGGATTTTGCTTCTGAGGGTCATCCTGTTGGCGATAGGACCTTATCTTCAAGTCTTAGTGTTCTCTATTTAATAATACAGAGAAGGACAATATTTGCCCAATTATCTTAAAAAATAACCCCTCTCTACTCCAGAACTTTGCTTGCCCAGGTGCTCCAGTACATGAATTGATAGAATTATTCCTGTCCTGACATTATAAATTTGCTTCCTGAAATTTCTTACCCACATGATATGACAGAACCTTTTTGCTGAAATGTTGAAAGGAAATAAAATTGTCTTTAAAAAAATTAGTTCTTCACTGTTTTAATTGGGTGTTTGTGACTGCTGCTAACTATACACATATAGTTCAATGGAAAGTCATCTTAGAATTTTGCCCTAATTTAATGTTATCACAAATAAAAAACTCTTGTAAATAGAGATTTTTTTCTTTTTAAGATAGTTCCTCTAAGCTTTAGATAGGCTGTCTAGATACCAAGCAATTTAGGTTGTAATGTTTAAAATATACTTAGGTTTTGTTGAGTTAAATGGACAATATGAGTATGTTGGGGAAACTCTGGCACAATTTTGCAGATATTCCCAGTAAGAATTCATCCTATATCCACAATTATTGGCAACAGCCAACCTGCTATCTTTGAACATTTAAGGTTATCTCCCTTAGCTACTACTGAGAAATAATCCATCTCCAACTTTTTTTTTTTTTTTAACTTTAGCTTATGAATTCTGTGCGTAGGCTAAGCCAAGCTGGGCAGTTCTTCTGGTCTCAACTGGACTTCGTCATGAATCTGAGTTTCCTGATCTTTGTCACTAGATTTTCTCCTATCTCTGCCTGAGCTGGGCAACTGGATCACTAGGCTCTGGTCCACGTGGTCTGATCCTCCTGCAGACTAGCTGGGACTTTTCCACATGGTGGGGGCAGAGTCCCAAGACAAAGAATGGGAGCGTAAGATCTTCTGGGTATAAAGTTCAGTGCTGGCACACTGTCGCCTCTATGTGCAGTAGATTCCACCTCTTGGTGAGAGGAGCTGCAATCTCATTGAAAATAGAGTGAATACAGGAAAGATAAAACTGCTGCCAATTGTCCATCTACTGCAATGCCTCTGAGATATTTAAGTATGGCTTATTTAGTGTCATCTCTAATTTCCAGAGCTCTTGGTTTTCTCCATTTATAAGCATGCATTTTGAACTGTATCCCAGGACCTGGACAGCCAAACCTGTTTCTGTGTGTTATCTTTCTCTGTTCTATAGTGTCAAGTTTTGCACATACTAGCTGCCAGAAAAGTAAAATATATATCCTATTATTCTATCAGTATCACTTCATCATTTTAGATCTCAGTATTACATATGTTTTTAATCTCTAAGATATAAAGACATTTAGTATAAATAACACATGCTAAAAGTTCATGATTTGAAGCAAAATATTCTACATATTATTTATTGTTCTAAAGATTAATTCTAGAACAAATTATAGTGTCTTACAAATAGCTTACTAAATTATCATAAGTAGTAGTAGATACATGATCAGAATGAAAATTCACCATGCTGACTCAAGATCATTCAGGAAATGTGTGCACAATGGTTTACAAACCAAATTATCAAACAGATATAAAGTCTATCTACATACTGCCCAGTAAAATAGTCAGGATTATTTCTAGATTTGTTTGTTTGTTTTACAGCTGACAAGCTGAACAGTTGCCTCTTAAATTCACTGTAAGACTCCACTTTGGAGGTGTCATTTTCTATGAACCTAGTATATAGCGGGTAGCAAATTTTGTGAGAAAGCTCTATGTGTTCTCTGTAATTCAGTAACTGTCATTCTCAAAATATAGTTTATATTAGGAGTCACTTTCCCCTACAAGGTTGTGCTCCCTTCCTTTTGACTCTTTATACATTTGCTATGTCATCTCTAAAATGGTCCCTTTATAATGAGTAACTTTCGTGGAGAAATAAAATATCAGATACATTACCTAACATGTGTGGGGCAAGCTGCAACCAGTAAAATCATCCTAAGCAAATAATGTGTACGGCATAGATCTTCAACCACAGAATTATATATCACATATATTACTATACATTAATTTAAACCATACGAAAGTTGCTATCTTGTAGGACATAAATGAATGGATATTGTCAATTTCAGAAGATCTAATTTAAAAAATATACATTCCATAATATATTCACACATACAGAGGGTGCCAAGAAAAATGTATACAAAAAACTGTACTAAAATTGTAATAATATACACTGGTAAGAAAGGATAAATACAAATCATGTTTGACTTCTGCAGTTACAAAAGGTGCTCAAAGTGGTTCAGATCAGTGTAATTTTAATACTGTTTTTTTTTTCCTTTCTTAAAATGTGTGTACATTGTTTTGGCTCCTTCTATATATACATACATATACTCATATCATTTAATGGCGGAGTAGAAAAAGAGGAGGTCGACAAAATTATTAATTGAAGGGTATCCAGATAGTAGTCCAAACAGTAGTAGATATATAGGTCATTGCTTTCAAAGGTTCCCTGTGGCAAATGTACATAAAGGATGTATTGTAAGCAGAGTATTTTTCCCTTCATTTGAAGATAAGCTTTGCAAGGAAGTAACTAGCTAATGGCTTTGTAACATTTTTTTCAAATGTTGTTGTAGTAGAACCATTTGTCCAAATGGAATTTGTGTTGTGCTCCAATTTATGAAATGGATAAAAGTAGATATACTTTGTTAAAAGCTAGAAAAGCAAGTCCAAAATCATCTAGCTGATGCATGACATTTATACAATTTGAGTGCAACAGTAGATTATGTTATCAGGCAGATTCAGTAAGGCATTAGATTAGAGCTTTGGGGATTGAACAACTGTGGCCTGTCATCATCATCACACACCCTCTCTTATTTTAATGTCAAAGCCAAAATATGCAAACAGGTTTAACAATTTTTTCTTAACTGTATTCTAAAGTTCAAGCTTAGTCAAAGTGAGGTTTGGGAAATGGCTACCATTGAGCAGTAATGAAATTGAGGGTATCATTGGTGGCATGTGGTAAATTCTAGAGAATCAGATATACAAATTTTATTTAACTTTAGCTCAGTTTCTAATTATTTGAAGCATACTTGTCTTCCTACAGGTGATATAGGCATCTTAAGGAACAACCTCTATTATTCCTCAATGTTATAACACCTTCTCTCAGGTCACTTGAAACAATGTTTTACGGATAGTAGAGACATTCTAAACATCCATTAGGCTACTTAGACAGATACAGACAGAGAGATGAGGTAAACACAGAGAGGGAAGCCTCTGATTTGTGAAGATACCCTAAGAATTATTGGCAAAAAATAGCGACCCTTTTAAACAAAACCAAAAAGGAATGAAGAAATTTGGCACAAACATGTATCCCAGCATCTATTTATTAAAGTTTGGTCTCTTTTGTGATAGTAATATTTAAATCATACCATATTTCTTCACTAATGCTTTGCTGGTCACTAATAAAGGGATTTGCATAATTAATCTAAGCCAAAACAAATTAAGCATCACAGAGAAAGATACATTCATAAATGTGATTATCAGTCATGCAGTAAAAAGGAAGGCTGCTTTTCCTTTTACTGAACTGAAAAATTTCTTTTGCAAAGGCATTCCTACTTTAATCAATAAAAAACAAGAAGGAAAAAAACGGTAAGCTTGGACTGAGTCACGATTAATTTGGGAACACATCTAAGAGGTGCTGGAGGCCACACTCAGAAGCTTTGAAAAGTCTGATTTTGAGGGATGGTGCAATTGCTCAAGCCAGGTTTGTTTCTTTAAACTGAACTCTAGCCCACTTACTAATTTGTTAAGGAACTCTAGTTACAACGAGGTATTCTCAGCATCCAAGTTGTTACATAGTCAGCTTTTACTATGCTTCAGATATTTTCATATGGTTATCTCATGTAACTATCAAAGAATTTTGTTAAGCAGACAACACGATTCTGATTTTATAGATTGGGAAAACAAGGCTAAGTGAGTTTAATTAACCTACTCAAGTTACCACAATTAGTAAGTACAGAGGCTGGAATTCAAATCTTGGTCCATTTAATATTTAAATCTAAGTACTCATTAAACCATGCTGCCTTTGGAGAAAACATTAAAAAATCAAAGAATAACTCCCTAACGAAAATATTACTGAATGACCTTATATTTCAGATTGTTTCTAAAAATTCTGTCTGATAATATAAATGAATATTATGTCCACACATTACTTTTCACTTTTGAGTTGTTAATAATGTACGATTAAACTGTGCTCAGTTATACTCTCCAGCACAATATAGATTATTATTGAAAAAATGAAAGGTTTTAGAAGTTATGGTCTTGAAATGGCTTATTGGTTTAATTTGCATTACCTTAGGCAATCTTCTCTTGGATTCAGAATTATCTTTGGGAACAAAGTCTTTAATGAGCAGAGACCGGTCATAGTTAGCATGTTCTGATTCATCTGTGTAATCCTTATCTTTTCCTAGGGCTGGAAAAGAGACAAAGACAATTATATCCATTTTCACCCTTCTTCCTTTTCTCTCTCTTTACATGTACTAATCTCTTTTTTTGTCATGTTTTCCCAAGGTTCAGTGAAATATTATTTTCTTATGTCCCATCCATCCAATAAGTAAACCCAAAAATTAATAACATGAAAACTAGCTTGTTAGTGAATTAATGCTGACACTACTGTAGCTTTCATAAGAATTAGATGTATCTCTGCTGTTTAATGCACTTGAACTTTTTGAAAATAAAATTAGAATTATGCAAATTCTATTGGACACATCACTCCGTTGGAACTTGAAGAGATATTTGTAAGAATCAATAGATTCTTACGTATTTATTTGCTTAATTAAAAACAGTATAATTTGGAGAATTTGTTTTTCTTAAACATGGAAAGTTTTCTAAATGTGAATTTGATTTATGGGTGTTAAGAAGTCTGAGAAACCATAGGAGAAATGCTAACAAACATTACAGGAAAGCTTTAAAAAGTATTAGGAAATTGAAATGAAACTACAACAGCAAAAAGGAGAGAGGTAATTGTAAATGATAATTATGGTTGGAATGATAAAAAAAGGGTAAGACACTGTAATATAATCATATAAAAATGTATATGAATAATGAAAATCTATAATAAATGTAAAATTATATAAAAAATTTTCTTTGGTGGTTATAAAAGTTGACACATTTCACAAAATTCATGTTCCATGTGATACCAATATCTCTTCAAATTCAAAAACAGATAGATTCCTATATATTAAACCTTTTAAAATAAAACAAAACATTTTGAGAGAGTTTTTTTTTTTCCCCCAATCTGGGAATACCTATCAAACATAAATTTTGACGTGGACAACTATTTGTGATACTATAAGGAGTTCAATCATTTGACATATTATTGTGACAGAAGACAAAACAACTTTGTTTATAATATGTGCATTGATTTCTTTTATTAGTAAAACTTAAAGTCTTCTATAACATGTTATATCATGTGCAGCTTGTAGTATCAGGTTCTTAGCAGAGGTACAGACCAAGATTGAACAGATCATAGTAGGTCTTAGGATGTAATTAACTGCCAATTACGTTAAGATTCTCTAAACTTTTAGGGTTATACCTAGACCTGTTAATATAGTTAATATTGATTTATGATTAACATTTATTGAGTAAACACTAAGAACCAGAATTTTTACATGTATTTTTTCCTTTAATCCTTATAAAAACTCTATGAAGTGGGTATGATTTATACTTTAAATATAATAGTAAATAAACTAAGGCATATGGAAATTAAGTAGCATGTCAAAGTCATCAACCAGAAAGGGGTGTGTCCAGAGCTGAACCACATCAGGATCTGACTCCAAAGCTGATATTTGTGAAAAATACTATAACATTCCCCTAGATTCAGGTAAATTACATTTCATTCATTCAATAGTTGTTTATTTAAACACCTATGACATGTCACACATTCTTTTAATAAGAGTTGGAACGGTAGCAGCAAACAGAACACTCATGGACAGCAAACAGAACATTCAGCCATCATGGAACATTCAAGTAGAAGGAAAACAATAAACAGAAACAAATTAAGTGAAATATTAAGTATGCTTTACAGTCAGTGCATTGGAGAAAAATATAGTAGGGAGGAAGGAAGCAGGTGTCAAAAGTGGGGAGGGAGGATGTTACTTCAGTACCCAGAACTGTAGTAACACTTGAGCAAGGACCAGATGAGTTGAGGCAGTGAGTCACATGGTGGGTAAAATGGAGGAAGAATGGTCTGGATGAGGAAAAAAAAAAAGCAAAACCTGGACTTGCCTTGAAACTGTTGTCAAGTAAGTGAGGAAGAAATTGAAATTTTGGAGTTAATTTATTGAAGCAGTTACCAAAACCCAATCATGTTCAACTTGGAGGTGTGTAAGGCCCACGGTATTGGTGCTTGGCATTTCTTCTTTTTTCCTTTCTCTTTCTCTCTGTTCTCTCCTCCTTTCTCATCCCTTCCCTTCTCTCCCACTCCTCTCCCCTCTTGCCTCTCTGTCTCCCTATCTTTCTTCCTCTCTATCAATCTCTCTCCCTCTCCCTCTTTCTTTTGATGTGAAAAGGCTAGCTAGAGATCCTTGTGTGGTCAAACAGCAATAGATAAACTTCATATGCTCCTGAGGGTGTTGAGCTGGCCTGTGGGTCACAAAGCCATCATTTCTCCTCCTAAATTTGCCATGTCTGAACTACGTCAATTCCTTTCCCTGACAGTCTATTTCTTCATCTGTAAAATGAAGGTTTGGAAGAAAATCTCAAAAGTTCCTTTAAGCTCTAAAAATTCTTTGATTAATCATTTAAAGTTTACAAAAGATACAATGTAACTTAATGTACTTCATTTCCCATGGAATACAAGAAATACAGTTAGCAGTTTTTCACTCATTTAAACCCATTATTCCACTCATAACTTAACTTTTTAGGTGGATGTGTTTATGTTTTGCTTAGCTTTGTTTGAGGGTTCCCCTACCCTCTCTTTTCTTTTTCTAAATTCCTATAATACAAATATTCTTGCAGTACAAAGATCCTTACATCATCATCATGCTGGGAGAAAGCTTACTTTTGAGACTTGACAAAGACCTTCAGCTTCAGGAAGTCTTTTCACATCTTCCGCATCTTTCTGCCCTGAGGCCCCAATTGGAACTGGTCATTTTATCTTCTGAATGGCAACACGTTTGTCTATTTCCTTTTTTCTTTTATTTTCCATTTCACTATCTTTTTTTCCTTTTACTCATTCTTTCTTGTCTTATCTTCTTCCTCCCTTCTTCCTTCCCGCCCTCCATCCCTTCTTTTCTCCCTTCCTGTGGATCCTTTTATTTTTTTGAACTTAGACAAAATTATCTAAGGGCTCACATTTTCTTTATAACTTTTACTTAATTTACTAGAGTCTAGCACAGGTTGTTCATTAGTAGATGAGTTAAGCAAGAAAAAGGAAAAAATGTACTTGTTATTTTGGAAAAATCTTGATCCTAGGGGTGCAATTTTAAATTTTCATTCATTGTTAGAAATTTATGGATGTCTACTTTTGTTATTGCCATTTTCCTTTGAATTATACAAAATTTTCTTTGAATTATACAAAAGGATTCTTTTGTATTTAATAAGAGCGTTCTCTTTTCCCTCTATTATTGGCAAGATTGCAAACTCCTGTCATCCTAATGTAAATGGTACAATGTTCATAAAATGTTTCCTCAGATTAGAAACTAGAGTTCACTACTCTTAATGACTTAGTGTATACTTTTTCCTAAATATACAAAGGCCTTAAAGTACTTTGCATTGTTTTCTAAAAGATACTTGAATTTTTCTTACACTAACTTTATACACAATACTACTTATAAATTTTTAACGTGGATAGCTAGTAATTATTTAATATGTATCAGGTATCCATCATTCATTAAATTACTATATTGGGTTTCATAGTGTACCCGAGACTATCTAGTTTGGGGATACAGTGGCAATCACAATGAACAGAATCTTTACCCTCATGATGCCGACGGTGATGGAGGTAAGACAAGAGCAAATACTCCACTTATACAGTAGAAGGTGATATGGTCAATAAAGGAAGGCAGGGAAATAAAAAATATGAGGAGGGCAAAAATTTCCACTTCTAAATAAGGTGGTTAAGTAGGGTTTCTGAGGTAACTCTGGAGTATAGATGCCTAAATGGTAAGTGAACCTCTGTGGGAAGGTGACAGGCAATTAGTATGACAAGTGCAAAGGCCCTGGGGTGGGATCATGCCTTCCACACCTGCTCACAGACAAGAAGAGAAGTGTGGCTGGAGGGGAGTGAGCAAGGATGAGGGTACATGCTAGAGTGGAGATGGAGGAAGTGGGAGCATATCAGGGAGAGTTTGCAGCCATTAGAAAGATTTTGGTTTTCATTCCAAATTAAACAGAGAGCCATTGGGTGAATTTGAGTAGAGAAGTGACATCACCTATCTTACATTTAACAAAAATCAGTCTGACTGCTGAGATGAGAAGAGGCTGAAAGTTCCAAGGACCCAGCCAAAGAGTCTAGTTTGGAGCTATTACTATAATCAGGGAGAGAGGGCATGGTTTGAATCAGGGTGGTAGTGAGACTGAAAAATGATCAGACTGAGGATGTATTTTTAAGGAAAAGCTAACAGAATTCTATTGGATATGGTGTATGCAACAGAGAAGTCAACAATAATTTCAATATTTTTTGGCCTGAACAATGAGAAGGGTGCTGTTTTCCACACATTATTTTATTAAATCCTTAAAGAAAGCATTGTTATTGGCCTCCATTACCTATAAGGAAATTTAAGTAGTTATCTAGGTGGTGTGTGGCAGTTATTTATTTGGTGTGTGGCAGAATCGGAGCCCAGGAAATCTGGCTCTAAGGTTTACGTGCCCAGACACAATGTGATACTGCTACCTCTGGCAGTATTGAAGAGATGCTGATTTCAGAAACTTTAAAGCAACAAAATATTTGCAAGTGGAAAGAAGAAAAGAGTAAGTGAGTTATAAAAAAAATGGTAATATATTTGTTGAATGAAATATTGTGAAATCTCTAGATTATAAACAAGCTGTCTATTCCCTGAGTTGACAATGATGGCGATAAATATTAAAATCCTAATCAAGACAATCAACAGACAAATAATAAAGGTAAGACAAATTTAGTAAAAAACATATTTATTTTTATGTGGCTTAATGTCTCTGTGACCAAGAAATTAAAATAAAAATGTTACCGTTTTATGCTAGTACATAAATATTCTTTCACATCTTTTGATTTTAATAAAAATACCCATTGCTGGCAAGATACTAGAGAAACTGACATAGTCATTTATTTTCTGTATAAATATGAATTACTAAAACTTTTGTAACAAAAAGTTTTGACACAAAAGTGTCAGCATTATAAGAGAGCAACTGGAGAGCATTTCTAAAATCATATTCTAAGAGAAAGATAATCTATGTTTGCAAGAATGTTCCGCCAAGCCTCTGGATAATAAAATACAGGAACAAATGCCATTTTAATAAATAGTCACTCCATTCTTTCAGTTCCACAAGACAAAATCCTAACTACTCATTTTTTCTCATCCTCTATATCTAATCCCTAAGTAAATTCTGTTGACAGCATGAAGCATCATTTTTCTGTTTTGCCTTGCTCTCTGGTATATATCACTATGTACTATCTGATATGCAGTAAGTTTTTATTTTCTCTTAAGTTGTCATCTGTTTCCCTCACTAAGGTTTTTGTGGGTCCGGTTTTTTTACTTTCTTTCCTTTTGTTTTCTTTTTGTTCACTGCTTTATCCCTAACATTTTTTTTTTTTTTAAGGGCAGTGTCACTGGCCCCCATATGTAAGACCTGAACCAGGGCCACTGGCCTCCCAAGCCAGTGCTCAACCACCATGCCACACGGCCGGGCCTCTATTCCTAACATTTAGAACAGGATCTGACATATAGTTACCTTTCAGTACATATTTGTTGAGCTCAGCAAATTCTTTCTGAACTGTCTCCAAATTATATGTAGAAGCTGATCATTTATTAACACCTGATTATAGTTTCTTAACCTCCGTTGGGCACAAGCGATCTCATAGATTCATTGCACACAAATTTTCAAATATCTAACAGTTAAGTATAGTGACTCATTGCTTCCGTATCTTCCTCCTCTACCATAACCTATCATCAGTCGTGTTTATTACTTCGTACAGTAAAGAGATATTTCATAGCAACATTTTTTTTTAAAAGATTTTATTGGGGAATTGGGGGCAGGGAACAGCGCTGAGGAACTGGGGAAGGGGAACAGACAAGTTGCTGTCCATTTGTTCTTCCGTCTAGCTGTGGAGGACGTTGCTTCACCGGCCTATGTTGGTATCGTCATTGCGCTCTTCTTGGATGAGGCAGATTGGTTGCCGGCCTCTAGACAGCTGCTCACAGCCGCTCTTGGCAGCTCATGCAGGCTGTCGGCCATTCACTGTAGCTTATGGCAGCCCACTGCAGCAGGGGCTGCAGCTAGGCTGTCCTGGGGACTCATAGCAGCCCAACTCCAGGTGGAGCTGTTGTTCACCATCTTAGCAGTAGAGGGCAGTGTCACTGGCCCTCATATGTGGGATCCAAACTGGGTATGCTGGCGTCCCAAGCCAGTTCTTACCCAATGTACCACTTGGCCAGGCCCATAGCAGCATCTTTAATCTCACAGATTTGTTGCCAACACTAATCTTGAATGTTGGAACTGTTTCATAAATAAGGAAATATTGGACATCATCGTTCAGCATACAAATGAGTATATTGTAAAAATTTGATTACAATACTCTGATGAGAGAGATGCAAAATGTACTGACTGTGTTGAAATGAAATCATTTATAGGGCTGCTGTATTTGGCAGGTGTACTGCACAGTGATAGGCAAAGCTTATACTGAATTTATGTAATAAACATATATTATTTCTACTTTGTGGCAAACTAAAATTCCATTCTGAATAAATAATAAGCATGCTTACAGGTTATTTTCATTCATTTTCAGTTTAAATAAATGTCATACATGCATCTAGTAGATGCATTGCGCCTGAAGTTGTAACTTTTGCATTGTGCCCTATGGAGGGTTAATCCAAGCCACCACTATCTCTTGAGCAGAAATCTGTAATAGTTTCCTAACCAATCTTCCTTTTTTTTTTTTTTTTATCTTTTGCATCTATCACATGGCAGCCAGAGAGGCACTTTTCAAACCTAGGTCAAATCACATTAAACCTCTACTCAAAATCTTCCAATAGTTTGGCAGCTCCCGTAAAAGTCGCAGTCCATCTTATGGCACACAAGGTCTGAACAATTTGGCTCCTTACTCTTCTAGTACCTCTCCCACAACCCTATCCTCACTCCTTCCAATCCAGCTGCACTGTGCCCTTTGATACTATGCATGCTTTCACGCAGGGCTGTCGAACTTGCTCCTCTCTCTGCCAAGGATGCTCAATCCCTATTTAGGCTAGGGTTCTGTTCATGTCACTACATCAGAGACTCTCTCATTGACCACCATTTCTAAAATAAAACCTACTGCTATAATTCTCTCCCTTATAAGTCTTTAGGAATTTTATCAGCCCCTGACATCAAATGATCACACACACACACACACACACACACACACACACACACATGCACACACTCAAAATATGCAACTGAAAATAAATTATAACATGGATATATAACATATATGCTATATCTTTATGATACATGAGGTTGGACAATTAAGTTTGCAAACTCATCCTAGAAACAGTGCTCCAGACTTCATTGTTGAATATCACTACAGTCACCTTCGAAGTACTCCCCTTGGAAAGCTATGAACCAATGCCTGTGCCTAGTCCACCCTTCAAAGTAATTTTGGAACTCTTTTTCTGGAATGGCCATCACAGCTATTGTCGTATTACCCCTGATGTCCTGAATGTCATCAAAATATCTCCCTTTCAATATTTCCTTTATCTTTGGGTAAAGAAAGATGTCATTTGGGTTCAGGTCAGGTGAATAGGGAGGGTGATCCAATACAGTTATTTGGTTACTGGCTAAAAACTCCCTCACAGACAGTGCCACGTGAGCTGGTGCATTGTTGTGATGCAAGAGCCATGAATTGTTGGTGAAAAGTTCAGGTTGTCTAACTTTTTCACGCAGCCTTTTCATCACTTCCAAGGAGTAAACTTGGTTAACTGATTGTTCAATTAGTACAAATTCATATGAATAAGCACTCTGATATCAAAAACGGTTAGCAACGGCATTGTAGCAAGTTTGCAAACTTAATTGTCACACCTCATATATGTATATACATATAAAAATGTATATTTTGTATGTATATATTTGTGTTTTTATCTATACGAGAGAGAGAGAGTGACAGAGAGTTATTATCTGTCTCTTCCCACAATAAGCAACATCAGTGTAGTGGCTATTTTGTACACTGCTTCATTCCCAGTATTTAGTTCACTGTTTAGTACATTATAAGCACTTGGCATTTGTTGAGTAAATTGACGAATGAATGGTATATTTACATGTGGAGATATTGTCCATCCATTAAATTGATAACTTTACAGACTGCCGACATGCTTAAAATATTAAGTTAAAAAGCTGTTTTCTGCTATTTTGAAGTATTTTATTTTAAATACGCTTTCGCTTCTGAATGCAACTTCGTAAAATTATGCAAATTTAAGGATTAAGAGTGAAAAACTACAGTATGAAAAGAATGTAAAGCATTTTATTTATTTTGGCTGTGCGATGGTAGTTTTCCCCTCTCATAGATACGTTTCTGTTAGTCTTGCAAGAAGGTTATTTGTATCATAAACAGCAGGATTTTAAAAACTTTTTACACTTACTATTAATACCATTCAATATCTGAGAGCAAGAATAGAGAGGACCAGATTGTAGTTTGGTTAATGAAGCTAATCCCTATTCCATTGGTAGGATCCTTTGAACTAGAAATAAAACCTATTAATCTGTTTTGCTTCTTATCAAGGACATAGACACTTATTTGTATGAAATTTGCCCCATGTGTGTCAAGACATTTCTTTCAAATATGTCCAAAGCATCAATTAAATTTCAAATGAACTGAATAGTTTAAGGAATAACACTAGATTACAATACCAAATATATACACATGGTTCCTTTCCTTAAGGCTGCCTTTCCCCACATTTTAGCATTTCTGAAATCAGGAGGGAGTAAATAGTCCATGTATTTACTTAACATGGTAGCTCCCATGTTTCCTAAAAGAGCTTATTAATTTGATGATGCTTCTTCTTTTTTTTTTTTTTTTTTTAAGCTGAGCCATCCTGCCACCTGTTGGCAGCTCAGTGGCAGCTCAGCTTGGGCCGGGAATTGAACTGACAACCCTGTTGCTCAGAGCTCGCACTCTTGAGTGAGCTCTTAACCACCTGAGCCACTCGGCTGGCCCCTTCGATGATACTTCTTGCAAATAAGAGTGTCTTAAAATCCAGTAAGTTCAATTATTAAGAAAATTAAACATTCAAAAAAGAAAATCAGTTAATTTTCTGCTATAGTAAACAAGAGGATAACTTGGTTATAACAAATAAAACTCTTGTTGTTCTCCAGTAGCAGAATGAAAGGAAGACACACACCCTTAAAAATGAAAAAGAAAAAAAAAAAAGAGAGACAAATTGAATTTCACCAAAATTAAGTTTTGAGCTTTAAAGAATACTATCAAGAAAGTGGAAAGACAACGTACAGAATGTTAGAAAATATCTGAAAACCTGTATCTTAATAAGGGACTTGTATATAGATATATAGAACTCTTAACTCAATTAAATAAAAAGATAAATAACCCAATTTAAAAATGGGCGAAGGATCTGAATAGACATTTCTCCAAGAAAGGTACATAAGTGGCCAACAAACACGTGAAAAGATGCTCAACATCATTATCTGTCAGAGAAATTCCAAGCAAACCCACAATGAGACCACTTCACGTACAGTAGGATGGCTAGAATGAAATAGACAGACAATAACAAGTGTTGGTAGGATGTGGAGAAAGTGGAACATTCATACACTGCTGGTGAGAATGAAAAATGGCGCAGGTGCTTTCAACAACAGTCTGGCACTATTTCAGAAGTTTTGATAGATACCACAGATCTGCACTTAGATCCCACATTCTGCACTTAGGTTCATACTCAAGAGAAATAAAAACACAAGTTCACACACATACAGACACACAGAACTTACACACAAATGCTCATAGCAGCATTATTCATAATAGTCAAAAAAGTGAAAACAATCCATATGTCCATCAATTGATGAATGGATAAATCAACTATGCTTTAACCATACAATGGAATGTTATTCAGCGCTAAAAAGGAATGAAGTACTGAATAATGTTAACATGGATGAACTTTGGACACATTATTCTAAGTGAAAATGTTGAGTCACAAAGGACCCAATATGGTATGATTCCATTTATATGAACTATCTAGAATAATCTAAAGAGACAGGAAGAAAATTAGTGGTTTCCTATGGCTTGGGGGATTGGGGTGATTGCTCAACAGTACAGGTTTTCTTTCTGAGGTGAGGAGAACGTTCCAAAATTGATTGTACTGATGGGTGCACATCTCTGAACATACTAACAGCCAGTGAATGCACACTTTAAATGGTAAATTGTGTAGTATGTGAATTTATCTCAAGAACGACATTATATTTAAAAAAATCCAAAATTCTCAAAGCTTAAAAAAAATCATTTAATGTGTTGAAACAGGGTGCCTGATATAGCAGAATGAGAATAATGCTTTCTGAAAACCCAAGTTAAGATACTGGTTATGTCATTTATTAGTTTAATGGCAGTGGGTCTGTTACAGCTTTTTAATCTGAAATTCTGAGATAATAAAAGCCTTTCATTCCAAGGATTAAGTAGGACAATCTGTTTTGAACACATTAGGTACTGAAGATATATATATATATATATATATATAGATATATATATATATATATATATATATATATATATATATTTATTTTTTTTTTTTTTTTTTTCTTTGGCCTTTCTTTAAATTCACAATTCTAATACTTAGGACTCTACAAAACAAATTACGTAAATTGAGGCTGCCAAAAAGCTATATCATCCATTTTAAAGCCTAAGTAGATAGGAAACACAGTAATTACCTTGAATCTGGCAATGAACAATTTACAATTTAATTACAAACCCCTTTACAATCATCAATAATATGAATTATGATGAAAACTTTTGTTGAGTTGAGTCGGAATCCATTAAGTCTTCTAAATTTTGTTTACAAACCATCATCAGCTCACAGCTCGAGGGGACTGAGCAGTATAGCAGGCCATGATGACTGCAAGATAAACCTACAGCCATCTATGGAAGTGTAATTTTAATAGCCAAATTACTACAGCTCAATCTTTCTTCTTTATTATAATGCCATTTTATTTCATTACTTTGCTACATTATATTATTACTGTGGGGGCATCTCAGAATGGATGCAGTAACTCTTCGACAATTTTAAATATGAATGAGTGATCTTCATAGTTGGTCTCTACTTACTTGCAACTGTGCAGCTTTCCCATTCATTGCTAATGATAATGTGTTCCAGGGCTGCCAGGGTAGTGGGGGTTGAAGATTAAAATAATAATAATAATCATCTAAGGTTATCGTCACACTTCATAATTTATATGTCATCTCCAACATATATTCTCTGACATCTCACAAAAGCTCTTAATTCATTTCTACTCAAACAATATCTATTTACATTATAAAAAAGAATCAAACTGTAATATTGGTATCTCCATGTCACAAGTCAGGAAACTGAGGCACAGATGGTGTGTATCCTTCCAGTTAGTGATAGAGTTAGTACCTGAAACTGGATCTTTTGACTGCAAATAAATTCCATGATTTTTAAGATTATTATTCTACTAAAGTTTCCTTTGAAGAATAAATCTAATGGTGTACATATGGTTTATTCGGAGGTTAAAACATGGTGATAATGAAGGTCCGGACTTATTAATCCTTTGCTGTTCCTTTGTTGCCTGCTTCTCCCTAACACTACCATTGCTAGCCAGTCATAGTGAGGGTGCTGCCGGAGTTGTACTTAATCAATCCCACACCTACACAAATCTTGCAATAAATAGCTTTCCACTGTGCCAGTGAGCCAGTGTGTTTATTCTACCCACATCTATCCTTCCACGCATTCATGTACCCATCTATCATTTAGTTGATCATATGTGTAAGGCAACATGAATAAAACAGATGTAAATAGCAATTATTATGTCCTAGTGAACTGAGCATGACTAGCATCATATCCAAAGTGCTATGAAAGTAAAAAGAAGGAAGCATCTAAATGGCTGAGTGTTTGGAAGGATGTCATGTACCAGGAATATTAAACAGGTATTCTCCGACTCCTTAAGAAGAGTGATGACTAATGGGTTTGTAAATGCTCTACAAAAATGTTTGTCAACACGGCTTAAATGAAAAGAAGAAACATAATCAGATATATCCTTAGAAAATAACGGAGTACTCATTCCTAAACAGGTTGGAAAAATCAGTGTTGAATGACATCATGGAGATCAAAGCAAGGAGTGCATTACACAGCAGACTCTCCAAAGATACATGTGTGCCCTTTTTCTCTTTGTTTTTTTTGTTTTGTTTTGTTTTGTTGTTTTGTTTTTTTGAGGGCAGTGTCACTGGCCCTCATATGTGGGACCGAACCAGGGCCGCTGGCTTCCCAAGCCAGCACTTAACCACCGCGCCACTCGGCCAGCCCCCTTTTTCTCTTTGTCATTCACCTATTTGTCTGTCCTTTCAGTGATTCTAATAATATATTTTGAGCACCTACTATGTGCCAGGTGTTGTTCTTGATTCTGGGCTACAGGTATCAACAAGATTGACAAACCATCTGTTTGAAGCAGAAAGAGGGAGAAAAATAAATCACTTAATTTCAGGTAATACTTAAATGTTATCAATAAAAATAAATCAAGATTAAAAGACACAAAGTGAAGCTTGAGCGAATCAGCTTTCTTCAAGTGCAGGGCCATAGGATAAAAGAAATCTTATTATAAACCAAGAACAAAAGAAGGCTGGATTGGCTGCAGCCTTGTGAGTAACAGGAAGCATCAGGAAATGGCCTGGAAAGGCCAGGCCCAGATATCCTGTTAGGCCTCTGAGGGCCACAGGAAGGAGTTCTCATTCTAAACGAAATGGGAAACTGGGAGGGATCTGAGTGGAGAAATAATGGAATTTAATTTTCCTTGTATTACAGCTTCCTGTAACTGCTGTGTGGAAAACAGACCATATGGAGGCAAATTGGTGCAAAGGGACCAATGAGGAGTTATTACACTAGCTTACCTAGTGATGGTGGCAGACTGGGCCAAGGTGTGGCAGTGGGTATAGCACTTATAGCAGAAAGTGGTGAATATAATCTGAGGATTGAGTCAAGGACTTAACGTGTTTAATAAACAACTGAATACATTTACAGTGATTATAAGGCTGTTGCAACTGGAAAACAAAATGCTCTTTCAGTGCAATTCCCTTATTTCTGTAATCCTTAAATAGGTTGCTAACATGACTAGAAAGTTCATTTTTATATCATATTGATATGAACACTATTGAAAAAAAAATAACAAAAATTGGTGATTATCTAATATTACAAAATGAAAGCAAAATTGCCATGTACTCATTTGACCATAATTGTTTTATGAAATAAGACCAATGAAAACTCCACCAAGCTAAACTATTAAGCTTGCAGAAAGCAAATAAATGCCTTAACTGTCTAATATAAGCTACTTTCTGAGGGAGTCGTTTCATAACATTAGCAACATTTTGATTTCACAAGATTAGATAGATGTATATTTTGGTTGGTTGGCTTCAAATTATATTCGGTCTTAATGACCTATTTATTTCATTTCAAAGTTACCCGATTTTACTGTAGCATAGGCATGGGCAGAATCAAATATCAGTGACCTGCTAATACGGATCTCTCTGTCCTTGTCATTTTCCAGCACACTAACAAGAAAAATGGGTGGGTGATAATAGCAGAGTTTCTAGGGCTGATGGACAAGGTTATTGCCACACCAGGACTTCAAATTCACTGTTACGTGGATCAGCACTTTCCAGAATGATTTGTGTCTGTCTGTGTGTGTGTCAGTGTCTGTGTGTCTGGAGGCACAGGGTGAAATGGTATCCTGGCTTTGTGAGATGCCCCATGAAAAGTAGAATTAAAGGCTCAAAGATGGCAAGAAAAAGAATGAAAGAAGAAAAGCAAACAACAAAACTCTAAACCTACCAACCTGATTAGCTTTCTTTTATCAATCATCTCCCAAATACATTTTACCATGCAATGTTACTCCCATCTACACGGCTCCCACCCTGATACTTATTATCTTTCAGAGCAAGTGTTCTATGGACATCATTAACCGCTTTTCACTTTAAAGGCTCCTGTTCATATTGTGGTGATTCAGAGAGAAGATGAGGGATTATGACTTCCTAGGTTGGAATCTCAGTTCTCCATTGGCTAGCTACATACATTTGGCAAGTTATTTTATCTCTGAATGAATCAGTTCCTGATCTGTAAAAAGAGGCTAACCAAAAAGAGTGTGGTGAGGATTAAGTGGGATAGCCTTGGTAGAGAGCTGTGCAATAAGAGCTCAGTAAATTACTGGTATTCCACTCTGCCGTAAGAATCACATTTTGGTGATAACAGAAACAGCTGATTAACGAAGATATCTCTGAGCCCAGCAGAATTTGATGTGAAAGATAAGCTTAGTGAATGACTGAATAAAGCAATGAAGAAATGCTTGTTGAATCTCTATCATGATGTGCTAGGAGTGGTGATGAAGCTACACACCTCTTCATTTAATTCAACAATCTTGCAAAGTATGGATCACTAATCCCAATGTACAGATGAGATTACTGAGGCTCAGAGAGGTTAATAATATACCAAGGTCACACAGCTAGTAGACACAAGGATAAAGATTTTACCAATATCTGGTTGGGAAAAGAGCATTGCATCCATACCATACTACAAATCCTGTTAGGCAACCTTAGTGGAAATTTCAAACTCTAAACCAATAAAACCATAAATATTCCTTCCTCTCTAACTCTCATTTTCAACAATGAGGACTATCCATTCTCAATGAAACAGTGACCACATACAGTTACTTCTGCGTCAACATTAATATTCTCATGGGGAAGTTTAAGTAGTCCATTGTTAAAAAAGAAAATCCATTAATTAGATGCATCAGTCGGGTTCCAAAAATCATATCAGAGCCTGTTGGAAATTATCATGCATTCAGCAACACAATGCTAGAAGCTGGTATTCTGTCCTCTAAAAGCAAACGTTAGAGAATTCAACTTCGTTGAATTTAAAAGAGAGCAAATATTCCTAAAATACTTACTTATGTTTCATTTAATTACACTCCTGGTATATTTGATGTTATTTTGCTTGACATCGTCTCAAAAATTATTAAAAGGTACCCTTTATAGATATGACCCTAAAATAGCATTTCCTAGTCAAGTGTGATATGCAGATGGGTTCCTGGAATGCTGGGTGATATTACAGTTAGCTAGACCTTCATTCTCACCTTCATTATAAAGGCAAACACTTCATGTGTACATGTTTTATACCGTTTCGGAGCTGTGCTGTTTCTCTAAATTGAATGAATGATAGATTGATGCTAGGTGGTGCTAAGATATTGAGTGTGTGGTACAATGCCTGCAGAGATATAAATTCAAGTAAAGTGTGTCAAATGATTGAAATATACTGGAATGATGGGGAAAGAAATGTGAGGATAGAGCAACCAACTACATTAAGCATTTAGCAAAAAGTTTAATATTTGTGATGGTAAGGTGTCAAAAATAAGATGCATGGAATTGAATGAGAAGAGTGGCTTCTCTTATTGGGTTGTCGGAAAAGTCATGAGGTATATTTTCTATGTTTTTCATTACAAAAATGCGTCATGACTTTTCTGACAACCCAATAGTACTAATTTGGGAGAATTATTGAAAGGTTCTGTGCAAACTGTACCACCCATATGGATATTCTGGACAAGGTTTTTCTTATTTTTGTTTTCTTATCAGAAAATAACTAATAATAATAACCTCTCCCAGAATCAATTCCTAAGAGAAAGACTTTTGTACTTTAAGTGTATTTGTTCGGATGAAATGTTCTTTATGACGTTGTATATGAAACAAGCCTGCTGGTGGCTACCTCTGTTTAATTCAGAAATTTAATAAGCCAGCATTGTTTCTATGACACACACACACACACACACACACACACACACACACACACACACAGAGGAAGGAGTATTATAAGAAGTATGACTAATTTTCAGTCTTCAGAATACTGTTATAAATAACACAGCTAATCATTAAAAATGTATGAAAAAGTACTTTAACAATGTTCTCAGAGAGAACTCAAAATACAAGTTTTTGGCTAGAAATGTTTAACCCTGGCTACATGTAATATTGACCTGGGGGAATGGTTAAAAGTGTGGATACCAACTGCACTCCTCAGACTATTTGAAATGATTCTCTGGAGTGGGGCCTCAGAGAGTTTTAAAAGCTCCTGGGTGGCGTGAGGTGCGGCCAGGGCTGTGAACCCTGGTGTAGGAAATGTGCCCAGTGCACTTACGTGTTCAGGATGGAGAACTCATGACTTACTTTCTGTCAGTTATAAATAGGTTCACTTTGAGGTTGTAAGATAAGTGTTGGGGCAGATTAGTATCACTTTTTGATAAATTGTGGCTTTATTTTATTCATATTCAATTTATGGAATGAAAAGCTGCAGTTCAAAGGCATTGCTCATAAGCAAATGGAGGAAGCAACAGATTTAAATGCAAATCTTGCTTAGCTGAAGAAAATCTTATGTGATAACAGTGAAAGGCCAAAGAAGAGGCTGAATAAGCTTGTCACTGTTACAAGAAAAATAAATAAAACTTAAGGCTGGCCTAGTGGCTCAGTTGGTTAAGAGCTCGTTCAAGAGTGTGAGTTGCGAGCTGAGCAACAGCAGGTCGATATCCAGCCCGAGCTGAGCTGCCAACAGGTAGCAGGATGGCTCAGCTAAAAATAAATAAATAAATAAATAAATAAATAAATAAATAAATAAATAAATATTTATATTGTGTACTAATGGAGAGTCAGGATAGAACCTTTCAGCATCACTATTATTCCAAATACCGGGTGACTGTCAATTAGTTTCAAATTTCAGTTTTCAAAAACTTCATAGAAATGTGTAGTATTTTTATTGAAATATGAGCATTTTCCCCTACTTGCTGCCCAAAAAATTCTGATGTGAATATTTTCCATTATATATTCTTATTCTATAATAGTTGTATATATTGTTTAGAGAAAAAAGAAAGAAAACACAGATAGTAAGAAGAATATAACAACCGCAAATAATCCCACCACATGTAGATATTTACTATTAGCTAGCATATTGGTATATTTCTTTCTAGCTATTCTCCAATATTTTTTTAATTAAAATGAGGGGGGGGGGTCTATGTTTATATTTAAGCTATTTTCTACCACATAGCAACATGCCACAAAAAAATGTTTAATAATGCAATTCATTAACATCTCTGTGAAATTCTAGCATGTGCATGTTTTACAATTATTTTAATTATTCCCCTATTACTAGAATATTCATTTTGCTTCTATTTCTAAGTTCAACAATATTATAACCAAAGCTGTGAGGAAACAAGTATTTTTTTTGTTCATTTGTTTTTCATACTATTTTTCTTGGGATAGGTTTTCAAATGTAAAACATAAATGTTCCTAAAATAAATGTTCTACAGATTTCCTCGTTTGGTCCATACAGTAAAAGATCTCATCAAAGAGTCATGTATCACCAACTTGTTAATAAAGAAGCAGAGTTTAAGATTGCTGAATGAACTTTAGAGTTTGTTTGCTGTTCCTTCCACTAGAGACTTCATTAACATGATAATAAAATAACTTAAAAAAGTAGAAGCCAACAACAGTTTTCTAGAAGGCAATATTCTGATGGAAGAGTGTTGACTGATGTTGAGCTTAGCCTAGAATTTGTGCAGAGGCAGGGGGAGTGAATCTCAGCCAATTCCTAGAGATATCTGAGCTCAAAGATGGAAAATCTAGAGGCCAAGAGCAAGAACCAGGGGTGAAAACCTGAAGAAAACAGGTCTGACAAGAGAACATGCAAACATAAGCCTTTCTCTAAAGAAATTGAAAGCCAGAGCAGTTAATGTGTGAATTGGCACTAGATAAGGTTCTCAGTCTGACACTGGGTGGGTCATCTATGTAGTGGCTGTTTAGTCATTCAGTTTAAAGTGCAGTCTTTCAGTTTCTAGTCTTGTCCATATACGAAGAGTTCTGAGTCAGCCTTTCTGTTCTTTTATTCTTAAATGTAAATAGGCACCCAAAGACCAGAAATTTTAGGAAATTTGACAGCCTTAAAGAGAATGACTCATTAAACAAGCAGAAAAAGTGATCAATGTAAAAACAGACTCAAACTTAAAGAGCAAAGAAAAACTTAAGATAATCACAGATAACACTAGAGAGATTAGAGATGTATTCATAAAAGAAGATACCATGCTCTGAAAATGTCACATTCTAATAACAGAAAACAGGCTTGGGAATTATGTAAACATATATGATTTTTAACATACAAACACACACACACAGTCTCTCTCTCTCTCTCTCTCTCTCTCTCTCTCTCTCTCTCTCTCTCTCTCTCTCTCTCGTAAAGATACTCAGAAAAAAATTCAGGGAATCTCTCAGAACCAGGCCAGAAATCAAAACCACAAAATAAAAGAAAATGTCTAATGTTCAATTGAACTTCCAGAAAGAGAGGAAGGACAAAAATAAAAGGGCATAAATTGTAGGAAAATTATACAGAAGTGGAAAGTTTGAGATAAACTGAAAGGACATACAATCTCTAGAGCAGGATGAATTCAAACACATGTGTGCATACACACACTTAAACATATCTTGTCGAGTTCTATAACATGAAAAGTAAAGATAAGATAATAAAAATGTACATAGAGAAGGAAATATCAATTACAAAGGAACAATAATAGGGCAGCAGTAACAACAGATGCTAGATAACAATGAATTAGTCTCCAAATTTTGAGAAAAATTATTTTTAACTTAGAATTTTATAGCCAATTGATTGTAACAGCAAATTGATGTCATTTCAGATATACAATAACTTAGAAAGTTTGCACCTAACAACAACCTTCAGAGGTAGATACTTAAGGATTACTCTGAAATTAACAAAGAGGAATATGTGGGACATTTGAAACTGCAATTATCCAATAATGCAGTGAAAAGTCAGTGGACATCAAAAATTTCTTAAAAAAGAAGAATGAGATGAAGGATATAAAAATAGGAAACTGAAACATAATGGCAGCGTTTAGAAGAAGGGATATTTTTGTTCTCCCAAGAAGAAAAAAATCAGATTATCTAGGAAAATAAAAATAACAAAAGTTTGTGGTATAAGCAATGAAGTATAATGTTGCATGATTTTGAGTATTTGATGGAGGATTGGACAGGGGGATCAATCTGACCTTGATTCTAGAAATATTCAAGAGTAGCATGGAATTCCTAACAACTTGGAAGTGTAGAAAAGGAAGTAATACTACATATGAAGAAAGCATTATTTTCATAGCTGTTAACATCTATGCCGAGTGAGGAGTCAAGATATTGTTGAAAAGTTATAGAAACGTGACATAAAGGTGAAAATATACTTTTTTTAAGTAACAAATTTTATCAGCAGAGAGGATTGAATTTAAAACAGCAATACAACTATGAAAAATTAAAAGGTTCTATAAATGAGTTAAACCTTCATCTAGCACAACAAAAAAGCAGCAACAGACAATGCTGAAATTTGATCAATCTAGACATAGTAGTATAAATGTACTTATTCATAAAGAATTGAAATAAACTTCCGAAAGACTAACAGCAGAAATTATTAATGTTTTTTGGTTATGATATTATTATTCAAGTCTTCATATATTATAAGATACCTTACTACATATACTACATATAAGATACCTTAATTTTTTTAACTTCAGATTATTATACTCATCCAACAAATGTTAAGGATCAAACATGAATATTTTTTCCAAAAAAAAATATTTTTTTAGGTTTTAAGAAAACAGCTTACCTTCAGAGAGAGGGGGAAAAGGAGGAAGGAAATATTAAAAATCAACTCACCTAAGCAAAAATCACTGAGGTCAGCAAAAGAGCATTTCAGCACAAAGTCTTTTCTGTCCTCCTCAGAATTAACTGGTAAAAAAAAAAAAAAAGAAAAGACACTTTAGATTTGAAAAATAAAAGCATCACAACAGTTAGAAAATGACCATGGTGAATGATGTATGAACGATGCCCATACCTAAATAATTTTTTAAGTTAATGAGTTGAAATGAGTTATTTAAAATTTCACTCAGTAAGGGAAAGAAACATCAATACTAATCTTTTTTTTTTAATTAAAGTTTATTGGGGTGACAATTGTTGGTAAAGTTACATAGGTTTCAGGTGTACAATTCTGCAATACAACATCTATATATATCACATTGTGTGTTCACCACCCAGAGTCAGTTATCCTTCCATTACCATATATTTGATCCCCTTTACCTTCATCTACCACCCCACTCCCCCCTTAATCTCTGGTAACCATTAAACTATTGTCTGTGTCTATGAGTTTTTGTTTCTTCATTGGTTTGTGTTGTCCCTTTGTTTATAGATTTATATCCCACATATCAGTGAAATCATATGGTTTTCTGCTATTTCAGTCAGACTTATTTTGCTCAGCATAATAATCTCAAGATCCATCCATGTTGTTGCAAATGGCATTATTTCATTTTTTCATTGGCAGAATAGTATCCCTTTGTGTATATATATTATACCACATCTTCTTTATCCAATCATCTATCGAAGGACACTTTGACTATTTCCATGTCTTGTCCTTTATTTATGGTGGACATCTATACTAATCTTAATACTTTCATACTCTTGAACAATTAGGCACTTTCCTTATTGGACATGGATGTCAGAGGACTATTTATAAGAGCTAGTGATTTCACAATATTATTGAAAATATAATCTTGGAATTTCCAAGTTATTCAAAGGAAGAAAGAATGTTAAGGAATTATAAGGGAATATATTCTTATAAGACATGTGCCTCTTAGAGAGGGGTGGGAAAATATAAACATACTCCACCACTGAATGACAGAGGGGCCTGGTTGTATTTTGACTTCTGACTCTTGTGAAAATTGTGAAAAGGAATTATCTAAAGGCAAAATGGTGTATCTTTTTTTTTTTTTTTGAGGGCAGTGTCTCTGGCCCTCATATGTGGGACCTGAACCGGGGCCACTGGCTTCACTAAGCCAGTGCTTAACCACCGCACCACTCGGCCAGCCCAAAAATGGTGTATCTTAGATGGGCAGATGTCTAAGAGTGGCCACCAAGTCTCTTTAATGTGGCATCTACCTGTCACTTCCCTGTATTTCAGCCCATGTATTATCTAAGGCTTTGGTGCGAACACTTGGCTGCTAACACTTGTCCAACCACATTTTCCTGCAACCAAATCTTCATTGTTCTATTGTCAATATTATGTAGTCTTTCATCTGTCTTTTTAGCGACTTGAGTTTATTATTAATGACATGCTACTCAATAACTGGTTATAAGTTTTCACCAGAAATGGTAATGGGCCAACGATTCAGGTAAGCTGGTCTGTCTTCACCTAAAAACAGCAAGTGTCAGGTCAAGGTTCACGTGGGGTTGGCTACCTTCAAGACAAGACAGATTGAAAACACATCTGGCCAACAAGTGGCTTTTCATCTGACTGGCAGGGGTACTGTTCTCCTTCCTAGGCCTGCCTCCATCCTAAAGACCTTTATAAATACTAGTGAAACGGATGAGGGAAAGAAAGAAGGAATGGTTTGCAAAAACTTACTCTTTTTCAGATGAACACGACAATAGAGCTCACCTTGCTCTTCTTTGTCAGCAGAGACTGAGGTTACAGAAGTGGGATTCTGAGATTCACTCTCAACTGACCGGAAGAAGGAGGTGGACTGGCTCAAGCTCTTTGAGCAAGCGTAGCTCTGGGCCAGGCAAGGCAGGGATCTCCGAGATGGTTTTAACGAAGTTTCTTTCGTTATCTCACTCTTGCTTATATTCATTCCTGAAAATCCAAAGCGGTGAGTGTTAGCACTAAGAAGCAATCGGCAGAAGTCAAGAAATAATTTTAGTGCTTGTGATGGATGCTTCTGGAAACTACTCCTCAGAAGCACCATTTAGAGTTAACTGAGTTAGTTTTATTCATATTTTGTCAGGAAAAGTGGTTAGAGATTTTTGTGAAATCATCCTGAAAAATAAACAGTTCCTCTTCCATTTTGACCTTGCATCATTTTCAAAGGCTCTATAGAAAAGTAACAGATGTTTAAGTTCATTTGAGGAGTTATGAGAACAATGATTTGGATTGTCTTTGGATAAAACTAATCATTTCGGTTTTCAAGCAGAAAAATAAATAAAAACTGATTCATAAACATTCAAATTACTATCACTCAATGAAGCCCCCTTCTTTTTATATCCTCGGCTCCCTCAAACACACAAATAAGACATAATGGTGAACACGAAGCTGGAAAGAGGTAGCATAGCATATTATAAAAACCGGCCAAGCAGGGATCAAGAGAAAACATTTCTGTACTTACTGTAACAGTCCTTCCCTTCATGCAGAGAAGGTGGGCCTGCTAGAATGCCTCTCACCAACACTCTGCATAAGTGAAGCCCCAGTAACTGTATGTTACAGCAAAGAATGGCCCCCCTACCCGGTGCCCATACATCGCCATCTCTGATAACAATCTCTGCTCATTCCTCACCCCTGAACTCTAATCCTTAAACATCTCTGGACACTGCCATTTCTGACAGCATCTCCTACACAGACTGTGTCACTATGTCCCTGGGAATTCACATCAAACATCAGAAAACCCACTAATTTCATCCTCAAGTTTTTCTAGGGATACTCCATTTCCCACCATAATTTCACCCAAACCTGCACTGCCCAACATCCCCTACCAATGACACTGCTTCTCTTCGCAGGCATCTCCAGTGGCTGCTTGTTTTTTGCACAATCAAAGAATTTGCATCTACCTGACTTGAGGTGGAGCAGATACCCTCCTTGCTTCTAACCACCCTTTCAATTCATTCCCTTCTCAACTTCACTGAGGAATAATTGACAAATATAGTTCTGTATCTTTAAAGTGTACAACATGATGACTTGATACACAATAGTCCCTTCTTACCTGCAGTTTTACTTTCCATGATTTGTTTACCTGTGGTCTGAAAATATTAAACGGAAAATTCTAGAAATAAACAATTCAGAAGTTTTAAATTGCCTGCCATTCTGAGTAGCATGTTGAAGTCTCACACATCCCACTGCAGCCTGCCAGGGACATCAATCATCTCTTTGCTCAGAGCATATGACAGAAAAAGACCTCATTCACATAACTTTTATTACAGTATGCTGTTATACTTGTTCTATTTTATTAGCTATGGATGTTAATCTCTTACTCTGCTTAATTTATAAATCAAACTTTATCATAGGTATGTACGTACAGGAAAAACATAATATATATAGAGTTTAGTACTATCCACAATTTCAGGCACCTACTGGGGGTCTTGGAACGCATCCTCCATGCCTAAGGGGGATCTACTGTACCTATACATTGTGGGAGGGTTACCAAGACCAAGATAATTAATACATCCATTGCCTCACATAGTTAACTCTATTTTTGTGTGTGTAATAAGAATGATTAAGACCTATTATCAACAACTTTCAAGTATACAATACTGTATCATTAACCATAGTCATCATGCTGTACATTAGGTTCTCAGAAATGATTTCCCTTAGAGCTGAAAGTTTGTATCCTTACATCTCCCCATCCTTGTATTCCTCTGCTTTTCCTTGTTGTCACTTTCATTTATGATTTCCAGGTTATATCTCATCATTTGTGAAAGATTTAGCTTCTAAGTCACTTCCCTCTTGCTTATCGTCTACTGAAAACCTATCTCTCTCATCCATACCATATATTTTATTCATTTACTTTATTTCTATATACCTCACTAGAAGGCAAACTCCAAAACACTGATTTTTATTCTTTGTTTCCTGTATTGTCCCCAGTGTCTAAAACAGTTCTTGGCTTATGGTAGAGCCTCAAGGAATATGTGTATAATGAAAGGATATTTGAATGTGAGTTGGCCGGCCTCCTCTATGGCACTCTGTACTCCTCAAGGGCAGGTCTGTGTCATAACTTCCTTGTTATCTCTGCTGCCTACTGCCAATGCGTAGCGCATAAGTGGCTTTCAGAGAATGTTTGTGGGATGAATATTTGGTAATGACTCTTAAATCGTTCAATGACCTCAGTGTCTTCAGCAAGTTTATCAAACAGGCTTTTACAGGCCCATTTGTAAAAACAAAGGAAGTAGGCCAACTATGTGATTTTCAAATAACTTAGCCCTGAAGGTGTTGTTTTTTCAGAAAAATGGTTGTAACATTTTCCCATTTCGCTTTCCCTTGGTAGAGGATAACTTTTACAAAGCTGCTTGATCCTGAAGTGCTCGCTGAAATGTTTCTCACTGACACCTAGGTTGAGCAGTTGGATCTGTCAACTGCCTGTATGATGTTAATGAAACCATGGACTCCACTCACGACAGTGTTGGTTTGGGCTTCATGGCACATGGGACACAGAGACTCCTGAGCGGCTATTACATGTCAGGCTTTGGGCTTGGTGAATTCATTTATTGGTTTTGGGGGATATTTCTTTATTTTACACAAGTAAATGCATCAGTACATTCCATTGTAAAGGTTTTAAATTATGGAGGTAAAAAAGTAAAAATTCATTTTTGCTGATTCCTAAATTTTAATCCCTTCCCTTACTGAAACAAATGCTGTCACTTTACTGCTCTTTGCCTACATATTTCTACACATAAGTATGTCCACAAAATATGTTCTTACACAAATTGGATTACCCAGAATGTTACGTTAGACATTTGTCCACTTAATATGTCGTGAATATTTTTTCCCTTTTAGTCCATATAGATCTATTGCAGCCTTTTAAAACTACTGTATTATTTCGCAGTATGGATAAACCCTAATTTATTTGCTTATTCCCCTGAAATGGACATTTAAGTACTTTTCAATATTTCACTTTAAGACTACTATTACTATTATTCTGGCATATGCCTTTCATATTTAGCATTTTTGCATATGCTTTTTTGCACACATTGAGTATGTCTCCAAATGGAAACACTCAGCTGTACAACTGCTGGTGTGAAAGGTATTAATATTTTTAATTTGCATAAATAATGCCATACTGCCCTTCTTGAAATCTTTATCTTGCTACACTTTCCAAAGCAGTACAAGATGGAACCCATTTACTTATGCCTTGGCCAGCTCTAGATAGTATGAACTGTATTAATACTAAACAAAATTTAAAAAAATAATAATAAGTAAACAAAATATTAAAAGAGAGTTTTAACTTTTATGTTATAGATTGAGCGTTTTCATATATTTCTTAGACAATTAAGTTTCTCTGCTCTTGTTGGGCTTTTTCTTATTGTATAGGTACCGTGTGTGTGTGTGTGTGTGTGTGTGTGTGTGTGTGTATTTAATTTAATTTTCCAACAATCTTACAAGACAGATATTGTTATTTCTATTAACTATGGGGAAACTGAGACTTAGACAGAAGGTACATGCCTCAAATCACACCAATAGGTAAGCAGAAAGGGCATATACTCCAAGCAGTTTCTAGTGTTAAAACCACCACATCATAAATTAGTTTGAAACTCTTCAACACCATCCATTCATCTAGAAATTCAGACACTGAAACGGAAAGAGCACTTAGCAAAGTCCACACCAGTGGAGGCTAAAACACAGAAGGAACATAGCTGAAGACAAATCAGCTCCTACCACCCTCCCTATTTACCTGCCCAGATGCAGATTCTCTATGTTAAAGCAAATTTTGAATGCAGTAATTGAAAAGTGAAAAGGGTAATGCAAGTGCATCAGTACATAGGGCATTTAATTAATAAAACATTTGCCCTGCACTTATTTGTCTTAATTTCATGGTGGAGACAGTAGATTCTGGGTCATAGTAGGTATGGGCAAGGGGTAAAGACAGAGGAAAGGCAATTTTCAATCATTATCGTATTTATTATAAAACAACAACAAAAAATTAAATTCAACTCATGTTGTTCCGGCCAATGATGTTTAGCTACTTGATTTTATAATCAGTTCACAAATTAACTCAAACATTTCTAAGGCGCTCTTCAAATGCATCAATTCCAACAAAGACAAACAAAGACGCTAATGCATTGTCCTTTAAGACAAATGAGACTCTTGAAAAGAAGTAATAAGACAATTTTTGAAGTAAGCTCTACAGACATAAGACATGGTTAAATAAAAAAAAAATCAAGTAAACTTAGAAGTAAAGATTTTATCTTTTGTTTTATAAAACTTCCCATATTAATTATCTTCCCATATTTACTTCCCATATTAATTATCAGTGTGCAAATATTATAAAATGAGAACCAGAAAGGGTTACAAGGAAAAATTTTGAATTGATTGGAACAATAACACACAGTCTCTTAGCTTTCTAGGACTCTAGAAATGTAATGTAATGACAAGGAAAGAAAATACTGTTTTAAAGAGAAACTCCCCAAGGTCCACTGAAATAATACTTAAATCCTACCAAAACACCATACAATCCTCTTTAATTAAGACCAATTAGCATTTTCTATGAGATATCCAAGGACTAGCATAAGACAAATCTGTCTTAGTAAGTTTTTATGCCTGTGAATCTTTTGTAATGTGGTCTGATACTTTTTTATCTAAGAAACACTAATATAGAATATTAAATGGTCGGATTTCTATTTCTGGGTCCCGGTGGAGAATAGCCTTTTACTCTAGCAGAACATATGAATAAAAGAATAAATAATTTTTTGTTGTTGTTGTTGTTGCAGGGAGAGAAAGTGCACAGATGGAAAACAGTGATAACGGATGGTAAAGATGTTGAACTGAGACAGAAATGCTCTAGGACCCGGGCCCCTGAAAAAATGGCTTCAACGAAAACTCCAAAAACTCTATAATAATACTATTCACCTCCATACATGATCCCAGTATATAGCTCCCCAAAGTAGGAACTTCTACATTTCCCTTTCTTAAAATATTCAAACATGAGTGCAAGTTTCAACTTTTCTTTGGGTGAAAGATGACTATTGCAGTGGTAGATATTATTTTATAAACCAATATGGGGCGAGGCTAACTTTATGCTCACCAATGCTGTCAGTGTTGATGGTCATCTGATTTACATCTGTATTCACCTCATTAAAGATATTAATTAGGGCTTTGCTCTCTGCAGTCACTCTGGGTATGGAGTGGTGAGAAAGGTAGACATGTAATTCCTGCCCTCATAGGACATCGTCCAGTCTATTAGAGAATCAGATATCGGTTGACCAAACAAAGAAATATGCATATACACATAAGTTGTCTGAAATGCTATTACAACACAGGCACTGTTATGTAATGGAGAGTAATAGAGGGGACCTCCTCTAAGAAGTGATTAGGGATACTTCCTCTTAAGAGGTGACATGCTAGGCCAAAAAAATTAAAAGGTGTTTGTGTTGTTGTTTATATGTGTGTATGTTTTGGGGGTTGTTTTTGAGCAAAGATGATAACATGTGTGAAAGCCATGAGGTAGGAATATTGCAATGTATTTACAGACCCGAAAAAAATAAAAAACTGTTTGCATTGCAGTAAATGAGAGGAAGAGGCATGGAGGAGCTATTGATGCAGTCCAGGTGGGGGATAAATATTAACTGCCATTCCTTGGGGACTTGTGTGTATATATATATATAATTTTTATTTGTCCTTTGTTTTCTACAAATATATCTATCTATGACATTTTCTTGAATAACTGAATTTGCCAAAATTCATAAAATATTTTTAAACAGCGCCCACCTCAAATGAGAGAGGTTAAAAAATTTACTCGCTCAAAGTCATGAATCTGTCAACTGGGCAGAATTAAATGTTAAAGCTAAAGCGATTGCATCCCAAAGCCTATGACCTTTCCAGAAAGCCCCATGGCTTCTCATGAACCCCATTCCCAGGTGGTTTGTTACCATGATTTGGTTTGACATAAATATCAGACAAATTTTAGAGTGCTCTGAATATGAAAGCTGCAGAGTTAAAGCGAATCTCAGGACCTCTAATAAGTCTATATCCTCAAGCATAGTTAACTGTGGAATATATTCTGATGAAAAATGAACACGTGCTGCTTGGTACATATCAAGAGGAAATGTCTACCCACCATCTATCAAATCGTATTTCTTCTATTTGAAACTGATCTATAAAATAACAGATATTAATAATATGTAATCTTCTGTAAGTTAACAATATGTGTAACTGACTTACACAAAATAAGTATCAATTTATATATATATATATATATATATATATATATGTAATTTTAAGCTGAACCATCCTGCCACCTGTTGGCAGCTCAGCAGCAGCTCAGCTCAGGCTGGCATCGAACTGCTGTTGCTCAGAGCTCAGCTCACTCTCTTGAGCGAGCTCTTAACCAACTGAGCCACTCGGCCGGCCCCTATCATTTAATATGTTTATGGATGATTTTTATTCATTCAGTTTTACATCATTTATTTAATAATTACAAATAATTCTTGAGTTCGTTCTCTGAGTCAAGCTTTAGCTCAGTGTTGGGTGTAAAATGGTGCTGACTCATGGGAGCAGCAGATACAAAAAAGCAGATGTTTATATTAAAAACCAGTATAAAAATATACATAGGCCATTATAAAACCTTCCAAGAGGAACTTCTAATCCAATGATCGTACCAGTGAAGTCTTGTTTGTGAACGTCATTTGAGATGATTCCTTTTGGCATATTCCTTCTCCTATGTTTTTATTTATTTCTAATTCTTGGGTTTAACACATTCTCTTCAAAGGAATATGTACAAGGTAAGAATGACTGTAGAAAACTCTCCATGAATACATCATTGCTGAAAACATTTGTCAAATGAAACTCTTAAAAAACTGAGACAAGAATATTGAAGACAGCACAAACATCCTTCCTGTTGCTCTGCATTTTCGTTCCCCTGTATGTTTGATGCAGGGCTTTCTCATGTCCTGAACTATTGTTTCCAAAGATATCACACAGACCATCTTTGCTAGTAAGCCACATACTCTAAACTGGAAGTCTGACATCCTAATGTTCTAAAAGGACAAAGTTTCTTTGCAAAGTTCCACCTGCTTTGCAATTGCCATCGCCTTCTTCTTGGCAAGACTAGCATTATCTGTTCTTTGCATAATTAACATCAAGTACCCCAGAGCATATTCAGGCCTTTTATCTTCTACTTTCCAAAGGTCCATTTCTTTTTCTGTATGGTTTTAGCTGGAGCCTTCAAATAATATTTGATTGCTACTCATTTAAAGCTAACAACTAGAAAAAAGATCACAGTATCATGTCAGTTTTCGTGAGCGTATGCTGCTCTCAATCAAGGATAAACCTGTAGAAGTGCAGAAAATGTGTCATTTCCCATATTTAGAACAGGTTTTTCTAAAGCAACAATTAGTACCACTTCCAATTGCTCTAAGAGCACTTCATAAATGCTCACACACTGAAAAGGATTTAATGAAATGACAGTTTCACTTGGGTATTCACAGAGATCCAAGAGATGTAACTGCAAAAAAGATATTGTCTAGAAATGCATTCACATAAGGCATCAGACATCAAAGGAGGAAAAGTTGCTATTCAGATATTATTTAACTCAATGGGCTTTGACCTGATAAGGAGTTTTAATTGGAAAAAATATATCCTTAGAAATCTTTAAAAAGAAAGTTAAAGAGTAAAAAAAAAAATGCAAAATACACATTTTTCAAAAGATCTCTCTTTTCGTAAAATTTATCTTCCAGAAAACTAACTCATATTAATGACTCATGTGGAAAAAAAAGTATTTTTTTAATAGAAGGAACTTTAAAAACTCTACCAAGTAATCTGTTAGAAGAATTTTGGAATAATTATATTGAAACAACATGATATTGTTACCTGATGGCTTTTACACTATGTCCAAAAGAGGGAAATATTTAAAATAACAAATATATTTTTCTGCCTCTTATTATATTCTTAAGAACAATTCTGTGGTTTAGTATGATTTATACCTTCCTCAGGAGTGTTTTAGAATTGATAGGTTGAGGATAGGTGGTATCGCAGGATGCACTCAATTTTATAAAATCCAAACACTCTTTTCTATGTTAGTGGACATAATCAAAGCATATTTATCTAAATAATATGCACTGGGGAGGAAAAGCATAAATGGATACAGGGTTTTCTTATTTTCTTCCATGTCAAAATCCCTGTAGCTCTGTCTTCTGCAAAGAAACATTTCTGATTTGTTGCTTGAGTGTGACCTTTTTGGTGAAAGTTATCGCTGATGATAAAAAAATGATTTATTCAGTGCCTGCAAAGCTCCAGGTGCATTCTGTATATCATGACCAATTCTCACAATAGTCTTGTTAGGACTTGTCACCCCCACTTTACAGTGAGAATCCAGAGACACAGAGGACGTTAAGTAACTTGTCTCAAATCCCACATGCATTAAGTGTTGGAGGCGGAAACCACCCAGGTCCATCTGAATCTCCTGGATCTCAACTACAACTCTGTCTTAACTCAAGACACACTTACAAATCCTCAAAATTCTATAATCACATTAGTTGCCTAGTTCCACAGCATTACTGGAACTTATCTACTGACTAGAAATAAGAGAATTCAAATAATATCTAAAGGACAACAAAAAAGTGCTTTAAAATAAATAAACATGTATATAATATATAAATATATATTTAATATATAAGTATATATTTTACATATATGAGAAGAAAAATATTTATCAAGAATATGCTTAGATTATCTAGAACAAGGCTACTTGTTATGTAAAATGGAAGTGAATAAGAAATCAATTGCCCACTTATACAAAATCAATGCTGAGCACTTCAATCATTATATCAAAGCTGAAAACAGTAAGAAATTTAAGAATTCATTTAAAGTTGAATGTCAAAAACCTCAAAGGGGTTTCATCACCTCCTAATTTTCTTTTTAAAGCTGTGGGAATATAAATGTTCTACCCTTGTCACTACAGAATGAATGATATACTTAAGATCAACAGACTGATATTATAGAAAAGGATGCTTTCAAAATCACTCACACACAGAGACTTAATGCCCATTTCAAAGATAGACAAAAAGGGGACACATGCCTGCCTTCATTTTGCTGGTTTTCAAGGAATCACTTCTTCCAAATTGCCACATACAAGAACAAAGAAATGCTCTAGAATTTTCTTTTCTATCCCTTGAAAAAAAGTGGACTCATGGATAAAGAAGTGCCACTTTTTGCAGCGGGGACAATGAAAAGCAAAGAAATGCAAAGCAAACAGATTCAAAAGACAGGTGCCTGCTAGCTGTTTTATCTCCTTTAGCCAAAGTTGTAGCCATACTTCTTGATTCTGATATGCATTCTGGGTGAAGGTCACTTCTTCCTTTTTAGCTCACTGACTGCAGTGAGCTATAGAGGCAGTGGTGGGCAAACAGATGGCCCTGGAATTGGTACAGGTCATGCACACAGTTCAGGAAATAGCCCCGAACCTCTCAATGTGGCATCTTCAGTTAGAATTGACAATGGCTTTTTCTGAGTACACATGGCTGTGTCATGAACAGATTAAATGGGACTCTCATTTCAGAAGGGAATACCATCTCCTGAAATTCCTAGCAGGTCTAGTATATGGTATGTTTCCATATGCCAGTTGGTACAATGGCCTTCGGGCATAAATGGAATTGGAAAAATCTCCCTGTATTTCTAGAAATAAATGTTGTAGGCAGTCATGATTGTTCCAGAAGCCAGGGGTCGTTTTAGAGATTCACAAGATAGAATATTTTACACGTGTGCCTTCCGATGGGCATGGCAAGAACACTCTTACCTCATCCTGTTGTCCCACGACAGTCATGGGCTATATTTACTCAGCAGTGCTGAGTCCTTCTTTCTCACTAGGCTGCCCATGCTGCTCATAAAAGCAGCGGGAGGAAACAGGAAACTGGTTCAATCACACATATGTATAAATGGGCATCCTAGCATCCCTAAGTGCCTTTTCCATAGATACTTCATTGAAAAAATTACTTCAATTTGTTTTTGCAACTAGAGATAATAACTAGAATGTCTGTATGGAGTGTTTTTAAAATCCAAAACCAGCTATCAGAGTAGCATAGCAATAGCAATATTGTTTCATTTTACTGCAGTTATGAGATTCTTTAAATTACCTGTTAAATGTATATATACTCAGAGTATTACATATCATTTTTATGATTTGGATGAGTTACCAAATAAGTGCTTTATATGACTTTTCTGTTTGTTTAGTCAACATTACTATAATAATGATAACATTCACTAAAGGCTTTTTATATGCCAAACACAATGTTAAACCATTTTCATCCATACAATATTGCATAAAGTGTCTCATTATCCTTATGAACAGGTGGCTGAAAATATATGCTCAGGTGGCCTAACTGAATTGCTTGAGGTCATAGAAATATTTGAGCTGATATTCAATTCCAATTTTGTATTTCTTCCAATCCTATGAGGTTTTCCACAATAGCTCTCATCTCTCCATAAATATTAACAAATTTTAAATTGTAATTTAAGTAATAAATAGTATATAACTTAGAAATATTTATTGTTGAGATATTAAAATTGACAGATACATGACTGATTTATGTCATTCATTTTCCAATTAATACATCTCCAATTTTCAAGATCAACCTTACACATTGGAAAGTGTCCACTTTACTGGCTTTATATTAAAAAGTTACAAGGACAGTGGAAGATGTGGGGCTATAACATTTCACCTTAGAATCTGTGAAGGAGGAAGTACAAGTCAAAATGCATTCTTCAAATATAAAGGTGTGTCAAAACAGTCATACAATTAATTGTACCTCTAATACAGAATACATACAGTTATAAATAATAAAGAATAAGGGAAAGCAAAATTAAGTGTGCGTTTCTTGAATTGAGCAAATCAACAGAACTGATAGGAAGGACATGAGATGAGTACAGACTAATTGATAAATGCAGACAAATGAGCTATCGTGTCACTTGAGGGTCTTATTGGATAAGGTTTGTGAACATATTCCTGGGTGTTTGGACTTGAGTCATTAAAAACCAGTACTGGGTGAAATGCAAAATTGTATTAGCATGATCAACTCAGTTTTACACCTCTGCAAGAACTTTCTTTTCATAAGGTCTACTTCTATATATTCTAATGTTCACACTATGATTGGTTTAGCTCCAAAAGAAATGTTCGTTAGACTTGGGGAACATATTGGAAACAGTAGAAATGAAAAGCACTTTCCTAACCCTGGCAAATTTCTCAACTCTTTAACTAATCTAATTAGTTTTAACAATTTTTTTTTTTACAATAAATTTCTCTTTATGTGCCCTACAACTATTCATTCCCATCAGTCTTCTCTCTTAGACTATAAGTTATTTGCAGTCAAAATCTGCAACTAAGTTATCTTTACATCTTCCAAACCATGGACATCTTGTTCTGCAGATTTTGCAGACCCAGCAAATGGCTGAATGAAATATTTCAATTCTGGGCTCCATCTGAGTTGGTTTTCCTAGTGACAAATTTTACAAATGGATGCCTCTGTTTTCATCATATTTGAGAATTTTCTCTTTTTTCTGCACTGGAAAATTATTATCATTTAAACCAATTGGTTCATCCTAGAACCAGACAAACCCTATCTGTCTGTGATTCAGGAATTTCAGGTCTAAGGCCAGAAAGACAAAACAGCTTCTGGAAGAGAGTTGCATCCTGATTACACAGCGTACCCATCCTCCAAACAACAGAAATCTCCATTGATACTGCTCTAACATTAGACTCTGCAGTTCTGCCTAGGTTATGCCATTCCCGGCTTCAGAATGATGGATAAATAAATGGAATTCCTGGAAATTGGAAAGTGGGTCTTATTCACCTTTGTATCTCTGGTGCCCACTACAGTGCTTTGGCATATAGGATCCACTTAATCAACACGTGTTATAAATAAAAAAAGAAAAGAGCTTATTTTTGTAGAGCAAGCATCTGCCTTCCTATGGTTCCCAGCACAGGTCCTTGTTGTGGCCTTGAGAAAATCAAAAAATATATGCAGTATTTCTTCTATGTGACAGCTCTTCAGATATCTACAGACAGCTATCACTTCCCCTTTTAATCCTTTTTTCCCTAAAGATTTTGTTTCTCCAACTCATTTTTGGGGTGATGCCAAACCACATCATCTTTCAATTTCTATAAAGGTGACCATTTTGGACTAATTTCAAAATCATCTGTTAACCTGTGTTCAACTCCACTGTATTACAGTCTGCCCACTTTACCAGCTCTTTACATTACAAAGGAAGGTAATGACTTTCCAGCTACTTAGACATAGGTTCTGATCCCACCTCAATTAAAGAAGGTTTTTTTTCCCTTGCTTATGCCCTCATCACGTATAGGAATGTACCTCCATTGTAATTCCATAATTCTCCCCGTAATCATATGATTCTTGACTATACAGCTGCTATATGGTAAAGCCCCAGGGAGAAGGAGTTCACAGCCACTGTGAAACTACCATGGAGGCCACCACAATCCTTGGCACATAGTAGGCACTCGGTAAGTTTACTCAGTAAATACTGAGCAGGTATTCATTCAGTGAATACCGAAGGATACTTAAATACCGAATACTACCCCTATTAGCTTTATTTATACTTATAAATGTCAAAACCATTTTTTTCTTTATAATTCATCCTTGGAATTCATGAAATATTGAATGTGACAGGGTCAAGAAAAAGAACTCGGGATCAAGAGGTTCACAACCATAGACAACCACTATAGCTTGATCACTATCACTGAGATACAGTGATTTAATTACTCAACCACATAACAATCAGCCATATGGATGCCTCGTCTCTAAGGGTATCATGCCATCATCCTGATTACTACATCATTTTGCTAGAAGCCAAAGGAAGACAACACAGCACCTAAATTGCCATCTTACTCATACAAATTTTAATATCCCTGCCAAGGTACAATTGGAGACAAGGTAATTAGACGGAAATAATCTGCTGTGGGAAAAGTAGATGATATTCATTGTTTTCATGGTGTTTTTTACCTAGAGGGAAATGTCATGTTATTGTACGACATATGTCTCAGTACTTAAATTTACAACATACATATAGAGCAAATTTAATGTACTGGCACGATTCATGTAACTACTGCACCTCCAATGTGAGGTCTTTCAAGTAAGTAGAGTAGATATGGGGAGTCAAGGACTAGTGTTATATACTGGGGTAAACAATGTCATGTGCATTCTTCAAGGTCATGTCAGCTAACTCCAGCTGCAAAACATCTTCTTTCCTTTATTTTCCAAGAAAAGCATGCGCCTAATACATTTCGTTTCAGTACTCCCATGCTTGTTGAATTATGTGCCATATATAGTGTCAGCTCAAGGAATAAATGACAAGTTAGATAAAGGAAGTCCTGAAGAATTTTAGGCATTGAGTTGTCAGAAAAGTCATGATGTATTTTGTCTAAGGATTTCGTTGCAAAAAAATGCGTCGTGACTTTTCCAACAACCCAATACTTACACTTATGAGAGTGTGAGAAGTGTTGAAATACAACAAGTACCCAAACCCTTTGCAGCATACAGGAGGGACTTCTTGCCCACTTTAGAGGGGGAGTTGGGGGGCAGGAATGGTCTTCCAGAGTAAGCGATTCCTAAGCTTTACTTTAAGAACAAGTAGGAGTTAGCCAGATAAAGTGGGACATAGAAATATCCGGAGGGGAGGAAATAGTTTGGTATTACTGGAAAATAAAGCAGAAGGTGATGCAGAGGGGACAGGGGACAGAGAGGACTTCAGAGAAAAGCAGGGGCCAACTCTTGAACATCCTGGCAGGGCTTATGGAGGATTTTAGAATTTGTCTTAAAGGAAATGGGTGCCACTGCAAGCTTTTAAGCTGCAGCAAGCGTGACACAGTCTAATTCATCTTCTCGATGTGGAGAACAGAAGTGAGTAGAATAGAAGTAAAGTCATGGCAACAAGTGAATAGGTTGCTTCAGTTATCTATGGAAGAAGAGATAGGGGCATTAAACCTACTGTTGTGGCTGTGGGACTAGAGAAAAGACAAAAGAAAAGAATCAGAAAAGAGAAGTTTAGAAAGTTAGAATATATGGGCATGAGGTTTGATTGAAAAGATTCATTTAATACTAAATATAAAGGAATGTTCTGTCAACACTAGAGTATGTTCAAACAGCATAAAAGCAGATAAATAAATAGCTGACATCAGTTCCCAGTGGGGATAGTAACCATAGTAGGAGGAGGAAAGTGTCATTTGAGTTGAACAAAAGGATGGTTCATGTCCTAGGCAGGACAGCAGGAGATTTTATCATGCTACTAATATCGTAGCACAATTAAAAACTTATGTATTGTTTATATCTGGAATTTGCCATGTAAAATTTTCAGATCTTCGTTGACCATGGGTAACTGAAATGATGGAAAGCAACACCATGGATAAGGGGGTCTACCGTACAGCTTTTCAAAGGAAACATTTTGTGGCATAGAATAAAAATGGACACTTTGCAATCTCATAGAGTTGGAAAACTTAGTTTCCCATTTCACACTAAAGTTGCTGGTGGATGAACTAAAGAAACAGAAAATTTAGCAAGAAAGTGGCAAAATATGGAAGAATGTGGCTAAGAGGGTAGAGTCTCAAATTACGTAAGATTACAAAGTATCTGGCTGTTGCTCTGAGCACACTGGATTGGCAGAAACAAATGACCAGCTGCATACTAAGTTAGAATGAAAAGCTAATGCTAAAGATGTCTAACATCTGTTTTTTAAAAAAAATCTAAGTGTTCAGTTCTTTGGGTCATCCTTGCAACCCTGAATTTAGACACCAGAAAGTCAATTACTCTCCATATACTTTCCCTCCTTAATAACAGATATCCCATTTGCTTTAATTGTTTAATATTAATATATACATACACAGGCATATCTGTGCGTGTTATGTGAGTGTAATTCGTATTGGCCTGGAACACTGTGTTCACCGCTGTATCTGTAGCACCTAACGTATTCCCTGACAGAAATACATACAACGAAATAAAAAATATTAAAGAAAAACTATGGAATAAGAAGAAGCATGCCAAATAACAGGCGTAATGTGTATATGTTTGAAATTATCAAATATGTACATATATCTTTGGTCAAGTGCCAGATGATGATGTGTAAAATAAATGTGTTAAAATTTCTTATAGGGGATTTTTACTTCAAAATCATTCAGTATTGTTTTATATTTTAAAAAACAACAACACAAAAGATGGAGAATTGTTCAGGATTATCTGATCTGTTCCTTTTATATGTTATAACATTTTCCATGGTCTGTACACATGGGACCTGCCTTACGTCTGCGTTGGCATACACGTACGTGTAAGAGCAGTTGAGTGCTTCCTCAGAATTCAGATCTGATTATGAAAATGCCCCAGCAATCCACTGTAAGCTCATAACCAGTAATAAACATGAACTGCTTCTCCTGATGACCTAGTGTTTTAAAGTTTCCTCAAATGTTTGGGTTAATGCCCCAGATTGGGAGCACAAAGGCAAAATATTCTCTGCTTTGCAGAATTACTATTTGTAGGAACATGGACCTTACCACAAGGGTTTCACTGTGGCAATATAGATAAAGGCAATATAGGTTAAGGAATAACTTCCTGAAGTTATTCAATCTACATGCAATTAGCAGCATTGTATGAATTTTTTAAGTCTTTCTAAATACTTTGCAGTTGTTTATCATTAGTTTAGCCTTTGTAGACTGTAGAATGTAAACTATTTAAATCCAGAAGCCAATATAATATATCTCCAGGAAGATTTTATATATATATGAAGATTTCAGGAAGGCAGCTGATCTGTGAAGAGGACAAACACAAAAGGAGAGGAGGAGGAAAATGCCCTGCTTTCCAGTGTGGTAAAGGGCAGGATAAAATGTGTCAGGTTAAACCCATTAAAAATGGTGTGCTTGGGATGGCTGGTTAGCTCAGTTGGTCAGAGTGCAGGGTTCATAACACCAAGGTTCCCGGTTTGGTCCCAGCATGGGCCACTGAGCTGCGCCCTCCACAACTAGATTGAAACAACTACTTGACTTGGAGCTGATGGGTCCTGGAAAAACACACTATTACCCAATTAAAAAAAAAATGGTGTGCTTGGGTTGATGGAGGGAGGGGAGAAAGAGGAAAAAGGGCAGAGTCTATTCAAAAATCAGTCAAAGTAAAAGGTTTTATTCAAAGATGAATGAGGAAAAAAATGAACTATGCTGAGAGTTTGATACCTCTAGAAAATCTCAACACTTTATATCTACTTCATGTAAATACAGAGAGTGCCCAAAAAATGTATACACATTTTAAGAAAGGAAAAATGTATTAAAATTGTAATACTCAATGTATACCAATAACAAAAGATGAATACAAGTCACGTTTGACTTCTGCAATTACAAGAGGTGCTCAAAGTGGTTACTATCAGCATCCAGACACTTCTGATTACGGCAAACTGCTGCTTGAGCAACGTTGACCAAAGAGTCCACTTGTATACACATTTTTGGCAACACCCGTATAACAATCATCTTGAACACTAAATACTTTTATCTCCTTTGCAACTGAAGAGCCAAAGTTCCCTGGGGAAATAATTTGCCCAAATTAAAAGTGCTGGTTAACGGTGAAGTCTGTAATTGAGCTCCATTTGCATCTGAGGCCTGGGCTGTTGGCCACACCCAGCAGTAAGGGCTTCTCTGGAAGGCAGAAGCCAGTGCAGGTGTCAAGTAGGGCTGTGGCACATGGGATGCAGAGAAGGTGATGCAATGGTGCAGATCACTAGGGTCTGGAAGCTGTGGAGCTTGTATTTTGTGGGCTTTGTGTATGGGAAGTGACTGGAGCCTCTTAAATGAAGGGGCGAGCTGTTTTAGAAAGGTCATTCTGCTGAGAGTGCGCCATCACTGACAACACCATCCATGCTCTTGGCTCTGTTTTCAAAGGCAAATGCCCCTAAGAAAAGTAATACCTCCAGTTCTTAAGACTTAAATGCAAAAGAACTAATTGAAACTCACAGAAAGAGACTGGCAAATAGAAGGAGGTAAAATTGCCCTGGAGAAGAGCAAAAAGTGAGTTGGGGAACAACTTTCTCCCCAGATTTTGAGTTTGTCCAGGTAACGAAGTGTCTGTATTGGACAAATTCAGAGCCGGAGGAATGTACAAATTTTCAAGTCTATGAGTTCAAGTCTTATAAACCCACTTGCCTGGGATGGCCCTGCCTCCATCTCATCCTCCACCACCTACCCAAATTCTAGTCGTCTTTCTGGAGTAAGCTCCAAAGTCACCACATTCATGAAACTCGTCCTGCCCCTCAGTTCACTTCAATTTCTCGGTGGCACTTTGGTTATCTGTGTTCCTCTCTCTCATCTTTCCTTTGAAGGGCTGATGAACGGAACCCCACCAGGGGACACGTCTCATGAGAATCTCATGAAGAGCATCCCGGGGGGTTTGCAGGGCATATCCTGTCTCATTCTATGAGGAAGCCCTAACTCTACCAGACAGTGAAAGCAATGCTTAGGTTTCATTCATGCCTTACATAGTTACTTTCATTCATTTAGTCCGGATAATATCCATGCTGCAGTACACCACATGATCTTATTTGAAAACCAAATTAAAATTATAAAATATCTTTAATATACAAAAGAAACAGTATAATACAGTGAACATCCACAAAGTAAAATTTTGTATTTGACAAATGTTAATATTTTGTTAAATTTGCTCTTGGTCATGCTTTTTAAGTCATGAAGTATTGCCCCATACACATGGAATTTACTTTTGACCTCTTTCCAGGCATTCTCTCCATTCTTCTCCAAAGGGAACACTATACTCATTGGGGGTTTTTGAAACTTCATAGAGCCCATTCATTCCCCATGATTATAAGGTAGATGAGAGTTCTGTATTTCCCTGTAAAAATTTGTTCTAGATTGCTTTAAAAATGACTTACACTATTTGGATTTCCCCCAAAATTGGTGTGCCCAGAACCCTGAATGGAGCATGAATCTCGGTACACTTTTCCTTAGTAGACTCTAAGTCAGTGCTGGCCCCTGCCACTACACCCAGTATTTTCAGAGCGCTCTTTTCCTAAATATCTATTGAGCTCTGCAGATTTTCATCACAAGTTTCTTATGTAATACAATTCTGCTGTAGAGAGCCTTTTATTTTCAAGAGCTTTCTTCACCCATCCTTATAATGACTGAGAAAAACTGAAGAGAACTTGTTTTTTTCACCATTTGAGAACTGCAACAAACCAAAGAATAGAAAATGTAAGAGACAGGCTGAGGGTCTCACAATCCACAGGGGACTGAACAGACAAAACATTTTAACATTTTATAACTGTGTCTTCATCTCTTCTCAAAACGTACACAAAACACAGTGGTATTCTTTCCAAGATGTATTCTTTTTGTATCAGAGAACTTCATTTCCACTGTTACAAAACAAATAACTTTCTTAGAGTAATCTTGAGAACCTTTGCTATTTCATTTTTTCTTTTTTTCTTTATTCAATTCTGGATACCTTTTGTTTGAAGCAAAGGGAACAGGAGGTTAAAAAGAATGACATTTTATGATGCCAGATGAAAACTTCTAAAACCTATGCTGTGATGCTAAATCTTATTCATCACATTTCTCAGGGAAAAACAAAAAACAAAAATCTATTTATAATATCATTTTACCACTGAGGAAATTGAGGTTTGGAATAAAAAGATATCTCTTCTAAGGTCACAGATACTAAGGTCAAGATTATAACACAGGTCTGTTTGACAAATACCCATATCATTCTGTCATTGGTTTTCAAAAGTTTTGTCTGGATTAACTGATTGGATTGAACAATCTGAATTGCCCATTTATTGGATACTTTCTCAGTCCTAGTGGAGAGCTTGAGGCAGCATGATACAATTTTTTAAAACTGTAACATGGTGATAGTAGCCCTACCTAAAACTAAGGTCCTATGAACTGAGGAGATTGGGGAACTCAAAGTGTTTATTTATTGATTATTATCTATGAGATTGACAACTATAGAAAATTGTGAAAATATACAGAAATCAGTTATATATTTTTTTCAATCCAGCTCCAACTACTGAAGACATTGACCAACACTGTTTTTGAGAAGGATTTTAGAGTTTTGATCAGTTTTTTATTTGGCCAAAGTTATCATCGGTAGCATTCTAATCTCAAAGTTTGGTGTGTTTTCTAACTTTCTAAATCTATTTGTAATACACAAAATATTTAGTATTCTAAATCAGCTAGAAAGATAAGTCATTTCACAGAAAGAGAACTTTTAGGGAATAGTGTAATTTACAAGGATATATAATATATAATGAGATACATAGAGAATAAATTTTATAGGTACTAAATGATGGAAAATCATTAATTTTGAGTCAGAAGGTCTGGGTCCTAATCACTGTTATGATCCAAACAAACTTCTCTGAGCCTGTTTCCCCATAATTATAATAATGTCAGAACCAGGTCATCTTTAAAGTTCCCTGACTTTATGACTTTTCTAATTCTCACTCAGCTAGTGTTTTTCAAGCCATGTAGGAGTGGATCTAGCAATGACTAGAAACTATTTTATCACAAATTATAAAATATCATTAGAATTTTCCTTAGGTAATGAAAATGATAGACCATGCAAGTGGTTTGGGAAAATAAACAAAAGCAAGTGACTTATGAAAGAGCCTTTATAATTAAATGGTGACATTTTGACAGTTAAAATTAACTTTTAATATCCTAAAAGGTAAATCAGCTGTCTTTGCCAAGTTGGTCAAAATATTCCATTATTTATAAAGTCTATTTGAATAAGTGACAATGTGCATTTATAAATCAACTGGATATCATTAGATTAGTTTGAAAGTAAGTTCGCTTTAATGCTTCCAAGTAAAAAAGGTTTTGTCTAAATTGTAAAAATAATCTTTTACATTTATACTAAAGTATAAAAAAAAATTTAACGGTATATACTAGCCACTTATTTATTTGAGGTTTTAAAAATATCTTTTTATGCTGATTTAACAATTCCTAAATTGTATTATTTTGTGATAGCAAAAGAAAAAAGTTGAGACAGATATACCTGCTAGCATATTAACAAAATTCAGTCTTATATTTGTTTTTTGATATTGAATACCTTTTGATTATTAAAGTAACAAATGTCAACCGTCAGCATGACTACAGAACTCTGTCAACTAATAGGTACTCATTAGAACTGTTAAAAAGATGAAATCTCCACAAGTCCAGGGTTTCCATTCCCCTGTGGGGTGGGGCATGCAGCTCCTCATTGTAGGACATTAGAGGAACTCTAATGGCTTCTTTCCTCTGCCTTTAGATATTGATTTCTCTCTTTTCTTTCCCTCCTTTCTCTTCCTTCCCCAATGAGGGCATGCTGCTGTTGGGTTTGTTCATCCTTTGAGGAGGAAGTAGCAGGGAAAGGATTCAACCACCTGCATGACTGAGTGCTCCAAGGTACACACGGCTGTTCGGGGCTATGGTGGATGCTCACTCGGGGAAGGCTCACGATGAGGATTTCATAGGATCTAAGGAGAAAAAGGGAGAGACTCACACAGCCATGAAATGAGGCGGACTAAGATCAGTGCCCAAGAGAGGGGAGAATAAAGCACAAGGGAAGCATCTTAAAAAGACACATGCATCCAACTGCCCTATCATGTAGTTTTTTAGAATTAGAAGGGACATTCAACATCATTTAGTCCAAACCTTGCCCAGGATCTTTCCACATATTAGCAAAAGAGCTAGAATCCCTGCCTATCAATATTTCCCCACTTCGGATTGAAACATCTTGTTTCAGTCCTCAACTTTCAGATTTCTGGCCCCTCATACTTATTCTCTATAGCCCAATCCTGACTTCTATTTCCAGTAAGATTAGAGTTTCCTTCTGGATACACCCAATGTTTTCCAAATTCTAAACCTAACACACACACACACACACACACACACACACACACACACACAAACACAAATGTGCCAAAAAATATATATATACACATTTTAAGGAAGTAAAAAAACTATATTAAAATTGTAATACTTTAATAGACACATATACCTATAACGAAAAATGAATACAAGTCATGTTTGACTTCTGCAATTACAAGAGGCGCTCAAAGTGGCTGCCATCAGCGTAATTTTAATAGCTTTTTCCTTTCTTAAAATGCGTGTACGTTTTTTTGTCACCCTGTGTGTGTGTGTATGTGTGTGTGTGTGTGCGCACACACACTGAGAAATACATATTTCATATATATATATATATATATATATATATATATATATATATACACAATCATTATTATAAGGAGAATCTGTATGATAAAAATCAAGAAAGTTTAGAAGGGAAACATTTTGGGGTAGAAAGTGAGCTTCATTTTCCATTGGCTGCTTCTGCAGTGAAAGCAAGATTTCAAAAGCAGCGTTCCCGATGGGCAAATGGAAATGGGGAAACTGATATGCTGTAGGTCACAGCTGTATAAAAAAGGTAATTGTAAAGTGGTATAAACACTGAAGTGTGATGAGGTAAGTCCTTTAAGAGCATCACACAGTGAAAAAAGTAGAGAAATGATTCAGATAATGGCTCATATTTATCGAGCAATAAGAGGAAGAAGAGACAAGGAAGGAAGAAATGATGGGAAAAAGAAGGAAAAGAGGGAAGAAGGAAGTGAGGAAGTCGGATTATAGAAAATAAAATCAGGAAAAAACAAGTCATAGAAGCTTAGAAAGGTGAGAGGTCAAGGAAGTCTGGTAGTCGACTAAGTCAGAACCATACTTTTGCCACCATATTTCAAAATAAACTCTGGATGATTTTAAAAAGGTAAATATTGATTAAACACAACCTACAGGAAAAAATAACACTGGTGAATGAAGAAAATAATTACTAGCCCTGTGGAGAAATGTTATATTCATCTTTGAAATGAAATAAAAGACAAAAATTACAAAGAAAAAGTATATATGTATGTATGTATATAAAACTAAATATATTAAATATATGTATAAAAGTAACAAAATAAGTTAAAAAGAAAATGACACACTAGGAAAATATTAATACCAAATGTGATTGGAAAAATGTCAATATTTTAATTAATTATTTTATTTATCAATGTAAGATAGCCAATATTAATAAAATAGTAATTTATCAAACAGACTAAATTATTAGCATAACTAATTAGGTAAATTATTTAATAATGAACATGAATAACATCAAGTAAATAACACCAGTAAATAAGATCAATTAAAAAGTAATTGGAAAGAAAATTCAAAAAGGAGAAAATATAAATAGTTTTTTAAAAGAGTTGCAAAAATTGTTCAATCAAGAGCATATACATTAAAGCACGATTTAGGAACCTTTAATAATAACATAATCAAAGAAACATTCAAAACCACCAAAACCCAGGTCTGATGAGGTAGTTGAGAAGCTGGTAAAATTACATACTACCTCTTGCCTCAAAAACTGGTCCAAACACGATGGAAAATAATACAGCAAAACATGGCAAAGATATAATGATGTTTATCCTTATGAATCAGTTTAGTCCTAGGAATTAATCCTAAGGAAATAATTAAAGGTAATAATAAAAGAAAGTAATAAAGAAAAGAAGTTTCAAGTTCTTTTTGTGAAGTTCTAAGGCAAATTTTCATGACTCATAAGAGATAGATAGGGATATTAGACTCCTTCATTTTACCTATTTATTTTTAAAATTTATAAAGAATTTTTACGCGGTTTTAAGTTGCACAATAATTCACTTTGCTGGGTATCTTTATTCTTATTTTAATGAAGAGGAAGAATCACCCTTACCCAAAGTTATACAGCTCATGTGTAACACAGCTGGGGCTTGAGCCCAGGCCAAAACAACTAAACCAGCTCAAAGTTGATTACAGGTCAATTCACCTAATCTTTTCAATTAATTAAGTCTCTCTCTGCCTCTCTTTCTCTCTGCCTCTGTCTCTGTTTCTCTCTCTCTCTCTCTCTCTCTCTCTCTCTCTCTCTCTCTCTCTCACACACACACACACACACACACACACACACACACACACACACAGCACTATGTCAATTCCTGCAAAATTCAAGATTCACTTTTGCAGTAGGGCTTGGGGTCTATTTCTTTTCTTGTTAGCACTTTTATTGCCGTATTGTAATAACCTCAATGTCACTTGCTTCTCTGTGTCTGTTTTTTCCCCCCTATAATTCACACTATACACAACTATGAAAAAAATCCTCTTGAAGTATCCAGACCATAAATAACATCCATCCAATACTGAAGATATACTTGAGGCCTAATGCAAGTGTATATTTCTGTAAAACTTCACTGAAAAGAGTTCAAATACATGCTTGGTGATATTCCAAGAGCTTGGCAGGTTATTCTCTGCTAACCAGAAAACCACTTCCTACAGGTCTGAACAGTATGAATATATTAATAAAACACAGAACCATCTCAAGGCAGAAGACAGTGAGTGGTTTATTGATAACCAATTGCCTTCTTTTTTTCCTTTTTGTTTATACTTGCTTTCAAGTGCTACCTCCTAATTCGGACCATTACACGCACACTGAGCTTCCCAAAAAACTACTCCATACTTCCTGAGTTTAGCTGCAGCTGTACAATGCCTTCTAATTATAATATTTCTGAAATACATCAGGTTTACCAGACACCTCTTTTAAATTCTAGAATTTGGCAGAGTACGTACCAAATTAGAATTTCAATATTCCTCAGTATTTTATTCAAGAAGAAAATGATACCTTTTCAGTATGCATAATGAAAAGATATAAAGCACTATAAAAAGTATCTGGAGATATTCAACTTTTAAACAAAATTAGCAAACATGTGGTACTTAATACATATTGATGATTATAAAGTAAGACTTTTCATAGGAATCAGAAAAACCCTTTCAAATGTTAATCACAGTTCCTACCATTTGTAAAGAATGATATGTATAGTTATCAATTTGCACAGTGCCCACTTAAAAATGAACAGGTCAGCTTGGAGAAATATAACAAACACAAAAAAATACATTGTGCTAATTATGTGTCAGTCCCTGGAGCCATTCATTCATTCATTCATTCACTAATTTAGCTACACTCGCTCACCTTTAAACTTCACAAAATCCTTACTAGATAGGAACTGTTAACATTCACATGATATTCAGAGGCACTAAGAGGCTAAGTTAGTTCAAGACCTCAGGTTAAGTGGTAGAGCTGGAATTCGAACCCAGGCAGTCTCAGTGCCTGTTCTCATACTTGCTGTACTATTTTGATTCTACACATTCTTTTTTCATAATAAAGAGATAAAAAGAATAGTATCTGGAATAGTTGTTGATATCTCTCTGACATTGGCTTTAATTTGTTGCTATGGAAATAGAAAATAAATCAAAGTATGAATTTATGAATTAATTTAACACATCAAAGCTGTCCTAAGGATTCGTTGCCTAGGAGGAAATTCTGCAGGCCTTATCTCTTAGCACTGGATTGCATTCTAAATACAAGAACACCAATAGGTTTGCCTTGAGTTTTAGCTTTTTTCATGTAGAAAATGTTCCCCAATATTCTTTTCAAGGGCAAACATTCTAAAGGATGCCCAACATTACTCTAATTGGGTCAAGTTCACATGGCAGAATCATACTAGAAAAATCTAAGAAAGAAAGCTATATAGAAAGATGCAAGTGTTAAACAGACTTTCATAATTCATTTCTTGTTCACTTTATAATCAACTATTTTGTGTGAAACTCTGGGCTAAAGTCAAGACATAAGCATATACGAATGTTGGTGTTATCCACAGTATCTGGAACACAAAGTAGCTAAGAATTAAATGTTTTGAAAAATAAAATATAGAATCAAAAAGGTAAACAATCAAGGAGTTGTCATAAAACTGATTTTGAGAACTTGAAAAAGAAACTTGAGAAATGAGCAACATAATTATTAAAATATAAAACTCAATGAAGTTATACAGTAGATGAGATACAGCTAAAGAAAGAACTGGGATACTGAATGAAAGCAAATTACCCAGAATAGAGGACAGAGCAGAAAAGCAATATAATGAGAGAAAGGTGAAGAGACGTGGCAGAAAGAATTAGATGGTCTCAGACTCGACTTTGGTCACCTTCATCACTACCACTTTGGACCAGCCCACCATTTTCCATTCTCTCTCTCTCTCTCTCTCTCTCTCTCTCTCTCTCTCTCTCTCTCTCTCTCTCTCTCTCCTGCCTATCTCTCTCCTTCTCTTTCCCTCTCTCCGTTTCTCCTTACCCCCTCAACCCACACTCCACACTAATATTATGAGAATTTTTCAAAGCCTTTTGAGAGCTGCTGTTATGCTGCCTCATCACACCGAAATACTTGAATACTTCAGTGTGTCTCCTCCTCACCAAAACATATCAGACACTTCTACATAAACATATTCAATATTTCAAGTCAGGGAAACAACACTGATTCAATACTCCTATATAATCCACAGATCTGATTAAAATTTTATCAATTACTTCAACAATGTCTCTTTTTCCCTGTGGGCCAGGAAACTACCCAGGAACACATATTTAATTGTCTTGTCTTATTGGTACTATCTGGAATGTTTCTCAAGTCTTTCACAGGTTTAAAGATTAAAGCCCTTATATTCTGCAGTATGAAACTGAATGTGAATTTGTCTGATATTTTTTTTTTTATGAAAAATCCTAGCAGGAATGCCACAAAAATAATGTATCCTCAGTGCATTAAATCAGTAGGTTTAGGATGTCAGCACCTTGTACCACATGATGTTAACATATTATAGATCGTCTGGTCACGTTGGTGTCTGCCAGGTTTCTCCACAATCATTTTTCCTTTGTAATTGACTGGTATTTTGTGAGAAGATAATAACAGATTATGACAAATTATATTCCTCACTGGCTTTAGTCTGTATGGAAAATTCCACCCGAATTATCCAGCATTCATATGTTTGCACTGTAATGCAAAGAAGAGTCTTCACTTGCCCACATTTCATGTATATATTTATTCATATTTATTTACATCACTATGGAGCCACAGAATCCTGTTCTACTCAATGGTTTGTATTCATTATTACCATTATTTATTTTAATGCTAAAATTAACCCAGATTTGTACTGTGTCTTTTTAATAGAAATATCCCCATATTTTTTAGTACATTCTTATTTTCTAGCATGAGTTGTTCCAGGCTTATTATGTACTTTCCCTGCCACAGTCTAATAATTTCTAAAGGAGCCATGGTTCCTTTACAGGAGGATGGTATTTAAAACTAAGATCTGGGCACTTGGGCTTGTTGTCACTGGGTGCCCTTGCTTCTAGGTTATCTCAGATGAAAAGTGAAGAAATTACACAACTACATATATCTATATATTCGTATATATACCAGGGGTACCCAAAACTGTATACACAACTTGTATTTATCTTTTATCAGTCTATATTGGGTATTACTATTTTAACAGTTTTTTCCTTTCTTAAAATGTATATACATTTTTTTGTGCGCGTATGTGTGTGTGTGTGTGTGTGTGTATACCTACCTCCACACACATCTATATCTATATATACGTATATATCATGTTTTAAATATTCTTTTCATACAATTTCCATCTAGCAAATCTTACACTAAACCAAGCCATTATAATCTCTCATCAAGATCATGCAATATCTCGTACTGGTACTGGCCTTCTTGTCCTAAGGCTAAGGAACTTAGAAATAGAACTTAGATTGCATCTCTCTTCTGTTTAAAAATATCTAATGGCTTCTATCCAATTCTGGGGAGCGGGGGGAGAAACACGCAACTTTAACACCAGGTTTACAAGGTTTCATGTGGTTTGTCTGCATTTTTTTATCTTTTCTCTTTTCCCTTCAACGGAGGCCACTTTCTTTTATTTCTGCAAACTTGTCAGGTTCTTACTTCCATAGGATATTTGTAATAGCTTTTTCTCCAAATCATTCCAGGGATAGCTTCTAAATGACTGTCATTCGGCTATTTACTGCCATGGTACTTGCTCAGAGACACTTTCTCAGACAACATTAAGTAAGCTTCTCAGTCACTATCGTGCTGCTCTTTTCTGTCCTGCAATGATGATCATTATTTCTTGTTTGGTTTTGTATAAAGTATATCAAATGGGAATTTTTAGGCCTCAGTTTCAGTAGCCATTACAAAGATTTAGAATAATAACAAAGTTGCCTAGCATCTTACATCTCCTAATACTTCATGATAGGGGAGACTTATCTTGGTCTGGAGTTGCTTGTAAATTGATGTCTGTCTCCTTCAAATGGTGGTGCTTGCTGCCCATTACTTTTGATTTATATTTACTTACTAACCCAAGACATTATATATTATTATTATTATTATTGTCTATTTACATTATCCACATTTCATTTCATTTCTTATACATTATATCTTGCCTTAAGTTTGTGTATTTTTCTTCTGATTGTATCATATTTTTTAGAGTGTCCTTTACTGAGTAATCCTTGGTAGCCAACTCAGTTTTTGATTCTTTGCAAACAGCTTTCTTTCACAGTTGTTTTTGGAAAATGGTTTTATCACGGGGAATACAATTCTGCATTGACGGCTATTTCTTCTCTACAATTTGAAGATACGTACATATTGTACCACTGCCTGATGGCTTCCATTGTTACTTTTGAGAAGTCAGCTCCCTGTCTAATTACTGTTTGTTGGTAATCATTTCCTTTTCTGGATGCTTTTCAGAGTTCCTCTTTTTTCATATTCTGCAATTTTATTACAATGTGTCTAGATATGTAGTTATCTTAATTTATGTGTTTGGTATTCAATGAACTTACTGAAATTGAAGGTCGATCTCTTTGAACAAGTCTGAAAGCTTCCCTCATTCTCTCTATTCTCTTTCTCCAGATTTCAAATTAGAGATATGTTAAAATTTCTCATTTTGTTCTCCTTATCTTACTCTATTCTTTATACTTTCTAGCTCTGTGCTCTCTTAAGTTACATTTTGCAATTTTCTTCAGATTTATAGTCAGTTCATTAGTTCTCTTCATCTATGTCAATTCTATAGTTTAACAATGAACTTTTTAGGACAATGATATATGTTACAAATCAAGAAGTTCATATGGTTCCTTCTGAAATCTGTTCATTCTTTTTATTCACAATCTCTGCGCTTATACTTTCAAACATTTCTTTTACTTCTTTGTATATAAATGATATTATAATATTGTACACATGATACTTTAAATATCTAAAGCCGTTGGGCACCTTTAAGTTTCGCTCATGGTAGTTTGTTGCATACATTGTGTTAACTGTGATTTGTGTAAATCTAGGATGGATTTATGAATTTTTAGAGTAGGCTGTTTGTTCTCCTTCTCATTGAGCCACAGCCAAGACAAATACTATTTCTTATCTCTAACTGCAGAATGTGGCTTTTCTAGACTATTCTTTAAAGATGGTACAGACAGTCCTTGCATCACATGGCTCTAAAAAGTGCATTTTCAGCAAGGCCTTCAATAGCTCAGTCGGTAGAGCAGAGGACTGTAAAAAGTTCAATTTTCAACTACTACGGTGTAATTAAATAACACTAGTACCCCAACAACACAATTAAAATCCTTTACCATGATATATTAATGATATGCAGCTGAATAAAATACATACTTCCCTGCTAAATCTTTAATTCACAAATCACTTCCAAAATAACAGATGCACATCAGGTCAGTGGCCAATCACATGACTGCTTTTGAAATCTGATTGTGATTGATCATCTGTTATTTAGTTCATGCACAGACAGCAAAGAATGTAGCTGTGTTACCTCTTTGTCTGACAAAAAACCCATAGAACATTTTACAAAAATGGATACTCAAAAGGGGGACTGACAGACAAAGATGAAAGTAGAGTGGAAAGGAATAGTGAGAATGCTGGAATTGAAACTGAAATCAAACAAAAATTAAAGAGTTTACTGCTTTTTGTAATACATTCCAATCTATCCCTTCATTTCAAAGAATATATTGATGTTAGCCTTGTTTTCTTAATACAGCCCTATTTTTATCTAACTCTGAATAGGAGATGCTTTCCCTAAAGAGGGACTTATTCATATTAGGTGAATAAACTTTGAGAAAAATGTTTATGTAAAGACTGAGGGCCTCAATGGGCATATATGTTTGCATGGCCTCCCTTTAACCAACTGCTGAGTTTATTTTTGCTGAGCAGGATAAATGGATTGTTCTGTACAAGAGTGAGAAATTAAGGTAAGAGATATTTAAGGGAAAAAAATCAGAGATATTTAATGTGGAATTTAAAGTTTCTTATCATTTATTTGTGATGTAGCTACCTTTCCTCATCTCTTTTTTCAATCTTTAATACATTTCTTACTAATGGGTTCAGAAGTTGGATCTGTTCGTTCATGTACTTATAATGAGGTTTTAGCATTTGGTAATCAAGTACATGCTCTTTAGCATTCAAGATGGTATTCGAATTAAATTTACCTCAAAGTCAAGCATCCTCTATAAAGCCTTTCTTGGAGGCTGTGGTCTGTTTCCCATCATTAATGTGATGTGACTTTTTGAATTTTGGGTATGTGATTGCATATGTCTCAGAATGAACATATTTTCACTGCATAAACATTTTTTTCTTTGCTCCCAGCAAGTAAAAGCAATTTAAATATTAACTTGAACATCTGACTCTATACTCATGGTTTTTTTGCTGTTTGTTTGTTTGTTGTTTTCATGAGGCCTTGGGGATGTTATTATCTTCCCTGGTTGAAAATATTCAATGTTTGTGCTAGTCGATGTCGTATGATGGAAACTCTGCTATTATATTTCAGTTGGATTTTTCTCTCCTTGTTTCACGCACAACCATCTTGTTTCCTCCTTCTCCATTCAAAAACTCAACCATAAACTACTTGAGCAAAGAAGTATGTCTTCTTTTGTCGCCTCTAAAATGTTTGTCACAGTGCTTAAGCCCACAGAGGATGGGGAGGAGGTACCTCTGAATTTCCCAGTTCTGTTATTCTAAGTGTTGCAGTCAGCCATAATTACCAATAATGTATCCACCAAAAACCAAATATTTATGAAGAACTCATTATTTGCCAATGGATACATTTCTGGGCATGTGTATAACTATAGCATGCATGAGTAAAAAGAATTCTTTACACTCCTAGGGAATAGGAATCTATCATTCTTATCATGATCAAAATCTCAATGTAATATTTCATTTCAAAAGCCACCCTGATTAAATTATATAATTAAAATGGGCAAATGCTCATTACTCACCTATTCACTGGATCTATTAGAATTTGATTTGTTCCTTCCTAATGACCAAACTTACTTGATATTTAAAGTCTCAATTATAAAATTGATTCCAGAAATAGACAAAAGCATTAAAGGAAAATAGGTCTATAGTAATCCACCATATATCCTAGTTGTGGATCCTTTCACTGTAAGACATCTCATGCAGGACTGAGAAGCATCTCCCTTTGCTACTGATATAGCAAATCATGAATGCTTAATGTGTCAACTTCTAAATGTTTTATCACCTCAAAATCGATTTGATGCCTTCAATGGTTTCTTTGCACTCAAATAACAATAGAAATGAGAAAGAGTAACTTTTATTTGATGAAGGAGCCCTTCACTCCCCTCAAAAATAAAAAAAACAGAGAAGAAGAAGAAAAGGAAGAAAGGATAGATTGCAGAAACAGAGAAGGGCCTAAAAGGAATATGGGTCTTTAGACACTATGATATGTCCACATTCAATGCATACCCAGGTCTATAAGATCTGGCAGATCTGGCAAACACAAGCACCTATGATACACATGTGAACATAGAAGCAAGTTAAGACCGACCTGATTCAAATATGGGTATGGAAGTATTGCCTATCAATATGATCTTAATCTGTGCAAAAAATATTAAAGCAGTAACGTGTTCTGACAGGGAGAGAAACTCAGAATATTGCAGACTTTCAGCCAGTTGCATTCTTCCAATCCCATTTCCTGAAAATTTTGGGGGGGCTTATTCCTTCATTACTAATATTTATTGAAGTAGAATACTTGTTTTACCATCTTCTAGTCTACATAAACACTTTCACCAACACATTTTATTAATAAGTGTATATTAATTTGTATTAACTACTAATTCTAAAATAGTTCTTCCTATGTGCTATGTACTGTTCTAAACACTTTGTGTGGGTGTGTGCCTGTGTGCCAATTTGTGTCTATTTGTATAAAACTTCTTTAATCCTTATGACACTGCGAGCCAGGTGACATCATTCAATTTTACAGATTTAATTACAGATTAATCAGCATACATCTACAACTTGTCCAAGATCACAAAATTAGTTTATAGCAGAGCTTAGGTTAATACCAGAAAAATTTGGATGCTCGTATCCAGTAGACTCTATAACCACCAACAGTGAATTGAAGTGACTTTTCAACAATCCCTTGCATCTATAGAGCTGTGTCTATATGCACGTATGCATGTATGCTGACATCTGTATGTATAAATCTTTAAATTTAGAAAAATAACTGGATGGAAAAAAACCAGTAAGATAGGGGTTGTAATTTCTAGGTTATAGTTTATGACTGATCTCATGTTATCATTTATATTTTATACATTTTCCAAATATTCTATAGTAAGCATTCGTCATATTTTCATAAAACAACATATTCACAAAAATGTTCATAACATGAATATAAATGTTCAAAGTGAATGGGCCAACCTATAAAATTTCACCTATGACTGACATTTTATGGCCCCTTTTTCCTGCTTTAATTTTCTCTTTGGCACCAGTCACCATTTGTTTGATATAGTTTGCATTCTCCTTACTTATATTGTCTCTCTCCACCAGTAGAATATGAACTCCCTAAGAATAATTTTTTTATGATTTGTTTATAGCTGGAATTAAAACAGTGCCTAGTACATTACATGAAATCAATTAGCATTTGGTCAACAAACAAAAATAACTGAAACAGTATAAAAAGTAATTACTTAAAGAGTCACACTTGAATTAATAAGAAAATTTATCCATTGATGTTGCTTTATAAATGTGCAGTAAGCCGCTTTTATTAAAAGCACATTTATTCGCTTATGTTCATTTGTCCAGATCAGACTTTTCATCACAAAGAAGACAAAAATGCGAGCAATCAGTCTATTTTTGAGGATTTTGTTCTTCCTACTGCATATGCTATCCTAAACAGAGCAAGTTCATGTTTATTCGCAAATAGATTTTATTCCTCACATCAAAAGGTAGTCTGAGTGCACAGAGTGAGAGAAAAGATGAGAAAGTGTTCATCCACTCAGTTCCATTTTCTCTTTGGGCAGGGTACAGAAAGTAGAATAATTGATGTTCACAAATTAAAATTCTTTTGAGCATTCAAGGATTAACTCCCACATGGTGGTTCACTGATATACCAAATCAGGAGGATTTCAACTTAGAAAACAACAGTAAACAGGAGAGTAGGCACGATTATTGAAGATAAAATAGAAAAAGGTGTTTTCTGTATACAAGGATAGAGTAGAGAAAATGAGGATAAAATTAGAGAAATTGTGTTGAGCTCGTAATTTAAGATTGTTAAGAAACAAAATCACGCTCTGTTGAAAGTAAGATCTAAAACTGGAGGAGTATCCTACAGGTTACACGTTGCCAAGGGCATTAGAACAAAAGTGACAAAGAAAAGAAAAGAAAAGAACTGGTAATTGACAGTGCGTTGTTACTTCCTATTTTAAAAAAATCAGAAAGCATGAAAAATCAGCTTTATGTTATCCTTGTTAGCGTCAGAGCCCTCAAATGATTTTTTTTTTTTTTTTTTTTTTAGGATGAGAAGGCGATAGAAGAGGAGGAAGTTGAAAATTAGAAAATACCAAAGAGAAACGGTAGTTTCTTTGACATTCAAATGTATCCAGATAGCACAGATTTTGAAAGATTTCCTAGGCTCCTTTCTGAAACCTGATATTTCAGAATTAAACTTCTGCTTCTTTTGCCACCTTTACTGTCACTACACACCTACACACACACACACACACACATACACACACACACACACACACACACACACACACACACACACACACAGAGAGACAGGCAGAGATTCATATCATTTGTAAAGATTTCTATTACTTCAGAGCCACCTGATTTAGAATAGAAAAACCAATGAGATCTTTACTATGAATATGGGCTAGTAAATTGAGGGAAGGATAAAACTACTTATGCCATGATTGTAGATCTTTGTGCTTCTTTGACCCATGAAGTATTTTATACAAAGGCACATCCTTTAAAAGGATTCCTTTTCTCTCCCCCTCCCCACCATCTCTGCTTTTCCAAGCCCCACCAGTCCTTCCTTCCTCTCACATATGGCACTGGCCAAAGGTAATATCTCATACAAAATTAGGTCAAAATAAAGAACATCAAGCTTTGGCAATTTTATTTCCAGGAAATGTGTACTTTTATTTTAAATGAGTTTCTTTCATATTGAGGTTCTTGACATAAACTCGGATAAGGAGATCATTCAGATACTGACGTTGGAGCTGACTTCAGCTCACAGAATCTTCGGGCTCGCTCTATAAAACCCACAAAGCTATCTGTCATTAACGTTTGTATTCACAGTGATTAGGCACAGAAAGCTCTCTCAGCACTTTGGGACAAGAGTTCTTTGTCACCAGGATGTGTTGCCCACTCAGGTGGAATTCAATACTACAGCATTCAGGCTTTCAGCTGGAGAGAGAATCAATAAAAAGATTATGCTGTCTCCATGAAGGCCTTGCAGGCAGGAACCAGGAAGATTCACAGAGATGGGCCTTTTCAGACAAATGGCAATGACGTGTTAGAACTACGCCAAAATAACTGTAAATATTAGCAGGGAGTGTACTGTTGAACCAGGAAGGGTTTCAAACCCAAGGAGTAGGTCCAAGCCCCGTGCTTCTGGGTGATCCTTAAAACAAACAGGGACAGGCATGCAGAAATAGGACTCAATTTGCCAACAGGCCCATTCTGTGTGGAAGGAGACAAATTAAGATCTCGTCTCAGCTTGCTGGATTTGGAACAGTCCCCAGGGCCCTGGAGCCATGTGGACCCACACAAGGCAAGCATCACATCTGCTGTCATGCTGAAACCGTGCAAAAGGATGTGGCTATAATATTTATACTGCAGATGTTAACTAGTTTCGACTCACCCCTCTCATCTCTTAAGGAACATTCCAAATTAATATACCCTAACCCCTGCTACAAAAGTAGTCCTTTAAGGATTGTCCTGGTCATGGGTGAATGGACCAAAATAGGCCCTTGAACTTTGAAAAGACAATCTCTTGTCTTCTTAGAGACCTGTGGTATCTTCTTCCTTTAAGAGATGGGTTAGGCCAATTGGTTTCATTGCCCTTTTTCTTTCTACGACTTATATTAAGGAACATGAGAAAATATCATCAGTAAGAACCAAAGCTGACAGGGGACTTGAGGAAAAGAGAAATTCATTAGTAAAGGGTATAGAATGATTGCCTCAAGAATATGAAAATAAACCAAGGACATGTCCTCAGAAAGCACAGACTTGGACATTCTAATAGACAGGATTGTGTCCGCCCCAAATTCAGTTAGGGATTCTTAATCCCCAATGTGATTATATTTGGAGATAGGGTCCATTCCATAAAGATGTAATTAAGGCTAAATGACATCATATGGGCGGGACCCTAATACAGTATGACTAGTGTCCTTATCAGAAGAGGAAGAGACACTAAGAGCACAAGCACACAGGGAAAGGGCCCATGTGAGGACACAGCAAGATTGCTGCCTGCAAGCCAAAGGGACAGGCCTCAGGAGAAACCAAACCTGTGGCACCTTAACCTTTGACTTCCAGCCTCCAGGACCATGAGAGTTCAATTTCTGTTGTTTCAGACATCCAGTCTGTGCTATGTTGTTATGACAGTGCTAAAAACAATCCTGACTAATACAGACCCTGAAAGTGGGCATCAATCACATCAGATTTGCACATGGATTACCTGATGGGTTTGTATCCTGCCCTTAACTTAACAGGATAATTTATGGAAAGTTATTTAATCTCTGTAGATCACAACTTTTTTATCTGGGTGATGGAACAACTTCATCTCTAAGGTATACACAATTCTGAAGGTAATGGAAATGACAACCCCTGATTAGGCCAACCCATCAAGGTTTCCCATTCTCTTGACAAATGCACCTAACAGACTGCATTACTCATTGTAGAAAACATATCCAGTTATAGCATTTGTTCTTGACTGCTACATGCATAGTTTAGTTCCATCAACTGAGCTATAAGAGTCTTCAGGGAGGACTCCAGATCATGCATTTATCTAGTCATTTAAGAAATATTTACTAAACATATTCTATGTGTGAAGCACCATTGATGCTGAGAACAAAATTATAAAGGGGATACGTATGATGCCTTCCCTCATGGGAGAGACTAATAAGTAAAATTATGCAAGTTAATTCAAAAATACATTTTATTAGTTGCTACGGCAATCTACTAATACTTGCTTCATAAACATTTGAAAAAAAAACCAGTGTAATGTCATAAGGAAATTTTAAATTAATTTAGGAGATGGACTGATAATTTGAGGCATATAGTGGGGTGCAATTTCTTCATGCATTTAAAATCAGTGGTGAAACTTCTCTGGTTAGCGTCAGTCCTAGCTAGCATGAATTCATAACTGCCACAAGGCCATCTGCTCAAAAATCTGCAGCCTTCACTTGCCACCAGTCATTCCTTTAAGATAATTGTCTTTCTTAACTTAACAAGAGGGATTTCAGGGTCAGGTATAGCCGTTATAGAGTTCATAAAGAACAATCTGAATTTAAGTAACTTAAACTTGTATAGTGGCAAAACATAATCTTCCATGAACAGGTATTGTGAGACTTAGGATATTATACATAAAACTCCAAGCATGCACGCTCTTTCACATATAGCAGGCATACAAAGTGTTTATCATTATTTTGTTTCAAAGTAAAAAGGGCCAAATTATTTTTAATGATTGTGGCTTCCTGGAGCACCATCATGAGAAAGGTTTCAGCCTGCGATATGACTCAGATCTATGGCCAGGGTTAACAAGAAATTTTGGGCATGGGCATCAGAGAGAGAAGCTGCAATGTGAGTCACATTTAATTGTCATCCTCCTACTAAAAACTCCTGTTTGAAGGAGGGAATAGTAAATGGGCAATGTTCAGTTCCAGTAACTCCTGAATCCGTGAATCAAGCACTAAGTCCAAAGAATTGTCCATTGTTCCACTAAATTCTGATCGAGATATGTAGAAGAAGGGGGAAAAAAATTTACAAAAATCTGGAATAAGGTTCATCACTCAGGCAGAGCTAAACAACTAGCTATGGAGAGGAGATGAAACTCTTAAGGAAATAGTGGAAACTGCAATAAGAAATTGGAGTGTCATAGGACTAATGATGAATAATTGTTGATGGTTTTATAAGTGGTTTCTACGGTGCTACCGGGGCCGTGCTTAAAAGAGTTGGAATGATATTTTTCAGAATTATTACCTCCTAAATCACCAGGGCAACAAGTACCAAGGTTGGCAGCTGACACCAGAAGACTAATTACCATCCATTTTGCTTTACCTTCAGAATAAATATATTTATGGCGAATGTTCTCTACTCTTTTTGTCTGGCAATCATAAAGGAGAAGCATAAATGACAATGGTTCAACTAAATTGTTACAATTGCACCATCAGTTATATTATAAAAGGCAGTTATGTCACATTTCAGTGTTAAATGCAATTGTTTTATTATAATATTACAATAAAGAATAAATCTCTTTACAGTGCAGTTTCCATTTGTTCTGCTATGGTGCAGGACAAAACAATAAAATTCCACCAGATACTTGAAATGAAAATGAAATCTAATATTTCCCAAACTTCTGTTAAGTGCAAAATGCTTACATAAGTACCCATGGACCTTTTCCCAAGACAGTGGAGCTCTTAGCAAATATTCATTAAGGACATGGATATCTCTCATTTCAAACAATGTTTTATCATTATCCAGGTTGTAAAACAGCATTGACCTATGATATGGTTAAATCAGCCATCAAATTAAATAAAACTGCTCTTTCTGGGACTCTGGCAAAGAAGTATAAAATATAATCACATGCTGAGTATGAAGCTTAATAGGATAAAATTTAGACTTAATAGAATGTCTGAAATTGCATTCAGACATCTAACCTAGACCTTTCTTTTTAATTGAAGTATAATTGGTATGTAACATTATCAATTATACTTATCAATTAATTACACATATCAATTATACTTCAATTAAACTCATTATATTAGTTCCATATGTAAGATATAATGATTTGTTATTTGCATATATTGCTAAATGATCACAATAAGTGTAGTTAACATGTGTCACCACACAGTTATAAAATGCTTCTTTTCTTGTGATGAGAACTTCTATGATTTATTCTCTTTTAGCAACTTTCAAATATGTAGCATAGTATTAACTGTAGTCATCATGCTGTACATTACCATGTCATGACTTCTTTATTTTGTAAATGGAATTTTGTTGTATCTTTTGACCCTTTCAGCAATTTGCTTCCCCCCTCCAACACACTGCCTCTAGCAATAACCAATCTGTTTTCTGCATTCATGAGCTTGGCTTTTTTGGGTGTTTTCTTTGATATTCCATATCACATATAAATAAGATAACATGATATTTATCTTTCTCTGTCTGTGTTATTTCACGTGGCATGCCTCTGTAGTCCATCAATATTCTCACAAATTCAAGATTTCTATTTCATGCTTACATGATATTGCTATTTCATCGTGTGTGTGTGTGTGTGTGTGTGTGTGTGTGTGTGTGTGTATCACACTTTCTTTACCCATTCATCCATCAGTGGACTCTTATTTAGGTTGCTTCCATATCTTGACTATTGTGAATAATGTTGCAATGAATATGGGGGTGAATATATTTGAGCTAACATTTCTGTTTTCTTCAGATAAAAACCTAGGAGTAGTATTATTGTATAATGTGGTAGTTCTATTTTTAATTTTTTGGAGAAAGCTCCATATTGTTTTCCACAGTGGCTGTACCAATTTACCATCCCACCCACAGTGCACACAGGTTCCCTTTTTTCCACATGGTCACCAATACTTGTTATTTCTTCTCTTTCTGATAATAGCCATTCTAACAGGTGTATGTAATACCTCATTTAGGTTTTGATTTGCATTTCCATGATTAGTGATGTTTAGCAACTTTTCATGTCCTTGTTGTTCTTTTTATGTCTTCTTTGTAAAAATGTCTATTTAGATTATCTTACAACTTTTAATTAGTTTCTTATTATCAGATATGATTTGCAAATATTTTCTCCCATTCATTAGGTTGTCTTTTCACTTCGTCAGTGGTTCCTTTACTATGCAGAGACTTTTTTATTCTGGTAGAGTTCTGCTTGTTTGTTTGGCTTTTGTTGACTGCTTTTGGCATCAAAGGCCAAAAATCACTACCAACCTATGTCAATCTAAGACCTTCTCTGGATATGCACCTGGTACTTATTCAAAGTAGTCACTGCTCTAAAGGTATCAGGTTATCCACTTAAATACAGAAGACTTATCCCAAACATATTTATGACGTGTCCATCTACCCCCAAAATTTCACTAAAATAAGAATAAAATAATACAAATCATTTTTAATCTATGAGACAAAAAAAGATAATTAGATAATATCAACCAAGCGGTTTGAATAAACTTTTGGAGTACAGTAATAACGTGACAGGAAACTAATGAAGTAGAAAAAGTAAAACATGCAGAAAGGATTCCATGAGACCTTCACTAAGAGGTTCAGCATATCAATGCATCATTTATTGTGGATATCTTGGTGACACCGACAGCTAAAACAGATTGGCATTCTGTCTCCAGAGAGATTCATCTGCCAGGCCTCCTCCCTGACTGCAGGGGATAACGATAAATGAGATGCTACTTCATAAAAATGACAGCTTCAGTCTCCTCTCACTGTTCTCCCCCTAGAATACCAGCATCATTTTGTGCTTCCTACATCCAGCACTCAGCTAGCCAGGGAACTGAATGTGTCTCCTCTATTTCTGATCCCTCTATGATGAAGTACATCAGGAACCAGGCCCCGCCCACAGACGTTCTGGGGAGCAGTTTAGAACCTCAGGTTCAGCCTGGGATCTGTGGATATTTAAGAAAGCGGACAAAGTGAAAAACAGAAAACAGAGGGAAACCATATATAGTAACAAAAGAAAACAAAACAACAGGAGGTTAACAAAAGCAACACAGCATGCTAAAGACAAAAGAAAGGAAAAACAATATAAAATGCAAAAAAAAGAATCACAATTATAATTTTCAGAGAGATTAAAAAGATTAAGGAGATATTATACAATTTATGCTTTATATTATATGTTTATATAATTAAACATATAATTTATATTTTATATATATATATATATATATATATGCATTTATGTATATATAAAAAACATACACATTGGCAGTAGAGTTCTATTCTGACCAAGAAAGAGTAATGGGAATCAAATGTACCTTCCCATCTGAAATAACAGTTTGCAATACTCTAGAGATTAACCATCAAGGGAGAGTAAGCCCTGAGGGACGGGTAACAGATGAGGTGAGCCCTATGATTCTGACAGTTCATTGTCTTGAGAGATTTTCCAAGACTTGCTGCACCATGAGAATCTAATCAGAGGTTGTTTCTGGGAACAGGGCCTGGGAAATGCAAAGCTACAGGACGGGATACTCCTTTTTTCTTCTTTTTTAAAGTCATTTGTCACTATTCCCCTAATTTTTAAACCATACACATATTACTTTGATTTTTTAAAATGTTTAATGAGAAATCAGCAACCGTTGTCTTATCAATACCTCTTATTAGTCCAGCTCTGCATTAGCCTATATGCACATGCTGAATTATTTATCTTCAGCAAAATATGTTTTATGATCAAAAAGAAAAATAACTGAATAAAATCATTTTAATAGAAGACTGAATTTCATTATCTTTGCATACCAACTGTTCAAATATAAAATAAAATAATTAGTATTTACTGTGTGTTAAGCAATGATTTAATTTTGGTGATAAAAATTAATAAGAACCTGTTCTCAACAGATTATAGTTTATTGGTGGGTGGTAACAGCAAGTAAACACAAAATTAGAATTCACTGTGATTATGCTCAAGGAAGAGAGGATTGGCAGCTGGATTTAGTTGTGAAGAAATGTCAAAACTGGGATAGTTTCCAAGTTTATAACAAAATTTCTTGGATGGACAAATGTAATCAAGACAATGAAGGCGGCAAGGTGTGAACGATCTAATATTTACTGAACAGCAGGCACAGGCCAGAGCATTAGTATTTAAAACAGAATATATACCGTCTAAATCACTGAAAAAGTTGAAAGTCAACAAACTAAAGTTTAATATAAAAAAGACAGAAAGCAAAGGAAATGGTAAATTTAAAATCCAGGAAGCATTAAAACAAAATTTTAAAAGGCAAGGCACATCCATTTTGACAATTATATTTCATATATTGGTAAAATTCTTCAATTTAAATTTCTAAAATGAGCATTCTGAAGTCACTTATTAAGGAAAAACATCTAATTCTCCCCATGTGAAATTCCAAATGAAATGACCAAAGGGATGAGAGAGATAAAGAGAGAGGGGGAGGAGCTGAGCTCTGAGCAACAGCAGTTCGATGCCCAGCCTGAGCTGAGCAGCCTCGGAGCTGCCAACAGGTAGCAGGACGGCTCAGGTAAACAAAAAATAAATAAATAAAGTAAAATAAAATAAAGAAAGAGGGAGAGGAAAGTAAATGAATGGATCTTCATTCTTACCTCAATGCTAGAACCTAGGGCATAGTTATGGAATAGACAAAGCCAGATTAAATAAAGATGTTCAGTCATTTTTGGTGCTGTATTGCTTGGAAAAAGTTGAAGGTATTCTGGTTCAGTTTCCTAATATTCCTTGATGGGAAAAGCAAGGAAAAAGTGGACAGGGCAAATTAAGAGACTTTTTAGCATCCCTTCATCACTAGGTATTAATGGCTTAGAAGCAATAACCCAGGGCTAGTGAGTCCATCCCAAAGAGAAAAACAATTGGGAGTGGAATTTTTCATTGATACTACTGAGTTTACCTGGATACAGTAGAAAACAGAAAAAAAACAATTTGCAAAAAGTAAAAACCAAGCCAAAAATAAATTTTCATTAGTAAATTTGGCCAGAGGCATAGCGGACTGAGCAAACACTTAAAAGAAAAATGGCACCTATCATGACTGCCCAAAGACCCACTTCTATTACAAGTCATCTCAAGATTCTAGGTCACTGAACTGGCAAATGAATTGAGAGCAGTCATCCACCTTAAGATATGACTGGAGGGTGGAATAGAGAGAATCTTCTCGAAGTGCTTTGGGTCAAATACCTGGCTTACATAATGCTTCTTTTTTTTTTATTCATATAAGAGGAAATAATATGTTTCAAAGGTTGCTGAAGAGTAAAACTTTGAATAAAACATGCTACAATAAACAAAATCGAGACAGCATCTGCAATTTTCCCTTAAATAAAAATAGTATTCTCAAAAAATTTACAACACATTAAAATGGAAGCAAAAGTTACAACACATTAAAATGGAAGCAAAGCTAGGTAAATTAAAGATATAATTTAGAGTCACTAATAATTTATTGGTGGGCACATAAAATACTTTCTGAAGAAATAAAGAACAGAATCTATCCATGGGATAAAATGAATCATTAATAGAAGAGACAATCTCAAGCAGCATTACCAGAATGTGGAAAAAAAGGACAACGGTGATGACAATAACAAGAGAGAAGAGAAGTTTGGTGGATGTATATCCTTGAGTTTGTACAATTAATTGTGATGGTTGAACAAAGGCAAGAATGCAAGAATCAAAAATAATAATGAAAGCATTGCTACAATTAAATTCCCAGGGCCGAAAAAAGAAACTCTGCAGCCCAAAAGGGCTCCCCATACACCAGGCAAAACAACAGACACAAATTTAAAACGCCAATATAATTGGAAATTTGGATTTCATTGACAAAGAGAAAATCCAGAAGAATTTGAGCATAAATAGGCAGTTTCTCCCAAAAAAAGAAAATATTGGCATGAATTTAGTTTTATCTTTTATAGTGCTGAATTACATTAGATTATGGAGAAGTTATAATGGTTAGGGGAAATCATTCCTATCTTAAGTATTCTATGGCAAAAAAGTTTTCATTCATGTATGAAGGTATCAAGAAAATGTATTCCATCAGATTTATCTGTGTATTTTCTAAAAAAAAAAAAATCACAAAGCTGTATTCTTTCCAACTGAGAGAACAATCAAAATATATATATAACCCGAAAATGTAAAACTTGTAAAAAAATATTGAAATGGATCCATCTGAAAGTAAAATTAAACTAAGATAATAGTAAACTAGAAAAATAATGAAAATAATAAAGTCCAACTACTGATAAACTAGAAACTCAGAATCTAATTATTAAAAAAAAAAAGATAGAATGTTTTAACAGGCACAATTAAGAAGGTAATAATTTTATTTTACTTTTTCAAATTTTCTACAATGATCATATGTTATCTGCAATTCAGTAATAAACAATTTTTTTCTTAACTTAGGTCATGTGCAAATATAACTGGGCAAATCAAGTTCTCTCTAGGCAGCCTATTTAAACTTGGGGAGTGGCTGGGATAGATAACAGGCCCCTGACAAACAGGGAGCAAATCTACAGTTGTGCAGCACCCAACACACCACTCTGGTGCTAATGGGACATCCGTTGCTGACAAGTCCCATGCCTGCCTCCCAGAGGAGAACAGACATGGCTTTTACTCTTATCCACAGTCCTTGTATAGAAGTTTGAAAATTGGGTTCTTAGTATCAACAGTGGGCTGGCTTCTAAATTTGGGGTTGCTTTTGCCTGTTTCCACACAAGTCTGTCTGTTGTTTTATATTCCTCCCCCCAAAAAACCTCACCCCCAAAACCCTCCTCTCCTCTGCCTTCCATCTCTCTCTCCCTTCTTTCTTTCAGAAGATGAAGCTCTAAGGTGAATTGGGTATTGGCAGAGAAATATCTCTGCTCCAATAAGAAAAAAGGTCACTGTGCTTAACTCTTAATTTCTGCTAAAATATCAGGGCTCTTCCTAACACTAGGGAAAATTATTTCTTCACTGGCTCATTTTTCCTTAAAGCAATTCTTATTTCTCAGGTGGTTTCTATCAGAGACCAGGGGTTCCTGCCGAAAAAAAACAAACAAACATGTACTGGAGCAAACTGGGAACTGCTAGGTCAAAATAACAATAATTCCATGTACTTGAAGTAGGTGTAGTGCATGATGTGTCTTATCGCATTTTTAAGATGTTCTACACTATAAACTGTTGTACAAGTGTAAGACATTATTAGAACTCCTATATATTACCATTTTTAATTTTAATTTCATTAACTAGGTTACAAAGAAATATCTAAAGATGGATTTTAAAATTGGCAAGTTATTTTAAAACTCAGCCTCAAGGGTCAAATGTTAAGCTGTGTTAATTTGTAACTGCAGTACTGAAATGATGCACAGATTAATGATTAAGTGCATGCTTTGGATCAAAATAAGTTCTCTGAGTTGAGAATAATTATAATGTGCCCAAGTTAATGAAATAATATTTCTTATCAACAAAAGAACCCACTATAATAAGAAACAGCTCATGACTTGACTTCCTTCCAAAGAATCTCATAAAACTCTGTGTTTACATTAACAATCACAGGCCCTCCTGGGAAACAAGTTTTGAAATGGAGCAGAAGCTGCCCAAACTCACTAATTCCATAACAGCAACCATACGCTTCTCCGGAAAAACCATCTCTTTAACTTAGGGTAGGGTTCTATCTCCCATTTTACCATGTCTCCTGGTGTGCATCCCATCAACATTCTCACCACATACCACTATTACAGTTTTTTTGCCCAGCAATCTCCTAAGACTGCCAGATCTTAGAGAATAAAGATTCCTTCTGATTTTTTCTCTAAATCCCTGTGTCTTCCACAATGCCTAGTAAAATTCACTGAATAAGAAAATGAATTGAAATATGAATAAATGAATAATTTTGTTATATTTCAAGAATCATTCCTGGTCTTCAGGAAATCAGATAAATTAATCATAAATATATGATAAATAGAAGTTAGGTCAAACGTTTTGTTTAATGTTCATTATCCCCATTATTATGACCCTCTTAAAGACATGTATGAATTGGCCATGTTTATAACACTTAAGAGCTTAACTCAGCTTATAGATTCTAAACTTGAGAATACGGAAAATGATAAGAATTCCATCAATACTTTATAAAATGGATCCATTATAGAATCCCAAAGTAAGCTTCCAAGATTATAGCATTAAAGACGTTTCCGGGATTCTTGAAGGAATGTCATATGTCTTTTACAGTGATTGAGGTTTAATGTGAATCCTTACTAACTCTACACCTAACAAAATCACTTTCTATTTGACCAAAAACAAAAAAATCACTATTCCTATTATGTCATGCTCAATTATTTGTTTGTAACATATCTCATTTCATAAAATATTTAAGGCACATACACTTAAGTGGTGCTGATTTGGGATTTATGTTTGTTTCATGATCAGGAATGAAATGAGACAAGGAGGAAAGAAAACAGAAAAAATGGTATTGAAAAGCAAGCCAGAGTTTCCTTTTTCCACCATCTTGGGGTCTGTAGAGGCCTACTAGGAATAGAACTTCTAAAACAGCAAACACATCTGGAAGGCAGTGGTCCAAGGCCATTTTCACTGCTTAAAGCGAAGTCTCTGGAACCAGAGAGCCACAGCTCTCCTTAAAACTGAAGATGTTGATGCTCCAGATGAAACTGAGGTCGTCTAGGCAAGAGTTGTGCTTCTGTGTAGAAGGCCAAGAACAACACAGTGACTCCTCGGCAAACTGAGCAAAACCAGAGTAATCTGGGGGTAGGTAACTCATCTTCATGGAAACAGTGGCATGGTTCCTGCCAAATTCCAAAGCAACCTTCCTGCTAAGACCATAGGACACAGAATCTAAGTAACGCTGTACCCCTCACGGATTGAAAAGTAAATGAAGTGGATTTGTTTTCTTATATTTTTGTTAAAAATAAATAAAGAAAAGTAAGCTACATGTTAAAAAATAGAGGTAGGATTAAAGATGAAATGAGTGGGCTGGCAGAGTGGCGTGTTGGTTAAGAGCTGGCTTAGGATGCCAGCAGTCCCAGTTCGGATCCCATGTATGAGGGCCAGTGACACTGCCCTCTACAGCTAAGATGGTGAACACAGCTCCACCAGGAGCTGGGCTGCTGTGAGTCCCCGGGCCAGCATAGCAGCAGCCCCTGCTATAGTGGGCTGCCATAGGCTACAGTGAGTGGCCGGCAGCCACCTTGAGCGGCTGGCAGCCAGCGTGAGCTGCCAAGAGCAGCCATGACCAGCCGTCCAGGGGCCGACGACTGATCTGCCTCACCCGAGAAGAGTGCAATGATGATACCAACATGGGTCAGTGAAGCAATGTCCTCCACAACTACTAGACTGAAGAACAAAAGGACAGTAACTTGCCTGTTCCCCTTCCCCAGTTCCCCAACGCTGTTCCCCTCCCCCAATTCCCCAATAAAAAATCTTTAGGAAAAAAAAAAGATGAAATCAGTGATTTTATTGAGGGGGATATTATTGAGATGGGAGAGCAGTTACACCTTTTTCTTCATCTCTGCAAATGGTACTCAATGAGCAGGGACAGAGAGGACGATTGATCAATTGTGTGTAACCAGGGTTTTTTGGCCCAAGGTCATTTCTTGCTCCCTGTAGACAAACAGTTTTGTGTAAGATGTTGTATAATCCATTAGTTTTCAATGAAAGCAAACAATACCTCAACTTTCAAGACACAAAACAAGCAATACCTGGGTTATTTTCACAACTAAATCATAAAATACAAGCCCTAATTTTTTTTGTTTAACCTTGATTCCTCTTCTTTTCCCCCTTTTCTCTTCACCTCCTTCCTGACAAGTAGTAATAAAAAGCAGAAAAATGTGCTTCCTGTCCTTCAGAGACTGATAAGAGGACATATGCTAGTACGAGAATGGAAGGGAAGTGACACTGACTAGTTTTCACTATGAAAATAGGCAGAGATGAATTTCTGCGTCTCTGATAAGCTTGACAAAATATTTCATTTCTACATGAGCTCTGTCCTGAAAATGCCATGTAAAGAAGTAATTTGATGTCTGGTTTGAACTTGGACAAAAGAGAGGCATGATTATTTGGAACACAGGTAGCTGCTTTTCTGCTCTGTGGCATCAATACTGCACTGTACTTGCTAGGTACCCAGTGCATATCTGTCGTGTATTCATCATCATTGGATTCACATTTCTGATGATCAAGAAAGGTTAACCTCAATATAGATAAATACTTATTAACAGCCAATTCTGTGGCAGGCACTTTGCTAGTTACTAAGAATTGTCCTAATTGCTTCACATATGAGCATATCGTCACACAATACTCACAGCAACCATATGAAGTAGGTATTATTTTATAGATTAAAAAAATCACATTTCAGATAATTTTTGAAGCTATCAGGATGACACAGCTAGTAAGTGACAGATCAAAAATTTGATAGCAGTATGCAACTGTTATCTTATACTACCTCCATATATGAATTAGATAATGTGAAATTTTATGTAAAATACTTCCAAAACATTAACATGGGCAGCACATTTTTAAAAAAATTTCAATACTGGATAAGCTCCAAGGAGTTCACTCCAAGGATAAAGCTGACTATACCTATTTTTAAAGCTGTTTTGCTTGCTTTCAAAATTTTAAGTGACTCCTTGACCAAAAGAACACTTATGCCTCAAGCTGGTGTCCAAATTGATGACAGCCAGTTATTTTTTCAATAAAAATAATTGGCTAAGAGATAGCTCTGTGTTGAAATACCATAAGTATTGATGGAGTAGGACATAAATTTTAGCACAGCTTCCTCAGCAGATGTCCAATTTTATTATAATAACTATTACACTTTCAATGTTTAGCATAGTGCCTGGAACATAGTAGATATTCATTAAGTATTTGCAGAAACACAGAATCCTGGGACTTAAGGTAAGGCATGTCATGCTTCCTGGTCCCGTCATTTCCCATCCCAGGACACATACCCCAGTACCCATAAACTGAACACTCACTATTCATGTCCAGGGGAAATAACAGTACAAACAGTAAGTCCAGATTTAAAAGGGGAGGGTTGAGAGTATGTGTCTAAATGGGGTTGGGTATTCTGGGAGAAGGTGGTTTAGAATAGCATGGGATTAGAAGGGAGCCTTTCTGAGATGATAAGAAAATCTTCATATATTGTGACTATCCTATAAAAAGTGCAATATAAGCTGTAACAGAAATTCTGAAAAATTCTTTGTTGAGACCCCTGTTACCTTGTCACTGACTGAATTTCCTAAGCACCCATAATCCTCCCACTTTGCATGACATACAAAGATCATATCCTGGAGTGTTATCATACCTGTTTATCAATCAACTATTTTTTCCAATCTCATTTTATCAGGGTAACTTATGGCAGAAACAAACAACTCTTTTAAAACATAATGTATCTCATGGAGCACTAGCAAGTCCATGAAATTTATTCTCAGGTTTGCCACATATTAGCTATGTGGCCATATCCAACTTACTTCATCATCTGTTTCCTTATAGTGTTTAAGAGAACAAGTCATACAGTCATACTGCGGTTTAAATTCTAGCTCTGCTAAACACTTACGTGACTGGATAAACTCTGTGCCTCACATGTGCCTTCACTTCTTTATCTGTAAAATAGAGCTGATAGTATCTTCTCTGATGGGCTTTTTCAGAGAATTAGATGAGTTAATGCACACCAAGTACACAGTGATGAGTGGCATGCAGTAAATTCAATTATGAATCCTCCACAGCTTTAATACAGGCATTTTAAACAGTGTTCAAAAAACACTTGATAACATCTTTTCATTTACTGGGAAGTTAAAGAATAGATTTAAATCTGACAAAAAATTATTGGCAGACATAAAATTCAAATATATTAAGCTATGTATCTGTTGGATACCATTCAAAACAAGGATTTTTATCTTGGTTGAATGAAAGGATATTAGATAATTTCAAAGAAAGCCTTGATTGTCATGTTTCAAGTTGGCTTTGTAAGGTTTTTCAAGGTTAGGTTTGAAGCAGAGTAAGACTCAGAATCCCCCCATCCCTTTTGACTTTTTAATATTAAATCATGTCATCCTCAAAGACAATGTGGTACTCAAGGCCCATGCAGGTCTCAGATTACATGAAAAAAATTTCAGAATTATGACTTGAACATTATATTTTGACAGAATAGCTTTGTGTATTATTCACTATTCAATTATCATTATATAGTGTTCCTTATAGCATGTAGAAATAAGTCTAGGAAAACATGAATTTATATGGACTATATACTTCACTGCTATCCATGATTTATATTCCAGACTAATGTTGTCTAAATGGGCATAAAAATGTCTGAGTGGGTGATTTCTTCACATCTGGTAAGAGTTATGACTAATTGCAAGCTGTTCAATGTGGTGTGAACCACCAACTCACTTATCTTGGCACAATATGCAAGAAAGAGACAATCATCATTAAAAATATTAGTGGCTGAAAGGAAGCATTGGACCAAAGACAGTATGGACAGTATGTTAAAAGATAATCTTTTCCTCAGTGAAGAAATTTGAATTCATTGCTCAACACCCCCAATTTTTTGTCTACTTTCAGTGACTGACATCTTAAATCTTTTTGTTTTGTATTATAATAGGCAAAAAAATATATGGTAACGAGGATGTAATTGGAACCCTATTTGAATAAATTCATTTTAGTTGCCATTTACATACTTTCCATGATTAATATTGCTCTATAATTTTTACAAGCATAGTAACATCATGAATAATCAGAAAATACTAATGTTATATCAGTAACAAATATGAATTCAGAGAATAACAATGTATGGACTCTTTTTAGATAATTTTGTTTTCTAAATTTAAGTCCTTGTTACATTGAAATTCATAGACATACCACAATTTAAAACAAATCAGCATAAGTACCTTACTGCAAGAAAAGTGTGTTAAGTTTGACTTGTCCTGATTTATGTTTTCTAGAAACACTTCAACTGTAAGCATATATCATATTGGAATGTCTTAGACTCTTTTTACTCTCAGAAAAATGGCAAAAAGGGCAAGAGGTAGATTGATAAATGTATATATGATCAAGCGATGTGGAACACGGCATAGGGAATAGAACCAGTGGTTTTATGACGGTTATATACGATGTCAGAGGGGTAGTAGATTGGGGGGGGTATCACTTTGTGAGGGGTGTAAATATCTAACTATTACCTTGCTTTGTACACCTAAAACTAATTTTAAAAAGTTAAAAAAAAAAAGTACTGATGCTTTATCAAAACACTAGTTACCAATTAATGAACCTACTATATAGCGACTCTTACAGGAGGAACTAAGCATACACAATTGCTAACCTGCGGAACATTTATAACTGCCAGATAGGTGTCTTGGTTGGCTCCACTACTCCTAGTTGATCCCTTGAACACTTGATTAACTTTTCTGTCCTTCAGTTTCCTCATCTATGAAATGACATTCACAGATATCTATTTTTATGAAGATTAAGTGGGTTCCTCCAAACAAAATACTTTAAAGTGTGTCTGGCAAAGAAGCAGCATTTAATAAGAGCACATATTATTATTCTGATCTCATACGTAAGAAAATTGAAACCCACTGAAATTAGTTAGCTTGCCCATGATCACTCACTATGTAATAGTTTTAAGATTCAAACACAATTCATTTGATGTGAGTCCATATTCTTGCTTTTTTCTCACACATTGTCTTTCTCACAGTGACTTTAAATTATGACTGTGAATAATAAGAAAAAAGTCTCACATACATCTTCTCTTTACATAAATCAAGGAGAAATGTAAAATTTTACCATGTATTTCTTTTTTTTGTTGTTGTTGTTTTTTTTTGTTTTTTTTTTGTTTTGTTTTGTTTTTTGAGGGCAGTGTCACAGGCCCTCATATGTGGGATCCGAACCAGGGCCACTGGCGTCCCAAGCCAGCTCTTAACCACCGTGACACTCAGCCAGCCCACCATGTATTTAATTTAAAAACCATTCTGAAGGCCGGCTGAGTGGCGCAGTGGTTAAGAGCTGGCTTGGGACGCCAGCAGCCCCGGTTCGGATCCCACATATAAGAGCCAGTGACACTGGCCTCTTAAAAAATAAAATAAAATTTAAAAAAAATAAAAAGCCATTCTGAGATATTTCATTATACAAGAGTATTCACCAAAGCCTCACCTTCTGCAAAAAGCTATACATTAAAAAAATAGGAACTAAAACACCTAGAGCAAAGATAAAGGATGGACAACATTTGGGGTATTTATAAGAGTCATGACAGAACTACTGAAGACAAAATCTGAGAGCTTGTCCCTAAAAGTTTAATAACTCCTTTACTGAAATGTCCAGTAAATGAGGCAATATAACAACTCCCATTTAGGAACCTTATCAAACTTTAGAATGGTAGGAATGGGGTACTATAGTCAATATGAGAAATACACTGAAGTTATGTTTTCATTGTTCTACATGCATGTATATAGATAGTTCAGTGTATCTAGAATCTATATAGTTTCTCATCGCTAATAACAGAGAGCATCTATTTAAAACTTACTGCAGTCTACTCAAATTCATTATCTCACTCAGTGCTTACATAGTTACATTATTATTTCACAAATTGTTTCTCAAATGGGCTCAATTGTAAAAATCCCATAGGATGCGTGTTTGTTATGAATACTGATTTCTAGTCTCCTCCCTGGAGATGAGATGCTATGTCTGGAGGGACTGAAGAATTTGCATTTTAACAAGAACTTTAGATCTTGTAAGTTTGGGAAACCTTGATCTTATAGTGGAGGGAAATGAGCTAAGGTAGGTGAAACAAACTGCTTAATATACCAGTGAATGATGGAAACTATGTTTAAACCAGGCCTTGTGTATAAATTTGCAAAGTAGCCATCCTCTACCTTTAAATTACCGTTAATAGTGCTCCAAAGCCAAACACACACACAAAAAACATACAATTTTAGGACTTATTTTTGGGAGGTGACTTTTGGTTAGCCTGCTAACTATCTAGAAACGTAATGATAAAATGTCTACCACAATTAATACAATGTATTTGCAAAATACTTTCAGCAATGTACTTTCCTATCCACCTAATTTCACCCACGGGGAAGTCCTCTCCTCTAGGGCCAACTGCATCTCAATTATAGTGAGGAGGTGAATATGGTGACTCATGTTTTGGTGAATTTGGATCCAGCAGCTGGTGCAGGCTTCTTATGTGCCCATTTGGCTAAAATCAAACAGAATGTAAAGTAATTGCTGCTTTGCAGTACAATATAGGAGGAAAGGCAATAACTGAAGAGGCAGCGGGGTTGGTTTTGCTAATGCATGGGCAGGTTTTGAATATGATTTCACACTTCTGTAACCTTTGATGAACTGCAGAGTCAGAAGGAACCATGGAGGTTATTCTGTCTCGTTTCCATTTTACTGAAGCCATAGAAGGGAGAACCCATGGTTAAGCTTGGAAATCACAGAACTCTGCCTGGTAGTTTTGCAGAGAAGCAGCAGACCAAGAAAAGAAGCTATAGACAGCTGTGGAGGAAATCAGATGGGAGTGAGATGTCTTCCAGCTGCTTAACTTATTTTTTTTCCCTCCAAAGAACCTGCAGGAGGCTAGGCCTCCTTGTGGAATGTAAAGCCATTAGAAAGGTAGACTTTGGAGTCGGGAAGGGCTGTGTTCAAATCCCAGCCACTCATTAAGTAGCGAAGTTAGCAAATGCATATAACATCTAAACCTCAATTCCCTCACTCTGAAAATAAGAGAAATAAGATATCTCACTCCTAAAGCTTTAGTAATAATGTAATGCAGTGGACTTTTAAGCTTTTGAGATAGTGGGTAGTTGTATTTTCCGCACTATATTAACTGCAACTGCAATTTTTGTTGTGATTATTATCCTTCATTATCATCCTGACTGGTGGGGATTACCACTCCAAAATTTTGGATAAGAAGCCCATGGCTCAGAAAAGGTTAATAAACAAAAAATAACAGAGGTAGAATTCACTCACAGGGAACTTTGAGGCAAAGCCCTTTTCATCAAGGTACAACTACTTGACATTAATCCAGAGATTTTACATTAATATTTTCTAAATATCTGCACAATTACAAAATAAAATCCTTAAAAAATTGTAATACTCAATATAGATCAATAACAAACGATGAATACAAGTCATGTGTATACATATTTTGGCACCTGCAATATAATCATCTAGGCTCAATATTTTTTTTCAGTAACATTCTATGCAAAATATAATGTTAAATCCTACATTCAAGTGAGAGCTTCAGCTCTCTAGAATCCTTAGGAAATGTGATGTTTTAAATAACTAAACTTCCAGATAGCTACAAAACACTCACATTTCTACATTATTACTTTGGATGAAATTTCTTTTAAACTTGATCACTTCTCTTCATTCCTAAGTAAAGGATATATATTTATTGTATAATCAATACTATTTCTGCTAATTCAAAGTCATCATTTGAAACATCAATGTTCTTACTTTGAAAAAAAAATACAGTATTTCCTCTGAGCCATTTGAGATATGAAGGAGTTTTAAAGAAATGGTTCCAAATATACGTATTTTCTTCTGGGATTGAAATATCTCTATACTTTTTCCACAGTTTTGCTAGCCCTTATGGAGAGATTCTAATGGGGAACTAGAGTTATAAATATCTATGAAATCTCCTGTGGAAGGAAGAACAGAAAGGGTGAAAATTGAGGACAGGGTAGAAAACCTGAGGGGCTCTAATGTGAACACTCAATCCTTTCAAATGATCCAGGTTGATATTCAGTACTAGCCAAAGAGAAGTATAATTTCTGACCTGAAAATATCTCCCTCGGTGCTTTTTCCTATATAGCTGTGAATTAGCATAACAAAAAACAATGCCTTCTCTTCATCAGTCATAAATAATAGAATAGACTGCCAACATACCAGGGAGAGTTCATATGTGAATGAATTTCTGTCAATGGCTTCAGATTTTTTTTTCTTTCTGACTTCACCAGGGTAAGAGTATAGAAAGGGTCTAGATCCTGAAGATATCAATGAAGGTAAAAGGAGACTTAAACAGTGGGTATCAGAGATTCTGAAACTAGATATTTCCCTCAACACCGTCCCTTCTGGGTATTGTGAAGCAGGAAACAGGCACAAAGCAGGATGGTCGCTAAGAAGATTTACAGATGGGCATCTGCAATGGTGAATGATTTAGAGAAATAGAGAATAAAAGAACTTTATGGTCTACAAATCCTCATGTAAATAAGTGTAAAGGTTATTATTATAAAACCATTGATTTGAGTAGGAAGTGTTTGAGTCTATAGAGTTAATAAAAGCACCCTTTTCATGTTTAGACAAATGTCCTTTAGGATAATGATGAATCACTTAGCAGCTTCAGCAGAGCCTATTAAGCCCAGGCCTTTGGGGACAGGCTGTGTTTGGTATGACCTATGGATTCCCTGCAAGTCTTACTAGATGTATTGGTAAACACCAGCTACCAGAAGCCAGAACTAGCATTGTCCTTTTCTCGCCCACAGTTGTATGACACATGAATTCATCTCGAATCAAGTGAAACAGAGCGAGCCAGGCTGGGAAGCACTGTTGGACTTCCACCAGAAATCACTGCTGATTTTCCAGCTAATGTGTTCCTCCCATATGTGCTAAGGCAAAGACAAACACACACTCCCCGTTGTCTGTAAGCATAATACAATCAAGTTTACCCGTGGGACTTCAGAAATAAACTGCCTCCCCCCAAGGATTCTCATTTTTTACTTCCTAACTTATTACACTTCTTAATAAAGCAATCTAGAACTTAATTAAAGTGGAATAAAAATTCAAAAATACACGTAGATGTCTTCTTCAGCAAATGCAACGTAACTGGCATTACCAAGAAGCTAAATGTGAACATCTTCCCAGAAAAATGCAATTGCATCCAATTCGTGGAAAGGCTGCTTTCAGCAAAGCTCTCTGACTTTCTACTTTACAAAGTTCTCTGAGGCAGGAGGTTTTCACAGCAATAGGCTCAGGAACAAAAGTGTTCTTGATATACCATCACTAAGCACAGGGTCTGGCATACAGAAAGAGCTTGGTAAATACAGGTTGAGTGGAGAGTGAATTAGTATCATTTCTTTGCAATGGAATTTTAAAATTATGAAATGAATTGCAATTCTAAGTTTAGGGAATTTAGGAAGTTTTCCTGGGGGGACATTATGCATTGGGTAATCTGTGATTCTAACTCAAGACTATTGTAAGGAACTATCTTTACATGGTCTGGAATCCACTGTTTTCCTTAAAATAAACCCCTAAGAAATAAAGCTGAGTGAGAATAAAAAAGAAAATGAAGGGCAAAAAATTACAAGGGAACCATCAAGGGTTTCTTTGACTCCCAAGGAATCAGCAAAAGATGGATGAACTGGAAAAAACAATAATGAAAACTGTTATTATTATTATTTACTCAATTTTTTTGAGCCCCAATTGTGTGCCAGACAAACTGCTAAGTACATTGCAACTCTGCAAGGTAGATATTATTATCTTCATTTCACAGAAGCAATAACTGAGACTTAGAAATGGAAAAGAACATAACTTGTAAGTAGGACATGGATTATTAAAATCCAGGGCAAAAAATGAAGGGCATGGATTAAAGTAATGAAGAAATCTGGTTTTACATATACTATTTCATTTCACAGATAACTATTCTGACATCTACACTAATTTTTTGAAAAAGATTGAGTAATATCAATGAGGGGATTTGGATCAGGGATTCATTGCTACGACTTCTCATGTACACAGGAAAATCTCCATGCCTTCAGCAGTGTATAACAACAGTGTGTCTGTTTTCCAACTCAGAGTGGAAACTTTTTGTCTTACACTTGGGGTGTTTTCTGGATATCTCAAGCTATTTCTAGGTATACATTTACAATTAACAACAACAAAAAATGCATTGACCTCACTTGATTGAAGCAAAAACAATCCCCGTAAACTGGATTACTCAGCTAAATTGTTTCCTAAAAGTAAACTCAAAGCAGGACTTAACTCTATATCTGGCCCAGGAAGAAATCCCTGCTGTTGCATTGCCACCTGCCCTAACGCATAGACAGAAGGAGAGAGACAGAAGAGGCCAAAGAGGTCTGGAGTTCAATATTTTCATATTCTCTATGAAGCAAAGTCTGAAGATGTTAAACACGTCTCAGCTAGTTATAAAGAAAAGCTTAAAATTTAGGATTCCAGGGCCGGCCGAGTGGCACAGTGGTTAAGCGCTGGCTTGGGACACCCACGGCCCTGGTTCGGATCCCACATATGAGGGCCAGTGATACTGCCCTCAAAAAAAAAAAAAAAAAATTTAGGATTCCAGAGTTCCCATGCAGAATTCTCTCTAACTTTAGTGTGCAGTTTTTAAGTTAATATTATAGCGAAAAGCACCCCTATAAGTTTTCTGTCTCCTATCTCCTGTGTCAGAAAGCATTTCACATATCATTTTGCTTCTTTCTCTTTGAAAAATTAAAATAGCTAATCCTCAGATTGTTGTGTCTTGTTTTTGACCACCCATTCAGGATTAAGAAGGAATCAAGAAGAACCACTTTAATGGTACTTTCTTCTATCTGTCCTCCTCTCCCCATTTATCTTTCTGCTGATGTTGCCTTTTGTATCCAAAAGTAAAGGAAAGGGCCGGCCGAGTGGCACAGTGGTTAAGCCACTTGGGAAGCCAGTGGCCCCAGTTTGGTCCCATATATGAGGGCCAGTGACACTGCCCTGAAAAAATTAAATTAAATTAAATTAAATTTAAAAAAAGTAAAGGAAGACTTGAAAATAAACGGCTCACAATACATCGTGAAAGAACGATAGAAAAAGCCAGAACTTGCACTATTTTTTATCACTCACATTGAGCAATGATAGTTGGTCCTAAAGTGGCAATTGTTTGCTTTTTAAAACACAGTATGTATCTATACATTACAAATTGTGTGGGGGCAATTTCAAGGTTCCGGGTCTAAGAAATAAGTCCACATAGCCATGCATTAGAGGATGATATTAATTACATGAAGCTGGTGCCAAGTTCCTATAATCTTTGTTTTCATTTCAAAAGTTTGTATGTGTTTAAAATAATAATTAAAGACAACTTTTTCAAGCAACTTAATTTTCTTTGGAACATTTAGACTTAAAGTGGAATTGATACCTGTTGAAATTTTTGAGAGACCTGGACAGTCTCTCACCCACTCTCATTGACTCTTAGTTTCAACATATTTTTGAAAGAACCTAGAGGTCTTGAACAGAGTATAAATTATGGAATTCAAAGGTCACTTAGTCCAATAATCTGATTAATACAGGAATCCCTACTAAATTATCCCTGGTGTGTTCATCCAATTTTTGCTTAAAATAAAGTCAAAGATCTACACAGAAACAACTGTGATATATATATATATATATATATATATATATATATATATATATATATATATTGGAATATTTAAATAAATATTTACTTTACTTTGAATAAGCAAATTTACCATTCTAGAATTCACATGTTAGCATATTGTCAACTATGGCATAATTACCATTATAAATTCAATAAAATAGCAACGTTGCGGTTTAATAAATGTTCTTTGGACTAACTCCAGCAAACTGGGAATATGCCTCGAAATAAATGCGCTCCATTAAAAGCCTTTTAATCAAAATAAGGAACAGAGTGAGGATAACTTCGAAAAATTCTTAATTTGACTATGAATATATTGACTCGTATCACTGCATCCAGGGAGAAACCTGAACTAGAAGCTAAACGAAATAACATAAAGCTCCTAGAAGTGGAACGTGCCAACAAATACAAAAACTTGAAACCCAGAATCAAACATACATAAGACAGGGACAAAAAAATTAAGTTTTCGAAGAAAGTTTCAGAGCCCCTTCAACAGGCCAACTTCTGGGACTCAACAAAAATTCATTTATCCTACGATTGTGTGCAAGTTTCTCAAATCAGAGATGTGCTTGTGTGAAGCTTATTAGCCATTTGCACCACAGACTGGGGCAAGCATGTCCAATATTTCTGTCTTCAAACCTCAGAGATCCTAGGAGAGCCCTACTAACCTGGTTTACTGCAATGCATTGAAGCAGTCTTAGCACAAATACACATTCAATCAAGTCCCTGAAATGACGAATTCCGCTTTACCCAAGGACTGTACGGAGGCTCACAAATCAGACTCATCTCGGACTCAGAGTGAAGAGACATTGACACAAAGGACAACTGAAAACAAACAAACAAAAAAACTTCACAGAGTTCTTCACCTCTACGTTGCATTAACCTGGAAAGGATGCTTCTACACGACTGCAAGGGCATGCAGAGGGGGACGTGACACTCACAGGGAGGGGAGACCGATTCCAACTGACCTTTTTGCTGTTTAAAGGACTGAATGGAGCCTGAATGGTGAACCATTTTCACTCTGTGCGTCCCCGCCGGGTTAGGAAGCTGTCCTAGAGGGAGGCGGAGGAATAGTAGCCAGACTCTGAGAAGATCCCAGAGCCTCTGCGAGTGCGCTGCAATCCGACACCTGCTTTAGCGGGCGCCTAGCTCCAAAGGCTGCGCGCCCAGTGTTGCCATGGCAACATCTGAGGGCGGTCCAGCGTCCGACTCCCCTTAGTGGCTACTTGCGGAATAGCCCAGCGCATCCCTGGCCTCCAGTGCCGCAGCGTGGGTGGGAGTTGCGCAGGGTTTGCTGGGAGAGGGAGGAGAGGACCTTTCTTAGTGACTGGTGAATAAGTCCCAGCAAATCTCCAGAGCCACTATAATTTCCTCTTTTTCAAGTTTGGAGGCTGGTTATAAAAACTGGGTATAAGCATTAATTTTATAGAAGTTGGTCTGTAAACACTGGTTCTTACAGAAAGGCTCTTCTCTGAGAGGAATGAAACCACAGATGTGTGGAGACTTTTTGCATCTTTCTCTCTTAAACGTATATATGGAAAATATGGATAGCTTCTTATCTAGTAGAATGATTTTATTACATAAGATGTGTTAGATGTCTAGTGCATCACACTTGAGTTCTCCTCTTGTGCTTCACCTATTGAGACCTTGACTCATTTATGATAGTGACATTGGACCACTTATTACAGATGCTGAGAAAAAAGTTATCTATGATACTTCATTTAACCTTCATAAAAGTCCTATAAAGAAGGTAAATTATTATTCTAATATTATAAAAGAAACCGAGGCCCAGAACTAGGAAGAATTTTCAAGATCACATACGGCCACCACCTTATTTGAAAGCTAAGCCTCCTGCTTCTCAAAGAGGTGAGGTCACTTTCAGAAGGCCAATCCTCAGTAGTTAATCAAGGATTAGGAGTCAGCTCAATACATTTTCAGTAGAGTCTCTTTTCCTCGTATCACTCACTGCTGCCACATTCAAACCTCATAACTTCCTCCTGGAAGATGGAACTTATTACTGAACAGGCATACACCAGAAGAGTCTATTGCTGCCTGAGTTTTGAAGGTTTGTGAGATCAACTCAGAATCAGGAGAAGGATTCAAAGAAAGGCAGATGAGAAAGAGAGAGATGCAGAGATCCAAAATTTTCAGAGCCTCAAACAGGCTGTTGAGCTGCTATCGGATGGTCTTTGATGTTACCTGTGGTGCATGACACAAGGGCAGCAAGGGGAATGTAGCTTTGAACAAGCAGATGTTCCTGCTTTATGTGGCTGTATAAGAAATCACCGAAAGCACGGGCTCCAAACTATGCATTATCACTAATCGTTCATGGCATCCTGTAGGTTGACTAGGCTCAGCCTGGTGGTTCTGATTCAGAGTCTCTTCAGTTTTCAGTGACTGGGCCTGAAGTCATCTGAAACAAGAAGAGAGAAACTGGCTTCTACTCTCAGTGGGAAGTACAGCAAAGAATGCACAGCTTTCTTTAACGAAGGATAATGGTGCTTCCGGCAGGAAAATGTTGAGCAATCAGTAACAGCTCAGGATGCAGGCAGGCACTGAATAAATATGTGGTTATGAAGAACGATCGCCATGTGTGTTTATCTCTGAAGATCTAGAACAAACCCCAGAGACCCTATCCACAAAGATTCATTTTAGAGATACTTTACAGAAGAGAGTACTGAAACCCTGAACAATAAATGACTCATCTGAAGGTGTTTTTGGTATGTTTTGTTCACTGCAGTTAAAATTCTAATACAACTCAACTCATAGATCATTCTAATACAACCCACTCATTGGATTCTAATACAACTCAAACCTCCTAGGTGGGGATTAAATCAGATAATGTATTTTAAGAGTCATTCACAGAAGGAAATGAATGTCTGATAAATACGAGATATTATTATTATAATTATGACCCCTGAGGATTTGATCTTCCTTTTAAAACCCTTTTAAATCACTGGGATTCGAGTCAGAAATATTTTTGAAATGTGAACATTAATTCAGTTTATGATCAGGAGGAACAGTTGAAAGATTTCCAAACCTCGAATTTTACTCTGCACTTCCAGGCATAGGTACCATCTTCAATTTTCTAGAACCTCTTCTTTCTGCTGATGTCTGGTATTCTTTCTGAGGATGTCTGATTTTCTCCAACCAACTCCCTGACCCACAGCCCAGCGGGAGGCAAGGATGTGTGTCCTGGAGCTAGAAATGAGTTAAAAATTTGAACCTTGCTATAAATTAACTGCCCTTCCCAACAAAAAATTGTCTACTATTATTTCTAACACCGTTGCACCTTAACCTTTGCAGTGTAGCTATGATTACATTTCATCTTTTCATACATTTGATTACTTTTAATTAGGAACGTTTTAAGCTGGACTGACAGATTGACTAGCAGGGGATTCGAGAACATGCTGGAGGAACAGCTTTGTGAGGGGCCTAGGAAATTTCAAGCACCATCTGCTTTACAGGAAAGGCAATGCAAAGAGAAGGAAAAGTGTGTGTGTGTGTGTGTGTGTGTGTGTGTGTGTGTGTGTGTGTAGGGAGATAGTGTGTATATTTTGGAAGTGGGGAATTCAGAAAGAGGGGTTTGAGCAAAGACTTTCTTGAAAAATAAATCTTCCTCTGATCTGATCAAAGGAAATATTTTGATACTAACATCTCCACTGTAGGAAGTTTAGAAATAAATATTAAATAGACTCATTAAGGAAAGCTAAACTGATTGCTGTTGTTGTTGTTTTTCTTTCTATTATATATTTTCGGTTTCAAACATCTTCAAATTTTAATGATAAGAAAATAATTATTATATAAAATTTTCAGTGAGAGAGCATGATTAATATCATATATAGTATGATCTTGACTATACTTTCCAAAACAGAAAAAAAAAAAAAAAGTCTGGAAACAAACATCAAAATGTCCAGAAGAATTACTTTTGTAAGTTAGGGTTGAGTTTAATTTCTTTTCTTATACCTCCATATTTTTCTGTAATTTTCATACTTTCTACAATGATATATATCAATTTTATATTTATTATGTACACATAGACTTAAACACCCTCCACATCTATCTTTGTACAGTTCCACTTTTCCTTTCTTTTTCAGTTTTGAACTCTGGCTTTTTTTTTTTTTTTTCTTTTCTCATTGAGATTTCTGCTGGATTCGCCTTCCCACAGCTCAACACCTGTCTCCTATCCTCCTAAGTAATTAATTTATCAGGCCCTGTGCTAACTTTTTTGCTTCCCAGAGAGGTAAGGATTCTATTCTTTACATCACTGGGAGGCTGTTCATTGCTTTGATGGGTGACAAAGGTGAAGCAGAATGTAGTCAATAATTGTGTGATAACTTTGCATGGTGACATTACCATTAGACAGCGTGGTGATCGCACTGTAAGGTATATAAATGTCAAATCACTATCTTGTACACCTGAAACTAATATAATATTGTATGCCAACTATATTTAAAACAATAGATTAGTATATAATTGAAAAAAAATGATTTCTGATATACGAACCTAAGCTTAGGCAATCGTGCTCTTCCCTGTATTGTGCTCTATCGTAGGTACAATGAGAGCTCTGTCACAACCTCTGTACACCTTGAATCTCTGACTTAATTGAAATTGAAATTGGCAGGTCTGCTTCCCCTTGCCTAAATGGAGACAGAAATAGAAATAGAAAATCTCTTTGCAGTTATTTCCTTTCTAGAGCCCAATTATGTAAGGTATTAATGGGCAAAGTGAAATAGCCAAATCACATTGATAATGAGTTTGTCTGCAAAGAGTAGGAAAGAGAGAGAGAGAGATCTCTTTGGGAGTCATTATCAGAGGGAGACTCTGGTCTCCTTGGAAGAAAGTTGACTGTAGAGTATCTTTCTCTTCAAAAAATAGTGAGTTCCTGCCCCATAAGCTTAATAAATGCTCACTAATAAATAAGTAAAGAAAACAATGACTTTAAAAATTTTAAGTGACTTCAGGAAAAATGCTTGTTTAGAGCCCTGAGCAATTGTCTTCTTTCTGATGTAAAGCAAGGAAAATATATGACAATAGTTCATATTTAACAATTTTACTTATAGTTATATATTTAGATTAATATATTAAGTACTTTCTGGATTGTAGTTGCTATCCATACTATATTAAAGACACAAAGAAGCTTTTCAAAAAACCATGTTGTGATAAATGCGAGGGTGGAGCACAATTTAACAATTGCTTCCCCCAAAGCCTGTGGTTCCTGGCCATATGTGACAGTACAACAGCAGAATTAAGCAGATCAGTCCCACTGATATCCAGACTGTATGCTCAGAGTAGCCTTCTGAAACATTCCTGATGGATATAAGAGGAAGAGAGAGCAATGCAGGAAATTAGCAGCCTCTGCCTTCTTTGAATCCAGCTTGATGTGGTCTCACAGAGTAAGAAGAAACAGGAACACAAAATGATTTGCTTAAGAAGACAGCCATCAAGAGAAGGGCAGATATCAGTCTTTTTATAGTAGAGTAATGCTCCATTGTATAAATGTACCAAAATTTCTTTATCATTTGCAACAACATGGATGGACCTAGTGAATATTATGCTAAGTGAAATAAGTCAGACTGAGAAAGACAAATGCCATATGATCTCACTTTATATATGGAATTTAAAGAACAAACAAAACAGAAATAGATTCATAGATACAGAGAACAAACTGATGGTTGCTAGATGGAAGGGGGTTGGGGGATGGGGGAGAAGGTGAAGGGATTAGAAAATACAAATTGGTAGTCACAAAATAGTCATGGGGATGAGAAATACATTATGAGGAATATAATCAATAATGTTGTAAGGATTACATAGGGTGCCAGATGGGTACTGAACTTAGCAGGAGGATCACTTCATAGATTGCATAGATGCCTGAACACTGCTCTGTACACCTGAAGCTGAAGCAGAATAATATTTTTTCTGTTTTTTTGTTTTTTGTTTTTTTTGTTTTGTTTTTTTGAGGGCAATGTCACCGGCCCTCATATGTGGGACCCGAACCGGGGCAGCTGGCGTCCCAAGCCAGCCCTTAACCACCATGCCACTCGGCCGGCCCATGAAGCAGAATAATATTGAATGCCAATTATTGGCACCCTCTGTGTGTGTGTACACACACACACACACACACACACACACACACACACAGCGGGTACCAAAAATGTATACACATTTTAAGAAAGGAAAAAACTATTAAAATTGTAATACTCAATATATACCAATAACAGAAGATGAATACAAGTCACGTTCGACTTCTGCCATTACAAGAGGTGCTCAAAGTGGTTACCATCAGCATCCAGACACTTCTGATTATGCTGAACCACTGCTTGAGCAACATTGACAAAGGTGTCCACTTGTACACATTTCTCTTGGCGCCCCCGGTATATATATTTGGGATATAAAGTACAGCATAGGGAATATAGTTAATGGTAGTGTAACAGCTATATAAGATGTTAGAGGGGTAGTAGACCTGGCAGAGTATCACTTTGTGAGTGGTGTAAATGTCTAATCATTGTGCTATTTTGTATACCTGAAACTAATATAAAAAATACAATTAAAAATATGGAGAAAAAACAGTATGTGTTAGCTAGACCCACCCCATTTTAACAGGAAAAATAAAAATGTCCGTTATAAAAATCTACCAAGTAGGCTATCCTGACAGCTTACTTACCATCCATCCCCTGAGTAAAGGAATCCATACTGGGAAGGAGGAGATTTTTACTTACGCACATGGTTGCCCTAATAAAAAAGGGTACTTTAGTAAGAAAGGACAGAATAGATGTTAGATCAATAACCATAGTGTCTGAGGTTGATCAAAATGAAAAGATAAAACCATCCTGTTTCCATTCATAAAAGTAAATAAAGTTTTAAAAGGAAAAACAAAAAAGACAAGGCAGATATATGGAACAGAGTAGGTGATGATGGATTAAAAAACATTTTGTATCTTATGCCCCTGCTGAACACCTGTATTACTTCCAGTTGCCTGTGGAATCAAATTCATGTTCACTGTTCTACCATTCAGGGAGCTCCATGATCTGCTCTCAGCACTTTCCAATCTTGTTTCTAAGACTCTTTTATAAACTCTTCTGATCCTACGATGGTTTTCTTCCTCATAGGCTGCTCTGCTTTTGCTGCTGCTGTGTTCTCCACATGGAATCCTCATCCTAAAACTCCCATCCTACTTATAAATTTTTTTAAGCCCAACCCATCTTTTAAGGCCTCAGGGCAATGCCATTTCCCAAATGAAGGCTTCATTTATCCACATCCACCTACTATAAAGCCAGTTAGATGTGGATTTAACCTTCTCTAATTCCTACAGAATATGAATAACATCGGTTCATGGCATTTTTACCATGTTTCTACCATGCATTATACATATAAGCTTTTGAAAGTAGGCTCATACTTTTCTTCTAGTTCAGAAGAAATACTTTAAGGAAGACTTTGTATTGACTCATGCTTCTATTTCTCACAGCTCCTAAAAGATCATTTGACACATAAAAGCTAATCAAACACATATTTACTGAATAAATGGTTATCCACGATGCTCAACTCATGTTTTTATTTGTCAAATGAGTCTAATAATAAGACATTCAAATATAAGTCCAGTATAATAATTGTCTTTCAAGATCTGCATGCAAGACTATGGTTTGCATTGCTTTGTGATTTACTTCTTCCAGGCAAATGATTTCATAAAGATGGTTGTTGTTGTGTTTTAATTTAAGAATGTAATAATTATTGATTATTTTCCATGCCTACTCAGTTGAGAGTGGGGGAAATAAGCATTTAAACTGATCCTCTGGTTATATCAACCACTACACCACATTTTGGTGAACTGCCATACTTCTGAGCAAAGATGATACTCAGCTGGAGTTCTGGGTGTGATGGTGCTAGTTTTTGGTGGTTAGTGTCTCTTCTGATGGCTTGATGCTTCTGGCGGACTGGTCTAGACCTCTGCTGTACTGGTTGGGTGTTTGCTGGTAGGAAAGTGGGAATGAAGGGGAATGAAGGTAGTTTTTATAACTACCTGTTTCCTTTTCAGAGATAATATATGCTTGACCCCTGAGAAGCTGAAGCGACCTGTTATGAAGACACTGTGGTCTCTATTTGAACATAGCCAGTCCAGCTGGATTGGAGCAAGGGATGTGTCATAGGGTTGTCATTCTTCCAAGGAGATTAGCAATGTAATACTAAGCAATCCTTTTTTAAAAATAGTGTGTGTATATATTTATTTTCTGCAATAAAGGCTCCTTGTACACTGCTTCTTAATAAAAGCATGCTGCAAAGTTGACTGCAGTACAAGATCAATTTTTGCAAAAAATATATGTGTAGATATATCCATAATGATACAACTTAAAATATAACAGTCTGCTTGTGGGAGACATGAGTGAATTGAATTTTTTATCACTTTGCTTACTGACATTTTAACTTTATTCTCCATTCATTCCTAGAGGGGCCTTATGTTCTGGGTTGCCTTTTGTCACAGTGTAATTAATAGCCCCAGGCTTTTAAAACTGTCCCGGTTTGGACAGTAAGTATTGTGGTCACCTTATTCTTCAAATATGTATTACTTATGTTAGAAAAGTAAATATAAAAATACAAAAATTATAACATATATTTAAAAATAACCTGAATACAAAATATCATCATGCTATTTTATTCCAATGAGAGCTCAGATTTGAAATTAAAAAAAAAAAAAAATCATCACTTGGCCATGGAGGCCACCATTTTAACCTAGCAGAGAAGCATGGAAAGAAGGCATTGTTTGGGGAGTGTGGAGCCTACATAATTATTCTGGTGTAAAAACTGGCATGTCATCAAACAGTATGAAAATAAATTTGCCTTCTTGGCCCAAAGTGTCTCATCTGTAATAAGGCTCATGGAATAGATTCTCCTCATGTTCTAAGATTCTTGTCTACTGGAAGAGAATTTCATGTGCTCTGACTTCATGAATACAATCCTTACAGCTGGTTTATTCTTTCTCCTCTGAAGGGAAATAGTGGAAATAGTACAGAAAATTCCCTTGATTCAATTTTACAAAAAGAACCTTTGTGGGAAATTGAACTTGAGCGAAGTTTGAAAATAAACACTGTACTATTATCAAGAGAAAAAAAAAGGTTGCCAAAACAAAAGTCATAGGGTGAAAATATTATTGAATTAATTATTTAACTAATGAGACAGCACTAAATTTACTTAAAAATCAATATTGGCAACTTGAAACCATTTATGTATCAATAAGCAGTGTGTCAGTTGTATTCATAAAAGTAAATCTAACGAATCTGTTAGCATCACTGAATCATTGATGATGTCGTGTTGCCTTGAAAAACATTCAGCAATCACCCTTTAAATCATATGAAGTTCTTCCTCTTTCCTATCATTTCTACAAGTAATAGGAAAAAGTTACATATTTTCTTTTCAGTACATTTAACAAACATATACTTGGAGCCTATGTGCCAAATTCAGCCAGGATATATATTTTTAGTTTTTGCAAGCTTTTTACCAGGAGAAACAGTGTATTTTTGTAATTACTTAAGAGTAGATAGAAAATGGTTATAAAAGCCCAGTTCCAAGTCTTCCAAGTATGAGATATTCTATTGTAAAACAATGGTTGAACATTTGGGGGGAAAAAAAATTATACCATTACGTTTTATACAATACAAACAGGGATTTGCATAGAGTCCCTTTCAGAAAATTTGGCCTGTTAACTCTAGTGACTATATTTCCCAATACCCAAATTAGATTTTCTCACTTAGGATTCAGTAAAATATTGGCTAAGGAAAAGAGAAGGGAGACTGACATCAGATTTTTAAAACTGCAATGCTGGAAGCTAGAATAGCTTCATTAGATTGATGATAAAAATGACTTCATCCCAGAATCACATACTTAGACCACATATAATTTATTCTCAAGTAGGAAAGATATTTGAGGATTTGCAATAATTTGAGAAATATATAATTTATATAATCTGTTTAATTAAACATTTAAGGAAAGACTACTAAATAAGAAAAAAAATGAATCAGAAGACAGACCACAAGGTAAAATAAAAAGAGTAAAATATAGTAGTATCAAACATTTATCTATTTATCTATTTAATGAAATTCCAGTGATAATAATACACTTTCTAGGGGTAGTCACAAGAGCTATAAAAAGATATTAAAGAGTAAGGAAATAATATAAAATAAATTTTTATTAGTTATTGATTCTCTCAGCAAATCCATGTAGTTGGAAGTGGGGGAAATAAAAATGTTACAGGAGTATAATGAGGGATGGGGGAATGAGAAAGGAAAACTGGAAAGTAAAAATAACCTTAAGACCTTCTTTTATTGGGGAGGGGATCAAACAAGAGGCAAAGAGAAGCATGTACATTAATAGACAAAATAATTTGTTTTAAAGCATCTGATTATGAAAACAAGAAAAATGAATGTAATATCTAATGAATGGGAAAATACTGAAATTTGTCCATGCAGAAAATAAATGAAATATTTTGCACCTGAATCAAACAAGGAAAAATAAGCAAAATGTATACTCAATGGACATAAATAATAAATTCAATGCAAAATGGAAGGAGTAAATGAAGTATATCTGATAGTATTTCAAATATAAACATACTAATTTTTCTATTGAAAGACAGGGACTTATATTTGATTAAAATGAAGAAATGTAGTCATAATAAATAAAATTATCTAAAGCAAAGTAATAAAGTGGTGATCAAAGTGATTCCAAGTAAAAGCAAATTAAAAAGTAAGCAAGTCTAACAATATTAATCAGTCAAGATGGAGTTTCACATTAGGAGGAATAAAATATTAAAGAGGCACATTACATAAATATAAAGGTATAATTTATAAATAAGACATAACAGTCATGTTTTATGTATCAAACCATGTGCCTTCAAGTACAAAAGCAAAACTATTAGACAATGAAGAAATTAATTATTAAAAGAAACTGAAGAAGACACTAAGAAATGGAAAGATATTCTGTGTTCACGGACGGATTGGAAGAATCAACATAGTTAAAATGGCCAGATTACCCAAAGAAATATACAGATTGAATACAATCCCCATCAAAATCCCAATGGCATTTTTAAGGAAATAGATTTTAAAAATCACCAGATTTGTACAGAACACAAAAAACCCTGAATAGCCAAAGTGATTCTAAGAAAAAAAAACAAGGCTGGGGGCATCACACTCCCTGACTTCAATTTATTCTACAAAGCAATAATAATCAAAACAGTATGGTATTGGGAAGAAAACAGACACACAGACCAGTGGAATAGAATTGAGAACCCAGAAATAAACACACATTTTTATATAGGAAGATAATTTTTGACAAAGGAGCCAAAAAACATGCAGTGGAGAAAAGAAAGCCTCTTCAATAAATGGTGCTGGGAAAATTGGGAAACCATGTGCAAAAGAAAGAAACTAGACTGCTATTTGTCACCATATACCAAAACTAACTCAAAGTGGATCAAAGACATAAACATAAGATCTGAAACAATAAACTGCATGGAAGAAAACATAGGTACTAAACTTACGGACCTTGGATTCAGAGAAGATTTTATGAATTTGACCTGAAAGGCAAGGGGAGTAAAAGCAAAAATAAATTATTGGGGCTCTACCAAACTAAAAAGCTTCTACACAGCAAAAGAAACCATCTCAAGAAAACAAAGAGGCAACCAACTGACTAGGAGAAGATATTTGCAAACAACACCTTCAATAAGGAGCTAATGTCCAAAAGATATAAAGAACTTGTTCACCTCAACCACAATAAAACAAACAATCCAATTAAAAAATGGGCAGAGGACCTGAACAGACACTTCTTCCAAAAAGATAAACAAATGGCCAATGGATATATGCTGATCTTCACTAACTATTAGGGAAAAAATGCTCAACTTCACTAGCTATCAGGGAAATGCAAATCAAAACCACAGTCAGATACCACATCACACCTGTTTGAATGGCTATTATCAAAAAGACAAGTAATAGCAAGTGTTGGAGAGGTTGTGGAGAAAAAGGGACCCTCATACACTGCTGGTGGAAATGTAAATTGGTACAGCCACTCTGGAAAACAATATGAAATTACCTCCAAAAATTAAGAATGTAATTACTTTAGATCTAGCAATCCCTCTTCTGGATATCTACCCTCAAAATTGGAAAACATTTATCCATAAAGATATATGTACCCCTGTGTTCATTGCAGCATTATTCACAGTGGGCCAAGACATGGAAACAACTGAAGTATCCTGGATAAAGGGTTGTATAAAGATGTGGTTCATATATACAATGGCATATTACTTGGCCATAAAAAAAGATGAAATGCTGCCATTTGTGACAACATAGGTGGATCTTGAAATTATCATGCCAAACAAAATAAGTGTGACTGAAAAAATTTGATAACCATATGACTTCACTCATGTGCAACATAAAACTGAAAGCAACAAACAAGACAAACTCACAAGCAAAACCTCATAGACACAGACAACAGTTTACTGATTACCAGCGGGTAAGGGGGGAGAAGGGATGGTAGAAGAAGGGATCAAATACATGGTGATGGAAGGAGAACTGACTCTGGGTGTTAAATACACAATGCAATATATAGATGAAGTACTATAGAATTGTACACTTGAAACCTACATAATTTTACTAATCAATGTCACCCCAATAAATTTTAAAAAGATAAAGAAATTTGTAAGATTGTAATCACAATGAAAGATAATATATACATCTCTAAAATCTAAACAATACAGTAGACCAGAATAAACAAATGAATAAAGATCCAGAAGTGTTACTACAATCCATCAATTTCATTTAACAAAAGGTTATAAGTAAATATGTTATTATTGTATTTTGTAGACATTTATACACATTGATCATGTGCTTTGTCATGTCTGTTTTGTGTCAACTTTGCAAAGCTACAACTATGTTTTCCAGAATTTCCTTCCCTGCACGGTTCCAGGTTAAAGCTGATCAAAATTAGGAAGGAAGGGAAGCAACAGCCACTGCACTCTGAAGCTCATTGTGTTTAGATGCAATGAGAGAACAACACAGAGGTGCAGACAGATACTGGCTACCTCTTGTTCTTCCTGGTACCGTGTCCAGCACTTTTTTCCCCAGAGAAATGCCGTGCCACCAGCACGTACAGAGGCAATAGCCTTTCCATAAGCTGCTCTACCAGCCCTCCATCATGGCTCCCAACATTACTTAATAAGTTCTGAACTGTCAGCCACACTAGTTTTTCAGAAGGGCTGGTTAGTGCCTTTTGTCTGATGCTCCAACATCCTCTCTTGGACCATTATTCTCCCCAATCTCCCCATGGGTAAGTCCTTATTCCAATTATAATAAATCTATATTCCTTAATGCTTAAAGTGTTTTTCATTGTGCTGTCCTGATTGAAACCTGATTGATGAAAAGAACAAAAAGAAGGAAAAAAATAAAAACAGGAAAAAAACCAAAAGAAAAAACATAGACCATTTATAGACCACGCTATCTGATCCTAATTAAAAAAAATCATAATTTAAAATGGGAAAAATATTTCCTCTGGTAGTCAGGGAAATATAAATTAAAATTATAAGGTATACATTTAAGCTCTTCACTTTAGAAAAACTGGAAAGGAAACATGATACCTATTTTTTATAGGGAATATTGGGAAAAGCATTCTTTGGAACTATGAAGCATTTGAGCCTATTTTAACAAATAATCCATGTCCTAGAAATCTACCCAATCTTAAATCTACCCAGTCTTAAATAATGACCCAAATGTCAGGGTGTTTATTGTTTCATCAGTCTTGCTATCAAAACACTGAAGACATAACTCATACCCAGCAATATGGTAAGTTATGATTTATCCTACTATGAAGTCTGATTGTTTGAACAAGGAGAAAATATCTAGAAAGCTACATACTAGTTTATTCACATGGATGGATGCGTGGGTAAATATGGCTGGATAAAAGAGGAAAGAAGGAGAAGGAAGCCAAAAAAGGGAAAAAAAGAAAATGTCTATATATTCAAACACAAGTTTATTACCACATTTATGCATTTATGTAAAGTTATGTAAATGTATGGGTAAAACAAAATTAAACATTAAAAAAATTCTCATAATCTTGCCTAAACTAATTTATCCACCAGATTTTTCTTGATTCCCCAGCACAAACTCTCAGCTTGGGTCAGAATATAGTCCTTTATCTGCTTCACAAAAATAACCAAAACTACTTCCCTTTGTTACTTCTTTTGGGCATGTTGCCCACCTGCTGTTCATCTTCCACACTCTCTGAGGCCCAGTTAAGGTGCCATTTCTTCCCTGAATATACCAGCCCACATGAAGTTCTGAACTTCTTCATACTTACCAAATAATTCAGCACTTAATTATATACTCGTAGAATAATGAGTTCTCTGATTATCTCATGCCAGTTAGACACGTCTCCCCAACTATTAGCCCTATTCTGTTTTCCATTTTTCCGAACAGAGGCATCACCAAATTATACCTTTAGTATGGTTGTGGTTATATAACTTAGTGCTTGGTCTTTGGTTTCCAAACAGGGAGACAGCTAGGAAAGTAGGCAGCCTTCACATCAGAAGATCTCAGTTCAAATTTGTGCTCTGTTACTTCCTAAGGGATACATATGAATACATTTTATTGCTCTGAGCCTTCACTCTAGTATCTGTAATATATAGGTCTCTGATGTTTAATGCAAAACTTTAAAACACCCTGCATTGTGGAAAGCATTCTGATCTTAGAGTAAGCTAACATGGACTTGAGTGCGGATGGACCTTTTAACAGTTTGTCTCATTTAGCACCTAATAATTAGAACACTTCTAATTTTGATTTTCACACTTAATGGAGCTAGTTGTGTGTCACTAGTTTTTAGGATAAAGCCTGTGAATAGTCAAGAGCTCTGTCTCTTCAGGAGACAGACCTAGTATCAAGTCTTGGTTCAGACATAGCTAGACCACAGACAAGTGACATCATGTGCACAGTTCTCATTCACCTAATCTGTATACGATACTATCCTGATCTCATAGAGTTTCTGGGAGGAATCAACAAACCCACACAAAGAGCTTAACACAGCATGTGGTGCATAGAATAAGTCATAAATACCAGTCCCTGCTAATATTCTTATTGTCATTAATGTCATCCAAGAGCCTGTTTTTATTCATGTGATTTTTCATTGATTTGCCATTTCTCCTTGTTAATTTCCATTCCATAATCCACATTTCTTTGGGTATGTAAGAAGTTCTGATAATTTCTCTATATAGTACTTAATATAAGAAAGTCATTTAGAGGCAAAATGGTGAGTGCTGTTAAATAGTAAAGGAAGAAGATAATAGCAAACTTTATATCAGAGAAAAAGTAGTCTACTGATTGCCAAGAGGCATGGTGGACTTTACTTACATATGGTGAGAGGCTGATTTTCAGATATAGTCTCAGAAACCTGACTTTGACAGAAGGAACCTGGAAATTTTTCAAAGGTGGATTCATGGTAACCAAGTTCACAGGATACATTAATAAACCAATATGGTGCTGGTAAAACTGAATAACCCCATGTTGGATCCCTATGTGAAACCATTCACAAAAATGAACTCAAATTGAACTAAAGACCTTAAATATAAGACCTGAAAATGTAAAACTGTTGGAAAAAATAAACATAAAGAAAAGCTCCTTGACATTGGTCTTGACAATAATTTTTGGGTATGTCTAAAAACTGCAACCCATGCAAGCAACAAAAGCAAAAATAGGAAAGTGGATTTTCATCAAACTTAAAAAGTCTCTACACGGCAAAGAAATTAGAAAAATAAAAAGGCAACCTTGAAATGGGAGAAAATATTTTCAAACGATCTATTTGATAAGGGGTTAATGTCTAATATAAAGAACTAATACAACTCGATAGAAAAACAAAGAATGCAATTAAAACATGGGCAGAGTAAATGGATGAATATATATTTTCCAAAGAAGACTTACAAATGGCCAAAAGGTACATAAAAATATGCTCAATATCACTAGTCATCAGGGAAATGCAAATCAAAACCACACTGAAATATCAACTCACACCTATTAGAATGACAATTATCAAAAAGACAACAGACAACATGTGTTGGAGAGGCTATGGAGAAAAGGGAACTCTTGTGCACTGTTGGTGGGAATGCAGATTGGTGTAATTACTATGGAAACAGTGTGGAAGTTGCTTAAAAAATAGAGCTACCATAGATCCAGCAATCCAACTTCTGGGTATATATCCAAAGGAAATGAAAACAGGCTATCAAAGACACACCAGCACAACCATGTTCTTTGCAATATTATTCACAATAGCCACACATGGAAACAACTTAAGTCTCCATCAATGGATGGATGGACAAAGAAAGTATGGTGAACATACATACAATGGAATATTAAACAACCCCAAAAAAGAAGAAAATCCTTCCCTTTGTGACAAGATGGAGGGAACTTGAACACATTATGCTAAGTGAAATGAGTCAGAGAGAAAGGCCAAATACAGTAAAACCTTGGATTGTGAGTAATGTGCTTTGCAAGTGTTCTGCAAGACGAGCAAACATTTCTATTAGGTTGGTGCACAAGTAATAGTGGTTTTTGCCATTACAAAGCATCCATTTTAATGTGTTAAATGAGGGATGTCTTGCAATACGAGTAGTTTGTTTCCAGAATGAATTATGCTCACAGACCATGGTATTATTGTATTACGTATATGTTCTCACTAGTATATGGAATCTAAAAAAGCCAAACTCATAGAAACAGAGAGTAAAATGGTGGTTACTAGGGCCTGGGGATGGGGGAAATGGGGAGATATTGGTCAAAGGCTACAAACTTCCAACTATAAGATGAATCAGTTCTGGGGATCTGATGTAGAGCATGGTGACTATAATTAATAATACTACATTATATACTTGAAAGTTGTTAAGAGAGTAATTCTTAAAAGTTTTCACTACAAAAAATGGTAACTGTGAAGGGATGGAGGTGCTAACTAACCTTGTTTTATATCCTTCTGTAATACATGTGTATATTGCATTTCACAATATATACACATATTAAATCATCACATTGTACATCTTAAACTTACATATATTATAAGTCAATAATATCTCAGTAAGCCTGGAATACAATAATACTAATACAATACTAACACAATTTTTCTTACGTTATGGAAAACAAGACTGCTTTGGGGACTGGCAGTCATAACATATATCCAGCACATATATTTCCCAAAACACACACAGCCACACCACACACATTGATGAGTGGATTCTAAGTGGACAATTTCTGCCAAGCCTAGAATCAAGGCAAGGTAATGATATGAAAAGTTAACAGCAATAGGCTGGGATAGCTCAATGTACTCATCCCGATTTGTGTTGGGACAGGGGGAGCTTTTGGGTCAGAGTAAATTCTTCCATGTAAAGTTCTGTAATAAGTATTGCCAATGTTTCCCTCTCTGTTTTTATGATTTCTTGTTTAAGCTATCTACCTTCTGATCTATTCTCTAACCCTGACCATTTAATTGATTAACTTTATTAACCAATAACTAATCAATTGGTTAACCAACAGCCTTGTTCTTTCTCTTGATTTTTGGACCTCAAAAAGGAGTTGATTGCTAAGTATATTTTGAATTTATCTGATTTTATCTATTGTGTGTTGGTTTATTGTTAACTTTTAAAGGTTTTTAGGGCAGTTTGCTGATGCTGATACACACACACACACACACACACACACACACACACACACACAGAGGGTGCCAAAAAAATGTATATGCATTTTAAGAAAGGAAAAAAAAAACTGTATTAAAATTGTAATACTCCATATATACTGATAACAAAAGATGAATACAAGGCCGGCAGAGTGGTGCAGTGGTAAGCACTGGCTTGGGATGCCAGGGGCCCCGGTTCAGGTCCCACAGATGAGGACCAGTGACACTGCCCTCAAAAACAAACAAACAAACAAAAAGATTAATACAAGTCATGTTTAACTTCTGCAATTACAAGAGTTGCTCAAATTAGTTGCCATCAGTGTCCAGACACTTCAGATTATGGCAAACTACTGCTTGAGTAACGTTGACCAAAGTGTCCACTTGTATACATTTTTTTGGCACCCCAGTATATACACATATATGAACATATATGTATAAATTAAACAGTGACCATATAAAAGCTACACTTTACATTATATTAAAAGGTATAAGTAAGTATACATTAAATGATATGCACAGTAGTCTTTTACTGATTAATTTATTAACAGTGAGATTACCAAGTTATTTTTTATGTAAATACCTTTTTTAAAAAAAACAATTGTTGCAAAGGTATTTGTATGTAAGATCTTGCATTAGACATTTGTCAGTAAATACAATTTCACTAGAAGCTACTATTTAGTAGAATAAAACTAAATAAATTACAGATGTGAATATGCTTTGCAAAATGCATGATGAGCTAGTGTCGCATTGAAAGTAATATGAATATGATGCTGCAAACTTGTGTTAAATTTCCACACCCCACAAAAGCTGTAGAGTTGCTACTCCATTTTACTGAAGAGCAAAGTTGGTAGGAGTGCCTGAAACTCCATCCTCAAAACTCACCTTCATTATATATGCCGTTGGCAGCCCACACACTCTTCTCAAGTCCATGATGAGATGAGCCCTTTTGCAAGTCTATGAGAGGGAACAAAAGAACAAGAAAAAATTGCTTAGAAACTCAGTAGACCAGAAAGACAGTAGAAAATTATTGCGGAAAAAAGAGCTTTTCATGCTGACTATAACTGCTGTAAAACTACTGTCTGGGATAGGTCAAAATCAGTTGTGAAACAGTGTGTGGGAAGACACAACTTTCAGTTAATTATATTAGAAACTAAGCAGGTGGGTAGGTTTTATTTGCTGTTATGCAAGCTGATTTAGCTGTCATCTTTGAAAGAGCTTGGAATGGCTAGATTTTCCGATTACATTTTCCCTGGATGAATAACACTCTCTTTGATATCCTGCCCACCCAACCTCAAAAGCTGTTATCTTTCTCTTTGATTGTCCTCTGCCCTTCTTTGTGGCCATGCTGAATCATCGAAATTCCCTGCACCTCCACATCCTTGCCTCTGGAATTCTGCTCAATCTGTTCTCTGTGCCTAGAATGCCTTGCCTACCTACCAGGTCAATGGAAAAACCCATTCCCCTATTAAGATTTAGTTCTAAGGCTGCTTTCAAAGGCACTTTTTTTAAGTGGCACCTCCATTTAGAATTATCATTCCTTTTAAATAAGCGTCCGTATGAAAATGTTTCTAAGTCTCAAAAGAAACCTAATAGGATGTAATCAGTATTACATTTCCATCACTAGCTGCGTGATCTTGGGGAGAGTAAGGTCTCTGACCTCATATATATTTTTTTCTCCTGCAAAATAGGAATAATAGTAAACTACCTTGCAATGTTGTTGTGCATGTTAATTGGCATTTGTATATGTTAAGTCCCTGGCATAAGTCTTGGTTCATAGTAATTATTCAATAAGTAATAGCAATCAACATCTTCTATGTATATAATTACGGTAATTCCTTTATATCCCTCCTTCATCAGGAAATTCTTTCCTTGAAGGTAGATACCAAGTCTCTGAATTCATTTCTGTATCCTTATCCCCACTCTCAATCTACTAATGTTTGGCACAGCGCCGTGTATTTAGCAAGCTTTTTATTTTTTATTTCAATAAAAGTTGCCTATTCAGTTATTATATTATATAGGTAACCTCATATTTTACTAGCATGTTAACCAAATGAAATTGGATTTATACAGTAACAGATATAAAACAACCATTCTATAACTTGTCTATTATTTTAATTCTGAAGTTTGAATATTCTTGTAAGGGCATAGGCTTGAGAAATTTATTGATTACCAGATAAACACATAATAGAATCTATTTTATAACAATAGAGCTGTATTATAATAGTGGAGAATATTTTACAGTATGTTGGATGAAATACCTTTAAATATTAGTTTGTAGATCATAAACTAAAAGAGACTTGGAAACTAATCCAACCCTACTTATTTCACAGATGAACAAACTGAGATCCAGTGTGTGAAAGGAGTCTTTTTTTTTTTTTTTTGAAATATGCAGCTTGGAAATCACAGAGCTGGGACTTGACACCATATTTCTTCATTATTCTCTCTTACTAGCACTTCTGTGTCTGCATAGAAGGGTGTTTAGATTTGGCAATTGTGCTATTAGTATGATAGAACAGATAAAATTTTGAGGGGCAGAAAAAGACCAGATATTTTTGGAATGGCCAAAATAATTTTGAGCTGAATATTTTCAGCTACAGATAGAATTTAAGTGGAAGTTCAAAAGTACAGCAAGTCTTCACTTAATGTCATTGATGGGTTCTGCCACTTTAACTAAAACAACATATAATGAAACCAAATTTACCCTGGGCTAATTGATATAAACAAGAATTTAATTTCTATGGCATCTCATCAACATTATAATAAAACGATGTTGAACAAAACATTATTTGAAGATCTGCTGTGTAAACAATTTTGATAGACAAAGTATATTACAAGGATACTTCAGGTACTTGAGAAATGATGAGTGATGATGGGGAAGAAGAAGAGACAAAGGCTTTGTGAGAGAAAGAAGAGGATGATGGGGTTGGAGAAGACTGTTTACAGAGCTCCAGGCCAAGTGCAGAAAATGGCATAATTACAAGGAAGTGAGAAACGTGTCCAATCCAATCATGTGATGGTCAACAACACTGAAACATCTTGACTTTTACACTAAATCATTAACTATATCCAAAGGATACTGAGGAACAGATTCTAATGACTGAAAATAAATTGTAGGATGGTTAATCTGGCAATCATGCATAGAATGTTATGGAAAAGTCATAGTATAGATCACCACAGATCATTCAGAAATCCTTAAAGTTAGGTTGAAGCTCCAATCAATATTGTAACATTAGAAAGTAAAATATGTAAGTAACATTACAAAAGAAATATCAGAATTCCACAATTGGCTGGAGGTTAAAGGGGAGAGATATAAATTAAAAAAAAAAAATCATAGTTTGTCCTAAATTTTCAAGCTCATGAGACCTGACACATATTTTGCATTGACCAAGTTAGGGAAGCAGGGAGAAAGTTGAGGCTGATGTGAGATATGATAGGTGGTTTCAGTTTGGGGTGAGTTTGGAACAATTCAGTACCTGTTATAATGTTTATAAACAACAATTCTGTAATTTGTAACCTGTCAGGAGCCTGAGGAAGAGTTAAGGTAGGAGACATTGATTGAGATGTAATGTGCACGGAGGTCGGGACTGAACTTACATAAGGAGTAATAATCTCTTGGGAGAGAACAATAGGAATAAAAAACCACAAGAGGCCAAGAGATTCTTAGCCAATGCTCACAGCTGATTGGCAGAAAAAAGAAAGGAAACCAGCGAGGGAGTAAAGAGCCATAAGGGGAGTATTGGGGAGGGCGGGGAGGATGTGGTATTTTCAGCTCTATCTTGGGGGAACATTATATTCTAAATGTAGTTGGGGAGGTTGACCATTATGTATATCATTTACAAAATGCTAGTTTTTATATCCAGATGTGTATCTGGCCATATATTTCATATCTTGTATAAAAACAGTTATAAAAAGTTCAATAGAGAATTTTGAAAAGGAGAATTACATTAGACTACTCATCCTCAGAAACACAAAATTGAATTGAAATATTTAAAGTTTGGTTTCTAAGTAAAAGTCTTTCCAGACTACTTGTTAAATATTAGATATCAAATTTGCTATTGCTGTAAAATCCCTTTTTTTTGGATTCATGTCTAAGACAAAAATTAGATTTGTAGACTGAATCAGTGGAAAAGTGTGTACTAGTCTGGTTCACTCCGTTAAATAAATTGACAAATGTGGATACCAATATCATCAGAGGAGCTACATGTCATCTTGAATGAGATGGGGTAAGGTAGGGCAGACAGTGTCAGAAGTTTAAATAAAAATATTGAGGCTTTTCAATGTTGCTTGCAACCACTAACTGATTCCATGAATGATTATTTCTAAACCACACTGACTCAAACACTATCAATGCTGAAACATGACTTAATCTGCAATTGTTTTTCTTGATTAGGATCAAAGTTGTGTGGAATATTGTTTTTGTTTTTTTTTAATTTTTATTTTTCAAAATGAACCTTATGGGAGAGGGCTTTTTTCTTTTTTCTTTTTTGACTTGGTGTCCAATCCCTTTTTCCTATTTTTTTTTAAATGACTTAAGAGCTGCTATTTATTCTTTTCTTTTTTGTTTTTTGGTATTACTGTTTGAAAGTCCATGAGGCTATGAATGAAAATACACATGTCATTGACTTTATGGCCAAGGCAATAAATCTAAAACAAAAATAGCATCAAAATCTAGACCTCAGACATTCAGCCTGCTGTGTTTGAAATAAGTATGAATCTTAAAATAAAAAAAGATTAATGAATCAGTTAAGGATAAAAGTAAGTCATGACTAACAATAACCTTGGGAAGTTCACTTTTCCTTAATTTCTTTCTCTATACATGAAGGAATTGACCTGGATGACCTAAAGTCCCTTCTCTCTTTAAACTACTATTAAGTAGTTTCCAAATTATTGAACGGAGGTGATAATAAGTTTTTTATAAACCTTTGTAAGCTGACTTTCCAAATAGTTACAATATAGATATGGATATTGTTATGTTATATGTAATATGACTTGGGTAAGACATTAAACTTAAGCATTAGTTTTGAATAAAATAGATTTTCCAAAAAAGGTGATTTACAGGAGGGTTAAAGACAAATACAGATATATGCCATGTGTGAAATAAATGCAAAACGTTAGGAAATATAAGAAGGCAAAGTTCTTCTTGTAGACAGGCAAGCTTTTAGGAGATGGGGAGAGAAGAGTAGATGGTTGGTTAGCACAAAGACAGTAGTGTGTGTGTGTGTGTGTGTGTGTGTGTGTGTGTGTGTGTGTGTTGTGCAAACATTATATAGAAATGTGAAGATAACATAAAAACTAGAAGTTTTAAGCAATCATGAAACAAACACTCAGAAGTGGGGATTTTGCTGTTTTGGTTGGTTGGAACAGTGTGGCAACTCCATCTATAGTAACTCAAAGGTCATAGCAATTACTCTAAATGTCAGTGCAGACCAGGGTACATCACCCTGGTTGGCAGAAAGATGCAACCCTAGGATGTCATCTTTATGGAGCCAAGTAAGTGTATTTCTAGGCATATTCTCTGACCACAAACCAGTAAAATTAGAAATTAATCATAAAAATCAAAATCTTATAAAAATCAAATCTTAACAATTGGATGAAAGAGGAAATCAAAACAATTACAGATTCCAGTCATCCTTAATAGATGAGTTCTGACAATTACATTTGAGAATTCATTCTATAGAAAAAGTGCCAGGTACCTCATTGCTGAATATCACTATGGTCACCTTCAAAGTACTTCCCTTGGGAAGCAATACACTGATGCCAGCAACTAGTCTGCCCTTCAAAGCAATTTTGGAACTCTTTTTCAGGAATGGCCATCAGAGTTGTCGTCGTATTACCCTTGATGTCCTGAATGTCATCAAAATGTCTTCTTTTCAATATTTCCTTTATCTTTTGAAAGAAAGAAGTCATTGTGGGCCGGATCAGGTGAGTAGGGAGGGTGTTCCAATACAATTATTTGTTTACTGGCTAAAAACTCCTTCACAGACAGTGCTGTGTGAGCTGGTGCATTGTTGTGATGTAAGCAAGAGTTGTGAATTGTTGGCAAAAAGCTCAGGTCATCTAACTTTTTCACACAGCCTTTTCAGCACTTCTAAATAGTAAACTTGGTTATTTGTCTAGTTGGTACAAATTCATAATGAATAATCCCTCTGATATAAAAAAAAGTTAGCAGCATCATTGCAACAAGTTTGCTACCTTAATTGTCAGACCTCGTATACAAGGAGATTGTTCTTGAAAAGAAGGTGCAAACTGAGTAACAAAGTACACATTAAAAATAATGCTATGAGATTGCCAACATTTCTATAAACATTGATGATAGCCAGGGTTGACAATGTATAGAGAAATGTGTGCTGTCATATACTCCTGGTAAGACTTTCAACTAGCAAAACCATTTGGAGGTCAGTCTAGCTTAACTTAAAAACTTAAAAAACATATCACTGTAAATCTATACAATTCCACTTCCAGGATTCTCTCTTACTGAAATACATTCAAAACGCCAAAAGACAGATGCATAATGATGTCTACTGCCTATGAAGCCACTAAGATCAATGAGGTAGAACTACATGTACTGATATGGAAACATATTATACATTCTTAGGTGAAAAAACAAGTTTCAAAAGCTATTATACTATGACTCATTTGCAATTGATCCTATTGTATGTATTTATTCATTTTATATAAATTGGAAAGACTAAGGAAATTTATATGCACTAAACAGGAACAGTGGTGAACTGTGGTGAGTGTTTTGAGAGGTAAGAGGGCAATTTACATTTTATTAAATATATATGTATATACAGAAGATGCCACCCAAAATATATACACATTTTAAGAAAAGAAAACTGTATTAAAATTGTAATACTCAATATATATTGATAACAAAAGATGAATACAAGTCACATTTGACTTCTGTATTACAAAAGGTGCTCAAAGTGGTGACCATCAGCATCCAGACACTTCTGATTACAGCAAACTACTGCTTGAGCAACGCTGACCAAAATGTCCACTTGTAGACATTTTTTTAGCACCCCCAATATTTATCTTTTATAATGAGTCTCTGCAATTTGAGTAAATGTATATTAAATAATAAAATAATGTAACATGAATTTAATGGCTAAAAAGGTAATGCTGCATTATCGCTTCTCCTTGGCAACTACTTACATCAAATATGGGTCCTGAAGTCTAACACATCACACAGGGGTTGATCTACATTGGCTACTGCTGCATGTACTCAAGCATACTATTTAAAAAGTGATTATCTTAATTCACTAGAAAAGACTAAATAGAAAGCCTGATTTTTCTAAAAGTAATTTTAAAATACGAAAATATTAAAAATTACATAAATGCTAAAAATTGTTAATCCTCATTAGTAACCAAAGAAATAAAATAATATGGCATCATTAAGCCAACATATTATAGAAGCTAAAATTAATAATTAATATTTGTGAAGGTTTGATCACAAGACATTTTTATATATTCCAGTATGTATAAAAAATTACCCAAGTAATTTTTTGCATGTTATCATTATAATTTTATTAATACATACATGGAAGTCTGACAATTGATTCAAAAACTTGCCACTATGTGCTTACATCAGCAGCACTGTACAAACAGCTCAGTAAGGTTTCATAACCTTGGTATATCAGTGTCTCACAGCTGTGTTTGTGTCGACCTGTGGTGGTGTCTTGCTGAGTAGCGTTCATTATTGTTGGTGTTTTTCTGTGCCATTGCTAGAACATCTGAGCTTGAATTAGAGCAACAAACAAACATTAAATTTCTTGTTAAAGTTGGCAAGAGTAGAAGTGAAATCAGGGACGTGTTAGCCCAAGTCGATGGGGATAATGCTATGAAGAAAATGGCAGTGTACAAATGGATTAAATGTTTTACTGAGGGGAGAGAATGCGTCACTGATTATGAGAGGTCAGGGTGGCCAGTAACGAGCAGAACTGATGGAAATATTGCAAAAATTTATTGAATTGTGTGTCAGAATCATCGGCTGACTGTGAGAAGCACAGCAGATCAAGTAAAGATCGATAGAGAAACAGTTAGGAAAATCTTAACTGAAAATCTTGGCATGAGAAAGGTGTGTGCAAAAAAGGCCCCAAAGGAGCTCACTGATGAACAAAAGCAAAGGAGAGTTGAAGTTTGCCAAGACCTACTGGAGAAGCAAGACAATGATTTGGGCCATGTTATCACTAGTGATGAAACATGGGTGTACCAATAATACCCTGAAACAAAGCCTCAAAGTGCACAGTGGAAGTCAGCCAGTTTTCCATGACCAAATAAGTTCCATCGGTCCAAATCCAGAGTCAAAACGATGTTGCTTTGCTTTTTTGATGTCAGAGGGATTATTCATTATGAATTTGTACCAACTGGACAAACAGTTAACCAAATTTATTATTTGGAAATGCTGAAAAGCCTGCGTGAAAAAGTTAGGTGAAAATGACCTGAACTTTTCGCCAATAATTCATGGCTCTTGCATCAAAACAATGCATCAACTCACACGGCACTGTCTGTGAGGGAGCTTTTAGGCAGTAAACAAATGACTATTTTGAAGCACCCTCACTACTCACCTGATCTGGCTCCCAGTGACTTCTTTCTTTACCCAAAGATAAAGGAAATATAGAAAGGAAGACATTTTGATGACATTCAGGACATCAAGAGTAATACAACAACAGCTCTGATGGCCATTCCAGAAAACGAGTTCCAAAATTGCTTTGAAAGGTGGACTAGGTGCTGATGTCGGTGCAGTTTTCCAAGGGGAGTACTTCGAAGGTGATCAATGATATTCAGCAATGAGGTATGTAGTACTTTTTCTAGGATGAGTTTGCGAAAGTAATTGTTAGAAATGGTATGTCCATACAAAAACCAAAAGTAAACATTACAGAATATTGAAAGTGCTAAGCTCCAAATAGTAACATTTTAGACTTGTTCTCTTCTTTTCTGATTTTAAATATATTCCAGCATTGGTACATTGTTACCTGCTATTACTTCTATAACGAGATAAATACAAAAAGAATTTTGAAAGTACTATTTATTTAAGGCCCTTAGCTTATTATTTATTGGCACAGTCAGAGGTTATTTTGACTTTTTCCATTCCTTTTTAAAAAATTTTTAAGGAACTCTTGTACTTTATACTTCTATATGAAGGAAACTTTCTCCTCACTTCTCCAAAGATTAGGATAAAATTCAGTTTGCACACAAGGAATTATGTGAGACAGATACCACGTGATGACTGGCAGACTGGATCTTGGCAGGTACCTTCACAGCCTCTGCCCAGTACCTGGAGCTTAGCAGAGCTGAGTCACCAGTCTCTCCCCCACTTTGCAATTTGTGATATTAATCACTCTATACCACTTGTTACCATGAATTCTTCTAACATCAGTCTAACATATTATGGGGCTTAGAAATGAGATAAGAAGGCAAAGGTCTACCTGAATCTCACTTTAAGCCTATTTCTTTCCCTTTAAATCTACATCAATGGGGGAAAACTAAACAGTCTATGCTATAAGGTATTTAAGGGTCTTGGCAACTATAGGTGCATAAACATCTTTTGTCTGAAACTTTCAATCTCTCTCTCTGCCTCTCTCTGCCTCTGTCTCTGTCTCTCTGTCTCTCTCTTTCTCTCCCTCCCCAATAAAACATCATATTTTTTAGAATGATAAAGCCAAAAAGATATTAAATCCTCTAGTCTAATGGTTTTAAAATCATGATTCTTGAAGCACTTGGGTCCTGTGTAGCTGTCTCAAGGAAACCTAGGAAGATGTTGAGACAGTGGCCATCGGAGCCATTCTAGTTCTGATTTACATTAAAAACAAGATGCACTTTACTTCCAATTCTCACACAGCTTGGATGCTGTTATTTTAAAAATGTTTAACACCCTAATCAAGTCCATTTTTTTCATTTAATAGGTTAAGAAACTAGAAGCCCAGAAGGCTCAGTTACTTAACCAAGGTTACAAGGTTATTTATGAAATAAGACGAGATTTCAGGTATGTGCATTTTTAATTCCAAATGGAAGTTAGAAAGCTAATCACAGGGGTAACCATCTGTAATTCTTGATTTTCCATGGGGTTGCTGTATCTTATGAAACTGAGATTATGAAGAGGCAATTAAGAAAAGAAAGAGGTAACCAGGCAACAGTTGTGCTATTTTCCTAACAATGATATAAGGAATACTATGCAAAAATAGGTTAATTTTGCTTCAGCTGAGATGTTGAGTATATAAGGGAAGATAGGTTGAGCAGCTGCTGGGAATTGGCTTGCAACTGTTTCTACACACCTGTTCTGCAGAAGCATATCTAGAATGAAAGCTCCCAGCTATGTGTTCCTGCACAACTGCCAAAATCTGAACAAATAATACCCTTTGACCCTATCATAACATAAAGCAGAGTCTGATGCGTGATCTGGCTCTGGAGAAAACAAATAAGGTCAAGTTTAATCGGGAAATTCTATGAGTAGAATTGTACACAATCTTGTGAACCATGGGTCAATCTGAGTTTTAGTTTCCCTATGTGTAATGTGGGGGATGGGATTGATTGTCAAGATAATTTTCAATTTTTACCTACTTTGTTGGTTATGTTTGTTGGGTGTGCTGCTCTTTTTTGTATTTTTATTTGTTTTTAAAATCAGGATCAATGTTGAGAGGAAGAAAAATGAAAAGGAAGAAAAATATCAGCAGTTGCCTTAGAGATGTAGTATCAAGTCTTTGTGTTCTTATTTTTAAAAATACCATCTCTGATAGAGCTGTAACAGGACCATAATTATTACTTTAAAATGCTTTTGAACAGAATAGGGGAGATGCAAAACAAGTTCTTTTTAAATATGAGGTGTGTGTGTGTGTGTGTGTGTGTGTGTGTGTGTGTGTGTGTGTCACCTACTCCACCTACTCTATGCTTATAACTGGGTAGCTCAACCACAACTGGAGGTAAAAATATGCCAAAATGAAGACTGGTCTTCAAATTCATAATAATAACCTCAAGTGGATACTTAGTGCTGCCTAACAGTGAAAATATACTTCTCCAGTCCCCTTATTTTCCTACTCTTCTATAAGACTATTTCATATTTTATTCCCTCACTCAAACTCTGTCTTCCAACACCTCCTCTCCAGTCCTCAGTCTTGAGCTGATGATTTTACTTCGTATTTCACTGAGAATATCAAAGCAATCTGAAGAAAATTTCCACAGCTCCCACCCACTTATCAGCATCTGTACTCTTATATTTTGGCTTCTTGTCTTATACTCAGATAAACTAACTGCACTCCCAAGTAAGCCTCTCTCCTCTAGTAACGCAGTCGTTTCCATCCCTCTCAGCTCCCTCAGGACATCAGCTCAATAATCTCCCATGCTCTCTCCTTACAGAATCAAATCAAGTTTCTGCTCCTCCCTCTGGTTGATAACTCTCATGAACATACAAGCATTATGTTTTAATTCCTAAACATGGAGAGAGGGAGAGAGATTGAGAGAGAGAGAGAGAGAGAGAGAGAGAGAGAGAGAGAGAGAGAGAGAAACCTCTTTTGATTCTAGTTCTCCTGGTGTTTTCCTCTTAACTTATATGTTCCCTTTTGCTCCAAAATTCCACAAAAGTAGACTCAACAGTCACTATTTCTAATTCTTCTTCTTCAATCTTCTACAATAAGGGTTGTTAGTTTTGTTGTTGTAGTTGTTGTATTGTCTCCATAATTTCACTAAGATTGTCAGAGTCACCAATGATCTCTCTGTCAAAATCAATGGGAAACTCAACCTCCAGCATATTTGATACATTAGGGGCATTTGACATAATTGCTTGTGCCTTCCTCCTTGATACATTGGCTTCCTGGGTGCCACACTGTCTTGACTCTTCTCCAATCCCACTAGATGTTGGTTTTCAGTCTCCTATGGGAATTCCTCTCATTTCTTGGCATGTTAACTCTGAAAAGGACCATGGCTAAATTTTTGGACCTTTCTCTTCTTTATTTTATTCCCTACCCTTGGTGATCTCATCCTGTCTCATGGTTTTAAATATTATCTATTTACATAAGCCTCCTAAATGCACATCTCCAGTCCAGATATCTCTCCTTAATCCCGGGCATTTATATCACATATCTACCTTCTTCACATTCCCCTTGATCTGAATGAACCATATTCAGACTCAACATTCCCAAATTAACTTTCTGATATGTGCTCCCAGACAAAATTCACCCATTCCTCTCTCTCATAACTCACATTCAGTCCATTTCAAAATACGTCCAGCATCTAACCTTATGACTTCTCTCCATCTCCACTGCTACAAATCTCCTAATTGGTCTCTCTACTGTTATCATTGCCCAGCATGAAGATAAATTTGAGATTGGGCATGAAAAGACAGGGGCCAGATGAATTTAAAATAAAATCCATCTAATACAACTCATTTGCTTGAAACTCTCCATTCAATGAACTCCTACTTCACTCAGAATAAAATCCCAAGTCCTTGAAATTATTATATGACAACAAGCCCTTCTAAGCCTGAAATAATCTTGCTTGGCATTGCAGAAATGAAACTCATATGTTTCAGCAAACAGTTTTTCCATATCCCTCTGTTTCCACATGGAGAGATTTCAGTAAAGAACATTCCTGGCCTTTCTTCCCTTGGGGAAAAGTTTCATTTTTCTTCCCCTGGGTAATATGTTTTGCAAGTTTGGGGAAAACAGTAGCAAGACATGCTTAGTTCAGCAATTTCTTCTTTCTTTTTCATTTTAATCTGCTCCCCTCTCTCCTGCCACATAATATATTATTTGACACTATGGGGGTTACCTGAGGTTGCCCAGCGATGTCAGTTACTGGATGGGTAGGTCTCAGATTCAGAAGGAGAGGAAATTGGGCAAGCTCATTTGTCTACACATTTAAGTGCCATTGTTATAGCTTTCATCAATTATACAGTTGACTTTTTGATATCCATCTGTCAGTCTCTAGTGCTCTATTTCTCAATTGTTTCAGAATTCAGGCAAAGAGAAGAGAGAGGTGATATCAATGGAGTCCATTAAAACCCCAACATGTTCAAGGATTGAGATACTGACTTCTAAGATTCTCATTTTTGCATGTATAGTCTGAAGGCAGGAAGGTGTAGTGGGAAAAATGGAGGATCTGGGGTCAGACTGCCTTGTTTGTAATGTCAGATGTGCTGCTTCCTGACAGTCACCCTGAGCTCTCAGCCTCTCTTCTGTGATCTACACAATGGCATGAATGACTCTCTCATTGCATTGCTGTGGAATGAAAAGAAACAATAATATGGAATGCCTAACAGGTTATCTGGTACAAATGTATACTTAGAATTACAGTCTTCCCCTTATATCAACAATCCATTGAATAAATGATTGAACTAAAGTAAGAAATAATATCTACCAGAAGTCATGTGAAAGTGATTTATGACCAAAACATTGAACAGCAGCAGAATTTTGCAGAAAATGACGAGTCTTTTATTTTGAAAGAAAAGCAAAATGAATGAATGATCTTGAAAAATTGATACACACTAGTTTTTTAAAAAAAAATTCCAGTAAATCTGTCCAAAGTTTCTACATTAGTTGATGTAGGTGTAATAGAAGGACCCTGGGTTCATACAGCCAACTGTCTGTGTTCTGCATAATTACAAGTTTTTATGGCTTCTGCAAGGATGTTGTTGATCATTATATGACAACAAACCAGTGTCAGTCTGTGTTAGAACAGTGACACTCACTGGTTATTTCTGGTTTGACAGAAATATTACTAAAAAAGTATGTCCTTATAAGCTAAATTTGAAATGTTCTTCATAGATGTCAGCAAGGTGAAAAGAGAACACCCAGGGGTATTTTAGGTAACAAAAGTAAATACTTAAATAGTAGTGGGTAAAAAGGAATTCACAAGTGTAATAGTTGAGATACTCGGGGATATTTGGCCAGAAGAAAGAACAGAAGTAGCTGGTAATCGTATCTTTAAGTTGTAGGAAGTATTCTCAAATTAACTCCTAAAGTATACCTTGTAAATATATGGACCAACATAATTTTAAGACTTATCTAATATGGAATGAACTGCCTTGGTTGTGGCTCCCTATCTCTAGAGATACCCAAATATATTTTGAGCAGTCATTAATTGTAGTAGTCCTAGAGAGGCTTCATGAATAACATTAAGAATTCTAGGTGATCTTTGCAAGTGTTCCAGCTTCCAGTTGCTGATACTCAAGGGTTCCAAGCAAACCCACATTTACCTCTCTTGGAAGCTATTGGTATTTCTCATAGTAAAATCTGGTTACTTTGTTCATATGTAAATTTTGAAAACCTTTTTTCGTTGTTAAAGCCCTATTTGTTTTGGAAATAGAAGCAATATAATAAAAGCATCTACAACTTCTCACCTATGGGATGATTTTCTAACACCTAAGATAAAAATAGTAAGAAAGACTGACCCCTTCTCTATTCCTAAATTTTAACCTTAGTAAAACCTGTCTCCTGGTAAAACTAATCTCAGGCTGAAAGAAGAATTCAATCTGTGTGAGTAACTGGTAGGACTCTACTTTGAGAGCATATTAACTTTTTTCTCTCCCAATCAGACTGATACAAGAGAGACATGATTTAAAAATCAGTTACTTTAATATGCCGCTTAATATTAGTTACACCTCAGTCGGGCGAGTGGCGCATTGTTTGGGAGCTGGTTTTGGATGCCAGCAGCCCTGGTTCAGATCCCAATTGAGTGCCAGTGACGCTGCCCTGTACAGCTAACAACAGCTCCACCTGGAGCTGGGCTGCGAGCCCCGGTGACGGTGTGGGCTGCAGCCCCTGCTGCAGTGGGCTGCCATGGGCTGCGGTGGGTGGCCGCCGGCCAGTGTGAGCTGCCAAGAGCCATGGTGAGCGACAGTCCAGGGGCCGGCGATTGATCTGCCTCATCCGGGGAGAGTGCATGACAATGCTGGCATGGGCCAGTGAAGCGGCGTCCTCTGCAGCTGGACTGAAGAGGGGACAGCAACTTGTCTGTTCCCCTTTCCCAATTCCCCAATGCTGTTTCCCTCCCCCAATTCCCCAATTAAAAAAAAAAATATTAGTCACCCCTCAAAGAATTAAAAGGAGGGTCAATTAATCTAGGGCCAGGGTCAGCATTAGCATGTCACATAGACATTTTCTCCTCTCTTATTTTAGAAATATTTACATTCAGTGACTCATAAAGAAACTGCTAACTTGACCTAAGCAGTAGGGTTTTAAAAAGACTCATTCATGTAATGAGAGCTTGTTTTCTTTAGATACTAAGAACATTTTTATATACACAGGGTACCCAAAAAAATGTATATATATTTTAAGAAAGGAAAAAAAAACTGTATTAAAATTTAATACTCAATATAAACAGATAATAAAAGATGAATACAAGTCATATTTGACTTCTGCAATTACAAGAGGTGCTCAAAGTGGTTACCATCCGCGTCCAGACACTTCTGATTACGGCGAACTACTGCTTGAGAAACATTGACCAGAGTGTCCACTTGTATTGCTGTGCATGCCGTTTCAATTTCTTCCCGAAGTACCACCAGAGTAGCTGGTTTTCTAGGGTACACCACATCCTTTAAGGTTCCCCATATGTAGAAGTCAAAGGGTGTTAAGTCAGGAGAACAAGTGGAAACTCAACTGCACCTTGTCATCCTATCCATTGTCCTGGCAAATTCTCAACAAGGAAACTGTCACATCTCTGTGGAAGTGCAGTGGAGCACCACATCTTGGAAGTAAAATTGATCATTCCCCAACAGTGTACAAATTACAGGTAAAATGGATATACATAGCATATTAAGTACACTTGACCAGTAGTGGTACCTTCACAAAAGAATGGTCCAATTAGTTCCCTTAATGACACTCCACACCAAACGTTGAGGCCCAGAAAATTGACTTCTTTTTCCACATGAACATATGGATTTGCTGGAGTACAATCCACACAATTATGTCAGTTCTCTGTTCCATTCAGTTTAAACTATGCTTCATCAGACCAAACCGTTTTCCCCACAAACTCTTCATCCTCTTGTACCATGTTTTGGAACCACTCACAATACTGCACCCTTCGGTCAGGGTCATCATCATTCAGTGCATGTAATAATCTTGGGATGAAAATTTTCCATTTTACAGTTTTAAGGATGTGTCATCTTCTTGTTCTGATAATTCTTGTCTCACTTGCACATTGTTTGGTAGACTTCTGTGATGAGCGTATAAACTGTTCCAGCCTCACGGCAGAAGCAGGACTTGTTGCTGTGTGAGGCCTTCCAGATCTTCCCTTGTGCAGATCACACACAGTACCATGTGTCTCAGACTTATCACAAATGTGTGCAATTTTTAGGCGTGTTGGAGGTTCTGTTGCATATTCATGTCTCCATTGTCATACTTCCCAATGTTCTCAAATTTCAAATACCACTTCAAAATGGTCTTTAATCCTCAAATGACAATCATGCTTCTGCCATTTTCTTTGTCTGTTCTGCCTGTTGCATGGTCTCTCTAGCATTCATTTGATTAACACCACCTTTTGAGTGAACATCATATTACACATTGTTACTGTAATTCAATTCAACTTCGAAAACTAACACATAGATAACATCTCTTAAAATGTGTATACATATTTTTGACACCCCCAGGATATGTGTGTACACACACACACTATCCTAAGTAATACACTAAGAAACTATTATAACATGTGTGAATTTAGCAAGTTTGCGGGATACAATATAGAAAAATAAATTCTACTTTTATGCACTAACAATAAATATCTGGAAATGAAATTAAGAAAACCATTTGATTAACAATAGCATCAGCAATTATACTGTTGTCATGCAGCAGCCTACCCGTCTGCCCCCATGCACCTTCCCATAAAGAGTGGAGTGTCTATAAAGACAGATCCTTTTAGGGACATTACTTTAACATTATGCCTACTCTGCTTGTATCCCTGTTTGGCCCCACAAGATGGCTGGTTATTCAATGATTTGATGGGAAACATTGCTCAAGGGAGGAACAAGCTAAGACAGGCACAGTCATGTGGGCGCTATAAGGAGAAATCATAGAGTTAATGAGAGTGAGCACAGACCCCCCACCCCCCATCTTAGAGCTGACAGCCAGTTTATGGACTTAATGATGTGATAACATCTGTCCTCTGTGTAATCCTATCAGTGAGTTTCGGCATAAGAGGTTTCTGTCTCTTAGGGAGGTGCATGTAAGCACATCATGGGACTTTCCGTAATGGCAGCCTGCAGGCATGGGTGATTTGGCCCTGAACTAACTTCTCAGGTATGAGACTCACAGACCATGAAAGATACTTTGATCCTTTCTTGTGTGAGAGACAATAAAAGGAGCACTCAGGCCTGATTTGGGGCTCAGTCCATGAGACTTGAGTTCCCTGGCACCACATGCATTTTCTCTCTCTTTCTTAACCTTTCACAGTCCCTTCTTGCTCTCCCACTGCTCTGTTGTGCTGGATGTGAATAATACAATATTTAGGCATAAATATAACAAAAGAAGAATTATCTTCCTATATCTTCAAATTTATATTATGAAAAGTACAAACACTGCTTAAGGAAATTAATGATCACCTAAGTAAATAGAAATAAATCTCTTGTTCATGGACCAAAACACTTAATGTTGTTAAGATGGTAATACTCTTTATATTGATCTATAGTTTCAAAGCAATATATGACTTCAACATTCCTGCTAGTGTGTGTGTGTGTGTGAGTGAGAGAGAGAGAGAGTCAGAAATTGAAAAGTCCATTTCAAAATGGACATGAAGGGGACCCAGTATAATTAAAACAATCTTGAAAAAGATGAACTGGAAGACTCAAACTTCCTAATATCAAAACTTAGTACAGGGCCGGCCGAGTGGCGCAGTGGTTAAGTGCTGGCTTGGGAAGCCAGCGGCCCCAGTTCATCGTCTCCTACATATGAGGGCCAGTGACACTGCCCTCAAAAAAACAAACAAACAAACAACCAAAAAAACTTAGTACAAAGGTACACTAATGAAGACATTGAAATGGCATAGGGATAGACATAAAAATTAGTGGAACAGAATTAAGAGTCTAGAAATCAACCTTTATTTTAATGGTTAATTTATTTTCAACAGAGGTGTCAAGACAATTCAATGGGGAGAAAATATTTAAAAAATTGTGCTTGAACAACTGGATATACAAATGCAAAAATATAAAAATGGATTCCTTCTTTATTTCATAGACAAAATTAACTTCAACTGGACCACAGAACAAAATGTAACAGCTCAACTATAAAACTTTTAGGAAAAACATTGGAGTAAATGTTGGTGATTTTGGATTAGACAATGATTTCTTAGGTATGATATCAAAAGCACAAGAGACAAAAGAAAATTAGATAACATTGACTTCATCAATATTCAAAACTTTTTAATTTCTAAGTACATGATTAAGACAGTGGAAAGATAACCCCAGAGAAAATAAGAAAATATTGGCAAACTATATATGTGTTGACAGACCTATCTTCAGAATAAATAAAGAATGCTTAAAACTCAACACTGTAGAAGTTCTATCAATCATGGAGAGGAAAACCCATCCACACTGCCTGCTACTGTTGCTATGGTGAGTAGCGTGTTAATAGTAATATCACCACTTTGTGAGAATTTCAGGCTACATCCAACACCTGCTGAATCACAATATGTATTTTAACAAGATCCCAGAGTGATTTCTACAACATAAAGTTGAAATACACCGATGATTTTCACAATTGGCTGCACATTGAAATCTCTTAGAAAACTTAAAAAATTACTAACGCCTGGGTTTTAATCCCAACAGTTAGGATGAAGTGTGGCCTGAACACCTGAGACTATCAACATTTTCTTAAATTATTTCAGTGTGTAGCCAGAATTCACAACCACTGAGCTACATACGGTCACATTCCAGGCCTTTATATCAAAATATAATGATTTCTTTCATGTACTCTGAATACAAAAATGTTAAGAGCTATCAAATACACATTTTTTTTGTGGTAGAGAAAGTTTTCGTCCTCGGATTGGATTGTTACATTCTGTTTTCAGAGTCCCCTGGGTTATTTCTCCCATTGTAATTTCAGGATGGAGAGAACTGACCTGCTTATTTTCAGATGGGTAACCGAAGGTTGATTTCCCAGCAGGCTGCGCTAACAGCCATCTGTTAGGATGGAACAGTGCCGATTCAAAAGGTGGTATTTTCCACTTTATCTGACATCAGGAGGCAACAAATGAAATCCAAGGACCTTTGAGAACTCCGAACACCTTATGTGTCACATCCCTGAGAGGAAGGTAATCCCAAATTAGAAACACATGCTTCACTGGAAAGGTGCTCATGATGCATTAGGGACTCCATTTTGAGTGGTGCCTTTATCACTCATGCCTTTCCATGGACCACTGCTATGCTGCTGCTACTGTCCTCATGCAGCATTTCAGGGTTCAGCACATGATGAAGAGTAGGAACCCAGGGGTTGCCCTGTCTTGCGTACATCTGAAACCAACACTTTAGGTCTAATAGAAATGATTAAATATGATTCTATATGCAAAGTGATTAGCAAGTCAACTGGCACCTAAAGGGTTGCTATAATTATTGTTGTTATGTCTATGCTTATTTTGTGTTATTTATTAAATTGGAGCTATTTACCCGATATAACTCAAGTGCTTTAAAAACTCCCTATGGTAGATAAACTTAATATTCAGTAATGTATGCCCTTAAGGAAAAACATTCTTAAATATTTATTAAATATTCGAGTAAAATTTTAAAAAATGCATAGTATAGAAAATAAGATGGACCAATATGATTTTATACATCTTAAGGTAATAACAATGGTTTCTATTAAATCTTATATAACCTTATATGCTTTACCTACTAAAATATTTTCAGATTCTTCCTCTAGCACCAGTTTAAATTAGGTGTTTTGTTGCCAATTGTGTAAAGGATACGAGTTTCTCTATTTTTCCCTTCATTTCCTACATCTTCTCCTCACAAAAGGTTTTGATTGAGACTCTAGGCTCTTGTGAAAAATACGCATACAATTTTCTAAAACATAATAAAGTGAACTTTATTAAGTCAACGGGTGACCAGGAGATACTAACTTGACTGTAGATAACAGCAAAGAGAAAATAAAACGCATCGTGATTGCTCCCTCTAGTGGAAATTCTGAAGACAAGGTGGCTCTAACACAATAGTCCTATTAATACATTTCGTAGGCTTCAATATCATACTTTGATACCAACTAGTCCAAACTTCCAATAACTTAGTGAGAGGAAGGAAGATCAGTATTCAAAATGTGCATTTCTGAAGGCAATAAAACCAGGAAGAAATTGATTTATATTCTCCCACTTTTGAAGGATAGGAGGGAACTTAAAGCTCTCTCATTATTCACTTTCATATCCTAATAAGCATATCCTCACAGGGTTGCTTTAAGGATTCAACAAAACCTGCCTCTCTCCCAATCTTTCTCCACATCAGTTAAAAGTGTGCAGCACCAAAGAATCAAATTGGAATTCTCTTTCTGCTGTACTTGGCCTCACGTTCTACTCACCAGCAATTACCATTTGTTTATGCCACTCGGCTCCATCTGCAATCTATTATTTAGTGCAAGCCACCATCATTTCTTACCCTTACTGTTGGATCAATCTTCGCTCTATTGTGTTTATATGCCCCATGATGCACACAGTAGACTGTCATGTCAGCCTCAGATACAACCCTGAAATTGCTTCCACTGTACTTAGAACTCTCTTTGCCTTGGCCTCCAAGACTGCAGTGATCTGGGAGCTGTCTGTGTCACCACATCATATCATTCCACCTACCTATCCACTCAATTTAGCAGAATGCTTTTCTCTAAGTGGCCCCAAATAGGTCATGATTTTTTAATTCTCAGGGTCTTCGCATAAACTGATCCCACTCCCTTAACATACTTTTCTCATTTTCCTTGTGTTTGGTTCTCTCTCATCTTTCAGGTCTCAGCTTAAATAATGATTTAGAGATCTCTCTATTTAGATTTAGTCCCCAAACTCTCAATCTTCTTTCTCATAGCACCCTATTTGTTTCCTTCAGAACAGTCATGACAATTTGTAGTCTTGTTAGTTTAATTTACTGTTTATTTATTGTTTATTAATTCATTAATTATCTATTTAATTGTTTATTACTCTTCATTAGAATTTAAGGTACTGGGTCTGTCTTTTTGATGATTAGATTTCTAGTATCAGAGAGAATTGGTATTTATTGAAGAGATTCAAAGATGGATTTATTTTTGCAAACTTACTTGGCACAGATGGCCTGAGTAGCCCCACACTAAATGTTAATCCTTTTCTCTTTCCAGGAGGATGTGAGCTCCATTAGTTCACATTTCTAGTAGCAATTCTGAGCTAGTCTTATGTTGAACTAATTGGCAAGTGCTTTAAGTGATAGATTTAAGACATGGTGTTTCTGCCCTTGCTTGAAGAACAAATTTATTGTGAAGATAATACATTTTAAGCACCAGGATCCCTCTTTTCTCCATGACCTTCCAAGACCAAGAAAGGGACCCTAGAAATATACTCACAGTATCATATAATTCTTTTTAGTTTTTCTTAGATACTGGTACATGAGTGACATCAATCCAAAGAAGGTTCAAGAGTAGTTCTTGCAGAAGAACATGTGAAATGAAATGACATCACATAGCTCATATATGAAGGGAAATTTGAAAGGACTTTCCATATTTCATAGAAATGCTAAAAATATGCATGACACTTAATAACTAGTTGTGAAACAAAGAAAAAGTTTTAGAAACAATAATAATTGAAAATATTTGATCAACCATTTTGGAGGAAGCAATGAGTTGCATTTCAATTTCTTTTTTCTGTAGAAAATGTTATAAAAATGCATTAAAATATGCGAAGAGCATGTAGTCAAAATGTAAGAAAAGTAATTATAGAGCCATGACAAGTAGTTACTTAAGATATATGTTATTTTTCTGGATTTTGTGACCTTTTTTTTTTTACATTTAAAAAGTTATAATTTGAATTGTATTTATTTTCTCATTCACTTTCTAATTATATATTTGAAATTTTGTATTACTGTTTTTCAAAAGTCCCCACTTCCAAAATCAAAGGCTACTGGGGCTTCATGAAACCTGAATATTTCTCTGATGCTTCACTGAAGCAATACATAATATATATTGTTTTCAACTGGATAGATTGGAGACATATTCTTGTGTTTTCAATTTTACACATCTTAACTTCTTTTTTTTTAATGCCACAAAAGTGACATACATAATGCCAGGAATAATATATATATATATATATATATATATATATATATATATATATATTTTATATATATATATATATATATATATATATATATAAAATCTTGTCATTTTCAGGAAAGAATAAATACTCATGGTAAGGTTTTAAATGTGGAGAAGAAATACAACAAAAGGAAAATATTTTGGGAAAAGAAGTGTCCAAAAGTTAAATTATTTTGCAGAGTGAATGCTATGGGGGTCTCTAATTTCATTAGAAACTGGCAACAAATTTGTCTCTGAATTTCCTACCAACTAACATAAAGAGATAAACACAGACACAGGAATCAGGTAATCTATGAAAGAACAAGTAATTGGAAAAACGCTGAAAAACTGTTTGCTTAGGAAAAGCACAGTCAGATTGATTTTTGGGTCTCAGATATATGTGTTTCTTTAGTATATTCTGAGAAACCTCTATGATGATATGAAAAGCAGAGTCAACTATATTTTCAATCGAAAGCAAGGAGTTTCAGAAATTTTTGTCTAGGGCCGGGTGAATAGCGCATTGGTTAAGAGCTGGCTTGGGACACCAGCGGCCCCAGTTCGGATCCCACATATGAGGGCCAGTGACACTGCCCTCTACAGCTAAGATGGTGAACAACAGCTCCACCTGGAGCTGGGCTGAGAGCCCTGGCAACAGTGTAGGCTACAGCCTCTGCTGCAGTGGGCTGCCATAGGCTACAGTGAGTGGCCGGCAGTCAGCATGAGCATCTGGCAGCCAGCGTGAGTTCCCAAGAGCTGCTGTGAGCAGCCGTCCAGAGGCTGGCAACCTATCTGCCTCACCTGAGAAGAGCACAATGATGATACCAACATGGGCCAGTGAAGCAATGTCCTCCACAACTAGACTGACGAACAAAAGGACAGCAACTTGTCTATTTCAGTTCCCCCATAAAAATCTTAAAAAACAAACAAACAAACAAAAAGACACTTTTGTCTAATGCCCTGTAATTCAGGATGATGGCATAATAACAAAGTGAGATACAGAAAAACAACAACAACAACAAAAAAAAAAAACACAGAGTTCCATTGATGGCTAAAATATTGTAGGACCCAAGCTCTGCTTCACAGTTTGGTGCTGCCAATATTAATTCTAAAATAGATTGAACAGTGTGTTGATGCAGAGTAATAGTTTCATAGTTCCAATAGCTTTTTCTTGAGCAAAGGAGGATATGAATTATGGCTAATCTAGGTGGTTTTATCATGGTTGAACTCTGTTTCTTAAAATGCATCTGAGCTGGACTGGGACAGACATCTTCCAAAGGCTAGAAGGATCAGAAGGAAAGCATCTGCCAGACTAGAAAGGCTTTCTCACTCTAGTTGTAGGAGGGGACATTGAAGGACAAAGGGCAAAGCTATGCCTTTTCAAGCCACATTTTCATGAGACTGTCAGCACATAACCTAGTTCTTGTCTTTGTAATTCTATGTACTCTTTTGATAAACATAAAATAGTTCATACTTTCTTGCCAAAACATTTTGATGAAATCCCCTATAAACATTTTTTGCTGACCCTTACTCCTCCAAGAGAAAATGACTGTTCTGTAGTGGAGTAAAAAGTTATTATACATAATTATTCCAGATTAGAATATCTTCCCCAAATTTAGTTTCTAAAGCTTCAAGTTTTCCATAATGTTTTAAAGTATGTGTGAAGAGGAATCTCAAGTCATCTGAGGTGGAGTTTGGACAGAGTCTAAGCTAATAACAATTTGGGAGGAGGGTCCCTTTAGGCCTACTTTAATTATTTTAGTCTTTTGATTTTCCTCTTCTCGCCAGATTGAATTAGAAATGTTCAGATTGGATTAGAAATGTTCCAAAGATAACTATGAGGAGACACTAATTATTTACCTATTCTCTCAGTCATCCATTGCTTTAACAGAAACGAATTGAGTGTCTGTTACAGTAATATATAGAGAGATTATATATCTGAAAGTGCTGAAGCCAGTCTGCCTGTCATTTATAAGCTAGCTGCATGATATTGGACAGATAATTTAGCCTTTTGATATCTTCATTTCTTCATCTGCCAAATGGAGATCATAATGTCAATTATTTCATAGGGTTATAATAAGAATTAATTGAGTCACTATACAAAAGGACTTTGAACAATGTTTGGTACATAGTAAAATATTGTTACTGCTATGTGCCAAGTGCTGGGGATAAAACAATGATAGAGACGGACATTATACACGTTCTTACTGATTTGGGCAGCCATCAAAGTGAGCCTGTCAGATCTCGGACTCCAGGGAGCATGAATGACAGGCTGCCCAGTTGCTGTGCTCTAAAGTCCATTACCGTTGTGTGAGGAGGCTTGTCAGTTGTTCCCTGCAGATAATTGAGTGTAGCGGGGATATTATGGAAGCACAGTGCCTTCTAACAGATGATATTGATTCCAGGACAGATCAGCAGTTACCAGGGTTTAAGAATGGTGAATGGTGGGGGCTTGAGGGTAAATGTGACTATAATAAGGTAGCTCAAGAGAAATCTCTGTGGTGATATAACAGTCCTGTATCTTGATTTCAGTAGTGATTATACAACTCTATACATGTGATTACAGTACAAAGAACTACACATACATGCTGTATCAATGTAAGTTTCCTGACTTTGATATTATACTATAATTCTATAAAAACAAACAATTGGGGAAGATTGTCATAAAAAAGACAGAGTAAGGACCCCCCAAAAATCCCTCCATCATAAAAGCAATGAGAAAGCTGGCAAACATTGTGAGAATTAAAATTTTCAGAACCTTGGAAATTAACCAAAGACTTAGAGCAACCCAAGGAGAGTTTTTCAAGAAAAATGGCGGAATCTCATTCAGAACAGCAAGTGTCAGGGTGCTTTGACATCCTCTATTCCCATCCCATTCTCATGCTCCCAGGTAACCTTAAAATATAACAGCCCAAAATCGTAGTGAAAATCAACAGTATGCAGCCACTGGAGGGAGGCAGAATGGGGTTGCAGCTCCTTTAAGCCTCATTCCCAGACAACTGACATTATTTGACCTGTCTGGTTGTTTCCTAGAAGACCCTGCTTGCAAGGTTGTCTTGATTTGACGTGACTCAGAGCTCGCACATTGCACAAAGACTACTGATATTGGGTATCTTTTCATGTTCTACACATTTGTATATCTTCTTTGAGAAATGTCTGTTCCGGTCCTTTGCCTATTGTTTTTTCATTGGGTTGTTTGCCTTTTTGTTGTTACATTGTAGGAGGGTTCTTTATATATTCTGGAAATGAAATCCTTTTCAGAAATATGGGTTGAAAAGTTCCTTACAGTTCTGGATCCACAGGACATATTTTAATTCAAACATTGTTTTGCTTAGAACAAAAACAGCAATTTAGAAAGGCAGCCGTCTGGTAAGATACCTATTTATTTGTGTTGCAACACTGATTTCAATGTTATAATAAATCTGATCTAGGCAAAATTGTGAGGCACCTTTAATTTCTCAGTTTGCAGACCTGCCATTTCTCACCGTTTGAAGAGAACTAGCTGAGACAGGGATCCATAGACAAATGCCTTAGAGACTCCAGGGATGAAGCACATATTTTTCCCTCTCATGGATAATCGCAATAGTCATAAGACATTCTTTCTTGCCTCCAATTTCTCCCACTTTCAGTCCATCCTACACACAAAGTTGTCTCTTTCCACCACACTGGAACTTCCCTAAACTACCCTTGGATGACATATAATGATCGCTAAGAACAAGAACATAAAAGTAGGAAAGTGGAGATAAATTGACATAGCAACTTGTGCTATAAAGGGGTCCTAGTGTACAAGTCCCTGGATACAATGCACACATCACACACGCACAGAATCATCAACTTAGTTTGGGTTCCCCTGAAACAAGACATGAGGCAAAACTTCAAATGCAAGTAGTTTGTTTGGTAAGTGCAAAGAATGCTAGTAGAGAAGTGGGCAAGTGATATAGGGAAGACAGAAAATAAAGGGTATCTTAGCTAGAAAGTAGTATGGTGAGTGATTGGAGGTTACTCCACTGGCGAGCTCTGAGACATCAGGTCAACATTCAATTATCTCAGGATTAGGACACCTGAGGTCCAAACCAGCCATGGTATTTTCATGCCAAGTATTGAGGGTTATATATTGATGGCTGCTTGTTTTCTTATGGCTATAGCCCAAGTTAAGTAAAAATAAATGTAAAATCTGAGTAAGGATAAATAGTAAAATATTTATAATCAATTATGACTCTCTGGATGTCACCCAATCTTAACTGGATCACATTCCACAATATGTTCTGTTGAGTCATGACTTGATTTATATTGTCAACAATATCACCATCACACCAGTTTATCTGCCTGTCTGCTATTACTGTAGCATTGGCTACATATGGTAGAGCAAGACAGTGGTAGAAGTTCCATTCCTCACATCTTTCAAGATTCATAGTTACTGAAAAAGTGCAAGTCTCTTTTTCATGAGAATTAGCAAAGATCTTAATGCTGTCCATTCTTGAGTCAATCACCAAGGCCAGAGAATGTGATATTCTCATCTGTCAGATCTACACCCTCACTGGAAGCACTTGCGAGTGCATGGAAGCTCAGGAAGAGAACCTAGGAGTCCTTGCTCTAAAGATGGCAATGGGAGTCATTACTCAGACAACGGGAATGGAGGCTGGGCTGGGATAATGACAGATAACACTGACAACGTCCTAGAAGGAAAACCATGGTAGAATTAAGTTCAGAGTATGTTCACCAATTTATACTTGAAAACACAATGGAGATTACTTACATATTAAATCAATCTTTTATTCATAGAAATGTCTTATCTCCTTATGTTTCAGATCACATGTACACTACCAGGCTTTAAAAAGATCCTCAAAAACTCAGTCTACTGTGTTAAATGATGATGTAGTAGAATGTTCAAAGCATGATAGGGAAAAGGGAGGATCAGGAAAGTTTTACAGAGAAGATTATTTATTTATTTATTTATTTATTTATTTATTTATTTATTTAGAGGGCAGTGTCCCTGGCCCTCATATGTGGGATCCGAACCGGGGCCGCTGGCTTCCCAAGCCAGCGCGTAACCATCGCACCACTCGGCCAGCCCGAGAAGATAATATTTACGTCAAGGAAAACGATTTTGTGTTTGGGAAAATATTTGAAGGAGGGAAGGAAGAATGAAGGGGAGAGGCATTTCAAGTAGAAAGAACAGAATGTAGAAAAGCGTAGAAGTTGGATGGATATAATTTATCTAGATATATGTAGTTTGATTTGACTAAAATCTCAGAATTTAAAATGAAGGAGTAGCAAAAGATTAAAAAGGTTGCTTTGATTTAAATTGCGAAAACTTTATTTATGATGTTATAAGAAGTTTATACTTTAACTTCCCGGCAATAAGGATCTAATAAGGGATTTTTTTTACATAGGGGTTAGATGACCAGATGAAAATGCAGACATCCTGGGATTCAAATTAATTCCTTAATATTAATCGTAATGAGGTGCCTTATAATAGACTCTATCTGTGTAAAAGTCTAGATATAGCATTGCCAATTCTATCTCCTCTTGCAAGTTGCTCCTTCCTCCATTTATATGATGGAAATAGCCTTTTCCTGAACACTCATACACACTCTTAAGGCATTAGTCAATAATACTGCCTGTGTCAGCTCATACAAAACAGGACTAGGAGAAAAATCCTCACACCAAGAACATTAATATTTGGTGAAACTGAGAGACGTCTATTTTTCATGCGGATTAATTTATATCTTACTTAAAATTGTTCCCCACACCAGGCATGAAGGCAGAACCAAACCCCTGCAGTGCAATTTGAACGGCGTCCACTAGAGGGCAAGCTTACCTCGTACCGTGAGCAGCTAGCCAACAGCTGCTTTAATTCAGAGCATGATTGAGCAACAAAGGTGACCTCAACCTCATCAGAGGTTAGCGAGGGCCCATTATGGTAAAAGAAGAGGTCAGTCTATCAAGTGACAGCGATGAAACATCATTTGAGTGACTTTGAAGCCAAGTTGACCAATGATACCCATCAAACCCCAAAGGTAATGAAAACCAGAGGCGGAGTGTCATTTTGAGGGAGATGACCTTTAAAGGGAGGAAGGAGGTGGACAGTCAGGTTAAACAATTTTACCTTTACATGAGAGACGTAGGGGTATTTTTCAAACACATTAAATTGGCTACTGAAAATGTATTGTAACTTTGTGTAATCCTAACAGAAATAGAACAGAATGGGAAGTGCTGTTTTAACTGAAAATAATGGCTAAAATATGACGGCTTAGGGGCACCCATCTTATGAGAACATATTTGTTTGGAAACGGATCCTCATTTGAATATAAGCATGACCATACTAAGTCTGTATGCAGACAGCCTCATTTCAGTTTAAAATGTTGGATTGTTTTTGGAAAGAGCTAAAAGTTATACAAACATCAAATTTGCCTGTACAAATGAAGCCAGAGTTTCTTGAAGGGGAACTGGTGGGCCACCTGCCTCAGAACTGGGCTCCCATCCAAGAAACAAAAACTCATAGACACAGACAATGGTTTAGTGGTTATCCGAGGGTAAGGGGAGAGGAGGGTGGTAGATGAGGGTAAAGGGGATCAAATATATGGTGATGGAAGAATTGACTCTGGGTGGTGAACACACAATGTGATGCATTATAGAATTGTACACTTGAAACCTATGTAACTTTACTAACAACTGTCACCCTAATAAACTTTAATTAAAAAAAAAAAGAAAGAGTCATCTGGGCATAGAGGCTAAAAGTTTAATTCCAAGGTTCCCCCCCTCTTGCCCCCCCCCCCACACAGTGCTCTAATCAGAATTTCTGAATTTCTGAGCTGAGGTCTAGGCATTTGTATGGTTGACAAAGATCTTTAGATGATTCTTTTCATTTGCAGTGATATTTGAGGACAAAGAATTGTGGCATCACTTGGGATACCTGACTGGTACCTGCGTTAGGCTCTATTGTTGTGTCAGGCTCTTAAATTCAGCTAGGTAAGGGTCATCTGTTTCTCACATAAAATATGCATTCTTATACAGCAGACAAAGTGCTTCTATTTGGTCACAAGCTCTGCTAAGCACTGTATGTACATTATTGTGTTTTAATCTCCCACAAGCCATTAAGGAAGATACTGCTATTCCTTTTTACAGCTTAGAGAGACCACAGTTTCTGAGAGCTTAACTGATGCATCCAAGATCATTCATTTAGAAAGCAATCCAACCAGAATCAAAATCAAGATCTGTTTAACGCTCAAGTTTTTTAGCTACAAAAGGAGAGGAGGGAAGTATTTCAAGGTTTATTAGAATCTATGTATTAATTTCCTCATTATTATTATTATTATTATTATTATTTTAGAAGGCAATGTCACTGGCCCTCATATGTGGAATCCGAACCGGGGCTGCTGGCATCCCAAGCCAGCTCTTAACCACAGCACCACTTGGCCGGCCCTCCTCATTATTTCTTAATCCTCAGTTATTGAACTAGATGTCATGAACCCTCCCTCCCCCATATCAAATTTAAAGCTGCCATTCTGAACATTCACCCCATATCCTGAGACCTGACCTTCAGAGTTACTTGAAGGGGAAAGCTAATCTCTGATTTACAATATGCCTTTAGAGAAAAACATTAAGTCCTGCAGCTATCCTGAAAGAGAAGACATCCTAATAGATTCTCTTTAAAAAATCCATTTTTTAAAAACTGGACTTCTTTGGTTTACAGATGTGTTTGTAAGATTTTATAAACTATGAGCCACAGCATTTAAAGTCAAAAGAAGTTCAGGTATTACATCTCTATGAAAAATAAAGTCAATAAAAACCCTGGAAAACTTATTGTAGATTTTTTTTTTTTTTAGACTTCTCTAAAGAATCATATTTTACTTTAGTCAGAGTATAATCATGAAATACTGTGGCATAACAATGAAAAATGGCTTACTTTCTCTTCTCTTTAGTACCTTTGGCCATTCTCACTAATAATGAAAACTTTTTTGGTAAATTATCTTTCATTTTAGTAGCATAATTTAAATATGTCAGCTTCGAGATTAAATCCAGATTTCCATTTTTAGATATATAATATTGGTAAGCCTCACAAAAATGTGAACAAAGGAACAAACACATAAAGAATTATCTCTTAAAATCAAATGACTTACAAAAAATAACTCTTTGAAATCCACGATGATATTCACAGGGGTAAAGAAAAATTACAGCATTTTAAGCTAGTTTTTTTATTTAAAAAAATTATATATATTGGCATTTCTTTCTCTGCTTTTTGATTTATTTATTTTTTGGACATATAAAAAATTATACATTATTAATATATTCAACTTGATAAGTTTGTAGATAAGCATACATTTGTGAAACCACCACCATAATCTGTGCTACTAGTTTTATAAACAACAAATTAATACATACATATTTTTATAAGGTAAAAATTATGTGTCCTTCTCCCTCTACCCCTACATGCCTTCTTCCTAACCATGGCTCACAGTTTATTGTGTCTTCTTTTATAACTATATAGGTAAAATAGTAGTTGAAGAAGGGCAGACAAATAGGAGGGTAAGTAGTAGATAATCATTTTTTTTTAATTAAAAATTGTGTATCACCAGAGTGTCTCCGCATACTTTGTTTTTAAAGATTTTCCAACAGCAAAATGATGCTCTGATCTAAAGCGGAAGTACGTATGACAAAGTTACCAGTAAATGAGGTTATATATAATTTGCATACAGCGACTTTAGATTTATGACTTAATTGATTTATGTTCAGAGTTTGAGAACGTAGAATGTTAAAAAATATCAGCCATATCAACACTATGCATTTACTCTCTCAGTGTCACCTCAGACAAAGTTATGCTGTGGTAATAACAAATGATTCTAAAACCTCAGTGGCGGGCCGGCGGAGTGGTGCAGTGATTAAGTGCTGGCTTGGGATGCGAGCAGCCCCGGTTCGGGTCCCACATATGAGGGCCAGTGACACTGCCCTCAAAAAAAAAAAAAAGGAGAAAAGTTAAAACCTCAGTGGCTTCCAACAACAAAGGTTTGTTTACAAAACATGAGTAAAGAAAGTTCGCAAATTACCTGGTGAACCAAAGATGAAACAAAGGGAACCAATACTGCAGAAAAATAATATTGAAGATATGTTTCTTTCATGCCTATATGAAAATACGAGGGTCTCTGAATATGAATTTTCTATGGTATTGAATATTTTCCATGTAATATAAATTATTAGTGATAAATTTCTGGCATAATATTTTAGGTAACACCAAACATTTAGGATTTTAGAGTGTTGCCTCAACTATTCTTCATACATGCTCTCAGTGGTGTCTTTGGAGAGAGATGGAAAAATCCCAGGTAAATTTAGTTTGAACTACTGCAGATTTGGGTGTGGGTATGGTAAGATGGTTTTTATAAGTGCTCAACTTGGACTTTATACATGAGCATCTTTTTAAAATACTTATCACTGAGTACTCCTTAATCAGAAATATTTACATTTGTTTGTTCAGTTAAGTTCTAGTTGCTTGGATTCAAGCTCCCTAAGAGCAGGAATTAGATGCACTGTCTGGCGTACAATAGGTGCCAGTAATGGGGTTAAAATCAATTAATAAAGAAATTCTAATTACTAAGCCTTTAAAATCTAAACCATAGGGAAAGGTGAAGTGATGAATGAGAGAAAAGGGAGATTTCAGAGTAATTGAGTGCTGGTTATGAGCAAATTTGAAAGTACCTCATTTCTGAAGTTGAGCAATTTTACAGTGGTAGACAAAAAACCCAAAAGAATCCTCCTAGATAATTCATAGAGGGAATCTGATGAATACCAATGTAAACATCTAGATATAAAATTGTATTGGATCATAAATTTTATCCTAGAGATGAGAGGCAAAGATTATCTTGGAAATACCTTCTTTATTCACCGGAAGGAGTCTAATAAAGATGGGCCAAAACTGTCAGGGTATTGTCTTCCATTCTGTAGGCTGTGAAGCTGGCTACTCAGATGGAATTAAAGGTTTACTTGACATTTATTCCATTCATCATCATCCTTTGCATTGTGCCGTTTCACCACTAGGTTTTTGGATTTATAATTTGTCGTGAATCCTGCCTAAGATACAAGTTGCCCCATATGAATTTCTGCCTACCTGAGCTTTGAGAAATGGCCCCACATTTCATAGTATTTGACTTACTACAAAATTCAAGTCTTGGGCCACTATAACTTGTGCTACAGAGGATTACTAAGAATGGAAGGAAATCCCTGCCCAAAGCACGTAATGCTCTTCATAAAATTCTATGTGTCTAGAGGAGAAAGTATAAAGGACACCTTTTGTTCATCATGGATAGTGGTGTCTCTCATGGTGGGGATGTTTGCAGAATTAATTGCTGTGAAATTCTTTCATCAAACTGTTTCAGTAGAGCAGAGACTGTGTCTAATTTTTCTCATTATTGTGTTCCATATGTCTGCCACAGAAAGGATGCTGAACAACATCTGTTGGGTCAAGGAATTATGCTAATGTAGAACCTACTTGGTGCTCATCTAAGCACTGATGACCTAGAGATGAAACCACTTGCCCTAGCCCTCAAGCTCTCAGGTTAATGGAGGAAATAGATGTAGAGACGGTCCCCAATGTATGATGGTTCTACTTATGATTTTTCCTCTTTACGATGTTGTGAAAGCGGTATGCATTCAATAGAAAGTGTTGAATTTTGACCTTTTCCCAGGCTAGCAATATGTGATATGATACTCTCTCATGTGGCCGGGCAGAAGCATGAAATGATTTTGCCCAACTGTAAGCAAATGTAAGTGTTCTGAGCATGTTTAAGATAGACTAGGCTCAGCTATAGTGTTCAGTAGATTAAGTGTTTGAATTGTATTTTTAACTAATAACAGTATTTTCAACTTAGGATGGGTTTACCAGGACATAACTGCATCCTAATTTGAGGAGTATCCATATGTGATTACAATGCAAGATGATAACCCTATCAGTGGTGATAAACACCCCGGGGTCAAAAGCAGCATAAAGCAATACCACTGAATTTAGATCAATATAAATGGAAATCAAAGGTTTCTTACAGGGGAAGTTGCTTTTTTAAGTTAATTTTTAAAGGATGCCTAGGAGTTAGCCATGTGAAAAATGGAGAAATAAGTGACAGAAAATGTACACAAACATGGAAAAGAATGTAACACTAGTACATATCTGAGAATAGCATAGTGAGAAGCAATTCTACTTTTTTTACTTTCTTTTTTTTGATTGTCTCCTATTTTCTCCCTTTTATTTTGTGTTTAGTACCCAAACCATCAAGTCTGACATAGATTATTTCCAAAAGAGTAATCCAATTACAATATGAGTGCTATAGGTTCAATTGTGTCCCCCAATATTCATATGTTGAAGTCCTTAGCCTCAGTATGTGAACTCTTAGAATGTGACCATCTTTGGAGACAGGAACTTTTGAGAGGTAATTATGTTAAAATGGGGTATAAGGGAAGGCTCTAATCCAGTAAGACTTTTGTCCTTATATGAAGAGAAAATTAGGACATAAACACACACAAAGGGAAAACCATAAGACACAGGGAGAGGATGGTTATCTACAATCCAAAGAGAGAAACACTCAGAAGAAACCAACCCTTCCAATATCATAATCTTAGACTTGTAGCCTCTAGAACTGTGAGAAAATACATTTTTGTTGTTTAAGCCACCCAGTCTCTGGTAATTTGCCATGGCAGCCCTAACAGACTAATACAATGAACAATATTACAAGTGTCTCTCCTCTACTGGTATTAAAGGTAAAGATTCTCATGCAAAAAATATCAAAATAAAGGTTCTTATTATTATATATCATAAAAATGGAACTAGAACAATTGGCATATTTTCTCCTGGGTCTTGTTGTCTTTGCTTTTTATTTGTGTGGTTTCCTGGACTCCTTTCAAGGATTATATGGTGCCAAATTTTTACCAAGGCACATAGTTTGAGGGGATTATTGCTTTTTCATGCAAGGATACTTGATAAAGCCTCATATTATTTGATTCATTTAATTGAATAACTGAATAAACTGGATTCCTGGCTAAGTCAGAGCTAAATGTTCTAGTTTTATTTCTTGGAAATATTACAAAATCTACTGAGCTATATATTTTTTTCTTTGAATAACTTGCAGAATCTTCTAGGAAATCTATTTTTATTACCTCAGCCCACATGACCCCCCCCCCCCAACCCAAGTAGTTGAAGAAAATATATTACCTGGCATTTCACAGATCAGAACCAATAGTATTTAATTTCAATCTTTTTAATTCAGATGAATAATTTGATATGGAACTAAGTGTGATTGGTTTACTTTTAGCAAAATAAACCTGAGATTCTAAAACATGAAGTAATAACTTATTCCAGCGAAATTTAGGTCTTTGACAGAGTAAGAAGTTATATTAGTCATTATAAGCATAAAAAGATAATCATGTGTCCATTTGTTACTTTCATTTGCATTTGCTATTTTTTTTATAGTTTACACAGAGCTTACAGTAAACACTGAAATCAATATGATGTGAATGAATTCTGTAGAAACACTGTAGTCATTCAGAAAACATGATATTTTCACTGTAATTCAAAAACATACGAAGGAAATATTTACGCACTTTCTTCCTATATTTCCAAATTCACCCTGTTAGTCAAAGTTCAACCATAAAAACAAAAAAAAACTATTCTAAGTATTAAAAAATAAAGGAAATTTAAGTCAATGAACTAAATACTCAGGCTGTGGAAAAGCAGAGTAGCAAAACAAGGGATGGTAAGGCTACCCAGAAATGGGTAACATTAAGAAGGAAATGGTACTTTTGGAGTAGAATGACAGTAAGAAGAGACAGTGTTACTGGAAATCAAAGCACGGGGTACCCTCGTAGAATCTGAAAGTGAGACATGCTTGTCAGGTAGGAACTGGAACTGAGGAAAGAGTGCAGGCCAAGCAGAGAAAGTGCGGGGGTGAATTCCCTGGTCTCTTCCTTTCTGGCTGTCTAACATTCACAGCAAGAGAGATTGGTTAATGTGACCCAAAGTAGGATCTGGGATGGATTTGGATATAACTACACAGTTGAACAGCTCTTTGAAAAGTTAGATCTCAAATCATTTGTATGTGATAAAAATTTACATTTTGGAAGTCAGCGGGTAAATTTGGGGAGGGGACAAAGAGGTATTAACGGAGGAAGCAGGGGTTTAGAAAGGACTAGCTGAGAGAAAGCTTGGTGTTGGAATGAAGATGGGCAATGAGATAGAAGAAAAACACACTGCAGATGAAAGAAAAGAAGAGTTCAGGAACTTCATTCATTCAGTCGCTTATTTATTCAGTAAGCATTCAATGAGTACCTATTATATTTCAAGTACCATGTCATTGAAGGAAGCAAATATAATATTCACTCCTGTGGTCCCATAGTGCTCACAGCATAATAGAAGCTGAATGTACAACATCAATTTTAATACATGCTCCTAAACGCTGATGAAAATAAGCACAGTGGATTATTGGGTCTCAGAGGAAGAGCAACTAGACAGAATTGAAGTCAAATGTGCCACTTGATTTTTGTCTTAATGAAATTTAGCTGGCTGAAGAAGGGTGTTAAAAGAGTGGGAAATTGCTTCAATCAGAGAGAAGAGCACACACATAAAAATAGGAGTGTGGGAAAATGCAGCATTTTCACAGAATTCTAAGAAGTTGGAATTTATAAAGAAAAACGTGCTTATAGTTTTGAATTATGTAATAAAGGAGGAGGGTAAACAGGGTCAAATATGTGGTGATGGAAGGAGAACTGACTCTGGGTGGTGAACACACAATGTGATATATAGAAGATATATTATAGAATTGTACACCTGAAACGTATGTAACTTTACTAACCACTGTCACCCCAATAAACTTTAATTTTTAAAAAAAGGGTCAGCATGGGCCATGTCATGAAGGATCTTATGGGTTCAGTTCCTCTATCATATTGTTTTAGGAAGCAGAAGACCCTGAGCAGCTGTCCTCCTCATTTATGACACTGTAGATTTGGAGCACTTGCCGTGGTGGTCAATGATGTTGGTCCTTAGACTTGGACACTTGATTTAAAGTTACCCAATCTGAAAGAACCTCCTGCAACTGACCATTTTTTTGTAGCCTATGCTTTGGGTCAGCTTTACACTAAAGAACATATAGCATACATTTCTCTAATATCTATACACACCTGGTGAATCCTAATCTAAAAGTTTCAGAATACAACTATATGCAAAACTTATTTGATTAAATGTCTCCACTCCATTCATGGAGCTAAGTCATTACTCTTAATTTTCCAGAAATGAATTCCTTCAAAATGTCAAGGTTTCTATTGGGTTTCTGATGAAGTAAAGCTTAAGGTCCATCTAAGATGGGACATTTTGCCTTGGTAGCTGTTGGTTGTGGAATACAGTGAGTTGCTTGGAGTCAGCATAGTCAGACATATGTCAAGTACTCAGAGAAGACCGATGCAACAGGTATGTAGTTAAGGTAGAACATATAAACATCTAGGAAGGAGGAAATCTACACCAATGAGGGGAACTATGAAAGGCAAGGAAAATGGGGTGTTAGTCCAAGCAATAAATAAATAATTTTGAAACCGAGTCAAAATATTTTTTTGAGTCTCTCCCTGTATGCTTCTTGTCATAGTCAGAAAAATCTTTCAGGGTGTGGTTGATCTTAGAACTGTAAAAAACAGAAACTAGGTAGATTTTGATGAAGGGAAATATAGAAAAGGGAAAGATGCAAGGCTGATTTTTAGATACCAGTACAACAGATAGGCATATAGATCAGTAATGAAGTCATCTAAAAATGTTTTCTTTTGAAGGAAAATAAATAAAAATGGTGAAAAGCCATCCCATAATGACCTGTTTAAAAAAATTGACAGTTCTAGTTTGGCATATTCTTTAACAGGTATTTCAGGTCCTTTACAATAGTCAAAAAGTTAAATTCTCTCATTTTGTTCATATTTATTCTCTATGGAAGTTTCTCTTCTGGCACAGAGAGACTCTAAGAGGGCCTGTCAATAAATTATGTGATGTGTAAGATTAGCTGTTATGTTGACATATTATTCTATTCAAAGTTAATTTTCTGGAAAGGCACATCCTTCTGGGTTTTTATGCCTTAGTCATTTCCTCCCGAGACACTCCAAAGAGCCTTCCCAGCATCATAAATCCACCCACCAAAAGGAGGCTTTTTCAAGGGCCTGCAGGATTAACAGAAGTGAAAATCACCAAGGAAAAAATCTGTGCATCATGTGCATGAAAGTGATCTAAAGCCATGAAACAAACAAACAACCGAAGCCCTCAAATGGTTGTGTGGATTTCATTCTGGACGGTGTCTGATTCTTACTTCCTTGGTATTGGAGATATTTATTTTGAGGTTAATGGAGGCAGTGTCTGAGTGTGTAAAGTAAAGGACTCTAGAATCAGATCTTGGTTCAGCTTGAGGATCTCTTCTCTCTGGTTTCTGGTGGTTTTTATTGTTCTCCATCTAAAGTATTATTCTGCTTCTCTGACTCCCCCAAGAACAGTTGAGTGCTGGGCTCTCTCTTTCTGGGGTTTCTGTTCACTTATTATATGATCAATTTTGGTGGGCAGTACTCAGTCCTACTATTTGTGGCATGGGATAAAAAACAAAAAGCTCTTTGAGGTCTCAATGTCCTTATTTGTAAAACAGGGTAATACTTATACTTACACCTCATAGGTATGCTATGGAGATTAAATAATATTTATGTGAAAGTGGTCTGTAAACTGAAGAAGTATGATATAAAGTATTACCATCCTGTTACCCTTCTCTTAATAATGAAGTATTGTTGAGTACTTCTGTTACTCTCTCCATCCATTTCTCTTTCTGTTTGTATATTTATATACACAGACATATGCATACACATAAGAGGGACAGACACACAACTAAGTGAATCCATTTCTATGTTCAATGAAAGCAGAACATAGTATGTTTATCCTTCCAGGGCCATATAAAATTATGGGCTTTGCACAGATTATATTATCCCAGAACCAAGTCCTAGAGCCACAGGAACGGCATTTATTGACCTTAGGGTTGGGCTACCTGAATCTTTCATCGTGGCAAGAACAAAAACTCAAGGTCTTATTTTTCATCAATCAAGGTTTACCTCGAAGTTATCACAATCCAAACACCATTAACATGTCACTGGGGAGGGGCAGTTCATGGATGTTGTAAAGGCAGCTGCAGAGTCCACAGTGGGTATTCACTGAACGCATATCTTTATATATCCATATTTAATTTATTGACAGAATTTCTCATTCTATGCATAACCTGAGTCACCTTACAAGGGGAACTTTGAAGGTTTTGATCATTCTTTTGACATTGATTTCATAAATATGTATTGGGTATAGGCCAAGTTGTTTAATATGAATCCAGTTTTAATCTTGTATCTGAATCCTACAGCTAAGGCTTGGAATTGATAGGAATGGACTCCCAACAGATCAGAAATGTTCCCATGGAGTAAGAGTGAAACACAAGAATCTAACAGAGAACAAATACTATGACAAGATGGGTGAGAGAGTAAAGGACCAGTTATGACTCAGTAAATAACTCAAATATGAGGACCTTAAGGACCTGCAGAGTGGCTGTAATCTAGTTTCAAGTCTGGCTCTACCTGTCTGGAAGACATACAAAAGATTATTAAAGCATTTATTTCAATTTTATTTAAGAAAGTGAACATTTTGGGCCGGCCGAGTGGTGCTGTGGTTAAGCGCTGGCTTAGGAAGCCAGCTGCCCCGGTTCGGTCCCACATATGAGGGCCAATGACACTGCCCTCAAAAAAAAAAAAAAAAAGAAAGTGAACATTTTTATTTCCTAGTATCCTTGCACATAGCTGCACAGTGCTGAGCACAGAGTAGATGTTTCATAAGTACGTGTTAAATTGTGGACTGATATAACTTCTTAGTAGATGTGTAGGGAATATCATTATATTACATTTTTAATCAGTAAAAATGTTAAGTGAGGGCCGGCTGAGTAGCACGTTGGTTAAGAGCTTGCTTGGGGCCAGCGGCCCCAGTTTGGATCCCACATATGAGGGCCAGTGACACTGCCCTCTATAGCGAAGATGGTGAACAATAGCTCCACATGGAACTGGGCTGCTGTGAGTCTCCAAGATGCATAGCTGCAGCCCCTGCTGCAGTGGGCTGCCATAGGTTACAGTGAGTGGCAGGCAGCCAGCGTGAGCGGCCAGCATCCAATGTGAGATGCCAAGAGCCGCTGTGAGCGGCTGTCCAGAGGCTGACAACCAATCTGCCTCACCTGAGAAGAGTGCAATGATGATACCAACATGGGCCAGTGAAGCAATGTCCTCCACAACTACTAGACTGAAGAACAAAAGGATAGCAACTTGTCTGTTCCCCTTCCCTGGTTCCCCAACGCTGTTCCCTTCCCCCAATTCCCCAATAAATTCTTAAAAAAAAATGTTAAGTGATGCATCTTTTTGAAAGTTAACTGCCTTGATCCATAAAAGAGAAAAATACTCACCATGGAGACATTAATCAAGAAAAAAATCGTAAATTGTTTGTTAATATATATTTACTTTTTAAGAAACATAATACATAAGTTTTTACTCTGTAAAATGTAATATTAGTAAGGAAATTTTATTTGAACATATTGTTGTATTAACATATTTTGAAATTTTCACAGAAATGGGTACTTTTTTTTGAAAACACACATTATATTTGTCTCTGTGGGTAGAATCTTAGTATCTGTTGATAGTTCTTAGATTTATTTTTCACAGAAAACATGAGAGAAAGCTGTGTGAACAGGCTTTTTCTCTAATATCAGCTATTTCATTTCAACCATTCCTAATCCCATCAATATATACAACAGGTTGAACTTTCAGAGGAAACACTGGATTTTTGGAGGTATTCTTTGTTCCTCTATTGTTAGTGATTGACCAGAAATGTCACATATCCCAACAGGAGTTAGGTCTCAATAAGGCAGAAGTTTTATTCATTTATCTCTTTCTAGATGGAGCCACCAAGAGAATATTCTTCCAGCAACACAGAGCTGAAATTCCCCCACGTAATTTAGTGACGAGATCAATCTGTCTATCAGTAGGCATAGAAGTTTGCATTTTTTTTATCATTATGACTTAGGTATAGCTGTAGAGAACCTATCACAAATAAGTTGTTTGTTCCAGGAAACCTGTGCTTGGGACAGATACATTTGTAAACTAATAAATAACTTCACCATTGACTCTAGGAAATTATTACTTATCAATTGATCTGAGTCATTAAACTTCTAACTTGGGCAAACAACTCGCTAATCAACAATAGTTCATTGATGACAACTTACTTCATGGCCCTTACTATGCTGTGTCCACCAACCATCAACTTGTATCATAAAATTTTCCCATTCCCAATCTGTAGCCTCCTTATGAAACCCCACCTTAAAACACTTGAGCTGGGAACTCAAAGCCATAAAAATATCCTAATTTTGACGCATCCTTTCATCAAGGTGGCTGCTTTGTTACTAGCATGACTTCAACTTGGAGGTTACCTGGTGATATTTTGAGGTTCACCACCCTGTGTGGTAACTGGATTCCAGACTAGTAAGGATTGAAATTGACCCAGAGGCCCAACCAAGTAAAGTAGGCATCTCAACTTGCAGCTGTTAGGAGACACCACTTCCTGCACACTTCCTACACATCCCACTAGGAGGTGCTATTCTATCAACCAAACAGCAGGTCTACTCCATGAAATTAGAATCAAACCATTTATAATTTGTCATCATGTTTATAACACTCAGGTACTGAAAAATGCAACTGTTTTTGGGTTTTTTTTCCCTTTTTTTTTTTTATTGGGGGAGGGGAACAGTATTGGGGAATTGGGAAGGGGGAAGGGCCAAGTTGTTGCCCTTCAATCTTAGTTGTTGAGGGCACAGCTAGCTTAGCTCCAAGCCCAATTGTCATCCGGCTGCCCATTGGTAGCTCATCACTGCTCAGCTCAAGGTGCTATGTTCAATCTTAGTTGTGGGTGGGTATAGCCCACCATCCCATGTGGGAGTCAAACTGGCAACCTTGTTGATAGGAGCATGTACTCTCACCAGCTGAGCCATCCTTCCACCTGTTGGCAGCTCAGTGGCAGCTCGGCTTGGGTGCAGCCCATGTGGGGATCCAACCAGAGACCCTGTTGCTCAGAGCTCAAGCTCTTAACCAACTGAGCCAGTTGGCCAGCCCCCACAAGTGTTTTTTCTAAATCTCAAAAAAGGAAGCTATAACTAGATTTATGTATGAAGAATAATGTGTTAAACATCAGGACTGAAGTCTGATTTTCACAGGAGACATTTCTGTACAGTTTGCTAATGTTTGATGTATACATATATGACACCAAAATCCCCTCTCATTTTTTCTATGGTAAAAATGGGATCTGAGGCCAGGAAACCCCATTGCTAATCTACTATGCCACCCCACAAAGTGAGTTTGTCACTTTGTGTTTGTCAACTGTGAAGGCAATTCCCTGGGTTAACAGATGGGTCTGTGCCACTTCTGACTTATCTGGGCTTCAAGGTCACGGTCTCTGAGACAAACTGCTCATGGGTAGCTTTAACCTTCTCTCAGGTATGTATTTCCAGTTCTGATTTCTGCTAATAAGACTCAAACTAAAGATAATACTGTCTGAAAATATATGGAGAACCTAAAGTAAAGTAGATAAATAAGATGCTTAATATAAAGCAATAAATGGAGCATGACTAACATGCACCAACAAAATTTCACATGCAATGCACATTTAATCCTCACAAAAATCCAAAAACTAGGGCCAGCCGAATGGTGCTTTGGTTAAGAGCTGGCTTAGGGTGTCAGCTCTGAGCAGCAGGGCACCGGTTCGGATCCCACATGAGGGCCAGTAACACTGCCCTCTCCAGCTAAGATGGTGAATGGCAGCTCCACCTGGAGCTGGGCTGCTGTGAGTCCCTGGGACGGCAGCCCCTGCTGCAGTGGGCTGCCATAGGCTACAGTGAGGCAGCCAGTGTGAGCAGCTAAGAGCTGGTGTGAGCTGCCAAGAGCCGCTGTGAGTGGCCATCCAGAGGCCGGCAACTGATCTGCGTCACCTGGGAAGAGTGCAATGACAATACCAACATGGGCCAGTGAAACAATGTCCTCCACAATTAGACTGGAAAACAAAAGGACAACAACTTGTCTGTTCCCCTTCCCCAGTTCCCTAAAACTGTTCCCCTCCCCCAATTCCCTAATAAAAAAATTTAAAAAAAAAGAAAAACAAATCCAAAAAGGACTTATCTGTGTTGGAGTAGCCTACCAAATACTACTGCTAGAAATGGTGGTGCTGGGATTCAATCTAAACCCATAGCTCATTTCCTCCACTCTGCCCCACATAGCACTATACTCTCTCTATAATAGTCAACCAGGGAATAATGTCAGACAGAAGGATACAAAACGAAATTAGAAGAACAAAATGCCTTCATTGCCTGAGGATAACATTAAAAGATTACTCTAATTGTCTCACAAATACCTCAGCAGCTTTCCTAATTAATCTCTTTGAGATATATAGAAAGGGATGTAAAACTCTAACCTAATTCTCAGATCTTTATTCTCATGGAGGGTAATGAACAATATGGCTGAACACATGAATACAGAAAAACAGCTTGAAGGGCTGAACACATGTGGGCTTTGCTGTGCCTTTGAATTTGAATTCTGGACTTATCACTCAATTTCGGGAACTTCTTTAACCGTGATGAATTTATTTCTTCATCTATAAAATTAGAATATTGAGGTCAATCTTAAAACGGTTGTGCTGAGAACTAACTGAGGTAAAAACACTTTGAGAATGTTGTGTAGGAGGAACGCCTGGCACATAACATCTTCCTTCTAAATATTTACCAACACACTCTGAACTTTACAGACTTTTTTACTCCATATTATTCAACTGGATATAAAAGTTCTGCTTTTATATTGATGATTCTTTATTAAATTTTATTAATATTTGCTTGGTATGAGTTCCTTATAAAGACTCATTCTATATTAAAATGCATATTGTCTTAAATTGTTATTTAAAATATAGAGAAACATGGGCCGGCCAAGTGCGGTGTTGGTTAAGAGCTGGCTTGGGACGCCGGCTCTGAGCAGCAGGACCCCGGTTCGGATCCCACATATGAGGGCCAGTGACACTGCCCTCTATAGCTTAGGTGGTGAACAACAGCTCCACCTGGAGCTGGGCTGCTGTGAGTTGTCGGCAACGTTATGGGCTGCAGCCTCTGCTGCAGTAGTCCACCATAAGCTACAGTGAATGGCAGGCAGCCAGCGTACGTGGCAGGCAGCCAGCGTGAGTGGCAGGGAGCCAGCATGAGCTGCCAAGAGCCACCATGAGCAGAAGTCCAGAGGCCGGAGACTTATCTGCCTCACTCAGGAAGAGCGCAATGATGATACCAATATGGGCCAGTGAAGCAATGTCCTCAACAACTAGACTGAAGAATAAATGGATAGCAACTTGTCTGCTCCCCTTCCCCGATTCCCCAATGCTGTTCCCCTCCTCCAATTCCCCAATAAAATCTTTAATAATAATAATAATAATAATAATAATAATAAATAAAATAAAATATAGAGAAACATTTAAAAATAGCATAACAAAATTAATAACATAAACAGAAATGTGAGTATTGCTAATCAGCAGTAGGACTAATTCCAAGCTTCAGAAAGAAATTAATGTTTACAAAATGCATTTTTTCTCCATGTTCTATGTCATAATTGCCTAAAATAATAACAATTTTGGTAACAATTTTGAAAAATTTAGACAAATTTTAATTTCATTTGTTATAATTTGGTCATTTTAATGATAGGTTACCTGGCCCATAGTTTATTTGTCCAGCTCTGATTTTATCCTTTTGTACATTCATTTATCTTATCTGCATTCTAGGTCAGTCTAGTTAGACAGCAAGCTAAGCAATATACTAGATATTAAAATATTTAGGCCTCCTGGTCCCCCTAAATAGACTGTATTGGGTCAGCTACAAGCTTTACTTTAGTGCACAATATACACTGAAAATACCTTTTCGGGAAGGGCTACCAGCACTCATAGGTCATCAGTTTTGAAAGGAAACACTCTAGCCTAGTGAAGGTCAAGAGCCTGGCATGTTAAATTTATTTCCAAATGTCTGAGTCTACAGTATAAAGCAAATCCAGGTTTTGGCAAGTCCTTCTGAAATGGACTTACAGAATGCAGAGGGGTTGGTTGGCATTGCACTATCATGTTCAGCGTACCTTCTTGTATTTTCCCAAACTACCATTCTGGACCTGATGTGATCTACTTAACATATAGGAGAATTGATGGAATGAGAAAATGAGCAGTTTGTCTCACAGGCTTTGACCTTAAAGCCTAGATAAGTCAGGAAGTGGCCCAGACCCCTCTATTAACCCAGGGATTTGCCTTCCCAGTTGATGAAACACAAGGTGGGGCGGCATAGTAGATTAGCAGAGGGGATTTCTGGCCTCAGATCACATTTTACTGTAGGTTGGTTATTACTCCTTGGATAAGACTGTCATTATCTCTTTATTTCAATTTCTCATCTGTAAAGAAGAAGCATTTGACTCCTTGATTTTTTAAGGTTGTCAGACTAAAGCATTCTCTCATTGCAAATTGTCAAAACTGTACTCAATAAGTTACGCTCCTATTTATATATATGTATATTTAGCGTACTCCCCTGGGGCTGTAAGACACTGGTCCAGCAGCCTGACTGGTGTGTGTGTGTGTGTGTGTGTGTGCACGCGCGCGCGCGCAGTGGTGTGCCAGGGGCCACGGCGATGGCTTCCTCCAGACAGTGCAGTAAGGCATAGTGACGGTCATCATGCATGTGAGGTGTTACAGAAGCCCTTTGCGTCCTGCATTTCCATGCCAGACAGGATGGATGAGACTCCAGTATTGTTATTCTGTGTGGAATTTGGCTTTCAATGAACTAACACCTATCAAGGGAAGCTCTCACTTCACACTGCCTCAGCCTTTCTTTTAGGGTCAGTGACACATAGGAGTCTCTCAGGTAGGTTATCTAACTGGTGTAGAAGGCACTAGCACACAACCATTCTACTTACAAATGAGTTTTGTTCAGAACTTAGAAGTAGCACAAAAAGATCAAAAGCAATTTTATCTTTAATGAACTGTGGTTCACTGGGTGAGTGCTAAAGAGAGAAAAATAGGCATGAAGTGTGTGTAAATGCATACGTGCATCTAATATGTGTAAGTAAAAATTTGTGTGTGGGCATGGTCAAATGTCTCCATGAGTCTGTGTGAGCAAGGTCTTAAATAAAATACAGATGACAGGAAATACAGATTAAATAATTAGAAACACCAAGTGATCAGTGTTATTTACTAGTGACTCACTTTTCTGAAGGAGGTAGTAGAAGTAATATTCCATGGAAGAGTTTAGAAAGAGCTCAGGTCACTTAAATATTAGGTGAAATGCTCAGAGAGAAAAATGACTAGCTAGTGTCAGACTATAATGATAATTTAGTTCTCCTGATTATGAATTCAGTGCTGCAACCCTATCTTTCAGGTGGTAAACTGCTTCAACATTGAAGGATGGCAGTGATGAATCCAACAGATGTTTTTGCACAAAATCAGCTCACTGACAGCATCTGCAAGCCTCAGGCAATCATAAAGCTATAATAAATTGTGTCCCTTATAAGTGTGACCCTTTTACTGTAGCCTATATATTGAAAGTGAAAAGATGAAACAGGAGTACATGAAGTGTTTTGACCTAGGAATGGCTTACACATGTTACACAGAGGGTGCTGTGGCATCTAGATCTGTGCCCATCGTAGCCTCCCCAGCTCAGAATGCAATTGTTAATTCATTCTTCAGAGACAGCAGACTCGACTATTTCTTTATTTCTCTATATTTATCAACACAAAGGGGTGGAACCAAGAGGCATCTGGCCAGAACACATAAAGTCCTCAGAACTGAAGGAAAAAGAAGACTTCAAATATATCTATACAGAAAAGGAAGCTTCTCCTAGGTTTATAAACAAGACTTTTGCAGAGCAAATGGCAGGGTTATTGCTCAGCAAATATTCCGTATGCTAGACTATATTTCCCAGCCGCCCTTACAGTTAGATTATAGTTAGGTTGGGGCAAGGTGAATAGTTCTGGCCAGTGGGTGGTAAGCACAAGTGATAGTGACGTGGACCACTCACAGTCAGTGGAAACAACATATATTTGCTCTCCATGTTCTTTCTTCCTTCTGTTATAATGAGAGTGGAGGCCACATGCTGAGAGAACAAAGCCCTCAGATCCATAAATCTAGGTCCCTGAGACACTGCTTAGAAGGGAACTATGGAGGAGTTTGCATGGAAAAAAAAGAAAAGTTTATCATCTGTGTTAAGCTACTAAGATTTCTCGGTCGTTCATGCAGGAGAGTTTAGTTTATATTAGAGGAAAATTATTTTTATAAGAATCGATTAATAAAGATTACTTAATGTAAATTTTATATAGATTCATAAACAGGAACAGCTTATAGTCAGTATAGTAAATGAGATAATATAAAATCTAGTTAAGGACATAGGGGTACTCCAAATATTTCTATTTCTATTCTGATCAGTCCTTAAAAAAAAAAAAAAAAATCATGAATTAGTTTAGCACAGTTGCCATGGGCAACCAGAAGAGGCATAGAATTGCACAATTCAAGAAATATCAGAGACCAGAACACTGCACAATTCCGTTCCCTTAGCCAAAGCTGGTTAAGGCTTCTCATCTGTTTCTTTGTGCAGCAATTGAGAATTAATATCAGAGGAATATCACTATATTCTTGTCCATGTGTTATACATATCATCTCCTATGCTAACCCCATATAGAATGTGTTTGTCATTTCATAGAATATATTCATTTTTTAATAAGTAACATTTTGTTGTCTTCACGAAATCCAGTGTAAACAAAACCCTGAGGTATACACCATTGTTGAACAATGTCTGGATTAAGTGGGTCCTATTCAAATATGGCAATTGATATCCATATGTCCCAATGGCAAAGGTAGGTAATCAGCCTCCATTACAGAATATTTTGAAGGGCTATGCAAATCTAAGTCATGGTCAGTATTGTATCTGTGCTTAAGTTATATTGGGTTGTAGGAAAAGTCATGATGTATTTTTTCTGTTTTTTTGTTGCAAAATGCATCATGACTTTTCCAACCACTCAATAATTTTGATTTAAAAGAAATTCAGAAATCGAAAGGCAATAAAAAAGAATAGTGCATTCCATAGAGTAAAGACTATCACAAAGAAATAAAAACTTCACTGCTTTAACAAGGCATTTCATCGGAATGATTGTGTCTGGGTAAATAATACCTGTATACATAATCCAGTTTAGCTCTGCTAATTGATGTCAACAATATATAATTGAATATATTTCTCAAAAGAAAGTCTTTGTCTTTTGTTCTAATAAATAGTTTTTATTTTATATTTTATTCCATATTCCCTGTCATTCATTCAAGTAAACAAAAATCGAAGTCAATATCAGAGTCACATATAACAACCTTCTCACTTAGGAAGGAAGGCTGACTTGAAACAAAACAGCTTAGAAGATCTAAATTTTAAATCCTTTCTCTTAAAAGTGACTGGAGTTCCCAATCAAATAAAACATTTGTATCTTTCAATTATATTCTCATCTTTTCAAAACAAATAGTCAGATGACATAGACAGAGATGGTATTTGAAAAAGGCCTCAACGCTAATTAAGTTGAGCTGAAACAACAGTTTCTGCAATTACCTCTTCCTTCAACACCCAAAAGCCTGACTCTTGGTTTCAATGACTAACAAAAACTAAAGAGCTTACAATTCTAATAGTCGCTGAGTACACTGAGGAGGTTTACTGTCCTTTTAGTACCGACACAAAGATACACAGATAGCTCAGTGAAATAAAAGAGAAAATTTAGAAATAAAACCATGTACATAGAGAAATTTAGTATCTGATAAAAGTGGCATTCCAATTACTGGGAAGATATGAAATATTAACACACCTAGGTGGACAATGGGGTCACTATTGGAAGAAAACACTACACATACAAATAAACTTCAAGTTAAACAGAGATCTAAAAGTAAAAAAAGTGAAACAATGCATACTATAAGAAAATATAACTGACCATTTAAACTCAGTGTGAGGAAAATAATTTTTTTTAATTCAGTCAAAAATCCTTATATATCAGAAGAAATTATAATAATTTTGGATACATAAAAAGTAACATCATAAGTAAAATCAAAATAAATGAAAAAAACTGGGAGAAAATGTTTTCAATATCTATCACAAAAATGGGTAACATCTCTAGTATATAAAGAACTTTAATCAAGGAAATAAATAGCAAAATTTCAAGAGAAAAATAGGCAAAAAAAAGGACAAACTCAAAAAATATACAATTGGCTCTAAAACATGTTATGTTCAGTTGTCACTCATTAAAAAGAGAAACAAAAAAATAAAAAAATAAAAAATAAAAAGAGAAACAGTTTAGGGAATATAATCAATAAGGTTGTAAATATTTTTCTTAGGGGATCAGAAGGACTCATGTCTTATCAGGGAGACCACTTCATGGATGGTGTAGTGGCCTGACCACTGCACTGTACATCTGAAGCTGCCGCTGAATAATATTATATGTCAACTATAATTTAACACATATATAGTCATGGGATGTGGAATATAGTGTGGGATGGAGTCAATGGAATTGTAATAGATATGTATGATATCGGGGATGGTAGTCACTTTGTAAGGGGTGAAAAGGATAACTATTGCATTGTTTTGTACATCTGTACCTAATAATAATAATAATAATAATAATAATAACAATAATAAAGTTTTTAAAAAAGAGAAATATATATCAAAATTACACTGAGATACCATTTTTCATTTATGAAATTGGTGAAAATTTAAAAAGCTTGACAAATTATGTTTATGAGCCTAGGTTAAAAGTCTCTTACATTGCTGATGGGAATAAAAAATATTACAACCCACTAGAGTGGAAATTGATAATAAAAAAAACTAAAAAACCTTTCTGTATCATATACTGGTTGACCCAATAATACTACTAAGAACTAACCCTGAAAATCCACCTTTACGAATACCAATACATAGTCATACATATACATTCTTATTCAGTTGGCATTAATAACATAATAATAAAATATTAAAAGCATTTTGCTTATGTGTAAGAAAATAATTCAATAAATTATGAAGTACTGTTACTATGCAGGTATAAAAAGAAAAAGCACAGTCTTCATGAAATGATATGGGGTGATTTCTAGGATATACTATTAATTAGAAAAAACAATTTTCCCAAGAGTATATATTATATGCTCTACTTTTCTTTATAAGATAGAGGGGAACTAAGAAAAAAATATTTAAAATCCTATTTTTGCAAATAAACTACAGTAACAATAAGCCAGAATTTAAAGTGTGTACCTATAGGGAATAAGGTAGAAGGGATAATAAAAGGAATGTAACTTTACAAAGTATGTTTTTGAATTTTTAAACATGTTAATATTTTATATATGCAATATATGAGATTTGATCACCAAGGATAAAGGAAATAATAAAATTGAATATAATCAGCTATGATTAATCTTAAATGCATATCAAATAGATAACATAAGCACATGGAGTTGGGGCAGGAGACAATAATAACCCAAATAGTGAGACTGTCCACTCTCAGTGGAATATGATGAGTAAAAACAACAATGGAAAAACAAACAAACAATGAAATCCTGAGTATTAATGGTTAGTTTGTTGTTGTAGCTCTGGAAATAGTTAATGTGTGTTGTAGTACACAGCAAATGTGAAAAATAGTTTTGTGAACCAAAGATCTTACTGAGGGACAGGAGGTATAAACATAGAATAGGCAAAACAGCGTAAAATGTAGTATTGGGTAGGTATTGCAGACATTAGTGCAATTTTATTGATATTAAAATACGTTTTCCTAACACTGTCCACTGCAAGGGTCTATAAATATTGACTACCTTGTAACACACCTTGATCTTCATTTCTAAATATTACTTACTAAAAAGACCAGATCACCTGGGGAAAATAGTTGAGTCTACGTCTAGATCCAGGAAAATTCAAGACAAATCTAGAATATCTTATTGCATCAGAAAATAAAGGAAAACAGAAAAACTGATGGAACTTGTTAAAGGGTGCAGAAGCGTTTTTGAAGCAGTTGGTCAAATTCAGGAAATTTGAACATAAAAGTAATTATGACAGCAATGGGTTACATCTCATTAAATTAAAAAAGAACAATAGGGCAGGCCGAGTGGCGCGTTGGTTAAGTGTTGGCTTGGGATGCCAACTCTGTGCAGCAGGGTCCCAATATGGATTCTACTTATGAGGGCCAGTGACACTGCCCTCTACAGCTAAGATGGTGAACAACAGCTCCACCTGGAGCTGGGCTGCCGTGAGTTGCGGGTGACGGCAAAGCTTCAGCCCCTGCTGCAGTGGGCTGCCATAAGCTACAGTGAGTGGCTGGCAGCTGGCGTGAGCTGCCAAGAGCTGCCGTGAGTGGTCATCCATAGTCTGGTGACCTATCTGCCTCACCCGGGAAGAGCGCAATGATAATACCAAGATGGGCCAGTGAAGCAACATCCTCCACAACTAGACTGAAGAACAAAAGGACAGCAACTTGTCTGTTCCCTTCCCCCAATTCCCCAATAAAATCTTTAAAAAAAAATGTTTATAAGTTCACCAAAGACATGTATGGTAGAATATTCATAAAAATATTTTGTTAGTCTTCAAACTACCTAAATGTTCATTCACAATAGATTGGATTTATTGATTGTGATATACCTACATGATGCAATACTGGACAGCAAGGAGAATGAACTATCTGTAATTCCACCCAACAATGTGGGTGAAACTTCTAAATATTATGTTGATCTAAGTAGTCAGATACAAACAAAGTACATATTATATGATTGTATTAATCTCAAGTACAAACATCGGAAAAACTAGTAAATGCTGTTAGATTTCCAAACAGTGGAACCCTTGGCATGTAGCTATTGTTGGGAGGTACAATGTGTTGTAATGTCCTATTCTTAATCTGGACGCTTACTATACAGATGTATTCAATTTGAGGAAGTTCACTGAGCTGCACTCGTACCAGTATGTATCTTGATTTGAGATTCACTGATAGATGGTACTATTCTATTCCCGTGAAAAATCTAGTGGCTATTCAGCAAATAAAAAGTTCTGTTTCTGAGAAGAGTTAAAAATCTGGAGAATTTTTCATCATATTTTCAGGAGCAAAAGACAACCTTAGTTTACCACACAAAAGAGAATTTTATATAAGCAGCAGCTTTTGTCTTTAAGTCATTGCTACTATATAAATTCTCCTTCCCCTTTTGCTTTATTACAGCTTTCCTTTGTTCTCCATTAATCAAAGAAATACATGAGTTCTTACAGATAAGCATCAAAGGCTCTATTTTTAGCAGCAAGTACATAATCTGGGAAGATCATGCATAAAGAAAAAGATTTAGGGCTGGCCGAGTGGCGCATTGGTTAAGAGCTGGTTTTGGGATGCCAGCAGCCACGGTTCGGATCCCACATATGAGGGCCAGTGGCACTGCCCTTTACAGCTAACAACAGCTCCACTTGGAGCTGTGCTGTGCGAGCCCAAGTGACGGTGTAGGCTGAAGCCCCTGCTGCAGTGGGCTGCCATGGGCTACAGTGAGTGTCCAGCAACCAGCATGAGCTGCCAATAGCCGTGGTGAGCGACCCTCCACAGGCCGCGATCGATCTGCCTCATCCAGGAAGAGCGCAATGACGATACCAACAGTGAAGCAACATCCTCCGCAACTAAACTGAAGAACAAAAAGACAGCAACTTGTCTGTTCCCCTTCAACAATTCTCCAACACTGTTCCCCTCCCCCAATTCCCCGATAAAATCTTTAAAAAAAAGAAAAAAGAAAAAGATTTATTTTTCCTTCTAAAATGAGAGAGGAATGAGAAAGAAATTCATAAGAGACTGATTAGATCCAGGCTGGCACATCTGGCTAAATAAGCATATTGTTTTTCTAGCTGAGAATTGTCATTGGCTGTGTCTCTGCTTTGGCATTTCTTCAGTCTTCAAAATACACCCCGCAGACCATCTGCATTAGAGTCACTCAAGTTTGCTTCTTAAAAATGGAGATTCTTGCCCTAAACCAAGACTTAGGGGATCAAGACATCTGGGAATAAAGCCATGGAGTCTGCATCTTAACAAGCTCCTACGGTTCTGAGGGTATACAATGAAAATAAACACTAAACATTGAGAAATGCTGCTCTATTCTTCATCTTAGATTATTAAATGCCTGCTCCTGGAACTTCTGTTTATCTCAACAATAGCAATAATCAAGCTATGATTTTGTTAGTGTTCACATGGAGCCAAGCTCTTTAGATTTACTATTCAATTTAATATTCACAGCAGTGCTCTGAGGGAAATACTTTATACCCACATCTTAGATGTGAAGATTTAACTTCAGATTGTTTAACTAACTTGCTAGTTAGTCTGTATGCTAGTGAACTCAGAACTAGTATTTCCTTCAGCTGTGTTAGACTACAAAGCCCAGGATCTTAACTTTCCATTCAATACACACTTTTGGTTAATTTTTGTATAGATAAACATATGATAGGTAGGTAGATAGATAGATAGATAGATAGATAATCAAGGCTGCCAAAAAAATGCATACAAGTGGACACTTTGGTCAACGTGGTTCAAGCAGTAGTTCGCCATAATCAGAAGTGCCTGGACACTGATGGTAACCACTTTGAGCACCTCTTGTAATTGCAGAAGTCAAACATGACTTGTGTTCATCTTTTGTTATCGGTATATATTGTGTAGCAATTTTAATACAATTTTCCTTTCTTAAAATGTGTATACATTTTTTGGGGCAACCTCTGTGGATGGATGGATGGATGGATGGATGGATGGATGGATGGATGGATGGATGGATGGATGGATGGATAAATAGATAGAATTATTAATGGATAAACAGAATAATATATAAATAAATATACAGATAAACTATGGGGGAAGTAATGAGTACAATGGGCAATTTTAGAGAAAGTGCTGTGGAACAAGATGAGAAGAGAGATGGAAAATTCAGCTCTGGGGGGAAATGTTTTATGAAGAGAAAGGCATTTCTAAACTAGAAGATTAAGTAAAAGATGGACCAGTGGAGATTTATGAAGTTGATTTCATATAGATAGAATGGTATGAATGAAAAGAAAGGTAGGAAAGCACGGAGGTGATAGGAGAAGCAGCACCTATTGCAATATGTAAAGTAGAGCATAAAAGACAAAAGTAAATGACAGGATTAGACATTTAGGTTGAGGGAAAATCCAATTGGCCCTTAGATGCTAGTTCAATTAATTTAAACATTATTCAGGAGGCAAAGAAATGTTTATAACAGTTTTAATTATCATCAATCTGTTTCCCCCCCTTTTTTTGTTTTTGTTCCAGCTAGTCCCCTTGTCTGAAATATCCTTTGTTTGATTATCTACCTGGAAAACGATGTATGCGTCCCTCAAAACTCATTTCAAATGTCATTATCTTTTCTCATTTTCCTTGAAAGCTCCCTATTCTGCCTCTCACCTAAAAGTTAATTAAATCTCACTTATGTTTGGCCTCTTAGAATTCTATTCACACCTTGATTTTAGCAGAGTAATTACAAGCTTGGGCTATGGAATCAGGTACTGCCTGGGTTAGAATCCCAGCTCCACCACTTGCTTTCTATCTAAATAACCCTAGTTAAGTGACGCTTTCTAAATAACCCTGTCCCTCAACTGTCTTATCTGTAAAATTGATATTATTAGCACTACCTGACATGATAATAGAAATTATTAACTAAAGTAAGCTTCTGAAAATGCTATAGCAGTTTCTGTAATGTAGTAAAGCTCTACAAATACTAGCTTGTAACTGCTACTACATGGGACTTATTGTCTGTACTAAAGTTACTGGTCTACATCTTTCTTACTAAAGAGTAATTTCTTTAAAGCAGGAATGCATCTGCGCATAAGTGGGGAAAGCACCCAGAAGATTAATTTGTACAAAGTTGGTACTCAGTGTATGTTGGCTAGGTGTGTTGGGAATATTAGAGTAAGAAAATGAGAATTCTGTGATGAGGCTTAAGATTCCAAATTGCATCAGAGGCTGTTTGGGTACAAGGGGACTTTTTAGGATTACTTTCCTGTCTAATTCCAGAAATACCAGCTCTCATATTTCAGAAATATCCATTATTAGGATGGAGTAGGAATTTTAACACAAGCTGTCTTATGTAAGCTATTTTATTGTTGCCCTCATGAGGCACAGGGTTATCTTGTTTCTCGGGAATGAGCTTATTTTTTGCAGTATTTTTTTCTGGGTCTTTCCATTTTTATTATGGTGTTGAATTTGGTCTTTACATTTAAGGCACGGATTAATAGTCATGTTTGAAGCCTGAGAAATCTCATACAGGATATCAGGTGTAATGAGATATCTCTTTTCACAATGGTGCAGTAGTTTAAGTTTGGGTGAATGCCTGGATGAAGGGACATATTAAGTTTCTATCACACCTTAAGTTTAGATGAAATTTGATTCATACCATTTACCCAGGCAATCAAAATGTTTTCCTTATTAAATTGGAAGTCAAGAAGAGAAAGTACATTTAAAGAATTCATTTTGGCAAAGTCTAATTTTGATATTTCATGTCACTAGGGACCAATTTCAATGAAAAAAATTCCCACAAAACAGAGAAACATGGGGGCAAAGTGCAATGCTGGTGCTTTATATAATTTCCAGCAAATGCAGTTTTCAGCACTCACAGAGTCAGCATCTTTGAAATAGCCCAATGTTTTGGTTTTCTATAATCACACTGAAAGGGGACTCTGAAACAGCTATACTATCAAGGAAACGCTGGTCTGATTAAAGATGTGAACAGTGCTCCAACCTGAATTTTATGCACAGATGTATGAGTTTGTGGAGATTACACTCATGCTCTTTTCATCATATGCAGAGGGACCATCACAAAAATGAAATTATAACCTCTGAAAAGTAATAATAATATAATGATAATAATAGCCAATATTATAAAATGTTTACTATGTACTCCACACTATCATAAGCACTACAGGGGAATAAACTCATTTATTTCTCTCAATAACTGGATGAGGTGGGAACTATAATTATCTTGATTTTACAGATGAAAGGGAACAGAAGGATTAAATAATTTGCTCAAGTAAATAGATGAGCTAGAATTTCAACCTTGGCAATCTGTATCCATAGACAATAACCTTAACCTCTATACTAAACTTTACTATACTATACTATACTATACTATACTATACTATACTATATTGCATTATACTGTCATATACCATACCATACCATACCATACCATACCATACCATACCATACCATACCACTTTATTGTAAGTGCATTTTTTTCCTTACTAATTGTCAAGTTAATTTAATTCCCACTTAATCTGGTACTGAAAACTTTAGAGTAAAAATACTAAATGAAAGAGAAAAATCTATTGTCTATAATATTTTAACCATGATAAATTTAAGGCCCTCATATTATTCATTGTTCATTCAACAAATATTTCTTCATCATTTGGATGCCAGACACTTTGCTGGGACCAGGATTATAGCAGAGACCCAGACAGACAGGAGCTGGGTACTCAGGGAGCTAAGGTTGGAGGACAATAAACAAGTAAATAAACAAATCAACTTTTGTGCTATAAGGACAACAAAATGGATGATATGAGAAAAAGTGACCAAGGGAAAAGTCTGCTTTAATAATCCAGAAGAAAAAGCCTCTTTGATGGGATGACATTTGAGTTGAGACCTCAGTTTTGAAATGGAGCCACCCTGGGCTGATATAGTGAAAGGAGACTGGGTTCCAGGCAGAGGGGACAGCCAGTAGAGAGAGTTGTGAAGGCAGGGCAATACTTGGTATTTATAAAAAACTGGGGAAATAAAATGCCAAAAGATGTTATCTCTAGTTAGAAGAATTTTGATTTAGATTTTCCAAATTTTGGATAATGATTTGAAACAACTGTCCAAAAATAGAATAGTGAGATTTGTTATGAGGCCAATATATAATGAATTTCTAGGCAACAAATAAAGTGTGTTGGCAATAATTTGTAATAATATAAGGACTTCTTACACTCCTTTCTCTGTTCTACATTGTATTTTACATAAAACACCTATCACCTTCTAAAATGCTATATAATTTTCAAATTTTTATATTTATTATTTATGGATTTTTCCTTAACCTAGAATATAATCAACACCAGTGAGAAATCATTGCCTATTTTGTTTAATTTTGTGAGGCCTAGAATACCTCCTGGTAATAATAGGCACTCAACAATTATTAAATGAATACATAGATTGATTAATAAATAAATACACGGATCTGTAACTGTTTTTAAGGGTTAAAACCTTATATAAAAGTTTTTGAGGATCAAAATTTTAGAGAATTTTAATGTTAAACTAGATTATTTCCTAATCTTTTTGCAGCTTTAATCTGATTCTAAATTAAGACCGCTAAATTTAATACCAAATTTTGAACATATTGCAAAGAATTCTATGTCCCACTAATTAAACACCACTTAACCACTTTTTAGCTTTACATGTAAGAGAGATCCCCATAGAAATTGTTCCTATAGAAATTGTGCTACTAAATAAGTAAATGAGTAAGTTTCCTTTGTGTGATTTCGACAGGCTAAACTGACAAGCTGGCCTTACCGAGTTTGACATGGTATTACTCCTGTAAGTTTAATTTAGTGTTATACACATGCATATGGACATAAATTATTTTCTGTACAACATACAAAGGATAATAATAGATATTTTCATGAGATCCTTTAAACTGTTTAAACTGGGAAATGCCAGTTTATAAAATTACTATACAATTTACCTAACAGTTTATATAAACGATCCAGTTTTTGTCTTCCATACTCATGTGCAAGAGAAGAGAAAGATTCTTTATTTCAAAATCAGCACAGCTTTTAAATTTCATACTAACTTATGACATTTATAAACACTTTCATTTAAGCATGTAGAATGTTTAAATAAATATTAAAGACTGGTATGAAATGTGCTAAGTTATAAACTACAGAATACTTGTTTGAATTGGACTGGCATTTAAACTTTTATACATACATTTAGGCATGTGTGGTTTTTATGTTATTATTTTAAGTTTAAAAGAAAATAAATATCTATTATAGAAATGTTTAGCTACACTGACAGATATAAATATTAAAGCTCTTCGCCTTAATTGTAAGAACAGAGCCAAACATAATTTTTGCTGTTATTCTTCCATGGTTCATGCTTTTTTAGAAAAAGAAAAAAATCTTCAGGTATATTTTAGAATGATTTTTCTAAAATTAATAACTTCTTAAGATTTATGTATTATGATTTCAGTCAGCTTTATTTTATTTTCAAAATTTTGAAGTAAAAGTAAATAAAATGTGTTGCAATAGGAAACATGTTAACAAAGACATAAGTATAATTAAAAGTCACACAATAAATTTTATATGATACTCATTGATAAAAAGAAAACAAGCAAATATTTTTAAAAATCTAAATTTAATCTAACCTCAATTACCCAAATGCTTTAGGGAACAGAAAAAATATAATTTACTCTATTCCAGATGCTCTATTTAAAGATTTCATAGGTTATTATATTAAATCCTAACACTATACACCAAAGGAAATATAATTAAAACTAATTCTGTAGAATGAAAAACCTGGATTCTAGATATGGTAAGCAAACTATCAATATCACATGAAGTAAAAGCTGTGAAATGTATGTCCAATTTTGCCAGACTTCAAAATCTTAACCATTCTAATTTACTACACTTGGGATTTGGGGAGCAAATGGTCAGTAAAAGAGATAGAATCTTCAATAATTAAAATTTATGAGTAACTGATTTCTGACCCCAAATGTATATTTTCCCAAATTTAAAAAATATTTTTGACTTGTTTATATCCCTATTTCTGACTCTATAGGGGTCACAAAGTAAATGAACCTAATAATGATGATTGGGAATTTTTGCACTCGAGTTATTTCATGCCATCAAACCTCACAAGGATGAGAGATGACACATATTTCTTTTTAAAATATTTCATTCTTTTAAAAATTTCCAACTCATTTGAGGCAAACACACAAAAAAAATCCCAAAAGCTTTTAGAGGATTGAATGTTTAAAGTATAATACATTGATGAGAATACAAATTGGAACAATCCTCTTTGAAGGGAATTTCTCAATAACCAACAAAATTATATATGTATATGCATTTTGATTCAGCAGTTTTATTTCTAGGAAGCTATCCATAACAATGTAAAAATATATACATATAAATTGATTGAGTCATTTTTTTATAAATGAAAAATATTGAAAGTCATCTGAATGCTTATGTATAGAAATGTAGTTGATAACTAATGCATCTTCAGGATGGAATACTATGCAGATATAAAAACAGGAGTGCTCTATAAACAAATAAACTGTTATGTGAAAAATAATCTGTAATTTTCAACTTGTGTTTAACAAAAAAGGGAAAAGAATGATTATATATATATTTGCTCATTGTGCAAAAAGAAATGCAGGAAGGATAAAGCACATATTATTGAGATTGGGAGGCTTTTAAGGAAGATCTTGGGATCGGGGTGAACAATACAGAGGGACGAAAGGGAGTGAGTGGTACTTCTCTGAGCATACCTTTGTTTATATACCTGGCTGGCTTTTAAAATCGTGGTAATGTTTCACATATATAAACAAACAAACCAATGAGTAAACAGAGTCAACAAAAGTGGCAGTGGTCAGGGAAAAACAAAATGGAATACTAACTGAAACAAAAGAATCTCTTTCGTATGAATAACCTAACTACAATAAAAGGGATAAATAAACAAAATAAATAGGCAAATGCAGTTAATATAAGAAATTTTGAACACTTTAGATTGACTAATACCCCCAGGCTAAAGACTAAAAAAGAAGTTACACAAATGTTAAAACTTAGCTAATAAGCTTTCTTTCTTTTTCAGAGTAGTATGTGCTAATGATTAAGAAACTACGGGTAGTTTGTTGAGCAAATAAAAAATATGTAAATATATTATAGGTAATGGGAGCCAGATTTCTCTCTGTTGGAGAAAGCATTCGGATAGATTAAACACTGTGCGTATTTGATTGGGATGGAGTGTAACTATTTTCTTAAACTCTCTGTCTCTCTGTGTGTACACACACACACACACACACACGTGTATATATATTATACTTTATTATAGTTATATAGTAACATAACATACTTATTATATCATAATATGTAATAATTTAAAATATAATTATTCAATATAATTATATTATATATTCATACATATATATGTATATCTCATATGTGCATATACACACATTTAATAATGGAATTGTATTAATGTTAATATACTGATTTTGATCATTGTACTGTGGTTATACAGGAGCATGTCCTTTTGGGGGAACTGTGTTTTTCCAGGACCCATCAGCTCCAAGTTAAGTAGTTGCTTCAATCTAGTTGTGGAAGGTGCAGCTCTGTTGCCCATGTGGGAATCGAGCCCGCAACCTTGGTGTTATGAGCCTGCGCTCTAACCACCTGATCTAACTGGCCACCCTGAGCATGTCTTTTTTAAAAAGAAAATATGCACTCTTACATATAGGAGTAAAGGGACATCATGTCTGTACCCTACTTAAATATTAAGAACTAGGGGAAACTCAAAGGATGTGTTAAGTATAGTTCCTATGTCAGTTAATCACCTGGGAGGCATGTTGACCATTGATAAAGTAAGTAGAGCAAGTGTAGGTTCAATATGTTAGCCCTCGCTTTCCTTTCACATTGCTTTTGGCTATGTATTTAAATTGGTTTAAAAAGATGTAAATCGAGTATTTTAATTTGGTCTCTGAGTCTTTCTTGCCCATGAGTGTAGGACAGCTGTCCTGGTCATGTATTTGGAAGCTATCGTTACCACAAAGCAATTTCCTACATGGCAATCTGAGCCCAAGTATTCGAGCTTAGTGAGAAATACAAGGTAGCACATGTGACACAGGTAAACACAAATAATATAGGTGCCACATGCAGTACTAACAATCTATGTAATATTTTGGGAATGTGAACCAAAAGAACATGCAATAGCCATAATATATCCTGAATGTGCAGATGCTATTCATTCTTAAGAAAACTATGACTGTTACTAAAAAGCCTTTCTACCTTAAATGGGGAAGTTTCCTTAGATGAAAAACTTAGGAACCATTTATTAGAAGGGCTAATTGCTATGAGGCAAGGGAGAAAAGGAGTCATCCCTTTTTCAAAGCAGGTTTACTTGATAGCACTATCTTCAGATGGAAAAGAACAAACACACACAAACACACACACGTGCACGCGTGCGCGCAGGCATGCGCGCAAATTGATTCACTACATTCCAATTTCTCCACCAGATGTCCTATATGAAGACAAAATAAAAAGTTTTTAAGTTGCCTGAATGCACACAGCTCATAAAAGGCAGAATAATACTTTGAACTAAAGAATGTTTGACTCCAAATCATAGTTATAATTACATAATAATAATGAAGATACATAACATTTATTGACTACTATCTAACAAGAACTATGCCAAGCACCTTGCATTCATAGCCTCATTCCATACTCAAAAGAAGTCTATAAGACAGGGACCATTGTTTCCATTTTATTCAAGAGAGAGTTGATGCATAGAGAATTTAAAAAGTTTTCCAAAAGAAATATGGCTCATCAGAAGAAGGCTTAGAGGCTTCATCTGATTCATAACTCTCCCTTCCCCTTATGTCGACAAACCCCATCCATATTGTCCTTCTCTGTACGAGCATTAATGCCATTAACTGAAGATGACTGGTTCACCTTCCCAGAGATCTCAGGCTGGGGATTCTCCTACCGAATCTCCATCAACACATACACAACAGATGCATGGCTATGGTGGGTGAATGGTGACTCCTCTGCACTTTTTTCATTTAAATATAATTCTCAGAGAGCTTAAACACTCTTAGACCACAGCACCTTCTCCACAGGCCCCTCACCTACACCCAAAACCCTGATCCAAGGCCAGGGCTCTGGAGGAGAGGCCTTAGGTTGAACCCCAGATGATCTTGTCTACAAAAGTCATTCACTCTGAGGAATATTTTTTTAAAAAGAACAAAAACCAAAACAAACAAACAAACAAACAAAACCTTTAGAGAGTAACCAGGAAAATCCCTGTGAAAAGATAAATCTTTAATAAGAATAATATTGAAAGATCGTGTTACTTTAAAATTAAACTAACCAATGGAGTAGGAAATCTAAAGAATCTTAGTCTGGAGGAGGAACAGAAATTGTCTTTCGATTCTCTACCCCTTGTTTATTCCAGTCCAGGTATTTTACAGATCCTTTTGCAGACATACTGACTTGTCCTCATTGACTAGTATTCTCCACGGAAGACCCTCGTCCATACTGTCCTTGTCTATCTCCCTGCCACTTCTCACTGTTAAAACTTTCCTATCTGTGTGCATTTCCTCATCCATGCTGTCGTCTCAAAGACATTGGGTTACACATAAATTAACTTATTTTGTTGAACTGTCTACTTCGATGATTTACTCTTTTAAAATATATGGGTGTAAACAGAGTCACACCTTCAAGAGGCGAGTCTTGTAGCCATCTAACCTGTCTGTGCGAGACGGTGTTCATCTCAGGGTGGCTTATGTTTCTTTTCATGGCACCAAACCCAGGAGAAAGCAAGGGGGCTCTGATCCTAAAACAGAATGTGGCAAGAATAAAGGATCAAAAAGTGGCAATGATTTTACTGTAGCAAAGTAAATGGATGAAAGAGACAGAAAATCTATAATAAGTGTTCTTTTATTCATGTTCTAACTCTGGATTTATTTGTATATTAATATTTCAGATGAATGCATTAGCAATTTAACAACTTGAATACTGATAGTTGTATGTATATATGATTTTAAAAATTAATCCTTTTTCGAAACTCTTACAGATATAGAGGATCCTGAACTTAAAATAACAATAAAAACATATGCTGTGGACCCAGAAAATGCTGCCCATTACGAAGCAATAGTTAGTTCCTAGATCACCACCTAGCATAGACTAGTGAAGAGAGGGAACACTGTGTCAGTTTTGTAGAGACAAGGGTTATCATCATTTAGAGGTGGGTGATAAAGATCTTTAGGATAGAAAACTAAGAAGAAAAAAAAAAGAGGGGCTAGGTTAGAATTTAAGAAGAACAATGCATGCTAAAAAAAGAAACCTTCGTATATGCACTGAGATATGAGAGGGGGCTGCCCAGAACTAAGAAGCTACCCATGGATGGAGTTTATGTAATTATTTACTGTTGGCAAAACTCCTTTACATCCCTTTTCCTATTTTATATTTGCAAAAGGATGAGGTAGATATTACTGTACTGAGTTGCTGGTAGATATTACTATACTGAGGGTATGCTGAAGTAAATGGTTCCACATAACTATGACTCAAAGATTTCTATGCTTTAGACAATTGTTGTGCATTATGGTTTGAAAACACTTAAAGATACTACTTTTTTCTAACCTTAGCAATACAGAGAATTATAGGCTGAGGGAAGTTAATACTACTTAGATTGACAGGTCAGAAACCTCAGAGAAATTCCTACCTGGAACCAATATGAGGGATCTTGTATCCATGCAGAAAAGGACTCCTTTTTATCCAAGGTGCAAGAGACTAATAAAAAAATTGCTGTGGGTGATAGCACAATACAATTATGTTGGGAACCCAGATACATTTATCCTGGAAATGGCTGTTTTGCCACAGGATGACATTCTTGATGATGTTTTCTTACTTGGTTAAAATCTTGCGATTATTAATTCAATTACTGAACAGATAAAATCGACCAAATTTGAAAATTTCCACATTGCTTTGGTAAAGGATTCACCACCATACTCTCCTTCAGCTTTTATTCTTTCTAGGCTTGTCTTAGCTGCAGAGAACCACCACTTCATCCAAGAGAATGTCCTTCCCTGGTGGTCCCCATTTGCTGGTTGATGGAGATACAAAGGCCCAACCATTTTGGCTTACCATGGGAAAAGTCTGACATGGCAGACCACTATATGTCCAAGCTCTCTCTAGTGGTAACTTTGTCATCAAGCTTTTATCACAGCGGTTCAACTTCTCTCTCTGCTTAATCTGTGTCCTTTCTCTCTCTTCCAAGGGTATTGATTCCTAGGGCATGTTTTAATTAATAATAAATATCATGCATTTATCTGAGTCTCAGGGATTGTCTGCTACAAGACCTAACTTGTGACAACCGGTGTCAGGGATGAGATGGGAAACCAGAAAATAACAGCATGTCTTAGTGCTATACTAAGGGGCAGTGAATCCTTTATCCTGATATTAGAAAGAGCACACACAGCACCCTGTCACCATGTGGCAGTCCAATTTTAAAACTCTCACCTGAGGTAAACTGGGATACATAATGGTAGAATGGAATGCACAAGCTCATGTGAACGGATTATGCATTTGAAAAGTACTAATATATGCGTCACAGAACTCATAGGGACTGAATATTGCATTTCACAGTTGCCACAATTAACTAAATTAGTTTAGACTTGTACAAAAGCACAAGCTTAAAAATAATTGCACCTTCTTTGCTAAGCCAAGATACAACCCACAATATCTCAAGCTAAACATCTGGGATTTAACAGATTAGGATATATTGTTACTGAATTATTGAAATGCCAATTTATGTGCCCTCAGGGAAGCTCTTACCTATGTCGAAGCCAGGTAAAGAGTGAGACTTTATAGGAAGGGTTACATTTTTAAACGCTTTTTCTAGTTTTCCTCTTTCTTAGGGCTAACTTACTAAAAAACTGACCACAATTTAACTTGTGTAAGCAGTAGGTTAAGAAATCAAAATCCTGCTAAAAGCATTCATCGTTGTATGCATCAATAGCAAAACTTTCCATCTCACTGATTACACACAACTATAATTGGCTGTTTGAACTGTTATGCAGAGAAAGAGTATAAGGTGTCAGAGAAAGAGAGTGGCATGGTTGAAGAGAGATGTTTGCCAGAAGCACGTGAGAAACACAAGTGGCATCATACAAATAATCTTTCATTATATAGCTCAAGATGAACAAATGAAAGTTGAGAGCTTATCATAAGAAACAAGGAGAAGGAACTTATCAATACTGACTATAGGTATGCATCATTGATTACTCCATCTCGGTTTTCTACAAATGAATTTATACAATGTTTATTAACAACTTACACATTTCCTAACGAGCTGAAAATGGAATCATGTGTTCTCAGCTATGACCAGCAGGTGGCAGTAGTACATAGGTCATTATAAGACAGCTGTTCAAAGAAAAAATGCTTTTCAATGGAGGCAGGCATCTGATGAAAATCACCGGAGTCATAAAATAAAATACAACAAATGCATGAAGCAATAGTAAAATTTTTTAGTGGTATAAATTTTAATTATTGTTTTCAGGGTTTGGTCTGAATTTTTATAAATTGAGATTTAAAGATGATATATTTAAGTTAGGTATCACAAAATTCCTTTAGCCAAAATAAGACATGCCATGCTATTTATCTTGCCTTTTATTGAAATGTAATCTGCCAGCTTTGCTTATATGACTTAAAGAAAAGTTCACCTGAAAAGAATTGTTTAATATTTAAAAAGTAAAATGTATCAGAGTAACAATTTTGCATTATTTTATTGAAAGACTGAATATGGATCCAAGGGGTTAACAATAATCCCTTTGGCTTTTATTAATTTATAAGTTGGCATCATAAATTCAAGCACCTTGGGTATTTGGTCGCTGCCCACTTGTTCTGGTTTATCGTTTGCTATTGTCTCGTGGGTACCCCATGCCCCGGATACGGAATATCATTTTCTGTTCCTTGAATACGTTGCTTTCTTCTATGCCTCTTTCATTATTTATCATATATTGTGCTTTCTATTGGGATGTCTACCCCTCTTCTCTGCAGACTTATTCCTACCAATACTTCAAAGGTTTTTACTCAGACATCATGCCTCTTGAAAGCTTGCTTGGCTCTGCAGGGGATGGTTCGACTGTCCCTCTACTATGCTTCCATGTTGTTTTGTGCATGTCCCTCTTGAATTCTTAATCATACCAAATTATCATTGACTGTTCACTTCTCTCATCATTTCGTTAGACTATGGACCTTAGAAAATAGTAGCTGTTCATTCATTCACCATTATCATTCAACAAATATTTCAAAGTACCCACTGCATGCAATCTTTGAGGTACCGGGGTCCATTTGTGATGGAGCTACAGACTGTATCCTTAGGAAAATTACAGTTTAGTGGGAAAGACCAAGTAACCCAGGTACAATTTCACTACAATACAAGAAGCATAGGAAGTATTAGTGCAATTCATGGATATGACCTAATGCATAGGCTGCCCTGAGAAAGTGACTCCTAGAAGTAGGTGGAGCAATGGCTATTATGCTAGCTAACATCGTGGCAAGGAAGAGGTGGGATAAGTGTCCCAGGCTTCATGAATAGAGTATGTGCAATGGAAAAATGTGAAGGCAATCCAAAAATCAAATCAAGTGCTAGCCAATAAGTATGCAATGTAGGACATAAACGGGGAAAAAACAGCAAGAACTAATGAGGACAGAGAAGTAAGCAGAGAAGAATACTCAAAATTCTGATTTCCATCCTGAGGACAATGGGGAAAAAATTGAAAGGGCTGTGGCAAGGGAGGGACATAATCAGATTTGCTTTTCAAAAAAGATATTCTGACTCCCTATGTGGAATGACTTGAACAGGGACACAAATAGAAACAGAAAGACTAGTTCAGAGGCTTGATAATGAACTTGGAGGTAGACAGTTCTGACCTGTGTTGTGAGGAAGGAGTGATTTCAATGATGATACCAATAAATGGGCAGTATACAAAGTCATTCTAAAGTAGAATCGACAGAGCTTGACTTCTGATTGGATGTCATGACCATCGACATTGGTAAAGGGCCTTCTCTTAATGTCCATATACTTTCACAGTGGCTGGTATATATACAAGACTTTCAAAAGTATTTTATAGATGGATGAATTCATAGGTAAATTAATGAATAAAAACAAATATGTCCCTCGACTGAGAGCCATTTCAAATCAACCAGGAATTTGTTTCCTGAAGTTTCACACAGTTTATTCTTTACCAGGAGGACAAAGGACCCCTGGCCTGATATTACCACCCCCACTTCCTAGTGCCCTGACTTCATGGAGCTAGGCCCAACTTGCTTGGCTGACACTGGGTGTGTATGAAAAGGTAGCAACATATGACACTACGTGGCATTGGTGTTCCATTAACATCTGGAAAAAAACGCAAAAAATACCTTAGTAATGGAAGAATCACTTCAAATTTCCACTGAAGACATCAATCCAATGTAGCAATAATCTGTGGGTTTGAGAACATTGTACCAACAATGACCACACAGGTGGGGATCTAATGCAATGAGTGGAAAGAGAAAGAGCAAGAGGGTAGATGCCCAGTGACATGAAGTCTATGGCATGTGGAGAGATTTTTGAAGAAGGTCAGAATGGCGAAGTCAAACAAGTTTTCAAGCTTAAGAAGCAAATGCAAAGCCCAGGCATAAATGATAAAAATGAACAGTGGAAATCAGTGATGATTAAAAGCTAGAACAGCTCAGGAAGATGGCTCTGGATTTTGCTGATGAATGGGAATGGCTAGAGAAGGTGCAGGACATTGGTGTGACAGCCTGGGAAGAAAGCACAGAACTGGGAAATCCAGCAAGTACTGAAGCAAAGGTTGAGTTAGGGAAAAGCTATACATTGGCTTCCAACATTGGGGGACAGTGTATCTGAATGATCTCCAATGTCCAAAGCTAGAGTTGCATGATGGGTGCAGTGACGAGACCCCCATAATGCTGGCAACATATGGGCTCCCTACCCACTACTTATGTTCCACATGCTGTGTAAGTGCTTCACATCTAGTATCTCATGAAACTGTATCAAGAAACATTATCTTCTTCAAGTGGATGATGAGGGAATGGAGCATAATGAAAAGACTTAATATTCCCTTCGTTAGGGCACAATGGTAGTAAATGTGCAGCTAGGATTTAAATCCATGCCTGCCAAACCCACAGCCAATTACTCTAACCCATACAGCCTACTGCTTTCTCAGAAAAAAAAAAAACAACCAAGTACAGACATACATCCAGCTTATCTTTACACAATTGTGACCTGTTTGTACGTGTACTACATAATGTGAACCAGTTCAAGAAAAATGAGATGCAAAGAAGCAGCCCAAGCTATGACATGTCTTATGTGTAATGATGACCAGTATTTATCTCCTACTGAAAGTACTCTCCGTGTAGAAACATGGAATTAATGAAGTTACAATTCGAGGTGTCTCACCTTTAATACGTTCCTGTGATCATACGTTTTTGTAAAATTTGCAGAAGTCATCATGCATTAGAACTGTTGTTTTTCCATCTATCACATCTCACCTTTTATCAAGTGGGGACTTGGAGCCTTGATGCAGTCACGAATATTTTTTGTGACCTCACAAGGGAAGTTGAAATGTGAATGCACTTATGTTTAGGCTAGTGAGCTATAATTATGGGCTTACCAGTCATATGTATGTAGAGTTAAGTTAATTTTAGACAGTCTTAGTATACAAATGGCTTCTAGGAATATTCCCACCATCTGCTGTGTGACCTCACTCAGTTCTATGACATAAAGGTGAGATGACAGTGATTGTGATTGTGAATTGGGTGTATCCTATATTCCTTCACTCCTGAAATTTGTGCCTAGAGGAGAAGCAACATTTGGAAAGCACCAAACTAGAAACATGTTTGAGAAATTATACCAAATCATATAGATCATAAATAAGAAATGAAAGAGGTACTTCCAAATTTGACATAAATCTTGAAAATTTTCATGGCATTACCAAAAGTGATTGCGTAGCTGAAAATAACTTTTTTTAATTAAACTAAGCTATTTCAACCAAGCATGAAAAAGAAAATACTACATTAAAAAGTATATATTGTTATAGAAAAAGTTATTATAAAATCAATGTCATATGAAAAGGCTATCAAAGAGCATGAAGCCAAAAATTATAGGGAAAAAAAAAGTGAGAGAGGTTGTCAGGCAATTAATTCATAAAGTAACATGTTATTTTTTTGCAGTTTGTTCTTTTGTGCAACTTGTCAGCATCGAAAAAAAAGTGTAATTGTAGTAATTTACTTTTCTCAGTCTAAAGATATGTTCCTTTTCTTTTCAACTATTATATATCGAATTTTATATTATTATGTTTTGAAAGGGGCCTCAACTAATTCTATAAGCTCCAGACTCCACAAATCCTGGACTATTCCTTATTTTTAAGCCAGAAATAATTTTTCATTTGAATTTTCTCTGAAACTTTATGGACTTTATCTTTTCCTGTCACTTACTCGTTCTTGAATAAAGTTGAATTATTCTAGTTCAGTGTCTACAGCATGAAAATGTTAAGCAGAGTTAAGAGGGGTTTCTAAGTAGAAAATCTTTCCTTGACATGACCTCAGAAGTGAGCATTTAATAAATTGGTATTTTAAAATTTTGCTACAAATACAACATGCCTTTTTATGCTTATACTAGAAACACAACTCAAAACAGCAGCAGTGAGTACCTTTAAGCAATAAACAAAAGAATATGCACATTAGCATTTCAAGTATCCTCTTAGACTCTGGGTATCTGATTAGACACCTTAGATGAGGAGCTCTCTTGTGTGTTTCACTTTTCTCAGCCACACAAACTGATACAATATTTAGCAGTATCATGTCTCGATGGGTTCATGAAAACACTAAGAGATTCCAAGAACAAGAGCTTGGTTTATTTTACCATAATAAAGACAACATACAATTTCCTTTTGCACTGCTGGTTATTGCAGATTTCTACGCAAATAAAACAAACACCAAGTACAAAAATGGAAAGATTAAGCAGGCTCAGATAACACAAAAACTTTAATATAACTCTTTGAAGTTCTATTAAAGTTTCTAACTGCTGTTTACTTTAAAGTTCTCCATCTCACCATGTCTTTTTTCCCATGGGTTTAAACATCTGCTGGAAAAAAATGTTTTAAATGTGCAGGGCTGCAGTTTCAATGGGGGCAATTTTACCCCTATGGGACATCTGGCAATGCCCCATGTCCCAACTGGTTTGTCACAGCTGGTTGGGGGTTCTACTGGCATCTATTTAATGTGTTGAGGCCAGGGATTCTGTTAAATATCCTACAATGAACAGAAAAGCTATTTGCAACAAAGAGGTTTCTGGCCAAAAACATCGACAGTACCAAGCCTGAGAAACACGGATCTAGCAGATGGCAAACATACAAGTTGAAATTTAATGTGACAATTTAGAAGCAAGTTTTCAAATTATGACTGCAGCTGTCACTTTGCAGGATGATAGCTCTTCCCCCTTCATTTCAGTTTTGCATATATATATATATATATATATATATATATATATATATATCCATGTTCTGGGACTATGGGTTTACATATATTTTTCCCTTGGAAAAGAAAATTATCTTCTTTACTAGTCTGAAACTTCGCTTACTTCTAGCTCTTTTAAGAGCTTTACACATTTATTTGCTTTGCAAAACAATTCTGATGATTAATATCATCCTTTGGGGCAGTTCATATCAGCACAGCTGTTGGACAAAAGCAAATTTTCAGTAAGCTGAACACTGATATGAAGCAGCCAATGGGGACATAAAGGGTCAGGAGGTGAGGCTGAACATAGATCATATCTAGGGAAGGAGTGAGAAATGGAGATCAATCCTGGGAGAGTGAGCATAACAAATCAATTTAAAATGTTGGTCAAACAAAAGCAGGAACCAACATGGGAAAATACAGGAGAGAAAAATTCAATAGATTATACATTTAAAATGAGGTAGAGGAAAAAAAAAACAAAAAATACCAATCAGTCTAGGTTTCTAAATGAATCCAGGAAAAGGCCATCTTATTCTATGACTAGGCACAGCTACCATGTCATTCCTCTGGTCATTCTGCTTTCTGTGATCAGCACTCAGAATTGTCTGCAATAGCTGGTCCTCATTAGATATGTTTGGCTTAAAGTGCCAGGGCCACTCTTCCTCAAGAAACTGCATTTCCATTAATATGCATCATAAAAAAAATTCTATCTCACTTATTGAAAATAAATGAGTAAACAAATATATTTCAGAAATGGTAAAGTTGTTGAAAAGAGTTACTTATAGCACAGAATAGCAGAAGCATATGAGTATTGCCACACCTTCACCCATATTTTTCTGCTCACAGTTCAATATCCATAATTATCATTCTGGTCACCATGGAGTTGATCTTCTTCACTTAACATTTTGGTCCATGTATTAACACAAGACACCGTTTCTCTCCCAACTCCAGTCATTCAGACAGGAACACACACACACACACACACACACACACACACACACACCCCTAATGAACACCCTATTGATAACTAAGGATTTTTTTTAAAAGTTAAAATGTTTAAAAAGCACAGTAACAAATGTCTAGAGATAATTTCAGTTTAAATTTGCATTTAGATCTCAAATACTTTATAGCATGCACTAACTATGTCCCAGGTTTTGTTCTAATAGCTAACAAATATTAACTAATTCTATTTTACATTATTCCTATGAATAGGTACAACTATTATTCATATTCTCATACAGATGGGGAAACTGAGACACAAGAAGCTATGTAAAACTTGTCCAAGGTCAACCAACTGGTAAAGAATCGACTTGGGATTCAAACCAGGATGTCTGAGTCCAGAGTCTATGATCTCTCACCATGGCTCCCTAATGTTTACTCTGCAGTCCACCTAACTCCCATTTGAAAGCACTTCACAAGGCAGAGGCCATTTTTACCTCAATCTGTTGGCAAGACACATAGACATTCAGATCCTAGGAATTCAGGTTTAGAGAGGGATTTTAAATCCCCTCTTCTCTATCGCAGCACTGCTCCAAGTTTTCATTGCCTGTCTATAACCTAGACACATATAGTATATCTTTCACAAAAAATTAACTCAAAATGGATCACAGAACTAAATGTAGAATCCAAAGTTATAAACCTTGTAGTAGATAATATAGGAGAACGTGTATATAATAATGGGCTTGGAAATTTTTAGATACACCAAAAATGCCTTCCCAGTAAGAAAAAGTTGATAAATCTGGCTTTATTAAAATTAAAAATCTTGCTCTGAGAAGAGAAAAGATGGAAAAGATAAGTTTCAGGTTAGGAGAAAATATTTGAAAACAAGTATCTGGTAGGACTTATAACACAATTAAAAATAGTCCTAAAATCTCTGCAATAAGAAAATTCAACTTTTTCTGTCTGACATATTTCGCTTAACATAATAATCTCAAGATCTATCCATGTTGTCGCAAATGGCAATATTTCATCTTTTCTTATGCAGAATAGTATTCCATTGTGTATATATATCACATCTTCTTTATCCAATCAAAAGTCAAGAACCATATGATTTCACTGATACGTGGTATATAAAACTGAAAACAACAAAGGAACAAGACAAACAAATGAAGAAACAAAATCTCATAGACACAGACAATAGTTTAGTGGTTACCAGGGGTAAGGGGGGAGGGGGTGGTAAATGAGGGTAAAGGGGACCAAATATATGGTGATGGAAGGAGAACTGAATCTGGGTAGTGAACATACAATGTGCTATATAGATGATGCATTACAGCATTGTACACCTGTAATCTATGTAACTTTACTAACAATTGTCACCCCAATAAACTTTAATAAAAAAAAAAAGAAGAAAACTCACAGTTAAGAACTGGGCAAAAGATGTGAACAGACCTCATCAAATAAGATGTTCAGGTGGTGAATAAACACATGAAAGATGTCCAATATTTTATTATTAGAGAGTTGTAAATTAAAACAATTAAATGCCACTATACACCTTTTAAAGTGGCTAACTCTCTTGAGATATTTATTTACTACTTTTGTAAAATAATTTTATTTTTCAATATAATTGCTAATGAAAATGAAGAATGATATATCCAGTTTGGAGGATTGTTATTTATTTGAAAGCTAAACATAATATTACCATACAATCCAACAACCATGCTCTCACCAAACCGATTAAAACGTATGTCTACACAAAGACCTGCATATGAAAGTTATAGTAGCTTTGTTCAAATCACCCTAAATTGGAAGCATTCAAGATGTTCTTGAATAAGTGAATGGCTATACAGACTGTGGACCATCTATACAATGGAATACTGTTCAGCAACAAAATAATATAAGTTATGAAGCTACAAAAAGACATGCATCAGCCTTAAATGTATATTGATAAATGAAAGGGGCCAATCTGAAAAGGCTGCATAGAGCATGATTCCATATTACATGACATTTTGTAAATGGGAAAAACAAAGAAGTGGTAAACAATATCAGTGGTCACTGTGTGTTGGTGTGAGGGGCAGTTAATGAGTGGAGCATATTGACATTTGAGGCAATGAAACTTATGTATCATACTGCAACGAGGGATACATGACACTACACATTTGTTTAAATTCTTAAAAATTTGTGACAACAAGGAGCAAATCCCAATAAATGCAAACTTAAAAGAAATTATCTTAGGTCATCAGGGTATTCCAGATGGAAGGCAGAATGTGCCAAAGCCATCTACATGTACCACAAATACATGAAACAACCTAACTGTAGGGAGTTGGGGGGATCGCTATTCTAAGTTCAGAAATGAATGGAGCAAGAGATTGTATATAAGTATAGGGTTTTAGTTGGTAAAGTCGTCTCTGATGAGGGTATGGGTTAACAATTCTTATAAAACTGTTAACAATTCTCATAATACTGTGCATGTATACCGGAATTAAAAATAAATAAATAAATGGGTGGGAGATGGTGAGAGTCAAGTTTCTAGTTGTTGAGCGTAGAATGTTATAGATAAAAGGGAGGAAGATATAGTGATCCATGTTCAGTATGAACTCATGTTTAGCTTAATATAGAGGTATTTATACAAAGTAATATTTATATGTGTACAGACAGGTTATCATGCACACCATATTTCATTTTTCTCTCAGCTGAGAGAGCCCAAAAGTAATGACATTGCAGTACTAATAGACACACCTAATGTCCAGATCTTGGTTTCTAATACCACTCTTTAATAATAGGAACCAGGTTTTAGAGAGATAGTTCACAGGCTCACTGTAGGACTGGGGAAGGAATATATAAGATGAGCCTAGAATATCTTATACTGTCCAAAAGTAAGAAACAGTTCATAAGAAAAAAAATAAAACCTTCACAAAGACAGTGGTACATCAAAGTGACACAGGAGACAACTGAAACACTTCCAAATGGCCAAAGCTGGAAAATTTGAGCAACAAAATAAATAAAGTAGTATTGTACTAAAATACAAAGTATAAAATGAGTATGAATGTGCCCATACTGAATAATTATTATAATAATTAAAACAGACAAATCTCTCATGCAGAAGAATTCCAAATAATTTATCTAGATATTACTCCCTCAATTAGGTGGAATCTAACTCCCTGCTCTTAAATGTAGACTGCACATTATGAATTCCTCCTAAAGAGTCTAGTGTGGGAGGGAGGAAACAAATTATAATGGAGAAACCTAACAAACTGCTTCAGCCAGGTAATAAAGGTTAACTTCAACAGCGATGTTATATTGATAGTGATATATATGATGGAAATAACACTTTGATATGATATGATGGAAATAGCACTTTACCTCTGTGGTCTTTCTTCCCAAAACACATAATCCCAGTCTAAACATGAGATTTGTATAAAATGTAAATTGGGGGACTTTTGACATAATACCTGACCAGAACTCAAAACTGTAAAGATCATCAAAAACAAGGAAATCCTGTAAAACTGGCACAACCAAGAGTAGCTTAAGCAAACATGATAAATAAAAGTAATGTGGTATACTGGATGAGATTATGAAACAATAAAAGGACTACAGGTAAAAATTAAGGAAATCTGAATACAGTATGGGATATATTTAATAAAAATAAATCAGTGTTGGTTTATTAATTGTGCAAATATTAATGCTGATGCAAGATGTTAGCAATAGTGAAAAATAGGTGCAGTGCTTATGGAAACTCTCTGGACCATTTTTTGAATGTTCCTGTAAACCTAAAGCTGTTCTACAAAGTTTATTTTAAAATATGTTGAGATAGAGAGGGAAAAGGAGAGATTGAGTAGAGGATGGGATATGAAGAGAAGTCAAACTATTGCAACAGTGTGGCTTTAATTTAGTTAAACATGCCCAAATACTGTTAGCTAATAGTGATGCCATTTTTGTTGTGATTATTTCTAAATTGTGATTATTTTGCTAAGACAATTAGCCTTCATTTTGAGACCAAAGAAAATATCTGTTCTTCTTTCAATCAATAGCTATCAGTCAATAGCGCAGCTCAGATTGTGTCACTAACCTGCCTAAAACGCCCTTGGTGGCTTGTCTTCACAGAAAGCATGAAGGCTAAATTGCTTGTTTCAACATTTAAATCCTATTACAAATTGGCCCAATTTTCTAATCTTCCAATCTGTCTCACACAACCCACAGTCCAGTTATATTACCATTCATTTGGTAACTATTGAACAGCTGCCAAGGGCTATGTTTTTTTAGGTAAATCAGAAATGGTCCCTGCCATGAAGAACACAGAGCCTGATAAAGGGAGTTAGCTTAAGAGACTCATTAAAAAACCTGTTCTACCAAATATATGAAAAACAATCTAGAAATTCAGAGGAATGATTGAATATCTCTGGTGGTTTTGGACATGATTTTAAAGGCTGATTTTGATATATCAATTATAGATTGCTTTCTCATGCCTTTCTGTGGCAGATCATGAATTCCCTTTACCTGGGCTACCTTCCCTCATCGGACTAACTTTATGGAAAAAGTTTACTCATAAGGAGTCTGTTCAAATGTCTCCTCCATTGTGTACTTTCTCTGCAGTTTCCTTCCTATCTCCCTCTGTTTGAATTTTGACCCCTGCCACTGTTTCCACAACACATTTCTCATAAATTTACTATAGCACTAACCACGCTGCATTTTAATAGGTTTCAGTGGCTGTCTTACCACTAAACTGTGTAGGGTATGTTTTCATTGATCAAGATCCACATGTAAGATTCTACAAAGTTCTTCTTTAAAACAACAAATTAATGAATGGCATTCTGGAAATAAATATAGCTTGAGAGTTTAAGGTCAGCAAGAAATTCTAGATAAGATACTTCTAAGGAATTTTGGTTGCTGTATGTTCTCCCCTAGACCTAACCAGTTGCATGAGTAGGTTAAACATTAATAAGAAGCGAATATCTCGAACCCAGTCTCCAGGGGCTCAGTTTGCTTCATTCAGTTCCAACAACAGTTGGATCCTAAACTCTAAATGATCTTTTCATAAATGAATACAAAGGTAGCAATAGACTATGATCATAAATGAGAGTGATCTGTCTAAAATCATAAGTACAGTTCCAGTAGTGTTTTACTCCGGTTAACCTTTCATTTGATAAGCTGTATGTAATACCTGGTAGGCTCTGAGAGATGGTAATTAATATATAGCCTCATGGACCTAGTCTATAGGTAAGAAACTGAGACCCAGAGATATTCAATGTTTTATTTACATAGTTTGAATATACAAAGCATTACCTCAAGTTACCTACACTCTCATTAAACAAAACATATCACTACTCCACAATCATGGCATTCATGAACCTGAGATTCATGGTTTCCATATTCTTCAAAACACTGACAATCAACAATGATTCAATTGTGATTTATTGATTTATAAAGTTGAATAACATAGCTTTTGATCAAAGCCAGCATCAGCTCATAATCTTTTTTTCCATTTATCACTTAAGTAAGTAATAACTCTTGAAAAGTCGCATATGCACATTTTTTGGGAAAAATTGGCTCCGGCATAAGGCAGAATTAAAGTCTGACTGAAGACAATAGGTTACAAGAAAAAATAAAGCCAATAGATATAATAAAGCCTTGGTTGTTAGTCTGGGTATGATAGTTTTAGATACACTCAAAAGTGAATTGTAAAACTCACTGTTGATCTATCACTTGAACATAATCTATAATATGGTTTATATGAAAATAAAACATTTTTAAAACTTTTCAAAGAGTTTTCTAGTCATTGTAATATTTTTACAACATAGACAATAAAAAGTTTGTGAAAATTGAAAAGATGGCAACGTGGGCGAGGCACACATGGTGTTATAAATCTGGCTTTGAGATGATTCAAGGAGAGTTTATCTGCTTTGGTAAATATTTTTGCAGTTTTCATTTGGGAAATCTTTGAGGATCTGAGATATATGGCTTATGAATGCCATGCATCAACTCACAAAAATTAAGATATAAATTAGGGCAAAGGTAGATATTCAATAAAGATTTAATATCTTTGTAGAGTGGTGTTAGTCAAGAAGGGTTCAGAAATAAATATGTTTTGAATCATGAATTAATTCATAAATTTGTTCATGTTTCTATTGTATATAAGAATTAAATAGCCCCAACTGATTTAAAACAACACAAAGCATCATGATAAAGAGACCAATCTTAGACTCTAGAAATCATAATACTTAGCACTATGCTTTCCCTCTTTTTGCAACTCTCGAAGTGTATGATGTATGTAATTATTTGTTATTGAGCCATCTTCCAGAGCTGCCCTAGTTCTTCCTTTTGTTAAAACACATTGCATCTTTAATGATCAACAATCTGTCAGCTGAGTAGTTCACAGAGAGCACAAACCATGTTTGTCATGCTCAGCAGCAAATCCCCAAAGCTTGACACAATGTGGAGCAGAATAGGAGATAAATAAACATTATAACATGAATGACAGTAGTTTGACTTTTATAAACTTTCATAAAATTTATAGTGGTGGCATTGGTTAGTAAAATTACATAGGTTTCAAGTGGCATTTGTATAATACATCAGATATATATATCTCACCACCCAGAGTCAGTTCTCCTTCCATAACCATATATTTGCCCTATTTACCCTCTTCTACCAACACCCCTCCTTAACCTCTTGTAACCACAAGATATAGCGGGAAAAAAGAACAAATAAAACCCAAAGTCAGCAGAAGGAAGGAAATAATACAAGTTAGAGCAAAATTAAAAGAAATAGAGAACAAAAAGACATTAGGAAAAATTAGTGACAAAAAAACAGGTTCTTTGAAAAGGTAAATAAAATTAACTAACCCCTGGATAGACTCACTAAGGAAAAAAGATAAAAGACACAAATAAACAAAATAAAAAATGAAAGATGAGAAGTTATGATGAATACCACAGGAATACAAAGGATTATACAAAAATACTACAAAGGACTATATGCCATCAAATTCAATAACCTAGAAGAATGGACAAGTTCATAGAAATATATAACCTTCCTAGACTGATCATGAAGAACTGGAAAATCTAAACAGATAGCCAACTGTAAAGACATTGAAATAATCTCCCAAAACCAAGCCAAAAGCAAAAGTCCAGGACCAGATGGCTTCAATAGTGAATTCTTCTAAACATTCGAAGATGATTTAATACTTGTCCTCCTCAAACTCTTCTAAAACATTAAAGAAGAGGCAATAATTCCTAACTCATTTTATGAGGACAACATTATCCTGATACTAAAACCTGGTAAGGATCGCACAAGAAAAGAAAACTACAGACCAATATCTCTGCGGACTACAGCTGCAGAAATCCTAAATAAAATACAGTAAAACCTTGGGTTGCTGTGAGTAACTTGGTTTGCGAGTGTTCCGCAAGATGAGCAAACATTTCTAATACATTTTAGTGTGGTAAATGAGTGATGCCTTATAATATGAGTAGTTTGTTTTGGAAAGAATTATGCTTGCAAACTAAGGTGTTACTGTACTAGCAAATGGAATACAACATACATTAAAAAAATTATATATAACCAACAAATGGGGTTCATTCCAGGAGTACAGGGATGGTTCAATGCATGCAAATTGATCAATGTGTTACACCACATAAACACAATAAAAATTATATGATTATTTAATAGATGCATGAAAAGCATTTGAGAAGATACACATTTATTTATGATTGAAACACTTAATAAAATGGGTATAGAAAGAAAGTACCTCAACATAATAAAAGCTATATACTACAAACCCTCAGCTAATGTATTTAATGGTGAAAAACTAAAAGCTTTTCCTCTAAGATCAGGAACAAGACAGGGGTGCCTCCGTTCACCACTACTATTCAGCATAGTATTGGAATTCCTAGCCAGAGCAATCAGATAAGAAAAAAAATGAAAGAAATCCAAATTGGGAATGAAGAATTCAAATTGTCACTTTTTGCAGGTGGCATGATTCTTTATATAGGAAACCCTAAAGACTCCACCAAAAACTATTAGAAACAATAAACAAATGCAGTAAAGTTGTAGGATACAAAATCAATGTACAAAAATTCATCGTGTTCCTATGTACTAAAAATGAAATTTCAGAAAAAAAATGGAAACAAAAATTTCCTTTTGGAATTGTAACAAAAAGAATAAAATACCTATGAAGAAATTTAACAACAACAACAACAAAACTGAAGGATCCATACACTGAAAACTATAGAACATTATTAAAAGAAATTGAAGAAGACAGAAAGAAATGGAAAGATATTCCATGTTCATCGATTGGACGTTCAACATAGTTAAAATGGCCATATTACCTAAATCAATGTACAGATTTAATGTAACTCTCATCAAAATCCCATATTTTAAATAATTAGAACAAACATTTATCAGATTTGTATGTAATCACAAAAGAACCCAAATAGCCAATGCAATTCTAAGAAACAAAGAACAACACTGGAGATACCACACTCCCTGACTTCAATTTATACAACAAAGCAACAATAATGAAAACAGCATGGTGGTGGCAGAAAGACAGACACACAAACCGATGGAACAGAACTGAGAACCCAGATATAAACACACATATATATGGCCAGATAATATTTGACAAAGTAGCCAAAAACATACAACAGGGGAAAAAAATTTCTTTAATAAATGGTGCTAGGAATTGGAAAGCCATATGTAAAAGAATGAAGCTAGATTTCTGTCTGTCATCATACACCAAAATTAATTCAAAATAGATAAAAAACCTACCTAAACCTAATACCTGTAACAATAAATTGCATAGGAGAAATCAAAGTTCTAAACTTATGGACCTTGGGTTTAGAGAAGATTTTTATGAATTTGACCTCAAAGGCAAGGGAAGTAAAAGCCAAAATAAATGAATGGGACTATATCAGGCTAATGGCTTCTGCTCAGCAAAAGAAACCATCAACAAAACAGAGGCAACCAACAAAATGGGAGAAGATATTTGCAAACAACACTTCCAAGAAGGGGTTAATATCCAAAATATATTTAAAAGAACCCTCGGGCCGGCTGAGTGGGCACGGTGGTTAAGAGCTGGCTTGGGACGCCAGTGGCCCCGGTTCGGATCCCACATGTGAGGGCCAGTAACACTGCCCTCTAAAAAAAAAAAACACACACACACACAAAAAAAACCCTCATATAACTCAACAATAAAAAGACAACCCAATTAAAAAATAGGCAGTGGATGTGAATGGACACTTTTCCCAAGAAGACATACAAATGACTAACAGATTTATGAAAAAATGCCCAACTTCACGAGCTACTAGGAAAATATAAATCAAAACCACAGTGAGATATCACCTCGCATTTATTAGAATTGTGATTATCAACAAAACAATAACAAGTGCTGCAGAGGTTGTGGAGAAAAAGGAATCCTCATTCACTGCTGGTGGGAATGTAAATTGGTACAGCCAATAGAAAACAGTATGACCTCAAAAAATTAAGAATAAAATTACCATATGACCCAGCAATCCCTGTTCTGGGTATATACCCAAGAAACCTGAAAACATTTATATGTAAAGATATACGTACCCCTATGTTCATTGTAGCATTATTCACAATGTCTAAGACATGGAGACAAATAAAGTGTCCCTTGATAGGTGATTGGATAAAGAAGATGTGATACCTATATACAATGGGATATTATTTGGCCACAAGAAAAGATAAAACACTGCCATTTATGACAACATGAGTGGATCTTGATATTATCATGCTAAGTGAAATAAGTCAGACAGAAAAAGTCTAGAACCATATGACTTCACTCATATGTAGATATAAAACTGAAAGCAACAAATGAAAAAGAAAAACACAAAAACTTATAGACACAGACTGTAATTTATAATATACAAAAACAGAAAACTAAACATATTGTGCTTTATAATAAAGATTATGATATACTGACCAACAACCAAGCTATCTCAAAAAAAGCTTCAGAGAGGAAGTAATACTTGAGAAAAATTACGAAGAAAAAAAGGAGTTTTCCAAGGGAAGAGGCAGAAGGGGAACACATTCCCTAGTGTACCATACTATAAATAGCTACATAAATCCTGATATGAACTGGTTTAAAGAAACATAACAGACTTAATCTAACTAAGCTCTGGGTTCAGTCTAGCTTCAGTCAGAGACTGATTTGTACTCATACATTACATTACTATCTATCTCTTGGCTCTGTTTCTCTCTGGGGTTTTTCCATTATTAGGCTCCACAGACAATCCCTGACAATACCCAGTCTCTATCCTTGTGATTGCTTCTCAGTTTCAGCCTCATATCCTTTCCTTAAACCCAGAAGGTGAGCCCAGCATTCCTAACTAAAGTCCTGAAGTCCACTGTGATTGCTCAAGCTTAATCTTCCTTCTAAATTAATAAGATACTCTATGGTCATAAATCAGTCAGACAAATTTACAGAGAATGTGGTTTTATCTACTAACATGATTAGAATGTGGCAAAGGGAGGTTTTCTAAAAGAAACTTGGCTAAAAGTTACAATGGTTATATACCACAACTAGATAGGCTGTAAGTATTTAGTCCTAAAACCATCTACTGAAAAAAAATCAGTTTCCTCATATAAGGAAGATAAAATCCATTGATATTTGCCACCATGGTAACCTGAACATACAAACATATAAGAAGCCATTAGTATCCACAACTGTATAGCTATAGCTTCCCAGAGTATCGAAGAATCTTTGGCCCAATTCCTAACCAGATGGTTAAATATGACATCTCTTAGTAGCTATAAAAGTATAAATTTTTGTCTTGGTCCCACCGCTGCATGAAATAAGAAAAACAGGAACATGAAAGACCCTCATAGATTCTACCCTGAAATAGAACTGAGTCAGACAAGTTAGGCTAGTCTGAGACCTCTAGAGGAGTTTCTGTAAACAGCCTAAGATTAGCCACTTCCTCTTCCTCCTACAAATTAAATGAAAATCTCTCTTTAGTGGGAGGAAGAGAAAATCTCAATGTTGCCCAGGGGACAGATAAAACTTCTATATGAGGCTTAAGTTTCATCTATTTTAGCTGCAAAAGAACATAGAATCAGGAATTTTGAGAGCAGAGGTCAAGGCCAGAATTTGTTAGACTTCCATGCGTAAAGAATGATTGTTTGGCTATGGGCCCAGCCTAATGTTACCAGTCCTTGACCTGGTAAAGAGGAAAAAAAAGAGGAAAGCTAAAATGTGTCCCCAACAAATAGCAAGGTGTTTATCAACTATACTCACCAATGTTATTAACTTAGCATTTGAAGCCTACTTTTCTATTCATGCGTAACTTATACTAACCCACAACATGGATCTTCCACTCTATCCAAGCAGGTCTTTTCTTGCCACTATTCTATCTAAAAGTGGAAATTTATCACATCTACCATTGAGAACTTCTCCTGTTATAAGTGATAGAAAAGTCAAATCAAATGAGAAATAACCAATATGGAATCTACTGGCCCAATAATTAAAATACTTGGAAGGAAGGCTGACTTCAGCCACAGCTTAAATTAGGGGCACAAATTATCTCTTTTTACAAAGATTCTTATTGGGCTGGCCGAGTGGCTCATTGGTTAAGAGCTGGCTTGGGAGACCAGCTCTGAGCAGCAGGGCCATGGTTCAGATCCCACATGCGGGCCAGTGACACTGCTCTACAGCTAAGATGGTGAACAACAGCTCAACCTGGAGCTGGACTACTGTGAGTTGCCAGTGACAGTGTATGCTGCAGCCCCTGCTGCAGTGGGCTGCCATAAGCTACAGTGAGTGGCAGGCAGCCAGCGTGAGAACCCGGCAGCCAAGGTGAGCTGCCAAGAACCACCTTGAGGGGCCTTCCAGAGGCCAAAGACCAATCTGCCTCACCCGAGAAGAGCACAATGATAATACCAACATGGGCCAGTGAAGCGACGTCCTCCACAGCTAGACTGAAGAACAGAAGGACAGCAATTTGTCTGTTCCCCTTCCCCGATTCCCCAATGTTGTTCCCCTCCCCCAGTTCCCCAATAAAATCTTTAAAACAAACAAACAAACAGACAAACAAACAAACAAACAAAGGATTCTTATTAAAATATAGGTAACATAATATTAGCTTCAGGTGTACATCATAGCTATTCAACATTTATATATACCTCAAGAAGAGATCGCCATGATAAGTCCAACAACCATCTGACACTGTACCACGCTATCACAATATCATGACTATATTCCCTATGCTTCACTTTACATCCCCATAACTATTTTGTAACCACCAATTTGCACTTCTTAATCCTTTCAACTTTTTCACCCACTGCCCCAACCCTCCTCCCATCCAGCAACCATCAAAATGTTGTCTGTATTTATGAGTTTGTTTCTGTTTTGTTTGTTCATTTTGTTCTTCAGGTTCCATATATAAGCAATTCAGCTACCCTGTGTGTTTTGATTTAATCCATTTACATTTAAAGTGGTTATTGATAGATACATGATTATTGCCATTTCATTATTCATTTTTGTTTGTTTGTTTGTTTTTTTGAGGGCAGTGTCACTGGCCCCCATATGTGGGACCGAACTGGGGCCACTGGCTTCCTAAACCAGTGCTTAACCACCATGCCACTCGGCTGGCCCTCATTATTCATTTTTATGTTCTGTTTTTTCCCCTTTTTCTTCTTAAAAAAATCCTCATTACATTTCTTATAATACGGGTTTGGTAGTGATGAACTTCTTTAGCTTTTTCTTGTCTTGGAAGCTCTTTATCTCTCCAATTATATATGATAGCCTTACTGGGTAGAGTAGTCTTGGTTCTAGGTCCTTGTTTGTCATCATTTTAAATGTTTCATGCCAATCCCTTCTTTCCTATAGTTTCTACTCAGAAATCAACTGACAGTCTTATGGGAGTACCCTTGTAAGTAACTAGTTGCCTTTTTCTTGCTGCTTTTTGGATTCTCTCTTTGTCTTTAACCTTTGCCATTTTAATTATAATGTGTCTTGGTGTGGGCCGCTTTGGGTTCATCTTGTTTGGGAATCTCTGCACTTGCTGGGCTTATATGTCTGTTTACTTCACCAGGTTAGGAAAATTTCAGTCATTATTTCTTCAAATAGGCTCTCAATCCCTTGCTTTCTCTCTTCTCCTTCTGGTACCCCTATTATGCAAATGTTGTTATGGTTGATGTTGTCCCACAAATCTCTTTAATTACTCTCATTTTTTAAAAAAAAATCTTTTTTCTTTTTCCTGTTCTGATTGGGTGCTTTCTGCTATTTTGTCTTGTAAATTACTGATTCAATCCTCTGCTTCATCTAGTCTGCTGGTGATTCCTTCCAGTGCAGTCTTCATTTCAGTTATGGCATTTTTCACTTGTCATTGGTTCTTCTTTATAGTTTGTACAACCTTTTTATGCTTGCTATCTCTTTTTTAAAGTTCTCACTTAGTTCCTTGAGCATCTTTACAAGCATTGTTTTGAAATCTCTCGTAGGTTGCTTGCCTCCATTTTGTTTAGTTCTTTTTCTGGAGTTTTCTCTTGTTATTTCATTTGGGACTGATTTCTTTGTGTCCTCATTTTCGCTGCCTCTCTGGGTTTGTTTGTTTGTTTGTTTTAGGTAGATCTGCCACATCTCCCTGTCTTGGCTGGGTGGCCTTATTTAGTAGGTGCCCTGTGGGAAACAGTGGCACAGTCTTCCTGGTCACCTGAGCCAGGTGCTCTCAGAGTATCCCTTGTGTAGGTTGTGTGTGCTCTCCTGTTATAGTTGAGCCTAGACTGCTATTGGCCTGAGATATTATGATGGAAAAGCACAGAATATAAGCACTGGAAGAGACTCATCTCTAGCTTAACATTTAGGAAACTAAAGACTAACATTAAACTGACATGGACACATTCACAGTCACTATACTGCAAAATCCTCCATTCAGCCTCTCCCTTTGCTCTTGTTTGCCTTCTCCTTCTTAACCATCGACTACTGAAGATCCTAATATTGAACAACTTCAGGGTAAGATGAGAGCACAGGTCCAGGACTGAAAGGATGACCCTAACTACTGCTGGACACTTAAGAATGAGATTGAGGAAAGGAATGCCAGTGATGTCTGGGATGTCAAGAAGAATAGTGTTGATACCATCCTGGGCAATACAAACATACACACACACACACACACACACACACACACACACACACACACACACACACACACACACACACACAAATATGTATGTATTAAAGTACATTGTATACTTAGTAAGTATTGAGGTAATGAATGAATGTCTTCTATAATACTGAGAGCAGACACCATATTTTAGTCTTAAGGGTATATAATTAATTTGTACCCTTGCACAATGTCTTACATTTTAGTAGGTTTCACATTACATATATATAGTTGACCTATAAATAATAAAAAATTTATACACTGGAATTTCTAATCCTCCTCACTATTTTTTAATGATAAAATTGTCAACTTCAACTCAAATTAAAAGTTTCTGTTCCCCTTCCACAATTCCCCAACATTGTCCCCCTCTCCAAATTTCCCAATAAAAATCTTAAAAAAAAAAAAAAGTCTGTATACGTATTTTATGGAGGAATGAAACTCTACTTTTTAAATTTTCATTTTTTAAGGATTCCTTATAATGAAGATGTGAGGTAGATCGTTAAGAATAATTTTGCTTGACTTTCAAGACAAAACAAATGAAAAACATGACCAAGTTCTCTGTGGTTATTTGTGTGTTCATCAGAAATTACAAAATGTGTAGCATTTGTATATAGAAGTCAGAAGATTTCTGAAGCCCAATTTCTTGGCTCTGCTACAGAATTAACCACTTCATTAAATACTTTTGCTTTGAGACTTGTCTCCACTGTGGCCCTGGAAATGAAGCTTGAATTCTAAAATTTGACTGACTGGGGATAAATGTTCAGTGAAACAGAAGAACTATGAAACACCGAATTGTGCTTATCTACTGTGGAATCAGATAAGAATTCTGAAGTAATTTATCTTCAGGGCAGATAAAGAAGAAAGATAAATTCTTCAATGCTAATGGAAAATAAATCAACAAGTGGTGAGAAAAGGATTCTTATATTATCAAAGATGTTTAGACCAATATTCCCAGATCTTCATCTTTTTGGAATTAATCATAAATCACTCTGAGGGGAGTTTGGCCTAAAAGTCAAATGGTTTCAAGGACTAATTAGGAAACTCACAGCGATAGTGTATTTGTAGAACACTTTCTGGTTTTCAGATGCATTATCTGCTGCCTTTATAGCAACTAATATGAATGGCCCAGCAATATTTGGGTTGAGAATCCAAAGGGAGTCATATAAGCAGGCAGAACCCTGAAAATGAGAAATGGGAAGATATATCTATTAAATATGTATTCTAAGCCCCTTCTTCAGTCTGTTCATTAAATTCTATCCTCTTGCTTATATAACTAAAATAGTGCTTTTTAATTTTGTTTCTATTTTTACACATGGACATACTTCATATATGCTGGGTTTTACTAATTTCATAGTGTTCACCTGTGCCCTATTACTTATTTCCCACTTAAAAAAATGAAATTAAAGTGAGGTTGATTAACTATAAGAGAGTTTTGAATCTATTATATTTTAAAGAGAATAATACTTGCAGTACATTTTCCATAATTGTCTATACATTCCTGAAGGTATAACTGATTCCATACTTTAGATGAGAATCCATCCACTACCTTAGAGAGAGCTCTCTGTCAATTGCTTCCCAGAAAGAGCTTTATGAATAAAGATAGTGGCTGTATTTCATTATGCCAACTAAGAATTTCAGTATGAACATTTCACCATGAGCCTAGAGATTTTGTATAAACTGTTGGGTAAGCCAATTTACTAAGGACTATTGCAAAAAACAGAGTAAAATTTTTTCATCTGGTATCAGGAAGGAAGACATGATACCAGAAAACCTTTGAGAAGAGATATCTGTATATCTGTATCTGTCTCTATTTCTATATAATTTAGTGAACCCCACCAGGTATTATGCAGTAATGCAGTGGCCACTTATCCATACTTCCATTAGCACTCCCTTGTATGTTTCAGAAAGGCCACTTTTTAATTCATGAACTTGAGTTACAATCGATGTACTCAATTTCTAATAGAATACTTTCAGCAGGCATTGAACAGTTGTTGGGGTTATTTCATTTTACATTAGCATTAACTTTTCATTTTACCAAGGTAGCCAACATATGCTTTTATATGAACCTAGATTGCTCTTCTTGAGACAGAATGAGTTGAAGTCCTCTAGACAGAGTCATTAAGAAATGAGAGTTATGTTTAAAAAATTCCACAAACGAAGTGAAGGTTTCAATCCAGTGTTCCATCTTTGTAAAGTCATCTGAGGAAAAAGCAATTTGGCTCCCTCTGTTCATAGTGCTCTTTGCTGATCCCTCTTTAGGGACTAGAGAAGTACAACATATTCCTTGTCCTCTGGTAATTTATTTTCTATTTGATAAAGTTCAATTGAAAGTTACACCCAATATCTAACAGCTAAAACAGTTAAATGCATGATTAAATGCAGAAAATAAACATTTTACATTTTATCAATGCCATAGAAATGGGACTCTGGGTATGCAATAAAGAAAAAAAAGAGATATTTTTTATAAAATAAAAAAGAGAAGGAGGGCATTTTAGAAGGTGTGAAGACATCTGAGGTAATATGTAGATATAAGAAAAATAGGAAAACTGTGTCAAGTATAAAATGGATTAATAACCATGATACAAAAGGACTGCTCACAAAGGGCTACAGTTAATTGTGGATTACTATGATCAGAAGTTATTTGGAAAAATGTTATAATGTAATGATCACGGCAAGGAGCCTTTTCCATGAACCTATCATGATTATTGACAAAAAATATCAGTTTGGAAACTTTAGTACATTTGAGAAAGAACATGAAGAACTTCTAAAATCTAGACTTCTGGGTTATATCCATAGAATTTACGTATAAAGGGGCTGGGATGGGATCCTAGAATCTTCATTAATTGCAAGTTTTCTGATGACTCTAGTGCAAGCACTTCATGGGCTATACTTTTGTCTATACTCCCAGCTGAGATGTTCCTGCCCTGAATGAGACAGGCAAGACGAGACAGTCACTTATTTCAATCACTTTCATGGATTTTTTTTTCATAACGAGATTTAGAGACTACATTTAGAGCAGGCATTGGTCCTTCCAAACACTTCACATTTCTTACAGAGACTGGCAGAGAGATGGGCCTAGAGTAGACACCTAATAAATGCAAATAGTTGATGATGGTAGCATCATAACTATCATCAGTCATGTGGCAACTGGCCATAGTGCTCAGTGTTTCAAGAAGCTAAGGCCTCAAATTCCTCCTAATTGAACCAACATCTTTTTACACAGTGGCCTGTCTTTTATTTTTGATCAGAGATGGTCTTCTAGATAACAATTAGCTAGATATTCACCCTCTATCCCAAGGTCACAGGACACAGAGTCTATTCTTTGGATTTCCTTGCATATCCTTAGAAGTCATGCTCTTCATTTTCCTGAGACAAAGAGATAATCCTTGTAAAACCCACTTCATAAAGCCCCAAAAAACCACTGATGAGAGATTGTCTTTTTATGCTGACCTTGGCACAACTGTAATTTTGTCAGAGTGGTCAGTCAGTTCTTGGGTTATAGGACATATCCAGAAAGATAAATATAGCCAATTTCTCTTAAAAAATGCAATGACTGATGTGAGTGTGTGTGTGCGTGTGTGTGTGTGTGTGTGTGTGTGTGTCTGAGAGAGGGGGAGAGAGATATCATGTGGTTTAATAGGGATTTATAATATTTTTATGAAGTGTTTATGTTTACTCCTCGGGCTACTATTGGATAGTGTAACAGTTTTTTTTTTGGTGGAAAACTTGGCATTTGTTTGAGGCCATATTAGACCTTAAAATCTGTATTCTTAGAAAATTACAACAGTTAACTGTCTTATTAATCAGTTATACTTCAGAAGAATAGATTTATTTTTATCTGGTATCATTTATTTTCAGCTGAAGTATAATCAGTTCTACTTTAGGAGAATAGATTTATTTTCATCTGACATGATACAAAGAAATCTTTGAGGGAAGATATTTATTTTAATGTGAAATGCAATGAACAAGGAATTATGAGACCCAGCTTCCTATCTTCATTTTTGGTAACTTGAAATTATTAATATATGATTACCAGTGGGGCACACCTGCTTTAGAAGGAAAAAAAAATAGATGAATAAACAAATGATTTGAATTCTTTGGAATTAGCATTGTATATTTACCACCACTGTGAATATTTATGTGAATTATATTTATATTGTTTAAATATGTAGTCCATTAGTCCAATTTGATATTTATTGTTACTGGCTTCGTTTCATATAATTGGGATAACTAACGAAACAATTTTTAGAAAAATGAAATGAGTTTTTTGTTAAGAAGTTACTATCAGTAATTGTACTGAGGTATTTAAATTATAAAGGAATCTCATGCTATATCATGCAGCAATGGGTTAATTTAGAACTAGAAAAACAATGAAAGTCAAAAATGATAGTTAGGAGTCTCTGTGGATCTGCCAAGAAATATCAGAAGCACTCAAAAGCATTATGTATACAAAAGACAGATGTAGAGACACAGTAGAAAGTCATTCTAACTAAGAATTTCACATCCATAGAAGTAAACACTGCAGACGAGGGGAGAGGACATCTTTTAAAATTGGACCCAGGACAACTTCAGATATACCAGTCCTATCTTCTTTCTGCTCTATTATACTACCCATAACATACACAAATGATGAGCATTCTAATTTGTGGGCCTCAAAGCTTCAAATAGAGCCAATCACCAAAACAATCCTGAAAATGAAAGACAGAATTAGGTCCAAAGAAGTTTTCATGAATGATGGATGCATAATAGATTATTACAGGAAACTGAAGATGCGTAGTTTATAAATGTGTACGAATCAGTGGTAACAACCAGCTATTTATGTTTATGTACAAATGATTTGCTTCTTATTGTGCATTTTGGCCATAAGAGACAGTGTTACACATGTGTCAAACATGTGCACTACTGATTTCACAGTGCGGAAGGACCTAGGGTTCTACTTCAAATTTCTGAAGGACTGGGGAATAGCAGCTGACTGGCTTGTACTTTGATATGGAAATATAATGTTCACTAACTTCATAAGGCTGAATGTAGGGGATTGAAATATATATACAAATATTTACATAAGTATGTCATATATAAACATATTATGCAATTATATATGGCATTGCATATTTATATATAACATTATATATACATACATTGTGTGTGTGTGTGTGTGTGTGTATAAAACATTTAGAATACTGCCTGATATCTAGGCAATGATATATATGTGCTTATCATTAATATCAGAAGGTAATGATGATGACCATGATGATCATGATGATGGAATATCCATATCCTTCAAAGTTATTTAAAGCATCTTCCAGAATCCAGACAGGATATTTATATTCTCATTATCGATTATTGATAAAATCCATTTCTGGGAGACAAAGAAGCATTTTTTTCCCCAAGCTGCTGTTTCAAAACTTAATTTCCATGTAGAGTTGAAGAGAAAAAAAGACTACTAAATTTAGAGACAAAACATAGATTAAGAGCTTCTCCACTTCACCCTCTCCACCACTGCCTTCCTCATGGACACACGGACACACACACACACACACACACACACACACACACCTGCCATATGTCTGTGACTTTGGTGCAATTACATTACTTCTTTGGTCTTTTGATTCTCCTTCTACTGAATAAAATTTAAGATAAATGAACTCTACCTCATAGCCATCTTATGAGAACTATTGCGATTCTGTAGGTATGAGTTATCTTCAAGATATTATACAAGTGAAAGGTGTAAATACTCTTTTTGCTAATATGGAACGTATTTCTTCCTAGACAGACCTGCTAAACTTTCTGTGGACTAATGTTCATATGTTCTATACTATTTTCCCAAGCTAGGAATATGTGCACAAGCATGTTAAAAGCATACTGACACACCACTGAGATTGATAGGGCAGCTTTTTCCTTCCTTCTACTATCACCTTGTTTTCATTTTCATATAAATCCCAGGCACTAACTCTCAATCATGAATGTTCAATTAGGGTCGGCTGAGTGGCGCGGTGGTTAAGAGCTGGCTTGGGAAGCCAGCGGCCCCGGTTCGGTCCCACATATGAGGGCCAGTGACACTGCCCTCAAAAAAAAAAAAAAATGTTCAATTAACATATTCTAAATGAATTAATACAACTTGACTCTATTGGAAATGGGGCAAAAAAGATCTATTATGGAAAATTGATTCTAAAATGCTCTGTGCTCCATAAAAGTTTCAAATGAAAGACAAAATTCATAATGGTATTCTCCTGTACAATAGTATCATCAAGTCACAAATTATATGATAATTTCAACATAATATTTTGGCAGATAAAATACATGTATAACTTGATTTAAAGAAATACCCTTATGACAGAATATTCATTAAAATATAAACTACACTATATTATTTGGTCATTTATTTAATCATATTTGTTTTTGTTTTTGTTTTTTTGAGGTCAGTGTCACTGGCCCTCACCTGTGGGACCCGAATTGGGGCTGCTGGCTTCCCAAGCCAGTGCTTAACCACAACGCCATTCAGCCGGCCCTAATCATATTTGCTAATGTGCATTATGCACAGGCATAAACAATTGTGAAGTAGCAGTTGTCCTCAAGAAACATAACTTAATGGAAGAGGAAGCATGGACATATGTATTTCCAACAAAAATTAGAATGCGAGGATTTTAATATACAGGATAAATATTTTGTGGGAATTAGAAAGTTAAGCTTACACATTTGGGAATCAGATAATATTTTATCTCAGTGAGATCTTAATAAATAACGGCAGGGGAAAAATATTGGAAATTATTTTGAAGTGATATGAACTGTGACTGGGAATATAAATCATTCTTGTAGGCTATGTGTAGGTTATATGAGGCTGGAAAAGTTTTGGAAAAAACAGATTTTGATCAGAGGGCAAAAAGTTCGTTATGGAAAACCTGGAGGTAAGAGCAGTTTGAAGTCCACACAGGTGCATGTACTGCAGGATACAAAAAAGGCCTATCCGTTAGTCAAAATATACAGACCCTAGAGTACTGGTGCTAGAGTGGTGAACAAAGAGGTAGGGAAGGCAAATATTAAACTAATGCATACAAATAAACATAAATGTTATACTGCAATAAATGCTAAAGAACGTTAGTGATGCCTTAGGGCATATTGACAAAAATAAGAATGTAAGAAAAAGGAGGAAGTTCTATGCAGTTGGCTTATTTGTGTTGAATTTGAGGCACTGCCAGGATATTGAGGTGGAAGTCTCTTCCAGACTCTGAGGAAGAGTTTCTACCTAAGCTACAGATGTGTAAGTCAACTGCATAAAGATAACAAGCAGTTGAATCTACTGAAATAGACATGCTGAAACAGCGATGACTAGATGACAAAAAGTGGTGAAAGGAACTTAAGTATTTAAATCATGATTAAACTGGCATATTCTTTGTTTTTAAACTGCTTTCCTGTCCAAATGTACTGTAGCAAGCTATGTTCATATGTTAAAAACTGATTTCTTTTCCACTTTATGAACTTATAGGTTCAAAAAATAGTAATAATAGCATGGAGATCTCTTTTCTTACAGCTGAATGAAAATTTACAAAAGTATATTATATCTCCTGATTATAGAACTGACTATACTGTAAAAACAAGTCATATAATACAAAAGAAACAACAAATCAGTGACTGGATGAGAGTCACATAAAACTTATTTTCAAACATCTACAAATAAATAAGGGTGCCAAACTCTCTTAGAAGAATTCTCTGGTTGTTAAATGGAATTCATTTTTTCTGCAAGTACTTGTCATCAGACAAAGATTAATGTCCAGTAACACCCAGAGCTCTAAAACCTTTGCTCAAAATTCACATTCTCATTATGCTGCCTTTTTTTTATGAGGAAAGGTAAACAACTAAATCATAACAGAATTTTCTTTAGAACGGCATTTAACATACTATTTATTATACAAACTTCTACGAAGCACAGTTAATTGATTATTGACATCGCATAAGCTGTTCATTAGAAACAAAACCTTCACAATTTTTTGATTACTGCACACTCTTAGTATATTCCATTATTTACTCAAAACTGCAGAGTTATTGTGAAATGAAAACTGCGGTTCTGGATAAATAACACCCATAGGTATCAAAGTAGAAATTCTTCACATTGAAATCTGTCATAACTGTCATCTCATATAGAATTTAAGTCAGATCATAAAATAATACAACCAAAAGGAATATTCTCTTGTTCTTAATGAGAAGGTAAAACATATTACCTTTCATATGATTACATTAAATGAAACATAAGTAAAAGACATAAATTAAAGATGGCAAGACTTTTTCTTGTAGTTTATGGATAAAACCCCCTGATTTCACCAGTTATCCCAAACAACACGAAGCCTTGATAGACGAGAGCATTCAGAAAAACAAAATCAACTACACTATTAACATTTTTCTGAGCTTCCTGAGTTTGTTTTCTGACATTTCACTCTATTGGCAAAATCCCGTTCTTTTTGTAAAAATCTATTTATATATTTTGGGGAAAAAATAACTCAAGAAGCTAAAATTGGCAGCAGCTATACCACCACAAAGTAAGTGACATCAAGATATACTTTTTACATACATCTGTCATGAAAGGAGTGCAGATGTAAGTTAAGATGCTGAAAAATATCAATGGAAAGTTTGGCTTACCAGCGGGGACAGAGCTGGAGCGTGGAAGTTCCAACTGAGTAGAATCACCAGAGAGTTCAGTCCAAGAGGTTAAAGTAAAATCGGAGTTGGAAGCTTGCTCATGTCTGAAGCCTTCAGGAGAAAGATAGTCCAGCTCAACCTTCACAGTTGACATTGCAAAATTCATTGAGAGTTGTTCAAATCAATGTTCACACTACTGAAGTTTCAAAAATGACAGGAGGGAGGAAAATCAGAATCAGTAATAATTCCAGGCTTTCCAGTAATTATTTGTACTTTGGGAATCCAAAAGAGATAAAAACATGCAGAGCTGATTCTCTAAGTTTTCTGCATTCACGCCTCTCCTAGGCAACTCACTTCAATAGGATGGATGAATTTTTCTTGATGATATCTTGCTGCCTTTAAATGATAGCAGCAGTAACCCCATCTCAGAGAAGCTGCAGTGAAAAGTGAAATGGGCTAAGTGAAGACATAAGCAAGGCTGCAGGGAGATGCTTTTAGCCACTTGGCATTAGAAGTTTACATTCACATTTCTGTACACAAAAGATCAGCTGGGTGGGGCTGAAGACTGTCAGAGAATGCAACTTTATTCCACTGGGCAGCTCATCAGAGGAATGTTTTAATTTGGAAGTAAATTAATCCTAAATGATATTTCCTGGGTCAGAGTTGTGAGAGTGTAGCCCTGCTGCTTATTGAAAGATGACTATAACTGTGGAGATTAAAAGGCAAATTAAACTAAAAAAAAAAAAGCTTCTATAGTTAAAGAAACAACCAACAAAATGAAAAGACAACCTACCGAGTGGGAAATAATATCTGCAAATCATATATCTAATAAGGAGTTAAGATCCAAAATACATAAGGCACTCATATAACTCAATAACAAACAAACAAATAAATAATCTGATATTGTTTTATTAATGGGCAAGGAACCTTCTGAAAGAGACATACGAATATCCAACAGGTACATGAAAAGCTCAACATCACTAATAATCACTGAAATGCAAATTAAAACCACAATGATATATCATCTTACACCACTCAGAATGGCTTCATCAAAAAATCAACAAACAAGTGTTGGTGAAAATGTGGGGAAAAGAGAAAGCTTGTGCACTGTTGTTGGAATGTAAATTCGTCACATTATAGCCTGCCTGTCTGCCTCCATGCACCTCTCCATAAAGACAGATCATAACTTCAATAATTATGCTTACTGTATATATCCTTGTTTGGCACCAAAGGATGGCCGGTCAGTCAGAGACGGGTAAGTTTTCTCAAGAGAGAGAAACAACTCTAGCCAGACACGGTAGCGTGGGTGCCCATGGGTGCAAGTGAGTGCCATGGGAGAAATCAGGGAGAGGAACAAAGGGGCGTAAACCCCTAGTTTCAGGTTCATGCAGCCTACCTGTGAAATGCCCTATTGATATTATAATACCTGTCCTCTAGGCATTCTTATTAGTAAACCTTGACAGAGGAAGCTTCTGTCTCTTAGAAGTGCATGACAATAACCTCACAAGGCCTCTGGTAATGACAGTTTGCAGGCTTGGGAAATTAGGCCTGGAGGTTAATTCTTGGGTGTGAGACTCACAGACCACAGAAGCTGCATTGACCCTTGCTTATGTGTAAGATAATAAAAGGATCATGGGCCAGCAGAGTGGCTCAGTTGGTTAAGAGCTCAGTCAAGAGTGTGAGCTGAGCTCTGAGCAACAGCGGTTCGAGGCCAGCCCGAGCTGAGTTGCTGCTGAGCTGCCAATGGCTCAGCTAAAAAAAAATAAAAAAAAAAACAAAAAAAACAAAATTAAAGGATCAGTCAGGCCCGATGCGGGGCTCCAGTCCAGGAGGCTGAAGTCTCCTGGCGTTGAACTGTTTTCTCTCCTATTTTGTGTCTCTCTCTCTTTTCCTTAACCTTTCGCCATCCCTTCTCCACTCCCACCTGCTCTATCGTGCATAAATTGGTACAGCCACTATGGAAAATAGTATGGAGATGACTCAAAGAATTAAAAATAGAACTACCATATGACCCTGCAATTCCATTTCTGAATATTTATCCAAATAAGACACAACACTAATTCGAAAAGGTATATGTACCCATATGTTCACTGTAGCATTAACTACTATAACCAAGATATGAAAGCAACCTAGATGCCCATCAATAAATGAAAGGATAAAGAAGACATGATATACATCTATATCTATATCATCTATATCTATATATGTAGATATAAATACATACATACACAATGGAATATTATTCAGCAATACAAAATAATGAAATCTTGCCATTTGTGACAACATGGATGAATCTAGAGTGTATTTTGCTAAGTGAAATAAATCAGACAGAGAAATACAAATGCCATATAATTTCACTTATATGTGGAATAAAATAAAAGGAAAACAATAAACAAATAAAAGAAAACAGAAAGAGATCCACAGATCTCTTTGGGAGGGCTGGGGTGGGGAAAAAAGAAAAAACACAAATGTTGGCAAGGATTGGAGAAAAGAGGACACTTGTGCACTGCTGGTGGAAAAGGAAATGAGTGCAGCCACTATGGAAAACAGTGTGGAGGTTCCTCAAAGAACTACCATATGATCCAGCAATTCCACTTCTGGGTATACATCCAAATGAAATGAAATCACTATCTTGGAGAGCTCTCTGCATCCCCATGTTCATTGCATCATTATTCACAATAGCCAAGACATGGAAGCTACCTAAATGTGTGTTGAAGGATGAATGATAATAAAGAAAATGTGATAAGGTAAGACACATTGTTCAGGTAAAAAAGAAGGTACATACTTGACACCAAACATATCTTGATGTCATGTGAATTCCATGGTTTAAGACAATACCTAACAAATTCAAATGAAGCTAGCACTGATGGCAACGGTGCTGTGCAAATTCGACAGAGTGGAAGACTACTGAGACTCAACATCAAATGACAGAAGAATAAAAAGCAAAGTTTACAGGTATCTGATTAAAAGAGATCATGTCTCAGGCCGGCTGAGTGGCGTGGTGGTTAAGTGCTGGTTTACAAAGCCAGTGGCCCTGGTTTGGGTCCCACATGTGAGGGCCAGTGACACTGCCCTCAAAAAAAAAAAATAAACAAATAAATAAAAATAAAAAGAGATCATGTCTCCATAATTCAAAAACACAGCAATAATAAATCATTATAAAACAAGCAAGACTCAAAATTATGTAACTCAAGTGTTATCTCTGAAAATATTATTTGAGGGAAATACTTCAACCAAAGGGGAGGAGGGAATGAAAAAACAAAATAATCAGAATAAGGAATTAAAAAGATGAAGAGTATTTTAGCAAATGGTGAGCAAAAATAATCTTTCAAGACATGTATTTATGACTAAACAATTACTGAAAGTTCTTTCCTGAAATAATGTAAGCAATTAGAAGATAATTTCATAATTTAAAAACAGAGATTATTTTAACACAATTTAAGATGAAAAAAATTTTATTAATCAGGAAAATATTAAATAAATTAATTAATTAAAAGGAAACAGTAAACATGGTGATAGATAAAAATTACAAAATATAAGTAACATATAAATGAATGTGGATTAAAGGACCATATTAAACAGGGACTCAGAATTTCTCTACTTCTACTTTTTTCCCTCTTTCCCTGAACCCCAACACATTTCAAATCACATTCTGAATTTCAGGTGGCAACGTTATTTATACAGATTGTTTAATAATGAAAAAAAAATGTATAAATCACCAAAAATATTATAATAGTCAAAGACATATATAAAAAACAATGTTAAAACTGGTATGTTTTGAGGGCAGTGTCACTGGTACTCATATGTGGGACCGAACCGGGGCCGCTGGCTTCCAAAGCTAGCGCTTAACCACCACACCACTTGGCCGCCCCAAAAACTGGGGTTTTAATGATCAGTTTTGATCACGGGACAGTACAATGATAGCTATTATCTACCTGAAAAATTTCCAACAATTATATTTTCCTTTTTCTCTCCTTTCTGCACTGGCTAATAAATCTAGATTCTAGAACCATGATGACTGAAATGGTAAGAATGAATATTCTTATTTCATTCCTAATCTCATTGGAAATTTTTATTTCACTAAGAATGTAGTTTGTTGCATGTTTTTTTAACATATATATATATATATATATATATATATATATTCTCCTTTTAGATTAAGACATTCCTAATTTGATAAGAATATATTGTATTTATAAATAATAAATGTTAGTTGACTTTTACCAAATGCTTTTGCAATTACTACGGAGATGATTAATACGTTTTTCCCTTTTAATGTGCTAAATTTATTGTCAAATTAAAACTAATTTTTTATTTCTATATTAATGGTCAACCTGGCCTTGACATAAAAATTCTTTTTATCTATCAGTGGATTCAAACACCAATATTGTATCTATATTTATGAGATAGATCAACATATAATTTTCTTTCTTGTAGTCTTGGTAATATGTGTGTTGAAAATGATGCAGTTCTCATAGTTAGAAACTATATTTTTCCTATTCTTTGGAAGATTGGTTTTTAAAGATTGGTATTTCTTTCTTATATGTTTGATAAAAACTGGGGGAGACCATTGCGTTTAGAAGTTTTCTTACTTTTTAAGAATTCTTAATTACTGATTTAATCTCTTTAATGGATACAGAACTTTTTTCCTGAGTCAGATGTGGAACGTTGTCTTTTTCAAAGTATTTTCTCCATCTACTTTTTAAAAATTCTTTTGCATAATGCTGTTCATAAATCTTCTCATTATCTTTTTAATGTATGTAGTACCTAAAGTTATGTCCATTTTCATTCCTGTTATTGGTAGTTTATGCCTTCTTTTCTTTGATTCGAACAGCAGTCCTGTTCAGGATATTATCAATTCTATCAATCTTTTCAAATTATCAATACAGTGGTCCCCACTTATCTGCTGGTAATACACGTTCCAAGACCCCAAGGGGATGAAACTGAGAACAGTACCAAACCCTACTTATACTCCTTTTTCCTATACAAATATACTTTGATAAACTTACTATGGTAAAATTTATTCATAAATTAGGCACAATAAGGCATTAAGAACAATAATAAAATGGAATGATTATAAAAATACACTGTAATAAAATTACACGAATCTGGTCTCTCTTAAAATATCTTATTAAACTGTACTCACCATTCTTGTGATGATGTGAGATGATATAATGCCTACGTGATGGGATGAGGTGACATGAATGATGTAGGCACTATGATGGAGCATTAGGATGCTTTAAGGGTTACTGGATCACGAACACAGCAATAACACAACAGTCAACCTGTTAACAGAGAGGGTTACTAAGTGACTAACAGGCAGGTAGTATATACCATGGAGATGCTGGACAAAGCTGATTACATCCCTCATATTCCAGGTAGGACTAAGTGGGACACCGCATGGGATTTCATCATGCTACTCAGAACAGTGTGCAATTAAAAACTTAGCGATTGTTTATTTCTGGAATTTTTCATTTAATATTTTCCAACTGCTGTTGACTGATAGTAACTGAAACTGTGGAAAATTAAAACCACAGACAAGGTGGATTACTGTAGTGAGCTCTGTTGATTTTCTGTCTTATTCAACTGTTTTATATTTTAGTTTGTACTTTTGTATTACAGTTTTGAAACTTCTAAGAATACAATGATATTTTAAAAATCTCATCAACGGTCTTTGTGCTTTAATTGTACTTAATGCATTTATATTAAATGTAGTTCCTGATATATTTGAGTTCAAATCTACCATTGTTTTCAATTTGCCTCATTGTTGGACAGATTGATTTTTTTGTTTTGCTCTGATTTTGTATTATTCTTATTTTATTTTAATGTTATTGTGCATACTTCGATCTTTGTTTAGCAATTACTATAATACAGCAATTTGAGTTTAATAAATTGGTACTTTGCATGTCTTGAAAAATGCATAGACCTTAGAATTCTTTTTATAAACTCCTTTTGTCTTTCTTCCTCCTTTGGGATATAAAGAGGGTGCTAAAAAACTTTATATACATTTTAAAAAATGAAAAACTGTATCAAAATTGTAATATTCAATGTATACTGAAAACAAAAGATGAATACAAGGTCACGTTTGACCTTCTGCAATTACAAGAGGTACTCAATGTGGTTACCATCAGCATAATTTTAATACAGTGTTTTCCTTTTTGAAAATGTGTATACATCTTTTTGGCACCCTCTGTATATATAATTAAGAACTAGCAAAAAAGCACAAGAAATATTATCATGGTTTCAGTTAGATTTTACTGAAATATTTACCCTGTCTTTGATTCTTCATTGCTTTTTGCAATTTCCTAATTTCATATTTTTCCTAAGACTTCTCTCAGATCATTCTATCTAAAGAACTCCCTTTATTGTTTTATTATGGGTTTTGTATGCCATGATACTTGTTCACAAAAATGGCCGGGAGGGGCAACAGCCAAGCATATTTTTTCGCCCATTACACGTGACTATTATCGGAGAGACTATGGTGCCCTAGCTACTTGATCTGAGGGGAAGTTGTTTTCTCATCAAGTGCTCTCCTACAGAAAAGAGAATCAGGTTTCAGTTTTACCCATGTGTGAAAATGAGGTAACTGCTCAGTACACATGATCTCACATTATCAGATGACACTATGGCTGCAGATGGAACATAGCTTATTTAAATACAAATATTTATAATTGCTACTGATCACTCATTTGTTAACCAATTAAAACTCTTGGACAAATGCTAAATTGAGTGAGAAGCCAGTACACTAGGCATAAACTAGAAGTGTCCCAGGAACCCAATAGCAAAAGTATTTGATTAGAGGGTGGGTCCTTACATCCTTTCCCACAGTATTTGTTTCTGCAGTAACTAATGCATTTTGTAAACAAGTCACATATACCTTGGACTTTCAGGACAGATTCCAAATTGAGTTTCAGTTATAAATTTCGAACTAACCGTGTGATCCGCAGTGTGCAACTAACCTTTGCTGAACCCCCAATTTCATCAACTTGTAGTACTAACTTGTAGGAATTTGCAAATTTAAATGTTATGAAGTATTATTCTTTAAGTGAAATGCAACAAGCAACACAAGGAATTTGATGTATCCATTATATGAAGGTTATAAAACTATTTCATTAATTCATTCATTTGTTCATTCATTCACTCATGTGTTTTGTTAAAAAACAATACTATCCCATTAGGCCCCATGCTAAACTCCTTGGAGATTTAGGACAAATAAATCATAGGAAAGTGAAGATAGGGTAATTTATTTTTTATTCTGCATAATCTTGTCTCAGGAAAATTCTTTATTTTGTTTTCATCACAGTTCATGAAAATCCATACTTATGGTTAATCTAAAATTTCCCATTGTTTCTAAAATTTATTCAGGGCACATTTTCAATTAGAGTATCTTCATAATGCACATGATAATCCATTTAGTGAGTAAATGAATACTTTCTGGTACTATTAGATACTTGAGAGTCATCTGATATATTTCCTGCTCTAGCTATAGATAAACTGTAGATAAGCTCTCTGTAGAGCCCTGGCTCTCTTTATTGGAGAAGTGTATTAGAAATCAAAATATGACCCTCAGTAGGTTGTTGCTGCTTGAGTGTCATTTCTTTAAGCCATCTCAGCATGACAGAGCAAAGAAACACATGTGTTTATAATAACTGGTATATATACACATATTTATAAATATTTTACATGGAATTATATTAATCTATTAAGCTAAATATGAGTTCAAACTGACGTCTCCACTCTAATCCATTACACCATGTATCATTCTAGTCCCTTCCTCCATTTGTTTATCTCTAATCCCCACTTCAATAGTATACTCAAGTCTGATTCTGATATTTACTTTATCTCTATACTACTTTTTTTTTTTTTCACTTTTAGTATGCCTTTTAATTTTTGTTGAAAGCCACACATAACTGGGTAATAGAAGTTGGTCTGTTATTCATGTTTGCTGTCCCTGCAAGTGCCAGAGTCTTTGATTTACTCAGGTGTCCTATTCTCTCTCCCTAGTTGTCTTTGGATTTCCCTAAGAGCTCCTATACAGAGAACACATTGCAGTTCTTTCCATTGTAATCCAGTATTATGTTACTAGAGCCCTATTGTGGTGGAAAGGTGTGGGGAAAAGTGAACAGTCTGTGATTAAGTTTCAGTCTTTCAGTGGGCCTATGTCTCACTCAATTTTAGATGAGGAATGTATCCCCTCAAAAGATAGCCAACAATTTTTTAACTTCATCTATAAAAGTCAATGACACAAGAATAAAAGTGAAGGTAGGAATGACCCAAGAAAGAAGGAAACATCTTCTCATTCTTTTACAGAGAAGTATAAGATTTTCGTCTAAAATTTAGCTGAAACAAAATTATACTTATTGAGAAAATTACATATTTAACCTCAGTTTTCTCATAGTTATTGTTTACTCAGACTTTTCCAGGAAGTGTTAATACATTTTCCATGACCACACTTCAGATTTATAGAAGCAGAAATACTGGAACTGGATTAGAGGAGCTCCATGTTTCAACAGCCATCTATCAATCTCAGTAATGAGTCATATTTGGGAATCTGTGGATTAGATAGTACCTAAGAGCCCTTCAGTGATTCCAGATGCTATGATACATGATTCTAAAGACTCTATGTCAGTTGTGTCCAAAAAAAATCACTTAAAATTTAAAAGCAATTTAGACATCATGGAATCCAAACATTTCATTTGATTCTATAAAATTCCAGTGAAATTAGCTGATTTGCTTAAACTTCCAGAATGAGTTATGATAAAGAAAACCAAGACAAACTCTAGCTTGAACCTGAGGCTTCCACAGCCAGAAAAAAAAAAAAATCAATGAGGATTAAAAAAGTTATTTTATCTAGTGTCCAATTTGAACTTTATTGAATGTTATTTTATCTTATTATGGCTTTTGATCCTATATCTATTGATTGATGATTTTAACCTATCTAGAATATTTCCCAGATATCATTTTATATACTACAGTCCAGATATAATTTTATATAATACATATAATAGGTTCACAGGTTATATCAAAACTGCACAAAACCCTATAATCCATCAAATTTATCACACATCCAAATATATTTTCATCCAACACCAACAACTACTGGTAGAGAAAAAAGTGTTCTAACCTTATTACATTTACCATTCACATAGACATGAATATTCTCAAGTCCTGGGTATTTGTTTCTCAATGAGCTGCTGAAAATTCACTTATGGGAATCAATCTCACACGTTAATGTATTTTTAAAAACTTTACATAGAGTAAAAATATTCAACTTAGCACAAGTTTTATTAGAAATGATGGAAAAGTTATTGAATACATTAGCTGCACTTTCCATCTCTTACGAACTATAGCCACAAAAATCTTTTTGTTAAACCACCTTTGCACTTATCACATCACATGACTGTTATCTTAAACCAAAAGTACATTCTAATGCAGTAGATGATTATATGGATGTTCCTAAAATATGAGTTCAGAGCCAAGCAATCAGGCACTTATAAGAAAGTACCAGGATAAGATCATAATTATATTTCTCAAAAAGATTAAGTCTTCATAACATAAATTTGCAAGGACTAAAGAAAAGATTCATTTTTTCATGGAATGGAGCAAAGATAACTTTGGCCACTTGTGAAGTAGACTTTAATTCTGCGTTACAAAAAGTCTTACAATTGACTTGGCCCTGGGAACCATAGAGTTAAGGATAAGTGTGCTTCCTTAAGTACCTAGATGCAAGAAATTATTTTATTCATTATTTTTTAATGAAGATCTTAAGTTGCATATCTCAGTAGAGTTACTAAGAGAGATGAAAGTATATTAGAAGAAAAAACAATCAGAGTTTTGGTTGTAATGGTATGAAGAAACATGCAAAACTACAGAGTTAGTTTTATGGGTATCTTATACTAAAGCATGGTGTCATGCTATAAAAAAAATGGCTTTCAGGCGGGATAAAAATTTTCATTTCCTAATTTTTCTTTCAAAATAACTAGATAGGCATTCTAGTGATGGAAAAAGTTGAAACTGCAATCATATGGGCCTGGCTGGATTCAATCCTGTCTCAGATATTAAGTACTTAGGTTCATCTGTTAAATTTATTTGACATATTCAAATCTATTTCCTCATGTGTGAAAGTGGAATAATTATACCTATGCCTAGAAGGATCGTTTTAAGTGCAAATGCAATAATATATTCAAAGCTGCTGGCATAACATCTAATTCATGACCACCTACTCACTCAACACATTTATTAAGTGTTTACAATACACTACTCATTGCTTTAGGCACTGTTTATCAAAATAGTGGGAAAGATAGGATAAAGCCAATAAATCTATAATGTTACATGAACAACATGAATATTATTTAAACACACACACACATCAGGTGTAAAGGTAGTACACAAAAGAGTGGTCAAGGAAGTGTTTTTGTGGGAGTTGTTTCCATAGGAAGTAGAAGGAAAGAAAGGGTGTGCTTTGTGGACATTTGGAGCAAGAAACTTCCAGGCAAAGGGGAAACGTCCATTAATAGAGTATATGCTCCATCTGTTTGAGGACAGTGAATTCAGAGGGGTTATAATATGTCCTAAGAATATGAAGTAGGAAATAATATAACAGACAGGATATAGTAAACTCTAGAGCTGAGAAAAAGCATACTGGGATCAGTGTCTGTATCCGTGTCCTGTGTCTACCTTTGGTAAGTCGCTCACTCACCTTCTGGTTTTACGTTTCATCATCTGGACAGAGGGAAAGCTACTTTCTAGCATTGTTGTGAGAACTAAATGTGTTAATACATATTATTTTGCTAGTACACATTAAACACCAAAGAACTACTTTTTAAAAAATAATAACAAACAGAATAGAGTCTTATGCTCCTTTATTGGAAAATCACCTCCATTTTCCAAGAATATATTCCAATCAGAATTCTTGGGTTGGATATTTTGAAATACATTTTATTTGTGTGAATTTTATGGGTTCTTTCTATTCTGGAAACATGCCTTCCTGTCCTCCTCCTGGATAGAGTTAGGATTTCATGTCTTTCCAATTTTAGAAATCTTAAGAGCTTTGTTATCTCTTGAATATCAATGTGCTATACAAACAAATATTTTGAAGGTTGATGAATCACAAAATTCAAAGAAGAATCTAAAATTCAAGAATGAATAGTTTTGATGTTTTCTTTTTGAGAATGTTGACAGTTGAGTTAAATATTTTTATCTACTTTAAATATGACTGGAATTTGGCATTCAAATAAAATACAGATCTCATCTCCTATAATAATGCTGTTTTGTTCAGACTATGAATTTGCTTCTTGATTTCTCATACATTTTTGCTATGCAATCCTGTCAACAATAGAGTGAGGTACATATGATTTATCCCATTTGAAGATGTAGAAAACGAGATTTATACACAGTAATTTAAAACAACCATGAAGTTAAATATTACAGGTAGAATTGAATCTTAGTCATGTTAGGTCCAACATTTATTCCATATTGCTATAATCTGAATATTTCTGCCCCCTTCCTTTAATTCAAATGTTGAAATTCTAACCGCCAAGGGTGGTGGTAGTATTAGAAGGTGGGACCATTGGGAGCTGCTTAATTCATGAGGGTGAGCCCTCATAAATGGGTTTAGTGTCTTATAAAAGATCTCCAGGGAGATCTCTAGTTCCTTCTACCATATGAGGATACAAGGAGAAGTCTGAGACAAGGAAGAAAGCCCTCACCTAACCATGTTGGCTCCATGATATTCGACTTTCAGCCTCCAGAACTGTGAGAAATTAATTTCTTATGTTTACATGTTACCCGGCCTGTGGTATTTTGTTGCGACACTCTGAATGAACTAAGGCAACTAATCAAAAACATCTGCCGCTTTTTATTAGTTCTGCATGCATCTAATCTACCACAGACACCACATTAATATCTTTGGCTCACAGTATTTGTTGTCTTTATTAATCATATGCCATGTTCAGCATCACAGAGCAGTGGGAGAGCAAGAAGGGACAGAGAAAGGTTAAGAGAGAGAGAGAAAATGCATGTGGTGCCAGGGAACTCAAGTCTCATGGACTGAGCCCCAAATCAGGCCTAAATGCTCCTTTTATTGTCTCTCACACAAGAAAGGATCATAGTATCTTCCAGGGTCGGTGAGTCTCATACCTGAGAACTTAGCTCAGGGCCAAATCACCCATTCTTGGAGGCTGTCATTACTGAAAGTCCCATGATCTGCTTACATGCACCTCCCTAAGAGACAGAAACCTCTTATGCCAAAACTCACTGATAGGATTACACAGAGGACAGATGTTATCACATCATTAAATCCATAAGCTGGCTGTCAGCTCTAAGACTGGGGGTCTGTGCTCACTCTCATCAACTCCATGACTTCTCCTTATGGCGCCCACACGACTGTACCTGTCTTAGGTTGTTCCTCCCTTGAGGAATCTTACCCAGCCATCTGTGGGGCCAAACAGGGATACAAACAGAGTAGGCATAATGTTAAAGCAATGTCCCTAAAAGGATCTGTCTTTATAGACGCTCCACTCTTTATGGGAAAGTGCATGGGGGGCAGATGGGTAGGCTGCTGCGTGACAACAATCATAAACAATATACAATTGGATTTGTGTTTAAATATTATCTCTTCCAATTTGATTATAAATTCCTTAATAAAGAATTGAAGGTTGTATACTATTTAATATAGTGAAATATATATGAAATAGTATATAGTTTCAAATACATATATATACATAATATATATATATATATACATAATATATATATACATTATATATATATATTTATATATATATATATAAATATATATATATATATCTTTGTAGTCTATAAAATGAATCTGGGCATACAGGCCTTACTTGGAAAATCTTTTAGAAACAAATTAAAATATCTGCACTTGAAAAGATTATGGGATTTAGAGCTACACAGATTAGATTGAAATGTGCTCTTTGAGGGCTGACCGAGTGGCTCATTTGGTTAAGAGCTCGCTCAAGAGTGTGAGCTGAGCTCTGAGCAACAGCAGTTTGATGCCCAGCCTGAGTTGAGCAGCCGTGGAGCTGCCAACAGGTGGCAGGATGGCTCAGCTTAAAAAAAAAAGCAGTGCTCTTTGACAATTTCTAGGTCTATAATCCTGAGTAGTGGTTCTGAGCCCTTATTTCATGTATTAAATGAGACTGATAATCTCTTTCTACCATGGTCATTACATGAATTGAATGTATAGAAGAACAAAAATACTCTCCCCTTTACTGTTCTGAGTTCTTAGCTGAGATCCCTACAATAAGAGGTTAACAAGAAAAAAACAAACAAGTTTATTAACATGCATGGGAGATACCCAGGGAAAAATGAATAACTCAAGGTGGCTTAGAATTCAGGCTTAAATACCACCTTAAGGCAGGGAGGGTGTGGGTCTCTTGGGAGAGAGTACAGAAATTGTCTGGGTATGGTTATCGAGTCTCTTCTCCTGTAATAAGGGTCAATCTTTCCTGGTTGATGAAACTCCAGGAAAAGGAGTTACAACAAATTGATTTCTTTTGGAGGATCTGTCTTTAAGAAGATAAGGGGAGTTCAGGCAAAGCCTCTCTTTGCACTTGTTTTTCAAAGTGCCAACAGTGCAAAATAATCAATAAGGCAAAGCAGCATATTTTGGGGTGTCATGTCCTGAAATCGTACAGTCATATTTTGGGGTGGTATATTCTACTACCCTTCAAATATAACTCATCGACCATGATCTTGGCACAATGTGGCCATTCCAAAGTTGTTAGTGTTCCTCATCCCATAACCCCTCATATTTGCTGGAATAAATTGAACAAATACTGCATGTTATCTCTTGTAACACAAATAAGTCCATTTTTAATTCAGTATTCCAAAAACCCATTAATGCTCTTGGTTTTTCTTTCAAGTTACTTAGTTTTAAAAAAGAAAATAGGCTTTTCATTCTTAGTAATAGATGGCGTTCCATTTCATTTATAATTCAAATTTAGAAGTTTAATTTTTCATTCCATTTAAATAATCGTTAAAAGGTTTTCCCATGAATCTCATCCAAGAATATGAGAGATATTGGAGAGGCATGAGAAAGTCTTTATAAACAATGTCATCTAGTTATCAGATGTTTTAACATATAAGGTGGAAGGTGTCGGGTAATTTAAAAAAAAACGGTTTATCCAGCCTTGAAAGTCATGTCTGGCAGCATGAGAATGTACCTGGCAGATGTCCAACAATAGAGAGGCTGAGTCAGTGCTCTAGCTATTGCATTCTGAGATACACTGCAGTGTTTTTGCCAAGGTTCCTCTTCCTGTGGCTGCTCTTAGGCACAGCTACTGAGGCAGACCCATTCCTGGAAGACTTGGCCCTCCTAAAGGACTTTGACCTTGTCCAAAGTTCCTTAAATTGGAATGCAGTCTAGGACAACTCTACCAAACCTTCCCTCCCTTCTCCTTCACACAGGGTTGGGTTTGCTTCACATTCTGCTTTCACTCTCCTAGTCTTTCCTGACTTCTTCCCTATTTTCTTTCAAACAAGTGTTTCCCTAATGAAATTATTGCATATTTAATCTTGTTTGTTGACTGCAATGTAAACAGGAAGAGCAACTAGGTGCTCAAGGAACCGGAACGCATAACACATAAAATAATTGAAAATGTTTAGCTAAAATAATTGAAAATGTTTGACTATGAGAAAAGGTCTATAACATACCATTTACCAGTAAACTATGCCAAAAGGATCCTTCCAGAATACAAACTTGAATGTATTTGAAAAGACTTTTAAAATATCTTAACATCTTGAGGCCAATGTGGTATAAGCAAAAATTGTGGATCTCAATGTCAGAAAGATTTGATTTGAATAAAAGCCCTGTTACTTATGGGCATATGCATGGAGGTAAGATAGTTAAACCTTTTGAGTCTCATTTCCCCTTTATATAAAAGAGGAAGAGAAATAACTACCAATGTAGCTATCACCCAGTAAAAATCCTTTCACAGTTCCCTTGCTTTGTTTGTAACCTGGATCATGAATCCAGTGACTCCATCCTGATTCATTGCTTTGTACTGTCACCTGATAACCTCCTTGACTCCAGATCTGTCATCTCTCATCTTTATTTCTGAACTCTTGGCCCCAACGCTTAATGCTGCTTCTCTTATTCTTTAAACCAAGATTTTACCTTATCTAATATATTCCTTCTGCTTCTGACTGATCAAGGCAGACACTTTTTAAATCTGTCCTTCATGTCTGGAACCAGTCATGGATTAAATGAATGGTCTTTTCCTCAGGTTTGCTTTACTCTCAAAAGCAGGAAGAATAAAGAGAAGACTGTAAGGTGAGATGTAGACTCAGAGCTAGGTTCCCATACTTGAGAGAATGTGATGAAGTCTTTACATCCTGTAAAGACTTAGAGTACTCATCGAAATCAGGGAGATATAAATATTACTGCTAAAGCCTTTATGTATACCTGCATTTCTAGAATCCATTGTATGCTCTCACCATGACTTCCTAATCTTTCTCCTTTCTGTTCCCTCACAGACAATTAATGTCAACATCTTTATCTTATGCCCCAACAAGTTGGCTTCATTCCTTTTAGTTCTTGGCTTTAAGCTTTCTGCAAATTAACTTTACTTTAAACATTTAGATTGGCTCTTACAAAAATCCAAGAGTAATTTAGGATTGTCATATCTCATCTATGGTTATTTTGTTCTATAGATATTTTAACTACAAATCTTAGCACAGAAACATCTCCAGTTACCTGAAGGAATACCTCCAATTAACTGTAGGATAAAGGGCTGCATTGTGCAGGATGCTTCCCTTGTATAAAATAGTAGTGAGTTTGTGAACTCAGTCTCTTCTACTGTCACAGTTTTCAGTCAGAAACAAATGACCTCTTACTAGGGTTTTGTTTTCATCTCCTATCTGGTACTGCTGCCCTTATTCTTAGTTTTATTAATCTGTCATTCAAATTTCCAATTATATAATCTCTCTTTGGAAGTGGGCAATTTTTTACATGATATTAAATATTAAAAACAAATTAAGAAAGGAAAAATGTAAATTTTCATATTATCTTCCAGAATATAACACTGTTAGTATTTTGACACAATTGCTTTTAGATATTTTTTAGATGTATTATTTTGAAAAAAATCCACAGTAATAGTTACTAATATGTGAAGGACCTATACATTGAAAACTATAAGATATTACTAAAAGAAATTAAAGAAGACACAAAGATATGGATAGATATTCTGTGTTCATAGATTAGAAGAATCAAAATAGCTAAAATGATCATACTACCCAAAGCAATATACAAATTTAATGCAATTCCCATCAAAATGCCAGTGACATTTTTTAAAGAAATAGAACAAAAAATCATCACATTTGTATGGAATCACAAAAGACTCCAAATAGCCAAAGCAATCCTAAGAAAAAAGCAAACAGCTGGAGGTATCACAGTCCCTAACTTCAATTTATACTACAAACCAACAATAATCAAAACAGCATGAGATAGAAATCAAAGACCATGAGATAGAATTGAAAACCCAGAAATAAAGATATATATGCAGATAATTTTCAACAAAGGAGCCAAACACATACTATGGAGAAAGTATAAATAAACAGTACTGGGAAAATTGGAAAGCCACGTACAAAAGAATGAAAGTAGAATACTATCTGTCACCACATACCAAAATTAACTCAAAATGAATCAAAGACCTAAACATAAGACCTGAAACAATAAATTGCATAGAACAAAGCAACAAACAAACAAAACAAAGAAACAAAACCTCATTGACAGAGACAACAGTTTAGTGGTTACCAGAGGGGAAGGGGAAAGGGGTAGTAGACGAGGGAAAAGGGGGTCAAATATTTAGTGATGGAAGGAGAACTGACTCTGGGTGGTGAATACACAATGTAATACATATGATATATTATAGAAATGAACACTTTAAACATACAATTTTAGTAACCAATGTCATCCCAATAATTTAATAATAATTGATTTCCATTGGAAATCATAGAACATTACAAATAAAACAAGCTCTCTTTGACCTTCACTGGCTCATTGTCATTCCTTCACCTCAGCATTTTCTAGAGAAAAAGTAGGAGGAGGAAGTTATTCAAACCCTTTACACAGAATCAAGTTCTTCTCATATCCATTCAGAATCTGCTTTTATATAGTAGTACATTATGACCCCATAGCCAAAAGTCCTGTAACAGGTCTAAAACTTTGTTGCATTTTTCCATTTTGAGCACACTTGTATCTGAACAGTCCCACCTTTCCTCTTTGCTCATAAAAATCTGGCTCAATTCAAGACCCTTTAAAAAATATTATAGTATCCAGATGTCTTCCTGTATTCATTAGGCAGAGATGACTTTTCTGTCATACTCACTCATGATTATACCTCCATCATAAAACTTGTCACACTTCTCTAGCGTTATTAATATTTGTGTAGCCTTTGCTGCTGGTCTGTGAAGGACTTGAGAACAGATGCTGTTTCATCTTCACATTTGCAGCTCCTGAATGAAACATGCTATCGGTCCTTAGCCTGGGTTCAATAAATTTTTGTGTTAGATGAAAAGTAGAGCAAATGGTGACAATCAGTATGGAGAGAGGGGAGCAAAGACAGAAAGAAGCTTCAATTTACTATTAATTTACTCAAATTCGATCAAAAGTTTTATTTGATCAAAAATAATATATACAATGTGGAATGAAAAGGTCAGAATATACTCATAGGTGGTACTACTCATTTGAAGAATTTAGTAATTTTCCTGGTATAGAACATTTACTTAAAAAGTTAAGTTTTTAGGGCTAGGAAAATGTTCTCCTGGATTGAATAAAAATGAGTCTTACATAAAATTTTAAAATATAAAAATATCGAGTGAAGACGCATGCACAACTCTTAAAAATTAAATTTGCCCTCAAAATGAGAAAAAAAAAAATTTGTGAGCTATGCCATTTGCATAGAACTTGTAGTTGATATCTTTGAAATGAAGCCTTAAAACCTTAGGAAATTAGGGCTGGCCGAGTGGCACGGTGGTTAAGCGCTGGCTTGGGAAGCCAGCGGCCCCGGTTCGGTCCCACATGAGAGGGCCAGTGACATTGCCCTCAAAAAAAAAAAAAAAAACCTTATGAAAGTATAGAAAGAGTGTTTGTTTTAAATTTCATGTGACTCCAGCCAGATCATTCCATTTCTGGACTCTAAAATAAGATATTGGTAGAAAATTGATTGATGATTAATTTATATTCATCAATTAATCTGGTAGACTTCAAAGCAATGATATTTGGGGTAGAATCTTATTCTGGAAACGAAGTAATTTTGCAGTTACTAGCTATTATTATAAAAAATCCAGTTGTATCAATATTAATATGATTTAGCACCAAATTATAGTGCTAATAGCTATTTCAAAATGATAGTTCTGAGTCATCAATTAGCTGATGTGGTTAGCTATGATGAAAAAAGGGATAAGTGGATTTCAAGCAACCAATTACAACAGGAAATTTGATTTGGGATATAGATTTATAGTTGTGTGGAAATTCTGGTTGATTCTTTTTGAATTTATGGAGATTACCCCGCCAACAGTAAATTTTCCCTGCAGGATGTAAATTGACTAATCATCTGTGTCTTAAATCTCAATCAAACCACATGTTGCTTTTTAAAGTTGCTGAGGCTCTGTCACTTCCTAGAATAGCAGCAAATAAAATAAGAAGATAATTCTTAATAAATTAGCCTTGTGAGCCCTTTTTGATGAAGTTTTCTACATTTCAAAATGGATTCCAATCTTGCCACTTGTAACACCAGTGGTTATAGATTGAATATAAGGCATCAGAACAAAGGATTAATCCAAAGGGGAAACTTAGATAAAACGTGCCTCAAAAATGAAATTACTTGGTATTTTTAGGTAACAGAATTAATCAGATATTATATCTATTAAATTTAAAAAAGGAAAAGCAGCAGTCTGTATTAACTAGGTTTGTTGTGTATCAAACAACTTTAAAATCCTAATGTTTATTTATTGCTGTGCCTGTGTATCATACTGAAATACAGATTGGAACAACTGAATTCTTTTGAAGTAGTGGCAGTTAAAAAAAAATCATCTAATCACAAAAGTTTCATTAAAGTGAATTTTAATATATTTAAAAAAAAACTTCACAAGAAGAAAGCTCCAAATAAAGAAAGTAAAACTTTATGTCCCAGATGGAATTGTTCAACTTAGCTTCCAATTTAATAAAGAATCAGTTTATGACCTAAATTACATTGAGTCAAATGGTAGGAGAATTTCTGTTTTCAGTTCTACATTGAAAGCATTTTCTAATTAATTATGTAAATATCAAAACAGAGAAATATACTTCAAAAATCTGTGCAGACTTTAATCTTTAATCATTTTAGGGTTTTTTTTTTTTTTCTTCCCTTTGAAGTGATTTAAATCCTCTGGAAGCAGGATTCTGTAAGTGGATACTTATGTTGTTAGGTAGAGTTTGATGATTCTCTAAATGGAAGATTTATTGCACTAATTGGATAGGTTTCCTAATAGGATTCTAAAAGTCTGTCTGTTAAAATTTAGGATCCTATATTTCATATATGAACTCATTATTAATCCATTGAAGACTAATGACAAGTGCTAACATTTGAGTGCCAAAATATAACATTTTTTTTATGACGAGAACTTCAAATGAATTATCTCACAATTTCACAGCTATCACAAAAGGAATACTTTAATATTTACAGAGAGAGAAAAAAAGGCTCAGGGAGGTTAAATAACATTCCCAGTTTACCCAGGTAGTGATGAAGGAGCCAGTCTTCAGTCTTTGGTGGAAAGGGAGAGTGTGCTTTCCAATCCTGGGGGGAGATGACTTATAAACAGAGCAGTCCCCAGCCCTGGTACTTGATTGGTCCGTCCTCGTGCAAATGAGGACTCCAAATCCTCAGTTTGATTGGTCCATTAAGCAGTGTCCTGATTGGTCAGAATGGAGCTGCTCTGATTAGTCGGTGAAGATGGTAATAGTGGTATAGCTGTACAGCTCTGATTGGATGGGGGAAGTTTCAGTCCTACTAATTGAAATACAATTGCAAGAACTCCTTTATGAGAATTGGCTCAGATGGCAGGAACACAGTGCAGGCAGGTAGTTCAGTGCAGGTGGTAGGTAGTTTAGTGCAGGTTTCTCCCAATGTGTGGCTTGAGTGAAAGGCCAGGTTTAGCAATGACAGCTACGCTCTGTTTATAAATTTGAGCCCAGTTAGCTACTGGGAGCCCTTCTCAAAAGGTACATTCATTCTTGGAGTCAACACTTCTTTACCATTTTTTCTACACGTAACATATACTTCTTCGCTCAAATCAGCATTAACATTATTTTTCCCCTCTATCTTCTCTTTACATTTCTTGGCATGATTCACCCAACTCTATTTCCAAATAGCACATGTAATGAATGGATAGATTGGATATATTGAACACATATTGAACATAACAAGGATAAAATGTTGTTTCTTGTGAGACTTTTCCATTACATATAAGAAGAAATGTATATGTAAATATTGGATTATGATGTAAATTAAACTCTTCTGTAGGTCACCATCAAAATATTTGAAAAACATTGCTTAGTACAGGTCTGAGGGAAGAATGGGCTCTTAATAAATATGAAGTAGATTATTTGCATCAGATAAGCTTTGCTTGGCTACTAGTAAAACAAAAACAAGAACAAAAATGACCTCTTTAAATATTCAAGAGTTTGTTTTGTCCTGTAGGCTACTTTTTGACCTGCTTTACACAGGGCAAAATAAATTTTAAAAATAATAATAAGTAAATTAAGAAACAAAAAAAAAAGGAGGCAATCTGGGTTTATCTAATGCTTTTCTCTTTCTATACAACCATTCATTGTTTTCATCTTCAAGCTTCCCTACCTGTTCAGGATCCACTGCAGCTCCAGCAATAACATATCACAATAACAATAAAGAAAAGAGCAATGCAAGTGTTCTCCCTTCCCTCCAAAGAACAAAGCCTCAATCTCTCTTAGCAATTTAATTACCATTTTATTCACCAGAACTTAGCTGCATGGCCATAAAGGCCAAAAGGAAAATGACCAAGAGAGATACATCATTCAGTAGAGTTCAGTTACTAGGGAAGACAGTAAAAGGGTATGTTAGAAGGCTCTTTGCCCAAAAGGGGTCTGTATTTCTTTTTTTCCACTTGGTCTTGCTTCATGGGAAAAAAGATCTTTTAGCATTACACCCATCAGAATTATGTTACATGCAAAAGGCAATCAATGTTAAGAAGAGAGATTTGTTTTCCTTGTACATGTTCAACTCTTAACAATGTTAGCAATAATTAAAGGATCAGTTGATGTAAAATAATGCAAAGTATCCTGGTGCAAAATAGGTGGGAAAAATAAATGCAGATGAGAGAATGAAAGAGGACAGGGTTTGGTAACCAGGAAGGATGGGCAAACACCACTGGACAGATAACATTATGTGGGTGGAAAATAAAAGTTTTCTCTATTCTTCAGACACCAAGGTGCTATGAGTAAGACCAAATCTGTTTGTACACACTGAACTTGTGTACTATATCAGCTATTACAGGGTTAATATTAGAGTTACAAATAAACGAAAGGACCCATGAATGGCTGAACAATCTGTTGAGTGATATTTGCATATAGTACCACAGTACCACAGAAATCAGTTGCTTTATTCACCTCAAAGGAGTTAAAGTGACTTAAAAATATTGATGATCTCTCAGGCAAAATCTTTTATTGATTGACTATTTCTACTTTTTCAAATGATTACTATTTGTCTTAATGTCTTTCAGCAAGGAACATGCAAATACTCATCACTTCTTTAAGTATTTGGTTGAAAGGCCCTTCAGAAACTTCTAGCTTAGTTCTTTAGATAAGCAAAAAAAAAAAAAAAACCCAAAACTAAATCAATCAGTCTAAATCAGTTAGCACTTTGGTAGTATATAATTCTAATCAGTGTCATTTTTCCTTTCTATTCCATTTATTTATTTATTTATTTATTTATGCATTTATTTATGCATTTATTTATGTATTTATTTATACTGGTCCTGATGAGCATGTTTTAATATGCTTAAATTTGAAACCACTATGATGCATGCTAGGAAGTTTTTTTTAACCTTGATCAAAGACCTTGAGTGATCTTGGTCAGGGTCTTGGTCAGTTAAAGAATAAAGGCACTAGTCTATGTCAGTTTTACCAGGTCTGAGACTAGTTCCAACAGTCATCCTCATCTTTAAGAAACTTACAGTTTATGTGTTGTCTTCTAAGTTTTTGTCTCTCCTGAACCTTCAGGGCACTCAAGAAATATTGGTTGATGATGCCTGAACTACGTAAAGATTCTGAGGTTTAGTATTAGTGGAAAGAGAATTTTAAAGAGCTGTTACTAAGGAGGTCCCATATATTTATAGATACAAATAAGACTTCCTAAGTTGCCATAAACACATTAAACGTACATTCACAGAATGTTGGTGTGAAAATGGATTTCAAATGTTATTTAGGGGAGGGGGAAAAAGAAAGAAAGTTCACATGGTGAATTAGTTAACAAAGAAAAAACAACACAACAAACAATGAAAATGTTCTAGAATGGTTCATCTATCCCCTGATGTTTTAAAATACATATAAGCAAATTCTAAACTGTGTTTCTTTGAATACTAATTTCTTTAGATATTAAAAGTATTCTCATAAATTTAAAATGAGCACTTTGAGGATACATAAAATGCCCATTAGAATGTTAAAATCTCTGATATGTTTTTTCCAGGAAAGAATCAGATTAACATTAATTCATTATTTATCTAATATGTGTATTTTAAAAGATATACTTTTGCTTTTTGGTTGAGCAGTTACTACCATTTTGGGAAACTCAGTTCTCCCATAGAACACTATGTGAGGAAAGCTAAATTCATTAAACCAGGCTGTTACCAATATTACAACCAATAACAAGTAGGAAGAAATCACACCACAAAAAGTCATTTCATTATACTTCTTTGCAAAAGTTCAGACTGGTTAACAATAATATCAATTACCAAAGAAAAATTTAGCTTTCAGTGAGGGTAGATTCTAGGACCAAAATATAATTATTCCCTGAGCCAATCCATGACCTTTACTTATGGAAGTTTCAATAAGCCTGCACATTTATTATGCACTTGTCAAGTATGTGAGTGTAAAGAAAGTGCCATTACCAACTTTGTACTACATAATCCTAAATGGAATTTAAATTATTTTCTCTTTGTTTATTCCCTCCCATGTATTAGTTCCCTTATTACTGAATATTTCTTGTTGCTTTAATTCATGTCATTTTTCCATGAGAATATATCTCCTTTTCTTTTTTCCCCCTAAAATTACAGAATATACTTTATTTGAATTTCAGGAAGAATCCAAACCAAAGAGGAGGCTGAGTGGCACTTACTTCCCATGAATATCTTTTGTTATGGTACTTTTTTTTCTTCTTACATATAGAAAAAAGAAATTAATTGTACCCTTTTATGAATTTGTTTCACCTTTTTCTTATTTTTATACAGTGCTCAAGCTTTGCTTGCTACTATAGCTAAAAGCCAGATGGCTTTATATTTATTTTGGAACTAAGGACCTGATCTTATTTCTCACAAAACCAACAGATCAAGTTAGTATGTGATGACGACACACTTCAAAGATAGCAAAATCTTTAAGAACTGGAATTCCTTGAACTAAAAATATATGCAAGGAAACAGATAAAAGCAAAAGTGTAAAAACAACTTCAGTGAAAAATCCAACCAATGATCTGGTCTCCCAATGAGTAGATAAATGCTCTTAAAAATTATAACTTCAGTTAAAATACAGGTTAATCATCCTTTATTCCTTTTCTTAAAATTCTAATATGTACAGGTGACAGTAAAGAAAGTTATGAAGACCTATATTTTACTAAATAGCCAGATGTGAACATGATGTGAACATGAATTAACTAGGCTGGCTTTTGATTTCAAGTTATCAAAATCCCAATGGCTTTAGCACACGAAGTTTACAGATGTCAATTAAAAAGGCATAGGGAGGTAGGGTAGGTTCACCAGCATCAGGGTTTTGCTGTTTCTCTGTGGTTCTCTCAGGCCGCCTTCTGTCCTATCACTGTTAACAGCCTCCCAGCCTCTTTGTGGCTTCCTCGTGGACAATAGGAGAGTGGATATTCTTCTCCCAGCCAACAGAATAAATGACTAAATTAAGTCCTGGACTTGCCAAGACCTCTGGAGGTAAAGCACATGGCTGTTATATGATGGCAAAGGGATAGAATGATTCCCACAATGCCCTCTATAATGCTCAGAATGCTTGCGAAATCAAATGAGGAAAGAGGTAGTGATAGATTTCTTCCTTCTTTCATTCACTCATTTATTCATCCAAGAAATATTTATTAAGGTCTTGTTATGTGCCTGACACTATTGTAGACAGTGATATATATATATATATATACCAAAAAAATGTATACACATTTTAAGAAAGGAAAAAACTGTAGATTGTAACACAATGAATGACAGTAGCATTCATTTGATTAATGCCATCTATTGAGTGAACATCCATCATCTATACATTGCTACTGTAATTCAATTCAATTCTGAAAAGTGATACATAGATATCATCTCTTAAAATGTGTACATTTTTTGGTACCCCTGATATATATATATATGAGAGAGAGAGAGAGAGAGAGAGAGAGAGAGAGAGAGAGAGAGAGAGAGAGAGAGAGAGAGAGATAGCGCGCAAGCGCATGCACTAGCTCACATTCTCCTGGGGAGCCAGACATTACCTAAGTATATAATGCAATTTCAAATAGTATCAAGAGCTATGAAGCTAAATGAAGCAGAGACAAGAGATACAGACTTAGGTGTGCTCTTTTTATGATATAATCAGGGAGGGCCTTTGTGCAGAGACATACATGAAAAAGTGAGTGCAAATTAAGGGGAAAGCATTCCACATAGAAAAAAAAAAATGGTCTAAGGCAAGAGTGAGCTCTGTTTGTCTGATTTGGATTTCAGCAGGACCAGTGGGGTTGTCATATAGTAGAGAACTGGAAAAGGGGTAAGGAATGCTGCCAGGGATGAAGCCAGAAGTCAAAACAAAGTTTGACAGAACAATTTTGGAGGATTCTGAGTAGGGTACAATATGATGTAATTTATATTTGCAAAACCTTGCCCTGACTGCTTTGGAAAATTGAATGCAGGGGGTCAAAAACTGGAGTTGAAAGGCCATTTCAGGAGACATTTGCAGTGTTACAGGCTGGAGAGAGTGGCTTAGGCAAGTATACCATTGGTAAAATAAATGAGGATTGGTAGGAGGCAGGATATACTATTGAAGGCACAGTAAGTCCAATAGATGTTGAAAATGTCACATGGTACATAGACGTCAATGGAAACATTACCCTGAACAGTGCTATGCTATTTCAACCTACCTTTTAGCAGACTACCCAGCAGACAAAAAGTGTCTTTTTCTATCGCAATGTTTAACTTGGAAGTTCCCTCTTGGGAGGTGTTCAATATATGTTAATTTACAAACTGTGTTCTTATGTAAAAGCATTAATGCTATGCAATACAATTGATACAAATCCAAATCTTTGCCTTATACTTAGAAGCTATATAACTTTGGACAAATTTCAAAGCTTCTGTGATTCAATTATTTCATTTATAGAATCAAGATAGTAACATATAATTCAATAAATTGTGTCAAGTAGTAGGTGAGAATGTGAATTGCTAAGCACACTCTCTATCATGAATCAGCAACAACTCAACAGATATTTATTTATTTTCTCCTATAGTCTGAACAATTATTCTCAGGCTTTACATGTCATGAACAAATTTCACTGTATGTGCACAATAGGAATCATTGCCAAGACTTTCACGTACAATTGTTTTCAAGGGAAAGGTGGTCTTAATGATGCCTCGTGGTCCAACAACTTCCTAGTAACTGTCAGAGGCTCTTGGAACAAGATGTGACTATATGATGGAAATAAAAAAAAGAAAATATTCATGTGCTGGGAATTTGTCCCCTCTAGGCATGCATAATTTTCCTTTGGCAGGAGGCCTGAATGTTACTGGCTGCTTTCTATTCTCTGAATAAGAGAAAAATATTTTTTTCCCAGAAAAATTCTAAGTTCCCAGAGCTATCTATCAAGGAGATTTTAAGTAGACAAATTTTATTATAATTTAACTAGGCCTTCTTTGACCTTCAGTTATCATTGAATAAAATCACAAATATCCATGACTCTTTTTCAAAGTTGCATATGTTATTCAACTTTATGCAAGATGATACATGTTCATTTGAAAAAAAAAATGGCTGCTTGTTTTTGTTTATGTTTTTTATGATGGCAGCTGAACCAAGCTTAAATCCTGCAATATGCCTTGATTTGTATTAGTTATGTTCCCTAAAAATGGTAAAGAACAAAATTCAACCGAGTAATATTGAAGATTGGCTCTATTAAGGACTCTCTGAGGGGTTGTACAAAACTGAAGGTTATTATAGGAAGAAGGCTGAGACAAGGAAGCTATTACCAAATATATATATATAGGCCTTGATTTCTTATTTTGGGGGGGAAGGGAATGGCAATGTTTTTATCAAGCAGATAAAAACCTTTCTTCTATGGAGGAATAGAGAGGACCCAAATGACAGATTATCTCATTAGTGTTGACCAGAACACTCCAGACTGATTGATTAAGATTCTGTTTCTGGGGGAGGTTGAAATCGCAGTTAGGTCAGGTATTAAATCTAGGTTTGGTACCATAGGCTTTAAGCACAAATGATGTAATTTTGGGCCTGTGGTTTTCTCTTTAACATATATATGAATCGCACTCTAGTGAAAATGTAAAAACAAGCCAGAGAGAGTCTCAAAATCTTATTACGTAGGTAGAAATATAAGCATAGCTTTTTTTTTTTTTTTTTTTTTTTTGAGGGCAGTGTCACTGGCCCTCATAAGTGGGACCTGAACCAGGGCCCCTGGCTTCCCAAGCCAGAGCTTAACCACCACGCCACCCGGCTGGCCCAAGCATAGCTTAATTTTGACAGAGTACCTACATACCAGTACAAGTTCACTGGTGTGAACTGTTTCATTTGATTTTATTACTTATCTGTTCAATGAAGTACCTGCTTCATTGTTTCCTGGTGAAAGGCAACCTAACACCTCCTGTTTCCAGACTTTTCCCAGAGTTCCCTTTTGTTCATGAACTATTTGCCAGTCAGTTAAGAATATGCTGCCCTATTATCTCCAAACATTTTAGTGTTTCAGACTTTTCTTATTTAACAAATATCCCCATAGCCACCACACTTCCTCTCCTGTGTGTATGTTCTTGTCACCCTACTTTAGCTCTGACATGCTGTGCCTCACCTCAGCTAAGACCCTCCTGTGTAGAACTCTCCTTCTGCCCATGCTCCAGTATCCGGTGTGAAACGATTTCACAGCACAGAAGGCTCTTCACCTGCTCTGGTCTCTGGGCCCTGGTGCCCTGCTAAGGGCTGCCTGCTTCCCTTGCATGTCGATACCACCTGCACCTCACTTAGGTCGAATATCCTATACTGAACCACCACCCTTCACTTTGCTGGAACTTCTGTTCCTCACTCCCATTTCTCTCCTATGTGAATGCCTTTCTCATCTCCCTGGGCTCTGACCCCTGCTTTGGGCCACCATACCTCTTTTCCATTTAGTGCAGAATACTATCTTGCTTGGTCATACCTAATGGTTTTAAGACTGGATTTCTCAGAGAGAAAAAGGAAGGCATAGAAATGGTAGAAAAGGAAAGGGGAGAGAAGGGGTGGAATAAGAAGAGAAAGGCAATTCTCACGGTTTTCGCACATATTGGGATTAGTTTACCGAATCTTTTGTCTCACTGGCTTTCCTCTCAACTTTTTATCCTCTCTCAGTCTGTTTTCCTTGAATGACTATGTTAAATAAAATTAAAGGACAATTATGAAGATGATACTTCTTAAGCATGATTTTCAATGACAATATTAATTATAAAACTGAATGATTAGAACATTGCCTATTTCTTACTCATTTTCACTTATGCACATCTTTGATTCCTTGATTATTATGATTCCTTGATGTCAGTCTTGCATGGGCGGAGGGAAAGAGCTCTGATTACTGGGCAAAAATTCATAAGGAATAGTTAACAAAAATAAATCTGACACATATATTACTTTACTTCATGATTAAGTTAAAATGTGAAGTAGGTAAATCATCCCATTTTATAATTTTGACTTTCTGGCCTATGAGCCCCATGTTGCCTTCCAGATCTTCTTTTTGTTACCCCTTATCTTCTAGGCTTTTCTGAAAGCATGTTTCTTTCACTAATGGTTAGGACGGTCCTGCACACACTTACTTATATCTGCTTCCCACTCTAGGACAGTGCTCTCTAACAGAAATCTAAGGAAAGTCACCCATGCAATTAAAAAGTTTTAGTAGCTGCATCAAAAACATCAAAAAAACAAAAAACAGGTAAAGTTGAGCTAAAAATATATTTTATTTAATAAATGTATATACTAGTTATTATGTTAGCATGTAAAAAATATTAAATTATTGAGACATTTTGCATTCCTTATTTTTCATATTAAATCTTTGAGGTATGTGGCATAATTTAACTTATGCAACATCTTCATTTGGATGCTAAATTTCCATTAGAAATACTTGACTTTATTGAAATTTCACAGAATTATCAGTTGAAAAAGTAGATTCCTAGATCCAAATTGGTGTAAACACAAGTAAAAGTTTCCCAATTTATGAACTAAGTATTAATTTATAAAATTATAATTAAAATAATTTAAATGAAATAGAATTAAAACTTCAGGTTCTCAGTTCCACTATTTCAAGTATTCACTAGCTTTTAGTGGCTCGTGGTAGCTATGTTAAATAGTGCGGACATAATCACTTAGAAATAAGGAGTCTGAGTTCTAGCATGCTGTGGTATTGATAAAAAAATAGATATCAGTAAGTTTGAAATTATTCAATTAATCTGATTTAGAGACAGATTAGATCTGGGGTTATGAGAATTTAAGAGGAAATTCCAGAATACCTTGCATTATTCACCTGATATATTATAGATCTAAATAATGTTTCTCAAAACATTTAGTGTGAATCTTTCCCATCTTGCAAGATGGTGGGTGAAAAGCTGAGAAGACAGACGAAAAGGAGAAGAAACCTGAAGCCAACCAGACTGATGCTGGTGGCAACGTTAAGACAGGTAACCTCAAGGCCAAAACCCCTAAGATGGGGAAGCCCCACAGCAGCTGAAACCCTGTCCTGGTCAGAGGAATCGGGCAGATATTCTTGATTAGCTATGTGTTTCCGAAAGGCCATGTACAAGGGGAAGTATTCAGCAGCTAAATGCAAGATGAAAAGAAAAAGAAGTTTCTTGCTACTGTCACAAAACCAGATGGTGGCGACAAAAGTGGTGGCATTAGAGTGGTTTTAACTTCGAAAAATGCCTAGATACTATCTTACTGAAGATGTGCCTCAAAACTTTTTGAGCCATGCCAAAAATCCTTCAGTCAGCCTGTGAGAAAGCTTGTGGGTCCAGCATCACCCACAGGACCATTCTCATTATCCTCACTAGGTGCCACAGAGACAAGAGGGTGGTTTTCCTGAAGGAGCTGAGCAGTGGCTTGCTACTTGTGGCTGGACCTTGTCCCTCAATCAAGTTCCTCTGTGCAGAACACACCAGACATTTGTCATTGCCACCTCCACCAAAATTGATATCAGTGGTGTGAAAATCCACAGACATCTGACTTCAAGAAGGAGAAGCTCAGTAAGCCCAGTCACCAGGAGGGAGAGATCTTCGACACAGAAAGAGAAATGCAAGGTTACAGAGCAGCGCAAAATCAGTCAGAAAGACTTGGACTGGCAAATTCTGCCCAAACTCAAAGTTGTCCTTCGGCTCCAGGGCTACCGCTACTCTGTGTTTGCACTCACAAATGGGGTTTAGTCTCACAAACTGGTGTTCTAACTTTATTATGAAGAACCTAATTAAATGCCTGATCTGTTAAAATAAAAACCAAAACCAAACATGTAGTGTGAATAAATTTTCTTGAGGAGTTACTTAAAAATATATATTATTTGTCTATCACCCTGTTCCCTCAGAAATTCTGGTTTAGAAGTTCTAGGGTGAGGCTTAAAAAAATTGCATTTTAGTTAATTCTGCCTCAGATTGTTTTGAACAAAACTTTGAGGAATACTGCCCTCCAGAGTTGGACTGTATTAAAACCAGTTTCCAATACAGTATAAAAAAATAAATATTGATTGAGCAGATAATGTTTTCCTGCATTGATTAGGCAATGCTGAGCTAGAATTGTTAACCGTTGTGTTAAAGACATACACCTGCAGTCACAATTTACAGAATTTAGAAGCTTGTAAATAGGTATGGATAAGCACTGACACTATTAGATCATTAAGAAAACGGCAATGATAAGTTGTCTTAAGTGATTGATTCTAAATAATGAAGTCTACTGCTATCCCTCCCTCAGGTTTCCAATATTCAAATAATGGTTATGCTTCTATCCAAAGACATTTTCTGGTCTACAAATATAGAACATCAAGAGAAGCAGTGTTCTTAACACTACCAAGAGATTACTCAGTTGTCAAAAATAAAATAAAAAATAGTGTTTTGGTCACCTATACATTGATATTACTTTCTGCTTTATTTTACATTGTTTTATTTTCATTCCAAAATTTTGTAAACATGTATCTCATATCAGTATACTTAAACTTGTGTCACTACTTAAGTATTTAAACTTTGGATTTTTGTATCACAGATTTGAAATGGAGTTTTCTGACAGAAAACAAAGACATGGAACCTGGCTGACTCCACCTTCCCCTTGCAGCACTCACCCCCTTTCCCCGCCCCCTCCCCCAGTATTAGAAGCAGGGTCCAGAAGAAACAGTAGCAGTATCAGATTAAAGAACAGAATATCTAAAGCTCTGAGAATTGGAGAGACAGTACCATAGCTGCAGACACACAGTACGACTAATTCCTGCAACAGGGAAGGAGCTGTGGGTGAGACAGCCCTGGGCTGGAAGTTCCTATTGCTCAGAGCTGCAAACACACCAGCAGCCTCTTACAACCCACCCTGCCCCCACCTTTCTGGGCAGGTCCCTGCATAGGCAACCAGAGCCACCGAGACATACAGGCTCTGCATTGGGCTGCAGGGGCAGCATTGAGGTCTTAGAAGCTCAGAACTGTATTGCTCCCTCAGAACCAGGCAAGCTGCTCACAGAGGAGAAGCCCAGCTTTCAGGAAACCCCTCATTGCATGAGAAGCCAGAACAGTGCAAGAGAAAATAAAACACTACAATATGAGAGAAAATAAAAGGCTGCTGTGAGAAAGAAAATAAAGCATTTCAGCAACATCTACTGGAAAACAAAAGAAAGACCTCTTCATATCAACCTGCTGCAGAACCCACTCCTGTAGATGCCCAGGAAGAGAAATACTAATTTACTAACTTCAATGAATAACCAAAGTAACAAGACAGCTCAGAAAGAAAATGAAGAGTCTCCAGAAAATGAACTTAAAGACATGGAAATATGAGTATGTGACTTAAGTGACAGAGAACTCAAGATTTCAGCTCTGGAAAAACTCAAGATGCAAGAAAACACAGATAGGCAGTTTAATGAAATTAGAAAAAAAAATCAATGAACAAAATTAATATTTTATCAAAGAGATTGAAATTTTAAAAAAGGACCAAATTGCAATTCTGGAGATTAAGAACTCAATAAAAGAAATGAATAGTGAAATAGCAGCTTAGGGAATACAGCTGACCAGATGGAGGAAAGAATTAGTGACATCGAAGACAGAAATCTGGAAATAACATAGATGGAGGAAGAGAAAGACTTGAGAGTTAAAAGAAATGAAAGAACTCTAAAGAACTTTCTGACTCCATTAGAAGAGCAACATAAGAATAATAGGTATACCAGAAGAAGAAGAGAGGGAGAAGGGAACAGAGAGTATATTCAAACAAATACTTGATGAGAAATTCCCAAACCTGTGGAAAGAACTGGATCCTCAAATTCAAGAAGCAAACAGAGCACCTAATTGCCTCAATTGCAACAGGACTTCTCCAAGGCACAATATATTGAAGCTGTCAAAAATTAGTGAGAATGAAAGAATTCTCTAGGCAGCCAGGGACAAAAAGCAGTAACCAATAAGGGAAAGCACATTAGATTATCATCAGATTTTCAGTAGAAACTCTACAAGCCAGGAGGGAGTAGAATCAAATATTCAAACTATTGAAAAAGATAAATTATCAGCCAAAAATAATATATCCAACAAAGGTATCCTTTAGATATGAAGGAGGAATAAAGACCTTTCTAGACATACAGAAGCAGAAGGAATTTTCTAGCACATGACCTGCATTATAGGGAACACTGAAGGAGGCTATTTGACCTGAAACAAAAAAAAAAATCAAAAAAATACAAAACCATGAGCAAGATTACTAACAAACAGTAGTAAGTAGCAACCTCTACACAAAATAGTGCACTATACACTTAAACATAATAAAAAGCAAAGAAGATAAAAATATTTTAAAAAGGTAAAAAGAGAAGAAAAAGACAACTTGCTATTGCAACTCAGAAATCAACTCACAGCATAAGTAGGGATAAATAGTGACAGCAAAAACATAAAAGGGGAGAGAGTAAAGGTCTGAATCTGTAAAGGGGAGTGGAGATAAGAAGCATGCTGAAGAGAAAGGACTACTGTATATATGAAAATTTCTTTTACATTAACTTAATGTTAACCACTCAAAAAAAAAAAATCCAGAACTGAGACATATAACATTAAAAAAAAGAAAAAAACAGTGGGAAAAATCATGTAATAGCACCACACTAAAATAACAGACAGCAACAAAAAAGCAAAGAAACACTGAGATACCAGAAAACAAGACAAAATGGGTATAGGAAATTATCATATATCAATGATAACACTAAATGTAAAAGGACTGAACTCATAAATAAAAAGACACAGATTGAAAAAATAAAATGCAACCATATGTTGCCTCCAAAAGACACATCTCAGCTACAAGGACAAATATAGACTCAAAGTGGAATGGTGGAAATTGATACTCCAGGCAAATGGTATCAAGAGAAAATCGGGTATAGTCATACTTATATCAGACAAAACAGACTTCAGATTTAAAAAGATAATGAGAGACAAAAATGGGCATTTCGTGATGATAAAGGGGCAATACAACAAGAAGACATACACTTATATATATGCCCCTAATCAGGGAGCAACAAAATACACAAAGCAACTACTAACAGAACTAAAGGGAGAAATTGACCAAAACACAATTATAGAAATTATAGAAGGGGGCCTAAATATGTCATTGACAGTTATGGATGGATCATCCCAATAGAAAATTAGTAAGGAATACCAGCGTTTAATGGCACATTAGACCAAGTAGACAAATTGACATTTATAGAGCACTTCATCCTAGAAGACCAGACTATACATTTTTTCTAGTGTACATGAAATATTTCTAGTGTACACAGACCATATGTTGGGACATAAAACTAGCCTCAGCAAACTTAATAAGATTAAAATTACACCATGTTTGGTGTAATATTCTCTGATCACAAGGCTTTGAAATTGGATATCAATTGCAAAAGGAAAGCAGGAAAAACCACAAATATGGGGAGGTTAAACAACATGCTATTAAAGAATAACTGGATCAAAGAAGAAATAAAAGCAGAGATCAAAAGATCCTGATCAAAAGTCAGTAGAGGGAAGGAAATGATAAAAATTAGAGCAGAACTAAATGAAACAGAGAACAAAAAGACAATAGGAAAAATTAATGCAACAAAGCTGGTTCTTTGAAAAGATTAATGAAATTGACAAACTCTTGGCTAGGCTCACTAAGATAAAAAGAGAAAAGACACGGGCCGGCTGAGTTGCGTGGTGGTAAAGCGCTGGCCTGGGAAGCCAGCAGCCTCGGTTTGGGTCCCACATATGAGGGCCAGTGACACTGCCCTCAAAAAAAAAAAAAAAAAAAAAAAAAAGAGAAAAGACACAAATAAATGAAATCAGAAATGAAAGAGGAGAAGCTACCATGGATACAACAGAAGTAAAAAGGATCATCCAACAATACTATGAAGGACTATATGCCACAAAATTCAATAACCTAGAAGAAATGGACAAGTTCTTAGAAATATATGAGTACAAGAGGCCAACAGATATGTGAAAAAATGTTAGAAAAATACAAATGAGGTATCATCTCACACCTGTTAGAATGGCTATCATCAAGACAAATAATAACAAGTGTTGGAGAGGCTGTAGAGAAAAAGGAACCCTCACACATTGCTGGTAGAAATGTAAATTGGGACAGCTGCTACAGAAAACTATATGGATTTTCCTCAAAAAATTAAAAATATAATTACTATATGACCCAGCAATCTGTCTCCTGGGTATCTACCCCCAAAAATCTAAAAACATTTTTCCATAAAGATATATGGGCTCCGATGTTCACTGCAGCATTATTTACGGTGGCCAAGACATGGAAATAACCAAAATGTCCTTTGATAGATTGGATAAAGATGTGGAATATATACACAATGGAATACTGCTCTGCCATAAGATGAAATAGTGCCATTCATGACAACATGGATGGATCTTGAGATTATCATGCTAAGCAAAATAAGTCAGACAGAGAAAGTCGAGAACCATATGACTTCACTCACATGTGGGCTATAAAACTGAAAGCAACAAAGGAACAAGACAAACAAACAAAGAAACAGAAACTCATAGACACAGACAACAGTTTAGTGGTTACCAGAGGGAAAGGGGGGCAAAGGGGAATGGTGGAATAGGGTAAACGGGGACAAATATATGGTAATGAAGGATAACTGACTCTGGGTAGTGAGCACATAATGTGATATATACAAGTATATATGATTATTACAGAAATGCATGCTTGAAACCTATATAATTTTAGTAAGCATTGTTACCCCAATAAATTCAATTAAAAAATGGAACTTTGTGTTTGCCAATATCTGATGTTGCTTTAATGACTCACATTTAGTCTGTGATTTTAATTATTATGAAGAAATAAAAGACACCAAAGGAAAAACAGAACTTTGTTCAAGTATTTCTGCATATAGCCTCATTTTATTACAACTGTGCCAAAGTTGCTTGATTGTATGGGGACAATTTGAGTGAGAACAAAATGAGTAAATGTTGTGATTTGTGTCATGGCAGTCTGAAAGACATTTACAAAGAGATTTTTCTGGGACTTTCTACTAATGGGAATTTTAGTGTCAGACAAAACTGACAGCATCAACAGAACATCTCATTCCTACAATGATCTGTCATGGGCTTCTTAGACAATAAACCCTTGGCTCTCATTAAAATAAAAGGGCAATATTGAGGATGAAGTCTGCTGTGCTCCGGAGTGGTCCTTTCTGAAAAGAAGTCAAATATTTATGACAAAAAAACCCTCTGTTGGCTACAATGTAATTGGATTATGGATGCTATGAAACTCTAAATTGTACACATCATTGCTAAGAGATGTGCCACAGATGTGCTAAGATTAAGAGATATATTTTAGCTCACCAGTTTGGCAGGACAGATGGACTTCAAATAGAATGGGACTATAAGCTCAGATGGGACTTCATGGCTAAAATGTAAGCAGGTTCGCATGGAGCACATCTCTAAAGGAAGCAGTGACTTTATTACCTGTCAGAAAATTCAATCCTCCTACCTGACACATCCATCAAAGAAGTATTTCAGTCCCTTTTTACCCTTTTATTGAACAATTTTTTCTAGGCAGTTACTACAGGTCACCTCTTGCTTGACTGCCTGAATCAATAATAGGGATCTCTCAGTTTTCATTCCTTTACATATATGTTGATCTATCTCTAGAAAATTATCCTACATAGAGATTAACATGCAGAGTGTTCTTCATTTAAGACAGACAATGTGTTTTCTTCAGAATACTATAGACAGCAATAACAGCAGCAGCAACAAGAAAACATGATTTTCCAGTTTAAATATTGAGAAGCTCATTGGGCCTCCTAATTCATTAGAATTTGAGCTACGTTTTTTGGAGAATTTTTCCAAGTGTCACCATATTAAGGAGAAAGTTACAATATATCTGCCCTGAAAAATGTGTAGTCTGAAGAAAGAAAAAAGGACCCCTGCAAATTACACAAGTGTTCGGGAGAGATCATTTGATGAGTGTATGTATATTTACACACATTACTATATATGTTAAATAATTTTACAGTATTAGAAGGAAATGAAGTCAAGAGTAGGATATGGGACAAAAGTTAATTAAAAAAAGCTTCTAACAAAATTGGTTTAAAGAGGCATGATATGCTTATAAAACAAATGCAATTTTGTGGTGAAGGACTAAAGGAACTGTTTCAGCCAATGCTTAATTACCCCAGAGGTACTTCAGACTGAGCATACTTAATACCATAATCTGGAAATCACACTCATCTCCTGACCCTGTATGTATATTCAGTGGCAGAATTGCATTGCCTTCTAATTCTCTTCCCTCATGTAATTGCCAATGTTTTATCGTAGGCACTCTTCATCTTTCCCCCCTAACAAGGGAAAGTAGGAAGTACAATGAAATCAACTTCCTGTTGATGCTTAGGAATATGGGAGAATATATCCTTTATGCCAGGTGTGATTTCTTAGTCACCATTAAATATCCAATAACCTGGGTAGCTCTTCCTGAATAATGCAGGGCAAGAGCAGTAGTAAATGATTTGTCCTCTCCTTAGGTTAGCTTTGACCTAAATACGTTGCTCTTTCTGATGAATATGCTCCAGTAGAATGGGGTCCACGGGTCCACATTTAAAGAATCCTGGACAGTATTGATGGGAAAAAGGCCCCAGTAGTTTATTCTCACCCAGACCATTCAGATACTGGTCCTCCACCTCTCTTGGGGCTCAGGGAATCCCTCCAGTTTTCTTCAGCTCCTTTTTTTTCATCTCCTATCCTGTTACCAGTTCTCCCTCCATTGGGCTAGGGTCTGTGCCTGGATAGTCATAATGTGGACCAGCTTGACCAGCTCTTTGGGCAGAGCCTGTGTGGGCCTGCTCAGTCCTAGAAGCTGGGACTCACCATGGAGATGCAGAGATGCATCTTTCTCTCTGTTGGGGTAGCGTGGTGGCAGCTCTCATTGAACAGCTCCATCAACTTGGGGCTCAGGTCCTACTCCAACTTCATGTGAATGGCAGCCTTGACCAGATCAATGATCTGTGAGCCCGCTGCCCAGGACTGACCCATGCAGCAGGCCTCGGAGACCAGGTGACTGAGATAGGATGCCGTCTGGGCATCAGCAGCTGAGCAGCATTGGTTACCACCTCAAATCGCATTCAGGCTCAGACTCCTCTGCGGGAAATACTGTCCTCACGTCCTGAGGCACGCTGGGAAGTGGATTCCTCCTTGCTTGAATGAACCACGCGAGATCCCCAGGGTTCATGGGAACTATAATCAGTGATTCTCCAGACTCAAGAGGGCGTCGGATGCTCAGAACCAGAGGAATATAAGGAAAGAGGTATTTCCTGTGGGCAGAATTATTCTGTGTCATTGCCTGTAGATCTTCTAATCTAACTCCTCATTTTTAACATTCAAGGAAATGGGAATTTAGTCCATTTATTGAATATATAATTATTGTACTCCAGACCCAGGGCTGGAAGCTGAGGAATAAAAACAGGCCCCTGTTAGGTTTACAGAACACTGGGGAAGATTGACAAGTGAGTAGATAATTGCAACACGGTGTGCTAAGTATTGTGATGGGACTAAGCACAGGATGCTAATGAAACTTGTCACTGGACTTGAGATTCGGGGGGACAGGGGGTGCAATGAAAATTTCCAACAGGAGATTTTAAGGGAACAGTCTAGAAGAGAGCATGAAAATCCCTTTCTTCGTTCCTCTTTGCCAACCTGAGGCAGCAGCATGACGGAGGCCAGGAGTGGAGAAAACTTTGGGGGAGTTGTTCTCTCAGAAGTGTTAAGGTGTAGTTAGGTGTGGGTGAAGTGCGGAGAGCAGAGATGACCCTGGTGGGAAGCCAGTCAGGGGCCAGTCCCAGCTGGGCCTCATTGGCCTTGTGAAGTGGTTTTGTCATTATCCTAGGAACAGTGGGAAACTAGGGACATTTCTAAGCAGGGGTATGGCAGAATCAGATATTCCAAAGATAATATGCAGTTTTTAAAATTTATTCAGATTTTATTTTATGTCCTTAAATATTATTTTTATAGACTTCTTCATATATTTCTATGTATTTTTCCCCAACTTCCAATTTTAAAAAGTTGAATATCACAAAGCAACACCCTCTACCTTCTACTAGAGTCACCATTTTTTCATTTATATATATTTATACATTTATATATATATATATATATATATATATATATATATATATATATATATATAAATAGACTTTATTTTAGAGTAGTTTGGTATAACTGGAAAATTGAGTGGTAAGTATAGCAAGTTACCATATCCTTCCTCACTCTCCACACCACATACTTTCCCATTATTAACATTTTGCATCAGTGAAATTATAGGTGTTACAGTTGATGTGCCTTGTACCTTTGATGGTTTTGAAAAATATACTCATATAATGGGGTATATCCATCATGATATTACAATATCATACAGAATAGTTCCGCTCTCCTAAGAAGCTCCTGTGCGCCACCTGTTAATTCTTCCCTCCCTCCTTCCAAATCACTGGAACTTATTTTTTCCTTGTCTGGCACTTCCCATGCATTGCTGAATAGAACTAGTGAGTGGACATCTTGTTTTATTTCTGATTATAATTGGAAAGCTTTCACCATTAAGTATGAACTTTTATGTGATGTAGATACCTGCCCTATATGGTTGAGGACTTTCCCTCTGGTCCTTGTTTTTTGAGAATTTTTATTATGAATAGACGTTATTGTATTAAATGTTTTCAAAATGTATTAAGATGATCATATGATTTTATTAAGATGATTATGTGGTTTTACTCTTCTATACTGTTAATATGATGAGTTAACAAATTCATTTTTAATAATATTTATTAACCAATATTTTAGGTCTGGTAAAACTCACTTGGTCCCAGTGTATTTCCTGTTTTTATATTTCTGGATTATATTTGCTAATCTTTGTGCAGGCTGTTTTGGTGTGTATCATGATGGATATCAGTCTTTACTTTTCTCTCCTTGAAATATCTTGGTCTGGTTTTGGTATCATAATGCTAGGTACATAAGATGAATTTGGACGTGTTCCTTATTTAATTTAATTAATTAATTAATTTTTATCATAATTTTTTTTCTAAAGAATTAGTGAAGGGATGATAATTTTTCCTTAAATGTCTGATGGATTGGGACAAAGATGCCATGTGGCCTTGGAATGATTTTTTTGTGGAAAGGTTTTATCTTGCAAACTCAATTTCATATATATATACATATATATATATATATATATATATATATATATATATATATATTTTTTTTTTTTTTTTCTAACATCATCTTATTACTTTGCATCTTTCAAAGAATTTTTCCAACTCATGTAAGTTGTCAGTTTGTCAGTTTTATTTGCAAGGATTTGTCATACTATCTTTTAATTTTATGTTTTCTATGTATGTAGCATTTGTGGTGATGGCTCTTTAATTCTTGTTTTTAGTAATTTTTTTTCTTATTTAGTTATTACCAATCCTACTAATGGTGTTTCAGTTTTGTTGATCTTTTCAGAGTAGCTGCTTTGCATTTTAGGAGTTTTTCTCTGTGTTTATCCATATCCAGTTTATTCTATTTACTTTGGGCTAACTTTACTCTTGTTTTTCTAGCTTCTTAAGAGGTAGAAGCTTTAGTTATTGATTTTAGACTTTTTTCTTATTTAATATAAACATTTAAAGCTATATATTTTCTTATAAGAGCTGTGTTAATGGTAGACATTAATTGTGTTTCATTGTTTTTTCATTTTGATTTAGTTCTTAATATTTTGTAATTTTTCTTTTGATATTCTTTTTAACCTATGGGTTATCTAGAAGTGTATTATTTAATGTTTAAAGTAATTATTTTACACATACACCCTGTTTTCTGGGTTTTTTTTTTATAAGTGGTAAAGTAAATGGAGCCAAAATTATTTCATCATGCAGAAGTCCTTTTTAATGACTTTCTAATGTTTGGAGTTTTGCCATTATTTCTCTCTCTATATATATTTTCGTGTGTGTGTGTGTGTGTGTGTGTGTGTGTGTGTGTGTGTGTATACAAAAGAAACCAGAACATTAATTTCTTATTCTTCCTTGCAGTTAGAAAAACAAAAACAAAATCCTAGATCCACTAATCGAATGCTCCAGTGTGTGATCTTGATTCATAATAACGCAATGCGAAGAAGTGGATGCATTAGGAAATCCATTTTTTCTAGTAATCTTTGTGACTAAAACATGAAGCTATTGGGTTAAAGTGGCTGGTGTTTGATGTCCAGTGGTCAGTGTCAGCAGTGCAGTTTTCGTATTTTCTTTAGTTAGATAGCCTCAAAACAACACTTTGGCCTTCCCTGATCCCTGAGATTTTGTGAGATACCTTTTAATAAATTGCTTTTCCACCTGAAATAACTAAAGTGGCTTCTGTTGTTTTCAAATAGGAACACTGAGTGATAATTATTTTCTAAATATTTTCAAGTCAGTTAATTAGCTTTTAAGCAGAAATATTTGACAGCTTCCCTGTACTTTAAGACAGAGTAAATATTAATGAGTTGTACATTCATGTTATTAGAATATGCAGTCATTTTTTATATTGTCTTTGAGTATGATAAATTTTCTCACTGAGTAATTACAACGTGTATTGCATACAATATTTTTGCTATTGGTGTTTTATCCTCCAAACGTCTTCTATTTCACCTTTATTCTACTATATTCCAAACAGTTAAGAAACCAGTCTGGCATAATATGAGAGCCTGTGGAGTGCTGTTTCTGACAATTCATTTCAAATTGCTGCCATGAAAATTTCTTTGAATTAATTTAGTTTAGTGTCTGATTTTCCTTTTATTATTATTACTGTAAGACAGACAGCACAAAAAACTATCTCTGACAAATGACTCCAAAACTGGTTCACCCTTCATATCAACCTCATCATGATGCATGTAAAATTGTGGGCCAGCTCAGCAGTTAGTTCCTAGTTAGAGATTCTTCAAGTTTAATTTTCAGAATGTGTAAATTATTGTAGATTGGTTGGCCTGACTTTATAAATTGGAAATTTCAACATACTTATTCCAAAGAATTGCATACATCATCATCATCATCATCATCATCATCATTATTATTATTATTAATTATCATCATCATTGTATTTTTGGTGGTGGATGAGTAGGGCACTGCTAGGTATATAGCAGTAGGCACATAAGTGAAAGTTACTTGCCCTTTATCTTCTGTTTTTTTATTATCTTCTTTACATTTTTAAAACCCACTTTATGTTGTTCCATGCCTCAGAAGTGTGATCCTTATAAGCTCTACATTCAAAATGCTTTGATTGGCAAATGGGAGACACCAGTAGGAGATCACTGGTGAAAGGAAGAAAGGCAGAGATAATTATTACTTCCTCCTTCCTGGTATGTGATTGGCCATAGATGAGTTCCTCTAGTGGAGGCTGCAGCTTCTGCCTGGTTGTTCTACAACTGGTTTTCTTTCAGAAAACAGCTCCATGTCTCATTCCTTCAGACTCAAAAGTGTTACTGTTTTTTTCAGGGTGCTTAACCCTCCCTTGTTACTTTTACTTAACCTTGCCCAACAACTCCATAAATAATTTTTTCCTTAAATTCATTTACTCACCACTTTTGAATGGATGGTCTTTTCCATTCAATGGGGCCCTCACTGATATAGTAATTAGACCAGGAATGGATGGCACCTGGGTTTTTTGAATGGCAATCTGGGATTGGGTTGCTCATGTATTTAATGAGTACATGGATATCTTTCTTGTTCAGGAAAAAGAAAAAAGAGAGAAACTGGTAATCTATGGCTTTCAGTGGCATTATAGTTACTCCAATTATCATGAGTGTGTATTGAAAGATAGAGTACAGTCAGCACCAACCACATGGCTATATGCCCAATGCAGTCACAAAGGCTCCATGCTTGGGTTTTAGTGCTCTGTAGTCACTATCTTGAAATTCTTAATAATTTTATTTGAATTTATGATGTAAGTGATGTCTCATGAAGCATGTGCCATGGGCTTGGAGCCTCAACTTACATGCAATCCCACCTGTCTAACTTCTTGTGGCCTTTTCTTGGCCACTTATTCCCCTGCCCCTGCCCAGGTCTGCTGCCCCCTTCTGTCCCAAGTGGGGACCCAGGTGCTGGCACAGAGAGGGTTGAGGTCAGACATATACACTCGCACCACTCTGTCATGTGGCAGGACCACACCTACCCCTATGAGGGTCTGCACTTGTGTCACAACTTTCCCCATGCCTCAGTCAATATGATACTTAGTAGCAAATTTTAAAAAAAGGAAACAAAAAATAAACAAAACCATGACAGTCGAGAGAGACCATGGAAGAAAGAAAACCTTTTTTCCAGGTTTTGAACAGGGGCCTTCATTTTCATTTTCCATTGCCCCCTACCCATTATATAGCCAGCCCTGGATATAATGCAACTGAAGAGCAAGTTTGAGAAATGAAATGTGTGTAGCATGTAGTTACTATGTCTGATGATGATTAAAAACAGTTGAATCATGTACAGCAGTTTCTGACAAAACTAGGAAGTGTACACAAAGAAAAGAACAAAAATAAAACTTGAATACCCAAATAAGAGCACAAGGGGACAATTGGAAGTCTTCTATAGCAATTTTTAAAAGTGCCTTATCTCTAATCAGAGATATGGCGGAAAATCAATCCCAAGGTCTGAATATAAAATTTTTAGATTGCAGCACTCATTAATTGCTCTGTTCGACCTATTTGTTACACTGAAGAAGAAAATTACTGCCCAAATCTGCCCCACCATCAGCTTTTGTAAAAAAGGTTTTTGTTTTATCAGAACACGACTATGCCCATTTATTTGCATGTTGTCAAGCAGTGCTTTTTTTTTTAATTTTAATTTTTATTTTTTAATTAGTTTCAGGTGTACTACACAATGCAATAGTATACTCTTTATCAAGCAGTGCTTTCTAATGGCAGAGTTGAGCAGTTGCAATAGAGATCATAGGCCAGGAAAACCTAAAATATTTACTATCTGGCCCTTTATAGAAAAAGTATTCTGTCTCCTTCCCTAAAGTAAAGACACCGACAAGATGGGATGAGATCTGAGACATGAAATGGGGACATTTGGTTAGGACATTAGGCTGGAAATTTTGAATCCCCAATTCCCCATGACACTTTTTTATTTTTTGTTTTTCCTAGTAAGGATCTACTCCCACCTCTAGGCTCATAAGGGGAACTACTTACTAGCATAACTCAGACCAGGGATACAAGGTGTGGGCCAGGAGTTTTTTGATTTTTGATTGCTGTACCCCACCATCTTAGGTTTAGGGGATTTGAAATCAGTGCCCGAGGGAGTACTGAGTCAATCGGAGAATTTGTCACATGAGTTCTTCATGTCTATAAACCAATACAAAGTTTGTGTGAACTGTATTGGCCAGAATCATTGATTTCCTGTTTATTGAGCAGATAATATGTTTCTTCCAGACAATGGGGCCAAGAAGGACTCTGTCTGGAACCCAGTGGATTCAGTATTTGAGATGATTTCTGATGTAGCAAATGATAACCTAGTACCTCGCATTTTGCACTACCATAAAAACAACCAAAAACATATGGCATTGACTTATTCACCAAGTGACAGGTGAAAGTCAACCTCAAAGAGAGTGGAGAAATGGAAAGGGAGTCAAGGAATGTGACATTGAAAACCTACGTAAATGACCTTGAAGTTAAATAGAGGAAAATGTTATAAAGCTGGAGGTAGCCTTGGTATATAATGGCAAACATTTGGTACCACAGTCCGATGGAATAATATGGAAAATAGGAAATATTCTTAATGGTCTTGGTGATCTAGCTAAAGAGAGTTGTAGGCGGAATAATTGAGAGTACCATCTGGCTTCCTCCTGCTGTGTATAATAAAATGTGAGAAGGAAAAGATGCACTGAAGAATAAGCTCTTAAATAAAGTGAAGCCGGGTTGTGCTGCTGGGTACAAAATCTAGGTTCCCATTCAGAGATTCCTCTGAGAGCAGAGGGGCTTAAGGCCATAGGTTAAATCCAAGATTAGACTATTAGGACTTTTTTTTAAGATAACAAAAAAAATCTTAAATAATCATTCATAGCCCCATTTAGACAGACAAAGATTCTCTGAAGATTTTACATACCAAATAGATCCACTCTTAAATCATAGAGTTTTTAATAATCATAAGGATATTGTCCCATAGCAGCAATGTAGGGAAGTCAAGGTACATAAGGATTTATCTTAACAAGATTTGTGGTTGTAGCTCTTGTCTAATCTAGTATACCCAGATTAGATTCATAGGAATCTTACAAAATTTTAAGAGTTGCTAGGTCCTGGTAGAGGTACATGCCACCAAATTATACTAAAAGTATAGAGACATTAAGAAGTGAAAAGAGGCCTCTGGATCCTTGGTCTAACACGGTTAGAAAGCCTAGCAGTAACACTGTAATTTCTAATGAAAAAGGAAGAGTGAATTGATGAATCAGAGAACAGAACCAGTAGTCAAGAAGGCAGAGCCAAAAGCCATGTAGACTTACTCCCAGGGTGTAGGGAGGAGCCTTAATCAAAAGATTGACAACTTGTGCCTAGATATATTTCAGAATATCTATGGACCAGTGACTGCTATATGAATCCTATTTTTCCTCTTTTGGAATGAGAGATATTTTATGCCTTTTCTGACATTTAATGTTGGTTATGGAGGGACAAAATTGTCTCTTTAATTGAGAGTTCTTCATAGTGAGAGAAACTATACTCAAAAATGTCTACTTTTAGGAACCACATTAAAGAGTTCATCTAGAGCTGGACCTGATATAAATAACAATATTCAGGATTCAAGCTTGAGGCTGATTTTATAAAGAAATATTGCTTTAGGATAGGGAGTCTAGGATGTGGGTGAGAGTTGTTTTGCCTGTGATTGGTATGTAAATAATCTGTGGCCAAAAGACCAACTCTGGCAGTTTCAAAGTATAGTCATCAAATTCATTGACATTTGTTTCATTGGAAGGTGTATTCCTTGTCTCTTCCTCTTTTTATTAATTGTAATTTTCCATCACAAGATTCCATTTTTGTTGATAGTAGAAAAATAATCTAGTCAATTCCAGATTTCTCAGCTCATCGCAGAAATTTCTCAGAGTGTGAGCTTGTGCTATGGGAACCCAAGTTCTCTGTGTGCCTGTGTTTGTGTGAGGGACTTAGGCACATGATGGCATGGGGAGCTGGTGAGGAGTGGAAAGGGGGCCATGACCCAGGGCATTCTGGCCTCTGCCATGGATACCATTTCTCCACATTGTCCCTTGCACAGAGATTTCCAGGTCGCCTTGGGCAGTGTTACTGGTCAGTCTGGGTGTTCGCTCAGTTCCCTGTGAGTCCTTTAGAATTGGAATATGCTTCAGAATGTTGTCTGTCGTACAAATAAGTTTGTAATGCCAAGAATGTTGCATTTTTGGACCTGCCTGCTCTCCACCTTCCTCAAATAGCAGTTCTGTGTTTCATATTATTGAAGGATTTGCATAAATGGAGAAGGATACATGAATTAGCTTAGAGGTCAATTCCTCTCCCAAGATCCACAAGGCAGAATACCGTGAGTTTGTCTCTTCCTCTTGAACTTAGACTCTTATTGCTTGAAAGATATAATATAGTAGGACAGTTTCTAGGCCCAAGGTTTAGGATTCTGGCCACTTTCATTTTCCCTCTCTTGGAATGTAGACTCTTATATCTCAGCCACCATGCTGAAAGGAAATCTAGGCTATGAGTAGAGGCCTTGTGTGGGTATTCCTACTGACAGCCATAACTGTAGGTCTCAGAGCATCAGCTGCCAGACATACAAGTTAAGAATCTGAATCGAAGCACAGCCCCCATCTGACTGCCACTACAAGAGAGATCTTTTTTTTTTTTTTTTAAGATTTTATTGGGAAATTGGGAGAGGGAACAGCTTTGAAAATCGTGTAAGGAGGACAGACAAGTTGCTGTCCTTTTGTTCTTCAGTCTAGTTGTGTAGGATGTCACTTCACTGGCCCTTGTTGGTATTATCATTCCTGTCTTCCCTGCTGAGGCAGATCGGTTGCCGGCCATTGGATGGCCCCTCACGGTGGTTTACAGCAGCTCACGAAAGCTCATGCCTGCTGCCGGCCAGCCCTGCTGCAGCCTATGCCATCGCCAGTAACTCCCGGCACCCCAGCTCCAGGTAGAGCTGTTGTTCACCATCTTAGATGCAGAGGGCGCAACGTCACTGGCCCTCATGTGGGATCCCAACCAGCGCCCTGCTGCTCAGAGCTTGTGCTCCCAAGCCAACTCTTAAACAACAAGCCATTTGGCTGGCCCTACAAGAGAGATCTTGAATGAGAATTCCTTAGCTAGCTAAGCCCAGTCAACCTCCAGAATGATGGAAGATGATAATGAAATTATTCTCCTTGTTTTAAGGCATTAGTCTCATTTGTTATGTAGCAATAGGAAACTGCAATGACATTTATCTCTAAAAAATAAATTATCTTGTACAATATCTATATTATAATTATACATAAAATTAGCAATGAGAATGGGAATTTACTTTTAATTAAACATTTCATACAGGCTTTTTGACAAAAACTTTCATCCTATATTCTATAATTAAAACTAAACATACTAGATAGGAAGGGCTATGTCCAAGATATTACTAGTAACATAAGACCCTTCACTGTCTTTAGTAATCCAGAAATAAATTATGTTCAGTAGACCCTACACACTCATGCAACTCTAGGTTGAAATAAAACAAAGTAAAACAAAAAGTAGGGCTTCAACTTTAACTGACCATAATTTGAAAATATAGAAGGAATGCATTCTCTTTCCAAGCAATCTAATATAAATCTTTCAGGTATCTCATATTATAATAGTGAAATATAAGATAATGAATGAAACATTTGAAATGTGAAAGTATAATGACTGGTTTTCTATACAACATCCTACTGTCCATTTATTAACTCAGTGTTAATTATTTGGGTATTGATCATCAATTTCCCTTGATTTCTAAATAACACATTAATAATTAAGTATTATCTGATTTATTTCACATTTTCATGGAATTGTACTTTTAGAATGTATAATTACTATTTTTTTACTTTCCTTTGTAAAGAGGTAGACTTGGAAATAATTTATTAATATATACCTCTAGTAAATCATTTTTAATTGAAAAAAAATGCTTTATAAGCTTATGTTTTAGAGTGGACTCAAAATCCTGTGATTTTTTTTATATATACCCAAGTTCTACTGTTTTTTAATAAATTTTTGTTTGTATGTATTTGAAATAGCCACAGTAGACCAAAATATTTTGCTCTAAGGAAGGAAGAATACAGACAAGGCTTGTAGCTAGAATTTGCTTTTTAGTTTTTAATCCATGTGCAAGTTTTCTCAACTGAAAAATGGAAAAGGCAGTATTTCCCCTTGTTACTTCACTGGATTGTTAAAAGTATCTACGAGATTAGTCATGTGAACATGCTTTGCAATCAATATGTATTCATAAAATAACAGCTATGTATCATACACCATTTTAGGTGAGTTAGAATGAAATCTCCCATAAAATGAAAGAGAATCATAAAATGCAACACTTATAGGAGACATTGAAGACAATCACACCCTCTCTTATCATTTTACAGATAAATGAAACCAGAATCTGTGTCCCCTGAATAGTAAGGTAGTATCTACAAAACCATCACCAAGGAAATAAATTCTACATTGAACAATGTATTGTTTTTTCATTTTAATAATTTTGGACCAAATGCAATACCCCCTAGGATAGATTTTGACAGCCACCTAGCCTTTCCCATCAGGGAAGTGAATCAGAGGAAGTCCTAAATTTCAGGTGAAATCAAAGCATGTCATTCTTTTCAATAACAGCCATCACTAGCCATAGCTCAGATTCCTCAATGCTGCCTAGATACTTAGCCCATGAGAAGAGGCTCAGAGAAGTGACAAATGATCCCAGCAGCAAACATAGATCATGTCAGAAGATGGCAGTAAAGGAGCAGAAGCAAAGGCAACCAGGACCTTAGATTTCAGGTTACATTGATTCCAGCTCCTATTATCCCTCAGTGGAACAGAACTCAGTGTGTATACATTTTGGTTCCTGAAAAATTAATATATGCATTTTTAATAGAATTGAAAACAATATTGGCAACATTATACATGGCAAAAAAAAATGTCCCTGCTGTTGGCAATGAGAACATGGGATGCAAATTACAGTAAGATGTGGTTAACTACCCTGAGGAACTTACATAGTAGTGGGTGAGACAGAAAATATGTCAGCAATTAATGTGTAAACAGAAGTAGGAGCAGCATGCTATGGGATTGCAGAAAGAGAATATGTTAATAAGTTTAGGGATAATCGAAGTTTTTCTGAAGGAAGAAATGTTTAAACTGAGCACCAGTGAACAAAAAGGAATGAGTCAGGAAAAAAAGGGTAGAAGGTTTTCCTGGTAAAAAGAACAAGACTAAAAGGTTGGGAGAAACAGGTTATTCATTTAGAGAATATTAGGATTATTATTTAGGAAGAAAAAAATGTTGTATGTGGTAAAAGAGAACTAATATATTTGAGTACAAATGAAGTTAAGTGTATACACATATCAATACCTGTAATCTTCACCATTTCCTGGTTTGGTACATTCCCATTATCCATGCTTTTCAGAAGAAGAAATTAAAGCTGAGAAAAGTTCATTAATGCTAAAGGTCATATTTTTAAAATAAATTTTTATTTTTCAATTATAGTCGACGTACAACATTACACTAGTTTTATGTACACAATACAGTGACCAGATATCCACACAACCTATGGAGCTGTCACTCTGACAAACCCAGCACTCATCTGACACCATATATAGTTATTACAATATTATTGACTATATTCCCTATACTGTACTTTACATCTCCATGATTATTTTGTAACTACAAATTTTTTACCTCTTGAACCTTTCCCTCCCCTCACCCAACCTGTTAACCCACTTCCCATCTGGCAACCAGCAAAATGTACTCTGTAACTATGAGTTTGTTTCTTTGTTTGCTTATTTATTTTGTTTTTTTAGATTCCACATATATGTGAAATCATATGACATTTGTCTTTCTCTGTCTGACTTACTTCACTCAGCATAATAACCTCTAGGTCCATCCCTGTTGTTGCAGCTGATGAGATTTCATTTATTTTTTATGGCTAAGTAATATTCCATTGTATGTGTGAGTATCTCACTTCTTCTTTGTCCATTCATCTATTGATGGACACTTTGGTTGCTCCCATATCTTGGCTACGGTAAATAATGCTGCAGTGAACAAATGGATGCAAATGTCTTTTCAAATTAGTGTTTTGGATTTCTTCAGATAAATACCCAGAAGTGAAATTACTGAGTCCTTCTTTGTCTCTTATTATAGACTTTGTTTTAATGTCAATTTTGACCAGTATAAGTTTTGCTATCCCAGCTTTCTGTTTATCTGTTTGCAATTTCATGAAATATCTTTTTCTTTAATTTCAGTCTGTGTATATCTTTCCATCTGAAGTGAATCTCTTGTAGGCAGCATATGTAAGGCTCTTGTTTTGCCAAAGGTAATATTACTAAGAAACAGTAAAACTAGCATTGGAACTTCCTTTTTGCCTCCACAATCTCTACCCTTTTCATGGAGCTGGAATAGTTAAATATTGATAAGACAATCCATATATATAAGAGACTTCCAAATGTCAAGCTTTTTCCCACATAAACCAAGTATTTCAGTTGCCAATTATGTGTGCCCATTATAGGGAGATGCAAGCTTATTATTGTTTTTATCTTCTTATCAAGATTTGAAGATAATATATGTAGTGAACATAGGTCAAACAGGTATAGTAAAAAATGGTGTGTGGTTTATCTAGTGTACATTTTCATTCAATTTCTTTTGATTTGTGCTGATTCAGATCAATGCTCTTTTCCATAAAATATCTGGGGCCAAGCATTGACTTCAACAGTGCTTTATTGGAAACTTATATTTAAAGAAAAATAATGTACTTTTAAGTAGATGACTGTCACGTTCCTGTATGACTGAGCAGGTGGGAGTGGAGAAGGGACGGCGAAAGGTTAAGAAAGAGAGTCACAAAATAAGAGAGAATACAGTTCGGGGCCAGGGGACCCCAGCCTCATAGACTGGAGCCCCAAATCGGGCCTGACCATTCCTTTTATTATCTTACACATAAGCAAGGGTCAATGTACCTTCCACGGTCTGTGAGTCTCACACCCAAGAATTAATCTCTAGGCCTAATTTCCCAACCCTGCAAACTGTCATTACTGGAGGTCCCATGAGGTTATTGTCATGCACCTCTTAAGAGACAGAAGCTTCCTCTGCCAAGGCTTATTGATAAGAATGCAGGGAGTACAGGTATTATCACATGAATGGGTCATTTCACAGGCAGGCTGCCAGAACCTGAAGCAAGGGATTTATTCCCCTTTTCCCCTCTCCCTGAGATTTCTCCCATGGCACCCACTGGCACCCACATGACTGTGTCTGGCTTCGTGTCCCTCTCATGGGATGTACCCGTCATTGACGAACCAGCCATCCTTTGGAGTCAAGTGGGGATACATACAGCAAGCATAATATTGAAGTTATGATCTGTCTTTATGGAGAGGTGCATGGGGGCAGACAGGCAGGCTATAATGTGACAGATGGCATTTTATTCAGGGACATTATTTGTCTAGCATAAAACTGAAGCAATTCTATGTAAAATAACTGGTACACAAGTTTGAATTATACTCTCCTGTGTCCATGGAAAACATAACCTTTTCCAATTCTCTTTTTTTTTATTAGTTTCAGGTGTATAAAACAATGTAATAGTTAGACATTTACACTCCTCTCAAAGTGATAACCTCCCCTCCCAATTTACAATTCCATTGACTCTATTTCTTATGTTGTACTCCACATCCTGTGACCATATATGTGTTAAATTATAGTTGACATTCATTATTATTCAACTTCAGCTTCAGGTGTACACTGCAGTGATAAGGCATCTACCTTGTCCATGAAGTGGTCTCCCTAATAAGACAAGTGTCCATTGGATACCCTACAAAATCTTTACAACATTATTGATTATATTCCCCAAGCTGCCTTTCATATCCCCGTGGCAGTCTTATGTTAATGATAATGCTTTCTAATCCCGTCACCTTCTCCCTCATCCCCACCCCTCTCCCTTCTAGCAACCCCCAGTTTTTTTCTCTAAATTTCTGAGATCATTTCTGATTACTTTGCTCATTTATTCTAGTCTTTAGATTCCACATATAAGTGCGATCATATGGTATTTGTCTTTCTCTATCTGACTTATTTCACTGAACATAATGGTCTCTAGGTCCATCCATATTGTTGCAAATAGTAAGATTTTATTGTTCTTTATGGCTGAGTAATACTTCATTGTATAAATGTACCACAATTTCTTAATCCAGTCATCTACTGATGGGCATTTTGGTTGTTTCCATGTCTTGGCTATTGTGAATAGTGCTGCAATAAACATAAAATGGGCAGAGGACATGAAGAGACATTTTTCTAAAGAGGACATACAGATTGCCAACAGACTTGAAAAAAAATGCTCAATCTCAATAATCATTAGAGAAATGCAAATAAAAACTACAATGAGATACCACCTCACTCTGGTCAGAATGGCTATCATCAACAAATCAACAAACAACAAGTGCTGGTGAGGATGTGGGGAAAAGGGAACACTGGTGCACTGTTGATGGGACTACAGATTGGTACATGCACTATGGAAATCAGTATGGAAGTATCCCAAAAAACTGGAAATGGAACTACGTTATGACCTAGCAATTCCACTCATAGGTATCTATCCATAGAAATCCAAAACGCTAATTCAAAAACTATATATGCACCCCTATATTTATTGCAATTCTCTTGGCTTCTAAGGATAAATATAGCTTCAGAATCCTTTTTAACCCAGTATTTCAGGCAGCACAACAAATTAATAAGAAAATCGGGGTTGATAGTGGGTTTTCTTCCTTGTGCTAGCGGTTCTGAAAATATCTTTGAGATAGACATTTTGAGATAGACTTTGAGATAGAAAACCATGATTTCATTAGTCTATATTGGAGTTCCAGATGCAAACGGTTACTCGGGAAATAATTAATGAAGAATGATTATGACATTAACTGAATCAACATAAGACTAAGGAAGACTTCCTTATTGATAGAATTGCCAGTATGGTTTTTTTTGTTTATTGTTTTGTTTTGTTTTGTTTTTAGCTGGGCCATCCTGCCACCTGTTAGCAGCTCAACGGCAGCTCAGCTTGGGCTGGGCATTGAACTGCTGTTGCTCAGCACTCAGCTCACACTCTGGAGTGAGCTCTTAACCAACTGAGCCAATCAGTATGTTATCAAAAGTATGTTGGATACAATGAAATATACAAGAGTAGGTTCCATACCTCATCTGTTCTTGAATGTCTTATGATCTTTTTCAATACTGTTATTTTCTCCATTCTGTAGTTCAGGAAATGCAGAAGAATGTGACATTCCATAAAGAAATGTAAGACAATGTTATGCCTCACATATTATTTAATATTAACTCTATTCACAGTTACTTCATATTAGAGTATATCGTAACACACTGGGGATGCTTTGGCCTAAGTCACTCAGGCACAATTGCATTTCAACAGCATTTGAGGAGTTATTTAATGCTTGTCTTTTTCGGCTAGACTGAACTCACTGAGGTTAGATATTGTTTCTCTCTTCATCACAGCATTCCAAGTTTTTAGCAAAGTGGTTGGTATGAAGTAGGATCACAGGAAAAAAGAAATGGACAAATGAATAAATTAATGCATTTAGTCAGAGACACCCACCACAACAGGTCTAATGCCTGATCATAACAGAAATTACAATCCACTGCTTAAGTGTAACTTATTTCAACTTCCTTTATTTCTTTCAAAAATATCTTGCAAAAACATTTATGCATCATTTATACCCATATCCCTCAAGTTCCCATTCCTCACAATCTCTACTTTTCTCTACTATATTACTTCTAATTATCTCCAAAGTATTTGGAAAACACTACATTAAACAATCATAAAATAATGCGATCTAGGGCTGGCCGCATGGCGCAGTGGTTATGAGCTGGCTTGGGACACCAGCGGCCACAGTTTGGATCCCATGTGAGGGCCAGTGACACTTCCCTCTTAAAATAAAAAATAAAATAAATAATGCAATCTAGAGAAAATCCTTCAGAAGAGTCACACAGAAAAGGTGACAGTATTGAAATTTTTTCTGATGTAATTGAGGTATGCAATTTAATGAATAGACTTTGTGGTATAACATCTCTTACCCATCTCCTAAATGATTCTTGAACTATAGTTAGAGTCACCCAAGACTGTTGAAAGTGCAGAGCTTCTAGTCCATTTTTTTTTTTTTTGAGGGCAGTGTCACTGGTCCACATATGTGGGACCTGAACCGGGGCTGCTGGCATCCCAAGCCAGCTCTTGACCACCACACCACCCGGTTGGCCCCTCTAGTCCATTTTTTTAATGGAAAACAAATTGTTTTTGTTGGCATTGTGGTGAATCCAAATGAATTTTTCATTGTTAATTGAAAACAAAAGACCAGAGTATTTTATCAACACTAATGGGTTAATAGTCTAGACTGAAAATAGCAAGGATACTAGATAATTGTTTGAAAACACAATTGTCCACATAATATGAAAGCATCAATAAGTAGCATTGAAAAGCAAGACTGGTTATGAGGGCAGAGGTGGTTGCTTTACTCACTGGTTTCTTCACTTACACTAGAGGTGAGACTTCTAAGAATGTCAAAATACTCCCTATGCCAATTGCAAAAAAAAACAAAAAAAACAAAAAAAATGCCTCTCAGATACAAATCCACAGTTGCCTTGTTTCATATTATTTGATTTGGATCATGAAAATATTTCTCCTGTGCATGTGACCTGATATTAAGCTTAATCAATAAAGAACACAGGAGGAACTGCAAGGTGATAGCACAACAAAGGGTATTCTCTTCTTTATTCCAGTGCATCGTTTTTGATATAGCTGCCAAAAGAATGGAATTTGGGTATCCTCTTAGCAGCTTTTAAGAGCCAGCTGTGATTTTCTTGCACTTGTCAGCAAGTTTCTCTGTCACCCAGCGATCAGCTCCAAGATGCCCACAGCTGCTAGCAGTCTCTTAACTACCTGGCTAGTCATTCTTATGTACTTGCTCTGGTCCACCCACACCATGCAACAGGGTAGTCACTTATGTCATTCACTGAATTACATGGCAATTTACAATAGGACTCAAAATCACTTCATCTCAGAAAAATGGAAACAAGAAGAAAAATTTGTAGGATGAAGTATAGGTTCTAAAATATTTACAGTACATTATTGACAAATCCACAGAATTTTTCAAGTACTTTCTAAGTGTGAGACATTGTACCAAATACGGAATTAATTTAAAGTTGAAGGAAACATGGCCACTGCTCTCAGGAGAGGTAGAACGGGGAGACTTTGATTCTGATACTAATAGTTAATGAGTAGATATTTGGAGAGAGGGAGAGAGAGAGAGAGGGAGAGAGAGAGAGAGAGAGAGAGAGAGAGAGAGAGAGAGAGAGAGAGAGAGAGAGAGAGGAATTCTGGACTTTTGTACTCCAACTTCATAATAAAGAACAGGGAAGATATACATTAAACAAATGATGACAAATATGATGTGCTTTCTGGAAAGTGTCTTGTGGACAAGGTGGGTCTTTGGTTCATGCTTTACACCAGGTTCTAGTATAATTCCTGTTAAGCAACAGAAATTTAATACCATCGTATTAAATGAATGCAAGAATGAAAACATACTTCTGCTGTAGCCTTCCTTGAGGATTCCACAACTCATTGAGTACATAAGTCCTTAAATAATTCAGAAAAGATTGAATATTCTACAAAATACTTTCATGAACCAAATTCCTAATTTTCAATGTGTCTTGAATATCTTTACCTTCACCTTTATGTATTTGTTTTTTTGAAGAGCAGATGTTTGGTATTCCTAAGGCACACAAGCTAACCCTTAGGGAATTCCCACACTCATGAATGCAGGAATAGCTGCAAAGTCTTGTGAATTTTCTGTGAAGTATATTTCCACCATAGCCATCTATCAGATGCCCTGAGCTCAGACCAAAAGTTAGCTATTGTTTCACCTTCCACCTACATTTGATTTCTCACTTTTTGAGAAGTTTTTACATTATATTGAAATTACTTAATAACTAAACAACATTAGGAAATAATGAGCAAAATGAGAATATCAACAAAGAGAAACTACATATAAAAAAAAACTAAACAGAATTTCTTGATCTGAAGATTACAATAACTGAAATGAAAAGTTCACTCAGGGGATTCAACAGCAGACTTGATCAAGTAGAAGGAAAAATCAGCAAAGTTTAAGACAGGTCATTCGAAATATTAAGTCAGAGAAACAAAAAGAATAAAGAAAAGTGAAAAAAGCCATAACTCAAACCAACAAATGCATTATAGGTGTCTCTAAAGGAAAAAAAAAAGGGGAGCAGAGCTTTTTTCAAGAAACAATAATCAAAAACTTCTCTGATGAAGGAATCTGATGAAGAAAGTGGACAGCCAAATGCCAGAAGCTCAAGACTCCCATGAATATAAACACAAAGAGGTCCACAATGAGACACATTATAATCAGAGACAAAGAAGGAATCTTGAAAGCAGGAAGAAAAGTGACTTCCCATGTGAAAAGTACCAACCATAAGGTCATCAGTGAATTTCTCAGCCAAAACAAGCCAGAAAGGAGTGGGATGATATATCAAAAATGCTAAAAGACGAAAACTGCCAACTAAAGATATTATATTAGGCAACACTGTAATATGCAGATTCAGTGCAATCTCCATCAAAATCCCAATGGAATTTGTTAAAGAAGTAGAACAACAACAACAGCGAATCATTAGATTTGTATGGAATCACAGACAACCCTAACAGCCAAAGCAATGCTAAGAAAAAAGAACAAGGCTATAAGTTTCACTCCCTGATTTCAATTTATGCTACAAAGAAACAATAATGAAAACAGCATGGTACTGGCAGAAAAACAGACATGGAGACCAGTGGAATAAAATGGAGAACCCAGAAATAAACAGGCATATATATGGGCAGACAATTTTCAACAAAGGAGCCAAAAACATTCAATGGAGAAAAGAAAGTCTGTTTGATAAATGGTGCTGGGAAAATTGGAAAGCCACATGCAAAAGAATGAAACTAGACTGCTATCTGTCACCACATACCAAAATTAACTTAAAATGGCTCAGAAACCTAAATAGAAGACCTGAAACAATAAACTGCATAGAAGAAAACATGGGTACTAAACTTACGACCTTGGATTTAGAAAGGATTTCATGAATTTGACCTCAACAGCAAAGGAATTAAAAGCAAATTAAATGAACGGGACTATATCAAACTAAAAAGCTTCTACACAGCAAAAGAAACCATCAACAACACAAAAAGGCAACCAACCAAATGGGAGAAGATATTTGCAAACAATACCTCTGATAAAGGGGCTAATATCCAAAATATATAAAGAACTCATATCACTCAACAATAAAAAGAAAAAAAAAGAAAAAAGAAAAAAACACACAATCCAATTAAAAAATGGACAGAGGGCCTGAACAGACACTTCCCCCAAGAAGATATACAAATGGCCAAAAGGTATGAAACAGATGCTCAACTTCACTAGCTTTTAGGGAAATGCAAATCAAAAAACATGAGATATCACCTCAAACCTGTTAGAATGGCTATTGTCAACAAGACAAATAATAAGTGTTGGAGAGGTTGTGGAGAAAAAGGAACCCTTATACATTGCTGTTGGGAATGTAAATTGGTACAGCCACTATGGAAAACAGTATGGAGATTCCTCAAAAAAAGTTAGGAAGAGAATTACCATACAACCCAGCATTTCCTTTTCTGGGAATCTACCCAGAAAAATCTAAAAAACATTTATCTGTAAAGATATATAAAGTGTGATCAAAGAATACAGTGAATGTTTAAATTAAAAAAAAAAATTACAGTAACTGACACATTGCTATTAATCTCCCTCAGAATACTCCCCATCTCTTCAAATACACTTACCCCATGATTCTTGGCACTTACTGGAAGTTCTGGAAGTCCTCTTTTGTGAGTGTCTTTAGTTGAGCTGTCGTGGCTGCCTCAATATCCTGAATCATTTTGACTTTGGGGAGGAGCCAGAAGTCGCACAGTGCCAAATCCAGTGAATAAGGAGGATGAGGACACACTGCAATGTTTTTTGCTTGACAGAAATTGTATACTGAAAGTGATGTGTGACACGTAGCATTGTTATGACGGAGGATGATTTACGGCACACTTTAAAACACATCTTCTCTCAACCGTAGTTCACACCCGACTGCATTGAACAAGGTGAAACTTGTCACACACATTACTGTTACTAAGGTTCGATGCACGGCTTCCTGTGTTGAAGATCCTTGCTTTCTGCTGGATGGCGCTTGTCATCAGCACTCACTGTATTTTTCCTTTTTTTTTTTTTCTTACTCAGTGCATTTTTCGATCACAACAGAAAGACTTCATGTCACACATCGCTTCTGGTACAGCCATTTCTGTCAAATAAAAACATTACAGTGTGTACTCATCTACCTCATTCACTGGATCTGACACCATGTGACTTCTGGCTCTTCCCCAAAGTCAAAATGACCATGAAAGGTAAATGTTTTGAATCAGTTTATTTTTTTTTATCAATAGAAAGAAAAAAAAGAAAAGGAAAAAATGTGTATACCAAAAGGCATGAGGTGACTCTAAGGAATCATTCTGTATTTCTAACATGTATTCTGTAATTTGGGGGGTTAGTACCTTTTACTATAGTGTTTTCTCTTTACTTAGAAATTGTTATTTATTTATTTATTTATTTATTTATTTATTTATTTATTAGAGGGCAGTGTCACTGGCCCTCATATGTGGTATCCAAACCAGGGCCGCTGGCATCCCAGGCCAGCTCTTAACCACCACGCCACTCGGCTGGCCCAAAAATTATGTTACTTTTAAATTAATATATTTTGAATGCCACATATTTGTAGATGCTCCTGTAATTCAGAAATAAATATTTCCTTCTTGTGAATGATTCTGAAGTCAAGAACTAGATAATTTACACATACCATTACTTAAAGTGTACATTAGCCATGTAAACCAAAGTTTCCACATTTAAACAGTTTAGAGATTTTATGAAAAGTTTTATTTTCCTTTATAGAAGCATCCCTTGTGTATTGTATGTAAAGTTCTGTGCACATGGATGTAAATACAGACACAAAAAATAGAGACTTTCAGAGTTTATTCTACATTCAGCCAAAATTAATTCTAAATTTGCTTTTTGAAGACTGCATTACCATAGGCATGTTCAAGGCCCAAAGAGAAAACATGTTAATGAAAAAAGAAAATCAACCATCTGAGTGTACAATTTTTATAGATTCAGGGAAAGTAGAAGCATCTTTTTTAATGCTAAAAAATATTTTCCTAGGACATTTTTACAGAGCTCAAAGTTAGATTCTGACTCAAATTATATGTGAATAATGCTGAAAATAACTTAAAAGATGACCTGGTTCAAATCTAGGCCACTCTGGAAAAAATAATGCCACTGTTGGCCAAACAAAACATTTTTTTTTAATTTTAAATTTTCAGCAATTAAACACAATTACATATTCCTTCATTCATGCATTTGTTTAGTCATTCACTACTGTCTGTATATTATGGGCTAAGCATTGTTCAAGGTAGTACATTAGTGAACAAAACAGACCACTTTCTCGGTCTCTTAAAACTTATGTTCTTGGACCGGCCGAGTGACGTGGTGGTTAAGCGCTAGCCTGGGAAGCCAGCGGCCCCGGTTCAGGTCCCACATATGAGGGCCAGTGACAATGCCCTCAAAAACAAAAACAAACAAAAACAAACAAATAAAAAACTTATGTTCTACAATGAGGTAATTCATAAAAATGGAATAATTTGTAAATTACATAGGATATTACAAGGTAATAGATGAGAAAAAGACAAAAGTAGAGAAGAGTAAGGGCAACAATGAGTGCTGATATTAATTTATTTAATATTAGCCTATTTTTATATTCAGAAATGCATGGAGATATTCCTTGATGATGAGTTGCTTTCATAGAAAAAAAAATATACTGTAATTTTTAAAGATCCTTCATTTATAATTCAGAGGTTCACCCTTAACTAGTTTTTAAGGAGAGGTTGTCTATTGATCTGAGCCCTACAAGTCCTAAATTCTAATTAATTTGGGACATTAAGTGACCACTCATTTATGCTACTTCATGGTTTGGGGACAAGAAACTGGGCTAACCTGTGTCATCATGAATACACAACTCTTGAAAATGGTTCTGTGTCTTGAGTCTAGTGCTGAATTCCCCAGTGTCCTGGTTGTCACCAAATGTTTTCTGCCCTTTGTTGCTGTGTACTTGTAGTTCTCTCTGTCTGGAGCGCTCCTCCATCAGGTTAGCTTTTGTCTGGCTCCTTTTTGCAAACAAGGTCTCAAATCAAACGCCACTTGCTTGAAAAGACCTTTCTGACACACTACTTAAATTGACCTCTCCTCTCTGGCATTCTCTGTCATATTCAATATTTTATTTTCTTCATATCTCTGAAGTTAAATAGTTACTTGTTTCCTTATTTATTGCCCTCCTGGTCCACAATTTGAGGTCTGTGAGCCTGTCTCCAGTCTGTCTCATTCAGGGTTATAACTGCAGCCACACATGGTAGATAATACATATTAAATTATTGAGTGCCCTTCTTTGGCCTTGGTTGAAGTATTAAATCAGGTTACATTTCTCTTTAGTTTAACATTTCACTGCAGTTAAATTATTAGTCCTAGAGTAAACACAATTCAACAAATTGACTCTTTTTTTTTTTTTTTTTTTTTTTTTACCTGAGCCATCCTGCCACCTGTTGGCAGAACAAATTGACTCTTGGTTCAGGAAATTATGCATTTTAGAGTAGTGTCTAGTTTATTCTGAAATAGTGGGCTGTGGAGATCAAAGTCTAGATCTTACCTTGCAAAACTTATTTAAAATTTCTGTGATCTTAGGCAATTGAATTTACCTTTCAGTGCCTCAACATCTTTATCTGTAAAACAAAAATGATAATAATAGACATCAGAGTGACTTTATAAGGATACGATCTTTAGAAAAATACCTGATATGTAATAAGTATTATTCTGTTTTAATTTTCACAGTGACTATAATTCTCAACATAGTGGTGGTACCTGTGCATATGATTAAAATACATAAGAATAATTATTTCATATACAGTAAAGCTGTGGCTAAAGATACAAGAAATTCTATTTACAACCAAACTGGTGCTTCTCTTGAAAGGATACATATTTTCAGAAACCCAATCAGGTTGGTGAATTGCAGAAAACAAAAAGTTGTGTAAAGATGGGCCATGTCAGAACTGCTGAATATGTGACTACTGAAATGTGTATTTACTGTAAATTGTCTATAACCCTTGCAATGCACTTTCTTCTGATGTTTCTCAGTCCTGTAATGTCTGTGCGAATGTTTTTTCATTGAAATGAGTCCTAAGAGATGTGAAATATCAGAATGAGGCTTTGCTAAAATACACTCTGTAAATGTACTTTCTCATTTTTATTCAAAATTTCTGAACAAAAAAATGTTTTGGCTGTCTGAATAAATAATGAGTCAAATTTCAACTATTCTTAAAATGTGATATTAACATGATAGTTCTGTTGACCCAGGTGTTCTTCAAAATTTACGTTAAACTAGTACTACATTATGAGAGAGATATTCTTCTTTACTTCTAAATGCCTGTGTGAGAGTCCTCAGACTTCAAATGTGTCCATCAAGTCCTCTCATAAAAATAGAGGTCACACTCAATGGCATCATCAAAAGAGGGAAGCCAGCTACAAAGTGCCTCAATAGACCAATGTATTTCTTCAGAACTGAGAAAACAAAATGTTTCATGAAGGAGGACATGGCCTTGGGAATTGATATTTAAGATTTTTCAAATTATAACAGCGTTTGTAGAAAGAATTGCTTACCTCTGATATCCTGTGCTGAATTTTCTGAAATATAAGAGTTGACAAGAGCTCTGGGTTCAACAGGGAGAAGTTTGTGTGATGTAGGACTTAGAAAGGAAATACCTTGCCTAAGTTCTCATACTGGTGATTTATTCTGGAATCTTAAGCGCTGTTCTACAATTTTTACTCTAATACTCCCCCCGGAATCTAACCATCTTAATTAAGTTTCAATTAACCACAGGTTACTTCTCTAGATGATTTATCCGTTTACTCTCAGCACATTTCTTACCTTTGAGAAACTCCTCTAGTCGCAGGTAAGATACCTGATAAGGGACTTGAATCCAGAATATATAAAGAACTCTTAAAATTTAATAATAAAAAGATAACCCTGTTGCAATTTGACAAAGGATCTGAATAGGCTTTTCTCCAAGAAGATACACAAATAACTAAGTAAGCACACAAAAAGATGCTCAATATCATTGCTCTTAGAGAAATGTAAATCAAAGCCTTGGGATAACATCCATAAAACTAGGATGACTGACTCTGAAGCTTTTCATCTCAGCATTGCCAACTAAAAAACATTTAAATTTATTCAGCAGGCATTTAATGTCATATGTCCTGTGCTCTCAATCTAACTTTCCCTTCTTTTGTTCAACTATCATCATTCTATAATCACTAAATTACTTGCTGTTTCTTCTCCCAGCCCTGCCACCTAGTGGTGAGGTGCAGCAGTTCCATTTTTTAACAAGCCACATGGTCCGTGAACATCTGTTGTCTTACACACAATAGCTATGAAAACTCTCACTTGGAAAAGTTGTATGCTTATTTATCTAAATACTGCAGCCTGCATGTACTTCTTTTGTTTTCCCCCTCAATTTTTTTAAAAGGAAAAATGCCCCATTTTCTCGTCACACAATAGCTACCTAAATAATATGCACCTTGCAAGTGTAAATTCCTTTATGCTCATTTGTTTGATATTAAAGAACAAGACATTTGCTATAATGCTACTGCTGATTTTAAAAATCTATATAATAACAGTGAAGGTGAAGTTGAAGTTACTGGCTCAAACAAGTGCTCACTTGAATTTTGTAGACTGAATTTATCTTTTGCTCATGGAAATACCATTTTAGGGTACTTCTTGGGGTTTCTAACTTTTCTCAAACAAACTATACCACACTTTGACAGAAAGCTACCAAGAAGTTTAATGAGCATAAAATGCCACATATTATTGATTCCCAAATCAAAATTTCATGGGGGATTGAGAGATTGTTTGCTTTGTTATTTTGCTTCTTTGGAGTTTTGTTTTTTTTAAATTCATTATTAGTTTCAGGTGTACAAAACAATATAGCAATTAGATATTTATGTACCACACAAAGTAATAACCCCAACAAGTCTACCACTCATCTGACACCAGGCATAGCTATTACAATACCATTGACTATATTCCTAGGCTGTACTTTACATCCTGTGACAATATATTTTTTAAAATTATAGTTGATATTCAATATTATTTTATATTAGTTTCAGGTGTACAGTGTAGCAGTTAGGCATTTATATAATTTATGAAGTGACCCTCTGATAAGTCTAGTACCCTACCCATCTGAAACTATACATAGTTTTTACAACATTATTGATTAAATTCCCCATACTGTATTTCACATCCCCCTGACTATTTTGTAACTACTGATTTGTACTTTTCTCACCATCCTTCCAACCTTGCCCTTCCCATCTAGGAACCATCAGTTTGTTCTCTGTATCTATGAGTTTCTGTTGTGTTTGTTTGTTTTTTCTGTTAACTGGATTCTACATATAAGTGAGATAATATATTTGTCTTTCTCATTCTGACTTATTTCACTTAACATAATACCCTCTAGGTCTATCCATGGTGTCGCAAATGGTATGACTTTATTCTTTATTATGGCAGAGTAGTACTCCATTGTGCAAATGTACCACATTTTTTAAAAGCAGTTTTCTATTGATGGTTGCATTTTGATTGTTTCCATATCTTGGCTATTGTGAATAGTGCTGCTGTAAACATAAAGTGTATATAACTTTGAATTAGTGTTTTGGATTTCTTTAAATAATTACTCAAGAGAGGAATTGCTGGGTGATAAGGTAGTTCTGTTTTTTATTTTTTTGAGGAATCTCCATACTGTTTTCCACAGTGGCTGCAATCCCACCAACAGTGCACAACGATTCCCTTTTCTCCACATCCTTGCCAACACTTCTTGTTTGTTGATTTATTGATGATAGCCATTCTGACAGATATGATGTAATATCTCATTGTGGTTTTTATTTGCATTTCTCTGATGATTAATGATGTTGAGCATCTTTTAATATGTTTATTGACCATTTGTATGTCTTTTTTGGAGAAATGTCTATTCAGGTCCTCTGCCCATTTTTAATTGGATTGTTTGTTTGTTTTTGGTGTTGAGTTGCATGAGGCTTTTTATAAATGTTGGTATTAATCTCTTATGAGATGTATCACTGGCAAATATCTTCTCCCATTCAGTAGGATGTCCTTTGGTTTTGTTGATGGATTCCTTTGTTGTGCAAAAACTTTTTAGCTTGATATAGTCCCATTTGTTTTTAGTTATTGTTGTTTTGTTTTTCTTTTGTATCTTATGGAGATATATCAGTAAAAAAACTACTAAGGATAATATCTGAGAGTTTACTACTTGTATTTTCTTCTAGGGGTTTTTTGGTTTTGGGTCTTACGTTGAACTCTTTAGTACATTTTAAGTTTGTTCTTGCATATGGCATAAGAAGGTGGTCCAGTTTCATTTATTTATTTATTTTTTTGCATGCATCTGTCCCGTTTCCCCAACATGATTATTGAATAGACTGTCTTTACCCTAATGCATATTCTTCCTTTGTCATAGATTAAATGGTTATGTATACATGGATTTATTTCTGTGCTCTCTATTCTGTTCTGTTGATCCATGTGTCTGTTTTTATGCCAATACCATGATGTTTTGATTACTATGGCCCTGTAATATAATTTGATACCAGGTAACATGATACTTCCAGCTTTGTTCTTCTTTAGGATTGCTGTGTCTATTCAGGGTCTCTTATGGTTCCATATAAATTTTAGGATTATTTGTTCTAGTTCTGCGAAAAATGCCAATAGTATTTTGATAGGGATTGTGTTTAATCTATATATTACTTTGGGAAGTATGGACATTTTAATTGTATTAATTCTTCCTACCCATGAGCATGGTATATATTTCCATTTATTTGTATTTAATTTCTCTCATTAATGTTTTATAATTTCCTGAGAGCAGGTCTTTTACTCCCTTGATTAAAACTATTCCTAGGTATGTTATTTTTTGTGATGCAATTATAAATGGGATTGTTTTCTTAATTTCTCTGATAGTTCACGATAGGAGTATAAAAATATTAATATTGTACCCTGCTACTTTACTATATTCATTTATCAGTTCTAGTTTTTTTTTGGTGGGGTTTTTGGGTTCTCTGTATATAAAGTATCTTTTCATCTGCAAATAATGAGTTTTACTTCTTCCTTTCCAACTTGGATGCTGTTTACTTATTTTTCTTGTCTGATTTCTGTGGCTAAGACTTCTAGTATTATGTTGAATAGAAGTGATGAAAGTGGGCATCTTTGTCTTGTTCCTGATCTTAAGATGAATGCTTTTAGCTTTTCCCCATTGAGTATATTAGCTGTGTTTGTCATATATGGCCTTTATTACATTGAGATATGTTGCCTCTATTGCACTTTGCTAAGCTTACCATAAATGGATGCTGGATTTAAATAAATGAGCACATAATTTTTATTTTTCATTTTGTTTATGTATATCACACTAATTGATTTGTAGATATTGAACCAACTTTGCATACCAGGAATGAATCCCACTTGATCATGGTGTATAATGTTTTAAATGTATTGATGAATTGGTTTACTTATATTTTGTTGAGAATTTCTGTATCTATGTTCATTAGGGATATTGGCCTGTAGCTTTCAATTTTTGTAATGTCTTTGGTTTTGGAATCAGGGTAATGGTGGCTTTGTAAAATGAGCTTGGGAGCCTTCCCTCCTCTTGAATTTTTTGGAATAATTAGAGAATAGGTGTTAATTTTTTGTTTCTTTTAATGGTTAGTAAAATTGATCTGTGAAGCCACCTGGTCCAGGACTTTTGTTTGTTGGGAGTTTGTTTATTATTGATTAGATTTCATGAGTAGTAATTGGTAGGTTAAGATTTCCTGTTTTTTCTTGATTCATTCATCCTTGGAAGATTGTATGCTCCTAGGAATTTATCCATTTCTTCCAGATTGTCCAATTTGTTGGCGTATAGTTGCTCATAGTATTTTCTTCTTCTTATTATTTTTTTTTGTATTTCTGTGATTTCTGTAGTCAATTCTTTTCTTTTATGTCCTATTTTATTTATTTGGGCCCTCTTTTTTTTCCCTTGATGAATCTGGTTAAAGATTTGTCAATTTTGTTTATCTTTTCAAAAACCAGTTCTGACCTTTTGTATTTTGTTTTTGTTTTTTTTTTCCTCTGTTTGTTTATTCCCACTGTGATCTTTATTATTCCTTCCTTGGTTTCACTTTGATCTTTGTTTACTATTTTTTCCAGTTCCTTTCAGTGTAAAGTTAGACTGTTTATTTGAGACTTTTCTTGTTTCATGAGGTGGTCCTGCATTTTTATGATTTTCCCTCTTTGGACTGCTTTCACTGTTTCACACAGATTTTGGGTTATTGTGTTTTCATTTTCATTTGTCTAAAGGTATATTTTGATTTCTTCCTTGATCTCATTGTTGATCCATTCGTTATTTAGCATCATGCCATTTAGCATCCTAGTATTTCTGTGTTCTTTAGTTTATTTCTTGTAATTGATTTCTAATTTCATACTGTTGTGATCAGAGAAGACACTTGATATGATTTCAATCTTCTTAAATTTATTGAGACTTGCTTTATGGCCTAACATGTGGTCTGTCTTGGAAAATGTTTAGTGTGCACTCTAGAAGAATGTATATTCTGCTGCTTTAGGGTGAATTGCTCTAAAAATATAAATTAAATCCTTCTAATCTGATGTGGCATTGAAAATTGCTGTTTCCTTGTTGATTCTCTGTTTGAAAGATCTATCCATTGGTGTCAACAGGGTTTTAAAGTCCCCTACTGTAGTTGTGTTACTGTCAATCTCTGCCTTTATGTCGGTCAAAATTTGTTTTATATCTTCAGGTACTCCTATATTGGGTGCATAGATGTTTACTAGAGTTATATTCTATTGTTGGATTGATCCCTTTATCATGTAGTGTCCTTCTTTGTCTCTTATTTTGGTCTTCATTTTAAAGTTTATTTTGTCTGATACAAATATTGCTACTCCAGCTTTTTTCTCATTTCCATTTGTGCAAAATATCTTTTTCCATCCCTTTACTTTCAGTCTTTGTGTGTCTTTTGACTGAGGTGGGTCTCTTGTAGACAGTATATGCATAGATCTTGTTTTCTTATCCACTCAGCTACCCTATGGCTTTTGATTGGAGTATTTAATTCACCTACATTTAAAGTGACTAGTGTTAGGTACATAATTATCGCCTTTTTATTATTCATATTTTTGAGCTTCTTTTGTTTGTTTGTTTTCCTTCTTCTTAAAAAAGTCCTTTTAACATTTCTTGTAATACTGTCTTGGTGGTAATGAAGTCTCTTAGCTTGTTCTTGTCTGGGAAGCTCTTTACCTCTCCTCAATTTTAAACAATAGGTTAAAATTGCTGGGTAGAGCAGTCTTAGTTGTAAGCCCTTGCTTTTCATCACTTTGAGTATTTCCTGGCACTCCCTTCTGACCTGCAAAGTTTCTGTTGAGAAATCAGCTGGCAACCTTATAGGAGCTCCCCTGTAAGTAACTAGTTGCCTTTCTCTTGCAGCATTTTAGATTCTCTCTTTGTCTTTAACCTTTCACATTTTAGTTGTAATGTATCTTGGTGTTGGCCTTTTTGAGTCCATCTTGTTTGGGACTCTGTGTTTCCTGGACATGTATGTCTATCTCTTTCACTAGGGTAAGAAGTTTTCTATCTTTATTTCTTCAAATAGGCTCTCAATCCCTTGCTCCCTCTCATCTACTTCTGGTACTCCTATGATATGACTGTTGTTATGCTTGGTACTGTCCCAGAGGTCCCTTAAGCTATCTTTTTTTATTATTATTCTTTTTTTCTTTTTGTTGTTCCAGTTGAGTGTTTTCTGTTACCTCATTTTCTAATTGCTCATTTGTTCCTCTGCTTCATTTAATTTGTTATTGATTCTTTCTAGTGTAGTCTTCATTTCAGCTATTATAGTCTTTATTTCTGACTGGTTCTTTTTTGTTCTTTATGTCTTTCGCTATGCTTACTATCTCTTTGTTGAAGTCCTCACTATGTTCCTTATGCATTCTTATAACCAGTGTTTTAAACTGTTTCTCTAGTAGGTTGGTTGCCTTTATTTTATTCAGTTCTTTTTCTGGAGGTTTTTCCTGTTCTTTTATTTGGGACATGTTTCTTTGTTTCCTCATCCTGGCTGCATCTCTGAGTTTGCTGCTGTGTATTGTGTAGATATCCTATGTCTCTCAGCCTTGCTGGGTGGCTGTATGTAGTAGGTGTCCTGTGTGGTGCAGTGGTGAAATCTCCCTGATCACCTGTGCATGCATTCCAGGAATGTCTTTTGTTTGTGTTGCATGTATTTTTCCTATTATAGTTGAGCCTTGATTGCTTTGAGTGCCGTGGGTGGGATTGACTCCTGGGTTGATTGGCTGTAAGGATTGGCTATGCCCACAGTGTATGAGCTGCTCTGTGTGGACTGACTCCTCAGAAAAATTTACCCTAGTAGGCCCTTTTGCCTGTTGAAACCCTGCTTTGTGTGTGCCACTTATAGGCTAACCATGTAGTGCTCTGGTGTGGTTGGAAGCTGGCCTCTGGGTGTGTTGTTATAGGTATCTCTTGGGAGGGCCACTTTCAGCTTCATCGGTGACTCGCCCAGGGCTACCTGGTAGGATACAAGGCTATATGTGGTTGGTTGCTACCTGTGCTGGATATAGAGGCATGTGGAGTTGGCCGTGCCATGAACTGAGCCTGGCTGCCACTGGTATTGGGTTGAGGCAGCTTAGCAAAAGACCAAGCTCCTCCCCCAGGCTTGTTGCCACCTGCCTGTTGCCTGTAATGCTCAAGTGTTAAAAGAATCTCCTTAGGTGCGCAGGCAGTGTTCGTTGACACGGTGTTGAGTGTCCCTGGTTGTGCAGCATTAGCTGGTCAGAGTAGAGTCCCAGGGAGTCGTGAGGCGTGGCTGGTGATATTTACAAAGTTAATGCAACTTCAGTTCTTGTACCAATGATGGGCCTGTGACCACTTTGCAAAATGACCTGAGAACACTTTGGCCAGCCACTGCTCACCTCAGGTCTGTAGATCCCTAAATATTCCTAAAGGAGGCTGCAGCACAAATTGTGGCTGACTGCCTGCCACTGAAGGTTCCCCAAGACACTGTGGGCTTTCCACTGCAATAAAAGACTTCCACAGCTTGAGGGGCATGGTTGATTGCCCAGTAACCAAGAGTGCCCTGGGAGATGCTGCATTAGCTGCGTGGGGTGGGGACCCAGGGTATCACCAACGTGGTGCTCACGTGAAGATTTTACCAGACCAATGCGGTCTCAGATTTGACTTTTTGAGGGAGGGGTCAATATAGAAAAGATGGCACCTTGCTTAGGCTACATCTGAGGCAGGTTCCAAACAGGGACAATGATGGCTGACCCTCCACCCCTCGCTCTGAAACCACACAACTCAATCTTACCCTGTATGTGTCTGGCACCTCTCGAGTTGCTGCCCCTCCACTGGAGCCCAGGTGAGTGTTTGCAAGTGAGTGAGTCTGTGTGCTATCCTCAGGGGACTTCTGGGTTTCCAGCCACCTTCCATCTCACTGGGACGGATGGACTGAGTTCTTGTTGATTTTTACCACTAGATGTTGTGGCGACCCCTCTTCCCTGCACAGGAACTCTTGGCTGAGGAGCCTGGTGTGGGGCTAGGACCCCTCTCTTTTTAGGGGGTCCTCCGCCACAGAGGTGTCCCTCTCAGTGTTCAGCCACTACCTGTGGGTTTGGGGTCAGTCTGTGTTTCATCTCTGCCCCTCCTACAGTCTCGATGGGGCCTCTTTATACCCTTAGTTTTAGAAATACTGTTCAGCTAGTCTCAAGGGATTCTTGAGGTTGATTGTTCTGTAATTTAGTTGTAATTTTGATCTGATCTTGGGAGGCAATAGGCATAGCATTTATCTATATAGCATCTTCGACCTTCCTCTTTGGAGTTTTTAAAACACAAACTCTGGGTATCATTCTGGAGAATCTTACTCAGTAGGGTTAATCACAACTTGCCAACCCATGTACCTGAAAACAAACAAAAAAAATCAACAACAAAACAACTTCTTAGGTTAGTCTATCAACCAATTTTGGGAACCAATTATTGGGTTGTCCGAAAAGTCATGACATATTTTTTTCTATGTTTTTCATTGTCAAACTGTGTCATGACTTTTTTGACAACCCAATAAAATGTGGATCTTACATTACTACCTTCATAATCTCCCTAAAGTATTTTTCTAAAATTTTAAACTATGTTCTGCACTTTATATGTCAGAATCTCAGACTGTGGGAGCCTAGGAATCAGTACATTGAACTGATTTTACTGTTGATACACATGTATTTAAACCTTCAAGTATTAATGGAAAATAAAATGTCAGTGCCGCCTGTAGCCCCATGAATGAAAAACAGTGCAACATTCAGAACCGTAATATCTAAAGATCTGTAACATCTAAAGACCATGGCATGGATAGTAAATAAAGTAGAAGAGATATTTTTTCATATTTCTGATATTTAAAAAAAATGAAGCTATAGAAAAGTTGAAAGAATAGTACAATTAACACCAAAATACCCTTTACCAAGATTTTTTCAATTACTAGCAGTTTATCTCTTCTTTTTCCTTTGGTTGAACCATTTGAAAGTATGTTGCAGACATCACACACTTTACTCCTAAATACTATAGTCAGTTATCTCCTAAAGAAGGATTTTCTCCTAAATAACCATAATACAATCACGATACTCAAGAAATTTAATATTGATAAAATTCTATTACCTAATGTATTGTCCATATTCAAATTTCCACAGTTGTCCAATAATGTCATCTGTGTGTTTTGCTTTGTTTCCATCAAGGTTCCAATCAAGAGTTTCATGTTGCATTTAGTTGCCTCTTCTCTTTAATCTCCTCTAGTGTAGAACAGTTTTCCTGCCTTTTTTGTTCTTCACAGTGATGATATATTTTAAGATTTCAGAAATATTTTCTTTAATGTCTACAAGTTTTTATTTACTGATTATTCCTTTGTAATTAGTTTCAGGTTAAATGTTTTTGGTAAGAATTCTATAAGTTGATGTACTGTTCTCTACATTAAGATGTCAGTTGGTACTGTTATTGGTGGTATTAACTTTTGATCTCTGAATTAAGTTGCCATCTTCCAAATTTTCCATCATAAAGTTACATTTTCTTTTGTCATTAACATGTAATTTGAGGAGTGAGACCAGTGATTTTAGTATCTATTGATAATACCTGCTGAAACTAATATTATAGGTTTAAAAATTGAGATTTGCCAACTTAATCATTTCTTCTACATCAAAGGTTAGCAATCCTTATGAAAGCTAGGTTTTTCTTCTCAATATTCCCACTCTGCTTCTATTTGCTTTACTTCTAACACCATGGAATCATAGCTTCTTTCTTTATATAATGTGTTATAATTTATTACTATCATTATTTCTTTTGATACCCAAAATATTTCAGATGTCAACAGTGGGAGAGATACCCTTCAAACTGTGTTCTATCTGTCCTTTAATAGGTCCTTATCATATTTTGAGTATTTCCATGCTTTGAGCCACAACAAAGTATCTCATTTTATACCGTCTTTGTCTTTGCTCGAGAAGCAACAGTTTATCCAAGAATTCCCGGCTATTTCAGTGGTGAAAGAGATTTAATATGCTTTATGACTAGGTTATCATAGCTATTTGCCCCATTCTGTGGACAGAGCTAAGAAATATATATATATACACACACACTGGTGTGCCAAAAAATGTATACACATTTTAAGGGATGTTAACACTTTGGTTAACATTGCTCAAGCAGTAGTCTGCCATAATCAAGTGTTTGGATGCTGATGGTAACCTCTTTGAGCACCTCGTGTAACTGCAGGTCAAACATGACTTGTATTTACATATATTATTACAATTTTAATAGTTTTTTCCTTTCTTAAAATGTGTGTACATTTTTTAGCATCATATATATATGAGAGAGAGAGAGAGAGAGAGAGAGAGAGAGAGAGAGAGAGAGAGAGAGAGAGGAGGGAGTGAGAGAGAATTCATAATGACACTTGACACTTCTAATTCTGATCCGAAACCACAGTCTTTTTTTCTCCTTACTCATTCTAGACACTTTGTTCTCCAAAACTTAATACCTTTGTATCATTTGCTTAATGCTGCAGTACATATTAAGTAGCCTGGGAATCATTAAACCAACACTATTACAACAAAAAAACTAGTATTAAAATTCAAGATTTATTTTCTTTTCCTTAAAATACATCCCATTAATCATATATAGTCATTACTACGATTTGCAAAAGTTACCTGGCTTGTTTTTCATTTATTTCTTCTCTATACTTGTAGATCAGTAAAAAATACCTAGAAGTTTATTTGTTTGTGTTCATAATAAATTGTAAAGTTTTCTTCCATCCTTATTGATTTTTTTTTTTTGGGGTGGTGGTATGTCAAATGTCAAACTATACAGCATTAAGAAAAATCACATTCACTTTTCTGTCTCTTCCCCTATGATCCAACCTACACTGCCTTTTTAGGTGATGAATTGGACTCATTTTGGTTTATGTCCCTTTGTGTTTCTTTCTGCAAAAATAAGTGTGTGCATATGCAGGCATATGCTTATGTGCATAGACATAAATGTGTCTATATATGTGTATATACCTATATATATAAAATGTTCATATATATGTATGTTTACATATAGTTTTTATGCAGATGTGCATGCACACACACATTCTTATTTCCTCTTCTTTTTTTACACAAATGTAGCACATACTATATATACCATTTTGCAATTTCCTCTTTCCACTCAATAATATATCTTAGATTAAAAAATAATAATAAATAATATAGCTTGGAAATTACTCCAAATCAATCTTAGAGTCCATCTTCATTCTTTTTGGCAACTGCATAAAAATGGTAATATTGTGGGGATGTGTGGATATGTCATATTTTATTTACTCAGGCTTCTATGTTTACTATTGAACTTGTTCCTAATATTCTGTTATTAAAAATAATGCTATAGGGAGTAAATCTATTCATGCTTTCATACTCTTGAACGTGAGACTTCAGAGTAAATTGTTAAAAGTGAGATTACTGAATAAATCGTAAACTGACAAAAGCAGTTTTGTTAGACACTGTCTCTCCAGAAAGTTTATAATCCTACCACCAACGTTCAAAAATGCCTATTTACCAACAGGCTCACCTGTAGTGTAGAATTGTCAAGGTTTTGAATTTCTGCCAATATAATAGGTGAGAAATTACATCTCATTGTAATTTCCATTTGCATTACTACTATTATGTCAGAAGTTGAGCTTCTTTTTATAAGTTTAAGGACCATTTTTTGTATATCTATTTTGTGAACTGACAGTTATAGTTTTGATCATTTTAAAAATAGCGTTTCTGATATTTTTTCTTTAAGTGGTATGAGCTCCATTTATGTTAGGCAGATTATCTATCCTGTTATCATTGATATTGTTTGGAAATATTTCCTTGTTTCCATTTATCTTTTGACATTATATACAGTGTCTTTTCACTTAGCAAAAGTATTTTAATGTAAATAAATTTATTATACTTATTTTATTGAATTTCAGTTTTTAAGTCACAGTTATAAAATACTTTCCATATCTTGAGATTATAAAATAATTAATCAATGTTTTTTTCCTAGTACATATATGGCTTATTTATTTATTTATTTATTTCACCTCTAATCTATTTGGAGTTTACTCTTGTCTATTCTGCAAGGTATTGGTTCAGGTTTCTTTTTTGTTTGCTTTTTGTTTTTAACCAAATTTCTATCAGGTTGCCCAACACAAGCTATTAAAAAGTCAGTGTTTTCTCAGTGACTTGAGATCCTTTTATAACATGGATTTTCATATGTACTTCTATATTATTTCTGAGTTTTCTCTTGTGATCTACTGTTCAACTATTTATGTGTTGATTGCAACTGAGGAAATAGTGTTCATCAATTGCTCAGTGATTGTGAGAATTTCAAGTACTTTTGTTTCTTTCAATTACTAAAAAATCAAGAGAGACATTGTTGGAAATCCTAGGGAATGATGTTTGCAGAAACAGTTTTGTTCAACTCAAATTAATTAACCTCAGTTTTTATGCAGTTACCATCTCTGTCTGTGCTATGTCTATTTGGAAGTCATGGGTGGCTTGTTGTTCGATCCACTTGGTTAACTTTGTTAGAGCTTAGAAACATGTAACAAGAAGCATTTCAAAGTTTAATATCCTTCAGGCTGTTCTCTTTCAAGTTGTCTTTAATTTTTCTCCAGTGAGAAGGCTGTTGTTATTTGTGTCTCCAATGTTATTTATTTTTATTTGTTCTTTGATATAAGTAACTTGAATGAACAATGAAAAAAATTAAATGATCTGCATAAAAGTTGTATCAAATGATTTTCCAAGGGTAAAAGAAATAGCAGTTTACTCAAAGGATCTTTTCAGATATGTCTTTATTAATCAATGCATGGTGCTAAATTATATTATTTAGGTACTTATTATTTCATCAGACACAAACATTCTGTAAAAATAGCTTGTTGTTTTTCATAAACTCAAATTCATTTCTGTTTGCTATGTAATTCTGAGAGTGGAAAGTCTGATATATTATTCCTTTTTATTGTTTTTACATATTTGTTATTGTATTAAAATAGCATTACTATGATTTTAGAGAAAATATGACACCAAAGACTATTTATATTGCTTGAGCTCTGCACTGTGCTCTGTAATAAGAACTGTTTCCCTGTCATTACCACACTGTGTACTAAGATGTTGACTACAATAGTTGGTCCTGATAGTCTTTGTAACACTGTCTGTAGGATTTCTTTTATTTTTTTTTGAGGGCAGTGTCACTGACCCTCATATATGGGACCCGAACCAGGGCCGCTGGCTTCCAAAGCCAGCGCTTAACCACCATGCCACTCTGTCGGCCCTGTAGGATTTCTTTTAGTACAGAATTTTCTAACAGCAGCATGAAAGCTAATTACAAACACTTGAATTTATACTAAATAATTGGAATTACATACATTTTCAAAGAATGTTAACTTAGAACAGAGATCAGCTAACTATAGCTTGAAAACCAAGTCTGTCTGTCTACCTATTTTTGTAAATAAAGTTTCATGGGGACACAGCTGTGTACTTTGCTTACTTTCTCTCACTGCTTTTGCACTTGGTAGCAGGGTTCAGTAGATATGACAGAGGCTTTATGACCCTCAAAATGGGAAATATTTACTGTCAGACCCAAGATACCACATAATAAAGCTGCTCCGAAAACTCAGTGTCTTAAAGTAGCAATTTAGTTTTTCTCATTCTGTGATTTGGTTGGGCCTTCCTTTGCTGATTTCACAAGGTAGCCCCACATATGCTGACAACGGTCCCGACTTTTATCCAGGGGGCCTCAGTTCTTCTCTGAGTAGCTGATCATCAGTATGATACTCTGGCTTCTTCATATAAATGGCCCAGTGTCTCAATGGAAAGAAAGTAGGAACCACATGAGACATTGCATTGAACATTTGTGAGCTCCATCAGGGAGAAGCCAAACTTTATCTGCCGTTATGTTACTAGCAGTACTTGGCGCAGTACTTCCACATGGTTTTGTAGAAGTGAGAGAAAAATAGATACAATAATGGATCACAAAGCAGAATTTGAAGAGCATGAGCTTTAGGCCTCTGACAAAAACTGATCTTGTTCTGTCTTTTGTAGGTGTTGATCAGATTAGCTTTAGGAACCATAATGGTTGTTTGGGCCAAATGTAGAGAAAGGTGAAAATATAAGCCTCCTGTGTGCATACTCAACATTAACATGCAATGTTAAGAAAATTCTTTTGCAGGTTGTAAGAATTTTCAGCAGCTGGGTTGTGATTTACCCTGTGGAATTCAGCCAGCCAGTAAGCAAGCTTTAATATACCAGGCCCTAGATCTTCACAAGGCTGGAATGTTTGCTTTTAGGCCAATGACTTATGAGTGCCTATAATGTCTACTTTAAAGGTCTTATCAGATTAAATTGTCACTAAAGTAACAATTATGCTTGCTCCATTTGAGTCAGTTTCTTTGGGCTAGAAAGTCTAAATATTTTAAAAATCAATATATTACAGCACTCTCTGTTTCTAACTGGAGCAATCTTGTATAAATGAAATATAAATGAATATACAAAGGATGAAAAATGGGGCTGGAGAACTGTATACATGGACTAGATATCTTTTTATTTTAGAAAATGATTAAATTAAAATAAATGGCATTACTTTTCTGTCTGAAACCTTTAAATTTATTATTTTTAGTGTTTCAGTCACTATTTATCATAAGAAGAGATTTTTAATTATCTTTATAAACACTCTTTTTTTTTTTCTTGAAGTTTAGGATTAGTTTTATTGGAGACTGGTGATACTCAGAATGTTCTTTTCAATGATGCATTTTAATGTTATGCACAGTTAAATGACTTTCCCTACACTTTGCAAATATCAACTTGACACAGAATAGATTTTACCATAAAAAGACTCTTTGCTGGGGACTCAACCAAGCAAAACCAGAATTTAACAAAAAATTCTCTGTCTAAATTTCACACTTCCTATGTCAAATTTAAGAGTCTTGTGTTAAAAATGCCATGAGAGAAAGAAAGTATTATTTAAAAATTTTTAAATCACATTGTCCTTTTTGCTTAATAAGGTACTTATTTAGTACCAAGCATTTATTGCGTAGAACCCTTTAATTACTTTAGTTATGTTGTCCTCACAATGACAATTTTAAGATCTTAATATTTGTTGTTCACACAAAGAAGTTAAGCAAAGCAAGAACTTGCCCAAGTTAAATGATAGAGCCAGAATTCAAAGCCAGACCTGGCCTCTTCTGAAGCCCACACTGTGTGCAAACCACTATGCAGTTTCTGTGTAATCATGAGCACAGCCATCTTATTGTTATCCTAAAGGAGATACCAATCTGACATCTAGTTAGATGTTTACATGTTTTTCTAAATATCATAGAATGATTAAGTGGCTAGCCAGGAGCCTGACATTTATGGTACCAATGGAGTGCCACAGTAGGTCTTTAATCTCATCTTTAGGCAGCTAGGACCTTTTACCCTTCCAATTTCATTGGGTATATTATTGTCTGGATTTGTTCCCTGGTCAATTTTATATTCTTGTATAAAGAGCGTAGTGCCCTTAAAAGAGAAATGAGCTTGGGGTATAGATAAGCTTGAATATCAGCACTATCATTTGCTGCATGCTATTTAGATAGATCATTCCAACTCTCTGAGCTTTGCATCCTTCATTTGTAGAATAAAGGTAATAACTGCACCTAATTCAACTGACAAGTTTTGATGAGGATTAAAGGAACATTATGTGTGGAACTTTGTTGTCACTGAATGTGAATAATCATGGTCCTTGTATTTCTTTTTTCTAAACATTTTAGTAATCTATTTTAGAATTTCTGTTCTTTTGTAAATAACGCTACTTTTTGTTTCCCTTGAGTGCTAACAGCAGATATTTACAGAATGCCAGGCACTATGCTGGTATCTGGGATAGGGCATTGGACAACTGAGGAGGAAGAGAAAAGTGTGATAGATAACTAGATATGGGAGGTTTTATACAGTTTGAGAGGTTTCAGGTCTGAGTAACTGGGGAAAAAAAAATGAAACTCTTCAAAAGGAAAAGGGAGGTTAGAAAGAGTACAGTAAAACCTTGGATTGCGAGTAACTTGGTATGCGACTGTTCCGCAAGACGACCAAACATTTCTAGTACATTTTAACTTGGTAAATGAGCAATGTCTTGCAATATGAGTAGTTTGTTTCCAGAACGAATTATGCTCACAAACCAAGGTATTACTGTAATTCCTAAAGCAGGGATTTCATATTGAGTCATATGTAGATTGAGAACATGGTTCTGAATGGGAATTTTCCACTTTGTATTTGGAGCTTTGAGAATAGAAATTTCTTAAGGCATTTTGAGTAAACTTTTATTTTTACAGTTTGGTAGATTGAGTGACAGTTGAAATAATAGTAAGAGAAGTAAGTATATAAAAATAAAATTGAAATGTCAAGCATGACACTATGGGAAATCTCATTCAGAGGGACAGAGAGGTGTCATGGGAGTCGAAATTTGAAAAATATCAGACATAAGAGAGAGTTTCCAAGAGTCGAGAATAAGAGAAGCCATTCAAATGTTGCAGAGTGCTACTCACTAGCTATGTAATTTAGACTGCTCAAGTTGTTTATGCATCTTTATAATGGGGACAATAACATGTGCATGCAAAGTATGTTCCGAGGATTAAAACAGGTAAAGAAAGAGCTTAGTGTGGTGGGTTGGATATGGGTGATGTTTCTGGAGATTAAAGGCCTGGTGTGTGTAATCCTACCTGTGCCTCTCAGTAACTCTGTGAACTGTAAACTAATGACAACCTTAAATACCTGTTTTATTATTTCTTATTACATATATACTGTGAAAGGATTCTTCCCATCTCAACACATCTATCTCTATCTGGTTATCTATCTATCTATCTCTCTCTATATATTAATATATAGATATCTGTCTTTTTTTTAGTGAAAATGTTTAAGTTCTGCTCTCTCATCATTTTCAGTTTTATAATATAGTGTTATCAACAATAATCACCAAGTTGTACATTAGATTCTCTGGCCTTATTCATTTTATAGCTGAAAGTTTGTACAGTTTTACCAACCTCTCCATATTTTTCCCAATTCTTAGTCCCTGGCAACCACTTTTCCACTCTCTGTTTCTATGAGTTTGACTTTTGTTTAGATGTTACATATAAATGATACCATGCAGTATTTGCCTTTCTCTGTTTAGCTTATTTCACTTACCATAACACCCTTAACAGCTTTAAGGTCCATTTATTTTGTTGCAGATAACATGATTTCACTCTTCCTCATGGCTGAATAATATTCTATTGTATATAACACCATGTTTTGTTTACCCATTCATCCATTGATGGACACTTATGTTATCAATAAGGCTTCAGGTCAACAGTAGGCTGTTAGTACAGTCAGCCTTCACATTCGTGGATTCCCAAGCACAAATTTAAATACTGTTTTTGATCTGTAGTTGGTTGAATCCATGGATACAAAACCTGTTTATATGAAGCACAAGCTGTAGCTAAATTTGGGGGAGGGGACTTCAAAAGTTGTTTGTGAATTTTTGACTATGTGGCAATTTAGTATCCTGAACCCCTGTGTTGTTCAAACATCAACTGTAATCACAACTCTAATAATAGATATAAAACTCTTAATATTAAATATTAAATATTTTAATGTTAAACATGTTAAATATTTCATTTAATTCATTAATTAGTGAGGTAACCACTAAGATGTTACAGCAGGTTCAAAAGATACTTCACAGTACCACTCCACACTATCTGTAATCAAGTGAATTTAAAAATAGATGCAAAAACAAGAAAAACTTGCTGATATCTACAGGCCAATAATCAAATGCTTTGCACCAGACACAATTTGATTTCTGTTATCAAGAGTCACTTACCATACTATCAGTTTTATTCAAGTGACAGGGTTGTAAAGTAGCTCAAAGATAATAATGAATGGAGAGATCACCCTCATAGAATCAAATGACCTTAAAAGATATATTAGACATGACCTGTTTTCTATTAAAGATACCCAGTACTCTTTTGGTCCGTTTAAAACTCTTTTACAATTTTCACTACAATTCCCATTTTACAGATTAGAAACTAAATGTGAAGTAATAGCTTAACTTGGACCCCACAGTGATACAACTTGGATGGGAACCAAGATATGTTTGATTTCAGGGAAATTCTCTTAAACTATAGGGAAATAGTTCTCACATGGGTGTGATTCTGTATCCCAGGGAATGTGTGGAAATGTCAGGAGATATGTTTAGTAGTTTGAATCTGAGAGTCCTTGTTGCATTCCTGCATGACAGAGCAGGTGGGTGTGGAGAAGGGACAGAGAAAGGTTAAGGAAAGAGAGAGACACAAAATAGAGAAAACAGTTCGGGGTTAGGGGACTTCAGCCTTGTGGACTGGAGCCCTGAATCGGGCCTGACTGTTCCTTTTATTATCTTACACATAAGTGAGGGTCAATGTAGCTTGCATGGTCTGTGAGTTTCACAGCCAAGAATTAACCTCCAGGCCTAATTTCCCAAGCCTGCAAACTGCCATTACCAGAGGCCCCATGAGGTTATTGTCATGCACCTCTTAAGAGACAGAAGCTTCCTCTGCCAAGGCTTACTGATAAGAATGCAGGGAGGACAGGTATTATCATATCAATAGGTCATTTCACACGTAGACTGCCAGAACCTGAAGCAAGGGGTTTATGCCCCTTTTCTCCTCCCTGATTTCTCTTCTGGTACTCACTGGCACTCACATGACTGTGTCTGGCTTGGGTTGTCCCTCTTGTGGGATCTTACCCATTACTGACTAACCGACCATCCTTTGGTGCCAAACAGGGATATATATATTGAAGTTATAATCTGTCTCTATGGACAGGTGCATGGAGGCAGACAGGCAGGTTATAATGTGACAACCCACAATGTGATTGTATTTGGAGATAGGGCCTCTAATGAGGTAATAAAGGCTGAATGAGATCATAATGGTAGGGCTTTATTCCAACAGAGCTGGTGTCCTTATAAGGAGAGAAAAAGACACCAGACCTTTTTCTTTTCTGCATGTGCACAGATGAAAGGTTGTATGTGGACACAGCAAGAAGACAGCTTTCTACAAGCCAGGAAGCGAGGTTTCACCTTAATTTTGGATTTCTAGCTTTTCAGAACGTTAAGAAAATACATCTGTTGTTTAAGGGACACAGTATGTGGTACTGTGTTATGGAACACTGAGCAGACTAATATAGGTATAGATTTAAAAAGTATAGTTCATTTATTCATTCAGATATCAAGGGAACATTAGTTACATTTCTACTATGGTCTTGTACTATTCTAGATTATGTGGATAAAACCAAAAACAAATAAAACTGACAAATATCCCCGGAATCATGAAGATTACATTCTAGATGGGTAGTGACAAAATAATCGAGGTAAATATACAGCATGTGGCATGATAATAAATTTTAATGAGAAAAATAAGGAAGGAAAGGGGAGACATGGGATATTAGAAGATGTAAAAAGGATTTCATATATCTCGTTGAGGAAAAAACCTCACAGAAAATGAGGTTTTGAATAGGAGCCTATTAAAGAGAGTAAAGGAATGACTCCTGTGAATAATGGGGTCAAAAGCATTGCAGGTAGAAGGAAGAGTGAGTGCAAAAGCTCCACAGCAAGTATAACTGGTATGTAGAAGGAACCATGGACAACAAATGTGACTGAAGGGAGGAGAGTCTTCAAGGAGGAAGAGTTAAAGGGGATGAAGCCTGAGAGGTAACCCGAGACAGCCTTATGATTCCCTCTAAAGAATTTGTCTTTTACTCTGAGTGAACTGGAGTACCATGGAAGGGCTTTGAGTAGAAGGGCGATAAGATCTGAACTCTAATTTTAAGATGATGACTCTAGGTGTTCTGTTAGAATACATTGTGGATGGGGTGGGCACAGAGCAGTGCATTGAGCTGTTCAGTGTCAATAATCCCAAAAAGAGATGATGGCTGAGATATAGGTTGCAGTGATACATGTATAGATGGCAAGAAATGGGGGGAATTTGGCTATAATTTGATGGATCAGGATTTGGAATGCATTTAAATGGTACAGTCAATAGAATTTGAAGACAGGTTAGATGAAGGATATGAGAAAAAGATAGGTATCAAGAATACTTGAAGGTTTCTGTCCTGAACAAAGGGGAGAATACAATTGCCATTTACTGAGATGATGGGTAATGTTCTCTGAAATTTCTCTTGTAATGCATATGTTCTAGAAAAGTTATTCCAACTTTATATCACTAATTACATACATTTCAGTTTTAAATGAACAACTCATGAACAATAAGTTGAGCAAATTTAAAAACAGGTAGGTGAAACACATGAATGCATTAAACAGGGACATTATTTATGTTTAGCATTTTTTATGTGCAGCTGAAACTTGTAGGATTCAGATAAAATATCAAGTCTTACCTCCTGTTCAGAATAGCATAATTAATTTAATATTTCTAAAAGTTGATCTCTGGGGACAATGATAAGTATTATACACAGCAAGAATGTGATTTGATAATTTAGAATACTGATGACTAAATTCTCAAAGCCTAACTATATAAATAATCTTTGTAAATTTCAAGAAAGCGATTATATGTAACATTTCTAAAACATATTTAGTTACAGAACAATGTATTTAACAAAAAAAATCTTGGGAACTTTTTGGCAATAATGCTGTAGTTGACAGTAACAAAGGAGAAAACATCAAATACTTAGGGAACAAAATGGCACAAAACCAAAAATGAGGATCACTGTTAATTGTGACTTTCTTTCTCCTGATTTATAGATGTATTATTTAGGAAGTCTTAAAACCTGTCTACTTTAATACTATAGTAAACAATTTGCCTTTATTACTAAGATTAAAATTAAACAATTTTGACCCTTCCTGAAATATGGAAATGTGTTTGCTTGTAAGCACAGGAGTTAAGAACAGGAAAAGTCTTTGTAAACTGTGGTGGAAAAACTAGATTTCTTGGAATAGTCTGATTTGAGGATGAAGAAATAAAGCCTGCATCAGTTAGGAACAGCAGGAAGTCCAAAGCATCATTCCAATCATTTAAACAAAATGGATTTATGTTTTCTTATATGGCAAGAAGTCTGATGGAAGTTGTCAGTATCTGTTCTGCTGCTCAGTGATGGTGTTAAGGACCCAGGTTATTTTCTTTTACTCTGTCACCAGTTAACCAAGATGAATGTCTGTGCATTCTAATTCTACATTCAACCATCTTTAGACTACAATGACTGTCTCAGGGTGTGAGAAGGTCACTTGGTTAAATGGATTAGGAAGTCATAAATCATTGTGAATAGATAATAGAATGTAAATAAATAAATAAGAAGTATAAGCACATAGTGTTTACAAAACAAAGCTTGTTCCTTCTTAGTGACCCATTAGAGCATTTGAAGAGGTGTCACCTGTTTTTCAAAAGCTTTTATTACCAATCTTCAGGATTTGATTGGAAAATATGTGTTCTTTGAAGGCAGAAAGACCTGATTTTAAGTTCTAAATCTTCTGTTTACCAGCTGTGTAATTTTTATTGGGCTATTTAATATAACAGACTGTTTCCTCATGTATAAACTGGAGATATTAATTGCATTTCAAGGGTGCTATGTGGATTCGTTTTTATATCAACATATCTTTTTTTCTTAATTAAAGTTTATTGGGGGTGATAATTGTTATTAAAGTTACATAGGTTTCAGGGGTACAATTCTGTAATACCTCATCTATATATCACATTGTGTCTTCACCATCCAGAGTCAGTTCTCCTTCTATCACCATATATTTTTGATCCCCGTCACCCTCACCTACCACCCCCCACCCCTCCTTACCCTCTGGTAACCACTAAACTTTTGTCTGCCTCTATGAGTTCTGTTTCTTCATTTGTTTTTCTTGTTCTTTTGTGGTTTAAACTATGGTGAGTATCTAGATAGATGCTGCTGCTACTTATGTTGATTATTACTTCATTGGTAACAAAAACAAAGGCTGGCAGATTGTTTTATTCCCCAAAATGTCTTGCATGTTCTTTCAGAGCATCGCCAATTCCTGACCAAGACGTACAGTATACAATCCCTTTCTTTGAAACTTGGCAGGACTTTTTGACTGCTTAAACCACTAAAATACAGTGGAAGCAATTACTTTTAGGCCTAGGTCATAAAGAGTGATTCTGCTTCTCCATGGCACTTTCTGTCTCAGGACACTTATCCTTGGAACTCAGCTACCAAGTTATGAGGAAACGCAGACCACAGTGAGAGGCCACCTGTCTGTTCTCCAGCTACAGTCATAACCAACAGCCAGAATCAATAGTCAGGCATGTCATGAAGTAATATCCAGATAATTCTAACTCCCAGCCTTAGTGACACTCTGGCTACGGATGAGTGGATTTTAGAGAGAAGCTATTGTCACTGAGACATACCCCAGTTGCAGCTTCGTAAACACAATTATATTGCTGTTATTTTACACCACTAATTTTGCAGTGGTTTATCACATAATAGATAACCTGATCACATAAGAAATTGATACTGCTAATGTCCCCTCTCTTGCAAATGGTAGACATGATCATCAGAGGAGTGATATTACTCATCAAGTTCAGGAATAATGAAGCAAAATCTAAGATCAGATTCATCTGACTTTGTAGTGCATTGTCTCAACTTGAAGGTTTGACTTATAATTCCAATTTGATCATTAGATTCCTGCAGTCAGGGACTATGGATTTAAATACAATGTGGAATTGTGATTCTGTCTTATATTTGCGAATTATATTTGGCTTTTATCTATCAAACACCATCGATAGCTGATATCAAAGAGAGTTTGAAACAGACCTCTCTGGAGGAATTACAATCTTCCCACAGATAAATTCAGCTTCATTTTGAAACATAATAGTGACTTCAGATTGGTAAGAGCTAGTTTTTTTCATATTTCCATAGTTAAGCAACCATCTTTAAAAAATAACATATACATATAGTTAAATAAGATAAATGTTTCTTTCAAGCATAAGACTGTAAAAAACACAGTTTAATTTCTTCTCTTGAGTAAGCATGACTATATTTTTACACATCTTCTTAAGTATAATTTAAGTGGCTGAAATTATTATTTTCCTTTTTACCAAAATACCCATTGATGGAATCTAACTTCTTATCTTCAAAATATCTCTTTGACAAAGTATCTTTATGATACAATGCTAGATCTGAGAGAAAGAATGCGATATAAAAGGACCTGATCGTTATAACATGAGACAAAAAAAAAAAAAAAAACTCAGAAAAGAAAGAGTCTTGACTCAATCATATTAACTGACATTTGCAGTGTATTTATTTTGAGCTTTTTCTGATGCTTAGGAGCTTCACAAAATTATCTCCAATCCTTAGTGAAAAACTGTCAGTGTAGGATGACTTTACGCCTTTTATAGATGAACAAGGGAGCTCAGAATGTTTAACTTACTTCTAGTTATGCAATTAGTAATTGAAAGAATCAGATGCATTAATTATACCCCTTCATTATTTTACGAAACTAAGCATATGGAATGCACAGTAGCACAAATCCAACTCCACATCTGAATAGATAGCTCAATGTCTCTATCTTCCTGGTTGCAGGCCACACACATCCTGTTTCTATCTGCACAGTGACCCAAACACTGCACCTGACTATTAAGTTTAAATACCACAGGTTTATATCCTGTGGATCTATTTAATACTCAGTCTGAGTTGGAAACTGAGATATTACCACATATTATCAAACATTTTATCCAACCCTGAGGCTATTCACAAGGCAAGAATATCCTCGAAGGCATCAGAAAAGAGCTCTGTTTCCCTCTTTACTCTCTGCTTTTGTTTGTTTAGTCCCACTGCACTGGGCAGTGTTTATTACTGAGGTAAACACAGTTTATTACAGATGATTTTTAAAAATTGTTCACTAAGGATAAATGTTGAGGTATTAGGAAATCCAATTCAATATTCTCCAAAATGCCTATAGGCAATCTCATGATTATCTCCAAAGGTGCATTTTTAAAAATATTTCTTCCAAGATGCACTTATGTCAATAGCAAAAATGCTTTCAGAAAAATATACACACACACCCCACGAACTTATTGATTCTAAACTAAATATATCAATGAAAAAGGGCTATTCTCACTAGAATATTCATACCATAAGAAGTGGAGCATTCACACATGAAAAAGAAGCCCATTCCTCAGATGAAGCCCTTATTTGGACACATTTCCAAAGAGAAAAGAAAAAATGTTCTCTTTCATCGCCCTGCGCTATTTTTCTGACAGAGTCTGTTGGACTTTTCTATTTATTCATTTATTCAATATATTTATTATGTACCCTTGTCTGTCAAGATACGGGGTCTAGGCACAGGGATGGGGAAATAAACAAACCATGAGTCCTAGTTTCAAATACTCTTCCATGCCAAGTAAGCAATACTGATACATAAACAAATTATACTAATTATTATATGTGACAGGGATAATAATAGAATACTATGTGCACAAGGCAGACCATGAGGGTAACAAAGGGAGTTATTAGTTCTCATGGTAGGAGTAGAAAGAAGCTTGATAGGAAAAGTTCCACAGAAAAGAGAGAAGCAAATTTAGCCTTATAAAAAATACGTTTAGGGCCGGCCGACTGGCGCGGTGGTTAAGCGCTGGCTTGGAAGTCAGCGGCCCCCGTTCAGTCCCACATATGAGGGCCAGTGCCACTGCCTTCAAAAAAAAAAAACAAAAACAAACAAACAAAAATATGTTTAAATGGGCAAAAATATAAAATAATAGTAGCTAGCAATATAATCCCATACTAAGTGCTAGCATGAGTCTAAGTGGTTTAAATGTTAAAATTGCATTTCATTCACACGGGATTTCAAAGTAGGTATTATATCCACTTTAAAGATAAGGAACAGTGTTTTCAAAAGTGTGTTTAGGAAGTGGGTGGCATTGGAATTTGAACACAAGTATTCAAGTACCTAATACTTTGCTGCAACCACTAAATTCTGTTATTTTCAATGTGTGTGAAAGTAGGGAGGGAATTTTTGGCAGAAATCACATGTGCAAAAGCTAGAAATATGAAAATTGTACCTTCTGAGAACCATAAGTACTTCAACATGATATGGAAAGAAAATTACAGAAAATTATACTCCTTTTTCTCACCACACAAGGAAGTACATAGGATATATTGGCCTATCTTATGCAATATATTTGAAACGTATGATTGGACTCCTATAATAAATAAATTTGTATGTTCTACTTAGTATAATTTTTTCTCTATTTCATTATTCCTGGTAAATAGCCTATAAATACTTGTTTATTTGTCTCATCTGACCCTTTTCTGAAGTTTGCTAACGTTTTTCTATGTTCATTTTTTTTTTTTTGAGGGGATAGGCATCATGTGAAGATTTCTATTACCAGCAAAATGTTAAAACCAGTGGTTTATGTGTTCTTTCTCTGTTTAATGATCAGAAGAATCATCTTGATCCCTGCTATCTAGTAGATATTTACAGTTTCTTATGGTAATTTTTCATGACAAACTGAATTTTAAAAAAACTAAACACAGTATTGGTAAAGAGAATAAAAAAGGGTTTTATGTTCCTTGAGATAATTTCAATTATCAAGAAACCCTACTTGTCACTAAAATATGACTGAATTGACAAGATTGTTTACTCAATTCGTCCCCAGTTAGTCAGTTTTTTTTTTTTTTTTTGAGAGCAGTGTCACTGGCCCTCACATGTGGGACCAAACCGGGGCCGCTGGCTTCCCAAACCAGCGCTTAAGCGCCACGCCACTCAGTCAGCCCTTAGTCAGAGTTTTTGAAATGAATATTTGGGTCAATCAAATGTCCTTGTTAACAGAACTAATACAGGTTCAACCTGCTTCCTTTCCTGCCCATCCAGTACAAATAAGACACCTTTATCCTCTTAACAGCTCTGAATTGTAATTCTTCTAAACCTGGGATGATTAATTTCCTTTAACAGTAAACTTCTTGAAAACTTTGAACTTTTTCAGGGTCTTGAGCTCATTGTTGAGATGATCAGTTATCATCATGATAGATTTAACTGCTGTAGTTCAAGGAGATTGAGCTAACTATCTATTGATTCTAGCAAATTCAATACTTCAGTACATGGGAACTTCTTTGCATCAGCTCTTTCATCTGTAAAACAGATAATCACACTCTTTGCTTCATGAGTTTATTGTGAGGACAGAAAGAGTGTATGTGTGCAAAGTGCTTAGAAAAGACCCAGAACAAGGTTAGCATCCATTTACGTTAGCTATCTCCAAAATTGTTATTATTTTTCTTGTTTTTACCTAATGCAAAATTTGAGAATCAGTGAGAGATGCTGCTAGGGTCCTGTTGCTAGGGGTGGGGTGCTTCGTTAATGGTTCTAATTTGCTTGTTCCTGGATTGTTAAAATTTTAATGACCTTTCACCTTCTTACTGTTCATCTTTTTTATCCTTTTGCAGGATGTTAGATTTTTAATTGGTATCATAAAACAGAGAAAGTAGGGCTTTGCCTATGATAATCAACCTTTACTATTCATGAAATTAGTTTTTCAGCACAACACAGTGCATTGTGGGTACCTGAGGCATCACCATAATAGTTGTTATCACAGCCTGTATGTGCCATGTGTATAACACCCAGTTCACAGGAAGACCCTGTGACTGGGAAACCACGTCAGTGGAACAAAATGCTGCATTTATTTATTCATCTTCCTTCCTTGAGGCCAATTCCCACAGTTACACATGAACCACCCAAATCAATGATACTATTCCAACCTCTTCCTCCCACAGAATTCCACTTCTGTGGGAGGTACTCAGACAAGATCAAACAAAATAACAAACTAAAACTTAGAATCACCTTTGATGCTTCTCTTTCTTTCAGACCCCACAGTGGGTTCATCAACCAGTCCTGTCTATATTGCTTTCAATACAACCATGCTAGTCCAGCCACCGTTCTCTTTTCTATGGATAATTATAATACATCGGAACTGGCCTCCCTGAATATACATATCCCTTCTTAACACAGGAATCAGAGGAATCCTATTGCAATGTCAGTTATGTATGTCACCTCTCCCCTGAAAATCCCAGAGTGGCTTCCCATATCAACTAGAGTAAGAGCCAAAATGCATACTTGTAAAATCTGATGATTCACTCCTACATTTGAGTTCTGTGCTTATCTCATTCTATTATATTCTGGGAACAGAAATTGCTTTCGTGTTATAAAATCAATCTTCCTTTGAAATTAGTTTATATTTTGATTTATGGCTATATACATGCACACACATACTTTGTATGTATACATTATATATAATACACATAAATTACATATGTTATCTATAGCTGATTTTATAGATTACTTTTTATTGATAATCAGTCATGTTTTTGATGCTGATTCCTTTCCATTCCTGAGAATTCCTGCCTCAGCTGTCCTTTGACTAATTCCAGTGCTTTAAATTTGATCGTCCTGTTCCCTGGTCAGTGCTCCTAGGTGAATAACAAACTGCTATGGCTGTAACGGTTTTGACTTTGCAATCAGAAAAATCTAAGTTTGGATCTTTACTTTCCAACATGCCAGTTTCAGACAAGTTATTTAATTTCACTTTATTTTGAAGAGCTTTTGTCCCCAATGTTGATCTAATAATCCAGTGGATTGGGTCAGATTGTTTTGTTTACATTATTGTTAATGCATTCATTTTCGAGAGTTTGCTCTTTGTTCACAGTTTGGTCTTTACATGTTAGAGCCTTTCTATTTCATAGCATCTTGCTTTATTTTATATTGGTTTTCTCTATAATTTTCTGTTCTGATTTTTGGGTAAACAAATTTGTGTAACTCTGTGGGGTTATATGTATGTGTGGGCACTGCCCTCATATGGATACATAAGCTGCTACTGCTGACCTGAACAATGCCTATGGATGCCCTCTGCTCTTGGGTTGGCTGTGGTTGGAAGAGTTCCATGGATTTTCCTGACTCATTTGATAATAATAATAATAACAATAATAATAATAATAATAATAATAATAATAAACAGCAGCAGCAGCTGTTGTTACATGCCTTTACAAGCTGCTTTGAGATGCTTTAGCTGTTTCAAACATTGTCACAGTGAGTTGCATTTGCTAACATTTCTCCATTCTCTTTTGTGCTCAAATTATCATAAATCATTTATTGTCAGAATGGAGAGAAACATTTGAACACTGAGTTTGAGAGGAAAGTGGAATCTATTTTCAATAACCCTTGGATGTCTCACTTCAAATAACCTGCTAAATAGGATTGAAATGTCAAGTTATCCATTGGATCCTAGGCAGAAGGTTAAGAGCCTAACCCAAGAACCAGCCTTGTTAGTGTTGGAGGATTCCCTTTAGCTGTCATACCACGAGCTTGAGAATGTGCATTAAACTCAAACTCAGCAGAAATCAGTCATAGGACTTGATGCTTTCATCTCATATGTGTACAGATAAATCTTCTAATTGGCCAAGATGTGCTTTTTGTGTATTTTTCCAAAAGTGAACAATGAGGGTACACTTATTCACCTTCAGAAATTCACATGATCCTGATGGTGCCCAATAGTTTTTTTACTCAGAATAAATGGATTGGGGGTCACAGCAGAGAAATCAAAAGAAATTTAACAGACTTAGTAAAAATCAAAACCCAACCTTTGAATCCCAGACACTCTCTTCTACTCACTTGAACTAAATGTTAACATACATTTTGAAATGGAGAAGGACATATAGCTGTATAAACTGGTATGGAGCTGAAGCAATTTAGAGTGCTGTGATTTGAACAAATACAGTATTTAGTCTGTGTTTTGTTAGCTTTTTGTTTAACTTTCTCATTTATAAGGTGAGAGTAATATTCTTTGCCCCATTTTTCTCAGTAGCTTTATTTCAAGGATCAAATGAAGTTTGGATGTGAAAGCACATGTTGGCTAAAGCGATATGTTATGTTGTTAATAGAATGGGAAAATAAATATGCTAATTATACTAACATTGTGATCTAGATTCTAGATACAAATTCCAGATATCACAGAATTTTAAAGGTTTAATGAATTTGGGATCATTTGACCATGGATAATCATGTTATTATTTAGTGAATAATTGGCATGGGAAAATTAAATATATTCAATTCTAATCCTAAATGTAGTGCTGGAATTCAATTTCTTGAATTCCTAGCCTAATTTATTCTTCAGAGTACTTTTTCTTTATAAATGATAGCTTATAAATTTTTATTCTGGACATTAATAGGGTACAAATATGGTACACATAGACACTATGCATACTTTAATGATAACTATACCATTATGAATAGGGTGATATTACTGTTTTTTACTTTTAATTTCTCTTATTAATTTTTACCTTTTTATTTTTTTTTACTATTTTTACTGTTAATATGTCTTATTACATAAAAGTGACTCAGATCTTCAGATATGGTGGGAGTAGTTTTCTCTTCTTTATTTGTTTGTACTTTTTATTTTATTCTGACTTTATTTTTATGCAAATTGGTACAGTTAGTAATACAATGTTATTTTTATACCTCAAAAGGTTATTAGCAGTTCTCTGATTATATCTGATACACATAGCATAAAGAACATGTTATGTGACTAACAAGAAAATAAAAATAACAAATGTTAAAATTGAGGAGAGAGTTTTGCATCTCAAAATCACTTTCATGAACTCATTATACTTAATTCTCCTAAAACCATGTGAGTCATAATTTATTATCCCCATTTTATCAATTAGAAATTTGAGGCTTAGAGAAACTAAGTACTTAGCACAAATCTCACTAGCAACAAGTGGTAGTGACCGGAAACCACATCTCTTGACTTTCTAGGACTACAGGTTGCTGCTCCATCAGTATCTGAACGAATGGCTACTTCCCCCTCTACTTGTACAGTATTTTGTATAATTTACATGTAGGGCTTTGAGATTAGGGAAACATGAAAAAATACAGTGAACTCGACTATATTGAGATTAACCAAAGTCATTATCAATCCCTCACCTCTTTACTTCTGGTACAACCTCTCTATATGTTCAGTGCATGCCAGTGTGACTCCAGAGTGGTGATGTTGGTCTTGTTTTTATTATCTGTTAAGTGGTTAATGATCCATGCTTCATTTTCTGCTGGTTAGAAATTCTTAGGTGATTCATTACCCTCCACAAACTCTAGCTTTTCCTTAAGCAAACTATTTTGAATATTCTCAAATATAGGACAATTTTGTATTTAAAGTACAGGTTTGTTTTTGAAAACAATCACAATTCATTTGTAGTTGAGTCTGGTGAACAAGGTTGATGATTAAGTAGAGTTATTTTTCATAGGGGTTGAAAAAGAGTTTTAGTGTCACAAAACCTTAGACAAACAATACATGTGAAGCAAGTTGCATTCTTTCAAAGGTATTTTGATTTGTCTTCTTGAGTAATCAAATTCAAATAATCCCCTTTAGTTGTGTTTTCCAACACTTCACACTTTTTATTTGGCGGGGATGTCAGTGAGTATCATGTCATTATTTTATTATTAACCTCTTCTCTGACAACAATTCTCTGACACCAACTGGTATCCTGAAATTCAATTAAATTCTGACCCTGAATCCTGGACTTTCTCCAGACTCCACAGTTTAAAGGGTCAGGTCCTCCATGGCACTGCCCTTACTTCATATACCAACCATAAGTCCCAGAGCCAACAGTGTTTCTGAACAACCAGCTATAAATTTAGGGGTTTCCATGATCCTATCAGTTTCAAAAATATGCTAGAATGATAGAGCTCAAGAAAACACTCCATGTACTATTTCAGTTTTATTGTAAAGGATACAATTTGGGAACAGCCAAATGGAAGAGACATATAGGGCAATATTTGAGAGAATTCTAGAGACTGAGATCCCATACCAGGGTATGTCACCCTCCTTGCACATTAATGTATTCACCATTCAAGAAGCTTTTTGAACTTTGTATGTCCCACTTTTATTGGAGTATTATTATGTCACAGGTCATGTGATTTAGCTCAGTCTTCAGTTCCTGTCTTCCCTAGAGCTATAGATCGGGTTGAGGGTGAGGCTGAAAGTTCCAATCACTTACTTAGCCATTCTGGTGTGGTCAGCCACTCTCTTGAAAGTAAGGGCCTATCATGAATCACCTAATTAATATAAACTCAGGTGTGGTCAAATGGGTTCATTATGAAAGAAAGAAGATACCTCTATCATTCAGGATATTCCAAGAGTTTTTGAAGCTCAGTGTCAAGAACCTAGGACAAAAATCAGATGTATTCTTTATTATAACAGAACCACTGACTATTTGCAATTTATTTTTTACATTGATTTAAACAATCAATTGTTTATAAAAAGTTACAAACCACTATTGTGATTTAGTTTTGGAATAACATATATGTGCATATGTGTATGTGTATGTCTGTATTTGTACTTGCTGTGAAAGAATGAAGGATAGAGAAAAATAATGCTAACTCTACTGCCAGGGGAACACAAAGATACCTACAACACAAGCCAGCCATAATTGGAATGTCTGCCACCAGGACATCAGTGACATATGATGATTTGGACTTGCTTATGTTCAAATTGAGCTGAAATTCAGATCTCTTTAATACTTCTTGCAAGGAAGCACTCAATGTTCCTTATTTGTCATATTTTAGATAAAAATAGTTTTTGTCATTTACCTATCTAGGAAAACTCAAATTAATGGATTGTGAAGATGCGAAGATAAGTCCCATTCACGAAACAACTGAAACCATCTACATATTCATGTTGATCCTTTAAGGCAAACCATTATTCAGTGAATCAGGGATATATTTGGAGGCAACATTACATAGTAGATAGGGTTTCAGGATGAATTAGATCATCTATGTTCTAATCAAGCTCCTTTACTCACTAGCTGTGTTCCCTGGGGCAAGCTCTTTTCTCTGTATCATTTTTTTCATGAATAAAGTGGGGACAACAGCAGTATAATATTCATAGAGATAGGGTAGTTGTGAGAAATAAATTCATAGGTTTAAAACACTTAGCAGTACCTGGCAAATATTACATTTTATGATAAAATCTTCATGAAGGATCTTGAGTTTTCATCTTGAGTTGAGATGGCCCATGATCTAATGCTCATTTTTATTTAGACTTTCTGATTACCTCACTGAAAAGCTAATATTGCTGCATTATAGTTATAAATAACTGTATGTATAGTTTATATATATGTATATATATATGTATAATATGTATATATTATGCAAACACACACACACAGCTACATATCATATTGCTTTTCTTTATTGGATTTGTCTACGGACATTCTCTAATCCCTTTAGCTTGGTAGCTCTTAGCAAATTAGTCATCTCTAATGTCATTTCCCTTTGGTAAAGTAAAATATTGTCTACTTATGGAAGTGTTGTGAGGATTAAACTAAATCATGTGGGTAATTGTTTAGTACCCGGTAGTATGGACTCCAAATTTCTAAATGTGTAAGATGTGTGGAGAGCAATCTGATTGGAACTGGGGGGCTGTGTTTTTTTCTTAAAGCTGTTGCTATACCCTACATTGTACATTAATTTTGAGGTCTGGGGACTGATACTGAGCTATGGGAGAGTTGAAGTCTCCCAAAACACATCACAGCACTTCTTGACGTATGAGCCTAGGTAAATATTAATTCATTTTCTCTAAATAGATGTCTGTAATGCAAATTAACAAAAGTGTCCTGTTCATCAGAGATGCCTAATTCTTCAGTTTAGCTAAAACCTGGTTTATCTCCATACTTATAATTAGATTTGTTAATCCAAGGCAGTTGGACATTCTAGCCTAGAGTTGATGATGATAATGATGATGATGATGATGATGATGATGATGATGATAAAGAGGAAAATGGTGATAGCCTTTTCTTAGATAACTTATATTTGTCATATACCATCTGAATGCAATATGTACATTATACCATACAATTCTAAAAACAATATTTCTAGTTAATTATAGATTTCCTTCAGTTGAAATGGAGATGTTTAATATTTTTTTTTACGTCACAAAGCATACAAATAGCTTAGCCAAAATTCAATCCTCAGAGTCCTTTCTTCTTCCCGTTAGTCTCTCTGTACACTGCAAGCATGGTCCCTGTCTATTCATAGATGATTTTTATCACATGAGAGAAAAACAGTTGTTTACTAGCATTGTAATTTCTCATTGCCACGGTAACAACCATTCCCAAGATTTATCACTGAAAATCTACAAAATCACTGATATCAATCATGAGGTCTGTTTACTGACCAAGACCTCTTTAAATATCTGCTGGCAAAACATTAACGAGGATTCAGGTTTAAAAGTTTTAAAACGCCACCACATTGTACATTTTCCCCTTTGTTTCCTGAAAGATATTTTAAAGCCTTCACTATTTTTGAAGGGAAATCCCAAGGGTGGTCTCTGAAAAGAGACCAACACAAAGTAGGGGAGATAAAAAGGACAAATTTTCCAAATATGGTAAACCAAACAATACAAAGAGTATTTTAAGTCATTTTATTCTTGACCTGATGCTTTCTGAAATAGAGCGGTTTCAAAATAAAACACATTTTGAAAAATCGAAGTATTGTGGTAGCTTCTAGGCCAGGGGTTGGCAAACTGCGGCTCGCGAGCCACATGAGGCTCTTTGGGTACATACATGTGGTTCTGAAGTAAAATTGAAAATAAAACTATCAGAGTTTCATTTATAAAATTGTTAAAGGATATTATTCACATAATGGTAATTTCATTTGTTTTATGGCTCTCGAATAATTTTTAAATTGTTGTGAGGGACAGAATTGGCTCTTCTGTCTCAAAAGTTTGCTGACCCCTGTTCTAGACAATTGCAAAGAATCAGAACCAGAATGGCATACTAGAGTAGATGCCCCTAAATTGTCATCTACCCTGTGGTCAATTCAAGCATAACACATGAGGGAGAATCAGTTGAGAGGGTTAGGATAAAAAAAAAAAGGACAGCGACAAAAAAACCCAGCCTACTCTCTACACTTTATTTATTTATTTGTTTGTTTGTTTGTTTTGTTAAAGTTTATTTGGGTGATAATGGTTACTAAAGTTACATATGTTTCAAGTGTACAATTCTGTAATGTATCATCTATATATCATATTGTGTGTTTACCACCCAGAGTCACTTCTCATTTCATCACCATATATTTGGTCCCATTTACCCTCATCTACCACCCCCTGCCCCCTTACCTTCTGGTAACCACTAAACTGTTGCCTGTGTCTACCAGTTTTTGTTTCTTTGTCTTGTTCCTTTGTTGCTTTCAGTTTTATATATCACGTATCTGTGAAATCAAATGGTTCTCAACTTTTTCTGCCTGATTTATTTAGCTTAGTGTAATAATCTCAAGATCCATCCATGTTGTCACAAATGGCACTGTTTCATCTTTTCTTTTGACAGAATAGTATTCCATTGTGTATATATACCATGTCTTCTTTATCCAATCATTTATGGAAGGACACTTTGGTTGTCTCTCTAGCCTTTCAAAAGCTGCCATTTCCAGCTTTTGTAGTGGACCTCAGAATACATTTTTCCCTGGAAACTGTACTGAAGTTAGTGACTAAGGGTGGTAGAATCATTATAATTAGTGTGTAAAATATAAATCAACAGTTAGGTTTGTTTTGTCTGAGATTAACCTTTGCACCATGAATATAATCCTTTCCAAGACTTTCTGTTTTTTTTTTAATAAGCAATCCATTCTTGATCTGGGATACAACTAACACCAAGGAGTGGAAGTTTTACCCGTGAGTAGCGGATGAAAACAGAACATTATTCTGTCTTCCTCTTCCATCCTCCAATTCCTTCTCCTTCTTCATAACTAACATAAATTGAGTACTTTCTACTTTCTGGTACTTTACTGCTTTATATGTAGTGACTCAATTATTCTATTACAACATCCCTTTACAGTAAAATTATTTTACCCTCATTTTACAGATGAGAAAGCTGAGTAAAAAAGAGGGTAAGAACTCATGCAAGTGCCTACATCTAGTAAATTCAGTCCAGGCCATCTGATTCCAGAGTTCATCTCATAATCACCACACTATATTAACTTTTTGGAGTAATGTTGGCCTTAAATCTAGAGTTAGTTTGAAGTGTGTTCAAACAAGCAATACGAAAGCCCAGCTTTTATTTTTTAACCACAGTAAAATTACTCAGAATTCGAAGCCTCAGTTTTCACATGTGTAAAATGGAGTGAGTAACATTTATCTTCTAGAGATGTCTTGGATATTAAATAAAATGATTAGCATAGAATCTGGCAGTGGGATTTAATATCCCAAAGTAAAACTGTATTAAGCTTCATTTTTGTTTGTTTCAGAAAGAATTAAGGAAATTGAATGTTCTCTTATAATCTAGCTTAGACTCTGGTAAGATCTTCTTGATTGATTGCTGCAATCAAGACTTTTCAGTAAAATTGCTGTGGAGATAAATGGATACCACCCAAATGAGAATAAGCAAAGGCTGTTTATGCAGAGTTTCCTTAACAAGGGCATCAGCCCCCCATTACTTGTCAGAGACTCAAACGCAGCCAGGGGAGCTGGGAAGCTCTGTAGCGGGGCAGGAGGGAAAAGAAGGTTGCAGTATATACTGATTAGAGGTCGTGTGTATGGTGAAGCTGAGGTTGGCTAACTAAATGCAGGGCATCTTGCGTGATTGTTTAGGGGAGCATATTTGGCTTGGTCCTAAGTTGGAAGCAGATGCAAAACTAAGGGAGCTGAGAGTTATTGACCAAGCTTTATCCATTTGGGGTGGGTTGTTGCAAAGGTTGTGGTTTGGCTTTCTGGGCTTGTTGCTGCAGGTTATAGGTAAGAGTTCTATATTTATATATGGTTTGGTCATTATACATTTATACAGTGAGTCTCTAAGTGTGTACTTTAATTATAGACAACAAAAACCATGGCAGTGAAGAGGGACTTGGGGTATTGATTCCATTTCAGAGCACTCCCTATCTTCCTCTTTCTTTTGTCTTCTCATACTTTTTCTCCTCCATCCCATCCTACCCTTATCCCCCACCTTTTTATAAGAAGGAAGAAGATAATTTGTCAGAGTTGGAATTTGAGAATAAGAGAACAATTCAGCTCTTCTCCCCCTACCCTTTCTGCATATACACCTGAAGCCCTGAAGGTAATAAGACTGAAAAGCTTTTCACCTGTTGCAGACTTCCCAGAAAGTGTTTTTTTGGAAATCTCTGTGAAGGAGCTTTGAGGCTCCCTCCCATCTTATACAATAAACAGAGCCAGAATTCTCGACCCTGTGTCACACTGTATCTTACTGTGATGCTTCTCATACTCTAACTTCAAATTCAATTGCATTAACAAAACCAACCAGCTCTGTGACATTATGTTACCACCAATATCTGCTCAATGGATGAGATACGGGACAGTGTAGGTAGAGGGTACTGAATAGTCAGAGATGAAGTGCATGAGTGTTCTCCCTCCCCATGTTGTGCTCACACTGAACCCAGCAGTGACTCTAGGAAAACTAATGTGTCATTTGCTTTCCATATCATATTCTCAGTCATCTCCAATTCACTGTTCATGCTGAGAGAATGAACAGCATCTGACAGGACTGATCTCTGTGATTTTAGACCATGTGCCATCCATATACATTTTACTAAGGACACAGCTGAGATTTTTCCAAAGCATAAGAGAAATAAAAAAATGCAATGTTTTCTCAAAACTATTTTCTCTTTGAAGTCAATTTGCTTTTCTTAAAATGTCTCCCCAAACTCTCCCCTGGAAGGATGATCTGTAAAAGGATTTTTTTGCTTGCTTTATTTGCATTTACTTTATGGTTACAGTGTTAGTATCTAACGTATCACCGAAAGACTAGTGTGAATTGTGTCTGCGTTTGCCTCGAGAATGAAAATGATTTACAGCAAAAGTACACAGTGGATCTAACCTTAGTAACACTTTTGTTGTTTCATGCTACATCATGACATCTGGTTTGGTTTGTATTTTAGATTTGCTCAGCTTTGACATTTAAATCTGTGAACAGGACTCTTATTTATAATGCAATAGTCTCTGAGGGCTCATGTTATCCTGTGGGTTTGTTGCTTCTACTGAATCCGCATACTACCCATCACATCAAAGGTATTGATGAAAGAATTTCTATAAATAGCTCCAACAGGGTTTAAATTTTGGTAAGCAAGGATAATAGGGGAAGATTTTTGTTTTGTTGTTGTTGTTGTTGTTTTTCAACTATACTGGAAATAGAACTGCCTACCTTTGTGGCTCACACCCTCTGTCTTTTCAAAGCCCTCTTAAAATACCACTAAGCCATCTTTTATTCTGATTATTAATAATGCTTTCCAGTTTTGGGTAGTGTATTATGCTTCAGGAATCATGTCAAGCACTTTAAATTTGCTATTTTATTGGATCCTTAGGCCAATACCAGTAAGTGGTTACTATTTTTATCCTTCATTTTCTTTTTCTTTTTTTTTTTGGAAACAGAGAGAAATTAAATAAGTGCCCCAGTGTAACACAGTTAATGACAAATAGACCTGTGACTGGGAAAACAGGGATTTTTTTTTTCTCTTCTTTGGGGATTTGTTCATCATGATGGAGAAGATGTAGGTATAACTATTAGACTATTATTATAAAGATATTTTTAATGAGTAGCAAACTCCCTGGTGATCAGTTCCCCCTGAACGATAAAGGGTAAAACTGGTTCTTATTTTCTCTTTTTCCCTTGTAAAGGAGACAGACTGCAGAGTTTTGTTCAATATTAAATAAACATATCTGCATAGTGGACAAGTAAGCAAAAGTAGATTACAAAAGGAAAATGAGAACAGGACTCTATATTTCAAAATCTTTCATAGATGAAATTGATTATTTTTCTTTTCGTATTTCTACAATAGAAGAAAAATAGACATGTAATGATCACTTTTCATGAACCAAAAAGGCACATAGATACCTGAGTTAAGCTTTGTACCATGTAGACTTCGATGCCAGCATTTAACCTGCATCTAGTTAATTGCAGAGGTGTGGCTGAATCGCAAATGGTTGGGCTCTGAGTATCTGGGAACCCGTTTATCAATAAAGTTACTGACATCCATTTAGTATGTAGATTTTAGAACTTGCAAGCTAGATCTGTAAACTTCAGAAGTGAAAGTCAATCAGCGCTGAGAAAAAACACAACAAAACAACTGACCAGTGTTATTCATAGGAGATTTACCCAGCTTGCTAGATACAATTTTTTTTTCTTTTTTTTTTTCTTTTTTAGGATCTTGTTTTACATACAGGTTGAACCAGATGAACTTCTATTTGTATAAATCAAACAGAATTAAATCTTATAAATTTTGTCTCGTTCAACATGACAGACCGAATCACACATATCTTTTTATGGAGTTATCCTGTGAGTGCAGCCATTTTTTTCAGGACCTAATAGATTTAGGACACTGTATTAATTTTAACAATAATGTGCCTTCATTCATCCAACAGTATTTATCTAGAGCCTACTGTTTGGCAGACATGGTACTGTGGACTTAGGTTACATTATTGGACAGAATAAACAATATCTTTACATTTATAATCTGAATAAATAAGTAAGTATATATGCATGTAAGATTTTTATAAGTATTAAGTGCTGAGAAAAAAAATATGTAGCAGGGAAAAAAGATATATTGAAAGGGAATAGGGGTTTACATTTTATATGGTGATAGAAGGAGAATTGCTTCTGGGTGGTGAACACACAATGTGATATATAGATGATGTATTACAGAATTGTACACCTGTAACCTATGTAACTTTACTAACAATTGTCACTCCAATAACTTTAATTAAAAAAATTAAAATAATTGTTCTTGAAGTTTTCAAGAAAAAATGAAATCTGGAAAATAGAAGGGAAGGGCAAGCTATGTGCTTGTCTTTAGAAAAGCATTCCGTTACACACACACACACACACACACACACACACACACGCACACACACAGGTTAGCTAGAGAGAAAAATAATGAATAAGATGAGGAAAGTAATGGTGGCACCAGATGAGACAGAGCCTTTTGGATCAAAGTATGAGCTTTAGCTTTTTTTCTAACTGAGATGGGAAGCCTTAGGAGGTTCTGATCAAAGAAGTAACATAACATTATTTATTTTCTAAGAGACCCACTCTGTCTAATGGGTTGGGGATAGACTGAGGAGCAGGAATAGATAGATGCTGGAAGACAAATAGGAGGCTGATATAATTATCCCAGTGAGACATGATTTACTTGGGATAGAATGGGGCGCCATGTGGGGAATGGATAGAGTTTGGAACTCAGAGTATTTCCTGAAATACAGAATGAGAGTGAAAGGGTATCAGGAATGAGTCCAAGATTTTTGGCTTTATTTGGAAGAAAGATAAAGTTGCTGTAAATATGCTGGGGAAGTCTATGGGAAGAGTAAATTTGTGGTAGAAGAAATATCAGGATTTCAGTGGTGGATACACTACATGTGAAAGGCCAAGTAGGTAGTGTATGTCAAGTAACACATCAGTTATGTTTCAGTTAGGGAATCAGAACCATAAGAATGATATGGAAGAAGGGTTTTATTATAGAGATAAGACTTTCAAAATTGTTGAAACTGAAGAGGAATTTTTTGGAAAGCTTTTCCTTTTGCATCCAGTGGTGGTCTTGAAACCACTGTTCAACAGCAAAGTTGGCAGTTGGGGAAAAAACATAAAGTGAAGCAGACTTGGCAGTGCAAAACAAATCCCCATACGACATGGAGCAGCTTACAATGGCGAAATTGGACCTGTGAGAACAAACTGGAGCACGCGTCCCTCTCTCACTCCCTCTCACCTCAGTGATGATCATTGGCTTGCAGGAGAAATTGGATGGCTTTGCTATAGAGATACCTGACGTGCTGGACCCCAAACTAGAGGAACTAAAAAGAGGAAACTCAATGGTAGCCAGAAAAGGCTGGATATTGTGACCTTCCTGATTACAAGGTGAGCCCTCAGATGAGTGAGAATGTGTGGGAGCTGTGACAGTACCAGGCACTCTGCACCAACAGGCAGGGCTGACAGGCCAATGCTTTGCTTCCAAACCTTTTCTGTGTGGTCAGCCCTAACTTGGAAACATACAGGGAAGAACATTGCGGGGAATGTTCTTCCTACCCCAGCTTAGGCAGGTTGACACAGTACAAAACCACCATCTGTAGGCAGTTATGTAGTGTGCCTAGAAGGCAGAAGGGAGGAATGGGTTTAAAGTATGCCCTGGATTTATTCTTTTAGCAGTGGGACTCAAATTAAAGCAGTGGTATTACATCCCCTAACATACACATGCAGGCAGAAGAGAGAAATGTGTAAGAATGGAGCCCCAGGGCACCTCAGTTTTTGATGGCAAGATCATGAGGAGGAACTTGCTAAGGAAGCCTAGAAGGAGCAGTCAGAGTATGGGGCGAAAATCTACCGAGGATGGGATTCAAAAAGCTAAGCAAAGACAGAGTGATTCAAATAAGAACTGGGACCATTTCTCCTTTACCCCAACCATTAATGAATTTCCTTGTTGAGAAGGTGAAAGTTTTCATCCAGATCATTTACTCAGGCATAATAAAGAGTGCAGGACAGTGCCAGTCCTTTCTTTGGCATTAGATGAGAAAATCACTTGAAATACATTTTTTCTTTTTACAAATGAGAAAGAAGTTTACCAAGGAAACAGTATAACAGCTCTCCCTTAAGAGAATTTTATAGGCTAGACAATCTGAAGACAATGTCAATCATTAACACACAACATAAAGGGCGTATTTTATAACCAGGAAGTTCCTGAAGTTTGTGACATGCCAATATAAATGTGTTATTATAAATTACACTGTTTGGTGATTATTGGTAATAGTCTCTTGAGCAGCAGCTCCACACCAGCAAAATTTGTGAGCATAATCATCTTTCACCATCACAGGTAATCTGTATTCCTAAAGGAAGGCAGTGAAACAAGCCTTACTTATATGATTTTTTCAATATGGTAGTTGTATACCTCTGGATGTCTACCATGTTGTTTATGAAATCATCAACAGTTCAAAACATTGAGTACATTAACACCTCATTATCTGGAATGTCCATACTGGAAATAATGTCATTCTTGTTAATTGTGTCCAAACAGTATTCTTTAGTTAAGGATCACAGTCTCACAACTTGAAGAAATGAATTGCTGCTGAACAACTTTAATTCTCTGATATGCCCCCTCTTGCCTGGCCTATAGACTTCAGCCAATATAATTATTCACAGCAGAAACATCTTTTGTTGCTTTAACATGGTTAACATGTTGCAGTTTTACATATAAACCCCAAAAATGCAATCATATAAGAAATTGTGCCTCAAACAGGTTAAGTATCCTTGATCCTTGTTGGCCACAAAGCCCTTTAAGGCATATGTGGAAACACAGAAGGATGAAATCTGTTTGCTTATAATTATGCAGCAATCTTTATTAAGTATATCGTCAGTATTGACTGGGACCTGAGTTGCTATATCTGTGTTTATATTTTGAATAGCTTCCTCAAAATTCTCTTCATCTTCTGGAGCGAAGAATAGCTTCTTCATTCTTTAGACTCCCTGGTCTAATCAGATCTCTGAAGTGAAGTCCTCTTTTTCTTTATACATTTTTGGCATTCAACCATTTGTTTCACTATTCCACTGTGCTAAATATTTAGCTGTGATCACAGTGTATGGAGTGTGGCTGTGGTCCTTTATTTCCCTATGTAATTCAATTCGTAAAACTGAAAATGTTTTCTTAGCTCAGGAAATGGTTTATCCAGTTGTAGGTCATTCTAATGCATTTTCTGGGTAAAATCCTGATACTGGATATTCTTTTATAATGATCCTTCTATATCCAACTAGCCATATATACCCTACTGATTAAAAGTGAGATTTGGGGGCCGGCCGAGTGGCGCATTGGTTAAGCGCTGGTTTTGGGATGCCAGCGGCCCCGGTTCGGATCCCACATGAGGGCCAGTGACACTGCCCTCTACAGCTAACAACAGCTCCACCTGGAGCTGGGCTGTGCGAGCCCCGGTGATGGTGTGGGCTGCAGCCCCTGCTGCAGTGGGCTGCCATGGGCTACAGTGAGTGGCCCGCAGCCAGCGTGAGCGGCTGGCAGCCAAGCGTGAGCTGCCAATAGCCGCGATGAGCGACATCCAGAGGCCAGCGACCGATCTGCCTCATCCGGGAAGAGCGCAATGACCATACCAACAGTGAAGCAACATCCTCCGCAACTAAACTGAAGAACAAGAAGACGGCAACTTGTCTGTTCCCCTTCCCCGATTCCCCAACGCTGTTCCCCTCCACCAATTCCCCAATAAAAAAAAAAAAAAAAAAAGTGAGATTTGGGAATTCCAGAGAACATCAGTTAAATTTAGTAATGTGCTTCTGGGGAGCCAAGTTTCCACCACAGTGGTAAACCTACAGGAAAAAGAAAGATCATATTTTCAAAGGTTTTCTGAACGCTCTTCCACAAACTTCCAGACACATCGTTTCTTAATTTTTGTAAGAACTCCATGGCAACTTGAGCTTGACTATTGATGATTTTGCTTCTTTGTAGGAAAAATAATGTTTTCTGTATCATCTCCTGATTTGATTTCCATACATAATTGTAAATGAATCCACACCTGGTTGTACCAAGTTTTTGAGGAATGTAAATGTTGCATTTACTAGGCAAACATGAGCAGACTCTAAAGCCTCTTGCCCATGATCACTCCACAACCTCAGCTGCCACTTCCCCAGATAACAGCCAAACCCCTGTAAAGTGCCACTAGCACCTCCTGAGAGAAGTTTTTTCCCATCAGAAAACCTTCTCTTTTCTCCCCCAATAAAATTGACATATATTATTTTGTAAGCTTGAGGTGTACAATGTGTTGATCTGACATAATGAAGTGTATTTTTAATATCATTATATTTTAATGTAGTACAGGATGAAGTTTAATATAAAAATGAAATTTCACTGTGAACATTTCTCTCCATGATTTTTTAAATCGATATTGAATGTCACCTTGATATTCGTATAGACTGAGTGTCTATTTCCAGTTTTCCAGTAGGGTCATTTAACCTCTATTTACCTTTTAAAATAGGGGCAGATTGTTCTCTGATTTATCTCAATGAGATGATGAGATAAGGCTGCTGAAACAATTTGATTGTCTCACAAAATATTTGCCATATGAATATGATTTTAAAGCAATCTATTATATGTTTCCTGTCTGCAGAACAAACCCTGGAATTAGATTATTCCTGCAGCTTTGCATGAGGTCAGAAGGAAGAGAGATATTTTTTCCCTGGAAAAAGGGATCAAATAATGTATGGTTGCCAAAGGTGACCTGTCTGTTTTAGAGAAATCTCTGATGACTGTGTGATGCTTTCATAAACGTACACTAGGCATATACATCTCTGATGTACCCATGAAGTTCTCTGAGAGAGGAGTGAGGACTGATTCCTGGGAAAGCCTCTCTCTTCTTTGGAAACTGTTTTGTGGTATACTACCCCCATTTTCCCAGATTATAAACCCAGATTATAAAATGGGGGGCATTTTAGTCTACTTTACCACATACAATCCAAATCTCAAAATCCTGCCCACTCTTCCTCCACATTTTACTAACCTTGTCTTGTTTCTTTATCCTCGTTAATCAGCTTTATTTCAGACAGCCAGGGTCCTCTCACCTTGACTATTGTGATAATCTCCTGCCTGGTCTTCTTGCTTTCACGCTTACATTCCTCCCTTAGATTCCGCGGAGCCATGATGTATGTGGATTCTGTTGCTTTTTTCAAACCTGTACTGCACCACTTCCCCAAGTAGAGCTTTTTGCCATAGAAAGCATACAGTTTTCTGAAGACATGATGTATTCCACACTGAAGCTTTTGCTTGTGACCAAAATGCTCTTTATTGGAGGCGCAGCATAACATGGTTGTTGGAAGATAGATGTTGGTGTTCAAGTCCCGTGTCCTGAACTTCTACCTATGTGACCTTGGTCAATGTTCTTAAACTCTTTGTCTTCAGTTCCCTATCCTGAAAATGGAGATATAATAATAGTAATAGTAGTTCTAGTCCTAGTACTAGTACTAGTAGCAGCAGCAGTAGCAGTAATATCTACCTTACAGGTTTTTATAAGGCACAAACAGCAAACGAGGTAATTAATCCATGGAAAGCATTTAGTACTATGCCACAGATGTAGACAATAACTGATACTCTTGCCTATTATTATCATGATAATGGGGAAATTCCAACTTATCCACTTATCCCTTGTTTACATTCCAATTTGCTGCCTTTTTTTTGATGAAACCTTTTTTTTTTACCACATTCCTTCCTCTACTTTTTATATATTTCTCTATATTTTATAGATAACCTTATAATGTAGTACTTATAGATCTTGGTATTATATATCTGTTTTGCTCACTGGACTATAATTCTTTCGAACTTAGGACCTAGGTTTTATTTATTTATTTATTTATTTTTATTTTCACTTTTTGTTGTAGAACCTGCTATAAGGTAGATGCCTAATAAATCATTGAACATATAAATGGAAAGTGCAGTCAGGGAAGGTTTGTCAGAAACTATTCCTAGAAGGTCCAGTAGGAATCACTGCTCTCTAGTTCTGGGGAATCTGTGATCCCTAAGGCTTGAAACGATAATTATTTTTTCTGAAACACATGAATGCTCTTTTACCTAGTATTGTGAAATGAATACCCAATGAAGAAGAACCCTTTTCCTTTCAATTTTACCTTGGAGAAATTCTCCCCCTGCTTCCAACTGACTTCTTCATTGACCCAAAAAGCTAAAATGATTTGTTCAGCAAAAAGTCACAGATGGCTTTTGGCAATTACAGCTCAGCACATGAAGGGAGCACAATAGGAGAGATTTACACTGAAATATGTAATAAATTTTCTACCATACTGATAACTATAATTTGGAAGCAACATGAATTACTATTCAGTAATATTTTCTGAACCATACTAATTTCATAAGTTGATAATGAAAGAGTAAAGTTTTGGTTTTATTATTTATTTCATCACTTTTTTTGTTTGTTTTTTACTGCTTGAATAATTTAAATTGAAAATGTGTTCATATATCCATCATTAGTCAAAACACGGAAGTGTCCTTATTAAAATAAAAATGGATCTCTATTATTATTTTTATAATTTTATCACAGAACCAATTCTATTAATTTAGTAAAAGAATTGTGACAGGACATCAAGTTTTAAATCTCGTAGCCAGTGTTGCTCTTATTTTTTCTGAAAGCATTTTCTTTACTGTCCTTTGTGCATATTGGCATAAATTTAAAAAAATCCTTGCATATGATAAACAGCTAAATAAGAAATTTAGCTTTAGCTGTTTGAGAGATAGTTGAATTGGATTTTGTAGTATTTTGATATTCATCCTTAGTGCCTAAGTTTGACAAATCATTTTGTTATTGTTTGCCTCAGCAGTATACATTGCCCACTACAAAGGCACCATTTGCATAAATGATACATATAAAGGACCTCTTCTCTAATGGCTTCAAGAAGATACTTTCCTTTTTCTGATGAGCTCTGAGCAACTTTAAAAAACTCTCCGAAATTAGTTTTATATCTCACATGTCACTGAAATCATACGGTTCTTGACATTTTCTGGCTGGTTTATTTCTCACAGCATAATAATCTCAAGACCCATCCATGTTGTTGCAAATGGCACTATTTCATCTTTCTTAAGGCAGAATAGTATTCCATTGTGTATACATACCACAATTTCTTTATCCAATAGTCTATTGAAAGACACTTCGGTTGTTTCCATGTCCTGATCACCGTAAATAAAGTTGCAATGAACATCAAAGCACACATATTTTTACGAATAAATGTTTTCAGATTTTTTTGGGTAGATACCCAGGAGAGGGATGGCTGTTACCCCAATAAACTTTAATTAAAAAAACAACAACAAAAAAACAAAAAACTATTTTAAATCATGGACATACGGGTTTGTTTTCAGCCTCCAGATGATTGAACCTCCACTCAGCTGAATCAGTTGCCCTCCACAAACACCACTGTATAACTTATATAATTAATTTCAATGTGCATTATCAAAACACATTGGCAAAATATGAAGAGAAGAAGTAATGACTCAGTTTCTGTCTCAGAATGAGAATCAAACCAGAAACGCAGGTATAAACTAGTTGTATGTAAATTCTCAATAGCTAAGTGTTGTAATATGTGCTACCTAAGGAAAGATTATTTGTTTCCTACAAACATATTGCCTAGGTAGTGCTTCAATACTGGGAAAGATGTACAATTGTTAGTACTACATTTCAAAAGAATTTTAATTATTACTGTCATATATCAGTTGCAATGACCAAAAAATATTACTCGATCATAAGAGAAGATGAAATGCAGCCATTTGTAACAACATGGATGGGTCTTGAGGTTATCATGGCAAGCGAAATAAGTCAGACAGAAAACGTTGAGAACCCTATAACTTCACTCACATGTGGGATATAAAACTGAAAGCAACAAACAAATAGATAAACAGATAAAGAGACAAGAACTCGTAGACAGAGAAAACAGTTTATTGGTTACCAGATGGTAAGAGGGTGGTAGAAGAGGGAAAAGGATGGCAAATTTATGGTGTGGAAGGTGAACACACAATGCAATATATAGGTGATGTATTGCAGACATATACACTTGATACCTATATAATTTTACTAACCAATGTCACCCAAATAAATTAAAAAGTAATAATAATTTTCTGCTTCATAAGGGAAGACAGTAAGCATAAGATGTGTTGTTTTGATTTTGTAAAACTTCAAGATAGGACATGTCTGGTATTTGATACATTGATTTTACTCATAATCAGCCTCATAACACTAAAGAAAAACTACTAAGTCATTTTACATTACAGTTTGTGGATTTGCAAACCCATTAAGTGCAAAGAGGGGCATGAATCAGATTGTGCATATCTGTATTTTAGGTTCAGATATTGCACTGAAATTACTAACACACATTCATGTTTAATAAAGTTTTCTACTTCATGGAATGCATGATAACATCTGGATAATAACTTGAATGACCTCTAAGCTCTTTCTTCGTATTATCTACCATTCAATCCATAGTCTCCTAAAATACTAATATATGAGCTCCAAATCACATGGACTTTTCTACTTCCATTTCTATAACCATACCCCAACCAACCAGTTAACAAATTTTATCAATTTTGGAAAACTCTCTCGATTTCTTATTTTTTTCACCGTTCTCACTTCTTTTTTTTTTTTGAGGGCAGTGTCACTGGCCCTCATATGCGGGATCCAAACCAGGGCCGCTGGCTTCCCAAGCCAGCTCTTAACTAATGCGCCACTCGGCCGGCCCTCACCGTTCTCACTTCTAATGCCCTAACGTCAACTGTAGTCATATCATACCTTGCATCCAATTTTGTTTCCTCCCAATACACTCCTACCTGAACCTTGAATTACCTTCTTTAGAACAGGGGCTAAAATTTTCAGGGGCTAAAAGATGATTTATATCATCTGTAAAAAATGAAATGCAAACTCTTCTTCAGCAAAGCATCCAAGGCCCATTGTGACCTGCTCCAGGCTAACCTTGTAATATCATATCTTGTTTTTTCCCTATGACTCCCTCTGTTTGTAATTCCAGTCCTACCCCTCGCACACATTCTTGGCTTTCCTTAACATGTGACATGTATTTTCACGTATTTCCTTTAATGTGACATAATATCCATTTCTTTCAGACTATCTTATTATCGAGATTCATACCTCAATGTCAAGCTCTCATTCTGCTTTTCTGATATAACTTTGTATAAAATCCATGGAGAGAGACTTCTCATGCCACAGGTGCATTGCCATTATAACAGTTTCCATGCTTTATTATCAGGGCATTTTCCCTTTGTTTCTCTTACTGGACTGAAAGCTTCCTGAGCATATATACCAAGAGTTATTCTTTTCTTGTGTTTCCACAAAAACATAAGGGAAAGCCAAGACTGCATAAAACACCGAATAAACACCAAATGAATGAATTCGATCCTTCCTTATTCTCACTCTTCTTCAAATATCCACCATCTCCAGTGAAGTAAATTTATAATTAATTTTAGTTTAATACCTATCCAGAAAGCAAAGAATACATCTCTCATTTTCTACACCTAACATAATCTCCTTTGCTTTATTAATGTTTCAAAAAGAAATCTTCAGTATAGAAAAGATCTAAGTGTAAATCACCTCTGAAACCCAACTTTGTAATAGACATTGTTGTTTCATAAAAGGTTACCATTCTGAAATAAGTCATTGCAAAGAAAAATAATGTCTGTTGAAAATGACATTTTCAAAGGAAAGAAAGAAAATGGAAAAAGAAAGAAAATCTGACTTTTGGGAAAGTGATATGAGTCAGATTAACAAAAGAATCACATCATGTGCCATAAAATTTCTATGTGCTATAAAAATGTGAATAATAATTCAAAGTTGTGAATTAACACAAACAAAATCCTAAAAAATAATGAGAACAGGTTTAAACTCTAGTCTTAATTATAAGTTTACACTTCACTAAGAATTTCTGTGCATAGATCTCAAAAGATATGTCTAGTGACTAAATTGTTTGGATATCCTGTGCATATAGTGTTTGAGACATGAAGCAACAGCTCACCTATCATCCTTGACAAGAGCATTTTTTAAAAACTCTCATATAGAAATTCGATCTTATTCACTCAACATCCAGTTAGTTCCTCTTCATCTCCCCATCAACAAAAATATAGAAATAAAAATGTCTTTATTATTAAAGAAATGGTTTTCAGAAATGTGTTCTCACTACTGTTAGGAGGCAGTTCTCCAAGACATTTCTTTTTTTTAGCTGAGCCATCCTGCCACCTGTTGGCAGCTCAGCAGCAGCTCAGCTCAGGTTGGGCATAGAACTGCTGTTGCTCAGAGCTCAGCTCTCACTCTTGAGAGAGCTCTTAACCAACTGAACTACTCAGCTGGCCCTTATCTCTAATACATTTCTATATGATTTGGGACAGAGTTTGTTCACAAGGAGGTTTGCATAGTAAACAGCCTTGGAAACCAGCGATAGTTGGTCAGAAAAAGATCTGTTTCCTTAGCAGGAGAATAAAGATAATGCCTCCCTGTTTAGGTTTCTTTTTACACAGTTGGGAGATTTTCTAAGTCTGGGTTCCTGAACTGCACCATAAGCCACTGAGTGTGCATAATTCAGCTGGGTCTGCTGCACATTGTCTCCATGGGACTTGGGATCAAGGGAAACTGATAGCACCCTGAAGCCCATGCTGCCTGCTGCATAGTGACTATTACACAGTCAAAATCCATTTGGCTTGTTTCCTTCCTGGCGGAACACATGGAAATGTGGGCGCTGAGGAGCAGCAGTCAGCACTGCTGCTTGGCCATTAAATGGCGTTGCTTCCCCGGATCTGTTTCCCAGCATTCTGGACCCCACAGTCTAGGTGTCAATTTCTAGTTCTCTGAATATTCTGTGCTTATATGCTCTTTTCCTTTCACCTGCCCTTATATCTGCTTGGCCTTGGTTATCTTCCTTGTAGAGTAAATTTTATCTTATTGTTGCATCTGTATGGAAATTTTACTTACTTATACAGGTATTGGGGTTTATCCAAATCATGGGCTTCTGTTGTATCTGTCAGGCATTCTCCTTTTATGTATTATTTTATTTTTTCATTATTTTCACTTATGCATCATGCATATGTCAACACTACTGAGCAACTCTTATGTGCCAGTTAGTAGTACCTACTGGAGATAGGCTGATAAACATTACAGGCATGCTTCCTAATCTCTGGAACATCATAGAAAATTGGGAAAGGCAGGCATCATAAATGAATAATTATATTTATGATTGACTTATGAAGGTAAATACAGCAATATATGACAAGGGGATCAAACAGTATAAGGTCCACTCTTGGAAGACTTCTCTGTGAAAAAAGATGCTGCAGTTGAGGCCTAAAGAGAAAGTAGAAATAACTCATAAAAAGACTTGATAGACATTGTCTAACACAGAGCATGACTACTAGCCAGTAAATATTTAAAGAATGAAACAAACTAATAAAAATTCAATTTTTCTTCAATTTTTAATATGCTCTCTTCTAATTCCTGACAATTTTTGGAAGGCATTTATTTGTTAAGACTTGTGAGATACTTCCTAAAAGTGATCAAAATTGTCTTCTTAAAACAAATATTTCCAAGTTCTATACTGGCTGTATCAGTGTAGACTTTTTCTAGGACATTGGTCATTAAACCTAAATGGATGTATGATATTTTGGGGCCCTACAACTAGGCTTGTTACTGAAAACCCACTTGTTAGCGAGGGTGTAGAAATAAAAAATGGGTCTGAGATTTTCCTATTCAGCTAATAACCTGAATTACCTGTTCTCACAAAGGCAAAATGAATTCTTCTATTGGCACCAGACTGACAGGAAATCACTTATGGTGTCTGCTTACTAGACACAAAGAACCTGAACACTACCCACCTGCAAGACAGATCATGTTGACATTGTCTAGAAAAAGTTTCCATTGATAGTTATTTCTATTATGCCAAGCTGTTGAGGGGAATTCAGCTCATACTGTGTAAGAGAGCTAAGTTGCAGTCACTCAAAGTGCTTGGAGAATTATCTAGCCAGGTATCTCAATATTTTTATTTGACTGCCAACTGGCTCATGTCTGACATTTTTATAAAGCACAGAATCCATGAAAATATGTAATATTTGTAGTCCCAAACTGGAAACAACATATATATCCTTTAACAGGTCAATGGTTAAACAAACTGTGGTATATCCATGCTATGAACTACTACTCTACAGTAAATAATAATGGACTATGTATACATGCAAAAGCCTGGATAAAAATCCAGGGAATTATGTTGAGTGAAAAAAATCCAACACTAAAGGTTCACATATTGTATGATTTTATTTATATAACAATTTTGAAAATTAAAAAAAAATTATAGAGATGGATAGTATCTTGAGTGATTGCAAAGGGCAAGGAATGAGGTTGGTGAGGGTAGAGAGTCTGTCTATACAAAGGCAGAATGAAGGATCATGTGGTGATGTAAAGACTCAGACATGACTATATAAATGCTAATACCCTGGCTATGATATTTCACTTCTTTGCAAGCTGTTACCATTAGGGTATGATGTTTCAAGAATACATGAGATCTCTTTATATTATTCTTATAACTGCATATGAATCTACAATTATCTCAAAAAAGTTTAATTTAAACAAAAATGATATGTATATACGAAGTACACTCAGTCAAGTAGTTGCTTCCTTCAAAAAAAAATGGAACTGAATAACTGAATGTTAGCATTTACAATGATGGAGAATCATTGAGGATGCTGTTATTGGTAAAAACATGTCATGATAGAGAACAATCTCTAGGGTGGAGTTTAGAAGACCAAGGTTATGACTGTTGCTCTGTCACTAATGAACAGTAATCAAAGGAATAAGTCACTTAACTCACTGGAATTCTCTTTCCTAATGTAAGATATGGGTGGATTTGCTTACATGATCTTAAAGTTTGCTTCAATCGATGATATGATCATAATTAAATACATTCTAGTAGATTTCCTCCAAAAGGACTCAATATACTTATTTCCCATAAATATTGTTCTGAATTTAAAATTTACTTATTTTTGTATTTTAATATGTGAGCTATATGCTTTCATAAAATCTCACTTTGTTTTCATATACCATAAAATGATATTAAAAATTAATCACAATAAATTGTTAACACTTAACATTAATAATATAGATTATAATTACACACTCATATTTTAATGTCAAAATGAAATTCTGTGCATATGTTCTCCATTTGATCATAGAAAGTATGACCTCCTCATGTAAATTGTACCTAGTGAAAAATGAAGGTAAAATTGATACCTAGAAAATTCAGGCACAGAAATGTGACTGCATGCATGAGCTTACACACACACATATACCAAGAATGCATATTTTTCCATTTATCCATTTTATTCACAGCATTTAGGTTAAGAAATCATCTAGCTTTTTGAGTTAAAATAAATTCTAAATGTGTATTCTAATTTTTCAAAGATTTATATTATGATGACATTTACATGAAAAGATAGACAACATAATATATTTTCTGTGAAGATGTATTAAGTAGGTAAAGATATGTGAGAAGTTTATATTCCCATCACATTTCTACCCTATTAGGGACAACAACTCATGGAACCATGTGTGGGACTTGTTATAAATAAATTTTTCTCAAGAATGCTCTGATAAGTACATATGTCAACTTCCAGAAAATGCAAGCTCAGGTATTCTATATCTCTTTTTCCTCCTCTCTGAGTTCAAGCAGCATAATCCTTCAGAGCATTTGAATACATCTCTATCTTGTAGAGGAACTATACTTGACAACTATCCTCAAAAAGATAGACAGCAAAATCATATCAATGTCTTCTGAAGATAAAATAAATATTATATCAAGGTGGGGTCATTACTTTTTCTATAGAGTCCTGCGGATACTATATCTAAATAATATTGACAGTTTTCTTGGAGTGACGATTTTTTCACTGCTCAAGAAGTTTTTTTTTTTTTAAATGCTCCCTCATCTACTTGTCATAAAAGGCCCCTCGGCTGATCCCAAGTACTTCACACCTATGAGGAGTGATTATTGAAGTCTATGTCAGTTGCACTATTCACTGAAAAATTCACCTAGATCTCTAATACAAGTCACAGCCATTCAAAAATATTATTTGAGGGCTGGCCTAGTGGTGCGGTGGTTAAGTGCTGGCTTGGGAAGCCAGAGGCCCCGGTTCGGTCCCACATATGAGGGCCAGGGACACTGCCCTCAAATAAATAAATAAATAAATAAATAAATAAATAAATAAATAAAATAAAAAATAAAAAATATTATTTGAACTGTAGGTTGTAGGGAGTAATTTAAGGAATCTGTGATCTGCCTTATATCCCTGTAGGATTGTGCAACTGACCTTTCAAGTCTTATCCTGTAGAATTGTACTCTTATAGCTCTTGATTGGGTTACAGTAATTGTGTCCCTTTGGGATATAGGGATGACATAAAGAAGACAGAGACCAAATTAAATTCTAATAATTTTCATGATTTTTATGATCATTTGGTTGTCAAAAAGCCATACAGAAAATAACCTCTGTGATACTTCATACCTGCCTCTGAATAGTAAATTGATAACCAAGACTTTTATAGGGCAACAGAGGTTCTCTCTGTTAAGGTTGAATTATACTTTTTTTCTTTTCTTTTTACTCAATTTTACCCCTCTTCCCAACAATGTAAAAACTATCCAGACGAGTGGCACCATACCAGCAACATTACTAAAAAAAAAAAACCCAACAGGATAAAACAGCTCAATGTGAAAGTATTTGCCCTCTATCCTGAAAATCTGTTTCTATCTTCTTGTTACCTTGCATCATATGGTCTTCAGCATCTGTCCATTTAAATAAGAAAGGCTATAGGAGTGGCTTCATAAGTGTTTAACTGTTGCAATCCCACAGGGATCCACTGTAAGAGCCTTGCACTTGGGATCTAGTGCTCTGTGGTTGCTGTGTCGAAATTCTTAGTAGTTGTATCTTTCAATTGATATTTTGTGAGTGATGTCTGATGGGGCAATGGAGCATGCATGGGAGGCTTCCGGTTTGGACTCCCATATGGTCCTATCTGATTCTGGGTGAATTCTGGGCCACCCACACCCCTACTTCCTAGTTCCCTTGGACCCTCTTGGCTCCACCCCATGACTGCTGCCACTCTCTGTTCCTTTTAGCCCTGGATGTGGGCATGAGGGGTGTCAGGTTTGATCCATGTGCTCCACAGCATCTCAGGGCAGGGCAGCACCTGTCCTGTGCTGGCAGTGCCATGATGTACAGGGTGAGTGTTCACCCGAGGCTGCCTTAAATCAGTGGTGAGCTTTTCCCTTGTGCTCAGTCCAGATAGAGTGTGTCTTAGCACATGGGTTTAAAAAACCTTTGAAATGCCTGTCCTCTATGAGTAGCAGTGTTGGCTCATTGCAAGGAGAGACACGTGGTTCCTCTAGGCAGGGTGAGGCACAGCCTGGCAACTGGCAGAAGGGATGACCCAGAGCCCTCAGGCTTTTAGCAAATGGTGCCCTCTGGTTTCTGTGAGTGTCTGCACTTGCCCAGGAGAACTCTCCACCAGCTCTGTGAGTGGGGGAATCCTCTTTCTCTTTTCAGTCTTTCTGAGTATGATTTTTTAAAAATGGAAACAAGTCTTTATTAAGTAGCTTTTATAGTTTAGTATTTGCTAGTTTTACTACACTCTTTTGTTATGTATATGTAGGGAAGTCATAGAGATTATAAATTCAATTTGAGTAAAGTTTATAACCATACATTTCCTGAATGTGATTTGTGTTTGTCACGCTGGCCAATTTTAGAATTCTGTTAAGTACAGTGATTCCACATGCAACTTAAGTGCTGTGAACTTTTGCATCCCATACTGGCCTAGCACCATATAGATAACTGGTAAAAGAAAGCATGCTGATAAGTTAAAACTTCAATTTTTCTTTACTTGGAATATTAAATAGCCAAGGAAAACACCAGGACACATTTGGAATATTAAATAGCCAAGGAAAACACCAGGACACATTGAGAGGCAGATCATAAAGAAAGGAAAATGCTCCACTAATTGCATTTTCCTCTGCTTTTTTTAAACAAGGGTCCTAACTTTTCATTTTGCAGTGGGTCCTACAAATTATGTGTCTGCCTGGAGCAGTCCAGGCTTTTGCCAGAGACGCTGCTCATTTTCCATATCCTTATAAAAACGCCCTGCCTGTACAATCATTGAACTCTGTCTCTAAATCAGCAATTTTTGAGGATGGGGTCTGGGACTCTGCGTTTATAACAAATATCCAGTAGTTCTCATCTACATTAATTAGAATTTGAGAGTTTTGGCCTGTGAAAAAGTCACTAGCAACTCAGGCCTAGGGGCTAGCCTATTACTATTAGGGGCAACTGCAAAGGGATACCGATAGGAAATGACGGCCATTCTGTGGAGTACAGGAAGCTCCTTAGTCTAATCTGTCTCTTAGACTATAGCTGGATCCCGGGAGGGACCTGAGTCCACAGCAATGCTCTCTTGCCAGAGGTCATATTTTCTCCCTGTCTCCCAAAAAGAGGAGAGCATTCGGGTCATAGTGAATATATATACTATAGGAATCACTGATATACTTTTTTTTTTTTTTTTTTAGAGGGCAGTGTCACTGGCTCTCATATGTGGAATCCAAACTGGGGCCACTGGCGTCCCAAGTCCAGCTCCTAACCACCGTGCAACTCGGCCGGCCCTCACTGATATACTTTTCATTGTTAAACACCTAAATGCATCTTGGATCTTTGTACAGGTAACTTAAGATTATTTCTAATTGCTTTTATATAAATTCACCACTTTTATTTGTCTACTAAGATGCTAAAAATTCTCATGTACAAGTTTTTGGAGTGCAAAATATATACTCATAATAAAACAGCTAGTTAATGCCCGGACAAAAATAATTACTGATATCCCAACTTTTGATCCCCTGCTCAAAAGGTACTTTTCAGTTATTACCTTTATAGCAGAAAAAATGTGTCCCCTAATTTTACCTGTCTGGTTTGGTAGATTTCTGATTTTTATCAACTTCTGAATGATGAGTCATTAACTGGGTGAATACCAGAGCAAAACCGAGATGTCTCAGTATAAGCCCCACATTTATTTTTCAGAAGTCAGAGTTAGAGAAGAGGCAGCTGCTTATTACAGGCCATCAAGGTGGACTAGAAAAACCATGGGCGGACATGCGTGTCAAGGGAGCCAGAAAGAAAGTCAGTTTGCAGTTATCTTATGTTTAGTTTAATGTGTTCATTTATTTTTTTAAAAAAAAGTTCAGATTAATAAAAAAAATAGCCAAGTAGAAGGGAAGTGGAACTCTTAAGATCACTGTATGTAAAAGGGCAGACAGTGAGTGGCCCCAGCTTTTGACATCATGCCCTCCTGTGCCTTTTTTTAAAGAGAATATCTGACATGATGCTTCCCCATTAATTTTCTTAAGAAAGAAATAGCTAACTGCTCAGAAAGAAAACTTCCATTACTCACACTTGTATTCCCTATGAAAAGAAGAGCAGGAGGTAGATATGCCTGAGGGGTCTACACCAGAGAGCAAAGAAACAAGAAATAATAAATGGTCACCTGAAGAGGAGATTGAAATGAGAAAGATGCTGAGGGAGGGAGAGAGAAGGTTTAGCAAGGCTTTAGCTGAAGTAATAGAATGGGAGGGTGTATATCAGGAAATGAAAGGTGACCAGCATGTTTCATTAAATCTAGAGAAGTGAAGCGGTCCAGAATATGCTACTATGGCATACAAATTATTTTGAGCAGAAGACATTTGAGTTCCAGAAATTTCTTACCTGCCTAAAAGCAGACACTCCCAAAATAATTGAAAATAAATCAATTGCCATAAATCCCCTCCCCAGGAGCAGAGAAGTTTGACTTTTAATCTTTTATCATTGGAAATTAGATGTCTCCACATCACACCAAAATAGACTTTATCACATATGTATCATATCACCTATCTTTTTCCCTAAAGGACCATTACTTTCTAGAAAGCCATTTTGTTTTCCTCTAAGTGCCCTGCTGACCTCCCCTTCCATTATTAAGGTAGTATGTACTCCCTAAATCTAACCTCATCTTAGAGTCACATTTTTCTGTCAACTCTCATATGTAAATGATTAAATTTGACTTTTCTCTTGCTAATCTATCTTTTGTCAATTTAATTTGCACTCCACAAATACAGAATCTAAGAGGGTAGAGGAAAAGTTTTTCTCAGCAATAGACATAAATGGAAAACTCTAGACTGGGAAAATAAAATATAGAAATAGCTTAAGAAACAGGTGTATTTTTTATAAAGAGAGGAATTAAAGTTAAAAGTTAATAACTCAAAATACTTGCTTTTCGAGTATGTATAAATAAGTATTCACAGATTATGGGAAACAGGTTATTTCTCCCTGCCCTACACAGAGGAACAATGTGGGAAAGAAAGCTTTAACCCTTTGAGAAAATTGCAGTGACAAGCTCACTCCCAGGACAGCTGGGCACTTAAATGGAATTGAGATGAATCTCTGCAAAGATAAATACAGAAGGTGTCAAAAAATGTATACACATTTTAAGGAAAGAAAAAACTATTAAAATTGTAGTACTCAATGTATACCGGTAACAAAAAATGAATACAAGTCATATTTAACTTCTGTAATTACAAGAGGTGCTCAAAGTGGTTACCATCAGCATCCAGACACTTGTGATTACGGCGAACTACTGCTTCAGCAACACTGACCAAAGTGTCCACTTGTATATAATTTATTGACACCTCCGGTATTAACAAAGGAATGAACAAATCAAGCAACCAAGCAAGCAAGGTTACAAGATTTTAGCCAAAGAATGATAAATGTTGAAACAGATTTGTTAAAGTTTTCAGAGAGAAAAAGAGTTGTGTTGTGGATTTTTAGATAACATTGGATTATTTAACTTGAGTTGAGATGCCCTGAGGTACTAAATGGCTGCTGTTTAAGTAACCTGGGGTTAATAGTTGACAGTAGCTTCCTGCAAGATAAATTTTTGGATCGATGAAACTTGTATCAAATATTCGATATTTTTCACATGGCCTTTCTGCTTTTTGTCTTAGATAATGATCTTCCTATGGGAAATAGCACACAGTAATATTTAGAAGAGTGGTTTTAAAGATGCAATGAAATAATTAATGAACAAAAAAGTAGAAGGAAAAGTAAAAATTTGAATTGTATAAAGATTAACACAGTAATATTTAGAAGAGTGGTTTTAAAGATGCAATGAAATAATTAATGAACAAAAAAGTAGAAGGAAAAGTAAAAATTTGAATTGTATAAAGATTATTGGACCTTCCTTCGAGGTAGCAAATAAATCAAATATACATTCTGTAAAGCAAATATAACTTTAAAAATAAGAGGGAAAACTGTCATATTGCTTCAGACACCAACACACTTATATGACATAAACAATTTATGTCGTAAAAAACAATTAATTACCTTTAGTTGATTCTTCAGGTTTAGTTCCATGTCATTTTCTCCTCAGTCATTTCATGGATAGCATCCTTCATCTAATTCTGAGTTGAATTTCCCTCTTACATACTTTTCATTGTTCCTTTAATTCTCCTAATTTGTAATTACAAACAAAGCTACTAATAATTCCTGCTTGAGAGCAGGCAGAGTGGTACTGTGGTTAAGTGCTGACTTGGGAAGCCAGTGGCTGCGGTTTGGATCTCACATATGAAGGCCAGTGACACTGCCCTCAAAAAAAAAAAATATTTTGGGCCGGCCAAGTGGTGCGGTGGTTAAACGCTGGCTTGGGAAGCCAGTGGCCCCAGTTCGGGTCCCACATATGAGGGCCAGTGACACTGCCCTCAAAAAAAAAAAAAAAAATAACAGTAATTCCTGCTTGACTGAGGGCTGCAGCCATGACTGTTTAGCCACCATATCTTCAAGATTTGGCATGGTAACTGACACGTGTAAGATACATAGAAAATATTTAATGAATAGTAATTAACATTTATAGAACACATAATATATGCCGGATATAAGAGCTCTGCATAGTTTAAATGATATAATCCTCACAATAACCCTGATGTAGGAAATATTTTATATGCTGTTGAGGGATGAAGAGACTAGGGTTTAATAATATGCCCAGAGTCCCACAACTACTACCCAAAGTCAGAATTGGGAGTTAAATCTAAAGTATGTTTCAAAGCCTGCACTTCTAACCTTAAGCTGTACTGCCTCTTAAATGAATGAAGAAACTAAAGCTGACATATAACTAACATGTGATATCGAAGTTATTTGTTATCTATCATCTGGACAAACAAAAACTTCTTGGAACAACACAATGTCTTTCTTACTCATCTCCATTACCTCAGTCTAGCACAGTATCTTGAACAAAGTTTCAGTTCCAATGAGACAGAGAAGTTCAACTTTAAACATTGTCTAGACAGGTTGTACCTAAAGAGGCAGGAAATTCACGTGTGAAATGAATTGTGTAGGCATCATTCATGAGAATAATTGCGCTTCTAACTGCAGAAGAAACTTTGGAATAGCCTCAGATCCTGCTTGAAAAAGTAACTTTAAATAAAGGGAAAGCAATAAGAGAGGCGTGAGAGGAATAGCACATATCTTTTTCAAATAAATATTGCTGATATGTTGTGTAAGATCTTAATAATTCCAGATGTTTTCCAAGTAACTATATGACTGTTTCTTAAGATAGAACATAAAACAGAGCTTGCAAGTAGTAGGTAAACCTATAAAGAAACAGCTCATTTAGTTCTATTGAATTAAAGGAGAAATAGAATTATTTTTACTGTGTCCTTGTTTACACATCCATTCAAAAGGCCCATATGAAGAACTAGAAATCATTATGTCTCTTCCCCCCACCACTTGTGCAACACTCATGAGATTTACTTACTTTTTTTTTTTTTTTAATTGGGGAACAGTGTTTTTCCAGGACCCATCAGCTCCAAGTCAAGTAGTTGTTACAATCTTGTTGTGGAGGGCTCAGTGGCCCATGTGGGGATTGAACTGGCAACCTTGGTGTTATAAGCACTGTGCTCTAACCAACTGAGCTAAACGGCTTCCCCCTTACTTATTTTTTTATCATAGTAAAATATATATAACATAATATTTACTATTGCATCCATTTCTAAGTGCAGAGTTCAGCAGCATTAAACACAGTCACATTGCTGTGAAGCCATAAGTTATTTTTATTTTACTCGTAAGTGTAATTTTATCACATTTCCAGAACTTTTTAAAGAACATTTAAATATATACAGAAAAAGCATACAAATCATATGTGTACATCTTGCCCATTGTTCACGAACTGAACACAGCCATGTAACCAAGATCCACATGAAGTAATAATATATCAACAGTACCCCAGATGTTCCCATGCATGCACTCATGGTACATAAATATTTGTTGAACAATTAAATGAATGAGCAAAAGAAGGATGTGTCTGCCCTGGAGGAGCTTTAATTCCAATACCTGTAAGATATTCATAGCTAAGAGAGATCAGATCCTTCTGTGGAGTGAATGTCCCTGTGAGTCAGAAACCCACCCTTAATTCTTTGGGGTAATATGGCAGCACCTTGCTCTCAAATGGTCCAGGAGTAAACAAACAAAGCACTCTCTTTGTACTATTCATACAGAAGTAGTTTGAAATTATTTTAAAAAGAAAGTCTTTAAAAGCCTTTAATAATTCCAAGAATGGTGGGCAGAGTTTAAATTCCTCAGTTTTTTTGACATTAATGTTTTTTATTAAATTTATTGGGGTGACATTGGTTAGTAAAATTACATAGGTTTTGAGTGTATTGTATTTTTATAATACATTATCTATTGTGTTGTTGGAAAAGTCATGACACATTTTTGCAACAAAAAACATAGAAAAAATACATCACAACTTTTCCTACAACCCAATATATATCACATTGTGTATTCACTGCCCACATTATTTCTCTTTCCCATCACCCTATATTTAATCCTTTTTTTCCTCTTCCACCATCCCACTCCACTTTACCCTCTAATCATCCTTCCTTATACCTATTTTATATCAGTTTCCACCTACCCCCCTTACTCTTCTGATATATGTGGTCTGACAGTTAAGTTTGTGAACCTGCCACCATACACTCACATTGGAAACACTATAAACAGCTCGGTAAGGTTTCATAACTTTGGTATATCAGTGTCTCACGGCTGTGTTCATGTCAACCTGTGGCAGTGTCTTGCTGGGTGGCGTCCATTATTGTTGCGTGTTTTTGTGTGCCATAGCGAGAATGTTTGCATTTGAATTAGAGCAACAAACAAACATTAAATTTCTTGTTAAACTTGGCAAGAGTGGACGTGAAATCAGTCCAAGTTTATGGGGATAATGCCATGAAGAAAACGGCAGTATACAAGTGGATTAAATGTTTTTCTGAGGGGAGAAAACACATCATTGGTGAAGAGAGGTCATGGCGGCCAGTAACGAGCAAAACTGACAAAAACATTGCAAAAATTCATCAAATTGTGTGTCAAAATTGTCAGCTGGCTGTGAGAAGCATAACAGACCAAGTAAACGTCAACAGAGAAACAGGAAAATCTGAACTGAAAATCTTGACAAAAATGGTCCCAAAGGAGCTCACCAATGAACGAAAGCAAAGGAAAATTGAAGTTTGCCAAGATCTTTTAGAGAGACAAGATGATGTTTTGGGCCACGTTATCACTGGTGATGAAACATGGGTGTACCAATATGACCCTGAAACAAAGCCTCAAAGTGCACAATGGAAGTCAGCCAATTCTCCACAACCAAAAAAGTTCTGTCAATGTTGGGAGCCGACAGTCTCCTGGTGTCTGACAAGGCCACATTGAAATAAAGATCCACGCTCAGCACTGGATGTCTGGGATGCTGCCTTATGGTTGGTCATGTGATATCTCCTGTCTCTATGAACACATGTACCTTTCCTCCTATAGAAGACAATATACTCACTGCATTTGTGACAAGTTCCTGTGGTACCCTGATGATAGCTGGTTGTGTAAGCCAACGATGCGGCAAGATTTCCTAAAGAAAAGGAAACTCCCTAAAACAGGCTACAGCCGAGGAGACCCCTGAACTGAGATATTGGGGACTCAAGCCCCTTGGAAACTGAGGCTCAGGCCTCTGGCCACGTAGGCCAAAAAAGGCCTGTGAGAAACAGACAGCCTCTGCCTTGCCTATGCAGCAGTGAGGGGTTTCCTTGGAGATCAGGAGACCAAGTTCTCTCAGCCATGAGAGTTCTGATAGGAGACAGCTTACTGACCATGAGGTATTTCAATTAACCTCCTTGTTTTAACTCTTTGCTTTGTACATTGCTGTAGCAACAAAAACTGAAGCTTTGACTGAGAAACAGATGTTCCCCTCTATTGCAATAATATGCAGCTCTTCCTAGGATAGGAAAAGTTTGAGACTCCTTTTGCTACTAAGTATCATTAATCACCTAAAAATTGACTTCAGATGGGTTTTGGACTCAGCCACTGCTAGTCTCTTGGCAATAGTTCAAGTATACGCCCTGTAAGGTAGTCATGGTAACCACTCTTTAGCCAATAAGTAAAGTCCTTGAATGGGCCAGGGTGTACTCTGGAAAGATACAATTACAAAAAGGTAAAAGCTCTGAGAAAGAGAAAAACATCCTGATCATGTGAAACATAACTTACAATTGAGGTAATGGTCAGAAGGGGCCAGGCTTTAATAATTAAGTGTGTGTGATGCTCCTGTGAACCTCTTTCTGGTGTCTCCCTCCTTCTCTTTCCTCGCCCATGTCGTCCCACCCAAGGGAATCCCTGATCCTCGCAGAAGCTGGCTCCCGGCATGTCAGTCCAAATCAAGAGTCAAAACAATGTTGCTGACTTTTTTTTATACCAGAGGGATTGTTCATTATGAATTTGTACTAACTGGACAAATAGTTAACCAAGTTTACTATTTGGAAATGCTGAAAAGCCTGCATGAAAAAAGTTAGACAACCTGAACTTTTTGCCAACAATTCATGGCTCTGGCATCACGACAATGCCCCAGCTCACACGGCACTGTCTGTGAGGGAGTTTTTAGCCAGTAAACAAATAACTGTAGTGGAGCACCCTCCCTACTCACCTGATCTGGCCCCCAGTGACTTCTTTCTTTACCTGAAGATAAAAGAAATATTGAAAGGAAGGCATTTTGATAAGATTTAGGTCATCGAGGGTAATACGATGACAACTCTGATGGCCATTCCAGAAAAAGAGTTCCAAAATTGCTTAGAAGAGTGAACTAGGCGCTGGCATGGGTGCATAGCTTCCCAAAGGGAATACTTCGAAGGTGACTGTAGTGATTTCAGCAATGAGGTATATAGCACTTTTTCTAGGATGAGTTCGCGAACCTAATTTTCAGTCCTCATATAGTAGTGGTTTCTGGTAGTTCCATACTGAATTTTAATCTTTTAATTGTGTGTGTGCATGTGTGTGTGTGTGTGTGTGTGTGCGTGCTCTCTAAGTAAGCATAGAACATACCAATTTCCAGCTGATTACATATTTACTACTATTTTTAAAAAATGTATTCATGTTTGATAGCTCATACCACTGGGTAATTCTAGTCTTGCTTGGACAGGCACTGATTATTCAAGGTGCATGGAGATATTCTTTAAAACCTCTGAACAAATAGAACACAACACATCTTTACATTTGTATTCATGGATTGTTTGAACCCTGAGATAGTTGTTAAAAGAAGGTCACCAATAACAAACAACGTGGGAAATGAGGACAAAAGAGATAATCATCAGGACTATGAATACAAAGTAACAGGGTGACAACTGCTCTACATTTTTTAAAATGTGATTTGGGGAAATTACTTGTGCTGGGAAAATTATCCACCTAGAAATACAGTAGTTTATTCCACAGTGAATTGATTTAAGCCTTGAAGAAAAGAGAGAGATCAAATTTTGAATCCTGGATTTGCCAGATACAAATGTTGTGACTTTAGCAGTTTTTCCAGCTCTCATCATCTCAGTGTTCTGACTGTAAAATGAGCACATGTTGTGAGCTGTCATGAGGCTGGATGAGTTTGAGTATTGTGATTTTATGATATAGTAAGAAATAGATTTCGTCTTGTCCACATAAAGAAGTAAGCTAGGCAAGCTCAACATTGTCAAAAAAGATGAGTTTATTCAGGAATAGCAGAGGAACTGCAGTTTGGGACAAGTAAAGTTTAGCAAGTGACAGGTCAGCCCATTGAGGGTTTGGGGTCGCTGTCTGTACTGGGTAGGGTATGTAAATACTAGAGAGTTTGTGAAAGTCAAAAACAAATGGAGACCAGCTTTGAAAATTCCCGAACAGTCAAAATGAATTCAGTCATACAGACAAAGCTCAATTCAGTTTATTTTTTGAGACCAACTCAACCTGAGTCATTTGTTGTTCATGCTTCTGGACACCATAAGCAGACTTTCCAAGCTTAACATGAGGCAACCGCTGACCAACTCCCTGTCATTTGAGAAAATTCCAATATTACCAGTTTTCAGAAAATCAGGCATTTACGAGGAAATCAGTCTTTCAGCCCTTAAGTTTTGTTTTCCTGAAGGCGCATGTGTTAGATTTTGTATCATATGCTCTGATTGTATTTTTGATTGAAATTCTTTCACAGTCTTCATCCTTGTTTCTTGGTACAGATTTCCTAAAACCCTTGTAATTTCTTGAGTGACAGGCATGATAAAAGCATCTTTTGTTATAATACTTGGTTTTAGTTTTTAGTTTCTGAACAAAAGCTTTTAAGAATCTTATAATCTCCAGAGTAAAAAGAGTAGCTTTTGTATGATAATGATATCATGGCTGGTGGCTGGAGGCCCCTAGATAGTTTTACAGTAGGTGCTGGTCCCTAGGAAGACCACAAATTCATGAACGAGTTGGGACTTTCATCCCCTCCCCACCTGTGGGGAGTGGAGAAGGGCTGGATACTGAGTTAATCACCAGTGACTAATGCTTAAACAATCATGCCTATGTAATGAAACCTCCATTGAAAACAACAACAAAACTACATGATGCAGTTGGAGAGCTTTGGAGTTGGTGAACACACCAAGGTAGTGGGAGGGGGGCATACCTATCGAGGGCATGGAAGTTCTATGCTGCTTCCCCCATACCTTGCCCTGTGCGTCAAATCCATTTGGCCACTCTTGGGTTGTATCTTTTGTCTTAAGCCAGTAATTGTAAGTAAACTTTTTTTTTTTGTTTTTTTTTGTTTTTTTTGAGTTCTGTGACCCATCCTAGCAAATCACCAAACCCAAGATGGGGGTAAGTGGGAAGTCCCAGTTTACAACTAGTCAGTCAGAAGTTGGGGAGGCCCAGGGCTTGACTTGAGACTGTCATCTGAAGTGGAGGCAGTCTTGTGGAACTGAGCCCTAACCTTGTGGGAATTTGGTGCTAAATCCAGGTGAATTAAATTGGACACACAACTGGTATCTAGGGAGGTGAAGAATTGTTTGTTGGTGTAAGGAAAAAATCCGCACATTTGGTGTGAGAAGTGTTCTGTGGATAAAGTGGATCTCGGTATGTAATGATATACTTTGAATTTGTTGTAATGCATACTAAATATATTCTCATTGTCTCCATTGCTCCCCACTTAGTTTTGTGATTTAAGTTATCAGAGAGTTTATGTTTGATCTCCATAATATCCCTGTGAGTAATTACCTAATTTCTTTCTGATGGAGAAACTTGACTCAAGATACAGTATTGTTATTTTGTATAAGGGAAATAATAATATAGCTGATATTTATGAAGCCCACACATGTCAGGTACTACAGTAATCCCTTTATGTACCATTATCTTGTTTTTTATGTGCTTATATATTTCTAACTTAACATGTAACCAAACTGTGACTTAGAAGAAAATTGTATGTTATTTTTCTCAAGATTATATCATGAATATATAGTGGAACCAAGATAAATGTACGACTATTTGATTCTTCCAAGTAGAAGTGTTTTGTTATTATTATTAATAGCAATGATAACTCTATTTCTCTACAGATCTTTTATGATGTATTTTCCTACAATCTTGTGAGAGGGTTTCATACTTTTAGTAAGACTGGATTATGCACACCTTTTATCAACTGTGAATTCAATCATTTTGGGAGCTTGTAATTAGCCATAGTGGGAATATTTACACCAAAGAAATTGGTATCAACTACAAATAACAGCTTCCTCCCTTTCCAGAACTAGTTTTCGAAAACACCATAAACATAGTCATCTGAGAAAGGCAAACTAAACCAACATAAGAAAGAGAGAATGATTTCTTTCCAGTGCACTGTTTCTTCATTGAAATTGACATGGTGTATGATTGTATGCATGTGTATGTTGTCTGTATACCCACCTACACCCACTCCTCACCAGACTGTGAAGTTCAAGAAGGTAGGAATTAGATTTAATTCACCTACAGATGTTAACTTCCTATTATAGTCACTGACTTATAGTAGGCAATCAATGAATGCATTTTGAAAGAATATGTAACATACTTAACTGGCAATTAATATAATTCTTTGTAGACTTAAAGTACCATAATTTTGAACTTCCTCACTTACAGGCTTCATATTATAATTACCTTTTTAAATTCTTCGTTCAAGAATAGTGAGCATCATGGCTTCTAAAAGAGGTCCTGCTACAGCATAAAAGCATCAACTTGAAAATCTAGACACCTGGTCCTCTGCCTATTTTTGTATGTTCCTCTAGCTAAAAATTGCCTTTTTTGAAATGGTTGAAAGAAATCAAAAGAAGAGTGATATTTTGTGACACTGGAAAATCCTATAAAATCCTAAGTCCAGTATCCATAAATAAAGTTTCATTGGAGCAGAGGCACATCCACTTACTATGCATTGCCTCTGGCAGCTTTTTATTACAGCTGTAATAATGGAAAGGTTGTGACACAGATTGCATGACCTACAAAGCCTAAATATTTGCTGTCAAGCTGTTTACAGAGAAAGCTGACCAAATCCTGATGGACAGCATCAGACTCCTATTATATTGCTTCCAGCATTGGTGAGTTCATTTCTGAGTGACGTGTCCCTTCTGTGATGGGACAACTGAGTTGTAATAAACATTTTCCTTGTTTTGAGGCAACATCTGGACCCTGCAGATGTTACCAACAAGGCTGTAGATTATAGTGTAGTGACAGCTTGTTTTCTGTGGTCAACTCATTTCGTTGGAATCCTGGTGCTGCTCTGCCCCAGTTATGAGTCCTTGGATAAGTTAAACTTCCTGTGTCTCATCAACATTCATCTTAGAATTGTGAATGTGAAATCAAAGCTAATATTTTTATATTATTTCTTAGAGTCATATAATAGATTCTATAGGGAGGTACACCTACCTTTGTTTTCATTTTTCACTCAAATATTGTTGGAAGTATATTAAGTGTATGAGAAAAATTTTCCAAGACCATTATTTTGCAGTGTTCAACTTTGAAAATGCCCTTATGTGCTACTTTTCCAGAACTTCAGTAATATAAAATGTATTTTTTTAAAACTTCTAGGTGCATAGATAGATTAGACTAAACATTTTGATATTATCTTAATTTTATTTAAATCTTTTCACTACAGTTTACTAGCTGTTTGGCCTTTTAGATAACTCCATGATACCTTTAAGTCTCAGTTTCTCATGTCTAAAGTGGGTAAAATAATAGAACCTACCTTATATAAGGAGAATTAAATGAAATAGTGTATTGACAATATACCCCCAACAACAAACAATTCATTTTAGTTGCTCATTTGTTAATAGTAACAGTAGGTCAGTTGAGCCTAGCTCCCTGTTGCACACCAATGTTAGAGTGATTGACATGTCTGACATATGAGTATAACCATCATGCTATAGTATGTAAATGCATTATTACTGATGAATTCATTGACAACAGCAAACTCTTTGAGGGCAAAACTGTGTCTTAGTTGTTTCAGTGCCTTTAATGTTTATCAGGAGACATAGTATATAGTGAAAAATCAATGAATGTTTGATGAGTAAAAACAAGTGAATAAAATATTGAATGAACAAAAGAGGAAATGTTTCTACAATGGTCAACTTCTGATGTGCACATGAGAGGCTCCTTCTCTGAATGTGTTTACCCCACCCTTAAAGGCATTCTATCAAAGAGTCATATTCATTTCAATGACTTTTCATATGAAATGCATGCTCTCACATTTTATTGTTAACCATGAATATGCTGTAAATTTCAACTCCCATCAAGGTAAGAGTTTAGATATCTACTTTAAGACTAGACTTTATACATGAGAAATATGAGGGTGGAGTGATGGCTGTTTGTTCTACACTAGGATGTGTAAATATTCTAATTTTTAATTTAAGACAAAATATAAAAATGAAGTGCCCTCCCATGGTCAGTGATGTCCTACCATATATAAGTTATTTGTAATTCCTCAACCACATTTGATTGTATGCTTTATGGTCCAGACATTGACCAAAATACGGAATGGAGTCTATGAGGTTATTGAACATTTGGCTACCTTGCTTTCACTTTTTCTCCAGTTCACTTTGTTAAATTTACCCTTAGATATCACTTTTAGATACTGACCCATTCTCTTCCTGAGTCATGCCTGATAAATTTAGAATATATACCATGATCCTTTCACCAACTTTGGGCCCTCCCTGCCAAAAGACCTACGTAACCAGAGTTTCACTGGACATTTGTATTCAGCCGCAAGGGGCAGGATTACCTACCTGCTTTGTTCCCACCGTTTTGGCCATCTACAATATCAAATGTTTCTTCATTTCTGTAGATTAGTATTTAAATTTCTTAGTAGGATTTGGACTCATTATTTCATGCCCATCTAATTCCCTGAACATTTGAGAAACCCTATCTAACACTTTGTTAGTCTCTCCCTAGGGAAATACAATATCCTTTTCCTTTATAGTTTATCTCTCCCTGACCCTTTAGTAGATGGCTAAAATGCCAGTGATGCTCACTGACGTCTGCTATTTCCTGCTGCCATGTCTCCCCTGCCTGCTTTAATCTCCTCTCTCCCAACTTTCTCGCACAGTTGCCTACGCAAAACGTACCTAAACTTGCTTCACCTACTACACGCTATAACACTGGACAGCAAGCTAGAGCCGTTCTTTAGCACTGGCACAAAATTCCTGAGTACGGCTGCGTCAGTTTTCACTTCCCCCTCAGTGATTTGTCCATGTTGCTCAGTCCCTGTGATGGTCCCTTAAAACCCCAAATCTTTTACAACAGTACTGAGGAAGTCATGCAGGTGACCTGCTTTTCATTATTTGAACCATATAGAAAATCAGATCTTCCTCAGCTTCTTCACACCTTTAATATCCTGTTGCTTCAGAATGGAGAATACATTTTAAATTTCAACCAACCTTAAGATGGTTAAAAATATATACACTGTTAGTACCCCTTAAACTTCTAGGATTGCCCCCCATTTCTTTAAGATGAACTTAATATTTTTAACATATTCTAGTAAGAGTATTCTGCTTTTTATTTCTGATCATGGGACGTAAGACCAGAAACATCAAATTTGAATATTTTTCATCTTATTATAAAAATAATACTTGTTGGTCATGTAAATTTTTACAAGGTTAGAGGAGTAATATAAAAATAGACTGTATTTACTGATTTTTAGTATATGCTATATAAAATGTTATCCATGTGTACTTATTTAATCCTCTCAAAACTTATGTAGAGTAGAAACTATTATCTTCATTTTTCACATGTGTAAACTGAAGCACAAAGAAAATAAGTAATTTGCAAAAATCATACAACTTTATGGAAAAGTTAGCATTTTATAGGAAATCATATTTTATTAAAAGTTATTTTAGGCATACTTTTAAACATCTATATCATATATTCATATAATTATACCATAGTTAATTTAGGAATGTCTATATTTCTGAAATATTTTCCAATTTTTTCTATTATTATAAAAATTCAAGTAGCATTATATATATAAGTCTGACATCCACTCCCTACTAAATTACTTTCTTGAAGAATAAAAAAGAAACAAAACCTGTTTAGTATATAAGTTTTTCTTTGTAATTTATTGCTTTTAATCAATAGCATTCAATATAGTGACATATCCATAGTGGGGGATCAATAATTCTTTACAGAATGATAGATTTACCACTACATGATTGAGTGAGGATTTTGTCAGGCACATATTCAAAGCTGATGTTATGGGGTTTCCTAAGCTAATTTCTGATTTTCCTGTAGCTATTACCAGAGGCAGAAATATGAACAGAATGGCTCCTTGATTTCACCCAATGTGACGCGGTTTTTATGTTGACATGTTTCCACCTAACAAGTCTTCATGGCTTTTCATCCTGAAATTTGTTTTTCTACAGTATTATTTAAAGCTTCATTGCTTTAGATACTTTGAATATCTAAAGATTCCAGCTGAGTTAACCATGGTCAGAGCACTGTAGCAATGGTATAAGCAGGACTCCAGAACTTTTTGAGAATACAATGCATTTTCTGATAACTTCGGTACTTTAATGTATAAATAAATAAATCATCTAAATGTGGGAACAGTTTCACAGTAACCTTAAAATGATGTATAAAAAAAAAGAGAGAGAGGGAGAGATAAAGAACTTTATTTTGGAGGGCAATCTTATATGACTGAAGGAATTTTTTGAACTTTTTTAAAAACGTAAATAATTTTTATAAGAGTTCATCCCTATATTTACCATTTAGTAATAAAATATGATTACTTACCTCTCCATTTTTAACAAAATTGTCTGAAAATTTCCAGCTATACCTATTTTCATATACCAGTTGTTGAAGCGAAATATGAGTTTTTAGAACAAAGCTATATTCTTCTTTACTTGAAATGATCAGTTTTATTGCAGAACTATTCATCTTTGTTATGTTATCCTTGGTAAAACCTTTCTTCATGTTATCATCTCTCAAAAGTTATGTTGAAGGTGTTGTGTATATGGCAAAATATGGATTCTGCTATTATCAGACATCCCAGCTTTTATTCAACATTTTATCACCCATAAACATTATGCCTCAACTTGTCAGTTTTTATCATGTGTATATTAACTTTTAAAAAAAAATGAGCATATGGATTTATTTTTGAAGCTTTGCCCATCATGATGATGTATAAAAGTCCCTCAATGAGATGATTTTTTATAAGGTTTTTTTTTTTAAACCTTTCTTTCTTTCTTTCTTTCTTTCTTTCTTTCTTTCTTTCTTTCTTTCTTTCTTTCTTCCTTCCTTCCTTCCTTTCTTTTTATTTCTTTCTTTATTTTTGGCTAGGCTTTATGGTCTCTACTACATAAAATATAAAACATATTTACTATTTCTGAAATAAAGACTCCATGCCTGGCTTACTATTTTTTAATTAAAAACTTCTCTTCTGAATGTATTACCTTTCTAAGTATTTTCGAAAAAATTAATATCACCTACATGAGGACTTTTAAAGCATTCTATTCTGAAACATTTGTTGTTGAACTTGATGATATATCTATGAAACTTTTGCAAATTAATAACAAAATGTTTTAGCGGGAAGAAAAAAACAAACACTTTAGATTGAAACTCAGAATTCCTGGGTTCTAACCCCAATTCTTTTTGCCCACTGGATAAATTTATGTGATTCACTTCATATTTCTGTGTCTTTATTATTGTTTGTACACGTTTTATAGTAATAATATTTTTCAATAATAAAAACATTTGGAAAAATATCTTAGAATACTTTGAAAGCAAGAATCATGCCCGGTGAGTGGAGTATTATATGTATCTAATAAATACTTTTTGAAATAATCTAATTTAATAATAGGTGACTCTTCTCAGGTTACTTGGAAAACGATTAAGTGTCACTTTCTATTTGCATGTGCCTTGACCTGTAATGGCCCGTGACCGTGTTCTCTCGACAGAGTCCTGCTTAAACAAATCACTGATTACTGCGCAGGATCACAATGGCCACAGGCTAATCAGCTTGGGGTAGAGTAATTGGTGCTGGGGAACCCTCCGGTTGCCCTCTGTGAATCCCATGAGAAAGAAGCTAATTCTGTTGTCATTTTCTCGCCTTTAGGAAGAAAGTGAAAAACAACTGTTTGGAGTTACAGAAACTGTTGTTTCTTGGTTTATCTAAATTTACCCAGAATACTCTGATTAATGAGAAATACTGGCAAGTGTGTCGCCTTCTTTCAAAATATTATGGTTATTACTAGTTACTAGTTTGTTTGTATTTTTTAGAGGGCAGTGTCACTGGCCCTCATATGTGGGATCCGAACCGGGGCTGCTGGCATCCCAAGCCAGCTCTTAACCACCGCACCGCTCGGCCAGCCCATTAGTTACTCGTTTTATTTCTACAAAACCTTGTTTAGCAATCTTAGACCAATTTTTAAGAAGCCTGAGCCATAATGCAGTTTCCTAGTTTCGTATTGGATACCTACTTAGTCGTAGATATACTCACTCACACCCTCCATGTACTGCTTGTAACTGCTGGAATCCTGGCAGGGCCATTTAGAAAATTAGCTTACTTGTGGTTTCTCTTTAATAGTTGGAGCCAAGTTGAAATGGATTAACATGGGCTGTATGATGTAAACTTTTTCAGTTTAGGATGTGTTTAAATTGCTTTCAAACGGGTGGGTAGTCTCAGCAATATTACTTAAATGATAACATTGAAGAGACATAGAAACAGAAGCGAATATACCTGCTCCAACCCATTTTCCTTCAGCTCATAAATATGCCTTATATCGTTTCATAGTGTAGAAGGAGTCAATTATGCAATCCTTTTGAGTTTAGGGATTGAGTTTTAATGTTAGATTTAAATAAGTTTTGTAATGTTTCCAGCTCCTAGATGTAAGAAGCATTTAAAAAAAAATGTACTGAGGAAATGAAAAGCAACAATGGTTTTTAATTAGCTGGGACCTCATGCTCAGTTTCCTGTGTTATACTTGCTTACACATATGACCAGGGGGAGTTTGTTTAATAGCATAGCATTTTGGGGGGGACAATGACAGGAGAAAATGAGCAGAAAATAAGTTCTTAAAGTAGAGGAGAGAATCCCCTGCCAGCTCTTTATTTTTATTCTCTTTATTAAATTTATTGGAGTGACATTGGTTAGTTAATTACATAGGTTTTGTTTGTACATTTCTATATATCACATTGTGTGTTCACCACCCAGAGTCAGTTCTCCCTCCACCACCATGTATTTGACCTCCTTTACCCTTTTCTGCCAGCTTTTCCAACTAAAACTGAATTTGGTAATAATTTGTGAAATCCTCATTTGTTATTACTCAATGTTCATTGTCTTGCTTTTGCAGACTCTGATTGATTGTTGGCAGACATTTGATTTTTAAAAATCCTAAGCCTTTCATTTCCTGCTGTATTGGTCACAGAGACTAGGTATCATTGCATCCTGGCTAAAATTCATTAGTGCATGGAACCATCTAAAATGACTGGCTTCACACACAACATTCTCACTTCTGTGATACTTTTTAAGAAGTGGCAGTCTTGCCTCTATATAGTGCAGACGTGATGGATAGTTTCTGAGGTCTCTGGACCAAAAGGCTGCTTTTTCAATCAAGTATCTTTCCTCATATTTGCTCTCCTGTAACATGGATTTAGAGCATGCAGTGATGTGATTGCATTTTTATGATCTTACTGTAAATCCTATGGATGTCTTAAAAATAGTAGTCATATTCATTTGGGGGAATAAAAGCAAAGCAAAAATAGGCAACATTTAAAGTTATTTTAAGTGCAAATGTACAAACACATAGATTAATCTGCTCCATTATTCTGTGACCCACTCAACCAAGATACATATTGGCTTCTTCCTGTCTGCCTCTAGGGTACTTGATTTATTTAAGTATCACAGCTGCCATCATAATCTACCTTATTTACTTATATAAGGCTTTATTTACTTATCTCTCTCTCTCTCTCTCTCTCTCTCTCTCTCTCTCTATATATATATATATATATATATATATATATATGTATTTCCAGTTAAAATAGACTAAAGAAATTTGAGAACATAGGCTATAACAATCTGTGTACTCACTTCAGTACCTACCAATAAATGCTTTTGCCGAGGAGACACTCAATAATATCTGTTGAGTAACATTGAATCATTTTCAACCTAGAAAGATCTGAGATTTCAGCAAATTAAGCCCTTTAACTTTACAAATGAGGAGTGTCCCCTTCCTGGAGTCACCAGGGCAGTCCCTGGAGAGTCTTTATGAGAACCCACAGGAATGGGTTCCCCCAAACTTGAGTCTAATGCTCATCTCTTGACTCTCAACTGGCTTCAGAATCATTGCTGTGATTAAAATCCTATTTTCCATTTTGTAATTTCTTTCTTCCTCACCATTATCTTCCAATTTATATCTCTTTCTTCACAGTTATACAGTATGAATGCATTAATGTTAATGTATAAGGGGCAGTATTGTTAAAATACTGGTTCAATATACAGACCTACTCTAAGCAGTGTGGTGCTTAATATCAGCTTTTCAGCTTATGACCCTTTCCATCTCTCAAACAAGTGAGCAGAGAGAACTGGAGAGTTTTTTGTTTTGTTTCATTTTTTTTAACGTGTTACAGACAGTTCTTGCTGTTAGGATTTCTGGTTGCCTAATAACTATGCATGTGATTTAATGATGCTGAGATGTTAAAATGTACTGGGGAAAGGTTAGGGCAATTCTAACTGCACTCTCTTGCAATGTAGAACAGAGTGATTGTAGTACTTGTAATGAAGTTAGGGCAACAGGCAAGAAGCATATGATCAGACTCCGAGAAGTACCCAGAATAACTGGTAAACCACTCCATCCACTTTATTTTTAGAAGCTGTTAATCAGTTCCAGGATACTTTCACACAGACCCCTCTAATTATGAATTTTATTTTGATAAGTAACTTTTGTTAAAGACATAAATGTACCTGGCAATTGAGTGGATTTTATTCAGGTTAAAATAGGGAAACATGTGAACCTAAGATGGGAGTGTCTCCTGGTTTGCCTTAAACTTTTATAAGGATATGTAAACAAGTTATAGGTGGAGTGATTAAAGTTGTGATTGTTTTACCATGACAGTGTCTCATTCAGTTAACTGAACAGGAAATATTTATCTCTACCTTAGCTAGTTCCAGGGGGAAAGAGTTCTCACTTTAATTAACTGCTCCTGAGACAAATGGGTAATTAGCTAGAGATGAAAGGGGGAGCATCTGCACCTGGCCTTGTCATCTCCTAATGGGGTGTTTGTGTTGAAGACAAAGATGTACATGAATCATGATGAAAATCTTCCAGCCTTTTTGGGTACAGTTTACCTTGAGGAAGATTTATTGTCCTTCCACTCCCCTGCCTCATTTCCTTAAGATACAAATATCAGACCAGTCTATCCAGTCATCTTAAGAAGCCTGTATTAGTTTCTTGTGGTTGCTATAACAGATTACTATAAATTTGGTGGCTAAAAACAACAGAAACTTTTCTCTCATAATTCTGGAGATCAGAACCTGAAATCTGTATCACTGGGCCAAAACCAAGATGTTGGCAGGACTGATTTCTTTCTGGAGTCTCGAGGGGAGAACCTGTCACTTGCCTTTTTCAGCTTCTGGTGGATTCTCTATTCCTTCTCTATTCCTTGGCTGGTGGCCTCAACCCTTCCATCTTCAAGGCCACCATCTTTAAACCTCTCTTTGCTTTCATCTTCCACTGCCTTCTATGTGTGTGTCAGATCTCCTTCTGCCTTTCTCATATGAACACTAGTGATTTTATTTAGGGCTTGTTTGGAATCGATTTTAGCCGTGCCACAAATAAAGACACATGGAGTCAAAAGTAACTTGGCAAAGCAAACTTTACTTCTGCAGAAAGGTACAGAGCCACTGTAAGCTGGTCTAGCAAGCACACTGAGTGGGAAGTCCACTCAGTTTTTATTGCTAACGCAGGTGTCACTATGTTGTACTTTATTGATGAGAGTGTGACCTTACAATCTAAACGGATTGGCTAATAGAAAAGCAAGATCTGCCTAGTTACAAGATAAGGTAAGCTTGAAAATGAGGAACTACTAAACAATATTGAGAAAGTGTGATCTCTCTCTCTCTCTCTCTCTCTCTCTCTCTCTCTCTCTATATATATATATATATATATATATATATATATATATATATATATAAAGATTTATTGGGAAATTGGGGGAGAGGAATAGCATTGGGGAATCAGGGAAGGGGAACAGAGAAGTTGCTGCCCTTTTGTTCTTCAGTCTAGTTATGGAGGACGTCGCTTCACTGGCCCATGTTGGTGTCATCATTGCGCTCTTCTTTGGTGAGGCAGATCAATCGCCAGCCTCTGGACGGCCACTCACGGCAGCCCTTGGCAGCTCACACCGGCTGCCGGCCACTCACTGTAGCCTATGGCAGCCCACTGCAGCAGGGGCTGCAGCTATGCCCTCTCCGGGGACTCACAGCAGCCTAGCTCCAGGTCAAGCTGTTGTTCACCATCTTAGCTGTAGAGGGCACAGCGTCACTGGCCCTCATGTTAAATCTGACCCAGAGTCCTGCACCCCAAGCCAGCTCTTAATCAATGAGCCACTCAGCTGGCCCCAGGAAAGTATATTTTTAACTGGAACTACTAAACAATAGTGAGAAAGAGGAAGTGTATTTTTAAACTTTGCTGTCTTTGACAGAAAAAAACTAGGACCTTTTCTAACAGGCTCACCAGGATAATCCAGGTTAATCCCCATATCTCAAAATCCTTAAATTAATCACATATGCAAAGACTACTTTCCCATAAAAAATAACATTTATAAATTCCAAGGACGAGGCTCTGATATTTTGGGGGGCCATAATTTAGCCCAATACAGACTCATATATTTATTATTCTAAAAGCATACAGCTAATAAGTGGTAATTGAATTCTAACCTGGGTTGGGCATTTTGGGTTTTTCCTTAACTATGTTTATTCAAGATAGGGGCCAACCAATTAATTCAAATCTTTTTAACACTTACTATATATTTTTCAGAGGTTTGTAACACCCATTATTTCATGTTATTTCTGTGTCACTATGTAGAGATTCATTGGCAGTGTTCCTATGCGAAATGAGAGACAAACCAATTTTGTCTGTGTTTTCCAAGCAGACAGCTGGCCCACAGATAGATGTGATAGAGTTACCAACAGTTTAGAGACATGGAAAAATAAAATTACATTAGTGACATGTCATGAATCAATCTCTTTCTTTCATCCCCTCTCCCATTTCAATTTTTTTTTTTTTTTTTTTTTTAAGCTGAGCCATCCTACTACCTGTTGGCAACTCTGGCTGGGCATCGAGCTGCTGTTGCTCAGAGCTCACCTCACACTCTTGAGTGAGCTCTTAACCAACTGAGCCACTCGGCCAGCCCTTCCCATTTCAATTTAAAGAATGATTGCTTATTTTTAAATTGGACTCTTTCCATATTTTGGATGTTAAAGTGTCTTTTTTTTTTGTAATAGTTTTGAGATAGTTTTGTTCTATTTATTTTAGTGTCAAAATTTTATGTCAGCAATTCATATTTTTGTTAATACTACTTAATTTTACTCTTCTGCAAAATATTACAGTCCAAAACAACTCTGTGTGCATTAATTTACCACATTATCATAGCTAGTATGTGGTAACAGTGTGATTCTAATTTATTTACATGGCTCCAAAGCCCGTTTGTCCCCTAATCAAAGGAGTCTTGCTGCTTATTAGGGACAAGAAAGTATGACATCCCCATCCCATGGTCACATGTCATTGCATGTTGTTTTCATGAAAAGAGATAAGTCATTAACACAACAGGGTTGGACTAATCTACAGTTTTGTTGTTTCCTGGCCTATGTCGAGTTATGTTATCACATTTTGGCAGACTGTAGTCCATTGTCAAAAGGAACAGAAAGAAACTGATTGTTCTGGTGGTGTTGGTGAAGGTATGGAAGAGAGAGGAAGCAGAATCATTTTAATAAAGATGCATTCATGATTCATCCCACTTCATAATTTACAGACTCACCAGTGTCCTTGCCTGGGTCTCCTGTATAATTGAACGGATGAGCTGCATATGGAAGCAGCTGAGTTTGTGCATGCTTTCCTAATCAAACTGCATATTTCATCACTTGAATTTCCAGATGCAGGTAGTTTGCTAATGAAGTGTAATTTTTAAATAATTGACATGATAGGAGCAGTTTAAAGAACTGTGTCTACTCTTTGTACTCTTTTGCACAGTTCTTAAGCTTACATATTTTAATGTTTTTTTTTTTTTTTTTTACATAAAGTAATTCTTTTGTATAACCAATCATCCCATACTTCTCATTTACATCTATATCCATGCTTAATAGAGTCAAATTATATTTTGACTTTATTTTATATGATCAAAGCAAAGTGATACCTGAAAATAGCCTTTCCTTTAAGAAAGTTAATTTAGAGTTAAGTTTGACAAGGGATGTAGGAGGATCCTGTTTCCAGGCATTGTTCCAGTTGAAAAATCATTATTTAGGAAAATATATGAAGTTGCTCATTGCTCTGTATGCCAACTCTATAAAGATAAGAAGTTGCTTTATACCTAGCAGTATCTTTGGGAAAGTGATACATCAATCATGCTACTATTTAAAGGGAAAGAAATAGATACACATTTGTGTTATTTCAGTATAATTGAAATAAAAGAAACAAAAAGGAAGAAAAGAGAGTGAGAGGAGAGAGGGAAGATAAAAGAAAGGCTGAACTGTAACACTATCAGATGTCTAATACCATAAACATATTTGCTTATACCTCTTAAAACAATGATAAAATTTACATGTTGTTATCCTGATTTTTTACTCATAAAACTGAAATCCAAAGCAGTCTTTTGTCTATGGTCATACAGCAGGTAAGCAGCAGGCCTGGAATGTGAACCCAGATGTCTGATGTCCATATCCCACCTTGTGTTGGGCTTTTGTCCAATTTCTAAAGAATGCTTCAAAAGGAGGTGCTTTTCAGGTTGGGAAAAGCACAGTGTTCAGAATCAGACAAAATCATTCAGATCATGATTAGGCATTGGCCTGGTATTTCCCATTTAAATATTTTTAAACAGTTTAATCCAGTTAAGCATTCTAGTTTCCTCTTCAGTTCAGTGAGGGGAAGAGAAGGAAGAGAGAGCAGGACAAGATGAGTATGAGGTCTACTGATTTGGGAACAAATAACTATAGTGGTACTATGGGCGGAGTTTAGGGTGGCCATGCACCCTCGAAATTTATATGTGGAAGTCCTAACTCCCAGTATTTTAGAATATGACTGTATTTGGAGATACAGTCTTTGAAGAGGACATTTAGGTTAAATGAGATTATTAGGGTGAGTGTTGGCCTTATAGAAAGGAATTAGGACACAGACATGCACAGAAGACCATGTGAAGACAGCCAAGGAGAGGCCTCAGAAGAAACAAACCTACCTTGATCTTGGATGTTTAGACTTTAGAACTGTGGGAAAATACATTTCTGTTGTTTAAGCCACCAAGCCTGTGGTGCTTTGTTATGATAGCCCTGACAAGTTAATACAAACGATTTAACTTGAAACAAATGAAAATCTCAAAGAGAATATCAGTTTCTCTTTTATTTTTTTTAGCTTTATTGACGTATAACATTTAAAATATTTAAAACACACATTGTGATAATTTGATATACATATACATTGTGGAAGTATCTCCCCAGTTGAGTTAATTAACACATCCATCACCTCACATATTTAGTGTGTGTGTATGTTTGTATGTTTTATGAGGACATTTAAGTCCTACTCTATTAGCAAATTCCAATTACACAACACAGTGTTATCAGCTATAATTATGTTATACATTACATCCTCATACCTTATTTAACTTATAAAAAGCCTTGCATGTGAAGCCCTCCTTTTTTTATTGTAAGCGTGGAATGACTCTCCTTCCAGCTCCATATATCTCTGGGTAGATATCAGCTTTTTCTGAGTGGATTTTTATAAAGTGTTTTCCAGAATTCAGGAATAGGGAGGGACAAAGAAGAGTCCCTGGGGTTAGAGTAAGTGAGGATTAATATGTTAGGAATAAGTTACGTTCAAAATGTTAGTTTTATCACTTGTAAGGAATTCTCTGATCAAAAGACAAATTACCTTGTTTCTTTGAGAAGTTTCAAAATTCTAGTGCTGTTTTTTTTCTCATATGAATAAATAAGTTGTTTTTAACAGCATTGATCCCTCAAGCTAAGAAACCTTGAAATTGCTTTTAATATCTTCTGTCATCCCTGTATCTAATCAATGATTATATCCCATTACATTTTGGTTTTAAATATGTGTTTCTCTTCATTCTCATTGCTATCATCTCAACCTAAACTACTATCATCTCTTCTATGTTTCTTTTAGTAGCCTTCTACCATGTCTCCCTGTTCCATTGTTATCCTCCTTTAATCTATTTTTCACACCACATTTTCTTTTCTTTCTTTTTTTTTCACACCACGGCTTCTTTATTTAGAGGTATCAGTAGTTCCCCATAGCTTTTCGTCTAAAGGTCAAAGTCTTTAATATTGATTTGCAGACCCCTGACTCCTCTCTATATGATCTAATCACAAAGGTATTATTTTTGTTTTCTCAGTTCTATCAAGCTTCTTCCCACCACAAAATCTTAACACATATTGTTTTCTCCACTTGGATCATTCTTCCCCGGCTAAAGTACATCTCATATATTACTTAAATTTCACTTCCCCTCTGAAGACTCCTTGACCTTAGATGGTAGAATGAGACATTTTAATATAATCTTCATGCTTCTTTCAATGCCTTCAGGCAACTTACTCAAGTTGTAACTAATTAATTACATTTATTTATTTATTTATTTATTTATTTATTTATTTATTTGAGGGCAGTGTCACTGGCCCTCATATTTGGTACCAAACTGGGGCCGCTGGCTTCCTAAGCCAGCGCTTAACCACCATGCCACTCGGCCGGCCCTAATTAGTTACTTTTAAAATTACCTGTCTAATTCTGTAGTATCATTTGTACCACAAGGTTCGTAAGGACAAAGTATGTCCATCCTTTTTTTTTCTTTTTTTGACACTTACGTATCCCAGTGAAAAACACCATCTAGCAAGTAGGAAGTGCTCCAACATTAACTAAGTCATTACCAGGTGATGAAAGCACAATAATCAGGTGCTGTTGGTACTAGGTGTTTCAGATAGAACTATCCTGGTTCTTTTCTCCCTAATTCCTGCTTTGTTAATGATCTATAGTAATAATCCTATAAATAAGTAAGTCCAGTGACCTATTAACACATTGCTTTAATCAAATACGGGCACTTCTTTGAAATGCTTAGTGTTTAGAGAAAGCATTAGTTGAGAATGAAGCAGGTAAAATGTCTTCTGTGAATGAAAAGGCTATCAAGTGTTCATAGAGAATAATGGGGCAATGTCTTCCATAGAGGTAAAGGTAAGTGATAAATTTGGAGATAAGTTTTGGACAGGAATTCTAGACTTCAGATTTTCACAGGGGATGAGCTTGTCAGGCAAAACATATGCATTCAGAAGAACGTTCCTGTTATTGTTCAACTTGCCTACATATAGAGTTTGTGTTTCTATGTCGGTCTTTCAGACTGTCACTTATCAGCATGTAAAATAGGGAGCAATCTAGAGACTGATATAATGGTCATTAGCTACCCGTAGAAGAGGAAAACATCTGTGTGCTCTTAAAATACTGCTGCTTTTTAACAAGCCACAAAGCAGAGTATAAGCAGCTGCAAGGAGGACAGAAGAGATCACTCATCTTATTTTAGCTTCTATTTCATTGCCTATAAGGATGAGTGACTTTAAATTGTGATATACCACCTATGTCACTGGTAGAAATGGCTCAGTGGATTAGTAGTTCGCCTTACTAAATACTAAATCTTTTAGGAATCTCTTGGTTCAGTGACCTGATATATACTCTTATTACTTACACATGTCACTCAGTACTAGTTCCTTCCTTCAATAACTTGGTATATTGTCCAATATAAGAGATATATTCAGAGATTTTTAAGCTCTGTAGAAAACTTACGGTATTGTGTTGTAACTACTACTTATTTTGCTATAGGTTCTCCATCTTGAAGAATGATTTAAGAACTTTATGTTTTCACAGAACAAATGGAATATCATGATTTTTATGGAATAACATGAAATGTCTCCCAATCTGTCAGTTTCACACACTTAAGTTGGGTTTAATGCTTTATATACTGTGTGTGTGTGTGTGTGTGTGTGTGTGTGTTTCTGTGTCTCTAGGAGATAACATACTCTATATTGTACTAATTTTTAATGAGATAATACAAACCTAGAAAAAAAATCAGGGGATATTAATGCTATAGAAAGATAAGACTGGTTTTATGGTGGAGTAATAAGCACAAAAAAGAGTAATAGAGACAGAGTTCTATATTTATAGAAGGCACTGGGCTAAGAATACAAATGTGCAAAAGAGCATAACCAGCCACAAGGACCTCAGTCTTTGACCACAGCTCCCCTTAAGGATGGTAATGCATTGGCCATGCACAAAGTCTGGTGCAGGGAGGGCTGCTATCCCCTATGATACCTGCCAGGTAAAGCCTTTGTGATTACCTATGTTTGGGCTTGAAAAGTCACACATGGGTTTTTGGCCAGGGACCAAACCCTCCTCATTGCTTGCCTTTGACGATAGGAACACCAAATACCTGAAATACAATGGTGTCCTTTCTCTCAGGACAGCTCTACACAAAGAAAATGGAGGAAGAGAAAGAAGCAAGTGAAAGAATAGATGCATTTAGCTGAGTGGGTAGTATCAGTTGTCTGTAAGTCTCTTTTGAGTGTTGCTGAGTGGAAGCTAAGGGGAAAAAATAAAAGAAGATAATCAAAACTATGGATAGTTTGTCTAGTATGTGCAGGAAATATTGTAGAACAATATTTTAAAGATTTTAATGTCATGGTATGGCAGTGTTTTTACAACGATTTTTTTCTTTAATTACATTTGTTGATTAAAAATGGTTGGAGACACTTCAATTCTAACATGTACCTTTGATACCGACAATTGTAAAGGCAATGAATAGACAAAAGGAGAATGGCATTATTGAACTACGTTTTAGGCCATATTTAGAACAGCTTGAAGAGAAAAGAAGCAGGAGCCAAGACAAAGTAGGATGCCATGTATATAGTTCAGGTAAAGATGATATGACCCGAAGTAGAAAAGTTACAATGGAAATGGATGGTAGTACACAGGTACAGGGTATATTTCAGAATTTAACATACATGGTTTGATAATTTAATTGGTCCAAGAATTATAGTAAAAATAAGGAGAGGAAACTCGATAAGAGATTTGATTTTAGGAAGACTTGAATTGATTTCCTGATTCTAACATTTATTAGGTATGTGGATCAGTCTTGTGCTTTTCTTAGCCTTAGTTTCTTCATCAATAAAAAGGGTGATTACAACAAAAAAAACTGCTAAATTTGTTATAAAATTTAAATGTATCATAAGAGAGGCTCAGTAAATGTTGGTGTGTGTGTGGTGTCCTATATAATATAATTACTGATATTTCAGTGAGATTATTAATCATATTTTTAAAGCTATATGATTATTTCTAGAATTCTGAGTCTCTGCACAGTATAAAAACAACCATATTTCAATGAATAGTGATATTTAATGCATTGTGCATTCTGCAAACAAACCACCAATGATGACACTCAGATTTTCAAGCTCAGGCCTTCAAGTGTAATAGGTTACACTTATTAGGCATAATTCTTAGTATTTAAATATACACATTGTGCTTACAAAGCCATTCTGGCAAATTGAGTCCTAAATCGTTCAATAGTGAGCCAATTATGGATGAAGATATAAAAATGCAGGTGCATTAAAAAGAAACATTGAGCATTGCATGCTCTCAACAAAATCATTTTGCTTATCTGCATGTCTCACATAAGAAAATTGGCCTTTGCAAGTTCTGCGACTATTGTATTGATCAGGTACATTGTAGGAATAATCCACATATATAAATTAGGAATAATTGGCCATGTTGTATAAGTAAATGTGCCATGCCTTTTTATATTGACCTCTACTGAGAATATAATCTCTTTACAACATTACCTTTGCTGAGATAGCCTTGCTCTATTGGTGAGAATGCTATTTACATGTGTAGCACAGCATTATGACTTCTGCTGATTACCCGTCAAGTCTCCCATCCCTTCATTAAGTGCTGCAGGTATAATCTAATAGAATCATGAACATTTAGCCACACAACTGTATAAGTGATTGATAATCATGTAATATTCCTCTTGTTAGTGTAGATCTGTGATTATAAAATAGTTGATTATGAAGGTGAGAAATTAGGTGAAGATACAGGTAAAACAAGAATGGCAGAATGTTGAAATCTGTTGAAGGTGATGGATACTGTGTTGACTTTGGATAGATTTGGAATTTCTGATTTAAAACAGTGAAAAAAATAGTATTGACTTTGGATTCAGATCTAAGTTCCACTTTAGTGTTTGTTAGTGACATTGGACACATTTCGATCTTTTTAACCCTCAATTACTTTGTAAAATGAAGATAATATTTTTTTACAGAGGGTTGCTATAAGGAAAAAATGGATAACATTTTTCATAATCTAAGCATAGCTCAGAGCCATCATTTTCCAATACGGCATTTTGTGTGTGTGTGTGTGTGTGTGTGTGAATTAGAAAAGGTTTCCTTCCTCAAGACATGTTCTTACTATCTGTGAGGAAAATACACACATACACACACACAAATATACACACACACAAGTATGTATATGTCTTATATATACTCATACATATAGATATATGAGGAATGGTTCAAGGTGGTGATGTGAGAACACCCCAAACTCACTTCCTTTTATGGACACAACAAATTTAGATTTACACATGGAATATTTACCTCTGAAAAATACCTGAAAAATGAATGGACAGAGCCACCGCAACAAAGGATAACAGGGCAGCCCTGAGACAGGTAGGAGAGGCAGAACTACTGCCTCAACCAAAAATAAACAAACAAACAAACAAACAAAACACCTCAGGCTATGGAGACGCACAATTGGGAGGTATCTATAAAATACAGAACTTCACTGTGAGGAGTAAGGGGTTTGTGCTTCACATAAGACACCTGACCCCTTAGATCCTGCCCAGGAGAGACAAGACCCCAAAATGCCTGGCTTTGAAAGCCAATAGGAATTATTGTCAGGAAAATCATAGAACTACAGGGAACAGAGACCTGGCTCTTATAGGGCTCATGCACAAACTCACCCTGGAATCCAGTGCAAAACAAACAAACAAACAAAAAAAGCTGTTTGAAAAGTGCCTGGACCATATGTGAAGGAGATCCACTTAATAATTTTAGAGCATCTGTAGAGAGACAGGAAACTTTTCTCTGGGGACAGATATCCTGGCAAGTGCCATTTTTGTGATCTCATTCTACCTTGCTAATGCTGTCATTGACAGGCACCATTGTGGCATTCTCCCTCTAACCTGCTGGAGCAGGTGGGAACATGCCACTGAGAGCCCCACCTGCCTTTGAACCCAGGCCACAAGCCACAAAGGAGCCAGGTGAGAGACCTGCTCACCCCCTCACTGCAGCCACAGCCCAGCCACAGCAGGCAGGTGTGTGCAGCTCACACGGGATGCCCCTTGAGTGACTAGCCCTGGTGTCCAGAAAGTATTGTGCTTTGGGACCCCAGGTTGGTCACTTTTTCAAGGTCACTCCTGTAAGAATAGTAAAGGTAGTCACTTTGCTTAACACATAAAAACAAACACAGAGAGACAGGCAAAATGCAGAGATAGAAGAATAAATTTCATATGAAAAAAATAAGATGAAAAAGACATTAATGGAACAGAGATAAGCAATCCACCTGATAAAGAGTTCTAAGTAATGGACATAAAAATGCTCATGAAACTCAGAAGAATGGATGAACACAGCGAGATCTTTAACAAAGAGACAGACAATTTAAGAAAGTTCCAAACAGAGGTTATAAAGCAGAGAATACAGGAACTGAACTACAATTACGCTAGAGGGAATCAACAGAAGACTGGATGTGGCAGAACAAATCAGTGAGCTTGAAGGCAGAGCAGTGGAACTCACAGACACAACAGCAGCAGCAGCAGCAGAAAAAAAGAACTTTAAAGTGAAGATAACTTAAGGGATCCTTAGGATAGCATCAAGCAGAAAAATATTTACATTACAGGGGACACAGAAGGAGAAGAGAGAAATAAAGGATCAGAAAACTTCTTTGAAGAAATATGGCTGAAAACTTTCTGAATCTGGGGAAAGAAACAAATATTCAGGTCCAGGAAACCCAGACAGTCCCAAATAAGATGAACCCAAAGAGATCCACACCAAGGCACACTATAATTAAAATGCTAAATTGGTTTAAAAAAAAAAGGCTACACTCCCTATTCCCTGATGCAACAACCTAGGATTTCTGTGCATTCATATACACAGTAGTAGTTATAAATCAAAATAATTTGTAAATCAAATTATAAAGTGCTACTTTAAAACACTAGTAGAAGTCGTGTGTGTCATTTGCCATTGAGTTGGCTCCAACTCCTGGAGAAACTATGAATGAGTGATGTCCACAGTGTCCTGTCCTCAACAGCCCTGCCCAGCTCCTGGAGACTCATGTTTATTGGCTGATTTTATGGAGTAAGTCCGTCTCCTATTTGATCTTCCTCCTTTCCTGCTGCCTTCTTTTTTCCCCAGCATTACTGTCTTCCAAAGAATCCTGCCTTCTGATGTAGCCAAAGTAGCACAGCTTCAGTTTTGTCATTTTTGTCTCTAGTATGGCTTCAGGCTTCATTTGTCCTGGAACCCACTTGATTGCCTTTCTGGTGGTCCAGGGACTCCACAGAGCTCTCCTCCAACACCACATTTCAAATGAATTATTTGTTTTTTTGTTTTGTTTTTGTTCCCTACCAGCCTTCTTAACTGTCCAGCTCTTACATCTGCACATAGTAATTGGGAATACAAAGGTGTGGATGATCTAAGCCTTGGTCTCTCATGGCACATTTTTGCCAGTGTAATATATATGTGTATGTTAGTTCCAATCTGTTCTTCAGTGAAGTCAGTTAATATTTGAAGCTATTTACTCAGTTATACATTCTCTAGGATGGCATACTAAAGGTACTTCAGTCTGGCCTATGTGATCTTTCTTCACTTGACTATTCTTTAGTAAGTGGCATTAGAAATAATTTTCTTTAGGAAATTTCTCGTAGTCAAGGTATGTGGATTATTATAAAGAATCTACAGGTACCTTTGTCATAATAAAAATCTGAAGGATTTAACTACCTATACCCTTAGAGTGGACCTCTTAGCTTTGGGCTTTGATGTAGTCTTATGTATTTTTTTTTTTTTTTTTTTTTTTTTTTAGCTGAGCCATCCTGCCACCTGTTAACAGCTCAATGGCAACTCAGCTCAGGCTGGCATTGAACCGCCGTTGCTCAGAGCTCAGCTCATACTCTTGAGCGAGCTCTTAACCAACTGAGCCACTCGGCCGGCCCTCGATGTGTTCTTATGTCCCTATACCTAAGAGATGCTTTTTCCCTGATTGGACCAGAAAATTTATTAAACTTGCCATTGCAATATTACTGCATCTGACTAAAAGGAACCATTCAGAGGACTTTCAGTGTTCTATGAGAAAGAGAACTCAGACTTATATTACAAGAACAGAATGTACAACTTCTGTGATACACATTTATATAAGCTGTGTGCACTTTCTCGTTGATAAATGTCTCCATGTGTAGCAAAATTCAGGATGAGATTTATATCATGTCAGAACATACCACATGGGAATGAAGCCATGGGGATAGAGAAATAGAGTCATAAGAAGCCACCAATCTCTCCCTAAGAGAACCCAACAGTCATGAGAGTGAAAATGCTTTAGTTCCATTAAGCACTCTAAGAGCTAGGATCTGATAAATAGGGACAGAATATTATAGACATCAAAAGCATGTTGTAAGGATTAATTTTGATAATCCACATAAAGTGCTCAGACTATTGCTTGGTTCATGGTAAGCCTCTATAGATGGAATCATTGTATGATTGCATTATATAATGTTATGATTTTTGCAACGTTTCAAACATGATCTTTTTCTTCCCAGATGGTACCTTTAGTCTTCATAATACTTACACATTTAATGACTATATATGAGTTGTAGTGTATTATTTTATTAATATTGCACTCTCCTATTGATTCCAGTCATTTTTTCCCCTTTAACAATAGATAATACATTGATAAACACCTCTAAGCATTAAATATTTTGACTTCCTCTGAATTATAACCATACAATAAACTCTATGGGGAAACTCTTTATAACTATTGCCATATAGTACCTTGTTTACACAACTTTACAATATTGATAGTATAACGCTATATCTACTCTTTGATGTTATTCACCTTTGTATAATGGATACTATAAATATAATATTTGCTAGTATTTGTATTGTAATATTGTTAACAAGGTTATTTTAATAAACATTTATAGCATCGAGGGTGAATATATTCTTACAGTGTTTTCTCTGTGTTTGCTCTTTGCCTTTATTCGTTGTTAATTGACTTCTTTGCATTCGTTAAACTTAAAAGAAATAGCACTGAATATGGAAGGATATATTTAGTGCCCAGTTACCAGTTGACTATACGAGTAAAACAAAAAGTAAAAACAGTTTAATTTCTATTTATAGTGTTAGTGCATCTATTAAGATGAGTGGCACATCATTATAAGATAACTCCATATTTGATAGATAACTAGGAAACTTGGAGAAGAAAACTTCCTACAACTTGTTTAGAGTTTTCATGATATCTGATGCCCTTTGTCCAGAGCTGCCTTACTGACTATTCTCAGAACGACTAAAGAAGGAAAAATGGCAAAAGTATGAAAAATTAGCAGTTGAAAGGAAAAAAAAATCAAGAAACAAAATAAGTTGCAATTCATTCAAAACTGAGTTTTAGAAGACAGACAGGCTATAATTCTCCTGAAATATATAATACAGATAACATAGGTGTTGACTATAAAGCTTAATGGGTTGTGCTATTTACAGGAATATATACATCAAGAGACCAGGGTGAGTCACATGGAAAGAAACTAAGAAAGGCATTCTGGCATAGGAAAAATGAAGATAAACCTTGAATTATTAATTCTTTTAAATTCCCCACTTGTTTTTCAAGGAAGGTTATTGCTGCAGTCAGTCATTAGACATTAGAACCAGAATTGATAAATATTATACTTAAGTCAAGAGTCCTACTACATATTTGAACAGTGTACTGTAATTTTAACTTACACTAACCTACAATATAAGTTTAATCATAATTTAACATGCCTCTCTCATGCTTATAATATAAGGTAAACACTAAGTGTCAAGGGGATGTCATAAAGGAATGTAAATCCCCACATGTTGGTCTCTGGGTAATAAAACACACATATTACTGTCTCGTTATACTCCTCTATTGAAACTGAAGCTGACACACCTTCCTTGGGGCCACTTTATCTAAAGTGTATAATGTTCTTTCTTCTTTCCTTATGTGTGTCAAATCAGAACCCCTTTTCAATTGATGTAAAGCAGGTGAGGACGATTATGACTCTTAATGACTATTAGTAAATGAGTTTTATAGATAAAGGAATGCTTTTAAGATATTCTATGACTTAGAACAATTTCTGAGGCAGAAGAGAGAATGGTGGCATGGACACTTCATTGTCCTGCATTATCATCAGACATAACCAACTCCGAATCACAACTCCATTATTCTTGATTATATATTTTCTCAATTTTTCTGGGTCTGATTTTTTTTCCCCCCACATGTAATAAAAAAATAGTAATGGGGGCTGACCGAGTGGTGCGGTGGTTAAGCGCTGGCTTGGGAAGCCAGCGGCCCTGGTTCGGTCCCACATGTGAGGGCCAGTGACACTATCCTAAAAAAAAAAAAAAAAAAAAAAAAAATATATATATATATATATATATATATATATATATATATATATATATGTAGTACTGCAACATGGTATTGTTGGGACGATTATAAACAGGTCCTTCATGGAAACCCTTAACATGCAATGTCTCTTTCCTCTTCATTTATATTCTAAAGGATTTATGTGGTGGTAGTGGGGTGTGACTTCTGTGTATTTCAAGAGCAGCTGCTCTGTCTGTGACTGAAGCGTCCTAAAACAAGTTAAACATTTACGTTAGTATAAAATTCATAGTTTAGGGTGATTTTTGATACCAATCAGATGTTCTTCAATTCTCTAATCCTCTGATTCTGTGACATCACATGTCCAACAATTTAATACAACTTGGACACTAATTACCCAGAATTATAGTCAGCCCCTACAAGTTAAAAGACTACCTTCACTTCAGATGCCCAGGCCACCCACACTTCTGTCCTGAATACAAATTGAGGATTCCTATGACCCCCTCCTTAGGTTCAATAATGTGTAAGAAGTGCTCATAGAACTGGACAGAACACTTTACTTATATTGATTGGTTTATTTTAAAGGATGCAATTCCGGAACAGCCATAGGGAAGAGATGTATAGGAGAAAGTATGGAGGGGAGGTGTGGAGGAGCTTCCATGGTGCTCCAACCTCCCAGCATTTCAGTGTGTTCACCAACCTGGAAGCCCTCAGAACCTGAAGTTTAGGGATTTCTATGGAGGTTTCATTAAAGAGGCACAATTGATTGAATCACTGGCCGCTGGTGATTAACTCAACTTCCTGCCTCTTTCCCCTTCCCCGATGGTCAGGGAATCCCACTGAAAGGTGCACACCTCTAATCATTTATCTAAATCTTTCTGGAGAGCAACCCCCATCCTGAAAGCTATCTAGGGGCTGCCACCTATCAGCTCATTAGAACAAAAGATGCTCCTATCACTCTTATCTCTCAGGAAATTCCAAGGGTTTTAGGGGCTCTTTGTCATGAATTGGGACAAAGACCAAATATCTTTCTATGATACCACACACAGTATGTTAAGACAGGAAGGGGACATGCAGACCTGCCTTCTTACTATATAGATGCAGAAGAGGGGGCAGAAGAGTTAAAGCCCAAGTTCCATGGCTGCTGATGCTAAGGGGCACATGTGTCATCTTGAGAACCTTCTTTCCACAGTCGCTAATATAATTATTATTCCTCATTCATGTGTTAGTGTCCTAGATATTTCATTCACCTCACTACTTATCTTCCCTTTGCTTTGATAATGGAAATAAATTTATATTTGGCTGGCTTGTTAATCTTCTTAAGAAATGTGGACATAACCGCAATGATATGCTAACAGCTAGAATTTGCCTATAGCTAAATATACTCCAGAAACAAAGATCAAACTCAGAATGTAATTTCCATATTAGGCAACATTAAATAAAAATCAATTCCTACTTTTCTTCTATTAAATTTAATAAAAATCTTCATTTTACTTTAACATTTTGTCTTTCCATTTCCATGTTTTAAAAGGTTAGAAATAGCAATATTTCCCTGTGGAATGTTTGCCAATTTTTAAAAGCTATATACTGCTTATGATCCAGTCAATAGTACCAAAACCTTCACAAATTTTTATCTACTATTCATTAAATCTCTAGTTTTGAACGATGCTGCAAAGTTTAACAATAAAAACCTACAGAGCACAATCTCTGTAGGTTAATACAGACATTTAAAGTCAAAGTAGTTCAGTTTACCCATTAGTGATTTAGAATCAGAAACAAGTAGTTGAAACAGTTAACTCTGAAGTCAACATATATTTTGGGATTTAATCAAATGATAGCTCAGAATCAATATAATGAAAAATGATGGAAATAAATATATGGTTATGATGTTGAGAATCTTGTGAATAAGTGTAGTGTTTTGGTTATTACTTTTTCTCTTTAGAAAATGATCTGTGCTTTTTTAAGAATAAACATAAAAATCGGAACAATTATAACCATCTAAAAAAAGAAAAAAAATGGGCCGGCCGAGTGGTGCATTCGTTTAAGAGCTGGTTTTGGAATGCCAGCGGCCCCGATTCGGATCCCACATATGAGGGCCAGTGACACTGCCCTCTACAGCTAACAACAGCTCCACTTGGAGCTGGGCTGTGTAAGCCCCAGCGATGGTGTGGGCTGCCATAGGCTACAGTGAGTGGCCAGCAGCCAGCGTGAGCTGCCAAAAGCCCCGGTGAGCGACCATCCAGATGCCTGTGACCCATCTGCCTCATCCGGGAAGAGCACAATGACAATACCAACATGGGCCAGTGAAGCAAGGTCCTCCACAACTAGACTGAAGAACAAAATGATAGCAACTTGTCTGTTCACCTTCCCCGATTCCCCAACATTGTTCATTTCCCCCAATTCCCCAATAAAATCTTAAAAAAAAGAAAAAAAAAAACCCTGAAAATATTTGGGATGTTCAAATAGTAGCTTCTAATATTTTCACAAAACAGAAAATTGTGTGTTAACGTGTATGTTTGTTTGAGTTATAGACACATACGGTTATGTATTTGTTGACATGTAGAAAGTGGGATAGAGACATAAATGTGTGTATACACACACTTATACACACACGTGGGTGTGAGTGATATACCTATTACATAGATATGAGTTATGAACTTTCCCATTCTCTTTTTCAAAAATCACCAATATGATTGTTGTGTTAATATTAAGATATTATTGGTTTTCTTGATGAGACAATACGAGTCATGTCAAAAGATTTTGGGTTGAATTACTGATGGAAACATAGTGAACGTAATGCTTCTGCCGAACTGAGTGGAAAGGTACTGGTATCTATAATGATAAACTATGATTATTTTAATATGCATGCACTGGTTTGATTAAAATAAAATTTAAAAAATTAAATCCCTGAGGTTTAATTTAGTATGTACCACATGGGAGGCCTGGGGTTGTAATTAGGGAGAGGTCCATGAAGGGGCGGGAGGGACTTTTAGCGTGCTGGCATTTTTTATTTCTTTAACTAGGTGATAATTTTACAGGTATTTATTTTGTAATTATTTAAAAATAAATATATGTCGTATGATTTTTCTGCATAATTATGTTTCAGAATAAATTTTTTAATCATAAAAAAATTTCCTTTCGCTAAATGATGCAAAAAGGATGAGGAAAATGCAACTTCCCCTATTACAGTCACCACTGGAGTCTGTAAAAACCTGCAGTTATATTGTTCTCCATGCTATGTGTCTTCCTTCTCCCTTACTTCCTTCCTGTTTTCATTTTGTTTGGGTTCTAACCCCAGGTCATTAATCAGCCCTGTCAGTGAATATTTATTTATTTATTTATTTATTTATTTATTTATTTATTTATTTATTTATTTATTTTTTCTGTTTTTGCTCAGATGCATTTTAACTCTGTACCACCTAGACTTTACTGTTTATCTTTTATCTGTGGATAATCCTTTATTCCTACTTTTGTATGCTTCAGTATTCACAAAACCTATTATATTAAAAACAATCATTAGCTGTGCGTGGCATATCACCATTGTAGTTTTTAAATATTTGGATGACATGATTCTGCTTTTATATAATTTTACTTTATTTTGAAGCTTATTCTGTTTTTCCCATAAAAAAAAGGTTATTGATGTGGAATTACTACTACTCTGACAAATATAGTATTATAGTTTGCTAGGAATTTTCCAGGCTTTTAATTTGTATAGCAATCATTAGGATATGAAAGTTAGGTAGCCAGGTTATACCAAGTATTCATTAAATCAGTACTTGTACATTTTAGTGATGATTCCCTGGGAACATTTTACTACTGGTAAATCTGAAATAAATAATCAAATCTTGGAAAGTCTGGAACTTTATGACTCATAGAAGAACTTGAAGCTTTTATATAATTGTAATTATGAAATGACCAAAATAAATATAAATATGGTGAGTTTCATGTACAATTTAATTTCCTAATATATATATGTGTGTGTGTATATACATATATATGTATACACACACACACACACACTATAGGTCTGCTCTGTAATCTATATTCTAGAAATTATATTGTGGAAAATTATTTGCAGTCATCATGTGAGTTGATGCTGGAGATTATATTCCAGAGAAGTATTTCAAATATTAAAAATATTCTGTGTCCTTCTTAGTAAACAATAAAAGAAATTAAGCCTTTGGCGATGTGAATTAAATATGCCCTTTTCTTTACTAGTGCACCAACTTTAACAGTGCTTTCTCTCTCTCTCTCTCTCTCTCTCTCTCTCTCTCTCTCTCTCTCTCTCTCTCTCTCTCTCTCTTTAATCTTATCAGTTTAGCACATTAAGGATTCAAAGTACTTACATCAGCAAGATTTTTTTTTAAGACTTTGAATGCCAATATGTCCTAAAGAATATTTCAATTTTTAACCAAGATGGAATCCTTTCTTGTTTTTTTTCAGATTTATGATTGATATCTATTATGTCCAAAGAAAAGTATAGGTAAGGAAAAGCAATAATAAAGTCAATATTTCTGGGTAATAAATTTTATATGGGATTCTAGACAGTGGATTATAAGTGTAGACAGGTCAATTTAAGAAAGATATTAAGAACATCATGTTCTTCCCATAGGCAACAGAAGGAAATGAAGGTTTGTTTTTGTTTTGTTTTAAGATTATTTTTCTGGACTGTGTCAAAGTGGTATTATCAGTTGGGATTCTATTAGTGTGGTGTAAGAATTTCTAAAAAATTGTTACCTTCAACTATGGTTTGTTCAATTTCTTCACTCCTTTCCTTAAAAATATGCCAGATAGAGCCTATAGTTTTACCTTTACTTTATTGTATTAAAAATCCATAGCAAATTTAAACATCATCTTTCTAACTCTTCTCTATTGCTGTCAGGCTTTGGGGACTCGAAAGGGTAGACACTTTTTATTTTTCTCTCTTTCTTACCACCTTGGATAGTAGGTGTGGGTAGAGTCAGGATCTAAAGAAATGTCTTTCCTACTCCTTTTTGGAAAATATTTTCCTTGCTTGGGGAAGGAAGACTAAATGGGGAACACAAAAGCTATTTTATAGAACTGTTGGCATAGGGGTGATGGGATCACAGAACACTTGTGTTAGTATTTCTCTGATTGTTCTGGTGTGATGATGGGTATACTATTCATTTGGCATTTGGACCTGCCCTGCTTCCTATTATCATTTAAGACCCATTCCAAAAACAGTAGCTGTGTCTACCACTAGCCTTGCCAGAACTGTGTACTCTTTACCAAGTCCAAGTAAGATTGATATTATTTTCTGACTATACTCTGACTTTCCTCTTAATCTTTGTTCTTCCTTGTGTGGAGCTATGAAAATCTTTAAGTATTGTGAGATATGCTTGAGACATATAAGGGAGCCTCTGTCTCAGATATACATTTCCTTATTATTTTTCTGCTGCTGTATGTGACAATAGAATTAATTGAAGATATATCAGATTCTCCTGAGATCTCCCTCACCACCAGCTGCTATGCTTCAGTAACATGGCTAGTGGGATTCTATAGTTTATTAGCTCATTGAGTAATCAATAGTCTTATTACTGACAGTTTTCCCCTTCCTATAGACTTTGTTAGTTTGCTAGGACTACCACAATGAAGTGGCTTAAACAGCAGAAATTTATTTTCTCACAGTTCTAGAAGCTAGAAGTCTGAGATAAGGTGTTGTCAGGCTTGACTTTTTCTGAGGTCTCTCTTTTTGACTTCTCCTCTGGCTGTCTCCTCTATGTCTCATCGTCTTCCCTTTGTATGCATCTGTCCAAATTTGCTCTTCATATAGGCACATCCATCATATTGGTCAGGGTCCACCTTAATGACATTATTTTAATTAATTACCCCTTTAAAGGGTCTATCTCCTAATACATTCACATTCTGAGATATTGGGGGTTAGGACTTCAACATTTGGATGGGGGACACAATTCCGCACATAAAACAGACCTTTGATCTCATGCATAATTTTTTTAAGTACCTCCTTACACCATGTTTTGGGGTTGAGGGGACCACAGGGAGTGTAAGAAAGATCTTTCTACCATGACTTCTGATCTCTGCATACGCCAAAGTCACTGCTAACTTCCATTGTTCTTTCCTCTCCAGACTACCTAAAAATATGTATAAAGCATAAGCACTGAGATTTGGTAGAACATAGAATTTTATATATATATATATATATATATATATATATATATATATAGTTTTTTTTTGTTGTTGTTTTTGTTTTGTAAACCAAGAGGGAAGTGTGTAATGCCAAGTGTTGACAGGTTTATTTCTTTCTTTCTTTAAATTTTTAATTTTTAAAAAAGATTCTTTTATTGTAAAATAAATATTTTTTAAAAAATTAGTTCCAAGTGTACAACACAGTGCAATAGCTATACTTTTTACCCCTCAAAGTGACAACCCCCCTCGCCCAGTTCACCACCCCACCCCACCCCCCATATCATACATATCTATTACAATTCCTTTGACTCCCTTCCACAGTATACTCCACATCCAATGACTATCTATATATTCAATTACAGTTGGCATACAATATTATACAACACCAGCTTCAGGTGTACAGTGCAGTGATCAAACCTCTACTCCATCCATGAAGTGGTCTCCCTAACAAGACATGTGACCATCGGACATGCCACAAAATTTTTACAACATTATTATATTCCCCGAAATGTGTTTCATATCCCTGTGGCAATATTGTAGTTGCCTATTTATGCTGTCTAATCCCTTCCCCTTCTCCCTCATCCCCAACCCCTCCCAACTAGCAACGCTGTTTTTCCTCTATATCTATGAGACTGTTTCTGTTTACTTTGCTCATTCATTCAGTTTTTCAGATTCCACATTTAAGTGAGATCATATGGTATTTGTTGTTCTCCGATTGACTTATTTCACTTAACATAATAATCTCTGGGTCCATCCATATCGTTGCAAATGGTACGATTTCATTCTTCTTTATAGTGGAGAAATACTCCATTGTATAAATGTCCCACAGTTTCTTAATCCAGTCATCTACTGGTGGGCATTTCGGTTGTTTCCAAGTCTTGGCTACTGTAAATAGTGCTGCAATAAACATAGGGGTGCATATTTTTTTCAAATTAATGTCTTGGATTCTTCTGGGTAGATACCCAAGAGTGGAATTGCTGGGTCATATGGCAGTTCCATTTCCAGTTTTTTGAGATACCTCCATACTGATTTCCACAATGGCTGCACCAATCTGCAGTCACACCAACAGTGCACCAGGGTTCCCTTTTCTCCACACCCTTGCCAGCACTTGTTGTTTGTTGATTTATTGATGATAGCCATTCTGACTGGAGTGAGGTGGTGTCTCATTGTGGTTTTTATTTGCATTTCCCTAATGACCAATGAAGTTGAACATTTTTTCATATGCCTGTTGGCCATCTGTATGTCCTCTTTAGAGAAATGTCTCTTCATATCCTCTGCCCAATTTTTAATTGAGTTTTTGTTTTTTTGGTGTTGAGTTTCATGAGTGTTTTATAAATTTTGGATATTAACCCCTTATCAGATATATCATTGGCAAATATCTTTTCCCATTCAGTAGGCTGCTTTTTTGTTTTATTGATGATTTCCTTTGCTGTGAAAAAACTTTTAAGTTTGATGTAATCCCATGTTTTCATTTTTTCTTTTGTTTCCATAGCCTGAGGGGATATATCAGTAAAAATATTCCTGAGGGTAATGTCTGCAAAGTTACTCCTTATATTTCTCCTAGTTTTATGGTTTCAGGTCTTACATTTAAGTCTTTAATCCATTTTGAGTTGGTTCTCGTATATGGTGTAAGTAGGTGGTTCGTTTTCATTTTTTTGCACGTGTCAGTCCAATTTTCCCAGCACCATTTATTAAATAGACTATCTTTACTCCAATGTAAATTCTTTTTTTAACCTCTATTTTGCCTCAAGAGTTTTGTTTTTTTGTTTGTTTGTTTGTTTGTTTGTTTTTGAGGGCAGTGTCACTGGCCCTCACATGTGGGACCCGAACCGGGGCGGCTGGCCTCCCAAGACCAGCGCTCAACCACCGCACCACTCAGCCAGCCCTCCAATGTAAATTCTTGCTTCCATTGTCATAGATTAAATGACCGTATATTGATGGGTTTTTTCCTGAGCTCTCTATTCTGTTCCATTGGTCTCTGTGTCTGTTTTTATGTCAGTACCATACTGTTTTGATTACTATAGCCTACAGGTTTCTTTATAATGTGGGATTCTTATGACTTCATCTGGATTCTTTATTTTCAAATTTTTGTGTTCATTACCAGTGTGGGAAAACAAAAGTTCCCTTTCATTGTCTTAATACACTGGCTACAGAAAGAAGCTATTTGTGGAAAAACAACAAAACCTAAAAAAAACTTGTGCAAAAAGAACTGTATTGGAAGGATATTGGGACCTCGCAGTATTGACATAAAGGCTAGAGAAGTGATCAGAAACAAAATCAGTTGCAGAAACCTAGGAAGCAGAAATTACAGGAATGGAATCGTAAAAGAAATCATCTGGCTGTGGTGGTATATGATGAATGAATGGTATAAATGAATATAATGGATCCCAAATATTTCCTATATCTTGCATGCTTCTTTTTCAAGGTTTAAATTGCAGGAAGGGAATATATGATTAAGGAGAGTTAGATGAGGTTTTATTCCTTTTTTCTGTCAAGGTAATGAGATGAAGAAATTAGATCCTTGGTTTGCACAGTGAGTCACATACTAGTCTCTGCACCCCTCTCAAAAAGGCAACACAACATGGCAGCAGTGCTTTCACCAATGAACTATGGCAGACATGCTTGTGGAAAAACAAAACAAAACAAACAAAGTCAAACACACAAAACAGGGGTACTAAATAACTACTAGAGATAGAGTGGGAGAGGGAGAAATCTTTATCAACTGACCACGTTTAAATCACCATTCAAATATTGTATCATATTGAAAGCCACATAAACACAGCAACTGGTGACCAGGAATGCCATCCCCAAAAGGTCTAGTTGTTGTGCTTGCATTGCCTATACTGCTTAGTCTTCCAGTTTCTTAAGTAGTTCATATGGACATCATAGGTCTAATTGAAAAAGCATGACCTCTATTAACATGTCAACAAGCCAAGATTAAGTGATTAAAAACACCACCAGAATCTGGAAATGCATTTTCTGTTTGAATCACAAAGTGTTCATGAAAGTGTAAAGGTATCTATTTTAATAATGTATGTCTAGTTTGCTAATACTGAACTATTTCTATTGGCGAAGATGATAATTATAGAGTTAAATTAAAAATATGTACATTGGCCTGATGGACATGGAAAATGTGGTCAAAGACATTTTTATCCTATTAAATTTGAAAATAAGCACATAATCCCATGAGATCTGGGGTCGTGTGAATGACATGGGAGGACTTGTATAATTCTGCTGTTTAGAACATAGTTATTTCACCATTGCCAGAGAGTTTTTTGTTTGTTTGTTACTTTAACAGATTTGTTTGTTTGTTTGTTTTTTGCATACTGTGTCACTGTAGTAGTAAGGACTTAAATAATCTGTCACTGTTACTCGTGTGTGTGTGTGTGTGTGTGTGTGTGTGTGTGTGTGTGTGTAGCTTCCCAGTAGCCACTGTCATATATAAACTGTGATTATTATCATTGAGTTTGCCTGATCAACTGATACAGAATTTTCTGGACATGGCAATTTACAGTGCTGAGGCTGTGAGTTGGGATTAGGTTCAATGTAGAGAAAATTATTTCTTAAATCATCCTCAAATTTTGGATTTTTTTTCCTACCAGCAGCTTCAAATTAAGAATGTAATATTTTTTCTTTAAACAAAATAAAAGAATGATTATGCCAGAAAAAAATCATATTGACAAAATTGCTACACAAAGAAGTTTTTGTGTCCGTCAGCACTTCCACAATGAATTGTTTCACGTCTACCTGGAAGAGATAATACAGTAAATTTTCAATATGGAATATAAAGGTTAGGGTTACAGTCTATTTGTGGTTTCACAGAGAACAAACTGGTTCTCATTCAAAACTGATTAGTTCTTAAACCTTCACATAGTTATCTCCTGAAAGTGAAATAATATATATTCCTTTCAGATGAAAGTTTTTCTTATACTGGTAAATTATTTGACTATGATACATTTCTTAACATTGTAAACGTGGATAATGTAGGAGTGAGATAATTTTTTTATTATTATTATTGTTCTGTAACAGAGAACCTTTTAATACTGTGTTTTCTAGATTTTGCTTAAATCATAATTAATTATTTTCTAAATTACCTGATTATTCTGTGCACAAAGTATGCAGAGCTTAAAGTGCTGTATGATGGGGCTGCACCCAAGATTAAAGTAGAAACCTGAAGGCCAATTTTATTTATTTATTTATTTATTTATTTATTTATTTATTTATTTATAGAAGATAACTAGAATTGACCATTGAGCAATGTGGGATGTAGGAGCACTCACCCTTGTGTAGTTGAAAGTTCAAGAAAAACTTTTGACTCCCTAAACAACTAACCATGGAATCCACGGGGATTGGTTCCAAGATCTACATGGTTACCAACACCCAAAGATGCTCTATTCCCCTATGTGAAAGGCTGTAGATCAATGCATGCAGTTGGCCTTTTGCATCTGTGGACTCCCAACAGTGGATTGAATAAAGTACAGGTATTTATTGAAAAAAATCTACTTGTAAGTGGACCTGCACAGTTCCAACTTGTGTTGTTCAGGGGTCAACTGTAATTTTATTCCTGTGTTAGAATCACTTGTGTTAGCTTGATTGGCACATATTTTTTTAAAGTAATTAATAGTAATAATAATGATAATAATAATAACAACTATCTCTTTTGGCTGCTTTTGAACCACTGTATTATGGTAACTGGTCTATGTAGGGTAATACACGCTTAGGAGATCTATTATTACTAACATTCCCATTCAACAGTTGAAACAAACAGAGGGACTAAGAAAGCAATTTTCTCAAGTTTTAGTACCAAATGTGCAAGAGATAGCACCCAGGTTTGTCTGTATAAAGAGCTATTAATAGGCTACACTATAAAAAGAGGCCTCAACAATGGGATCAGAAATACTTGAAGTCAATTAATTATAATGTGTTTGACTTTTCTCCTTTCTAGAGTTGATATGTCTCTAGGACATGCAATAATCCAAAGTTCTATAGCTAATTCAGATATTTTGTGGTGCTGAGGTGAAAACTGATAACATTTCCTTCAATGATTTATGCTTTCTGTTCTTTCTTGAGGGAGTCCAACTCCCTCATGATTGTAGAATGTTTCATTAATCATATCTCTATATTCAGATGGATCACAGCAGGGTACTAATACTCCATGAGACATCCTTCCTCTTCAAATGACTTTGGATATCAAAACTTTTATATGTTAATTTATTGCCCTGTCCTTGCCTAATACCTAAGTCTGACAATATCCTTGGAGAGGAAAGAGCAGCTGCACTTCAGATATCTGTTTTCCCTCCCAAAATGTTACATATACATATACATATATTGGGTCTTTGGAAAAGTCAACACGCATATTTGCAACACATGGAACTAGTTCAGTTTTGGAAGTACTAGAGTCATTCATATCTATATTATTGCTATGTCATTTGACAGCTGACAGTTCTAGCTTCATTCTAAAATACAAAAAAGAATGAGTGATTTGGTTGAGTTTTGGAGATTTTACAAGTTGAAGATGGAAGACCAAACTGTGCATTTTTGCCATATTTTACTGTTTTACATCCATAAAGGGAAGAACGCGCATCAAGCTTGTGAAAAGTAGTATATTTATGGTGACACTGCTCTACAAGAATGTCAGTGCCAACGATGGTTCATGAAAGTTTGTGCTGGTGATTTTCATCTCAATGGTGCTCCTCCATCAGGGAGGTCTACCGAGGTTGATGATGACAAAATAAAGACACTGATAGAGTGAAACCCATGTTACACGACATGAGAGATTGCAGGAATATTGAACATCCATCATTCAAGTGTTTACGACAACCTGAAGAAGCTGGGATATGTAAGCAAGCTCGATATTTGGGTTCTGCATGAACTCAAAGAAGTTCCTTTGTTGGCACATATAAACACCTGCAATATGCTCGTTAAACATTAGGAGAACGACCCTTTTTTTAAGTGACTGATAACTGGTGATAAGAAGTGGATTGTTTACAACAATGTGGTGTGCAAATGGTCTTAGTACCGATGTGAGGATTTGCCTCAAATGACATCGAAAGCAGACATTCATTAGAGAAAGGTTATGCTCTCAGTGTGGTGGGATTTTAAAGGTGTCGTGTTTTTCGATCTGCTACCAAGGAACCAAATAATCAATTTAAATGTGTACTGTGGGCAATTGGACAGTTTGAATGAACCCATTATCCAGAAATGTCCAGAGCTTGTTAATCTTAAAGGAGTTGTCTTCCATCATTGCAACGCGAGACCACACACAAGTTTGATCACCCGTTAAAAATTATTGAAACTTGGATGGGATGTGTTGCCACACTCACCATATTCGCCTGACGTTGCACTGTCAGACTTCCACTTGTTTCACTGTCTTCAAAACTCCTTGTGTGGTATAACATTCAATTCAGGTAAGGTGTAAATCAGCACCTTGTTCAGTTTTTTGTAAATAAAGACAGGTCCTTCTATGAACAAAGAATTATGAAGCTCACTGAAAGATGTCAAAAGGTTATGGAGCAAAACGGGCAATATATCATTCATTGATCTTTGTTTTTTTATATAAATAAATTACCTTTGAAAAACATAGACAAAATGTATCCTGACTTTTCTGAAGACCCAATACATATACATATACATATATATACATATACATATACATATACATATACATATATACTGCATTTGAAAGAGTATATGTTTTTCTCTTACCTACTTTAAGACATAATTTTAAGAAATTATAACCTCCTCTGAACCTTTACAATCCCAAGTCATCTGAAGTCTATATAAGGTAAGATGAAAGGGAAATTTATCTGTAATGAAATTTATCTCTTTCATGAAAAATAATAAAATATGAAATATACTCAGTTTTCCTTATAAAAGTTGAGTTTTCCGGGAATGTTCAAATCACTTTCAGGGCATAAAATTTGGCAGTGATAAATAATAGATAAAGATGTTTTAAATAATATATCCTTAAATAGACTTGAAACACCATTTCTTTTCTTGTCCACAACTTTACATGAACGTTCTCACTGTATAATTACATGAACTTTAAAATTCTCCAGTTGGCATTCAAAGTTTTATGCTATATGGCATACTGAATATCTAATTCCTATCTCTTAGCTTTGTATAAGCCATCGGCTTTGTCGTAGTTTGTGAACTCACTGTATTTGGCATATGCATATTCATTTCTGCCTCTAAAATCCCACCTTCAAGGTGAAATCTCATAGACTGCTGTAAGTGCTGAAAGTCTAATACTTACTGTCTGCCTTTGTTGGGTTTAATTGTTATCATGTTTTGTAGGAATATTTGAATGTTTAAAAATTGTCGCTAAGTCTCAAATGGAAAAAAACAAAACAAATAATTAAACACCTTTCTTCTGGAGCCCCCATTTTATCCAATATCAGAGGGAAAATAAAACAAATGATCTCAGAAGTGAAATATAAATTCAGATTTTTTACTACATAAAAGAGACAATTACTGGCCAGTTCAGTCACTTTGGAGTAAATTCTCAGTAAATGCAAAGTCCAAAAGCCTTATCAGGGCTCTCTTTCTATTCTCTCAATAATTCACTTGTTTTCTTCTTGCTAAAATGGTCCCACAAGTACAGTAGGCTTTGTACCTTCAAGAGACAGAAGTATAGATCTTTACTTTGGTTGCTGTTCTCTAGGTTTTGACATTCTCTCAATAGAGTTTGGTGTGGCCTGATTCCAGGGCCCTATGCTCGAGCCTGACAAGTTATGTTTTATCCTATCATTTGGAGCCTTGCTCTAGCCCTAATAGGATGGAGATTATGTTTCCTGTTATTAGCCTCTTGAGGTGCTTGAATTCTGTGACCCCATTTACACCACACAGCTGTACCAAGCTAAGTCTCTTCATCACCTCTTATCTCTTTAACCTTTACTCAAGTCATCACAAAAGGGTTCTTTTGCATGATATGAAGAGATCATATGTTCATCTTTCATGACATAGCTTTTTAAATTTTGGATCTCTATGATTGTTGAATATTGTGAGGAAGTGTGGCATCGGGATATTTTCTGAATTTTTTTTGACACATCTAGCAATTTTATCAGAGTCTCAAGAATCTTAACCCTCTTTTAACAGACCTTAAAGTGACAAAGATATTAGATCCAATATCAGTCTATCAGCATTCTCACATTCAAATGTCTCCCTTGTTCCCTTGGTAACTTTCTACTTTCTCTACTTCCTTTCCCTGTCTGATGGGAATTTCCTTTGTACCAATCCCCTGTCTTTTCTACACTATACTTTATTGGAAATTTCTCTTTTTTAAATAGCTTTTGATACAGAGCTTTTTAAATTTAGGAAATGCTTGATCCTTCAATAATACTGTAATTTCAGGACTATGATATTGTTTAAAGATTTTTTTTATTAGGAAGTTGATTCTTAAACTTTAATTGCTTATTTATCTGTACCACATTGCATTAATAATATGGATCCAAGGCTATGGATTGTTTTGGCCAAAAACGGGATTACCATATAGAACGAGGAATGAAAATATTAATATGTGTTTTTTTGTGTTTTTTTTTTTTTTTTTGAGGACAGAGTCACTGGCGCTCCTATATGGGACCCGAACTGGGGTCGCTGACTTTCCAAACCAGCACTTAACCACTGCGCCACTCGGCCGGCCCAGTATGTTTTAAAATCATTTTTCAATCAATCATTTTATGACATGTCTATGCTGCTTTGCAGCAGATAGTCAACTGTCATTTCTTCGTTTATCAATATCTATTGAGAACCATCTATGAGCCAAACCTTGATCAGACAGTAGATTTTTAAATGCCTTTTGGGTAACTATGATAATCATGGGCAACTCATATATAGTTATATAATCTTAAATCCTAAAATATTGTTCTTCTTACCTATGGACACAACAGACATATCTTACTAAAATTATTTGAATAACTTCCTAATATTACTGAATTTATTTTTCCCTAAAACTATTGTCCACAAATCAGCCAGAGTAAACATTAATATTGGTTGTCGGAAAAGTCATAATGCATTTTTGCAATGAAAAACGTAGAAAAAAATACATCATGACTTTTCCGACAACCTAGTAATTATAGGACTTAAGCAAGTCATTTTGTTTCTTACTAATCTTCACCTTCTTTTATTGCAATTATAATTAAGACCTAAATCTCTACCATGGCCTCAAAGACCCAACAGGAACCAGATCTGATATCTATGGTTCAATCTGAGTAGTCAGTATGTAACACCCCAGCTTTTCCCTTCGCTTGAGGTTTGAACAATTAAAAGAGAGATAGAGTAAGTACAAAGGAGATAAAAATATCACCTTTATTATTGATAATGCCTAGAATTGCCATATATGGGTCGAATATGTTATCCAAGTGAACTGACAAATATTTTCTTTCAAAATTAAATATAGCCACTTGATAATATACTCAGTTACACAGTGGCAGTTCCAGACCCATGGAAGGGAAGCTTGTGAAACTTGTAACATAGAGGAGCATACAAAATTGTTCACTTTTTGAGAGCAGTCTCAGAGATGAAGAGAAAGAAAGGGGTTGGTCCATGCCTATTCCTTTGTCCTTCTGCAAGGGCATAATTAGTCCATGATACTCTTTTATGTCCCCTTTTATAAAAACATGAAACTAAAAGATTCCCTTCAGTGTTCCTCAGAAAAATCCCACATTTTTCTATTTTCTGTCACTGCTCCATTGACTTTCTTAAACTCTTTGAACATATCCTTTCTTTCTAGACTATTACTCCACAGGCTGTTCTCTCTGCTGTCTTCTAGTCATCTCCTATTGAACTTTCATACCTCAACAGACCTTCCATTAGCTACTCCATTAATACACTATTGTTTCTTTGTATTATTTATCATAGTTTGAATTTATGTATTTGCATAACTATTTAATTAAAATATGTGTATCTTCCAATACACTCCAGGTTTTATGGGGTCAAGGATAGTGACATATGCTATATATTTTACCACAGAATCTATCAGTGTTTGCCATAGACCAAATGTTCAATCAGTATTTGCTGAATAGAGTGAAAACTAAATTGACACTCCTGTATTAGCTTGCATTTGTTGAAATACTTGCATGGTTTCCAGATTAATATTGAACCACACACTTTAGAAATATTAACTAGTTTCTTACAGAGAAATGTGTGATTTAGATATGCCAATAAACTCTACCATCTTTGCTGGGCCTTCAATTTTAGGTCAGTCCAGTTGGAGTGCACAGTATTTGCAAGCTAGCTATTTCGAGGCTCAATAACTCAATCACAGCCTTTGTTTCTTCACAGTTACAAAACTCCAGGAGTCTGGCTATAAATTTTCCATCTCCACTTACTATCCTCTCCAATATATCTTTTAGCTCACTCTCAGATGAATTATAATGGTCTTATAATAATATGGGCGGCATTAAAAGACAGTAACAATATTATAGGTATGTTTAAGGCCTTTCTGTTAGTTTTTAAAGTGCTTTGAAATCCTGAATTTTGTCTTCCCCAAAATCACTGGGAGTAAATAATAATATCTTGCTTAATATACAGAGAAGGAAAATAAGATTTGAGAAAGTTAAGTGACTAAATGAGGATAATATAACTAATAAGTGATAGCTGTGGGTTTCAGAGTCATAATTATTATATTAAAATTAATTGATGTTTCCATAACAATGATTGAATATCCACTCAGAAATGTGATGCCGGTCCCAAACTGCATTATGAATGATTTCCTTTGAAGCATTCATGGACCATCCCACTTTGCCCCACCACAACACTCCACCAGGACCACGTAATATGGCCTCAGTCTACTTTATCAACATCATCGATGCCCTTATTTAAACTTTTTTTATGACTAGCTATATTCCTTTTTCCATGGATTATACTCTATAATCCTAATTGTTTTCTCTTTCATAAAATCTGTTTTGCAAGGGAGGATAATTCAATTGTCTCTGCCTGCCCCTCTCTTTCTTTCTTGTAGGTACAGGTGTACACTCATGCACTTGAAAACGTGTTCTTTTACTTTTTTTTTTTTTTTTTTTCAGGGCAGTGTCACTGGCCCTCATATGTGGGACCGAACCGGGGCCGCTGGCTTCCCAAGCCAGCGCTCAACCACCGCGCCACTCGGCCGGCCCTAAAATGTGTTCTTTGAAACAAAATACCACTTCCATATGCATTTGAAACCTCTCCTCCTAGTGACTTTACAGACTTTTCTTGGTCTATATTTTTCTTTCTGTATTCATGACATGTATAGTAGTGTAAAAATCCAGTTCCTGCTATTAAGGATGCTATACATTTGTTAAAGAGAAAAGATGGGCATATACAGAGAATTAAATAATGCAAGAAAGAACCAAAAAGTTGTAGAAATATTAAGAGCTAGAGATAGAATTTAAGAAAGATGATGATGATGATGATGATGATGATGATGATAGCTAAGTTTTATTCAGTATTTTATTCAGTATAAATGGGATTTGCCTTGTCCTATGTGCTTTGCATAAAAATCTGACAGTCTTACCAGAAAGCCTCCCAGGGTCAATATTTTAGATAAGAGAAGTTGAGTAACTTGCTCAACTTAACACAGGTAATGATAAATCAACTAAAGATTTCAGTGCAGGTCTGTCTGGCTCTTGAGGGTAATTGAATGAGTTAGAACAGAGGAGACTCAGAGACAATTTTTAAATTATATTATTTCTTCTGGAAGCTAGCTGGAGGAGGTAGAACCTGAGATGATCCTGAAAGTCATTTAAAATTTGGATTAATAGAAAGGAAGAGGGTTAGATAGAAGAAATAAATATAGTGCAGTATGAGGGAAGTAAATATATGACTTCTGTGTCTTAGCGGTGATCAGTCTTCCCTTGGCTAATAATTTCAGAAATTGGTGAAGGGTATGAAACTGGTGAAGATTTCACTGTAAATCTTGGTTTTAATATTCACTGTTTGCTAATTATGCTTTGGAGTGAAGACAGAATGAATTTGAAAATTTGGGGCTTGTCAGTTTAATACTAAACACACCATCTAGAAAAGCCTCAGGAGAATTGAAACAATGTGAGAATATTCTTTTGTCTATCACTGATTTAAAAAAAGCAAAAAGATAATAGCTATTTTCCAGTCCAATGAAATACAGGTAGCCTCATGTCTAGTACGGAAAGATCCATCATTCTGTCAGGACAGATACACAAGGTGTATAATCCCCACCAATGCAGATAAAATGTGTGTAACAAACAGTAGAAACAATTCAGATTAGTGAAACACTATTGTGCCTTGCTCACAAAATACTACTGCAATAAGTATCAAGACATGGGTGATGTCTTGAGATAAGTATCAAGACATGGGTAACGAGACAGCTGGTGCTAGATTAGAAGTGATAAACCTTTGGAGTCCAACCCTGGCATTCAGTGCATCAGTGATTTGTTTCCATCAGTAGTAAATGTAGGAGGTTGCCCGGATGGAGCTCTCAGGAGGAAACCCAGCAACAACCAGCATCTGCCTTAAGTCTGTTTAGTAGTAGGGGACGTATTACTTCCACTTCTGTCTCAGAAAATAATCCTATTTTCAAGGTAGCTTCTCAGCATTACCCAAGAGGAGATCTTATTTAAAATCAAAGAAAAAAGAAAGTTTGGCAAAGCCAAATGTTGTGTTGCAGTTTGTTTGTTTGTTTGTTTTAAGAAAAAAGGAGAAATGAAGTTGTTTTCTAAAGTAAGTCACAATATACATTCTTGTATTCATGTGTGCACACGCACAGGCCTTCACAGCTTCAGTTCCTCCTGGGAGATAATTGTCTTAGTAATCTTTGCAACAGTGCTCCACAATGAGCATGTATTCTAAGGACTCACTAAACATTAAATGAATTAAATGATTTTCCCAGTGAAGAATGAAGATCCACATAGACAAGGATTAGTGGTGGTATAGATAGGGCCTGATGTCTCAGATTCTACTACAGGAGAGAAAACATGGGGCAGTGGCAGTGCTTCTCACTCACTCCAGCCACCTGACCTTGCATGCTTTACAATACTGCTGCTGGGGCTTTCAAATGGTCCATGGCTGAAGGTAGCGTAAATCATCTTAACTTTATGTTGCACAGTGTCATTTAGTCTGTGTACTTAAAACAGCTGTGGCCTTTGTTTTCAGTACAAAATAATAAATTCATTTGTCTCACCATAATGCCATAAAGCTTATGTGATTTTTCTATCAAGATTGTGAGCCCTGGGTAACTTCAACCTTAATTTAAGAATCCGTTAAGAGACAGCTATGGGAAACTATTCTACAAAATCTAAACAGTTACTTGTTGCCCTCAGATACAGTTATCAGATTTCCAAACACTAACATCGCAGTCTGAGAAATAACCAACACATTTTCTTAGGTATTTTGTTTATATCATAAAATGCAGATTAGATCATGCTCTGGTAGTTTAGTTTATTCACATATAGTTTGGAAATTATTTGAAATTCTAGTAATAGAAAAATATGACACAATGATTAAGGACAGGGATATTGAAGAAAGTGGATGGATGTGAATCACAGAATTGGAGTAAATAACTATATTTTTGTCAATTAACTCTGGGAAAAAATAAAGCTGATCCAACGCATACACAGGCAATGGATCTGCATTCCTGCTGTAAAGGCAAGAAGAGGGCTGAGATTGTGTAAAAGAGACTGATCCTATTTTTTTGAATCAACAAATATTATCATATCCTGATATGGATCAAGCATTTGTTAGGCAATGTGGATTAAAGAAATGAAAAAGAATATTATACATTTCTAACCTCATGGGTGATCGGTCTGGTAGGAAAAGCTAAACATTAAATAATCCCACAAATAATGATGTAAATAGTGAGTGTTTCAGGCTGAAGTGTTTGATTGTACCAAAAGTGATAGGGAGACATGAAGTGAGCAAATGCTATTTGAAAATAGCACCCATAGACTTGCTCAACACAGAGCATCCACAAAACATTAGTTTGTAAGAAACATTGTATCTGTGAAGTGCAATAAAGTGAAGCACAATAAAACAAGATGTGTTGGTATTACGTAGGATGTGTTGGTATTAGGTTTCAGAAAAAAACAACAAAAAGACCATAGTAACCTGAAATAGTACAGGTAGCAATAAAAGGTGCCAAAAAGAATGGATTGCATATCTTCTACTTACTACTTTTCTTTTTTTTTGTTTTGTTTTGTTTTTTTGGTTTTTTTTTTGAGGGCAGTGTCACTGGCCCTCATATGTGGGACCGAACTGGGGCCGCTGGCTTCCCAAGCCAGCGCTTAACCACCGCGTACTTACTACTTTTGAGCTTCAGTTTCTGCATGTCTAAAATAGAGACAATGTTTGCTCTGCTAGGAACCTCATCTCCCCCTCCACTACCTTAATATTTCCCCATAATCCAGCCATGATAATTAACAGCTGATTTTTATTGAGTACTTACTATGTGCCAGAAGTCTTTATGTGTTTTATATGTGTTAACTCTTTCAAATCTTGTGATAATCCTACGAGGTTCATACTGTGATAATGCACATTTTACAGATTAGAAAACAAAGGCACAGAGAGGGTAGGTAACTTGCCCAAATTTATAAAGCTAATGAGTAAAGGTAAGAGCTGTCATGAACCCAGACCATGTCATTCCAATCTCTAGTCTTAAATATCTGCTGTCTCTGCTATTATGATTCACATCTCTAAGACTTTGTGCTTGGATCTATGTCTGATAAAATATGTCTTTCTTGCATTCTTCCAGAATATAATTCCAAGTCTCATTTTAAGGATCTCTACAGGTACAATCTCTTTTAGAAAATTTTCACGCAATTCTCCCACCCTAAGCTTCTCTGTGCTGTGAGGGGAATCAGTTTTAACAGCCTGAATTACACTATAATTCAATTTCTTTTTCCAACTTTTCTATTTTCCCCACCTTATCTGAAGGCCTTAAAAGCATAGATGTTATAAATTCTGAAAAAGTATGTTCTGCATGTAAATAGTAATATGCAGAGATAACATGAGATAATTTGGTAAAACTGTTATATGAATCGTAAAGTACCATGCAAGTGTTACATATAATTATTCATAATAAGGCACTCAGAAATGTATTTTCTGTATTGAAAAGAAAACCATAAAAGGAAAGTAGTACAACAATGCAAGCACTGCTAATTTATGCCTGATGAAACAGAAAACATTTAGTTGAACTGAATAACATATATTAAATGAAGAGATTTTTCTGTCAGTGAATATTATGGTACAATACCAGATGCTGATAAACATCAGCAATGCAGTCCAAATCCATTATATATTTTGTTGAGTAGCTGAATAAAAAGGTGAGAAATGGCTGGCTACATTGGCTCCTTAATACTATATGCAATGAAGATAGAAATCTCTGTATTCCTGAGACAGTACACAGTGAGATTGAAAGCAGGCATGCCAGAATGGATTGGCAAGCTTTTTTTTTTCAAAGCACGAGTGTATTAATCACTAGCATGTTTGTCTAAAATCGAAATGAGTGGAGAGCCTGAAAGTCAGCTTAAAAGGAGAGAATATAGTTGGTTCCCAGAATCAGAGAAACCCTTTCTTTCTGTCCCATAGATTTGCCCCCCTGAGAAGGCTATGGTACAGTTCCTAAATATTTCTAATGTGGAATGTAATGTCTACCTCACTGGACTCCTGTGGGATTTGAAGGTGATCGTGTATGTTAATTTGCACATCAGGACATTTGTAATAGGTATTTAATAAATTTCAATTTTATTTGAGCCCCAAACCCTTGTTTTCTTCATATGTGCAGTGGCCTAGAGTAATTATTGACTAGGGTATATTAGAATTTTAACATTTTGGTTTTAAGTGATTACACATATAGGCCTACTTTAAATTAAAATTTCCTTTAAAACTCTTCCTAAATAATACTGTTTGTAAACACACAATAAACACAATTGATGAGGACAGTTACCTAAGTTATGGTAATAATTACTCTCAGTAATTATATTAATCTCCAATGGTTTAACCCTAATTTATTAGTAATCAATGCACTATGGTGCTGTCCAAGAACAATAGAAATTAACCATTCACTGTTAGGTGTAAAATATTGATTCCTAAGAAAATCAGAAACAAACAAACAAACAAAATCAAACAACATAGCAGTAAAAAAGTAAATATACAGAGGAGAGCAGACATTATTTTACAACTTTCATTTCTAATTTTAATAGGATGTTTGAATTTTTATATGGCACAAACACTAGACTTAAACATAATTCAGCACTTATATTGAAAACAGTCCTGGTTACTAATAAAAAGTACGTGTTAGATAACATGCCTGAAGTGATGCATATTATGGTTTAATCAAGGCTCTGGGACTAGGAGTGGAGACAGAAGTTGGAATTATAAAGTTGAGGTTTTTTTGTATTTATTCACTTTCATATACATCATCATAGATGGCCAGGGTTTATATTCATTTTTCCAATTTTTATAGATAAGGAAATAGGCTCATAAAAGAAGGAATGCCCTGGGACAAGCCAAACAGAGATAAGGTAAGACTCATATGAAACTTCAGAGACAGTAAGGTGTTTATAATGATAACACTCAGTGTCTCGGAAGTGCCCGATTCTCCTAGAGATTAGTGTCAAGTTAGTAAGGCAAACAAAGTTGTTGATTTCACAGACCTTTTTTTTTTTTTTTCCTGGAGAAATAGACATTGAAGAAGTCATCGAATTAATAACTAGCATAACTTTGAGAATGGTGGCATAAAAAAGCTGGAAGAGAGGATAGATCATGATGAAAGAAGCACTCATATGTTAGTTTACTCATGAAGCCCTTTTCTGAGATTTGAAATTTGAGCATTATTCAAGGGATGTGAAGTAGAAAGTTATGAGAAGCCCTAAGTGCTTCTAGGTTGATGCGCTTGACAGAAATGACCTTGATGTGTTCTGAGACCTACAAGACCAAAGTAGTGGGACCAGAGTGAGCAAGGGGAGAAATGATAGGAATCGAGGTCAGAGAAAGAGGCAGCAGAGAAATCATACAGGGCCTTGAGGGACTTTGAACAATTTGAGTCAGAGAGTGAAATGATCTGATGTTTTGTTTTTAAATAATGAAAGGATTATTGTATATCACAATTTGTTGATATCCCTTAGATTTCAGTAATTCTTAACATTGATCATTGTATGATCCCTGGGCCCTAAAAGAAAGATATGATGCGCTCCAAAACAGGTGTTCAGTGATTGGAAAGTTTATGGAGGTCTGAATAGGATTAAGAGAAAAAAATAAGGGCCGGCCGAGTGGCGCAGCGGTTAAGCGCTAGTTTGGGAAACCAGCGGCCCCGATTCGGGTCCCACATATGAGGGTCAGTGACTCTGCCCTCAACAAAAAAAAAGAGAGAAAAAAACAGACATGGTAGACCTTTGCTTGTTTTTAATATGAGTACTTGGTGGCCTTGTCTTTATTTGAATAATACAGATTTCTATGAATTAACACTATTGGCAAGAGAGCATAAAGAAGCCCCCCAGTGTATTCAGTTGGTTTCAGGTATAGTTTTTGCTCCCACAAAACCATTTCTGTTGTGTAATCAATATCAGGTTGATACAGTGACTCTCTTCTCTGCCTCTTTATTTACTGGCATGAGCAGTCCCCCAGGAAGATGATAACATTCCACAGCTATAATCCTAGATGGAGGCATTCTTCCATTTGGGTGCCAGGCTTCTAAACTTCCTGAACTAAATGTTGAAGTTTCAGGAAGCAGAATCTTCTCATTGGAGTTTTTAGGTGAAATAGTGCTAAGATTACTTTTTATAATTTAATTTTTGGACACGTGTAATGTAACGTATAAAGGAGACTTTACCTTATTTTGTTCCCTTGTCTAGCGAATATATTACATCCTTTAATTCAGAACCACATGTTTACAGGGTGTTTTCTCCTTGCTGTTGCTCTAACTAAGCTTTTCATAGGCTCTTCCATGATTCTATCAAAACAGCTCTTTCTTGGTGATGGGGCTGAGATTGTAAAGCTACTGTAACCCCTATTGTTCAAGTCAATATTTTAATCCCAAATGAGTGCATCCATGTTTGCTAAATAAATCAAGTTTTATATATGCACTCATGATCCTTCTGATATAAGTTGGCAAGATTTTGTAATTCTTCTGTTGTATATATAGGCTAACTCCCCACATTGACTATGTCTGGTTTTTCTGTGCCAGGAATGTTGGCATCTAGCTCTCAGTCGGTATGGGCCTAGAGGTTGGGAGAGAAGATAGGCATATATACTCTTTAGCAAGAAAGTTCAATGGGATTTAGATGTTCAGCGTCCCTGACTCTGTCAGATTAAATGTTCCCATCCTGTATCTCAGAGCCCTGGTCTTTCTCCTATATTAATTAAACAGATTGAACACCTAATTGATTTGGCAATATTGCAACCTATATATTCAGACCCAGAGATTGGTCCACAATGATTAAAAATGGAAAATAGTTGTTCTTCTCCTGTCCTTTTTCTGTGCCTCTAGTTTTCTGTGGAGCATTATGCTAAGTCACAATGTTTGTTTATTGTTATACTAAGTTGTCAAACATATTCCTACATCCTGCCCTCAACTTGCACTACTTTCCATACCTCTGTCACTATAAATTTGATAAACATGATGCCATTGCACTTCATATATTACTGGAGTCCTATTTTCCATGACCAGGATATTCATGAATTTGTCAAATATATGAAAAATCCAATCCCATATGCCCATTTTGAGAATCTGTTTCTTGAGTCTATTCCTGATATAAATGTATCAGGTCCCAGCTGGAAAATAAGTACAGTTTCAAAGGGAGTTATTAAATAGAGTTTAATAGAAGGAGTGTTATGAGAACGTGGACAGAGTTAAAAAAAAACCAAGAAGGGTTGATAAGGCACTTTGGGACTAGCATCAGAGTTAAACAACTTGTACTGTTGAATTTAATGGGGCAAGAGGTGACAGCCATTAAGCAGAACCTCAGAGCAATCTAGCCATAGATAAGAACCAGCAGTCAAGAGATAATGGCTTTTAATAAAGGAAATTACTGCCAGCCCAGAGCCTAAAAAGGAGAGAATCTCCCTTTTTATTCCACTATTCAGTCTTTTCCTAGTTATTTATTATTGGTCAAAACCAAATAGAAATCAGAGAACAAAGAAAGTATAAAAACACACTTCTGGGACATTCTTGGGATACAGAGGAAAGTGGAGAGTATGGAAAATGGATCTAGAAAATCTAATGAAATACCAATTAGCACAATTATCTTTGCCTTCTGTGCATAATACCTGGCAATATTAACAAAAAGAATAAATTGCCCTTGGATGGGAAGCATCAGCTACTGAGAACCAGGCTAAATAGTTCTTATTTACTTTTAGACTATGAAACTGTTGGTGTCGCAATCTATGAACTGTGTGGTCAAGCTACAGAATTCACATGTATCCCGTGAGAGCTGTTATGCAGTATAAGTAAGCTTTAAAGTCATTTGTCAGGGATACTGTCTTATATTGATTTCTTGAAAAACAATCAGGCAAGATGGGTACTAAAATTACATGAATTTACTGAAATTGCTATAGCTTTGGTAACTTTGTATAGACTGCAATTTGAAAAGAACTGTCAGAGACAATGCTCCGTACACTCCCTTATTATACCAGCCTTTTTTCATGCTATCTGTAGTATAATAGAATAAAGACTAAAAGAAGAGTTTTGTATATAATTCACCTTAGCAAATATATTTTTATCTATTATGGGTCATTATTACCTGCTTGGAAAATTTAGTATGATTCTCAATAGACATTCCCGAGAAAGTTTCTATAATTTAGTAAGGTGATAAAAAAAACACATCCAACATCATTTATTCAATATCTATTGTATATCCAGCACTGTTGAAAGCTATCTTAAAGAAGTGGAAAACTATTATGTACTTCTTTTGAAATGTTAATTAACTGACATGAGCAGGGTATAGATAAATCAAGTCATATTGCTGATGTATGGCACTAGACATCAAAATTGAAACTATTCCTTTTTTTGAAATAAGAACACTATCGCTTCCAACTTGATCCTATGTCAAAGCTCCACACCTACATCTCTGTATAACACAATTATTTTTTGCTGCTATGTAGAATAACTTTAAAATTTTAAGTATTATATCTGTTTTAAATATGTATTAAATACAATTACATGAGTTAAAATTGAATCAGGTTGGAGAAAAAATTACACAAATCGTAACACAGATATTGTGCAGATAACATTATGAATGTGGTATGTAAGTAAATGAAATTTGGGAATTAACTTATAAAAAGCTACTTACAAGGGATAACAAGGATTATAATAGGGGATGTATGGTGGGACCAATTAGGAAAAGGAGGTTTCTTTCTGGGGCTTAGCATCAAACTGTACTAGACACAAAACTGAACTCAATAAAACTTACTGAATGATTAGTAAGTATTAGATGGTAAGCCTACCTTCAGCATATAGGAATGATAATTCCACAACTACATACAAGTAAATATAATATATCACTTTATAAATTATGGAGAATAATATTCTTGGAATTACCAAAAGGTTTTCCTCATTTTAATTCTATTAAATTAAACAATGAATTCAGACATGAGAGACACAGTGAAAATAGAAAATGTAAACTAAATATGAACAAAAACAATGTAAATGAAGTGGAGTGTGGATTGATTAAACAGATATTATTTAGAAGGCATTCATTTGATCATAGTAGATGACCCAGGCTAAAAGTTAATTTAGCTTTTATTAAAGTAAATATTTTTAAATTACACATGAAAATACCAGGGCAGCATGATCCACAGGACTAAAGAATGGCATTCCTACACCTTGGCATTATGTTGCCTTTATTCTCAGATCTCATCAAAGTGACCTCCCACATTTTCAACTGACATCATCCTTACTGCCAACATTTTGACAGGAAAAGAAAAATTTTCCTCATGATAACGTTTGCATACATCTTGGGATTCACTTTGAACTAACATGTCAGGAGCCACGTCTAGAATAATTTTTTGTGGCTAGGGATCTGGGATTATGCTGATTTTCCAGCACTGAGTCCAAATGTTTCCACTTTAACATGCCCATCTCCCTAGGTGGGTGGAGCCCCACTGAACCAACTAGGATTACAGGTCTGGAAAGGGTTGCACTCCATAAGAAAGTTGGTGAACTAGTGCTTGGCTAAAGGAAATGGGTTATGGGCTAAAGAAACAAAAACTCATAGACATAGACAACAGTTTAGTAGATACCAGAAGATGAGGGGAAAGAGGGAGATAGTAGAAGAGGGAAAAGGGAATTAAATATATGGTGATGGAAGGAGAACTGACTCTGGGTGGTGAGCACACAATGTGATATATAGATGATGTATTACAGGGTAGTACACTTGAAACCTATGTAACTTTATTAACCATTGTCACCACAATAAACTTTAATTTAAAAAATATATTATATATAGTACCCCATAACTACAGGTCTGACCAGCACCATAAGCCTGCGTTATTTCTCAAGGATAGCGTCTTTGATGCAGGCTTTTTTTTTTTTTTTTTGAGGGCAGTGTCACTGGCCCTCACATGTGGGACCGAACCGGGGCCGCTGGCTTCCCAAGCCAGTGCTTAACTGCTGCGCCACTCGGCCGGCCCTGATGCAGGCTTTACATATATTGTTAAATACCTGTCATGCAGTCCATATTTTCCATTTAATGGGGTTTATTTTTAGACTGCACTTCAGAGATATTACTCTCCCCACCCAACACACAAAGGTTTTAAAAGCCATGTTCCTATTACTTTTGCCAGCAGAACTCTGATATTTTAGATAATAGCTGGCAATGGGAATATGAAAATAGACAACAACTGCTGACCCAGGTCAAAGATTATGCTCCACACTTCAAAGAGGAGAAAAGGTGCTCAAAACAATGAAAGAGTAATAACTCAGCAGAAGCGCTGCTTAGCACTTAGTTATAAGAACTCTAAATAAGACTAAAGTCTTTAGTACAAACAGCGGAGAACATGGGACATACACAAGAAGACCTAATTTGGATCAAAACAATCCTCAATTATTCAGGTTCTTAGCCTTTTCTGAAAGAGAAACTTAATATACTGAAATTGTAAAATGTTGATATTCCATATGTACATACATAACTGTATAGAGGGTATGTAAATAGTTTGTGTTAATGAATTAAGGGCTTAGCAGGCCCAGTGCAAAATGAAAATATAAGACATTTATCAGAACATGACTAAGGCTCCCCAGATCTTTAAACCAAGGGTGGGCTCCTTCTAAGTGTGGGTCCTTGAACAACTGCATGTGAAGCTATCCTTGGGACCCAATCACTGTGAAAAATTCATTTGCTACTCTTATGCAGTTTATAGGTAAAGAATCTATACAGATGCCTGCATTTGATCCCTGCAGCCTGAATAGGAGTGTCAGGGGCCTAGAAAAGGCATCTCAGCAAAGCAGCACTACCTAGAAGATGTGGTTTTAACAAGGCAAGGTTAAGTTTTCGGTTACACAAGACTCTCTCACCCACTATAAAAATATTTGGTTATTTATTTGATATCAGGGGAAGTCTACAACACTCAAGCCTTTGTGGAAAGATTAGTAAGAAATAAATGGGATTATCTTGTGTTCACAAACTTTGTAAGTAAATTACTTGGGTTCAGAGAGACTATGTGATTAGTATACATCACAACACAGAATCAGTAGGTTTATAACACAAACTTTACATTTCAGGAATATAAATTTACACATTAGAGAATTTTATTATAGAATGGCACTTTGTCTCATAGCAACACATGATAAGATTTGGATGCCCAAATATTCAAAGTTAACATTCAAATAAGAATCAATTGAGCATTAAACAATCACACTATGAGAGACTATCATTCTTTAGCATTACAGAAATTAAAGCAACAGCTACTATTTATTGAGTGCTATATGCATGTATGTATATATGTATGTATGTATATATTTTATATATATATATATGTTAAGAATTGCACTAAAATTCTAAAATACATGCTCCAGATAAGTTTTATTTCCTCCATTATATATTGGTAAGAACGTAGGATAGTTTAGGTAATTTGCTTTTAGTAACATAGCTAATAATTTGGACTTGGTAACTAAGACTATTCATCTTGAAAACCCATGCCTTTATTTTGTTATTCTTGGTGCCTGTCTTTTTTTTTTTTTTAACTTTAAGACAGGGACAAAGAAAGCTGTGTTAGTTATAAAAACTCTGTGAGGTCTGCTGGCTTTCAAAACAGAGCTGGACTGGGGCATGGAGCTGAGAGAGAACACGCAAATTTCTCACACCTTTGTGGCTCTCTGTGCACTATCTGAATTGAAGATTTCCTATCTTACACAGTAGCCACCCCCTCAAAAGCTTGCAGATTCTGGTTGATGATTGATTCCCATCAGGATATTACAGAATGTCTTGTGGATTAACAGGATAAAAGCAGGTTAGAAGAACACCAAACAAAGCAATAAAACTAATTTTAATTGAGCTCTTACAAAATGGCAGGCATTGGTTCTAGAATGTTATAAATATTGCTGCAATAACCCTATGAAATACGTCTTATTATTATCTGCATAAGATAGATGAGGAAACTCTGACTTTTTCAGCGTCACCTACGGAAGCTATGATTCAAACACAGGTTATTCCAGATTGTAAATGTTTAAATGATACCATGTTACAGGCATGACATATAAAACATTGTAGGTATTTGGTTTTCCTGTCTTCAAATACAGGCAATGAGGAGTGCTTGGTCCATGGCCAAAAACCTATGTGTGACTTTTCAAGCCCAAACATAGGTAATTACAAAGGCTTTACCTGGCAGGTATCATAGGAGAAAGCAACCCTGACCACACCAGACCTCGTGCATGGCCAATGCATTACCGTCCTTGAGGGGAGCTGTAGTCAAAGACTGAGGTCCTTCTGGCTGGTTATGCTATTTTGCACATTTGCATTCCTAGCACAGGTGTCATTATTCCTACGTCTCTTTACCTGGTGCTTTCAGCTGAGGTCTTTTTCTGGCGTCTCTCCCAAGGCCTCCTTATGGGGCTACAAAAGAGGAGAGGAAAAACATGAAGATGCATTTCTTCACTTTGATTTAGTACTCAGTATTCTTCCATCCAAGCCCTTCCCCTTTGCCCTCCTCTTCAGTCCCTGGGCTCCATAAAACTCAGGATCCTTTGGTTCAGGCTCCCTGGGAAGGGCGATGAGCCCCTCATCTGATCTTTGACCAGTGCATTGTTCTGTGGGAGAAAATGAAACAGGGGAGTTGGCTTTCTCTCTGGTCTAGACTCTTATTTATACTGTCACAGTAAGTGATGAAAGACTTCAGTTATTTTCATTTTGGCTCCCTGTTTTTAATCAGTTCCTCTGACACCTGACAGCTCAGCTCTTGCCAGCTGAGCTGAGCTCCTGACAGAGTGATCTGTTTCTGTTTTCTAACTCTATGAAAAATATTTTAAAATTGGATGAGACATACATTCCCTTCTGGTTAGGATATAGAAACTCACTAGTGACTTCCATTCCCAAAACAAGGCAGGCGATCTAAAAAAGAAAAGAAAAGAAAAAAAATCATGGTTAAAATCAGAAAGCCGAAGTAGCCAGGGCTTCAGGAAAGTGTAAAGATAGCCATTCTGCATAAGTAGGACTCAGAGCAGTAGAGCTGAGAGAAACCCATCCCATCTCTTCTATCCAAAAATACAGTTAGGAAAATACAGTTAGGAAAATGGATAGGTAGACACACCAAAGGATGAAATGATAAAACCAAAAAGGACTATATTGCGGTGGAAAGGATCCTGGATACGTCCAAAACATGGATATCTGCCCCAAGTCTACCCTTAATACTACTTGGACTACAGAAATAGTATTTACTATCAGAAGTGCAATGTCATCATTTGTAAAGTAAGTGGTAGCTGTAGAGATTTTTAGAAGCTCCCAGAGATACATGTAATTCTATGTAATGAAGATATTGAATGAGCATGCAGATCATAGATTGCCACCTAAAGACCACAAATGGCTGAGAGATTGGGAACAAGACACATAAATTATTTGGCCAGAATTGGAACAATGTTTACATAATAGAACAGGCAGGTTAAACACTAATCCAGAGTGGTTATTTTTATAGGCTACTGATGAAAGCTTTAGATACCTAATATGAACTCCCTCCCTGCCTCTTCTGTTCCAGTCCTCTGATTCCAGGCTTTCTGGTTCATAAGCAGATGTTTGAAGTAAGAGACTGAGACTCAGTTTTTATTTCTTTGTGTGTTTTTCAAAGATAAGAAAAGCATTCTATAGTGAAAGTATGAAGCATTTTATTTATTCGTGTTATACAGAATCAGGAGAGAGTTGGAAAATAAATTTTAGAAGAGAAAGGGGGAAACACTGTTGGCTCTGAGTCATTTTCCATTCTCTTTAGGATGGTGTGCCTTAGCACAGCACACAGCAGAAGCTAAGTCTCATTTCAAAGGAAAGAAGCAGGCAGAGTTCTTCAAAATCAAATCATCTGGAATTCCCTGGAGCCTTCCTGCATCCATGTCTTGCTAAGGCCCATGTGTGTTCAATCTTTCCTTGGATTTCAAAACTCTTTTATCAAATGCCATCTGTTGGATGGAGAGCCTAAGGGATCAGAGTCAAATTAAGCCCTGATACTTCCTATTGCAGTAGCTTCATTTGTTTCAGTGGTTTGGTTGGTTGGCTTACTGTTTTTCTCTTAGGACTATCGGGAACATGTTTTTGCGAACTTTTTTTGGCAGGAGTAGGTAATTTCAAGTTACTAAACATGTATAATATTGCCAGATTAGGCAATAATGCAGTTTATTATGAAGACTCTTCAGTTACCTGAGTATAACTGATCCATGCTTTGGGGAATTTTGCAAGTTTAACCTGGTAGAAAATTTTTGTTGTTGTTTGGACAGTGAGTTGTGTGTGAAAATCGTGGTAGATCCACAGCCTATTTTGGATATTGTAGTTGTATCCAACCCAAATCAAATTTGATTTGAAAGTTTGTATAAGAGGGAGTAAGGAGAATGACGTTTGGTAAAATACTTGTTTTAAGACAAACAATCCTGCTCTTATGTGTTTTTGAAATAATATGGAGAATTTGGGGAACTCAATTTTTTTCTAAGATTTCTCATTTGAGGTTATTTACATGTTTGGGTGAGAGCAGTTATAATGAATTGGGGCATGTGTTTTGAGTGGATCTCTCTCTACTTTCAACCATGTGTAAGAAAGTTGTGAGAAAATGCCCTTAATGTTTTTAACAGATCCATTTTCAATTTAGAGGAATTCTACAAAGAATTGTTTTAATTATGTCTGAGATTTTAACAAGGGTTCTTACAAACCCACCTTTGATTTCCTATTTACTCTAAGGCTGTTTCCTAGTTTGAAAATTTTGGTTGACTTCAGAAAATCATCTGGACTTTCTCCATTTACTCTAAATTCTTCTTCAGACTAACACATTTTTCTTTAATTTGCTGCTCTCTTGTCATAACATAGCACACACAGCTGAAAGAAGCCAGATGGAATCTGGAACGTTCTACCTGGACATTGCTGTAGCTAGCTGTGCACTTTCAGTAAGTAATTTTTATATCTTCCACTTACAGCAGCGTCTAATAGAAAATGCCTTACTATTTTTTATCTCTTCACTAACAGTCCTCCCTCCCTCCTAGTCTTTCCCCCCTATTCCATGCTAAACTCATAGCCACACGTTCTAGGTTTGAGTTATGGTAGCACCCCACTTTTGGAAATAATTTCTGATTCATTTATCCATGGCTCTGAACAACAAGAACAACAACAAAAAACAAAGCTGCCCAAAACTTAGTGACCTAAACAGCAAGGATTTGTTATTTTTCACAAGATGGTTGGTTAGCCAATCTAGGTGGTTATTTGATTTTCTCCCAGGATCACTCCTGAGGGCTCCAGATATTTGATAGCTTGGCTGGGTCTGGATGAGCCAATGAGGCCTGCCTCACATACCTACCTGTTTATACAGGCTGCAGGCTGTGTAGCTGGAATGTTTCTCTGTTATCGTAGCTCCTCCTCCCAGCTGGCTAAACTTGATGCCTTTACAGTAAGGTGGTTTCCAGATTTCAAGCGATTTAGTGTAAATTGTTAGGCGCCTTAAGGCTTAGACTCAGAAACTCACATGATATCACTTTTGTTCTACTATATGGCTCAAAGCAAGTCACAAGGCTATTCCAGAATTAAGAGATGGAGAATTCGCCTCTATTTCTAATAGCAAAGAAGTATAGGCATGCTGAGCTATGTTTAATTGGAGACATGTTATAATTATCTAATACGCTATTAAAATTTTTGTTCTGTAAAATTCTATAAAGTTTTCTTCTGGTTATCCTGAGCCTCTGATTATTATTATTATTTTCTTCTTTTTTAAATTTTATTAAATTTATTGGGGCAGCATTGGTTAGTAGAATTATATAGGTTTCAACAGTATGGCTGTATAACACATCATCTGTATATTGCATTGTGTGTTTACCACCCAGAGTCAAATCTCCTTCCGTCACCATACATTTGACCCCATTAGCTTTTTCTACTACCCTCCAACCGCCTTTCCCTCTGGCAACCACCACACTGTTGTCTGTGTCTGTGAGTTTTTGTTTGTTTGTCTTGTTCATTTGTTAATTTCAGCTTTATTTCCTACATTTAAGTGAAATCATATGGTTTTTGACTTTCCTTACAAATAAATGTTTTAAGGTTTTTAAAGTGGCATTTCAGATTGCTGGGTCATATATATGGTAATTCTATTCTTAATTTTATGAGGAATTTGCACACTGTTTTCTACAGTTGCTATAACAGTTTACATTCTTACCAGCAGTGTATGATGGTTCTTTTTTTTTTTTTTTAACTTTTAATAAATATAGCTAACATACAATACTATATTAGTTCAGTATACATCATAGTTATTCAACTGTACCCACCTGGCACCATATGGAGTTATTACCACATTATTGACTATATTCCCTGTGCTAAAGAAGTGATCTCTGTGGTAAGTCCAGCAACCATCTGACATTGTACCACACTATCACAATATTATTGATCTTTTCTCCCCCTTTTAAATTTTTTTCAAATAGAGTTGACATTCAATATTATTTTATATTAGTTTCAGGTATATAGCATAGTGGTTAGACATTTATATAATTTAGGAAGTAATACCCCTTACTAGTACCATCTGGCACTATATAAAGTTATTACCATATTATTGATTATATTCCCCATGACTATTTTGTAACTACCAATTTGTATTTCTTAATGCCCTCACCTTTTTCACCCTGACCCCAACCCCCTTCCCATCTATCACCCCAGTAGATCTAGTACTCATCCGACACCATAGATGCATAGTTATTACATAGTTATTACAATAATATAAGTTAATACAATAACTATACATAGTTATTACAATATTATTGACTATTCCTTATGCTATATCCTACATCCCCATGACTATTGTATAACAAGCAATTTGTACTTCTTAATTCCTTCCCTTTCACTTCCCTCCCATCTGGCAACCATCAAAATGTTCTCTGTATCTATGAGTTTGTTTCTGTTTCATTTGTTTATTTTGTTCTTTAGTTTCCACTTATAAATGAAATAATATCACATTTGTCTTTCGCTGCCTGACTTATACTCAGCACAGTAACCCCTAGGTCCATCCATGTTGTCACTGATGGCAAGATTCCCTTCTTTTTTATGGCTCAGTAATATTCCATTGTATATATGTACCACTCTTCTTTACCCATTCATCCCTTCAAGGACACCCAGCTTGCCTTCATATCTTGGCTTATGTAAATAATGCTGCAATGAACATATGGATGAGCACATCCACTCAAAGTAGCATTTTAAAGTCTATTTTGTCTGATATAAGTATTACTACTCCAGCTTTTTGTTTGATTTGTTTCCATTTTTATGAAATAGCTTTTTCCATCCCTTTACTTTCAGTCTGTGTGTGTCTTTTGATCTGAAGTGTGTCTATTGCAAGGCAGCATATGTAAGGGTCTTGTTTTCTTATCCATTCAGACTCCCTATCTTTTGATTGGAGCATTGAATCCATTTACATTGAAACTAATTGTTGATAGGTATGTAGTTATTGCTATTTTATTATTCATATTTTTGACCTTTTTATTTTTTTTATTTTTATTTTTTTATTTTAAAGAAGTCCCTCTAGGATTCCTTGTAATACTGGTTTAGTAGTGATGAACTCCTTTAGCTTTTTCTTGACTGGGAAACTCTTTATCTGTCCTTTGATTCTAAATAATAGCCTTGCTGGGTAGAGTACTCTTGGTTGTAGGTCCTTACTTTCAGCACTTTGAATATTTTATGTCAGTCCCTTCTGGCTTGAACTTACTGAACCATCTTGACTGAAATCCCTCAATGGTTCTTTTTTTTTTTTTAACAGCCTTTCTAACACTTGTTACTACTTGTCTTTTTGATAATAGACATTTTAACAGGTGTGAGTAATATCTATTGAGAAATCAGCTGACAGTCTTATGGGGACTCCCTTCTAGGTAACTAACTGCTTTTCTCTTGCTGCTTTTAAGATTCTCTCTTTGTCTTTAATCTTTTCCATTTTAATTATGATGTGTCTTGGTGTGGGCCTGTTTGGGTTCATCTTGTTTGGGACTCTCTGCGCTTCCTGGGCTTGTGTATCTATTTCCTTCGCCAGGGTAGGAAAGTTTTCTGTCATTATTTCTTCAAATAGGTTTTCAATTCCTTGCTATCTCTCTTCTTCTTCTGGTACCCCTATAATGTGAATGTTGGTATGCTTGATGTTGTCTCAAAGGCCTCTTAAACTCTCCTCAGTTTTTTGGATTCATTTTTCTATTTGCTGTTCTGATTGAGTATTTTCTGCCAATTTATCTTCTACATTCCTGGTTTGATCATCTGCTTCATCTAATCTACTCTTTATTCCCTGTAATGCATTCTTCATTTCTGTTATTGTTTCTTTATTTTTGACTTGTTCTTTTTCATGTATTCTATCTCCATTTTTATGTTGCCTGTCTCTTTCTTGAAGTCCTCCCTGAGATCATTGAGTGTCCTTATAACTAGTGTCTGGAACTCTACATTTGATAGGTTGCTTGTCTTCATTTTGTTTAGTTCTTTTTCTGGAGCTTTGTTCTGTTCTTTTATTTGGGGCATATTTCTTCCTCTCTCCATTTTGGCTGCCCCTTTGTGTTTGTTTCTATGTATTGTGTAAGGCTGCTATGTCTTCTGGTCTTAGTAGAATGGCCTTATATAGTAGGTGTGCAGTAGGGCTCAGTGGCACAGTCTTCCTGATCACTTAAGCCATGCACTCCAGGTGTGTCCCTTGTGTGGGTTGTGTGTGCCCTCGTCTTGTAGTCTTGTAGTTGTGCCTTGGTTGCTATTTGCATATCAGTGGGAGGGTTTGACCCTTGGGATCATTGATTGTGAGGACTGGCCATGACTACCGTGGAGGAGTTGCTGTTCAGAGGCTGACCCTACAGAGCGGGATCTGCCTCAGCAGGGCTCTGGTGCCTGCCTAATCTGTCCATTGGGTTTGTTGTTATTGGAGGTGGCTGGGTGATGCTCCAGCTCATTTTGAACCTGGGCACTGGGCACCAGCCCCAGGATTGCCTTGGAAAGGATCCTGCAGGTCAAGTTCAGCTGTGTCCTGTGCCCTGGCAGAGCCACAAAGAAATCCACAGATGGCTTTGCTTGGAAGTGCCTCAAGAGGCCAAGTTGCAAACTAATGCTGGTTGTCATTAGTGCCGGGCTTAAGGCTTCTTAGCCAGAGGAACAAAACATGCTGAAGTCAGATGCTGCTTTTCTGGGTTCATGGAACTTTCAGAGACCCTAAGAAAGTCTGGAGTATGAGGTAATTCAGGCAGTTTGTATAAAAAACAAACAAACAAACAAAAAAGCGTGGAAGTGTCATGGGTGTGCCCGAAAGTTGAGTGGAGAGGTGTCTCGAATCACTGGGATGTGGCGATCCAAAGGTAGAGACTCAGATATGGTGGCTGCCTGCACCTGCACGCTGGGAGGAGGGATGGCTCAACAAAGAAACAATGGCTTCCACCAGTTTTACCATCCAGGAGAAAGTTGCCCCTGCAGCTCCGTCCCAAGCCAGACAACTCAGTTCCTCACCATATGTTCCTGCCACCTTTCCATCTGCTGTCCCAGTGCTGGAGGTCAGAGTAAGTCCTTGCACAGTCCCTTTAAGAGGAGCAGCTGGGACTTCAGCTGCCTTCTTTCTCACTCAGTCACAATTTCTGCTGGTTTTCACAACCAGAAACTATGGGGACTTCTCTCCCCAGCTCTGCAACCCTGGGCTGGGGTGAGACTGGGACCTCTCACTCCTCCAGAGGGGCCTCCACAGCTGAAATATTCCTGCCGATTTTTAGTGGTCACGTGCATCTGCATTCTGTGTCTCTACTCCTCTCAAGGTGGCTTTGGCTCAGCAAGATTTTAGGTGCTTCTCAATAACAGTTGTTTTGTAGTTTAGTTGCAGTTTTGATGTGGTCATAAGAGAAGGTCAGCACAGTGTTTATCTACTGAACCATCTTGACTGGAACCCCTTCATGGTTCTTTTTGTCTAACAGCCTCTCTAACACTTGATACAAGTGTTACAGGTAACAAGACTTGTTTCTCTTGTCTTGTTGATAATAGACATTCTAACAGGTGTGAGGTGATAACTCATTGTAGCTTTGATTTTCATTTCCCTAATAACCAGTGAAGCTGAGCATCTTTTCATATACCTGTTGGCCATTTGTATGTCTTCCTGAGAGAAGTGTCTGTTCAGATCCACTGCCCATTTTTTGATTGGATAGTTTTTGTTTTGTTTTGTTTTGTTTTTGAACTGTATGAGTTCTTTATATGTTTTGGATATTAGCCCTTTATCAGAGAGATTGTTTGCAAATGTCTTTTCCCATTTTGTTGTTGCCTCTTTGTTTTCTTCATGGTTTCTTTTGTTGTGCAGAAGCTTTTTGTTTGATATAGTTGCATTAGTTTAATTTTGCTTTTATTTCTGTTGCTTTTGAAGTCAAATTCATAAAATCCTCTCTAAGATTAAGGTCCATAAATTTAGTACTTATGTTTTATTCTACATATTTTATTGTTTGAGGTCTTATATTTAAGTCTTTGATCCATTTTGAGTTATTTTTGTGTGTATGGTGACAGACAACATTCTAGTTTCATTCTTTTGCATGCAGTTTTCCCATTTTTTCAGCAACATTTATTGAAGATGCTTTCTTTTCTCTATTGTATGTTTTTGGCTCATTAGTTGAAAATTATTTTGTCCATATATATGCATGAGTTTATATCTAAGCTCTAGATTTTATTCCACTGGGCTGTGTGTGTGTTTTTCTGCCAATACCATGCTGTTTTGATTATTGTTGCATAGCATAATTTGTAGTATAATTTGAATTCAGAGACTGTGATACTTCCAGCTTTGTATTTTTTTTCTTAGAATTGCTCTGGCTATTTGGAGTCTTTTGTGGTTCCATAAAAATCTGACGTTTTTTGGTCGTGTTGCTTTAAAAAATGCCATTGGGATTTTGATGGTGATGGCATTAAATCTGTATATTGCCTTAGGTATTATGGCTATTTTAACTATGCTAATTCTTCCAACCCATGAACACTAGATACCTTTCAATTTCCTTGTGTCTTCTTCAATTTATTTTAATGATATCTTTTAGTTTTCAATGTAGAGGTGCTTCACTCTTCCAAGGTATTTTATTAATTTTGTTAAAATTGCAAAAGCAATTTTATTTCTTTTTTGTGAAATTTTATTTTTAATGTATAGAAACACAATAGATTTTTGTACATTGATTTTGAATCCTGCAATGTTATTTTATTTGTTTATTGCTTCCAATAATTTTTTGGTAGAGTTTTTAGGGTTTTTTTAATAGAGAATCATGTCATCTGCAAAAAGTGAGAGTTTTTTTTATTTATTCCCAATTTGGATTTTTTTTTTTTAAAGATTTTATTGGGGATTTGGTGGAGGGGAACAGCGTTGGGGAATCGGGGAAGGGGAACAGACAAGTTGCTGTCTTCTTGTTCTTCAGTTTAGTTGCGGAGGATGTTGCTTCACTGTTGGTATCGTCATTGCGCTCTTCCCGGATGAGGCAGATCAGTCGCTGGCCTCTGGATGTCGCTCATCGCGGCTATTGGCAGCTCACGCTTGGCTGCCAGCCGCTCACGCTGGCTGCGGGCCACTCACTGTAGCCTATGGCAGCCCACTGCAGCAGGGGCTGCAGCCCACACCATCACCGGGGCTCGCACAGCCCAGCTCCAGGTGGGGCTGTTGTTAGCTGTAGAGGGCAGTGTCACTGGCCCTCATGTGGGATCCGAACCGGGGCCGCTGGCATCCCAAAACCAGCACTTAACCAATGCGCCACTCGGCCGGCCCTGGATGTTTTTTTATTTATTTCTCTTGCCTTATTGCTCTGGCTAGGACCTCCAGTACTATGCTGAATAACAGTGTTGAGCGTGGGCATCCTTGTCTTTTTGCTGATCTTAGAGGAAAAGCTTTCATTTTCTCACCTTTAAGAATTATATTAGCCTTGCTCAAGAGTGCGAGCTGAGTTCTGAGCAATAGCAGTTCGATGCCCAGTCCGAGCTGAGCTGCCAACAGGTGGCAGGATGGCTCAGCTAAAAAAAAAAAAAATAAAGAATTATATTAGCTGAGGGTTTGTCATATATGGTCTTTATTATGTTGAGGTACCTTCCTCCTATACCCATTTTATTGACTGTTTTAATCATAAATGAATGTTATATCTTGTCAAATGCTTTTTCTGATCTATTGATATGGCCATATGGTTTTTATTATTTTGTTAATATGGTATATCACATCGATCAATTTGTGTATGTTGAACCATCCTTGCTCCCTTGGAATAAACCCCACCTGATCATGATGATATATATATATATATATATATATATATATATATATATATATATATAATTTTTTTTTTTTTTTAGCTGAGACATCCTGCCACCTGTTGGCAACTCAGAGGCAGCTCAGCTTGGGCCAGGAATCAAACTGGCAACCCTGTTGCTCAGAGCTCTCACTCTTGAGTGAGCTTTTAACCAACTGAGCCACTCAGCCTGCCCATGATGTATTATATTTTTAATGTATTGTTGTATTTGAGTTTCTGGTATTTTGTTTAGGATTTTTGCATCTGTATTTATCAGAGATATTGGTTTGTAGTTTTCTTTTTTGTGTAATCCTTGCCAGATTTGGGCACCAGCATAATGTTGGCATCATAAAATGAGTTAGGAAGTATTAGCCTCTTCTTCAGTTTTTTTGGATGAGTTTCAGAAAGATATGTACTAAATCTTTGAGTGTTTGGTAGAATTCGCTAGTGAAGCCATCTAGTCCTGGAATTTTACTTTTTAGAGAGATTTTTGATAGTTGTTTCAATTTTCTTACCGGTCTATTTAGATTTTTCTAGTTCCTCATGATTCAGTCTAAGAAGGTTCTATATTTCTAAGAACTTGTCCTTCTAGGTTATTGAATTTGATAACATAAAATCTTTCGCAGTATTCTTGTCTGATCCTTGATATTTCTGTGTTGTCCATCATAATGTCTTTCTCATTTGTGATTTTTTAAATTTCAGTTATTTCTCTTTTATCCTTATTGAGTCTAGCCAGAGGTTTGTTAATTTTATTAATCTTTTTTTTTTCTTTTGAAGGCAGTGTCACTGGCCCTCATATGTGGGACCTGAACTGGGGCCGCTGGCTTCCCAAGCCAGCTCTTAACCACCGCACCACTTGGACGGTCCTAATTTTATTAATCTTTTAAAGAACCAGTTCTTTGTTGCATTGATGTTTTTCCTGTTGTCTTCTTGTTCTCTATTTCATTAAATCTGGCTCTAATTTTTATCATTTCCTTCCTTCTGCTGATTTTTGGCCTCAATTGATCTTCTTTTTCTAGTTCTTTAAGATGAAATATTAGGTTGTTTACTTGGGATTTTTCTTGTTTCTTGAGGTAGTCCTATAATGATATAAACTTTGTCTTATTTCTGCTTTTGCCCAAAAGTTTTGATATGTCATATTGTCATTTGTCTCTGTCATTGTCAAAATGTCTCATTTTGATCTCTCCTTCTATTATTTTTTGACACTGTCATTCTTTAGTAGCATGTTTTCTATCCTACACATATTCATAGTTTTCTCTGCTTTCTTTTTGCTCTTGATTTCCCATTTAAAAGCATTGTAGTTGGAGAATCTGATTGATATGATTTCAATCTTCTTAAATGAATTGAGGATCCTTAAATGAATTGTGTCACAAACATGTGGTCCATCCTTGAGAATGTTCTATGTGCACTAGAGAAAAATATATAATCGTGTGTTCTGGGATGAAAGGCTCCTTAAATGTTGATTATGTCCATTTAGTTTAATATGTTATTTAAGGCTAATATTTCCTTATTAACTTTGTTTTTGGATGATCTGTCCATAACTGTCAATGGAGTATTTACGTCCCCTCCTAGAATTTTGTTCTTGTCAGTTTTCCCCTTTAGTTCTGTTAGTAGTTGCTTGTATATTTTGGTGTTCTCCGATTGGGTGCATATATATTGATAAGGATTATGTCTTCTTGATGTATTGCTACTTTTATCATAAAATGTCAATCTTTGTCTCTCATTACTTTTTATCTTGAAATATATTTTGTCAGATATAAGTACTGCTGCACCCACTTTTCTCGAAATGTCATTTGCTTGGTGTATCATTTTCCACCCTTTCACTTTGAGTCTGTATTTGTCCTTGCAGGTGAGATGTGTCTCCTGAAGGGAGCATATGGTTGAGTTTTGCTTTTTGGTTCAGTCTGCTACTCTGTGCTTTTTTATTGGTGAGTTCAGTCCATTTACCTTTAGGGTGATTATTGATGTATGAGGATTTCCTATAGTCATTTTTCCTTTTGTTTTCAGGTAGGTCTGTTTCTCCATTGTTTCTTTTCCCTTGTGTTTTCTTTCTGTTATTTAATTTGATTGTATTATATACTTTTATTCCCTTTCTTTCCTCTTTTTTTAATGTTATGTGTTTTATATATATATATATATATATATATATATATATATATATATATACCATTAATTTTATGCAAAAGAAAGATTCATAAATACAGTAGTCCTTGTTTTTCTGAATCATTCTTATCTCCATTCCCCTTTCCAAATTAAGACTTTTACCCTCCCCCCTTTATGTTTTATTTTCACAAATTATCCCTATTTATTCTGTGAGCTCATTTCCAAATTACAGTTGCTATTGTCTTCTTCTCTTTTTTAAAATGTTTTTACCTCCTTTAACCTTATGTTATATTTAAGTGTATAATAACCTCTTTACAATAAAGGTTCTGATTTTCTGCTTCTGTCTGTTTGTTAGTTATCGTACTCATGGATTTGTATCTTTTTGTCTTTTTGTTTCTGGTAGAATAATCCCCTTTCAGTATTCCTGTAATGCAGGTCTTGTGATGGTAAATTCCCTCAGATACTGTATGTCTGGAAATGTCTTTATTTCTTCTTTGTATCTAAAGCATAACTTTTCTGGATATATTATTTTTGGTTGGTAATTTTTCTCATTCAATGGTTTGAATATTTGACTCCACTCTCTCCTACCTTGTAGGGATTTTAGTGAAAATTCTAATGATAGTCTAATGTGATTTCCTTTATAGGTTACCATCTTCTTTTCCTTGTCTGCCTTGAGAATTCTTTCTCTGTGATCAATTTTTGACAGTTTTAATATAATGTGCCTTGGAGAAGGCCATTATGGGTTGCAATAATTAGGTGTTCTGTTTGCTTTTTGGATTCGAGGATTCAGCTCTTTCCATAGGGTTGGGAAGTTTTTATCGACTATTTGTTAGAATAGGCTCTCTGTGTTCTTCTCCCTCTCTCCTTCTTTATTCTTATAGTGCTCTTTCTGATCAAGTCAGATAGTTCTTGTAGAGTTCTTTCTTTCTCTCTCTCTCTCTCCCTCTTTTCTCTTAATTCTCCCTTCTCTTCCATCAGTGCCACTTGTAGATTTCTGTCTTTTATTTACTCCATCTTGTCAGCTGTTTCCTAAGTTTGGTAGTTCATTCTTTATCTCCTGTATTGAGTTTTTCATCTCCAGAATTCCTATTTGCTTCTTTTCTAAAATCTCAACTTCTTTCATAATGTACTCCTTTTGTTCATTGATTTTATTTCTGAGTTCATTAAACTGCCTATCTGAGTTTGTGGTATGTCTTTGAGTTTTCTCTGAACGGCAGTCTTGAATTCACTGTCATTTAAATCATATATTTCCGAGTCTTTAAATTTATTTCCTGAAGATTTTTTATTTTCTTTTTGTGCTGCCTTGTTACCTTGGTTATTCATTATATTTGATGGATTGTTGCTCTGCCTAGGCATTTACAGGAATAAAATCTGTGTTTTTGTTTTGTTTTGTTTTGTTTTTTGGTAACACTTCTCTATTTAGTGAGTTGGTAAAAAGAGGTCTTTTGTTTTGCAGTAGGTGGCACTGAAGTACAAGGGTTTTATTTGTTTTTTTGTTTTCCACTTGCACTGCTCAGGCTTCTCAACCTCTGTGGGGCAGTGGAAAATGCCACGTATTCCCTGGGGAGGTGATCATCTTTTCCGAGACCAGGACTTCTTAGTCTCAGGACACCACCCCCACAGGGGAATGTAGTGGGTGATGGGGTTCTGAGCCCATGAAATGCCAGTGCTGCCCCCTGCAACCAGATGTTGCCTACAGTGCTGCATGGCTTGAGGTATCCCAGGTGCCCCCAGTGGTATCAGCCACAATGGGTTGGAGCAGGATGGGCTGGACGAGTCTGGCACATTCATTTGTGGTTTCATTCTCCTCTCAGTAATGGCGCCTGCCAGACCTCAGCTGTCTCACATCTGTATCTCCACTGTATTGCTGGGATTAGCCACATGAGTGTGCTTCTGTCTCTCCATTCTCAGGGGGGCAGACAGTATACTGTGTAACCTGACACTCACGGCTACAGCTTCTTCAGGGACCACTGCTACCTCTGGGAGAGTAAGGGGATCCAGCCAGCCTTTATGGCTTTGTTTTCTGCCTGGCAATGATGGTTGCAAGAGCTCAACTGCTTCACCTCTGTGTTTTATTTTTGCCACCATCACTGCGTTCAGCTGTGGTATGTGCTGGTCACTCAGACAGGAATGCTTATTTTACTTACCTGCTGCTCTGGGCTACAAAAAGTGCATGCTGCAATCTGATTCTTTCCCTCTCCCATGACCCACAGGGAGCTTTGGGCTACATTTGTGGCACCTGTCTCTGCTGTTCTCACTTCCCTCCTCCCCTATGCACTCCCATTGGCCCACCTTCAGATGTATCAATGTGCAGATATCTCAGACATGTTTGTGTGTTGAGCAGGAAATCCTTTGTTGAATTATAGCTGTTCTACTTGTAGCTTCAAAGGCATAGACCAGGGGAACCTCTCATGCCACCATATTTATCCTAATCAGTGCCTCTGAATATTATTACATCTTTCCTACCAATCTGCTGGCATCACCCAGTCTTATTTCACACCTGATTACAGAAGTTATCAATTCCATATTAATATTAATGACCAGAAAGGCTACTCCACACAGCATCTGTTTTGCTGGAATTATTATAAACTCTATATCTTTTTAAAATATTTAATTGTTGCATAGTTTAAATGCTGAGATATTATTTGTTATATACTTGCTTGCATATGTCTAACAAGAAAGCTACAATCAACTTCATCTTTACTTCTCTCTTTGTAATGTGCCTCCCATCTAGGTCTCCACCATATTTTTGGCTACTTTTTAAATGGTTTCTTTATTGATATTTTTCAGCAATTTGACTTTAATATAACCGTGTGTGAGTGTGTGTGTGTGTGTGTGTGTGTGTGTCTTGCTTTTATTTCCCCTCAGCTTCTTAGAGCTGTTGTTTTTATAGTTTTCATCAAATTAGGAAAAATTCAGTCATAATTCCTTCAAATTTTTCTCTACCACTTATGTTTTCTCTAGAACTATAATTACACATTAAATTTCTATTATTTTTTTTTAGTTTCTTTTCTATGGATACTTCAGTTTTCTAGATTATATTGATATTTAATCTTTATTTCTGCAGTGCCTAATATTCTGTCATTCCTACCCAGTTAAATTTTTATTTCAGATATTGTATTTTTAATCTCTGTATGCTTCATTTTTCCCTTCTATTTCTCACTTCAATATGTCTCTGCTATCTTTTAAGCCTTATAATACATTTATGATAACTATTGTAATCTTTATCTCTAATTCCTAAATATCTGTCATCCTCCATCCTCTTCTGGATTTAGTCTTGTCCTGGTTAAGGATCATATGTTTCTATTTCTTGTCATGTCTAGTAACTTTGCATTTGATGCTTAACCTTGTGATGTCTGGAATTTATTATTTTTCTTTAAAGAATATGTGTTTGTCCTGACATTGAGGTATTTTGTTTTGTTTTGTTTGTGTTTTGATTCAGTTTTACTACTTAAAGGCCTGTTTTTGTATTTTATGAAAAAGACTCAGGCTTCACTCCATGGACTGGTTATGCCTGCTACAGAATGTTGTCTGTCTGGAGGCTCTATAGAATATCAAACGAACTCTCCAAGTGCTCTCTTCTGGCTGTTCAAAGTCAGACCATCTTCCACCATGAGTGAACTTTTAGAGTGGTTTAGCCTGGCTTTGTGGAGATGCACTGTGTGCGTTTAGAGCTTCATATTTACCAGTGAGTCAGGGAGATCCCCTCCAGAGATCTGCCTTACAAATTCTCTCCACTTCATCCTTCTTGCATTCTGACCACCCTCTCATCAAGTCAGAGAAGCCATTGTGAATTCCTCTCCAGGTGCCTGTGCTGAGAAAATGCCTCCAGGCAGAAAGTCTGTCAGTTTGACAATAGTTATTTTACAGACTTTTGTCCTAGTTCCAATTGTTCACAAAGTGAGGATAATTTGTCCCTCATTATTCCACATGTTCAGAAGCAGAACACCCTCAGTCATAACATTTTTAATATTTTCTCTTTCATACACACACACACACACACACACACACACACACACACACACACACATCAGAGAAAGTTGAAACTGTATTCCATAATCATTGCCACCATTCTCTCCAGACCATCTTTATTTTTTTATTTTTTTATTGGGGAACAGTGTGTTTTTCCAGGACCCATCAGCTCCAAGTCAAGTAGTTGTTTCAATCTAGGAGGGCATAGCTCAGAGGCCCATGTGGGGATTGAACTGATAACCTTGGTGTTATGAGCACTGCGCTCTAACCACCTTAGCTAACCAGCACCCCTCTCCAGACCATCTTTATGTAAAGAAAAAAGATTAAATAATCTTAGCTTAATTTAAAAGTACTATTTCTTTCACCATATTTAGGATGTACTTTGGTGATCATTGCAATTAATGACTTGCAGCCTTTAGTTCCCTAACACACTTTAAATATAATTATGGTAAATATTTTTAATGCTTTCTACCTGGTGATGTTCATTTATATTCTTCTCCCAATTATCTGTGATCTTTCAATTAGTCTTTTGAGAATAATGCAGTTTTCAAAGTCATCTAGGTTCATAGTAAACCATTCGCAGAGAAGCAGACATTGAAAAGAAAGAAATATGGACAAATAAGTTTTTGCATTTCTCTTTCCCTCTAATATTCATTCTTATTCTAAAGCACATAATTCTTTCCTATAAAACCTTTTGATGTACAGACCAGAAGTACACTGGGCTTCAGGTATTTGCGTATTTGCAGGGTGTGATGACAAATCACTGCATGCTACATTTTTATTATTTATCACACACAATGAAAGCTGTAATGCTCAGCATTTAAGTATCAGTATCTCTAAACACTATCCTGTGTTTTCTTGGTTAACAAAATTCCAAGTCTTTCAGCTAGGGCTTCCTCTACAAAGGCTAATATCTGATATTCAAGTAACATCTTAGGAATCAGTGTTTCTGTTGTTTCGAGTCTACCTGGACAGCTCTTAAGAGCCAAGAAGAAGGCAAATGACATTTAAATTAAGTAATAAACACACTAAATTTAAAATAATAGTGTTCACTTTATCTATACTTCAAAAATATATCTTCCAGCTATTTGTGTGTGTATACATGTATTTTTTTCCTTAGAGCTCTGGAATTGATACATAAGGTTGGGTTGATTTTGTTTGTTTTTTAATTTAATTTAGAAATTCCTGAAAAAATGAAACCCAAATATGATTAAGGAGAAAAAGAACAACCTTAACTGCGGAATTCACATTTGATATTTTTTCATCTTTTAAGTAGAAATTCAAATGACTTTCTTCTCATTTCAGAGGAAAGATGGTTTGGTAATTTATAATTACAGTAGGCTTTTCTCATTATTTATTCTGGCCTTTGCATTCCAATTCAAAGGCTTGACTTCAGCCCCAATTATCATTATTTCACTTAGTGCCATATCCCCCACCTAGTTATTCTGCTTCTGATCTCCTGCCTCAGCCCCATCTCTTCCTCCACATTACGGACTTCCTCCTTTCTTAATCATGGATCTAACTCGTGTAATTTACAATTGTGAAGTCTGCTTAATTACTCAGCAACTGCAAGATCAAGTCTCAATAGGGTTCTTTTGCTATCTGGCAGTGATTAAGCCTCAAGATTGAGATTGATGATATGCTGAATTCTATGAGTAATCCTAGTAAATCACTGAGGCTTGAGGCAGTTTTGAGGACCCCTGACAACAATACATATAAATCTATAATGTATAATGGACCAATGTTCTATGATATTATACCACTGCACATATAGAATAAGAATATTGCAACAACAGACTTTATTTTCCTCCATACCATCTTTTGTCCTTCCTATTTTTTTGTAACTTTTACTTTTATATATGTTTTTATAAACTGTATATTGCTATTTTTTCAACTGGTCACTAGGCCTTGAAAAACAAAAGTAGCAGCAATTAAATCATTAATTTTTGTTCTTCCCTTTACACAGAAGGTGGTATCTAGAAACAGAAATATCTAAAATAGTATATTCTAAGCCTCCTACCACTGACCCATCCCTCTTCCTCAGCAACATTTACTCAATACATTAACTATAGTCACCATGTTGTATATTATATTTATTTCTAATTAATTTTAACTTGTATCCATGGATACACTTCTGGAAGTTTATTGTAATTTTCCTTGCATTATATGTAGACTTCTGTGTATAAGTTTATTTGTTGGAAAAATAGTCCACTTCTTCCGTACAATTTTCTAAGATTTACATGGCTCCTAATGGTAGAAAATACTGATTTATGAATGACTTAATATTATTAATTAATACTTGTAAATAGACCTGTATTTAGTTAAAGTAGAATGTCAAAATAACCAGGGTATCTTCCTTTTAAGGCAAACCTATAGAGAATACCAGTTTATAATTAAAAAACAAATTATCTGAGGATTATGGGATTAAAGAAAAGGTCTTTAAGGAAGTCATAAATTTTTTCAAAGTCTCAGAGGTTTTTTTTTCGTGTGGAAAGATTACAAGATCCTGAACTGCATTTGCTAGTGTACATGTGGACCTAAGGTGACATCTCAGATGAGTTTGATTGAATCTTTGAGTTCTCCCTTATATATGTGTAACCAGTGATATTATAATTGGATCTCTATCATATGTGTGTCCAACCTGCACATTATTGACATGTATGTCAGAGAGATGAAACAATCAGTTAAAGAGGTAATATAACTTAGACCTGTTTGGGATGGTGGGAGTAGATTTTCAAAATAAAAGCCCTCCAGAGACTGCATCAGAATGATTGAACCTCATCAAGTTCTTAGTACTCTGTAAATAGTAACATTGTATGAATTACTACTTAACAGTGGACAACTGTGCATTAATTCAATACAATTTAGTTTAGTGTCATGTATCAATAATGTAGGGGTTCAGAATGAGTCACTCTAAGATATAAGTCCATGGTATTTTTGAGCTAAAGGCAACAGACCCTGAGGGCTCAAGAGAAACTTCTGACCCCCTTTTCAACTACCTAGAAGAATTTGAATTAGGGCTTTTGCCCCTAATAACCTATATGGCAGGACAAGCCTACTAATTACTAAACATTTGCTTTTCTCATCCTGCAATGACCTTTTGAAGCCCCAGGCACCTTACTTTATCCTTAGCTCAGAATGCCACCTCTACCTCATTTTAACTTTCTATTCCTGAACCTCTCTCATGTATACAGGATCTCTTGACTCTCTCATATATGTGGGGTTCTCATGCATACCTTTGTATTAAATTTAATTATTTTCCTTGTTAGCCTGCCTCATGATTTAATTATTAGACCAGTGAAAATAACCTTGAGGGGTTGAGAAATGTTCCTTCCTCCTCCACAGTAGCAATGCTGGGTGCTGGAGATTCAATTTCCCGGTGTTGAAGTTAAAATCAGTTTAAATAGAGTAGGTGATATAGGTGGTATTGCAGAATTAAATATGATAAATATTCACAGCTGAATCGAATTTAGCCAGTGGCAACAGCAATAGGGAGAGCATTTCAATTAAAGAAAAAATTAATTCTTTTTGAGAAGTATCTAAAAATAGAAGGAGCCACATAGGGAGGTAGTAAATTATGTTATTGAATAATAAATATATATTCACTCCAATTTAAAGCAATGGGGCTGTGAGAGGTAGGTAGTGTAGGGACTAGGTTCATTTCAATTCTAGGATTCAATGACCATGAGGGATTTCAGTGAAAGCTATAGGAGCGCACTTGATACTTTAGTGAATAACTAGCAGAGGAGAGACATTTTGATATCTGTTGGTCACATATAAGACTGAGTCAAAAAAGAGGAGAAAGCTTGAAATTAAATAGACTTAGAATACTGACTTTGCTTGTCCTTTGGGCAGGTGGTTATTATTCTGCATGTTGGCTTCCTCGTGCATATAATGTAAATAATGTTTGTTTGTTTTTTGTACTTTTTTTTTTTTTTTTTTGTAGCTGAGGCATCCCGCCACCTGTTGGCAGCTCAGTGGTGGCTCAGCTTGGGCTGGGCATCGAACGGCTGTTGCTCAGAGCTCAGCTCGCACCCTTGAGCGAGCTCTTAACCAACTGAGCCACTCGGCCAGCCCCCTTTACATTATTATTATTATTTTTTTTTTTTTGAGGGCAGTGTCACTAGCCCTCATATGTGGGACCCGAACCGGGGCCGCTGGCTTCCCAAGCCAGCGCTTAACCACTGTGCCACTCAGCCAGCCCTACATTGTCTTTTTACAATATTTATTTACAACTTTAGGGTGGATTATACATATGTGATGAACTTGTATCAATGGCACTTCTGTGTCTTCTCTTAATGTTTTGTTGTTCCACACTTGATGTTAATATCTTATAGATTTAGTCATTTATAATGAATGGTAAACAATAGTGTTTTAATTAATATTATAATTATCAGTGTCTTTATCAGTAACTTCTCAAAAATCTGCTCTACAATTTTAATATTCTAGATTTCTGAATCTTTGATAGCCAAAGTTTGCCTCAGATTCTGTGCTTATTCTGGGATATCTTCTTTGGGTTCATTCCACATGCTGCATAAAACCTCTGTAAGTCTGGTGGGGCCATTTAGGAAACGGCCTTTGGATTCTTTGGTGGTTTTTTAAATAGACTTAGAAAACTTGAAATGGATCATGGAGAGCTCAGGGGCATATTGAATTTTCAGTTTGGGATATGTTTAAATTACCTTAAAATGACTGACTATTTTCAGCAGCTTTTCTTAAAGGATCATATTATAATCACATGGAGAAAATAAAGGATATACCTACTCCATCTCATTTTCTTACAGCTTTATATTGTGCTCCATATTGTTTAATATTATAGCATGAATTAAAGAAATTGTGCATTATATTTTAATTTTCAATTAGGGAATAAGGCTTAATGCTCAATGTAAATGTGTTTTCCAATGTTTTTAACTCCTGCACGTAGCAAATTTTCATTTTTTCTTAATGAGCTGAGGGAAAGGAAAGAAAACTGGCAAGCACTGGGAGGCCTCACTTGGTTTACTGCTGTTATATTCATGTGTACATCCCTTACCAGGGGAAGTTATTCCACAACAAGTCACTGTCTAGAGACAGTAAGAAAATAGAAGTGTGCAAAATTTAAGTCTTGGAGTAAAGGAGAGAAAATTATGCCAGATGTTATAAGTTAAAACTGATTTTTTTCTGGGATTTGTGAAATCCCCATTTCTGAATAGTTAATGTGTATGTCACAGTTGCAGGTTTTGGTGATTTTTTGACAGGAGCTTGATTAATTTTTTTTTTCCAATCAATTGTGCTCTGCTATCATTTGACCCAGAGAACACATGCCTAAAAACCTCATTCTGGCTGCACTACACTAACAATCTGAAGAGATTACTTCCTATAAAACTTGACCATTTCTGTGGTATTTTAAAAAAAGAAACAGTCATGCCACTGGATATTGAAGCCTTTGGTGAATAGTTTTCTCATTTAATGTCCATTTGCCTGCTGTGCCTATTAGATAGCTATTCTGTGTATACCTGACTTTGGAAACTGTGATAATGTGACACATTTTATTTTCTTACTTTAAATGTTATCTTCTTCTAAAGATTGGGGGTCAATTTGTTAATATGGAGAATACAAAGAAAAGCTAGACTAGATGAGGAGGTACCCAAATCAATGACATGCAAATTCAGATATTCATAATTCTGTGACCTACCCTGAGAAAAATGTTAGCTTTTTTCTTCTGTGATCCTCATCGGATTTGGCTTATACTTATATTTTAGCCTGTGTCACAGAATAATCTGCATTTCTGTTACTTGTATTAGATTTATTTTATTCAACAGGTTTTAAGCAATTTGAGAATGGAACAATAAAAATCTTCGTTTCCTTCAGCACCTCACCAAATACATGTTATCAGGAGCATAATGATATTTTTCATGTAAAAATATACAATTTTCAAGATAAATGAGAATAGATATTTCCAATAAATGTAAGTCATGAACTTTATAGGTGAAGAAACTAAGTTTCAGAGTTGGGAGAGTGTTACTGACTCAGAGATATGGTCAGTGGGGAGCATCACTTTTGGAAGCAGACAAATTACTAGCCTAACACACCATCAGCCACATCAACTGGAATGAGAGGCCTTGTCTTGTTTAGGCATCCTGTGTTCCACTTGAGAACTTTTTTTCTTTTTCTTTTCTATTATCATTGAATTTTGTTTCTTTTTTCTTTAAATACCAAAATAGTGCTAAATTTGCACTTTTAAATAAATGAGACATCCATTTGGCACACAATGGCAGTGTTTCAGAAACATGGGCTCAAAGTATACACCTTTACAAGCAAATGATTCTTGTTTACACTTTTTTTTTGTCCTTTTACAAAAATTGTGCTGTTTTTTAGTCTCCAGTTTCTCCTGATTCCTAGGAATTGATGAGCCTTTTTCTGTTCTAAAATTTATGAATCTGTGAATAAGAAAAACGAAAGCAATTCAAGGATGCTGTTTGCAAAAGTAGTAAAATATAAAAATGTAGACTATTTAAGAGGGAAATTTTCTCTGAGGAAACCAGAGATTCCTTAGGCTTAACTAGCTTCATTGTCTACAGTTCCAGGAATCCTAGGATCATTGTCATTTTCCAAGAAATTCATAGTTTAAGTAAATTATGTTATTTGAAAATGAAATGCTTGAAATCTTTGCAAAAGCATGAACTAAAATTGCCCTTCAAAGGAAATTTTAGCCTAGATGGAAGGTAGAAAGAAACTAAAAATTAATAATAATAATAATAATAATAATAGTAGTAATAGAAAAAAATATATTGAGTTCATAGAAAACGTCATTGATAGATGTAGGAGTTGGGGTTTTGACGCAAAACAGAGATCACACTCAAAGGCTTGATGTAGGGCAACTTGCAGAGGAATAAACAGGATAACGCATCCAACAAAAAATGTGAGAGACACACATTAACCGAATCAGGAAACTGTGACCTCATCTAGGCCATTTATAGAGCTGGTACTTAAAACATGGCTGCTGTCATATCCACAGTGTGACAGGAAGAAAATGGCAGTGACAGCCATATCAATATCACCATTTTTCCTTAACCAGACATTCCAAAATTCTGTCAGTGTCATTTATTTGTCAAATAACAGTAATCCCCCTTTATCCACCTGGGATACTTTCCAGTACCCCCAGCAGATGCCTGAAACAGCAGGTAGCACTAAACCCTATGTATACTATGTCTTTTCCTATACAAACATTCCTGTGGTGAAATTTAATATATAAATTAGGCATAATAGTTAGAGATTAACAGCAATAACTAATAATAAAATAGAACAATTTAACAATATACTTTAAAAAAAGTTATGTGAATATTGCCTCTCTCTCTCTTCCTCTCCCTCCCTTCCTACCTGTCTTGGATAACCAGTCTGATAACCAAGATTGTTACTCTCTGACTAATGGGCAGGTAATGTATACAGCATGAATACACTGGACAAAGGGATGATTCGTGTCACTACAGAGCAGGACAGCACAAGATTTTATCATTCTACTCAGAATGACACTAAATTTATTTCTGGAATTTTCCATTTAATATTTTAGGACTGCTATTGACTACAGGTAACTGAAACTTCAGAAAGCAAAGCTGTGGATAATGGGAATTACTGTAGATGCAATATATTTCAATACAGTGTATACTTTGGGATATATATATATATATATATATATATATATATATATATATATCCATAGCTCTCTCAGGGTACTACTATGCCAGAGCTAATCACTATCTATCACATTACTCTAACCTGACATTAGCGTTCTCAAACACAAGTGCCAATTCTCAATAACTAATAGTCCAGGATTTATTTCAAAATGTTATGGGACTTTGCCTCTGCTTCTTTTAGCTCTCTTTTACTACAGTGGAAATATCTGCCCTCATCTGCTATGCATTTCCCTCTTTTTTTTTTTTGTCTTTTTTTTTTTCTCATTTGTAACTAGTTCCCTTCATTCCTAATCTGTGTCTTCGAATACTGATACCATAAGATAATGACATATTATCTGTTTAGTTTATAAAATTTTATTCACTGAGAACTTTTATTATGTTAGCCCCTGAGGACAAAAATTACATTTCAGACATTCACAGATGAATGAATAATTTCATATATTTTTTGTGGTCCTCTCTGGTTTGTGAAGTTTTATTTATTATATTATTTATATCCTTATTAATTATATCCTTTAATGGTACATCTTACCTTATAATGTTCATACCCTTACTTTTTTTAAAGAAACTTGAAATTATAGGCAGCAAAGGAATTTTGATCAAAACTGCAAGTGGTAAAGCTGTTATTTGAAGGCCAAATTTATTATTCCAAGTACCATGTTTCTTTTAATACAACACAAAGCAGCTTACCTGCCATAATGTTGACTAATGTTCCACTAAATTTTGCATATAATAACATTTTGCATATTTGAGTAAAGCTTGTTAGAAAGATACTTTAATTCTATTTCTGTACTGATTTGAAATTTTAGAGCACAGTCTTACAGCTAATGAACTTTGTTTTGTTGTGGTTGAGGTTCATTTCAGAATGAAATCATTAATCACTATAATTCCACACAAAGGAACCCAAAATTGCTAGAGAGTGAAGATTTAATAAGTGGGAGATGCTATAAATGTCACTCGAGATGTAAGTCAAGAAGAGACAGGTAATGATTCAATAATGTATTTAAAAAGCTATACATAGGCTGATTTGTAAGAAGTAAAGTCATTTGTTTTTGGAATGAATTTCATGGAACAAATTTGTTTGAAAATTGAAGCTCAGAAAATGGTATATGTGTGCCATTACTTTATTCCTTTTTTTTTAAATGCAAGTTAAAAAAAAGAAATGTTATTTTGAATAAAAAGACATTAAGAGAAAACTCTTCTTAAGAATAACTCAGCCTACATTTAATAGGCAATTGAAAGGCTGTCTGTTTGCATAAATCAAGAAAAACAGAGGTAAAATGTTGTACCTTTAATTTCTAATTTCATTTGTATTTTTATGAGTAAAAAGAAAAAAAAAAAGGAAGAAATAGACTGCTGGCCTAATCTCTGCAGATTAAATATACCACTGGGTGAAGAAGCCTGACAGAGCACACAATGAAATGGTATAAAAGAATTACCATAATAGGAAGTATTCTGTGTGATATGAGTGATTACTGTTACTATATTGATTACTGTTACTCAACAAGTTTCTTAACTTCCTATTCCTCAGTTTCTTTGTCTATAAAATAAATGTTGTAGGAGATGACACATAAGGTTCCTTCTAGCCCTGAGAAGTTGTGACTATTCAGACAACCTAATTTATTAGTGACAAGTAACTTTCTTTCAAGCAAATTCCTTGTCGTTATTAAAAATAAAGATGTTAGTGTTACACTTTTCCTTGCCCTAAATAATATCCCTCAAAAATAGAATATTCAGGCTTCCTTTAAACAGGAAAAAAAAAGTTCTAATAGAGTGATTTATATTATTATTATTATTATTATTATTATTATTTTACTATTATTATTCTTCAGGAGACCCTTGTGAAGTCAAGTAGTTTATTTTAAATAATAGTGACATCATTTCAGATCTTTTTGTGTTTTTTCTGGTCAAGATGGCAGAATAGGTAAATACTGTGCTTACCACCTTTCACGACCACATCAAAATTACAACTAAACTACAGAACAACCATCATGAAAAATTGCCTGAAGTCTAGCTGAAATGAAGTCCTACAACCATGAACATATGGAAGAAGGCACCTCCAGACAGGTAGGAGTTGGGGCTTGTTCTACACCTACGTATGACCATTCAAAATTGAGAGGTATACTTCAGTTGTGGAGGTCCCTCCTAATGGAGTAAAGGATCCCAGCCCTACACAAGGCTCCACAGCACAGGGTTTCACTGCCAAGAAAAGAAATTATGATGGAAAACTTCCCTAACCTTACAAAAGAAATAAATATACAAACCCAGAAAGCACAGAAAGTCCCTCAAAAGATAAACCCAAAGAGGCCCATACCAAGACACATCATAATCAAGATGTCAAAGGTTAAAGACAAAGAGAGAATCTTAAAAGCAGCCAGAGAAAAAGCAGTTAACTACTTTCAAGGGAGCCCCCATAAGACTTTTAGCTGATTTCTCACCAGAAATTTCACTGGCCAGAAGATATTGGCAGGAAATATTTCCAGTGATGAAATGCAAGGACCTACAAGCAATATTACTCTACCCAGCAAAATTATCATTTAGAATCAAAAGACAGATAAAGAACTTCCCAGACAAGAAAAAGCTAAAGGAGTTCAATGCCAAGCCAGTATTACAATATGAGAGTGACTTCTTTAAGATAAGATATATATATATATATATTATATATATATATATCAATAACATATCTATCAATAATTACTTTAAATATAAATGGATTAAATGCTTCAATCAAAAGATTGGGAAACTGAATGTGTAAGAAAACAAGACCTTTATATATGCTGCCTAGAAGAGACTCTGAAGACACACCCAGGCTAAAAGTAAAGGGATGGAAGATATTTCATGAAAATGGGAAAAAATATATAAAAACAAAACAAAACAAAAAACAACCCTGGGGTAACAATACTTATACCAGACAAAATAATAGACTTTAAAACAGAGGCTCTAATAAGAGACAAAGAAGAACCCAGTAATCCCACTTCTGGGTATTTATCTGTTCATATGTGAGACCTAAATAACAAAACAATGAAAAAAACAGAATCAAGCTCAGATGCAGATAACATTTTGATGGTTTCCAGATGGGAGGGGTATTGGGAAGGTAGGTAAAAGGGGGAAGGGATTAAGTACAAATTCGTGGTTATACAGTAGTTATGGGGAAGTAAGGTATAGCAAAAGGAATATAGTCAATATATTGTAATAACTCTATGTTGTCAGATGGGTGCTAGACTTTTTAGGGCAATAGATGGGAGGGGGGTTGAGGGGAAGGGTAAAAATGGTCAAGGGATTAAAAAATACAAATTGGTATTTACAAAAAGAGTCATGGGAATGTAAAGTAAAGCATAGAGAATATAGTCAATAATGCGGTGAAAACTATGCATAGTGCCACGTGGGTACTAGACTAGTCAGGTGGATCACTTCTTAAATTATATAAATGTCTAACCACTATGCTGTACACCTGAAATTAATATAAAATAATATTGAATGTCAACTATAATTGAAAAATTTAAAAGGAGGGGGAAGGTAAAGGAGAATAAGAGGTTTAAGTTTGCAGATATAAAACAAATAAGTCATGGGGATATAATGTACAGCATGGGGAATATAATCAATAATATTATGATGGCATGGTACAGTGTCAGATGGTTGCTGTATTTATCATGGTGGTCACTTCTTTAGGTATATAAATGTTGAATAACTATGATGTACACCTGGAACTAATATAACATTGTGTGTGTGCTGTACTTTAATACAGATCTTTAAAAAAAGAAAAGAAAGTTGAAAAAAGTATGGTGCAATTTGTCTTTTTAATTGAATTTTACTAGACAATATCTTTTGGGTTTTTTTAGACATGGCCACATCACCAATTGCTGTGTGACCTTGAAAAGGTTATATTACCTCTTTGGTTCTTACCTACTCATCAAAAATAGGGAATTTGTAGACTTATTGTGGTGATTATACACACACACACACATACACACACACACACACACACACACACATGCACATATATAATCATTTTGTTGTACACATGGAACTAATATAATGTATGTATAATGTATGTCACTTATACCCAGTAAAAAGGGGGTGTTTGAATTAAAAACAAATGCAAACTAAAAGAGTAGAATTCCATTTGTACCTAATAAAATCATAAATGTTTTTTGTTTTCCTTAAAAAAAAATGTTACTTCAATTCATTCTTCTCCAAAGAAATGCTAAGTCTTCCAAATGTCTGACCAATGGTTCATATACCATAAACTATTCATAATTACACAGACGCAAGAAAAACTTGAAAGACAACTGTGACATTAATTAGGAACTATTACTGATATCCAAATTGCATAATTTCCCACCAAACTGCTGTGAAAATGACATCTTGTATTTTATGTAAAACATTTACACATCTATAAATACATCCATAATCAATGCTTTTTCCAACAAGAAAACTATGCATGTTTTATTTAAACAGTAGAGTCCCAGAGAATTGCTTCTATTCTCCTAGTGCTCAAAAATTTAAGTGAATGAAACAACTCATTTCCAAGTGATAAAAGAATAATACATAACTGTAAAATATTTCTTGACTTTTAAGGTGGAATCAGTCTGTATATACTCCTCCTGAATTCCTGCTTTTTAAAACTCTGTAGGGATAAGTTGCCTTTAATGGGAAAGTATACAATACGAAGAATTGTGTTTTAAAGATAAGCGAATTCTCTGGTTCTTTAGTGAAGGCATTTGCTGAGATTGAAGCAAGTGAAGTATTTTCTTCCTTCTAGGAATGGAATGTGCTTAGAAGTGGGAGCTTAGAAATGAACATAGAACAGAAATTCAAAACTTTAAATTTTTACGGACTGAAATTGTCATGTAAAACAAATGTATTCAGAAGAATACTCAAGTTAGCTTCTGTCTGTCTTCAACACTGAGCTCCTTTCTTGCATTCTGCAGCTGTTCTGTATAGTTTTAGAATCTGAGTCTATTCTGATCTTTCATACAATCATAACCAAATAAGTTGTAAATAATGTAGATGCCTAATATATCAGTTTTACCCTAAAATAAATATATTGCTGATTGCATATTAACCAGAAAGGTTTTGATATATCCTATATTTAGACAGCCAGGCCACAGGTGTAGGGAACTTGAAGTAGGGATAAGTAATATCACATAGAGAAGGTGATTTTAAGTTGGACATGGAAGCACAACTAGGGACAAACCTATCTAAAAAGATTTTATATTCTGGCAATGGAACTCTATGTACCATGGTACTTGTGTATAAACACATACTACATTTTTGGAATAGTCAGTATTTTAGAGGACTATCTACACCCATGGAAATATTCTCTCAATCTCCATGTTTAAGTGCTATGTAATAGATCTCTGGAATTATTTAAAACTGCATGTTGGAGGAAATGAGCATTCTTACACCATGCTATAGATTTCTATATTTGAAAGGAAGTTTTTCTGTTAACTTTTAATTTGTACTTGCTATTTTTCTTTTTCCTTGTGTATTATTACTCATCTTCTTCTGTTGCTATTAGTTTTACCTCAAAGATATTATCCTTCTGATGTACACTCTGGACACAAAGTCAAATCCTGTCTCTATCACTAATCAGCAATAAGACTTTTGGAAAGTTTGTTAACTTATATCTAATTCTCTCTCCATCTCCAGCTCTTTTCCCTTCTTTTTGCTGTAAGGCAATATTTGTATTTCTTCAGAAACTGGTTTCCAACCTTACTTTATCAATTACAGGAGAAATAAGTAAGAATAGCTTTGTACCCTTCAGTCCAGTTGTAACGTAATATAAAATTGTATGGGTTCTGAAAACATTCTGCCTATATTTGAATCTGGACTATAGTATTTATTGACCATTATTTTTTGGATAATTTACTTAACTTCTTTGTGTCTCACTTGCTTCATCTGTACAAAGGAATATAATTATATAATCATTATATAATCAACTTACAGAGTTTGGATATATAAAGTTAATTAACTTTATGAGGATAAAGTATTATGCACAGAAAATATGAGCTAATATTCCCAGGCATTCCTGTATCACTGGAACTTAGGATGGTTTATTATTATTTGCCTCACTGCTCACTACTATGTCTTGCATCACAGAGCTCGCTTAGACCATGCAACACTGATCCCCAGTGACCCTGGCTTCATTTCCTCAGCTGTCACTGATTAACTCCAGACTGTGGTCTTGGCAGCTCTTACCATGAACCAGACTCAGACCGCCCCAGGTCTGGTTTTGCTTTATTGTCTGTGTGTGCAGTTTTGATGGCTGCACCATACCACAAAATCTGATTAACCCAGCTAGAATTTCTCCTAGTGAAATATGAATGCCTTTTATTCTGTCCCATGTAGATATACCCTGTTGATTTAATTTATAATTGGAAATCCAGCTCTCAAAAAGTGAGCACAGGCACATGGAACCATAGGTTTGGATGAGAGGAACATGGGAATAAAGACCATGACATAGGTTATTCCTCAACAGAAATATTCTGGACCATTTTTTTTGTTTGGACTTGGGAGAGGAAAGCACAATGTAATGTGAAGTTAATTTTAATGTTAAGGTGGTCTACAAGCTTAACTCTGCTTTTAAGTCTTCTGTCTTGAGTAAACAGACTTAAGAAGTTTATATTTTCATAGGACAAATAAAGCAATCATCTATGTTTCACAATACGTAAGGCTCTTGTTTATATATGCTTGTTAACAAAGGCTGATTTTCATGTTCTGTCACATTTGATGGGCCATTGTGTTGTCTGTTTCTTAAAGTTTAGGAAATTTACTATATTTGTGTTTTTGGAAATGAGTTCATGAGTAATGCTATACTGGCTGGGTCTTATCATTGTTTTTGTTTTGCAGAAAATGGATGGCCTGATAATTGAGGACAACGAAAAGACGTGCATAGTAGTTCAGAGAAGGAAGAAATAACTACTGAAGGGTGAGTTCAAAGACTTTTTCTCTCCCTGGTATGGAACATAACCTTATATGAGGCTCAAAAATAATTTCTGAAGCTAATGCTCTCTCATGACAGAACATCTCTTGTATGTTTAGAAGAAACAGTCCTTGGTCATGAGATATGCCAGTATCTTTTTTAGTCTCTGAAGATGGTCTCTATACTCAGGTAACAAATATGAGGGGAAAAATGTTTCTTGGCATTAGTGTTACAAAAATGGTAGTTATTATGTAGGAATTTATATAAAGTGATGTGGAATAAGAGTAGTAGGAACAAACAAACACAAAGCCTACACAAGTGAGGATAGTAGGCTGAACTGAATCTTAAAGGCTGCATCAGGCTTATCAGGCAGAGAAGGAGAATGAATTAGGTTAGAAGATGTAAAACAGTGTATGGTAAGACACAGGCGAGTGGAATCATCCTGTAGACTTATACTGGTTTCAGTCATATAGAAGCCTAGTTACTCTTACTCATGACAGTACTAGGTTATGTCTCTAATTTTTCACCCTTTTCTGTCTATCCATGCTAAGTTGATTACTGAACCAAAAAGGTGAGACTTTTTAAAACCTGGTTATGCATATGAAGACCAAACCAGAGATATATCTAGGGTTGGATGCTGGGAAATCATAGCATTTCTTAACAAATATTTTGGTGAAAATTATGTAATTATTTGCTGTTTAAATCTGTCTAAAAGTAAATATAGCATAATTTTTTTGGATTTCCTAGACTGCCTTTCTTTTGGAAATATTTTACTTTCGGAGATCTCAGACACAGCAATTTATGTTCCAATAAAGTAGAAAAACACAACAGATCCATGTGTGCTAGAATAATGTAAATATGCTATTTAGAAATGGAGTTTAAAGATCAGCTTGTTTTTCTTTTACTAAATTTTCAATTAACAGGATCCCGTGAAACAGATATATTAGAAAAAAAATAGATTTATTCAATATATAATAGCCTAATAAAAATTAAATGTTTGTGAATATTATAGAGCAAAGTTTTAGGACCTTCTGACATTTAGATTCTCCCTTTTTTTTTTCCTTACTAAACAATTGCCAGAAATTCAGTCTCTCTGGGAAATTAATGTTTTAGCTGATACCCAACCAACAGTTAACCTGCAATTCAGGATAAACGTATAATCTTTTACAGTTGAGACTATAAAGTATCATGTAGCCTATACTGAAATAATTATATATTTAATCACATTTCATTTCTTAAAAGAAGCCCGTTTGATGTAGGCTTTCCTTCCATTAAAACTTTCAAATGTGCAGCATATATAAAATAAGATAATATATGTAAGGAGTCTATTATATTACTTGGTACAAAGTAGATGTTTAAAAGATTAGTACATGCCTTCCTCTCTCCACCACCCATTCCTAAAACATGGAAGTGTTTGGGCTGCAGTACCCTTCTACTCTTTTCTTGTAACCATGAAAATATTAGTAAATGTGTGTGCTTTAATGATGATTGATGATTCATAATGTAATGCTATGTCTACAGCTTTTTGCTCTTCTACCAGAAACAGCCTGTCACCCAGCAAGGGTCTGATGACTAACTCCTCAATTTTAAAATCATGACAGAATTTCCTAAATGGTTTTTACATTTAACTAATTGGGCCATTAACATTTTGTACAAAATGAATTGCCATGTGATGGTTTTGTTCTTTGGCTTAGTTCTGTGCTAAATTCCCAACTAAATATTATTAGTGGCATATGATTTCTGATTTTTTCATTTCAGAATTTATTTTGTGATCATGTGCCTAAATTTTTTACAATTGTTATCACCTCTGCAGTCATTTATAATTTCTGAGATTTTTTTTGTCCATGTTGAGATTTGCCTTTTTTCAAAGAAAAGTATATATGACTGACCTTCCAAGAGTCCTATGGAGATACTTTTTCAAAATCTTCTGATATAGAAACTATAAATGCAAAGTAAAGTTGTAAGGTCCCTGTTGTGATATCCAGATGTTTTCATTAAGCTTAAAAACATCTTCCTTCTGTTAAAAAGTGAGCATTAATACTTGTGATGTAAAATTCATTGCACTTTTCTCACTGATTTACCACTCTGATATAAAGATTTAAAGGGAATTTGGTGTAAATACATTTAATATTTCAAAGAAGTTTCCTTTGAGGGTTGCGTAGGTTTTAACATGTTCTCAGAGTCTTGGTCAATGTTGTTTGTCCTTGAGAGGTAAATCTTCTCAAGATATTGACAAAATCTGAAAGACTAAGATAGATTCTCAAGTGCAGTGAATTCGCCACACAGAGTGATGCCTCTTGCAACATAGCATCTCCCTTCTCCAACTTTATCTTAGAAATGTAATCTCTAGGGTTCACATTTTGGTTATTTCTTTGTATCCCCCTGACCTAGGTTCTGAAACAGAGTTGTGTACTTAGTAGCCTCGCTTGATAAGTACGTGGAGCTAACAATTGGAGAAATTCTTGGCAGTTTTCTTTGAGTGAAACATTTCATCCCATCTTGGAATTGTGTCCACATACCTACTGAGTGCAGGCTGAGGAAATACTATAGTTTTCTATTAGGGTGTAAAGCTGAGTGGAAAAAACGTGGCTATTAAACTGGAAAGCCTAGATATTAATCTTTGTGCTACCATACACCAGTGTAACTTTCATCAAGCCAGCCCAGCTTTCCTGATCTTCCTTTTCCTCATCTCTAAAATCAAGTTGAAACCAGTTACTTCACCGTTATTGTGAAGATTATAATGACTAACATCTATGGAGTACTTACCATGTTCCAGGTACCATGTTAAAGACAGTTAAACACCCAAATCCTATGATATGGGAACTGAAGCCCCACATTACATTGAGGAAACAGAAACATAGAATGAAAGTAAATCGCCCAAGATCACACAGCTGGTAAATCAGACTCAAGACCTGTGTTCTGGGCTACAATACAAAAATATGGGATCAATAAATAGTAGGTTTTCCCCCCTCTATTTCCTCAGCTTACACAGTAGAATGCTTACTAATCCTTTCAGTGTATGTTGGTAATTCACAGTCCAGTGAAGCTTGCTGTGTATGGAAGCATGGAAGCTCTTCATTTCAAGCCATGGTACAAATCTCTCCCCTTTAGTATTTTCTCTCAGGTTATTTATCTTTTTCTCATCTTCAAAATACTCTACCTCTAGTTTTTATTGTTTGTTTGTTTTGTTTTTCTGATAGGAACTCTGAGTGTTTAATCAATAATTTAGGTCTTCATTTATTTCAATAATATTTTCTCTTTTTTTTTTCCCTCCCTGGCAATTTATTCTCAGCCTTTCTTATCTCTTCATCATTCTACGTGTTGAAATATTCCATTCTATTCCTGTTGTATACCCTCTGTTGTTCTTTACATATTTATTCATTTTTAAATCAGGGAATCAAATATTTGTTCTCGTAAAACCCCACAATAATGAGAATTAGAAAAGAAAATTTGGCAGGATCCAAGATAGATCTAGGGACATGTTGCTCATGGCTTTTCCTTCATTTGTAATGGTTTAGATTTCAGGGTGTCTGATTCTCACTATTGTCCAGTCTATTTTGCTTACTCTGCTGATGGACTCCTTCTGCATTAGGAGTTTGCACATGGTTCATCATCATGGGCGCTGGTGATAGAGGGGCTTTGCAACCTCAGGTCCCACTGCTAACAGGCCGATTCTTTCATCATTACCTACTTCAGATTCCCAAGTGGCAAACCCTTTAGAATGGTACATTATGATTTGACTCTGCTTTTGTCTCTGGCCTCACTTTGACCGTGTGCTCCCATGGTAACCATGGGTGGCCACATTGACTTTCTCTCTGTAACTGAAACTGGCCTGATCCCTACCTCAAGCATTTGCATGTACTGTTTTCTCTTTCTGGACACTCTTTTGCAATATCTGTGCATGTCTGGTATCAGAGAAAAAAATCATGTGTTTTCCTTTACTCTCACACTCACAGCACTCACACCACCAGATCTGGGGGTGTTTTCCCACATTGACGAATTCTATGACACTAGCTGAGTATGCTGTAATTCAGTTCAGTTCTGAAACTATCTCCTTGGAGTTAGTGCAGATCCGACAGGTTGAGGGCTCAGTCCCACAAGACTGTCTCTACTCCAGATGACTGTCACACATCTAGGTTGTCACCTGTATTATTGACTGACTGGCTATAAATCAGGGTTCCTATGACTCCCTCCTCAGGTTTGAAAATTTGCTAGAGCAGCTCATAGAACCCAGGAAAACTTTTTGTTTTTCTATTGTGGATTTATTACAGAAGATATTTTATTTTATTTTATTTTGAGGGCAGTATCACTGGCCCTCATATGTGGGACCCGAACCGGGGCCTCTGGCTTCTGAAGCCAGAGCTTAACCACTGCGCCATTCTGCCAGTCCTACAAAACATATTTTAAAGGAAACAAATGAACAACCAGGTGAAGAGAAACAAGGTGAGGTCGGGAACGGTCCTGAGAACAAGAGCTTATCTCGTTAGAGTTGGGATATATAGATAGATATGTTCACCAACCCAGAAGTTCTCCACACCCCACATTTCAAGGACTTTTATGGAAGCTACATCAGGTAGGCATGATCTATTATTGACACAATCTCCAATCCCTCTCTTCTTCCCAGAAGGTGAAGGGTGAGGCTGAAAATTCCAAGCCTATAATCATGGCTTGATCTCTCTGATAACCAGCTCCCATCCTGAAGTACCCAGAAACCCAACTAGAGTCACCTCTTTGAACAAAATATGCTTCTTTATTCAGGAAATTCTAAGGGATTTAGGAGTTCTATGTCAGGAATGGCGTCAATGACCAAATGTTAGAACAAAAGACGGTCCTAGAATCTATTATTTAAAAAATTATAAAGGTTTTAGGAGTTCTGGCCAGGAGCCAGAGACAAAGACCAAAACATGTAGTTGTTATGTCACAATATCATAGCTGGCTTTCTCATCCATCAGATCTTAGTTCAAGTATGATCTTCTATAATTCCCCCTTTCTAATTACTTGATCTATTGTAAACTTTACCACGGCCATTCTTTCTCTCATCCTTCTCTTTTACTTTTAGAACTTGTAATTAAAACAAAACAAAACAAACAACAAACTATTTATTTGTTTACCTGCTAATTCACATCTCTCTGTGCTAATTCAAGAATCATGACATCAGTGGCCAGGTTTGTTTGTTCATTCCTGTCTCACTAGATTTGGACTAAACTAAATATTTCCTAAATAAATTAAATAAGCAGAGGGAATATAGTCACAAGATTTTTATACTTGAGTCTAAATTTAATAGTTTCACAATAGAATAAGCCAAACACATCCCCAAACCACCCCAGAAGTATATAAAAAAGTTATTTTTGGCTTATTTCGCTTCCATTTAACATATACTTTCATGTTCTGATACTTATTAGATAAATTGGATGTAAAGCCTTATGGCCATGTAAATAGGAAAATAAATATCTCTCAACATCAGAAGTCATTAACCGTGAGACAATATTTGAGCATCAGAATAAATGGGAATCCCTGAAGTGGTGTGTGGATATATACATGTGGGTTTATGTGTCTTATGTGGGTATACATGCATTCTCAAGAGAAAGATTATAGTTTTTATCAGATTATCAAGAGTTCAGTATCCCAAGTAAGTTGAGAATTGATTTATATGCTAAAAATAAACTTATTTTATTATTATTGCAGCTATTGAACTGCTTTTACTCTTGACAGTATAGCAGTTCAAATAGTTAAAGATTCGTTTTCTACAAGTTAAAATAAGTTAATGACACTTCTAAGTACCTATTATATGGAGTTCTGCAATAGAGGAAGCAAAGGCTATGGGGGGTGGGCAAAGAATTTATGATTGAAAGAATAAGGCACTTCCAAGAGCTTAAAAATTCTTTTCATGAAAAATGTGCTACATCGCATAGAATGGTAATACGGGATTTTGGAACATTCTTTTGCTTAGCAGATAGAAACTGTATGCATTTAATTTTTTTAAATAGTTAAGGCTAATGCATACATTTTCTTAATTATACTAATGAGGTTATTCCAAAATGGCTCCAAGTCCAACAGTCACTTTAATGGCTTGTGCCTTCTGAGACTAAATAATTAATCATCTTTTATTGTTCAAGTTGTGACTCATTTTGAAAACAAGATTGCAAAATAGGACCATACACAAAAAGATACATTGGTATTATTTCTTATTACTGTTTTTATGATATAGATGATGTTATTCAAAGTACTGATAATAAAAATGAGAAAGTTAGTTTAAATTTCCTTTTTGTCTGAGGATAAGAATATAATATTGTTCCCTTGCCATTGGAAATTGCAGAAAGAAATTATCATATCATTTTACTATGAATTGGTCCTTTTAATTATCATTCAGAAATGAGAGAAGTTATTTCATTAATACAGCATGATAGGGGCATGAATCAAAACAACTGTTAAAAGATACAAAGGTGTATCTCCCAACTACTTTCAAATTTTTCTATTTTTTAATTTCTCTTGAATATATTAATTCTACCAACAAGAGATATACTTTCATAATACTTGAATTATAAATATATTTTTAGATTTAAGGAGGTACTAGTCACCTTGACAAATATATAGTATATGTATAAATGTGTAGATTCATGAAAGTAGAGAAAATATTCTACTGAGAAGCGTTCTGACAGCTGTTTAACTAACTAATGGAGTGAAATTAAAAACAATTCAGCATAAAGGAAGTCTAATAGAGACAGTGTTATACGCCAGAAGTTTTCCAGCTAGTAGAACAATGAGTTTAAAGTTCTGATATGTCGGTCTCTTAGACTGCTTCACTTGATGTAGAATGTCTCTTCAAGTTGCAGCAGAGCAGATATTCGCTTTCTGTGAAACCTCAAATTTAATCTCCACATATGTGCTCATTTCCTCTCTTATTTTTTAATTGTGCTAAAATACATGTAACATGACAATTTAAATTTTAACCACTTTAATGTATGCCAATAAGTGGCATTAAGTGCATTAGCACTGTTGTGAAACCATCATCACCATCCATCCACTCCAGAACTCTTTTAATCTTGCAAGATTAAAACTCTGTACCCAGCAAAGAGTAATTTGCCCATTTTCTCCATCCCGTAGCCCCTGGTAACCATATTCTACTTTCTGTCTCTATGAATTTGACAACTCTATGTATTTCATATAATCATACAGTACTTGTCTCTTAGTGACTAGCTTATGTCACTTAACATAATATCCTCAAGGCTCATCCATGTTGTAACATAGGTCAGAATGTCCTTCCTTTTTAAGACTAAATATTCTATTGTGTGTAAATGTAAATATATATATATATATATATATATATATATATATATATATATATATATATATATATATATATTATTTATCCACTTATCTGTCAATGGACATGAGTTGCTTCTATTCCTTGGCTACTGTCAATAATAATGCAGTGAACATGAATGTAGAAATATCTCTTCAAGTCTGTCATTTCAGTTCTTTTGGATATATACTAAAAATGAAATTTCTGGGTCATATGGTAATTTTAGTTTTAATTTTTTGAGGAAATGCCATTCTTATTCTCGTAGAAACCATATCATTTTACATTCTCACCACCAGTGCACAATTATTCTAATTTTTCCACATCCTTGCCAATACTTGTTACTGTGTGTTTTTTTTTTTAATTAAAAAAATGTGTTACCAGTATTGGCAGACTAGAGAACTAATATATATATATGAACTATATGTACAAAACTGTCCAAGGGTGCAAAAATGTATACACATTTTTAGAGATATTATCTATGTATTACTTTTCAAAGTTGAATTATGGTAGCAAGGTATAGAATGACTTTCACTCAAAAGATGGTGGTAATCACATGAATGCTAGCATCATTCATTGTATTGCAATTATAATACCATTTTTTCCTTTCTTAAAATGTGTATACATTTTTGACACACTGCATATAATATATCAACATTGTTAAGCAACAACATATATATTTATATATATCCCCATTGTTAAGTGGCACATGATTGTGTATGGTCTTATTATCCCATAGAATTATCAAAATATACTAGTAATGTGTGTGTTTGTACATGTGTGTGTGTGCATGTGTGTTTGTGTGTGTGTGTGGGTGGCTGGCTAGATGAATTCATGGCTCAGTAAGTATATTTAAGGAGTGTTTCTTGGTTTTCACAAAATAGTTTCTGATAGACTTGTCATTTTATGCAACATTCTTCTAACCACTTTCAAAATTTATTTTTACTTGAAAATTATTTAGAAACTAATAGTAGTAAAAATAATATATTAATATTCCATCCTATAAAATGGATTTTCTGAATTTTATAATTTTCTGAATTTTATAATTTTATAAATGGATTTCTGAATTTATGAATATGTTCACTCATTTTGTATGTTCAAATGAACATTGAGAATGAAAGACAGTCTTAAGCGTTTAAAAGAATTGGTAGGTCAACTTTGTAACCAAAGGCCTCTGAAAAATTTTGTATTAAAGTCTCCCTTTGCTATACTACTCCTACATTCACCCTTTTTGAATTTTTACATATTTTTAATATGCACTTTGCCTGTTTCTTGCTTGTGTGCTTTTTTTTTTTTTTTGTGTGTGTGTGTGTGTGTGTGTGTGTGTGTGTGTGTGTGTGTGATCATTTTACCACTGTAGAATACATGCTGATGCTGACTATTATAAATAAAGACGAGGTTTTCTACCAGGCAGATTAGAGAAAGGATTGAAGCCTTTCATTGTAGGTAGATTGGATCATATCCAAGGGCTGTCTTAATTATGAGATTTTGTAATTTAGTGATTACTTTCATATCAGTAATTCAGGATTTTGAAATCCATTGATTTCTTTGCTTTTATTTTCATTAAAAGATTTCTGACTGTTTTGATGATTGCACTATTTCTACTTCTTTGATGACAGCATTATTTCACCAATTAATATTCTTCATTGTCTTCATGTTTATGAAGTTCTTTTGGAGCATAATGGTTATTACTAGTGACTACTTAAGCTTAAAAATATAAAAATATGAAGGATATTTGCATTGGAGTAAATATGACTATTCTGAATTATCTTTGACACTTATCCCAGGAATGGTTTTACATAGAGTTAAAGCCTTTCATTTATGATCTGTCTGATCTCCTTTGAAGACCAAGACTCTCTTAGAAGTAAAATATTCTTTCTGCTGTTTTATTCATTCTTCATTATTTTGCTACTGTATTTATTAGAATAATTTAAAACTAATGTAAAAAATAAAATTTAAAATCATCCAATTAACTTCACTATTTTGCAGGGGAAAACATGTTTATGTATGTGGATACATTATTTGTAGCACACACAGAAATAATTTTGTGATGTGTCTTGTAGAATGTTTCCATTTTGGAGTTGATTTTAAGCATCAAGTTAAGTCCAAGAAAATGAGGTAGAGCCTTTTAAGTAATATTTGATTCAATGACCTTTAAGTATAATGTTTGGACAGAGATCCAGTGATTTATTTGACATGGATGTTACAGATGAAATTCAAGCATAGTATAGGGATAGGTGTTCTAAATGATCTCTAAGGCAATTCCAAGAATGAGAGTTGCTAATTCAAGATTGTATGAAATCTCATATTTTTCTATTACAACTCATTTTGAGTTGATACGTTTGGAGATCACCTCCTTAAAGCTCATGGAAAGTGTTTTTTTGTTTGTTTGTTTACATTAAGAGTTTTCTGCTTTGTATAATGATTGTCATCAATTCACTAATTAACAATTTTTTATTGCCTTTGAGCTTATTAGAAACCTACCTAAGTGAATAATGTTTACTTGAGATTACCTTAGCACAAATATGAAAGGTGTTTCCCTGATATCAAATACTTATTTTTTTAATAAATCATGTTTGGCACTTTCCCCAAATTGTCATACATTTGCATGTGACAGTATTTAATGTGAGTTTATTAACTCCATGCACTTATTTGGAAATCCTGACGATATGGATCCCCTGCCAAAACAGGAATTTCTCAGCTGTGTGTGTGTGTGTGTGTGTGTGTGTGTGTGTGTGTGTGTGTGTGTGTTTGTGTGTCTCTGTTTGCTTGCTATTAAGCACATGATTAAAATTTTATTAATTTATCCTTTAATAAAAACTTATTGAATACCTCTGTTCTAATTATTTGGAATGGAATTGGTCAGTGAGCACAGCAAAACTTCATGACCTCATGCAGTTTCTATCCTAGTAGATTTCCTGGATTATAGAGAAAAAAATGTCAAAATCACCCAACTATTAATACATATTTTTCCTAGTGACAAATCCTGATCTACATAGGGATTGATATAATGGTCAAGAATACAGCCAGAATTCTATGGGAGGCTCTATTAGGAGTGCACATACAGATTTCAAGACTCTTGCCTCTTATAACCAAGTAAGATCAGTACAGTCCACCATCTATATAGTACGGCAATTTATAGAGGATGTTTAAACTTATATTTTATTAAATGGTCAAATAGCTCCACGTTGAGCTGTTGTTCACCATCTTAGCTGTAGAGGGCACAGCATCACTGGCCCTCATGTGGGATCTGAACCAGGGCCCTGCTGCTCAGAGCTGGTGTCCCAAGCCAACTCTTAACCAGCACACCACTCGGCCGGCCCGACATGCATTTTGACTTAATCCTTATTCATAGTCCTCAAGTGGCATATACCGTGACTAATCTTCACATGTTTCTTTTTCCAATATATATGCAGTCGTGTGGTCTATCATGCTTGATCAACAGCTGAGACAATCATGTTTTGTGATTTCAGAGCCTTCCTTGAAGCTGAGGCTGGTCACATGTTTCACTTCTGGGCAATGACAACGAAGGGGAAAACTTCTAAGTGGTGGGGAAAATCTGACAAAACTTTTTTTCTGAAACAGGGCAGAAACAGACAAACCAGGCAGTATCTCTTCTCTTGTGCTTTCTACCATGAACCCTAATGATAAATAAGGAGTGGCAAAAGACATTTTGGGGGCTTCGACACAACAAATATTAGGATAAAGTTCATCACACTGAGGATGAAAGGGGAGGAATGTAAAAACAGTTTGAATTTCTGTTGGCAATGAAAATGAGCTTAAACAGCCATTGAGATGCTCTACTTCTAAATTTCTTGTAGGAAAATTGATCCCTTTGTTTAAGTCAGTGATAGCTTGTTATCGATACATGTAGCTAGTCACATTTCTAATTAAAATATTATTTTATATTTTGTAGGATGATAAAGGGAGAACTAAGGCCTAGAGACATTAAATGACAGAAGTTGACTCCAGAATAAATGAAGGGACTGAGGCTGAAGCTGACTCGAAATCCCATACTCATTCCATCACAAATAGTATCCTTTAAGAGGACATAGTAACAATTTATTCAGGAGATGAAGGAGGATTTAGAAATAGAATAGAAAGATCCTATGGAAAAATTACAATGCTGATATTGAGAAAATCATTGTTGATAGAAGATATTTACAGAAGTCCAGTACTCTCCAGAAAACTATAAAACTTAAAGTATTCCTAAAAATTGGGGAAAAAGTAAAGAAATACTAGAGATGGGCATACATCTCTTCCAATTTGTTTTGCCAAAATTAAAATGTCCCTTTGCCTAGTGAGTATATTCTTATGTAAGCTCCTTTAAGTTCATGGGTGAAAAAACTAGCTCTGCTCTAGGAAGACACCCACACACCTCTAAGGACCTTCTCTCTCGGTGACTTCTCTGCAGCCATTGAATGATTTGCTGAGTATTCATATTGAAGTCTTCACTGAGCCAGTCTTCATGGGGTTCAGCATTGGGGTGGTGCAGATTGTGCCTTCATTTTGTCCTGTGGCTGTTCATACTGTCTGACATGGTAAATCAAATGGAAAAAATACATTGCGAAGCAAAGTAGAGTGCAATCTTATATAACTAACGTGCAGACTGTGTAACCTCAGAGGTCATTCCCATCATGAATGTGTGTGGATCTGTGGATTTTGTTTTGAGGTGAAGTGGCCTCTGTTGGTGTAGTTGCTGAAAACCTTATTTTGTTTGAATCCATTTTCTACATTTTTAAAATTATTGTGGTTGAAGTCAATATTAACTATATTAATTTGAATAATAATAAAAAACAGTCCCACCATCGATAGTAAATCCTTCCTCTAGCCTAGGCATTGAAATAATAAATCGACATTGTCCTAAAGACATGCCTTTCTGGGGTTTTTTGTATAATGTTACGGTAAAATATTGCCTGAGTAGCTTGGTAAACATGAAACGTTCACTACTAATAAGGTCAGCTTTAGGGAAAGAGGTTTTCTACATTTTATGGGGCCCTTTTATAATAGATTAAATCTCTCTTCACTTTTTTCTGCCCTTGGCTTCCTATTTTAACTTATTCAAATATAATCTACACAACATGACATAATGGCGGATATATGATAGGCAAGAGAAGAAAAAAAATTCCATATGAAATGCATGTTCCATACTAATTTTGCCTCCTTGCTCAGAGATAATTTAGTATTTTATCAAAACAAAGAAGCAAACAACAAAGCATATCAAAGGTTAATTTGTTTTATTGCTGACTATTGGAGATGCTTTCCTGGTGTTGTTTGACATGAAAATGGCCAGAGAGAGACATTAGTAGGTACCTAACTTTTTTTTTTTTTGAGGGCTGTGTCACTGGCCCTCATATGTGGGACCCGAACCGGGGCCGCTGGCTTGGCAAACCAGTGCTTAACCACCGTGCCACTTGGCCGGCCCAGTAGGTACCTAACTTTTAATTGCTTTATAACTTAGGGTAAGCAGTGATATTTCTTACTCTTAGCACTATATATATATATATATATATATATATATATATATATATATATATATATACTGTTTGACATACTAATTCACAAGAAGCACAGTCAAAGTTTCTTTAACAGCAGGAATATGAATACCTAATTGAGGGGAAAAAATATGAGATGGGAGAAGTTCAGAACAGAAGTCTTTCTTGAAGTGTAGATCTATTTTGATTTATATGCTCAACAAAAGGAGCAAACCCAGGCAGTCAAGAGGACTTAATATTATTTCTTTTTTTCTTTTTTTTAAATTTTATTTTATTATTATTATTATTATTATTATTATCATTATTAGTTACAGATGTACAAAACAATGCAATAGTTATTTTTTTTCACCCCTTACAAAGTGACTCCCCTCTCCTCCATCCCCTTCCCTCCCACACCCGATATTATACATATCTATTACAATTCCATTGACTCCATCCCTACACTATATTCCACATCCCATGACTATATATGTGTTAAATTATAGCTGACATATAATATTGTTCAGTGGCAGCTTCAGATGTATAGTACAATAGTAAGGCCACTACACCGTCCATGAAGTGATCTCCCTAAAAGGACATGCATCCGTCTGTTCCCCTAAAAAAGATATTTACAACCTTATTGATTATATTCCCTAAACTGTCTCTCAAACCCTCAGGTTTGTACGCAGTCTCCACTAGCACTTTACGTCCACCCCAAGGAGTCCAATACTGGAGAGCCCCTCCCTTAGCTTAATAGCAATCAATGGGAAAATGGCATTTAATGTGGGAGGAGAAGCCATTTACAGATGGAGACTGAAACCTCATTGTTGCTTAGAGAAGATTGGGATATTCTAAAAAAAAAGGGGGGGAGTGAGATAAGGCTGTAGTGATAGGAAGAAACTAATAGGAAGAACTATAGAAGACATAGCAAGAGATTCTGGATTTTATTCTAAGGGTAATTGCTTTTGTTCAGCAGGCAATGGGGAGTCAAGCTGTTGCGTAGGAGTGTGACATGATCAGAACTATGGCTTAGGAAGAATAATTGTTGACTACTTTCAGGGCAGTTAGAAGAGGAATCAAATGCAACTAGGTACCCCATATAGAAGGCCATCTATATGTTATAGATGTTGCTGATGTTGACCTAAACTAAAACAGTTACTAGGAATGAATCTTAGGACACAGGTGAAAGATAAATTTTAAAACTTGGTTCTTTATGATTTCATAGTTGATTTGGGCCAAGAATGAAAGGGGAAACAAACTTTAGGAGGTAACCTAACAAGAGCTCTGATTTTAGGAAGACTTGATTTGTTGACCTGACTCTGTGTATACTTGCTGCATGACTTTGAATACATTATGTGCCTTTCTGAATATTTTTTTCCTCATTAATAAAATAGGGATAGTTATAGTACCCCATTAGTTGGTTGGGAGTGATATTTAAATGTTTTCCTAAGTGTGGTGTGTGTATAGGTATGCAGAGGGTGCCAATAAAAAGTATACACATTTTAAGAAAGGAAAAAGCTGTATTAAAATCACACTGATGGTAACCACTTTGAGCACCTCTTGTAATTGCAGAAGTCAAACGTGACTTGTATTCATCTTTTGTTATTGGTATATATTGAGTATTATAATTTTAGTACAGTTTTTTTCCTTTTCAAAATGTGTATACCTTTGTTTGGCACCCTCTGTATATTCATTCTGCAGCCACATTATGATAGTTGAAAATTAGATATTTAAGGTGCAGAGAAACTGGAGTAATGTATTAGGGGGCATTTTCCAGGTTTTAAATGTATAATTTGTACTTAGAGAAGAAATGGAGGCCTCTATTATTCAGGTGTCAGCTGACCTCAGAAGAAAATGATCGATTATGGTGTAAGATATAAAAATGTAGACATATTCACTAACAAATATGGGGAACTCCAGGCTGGCATGCAAAATTATTTGAAATTATTTTATCTACCAGCATGCCTTGAATTAAAATAATTTGCCATTTTTGCTCAGTCAGAATGATCCTTATATGTATTTTAGGAATAAATGCCTTTGTTGTATAAATAAATGTGTCATGCATTCTCGAATTGAGCCTATTAAGATTATGATCTTTTCTAAAGAAATTACATGAAACAAATAATGTCTGTTGATAAATCTCTACCTTGTTGTTGGAGATGCTGTGCCACATTGTGACATAGCATCATTAATCATCATTACTGATGCTTTACTCAATTTTTCTGGGTATCAAAATTCTACAGGTACTTTCCAGGCTATAGTGCAAATATAATATTAAGCTTTTGTTCACACTAAAATGTCAAAAACGATAATTGTCTAATATTTATCTGTTTAGTATATAGCAGCAACTAAAACCTATGAATGTGAGAAGGTTACAGATGACTAGAGTTAAAGATAGGACAGTAATGGAAGAATATTGATAATTTTGAAGCAGGTGCATGGACAAGGGTAATTACAATTCCCTATTTTGTGTATATTTGAAACTTGTCTTAGTAACGAGCATATGTATATTGGAGTCAGGTATATCTTGGTTCAATTCCTCGCGTGGTAAATGCCTACCTAGCTCTGTAATCTTAAACAGTTCAAACTTAGGGAACTTCAATTTCTTCATCTGAAAATTAGAATAATATTCTTCATAAACAAAAAGACAAAATCAAAAATAACACTTTCAACACTGCAAGCACAATTCAGAGTCACTATTCAACCATGTGATATTTTTGTGTAAATATATATATATATATATATATATATATATATATATATATATTTTCCTTCCCCAAGTCATTTTTCTGCCATGTATGAGGAAAATGTCTTAATGAATATACAGATTTACAATGATTTCAAGGAGAACAATGCCATTGGTACGAGGGGCACAACTCCTTCCAACTGTATGTAGCAGCATCAAATGTCTGTTATAAAACAAATGCAGATGTGTTACTGTATAATAATTCTCAGGGACGAAAGCTGCAGATCAGTGGTAGGAAGTAGTGACACTAGTTCCCATGCACTTGAGAACTCCAGAGCACAGGAGATGCGTTTGAAGATCAGCACGCACTCAATATCTCCAGTTCCCTCTGACCTCATCAACTCTCAAATATCCTAGGTCGAGTTTTACCTTGTAAGGTCATTATAATTCAGCCAGTAGGAAACTGTGAAGTGGATTCCAAGGGCTGAACTTTGTAAGCAGAGCCTCTGTCAGGGAAGGAGGCAGGCAGGCTTAGCGCACTTTCCATGGTTCCATTTGGCTTTTTCCCTAGTTGTCTTACTTTGCATTATGTTTATCTAGTAAGCTGCTTGAAATAGTTTTGATTTAGAGAACATGTGGCATAAGTTCTAAATAAATGCACCCACAAATACAAATTATATTTAAAATGAAAAATGGAGTTTCACATTTTCTGGAATTGCTTAACAGTGATACATGTTAGGAATTGTGAGACTGCATGAAGAAAAGAAATGTGAATGAGATAGCTAGACTGAGCAAGCTATTCTACCCTTCTTCCCCAGTCAGGTTCCCTGGGTGTTGTGAAGCTGAGATTCAGAATAAGCAGATGTGCTTTTCCTTTGAATGATATGAAATGAATATATTGGTTGATATTATCATATCTGTATTTTGTAACTGTACAAACTAAGACACAATTTTAACAAAATTCTAAAATGCAGAGATGGGAATATATTTTGATCCAGCACTTTTTATTAAACCTAAAATCTCTTTAGAAAGTCAATTGATATTGTAATTATGTTTCTCAAACTTTAGATTAGTTCATTTAACTGTGTGCAGACAAACATAATTTATTTTAATTTATATCGGATTTTATGTTAGCCACGTCTTACTGAAATTAATGATTAATTAACATGATTAATTTATTGTTTTATATTTTAGTATCAAGTTTCAAAGGTGAGCTACTATGAATGTTAACACAAAATTTTTCTATAGTTTTTAATTGCTGTGAGAATATATTATTAATCAGTTATTATTAATGTCAACAATAATAGCTAAAATAGATGCAATAATTATGTTAGGAAATAAACTACATGTGCATTTTATCATATTCAGAGTGTGATAAAATCATCATGGAACAATAAGTCTTTTTTAAATTACACATGTAATATTTTTGAAATTTAATCAAATAAAGTAATAGTAAACCTGTAATTTAAAAAGGAATTACTATATACCAAACAATTGTATACATTATCTCATTTGATCCATAATAGTCTCATGTGGCAGATTTTGTTATTATGCATAATTTACAGATAACAGAACAGAGGCACAAAAAAAGAAAGTAATTATTCCCCATGTCACATACCTAGGAAGTGAAAGATCCCAGATATCAATCCAGAGGTCTTTGACACCAAAGTTTATGACAAAGTTTATTGAAGTTTAAGAATTCTGTTGCCTCCAAGTTAAATTATCATCACTCTGAAGAATGAAATTATTTATAACTTCATGTAGTTGGAAGCAAAAGATTTTTTTTTTTGAGCAAGGATTTTTTTACCTTCTACTCTATTGTAGAGAGTTACATAACTTTTAATGATATTATTATATTGTCATTATAATTTAGAAAAAGGAAAATTGTTTTAAGAAAAAAAATTACACCAAAGCTTTGGAGTAAGAGCTGACTTGCATAATCTGAAGTTTTGTACACAGACTCTAAAATTCTGATAATATTCTCACTCTTGTCTCCACCTTACTAGATGAAGTGATGTACCTACCTGAGCTTCAGAAAGGAGAGGGAAAAAGACAAGACACATGCAGGTCTAGAAAGCTCCATAGGTAATGGAGTTTAAGCTCCCTTTGACAGGTCAATTCAAAGTCACTTTCTAAACTTATTTTGATGATCACATAAGAAAGAGACAAAGCAAAGAGGCAAATGGCAGATGGAGCAACACTCTGCAAGGTTGTGAATGTACTCATAGTCAACTGTTCTGTCACTAGAGGCATCAAAATGTTGATGCCATCGGTGGTCAGCAATTTAAATACACATTTTGAACTATCTTATAATTTATATTATAAATTATTATATTATAATTTGAACTACATTATAAAAGAGTTATAATTATAATTATTTTATAAAATTTGAACTAAATTATAAATTCAATATTATGTAAAATCACAAACATGGACTAGGAGAATAACAATCTACTCTATGGAATTTGAGTTAATACAAGTATATATTTTACATGATGTGAACATGAACACATACACACACACACACACACACAGGCAGGAGAGAGAAACAGAGAGAGACTCTACGTTCTAATTACAGTAAAATTCTGAAATGACTATCTTATGCCTTCTCCCCAGAAATTAGTGAGACCATCCTGTGGATATGGCTAAGGGAACCAGCAGAAACTCATCTTATTATTTTTCCTCTCATTTTTCCTTATTCCATGCCATCCTCGTCTCCTGATTGTATATCATTTTGTGTTGGCAATGCCTATATATTTTACTAGATTGTGAATAAATGTCAGTGTATGTCTATAGCACCTCAAATATGACTACCAGATATTTATACTGACCTACTTATTCAGTTTCCTTTAAATCACTGCGTTGCTTTGCACAAAACTGAATTTAGGCCATGTGCAGGCACCATTACTCCTAAGGGGGGAGCTCTTATCTAAAGGCTAACTAACCCGAGGCTCTAAGGGACTAGGCCAGCGTACTCTGGCAAGAGCTCGAGTTCACAGGAGCAAGTGCACACACAAACCTGGATTCTGAGGATGCTGGAGCAAACAAGGAGGAACATGTATTTAGATAGGGTAGATTTTTATCAATGTGGGAACACTCTCATGGGTTACAGAGTTCAACACCTTGGCAAAGCTCCTGGAAGATGATGTAGATATGATGTTATGGTGGCTCTGAAAATGTACAAGAAGCAGGAGCCCATACTAATGAGGCAAAAATGTCAGATTGCCCTGGCACATGGTAGGAGAAAGGATTACAATGCTCACAAAAATGGGCATGTTAAAGTAGATATATTATGTAAGAAATTCCCCCAGGCGACTGTGCTCCATGGGAGGACTGAGAGGATACTCTATGTAGTAATGGAGTTTGTTCACTGGTTGAGATGTGAAGGATCCTGTCAATGGGGGATACCAGAAATGACCCAAAGGTGCTTTTAAGAAACAAGCACCCAGAGCTCAAGGAGTGTCATATTGTATGTTTACCTTACAATACCCTTCCTCCTTTTCTCTCCTAAGAAATCCATTTCTCCTCCAATGTTCAGTTCAAATTCTCTCCATCCCCAGAAGGCCAGTCTACATTCAACAACTCATCCTCTGTACTCCTCTATGTCTTTACTTGAATGTCTAACCTTTCACTATCTCTTTCCTAGTATATCTCTTCAAAATTCTTGGGCCTGACATCTAGACAGCCTTTAATACGTATGTTTGTTGATTGCATGGATTCAAGGATGTAGTAAGAGGGACAAAATGTCTTTTGATAGCTGGAGTTTGCTGTATCTTCCTTCCTTTTTTCTTTTTTCTTCAGAAATAAGGATACTAGATAAAAGTACAGGTGGGTTCAAATGAGGAAGAGGAAGTTCTAAAGAGGAGCAGTTCCACAGACATAGCCATCATACATGCAGTGTTAAAACCTGGCAAACCTGCGGCTATCTGCTGAGCCACCAAGTTACATCTGACCTAAGATCAGAGGTCCTAAGGTTGGATTTAATGATGCTGTCTTCTGCCATAACACTGTCTCTTAGAGGCTTATAAATCCAACCTACTTACGAACCCAACCCTCAGGGCACAGAATTCTGAAGTTTGCTGCATTTACTTTAGGGAGGAGATGGAAGGAAATCCCCAATTAAAATGCCTACTCTTTTTTAGAAGGAGACTCAGGAAGAATGCTGCTTGGAATATCATTACCTGTGACACACAAGTCTTTGGTGACCAGAGCAATGAATATTGACCAGTTCTTAGGATACTTAGGGTCTAGTCTCTGATTTGTCACTGATTGGATGGCATTAAGTGAGCAAATGCTCCTCTCTTGGCCTGTGTTTCCTCTTTAAAATTATGGAATTGGTCCAGATATATTGCATTACAGTAAAGCAACCTGATATGGCCTTTCCGGATGGATGACAGCTCTTAGATCTATAATTTTATACCTCTGAGAGTACTCAAAAGAGATCTTGGAAACCAACAATTTCCTGCTGCAAAACTAGCCTAAGGGTTTTCTATTTGTCATTTCCTTCATAGTGGTGGTTATTACAACTTATAAGGGAGAAGAAAAGGATTATGGGGGGATTCAGCTATTTCTCTAAAATGTAATAAAAAGCCTATAAAATGTTAACCCCTATTACATCTTGGTTATGGTTTTGTTATTTTCTGAAATTATGTGTTTGATGCATTACTAAATTAAAAGGTTATTACCACATATTTGCCAATATGTGACATATAATCACATCACAAAGGAATATTATCTAAGTGTATTTCCAAATCATCCCAGGGGTTCACACAGGTGAAGAGATCAAGCTTTGTGGTATAAAGTCACAACAATTGTAATCAGATCACAAAACTGAAAAGAGAATTCAAATTAGATAAAAAGAGAAATGCCCAACTCTAAACCAAAGATCAATGCAGTGGAATGTTAATATCGTACAAAGTGTATTTCATATTAAAGAATATTCTTATTGATAAAGAAAGATATTAAATGATAGGGTAAATTGAATGTGAGTACATAACAAACTTACATGGACATGAATAGAAGAGTGATTCTATAGGTGAGATAAAACTCAGAGAACTAAAGGGAGAAATAGACAAATACACCATTTTAATGGAGACTGTAAAACTCCTTTGTCACTATTATACAAAAAGTACACAGAAATTCAGCATGAATAGAAAAGACTTCAAAAACGTTATAAAGCAACTTGACCTAGTGGGAAATCGTAGAACTTCCACACAAAAACAGAAGAATACACATTTTAAAAAAATGCAAATAGTGCATTTACTAAAATAAAATATGCTGTGCCACAAAACAAATATCAACAAGTTTAAAAGAATTGAAATCATATGGAATGTGTTATATGGCTGTTATATGAGCAATCACTAAATGAAAGAAATGTATAGGTTATGGTTTTAATTTTTTGTTAACTGTGTATTTGATATATTTGTTAATTATAAAATAGTAAGTTTCAAAAGAAACCAATTTATCAAGACTTAATTTAATTGAATTTTGAGCATTTACCAATTGATGTATTAAGAATTATTGCAAATAATAGTATATTTTCTGAATTAAAATATTAAGAATCCTGGCATAAAATGATGCACAAGAATTGTGAGAAAACCAAAAGAGCATCTGTACAAACTAAAAGAATAAAAATATAGGGCAGGCATAAAAGATTCTCTTTACAATACTGGCTAAACATTTTAAATACCACTATTGAGTGAAGAAATGAAATACACTGCATTCACAAATATACTGCATACTTTATGCATACACATACATGTTTAAAATATATAGTATATATCAATAACTCATAAGCAACTTAAATAAGGTCATTAATAAATTACAGAGATAACCACAAGTCATGATTGATTGGAATAAAATCTTAATTATCAGGATTGGTAACTGTAACATGGCCATTCCCACTGAACAGAGGCAGGAAGGGTTTCCTTGCGTTGGACTGCTTATGTGGAAGTGTGTGGGTGTGTGTGAGTGTGTGTGTGTATGAGCATGTGAGTGTGTGCACGCACGCATGCACATGCGCATGTTGGGGGATGCACAACACTGTGTCAGTTACAGAGTAGGCAGTGATATGTGCTATCTATAGAAACCATATTTGTAGTTCCAACACTTGGATATGTAATCTCTGTACCCTTGTCATTTTCTGAGTGACGGAAGTTTTTCCTCCTATGAAAAGTGAGGTGTTCTAAAAATAAAATGACCGGTTTTGTTAATTAAAAATATCATTGTAAAAGAGAAGGTAACAGAGGCTATATCTGAAACAATAACAACATCACCATCACCACCAACAACATCAACAACAACAAAAGTTATAAGTTAAACAATGGTTTTCAACATATTGAACACCAGACAATTAAGAACAGTGGCCCCAAAGAGATGGGAAACAAATGAGGAAATCTCCAAAAATTGTCCTGTTTTTCTGTCTTAAAAAAGTTTTCAGGTGAGTGTTTAGGAAATAGGAGCACAGGTAGGGTCCGTGGACTCCCTGAATTGACAATGTAGAGCTGAGAACCCAGGAGGGGGCAGAACAAATGGGTTGCCAAGGACACAGGGAAACTTTTTGATGACATGTGTGCTCATTTCCTTGAGTGTGGTAATAGATACATGGGCGTATACATATGTCAAAACATCCAATTGTATATTTTTTTATATACACTATATTGTATATAAATTAAACCTTAATAAAAATATTTTTTTTAAATGCAAGGATATTCCCTTTTATTGACTTTAAAAATGAAGCATGTAAGCACCATTAGTAATACATTTTTGTTTGGGGTACACGGCACCATGAAAGTGGGTAGTTTTGGAGCCTAGTTTACTTGAAAGGCCATGTGAACTCATAACATTTGTACCCTACATACCCCTATCTGGACTGCATACAATTTCTACTCTAAAAAAAACATAACATAAGATATAGCATATCTTTTGATAAATTAAGCATAGATATTCCTATTGATTATAAGTTGCCATTTATTTTACAAAAATAATTAGTTTTTGTTATAGTTTTATACATTTAAGTATAATCAAGTCTTTATAATTTCATAACCAATTTGCCATATTTAACTGTGGCTTTATTTCCTCATTCTATATTATGTTTTGAACAGCAACTCTCATCCCATTTAACTTTTAAGCACTTAATTCTAATAAATCATTTATTAAAGTGGGTCACTTTGCTCCTGGGTACTAAGAGAAAAATCTTGTTTAAATTGCTATAATGAAGTATTCCTTTTGGAATCTAGACATTTTGCCATAGCCATACCTGGCTGCTGCTTTTGTTGTGGTTTGAGTTCATGGACCCTACCTGTGCTCCTATTTCCTAAATACTGACCTGGAAATTTTCTCAAGACAGAAAAAAAGGAAAATTTTTAGAGATTTTAGAGATTTCCTTTGGGATCACTGTTCTTTATTGTCTGATGTTCAATATCTTGAAAACCATATGACTGCAGAGAAATTATGATGCACTTACTTCAAATCCTGTGTTCAATAAATGATATAACTTATAAGATTTTTTTAAAGTTCAGATAAAAGCATTAACTGAAAGAAACTTAATGTTGATAGTAGAGTTACTGGAATTTATATAGTTACTGTACCATTCAGGATTGTCTTCTGTGTTAGGCAAGATGTAGATTTCATTATGAAAATAAGTTGAAACCTTGAAACACTTTAAATAAGAATTATATGAACAAACTTGCATTCTAGAATGTTCTTCATTGCAGCATTATAGAGTCAGTGTTCACTAGTATGAGAAGAGAGAGAGGGGAGGCAAATGAGATATGTTGGAGAAAGCTGACAAATGAGAAATTGTCACAGCAGGTGTGTCTTTAGGATGAATATACATATACCTATATAAATGTGTCTTGATCTCTGTTATATACTCATATAAATGATTTAATAATGCTACATCTATCCAAATTCCACCATGATTTCCAACTTTCAGTAAAACTTGCTATCTACAAATCTGTTGAGTTGATTTGATTTTGGGGGTTGTTAAAGGAAACCCACATTTGCATTAAATATTAGGCAGAAGAGAACAAACAGAGAATTTAGAAAAAAATAATCTCCCCAATTCAAAAAGAACATATAATTGGAGTGAGATTTGTTCAGTGGACATTCTTTAGAAACTTAACAGAAATCTTGGTAAAAATGTGAAATTACCATCAAACATGGAAAATGGTTCTCCACACCTTTGTGTTATCTAAACAATAGAGGAAAGGGTCTCAAAATGTTTGAGAACGTAGACATAAAAAATTTGGTCTGTACAATTTTTCAATGATTAATTAATTTAAAATGAGGGCTATGCTGAATGCAACTTCAAGGATTTAGTAAAGTATATGAAAACACTAGACACAAACTCTGACATTGTCAACATTTGAACATGCATTATAATAATTGGGAACCACAAGATACTTATTATGGTTATATTTCTTAGAGTTGCTCAGTTTACATTCAGGAAAAATAATTAAGAATCTATGAGTCTCATTTTACATTTCTATAAATCAGAAAATATTATATTGTTTATATATATTATATTGTTGAACAAAATAAAATTTTGTTGAAAATTCCTTATGTGAGGAAAGGTCAGTTATTTTTCTGCTTTCTTCAACTAATTGCTGTATTTGTCTCCAGATCTCTCCTTAGTTTGCATGGAATCACTTATAGAAAGAAAGAAAAAAAAAAAAGTGAGCTAGCCTTGTGATTTAAAACAATCTTAAAAGAAACCCTGCTGAAATTATAATAGTTGTTATTTACTGAGCTCCTATGAGAAGTTAACATTACATTTTTGTTAAATTACTGACATAACCGTCTAGATTAGCCTTTCTTATTCTCATTTTAGACAAGAGAAAATTAACCCTAATAGACAATATTCAAGTGACGATCAAGGAAATAGCTTATTTAGAGCAGATGCATTGAAAGCAACTAGAAGGATGTGTTTCATCCCTAAATTGCAAGACGAAACAATCTTGCCAAGAGTCAGTGGGTCCTTTGTTGACTCTGTTAAAGCCAAAGGAACTTCTGTTCCCAGGAACTTTTGATTGCCTTCTAGATGTTTGTCACCATTTTTATTCTAAGGGGACAGATTGAAATAGTGTGACAGCAGCCCTTACGGGAATTGTATGCACACTTTGCAAAATTCTAAAATGCAATGCCATTAAACTTCCCAGGTGTCCTGGGACTGTTCCCAACTGTTTGCCTGTGTATCTGCTTGCCTCAATCAATACTCTATTAGGTGCAGCAGTTGTGTAGCACTGAGCCATGAAATGGCATTACTAGCTTTTCCATCCTCTTGCTTCATTAAAGGACAAGGAGCCCCAGTATGTTACATTACTAGAAAATAAGTCTATTTAATGATTACAAATAAAATCAATCTTGTCTGATATTACATTTAATGAAAAGCAATTCCTACCATCATTAGTAGGTCATCTGTGTTGTCTTACTGGTTTGGGTGAATTTATTTCAGGGGCTATTGGTACCAGTGCATACACTGTTGACTTTTTACATTGCTCCAAATAACTTACAATTCAAACTTTTGATATGCACGGGCTGTTTAGATCAGCTCTAAGAAGGCAGGTGAATTCTGACTCAGTCATGCTAGTGAGAAAGTCAAAAAAGATTGTCCTTGCCATTATGAAAAAATGCATCATTGGTTTTTATATGGTTCAGGGAGTTATGAAGGCTTTAAATATTTTGATTGCAAGGTAATATTCCAAGCATAGGAAATATTCCAAATTAAAAATAGTTGTGATATCATACTCTATAAGCAAAATTATTGTCCATCAAAGACAAGGCTAATGGTATATCTGTAATGATTGGGGTTTTTTTTGTTTTTTGTTTTTGTTTTTACCCCTCTTCTTGACAAAGCTTTTTGAAGGAGTTTGTCATAAAAGATATGTGGAGTAGTACTGATGAGATGGAAATAAAATAAAATGACATAGCAGATATGTGAGCATTGTTTTTCCAGAAGCTCCTGGGCTGATATAACTGTAATCAGGCAGATAAAGTTTTAATACTTTTAATCATAATGGCTGACATCATTTGAATGTGTAATATTGTCTGGATATTGTGAGAAATTATCATCCTGCCATTTAATTCACATCCTGCCATTTAATTCAGATGTGAGATGTATAATATTATTATTATCCTTTTTGTACACAAGAAAATAGAGATTTCTAAAGGTTTATGTAACTTTATGAGATCTCTAAAAGTCAAAAACAGGCTATAAATTTTGTTGTCATGCTATTTGAGTTTCTATCCATTAGGGGATGAATTATATGAAGACTCTACATAACAGCATTGAACTATATAATGAACAAATTTTGCAATTCTATTTCTATTGTTATTATATCCATAAAAAGGGCTCATGAGAAGCTATTAATATATAATTCAATGTTTTCAATTTTGTTTTGCCTAGCTTATCTTGCAAAAAACAAATAAAGCAAATTTCATTTGTGATTCTTAGGCCTAGTTTTGACATCTTTTAAAAAAATATGTTAATACCAAATTGTGAAAGTTTGTTTTTAGATTTGTATATAAGGAGACAATATATGCAAATCTCCTAGTATATTGACTTAGCTATTGTAAGATTCAATCAATATTATTTCCTTTTCACAGTTCCTCCTTAATTAAATGAAAAAAAAAAAAGAAATCCGTTTGTAAAACCTATGTTCATAAGCCCATCCATATCATAGACCTCTAAATAATTAACCATAACTTAACCAATTTTACTGATGTTATGGTTAGTGTTGATTTTGTTCAGGATGTCTGTTAAGGTGATGTTTTGATGGATTGCATAGTGTCAATTTGTGAAGCTGGGGACTATGTTCCTGCTACCAGCTTTGCCTTATGGTTTCAAGTGAGGTTGCCCAACCAAAAAAGGAACTTCCATGAGATCTGTAAGGCAAAGTGCAGCAGAAGCACTGCACTTGGAAGGCCATTGCATTGGATACAGGGCCGACAATCCCAACGAGGCTGATTAGGTTCCATTTGAACTCATGCTTCCTGAATCCAAGTCATTTCCCATCTTCAGTAATACCAGCCCCACATGCACCACCATATACACTTGCCTAGAGACCCACAGAGACAGCACTGGCCAGAGGGAACAGCTTCTCACAGACATACACAGACTCCTTTGTGATTTCCTGTCATTTGATGATTCCCTTTTGTCTTTCAGGTTTCCTTGCATGCTCCAACTTGTTTTCAAGCCAGTGCTTCAGATGAACAGATTAAGGGCTCTTTCTGTAATCTTCCAACTTTCTGTTCCAGACTTTCACTTCCCTATCAACTTCCAGTTGTGTATAAGATCTAATTCTCATGTAAACTCATTATTCCATAATACTTATAGTGATCCTTCTTCTTTGAGTGAACCCTGACACAGACATACAAAATTTATAAATTCAGCAACATGTATTTCCACGTCTCATAAACATGTTCTTTGGCTCTGTCTCATAAATTGCTACTTTTGATATATATTTTTAGTGATATTACCCATTCTATTTTTACTTTTTTCTTAGTAATTCTTCTTACTTCTACTTTCTTACCTAAACCTCAGCCTGAGGCTTGTTGTCCAGAAGAATGGGGTATACAAATTAATACAAAGTGTCAAATTCTTATGTTCCTAACATCCTAGTCCGACTTTTATAAATCTACAGTGGAGATAGTAGTTGTGAAAATCATTATTTTAAAATAATAGACCATTATTGTAGGTAATACAGCAATATGCAGGGTGGCTTATATGAATTATAGCATTGCATCCTTTCAGTAACTTTTTAGATTTAGTTAGGAAGCTAAAACCACAACATTTTAGGGGAGCTATAGGATGGTGGAGTATTCCTGAGAATTGAACTGTGGGATCAAAAGACCACCGGCTTCTGTGGGATCTGAAAGGAATGTCATTAAAGCAGAAAGGTATGGGATAGGACAATGGGTGGGCATGAAGGTGTAGATGAAGGGTTTTGTGCAGATCATTAGTTCTTGGGGATGGGTATGTTTAAGTGGAAAACAGAAAGCAATATGTTATTCAAACCTATGCATAAAAGAAAGCTGCAAAGTATACACTGAAGGAGAGGAAAAGAGGAGAGCTAGTATTGGAATGGGCCTGTTTGACTGATTTCTTTTTTTTTTTTTTTTTGAGGGCAGTATCACTGGCCCTCATATGTGGAACCGAACCGGGGCCGCTGGCTTCCCAAGCCAGCACTTAACCACCACACCACTCGGCCGGCCGTGACTGATTTCTTATATCAGAACTGACATTGAATTCAGAGCCCCAATCCACCTTTTTTGAGTGTTGTCTCCTAGAAGTCCAAGACAAAAGAAAAAGTCTATAATTAAAGGGATGGGTAGTTGGGTCTGGTGTGTGAAGTACAGATGTTTAGGTAAAAAATGATGAGTGCCAGGCTAAGGCAATATTTCTTAAAGAGTTGCTGTTTAAAAAAATTTAAGCTCTTGAACATAAATTCTAGGATTATGGCTTGGGAATCTACTTTTCCAATAAATGATATTTAGATAGGATTGAAACCATGGAGGTAGGTAGGGATGTTAGTTTTATTCAACAGGTCATAGGGAGGTATCTTTTGAGCAAGAGAATTATGTGTGATTAGAGCTGTGTTTTAGGAAGCATAACTCAATGGCCATGCTTTGGAAAGTTTGAAAAGGAAACGCATCTCAGCAAGAATGATGCTGGCCTAAAACAAAGTGGTTAATATAGGAATTAATAAAACAACCGAAGCACGTTACATTTCAGACATGTTTCTATATGATTTGCTATTTGAATAAAAGACAAATGAAATAGAAAGCAAATATGAATAAACACTCAACATTAATGTTTAATAACAAGGGAAGTGGAGTGATGAAAACTTATATTTGTTTTCTGACACCAACACTTGATAGCTTTGGGATCCTAACTAAGTTACACATTTCTCTTCTAATTTCCTCATCATTAAAATTTTAACGATTGTATCCCAGCAAAGGTTTATTGTGATTTAAAAGAAATAATTCTAGTGGAGTACGTAGTGGACATAGAGGGTGGTGCAAATTATTATACCTAGTGATATTTGAAAACGTTTTAATAGTTATATATTTCAGAAAATATGATTCACATAATAGTTTAGTGTTCATCATCATGTATAAATACCATCAGACTATGGATATGAAAGATAAATATGTTGTTCTGGAAGTTAAGTACAGTACATTCTTCAGCTGAATCAAAGTACCTGAGAATTACGAGGTTGGACAATTATGTTTGCAAATTCATCCTAGAAAAAGGGCTACATATCTCATTGCTGCATATCACTATGGTCACCTTCAAAGTACTCCCCTTGGGAAACTATGCACTGACGCCAGCACCTAGTCCATCTTTCAAAGCAATTTTGGAACTCTTTCTGGAATGGCCATCATAGCTGTCGTCGTATTACCCGATGTTCTGAATGCCATCACAATGTCTTCCTTTCAATATTTCCTTTATCTTCAAGTAAAGAAAGAAGTCATCCAGGGCCAGATCATATGAGTAGGGAGGGTGTTCCAATACAGTTATTTGTTTACTGGCTAAAACCTCCCTCACAGACAGTGCCTTGTGAGCTGGTGCATTGTCATGATACAAGAGCCATGAATTGATGGGAAAAAGTTCAGGTCATCTAACTTTTTCATGCAACCTTTTCAACATTTCCAAATAGTAAACTTGGTTAACTGTTTGTCCAATTGGTACAAGTTCATAATGAATAATCCCTCTGATATCAAACAAGGTTAGCAACATTGTTGCAACGAGTTTGCAAATTTAAATATCAGACCTCCTACATCTTCAAGCTACTTACAATGCAATTTGAACATTAAAGGTTGCATTTAATGTTCAAACATACACTTTATGCTTGCAGAAGCATTCCAGCAACCTGAGTCTTCAAAAGTTCAGGAGTCCTTTACTACGGGTTTCCTCCACCATTGGAAAATAGTGTTTCTGTGAAACCTTTCAGAAGCTGATGTGGTGTAAAGTGAAGAAGCAATTACCTTAGGACACATCTTGCTAGCGGATGCACAAAATAAATTGATAGAAAGCACAGATGCTCACAGACATAGTTCAAAGCTCTGGCAGCTTGATGCTGAGATGCTGAGTATAGTTCCCCAGAAGGAGCTTGATGGTGCCACTCTTGGTGCTTGGGGTGTGTACCGACCGTACAAAGGCTGGCTGCAAAACAAACGCTAAGCACTATTTTTGCTTTTTGTCTTTTTTTTTTTTTTTTTGAAGTGAATATCCTCTTTGGAACTATTTCAGGTAGCTAAAACAGGTACAAATGTAGGTTTTTCATAAAGTGAAGTGGCGTAATTTGAGCGAGGGGATACCTTTAGTATGACAATTGCCCTTTGCGGCAATTACTATTATTACATTTATCAACAGCCTTTTTGGATTAACCTGTGTTTATAGGTTAGGGACAAATAATCATATTGGATAAGTAAATGTGATGTGCATTCACATATTGGCTTCTTTTCAGAATGCAACGTTGTCAGAATAACTTATGTGAAACAACCAGAGAATGAGCCCACCTTGTTGGTGGATATTATGAATGACAAAGCACCATCTTGCAACATGGCAGATGCTCCCTGACTTATCTATGTACCATGAACCAAGTGCCTTGGTACTTGCTACCAGAAACATTCTAAATATAATCCTAGACACTGTGTTTACACTAAAATATTTATAGCTGAGAACTGCCATATCCATCCTTTTAATGTAGAACTTTGGTTGAAAGTATGGGCTTTGGAATTACAATGCCCTGGTTTCAAATCCTAGCTCTGTGAAGTAACTATTTGGACTTGAGCAAATATCTCTTTTCTTTTTTAGCCTGAGTTTTCTAATCTGAAACATGAGCTTAATATTTCTTCCTTGTAAGAATATTTTAAACATGATGTGATAACATATATAATATTTAAGCACAGCTCAGGGTACTGGTAGCCTATATGGTATCTTCGTATTTTTTCAGAGAAGCCTTCTCTTTCTCAATGCACTTTACTGTTAGTAAATTATGACAGTCAATCATTTCAATGATCACTAAGTTTGTAGTATACAGCATGTACAACAGTGAGCAACCCCAGATGGCTAGCACACACTAGGGTCTCAATCCATGGTTATTATTATTTCCCATTTACAGAGCCTTAGAAAATGGGAAGAAGTTCAGTCCATCTGTGGACAGCAGGAGAGTGTGAGGGTTACTGCATGGTAGCCCACTTCCTCCATGCCGACCCTGCTCTAAATGACTGAGCTTTTTTCTATCCAAAATTACTCAGGCAATATTATTAGGTAAATGGAACAGACAATACACTGCAATCTACCCATTTTACTTCAGCATCTGGGCAAGTGTGAAGTGGGTTCCCTGTGCTAAATTGTCATCAAATCATCACAAGTTGCCCTACTAGCTGCTTAGGCTGTTCCTTTTGACTCTTCAGCTCAATTCACAATTCAGTCATTTCCATGGACTCTTATTCTAACGGCTCGATCTTGCCTTTTGTTATCCATTTAATCTGATCCAAATTATTATTATTTGGAGAGAACAAGATATAAGCTAAAAATGTATAATCATAAGTATGCATTATATTTGAAATAGAAACGGAGTTTAGCTTCCTATTTTCTAGAATTTTTGAGCACAGCCACATTTTATGAATTGTGAGATTGTGTGAAAGGTAATGAGCAGTGAGACCTAGTAAACTTTATTTAATCTTTCTTCTATAATTTGGTTGCCCTTATTAAATTGATATTCAAGATAGCAGAAATGCTTTGCACTAAATGTTATACAATGGTTGACTGTTAGCTTAATAGTATCATATCTCCGCTTTAAAGTTGCACTAACTAAAGGCACATATTTTACAAATTCAAGGACACAGTTGGAGATGTTATTTTTTATTGACACTTTATGTTTAATTAATACTAATGCATATTGTAGAAAATAATTTTAAGTGTCATTATTTTTCTTTGCATACACTAGAAAAAGTCATCTCCATGAAAATAAATTCCTTATTTTCTCAATGTTGAATAAGTTAAGTACCTCCAAACAAAATAATTTGGAATTAAATAAAATAGTTATTATTCAAAATGAAGACTCCCAAGTCTTAAAGGTGATCAGTTTTAATAAATTACACTCTAACATTTCTCAATAGTCTATCATCAATAACTTGAGATTAAGTTTTACTTAGACATTACAGTTATTATTGAAAATAAGATGTATATTTTTTAATACAAAGTATTCATAGTAGAAAATTAAATGTTTTTACTGAACATGTAACATGTTTTCAATTTAGTCAAATAAATGATGATAACACTATTCTTCACAAAGCAATTAATATGTGTCAAGTAACTGCATGTTATCTCACTTGGTCCTAATGACAACCTTATAAAGTAGTCATTACTACTATCCTCAACTTAAGGATGAGCAAATCACACATAAATAGAACGATGCCCCTCCCTTTCATAGGCATCATATTTAGTGTATGTTTAGCAATACCAAAAGAAGTGATTTAGCCCAGTATTATATAAAATCACTAGAACAGGCAAAAAGAATAATTAAAGCCTACTATGGAATTAGAATTATTGTAAACAAGCATACATAGTGGTTATGCAGGAATTCTCTTATATGCATGTGTATGTATCTGCATGTTCATGTATGTGTAGAGAAAGAGACCTTCAATTTTAAATGTAATGTTCAGTAAGTCCTTATATTAATATCTAGTGTCATCTCACTAGATAATTGCTGTGACCATTATGCAGATAGAACAAAGGAAAATAGCACAGAGCTCATGCTACCCATATCTTCTTTGTAACTCATCATAGTTTCTTGTCATCCATTGATTATCAGACTCACATCATTCTGCATTGAAATGGCTATTTTTTCATACTGGAGTATCTGTACTGATTAGAAAGAGCTTTCAGTCTCTCTGTGTGTAGTAGCTCAGTCAAGGTCTTCATTAGCTATTTATCTTGACTTATCTAGTCTTGTCCTTATTAACTACTATGCAGGCTTGATAAAGCATAAGCTTAGGAGAGTATACTTTTCAAAAATGTCTTTCACACCTGCTCTGCAGCTCAGCAGCACTGGGAGATATAACAGAGGCTGAAATGATTTTATTTTGTACAGAAGTTACTGACCTATTACTTCATGTACTATAATATCAAGTGTCCCATTCTTCTCACTGCAAGAGCCCAGGATTATTTTGTATATTTGTTATTTCTACTCTCTGATATGAAACGAAATTATAAATGATAATAATAGGTAATTGTGTTTGTTATGTTATTTGTAATTTGCTTTAAGCCATTTCAGTACAAATGATGTAAAATGCCTGTGTATGTTAGTTCTCATCTCCACCTTGGGTGAGTTAATTTGGGAAGCTCTCTAATCAGTAATGTACCCTCCAGTGCTACTGTTCTATAATTGCTTTATGATGGTTATATGGTCTTCAACAGACTGTTTGCTAATTACAATAAGTTATGATAAGTATTTTTGCATTGAAGAAATAAATGCTATTAAGATACTTTGAAGTTATTAAGAATACAAAAATCTTGGAGAGTTTAGCAACCAAGTCTCCCAAGTGGAACTCTTAGCCTAAGAATCGGATCAGATCCTATGTCCCACCACCTGTGCAGAACTATGAACCCAGTTAGAAGCTAGCCACATGTGGCTATTTAAATATAAATGAACTAAACTTTATCTAAAATGAAAAATGTAATATCTGTCACATAGTTTTTGTGATTTTAGAGGTTGTGTGCTTCTGTCTGCCACATGTACCCAAAATAGCCACAGTGGCGAAGTTAAAATTGGCTTATATCAGTTTATAATGAATAAAAATAATAAACTGCATCTATAAAAGACTTATGAGGTAGGAACTGCTCTGAGCACTTTATTTACATTATCACATTGAATCTTCACAACACAATTATGAGATAAATAGTATTTTATCTCCATCCTTCTGGTGGGGACGTTTACCTGCAAAAATGTGTGTGTGTGTGTGTGTGTGTGTGTGTGTGTGTGTGTGTGTGTGTAATTATTATATAAATATAACTTTATTTTATGATTTTCTATAATATTATAAAAATGTATTGCTCATGGTTCCCTTCACTCTTTATAGTATTTATAATTTAATATGTATGCAATATCAGTTGTATTAACATATGATTTCAATGCTATTATACAATTCAATTTTTCATATTTATTTATTAATAAATGATGCAATAGTGAGCATTTCTGAGCTTTAACATTTCTTCTCCATTGAGCTATAATTGTGAATTAATTCTCTAGGAAGAGATTATGAGGTAATTAGAAATATTGCTACATATTACTTTGTTTTTTTCAAAAAATTTATAGAACTTTACAATACAGAAATTAGTATAGTTATGCTCCAATTTTACTGCATCTTGCTAGCAATGGGTACTATAATTATAATTTTTTACAATTTGTTAGTGTAAAAACAATGCCTCAATATACATGTATACACATTTTGTTGATCTGACATGTACATTTATATACATTATTGTCACTCTCAATGGTGAACATTTTAACTGTGTGTAATTACTATCTGACTTTTTTAATGTTAACAGATCATTTTGCATTCACTTAACTTTTCAAATTTCAGCAACAAATGTGGAAGATTACATATAGCTATTTTCTCTGTTTTGGTAATTTTGAACTGCTTTAATAGTTCAACAGAAAATAGGCATTTCCATGTGCATCACTGAAATAGCTATTCAAAGGAATGGATCATAATGACAGGATATCAGATATTTGAAAGATCTCTGGGAATGCCGTGCAGGATTCCTAGAGCACGTGGAGGTTTCCATGACTCCGGAAGCTGCTTAGATAAAGCTGCCTCCTTAAGTAGTCTTAAAATGTTTAGGGCCGGCCCAGTGGCGCGGTGGTTAAGCGCTGGCTTGGGAAGTCAGCAGCACCGGTTCGGTCCCACATGTGAGGGCCAGTGACACTGCCCTAAAAAAAAAAAAAAAAAAAAAAAAAAAAATGTTTAAACGGTAGAAAAAAAATGAAATGGTAAAGCTTAAACACTACCATTTAAAAAAGCAAGGAACAAAACAGGTTACATTTCCTTTGAATACCCACTTTTAATTTTGAATACATCACACAAATAAAATAAATAGTTGCTATACAAAGTATTGATTGCACCGTTTGCAGGAAAACATACATCAGGAGACTAGCAAAATAAGACTGAGACATAAAAAGAAAGTGAGGATGTGATTTTGATATAAATTGAAAGAAATTAGACCCTTCAGTTAAATTATGCCTTGTACAACTAATAGTCGTTCCTAAAAAGATAAATAATATACCTGAGTGAGAAACTCCCATGGGTTAGCTATCCCAAAATATAATTTTATTTTGTCATAATTAAACATACTTCTCTGACACCTGTAATATAAAGCAAAAGGTAAGAGCTTAAATAATACTTTGCAATAGTAGAAAATCTTCCCTAGGGCTTATGTCCTCTTCTGATTGAGAAAAAACCCTGCACAGTTTGATTTCTCCATTGAGTCTAACTCACAATCCTGGGAAATGTGGAATAGAGGTAACTCAGCTAATTGTTCTGTCTAATGTGACTAAGTGTCTTTCTCCCATCCCTATATCTATCAAATCTTCACCTCCAGTAAATTTTTGTATAGCTGGGAAAGACAGGGTTTTGTACATGTAAATGTTTGCTCTGAAATGTTAGGATTGAGTTTTGAGGTACAGCATAGACTGATGGGGTGGAATCTCAATTGTCCTGCTATATACTCCAGATTTTCAGGGGACCAAAGTGAGACAGACACAAGTTCCAATGCCAACACTACTGTCTTTAGTGGTATGACTCTTAATAGGTGGATTTCCTCCCGTACCTAAAAAGTACAAGGAAAATAGCACAAGAGTTGTTGCAAGATTCAAATCTATTATATTTTGTAGTGGAAATCTCCTTGTAAAGAAACTAGCCCAGGGAAAAGACACCTTCAAATGCAGTGTTTTCTTCCATTTCATTTATACTTAAAAAATGATGGCAGAAATGGTGACAACAGGGCTGGTCTGTGTTCCCAGAGCAATTCTCTGTGGCTGAGTCCAATATTAATGAATATCCTTTCCTCATTGAGATTCATAGTAAAGACAGGAAAGAGCCATGCAGATGTGCTGTCTCTTGTAATATATGAAGACATTGAGGACCAAAGAGGACAAGGGACTCACTAAGGTGACACACATTGGAGGAAGGCCCAAGATGAGCTCTCTGATTCCCTAGATGTGCATCTATACATTTCACCATTGCTATTTCTGTGTTTCTTGGTTGATTGCACAACCCTTTAATCTACTTCAATTATGGAAATACACCCTTTGGGTGATGGCTGTTTAATTTATGTAAAAGTATTTTTAGAGCAACATGCTGATCAGCTGGAGCTTCAAAATCACAAAGTGCAGAAATAAAGATCAAAGCAGAAGGTAAGTTTCTCACCCCTGATTAGTCCATGAATCTTAGGAAGAGGTTAGATGAAAATTCTAAATTCCTTGTCCCCATGTTAAATTTGATAAAAGACTTTATTGTATTTGACATTTTAATTACTGCTTTCGGTTTTTATAAAAAAGCAATAACATAGAACTATCAATGTTTCCCTATTCACTATGTGTCATAGAGACTATAAACCTCTACTTAAAGAGTAAATCTAGATAGAAATTTTATAAATATTCTTTTATGATATCCAGTGAAGGAAAGGACATGGGAAACTTTTAGTTGAACTGTAAGTTGATACAGTGTATCTGGAAGAAAAAAATAGTTTTATATATCTAAACTTAAAATATTCATATAATTTGACCTGACAATGCCACTGAAAGAAATTGACCTTTCTGATATATTTTCAAAAAACCAGGATGTAGATATGTGAATTTTATTGTGGCATTTTTCTTGTAAATAAATAATTGAAAACAACCAAGATGTCCATCAAATGGGAACAGTTTAAATCAGGTATGATATATTCTTTCAATGAATGACAACACAGCCACTTAAAAGCAACCTAATGCATTCTATATGGCCATGAAATGCATGTTAACAAATATTAAAAAAAAGGAAAGAGGCATCAGAATATGCAAAGCATGATATATTTTGTACAAAAGAGAAAAATACAGCTGTGTGTACGGGAAAGTGTTATATATGTATTTTGTATATACACTAGAATACTTCTGAAAGCAAGAAAAAGTAACTGTTAATAGGGATTAATTTTGAGATAAAAGTACAAATATTTGGTAGGAGGGCTTTCACTTACTTTTCATAAAGTAAATTTTAATTTTCTTTAAATGTTCAAATCACCAAATTTCTCAAAATGTTTCTGGGATTATTGCTCCTAGTTGTTGATTTTTTTTCTTTTTTTTGCCTTTACATGTCTAGATTGAAATACACACACACACACTCATGCGCATACACACAAAATCAGAATTATTTGTGATCTTGCTGAAATCAGTTTCATGAATCAAATCATAACAAGTGAGAATTCAGTCCCAAATTTTTTGGAAGCTACAGCATTTAAAGTAGTAAAAATAATTGCTGGTGAGGATGTGTAAAAAATGGAAGCTTCTCATAATTTGCTGGTGGGAATGTAAAATAATGCAGGAGTTTTGGAAAGTTTGACCATATCTGAAATGCTTAATCATAGACTTACTCTATGACCCATCAATGCCTAGATATTTAGTATATGCCCAAGATAATGAAAATATACATCTTTGCAAAGGCATGTGCTCAAAAGTTTGTAGCAATATTATTCATAGTAATCAAAACGGAAAAAAAAAACAACCTAATGTTCATCAAGATACATCAATAAAAAAGTGATAATAACCATACAATGCAATATTATTTGACAATGAAAATAAATAATATACTGATATATAATCCAACAAGGATGACCCTTCAAAACATTATGCTAAATGAAAAAAGCTAGTCACAAAGGACCACAAATTATGATTCATTTATCTGAAATGTCTAAAACAGACAAATTTATAGAGACAGAAAGTAGATTAGGGGTTTCCCAATCATATAGTGATCTCACAATTTACCTGTTAGAGAATAATATTATTTGTATCATTTAAAAAAAAAAAATTGGAAAGAATATTATATTCCTATAACCCCAAAGAACTCACTACAAATCAGAGTAAATTTATTCCATTTTGTTTATTTTAGATTGCATTACCCAGGAATTTTAGAACAAAGATAATCATCATATTATTTATGCCATACTGTCAAGGTAGGGATAAGGACTACACTAAAATAATTTAACAGTTCTCAGAGAAGCTGTTTTTCTAATGCCTTACTTCTATCATGAGTTATAAGAGTGAGATTTAATCACAAAGTTTTTGCCAACATTCAGTTAACTCTGTTGAATTTTTATGGTATAGAAGATATTCATCCAACACATAAAATGTAGGGCGATATGACCTTTAAGAGTCTTTCTACATCTTAGAATTTATGATTCTGTCATTTCACTTTTTATTACTTGGAAAGTCTTCTAATGCCGAAAGTGGAGATGGAGTGTGGGGTGAATGACCTTCAATTTAAAAGGAGGTTTGAATGCTGTACTCTTGCTGTAAGATCAAAATTGTCAGGATCTGGAAAGCAGAGCGTAAAGTCCCAAAACTCCAAACCTGATGTATCAACAGACCCTTCAGTCTTTTCCCATTGTATTCTACTGCTCTGACCCTATAGGAAGTGTTCCTCAGAATAATAAACACTTCATTAACAGGTCCAAAATTCTGGTCTCAGTAGAGTGGCTTTATGTGCTATAAGTGTCCTTTGAAGTCCAGTGGCAGAGTCTTCCTGGTCACTTGAGTCAGGTGTGTCTGTGTCTGGGTTGTATGTGCTCTCCTGTTGTGGTTAAGCTTTGGTTGTTGTTTGTACATCAATGGAGGGACTGACCCTTCGGCTGATTGGTTGTGAGGACCGACCAAGACTACAGTGGAGGAGCTGTTGTGCAGAGGCTCACCCTCTAGAGCAGGATGCACTTTAGTAAGGCTCTGGTGCCTGCCCAGTCTGCCCTTTGGGTCTGAAGGCAGGCACTGGGTGTGCTGCCCCTTGGGCCTCCTGGAAGTGGCCCTGACACAGGCCAGATTCAGCTGCAGTCTGCACCTTGTCCAGGGCCACCTGGCATGACCCACAAAGCAAACCACAGATGGCAGCCACTCTTGCTGGGCTTGGAAGTGCCTGGGAGAGGCCAAGCCATGAATCGAGGTTGGCTGCCACTATTGCCAAGCTTGGGGCTGTCCAGCAAGAGTTAATAGGCATGCTGAAGACAGTTGCTGCTCGTTTGGTTTTGTGAACTTTTGAGAGATTTTAGGAAATTCCGCAGCATGAGCTAAAGCAGTCCATTTGTATTGAAAAGCCACTGGAATTAACTAAGGTGGGTCTGCAAGTGGGTGGGCCCAAGTTCCACGGAATCACCATGGTGGAGTGAACAGTGTTAGCCAGGTTGATGGAGACTCAGATACAGTTCCCCTGCATCAGCACACCAGGAGGGCTCAACAAAAAATCATGGATCCTACCAGGAGAAAGCTGCCCCTCCAGTCCTTGCCCTGAGGCCAGATCATTCACGTCCTTCCCGGGTGTCCCTGGCACCTTTCAAGCTGCTGCCCCAGCACTGGAGTTCAGAGTGAGTGAGCCCATCAGCAAGAAAATCCATGCATGGGCCCTTTAAGAGGAGCACATGGGATTCTAGCTGCCCTCAGTCTCATTCAGCCACAGTGGTTTTCATATCTAAAAATTATGGGGACTTCCCAACACTGGAACCCTGGGCTAGGGAGCCTGCTGTGGGGCTGGGACCCCTCACTCTTCCAGAGTGACCTCCACAGTTGAGATATCCCTCCTCATTTCAACCATTTCTTGTGGGTGTGGAACCAGCTCGTTTCATGTTTCTGCCCCTCCTACCAGCCTGGAGGTGGCTTCCTCTGTCTGGTCTTAGTTGTAGGACTTCTGTTCAGCCAGACTTCAGGTGATTCTCAATGATGTGTGTTCTATAGTTTAGTTGTGATTTTATTATTATTATTATTATTATTATTATTATTATTATTAGTTATAGATGTACAAAACAATGTAGTAGTAATCTTTTTCACCCCTTACAAAGTGACTACCCCATCCCCCATCCTTTACCCCCCCCCCCCAGTTTAGCTGTGTTTTTGATGTGGTCGTGAAAGGAGGCAAACATGGCATTTACCTATACTGCCATCTTAACCAGAAATCTCTCTGGTGTTTCTTTATCATCCTGAAACTTGCCTGTCTAAACTGACAAAAATGATTTAATAGTTATTCAGATAACCGTCATTAAAATAATTTCCAGTTTTGTTTTATTTTTAGTGAAATTTTGGTTGGGGTGGATAGGAGAGGAACAGTATTATTTTTACTTAGGCTGGAGTCAGGTCCAGTTAGGGAATTAGCACTTTTGATTGTGCACACAGTAGAGCAAAGGATATATAATGCTTACATCCAGTGTGGAGCAGCCAGGAAACAGAATACAGGAAAGACAGAGTAACAAGTTTTGGAAGGTAGAATCTAGAAATAGCTTCCAAGAGAAAGTAGCAATTAAAATAATGTCCTCCTATGCCATTAGTGAGCAACTACTATATGTTAGGCATCTTGAATAGCTCATACTTTTCTTGTAGCCGGCATTATGATTATCTTCTGGGTCGATTGTTATAGAACTAAGCTATCTATGTAAGAGTTTTCTACTAAGGTTGGCATAAAACTGGGAATATTTGCTGAGATAAAAGTTAGGATTCTTCATCTACCTTTTTTTCTTGAAGGTTATAATAGGATATACTATGATAGCAAAATTTGCTTCCTCGGCTCCCACCCTGCCCCGCCATTTGTCTCAAATACATATGTAGCCATTTACCCTATTACGTAGTGATGGAAATCATTTAGAAAAAAAAAAATTCCCTTTGCTCCCTTTTTTAAAACCTTTATTCCTCTAAGCAAACATCACAGAAGATAGCCTGCTTTCTTTCCTTTGTGATGCAATCTAGATCCACTTAGTCCTCTCAAGATAAGCATTGCTCTAAAGCACAGGCCACAACAGAGGAAAACTGATAATCTAGTGTTATCTGAATGAACCTCAACTCATTCTCTCCCTACCTTTGGATACACACAGCCTCATTTTATTAGGAACGCTATCTTTCCTTTTTATTACTTTTTACTCTTATTACTTTTTTAATCTTCAGGAAATAAACTGAGAAAAACAAAAACTTCCATTACTCCTAGAATTATTAGTATATTACCTGTCTGACTTCCTATACTCCCATATTTATTTCTGCCAAGACATTGATTAGAATTCACAGTGAATGCTGACAAATCTTTTATCAACTTTGATAATCATATATAGCTAAACCCCACCAAACAGTAAGGTCTTTGGGGAAGGTAACTTGGTAAGTTTGAAACTATGAAGGATCTGATGCTACCCTACTTGTAATTACAGAAGTCAAACATGAGCACCTCTTGTAGTGACAGAAGTCAAATGTGACTTATATTCATCTTTTGTTGTTGGTATATATTGAGTATTACAATTTTAATAGTTTCTTTTCCCTTCTTAAAGTGTATATACATTTTTTTGGCAATCTCTGTAAATACTTGTATATACATACAAAAGACTTCTTGATCAAAGAACAGACCAGACTATTTAATCACAAAGCCTGTTGTGTCCTGTGTCATTTCCCCACTCCCAATTCCCTGCAGCGTGACTCAGTGAAGGCCAGACTTAACACATGAGGAGAGAAACTCCTAAATAATAAAACTCAGCAACTTATATAGGACACCAGCACATCTATCCCTCCTCTCTTCCAGAGAAAGTAAAAAAGACATCTTTGCCTTAGAATGTAAGCAAAGCTTCTCTGGGAAGAGAGAATTTTTCTACTTTGAAAGTAAGTAAATGCTCCAGGACACATATGAATTTAAATTGTCCTGAGCAATATACCATCTCTACCTCCCACAGCATGCTTGCTATTCACTCAGAAAGCTCAGACTGTGAAGGAAAGTGAAAATATCCATGAAGCTGTGTCTTCCAGCTTAACCACATCCCTCTGAAATATGCATCTCTATTTCCTAAATGCTTGTTAAATGAGTGAATTACGTTACGGTATTCCCTTATTCCATGAGTCTCTGATTTTCAAGTACGCTAATTGACTTTTAAGAATTCCTCTTTTGACTATTTTCCCTCCTAATGGACTATAAACCTTTTATAAGCACAAGATGTACTGTATAGTTCTTTTGGAAACAGTGTTAATAGTGCTGGGCTATAAGGACCCAGAAAATACCTGGTGGCTCTCCTGCTTTTCCAGTTAGTCAACACCAGGAGGAAAACAACGAAGACAAATCTATGCTCTTGCTATTTTAGTGTAGACAATTTGATGATACGGTTTCAGAAGGTATAGAACTCTAACTATTTTGTTATTTTTGATGTTCTACACAGTGTAGCGAAGCATCTCCATGATATAATGCAGATGTCTAGCTAAATAGGAGTTTGGTTTCAATACCTAAAATTAGTGACTTTTCAACGATATTCCAAGGCAACAGCTCCCACTGAATTATCACTTATTCTGTGAGTTGCCCTGTCTCTGGCATTGTTTTCATATACTTTTTCACAATTTATCTTTGTATTTTGGGGAATAGACATTGGGTATAGTTTAAGTAGTTGTTTGAGCATTCTTTTTGGAATTTACTCAAAATGATTAGTTAGGCAGCCTGATTAGAAGACAATTTAGGTACTCCATTTTTCTCTTTCTCATGAATTTATTGGTTTAAAAGAAATATAGTCTGTTATATTACTGATTCATCCACAGCTTTGAAATATTGCCACACAAATCTGTAATTACTATACGAGGTCTGTCAATTAAATTTGCGAACTTGCCACCATGCTCGTACATTGGCAGCACTGTACAAACAGTTCAGTAAGGTTTTCATAACCTTCTATATGAAGTCTCACAGCTATGTTGGGGTAGACGTATGGTTGTGTCTTGCTGAGTCGTGTTCATTAATTTTATTGAGTGTTTTTGTGTGCTATTGTGAAATTGTCTGAGATTGAATTAGAGCATTAGACAAACATTAAATTTCATGTTAAACTTGACAAGGGTGGAAGTGAAATCAGGGACATGTTAGTCCAAGTTTATGGGGATAACGCCATGAAGAAAACAGCAGTGTAGAAATGGATTAAATATTTTTCTGAGGGGAGAGAATGTGTCACTGATGAAGAGATGTCAGGATGGCCAGTAATGAGCAGAACTGAAGAAACATTGCAAAAATTCACCAAATTGTGTGTCAGAATCATCAGCAGATTGTGAGAAGCATAGCAGAACAAGTAAATATTGATAGAGATACAGTTAAGAAAACCTTAACTGAAAATCTTGGCATGAGAAAGGTATGTGCAAAAATGGACCTGAAGGAGCTCACCAATGAATGAAAGCAAAGTAAGAGTTGAAGTTTGCCAAGACCTTTTGGAGAGGCAAAAGGAAGTTTTTGGCCCTGTTATCACTGGCGATGAAATATGGGTGTACCAATATGACTCTGAAACAAAGCATCAAAGTGTGCAATGGTGTCGTACCCCAATAAATTTTAATTTTTTAAAAAAGTATACAATAGAAGTCAGCCAATTCTCCATGACCAAAAAAGTTCTGTCTGTCCAAATCAAGAGTCAAAACCTTTTTTGATATCAGAAGGATTATTCATTATGAATTTGTACCAACTGGAAAAACAGTTAACCAAATTTACTACTCATTTGGAAGTACTCAAAACGCTGCACGAAAAATATGAAAATGACCTGAACTTTTTTGCCAACAATTCATGGCTCTTGCATCATGACAATGCACCAGCTCACATGGCACTGGCTGTGAGGGAGTTTTTAGCTAGTAAACAAATAACTGTATTGGAACACCCTCCATACTCATCTGATCTGGCCCCCAATGGCTTCTCTCTTTACCTGAAGGCAAAGGAAATATTGAAAGGAAGACATTTTGTTGAGATTCAGGTCATCAAGGGTAATATGATGACAGCTCTGATGGCCATTCCAAAAACAGAGTTCCAAAATTGCTTTGAAGGGTGGACTAGGTGCTGGCATTGGTGAATAGCTTCCCAAGGGGAGTACTTCAAATGTGACCACAGTGATATTCAGCAATGAGGTATGTAGCACTTTTTCTAGGATGAGTTCGCAACCTTAATCGTCAGACCTCATATATGAAGGATGGTGGGGTAGTTTTCCATTACCAACTAAATTGCCATATTATTTTTTTCCAGACACAATATAAACTGTCCATTCCATCACAAAATGCATACTATAATTTTAAAAAACAACATATCCAGACATGTGTCCAATGGATGTTGTAACACTCTGACAGGAATATGAACAACTTGGTATGTGAGCCCCCGTTTACTTTTGTTTATTTTTCCCTCAAGACATGATCGAAAATGTGGTTATTCGTCACTTGGCTGTGCTTGTTCCCTTCAAAGTTTGCTTTTATAGGAAGCAGTGAATATTTGTGCCAAGATTTTGTGATTGTTGTTGTTCTCTATTACTTTCACTGACATCAAGGTTTTCTCCCTGATTTATTTCGCTCTTCAGAAATACGAGGTTACTTTCAAAACAGAACATAGTAGGAATGTTTTGGGACACAATTAATATAGAGTATTCATTGTAAAACTAATTGTGTTAGATGATTATGATAGATTAAGAAGGCAGGCATCATATGCCATCATTCCTATCAAGAAATAAGGTTTAACTCTCCTCTCCTTGCATTCCACCTGCCTTAGTAATTTGTTGGGATGATAGAATGCATTGGAAGTGATGTGGGCATCCCAAACTACATCAAAGGAAGCTTGTAGCCCCAAAGAAAGCTGCAGTGTTAATAATTTATTATGTCAACAAATAAGGAAAAAATATTTCAATTTTAATTCAATAGTAAACTAAACATAACTTGATATAATTGCTCTAAAGTTAAAAAAATGTTATGCTATAAAACAAATAAAAAAAAAAGCACTCATATTTCCTATTCTGTCTACCTCAGTTGTCAGATGGTCTTTCTCTGTTACTAGGATCACTATGAAATGTATTTGAAAGATGATAAAAGAGAAAAATATTCACTCCTACTCTTTTTAGGAAGGCTTTTTTGTACACTTCCTGGGGAAAGTATTCATGACAAAATGACAAATAACCTAGGAGTAGCCTTGTTTTTATTTATAAGATATATGCTTCACTTACATCAACTTCAATAACATTAGAAATTACCTTTTAGTTTGTAAATTTTTTCTTTCTTTCTGGATAGGGTTTTTTTTTATCATTAATAAGATTATTTTGCTAACCTCTTTTGCAATGCATATTTTTAAAATCCTTACCACAGACCACATTGTGTAAGAGAACAAAGACTAAGAATAGTTTTTAAAATATCAACATTTGCAGTACATCAAACTAAAAAGCTTCTGTAAAGCAAAAGAAACTATCAACAAACTAAAAAGACAATCTATGGAATGGGAAAAACATATCTGCAATGCATATATCTGGTAAGTGGTGAATATCCAAAAAAACTCATATGACTCAATAGCAAACAAGTAACACAATTAAAAAGATGGGCAAAGGACCTGAATAGATATTTCTCTAAAGATATGTGAAAGGCCAACAGGTGTATGAAAATATGTTCTTCAACATCACTATTCATTAGAAAAAGTAAATTAAAACCACAATGAGCTATCACCTCATGTCTGTTAGAATAGTTATTGTCAAAAAGACAAGATATAATAAATGCTGGCATGGATGCGGAGAAAAGTGAACCCCTGTACTCTGTTGGTGAGATTGCAAATTGGCACAGACACTATTGAAAAAGTATACAGGACCCTCAAAAAGTTAAAAATAGAACTTTCAAAATTTTTTTTATTAAATTTAGTGAGTGACATTGGTTAATAAAATTATATAAATTTCAAGTGTACAATTCTATAATACATCATTTATATATTGCATTGTGTGTTCACCACCCAGAGTCAGTTCTCTTTCCATCACCATATATTTGACCCCCTTTACTCTCTTCCACCTCCCACCCTCCTCCCTTACCCTCTGGTAGCCACTAAACTGTTGTCTGTGTCTGTGAGTTTTTGTTTGCTTGATTGTCTTATTTGTTTGTTGCTTTCAGTTTTATATCCCACATATGAGTGAAATCATATGGTTGTTGACTTTTTCTCTATGACTTACTTTGCTTACCATGATAATCCCAAGATCCATCCATGTTGTCAAAAATGTCAATATTTCATCTTTTCTTATGGCCAAGTAATATTTCATTGTATATATGTACCACATCCTCCTTATCCAGTCACCTATTGAAGGACACTTTGGTTGTTTCCATGTCTTGACCATGGTGAATAATGCTGCAGTGAACATAGGGGTACACATATCTTTACAGATCAATGTTTTCAGATTTTTTGAGTAGACACCCAGAAGAGGGATTGCTTGGTCATATGGTAATTTTATTCTTAATTTTTTTGAGGAACCTCAACACTGCCTTCTACAGAACCTGTATCAATTTACATTGCCACCAACAGTATATGAGGGTTCCTTTTCCCCCAAAACCCTCTCTAACACTTGTTATTACTTGTCTTATTGATATTAGCCATTCTAACTTGGTGAGGTAGTATCTCATTGATCCAGCAAGTCTACTTCTGGAGATATAGTTAAAGGAAACAAAACATTAACTCAAAAATATATCTGCATTCCCCCATGTTCATAGAAACATTTTTTCCTTTTTTTAACAATAGACAAGACATAAAAACAACCTAAGTGTTCTTAGATGGATAAATGGATAAAGAACCTATTGTAATCATTTCATATCAAATCATCAATCAAACCATCTTGTTGTACAGCTTAAACTTATACAGTATTCTCAATCAAACTGACAAAAATTAAAAATATCCTTTACTACATAAAAATATGAAATCATTAATGGTGACTATATTTTTAAAAAAGATGTCCAAGATATTTACACTGAAAATAGAAATTGTTGCTCTGGGTAATTATAGAATGCTTGAATAAATGCAAATTTATACCATGTTCTAGAAAAGAAAAATAAGTACTACTAAAATGTTATGGATAGACAAACTACAGTGTATCAACAATAGAATATTATTCAGTGATTAAAAGAAATGTGCTCTCAAACCATGAAAAAACATGGAAGAAACTTTCTTCTATACTGCTAAATAAAAGAAGCCAACCTGAAAAGTCTCCATACTGTACAGTTCCAAATATATGACATTATAGAAAAGGCAAAACAATGGAAACACTAAAAGCATCAAGGGAGAGGAAGAAAGGGAGGAATAGGTGGAGCATAAGAGATTTTTAAGGCAGTGAATTTATTTCTTACAATAGTATAATGGTGGATGCAATAACATTAATGATTTGTGAGTGTACAATACAATTTATTTTCTTGGATTCTTTGGAATATCTCTTTCTATTATGCCCCAAAAATAAACAAATAAATTGGGCACATAAATATGATATAATATACGTATACATATCATTTACTTGTTTTATTTATTTATTTACTTTTGTTATTTTTCAGGCAAAGTAGAACAGTACACTAGGGAAAGGCTTGATTTGGGGACTCAAGAGAAAGAACAAAAATAAAGATTTCAATTAAATATAAAAATAGATGTGATTTTATTCAGAAGGATCCAACGAGGGAATGAAATCCTTAGAAAAGTAGCAGTATCCAAACATGAGCTGAGTGACAACATCATGTAGAAGTTGTAGAAAAGAATATAGTTTATTACATATATTATTGTTGACTTATAATGAATTTGAATCATGTGCACTGCAAAATAGATATTAGTCTAAAGGACTACACAGCATCCAAATCCATTGAACTTTTGTTTCCTCTATAAAGTTACTCTTGTTTTATTTTGTAGGGTTTAACTTCTTTGTCTGTTAGAATTTACTGCCTTCGAAGAAAAAAAAAAAAAAAAAGAAATATATATATATATATATATATATATATATATATATATATATGGTTTCCTGGGATTTGTGATTTTTAACTCACAAGGTTTTTCTGAAGTTATCACTCCATCTTTCCACATATTGAGTTGACTAGATAAGCTGTAATTCCAGAAAAAAATGGAGCACCAACTTGGTAAAAACCAAACATCTATCATTAATCAAGTAACAGGAAAAGTGAAATCAAGTGGAAAAAAATTGTAATCTAAGTAGAAAGATCCATGTGTGAATCCTGGTTTTACACTTTTACCCATTAGCCTTTGACATGTCATCTCACCATTTGAGCCCCAACTCCCTTATATGTAAAATGAGGATAGAAAAACCTACCATGGGGAACAAATGAAAGTTGAGTAAAGCTCTTTAGACATTCTTTTTTTCTTTTTTTAAACTGGGGAGAGCACATTTTTTCCAACTCTTTTTTAAAAAAAATATGAGTATTATTCTGTTACAATTTACATGTGTAGTTTTTCCTCTTTAGACATTCTTAAATGTATACTAATATTAGACGTTCTTATTCTTAAGTAGACTAATAACAATATTCATAAACCTATGGGCAGCATGAGAATTCTACAGAGCTGATTCTTCTGTGTGAAGTATACTCAAGCATGCTTTCTTCTACTTAGATATTGGAGGATATTCCTTTAAAATCATCAAGAGTAATCAGATGAGATGTGCTTTATAAGTATTTGTAATGTTTGCTTATTGAAACCACTATTTCATTTGGCATATTTGATTAGTTGTTTAAATATTTGGTAGTACGATAGGTTATATATGTTGTTCAGAGCTTGTCCTAAGCGATGGCTACCTGATAGTTGCTACTTATTGACTACCTTTGACATAACAGAGTAATAATGGCTCAAAAATATAGTTAAATCCCCATCCTATTGCAACTCTTAACTCTCCTGCTCTCAATATTTTAGGAAATTCTAATGGCGTTTTTATTCCCTTTGACCACCTCTGGCTTCAGTTCTTTATTTCTACTATAATTCTTATTCTATGTTATGTGACTTCTCACCTCTGTCATTTCTAAATGATACAACTCAGATAATATGAAGGGGGCTGAACACAAATATAAAGCCCTTCAACTTCGGTTTTCTCCTAACCTTAGTGTTACAACCTTATGAGCTTAGTACTCTCCAGTTTCCCATAATGGTTTTGCATAGTTCATCTCATTTATTCTTATAAATGTCAATGAGTGGGTTTTTATAGAGCATTTTAGAGAGGAGGACACTGATATCAGAATGGTTATAAAATGAGTCCATGTGATTCAATAGGGCCTTACAGAATAGGATTTCAACCTCTAACCTCATTCTAGAACAGAAATACTAATACTATTTCCCTGTTTAAGTTCATGATTTGACTTCTTCCTCAGTAAGTACTCTCATCCATTATCTTGCATAATGCTTTGTCTTTTTTTGTTAATTTTATCCTCTCATTTTCTTCATTTTGCAAATCTACAGGGAGTAGTATTTCCTCTATTTATTTTTAATCCCTTTTTCAGTCTTTATTGTTTTTCTGAATGACATAAACACCAATCAAAATATAATTATAAATATTTCAGGCGTTAGCACACTGAAATTTTGATATTAATAATTTCTGTTTCCTCTCTTTTCCACCATTTATAGTCAACACATTTTGCAAGTTTGGAATTGCAATACCCTGGCTTCAATTCCTAGCTATGTCAAGTAACCGATTATTTCAACTTGAGCAAACATCTATTTTTTTAACCTCAGTTTTTTAATCTGAAAAATAAGCTTAATATTTTTCATTACAAGAATATTTTAAAGGTAATATGATAATGCATGTAATATTTTGCAAGTAAGAACTAAGCCTTCTTATGCTTTAATTTTCATGTAACTGAAGTAGCTTGTAATTCTGAAAAATACTAGTTCTTAATAATGGAGTAACGATTTGCAAATCTCATTTTAATTGGATAATGATAATTTAGAAATATCTCATTTTCTGCCCATCGTTGACCCACTTCTAAGTGATGGCAATTTATTCACAGTAGAAGCCAGTGCTATGCTTAGGGGGAGCAATTATTAGAATCTTGTATCAACCACACATGCAGAATTTCCAAGTTGTCAGCAAAATAATATGCAAATTATTAGCAGACCGAAATTAGCAGACTTGATGGAGGTAAACACAATAAATTCTACACAGTCTGAAACTCTCATTAATTAAAAAACCCAAGTTTAGATTTGAGTTTTTGGAAAACAAATCCCTGGGTGCATTTCTTCCTTTTATTCTAATTGTTTGAACCACTCACTTATTGCCATAAAATGATCAGTGCTTATATTTACATGTTTGGTTGTTTTTACAATTAGGTTCAGCTTAGGGTATATAAAGCAATACATTTCCCTTAAGGTTCAAACTATTCTTAAATAATTATTTGCCTTTTGCAGGTTAGTTGACTTTGAGCTTAGCAGCCACAGTATAGAATGTTTTATTTCTGTTTTAGCTTTTTTTTTCTTTTGATTACAACTTAGCTCATGTGCTTATGAATTCTGCGATTTTAGCTATTTTACAGAGAAATAATGTGGTGTGACTGTATGAGGGTGCAATGCTGATCTTCCAGTTTAGAAATGCACTTTAGAGTTTTGGTTTTAATCCACAAAAGCACAGCCACATCAAACTTGACGGAATACAAGATTTGTAATTCTCCTATTGTCATACCTCACCCAGTACCATAATTTCTTATCCTCTCAATTCATCCTTCCTACTGAAGTAGAATGGGGCATTTGATAATACTCATGTTATTAAGGTGATGGAATTCATCCATTCACTTACCAGATATTGAATGAGCACTGTCTATATGCCAGAAAGAAAGAGATAAACATGTTATCCTTTGGGAGAATTCCTCCATTATTATCCGAAGAATCATGTTAAAATGCAGATTCAGATTCAGTGGGTTTAGCATATGGCCTGGTGTTCTGCATTAGCACAAGCCCCTTAGGAGTAATAATGCTACTGGCCTGACCAGGGATCATGTTGTGAATCACAAGAATCCACGAAAATGATAAAGAGAAAGAATAAAAATGAAATAAATGAAATAATTTTTCAGAAAGTCTCAAGTATGATGGAGAAAAACAAATCAGGGAATGCCTATAGAATTCAAGGAGAAGGTTTCCAATTTTAAATAAAGTAGTCAGGAAACTCTTCACTGAAGGTGATATTTGAGTAAAATCCTAAAAGACTTGGGTAGCAAGACAAGCAGATATCTAGTATCTGGGGAGGGGAGCATTCCAGGCACAAGATATACAAAACACTTTGGGTGGCAATTGGCAATATGACTAATACATTGATGCATGGCAAAGAGGCAAAAGTGGCCCAGGTGAAATGAACACTGGAAGAGGCTTGGGGGAAGAGGTCAGAGTAAGCCCAATAACTGTGTTTTGTAGCCTTTGAGTAATGACTTTGACTTTTATTTATGTGGTTTGATGGGCTTTGAGCACAAGAGTGATAGAATCTGATTAACTTTTATCAGGATGATTCTTATCACTGTTAGGACACACACACACACACACACACACACACACACACAATGCAGAAACAATGAGATCAGGGAAGAGGTGCTATAATAAAGAAAGTGGAGATGGTGGTTTTTGCATGGAATGTCAACAATAAATGTGATATGTGATAGATCTATTTTGATGCTAGAAGTGTCACTGATGGACTAGTGTAGTAACTGAGAGAGGGTAAAAAAGAGTAATTAAAGCTTATCAAAATACTTTCACCTGAGAAACTGGAAAAAAGGAGCTTCCATTAAGTGAGATGGGAAGAAAAACTTCACAGTAGAATAGGGAGATGAGCACGATTTTGGTTTTGAACATGCTAAGAATGAGATAACCATTAGACAATCAAGTTGCATTGTTGAGTAAGCAACTGGATATGTGAGTCTGGAATTGAAGCTAGAGATATAATGTAGGTGTCATCTGTCTTTATATGGAATTTGAAGGCAAGAGCCTAGATAAGATCAATATGAAAGCTGGTATAGATGGAAGTGTTCCATTAATAAAATATTAAGGAATTCCATTATTTAGACATCAGAAACATGAGGTAAGACCAGGGAAAGACCATGAGAAGAAGTGAAATTTGTCGGAAAAGGAAACCAAAAGTACTTGGTGACTTGGAAGCCACACAAGCAATGTTTTTAAGGACTGAAAGACGAACTGAGTCCTTAGCTAATGATGAGTTTATAATCAGATGTAGCAAAGTGAAGCACAGTGAAGATCCTTAGAACTGTTAATTTGATAATGTGGTATGCTGATTAAAATGGATTTAAAATGGAAGGGGAGAAGACACAAAACTGACAGCTCTTCAAGGAAAGTGTTTTTTGTTTGTTTGCTTAGCCTTAAAGGAAGAGACATAGGATGAAAGAAAAAATCATTCAAGGTTGTGAGATACAGCATCTAGCTTGTATGCTGAGAAAAGAACACTTAGAAGAAGATTGATAGTGTAGGTAAGGGAAAGTGTAGTCACAGGAGCAATACTCTTTCATAGGCAAGAGGATGTGTGATCCAGTGTACAGGTGGTGTGACTGGCTTAGCTAGGAATATGAAATGTTTATCTTTTACAACAGAAGACTAGGAGGAAATGTGAATAAAGGTACAAGTCTCTGGGTAGATGTGGTGAAGCAAGGTGAAAAGCAGAGAATGAGGACAGAGAGGAGGTATTGGAGGTATCAGGAGACAGGAGTAAATAAGACATAATCACTTAGCAGGCCAAAAGGATTTAAGAATTAAGAAAGTTCAGGGTGACTATAAGAAGGAATTATGGACCTGCTTGATATTAGAGATCAAGAATGTAAACCCAAACCAGAAAACATGTTTACATATTTTCTCCAGCTATATTCAGCTGATTTACGATGCCCTAATTGTGCCTTGGCTTTATTGGGATGTCTCAGAAGAAGCCATAAACTCAGGAAGCAATGACAAATATGTAACAGTATCTCATTGTATTATTATATAGGCTTACTCTATAAATCACAGGACAGGCCTGAGCATGCTTAAAATTGTAAGTGTACTTTTAATAGTCTTAAAAAATATATATATCCTAATAGTGATAATGTAATATCCTCCAAATGATTACTTGCAACCATGCCCTGAAGCATTTAGTGCTTTCACATGGGTGTGTGATTAAAAAGAGAAGAAAGAATGAGTTGCCATAGATAGCCAAGCATATTCAGAAAGCAAGACCTAGTGTAATTTATGATTTAAGTCCCGAGAGGAAGATGGTTGTAGAAAGAAAGCAATATGGTAGGGTTTCTTCTTATACTTGTAAGTGCAAAGGACATCTTACTAATCTTAGTTAATGGGAAGGAGAGATGGAAAAGAGAGAGAAAGAAATAGAAAGGGGCCATACTGCCTATTACATGGAGAGAAGATTTTGTTTTTTGTCCTTATATTTTATGTTTTTATACGGCTGCCACTTCAGCCATGTGTAGGATGAAACTAATGTTAATTACACTTTGTTCAGTTTTCCATTATATTTTTAACATATACAATCATAAATGATGAATATGGAATATAGGTATCCTATAATCTAAACATTTGGTTATTACTTCCCCCATCCAGAGTCTCTCACTGGTTCTTCCACCAAAATTGTGCCTTTAACTCAGCCCATGATATGCACATAATGAGACTGATACAATGTTTACTGTACCTGATATACAAAGCCCTTTTGGGGGGCAAAAGTGTGGACCTATTAACTGTATGCTTCTTTGGCACTTCATCTATTATTTCTGTCTCTTTAGAGCTTGGTTTACTTAAAAACATCATCCTTTTCCGACTCTATACTTGTTTCTCAGATCTAACAACTTGTTTGGGTTCTGTGGTTATGACTCTGGGCCTTCCTTCTTTTTATTTTTTTTAAAGATTTTGTTGGGGAATTGGGGGAGGGGAACAGCATTGGGGAATCAGAGAAGGAGAACAGACAAGCTGCTGTCTTTTTGTTCTTCTGTTTAGTTGTGGAGGACATCATTTCACTGGCCCATGTTGTTATTATCATGTGCTCTTCCAGGTGAGGCAAATCGGTCACCGGCCTCTGGACTGCCGCTCATGGCGGCTCTTGGCATCTCACACCAGCAGCCGGCCACTCATGCTGGCTGCCAGCCACTCAGTGTAACTTATGGCAGCCCACTGCAGAAGGGCCTGCAGCCCATGCCAGCCCGGCGACTCATGGCAGCCCAGCTCCAGGTGGAACTGTTGTTCACCATCTTAGCTATAGAGGGCAGTGTCACTGGCCCTCATATGTGGGATCCGAACTGGGGCCCTGCTGCTGAAAGCCAGCTCCCAACCAATGCACCACTCGGCCGGCCCTCAGCCTTTAGTCCTTAATCTACTTTTGTATTCCTCCTTCCTTTACTCCTGACTCACCTATTTCAGTTATAACCCTTAGGACTCAGGCTCAGTATCAGCATACCAGGCCATTATCTCTTTTAGTCTTCCCATGTATTATATAGAGAAATCAGACACCTAATAATATATCAAAAATTTAAGCATATTGGTTAAATCTTCACCTGCTTTAATTTCCATATCCAGGTTCACAGAGTCTATCATTGTACATAATAATTCCCTTCTATGTAAATACCCAATGTCAGAGTTGTGGCACTGATTGCTCGCTGCCATGAACTGTGGAGCTAACCTCTTAAATGGTATGGTCACCTTCAAGTTTATCCCTATTCAAGCCATCCATACAGAGAGCTGTCAAATGATTGTTCCTAAAATAGTGCTTTTATCAGTGGTTTTTGATTTATTTAATATGCCAAATATGTTACTATAGAACATATAGAAAAGATGTTAGGGCTGGCCGAGTGGCGCAGTGGTTAAGCACTGGCTTGGGAAGTCAGCGGCCCCGGTTCAGTCCCACATATGAGGGAAAGAAAATATGTCTTTGAATTGCATTCAAAATATCTCACCATCTTGTCCCATCCTATCTTGTTAGTCATCATTATTATTTGAGTAATCAATGTCTCAACAACACTGAACTCCATTCTAAATATAAATTTTATTTTCCTTCATTATACTTGTATATCATTCAGCACTACAATTTAGAATGCCCTTTATTCTAGCATCTCAACTTTTGGAAATCCTATCTCATTCTTTCAGGTCCTATTATAAGGCCTTCCATGAGATCTTCACATATTAAAATTAGTTAATTAATGGCAGAATTAAATTTTTCCTTCTTTGACAATCCAAATCTCTTTATTCTCCTGTTACCAAAAATTATCAAATTTTGCTTTGAATTACTATTAGGTGCACATATAATTTTACCTCTACTATATAGTAGAAAAGTTTAAACATTTATATTTATAATCTTTTCAAGGATTTAGCAAATATTTGGCAAGAGCAAATTATGGGTCATCAGAAAAGTCATGACGCATTTTTGCATTGAAAAATGTAGAAAAATATGTCATGACTTTCCTGATGACCCAATAGATAAAATTATTGACAATAATTATTATTTTTATTTTTATTTTATTGGGGATCAGAGTGCTTTTCCAGGACCCAACCAAGTAGTATCAATCTTGTTGTGGAAGGCAAAACTCAATGGCCCATGTGGTGATCGAACCGGCAAACTTGGTATTATGAGCACTGAACTCTAAACAACTGAGATAATCAGCCACCCCAAATTACTGATAATTATTAATTGACAATTCAAAAATATTTAATATTATCCTCTTTTCAATATGATAGTGTAACTACAATGGATTATAATAACTATACAATCATATGTATCTAGAAAACCAGACAAAATTCGTGAAGTAACTATGTTCATGTATTAAACAAAAGGCTATGCATGGGGTGTTGTTAGGAGTTGGTTTGAGATGCCAGCTCTGAGCAGCAGAGCCCCGTTTCTGATCCCACATAGAGGTCCAGTGACGCTGCACCCTCTACAGCTAAGATGGTGAACAGCAGCTCCACCTGGAGCTGGGCTGCTGTGATGCACTGAGGGCAGCATAGGCTGCAGTGGGGCTGGCAGGCAGCTGGCATGCGCTTTCATGAGCTGCTGTGAGCCACCATGAGGGGCCATCTGATGGCTAGCGAGTGATCTGCCTCACCCGGGAAGAGTGTAATGATCATGCCAACATGGGCCAGTGAAGCAACATCCTCCACAACTAGGTTGAAGAACAAAAGGACAGCAACTTGTCTGTTCTCTTCCCTGATTCTTCAATGCTGTTCCCCTCCCCCAATTCCCTAATAAAATCTTAAAAAGAAAAACAACAAAAAAACAAAAGGCTATGCAGGACTGTTATCCCTGAGAGAATGGGAACAAGAATAGTAAACTGGCTCATTGCCCTATTTTTTAGCATGAAGGCATTTATTGAACACCAACAGAGGAATGTGGAATTCCAATAGAACACAATATCTTTTCAAGCTGACAAAACCCAGACCTTCAAAACTTAGTATTTATAATGTCCAGCATATAATAAAATATTACCAGACATGCAAAGAATCAAGAAAATTTGTATGTAACCAGAAATGGCATAGATAGTGGAATTGGAAGACAAAGAGTTTAATGGACATATAAAAAATCTATGCAAAAATGGGGGAAGAAAACATTACCATAATGAAGACAGAAATAGAAAGACAAACTAACATTTCTAGAAATTAAAATGGATGTCTGAAGTAAAAAATTTACTTAATGGAACTTTTACCAAATTAGACTTTAGTGAATACAGACCAATAAGCTGAAGACAGCAATAGAAACCAAATATTTAAACTGATTTGCAAAGTGAAGAAAAGCAAGAGGTAAGTTAAGAGCAGAAAAGATATCTGAGTTACTAATGGCCAAAGAAAACCCAGATTTTATGAATAGTATTAACCTATGGATCTAAGACAGTGAATGAATCCAAGCCAGGATAAAGAGACAACCGCAAATTAGAAATCTCACAACCAATTGTTAAATATATAATAGAAAAAAATAATTAAAGCAACAATACAGAAAATGTAGATTATGAACACCGGCACCAAAATAAGAATGGAGAAAAAAGAATAACTTATCATTAGAAAAAAATATGATCCAAAACATATTGAAATGTCCTGTCTAATGTACTAAAAGAAAACATAGCCTACTATTATAAATTCCATATCAAGTAAAACTATTTTACTAAATTGACAGCAAAATAATTTATATTTCAAGAACAAAATCTAAGAGATCTTCGCCAGCATATCTACAATGGAAGAAATGTTAAACAAAAAACAAAACAAACAAAAAAACCTTAAATGTCTAGCTGAAAGTCCAGATATAAAACTGAATTTATATAAAGAGTCTAAGAATGCCATTAAATAGTGATTCTGCAATTTTTTAAAAGTCATGTTTCTCTAAGTATGCCATTCCTTACATATACCGTTGCTTTCAATTCTGCATTGTGAGACTTTTCTTTCTTAAAAGCATCTTAGCTTCCTCATTTGTGCTTTAATAGCTACTCTTCATTCTACAAATTTGACAACTTTCACTGAATTTGTTATTTCCTCATCATATCTGGAGAATATATTCTTCAGAATCCTTATACATCAAAATGAAGTTAATTTTCTTGGACACTTGCTTTCTAATGAAACACAATTTATTCTTAAAAACCAAGACTGGTTTGGTTGTCAAGATATACAGGATCATCATGGGTTAGGTCTAAAAAACATTGCAGTTATGCTAATGACAATTAAAATCAAAGGATGACTGTTCTTCCTGTTTCAGAATGTGAGAACAATGTGGTGCTGAGTTGCTGCCTAGATAGCATTGGCAAACAAAGGGGTTTAAGGTCACGGACATATATGTTAAATTAGATGAGTCACATTAGATGTCCTTTAATTCAAGAGATGAAGTCTTTGCTTCTTTGGGAGACATGCTCTGTAAAGAGCTGGTTAAATGGCAGCATGAAGTTCCACCTGGGCTGGAGCTTGTGCTCATGTATTACTTTGCTATTATTGCCATAGTTAAGTACTACAGACTGGGTGACTTACACAACAGAAATTTATTTTTTAAAGATTCTGGAGGCTGGATGTCCAAGATCGAGGTGTCATAATTGATTTCCTCTGAGGACCTGTCTCCATGTATGGCCATCTTCTCTCCATGTCTTCCTTTGGTCTTCCCTCTGTGCATGTCTGTGTCCTAATCTCTTTTTCTTATAAAGATACCAGTCATGTTGGATTAGGACCCATTCATATGACTTCTTTTTTGTGTGTGCCATAATTGATCTTGAAAGGCCTTATAGTGGCAATTCTGATGTACTAGGAATTAGGACTTCAAGATAGGAATTTTATGAGGGCACATTTCCATGCATAACAGTCCTATCTGAGGAGAGTTAAGGAAAGTCTCTGAGTAACTCCACACCTCTGTGACACCTGTTTCATAACAATGACCTGTCTAGTTCAGACGTCATGAGACATCTAATCTATTTAAATTGTATTCAAGTGAGGCTTCTGCCACATAACATTTGGCTTCTTGTCTGAAAGTACCATTCCTGGACAAGGTGAACTTTATCAGCAATGCTGACACTTTCTTTCCAAACGGAGATGTGGTTTGGCTATCTAGGGAGCCATAACAGAATATCATCATGATGAAATGTGCTTTTGATTCTGGCAGACATTTGTCTGACACCAAATTCCCATCAGCACTCATAAAGCACCCCAGAAAAAAAAAAAGAAAATCTCTTTATGAATGCCATTTAGATTGCCAGAAAAACTTGTAATGCTATTACTCATTTTTAGCCATTGCTTAAATTGTCCTATGAACTTTAACAGGATGTGCACATCTCTAATAACTACACTATGTTATAGAGACATACCTACAAACAATTCTGTAAATAATGTTAGTGCCCTACTGTGTTTGAAAGTAATAATTAAAGAATGAAAACTTGATGATACATCATTCAGAAACAGCAGACATTGATAAAACATAAATCTTCATTTTTGTCTAGGCATCTGTTTGTTTCTACATGGCAGGCCTATGTATTTTGGAAAGTAAAACAAAAATAAAATGTATAGAAAGCAGAATCAATATTTATATGCTCAGAAGATCAGTATTGTTTCCTCAAGAAAAGAAATGGTGTTAAGACTGCAAAAATATTTTCATGGTTTTTATTGACCTCAGTAACTATAGGCCAGGAAATTATATTTGGAGAGGACTGTCCTTATCATTTATATGTTGGCATTTAAGCCAGGGATAGTGGTAAATTTCATTCTGTGTAACCATTCACTTTGACATTTAGTCACTTACTGTCTCTTGTAATTATCTAAGAGCTTCATTGTTTACTGATCATCTTGGCAAGATTCTACAGTCTGCGAGTATAGTATATCTTTGAAAAAAAATGCAGGCAGTAATCCATCCCAGAATTTCCTGATCAATGCTGGAATGACAGTCTATATTCAGGGAATATATTGTAATGCTGGATTTGAAAACTGGCTGTAAATGCCATCCTAACCTCCCAAGGATAGCATTCTTCAACCTGAACCAGAATCCACAAGAATTTCAGGAGATAAGAATGGAGTCATTCAACATACATCTTTAACTAGCTCCTCAGGAAAATGTTCCTTCTCACTAAAGTTCTAGAATTTTATTACATGATTTTATAATGTTCATTGAGCCACTCAAATCAGGACCCTAAAGGTTAATTCAGATTCCCCTACCCTGATCATAAATCCAATCAGTTGCTAAGTTTTATTAGTTTTGGTCTTTTCAAAATGATTGATATCCCTTCCTCTTTTCCAATACCATTCATTGCCATTTGTCATCATTCGAGCTCTCCTGATTGTTTACTTTGATCCTATCATAATTCTGTCATTGGTCTGGGTTTCTCTCATCTAATCATCCCATTAATTTACTCTCCACTTAGGACCCAGGGTGATCTTCCTTCAGGGAAAACCAAACCCTGCCAAAGATCAAGACCCTGTAGGGGGTCTGTGTGGTCTGCATGCTAATCTCAAGCTTTGTCTCAAAGTACAGGATATCTGTCAAAATCTGACCTTAGTTACATCTCCGCCATTCTTATTCTCGCTCGGGGTTCAATAAATACTATTTATAATGTAATGATATTAATTTTAAGTAAATTATTTCATTAACTAATACATATCAGCTACCCTGCTAGGAGCTTTAAATTTGATTTAGAATAGAATTTTCTATGTTTAAGTTCATTTTTATGTGCTGTGATGGAAAGAGGTCAGCATGGAGGATTATAATAGACAAAAGGTCAGGCTTCAAAGAATTTACAATTTTGAAAATTAAATTGCATATTAGAATTCTGATTTGTGAAGAGATTATATGACACATTAAAGGAAGATTTATGAATCAAATAATAAATTTTGTTATATAAAGTTTTAGTGAACTGTGAAGAATTAAGAGAATCTAGATAAATAGAATATGCATAAGTGGAAAGTCATTCAGGCAGAGGAAAAATCAAAAGCAAATATCTGTATGTGAGGAGGAATATATAGTTTAGTGGGTGGTTGAAAATAGCTTTGTCCTGTATTAAATTGTTTTGTCAACTCATTCTTGGGAGTACCAGAGAAATGAATGGTTTATTAACAAAAATACAGCTCAGGCAGGGGATAGTGGCAGCAAGCTTTTTTCTATCTGTATTTCTTTCCAATATAAAACCAAAGATCTTTCAAACCTATATAATTTTACTAACCAATGTCATCTCACTAAATGCAATAAAAAAGAATTAAAAAAACAATCTTTCTTAATTAATCCCCTCTGATGAGCTTCCTGAATAATAATAACAAAAACTGAGAGAATATTTAAATGTGTTATCACTAGGAGTGAAAGCCAAAAAATCATTGTTGACTTCTGCTATTAAATTCTCCATTGACAAGCCAATGTTTTGAATTTGGAATTAGTGAATTCCATGAATTTATTATGGCATTTCTCCAATTTTGGATGAAAACTCAATTGATGCTAAAATCTGAAGGGATGGTGATCTCCTTCAAATGATGTCAGTTGTTCCCTTTTACACATTCATTAGGTGCATCATATTTAGATGTGATGTTCTCTTCAGAAGTAAAGAATGGAAATAACTATTATATATAGTATATCTATCCATCTGTATCTATTTCTATATCATCTATATCTATGTCTCTTTACCTATCCATCTGTCTGTTTTTTTATCTATCTCCACCTTTCCTGCTGCTATTATTGACTTTTATCCTGGCATTTCTCATGACGTAAGAGAAAGGTCTTTTCTTTAGAATTTTAGACAATAGATACCATGTATGTACATGTATGAAGCCTTAATAACACTTACTAATCAACATTTGCATTTATTTTCTGGTGAATATAAAAGAGAATAATGCTTTTGAAAGCCTAGGATCATTAAAAGAAATTTTTGGAATACTAAAAAGATTATTTAAAAAACAAGATTTTATGAAGACGAGAGCTGGAAAGGCATTGGGAAGAAAAACCTTGGACAAGGACAGTAAGGAATAAAAATTTATAACTGAACTCATCAATTTTTTCAAATAAGAATATGCAGAGAAATCAGATAAGAATTTCAGTAAGCTTCATTTCTACTTACAAAGTAAGCTTATTAATAGAAATAGTCTGTAGAGTTTAGTTAAGAGCTTCTCTCCCTGTTTCAATAAGCATCAAACTAACGAATCATTCACATCTTCATTTCACTAAATACAGAAGGGCATAAGGAAGTGTCTAATTGTTAGTTTTTAATGTGAAAATAGTTATAAGATGTCATTTTCAATTAGGCTGCTACTTCAGTTCTCTATGGTAAAAAGAAATGTTTCCTTTATCATAACAAAAGAAAAAATAAACTCTGGAATAAGCATTCTTACTTTCTGATACTACGGTATTTCCAAAAAATGTTCATAGATTAAAATGAGCACTAATGATCTCACAGTATTTAGCCCAGTTCAGGAATATCAAGTAGGGAGTTTATAGAAAGTCCTTTTCTTTCTTCTTTCAAATCAACTTAAATGAATACAAATAAAATGAGTAAATGATTTACAGGTCAATATTAAAATGCATAGTCCTAGGTGTAAATGGGGAACAGGAGGGCAGATGATTACAAATGAATGCTACTCCTGCAGAGACAAGGATGCTTTCTGGACATTTTACATGAGCTTATGGTTCTGGAATCCCAGTATCATATATTTACTCTAGTTGTAAAAAATAACACACTGTTTAAAATGTAAAACTATTTATTATATTTTAAAACCTCAAAAGGACTGGTAATCTGTCTATAAAATGTTCAGTTTCCCATGTGGACATCATCTAAATAGAGTCTGTCAGAACATGGCATCAAAGGAGAGAGCATGCTGCCAAAATAAATTATGTAGTTATCGAAATATGACATCATCTTCACCTGTAATATTTGGGGAAAGTAGCATGAAATGCTGGAAGCTGTGACAAGTTACTGTCTGTACAGTTGGGTGTACCTTATTCATAAAAGTAACTCATTTGCAGTACCAGAATTTTATTTTGGGAAGAAACTGACTTAGTGGTATTGAAAGGGGGGTGAGGATGATATCTGTAAGAATTGTTTATAACATTGTTTACACGATTTTTTATATCTGTTTTTTAGAGTATTTTTTTCACCTATTGACATTTGATTTTTTTAAGTTAAATTTATTGCAGTGACAATGGTTAGTAAAATTATATATGTTTCAAGTGTACAATTCTATAATACATCATCTATATATCCCATTGTGTGTTCACCACCGAGTCAGTTCTTCCATCACCACATATTTGATCCCGTTTTCCCTTTTCTACCCTACTCTCCCTGCTTAGTCTTTGTTGACCGCTAAATTGTTCTCTGTGTCTATGAGTTTTTGTTTCTTTATTTGTTTGTCTTGTTACTTTGTTGTTTTCAGTTTTCTATCACACATATGAATGAAGTCATATGTTTCTTGATTTTTTCTGTTTGACTTATTTTGCTTAGCATGATAATCTCAAGATCCATCCATGTTGTCACAAATGGCACTATTTCATCTTTTCTTATAGCCAGATAGTATTCCATTGTGTATATATACCGTATCATCTTTATCCAGTCATCTATCGAAGGGCACTTCAGTTGTATCCAGGTCTTGGCACCATAAATAATGCTGCAATGAACATCGGGGTTAAAAATCTGTAGGGATAAATGTTTTCAGATTTTCTGGGTAGATACCCAAGAGAGAGCTTCCTGGATTATATGGTAATTCTATTCCTAATTTTTTGAGGAACCTCAAAAATGCATAGTAATAGAAAATGATGTAAAGGGGAACAATGATCCTCTGAGAAGCTAAGAATTCTGGACAAAGCATACTGTTTTCCTACATATAGATGATTTTATCATGATTTTAGACTGCAGATGTCAGAGAATGTACCCCTGAGGACCTGTCTTCACAAAGATGTTAAAAGAGATGACATTTCAATGGTGTATGCAGACAGGTCAGGGTGGGGACATGAGTCTGAGGCTCATGGCACCATTTGTGATCTGACCTATGATCATGGTTTCTTCAGTTTCTCAGCATTTTTATTTTCAGATTTGTTTTGGCGATAATTTTTTTAGCATATGATAATCTATATTCTATTTTCTTAAGGCTGATTTCATTGACGTTAATTGATGTTAAGTTTTCTCATTGATGTTAATTTTTTTCCCCTTGAGGAATGTAATTCCATTTTTGTGGAGAGATTAAATGGGGAAATGATACTTTCTTGCCAGTTTTAAGTAATTTCTTTATCTCAATTACAATTCTATTTGCCAGAATTTAGAAACTGAAATATAGGTGCTGAATATTTGCCATTTGCGAATCCCAGTGAGCTCTTCAGCTGTCTGTCCTGCTGTGTGCCCAGCACCGGCTGGGCTTCCCTGTCAGCTGATGGCCAAGGCTCCACCAGGTCAGAGAGCAGCGCAGCTCCGTCACTCCCTGGACTTGGGCAGTCCCTCCCTCCCTTTCCCCTGTCAGTCAGGCCTAGAGATGCTGAGGTCTCCCTGTTGTTGCTGGTTCTGGTACTTTGCCATCTTTGACCAGTTAGGTATCCCTTAGCTCCTCCCACATCTTGGAAAACTCTTCACTTACTCTCTGAACATTGAAATTTTTCTGCAGGAACCAACTGATGCTTATTTAGGTATATTACAGATACACATATGATGCTTTGCATTCATATGGTAAGTTTATTACATAAACTGAATACAGTGGGGTACAACTAAGAAACAACCACATAGTGTATGATTCCATGGTATGAAATATTGAGAATTCACCAAGCCACAGAGAAGGTAGATTAGTGGTAGCCTAGGGCTGGGCAAATAAGAAGATTGAAGGGTGAAGGCTAAAGGGATCAATTTCTTTCTGGGTGCTGACCATGTTCCAAAATTGAATGTGGTGATGGATGCACAACATTATGAATATAGAAAAGCCATTGAATTATGCACTTTTAATATGGTATGTGAATTATATCTCAATAAGGCTTATATTTTTTTGTTTGTTTTTTAATAAAGGAAGTTTATAAGAGCTCCATTCATAGTTGCCACAACTGGGAAGCAACTAAAATGTTCAGGGTGAATGGATTAAGCAACTGTGGTACATCCAGATGATAAAATATTATTCAGCACTAAAAGAAATGAGCTATTAACCTTACATGCATATTACTAAGTGAAAAAAGCCAATTTGAAAAGGTTACACAGTGTGTGATTCCAACTAGATGACTTGCTGGAAAAGCAAAGTTCTGCAGACAGTAAAGAAATCAGTGTTTGCCCAGGGACGGGGGGCAGAAGGGTGAGTAGGCATTAAACAGAGGATTTTCAGGGCAGTGAACCTACTCTGTCTGATATATAATGGGGGACACCTGTCATACATTGGTCTAAACCCATAGAATGTACAAGACCAAGAATGAGCCCTCATGTAACTATGGACTTTGACTGATAATGACATGTCCATGTAAGTTCCTGGATTCTAAAAATGTCCCAGTGTGGTGCTGGATGGTGATAGTGGGGAAGTGTGTGTGTGTGTGTGTGTGTGTGTTGCATGTCCCAAAAGTATTTGTGCAGTTTAAGCTTCACTAACGGCAGAGAAGTAAGTGCTAGAGACTTACCCCAGGACAATATGAGGGTTTAATTCTTTACATTTATTTTATACTGATTTCATTTGTGTGAATGTTGAATACATGAATGATTCATTTTAATTATTGGAGTCAGCCCCTCTGATGGAAGAAAGTAAAAGCTAACTGAAATACACTAAAATTTGCTGTTAAACATTCAGAGAAATACATATAAAAGAACTTTAAGTTCTATGTCTTGGTCCATGTGAGGCAAAACATTCTATAGGAAAGATGGATTTGAGGACATAGATGACCCTGAGTGTGAATGTCTGGGTACAAGCAAACATTCCAGGCAGTATTTCAGACTTTTGAGGTAAGCCCCAAGTCAAGTTTTCCACACAGTAAAGGGGAACCCAGGTAAAATCTGGGTCACAGATGGAATCAGCAGAACATTTTAGTAAGGTAAATATATGATATAATGAATGCTGGTTTGGGAAATAGAATGGCAAGGTAGGGCAGAGGGACCTAGAGAGGCCCAAGAGGAATGGAGGAATCTTCTGGGCTGGTGGGGGGGGAGGGGCTGTGTCACAACCCTTTGTGACTCATCAATGGTCTGCGATGCAGGCTGGCAATAAAGTCAAGAGTCTGCATTCTCAGAGCTCACTTGCTTCAGGCAGCTTGGCAATTCAGATCATGGAGTTCGGAGAACGGAATGTGTTCTTATTTCTGAATAGTTTTCTTGACATTTGTCTGAGCTTCGGCTAAATATCATGATCCTCACTTGCCTGTGTGGGTTCTGGCGGTTCCTTCTGTTCCTGTGCCACCTGGTGGGGATTCCGTCTTTACCATCCATCTGGGAAACGAGCAACATCCCAAAGGTAACAAACCCTGAGCGAGCCCCATCAGAGTTTCTTTAGTGTTGTTTCTGTTCCTAGTCCCGCCTTTTACAGTGAGTGTGGTTGGCTCAGAGTAATGCCTGAGGTGGGGAGTCTGACAGAATAGAAATTTTCATAGAAGAATAGGCATGGCCGGGTTCAGCTTTGACTGTTTCTTGGAAGCTCACAGACCATCTGGGTGTGGTAGGGGACCGAGTCCAGAATCCAACCCCTAGCAGTGATTTCCTGGCCCTGGCTTGGGTTATTCAGAGAGTTTGGGATCTCTGCAGGAGAACTGAGTTCCCCAGCACTTCACATGGGTCACATTCACATGTCAGGCATCACTGCACAGAGCCTCCCTATGTGTCAGTCTGATCAGGAGAGTAGTGCTGAGCCTCTGAGAGCCTCTCAGCAGAGGCTGGAGCCTGAGCTCGGCCCCATCTTACAGGGTTCTATGTGACGGGGCAGAGATGTGACTGTTAGCCTCAGGTTCTCCACCCTCCTTGAGCAGAGGACTTCTGACTGAGAATACCAAATGTGCGCCTCATAGACAAAATCTTTTCTTGAGTGTTTCTGAGGGGAAAATTGAAAACATTTCAAACCCATAAAAATTGATAAAAGGAAGGAACATAAAATTCTAGTAATTAAAATAGAGTCAGATTATTTCTGGATCATGAATTTCTGACTTTCCTATGGAAAGAAGTGACAGAAACGATGCCCTTCTTTTTCTCGGCATCAGGGCAGAGCCAAGAGGAGAAGGAAAAGGGGCGGGGGTGGCTGGAAAGGAAAGGTTCTACCTGTTTCACCTGAGCTCTCCAAGCGTGACCCTTTCTGTCCCAGGTCCATGATCTCTGAGGATGTTAGTTGCTAAATATAGTCCCTCTCAGTAATCAGAGCCCTTAGAGAAGAGGCTCATGGGAAGGCAGTCAGATCCTGAATCACTTCTCATGTCCTCTGCTCTGCCATCCCTGTGCATAAGCAGTGATAGAAATGAACAATGGACATTGCCCAATACATGTGGAGACTCAGAACTGCTATCTCTTGACTTTAAGTACTTGGACATTTTGGTTCATCAGATTCCTCTCTGATGTAACCACTGACCTCTCTGCTTCAGGAAGTGGTTTTGATCATCAAATAAGATAATGTATGAGAAAATACTTTGCAAATTTTATCCCTTGGAATCTGCATCCCCAAAGGACCATCCCCCACCCCAACCACTGACACTCCACCACATGGCACTCCAAGAACAGATCAACTTCTCCAACCAGAGGTCCCTTTGATTCTTTCTTAACCCCTCCCTTTCCCAAGATATCAACCCCCTTACCAGATTTGTCCCAGACAAGGAATCCCACTGGTTCATTTGCTCAACATCAGGTTCCACCAATACTGTCTACCTCACCACCACCAAGCTACAATTTCACTGTGACTCACTAAGTCAGTTTCTATCCAGCTGAATCCTGATCCAGACAATGCATCTGCAGATAGCCCTGGTGTATTGTCCACTTGTGTCCCAACAGTCCCAGGCGTTAACCATTCCAGCCTGTTACTGTAAAATATTCCCTGTTGTAGACCAGCTCATGCCAAAGACTTATTACCCTCCCCCTTGGAACAGTGGGATTTCAAGCAAGAGTTTCTTGCCCTCTATTTTTTACAGGCCTCTTTTGCAGGTGACCCTGCAGCCAACCTTATAGGGAGCGGTCACTTTTTGTTTCTCAGCTTTGACATCCTGGTATTCCACGGGAGATAAGTTGAAAAAAGGAGGGAGTTCCTCATATGAAAGGGAAAGGGCAAGAAAAATGGTTCTTTGTCAAAACATCCGAGGCCAGACTACCACCTAAATTCTTCAGGAAAAATGTTAGAGTCAACTGCTGAGAAGCATGACACAGCAGTCGCCCTTCTTTTCTGGAGCAGCGAAGGCAAACCCACAGAACTGCAAGTCCATCAGCAGCCCTCACATCCTAGGACCTGGTGATATTATTTGGTGGAAAATCTCAGCCAGCTTTTCTGGGTTTTCCCATCTTTGCACAGCGAGGTGTTGCCTTTTGCTGTCCATGTCTTGGGTGACTGTTCCTCAATCTTTACTTTCAACAGAATCTCAAATACTACCACAGGCCAAGTATACCAAACCCTTTTCAATGCCCTACCTCTGTCCTTGCCTGAGGTGCAGCCTCAACCCTTCCCTCAAACCCTGCCCCAATCCCAGCTCCTACCTCTCAGTCAGATCCAACCCCAGATCCACCTTCAATGCACACTCCCACTCGTATCAAATGGTCCTATACCCCAGATTAGGATCTATTTCCATCGCCCCCACAATGAATCAGATTATCCCACCTCATCTGATTTTCAATACCTGGGATAAAGCTTGTTGTACAAGCAACAGGAACGTTTGTGGGGTTTACCCTCCATGGTCCAAAATCTCAGTAGGACTTTAGTTGTTCAGCTCCCAAGTCTGTTTACTGCTGACTCTCCCAGGCCCAGGTTTCAATCTCCATCCTTCCTGGAGAGTTTCCGTCCAGCAATAAGCTTTGCAGAAACCCAGAGCATCACCTTCGAAAGGGACTCATCCAACACCAGTGGGGCCTGCCCTGCACAATCCATGAGTCTCTCTCACTGATGAGGCCTCCAAGCTATTCTTCAGATATACCTGAGCCGTACAGCAATGGTGGACGCTCATGGATCTCTGTGTTTAATGGACAGAGTAGCAGAAACTTAAATGTTGGATTGAGCCAAGCCAGAAGCTTCTATGACACGGGCTCAGAAATGCTTTAGCTCGAGGAAGCTGAGGGGAGGGATAAGGGAAATAGCCCAGAGAATGGCCCAAAGGACCCTCTGTGGAGTGAGTGACTCAGAGAGCTCCTCAGATAAAGATCTGGTTGTGTGACTCTGAGGAAGACCTACTGGGTCACAGGGTGAGTCTGTCAGGAGAAAATACAATGGTGTCAGGGCAGAGTCTACATCAGAGACAACCTGAACATGTCCTGACAGTACATTCCAACAACAAGTGTGAGAAATCTGTGAGGGTGGGCTGCCTGGGCCTGGGCACAGTGTGTGGCATGCTCTCACGCAGACATTGTTGACTCTTTCTGTAAAATCCCACATGGAAATAAAACAGAGAAGCTTGCCACCATCCGTGGGTGGGGACTACTGCCTTAATACCTGGCAGGAGCTTTCCTTCATGGGCTCCAGTGCACAGCAGATGCTGGAAGCCCACATGAAAGAGTTTCGTATGAGGATGCTGTGGGGCCTTCCCCCTAAGTCCTTGAATCCATAGAATTATTTTTCTGGAAAGAAAGTACATCCCATTCCTTGTTGTGTTCTAAACTTACTTCCTCAAACAGCCTGATGTCTGAGGTGGTCTCCAAATCTGGTGGCTACCTGCCCCTTAGCATAAGCTCCATATGTCTTCATGGAGACAAAGTGGGAACAGTATTTTTAGCCTCCATCCTGGATCATCGTCTCCCTGCCACCTCGCATGTGAGCAAGGAAGGACAAGGAGCCCTGAGTCAGTCACCTTCTGAAACCCACCATGGGCATGCCGAGGCTGCTCAGAGAATAAAGGATGTCACACAGACATGTCTACCTGTTACACTCAACATCACAGGCAAAGAGAGTCAGAGGCCAATCCAGTTCTTAAAACACCCCCATCAAGGACCCCAAGAAAAGCTGGGGCAACATATCAGCTTAAGGATATCAGTGTAACATCCAGTGATAGACTAGAATTGCAACAGGAGAAAGAGATGGAGAACAAAATAGAACATGTGTCTAGGCCTCTGTCTAGGGCGATAAACAGAACTGAGGAGCTCAGTGTTCTTCATTCAAAAAGTAGTGGCATCCTGACAAGGAACAAGCCAGGAATCTCACAAAGGATAAATAGGAATGAGGCCCAAGGCCAGTCCAGTGATGTGTCCCTGGCCTCACATAGCATGACCTACAAAGCCTCCCTGACTCATGCCCAGGGGGTCCCCAGTGTGGACATGGGAGCTTCCCAGTGGCTTCCTGTCCATGTGGAGGACTGAGGAGTGGGGATGGAGCAGTGGCAGTGGCCTCGGGGCTTAGTGGGTCTTCAGGTGGTGTTAGAAGATCATCCCACAAACTAAAAAGAGGGCAAGTCCTCAAGGCCCCAAACCGGAAGAGCTTGGTGGAGGCTATTCAGGATTGGGAATATGTCAACCTAGAAGGAAGAAGGTTCCTATTCAGGACATAGCATTAGAGGAGGTGCTTAGAAGCAGGTCTTCCCAGGTCATGTCACAGAAGGAGCAGTCTGCTCCTGAAAGACCATTGAGAAAACAAACGAGATGCTGCTTTCCTTGTCTTTATCCTGAGAGAGAATCCAAAAAAGCAAGAAAATTCCCAGGAAAAACACAGTCCCATGTTATCTGCACAGAGCACAGGTCCAATTCAAGGTAGAGTTGCCTTGACTGGGATGACCCAAGGTCAGAAAGTCAAGACAGGTATTGGGAAGTTCCTACAGGAGAAACTGGGGCAGTGGAAAGTTGTTATCCCCTCTCCTCAAGAGCCCTTCCCTCCCCAGTGAGATTTGGGAAAGCTCAGTGGAAGGAAGAAGTACAGGCCCAGGCAAGGCCCACCCAGGGGACTCCTTTCAACTCTAGGGCCCCCTACTGTGAAGCAACAAATACAAAATCATGCCAACAAGAAGGTCCTTTCATTCCAGGGCAGTTACTCCCACACTATAGAGCTTATTACCAGGAAAGCCTCTGCCATCCCAAATAATACAGCCTACATTCCAACCTTTGGCCTCATCCCCCTATCCTTCCAGCTTATAGGTCCCTTGTTAATTTTTAAACTCCACTTCATTCATTTTTCCCACTTACTCCCCATCAATCCCTATCATTCAAGCTCTTGTTTCCCTCCCTGTCTCAGGTAGACTTGATGGTCTCTCAGGTAACCAGCATTTAGAAAGCTCCACTACAAATGGGCCCCTTCCAATCCCATTTAAGTCTTCCTGTTTGGCAACATTTCAGCTCTGTTTTTCTAGAAATGCCTTCCTAAAAAGTAACTGGTCACTAATGGCTTAAATCCCTCATTTGAGTCTCCTGGTAGCCAGATAAATTCAGCCCCCAAACTGTCTAGGAATCAATTATTCATTCCATAAATAATTACCCCATGGTCATTATCATGTGAACAAGACAAATGGAGCTTAGGTCACAGTTTCCTGAGTCCATTCTCTCAAACCTATTTCAAATCTCATTGATTTTCCTCAAAAGGAGGCCATCTCCATTTGTTCAGTAGATTTCCTGGACCACTGTTCACAGCGGAGCTACAAGCCATGAGATGGGAACTTTCATCAAAACACTTCAAAAAACACTTTCATATTCTTCCTGTCCTTTTCCCTTCCTTTTAGATACTTCTTTTGTCCTATAGTTGAGGACAAAAGAGAATTTGGGAGTATAAATATGGGCACAGTAGGCTTTCAAAAAGTATTTAGGGTCCAAAAGTAGGTCATCAGACAGTAAAAGGGTCTCAGGTATTATCTGGGTATTATCTTGAAAAAATAGAAACTCTCACTAAGGTAAATGAAATACATGGTACGGTGAATGGGTAGAGATAGAAGTTAGGCTGGAGGGACCTAAAGTACCCTGGAGTGATGGACCGGTCTCCTGGGCTGGAGGATGGGAGAAGGGTTGGCGTCCCCTCTCCAACACTCAAGTAACTTTGGTATCTGCGCCACAGCTCTGTGATGTGGGTCTGGAACTCTAGTCTAGAACCTGCACTCAGTGCACAGCTGCCTGATGTAGCAATGCCCTTCCCATGGTGCAAACCACCTGCTTTGTCTGAAGAACCTCACTGCACCCTGGCGGAGCGCCAGCTCAGCTCTCTAGATATCCCGATCCTTGTCTTCCTGTGTGGGGTGGGGCTCCTCCTCCTGTCACTGAGATACCTAAATAGGAATCTCTGTGTCCCAGTAATTTGGAAACAGAGAGACATCAATCAGATAAGTAAACCAGACTCCCTTAGAGATATTAAATCTTTCTTTTCAAATAGATGAATTTTGTGCTATCCGTTTCATGCTATCAGTTGTAACTACATCTCACAAATTGTAAGTTGCATTGTTTTTTTTGTTTTTTTTTCATTTAGTTTAAAATTCTTTCTCCTTTTGAAATTTTTCCCTGACCCTTGTATTTGTGGTATATTGTTTCATCTCCATATATTTTGGGATTTTCCAGCTCTCTATCTGAAATTGATTTCTAATGCAATTCCTTTGTGGTCTGAAAACATGCTTTGAATGACTTCTTTTATATTTGTTATGGTGTGTTTGTAGCCTAGTGTAGTCTGTCTTGGTGAAAGTGCCGTGTGAGCTAGAAAAGAATATGAATTCTGTTGTTGGATGAAATATTCTATAAATGTTAACGTTGTCAAGTTGACTGATGGTGCTATTTAGGTCAACTATATCCTTACATTTCTGCCTGCTGAGTCTGCGCCTTTCTGATTAGGGGGTGTTGTAGTCTCCAATAACAGTGGATTCATCTATTTCTCCTTGGCGTTGTACCAGTATTTACCTCACATATTGTGACACTCTGTTGTTAGATGTGAAGGACTGCTGCGTCTTCTTGGAAAATGGATCCTTTTTTGCCTCTGTAATGCCCCTCCCACTTTGTCACTGATAATTTCTCTTGTTCTGTAGTCTACTTTGCCTGATATTATTATAGTTACTCTGGTTTCTTTTAGCTAGTGTCAGCATAGTACATTTTTCTTTGTCCCTTTAGGTTTAATTTATCAATACCTTTATCTTTATATTTAGAGTGGCTGTTTTGTAGACAACATATAATTGGTTCTTTTTTAAAAAAAATCCACTCTGACATTTAATTGGTGAATTTAGCCCATTCATATTTACTGACTTTTTCCATCTATTTGGATTCATATCTACCATGCTTGTAACTTTACTTTCCATTATATCAATTTCTTTTTTTTCCTCTCTTTTTCTGCCTTTTTGGGTTTTAAACAAGCTTTCATATGATTCCATTTTCTCTCTTCTCTTAGCACAGCAATTATTCTTTTTAACAACTATTTCCATAGTTACCCTAGAGTTTTTAATATACATGTACAACTAATGTGTATCTTTCATCTCACACTATACCACTTCATAGTTAATGCAGGTACCTTATGGGAGAGCTCCCTGTCCCTCCCTTCTTTCTCTGTAACATTGCTGCCATTCATTTCATTTATCCACAAACTACAATATCACAATACATTGTTATTATTATTATTATTATTACATGAATTGAATAAAAATGAAAGCTTTATTTTATCTTCATTTCTTCCTTCTCTTTCATTCTGATGTAGATCCAAGTTATCATTCTCCTTCTCCCTGAAAGAACTTCTTTTGATATTTATTGCAGGTGAGGCCTACTGCTGATTATTTCCCTCAATTTTTGGTTGTCTGAGAAAGTGTTTATTTCTTCTTCACTTTGGAAGGATAATCTCACTACATATAAAATTCTAGGTTGGTGTTTTTGTTCTCTATCGACACTAAATATTTTCCTCCACTCTTTTCCTACTTGCACAGTTTATGATGAGAAGCTCATCTCATAATTCTTATGTTTCTTTTCTGGAGAAAGGATGCTCATTTTCTTTTGGATTCTTTCAAGATTTTACCTTTCAGATTTTTGGAGTTTCAGTATGATATATCCAGGTATAGACTTTGTTAGTATTTATCATGCTTGGTATCCTGTGAGCTTCCACAATCTATGGGTAACCTGTCATTAATTTTGTAAAACTTTTGGCCATTATTATTAGTTCAAATATTTCCTCTGTTCTGTTGTCTCTTTCTTTGCCTTCTGATATTCCAATTCCATACATTTTGAAACTGTCTCACAGTTCCTGGATATTCTGGGTTTTAAATTGTTTTAAAATTCAATTTCTGTTTGCATTGCAGTTTACAAAGTTCCTGTTGACATATATTCGAGCTCACTTATTTTTTCCTCACCAGTACACAATCTACAATTGAGCCAATCCAGGCATTCTTCATTTCTGTTAGTATTTTTGATTTCTAGTATTACCTTTTGATTCTTAGAGTTTCACTCTCTCTGTTTATATTGCTCAGTTCCTTGTGTGTTGTCTTGTGTGTTGTGTGGAGCCCTTAACATATTAATGATTAATTGGGATTCCATGTATGATAATTCCAAAACCTGTATCATGTCTAAATGTAGAGCTGATGCTTACTTTGTCTATTGAGACTGATTTGTCTCACCTTTAGCATACCTTGTAATTTTTTCTTGAAAGATAGATAGGATGTATTGGGTAGCAGGAACTAGAGTAAAGAGACTTTTAGCACAATGTTTTATGTCTTCTAGGTAGGAGTTGGCTGTGTTCAATATTTGCTATAGTTGCACCTGTCAGAGGCTTCAATTTCTTTTAAGGTTTTGGTTTTTCTACTGTGGCATCTTTAGGTTTCCCTAAATCTCTGCCTTAAATAGAGCATGTGCCTATCACATCTTTCAGGTATGATCACCTATTACTACACTGGAGATCTGTTGCTATGGTGTTAAGGTGTTGGGGGAGGGGATATAATTAAATCTCAGTCTTTTAGTGAACCTGGGTCTCTGGGTTGTGATGCCCACCAGTGTTTCTAAACTTCTTTCCTTTCTTTGCACTCTTTAGATGACACAACAAGGCTAGAGGGGCTAATTTTTGAGTAATTTTTTTTTTCTCCCATGATAAGGCTGTGGCAGTCTTTTCCCTGACTGAGGATCACATTCAGGGAATATTTCAAAACATTTTCAAAATAGTTATCTTCCTCCCCACACCCACTCCCTAGCCAGAAAGGTAAGCTTTATTTCAAGCTTTTCACTCTGGGAGTCTGCTGCTGGTCCTGGAGATAAGGCCCCCATGAGTAGGTGGGGGCCTTTGTAAGATAGTGACTCTAGGGGTTTCTCACTGTCATGCTAGCCTCCAGCAACATGTCAGTGTCTTTTTAAGTGATCCTCTCCCCCAGGTAAGCTGATTCAGACTGTGATTCTCTGTGTTCGCTGCTCCCTGAAAATTTTGGGTAGTGGTTTTGCCCCTGCAATTTCAATTCTCTGATGGCTCCAAGGAAAATCATTGATTTTCTATTTGTTTAGCTTTTACTTCCATAGGCTGGAGAGATGATTTCCAAGCTCTTTAAATGTAAGAGCTAGAACCAGAAGTCTCACTTTTGTCTATATTTTCCTGTTCCTTTTCCCACATTGATATATGATTTTTGGTTGGGACAGAGAGACACTGAAAATGGGAAGTGTGAGGACAGAATAGAAAACCACTTTTCTAGAGGAAGGGATCAGGCAGGTCTAGTAGTTCAGGGAAGACTTAGGTTTCCATCTGAAGCTCACAGACCATCTGAGTGTGGTGGCGTATTTCTGGATAAAACCCCAAACATAATGATTCTGTAACTTTAGATTGGGTTAGTTAGAGAGTTTGGGATCTCTGGAAGAGAACAGAGCTTCCTAGCACTTCCATCATGAGTCACATTCCTATGTCAGGTGTCACTTTGCATGGGCTGATGAGAGAGCAGTGTTGAGTCCCTGAGAGCCTGCTAGCTGAGACCTGAGCTTGAGCTCAGTCCCAGGTTACAGGGTCCTATCTGAGGGGGCACAGACCTGACTGTTGGCCTTAGAACTGATGCCCTCCTTAATTTAGCAGAGGACTTCTGATTGAGAATACCAAGTATGAACCTCATAAACAAAAATTTTTCATGAGTTTTTCAAAGACAGAAAAATTGAAATTATTTTATCACTGTTAAAAATTAATAAAAGGAAGGAATGCAAATGTCTGTTAATTAAAACAGTGGCACATATTATTCTTGGGTGAGTGCCTGATTTTCCTAGTGAGAGAAAGGAAGGAAATGAATCCAAACCCTTCATTGTTTCACTTTTGTTCACCATAGACAAAGGGAGTCAGAATGAGACTGGACTAGACAATAGATGCAACCCCGAGGTGCCCGGAGCAAGCTGGGCCTGGACCTGAGCCAAGTGACAGGGACAAAGCACAAGGAGAAGAAATTTAGAATATTTTTACATGTCCAACATGTCCAGGGAGATATTGAAGTCCAAGGAACCATGTGCACTGAAATCATAGTCTTGTGACTTCTTGACCACCAGGGAGTTGGGAAGTTCCCACATGATAAATGTCAATATGAGTAAAACAGAATCAACCCTGACCAATGAATGTCCCTCACCAAAGGTATCATTTCCACAAGATTCAAAACTGTTAGACCTGAAAAAAATAGGTCCTTAGTGAATGAATGAAAGTTTAAATTGGAGAGCAGAGAGCAAAGCCAGGCTCAAGGCTGTCCTCCTGACAGTTCCCTTACTTCACATGGCTTGCCTTCCATGTGCTCATTGACTCAGTGCCACAGTGTCTCCAGTGGGGATGTGGGAGCTTCCCAGGTGCTGCGTGTCCACTTGGAGGACAGTGGGGTCACTGCGGAGCTGAGGTAGGAGCCCTGGTTCTCCAAGCATGTTTTATGGACATGCCAGGATGACAGTTTTCCACCAGCTGCAAAGAAAGTGAGACCCCTGGGTTCCAAAGGAGGAGAATGTAGAAATGAGGATTCAGAAAGTGGGACATCAAAAGCCGGAAAGAAGAACCACCCTGTTGAGGGCAGAGAATTGGAGAGCATTTTCCAGGTAGAGCCAGTCAAAGGACATCCCTCCCTCTATGAAGATCTGAGGAATGGGCAAGTGTCCAGTGCTTGCCAGACAGCAGAGAAGCTGTCTCCGCTGACCAGAGTTGCCATACAGGTGTTACAGAAACAGAATGAGAATCAGACATCCCCAGAAATGTATGGAGTTCAAGGAGCAGCTATTATGCAGTGTGAACACCCTTCTCCACCATCCAGGGAGCCTGTGCCCCAGACAAGGCTTACATGCATACATCAAGTATTCCAGGTTCCTCCGGCCACCCTCACCCTTGATGAAGGCACCATAGATTTGACCCTTCTATTGAAACAGAAAATGTTTCTGTAGCACTTTCAGAGAGAAAAAATTTCCCCAAAGAAAATTTTCGGTCCTTGTTGAGAAAAACTTAGTTTTCATGATAATGCATCTTCTGATGAGGAAAACCTTTCTTTAGCACAACCTAGAATATTGGTCCCCATCAATAAATGTTTCTTATAATGGAGGGTGTTGTTCTGTATGGACCATATGTTTCGTTGTTTGTTTGTTTGTTTTCTTTATCTCTGGACTTATGCTTAGGGAAATGAAGGAATTAGTGCAGTTCTTAACAGCTTCCTCTGTAGGTGTTTAAAAGATGATCAGTCCCATGTAGGGAGCCTGACAGTGGCCTTCTCAAAATGACCCTGGGGTCCTTTATTTCACTCCACTTAGACATCCTGTAGTTAAAACACTTTATTTTTTTCATAAAATTATTAAATGTTTACTCTGAAAAAATTCAAGATGTTTCAAAGTTAAGAAAACCCTTAAAGCACAGAAGTTGGCCGAAAGTCTCTTTTGGTCTGCACCCTCACTCTTCACAACTATATAAAGGTGTAGGGTGGATGAGGCCCTCTGGCATAATCCAGCCAGGATTCCCCCTTTGTCTCCAGAAAGTTTTGGAATAGGAAGTGGGGAAGGAGAGTGTTTAGGCCCTTAGGTTAGTGGCACAGAAAAACCTTCATCTTAGATCTCTTGGCTATAAATAAATGACATCTGCTCCTAAGGGCTCGTCTCTCCCTCATGAAGTTTGCATAGACCATGCTCCCCTCTCCTTACCTCACCCTAATCAAACTGGGCAGCAGTTTACCCTATCACTCTCCTCTACCTGTACTAGAGCAGTAGGCAGGACAGAATGTGCAACTCTGAAAAGGACCTGGGATACAAATATTTTCCTGAAAACAGCAGCTTACTTTCATTTTTAAAAAAGTTGCTGATTCCAAAGTGTCTCACAGGGGGCACATCACTGAGTCGGGTCTGTATGGCAGGTGTTGTGTTTGTGGACAGTGGGCTGGACAGGGCAGGGTGTAGGAACTGGGTGGGTCTGGCTGACGAATCTGTTATAAGAGCGGTGTGACTCTACCTGGTGGGCATGTTTTAAACTTGATAATGAGGGATTCATGCTTATGAGAGCACCTTGAGGAAGGGGACAACCTCTTTCTTTTTCTTAGGGAAATCTCTTCAGGATGCCTAGTTTGATAGCATTATTGCAAGACCAGAGGATCACCTGTCCATCGCTCGTAGGGCTGATGATTAGGCAGGCCCCTAGAATGTTCTGAAAATGAGACAGATAACAAGGAAAATGTAATGGAGGAATGAGTAGGAAAGGTAGAAAAAAAAATAGAAGAATGAACTCATCCTTATAACCCATGACCCCATCTTGACCATCATCTAACTATGCTTAACACTACTTTACCTAGACCGTGCTTCCTGGAGACTAGTCAGGGCTTGGTAGAGCACAGAGATACCATTTGAGCATAAGAATATGTAGGATGGGCCGACCGAGTGGCGCAGTGGTTAAGAGCTGGCTTTGGGATGCCAGCGGCCCTGGTTTGGATCCCATATATGAGGGCCAGTGACACTGCTCTCTACAGCTAAGATGGTGAACAACAGCTCCACCTGGAGCTGGGTTGCCATGAGTCGCCGCAGACGGAGTAGGCTGCAGTCCCTGCTGCAGTGGGCTGCCATAGGCTACAGTGAGTGGCCGGCAGCCAGCATGAGTGGCTGGCAGCCAGCGTGAGCTGCCAAGAGCCACTGTGAGTGGCCATCCAGGGGCCGGCGAATGATCTGCCTTATCCAGGAAGAACGCAATGATGATACCAACATGGGCCAGCAAAGCAATGTCCTCCGCAACTAGACTAAAAAACAGAAAGACAGCAACTTGTCTGTTCCCCTTCCCTGAATCCCCAGCGCTGTTCTCCTCCCCCAATCTCCAGGGATGTTGTCAGGGAGGTTATCCTCCTACTTGGTGCCTGCCTTCCCAGCCATGCTGCTACATCTTACACCAAGGGTATAATAATTTAAGGGTATATTAGTTACCTATCATTGTGTAATGGATACCCCAAAATTAATGCCTTAACAAAATGCATATTTATGATCTCTCAGTTTTTGTATTCAGGAATCCAGGCTATGCTCACCGAGTTCTCTGCTTTAGAGTCTCTCACAAGGCTGCAATTACAGTATCAGCTGGGGCTCAGCTGTCCTCTGAAGGCTTGACTGGGGCAGGAAACACTTGAGTGCTCACATATATATTTGTTGGCAGGATTTAGTTCATTAAGGCCTGTTGTTTGAGGTCCTTGCTGGCTGTTGGCTGTAGTTGCCTGGAGTCTATCCTGACTGCCTTTTCACTTGGGCATCTCCAACATGGCACCTTGCATCATTAAAGCCAGAAAAGAGTCTGCTATGAAGACAAAAGTTGCAGTCTTTTGAAAACTAATAATGGTAATGACATCCCATCAGCTTGCCCTTATCCTGTGAGTCAGAAGGAAATCACCAAATCCAGCCTACATTCAACGGGAAGGGTAACCACACATGGTGTGAGTGTTGGGAGGTGTCTTAGAAGTCTTCCTTATACAAGGATTTCTTCCTGGACACCACACTAGGTTTACTGAAGCAAACATGGCTAAAAGGGTAAAGTGGGTCTTTGTCCTCAACCATATCAATGTTATCAAGTTCAAAGCTATTTAACGGCTAGCTGTAGTGGTGGGTGGTAAGAAAAACTTCGGAGACTGCAGCATCCAAAAAAAAGAGGGAAAGGTGGCATGAGAAGGGTGCCATGGCAGTGAGTTGGGGTGGGGTCCTCATGAATGGTAAAATGAACAGAGCCCTGAGAAACACCTGACTCACTAGTGCCAGTATTTAGATTTGGTAGGAAAAATTACTACCAATATGGCTCATCCTGGCTCCATTGCAGTCCCTCCACTCTGCCCTCTCTACCAGGCCACAGGCCTAAAGAAGCAACCTTCAGCTCCTGTACAGATAGCCAGATCCTAGAGGAAGCAAACCCTATAGGTTGCAAGGCTACATTTCTGTTCTTATTGATATATTGAATAGAGCACATCCATCATTTCATATTTGATTCTTTTTTTTTCTTTTTTTTTTGAGGGCAATGTCACTGGCCCTCATATTTGGGACCCAAACCGGGGCTGCTGGCATCCCAAGCCAGCTCTTAACCACCGTGCCATTTGGCCGGCCCTCATATTTGATTCTTAACAGCTTGAACAACAGAGAGAGAAAAAGTCACCGAGTTTATGAAAAAGCTTGCACAATACTAGGGAACTCAGAGCTTGTAACACATATTCTAGGATGTTTTTCATCCCTGGCCTGAGGACTTCCAACCAAAGAAGATATGGTGGCCTCAAGGGCCTGAGTTACTAGCCTGGGGTCATATAACAAGTCATACCCGGTGCCCATTGCTTCCATTCAGAGAATCATTTGGTGAGTTGATGAGACAGAATTTGAACACTCAGGAAATCTTGGAAGTGATGTGTCCAAATGAGGTGGCTGCACTCTCTAGGTGTGATCCCACACTCTTAGTGTGCTTCTAGGATTATTTTCCATTTGTCCAGACTCCTCTTCCTAAAGGGAATGCCGGATGATCATAGAAAGCAGCAAAGTATGTTAGCTGAAAAACGACTGGAGACAGGAGGATCAGTGTCTGGAGAAAAAGATTTCATGTGCTTTGCTCTGACACTCAGGGTTCACAATGTTATGCAATTTCAGGGAGGTATCATTTACGTGATATAGTGCAGTGCCTGAAGAATCGTTACTAACTTAAAATGCAGTGGGAATGCTCTGGTTTCTCTTCAAATCGTATAAATCTTTCGCCTTTTAAAATGCAGTGGGGATGGGCACCAGAGTTATTACAGCCTCATAGGCACACCCTGAACAGAATGTCAGGGCAAACAAAAAGCATGAGTCGATGGGTACCTTGACCTGGATAGGGCGTGGGGTCCCCAGATCCCATCTTCAGGCATTGTGAATTTCTTCGGTGCCAGGTGATGCCTAAGAATATGAGATTCCTTAGTGCATCCTGCAGAGGAATTAACACTGAGTACCGTGACCCATTCTTCAGTCTAAATGAAAGAGCCTAGGCTATGAGAAGGGGCTCTTCTCTTGAATCCATTATTCTACAACCTCCACTGGTTTCTGGATCAGAGTGTAAATTCGGTTATTTTCCTGGGGTGCTAGGGACATGTTTTGTCTTCATCAGGGAGTCAAGTGGCAGCTTCAGACTTGTGGACCCTGCTTCTCATCTCTCCCAGGAGATTCAGGGTGTGTTCCTTCCTTAATTCGGGGTGAGTGATGCATGAAAGAATGCGATTGTTATGCAAGTTTGCAGTGTTCCACTGTGGGAAGGAGGTGGGGATGACAATGACAAGCGTGTGTAATTTTCCTCTATAGGGATTCTTGCCCCGCTTTAGGCAAACTTCCTTTGAGGCAGGATATTTTACCAAGCTATTCACTGATGTTTCTACTCTCTGTCAGAAGAGACTGAGAAGGAATAAAAGTTAACTCTCCCCCTGTGTCTTGCAGGAAGTTCTGGGCCTCTGGTGTGAGGGGTTCTTAATGGCTTTCATATTTCCTGACCTTAAGCAGAAGTTGGGAGGCACCTGTTGAACAGTCCTGTCCTGACTCTTATGTGAAAGGAAAATTTAGCTGGGTGTTCCCAGGAGTGAAGAGAGAGTGGTTAATGCAAGCACTGGTTTGAAATAAGAATTACCTAAAGACAGCAGTGGCTCCAAAAACTTGAGAATGGGAATGTAAAGATGAGTTCCTTAAGTGGATTGGGTCCTTGTGAGAGTCCTCTAGGTGACAGCACAATTTTTTCAGGGATGAAATGGTGTTTGCTGAGAGGACTAATCATCAAGCTCCAGTATCTTGGGAGCTGTAGCAATACTATTGCATTGCTACAATAAAAAGTTTTGAAAACTTAAACAAGAATCTGCTGAGTCATGTCCATGAAAATGCCTGGAAGTGAGGCTGGCCTCAGAAAGAGGGATTTATACTGGGTTCAGTGGAAGCTGTCAAGATTCAGTTCCTATCCATTTCTTTGCTCCATTTTCTGGACTGGCTTCATCAGAAAGTTTCTGTCTGGCAACATCCTCCACGCTTCAGATGCAGCTAAAAATAGGTTGTATTGCCCACCAGTCCCTTGAAAAGTCCTATTGTGCCTTATTGTCTTCAGTTGGGTCACAAACCCATCCCTGACCAATCACTGTTGCCAAAAGCAAGGAACAACAATCTTTTAGGCCAAGCCTGAGTTCTATATCCATCCTTAATGGATGAGTGTTATGGAAAGGTCACTTTACTTGCACATGGACTGATCCTGAGAATAGGCCTAATTACTCAGAGGGAAACAGAGGTATTATTTCCAGAAGGTGAGTGACTGCTGGGTGCCAAAAATAAACATACAAAAAACAAAACAAAACAAAAATGAAACAGATATCAACTACAAACCTCTATCACTGTCCCATTTCTGATTCATTGTCCAGAGTGATGTCATTGACTGAAGCTCAGCGTTGGAAGAAATATCGATTTTGTGGAAATGTTGGGACAGGAAAGAAGTGGCATGGGCCCAGGACAGGGACTGGGAGTGGGAGAAATCATCAAAGCCTCAACATGCACATGGACAGATTAGCCAATGATCTGGCCTCTCATTGTCTAACTCTTCTCATCATACAGCCCTGTCCCTCCATTCCAGTTCAGTTAGGACCATATCCTAGAACTTATTATTAGCATCCTTCTCACCTTCTGAAATGTAGTCTGACATTGCAGACTTCAATCTTTCATTCCGTGCCTTCAGTATGCCAATTCTCCACCCTATTCAGGAACTACCAGCCACTTTATCCTTGCTCCTTCTCCATGCAACATTTTTCTGTCTTCAAGACCTCTTTCTCCAAGGAAAACTTCTTGGCCTAAATAGTTCTACACTAAACAGCCTACCCCATCATCCTTTCATCTCTCCTGCTTGGAAAGATTCAAGTCTGCCCATTTTTGAAATGCCATCTAATAAGGGGCTGATTCTTCTTGGATAAAATCATGCAATTATGTATGTTGATACCACCATAAATTTACATTCTACTACTACTCATAAGCTCCAACACTGCCTGAAAATCCATTCATCCCTGCCGTTTTTAACATGTACTAGGCACTTGCGACACACCAGTGAAGGAAACAAAAAAAGTTCCCTGTCTTGGGGGAGCTTACATGATTGTTTTCTTAGTCAATTCTTTGTCTATATACTCAAAACTATTTCACTTCCTTACAAGTTCTCCACACTCCTTACTCGCTGAGCATTTGTGGTGGATCAGCACAAAGGAATGAGAAGTCATCAGATGAAAACACATCAAAAAGCTCCAAAACAACAACATAATCAAAACCAATACCTGAACCCACACCCCTTCTTTCCTCTTTCCTTCCAATTATACAGAAAAATTCCACTTGGATGTTTTCCTCCATCTTCCCAATCTAGGACCATCCTTGTTTTCCAATTCACAGCACTTTCCACACTCTGTGGAATATTTGGTTGAATTACAGTTGACCTTCAAAGAATATGGATTTGAACTGAACAGGTTTCTGTATATGCAGATTTCTTTCAATTGACTTGCTCTGTTCCATTGATCCGAGTTCAGTTGACCCAAGAAGTTCAGTTGACCCAGCAGTTCAAACCTGCCTTGTTCAAGGTTCACCTGACAGTTGGGAAACTACCTATGTGGAGGGCCGCCTTAAGTAATATGCAGATTTTTAAATGTGCAGGTGTTCGGTGCTCCTAACCCCAGTGTTTTTCAAGGATCAACTCTATGTCCTTTCTGAGAGGACAGGAACTGATGTTTACCTCATCACAGCCAGAGCAGCTAGCAGAGCTCAGAAACTTCTGGAGAAAGGGACTATAAGCAACCAGAGGGACTTCTCCAAGGAGGCTCTGCCCAACGTGCTCTGGTGGCGGGGTCACACTCAGGAGCGGGACCTGTGAGGCTGTGCCTATTGGCTTCCTAAAGCAGCAGCACTTGGCCAATGCTGAGAAGTCTCACCACCAGCTTCTGGGTCCAACTTGCATAGGTTCTGGAAGACAAGAGTTGAGATTTGACTGAAAGAAAGGTTGCGAGGAAGTTTTGGGGGCTCCCAATGTCTTCCTCCACCTGCCAGACAAGTGCCCCCTTCGCATTGATGACTCCACCAAACTCCACACAGGTGATCATAATCTAAATAGAGTAGCGACACTAATGACCACAAAGGCTTCACCTCATGCTGACTGCCAGGCCTAAGTCTCAGATGTCATCGATTATGTGTGGAGATACTAATATGGACTAAAAGGGTTTTGCCTGAGAACTGGAATGAAGAGCTTTGAGCAGTGTTAATGTCTGATTTTAAGGACTGGTCCAGATCCCTTGGACCAGTCAGCAGATGTGCCTTGGCAGTCCCCCAGAGAGCCAAGTGTCTTGGAAGTACCTGCACAGGGGAGAAGGGCAGTGAGACGTCAAGTTCCCAGTCAACACACTACATTAAATCGTCACCTGATTCTCTGCAGGACCAGTGACCAAAAGAAGGATGCTCACAGTCTTTTGGTTGTTGTTTTCAGCTTTAATTTCTCTTGAGCCCATCAGTGACTGTAGCAGGAATGGTTTCTGGGAATCCCAGGTAAAGGCCTATGATGACATTCGTATCAGTGGACAGAGAGGGTAGAGGCAGAACCCTTTGTCACATGCCCTGCAAAAGCCAGGACAGCAGCCCATGAGCCTCTCCAGCTGACAGGACTTCAGGCTTTTTATAGTTAAGAAAATCTCAGGTGATGGCTTTTAATTGAAGTCTTCATAGGTTCATGCATTTACTGGGGGCATGCTATGTTCCAGGTTCTTTGTTAATTGCAAACTGTCACCATGGTATCTTATGAAGAGGTAAAAGAAAATATTTTTGGTGACTTTCATCCCAATTAGAAATTTTGTATTATTAGCATAGTTGACTGATATGAAAAGGTAGAAGGAAGAACCTCCTGTAATCCCACCTTCAGAACAGTTACTGTTACATTTTTGATGCATCTCTTTCCAGATTTTGTTATGCCTATTTTTACATTGCTTTAATAATATGTACTTTAAAGGAAAAACACTATCAAACATATTTATGTTCTATAAACTTTCATCAATAACATTTGAATGATCAAATCCTATTAAATTCTACATTTGTGGACATTTGGGTAGTTTCTAGGTTTTTGAAATTTTAATATTTTGCTTACCATGTTTACTCATAATTACAGTTGCTTATAAAAAGCCCTGTGCCAAACAGCCTGACGCTTTTCCTAGATGTCTGCTTAACCCAGGATTCTGTCCCGGGCTGAATGCTTTTCTTTGTCTTCAATCCTCCTTAGATGAATTATGCACTCATATGGTTAGCTATTTCAGCACTAGATTCTCCTCTGAATTTCAAGCCAGTGAAACCAACTACTTGCTAAACTTCCTCACTGTAAAATCTTCCAGACTTAACCCATTGTCTTCCTCAGCCCCCAGCCTTTTCTTTCTCTTATATTCCCAGCATCAGTTAGTAGTAAATGGACCCCCAAGGAAGAAACACAGGAGCGATTTTATACTCTTCCCTCTTCATATTCCCAATAGCTAATAAGCTACTACATGGATAGGCTGGAAAAATAAAAATATAGTAGGCACAGGGGGCCGGCCGAGTGGCGCGGTGGTTAAGCGCTGACCTGGGAAGCGAGCGGCCCCGGTTCAGTCCCACATATGAGGGCCAGTGACACTGCCCTCAAAATAATAATAATAATAATAATTTAAAATATATATATATATTAGGCACAGAAATCCTAACATTCTCCCAGTCCACTACATTTCCCCCAAATCAAAATTCTCATTAAGTTTAACTATCCATTCCAAAATAAAACCAAATATCACATTCCACATCAAAATTTCAATTTATTTATTCATTTACTTATTTCCTTGCTGTTTATATCAATATAGACTTTTGGTCTCCTAGTTGATCCGATTCACTCTGTTACTACCAATATTTTTTTGGTGCCTGAATATCTCAGATTTACCTAGTTCCTTCAATCTCATTTCTTTGTTCTTTTGATTTATCTCTATAATGACTTAATTTCTGACACAAAAGGATGTTTCAGGGTGATTGTATTCCTTATATCAGCCCTGGGAAAATTTTAGCGATTTCTCCAAGTTCTCTGGTTCCTTTAATGGAGAAGTATTTAGAATCCAAGGTCAGGGTGCTAGATGTGCTCATTATTATTGGGATGTTACTGCTTCTGGGTGCTGTCAGTGAACCCAGCTAGGGAATATGTGTATGCACATGCACACTCATACACACACTCACACACTTAAATATTAAATTTATTTCTATATCTATCAATGCTGAAAACCATAGGTTTACATCAGTGCCTTTGGATACAATGTGACGCTGTTAGGTTCCTTTTAGTTTCCTTCCTTTCCATGTTGGTAGCTTCTTTCTGCAACAGTGAGGGATCTGGTTCCATGGTGCTAATGTATTCAGTTGTTCAGTCAGTCCTCCTCTGTGTGAGCACTCTCTCATCACCACAGAACCCTTGATGTATGGCTGTCCTCTTTTGCCATGTATGCTGAGGCATCAATGTGTTTGGCAGCTGTGTTGTGTAGACACCACCACTGCCCCAGGCAATCCTTCCATGCCAAGCCCTGCTTCACCCTGCTTGGGCTCTGACACTCAAGTCGGTGGCATTGCCAACACTGCTCTAACTGCCCACCTCCATCCCCTTTTGGGGTGGGTACCTATTTTGCGTGGCTTAGCTAATGCCTATAAGACCAAATTATTACAGAAAGACGAGGAAGAGCAATACGGCGTCCTTTTCCTCCCTAGCTTTTTGGAAGCATCATTGATACGCAAAACAACTGTGTTTATAGTGCACATCTAGATGAGTTTGCGAGTGAAATCATCACAGTCAATATAACAACACATCGTGCCTTCCCATTCTTTTTGAGTTTTTTTAAATTAAACTTTTTATTTTGAGATACATGAAGAGTCTCTTGTGATTGTAAGAAATAATTAGAGATATCTTATGTATACTTTATCCAGTTTCCTGCAAACAGAACATCTTATAAAACTGTAGTATACTACCATAATGAAGATATTGACATCGATATAATCAAGATACAGAGTAGTTCTGTCATCACAGGTATCCCTTGCATTGGCATGTTATAAGCATACTCATTACCTTCCTGCCCCTACCCCCTTCTAATCTGGTTTCCATTTTTAAAACTTTGCCATTTTAATAACTTTAAATATATGGAATTGTGTACTACATAAATTGCTGGGATTTGCTTTTTTGACTCAGCTTAAATCTCTGAAGATTAGTTGAGGCTGTCATGTATATCACTAGTTTATTCTTTGTCATTCCTGAATGATATTTCATGGCATGAATGTACTAGAGTTTGTTTAACCAGTTGAATACCTGGATTGTTTCCAGTTTGGTGTTACGAATGAAGCTTCTATGAATATTTGGGTACAGAGTTTTGCATAACTTTAAGTCTTCATTTCTCTGTGATAATGTCCAGGAGTGTAATCCCTGGGTTTTATGGTAGATGCATGTTTAGTTTTTTTAAATAAATGAAACCGTGATTGTATGTATGTTTTTACATTTTTATCAGCAGCATATGGGTGATCCAGTTTGTACTCATTCTTGTCAGCATTTGCTGTTATCCTGTTTAAAAAAGAAAATGTAGCCATCTGACAGCATATAGTGATATCTCATTGTGGTTTTAATTTGCATTTATTGAATGACAAATGATAGTGAACATTTTTCATGGGCTTATTTGCCATCTGTCTATCTTCTTTGGTGAAATGTCTCTTCATGTCTTGTGCCCATGTTCCTATTTGAATTGTTTGCTTTTTCACTGTTGAGTGGCCGCCAGTTCTTTATGTCTTATTGATACTAGCCCTGTGTTGGATATGTAGTTTGCAAATATTTCCTCCCAGTCTGTAGCTTGTCTCTTCATTCTCTTAACTATCTTTTGCAGAGAAATAGTTTTTACATTTGAACAAGGTCAATTTATCATTTTTTTCTTTTAGAGGTTATGCTTTTGGTGTCATATTTAAGAGCTCTTTGCTTATCTCAGATGCTGAAGACTTTCTCCTCTTTTTTCTAAAAGCTTTATATTTTTATGTTTTCCATAGAAATCTGTGATCCATTCTAAGTTGATTTGTATAGAAAGGGTGAGGCTTAAGCTGAGGATCATTTTTTTTGCTGAGGCAGGAGATGTTTGATGTAGGGTAAAATGTGTGGTTTTCGTCTTATGCAGAATTCCTTAACGCTTAACTCTTTAAATTTTGCTGAGAAATGTATTAACTAATTTCATTTGGTAAATTTTAAACCTTTATGGCCTTCACTACTGATATTAAGTGTTAAAATGCAGAGGATGTAGGGAAATTGATACTTTGATACCTCTGGCCCTGCACCTAGTGTAACAAGGGAAAGTCACTTAATACAGTGGATGTTTTTAATAGTATCATATATGTGGAATTCCATTCCATTCCACATATGTCTTTTCATAAGTAATGTAACAATCACACAGAGTGAAATAATTGAAGGACTCATGAGACTCTCTAGGGCATAAGATTTAATAAAGAAAAAGCATATATTGCAGGAGAAAGAGAGTACAGGCAATAGCCTAGCAGTCCTAAAATGTCCAGTCATAAACTCTAGCCTATACAGTTTTATAGGGCATGCATAGTTTTTAGATTGTGAACAGTTAAGACATGTGAAAGGCACCTTGTTTTAAGAGAAATCAAAGTCTGAGTTCTCTGGAGGGGCTTCTATACTGTGTTGGTCATGCGGCTAAACCCAGGCTATTGTAAGTACAAACCATATACAAGGTCTGACAATTAAGTTTGCAGACTCATACTAGAAAAAGTGTTACATACCTCATTGCTGAATATCATTATGGTTACCATTGAAGTACTCCCCTTGGGAATCTATGCACTGACACCAGCACCTAGTCCATCCTTCTAAGCAATTTTGGAACTCTTTTTCTGGAATGGCCATCAGAGCTGTCATCATATTACCCTTGAGATCCTGAATGCTACCAAAAATGTCTTCATTTCAATATTCCCTTTATCTTCAGGTAAAAAAAGAAGTCATTGGGGGCCAGACCAGGTGAGTGGGAGGGTGTTTCAATACAGTTATTTGTTTATTGGGTAAAAACTCCCTCACAGACATTGCCGTGTGAGCTGGTGCATTGTCATGATGCAAGAGCCACGAATTGTTGGCGAAAAGTTCAGGTCGTCTAACTTTTTTATGCAGCCTTTTCAGCACTTCCAAATAGTAAACTTGGTTAACTGTTTGTCCAGTTGGTACAAACTCATAATGAATAATCCCTCTGATATCAAAAAAAAGGTTAGCAACATTATTGCAACAAGTTCGCGAATGTAATTGTCAGAGCTCATATACATTTTTTTGGCACCCTCGGTATATATCCATGGAGACAAGCTAGTACAGGGTACTTGCAAGGAAATTTTGAATTTTCAACAGCCATTAAAAATTAATAGCTAGCATATTTCATTCTTATTTTGGCCAAGTGTCAGTATTAGACTTCTAAACATCCCCAGAGCTGCTTCAGTTCAGTTGCATGTTAAACATATCCTTAGATAACTGTATATGAAAATTTTGGCTAACTGTAAAATGTACTCCTTTAAACTTAAATTAAATGAACACTCTGACTCCAATCTCAGCTTTCCCTTAATTGGATGCAAAAATGCCTATGGCTGTTCTATAATCAACATATAGGATAAGAAGTATGATATAGGGGAAGTTGGAATTGAAAGAGAAAGTGCCTTAACCAATTACATTCAAAATATGTTAACGCTGCATTTTTTTCTCTACGTTTTACACATGATCATCTTACAAAGATGGCCATATGAACACATTACTTGTGTCTATCAGAGCTGCTTCAATACTGTCAGATTTACAGGAAATAACCTTCGGACTTCGTCCCAACACCTTGTCAAAAAAATCCTTGTCACATAGAGCTAATAATAACTTGCTTTAAAAAACAAAAACAAAAACAGTCAATTAATAAAAATACAGAAAAAGTAAATATAAAATCAGATATCAGAAATCACAGGTTCTCAAGCCCATGTGTCATGTTCCTTTACAGTGTACTTGCTACTTCTTAACATCTTCATTTTGAATCTGTTGTTATGTTAGGAAAATATTCCCTTCTTTGTACTTGTAAATGTCCCTGAACATGTATGTGGTTTAAGAGTCCAGGCTCTAATATCCTCTAGGTATCTGACTGTCACAGTCATCATCATGAATGTTACCCTCCACCATGTTACACCATGACTATTTAAAAATAAGCAAGCTCAAGGCCCGGCCGAGTAGCTCAGTTGGTTAAGAGCTCGCTCAAGGGTGTGTGAACTGAGCTCTGAGCAACAGCAGTTCAATGCCAGCCTGAGCTGAGCTGCCACTAAGCTGCCAACAGGTGTCAGGATGGCTGAGCTAAAAAAATAAAATAAAAATAAAAATAAATAAATAAAAATAAACAAGCAAGCTCATTACATTGAGCAATTTAGTTCGCCACTGAATAAAAGTTCTTCATTTCCCACCCCCTACTACCAAAAATATAGCTCAGGGCTTTATTTTATTTTTGTATGAGGAAACATGCCAAATTAAGTTATTTTGTCTAGTTTCTCCCCAATATTTCAGAGGTATCTCTCTGGTGTCTCTTTCCTTCCTCTGACAATCCAGTGAGAAAAGGCAAATTGCCTATAAAAGAACAGTTGTCTTCTGTTTATGTCCTTTGCCATCTCAGGAATCTATTATTTTTAGTTCAATGAAGCAATGGCCCAGAGGGAGCTAGAAATCATTAGAGATTAAGTTTATAGGAGCTAAGCGTGATGAAACTCAGAAAAATTTTGGAGAAAACTAAGCTTTGAATTGGAGGTGATATGCAGGGTTTCCTATGTCAAGAAGAGACAGGGCTGCAAAGTAGACTGGAGCCAAATTCCTAAGGTTTTCAAATCCAGGCTAAAAAGTTTTGACTCTGTATTGGATAAAGGCCATTATGAAGGTTTCTGAGCAGAAACTAGACATGAACTAGACACGAACAGAACTATAATTAAGGAAAGTCAGTCCAGTAGGTGTGAGACATAGAGAAAGCTGAAGAGAATAAAGGACCAGTGAAGAGATCACTAAGACAGTGGAAGTCCAGGTGACAGGGAATGAAAAGCAAACAGCAAAGAGAGACATGGGATGACACTGAACACAAGGCTTTCTGATCACTTTCATCAGGACGTTTGAAAGGATCTATAAGGTAGGTATCTGATTGAAAAGGTAAAATTTTAAGCTACTTAAGAGAAACACAGATAAATCTCATGTCACATGAACCTCTACTAAATTTTAAATATTTGATTATCTTATTGAAAGCACGTTTATACTTCTACCTACACAATAATCAGAATTGGATCCTTTCAAGTGTTCCCATTTTATCTTTATCTTTGCAGATAGTAGGGACATAACCATAATTCAACCCCCATGCTTAACTTGGTGAGGTCTGCTATCGTGAAATCTATGGCAGCAAATGTTATTTTTCTCCAAATGGGCATATCTTGTATCATTATACATGAATTTCAATGATATGGGCATCACTGCAAAAGGACTCTGGAGACGTGTGCTTATACTCAATATCAGCGTTTCATAGAATTAATACAGTCTAGTGACATGTATCTCTTCTGGAAGGATAGATCTGGAATTAAGATTTTCCTGAGTATAATTTCAGTTCCTTCATCCCCCAGAATTTGGAAATAAAACATAACAACCACTTAGGTCCCTGTCAAAGGCAAATAATCTATGTTTAGAATCATCAGATTCCCAGGACGTTAAGATTATGTTTTATCTCCATTGCAAAGTCATTTCCATTTCCAGTGTTTCCTGAGTTGCTAAGAAAATGGCCACTGACCACACGATTAAGATCATTTTCTCTGTCAGTTTGCATGTCAATGTCTTGGCAGTGATTCCTGTAAAGAATAAAATTTATCATGTTACCGAAATAATCATTCAGAATATGGAAGAAATAAATTGATATACATTAATTTTCTACTAAATGCCAGGCACTGTGCTTAGTGATTCACATTTATGATTTTTGCTTGCTATTTGAGGATACCCATGGAAGGATATATTTCTAGCTTTACTATATTTATGAGTGAATTGAAACACATATTACATAATTTGCCCAAAGTCACAGAGATAAGAAAATAGAAATGTGGATCTATGTCAGTCTGATAATATAGCCTGGCTGTTTCTGCTATAATAGCATAATTTGAAATAAACTTTTATTGAATACCTGCCAAGATGGTGCTTCAGAGTTAATCATTACTAAAGAGAAAGTAATTTTGTGTTTCTTTGTTCTCTCATCCCATAAAAGGTAGATGGGATTGTATGGCACTATACAAGATAATCTTTCATTGATATCCATTTATTTTTAAACCAACCCTCCTTCTAAATAAGTAATTCTACTGATATCTAACCACAATATTTCATGCTTCTAGCTTACTATTTCATATTTTCCCTCTGAAATACTTTTTTTGAAATGGTGGTAGAACACTTAACATGAGATCTACTCTGAACAAATTATTAAGTACACTTACAGTATTGCTAACTATAGGCACACAGTTGTACAGAGGATTTCTAGAGCTTGCTCATCTAGTATAACTGAAACTTTATGCCCGTTAAACAGCAACTCCCCATTAGCCCCTCTCCCCAGTCCTTGGCAATCACCATTGTATTCTTTATTTCTATGGATTTGACTATTATAGCTAACCTGATATAGGTAGAATCATGCAGTTATTTGTCCTTATGTGATATAATTGGCTTAGTTCACTTAGCATAATGTATTCCAAGTTGTTCATATTGTTTCATATGACAGAATTATCTGATTGTGAAAGGTTGAATAATATTCTGTTGTATGTGTATGCGTACACCATATTTCTTTTATTCATTAATCTGTTGATGGGCATTTAGGTTATTTCCATATCTTGGCTATTGTGAATAATGCTGCAATGAACATTAGAGTGCAGATATCACTTTAAGATCCCGCTTGCACTTTTTTTAGGGTACACACCTAGGTGTGGGATTGCTAGATTATATGGTAACCTATTTTTGTTGTTGTTGCTGGGGAACCTCCATATTGTTTTCTATAGTTATTGCACTATTTTACATTCCCACCAACAGTGTACAAGGGTTCCGATTTCTTGACATCCTCTCCAACATTTGTTTTTTCTAATAGTTGCCATCCTAACAAGTTTAAGGTGATATTTCATTGTGGTTTGATTTTCATTAGTGATATTAGTGATGTTGAACATCCTTTCATATACCTGAGGGCCATTTATATGTCTTTTTTTGGAGAAATGTCTGTTCAAGTACTTTGCCTATTTTTTATTGGGTAATTTGTTTTTTGTGTTTTTTTGCAATTGAGTTGTAGGAGTTCCTTATATATTTTGGGCATTGAAAATGAAACTAAGTTGTTTTCTGAAAAGATAAACAAAATAGACAAAACCTTTAGCTAAAACGAAAAAATAAAGACTCAAATAAGTAAAATCAGAAATTAAAGAGGAGACTTTACAACTGATGACACAAAAATAAAAGGATCATAAGAAACAATGATGAACAATTTATGTGCCAACAAATTGAATAACATAGGGGAAATCAGTAAACTCCTAGAAAAATACAGTGTCAAGATTGAATCATAACGAAACAGAAAATCTGAATAGATCAATAAATAAGGGGATTGAATCAATAATCAACAATTTCCCAACAATAAAAGCCCAGGACCAGATAGAATCTCTGGTGATTTCTATTAAATATTTGAAGAACAATTAGCACTAAATCCTTCTCAAATTCTTCCAAAGAATTGACGAAGATGGAACACTTCCAAACTCTTTATGGGGCTATCATTACCCCAGCATCAAAAATAACAACAACAAAAAGACATTTACAAGAAAAGAAAACTATAAGCCAATATCCCTGATGAACATAGATGCAAAAATTCTCAACAGACTAACAAACCAAATTTTACAGCATATTAAAAATATCATAGACCATGACCAAGTGGGATTAATCCCTGAGATGCAGGGCTCTTTCAACAAATGCAAATTAATGAATGTGATACATCACATTAACAGAATGAAATATAAAAATCACAGAATCATCTCAATAAATGTAAAAAAAAGCATTTGAAAATTGAATACCTTTTATGGTAGAAACTCTCAACAAACAAGGTGCAGAAGGAATGTATCTCAACACAATGAAAGCTACATATAAAAACCTGACAGCTAATACCATATTCAGTGATGAAAAATTGATTGTTGTTTTTGTTTTTGTTTTTTCCCTAAGATCAGGGACAAGTCAAGGTAGGCGATAAAATGACATAAAAGGCATTTAAATCGGAAAGCAAGAAATAAAATCATATCTAGGGCCGGCTGAGTGGTGCGGTGGTTAAGAGCTGGCTTGGGACTCCAGCGGCCCCGGTTTGGATCCCACATATGAGGGCCAGTGACACTGCCCTCTTAAAAATATATATATATATATTATCTGTTTGCAGATGACATAATCTTATACGAGGTCTGAAAATTTAGTTTGCGAACTTGTTGCAACAATGTTGTTACCCTTTCTTGATATCAGAGGGATTATTCATTATGAGTTAGTACCAACTGGACAAACACTTAATCAAGTTTAATATTTGGAAGTGCTGTAAAGGCTTTGTGAAAAAGTTAGACAGCCTGAACGTTTTGCCAATTCATGGCTCTTGCATCAGTACAATGTACCAGCTCACATGGCACTGTCTGAGGGAATTTTTAGCCAATAAACAAATAACTGTATTGGAACACTCTCCCTACTCACCTGATTGCCCTCCCCCCCACCCCCAACGATGTCTTTCTTTACCCAAAGATAAGGGAAATATTGAAAGGAAAAAATTTTGATGGCATTCAGGACATCAAAAGTGATATGACAAGACCTCTGATGGCCATTCTAGGAAAAGAGTTCCAAAACTGCTTTGAAGGGTGGACTAGGTGCTGTCATCAGTGCATAGCTTCCCAAGAGGAGTACTTCAAAAGTGACCATGGGGATATTCAGCAATGAGGTATGTAGCACTTTTTCTAGGATGAGTTCATGAATTTAATTGTCTGACCGCATATGTAAAAAATTCTGAAGACTACAGATACACCCAGATACACACATTATTACAACTAATAAATTCAGTAAAGTTTGGGAGAAAAAATTAAAATACAAAAATCTGTTGCACTCTTATATACTAACAATTAATTATCTTCAAAGTAAGAAAACAATCTCATTTACAGTAGCATCCCTTCCCCCAAAACAATACTTAGGAATAAGCCTAACCAAGGAGTTGAAAGACTTGTGCACAAAACTACAAAACACTGACAAAAGAAACAAAATAAGATACACATAAGTGAAAACACAACCTGTGTTCATAGGTTGGAATACTTAATATCATTATAATGGCCAAACTAGCCAAAGTGATGTATGGATTCAAAGCAATCCTTATCAAACCCCAATAGCATTTTTTACACAAATAGAAAAACAATCTTGAACTTCATATGGAACCACAAAAACCTCAAAAAGACAAAGCAATCTTGAGAAAGAACAGAGCTGGAGACATCACACTTCCTGATTCCAAAATATACTAGAAAGCTACAGTATTTTAAACAATACGGTATTGACATAAAAACAGACATATAGTCTAATGGAGCACAATATATAGGCCAGAAATAAACCTATGTGTATACAGTCTTAGATTTAATTAAAATGGCTTAAACATTTATTTTCCTTTACATTTTCTAATATCTCCATATTTGTTTTGTGTACATTTGACTATCAAAGTTCTATTACCTTCTTTCTCCTTGCTTGTATTATGGACAAATAAGAGCTGCTGGGAGAAAAAAAATAACACACTGACGTGCATTCATAATGCTAGGACTATAAATACTTGATACCTGTCACACACTGATATCTGCTTTCATTCTATTACCATCTTGCTACATTCTATTACTTTACTCCAGTCAACCTATTTTTACCACTCAGCAACTATTTTAAACATTCTCTTATCTCCTCAAATGGCTTATGTTTGCTCTTCCAATTTCACATTACCCTCCATATTCTCAGTAGAAAATCCCATATTCTATTCCTAGAGTAATTAGCCGTTAACGAAAATCCTCAACTTTTATTATTAAACCTACAACCTACATAAATCACTGCTATTAGGCTGTGTCCCTGTTCTCCCCCTTACTTTTTAATGAAGGAACTGGGAGCTATTCTCTTGTCTACATAAGTCAACCCTTCATCCACCTGTACTGAATGCCACATCTTTTCATCACCTAAGGGATGTAACAGTATATTTTGCTCATTTTCTTTCCCCTGTATTGGCAACCTTTTCTTCCCTCTTGTGAAAATTCCTATGGATTTGAACATTAGAATATGAACATGCTTATATTGCCCATATTAAATGTAAATGGGTCAAAAATCCAAGAAAAATACCTCTTCTTCAACTCACTTTGATCTCCAATTATGATCCTCTCTCCTTCAATCAGTTTACCCATATAATTACATATATTCACTACTTCTGAGTTTTAATCTCTTATTCATTAATCCAATTTTGGCTGCTTCACTTTGACTATGTCAACAATTCTCATTAATATCTCCATTGGCTTTTTTGTCACTGAATAGATTGGATAATTTTAATTGCAATTTTGCTTAAACTTTCAGCAGCATGAAACACTATTGACTACCAATGTTGAAAATAGTTTTCCTTTGATTGTAAAGACACCACATTCTTTTCATTTTCCTCCTACCTCTCTGGCTTTTTCTACTATTGGCAACAACCAAAGTTATCCACAGATAGCCTTCTCTTTGATTCCTACAATAAAGCCTGGAAATATAAAATACTCCATTTCTTTACCCTTTTTGCAGCTGAGTATTGCCAGATTATTCACTGCTAATGAATGCTTACAAAATGTAATGTAGTCAGAAGTTGCATTTGGCATTGCCCTTTATGCCCTTCCATCCTTATTCATGTTTTCCTACATGATCCACTTATTCCACTTTTGGGAGATGATAGCACTCATCCTCACACATGAGAATAAATGTCATATGCTAAGGATGAAGGCGTAGAAAAATAGAACGTGTCTGGATTTTTTAGGTCATTTTTGAGTAACTGTTCCACCCTTGGACCACATAGTACCAGATTTCACACTGTGCAAGAAAAAATAAGTTCTTATGTGCTTAAGGTTGCTTTTTTCCATTTTCCTTTGTTTACAGATCAATGTACACCTCTGTATCATAACCCATCAATTTAATTTAATTCTCTCTGTCTCATACTATCATTTGCAACAATTTCTAAGCAAACTATCAGATTCAAAGGTCTCATGGCTAGGAAGAAGTTGACACATTTAAAGAGTGTCATATACATACTTGTCAAACTTTTGATTTTTCTTCCTCAATATGGAAATCATGATCTATTATAGAAATCCTCCCAAGTCATCTGATATTTTTTAAATCCCTTACATAATATGGATATTATGTAACATGATTTATTGAGTCATTTTGGTATTGATGCATTGATACTTTTATGTTTATGGTAAAAATTTCCAGAAAGTAAATTACTAGATCAAGGGATAGACATTTGTTAAATAACATAAGTTTATGTTAATAAAATGTTAACATACTTTAATACATTTGCTATGTTCACTCAAGATACTTCAGAAATAAAATAATACATTTATAGCTAAATCCTCTTATACTTTTTCAGAGTCCTTTTCTAGAACCAACCATTGCCCTGAAGGTAGAGTATATCTTTTCCATCAAGGTTTTATGCCTTCGTTCCACATGCTTATTCATAGACAAGTATTGTTCTATGAATTGTTCTAATGTATGTGAATGCTCTCATGCTACACATATATGCAATTTTCATCAGTATCTTTTTAGAATTTCCACCAATAAATACCTGTTTATTCTAATTCAGTAATTTTAACACCTATATAGTATTCAGGGATTATTTTTTGTCTTCACAATTTGTATTGTTTTGAAGCTTTTATAGAGGCCACACATAATGATGAATTATATCTACATTCGGAACACAAAAGACATTTAGGGAAACAGCCATCTGTTTAGTCATTGTTCTTATGCACATAATTTAGTGAGATCATTTATCTGAAATTTAGACACAAAATTCAGATTTCAAGAAAATAAAAAAAATATGCAGCTATTATACATTCTCAAAATGTAGAGAAGATGCTCAGAGAGGCAGTCATAAAAGTCACGTAGTTACAAGGACTTGGGAATTTTTCTCTTTGTTTATGGGAAACTTTGAAATTTTATCAAATGTGGTTTCCTCCTTAGCATAACATCATGCTTTTATTTGAAAACAGGAGGCCACCCCTACATTCAGTTCTTCACTCTTAACTTTCTAAGCCCCGCCCACTTTTTTATTTTTATTGTTTGTATATTAATTTTTCTCTCCAAACTGAATGCCCTTTTTGAATTTTCAATAAAAGTTAGTTCCTTCTACTTCCCTGCTCTGAGCAGCAGTCAGGGTCTAAGTGAACCTGGACTCTGGAATCAGTCAGGTCCTCCATTATTCAGATGTCTGATTTTGGGCAAAATACTTCATCTCCCTGTGTATCAGTTTAATCATGTATAAAGTGGAATACAAAAATAATATCTTCTTCAAGACTATTATGTTAAGTGAAATAAGTCAGTCAGAGAAAGATAAATACCATATGATCTCACTTATATTTGAAATCTGAAAAACTGAATGAATAAGCAAAGTAAACAGACTCATAGATATGGAGGAAAAACTGAATGTTGCTAGTTGGGAGGGGCATGGGGATGAGGGAGAAGGGGAAGGGATTAGACAACATAATAGGCAACTACAATATTGCCACAGGGATATGAAACACAGTTCTGGGAATATAATAATCTAAAAATTTTGTGGCATGTCAGATGGTAACATGTCTTGTTAGGGAGACCACTTCATGGATGGAGTAGAGGCTTGATCACTGCACTGTACACCTGAAGCTGATGTATAATACTGTATGTCAACTGTAACTGAATATATAGATAGTTACGGGATGTGGAGTATACTGTGAAAGGGAGTCAAAGGAATTGTAATAGGTATGTATTATATGGGGTGGGGGAGTGGGGTGGCGAACTAAGGGAGAGGGGTTGTCACTTTGAGGGGTAAAAAGCATAACTATTGCATCGTGTTGTACACCTGAAACTAATTTTTAAAAAATGTTTATTTCACAATAAAAGAATTAGAAAAAACAAACAAAAACCACGAATATGGCAAGGTCTAGATGGAGAATGGAAGCTGAAGTACAATGGGAGAGTAATTTGAGTAGAGAAAACCAATTTTGTACAGGACTTGATTTTTCAAAGGCTAAAACTTTTAGGATTATTACTAAATAAAAGAAACCAATCTGTAAAGAAAAAAAAATATCTTCTTCAAAGAGTATTAGAAGAATACTTTTTAGCCATCATCACTCTTAAGAAATCCAGGCAAGTGGAATAAGCTTGAGATGGACTTCATGACTTAGTTTCATAACCCAGTTTTACCCTTTACCATTTACTCTTAGTGTGGTGCTGGGTAAATCATAATTTCTGCGGTCTCAATCATTTAGTTTGTATATTGGGAAATTAATATGTACTTAATATTTTTAAAAAACATGAAAAATAGAATTAGAGTTTGTTAGACACTTAATAAATGCAAGTTTTTGCCCCTTTCTGAAGAGACGGATGGAGTAAATTTGAGGGATTTGGGGTCTGAGGAAGAAAAATGATAAGTCCACCAGGTGGCAGTAGCACTCATCAGGCTTTGTTTGGACAGTTCCTTGGTGGGCGTATTTTCAAGAGGACAACCAATGTCTACATAAATCTTGTACATGAATGTTTATAACAGCCTCATTCATAATAGCCCAAAGTTGGAAACTATTCAAATGTTTATCAATGAATGAATGCATAAATAATAGGTGGTATATCTGTATAATGAAATTTAATTTGTCCACAAAAATGAAGTACTGATACATGCTGCAATATGGATGAATCTTGAAACATGCTAAGTGAAAGAAGCTAGTTACAAATGAACATACACTCTATGATGCCATGTATATGAACTGCCCATAATAGGCAAAATCTATATACAGAGAAAGTAGATTAGTGGTTGCCTAGGGCTGGAGAAAATAAGGGAAATTGAGAGGTGATAGCCAAAGGTATGGCATTTCTTTCTGGCATGATAAAAATATTCTATAATTGGTTGTGGCAGTCATTGCAAAACTACAAATATAGTACAAAAAGTCTTGAATTGTATGCTGTAAATGTACAAATATGTTATGTCAATTTTATTTCAATAAAGCTGTTAAAACACAATAGAAAAAAATCAATAAAATTTTAAAAAATGGTTATTTGAAAAGGCAGAAAGGAAACTGACAAATCATTATGTAGAAGTTAGACTAAGAAAAAATGAGAGACTATTCAAGATACTAAAATCAGGCTTGATAAAGGGCATATGATTATTGACCTTGCAGAGATCAAATGAAATAGAATGGACAACTTGGAGTGGTATTATTGAAAGCCTTTTATTTGCAGTGTCCAAACTCCACCACAAATGTTATTCAAAGAGGAAGTCAGGTCCACTGTTACTGACTGCCTCTTAATCTAATAATTGGATTTGATAGAGGCAAAATAGATCTTGGCAAGAACTTGGGGTTTGAAAGATGCTTGAGTTCCATTAGTGGTTCCTGCAACTTTCAGTAAGTTACCTACAGTATAGATACTTAAGAAACTATTTGTATATTTAAAATAAAAAATAACTTCAGCCTTCATAGTATTGTTGAGATAATTCACTTGCAAAACTGTATTATTCAGTCTCTGTGAGCCACTACATTAATGGATAAGAAGATATATAACAGAGTAGTAGTTTGAATGAAGAAATTAACAAATTTTGATGATTAAATGCATACGAGAATAAAGGGAAAGAGAGAAAAATAAAAATGATATTGATGCATAGCAAGTGGGTAAGACTCTCTGAAAATGCCATCTCAGAAATGATTGGGAATATTAGTAGAGAAGTAAATTTAAATTTTCTTTTGAAGAAAATAATATTTTGTAACTTGTGTTGGAATTTATGTTACAATATGTAAGTGTATTATTCCAACAGTGGAAATTGTTAATAGTTGTAAAAGAGGCCTTCCTTGAGTTTTAAAATTTAAATTCCAGAACTTTATCCATAAAAGTAAATGTCAAAATAAGATGATTTGGTGAGCTTTCCATTGGACTGAGTATAAAGAAATAAGGGCACAGCACATCAGACTGCAATATGGAGGACTGCCCAAATTTGAAGGACAAAAAAACAAACAACAAAAACAACAATGGAGATGTTACTAAAGTTAGAGGAAAGGAAAATATTAAATAGATTGCATTATTTATAAGAATTCAAAGAAAATATATTTAGAGAAATCATATGAAACCATTGTATTAGGTCAAGGCAAGTAAGCATATTAGGGAAATAAAATTTCAGAGGTATTTTAAATAATGAACATATACTTACATAGATAATCAAGTTAAAATGAGGCCATTAGGGTGAATGTGAATCCAATATGATTGGCATACTTATACAAAAAGAAAACTGGGGCACAGAGATAGACACATACACACAGAGGCAAGACAATGTGAAGACACACGTGGAGATTGCCACATGAAAAAAAAAAAAAAGTCCAAGATTGCCAGCAAACTATTAGAAGCACGGAAGAAACACAAAAAGTTTGCCCTACAGGTTTCACATGAGCACTGGCCTGCCAACACCTCATTTCAGGCTTCTAACCTCCATAACTGTAATACAATAAATTTACATTGTTATAAGGCCCACAGTTTGTGGTAAAATACCCAGTTTGTGGTAGCTTGTTACAATAGCCTTAGTACTCTAATACAATGCTTAATAAATATTTGTCAAATGACTGAATTAATGAATTTAATTTACATAGGCAGATTTCGGAAACCACTGGGGCAATGCAAGATTTAAAAAATGGCAAATAATTAAGAAAGAGACAGAGAGAGAAGAAACAAGGGAAAGAAGGAGGAAGGGAGAGAGAAAAAGATAAATCTATTCTTGGTCCAATGAAAATATTTTACTTAATAATTTTATCTTTGAACTTGTGTGTTATAAAGAAAGTCTGTTGCGAAATGGAGTATTTGTGTGAGCAGTGGGGGTATGCGGGATAGATTGGGTAGCAATAGCCTCACCGCGGACTCAGGCCCTCAGGCAATTATCACTGAATATATAATATAAAGAGAATTCATAAATAGACATTTTGAATTACATACAAATTATGAATCTGATTTTGGCTTCTTGTAGAACCTTCACAATTTACAGGAAATATTAGAAGGAACATTAAAATACCATAATGTACACTCAAATTTTAAATTGAATTCATAAACATAAGAAACTGACCTGTATGGGGTGCTAAATATTTTTAGGACCCACAGGAATCATCAGGTGTAGATATATACAGTTTATATTTTGAAGTTTTGTTTCTTTTCAAAATAATTGAAAATAAGTTGCTGGATATATGAATTTTGATGACCAAAAAATTATTTTGCAGAAAAAGAACCATATAAATATTATGGTCAAGGTATCACATTAATAAAGTAGTATTATTTATTTTGTAAAATGAAAATATGACACCAAAAGTATTTTTATGCAGCTAGTAAGTTTTTGTCGTTATTCATGTATCACTATTAACCCTTATATGTTTTATCAGTGATAATACACAGAGGGTGCCAAAAAAGTGTATATGTTAAGAAAGGAAAAAGCTGTATTAAGATTGTGATAATATATACAGATAACAAAAGATGAACCCAAGTCATGTTTGACTTCTGTGATTACAAGAGGTGCTCAAAGTGGTTACCATCAGCATCTAGACACTTCTCATTATGGTGAACTACTGCTTGAGCAGCGTTGACCAAAGTGTCCACTTGTGTCGATGCACGTGCCGTTTCAACTTCTACACACAGTACCATGTGTCTAAAAGTTATCATGCACGTGTACAGTTTTTAGGTGTGTTGGAGGTTCTGTTGCAGGCTCATGCCTCCGTTGTCATTGTACTTCCACAACGTTCTCAAATTTCAAATACCATTTCAAAATGGTCCTGAGCTCCTCAAGCAGCAACTGTGCTTCCGCCATTTTCTTTGACTGTTCTGCCTGTTTAATGGTGGTGACACTAGCATTCATTTGATTAACTCCATCTTTTAAGTGAATGTCATACTACACATTGCTACTATAATTCCATTCAACTTCAAAAAGTTGAATAGATATCTCTTAAAATGTGAATACATTCTTTTGGTACCCCAGTATTTATAAAAGAAACACCTGTGTATTAGAGTTGCTTTAATAGTACTTTTATTCCTATCTTTTTAGCAAGAGGTCTTGCATTTTCATTTTACACTGTGGCCCCAAATTATGTAGCCAGCCCTCTCTAAGCCTTAGGGTTTAAGTCATTTTTATTGAATCCTAATAGAGGACTTACAGAGCAGAGTTCATTTTATAGAACTTTCTCTTTTTCATATTTTTTTTTTGTGGGGTCCACAGAGCAAAACAGTAGTGATAGGTATTATTCAAAGTCCAAAACCCTACTTTATTCTCATTCATATTATATGGCAGATGAAAGTGGGATCGAATATAAATAAAAGCAAATTGGAAGGTCTGACATTTTTATTTTTCTTTAAGAATTTTATGGAAAGATTTGGAGCACTGAACAACATTGTATTTTTCTAAATTTAGATATGAGAAAATTCACTGTTGTATGCTGTCTGCTTATGAATCTCAGTCAGGACCTTCAAAATTTATAGCATGGCTTATATAGAGATCTAGTTTTTTGTTTATTTCAAGATTTTTTTCTATAGTAATTTTAGGTTCACAGCAAAATTGAGTGGAAAGAACAGAGCTTTCCCATATACTTCCTGTTCCCACATATGCATAGCCTCCCCTATTACTAATATTCCCATCATAGCAGTACATGTGTTACAGTTGATGAACCCACATCAATATGTCATTTTCACCCTAAGTCCATAGTTTACATTACAGCTCATTACTGGTGGTGTTCTATGGGTTTGGGCAAATGTATAATCAAATCATTATAGTATTGTACCAAGTATTTTCACCACCCTAAAAATCCTCTGTGCTCTGCCTATGCATCCGCCCAGCCCTACCCCATCCACCACTCATTTTTTACAGTCTCCTCAGTTTTCCCTTTTCCAGAATGCCATGTAGTTGGAATCACACTGTATGCAATCTTTTCGCATTGGTTATTTTCATGTGATATTAATATACATTTAGAGTTCCTCCATGTCGTTTCATGGCTTTGTAGCTCATTGCTGAGATGCAGTTTTAAATTCTAAATTTTCTTCCATATATGAATTCAGCATAGATAGGCATGCACTAAGTATACAAACATGAACCAGTTATGGCTCCAACATGATAGAGTTCAGGGTTCAGAGGGAAAGACAGGTGGACAGATGAAGAATAAGAGTAATTAAGTGCTGTCAAAGAGGGAGGTGCATAGCCTTATAGAGGCAGGGAAGGAGCACCCACTTCACAGTGAGATACTGGAAAGCGAGCTCAGAAATAACATGGAGACTGAACCCCGAAAGCTTGGAAGATTTCATCTAAGTCTGAAGAAAAATGGATAATGTGTACTAAGAAGAGACTGCTGTGTTGTACAAAAGCACACATGTGTCAGAAGTCTTGCTGCATTGAGAGATTTAGAAGTATTAGGTTGGTACACATGTAATTGTGGTTTTTGCTATTGTTTGTAACCTTTTAAACCACAATTGCTTTTGCACCAGCCTAATAATAATTACATTGGTTAGACTATAGGTGTTGAGGGAGAGAGTAGCACTATCTACTAGGATAGTTGGGTAGGAGTGTACTCATCTGCTGGTTATTATTCCTGAACTACCTTTCCTGGATACCTGGTTTCTAAATATGTTCCGTGACCCGGAGCTCTCCCCATAGCCTCTGGTACTTCATTTCTGCCTCAGAGAATATCCACATCTGGTTTTAGAACTAATCAAACCTCTTCACTATTTCAGGCTTCAAAGTCTAGTTCCTAATTGTTTGCTTGGGATTTCCCTGAGTCTAAAATATTTTCCTGTAATCTTGACCTGACATTGACCATGAAGTCCATAAAGACAAAAGACTCAGTTATGGCTAAGGCATGTATTAATCGAAGTTTAAATAAGCATTTTTTGGTCATTTGGCTATTTTATTTTCTTATTTTCAAATCCCAGGTGTAGAAACTTGGGCTAATTATAGTTTTTGCTTCATGACACACTCTCAGCATTGACCCATCATGGTCCACCACATTCATGTACTAAACTGAATAAGTAAATTGGAGGAAAAATCATGACTGACTTGATTTGATTAGGAGAAACTGATCATTCTGTATGAGACAACACAGACAAAATTTAAGCACAGTAATATTTTGTGTTGAACATCTATCTTTTTGTTCAAAGTGAGTAAATACATTTGACTGGACAATATCAAAGTAAATTGTTGATATAATGACACTTCGACCTTGGCTACATGGGCAAATATCTCAAAAATAAAGACATTGTATGTAATCATAATATCATTTTACAAACCCACAAAACCCACATTATTTTATAATAACCAATCTAACTTAGATTTCCCTGATTTTCTTCCAGATGTTCTTTATAGGTACACACACACACATACACACACACTTACCTGAGCTCACCTGGGTGACTGGTTCTTGCTCAAGGTCACCAGTGTGTTTTGCCATAATTTGGAGCCTGGCACTGGTGTTACCTGAATGCATTTTGGTTTTTTACCATAGTGAAGTTTAATTACTACAAGCTAGACTCAGGGGTTGGTAAGCGCTTGGCTCTGTCTAATTTGCATTTTAGGATTCCAAAGTAGAGAGTGAGTTACCAAAGGATATTTTTTTCCACTTTGATAATAGCTTTATACATGACTGCAAATCCTATCTACTGATTTCTGAAAGGTTAAAAAAAAAGAAAATAAGTATATATTTGATAAAATTAAAACTTTTGTTTTTTTTTCCATTTAGGAGACCTTAAACTAAACCAGTTGTTTTATGAAAAAACAGAATACCTTGTAAAATCAAATCAAGCAATTTATTGAATCTATAAAATGAAGGAGTAAAAGATAAATGTTTTCACTCTTTCATCGTAGCTAAATGGCAGTTTTACTACCCTTCTGAGATGTCCATGTGCAAAGGTGCAAAATGTGTACATATCAGAGTCAAAGCTTTGACTATTGGAAGAGGGAATCCCCAACTGAAAGTAAGATATTTTCTGACTTTAGTGAAGCTCAAAATCCCAGAATAGAAAAAATTGGAGACCTATATTACTTACCTAGAAAGTGTATCTACATTTATCCACTTAAAACTATACACCAGAGATGAAGCATTACAAGGAAGCAGTTGCATGCCTAAACGTAATTGTGGATGATTCCAGTCAAATATTATCACTTCATGTACTATCCTATTTGTCTTTGCAAAATATTAGTTTTCTGCCCCACTTCACTCACTTTATTTTCAAGATCTTACACTTCCAAGAAGCCTAAGATGAATCACTACTGAGCACAAAACAATGATCAACATCCCTTGAATTCTTCATGTGTGTAGTGCAGCGCGGCCAGTTGAATTGTCCGGAGTGGGGGCGTCGGAGGATGCAAGAAAGACAGAAAAAGAAATACTTGAAAACGGGGACTAGGTGGACAGCTGTCCCCTGATGGGACGACAGTGACCCAGTCTAGCAACCGTGGTTTCTTGATATAGGCTTTGTTAAAGCGGGGGGAGGAGAGGAGAGGCAATGGCCTTGAGCAGGGACTGCTGCATGCATCAGCTGCAGGATATCTGCATCCAATGCATCAAACCCAGACTGTTCTGTACCCAATGTACCGAATTCACCTCCGTGCACTGAGGTGCTTTGTCTGCATGGAGACCAAGGTCAGCTCTGGATTCTGAAGTGCTGCGCCAGCCTTGCAAAAGCAATAGCCAAAGGGGCGAGCCTTGCAAACACCCCTCCTTTACAGCTCCTCGAGGGCCTCTTGGCCACCAACATTCATGTATAAAGGGTATATAGTGGTGAGAGGGATGGATTCAAGCCAGTGGCAAAACTCCTCTGGCAGAGAGGAATCATTTCCCAGTTTAATTATGACAGTGATTTGACATGCTTTATAAATGGGCCTTTATAAAACAGAGATGCTATTAATGCTGATCCTGTCTTTCTACTTTCAGAAAACCATGTGTTGTTTCTCAACCACACAGCTTCTCTGTCACACACACATGTTATGGCTGAAAGGCTGCATAAAACAGATCTCTTCCTGAAAATGGCATGATTATGTCCATCACTTTCTGTCAGTTATGGCACCTCTTTCCATGTCTAAGTTTCTTTCAAATGACTGAATCAATTTCACTGGTCGGACTGCACACACAGAATTTCTACTCATCACTGGAAATGTTGGAAGAGCAATGATATATTGTGCTGAAGGGGAGTGATCAATCACCAGGTGTTCTAAATTAGCTCCTTTGTCAGGCAAGGACATTAAGGAAAACGTAATTGAAGGATAACATATCGCTATCAGTTTGGAATTTTCAGCCCATTGTCTTAAAACAAAACACAACAAAACAAAGCAAAACAAAACAAAACAAAATAAAATGAGAAAAACAAAACAAAAAAAACACACCAAGACTGCTCTTTCTGGTACTTTGCAATAGAGTTTGTTAACTATCTTAACACTTGTTTATAAATATTTCTCTAGCAAGTGATTTTACGCCATGCCATTTCCCCATAGACATTTCTAAAATGATGGTGAGAAGGGAAAGATATGAATGAATTATCCAGGATTATTTTCTGATTCGGTTAATTATGCATGAACCCAAAGATAGAAAACCCTGATCTTTATATGCCACAGGGAGAATGCATTATAGCATCCCATTCAAGTGGCTGTGAGGTAATTCATTGTGAAGATGCTAATGGGCAGAGGAATGATTCTCTGAAAAATTTAATTGCTATTTGCTGCCAGGCATAGTAATTAATTTCCTTCCTAAAGTCACTAAAGTAACTTTATCTTCTAATTCTGAAACTTATAGCAGAATTTCCAAAATTGGAGGACAGTGTGGCAAAACATATCTCACAAAAAACCTATGTCCCACTCACTGTCTCATTAGCACTGTAATTTATCATGATCGATCAGTTCGGAAGCAGTTGTCCTTACAAATCAAGGAAATTATTTATATATGGCAGCTGTTACTTGGAAGCCATGCACTAGAATAGTAAGCTGTGGCGGTGGGGGTGAAATGTTATTTTAAATCATTTCCATTACATTAATAGATTTATAAAAGCCTCACTCAGACCAGAAAAAAATAAAATAATTTAAAACAATATCCATTAGAAATTGAGAATTACCTTGTAAAGCAGAGAAGGATATAAATATTCTGCTGTTATTTATGACCTCAAACCAAAGGGATTTTATACTGTTGTGCAATTTATTTTATTTTATTTTATTTTATTTTATTTTGTTTTTAGCTGAGTCATCCTGCCATCTGTTGGCAGCTCAGTGGCAGCTCAGCTTTGGCTGGGCATTCAACAGCTCAGCTGGCACTTTTGAGCGAGCTCTTAACCAACTAAGCCACTTGGCTGGCCCCCTGTTGTGCTAATTTAATAGAGGCCTTCAACTCTAGTGATCAATGTCCATATCCAAGTATGTAAATCACATACATAATACAATTGATTTGGTTCCTATGTGCTCTTTACAGAAGGCATGAGTTTTCAGCAATTAAATGCTATAAGCTGAGAAAGTACTTTAAAATTTCAGTAGTCTTTTCTCAAGGAAAAATGAATTCATAAAACTCACTTGGCATTATAAAAAGAAACACTGAAAAGTGGCAGATTCATGCTGTAGGCCCTGTTTTAGCAGTGGAGCATTGTACACTGTGTATAATCAGGTTTTAAAATCCACACACTTATATCCCTTACCACTTGTATTGACTTTTTTTCATTCTTCCTATATAATTAAAGAGAACAATTCAGAAAATTTCTATATGTATTTTAGCAGTTTGTAACCTTTGGTGACAGGTTGTTTCCAGTTTGGGAAAATTATGGATGTAACCACCATCAATTGTTATGTGAAATTCTTCGAGTTGACAAATAGTCTTATTGTACTAAAATATTTCATTTTCCTAAATGATGCTAAAACTTCATCCAATAGTATAATTTATGGGTTGTATATTAAGTATGTGGTTCCCTTTTAAAGAAATTTCCAAACTCTTTTCCAAAGTGAGCTACCATTGTATATTCCCAACAGCCACACGTGTACATACTTTCCAATTCATTTACATCACTGACAACACATTACATTACCCTTCTCCTAAATTTGTCCATTTTAATAAATGTGTGGAAGGTAGCACATTGTGATTTTAATTAATATTCCTGATGACCAATGACCTGCACATCTCTTTGTGTGCCTGTTGGCCATTGATATGCCTTCTTATGTGAAGTGTATGGGCAAATGTATTGACAACCTTGAATAGGTATTTTCTGTTGTTATTGCATTGAGAGAATTCTTTGTACATTTTGGTAGACTATTTCGATTAAACATATACTTGTTAGAAATTTTCTCATTGTTGGCTTGCTTTTAACTTTCTTAGTGGTATCCTTTGAAGGGAAGAATTTTTCAAATTAAATGAAATTGAGTTTATCACTTTTAAATTTATTGTTTGTTCTTTTTGTGTTATCTAAGAGCAGAACAATGAGTTTCTTACACCAGTTTGCAAATATTTTTTCTATATATTTTGTTTAAAAATGTATTGTTCTAGATTTCATATTTAGGTATATGATATATTAGAGTTAATTTATGCATTGTGCAAGGCAAAGTTCTAGATTATTTAAAAGTGTTTTGATGTGTGGATATGCAATTTCCCCAATAAAATATTTCAGGAGACTCTTTTCTTCAGTGTGTTAAATTTTCTGCATGTTTGAGAGAGCAATAGACTACTGAGATATGGAACCTATATTCTGTCCTAGTGTCTATAAGTTTATTCTTATGCCTACCACACTGTCATGATTTCTTTAGCTTCATAGAAATTCTTGAAATCAGGTTGTGTGATTACTCAATTTTTATTTTTATTTTTTAAAAAGAAAATCAATATACTTAGTCCTTCGCAATTAAATGGCCATTAATTTTTTTTTTAAATTATTATGAAGTCAGAGCAGAACAATGAGAGGAAGTATGGGCTTTTCACATGTTATCTAAGATCAGCATAAATATATATTAATACAATGATTATATTACATAAATGTATGCATGTGTGTATAGCAGTATATCTGATTTTATCCCTATGAATATAGTGATAAAATTGTTTCTAGGTTCATTGTAAGGATTTAATGTGATGATACATGTAAAGTACTCAGAGTCATGTCTGGCTAATAGCAAGCCTACAATAGATCCTGGCTATTACTGTTATTATTCTTGTGAACTGATTAAAGTAAGTTTGACCTTTATAGAATTGAGGTCCTTTATGCTAGATAGCCTGGGTTTCTTATGACTGGTCCATGATTGGTTGCTATATACAACCTGCTCAACTGTACACAGTAGCACAAAGTCACTTTCATGTGGTAAGTGCCAAATGGATTGTTGTTAACATAATTACCAGTCACATAGCAGCATAGGAGGATAGTAGGAAGTTGTGATTGCAACCTTATTATCATGTAGTTTAATGAAATCAAGTTTCAGCTTAAATTCCCCTGCACATAGAACTATTTAATAGCGAGAGGGCACATATACAAACCAGTATTTAGGCCCGGCCAAGTGACGCGGTGGTTAAGAGCGCTGGCTTGGGAAGCCATAGGCCCCAGTTCAGTCCCACATATGAGGGTCAGTGACACTGCCCTCTAAAAAAAAAAAAAAAGAGAAAAAAACAAAACAAAACAGTATTTATACAGCCTCTTTTTGTAAACTTGGTAAAATTTAAAGTCCTTTGTCTAAAAAACTTTCACAAGTATCATTCATTAAAGGTTCCCTTTAGGCAGGGTTTTTATACTGGTAGGTTGTGTGAGGAATCCTCTCTTAGATAGAAACACACATATAATCTGAGCCCCCAGCTAACAGATCTACCCTCAGAGTAAAAGCTGGTAAACTCACCAGATTCCTCTATCCTTTGCCATATAAAAATACAATATGTATAATATATTCACCGTTTCTATTTATTCCATAAACCTTATTATAACTAATATTGCTAATGGAAAAATAGTACTGACATCTCTATGGCAATTAAACATTGTAAGGAAGTCCCTATAGTAATACTTACAGCCCTCATAGTACATTTTTTTTTTTTTGAAAGCAGTGTCACTGGCCCTCATATGTGGGACCCGAACCAGGGCTACTGGCATCCCAAGCCAGCCATTAACCACCACGCCACTCTGGCGGCCCTCTTCATAGTACATTTGATTAAAGAGTTCCACCTATTAACTAATGCTTCTATAGCAGTGATGAGAATTGATTAAAACACATAGAAATAATGCACTGCCTACACTGAAGTGTTTTAAAGCAAGTTACAGATTATATAATTGTTTTAATCATTATTATTGTTAATGCATGTTGTATTATTTTAAAATAATGCAAAATCTTATTTCAGTGGGGGACTTGGAGGTATCCAGTTACTTCTGCTCAGTAAGATCTGCATGGAGAGATTATTCTATTTATAAGTCACATTTGTGCTAAAAGTTTGCTTATGTTGCTAGTTCTAAAGCTGCTGAGCTACAGAAAAAGTGATGTTTTTGAAGAAAAATATTAATAGCTCTCCTAAATTACAGCTTTACATGAACCTGAGCCATAGCTAATAGGAATCAAAATGGGAAATACAATATAAATATCTGATGGAGATGCTATTTGAGCTTTTATAGACAAAGAAAATGATTATAATTAGTATAGAAGCCCCAGCATCAAGAAATAACCATTTTGACATAAGGTTATGCAAGAGTCACAAGATCAGTAAGTGGCATTGGAGAAAAGAAATTAGAGAAAAGAAATCTGGGTAGAATCAGACCCATATTATTTCCTTTCACCATTCCCACATAATGGTCTCACCTACTTTCTCTTGAAAAGGTCCTGGGTATTCATATCATTAATATTAGAACTTTATATTGTTTTTAAAATTTAGGATCCATTCACCCATCTATCCATTTAATTGCTTAAATTTGGAAAAAAAAAGTATTAATTCAAATTCCATAGAACAATTTCAGTTATTTTCATAGCACTTTTTTTTTTTTTTTTAAGTTTTTATTGTGGAATTAGGGGAGGGGAACAGACAAGTTGCCGTCCTTTTTTGTTCTTCAGTCTAGTTGTGGAGTACGTTGCTTCATTGGCCCATGTTGATATTATCATTATCATTATCTTCCCAGGTGAGGCAGATCGATCGCCAGCCTCTGGACAGCTGCTCACAGCAGCTCTTGGCAGCTCACGCTGGCTGCGGGCCACTCACTGTAGCCTATGGCAGCTCACTGCAGCAGGGGCTGCAGCCTACACCAGTGTCGGTCATCTTAGCTATAGAGGCAACCAGGTGGAGCTGTTGTTCACCATCTTAGCTGTAAAGGGCAGTGTCACTGGCCCTGATATGTGGAATCTGAACCAGAGCCCCGCTGTTCAGAGCTAGCCTTATCCAATGCACCACTCAGCCGGCCCTTCATAGCACTTTATAATGAATTACTGTTGGATTAAGTATCCCTTTCTGTCGATTTTAATGATATGTATTTAAGTTTCTACCTCCCACTGTTAGCTATATTTCTGTGCTTCCAGGGGCTGATCAGTGAGCTCGTTTTTGTAAAGAGTGTCTAGATGAACACTATCCCTTTGGCTGTCTGCCTCTTAAAAACGATGTCAGACTGCTTCAACTGGCTTATTAAGGGAACTTTGTCACCTGTGAGGTTTTCTAGGCCTGCACATACCCTTCTCTCCTTCCACTTTCTGAGGTTCAGGCACCTCACCCATCCTAAGAATTTCAATTTGGTAATGAAATATTTTAGATTAAACAAGCGTTTGAGCTTTGCCTTCATGCTTACCGAATAATATTCTAATTCAAGCTTAATTTAAGTAATTGTGTTAGGTAAAGGGATTTGGGGTTCTTTTTTTCCATAAAAGAATTTTCATCTCTCATTTATAAAGACATTCTAGTAGTAATACCCTCTTGTCATGGACGATAGAAACCATTGCACTTTTGAGGGTCCTTGTTCCAGCTACATATGCTTGTGGATAGTTGCTTTTTTTAGGTTAATGGCTCATTTCCTACTGGGTAACACATGACAGGAGGTTTGGAACCAGAAAGGCCTGGGTGAGAATCTTGGCCCTGTCACTTACTAGCTTGGGGACTTTAGAAAATCTTAGAAAGTGACATGAGAGGTCAGAAGGAGCTGCCAGTACCCTCTCTGTGGACAGGCTGGAGGTTAGAGCTGTGTATACTGTTCTCACTTTCTAATAAATATGGTTTAGCTAAGGCAATTTTGGATACATGAAACAAACAAAAAAAATGGTGAAATCAGGGATAAGGGTATGGCATGGAGCCTCAAAAAGATACAAACTCTTTTCCCATGTGAAATTCCAGGACCTGAACTACTTTTCTTATATGGTTTTGATGACTGGTAATAATTATAATAATGTAATTACCACTTAATTTTTGACAACTTAATGCTACAGCATAGAGTTGAACTTGTTTGTATTGCACAACACTGGCACCCTATTTATATTGTAGCCAACTTATATTGGAGAGAGAGAGAAAGAGAGAGAGAGAGAGAGAGAGAGAGAGAGAGAGAGAGAGAGAGAGAGAGAGAGACAAAAAAATGTATAACATTTTAAGAAAGGAAAAAAAAAAACTATCAAAATTGTAATACTCAATATATACTGATAACAAAAGATGAATATGTCAAGTTTGACTTCTGCATTTTTTTTTTTAAGATTTTATTGGGGAACTGGGGAAGGGAACAGCATTGGGGAATCAGGGAAGGGGAACAGAAAAGTTGCTATCCTTTTGTTCTTCAATCTAGTTGTGGAGGATGTCACTTCACTGGCCCATGTTGATATTATCATTGCACTCTTCCAGGGTGAGGCAGTCACTCACCAACCATTGGATGGCCACTCACGGCAGCTCACGGCAGCTCATGAAAGCTCACTGCCCGCCAGCTGCCGGCCAGTCCCAAAACAGCCTACACCGTCACTGACAACTCAGCACAGCCCAGCTCCAAGCTGAGCTGTTGTTCACCATCTTAGCTGTAGAGGACGCAGTGTCACTGGCCCTCATGTGGGATCCAAACCAGGGCCCTGCTGCTCAGACCTGACATCCCAAGCCAAATCTTAACCAACTCACCACTGGGCTGATCCTGACTTCTGCAATTTTTAGAAGTGCTCAAAGTAATTACCCAGTGTCCATACACTTCTGATTATAGCAAACTACTGCTTGAGCACTGTTGACCAAACTGTCTACCTATATGCATTATTTTGTCAACCCTGGTTTACAAGTGGACACTTTGGTCATTGTTGCTCAAGCAGTAGTTTGCCATAATCAGAAGTGTCTGGACACCGATGGTAACCACTTTGAGCACCTCTTGTAATTGCAGAAGTCAAACGTGACTTGTATTCCTTTTTGTTATTAGTATATATTGAGCATTACAATTTTAAAACAGTCCTTTCTTAAAATGTGCATACATTTTCTTGGCACCCTTGTGTGTGTGTGTGTGTGTGTGTAATTTTTTTTAAATTGCAGTTAGATGTGTTGAAGAAAGAAATCTGTTTTTAATTAACACAAAGATACCACATGGGTAAACCATGGTTCTGAATGTATTTGTGCTTACAAATACATTATTTTGTTATTACAGAAAGCCTTTATAATGGAACAGTGTTTTAGTTTTATAGGTGAAAAAATTGAGCCTAAAAAAGATTGAAACTTGATGAAGTTCATAGAACTAGTCATTGATAGATCTGGGACTAGAATCTGGATTATTCTTATAAAGCCCATACATTTTAAAAATCTTTTCATTATGTTAATTTCAAACTCGTTTAATGTAAAAATAGATTTTATTGAATCTCCATGTGCCCAACACTCAGCTTCAACAACTATTAATAGTCTTGTCATCATGCTTTATCTGTACTCCTACCCAGCTTTTTTCTTCTAATTTATATTTTCCAGGCTCTTAACCTTATGTTTTACAAAATTTAATTACAATGCTTAATTGAATTTTAAGCTGCCTCCAGGGTTTTATTTATGAAACAGAATTGCATGAACCCACATATTAATTCATTAGAAGATCAATGAACCTAGGTTGAACTCCTTGAGTATTTATTTTAAAGTAAGGAAGGTAAACAGCAATATCAAACTTAAAAAAAAAAATGAGATACGTATATTCTTAATGGAAAAGGACAAAAGTACAGAGATTTTTGAAAGGCTTAACTAAACTTCTGGCAAATGGGTTCTAAGCACTTGAGATTTTAGCAGCTATGTCATCAGAGTTGATGTAACAAAATCACAGATACAACACATTCAAGATGGGAATGACCACTGAGGTCATGCAATAAATTCTTTGCCTGCTGAAAGATTATGCTTGCTTTGCTTTACAGTATAATCACCCATCTGATTTTAAATGTCAGGCATATGAATCAACAGGCTTATATAGATATAGACATCATAAAGAACAATCACAAAGTTGTCTCAATTGTCTGCTAATCGTATTAACCACTGAGAAGTCAGAGATGATGCCTCAGAGATGTACAGTTGTCTTATAGACAAAACATAGTATTTCACCTATAATAAGAAAAACATTGGATTGGGCCGGCCGAGTGGCGCAGTAGTTAAGCGCTGGCTTGGGAAGCCAGCGGCCCCGGTTCGGTCCCACATGTGAGGGCCCGTGACGCTGCCCTCAAAAAAAAAAAAAAAAAAAAGAAAAACATTGGATTGAGAATATTTAATGTGAAAAAAGTCTAATTAAGAGTGATGGAAATGCGAAAAATGTAGATATAGATTTATCTTTATGTGCATATATATATTTATGTGTATATGAATGATTTTGCATACATACTATGTCTATATATAAAGAGAATTGACATATATAGATATATAGATATAGATATATATCTTCCCCAAATTTTAAGAAGTGTCTTTTAATTTGCTTGCCATTTTTGTTTGTTTGTTTGCTTTGTGATTTTTTAATTTTTTTATCTTTTCTGGTTGTTATGGGGGAGAGTCTCTCAACTCTGTGCTGCCTGGGTTCCTCAATCTGTTTCCCTCTTCATTTTCAAGTCAGCAAAGGTACTTTGAGTCCTTCTCACGCTTTCAATCTCTTTGACTTCTGCTTCATCTCTCTGCTTCCAGCAAGAGGAAATCTAAAATAATAAGGGCTCCTATTGTTAGATTGGATACACTCAGGTAATCTAGAGTAATATTCCTTTTTAAGGTCAGTAACCTTAATTACATCTTCAAAGTCCTTTTTGCCATGTAACAAAACAAATTTCTGGGATGCAGGCATTAGGCCATGGGCACCTTGGCGGTGGGGTGGGGGGCATTCTGCTTACTATATATGCTCTTCAGAGAGTTCTGTGTTAAAAGCAGGTAGTTGTTTGGAAATCAAAGCACATATTTTCAAATCATGTTTATTTACTAAAAGCGTTTATATATATATATATATATATGTCAGCCAGCAGGAAAAATACATTTTAACCCATAAGTCCCCAAAGTAGAGTATTTTAACTCATGTAATTTAAGGACAGTTATGTAGAATAATATATCAATATCTTAATCTCTTAGGTATGAGGGATGATGGCATAATACATAGTCTTCAAAAAATATTAACCTGGAAGAAATAGTAAATTTAAAACATGCAAAGATTAATATCTAAATAATCTACATTGAATCAGTTGATGTAAAGTCTAAGTCTGAAGAAATGAAGGGAAGAAATACAGTAAACAGTAGTTATTTCAGGTAAGAATGCAAAAATATCATTGTCTTTAAATGCCCAGCTTCTTACATATACCACCTTTGAGTGCAAAGAATCAACTTGACCTGGGTAATATAGAGGGAAACATAGCCCTTCATTAAGTAGAAAATAACTAGGATTCTAACTATTATTAATATAAATGCAGTATGAGTTTACAAGGTGATACTATCCCCTCCTTCCCTCTTTCTTAAAGACAATGCCATTGTGAGGCAGTATTAATAGGAGTAAAATGTGTAGCTCAAGGGAGGAGATAATCCTTCTCAATTCTGCATTGGTCAGACTACACCTAGAATGTTATATTCATTTCGTGAAATCACATTTTGTTGGGACTATAGTAGATTTTAGAGAAAAACATCCATCATGTTAAGGGAAATTAAATATGACAGTTGGGGAATGATCAAAGTAACTGAAGTAGAGTAAGGGGATGTATTAACTTCTATTTGCAGTTATCTAAAGGACTTTCCTTAAAAAAAAGAGGCACTGAGTATTTTCTGAGTGACTGAAATGGGAGACTTTTGACTAACTGGGTGGAAGGAACAGCGAAGCTGAGTTTTGCCTCAATTAATGTAAGAAATAACTCATTAATTTGGGATACATTCAACACTGGAAAAGCTACCCCAGAGAGTGATTTCTTAGTAACCGGAGATGCTCAAGTAGATCTGCATGAGTGTTTGGAAGTGACATTGTAGAGCAGCCATACTTCTCAAACTTTAATGCGCATGCCAACCAGCTGGGGATCTTGTTAAAACTGCAGTGTTTGAACCAGTAGATGCAAGACGGACATAAGAGTCCTCATTCCTAACAAGTCCCAGGAGATGCAGATGGTGCTGATCTGCAGACCTTGCTTTGACTAGCAATTTAATGGAAAGATGACATGCACTGTATAGCAGAACGCGTTAGTGATCTAAGTTTCTTTTCACCACTGATATTTTATTACATCCTATCAGACATACCAGTTGCACAATTGTTCTGTTGAATAGGGAATTCCTATCATTCTTCCCACTTTGGCAAAATAAATAGGCGAATCTTTACAAGTCAGAGAAAGTGAGATTACTTTGCCTAAAGAGGAGGACATCTGGGACTCAGTGTGCATTTCTCGGCACTTTATATTATTTATGCCTCTTACATTGAGGTGTTTGACAGTAGATGGTGATCAGAAACGATTCTTTGTTTCCTCCAGTAGTATCATTTTGTGTAACTGCTTCTTGGCCCTATTCAGTAAGTCTGAAAGTTAGTGAGATGTTTATAGTTGGATCATGATTAAATGTAATTTTGGCCCATTATATGTGGCAGGCAAGCTAAAATATGTTTGAACTTCCAAAGCCTTTTAGTGTTATTTTATTTCTTTCGTGGCCTAGCTATAAAGGGAGGGTCATTAGTGCTACAGTCATTGGGTATACAGCACAAGCATGGGAACTGAATTCTATAAATGTTCTGGACAGAAATGTCTAAGCACTTTAGCTTTGTTAATACATGGTTTACAAACCACATGTAGTTTGACCTTAATGAAGTCTTGTCTCTATAATAGAATATAATTTTTTCTGCATTAAGAAGGTTCCCTTCAAACAAGGTAGTGATGGTTTACCGTAATATGATTGATTCTAGTTACTGGTTTTTGTCACTGGCAGGAATATCAAATGAAAGAAAAGTAAAATTTTCACATAATTTTCAAAACCTGTCACAAACAGACAAAACATCCAATTATTCTCTCTTCCTCCTCAAACTCTAAAAAAATAGTAAAATATATATATATATATATATATTTCAATTTTCAGCTCCTAATTCCAGGTGAAAAACTCTACTAAAATTTAAAGAAAGAATCTACACTTATCAGTTCAAGAAAGCTGAAAGAAAAATAATAAAAATATTAAGAAATGTTCTAACACTTTGTGTTAGTTTCCAATGTGTCTACTAATCATTACAAAGTGAAAAGAGGACATAATTTAATGGGATTGTTCCAGATTATGTAGAAACTTGTGATGAATTGGTGCAAGGAGCTAGGCTTCAAGCTTTGTGCTCTGATTAATGGAAATCATTCTCTTATTTTAGTATGATGAAACGATAAGTGGGCTGAGGAGAATTTAGGTCGGCATACTTGATTTATCATATAGGAAGAATATGAAACCATATTCCCTTCACATGTAGATATCAATCATTCAAAAATCAACCCCTACAAATAAATAGTTTCTTGTTATCTCAATTTTTTTTCCAGTCTGCTTTAAAGTGAGACTATCAGGAAACCATTTTAGAAGAATAATCTTGGTACAGATCCATGTCTCAGAGGCCCAAATTGTCTGTGAGAAGTGGATTTTGTATGTGAATAAATTTAAGTCTTGAACAATTGAGGAAATAAAATTTCCATAGAGCTCAACCAAGTTGGATGGAGAGGTCTAATTGATTTGGGTGCATTAAGACGTATATATAAGACTAGGCTACCATATATATATATAATTGAGCCAATAGAAATTCTAGTTGCAAATTGAATTGAGATTTCAATGAAGTAATAATTTTATTCCAGATTCATTTAATCTAATTTAATTTTGATTGGATAGCAACTGAGTATTCTAGACACATGGGAATCTTGCTTGTTTCTCAACATTCCTCAGTAGAGGCCCACATCCTTCCAAGATTCAAGGCTGTCATAGCTCAGGTTAAAATGCACTCAGCTTTTATACACCCTTTTTATCCCTTCAACAGAATTCACATTTCTTTTGTTGTTTTCAGAAACAGTTTTGAGTTTTATTTCCTGTCTTCTCTTAAAATTAGTAATGTTTCATAGTCTTATAAAGAAGAATTCTATGATTCCATTATTGTTAATGGAAAGGGATCCTGCAAAGACAAACTGACAAGGTTAAAGTCCTGTGATTAATTACGGAGTTGAATGACAGGAATAGGAAAGTGTTCAAATTCCTTCTTCTGTGCAGGTATGACCTCTTATTTTATTTTGATTGCACAGACTATATGATAAACAAAGGTGAAGCTAAGCAAGAGGCATATTTGTTGTTGCTGTTTTAATATGGTGTCATTATCAAAGATGTAATGAAAATTCAGGGTTGATAAGACACTATAAAACATCTTCCGTTGAGACAAACCTTCCACTGAGAGATTTAACAAAATTTGAACTCTTTTTAGACATACTAACACATGGACTAACTATGCTAGGAGAGAATACTAATTTTCCGTATTATCAGCTTTACAAACATTACTGATTCTAGAGTAGGGCAATTCAAAACAAGGAAATGTCAAATTGCCTCAAATATAAACATATATATATATATATATATATATATATATATATATATATATTTTTTTTTTTTTTTTAGGCTGAGCCATCCTGCCACCTGTTGGCATCTCAGTGGCAGCTCAGCTCAGGCTGGGCATTGAACTGCTGCTGCTCAGAGCTCAGCCCACACTCTTGAGCGAGCTCTTAACCTACGGAGCCACTTGACTGGCCTTTATGGTTTTTAAATATTTAAAAAACATAACAATGTTGCTGTAGGTAGTTATAAATTCTTATTGCGTATTCTCTGTTCCTTCTATATACAAAATAACTTAGATAGTAATACCACTGAAGGAGGTATGTCCTAGTATAGTGTTGAATGGCATACACTACTAATTCTCTCTCTCCCTCTCCCCAGCCACCCTCGTGTGTGTGTGTGTGTGTGTGTGTGTGTGTGTGTTTCACCCCCTCTTATTGCTTCCCATTCCTTCTCAGTTCCATTTGATACAATTTCTATGGCTGCTTTTGTTCCATAATGGCAGTTGTGTATTTATGAGAGAGAGGGCATGTCCTACAAAGTCCATATTAGAATCTCTACCAATAAAAAAAAAAAAAAAAGGTTACCAATCTTTGACACATGTTGTAAAACAAAGAATTTGGTGGTGGGGAGGGAGACAGATGGGTTAGAAGGTTTTCCAAAATGTCACTTCCTCTTTTAGCCATGACTGACCTCATTTTTTAATAGATAAGTACTATGAGATGGTACAGATTTGACTGAGTCCATTCAAATGTAGATTCTTTTTTTTAATACTCTGAGAACTTTATTTTAATACTTTGATATCTTTAATGACAATATTTAAAATTAATTTTTCTTATTTGTAAAGTGAGGATAAAACCACTTTATTTAATAGAATATATATGTAAAAGCTAAAGTGTAGCTTTCAATAAATAATAATCACTTCTCTTTCTTCAAAATCTTTTTCATTGATAGCTATATAAGTGGAACTAATAAGGAGTCTTAACATGAGCTTATATTTTTATTACATTCAAATGAGTACTCTGTGTTACTTACCTGAATTCATAGCACTCCCATTGTTTGGATGCCCATCTTATGAGACAGGTGTCAAAATATATATCCCTACTTGTTCTTGCATATTCAACTTAAAAGATACTTCTCTATATAGCTTTCTTCACTTCCAATCCCTTCATAACTCCAAGTAACATAGAATTTGCTTGTTTTTTTCATCCTTACAACTATTATAAAGCCAAAAATATAGTAGATAAAAAGGTCTAAATGAAATGTATTTCATGGGCAACAACCTATCATTTACAAAATTCCTCTTAAGGTGGAATTAAATATATTAACTCTTGATGATCCATCTCATTGTTATTTAATTGTTGTATTAAATGCCTCTTCAGTTTGAAGAATATTTTTAAGAACTGGTAGCCATTAGCTAAATAATTAGAATCAGAATAAAAATATCAAAATAGACAGAGAATTAATTTATTCAAAGATAGACTACATTGTGTAATGTGAATGTCTCTGTGTGTGATATAAAAATGCCCATTTATCAAGAAAATATGTGTGCATTACATACACAATTTCTCCTGTATGTAGAAAAAAATCAGTTTTCCATTACTTTTGTCATCTAAAATACAAATCAAATCCAGAATGTAGTAAAATTGTCTTTTGGACAATCAATAAATTCAGGAAGGCCATGCCCTAAAAGCATGTCCTTGAACAATTGGACAGTTCACAGAAAGTATTACTGAAAACCTATTTATTCCATTTTAGAAATAATTTTAACAATTCCAACTATTTAATGTTTGTATGCAGGAGATTTGAGTGGACAGGTTTATACTTCCAGCAGGAAGAAATGAAAACTGACTGGGAAAGACAATACAGAAAAAATAATTGAGAGAGACAGAGATGGCAGACAGAAGCAGAAAAAGGGAAGGAAAGAAGAAAAAAAAGAAAGACAAGAAATAGAGTAGGTATATACAACACAAAACAATGTATGGCCATTTAGGCTAGTTTACCAAGAGTTAACCTTTTAACTGAATAAAGAAACCTAGTTGTTCCTATCAATCCACTGAGATCTTCCCACAACTGACATATGTGACATGTCAAACTTAAAATCTTCTCATCCTTCCTGGTAGTGAAATGAAAGCTAAAATCAAATTAATCAGCTCCTTTGTCTTCAGCTGTTTATTCAAGGCTTTGTCACTTGTTAGATGCCAGAAGAATCTTTGAGAACAAGCCAGTGTTCACTGCTTCTACCAGAAATTTATTGCCCTTGTGTAAATTTATTCAGCTCTTCTGTCTGTCCCTCAGGTAAATGATGACCTGAAAGATTAGTATAAACCCACAGATTCTAAAACTATGTATAGCAGTACACACATATACAAAAAAATACAGTTCTGTGATTAAGATCAACAGAATGTTAACAGAGGTATTCAGAGTATACTCATTTTACCTGACAAATGCATCCCCAAGAAATTTGAAATATAGACTATTTGACCTATATTTGTTTATAAGCTTGTGTCTTATCTTCCACCTCTAAGGAAAACATCCATAATCTCTATAAAAACTGTATACTGCATTTATAAAAGAAAATGTTTTAGCCTTTACTAAGCTCTCAGGAAATTTGTCTGTTTTAAGCCTCACATTGTTCTCAAAAGAACACTCTATTTATTCATTAATAAAGGGAAACTGTAAAGAACTTGTATCAAAGAAGGGATTAGTAACAAAAGGGTGAAGGTTAATTATATTTCGAGACAATATGGAAGCCATTTGTGATTCTTTCATCACCTGAAATCCAGCACTTACTAAGAACTACCTGCTATGTTATTTCTGCATGTGAACAGGAAGCAGAAAATCCTGACTTCATAGTCTGTCAGGTGAGAGAAAATACAAAAACAAGATAGATCCTCACACAAGTCATCAACTAGTTCCTTGTAACTATGGTAAGTGCTCTAAAGAAATCCAGGTAGCCTTGAGATAATGACAATGAATAATCTACATTTGGGGGTCAAGGAACACTTCCCAAAGAAAGCCAACTTTAAAATAAGAGATACAAGTTAGCTGGAGAAGAACATACTAGGTAAATAGATTGTATTAAATTCCTGGAATAGTAAAACAGTTCAGAAAGTTACCAACATCTACATAAGATTGTGGCTTTGCTTGAGTGACAGCAGTGGAAATGGTGAGATATAGACAGATTCAAAACATTTTGAACTTGATACCCATGAAGACAGACTGTTCTCTTTGCTATTTTCTACTGTATTCCCAGTGAGTAATAGAGCAGTTTGCTCTCAGAAAGTCTCAGTTTCAAGTGATGAAAGTACTGCAAATGGCTGCCATTGTCATATCTCTTTAGCTTGTCCCTAAGCACATATGGTAAATATTAGTGTTTGTTTAATAATATCATAATTGTTACATTATTTTCTCTATATATATGTTTGAAATATTTCAGAAGACATAAAGGGAAAGCTACTTATCAATAGTGATACATTTATTGTGTCTTAATAATCACAGAGTCTTAGAGCTACAGGGGTTCCATATAAAATCTCTTTAATGTACGGACAAGAAAGCCAAGGCCCAGAGAAGTTGATTTGCTTAGGCAGCCATCAGCAACATGGGCTGCCCTTAGGTATCACAAAGTATAGTAATACCTCCAGTTATAGAAATGCTTTTCTGCCATTTTCAATGTGCCCTCTACCACATTTCCTCAAAAACTAGTGTGTGTACTCTGTGTAGCTTAAGTCAAAAATTATTTTCTACTTTTTAAATGCATGAATATCAAATATATTCCTTGATACTAAAAATAATGTCTGGAATAAGATACTTTATATTACTTTTTAAAGGCAAATTGGAAAAGTTTTAAGAGCTTTACTGCTTCTATAAGAGCTAAATTGTCAATTCTGGTCTTTTTCTCAGAAGTCATGTAAATGATTTTTGAGAATGCTTTGGTCCATTAAGAATGATGAATTAGGAAAGCTGCGAGTCTGCTTTCTTGCCCAAACTACGTCAAATTTTGCATTATCTCAGGAAACAATGAAATGATTATTTTTTTTATTTAATTATTTTTGCATAAGAGAACTGTAGAAGATTATTTGTTGTATATGGCAGTGCACTGATTAATGGGTTATAATACTATGTGTTTGAGATAGAATCTTTACTTTCTTTGAGCAAGTCGTTTATCAGAAAAAAGTACAAGGATATTGCCCAAATTTCTGGCAAAAAACAAAATCATGAGCTAGAACAAAATGAATTATATTTAAGCCACCAATATTTGGGCTCCTTATTACTTAACAATAGATATATAATGCCATGAAAAAGAGGAGAGTGAGTGAATATTTCTGAATGATATTTATAAAATAATAATTGAATCTTTTACAATCTGTAGTGGCCATGGAGGTGTATTACTCATATCCCCTACAGAAAACATACTCTGAGGGGTAGTGTCGATAACAAACTTCAACTTTGATACTTTCCCTAGGACACTCCTCACCAAATATTGAGCATGGTGAAGATGCAAGAACCAGGCAATTTCTACCCAAATAGGACTGACTCCTTAAAGGGCCAGCTTTTGCTCAGATACTTTCCGTAGGCCTGGCCAAAAGTTTCTCAGCGTTGGCTTGCAGTCTGATGCTCTTCCTGCTCAACTCTTCTTCCATCCCTCTCTTCTCTCGAAGATTCCTGCCCTGCATTGATTCTGAAGATACTCCTTACTTCCTCCGGTTCTTTGCACCTTAATTCTTCACAGGCATTTCCCTCAATAAATCTTTTGCAAGCCTTTGCATCTGCCTGTTAGAGGACTCAGATTGATTCAGGTGGCAATGGTAATTGTCTAAGAAACCAGTTAGTAAAGTGGAATTTGGGCATTTACAATAGTACCCCAGCTCTCAAAAAGACCCCATTCTGAGTGGAATGTGGGATATGGATTGCTCCTGGCAAATAGTGATTGCTAAATTGTAAATCATTAGTGTGCTGTAAAAATATACTTATGGAGGGGAATTCCCTTTTGTGTGCAATAAGTCAGTCATATGAAAGATAGGAGAAAAATAGCTGTAAGAATTCCAGAATAATCTAATTATCTCTATGTTGGATGGGAACACTGTAATATAATAGTGAGAAATTGAAGTCTAGTAAATAACAATTCAAAGCTAAGTGTGAGCTCTTTGAGACCTTTTAGGTAGCTTATAAAGAATCCATTTTTTCTGAAGTATAAGAACACTGATCCAGCTGAGAAACAGACTCAGGTCCCACAGAGTTGCAAACTGCCAGAAGCATTTAAATGTTCAGTCAAGATTGGTTTACTAAGCTTAGATCACAGTCCTTGCTAGGAAAACCCGAAACCCTGAAATATGGGATGGAGTCATATGAGTAGATAACCCAGAAGATTTTTGGCTCTACAGACTTGCCAAGAAGCCTTGCTGCTTGTTCATATGAACTAGCACTTTCCCATGTGGGACAACACTGCAAAGGTCTGTTCTCCAAAGAAACATATCTCCTACATAGGTGGCCCCTGACTCATCTTCTCCCTTGGCTTCCAAAATGATAACTAGGGCTAATTCATTTCAAGACATGCTTTGGGGATATGGGTATTATACCCTGTCAAACACCCCAAAAGTTGAGACAGATTGCTTCTAGAATGTTTCTTGGTAGCCTGGGGAAACTATTGGTCCATCTCATTACAGCCATTAGGAATACACCTATCACAAAGAAAATTAGATAGATGGCTTATATCTTTTAGCCAGGTAGGTGAAGTATTACCAAATCTGTATACTGAACTTAATTCAACTGAAGTGTCGTTTGGACTAAGGTGATTATCCCCACAATTCTATCTGAATAGCATGCATATTAGAGAATAGCATAAAATGAATATAGTAAGTGTTTTATTTGTTTAGCATGTTGGCCAGGATTGACAGCAAGAGTTGCAATAACAGAGCTGAGCTCACTAATGGCCATGGGATAATATTACCCCAGATAATAGAGGGTAGGTAGTAGTGCTTAAATGCCAGAAAGGTTGAGGGGTAGCCAAAGGAGTTTGTTAAGTTTAAACTAGAGACCAGGATTAAAGGGGTGTAATCACAATATTATCACATCTGAGATAGCAACAACAAGTCATATTGTCAAATCACACACATAAGAATCATAAATCTTACCCAGAATCAAACTTTATTTAAATGTTTCAAGAAATAGGTAATTGTGAGGCCTAGGTGAGGTTGGAAACCACCTTCTCTTGCTGTCTATATATTACATACATTAGACTGTGTCCTGCCCAGACTTAACATCCGTTTCTAAGACATACATGAAGAACATCAAATATACACAAGGCACATAATTAAGTAATGAAATCTCTTTACTTTTCCACTGGCTTGTAAAGCATAAATGATATTTTCCAGATAACCATGCACAATAAATCCATAGATTTTAGGTTTGTTTACCTTAAACAAGTCTAGACAGATTAGGTGTCTTGGTAAAGCATCCTATAGAGAAGGACACTCTGGGTAGTGAATCATGAGTATATTTATCATAGTGCCTGTTAGTGGGATTTGTTGGGTCCTATTTCTTTCTAACTGGAGCTTTCCCCAGTAGAGTGGAAACAAGCAAGTACATAATTCTCCACTATCAAGACTTGAATAGAAAGAGCTCATCAAGATTTTTTCACTTACTGAAACTCATGTGAATGTGAAATTAGAAAAAAAAATGACTTGAGTTTAAGCATTGATGAGTAGAGTTTAGAGGGGCACTAGATTACAGTGGGTCTGATCTAAGGTACTGATTGTGACAAAACTCAGAAAGAGAAACATTTAATACATGAGAAAGTTGTAGTTTTGGCAAGATTTGTTAGACCATTGGATACGGAATTAAGGGAAATGTCAAGGATTATTTGTGATTTCTGTACTGAGAATCATAGGTTCCTTTGATAACAGGTTTAACAAAAAAATCTGTATATGCATTTTAATGGATATTGATTTCACTCATTATTATTAGAGGCCCTTTTATAGTGCATGAATTCAGATAATTTTTATGGGCTGCATTAGGTACTAAACGAAATTAACTGTAGTATATATAAAAGTAAAGCACCAAGGCTGGGTAGGTCAAATCAACAAAACTGTTTGGGGATAATGGAAATAGATGAAAGATATTCATGAGATGACTTTTTCATCATAAAATCTACATATTCATAAAGGGAAAGTATCTGTCATAAAAAAAGAAGAAAAATGTTAGAAATTAGCACCAAGGACACTGTCAACTTTTATACAATCATGTGCTGCATAATGACGTTTGAACCAAGGACAGACCACATGTATGATAGTGGTTGCATGACATTATAATGGAGCTGAAAAATTCCTGTCCCTAAGAACGCTGGAGCCATCATAATGCTGTCAAGCAATGCAATACTCACATGTTAGTGGTGATGCTGATGTAAACAACCCTACGGTGTTACTAGGCACATACAGGTATAGCACATAGACTTATGTACAGAATGTAATACTCGATAATGAAAATCTGTGACTGTTACTGGTTTATGTATTTACTACATTATACCTTTATTGTTACTTTAGTATGTACTCTTTACAGTTATATTTTAAAAAGTTGCCGTAAAACAGTATGCAGTGCTACAACAGCAGCCGCCTCACACACCTCTTGTTTACCACGTCGCTTCACTGCATCCTTTTCTCTTGTGTTTGGTTTCATCTCATGTCGTTAGGTACAGTAACTTGCTGTACAGGCTTAGAGCCTAGGAACAATAGGCTATACCACATAGCCTAGGTGTGTTTTAGGCTAGACCATTCAGATTTGTGTAAGTGCACTTGGATTTTCACACAATGACCAAATCACCTACCAGTGCATATCTCAGAACATGTCTCTGCCTTTAAGCACATGGGACAGCACTTATTTTACCAACTCAAAAGAAATTTCACATTTACAAATTATATTCATTGAAAATTGAAAGTTAAACAACTTATTCTATCAATTAAAAAAAGACACTACTGTTAAAAATCTCATTCCCTGCTATGAAATTAACTGTTTTATGTCAGTCACACTATGGAAAAGTTGGAGTTTTACTGAATTATTTAGTAATTTTTGTTATATCTATAAATATTTATTCTTAAAATAACTTACAAAGCACTCTCTGGAGAGTAATCAGGAAAGAGTAACATATGATGCAAATGCTGGGGAGAATTATTTTATGTAATTAGCTTCCAGACAGAATAAAATAGGCATGTTTCTGCCCTTTTTTTTGCAGTCTTTGTTCATAAACATGCACAATGAACATAGTTATTTTGTTTTTAATATGTTTATTAGTTTCAGGTGTACAAAACAATGTAATAGTTATACATTTCAACCCCTCTTCCCCAATCCATTGTCCCTCTGACATCGTACATATCTATTACAATGCCATTGACTCTATTCCCTGTACTATATTCCATATCCTGTGTGAACATAGTTTTTTTTTTAAAAAAAAAACACACTAAATACATATTTTTTTTGTATTTTAGTTTTATATTTCAAATTTCATTTTAAAATTTAATGAAATCATAACATTCCATCCGGTTTCTGTACCTTAATTTATTTTATGTTACAACTATCACTGTGTTACAATTGTCCTCCTATTACCATTGTACTTTATTCTGTGTAACCAAACACCAGGCCGTGTTGTTTCCTTTTTACTTTTGGGTTTTTCTGCAGCAATTATCCCTTGTCTTTCCTAATCAGTAATTCCTCTTTTTTCTTTAAAAGTCACTTGAGTCACCAGGACATAGACATTGAAACAATGTTAGGAGTGCAAACGTGTTTTGGTGACTGATTCCAATGAAACACAAAAGTGAAAGAAAGCAGGATCGAACACAGGAAGCCTTCAGAGTATGATGCAAATTTGAGATCTGTAAAAGGAAAGAGAAAAGAAATCAGGAATGGTTAGGGAGCATCTTCATGAAGATGTTGATCTGAAAATGCCTTGATCAATTCAACGTGGAGGCCCACAGCAAAGATTGCCTATTAGAGAAGTTATACGTAGGACAGAAATGAATATGTCTTTCCTTAGTCATTGATTCAATGATGCCTGTCATGACCATTGCATTGCTTGAAAATGGAGATTGATACTGAATGCACTTTCAGCTGGAGACAGTTGCCTAACTGTACTCTTGTAATAGCACAAATATTTTTTGAAGGGATATGAAAATAGCAGGTGGCCTTGAATCAATTTGTCTACAAATGTTGAGGGATCAGCTCACACAGAGCTTTTCAGATCTTTCTTCCTGAAGAAATACTTAGAACACAGAAAATAGTGGGCTGAACTATAGCTCCTTCAGTGCAGTTGACTTCTGCATCTCAATTGGGGCTCACTATTCTCCTCCTCTACTTTCCATTCGTAATTTCTCTAACCACTGAGACCTCTGCTGGTTCCAGTGGATTGCCTGATGTTGTGACCCAAATCCTCATTCTGAAAGTGTCTGAGATCCTGTTATCCACACTTTTCTTAGACCATATTCTTATACCTATGGTTCATCATCTCAGTTGGACAACGAATTACCAAGAGGTACCTGAGAAGATGAACTGTATTCTACACATAGTCTTCTCTGGCCCTATTATTTAATAGCAGTCCTAACTTTTCTTTGTCTGGGTCAATTACTCATGCAAAGATGGTGACTCCTCTGCTTGCATGATGGTTTTTTGGCCAAAGGAGTTTAAATTGCCCAGGCAAGAACCATTGACTTCTAGTTTAAGGAATTTTTACTGTGTTTCCGGGCAAAAGTGTGTATTCCATTTGGGACCAGGACCTCTATTCCTATAGACTCCAGAGCTGAAGGGACAAAAAGTACGTCTCTCAATGACTCACTGGAAATGATGGTAACTGTAGCCACTATTCTAGCCTTTTCTGTCTGGAATCTTATATGTGTATTCTTCATCTGTGGACACGTACCATATGGAGGCTTCTGAACCAGTGCATTTATTGCACCATACAGGATAAAATGCTATGCTCACAAAATACTCCCTCTGAGCTGCTATTTCAGCTGTTCCTTTAGAAAGCCATTTGAACATTATGAGACTGGCTGCTTCTAAATGGTGCAATATATAATATGACCAGTGAGTCTGGCCCCCACACAGTATTTCTCTCTATGTACCATTTGTAAATACTTTGGTTATTTTTCATTTTTATTTAACTAAAAATTATACTGTGGTTAGTCTTCCATTGTAAACATATTTGGTTTCAGTTGTGTTCATATTATCTGACTTTTGTCCTCTCTAGTTTGGAATTGATATCATACATTGTTTTGTTAAGTCAGTGAAAATATCATACTGTGATTGGGTTTGTATTGGTCTAAGTGGATTAAGGAACCCCCTCAAAATTCATAAACATCACCTCCTATCAGGTGGTTATGATTTCGACCTATGAATTTTGGGAGACACAAGCATTCAGTCTAAAAAAAAAGGTGAGAGATAAATATTATTTCATTAAGAAGAAGTAATAACTTGCTGAGATTTCTTTACTGATATAGCCCAATGATCTATTACATTTTACCTGTTATTATTGTAATAGTCTCCTAACTATTCTCTCTGTCTCTACCCATGATCCCAGTAAGTCTTTTTTATTTTTTTTTTCCAGATAGTCTTTTTAAAACACATTGTACGAAGTAGCTGGTTTAGGGTATAAATCATGTCACTCCGTGCTTAAATCTTTCCAAGGGCTCACCCAGAGCGTATTTTAAAAGCCCTAATAATGTATTATATGGCCTTCAATGATCTCATCCTTCAACACCTCTCTGGTTTCAAAAATTACCACTGTCCCTCTCCTCATGCTGCCATAGTGGACTCCTTGCTTTTCCTTAAATACACTAGGCACACTCCTCTCCTGGGTGCTTGTATTTATTCTTTCTATAAATATAACTGTGGATTTCTCTCTCATCTTCTTTCATGCATTGCACAAATGTCAGTCTCTCACTGTGGATTGCCCTGACTATTGAATTTAAAATTAAAAACTCCTCTGAAATTCCTATTCCCTGCCTCTGCTTAACTTTTCTTTGTATCACTTAGTGTCAATCAATACATTAATGCTTCATTATTTATTTATTATTATTATTTCCTCCACCCTCAACCTCTGTCAGAATGCCAGCTCCTTGTGAACGTGAAGGTGAGATTTTAAAATATCTATTTTGTTCATCAATGGATACTCAGTATTCAGAACATTGACTTGCAAATGGCTGGAGGTGAGATATTTATTGGATTCAAGAATGAATGAATGTAATGGTTATCCAATGACTTAAGAAATGTCACATCGTTGATAAATAAATATGTGTTGAATTGATATATAAATGAATGAATAGATGAATAAAAACAAATAAATAAAAATAAGGATTATATTAGAGTTTACCAGAGAAATGGAACCAATCAACTATATAGAGATATATAGACAGAGATATATTATGAGGGATTCGTTCACTGGAGAAGCCATTGGAGGCTGAGAAATCCCATGGTGTACCATTTACAGCCTGGAGGCACAGAAAAACGGGTGGTATAATCCTAGTCCAAGCCTGAGGGCCTGAAAACTTGAGAATTTATTTATTTATTTATTTATTTATTTATTTATTTATTTATTTATTTAAGCTGAGCCATCCTGCCACCTGTTGGCAGCTCAGCAGCAACTCAGCTTGGGCTGGGCATCAAACTGCTGTTGCTCAGAGCTCAGCTCGCACTCTTGAGCGGAGAACTGGGGAATTTATGATTCAAGTACCAGTCTGAGTCCACAGGCCAGAGAGCCAGGAGCTTCAGTGTCTGAGTGCAGGTGAAGATGGATGTCCCAGTTCAAGGAGAGATTAAATTCATCCTTGCTGCACCTTTTCTTTCTATTCAGGTCCTCTACAGATTTGCTGATGTCTACCCACCTTGGACAGGGCAATTTTCTTTGCCTTCAGTCTGTAATTCAAATGCTAATCTCTTCAGAAACACTCTTACTGACATACACAGAAATGTTTGATCAGATATCGGGCATCCCTTAGCCCTGTCAAGTTGACTCATAAAATTACCCATCACATGGATAAATGAATTACTGGTATACTCTGGCTATATTGAACAAAAAGCACGATATTGTTACACTACATAGATTTTGCAGTTGAATAGCAGTCTGATAATGTCATCTTATGTTTATTCCCCTTCTTGTCATTTTCAAAATATCTTAAGATTGTTGATTCATAAAACACCCTTATGAGATGATCTGCCAGTTATCGATTTATTTTTCAGTTAAAATGTAATCTCCTTCGTTCTGCTTTATGATGCCAGAGTTGGAGCCTATAAACCTTTCTCCTTTGCCAGCTGGCACATTATGTTTTTTCATTAGAGGGTACAAGATTAGCACTGAAGGAGACAAGTGTTTCTCTGATTCCTGCATGATTTAGCAGCCAGTAGTGTGTGGAACATCTAGTGTTAATCCCTTCTAGTGAATTTCAATGACACTCCAGTGGGCAGCTTCTCAGAGAGTTCCTCTGGCATCACAGTGGATGATTTCCTGCTTGCCAGGCCCCAGCCTCTGGCACTTCCATAAACTTTTCTACTATTCAATGGGCACAGTCTATCCAACAACGTCTTTATTTGTTGTGTTGAGGGTGGTTGTATTCCAACTTTGTTTCTTGGATACTGTCTCAGCCATCAAGATAGGAGCTGCTTCCGATATATGTTATTCCTATAATCATCTTTTTATTCTTATATTCTTATGATTCTTTTTATTCTTATGAATTGATGACTTGTTACTACTTAATACTATTTTATAATATTTTCCCATTTAAATTATGGAGTGGTTCTCTGTCCTGATTTTTATCCTGACTAATACAAACAGGCATCAGATGTCCTATTTTACCAATGAGGGGCAGTTTAATCTGATACAAGCCTCAGGTTTCTCCTCTAAAAAATAATTCATTTGGATGCTGCATTACATTACATATGTGATAGAACTTTATATTTACAATGACATTCCCTTTCAATATATCATGACTAAAATTGTGTCCATTGTTTCAAATCTCTGGTGTATTTGTTTATTCTTGAAGAATTTACAGACTCCTAAAGCCTGTTTTCTGAGTTGTTCCCTAGGTAATAAATGCATACAATTTTAAAACAGCCAGAACAAGGAGAAAATCCTTGTAAAAGGAGCCTTTTTCCTACCAGAGAAGGCACTTGTACTTAGGCTTCCTTTCATTTTACCTTCTTCACAACTTAGTCTTTTTTATATAACCTACATACAGTGTGATCTACCCAATCTTCCTGGCTTGCAGGATAAATCCTATCCCATCCTATTTATATTTTAGTCTACTCCATAATCCATGGCCTTCATCACCCAAGAGTATAAAACTAACACTTAAAATTCACATTATAGGGCCGGCCGTGTGGCGCATTACTTAAGAGCTGGTTTTGGATGCCAGCGGCCACAGTTCAGATCCCACATGTGAGGGACAATGACACTGCCCTCTACAGCTAACAACAGCTCCACCTGGAGCTGGGCTGTGTGAGCCCCGGCGATGGTGTAGGCTGCGGCCCTGCTGCAGTGGGCTACCATAGGCTACAGTGAGTGGCCGGCAGCCAGCGTGAGCGGCTGGCAGCCAGAGTGAGCTGCCAATAGCCGCGGTGAGCGACCATCCAGAGGCCAGCGACCGATCTGCCTCATCCAGGAAGAGCGCAATGACGATACCAACAGTGAAGCAACATCCTCCGCAACTAAACTGAAGAACAAAAAGACAGCAACTTGTCTGTTCCCCTTCCCCGATTCCCCAATGCTGTTCCCCTCCCCCAATTCCCCAATAAAATCTCAAAAAAAAAAAAATTCGCATTATAATATTGCTCAATATAATGTGTACACTAACTAAAACCAATTAAACAATATATAACATAAAATTCCTTCTGAACAATGTCCTTTAATTAATAACTAGAGCATTTGATGTGTTCTAATTATGATAAAAATCTGTTCATCGCGATCGATCTCAGAATTTCTCTGTGCAGCTCACCAGTCACTAGAGTTTTTCTTCTCTAACCATGAGTTATCTCAAGACATAGCATTCTCTTTGAAAAGCAGATGAGCTGTTCATGGGGATGGGTGACCCTCTTGAACACATTTCAGATTAGATCATAATTCAAATTGTTTAAAGTAGGCAACTACATTTTCATGGTAGGGCAAATATCTTCTTTCGTTTTTTGTTTGTTTGTTTGTTCCCCCCCCCCCCCAAAGATTTTATTGGGGAATTGGGCAAGGGGAAAAATATTGGAGAATTGGGGAAGGGGAACAGTGTTGGGGAATTATTCAGGAAGGGGAGCAACCTTGTTGTTAGGAGCACGTACTCTCACCAGCTGAACCATCCTGCCACCTGTTGGCAGCTCAGGGGTGGTTCAGCTCGGACGCAACTCACGGGACCATGTGCAAATCGAAATGGCTACTCTATTGCTCAGAGCTCACGCTTTTAACCAATTGAGACACTTGGTCAGCCCAAGCCACAGTTTTTTGTGTTTTTTTTTAACTTTAAAATGGGTAGCTGTGAGTAACAAATGAGATAATCTGGGCAGAACAAGAGGAAAATATATACAGAGGTTGCCAAAAAAAAAAAAAAAAAAGAACACATTTAAAGAGAGGAAAAAAAAAAAGCTATTAAAATTTTAACACTCGGGCAGGCCAAGTGGTGCATTGGTTAAGAGCTGGTTTGGGACACCAGCTACACCGGTTCGGATCCCACATATGAGGGCCAGTGACACTGCCCTCTACAGCTAAAATGGTGAACAATAGCTCTACCTGGAGCTGGGCTCTGAGCCCCAGCGACGGTGTCGGCTGCAGCCCTTGCTGCAGTGGGCTGCCATAGGCTACAATAAGTGGCTGGCAGCCAGCGTGAGCTGCCAGTAGCCACAATGAGCGATCATCCAAGAGGCCGGAGACTGATCTGCCTCATCCGGGAAGCGCACAATGACAATACCAACATGGGCCAGTGAAGCAACGTCTTCCGCAACTAGACAGAAGAACAAAAAGACAGCAACTTGTCTGTTACCCTTCCCCAATTCCCCAACACTGTTCCCCACCTCCAATTTCCCAATAAAATCTTTTAAAAAAAATTAACATTCAATATATAACAATAACAAATGATGAATACATGTCACATTGACTTCTGCAGTTACAAGAGGTGCTCAAAGTGGTTACTACCAGCATCCAGACACTTCTGATATGGCGAACTACTGCTTGAGCAACGTTGACCAAAGTGTCCATTTGTATACATTTTTTTGGCAGTCCACTTGTGTGTGTGTGTGTGTGTGTGTGTGTGTGTGTGTGTGTGTGTATAATTCCATTTGAAAGAAAAGGCTCATTCAGTACACAGATAACTTAGGAGATCCTTTAACTTCTCTAAACCTCTTTTACCTTACATGTTAATAGTGATAACAAAAAGGATTTTCTTGCTATGGTTGTTATAAATGCTCAGCTGCTGAGTGGGACATAGAAAGCATTCAGTACAAATTATCCCTTATCATTATCCCTACATGCATGCTGAGATAGTGTCCTTTTCACTCCTCAGCACTGCACACAGAAAGAGCATGGAATACACTGTGTGACTGAATACACTTTTTTCTCCTGCTTGGCTGGGTAGGGTACAATATGCTTTGATGAAGTCAGTCTGAATTCAGTGATAAATCAATCACTTGGTTGAAATATGAGTTGATTTACATTTATCATCTGTGACTTGGTAATTTATCCACATTTACCTTCTGGGTGATTCTGCCACTGAGGTAATGTAGGTACTCTGACAGAGCTTCACTGCTGATAGCCAGGAAAATAAATGAAGAAATACAGCTCACCGGAAAAAAAGTAAATTATCATCATTCTGCTTGCTGTGATTAGCTCAGATTATTCCACACAGCCTGGGCAGTATTTCAAACCACAGGTTACCCTTCAAAAGTCTATTGAATACAGGATGGAATTATTTCATACGCTGCCCTTTTCTCCCAAATAGTATTCATTTTTAAAACTGAATCAAATACATTCACCCTGATATTATTTTCTCAATTGCAATTTTCACAAAAGCTGGTTATATAGAGTTATTCCAAAAAAATGGAATGATTTTATATAATTTAATAATTTAACTACAATTCTTAGCAAGTTGCCCTAAATACGTTTTAAAGTACAGTTTTAAATCATTACCTGCCTCTGTATTGGTTTGCATATGAATTGCCATTTATAGCTTTAACATTTTTTATAGAGCATCCTTCAACTATTAAACCTCTACTCCCAGATGCTTTCAAGCTCCTTTGTCTGGAATTATAGTGATTAAAGACCCCCAATCTGACATGATATTCAAGCCCATTAGCCTCAAGTTCCCTTCCTAAATTTCCAAATAATTTTGCAAGTAGAATTAAAATATTTTTAAAGTTTCCTCTAAATTATAAGCTTTTATTATGTGAAGCAGTTAGAGAAATAACGAACAACACTGCTGCAGATAGACAACTTTGTACTGTTTTAAAAGGAAAATAAAACTTAAAATAAGATGTACTACCTTCAGGTCACACCATTCTGCCATTTGTAGATGTTAAATCCATGAGAATTTATATGCTGTCTTGCATTTCAGTTTTGTTTATAAATAAAAATATATCACTTGAAATGTATAATTTTCAAGGAAATAATATAACCAATGAAACATAATTGTGATTGAATGAAAAAAATATGTTCCTGGTGCATGTGCCTGGCACATATTATATATATATATATATATATATATATATATATATATATATATATATATATATATATATATATATTTACAGTTTCCTGTGTAGCTGAAGATCACATGTTATGTATATACCACTCATTCATCCAGCATATATCAATGACATTATTGTCTACTATGGAGCAAACATTCTCTCTAATTTATAAAATGAAGCTCAATAAGTTGTTACTATTGTAAGCTCAGATAATGTCTTCATACTATCAAGAGTCTTAACATGCAATCTTAAGTTAATATTGGGAATAATTATAAAAGATGGAACTCTATTGTCATAGAAGAGCTAAAAAAGAAATCCCTAGCAGAGTAGGTATAGATATTTTACATTAAAGACATAGGAATAATATGAAGTTTAGGCAAACAATCCCAAGCTTTGAATAAAATCTCTATCTAATATGGGTTGAAAATAAAACTATTTTAGCCTCTTTATGTAGCTGGCCCAATAAACACTGAGGGGGCATTACATTGGCTGGGACAGTTATTCTGATTACCAAAGAGGTATGGTGTTGCCACTCTAATGGTACCAAGACTAGAATCTGTCTAGAATCTATAAAACTTGCTAGTTATATTGTAATATATTTATTCATAATACTATAGTTCTCACTGAAAACTAATGAAGATAGAGATTCATTCACTAGTAATGAAATGAATGATTGAAGTGATTCATTCACTTCAATGATGAAGTTGTTTCTGTGAGAAATAGTTCTCACAGTAAAAGACTGAAGTTGACCTGCTCAGGTGTTGGAAAAATTAATGGTAAATGAAATGAACAATAGAAAAGAGTTGGCTATGATGATCTAATGTCCTGCTAGAGAAGAATTATAGCAGCCCTGCTTTTGTTGTTGTTGTTGTTATTTATTCTAATCCTTTTCTCTTAAATCTTGTATGAAGAGTAACTTTGGTACCTCACTTTATAGTTTATATTCCAGTTGAAAGTACTACTGAATTGTCATCATCCTGCCATCATGGTGGTCCATGGGACTTCGTGCTTCCCTGTTTTGTGGTTGTGGTATAGGGGAGGAATGTGAGTTTCTTCTTTCAAGTAAAGGACATGAATGAATCTGAATGGAAAAAAAAAAGATTGGATGTGCTATATGCTAATTATCCTCTGATTATGCCACATATTTTGCTTTTTTTTTAAATCACTCTCTCTTACTTGCTTTGACCTTTATAATCTGCATTATCAGGGCTGTGTCATCCTCTGAATGGAAGGCACTGGAAGGATATCAGAAAGTGGAGGGACAGGGAGATTGAGGTAATGATTCCATGCCCTGTCCCTGACATTCCCTTCTTGTTTTATGATGATTCTGATAGTGGCTTGATAGTGTTTGAAGCTACCAGCTTCTGTAGGATGGCTCCTCTTCCATCATTTGTCTCCTGGCTGCAGGTCTATATGTTGTAATAGTGTCTTCATGATACTCATTGTTGTTCTCTACACACTTGACTACATGTAGTGTGAGTGCCTAATTTTTACCCTTACCTTTGCTTCCACTACTGTAAGTAGTCTTGTGAACATATGGTTTGTTGTCACTAGGTACTTGACTACTATACCAATTACTGAAGGTTGCTCCTCAACACATGTTGTCTTCCTACTAATATTTCCTCCTTTAGCCTCTGTCCATTTCAATCTAGATTTAAATTTTCTTTCAACGGGGATAGTTTTAGCCTGTACTATTGGTAAGGTTTCATAACACAAGCTTTATTCAAGTAACAATCTCAGTTAAAATTCACTAAAAATGATGTGGTTAGTCTACTCTTGAAAAATGAAAATGAATCCAAGACTGATGGAACCACAGAAAATAGAATTATAGACATTATAGTGATTTCAGCCTTGCGGACTTTTGTCTGTCTCTTAGAAATGTTCCGACTTAGAGATCCCTCTTCTTACATATTTGAGGAATAAGATTATTGGGCTACTTCGATCTCCCTAATACATTGACTTATGATTAGAGTTGGAACAGATCTTAGTGATCACTTAGTCCACTTCTTCATTTGGCTGACCCAGAAACCAAGGACAAGAGTGGAGAAGAAACTTGGCCAAGACCCTGCAGTTTATGACCAGCAAAGCCTGGTGTGTGTCCTTGACTATCATAAGGCATCCATGTGAGAAAATTCATATGGCTCTTATCTATAAATTGCCCTTATAGTTCATGTGTTTTGCATGTGTGTGTGTGTGTGTGTGTGTGTGTGTGTGTGTGTGTGTGTATGTTTTATATTAAAATAAGTATATGGTAAGTGGTAATATTTATGGGTAGATTAATAGGAATAGAGGTAGGGATAGGGATATCTATGAAAATATAGATCTATACATATGAAGATATAGAGACGTTTGTCTAGAATTAACAGGTCTGACGGTAAGGGAAGAAGGGTTTCATTAAAGGATAAACCTTCTGAAAAGGGTTGATTTCTAGCTCTGATCATTTATAATAATATTTTCCCAAAGATCTGAGAAACAACCAGTAACCCTGGCCCTGTCAAGGCCAATATGTTCTGTCATTCTTAAAATCTTCCAGTTGGTTTCACCAAGAAGGATAAGACAACTGTAGATAGACTGAAGGGACTGCAGCTTATTAATCACCTCTCCTCCCTGTCATGGAGACTCAACATCAAAGTTTCAGACCCCTATAGGAGAGCCTGCAAAGGCTCCACTTGAGTGGTGTTTTTCAGAGAACAGGAGATTTGAGCAAACTGCACTCAGATTCCCTGTAAGCTGATGGAAAAATAGGCAGCCTGCGGGATGAGCTAAGAAATAAAACACATTGAAAGCTGAGGACAAGCACAAAGAAGTAAGATTGGGTTTTTGAATTTGTTACAGATTGAATCTGAAGAGCAAGTTGCTAAAAACAAAATGTAAAATGTATAACTGTCAGGCAAAAGGTAGGCATGAGGGACAGGTGTGTGGGCGATAATGTAAATGTACCACTGAGGTTCCCTCCCCAGGGACCATCCAGGTCCAACTGCTGGGGACTGATTTTATGGTTAGAATATCCAGAAAAGAGGGAAGTAAAATCCATCTAGAATTATCTGGTTTTTAATGCCTGTGCAGAACGTTAAATCTTACCTTTGGTTTAACCTTAGCCACATTATAATATAGTTAAAATAAATTAGCACTGCAGTTTTAACACCTCCCTACCCCCACCCCAGCCATGGGTTTTTCTGTGTGCATTATAGGTAAGGGCATGCAAAGAAAGGAATGGGTAACCTACACATCTCAATCAAATGACCTATGTCTGTACGTCACATGCAGAGCTGGCCCAGGACCAACTATATAAAGCTCAAACCCCAAATCCTTCGGCACCATTTGCCTCTCTTGACTTGGTCCGTTCTTCCCTTAGAACATATCCTAATAAGCTTTCCTTACTCTATACCTTCATGTTTGCTAATCTGTAATTTTTGACTGTGTTGGCAAAAGCACAGAACCATAACTCTGGTAACATAACAACTGTATATTTTAAACTTTGCTGTGTTTCTGGGGAAAGATTAAAACCATGGGATTCGGGTCATCACTTTAGTTACAATGACACACAAAAGGGTAAAATTAATACCAAAACACAGCTTTCTTTGGCAGCATCATCGAACTCCTTGCTTTACAGTGGGTGCTATAAGGGTGTTTAGAGCTTAACACAGGAATAGGGTACAGGGGAGTTGCTGAAACAAATGTACTGAAGGAACAATTAGATGGGTGAAAGGCTCATAGCATGTACACCACACATTGACAACACAGGACTGCTAAATACGGAAGGATCTCTCTACAAAAACCCAGAAGATGCCCCAGGATTTTGGAGCTTCCTCAAACAGTATTATTCTTCTATAGTGCATGATTTGGATAAAAAATTCCATCTCCTCTCTCCCCCTGCTCCCCTTTGACATTCCACAATCATACAAGGTGTGATCAAAACTGTCAGTGAATGTTTAAATTAATATATCTCTATATATAGATATAGATATAGATATAGATATAGATATAGATATAGATATAGATATAGATATAGATATAGATATCAGTAAAAGACACATTGCTATTAATCTCCCTCAAAAGACTTCCTCTCACTTCTAACACACTTACCCCATCACTCTTAACCACTTTCTGAAGCAGTTCTGGAAGTCCTGTTTCATGTCTTTAGTTTGCATTCCCCTAGCACCTTCCCTTGTTCACCAACCTGGAAGCTCTCTGAACCTGGTCCTTTTGGGATTTTATGGAGGCTTCATTGCATAGCTTCGATTGTTTAAATTGTTGGCTCTTGAGTATGAACTTCACCTTCAGTTCCTGTCCACTCCGTCTTCCCTTCCTGGAAGTCCAAGAGGTGGGACTGAAAGTTCCAATTTTCCATCACCAGGTTGGTTTCCCCGGCAAGCAGCCCACATCATTAGAGGGCCTACAGGTCAACTCATTAATATAATAAAAGAAACATTTATTTCTCTAACCACTTAGGAGATTCCAAGGTTTTTAGAATCTCTGCTAGAAATGCAAGGAAAACCAAAAATTTATGCCTTTTTATAAATGACAATATCATACCTCAGGATTTCAAAAGTTTGCACAGGTATTTTACATATAACTTTAATACAATGTACATATGGTTAATATTTGAAGACCATGATTATGCATAAGAACAAAAGGGAATAACTTATTTACCTGAAATGAATGGATTCTTCTGTTTATAGTAAAAATTTCCATGGAAAGATTCATAAGAGTATTGAAAAGGAGTTGTACCTCAAAGAACTCCAAGTGTAGGAAGATAATCTGCTCTGGGACACTGGTGACAGTGCAGAACCAGATAAGATACAGGTCACTGAGAAGATTTTATTTTTTTCCACAGAATTTAGGAGTAAATCAAAAGCAAGATATGTTATTAATAATAAGTAATTAAAATAAAGCAGGAGTGTATAGCAGGGAGACTTACCATAGATTCATGGCCAGGGAAGGCCTCCAGGAGGAAGTTCTATTTGATTAATGAATGACACTCTTCAGGGATGAAGAGTGTTCTACGCAGAAAAAGTGACATTGAACACAAGCACATGAGTGTGGAGCATTCTAAAAACACATCTGTCTCCTCAACTAGAACACAGACTTATTGTCTTCCAGAGTCACTTCTTAATTAATTGAAATATTCTAAACTAATTTAACCAATATTTTTGACCTGCATCCACTGAACAACATCCATTGTTTGACCTGAATGTATTGACTTGCTATCTAATTTGTCTGGTAAAGTGCCTCACATTATATAAAAGACTAAAGAATAGAGGAAGAATGGAGGGAGAGAGAAAAAGGAAAAAAGTAATGTGATAGAGATAAACATAAGGGGGGTAGAAAGAAAAAATATATACATGGAAGACATATTCCTTGACATACATCCATAGCAGCAAATTTATTCAATGCTTATTCTTCATAAAGATTACTTTATCTGGATGTTTGTATCTTCCTTGTTCTAATGATGACATCAGTCCATATTTTTATACCGAGCTGATTTTAAGACATGATAGATATACAATAGTTTTACCATCTGCTCTTTTATTTTTCAAAGATATTTTGACAATCCTTTCCATTGGTAGGGACTATCTCCCCTGAATGCCCTGAGAGTGATTCGTTTCACTCACTTTACAACACATTCATATATGAAACACTCAATGAAATGTTTTCCATATATCTCACCAGAATATTACTTGTTAAAATGAATACCTATATCTCTCCCCAGCTTATAACAGAGCACACTTTCTTAGCAGGTACTGGGTATGTGTGGTATATAATTGGAACATGCAATAAGATAATTGAATTTTATGGGGTTTTTTTTACTTTATTTTTAAAAATATTTTTGGCTTTGTTTTTAAATTTATTGAAGTATGACTTACAATAAAAAGCTTTTGCATATTTAACATATACAACCCAATGAATTTGAGGTTAAATATTTGCCCATAAAACCATCACTACCATCAAAGCCAAATATATATCCATCACCCTTCAAAGTTTTCTCTTACCCCCATTATTACTAATATTATTATTATGTATGCAATAAAAACTGTAATCATAAGATCTATCATCTTACAAAATTTTATACAATACAGTATTGTCAGCTATAAGCACTATGCTGTGTAGTACATCTCCATAACTTATTCATCTTGCATAACTGAAACTTTGTATGCTTTGACTGTCACCTCCCTATTTCCTTCTCCCCTGAGCCCTTGGCAGTCACCATCTATGATCTGTTTTTATGAGTTTGACTATTTTAGAATCTACGTATAAGTGAGATCATACAATGTTTGTCTTTCTGTGTTTGCCTTAGCATAACGTCCTCCAGGTTCATCCATGCTGTCTCAAATGGCAGGATTTTCTTCTTTTTAAAGGTTGAATAATATTTCATTGTATTATTATGCCATATTTTCTTTATCCATTCACCTGTTGATAGATACTTAGGTTGTTTCCATATCTTGGCAATTGTGAATAGTGCTGAAATGAACATGACAGTGTAAGTATCTCTTTGAAATCCTGATTTCAGTTTCTTTGGAAAAATACCTAAGAATGGGATTGCTGGATCATAGTAGCTCTATTTTAATTTTTTAAAGGAACTTCTATACTGTTTTCCATAATGGCTCCACCAAACTACATTCCCACCAACAGTATACTATGGTTCCTTTTCTCTACATCCTCCCCAAGATTTGTTTGTTTGTTTGTTTTTTCTAATAATAATTTTCTAATAATTGAGGTGATATCTCAACTTGATGAATAGTGAGCTTGAACAACTTTTCATGTACCTGTTGGTCATTTGTATGTCTTTGGAGAAATATCCATTCAGATCCTTCGCCCAATTTTAATTATTTGAGTATGTGTGTGTATGTTTGAGGAGTAGAAGTCCCTTATATTTGGGGGATATTAACCTCTTATGAGCCTTATATATAAGGCTTGCAAGTATTTTCTCCCATTCTGTAAATTGCCTTTCACTCTGTTGGTTGTTTCCTTTTTTAAATTAAAGTTTATTGGGGTGACAATTGTTAGTAAAGTAACATAGGTTTCAGGTTTATAATTCTATAATACATCATCTATATATCAAATTGTGTGTTCACCATCCAGAGTCAGTTCTCTTTCCATCACCGTATATTAGATCACTTTTATCCTTTCCTTTGTATTACAAAAGCTTTTCAGTTTGATATAGTCCCACTTTTTATTTTTGCTTTTGTTGTCTGTATTTTTGGTGTCATGTCCAAAATATCTTTATAAGACAAATGTCAAGGAGCTTTTCCTCTATGGTTTATTCTAGAAGTTTTATGATTTCAGTCTTAGATGTCTAAGTTTTTAACCCATTTTGAGTTTGTTTTTGTGTATGATGTTATTGGGTTGTCAGAAAAGTTGTGACGTATTTTGTCTACGTTTTTCAAAGGTAATTTATTTATATAAAGTTCAATCAATGATATATTGCCTTTTTGTTCAATAACCTTTTTCCATCTTTCACTGAGCTTCATAATTCTTTGCTCATAGAAGGAAGGACCTGTCTTTATTTGCTAAAATCGAACAAGGTGCTAATTTACAACTTCATCTAAATTGAACATTATACCATGCAAGGAGTTTTGAAGAGAGTGAAACAAGTGGAAGTCTGATGGCGCAAGGGCAGGCAAGTATGGTGGGTGTGGCAACACATTCATCCAAGCCCCATTAATTTTTGACGGGTGATTAAACTTGAGTGTGATCTTGCATTGTCACGATGGAACACAACTCCTTTACAATTAACAAGCTCTGGATGTTTCTGGATGATGGATTCATTCAAACTGTCCAATTGCCAACAGTACACATTCAAATTGATTGGTACCTTGGTAGGAGCTCAAAACACACAACACCTTTAAAATTCCAGCACACTGAGATCATAGCCTTCCTCTGTGAATGTCTTCTTTCGATGTTGTTGAGAGTTTTAACATGAAAGGATGTTGAATAGTTTCAAATGCTTTTTCCGCATTTATTGAGATGATTATATAATTTTTATCCTAAATTTGTTAATGTGGTATATCACATTTATTGATTTATGGATTCAACTATGCTTGTATCCCAGGGATAAGTCTTGCTTGATCACAGTGTATGGTACTTTTAATGTGCTGCTAATTCAGTTTGCTGAATCAATTCTTTCCTTATCATTGGTCTGTTTAGATTTTCTATTTCTTCACGATCCAGTCTTGATAAGTCATGTTTCCAGAAATTTCTCCATTCTTTCTAGGTTATCCAGTTTGTTGGTCTATAGTTCTGCATAATAGTCTCATGATTATTTGTGTTTCTGTTGTATCCATTGTATTGTACTCTCTGTCATGTATAATTTTTCTTATTTTTTTCAGTCTAGTTAAGGGTTTGTCAATTTTGTGTATCTTTTCAAAAAACAAAATTGGAATCACAATTTAACAAAATTTATGGGATGTGGCAAAATCAGTTCCAATTCCAAGAGATAGGCTTATAGTGATAAACATCTACATTAAGGAAAAGATCTCAGTAAAGAATCTAACTTTATATCAAGCATAAAAGTTTTTTCACAACAAAGGAAACCATCATAAAACAAAAAGGAAGCCTACTGAATTAGACAATATATTTGTCAATGATATATCTGATAAGGGGTTAATATCCAAAATTTATAAAACATTATATAAGCTAAGACCAAAGTTAGCAGGACGTAAGTAATAAAGATTAGAGCAGAAATAAATGAAATAGGGACTAAAAAGAAACAAAGAAAAGATCAGGATAATTGTGAATTTTATGTTTGAACCAAGTCTTATCATTGTTGCTGGGTGATGTTCTCTATCCATCCCCCTTCACTCCAACTGAGTGAATCGGTAATAGGTATGTACTTTTCATACCTAAAGTCTAATCAAATTATATTATATCTCCTGGAGGCCCAGTGATTTAGAGCATATTGAATCATTTCCTACAAAACAAAAATGAGCTGTTTCAAATTTCATCATTTGCCAGTAGTAAGAGACATGGTGTTTACTGAAAATGAGCTGTTTCAAATTTCATCATTTGCCAGTAGTAAGAGACATGGTGTTTACTGGGGCTATTTGTATTTTGGAGGCAATGATCCACATATGAGTATGCTACACCTAATAACCCTAAGTCAGACAGATCTAAATGGAACTTAGTATAACAAAAGATTCTTCCACAGGATTTTTTATAAAAACCTTGTTATATTTGGCCGTAGCTACTCTCTTGGTGAATGGGACATTACCAGCAAAGACTAGATAGATTATCTTCCCAGTTTGGCTCTCCTCTGAAAGAGTCTATAATATTATATTTTCCGTTGTCGAGTTTCTCTCTCTCTCTCTTTTTTTTTCCTGACATTTCATTTAGCCCATGTCTCTGATTTTATATGTCATAAATTAGTAACAACAAATTCCCACATATTTTCACTTCCTTTCTTCCTGTTTTTTTTTTCATTTTCCCTAGGGTTTTAACTAGCTTTAAAACTTGAGGTCTGCACAATGCTATGAAACTAGACATCAATTATAAGAAGAAACCCGGAAAGCTGTCAAATAAATGTAGGCTAAATAACATGCTACTAAATAGCAAGTGGTTCACAAATGAGATCAAGGAGGAAATCAAAAGATATCTCGAGACAAACGAAAATGAAAACACCATGACCCAAAATCTCTGGGATGCAGCGAAAGCAGTCCTAAGAGGGAAGTTCATAGCACTGCAGGACTACTGAAAGAAGGAAGAAAAATCTCAAATCAACAGGTTATCCTTACACCTCAGGGAACTGGAAAAAGAACAGCAAGAGAAGCCCAAGGGGAATACAAGAAAGGAGATAATAAAGACCAGAGCAGAAATAAACAACATAGAGAACAGAAAAACAATTCAAAAGATCAATGAAACCAAGAGCTGTTTTTTTTGAGAAGATAAACAAAATTGCCAAACCTCTAGCCAGGCTCATCAAAAAAAAAAAAAAAAAGAGAGAGAGAGAGAGAGAGGACTCAAATTAGTACAATCGGGAATGAAAGAGGGGAAATGACTACAGGTATCACAGAAATACAAAAAATTCTAAGAAATTACTATGAGCAACTATATGCAAACAAATTTGACAATCTGGAAGAAATGGATAATTTTCTAGAAGCATACAACCTTCCAAAGCTAACACAAGAAGAAACAGAAAATCTAAATAGCCTGATTACTACCAAGGAAATTGAATCAGTAATTGACAAGCTCCCAACAAACAAAAGCCCTGGACCAGATGGCTTCACAAGTGAATTTTATCAAACATTCAAAAAAGAACTATCACCTATTCTTCTCAAACTATTCCAAAAATTCCAGAAGGAGGGAAGGCTCCCAAATTCTTTTTATGAAGCCACTATCACCCTGATTCCAAAACCAGATAAAGACAGCACGAGAAATGAAAACTATAGGCCAATATCCCTAATGAATATAGATGCAAAAATCCGCCATAAAATATTAGCAAACAGAATTCAGCAATATATTAAGAAGATCATACATCATGATCAAGTGGGTTTCATCCCTAGTACACAAGGCTGGTTCAACATTCATAAGTCAATTAAGGTGTTATACCACATCAACAAAATGAAGAATAAAAATCACATGGTCATATCAATAGATGCAGAAAAAGCATTTGACAAAATTCAACAGCCATTTATGTTAAAAATCCTTAGCAAAGTGGGAATACAGGGATTACATCTCAACATAATAAAAGCCATATATGATAAACCTACAGCTAACATCATACTCAATGGGGAAAAGCTAAAACCATTCCCCTTAAGATCAGGAACAAGACAAGGCTGTCCACTTTCTCCTCTTTTATTCAACATAGTTCTGGAAGTTCTAGCCACAGCAATCAGACAACAAAAAGAAATAAAAGGCATCCAAATTGGCAAGGAAGAAGTAAAATTGTCATTATATGCAGATGACATGATACTGTATATAGAGAACCCCAAAGACTCCATCAAAAAAATATTGGAACTGATAGATGAATTCAGTGAAGTAGCAGGATATAAAATCAATGTTCAGAAATCAGTGGCATTTGCATATACCAATAATAAACTAAATGAAAGAGAAATTAAGAAAACTGTCCCATTTATAATTGCTTCAAGAACTATAAAATACCTACAGATAAATTTAACCAAAGAAGTAAAAGATCTGTACTCAGACAATTATAAGACACTGAAGAAAAAAATCAAAGAAGATACAAATAAATGGAAACACTTACCATGCTCATGGAAAGGAAGAATTAATATAGTTAAAATGTCCATACTGCCTAAAGCAATATATAGATTCAATGCAATTCCTATCAATCTACCAAGGGCATTTTTCACAGAAATAGAAAATATAATACTAAAAATTATATGGAACCATAAAATACTCCAAATAGCTTCAGCAATCCTAAGAAATAAGAACAAAGTTGGGGGTATCACGCTACCAGACATCAAAACATCCTACAAGGCTACAATAATCAAGACAGTATGGTATTGGCATAAAAACAGGCACATAGATCAGTGGAACAGAACAGAGAGCCCCAAAATAAATCCAAGCATATACAGACAGTTAATCTATGACAATGGAAGCAAGAATTTACATTGGAGTAAAGAGAGTCTATTTAATAAATGGTGCTGGGAAAATTGGACTGACACATGCACAAAAATGAAACTGGACCATCCTTACACCATATACAAGAACAAATTCAAAATGGATTAAAGACTTAAATGTAAGACCTGAAACTATAAAACTCCTAGAAGAAAATATAGGGAGTAAATTTGCAGACATTACCCTGAGCAATATTTTTACGGATACATCCCCGTGGACAAGGAAAATAAAAGAAAACATGAACATATGGGATTATATCAAGCATAAAAGTTTTTTCACAACAAAGGAAACCATCATAAAACAAAAAGGAAGCCTACTGAATTAGACAATATATTTGTCAATGATATATCTGATAAGGGGTTAATATCCAAAATTTATAAAACATTCATGCAACTCAACACCAAAAAAACAAACAACCCAGTTAAAAAATGGGCAGAGGATATGAAGAGACATTTCTCTAAAGAGGACATACAGTTGGCCAACAGCATATGAAAAAATGTTCAGCCTCACTGGTCATTAGGGAAATGCAAATAAAATCCACAATGAGATATACCACCTCACTCTGGTCAGAATGGCTATTATCAATAAATCAACAAACAACAAGTGCTGGCAGGGCTGTGGGGAAAAGGGAACCCTGCTGCACTGTTATTGGGATTGCAGATTGGTGCAGCCACTATGGAAGTCAGTATGGAGGTATCTCAAAAAGCTGGAAATGGAACTACCTTTTGACCCAGCAATTCCACTCCTAGGTATTTATCCTGAAAAACTCAAGAAACTAATTCGAAAAAATATATGCACCACTATGTTCATTGCAGTGCTATTTACAATAGCCAAGACTTGGAAACAGTTGAAATGCCCATCAGTAGATGACTGGATTAAGAAATTGTGGTACATTTACACAATGGCGTATTACACAGCTATAAAGAAGAAAGAAATCATACCATTTGCAATGATATGGAAGGACCTAGAGAACATTATGCTAAGTGAAATAAGTCAGCCAGAGAAAGACAAATACCATATGATCTCACTTATATGTGGAATCTAAAGAACTGAATAAATGAGCAAAATGTGTCTTAGAGACACAAAGGAAAAACTGATGAGGGATAGATGGGACAGAGGAGGGCATGAGGGAGAAGGGAAAGGGATGAGGCAACATAAACTGGTAATACAATACTACCGCAGAGACAGAAGAGCAGTTTAGGGAATATAATCAATAATGTTGTACATATTTTTTTAGGGGACCAGATGGACTCATGTCTTGTCAGAGAGACCACTTCATGGATGATGTAGTGGCCTGCACTGTACATCTGAAGCTGCCGCTGATTAATATTAGATGTTGACTATAATTTAACACATATATAGTCATGAGATGTGGAATATAGGGTGAGGATGTAGTCAATGGAATTGTAATAGATATGTATGATATCAGGAGTGGGGAGACAGGGGAGGGGAGGGGGTAGTCACTTTGTAAGGGGTGAAAAAGATAACTATTGCATAGTTTTGCATATATGTAACAATAATAATAATAGTAATAAATTTTAAAAAATTAAATAAAACAAAACAAAACAAAAAAAAGTTGAGGTCTGTTTTTATAATTAGATCTTTTAAATGAACTAGTAGCTCAGTGTAAACAGAATAAGGAAAAGTTGTAACAACAGAATTTGGTCACTCAAAATCACCTTCTATTTGAGAATCAATAAATGACCCCAAAACGACATCAGCAGAAAATTTCCATTTTGTTATTTAACCTTATTTTATTCATTCAGAACACATGTATTAAGCACTTACTATATATCTTCAAGGCACTGAAGAAAGGCTAACTTTATATTATACATGTATTTGGAGCAAAACAAATAGCAAATTCATACCTGACTCCTTTATGTCTATTAATAGAATACTCTAACAAATATTTTTATGGTAATGATCATTATTACTTTAAATTGTTTCATCCAGTGTGCATGGTATTCTTTTTGTGATTATTTTCTGCCATCAGGAATACTCAACATTAGAATTCTTGAGCTTGAATTTTTCTCTGTAAATCCCCACCAATTTCTGGATTAAATATTTTAATGGCTATTTCCACACTATTAGTTTACATCATTTCAATTAAATTCTGTATTCAATGTAATACAGAATCCATTATAGTTAAAATAATATAGAATTTAATGTGAGGGTACTTTGTAGATTGAAAAATAGGGAGATTAATATGTAGATGGGTATTGATATTTTAAGATTAATATTAATATCTCAGTGATTAATAATTAATATTGATATTTATTCACTCCATACCATAAAACATTTAAATGCTACTTCAGTTCAAAGAAAGAAATTTGTATCACTGAAAGTATATTTGACTAAATTCTCATCTGTGAAGTTCGGGTATTCATGGGTTTTTAGTATGATAAGGACAAATATCTGTTTCAGATATGTTTAACATGTAATATTATGATTAATATGTAGGTGACATGAGCCTATGTATTGTAAAATTGCAATTTTTTGAGAAAAAATAAATAGTAATATGAATAACATATTCAAAAGTAATGAGTAAGATGGATATGAATTAAATTGATTCACTGAAACTGATTTCTAATTAAAGCTTTAACTTTGACTTAATGTTATACAACAGTACTCAAAATCAAGATACTTTTAAACCTTTTTTCTTTTTTTCAATAAAGTATAACCCTGTGGTTAGGAGCTTGGAATAGAAAGACATCTCATATCTATGGATTGGAAGAATTAATATTGTTAAAATGTTCTATGGATTCAGTGCAATCTTTATCGAAATCTCCATAGCAATTTTATAGAAATAGAAAAATAATCCTAACATTTCTGTGAAACCACAAAATGCCTCAAAAAGCCAAAGCAATTTTAACAAGGAAGTTGGAGGCATCACTCTTCGTGATTTCAAAATAGATTACAACGCTACAGTCATGTTATATCTTGAAGTCATTATGCTAAATGAAACAGGGCAATCACAGAAGCCCTAATACTGCATGATTCCACTCAGGTGACTAATCTAAAGCAGTCAATCTCATAGGAGCAGGACGTAAAATGGTGACTACCAGGAGTTGGGTAAATGAGAAATTGGAAGTTGTTCAAGGGTTCTGGGTTCCAGCCATGCAAGATGAAAAAGTCCTATGGATGTGTTGCACAACGTTGTGCTTATAGTTAACAATACTGTACTACATAATTGAAATTTTGGTAAGGGAGTAGATCTCATAAAAAAAATATGTGTGGCACATTGCAAAACTGTATGATAGTTACAATTCTTGGAAATAGCAGTAGTAGTGTATTCTAAACGCCTTTGCCCAGCCGCTGCAATTGAAAAGCAATGGGAGCAGTGAGTGGCAACAGACCCTGAGTCAGAGAAACAGCCCTGACCCTTATGTCAGTCTCAGGGAGTAGTTGGGACCTTAAGTGACTGGGAGCTTCTACAAGTGAGAACAAAGGATGACTTGATCTTTATTCTCTTTAGTTCTCCATCCCCTTGTTAAAGATTTAAGTCAGTGATTCAACTCAGAGTTTCCGGTATAAATTGCCCCTCAGAGAGTAGTTTCTGAGGTTGAAATGAGAATCATTTGTGGAATTTGGCTTTTTCTTAAGGAATACAAAACAAAAGTTTTCACTGAATGTTTAACCCTGCTGGACTGTTAATCTGTCGACACAAGGGTCTGAAGCAAATACTGTATTATGTTCCAGAAATTTGCCCATTTCCAAGTCCTTTAATGATCTGCCCAACAACTAGCTCATCACAAATTGTCGTTGTGTGATCCTTTTCACAGCCATCCAAGTTGGCCTAATCGTTATTTCACAGGGCCCTCTGAATTAGAGGAAGACAGATTTTTTCTTTTTTCTTCTGAAGCTTATTTTCTCCTATCAGAAAACTTATCTGAAGGTTGGAATTAGGCAAACAAATTACTGGGTGTATTTTTTCAGTGTAATTCTGGGCTTGCTACTTTGATAGATTTTATATTGACTGGGCTATTTTATAATTGTGTAAAGATAGACATTAACTTGAAGATTTTTGTCAAGTAGAGAGGCAAATAATTTCTTTTTGGTGGAACAGGTAACTTCAGAGGTTATGGTTTATGGCCCCATTAGACATTAATTAGATTTCTATAAATACCAGAACTCTTAATCTGATATTTCTTTGTTAAAATTTTTATACACACTTAGCTTCCCAAGTGCTATTTTAACTGGTCATAACATATTACTGCTGTTTTTTTTCTTAATTAATGAGTTGAAAAAAATCTTTGATATATGTATAATTTATATTTGTATGGATTAATGATTTTTTCTTTTTTGAAAATTATGCTTACCATCCCTCAGATCTGCTTTTTCATGATCATAGCTCTAAGTTCTTCTTATTCCCACTCCAACAGATAGCCTCAGGTTTCTACAATATTTAAAGTACAATGTCAAATTCAAAACTTTTTATTTCTAAGGGAAAATAAAATCCAGTTCATTAAGATTTGTGAGCACATAGTAAAAGACAATGAAACTAGTAGTTTCCAAAAGGGGCCGTTGCTATGGAGATCTTCACAGACATCCTACATGGAAGACGAGATGAATTTTAGAATTATTATTATTATTTTGTCACTTACCACCTTCAATGTTATTATACATTCAGGCAAGAAAAGAACATGAAGCCCATTAAGTTGCCAGTTTGAAGACTTAATGACACAGTCTGGCATGCTGTTTGCTATGCATGTGTAGGCAAGGAGAGAGGAAAAATACAAATTTGATTCAATACTTGCTGAAAAAACACTGGGAATGAATAGTTCCTTTGTAGGGAATTTGTAATCCATTGTTTTTACCTTAGAGCAAGACAAATTTGGATAACAAGGTAGGGTTTATGTAAAGGAAAAATGTCTCATAAAGTATTGATTACAAAGGTAACCTGGCATATAGATGACAGTGATTCTTAAAATTGAGTATGTATGGATTTATAATAAAATAAATCAGCTTCTCAGCATCTAGATCAACAAAATCTCTTATAGTAAATCTAGGCTGTGACCCATAAATCTACTCATACACTTGTAATACTAACGCCTGATTATTCAGATGCAGGTGTAATATCTAACACTTAGTGCTATAGTGGTTACAACACTGGTTTTCTTACTTTAATCTCAGTTTTACTTTCCTGTGACCTTGAGTAAATCACCTATATTTTGTGTGTGAGTGTGTGTGTGTGTAACATAAGTAATATTGATCATCTGAAACATTTATATCTATCTATATGTATTAATATATATTTCCACCATCTATCATCTATCTATCTATCTATCTATCTATCTATCTATCTATCTATCTATCTATAATAATTTATCTGAAATTTATCATCTTCTCTCCATCTACTGCCTTATACCTATATCAAGTCCTTGCACCATTCTGGTTAGGATAATTTATGCCTCTCTTCCCTTGATTTTCTATATATGTAGATTATTTAATCTTGTCTAGTTTTTCTTATACTCTGGGGTTTCTAGTGATTTGTAGGGGAAGAATAAAGTGATAACATTGATATGTACATAAGATGTCAACACCCATCTCAAATACCCGCTGCTTTTCTGAACATGTCTTCATTACTCAACAAATATTTACCCCCTATTGCCACTGGCATGAAACCTTGAGTCTTTTAAAAGTGTCTGTTATTCTGGATATGTCTACCCATTTTTTTTAATTTGAAGAATCGTTGATGCACATACATGCACACATGTAAGGAAAACATGCATTGCCAATTAAACCAACATATAAAAAGCTGTACTCCTAAGAAATATTTTCAGTACATCATTCCATGTATTTCTATTAAGAAGCAATTAAACTAAATCTAAAACCAGAGTAGATTATCTACACACTATAGCTGTACCTATAATACCATCAATTGCCCTTTTCAACATAATCATCTTAGAACTGTACTTAGAAGTTTATAATATATTTTTATCTTTGTTATTTCATCCTCCTAGCAATCCTGGAGGTAAGGAGGGTAGGTGTGGATTTTCATAGTTTACAAGCAAGGGTAAATAATTTCATGTAGAATGAGTGACTTGCTTTAGTTCACAAGGCTAATTAGCCTGCAAGGAGCAGAAGTAGGCTTGGACAGAAAATATATTAGGCTAATGTTAGAGTGATTGTCACTATAGTGCATGACAAAGAAGCAGTGGGACCAGTGAGAAAGTGAGCTTTTCATTCATTTACCACATCATTATTTAGTGAGCCCTTACTCTGTGCCAAACTCTGAGAATACGAGTAGCCTTTGACGAAAGACAGAAAATCATTGTTCTCAAGGAGATTATATTTTGAATAGCCCACAAATCAACAAATCAATATAGAATGTAATAATAAATATTATGAAAATAAAGAAAGAAAGACATGGAGATAACAAGTGATATAATTGGGGTGGCAGAGTGGAGATGGTATTTTAGATAGGATAATTCACACATCTCAAATAAGGTTATATTTGAATGAGACATTTGATATTGATGGAATAGAAGCCATGGAATAAAAAATGAGAGTAAAGGTCCTAAAGCAAGAGATATTTGGGAGTTCCCAGACAGCAAGAAGGCAGTGTGACTGAAGCCAAGTGAACCATAGGTAGAGTAGTAGGGGATGAGGGCAAGAGAGGTACAGAAGGACCTGATAAACTATGATGAGCATATTTCATCCATTAAGTGGGAAACCACTAGAGAGTTTTAGAAGCAGGAGTTCCCATGATTTGATTTGTGGGGTTTTTTTGTGTTACATAGGCTTAGGAGAAGGGGTGAAATAAAAGGACAATTTAATAGGCAAGCATAGTTGTTCAATGAGTTTAAAAAGATTTAATTTTAAGATTTTGATGGATTTTGTGAGATTCAAACCTTTCATGAGTTGTTTGACTCCACAGAGACCCTGTCTCATTTAATGCATTCATTGACTTTTTAAAAAAAAATAATTTTGCTTATTTTTCAATTACAGTTGACATACAGTGCTATATTAGTTTCAGGTGTACAACATACTGATTAGACATTTATATAACTTATAGAGTTATCACTCCAATAAATATAGTACCTATCTGAAACCATACATAGTTATTACAATATTATTAACTACTTTCCTTATGCTATATCCTACATCCCCATGTCTAATTTGTAACTACCAATTTGTACTTCTTAATGCTGTCACCTTACTCACATTGCCCCAACCCTCTCCTAGCTATCAATCACCCCGATAACTTTAGTACCCATCTTATACCATATGTATTGTTTTACAATATCATTGACTATATTCCTTCACTACTGTGCAACAACCAATTTGTACTTATTAATCCATCCCTCTTTTTCACCCATCACAAATCCCTCCTGACTGGCAAACATCAAAATGTTCTCTGTATCTATGAGTTTGTTTCTGTTTTGTTTGTTTGTTTATTTTGTTCTTTAGATTCTTTAGATTCTGCATATAAGCAAAATCACATTGCATCTGTCTTTCTCTGTCTGACATACTCCAGTCAGCACATACTCTCCAGGTCCATCGATGCCGCCTCAGATGACAACAATCCATCCCCTTTGCTGGCCAAGTAATATTCCATTATACATATGTACTACCTCGTCTTTATCCATTGATCCATCAATGGGCACCCAGGCTGCCTCCACATTTTAGCCATTGTAAACAATCCTGCAATGAATACATGGATGCACATGTCCCCTCAAAGTGGCATTTTGGGTTTCTTCCGATAAATACCCAGAAGTGAGATTACTGTGTGTGTTGTTATAGCCTTTGTTTTAAAGTCTATTTTGCAGATATAAGTATTGCTACACCAGCTTTTTCTTTTTTTTTCTTTTTCCCCAGTTCCATGACATATCTTTTTCCCATCTCTTTACTTTCAGTCTCTGTGTGTTTTTCGATCTGAAGTGCATAACTTTTAGGCAGCATATGTAAGGGTCTTATTTTCTTATCCATTCACCATGCACCCTTTTTTTGTTTGTTTGTTTTATTTTGTTTTTTTTTAGTTTCAGGTGTACAAAACAAAGTAATAGCTAGACATTTACACCCCTCACAAAGTGATAACCCCCACAATCTACTACCCCCTGACATCAAATATAACTGTTACAATTCCATTGACTATATTTCCTATGTTGTGCTCCACATCCCATGAATATTTATAGTTGACATTCAATACAATTCAACATCAGCTTCAGGTGTATAGCACAGTGGTCAGAAACCTACACAATCTATGGAGTGTTCTCACTAATAAGTCCAGTGCCCATCTGGCACCCTACATAATCTGAACATTATTGATTCTATTCCCCAAAATGTATTTCATATTCCTGTGGCTATATTGTGACTACTAGTTTGTATTTTCTAATCCCTTACCTTCTCTCCTATCCCCACCCCTCTCCCATCTAGCAACCATCAATTTTTTTTCCCTATATCTCAGAGTCTTTCTGAATTTTTTTTGTCCATTTATTCTGTTCTTTAGATTCCACTTATGAGTGAGATCATATGGTTTTTGTCTTTCTCTGTCTGACTCATTTCACTTAGCATAATATTCTCTAGGTCTATCCATGTCATTGCAAATGGTAAGATTTCATTCTTCTTTGTGGCCAAGTAATACTCCATTATATAAATATACCAGTTTCTTTATCCAATCATCTATCAATAGGCATTCTAGCTGTTTTCATATCTTGGCTATTGCAAATAGCACTGCAATACACATAGGGGTGCATATATTTTTTTTGACTTAGTGTTTTGGATATCTTTGGATAGATACCCAGAAGTGGAATTGCTTGGTCATAAGGTAGTTTCATTTTTCAAGTTTTTGAGATACCTCTATACTGTTTTCCATAGTGGCTACACCATTCTGCAATCCCACCAACAGTTAATAACAATTTTACTGCCTCCTTTCCAAATTGAATGCATTTTATTTATTTTTCTTGTCTAATTGCTGTGGCTAGAACTTCAAGAACTATGTTGAATAAAAGTGGTGAAAGTAGGCAACCTTGTCTTGTTCCTGATCTTAGAGGGAATATTTTAGATTTTCCCTATTGAGTATGATGCTAGCTGTGGGCTTATCATATATGGCCTTTATTATGTTGAAATATGATCCCTCTATTCCCACTTTGCTCAGAGTTTTTATCATAAATGGCTACTGGATTTTGGTAAATGCTTTTTCTGCATCTATTGATATGACCAACCACCTTATCTTTTCATAGGAGCCTTTAATCCATTTACATTGAAAGTGATTGATAGATATGTAGATTTATTTATTTATTTATTTGTCTTAAAGAAGTCCCTCTAACATTCCTTGTAATACTGGTTTGGTGGTGAGGAAATCCTTTAGCTCTTTCTTGCCTGGGATGCTCTTATCTGTCCTTCAATTCTAAATGATAGCTTTGCTGGGTAGAATAATCTTGGTTCTAGGTTTTAACTTTTCATCATTTTGAATATTTCTTGCCATCCCCTTCTGGCCTGCAAAGATTCTTTTGAGAAATCAGATGTTAGTCTTATGGGAGCTCCATTGTAGGTAAGTAATTGCTTTACTCTTGCTGCTTTTAAGGTTCTCTCTTTGTCTCTAACCTTTGACATTTTAACTATGATGTATTGTATCTTGGTGTGGGCCTCTTTGGACTTAATCTTGTTTGGGATTCTCTGCACTTCCTGTTCTTTTGTATTTATCTCCTTCATCAGGTTAGGGAAATTTTCCATCACAATTTCTTCAAATAGGTTCTTGATTCCTTGTTCTCCCTCTTCTCCTTCTGGTACCCCCATTATGTGAATGTTGTTACACTTGATGTTATCCCAGAGGCCCCTTAAACTATCATCATTTTTATGGATTTTTCTTTTATTTTTGTTGTTCTGATTGGGTGTTTTCTGCTATCTTATCTTCCAAATCACCAAATCGATCCTCTGCTTCATTTAATCTACTGTTGACTCCCACTAATGTATTCTTCATTTCAGTTATTGTATTCTTCACTTCTGACTTGTTCTTTTTTATGTTTTCTATCTCTACTTTTATGTTTCCTATCACTTTATTGAAGTTTCCCCTGAGATCATTGAGCATCCTTATAATACATGTTTTGAACTCTGTGTCTGGTAGATTGCATGCAGCCATTTTGTTTAGTTATTTTTCTGGAGCTTTGTTCTGTTTTATTTGGGACATATTTCTTTGCCTCCCCATTTTTGGCTGCCTCCTGTTAGCTTCTATGTATTAGGTAGGGCTGCCATATCTCCCAGTGTTATTTGAGTGGCCTTCTGTAGTAGGTGTGCTGTGGTGCTCAGTGACACAGTCTTCCTGGTCACCTGAGCCGGGTACACCAGGTATGTCCCTTGTGTGGGTTGTGTGCCTTCCTGTTGTAGTTGAGCCTTGGTTAATGTTTGCACATCAATAGGAGGAATCTTGGAGGAGCTGCTGTGCAGGGGCTGACCTACAGGGCAGGGTTTGCTGTAGCAGGGCCCTGGTGCCTGCCCAGTGTGCTGTTTGGTTGTATCATCCCTAGAGGTAGCCAGGTGATGCACTGGCATGGTCCGAAGCTGGCCACCAGACATGCCAGCCCTGGAGCCATCTGGGAAGAGCACCACCACAGGACAAGTTCAGCTGCAGCCTGTGACCTGCCCAACACCATCTGGCAGGAGCCACAAAGCAATATACAGATGCTCACCTCCAATGCTGTTCTTGGAGGTGTCTCAAGAGGCCAATCTGGGAACCAAGGCCAGATGACACTCATGCTGGGCTTGGGGCTGCTCAGCCAGGGTAGTGGACCTGCTGAACCCAGATGCTGTTTTTTTTTTGGATTTTGTGAAACATTGAGCGATGATAAGTAAGTTCACAGCATGAGCCAAGGCAGGTTATTTATAGGGAAAAGCCACTGAAAGAGGATTAGTTGGGCCTAAAATTAGAGTGTGATGGGATCTCAGGGAATCAGGATCAGCCAGTGGTGTTAGCCCAGTTAATGGACACTCAGATATGGCAGCTGCCTGTGTCTACATGCCAGGAACAGGGAGAGCTCAACAAAGAAATAAAGGCTTCCACCAGCTCCTTCATCTGGGAGAAAACTGCCCCTCTGGCACTCACCATGAAGCCAGACAATTCAGTTCCTCCCATATGTCCCTAGTGCCTTTCAAGCTGCTTCCCCAGCGCTAGAGCTCAGAGGGAATGAGTCCTTTAGCAAGTCTGTGCTTGGGCCCTTCATGAGGAGCCCCTGAGACTGTAATCTCTCTTGTCTAACTCAGCCACAATCTCCACTGGTTTTCACAGACAGAAATTATGGAGACTTTTCCCTCAGCACTGGGACACTGTGCTGGGTATCCTAGTAAGGGGCTGTGAACTCTCGTTCCTCTGGTGGTGGGGGATGATGTTATTCACAGCAGAGATATCCCTCCCAATTTTTAACTGCCACATGTGGGTATGTAACCAGCCCATTCTGCATCATCTTGCCTCCTGCCAGTTTCAAGGTAGCTTTTTTGGTGTGTCCTTAGTAGAATCTCTGTTCAGCTAGATGTCAGGCAATTCTTACTGATGGCTGTTCTGTAGTTTAGGTGCAGTTTTGATGTGGTTATGAGTGGAGGGAAGCAAAGCATTTACCTACTCTGCCATCTTTGCTGGAAACCGAAAGATATTTTAATATGTATCATGGAGGGTTCTGATCATAGGCAATTTTTAAAAAAGAGGTAGTGGAGGGAAAAGAATCAAAAAGCCTATTAAGTCTTGCAACTTTAAAGTTGAAATAAATAAATTTTGAAATAGAAAGTAAATTCTTAATTTCCTAAATGAGAATACAATTTCATTTGAAAAAAAATGAAATCATTTTATTATCAAATTTAAAATATTTTTTGGCTTATCAGTGTTTTAAATGTCTCTTTTTTTTCTATAAAAGGTTAAATGAAAGTTGTAACTCTAAAATTTTACTCCCATATGGATTAATTTTAAAACTCTATTTCTTTTAAAGATTTTATGTTAATGAACACAGTAAAATTAAACAAGCATAATATTGTAATTGCTAACTTTGAAATTTCACATTAAAACAATAAGTACATACAATACTAACTGCTATTGTTTTACCAATATTCCACAAATGTGAGATTCCATGTGAACTTTCCAACCATAGGGTAAGAAAGAGTTTCATAGAAAAGTAACTTCAGTGTCATATTCCTCAATTTTCTACATCATTTTTCTACATCTAGGGAATGTGGAATATTTTGACAAAAGCAGCACTTATATGTGAACCGGTGTTTGGGAAACACAGATTTACACTCTGCTGACCTCTCTTACTCATTTACAAGTTGGGGAAGATAGCACTTAGACTCATTGTTGACAGTGAAATGAGATGATGTGTGCAACTCAACTCAAGAAGTAAATGGAAATTGCTAAAAAATGTGAATTAATTTCTGACCATTTCAATGTGGTAATACAATATAATGGAAACAGCTATACTGGGCTGTTTATGTATCAGGTTAGAATTCCTTTAACACTTATTAGTTGTATGAATTTTGGAACATTGCATCAACCCATTGATGTTCTGATTTCTCTACTGCAAAGCAAGGGAATTAATAACCATTAAAGAGTGTTGTTATAAGGTTAAATTAAACATAAACTATATATTTTTTCTTATATAAAGATTTTTGCACATAGTCAGAAGATCGAACACAAGAAGCTCAATTAAATTTAATATCTTTCCTCCTACCACTTCCTCAGCCTTCCATTAAAATCTCTCCATCATAATAATAAATATATGAGAGCAGAAATGGCATCACACAACTATTTTACTTTCTACAATCCCTGATGTCAGTACTGATTGCTGTCTTCAAGTATCTTGAGATTATCAAAGGATTTTCTATTGTTTCTGCTGCAAGCAGGTGTTTTTGTTTTGTTTTTGCTTCTCATTGTTTTTCTTTTTCTCATTCAACAAAGAAAGAAAAAGTTTCTTCAGTCAAACATCTTGCATTTTTCAAAAATATTCACTCAGTGGATGCCTTTTTCTTCCCATTTTGTCTCCATTTTTCAGAAGGGACTGAGCCAAAGAATCCTTAATTGGTTCTCGTGTTTGCCATTTATTTTTAACCCTCGTCAAGCACAATGCAAAAGTTATGAGTTTGGGCACAATGCATCTATTAGATGCATGTATGATATATATTTATTTAAATTGAAAATGAATGAAAATAATGGGTAAGCATGCTTATCATTTATTCAGAATGAAATTTTAATTTACCACAAAGTAAAAACAATATCTATTACATAAATTCAGCATAAGAATCAACAGAAATTCAAAACAATTTGTGAGATCAGTTGCTCCCAATGGAGGGTTAACTATCTTTTTCATCTCAAAATACAAAAGCCAATATGTTTGTTTGTTTTTGTTTTATAATAAAGCAGATAGAGTAGTTTATCAGTTTTTCATCACCAACTCTTCAATTTAATTTTATACTGCCTATTGCCCTAATCATGTTTTTGCATTTATTATTGTTCTGCATTGCAAAAGAAATGTGTTTCATCTCTTATGACTTTTCCCAAACACATTTAAATAACTCAGACTATTAAATTAAATATATAAGCAAGCAACCAGAAGTTTCTACTATGCAGGCGCTACATATATCAGGAAAAAAAAACAACAATAGCAAAAACAACAAAAAACTCACCATAAATCTCCCCAGTTTTTTTCAATTAAGACTAGGAAAGTTTAGAGACTAGAGACAATAATAAGATTTAGACTGTTCTGAAGGGAAATAATTGGAATCAAAAACCATGTTGCTTAGAAACATGATTGCATTTTGAGCAATTTTTCATTGATATTACTGCTTATAGCTAATGGAGTTTTCACATTCTATTTATTTAAAGACTTTTTAAATATTGTATTACTATTCAGAAAAAGTCAAAAATTGGCCAAAAAATAGAGAGGAAAAATAAAAACATCTCAAGGTAGAAAACTAAATGCTTAACTAACAATGACTGAAACTAGTTGTGGAACCTATAGTATAAGTTGTAGACTCATAAATGGTACAGGACATGTAGATTTTGATACAGTTCAAATGCTAACTGTATAAGTAATCCTAGATAAATCGTATTTCTTTTTTGAACCTTAATTTTCTCATCTGCAAAGTGAAAAAGTAAATGTATTACAATCTACAGTGCCACCTATCTTGAAAATTATGAAATTGTATTCAACAAATATAATTGAATGTATGCTAAAATAAAACATTTTGCTAGATGATAAAATTAATACAAAATTTTTATGCCAACTAATCACAAATTGCTAATAATGTAAGAAAAGTCTTATGAAAATAACACATAGGCTGTGATACTGGCTCTAATACTGGTATAAACCAAGTACCCTGGAGACACCATTATGAGTTTGGACTTGTGGTGTAGGATGTGAGCAATCACAATATTATGGCTTAGATGGAGCCTTGCATTTGTGCGTAATTGATTTGGGCATCTCCCTAAACATTATGACTCTAAATTCAGATGTTATATGAGAGATATCCAATGAAAAAGCAGCCAATGATCCAAAGACCTTGGAAGCTGTATATCAGCTCTGCAATACCTGGAAAAAAGCCTGTTTCTTAAAAAAGAATTAAAAAAGAAAACAAAACAAAACAAAACAACACAACAACAACAACAACAACAACAACAACAAAAATCATGATTGTCAGAATGCTGTATATGAAGCCAGCCTGTTTAGATAGACTGATGAAGTATTGCCCAACGTAATGACGGTATGTAGTCTCCGGCCAATACAGCAAGGTGTGAAAGTCCTATGGGATTTTTTTTTTTTTTAACCAAGCATCTGCCAACAACTTATATGAGCCTGCAAATGTCATACAGTAAACACACCATAATAGCAAACAAGGATTTTGCAAATCTCTGCCAGTGTTCAGTTTTAACATGAGAAACCTGGCACAAGTTTCTTTTCTTTGTTATAGGCCTTATTACTTTCTACAGATCCTCTCCTCTGGTTGCCCCAAGATGATATCATGCTGTTGAATAAACCTCCCTGGTCAGGGATGGGAAAGCAAGTATAACAGTATAAAACTGAGCAGGGCCCCAGTGCTAAGCAAAGCCATTGCTGCTTTTCATTCCTCAGTGCATTAACAAAACTAAATGTGTTCTACCTCTAGTAGTTGGAAACATTACAAGAGTTAAATTGAGTATTAACTCTCACACCCTAAGTTAAAATCCACAATTTGTTTAATTGAAGATATGAACTCTAGGAAATGGGATGGGGAAAGGTATATTCTTTTCTCCCTTCATTTGACTTCAATGTTATCATTTAAGCAAAACTGCTGAGAATAACAACTCATTTCCAGGTACTTTAAACATACCTCAAACTGAAAACATAACATTTCCCTCAGCTCTCAAGATCTATTTCAAATTTTCTAAGTCTATTAAAGAAAATCAATGACCAAGGCAAATTCCTATATTCCTTTAAGAGGGAGCAAGCAACCTATGGGATCTGGAAAGATATTGAAGAATGAGCATGACCCCTGACACCAGCCTAGGAAATGTGTCCATGTGTCACAAATCTTTAATATCAAAATTCCAGACAATGATTTTAGTGAGAACTGAATAATAATAACTATGATCAATAGATAGAATCATAAACTTGAAATACATCGATATCAATATTCCTTAAAGCATGAACATAAAACATTTATCAAAGAATAATCTAAGTCTATTTCTTAAAACATTTTAGATTCCTGGACCCTACCCCTGACATACCATATTCTAATAGGAAGGCAGAGAACCTGTGTATAAGCCTTTTTAAAACTTGTTTGTCAGGGAACTTTTAAGTAACATGAAGTTTGAGAGCTTTCACATTGTATAGATCAGAAGAGATTGGCAATATTGAAGCCACTTCCCAAGGTAACACAATTAGGGATCAGCAAAAGAAGGAATTCTAATGTACGCGATGCCCTCTTGAGTTCAAGGCCTAAGTGTCCTCCTCTATTATGGTTCAGTCCTAGTGTGACCAACAGTGTTCAGAAGGCTCACTTTGTTCTTTAATCACTGAGAACCCTGCTGTGTTCCTCTCATATGAAAACATACCTTGTGTTGTCACTAGCCCATACATAACTCTCACGGCCATGTTTTTTAGTGTTGTTTTTTTTCCTTGAGATATTCCCCCCATATCGAACCTCAATATATGCATGTATTTATTTACTTGCTTTTGGAAATGCAATTAACAGGATAGCTGAATGATCTTGAGGGAAGACAATCGTGATTGTTGTCTCATGCTCCTGTTCAGAATCAGAAACAACCTTATTTCTACTGAGAGATCAGATATGCTCCTATCAGCTTTCATTGAAGTCTCTGATGAATCTTGGAGTTGAAAGAGTGTCTTTAACATGGTTTTCTCCCTTTTCAGTGTCTGAAAACATCTCGTAGTGCTATCTATAGTTTTTTGTTATTCATTAGTACATTTTCTTATTGCAGACCCTCCACGTATTCTCCCAAAAGTAACATGAAACAAAAGAAAATAAAAATAGACACAATATTAGCAGATACACCATTTGAAACAGTAATTTAAGATCATATTATAAAATACCACTCAGTAAAAAAATGTAGAAACTAATATTTACCAAATGTCTACCATGTGATAGAAGTTAGGCATATTCATGTCATTTAACTTCTCATTTGCCAATGTCCTATTGGAAGTACCCCCGATCCACACGCACACACATACGTACACTTAAAATATAAAGACAATGACACTTGGTTACCCAAGCAAAAAGAGAAGTATTGGAACCCAGATTTGTTTCTGCCTTTCAAACACTATTCTTCCACTTATATGTATGCCTTTGAGTATTTTTATAGCTTAACTGCTATAAGTCAGTGCAGAGCAAAAGGAAATATAAGAAATCCTCCATCTTTTATTTATATACTCTGACCCTCTCTGCATGGAATCTCTGCAGTGCCTCTAACTTTGTCATGAATAGAGCTGCAGATCCCTTGCCTTGTAGGAAAATGCAAGCCAAGCCATTTGTGATTAAGGCAAGAAAGTGGTGAAGACTCCAGAGACAGACTCCCTTTGTTCAGCTCCATGCACTGTCAAAAGTATGATGCTTGGCACATTTCTTAGTCTACGTAATTTCCTATTTCCCCATACCACATCCCGGGATTGTGGTGAGGTGCAGAGGGACAGTTTGTGTACATACAATGCTGAATAAAATCATGCCTTACAATGCAGTGGCTATAGTGTTTTTTTATTTATTTATTTATTTATTTATTTATTTATTTATTTATTTATTTTTATTTTTTTTAGAGTGTAGGGTCACTGGCCCTCATATGTGGGATCCGAACTGGGGCTCCTGGCGTCCCAAGCCAGCTCTTAGCCACCGTGCCACTCGGCCGGCCCTAGCTATAGTGTTTTTAGTACAGTTATTACAGTTAGCATCAACGTGTGACCTTGGGCACATTGCTTAACTCTCTCGAGTTTTCTGGAATCTCAGACATATAAAATAACATTTGTTGCATGGCAGTGTGAAGATAAAGGAGAATTAAATTGTATGACTTATGTAGGATGTCTAACAAAATACCTGGGGAAGAGCCGACACTTAATAAATGTTACTTTTTCTGGGTTCCAGATGCCTTGTGTCCCCTCTTCCTACCTCATTATGGTTTTTATTAATGAAAGGGCCAATTTGAATATGCTGCTCAATTGTGCTCAATGAAAAACAAGTAGGCCAGCTGTGACCTTTCCCCCGAAGTACTGTTCTCACTCCAAACTTGATTTTGTTCTTAATGTTATAAAAGGTGATTCTCTTGGCAAGGTTAGAAAAGCTTTGTATCTCACATCAACTTTGTGATCAGTTGTATAATCTCACAATACAACATAACTTACATGTGGATACATAACAAATGAAGGGTCTGGAATCAACCCACCTCCCCACTAGCAAAGCTCCATAATCTCAGAACCATAGTCTATCACTTCTACCAACAAACCCACAATTAGGAGGTTTCTTAGAGCTTTGACTGCTTTAAAATGCAAATATAGCAGGACAGGGAGTGTAGAGCTCCCATTATTGAATATTATACTAGGCAAGAAGTGTTTATTGAAAATTGTCTGAAATATTGGTCAATAGACCCTTAGCATCAGAGTCCCTTTTGAGATGTGAGATGTGTGATGTTGGGGGTAGGGAGGTTGTGATAAAATGATGATTTCTGAGTATCACATATTTCTTTCATTTAAAATTTGCTGAGAAATTGCCTGGGTAATCTGTACTTTTGAAACCTTTTCAGGTGATACTCATGTTCATTTGCATTTAAGAATAACTGCTTTATTATTTATTTTTATTTTTTTATTTTTCATTTTTTGTTTTATTATTATTATTATTATTATTATTAGTTACAGATGTACAAAACTATGCAATAGTTCTCTTTTTCACCCCTTACAAAGTGACTACCCCCTTCCCCCTACCCTGTTCTCCCACCCCTAATATCATACATATCTATTACAATTCCATTGACTCCATCCCCACACTATATTCCACATCCCATGACTATATATGTGTTAAATTATAGCCAACATCTAATATTAATGAGCGACAGCTTCAGATGTACAGTGCAGTTGTCAGGCCACTACACTGTCAATGAAGTGGTCTCCCTAACAAGACATGAGTCCATCTGGTCCCCTAAAAAAATATTTACAACATTATTGATTACATTCCCTAAACTGTCCCTTCTATGTCTGTGGTAGTATTGTATTACCAGTTTATAACAACTGCTTTTTAAAAAAAAAATTATCTGCATATCTGTTTTTCTAGAAAACTTTTCAAAAATACTATGTCCTTACTCTACCCACAGATATTCTGATTTAATTGTTTTGGGATTGCTCCTGGACATCATTCTATTGTAAAAACAAATAAACAGCAAAAATAATAAAAACAAAATGAAAACAAAAACCCAGGTGATATTACCATACAAATAGAGGTAAAGATTGATGACCTCAGCCTTGCAAACAGATTCAGCATTGTCCCCACCAACACCTTTCTTTTTATACCTGGCTCATTTGACTCAATGCCATTGCTCACTTGGCCTTAAGTATATTTGCTCTTGCAGCCTCTGAATTTTGAACATTCCCTACACTAGAAGGTGTTGTCTCTGGAAGTAGAGGCTGAAAAGACATGCAAATCACTGGTTCAGGGTTAGAGAGAGCACTTCCAAATGGTACCCATGAATGAAGGTTGCTGAAATGACTCAGAGTATGATTGTGGAACTTGGTGATGGGAGAAGAGATAAGAGAGAGGAGAGGACAGCTGACAGAAAGAGAAAGTGAATTAATTGGGAATTAAATTGCAATTTTGAGTAGGCACCACTCTTGCTACATAAAGCAGAAATTGAAAGTCACTTAAGAGAGCCATAGCAGACAGCAAATAGGTTCTAAGATATGACTTATCAGAATCACACTTATGAGGTCTGACACATTTTTTGGAAGTTTCAGGAAAATAGGACAAAATACAAACACATGTTCACTAAGTAATACCAGCTACATGGGTTGTTGGGTCCAGTGCTAAATTAAAATATGAGGACCCCTTTTATTAATAAATCAGGGGAAAAGTGCTGCTAAGTTACTCAATATAAAGCTTGCTCCTTTTTCCTATTATCTCTCAGCTTGGCATGATTTTTATTATTGTTTTTCATGTGATTATACGAAGTAATCCAAGAACGATCCCATGCACCCTTTGTACAATATCCTCCAGTGGTAACATGTTGTAAAATAAGGTCTCACAATTAAGTTCATGAACTCATCCTAGAAAAAGTGCTACATACCTCATTGCTGAATATCACTATGGTCACCTTCAAAGTACTCCTGTTGGGAAGCTGTGAATCAAAGCCAGTGCCTAGTCCACCCTTCAAAGCAGTTTTGGAACTCTTTCTGGAATGTCCGTCAGAGGTGTCATTGTATTAACCTTGATGTCCTGGATATCATCAAAATGTCTTCCTTTCAATATTTCCTTTATCTTCAGGTGAAGAAAAGTCATTAGAGGCCAGATCAGGTGAGTAGGGAGGGTGTTCCAATACTGTTATTTGTTTGCTGGCTAAAAACTCTCTCACAGACAATGCCATGTGAGCTGGTGCATTGATGTAAATGCAGTGAATTGCTGGCAAAAGTTCAGGTCGTCTAACTTTTTCACACAGCCTTGTCAGCACTTCCAAATAGTAAACTTGGTTAACTGTTTGTCTCATTGATACAAATGTATAATGAATAATACCTCTGATATCAAAAAAGGTTAGAAACACTGTTTTGATTCTTGATTTGGACTGACAGAACTTTTTTGGTCACGGAGAATTGGCTGACTTCCATTGAGTACTTTGAAGGTTTGTTTCAGGGGCGTATTGGTACACCCATGTTTCATCACCAGTGATAACATGGCCCAAAACATCATCTTGCCTTTCCAAAAGGCCTTGGCAAACTTCAACTCTACCTTGCTTTTGTTCATTGGTGAGCTCCTTTGGGACCTTTTTGCACACATCTTTGTCATTCGAAGATTTTCAGTTAAGGTTTTCCTAACTATTTCTCTATGGATGTGTACTTGGTCTGCTATGTTTCTCACAGTCAACAGATGATTCTGATGCACAATTCAATGACTTTTTGCATTGTTTTCGTCAGTTCTGCTCATTACTGGCCACGCTGGCCACTTTTCATCAGTGACACATTCTCCTTCCTCAGAAAAATGCTTAATCCATTTGCACACTGCTGTTTTCTTCATGGCATTACCCCCGTAAACTTGGAATATGTCCCTGATTTCCTCCCACTCTTGCCAAGTTTAACAAGAAATTTAATATTTGTTCATTGCTCTAATTCAAGCTCAGACATTCTCGCGATGACACACAAAATCATGCAGCAAGAATAATGAATGCCACTCAGTAAGACACCACTACACATGGACATAAACACGTTGTGAGACACTGATCCACCAAGGTTATGAAGTCTGACTGAGCTGATTATACAGTGCTGCCAGTGTGAGCACAGGGTGGGAAGTTTGTGATATTAAATTGACACAGAGTACAGAATATTTCCATCATTGTAAGGATCTCTCATACTGGCCATTTATGGTCATTTGTACTTTCCTCCCAAACTTACTTTTTCTATTCTTAACTCCTGGCAATCACTAACTGGTACTTCATTTCATTTTGGGGGGCTTTTTTTTTTTTTTTTCACCCTTTGTCATTTGCAGAATGCTGGCTTTTTTTTCAGCTTCATGTCTGGCATATATAAAGGTATAAAGAAAGCCCAGGAACCACCACTGGTCATTCCTTAGGTCATATAGTCTCTAGTTCCTCGCCTTTTCTCTCCACATTTCAGTCTTGTTCTGTTTGCTGTATATATATAATGTTAGGAAAAATTAATTATACTCAGTGGAAAGAAAAAGGGAAAGAACTTTTACTCCGGTTCTCCTTTTTTCTGCTTTTCATATTTTGTTTGTTTACTACTTAAGGTTAGTATAATTAAATAAAAGTTAAACCTCAAATTCTTAGCATGAATTTTCCTGTTTATTTTTATTATACCAATTTTATATGTAGATAAAAGAACATTTAGTTTACATACAGAATCACCAAAATTGTACATTTCATATTTTATAGCATATGTACAGAGGGTGCCAAAAAATGTATACACATTTTAAGAAAGGAAAAAAAAAACCTCTTAAAATTGTAATACATACTCAATATATACCAATAACAAAAAATGACTACAAGTCACATTTCACTTCTGCAATTACAAAAGGTGCTCAAAGTGGTTACCATCAGTGGCCAGACACTTGTGATTATGACAAACTACTGCTTGTGTAACGTTGACCATCTCTTAAAATGTTTATATATTATTTTGGCATCCCCATTTTATCTATCTCCCTTTTATCAGAATGAAATGCTGAATAAAGGTAATACAACTGTTTTTACTTTGATTTAATTGGTGATATATGCAAATTCTACCAACATACCCTGTTTTTGTCACACTGTTGAGTGAGGAATGATTGAAAAGTAAAGGTCATGTGGGTTGCTTTATCTTTTCTGTTCTTCTGTGTCATTATTTTCAGCCAAAGTAATTGGATAATACAAAATATAATAAGTAAGAAAGGCTATGATAGGATTCCCTGGCTATTTGTATTTCTTAGTATAATCATTTTCTTTTGTTTGATGCACATTCTTGTTTAAATGGAAAGCGTTCCTCTTGGGGCTTCCTGTGCCCTTTTTTAGTCTGTCATAGACACAACACACTTATCTTGTACTCCTTTGAATTCTGGCTGAACTTGCACACAGCCTGGGTCAATGAGAATTCTGTGCTCATGGGCACTACTAACAGGATGAGAAGGAATGGGGCGTATTGCAGATATGTTTTCCCCTGCCGTATATGCTCTATTATCCCATTGGTCTTCACTTATAAAACATGGATAAAATTATTACAGCTTTTAAGACAGTGAACACAGAAGTGTGTGGCCCCTCTGAATGAGAGCCTGTGCCAAGTGCAGGTTGCATGCAACCCAGAGATGTCCCCATCCCTAAAATAAAAATTCTGGCCCTCTCCCTCCATTACATACAAACTTTGACAAACCTCCTGTGTCTCTATATTTAGGCCAAGCTCCCTAGCTTGCATTCCAAGAAGCTCTATGAACTAGTCAAATTCTCTTATTCCTAGGCTGCTATCCCACAATATACCCCCTGCACACTGTTCTCTAGCCAGACTGAGTGCACTCCTGAAGTTTCCTGCCTCTGCACATTTGCTCACGCTGTCAAACACATACCCACCTCTCCAAGTACAGCACCAGTGTCTCCACTTGTTTGAAGTCCTCCCCTTTTTTTACCCCATAAAAGTAAATGACATTTTCCTTCAGTTGTGGGACATTATATGTCTACTTCTTGTTAACCTTGTTATATGTATTCTAGCTTGTGTCACTGGTGTACTTACATAAATACCTGAGATTTCATGGTAAGATCTGTGATCCATTCATTTTTTAAAAATCATCTTTGAGAAAAAGAGGTCAAATCATTAATTTATTTGTGTTCTGTATCATTTTCCTAACTGCAACCTGATTTCTTTTTGATCATCAACAAGTTCAGCAGACTATTTCAAATTTGTGAACTCTACTGAAACTCTGGTTCTGAATTTATTCAATGTGATCATTAATATTCCTTTTCTCAAGTCCAAGCAGGGTAGACTTATAACTTTTGATCTGTCAAAGTCCTAGAATTATAACTATCACATTGCCTTTGTGTAAATTAAAAAAAAAAAAGGAGGGAGGTTCAGCTTCACATTTTAGAAAGTTCTCTTCTATCATTGTAAGATAAAGCAACAAACAAAAAAATTTTTTTTTTAGTATGGTGTAGCATCATGCTTCTATAATACAGGTTACATTTTATTAAGTACAATGTTAATATATAGTTACTTTTCACTTAAGTTTCATAAATTCTATTCATTTCTCAAGTTGCTTATGGAAACACCATTTTTCCTATACCCCCACCAGTAAGATTATTTTGTACATTTTTAAATATAGTTATATTCTTCTGATACATTCCACATGTCATCCTGGGATCAGCCATAATAATAAATTATTATTTTAAAATTTCCATATATTAAGTTACCCTGTTTGTGCCTGTTAAGTTCTATGAGTTTTGACAAATGTATAAGGGCTTATATCTGCCAGTACAACAGTATCAGGCACACTAGTTTCACTACCTCCCCTAAAAACTCTTGTATTTCACCTATTCAACACTTCTTCCCACCCCCACTAAACCCCTGGCAACCACTCATCTATTTATCCCCTATACAGTTTTCCCATTTTTGCAATGGCGTATCACTCTTTCACCGGGATGATTTCTGCTGGAATGGGAAATTAGAGGCAAAAGATATGCCCTTTACAATGGTTGGAAGCCTAGTAGCACCAATAAAGTAAATATTTTTACACCCATTGTATACATGATAATGAGGCTCAGGAATATAAAATGTGTTGTAGAATTTAAAGTAATATTACACAGTAGACTATATGAAAATTTCATATAAAAATATTAATATATTTGCAATACACTCATGGAAAGTTTTATTATGCAAATTTTGTATCTGGTGTAGGAGTTAAGCATAGGTAATAGAACAATTTGAGGAGCTATTAAACAAATTCCAAAGGAAATTATATAGCAGAAGACACTGACACATTATAAAAATGTAAAAAGCTTCAAAAATACATCCATGAATTTAAATTTTTCCTAAATGGCAATATTCATCTGAAAGACATAGAGAAGAATATAGGTTGTAGTGAGGAGACACTGGATGTTGAATCAAATCTAAATGCTCAATGACTGCACAAAGCATTACTGTCGGATCTGGCAACATTGTCAATATTATTCTTGGCAGATGACAACACAAAAGTTGACCTTGTGAAAGTTTGCAGAAACCTTTAATAAGATAATCAAGTATCATCTTGATATTTAAGCTGAATTTCAATGTCATTCATTTAATGGTTTCTTAAATTATCCAAGACAAAAAATCAAACTGAATTTTCAGTAGAAATGAGTTATGTCAAATTATGTGTGTATTTAAGTTTAAAGCTGAGGAACAGCATATACGTATATGTCTTTAAGCTTTCTTACAAAATGAAGGATTGGCTTTGGTTATTGTAGTCAAGTTAAACTGTTCGATTCAGTAGACTCAGTCAATGGTTTTCTAATGGTTATATCACAAGTTGCATTTCTGCTAAAGAATAGCTCAATAAAAAATAAAAATGGACACATGAACTTCTAGCAATTTTTATACGCACGTGCACGCGTATACACACACCCACACACACTCTAAATGGGTACATTCTTTACCGCATTACTTTCACTCATTAACCAGACACACCCTTTAAACTGCTTAATGTGTATCTATAAGAAAGCAAACATTTTGATAGTGAATTTTTGTCTAATCAGATCCCACGATCAATACATATTTGTATCAAATATATTTATGATAATAGTTCCATATCTCTCATTTTGTTTCTCATTTTTTGCTTCATTCAGGAATTTGCTCCACTCTTTATTTCTGTTCTATCTTCTGTTCATAAACTTTTATATATTGATATTGTTAACAGTAGCCCTAATGATTCTCCCAACATGTAGCTTTTCAATTTTCCTGTTTTTGAGCTTATGTGTACTTGGGCAATCAGTAGTTGTTGTGAATGATTCTGGAGTCATACAGAACACGATTCAAACTTGGTTCTGATATTTACCAGACCTATACTCCCAACAATTTACATAATCTCTCTAAACCTCAGGTTTCCTTGTTTTGTTTTGTTTTATTTTGTTCTTTTATCTGTTAAATGAGGTTAATAACATCCCTCATCCCTCAAAATGTTGTTATGAAGATATATAATCACAATTTGTACTTTTGCCACAGTTACTGTCAAATGTTAAGATATTAATTGCTATTATTTTTATTATGACATTGCTATTATTAATTAGACTTTAGAATTCTGCACTGCTCACAGTTGACCAGCCATTTCTCCTCAGTTAAGCTGACCTTGTTGTTTAAGAGGGAAACTGAATAAGGCAGAATGACTTAACCATCATATCCCTACTATGCTTCTAATATGGCTTTACTTATTGAATGATATAATAATGAAAGAAAAACAATACAGACTACTATGAATATGCACAAAAAACAATGAATTGTCAATTTAGAAAATTACGTGGAATTGTGTGGAACTTGAGGATTTATGTGATGACATAAACTAGAGAAATAGTTAATATTCTCCGGAAGAAATTTTTGTCTGAAATTATTCACTTTACTTCATAAGAATAGCGATAATTTACCAATATTTGAATAGAATTACATCTTAGATAACAATTACTTTATTAGTCAGAGCCTTTTTTAACAAAGTTATGCATGAGATTGTAAAACTAATTTCAGAAACTGACAAATAGTAATAAAGATAAGGACACGAAGCAGAGCTTGACTCTGAATTATAGGCAGAGGTTTTCCTGTTCTGGTCATGACAATAAATTTTTTGTTTATTTGTTTTTCTGTTTTTTTAGTGTGTGTATGTGCACATTTCAAATGTAGTACTATTTATTTTTTAGGACTTCTAATTTCAATTGTGTCTAGTAGAAATCAAACTGAACCTCACAAACCATTATTTTATTAGAAATGTAAGAATAATTATCAAACTTTTGTGAAACAAGCTTTGAGTTTCAAATCAATGGGAACAGTTTTTAAATATTTTCTACTATAATGAGAACATGCCAACATTTTAGTATTGGAAGGTAAATGGACTGAAATTTTTTCAAAGGTGCTTTTTGAGGTACAAGTTTCCATGATAACTGAATAATGTGTCAGGAAAAACAAGTTCTCTTAGAACACATGTTATTTGTGAGTGTATCTAAAGGGAAATGTTAACATGCACAAGTGGCAAAATATGGAGGAGGACTGAGATAATTTTAGTAGCAAGGAAGAAAGAATGTACAAGCATATCATTTAACACTATTGATTTTCTATAAAATCATATAGGATGCCATAAAGACTCGTCTATTGCAAGACCTTTTCGTTTTATTTAATAATTATTTTTTTCTGTTAAATAATATGTGCTTCTAATAACACAATTTGAGAAACAATATATATTTAAAAGTAAAAATTGCATATAAAACTTCAATGCAGATATTTTTTTATTTTTTATTTTTTTATTTATTTTATTTATTTTATTTATTTATTTTTTTGAGGGCAGTGTCACTGGCCTTCATATGTGGGACCTAACTGGGGCCGCTGGCTTCCCAAGCCCGCGCTTAACCACCGTGCCAGCCCAATGCAGATATTTTTTAACCACCGCGGCCAGCCCAATGCAGATATTTTTTAAAAGTATTGTTCTTATTTCTTTCCCAATTTTTGTTTGTTTGTACATGCTATTTGCCATCATCATATTCTCTTTAGAAAGATTGAATATCTTTTGAGTAATTAATGTTGAAACATTTCCCAAGCTCTCCAAATATATTTTATTTTGGGTATTAAACTTAATGACTGTTTAATAATGTACTGTGTAAATATAAATTTTAATTTAATCTGCATTCTTTTAAGTAATGGTATATTTTCAATACTATAAATAATGTTATTATAAATAACATTACTCATAATAATAGTAATAATATTCAACAGCCCTGCAAATGAATCTTTGTACAGTTTACTTATTCCAATATTTTAGCATTTACTATATTTAAAAAGCTTGTACTGTAATAGGATATTCTGAGACTATACATAATACAGCTGTTTCCCAGTGTTCTTAATTGAGAATGGCACACTTTCTCCTTTTACTGCTGTATCTACTATAATTTTCTCATCAACAAGATGTTTTCAAGACAATTATTTATAAATGTACACTGTGGCAAAAAAAGAAAGGTATGAGAGATGAAAAACAATGTGAAAATTAGAGAAAATCAGTGGAATTCTATGTAACCATTAAATGGATAATGTAAGTTAAGACCCTTTAATGACAGGAATGTGTATTTTAGTATTTTTTTAATATTTAATACTGTATTATTTTTAGTTTTAAAACATGTGTATGTGATAAATATTATTTCAAACATGCATATTTAAAATTAATCAGCTCTCTCTACAGGTATTATGAATGTGTGTGTGTGTGTGTGTGTGTGTGTGTGTGTGTGGTTTACTTATCAATATTTTCCAAATATTCAAAAATTAAAATTTTGTTTGTACATTTAAAAAAAATGTCTGAGTCATTTAAGGGAAAAGGAAAAAAAAGTAAATTTAAATCAACATATTTAAAGAATTCTCTCACATGTCAAATATGGTTACTACAGGTTGATTTAACACCAATAGCCGAAATTTTTATTCACCTTGCCAAATATTAAGAGGTGGAAGAAAAGTAAACAACAATGTCAAGGACTGTGGATATTGTAGTTTCATCTAATTAGACAATTTGGAAAAGGCTAGAAAAAAGTCAAAGTTGATAACATTAATGACAATATCATTCATTTTATTCAGGAAGAGGCACTTTTCCCAAATACTAACTTAAAAAGCATTTTCCCTAGAAAATGTAACTCCTAAAAATAAATGTTGCTTTTTTTTCATATATTATACATATCAATATTTTTGTTTGAAAACTGATCATTTACAGCATGTTACTCAAATACTATTGTTCTGTAAATTTCACATTTGCTTTTGTTTCTACGTGTCATTAAATATGGGGCCCCTAGTGAACCGTGAGGTTTAAAAATATTTTCTCTGATGAAGTTTTATTCTCTTTTTTGACCTCCAATAGTTCCCTTCAGCTTAGGTCCTTTCCCCTGCCTCCCTTTTCCCATAGGGTTCCTCTTTGAGTTCCTAAAGTACAATGTGCTCTTCCTGATACAAGGCTTTCACAGGTGTTGTTATCCCTATGTTTCCCTTCTCTTTTGACCTAATGTGCTTATATCCAAACTTCAAAGTTAAGCTAACACTTATTATACATATTCGGGCAAGTCTTCAATTTTCTCCTTTTGTTTCACACTGCATTTTTCATTTGCAACATTACTCATAATTGAATTTAAAAATGTGATTCACATTTAATTCATGAAATCCATGCAATTTGAGCAGTTTGTATCACACTCAAGGCTTGATGATCACCACTTAACACCCTGAATTACCCATAGTATATATAAGCATCTATTAAGAGAAGGTTGGAAGTGGATGGGAAGGGGAAAATGAAAGTTTTAGAGCCTAGAAAACCACTCTCATTAAATCACAATAACTAAAACACCTTGCATTTTCTGGAAGGGAATACCTTTATGGTTTTCAAATAACGAATAACTCGTTTTCATATTAGCAGAAATAGATGGTCTATATCTCTTTTGTTTGGCAACATAGAAAAGTAGAAAGATCAATAGCTTTAGAGCTATCAGACCATGGATCTATAATTCTGTGATACTGGGCAAATTTCTTAACCTTACAGTTTTGAGCTAAGCAACTTGAACAAATAAATGCATGAGCACATCCCTTTGAGCAAAAGCCTAAGGGTCAAGGTCCAGAATTCTCAGATGCTCAGCCTCACATGATCTTAGACATTCATATGTCTCATTCACATTGTTTTCCCATTAATATAAGAAGAAAACATTGCAGAACGTTGTAAATACTGCCTTCATTTGGACAACAATCTATGTATATAGAATGCATTTAATATCACTTTGAACCAACAGTATAGGGCCTCAGAGTTAATCTCTGTTATCCCCCATCCTATTGGTAGTTGCTACTTTTGAACCATGTAAGTACTGGAGTTAATCCAAGCTAGAAAGACACTCAGGAAGATTTCTCTATGACTTCTAGAGTTGCATTCTGGCAAATATCTCAGAACATTAGTGAACTGGAGGGAGATGGTTAAAACTCTAGAAATCATTGCAAAAAATAGTCCAACAGCTTCAGGGAAACTTTCTAAAAATGTCAAACTAATCTTTCTCAGGTGTAAAAATATAAAACAATATCTACATCACAGTGTGATGGCAATGAGAGAAGACAATATACAATAAATTCCAAATCAGAGTTGAGCACACTGATATATTTCTTGATAAATAATTTTAAGCATATGACTCAGAGAAATCTTATTATAGCCAGCTAGGCTGAATGGTGTTGACTGGGACTGCTGTTGCAGCAATATAAAAATTAAACTCATAATCTTTGCCTCTTATTACAAGGATATTACTGACCACATTTTATAGTCACATTCATTGGTTTACTGAAGATGTCTTTTGTGTAAGACTTACAGGCATTTTGCATCCGAAAGATTTAGCAATCTTTCAATAATATATAGTTTATATAGTATCGGGGGAAATGTCTGTGAAAATACACATATTTAGATTTGAATAACAATCATACCATTTACCTATGGTGAGAACTTGGTAAAGATCCAACGACCAAATAGTTTGTTCTCTGAACTCTCTATAATTTTTTTCTGTATGTTATAAAGGTTAAAACTGTAGAATAATGTGCTGTCTGCAGCACTGTAAAACAGAGGACAGAAACATGGCTTAGGGATATCTGAGAACTCACTTTGTTCCTACAAAATACAGATGTGGACTACCAATCATAAGTTTGCCTGAAGAATCAGGAGAAACTGAATTTGATAAACTTTCACTTAAAAGGAAAAGCATAAGGTCTTAATGGACATATAGAGATTGGAGACTACATTTATTTCTTCCAATTACCTACAGGAACAGGTCACAGCAACATAGGCCAATATTATTTATCATATTGTGTATTATTTAATATTGTCAAAGAATAATTTTCAAAATGTTAAAATTTGAGTTTAATATGTAGCAAATTTTTATTTTTGGACTTGTTCATAAGGGGATGAGAAAATGGTAAAACCAAATCCAAGGACATTTTGAAAAATGGCATATTTCTAAGAATTTTGAAAATAAAAACAAATATATGATGTTTGCTTAATTATATAAAAAACTGGTTGATTTCATATATGGAATGAGTCATAATTTCAGAAGGTTATCTTTTTTATTGTACAGAAATAATTTTCATATCCACAGGAGAAGGTCTATCAGTAAACCCTAATCCTTAGATCATTAATAAATAGCAAGTTAAACACGATTTTCCCCCTGTATGATTATATAAATGTTGAGTTGGCTTTGTACACAATGTGCCAATGTTATTTCATAAACTGTTTTAACTTTGCTTTAAATTTTAGATAAACATTCTTAATGTCATGGCTTATCATTTAGAATAAACTAGAATTTCTTATTTGAATATTACCAAGAGAAGAAATAATCTGAAAACAGAATGATAAATACAAATATTGTATGTTGGTATCAATTTCCCTCTAATTCCTTACCCATGGAATTGACAACACAAGAGCTGTTTCCCCCAAGGATAACACTGGGTATCTGGGTCCTAATGTAAGTTTGACCCTATTATTGCTTCAAAAATATTTCCTTGGAGAACACTTTCTTAGCTTAAAAAAAAAAACAAAAAAACTGTGCTCCTAGCTAAGTGCAATAAAAGAGCTTCTCAAATACTTCTTTGCAACAAAAGTCATCCAGTAGATGTCATCATGAAGACTGAATAAGAATTTCAAATGCATTCCTACATGTATCTGACAAAACCAAGTGAGTTGGAATTGAACCATGCTGATATAAATAGATGATAGATGGATATTTAGATAGTAGAGAAAATTCTCCCTTTTTATAGAATGTCAACTAACAAATGCTATAGGGATGACACACTAATGTTACTTTCCCTGCCTCTAGGTTCTTGCCCTTTTGTCTATTTAACTATAAGGTATATTTCTAAAACTTGAATCTTGTTAGTGTTTGTTAGCTTAAGTTCATTTATTGACTTCCTAGTGGCTTTCTGGTATGCCTAAATAAGAGGTTGGTTAGTAAGCCCTGGAGAGGGGGAAAAAAAAAATCAAATCAAATATCCTCTACGCACACTATAAAGAAATAAAATTTTATAGTTGGCTTTTGTGTGCTTAATGATTTTTATGGGAGAAAAAGCAACAGAAGGAAAAGTGGGTCAATAATTTCCATCTCCAATGCAGTGTATGCCTTTAGGTTTGATTAGACTAAGATCTGATTCATTATCCATGAGATTGTATTGGGGGACAGGAGAGTCTTTATAATTTATGCCTAGGTAATTGGTAAATAAAAATTAATCCAAAATACCTTTACAATTGCTTGGTATCTGCTACTTTAGGGTCAACAAGGAAGCCATTACTTCTAGGAGGGGAGCCATTAATTTCATAACAATATAATGCCAATATATTATAAGGAAATGGAACCAGATAGGTTATTATTTGATGACAGACATAGGAATTCAATAGCAATAGTTACTGTTTCCTCTGAATATAAATATTACTTATTGGAATTACATCAAGGAAAATTTCCACCAGGAAATTATTGTTTCTCCCTATATAGTTGTTTAATTTAGTTCATTTTCTCTTCAGATTGCCACAGATATGTTTCACAGATATATCCCAGGGAATCAAGTTTTGCAAGTGATGTCCTTATTTGATATTCATCAATGTAGATTAAAGAGTGTAAATTTATTAGTGCATGGCTTCAAACTATTCTTAGACACCAACCATTACAGTAGTGTTAAAAGGTCATGAGTTAGTTTTAGTCAATTTATTGATGTTTACTACTCAATTATATTGCTATTTAAACATCAAACCTAAAAAAAAAAACTACACACATATTTGTGGGGACATATTGACCTGAAAAAATAAAGAATTTTAGGATTGAAATATGTTTATTGTCTACAACATGCCATGTCTACTGAGATGCAGATCTATAAGACATCAAGGCCTACAAAAAAATTAATTAATCCTTAGATTTATGTAATACCTTGCAGAATTTTTCCATGTCTATGCACTCATTGTCATCCTCAAAATTACCCTTCTTATATTTTAGGAAGGTAACTATTTAAATGTATATTGTCATCACACATAGCCTGCCTGCCCCTGTGCACCTTTCCATAAAGACAGATCATTACTTCAATATTATGCCTACTCTATGTATCCCTACTCTATGGCCCCCAAAAGATGGTTGCTTAGTCAACGAGGAGAAAGATTCCTCAAGGGAAGAACCATGTAAGACAGGCACAGCCACGTTGGAGCCATAGGAGGAATCATAGAGTTGAAGAAAAAGGGTGTAGACCCCTTGTTTCAGGCTCCGGCAGCCTGCATGTGAAATGACCTATTGATGTGATAATCTCTGTCCTCTGTGCATTCTTATCAGTAGGTTCTGGCAGAGGAAGTTTCTGTCTCTTAGGAGGTGCATGACAATAACATCATAGGACCTGGTAATGGCAGCTTGCAGGCATGGGTGATTTGGCCTTGAGCTCTATTCTCTGGTGTGAGACTCACAGACTGCTGAAGTTACATTAATCTTTTCTTATGTGTGAGGCAATAAAAGGAATAGTCAGGCCCAATTCAGGGCTCAGTCCTTGAGGCTGCAGTCCCCTGGCCCCAACTGCATTTTTCTCTTATTTGTGTCTCTCTCTTTCTTAACCTTTCGCAGTCCCTTCTCCACTCCCACTGCTCCGTTGTGCTGGATGCAACAGTATATATTTAAAGAAATAGCATGCAGATAATATAACTACATAAATGGTAGATTCTAGAAGAAATGGATTGACTAGTTAATACCAAACTGGTCAGAAAGAGTTATCAAATATCAATAACAAATATCTAGGCTAGGTGGGAGAGTATCTGAACTAAGGGCAGGAAACTAGTGAGAATAAAAAGATTTATTCTTAGAATCTGCCTTAATTCCCAGGTTAAGGAAACTCATCGTTCGCAGATTGGCTGTAAATTAGAATACCTTGGGGCTTTTGAAATGTCATTTCCCAGAATGCACTCCAGCCCAATTAAATCAGCATCTCTAGAGATGAGACTTTGACATGAGAATATTTACAGCTCCACAGTGATTAAAATGCATGGCACAAGTTGAGAATCACTGATGTATTATAACTCCAGGTGCATCTATTAAGAATTCCTGGAAAATTGTCTCCAGCAGATTTTTGGCAAAGGAGAGGGAAATACAAAAACTCCTTCCTCTAAATGTGCAGGTGCCAAGCAGAATGTAATTTGCATTCGGATGCCTTCAAGCTCCTGGATAGAGCTTGATGCCCTAACATGACCTTAGAATCCTCAATAAATTTGAAAAATTGACAAATAACCCTTGTCCATTTAAGCAGGTTCAACAGTCCTGACCTTTAAATTGTAAAGTTTAACTAAGTAGAAGCCAGTGAGTTGCTTGGGAGTGAAGAAAACAGCTGGGATTGGGGTGAAGGGTGGAATTCTGGGTTCTAGTAACATTGTGCTGTTGCTTTTATTATCTACATTTATTGTCCTAGTTGTTTTTCATTCCTATATTGTATTTCTGCTGTATTTTATAACATTTGCTGTTATAATCCCTAATGTTAAATATACTGTGAGGATGCTGTACTTTTAAGAAAACTGCAGTCATACTTGTTAAGAAATATTTTCCCATAAACAACAAAATTAGGTAAGAGTTTAATTTGGGGTGTGGGTGAACTTATCATCCTATCAAGGCACCTTCTTTATATCTTTTCATAGTGCTACTCAAGCTTCCAGATATTATTATGACACTAGTCTTATATTATACATCTATCACTTGCTTTCTTGGTACCAGTTTGATCACATTCAGACCTATCTGCAGTAAGAACAGAGAACTTAACTCCAATTTCATCCGCATTTCCCTACTCAGTGGCAGTTGTGAAAATTATAACAGCCTGTATTCCTAGTACTGGAAGGAAAAAAACAGAGCTCACTCTCAATGAATTGTAATCAAGTGACTAAGTAAAAGCAAAAGGACTTCAAATAATTTGTGTACATGCTCTCCCCTCAAAGAGGTGGAGCATAAATTCCTTTACCTTAAGTATGGGCTGTGCATAATGACATCTTTCCAAAAAGCACAGTACCATAACGGGGATAAAAAGTAACGGCAGTGGAGAAACCTGACAATGACTGCTTCAGCCACACGACATCAAAGTCAACATCAATAGTCACAAGTCATATAGATAGCAGGCACCCTTGGTATGATGTAATGAAAATTGCACTTTATCTGTGATCTTTCTCCCTCAAACCCATAGCCTCAGTTTTACAGTGAGAAAAACATCAGAGACATTCCTAATAGAGGGGCATCCTACAAGTTACCTGACTAGGACATTCTCCTCAAAACCATCAGGGACATTAAAAACAAGGAAAGTCTGAGAAATGGTCACAGTTAAGAGCAGCCTAAGGAGACATGAACAGTAAATGTAGCATCCTGGGTAGTCTTCTGAACAGATAAAAGGGCATTAAGGAAAATTAAAGAAATAGGAATATAATATGGTCCATAGTTAATGATAGTCTATCAATATTGGTTAATTAATTGTAGCCAATGTACCAAACTAATGTAATATGTTAATAATAGGGAATGTGGGTATGGAGTATATGAGAATATTGTATACTGCCTTTGCAATTTTTCTATAAATATAAAACTGTTAAAAAAATAGAAATTTATTAAACAGTATGCCAATTAAAGAGTGGACATATTTGCTTATTTTAAATGTATTGTTCAATTTTTTAAAGATGTACCAAGATAAACATAAATTTTTAATGTATATGACTGAGATATAATCTTTCTCTGCATTTGTAAAGACCCCTCTAATGAAAAACACAAGGGAGTCCTTTTTTTTTCAATTTTATTGGAGAACAGCCATGATTATTGGTTAAACATTGTTTTTGTGCTACAATGGCATAGCTGACTTTTTTAAGGAGGTTGCAGCTCACAGTGGCCCATGTGGGGACCCAACTGGCAATCTTGGTGTTATCAGCACACGCTCTAACCAACTGAGGTAACCAGTCACCCTGGGAGAAATTTTTTTATGTAGAACCTAATACAAATATACATCACAATTATATTGTTCCTGGCTTATAATGATCTCTTAGGCTGATCAAAATCTGTGGGTTCTAGGAGAGCTAAAAACTAATGTATAATAATAAAATGTTTCTTTCATCTTTGGGCTAATTGGAATTTGGAGTCTCATCTCTAAGTCCATCGTTTTGTAACCCCCTTTTTGTTTCCAAAGTGATATTTTAAAGGACTGCTTCATTTGTGTGAACCTACCTCTTCTCTCCTTGGTCTTTACAGCTCAGATACACAACATCCTTTATATCCTTAAAATCACACTTAAGATGTCAGAATGTTGATTCAACCATTCTTGCAGGTGGTCATCAAACTGTTTTTACTTTAGCCCCTACTGAGATTGAGTTTATACTAATGTTTTAATCATAGTCTAATTCTGGGTAGTCCATATGAATTAATTAATTGGCATTTCCAAAATCAAACATTTTTACCAAGCATGAGAAAAATCAAATATAAATTTGGGTTTATCCTGGGAAAGTTGGTAAACTGGACACTACAAGGATGTGTTAAAAAGTTCAGAGGTCTTCATGTTTTCATCCTTTATTTTCTCATTCATTCAGCAACAACCAACTCAAAAGTCCATGTGCTCGTTCACTCCTTTATTCTTTCATTACTTTTTCATTCATTTACTTACCTATCATTATACATGCATCCATCCATCTACACACTCACCTGTCTACCAATTTCTGATGTGTGTATTCACCCATTTATCCATGCATCAGTTGATCCATCCATTTGTTTACCCACCTAATTTTATTTTTTTTTTTAAAGATTTTATTGGGAATTGGGGGAGAGGAACAGTGTTGCGGAACTGGGGAAGGGGAACAGACAAGTTGTCCTTTTGTTCTTCAGTCTAGTTGTGGAGGAGGTCACCTCACTGGCCCATGTTGTTATTATCACTGCACTTCTCCCGCGTGAGGCAATCATTTGCTGGCCATTGGACGGCTGCTCACGGTGGCTTATAGCAGCTCACAAAAGTGCACGGCCAGCTGCCAGCCAGCCCCACTGCAGCCTACGCCATCACCAGTGACTCACAGCAACTCAGCTCCAGGTCGAGCTGTTGTTCACCATTTTAGCTGTAGAGGTGCAGTGTCACTGGCCTGCATGTGGGGTCTCAACCGGGACCCTGCTGCTCAGAGCTCATGCTCCCAAGCTAACTCTTAACCAACATGCCACTTGACCTTTTGTTGGAAAATCAAGAAATTTTTGCAAATCTTTTCCAAAGAATTCTGATCGAAGTGCAGTTATCTTTCACTTTCTTAAATCATGACTCCTTAAATAAATTATTCTCTATTTTGGCTGCACAGAGACACTATCCCAAATTCTTGCAAAAAATACACCCAGACTTTGAACTAAATATCCCAAAGAAGATATTGAGCATCTTAGATGGGGTATCAATGTTTTTATATACTAGCATAGAGATTTTGGTGCATAGCCAGCATTGAGCACAACTGGCTCTGAGCAAGCATATGATATAATTTTCATTCGGTATAATATTTCCGTTGGTCCAGCTCAGTAGAACACATATATTTTAAACATTTTTAGCATCCAGTATAAACCTTATATAACCTAAAGGGAAAGGAACATCAATGTTAACATACTGAAAATAACGTATTAAATATACTTCATTAAAAAATGAAAACCAAATCCATTGGTATTAGTGAAGAATAAAGCAATGTTTTGGAACTGATGTATTTATCAAAGGAAAGTAAGTGTTAGATTCTAGAACAGATCTTTCTTCTCATGGTTTCATGAAAAACTCTCCCTTCATTTTCCAAGAGGGAGTGATATTGAGGAAACATTATTAAACCCGCTCTTCATTTCTTATCCAGGGCAGAAAAGTATATTTATGAGTAGTGGGCTGCCAACAGTATAAAATGCATTGGTCACTTTTCCCAATATGTATCGGTGTTGAGGCATTAAAACAATGTTTCCTCAAGCCTTCTCTTTACATGCTTTTCTGAAACTTTCTTTACTATAAGAAGCTAACATTTTCCCACTCCTAACCTCTGAGTGGTAAGTATTACCTGTTTAAGGGTTCATGGTGTGCCTTCTAGCCACATTCTGGAGCTCGTATCACTTTCCTGATTTGGCGATCCTCAGCATGTGATCTGTTTTGAAATTATCCTGGTACTGCCTTGCAGACCCACTTCCCTCAGGCAAATATGGATTTGGGGAGTAGATTGGAAATAAGTTGGGATGTATTAGAATACCAAAGTTTGGCTGTAGCTCATAACCCCTTTTATCCAATTCACCAATAACTGATACTAGGTTTCCAAGTTCCTAGCACTTGTGTCTATTTTTCAGTTTGTTTAGACCACAAAGGTATAAACAATGGGATTGAATAGTAATCCTTAGAGAAACCCTCAACTCCTTTTTGTACTGCATATATAATTACATTATTTTAGAAATATAGGATTATTTAATTTATTAGCAGAAATAACTGTTTCACTTTTACAAGTCATTTCTTAATTTCTGAACTACCCTTTACTTAAGAATGCATCAGTTTGATGAACATTTACTAAGCTAGATATCTGCGTCACCCCCAATATCTTTCTCTCCCTCATCCACCATGTGTAGTCTATGGACAAGTCCTATATAATTAACTCTTAAATTTCCTTCACCTCTGCCACTCTTTTTCATTTCTTTTCTTTCTCCATTTTCTCCATATCAGCATCAAAACCCTACTCTAGATTACTCTAATATTCCATCAGGAGAGCTTGAGTAGCCTCTCATTAACTTAACTGGTATTCCTTTACTCACTTTGTTCTCCCACTCTGGAAAACAAAACAAAACAAAAAGATGTGTATATTTTTGTTTTCCCCAATGCTATTTTGAATGTGACCTCTTATACAGCTGTAATGAGAATACTTGGAAATCTTGCATTCACCCAATTTTAAAGAACGCCCTATTTAACTAAATCTCACAAGCCCTACATTATCTGGGTTACATCTTGTCCTTGGCCTGTATCTCTCACCAACATCTCTGTCTTTGTGGATGGTTTCTTTTGCTGTGTAGAAGACTTTTAGTTTGACATATCTCACTTGTTTATTTAGTTTTTCTTTTGGTGTCAAATCCAAAAAATCCTTGTTAAAACCTATATCAAAGAATTTACTATCTATGTTTTTTCTAGGAGTTTCAGATCTTACATTCAAATCTTCCATTTCGAGTTGACTTTTATTTACGGTGTAAGATATGCGTCCAGTTTCATTATTTTGCTTCTGGCTGTTGAGTTTTCCAAGCACCATTTATTGAAGAGACTGTCCTTTTCTTATTGGGTATTCTTCTTTGTTGCAAATTAATTGACAATATATGTGTGACTTTATTTCTGGGCTCTCTATTCTGTTCCACTGATCTATGTGTCTGTTTTTATGCCAATACCACAGTGTTTTGATTAATACAGCTTTAATATAGTTTTTTACTTTTATTTGCTTTTTTTTGTTTTGTTTTAATTTTTTTAGTGATAACAACTGAAAGATGTTTATTCATTCATCTACTGAAGAATGACTTGGTTGCTTCTAAATTTTGGCGATGATAAATAAGGCTGCTATAGACATCTATGTACATATATTTGAGTAGACTAAGTTTTCAATTCATTTGGATGAATACCCAAGAGTACGATTGGTGGACTGTATAGTAATATTGAGTTTAGTTTTATAAGAAAATGCCAAACTGTCTTCCAAGTAGTTGTACCAATCCTGAAAGAGTTCCTATTGCTCAACATCATCACCAGCATTTGGATTGTCAGTGTTCTGGATTTTGGCCATTCTTATAAGTGTGTAGTGGTATGTCATTGCTGTTTTAACTTGCAATTCCCTAATGACATATGATGTATGTGCTTATTTGGCATGTATATATAGTCTTAGGTGAAGTCTATTCAGGTATTTTGCCCATTTTTTTCAGTTTTAAGAGTTCTTTGCATGTTTTGAATAACAGTCCTTTATCAGATGTGTCTTTTGCAGATACTTACTCCTGGCTTGTGGATTTTAGCCTCATTCTCCTGACAATGTCTTTTGCAGGGCAGACATTTTTCATTTTAATGAAATCCAACATATCAATTATTTCTGTCATGGATAATGCCTTTGGTGTTGTATTTAAATGTCATTGCCATATCCAAGGTCATTTGGTTTTCTTCTGTTGTCTTCTAAGAATTTTACAGTTTTGCATTTTACATTTAGGACTGTAATCCATATTTAGTTAATTTTTCTCAAGAGGAAAAGCTCTGTGTTTAGATTATTATTATTTTTTTATCTCTAAAGGTTGTTCCACAGTGGAAAACTATGCGCTGTTTAGGATATGTTTTTCTGGGGTATCTATTTATGTGGGGTTTATGATTTTCATTTTCTTTTATCTGTTTTACAACTTTGTAGAGTTAGAAGTTTATTTGTGGAGAACCAAAAATAATGTAAATATTTCATGTTTGTAGACATACAAATACATTCTGTCTGGTTTATGTTAAACTGACTCCTCTCCTCTACTACAGAAGAAGGCAATTGTGCTTTTATTAAGAATGTCCTTTTGTGTGTGCTGAGGCCTGTGTGGAAGATTAGAGTCTGAAAACATCAAAATTAAATAATAGTGTTTTTCAGTGTGACTCTTTATCCATAGCTTCATTTATCACTATAAGCTTCCTGAGTACAAATGTCATAATTATCTTCATTAGTGCCATATAAACAGGTACTCAAAAAACATCTGTTAAATGAATTAATCTCTGCTTAAACCCAGATGTACAGCTGTAACATCAGAACAAGTATTCCCTTTTTCTTCATTTTCACATTTAAAATTCATGAATCATAATTATTTTCTCTGTTAGCAGAGGAAAGGAAATAATACATATCCTCCTTATTAACTGAATTAAAAATAGAAATAAAAGAGCTACTAGTGGTTTGGGAATTCATAATACACAGGGAAAAAATGCTAACTCAGCCATGCCATGAAATGTGACTTGTTAAGGTTTATGAAATAGAATTAATTTTTAACCAATGCTATGGGGTTACACAGCAATTATGGATGGCTGTGCCAGAGTGATATGAACCTTTAGCATTTATCTTGAGATAATGAAAGACTATGAAACACTCTCTGTGGATTATCTTGTGAATGCAATTTGTGTCCCTCATGTCTAAAATATGAAGCATGTAGGTCAAAACTTTCTTAGGTTTACCTGTGAAGTATCATCAAAAAAGGAAAAAAAAAATGTTTTATTTCCCACTATATTTTTATTTAGTCATAAGCAATAATCTAAAATACAGTTTTGTTAAAATAAGCCGAAAAAAATATACGGGGTCATAATTGATGAGTGCCTACTATGTGCCAGGCTGTTTTCTATTTCAAGTGTCACAATATTCCCATACAGCAGTTACAACTTGCACTCTGTTGGAGAAATTGACTCAGAGAGGTTGAGAAATTAATTCTGGGCCAGTATGTTAAAGGCAATTGGAAATGACAATTTAGTCTTTCACATCTCTATCTCCAGATGCCAGTCAAATGAAATCATACTAGTAAGCTGAATTTATGTCTTGATATCTTCATCTATTACTCTTTTAAAAAGAAGACTCATGTAAACCCTTTATCAGAAAAATAAAATCAGAATGAAAAACCTTATTTGTAAAAAGCTATAATGCCTTCTTTTTTGATAGCCTAAGAAATAACAAGAGCACAGGAGTTTTGGACTCTACTGAATGTGTTCAAAGAGGATTTCGCCTTGACAATGTTTCATTAAACTAAACGAAGAACTCTGCTTCTGGACTGTGTGGATCATTCCCCTAAGGTAAATAAGGGGGTGGGGGGAAAAAAAGGTCCCAGAAGATTCTTGTACACAGAGACTGAAAAATAAAGACTCCAATGAAGAAGGTGCTTATTGACTGAAAAGCCATTGTTTTAAAATCTGAAAAAGTGGTCACAAAATGTCTTGAGTGGTACATTCTCTCAGAAAACTAAAATGCAAACTATCGTTACAGGAGAATGGGTTTACACAACTTTCACTGAAAATATTGTTTTGCAGGTGGGTAGTAAAATATTTTGCAAAGTGCTTGTTCAAATAGAATCACATTTATTGCTGTCAGACACCTCTGGGAGGGATATGCTAATCTTATCCTTATTTACACCCAGGGGCATGGATGAGCAACAAGGTTAAGAGACCCAAGTTGTCAGGTAAGTGAGGGAGCTGAGAAGGAACCCAGGCTTTAACTGTATATTTAGATTAGCATACAATGTGTTTCCTAACCAAGAATCAAGGTAAAAATCTTACAAAAGAAAATGTTAAGTCTAGGTACAATTAAGAATATCTATGTAGTTTCATCATGGAAATAACATAATTGGTATTGTAATACAGCCTTTCTTAGAGATGTTTCTCTCTATTCATTCCAACACCCATTACAGTCCTGGACCCAGATCTGGTGCTTCTTAGTTGTGGTATGTAGTTTTCTAATTGATATCAGGAAGCACTAATTACATAAAAAGTTTTAGGTGATTTTTAAACACAGAGTTTCCATACATCATAATAAGATGGAAATGGGAACCACTTACACCAGGAATTTAAATTCTCAGTGGGGAAAGTAAACATATAGGACAGGATGGGTAGATAGAGACAATTAGAAAAGAGACCAAGCGTAGAAGACTGCAGGGAGAGGACATGAATTTCCCTTGTCACGGATCAGCAGATTGATTCATCAGTGGGCTTCCTGCAGAAATCTATACAATCAGTTTTCACCTTGTATTGGATGGAATTCTACAACAGCCAGAACTTAGCAGAAGAGGATAAAAGAGGTGCTTAAATGTGAACTTGTGCACTGTTTAGAGCACATGATTTTAGGTTATCCGACTTTTATTCTAGAGTGCTCCACAGCTTTCATTGGTTACAAACTAACTCACAACTCTCTAAGCTGTAGATAACTGATACCAGTACAACACTAATTTTTGTCTGTAGACATGCACATATATTCTGTGCAGTGGGGTTTCAACTGACTTGTCCACCCTGTTGTGGAATAAATCGGGTTTGCATCCATTTCTATATTGATTTCTGTATTCTGATGTATAAATGGCTAACTTTTTTGAATTTTTCTTACACTGGTTGTAATATTTGCCTGGTTTCCTTCTAATAAGGCATTAAATAAAATCTTTAACATCTTTATTTTCTGTCTGTAAAACAGTCAGGATTTTCCATATTTTTTGAGTGTCATTCTTTAACATACAGAAGAGAATGACCTAACATGTGCCTAAAGAAATAACATTCAGAAAAAAATCAAATTTGTTCTTGTTTTCTGAACTTACAGACAGCATCACTAAAAGGCATGTTTTAAACAATATTTAATGCATAAAATCAGTGTATGTTTTCTTCAGTGACCTTTCATTTTACAATAAAATGTCACAATAAAATCTATTGTTTAATATGCAGGTCCACGTTGGAATTTTCTACATTTTAAATATGGATGTATAGTTTTTATGGATGTAATATTAGCCTGGACAGTAATTCTACAATGTCTAACTGCAAGTCTAAAAAATGCCATAATGGCTAACAGTATTTCAGAATGTGGTATATAGTTTCTGAAAAAACACTTATCTTTTAAGTCACTCAAAAGATTTAGAAGACATATTACATTTTAAGTTTTTGAAAGAGTCACTGTAAAGGAAATAATGCATGTAGGGCTAGAAGAAATGGTTTGGCAATTAAATGCTAAATTACTTAACACAGAGATTGTGATAATGAAGGCAATTTCCACAAGTTGGTAGTTTCCCCCAAAAGGACTGATGAAAACTCCCATTACTATATATGTTTGCAACTGTAGCATTTTCATACTTCTATCAATTCTAGTATTACTCTGTGGACCCATCTAGGACAGCATGCTAAACAATGATACTCATATAGCCTGTTTGGAAGAGAAGACCAGTACTGTAACTCAACTTTGTTCTCAGGCACAGTAAGAAATGCTTTATAGATAGTCTAAATCTTGTTTTCTTTGTCTTGCTTCCCTGGCTGAAGGTTTTCACCTGCACCCTGCTGTCTCACATTCTGTAGATTATTAAACATATTGTGTACAACTTTTGGGTGAAGCTAAAAATGTGATTTATTACCCACATAAAACAATGAATGGAGAGCAAATCTTCATAAACTGGAGACTCAAGACTGGCTACAGGGAAAATATAACTAGAGCTCATCAGAGATGACGATAGTTCAGTGTTGAATTCTAACACTTCAACCTGTTCAAAGTTTTATATTAAGAGATTCTGAGCCTGGATCCAAGCTCAGGGAAAAAGATTGCCATGATCCCTTAGCAAATTCTGTAATAGGCATGGAGTAGGGCATACCTATATTGATAGATTAAAATATTGTTGTCATACTTGGATTACATCAGTTTATATTTTCATATGAGAGATATCATAATTTCTCTTCAAAATTTGAACTATTATAACTATATAAATATATATGTATACATATATATACTACATATTATGTATAAATATTAAATATAATAGCTAATGAGTCAGTTATTTTTGGTTGATGATCCATTTCTTTTTTTTTATTTGCTTTTTTTATTAATTTGGTTTTCATTATAATTGACATATAGTATTATATTAGTTTCAGGTGTACAGCATAGTGATTCAGCATTTATATACCTTGCAAAGTGATCACAGTAAGCCTAGTAACCATCTGTCACCACACACAGCTATTATAATGTATTGACTATTCCCTATGCTGTACATTCCATCCCCATGATTTCTTTTTTATATATATATATATATATATACTTTTAATTAGCTTCAGGTGTACAACAAAGTGCAATAGTTATACTTTTTCCCCCTCAAAGTGACAACCCCCCTCCCCCAATTCTCCCCTCCCACTCCTCCCCCCCCATATCATACTATCCATTACAATTCCTTTGACTCCTGTCCACCATATAATCCACATCCCGTGACTGTCTATATATTCAATTACAGTTCACATACAATATTATACAATATCAATTTCAGGTATACAGTGCTGTGATAAAGCCTCTACTCCATCCATGAAGTGGTCTCCCTAATAAAACATGTGACCATCTGACACCCCACAAAATTTTAACAACGTTATATTCCCCGAACTGTCTTTCATATCCCTGTGACAATACTGTAGTTACCTATTTATGCTATCTAATCCCTTCCCCTTCTCCCTCATCCCCACCCCTCTCCCAACTAGCAACCCTGTTTTTCCTCTATATCTATGAAACTATTTCGTTTCTTATGCTCATTCATTCAGTTTTTCAAATTCCACATATAAGTGAGATCATGTGGTATTTGTCTTTCTCTGACTGACTTATTTCACTCAATATAATAGTCTCTAGGTCTATCCATATTGTTGCAAATGGTACAATTTCATTCTTCTTTATAGCGGAGTAATACTCCATTGTATAAATGTACCACAGTTTCTTAAGCCAGTCATCCACCGATGGGCATTTCGGTTGTTTCCAAGTCTTGGCTATTGTAAATAGCGCTGCAATAAACATAGGGGTGCATATATTTTTTCGAATTAGCGTCTTGGATTCCTCTGGGTAGATTCCCAAGAGTGGAATTGCTGGGTCATACGGCAGTTCCATTTCCAGTGTTTTGAGATACCTCCATACTGATTTCCATAATGGCTGCACCAATTTGCAGTCCCACCAACAGTGCACCAGGGTTCCCTTTTCTCCACACCCTCGCCAACACTTGTTGTTTGTTGATTTGTTGATGATAGACATTCTGACTGGAGTGAGGTGGTATCTCATTGTGGTTTTTATTTGCATTTCTCTGATGATTAGTGAGGTTGAACATTTTTTCATATGCCTGTTGGCCATCTGTATGTCCTCTTTAGAGAAATGCCTCCTCATATCCTCTGCCCATTTTTTAATTGGATTGTTTGCTTTTTTGGTGTTGAATTGCATGAGTGTTTTATAAATTTTGGATATCAACCCCTTATCAGATATATCATTGGCAAATATCTTCTCCCATTCAGTAGGCTGCCTTTTTGTTTTATTGATGATTTCCTTTGCTGTGAAAAAACTTTTAAGTTTGAGGTAATCCCATATGTTCATTTTTTCTTTCATTTCCCTTGCCTGAGGGGATATATCGGTAAAAATATTACTCAGGGTAATGTCTGCAAACTTACTCCCTATATTTTCTTCTAGGAGTTTTATAGTTTCAGGTCTTACAGTTACGTTTTTAATCCATTTTGAGTTTGTTCTCGTATATGGTGTAAGTAGATGGTCTATTTTCATTTTTTTTGCACATGTCAGTCCAATTTTCCCAGCACCATTTATTAAATAGACTATCTTTACTCCAGTGTAAATTCTTGCTTCCATTGTCATAGATTAAATGACCGTATATAGATGGGTTTATTCCTGGGATATCTATTCTATTCCATTGGTCTATGGGTCTGTTTTTATGCCAGTACCATACTGTTTTGATTACTGTAGCCTTGTAGTATGTTTTGATGTCAGGTAGTGTGATGCCTCCCACTTTGTTCTTATTTCTCAACATTGCAGTAGCTATTCGGGGTCTTTTGTGACTCCATATAAATTTTAGGATTCTATGTTCTATTTCAGAGAAAAATGTCCTTGGTAGTTTGATTGGAATTGCATTGAATCTATATATTGCTTTAGGAAGTATTGACATTTTAACTATATTAATTCTTCCCAGATGATCCATTTCTTAAATGGCTACTAGCATAACTACTAACTTGACAATGAAATCATCCACTTCAGTTCTCAAAGCAGCAAACTGAATAGAAATAAGGAAGACAGAAACTTGGAACAAATGTATATGTTGACTCCAGGCAAAAAAAAAACTTCCTAAAGAGGAAAGCATCTTATTAACTAGGGCTCTTCTTATTGCCTCATGCACAGTAGAGTCTCAGTAAATATTTCCTGAATTAAGTATACAAATGAATAAACTTGGAGTTATGAAATTCAGATCAAAGCTGTGAGATTTTCTCTAAGTGTCTCAGTCTCCGGATTTGCTTAATTTTGCTTCTGTTGCCTCTAAAATATGACAAGTGGGCTATATTATCTCTAAATTCTCCTGTGCATTTTGTGCATTTAAGAGAAATCTTACATTTGAATAGAGAAAAAATATGTTGGTATACATTTTGAATTGGCATGACACTTGATAAAGAACAAATGTGTATATGTGTGTATGTGTATATAAATACAAGGTCTGACAATTAGGTTCATGAACTCATCCTAGAAAAAGTGCTACATACCTCATTGCTGAATATCACTACAGTCACCTTTGAAGTACTCTTGAAAAGCTATGCACTGATGCCAGCACTTAGTCCACCCTTCAAAGCAATTTTGAAACTCTTTTTCTGGAATGGCCATCAGAGCTGTCATCATATTACCCTTGATGACCTGAATGTCATCAAAATGTCTTCCTTTCAATATTTCCTGTATCTTCAGATAACAATAAAAGACTTTGGGGTGCAGATCAGGTGACTAGAAGGTGTTCCAATACAGTTATTTTTTACTGGCTATGCCGTGTGAGCTGCTGCATTGTCGTGATGCAAGGGCCATGAATTGTTGGTAAAAATTGTTAGAAAAAGTTTTGTCTAACTTTTTCATGCAGCTTTTTCAGCACTTCTAAATAGTAAACTTGGTTAACTGTTAGTCCAGTTGGTACAAATTCATAATGAACATTCCCTCAGATATCAAAAAAGTTTAGCAACATTATTTTGCCTCTTGATTTGGACTGACGGAACTTTTTTGGTCATCAAGAATTGGCTGACTTCCATCATGCACTTTGATGCTTTGTTTGAGGGTCACATTGGTACACCCATGTTTCATCACCAGTGATAGCACTGCCCAAAACATTGTCTTGCCTCTCCAAAGGTCTTGTCAAACTTCACCTCTCCTTTGCTTGTTCATCGATGAGGTGAGCTCCCTCAGGACCACTTTTTTTTCTTTTTCTTAAAAATTAATTTCAGGTGTGCTAAATAATGTAATAGTTAGACATTACCCCTCACAGAGTGATAACCCCTTCCCCCCAATCTACTACCCCTCTGACATCGTATGTATCTGTTACAATTCCATTGACTCTATTCCCTATACTGTACTCTACATCCTGTGACTATAAAATTATAGTTGACATTCATTATTATTCAGCTTCAGCTTCAGGTGTACATTGCAGTGGTCAGGCATCTATCCTATCCATGAAGTCCCTTCGGGACCATTTTTGTGCACACCTTTTTCAAGCCAAGATTTTCAGTTAAGATTTTCCTGTTTCTCTATCAATGTTTACTTGGTCTGATATGCTTCTCACAATCAGCTGACAATTTTGACGCACAATTTGATGAATTTTTGCAACATTTTCATCAGTTCTGCTCATTACTGGCTGCCCTGACCTCTCTTCATCAGTAACATGTTCTTCCCCCTCAGACAAATGTTTAATGCATTTGCACACTGACATTTTCTTCATGGCATTATCCCCATCAACTTGGACTAATGTCCCTGATTTCACTTCTGCTCTTGCCAACTTTAATAGGAAATTTAATGTTTGCTCATTGCTCTAATTCAAGCTCAGACATTCTCGCAATGACACACAAAAAGATGCAACAATAATGAACACCACTCAGCAAGACACCGCCACACATCAACATGAACACAGCTGTGAGACACTGATATACCTTACCATAACCTTTCCAAGCTGTTTTACAGTGCTGCCAATGTAAGCACACTGTCGCAAGTTTGCAAACCTGATTGACATACCTCATATAGCTATTAAAAACAAAACTGCAATAGGTTTACAAAACATGGCACTGTGGCCCTCTAGTGCGTTATCAGCTTGAACCAAACAGGATTGTGTGACGACTCCTATTTTGGCACTTCTCACTAGGCTCAGAGCCCTTTTAACTCTAGACTTATGTTTCCTCCTTCAGTATATTCGGGAAATGTTCTCAGTGAATCGCACAAAGGAGGTATTCAATAAATGTATTGAATGAGTAAATTAAATACAGCAGAATAGCTGAGTCACAAATATTCATGTTACTTGGTTGTCAGGATGGAAAATAATGAACTGCCTGCTGAGTCAAGACCCATTCAAGAGATTAGCATTTAAAAGGAAGCATTGTAGGTTTTATCTATGAACATAACATTTTAGGTGTGGAATCATTAACAAAAGGTATCATATGTGTCTCTGTTTTATTAAGTAGAATAATGCAACTTACTGACTATATGCTGCTATAGCTCAGAACTTGATTTATGAATCTAAATTAATATTCTAGAAGAGAGATTGACAGACCTTTTCTGTAGAGAGAAACAGGAAATATTTTAGGCTTTGAAGGTCATAAGATCTCTGTCACAGCTATTCAACTCTATTGTCAAAGCACAAAAATAATCATAGAAAATATTTTAAGAGACATTGTCATAGCTGTGTTTCAATAAACCTTTATTTAAAAAATAGACAACAGATCAGATTTATCCATGGGCTGTAGGTCACCATCTCGTGTTCTACACTGTAATAGTGATATCATTGGGCACTACTGAGATATGTAGTAATGCTGGCACCTCCCTTAAATGTCCAAACAATGTCTGGATTTTTGTTTATGTATTCTTACATTTTCTATTAAGCGCCTTTTTTTACTTGCTACTTAGAGGTTCCTACTACTGTAAATATAAAATACTATATTTTATTTTATATAATATCATGTTGTTGGAAAAGTCATGATGCATTTTTGCAATGAAAAACAGAAAAAGTATGTCATGACTTTCCGACAACCCAACGTGTACATGTAAAAATATATTTATATGTGTAATTTTATTTGATATTGTAAAATATCTGTATCTTGCAGTCATAAACACAGGCACAACAATTTATATTTTTTACATTAAAAATTTAGGTTATGAGTCAGAGAAACATTTTATTTGTGATAGGGCTTAAAGGATTCCCAGTGCCTCAATATGTTTATGTGGCCCTTATCATTTTCTTTAATTTTTTGCTTCCCACCTCAACATTTGGTTTAGCTATCATAAAACTCTCATTCACAAATCAGGTCTGTATTATTGATTGTTTTAATTATTTGCTAGTCATCAGTCACCATGCAAGTGACAGGGTTATAAATAATGATTCCAAATGGTTATTAAAACCAATTCAATGGAAACATGAGTAGATATATCTTTCATTAAGATCACATAGATAAAATATTTTCAGTTTGATTAAGTACATGATATTCAGCTAAATTAATGCTGGAAAATGTCATTTTCATTAAAAAAATAAAACAAATTTACAGATATCTAAAGATTACATACATACATTGCCTCTTCATTAAGTTCATGTGCTTCACCAATTTGTTTTAAGTTTATTAAAATGAAGCCTATCTACTTTAATGCCTATATGACTTAGCTTTTACAGCTGTGCCCCAGTATAATTTCAAAACCCTATTTTTCTCCTCAGAATATTTTTGGGTTTATATTTGCATATAGTCATCCAACTTTTGAATGTACTAGTGGGAATTTTTTGGATTCATAGATGTCATACATTTGGAAGGAACCTGGTATATTATGTGGTAGAGTCACTTTCCTCTGACTCTACTATATTGACTGTAATTAGAACAGAACAAAATAAAGCTTTTTGTCTCAGCTAAAGCAAAGAGAGTTTCACTGATGGCCCCCTGTGTTCATTCTGTCAGATTCTAAGCTGATTAGGCAGCTCAGTTCACGGGGCTTCAGTCTAAATGTTTATACTACACTTGGGCAACAAATCTGGAGTGGATGGGGAAGGCTGTGAGGCCTGGACATGGATATGCATATGGCCACCCAGAAATGGGCAGTGATTTTGATGCTTAGCCACAGCCAACTCCAGCAGCCATCAATTCTAAGCAAGTGTGAAAAGTAATCTGCTTCCTTTAGGCCAAGTGTTATTCCCAGAACCTCAGAGCCAGAGCATTTCACTCTTTAGAAATATCCCTAGAATTGTATATGATTGAAGACAGCCACAGCTGGGCCCATTGAGCCTGAAAGCTGAACAGGACTCAGGGCAACCTCTTGTCAACATTCCTGCCCTGGTAGTTCTTAGGTTAGAAAGAGTCACTTCCAAGAATAAGATGACACAGGTGACTGAAGAGGGGGTGCTTACACTCAAATCATTGGCTGACATAGACTGCTCCTCCATGATTAGTACAAACTTTATTACTATTTTTTTTTAATTTACAAAAAAAAATATGATTCAATTATATATAAGCTTTGGGAATTTAGTTTCTACAGGTTTTTGAGAAGACATATCATTCTCATCTGCACTTTGGTAGAAGTTCTTAATCCTATTAGTCCATTTAGGTAACAAATACATTGTGATGCTTTCCTTACTCTGCTGAGAAGAAATCCATACATTATTGAACAATGCAGACATAATAAAGCCAAAATGAAGCTCCAATTGTAATATAAAGAATATATAAACAGAAAGTAATTTATAATGAATATCTGCGTCAATATGAAAATTTTCAGGCACAACCCTTTGGAGAAACTAATAGCGTAGAGGTTCATGCTTACACGTAAAATTACATGAATGCAACAGCTTTAAATGTAGAATGTTATGGCATATTGGAACAGCAACTCAAATATCATAAACGGCACTCACCTTGGTAAAGTTCTGAACAGAAGTATTCAGTAATTGCAACATCTCTATGAGCCTCCAACTTATACTATACTTTTAAGTGACATATTAAGCAGGGTTCTTTTAAAAAATTTTTGGGTAGAATTAACACAAAGACTGGGGATCAAGGCTCAGAAAATGGATAAGGAACAAAAGATAGCACATCTTAGTAGACAACTAAAGTCAGGAGATGGGACACAAAACTGTAAAGTGGAATAATTGAACTCCAATAGATTTTCATGGTAAATAATAAAAACTATTATTAGTTATGAAAATGTGTGCATCTCATTGTTTTTAGATCTAAATAAAACTTATCATTTCCCTCAGCTGAAAACATGCCATTAGATTTCCTAAATATGGTAAATTAGGGATGAGAGCAAAAAAACCTAAAGAAGCTTTTAATTTAAAACTAGTTTTCCATATCTTACTGTGGAAAGTATTTCCTATTTAGAACGTACTAAACTGACTGTTAAGAGCCACTTCATATGACTGCTTGAGTTCCACACATATTTAAATATTTCTTAAAGTCCTTGAAATAGTGATATGTGCCCTTCAAAGATGTAAGTTTGTGAGTGATGAAGAAGAATATGTGTCTATAATGAGGAAAGTCATGATGTACAGTGATTAATACAAAAACAGAAATATTTTACTTCCTCAATTCCTAGATATGCAATTTTTTACTTTTGAAATTTTTGATCCCAGGATGCATCTTGAAAAAGATGAAAACTCCAGGTATTGTTCCTTGTAATTCTAGATAATTGTTGGTAAGTCAATGTCTTAGTTAAAGTGCAGGTTGTAAGAGAAATGCTGAACAGAATGATTCACAGCTCTTGTTTTGAAAGAACAAATGAGCTAGTTCTCTATAACCAAAATGTATGTATATATTAAATGAAACTTTAATATGCTTTTATTGTGAGAATGCTGTAGTTTCACAAGCCACTGCAACCCTCTATCAGGCAATATGACATAATTTAAGAAGAAACTCATTATTGGAACAGTAACTAGGCAAGATAAATTTGCTGTGAAATAATTAGGACATTTTGTTAATTCACCATAATTACTGCTGAGGATACTTTTGCCCTGACTTACTCAATTAAATTCTGCATGCCTGCCACCATTTCCTTGGTATTCTGCTGGGAATCCCCTGGATAATAAAACCTTCATATCCCAGGAATGTGGCTGAGTGATTATAATGATTAAAAGCAGATCTCACTCTTACCTCAACTTTGTAGGGAGTTCTTGTTGGAATTACTTTACCTTAGTCTTCATGCCAAAGATATAAAAATACCTATTTTTAAATTGACAGGGTAAATTCATTAAGTGCATAAAACTTACAAATATCATTTGCTTTAAAAATGCTATGCTCAAATATGAACAGTGACTAAACAGCACATATAAAGGCACCAAAGCAAATTTATTAGATGGAATAAGTGAACACCATGTTTATTATGTATGCATTGATGGAAACTTGCCAAATTTATTGTATTGGACTATTACTTGTTAATTGATTACTAACTAGGTTCTTATTTGCACCTCAGACAATAAAATGTTTCATGTATTTAGGAAACAAGATGGTTTATATGATGCATTTAGTTTCTTTTCTGCTATCAACATCATTTGAGAATTCTAATTGCTGGGGAGAATGTGCAGAGGCATATAAATCTCAATATCACTCCCCTTATTAATCCAAACCAGAATAAGTTAGCCTTGCCTGTGGTATAAACATACTGCATTGATTGGAGGTACCTTGAATGAGTTGTGACTGAGATCAAATGAACAAAGTACTAATATTTTTTTTATAAAAGAGAAACATCTAATCTGAAACCCATCTGTTTGTGATTAAATAAAAACTATAGGATATATTATGTTTAAAAGTCTGATATCTGCAATTAAATATACAAGGTTTGGAATCTGGATCCCTGAATTAACCAGCTATTTGACCTTTTCCAAGGTACTTAGTTTCTCTGCCTTTCATGTCCTGATATTTAAAATGTGATTAATAATTAAGGGGATTGAGGAAATGAAGGTGTTTATTTTGTGCAAGCATTTTGAACATGAGTGTTTTGCATATTGATAAATAACTATTAACAACATTGTTTCATATATATCACTTCTATTCTCAACAACTTGCTCATCTCTGTCTGCATTTCCTAACACATAAGCACCAGCCTACAATGTCTATTACCTCTCCCTATACCTTTCTAATTCAGGCATGTCCTTCCAGGCCTAGGGAAAATTGCCTCTTTTAAGAAGTTTTTTATTCTAATTAGTGCTATATCGCCACATTTTTCCATCAGTCCATCTTCACATACTTGATTGAGCTTCATGTAGTACTATTTTCAGTTTTGCATTGTGGTGCCTTTTAATACTTTTACTCTTTAATGGGACTGTACATTCCTTAATGTTGAACCTTATTACTTCATTAGCATTTTCTTTCCTCAATATCAGATATACTGTTCTTCACACAAGATGCACTTAGTAGTCTTGGCTCAATAGCTACACTCAAAGCCTGAAGGTTTACATAGGGGAATATATAACATATGGATTTCACCCATTTGTATTATGGTAATTCTCAGATTACACATATCTGTAAGATTTATGGCTGTACTATTCTATTCCTTAATGGTGCCTATAGTTTGGGTAAGTTTAAACAATTTTGAACATGAAGTATTTATTAAAGGAGACTGTTTTGATAGAAAATTTTCAATGAATTTTTTTCCCAAAAGATAAAATTGTATTTTATTTCAATCTATCCCAAAGGTATAACATATGTAACAGTTTCATGAAATCCAATACATAATGGAGGGTGAACTATATTAATTGGTCTGATCACAAATCTAGACATACATTTGCAAATTAAGTTTATTGGGATGAAAAAGTAAATAAGGGTTTTTACAATGAGAAACGGTGAAAGTTATATATAAACCGAAAGGGAGCATAGGATCTGAGAGAGGAAAATTTTATTTAGAGAGACATGTTAATGTCATAAATGTGTATAAAAAGATTTAATGGGCTATAGCAGTGTTCAAAGCAAGACTGCATTTGTAGTGTTATATTTTATTTATGACAGAGCAATTTGGATCCCACTGGAACTGAAGAGTGGAAAACGTAATCTGTGTTAGCCCTCACTACTGGTTAGATGAGTTTATCTGAATGTCTATTGAAACTTTGTCTTTTGAATCTGGGTAGAAATGACAGATAATTTAAGATAACCTACTTTTGAATTTTCTAATAAAATCACTTAAGAGGAATGAATTGGAAAATTTGAGGCAATTTGAACAAAATCAAAATATTTAGTGTCATCTTCCTCTACCGTCTGTCTTGAGGTAAAATTTTCTTATTCCTACCTTCATATCTTTGTTCCTAACCTTTAAATAATAAATACACATCCAATTTTGTCCCTTTTCCAGTTCTTGTAAAACTGAACGTAATAGTCTTAAAGCAATTGAACAGTGAATGGCCATGCATGTTATGATGGGAACTAGCACTCTTTTCAAAAGGGATATCTGTTGTATAGTGCAGAATTTCTCTTTTGAAAAACTTTATTACTATGCAGTCTCCTGCATACAAACGATCATTTCCTTCTGATAGAAAGGGTGCTCAGAGCTGTAGAAGGGACAGCTCCTAATATGATGATTCTGATGCACTTCATGGCAAGGTCACCTCTCTCTATCTCAGCTCCAACTTCCAATAGTGCCTGAATTATCACCATTAAAGTCAGTGCTCTGGCTTGTAACTATGATCTGTGTTCCATCATTTTTAATTCCATCTTTCCTTAATTCCTCAAACATTAAATGGTTCTGTGAACCATGCATTGAGAATAAAAAAATTCATGAGAAACTATCTCCCTGCCTATTGGGGAGATAGACACAAACACTATAGTACACTTGATTATATTAATAATAAACAGATATGATTAAACAAACCACATAGAACTTCCATGTAAGGCATGTATTCTCTAAAGTCACCACTGAAGCTGGAATACTTGTGTCTAGGAATCAAAATGTGAGAATCAAATGACTGATTTATACGTCTGAATACTATGTACTTCCACCAGTTTTACCCTGTCAGATGTAGTTACCATCCTCTTGTTATTCCATTTAAAATTCACTTATGTAAGTTTGCATCTTGTTCCTATAACATTTGGTTCAATGAATATGTACAACTGGGTGATCAACATAGGATTTCTTTTTTCAATTTTAATTGCGATAAAATACACATGATATAAAACATATCATTTTAACCATTTTTAAGTGCACAGTTAGTAGCATCAAGTACATTCACATTATTGTACAAACATCACCACCATGTATCTCCAGAACTCTTCATTTTCCCAAATTGAAACTCCATGCCCGTTAACAATAGTCCCCCAACCCATATCCACAGGCCCTGACAACCAGCATTCTTTCTTTCTTTATGAATCTGACTACTCTAGGTATCTCATGTAATTTGAATCATACAATATATGTCCTGTCATGTCTGGCTTATTTCACCTACATAACATCTTTAAGGTTCATCCATGTTGTATCATGTATGTATTTATGAATGTGTTTATATCTGTGGATGGAGGTATGGGATTGCATTCTTACAAGTAGCCATAACACAAAACACACAATTTTTTTCTAACTCCTTAAATAAAATTGGGCTCCATTGTTCTGTAAGTTGTGGTAGCTACTTATTTCAGGGAATACATTTTCTCTCTGTTCCTAAAAAAGAATAATGATAATGGAATAAATTAATGTTCTTTTTCAAAATTTCTTACTTAAAATTATGATCCACAAATTTGCTAAGGCAAAGCAGCTAGATTCATTTTGTTTTTCCCCATAAGGTAGTAATGTATCTTCTAATATTAAACAGTACAGAGTTGGGAGCTGATAGTGGCTGATCATCCTTCTGAGCATTCCATCTGGACACATCTCTTTCTTTTGTCATAAATGGATACAATCAGTAAAGCATTAGGCCATGTTTTGGCTTTCAAAACTTTAGCACTTCCACTATTTCACAAACTGCATAATAGCTCATCTTTTGCCATTTATTACAATAGTATCTTATGGAAATATAGCTGCATTTTTTAAATTAAAACTTGAAGTCATTCTTAAGTGTCTTCACCAACATTTCTATCTGTGTTGGCATTGCTTATGCACAAGCTGTGTAAATTCGGCTGGCGTGACAGAATGATGGATCTTTCAGGCCCTGAAATCAGGCTTTGTGAATTTGTCTGGACAGGATGAAATTGATTTCCTCTTCACTTTCACACAATGAAGATTAGAGAAAGGAATTTCCTTCTGGACTCAGTTCTCCTGAGTATTATCCAGATGGTATAATCAGTATCAGGTCAAAGAGCCTAATACCTTTCAGATTCACTTTGTTCTCCTTCCAGTGATTAGCAACAGTAAACATGAAGCAATTTATAGTCAACTCTCCAATTCCCTTCCTTTGCTAAACCCTGAAAATACAAGCTGAGAGAAAACATTCTGATTACTGCTAAGATGAAGAGGTGAAATATTTACTTCCCTATCACTGGGCTAGGCTTGGTATTTTTCTTCCTTTCTTCCCCAATGTAAATCATAATCAATTTCAAGATCTAGAGTTTCCACTTCATTCAGAAATCTATTTTTGATTATTCTGGATCCCAGTGGAAGTTAGTTTTATAGCTTTTGTCTCTGGTGGCAGACATACCTGAATATTTGAAGCGCTGACTTCACCTATAATTAACTGTAAAACTTGGGAAGTTGCTTAATCTCTGTCATCTAAATTTCTTTACCTGAAAAGTGAGGATACTTTTGGAGTCTTTCCAGTAAAGTTGTTAAAAGGATTTCCTGTAAATTATATTAGTAGTGCATATTTATATTTAAGATTTGTTAAGTGTTCAACAACTCTTAGCTGTGAACAGCATCATGATGATCATCATCATTATTGACACCACCCTTAAATTCTGTCTATACCACTTATCATCCCCCCAAAATTTCAGCCTTCTTTTATGCTGTTTAGTTACATATACAGTTGAGTATTATCTTTCAACTTATACTTTCTTTGATAACAATAACTGAATTCTTATTTTTGTTACATGATTGGAATATAGCAACAGAAAATTAGTTTGTAATTACTGTGACAAATGACAATAACCATAGTGGCTTATTGCAACACAAATTTTCTCTCCCATAGGATATGAAGTCTCAAATCCCAAGTTAGTTTCACTGGGCTGAAACCAAGGTGTCGGCAGAGCAACACCTTCTTCTGGGCTCTAGAGGAAACCTTTCTGTCTTTGCTTATTCCAGGGTCTAGAGCTGCATCCCTTGAATTTCTTAACCCCCACCTCCTCCCCCATCTTCAAGGCCAGCAGCAGAGTGTCTTCACGTTCTCTCTGCTTCTACCTTCACATCACCTTCACCTCTTCCCAGAGTCAAGTCTCCCTCCGCCTCCCTCTTCTAAGGACACTCATGATTACACAGAACATTCAGAATAATCTCCTCATCCCAAAATACTTAATTTATTGGTATATCCCCTTTTCCATATAAATTAACATTCACAGTTTTCAGAGATTAGGATACAGACATTTTCAGTGGCCATTATCCATCCTATAATAACCCACCTTCCGGTCCACAAAGATTCATGGCCTGCTTACATGCAAAATCATTCACTATATTTCAAAATCCCCTAAAGTCTCAACTCTTTTCAAAATCGACTCAAAGTCTTTTTTTTAAGATTTTATTGGGGAATTGCAGGAGAGAATGGCATTGGAGAATTGGGGAAGGGGAACAGACAAATTGCTGTCCTTTGGTTCTTTAGTCTCATTGTGGAGGACACAACTTCATTGGCCCATGCTGGTATTGTTATCATTGCACTCTTCCTGGCTGAGGCAGATGGGTCATCACCATTGGACGACCGCTCATGGTGGCTCATGGCAACTCACAGCTGGCTGCGTGCTGCTCACGCTGGCTGCTGGCCACTCATGGTAGCTCTTGGCTGCCCACTGCCCCACTGCAGCCTATGCCGTCGCCAGTGACTCACAGCAGCCCATCTCCAGGTGGAGCTGTTGTTCACCATCTTAGCTGTAGAGAGCACAGTGTCACTGACGCTCATATGTGGGATCCGAACCAGGGCCCTGCTGTCAGAGCTCATGCTCCCAAGCCAACTCTTAGCCAATGAGCCAGCCACTCAGACGGCCCCAACTAAAAGTCTTAAATCTCACGTAAATTCTGTGACTTCAAAAGTCCACAAATAATTACTTAAATCTAAATCAGGTATGAGTGAGACTCTGGGTGTAATTTACCCTGGAGCAAAATTTATCTTCATTTGTGAACATAGAAAAGAATCTGCTTTACATACTTCCAAATTATAATGATGGGACTGGAATAGGAAAACAGTATAATATTCCCACTCCAAAGGAGAGAAAATGGAAGACAAGATTCACTTACCCCCTAAACTTTTGAAATCTAATGGGAAATTCCATTAGAATTCAAAGCCTGGGAATAATCCTGTACTTGACGCTCCACCCTTGGACTAAGAGCTCCACCCTCTGTGCCCAAGGCTCCAAACTCTAGGCTGAAATGTCCTTCTTCTCCATGCCTATATGAGTCATATTTCCCTTTTTTTAAAAAAGGTAGCACATGTTTACAGCTGAGAAGATTTGTCAGCTTTTTTTCCTGTTGGTAGAATTTTAAGAGTCAGACAGTCTTCTCTCATTTTGTCACACAATATTTTAGAAGCATTAAGGAGCCAACCAAATACAGATGCATTTTCTTGGTCAAAGTAGATTGAAGTTCATATGTTTACTCAAGACTAATGAATTTAATGTGATATCTGGTAAACTAATATATATATCAATCTAAAGTACCACATGCACAAGAAAGGAAGGATTTTCAAAGGTACACATGCCAACCTAGGGAATCAGAAAAGCTGGTTCTTCATGTAACCTTGGTAAGTTCCTGTTCCTCCCCAGGCCTTGGTCTCTACATCTGTTGAGAAACACAACTGCATGGTCGATTTATCTCCCAAGTTACGAGTCTCACACCAAGTAGACGAGTTTTAGATGCTACTCACCTTCCCAGTGACAGGTGTCAGTTGCCCTGAGAAAACATGACAGGTCTACCTACCGTCAGCACCTCCAACCAGCACCACCACTGTCACTTTTATGAATGCGAATGAAAAAGGAGACATTGTAAATGAGGGTCTCCTTTACTCCTAGGGGTCAGGGTCTTTATTAGATTTCTACAAGTAGTCTCATTTAAATCTTTCCAAATTCTAATGCAATATTTTATATCCATTTTAAATTGAGAAAAATAAAAGCTCAGAAAAATTAAGGCAGTTTTCAGAGCAATAGAACCAAGAACGGTGGAGTTGGGATTTTGACCCTGAAAATCTGGAGAATTGAGTTTTCATCTCACTAGTTTCTGCCTTGGAAATCATCCCAAAGCAAAAATTCTAGGAAATTCATTTACTCATAGTCTCACCTGTATTTTGCAGGTGTAAGTCACATCAATAAAGGTACTAATCTAACAGTCTTAGGGACAGAAGAAATATCTTGATGGCAAAATGGTGTCCCATGGTCCTGAGGAATAGGTGCAGATATTGATAGAAGACTTAAACTTACAGGAATTATTATCTTTACCAGAATGAAAGCATAATCTCTAGGGGAGGCTTCCCATATCCTTCAGGTATCCTTCAGAATATTATTTCAACTTCTTGCTTGTGCTTTACATTACAACTAAGAAAGGGGAAATTGTTTAAATATGTCCACGTTAGAATATATTGTAATCAAACCCAGGAAAATTTGCTTAGATTTTCTATTTATCACTTCCTTTACAATGTCTGATAATTTTAGTCAGAACTACTATGGAAAATATTTGGGAAATTTAAATACATGGTTTATTATTTCTTAAAAACTCAGGATCTCCTGTCCATCATGCTCATGTCATCATCCCTTTCTCTCTTCCTTCGTAATTGTTTTAATCTTATTTTGCTTGTGTCTTGATTTATGTTTTCATGTAAATATTATACTTTAAAATGACATCTATACTAACCCTATCTGCATTATAGAGCTCAGAGGAATTATCTTTCTTTTAAAAATGCCATTTGAAGGGAAATGTAATTAGATTACTCTTGAGATTCTGCCTTTCAGATGCTTTTTAATTTTCTTATTTTTTAAAATTTTTATTAAGTTTATTGGAGTGACATAAATTAGTAAAATTGTATAGGTTTCAAGTGTACAGTTCTATAATGCATCATCTATATTGCATTGTGTGTTCACCAACCAGTCAGTTCTCCTCTGTCACCACATATTTGACCCCTGTACCCTCTTTTACCACTCCTCCCCCCTTACTCTCTGGTAATCCTAAACTATGGTCTGTGTCTATAGGTTTTTGATTGTTTGATGTCTTGTTCATTTGTTGCATTCAGTTTTATATCCCACATATGAGCGAAATCATTTTGTTCTTGACATTTTTTGTCAGATACTTTTTTAAAAAACATACTTTCCTTCTTCATTTTTATTTTGACTTTTACCCAATTAAAACTAGTTAGTAAGGAAGGTTAAGAAAACTCCAAACTCTAAACATGTTCAAATTTTATTCTGCAACTGTCAGAGTTAACTATCAAATGTCATGTCACATTTTGATATCTTTTTAAGATATATATTAAACATCTTTTTGAATGGAAATGCTAAAGGAAACCTTTTCTTTCACCTTGCAAGTAAATGATAAATAAAAAGAAAATGCCTAATGTACTTTTCTACATTTGGTGCTGAATTTTTTAAAGTTAAATGAATGCAAAAAGATCTATTAATGTAAGAAGATAAGCAAATAGTAAACACAAGTTTTAAAAAATCACCTTTTTGAATAATCAAAAAATACATATTTAATCAAACTTGAGGTACCATGTTTATACTGTTGACACTAGGTAATAATATAATCATAATGCTGGTTGCAAGATGTAGTAAAATGAAAGCATTGGGAGTTTTAGAAATTGTAAATAAATAATCTATTCTTATAGCAACCTTTTTTGAAGGGGTGACAACCAACTTTTACAGTTGAAAAAACTGTGGAAAGATTGAAAAATACCCAAAGACACAGACCTTGCCATTAAGTAATAGAGTATTTGATCCCCAATCTATTATTTAAGCTCTTATACATCTTTTCTTTTTTACTTTTCATTTTGTACTTTTATAGTGAAAATTTTTTACCATGTACAAAGGAAAAATAATACAGCCATGTAGCCCTAACTCAGTTTTGACAGCCTTCATTATTCTGCCATTTGTTGCATCTAAACTTTTATCCACTTCCCATCTTGCCCACTAGATTATTTTAAAAATGTTCTATATTAAGAAGATAAATACAGGGGGACCTAGTCATAATTTAGTGTATTGTGAGTGATGCTTGTAACACTGGCACAGAACCACTATTATAAGGCAGGTCTTTCTTGGTAGACATCATTTCATATAATTTATTCTGAAGACATTATATTCTAAGTAGAGGTCAATGTGAGAATACATGTTACATTTTATTTGTAAAATGTAATTATTTATCCCTAATCTGCAAATTGTAATCATCCCTGTGAGCTTCTGATGTAAACAAATAGCATTGTAAAGTGGTGGGAAAGGCCAGTTTTCTCAATTCAAAGCCAAGCTTATGGGAAAGACTCATTTCAAGTGACATTTTGTTGACAGCCCAGAATTTCAATGTTCATTTTTGCATTTGCATTTTGATATCGTGCATCCATAACCAACTATTTTCATACAAAATCAGCTGACTCCTGAACAACTGAGAACTCCGTATGCCAGAATGCATCTGCAAGAACTAAGTATAAATTTAAACACAAAAAGAGAATATGACAGCATCAATAAATTTGATCTATCTTTTCTACAGTTTGAAGATCTAATTACTGGGTTATTTTTGGCTAAAGACTGTATTCTTGGAAATTTAAGGTTAATACATTTATCTTTCATGACACATTATTCTATGGCCATTCTTACACAGACAGAAAACTCATAATTTTGTCACTAATCATATTCAATGAGACATAATAAGTAAATTCCTTAAAATATTATTAATATAATAATACTTTACCATAGGTATAAATACACTAGCATTACTGAACTCCTCTTATGATCCAGTGACTGTACTATATACTCCCTAATCATAGCTCTGATCATAATATTCTCCTGCTCATGGTCTGTCATCACATTGCCTGTCACCAAACAGTGTGATTTTATCAGTGCTCAGCCAACGAGAGTAATCAAATGAGAAGAGGGCAGGGTGAATTAGTTTCATATGGGATCTCCTTTTCTTTCTCTCCTTTTATTCTCTTTCATATTGCATGACCATGTTGTGTTTAGTGTGTATTGGGTGATTCAGAACAGGGTACTAAGGATACAGAAGGAGAAGAAGGACTTATGCCATTCATCAAAGCATCACAGGGACATTTGGAAATGCTCCTCCTTAAAGCCCACCTTTCTAATATTAAACTACCCTAATGTTTGGCCTAGTTACTTTGATAATATTTATAAATATAAACTGTCGGCATTCCCCCGTGTATAGAGATAATCACTTTAAGAGAATGTGCACTTATCAGTTACTCCCAGTACTATTATACAAACTCTGGCACTTGCTGTGTTTCATGGTGCTATTTATGCACACACAATCCCATAAAATCTGATGTCCTGGATAACAGAAAAGTTAAATTGAGCTCCAAATTGAATACAAGGTGTGACAATTAAGTTTGAGCATCTGTTCCAACGATGTTGCTAATCTTTTTTGATATCAGAGGGATTATTCATTATGAATTTGCACCAACTGGACAAACAGTTAACCAAGTTTACTATTTGGAAGTGCTGAAAAGGCTGTGTGAAGAAGTTAGATGACCTGAACTTTTCGCCAACAATTCATGGCTCTTGCATCACGACAATGCACCAGCTCACATGACACTGTCTGTGAGGGAGTTTTTAGCCAGTACACAAATGACTATATTGAAACACCCTCCCTACTCACCTGATCTGGCCCCCAATGACTTCTTTCTTTTCCCAGAGATAAAGGATATATTGAAAGAAAGACATTTTGATGACATTCAGGACATCAAGGGTAATATGATGACAGCTCTGATGGCTATTCCAGAAAAAGAGTTCCATAATTGCTTTGAAGGGCGAACAAGGCGCTGGCATTAGTGCTTTCCAAAGGGGCATACTTCGAAAGTGACTGTAAGGATATTCAGCAGTGAGGTATGTAGCACTGTTTCTAGGATAAGTTCATGAAGTTAATTGGCAGACCTCGTATATCACCATTTTAATCTTTTTTCTTGAAATAGAAGTTTAGCAGTTTTCTTCCCCAGTAATAAAATGTTTATCGGTTTTCTTGAATATTCACCAGAAACACAAAAAATAATAAGTGTCAATGCAGGATCTGATAAATAAGAATGGGATCATTTCTGATAAGTATAGCTATAAAATAAATGGCTTGACTTTGGAAATTATTTTCAGCTATAGAGATATCCCGCCCCATCATATCTGTTTTAAAGGGGCTCTAAGGGTTTGATTTAGCTTAGAAGTTAAAATAGGCTGAATTAAAATCATAGATTTGGTAATTAGTTGTGTCACTTTGGACAAAGCATATAAACCTTCCTGGCATACCTTCTTAACTGAAAGTTATTGAAAGGATTGACTTTGATAACACATGTTATCAAACACATGTTATCTCCTAGCAGAATGTTTTAACTTATTTCTTTTGGAGTGTTGGTGAAACTCCCAATGACATGCTTTTTGAAAATGTCACTCCATGGGAAAGATCCTGAAAGCTATGACTCTATGACTATAACCACAAATCCAGAGATGATTGTATACTTGGTAGAAAGATGGCTCAAGACTCCTAGAAATTTGTGACTAAACCAGTGACATTAGTGGAAGAGAGACGATGTAAATTATAACATTGTATTAGTAAGAAGTAAAGTCTCTATCAAAACAAACAAATAAATAAACAGAAAACCCAAAAGAAACTCGAATGAAACAGTTCAAAGAGAAAAGCAGATTAAAGGGAGAAGGCATTGCCTAGAGCATGTCCTGCCTCTGGTTTTAGTATTATCTAAACTCGCTGCTTTTTGGGGGCTCCAAAAGATGTTTTGTGTCTCGGCAATGACTCCACTGATCTGAATACTCAATATAAATCTATACAATATAACTAGCTGCGCAAGTGCTTAGCCAAATATTTTACTGTATGAAACAGACGTATGTAAAATACACACACATAAATGTAAAATTAATGATTAGAAGATCAATGAGCTAAGATTTAACTCCTTTTTTAATAATAATGAAGGAAAATTTATTACAAAGTCAGATACATATAAAAACTTATTAAGAATATTATATTTAAAAGATAACAAATATATGAAAAAAAAAAAGAAATTCTTAATGAGGGAGAACACAAGGGTAAAGAATAAGAGGTAGATTTCCCTGCACCACAGGCAAGCTGATTTTTTTAAAAAAGAAAACGGTTTCCAGTATGGTCATTAGCAGACTGCATTTAAGGTTACAGAAAAATCACATATTCACTCACATTCAAGATGAGAAAGACCTCTGAGGGCAGTCACTTCTTAAGCTTGGAAGGTGGTATGTGTGAAAAGTTGACATAAGTGGAGCCATTTCAAAACAGACTCTGAGCAGCCATTCCACAGGAACTGCATCACATGTCTTGCTCTTTGGACCTTTGGAATGTTCAAGCTGGGGGAAATAGCCTTTGGGCAGGGCCAAAATAACATGGTCTTACAAAAAACCGTTTGTAAAGCTAACAGGAAAGCAGATATCCTGACCACAAGGACTAATGATTATGGACAGTCTTTCTGAAGATAGAATCAGTAACCAGCCCTGCAGAGCTAAAGAGTAGCTCAGCTTCTTAGAGCCAGTAGAAATTTCTTTCTTCTAGTCACGTAATTATTTCCCTCCCTTTTCTCATAAAAAACCCTTGCCTTCACTTTGTAATTGGGACACAATTTGGGAGGTAATTGGGTTTCTGCCTGAATCTGTGAACTCAAATTGTATTTCTTTTGGATCCCAAATAAATGTTTAGTGAGTGATCCTTAGTAAAGTAAGTATTTCCCTTTGTGAATAACTTTCTAAAAACTATCATTATTGTCTTCCACTAAGATGGTGCATTCACCACTCCCTCTGAGGAAACTTCCCAGGATTTCTCGTTAGGCACAGCAAATTGTCTCTCTGTTTCCTCACAGCCAACTATGTATGAGAAAATAAGCCTGTGTTTTTAGAGTCTTCTCAAATCTCAGCTCCCTTATTTATTTTTGTGTGATACTGACAGATTCCCTTAGTGTATTCAGTTACTATTAAGCCACCCCTTGAATATCTTTCCCAATCAGGGGTTAAAAGCCATCTGGCTATTGCCATGGGTAAATTTTGAGACTGCAAGACTACTCGGTTCTTAGAGTCAAGTCCTAGTAATAAAAACAGGCTTAGGTGAATAGGCAAGCTCCTCGGAGAATTCTGAACACCCTGGCACACTGCATCAATATTACGGAGCCTCTGTTTCTCATTAGGTGAAAAAATAAGATGTTGCTAATGTTTGGTTGATTTCTAAAGTTTCTTCCTTCAGAGACTTGTGAATTTTAATAGAATGTAAAATCCATGAGAAATGGATCCTTGTTTGTTCACAAATGAATCTCAGATGTCACAAGTGTCTGGCACCTAGTCGGTGCTCAATGAAGAGTTCTTGAATGAATACATTTTAAAAAATAAAATCTCTTTAGGGAGTGAAAAAAGAAAAAAGAATAAACTGAAAACAGAGCAACTCCCTATGACAGGAGGCTGCAAGACTAATTTTCTAAACTTTAAAATATGCACATTCAGAATATATGCCCAAGGCTTTACGTCCTGTTATACATAGAATTTTAGGTCTCTATGTGGCTAGCAATAAAGCCATTGTTAGCTGTGGGGAAAACATCCCCACGTGTACTGAGATTTAAGCTTAAGTAATCACTAACACTCATAAATCTAGGTAAGGCCCTATTACACACAAAATGCAATAAATACTCATTAGTGGGTTGATAACAATTATTATAAGCCAGAGATCCATAATGAAAGGAGACTCAAAAAACTCTGTGTCTCAAAGAAGAGGTAATATCCCAAACTATGTTGTAGAGATAATTCTTCAGGGAACCACATTGATTTTAGATATAGTTATATTAGCCTCTAGAATGATCATCCCTCATAGTTGCTCATTTTAAGCTTAGGTAATCACTAGTAATCACCATCAAGAACCTATAAGCAGACAGGACATCATCCCTATAGCACTTTAGCCACTGCCTTCCTGGCCTCAGTGAGTCTCAATTTGTTTTTTCCTATGTTAAATGAAGACAATAATATCTATATCACAGTTCACAAAGGACTGTCATTGAGTTAAGCATTGTTACATGAAGGCATATAATATTTTCCCCTAACCTACAGTAACAGTTCATTAAAAGTCAGTCCCAATAATTTCTTAGTAAAAAATCATAGTCAACAAAAAAAGGCATAAAGTCTAAGGGATATTTTGGTGACCGGTAAATCTGAGGAAAAATCAAGGGTGAGACGCCTGGGTGCTGGGTTCTGGTCTGGGCTTTGACATTGACCTGGCTGGTCCTGAACATAATGCCACACGGAGTCAGCCCATCTCTCCAAGGAGTTTCAGGTTCTCTACCTGGAAGGAGGTGCTAGTTTATGCCAGTGCTCATTACCCCTTCCCTCTTCTTGCTTCCAACCAAGGATGCTATTAAACTGAAATGAGGGCTTATGTGCAGATAACTGGCCTTTTCCAGTCTAAAATGTTTTCCTCTCAGCTACTGGTCCTTGGGCAGGGCATCCTGTGCCATTGCTTCCCAGGTTGAGCTCTATGTGCCTGATTCATACGAAGCAGCCCATGCCGTAATGTGAGACATCTATGTCAGTGCATCAATCTCATCTCTTCATAGATGAAGTCACATCCTACACATTGATAAATATACAATAGCAAAAATTGAATTTTTGAAAGTGTTTTCAATTGACACTATGATACAGGCAGAAGCAAAACACCTGCTAGGACCCCTCTCACTGGAGAATTTTGCCTATTTATGGATGGCTAAGTTGTCCAAATTCAATGCCAATTTAGTTTGGGTTAAACTTAAGAATATACTTATATCATTGATTTTAACAAGGTATCTAGAAAGTCCTTCAAAATCATAAATTTCAGATTCAAATCTAAAAGAAATATATCACATTCTAAAATACAGAATTTTTATTTTCAAGAGAAATTTAAAAAATATAAAATTGTAAAGTTACTTAGAAGAGGACACTTACTAAACTTTATTTTTTTTCTTTTGATGCATGTCACTATGCTGCTCTGGTGTTGCAATAATTGCAAACATTCTTTCCATGATAATTACAAAGGCAATTCATGGTAGAATAATAAAGCTATTCCTTCTCTCTGAAAAACAGTGATGGGAAAACAATATTCTAGTCCAATCCTTTGGTACAAAGATATTTAAACAATTTTCATTGTTTTAAAATTAAGAATATGAATAATATCATATAATGTTTTAAAACAGTGATGCAAAAAGGTTAAAGCATTGTTTATATGTGAATCCAGGCTGGGATCCAGTGTTAAAGTTATTTATTTATACCTGGGATAATTAAAGATAATTAAGTAATGAATTCTAGAAGTCATAAGGCATTAAACTGATTGTCAGACTATAACACACTTTAGAGTTGCCTCAGTAAAATGATGAATAAAATTTACATAGTAGTGTAGCTTATTATTAAAATTACCAATGGGTTTCATCTCTTGTTTTCAAACTTAACTATTAGGGATGCAATTTTGTTTGAGAAATAAGCAATAACTTCCAAAACACTGTGTAAGAAATGTGAAGCTTTTTCTTCATTAATGAAATAAATATTTCCTGAGCATTTCCATGTATAAAATACGACACCTTTTAATACAACGAGCATTTATATTGGACCCACATGAAGGTAGTTTATTCATCTTTCACTCAAATACTCACCTCCATATCATGAGCATTTCATCCTCAGTGTTTAAACATAGTAGTTACTTATAAAAACTATCAAAAATTGGGCCGGCCGAGTGGCGCATTGGTTAAGCGCTGGTTTTGGGATGCCAGCAGCCCCGGTTCGGATCCCACATGAGGGCCAGTGACACTGCCCTCTACAGCTAACAACAGCTCCACCTGGAGCTGGGCTGTGCGAGCCCCGGTGATGGTGTGGACTGCAGCCCCTGCTGCAGTGGGCTGCCATAGGCTACAGTGAGTGGCCAGCAGCCAGCGTGAGTGGCTGGCAGCCAAGCGTGAGCTGCCAATAGCCGCGATGAGCGACATCCAGAGGCCAGCGACCGATCTGCCTCATCCGGGAAGAACGCAATGACGATACCAACAGTGAAGCAACATCCTCCGCAACTAAACTGAAGAACAAGAAGACGGCAACTTGTCTGTTCCCCTTCCCTGATTCCCCAACGCTGTTCCCCTTCACCAATTCCCCAATAAAATCTTTAAAAAAAAAAAAAAAAAAAAAAAAAAAAAAAACTATCAAAAATTGATTTGAACATCTAAGGGACAAGTCTTCAGTTATTTAAGCAGTTATTCTTTCAAGCTGGAAGTAGTTAGATATTTTATATCCTGATTAAATGACTACTTATAGTTCAGTGATTCAATATTCATTTGAATCTCAGATCCCTTTAAAAAAGTGATGAAAACTATGGATTTTCTCCTGAGAATGAATATATATATTCCTAAGATTATAATATTTGATATGAGGAAATATGCTTCTTATTATTTATTCACACAGAGGGTATCTGGCCAATTTACCTATTAATAAAACAAGAGGCAGACCATGAAGGCATTGGGCAAATAAAAAGAGCCTAAGACACAGACATTTTTGCCCTTACTATTAGAGGAATATGGAATAGTATTCTGCTCTTCTGTTTTTGACATTGCTCTAAATTTGTTTTTAAAATAATAATAATTTTGAGGGTTTGCTAAGCAAAGCAAAATGTGTGAATGTAATGCATAATGATCACATATTCCATGCCAGGCATTTGGCATAGCAGATTGGACAAGAATATAGAACCTAGGTGATCAGTCCAATAGACTTTTGTGGGATGTTCAATTCTCAGTAGTCCAGTGAGATAGCCACTACCACATGTGATGACTGAGTACTTGAAATGTGGTTAGAGCAACGAAGGAACTGAATTTGTAATTAATTTTTTAAAACAATTTTTTTAGAGCACTTTTAGTTTCACAGCAAAATTGAGAGCAAGGTACAGACATTCCCCATTTACCCACTGGCCCTACACATGCATAGCCTCCCCCATTATTAACATCCCCTATGAGAATGGTGCATTTGTTACAGTTAATGAACCAATATTGTCATATCATAATCAACCTAAGTCTATATGTTACTGTAGCCTTCACTCTTGATGCTGTATATTCTATGGGTTTGGTCAAATGTCTAATGACATGTATCCGCCATTATAGTATAATGCAGAGTAGTTTCACTGGCCTGAAACCCTCTGTGCTCCACGTTTTCACCCCTCCCCACTCCCACGTCTCTGGAGACTGCTGATATTGTTACTGTCTTCACAGTTTTGCTTTTCACAGAATGTCATATAATTGAAATCATACAATATGTTGGTTTTTCAAATTGGTTTCTTTCACTTAGTAATGATACATTTAAAGTTCTTCCATGTCATTTCATAGCTTGATAATTTATTTATTTTTTAATAAACATTATTTAAGATAGTGTGTGTTTGCAGAAAAAAAATGCAAAGGTATTACAGAGAGTTTCTATATATACTGCAACCCAGTTTTCCTATTATTAATGTCTTATGTATGGTATATTTTTATAACTGATAAAGCAGTGTTGATATATTGCCCATACTTTATTCAGATACCCATGGTTTTACCTAATGTCTTTTCTGTCCCAGGATCCCATCCAAGTTACAAATCAAATTTAGTTGTCTTGTTTCTTTAGTTTCCTCTTGGTTGTTATGATTCCTCAGACTTTTCTTGTTTTTGATGACCTTGGCAGTTTTGAGGATTATTGATCAAATATTTTGTAGAATTTACCTTGATTGGGATATATCTACTGCTTGTCTAAAGATTAGACTGGGGTTATGAGTTTTTGAAAGGAAGACAACACATAGGTAAAGTACCATTTTGATCTTATCATATTAAAGATACATACTATCAGCATGATTTACCGCTGTTGATTTTCACCTTGATCAACATGGCTGAGATAGTGTTTTTCATGTTTCCACACTGTAAAGTCACTCCTATTTTCTTCTTTTCCATATCACACTTTTTGTTTTCCTAGTTCCGTTTTGTCTTTTCTTTTTTTTTAAATCTTTTATTGTGAAATAACATTTTTTTAAATTAGTTTCACGTGTACAACACAATGCAATAGTTATACTTTTTACCTCTCAAAGTGACAACCCCTGTCCCCCAGTTCGCCACCCGCTCCTCCCCACCATATCATACATATCTATTACAATTCCTCTGACTCCCTTCCACAGTATACTCCACATCCCGTGACTATCTATATATTGCACTTTTTGAAAGAAGTTATATGTGAAGTCCACACTTAAAAGATGAGAGATATGCTTTATCTCCTGAGGAAAGGGAATTTTCATAAATTGTTTGGAAATCTGCACAGGAGATATTTGTCTCTTCTTTCCACTTATGTATTTAATCAATTATTTATTTGTATAAGTATAAAATCATGAATATTTATTTTACCTTTAGTTTATCATCCAAAATACTGTTTTATTTATTTTGTTTTTCAAAGCATTTAAGCTTTGACTATTGAGGCCTTTCTCATTTGGCTCCTGTGTGACTTTTACTTAGTTTCATAATTGTAATTCTCAATTTTTCTTTCTGATACCTGTGACATTACTGTCATTAATTTCTCTGATCCATCTGCTAAAATCACCTAATAGATTATTCCTGTCATTACTTTAAATAACTATATCTCTTGTGTTAATTAAAAATTAAGATATATATTTACCTTTATTTATTTCTTCTCTGGCACTCTTCCTTTTTTTATGTGGATCAGAGTTTCTGACCTATATCATTTACATTCTCTCTGAAGAAAATCTTTTAACATTTTTTGCAGAACAGGCCTACTGACAATGAATAACCTTAATTTTTATTTATAAAGCAAAATATTTCTCCATCAATTTTGAAGGATGTTTTCATTCTTTTCATAATTCTAGATTTGTGGGGTTTTTTTTCAGGATTTTAAATATGTCACTAATCTTTTCCCTTTTTTATTTGACTTCTAATGTGAAGTCTGTTGTAATTCTTATATTTGTATCTCTGTAATATTTTTCCCTTATTCCCCTCTTGCTGATTTCAAAATTTTGTATTTTGTTTTGTGCAGTTTGAATATTTTTTGCCTTATTGTAGATTTTAGATGTTTACCCTGATTTGTGTCCTTTCAGCTTTAAACACCTGTTCTTTACATTTTTTTTTTTTTTTTTTGAGGGCAGTGTCACTGGCCCTCATGTGGGACCGAACCGGGACCACTGGCTTCCAAGGCCAGCGCTTAACCACCGTGCCACTCGGCCGGCCCCTAAACACCTGTTCTTTAATGTCTGCCACCAATTTTGAAAATTCTTGGTCATTACCACCTTAAATATTCTTCTGTTCTATTCTCTCTTCTCCATTTGGTATTCCAATTACATCTATTTTTTACCTTCTAAAATTACCCCACAGCTCTTGGATATTCCATTTGTAATGTTTTTCTCATGATACTAAGTTTTGGAAGTTTTTATTGACCTGTGATCAAACTCACTGATTCTTACCGTATCTGTATCTAGTCTACTGATGAACTAAAAAAATATTGCTTTTGATTTGTAACATTCCCTTTTGATCCTTTCTTAGTTTCCAACACTTTGCTTACACTATTTATCTGTTCTTACATATTGTCAATTTTTCCATCAAAAGTCATAACGCATTCACCATAATTATTTTAAATTTTCTGTCAGATAATTCTGAGTCTGAGTCTTATTTGACTCTTATTTGAGTCTTATTTGAGTTTGGTTCTAAAGTTTGTTTTGAATCCTCAGACTCTGTTTTTCCTTCGTTTTAGTATGCCTTGTAATTTTTGTTGAAAGCTAGATATAATGTATCAGATAACAGGGTCTGGGGTTAATAGCAGACCTTTAGTGTAAGATTTTATGTTAATGAGACTTATAGCTGCATTGTTTTTAATGTTTGCTGTAGCTTTAGTTGTCACAGACTTCAAATCCTTCTAGTGTCCTTCTTTTTACTCACCTGTTGTATTTGGTTTTCTATAAGAACTCCTCCTTAGATAATGCATGTGTCTTACAGCTCTTTGAGCTACAATCTATTGTTGTACTGGACCCCGGTTGGCGTGGTGGTAAAATGTGGGGAAAGAAAAGCTTTCTATAATCCTATGATTAAATCTCAATGTTTTATTGGGCCTGAGCTATAGATATGACCTTCACAGTGTTCATTAGTTTTTATTATAATTATTTTTGTTGGGAGCCGACAGCCCCCTAGTGTTTGACAAGGCCAAATTGAAGTAAAGATCCATGCTCAGCACTGGATGTTTAGGGTGCTGCCTTATGGTTGGTCATGTAATATCTCTTGCTTCTATGAACCCATGTGCCTTTCCTCTACATCGGATCCTATAGGAGACAGTACTCTCACTATGGCAAGCTCTTGTGGTACCCCAATGAGATAACTACGCAGCCAATGATGAGTAAGATCTCCTAAAAGAGAGGAGACAACCCAAGCCAGGCGGTAGTTCCGTGGGGACCCCAGGACTGAGAAATAGGAGACTCAAGCCCCTTGGAAACAGAAACTCAGACCCCTGGCCACGCAAAAGTCTGCCTGTGAGAAACTGATAATAACATCAGTCTGTTGAGCTCGCTTGCCTAAGATAATCATAGTGAAATGTGTCCAGGCCATGAGAGTTCCTATAAGAGATGACTTGCTGACCATGAGCTATGTTAATCAATAGCCTTAACTGGATTCTTTGCCTTATACATTGTTGTAGCAACAGACACTGAAGCTTTGACTAAGAAACAGATACTAATAGCTCAAGTATATGCCCTGTGAGTCTTACTGCTGGAATTTGGGACTAGGTAGTCATGGTAACTATTCTTCAGGTGATATGTAGAAACTGAGTCTGGGTCACAAAGAGATTATTATACATGAGATTATCCTTTAACATAGGAAAGGTCACAGTGTGCCCTGGGGAGAACAATTATAAGGAATTAAAGACTGTAAATGTCTTAAGAAAGAAAAATACATCAAAACTATGTGGAACTTAAACTTGTGATTGGATAACGGTCAAAAGTCCCTATAAAGGGGACATGCTGTAACAATAAAGTGTGACACTTCTCTGAAACTCCCCCAGTGTCTCCACTCCCTTCTTTCCCCTCGCCAACGCTGTCTCCACCTGAGGGAACCCCTGGACTCGTGGAGGCTGGTCCCCCCGCAATTTTTAACCCTTTTTATTGGAGACAGAAAAACTAGAGGGGGCTGGAGTAAAGAATTCTAGTTAAAAGTTTGGAGAACTAGATAGGGATCTTATAGTTTTGTGTTTGTACATTATATATTAGGAAATTTGGTAAAAAATACAAAACTTTTAGGAGATCATTAATGTATAACTTTATATATGACATATATAAAATAGCTGAACTTTTTTATAACACCTAAGGGATTATTATTAAAAGATTACAGAAGAAATGCCCACCATTGTGAACAACTTAGAAACATGAACCAAATGATATACTCTGAAATAAGGAATGTCAGAAATGACAATTTTCTAATGACATTAACTGGGAATTTAGCATAAAAAGAAACCAAAGGACAAAAGCATCTCATAACAATTCATTTCATACAAAATGATATCATTTGTTAACTTCTGAAGCCATTTTGGAAATTGTAGTGATTTCAGAATAAGGGGTCCAACATAAAACTCTTGGTGTGTGACAGGCTGTTTCTTGCAGGGCAACAAAAAGCCACAGACATAAAATTATATTTATCCTGAATCAATCATCATGAAAATTCATACACTCAAATTATTTTCATGGCCACAAGGATTAAACATGAGTTAAGGCAAAATGAATGCTTTCACTTTGTGGACAGGGGTGGGGAAGAAAGCAAGTGATGAAGCTAACATGCTTTAAATACCTCTATGGGGAAGAAAAAGAATATTTTTCTCCTACTCTTTTAAGTTCTTTGCTGGGGCCCTTATGACAAAAGAAAGATTATAAGAGAAGAGCATACCATTTTATTTATGTGATATAAATTGTATGTGGTATGTGAAAATAGAGACCTAAAAAAGAAGGCTGAGCCTGAGTGTTTTTAGCCAGGGTTGATAAAATATGGAAATCTGTGGGAAAATGTGATAGGACCTAAAGACTATGAATTAAATCTACTAAATTGGAGAAAACTTAGCAAGGCCTGTTTGTTCAGATTGCTGTCATATGTCGTTAGAGATAAGGATGCTCCTTTCCTCTGAGTATAGAAAGGACACCTCTCATACATGAGGATTTTATGATGTCCTTCAAGGAAAGGTCAGAAAGTCATCCCTGCACCTGCAGGTTTTCAAATTCCTTCACCTTTAAATATTCAGCATGCCAAAGTGCTGTTTTGGGGGTAGTGTGCCCACACATATACACATATACACACATTTTATATATTTTTTCGTGTATATTCTCATTTCTCATATAATGATGATGAAAGAACCTCCATTACACCAGGCAATTATATGAATTTTGAGAGGGTAACTTAATAATTTGAAATCCCTGGTGTGAAATGGTATATTTTTATTCTAAGATACTGGTCAATTGCTTTGTAACTGCTTTGCATCTCAACTAAAATAATAATTTCAAAAGGGAATTTCTAACAATAGTCAGAAAGAAACAAATGTCTCATTCCTACACTGTGACAGATATTGCTCCTATTTTATATATCCACCATAATTTAACACATATATAGTTATGGGATGTGGAGTATAGTGTGGGAATGGAGTCAATGGAATTTTAATAGATATGTATGATATAGGGGGTGGGGAGGCAGCCGATGGGGGGAGGGGAGTTGGCACTTTGTAAGGGGTGAAAAGGATAAGAAAAGGATAACCACTGCATTGTTTTGTACACCTGAAACTAATAATAATAAAAAAATTATAAGTAGATTTGTAAATGGTGTGCTTCATATCAGGCATCAGAGAATATGTATTTTTTCCTGTATGTAGTCAAACTTATCCAATACAATTTCTACATTTTAAGCACTGCTGTATAGAAAACTGCATCAAAATCTTAATTTATTAAATGTTATAGATAGTAGCATAAGTTTTCATCTTTAAAGGAGATTGAGGTAAAAGGAATAGAAATAAGATGGAAAAAGAATCATGATCTTAAATCATGTAAGTTGGCTCATTATATACACTAAATTTTAAATGGATAAATATAAATAATCTCAGCTAAGCAAACCTACTTCAGAGAAGGCAGCCATTTGCATTTGGCCTTGCATGGTCAGCCTTTAGAAAGTTTATCCCTGGGTCCTAAATGTCAAATGGATAGGAGAGAAAGGAGAGGAAGAAAATAGCGGTATGGCTTAGCATTATGCCACAAGTTGAAAAAAGGGTGTGGGACTCTTGATATCTGTAAACTCATTATGAGATAACAAGATGATGTACTCTCTTCTCTCTCCACCCCCAAAATAATGCCAGTTCAAACATAGGCAAGTTTAATAGATTCAGAATATTAAGAATGAGGTAAATAGGGCCGGCCGAGTGGCGTGGTGGTTGAGCACTGGCTTGGAAAGCCAGCGGCCCCGGTTTGGGTCCCACATATGAGGACCAGTGACATGGCCCTCAAAATAAATTTTATATATATAATTTATTTATATGTATAAACACTGTAGTGGAATTGCATAGACTTCTTTGCAGGTTTCTTTTTTTTTTTTTTTTTTTTTGGAGGGCAGTGTCACTGGCCCTCATATGTGGGACTCGAACTGGGGCCGCTGGCCTCCCAAACCAGCACTTAACCACTGCACCACTCGACCGGTCCTTTGCAGGCTTCTTTTAACCTTGAGACTTTACTAGATTCTGATAGGCATGCCATGAACATGTAAATATTTCAGCTTGGAAATTTTCTCCTCCATCCCACTTGGGTTATAAAAAGAGGTATTTTTTTTTTTTTTCACAGAACATTCAGAAGAGTAAGTGAGATTACAGTGCCAAATGGGAGGAAATCATCACTCCCATCATGTGTTACCACACAGAGCACATTATTTTTGCTTTTTCTATTGAAGTTTCTGAAACCAAACACTGTTCTTATCCTATTTCCTGGTGCTTTTTAGTAAATTCTTGCATTTTGTATCACTGTTCCTTGACTTTCATTAAAATGGTTTGAAGAGAAACTCTTTACTAGGAGGTTTGCAACAAGGTCATGCTTAGCTGCTTATGCATTTCAATAAATTGCTTGTGGCAGGTGTTAACCTAAAAATAAAAGGCCAAAGTAAGAGGCAACAAATGTTTATTAGAGATAAAAGGAATTGAATTCTTCGAAGCACTGATTCAGGCAGAAACCCATATAGTGTTCTGATAAGGAGGTGAAGGTGAAGGGTATTTATGAGAAAGGGAAGGGAAATACATGAATAGAAGGAAGGACTTTCAACAGATGCAAAGAAGCTGTCAGTTTTTTTGCTATATATGGTGGTGCTCATTTTAAAGAATATCTCTAATTTCCAGTCTTGTAGTCATGATGTCTGCTTTCCTGTTAACCCATTTCAAATAATCCAAAAGTTTAAGGATAAGGTGTGCAAGGCAATTCCAACTCATAACGATCAATAGCGTCCCCTGTGTCACTCAGAACCTTCACATTATAGTTAAAAAAAAAAAAAGTCATTATTTCTATAGTTCTATTTTCAACTCATATTTCATTCTAGTTGAAATTCAAGATAAGTACTCTAGTAATTTTAGGAAACTGATTTGTACCAATAAGTTGCAGAAAGCTGAAAGGGTAGGAGGGTAAGAAAAATTAGAAGGGTTAAATAATATTTTAACAGAAGTCTCCAAAATATATACTAATTAAGGAAAAACTGGGAGAGAAAACATATTACTTGGCCTGTTTTAGATTGAATGACATAACATGATCATTTTAATTTGGAATAATGAGCTATGTTCCAAGCTTTATGCCCTGACATAGAAACCAGTCTCTAGTTTATCAGATGAAATAAAGGATATTTGACTGAGAAGAATTTAGGTTGACAGACTTGATTCACCCTATCTGGAATAAATAAAACTCTATATCCTTCGGGTTCAGGTGTCAATCAATGAAATAAAAAAATAAAAAAATTCTTATAAATAAATGGTTTCTTGTTATTTCATGTATCTTCCTGCCTGTTTAGGATGAGACTGTCACAAAAATATGTTAGAAGAGCAATTTTGGTACAGGCCCATGTCTCAGAAGCTAAAACAATCTGTCAAAAATAACTTCTATAGAAATTTAGTTTTTTGAAATATGGGAAAATAAATGTCTTCAAAACTCATTGGGGAAAATAAACTTTTGTGTACTTTAAGTAATAGGGAAATATATATATATATATATATATATATATATATATATATATATATATATATATAATGAATGGCAGCAATGTTGCAGAGAAAGAAGGGAGGGATAGGGAGCTCTCCCATAAGGTATCTGCATTAACTATGAAGTGGTATAATGTGAGATGAAAGATACACATTACTTGTACATGTGTATTGAAAAATCTAGGGTAACAATGGAAATAGTTGTTAAAGAAGAATAATTGCTATGCTAAGAGAAGATACAAAATGGAAATGCTTCTTTAAAACCAGAAAAGGCATAAAAAGAAAGAAAGAAAAGAAATCAATATAATGAAAACTAAAGTTATGGGCATGGTAGATTTGAATACAAATAGATAAAAAAAATCAGTAAATGTGAATGGGCTAACTTCCTCAATTAAAGGTCAGAGACTGTCAGAGTGGATAAAAAACAAGAACCAATTATATGTTGTCTACAAAACAGCCACTTTAAATATAAAGCTACAGATAGATTAAAAGTAAAGGGACAAAGAAAAATATATCATGCTGAAACTCACCAAAAAAAAAACAGGAGTAACTATAATAAATTCAGACAAAACAGACTACAGAACAAGGGACATTATCAGTGACAAAAAGGGGTATTACAGAGGCGACAATAGGGTCCATTCTCCAAGAAGGCACAGCAGTCCTTCCCATCTAACAACAGAGTGTCAAAATATGTGAGGTAAATACTGGCACAATGACAAGGAGAAATAGACAAATCCACTGTTATTGGAGACTTCAACACCCTCTAATCAGAAAGACGCAGATTCAGCAGGCAGAAAACCTGTAAGGATATAGTTGACTAAACAGCACCATTAGTCAACTTGACATCAAGATCATTTATCAAATACTTCATCCAACAACAGAATTCACATGGTTTTCTAGATCACCCAGACAGACCACTCTGGGCCACAAAACACACAGTAACATATATAAAAGAGTAGAAGTCATACAGAGTAGGTTTTCAGACTATAATGGAATTACATTAGAATTCAATTTCAGATAGAGAGTTGGAAAATCTAATAAATGTATGGAGATGAAAAAATATACCACAGATACAAGGGTCAAGGAAGAAATCTTAAAAGGAAAAAAAGAATTTTAAGCTAAATGAAAACAAAAATAGGACTTAAAATTTGTGAGATGTTAAAGCAGTACTCAGAGAAAAACCAATAGCATAAAATTCATATATTTGGAAAGAAACATTTAACATCTCTGAGGGACTCTGGTTTATTTACCTGATTGATGTCTCTCTCTCTTTTTTTTTTTTTTTTTAAATACTGGGAAACATGGGTTCCTGTTTAGGTAGCTCAGTGACAGGAGGAGGAACCTCACCCCACATAGGAAGACGGGAGAGGAATACCTAGGGAGCAGAGTTGGAGCTCGGCCAGGGTGCAGTGAGGCTCCTCAGACAAAGGAGGTGAACTGCATTGTGGGAAGGGCATTGCTGCATCAGGCAGCTGCGCACTGAGTGCACATCCTAGACTAGAGTTCCAGGCCCACATCACAGAGCTGTGGCGCAGTCACCAGAAGTTTTTGTGGGTTGGGGAAGGGACGCCAATCCTTCCCCCATCCTCTAGCCCAGCAGATCAATCCGTCTCTCCCATGCCCTTAGGGTCCCTCCAGTCTAATGTCCATCTCAACCCATTCACCATATCATGTATTTTATTTACCTTAGTGATTTTTTTTATTTGTTCAACCTGTTACCCAGATAATACCTGGGACCCTTTTACTGCCGGGTGATCTCCTTTTTGGATCCCACATACTCTTTGAAAGTCTGCTGTGCTTATAGATTTGTACTCCCAAATTCTACTCTGTCCTCAACTACAACTTCCCCTTACACATGATGTGTTTTTTATCTGTATGAACCTGGGAATACACTCTGCAACAGCACCTACCCCACATCTCCCCCAAAGAATCCACATTCACCACAAAACATTAGAGAGCAAAGTGGCCTGTAGCAAGGAACAGAAAGTGTGACATAGAGGGACATGAGGACATGGCAACACCATGGACACATGGCAAGTAACTTTATGATCTGTAGTCATCTTTTTCTCCCAACATCCCTTTTAGGCTATTCATCCTCTTCTACACATTCCATGTCCCACCCTGTTCTGTCTCCCAAAACCTTTCTTTCCATGAAATATTTTACATTCTTTATTTGACAGAGTATTGTGCTGGCCCACAACCCAGAGGACCAAACTCACTTTGATTTTTTTAGGCAGTGGGCTTCTCTTTAGCATACATTTTAATGAGCACAGTTGTAATTATATTTAGCAACACCTTTTGGCTTTTTTGTATCACACTTATGGTTATTCTCCCATGAAACGTATGTTTTTCCCATCTACGTTCTAACATTTCACCAAAATTTGTATTGGTCCCTGTATACCTTTTGAAACAATCAAGTAATTTTGTGGATGGTTGGTGTATATGTATTTGTCTCATCTCCCAATGCCAGCTAGTCAGTTAACAGTGGCAATCCCTACAACTTCATTATATAGATTATAAACTGCTGAAGTGAAGCCCTGTGTCATTTTCTCACTGTCTTTGCCTGCATCCCTCTCTGAGTCTGATGAATCAGTCTTGGCCCCAGATACCCAATCCTTTCCCTCCCATCTGAGGAAGGCTTCCCAGAAATGACAGCTCCATCCTTTGCCTGTCTTCTCCAGCCTACACAGCATCACCATTGTCTTCACTCTGTAGGAAGGTAGACTTCAAGGTCAGACCCTAGGGCCCCAGCCCTCCTTTGACCACCAGAAGGACCCTGTTCAGGAAAATCTTTCCACAGATCTCTGCCTCTCTAATAGTTATTCATACCAAGTCTGGCCCTGACTGTCCCAGAGGTCCCTAGGACTCAAAGATGTAAAAACATCACTTAAAGTCTAAGTATGAATAGCTCCACCAAGAAATTTCCAGATGACATGGGGTATAAAAATGGCACATTGAATATATTCTTCAACAATAACCTTGTTATGAAAAAGAAAGGCTGAGAAACTGATCCAGTTTAAAGGAGACTAAAGACACCGGATCACGCAATGCAATACGCAATTCTAGACAGGCTCCTATAATGGAGGTTTAAAAAAAGTTACAAAGGACATTATTCAATGCATTGCCAAAAGTACTATATAAATAGGAGATTAGTTAAAAGTCTTATGCCAAATGTTAAATGTACTAAATTTACTACAGGGAATAACTGTACTGTACACAAGAGACTCTGCTTTTTCTTAAGAAATATACAAAGAAATAGTCCAGGGGAAAGTGCATGGTTTGTGAACTATATCCTCAGATACTCAGGAATGTATGCATAGTTTTCATGCATGTATGTGTGTGTTTATATACAGGGAGACACAGAGGGAGGGCAGGAGGCAGAAACAGAGAGAGAGAGACAGGAGAGAGATGGTAAATGAGTCAAAATATTAGTAAATAAATCTGGATGAATGGTTTATGGTTTTACCATCCATACAACTTTCCCACAAGTTAATTTTGTGAAATAAATACACTTTTTTTAAATGGACAATTCACTGTTTTTTGAACTTGACCTCACCTTTGAGTGTCTGACTTGGAAACCCACAGTTACCCTGAGCACCACAGACAGACCCCAGGAGTGTGCAATGCAATTTGAATACAGTCGTCTTGGGTTCTGTCCCAGACAAGAAACCTAGGAGCCTCTGCACACCGAAGCATTCTCACATTGCCACAGGACTTTACAAAATACTGAAGATACCCCCTTCCCTCCAAAAATTTTTTTTATAATTTTACACAACATAAAACGAACAATAAATTGAAGATGTTTACAGCATGGAACCCCTAATTTCTTTCTCACCTGGTGTAATCAGGTTGTTAGTCTTCTGGGGTTTTTTGGTGTGAATTGCTTTGCCAGCACTTCCTCTGTTCTGCTAGTCACCTACCTCACCTCCACGATTTCCATCCTCGCAAAACAAGTTGATGTCTTTTGTCTTATCCTTACTTTTTCTTATCATTCTCAAACTCACACTCATTTGAAATCCTTGACTTGTTTTAAGGGCTTGATTAAGATTATACTTCACATATCACATAATTCGCCCATTTAAAGTATGAAATTCCATGATTTTTTCCTATATTCACAGATATTTGCATGTCACAGTCAATGTTAAAATATTCATGATTTCAGAAAGAGACCTCATGACAGTTAGCTATCATCCTCCTCTTCCCTCCTCTTCCCAGGCCTAAGCAACTACTAACCTACTTTGTCTCTGTAGATTTCCTTATGTGGACATTTCACATGAATGCGATCATACCTGGTCATTTGTGACTGGCTTCATTCACTTGGCATATGTTTTCAAGGTTCATCCATGCTGTAGCATGTATCAGTGTTTTTAGTGCCAAAACATGCTGCATTGTATGGACAGACCATATTTATAAACCATTCATCGGTTGATGGACATTTGAGTCATTCTTACCTTTTGACTCAATGAATAGTACTGCTAAGAATATTTTTTATAAATTTTATGTGGACATATTTTCATTTCTCTTGAATATATACTTAGAAGTGGAATTCCTGGGTCATATGGTAACTCTATGTTGAACATTTTGAGGAAGCACCAGACTGTTTTCCCAAATTTCATTCCCACCAGCAGTGTATGAGGGTTCCACTTTCTCCACATTCTCAGTGTCACTTATTATCTGACTTTTTGTTGTCATTGTTTGTTTGTTTTATTTTGAGGGCAGTGTCACTGGCTGTCCTATGTAGGACCCAAATCAGGGCCCCTGGCTTCCCAAACCAGCGCTTAACCACCGCACCACTCGGCCGACCTCTGACTTTTTGATTCTAGCCATTTGTGTGTGTGTGTGTGTGTGTGTGTGTGTGTGTGTGTGTGTGTGTGTGTGTAGTGCTATGCCATAGTGGTTTTAATTTGCATTTCCCTTATGGCTAATGATGTCAAGCCTCCTCTCATCTAATCTTTTACTTTTTGTGGCATTTTGGGAAGTAGAGGAGTATGCCTGATCTATTGTGTTTAACTGAATAGCTCATTTTGTTGTGTGGCATGAAAAAATTTTCTTCTAAATATCTGAAAACACATATAGCAATACCAAGTCCTATCAGCATGTATAGATTTCTACTTCTATACTTTTTTTCATGTTAATATAGTTGCTATGTGATTAAGGGAGAGCACTATTGTGCACTAGATTTGCTCTACATGATTACTTCTTGGGTGGACTTGAGGGGAAAATTCACTCAAATGACTCCTCATGGTTGAGTAAAAGGCAGAACATGGCTGATTGCCAAAGCCTCTAGAAGCTCCAGGCTTTTTTGTCACCAGTGCTGCTTACATCTGTGGTGTATAAGTGTGTTCCACAGGTGGTAAATCTCAAAGAAATGTGAGAATTTTGACATGGGCACCATAGCATAAGATTGTTAGTGGATGGCAGGATGCTTTGATGGGCTTTTCCCTTTTAAGGTCATGTAAAAAATGGGATGTATCACACTTGTTAGATGATAATTGGGAAAGTTGGGTGAGGGTATATGGGAAGATATATTGGTCCATCTGTTCTTGTGCATTTTTAACCATTTCTGTATTGACAACATTTTTAAAAGATGGCAGGTGTCTCCTAAGGAAAGGGGTGGTGCAAAAGGATTTTCATGAAGGTACCTCAGTCCATCAAGACTAGAGTTTAGGTATTTCTCAATAAGGTGATTTCAGGAAGTGTCTTTTTTTTTTTTTTTTTTTGAGGTAAAGAAGGAAATCTCTTTCCATATAAAAGGAATGGAAAAGGACAGGAAGAATATTCAAAGTGTTTTTTGAAGTGTTTTGATGAAAGTTCCCATCTCATGGCTTGTAGTTCCTCTGAACAGTGGTCTAGGAAATCTGCTGAACAAATCGAAATGGCCTCCCTTTGAGGAAAGTCAATGAGATTTGAAATAGGTTTGAGAAGCAATGCAGAGAGAATGGACTCAGGAAACTGTGACCTAAGCTCCATTTGTTTTGTTCACATGTTAATGACCATGGGGTAATTATTTATAGAATGAATAATTGTTTCCTAGATAGTTTGAGGGCTGAATTTATCTGGCTACCAGGAGACTCAAATGTGGGATTTAATCCATTAGTGATCAATTATTTTTAGGAAGGCATTTCTGGAAAAACAGAGCTGAAATTGTGCCAAACAGGAAGAATTAAATGGGATTGGAAGGGGCTTATTTGTAGTGGAGATTTTGAAGTGTCAGTTACCTGAGAGACCATCAAGTCTACCTGAGACAGGGAGGGTAACAAGGGCTTGGATTGACAGGGATTGATGGGGAGTAAGTGGGAAAATGAATGAAGCAGAGTTTAAAAATTAACAAGGGGCATATAAACTGGAAGGATATGGGGATGAGGCCAAAGCTTGCAGTGTATTCTGTATTGTTCCAGATGGCAGAGGTGTTCCTGGTAATAAGCTCTATAGTGTGGAAGTATCTGTACTGGAATGAAAGTAAAGGGCCCCAAGATGAGATGATACAGGAACTGGGAGGCTGAGTTATTGCCTGCTCCATCCACGTGGATGTTAGAGCCCTCCACTGCCTCCTCTCAAGTTCCCTGCCATTGACACAACCCACCTTTTATTCTTCCCAGGGCCACCACAAATTCTGCACTTCTTTTCTGTAACCCCAAGCTTCAGATACAGTAGGGTCAATGGCATCACTCAAGACACAAAGATAGAAGTGGCTACCAGGAGACTCAAATGTGGGATTTAATCCAACAGTGATCAATTACTTTTAGGAAGGCATTTCTGGAAAAACAGAGCTGAAATGTTGTCAAACAGTGAGAGAGAGAGAGCTTTTTTTGTTTTTATCCTTATGGGATTCATCCATCTTACTGGAACAACTACCTCAAGTGCTCTCTGGGACACTCACTCCACTTTTGAATCCCAGTTTGTATAAGTGGAGCTGCCTTCCCTTCAGACCCCTGTTGTAAGGGTGCAGTCTTGGCTAATAAAAGCATTCCATGGAGGTCCCTGGTGAGTGCCCACATATCTGTAACCCTGGAACTCACCTCTGGGTCATAAGCTACAGGTGTTCTGGGGAGATTTATTAGGGCTCCACCATGGCCATGAATATCAAAGATGATGCCTCCATCCTGATAGCTGAATGGTACATGCTAAGGACAAGAGCTTGTGTTTTTGCATCAAGCATGAATGGAAGGAAGGCACCAAGATCAGCTTCCCCAAAGATAAGGATGCCAGGCCTGATGACATCCCTGCAAATATTGTTTTACTTCAAAAAAGAGCCACGTGCGTTTTTGGTCTAAGGCATCAGTATGCTGTGTGGTGCTTTGATCAGCATCCAGCAGGCGGAGCTTGGTCAGACTGAGGAAGCTGGGAGCAAGACAGGGTCACACACAGTGCAGGGATGAAGAGGCATAAGCTTATGTTCTACTAGCAAGGTCATTCTGTGCCTCTTTCTTTCCTGCTTACTTTCCCACTTATTCTAAGGTAACTTTTCCTTACTTTCAGCTTTATTTTACCCTGGAAGGTAGTGGGCTTCCTAGTCAACATTCCTACAACTGACAAGGTGGCTTACTTATGAGTAAAGAAAGATCATGTCACACTTAAAGGATGCTTCCCCAACATACTCACATGACCCATGAGGCAGACTTTTTAACCATTTCCTTTTTTTTTTTTTTTTTGGAGGGCAGTGTCACTGACACTCATATGTGGGACCCAAACTGGGGCCGCTAGCTTCCCAAGCCAGCACTTAAGCACCGTGTCACTCGGCCGGCCCCAGGCAGACTTTTAAGCATCACTGTACTCTCAAACTTCATCAGGGACGAAATGGGCTTCTGGGGCACATGCTGTATCTCAACTAGAGCTGCAAGGGACTGGTCACCTTTTAGAAACCATAGGAAGCAATCAGTAAGAGCTGAACTAGCTCCTTCCTTTCCCTAGGCACAAGCCCTGAGTTAACCAAAACCCATCCCCACAAAATAGTACACAGAAGAGACGTTACTATTAGAGGAACATTTATTAGGAAGAATCAACATTCTCCCCAAGGGAGGAATTACTTGGAGGTGGGAAAATATTTTCCCTGAGAATTCTTGGAAATGGTTTTGCGTCTAAATGGTAGACACACATCTCTGAAAGCTGTGCCTTCAGCATTGGTGAGAGCAGCCTGAGGTCCCCGGCCAGCTTGACGCCTGCACATGGGGATTGGATGGGGCACAGTCTCCCTGTGGGGCCCCTGTTGGAAGTGCTTCTAACATAATAGCCACTCCATAAATGCTGCAACTTTCTGGGGTGTTCTGTCCTTGTCTCTGATTTGTGTAACATGGAGAACTCTCGGAGTCAAAGGAAGCTCATTGTTGGCGTGATTTTGTATTTGTCGCTTTACAGCAGGGAGCCCTGGAGTTGAAAGGAGGGCCCTGGATGGGCCCTGCCTGGGCCTGTACTTCTGCCTTCTGCTGAGCTTTCCCAAACTTCACTGGGAAGGGAAGGAGCTCTTGAGGGCAGGGGATAACACTGCATTCGGTACGTACCCCAGTTTCTCCTTCAGAAGCTTCCTCATGTCTTTCTGACCTTGGGTCATCCCAGTCAAAGCAGCTCTACTTTGATCTGGGCTCTGCACCATGCAGATGACAAGGGACTGCGTTTTTCCTGGGAATTTTCTTGCTTTTTTGGATTCTCTCTCAGGATAAAAACAAAGAAAGCAGCATCTCATTTGTTCTCTCAATGGTCTTTCAGGAGCAGACTGCTCCTTCTGTGACATGACCTGGGAAGACCTGCTTCTGCACACCTCCTCTAATGCCATGACCCGAGTAGGAACCTTCTTTCTTCTCGGTTGGGATATTCACAACCCTGACTCGCCTCCACCAAGCTCTTGTGATTTGGGGCCTTGAACACAAGTCCTCTTTTTAGTTAAGCCCCTGGGAAGCTCCCATGTCCACACTGGAGACCCCCTGGGCATGAGTCAGTGAGGCTTTGTACGTTATGCTATGTGAGGCCAAGGACACATCGCAGGGATGGCCTTGGGTCTCATTCCCACTTATTCTTTGGGAAATTGCTGGCTTGTTGCTTGTCAGGATGTCCTACATTTTTACTGAAGAACATTGAGCTCCTCAGCTCTGTTTACCTCCCTGGAAATGGGTCTGGAAACATGTTGTGAATTGTTCTCCATCTCTGTCTCCTGCTGCAATTCTAGTGTATCACTCTATGTTACATTGTTATCCTTAGGCTGACATGTTGCCCTAGATTTTCTTGGGGGCCTTGGTGGGGGTGTTTTGAGAACTGGAATCAGTCTCTGACTTTCTTTGTCTGTGATGTTGAGTGTGACAGATAGATGTGTCTCTCTGGCACCTTTTATTCTCTGAGCAGCCTTGGGGTTCCCATGATGGTTTTCACAGGGTGACCTACTCAGGGCTCCCTGTCCTTTTTTGCCCACATGCGAAGTGGCAAGGAGATGACGATCCAAGACAGAGGAGAAATATGCTGTCCCCACTTTGTCTCCATGAAGACATATAGAGCTTATGCTAAGGGGCATGTAGCCCCCAGATTTGGAGTCCACTGTCACATTCAGCATGACTGAGCAGTGGGAGTAGGGAAGGGATGCTGAAAGGTTAAGAAAGAGAGAGACACACATAAGAGAGAAAAATGTAGTTGGGGTCAGGGGACTTCAGCTGCCTGGACTGAGCTGAGAGCCTGAATTGGGCCTGACTGCTCTTTTTATTGTCTTAAAAATAAGAAAAGATCAATGTAGCTTCCACAGTCTATGAGTCTCACACCCAAGAATTTAGCTCAGGGCCTAATCTCCCATGTCTGCAAGCTGCCATTACCTGAAAGTGTTGTCATGCACCTCGTAAGAGACAGAAACTTTGTCTGCCAAGGCTTACTGATAAGAATGCACTGCAAGTAGGACAGATATTATCGCATCAATAGGTCATTCCACATGCAGGCTGCCAGAACCTGAAGCAAGGGGTCTACGCCCCTTTTCCTCCTCCCATGCCTCCCATGTGGCTGTGCCTGTCTCAGGTTGTTCCTCCCTTGACTAACCAGCCATCTTTTGGCACCAAGTGGGGACACACACAGTAAGCACAATATTGAACTAATGATCTGTCTTTATGGAAAGGTGCATGAGGGCAGACAGGCAGGCAGTGTGACAAAATCTCCCCCTTTCTTTTTTAAAGTATGAGAAAGACAGACCTCGCAGATTTTTTATTTATTGCCCGTCAGAGGGCTGTTTGTCTGTTTCTGAGGACTAAACAGAATGAACATAGAACAATAAAACAACCATAGCACCAGCAAAAAACATCCACCCAAAGTTTTTATCCAGTTCACAGAATTTAAAGTCAAAAGTCTAGCTGTAGCCATGGAGAGTGTTTCTTCTCCAGGGAGTAGCTGGAGTTTAGCATTAGACATGTGATCTATTTTTGTTGCAGTTGTAAAATGTCCACAGTACGATTAGGAACATGTCCCAAAAGATGAGCTCATACCTCAGACCAAGGAGTATGATTTGATTATATGAATAAGGGGTTAAACAATGAGTAGAAACATTCCAGTCACAGTTTAAAGCAATCATAGTACATAAATTTTCCATTTGATCACCAAGAAGTACAACAGTAGTTTTTAAATCAGCTAATCTAACATTAATTTTCTGATCTATTTTAATTTGTTGATTTGATGATTTACTAACATTTTCATGCTATGTTACAAGAATAAAATTATCAGCATTAATGCCTAAGGGAAGGCAACTTACAAGGATCAGTACTGTTTAATGTAGAGTGACTCCAGAAACAGCAGCCACAGTAGCTATAGCTATATTTTCCATGATTGTTGGGATGAAAAGTCCAATAAATGTCTTAGTTCTATGTAAAATCTTATGAAGTAATTGTAAAACAATATGATCAGTTGGAGAACCTTCCCACACTCTAGAAGCGTGGACAGGGAGCCATAGTCCATGTCCTTTTCTTAAAATCATAATTTGCTCATGGGAGGCATTATCAATTGAAGAATTAATGCATGTATATAGACGGCATTGAGGACTTTCAACTAATTTTATTGTTTGATTAACAGTTATAATTCCTACTGAAAAAAAACAAAAGGAATTTTAAGACATGCCTATAAATAAACTGTTTTTGTTTCCTCAAATTAAAAAGTATATGTTTTGTTCTTTAGTTAGGTTCCCTTTATTTTGTCCAAGGCTTAAGGCCACTTTCCATAAAGTCTTTTGAAATAGGCCCCTAATAAGGCCTAAACATTTTCAACTGAAGAAGAGCAAGGGCTCCATCCATCCAGGTTATAGAGGAATAGGATTGAGTATCAATAATTTGAGAAGAATTATAAGTACTTACCCACCATCTGAGAAGTTGGTAATTGGAGCAATTAAATTGAGTGCAGTTACGGACTGTAGCCCCATGGGGACCCCAGTGTATTACTATTCCATAGGAATCATTAAATAACACCCAATCCATGTTTCCTCAACACTCTTCCCAATGAATATGGGACTGTCCATCAATCCAATTACTTTGATGGGTACACAGAGGAATAGGGGGAGAGAAGCTACGAGTGCTTGCCTCCTGTACTTCAAATTCCTTTCCAGAAATCATAAATATATCTTTAAAGGTGTCATTTTCTTTTTCTTTGGGAATTACCCATGATCCATACAAATCTTCTCTTCCATGAGCTGTTGCTCATGATAATTTGACACACGTGTTAGGTGCCTACAAAGGATGCTCTTCCGGGCCTGGAGAGATACAAGCAAAACCTCGTCCCCATGTTAATAAAGTTTCCAAATGTCATTGATTGGTTTGGATATCCTTCCACCAGATAAGGATATTTTCCAATAGTTTTGGACAGTGAAAATTATTAAAATGTTTTTCTGTAGCAGTACGCCCAAGATGTGGTTCATTACCTGAACCAGAGGTATTTAAAATTTTTTTAAAATAAACATGGCTCTTGCTAATTGTACCTGTGGGGACTCTGCTTTGTTGTCCCCCTTTTAAAATAATTTTTATAAACAAAATATGAAGAGACTGATTAGAATTATTGGAAAGTAATGTTTTAATATTTTGTACAGTATGTATGACATAAGCAGAGTCTGAGATAATATTTATAGGGTTTGAAAACATATGTAAAGCAGTTAAAACAGCCCTTAGTTTAGCTTTTTGAGTTGAGATGCAATCAATCTATATTACTCCATGGCCTTTTTTAGGGTCTAAGTCTCTTTATGAGAGAGAAAACAGCAGGCCAGAACTATATGATTTTGTCAGGTTAAGGAAAATAAGCCTTTTTAAATCCATAACCTCTAAAACATTAATTTTTATTGACAATCTAAAGTCAGTAATTGTAGAGAGATCCTAAGATCTTATAGTTGTCTCTTTAACTTCAAAGAGACTATCACAAGGAATGGTGGGGCTTGCCACCTGGGTTTAAAAGTGTTACCTCTAGGGTGGGCCGAGTGGCTCAGTTGATTAAGAGCTCGCTCAAGAGTACAAGCTAAGCTCTGAGCAATGGCAGTTCGATGCCAGCCCGAGCTGAGTTGCCATTGAGCTGCCAACAGGTGGCAGGATGGCTCAGCTAAAAAAAAAATAAAAAATAAAAAAAATAAATAAAAGTGTTATCTCAGCCTCAAGTAGCGGCTGCAGCAGCCATTTTGTTTACATTTTAGGTTATCTGTAAGAGTCTGATTTAAGATTAACATGACATCTTTCCAAGAGAGGTTAAAGACCTGGGTTAAGTTTTGGAAGACTTTTATGTACATGTCTAGATCGTCTGAAAACTTTCCTAAACAGCCCTGTATTTGTCTAAGATCCTGTAATGAAAAGGGGGATCTGAATTCGAGCAGATCTAAATTTTTCTGGCATTTCCGGTAAAGGGGGGAGATTTGTCCCTTGTCAGGAGTGCTTTAATGTAGGAAATCCTGAATTTGTAGGATAATTAGCATTTTCACTGGCAAATCCAGGAAGATATTTTGTAACCTTAAAAAGCATAGACTTGGGCTGGCCGAGTGGCGCATTGGTTAAGCACTGGCTTGGGACGCCAGCGTCCCTGGTTCGGGTCCCACATATGATAGCCAGTGACACTGCCCTCAAAAAAAAAAAAAAAAAAAAAGCATAGACTTGTGATAAAACGTGTCAAGGAACCAGGAATAATATGTCTCATTGTATTTAGAAGTTCTATTGATTTTCTTTCTGGTACTCATGTTCCCCCAGCCTAAAGAAGGTGCTGAAGCAGACAGATATAAGGCTGATACTTGTATTGACTATCTGTATTTCCCATGTTAGTTTTTAAAAGTATAGAGAAGAAAATCTCATTCACACTTCTTCACTCTGATGCTCGTCTGGCTGTGTTCCTCACGTAACTTTAAGGTCAGTCTTGGCTAAGGTGCGCTCGTATAAATCCTGGCCTGGTGGACACCGTCCCATGGAACAGTGTCCAGTCACCTTTCTGCCTTACGACTTGACCACAGAGCCACAGATTAGAGCCCACACAAGTTCTGTAGCTGAGGAGGTGGAACTATAATCAATCACTCACTCATTCACACTCATTCATAAGAAAAATTAGTTTTATTCACCCATTACCCTGGTTAAATTTCCCAAGACTTACCCTACCTCCAAACCAGGTAGGGGTCACGACACTGATTTGAGCCTTTTCGCTAACCATAATTCCCTTTTGCTGACTGATAGTCCTGTTTCCTTCTCCGGCCCCACGTTGGGCGCCACTTGTTGCATTCAGCACCACTGAGCAGTGGGAGTAGAGAAGGGACAGTGAAAGGTTAAGAAGGAGAGAGACACAAATAAGAGAGAAAAATGCCAGGAGCCAGGGGACTTCATCCTCGTGGACTAAGAGCTGAGTGCCCCAAATTGGGCCAGACTGTTCTTTTTATTGTCTTACAAATAAGAAAAGATCAATGTAGCTTCCACAGTCTGTGAGTCTCACACCCAAGAATTTAGCTCAGGGCCTAATCTCCCATGTCTGCAAGCTGCCATCACCTGAAGGTATTGTCATGCACCTCTTAAGAGACAGAAACTTCCTCTGCCAAGGCTTACTGATAAGAACACACTGCAAGGAGGACAGATATTGTCACATCAATAGGTCATTTCATATGCAGGCTGCCAGAATCTGAAGCAAGGGGTCTACGCCCCTTTTCCTCTTCCCATGCCTCCCATGGCTGTGCCTGTCTTAGGTCAGTCCTCCCTTGAGGAATCTTAGCCTTCACTGACTAACCAGCCATCTTTTGGCACCAAGTGGGGATACATAAAGTAAGCATAATATTGAAGTAATGATCTGTCTTTATGGAAAGATGCATGAGAGCAGACAGGCAGGCAGTGTGACAACAGTCCACCTCAGTTATCAGGCTGTTTGAGAAAGTAAGTTTAGAACACAACAAGGAATAGAATGTGCTTTCTTTCCAGGAAAATAATTCTATGGATTTAAGGACCCGGGGGAAAGATGACACAGCATCCTCATATGAAACTCTTTCATATGGGCTTCCAGCATGTGCTGTGCACTGGACCCCATGAAGGAAAGTTCCTGCCAGGTATTAAGGTGGTAGTCCCCAACCATGGATGATGGAAGCATCTCTGTTTTATTTCCATGTGTGATTTCACAGAAAGAATCAACAATGTCTGCGTGAGAGCATGCCACATGCTGTGCCCAGGCCCAGGCAGCCCACCCTCACAGATTTCTCACACTTGTTGGAATGTCCTGTCAGGACATGTTCAGGTTGTCTCTGAAGTAGACTCTGCCCTGACACCATTGTATCTTCTTCTGACAGTCTCACCCTGTGACCCGATAGGTCTTCCTCAGAGTCACATAACCAGATCTTTATCTGAGGAGCTCTCTGAGTCACTCCACAGAGGGTCCTTAGGGCCATTCTCTGGGCTGTTTCCCTTATTCTTCCCCTCAGCTTCCTTGAGCTGGAGCATTTATGAGCCCATGTCATAGAAGTTTCTGGCTTGGCTTAATCCAACATTTAAGTTTTTGCTACTCTGTCCTTTATACACAGAGATCCATGAGCGTCCACCATTGCTGTCTGGCTCAGGTATATCTGAAGAATAGCTTGGAGACCTCATCAGTGAGAGAGACTCATGGATTGTGCGGGGCAGGCTCTGCCGGTGTTGGATGAGTCCCATTCAAAGGCGATGTTCTGGATTTCTACAAAGCTCATTGCTGGGGGAAAACTCTCCAGGAAGGATGGAGATTGAAACCTGGGCATGGGAGGGTTGGCAGTAAACAGTCTTGGGAGCTGAACAACTAAAATCCTCCTGAGATCTTGGACCATGGATGGTAAACCCCACAAACTTCCTGTTGCTTGCACAACAAGCTCCATCCCAGGTGTTGATTTTTAAATAAGGTTTGATAATCTGATTCATTGTGAGGGCAATGCAAATATATGACACAGGTCTTAATCTGGAGTATAGTGCCAGGTGGTATGATTGGGAGTGTGCATTGAAGGCAGCCTTGGGGTCAGGTGAAACAGGTAGAACTTTTCCTTTCCACCCGCCCCCGCCCCTTTTCTTTCTCCTCTTGGCTCTGCCCTGATGCTGAGAAAAAGAAGGGCATCATTTCTGTCACTTCTTTCCATAGGAAACTCAGACATTCATGATCCAGGAAAAATCTGACTCTATTTTAATTACTAGAACTTTGTGTTCCTTCCTTTTATCAATTTTTATGGGTTTGAAATGTTTTCAATTTTTCCCTCTGAAACACTCAAGAAAAGATTTTGTCTATGAGGCGCACATTTGGTATTCTCAGTCAGAAGTCCTCTGCTCAAGGAGGGTGGAGAACCTGAGGCCAACAGTCGCCTCTCTGCTCCCTCACATAGAACCCTGTAAGATGGGGCCGAGCTCAGGCTCCAGCCTCTGCTGAGAGGCTCTCAGAGGCTCAGCACTACACTCCTGATCAGACTGACACATAGGGAGGCTCTGTGCAGTGATGCCTGACATGTGAATGTGACCCATGTGAAGTGCTGGGGAACTCAGTTCTCCTGCAGAGATCCCAAACTCTCTGAATAACCCAAGCCAGGGCCAGGAAATCACTGCTAGGGGTTGGATTCTGGACTCGGTCCCCTACCACACCCAGATGGTCTGTGAGCTTCCAAGAAACAGTCAAAGCTGAACCCGGCCATGCCTATTCCACGAAGATTTCTGTTCTCTCAGAGTCCCCACCTCAGATGTTACTCTGAGCCAACCATACTCATTTTAAAAGGCGGGACTAGGAACAGAAACAACACTAAAGAAACTCTGATGGGGCTCGCTCAGGGTTCCTTACCTTTGGGATGTTGCTGGTTTCCCAGATGGGTGGTAAAGACGAAATCCCCACCAGGTGGCACAGGAACAGAAGGAACCGCCAGAACCCACACAGGCAAGTGAGGATCACGATATTGAGCCGAAGCTCAGACAAATGTCAAGAAAACTATTCAGAAATAAGAACACATTCCATTCTGCGAACTCCATGATCAGAATTGCCAAGCTGCCTGAAGCAAGTGAGCTCTGAGAGTGCAGACTCTTGACTTTATTGCCAGCCTGCATCGCAGACCATTGATGAGTCACAAAGGGTTGAGACACAGCCCCTCCCCCCCACCAGCCCAGAAGATTCCTCCATTCTTCTTGGGCCTCTAGGTCCCTTTGCCCTACCTTGACATTCTATTTTCCAAACCAGCATTCATTATATCATATATTTACCTTACTGAAATGTTCTGCTGATTCCATCTGTAACTCAGATTTTACTTGGGTTCCCTTTTATTGTGTGTAGACCCTGACTTGGGCTTACCATGTCCACCACCTCAAAAGTCTGAAATACTGCCTGATATGTTTGCTTGTACCCAGACATTCACACTCAGGGTCATCTATGTCCTCAAATCCATCTTTTCTATAGAATGTTTTGCCTCACATGGACCAAGACATAGAACTTAAAGTTCTTTTATACTTATTTCTCTGAATGTTGATCAGCAAATTTTGGTGTATTTCAATTAGCCTTTACTCTCTTCCATCAGAGGGGCTGACTCCAATAATTAAAATGAATAATTCATTTATTCAGCATTCACACAACTGAAATTAGTATAAAGTAAATGTAAAGAATTAAACCCTCGAATGATCTTGGGGTAAGTCTGCAGCACTTACTTCTCTGACGTTAGTGAAGCTTAAATTGCACATATACTTTTGGGACATGCAACACATACACACACACACACACACACACACACACACACAGAGTTTCCCACTATCACCATCCAGCACCACACTGGGACATTTTTAGAATCCAGGAACCTACATGGACAAGTCATTATCACTCAAAGTCCATAGTATACATGTGGATTCACTCTTGGTCTTGTACATTCTATGGGTTTAGACAAATGTATAAGGACAGGTGTTCCCCATTATATATCAAACAGAGTAGGTTCACTGCCCTGAAAATCCTCTGTTTAATGCCTATTCACCACTCTGTCCCCATCCCTGGGCAAACACTGATCTCTTTACTGTCTCCAGAGCTTTGCTTTTCCAGAAAGTCATCTAGCTGGAATCATAAACTGTGTAGCCTTTTCAGATTGGCTTTTTTCACTTAGTAATATGCATTTAAGGTTATTTCATATCTTTTCATGGCTTAATAGCTCATTTCTTTTTAGTGCTGAATAATATTCTATTTTCTAGATGTACCACAGTTGCTTTATCCATTCACCCTGAACATTTTAGTTGCTTCCCAGTTGTGGCAACTATGAATGGAGCTCTTATAAACTTCCTTTATTAAAAAACAAACAAACAAATATAAATCTTATTGAGATATAATTCACATGCCATACGATTAACATATTAAAAGTGCATAATTAAATGGCTTTTAGTATATTCACAATGTTGTGCATCCATCACCACAGTCAATTTTGGAACATGGTCAACACCCAGAAAGAAATAGATCCCTTTAGCCTTCACCCTTCATTCCTCTTATTTCCCCAGCCCTAGGCTACCACTAATCTACCTTCTCTGTGGCTTGGTGAATTCTGAATATTTCATACCATGGAATCATACACTATGTGACTGTTTCCTAGTTGTTCTTCACTGTATTCAGTTTATGTAATAAACTTACCATATGAATGCAAAGCATCATATGTGTATCTGTATGTGCTTCTGGTGAACACACCTAAATAAGCATCAGTTGATTCCTGCAGAAAAGTCTCAACATTCAGAGAGCAAGTGAAGAGTCTGCCACTCATTGGTAATGTCTTAAATGGTTATTTAACCTTTCTTGCTCTCATTACCTCTTTTGTGAAATAGATAATAAATCTAACTCACAAAGTTCTGGTGGGAATGGCAAGAGATAATTTCAGTGAAATACTCAGCATGGTATCTGACATATAGTAAGGCCTTAGGAAGTGATAAGGAAAGTGACATATAGTAAGTGATAAGGAAATAAATATGTTGGTTGCTTTTTGTTCAATTGTGACCTTCTGAATCAGTCAGAGTTCTTGATGGAAAAAGATAGACACGGCCTCTGGCTAACCTAAGCAGCAGAGAAATGTCTTGGATGGTCTCAGAGAGCTCAATGAATCAACTAAATGAGGCTCAGAGCAGAGGTGGGAAGCAGGGATGCCGGGCAGCTGAGGACACAGCCAGGGTCAGCTCCTAGGATCACCACCCCTGACACTCAGGATGAAACACCCTTGGTGAGAGGAACCAGTATCTGATTCTGGGTCAGCTGTTCACATCTCAGCTGCCAGTGTTCATGGAGAGACAGTATCCAACCTCTTTGACTCCCACAGTCTGAAGCAAATCTCTTTTTCCTATTAAGAGTCACACAGCAGGGCCTGTTTTAGAAATAGAAATGGAATTTGTATGTAGAGTTTGTAAACAAAGTTTCAGTCGTAGCGTAAAGAACACTGTTTTGACATAGCAGAGAACATTGTACCAAAAATAAAGAAAATCATCACAACCCCAGAAATATATCTTCACAATATAAAATAGTTAAAAATACTTTCTGGTTGTCATTTGTTTTTTCAGGTCAAATATCTACTAGATAGTAGGCAGCTAAGACAAAACAGTGAAATAAATAGAATCAGTAATTCAACGTGTGATTAGTATAATCATAATCATTTCTTCAAATCTTTAAAAAGTGGTCTAGGGTAGGCCGAGTGGCGCATTGGTTAAGAGCTGGCTTGGGATGCCAGTGGCCCTGGTTCAGATCCCACATATGAGGGCCAGTGACTCTGCCCTCTACAGCTAAGATGGTGAACAACAGCTCCACCTGGAACTGGGCTGTGAGCCCCGGTGACGGTATAGGCTGCAGCTCCTGCTGCAGAGGGCTGTCATAGGCTACAGTGAGTGACTGGCAGCCAGTGTGAGCTGCCAATAGCCGCGGTGAACTACCATCCAGATGCTGGTGACAGATCTGCCTCATCTGGGAAGAGCGCAATGACGATACCAACATGGGCCAGTGAAGCAACGTCCTGTCCTCCGCAATTAGACTGAAGAACAAAATAAGACAGCAACTTGTCTGTTCCTCTTCCCCGATTCCACAATGCTGTTCCTGTACCCCAATTCCCCAATAAAGTCTTTAAAAAACAAAAAAAGTGGTCTAAAATGTTGATTTCTCAGTTTGAACTCATATTCAGGCCAATTTAAAATATGGGGAGATTAGTTATGCTCTCTTTCTCCCCATTAACAAATTTGAGAGTTTTTTTTTTTTTTTAGCTGAGCCATCCTGCCACCTTTTGGCAGCTCAATGGCAACTCAGCTCAGGCTGGCATCGAACAGCCGTTGCTCAGAGCTCAGCTCGCACACTTGAGTGAGCTCAGCTCGCACACTTGACTGAGCTTTTAACCAACTGAGCCACTCGGCTGGCCCGAGAGTGTTTTTAATTAACATGAATAGAGCACCTGGAAAACAGTCAGAGGGGACTGTGGGCTTGTAAGTCGATAACAAAAACCAGTTTTTCAAAGTTAGTTGATAATGAATTAGCAAGAGATTAATTCTGATGTCCCTAAAAGATATTCTCTGATATTTCCAGGAACCACACAGACCTTTAGACAGAAGGCAGGAGCAAGAGATGAGAAAAAATTGCTTCAGTAGAAAAATTGGCCTCTTTCCATTAACAGTAAACACTTCCAACTCTCTCCCATATCAAAATAAAACCCTCCCTCCACATCTTCTCCTGCAAGCTCTACCCTGCTTTCCCCTCCCCTTGACTGTCCCAAGCTTTTTGATAGTTGCTTATATTCATTTTTCCTACTTCCTCACCTTCCTCTCATTTCCTAGCCCACTGCAGCCTGGCTTCTAGGCCCTCCACTCCACTTAAGCATCACTTGTCAAAGTCACCTACAACTTCCTTATAGCTAAACTTAACAGACACCTTTCAATCTTTGTCTTTCTTGGCCTTACAGCAGCTCTGGATGATAGCTATCTCTTGGAAATACTGTCTTTACTAAACAGCCATAACTCAATAGTCTCAAGGTTTTCCTCCTGTGTATATTCAATTGGAATACATTGTCTTGGATTTTACAAAGGCACACAAAATGCAGCACGCCAAGACTGAACTTACAATCTTTCTCTGCACTTTTCCTCCTATGTCCTCCTTCTAAATGAATACCTTCCACATGCAAAGGTGTTCAAGCTAAAGACTCAAGCACCATCTTTGCCTTCCCCTCTCCTCCAGTACCCAACCTGTCAGCCCACCACCAACCAGTCAGTCAGGGCTAGTTATAACACTGCCCAAGTAGCATTCACATATTTCTACTTTTCTGCATCCTTTCTGAAACTGCCCTAGTCCAAATAACCAACTAAATAACTGGATGATCTGAATGACCTCATGCCTTTGAGCCTCAATGTCCTGGTTTGTAATATGAGACATTTAGAATGAACACCGAGTTTCTTTCTTCTCAATATTCTGTCATTGTAAGGATTTAAAACCAAGGAGGGCCTCAGGGTGAAACAAATTCTAGTGCTTTGGGAGACCATGTCACTTTCCCCATTTGAATTACACACTGGGGTGACCAAGGTTGTGCTTCACATACTCCCATAGCACTGCTCTTAAGGACAATCACAGGGTCTTCAAGACAGCTTACAATAAGGCCCTTTCTCTTCAATAGGGCCTGATGACACATTTGAATTGTAGAATATATTTTAAAAAGAGATTTTCTACATTGGCAAAAAATGTGTCTACCTTGTTTAAGTTGTCTAAAAATTCCTATTTGGAGAACAATGTCCTGTGTAAAAATTTAGTCAATCTTTGTTGAATATCACTTGAGGATACATACACAAAAGTCTGAATAATAGGAAAAGGTTGATGGAGATTAAGGGAGAGGGGCAGTAATGAAATATTCTGGTTGATTTTCTACAATAGAAGGATGAAAATGAAAGCCTTATAAAAGAAGAGTAAACAAATTAGGTCAGCACTTTATATGAAAACAAATAAACAAAATAAATATAAGCATTGAAAACTGTTAAGTGACACAATAATTTAGATTCTGATAAGGAGTTAAATAGGCAGCCATTTTAATGGGAGAGAAGGTAGACTGTGAGAAATTGGACAACTTAAAGAGGCAAGAGCCAAAAACATAAGAGGTCCCTTCCTGCCCTGGGGATTCTTTTGGTTCTGAAGTATGTTCGTCCACTGTCCATCTGAGTAAAGACCTGGTGAGGATATCATATATTCTCCAAAAGGGGCATCCATCTACGGGAGAAAGATGTGTCATCTCTCTCCAAAGCTCATTAGCAGATTGAAAGTGTGACCCTGAATTACTGTGATTAAGGATTAATTTCTAATTCTAGGGACAGAGCTCTCCTCAAATGAGTAAGTCTCCTCAAATGAGTAGGTCTTCACACAAAGCACAGACTCACAAGTATGGATAAAACACAGATAGCCTTTAATGCTGCTTTCCATCTTCCCAATACCTAATGGGAAAGAAAGGGGAGTTTCTCTAGCAAAGAGGGAAATTGTTAGAGTTCTCCAGCTCTCCAAGCCAGGTACCTTGCCCACTAATAAAGGAGAAGTGTGAGGCCTTCTTACTGGCATACGAAACCTTGAGAAAACTGGGTCCTCCTCATATGTTTAGGGAAAACACAGTACTTTTAACAGCCAACCCAGTGGGACAATAGCAAAATCACAGCCTAGATGAATAACCTGATACCTCAGACTCTCCCAGGAAGATAACATTTGGGCTCCTACCATTTATTGGGATAGCTGTGTCCCAGCCCTTTGGAAATTGTCTAGACATTCCGAGGTTAGGTTTCTCAGGCAAAAGTCACCTGCCAGTCCCTTTAAAATATGTAACTAAAAGCTATCTACACTTTTATATTTTAAATGTATTGTTGGGGCTTTATTTCAAACTGCAATATTGTAAAATTGCTTCATATAGCTTTCAATCCAAGGCAGTGGCTTTCATATTCTTTTTGACACACACAGAAATATATATATGATAAAAATAATAATTTTTATCATAGACCAGTACACACACATGCACAAAGCTAATAAAAAAGTTTTATGGAATTTCACTGACCCTTATTATATACAATACAGTTTAATATCTATTCCATTTTGTTTCATTGTTTTTTTTTAAGTGTTTGTCATAACCCCACAATTATTTCATAGTTCACTCATGGGTCAGGACCTGCTGTTTGAGAAACTCTATTTTAAAATTGTAGGCTCCAGATACTCTAGTCTGTTGTCTGGTGTCCAAATTTTAAAAAGGCTCACTACATTGCATTATTAGAAAGCAGTGTTTGCTAAAGGAACCTCAGTCCCCCTAAAGATCATTGACTCTAAGCCAGTGAAAGGAAAATACAAGATGGTCCTGATATATGTTGTATGAGAAAGTAAGAAAATGTTAAAAGAATGACGGAGACATGTCAAGCAGACCCAGAAGCCAGTTTCAAGTGAATCCCACTGTCTAAACCTGTGTCAATATGAACATCAAAATAAATACGGATTACGGACTATACAAAAATATAAAATATATAGATGGGCAGGCCGAGTGGCTCAGTTAGAGCATGTGCTCTTAACAACAAGGTTGCTGGTTCGACTCCTGCATGGGATGGTGTACTGTGCCCCACCCCCACACACACATACACACACTTAAGATTGAAAGCGGTGACTGGACTTGGAGCTGAGCTTGCGCCCTCCACAACTAAGATTGATGGACAACAACTTGACTTGGAGCCAATGAGTCCTAGAAAAAACACAATGTTCCCCTTCCCCAATTCCCCAACACTGTTCCCCTCCCCAATTCACCAATAAAATCTTTACAAATAAATAAATAAATAAAATAGAAAACCATGAGCTCATCTGAATAGAAATGAATGAAAAATTTGATGAATATATATATGTGGTCTCAAAGCACCAATTCACAAAATAGTAATAACAAAGGAAAAAAAGAGAACTTTACTGTATAAAAGTCTGGTATAAAACACTGTAATCAAATGCCTAAATTGAACTTCATTAGTAATCGGGTTAATAAAAACCATGCAGGATGAAATAAAGTCAGCCTAATCTGTGTGCTATTCCTACCAAAGACATGTGACTGAAAACTAAACATGAGGAAATGTCAAACAAATCCAAATTTAAAGACATACTACAATATAGCTACATTATAATACCTAATTAACACTTAGGGAAATCAAGCATCAACTGAAGAGCTGTTCCAGAGTAAAAGACATTACCTTTTGTTACACAACTTTTAATGATATTGTTATACCATGTGCATTTACTTACAATTCAAAAAGTTAATTCATTAAACATTTTAAATAAATGAATGCATGCATGCTTTTACAAATGTGAACAGTCTGACCCAGACATTCTATTTCTATGTATATACTCTAGAGAAGTCTTGAAAATACATGTATACAAAGGTGACTGATAAATCATAATTATTCTAAAATATCAATACTATACCTTGCATCATATACTTTCTAAGATTCTAGGTGATAGGCTCAAGTTCCTTTGGGAAAAATCATCAGAGAGAAAACTAGATGTTTAACAAAATCCAGGAAATATAGATGAAAGGCACAGCAATATAAAAGTAAATATTTTCCTTTGAAAGCTTTAGTAAATAAAGTTGAAGCAAAGAAATCCCAATATTGGAGTTTGGTCTAATCCTGGTATAATGGGGGACAATACTGACATGTCTACTCATGTAAGATAGAGCTCATTTTGGCAGGTCAGAATAAAATGAAATGTACTGATGGCTCTAGCATGGAATTACTCTGGGAAGAGCTAAGGCTATATTTCCCAGTGTGTTATAGAAAGTAATGAAATTTCTTAACTGCTTTTATAGACAGAAAAACCCATATGTCTAGATTTAGGCATTTCGGTAGACTAGATTATTCTTCAAAATATTAATTCTCCCTCCCCTCCTCCATGCAAAGATTATTTTACCTGTTGAGTTGGTCATGTTTCTTCTGTGGGCAATGGGATGTTAGCAGATGTGAGATGAGCAGATGCCCTTGTGGGGTTGAACCCATCTTTTGCAATTCTGCTATATCAATGGGGAAGTAAATATTCCCCAGGTAGCCACATTCCCTTTCCCTCTGGGTCCAGAATAAATTCATCCTGAGCATTATCTGAATGAAACTTACAGGCAAATATGCAACTAAAGACAGAGACACTCAAAGCAAGCCCAGCTTGTGTCAGCTAACACCTTAGCTGACATAAACCAGTGATAAGCAGAATAAATTGGTGCTTTAAGTCCCTGATTTTGTGTGGTTTGTTATACAATATTATACCTAATAGATAGAGAAATGAATAACATAAAGGGCATGTTACTGTAACAGAAACTATGTGGCAATGAATTTTGATATCAGGTAGTAAAGAGAGAGGAGGTTATTAAGCAAGCTATTCTCCTCTTAATGATTATACAAAAGTGGGGAGGCAGTGTAAGAATTTATTGTCCAACTATATGGAGGAATCTCTGTAAGGTTATTCATTACAGGGAATTGAGAATAAAAATTTATTATCATACTTACACACAGATTATTAAAGTATTTAACAAGTGGAAAAGAACAGGTACCATCCTACTTAAACGGGTACAACAAACACAAATGGATTTTGGTCATAAGTTACTGCTATGGCTATAATGGTACAACCCAGCTTAATAGACACTATAATTCCATATTCTTTAGAACTTCACAAAGATTTCTCTATGTTGATCATAAAAAAAGAGTAGAATAACAGCAAGCAACTTTTTTGCAACAAAAGAGGAATAGGAGCATTCCAATTTTTCAATAACTATTTACAATTATTTTTTTCTCCCACCCCATACTTATAGTGAAGACTCTTTTTTTCTAATTTCTTTCTATGATGAAAAATTAGATATCAGTCTCAGTTCCCAACTAGATCATACTACAATATAAAAAATAAATCCAGGCGGCCCGCGGCCCACCTAGAGTTCAGCAAGAGCGCGTTGGTTTGTGGTCTGAGGCAGAAGCCTCAGGCCGGGCAAGTGCGGGAGGAGAGAGAGGAGACGACTGTGCAGAGGTACGAGCTGCACCCGCGGCTCGCTGGGTCCCCAGGAAGCAGGGTGCAGAGCCCCGCAGCGGCAGGGCAAGATCAGTCCCTGCACCCTCCCGGTTCAGGGATCAGTCTCTGTGCCCACCGGGTCCCGCGGAGCACAGAAGCCTGAAACCCGGGAGCAGGGGAAAACAGAGGACTCGCCCGCGGAGAAGCAGCGCGCGCTGGGCGGAGACGCAGATCCCGGAGAGACGGAGCGGGGATCGGAGCCGCGTGGAAAGGTGCGCGCAGTCCCCTGAACCCCGGCGGCAGTCCCTCCAGGAGCGCAGCAGGAGAACGGCGCGGGCGCGCGCCGGCTCCAAGGCAGAAGCCTTAAACCCGGGAGCAGGGGAAACACAGGACTCGCCCGCGGAGACGCAGCGCGCTGGCCGGAGTCACAGGTCCCGGAGAGACAGAGCGGGGATCAGAGCCACGCAGCACGGTGCGCGCAATCCCCTAAATCCCGGCAGACCATTTGGGAGAGCAGCAGGAGATCCGCGCGGGCGCGCCGGCTCCGAGGCAGAAGCCTGGAACCCGGGAGCAGGGGAAAAAGAGGACTCGCTCGGACAAGCAGCGCGCCGGGTGGAGACGCAGGTCCCCGAGAGACGCGGATCGGGGATCTTGGCCACACGCACTGGGTCCAAACAAACAGACACAAGAATCATCATACCCGGAGGCCAACTTTAGATAAAACCAGAGCATTTCTGGGTTTGACATACAAGAGTCACACCCAAAAAGAAGTTACTACAGGTACTAAGACCCATAGGGTCCAAGTTTCATCAGAGGGGTCAATCCTCTCACAGCAGCTCATAAACTGCAGAAGCTGCTGATCCTCACAGCTAATCAATCTGGGAGTCAATCCCACCTACTGACAAACCAAAAGTAATCAAAACTAAAACTTCAACAAGTGAGGACGCACGACACAAGGAACACCTCAGATACAAGCACAGGAGAATAGGGAGACTGAGTAATTCAAATATAAAGGACACACACCATATAAGTTTACCCAGAAAAGACTGAGAAATCTGGGGGATCTATCTGTTATATTGAAGCAAACACAAAGAGTAAGCCAGAATGGGGAGACAAAGAAACATAACACAAATAAAAGAACAGAAGAAACTTCCTGAATCAGTGGAAATAGAGGAAATAGAGGTAACCAACCTATCGGAGACAGAGTTCAGAACACTGATTATTAGAATGTTCAAGGAAATTAATGAAAACATAAAGAAGGATAGAGAAATCATGAAAAGCAACCAGCTAGAACTTAAGAACACAATTACTGAATTAAATAACAAACTTGATGGAATCACTAGCAGACTGGATGAAGCAGAAAATCGAATCAGTGACTTAGAAGACAAAATAGCAGAGATCACCCATGCGGTACAACAAAAAGAAAATAGAATGAAAAACATGGAAAATAGTTTAAGAGAGCTGGGGGACAACATCAGACGCAATAACCTAAGGGTCATTGGAGTACCAGAAGGAGAAGAGAGGGAGCAAGGGATTGAGAATATATTTGAAGTTATAATGTCTGAAAACTTCCCTAATCTGGCAAAGGACATTGAAATACAAGCCCAGGAAGTGCAGAGAGTTCCAAACAGGATGATTCCAAACAGGCCCACTCCAAGACACATTATAATGAAAATGGCAAGGGTTAAGGACAAAGACAGAATCCTTAAAGCAGCAAGGGAAAGGCAGCAAGTTACTTACAAGGGTACCCCCATAAGATTATCAGCTGACTTTTCTACAGAAACTTTGCAGGCCAGAAGAGAGTGGCAGGAGGTTTTCAAAGTGATGAAAAATAAAGGCCTACAACCAAGATTGCTGTATCCAGCAAGGTTATCATTTAAAATCGAAGGCGAGATAAGGAGCTTTGCAGAAAAAAATAAGTTAAGGGAATTCATTACCACGAAGCCAGCTTTGCAGGAAATGCTAAAAAGGCTTCTTTAAGTAGAAGAGAAAAACAACCTATGAAAGACTACGAACACAAATAAGAAAATGGCAATAAATACACACATATCAATAATCACATTAAATGTAAATGGATTAAATGCTCCAATAAAAAGACATAGGGTGGCTGAATGGATAAGAAAGCAAGACCCCAGTATATGCTGTATACAAGAGACTCACCTCAGATCCAAAGACTCATACAGGCTGAAAGTAAAGGGATGGAGTAAAATATTTCATGCAAATGGTACTGAGAAAAAAGCTGGAGTAGTGATACTTATATCAGATAAAATGGACTTTAAATTGAAGAATATAACAAAGGACAAAGAAGGACACTTCATAGTAATGAAGGGATCGATCCAACAAGAGGACATAACTCTAGTAAACATCTATGCACCTAACATAGGAGCCCCTAAATATATAAAACAGATATTGTCAGACATAAAGACAGAGATCAACAGTAACACTATCATAGTAGGGGACTTCAACACCCTGTTGTCACTAATGGACAGATCGTCCAGATAGAAAATCAATGTGGAAACAGCGACCTTAAATGACACATTAGACCAGCTGGATTTAACAGACATTTTCAGAGCATTTCATCCCAAAGCTACAGAATATACGTTCTTTTCAAGTGCACATGGAACATTTTCTAAGATAGACCACATGTTAGGTCACAAAACAAGTCTCAATAAATTTAAGAAGATTGAAATCATTTCAACTGTATTCTCTGACCACAATGCTATGAAACTAGAAATCAATTATAAGAAGAAATCCGGGAAGCTGACAAATAAATAGAGGCTAAACAATATGCTATTAAATAGTGAGTGGGTCACAAATGAGATCAAGGAGGAAATCAAAAGATACCTCGAGACAAACGAAAATGAAAACACTACGACCCAAAATCTCTGGGATGCTGCGAAAGCAGTCCTAAGAGGGAAGTTTATAGCAGTGCAGGCCTACCTAAAGAAGGAAGAAAAATCTCAAATCAACAGGTTATCCTTACACCTAAGGGAACTGGAAAAAGAACAGCAAAAGAGGCCCAAGGGGAGTACAAGAAAGGAGATAATAAAGACCAGAGCAGAAATAAACAATATAGAGAACAGAAAAACAATTCAAAAGATCAATGAAACCAAGAGCTGGTTTCTTGAGAAGATAAACAAAATTGACAAACCTCTAGCCAGGCTCATCAAAAAAAAAAGAGAGAGGACTCAAATTAGCAAAATCAGAAATGAAAGAGGGGAAATGACTACAGACATCACAGAAATCCAAAAAATTCTAAGAAATTACTATGAGCAACTATATGCCAACAAATTTGACAATCTGGATGAAATGGATAATTTTCTAGAAGCATACAACCTTCCAAAGCTAACTCAAGAAGAAACAGAAAATCTAAATACCCTGATTACTACCAAGGAAATTGAATCAGTAATTGACAAGCTCCCAAAAAACAAAAGCCCTGGACCAGACGGCTTCACAAGTGAATTTTATCAAACATTCAAAAAAGAACTATCACCTATTCTTCTCAAACTATTCCAAAAAATCCAGAAGGAGGGAAGGCTCCCAAACTCTTTTTATGAAGCCTCTATCACCCTGATTCCAAAACCAGATAAAGACATCACAAAAAAGGAAAACTACAGGCCAATCTCCCTGATGAATATAGATGCAAAAATTCTCAATAAAATATTAGCAAACAGAATTCAGCAATATATTAAGAAGATCATACATCATGATCAAGTGGGATTCATCCCTAGTGCGCAAGGCTGGTTCAACATCCGTAAATCAATTAATGTGATACACCACATCAACAAAATGAAGGATAAAGATCACATGGTCATTTCAATAGATGCAGAAAAAGCATTTGACAAAATCCAACAGCCATTTATGTTAAAAACCCTTAGCAAAGTGGGAATACAGGGATCATATCTCAACATAATAAAAGCCATATATGATAAACCTACAGCTAACATCATACTCAATGGGGAAAAGCTAAAACCATTCCCCTTAAGATCAGGAACAAGACAAGGCTGTCCACTTTCTCCTCTTTTATTCAACATAGTTCTGGAAGTTCTAGCCACAGCAATCAGACAACAAAAAGAAATAAAAGGCATCCAAATTGGCAATGAAGAAGTAAAATTGTCATTATATGCAGATGACATGATACTGTATATAGAAAACCCCAAAGACTCCATCAAAAAACTATTGGAACTGATAGACGAATTCAGTAAAGTAGCAGGATATAAAATCAATGTTCAGAAATCGGTGGCATTTGCATATACCAATAATAAACTAATGGAAAGAGAAATTAAGAAAACTGTCCCATTTACAATTGCGTCAAGAACTATAAAATACCTAGGAATAAATTTAACCAAAGAAGTGAAAGATCTGTACTCAGAAAATTATAAGACACTGAAGAAAGAAATCATAGAAGATACAAATAAATGGAAACACCTACCATGCTCATGGATAGGAAGAATTAATATAGTTAAAATGTCCATACTGCCTAAAGCAATATATAGATTCAATGCAATTCCTATCAAACTACCAAGGGCATTTTTCACAGAAATAGAAAATATAATCCTAAAGTTTATATGGAATCATAAAAGACCCAGAATAGCCTCGGCAATTCTGAGGAATAAAAACAAAGTCGGGGGGATCACGCTACCAGACATCAAAACCTACTACAAGGCCACAGTAATCAAGACAGTTTGGTATTGGCATAAAAACAGGCACATCGATCAGTGGAACAGAACAGAGAGCCCAGAAATAAATCCAAGCATTTACGGACAGTTAATCTATGACAAGGGAAGCAAGAATTTACACTGGAGTAAAGATAGTCTATTCAATAAATGGTGCTGGGAAAATTGGACTGACACATGCAAAAAAATGAAACTGGATCATCTCCTTACGCCTTATACAAGAACAAATTCAAAATGGATTAAAGACTTAAATGTAAGACCTGAAACCATAAAAATCCTAAATGAAAATATAGGGAGTACATTTGCAGACATTACCCAGAGCAATATTTTTATTGATACATCCCTACGGGCAAGAGAAGTAAAAGAAAAAATGAACATATGGGATTATATCAGACTTAAAAGTTTTTTCACAACAAAGGAAACCATTAATAAAACAAAAAGGAAGCCTACTGAATGGGAGAATATATTTGCCAACGATATATCTGATAAGGGGTTAATATCCAAAATTTATAAAACACTCATGAAACTCAACACCAAAAAAGCAAACAACCCAATTAAAAAATGGGCAGAAGATATGAAGAGACATTTCTCTAAAGAGGACATACAGATGGCCAACAGGCATATGAAAAAAAGTTCAACCTCACTGGTCATTAGGGAAATGCAAATAAAAACCACCATGAGATACCACCTCACTCCAGTCAGAATGGCTATCATCAACAAATCAACAAACAACAAGTGCTGGCGGGGCTGTGGGGAAAAGGGGACCCTGCTGCACTGTTGGTGGGACTGCAGATTGGTGCAGCCACTATGGAAGTCAGTATGGAGGTATCTCAAAGAACTGGAAATAGAGCTACCTTTTGACCCAGCAATTCCACTCCTAGGTATTTATCCTGAAAAAACCAAGACACTTATTCAAAAAAAGTTATGCACCCCGATGTTCATAACAGCACAATTTACAATAGCTAAGACTTGGAAACAACCAAAATGCCCGTCAGTAGATGACTGGATTAAGAAACTGTGGTGTATTTATACAATGGAGTATTACTCCGCTATAAAGAAGAATGAAATCGTGCCATTTGCAATGATATGGATGGACCTAGAGACTATAATGTTGAGTGAAATAAGTCAGTCAGAGAAGGACAAATACCATATGATCTCACTCATATGTGGAATATGAAAAACTGTATGAATGAACAAAGTAAACAGAAACTGTCTCATAGATATAGAGGAAAAATCAGGGTTGCTAATTTGGAGAGGAATGGGGATGAGGGAGAAGGGGAAGGGATTAGACAGCAAAAATAGGCAACTACAATATTGCTACTGGGATAGGAAAAACAGTTTGGGGAATATAATTAATAATGTTGTAAATATTCTGTGGAATGTCAGATGATCATAGGTCTTGTTAGGGAGACCATTTCATGGATGGAGTAGAGGTTTGATCACTGCACTGTTTTACTAAAGTGGAGGTGGTATACCTACTGTAATTGAATATATATAGATAGTCACGGGATGTGGATTATACTGTGGAAGAGAGTCAGAGGAAGAGTAATAGATATATATGATATGGGGAGGTGTGGGGGGGTGTATTGGGGGTGGGGGGTTTGTCACTTTGAGGGGTAAAATGTATAACTATTGCACTGTGTTGTACACCTGAAACTAATTAAAAATAAAATAAAATAAATTAAAAAAATAATAATAAAAAAAATAAAATAAAATAAAAAATAAATCCAGAGTCAATATGCTACTAGAAGTTTTGTTTTGTTTTGTTTTTTGTCAACTCTGTAAGGGTCTTTTCTAGTCACCCACTGTATGTTGCACATAAGGAAATAAAAGGTACTCTGAACATTTGCCTGTGATGTTCTCTCCACTTTGAAAGCATTTCCTAATCATTTCCTTATAAAGATCCTTTTTAGACACATCGTACTGCTTATTTTCTATTTGTTCCACCAGGCTCTCTTTGTTATTCTTTTCTGTGTTGTTTTTGTCAAAGGGTCTGGTTGGTCGTAGGTCATAGGGATAAAGGAGAAAGAATTGGCGGTGGAGTATTTAATTTTCCACAGCTAACTGCTCACTCACTCCATCTGGGATAGTTAGTTATACCCTGATCCAGATATCACACTCTAGCATTATGCCCCAACTAATTTACAAGAAAATCTGTAAGGTTGACAGCTTTCCATGAGGCCCTGAGCAAGAGAAAGTTTGACAGTAAACAAAAAAAAATTAGCATTGTCTGGCCTGCCATGCAGACTTTAGGATCTATCATCATCGAATTATCCCTGGCAGATAGGTAATGTTTGGAACCTCACTTCAAGAATGTTCCAGTAGGAGAAATAGAATGGACTGCCCTAGGATTTTGGAGTAATGCAACACCGCACTCTAAATAGTCTCCTTTTGAAAAGCAGTTCTGGGGTTGCTTCAGAGTGTTTGTAAATATTTATCAGTGTTTGGTGGGATACCAAATGACTATGGAAATTGAGGTATCAGAAACTTTGAGTTACCTGATTCACCAAATGGTAAAGTGGGATGCACATAGTTGCATTCTATTATTAAAGAAAAATAATACATGCAACAAGGATTATGCTTGCCTGGAAACCACAAGGAAACTGGATGAATAGCAAGCAGAGACTATCACAGTACCTATTCCTGCTACTTTGTAATATTTCTCTCAACGCAATCCAGTGGCTTCAAAAAGAACTCTCAATGATGAGGTGATAAGAAAAGGTTTAGGCCTCGTTTATAGATGAGTATGCATTGTGTCTTGGTTCCTAACAGGAAAAAGATGGCCACGCATTATAGCCTCCCTCAGGGATGCCTCTGAAAGACAATGGTGAAGGAAAATTCTCCCCGTTAGCAAAACTACAGCAATTTATCTTGTTATCTCCTCCAAAGGACAGATGGCCAAAAGCACAGGGCTATACTTACTGGTGTACACTGTATGATGGGTTAACTAGAGGGTTAAGAAATTGGGATTAAAATTGGATTGACACAAAAGTATTGGGATAAAGTATAAGGTTTAACCTCCTGTAATGAACACAAGCATGAAAATATCTGTGTCCACCATAAATCCTCACTAAATGCCATCCATTGCTTTCTGCATAATCAGAAGGAAAAGACTGTCCATTATTTTAAAGTTGTTCTTCCTCTTCCCAGACTCCAGCATTTATCCAATAAATCCAGGTACAAAAATGGCTCCAGCGGCCAGAATAGTATATATTACTTTACTTAACAACATTGTTATTTCCCCAAGACCGTCTTGCTGTTACCACTTCTGAGTGCCCAAAATGCCACTTCAGGGGCCAATGCTGAGTCCCTATTATGGCTCCATCACTCAGGGAGACCTGCCCGTCACTGCGATGTAGGTTTATGGCAATAGACATATGAAGAGGACAGCAAAGTTGCCTCAAAGAAATACCTGCCCCTGATGCTTTATAATTAGTGGACATGAGGCCTGCTAACCAAGATATGAACATTCCCACTAAGTTACACAGTTGTGGTTCTACTAAATTCTAAGGTACAAGCTCCTGTGGGGTGGTTCTTTCTTCATGGCTTTAAGCTCTCTCCAGTCTTCATTAACTTCTTCTTTCCTCTTGTTTCTCTATGTCTATATGTGTTGATAATTTCTTGATGTTACCAGATCTTGGGGACATCATATCACTTGTTAGATACCTTAACTACTATAAATAAACCTTCATTAAATTCTCTTCAGTTACATTCTTGAATGTGCCACCTGTTTCATGCTGGTATTGTGGTTGCGACATATACCCATAAAATTCCCCCAGAAAAATTATCTTCCTTTCTTCCAATTTCCTTTCCCTTAACCTCTGCCTAATCTCCACCTGCAATAAATTATCACCAAAAGCAGTGACTATCTTTGCAGTAGATGAAATTTTATTTGTCTAATCACTTTTAATTACATGATATTTTAATCAGGCATAAAATAACACTCTTTAAAAATGACAATGAACTAGGGATTCTCTAGACTATCAATAATAGAACTATTTTAGCCTAGTGGAATTTTAATTTTCTCAGAGAGCTTTCCTTTTCTAAATACCTTTCCTTATACACTTTTGCTAAATAAGATCCCCAAGTTACTTCAATTTCTTTGGTTCAGTGAATATTAAATCTAGAAAGGATTTTGGAGATTAACCAAATCCAGTTTCCTCATTTGATCAGCTGATCAACCAGAAAACAGAAGAAAGTCAAAATACCATAACTCATGCCACAAAGTCAGGTGGGGTCCCTGACTCCCAATACATCAGTGACATATTACTTCTGGAAAAGACACATTGCTTCTTGTATAAAAATTGTGCTATTAAAAAAGGTACAAATCCCTTTAAATTAAAAAAAAATGAATACATAAAAGAGAGCATATAAGTGCATTTACAAGGAGCATGACAGAGATCCAAAATTATAGATAGAAATACACATACATAGATGCACCCAGGGATTAAAAGTTCTGCTAGTCAGGGAGGATGGGCTTTGATTAAAGGATGAAACCTCTGAGAAGGTATAATGGCCCCCTGAATCACTTCATTAGCTGTATTTCTCCAGATCATGGAAACTACAACTAACCCTCCACCTGGCAAAGCCAATAGGTTCTCTCATTGTTATAGCCTATGGATTGGGTTTAATGTGAAAGAATGCAACAGCTGTGAATGACCTGAAGGCAACTACATTCATTAGGAGCATCTCAGAGACCTCCCAGAGATCCTGCCTAGTGTAACTTGACACATGTCTTCAGAGAATAATAACTTTAACCAAACTACATTAATAGATTCCAGCAGACAGCCCCCGGGGGATGAGCTTTAACAAAAACATGTAGACAGCTTGAAGAAAATGGGAGATTGGAGCGAAAGTGACCTGGCAGGAGGCTTGAATTCAGACTGAATGTGAGAAAGAATGTTGATTTTAAAAACAAAACAAAAACAAAAACATGGAAAGCATATCTTTACATCCTAAATGTTGCTTTAACTATGAAGCAAACACAACTCATTGTATTGTGCTCTGCATCATTGTGCAGCATAGATAGCCATGTTTTTTTTTGTTTGTTTTGTTTTTCTTTTTCTTTTTTTTTCTTTTTTTATAAATTGAAGGCTTGTGGCAACCCTGCACCATACAAGTTGGTGGGTGCCATTTTTCCAATGGCATTAGTTCACTTTGTGGCTCTGTGTCACATATTGGTATTTCTCACAATATTTCAAACTTTTTGTATATTCGTTATGGTGACCACTTCAGTGAAGGAAATAATTGCAGATGTGGTGAAAACAGCAACAGAAGTAGAACGGGAACCTGAAGATGAGACTGCATTGTTACAATCTCATGATAAAAGTTTTAACAGATGAGGGTGCTCCTTAGGGATGAACAAAAGAAAGGGAGAGGGGGATAGTAGAAAAGGGTAAAGGTGGTCGAATATATGGTGATGGAAGGAGGACTGACCACGGGTGGTAAACACACAGTGCAATAATAGACAATGTATTATAGAATTGTACACTTAAACCGATATAATTTTAGCAACCAATGTCAGCCCAATAAATTTAATAAAAATTAGGGCCGGCCGAGTGGCGTGGTGGTTAAGCGCTGGCTTAGGAAGCCAGCGGCCCCGTTAGGGTCCCACATATGAGGGCCAGTGACACTGCCCTCAAAAACAAAAACAAAAAACAAAACAAAACAAAAATTTAAAAAACCGATAATACAATTAAAAAAGAAAAAGAAAGTGGTTTCTTGACATGGAAACTACTCATGGTAAAGATGCTATGAAGACTGTTGAAATGACAACAAAAGATTTAAAATATTATAAAAACTTAGTTGATAAAGCACTGGCAGAGTTTGAGAGGGGATTCCAATTTTGAAAGAAGGTCTGTGGGTAAAATGCTATCAGACAGCATCATATGTGATAGAGAAATCATTCATGAAAGAGTCAATTGATATAGCAAACTTCATTGTCTTATTCTAAGAAATTCCCACAGCCACCCCAACCTTCAGCAACCACTACCCTGATCAGCCAGCAGCTGTCAACAATCAGACAAGACCCTCCACCAGCAAAAGGATTAGGACTCGCTGAAGGCTCATGTGATCTTAGCATTTTTTAGTAATAGTATTTTTAAATTAAGGTGTGTACATTGTTTTTTATACGTAATGTTATTGCACACTTAATAAGCACATTAAGAAGCTCACTGCAGTATTTTCATTCAATAGTGTATAATTTATTGGTGGAGTAAAAAAAAAATAACTTGTCATCACTTCCTTAGGGTTCATCACCCATGCTTTCACAATCATACGCTAAATAATAGACCAGGGTACTGTCACTGCCTATTTACCTTCTTAATAAATAAAGGAGAATTGACTTTGGGTGTGAACACACAATCCAATGTACAGATAATGTATTACAGAATTATACACTTGAAGCTGACATCATTTTATTGACCAATAGCACCCCAGTAAGTTGAATTTAAAAAGAAAAAAAAAAAGAATGAAGTTGGCTAAGAGAGATAAACAAGGTCATCCTCAGTTGTAACATGCATTCATTTCACTTTACTTTCTGACACAATGTATCTCTCTCATCTTTGTGAATTGATCTATGACCTTTGAGGCAGAAAATATCCCTTAAGGCAGGGAAGCTGTCCTTCTACGTGTATTTCACTCAGAGAGAATATGTTTTTTAGAAAATCTGTTAGGACATGAGAAAAACTGAACTTATCATCTTGTTTAATGCTACGTACAATGGGTTTACTTTGTGTGCTTCCTTCAATTGTATTTTCTGCAATGAACGCTATCGTCTCACAGATTTTGAAAACCTATTGCAGAGGAAAAGGTAGTGGATAAAAATACCTTCAAATAAATATGGCTTTCCAAAGCAGATTTTGAAATAACAAATATCCACATATACTAGAAAATGTACTTTTAATTCTTCTTTAAACTTCTCCACAATGTTGCATAGTCATGACACTCACATATTGGTGATGTACTAATTATTTTGCAAGAGTATTTAATAATATTCTAATCATATATAACATCTATACAGGGGTCATATAATGAGTATTTACTGTTTAGTGTACATTAGTATACCTGTGGTTAGGGTTAAAATCTCAAATGACAGCTGTTAAAATGATTCAAATATTGTGCCTCAAACATTCATGAACTAAAAGACGAGTTGTTTCAGGGAACTGCAGTGAATGATTCAAAGGTAATTATGGCATAGCCATGTTTTTGACAGACATGGAAAGAAAAGATGTGTGAGAAAAGAAATTTTGTGTGTATATACAGGGTCTGACAATTAAGTTTGTGAACTTGTTGCAGTGATGTTGCTAACCTTTTTTTATATCAGAAGGATTATTCATTATGAATTTATACCAACTAGACAGTTGACAAAGTTTACTATTTGGAAGTGCTGAAAAGGCTGTGTGAAACAGTTAGATGACCTGAACTTTTCACCAACAATTCATGGCTCTTGCATCACGACAATGCACCAGCTCACACAGCACTGTTTGTGAGGAAAATTTTAGCCAGTAAACAAATGACTGTATTGGAACACCCTCCCTACTTGCCTGATCTGCCCCAAATGACTTCTTGCTTTACCCAAAGATAAAGAAAATATTGAAAGGAAGACATTTTGATGACATTCAGGACACCAAGGGTAATACGATGACAGCTCTGGAATGGTCATTCCAGAAAAAGAGTTCCAAAATTGTCTTTAAACGTTGAGTATACTACTTGCTCATGTTATAAAAACTACTTCACTATGCAATGTATTCATTAAAACAAAGCTGGATGTCCAAAATTTAAGGTGTCATGGGTACATGAAATAAATATATATATATATGGTATAGAATGAGTGATGCATGATAGGGTGTAAACTGCAGAAGCAATTAGGTTTCCAAGAAGGAAAGGTTTTACATTAAAGGAGAAGAGTAAAATGAGGTTAGATGTAAGGTGAGTGTTGAAGCATGTTTACAAATTGGGAAGTTGACAAGGAGGAAAATAGTCATTTGCGGTAAGAGGACAAACATACACAAAGGCATCACATTTCATTTATTTAGCTTAAACATATCTTTATTGGTGACTTATAGTATAACATGCACCATACTATTCAAAGTACAATAGTGAGTTGAACAAAATCCTACCCTTGTAGAATTTATATTCCAGAAAAATGCAAACATGCATGTAAGTGTATAATATATCAGACTTTTATAGTTCCCGTAGAGAAGCATAAGCCACTTAGGAACATACAGAGTGTGATGATGTGCATTTTCATTTTATCCTGGGTAGTTAGGGATGACCTCACTGAGAGGTAAGATTTAAGTAGAAGACAGAAGGAAGTGAGGGAGAAAGTAACGGTACATCTTAGGAAAGAATATTAAAAGCAGAAAGAAAAGGTATTTTCAAAATTTTGAGCAAGGAGTATGTTTATCTTGTTTAAGGAAAATAGAGGAAGAGTTGTAGTAGGATGAGCAAACGGATAATATTAGGAGAGGTTAAAAAGATTAGGCTAGACTATACTGGCTACTAAAAAGAAATTTGGAGTGAGTTGGGAAGCCACTGAAATACTTTGAGGATAATGAAGTTGTACAAATATCTTTTATTGACTCTTGCTATCCATTACCATCCTTTCTAAATTTCCCTTTATCATATTGGCTGGAAAGCTAAAAATTATATTTCCCATACTCTCTGGTAATTAGCGATCTGGGTTTGGGTTTCACAAGTCAGAGAGGTTCTCATCAGATTTGGAAAGCAAAAATAAGGCAGTGTCCATTTCCTACAGATTCTATGATGACTAAGAAAGTTGCAGTTTTCCTAGTAAATATGCTACATTATAGTGGAAAAAAACGGTGTAAATGAACTTTCCCTGATGGAAACCTGGGATTGATTTTCTAACCAGTCAGAATATTGTGATGACCTTATTATTAGTGGAGCATGGGCTAAAGGTGGTTGATGTTATAAAGTGGCAACTTAAAATCCTACAAAGTTGAATAATCTGCTTGTAATCACTTGGAACCAGATTTATACAAAAACCAACCTTGCCAATGGTACATGTAAGATTATATCATCAGGCAGTTAGAGAGTGTGCTCTGAGCGGCAGAGTTGCTGGATTCGATTCCCACATGGACCAGTGAGCTGTGCCCGAGCTGAGCTGCTGCTGAGCTGGTGAGAGCACGTACTCTTAACAAAGTTGTCGGTTCAGTTCCTCATGGGATGGTGGGCTATGCTCTCTGCAACTAGATTGAAAATGGCGACTGGACTTAGAGCTGAGCTGTGCCCTCCACAACTAGACTGAATGACAATGACTTGATTTGGAGCAGATGGGTCCTGGAAAAAAACATACTGTTACCCAATAAAAATTAAAAACAAAACAAAACAAACAAACAAAAAATATTATATCATGGAAGCAAAAGAATGTTACACTTGGAGCATAGGTTGGATGGGGTTATGGATCTGATAAAGGTATGGTCAGAATTTCTATACCTAGCATGAAAAGATTTTTTAAAAATATACATCTTGGGCCAGCTAAGTGACTCATTGGTTAAGAATTAGCTTGGGACATCAGCTCTAAGCAGCAGGGCCCTGGTTCAGATCCCACATGAGGGCCAGTGACGCTGTGCCCTCTACCGCTAAGATGGTGAACAACAGCTCCACCTGGAGCTGGGCTGCCACGAGTCGCTGGCGACAGTGTAGGATGCAGCAGGGTTGCAGCAGGCTACCGTAAGCTACTGTGAGTGGCCGGCAGCTAACGTAAGCAGCTGGCAGCCAGCGTGAGCTGCCATGAGCAGTCGTGAACAGCTGTCCAATGACCGGTGACTGATCTGCCTCAGCCGGGAAGGACGCAATGATCACAATACCAACATGGGCCAGTGAAGCAATGTCCTCCATAACTAGACTGAAGAACAAAGGGACAGCAATTTATCTGTTCCCTTTCCCTGATTCCTGAATGCTGTTCCTACCCCCAATTCCCCAATAAAATCTTTAAAAAAAGATTATATATATATATATATATATATATATATATATATATATATATATCTCACACACACACACACACACACACATCTTATAACCACAGGGATGATGTAGTCCAAAATTAGCTAAAAATTATAATCCTCTCCCATAGTTTGCTTTATTACAATGCTAGTTAAATTAATTATAGGCTTGCCAGGACTCTTAAGTGAAAGCTAGAGATTTATAGGAAATGTGAGTTTATAAAAATTGAAATAGAATAACGTGGGTGAATTCTAAGTAATATGAATCTCTCAGTCGACTGATGTTTTCTTCCCAGCAGAATAAGCTGTTATCTTTTGTGTGATGTGACAGCACTTGCTTGATGACGTAAAATTATTTCCCCTGGAGTAGCTACCCAACCATGGGAAGGCAGTATTCCTCATCCACCAGATTACTACCCCTCATTGCCTCTAGGTTATAACTGGAATCATATCCCTGCATTAATCTTGGGGAAAGTACCAAGACTGACCCAGGAGTAGACAGATTAATTATAAAAAATATTTACAAGACTTTATTAATATTTGTGAATAGGAAATCCAGGGATATTTATGTGGATGGATGCTAAGAAAGTAACATCAGGAAGAAAGAAATATAATATCAATCCATATTTGTTGATGTGTTTGAACATACTGAAGATTCTCTATTCAATGTATTAGCTCAGGAATCGAAGGGTACTTCTCATAGACATCTGAGAGTTGGCTGAAATCTCTGCTGAGTTAAGGCCTATATTAAAGGCTTATATTAAATTAAATTCAGACACAAGACTTTTTTTAATGTGATAAAGGAAAAGGAAGACTTAAGTAGGAATGCCCTAAAGTGTTTATCATGTGATAGGGAGCTTAGTAAATGGGAAAAACACCAGACTCATTAAAATCCATTGTAATGTCTGTAATTTGTATGCCATTGATGAAGAACAGAAATCTGATCATGGAAATATGTTCTCTTTTCTCAATGGCTGTAATTAAATAACGTGTGACACAAAGTGGGGGAATACACAGGCATTATTCTGTCCTGTTACATTACTGACATATTGTTAATTAGACCTATTGACAAGAAGTAGCATCTATCCTATGTCTTGTTTATGCAAATATGTGAAAATTGACTATTTCTGCAACCCAAAGGATTCTATGAGTCACACCCTAGTATTTTTGTGACAGGAATAAATATAAAGATAGGTATAAAACCATACAACGCAGTCAAGAACACTAAGGCTCAGATCGTGTGACAATGAAGGTTTGGATCATTCCATATTAGGTGAAAAGTTGAACTTGCTAAAGTGATGCCTGTGGTCCAGGAGAGCAAAGAATGATTAGTGAATGACTAGAATACTTACAAATGTTTTCTGAAAATTTTATGTATACATATGTATGTGTCTCTGTGTGAGAAGTCATTACAACAATGTAAAAAGTTTTTATCCTTTATTCTACAGTTGCATGAAAAGACATATTAGTTGTGCTTAATTTGAATTTTAAAAACATGAATGTGAACAGCATTCTGAGATATGAATTGTCTCACACAATTATCTATAAATTGCAACTAAATTTAGAAATAATCCAATATTTGGACTTCCAATAATTACTTTTTAACAATGAGACATTCATTTATGATTGTGCATAAGGGCTTGAGACATCCTTGTGTAGTGGGGCTTGTCCTCTTGTACTTCTGCCACTGACAAGAGAAGTGCTTGCAGTGTATTGCAGCTTCCTCTGGGGTCTCCACCTCAGAATGAATTCACGGGATGTGGATTAGAGTTTAAGCACAGTTAGGATCTAATCCCAGTGAGACCTGCTACTTGACATAGAACTCCTCCAAGCTATCCTTTACTGCAAACACATTGGGAAAATATACTTGTTAGGCTTTGCCACTGAGATTTGGTGGTTAGATATTTTACAATAGATAACTGATACAGTAAATATGATGATGATAGTTACAGAGATGTTTAAAATGTATTTAGGAAGCCATAGTTGTTTTGAATTCTGGCTCACTTTATGAAATCAGAGTTATTCCATGTTGAGTAATTTAAAGTATAAGTTTCATATTAAAACAAATACTGCTACTACTTAAAAGAATAAAAAATCATCTCATGGATCCCTAAAATTAATTATGAGAAACAAAAGAAGTTTTCTAGGTACAGAGAATTGCTTCTGTCTACACTTTAAGTATGTATGCTGTCAATTTCATCAACAATTAGGTGTATTATGGCACCAAATTTTGATGAGCATTGCTATATGCTTTGATAATTCTTGACATGTTTTAAAGGAAGTAAGCTGCACAATCAAACTCATTTCAGAAATCAATCTCTATCAGAATTGTGGAATGTTGATATGTATGGGTTAGGGATCGAAGGAGATTTCCCAATGCTGTAGACTGAGGGACCAATGTGAAGTTAGTGCAGTAGGCAGAAGACTGATGATAGACTTTCATGGCAGTAGAAATGCATTAGAGGACAGAATTGTGAAAATCTGGAAAGATTAATTTGATGAGGCTTACTGACAGAAAAATACAGGGGACAAAAAGAGGTCAAGGATGAGTAAGGAACTCTTTGTTTAGTCTGTGAGATAGAAAGCTATGCAAGACTGAAGGTAATGTTGACACTCTAGACATGGAGAATAATTATTCAGTTTGTCTCTTTCATAACACTTGAGTGTTGTCATGCAGCAGCCTACCCGTCTGCCCCCATGCACCTTCCCATAAAGAGTGGAGCATCTATATAGAGAGATCCTTTTAGGGACATTGCTTTAACATTATGCCTACTCTGTTTGTATCCCTGTTTGGCCCCACAGATGGCTGGTTAGTCGATGATGAGTAAGATTCCTCAAGGGAGGAACAACCTAAGACAGGTACAGTCGTGTGGGTGCCATAAGGAGAAGTCACGGAGTTGATGAGAGTGGGCACAGACACCACCACCCCCAACCCCCCACTCCCCCACCCCGTCTTGCTGACAGCCAACTTATGGACTTAATGTTGTGATAACATCTGTCCTCCTTGTAATCCTATCAGTGAGTTTCGGCATAAGAGGTTTCTGTCTCTTATGGAGGTGTATGTAAGCAGATCATGGGACTTTCGGTAATGGCAGCCTGCATGCATGGGTGATTTGGCCCTGAGCTAAGTTCTCAGGTATGAGACTCACAGACATTGGAAGATACTTTGATCCTTTCTTGTGTGAGAGTTAATAAAAGGAGAATTCAGGCCTGATTCAGGGCTCAGTCCTTGAGACTTGAGTTCCCTGGCACCACATGCATTATCTCTCTCTCTTTCTTAACCTTTTGCAGTCCGTTCTCACTCTCCCAATGCTCTGCCATGCTGGACACGACACTTGAGACTATTATTCAGTAGTTCAGTTTTAAATATCTACTTTCCAAACTGTGGCAGAGGTACACAATCAGGGCATACTTAGATAAGATTCCACATATGACCTCACAAAGAAAGGTGACATGCTTTGGTCTGTAGTATTTCTATTCATTTTGTAGACCAAGGATTGTAACAGTATCTAAGGAAAGATATGTGTAGACAATCTACTGTGTTTGCAAAATGTCATTGAACAAAAAACTAGACAATATCAACTCCCTTGTTACTAGAATCAGCAGTCTTTTTACTCTCAAAATGGCAGTGATGAGCATTCACAGAGACAAGATGTCAATTAGCTAATGTCTCAATCCCATCCTCCCCAAGTTTGAATCACTTTCGAGAAATAAACTGTTATCCTGAGATATAGAAGAAATTACAATTACAGAATTGCTTGTGAAATTAGTATCAAAGAGAAAATAAAATCATATATATATATATATATATATATATATATATATATATATATATATATATTATATATATTCCTTTGCTTGGTTACATTTCTTTTTTGTTTTTTTTGTTTAAAGTTTATTGGGGTGACAACCACACCCAATATTTTCTCACCATCAGCAGCTACAATTCGTTGACTCTTCTTTTCTTGCAAAAATTTTATTTTATTTCTAATTTTTAGGAAACTGAAGGTTTATAGTAGCTTAACACCAAGCCAATGTTACACAGTTAGTAAGTGACACAAACGGGACACAATTCCAAATCCCTATTGAATCCCAAAAATGAACTCTTGATATTCTGCCTCTCCATTCATTACTACATGCCAGTCAAAAACAAATTATGTGAGCTTTAATGTTATTAAACTTCTTCTGATGGGGCAAATGATAGTTAAACCCATGTTTACTATTCCTTGCTGTCTGAGATCTGACAATGTTTTAATTATTGTTCTGTTTCTGTATAAAGAGATTAAGCAAATGCAAAGGCCATTTAGGCTGACACTGTATTATGGTAAGTTTCATAACAGGAGAATCAATGGTTTGATAATATTTGTTTTACTTTTGAAATGTAACCAATAGATGATGGGATAAAGAAGATGTGGTGTATATACACAATGGAATACTACTCTGCCATAAGAACAGATGAATTTGTGCCATTTGCGACAACATGGATGGATCTTGAGATTATTATGCTAAGCAAAATGTCAGACAGAAAAAGTCGAGAAACATGACTTCACTGATATGAGGGATATAAAACTGAAAGCAACAAAGGAACAGAACAAGACAAACAAATAAACAAAAACTCATAGACATTCAATAATTTGTTTTTCTCATTAGAACTCCCTAGTCTCATACTTGTTTGCTGTAGTCATTGGCTTCCTGGTGAAATGACAATAAGTCAATGACAACTTGAGTCTAAATATTACTTAGAGGTTTTATATGATTCTGTAACCCAATACATGACTGAAGTAAAGAAAACTCCAGTACACTTCTGATTCAGAGAACAGCTTTAGAAAGATTTTATAAGCTCCAAAGGTAATTTTCCATGTTTTCTATTAAATCCATTCTTTTTCCTTTTTAAAAAAAAATTATAATTTATTAGGGTGACAATGGTTAGTAAAATTACATAGGTTTCAAGTGTATAATTCTGTAATAAATCATCTATATATCACATTGTGTGTTCACCGCCCAAAGTCATTTCTTCTCCCATCACCATATGTTTGATTCCCTTTTACCCTCATCTACCAATCTTTTTTCTAATCAACATTGCAAACATCCAAGTATGAGTCAAGTGAGCAGGGACTTGTGAATAAAATGATACAGGGATTGGGGATTGAGAAGCACAGGAGAGAGAGCATTCTGATTCAGATCAGGGATGAGTGAAACAAATCTCACTGATGGGATAACAATGAGTACACACATGAATGAATGAAGGAGGGACCTTTCTGGAAGGAGGGCCTGTAAGTACAGAGATTCCAAGCAGAAGCAACTTTAAGCAATCAAGGAATATCAAGGAGGTGGGTGTGACTGGAGCCCCATGAGCAGAGGAAAGTGATAGAACAACACGTGATGAGTTTGAACTTGAGAAATAGGACACTTAAGAGGAAACACGCAGGGCAGCTGTTTGGCTTAGTTGGTTGGAGTGAAGTGCTCATGACACCAGTGTCGTCGGTTCTATCCCCACGTGGGCTGCTGGGTTGCGTCCTCCACAACTAGATTGAAATGACTACATGACTTGGATCTGATGGGTCCTGGAGGGATACACTGTTCCCCAAGAAAATTTTTAAAAAAAATCATAACTTTCTAAAAAAAAAAAAAAAAAAACCACAAAGGAGCAAACACTCTGATCTGCATTTTGTTTGTTTGTTTTCATTCCTTTATTAAAGATTCTGCACCTCAACTCAAGGACTACAGGCATGTTACTTCAGAAGAATATTTACTGATGTTGAAATGAAAGTCACTTTTAAAATACTTTCTCCTTCTTAAATTATATAATATCAACTTTTCTAATGAATTCCTGCCTAGCGGCACTTTTTTTATCTTCCTTGTAGACACAAGGGCCTGAGGCAAACACTGAAATATATTCAAGAAATGGCCCAAGTTCAAGTTCTGTAAGTCTTACTAATCAGCTAGTGCACTGCCAATCTCCATGTTATTAATTCTATTATAATCAGTGAGAAGATGAAATTGTTACTTCATAATTTCCTAGCAAACTCTGAGCTCCAGGAGTTTGCTTCCTTTTTTGATACATTTTTCGTGGTCAAGTCTCTCGGTAGTACCCACTAGTCTCTTTCAAGAAAACATCCAGAAACACCTGAAGGACAGTATCACATCCAAAGCTCTTCATACTGTAGAGAGAAATAAAGTCACAGCTCCTAACAACTTAGAATGGCAGAGAAGTCATAGGGACCTGTTCCAAAAGAGGCTGCTGCCTAGATTTCATCACAGCCGTCCTGCACAGCAAATGATTGGGTTATTGTTATTATTAGAATGGTTATTGGTATTATTCACCTTCGGTACAGCTGTTAGTAGCTTTTATATTCATACTGAAAGAAGAAATAAGTCATTGAGTTCCTGTGTTAAGTAAGGATCCTCAAGACCATGCCCAGTTTTGGTGATTAGGGAAATTCACAGGACACAGCACATTGTGTATTCATGACTGGGACTTGTTATAGTGAAAGGATACAAAGTGAAATCAGAAAAAGGAAAAGGGCACCTAGGGCGAACTTCAGAGGAAATCCAGCACAGGCTTACAAGGCTTCTCTCTCTTTGAAGTCACACAGAGTGCACTTCATCCATCCATCAATGAATCAAGAAAACGTGAAATGTTGTCCTCCAGAGAAACTCATCAGAGACTCAGTGCCAGGGTTTACACCGGGGGTGTTTTCATGGGAAGCGTCTGCTGACCAGGCAGCAAAATTCCAGACTCTCAGAAGGAAAACGTGTGCTCAGCATAGACCATATTGTTTGTACAAACTCTAGGCAAAATGACCGACTCTTGCTCCATTAAGAAATGGTGGGAACCCTCTAGAAATCCAAATTTCCAGATGCCAGCCAATGGCCAGCTTTTCAAGCAAACCTTTCTCAGGATAGCTGTCTCAGAACTGATGTGGTTTTTAAAATCTGCATTTGCCAGTCTGAAAATTTGGTGACAGTCAGGCAAGGTGATTACTATGTAAGAGGAGCAAAGGTATGTGTGTGCACATGCTCGCACGTATGTGTGTGTGTGTGTGTGTGTGTGTGTGTGTATTCAGTTTCTTATCATTATGAAGACAAGTAAAGCAAGGTAAGGGTATCAAATATGATGAAAGCAGAGTAGCAGGGTTAGTGGTTCTTTTAGAGAAGTCTTGTTGAAAACAAGCAAAAAACTCTTATAAAGTGTTACTTGGGTAGAGACTAGAAAGAAGTGAGGTATATAAACATTGGGAGTAAGGACATTTGAGGTAGACTTAATAGCAAAAGCAAAGGTCCTGAGGTAGTTTACTAGCAAATTAACAAAACTGAAAGGAGGCCAGTGTGATTTGAACAAGATGAGCCATGAAGAGAATAGAGAAGACTAAGATGGACTCGGAGGCCAGGGTAAAAATCTTTTATATCAAAACATGTTCTAATCAAACTTGCCATGAGACAGGAAGCCATTGGAAGGCAAAATCAGCCTGTGTTTCCCTTCTGGTCTTACAAATACTTTGAAAATATGTCATGTTAATGTGAAATGATGCTAACTTTGCTTAAAGTTGCATAGGGTGGAGTGCGGTGGGGCAAGACATGGACCTACAATTAAAACTAACTTCCCTGGTGCCCTTTCATAAATGTGTAAAGATAGTTAAACCTCTCACCTGAGTTTAGTGAAAAATTAAAAGTAACAGGACTCGTATGAGACTGGAACTATTCACTCATTGGATCAAATATTTTTAAGAGCTGAAAAAGGACCTTAGGGAGCCAACCGAAACTTCGGATCCTGATCCCTTATTTTACGCTAGTCACTTCATTTGGCAACTCTATGTATCATTTATAAAATGGTCTCTCTCTTTTTCTCTCTCACACTTTGTGTCTAGCTGTGCTATTAAAAAAAAGTGAAAAGCAGATTGTAAATGACACTAAATTACCTTTAAAGTTTTTATGTTTTAAAACAATAATTTAGTGCTAGTAATAGTTCTCTAATTCTCCAAATCACTGAATTATTGGGTTGTCGGAAAAGTCATGAACTATTTTTTTTGTTTTTCATTGCAAAAATGCATCATGATTTTCCAGACAACCCAATATTTTGGTATGTCAGTATTAGTAAACCTGTGTATTCAAAATTGAAGGTTGCTTATTGATTAGAGTTTATATATATATATATATATATATATATATATATATATATATATATGAATAAATAAAGTTCTGAATCACTAACAGTCTCCTGTCTCCAACACTTGGAAGTCATTTTGAGGCAGTTTACATTAGACAAGCCCTGCCAGTTGCATTATATTAAACATGTTTATTATATCTTGGTATAGTTTGCTCATGATTTTTGTGTTTATAAAAATGTATCTACTCAGAAAAAGTGACTATAGTTAGGGCAGAAAACTTTACTGCTTCATTTAACTCATTTTATTTTATTTAACTTGAATCTACAAGTTCAAGATCCTATTGATCCAACAATCAAGTAATTATTCATACCTCAATGTTCTTAAACTTGGCAGTCATTTCCAGAATGTTCCATAGTGCATTTATTTGATTAATCTGGTCAAAGCAAAACCCTGGTTTTCAGTTGTCACTAATGCTATTAAATTTTTAATAATATGTTTGAGATTAAAACTTATGAGTCTCTGGGCCTGCCAAGTGGCGCGGTGGTTAGGCCCTGGCTTGGGAAGCCAGCGGCCCCGGTTCAGTCCCACATGTGAGGGTCAGTGACACTGCCCTCAAAAACAAAACAAAACAAAACAAAAAAAACTTATGAATCTAAGGTTATTGGTTATACATAAATGTGTTTTTCTTTCATCAGATCCTCTGAATTTCTTAAACTTCTCTTTTGAATATACTATGCTATCTACTTGTATGTGTTTGTTTTCTAGAATTCTTCTCAGCAGTCACATTCTACTATTGAACCTATACTAAAAATAATGTTAAGCATTTCTGACAGGTCAACAATTTTCCTAAATTGGTGTAATTCCATGAGATATACATAGGAGAATTGTCTTTAGAATGCTACATAACCTAATTAATTTGAGTCATTTGTCCAGATTTTTTTTTTTCAAATAGCCTGTCAAATATCAATTACAATGCTTTTTTTTTTTTTTTTTTTTTTTTTAAGAGATTTTATTGGGGAATAGGGGAGAGGACCAGCCAAATTGTTGTTCTTCAATCTTCATTGTGGAGTGCGCTAGTCGCCATCTGGCTTCCTGTTGGCAGTTTGTAGCCTCTAAGCTCAAGGTGCTGGGTTCAATCTTTAGTTGCGGAGGGCATAGCCCACCATTGAACAGGCAATCTTGTTGTTACACCAGCTGAGCCATCCTGCCACCTGTTGGCAGCTCAGCGACAGCTCACTAGGGCTCAGTGTTCACTGGCCCATGTGGGAAATCGAACCAGCGGCCCTGTTGCTCAGAGCATGCGCTCTAAGCCAACTCTTAACCAACTGAGCCACTCAGCCGGCCTTCCAATGAATTCTTTAGTACTAAGTTATTTATGACTTTTCTTAACATTATATAGACCTTGTCCAAAATACTAACAAGTATAGATATAAAATCCACAATAAAAAAATGCATTCAAGCTAGCACAGAATCCAGACTTGAGAAAAGTCGATATAATAGGTTGCTGTAGACCAAATATTTATGGGTTGGCTGTAAATTTGACTCTAATAATACTGAAGATCTACAGAGTTTCATAATACATAAAGTAATTTCAATAACTGGATCATAGGAGGACTAGAAAATAGAATGAACTAGAAACATTAACTGTTATAAAACATTGGGCTCAAAACAAACAAATTTATAATTGTCAAATTACTGAAAAAGACAATATAATCTTTATGAAATTATGTCTGTGGATATCTATTTCAAGTAGATTATTGTTGAAGGATCAAAACTGGTCTGAGCACTTTTGAAAAAAAGATTTGGCTACTTTATGAAGATATATACAATTATGTTTTAAATTTTACAGTTTTCCATTAAGATTATAGTCTAAAATTGTATGAAGAAGTTAGCAGCTCAGTGTGTATAACCCAGTTTTTGGTTCCACTCACTCATATTTATTTCTTTATAGGTTTTCTTATCTATTTACTAGTCCTTAATAGCTCTTCAGATATTTTTCTTCCAATGTGTGTGTGTGTTTCACTTTCAGAGCAAGAATACTTTCAAAATTTCTTTAAAAAATATTTACAAAAAATGTGTCAACATTAATATAATACAAATCTGGAGCCTAACAGAATTTAACAATTAAATCATTTTAACAACAAATTATAAAAATTAAGTTGCACAGAAAACTAATACAAGGCAAACGTTTTAAATCTAAATATTATATATTTCTACTTATGAAATACACCACAATATTTTGTTTACAAATGGCAGGATATTTTAATAACTATTCTGAGAAGAATCCAGACAAACAACTCAGCTCTGCCTTGTCTAAACAAAGGGATCAGAAATGTTGTGTTGAAAGAAATCAAAGCTAAATCTTTCCATGACATAACAGTTGTATCAAACCAAGAACAATGATAATTGAGGTTCAGAATAATCTCCTCAGTTGTCTTTTTTTGAGGGGTGGGGTCTAAGTGTTTCTACCTTCTCCACCTCTCGGAATACTGTATTTATTTTGTTTCATAAGAAATGTGTGTAAGCTTTGTTTTAGTATTTTTTTATGCTATGCGAAGCTATGCTATGCTATGCTAGTTATGTTATGTTACATTGTTGTGTTATTTTTATTTTTTCTCTGGGGGAATGCACTTCCCTCACTCTCAAGCTCTTGTGCACCTCACACAAACAAACGAAATCACATCATAAGCCCAGTGCTAGGCAAATTGCATGTAAGGTGCCAGGAAAGAAACTGTGACTCACTCTAGCATTGCATTCCTGCTAGAAGTTCACAGGAGAGGATCTACTATAGTAGATCTAAGAAGTGCTTTTTGTAATGAAAACCCAAAATAGCATGAGACAGTAGTGTAGCATGGGAGGCTTTCTTTGTGCTTTGTTGAACTGGTCCTGTAAACTGATCAGTGGAGATAGACCGAAGAAGTTAAACCGAGGGTGAAAGGGAACAACCAGCTTGCCTGAATTCTTCACATCTGAGGAAGTCCCATCACTTTAATACATGTGGGGAGGACAAAATAGTGACAAAATCACAAACATTAATGAAATCTAGAAGAAGATATCAAGTATTTAGGGTGGCTTTCAATAGATACTAAGGTATTTAGTTACTATACATGAGTTCAATTCCACTGGAAAATTCTATCTTTGTAATAGGTGAAATATTTTGAATGTAATGGAATTAGAAACACATGAATCCCTAATGTGCCTAGGCACTAAATTTTTTTAAATGACAATGTCCTGTATGCTTCTGATGTGACAATGGAAATTCTGAAGTACATTAAAAACAATCATCTATCTGTCTAGAAAAAGCCTCAACATCTTTTAAAAGATATCAGCATCTTTGAAAACTAAGACATAATCTTTTGTTATCAGGAAATCTCATCTCATGCATCAACTTCAGTATTTTTCAATAAGATTGAGTACTCTTATTCTAAAAGCAAACCAGGTATTCATTATTTGAACCCACATCTTAGTAAGCAGCCTAGGTAATCAGAAGCTTAGTGAAATATGAATTCCACTATTTAATAATTGTGAAATATAATGTGAATCTGTAAGAATTAAATATAGTATGAAAACGTTTCTGAATCTGTTCCTTTACCTTGAAACCCTTGAGACCACAGTCATGAAAAAAACAATGTAAGATATGCTCCAGTGTGTGCTCCTTCATTAATGGGAGCATAATAATTATAAAGATAAAATACTTTGATCACCCAAACAAATACGGTTTATTAAATCTGAAAACTAAATAAAATGATTAATGACTGGATATCAGCAACAACCTTGTCGGATACCTTGATCTTATTGATAAAAGCACCTTAAAATTTTGTTTTTTTGTGCTCCTCAGACATCATGAAAACTTAGCGCGATGGTGTTCATACATTTTTCAGTGTTTCTCAAGAAGAAAGCAAGAGATAAGTCCAAAATAATTACAACTTGCAAGTATTATGTCCTAACTGTCTTAGCAGCGTTGTAACTATTGTTGAAATTAATTCCCACTTTGTGGGAGGGGACACTCAGGGAATGCGGCTTCTTGATGTTTGCCCACCTCACTCTCATTGCAAATAGCACTCACCCTGCCTTAAGGGGTGAAACAAAACAAAACAAACAAACCAAAAAAAAAAAAAAAAAAAAAACAGGAAGAAAAATGCCCCAGATAATTGTAAATGCTGAAGTCAAGAATTGCCCCTTTTCTTACATTATGGTAAAAAGACAGCATTGTTATACTAAAAATGGAACTTGGCCTTTAACTCCAGAACAGTATGTTGCCCAGGGAAGCCACTTCTGCCAATGGCACCAACAGGGTTTAAGTGGGAATCCCAGCAGCAACACAAGGTCCAAACAACAGAAACTGGAACTGTCATTGAAACTAAAGCCCAATAAATAGTTCAGACTCTACATGCTAAGCCTATCCAGGGCAACTGCCTGCTAAAATAGAAGACTTAAATAGCATTAGAAACTCTCCTAACACAACAACCTACATCTCTAGAGTTTCTCTTAGAATCCTAAATATGAACACTACTTGTATTAAAATCCAGAAAAACCACAAATTTGAATAAGAGAAGGTAATCAATCAAGTAATGCCAATACCAAGACAAATCAGACGTTAGAATTACCTGACAAGAATTTTAAGCAGCTGTCATAGAAATGCTTAAAAAATCAATTTAAAATTCTTTTTGAAACCAAAACCAAAAAGAAATAATTAAGAGTCAGACTTGTATTAGAACAGAAACTTTTAAGCAATGCATGTTATACAAAAGATAGGTGAAAGCAGAAAAAATTACATAACCATATCATTTGACAAAATTCAACACCCATTTATGATTAAAAAAAAAAAAAAAGATTCCCCATGTAATGAGGTTGGAAACCACCACCCCATCAAAGGACAAATAAAGGTAAACTAGGTGAAAATGAACTCTTTGCTCCATAAGAGAGGGGAGGACACAGGGCAAGCAGATGCCTCCAAAACTGGAAAAACAGGTAAATCCAGGGAGTGAGGCTTACCAGAGCAGAGTCATGAATGGAAACTGCCCCTGAGAAGCAGCTAGGGGTGGGAAACCTGAGCTGTAACTGATGAATGACTGGGGTTCCTGCACAAAACTCAGTGAAAAACTCCAGGAGAGCCAGTCATCTGGTGAAGGCGGGGAGTGGGAAGTGGGGAAGTGAACACAATATTGTGAAATTTACCTCTAGTGTTAGGGTCGGCTGGAGGAACGAGTTGCAGAAGGCCAAATTTGGTCTATTAGAATTTGTTTGGTGTGTTTGAGCTGCAGGAGGCCAGGCTAGAAAAGACTATAACCTTCCCGAGCAAAAAGGGGCATGGAGTTTTATAGGAGGTAGACTAGGCTGTTCCCCCTTCAATGCTTCAGGGCCTTTTTTGTTGTACTGTTGACAGGAACAAAGGTTTTGGGGGCATGACCAACCCCTCTGGTTCCACATCTGGACCCCAGGCCATCTTCTGAAACACCCAGGCCCACTGATTGTAACCCCCTTGGAGACAAACACAAACCAGCAGGTATAAGGTACAAAGCAAGACAAGATGGCTTTCAAGATAAGGTTTCTGCTTTTGGCCTAACAGCTAGGAGCTCAAAAAGTTCCCTTAGTAAATATCAGAAAAAAAATCCCCTCATGCTTTAAGCTAGTGAGGGGAAGAGGAATTATTCTGAAAAAAGCCAGAGCATTTCATTCTTAAGAAAGTCTGCCTCCAGGAGAAACTAGTTAACCAGTGTCTGAACTGCTGAAGTATTATTAGTGCTTAAATCACCCTGGGGAAGGGCAAACCTCAGCTCCTACCTACTTTAACCTCCCATGTAGGAGAAAGGAAACTAACACCCACTCCAGCCCACTGTAGCCATCCTGTCCTACAACGCAGGGAGGAAAAAACTGAGAAACACCTGAAGTTCATAGCCCAGAGACAGAGGCTCACTAAAAGACCAAGACCTCATCACAAGAGTATCAAATGCTTCCCCTCCCTGCTCATATCCTCATCACATTACAAGATGCCTATTCATAACAGTTCTTTTCACCCTTTAAGTCATATCTGGCTACCAAGAAAAAAAATCACAAGTCATAACAACAGGCAAAAAACAATTTAAAAAGACAGTACAAGCATCAGAACCCGACCTGGCAGGGATATAGAATTTATCATACTGGAAATGTGAAACAACCATGATTAATAAGCTAAGGGTTCTCAAGAATAAAGCAGACAGCATGTAAGAACAAATGGTCAGTATAAGCCCACAGATGGGAATCCTAAGTAAGAACTGAAAAGAAATGCTAGAGATCAAAAAAACTGTAACAAAAATGAAGAATGCCTTTGACGGACTAATTAATAGACTGGACATGGCTGAGGAAAGATATATACCTCTGAGGTAGAAGATATATCACTAGAATCCTGATAAACAGAAATCAAATGAGAACAAAGACTGAAAACCAAAACAAAGCAATATTCAAGGACTGTGGGACAACTACACAATGGGTAACATATGCTTAATGGAAATAAAAAATAAACAGATGGGAAAGGAAGAAATAAAACTGTCTTTGTAGATGACATGACTGTCTATGTAGAAAGTACAAAAGGAATGACAAAAAAAAATCTTGATAATGAAATATTATCAGCTTTAAAAAGAAATGAGCTATGAAGCCTAAATTCATATTACTAAGCAAAAGAAGCCAATCCAAAAAGGCTACATTCTGTATGATTCCAACTATATAACATTTGCAAAATGCAAAACGCAAAACAAAGTGCTTTGGAGAATTTCAAAATGGTTCCTCTTTCCCTCCCTCCATTAGAAGGAGAGGACTTTCCTCTGATATTTATTGTGGGAATATTTTTGAGGTTCTGGAGATAAATCACACATTATTATGCACCCCATCATGATGCAGGCTCCCCCTGAAGTTTCTAATTCTCAAGAGTTGTGTGCACTGAGCTTCTAGCAATTGAAAACAATACAAAGGTCAGTGATTGGTTGTGCGTGTGTATTGTTTGGGGTGGGGGGAGTGCTGGAGGAGAGGCAAATGAGTAGCTGGGGCACAAAGAAATTTCAGGGCTGTAAAAATACTCTGTATGTTACCATAATGATTCATACATATCAGTATACATTTTTCCAAACCCATAGAATGTACACCACCAGAGTCAACCTTAATGTAAACTATGAGCTGTGGTGATTATGATGTGTCCATGTAGATTTATCAGTTGTAACAAATGGACCACTTTGGTGGGCTGTTGATAAGTATGTGTGGGGCGAGGTTATATGGGAAATCTGTGTCTTCTTCTCAATTTTGCTGTAAACATTAAAGTGCTCCAAAAAAGGTCTTTAAAAAAAAATAAAAATATACACACACACACACACACACACACACACACACACACACACACATACAATATTCTGAGTTCCGAGGTTAGGAATAGAAGGAAACTTTCACAAATTGCTAAAGAAAATCCACAAACAAACCAATATAGAAACTACAGCTAACATCATTTATTTTTTATTTCATAGTTTTTAATTAAATTTATAGGGGTGACATTGGTCAGTAAAATTACACAGGTTTCAAGTATATATTTCTATAATGCATCATCTACATATTGCATTGTGTGTTCACCACCCAGAATCAGTTCTTCTTCTATCACCATATATTTGACCCTCTTTTCCCTCATTCTTAAAGGGTAACAGACAGAATGCTTTCTCTTTAAGATAAGGGACACGAGTGTCCACATTCACCATGGCTATTCAACAAAATATTTCCAGTTCTAGCCATCACTGTACATTAAGAAAACATAAAGGTTGAAAAGCTACTGTACCTATTTGCAGATGGCATGAATGCTTATGTAAAAGAACCCCAAGATATTTAAAAATAATAATAATAATAATAAGTGAGTTCAGCTTGCAGGATGTATTCCTATGGACTATCAATAAATACAAGGTCACCAACATTAAAAATACAGTATCATTTCTATTGTCCAAAAATGAAATAACTAGATGTACTAAACAATAGATGTACAAGACTTACACCCTGAAAACTACAAAATGATAATAAAATAAATTAGAAAGATCTAAATAACTGGATAATCATGCATTGTTATATATTGGAAGGCTTATCATAGCAATGATGAAAATTCTATGTAAATTGATCTATAGTTTTAATATTATTCCTGTCAAAATTTCAGTAAAATATTTGTAGACACAAAATTTTATTCTAAAGTTCATTGAAATGGGAAGAAAGATTATTCCTGATGATATAATTAAGGCTGTGTGGAATTGGCTGAGGGATATATATATATATATATATATATATATATATATATATATCTTGAGGGATATATATATATATATATATATATATATATATATATATATATATCTGTGGAACAGAATAAAGTACTCAGATATAGAGCTACACAAATATACCCAATTAATTTTTACTAACGATCTAACATTGAAATCAGTCTGGTAGGTTTTATATTGAATGCATTTCAACTTCTTAATTGTATCATTGATTTCCTTCTCATTTTATTCCAATAACAATCAATGATGTGAAACAATTAAAAAGTATATTTTAGACATTATGTAATCAAAAAAGAAAAATCATATATAAGTGTTTTAGCATTTTATATAGTATATGTATTATATAAAATGGAAAAATGGAAAACAATTTAAAATAGTAAATTATTAGTAATAATGGTCCCTATTTAAAGTAATGAATTGTTGTTAATGATTTCACTTGTAAGTTCCATTTTACAACTAAAGGAATGACAACAAAATCCCTTTCCCAAATAAATCATCTTATTCTGTGACTGAAACTTGTATTATTGGAAGCTCGCTTTATTCTCCAGCATATCTTTTCTTCCAGTTGTCTTTCCCTCTTCCATTTACTACATAATACAAAGGACTTACACAAGCAAGATATTATGTGATCTGTCTTTTAATGTTAACGTTCATTTACCATAAGCCAGGAGACTGTCGACCTTGCAAGTTTGCCCATTTAAACTCACTGACCAGAACCGCAGAGGGAGAACGAAAAACAAACATAAACCAAACAAGCAACAAACTGAATGTAGTTTAAGTGTCACAAACAGATTTATTGTTTTGTTACCCAAAAATAAAATCTTTGTCTTGAAAATAGAAACAAAGGTTGCTGGTGATTGCAGGAGGCTGTCCCTTCAGCAGGCAAAGCTGTCAACTATTTCTCATGAAAGTAATTCAAACGATCCTAGATGGGTCCAAGACTATCAGTGTAAATGAAGTTATTTTAATTAGAATGTCACACAATTAACAGACTTCAATGAATGTGTCAGGAACCCCCACTCCCTTGAGCATTCTATTTTGCACTCTGGAGGTATTTTTTGTTTGTTTTATAACTTAACTGCCCACGATGCTTCAACCCTGTTACAGGTTTCTGAGACAGTTTTTATAAAGTGTAGTTTGAATCCCTTAGAGAGTTTTAATAAAAATGGGGATGAAGTTGGGATTGGGGAAGATAGATATGAAGGTAGTCTCTGTCAGTGTTTATTTTAGATTCTGCTTCTCCTCTCGCCTTCACACATCTTAGGTTAGCTCCCAGCATGCTTTCCTGAATCTTACATTAAACCCTCTAACTCTTTTTAGCTGCGTAGTTCTCTAATCTATTTATAGTCAGCCTAATGAGGTGCTTTCCTACATCAGAAATGTTGTATTACATAAAACACAAAATTTAAGTCATATCAGAATAGGACAAAAAGTGCACATTTCCTGTCCAAAATGATGACTTCCCATTTCCCTCCAGACTTCCTAATCCAGCCTGTCTACAGTTCGAGCCTTTGATTCAAGAGCTCAATGGCTCCTAGTCCCCATAGCTAAGGTGCAGTAGATGCTGGAAACTCGGCATATAACTTGTTCCACGCTGCTCTCCAAGCTCACGTTTCCTGGGCTTTGCTCAGGTCCTCTCCAGTGTGGTCAACATGGCTAATGACGAACCATCTTTTAATGAGCAGTTTAAAGGACAAACCCCCAAGACTGAACACATCTGGGGGGCTGAGAGGTTTTGAGGCATTCTTTGTATCCTGCTACTTCTGCTCCTCTGCCAGAAAACAGGATCACAAAACGTCAAAGTAACAAACTTTAAATTTGTCTCTTTTGTTTGTTTGTTTTTGTTTTTGTTTTTTGAGGGCAGTATCACTGGCCCTCATATGTGGGACCGGAACCGGGGCCGTTGACTTCCGAAGCCAGCGCTTAACTAACGCGCCACTCGGCCGGCCCTAAATTTGTCTCTTAAATATTCTTGTGCATACACCACCAAGCGATAGTCGGAGATTCTCAGGTCCCAAAAGATCGGGTGTGAAGAACACAACAAACAATTTAAAGAATGAAAATGCCTTTCCTATTGAGAACACATCCCACACTGGCTTTTCTAGCTTTCCATATTTAAGCACATGTACATTTGGAAATCGGTGTGCTTTTTATGGTTAGTGTAAAAACGTTCGTTAAATTGTCTGTGCAAATTATTTTCCTGCGTTCACCTGGAATAATGAGAGAGGAGGAAAGCAAGGTAATTATTAAAAAAAGATGGATGAGACTGTTTCATTAAAGAAGTGAGATGAGATTCAGACAGATTCAGACATGTGGCCAACATACTCACCTTGATAGAAAAAGTGTCAGATACTAATACCTATACATTAAAAATAAAAAAATAAAAGAATCTACACTCACATATTTGGAAACACACTTACTTTTTATTATACTCTTAAACACAAGGACAAGCATAAACAAGACATTTAATGATTTCTAATATTTTCTTTGCTGTATTCACCAACACTGACTAGAGTAATTCTTAGATTTTCCTTAACTTCTGCCTGATGCAGTCTATTACAAAATGTAACTTTTGAAAAGGTGCAGAGAATGTCTCATATAAAATATTTTATGATAGGACCAGTATTAATCACATTGGTTAATCCAAAGTTCAAGTTCTTAAATTCACTTTGTGTTAACTCTCTGTCTTGGATAAGTCACTTAACTTTTCACTCTCATTTTTCTTATCTGTAAAATAAAGCTAGCAATTCTACTGGTCTAGGTATTTGGTTAGTGTTACTGTTTTTGTATGAGGTATTGTAATGTTTCTTAGAAGGCAGAAGGCAATTGCTAGCATTTAATGAATTGGCTAAAATTAGATAATTCTAGTCACTTAAATATAATCAACGAGATGAAAGATACAGGTATACTTTGCTTTATTGCACTTTGCTTTATTGTGCTTCTCCCATGATGTGATTTTTTTACAAACTGAATGCAAAAAAAGATTATGCCTCATTTATTGTGATACTTATTTTATTGCAGTGGTCTGGAACAGAACCTGTAATATCTCCAAGGTGTACCTATATCTCAAATGTTTAAAATGGTGGTCATGAGGAAAGAAGGGACACACATAGTAGGTGTTCCTCCATAGATATTCGTAGGATAATGGAATGGGTTATATGGGAAAGCTGGATTGATACAGACATAGTAGGTGTTCCTCCATAGATATTCCTAGGATAATGGAATGGGTTATATGGGAAAGGTGGATTGAAACATTCCCAAATGATCATTTCTTAAATTTAGACATAGCCCCAAATAGAATGAACTTTTAAGAAAAACTGTAGTCCCTGGCTCTGTAAATGTTTATGCCAAGCCAGAAGATTAGTCCTCTTCCTTGGCTATCATAACATGGATCCATGCAATGGCTTCATTCAATCATATTTAAGATATCCCCACCACCCTAACTTTGAGGCTCCATAAGGTATATAAAGGAAAACAAGATTGCCAAATTGATCTACCAAGTGTCAGAGCCCAAATGTATCTCCCAATATTTTATAATACTTTGTTAAGAAAAAAAAAGAAATATATATATATATATATATATATATATATATATATATATGCTTCAAATTGTTGAAATTTGTTTTTTTTCATGTACAGAAAATACATCTTACATTTCTTAAGTGATTTCTCTTATATAATTAACAAAGGAAAAAAATAACAAAAATATAAGGGAGATTTACAGTCAATAATAAATTAAAGTGATGTGTGCTAGGTAGTTTAACACAGATTATATAGCTTATCCTAACCAAAACACTATAAAATAATATCAACACTACATTTTAGAGTTGATAACTGAGCTAAACATTATGGGTAAATGAGAAATGTATAAAATGTCTCTTTTCCTCAAAGAAAATCAATGGAGATGGTAAAAGTGGGAAAGACTGTAAAACAGTATTTGGTGTGGTATAAACTAAAACGAATATGGGAGTTCAGAACTATTATAAAATAACTCAGTGAGAATGCTTAACAATTTGAAAAGGTAGACTTTGGAATAGAAAGAGCTGGGTGTGAAGTTTGTCTAGAGTTTCCTTATGTGTAAAATTAGTGTAATAATGCTTTTAACAAGCTACCACTTCTTACCTGTATAACATTGGGTTAATTGCCTAATTCCTGTAAGTCCTGTGCTTTATTGTCCACATTTTCCATATTATGAAGGAAAGGGCATAAAGGCAGAACTTACTTCATGGGAGTAGTGTGAGGATTAGGTGAAGTAACAATATAAAGTACTTATTGTATGTGTTGGGGCTCAGGGCAGGCTGCCCCAAAGTATGCCAAAGTGACATATTATTTTGAATTAAAGTTACTTGAAAAACAAAGGTGCAAAAAGAAGACTCTGGCCTTTCTTTATCACCCTGAAAGCAGGAAACAATCTCTGATGTGAAAGGTACCCTCACTGTACCAGGTTCTATATTAATCTTTTCAGACATATTTATACCTATGTGATGCCATCACCACCTCTTTTGCTTTTCAAAACACAAACACAACAAATATGGACTGTTGGCTAGAACATGATAAAATTAAATCATTCCATTCTTTTTCTTGCAATGTAATTTTAATAATCAATGAATGCAGACATTTTGGGTACAACTTTAAGATAAAAATACCTTAAATATGTTTAGTATCCAAATATTTTCACTTTGGAATTTCTTCTTTGAATAAATAATTCTCAGTTATACTAAAAACTTTGTATGGCAAGAAAAACAGAAAATAATTGGTTGAATTGGTAGGATGGTAAATTAAATAATATGACAACAATAACATAAAATGTTTTTAGTCATGGAGATAGCATTTCTTAAGACTGTTTTAGTAATGTAAGAAATGCTTATTGTAGAAGGGTGAAATGCTAATTATTGAGATGAGTATTATAACTATGCAAAACAAGCTGTTTATATAAAATGGTGGAAATAGAAAGATTAAGTGGCTTGTATACTTATCTTTAGGAGGAGAAGGTAGAGATGTTGTTTCTTAGGTAAAAACCTCTACTGCTTATCATTTTTTTGTAAAAATTTCTGAGAACACGTATTGATGTCATTCAAAATTGAGAATCTTTATGCTTCTGGAAATAAGTTTTCTGAATACAGTGAAACAAGGCACAGATCTTTGGATGCTGCTAAAGGGGATATGAAAGAAATGGGCTGAATGGGCACTGACTACAGAAAATGAAAATTCCACATTTCACAGCCTAGGAAATGTCTCTAGGAAGTCACCTCTTCCTCATTCACGACAGATTTACAAGTCAAGGACAATAACTCTTTTTAGTGGATATACTTTGAAATAATCATATAAGATGGGGAGGGATGCAAGAAAAGAGAGAAGAAAACAAGGAGGAAGAAAAGGAAGGAGGAAAGGAGAGAAGGAAGGAGAGAGCAAGAGAGATACAAATAAAGAGTATCAAATTACTCTTTTTCTCCTGCTCATTTTATCTCTGTTCCCTCTTTCCCTCCCTCCCCCATCTCTGAAGCACTCTCTTCTTGTCCTTTCCCCTTACTTTTCCACTGTTACTTGGCAGAGAAGGAGAAAGGAGCAGTAAAATTTAAACCACTGGCAGCAAACCAAACTTCCAACAAGTATTAGAATGAAAATTCAATCTGGATTGATTTGAGTTGAAACTTCTATTTCTACACAGCAGCAACCATACTCTGAAAAAATACAGCAAGAGTTGAGATGGGTTAAAAATACAAGCTTTGATATTACACAGACCTGAATTACGTTTCAAGTCAGCTACTTCCTTGACTATGTATGACCAAGGAAAAACTACTTAAGTACTTATTTTAGTGTTGTAATCAGAAAAGTCAGGCTAATAATAGATTATAAATGATATAGTAAAGATATGCATTTGAAGCATCAACCATTTAATAATTTAACAGTTTAATTTCAACACTTCCTTCTTTCTCCCTTTTAATTTTCCCCTGGCTCTTTCCTTTCCATGCTCTTTCTTATTTTATGATTTTACAATTGTTATTTTTAAACTAATACATATGACTCCACCAATCTAGGTGTAATTTTAAAAAAATATATTTTCATGGGGACATGATTGTTCTGTCACTTTAAAAAGAAGCACTGCTATTTATAAAAACACAAGTATCTGTTTATAGGTGACCCATATACTTATGTACACAGGTATTTAAACCAATATAGCACTTGAGGACACAGGCTCTAGATTCTGCATCAATTTATACCAAAGATTATCTTTCTTGAATGAAATTTCATAGTTCACATCCCCCAGTCACATTAAAATAAGCAAAATATTGTAATTTGAAAATAATAGCTATTCGTGTATCTAGATTTAGTGGGTGACTGATTACATTTATGAAAGAACTACTTTATATATTAAAGTAAACAAAAAATGAAAGTGGTAAGCTTAAGAATTGAACAAAAGAGTACAATGAAATGCTAGGCACAGGTCTTTAAAAATGCTTATATTATCCTGATTAGTTAAAAATTCAGCCTGATTAGAAAAAGTACCTGCCTTTGGAAATTCGAGTAATAAAAATGCAGTTTGATCAGGGAATCATGTACAAATTCAGCTGTTTCAATGTGCAGCTTGCTCATTTAATTATACAGGGAGGGACACAGCGGGCTCTGAAATTATGAAATGGGATGAGCCATGAATGCATCTTTGTTAAAATTATTTCACGTTCTCTTTCTTATGTATACATCTCCATGGACACTATCAGATAATCAGTTTGTTTCTGTGCTTTGTGACAGCAATCTGCCATCTTCCAAAATCTAGCAACAAAAGAATGCAAGATAACACCAATACTATATAGATAAGTAAATCCACCTAATTACTTAGCTCTTTGCATGAAAGGCAACACATAATCCATGATGGGAGGGATGTTATACTGGTGTGTTCACAAATAATCAGAAGTCCATTGCAGAAGGGAGAAAAGAGACATTTATCTGTGCTTGAGTCCCAATTCTTTCTAGTATTAGCTGTGAAAACATGACTAAGTTAAAAAGCACGTACATTTCTAAATTTTTGCATTGTATTGAATAGTAACATTAAGTATCGGATACCTAAATTTGAGATTACCAAGTGCAGAATTTGACATTAAGACAAGTAAGCTGAAAAACAAATTTACCTTTTACATCATAAAACCCAAAACATAAGAAATGTCCAGTATCAAAATAATTAGTGTGCTTTAAATTAAAAAAGGAAAAAATAAATGTATTCATGGAGAAGTCACCATTTTGTCACCGTTCTTATTCTTAGAAGATATTTTTTCTACATCTTTGTTGTTGAAATCATCACCACAAACTATTCCTCATTGTGGATTAGTGTTTAGGAAACACAGACTTAACCTTTTTGTAAAAATGGATATAATGGTCCATATTCTTAAAACACTGACAGTGGATTGAAATTAAATAATGGAGAAAACACACATCTGGGAAACTCATACATAGTAGGTACAAATGTGATTTCATTTCTGGCCCATTTCTAGCAGTAACATAATATAGTCAAAACAGTGAAGAGTTTGCTTACCCTGTTCGAATTCCTTTACTATTTATTAGCTGTTTCAACTTGGGAAAGTTTTCTTTATCTCATTGATTTCCTGATTCTTCTTCTGTAAAGCAATGCCTATTTTAAAGAGTTGTTAAAAAATCAGATGAAATAAAAATATTGGGTTTTTGGAAAAATCATGACACATTTTTGCAAGGAAAATGATAGAAAAAATATGTCATGACTTCTCTGACAACCCAATATATAAAGATTTCTGATGAAATACATTGCCCATCATAGTTGATTATGATTTGTTTCATTCTTTTCCCAACCTTTTTTTCTTTCAATCAAAATATCTATATATTCATATTAACAATAAATGCTTGGGTCTTATGAGGGTGGAGACAGCAACATTTATTTATTCTAATTTTGCTAGTTTTGTTGCCATCACATTGGCTAAAACATAACTAGCAGATCATCAAACTAGAACATCTGACCTGCCATTTGGGAAGTTTTCATTGTTGCATATGCCCATTTTTGATTTCAATACAAATATCCCATCTGGAAATTTTTGTTGAGTCAAATTTATATTAAGAAGGACATATACCAAGGATCCCTGAAACTGAGGTTAGCAGCTTATTTTCTGAAAAGCCTTTAAACAGGGACTGTCATTTCCTGTTTGTTTGGTTTTCTTTGGATGACTTAATTCTCTGGAATTAAAAAAATAAGAAAATGTAAGTAACATCACTAGAAGGGTTTGGGCTCTGCACTGACTCATTGACAAGTCTTGGTTGAATTTGTACCTATTCTCCTTGTCTGTATTACTTTGGTTCTATATTACGAGAGGCTCATTAAATTGAGTCTGTGTTTTTTCTTGTAAAAAGGCTTAAAGAACGCACCAAAATCAAATGGGAATGTGTAACTGTCAAACAGAAACTGCAGTGATTAGTATTATTTATAACAGAACAAAGTCCAAAACCCCTATCTATTTAATTAAGAGATAGATGAAATTAGAAGCTGAGATTTAGCATTTTCCCCTAGACTATTACATAGGAGAAGAAAATGCAATTAAGTTCTAAGTTGTTTTGGAATATGTGTGCATTTTGGGACAATTTATCTGTGATATGACCACTATTTGTTGCATTTATTACAAAATGGCACTTTAGTGCTATTTAGCTATTCAGAAATTTTTAGATATTAGAATTAAATAGGGAGAAATAAAGCACTTACAAAAGGAAAACAAGATTCTTAATCAAAATAATAAAGCTGAGGCCAATGCCAATAAGAACAGTTTTACTAATAGACTGGGGAGGGGTCCATGGGGCGTTCTCAATACTGATTCTCTGTTAACTGACCAGGTGACTCTAGGCAATCTACACTCCCCCTTCTCTCAAATTTGTACTCCAATTTATTAATTTTTTGAGATATACATTCCCTCTAGCTTTAATATGTAATTCTATTTGATAAATAATTTTATACATTTGCTATGACAATTTTTTTGGTAGGTTCTGAAGGGAATACAATGACTTATATCACCCTTGTTCTCAAATTTCTCACAATCTAAAACAAAACAGAAAACGTTTAGGGGTAGTTAATATTCTAATTAGAGGACTTATGACTGGACGATATGGAGAAGACCCATTTCAATAAAATATAGTTGTAATCTTTTAATGCAATGTAAGATGCCATTAAAAGAGAACTGACAGTTGAAGAAAATAAAACAAATGGCTAGAGACCTCAGGATTGGAGGGACAACATACAGGCAGACAGGACATCTTATTTCCTTAAAATATAATAATAATAATAATAATTAATAATAATAATAACAACAACAACAACAAAAACAGGAACACACTCATTTCACTAAAATAGTTCCTTATATTATATGCTTTGCCTTAAGTAGTAAATATATAGTCAAGTTTCACTTAGCTGTGGGATCCCAATAGGCATACTGCTTTTCCCTGTTTTTTCATCCTGTCTCCTTTTGTCCTCCTTCTGCATGTTTATGTTTTCTGGAATCCTCTCTGAATATTCCTTCTAAACAAGGAAAATATTTAAGTTGGTTAAGTTGTTAATCAAGCTTTGGAGTTAGCCTTTAGGCTAACTAACACACAGGCCACCACACTGAGACAGACACTAATAGTGGAAATGAGATGACAAATAGTAGTCCTTGTCCTCAGAGACATTATGAAACATGACTGTTAATTATATAAATAACTTCACTACAAAGCAGATTAAATAGAGTAAAAAGGAAAACAAGTTCTGTTTTTGGTGTTGAAAGTTGTGTTTTGATGGAAAGCGTTGAGAGCAAATCTATTTTAAATAATAAGAAAACGAATGTCAGAAGGGATAGTTTTTGAGATGGGCTTTGAAGGAAAGGAAGAAGTGTAACGAATTATGGCAACCATGAGGGAGGACCTTACAGGTGAATGAAATAACATGAGTGAAGACGTGGAGGTAAGAATTATGATTAAGAACAACTTGTCAGCCAATTTGGCTAGTTATAGGGTAAGAGAAGTATAAAAAGGGAAGATAATACTGGACAGGAAGGAAGGAGCTTCCCATATTTAGCTGATGAGTGTGTATTTAATTGAATAATTCACAGGGAGCCACTTCAACATTTTTAATGGAGGAGTATGCCATCACTGGGTTCATATCAGAATGATGTGACAGAAGTCAGAATGATTAGGAATGGAAAACATTTGGTGAGCAAATCCAGGTAAAGGGCTACTGAAGATTAGGTGACAATATCAAAGGGTGTTATGTGACAAAATACAGTAGTCCCCCATTGTGGGTAGGAGATATGTTCCAAATCCCCTGTTGGATGCCTGAAACTGTGGATGGTACCAAACCCTAAATATACTATTTCTTTTCCTATACATACACACCCATGATAAAGTTTAACTTATAAATGAAGTACAGTAGAGATCAACAACAATAAAATACAGCAATTATATCTATACACTGTAATAAAAGTTATGTGAATGCGGTCACTCATTTCAGGGGATCCGTTGCCGAAGTCTATACAGGCTCAATGATGGCGCAACATGCTGTCATCAGAACACGTTTCTGTTCATGGCTTCCACCCACAAACATAATGCCATTTCAAACCTACCTAAGCCCTTCTCACACACTGAGGCCATAACTTTGCTGTTTGAGATGTGACAGCAAAACTAGCACAGATTTCATTTTCCTTTTTCACAATTATACAGATAAAAGATTCGTACTGTAGGTCTCAGCAACCTTGGCATACAATGTTTTTCTCTGACATAATAAGTCAAGAACTTCCACCTTTTCACTTAAAGGAGGCACTTAATGGCTTCTCTTTGGCACATCTGAATTGCCAGCATAACTACTCTTGTGCTTTGTGGCCATTATTAAGTAAAATAAGGGCCACCTGAACATAAGCTCTGTGATACCACAATAATCAATCTGATAACTGAGATGGCTACCAACTGACTAAGGACAGGGAGCATACACAGCCTGGAGACGCTGGACAAAGGGATAATTCACCTCCAGAGCGGGATGGAGCAGGATGGCTTCAGATCTCATCACACTACTCAGAACTGTACAATTTAAAACACAAATTGTTTATTTCTGGAATTTTTCACTTAACATTTTCAGACCACAGTTGACCACAAGTAACTGAAACGGCAGAAAGTGAAACTAGGGGTAAGGAGGGACAACTACACACTTCTTTTATTTGGGAAAAAAAATGTTAGAGCCTACATAAATTGGAAAATGCAACTGTAATAGTGAGAAAAGGAAAAAAGTGTTCAGTTTAAATATACAGAGCTTAAAGCTCTTGCAACTCCCAGACATGATTAAAGTAAAAAGCAGAGCATAAGAAAGGGTTGGGAAAGCACTTATTCAACCTAAAATTTAATATTTAACATTCAATAATTTTTCTCCTATGGCTGAAAAACTGTAGGTATGAGTACAAAGCTACTAGAACCGAAGAAGCATAAGTCAACTCTAGCACTTCAATTACAATCTCTCCTGACATTCACAACAAAACCCTAGCTACAAATAACCTAAGTGATGGAATTAAATCGCATTGACAGGCAACACAGTAATTTTAGCATGTTTCATTGTTAAATAATCATAACACTGAATAAATGACTCACCTCATTTCTATGTTACATTTATTGTATAAATGGTATTATAATTCCATTAAAATAAATTAGAAATAAAACATATCTATAATTTTAGCATTAGTTATTTTTATTTCTCTGGGTTCTCAACTTCCTTGTCCATATTCTTATATGTGCATGCATATTTAACATAAAATTACAATGCCTATACCATTTGTATTCCTTTACACATACATATGAATGCTTTTCCTTTTGTTTTGTGGGTTATATATTTATATTTTAAGTTTCTGAATCATATACTATCAATTAGAAGTTGTCAATAAACAGAATTAGAGTTTTTGTTATTAGAGTTTATACATATAACAAGCCTCTACTCTAAGTCATGTTAATTGATTTCAGACTTTTTTTTTTTTGTATCCTTCTTGCATGGCTGTTAGCTCCTGCTGGGAAGACATCTTGCTTTATTCCCTGTTGCATCTGCTGTAACTTGCACATATTATGCCCCTAATAAATATTTGTGTAATGTGTTTTTTTTTTCTTTTTCATCATTCATTAGAATAGAGAGGGGAATGAAGAATAAATACTGAATGAAAGGGAAATAAATGTTTTTATGGATAGAACAGGGTAATTTAACGACACTCAAAGTGAGTCAGAGAACATTTACTTATCAGCGACTATGTGACAACATTATGCTAGGTACCAGAAATTAAACAAAATAAATAAATAAAAGCTGACTTTAGTTTTAAAGAACACATAAACCAGTTAATAATTACTCTTATTTTCCTTCGTTCCAAACAGTCACTAGAGACTTACTTTGTTTCTATCTTTCTGGAGACTTACTGCTTTCTCATGAGATAAGCCCAGTGTATCCCATGTATATTTGGCACAATACATACCCTACCATACCCAACGAATGGGATGTGAACCAAGGTAAGTCGATTGGACACTCCCTCCCTGGAATTGGAATATTGAACTGAGTATGGAGCATCTACAAACTGCTGCATACACTCATTCCAGTAGGGGGGCGCTGCCTGGATTTTCCAGCGGTGAGACTTCTATTCTTGTCTCCTAGGCTCCTGGAACAGCCTTTGTTCCAATCCATTCCCAGGCTTGTTTCTCCCTTCCTCTCCTTGATACTGTAAAATCCTGTTGTTCTGTCAATAAACTCATTTGGTTTAACTAATCCAGAATCTATGCTTTTGCTTGTCACCAAAGATGCCTGTTGAAAAAGGCAATCAAACCAGTAAGCCCAAAATGAGAAAAACACATTAAGTGCTATGGTAGAAGTTTATACTAGGAAACCACAAGAGGGAAACCTAACCCAGCTCACAGGGTGATACAGCTGCCTAAAGAGATGGATGGTCCATTTCAAAATATTTACTAATTTAACATATATCAAAATAAATATATATTGTTATTTTAATTAATATGCCTGTGTGTGTTTATTCCATTTTCTCCTACAAACATTGTGCATTTAAAGAAATTAATTTAGCTTTTAATGGAGGATGAGAAAGGAAAGTGTCTATAATATACAGTTCCTTTGTCAGTTTCATTTTAAAATATATTTTTTATTTTGTCTCATGCTGAGATGAAGGTCCTTGCTAACCACGCAGAGGATTAAGATGTCTGAATTAATGATGCTGGTATACAGAGTAGGCAGGTGCGAAGGAATGATGCTGTAACATCCCTTCGTCAATTAAGGCTACCCATTAAGCAACGGACATGCCTAACTTAACTATTATAAGAGCACTGAAGTTATCTCATCCTTTAGCTTAAAATCATATGTAAAACATGAGTATGCAATAGTTGATAACATTATTATATAATTGAAATTTGCTAAGAGTAGAACTTAAATGTTCTCACCAAAAAAGACAAATATGTGAGGTTATGGATATGTTAATTAGCTAGATGATGGGAACTCTTCTACATTGTATACATATATCAAATCATCCCATTGTACACTTAAGATATCTTACAATTTTATTTGTCAATTGTATCTCAGTAAACCTGGGGGAAAAGCCTGTATGAGTTCAAACAATGAGAAATAATTATTTACCACTTCTCTATTCTTACACTTTCTTCACAGCCTGAGAAACAAAGATAAAAAGTTACATTTCTTTAAATTCTGAAAGATATTGTTTATTGATTAAAGAGTGACTTGTAATCAGACAAAAATGAACATAATCTTCAAAATAGGTCTCTTCTGAAAATGGGATGGCTAGTTTGGAAAATAAATTTGATTGCCTCTGATACATTAATACCAGAATGAGATACCACTGACCTTGAGGAAAGAGAATGAGTTTTGGAATCAGAAAAATTTTGTATTTTGACCCTGGCTTAGCAACTTAAAGCAATGGGATCCCAGCCAAACTGTGTAGCTGCTCAGTCTCATTTTCTTCCTCTATCAAACAGGGGATAAGAAGACTTTCACTGTAGGGTTTTCCTTACAAATGAAATAAATTAAAAAATGAGCATTAAACGCTGGCACCTGATAGATACTGCATTGTAGCAACACTTATTTGAACATCGTTTATCTGAATAGAGATTTCTGTATTCCTCTGGGGAAGGAGAGATCAGAGAAGATTGTATACTTCTTTCCGTAATTTAGTAACATTTTAGAGACTCATTCCCTGAAGAGTGAATGTATTTCTAGGACCCAAAGTCAAAGGTATACATTTAAATTTTCTTTAGTAGAGTGTCTCAGTGTTTCACTTGAATTTTCTGCTGAAGAAGCCCAAAGCTAAGCATTTAAAATCTGCCTAGGAACCCATATGAAGTATTCTAAAAGTTTCATTTAAATAAAATGTTTCATAAACTGATCAAACTAAAACCCATGGTAGGGTGTTTGTCAAATCCAAATTCTCAGTAAAAATGATGTGTTGGTGCCTTTCTGTGTCCTGTTCTAAAATATACAGCATGAAAATTTCATATTATGTTGCCTTTTCAATAGGAAAAGGGGACCCTGCTGCACTGTTGGTGGGATTGCAGATTGGTGCAACCACTATGGAAGTCAGTATGGAGGTATCTAAAAAAACTGGAAATGGAACTACCTTTTGACCCAGCAGTTCCACTCCTAGGTATTTATCCTGAAAAACCCAAGATGCTAATTCGAAAAAATATATGCACCCCTGTGTTCAGTGCAGCACTATTTACAATAGCCAAGACTTGGAAACAACCAAAATGCCCAACGGTAGATGACTAGATTAAGAAATTGTGGTACATTTATACAATGGAGTATTACTCTGCTATAAAGAAGAATGAAATCGTACCATTTGCAATGATATGGATGGACCTAGAGACTATTATGTTAAATGAAATAACTCAGTTGGAGAAAGACAAATACCATATGATCTCATTATATATGGAATCTGAAACACTGAATGAATGAGCAAAGTAAACAGAAACAGTCTCATAGATATAGAGGAAAAACAGGGTTGCTAGTTGGGTGGGTGGTGGGGATGAGGGAGAAGGGGAAGGAATAAGACAGCATAAATGTTGCCACAGGGATATGAAAGACAGTTCGGGGAATATAATTAATAATGTTTTAAATATTTTGTGGGGCATCAGATGCTCACATGTCTTGTTGGGGAGACCATTTCATGGATGGAGTAGAGGCTTGATCACTGCACTGTATACCTGAAGCGGAGGTTGTATACCAACTGTAAGTGAATATATAGATAGTCACGGTATGTGGATTATGAAGGGAGGCAGAGGAAGTGTAATAGATATATATGATATGGGCGGGGGAGTTGGGTGGCGAATTGGAGGAGAGGGGTTGTCACTTTGAGGGATAAAAAGTATAACTATTACACTGTATTGTACACCTGAAACTAATTATAAATAAATAAAAAATACTTTAGCACATACTTTTCTATAAAATAAAAAAAATGTAATAAATGACATCTGAAATTCTTTATAATGGTGTGTCCATCTTAACAAATAAAATAGCCAGTCACGGTACTAGGAAAATGAGTTTATTTGGTAATAGCAAAGAATTGCAATTCTGGATAAGTGAGCTATGACAAACCATAGGCAAGTCCAGGGTCAAAAGGAAAGCTGGCTTTTACAGGGTTTTAGGAGGGAACGGCGGAGAGTTGCTTTTAATTAGTTTCAAAGGTGAAAAAAGAGGAAGTTCATACTAGGAAAAGCTGAAGAAAAAGCGGTATTAACTTTGACTGAAGTATTTATTATTGAAATGTTCTTTTTTTCTGCTCCATGAAGACATAGCTCTTCACTTGGATCAACTTTTAAATATTAAAATCTAATACGTTGAGATGTTTTTAAAATGCATTGCATTTGGTTAACCATGGGTTTCTCATATATATTTAAAGAAGAAGAAAATAGGGTTGTCATTAAAATCATTTAGGTGACTCTAATGTCTAGTAATATTGTAATCCCTTTCCACATATATCTAAAAAGAAATAAAATCCCACAAAGGTTTAATTAACACTTGGTGCCTTTTTGAAGTCCTTGGATAAAAGGTACTGCCAGGGTATAAAGAATTGCAATTAATATTCTTGAAAATGTAGATTTTAATTTGTTTTTCAAAATTTAGGGATTTAAGATTTGAAAATGTGTGATACCACACATCAAGAAGGCTGGTAATGATTAGGCACAAAGGGTTAGTTCAAATAAAATTGGTCACATTCACCCCGAATTTAATTATTAGTAGAATTTACAAAAAAATCATAAAAGTCACAAAATGTTTTTTGTGCTGAGGGCCAAATTAAATGACACTTAATATGACAGTCTCAGGGCTATATTTGATTTACATTGGAATAAGAACAAGTGGATAAGGAAGGGGAATGCTAACCATTTGGAATTATAATATACACCCTGTAAGCAAATTAAATTAAATTAACATAGTGGTTATAATGAAATTTTAAATAGCAATTTTCCCCCATTGATTCTGGATGATTATGTGAAGACAAAGCATTATAGCTTTATGTATTTTTTTAAAATTATATTTGTATTTTAAGGAACATTTATTGAAACTTAGCACTATTCAAGATACTGGAAGGGATACACATATTCTGATAAAACTTCACTATTTTACATTTGAAGGAGTGAGGAAATTGTTCTGTAACAACTGTAGCGATTTTTAGCTAAAAGTAGCTACCAATTTATGACATATTCTTTATGTATCATAATTTTAAAGTAAAAAAAAAAACTGTACATAATTTAATACAGAATTCAGTGTGGTCCTTCAAAATAAAAAGAGAATATAAAAACAACTATTTCTCTGTCTCCTAAGAAAATCATAATTTGCTTCTTTCCTAAAATAGACAAGGAAGGCATGTTTGATGATTGGTTCATCATTTGCAGATAGTCTGAATTGAAACCCAAGCTTCAATATTTGGTTAGTTTTATACTATTCAGCAAGGTACTTATTCTCTGTGTTTTAGTGTTCTCATTTATAAAAATGAGGATACTAATAGAACATATTATGAGTGTATTAAATGAATTCATTCATGAAAAGTGATTGGAATAGTACTTTTTGCATTGTGAAGTTCTAGCAAATACTTATTTAAGTTAATATTTATCTATTACTAGGTTTTAAGAAAAGGATACAAACATATTTTCTGTGCTATTCAGTGAAATACCTAGACATTTAGTTTGGTGACTTTTTAAAAGAGATTTGGGAAACAAGCAAACATAAGTAATAACAAATGTCATGCAATAGGAGTTTAATTTTACACCCATAAAGTTGAGTTCATATTAAAAAGAAACACTGACTGCATAATGTAAAACTCACGGAGAATCTCCCTCAAGCTGTCAAGATGGCACAGTAACAACAGTTCCTGGACAATTAAATCTGGTAATTGAGGAGGAGCACTCTCAATGAAAACGGATTTATAATGAACTTGATCTGCAAGCAGATGTCATCTAGGAATTAATTTACTCTGTTTTGGACACTCCAAGATGAGAGAACAAAATTAATTCAGGTCCCTAAGTATCAAAGTCATTAACTTGTATTTAGGTGTGTATGGGGTGTTACCCTTTTGGGTTAAGTGGGACTAAAAGAAGGATATTACAAGCTAGAAGGGTGGACTGGGGCCAGATCATAATGAGCTACATAGACTTGATGTGGTAGTTGCTGAGCACGATGGTGGTTTCTAGATTGAGGAATGGTGTAATACAGATTGGTGATTTAGACAGTGGAAGCCAGCCATGGGGCCAAGGTGACTGGAAGGAAGCAAGGGACCAAGAGAAAGAAGAGGAAATCAGAGGCTATGGAAATAGGCCAAAATATTAATGATCAAGACCTGATCTAAGACTGTGAAAACGAGAATTGAAATGAAAATCATAAATGTAAGAGAAACGTACATGACCATGGATAAGCAAATACATCCTCCCTTAGAAAACTTCCTAATTCTTATTTCATTTGAGACATCTAAGAAATCCTAATTCTTCCAAGAAATCTTATAACTTTGTATTTATTCTCGGACTTGGGGAGGGGGCAGAGGCAGTTCCAGGAGGTAAACACGTGAAAGTGTGGGGATCCCCTTAGGCTGCCCGCCACCCCAAGAGGCTTTGACTCTCAGGCTAAGCCACAGTCATTTCTGTGGAAGTGCTCCTCTCAGTTGCTGGTTTCACAAGTTTCTGCTACAGGAAACGGGTTTGTACTCTCTGCATTTGCTACCTCTCCAGTTTTCAGGGTGGAAGTTTGTCCTGTGATCTCAACACATTGATGGGTCTACAAAAAAAAAAAAAAGCTTTAGTCTGTTCATCTTTTTTGTTGTTGTGACGGTGGGAGACAAGACCTCTTTACATATTGGGACAGAAACCTGAAGTCCTGGCATCTTTTCAAAGAAAAGATTGAGTTCAGTGTGCTTACTGTATCTTCATACCAATCCTTTTTCCCTTTCCCACTGTTGCTAAATAAGGTTCTAGTAGCCTGGTAACAGCTAAGAGTGGCCTTCCAAACGAGTGGCTGTGGTGGTGGAACCTGAGTTTGGATGGGAGGCTCTGGCTGGCCAATAGGTTGCCGCGGTGTGGTAATCTTCTCGTCCTAGGGAGCAAGAAACAGTCTGTGCAGACACTGATATTTATTGTTCAATACGTACGACAATAACAAGTGGCCAGGGATGATTTATCTTCATATTTTGCATGCATTTCTTGCCTAAGGTTTGTAGACATGGTAATTTTATTTTCTGAAACAACAACAAAAAAGGAGCCTTCCTATTACCTGTTGTAAATCTGGCATGATGATTAGAATTTTTACATATGGAAAAACACTACTCGAAGGTTTTACATGGGTGAGCTCTGATTTAGGCAATGAGGCAAAATGAACTAATGCACATGATCCCTTGGCTCATCTTGCCTGCCCAGCTGCTACTATTAAGAGTACTTAGAAATGCTGAGAAAATACAACCAAAAATATAAATCTGAGCTCAAACGAAAGTGAAATTTTAGACACCAAAATATTGAGGGACAATAAAGCGAGAAGGGAAAACTCATGATTTTGGTAGCAATTTGGATGGCTTGCTAACATCCATTTATTCAGGGAGAGAAGTTGTGGCGCTTGATAATATAAGGTACCAACCCAATTATAGCCCTGCTTAATATGTACGGGGGAAAAACTTCTTAAATCACCTTTAATTATATACTTTTTCATAAATCCCCCATTTAAATGATCAGATTCTTGAGGGTTCAAACCATGACAAACGAGTAGGTGATTCCTAGTCCCTGGTACTACATTTTCTAATCATATTTGGCACATGGAGGAAAAAAAAAATCTTAAGAAACAAAGAGCAGCAGTATTAGAAGCAGTTACTATTAGCACTAGGCATGCATTAGAAATTGGACAGACATGCTCTTACTTCTCACTGATTTTGCCTTCTCAAGTTGTCTCAGACAGGGTAAGCACCTATAAAAGACAAATGGACCAGTGGTGAAACATGGTGACAAAAATTCTAAACAGAAATTAATATCACATAGAAATTGATTGGCTTCTTAAATTAATCATTTTGTAAACACTAATGCATTTTAATCTATAAACATATAACAACAAACTTATACAGTCTGTCTCTTTGTTTAACACTGTATAATCAGCACCTACCTTAGATTCTGATATTATACATACAAGTAGGACTAATCATATTGTTTCCTTAATGAATGGTTTAACACACATGAAATTCTTTCCCTTGATGGCAGTGAAAGAAAATGATAAGCTATTTCATTGGAAAAGAAACACAAAATGAAACATACTGAATTACTGTTTCTATGGGCACCATTTTGGCTGGCCCCTCCCTTCCAACTCTCACAACCAGCCAGAAACTCTCAGAGTGCTGTGCTAGGAGTGAAATCAGCCAGCTGGCAATGAGCAATTTAAACATGTTCTCTCTTTTGCATATTGATGTGGGATAATGGGGACAGAGTCAATGGGATAGGGTTAAGCGTGTCTTGGGCTGGATCCAAAGCATATGCGGCTTTGCAGTGCAGAGACACTGGATGCTCAGATCAGGCAGAGAGCCACAAAGCTTTCTGTCTTGTTGTCCAAGACCACATATTCTCTTTATTCAGATCTTGGCTCATCTTCCCGCTTCACGTATCAAAATGTTAGATCAATAACAGTCTTAAGACATAGTTTTCCTTAATTGATCTATCTGAATTAAGAATGCAAATGAACAACTAAGGTATCATGGCATTCAGATGCTGAAAAGAACTAGCATGCACTGCTCAGGCATGGCTTCCCCAGGCCCAACAGCAGGGTCTGAACCTCCATTATATTACACAGCATAAATACATAACCATTTTGTACTGCTTGCTATAACAGGTCACAGTTCACCTTGAAGTTCACTAGAACCAAATGTCACCTGATGATCTACGGATGCTGTAAATTTCATGCACTAGAATTTACAACTCTTTCCAATGGCAGTCTTACCTTTTGACCTTCCTCCATCTCCCCACATCCAATCAACAAATCCTTCCAACCTGCTTGGCAATTAACATTAAAATAAAATGCAAGCTCGTTTCATAACAGATCTATCTAATCAGACCCCCAACTACTTCTCTCATATTACCTTGTACTGATCCACCATGTCCAGACCCCATTATCCTTTTTATCTTTTTTTTCTGTTTCTCAAATCCAGCTATCTCATTTTCACCTCAGGGCCTCTGGCCCCTTGCCTAGAATATTCTTCCTGCAGTAATCCACATAGCTGTTTCCCACTAAGTATGTATGTCTCATTTCAAATATCACCTTCTTTTTTTTTTTTTTTTTTTTTGAAGGCAGTGTCACTGGCCCTCATATGTGGGATCGGAACCAGGGCCACTGGCTTCCCAGGCCAGTGTTTAAACACCACACCACTCGGCCGGCCCTCAAATATCACCTTCTTGATGACACATACCTGATCACCCTTACATGCTGCTTTCCAGTCTATGAGATATCATCTATAACGTTTCCTTAGCTGATGTCCGAGAGCTCACCATATTCTGCATTCTCAGAACTATTTATTTATGTTTTTAATGTACAACTGCCTCACTTAGGATATAATTTATTTGAGGGCAAGGACTTTCTTGTGGCATGTTTTCTCTACTTCCAACAGTAACTGGCAGAGAGACGGCACTCAATAGACTAAAAGTAAATGTACTGATATTGTTTTAAATTAGATGCTTATGAATAATTTTTCATGCCATTCTATATTTTAAATATTATGAGAAAACTTCAACTCAAAGTAGAATAAAGCTGTGCTCTTCTCCTGCAGAATATGTTTATCTTATAAGCTATTATAATGTATATAGTAAATATTATAAGAAAATTTTAAACTTACATTAAATTCCCTTGGACTGCAGACATATGTATCTTAAAAGATATTATGTGAAAAATACCTTGAGAACCATTGTAGTAGCTAAAAGAGAAATCTTAGAATGGTATATTTTAGTTTAGGGGTGATAATAGCGTATTTATTTTTTGAGTCATAGAAGAAAAATGCAATTTGTCTGGGGATAAAGTAAGTCATCCATGATCCTTGCTCTTAGCTTTCTACCAAATGGAACTCCACATATGATAGAATTGATTTATTCCTTTAACTCCTTACTTGAAGATACAAAGTCCCAACAATGATCAGCCACTGGCCATGGAATAATCATGGGCTATAGGGATCAGAAAGCTTTAACCTTTCTTTATTTCTATTATTTAAAGAGTTTACAAACACTGCAAAGTCATTGAACATTAGGGTTCTATATTTGTATAAGTTCTGTTTGGTCCTTTCCAGATTTAATCAGGAGGAATCATATGTATGTTGCTATGCATTTATTAATTCCTGTGTTCATTTATATATTCAGCAATAAAATTGCTCCTAGCTGTCCTATTAGGTAATGGCTGTTGCAGAAAGAGTTATAATTTTTATAATTCTCAGGTCCTATGAGTCTATGGAAGTTACCTCATGTCTCTGCATTTTAGGTTCATTAGCTATGTGGACCCCAGGAAGTAACTAATGTGAACCCCAAGAAGGAATTTATCTATTGAGATGGACTTGGACTCTCTATGGTTAATTGGACCTAAATCCAAAATCAGAGTCTACTGCCTGTTACTGACTGGGGCCTCTGAAGGGCTCTGTGTGTGGGGGTGGGAGGAAGGGTAAAAACCAAAGCTGAACTTTCAGTCTCCCATACTATGCCTGCCCTATTTATGCTGGGTCAGTCACAGTAGGAAGTTCGGTGTCCCTCATCCCCATACTATTGCCCATCCAATCAGAACTATACACAATGTACCCTCATTTGCATTTAAACTGACCAATGCAGACTGCACAATTTGGAATCCTCATTGCATGAAACAGACTTATAAGGGAACTATGGGTAGGAAGTTTTCTATTAAAAAAACCTGTTCTTCCTTTGTCTTTGCAGAGTACACTTTCAATTTCTACCAGAGGCTGTGCCTCTCCAGTTGCCAACTGTATCTGAATAAAGTCTCCTTTTTTTTCTCCAGTGCCTTTTGTCAGATTTGTTTACAGCTATAAAATGATTATATCAAGGTAAAACTTTCCTGAAAGTTGTTATGAGAGTTAAATGTGATGCGATTTTTAAAAAAGCATAAAGTTCCAGAAAAATGCAATACATATTGATAGCTTAGAAGACTGAGTAAGCAAGATTTCCATAATAAAGATGTTTTTACTCTTCTAGTAGCTTAGGCAAACTATAATTCGTAAGGTATCATCCAATAAATAACTGAATATGAGAGATACTCAAGGTTGATTCTGTAACCTAGAGGTTATAATTACTGATATCAGGAAAGTCAGTCAAGTCAAGACCTGATTCTTCAGATACATATTATGAAGTATTCTGGAATGTTAAAATATTTTCATAATGTTTTGATTTATTTACGATATTTAAAGTGCAGGTACAACACTCATAGAAGGTATACAGCTAAAATGCGTTAGAAATCATATATATGATACAGAAAGGTGAGCAGCTATTTTATCAAACTGTAGTTTCTGCCCATTTTGAAATGAGCAGAGCATTTCTTCCTGGCTTTATGACTGAAGTTTATGAGCCCCATAAACAGCTTATAGGAGATTTTTTGGACTTTAAAACTCATTCTACCTAAAAAGATTCCAAAGTTAAGGATATGATTCTGTTCATCAGTAAAAATAGCTACAAGTTTCCTGAGCACCTTCCATTGTTCTAGGTGCTTTACATTTACTACATCGTCTACTTTTTGCATGAGACTTATGAAGTAGGTTCCAGGATCATCTCTGTTTTACACTGAAGCATCAGAATGGTTAAGATGTGCACACAAGTCATTCAGTGTAAATGCTAAGTACAGGAAAGAGGAGAGACTGGGAGAAGAAAGCTGCAGATGGGGAAGAAGGAAAAAAATCCCATGTTAAGGATGATCAAATTAAAGGATGCTTTTCCTTTATCCAAATTGTTCATCCCTTTTCCAAGCTAAATCTAATTCTTCAAAGCTGGCTGAAGTCTGCTTTATGAATAAAGTACTTCTCAACTAGGTGATCTCACATATAATTTCCTTGCAGCGCAGAACTAGCCTGGAGGCTCAGCACTTAGTCAGTCCCTTATTTTCTAATATATACCGATTTCTGTGCCCAGATTATAAGACATTTGAATCCTAGGATATGTCATATATATATATATATATATATTATATATACACACACACACACAAACTATACATATATATATATATATATATACATATACATATATATAGTTTAACATAGTTTAATGTTAACATGCTATATATATATTCTGCAACTTTTTTTTTTCTCAGTATTACCTATTTGAGATTTCTTTTTGGTGTTTGCATGTATACCTATATGTATGAATATGCATGTACATGTTTATTAGTTTTGGTTTCTGTATACAATTTCATTATGTAAAGAAACAAAATGTGCAAATTCATTTGTTTTCTAACTAAAAGAGATTTAAGTGACTTTCCAGTTTTCCTTATTTTAAACATTGCAGCAATTAGTATCCTTGTGCAATTGACTTGGCATATATAAAAAAGTGCAAAAAAAAAAAATTCTCTTGACCTTGGTCTCCAGAGTGGTCATAACAATTAAGAGTGTATGTAGTTCCTGTCCCCTAGTATCTTGACCGGAATTTGATATCATCAAACTTTATAATTTTTGCTAATAATTTGCCACTTTTGCCAATCATTTTTGACAATTGGTTGGATTCATATTTTCCAGATTTCTACTGGGGTTGAACATATTTTTTATAATACTTAATTGGAACTTTTAAAGGAATATTGCATGAATTAGTACACTCCTCAGTGACTTTTACAAAATAATCACAAAATGTTACAACCACCCAGAAGAAAAAATAGAACATAACAAACACCAGAAAGGATTCCTGTTTCATGTCCCCTTCCAGCTCCTACTTGCCATACGAAGTAGCCACTAACTTGATATATAATTCAAGAGAATGGTTTGTCTATTTCATGATATAATACATGAAATTATTCAGTATTTACTCTTTTCCATATACTATATTTTTGGTCAATATTACAGTTTGGAGATTTTTCGATGTCTTTCTCTGTAGTCATAATTTGTTTATTTTAATTGCTGTGTATTTTATTTACATTAATAAATTCTTTATGCATTTAATTTTACATGGATATTTGATTGTGTACAGTTTTTGTTATTAATAATGTAACTGTTAATAACACTGCTCTGTATATAATTCCAATTGTATGTTTAGTTTGCATATGCATACATTTCTGTTTATATGTATTTATGAGTATATATTTAGGAGTGGAATCTATCTACGTGCATATATCTGTATACATACACACCTAGGAGTGGAATCACTGAACAATGAATTATGCCTATGTCTAGCTTAAACAGACATTGTCAAATAATTCCCCAAAGTCTTTATCTAATTCCAGTGTACTGAATTTATAGATGAATGGGTGAAAATTCATATCTTTATAAAATTTAATCTCCCTCTTCATGAATTTGGAACTCTTCATATTTACTCAGGTCTTCTTTATACTCTTTCAATATTGTTGCACTATTTATACCCTTTGAATATTATTTGATACTTCTCTCTAAAGGATTCATACATCTTATAATAGTTTCATTGCCATCATCATTAGTATCTTTGGTTGACCTATGATATTTTCTATTTTGTTTTTTCCACTAGATCTTAATTTCACTGAATTTTATTTGATGCTTTTTAAATTTTGCTAATTTGGAATTTGTAAATGTTGTCCCTTTCATTTAGGGATAAATATAAAATATTTGGAAGTAATGGGTGTCTGAGAGCTAAATGTAATCCATAGCATTAGTGTCTTCCTGAGTAATATAAGAAACCAGGAATGTTTTAACTAATGCAGCCCCCCGTCATCTTCTCTTTAACCGCTGCTTAACTATTTAATGAAGGATATTGTGCTTAAAAAAGGGCACTCATTGCATAGATGTATAGATTGACACATCACCCAGATTTAACATGTGCATAACTATCATGAGATTAAGAAAAGAACACTACCCATGAACCAGAAAGTCTCTCTTTGCTCCCTTTCAAATAAAGATAATAGAGATCAGACAGAAGACTATAAAGGTATATAAAGAGGAGACCACAAAGGGATTTAAATGACAGTTTAAACATTTGTTACTTAGTAAATATTAGGAAGCTTTCCATGTTTTCTAATCTGATAAGTCTTAAAACTGGAGCTAAGAGATTAAGAAATACTGGATGTGAGATGTTTTAATCAAGGAAGCAGAGCAGATGACAAGGAAATATCTGGCACAGAGATCCCAGTGCTGGAATTTACAGAGTTCAGTGATCAATGTAGTATTGGTGTAAATGACGGGGCACATAGGTGAGGGAGGTGTGGTAAGAAAATAATGACCATTATAAAGAATTACAGAATTGACACAATAATATTGAGCTTGAAACTTAAGGTGCAAGTGTTGTGTTCAGGTGCAGGTAACTTAGATTTCACTTAGAAATGAATGCCTGGGATTCAGAAATAAGATGGGAGATTTGATGGAAAGTGAATTAATATGTTATGAAGAGCATAACAGAAGCTTTGCATATGAAAGTGGTCAGCAAATAAGGAGGTACAGAGGAAATCAGAGCAGAGAACACTGTAAAATTCACAAGTTGTACACAACAGAGTAGGATGAAGAGCCAGTGAATAAACAGCAGACACATAAATGGATCATTGAGAGAGTGAGGTATCCCGGATGATAAGTGTCAGAAAAATGTCCATGAAGCAGTTTTGTCCACAGTGTGAGAGGTGACAGAGAATTCCAGGAGAACTAGGTGACAAGAAAAGCCATTTAATTTGTCTTCTTAATTTGTAATTCCCTTTTATCTTTCTGTCCTTTTCTACATCTAAAGTGTTTTTAAATTGTCACTCTCCCTGTCAAAGTTTAGGAACATGGCCAGCCTTAGTTATGGTTCAAGTATCTGACATCAACATGAGAAATATGCTTTGTGGATGTAGTTACATGCTATCAGTATAAATTTTCTAATTCTCTCATTCATCAAATGTTCACTTAGTTCCTATTATATAACAATTACTTTTTGTGTGCTCGAAGTGTATTGATAAGGAAGACAATTATCTTCATGGAGCTTATGTTACAAGTGGAAATATAGAAAATCACATGGAAATATAAAAAAGATAATTTCAGGTATCACTAAGTGCTAGGAAAGAAATAAAGCTGAAAAAAGGACTAGAATTGTCATAGATTTAATTGGCAGAAGGAATTTTTCATCCCTCTCTGAAAACATCCATTTGCATATAATTCAGGATTTTTTTTCCCCCTCAAAAGGTAGAGTATTGCCTATTGTTCCTGAAATTGGCCATTTAACTTACACTGACAAGAGAGATGTCAGCAGACATAATGTGTGCAGACACTTTTAAAGTGCTTATGTTTGGATTTTTTCTATATCATTTCTGCATCATCATAAAATAAATATGCTTGACGAATAAAGTTGAAGAACACTTCCTAACCAATTTCAAATTGTACTATAAATCTACCATAAATGAGACAGCATGAGTATTGGTGAAAGTATAGACTTATAGATCAATGTAATAGAATACAGAACCCAGAGACGGGGCCACATAAATATAGTCAGCTGATCGTTAAAAAAAAGAAAAGCAACGCAATCCAATGAAGAATGAATAAATGATCTTTTCCACAAGTAATGGAACAATTGGACATTTACAGGCAGAAAATGCATTCTAGATAGTCTTTTGCACCTTTTACAAATATTAACTCAAAATAGGTCATAGAGCTAAATGAAAAAGGGTAAACAGATCAGTATCTCCTAAGGGTTCAGAGGGCAAAGAGCAGAGTTGAACAGGTGAAGCACTGGGGGGTATTTAAGGAGGTGAAAGTATTCTGTGTTATAATTATACTGTAATGGGGAAATAAATGACATTATCCTTTTATCAAAACCCACAGAATTTTAAGCACAAAGAGTGAAACATAATGAATATAAACTTTTGAAAAATCACTAAAGACATTGGGAAATCATGGCATGGAAAGCCGAATACAAAAAAAACCCAAAAAAAACACACACACAAAAAACAAAAAACAAACCGATCTATTGTATTACCAATGTATGAACCAATGTCACCAAAGGGGTTGAGATGAAAAAGGTTTGACCTCAGTCACTTTGGAAATAAGTGAAGTGTCTGTAAGACTTAAGGCAAATGGAACTGCACAGAAGCACTGTGCTCTAGCTGGTGAAGTTGTTTTCCTCAAGGGCAAGATTTAAGAAGTGTAACACCAGAATTGAACAATGAAGTAAATGGATGGGAAATGGTCCGAACCAGGTTTCTTATTGTTGAAGTGAGAATTTACAAATAAGCATGCAAAGGAGTTTTGAATGATCTAGATAGTAATGAATTAGAATTGGATACATCAGAATGGATTTATGTTTTGTTTAATATATTCACAGATAGCTACCTATAGAAATATTTATAGATATGTGTATATACATGTGTCAGTATTAACACATACATTTCTTTGTTAGCTAGAAACAATGATAATGAAGAGCAATGACTACACCTAGAAGCTAAATATTGGTTTCTAAAGCCATCCCCCAATAAGAGGAGTGGAGCTCCTTGGAGAAATGATGGATTATAGGATTGGGGCAGGAAATATACAAGATAACCTTACAGTACCAAAAAGTAAGGAAATGCCTCCCAAATACCACACAATAATGGGGCACGTCGATAGCATACAGGAACCAATTAAACTGGAGAATTCCCAGTTGCCAAATCTCAAACAATTTGAATAAAAGAAATGAAATAAATTGGTACTTTAACCCAAAGTATGAAATGAATATCATTGCAACTTGGGACATAAAACTGAAAACAACAAAGGAACAAGGCAAACAAATAAAGACACAAAAACTCATAGACACAGACAATATTTTAGTGGTTACCAGAGGGTAACGGGGAGAGGGGGTGGTAGATGGGGGTAAAAGGGATCAAATATATGGTGATAGAAGGAGAACTGACTCTGGGTGGTGGACACACAATGTGATATAAGATCATGTATAATACAGAATATATACCTGAAACCTATGTAACTTTACTAACCATTGTCGCCCCAATAAACTTTAATTAATAAAATAAAATAAAATAAAATAAAAATCCAAAAGTCCATAGTTATATAAATAAATGATAGGCAAAACTCCTGTTTAGGAGAATTCCAAATAATTTTTGAAGATACTCTGCTTTGAAGGAGGCAGAATATAACTCTTTACCCCTTAAGGGTTGGCTGCACAAAGTGATTTCTTTCCCACTAGTACAGACAGAAATGGGAACAAAGTCAATCTACAGTGGATAAATCTCACACACACTATCTCAGCCATGTGATTACATTCAACATCAATAATATTAAGTTATCGTTTGTAGCATGTACCCTTGATATTATGAGATGAAAATAATTTTACCTCTGTGGTCTTCCTCCCCCAAATTTATAACTCCAGTCTAATTATGAGAAAAACATAGAGAAATGCACTGGATGGACATTCTGAAAAGATATCTAACCACTACTCCTCAAAACTGGCCAGTGTATCAAAACAAAGATAATCTGAGAAGCTTGAGAGAAAACAAACCTAAGGAAACACTAAATATACTGAGGTATCTTGGATGAGATCCTGGAATAGAAAAAGGATATTAAGTAAAGTATAACAAAAATGAATAAAAATGTGAACTTTAGTTAATAGAAATGCATCAATATTAGTTCATTAGTTGTGTCAAATGTAACACACTAATATAAGATGATGATGATGGGAAACTGGTTGTGGAGAAGCTGGGAACTCTCTTTGACTCTCACATGTTCATCCAACAGCTGATATCCAGCCTTCTTCACGTTACCCACAATGAGTATTTAACACTATTTATACAGAATCAAACTTGCCCCTTTTCTGTATCTATGAACATCCTGTGATGCTCATTATTCTGGAGAGACAGCAGCTCAGTTGATGGGAGATGAACTTTGGAACAAGGGGGCTGGAGTTCAAATATTAACGCTTATTACCAACTTACTGATTATGCAACTTGGGCCATGTAACTAACTTCTCTCGGCCTCAAATCCCACTTCTGTAAAATGAGGATAATGACAGAAACCTCCTGGTATGCTGGTTATGAGAATTAAACTGGTAAGACTTTGTAAAACACCTAGAGTATTACCGGATACATAATACAGTATAAATATTTGATAAGTTAAAATAAATATGGTTTCTAGTTTTCTTTTCCTTGCTATTGACATGCCATAAAAAGAGTCTAAATCAGCCATCTAAAAAGCTTGTGATCTGGTAGGGATAATAGATATCAGTAGGAATAGCAAATATATCTTTAGTGCTATCAAGACACCAGCTCCCAGGATTTTCATTATTTAAGTTGTTCAGGGCCTCCGTGAACCTGGTATAAACTAGCTAAGGGATCCTGGGAGTTGGATAATTACAGATGGAGTCAAGGTGATTACTGACATTGTGGATAATTCCCCACATTGTGATTGATTTGATCCTATTCCTAAAAGAATCATTTGCTTGCATTAATTCTTGCATTAAAGTCATAAAAACACCTATTAAGAGAACATGATTTCAGAGTGTTGAACCAACAGAGGACTCATGAGGCCAATGGGCTTTATTGGTTAGATTCCTTTTTCTTGTGTTAAATGAAGTTAACTTTAAAAAAGTGCAAAATCCTAGTATGAATTTCTCTGATGTTTATAGATTATAATATCATACAACCTATACTCTTTTATTTATAAAATTTCAAACACAAATAAAATCTTAACTGCAGCATAATAGTTCTAGAGAAAAACATAAGTTATAAAGTTGGCTCAGGGAGTGGCGATAAGGAGGCCCATGGACAGCAACAGAAAATGACACTGAGAATAAAGTTCATAATAGTCAAGGAATTTGTGTGACTGAGTTTTAAATTGAGTTCCAAGCTTCCTTGAAGCCAAGTGTGAAGTATAACACAGCCTGTTTTACAAGTCTTACGATGAAGGAATAGAAAAGATACCAGAGACATAGAAGAAGCAAAGGTATTCCAAGCAATAAGCTCTAAAGTAAAATTCTCACAAAGTAAGGTCGTAATTCAACTAAACATAATATAGTCCAAATTCAGGGTTCTTCTCACACCTAGGATAAAGCTGCAATATTTTTAATGGTTTTCCTCCCAAGGCACACAAAACAGGATGAACAGTTAGGAACTTCGCTTTTTCCCCATTTATATGCACTCTATTTCACTTGTGTTCACTCACACTAGAGAATGGGCGGAAAAACAAGTATAACTCATAGACAAATGAGCCGAATCTCAATGGACAAAACATTTATCCACTGATTTGATCACTAATGAGTTTTTATTCCAAGAAGAAAGCTACAGCTCTCACCAGATAATATAGCCCCCTGGGCAGACAATATAACTAATTATGTTTTTAAAAGAATCACTATGCTATCAATGAGTGAAAAAAGGAAAAGTTCAGTCTATGAGTGGAAATGACATTCTAATTTCAGGCAGAACTAATAAATGGAAAACATACATTTATTTTTACCCTATAATGGGAGGAGTCAGGGCTTAATCAGGCTATAAGGATACAGGTCCCATCCTCTGCCCCAGCATTAGGTTCTATTTGTCCATTTAACAAGTCTCTATTAAGATAAGGGTTTATTTTTAACTAAGAAATTAAGACACTATGTTTCCCATCAACGGCGAAACTATCCCTGAGGTTGGCAAACTAGGGCAGAAAGCTGGACACTGGTAATGGCGCTTTCATTTTTTTCAACTGCAAATGTATTGGATTTCTGGTGGTATTCAAAATATATTTGAAAGAGTCATGTAATTTTTTAGTAAAAACAAGATTTTATGAACTACAGAAGACAATTGCAATTAACAGTGTTATCTCTGAATTCTGACAAAACAAACATGGTCCAAAACATACTATATATACATAAATATATGGATATTTATATCTATAGCTAGATAGATATTTAGCGATATACACATATATTATTAGGCTAAGGTTTAGCTATATATGACCAAAAAAAAAAGTAACTTTGACTTAGAAAATTATTAATTTAGTTATGTATTATTATAGTAGAATGTCAGAGGCTGGGATAGGACTCTATCTTATCCATCTGTATTGCATGTAGTAAATTTAGCAATTTACTACATGACCGACCTCCAATATCACACTCACAGTTGAGCCAGGGGAAAAGAATAAAAGGTAAATGAAAGGAACGCCTTTTCCCTTACAGACATTTTCTGTAATTTTCATGTGTTAATTATACCCTACTGAACATAAGTTAGTCACAGAATAACACTTAAATGTGTTGGAGGTCAGAGTGTAGAGATTTGGTTCATGATATCCAGGTTCTTATTCCTAAGGCAGAAGGGGAAATATATACTGGAAAATAATAGTTACAACTCAACTGGGTGCTTATGATAAATAATTTGCTAGTTACTTTCTTTTGGACATTCCATCTACATGCTACATGGACACTGCATTTTAGAAACTTCACGCATTTTATTTTAATCTAATTAGAGAGAATATACATTTCTTGCTACTTAATAAGTCTAACTATGTAACATGGTTAATTCTGATCTTAATATTGCTTGGAGAGAGAAAAATGCAATTATTTATATAAGAAAAAAGTGGCTCGGCCATTAGATGATAGGATAGGATAGGATAGGATAGGATAGGATAGGATAGAGCAGAGCAGAGCAGAACAGACCAGAACAGACCAGACCAGACCAGACCAGACCAGAACAGAACAGAACAGAACAGAACAGAACAGAACAGAATAGAATAGAATAGAATAGAATAGAATAGAATAGAATAGAATAGAATAGAATAGGAGTCTAAAGACTCTTGGGGGAAGCTGCCCTTATCCTCAACTATGGAATACCAATTATTATTTAGGCATTGATCCTCTACTCCCCAACAGCAAGAAGCTTTTTTTCAACCAGTCCTTTTTCACTTGCTGCTTCATTGCTATTCTCTTTATCCTTTGTTCCTGCTTAAACCACACAACGATACCATTCAAAACAATGTAAAACCCTGTCACAGCTTCTCAGCAATTCTGTAACTAATTTTCTTAATTAAATTCCCTAACATTTAAAACATTTGGAGATGTTTCTATTTCCCTGTTTCTACCATGATAAATACAGTCTCTGAGAGAGTAGAATTTAGACACATGGATAGAAGGTAGCAAAACTTTCAAGGTCAGATGTGGCTTTCCTGATATATTTCCCAGTGAATATTACATATTTTGTTAAAGACTATCATAATTATACATAATTCATTTTAAGTGATTCATGAATTGGGCAGAGTCCCAAAAGCAAAAAAAAAGGATTATTTTTAGATCAAGACATCCTCTTTGGGAGAAAAAGAAGGGAAAGTGTTTTGTTTTGTTTTGTGTTGTTTTCGTCATGCAGAGTCCCTCCTCTTTCTATGGGAAGCTGGGGGAGTAGGTGGAGATGGTCCACATGACAGATAACCTCTTTGGTGTTGACCAGAAAATTTCAGACTGGTTGATTAAGATTATATTTTTGGGAGAGATTTGCTGCAGCAACTAAGGCAGGTATTAATCTAGATGTTAGTACATGCGTTAGCTCAAGGGACACCATTTTGGGCCCCTTGTTTTCTCCTCAACCGTTCTCTTGACATAAGAGAAGTTAAAATGCCTGATACTCTATCTAGGACCTCTATTTTCACACATTCTAGGGTGAGAATCTGACTTTTATGCCATTTTGAGAAATGCTTATAATTTTTGCTTTTAGTAACTAATTGCTTTTTCTTTGGAGGAAATGCATATTTGGGGTGATGATGGCACTGCTGTTAGAATAAGGGGACTAAGAAGAAAAAGAGTGAGGAATAGAAAAGAAAAAAAGTAAAAGGAAAGCAAAGTTTCTGCTCACTATGTTTAACTCATGTACATATTAAACAGGTCTTTTTTTCACATTTGTTTGTATTGCCTCTTCTGGAATAGCTATTTCTCCCTAATTGGCTAAATCTTAGATTTATTTCAACAGTTAACTCTAGTGCCATGTCTAGGAAACCTTCCTTGATCTTACAACCTACATGAGTCTGAATTTAGTGGCATTCCTTTGTGCTGCCCTGGGACTGGGCTGTTTGGCAGCACTGGGGTTTTTACCTGACTGTGCAATAATCACACACACACACACACACACACACACACACACACACACACACACACATATCTATTTCCTCCATTAAACTGAGAGCTCCTGACTACAAAGACCATCTACCCCATTTCTTACCCAGTACCTCTTAGTGCTAACATTAACAATATGCATTAATTCAGCAACAATTCCCAATTAATCACCTATTACATATATTAAGCACCTTGACAGGCATTGATGATACAAAGTTGACCAACACCAGACACAGGAATTCCTGCCCTCATGAACTGCAGATTGGGGAAGGATTCCTGAAAACAATGGCAAACACACATACAGCCTATGCCAGCAACACCACCACCACCTCCAAGAAAAGGCATCTTTAGTTGGCTGCTGGAGCTATCTAGGATATCACTAGTAAATCTGACGTTCTACTATTTGGGCAACAGTTTACTTTCCTTTTAGTAGCTCTTAATATGAAAAATGACAGTGGCCCCAAACCAGAGCTCTGTAGAGAATGATTCATCCTGAAACTGAAAGCCCTTTCTCAGGGCACAGGTGAGGAGAATCAATTCAATTAGGGCGAAGTTTGTCCTATAAAGAATGCATGGTAATGTATAAGGAAGAAAAGGCCACAGGCAAAATTTTTACTTTTCAGAAGTGGTCAATGATAAATGGCATAAATGCCCACCAAAGTTTTAAAACAATTATAACTAAGCAGTGTACTTCGGAGACTTCATAAGGAATGGAGAAGCCTGCCTGTCAGCTGGGCTCTTTCAGGATCTGCCTGGGGCATGAGAGGCAGGTTTTCGAAGCTATTTATCGCCTCTCAGCTCCTGGATGATACACATGATCCAGGGCTGCCACAGAACCTGATTTTTACTCTGGGGCTCATGAAATCTTTGTATGAATTATCCAGGAGGATTTTTTGAGTCTAACTTTCTCATATCCCTCAATTTTAGAAATAGAATACTTTCAAAGCTGCTCATGCTACAATAAGATGTCAATTGTTTTCATCTTTCTCCCTTTCCCTCTCTCCTACCCCAGCTCTTACTTCAGATATCTGGAGAGTTATTATTTTTAAAGCATTAATTAATGAATTTGTACATTATTTATTGGGCACCCAATATACACTAGACACTATTGTCCTAGGGACTGAGACTATACCATTGAACAAAACAGACCATATTTCTACTTCAATGGAGCTTATATGATGACAATCAAAAGTGTATTCAGGGGGCAGCCAGTTAGCTCAGTTGGTTAGAGTACGTGCTCTGAACAACAAGATTGCTGGTTCAATTCTTGCATGGGATATTGGGCTGCACCCTCCACAACTAGATTGAAACCACTACTCTGATGGGTCCTGGAAAAACACACTGTCCCCAACAAAAATTTGAAAAAAAAAAAAAAAAGGTTTATTCAGGTATCAAGTGTGAATTTTTCTAAGGACTAAGTTATTTAAATACATAAAAGATGGACACAAGCATAGAAAACAAACAAGAAACAAACAATGTGCAATGGGACAAACCTAATTTATCTGTGATATTCTCAGATCACCAGGAGCTTCACAAATCTTTTACAGTGCTTACGAGAGAATATAGAAGTAACATACTTGGGGCCGGCCGAGTGGAGTGATGGTTAAGCGCTGGCTTCGGAAGACAGTGGCCCCGGTTCGGGTCCCACATATGAGGGCCAGTGACATTGCCCTCAAAAACAAAACAAAACAAAACAAAAGTAATGTACTAAAAATAAAACGCTTGATGTTACCCTAAACCTCATATCAAAAATCTTATTAATAATTTAAATTTATGCCTAGACATTATATTTATAGAAAGTTTATATTTAAAAAGAAATCCTCATATTTCAGTATGAATGTTGGGAAAACTATAACCTGAAAATATTATTTTTCTTCTTTCTCAGTGTCCTTTAGTCTATCCTTAGTACAGCAGGTATTTTTACAAAATGACCCTTTGTTCATATTTTTGGCAACTACTCTAAAAATATTGCTTTCAGGTAAGAGGATATGAAACATTTATTAGGTACCATCACTATAACTCTACATAATGTCATCTTATTCCTTTAAAAATAAAAAAGCAGAAATCTATTTTAAACATTCAGTAGTAAGGTAAGATCTATTGTTCAGGTAGACACCAGTTAAATTTAGCAGTTTTCCCACTTTTCTCTCTGCTACCCAAAACAATCCTTTTTGTGTATCTTTACTCTTTTCCTTCCAGAATTTCTGCTAGGGAAATACCTGGATAGCAGCAGTTGCCATTTACCACAATTGTCTCTAATGGGTTGTGTGTGTGTTTTATTTCACTTTAATATTTTTCTATTTACTTGGTGCTTAATCCTTGAATAACATGTTAAAACGGAAAATCAGAATGCAAACTCCTTTGGGACGCACACAAAAAAGTGATCTGTGAATGGTTAAGACTCAGTACACCCATGCAGTTCCAATAGGATGAAGAGGATTTGCTGGAGAAGGGAGAAAATGTCCAGAATTTAGGAGAAACCTTTTACATTTCAGAAAACAAATAACAGTGATCCAACATTTGCTGAGTACCTATTCTATTCTGTATCCTTCACTGCCCTATGCCATGAAAATATTTAATTGAACCACACTCAACCCACCTTCCAAACAAACAAACAAAACTCTGTAAAGGGTATTTGATTTTTATTTCTTAAAGTGCAGAAGTTGAGATAAAAATCAACTAATAGTTCATGTAAGGTTACCCAGCAAGGAGTTACATGCTGAGCAGGGATGTGACACAAAGTGTTTCTGACTCCCAAAGGATCTGATATGCTTTCCCTTTCTACCTTAATGAAATAGCTAGTAGCAATGCCCAACCTCTGAATGTTTAAACTGAGGGAGGTTGCTCTGGAAAGATGGCTCTCGGAAGGTTTAGTTAGATTTGGGTCAACTTACATCTGAAAAAAAGCATTAAGCTACCTACAAGCACAACTTTTCATGTAAGATATTTTTGGTCTTGGTCTTCTGTTATTTTTTAATAGTAGCAGTTAAAATTTATTGAACAACAGTTTATCGAATGAATATATATATATATATGAATGGTGTCTGAAATATAACAGTATAACAGTATAATGATGGCTCTTGGAATATATAATGTTGTATATTTAATATACTCTTGTAACAGTATAATTGTTCCTGGAAAAAAAATATATATATATATATATATATATATATATATATATATATATGCAGAGGGTGCCAAAAAATGTATACACAATTTAAGAAAGGAAAAAAAAAAACTGTATTAAAATTGTAATACTCAATATATACTGATAACAAAAGATGAACACAAGTCACATTTCACTTCTGCAATTACAAGAGATGCTCAAAGTGGTTACCATTGGCATAATTTTAATACAGTTTTTTCCTTTCTTAAAATTTGTATACAGTTTTTGGCACCCTCTGTATATAGCTTCAATCTCACTACATACAGCCCTTTAAGGTGCATGACAGTTATTAGCTCCATTTGATATATGAGGGAACCAGGCTCTGAGAGATGAAATGCTTTACCTAAGATCACCCAGCTCATGGGCAGAAAAGCCCGGTTCCTTGCATTGCATGCTACCAGCTTTGTAAAGGTGGTTTGCACATGCCTACAAGGATACAGAAGTAGCATGCTGGGCACAGACAGAGTACAGACACCCAGACCCCCTCCCACTGTAATGCTCTGCAAGGGTATTTTCACGCAGTATTTTAAGGCTAAAAAATCAGAGCCTTGCAATTTACACAAAGCATGTGAAAAGTGTGGAAAACAATGTATGTTTACTAGGAGAAATCACTTTCAGACATAGTTAAAAGAGACTGAACTTTCAGAAGTATCAGTGTTTAAATATTAGGTCTACCACTCACTAGCTAAACAATCATGAGCGAGTTAATTGCTGCCCCTGAACTTTAGTTTCCACATATATAATATGGAGGAGCAATCTTTACACGATGGCGTTTTCCTTTGCATTGTAAGAAATAATGTATGTAAGTCCCTAAGTGTAGTGTCTATTTTAGTCCAAATAATTACTTATGCAATGGCTTCTTTTAATGACCCTTGAAGCTTGTTGATACATGTTTTACTTCTGGGCTTAGTATATACTCTTACTTTTTCATCCTACGGCTCCATATTTTAATTCCCACCTTAAGAAAAACTCTTCTTACTCTTTTTACTCTCGATATATTTTATTTCCTGATTGAAACAAAGAAGTTAAGGCCAAAGCATGCAACAGATTAGCCTGAGGTTTTTTCAAGATTTAATGGTACTTCATTCATTCATTAAATATGTAATGAGAAACTCCTATTTTTCCAAACTTTGTACTGGACATGGGCATAAGAAAGTGAATAAATATTTGCCATCACCTCTAAGAGTTTATGGTCTAGTTTGGCAAGGATGTTACACTACAGGATGCTATTTATCTGCCTTGATCATTGAACCAAGGACAAGTACTCTGAACCAATACAAGGACCCACCCAAACGAAAGACATGGAGAACTATATAGAAGAGAGAACAGAGCTATATAATGAAACACCTTGAAACATGTGCTAAGGAAAGAAAAGATATTTCTAGAAAAGAGAGGTAATGTGAAATAACATGAGAATGTGATATATATATATATATATATATATATATATATATATATATATGAGAGAATTCCTGGTGGGTCGATATAACTGGCATGTGAAAAGAGAAGAAGGCAAGAGGTAAAGCTGGTCAGGTGAGTGAATGTTCATTCATGGATGGGTTTATATGACAAGGTAAGGAGTTTGTATTTTATTCTGAAAGTGATGGTATTTAAATTTTTGAAAAATGATATTGATGGAAGAATCAGGATGAATTTCAAAGGAATAGGACTGCTGAGAGGAAGACAATGTAAAAAGGTATCTGGCAATTTCACTGATTAGCTGAATGCCAAAAGCCAGCATGAGAGCAATGTATTATCTCCTTCAGGCCTTTTTTCTAAGTCCTTGGAGCTAAGACCACAAGGTAAACATTCTTTGATGTGCATGTATAACTGCCAAGGAGGAGCTGGCAGATATAGGCATATAGGTCATATTCACTGCTATATCTGAAAGTATTCACAACCACAAAGGAGACTTATTAAACTTAAAAAAAAGAAAGAAAACATTAATGTGATATCAGCTATAATGATTTACAGAATCATTACCATGAAATGAAGGCAATTATTGAACATGTTAAAATAAAACTTAATGAATATATTTGTAAACCAGGAAGAAGAAATCATTGTCTAGTGTCATTCTGTTACTCCATTTCAAATTTTTAGTTTACTTATCTTCTAATTCCTATTACATTATCTTACATGGTCTGGGAAAATCCTTGCAGCTCTCTGGCAGAGTGATTTACAAAAGAGGAATGAAACTAGTAATTACTGAGCACCTACTATATACTACATACCACAGGCCCTGACAATTTTCTGTGCTCCGCCTATTCGTCCCTCTCTTTCCTCTAACCCCTAGCAATCTCTGAACTTTTTACTGTTGCCATGTTTTGCCTTTTCCACAATATCACATAGTCATAATCATATATTTTTTAGCATTTTTTTCCCACTTAGTAACATGCATTAAATTTCCTCCATGCCTTTTTATGGCTTTATATTTCTTTTCTTCTTAGTGCTGAATAATACCCCATTCTGGATATACCATCATTCCATTATGGAAAGACATCTTGGTTGCTCCCAAGTTTTGATAATGATAAATAAAAGTGCTATAAACATCCAGGGACATGGTTTTGTGTGGACCTAAGTTTTCAATTAATTAGGGTTTATATCAAGGGCTGTGATTTGGGTTAAGAGCAAGAGTCATATGGTAAGAATATGTTTAGTTTTATAAGTAACTGCCAAACTGTCTTTCAAAGTGGCTTACCACTTTGCGTCCCCACCAGCAATGAATGATAGTATCCGCTGCTCCACATCCTTGTCTGCATTTGGTGTTGTTACTGTATTGGATTTTGGTGCTTCTAATATATGTATCTAGTGGCATCTCGTTGCTCTTTTAATTTTCAATTCCTTAATTCCATATGATTTTGAGAATCTTTTTGTATGCATATTTATAATTATCTTAGTTATGGTTTTTCAACTAAATTTTTCTCTTTATCAAGAATAAGTAGGTTAGAATATAAACTACCTTTATATTTCAGATGAAATTTTTAACATACATCTCTTATTCAGTTTTGTTTATTTTTGCTCATTTTTTTCATTCCTACATTCCACATATTTGTGTATGTCTTCTCTACATTTAGTCTCCTCTAATGAGGCTTCCATTTCTGAAGCTTTAAATTTTCTCTAACACAATTTTTCCAAATTCATGATGGACCACTTATGTTTTGCCACTATTTATTTTTTTTATAACCATTTATTTTAGATGACTTAAAATAAAAATAATTTAAAAAGTCAAGTACACATAATAAAGGTGGAAAATAAATAAGTCTGTATTTTCAGATGACATGACTGTCAAAATCCTAAAGTATGTATGAAATAATCAGTAGAAATTATAAGTTACTTTAATATGAATACACAATACAAAACCAACATTTAAGAATAAATTTTATTAGTTTATATTAGAACTTTAATTTACTATTAGTAAGTGAATTTTAACAATGTATAATTACTATACAATCAAAAAGATGGAATTCACAGAAATAACTTTAATAACAGATGTCCAGGATATCTACACTGAAAACTTCAAAATATTGCTAATTAAAATTAAAGTCATAAATAAAAATAAATGAATGAATAGGTGATCATCATGTTTATGAATTATAAGGTTCAGTATTTTAAAAATGAGAATTCATCCAATAAATACCAGGGTGCCAAAAAATGTACACAAGTGCACACTTTGGTCAACATTGCTCAAGCAGTAGTTTGCCATAATCAGAAGTGCCTGGACACTGATGGTAACCACTTTGAGCGCCTCTTGTAATTGCAAAAGTCAAACATGCTTTTTTTTCCGCAATGGGTTTGCCGCCAGAACACAGGTGTAGTGAAAACCACCGCTAAACCTAACCCAAAATGGGAAAGGAAAAGACACACATCAGCATCGCTGTCATTGGACACGTAGATTCCAGCAAGTCTACCACTACTGGTCATCTGATCTATAAATGTGGTGGGATCAACAAAAGAACCATAGAAAAATTTGAGAGGGAGGCTGCTGAGATGGGAAAGGGCTCCTTCAAGTATGCCTGGGTCTTGGATAAACTGAAAGCTGAACGTGAGCGTGGGATCACCATTGATATCTCCCTGTGGAAATTCGAGACCAGCAAGTATTATGTGACCATCATTGATTCCCCAGGACACAGAGACTTTATCAAAAACAGGATTACAGGCACATCTCAGGCTGACTGTGCTGTCCTGATTGTCATTGCTGGTGAAGGTGAATGTGAAGCAGGTATCTCCCAGAATGGGCAGACCCGCGAGCATGCCCTTCTGTCTTACACACTGGGTGTGAAACAATTAATTGTGGGTGTTAACAAAATGGATTCCACTGAGCCGCCTTACAGCCAGAAGAGATACCAGGAAATCATTAAGGAAGTCAGCACTTACATTAAGAAAATTGGCTACAACCCCGACACAGTAGCATTTGTGCCAATTTCTGGTTGGAATGGTGAAAACATGCTGGAGCCAAGTGCTAACATGCCTTGGTTCAAGGGATGGAAAGTCACCTGTAAAGATGGCAGTGCCAGTGGAACCACACTGCTTGAAGCTCTGGATTGCATCCTGCCACCAACTCGTTCAACTGACAAACCTTTGTGCCTGCCTCTCCAGGATGTCTACAAAATTGGTGGTACTGGTACTGTCCCTGTGGGCCGTGTGGAGACTGGTGTTCTCAAACCTGGCATGGTAGTCACCTTTGCTCCTGTCAGTGTTACAACTGAAGTAAAGTCTGTTGAAATGCACCATGAAGCTTTGACTGAAGCTCTTCCTGGGGACAACATGGGCTTCAATGTTAAGAATGTGTCTGTTAAAGATGTTCGTCGTGGTAATGTGGCTGGTGACAGCAAAAATGACCCACCAATGGAGGCAGCTGACTTCACTGCTCAGGTGATTATCCTGAACCATCCAGGACAAATCAGTGCCGGATATGCACCTGTACTTGATTGTCACACAGCTCACATTGCTTGCAAATTTGCAGAGCTGAAGGAGAAGATTGATTGTCGTTCATGCAAAAAGCTGGAAAATGTCCCCAAGTTTTTGAAATCTGGTCATGCTACCATCGTTGATATGGTTCCTGGCAAGCCCATGTGTGTTGAGAGCTTCTCTGACTACCCTCCTCTGGTTCATTTTGCTGTTCGTGACATGAAACAGACAGTCGCTGTGGGTGTCATCAAAGCAGTGGACAAGAAGGCAGCTGGAGCTGGCAAGGTCACCAAGTCTGCCCAGAAAGCTCAGAAGGCTAAATGAATATTATCCCCAATACCTGACACCCCAGTCTTAATCAGTGGTGGAAGAACGGTCTCAGAACTGTTTGTCTCAATTGGCCATTTAAGTGTAATAGTAAAAGACTGGTTAATGATTACAATGCATCATAAAACCTTCAGAAGGAAAGGAGGATGTTTGGTGGACCATTTGTTTTTGTGTGTGTGGAAGTTTTTAAGTTATTAGGTTTTAAAATCAGTACTTTTTAATGGAAACAACTTGACGAAAAAATCTGTCACAGAAATTTTGAGACCCATTAAAACAAAGTTTAATGAAAAAAAAAGTCAAACATGACTTGTATTCATCTTCTGTTATCAGTATATATTGAATATCACAATTTTAATAGTTTTTTTTTCCTTTCTTAAAATGTGTATACATTTTTTGGCACCCTCTGTAAATACACATACTCCAAATTTCATTTAAGTAAATTGACAAATTCTAAAATTATTATGGAAATATGAAAGACTTAGCCTCAATTTTCAACTCTATCATGAAAAAGAAAGACACTAGAAACTCATACTGTTTTTAAAACTATTCTAAAATTTTATTTGTAAATAGGATGAGATATTTTCATTAAGATGAATAGATAAATAAATCAAGGAAGAGTACACAGAGCTCAGAACAGATGCATACTTACTGAAGAAGGCCAATTAATGTTTGGCAACATGCCAATGAAATTGAACACTTGTCAAAATCCCCCACTGAGATAATGAGGCAATCCATAGACGAGGATAATATTCACAGTGTGCAGTTATACTTCCATACGTTATCATGCACACATGATTATGAGTGTTTTTGACAAAGAACTGGTTGTCGAACATTTAAATTTAAGCCCTTCTATTATTGGCCTTGTGATTGTAATTTACAAGTCATTGATGACTTCATGTTGAGTGCATTTTAATATGCTTATTAGTAATTTGTATGACTTCCTTTATGAAGTGTTCAATGCTTTTGACCATATTTCTACTAGATAGTTGTCTTTCACTTATTATGATATAGAAATTATATATTCTGGATACCAGTTCTTTGTCACAAACACACACACATAAAGCACTGGCACTTTATTTTTTTATTTTTATTTTTATTTTTATTTTTTTGAGGGCAGTGTCACTGGCCCTCATATGTGGGACGCAAACAGGGGCCGTTGGCATCCCAAGCCAGCGCTTAACCACCGCGCCACTCGGCCGGCCCTATCTTTTTTTTTTTTTTTTTTTTTTTTTTAGCACTGGCACTTTAAACAGAAATTTCAAAAATACTCAAGGACATATGATATTTTCTATGCGGAAGCTACACAGTGTAACACGAAAATATTTTAGGAATTATTTTTGCATGACAATCACTCAGCTATTTAAAATAAGGTTTTTATTGCTGTCTTTTAAACATTAGAAAACTTTGAGGACACAGTTTTCTCATTCAAGGGAAATTCAATTCACACATTTAGTCTGCATTTCAAGGGGGTTATTCATTCTGACCTACAAAGAGAAGATAACACCAGTTCCATTCTCTCTAGAATTATACAAACGCACAATGGGAAACTTGGGAACATCCTCAGGATCATCTAGTTCATTGTTTTGTCAAATTGTTTTCCTTGGACTCCTAACATGTATAGGGGGACCAAGTGTGACCTCAGGAATTCTGGTCTCATTTCAATTAGAGAAACTTTGCTTTTTATCTGCTTCATAGATTTGGGCTGTAAGATTATATTTGAAAAACAGGTCATGGTGCAGAAAAAACTGCATGTCTGAAAAACTATTCACAGAATAACTTCACTTAACAGATTAGAAAGCTGAGGGTTAGAGAAACTTGGTTAAATGGCAAGACATGAAACAGGTTAGTACCAGAACTAAAAATGAAATGTCCACCTGCCCTTTAATTCAGTGATCTGTCTCTGATTCTCCCCAAACCATTGTAACACTGCATCTTTCTTTGTTGTTTGTTTTTACTGGATAGAGTCATATCATCTGTTCACTGAGAGAAAGTAAGCTTTACAGTGAAACGTTTTTTAAAAATAATTTCATTGTTATATAGCACCATTTATATTGTTAGTGGTGCTGTAATTCTGAAGCCAGGCATGTATTAGAATCATCAGAAAATTCTGTTTAAATGTATAGTCCTGGGCTCCCACATCATGAGGTTCTTATGTAGTAGTGTGAGGAAAAAGTTTAGGAATCTGTTTGTAGTATGCAGATTAGTATACGGGATTGTCAGTTGCATTTTGCAGCTACTGGTTTAAGAAACACACTTCCTATGCTTGGTGTTTCCCAAACCTGACTGATGACAGATTCATCTGAACTTTTTTTTTAAATTATGGCTTACTCAGCTAAGACCAACTCACTTGGATTCTCTAAAATAAGGCCCAAGATTTGTGTTTCAAAAATTCTAACAAAGCAAAACAAGCATGCAAATAAACAAAACTAATCTTCATTGATTTGGGAATCAATGTTAGTTGACAATATTGTGTAATTATGGTAGCTATCAAACAAAGCATGCTGTTTTTCCAAAATTAGATATCTGAGGAACCATTTTTAAATTGCATTTTCAGGACAAAGTCCATTTTAGTTTCCAAAAATTAGAGTGAGCATTTGTTTTAGGCAATAACTTCAACTTCACTTTCACAATTATTGTACAGATTTATTATCACTGTGCTTATTATTGTGACATCCTTGCAATTCTTTGAAGATACAAAAAGTAAGCATGAGGAATTTTATACTGGTGAAGTACATAGAAAAGAGGCATATGTTGCATGAAAAATCAGAAATGTTTTTTTCATTCTACAATTAGATGAGAGATCAACAAACAAAAAATAAAAATAAATTTAAAAATCTTTGTCCAAGACAGCAGTATTTGCTTGTTAAGTACTCATATGACATTTTCCAGTTCAGAGTTTCATTTATGAATGTATATCAGATACTGACTCCTAATTTGTTTCCTAAAATTACGGTCAATGATCCATCTACACTAGAATCACCAGGATGCATTTGGGAAATGAAGATTGCTGCTTGGCAGCTAGGTATGTTGAGAGATAGGATAAGTAAAGCAACAGAAGTGAGATGACACACAGCTGGTTGGAGGAATTGCAAATATTTCAGGATATGAAGGGTAAGGGTAGCAGAAGACAGGATTATATATTTAGATTGGGGGTAAACCACTTGGGTCTAAAATATTACTAATTGTTACATTATTCTCAGTGCTGGGTGGGTGGGTAGATTTAGGGATTTGAATGTTTTGGTTTTTTTTGAGGGCAGTGTCACTGGCCCTGATATGTGGTATCCGAACCAGAGCCGCTGGCATCCCAAGCCAGCTCTTAACCACTGCGCCACTCAGCCGGCCCGGATTTGAATGTTTTGAGTCTAGTCATTCTCCATCATCTTCTGGGAAAGAGCTGTACACTCAGAAACCACCATGTGTCTTGTACCTTCTCTGTCCTCAAAGATGTGTATTCTAGCTGCTTTCCAAAGACTCGTACAACTTAGACATCTCTTTCTGCAGTTGTTCAATCCTCTTCTCCACCTGAGATTTTCTTCGTCTAATTATATTCCTGGAAATTCCTAACCATCTTGAGATCTGGTTCCAATGCCACATATTTTTCTGTTGTTTTCCCTGAAACTTCTCTACTCTGCATTTCTTATAAATGCATAATTAAGTCTTACTTGTCTCTGTTATCAGAGAACTGTATTAACGTTTGATTTTAGCATATGAAGCTGAAATTCCTCATTCCTACAATGAGGTTTTTAAACAGCACTCACGCCATACAAGTCTTTGGGGTATTAACTGGAATAACCTAAATAAAGTGTTAAAACAGAGTCTGACATGTAATGTTTGCAAATAGTAGCCATTAACCGCCACTATATGGCACTTATTACCTTGAATTAAAGTCATGGGTCTGCATCTATCTTGCTAACTAGACAGCAGTGTTTTAAAGGAAGTAAATGTTCCTGAATATAAATACAGAGGGCACCTAGAGCAATAACGTGTGTGTAGTTGTACTCAGTAAATGGTGGTTGAAGTTGATGGGACTAGGGTAAAAATTCTAGGGCAATGCTCTATAGTCCAGAATTAACCAGTGATGTGGGAATCAGGCATAATACGGAACACATTTTTTGTAAAGGAGTTTTTCTGGATTTATACCATGTGGACTGCTTTTCTGTCTAGATCTACAACAGTTGCCAAATCTCATATTTATACATTAAACATGATACATTAATATATACTATATTAACTATAAACATATTTCATGAGCCTATCAATTTGCTAGTGTTGCTGCAACAAAGCATCACAAACTGAATGGTTTAAACAGACATCTCTTGTCTCACAGCTCTGGAGAATAGAGGTTCCAGATCAAGGTGTCCGCAGAGTTGATTTCTTCTTAGGGCTGTGAGCAACAACCTGTTCTGTGCCTTTCCCCTGGCTTGTGATGACGGTTGGAAAACTTTTGTGTTCCTTGACTTATAGAGCATCAGACGATTCTCTGCCTTTATCTTCACATGGGGTTCCACGTGTGTGTGTGTGTGTGTGTGTGTGTGTGTGTGTGTGTGTGTGTATGTCCAGTTTTCTCCTTATGTAAGGGCACCAGTCATATTGTTTTAGGGTTCACTCTAATGCCCTCTTCTATACCAATTACATCTGCAACAGTTCAATTTTTAAATAAGGTCACATTCTGGAGGTTAGGACTTCACATATGAATTTTGGAGAGATTCACTTCAACTTACAACAGATAGATTGGACATTTTACACAGTCTATCCTATGCAAGTAATTCTTTCTTCCCAAATTGTTACAGTTGAAAAACACATCGACTCTCCAGGCCGTTATATCTAAGCGTCACTGGAATTTCTCAGCTCTAGAAGAACATGCATAATTTTTCTCATGTATTTTCTTTTGAATCTTCATATATTCATTATAGCTGTGAGTCTGATCTCTGCTTTTATAAGAATTAATGGATACATTTGAGTCCCGAGGAATTTCACACAAGTATAATAAGAATATTTATTCAGGTATAATGAGAATATTTATTTTCACATAGTGGCACTAGTTTAATATACATTCTGCTAAATGACTGGGCCAAGAGAATTATTAAGTTGATATCACATAACAAGTACAGATAAAATTGAACTCACAATATTTACCCAGGCAGCAGAAACATTTTTCTTAATAAATTTAGATTAAAGAAGAGAAATTACATGAAAGGTATATATTGTAGCAAACCTTGATTTTGATATTTGATGTCTCTAGAACAACAATGCAGAACTGAGGAACTATAGATCAAAGTGCATTACAAAAATGCTAGGTAATTTTTAGTGAATACATATGTTAGTAGTCATATACTCAGCAGCTATGATATGACCCATCTATATGCATCTTTCTTTTTTCTTTCTTTCCAGCAAAGCACTGATCTTAATGTGTCTGAAAACCATTCACAAGCAGCTTTGGTTGAAGATGTGAGCAATTATATCATATTTGTTCCTGTGTTCCTTTTATAATATTCACAGATATAATTACAAAGATGAGAATTACTGTCATCCTACAAAATTTAAGGTAAGTATTCAAATTATCCCCATTTTACAAATAAAGAGATGAAAGCAGAGGGAATTTATGTCAAGTCCACAAATACATGTTTAATGAGTGACAAAGCCTTGGACTCCTGAATCAGTTCACTTAACCAACAAGCTATTTTGTTTTTTACTAGTAGCAGCAAGTAATTCCTTTAACTCCATTTAATCTTGAACTGATAATTCAACTAATGTATACATGTTAACTTAATGGGAAAACTAAACTCATCTTGAAATTTTTACCATGAACAGTTAGAGGGGTGCATCAATCATTCAACACATGTTGAGTGAACATTTACTCTGTACCAGACCCTATACTACACCTCAGGTTAATAGCTGTGAACTAAATAGAGAGCAAAGGAGTCCTCCCGGTAGTTGAACTGGATTCAAAATGAAAGGGCAGCAGTACAAAGGAAAGAAAAGGAAACAAAGCTTAAAAGAAAAAAAAAAAAGTTACCTTCAGAGAAAGTAAGAGGATTAGCATGACAAAAATGTGCCTGGACAGAGATTGCTTTGGAGTGGCAGAAAGTTGCATCTGGAGTGAAGAAACATGTGGGGTGACCCTAGGGGAACAGTGTTCTAGGCAGTGAGAAAAGCAAATAAAGAGGTAACTTGCTTGGTGTTTGCACAAATGTAAGAGAACTCTGCACTGCATCCAAGACTCAGGATCAATTTCAGAAGGTTTTATGATTGAGGGCACAGCTTATATCTGCTTTTTCTCCCAATGAATGCCATGGTACAACTTCTAACAAGTATAAATGGAAGGTCTCTAGCTTCAATTCGAGTTTGAGACTTGAAGGGCAGTAAGCCAGTAGAGGTCAAACTTCTGGAAAAGTAATTAAGATTATTTCTAAGTACTCAGTAGAGGGTAATCTTTCTTATTTAAAAATAATTTGGATTTTTTCCACTTATAAAGCATTTCATTATATATATTAATAGTTACATAGTCTCTTTATGCATATATGAATATTCCACTTATTAATTTTCTTAAAACATTTATTATTTTCTGACATACAATATAATTTGCATGTTTTTGCCATTATAATTTATGGACTTCTACCCTCTAGACAATATGAGCTTCTCAAATGCACAAATTATAATGTTTTGTTCAGTAACGTAGAGTCCTGAAAAAATGCTTGATACATAGTAGGCACTTAATAAATAATGAATAAGCAAATGGATTAAAGAATACACAAATTTAAAGACATATTTAGTGGCTACAAGTTCAAAATTCAAATGATATATATATATGCATATATTTGGGGGCTTATAGGACAACAGAAAAGGTAAATATTTTAGAGAGACTCTCATGGTTGAATCATGCTCATCTCATGAGCTCTTTAAGCCTTAATCCATGATTGCATGTCACAACCATGAAGTTTCACATCTACTTGTGAACATATCAAACATATACACATATAATATAATACTATAAGAAAATATTTCATTAAATATTTTTTAGTTTATATTAAATTAGTATTTTTTTCTTTCCATGAATCTCTAAAATGTATACAGGCAGAATAGGTGAGCTACAGATTTTTAGTAGCAATTTCTTTTGATTTCTTCTTCAGATATCTAAAATCATATGGGAATTTAGACTTCAAAAAACCAGTATACTTGGGTTGAATATACTTGCTTTGTGAATAAACAAATACATACTAAGACAGCAAATGCGTGGTTTAGAAGACTGGTACTAGGAGGAAGAAGCAAATCTTTAGCTTAAACTTGGTAACGACAGTTTTTGCCTCCCATACCAATATACATGATGAATTTTATTTAGTTTAGAATTAAAACTACCCCTACTAATGTCTGATTCACATAAACATTTTCATTTAAACTCAGTAGATTTTCTAAGTAAAGATAAGCCATTTACAGTCAATGTGCTAAATCAATAACTTTCGGGGTAACATAGAAATAGGAACTGAAACCTAAGCTTCAGTTCATACCTTTGGTACATTATTTTTCCCTTCCTTAACTTTTCTATTTACAAAGACAATAAATGTATCTCAAGGGGCTTTTACACTAACCTTTACCTCAAGAATAAATACTACCCCCAGAAATGCACATTATCAGATTTGTAGATAACCTTCAATGGCACGTGCTATTTTGAAAGGCAACAGTATTCACAGTTGAGAAAATATTTTAGAAAACTTCTTTCTAAAATAATAGCTATTAAGGTTTATTTATCATGATTGTGATAAATAAAAAATAAATAAATAATAAATAAATAAAAAATAAATAAAATAAATAACAAAGTCTTATTTTTAGAGAGAAATTTTGAAAGAATAAAATATTTTTATAGAATCTCATTGATTCAGCAAGCAAAAGAAAAAGGCCTAAGTATGACCTAATTTATGCAAGTATATATGAATATCATTGATAAAAGAAAAATATGCCCATGTTTATTTCTAACTGGGGTCATATTTCAATTGTCCACAATAGCTTGGGGAAGGAACTAGCATAAGTTGAAGTTTACCCTGGTCCAGTCCTATGTGCAGATGTAGTGGCAGTTAGAGATTTTACATACTCGTAGATACTTCTATTTATTCCTCAAAATGTCTCATAAAGAAACAATAAAAACTTGAGTTTGTTAGTGAAAAGATTGAGACTCAGGGAAAATGATTAAATTGTCCATAACTATAAGTGGGAAATATGAGATACAAATCAAGTTTTGATTGACTCAAAGTTATTAATCCCATAGGCATTCCCCACTGTGTGTTATGACGGGTGAGAGGAGGGCCAGGAGAGAATAGAACGTTGGTCAAATAAAACTTTTGATTGAGTGAATTTTGGCGTAAAATGTATTTTTTCAAGAAGATTATAAATCTTATAGAAATATCTGTGTCCCTGTTTCTGACTCAATAAGGTTCACAAAATAAATCAATACAATGACTATACTATTTGTTTGATAACTTGTGATTTTACAATCTTAAGTGATGATACTTTGAAACTATCATCTTTCAGGTACCAACATGAGAAAACCATCAGAATCTTTCTGTTTAAATGTTTTTCTGTTCTGTTTATATATTTACAATACTTAGAAACAAACAAACATAGATAACATTTTAAACGAGTGCCAAAAATGCCCATGGGTCATTTAAGCCAAATTGATTTTTACATTAGTTTCTTAGTTCCAATACCAATACACAAAATGATGGATAAAACCATGGTTTTACTACACAGTGGTTAAAAATCATGGATTCGAAGCCAGATTCTCTGCATTTGAACACCGATCACCTATTTAATAGCCACATGATTTTAGGCAACTTAATAATCTTTTGAGTTCCCCATCTGTAAAATGGGGTTAACAATAGTCCCCACCTCTTGGTATTTTGCTGACAAATAAAATAAATGAAAGAAGGCTTATTTAGAAACATACCTGGTCTCTTCATCAGTATGCAGACCCAGGGAAAAGTTGTTACTTCAGTTCTATAACTCCAGACAAGCCCCTAAGCTCACTGCCCCTGAGGTTCTTCATCTGCAGAAACAGAATATGAGGCCGTCATTCCTTGTCGACTTCTCTAACCAGAGGACAATCTAGTGCTCGTGGGATGTACAAATGAGGCAACATGCTCTTTACACTATTTTATTTTCTACCAGCCAGAATATAAAACATGGCCAAGCATATTCTGGCCTATTCAGAAAAGTCAGTGCTGAAAGAAGAGTAACTCAGCATTATTTGAGATATCATATTTCTCTATCAAATGGAATACTTATTACTTAAGAAGACTACCTACAATGATGCCATGGTGACATATCTGTGCTAGAACAGAAAACCCATTCCCTAAAAATGCCAGTGGAGGCTATATGGTGTCTACTGTTAGAAGTACAGCAGATGTTATGCAGAAAGAAACAGTGTTCGTGACCAGGCATATTTAGAGAAGATTGAATCAGGCAAAATCAAATAAGGTTCTTTGCTGCAAAGCTTATCAGGACCCCCAATACATGCATGGTGCTATAATACACAGTACGTCCGACATCTATGGGAATAGCAAACATCTCACAGATGTGATCACGCTGTGGAAAATGATTATAATAAAAAGCCATTTGGCTTTTTGGAATCTGCACAGTGTGAACTGAAGCTCTGCTTCTGTCTCTTATAACCTTGAACAAATTTTTTAATACTCTGAGCCTCCTTTTCCTCATCAACAAACAAAAGATGGATATATGCACGTGTGTGTGTATGTGCATGCCTTTCAGTCCTTTGTCATTATTTTCTTATATATCTCTTATGCAAGTGACTCATAAAGATATTCAGAACAGACTTATAGAACATACTTTATGAACTTTACTAAATAAACCTGCACCTGAGTGTATAGTCTAAAATGAGCATTTTAAAATTTAACTTAAAGTCTCTGCATTTCTTGACTTTTCTCACAGTTTCTGGCACCAATTAATTCTCTCCATTTTCACTTCTCTCAGCTGGCTCAGAAATCCACTTGTAGAACTTTATCTGCTCTCTGGGTGCAGCCTCATATTTCCAGCAGCCTATTCTATATTTCTTCGTGGCTGTTTAGCTAAATCTCTAAATCATTTTAACTTTTTTGTTGTATATTTCACAACCTTCTGTATATTGTAGTTACTTTCAATACATCATAAATTCCCTTGATATTTACTTATTTAATCCATATTTACTGATAATCAAGCTCAGCCATTAAAAAAATATATCACAAATGAGGTAAGTTCAATTAAATGGACTAAAATGATATGAAACAAAATGCATGCCCATATAAAAGACACAGCAGAGTTCTAAAGACATAAGGAATACACTGATATAAATAAATCAACAACAGTAATAAGCATGCAAAAGCACTTAAATAATTATTATTATTTATTAATGTACAAATTATTGCAATTATATTAATATATTAGTAAGAATGCTATAGAAATTACACAGGATACAATTGGTTTGAATATCTGATTTCCATTCTTTTTCCTCTCTAACATCTTCATCATTCAATAAAATATTTTAAATTTAAAATATTTATATCTAATTCTGTTGCCCACACCCTACTGCTTAAAATATTCTATAGCTCATCATAATTAGAAAAAAAATTAATATCACAAGAATATATATTTCTAATCACAAGAATATATATTTTCCTAGTAGCTAGTGAAGTTGAGCATCTTTTCATGTATCTGTTGGTCATTTCTATGTCTTCTTGGGAGAAGTGTCTGTTCAGGTCCTCTACCCATCTTTTAATTGTTTTATTTATTTATTTATTTATTTATTTATTTATTTATTTATTTATTGACTCATAGGCACACACAATAGTTTATGGTTACCAGAGTGTAAGGGGGTAATGGGTGTGGCAGAAGAGGGTAATGGGAGTGAAGTATATGGTGATGGAAGGAGAACTGACTCTGGGTGGTGAACACACAATGCGGTATATAAATGATGTACTACAAAATTGTACACTTGAAACTTATATAATTTTACTAAACATTGCCACCCCAATAAACGTAATAAAAAATAATATGTATGACTTGGACATTGCCTGTCTCTTGAATCCATGTTATATGTCTCTCTCAATGAATTTCTAAACTCTAGATTAACTAACCTCCTTTCTGTTCCTGAGGTTGTTCTCTCTTGAAAGCCTTTTTATTTGTTGACTTGGTTTCTTAGAATTACTATGAAATTAATAATGCCATCATGTTATAGTAATTTCAGCTTTCTAAATTAACACCCTATTTCCATCCAGATAAAGTTACACAATTTACAAATCCTGGTGCAAAATGAAAATGTGAGACCCTTTGTTCAAAAAATAAAAAAAAGTTTATTAAGAAAAGTACTATTGAGGACTTCTGGTAAGATGGCAGAATAGACAGATGCTGTGCCAACTGCCTCCCAAGATCACACCAAAATTACAAATAATTTATACATTTAACCTCAGAAGTCTCCAGAACACTAGATGAACAGAACCTCTAAACAAAGAACTTAAAAGAGGAGGCCACATCAAGCCTGGTAGGAGGGGTGGAGACGAGCAAGGGCGAGCCCTGTGGTGGATGCCTCAGTGGTGGGAAGGCTTCTCCAACTGGGGGAGAGACCCTTCGGCCCCACTTAGCTCACTAGCCCAGAGCTGCTTTGCAAGGAAGAGGAGTTCCAAGATAGCTGGCAGCAGAAATTAGTGAGGACTCTCTTTGCTCAGCTCAGTGAGGCTGAGGGCAGCTGGAGAACCAGTGGAGCCAGCACATGGACTCGCTCACTGGTGAGCACTCACCTGGTCCTTGGTGGAGGGAGTAGCTGTGTGAGCCGGGCCCAGGAGCCTGTGGGGACGGACTGAACTGAGAGCCTTTGGCAAGGGAGCTGAAGGTTTTGGGATCATTGTTCCCCTGGTGTGAAGCTTGCACATGAGTAGTGTACAGAAAGGTGACATTTTGTCAAGGTTGGGCCCTCCCACAGAGGGTCAGGCCTGAGACTGCATTGGTCTTGTGAAATTGGCACAGGAGTGCATGTGCATGTGTGCGTGCACGCTCATGCGGCCTTGAATTCCCACCCTCTGCCTGCTTGTGCTGTGTATTCAGGGAAACATCTGGCGGGAGCGCTCCAGCTGCCAGGCCAGGCTGGTGATTGGTTGTCAGGCTGCTCGGCCTGATCTGTGAGTGGCTGATTGGGACAGGCTGAGACTGGGAGTTTTCCTGGGAGTGTTGGGCGGTAAGCTGTGTGCCTGCGTGATCCAGCTGGGCTTTCCTGGTGATCTATCTAATACATCAAAGCAATCCCAGGGAGACAGTCAGAATGAGGAAACAAAGAAACATGTCACAAGTAAAAGATCAGTAGAAACCTTTAGAAATGGAAATAAATGAAACAGAAGGATCCAACCTTTCAGAGACAGAGTTTAGAACACTGATGATAAGAATGTTTAATGAACTTAGTGAGGACATAAGGAAAGATAGATAGAGAAATCATAAAAACCAATCAGTTAGAAGACTACAATAACTAAAATGAAGAACACATGCGAAGGAATCACCAATAGATTAGATGAAGCAGAGGATCGGATTAGTGATTTGGAAGACAAAACAGCAGAAATCACCCAGTTGGAAAAACAAAACGAAAAAAGAATAAAAAACACTTTAAATAGTTTAAGAACCCTGTGGGACAACATGAAGTGCAACAATTTTTTTGTCATAGAAATACCAGAAGGAGAAGAAGCAAGGGGTAGAGAATGTAATTGAAAAAATAATGACTGAAAACTTCCCTACCCTGGTGAAGGAAATAGACATACAAGCCCAGGAAGTGGAGCGAATTCCAAACAAGCCGAACCCAAACAGGTCCACACCAAGACACATCATAGTTAAAGTGGCAAAGCTTAAAGACAAAGACAGAATCCTAGAGGTAGCAAGAGAAAGACAGCAGGTTACATACAAAGGAACTCCTGCTAGACTAACAGCTGACTTGTCTACAGAAACTCTGCAGGCCAGAAGGGAGTGGCAGGAAATTCAAAGTGACACAAAATAAAAGCCTACAACCAAGACTGCTCTACCCAGCATGGCTATCACTTAAAATTGAAGGAGAAATAAAGAGCTTCTCAGAAAAGAATAAGCTTAAGGAGTTCATCACCACTAGGCCAGCAATGCAGGGAATGTTAAAAGGGCTTTTTAAACAGAAGAAAGAGGGAAACAAGCTAACCTAGGAAGACCAGGAATACAAATAACAAAATGGCAATACATATGCAACTATCAATAATCATTTTAAATGTGAATGGGCTAAATGCTCCAATCAAAAGACAGAGAGTGGCTGAGTGGATAAGAAAATAGGACCCATGTGTATACTGTTTACAAGAGACTCATCTCAGAGCAAAAGACACACACAGACTGAAAGTAAAAGGATGGAATAAGGTATTTATTGCAAATGGAAATAAGAAAAAAAGCTGCAGTAGCAGTACTTGTTTTGGACAAAATAGACCTTAAAATGAAGACTACAATCAAAGACAAAGAAGGCCACTACATAATAATAAAAGGATCGATACAACAAGAGGACATAACCCTAATAGACATCTATGCATCCAACATAGGAGCTTCTAATTATATATAACAGATTTTGACAGACATAAAGAGAGAGGCCAACAATAACATTATCATAGTAGGGGACTTCAACACCCCATTGTCAACAATGGACAGATCCTCCAGGCAGAAAATCAACATGGAAAGAGTGGCTTTAAATGACACTGTAGACCAGCTGGATTTCATCAATATGTTTAGAGTATTTCACCCCAAAACAACAGAATATACATTCTTCTCAAGTGCACATGGAACATTTTCCAAGATAGACCACATGTTAGGCCACAAAACAAGTCTCAGTAAATTTAAGAAGATTGAAATCATATCAAGCAGATATAAAGGAAAAACTGATGGTTGCTGGCTGGGAGGGGGTGGGAATGAGGGAGAGGGGGAAGGTTTTGGATAGTGTAGGTGGGTGACTACTATGTTGCCGCAGGGATTTGGGGGGCAGTTCTGAGAATGTAATTGATAATGTTGTGAATGCTTTGTAGGGTGTCAGATGGTCGCATGTCTTGTTGGGGAGACCACTTTAGGGATGGGGTAGAGGCTTTATCACTGCGCTGTACACCTGAAACTGATGTTGTATAATATTGAATGTTAACTGTGATTGAATGTATATATATATAGTCATGGGATGAGGAGTACAGTGTGGGAGTGGGGTCAGGGGAGCTGTAATAGATATGTATGATATGGGGAGGTGGATTGGGGGAGGAGGGTTGTCTCTTTGAGAGGTAAAAAGTATAACTATTGCACTGTTGTAAAAAATAAATTTAAAAAAAAACACAAAAAAAAACAAGAAAAGTACTATTGCTCTCGGCCTTAGTATCATCTTTCTAGAAACCTCTGCACCGTGAAAGTCAAGTGGAGGAAGAAGCAAAAGCAGAGGCTGAAGCTCAAAAGAAGGAAGATGAGGCAGAGGTCCAAGTAAACTGCTAGCTTGTGCACCCGTGGAAGCCACAGGAGCAGAAATGGAGAAAGCCAGAGGCCAGGGGCACCGGTACAGATTGCTGGGCTTCATGCCTGCTGTCTAGAACTTCTCCATGGATCACGAGCATATATCACCATTTTACCCTGCAACCACCTTTTGAGAGACCCACTTTGCTCGTACAAACAGTCCTTTGTTGTGGACCTGTGACATTCTGGACAAGTTTTGTTCTCAGTTGTGGCTGAATATAACATGTACAATGAATCATCTGCTGTCTTAGCTGAGTGGAAAAAAACAGTTATTAAAATATAAAGCTTTTCCTTTCTTTTGTGGTCTCTCTCTTGACTCACGGTGCACCACACATGCTATATGTGAACGGGTGATGAGGAACACAACAGGCGCATATCATACACATCTCTGAGTATGAGCTGGATCTACTGTCTAATCAGACTTCACAACACAGTTACACAACAAAGTCAAAGATAAAACTATCAGGAATCTCAAGACAATGAAAGCAGAGCATTAAACTCAATACAAAGCCTTGTGAAAGCAAAGCTGTGTGCAGCTGTATAGGTCTCATGCCCGTGAAGCTGGTCATTCTCCCATCCATGCTTCAGATGTTCTATTCTCCCAAGGGTACTGTGAGGGATCCCTTTAAAGTATAATTCACATCAGGGAATGGCTTTCAATGACCCTTCTATAATTCTAAAAAACATTTTATTTAGCTTTTTATTGCTAATACCTATAAGAAAGGCTGGCATAGTAAAGTGATGTGATGAGTAACTGTTTAAGAAGATTATAAAAGATGCGGTTAAATGCATCATGCTCATTGGATTTATCTGGCCTCAGATTTCTTGCTAGCAAATCACAGAATCCAAATTTAAATTGACTTAAAAAAATAAAAATAAAAATTTTCCTCTGTATGTAACTATGAAGTCATGAGCTAATTTGTTTGTAACAAAAGCAGGCTTAAAGAGCCCAAATTAAATAATCAGGGTATGATCTCTTCTTTCTTAGTCTGCTGTCTTTTATGTCAGCTTTATTCTCAAGAAAGATACATCTAGTCTATGTCTGTCCCTGTTAGTTTGAGGATGTTGTACTACCATCTTTGTACTCAGTTAATAAGAACTTTTCTATTCTGATACTTTCAACAAAACTACTAAACTTAACTCTAGTTGGCCCAAATTAAATTACATGTCCATATCTGAACAAATGACTTTGATTCTGTGAAACCAAGCCTAGACTACCATAGTAATAAAGTGTTCCTTAAATTTTTTTACCAGAATAATGATGGCTATAGAGCCGAGTATGTGTATCTTCAACTTGATAGATAAAGCCAAATTATTCTCTAGGATTATTGTACTGATATAGCATATGATTAACTTAATTTGGAAAAATTATTAAACAAATTTTTATCAGTGTATTTGGGTAAAGAGCCTTAGAAAAGTATACACTTTTTTTATAGAATTATTAAATTTCCCATAGTTTTTTCCTATGGGAAAAAGTAAGCTCCTTAAATTTGAAGATAGCTAGCAAATCAGAGATGTATGACCATCATGTCTATAAACTACAAAGTGTCTCCATAAATTCTGTGGGAGAGGTTAAGTGAATATTGGCTACTCAGTAAGTAGGGACACTTGGTCTATCTCCCTAAATTTTTCCACTACAGGACTCTTGATTTATTAGAGAGTTGAAAACTAATGTGATGCAGAAGTTGAAGCCGAATTACTAGAAGGATTTAATTATCACATTGTCCTTGAAAAGCCAAGATAATGATATAGGGCTTTGGGTTTAACAAGTGACATTTATTATTCACTATGTGCCAAGCCCTATGTTCATTTACGTAATCTCCATAATTCTATGAGATAACAATAGTAATCAGCTCCACATTACAGTTGAGAAATTTATCTCTTACAGAAGTTAAATAACATGGCAGATGAAACACAGATAATTAGAAAGATACACGCATGTGTCTACACTTTGCTTCCAGGGTTATGACTAGGATCTCCCTCATCTCCCTTCGCTGTGCCCTTCAATCAGGCACATTTCCTGGCTCGCAGGAACAGCTGTGGTGTAAACTGCAGCAGTATGATCTTCCACTGAAGTACACTGATGGTAGATTATCTTATTTCCACCTTTGTAACTTGTCCAGGACAACATTTAAGTTGAGAGGAACTTGTAAAACTGCTTGCTTTAGCAGTCTCTTGCCCCCTTCCACTCCAAAGACCTAGCAGCAGCATGCTGATGATACCATATCCACTGTTCTCCTCATTCATACAGAAGGAAGAGGAGACTCCATGGTGTTAGCATTCTGTGTTAGTAGAGGATATCATATTTCAAAGAAAACACTGCTAATGGTAGAATTAAGACATCATAAAAAGTCAGCAGGGCAGATATCTGGGTGGTATTGGGCCACAACATGCAAGCTTCTATTTAATGCTGGCTCTGTCCATTGGTACTTGGTAGTGTAATTGATGGTTTTTCTGTGCAGAAATGTTTCTCTGTAAAAAAAAATGCCTCCATTTGCCTTACAACTTTAACATGTTTCAAATGTCAGCTCAAAACTTGTGACTATAGTGCCCATGGGTACATTCTACTCATATCAGTGCCAGTCAATGGCTTGAGTTCTTCCCATGAGACTTTAGAGTAGAATATCCTTAATTGTAGTTTACTACTTATGCTCCTATCCTAAGGAATGATTTTGAGTCTTACACATTCATTACCTGATATTTAAATTCAAAACAAGTGTTAGAGTTGGGTTTTATAGTTAAAGGTTCTGTTTTCAAGTAAAGGCTTTACTACTGATTATCTTGGAATCATGTGTAAATCACTTAGTCTTCCTGAATCTCAGCTTTTTCTTCTGCAAAGTTAGGAGTCATCATAACTGTATGCTAGGATTATTATGAAAATGAAATGTAAAGAGGACATGAATGTTTTGTGAACACTTTGAAGAGCTGGGGAAATGTTAGATGCATTTGCTGAAATAGGGACTATCTATTCTCCATTTCCATATGTAGAATTTGAAATTGTGGTTAAGAGGTCCCTTAGGCTTTGCAGGCTGACTGCCTGAATTCAAGCTCTAGTAACATCATTTACATTCTATGATGATAGACAAACCAGTTACATTTATAAAAAAGATTAATATTAATCCAGCATATAGGTGGATCAAATAAAATATATGTGTAGAGCATTTAGCAAAATGTCTGGGACATAGTAAGTAGTAAATGAACGTTACACGATGATGATGATGATGATGATGATGATGATGATGATGATGATAGATTTCTTTCCAAATTATGTTTTCATCAAATATTTCTTTAGTAGTTATGACTTTATTTTCTAATAGTTATTATTAATTAGCCATGCACAAATAACACTCAGAATATGAAATCTATTTCAACATTCTGCCAACTTTTCTCTTTGAATCATAATTAAATTCATCAAGATATACAAAGTATCTTTTCTCAGTGAAGCAAAATGCAAACCCTAAAGTTTCTGACTTACAATCAATACTAAATACCTAGGGGCTCAATAAGTTAGAACACATTATGGCTGACTTACTAAAGAGATGACTTACGTATTCATCAAGAAAGATTTTTTGTGTTTAATCCAATGGGATTTTGGTTTTTATCTTTAAATCATTAGGTCAGTTTTGCTTCCTCCTAGATTGATTTACCAGAAAAATTAATCTAAACTCCTTTTCTTAAGCAGTGGATGAAGGAAATTAAAATTGTGTTAAAAGGATTCACCATGTTTTTCATAGAAGTCGAACAAGTTTTAACTCATTAGTGAAACACAATTGGGACTGCTTGCCTGGATTGCTATACTGAAAAATCTGATATCTTAGAAAAACTGAGAGCCATGATTGAAGGGAGATGTTTTCCATGGGAATGTAGAAATCCTAAGAGGAACGATGTAATCAAAAATGTGTCATCTCTGATTTTAATAGCATAGAATGAGCAAAGGGAGGTTTAGAACTTCTCATAACATATGGAAGAAATATCTTCTTGATATTATCCACAGAGATATTTTCTACGGAATGGTTTTATTTCTCAGTATTTGTCAATATTAAACATATTTCCTAAGGAACAACAGAAAGACATAGAGATACACATCTGATGTTGTTTGGCAGATGGTACCATTATAGAGAAATTGTAGCAGTAATTTTTACATTAGGAAAGTTTTTTGTTGTCATTTCTTTGTTTTCATTTTTGTTTTAAATGGATCTTTTTAAAGCAGTTTTATGTTCACAGAAAAATTCAGCAGAAGGTACAGAGATTCCTCATTTTCCATACCCTTCATTATCGACCTCCAGCATAAGAGCAGTACATATGACAAAATTAATGAACCTATACTGACACATCATTATAACCCAAAGTCAATAGTTTACATTAGGGTTCACTCCTGCTGAACTATAAAATTGTAATTTGTATTTTGCTGCAACTGCATGCATATATACTTTATTCACTGTACAATATTAAAAATTACATAAAACTACCTCAGTTCTAAAAATTATATTTTGATTTTATACATTCTACTTACATGTTATATCATCTGCTTATGGATGAGGAAGGGAGAACTGAAAATTTGAAAATACAACAAACTATGAGTTGCCTAACTTTCCTTTTCCTTTTATGGCATAATTTTCAGCAAAAGTGATGTGTATTACTCCGTTTGGGCTGCTATAACAAAAAAACCATACACTATAGGTACATAGCCTATATATCAGTAATAAAGGATTATTTATATTCTGTGCCCTGTATAATCAATCTTGATTTTAGTTTCTGTGCCTTATCTATTACATGCTGCTCCTTCTACTGAAAATGTCTTGCCATTTATCTACAGGAGAGAGAAATTAAGGTAAAAATATTGAAAATAACGAACAGAACCTCAGAAACCTGAGAGACAATATCAAAAGTTCTTCCATATCTGTAATTGGTGTGCCAGACAGAGTTGGAAAAAATAATATGTTTGATGACATTACAGCTCAACATATCCCCAATATGGAGAAAGATACACTTCCAAATTCTAAGATGACCAATAAATTATAAGAATGATAAAGGTGATGTAAACAATACCGATTCAAACTACAGAAAATCAAAGACAGTAAGAAAATCAATCTTGAACAATTCAAATGAATGTACCGGTCTCACTGGAAGAGGCCAGAGACTGAAAGGATACCTTTAAAGAGCTTGAAATAACACCAAGCCCAGAATTGCCTACCGAGTGAAAATACCCTTTAAGAGCAAAGGTGAAAGAAAGAAATTTGCAGATAAAAGAGCACTAAGAGAATTCATTAACAGCAAGTCTGCACACAAGAAATGATTGTGGGTATTTTTAAAGTTTAAGAAAAATGGTAAGAGAAGTGTATAGTTTCATTAAAGAATTAAGAACATTGAAAATGACGTGAATATGAGGGTAAATAAAAAGTACTCTTTTTCATCTTAATGTCTTTAAATATATACGACTTTTGAAGCAAAAATTATACTATCAACTTGTGAAGAATATGTTAGGTACATTACATATGAGAACTGCAGTGTAATATGGTATGAGGGTAAATGGGCCTATATACAGGCAAGTCCCTACATTTTATATGATGTGATCAAATAATCTAAGTAAGGTGTGACTACTAAGGTTTATATAAATTTCATTCCCCACAGAAACTAGTAAATAATTTTTCAAAATGGTATAGCTAAGTAGCAAATAAATTGATTGCAATCAAATTTTAAAGGACTTTTAAATAATGTAAAACAATATTGAAAAAGTAGATGGGCCGGCCGAGTGGTGCGGTGGTTAAGAGCTGGCTTTGGAAGCCAGCGACCCCGGTTTGGGTCCCACATATGAGGGCCAGTGACACTGCCCTCAAAAAAAAAAAAAGAAAAAAAAATTAACCATCACAAATAATTACAGTAAATGGTATTAGAACACTCAGTTAAAGGCAGAAATTGTCAACATATGGATTCTTTTTTAAATATGAAAGTTAACTGCAATACTATCTAAAAGTAAGGTAACTTAACTGTAATTATATCACTCATTTGTAAACAGATGGATTAAAAAGTTATGCCAAGCAAATATCAAACTGAAGAATATAGTAGTAACTTCGTATAATATAGAACTTGGAGAAAATACATTATTAGAGAAAAAGATAGCTGTTGCATAATGTGAAGATAAACTAATAATAAAAACCATAAATATGTTGTGTCCAATATAAATGCTTCAAAACACATGAAGCAAAATATATCAGACTTTATAGGGACATACAATTTCCCAATAATAGAGCGCTTACATTTGTGTTTCTGCAACTATTAAAATAATTAGACAAAATAGCAGTAAAGACAATCATCTAAAACTGCCTGATAATTATGCAAGGATGTATTCACCTAGAAACAGCAGATTGCACATTGTTTTCAAGTGTAGCTGGTATGTTCACCTATATACTATATGCTGCTCCACAAAACCAGACTCATTAAATGTAAAAGCTTTGACATCATACAGAGTGTATCTTCTTATCTCATTAGATTTAAATTAAGAATTTTACATATGTAAAAAGAAGAAAAACCTGTGACTTGATTTCTATGTTCTAATCTGTTGACAATATGCTTGGGAGTTATAGGTTCTCCTTCTCCTTCTCCTTCTTGTCCTTCTTCACCTCTTTCTTCCAGAACCTACACTTTTTAAGGACCACTGTGATTACATTGGGAACTCCTGGATCATCAAAAATTGTCTCCCATTTTAAAGTTAGCTGATTAGCAAGAAGCTTAATTCCATCTGCAACCTTAATTTCTCTTTAACATGTAACATGACATGTTCACAGGTTTGAGAAAGTAGGGTGTGGATATATTTGGGGGTCATTGTTCTGCCTACAACAAGAGTGCATGAATAGACAGCAGGTTCTGATCATTCTGCACACAATGAAACTCCTCTGTGGGCAATGTTTATTCTGGAGGTCCCCCTGGGACGGCAGAGCTTTCTCTGAGCTTCCCCACACTGTGAGGATAGTGCTAACAGGCCTTCCTTCCTCTTTGGTTTCTTCCACAGTTGTCATGTCTGCATTGTCTTCTGAGGTCTCTCTGCCTACTCCTGATTCCTCCTCTTGGGTCCTCCTCCATCTTTCATAGCTATTACTTCCAATGAATTTACCTCCAGTGCTTGGAAACCTGCCTTAGTGTCTGCTTCATGGAAGAACCAAATTGACAGAACAAGTCTTGAAATGTATCAAATTGAGATGAAACAATTTATTGTTTCCAGCCTGAGGAGGATATTAGTTCTGGACTTAGATACTACTTTATAAATTCACTAACTGAAATGCACTGATTTGCACACATGTAAAAATTCACTGTCACATTAGAAACACGATGAGTTAATGTTCAAACTAAAACATTTCTAAAACTAGATTAGCTTTGATCAAGTTAAGGATGAAGTAGTAACTGGAAGATCATACTAAGTAACAAAGAATTATCTCAATGATACGCAATGGTATAAAAAATAAATCTACTTCCTGTATATCACCCTTCTTACTAGAAGCAATATGTTAGCTATGTTACTTATCCTTGTAGACAGTCAGACCTGGCATAACTGTATTGTCCTTTTTACCTTAAAAAGGCTCAAGAATTAGTAATTCAAATATCCTATCTCCAGACCCACTCTCTGATGGTACCTGAACATGACTACAGTGGTTTTGGTAACAGAACCATGTTTCTGCTTGCTCTGATTAACTGGCAAGCCATTTATGGTTAAGTGGCACCCCGGATAAGATCCTATTGAAATAGAATGTGCACACACTTGGGAGTTCGGTGGTTGAGAAAAGTGAACACAGTGGTTGCACTTAAAGGGCATTTTACTCCCTAGTGACTGGCGCTTTGTTTCCGAGTGTGTAGAAGTCTGAATGTCATTAATGTGCTAGGTCAGGCAGGTGACAGGTACCTTTACAAACAGCAGCTGTGTGAGGATAATAAACTCCCGATCCCTTCAACTGATGAAATCTTTTTATTTTGGACCATCAAGAGGACTTTGGCTCAAATTCATCTCTCCTGAGGAGCATTGAAAAGCTATTTTCTTGTCATAGACACTTCACACCTGAACTTCAAAGACAGCTTTGTGACCTTGTCAAGCTGTAACAACTACACTATAAACTACGAAAAGAACTGACTGTTGGCAATAAAATTGAAGTTATTCTCTGTTTTTTTTTGTTTTTGTTTTTTTTTGAGGGCAGTGTCACTGGCCCTCATATGTGGGACTGAACCGGGGCTGCTGGCTTCCAAGGCCAACGCTTAACTACCACGCCACTCGGCCGACCCTTATTCTCTGGTTAACATAAAGCAGAACCAAAGGTCTTTGTACAAAATTAGATATTTTTGTACTAATTTTTGAGAAGCTACTGATATAACTAGTTTCATTAATACTTTTACAATTACTACACTCACAATGAATCAATTATGTGTGGCTAGTACATTACAGTGTGTCAAGAAAATTTTAATCAAGTTACTAATTTAATGTTCATAACAACCTTCTGGAAACAAACATATTCACATTGTACATCTGAAAATTTAACTTTATCATTGGTTTATCAGTTTATTAATTTATTAACTGTGTTTCAGTTTGTTAACTGGGCTTCAGTTCTTACCTCTATAGAATACATTCAAACTGAATCATGGTGAGAGTTAAATAAATTAGATCTGTGGCTGGCACAAAATAATTGTTTAATAAATATGTATTATTATTTATTATTTTACTATTATTTATAAAAATAAGAAACATGAAAATAATTGGAAGGAATTTTTTTTTTAATTTGAGGTGCTCAGTAGAGGTACATGAATCCAAATAACATTTTAGCACTTAGATTAGAATTTAAAATGACAACAAATATTTCTAAAAAACAAAAATTAAGTGGTTGCTAAAGAAATTGCCCCCCTCCATTTTTTTTTCTAGGAACTTTTTTCTGTTTTCAAAAATGGTAAGTAAGGGCTGGCTGAGTGGCTCAGTTAATTGAGAGTTGGCTTAGAGCGCAAGCTCTGAGCGACAGAGCTGCTGGTTCAATTCCCACATGGGCCAGTGATGCTGCGCCCAAGCTGAGCTGTCACTGAGCTGCCAACAGGTGGCAGGATTGCTCAGCTGGTGTAACAACAAGATAGCCTGTTCAATGGTGGGCTACTCCCACCCATAACTAAGACTGAACTCGGCACCTTGAGCTGAGCTGCTGCCTGGATGGCTCAGTGGATAGAGCCTGCACTCTTAACAACAAGGCTGCTGGTTTGATTCCCGAATGGGATGGTGGCTGTGCCCACCCACAACTAAGATTGAACACAGCACCTTGAGCTTAGAGGCCACGAGCTGCCAGCAGGAAGCCAGATGGCGACTGGCGCCCTCCACAACGAAGATTGAAGAACAACAGCTGGCTGGTGCCCTTCCCCAATTCCTCAATAAAAACTTTTTTTTAAAAAAGGTAAGTTTTTATGATTAAACGATTAAAGGTTATGGAGAAAACCTTTAGATCATTAGCTAAGGAGTGATTTACTAAATAACTGTTTACACTTTTAAAACCAAACTTTATACATATGTTAGCATAGTTGCAGAAAATGTTCCTTTGCTTTATGTTTAACTACTCAATTCCCACTTAAAGATTTCATTACATACAACATATAAAAAAAAATTATAGTGCAACTATTCCTTAAAATAGTAAATTATTTATTAACCTTGAGTTGCATGGTTTTGATTGAGAATAACTGAGAATGATTAATTTGACTTTCTACACGTCTCTTCACAATCTTTCAAGAAGTTTTATGGCAGAAATATAAAACTACGTTCATTTGTCAAAAAATATTTATGCTGATGCCCTTTGTGCATTTCCATGTCTTCTCCTTGAGGACAATTTTCTATGTTAGCATAAACTAAGATTCCTCCTGCCACCTAAAAGAGGGATGAATGTGATTTTTATAATGTAGCAAAACTAAAGAAAGAAAAGTGCATAAAAGTGTTTACTTGGGAATCAATTTAGATAGTAAGAAATTATTCTGAGTCGGGGCTACAAATTACTAAATAGACAATCCCCGTGGTTTTCCCATTCTTTAAGTCCCCAAGACCATCATCACAGGACATACAGGGCCTCCATCCTCAGTCCGACTCCTTGCAGTTCGCCCTTTCATTTACAGTCACCCACAACCGCACAGTTCACCTCTGAATACTTTATGCGAATCTGTATCACTTCACCTTTCAGGTAGAAAACTCACTTTAATGCATGAGTATCTTTACAGCAATTTCTATTCTGTGTGTTGTCTTGAGGTACTTGGAGAGAGAATGGAGCACATATGGGTTAATAGTTCCCTTTCTGGTATCATAAAGATACCAGAATCTTGCAAATTGTGTTACAATGAATGAAAACAAAAATCATGTACTAAGATTAAAACTTAATATCACTAATAAAATAAAAACAATCTATAACTTTCAAAGAATTAAATAGAAAATATGAAATGAAAACTGAAATAAAAAGCCAAAGTGTATTAGTCAGGGTTTTCCAGAGAAACAATTGGTACATACATACACATACACAAACACACACACATGTGTATATATACATACACATGTATACACATGCATATACAAGATCTGACAATAAAGTTCGTGAACTTGTTGGAACACTGTTGCCAATTTTTTTTTTTTTATATCAGACGGGTTATTCATTATGAATTTGTACCAACTGGACAAACAGTTAACCAAGTTTACTATTTGGAAGTGCTGAAAAGGCTGTGTGAAAAAGTTAGACGATCTGAACTTTTTGCTAACAATTCATGGCTCTTGCATCACAACAATGCACCAGCTCACACAGCACTGTCTGTGAGGGAGTTTTTAGCCAGTAAACAAATAACTATATTGGAACACTCTTCCTAATCTGATCTAGCCCCCAAAGACTTCTTTCTTTACCCAAAGATAAAGGAAATATTGAAAGGAGGACATTTTGGTGACATTAAGGACATCAAGGGTAATATGACAGCTCTAATGGCCATTCCAGAAAAAAAGAGTTCCAAAATTGCTTTGAAGGGGGTCATAGGTGCTGGCATCAGTGCACATAGCTTCCCAAGGGGAGTACTTCAAAGGTGACCATAGTGATATTCAGCAATGACGTATGTAGCACTTTTTCTAGGATGAGTTTACGAACTTAATTCTCTGTCCTCATATATGTATGTGTATGCACATGTATATACATATATACACACGTATATATACATGTATACTTTCCCTTTGTGTGTGTGTGTGTATATATATATGCATATATAATATTTTCCTTTCTGTGTATGTATATGTATCTATATACAGTGTGACAGTGAAAGAGAGTGGGAGGGAGGGAGGAAAGGAGGGAGGAAGCAAAGCAGGAAGGAAAAGAGGAAGGAAGAAAAGGGAGAGAGACATTGATTGATTTACTATAAGAGCTGGTTTACATAATTATGAAGGCTGAGAAGTCCCAAGATATGCAATCAGAAACTTGGCGACTCGGGAAAAATGATAATATAGTTCTAGTTGGAGTCCAAAAATTTAAGCATCAGGAGAGTCAATGGTATAAGTTCTGGTCTTCATCTAACAGCCTGAGAAGGCTGGTGTCCTGGAAGACTAACTACACAAGTATATAAATACATTAAAAATCAGCAGGCCATGCATTTAATATTGGTGCACTTCACTTTACATACAGCACACCTCATTTTTTAAAAAAATAAAGCCAGGAGAGGGGACAGAAACAATATTGAAAAAGCAGAACAAATGTAAATAAAGTTAGATGGTAGAAATAATTCCAAATATGACCATAAATTTAAAATGAATGAAGTCCCAACCAAAGATATCAAGTTTAAATTAGATAAAAATAAATCCAGCTCTATTTTATTTGTGAGAGATACTTAAGATGTAAGTTCACAAAGGAAGTTCGTGAATTAAAGAGTGAAAAGAGACACGTTTGCAGCACTAACAAAAGAAAGCTGGTGTAGGGTTGACAGCAGGGAATTTTGGGTCAGACCTGGATTAAAATCTTCACTGTTATAAATTTGGTCAAATGGTAAAGTTATTTACCTTTATTATCTGTATTGGAGGGTTTTGATAATAATAGTACCTATTCATCGGTTATTGCTAAGGATTAAATAAAATGATACATGTTAAGCAAATAGAAAGTGCTGGTCATGTAGCAGATATTTGAAAATTGTTGACTATTGTTTCTGTGATATTATTGTCATAGTCAAATGAAATAAACTTTATAGCATTATTACGTATAGAGAGGGTGTTTATATAATTAGTATATTTCAATTCACCTGGAAGATATAGAATTCTAAATATGGGTGGATCTCATAACATAGTCTCAAAATATAGAAAGCAAACATAAACAGAACCATTCAAAAATCCATCACAAAAGTAATTTTAGTGTTCCTGACTTATTAGCTGATAAAGAACAAAGAAGTAAGCATGGTTATAGGATATTTGGGGAAAAAAAAACCTTACTAATAAACTTGATCTAATGATATAGAGTTAACAAATTCAACATTAGAGAATTCATATGTTTAATTAAATCATTCATGGAACACTTATATGAATAGGCCACCTATTAAACTAAAGAAATTCTACATCCACATTAAAGTATCATGATTACACAAAGCCCATTGTCTAAACCCAATCAAAATGATAGAAAAAATTAAAATAAAAAGATAATTAGAAAAGTAAACATATAATTACTTTTTTAAATGTTCTAACAACTGTGATTCAAGTAAACTGCAGTGGAAGTAAAATAAAAAGTAGATAATACTGAAAATGTGAAATGCTGTTTATTAGTCTATGTTATTTCTTTTCTCTGAAAGAACAATTATGGAATAACTGGGAAAAGCGTATAACAAGGACTTGACTTAAGAAATGTGAAGTATTCTTAAATTCCTGGGCCCTTCTCCAAATCACATACCCCACCTCTCAGAGCCAGTTACAGTCCTATAACTCATTTGTCTCTTATCAAGAGCACAGAATTCTGAAGCCAGGGGCTGCTTTTATTTTGGATAGTCTCCTTATTTTTACCTCTCAACATTCTTTATGCTCATGAAATGTGTTCTGGAACATCAGTTAAAATGATAAATAATGTTCAGCATCTTGCAGTTTATATAGGTAATGTTTATAATTTTGCATATATTATTTTGCTTGATTCATACTCTAACTGAAATATATATATATATATATATATATATTAGATATTACCATCATCCATACCTAGTGGTAAACAAAAAGGAAGTTCAGAGATATCAAAGTAAGCGTGCATGCACGCATGCACACACTTGCACGTGCACACACACACACACACACACACACACACCTCGTCCCACGTTAGAAAAGAAGTTCTAGACCAAGAGCATCTGGTTTTCTGGCACCAGATTTCATTTTTGTTTATAAATACCAATTCCTCTAGCCTTTATTTCCATGGCAACTTTTATATATGGCATAGCAATTAGAATGCTTTGCTTTGTTTTATTGTTAAATCATTCTCATGCTAAATGAACATGTATATCTTTAACTTTAAACAATATGAGGAGAAGCATATGTTGTTTCCACCACAGTTAGACAAATTAAGATTGCTGACTTCTTTTCAAGAGAGCATTTTTGTGCTCAACATCATTTAGTATGTGATTTATATGGTAAACTTTTTGAGGTTAAAAGATCAAAAATCATTTATAAGACCCAGCCTGTTCTATAGTGAAACTGGAAATAAAAACACTTGGATAACAACTGCAGGAATGTATGGCTAAATGCATAAAAATTGTGAGATGGAAGTTTAGAAAAAAGAGACCACGGTGTGATGAAATACTTGAAACCACAGAGACTGAGCTGGAATCAAAGATGATTAGAAAAGAACGGAGAAAAAAATATTTTGTTTTAATTAAGGAAAGATGGAAAAATTGGTATGTGTTTCTGGACAGATGAGACTTTTTTTCCTGGTGCTCAAAAAAGATAATGTTGGAATTTCTCTGATAATTAATTATAGAAGAACCTACTTGTGGAGATGTCGCAACACATACCAGAGAAGTCTGGAGTTGTAACAGAATTTGATTTGCACATTTTTCATTTCCATTCTATCAGGGATCATAATTTCTTTCTGTTCATTTATTGAATCTCTTCTGTTTCTTTAAAAAATCACTATTAGACTCATATCCATAGTGTTTAAACACATTCAAGCCTCTTCCATCTTAAAAAAACACAACAAAACAAAGCACAAATCCTTGACATCTCCATGTGGATATCACAAGCATCTTAGATTCAGCGGAATCAGCATCTGAATGCCCTTTTCTACCTCATATTCTTAAAACCTTTTCCTACAATGTTCACTTTTGCAATCAGTTTGAGTAAACAAAAAAGCAAACAAAAAACCACAACCAGTTTGTTAAACTAGAAATTTGAGCATCACCTTTGGGACTCTTTCCCTCAACAATTTCCTCTCCATTTCACCAGTAACCAAATCCCCCCTCTTCAACTCCCAAATATTTATGGAATCTGTCCACTTGTCCCCATGTTCACTGCTAGCATATTTACATGAGCTCCATCATTTCTATATGACGACTGATAACATCTCTTAACTGATGCATTATCTGCATTTTTGCTTTCCCATTTATTTGCTACATTGCTAATAGTGATATTTTAAAATGCCAACCTTAATTTGATTTTACCTTACTCATATGTCCATGACTTACCTATTTATTCTTTCTTTGCTTGGAGTATTAATTTATACTTATTTGTCCCATGCGCCATGCTAACTTCTATTTATAATTCAGGGTGCATTTTATATGTGACATCCTCAGGAGGACAAATTCTGGTTTCTTAAGTTTATTAACAATACTCATCACTGTCCAGTTCCCATTGTTTTGTTAGAATGGGCTATGTAATATGATTGTAATTAATATCATCAAATGTCAGTGTCTGTACAATTGAAGTTTATTTCTCATTCACATTACATATTCCCTGTGGCTTGAGGAAGTTAGAGGTTTGTTCCTAGAAGTTAAGAGACCCAGTGGGATCCAGGTTCTGCCATATTATAGTTGCAAGATCTATAACAAAAAGTCTCTTCCTTAGGTCACCTTGGCAGGAAAAAGCAAAAGCCTGTAGAATCATTTAAATTCTTTTCCTGCCTAAGAATACATGTCAAACGCTTCTCTTTTGCTCTTATTTTCTTGGCCAGAAACAGTCATATATGTGTTAGTTTCGAATTCAAAATCAACTGGGCCGTATTGTGGTCCAGGTGCCAGGAGGGAGGGAGGCCTGGATAGTATCGCACACTAGTCATGTCTACTTCTCCTTTTCCATTAGCTGTACGCTGCACAAGGGCAGTGACCTGACCTATTTTATTCACTGTATACCTGGTACAGTGCATGATATCATAATAGTTTAAACCATAAACATATATTAGACAAGTAAAACAATTCGAGTACAATGTTGCAGTTAACAGAATTGACTCTTGTTTCCAAGACCAAGTCTGAAATTTACCAGCTGAGTAACCCAGACCAAATTAACATTACTTTGCCTCAGCTTTCATCTATAGAGATAATATAGTTCCTTACTCATCAGGGCCTTTGCAATGATATTGTGCTTCAAAGAATATCTGGATGTGTCAGCCATCGTTACTATTTTTATTTTTAATTAAAGCAAAAAATCATTGGTGTATAAATAAATAAATACTCAAAATGCAAACATATCCAACTAATACCCACACTCTCATTGCTCTTGGCCGATTTAAAATAATAATTTACACAGACCATTGGAACTGGTGCAAGCCTGATGTCTTGTACTGCATTAGGACACGACAACCAAAAGAAGTGAACTGATATTCTGATGTTCAGTCTGCAAATCAGTGGCAACGTCCAATGGAACACCTACATCCCATTTCTCTTATTCTCAGTCTTCCGTTTTCTTCCTTTGGCGAGTCAGGAAATCAAGAATTTTTTCCGCAACTCCTGCTTTATGTTCATTCATGGCTTCGTTGATATATTTTATCTGGAAATCCACAAATCTAAACAGTTTTAATGCACACAGTTTACGTAAACAACAAAGAAAAGTACTAAGAAAAATCATATATTTCTGATATACATTATAATTACAACAATCTAGTCAATGCTACTATGATAGTAAAATATAAATTTATATTCACTTTAACTTAAATATTCATCATACTTGTGTCTTTCCTCAGGAGCATTAAGACTCATACAGTCCTTTTGAAAATAGAATGTGTCTACCATAGTTCAAAGAACCTTGAAAGTGCCGGCTCTCCTAAAAATAGTTATCATATTGCTTATTTTCTTTATGAAACAGTATTGTTATAGTCCATTCAGCAAAACAGTCATCCAGTGTCCCAGGCTGAGAATGCCCTAGCCCTAGACCAAACTTAAAACAAAAATGTTATCAAATCTTGGTCTTTGCTGGTAGCTATTAATATTGTACACAATAAAATGATGTAATGACTTTCAGGTTTTAAAATAGACAAAGCACACTAATAAATGAACAGCTCAGTGAAAATGGTTTTGATTATGTTCATGGTGAAATTATTTATATTCTCCATCTAATGTACTTATCAGTGACTTCCAAGAAGTCCAGCACTGAAGCTATTTTATTAAGAATGATTATGAAAGGAAGGAGAGAAAGCATTTTAAAATCATCATTTTCGTTCTATTTTTATGTTTCCTCACATGGAGAACCAGGAAACAAATGGAAGTTAGTTAATATAATCTAGAAGCCTAACCTAATATTTCAAAAATTTATAAAATATTGGAGTCATAAGATTCAATTCTAAAGCAAGAAAACAAAGAAACAAAGACAAACAAACAAAAAAAATGACTGCTACTTATGATTTTCAGTTATGTCATCTTATTTGATTTGTTAATTTCTTAACCTTAATCAGAAATGGCCTAACTTACATTTTCATGGCGATAAGCTGATCACAGGGGAAAAAAAAAAAAAAAAAGAACCTAAGAACTCTAGCTTCTCCACCTAAAGTATTTTTAAATAAAAAAACAAACACCAAACAAACAAAAAACTTTATAAAGGAATGAAGATTTGAATCAGATGACACAAATGGAAACCAATGTTAACTTTGATCTTTGATCAATACTTTCTGGGTGTATAGTTTGATCCAACTGCCATATTACCTTAATTTGTGACTACACAAAAACCTGAGGATAAAATTTTGCAGTTTTTATTAATGTGCTTGAGATTTTTAAAAAACTGAAATAAGTGGCAAGATATGTTAGTAGAACAAAATGCTCAAGTAATGTTTGCCTAGTGGTACTATTCAGAAAAGTCCACTGAATGATTGCTGAATGATGAAAATCCATGCAAAGTTTTTGAGGAGGAGATTTCCATGCAGAGGATGTAAGGAGTGCCAGGGCCTAAGGCAGGGCTAAGTTTGTTATGCATTAAATGGGATAAGCAGCCCGATGGGGCTGAACTCAGAATCAAGTGAAGGAATTATCATGAGATGAGAATTGACAGATGAGCAGGTGCCGTATCATTTAGGGTATTGTGCGCTAAAGTAAGGAATGAGATTGCATTTTAAGTGCAACTGGAAACCACTGTATGGCTTTAGAAATGCATATGACATGAACAATTTAGATCACTCAGACTGCCATGTGGAAGAAATCCAATTCTAGAAACTTGAGTTGTGTCCTCATAAACATTATAAATCATAAGTAAATTAAATAGCTACATAAAGCCCCAAACAAATATGATCACACATCAGAAATTTTTAGGGAAAAAAACATTTAACAGACTTAATTCTACTTAAATTGTATTTGTTGGTTCTTCTATAAGCCTAGCAGAATCCCTATTTCAGAATAGTGTCAAATATGAACTACATAATCTGCACATAACACAAAAATATAATAGATTTACTTCTTACAGGGAGGCCACCTCAGTAGCGCTTTGGCAGTGTCTCTAGGTAGAAAGATAAGATCAGAGTTTATTGAGAATTTGCAGTTTGGTTTAAGCCTGTCAGTATAGGGGTTTGTGGTGTGAGCTGGAGGGATGGAATGTGAGGGGTAGGGGCTGTTGCTAGCTTAAGGTTGAGTAAGGATCATGACATAACAATGCCAAAGTCTTCTAGACAAAGAACAGCAAGAACAAAGCTGTAATTGTACAAATTCGTCTAATTACATGTTGCAGAGGCACAATGCACACCATGGGGAACCAGGGGACCTGTCAGTCAGAGGGTGTTAGAAATGATTTATTATAAGTTTCAGACTTGTGTTAGGTAACTTGGGTGAGTGCCCAAGAAAGAGTGGCTGTGCACTGGACTGGATGCTTCAGGAAGTGGGGGAAATTGTAATCTTATCTAGGAAGAAAGAAGGCTAGACTGAGGTTAAAACTATGATGGGTAAAGGAGCAGTCGTTATTCACTTTTTGCTGAAAGAAGTGTTTGCTGAAACATCATATATTGCAGTTTGGACATGCCCATGTTTTTGACTCTTTACATACTCATTAAAAATTGGTCGGATTTTGTCCTGATCCGTCATGGTCCCAGAATGACTTTGTCTGAAATTGATATTCTGTGAAGTTTTTGTTCAGTAGGAGGACACTAAGGTCTGTCTGATGGTACCAAGACTGACCCTGAATCTGTCAAAGACTACTAATATTGGTGGAAACATCAAAGTGACAGTTTTGAGGTGTTAATTTCAGAAAAGCCTTAGGTCACACACTATCTAGTAAGGCTCTCTATTGAAGAATTAGTGATTTTTTTCCCTTGGATCCATCCTAATTTGGAGAAAATTTATATAGTGAACAATGAAGACATTTACATGGGCAAGAGTCTCAGAGAATCGTGCAGTTATAGAATGAAGACAACGGAATACTAAAATCATCCTAATTTATGCAGCAAACCAAGCTCTATGAGGAGAGTTAGGAGGAAGGGGTACCTAGTTTTTACCCTCAGTGTTCAGCGACTAATATGAGAAACAAACACCTGTGCAATTACCTTGAAGGATGGTTTTTATTACACAAATGAGAAAACTGAGTCTAGCATAGGTTTCTGCACATGGTGATGTGGACCAGGGAAGAGGTGGGCAGGGTGGCTGATAACAGCCAGAGAATCTCCAAAGCCCTTTATGCCTTCCAGACTCTGGAAATGCCATAATTCCCAGAAGGATTTATTATTTCAGTTTATTATTAAACAACATTTGGTGTTAATAAAAATCAATCTTTAGTTATTTTCTCTCAGCAGAAAAGTAACTAATGGAAGACACAGTAAGCTAATTAGCCTTTGTCTTTTGTCCCAAGTACAGTTCCTCAGGGGCAGGCTGATACAGCATTGGAATCTAGGGATATCTAATCTAAGTTCCTCACTTAGCCAAAAGCAGTACAACCTTCACGGGGTTTAAACAAAATGAAACAAAAATCATGAATGTGTTTTTATTATCTGTCTTCAGCCAAGTCAAATTTTAGCTAAAGTTACAGACCACAGAAATTATTAGGGCCTTTACTTAACAACCAGGCATATTTATAACATTCATAGAGCAACTTAATCCTCTGAGTTTTCTGAATAACCTTCTGAAATGTAGACCTTCTTCTGAGAGTGACTGAAGGAGGATACAGTATAGAGTGAATTGATTAAAAGGCAAAATGGAAATTAAACAGGTCAGCCTCAGTGTTCACAGGTAAAATTTTGGCCTCTGCTCTTTAGTGTTTATTAGTGTAAGAGAATAGAAAACCTCCAAACACAGTAAGGTTGGTGGTATGAACTGAATTGTGTTACCCCTAAATTCATATGTTGAAGCCCTAAGCCACAATGTGACTGTATTTGGAGATAGGGATTTTAGGAGGTAATTAAGGTTAAATGAGATCATAAGGTTGGAGTCTTAATCCAATACTATTGCTAACCTTATAAGAAGAAGAGATCCATTCTCTCTCTCTCTGTCTCTCTCTCTCTCTCTCTCTCTCTCTGTCTCTCTCTCTCTCTCTACACACACACACACACACACACACACACACACACAGACACACACACACAGAAAGGTCACGTGAGCACACAGCGAGAAGGTGGTTATTTGCAAGGCACAAAGAAAGCTTTCACTGGAAAGCAATTGTGCTGGATCTTGATCTGAGACTTCTGGCCTCCAGAATGGTGAGAAAATAAATCTTTGTTTTGTTTTTTTAAGTCACCCAGTCTATGGTATTTTGTGAAGGCAGCCTTAGCTGACTAACACAGTGGGCTTTGGAATCAATCCAGGTCCCACCAGCTTTACCTTATGCTTGAATTTGGGCAAGCTACTTAATCTTTTTGAGTCTAGTTTCCAACAGTAAAATGAAAATAATGAAGCATGTTTTATTATGTTTTGTGAGGATCAAATATGATTATACATTTCCTGGGACATGAAGGATCTTCCATAGCTGTTAAATTTTCATCAGCCAGGTTGCAGTGAATTGTGTGCTGGGTAGAGAAGACACTGGAGTAAAACAAAAAATGGTCCATACTGTGATGCGATTTTTTGAATCCTACATTTTTCAGTGAAAAGATGAACCTAGTCTTGCTAATATTTTTTTCACACATAGTACAGCATGCAAATGTTCAATCAATGTCTGCTCAATGAAAAAAATGTTTTCTTCTCCAATTTAATAAACTTTTCCTATATACAACTTGTTCAATTTCATTAAGTGTGCAGTGTAAGAGATAAAACTTGTGCCATAATGCTAAATGAACTTCTTCAAAGAGTGATAGATAATCCTCATCGATAATTCAACCTGTTTTTGTATATAAGAAATTGCTCAGCATTATAAAAGGGTTTACATTTCCTGCCCTGTGTTCTGCTAGAGAATGTAATTGTTATATTTTTTTAATGGACAACACTTATTTGGGATCATAGAGACTATACAATTTGTCACTCTGAAAGAACAAAATTCATCAAGTTCCTTTTTTAAGCAACACTTCTCACAATGGGCAATATGAAATAGTGCACCGTGAATCTCTTAACGAGAAGAGGCTGATTGTAGCTTTTTTCAAATTATTTTTGCCACTGACATAAGTGTGTTTAAAATAGATTCCCTTAACATTGTAATCTGTGGGTTGTTATTGGTAAAATGGTACAATAATACACAGGAGATGACCTATGGGAAATCTCAGGGCCGAGGTGGAGGGTGGGGGCGGGCAGGAATTAATGACTCCAATTGAAATTGAAGTATTTTGGCATTGCCATTAAGTAACTTCTCTGTGAACTATTTATCTATATTTTCACTATGATAAATGAATATCTGACCTCTGGATCACCAGAAATTTATCTGGATTTGACTCTATATATACTTAGAATAGTTTTAATTCACAACATGTTATTTTAATTATTCATTTGAAATATAAAAAGTGAATGTAAATCTCACAATATCTAATATCCAATCAACTATTACTAGACATGTGAAGAAGTACGAAAATATAACAAGTCAAGATAAAAGAAAAGTCAGGATGGCAGAATTTCAGGCAAGAGCATTGAAATACTTAAGTGATAATATCCTCAACAATGTTATGAGACATTAGGGGAAAAAAAGATAAATAAAATATACATGAAAAGTGAAACTCCAAAGCTGAAAAACATAATTCCTCAAATGAAAAATCAACTGCATGAACTTAACAACAGAACAGGTATTACAGGAGAAATGGTCAGTGACATCAACACATAATAATAGAAACTATCCAAATTTAAGCATAGAAAGGCTATAAAAGAAAAAAAAAGCTAACTGACCTATGAGAAAATATGAGCATCCTAATATACATCTTTTTGGAGCTCCAAAAAGAGAAGATATCATCATAGATGCTAGAGAAACTGAAATAACAACAAAGAAATGTTATGACAAATGTGACAAATTAAATAAAGTGGAAAAATTATTAAATGAGATAAATTCCAAAACAATTCAAAGAAGAAATAAATATTTAAATTCACATATATTTATTATATATGCCTAATTTATAATTTAAAACTCTTTCATAAAGCAAATTCTAGACCAAAATGCCTTCAATGGTAAATTTATACAATGTTTTATGAATAAAGTATATAATTATTATAAGATCTCTCAGAAAATTAAGTGGGTTGAATAAGCCCCATCTCATTTTATGTGATCATCATTACCTAAAAACGAAAGCTAGACAAAGGCAATAGAAGAAAAGAAGACTGCAGGCCAATATCCCTCATGAATACTAGCCAAATATTTCTTTTAAAAACTTTAGCAAATTAAAACTATAAATATAAAATAAGGATACTACAGCTTGACCAGATTATATTTATCCCTGGAATGCATTTTAACATTTGGCAATTAATGGAATTCATCATATTAACAGATTAATGTATAAAAATAGCATGACACTCTTAATGTATCAAAATAATACATCTCTTGATAGATATAAAAACGGCAGTTGAGAAAATTTAACACCAAATCTCAAAACAAAACAAGTTCAGCAAATTATGTATGAAAATAAACTTCATCAACCTGATAATGGACATCTACAAAAAAATAACTAACCAAATTACCTAAAGATAAGGAACAAAGCTAGGAAGTTGTCTCTTATATTTTCTTAAATCATATTGGATGTTGTAGCCAGTGTAATATAGGAAGAAAAATAAATACAATACATTCAGATTGAAATAAAATAAAAATCAAGATAAAGATTGACTGAATTTGCGAAAAACTTGTTCTGGTTTGTAGAATAGCCTTAGAAATCCACAGAAAAGCTATTTTCCCTACTACCTATATTTAGCATAGTCACAGGATACAAGGTCAATATAAAAGCTAAATAATCAAAAAATAATTGTAATTACAACATCAATTGTAATTTTAAGTTCTGGCAATGATAAATCATCAAATGAAATAAAGAAAATATAAAATATAATTTCAATAGTATCAAATACCTAAATAAATGGAAATATATATCCTGATCTTAGATATGAAAAACACGTATTTTAGGAATACCAGTTCAGTCTAAAATGAACTATAGAATTCACGATTTCTCAACCAAAACCCACCAATTGGACCAAGATTTATTTGTGAACATTTTAATCATGGTTATTTAGAAATGTGTTTGGCAATTTCACTTCTGTATCTGCTTCTATTTATCTTTGTGGGTTGTTAATTTTTTTCTTGTGTCCTGGAAAACCTGGAAATAAGTTCTTATTAATCTGAAGAGATACTTATGATAAGACTATTCTTATCTTCCCTCTGAATACATTATTTGTGCTTTCTGACAGAAAGTTCAACTTGGAAAATATTACCTTAATTCATGATACAATGTAGCTTTATCAAGGCTTGTTTTAATCTCTGAGAGAAGTACTCTTTATCTGATCCTCATTGATTCCCAGAATACAGCCATCTCAGTTCTTACCTGGAAGCCTGGAGTATTTATTATGGTCCTTCCTTCTTCATGACACACAGCTCTAATTGTTATCAACCCAGAATCAGAGAGAGTGCTTACTGCTTTGGTTTCTCCTAGTTGAAGCTTTCAGAACTGCTTCACAGCCTCTTAAGCACAGGGGCCACTTATTGGAAAGTTCCTTTTGGGAAAAATGGCACAGAATATTAGGTTTACCTTACTGTGCTTCTCTTCGATTCAACATATTTGTCATTCAGGTACAGGTTCCTGGGTAATTCTGAATTCCAAATTTTATTTCCACTGGGCTTATGAAAGGGCAGGCTCTGCTCAAGATCCCAATATTTCAATTGTCTTTTTCCAATTGACTTTGTAGGTTCCTAGCTTCATACCATTTACAAATTAACAGCTGTCTGGAGAACAAAAATAACACAAAATATTGGTTTTACCTCAATGAACTTTGTTCTTCTGTGCTCCAACTGCTTATTAAATATGTCTGTCTTGGAAGCTCTCTGATGATAAAACAATAATAACAACAATAAAATTGATTTTATTTTTTATTTTTGTATTTTTCCAACCTTTCCAATTGGTCTTTGGAAAAAGTCTGCAGCAAGCTAATCTATCATTACTAGAAGAATTTACAGTAAATACTAGTTTTAATTGAGAATATATTTATGGGTATTAATGTTGAAAGCTCATAGTGCATTCTACTAAAAAAAGAAATTTTCCATGTAAAGCGTCATCTCATCTGCAAAAAAATGACAGTTTGACTTCTTCATTCCCATTTTGGATGCCTTTTATTTCTTTCTCTTGCCTGATTGCTCTGGCTAGAACTTCTAATACTGTTTAATAACAGTGGTGACATGGGTTGACATCCCTGTCATGTTCCAGATCATAGAAACCTTTCAGTATTTTATGATTAAGTACGATATTAGCTGAGGGTTTGTCATATATGGTCTTCATTAAGTTGAAGTACTTTGCTTCTATACCCATTTTATTAAGTGTTTTAATTATAAACGGATGTTATCCTGCATCTATTGATATGATATTATTTTTATCCTTTATTATTTTTATGTGGTTATCACATTGATTTCAGTATGTTGAACCATCCTTGAGCCCATGAAATGAACCCCACTTGATCATGATATATATTCTTTTTAATGTATTGTTATATTTGATTTGCTAGTATTTCATTTAGGATTTTTACACCTGTATTCATCAGAGATGTAGGTCAATATTTCCTTTTTTTTTTTTTTTAGTGTGTTATCTCTACCAGGTTTTGGTATCACAGTAACGTTGCTCTCATAAAATGAAATAGGAAGAATTGTCTCTCCTCAATTTTTGGAAAAGTTTGAGAAAGAGGTACTAAATCATCTTTGAAAGTTTCATAGAATTCACAATGAAGCCATCTGGTCCTGGACTTTTGTTTTTGGGGAGGTTTTTGATGAAAAACTATAAGACATTATTAAAAAGAAATTGAAGAAGGCATAAAGACATGGAAAGGCATTCTATATTCATAGACTGTAAGAATCAACATAGCTAAAATGGCCATATTACCCAAAGCAATACACAGATTTAATGCAACCCCCGTCAAAATCCCAATGGCATTTTTTAAAGAAATAGAACAAAACATTATCAGATTTGTATAAAATCACAAAAGATCCTAAGTAGCCAAAGCAATCCTGAAAAAAAGGAACAAGGCCAGAGGTATCACACTCCCTGAACTCCATTTATACTACAGACCGACAATAATCAAAGCAGCATAGTATTGGCAGAAAATCAGACACAAAGACCAAGGAAACAGATTTAAGATCCCAGAAATAAACCTACACATATATATGGGCAGAAAGTTTTTCACAAAGGATTCAAAAGCATACAATGGAGAAAAGAAAGCCTCTTCAAATAATGGTGCTGAAAAACTGGACAGTCACATGCAAAAGAAAGAAACTAGACTGCTACCTGTCACCATACACCAAATTAACTTACAACGGATCAACGACCTAAATATAAAACCGTAACTGCAATAAACAATAAACTGCATAGAAGAAAGCGTAGGTACTACACTTATGGACCTCGGTCTTACAGACAATTTTATGAATTTGACACCAAAGGCAAGGGAAGTAAAAGCAAAAATAAACGAATGGGACTATATCAAACTAAAAAGCTTCTGCACAAGACTATATCAAACTAAAAAGCTTCTGCACAAGAAAAGAAACCATCAACAAAACAAAGAGGCAACCAACCAAACGGGAGAAGACATTTGCAAACAACATCTCTAATAAGTGCCTAATACTTAAAATATATAAAGAACTCATACAGCTTAACAAAACAAAAACAAGCATTCCAATTAAAAGATGGACAGAGGACCTGAACAGACACTCCTCACAAAAAGACATACAAATAGCCAACAGATAGATGAAAAGATGCTCAATTTCACTAGTTATTAGGGAAATGAAAATCAAAACCACAATGAAATATCACTTCACACCTGTGGCTATCATCAACAAGACAAGTAATAACAAGTGTTGGCCAGGCTGTGGAGGAAAAGGAACCCCAGTTCACTGCTCGTGGCAAAGTAAACTGGCACAGCCACCATGGAAAATAGTATGGAGTTATATCTAAAAAGTAAAATAAGAATAGAATTAACAGGCTGGCGGAGTGGCGCAATGGTTAAGCGCTGGTTTGGGAAGCCAGCGGCTCCGATTTGGGTCCCACATATGGGGGCCAGTGACACTGTCCTCAAAAAAAAAAAAAAAGAAAAAAAAAAAAAGAATAGAATTAACATATGACCCAAAAATCCCTCTTCCGGGTATCTAATGAAAACATCTGAAAACATTTTCCAGCTGATTTTGAATAAAGTGCAACTATTTTAAAGTAATTTATTTAAAAAGTAATGCTAAAATTATTGTCAAGCACTTAGTTTGACAAAAAAATAGTTTTTAAAGGTAAACCAATTTCTAAAATCATAGTGATGTTGAACTGCAAAGTAAAAATTACAAACTGCCATGCTGACCTTTCAAACATCAAATTTTTCCCCAAATTTTATAGTGTAGTTATAATAAATGAAGAATTGATGCTCAAATGTTACACGTCTGATTTATGAGATTGCTTTTGCCTATAAGGCAGATTTCAGTTCATTTAGATGAAATTTTAGGGTCATCTGTCTTCCACAAACCTGTGTATATTTCTCTGTTGTTAGTTTATTAGGTGTATTACTTTTAACTGACCCTTTCCTACACCAAAAATTCACTTACTATCAAAAGTTACTTTTTAACTTTAAAGTTAAACTTTTACATTTATATTCAATAGAATTCACAATAATGTCAGATGCTTCATCTTTTACAAAACAAACTTTTAAAGCATTATTTTGAATTTAAGTATTAGATTTAAAATACTAAATGTTAATTTTTCACTTGAAATGTATGATTAAGCTGATATAAAACAACTATCATGTAACTGTTTGCAAACCTCTTGTGCTAACGAAGTTATTACAACAACTATCACTATATTTTCATATACATACATATGCTACATATACAGGCATTACAATTAGTAATAAAACGAAGAAAATTAACTTTTAGAAAATATGAAATAAAAATTCTACTTCACATAGTGATGTTTAACTGCACTTCCTTCAATTTTTCTGTCTTTAGTTATGTTTTGGGGGCATGGTCTTCTGAAAATAACTATTAACTTTGACATAAATATCCATGATTCATCAACAAATTTTTGCCTACTGTTGCATGTGATCTGTGATGCCATTATGACCCTTTGAGTAGAAGTTCAACCTACAGGAATCTTGTGTGATAGTTACAGTTTTATTACCAACTTACTTGAGAGATGAAAATTTTTTCATTAAATATAAATTATTTTCTGCTAATTACTGTCAAATGAGTTAATTGCAAAATAAGATCAAAGATAACATATGTACTTGTCCATTTTCATGCAATAAATCACAAAATCTCTAGTAAGAAAATTTATGCTAGTATTTCTCATTCTTTAATGAAAATACAAAGTGCCCAGGGATACTGATACAACGCAATAGGTCTGGTGTGAGACCTATGATTCTGCGTTCCTTTGTCAGTGTTGCTTGGAACCCCTTTACTGAAGTGAAACTGACACACAAAAAGCTGTATGTATTTAATGTGAGATTCTACATTTCTAACAAAATGAAGCCTATGGAACTAGTCTGAGAATAGCATGCTGAGTGGCAAGAATTTAGACACTGTAACTGCTCCATGGCAGGCCTGCTAAGCTTTTTGTCCCACGCACCTTTAATAAGCACATAATATAATAATACAATTTCCTATAATTTCCCTTGAACGTCACTCACTGACGGATGTCTCTTAACACGTACGTATTAAGGAGCCTGCAAGTGCAGTCACATAAAATACTGCACCCCTGCAAACTCATCCCCCTCATCCCTTTGGAAGGAGTTACGTATCCCTAGCTTATTGGTCAGAATGAACTTTGTTTTATCAGAGAGTGACCTCCTTGAAAAGAAATGTGTTAAGTTATTTTCATCTAAAAATGTCTGGTAGAGAAAAGATGCATTGCTGATTTTCTTTCTATTTTAATGTTGTGTTGAAGTGAGAATTCTGTTTGTTGCACGTGTTCTCAAAGTTAGATGAGACCTTAGCAAAGTTACAAGTGCAGAACTAAGGTCTGCCAAGCCCATTCAACTGTAATGTGACTGTTAACGGGGATAGTCTGTTAAGAAATGGAAAAAAAAAAAAAAAAAAGGCCAAAAAAAGGAAAAATAGCATAGAAAGTGGGGATACTCGACATAAATTGAAACCAATCCTAGTAAAGTAGGATATATGTCCACCTGAAATTTGAGCCTTAGCTCTTGTTAAAAAATGGATCCTCACATTTAATTCCACAGTTGTATTTCTGTAACGACTCGCTTTTCTTAACACCATCAGGAGAGACGTATGTTAGCTATCAATAAAAATTGATCTCTAGATCAGTAGTTAGTAAGATGAGTAAGTAGTACTCAGTCACATTTTTGTTAAGAACTACTCATTTTTGTTAAGAACTACTTGTGTGACCCACAGTTTATTATTTGGCTTCTCTGAACCTCATTTCCCTCTTTTGTAACAAGAAGGATAAAGTCACCATTGTTTATGAGAAATTAAAAATTTATAAATTATTTTGTTCACTGAGTTCATTAACAAAGAAAACTAATTCATCCATAAATTGGACACTATGCAATCCACTGTATTAAACTTAAAAAAAAATAAATATTGTGTGAGGCACTGTGTTAAACATATCTAGAAATGTATAGGAAAAAAATGACTGTAACATGAACCTAAACAAAAGGGATTTGCAATATTTTACATGATTTTCATCAGGGAAGAAATTAGTGTTCTGTTTTTATGAGAGTTTGAGAATGTCTGCTTGTTTGGAAATGTATTCATTGTTACTAAACTTCACTACAGTACACTTTCTTTTGTGATTGCTTCTGAATGCAAATATATTTAATAGGACATATGAGCAGTATTCTGGGACCTGCAGTATTCTGGGATCTTATCTGCTGTGCAGTTAAGCTTCACACATCCTCCATTTTTTTACTTGTATTTTTGCCTGTGGATTTGGAGAGGATCCTCATTCCCTCATTTCTTTGCACTTATTAATTTATAAAGGAACAGTGGAACAATCTATGAGTTTAATGTGGGTAAAATTCCAGTGGGTTTCAAATCCTTAAAGGAAAAACAAAACAACAACAACAACAAAAAGACACAAAAAACTGTATTGGAGTTTGTGAAGCAAATTTTCAGGGCAATCTATGTTCTTCTAAACCTGAAAGAATGTTTTCTAGTTGTTCATTTTCTCAGATCTTCCATTTTGTTAAACTCAAACTAAATGATCTAAACTGACTAACCTAACTTCCCAAGTCATCAAGTCACCTGGACTAGGTGAACTTTCTGAAATTATTAAATCCTATTCATCAAAACACCATATACTGGGCCAGCTGAGTGGCGCGGTGGTTAAGCACTGGTTTGTGAAGCCAGTGGCCCTGGTTTGGGTCCCACATGTGAGGGCCAGTGATACTGCCCTCAGAAAACAAACAAACAAACAAACAAACAAAAAACACTATATACAAAAATTACATTGCTCATTTATTCAGTTCTTTAGATTCCACATATAAGTGAGATCATACGGTATTTGTCTTTCTCCACCTGACTTATTTCACTTAACATAATGTTCTCTAGGTCCATCCATATCGTTGCTGATGAGGGCTAGATGGGATGGGGAGGGGCATGAGGGAGAAGGGGAAGGGATGAGGCAACATAAACTGATAGCTACAATTTTACTGCAGAGACAGAAGAGACAGTTTAGGGAATATAATCAATAAGCTTGTAAATATTTTTTTTAGGGGAACAGAGCGATGCATGTCTTTTTAAGGAGACCACTTCATGGACAATGTAGTGGCCTTACCACTGCACTGTACATCTGAAGCTGCCACTGAACAATATTATATGTCAACTATAATTTAACACATATATAGTCATGGGATGTGGGATATAGTGTGGGGATGGAGTCAATGGAATTATAATAGATATGTATGATATCGGGAGTTGGGGGGCAGGGGAGGGAGGAGGGGGAGTCACTTTGTAAGGGGTAAAAAAAATAACTGTTGCATTGTTTTGTACATCTGTAAATAATAATAATAATAATAATAATAATAATAATAACAATTTAAAAAGTTATAAAAGGGCCGGCCGAGTGGCATGGTGGTTAAGCGCTGGCCTGGGAAGCCAGCGGCCCTGGATCAGGTCCCACATATGAGGGCCAGTGACACTGCCCTCAAAAAAATAAAAAATAAAAAGTTAAAAAATTTACATAGAATGCAGCCTGTTAAAAGATGTTATTTAATGCTTATAAAACATGAAAACTTTTTATGACACATGCCTCAAACTGCTGGTTTACATGTATTAGAATACTTAATATTTTCTCTTTATAATCATCACCTAAAGTTTTTTTTCTGGCTGTCATTGAAATCTTCTTTCAACTTCGGTTTATTCTTACGGACAAGATGTGTAACTCCTTACCCCTCTCCCTACCAACATCACTGTCAGATTTTTCCCTTTTTCAAACTTCATGGTATCAAACACATTCAGGTAAGTACATAATTCTCTTTCTTTCACACAATCACATTTTTATCTCCTAAATTTGACACAAAACTTATTAAAATATTGAGACAATAGGTAAATCTTTTGAACCTCAGTTTTCTCATAACTAGTGAATGGAGCTTAAGTTAGATTAATGGTTCCAATTTTAGTTGATCACCAAGCTTGTTCAGGGCATACTAAAATTCACATATTACATTGTTCCATCTCAAATTTACTAAACCAGAAATTCTGGAACTGAGCCCTGAAGGAATGTATACTTCAACAGCTCTCTGCATAATCCTGTTTTGGAGAATTCTTAATATTATATCCAAAAGAGCCTTTCAGTTTAATACTCTTATACAAAACTCTGGATTCTTTATCTGTTTATCCCCAAAGGGTTCAGTTTTCAGTTCAACGGGATCTTAGAAATAAATAATTTAACATTCTAATTTAATCTTGTCAAATAAATTTTGCAAAAATTAGCTGATTTGGCTAAATTCCCACAATCATTTAGTAAAAGTGGAGGTAAAGGTTGTATCTATCCTGCATCCAAAGGTTAGTAGAATTTGTATATTTTGAACAGAATAATCAGAAACAAGTAAAAAAAAAGACATGTCATTGATTGGCATTCATCTTTAGTTACAGGGATTTTTTTTCCCCTCTTTAATCAAAATGGCTTTTGATTCCAAATATAATGATTGCTCATTTTATCCCTTCTAGTAAATTTTTTGAGAACTTGTTCTGTACATTTGCTCACATGTAATGTTCAAAAATGCAGCTGCTCAGGATTCCATAATCCATTAAATGGATGCTACATGCGAACCCATTTCCTCAAAATCTAATGATCACTTACTTAGAATCTATCTTCTGGCCTTACTATCACACACAGTGCACATAGGTGATGCATATTCCCATAATACTGGGCTTCTGCTTCCTGAGCTTCTCAAAACAGTTTAAGAAATTAACTTATGAAAAGTAATCCTACACACAATGGGTATTTAAAAATGATACTTCTGGTGGAAAGTATTAAGTTAGTCAGCTTATCACAAGTTTCAAACATAATGGAAAAGTTATTTATTTAGATGCACCAGTCCTGTGAAGCATTTATATTAGCTTTACAACTCATCTCCAAGGAAAAATTCAATTTGTTTATCAACTCACATCAGCATTTCTCAAATTACCATAAATGTTTTCTTAAACTGAAGGTGTTCAGTCAGTGAAGGAGTTTTAGTGCTAAACAATCAGCAGTTAATAAGAAAGTCATTGGACTGTGTCATGATTTTATTTCAGAACAATTAAAAGGTTTCATGAAATATAATTACAAGGTTTAAAGTAGAAGAAAACAGTAGCTTTATACTAAGTTAGAGAAGCTTCCAAGCTTCCAAGAGGGTATATTAGAGCAAAACTCTCAATTCCATCTTAGGAAGAGCCCTGGAGCACTGAGTCAGACTCAAGGTTCATAAGGCTATGGAGAAATATGAAGTGCACAGACTCCAAATTTGCATATAATTTTTAAAATGAAGTATTCTTATGGCATGTTTTGGTAGAGTTAATAAGATAGTTGAAAGCATATTATCAAAAGCAAACTATACCTTGATTTGATTTTAATGGAAGAAGAGATTCTTGCAAATTTATAGACTGTGTCAAATGGAGATGTGACACTGACCTATGGTGTCATGATAATGGCTTGCTGCAGAAATAAAAGCATCATTTGCCTGGCTTCTGGTTCAGAAAGATGAGATAAGGAGCACAGCAAGATGAAAATAGTGAGCATTCTGAAATCATTAAAATTTCGTTGGATTTATATCCTGACTCACAGTGATGTATGGTGTGCCTCCAGACAATTAATGTGACCCATTTGACTTAGTTATCTAAGGTGAGAAAATGCGACAAATGTTATGTATTTTCAGGAATGTTTTGAAGAGTAAATGACAAACGTATTCAAAGCACCTAGCACAGTGTCTGGCTTATGACCATCCATTCATTCAACATATGTAGATAGTCCACAATTTTCCAGGAATATTTCTAGGTATAGGTAAAACATTGAATACCAAAGAAAACATTCTAGCTTCATGGACTGTGTATCCTAGGGAGTAAGATGGTCCCCAGAAGAATATGTAGTGAAACACCAGTACTGATTAGCCCTTTAAAGAAAAACAAAACTGGGTAAGGGTATATCATGTAAAAGGGAGTCACAGAAGAGCTCTCAAGAGGGCATTTCATGAGAAGAGGCTACAAGGAAGTGAGCAAATGAGCATCAGGGGAAGAGTCCTCCAGGCAAAGTCTATGGAGAGAGACTGTGATGGAAATATGTGAGGTTCCATGAGCCTGAAAAAATCAATCAAGGGGAAGATCATATGGGGCTGTTGTACATGACAGCTTTGGATTTTCCTTATAGGTTTTGTTGGGAGGTGAATTAGTTTGAGTAGGAAAGTCTGATTTATATGTTAAACGACCATTAAGATTACTGTGTGGAAACAAGCTTTACTGCTCAGAGCAGCAGTAGGGAGACTAATGAGCAGGTTAATGCATTAATGGAGGTGAAGGATAATGGTGGACATGCTGTCAATAGTGGTTGTAGGGAGATGGATTCAGTGATGAAATGTATTTTAAAACAGTAGTTGCAATATGTGCTAATGGAATCACTATGGAGTGTGAAAACAATGAAAAATGTCAAGGATGATTTCAGGTTTACAGCAGCTATTGCTTTGGAATGTTTACTATATGCTACAACAGCAATTCTGAGAGGTGGCTGTTATGATTATCACCCCCATTCTAGACAGAAGTTTTCAGAGCCTATGCACTTAACCTCTATAATAGATTGTCTTTTAGCAAAAACAGATTACTTAGCTAGTAAACAGCCCTCTTAAAAATAGGACAGGAACAGCAGCAATAGTTTGATCTCATCTGATACTTGAATGTGATAATTCATAAAATTTGAAGTTCAGAAAAGGTACTATGAATATTCTTAACTGTATACTATGTTCTCTCCTATAAAAAATTCAATATTTACCTTGGTTAAAAGGAATTATTGAGTAATGTTTTATTTATTTATATTTTTTCTAATTGAAAATTAGAACCAAAACTGAAACAAAGACTTTCTAGTAACTATTTCTAATTGTTTCAAAAAGTATCTGCAATATATTATTAACACTTCAATTACTAATAAGTTATCCTTACCTATTTATTGGCACATGATCTCAACATTTATATTTAGACACATCCCAGAAAATACTTTGGATGAAAAAACATTAAATACTAAGTGCATTTACAAAATTAATTTTTTTTCCACAATGTATTCCTCAGTTTTTCTTTTAATTCAAATTAGTTCAAATAGGTTAATGCAACTCTTTTACTTTTTAAAATATTTATAAATTTAGTAGAACCAATATACCTAAATAATTCCATTAATAAAATGTACTATTTATTGTGCACCCATCAATGTCATATTCTAAACTAAACTCGGTTTGTGAGTGTTCCCCAAGACGAGCAAACATTTATATTAGGTTGGTGCATCTTCTTTATCCAATCATTTATCAAAGGACGCTTCAATTGTTTCCATGTCTTGGCCACCATGAATAAATACTGTAGTGAATATAGAGGTGCATATATCTTAACGGATAAATGTTTTCAGATTTTTGGGATAGATACCCAGTTGAGGGATTGCTGGGTCATATGGTAATTCTACTCTTAATTTTTTGAGGAAACTCCATACTGTACTTCACAGTGGTTGTACCAATTTACAATCCCACCAGCAGTGAAGAGGGTTCCTTTTTCTCTCAAACCTCTCTAACACTTGTTATTACTTGTCTTGTTGGTAATAGTCTTTAAACAGGTATGAGGTAGTATCTTATGGTTTTGATTTGCATTTCCCTAATAGCCCGTGAAGTTGGAGATCTTTTCATATATCTGTTGGCTGTTTCTATGTCTTCTTGGGAGAAGTCTCTGTTCAGGTCCTTGGACCATATTTTAATTGGATTGTTTTTGTTGTTGTTGAGCTGTATGAGTTCTTTACGTATTTTAGATATTAGCCCCTTATTGAAGGTGTTGTTCGCAAATATCTTCTCCCATTCAGTTAGTTGCCTCCTTGTTTTGTTGATGGCTTCTTAGGCTGAGCAGAAGCTTTTTAGTTTGATATAATCCCACTCATTTATTTCTGCTTTTACTTCCCCTGCCTTTGAGGTCAAATTGTTAAAATGGTGTCTAAGACCAAGGTCCATAAGCTTAGTACCTCTTTTTTTGCTTCTATGCAACTATTGTTTCAGGTCTTATGTTTAGGTATTTGATCCATTTTAATTTTGTTGTATGTTGAGAGACAGCAGTCTAGTTTCATTCATTTGCACATGGCTTTCCAATTTTCCCAGCACCATTTATTGAAGAAGCTTTCTTTTCTCCATTGTATGTTTTTGGCATCTTTGTCGAAAATTGTTTGCCCATATATTGGGTTGTTGGAAAAATCACAACACATTTTTGCAATGAAAAACAGAAAAATACGTCATGACTTTTCCTACAACCCAATACATGTTTGTTTATTTCTGGGTTCTCAATTCTGTTCATTGGTCTTTGTGTCTGTTTTTCTGCAAAAACCATGCTTCTTTGATTATTGTTGTTTTGTAGTACAATTTGAAGTCAGAGAGTGTGATATCCTGATCCTTCTTTGTTTGTTTGTTTGTTTGTTTTTCCCTCATGTTTGCTTTGGTTGTTTGTGGTATTTTGTGATTCTATACAAATCTGATGACTTTTTGTTCTATTTCTTTAAAAAATGCCATTGGGATTTTGATGAGGAATGCATTAAATCTGTATATTGCTTTGGGCGTATGGCCATTTTAATTATGTTGATTCTTCCAATCCATTAACATGGGATATCTTTCCATTTCTTTGTGTCTTCTTCAATTTCTTTTAGGAATGTCTTATGGTTTCCAGTGTATTGGTTCTTCACATCCTTTGTTAAGTTTATTCCATGGTATTTTATTCTTTTTGTTGCAATTGCAAAAAAAAAATATGCTATTTTTCACTTATTTTTCTGAAATTTCATTGTTAGTATACAGGAACACAGTGGATTTTTGTACACTGATTTTTGTATCCTGCAACTTTACTGCATTTGGTTACTGTTTCTAATAGTTTTCTAGTGGAGTCTTTAGGGTTTTCTATATAAAGAATAATGTCATCTGCAGAAAGTGACAACTTAACTTCTTCATTTCAATTTGGATTTTTTATTTCTTTCTCTTACCTGATTGCTCTTGCTAGGACTTCCAATACTATGTTGAATAACAGTGGTGACACGGAGCATCCTTGTCTTGCTCCTGATCTTAGAGGAAAAACTTTCAGTTTTTCACCACTGAGTATGATATTAGCTGGAGGTTTGTCATATCTGGCCTTTATTATGTTGAGGCCCTTTCCTTCTATACCCATTTTATTAAGTGTTTTAATCATAAATGGATGTGATATCTTGTCAAATGCTTTTTCTATATCTATTGATATGATCATATGATTTTTTTCCTTTGCTTATGTGGTTATCACATTGATCGATTTACATATGTTGAACCATCCTTATGCCTCTGGAACAACCCCCACTTTATCGTGATGTATAGTCGTTTTCAAATGTTGTATTCGATTTGCTAGTATTTTGTTTGAGTCTTGTCTTTTTTTTAGTGGAGAGTCTAGCTAAAGTTTTGTCAATTTTGTTTATCTTTTCAAAGAACCAGCTCTTACTTTTATTGATCTTTTGTATTGTCTTTTAGAGTGTTTATTTCATTTGATTTTCAAAATTTATAGTAAAATCAAATATTTTCTTAAAGATAAAAATATTATTTTTATGGTTTGTTTATCTGGACTTTGCATCCAATTAAGAAATGGAGGCAGTAAAGCCAATTTTTAAGTAAACAAAGAAAAGCTATATGCTTAGTGTAAAATTGGAACATAACACAAATTAGACCCAGAAATATAGGGATGTGTTTATAACATAGTCATATATTTTCAAGAGCTATGATATTGAATATTATTGATCATCTAATTAGCATCTACTCTCCAGTCTCAAGAAATGACAAATCTGATGTGCAGAGAAGTTTTCAACACTTTCAAATTCAACTTATGAGATGTTTGCAGAAACGGGATTATCTCTCTTCTGACTCTCAGGTCAAAACACACCTCATTACATTATACAGTCAGTTTATTCTTAAATTCTAGAATTATAAGGTTTATTCATTGAGTGTGTCTATGATGAGAAAAATCTAGTAATTTCTTTCAAATACTAACTTTTCATGCATATTATATAACTGGAAACACTAGAAAAGTTTGAGAATTTACTCATTCTGTAACAATTCTAAAAGATTCATCTTCTTTATATCTGGAAAGTTAAGCTCGTCTTCTCTATCTCCTCTCTACACTGTGGCCCCTATTCCAACAGTTGTATACTTCAAAGCTCAAAAAACTAATTTAAATATTAAAAATGAATAAAATGCTGTTTATTTTATGCTCGAATTATTAATAAACAATATCATTTTATCAACAATATAAAAGAAAAATAAACTGCTTAAACTTTGGACCCCATACAGTCCTTTGTTTTTGCAACTTCAAATCTACTTCAGTGTATACTACAGAGTAATTTATGGCAGTTACCATTACATAGATTACAAAAAAAGACAAAAATCTTTAGTGGCCCATCAAATTTATATTCATAGAAAAGCTTTTTAATATTTGTGCCTATATTTATCTTCAGAAATTGTATTTTTATAGCAAAGGCTGTCTGGACCATAAGTTCTAGTCAACAATTGCTTTGCTTTCTCACAGCATCATAAGTCACAGAGGTGCTTACGGCACTGGGTAACTGACAAGATTTGAATGTAATTTTCATAAAGTTTTTGATATCCATAGCAGGTAAAATATAGTATTTGTGATTTACTTGAGACTATTCCTAAAAATATCATTTCATAATATTTTCTTGTCATTTTATGCTTCATGTAACTTTAAAACTTGGGACTACATCAATAATGATTGCTGTTTACCTAAGTCACAGGGAATAGTTTTTTTTCTTTTTTTTTAATAGAAAATCAGGTACCTTGCAATTTGAAACAGAGGAAATGAATCCAACAATGGTTCAGTGGAATAAAATGAATAGACCCTAAGGGTAGGCTCATGAAACACTAAAAGAATTTCAATTAGTTGGTTTCGCTACTATAGCAATTACATAAACCACATTCACTTGGATTATATTGTTATAACATGAATGCATAAACCATCTTTAAAATGTTTCAAATTTTTTGTTTATACCTGCCTGCAATGTAAGAAGCAAATCTTAATGGTGATAGTTAGCCCTGGACAGGATACCCTCCACTTACCTCTTCAGGTAAAACTCCTGCTCTTTTCTGTCTGCTTTGTACATTAACTACTCGCAGGCTTCTATTTCTGTTTAGCCAAGGGAAAGGAACAACAATACATACAACGAAGAGAAAATAATGACATCAGGGTATGTATTTTCACCACTTCCTCCCCTTTAAGATCTTCCCAGGAAGCTGCATTTCTGTGGTCAAAGACTGCCATTCCTCTCCACACATATCCGAATCCTCATGCAGTGGTTTACCTCATCCTCCACACACCTTTAATAACAATGTCTTTAATATCAACTCTCTGAAAAGTGCCTAATTTGGGTGTGCCACCTGGGATCTGGCCTGGTCTGTGCTGGGGCTGATCCAACCCATTTCCATTTCTGTTATTGTTTGTTTAAACCCAAACAGTGTTCACTGTTTTATCCTTTTCCAGAGACTGTTCTACTTCCTATACATCCTATTTGATATACAGCACTGTACTGAGGAAAATCTGAATTCTGGAAATCATCCTAGGTGCCTTCATCTCTCCTTGGTTTATTGAATACGACTTTGCAAATATGGTTCCTTATCTTGAAATGTCCTTTCCACTGTCTTCTTGGAAAACTCTTATTTATCCTCCAAATCTTGTGTCAGATAAAACCTCTCCTTGAGCTGCCTCAAAAGTATTCCCCCAACCCAAATTCAAATAGGTATTCCTTCTTTCTTCCATTCTATGTTGTTGCTTATTGTTTTACTCTGATCATATCGCACTGTATTTTGTTTCTTTACATATTAAGCCTCCCAAACTAGTAAAAAGTTCTTCCTCAAGGCAGAACCATGTCTTTTCAGTTTTCTATCCCAGAAGATTAGCACAGGACTTGATATGAAGTGAGTGCTCAATAAATGTTTTCTGAATTGGATTACTTTAAATTAATACAAGGTTTATTGTTTTCTTGCCACATTTGGAGCTGTTCAATATACACATGCTAATCTCCCTGGGGGAGAGAGCATTTTGTGCTGTACTGGCTACTCATGGCTGATGATGGAGAGGGGAAGGCAGTTACCAGGAAGTCAAGTGGGGTAAGAAACACTGAAATCGGAAATTTCAGTACTCTCCACACTGACAAAATCCTAGGCCTGTAAATGACAAACGGCCCATCATGCATGTGGTGCCCCTTCATCACTCAGAGTCAGTGTTGCCTTGATATAAAACCATGACATCTCAAAGGTAGAGGCACCTTCCTGAGTAGGGGCTCACAGCTGCACAGGCAGTGAGTTGACACAGGTTACACTGGGCTCTGCCTCGCATATCACTTTCCTAAAATACTGCAGGCTAAGGGGATGTGTATTTTAATATTAGCATCGTTTCTTATGGCAACAAGAACTCCTCTTTGGTTCCACATTTTGCAAGGCTTTATTTACATGTTGTGTTCATAGAAAACATGGAAAGTTTTATACATAGATTTTCCTGCCCTTATGAGCCTCCTAATTATTGTAAATATTTCCAATTATAATCATTGCTTATTTTTTCCAGTTAATGTCAATACATTGATTAATATTAACAGGTTTGTTTACAAATGTTCAAAAATATATTTTGTGTAATTGGTGCTTCACCTGTGACCTTTTCTCCCAGTTTATACTCAGGACTGGATATTTTAGTACTAGCTTTTGGAACATTTACCTCTTCATTTTGCATTAAACTTACTTAAATTGAAAGTGAGAAAGGAAAAGCCTTCATACAGACTTCTATCCCAAGGTCTTAAGCTGAGCATAGATGCTTTGGAATAAAAAAGCAACCATCTCCAACATATAATATAATAATTTAATAAACTATTATAGTATCAAACACTAACAGTTTCCATAGAATATTTTTCATTACACTATATGACTGAACACACACACACACACACACACACACACACACACACACACACACACACAAGGTCTGACAGTTAAATTCATGAATTTGTTGCAAAGATGTTGCTAACTTTTTTGATATCAGAGGGATTATTCATTATGAATTTGTACCAACTGGACAAACAGTTAACCAAGTTTACTACTTGGAAGTGCTGAAAAGGCTGTGTGGGGGTGGGGGGGGAATTACAAAGAAATGACCTGTACTTTTCCCCAATTCATTGCTCTTTCATCACAACAATGCAAGAGCTCACATGGCATTGTCTGTGAGGGACTTTTTAGCCAGTAAACAAATAACTGGATTGGAACACCCCCCTCCCCCGGTCACCTGATCTGGCCCCCAATGACATCTTTCTTTACCAGAAGATAAAGGAAATATTGAAAAGAAGACATTTTGATGACATTCAGGACATCAAGAGTAACATGATGACAGCTCTGATGGCCATTCCAGAAAAAGGGTTCCAAAATTGCATTGAAGGGTGGACTAGGTACTGGCATTGGTGCATAGCTTACCAAGGGGAGAACTGCGAAGGTGACTGTAGTGATATTCAGCAGTGAGATATGTAGCACTTTTTCTAGGATTAGTTCTGCAACTTAATTGTCCAACCTCATATACACACACACACACACACACATACACACACACACACACACACAGTAAAACCTTGGATTGCGAGTAGCTTGGTTTGCTTTTAACTTGGTAAATGAGCGATGTCTTGCAATACGAGTAGTTCGTTTCCAGAACAAATTATGATTGCAAACTGAGTATTACTGTATATATATAGATAGATAGATAGATAGATAGATAGATAGATAGATAGATATAGATATATGTATATATACAGAAAGATAGCAGTTATAGCTAGATTTAAATTTATAATTATTTGTCTTTTTTTTTATTCACACTAAAAGCTAACATAATTAAACACTCCTCCACTGTCTGATTCAATCAATTTAAATTGAAGATGCTTATTGAAAGGTTATTTTGGCATGGAAGATGGCACTTAATTTCTAGACTCTATGTTTCCCAATATAAAACAACTTTATTTTGTGAGTGGAAATTAATCTTGATGACTTTTTAAAAATTTTCTGCTAACTCTATATTCTCCTATTTGGAAAACTACAAACATTTGGTCATATACAACTATATCTATACTGTCTTTCCCTATGCCATAACCTACCCATGATTCTCATCAACTTAGTTTTCCATAAAATTTGAGCGTGGGAAAAAATTCCAGTTAACATTCAGGTTTTTTTCCCCAGTAATGACCTTTGGTCTTTAAGGCATAGTTATCTCTTCTACTCTCCAGAAAACACACTCCAAAACCTTTCCAAAGATCATCTTAGACCCGTCATATGCGATATATATTTAAAATTACAAAGAAACATACTTTGCTTAGATTCATGAGAAAGGCTACAAACAAAGGACTAAAACAGGAGCCAAGTTGTATAAACTTTTCCAATATTAATTTATGACAGCCAAATAGAATAGTTGTGCAAAATTATGAAGACATTCAAAAATTGTATGTGTCTGATGGATGTCAAAATTGGAACAACTGGCTGGCATACAGGCATTATTATTATTTTTCTTTTTTTCAAACTCAGCAGCCTTTGGAATTTTGCCGTTACGTCCACACCACCAAGACTTGCACCCACAATGGGAAGAATGTTGGATTAAACCCATAAAGGCTGATCATCATTGCATTATCAGGAACAAAACACCAATAATAAATTCAAAGCAATGTTTGTTGATGAAAATTTACTGACAAAGGTAATCAAATTGAATCCATCCAAGGTTTTGGTTTCGTCATCAGTGTTCACAGTATAGAGATACTGGTTTACATGTTGTTCCTTCAGGTTGAACCTTTACAAAAGCAATCGCTCTACAAGGCCTTTGATGTTAGGCACTTCCCTATCTACCTTTGAGTTTTAGCATTATTTATAATGCAGCTATGGACACCTAATTTTCCCTTTCTTTGGATAATCTTCCCATATTACCTTCCCATGTTTCAACTGATTTATGTGTTTCATCTTGTGAATATTTGTGTTCTTTCAGTATAATTTTATATAAACACTTTTCTGTCAACAACAGTGATATTGACATCAGGCTTGAAAAGTTCCCATGGTATCCTCTATTCAAGCAGAGGTACCTTTGCAATGCTTGGTGAGTCTGGTATTTTGTGTATGGCTACTTCTATGTAAGAAAGCCAGATGTACAATTATTGAATCTCACACTTAGTTTAATAGCAAGGATGGACTCTGAGAATGGGAAACAATGGTACTAAGTGAGGTAAGTGTATTGGGAGAATTAATGGATCTTGAATCCTGGTGATTTTTATGTAGCACATGTTTCCTGTTGGTAGATTAAAAGCAAAATTCAAAGTGTAGCTTTTCAAATCAGCATAGCCTTTCACAGTCACTCCCATCCTATTTCTCTGTGAAGCACTTGTTAAAATTGTAGAACATATAAGCACTTTAGTTGAGAACGTCATTAAAATATGTAAGAGAAATAAAGAAGTTCATATTGAAATCTCTAAGCTCAAAAGGAGCTAACCTGCAGAAGGCGAATTTTGAGTTGAGCTTTGGGAGGCATTTGTTACTTTACATGATCAAAGCTGAACCTAATTATCTCATAAATAAGCAAGCATGAACAGACAAGCAATGATCATCTTAGGCCAACTTTGGAGTAGTTAAAACTGAGTAAACTGAAATGAAGAAATGTACCCAAGGGCTGTTACACAACTAACGGTTATCATACCATGATGGTTAATTTTGTGTCAACTTGGCTAGATTATGAGGAACCCAGATATGTGGTGAAATGTTATTCTGGGTGTATTCTGGCAATATTTTTGGAGGAGGTTTCCATTTAAATTGATGAATTGAGTAAAGCAAACTGTTATCCCTAAAGTGAGCGGGCCTCATCCAAAAAGCTGAATGTCTAAACAGAACACAAAGGCTGACTTCCTAGTAAGGGGCGTTCATTCTTCCTGCCTGACTGCCTTCAAATTGTCTTTTTGTTGATGTCTTTGGACTTAAACTGTATCATTGGTTCTTCATGGGTCTCAAGCCTGCCAGCCTTTGGACTAGAACTATTGTACATCGTTGGCTTTCCTGTGTCTCCAGCTTGCTGGCTCACTCTGCAGGCTTTGCAACTTATCAGCCACCTTAACCACATGAGACAATTTTTATTTTAAATCACACACACACACACACACACACACACACACACACGGTTCTATTTCTCTGGAGTATCCTAGCTAATACTAAAACCAAGCCATAGCCAAGGACTTTTGAATTCTAGAATGATTATGTTTATCATCCTGCCACTCTGCTTCCTTCCATTTGCTCATACTGTGAAATAAATAGTCAGGCACGACACCTCTCCTCTCTACCATAAGGACCATTATGCATTATGACAGGTTAACTCTAAAAAGCATCCATGAATCCCTATTTTGTTCCAGCAAATGGCCAGCCTCAGAAAACCTTTGGTCCCTAATGTTGAACAACCTTTCCTCTTTTGAAATCCCCAAATGACTGCCTTGCCAACCAAGGACTGCCACAGACCTCAAGGCCAATTAGAACATATCCCCTGCTTTCAGTACTCCCACTTTAATTGGGCAACTTTCCATCTGAATGTTTGTTGAGACATTATTTTTCAAAATCTTTCTTCTACCCTATATCTCTCTTATCTTCTAAGACTCCATTTACATACATGTTGGATTGTTTGACATTGTAGACAAATTTTGGATGTTCTTTTATGGTTTTTAGACACATTTTTCTCTATGTTTTCTCAAGTTTAATGTTTCTTTTCTGTGTCATCATTATTTAATACTTTCTCTTTCCCCACAAGCCTAAACACATACTAGGAGCATAATAAATGTTCAAATGCCTTCATAAATAAATAGTGGGAGGAAAAAAAATGAATTTGAGACAACTTATAAAAAGACAGTAAGCTTTACAATTATTTTGTTATCATGGGAGGCTTTGTAGTCCCTCTATAGGTTTAGTATGCAGATTCTCCACATTGATATTATATATACTATTTACTTTTAGGCATTTTGTATATTTCTTTGAGTTTCTCTCATTAGATGCTACAGTCATAGATTCTGGTTGCAATTTTTTCCCCTTGAGAAGCAACAGTCCTGTAATAGATAATCCAGTTGCAGGTTAGTTATATTTTTTCTACCAAAGAGCGATATTTCTTTTAGAAACCCATTTATTAATTACTACTAATAAAATGGTACAATACAGAAAATTCAAATTAATCTATAATGCTTGTGAAGTCAAACGTTATGCTTTTCAAAAATATCTATAATGGGTACTATTTCCTTCAAATGATGAGGGAATAGTAAGGTTTTTTTGTTTGTTTGTTTGTTTTTGAGGGCAGTATCACTGGCCCTCATATGTGGGACCCGAACCGGGGCCGCTGACTTCCCAAGCCAGCGCTTAACCACCGCGCCACTTGGCCGGCCCAGTAAGGTTTTTATAGTCAAGCTTGACAAGGCCAAATTAGATACCTTCACACCTCTCCTCATCCTTCCCTGCCCTCACTGCCCCAGGCTGTCTTTATGTGCCTTAATGTATTAAAGGCTCTGAGAAATTCATTAAAAAAAAAAAAAAAGACTGACAGAATTTAAGCTAGGACTTTCCTAACTGAGTTAATCATTGAATGTCTTTTTCATAGGATATTCATTAGTACCTCTTAGTAATAATGTATTGTTCAGAAACACTACTTAATGTGTGGGTTGAGTCCTGCAGTGTAATAATCACCTGCAAGCTAGTTAGAAATGCATATCTCTGGTTTCATCCTGAGTCTACTGTACTAGAATTATCATTTTAATAAGATCACCAGTTGAGAGGCACTGGTGACTTACTATATACCTTCCTAAATACCAACTATTAGCAACTACAGCTTATATAAACCTTTCTTTTTTTTTTAATTGCTAAGCCCAACCCACTAGGCTATGACCTCTGAAGCTTTCTTTTTTTTTTTTTTTAGCTGAGCCATCCTGCCACATGTTGGCACCTCAATGGCAGCTCAGCTTGGGCTGGGCATCGAACTGCTGTTGCTCAGAGCTCAGCTCACACTCTTGAGCGAACTCTTAACCAACTGAGCCACTTGGCTGGCCCTTGACCTTTGAAGCTTTTAATCTGATACCAAAGGCTGCATATTTTCTGGATTCTGTTGCTTTAGGATTCGTAAGCAAGGAAGCAATTTATACTTCAACCTTAAGCTATTTCTTATTTATAGAGGAAAAAAGAAGTATAGCTTCTAAGCTTCTTACACCTCCAAAATTCTATACACATTCAACTGCTTCTCGCAATTGAGGTGAAACTGAAATGTTGATTCTCAAATAGTTTGACCTTAAAACTCCTTTCGCATTTCTTATTCATTTTGTCTTCTTGAATAAAATGATTCAAAGAAGCAGGGATTTCAAAGAATCCATTTCTCCAATGAGGGTGATGGCGAAGACATTCAGTGTGGGGCATAGAGTGGAACAGATTTGCCTGCCTGGTTCACACTGAGAGCTGCTTCATCTCCACCCTGATTGGCTGGAGAGGGTCTTTGCTGCAGCATTTCCATGGATTAGTCTGAGTGACTTCCATGATTACATACCTCATAGCCTGAAATTTGACCTCTCAGGAATATAATAAACCGTCTCCTAGTAAAGTCCCCTTACACTCAAATTAGTCAATGTATAGGACCTATTGTTTGCAAATGGAAAACCTGACTGACTCAGAAGTCAACATTTTTCCTCACTATTTTCAAAGACAATTGAATTTCCTGTTTAAATGAGGTGTATATAATAGTTTCTGTATACTAAAAGACAGATTATAATAGTACTAGGCATGCAATAGATGATGAATAAATATTTATGGGTTAACTGATATTAACATTACTAACTGGGGACCTTTATAATGATTGTTTTTTGAGAATAATGTACTTTATTTTACCAAATTATCAGGATCTATAATACAGTTAAAAATGTGTTTGATAAGGTGTCTTCTCCTACAAATTCTTGTTTTTCCCATCCCGATGCCTTTATTTCCTCAATAGGAATTTAGAGTCTGGGATAGTAAAGTGACTGTGGAGAGTGTGGTCTCTCACAGCTCATTTCCAGTTTGCTGTCAATGCAGTGGTTATCAGCCATGACATTTCAGTGATTTGATACAATTTTAGTGTCCAACTGGCCTACTTGCTTTACAAGAAAGGAAGAACAAAACATTGTCCCTTCCCAATGACTCTAAAACTTGCTTTTCACTGCAAAACCACTCATAAAAAATGAATGTGAAACTGCAGATCAGTTAAGCAGTATCTAGGCTGAAATACTTAAACTTTAAGTTTCAGGGCTTGAGCATAAATGAGGAGTAGGAGACCTGGTTCAATATATCTGAAGCTTCGGGAAATAGAATTCATAGATGCCACCTTGTTGATATGCCAGGTAGACAATTGCTTGCACATATACTGTATGCTGTGTTAGATCCTTTCTCCATTATTCACTACCTTCTTCTGATTTTAGGAAGTATGATTTTATGTTACATATCACCTGAGAGTCCTACTACTTGTCCCCTGTTTGGGTTTTAGCCAGTGTAAGGCAACAGCGAGAGATTAGAAGGTTGGAGAAAAGGGAAAAGGTATTTGTGTCCCTGGTTCTGTCCTTTCCGAGCCATGGCTTAGCAGAGAGTGACTTCCTTTACTGAAAGCCACAGCTCCTGAGAGCTGGTGCTTATCTCCAGCTAAGGCCTCCTCACAGGGTTCTGCTACTTCACCTCCAGCTTTTCACTTCAGTCCTAGCGGTGTGAGCTGCTGCCCACTGCTGTTAGCTCCCCAGTGGTTCAGCGTCCCTCTTAGATTGTCTAAGCCTATTCGCACATTTGTAAATAGTCTCTTCATTAACCTCTACTTTATCATCTTTTTTCAGTGTGCCTCTATTTTTATGCTGGGATACTGACATAGTAATTGGCACCAGGAATTGACCTGGGAAAACAGATCCTAAAAAGAGGAATCTGGAATTGGGTTGATGATATATTTGAGGAACTCATGTTTATCTTTCCTAATAGGTGAATGGAACCATTGATAATCTATGGCTTGTGGTGGTATCATGATTACTAACATTTTCCCTGGGAATGGTTCAGAAGTGGTGTGAGTAGAGGGCAAGTTGCTGGAAAATGATGTTGGTGGTATTTTGTCACTGTTAAGACAATAGTGATTAAAGAGAAATGTGGCACAGGCTGTGGCTTCTAGCAAAAATAGAAGCTATATAGAAAGAAGGAGATAAGTAAAATGTTTCTGCCCAACTCAAGGTACAAGAGGGAAATCAGAAAGTCTCCAGCAGTTTTTTAAATTTTCTTATTTTATGTGGATATAGAGCAGACATGTTCTGATATTTTCAAGGCACAAATGTAAAGGTTTTTAGGATTGCAGAAACAATTAAGTGCTCAGCACTGCCAAATCTATTACTAAAAGTACAGCAATGATGGGGAAGGGGTTGGACTTTGAAAAAAAAATAGGGCATTTGGACAAATATGGACAAGACTGAGAACTATGGATTCCAAACCCCCCTAAACTTTCTTCAGAAGCAACACATTTCTAATCATCTTTATTATCACCAAGTCCTTAATAAGGGACACAGCTCAGACCAGAAATGGAAGACCTTGGCTAACAGGACCTAGACTACCAATGGAAGAGTTATAGGACTTTGTCAAGTTGAATATGAAGGACTGGGGAGCACATATGGGAGTGAATTCTAAAGGCATTGGAACAAGGAGGATAAAAACTCAAATAAGCAAAAGGAAAACAAAAGTATAGCAATTTGATAAGGCTGACTTTATCAACATGGATGTACTTGCCTGAGATTTAATGAACTGATTCAAGCACTTGGAGTTGCCTTGATAGTCTTTATCCATGCCTCATCATTTGGAAGGAGCTGGCCTGATGGAACCGTGGAATGGCCTTCTAAAGTTTTTGTTATAGTACCAGCTGGGAGAAAGCACTATACAGGGTAGGACCACTGTCTGGTGGGATGTGGTATATGCCTTAAATATGTAGACAATATACATCATAGCTTCTCCTGTAGGTATAATACCCATGTTCAGAACTCAGGAAGTGAACGTGAGAATGGTACTATCACCATTCACTTAATAACTCATTCAAGTAATTTTGCTTCTTGTTCTTTTAAGCTCAAGTCTGTTGATTTTAGAATATCTAACACTTTAAACAAGAATACTTCCATGGGAGAAGACAGTCATGGTCATGTGATATTCTACACATTTGCTGCTAATCCAAATTGAGGAAAAACAGCCCTTCTACTGAGAAATTGGCTTGACTACAAAACAGAAACTAGAATGGTGTGAGGCTACAACAACTGTCTGAAAACCCAGCAGGTTCAGTGGGTGCTTTCTGTGCTTGGTCTCCATGGCTTCCTACTGTACCATTCCAGTGAATGCAATAGTTCTTACTTCCTGAACAAATTAAAACAAGTGAGAACTTTGGTTCCTACATTCTGTATGACTGGTACAACTGATTAAAAGGAATGTATAAAAGTATATAAAACCTATCAATTATGTAAGATAAATTTTCTAAAATAGAACTTTCTAGCCCAATAGAAAAAAAAAAAGTTAAAAAAATTTATATTTTTCATCTGCTATTTTGTGTTAATATCATCCACTGAGGTGGTCAATTTAAAATCCTTTCTTTCACTTTTTACTTAATCCATTTCATCAACAGTCCTTCTTGCTTCTGCCTTAAAATATATATATATTCTAAATCCAATCACTTCTTATCACTTGATTGATGAGTGCAACTTCACTTAATTGCCACCTAAGTCTTTTCTTCACAGTATATTAGGATCAATGTTTTAATAAGTAAAATCATATTATGGCAACACCCTGCTCACACCATCTGATGTCCCTGAAAGACAGCTGGAATCAGGCTGCTGCCTCTTTCTCTGACTTCATATCCTATCACTCTTCTTGCTCATTCTCGTCCAGCCACACTGGTTTTCTTCAAATTCCTAGAACATCTCAAGTTCATTTCCAACACAGTCATAACCTAAAATGTGGGAAGCCAACAGCCTCCCAGTGTCTGACAAGGTCGCATTGCTCTGCTCAGCACTGGATATTAGGGGTGCTGCCTTATGGTTGGTCATGTAATATCTCCTGCCCTATGAACCCATGTGCCTTTCCTCCTATAGGAGACAATATACTCACTACATTTGTGACAAGTTCCTGCGGTACTCTGATGATAGCTGGTTGTGTAAGCCAATGATGGGGCATGATTTCCTAAATAGGAAACTCCCTAAAACAGGCTCCAGCCCGAGGGGACCCCTGAACTGAGATATTGGGGACTCAAGCCCCTTGGAAACTGAGTCACAGACCGCTGGCTACTTAGGCCAAAAAACCTGCCTGTGAGAAGCTGATGATAACATCAGCCCTGAGCTCACTAGCCTAAGATAATCAGTGAAAAATATTCTCAGAGGCCAAAGGTCTCCAGGCCATGAGAGTTCCAGGCAGCTTGCTGACCATAGGGTATGTTAATCAACAGCCTTGTGTGAATTCTTTTGCCTTGTGCCTTGTTGCAGCAACAGATACTGAAGCTTTGACTGAGAAACAGATACAGCCCTCCACAGGATAAGAGAGGTGTGAGACCCCTTTGGTTGCTAGGTATTGTATGTACATAGGAATAAGATTTTAGATGGTTTTACCCTAAACACAGTCACTGCTAGTCTTTTAGTAATAACTCAAGTATACTTCCTGTGAGTATAGCTGCTGAAATTTGGGATAATAGCTAGATAGTCATGGTAACCACTCTTTAGGAGATATACAGAGATAAGTCTATCCTTAACATAAGATAGTCATGACAAACATTCTTTAGATGATAGGCAGAGACTGAGTCTGGGTCTCATAAATGTTATCACAGTGAAAGACAAATAATCCTTTAATGGAAGAGCAAGTCACAGTGCACCTTGGAGAGAGCACTTACAGGGGAGTAAAGACTGTAAATCCTGGGAAGTAGAAACCACCAAGCTCATGTGAAATGCTTTGTGATTGAGGTAATGGTCAAGAGTCCCTATAAAGCAGACATGTTATTACATTAAAGTGTGACACTCCTGCGAAAATTTTTCGGGTGTCTCCGCTCTCTTTCTTCTCTCTCTCTCTCTCTCTCTCTCTCTCTCTCTCTCTCTCTCTCTCATTTCTTTCTTTCTCTCTCCTCTTTTTTCCTCTCAGACTCCATCCCACCCAAGGGAATCCCTGGTCCTCGCAGGGGCCGGTCCCCCACACTAAAAGACCTTTAGGCCTCTGCAAACTGTTCCTTAGCATCACTCAAGTAATGTTAAATTTTCACGTGTGAAATGTAAGCCCTGACTAGAAATACAAGCACATTCATCACTCATCACACTCCACTGTTTTGCTGCTTTATTTTATAGTTATCATTCTCTAAAGTGTAATCATTATTTATGTGTCATCGTCTTCATTTCCCACCTTCCTCACCAAAAAAATATAAGCTCTGTGAATTGAAGAAGTTTGTCTTGTTCATCTCTGTATCTCCAGCAGTGAGGGCAGTGCCTGGCAATTTTAGACACCCAGTGTCACTATCATGGATAATTTACTGTCTCTTCCTGGTTTGACAGGCATTACAAACTTCAAGGCTTTTCTTCATTCTACGTTACTTTCATCAAGGCATAAAATCTTTTCTAAACTTTCTTCTCCGTAAAAATGAGAAAAATTATCTGTCTTTGATATCTGTGTTGATACATGTGACCATAAATGAATAACAGACGTTTCACGTTATATATTTCAGCTTTCTGAATACTATCCTGCATACCATGGCCCTCTAATTAAACAATTCCATACATAGCATCAGACCTATTATCCAACTCATTTATCTCACTAACCAGGATGATTTTCACCATGGGCACCAGTTTTTAGGGTAAGTGATAATCTTATGAAAATTTTAAATCACCTATTAAAAGTGGGGGTGTCCATTGTTGCAAATAGAGTCATACTATCCTCCAAAGTCTATCTCAACTCTGTCCTTTTATTTTTGCCTAGTCCATATGACAGGAAATTGTTAGAAAACAATGTTTTATTTCTCAGAGTGAACAGTTAGTGTTCTATTATTATTGGGGTATTTTATGATACAAAGATTACCATTGAGAATCAAGACTCAATAAAATAACTGCAGATTTACTCATCTGCTGACTAATTATAACCTTGTCTTAGGTACCATCATAATGATTGAACCAGTGCAGCTAAATAAACAGCATTAAGAAATACTGTAAAGTTAACCCTGTTTTATATTACAAACAACTTCTAATCAGTGAAAAGTGAAATGATAATTATAAATAAGAAAGGAGTTGGATGAAGTGTAAAGAAATTTCTTTTCCTGTCTACATTTTTTTACTAGAAATGTTTCAGGGTGATCTTGTTATCAGGAAAAGATACACATGAAAACACACAGGTAAATATAAATATAGATTTTCCTTGATGGCATAAATACTTGCCTTCAGAGTAACTGTTTTAAGATTTGTTTATTGTTCTTATGAATTTAAAACCTAACATATTAAATATGGTCATAAAAAAAATCAGGGAATTTACTGTAATGGCTAATTTTATGTGTCAACTTAAATGGACCATGAGCTGCCCAGATATTTGGTCTAACATTATTCTGTGGGGGTATTTTAAATAAGATTCATGGTTAAATCTGTAGACTGAGTAAAACAGATTGTCCTTCCCAGGGAGGGTGGGTCTCATGCAATCAACTGAAGTCCTGAACAGAACATGAAGGCTGACCGACCCTAACCCCAGTAAGACAGAACTCTTTCTTCCCGGTGGTCTGCAAACTGGGACATCAGCTTTTCTTCCTGCTTTTAGAGTTGAGCTGAAACATCAGTTTTCCTGATTCTAAGGACTTTCAACTCAGATTGGGACTGAACTGCTGGCTCCCTGGGTCTCCCCTTTGACAATTCACCCAGCGGGTGATGGGACTTGCCAGGCTTCATAATTCTGTGAGCCAGTTCTTTATAATCATATATATGATTTATTATATATGTATATGTACTACACACAAACACACACACACACACACACATACATTCATACTGAATGATAGTTGTTTAATATCTACTTTGGAAAGTAAAATGATTGACACTTTGGCTTTCTAAGAACTGGGAACATCATCCTCTATAAGTGATTAATAATAATAGCTGCAATAAACCTGCTTAGAATGCCTACTATTTATAATTTTAATACTTTTTTTTTTTTTTTTGAGGGCAGTGTCACTGGCTCTCACTGGCCCTCCTATGTGGGGCCCGAACCGGGGCCGCTGTCTTCCTAAGCCAGCGCTTAACCACCGTGTCACTCGGCTGGCCCTATAATTTTAAATTATAGATTTTATAGCTGTATAGATTCAACAAATATTCATTGCAGTTGTAATATGCCTGCCCTTAATGTCTAATACAAAGCTTGATATATATTACCTCCTTCAGTCTCCGTAACAATCAGATTAGAAGGCTGTAACTATTCTTCAGGGTAAAGATGAGGAAGCCATGCAATATTTCCTTTAGGATTCTCTGCCACTGAGAAGCTGCATCCTTAGTAAGGCTCCCTTATTTAAAAAAAAATAAAAATAAAAAACACCTTTTCTCATTCTGAGCATCTCTTCAGGATCTCCAGGTTCTTAGTATAATTTAAATATAGATAGTACTTTTTAATCCATTTGTCTTTGGAATGAGGGCCTTTCAACTCTCCTGTGGACTTCTGAGAATACAGACATGTACTGCACAGGTCTAAGCACTGAATTGGCTATTGGTCACCTTCTTTAGAAATACAAATTTTATTAATCTGGGCAGTACTATCACCATTCTTTACCTTCAACTTCTGCCATATATTACATGTATTCTTTGCCGTGAAAATATCTTTATTTGATGTCTATTTTCTATTTGTCTATTTTCTGTGCTATCAGTATATTACATTAAGTGTTCTTATTTCATATTGAATACAACAAAATTGAGTGTCACTTACAGCATCTTGATCTCAATGGAATAAAAAAGTTAAATCATGATGCTCCATGATTTCTTCAATTATTTCTTTGCAAGTCTGGATAAGAAATTACTGCCAAGCCATTTTGGATATAAAAGCATAATGCTCTCAGCTTTTTTATCAGGAAGACATGACAGTGGTTTCTTAGGACAGTGGACATAAATCAGTGCTTGCTTTTTTGAACCTTTTTCTTTTTTAAAAAAAAATAAAAAATTAGTTCTCTCCATTATTTATATACATTTAAAAAAATTGTCTGAGATGCCTTATTGCCACAGGATACATTTATGATGATGAAAAAGAATGATGATCTATGATATTTACATGTCACTTGCCATTTTCAAGGCAGTTTTACCAAATTATCTCATATGATTCCTGCTCACTCATGTATAGATTCAGCAAAAATGTACTGGGGTTGTAATATGCCCACCTTTAAGGATCCCAAGTTAGTAGGGAAGACAGAGAGGTTAAAAGGTAATTAAAAGGTGCCGGTTAGCTCAGTTGATTAGAGCACGGTGCTGATAACCCCAAGGTTGCCTGTTCAATCCCTGCATGGGCCACTGTGAGCTGCACCCTCCTTAAAAAAGAAAATTAAAAACAAAAAGGGTAACTAAAATATAGTGTGATGAGTGCTGTTAACACTGAGGATTTTTAACAACAAATACAAGTGTCTTCTTATCCAACAAGGAGTAGGAAAAAAACAGTGCTCTTTGAGGAGACTGTATTGAAACTTGACATGTGGTTAGGTTTTACATAGGGGAAGTTACAGGGGAAATATCTCAGGCAGGAACAGGACCAGGCAAAGGCATGGATGCAAGAAGACATGCAGGATAGAAGAATCATCAAGTGTGTAGACCCTGGAGCCAGGAAGTACAGGTGTATAGTCTTGTGTTGGCTTCTTACTAGTTGTCCCATTTTGCTCAAGTGACTTACCTCTCTGTGATGTGGTTGCCTCATTTATAAAATAGAGACAGTAGTAGTATATACCCCCTAGGATGGCTATAAGTGTTTAATGAATCAATGTGTGGAATACACTTAGAAATGATGTGGTACATAGTAAGCACTCAGGAAAAATCATTAACATGTCTAGAGGGAGAGGGGGAGCTACAGTCATGAAGAAACATGAAACTCCCAGCAGGACAGATTTTTCTTTTTCCTTTTAATACATAAACTGTGTCAAAAAATAAGTAATTTCTAATATGTAGGGAGTCCTTCCTTCTATTTGATATACATTACTGCTTCCATTCCTATTGCAGTTTACTTTTTTATTAAAACATAACACAATAAACTTCTCTGTAACCTAATTTCCTAAGAGGAAATCACTAGCTAAATAGCACTGTGGTTGCAAATACTCACTTTTAAATGCAATGAATGTCAACTCTCTATGGCTGTTTGGCAATTAGAAAAAGAGCAGTTCAGTTTTGGTTCAGGTTTTCAGCTTTAGAAATTATAGATCAGTTTAAACAGATTTGAGCATTTATTAAAAATATTTCACTACTGAACACTCTGGACATTCGATCACTTACACATGAGGACTTCCAAATAAGGTCCTCCATAGACAGGGCTCAGCATCAGGAGTCACACATTTCCATTTAAAATGGATACTGCCTTACATGTTGGATTCCCACATGTCCTAGAAATGTTCCCCTCTGTTAAATTCTGTCACTGGTAGACGATTACCTTTAAATCAGATGAGTTATTATTTAATATTTTACCAATTTATCTAATCCTGATCTATTTCTATGCATAAAATTTTAATTTTGTGATAACTCCCAGAATCTCAGAATAATTGCAGTTGGATTAAATACATTTAAATATTGGAACCTACAGTGTATGACATCAATATAAATCTGAGGAAGAAGTCACTAATGCTAAATTTTTGAGAATATCACAAAATGCCCAGAACGATATTAGCCATAGTGAAGATAATCAACTAAGTATACAATTTAGCTCTAGTTTTTGGTACGATGTCATTTTCTTTGTTTTTTTGGGGGAACATCTCTCACTTTTTCCCTTCTGTTGTTCAAAAGAGATATAAGGAAATGTGAACACTGAAGGGAGAAATAACATACTAATTTCCTTCTGTCAAGACAATTGCACTACAAGGTTGCTGGGCAGCCCTCCCAATTAATGTCCCCAACATGTGCTATTATGTCAGCCTCATCCACAATGACTTTATTTCAGAGTAAAGCATAGCATGCTGAAAATGCTTTGGCCTTAACCACTCAGTCACAATTGTATTATGTTTTGATTAGTGGAATTATTAACTTAATGGTTGTGTTTTCCAACTAGACTAAATTTCATTAAGTTAGGGATTATAGCAATCAGATTTATCTTCCCATCCTCAGTGTTCAGCAGGTACATGACTCATAACTGGACAGTAAGTATTTGCTGGATGAATGAATAGATGAACATATGAATTTATTTAACCTCTCTTAAATATGTCTCCGTCCCCTGTTTTTCAGAGTATGGGTACAAGGCCATTGTCTGAGTTTTGTTTTGTTTTGTTTTTCTCAGCTTCCTTTATTTCTATCAAAGCACCTTACAAAGAATGTACATAAAGAATTTTGTCATTCATATACACTTACCTCAATTTTATTTTGTCCTTTGTGCATCTTTTTTTGCTATTCTTTCTAAGCATACTTAAATTGTGTGGAAGCAAGATAGAAAAAATAACTGGAACACAATCTAATCTAGAAGTTATTATTTGATGAAATATTTCAAAGGGGCTTTGTGGGTTTTCACAAGGGAGGTATGTTATTATTTGGAAATTTTCCTGCTATAGTTGTAGTTGAGCATTGTGGCTCAAGGGATGGGTTTTGAAGCACAATAACCCTTATCTACTATTGAAGGTTTATTCAATTAAGGTCAGAATCATGTAGTGCTGCTGTGAGCACAAAGTGTATCTATCTCCCCATCTTTGAATGGAAAACCAAATGAGTCACTGAGCATTGTGGTGAACCCAAATGAATTCTTCATTGTTGACTGAAAATAAAGGGCACAAGATGTTTTAACTGCACAGACAGAATGAGATTTCGGAATATAAAAGCAGGTGGACAGAGTCATCATTCAAAAACACAATTGACAATATCATAGTTTAAGAAAAGCTGTGTAAAATAAGATTTGTTGGCTGGAGTAGGTAAGTGTCACTGTTTTCCAGCTTTTCTCTTTTGTGAGAAGCTGAGATATCTAGACCTGTGAAAGATAAGATACTGCCTGTCCTCCTGGGAATAATCTGCATTCTTCAGAGGGCAATAATGTAATTAACATTATATATATATATATATATATATATATATATATATATATATATATATTATATATCACATACATTACATATATATATATATATAATATTTTACATACACAATTTCTATACTTGAGAGTGAGAATGATATGCTTACAACTTATCATAACACAGGACACAAAGTTGTCATTTGTTCTGACTCCTAGATTAAAATCAGGTTTAATCATCCTGTGATTTATGCTACTTATCTATGAATGTTAGAGAACATTTCATCTATTATTTTTCTCTGAAAAGGAATTCATGCTTAGGTTTCTACAATATTTAATTATTTTCCCCCAAAGAAGGTCCATGTTCTGAATTCCCTGAGATACAGATGAAAGTGATCATCCCCAACTAATAAACAGACTTGGGTTAGGAGTTGACAGATTTTGCTGATCCCTCTGAGAGGTCTACGTGAGTAATGGCCTCCATTTTTTTATTAATAGAAAAAGAAAAATTACAGGAGTATTTTCACACATCTACTCTTTCTTATCACTTCTATTCTTTCACAACCTTTCTCTTAGCCTCCCCACACCCTGCCTGAATAACAGCAACCCAGCAACCCAGGAAGCAGCAGAAGACAGTAGCCCAGACCTAACTAGTGGTCATCAGGTCCAGACCTCTGGCAGGCTAAACATAACATCTTGACCTAAGTAATGTTTCAGTTCCTGAGCCTACGGTGGAACAATCCCCTGGCTACTTTCCAATGAGGCCCAGCAGATGGCTTTTAATAAAGACCTCCAAACTGTCCTCGAGATCTGAAGAAATGATTCATTACCCTTACCTCACCTCTGACCAATCAGCTCCCAACATGATCCCAAACTCTTAATCCAGTGTCTTGTGATTTTGCCCTGTAATCTGTACCCTACACAGCATCAGGGAGCTAGGTCTTAAGTGCACTAGCTCTTCTGAGTCTCCTGGCTTGGTTCCATTTCCTTAAATAAACTACTTTCTTTGCTGCAAACTCCTGTCCATGTCTCCTTTGGCTTTGATGCACACAGTCAAAAATGAACACCTTTAGTTCAGTAACAATTACACACTGATAAAAACAGCCTGTTTCTTGATATAGAGAAGGATGAAAGGCAGTTTGTAAAGGCGGGAAGTTATATGAGTATGTTGGGTTTCAAAAGATAATTACACAGAGTATGCTGTGCTCCACAGCTAAAATAAGACAGTACTTGTAAAACCCAGGTCTTTGCAGTGTGGCTCCTTAAAACACTGCTGGAGTTCTCACTTTTATGAAATCACTTCAATTTGGAGTGATTCAGTATAAACCCTGGCAGTTGGGTTTTCCTTTTTATTGTAGTGCAAGTGCCTAACTTAAGTTTTGATTGCAGAGGCAACCACTGCAAAGAGGAATCCACTTCAAAGATGGCTACCTCAGCCAACACATTGCCTGCCATACAACTAGATAAAGACCCAGACAAGGTGCCACCATCCCCTTTCAGGCTCCTTTGTTTAAGAGATCTTGGTTGATTTTTATAACTGACTGCTAGGACCACTTTTTCTTTTCTTTACTGCACATTAAATTCCCATCCTTATGTTTTTTAAATTCACCAATAAATAGTGATCCCACAAAACTCTCGGCCTCTTCCTTCAACCCCAATAAAAGCAGAACACCAGACTCATGCCCTTTCTGTCTCTTCCCATGACCTCGTTATATGGCCCCAGGTGTGTCATGTGTTTTCCAGGACCCATCAGAAAAAAGCCTTTCGTTTTGTTTTGTTTTGTTTTTTTCAAAGCTTCCTGATGGTTACTGCTGAAGTCTTCCAGTCATAATAAGAACCACAAGGGCTGGCCCAGCCACACCATTGGTTATCAATGATGTGAGATTGACCAACATTTGGGAAAGTGCATGGTCACTTCTTGAATATTTTTGAAACTTAAAAAATTAAAATAATACATTGAGTTCCTGTATACTAATAGTGGAATTTCAGAAAAAGAAATTAAAAACAAAAACAATTCCTTTTGCAATTGCAACAGAAAGAATAAAATACCAAGGAATAAACTTATCAAAGGAAGTAAAGGACCTACACACTGAAAACTGCAAGACTTTATTAAAAGAGATTGAAGACATGAAGAAATGGAAAGATATTCCATGTCCGTGGACTGGAAGGATCAACATAGTTAAAATGGCCATATTACCCAAAGCAATATACAAATTTAATGCAATCCCATCAAAATCCCAATGGCATTTTTTAAAGAAATAGAACAAAAAACTTAGATTTGTATGGAATCAAAAAAGACTCCAAATAGCCAAAGCAATCCAAAGGAAAAAAGAAAAAAAAAAAAAAAGGCCAGAGGTATCACATTCCCTGACTTCAATTATACTACAAAGTGACAATAATCAAAACAACATAGTACTGGCAGAAAAACAGACACCCAGTCCAATGGAACAGATTTAAGAACCCAGAAATAAACACACACATATATGGACAATTAATTCTCAAAAAAGGAGCCAAAAACATGCAATGGAGAAAAGAAAGCCTCTTCAATAAATGGTGCCGGAAAATTGGAAAGCCACAAGTAAAAGAATGAAACTAGACTGCAATCTGTTACCACATACCAAAAGTAATCAAAATGGATCAAAGACCTAAATAAGGACCTGAGACAAAAAATTGCATAGAAGAAAGCATAAGTACTAAACTGATGAACCTTGGGATTAGAGAGGAGTTCATGAATTTGACTTCAAAGTCAAGGGAAGTAAAAGCAAAAATAAATAAATGGGATTATGTCAAACTAAGAAAGCTACTGCACAGCCTAAGAAATCATGAACATAACAAAGAGGCTACCTATGAATGGGAGAAAATATGTGCAAACAATGCCTCTGATAAGGGGCTGATATCCAAAATATAAAAAAAAAAAAATTATACAACTCAAAAACAGAGGAACAAACAATCCATTTATAAGTGGGCAGAGAACCTGAGGAGACACTTACTCTGAGAAGGCATACAAATGGCCAACAGATGTATGGAAAGATGCTCAACTTCATAGCTATTAGGGAAATGCAAATCAAAAGCACAATGAGGTATCACCTCATACCTGTTAGAATGGCTGTCATCAGCTAGACAGATAATAAGTGTTGAGGAGGCTGTGGAGAAAAAGGAACCCTCATATACAGCTGGTGGGAATGTAAATTGGTGCGGCCACTATGGAAAAGAGTATGGAGGTTTCTCAAAAAATTAAGAGTAGAATTACCATACGACCCAGCCATCCCTTTTCTGGGTATCTAGCCCCAAAATCTGAAAACATTTATCTGTAAAGATATATCTATCCCTATGTTCATTGGAGCTTTATTCACAGTGGCCAAGAAATGGAGACAATCAGTATCCTTCAATAGATGATTGGATAAAGAAGATGTGGTACATATATACACTGGGATGTTACCTGGACATAAGAAAATATGAAATACTGCTATTTGAGACAACATGAATGAGTATTGTAATTATCATGCTTAATGAAATAAATCAGTAAAAGTTGAGAGCCATATGATTTCACTCATATGTGGAATATAAAACTGAAAGCAGCAAATGAACAAGACAAACAAACCAACAAATACTCATAGACAGACAACAGTTTAATGATTACCAGAGGATAAGGGAAGGGGGATTGGCAGAAGAGGGTAAAGGGCGTCAAACATATCGTGATGTGTTGTGTCCCACAAGACAATGAGCAGTGAAACTCGGGAAGGGCTGTGAAGGGTTAATAAAGACAGGAGCCAAGATTATAGAGCAAGCAGGGCCAAGAGATCTCAATCTCAGGGACTGAGGCCCCCAGTTGGGCCCAGGGAAGCTTTTATTGAAAAACATCAAAGAAAGAGATATTTACTTTCTCCAAAGTCTGTGATTTACATGCCTGCAGGCTATCTCCCCAAAACTTCCATTGCATTCCAGCACATCTTGCGCCTTCACACACACACACACACACACACACACACACACACACACACACACACACCACACACGCATTACCCCAGGGGATGGTGCCACGGTAATAAAACCATCTGATAAGGGAGTTCGCCTGATATCATTCCACCAGGCCCCAGCATTCCAGGATCTTCCTTAAGGAAGCTTTACTGATATCTTCCCACCAGGTCCCAGCAATCCTAGACACCTCCTTACAATGTCATTTTTGACACAGGGTAAGCGCGGGGGCGGGGGGGAGTGGGGGGGGAGTGTGACTGGGATGGCGGCAAATGGGTTGGCAGCTGTAAGGCAACAGTGATGAATTGAGAATTGCGTCTGGGTGGTAAACACACAATGCAATATATAGATGATGTATTATAGAATTGTACATTTGAAACCTATGTAATTTTACTAACCAATGTCATCCCAATAAATTTAATGAAAAATTTAAATCAATCAATTAAATAAATAAATGAATAAATAAATTTAGGACCACACTTGCATAAAAATACAATAGGGCATTCATGACCCGAATGAAATAAGTTGACAGAAAATGGCAAATCCTCTATTTGTACTTAATCCAGGTAGACAATTAGTTCTATTTTTTGCAAGTAATCCACTTTTCCTTCTTCTTTTTTTTTTTTTTTTTATCCGTAATATTTTATGTTTTTAACAACTGTGTGATTTTACGCACAGGGAATGTAACCTCTTTCATATTATTATTTGGTTACTATTTATATATAGCAATAGATATCTATTTTTGATGTTTGTTTAATTTCTGATGACAATGATTTCCCTTACTAATATAAATAATTTGCAGTTGGTTCACTTTGGTTTTCTTGGTACATGACATTATTAAATAATCATCATAGTAATCCCTTCTTCTCCACTGTTCAATCTAAATCAAGTTATTTATTGTTAAACCAATAATCAAAGGACTCTTGTAAGAATAAAATAATTTTCCTGAGACACAGAAAACAAAATATATGAGTAAATGAGTAAGTAGAGCAAGTACAATCCTAGACGGTGAGACCTAACACTGTTAAACTTATTGATTCTCCTCAAACTCATTTATTGTTTGTTTTACTACAATTCCCAACAAAATGTCAGTGAAATAATCTTAGAAATAAAACTGATTTGCTTTGAAATTTATCCAGAAAAATCATTTTTTCAAAAAGGCCTGGAAAGTAAGAGAATGTTAGAGGGGTTGGGAGAGCGATCCTGAACTGCACCAGTGAGGATTGGCATTCGCTGAACATATTAGTGCTCAAATCATAAGACCTTAACAAGACTGTCATATTTATTATTCTGTCTCTGCTGCAAACACAAACTGATTGAGGCTCCCATCTCCCTGGAGAAATCCCATCTCTGTTCTAGATGGGATGAGGCCAAGAGTACTGCCAGATGAGTCTGTCCCAGCTTTTCAGGAAAACTGCAGCTGTCCTGAAAAATCTCCCCATTTCATAGTCTAGTGTGGATTAAGCATATTAACAAGAATGAATAGAAAGCATACACTTTCAACTGAGCATAAGGCCATCCCTAGTAATAATTGAGGTTTGTTAGCAAAATTCGTATTCATATTCATATATATATATGTATATATGTACGTGTGTAAGTGTGTATATATATATACATATATATATGTTTTTCCATACATGTCAATATTTTACATTTACAATAACTTAAAAAAGGTATCATTTATCTAAGAAATGACAAAAAAATGAGATGCCTGCAAAACACCTCATATCCACATTCCTTCTAAGAAGAGGTAGACAGACAGACAGACAGATAGACAGATACATAGATGGATACATAGAGAGATATTACACTTATACTACACATTAGAACTTATGATATTTAAGATACATTTTTTTTTTTTTTTTGAGGGCAGTGTCACTGGCCCTCATATGTGGGACCCGAACCGGGGCTGCTGGCTTCCCAAGCCAGTGCTTAACCACCGTGCCACTCGGCCGGCCCTAAAACTTATGATATTTAAATAAATGTTTCCTATTAGTGTTCTAGTGATGATGTGACAAAATACTACAAACTTAGTCACAAGTTTATTATGAAAAGAATTATTGAAGTCAGAAGCCTTAAACGAGCCTTATGAGGCTAACATCAAGGTGTTGGCAGAGCTTCATTGCTTGCTCCAAGAGACAATCTGCTTCCGTGCTGTCTCCAGGTTCAGAGGTCACCTGCTCAGGGCCCCACACTCTATTCTCAAAGCCAGGGGCAGCATACCGTATTCAAATCTCTCTTTGACCTCTGCTTCTATTATCACATCTCCTCTGATTCTGACATTCCTGCCTCTGTCTTATATGAATCCTTGTGATCATATTGGGTCCATCAGATAATTCAAGATAATCTCATGTGACCATCCTTAATATAATCACATGTAAAGTCCTTTTTGTAAAGCAAGGTAATATCCATAGGTTTTGAGGGTAAAGATAGGGACATTTGGGGAGGGGACATTACTCTGCCTACCACACATTTCAAATCAACAGACAATGTATGAATCATTTAACAATGATAATAAGAACATCCACATATTATTACCTCTAGAAACTAAATTAGTCATTACCTCATACCATATACCAAAATAAATTTTAGAAAGGTAGTTTTATGTAAACATTGAAGTCATAAGCATTTAGAAGAATGGCATCAGTGATTCATCTCAGGTGGCCAAGGACTCTGCCTGCACAAAGATTAATTAAAAATGGTAAGTGAATAAATGTGATATTTGGATATATAAACATGTAAAATGTTACCTGCATGAAATAAGGAATAGTAATAAAAGCAAGTGACAGAGGACAGTCACAGCACATGTGCCAGCTAACTCTGAGCAGTCAATATCTATATGAAAAGCAGTGAGCATCCCCACAATGCACTCCATCCTATGCCGGAATCCTGTACCATCCTAACAAAGCCTCTCTTCTACTAGGATAAGAGCTATAGAACAAATAAACCCTCTGATGCAAAAAAGAGCAATTAGATAAAATTATCTTTAGAGAAGGTGGTGTAGGGAAGTCTACAGAAGTGATAGTTTAAACTGAGATCTGAGGGAGGAGGAAATAGCCAGGAAAGAGCAAGCACAGGGACCTTGAGGAAAGAAATGGCTTGATTTGTTGAGAAACCAAATGTAGCCCATGATGACTGGAGAAAAGTGGATAGGTGGGAGAGTGGTTTGAGATAAGGCTGAAGAGGTAAGCAGGAGCCAGACTGTACAGCGCCCTAGTTTACATTTAAAATTGTGCATTTTATTCTGAGAAAAATGGAAATCCACTGAGGGATTTACACTAGAAACTTTCAAAATATTATTTAACTTTTATAACTATTCCTGTGGCTGCTGCATTTAAAATATAGTTCACTATAAGGTAATTTATTAATGTCTGTCCTTATAATTTAACATATTTCTATCCATAGAGATAATAACGCTTCTTCTATAAATCTAAAGAAACAACAGAAATTCAACTTATTAAAGATTATGGCAGATCTTCCTCCAAACTCTCATAATGAAATACAGAGTAATTCAAATGACTTTCAATAAAGGAATTATTACAGATTTGATATACTCAAAAATATTTTAAAGCCTTTAAAAAGTGCTTTTAAAAATTAAAAAATAAAAAAAGGAATGGGGCATTTTTCATCTATCAGTGTTAAAAAGAGGAAATCAGATCATGATACTATATGTACACACATGGTGAATTCATTTTCTAAGTATTTATATGTGAGACTATCTACACATAAGCATTAATATCTACCTATCTGTCAGTCTCTGCATTATATTTAGCCAGGCTTGACCTTAAGCAGACTAGCACATTGTTAAGATTTTGTTAGAATCATTAACCAGCCTCCCAGATGTAGGAGTATCTATATAGCCAAAGGCTACTGAACATTTCTGCAATTATCCTAAAAACACACACCAAAAAATGGTAAAAGCAAATGAGATATTTGACACTAAATATCATTTAAACTAATAGTAAAAGGTAAGAAAATACTGCATTTGAAGGGCTACTTTTCTCCCAAGGTTCCAAGTGTAGTGTTTTTGTTTTTAATCAGAATATTTCTAAAAGAGAACTCCTTTTAAGCCCCTCAATGATGTCACACAACATTTTATCTAAATTTTAGATGTGGGAAAAAAGTGAGACCCACAACTATTAGGTCATCTGGCAGGATCCACACCACCTGGGATGGGAGTGTATTTGGACTGTGAACTTGGTACACTGAGAGTCTAGATCATTTGGAAGGACAACTGAGTTCTCATAACATCAGTCTCCATTCTGCTTCAAAAATCATCACAAGCAATAAACTCCAGGACACACCATTACTTATACTCAGAACTGTTTGTCCCAACTACACAAACATGTATTTTGACAGATCTAGTGACAGAAGGAACACCCTTATCCATGTTAGATAGATGGAAAAAATTGCACAGGCAGAGATGGTCTTGAAGTCCTAAGAAACATGAGCCCACCTTAATGTAGGAATCAGGCTTTACAGGCTTTCATCAGCCAAAGTGGGAGACATAACTGGGAATGGGGAGTGTGGGGGGAGGAATCTTCCCAGGGCTTCACAGCCTTTCTTCAGCATTTATCCATTGCCTTCCATTACAAGCAAGAGAAAGAGGGTGTTTAATTATGGCCAAATAAAAATTATACTGCAGACTATCATCTATTCATGGGTACTCCTTGCCCAAGCATGCTATTTTGCAATTCCCATATAATGTTAATCACTTTAACTGACACTATCTAGAAAAACAATTGAAAAGTAAAAAATGAGTGGCTTATAATTTCCTTAACAACTCAGGATCTCCCTTCATCATTCTCATGCCATAATTCCATATTCTGTTTCTTTTTATATGTCCCCCCTTGTTTTGCTTGTCTCCTGATTTATGTTTTCCTGTAAGCAGTGCAATCAATTACACTTTAAAACCAACTTCTATGCTATTTACATTATGTAGTTCAGAAGAATTATAGTCTGTCTTTAAAAAAGTGGTTTCAAGGGAAAGGTTACCTGTTCATATCCTTGACATTGCCTTCCAAATGCTCATTTATCATACTTTTTCTCTTTAATTTTATTTTGCCTGTTAGCCATTTCAAATTCACTCAGTGAGGCAGCTTTAGGAAAAGAGCATCTGGCATCACTGAAGCTGTAAACATGATCTAAAGAGTTTTGTTCTCCAACTGTCCCAGTTATCTATCAAATATCACTCACTATGGCATGATATGCCATTCACACTAATGGATCTAACAGCATTGCAAAATGGAAATGCCAAATTAAACTTTCCTCCCACTTTTAGCCTTTCAAGCAATTTGCGACTCCCAAAAGAAGAAAATGCCTAAATGTAAACTTCCACATATGGGAGTGTAATTTTAAAAGTTAAATAAATGCAGAGAGACAACCCATACAGAGAGAAACAGAAAGAGTAAACATGCACATAGAAAAATGCTCACCCTTGGGAATGATTAATGTCTAGTGAAATAATTCTTAATTACTATTTTACACTAGCAAAATTATTAGAAAAAATAATTAAAATACACATTGAAAACATATGTCTCAGTAAAATTGAAACACACATCTAGTGTCATTAGCTTCAAATTGATATAAGCTTCTCAAAAGTAACAAGGTAAAAGTTAATCTCAACAAACACAACATGTTATGTTACAAAAAGATGCTTATTAATGATTTGTCTATCCTTAAAAAAAAAACAAGACCTCATATAACAGAAATGCAAATTCATATTGAATTGGTATATCAATATCACTGATGTTCACATATTCATAAAATTGAAATTTATATAAAAACTAAGGAAAACTATGGAGGGAAGAGGCTTTTGTAATGCTACATAAATCATAAAATGTAATTATAATTCTATATTTATCACATGTGCATACATACATGTTTCCCCAAAGCAAATACATAGTAGGGGGACCTCTAAAAAGATTGAAGAGATATTTATGAAAGGCTTTGGTTTAATATATCAAAGCTTTACATGACATGTGTGGAATTTGGCAGGGAACAGAAGAGGTAACAGTCTCTCATCTTGTTAGCTTCTAAATCTCAGACACTGGGCCAGATTGCATAATAATGAAAAGTGAAATTGTCAAAGGCCCAAGTGAAAACCATTTAGGATTTCAGGAGTCTTGAACCTTTACATGTTTAACTTTTTTTCCATTTCTCTTTTCTAGGGTAGCCAACAACCCCTACTTGCTCAAAATTTTTCTTCTTTTAGCACTCACTGAAAGCCTTAAGTCCCAGGAAATGCTTCAGCCCTAGGTGAACCAAGATGAGTTGGTCACCTAATTTTATTTTCTCTTGCTGAAATTCTACCACTGCCCTGCATATTGCAGGATTCCCTAACCCCTCCGAATAGTAACCCCTCAGTCTCAATCTGCAAATGTCTGTCTCCATCTTAGCCCATATATTGCTGTTAAAATAGTGTTTGTCTGTCAAAATGGGAGTTGAGTACTAGTGGGACAGGTGGAGTTTGGGGGATAAAGGTCAACATTTGAAAAAATTCTAAGGGTCCTTCACCCTGGCTGTGCTTGTTTTTGTCTAAAACACAGCAGCTCATATATCTCAAGGATTTATTATTCTCTAAGGCCTCTGTGACCTCACATCAAGTACAATAGGAGGAAACATCAAGTACATAGAAGGAAATCGCATTTTACTGGAAAAAGTTTTGATCTATTTCAGTAAATTCATGTACTGACTATTGTTTCAAGGCAGTATCTACCCTGTAGATTGGCTGATTGGCTTACCTTCCTTGCAACTAGAAATAGGTCGAACTTGCTAGTCTAAGGTGAAGGCTACTAGCTACATGATTCTTAAAACTTTAAATCATACAAACACATTATTTTACCTTAGTGGATAATCATGACTACTTAAATTCGCTACATATTTTTAGGACATATAAATATATTTCAAATATCACTATTATAAATTCATTGCTAATCACATGCATGGCACCCTTAGACTAATTTAAAGAGTATTTTTCCATCCCCTCCACTCTTACATCCTGTCATGTCTGAAACTTTACCTGATATTTCACACTGTATATGAGTTAGAGGAGGTAGATAAGGGATGTAATATGGAGAACAGTGATTTATGTTATTATTGAAGCCACACAGACATAATGACTTGCTTCTCCCCCTAAAGCCAACCTTTTAAATATCAAATGCTTTGCATCCTTTGTTGAGCCATTCAGGTTATGTTTTATGAATACACTAGCTAATGCAGTTCCCAAATGCACGCATAGGAATACAGCACTTTAAAGAAGGTGCATTTAATTGTAACTCTCAGTCCTACAGACCAGTTCTATCATGATGCCATTTATCCACACACAATTCAATCAACCCTAATGTACAAATAAGCAAGAAGTAAACCAAATCCCTTCTAGAACACAGCATCATTTCTTTTCTCTCTTATTCCTTAGAATTAAAGTTTAACATCTGGGGGGAGCATTTGAGATCTTGCTACCCAGCATATATTGTCAGTTTAGTTCAAATAAACTTTTGTAAAAATTCAAAAAAATAAGTAAAGTTTAAAATGTTCTACCCTGCTATTAAAGATATTAATAATTTTCTTAAAATGTGCATCATTACAAAGAAATAATTTAAAAGCATGAATTTAGGTCCTTATAAATAAGTGCTGAATGAGTCCTATTAAGTATAGCAATTTGATGAATGGCTCAACTTCTAAAAAGTTCATATCTGTAAACTGTTTTTTCTTCTTCCTTTCTATCTCTCCTTACTTCTCTTTCTCACACTTTTCTCTTCCCTTCTCTTTTTTTCTCCCTCCCTCCCTTCCTCAAAGAACAAATTCAATATTTGAATGCAGAGTTCATATCAGCTCATATTTGAGAAAAAAATTCTCTCCCAACAAATATTCCCTGTGTCTCTATATTTATTTTACAATGGTTCTAAGGGTTTGATTAGACTTAAAAGTCACAGCATATTGGATTTAAATCATAGAAATGACTCATCTGTTGAGTAACTATATATATGTTTCCTAACTGGCTTAATCTGCAAGGTTATTAAAATTATTGCTTAGATTAATACTTCATCCACCTCCACAATACTTGGAAGACAACCCGTGAATATCTGCACAGGACATGATGATATAGTTTCTCTTACTTTCCACGTTGGAGAAGTAACTTGGCCACCATTACTCTGTTCCCAGCTTTAGTGGATGGCTATTGGGCCGAGGGCCAAGTCTTTAAGAAGACTGAACACGAGATTCAGAAATATCCTTTGACTAGAACTACGGAGGTGTAAACCAAGTGTTTTAAATATAGAGACACAGAAAAAGTCTATCTGTAATGAGGGAATGCATAAATGGAGTATATCACTGAGAAATGCAGGGCAGGGGAGAAGGGATATCAGTGTCAGTTCCCTGGCTACTTTCCAATTTGAGATGTTAGTACGAAGTGAACCCAACTCTACTTGGGCTCTGAAATGTATCTCAGTCTCTGTCCAACAGATTTCTCCTGTCATTTAACTTGTTCCAATAGATTTCTGTAATTAAAACAACATTAAACAAGGCAAATGTTAAGACATAGTGGTATTTAATAAATGTCACTAAAGCTACGATTTGTTCCCATAAATACTTAAGCTTCCTTTTTCAGAAAAAAAGTATTTCTTTGAAAGAAAAAATAAAAAATGCACTGCTGTTTCAGAAGTTGAGAAGATCTGTATACAGTGTGGAGAAGAGGAGAAGCTAGAGCCCAGTGAAAATCACTGAGACAATTACTGTATCTGACTGTGCTAAGCTTCCAATAGTGATAATTACTATTTTCCTTCTGCCCTCCCAGTTTAAAGCCAGTTGCTTTTTTCCAGCAATACTCTGGAAATACCATATACATGGAAAGTGGTCCAAGGAAATGTAGTTCCCGGCATACGTTTATCTAGCACTACCCAGCACAATATTCATTTACTATAAGTTAATGATGGACAAAATCAATGCTATTAATAAGGTCGTAAAAATCAGTCACTTTAGGTTAAATATTTCCAGTATACGTTCCCATAGGAATTTCTTTCCTCACATTAACAGTGGGAGAGGGCCAGCCGGGTGGCGTGGTGGTTAAGCGGGGCTTTGGAAGCCAGCGGCCCCGGTTCAGTCCCACATATGACGGCCAGTGACACTGCCCTCAAAAAAAAAAAAAAAAAAAAAAAAAACAGTGGGAGAAATTGCAAAGGAAATAATATTTATTAAACACAACAGAATGTGAAAAATTGTATTAAGATATTTACACATTGTCTCCTTCAAACATTCCCAAAACACACACAATTAGTTATTATGATCCTCTGTCTAGATATGTAGAAACTGAGGCTCACAGTGATTTATGCAATTTACTTCATGTTAATGAACAGAAATTAGTTTTATATTTGTCATTGAAAGATTAGATGGTAAGAGCAACGCTTAAAAATTTAAAATTTATACCATTAGATATCTCAAACTCTCCTGCCCAAAATATGCAATAACAATAAAATTGTTGTAAACAATTTTACATGAAATTCAATGGCATAATATAAATTCAATTCATCATATAATTAACCACCAGGGCCCAATGGCTCTTAGCTCCTGAAAAGTAATGTTCATATTATGGAATCAAGCACACTGGTATTTGTAACCTCTTTCTGACATATACTAGCTGTGTGACTTTGGATACATGACTTTTTATCTCACTAAAGTGGTTTTTCTTTTCCTATAAAATAGGGAAAATGAATATATATAGTTCACAGATTTGCTGTGAGAATTAAAATGAGGTAGTAATGATCTGACTGTGCTCAGCAAATATTGACATATTAAACAACAAATAAATTTAAATTAAAATTATGAGAAAGTTATATATATATATATATGTATACATATATATATATATATACACAAAAATATATGTAAGCATAATATGAAATATAGAATACATAACAAAAGTATTATGTGTGAGTGTATCCTTTATTTAACCTAGACTTGAAAAAGGCTCAGAAATAAAGTTAATGCTTAAATGCAGTAACCATATGGGCCCACTTTTCAGAGATAAAAATGCCCTTATATTCTCAGTGCATTTTATTTTCTATTTTATAAGTCCTACCACATATGTCTTTATATAAATTTCCTAAACCTTTTATTGGGGAGATTCTGTTTAAAATTTCAATAAAAAAAATTGCATATGACATTACTATTTCTTTTATAAATTGTAACTTTTAGTAAGTATATTGGAGATATTATTTTGAAATCAAAATACTAGCTATCTTTATAATTCTCTGAATTACATAAAATCCAATAAATATTTTTCATAAAACCAAGGACAATTTTCATAAATCTCTCACTTAGCTGCTTTTAATAATATTTCACCTGGCTTCCGAGATGTCATTCAGGCAAATCGACCATATCAAAACTGATGTAATTCTGCCAAGAGCTTCTCTTTGAACAAATTCAACTAAACCCAAAGAGATCCCAGTCATCTATAGTGATGGTGAAGATTGCTTTCCATTAAAGTGAATGCTAGACAGTGTCTATCAATATGGGCTTAATTCACTATAATCAAAATAACTTTTTCTGAAGTTTTCTAGTAAATTGTGCAGAGATCTTTTATCTTTTAATGATGCAAGAGGATGGAAAACCTAGTCATAAAATTTCATGGCTGAGTTCTACAAAACCATTGTGCCTAATGGCGTATTGATTGAAGCAAGCAGAAATATGGAGAAACAGTTGGAAATATTCCCAGGACATCTGAAAATCTAAGTACCATTACATTTAAGAATTTAGCAAAACATGCAGGCAATTCTCTTAAGAGTTACTGTCACTTGATTTCAAGCTGTTCCTAGGGAATAAAAATGCTGCCATATGATATGTGTACAGGGCTCCTGGGAACAGAAGTTCCTCTCGGCTTAACAGAGATAAGAGAGTACTAAATGACTCTTTGGGCAATATTAGTCTTTTAGTTTGCAATTTGTTTTGTTTGTTTTTTCCACAATGCATGGATGAAATTATGAAGATTATGCTTACAATTTGAATTTCTTCTATGGCATATACACTAAACAGCTATTCTCTTTGATCATAATAAGCTTTATACAGGCAATTCTTTTCTCAAATATCAAATATGTTAACAAAGATTACTCTATGATATTATATTAAAAATCAATTGAACAAGAATTTATTAGGCCGTCTGAGTGGCACGGTGATTAAGCGCTGGCTTGGGAAGCCAGCGGCCCAGGTTCGGTCCCACGTATGAGGGCCAGTGACACTGCCCTCAAAAAAAAAACAAAAACAAAAAACAAACAAACAAAAAAACCAGAAACAAAAATAGAAGCTATTTCTTCTGATTCCAAAAGATTATACTATAAAAATGTATGTGCAGTTCATCATAGTCTGAGCAATGTTATTTTATAAATGTCTTCCTAATCTTTAAAATTGTAATATTAATGTCTATATTTTCACGCCTCCGAGTTCTCAAGCCATTGCAGATAACCACTTCCTTTACTATTAAATTCCTGAGAACTACTTCCTCATTGCATAGGAAATTCAGACCTCACAAAAACGGTCAATTCTACATTTAATTTTCTCTCCCATTTTATTTAGGGAATTATTCTATCTAGATACCTGTGGATTTACTATTGTCTTTGATTGATGCCAACCCAAATACATATTTTCCCTCATTACCCCAAAGATCATTACATCAAAGAATGTGTAGATTGTATATTGTGCTGAGGGTTTTAGATACTGTTGTAATAGGTGTTTGTTTTGTAATTAAGTCAAATGTAGCACAACAAATAATAATAAAGAATACAAAATCAATTATTACATGTCTCTTTTAAGCATTCCAGACATTCTAGCCACTGACAATTTTTCATTTGCCAACTTTCTTTGATATATTTCCTAAACCTCCCTCTAGCTATGTTTGTGGGTCTTCACATTTATTGAAAGGTTTATTTTAATAAAGTCTCCTAACCAATGTCTTCTCTTCTTATCACCCCTTTGGTAACATATACAGTACTTATATTGTTATATTGGTGTTAATTTTAAAATTTACATGCAATTTAAATATATCCAGGAAAAAAGCTCAAGAATACTTAAAGGTATAAAAAGCTATACAGCACCCAAAAAGGTAAAATTTATAATTTGACATACAGCAAAGTAATTTGTTTTTTTTTAGACATGCCCAAAAAATCATGAAAATATAATAGTTCATAATGAGGAAAATATAAATCAAAAGAACTAGAGACATAACAGATGATAGAATTAATAGAAAATAATATTAAAACAGTTATTATAAGCATAATCGACATGTTCAAGAAAGTAGAGGGAAACATAAGTGTGATAAAGAGAGATAAAGAAAGCATTTAAAAAAATACTCATTAAATTTCTGGAGACAAAAAGTAGAATGTCTGAGATTTTAAAAATATACATGGGATGCACAGACAACAGATTAGACACTGAAGAGTAAGATATTTTTAATGCACCTGAAGCAAATAGTAATAGAAAAATACAATTTTAATAAGAGATATAAGAGTTTTTACAATTATAAACAAAACTGTCCTAAGCTATAGGATATTTTTGAAGGCATCCTGATAAAATGAATGAGCATCTCCAAAATATGGAAGAGAGAAAGAAGATAGAAGAAAACATTTTAAGGAATACTGGTTGAAAAAAAAACTGATTAAAATGATAAATTCACATATCATAGTTGAAAACAATCTTAATTAAAATCTAAGCAGGTTTTGATTTAGTAATTTACCAGCTGATTAAAAAACGTTTACTGCAAAAGGCTTAAAACAACCTATAAAAAGAAAAATGTTGGAGAAATCATATTACTGTTTTCACAACTTTTGATAAAGTAAATAGTAATAGCATTTTTGAAATAAGATTGGTAAGACATAAGCCCAACAGAGAAAGACAAATACTGTATGGTATCACTTACATGCAGAATCTAAAAACTAATAGAAAGAGAGTAGAATGGTGGTTGAAAGTGACGGGCGATGTCGGGGTGGGAAAACACAGAGAGGCTGGTAAAAGGGTACAAACTTTCAGTTAATAAGTCCTGAGGATCTAAGATCTAACATATAGTATGTTGACTATAGTTAATTATATTGTGGTGTGTCTTTGAAATATGCTGCATTCTCATCAAAAAAAAAAAAAAAAGGAACTATGTGAGTGATGGATGTGTCAATGAAGTTGAATATTGGAAACATTTAAATATATATATATATATATATATATATATATATATATATATTTAAGACATATATATATTTAAGATATATATATATTTAAGATATATATATATATATATATATATATATATAGTGTATATTATGTATGGAAACATTTTGAAATGTATGTAATTGTTTAATCACTAAGTTTTATTTAAATAAAAAAGATTATCTCTGCACAAATGGTATAGAACAAAAACTGTGACTATCCCCAAAATTTTGGCATTATCTGAAAGAAGAATCCAGCCCAGGTAAACAAAGAGGCCATTCTCTTTATAATCCTACTAAAATCAGATTCAGAAACCTACTGCACAGATTTTTATATCAGATAGGTAGCTATCTAGATAGACAGAGACACATACCTTAGATGTGTGAAGTTTATAGCACCAAACAATACTTTTTAATCACCTTGAATACTTCCAAGAAGGAGATCCCATATGACCCTAAATCATATAAAGTGAAATAAACTCCTACTTATAGGAGGCAAATTTACTGTGATATGGTCAGTTTCTCAAAAGTAGTGAAAATTACTTTATTAAGAGAATAGTTTCACAAATATTAAAAGAAAACCACCTGGACGTACTTTCTGGACCAAGAAATGATTCAGTCAGTACTGGCAAAGCACACTTATACATACAGAAATCGTTCATGTATTTTGAGAATTACATAGAATCACATATGTAAATGAGAACTTAAGATATTATATACCAAATTGCCCATTAAAGCAGTTATTATAGAGACTAAAAATATAAAGTATAGTATTTGTGGACTTTTTATTTATTTTAAAAGTTCTAGTAAATTTTTTTTCTCCACCAATTGGATCCTGAGTCTTTATTAGATGAGTAGTGGTTAGAAAGAATTAAAAGAGGAGAGAGACAGAAAGTGTGTGATATACAGTGAGTGGATCTAACATAATGATTTGAGTAAGAGAGGAAAGTGATCATGGGCATACTGGGAAATATTGCAAGGCATATTTGCTGAAAGCTGTCAGAATTTGATGTAAGATGGGAATCCAAGAATAAAGATACCTAATGCAAATTATAAATAAAAATAAATCCTACACACTCTATTGAAACACATTATGGAATTACTTCAGTAAACACAATGACAAAGAAAAAATTCTTAAAAGAAGCAATCAGAAAATAAATGGAGAATCCTTTCAAAGGAGTAGCAAGTACAGTTGTAGATGACTTTACAACGTACTCAGTGGAGTTTGTTAGATAATGCAATAATATTTTTATAATGCTGAAAATAAATATCTACAAATCTATAATTTCATACTTAGTACAGATGTCCTTCAAGAACAAAATGCTTTTTTAAAAAACCAAAAATACAGATGTTTTGGCAATCAGCAAATCTATACCAAAAATATTCCTCCAGCAAAGGAATATAATTTCAGATGGAAGCTCATATATACAGAAAAGAAAAGAACTACAAAAAGAGGCTAAATATGTAAACCTAAATGACTATATAAAATATTGATAGTAATATGTAACAGGGTTTAAATAATATAGGTATAAATTACATAAAATAGCATATATTTTAGGAATTTGATAAAGATACTTTCCTTATTCAGGAAGAGTGGGTAAGTAACACTTAACATTCGAATTTCATAAGATAAAGATACATATCTGAATCTTTAGGGAACCACTATACAAATTAGTCAATGAGTGTATAGAGAACTATAATTTTTATATAGTAGTAAATCAAAAAGGATGCAAGTAAAGAGAGAAAGATAGGACAAATAGAAAACACATAGCAAGATGGTAGAATTAAACCCAAATATATGAGTGATTAAATTTAGTTAAATCATCTAAACCCTTCCATTAAAAATGAAGGCTGTTAAAAAAAACACTAGATTAAAAGAAAAACAGCTCCCTGAAATACAAGGACAAAGAAAGGCTGAGAGAGAAATGATAAAAAATTGTATACCATGCAACTGTTTATATTAATATACATTAAGATAAAGTATCACTATAAGGTACTGTATGAATCTAAGATAAAGTAGACCTTCATATAGAAACCATTACTAGAGATAAGGTCACATTTTATAATATTTAAAATGATGACTATACCAGAAAAATATAATAATTCTAAATGTGTATTCCTAAATTTGTCATCTAAATGGAAGCAAAGTGGCAGATTTTCATAATTGAGAACAGACAACTCTGAGTCTGCAATTACTACCTTCCTGGCCCTGGTGGATCTCATTTTTGTGTGTTTCTTAGCTATAATATAGAGGCAATAACCCTTATCTCATCAGGATGTCATAATAATTACATACAACGTGTGAAAGCATCTACAATTTCACACAATATGGAAGAAAACATTTCACAGCATAAAGTAGGTTTTAAAAACTGAAAAGTTAAGTAGTATTGGAGGTTGGTAATGGAGCGAGATCAAAACTGAGAGACTCGGAGCTGGACTGTTGTCTTGGCTCTGCCACTGACTCATGTAAGTAAAACAGAAAAGCATCACACACCCGATCAGCCCATCTGCTCAGGGAGCCTCAGGTTCCCCAGCCTTAAATCGTGGCTTAAATGGGTTAATCCTTTTCTATCACTGCCTCCTTCCTGACACCTCCAACTGAATATGCTATGAAGATAAAATGAGACCATCCCAGCACATGCAGATATATTTTGCTTTTATTTCCTTCGGAGGTGTCCTGTTCTCTGCGTGAGCCAAAGATTCCCCATGAGAGCCCCATGACATATCAACCTGGGGCAGCTCACAATATATTGTGGGGGTTTCACATCAGCCCTTCAAACTCACTTTTTCTTTAGCTAGAATAACTTCCCACTGATGATTTATTTTACTGCTGCTAAAATTAACTTTTTGGGATTGCTTTCTCTTGATTCTTTATGATAAAGCCAGAGAATAAACCCTAGCGGGACTTCTCTCACTCAAGAAGTTTCCTTATTTTTGGAAGCCTGGATTTCCCTCAATCAATGTCAATTATATGTGGGTGATATTTAATTATTTTCATATGTCAATGCTCTTGACAAGATATCCAAAAATTTCTTCAATTTAAACATAACTCAAATCTCAGTGAAGTACACTTCATTATTATTACAAAGGATTACTAATATTTCAGAGGTGAAAGGATAGTAGATAGTCAGCATAAGTAGAAGATACATCTCTCCAACTTTTAGTGTTTTGCTTTGTGTCTTTTAATGCATGTCATTACAGCACTGTATCACTGAAATAAACTCAGCAAAATAAAATTAACATTCTTTGCATGTTGATTAAAAGTCAATTCATGTTAATATGGAACAACTGTTACTTTCTTTACAAAAATAGTGGACTGGACAAAGATACTCTAATCCTTATATAAATTATAATCCATATATACATAGACATTAGTTTTGGTTATTTTTAAATTAAGATTCTGAACAAGCTTTTATAAATCTTAAAAGTAGTAATGCAAAACAATTAGTGCATTTACATGATGGGATCTTTTCTTGGGATCCTTCTTCAAAGTTAGTCACAGCTGGGGCAGTCAGAGCTGATTAATTACTGAGTCCAGGAGGCCACAGGGAATTAAGGTGACTGTCAGATGCAGTGATATTTTGGAATAGCCTCAATAGCATAATGAATTAAATTTGCATATTTCTCTGTAAAATGTTAATAAAATTACAAAGAAATTAGCCTCTGGTATTCAAAATATATAAAAGCAAACTTAGTTTTTAATTTGATAAGTCAGAAAAAGATTCCAAAATGCTTCATGGCCACACTACAAAACACAACATTTTCTTCATTCATTAAATAAAATCCTGAGAATTTCCATGGATGAAAATAATGTAAATACTATCCATGCAGTAAACATCTATATTTGGCATTTCTAAAAGAGGCATACTCATCTTTCATTTACATTTGCCTCAGCCCATAACCATTTCAGCTTCATCTCTATATTTGCACATAGCATTAATAAGTATATTAATTGATTTGAACATATGTAGAACAATTTTTCAACTCTTTAAATTATCTTGTGAATTCTGAAGCAGTTAGTTTTCTAGGATTATGAAAAATAAAACAAACAAACAAAAAGAAAAAACAACAACTATGCTTTCAGCATACATGACAGTCAAACTTCTTAATTGTATATAACTTTGGTATGGAAATTAAGGATTTTCATTTGTGAATGTATGTGCATTCTCTCCCTGGGGGGGGGGGGAAGTATGTAGTACATACACATACTACCACACAAACCCATACAAACACCATTTGCATGAAATATATTGGGATTTCCCAACACCTTAATATCCAACCATGGTCCCTAGTTTAATAATCTCTAATATAGGGAGACATCTATGTTTCTATTTCTTTTATAAGAAGGCTAGATATCATTTATTTAAAATAAATTGTAATGTGTCACAAACTGTGTTCTCCAGAAGCTAATAATGAGATGGAAGTTGGACATATTATGCTTATTAGGTGCTTATTCCACAAAGAGTATGGAAGCACCATCACACAGAATAAGTGGAACTGTGATGCAGACTTAGCCAATCAAGCCTTAGCCAACCAAGAAAGGATCTCTATCTAGAGTGAATACTGCCTGTTAGGGTTGTCCTGAGACAAGCTAAAATGGATGGAACCTTATATCTCTATCTTTCTCAATCACTGTATGCAAGTAGCCCATAGAAGAGCATGAAATCAAATGAAGGGACTCTCTCCTAAAGAAAACGACCCCAAGGAATTGACACACAAGAAGGAAACACAAAGCTTCATGGTTTTTTTTTCAGGTTCTGTGGGAAACACAGTGCACATATTGGAATACTATGCTGACCCATATACTGTTTAAAATCAAAGCTTTGAGTGTGGCTGGTGCCACTCTCATCATTACATTCTTTACATTCTTTATGGTTTTCCTATCTAATGTATCCACTGAGCCTTGTCATGAAATACAAGCAGCTATCAGGTTCTTCAAGGAATACATTCTATTTTTATTCCAACACAGCCACTTCTCTTAGCTTTTTAATTTCTCCCTACACCAACCTATTATGGGGATTCTGGAATTTCACAAATAACCCAGCATAAGTCATCATGTTTTCTAGTTTAGGAGTGATCCGAGTAATGGATTCGCAGCATTTTCTAGGGTTCTTGCCAGCCAGTGTGTTAAATCTTGGATGAATGTACCCAAATCAATAATCTTCCTATACGGTCTTATGTTCCGGCCCTTCTGTTGCATACTAGTAATCCAGTCTCATGTACTCCCCTGGCTTTTCTGAAGTTTTATCTCTTAACCTTTGTATCGGAACCAGCCCACTCAAAGTAGGACATAATGCTGTTTAACACTAATCATTGACCTGGATGATGACCAGGAAAGAAAGTGAGGTGTTTTATACTTACTGCTTTGTGCAGGACAAACTTCACTATTATCTAACAAGGAAAGGTATTGGCTTTCACTAGGGAGATGTGAACCACTTCTGCTGGTTAGAAAGGAGCAGGGTCTTACTGAAATGGTCATCTGGGCAATTTGAAGATGTATCCAGTTTAACATCTTACTGAAATGGCTCTAAATTCATGTGAAATAATGAAATGACTTTGTTAGACATTATAGGAAGTACTGGGGATATAATCATGAAAGAACAAACTGTCTTTCTTTCCATGAATTTTGAATTTAGGTGGTAGTGGGAGGAAATATATACCAAAAATAAAAATAGAACAGATGGATAAGTAAGATATATTTAAGTATTATAATTGTTACAAATGAAATAGAGGAATATGAAATAACTTTGGACAGGTTGAGACTAGATCAAGTGGTCAAGAAGTGTTTTTGGATGAGAAAGTGTCACCCATGCAAAACTAGAACAGAAGGCTATTCCAGGCAAAAGAAAGAGCAGATGGAAAGGCTCTGAGGTGGGATAAATTTGGGGCCTTTAATTAACATAAACTAAAGCAATGTGACAGGGTACAATGAATATGTTAGTAAATGGCTGAAAATGAGGTTAGAAATGGATGTACCCATCAGATCATAGAAAGTGTCATATGTCATTAAAAAGTATTTACTGTCTTAGAAATATGAACTAGGTTAAGTAAAAGAATGGATCCCCTTGTAGTGGGAGCAATTCAAAAGTAAAGAAACAACAAAATGGAGTATGTAGAGGGTTGCAGTTACCACAGGAAGGTGAAGGCGTAAACAACACTGAGAATGAATGATACAATGAGAAAGAATGTGACCCGTGAAGGAGATGGAATTAGTAGTGAGTCCCTAAATTTACACTATGTCTTTCAGTATTTGTAGTTCCAATCCTAATTTCCATGAGTTTTTATCAGGGTAAATCTCAGCTTTCTTGTTATAATATGAATGAATATGTAGAGAAGCACAGGTTCAATCCAGGAGGGAGAATTTTAATATTTAGAAGGCTGGTACAGAAGAGGAACCAGCAGAAAGGAATGAAAATAAACAGTCAGAAAGATGGGACTAAAACTGGGAGAATGTGTTATCACAGAAGACAAGAGAAAAAAATTTCCTTGGGGAAAAAAAAAAAACCAAACACCTAAATTAAAAGTATAAATCTTTAAAACATTTTAACATGAGCAGGGAAAAGTCTAAAGTCACTAGTTAGGGGTGGGGGAATGGAGGGGGTTCTGCTGTCAAAAGAGGAGATAAGAATTTGATGGAAGACACTGAAGAAGGGAATTTATACTATAGACAGAAAGCTGAACAGTTTTAGCATCCACCTAGCAAAAAGGATCATGGATTATTAAAATGCAGTGAAAAAATCTTTTATAGGCATCCTAAAATTAATCTCTTGTCTGGTGCATAAGTGGAGTCAATGGAAAAAGGAGCATCAAATATTTAGTGGCTGTGAACTCTATGCCAGGTATTTTCATAGCATAAGGCGGGAGGGCACAGAATCCATACCCAGACTGCCTATATTCAAACCCCAGTTCTATCAGTAACCAGGGTGTGATCTTGCACAATTTAAATCTTCTCTCAATTTCCTAACTATAAATTGGAGATAACAGCAATATGTACCATCTAGGGTTGTTGTGAGGTTTAAACATGCTTCTTAAGTACTTTGTAGGTGTTATTACTATGCTATGTACTCTTTATAGTAACTTTCTTAGATGAGTATCATCTCTATTTTAACAAGGAGGTGAATGAAGCTGAGGAAAGTGACTTGAACAATCAGTCTACCATTGGTGTATCACAGAGCAAAGATTCAAATCCAGGTCTCCTCATCACAAGTTTGAGTCATTTTGATAGGAAAGCTGACAAGAATTAATCTAGAAAATAGCTCAAACTACAGTCAAATAAAATACTTTCTAAGCAACTACTGTGGGCACAGCTGTATTGGATCCTGGGTGAAGATAATACAAGGCAACACCTAAAATGTGTACCCCTTTGATTAAATTTCAAAGCAAAACTGAAGTGTGGAGGAGCGTTGTTCAATTCCATTGACATCATTCTAATAAATCCATTGTAATCCACAATCTGTTCCACAGTCCTTTCAAGTTTGGAGATAAAACTTTCGTAGCCTTCAAGAGTCATTCTGGTTCTCAGGGGCAAACTGGAAGTGATAGATTTGGAAACATATATAAAGCATCCCCAAACCTCTAGGGAAATTGTTCTAACACAATAGATGTATTTTCACCAAACTTCTGCTGAGCAACAGAACAAAAATAAGGGGGAGAGTATGCTAGTGTTATAAATTTTATATTATCCTCCAGCAGTGCCCATTCTTTTTTTTTTTTTTTTTTAAGATTTTATTGGGGTAATTGGGGGATGAGACCAGCATTGGGGAATTGGGGAAGGGGAACAGACAAGTTGCTGTCTGTTTTGTTCTTCAGTCTAGTTGTGGAGGACGTCCCTTCACTGACCCATGTTGGTATTGTGATCATTGCACTCCTTCCACTGTGGCAGTCAGTCACCAGTCATTGGACAGCTGTTCACAGCAGCTCAGAGCAGCTCATGCCAGCTGCCGGCTGCTGGCCACTCATGGTAGCTTATGGCAGCCCACTGCAGCAGGGGCTGCAGCCTACACCATGACCGGCGACTCACGGCAGCCCAGCTCCAGGTTAAGCTGTTGTCTGTAGAGGGAGCAGCATCACTGGACCTTCTGTGGGATCTGAACCTGGGCCCTGCTGCTTAGAGCTGGTGTCCCAAACCAACTCTTAACCAATGCGCCACTCGGCCAGCCCAATGCCCAGCTTTAACATGAAGAAGTTACTTTCGAGCTTCATTAAAGAACTGGATAACAAAATTGTATGCTTATGTTTTTCTTTTGTGTTTATATTTTACATGTCAAGATATTTTAAGAAAACTCCTCTTGAGATAAGGGAGCTCAGGCATAAGCAAATAAACAGAAACTTCTCGTGTTTCCATTTCAGACATTGAAGAACTTGGAGCAATCGTGGACTGATTCTAGACCTAAAGTGTCCTCATCAGCAGCAGACAGACCATGTACTTGAACTGGCTCCCTTTCAGGATGGTTGGAATATATGTATCCTAAATAACTATTGTTAAGAAGCTGCAGAGGAGATGTCACTCTTGTGAAAAGAGGAATCACATTCCTCTAATGACATCTGGTGCAGAATTAGTATGGAGGAAAGCCAAACAAAACAGGTAAAAAATTAAAGCATCTATTAGCCATGAACTTTGCAAACATTAATGATCCTTTATGCTAAATGCAAGAACTGCTGTAGAAATTATGACATAATTCAAAAACTAAGAGTCTGACATCAAAGTCTCACTAGATGATTGGCTGTTTCTGGCAAGATGGTAAAAAGTAGAAGACATAAACATATACAAGTATTCATGTTTCATTGATAATTATTCAAATCACACACACACACACACACACACACACACACACACACCATATATTATTTTCATCACAACCACAAGAACTAAAGAGCTATTCAAGTTGGAATATTTTTATTTTGAGTACATGGTATGTGATGATAAAGTAGCTTACCAGGAATTAAAATGTGCTAAATACTATGCAAAATTCTGTGTACTTCAAATATATTATCCCACTTTTCATATATAACAAATATGATAAGTTCTATAGAAAGCAAGTCAAGGTCAGATCAGTTCCTTTTAAAACAAGAGCTATAATTAAAAATGACATTATTTGAATTTGTGATAGGAATAAATCCATAAATTAAAGTCCTAGCTATGAAAAAGCACACTTTTATCCTGAAATCTTTCTCCACTGTTTTTAAGTCTTAACCTAAATAATAATTTTCCAGAAAGACCAGATTTCTATCAGTGGCACAAAAGTAAGACATCCTTGGTAGCTTGGAGGCGAATGCTAGCAATACTATTTAAACAATAAGTATTGAACATTCTATGGGTTAACCTTTAGCTCGTTCTAAAAAAGTTCATATCTTTGGGCTGTTATTTTAGTGTATAATTAGTAGAGGAAAAAACTCCACACACATAGACATCAATTCTTCATGATACACAGAAGATCAAATATAGATACAAGAAACAGGAGAAAATTTTGCTTTTTTTCTAACCACATTTTCCAGATCTGGGTTCACATATAGATATAGTAGCTTTTATTTCCCCACTAGTTTTTGACAGGCAAAATGTCCAGAGGAAAATGACTGAGTATACAGGGAAAGCTAATGAGCAGAAGTGTTATCAAAAGCTGTTGCTCTCGATTTAGTGGATAAAGTATAATAATAAAGACTTCAAAAAAAAAAAAAAAAAAAAAAAAGCCGTGTCTGCAGACCCATCCAAGGTCCATTACTCCTCCAGGGCAGAGCTGGGCATGGTTTCTCATCACCTCTATATCATTAATTTATGAACCAAGAGGAGAATGAAAAGATGACTTCCAGCAAAAAAAGCCAGAAGGAACAAACTGAACAGAAATTATTTCTATAAGTAAGAACAATTCTAAAAAAATGTGCAACTATCGGCAATGGTGCAATTAAAAAGAAACAAGAAAAAAGAGATTACAGGTTTATCTATTAATCTTTATAAAGTTGCTAGGCTTGAATGTAGTATATCTTAACATATATGCTATACAATTTCTGTCTCCTATATTGAGGTTTATGACAAAAACAAAACAACAACAAACAATATTAATATCAGCCTTTTTCCTGCAACCTTTTGGTGGTACTCTTTCATTTTACATTAGTCCTTCATTGTCTTCCTTAATATTGTTGGAAGTAAAACTTTATACTGAGATATTTACATTACATATGTGCTGAATTGTTATATGGGTTTTGGCAAATTGCATAGAGCAGCTTAAATGCTCAAACATTTTTCACATCTGAGTGTTTAGCTGGGATTTTTTTTTTTATTAATATTTCTTTTCATGGTCCAGCTATAATAAAGACCAATTAAAGCTTTGTCCGCTTGGCTATATATAGATGGTGGCTGACTTGGATAAATTCTCTAAACAAAACTGTCTGAGTACAGTATCTTTTTTGAAACATAGAAGATTCTGACATTATTTAGTTTGACCACAGTTAAATCTTTCAGTTCCCTCAAAGAAGTGAGGCTTGTTTTGTGTTTGTTTTACATGATTGATTTTGATTGTTTATTTTACCTTCACATGAGGAACACCCAGGAATAAAAGAGTAAACACTTTAAAATAGTTTTCAAAACCTGTCATAGAATAGACATAACAACCAATTATTCTTTCAGTCTCCAGTCTAAGGCTACACATAATATTGGAGGGGAAAAGTTCTTAAGTTCTTCTTTCTATAGTACATTTTTTAACTGTTAGTGCTAGTATTCAAGGATTCCAATTACCTTCAAAGGAAACAACAACAAAAATTTACTGTCATTTCAGAAAGCAAAAAAATATCTTTAAGAAACTGAGAAAGGTTCTAATTCTGACAAAGGTTTCCAGAATATCTACTAATTCATAGCAAAAAACATAAAGTACATTAATTGACTTCCTCTCAATTATATACAAATCATGATAATTTGGAACAAGGAGCTAAGCCTGAGCTTTGTGGTCAAGCTAATGGAAACCATTCTACTGGTTTTGGAGTGATAAAAAGGACATTTGACTTGGGAGAATTTAGGTGACAGTTAACCTCATTCACCCTCTTCGTGGAAAATGAAAGCATATTTCCTCTGGGTTCAGATGTCAGTCAACAAAAATACAATCCTGGTAAACAAATAGGGTTGTGTTACCTCATCCATTTCTTTGCCCACTTCAGAAGGAGGCGGTCACGAAACTATTGCAGCAGATCAATGGTGGGGCAGGCCTGTGAATCAGTAGCACACAATGGTCTCTCAAAACCATATTCTGAATCAAAGATTTAAGCATTTAACACTGGGAAAATATTTCTTACAGAAACAAGTGGGGAAAAAGTAGGTATTTTAAGAAATACATAAGACTATTTTTCTTGCATACATTTATATACATATTTATATTAACTATGTAATCATGTATTTGCATATTATATAAAATATATAATTTTATATTTATATACATGCAAATATACATACTCATATGTATGTGGGTATATGTACTACATATGTATATACACCTACATATGTGGTATGTTTATAAGCACATGTACACATGCATGTATGTTTGCATACCTATACTACATATCACTGTATGTGTATGAATATACATATTTGCATCCACATGAGTATGTGTGACTATATATGATAGGGTGGATTTTAATTTGAAAAATTTGACTAAAAATTTAAAAAGCAGAACATAAAGGTCAGGCAAATACTTGTACCAGATGCCACCAGAATCATACAGTGGCAGCACAAAGCTTTCTTTAAATTATTTGTGTTGCAATCCATGACAATGACACACTTAAACATCAGTTTTATTCTTAAGAGTCTTCACTTTATAAAAAAAAATGTTATCTAGAAAATGTTTCAGGTTTAGTATTAACATGTCATTAAGTCATTTTACTGAAGATAACTCCATTGGACAGTACATTTAATCTCTACTTCTATTGCTTAAAAACAGCTAAAGAGGAAAAACTGTTATGAAAAGAGTGACACCCAAGAGGCAGAACAGCTTGCTTGGAACTCTCTAATGCTCAATGCTAATAGCAAGTCCCCTCAGATCCAGCCTTTGAGGACAGCTATACGTTACTTTGTTTGGCATGGGTACCAAATACAAGTTGACGATTTATACTGAAGATCTTTAGAAAGATGATTTTTAGAATTTTCCATAGTATAAAATATAGGCTGATTGCAATTTCACGTGACTTTTTTCTGCTAGTTTTTTATTCTTCTTAATAAACTGACTCTGGGTGGTGAACACACAATGTGATATATAGATAATGTATTACAGACTCATACACTGGTAACCTATGTAACTTTACTAACCATTTTCACCCAAATAAACTTTAATTAAAAAAAAAAGAAGAGAGTTGTCACAAAAGATTCTAATGAGATCAGAGCACATAATTTGTTAACTGTACAGGCTTTCACAATTTTTATGCTGTCAAATCCACTTATTTTTCTTTTATCAAGTTGGCACCTGTTTTCAGAATATCCTCTTTGCCTCAAGACTATGCTGCAGTATACATTACTTTTTAACAATATTTTAATTTTAAATAATTATTAATGCATTATGTGTTTGCATTTTTCGTGTAAATAAGATCGTTTAATTTTAAATACATGTAATACAATCCTTTTATTGCAGTTAATTTTAATTCTTTAGTCTCAGGCACAGAGTTTAATCTCCTTTTCCTGTCACATCTCATTTTTCATTCTTCTATTCTTTTATACTCTCTTTTAAGAGCATCTTCAGCATATTGATTTTCTTCTAGGTATCTATCTTTCCTTCCTAACCCACTATTACATTCAGTTGTATTGGTTCTCTCAATGGCTCTATTAGAAATAGATGTCTTATAGTCCACACAATCAAAATCGTTAACCTGGACATTTGAATTTTCAAGGGTGAAATTAGATTGAAAACTGAGGAATCAATTCTACTCCACTCATCACACCTTGAAGATACTCTAATTAATTATATCTATCTAGATTTCTGAACCTGCTCCAATATATCTCTCTGATGTCAGGATATTTATTTCATTTTTCGTTTGATTGTTGGGTTGCCCACATTACATTTCTTTCCAGGAAATCCTCCTGTTTGCTGTTGTTGTTGTTGTTGTTGTGTGTGTGTGTGTGTGTATGTGTGTGTGTTTTCAGATAAATTGAGTCTTTTGTTTGTAACCATATAATTCTCATAGGCGTATAAAGTATGTAACCTCTTTGTGAATTGGTAAGCATGTCTTTAGTTCTTATTGTAGTTTTTTTTTTCCACAATGAGTACGATTGAGATGCCTATTCATCTCCTAACAACTATTTACAATGTCTTTCTTAGTCATAGAAATCTGGATGTTTAACTAGTCATATGGCCTCACATGTATAGTCATATGATTAAGTTCTTGTTAATAGAATGCAAGTATCGCTATTAAGTACAACTATAGAGAAATGTCCTTAAGGGGAAGGTATTATTGGCTGCATTACATTCTCCCCCGAAAAAGTTATATGTTGAAGTCCTTACCCCTAGTATTTCAGAAAGTAAGCATATTTGAAGATAAGGTCTTAGGAGGTAATTAAGGTAAAATGAGTTGTTTAGGGTGGGCCTTAATCCAATATAACTAGGTCATAAGAAAGGTGATTAGGACACAGGTGAAAACATCTGAAGACAAAAGAAGAAGACAGCCATCTACAAGTCAAGGAAGGAGACCTCAGAATGAAATCAACCCTGCCAACTCCTTGATCTTGGATTTCTAGGCTACAACTTTGATAAAATACATTTCTGTTGTGTAATCCACTGAGTCTGTGGTGCTTTGCTATGGCAGCCCTGCCACACTAACACAGAATGGGTGTGCCCCTCTTTGTGACTTTCTCACTCCTGTTTGCAGAGATGTGGAAGTGATGGCTGGAGCTTATGCAAATCTCTTGAATCCAAAGGTAATAGTTGCACATACAGGATCTACAGGGAAGAAGAATGATGGTATATTCACCATAAGAGACCTACGTGTATCTGTAACGTGTTTGCATGATAGTGAAACACAATTCTATATTGTTGGAGGTACTGTTACTTTATTTCTCTACCCACTGTTTGTGATTGCCTTAACCTAATGTTAAGTTGAAGTGAATGTAAATTAATATCATTTCTTCATCTCTAATAGGGAGATAACATCAACAATGAAAAAAAAATTGTAACTTTCTCTGTAGTATGCCTTACCCAGAATAGGGCTACTCATTAACTTATCATTTAATTAACAAATCTTAATATGCTAATTCTCTCCAAATTCATCACTGTACTACTCCACAAAGTTATGCTGTCAAATGTTTCCAAACTATCTTACTGTTTCCAGGGAATATTGGGAAGTTACAGTGATAATGATGACAGCAGAAAAGAAATATTGAGTAGAGGCAATCACAAGCTAGGTAATTGCTAACAGTCCCTCACATGACTAATTTATGATGAGAGTAAATGATCCTGAGTGCTGATCTGAGAGCATTTTCCTGAACACAATTTTACTAGACCATGAAGGGAATAAAAAGCTCTCATCTTGTGCTTCTTCAGAAGCATGGCCAACCAAGAGAAAATGGATGTCAACCCACAGAATCCTGCACATATTTCAACCAAACCAGAAACTGAAATTAGCATTCTACTGTCTGGAAAGAGAACATTTATTTACTGAAATTTAGAAATCAGGATTAAGCAGTCAAGCTCATTTGTTTACACGCCAATTTACCAGCAACTTAGATTCAACTAACAGTTTTCTTCATTTTACCCTTATGAATATACAATCACAAGTGAACACATTTGGTTAATTATTAAGAAGGCACTAAATGGATGGCAGTGGCGAAAAGATAAAGAATGGGAACGAGGAGCTGGGGTTAGTCAGTTTGGGGATTTGTGGCAATTCAGATCCACATTCGACTGTCCTCTTAGCTTTCATGCAATGTCTAAAGCCCCTTCTAACTGAAAATGATTTTAAGATCTGTGTTAGGGAGGAGTCCTGCAAAAGTGAACTGAGGAGATGAAAATCACATCACTGCTCACATAATTTCTGCAAGAGGAAACTTAAAAAGACATAGTTGTCAGGTGTCTTGGCCTCTGTTTTTCTACCATCTCACAGACTTTATCAAACCCAGACAGAAAAAGATTAAATACTTAGATGGAGATATTGGCAAAGCCACAATGAAAGTTTAGGGTTTATAGACACATATGAAGAAACAAAACCAAAGCCTTCCACTGAGTGATTCAATCTAATTTAGAAATATAACTTAGAAATATATACAGACATACTGCTCACTTGCATACTAGCTTATGGGCAAACTATGTTAGAAGAATGGGAAAAAAATCATTGCATATCATTGATTTTAGAAGCATCACTGATTTCTAGACTACAGAAAATTGAAAACAATTATCAAATCATCTGCAATATAATATAGATATTATTTTACAAACAATGTAAATAGCTATTACCTATATTATTATGGGTGATTATTCTATTGGTCTGTCTTGCTTGCTTGCATGTGCCTTAGATGCAACTTCCCAAAAGTTATGTCCTTGTTTTGGGCAGTCTTCTTTCAACACTTACCATGACATGTTCTTTGAAATAAAATGTTCTCTTTGGGATGGCTCCTGATCTTTCTGTATTTCTATTCACTCCTCTTTATTTGGTCAAAACAATAGACTCAAGCATCATATTAATATGTGATTAGAAAACTAAGAAACATGGTTCACCCAACGAACAAACTGGAACACTGCCATTTTTATTGGGTCTTATGATACAGGAGGGGGTCTAAGACATCATCTTTCAATAAAGTAGATTACTGGCAGACAACACAGGGAATGTAAAAAAGCAGCTTTTGTTGAACTTGAGAAATGTCTTCATCTCTTCAAAATAATGATCCTGGAAATCCTGCACATAGCTTTCTCACAAGATTATTATCTCAAAACGAGGGAAAATACCCTTATATTGGATATATATTGATATGAATAACGTTATTTAACATATAGTAAATGTTTAACATATGTTTTTGGTTTGTTTATTTGTGCTAAGTGTATTACCTCAAGTAATGATCACAACAACCCTATCAGGTTGGTATTATTATTATCCTCATCTTACACAGAAAATAAATGAGGAATACCAATAAGCAGTCAAAGGTTTCATAGCTCACAAGAGGAGAAACCAGGATTTGGACCAAAGTCATCTGACTCTAGAGTCCACTCTTTTAACCACTATATTACAATGACTTACTCATATAAAATATTTAATCCTGCCTTCTTTGTACATTTCTGTTCTGATCCATCTTCACAAGGTTGTAATACACAGGAAATATTGAGAAGTGGGCATTGCTGGGCTATCTAGTAGCGGGGAAATAAATTTAGAAATGAGTTCATAATTGCTGCCTGTGTTTTATTGTTATTTGGAGGAATTCAAAGATGGTAGCTATATTAGTTGGAACGTTTTTATTATAACAGAAACTACCAAATCAGCTTAAGCAGAGCACAGAAGATCTTTGGAAAGAAAAAATACAGTTTTGCATGGAAGATAGGAAAGAAATGAATCTCGGAAAGAAAGCAGAGTTAGTGACTAAAAAGCAATGAAGGGCTGGCCGAGTGGCGCGGTGGTTGAGTGCTGGCTTGGGAAATCAGCGGCCCCGGTTCGGTCCCACATATGAGGGCCAGTGACACTGCCCTCAAAAAAATAAAAAAATTAAAAAAATTAAATAAAATAAAAAGCAATGAAGAATATTTCCATTCCTCTATACTCCATATCTCACACGAATCAGTTTTAGATCTGTTTCTTACTCCAAGAGAAATTGATTCACTTTGCTTCCCTGATCCAGAGAGCATATCACGATGTCTCACTGCTCCTGAATTTTTAATTCAACTTGTGAATGAAACAACTCTCTCAGTCCTAATTCCAAACTCCCAGAAGACAGAATGTCATCAGCTCTAATTAAGTGTATGTACACTTGCTCCAATCAGCTATAGTCAAAGGAGACTTCATGCAGTAAAAGTATGCCTAGAGGAGGTGATTCCTATAAGTCAAGAATTTGTAAAATATTTGCAGACTAGTGGGTTTTACTGAATTAGCAGGTACCATTACAACCATACTCTTCTTCAATGCAGAGACTATTTCATAGCAGGGTGTAAAGTGCTATGCCCTATTATTGTTATTCAAGAAAAATCTAGTTCGTAATTTTTAATGTCATACACTATCCCTCCTCAAATTTCATCAATTAAAATCAATTATTCATTAAAACTCTGAGATAGATATTGTTTTGGATATATCATTGGTAATGTAAGAAGAATATGTATATATATATTCAGATTGGCAAGTGTGCTGGAGTTTACTAATATCTACTTGATTAAGACAGAAATTGCATTTCCCAGAACAACTATCCTGTGTGTTCTCAGGTTAGAGTTGGACAAAAGAGAAGTTCCCATGAGATGTAAACGAAGCAGTGGTATTTAATCTCAGGTTTTCACTATCAGATACGATCACAGGGAGATGCAGAGGTCCCAGAAGGCTGTGGCTTATCCTCTCCCCTCTGCTTATGTCCTCCTCATCTTCCTAATCATTTGCCTTGCTGATGAACAGTGGCTCATTCCACCATCAGACACTTGCCTACAGACCCTCAGAGGTGATAGCTAAGCAATCAACAGCATTCCATAGACCTATCCAAAGGCTCCTTTCATAGTCCCATTTCAGTGGCTAAATGTGCTTGGCTTCTTGGCTTCCTGCTAAGCTTCAACTTGTCCATCCAAGCCAGTACTTAAGGAAGCCTGGTTAATTACTCTTTTTCTGAATCACCAACTCCCCTTCCAGAGCTTTTAAAGTAATTTTGTAAGATCTAATTTCTATAAGTAAATCACTTATTACATAACACTCATAGTGATGCTGTAAATCCTGCTTCCCTTGACTAAAATAATTAGCACCAGAAGTGGTCCTCTGGGAAACAGAACCTTAATGTGAGGAATCTAGAATGGGCTCCTTGATTTGACACAATTAAAAGACATAACAGGTTTTACAGGTATTAGATCGGGAAGAACATAATATTGGGTTGAGCTGATTTTATTAATATGAGTGCACTAGTCAGAGAGTGTGACTTCAGTGTGTTTGCTCAAGGGGCTGGGAGTCAGCTTGGTTGGCTGCCTGAAACATGGAAGCAAATACAGCTTCTGCCTGAACTTTGCTACATTATAAAGTTGTGCCTTCCAATATGACAGTGCTGCATACATTTGGTTATTAAAATTAAGATCACACCACAATATTAAAAGTGATCTTTTGTTAAAATATGAATAAATAGAAATTAATAAATATCATTAAAACTGAAAAAAATAAAGAAAATTGAATAAATATAACAATTATGGCAGCAATGAAATTAAGGCATTAAAACAAACTGAACTTAGACTAACACTTCATAAAGCTCTATTACAAAGAGTAAACTACAGAGCTATTTTTTTAAATAGAAATGTATTTAATGACATTGTTCTCATTGTAAACATACATAAATTATACATAGTAATAAAATATATTACTATCTTAATTTTATATTAGGAAGCAAAAGAAAAAAACAGAAAATTAAGATTAATTAGAATTAAAGTTCAGTTCCATGGTTGTTCTAGCTAGTGGCTACCATTTTAGATAACACAAACTATCCCCATAATTTCACGAAGCTGTATTGGTCAGTCCTGCCCTAGAGGAAAGTATCCAAAGGTATATTAAGGTTGGGATGCTAAATAAATATAGTATATGCCATCTGCTTACCTAACCCCGAACTTTGCCCCTTCGAGGAGGAGAGCCCCTTGACCAAGGCTTTAAAACATACACTGGCAGGTGGAACTCCAGCATCTTTAATGAGCACCTCAGTGGCTAGTTTCTACAGTCCAGGAGACACAGGGAGAATTGCTGTCACCAATAAATTCCCAGAATTTATGATAAACACTGGAGTTGTAGGAAGAAAGTGGCTTGCACCTCACTGCCAGAGACAAGTTGTGTAATGCTTACTGTAATGTGCAGCAGGAACTGAAAGAGATATTTGATTCTGACTAATTTATCATGGTATCCCTGGTCAGCCTATGAAATTTTTAATTTGAAAGTCCAAACTCTGGTTAACAGGAGCTTTATTGCAAAGTGTCAGGGTAGAGACTTCTGGCTCCTTTACCATTTTTTGGACTTGAACCAGTTTACAAAACCATAACCTTTAGAAACAAAGGGAGGATGTGTAACTTTGAAGAAGAGGTGTCCTTCCAAAAAGGTATTCTGTAAATCTTCCTTCTAGGTTTTCCTCAAAGAACCTGCCTTGTTTATCAGGGTAGTTGTTCATTAGGGAAGGAGAAATAATGAGTTTTCATAGATCAGTGGTCATTGACTATGAACTAACATTCATTTCTAAAGTCCAAAAGTGCCCCGGTGGTCCACCAATCAGCACAGGGTGTTATGGGAGTCACGTGATTAATGCAGTTGCCAAAGGTCCATCTCATAGTGGATGCAGTGGGATCCCAACTCCATGCGGTAGCTAGTTTCTCAATTCAGATATGCATAGCTGGAACACACATACTGAGCAATTATCAGAAATCCCACTTTGATTACCTGACTTCAGAAGTAAGGGCTACTACAGTAGAAAAGCACATGTGGAAGTGCCTAGATTTGTCTCTACCTAAATAGCAAACCAGAAGCAATGCTGCCTTCCTAGAGGGACAGGAAGATTAGTGTCACCGTCACATACTTAAATTATGCAGGGTTGGTGATTCCAATCACGTTCCAAATCTGCTTGCTTATTTTCCTGTGCCAAAGACAAATGGATTTTGGAGAAAGAGAGGGTTATTGTAAACTTAATTGGGTGGTGACTTCAATTTCACCTGCTGTTCCAGATGTAATTTCTTTGCTGGAGCAAATCAACACATCCTGGCACCTGATATTCAGGTATTGATCTGGTGAATAGTGTGTTTTGGTGTTTTTTTTTTCTCTGCCTGTGAGTAAGGACACCAGAAGCAGTTTGCATACAGCTAGCAGATCCAATAACACGGCTTCATTCACTACCCCCAAAGCTGTATCAATTATATCATAATCTAGCCATGGGGCCATTGATCCCTTCTCTGTTTCATATATCATGTGTATCTATTTCATTGATAATGTCATGCAGATTGTAGTTGTTCGGCCAGAAGTAACAACAACGTTAGATACCTTGAAAAGACATATGTGTACTGAAGGGTAGAAAATCAACATAGAGAAATTTGATGGCCTTACACATCAATCATCAATACATTTTATATATATACTATATATATATATATATATATGCATATATATATTGTATATATATATGTAATGTGTGTGTATATATAATATTTTAGATATATTTCTTCTAAGATCAAGAGCAGTACAATACTTAGTGAATTTCTTTGAATTTTGGAATACTATACAGCCTTTATGGGTATGTCATTTCAGCTCATTTACCAAGTAACCTAAAAGGTTGCCACTTCTGAGTATAACTCAAAGCAAGAAAAGTCTCATAATGGTGTTTGGCTGCTGGGCAAGCTATTCTGCTACATGAGTCATATGGACTCTGCAGATAAAGATAACTTTTGAAGTCTCTATATTGAATAGGGATGCCGTATGGAGACTTTGGTGGGCTCCTATGGGGCAATCGCAGCACAGGATTTCAGGATTTGGGAGCAATGCTATTACATCCTCTGTGTGGAACTATTCTATAGAAGAGCAGTTTCTGACTTATATAGTCTCAGGAAAGGTGGAAAGCTTTTTATGGTCCATCAAATTATCATGTGACCTGAGACCTCCGTACCCAGGTGATGTCTGATCTACCAATATAGAAGGTTGATCATGCTCAGCAACACTCCACCTAGTGAGAGTGGTATATATACACATGTACGATCAAGCTAGAGCAGATCCTATATGCATCAGCAAGTGGCTGCATTTCAGTGACTGCTCTTTCTCCTACATTGTATCCTCTTGTATCATAACTGGTTCCTATGGTGCCTGTACATCTTCCCTGTTTTCAGTTGTAGTTATTGTCAGTCTAACCTAGGGTGTCAATCACATCTGAATGGTAACTGCAAAGAACACTTACACAAAGCGTGGGAGAGAATTATAAAGGCAGCAAAAGGTACAAACCTTGCATTTACAAAGAATTATATAAATAAAAAGAAAAAATTATACAAATACATAAATATTCCTTTACACAGAACTGGTGTTTCAAAATAGTTCATATATCCTTATTGTTGTACTTTTGGCAAAACATTCACAAAAAAACAGCAGTCCTACCTTCCTGTAGTGTCTATCTTAACCCAACCGCCTCCAAAATTTTCTAGTTCCATATTACCTAATAAAGACTAATGTAATATGGGTCAAGTTTTATACTGTAGAAATAAACACACACACACACACACACACACACACACACACACACACACACACACACACACAACAAATGCCCCGAACATGATAGAGTCTGAAATACAAAATATGACGTATTATAACACATGACATATAATCTATCAAAACAAAAGCTATTATTCAATCAATTCTGTGAAAATACACTAACATTTTGTTAAAGATGGAAAAATCTATAAACAAAGATAAGCAGTGTGCACCATCTTGTGGATGGATTTTCCGTTAACTGAGCAGATTGTACCTCCATCCCCCACAATCTCAACAAAGGGTCAAGCTATCTTTACTGAGTAGCAACCTGCAATCTGGACCTTACTTTCCATCTACCTCTCAACCAAATGTCAGCTCACAGACCCCAGTTGTTCAGAATACCCATCTTTCGTTTTTAGATGTAGTCAGCATGATAAAGCTGTCTGGAACAGAGGAAATGGCTCAGGTGTTTCCCTCAAAGCATTCCCAATAGGGTTAGTAAGATACAGGATACACTCCAGGCATCAGGAACATCAAACCCATGTTATAAAGTGAAGCAATACAGATACAAATGTGATTACAATTTGGGCTCAGAAATGCTGAGATCAGAGTTTGGAATAATGATACGAGGTAAAAAAAACCACACAAAAAAACTGAGAAAAAGAATTTGGAAGTCACATAAATCCACCAGATGCATGAATTACTATTAATATGAGTACATGAAGCTCAAATTAAATGGATTGATTTAAAGATTCCATTACTACAGACTTTCAATAGCATTACGAGAATGCCTAGAATTATTACCTAATAATTATTACCTAATATTCTGTATTTAACATTTTGTCCATATAAAATTAGCCCATCTCATCCATCAGTTCTCCCGTTTAGATACTATTTTATTATCCCCTCCCTACCAGCATGGAAATGAGGCAGAGTCTATCTAAGTTGCACAGATCACAAACCTAATAAAGCCTTGAACCTGGATTCAGATACAAAAATGGCAGCTCCATGGTATGGGCACTTAACCACTTTATTTTATGTTTCACTATATTTTAGTGGTGTAAGTGGTACATAAGGCTAATAATACTTTTGCCTTTTCTACCAGCTATTACAAATCGGACAAAAGGTTCCTAGAAGATGAAAAGAGTGATAAATAATGGAAAATAGAGAACTTAAGGTCAAAAGACAGGGATGGATGGAATGGAAGAGCTTCACAAAATCAAATACAGTCAAGAGCATAATGGCTATATCTATGATTGAATCTGTTACTTAATAGAGAAATATTATGATACAGTATACACTTGGCCTCCATACAAATCTGGGTTGAAGTCATATGTATATTTAAATACTTCAGTATTTTAGACACGTAACAATTCTTTTTAAATAATTATTTTTATTGTGGTAAAATACACATTAACATAAACCTAACAACTCCTGAAAATTATTTTACTCATTTACAATATGAGAATAAAGTCACCAACCTTGCTTACTTATAAATAAAATGTATGGTAAATTCAATGATTTCAGTAAATGATAATTCCTTTTCTATTTCCCAAGAATGTTTGAATTGAAATCACTATATAAACAAATCTAATAAGCCATGTCAACAGGGGCTATATTTTTATTAACACTCTAAGAAGATGCTAATACAGACATCAAGAGGAAAATACACAAAGCTGTCAAAAAATTTTCTAAATTCCACTATTTTAAAGTATAAGAACTGGTAAATAAAGTTTTTTAAAATTTGTTTCTACTTTTTTAATTTTACCTGAATAGTAACTTGGAGTACAAAGAAACAGAGGTAATAATCAGTTTGACTCAGGCAGCCACCAAAGTTCACTGGCCCAAGCCCTCTCTTTATACAAATAAGGACACTGTATCCCTGCCAGGTTGAAGAAATAGCCCTGTGCCTCACAGTTAGTTAGGGCCAGAGGCAGGATCTGAATAGCAATTTATGGGATGAATGTGATGTGATTTTCCCTCAGAATAAACACCAGATGATAACCTCTTCAAAATAAAAACAATAGCAAAATAACTAGAGGGCACAAATATGAGGTCAGACAATTAAGTTCAGAAACTCATCCTAGAAAAACTGCTACATACTTCATTGCTGAATATCACTATGGTCTCACAAGAAGTGCTCCCCTTGGGAAGCTATGCACCAATGCCAGCGCCTAGTTCGCCCTTAAAAGCAATTTTGGAACTCTTTCTGGAATGGTCATCAGAGCTGTTGTCATATTACACTTGATTTTCTGAATGTCATCAAAATGTCTTCCTTTTAACATTTCCTTTATCTTAGGGTAAAAAAAGAAGTCGTTGGTGCCCAGATCAGGTGAATAGGGAGGGTGTTCCAACGCAGTTATTTGTTTACTGGCTAAAAACTCCCTCACAGACAGTGCCATGTGAACTGGTGCATTGTCGTGATGCAAGAGCCATGAATTGTTGGTGAAAAGTTCAGGTGTCAAACTTTTTCATGGAACCTTTTCAGCACTTCTAAATATTAAACTTGGTTAACTGACCTGTTAGTACAAATACATAATGAATAATCCCTGTGATATCTAAAAAGGTTAGCAACATCATTGCAACAAGTTCACAAACTTAATTGTAGGCCTTGTAAATACACTAAAGACACAAAACAGAAATAAAACAAAAGCCAAAATTCTTCATAATGTGGAAATATTTTGAGTACAGAATTAGCTACATAAGCTCCATGGACACTCATTTAATCTATGGCTGCACAAAATTAAGGTCATTTTTATTCATGAAAGCCCCCTATGTGACTGATGCTTTTTATACAGAGCAGTAATAATAATAATAATAATAATAATAATAATAATAATATGGAGCTATTCTAAGAAAGTTAAATGAATATACAGATAAGCAAAGACAATATCCCTCCACACATATACTTATGAGAGAGAGAGAAACAGAGACAGAGAGAGAGAATTGTGAATTTTACTGAACTACTCACTATTCCAAAAATATACCATGTGTTTCTTACCTAAGTCCTTAGTATATATTGTTGCCATTGCTACATGTCCTTGTTGGAATGAGTGGTCAACAATGCAGTATTCTTATTTGATTACCACAGACTCTTAAAATTGACTTCCTCATTTCTAACCCCCAAGTAACACCTGAAGTTCAAGAGACTTATCAATTAATCTTGTGTCTCTATAACTATAAGCTAGCACAATGTCTAGAACATAGTAGATAACAAAAATCTTTCCTAATTGAAAAGTGTTTTATATAAGCTGAGGCACATGCTATCAATAAAATAATTTATGGTTAGGGTGAAATTAGATATGGATGATGATAATGTTAAAACAAGTTTTTTTTTAATATCTGTGAGAAATAGTACAAATAATTAAATTGCCAAATCATACTCACAAGGATCAAAGCTCTTAACAGTAATGTTTATTCTAAGTTTAAAGATAACAGCTAATTGGGAGAGGAACAGGTGAGGCAGGGAATGTAGGGAATATCACACTGCCGTACTTTCTTTCTTGGGAAATTAAGACATTCTCTGATGCTTAGTTAGCAAAAGAAGTCTCCAAGAGTCGTGTGTGTGTGTGCGTGTGTGTGCATGTGTGTGTGTGTGTGTGTGTGTCTCACACATAAGGAAAACACATTTTGGTCAAGAATTCATGAAATATACCCATTATTATTCTGATCTTTAAATACGTGCATGCCCCAGATTCCAGGGCTTCATTTTTGTTTGTTCTTATAGCCAATAGCAATCCTAGATGAATGAAATATGGCCTATTAAAAACACTTTATCTATATGGGTCCTTCTGGTAGCACATATCATTTGTATCTTTGCGAGGAGGTCAGCCACTAGTATTTACAGGAAGAACTGACCAGGTTATTTTTCTTTCTTGAGCAGTTCCCAATAAATGAAGAAAACCAATTACAGGTCTGCTAGTTCTTTCTCATCCTCTGTGATAAAAATCTTAGAAAGTGTTTATATGTTACTGCTTTCCTAAATAACATATACTGGAAAAAAATGACCTTTTTTAAACTTTGCTATAGCATTAAAAAGTTTTATAATATTCTTTCAGGTGCATTGGTATTGATCATTACAACAACACTGCACAAAAGGAAATCTCATTTTACAAAAGAGGACTCTGACACCTAGAGAGGTTAAATAACTTATCCAAAGAAGTCAACCCTTGAGATGGTTCTTAAATCCACTTCTGACTCCAATTTAAATATTTTTTTCTCTATTCACAGTGACTCCTTGCTGGTTTGTAAATTCTATATTTAAGTGCCAGCTAAAGAAATGTGATTGTAACATTTCTTTGATTTAGATAAATTCAAAGAAAAAACAAAACACTTAAGTGCCTAGTTTTATTTTATATTGTTATTTCAAGAATTAAGAGCCTGTGACTTATTTGTGCACAAAGGCTCATTCACAATTATTTGCAATTTGCATGAAAACAGCAATGGATTTAGAACACATTATGTAGATTTTTGAAAAAGATGAGAAAATATGAAAATGGAACTCATGTGCTAAGAACTACCTTCTAATGTTTTTTTGCTAATTGTGTAACTTGCAAAATATCTCTTCTAAGTTTTCCATATATCTTCTGAACTTCCTATGTAGAGTTTGTATTTTAAGGACAAATAATTGCTAGGTACCAGTCAATAAAATCCAAGTCTACAGAATTCCACAGTTTTATGTGATTATTTTTTTATAATTAAACTCTTTGGACTAATATAGTCTGCAGAAATGTTATGGAAGAAAGAGGACTGCTGGAGCAATCAACAACTTCTCTGAAAGACAGCTTTTGTGTGTGTGGTGTTTAAATTTGTATGGTAATAAGAGCCTGGGAGGGTCAAATGATGCTGAAACCAGTTGCCCCAGGGCTGCCCAGAAACAACTTAAGATTTCACTCAGCTTCATTATTCTTAGTCTTTTTCTTCTTTATAGAAAAAAGCGGACTTCCTTCTACCCACTATATGCACACATGGTATCTCGCCTGATACCCCTCCACCCCAAGAAAGAACACACACACACACACACACACACACACACACACACACACACTTACTTCTTTCCAATCCATCACTTGTGCAGAGAGTATGTCTGCCTTCATTATACAAACAAGGATCCACCTACAGGGTTAATAATAAGAGACTTTTTTTTTTTTTTTAAATTTTGTGTTCCTCAGGCTACTCAGTTTGTGCAACAGTTAGACACTCCCTTCAGCTTTGTTCTGGCACCTTAAACTCCTGGCATTGAATAATGTGAAGGCACTGGAATATTTCCAGTTAATTATATTTCACCCCTCAAAAGTATAATTAAGACAGCAAACTAAAGCAGCCATAATTAATAGTACTAATTACTCTATTAAAGTAAGAAACCAACAAATCCAGAGCAAGCTGACTGAATTCCACTATAGCTGCAAGTTGCCCATAAATCGTGAGTGTGAGGATTGTCCTGTTTCCTGTTGAGTGGTGTTCCCTGTAATGGGATTCAGGACATGCTACCCCAAAATATGACACCTTGGCATACTGAGTATTTCAAGCTTAAGAAATTTGAGAAATGGCATCTGCAGGAAAGACTTTTATTTCATAAAAGCTATGAAGGACTTTGTGACCTTCTCCTAAGCAGGTGATAAAACCTTCATATGAGAGGTGCCCTCCCCAAACTGGGAGAAAAAGGATCATCCCTATCTGCAAAGATAAAGAACCACAAGAAGAATGCGAATGATAAAGGCTTGCTAGGTAAATGTCCCCCAGTTGACTACACTTAGCACACACTCTTTGAATAATATCTTTTCAAAACTCTCCACTCTTCATCAAATCTGGCAAAAAAAAACAGGTTTAACTGTGTATTTCCGTCCTCATGCCCTTAGGAAGGCTACTGTGTCAACTAAAACTTATATTAAATAAAGCTGTATGCTTTTCTCTTGATAATCTCTTTTTTGTTACAGGGCTCTCAGTTGAGAACTTTAAAGTATAAAGGTAAAATATTTTTTCCTCCCCTTAACCTGCTTAGTGTTAAGAACAACCTTGCTTTATTTAATAATATTATTAGTCACCATTTATTCTCACCCTGGTTCCTACTACTCTGTCTGCCCCAGAATTTATAAGAAAAATGTTTTATAAAACTTACCCTGAACCCCTTGAATTAAAAATCTTTCTTTCAATCTTCCTCTCAAGACAAGCCATAGTGTAGGGAAGCAACAGGGCCACATGGCATGATGGGAGCACCAGGGGTTAGCTCAAAAGGTAAAGCGATTACAGGAACCCCAGGCTCAGCATATGATAGTTAAAGGTAAATGTATGATTGTAAATCTCACAGAAACAGAGCTGATAAACGCGTAGACACAAACAAAGGGGCCCAGAAGACAGACAGCACTAACTTTAACACCAAATATTTAGCCAGAAAAGCAGTGGTTTAAAACATAGCGTATTTCAGTTTATTAACGTGTTTAGTAACTTTAGTTAACATCTGTGAGTTCATCTTTTTCCTTTCCTGCACTTCCATTGAATTATAATCAGATTTATCTTCAAGCATTTCTTACTTTTATTAAAGCTGCTTCAAATAATGTTTGGTTTTTACATGTTTCATAAATAAAACAGATAAATAAACAAAAACCCAAACTTAAAGCTTTTTGTTAAAAGCCATTTTTAAGACAGAGAGAACAACATGAGAAACAACAAAATAAAATGATTTGTTACGCTGAGGATCTTACAAGTCAGGTACAAATAATAGTACAGAAACAAAATTATAATATAGACCATTAACTTAAGCTATGAATTCAAACACTAATTTAATAAATACGTGCATGTGTAGATATTTATAGGAAAATGAAAATAAATAGAAAGCAAAATAGTGCATGAGTATGATTTTCGGAGAAAATGAAAAAAATTAAACTATATTTTAAAAAGAGTAGGAGTTTGTTACATAAGGCAATACTTGTCCATTAAATTATTATTCCACATGTGTCTTCAAAAATCATTAGAACATTTATCACTATAGTGGAATTGTCTATTTTGTCTATCTCCTTTTAGCCTAGGTAACCTCAAAATCTTATCTTAAGAGTAGTCATCTAGACGTACACCAAATCTTCTTTCCCATTTCAAGATGGTTTCTAGGGATAATGTTATTTACTCTCATGGAAGAATTTAGAGAAATATACTGAAGATCAACAAAGCCAAATAAACTACCAATATATTGTTTATTACAAAGAACCTACCACTAACATGTCCATTAGATACGTATAGGTTATTTTAGATTAATAAGGAGTCATTTTACAACTATTTGTTAAGAACAATATGCCATTTTTGTAACAGATTATTTACAAAGTTTTTGTATTCTTCAAGAACAACTGACATGATGCAATTTTTATTAGGATATATTCGTTAGCATCCACGGTGATCTCTTAAGAGGTAATAAAATTAATTTTAAAAAATAAAAACTAGTAAAAGCATTGAATTAGAAAATTCTGTTCTAAAGGGGGTCTGAACATGATCTTTATAAGGAAGAAATTATTAGGCTAAGTGCAAGAAGTACAACCTTAAAATCTTTTCTAATAAACAAGATTTACCAGAAGGTAAACTACGTGTTACTCATAATAAATTAGATTGTCTGAATAGTCACAGCATTTCAGAGTTGTAAGTAACCTTATAGTCATCCCATCCAATTGCTTGACTATGTAGAAAAGAAACAGACTCAGTGAGGTTAACTAATTTGCCCAGACATCAGAAACTTTGGGCTGTCATATCACACAAAATAAAAACATTTCTAATTATAATGATGCTTTATAGTAATGCTTTTCAAACCTTTTTAGTGTGCCCCTCCTCATTGGGTATTTAACCTGCACAGCTTCGATCAGAACTCATTTTACATATTTTAAATAACTGGTACAAAAGTGAGTTTTAAAATTAAAGGTGACAAATGTTAACTAGGTGATTTTTGATTTATGCAAATGAGAAAGGACCTAGGAGGTAGAGAGGAGAAATCTTTTTATTCATAAAGTAGAACACTGAGGTTATCTCTCAGCACTGACCTTCTTAATACTCTTATATTTATAGTACCTTGTATTATTAGGGGACATTTGTAGAATTCCAATTGCTATTGTCTGCCTAAACTGTTTGAAATCATTTAATTTGTTAATTAATATCAAAATATATTTTAAGCATCTATTTCTGTGCCCCAAAATGTACTAATTGATAAAGTTATAATAGAAAATAATTTCAGCAGGATCCCTGCTCTCTTGGAGTGTACAGCATAGTAGGGGATTATAAACTAGCAAAAAGCCGTTGCTACACAGTTTTATTTGTATGTCGATATGCAAAGTACATTGTTGAATATAGTTGAATGAATGCATAAAGGGATGGATGGATGAGTTAATGTGGGACAATTTGTTATGCTCTGGTATGCTGAATAATTAGCAGATTTGGGCTATATTACATGCTGGCATTTGAAATGAGTTAATAAAAATGAGCAAAATAAGCTTGGACTAAAAGTTAAAAAGTTAAAAAGAGAAAATAATGATAGGAATAGATCATTCTGCAATCTTCTGACCACATTAGACCACTGATGCATATAATATCTTCACAAAGTGGGCTCATCTGGCTACTTACTGTAAGGAAACCGAGTTTTGGACCATTGATCCTTGGCAAACCCTACATTTAACATCAGTAAAAATTTTCAAAAATTGAATAACTGTCTTAAAAATATTGTGGTCTTAAAAGATATTGTGGGGCTGGCTGAGTGGCTCATTAGTTAAGAGTTGGCTTGGGAGTATGAGCTCTGAGCAGCAGGGCCCTGGTTCGGATCCTACATGAGCCAGTGATTCTGTGCCCTCTACAGCTAAGATAGTGAACAACAGCTCAACCTGGCTCTCGGCTGCCATGAGTCGCTGGAGATGGCGTAGGTTTCAGTGGGGCTGCAGTAGGGCTGCTGTGAGCCACCACGAGCAGCCGTCCAATGGCCGGCAACCGACTGCCTCAGCTGGGAAGAGTGCAATGATAATACCAACATGGCCATTGAAGAGACATCCTCCACAACTAGACTGAAGAACAAACAGGACAGCGACTTGTCTGTTCCCCTGCCCCAATTCCCCCAACAAAATCTTTAAAAAAAAAAAAGATATTGTGGACATTTTGGTGTTCTGCATAATATAATGATAATGCATCTTTTTAAGGTATCACCATTAAAATTGCACCTCTTGTTTTACATCCTTAGTGCTTTATATTTAAGGAACTCACCTGATTTCATAGCCTCCTTTCTATGGGTCCTGAGGAATAGATTTCACATTAAGGTTGCAAGATGCGAAAACTAATGCAGAGAAACCTTGTGAACTGTCTCTGCTCTCCCACCAGACACCAGAGACTAAATTGTATTTGACTGATGTTCATTTACCCAGTTAATGACAATTACAGTATGGTCACTCCCATGTAAATCACACAGGTCATGGTTTTGTCCCAACACCATGGCATGTTGGATGCACTCTATCCTGGTTCAGAGGCTGCGGTGCACTTGACTTTCCTATTTTATACTAACTTCTTCATGCAGAATAAAACCAACAATATTAACATTCATGTTATTTATGTCACTAAGCATAATATCCAAGTTTACTCAAACGAATTAGCCAAAATTATAGGCCACAATCATTCCTATAATTAATAGAGCTTTTGATGAGCAACCAAATGACTAAAAAAATCTTTCACAGCTGTCAAACCTGCAGTTTCATTACAACTCAGCAATCACTCCAAGTTGGAAGTTTAAGTTACTCATAAGTTAGCTCTGGAGATAACAGTATTTTTGTTGTTGTTGTTGTTGTTGTTAATATAGAAATGAACCACTTATGTGCAAGGTTAAGGAACACTCTCAGGTGCACCTCAGAAAAAAAACCTGTACAATCACTGGGCATGAGGAATACTTTTCCACAGTTGCACAGCCTTTGGAGCCACAATGTCTATGACTTTAAAACAACTAACTATAAGGATCAAATGAGATCTTTGTGTCATTGCAGATACAAGTGTAATTCTTATCCAAAGGAAATGACCCAAAGATATATAAAAGACAAAAAAGAAACAAGTCCAGGAATTGACAGCATTAAGCCTCCTGTGTTAGGGTGAAGCCCTTGTGTCTGAAGATCAGAGACCTGGTGAGGTGGTTTTGCCTTATACGCTTATGGGGCAGAGAACAGGAGCAGTTACAGGTGTAGTGATTTATAAGAGAAACCTCAGTCTCAGTATTAACATAATATTAACAGGCAAAAGGTGAGAGGTCTGTATCTTACCTTTTTACATGAGCTCATCCTAGGGACTCATACAGTGTGGAACAACGATTAGAGGAGGAGGTCATCAAGAGGTCATTGACCACTGGTTGACCTGCAAGATGGGCCTGGGCATTTGGAGGCTCCTCCCTCCTCCTGTCCTTGAAATGTCCTTTTACTTCCCTGCGCTAGAAGCTGGCCCCAAAACGCAGCTCTAAGTAAGCAATGCCTTGTTGAGACCTGGCATGGCATCTGTAATGGGGCCTGGTGAAGGCCTCTATAGAAGCCTTTTAAATTTTGGCAGGTGGGTGCAGAGATCTACTCCACTTGCAGCCCCCACAACAAGCCTCACATGTACGCTCCCTTGTTTATGAAAGTAGCCCTCCATGTGTGCGGTGCGTGCGCATGTGCATGCCGGGTGGAGGAGAGCGGGCAGGTTCAGATTTCACCCCGGGAGCCACGGAGGGCATGGACCTACACGTGTTCTTGTCTAAGTCATTTAGCGAATGCTGGTTCTCTGTGGCAAGCCCTTTCACAGAACACAAAGCAGTGGGAGCTATCTTACATTATCATTGTTTTCCAGAAGCCTGGGATTAAAGTTCAATGTTGTCAGGACATAGCGTCTTCATTTCCCTTTAAGATATGGAAAATAAATGAATCCCATTCATGGTGTGTTATGATTGCACTGTGCCTAGTGCATAGAAATTATTTAATAGGATTTATTCATCATTATCCTTGGTGTATTATATCATAACTTTAGGACATTAGCTCCTGACTTACATTCTCCTCTTACTTCTGCTCACAGACAGAGCGTAGAACAAGCTCTATGTCTACTTTTCTCGTGTGGACAGAGCAGTGTCCTTTTCATGGATTCGCTCTTGTGGCTTCCATGTCACATAGTTGCCTGCCTGAACCTTATGCCCTAGATATGAGTCACCAGCGAGTTACCTATAATTCTTGTTTCTCCAGGTACCGAAAGCATCTTCCCTGGGACTTCCTTTCATTTATCAGTGGTCTTGTAATTTATCCACACTATTTCTCTGGTTAATTCTGTCAGTGAATTAGGAAGTTTATATGCTATGAGACAGCTTAACTGCTCAGAGCCAAGGCAACCATTTCATGGATGGAGTAGAGGCTTGATCACTGCATTGTATACCTGAAGCTGATGATTTTGTATAATATTGTATACCAACTGTAATTGACTATATAGATAGTCACGGGATGTGGATTATACTGTGTAGGGGAGTCAGAGGAAATGTAACAGATATATATGATATGGGGGGGTAGGAGTGGGGTGGCGAATTGGGGGAGGGGGATTGTCACTTTGAGGGGTAAAAAGTATAACTATTGCACTGTGTTGTACACCTGAAACTAATTTTAAAAAAATAATAAATAAATAAAAAATTTAAAATAAATAAATAAATAAATAAATAAATAAATGCAGCTCACTTTATAGAGGTGAATCATTGTCACAATTCTGTTTAATTGCACTGTTTCTCAATTGTTCAATCCAGCAATGACAGGGATTAAACCATCAGGTTGCTCTTTAATAGCCTATCAAATGCAGGCTGAAATTACTCTGCAAAAGAAATTTCTGTTAATGCCTTTTTATCCTAAATAATATTCATTTTTACAACATCCATTTCAAAATGGATAATGTAATGTCATACATACACCATTTTCACAGCTGCAATTAAAAAAAATGAGTTCTGCAAAAATTATTTACAAAAAGAATGACTATAATTTACAACCAATTAGTTTAAAAATATTTTTAAAATATAGTTTTGAACCTATGGTTTTGAATCATTGCTCACATGTAGAATGACACTTATGATATCTCTCACTTGAGTCCCAGCTCTGGTTTTTAATATGAATGATTAAATACCAATTCATTTTTTAAAGCTATTTAAATTTTTATGTTATCTATTTCATTTTCTGTGAATTTTGAAGTTTTATCGGTTTTGAGGCTTAGCTCCATTTTTACAAGTTGTTAAGTTTATGTGTATTTAGTTCGTAGTGTTCCTATATTATCTTTTTAATTATTCTTTAAATTTGTGTCTCCATTTCTTTTTATTTGTAAGGCTTCCTAGATGTTTACCACTTTCTATTTTATCTTTATAAAGAAGAGCCTTCCTTGGTTCATTGTTCTTTTGTTTCTTTCTGCTTTCAGTTTCATTGATTGCTGCTATTGTCTTTACCAATGCCTTCTTCTTGATTTCAGTTTATTTTGCTGACTTTTTCTTTAGTTGCTTAATGCAGAAACTTAGATTCTAGGATAAATTTTTAGAAGCTGATCCACTTTTTTAGCCTTGATCATTTTCTATGTTACCTGCTTTACGAGAAAGCACTGTTAAAGTCTCCTGCTATAATTGTGCTTTACTTTGCTGTATATGTGAAGAGTACTGGTTGTATCTTGCCTTACAATGTAAATTCCAGTTGGAACTATATCTGAATTGATGCCATCCTGCCATGAATATTGTGACTGGGCTTGGGGCTGGGCTCGGGGTGTAAGTTTCTTCTTAGCATAGACAATAATAGATGCTGAGTGGAAAAGGAGTTGGCTATGTTGGTATTCTCTGTTGCCCTCCATATTAATTCACCTCTTCTGTAATCCAGGAAGGTGAACTCTGTGGCTTACATTATCTGGGCTCTCTTGCCTTTTGGCTTTCAGATGACTAAAGGGAGAATCTGGAAGAATATTGGAGACTGTAGGAGAGATATTGGGATATTGAACCCTGCACTCTCTTCCAGAGGGCCCAATAGTTCCTGCATTCTAAGATGCCAACTTCTGTGGGATGCCTCCTCCTCCACTGTTCCCTATATTTACCCTATTTCCTCTTCTTGCTCCATCAGGCCTAGATGTAATCAGAACCCAGGAACAGGGCACAAAGGAGTTGCAAGAAATATATTAAATTAATGATTAATTCATAGAAGGCTGACATCATATACACCATGTCAAAACAATGCCAATCATGGGAGAATCTCTGCGAAGGTTCAAAGATTCTTTAGGATTTGGGAATGTTCTTTGATGGTATTTGTAGACAAAAAAGGGGCCACATACTAGACCTGACATGCTCAGGGTAGGCCTACATGGCAAGCCTTACAAACTCAGAGACCAAAATTAACCACATATGATGGTCTGAACACCAAAATTTGTAACTAAAAGTGGGTCATGACTAATAGTCACATCCTTGGCTTGTAGCTTCTTTGACAAAGGTCAACCTTTACCTTAAGTGAGCCTGTCTATTGTGTTTTTGCATCTAAAATAACATATCCTTGGAATGTCAGGCAATCCCATTTTTTGGACCCCTGCCCCCCAACCAGCACAAAATGCCACACCAGACCAGGAAACTACAGAATCCCTCAGTGTTGTTCTTGTCTCTTGATTACCATCTCTATGTGATGTAAAAATGCTAACTATTGTTATTAACTCTCCTGCATCCACCAATGTAAAATAAGTATCTGTCTCTCCAATTTGTTTTTCACCCAATCCCAGAGATTTCCCTTCTTGCTTTCTTCCACCCCATGAATTTACCACAAATGGATTTCAGGTAACCCTCCTCCTTTGATTCTAATGTATAAAAGAAATTGCAAAACTGCAGTTTTCATGAGCATTTTCTCAATCTGTTGAGATTTTGCTTCCTGGAAATTGTCGTCAGTTTGGCTCAAATAAACTCTTATAAGCTGTCTCCTAGGCTGGATGTTTTTTCGTTGAATATTATAATACATACTATAGTAGATAATTATTGGTTACTTTAAAATTTTTTTTATTACTTTCTAAGTTCCTCTTTTTATCTCTCTTTCTGTCCCATAATCACACACCAAAAAATAGGTCATTTTTACTGTCACTGCTGGTTTTTCTTAACAATGATAGAAAACAGTGTCATCCTAACTTGTTGCAATGTATGGTGGTGATTTCCCTTTTCTTTTTGATATTATGTATTTAACACCTCTGTATGAACCAACCTATGACTTTCGATGCAGAAGAGATCACTCAATACAGGATGCAGTCATTCTACAGATTTTACAATTAGAGAACTATTTTTAATATGTTAAGATATGGAATTTTATTTTTTAGTATTACTGTATGCAAAATATTTTCTTGCTTGTGTGTTTCATTCATTTATTTTCTAATAACAAATGAAAATTTCCCATCTGAAAAATCCAAACCTACTAAAGAAGAAAAAAGAGTAAGGGAGAAACTCACAAATAAATATGGCTTTTCAAAGCAGATACTAAAGTAATATTTAATTGTTCTATAATTTTTATTTCACCATTAAATTTGCTTTCCATACAGTGTATAATATTCTTTTTTTTGCAATGTAATCTTACTTGCTATGCATTGTTTTTGAAATAAAGCTTCCTAACATCTTAATCACATTTGAAGTCTATGAATATACTTCTGCAAATCTCCTCTTCACCAATTTTCTAATCATATTACTTCTAACTCTGTGAACATCCAACCCAACTGTTGGCTGTTACTCATAAATCAGTACACATTTAGACCTCTGGCCATTTCTCTTTCCATGTAAAGTGAATAAACAGATGCATTGATCATGGTTCTGCTCACAAGGAAAATTTCCCTTCAAGATTGTCCTTCAGGAATGTCTCTGAAAATCTCAAGATTGTGTCATGATTCACCTATATGGGTCTGCCAAGCAGTACCTCTATCTCTCATTGACACTTTATGCTCCATTAAATCAATTAGATCACATGGCTCATAAGCGACAGAATAGTGGACCTGCTGCAGAGAGCCTCCTCTTGTTTTGGTTCTCATTCAAAACTAGCAGCTTTTTATTTTATTTTATTTATTTATTTTTAAACTAGCAGCTTTTTATTTTTTTTATTTTGTATTTTGTTTTATTTTTTTTTAGCTGAGTCATCCTGCCACCTGTTGGCAGCTCAACGGCCACTCAGCTCGGGCTGGCATCGAACTGCCGTTTCTCAGAGCTCAGCTCTCACTCTTGAGCGAGCTCTTAACCAACTGAGCCACTCAGCCGGCCCTAAACTAACAGCTTTTTAGATCACTTGTAAATGGCCAGAGTTAGCACACCCAGATTAGGAATACATTTTCTCTTAGTTTTTGGTTTTAAAAACAGCCAAATGTAACAACAAATCTTCACCTTAGAAGAGGTGCCCCACACCACTGGACCCCTAGAAACTCCACTAGGGTAAAAGGTATCTGAATTTGTGTTGGATTTATTTCTCAGTCTCTGGCATGCAAATATTTTACCAGTAAGTCTAGAATACTTGATATTTCTTGATCACTAAGTATAATAAACAATCAACAATAACTTCATCAATGTAATGGGCTAGTTAGTTCAGTGGTATTAAGTACATTCATATTGTTGTGAAATGATCATGACCATACATCTGCCAAGAACTCTTTCCATCTTATAAAACTGAAACTCTATACCCATTAAAAAATAACTCCCCATTCTTCCTGCCACCAAGACCCTGGTAACCTCTACTCAACTTTTTGTGTCCATGAATTTTCTGATTGTGTTTATCTTATATAAATGGAATCACATAATATTTCTCCCTTTACATTTAGCTTATTACACCTGTCTTTTATATTTACTATGTAATTCCTATTATTGATGTATTTAATTTCTTCATGTGGATTTGATTTACTGTCTACTGCCCTTTCATTTCAGTCTAAATGTCTTCCTATAGTATTTCTTGTAGGGCAGTTTTACTAGCAACAAGTCTTTCAGTTTTGCTTATATGTTAATATCTTAATTTTTCCTTCTATATCCACGTTTGCTGGATATAAAAGTCTTGGTTTACAGTCTTTTCCTTTCAATACATTGAATATGTCACCAGGGCCTCTTGACCTCCATGGTTTTGATGAAAAAATAGATTTTTAATGCTATTGAAAACCTCTTGGAAGTGTTGAGCCACTAATCTCTTTATACTTTCAACATTATCTCTTTATCTTTGATTTTTCACAATTTTATTATGAAGGATCTAGGTCTGAATTTCCTTAAGTTTAAACTAAGCAAATTTCATTTAACTTCTTAGATGTTTACTTTTATTCCATGAGATTTGAAAAGCTTTATTCCATTATTTCTTCAAATGTTATTCCTGCCCTTTTATTACTCTTCTTTCCTTCTGGAACTGCTGCTACACTGATGTTAGTACACTTGATGTTGCCCCACATGTCTCTGAGACTGTAGGTGAGGAGACTTCCCAGCAAAAAGATCTGCAATTGTAGAGGATTCAGGCAGATGCAGCCTGAAGTAAACAAGGAACAGGCAGGAAGACAGGATATCTGGCCTCAGTGAGTAAAGGAGAGAATGATGGGAGAACAGGGCCAGCATGATAGATGTGCTACCTTTGGAGTTGACGGCCCTGAGTCTCAGAAGGGACTTATATTTGGTTTAATGCTATCCTCCAGTCACGTTCATAAATAATTAATAAATTTTGAACAATGATTCCACATTTTCATTGTGCATTGGGCCCTGTATGTAATGTAATTGGTCTTATGGGAAAGGACAAATTTAAAGGGATTGATAGGAACCAGAATTCAAATAATTTATTTTAAGTAAGATGGATGGATATTGTTTTGAAGTGTATTGATCAAGGGAGAGTTGCAGTCTAATTTGTAGAGAGCCAAAGTAGTTAAGAATATCAATTCTGAAATCATACTGACTGTGTTTGAATCCAGCTCTGCTACTTAATAGGTATGAAATTTTGGATGATTTGCTTAAATTCTCTGTGCTTCAGAGTCCTTAGGTATAAAATGGGAAATTGATATAAACTATCTCATTGGTTCTGGTGAAGATTGAGTTAAAATATATGTGATGTGGTTAGACTTTTGGAACATTATAAGAACTATACAAGTATTTGCCATTATGATCAGTAGAACTAGTAAAATTTTCATTGTATTTGTTGCACGTTGCCAGCCACTTTGCTGGGGAGCAACGATAGAAGCAGAGTGTCAGGGGATGTGGTCAAATATGAAATAGACAGAGGCCAAATCTTAAAGGGTGAAAAGTTGCAACTTTAAGTTAAAGGGAAACTTGAAAATAAAGAGTGAAATGTTCTGATTTGAATTTTATTCCCTTAGTTCCCTTCTCTTTAATAAAGATTTAGGCTAGTTTCTTTACTTAAAGGACACTCAAAAAAAAAAAAAGAAAAAAGAAAGAAAATAAAATTTGTTATTCTTGCTGTTTCTTGACAAACAGCAACTTGCAACTTTACTGAATTCAGGGCCAGCAGTACTTGCTAGTCTTCTTTGAAGGCTCGAAGGGCCTGAGGCCAACACTGTAATATATTCAAGAAATAGTCCAAGTTTAGGTTTCCTAATGACCTACCCACAAGCAAACTTGTTGAAAATTGTCACATTATAATCCTTTCATGATCCTCAATAATGACTACTTTGTTACTTCACAGACACTTCTCTGATAATGGTGAGGGAAACTCCTAGCTCCTGTAACTTAATTCTCTCTCTAATCTCCCCCCACCTTTTTTTTTTCTTTTGATTATGGCTACAGTTTTTGTTCCTCCATTATCTGACATCTGAAGATCCCTCCAATACCTAAAATTCATTGTCAAATACAAAACCCCCAATACTGAAGAGGGAAATAAAATCATAGTTCAAAGAAGTTTAAATTTCATAAAAATAATGAAACCAGTAGCTTCCAAAAGGGGCTGTTGCTATGGTCATACCCTACATGGCTGTCAATTAGATAATTGCTGTTAGAATATTATTCTAATACCAATAATTATTGGTATTATTGGTTATCAGTAGCCATATTCAATATTTTAATGCATCCAAACAGAAAGATGAAGCAAAGCCATCACCTTACCAACATGGTGACATTGTCTGGCATATTCATCGTGCAAGAAATAGAACAGAAATGGAGACATAAGCAACTTTGCTTCGTTACTGGAAGAAAAGCTTCAGTATTTAGAAGACAGTGGACACATTTTCTGTTATAAAAAGCATGTGAATGTACCGAAAGGAAAATCCTTCAAAAGGATATATTTGTATAAATAAGTAGATCTCATGTAACAGGAGGATGAGGCAGTTCTGGGATATAAAGAATAATAATTAGATAGGTGGCATGGCTTACATACTGCAGTGGTTTACAGTTAAGTTTGCACAGGTTCATCTTGAATGGAAATAAAAATAGAGTCTTCAGCTCCAGCACAAGAAAATCGGTTTCAGTAAAGCTAGGATTTAGCCCAGGTATCTGATTTTGTAATGCCAAAGTAAGGTTAGATGCAGAGGTACATTAAATACTAGGTGGCGATGGCAACACTGCCTTCCAAATTTGGATCCCAATTCTGGTTTCACGTGCCTTGGGCAAGTCTCCTAAAGTTTTCAGTTGATCACATTCATAATCTGATAAATTGGTCTACTAAACTAACTTTTTTTCGCAGTTGCCTATTTTTGTTTCAAATTCTTTCATCATTCTATTTAGGAAAATATATGGGCCTTTTATTTTTCCTATATTAGATTTATAGTCAAACTGTTTATTCATGTTCATTTTTTAGTAAATAGTTCTATAAGAAATTTTAGGGAACTTTGGGTAGGGGAGAATAAATGCCAGTCCTCATGGTTCCAGAAAATGTAAAAACCTAAACCACTCCTCCACTGTTTTAAGTGACTTACCCAAAGTCAATAGGCTCATTTTGAGAGCTATGGCCTGGCCTGAGGACATTTTTTTTTTTTTTTTCAACTTTCAGAGTGAGTCTCACCTCAATGACATGACAGGGAAACATTGAAGACATTTGAGAAAGTGCATTTTAAATTTATTTATTCAACCAATATCCATTGGATGCTTACCTGTGCTAGACTCTGGGTATAAGGAAATGAAGAAAACAGCAAAATCCTTGCTGTTCTGGAGATTATATTTTAGAAGTAGCAGATTTATGAAAAATATGTACAAATACATATATAATGTCATAGAGTGATGCATTTTATGCAGAGAAGACAAGGAAGTTTAGGGGATAGACTGTGATGGTAGCAGAGTGGTGAGGATATTAGCACCATTTTAGATAGGAGCATCAAGGATAATTCTCCTTACACTGTAAAATTTGAGTAGACCTGAATAAATATTTAGAGAAAAACATGCCAGTCAGAGACACCAACAGGTACTAAACACTGAGATAGGAGTTTCTCAGCAGGTTCAAGACACAGAAAAGAGCCCAATAAAAATTGAGCCAAGTGTTGTCTATGTCTATGAATTTTTGTCTATTTGTCTTGCTCCTTTGTTGCTTTCAATTTATATCCAACATATGAGTGAAATCATTTGGTTCTTGGCTTTTTCTGTTGATTTATTTAGCTTAGCTTGATAATCTCAAGGTTCATCAATGTTGTTGCAAATGGCATTATTTCACCTTTTCTAATGGCAGTGTAGTATTCCATTGTATATATACCATATCTTCTTTATTCAATCATCTATTGTAGGACACTTGGGTTGTTTCCATGTCTTGGCCTCCACGAATAATGTTTTCAGACATTTTGGGTAGATACCCAGAATAGTGGTTACTTTTTGGGTAGATATCCAGAGGGAAAGGGGACGGGGGGTAGAGGTAGAAAAGATAAAGTGTGTCAAATATACACCCTTTGATAGAAGGATATTTAACTTTGGGTAGTGAACACACTACAATATATAGATGAAGTATCATAGAAGTGTACATTTGAAAGATACAAAATTTTAGTAACCAATTTCACCCCAATAAAAAAAAAAATGGAGTCAAGTGAGCCACTGGGAAAATGGTAGGGAATGAGGCCAAGAGAGGAGGCCCCAGCACTGGAGAGCCTAGCAGACCACGATGAAAATAATGTTTGTTTTTGTTTTGTTTCTGATTTTTTTCTGTTTTTTCTTTTTTATTTGTTTGTTTCTTTTATATAATTCTCAGTGATATTGGAAACCATTGGGTAGTTTTAAAAAAGGGAAGTCATGATGCAACTTTTTTTTTTAAGAATCAGTATGGACACTATGTGGTGAATAGATTGTACAGGACAAGTGTGATACAGAATGACAATTTAGAAAACTGTTAGAGCAGTTCAAAAGTATAAAAACTTTGTACCTAATGAGTATGTTGATTATAAGAATTCCAAACTTTTCAAGGGACTTTCGGGTCCACAGAGATCGTATCTCATTTACTCCCTCAAAAGAAATTTCAGGGCATATCAGGAAGAGTATGTTCGTGTACTTTCCTTTAATAAAAGGGATAATGGGGTAGAGGGAGGTTATAAAGAAGTCCATTAGGCTTTGAAGCTTTGAAGTGGGAATGAAGAAAGATTGAAAAGGAAAGTTGATGCTTCTATTTTCCAAGTGAGAATAAAATCTAGTTTCAAAAAAGTAATAAATGTGCATGGAATCTTTTCTACCATAAAATCTGAAATGAGGCTTGGTTTTTATTAATGTTTTATTGATGTTTTAAAAGTCCCAGCAAAACTAGTACTCAACCTATGTAAGTTTAAAACTTAGAAAGCTAAAGACAATCTGGAATGCATACATATTTCTTCTTTTTATCTAAAAACTATCACTGAAACATGTAAATACTTTATTCATATTTCTATTCATTTAATTTATGAACTGTCCCATATTTCCTTGAACTATAGCCTATGCTACATCTTACTAAAATTATTATGGTTGCAAATTAAAGTAAATATGCTTCTCATATTTCCCCAGACATTATTCATTACCTCTTAAGATAAAAAAGCCATCTGGAAAATAATTTACACCAGAAGGGTAAAGGAAATAATTACATTATTATAAAATGCTTAGGAAACAAATAGAATACCTTAATTAGTATTTTTGATTATTAACAAGAAAGATAAATTAGATGTTTTTAGGAGAAAAATTGCTTAATCATATTGTGTTTAATAAATGGAGCAACACTTGATGCCACCACACAGGGGTTTTAAAAGGATGATGCTATCTAGACTCATTCATTTTAAGAAATATGAGTTCAACATAACATTATGTAGACAAATCCAGTCTTATTTTTAAGGTAATAAAAATTAGGAGAATTTCTTTGTAGGCAAGACAGACCATACCTCCTGCTCACCACATACCCACCCATACAGACACAAAACATGCACACAGAGAAAAGGAAATATACTATGTATGTGTCCAATTCCACATGAACAATAATTTTCGTATTGGGCATTTGTGAATGTATTTATGTATGTATAGATACTTTACAATAAAAATAAGTTGTGTTTATTAAATGCTTACTGTTTGTCTTATTTATATGATCTCACTTAATATTTAAACAAATAGCTATGATTATCATGAAATACGCCATTGTATTATTCCTTATTCACTGGTGATGACACTGAAACACACAAATTAGCTAATTTTCTGTGATCACACGTTAATAAGAAGGTGAACAAAGAACTAAATGCAAACAGTCTGACTCCAAAGTGTGCTCATAATCATGTTGTAACACTTCTTGTTATGTGTACACGCCTAAAGGTTTAGATATGTGGATGTGGGACAGTAACTTTTGGAAAAGCTGACCTGGAAGTTCTATATTTCAAGACACAAAATTGAGTCCCAAGCTCAAGAAGCCTTCTGAGGATTTCTTTGAAAAATTTACCACTGCCCTACCCCTTGGCCTAAGCAAGTCACACAAGTTAACCTTAAGAAAAGAGAATCAGGGGCCCGCCGAGTGGCGCGGTGGTTAAGCACTGGCTTGGGAAGCCAGCGGCCCTGGTTCGGATCCCACATATGAGGGCCAGTGACACTGCCCTAAACAAACAAACAAACAAACAAAAAACCAAACAAATTTAAAAAAACATTTAAAAAAAAATAAAACAGAATCAGTGATTTTACATTGTTTATTCACATCTAAGGGAAAAATAGGAAGCAATAACTGGTATGTGTTAAACAACAATAATTACGTACCTGGTCACCTGGTAATGTGGGAGTTCCTAGAAACTGTGTAGTATCAATCAGTCAGACAAATCTATCTTCATGTTGTCTGAGAAAATAAAATTATGCTGAACACTTCAGAATATTATGTAAAAGTCAATTAACTTTGGCAGTTGTACTATAGAGTGATTAGTATTTTATTCAGCAAATTATAGCCAGTCAGTGAATTGTATTTAACCCAAATTTAATAAAACACGTAGAGAAAAGACAAAGTAGCAATGCATGACTTTATTTAAAAAGAGAGAGAGGAAAAATAAAAAAGACAAAACCTAAGCAAAGCACTTGCTCATAAACAGACATTGGGTTTCAAAAGTGTAGTAATTTCAGAGTAATCCATGTCTGGAAACTCAAATAGCAAGTTCTTGTTATAAGAACATTCTCTCATTACCATTTAAAATAAATAAAATACCTCCCTTTCCTTGATCTGATGGATTTATCTTTATCTCTCTAAGTGTACCTTTGCTTTGGTGCAGAGTAGATAATATAATTACTAGTACAATTACTTACCTTATTTTTCCCAAGTGAAAAATACTTTTGTGACTTTAAGTACAGTTGGTAAAATTCCATGCCTACAAAACCATGCTTAAAGTCATTCCCCTTTTTACGATATTCAGTGAATAACTCCAAATGTAATTCCCCAGACGAGGTCTAATGGAAGACAAATGAACAGATATAAGTGGAACATGAGCTAAGCCTGTGCATTTGAGGAATGGGGATGACTATCTACATCAAACAGCTGATTGGAGGTACTTATTTGATGTGTTCATTTGCACAGCCTAAATTAGCATCGTGTGTTCATTTCTGCTGCATTGGATGTTCACTTAACTGTATGTACACAGTCATCTACTATGCTCTTAGAAGTCCTGTGTTAAAACAACATGAAACAGATGACTAGGAGTGAAATCAGGGTAGAAAAAAAGACATTCAGTTGCTATATGCATGTGTTGCTGTATCAATATCCATGAACACATGCATAAAGGCATGTACATACATGGATAGAAATGTAAACATATGAGGGTATTCATATACTAAACTTATGCATCCAGAAATTAAAATGCTCACAAATGGAAGAAAGCACAAATATGTGTAGAAACCACCATAACTGTGCCTAAAATTTTTGAAGTCTTGAGCACCCATACAAAATATATATTTACTAATCTTAGTTTAATAACATTTTCTCAGTGAAGACTTCACACAGCCAAGTTGCATTCATACACCACTCCCCCTGCCCCATCGTGGCCTCTACAGAGAAACCTGGTTTGTCTTTGTTGCAGTATGCATTTATCTGTGTGCTTCCTTCATTAATGATTGTCTTTTTTCTCTCAACTGTAAGCTACACAGGCTGCAGGAAGGGAGGTGTGGTGAAGAGGTTAAGCACACAGGTCCCAGCAACGTATTTGCCGAGTCTATATCCCACCTCTTCCTTTTACTACCTGTGTGATCTTGGGCAATTCATTAACATTTTTCTGCCACAATTTCCTCATCTGGGAAGTAAGGAGAATTGTAATAACTGTCTCAAATAATCTTGAGAATATTTAACTACTATATTTTTTAAATCTGAAACAGTGGCTGGCACATTTCAAATGCAATATTAGTATTCATATTTTAATACTTTCACTTATCATTGGATCCTCAACAAAAAGTAGAATGGCAAGCACAATTTATATTCTCAAAGAACATTGAATGGCTGAATGGCTGGCTGACTCAATAAACAAATGGGGAGAAGGGATCACAGAAATTATTTTATTCAGTGATATTCAAATCACTTTGAAACTGGACTTTGGACTCCCTATCTCCATTAAAAGTATGTGCAGAATGTGTAAGCTCAACAATTAAATTATATCAAAGAACAGATACTCTAGTTGAAGGTAAGAGCCCCAAGCTCTAGATGTTTATTTCAGTTATGTCAGCTAAAGGATTAGAGCTCAGCAGAACAGAGAGGAAAATCTCTGATTTCAATTCAACTATTTAAGGTGCACGAGGTTGGAAACAAATACCAAAAGAAATGAAGTCAGCTGTGCAAATCCAGGTGAAAGTCAAAGCTGAGTTCCAATGAAAAACATATACACGCCATGTAAATTATGTGTATTACTCTGAGCTGCATTCCAAAACTCACCAGGAGTGTCCTGACTGCTCTCCTTGAAGTCATGGCTACAGGCCCATAGATAAACCTTTGTAAGAAAAATGCAAAGGGAAAAAAGCCTAAAAATAAGACAAATGAACAACAACAAAATAAAACCTAAGCTTCCTTTACTTCTGCCCTTGCCACTTCCGGTTCAAAATAAAACCTAAGCTTCCTTTACTTCTGCCCTTGCCACTTCCAGTTCTGAATTAACTCATTTGACAAACATTTGAGAACCTTCGGTGAGGCAGCTTGTTCTCAGACTCATTTGCAAACAAAAAGACAAAAATCTCTGCCATCACAGAATTCTATTAAAAAATGCTTTAAATAAAAGATTTCTGGGACATTGGGCAAAACGAGATTGAAGAAACTTCCAGGATGACATCTCAAAACAGTTCTTAGACCTTGATACACAGAAACAAGTACAATTTTTAACATTAATATTTGCTTTTTCAATTAGGTTACATAGGATAATATATATTGTAATTTTGGCAACAACTCTTTATTGAGCAAAAAATGGCCATCTTTCAGTAACTTTTATTCTCTGTCACTTGGCCATTAATACTATGTTACATAATCCAGATGAACAAAGAGTTTGGGGAGTTCCAGTAAGATGGTGGAATAGATGGACGCTCTCCGAACTGCCTCCCAGGATCACATCAAAATTACAAATAATTTATACAACATTTAACCTCGGAAGTCCCCTGAACATTAGATGAACAGAACCTCTAAACGAAGGACCTAAAGAAGAGGCCAGGGCCGGCCGAGTGGCGCGGTGGTTAAGCGCTGGCTTGGGAAGCCAGCAGCCCCGGTTCGGATCCCACATATGAGGGCCAGTGACACTGCCCTCAAAAAAAAAAAAAGAGGAGGCCACATCAAGTCTGGTAGGAGGGGTGAAGACGAGAGAGGGCGAGCCCCATGAGGGAAGTCCCAGCTGTGGGGAGGTTTCTCCAGTTGGGGGAGAGATCCTCCAGCCTCACACCGAGCTTACTAGCCCAGAGTTGCTTTGCCAGGAAGGGGAGTTCCATGATACTGGGCAATAGAAATTAGTGAGGATTCTCTTTGCTCAGCTCGGTGAGGCTGAGGGCAGCTGGAGAACCAGCAGGGCCGGTGTACAGGTTTGCTCACCGGTGAGCACTCACCCGATTCCTGTTGGAGGGAGTAGCTGCGTGAGCCAGGCCCAGGAGCCTGTGGGGAAGGACTGAACTGAGCACCTTTGGTGCAGAAGCTGGAGGTTTTGGCACTATTGTTCCACTGGTGTGGCACTTGCCCACGAGCAGTGTACAGGAGGGCGCCATTTTTTCTGGCTTGGGCCCTCCCACAGAGGGTCAGATCTGGGATCACATTGGTCTAGTGAACTTGGTGCAGGAGTGCATGCGTGCGTGTGCATGCAGCCTTGGATTCCCACCCTCCACCCTGCTTGTGTTGCGTTGCCAAGGAAATGCCAGTGGGGTGCCCTTCAGCTCCATCAGACTGCTCACTGAGACGTGCGTGAACCACTCTGGATTCCCACCCTCCTCCCTGCTTGTGCTGCGTTGCCATGGAAATGCAGGGTGGGTGCTCTCCAGCTGCATCAGTCTGGTCACTGAGACTCATTAGCGGACAACCTGCAACAACCTGTGAAGATATTTTTTTTTTTTTTGTAATGAGCACAGTTCCAGAGTACACAGCAGCTAATTGTGGAAAGCTCACTGCAACCCTGAGCAAGTGGTCTGCAGATTAAAGAGGACGGAGATCCCCAACCTCTTTCTTTTCTTTTTTTTTCTCTTTTTTCCTTTTCTCTTTTTCCTAGGCGATCTATCTAATACATCAAAGCATTCACAGAGCAAACACCAGAATGAGAAAACAAAGAAACATATCCCAAGTAAAAGATCAGAAGAAAACTCTAGAAATGGAACTAAATGAAACAGAGGTATCCAAACTTTCCGAGACAGAGTTTAGAACACTGATGATAAGAATGTTTAAGGAACTTAGCGAGGACATAAAGGATAGGGAAACCGTAAAAAACAACCAGTTAGAACTAAAGAATACAATAACTGAAATGAAGAACACACTCGAAGGAATCACCAGTAGAATAGATGAAGCAGAGGAGTGGATCAGCAAATCAGAAGGCAAAATAGCAGAAATCACCCAGCTGGAATAATAAAAAGAAAAAAGAATAAAAAAGAATGAAAATAGTTTAAAAGCCCTGTGGGACAAAAAGATTTGCAACAATTTTTTCATCATAGGAATACCAGAAGGATAAGAGAAGAAGCAAGGGATTGAGAATGTATTTAAAGAAATAATGACTGAAAACTTCCATACCATGGTGAAGGAAATTGACATACAAGCCCAGGATGTACAGAGAGTTCCAAACAGGCTGAATCCAAACAGGCCCACACCAAGACACATCATAGTTAAAATGGCAAAGCTTGAAGACAAAGACAGAATCCTAAAAGCAGCAAGAGAAAGACAGCAGGTTACATACAAAGGAACTCCTATAAGACTAACAGCTGACTTTTCTTCAGAAAATCTGCAGGCCAGAAGGGAATGGCAGGAGATATTCAAAGTGACACAAAATAAAGGTCTACAACCAAGATTGCTCTTGGTTAAGTGATTGCATGGCTATCACTTAAAATTGAATGAAAGATAAAGAGCTTCTCAGAAAAGAATAAGCTTAAGGAGTTCATTACCACCAAGCCAGCATTGCAGGAAATGGTAAAAGAGCTGTTTTAAACAGAAGGGGAAAACAAGCTAACCCAGGAAGACAAGAAATACAAATAACAAAATGGCAATAAATATATACCTATCAGTAATTACTTTAAATGTGAATGGGCTAAATGCTCCAATCAAAAGACACAGAGTGACTGAGTGGATAAGAAAACAGGACCCATGCATATGCTGTCTACAAGAGACTCATCTCAGATCAAAAGACACACACAGACTGAAAGTAAAGGGATGTAATAAGATATTTCCTGCAAATTGAAATGAGAAAAAAGCTGGAGTAGCAATACTTATTTCGGTCAAAATAGACTTTAAAATGAAGACTACAATAAAAGAAAAAGAAGGGCACTACATAATAATAAAGGGATCAATTCAACAAGAGGACATAATCCTAGTAAACATCTATGCACCCAATATAGGAGCTCCTAAATATGTAAAACAGATTCTGACAGACATAAAGGCAGAGATCAACAGTAACACTATCATAGTAGGGGACTTCAACACCCCGTTGTCACCAATGGACAGATCCTCCAGACAGAAAATCAACACAGACATAGTGGCCTTAAATGACACTTTAGACCAGCTGGATTTAATTGATATTTTTAGAGCATATCACCCCAAAGCTACAGAATCTACATTCTTCTCAAGTGCACATGGAACGTTCTCCAAGATAGATCACATGTTAGGCCACAAAACAAGTCTCAACAAATTTAAGAAAATTGAAATCATATCAAGTGTCTTCTCTGACCACAATGCTATGAAACTAGAAATCAATTATAAGAAGAAATCTGGAAAGCTTACAAATACAGGAAGGCTAAATAACATGCTACTAAATAATGAGTGGGTCAAAATGAGATCAAGGAGGAAATCAAAAGATACCTCAAGATAAATGAAAATGAAAACACCACAACCCCAAATCTCTGGGATGCAGTGAAAGCAGTCCTAAGAAGGAAGTTCATAACAGTGCAGGCCTACCTAAAGAAGGAAGAAAAATCTCAAATCAACAGACTCTCTTTACACCTAAGGGAACACGAAAAACAAACAAACAAACAAACAAAAAACAACAGCAAAACAAGCCTAAAGGGAGTATAAGGAAGGAAATAATAAAGACCAGAGCAGAAATAAATGAAATAGAGAACAAAAAATACAATACAAAAGATCAATGAAACCAAGAGTTGGGTTTTTGAAAAGATAAACAAAATCGACAAACCCTTTGCACGACTAACCAAGAAAAAGAGAGGAGGACCCAAATTAATAAAATCAGAAATGAAAGAGGAGCAGTGACAACAGAAACCACAGAAATACAGAAAATTTTAAGAAAATACTATGAGCAACTATATGCTAACAAATTCGACAATCTGGAAGAAATGGATAAATTCCTAGAAGCATACAATCTACCAAGTCTGAACCAAAATGAAACAGGAACTCTAAACAGACTTATTACTGCCAAAGAAATTGAATCAGTAATCAACAATCTTCCAACAAACAAAAGCCCTGGACCAGATGTCTACACAGGTGAATTTTACAAAATATTCAAAAAAGAATTAGTACCTATTCTCCTCAAACTATTCCAAAAAATACAGAAGGCTCCCAAACTCTTCCTATGAAGCCACTATCACCTTCATTCCTAAGTCAGACAAAGATATTACAAAAAAGGAAAACTACAGGCCAATATCCCTAATGAACATAGATGCAAAAATTCTCAACAAAATACTAGCAAACCGAATTCAGCATCTCATTAAAAAGATCATACACCACGATCAAGTGGGATTCATTCCTGGTATGCAAGGTTGGTTCAATGTCCGCAAATCAATTAAGGTAATATATCACATTAACAAAATGAAAAATAAAAATCATATGATCATATCAATAGATGCAGAAAAGGCATTTGACAAAATCCAGCAGCCATTTATGATAAAAACTCTTAGCAAAGTGGGAATAGTGGGATCATATCTCAACATAATAAAGGCCATATATAATAAGCCCACAGCAAACATTGTACTCAATGGGGAAAGGCTGAAAGCTTTCCCCTTAAGATCAGAAACAAGACAAGGCTGCCCGCTTTTACCACTTCTATTTAACATAGTTCTGGAAGTTCTAGCCACAACAATCAGACAGGAAAATGAAATAAAAGGCATCCAAATTGGAAAAGAGGAAGTAAAATTGTCATTCTATGCAGATGACATGATACTACATATAGAGAATCCCAAAGACTCCACCAAAAAAACTGCTAGAACTGATACACGAATTTGATAAGGCAGCAGGATACAAAATTAATATTTAGAAATCAGTGGCATTTCTATACACCAATAATAAACTATCAGAAGAAGAAATCAGAAAATCAATCCATTTTACAATTGCTTCAAAAACAATAAAATATCTAGGAATCAATTTAATTAAAGAAGTAAAAGACCTATATTCAGAAAATTATGAGACACTGAAGAGAGAAATCAAAGAAGATACAAATAAATGGAAATACATACCATGTTCATGGATAGGAAGAATTAATATAGTTAAAGTGTCAATACTACCTAAAGCAATTATAGATTCAGTGCAATTCCAATGAAACTACCAAGGACATTTTTCTCAGAAATAGAACATAGAATCCTAAAATTCATATGGAGCCACAAAAGACCCCGAATAGCTACAGCAATGTTGAGAAAGAAGAATGAAGTGGGAGGCATCACACTACCTGACATCAAAACATATTACAAGGCTACAGTAATCAAAACAGTATGGTACTGGCATAAAAACAGACACATAGACCAATGGAATACAATAGAGAGCCCAGGAATAAACCCATCTATATACAGTCATTTAATCTATGACAATGGAAGCAAGAATTTACACTGGAGTAAAGATAGTCTATTTAACAAATGATGCTGGGAAAATTGGACTGACATGTGCAAAAAAATGAAAATAGACCACCTACTTATACCATATACGAGAACAAACTCAAAATGGATTAAAGAATTAAATGTAAGACCTGAAACTATAAAACTCCTAGAAGAAAACATAGGGAGTAAGTTTGAAGAAATTACCCTGAGTAATATTTTTACTGATATATCCCCTCGGGCAAGGGAAATAAAAGAAAAAAATGAACATATGGGATTACATCAAACTTAAAAGTTTTTCACAGCAAAGGAAATCATCAATAAAACAAAAAGGCAGCCTACTGAATGGGAGAAGATATTTGCCAACAATATATCTGATAAGCGGTTGATATCCAAAATTCATAAAACACTCATGCAACTCAACACCAAAAAAACAAACAACCCAATTAAAAAATGGGCAGAGGATATGAGGAGGCATTTCTCTAAAGAGGACATACAGAGTGCCAAAAGGCATATGAAAAAATGTTCAACCTCACTAATCATCAGAGAAATGCAAATAAAAACCACAATGAGATAACACCTCACTCCAGTCAGAATGGCTATCATCAACAAATCAACAAACAACAAGTGCTGGTGAGGGTGTGGAGAAAAGGGAACCCTGGTGCACTGTTGGTGGGACTGCAAATTGGTGCAGCCATTATGGAAATCAGTGTGGAGGTATCTCAAAAAACTGGAAATGGAACTGCCGTATGACCCAGCAATTCCACTTTTGGGTATCTACCCAGAGGTATCCAAGACGCTAATTTGAAAAAAATATATGCACCCCTATGTTTATTGCAGCACTATTTACAATAGCCAAGACTTGGAAACAACTGAAATGCCCATTGGTAGATGACTGGATTAAGAAACTGTGGTACATTTATACAATGGAGTACTACTCCGCTAAAAAGAAGAATGAAATCATACCATTTGCAACGATATGGATGGACCTAGAGACTATTATGTTAAGTGAAATAAGTCAGTCGGAGAAAGACAAATACCATATGATCTCACTTATATGTAGAATTTGAAAAACTGAATGAATGAGCAAAAGAAACAGAAGCAGTCTCATAGATATAGAGGAAAAACAGGGTTGCTAGTTGGGAGGGGGGTGGGGATGAGGGAGAAGGGGAAGGGATTAGACAGCATAAATAGATAACTACAGTATTGTCACAGGGATATGAAAGACAGTTCGGGGAATATAATAATGTTGTTAAAATTTTGTGGGGTGTCAGATGGTCACATGTTTTATTAGGGAGACCACTTCATGGATGGAGTAGAGGCTTGATTATGGCACTGTATACCTGAAATTGATGTTGTATAATATTGTATGCCAACTGTAATTGAATATATTGACAGTCACGGGATGTGGATTATATGGTGGAAGGGAGTCAAAGGAATTATAATAGATAGTATGATATGGGGGGAGGAGTAGGGGGGAGAATTGGCAGAGAGACTTGTCACTTTGAGGGGTAAAAAGTATAACTATTGCACTTTGTTGTACACCTGAATCTAACTAAAAATAAATTTAAAAATAAAAAGAGTTTGGGGAAGTTTAGGACTGTACACATGACTGAGAAAACATCCCCCAAGTAAATAAGTATGTTTTCATTACTCTCTCTGTCTGGTCAACTGACCCTACTCTACAGTGCCAACAATTTTTTCAGCCTCTGCCACAATTAATGCTTGTATTTACTTGAGCTATGAAAATAAAAGATTCCATTATCACAAAGTTCACAGATATTGTTTTAATCCAGCTATCCACATTGTAAATCTAAAACAGTAAATGTCTCCTTTACATATAACTGTCTTAGAATTGTAATCCAGTATATTTTAAGAAACAGAATTGTGTCTTAAATATCATTGCAATGCTAAATGTATGCTTAAAGAATGAAAAAAAAATTATCCATCTAGTATATCTAATACTCAGAGATTTGAGATCTCATAGAAAACCACATCCAAATGAGTTACTGAATTTTTCACTTTTCATCCGAGAATGTTGGCATTGGATAATAGACACAGTCAGCATTCATTTAGGTGTTTACACTTTAGGCACTCATTCAATTTACATAGTTAATACATATAAAAGGAAACACAAAGTCCAAAACAAACATCTAACTTAGTAAATACATAGCTTTGATATGTATTTAAAAAAAAAGCTAGAGAGGAATAAATTGTTGTAGCTCTAGTAATACCTATATTAAAATAAGTTATTCCTATGGAAAGTATGTTTATTTTTCAATAGAAATCAATTCATATTTTGAAAAGCATAAGTAATCTTTCACTGCTTACCATTACAGGTACATGACAGGATTTTACTACCTATCATCATCCAGGTTAATGTTTTCTTCCATATGAGGATAGTTAGGCTATGAGTGTTAACTCCTCAAAGACAACTGTCTATTTATTGAACTGTTAATTAAAAGACATAATAAGAAATGGCACCTCTCTTATAGACAAAAGCCACATGTATAAGTAAAGCATTTTAAACCTCTCTAATGTTATTTTAAAGCAATTTGACGATGGAAAGAAATAAAAGACATTCATTAAAGTCATAGAGCACTCTAAAAAAAGAATTCTGCACTTAACTATTAAATGGAATTCAGAATATGTCTTTAAAAATATTTATAAAGCTCTTCTGCTACAAATTCCTTTTGTTTTGAAACAAATACTGCTATGAATACACCACAGTAAACTCTGAGGATACATTATGCTATCTATCATTACAGAAAAAGTATATACATTATACTCATATAAAGCCCACTTGATAATGGCAGTAATTAAGAGAAGCGATTTGATTATATAATCACGTGCTTAAAAAGGAATTTAGAGCACAGAAAACATAATTTACAAATGAAGCCATTCAAATTTGATTAATATGAAGCCTAATTCTCATCTTTCGTCAGGATATGCTATAAAAATTTCAGAAACTATCAGCCTGACTCTCTTTTTATTAGTCCCAAAGATGCCTCAAAACATACTGTGCTACGGTGATTAACTTTCCATAGGATCCATAGAGTCTAGGAATGAAATTGGGGTAGGGGGTGGGAGTAGAAAAGTGAAGCTAAATTAAAATTAAATGATCTGTTTCTCTTTCATAAACCTTTGGAGATGGTTAGGGTTTATGGGCACAGTGGAGGAATTACAAGGAACAGGACTTGGGAAACTAGCAATATTCGCTTTCATAGAATTAAACTTTAGAGTTGAGAAGGAGTCAGCAGAATTATTCTGCAAGCACATCAGCTATATGAAAGTATCACAATATTACCTCTACTGTTAATGACAGTTGGCCATTTTTCCAAATCACTAATTTTTTTCTGACTGTCATTGTGATCAAAGGTGTGCCATTATGTCCCAGAATTTAATTTCATCTATTGACATATTTCATTATACGTATATAACTATTTTATAACACAGCCTGCCAGGATACAGTGCTCCAAATATATTAATTGTGCCTTGGCAGGTCCATTATATAAAACTGATGGTTGTATATGCTTTCTGCAAAATGGATCTTATATATATTTGGTCACTTAACCCAGACTAACTTGATCATTTAACCCATTCATTTGAGCCTGTAAGTTTGATGCTATATTGGTCCTATCAATCAGATAACTATTCAAATGTCAGTTCCCCTTGCTTGTGAGCTACGTTCAAATTATTCAGGAGTGAATTAATTTTGTCAGTGATATTCCTAAGTAGAGCTCCAACTTTTTTTTTTTTTTTTGAGGGCAGTGTCCCTGGCCCTCACAGGTGGGACCCGAACCGGGGCTGCTGGCATCCCAAGCCAGCGCTTAACCAGCGCGCCACTCGGCCGGCCCTAGAGCTCCAACTTTAAAGATGATCACAGCCATTGATTTGTTTTAACAATATATTTGTTTTCAAAGTATACAAGTTTGGGTTTATGGGTTCTACATGGCTGCTATACTGGCGTCAAATTCTCAATTTTTTTTTTATTTTTTTTTTGAGGGCAGTGTCACTGGCCCTCACATGTGGGACTGAACCGCGGCCGCTGGCTTCCGAAGCCAGCGCTTAACCACCGCGCCACTCGGCCAGCCCTCAAATTCTCATTTTTAAATGTATATTATTTGCTTGCATAAATGTGTTTGGGATCCCACTTCCCTTCCCACATTCCACTCCCCAATTTCCTACCAAAAATCATGCCGAGCATTTCAAACAACTTGATTCCAAACTTGGGGTAATTCCAGCAGACAACCATAGGGATGTGTCTGTAGAATGCCAAAAAAATGAATCAGCTGTGTCAGAGATTTACTCATTCATCCAGATATCTTGTTTACATAATACCAAACATTTTTAATGAATTCTGTTAACTGACTAAACCCCTGACAAAATCGCCTTTACCTTGTTTAGACATGGTTCAAAATAATAATAATAATAATAATTATATATATATATATATATATATATATATATATATATATATATAGTGCCAAAAAATGTATACAAGTGGACACTTTGGTCAACATTGCTCAAGCAGTAGTTCGCCGTAATCAGAAGAGTCTGGACGCTGATGGTAACCACTTTGAGCACCTCTTGTAATTGCAGAAGTCAAATGTGACTTGTATATTTATCTTTTGTTATTGGCATATATTGAGTATTACAATTCTATGCAGTTTTTTCCTTTCTTAAAATATGTATACAGTTTTTTGTATATATATATATATATATATATATATATATATATATATATATATATATATATATATATTCCAACCTTGAGGAAAGTAACCCCAATTGCCAGCATGGGCCGAAATCTTTATAATTTAATAGCAATTTGGATTCTAAGAATGCTGAAGATCCAAAACATATTCTCATCCTCCAGCTCTTTTCAAAAACTATAGATCATAGAAGCCCTAGATACTGAAATGAACCATAACAATTAAATGTTATATTTCATATGAATTCAAAACAGACCAATTTATACTGGGCAATTTACTGATGACAATGACTATTTATGACTGTGGATATCCTTTTTAATTAGGTTATTGCTTGAGGATCTTAATCAGACAGGGATCTTTTGGAAAATTTGCAGACTATAAAGTATGTAAAATTGTGAAAAATTGCATGCTTTAAAAACTTAGTATTTCCATCAAGCCTATGGTCTAAAAAGGGTATGAAGACAACAGCAAATGAATGTTTTTTTTTAAACACAGTTTCTTGGCGTTTACAGTATTTTTTCTTCTCTAGTCGCCCTCCCTTCAAAGTGGGTCAACTGTTTTTCCTGGTTTTTTTCCACTTCACATTCAGTACAATGAGGCATTTGCAATTTCTGTCAAATAATACAAAAAGACAATTAGGAGAGTTAAAATAAAAAATAAAAAATAAGGGGATAATTACAATTGTAATAGAATAATAATGTAAATTCATATACCTCATCCAATATCTTACAGAAAACTGATGTCAGACAAAAATAAAATAAATTAAAATGTGTTAACACTGCTACTTCAAGAAATACATAAAATATTGTCTATGAATGGCAAGATATTTCAAAAACTACTTTGAAAAATACTTTAGTCAAATCATTCAATTACGACTAATTTAACCTCAAATTTGAAATATGTTGTGTTAAGTGATATTAACCTTCAGAATTGCCAGGCTATATTATTTTTGGTCAAATACAGGACAGTATAGATCGAAGTTCAGAATTAAGCTCCTGAGTTGTGTGTTTGTTGTTTGTTTTTGTGGGGGAGATGTACTTCTTTCTATTTCCAATGCTTTCCAAAGTCTTCTGTATATCTTCTTTGTCCCATAAAGAATAGATGAGTGTTTTTTGTTTATTGTTTATTTTTGTTTTGTTTCCTGGTTGTATGGAAGGGGAGGGCCACTTCCCTCACCCTTTTCCTTCTGGGAACTTCGTGTAATCAAACCAAAAGCTTAGTGGTCATGGAAAGGTTCAGAAGCACAAGGTGAAGGAAATATCTTCTATTAGCCAAGAAAACACCCCTGCTTCAGGTAGAGTAAGAGAGAAAATCATCAAACCCAATGTATTTAAGAAATTGTCTATGACATGAAACCAACCAACAACCAAAGCATACCTTCGGGGTAGGCTCTGGTTCGGCAGTGTCATTTCTTGCGGGGGTTTCTTTATGCTTCATTAAACAGGTCCCATCCACCTGTAAAAGCTGCAATTGAAAAAAGGTCAATGAAATTAAATTAAATGAAGGGGTTAGAAAAAAACTCCTTTGAACTCTTCTCACTGAGACATTTCTTGCACTTTGATACATGCTGAAAGGCCAAGCTAGGGAAATCATCACCACATGAGTGGGATCCCAAGGGGAAAGCAAGCATTCACAGTCGGCCTTTGGATCTCAGTGGTTCTTATGGCAGTCATCGACTACAACAAAGTTCAATTCCAATGGCAAGTTCTTTCTTTGCAAAAAGTTTAAAAAAAAAAAAAAAAAAAAGAAACTATTATATTTACATTGTGACTAGACTGCACAATTTAAATATGGTCTATATGCCTGCAGCAACATCAATATTGCAAACCAGGAAGCAATTTAAACAATGTGATCAACACTCTGTCTAGCAAAAATCTTCAATAACTTATAAATATTATATTTTGAAGTAAGATCACATATTTTACTAACCAGAAAACCTCATCTTACTTATTAGTCTCAACAGTTTTGAAGAAGATCAATTACTGTCAGTGTATTCCAATTGGGCTTCATTTCCATTTTAACCAAAGTTAATATATTGAATTTTCCCTGCCTCCCTCCCTCTATCCCTTGCTCCCTCCTTCTCACCCTTCCTCCATTTTTAACCTCCTTCTTTGTCTGCCACTCTTTTATCTTCCTTTCCTCACTACCTCTCATTCTCCTATCCTCCTTTCCTTTTTCTTCCTCTTTATTTTGACCAAATTTTTAAAGTAACCATAAAAATTGTTTAGTGTAAGAATATGCATTTTTTTTTTGGGGGGTGGTATTTTCCAAAGCCTTTTGCCTATGTAAACCAGAACTTAGGTGTTTAATAGTCCATGTCCACCACTTAGTTCTGACCTTGTGTGTCAGTTTGTCCTTGAGGGTCAGACAGATGGGTACTGAAGCTGGTTTTGAACTCTAAAGTTCTATAAATTCAACAAGTAAATGATAACAAAAGAGGTTGTATAGGAGATTTAACCTAGTCAAATTCAGATTTTAGAGCAAAGTTATTTTATACATTCTGTATTCTTACACTATATTGGTCTTAATTGAACACTCACCTATGTGTATGACAGTCCACCTTCATAAAAATCTCTCTTGTGGCATCCTACAAACTAGCTACTCATTCCCTCCATGCCACATAATTTCTACCACTAGATAGACTCAGTAACACTTTTCTGTTCTAAAGGGACAGTGCATATAAACGTCTTAGCTCTTAACATTGTTTTTGTATGTGTAAGCATATATGGCTCCTCAATATGTTGTGAGTTTCCTTAAAGACAAAGGCTACGTTTATCAGCCCCAGGGCTCAGCTAGATGTCTGTCAGATAGCAGGTGGTCAATATATAACCTCTGAATAAGTAACATATGAATAAAACAAACTTAGGCTGTGAAAATATTATAATTCTTAGAGTTTTAATAAATGTCTGATTCTTTATATGATTAAATTTAGATATATTTGATTCAGGCTCCAAAATGGTTATACATAGGCCCATCTTTTAAATAAGCCTACAGTAGAGTGGAAAATTAAGATTGGAGCTATAACAATATAAACAAGTAGTCAGAACCTCGACTACCTAATTCCCAAGAATTTTAGGAAGCTGTGCAGTGGGATTTTCTATTTTGCCTAAGAAATAAATTTGTTTATTTTTATATTTCATGGGTTTGTGTCAGACCTAGAATCTAAAATTACCCTGGAAACATTATAATTATTCCATGTTTATTGTAGTAATATAACTGGTCTTTGTTTTTATTATACTTGCATTCAGCCATTTAAAAGTTAACTAAAGTAGGTATATGAAATCAAGCTCAAAAAACATGGTAAGTGCAAAAAGTAACCTGCACAGTGTAGGATTTCCAGAATATATTTAGAAGAATGAAGTTCAAAGCTCTTAAAAGTTTGGGGAGGGCCGGCCGAGTGGCGCGGTCGTTAAGCGCTGGCTTGGGAAGCCAGCTGCCCCGGTTCGGTCCCACATATGAGGGCCAGTAACACTGCCCTCAAAAAAAAAACAAACAAAAAAAAAACCAAACCCAAAAGTTTGGGGAAAAGTTTATTTGAACATTACATAGTTGTATTTAAAATATTCTCCTTAGAGTTTTGTTCTTTAATGATCTATCTACATAATCAAATAAGGTGATTGTTTTTTTTTCTTTTTTATTATTAGCTTCAGGTGTACAAAACAATGCAACAGTTATCCTTTTCTCCCCTTATAAAGTAATAATCCCCCTCCCCCCAATCATTTCCCCTCCTCCCTCAATATCATACGTATCTATTGCAATTCCACTGACTCCGTTCCTACACTATACTCCATATCCCATGACTATATGTGTATTAAATTATAGTTAACATATACTATGATTCAGCGGCAGCTTCAGATGTACAGTGCAGAGGTCAGGCCTCTACACCATCCATGAAGTGGTCTCCTTACCAAGACATGAGTCCATCTAGTCCCCTAAAAATATTTACATTATTGATTTTGTTAAAAGAATACTTCTGGGGGATGAGTCAGTCCTATAAATACAGGCTTGGATTTTTAAGCAGCACTCCAGCAATTACAATACACAATGAAATTTGAAATCCACTTTATAATGCACAAATGCATTACACATCTCTTAGAAGGAGATATGATACAACCATTTCTCAAATCTATTTGACCTCCAAACCATTTTTTTGTATATATGGAACATGACTTGAGGTCACTGTCATGAGAAAAATGCTAAAGGATTTTCAGTGGAGTATGTTCTTAAAGCAAGCATAGCTGACTATTTGAGACAAGACTTTGATAATCTGAACAATGAAAATTTATTAAATTTTAACATTAAAGAAAATATTATGTGACCAAAAGTAAACTCACCAGATGATCTGAACAGTAAATCCCTACCTGGGCACATCATGATGGGTAGTCATGCCCCAGGCATATAACTTTGTTTATATTTGCCTTAAGGGAGCCCTGTCTTCTTTCTTGTGTATCTAGGTTAACACACCTTTGAAATGCCAGAGTAATCCTCTTTTTCAGACCCCTCAGAGGTATAACTACCCTCAAGGGAGTACATAATCTTGGGTCCACTTCACTTTCTCTCACCTCCATGTAACCTTCCTTTCATTCCCGCCTTAATTCCAAATGTATAAAAGAAACTGCAGAACTACCATTCTCCAGAGCATCTGAGATCTTGCTTCCCAGCATGTCATGAATTTGGCTCAAATAAACTCTTATAAAAATACTGTACAGGTTTAGACATTCTTATGGTGACAGGGGAGAGAAGAGGAGAAGAAAAGTAAATAGACAAATGAGTACTTACTTAAAAGGATACAAAAAAAAATTAGTACTAATACTTCTGACATTATAGATAAAAATAATAAAAATAAACATAATTGATCTTTCTCTTTGGGAGGAATAAAAATAAGAACAAGGATTTCAAGGTTATGAAAATTTGTGTTTATATATTTAAAGATTTATCCAATAAAATGTTTTTGAAGTCATACTCATTATCATTTCATATAGAATTAAACCAATGGATGTACTTCTAGGGAGCCGGCTTGGAAATAACATAATGTAATTCTTAAAACAAATGCTCTTCATTTAGAGAATCTATACTGTAGAGTGAAAGGTGTGGCTACCAAGAAAAAAAAAATGGAGTTAATTATATATATCTATATATTTAATTGAGTTCCTACTGTGAGCCAGGTACTGTTTCAGGGCTGGAAATAGAACAATGAAAAAGACAAGATTTTTACACCTAATGGAATTTACGTTTTAGTGGAGAAAGCAGAAATAAATACAGAAACAAGGACATATGAAAGAGAATATCAGAGAGTGATAAGTGCACTGGAACTGACTCTTGAATAATGGCTGGAGTTTTGTTTGTTGGTTGGGGTGTGTGTGTGTGTGTGTGTGTGTGTGTGTGTGTGTGTGTTTGTGTGTGTGTGTGTGTCTTAGAGTCATGAGGATAAAGAAGTAAAAGCAGACACATTGTGAAGGGACAGCACAACAAAAGTAATAGTGGTGAGGTCAGCTGAGATAGGAACTACTGAGAGATGACTACAGTGGGGACAGTTCATGGAAGAACCTATAGATCAAAAAGTGACAGTTATACTCAATTTAGCAGTTACAAAGACACAAATTATATTGTAAATATCCTGCAGTAATATGTCTATTTTTCTAAGAAAGTTTACAAGTTATTGCTTTCTTTATACTGGAAACTAAACATATTCACCAATAGGACCTAAAGTGATCATTCCATACGATACTTGCTGAAAAATGCTATCAGCAGAACCTCCTCCCTTCAGTGACAAGTTTGGCAATCATGCCACTTTTATAAGCATTTCCCTCTCATAAGCACGATTCTGGAGCTTTCCAGGACTTGTTAAGGCAGCTCCTTTTTCTTTCTCTGACCAGGTTGACAGGGGATTGAAACTTGGATAATTTTTTTTCAGAAATTTGGTTTAAATACTTGAATGTTTTGAGTTGAAGTTTTAAACTACACAACTGAATAAAAACAAAAAATTTCCTTTCCAAATGATGCACTTTCTCTTTATGCCTAAAACTTATATACTACATATCATGGAAGCATACTTAGCTTCTCATCACAAGCAAGAAACACTAAAACTTGATGCTTTAATGATCATATATCTCAAGTTGTAGTAAATCTTGAGACTTTTCCTTTTATATGCATTGACCAGAACCTAAGGAAAACAATACCAACAAGAACCACAATACTTTATATAGTTTAATTGCTATGTATAGATTCAGGAGAGGTCTTTGTTTGAGGATTATGTTATTTTAGCTTGCAAAAACGAAACTTGCAGGTAACAGCCAGCAGCAGACAGTCCTTCCATGGGTAACAATATAAACCATTTCTCATTAAAACAATTTAGTATGTTAGGCTCTAATCCTTCCCTGTTTTTCATAGATTATGGAGTTTATCTCTTTATTTCTTTCTTAGGATACTGAATTGAACTATCAGCTTTCTCTAACTTTGCCTTTCTCCAAACCGTCTGCAGTACAGCTTCCAGAAATGTCTTTCTAACATATATTTCCATTGATAATACACTGCATAAAAATCAATCTAATGAAAACTATTCAGAAAAATATTACCCTACAAACAAACTTGTGATGTCCTATTGCTTGTAAAATATATACTTATTTAAATAGCACATCAGCTCATTTATAATTTGGCTACATTTAATGTCCTCTCTTAACACTCCCCATATTTAATGTAATAGCCACAGCATTTCCCCTGTTCTTCAAACTTTACAAGCAAGTTGATATCTCTCAAATTTTGCTTGGGACTCATTATGCTGCAAATGACCACAATGTAATTACCCATGTTGCAAACTGCCAACTCTCATTTAATGAGCAGTTCAAAGTATAAATTCATGAGGACCACATTGATCTGTAGTGTTGATAAGCTCTATGCATCCTTTCTATCCTTCCATCTTTCATGCCTTCCTTTAAGACAGGGAACATCATAAAACAATGATGCTGAACCAAATGGAAATGTGTCACTTCTCCAAATATCCTTTTGGCCAGCCATAACTAATAGGGAGAGTAGGGAGATTTTCTAGCCCCAAAAGAGAAAGAAGATCCCCTGAGAAGATCAGATACCACCCATATTGACAAATATTCTGAACTAGCTTCCCTAGCAGTTCATATTTGAACAATAGTTCACTTGGAACTCTGGGATTTTTTTATGGTTAGTATGAAAATATAAGGTCCTACCAAATTTTTCCATGCTTCTGTTCACCCTGTTTGTGCTAGGCATGATAAGTGAAGAGGCAGGCAGAGAAGACTAAAGAGATGGATAAGATGAAAGAGTCAGAGACTGTCTTCTTAAACAAGTGAGATGTGATATAGGAGCAAGGTCATCAGATTCACCTTGATGAACCACAACGAAGGCTCACAGATAAATGACTGGGCATACAAAGATTGAATCTCTGCCGTCACCTACTCAGGCTCAGTGTCACATTATAGCCTTCCTGTCTGCCCCCATGCACCGCTCCATAAAGACAGATCATAACTTCAGTATTATGCTTACTGTATACATCCCTGTTTGGTGCCAAAGGATGGCCAGTAGTCAATGATGGGTAAGATCCCATGAGAGGGACAACCCAAGCCAGATAAGGTCACATTGGTGTCTGTGGGTGCCCATGGGTGCCAATGGGTATCAGTGGGTGCAATAGGAGTTGACAAAAATAGGGCATGAACCCCTTGCTTCAGGGTCTGACAGCGTGCCTGTGAAATGACCTATTGATATGATAATATCTGTCCTCCGTGTAATCCAATTAGTGAGTATCGACATTAGAGGTTTCTGTCTCTTAGGGAGGTGAATGTAAGCAGATCATGGGACTTTCAGCAATGGCAGCCTGCAAGCATGGGTGATTTGGCCTGGAGATTAATTCTTGGGTGTGAGACACACAGACCTTGGAAGATACACTGATCCTTTAATGTGTAAGAAAATAAAAGGAACAGTCAGGCCCAATTTGTGGCTTTTTGCCCTAGAGGCACTGAGATCCCTGGCTAGCACACTGCTTTTGAACTACCCTTTGTCTCTTGTCTATATTCTGTTTCTCAACCTCCACCATCCCTTCTGAACTCCTATGGCCCTGTCGTGCGGGACGCCACAGGCTCCAGGAGTTCCTTTTTACTATGACTATTAAACACATTCACACACAAACACAGAACTTTTTGTTATAGTAATATTTTTTTTGCCTCATTTTCCAATACTACCTGCAATAATTATTGACTTTTCATTCTTCTAATTCTTCCTGGTTCCATCTGGAATGGAATTTTTAAATCTTGGAAAGAGACAAAAAGTGTTATTTCACATAAGAGATTTTGTGACTAAAAAGAATGAAGGTAATGGGCAAACCTGCAGGCTAAGAACTCTATCTTAAACTGAAGTTCAAATTCTTAAATCTATCACTTACTAGTTTTGTGGTCTTGGATAAGTTACTTAATTTTTCTGAATCTAAACTCCATATTGATAAAATGTGGACAATTATAATTAATAAATGTTGGTAAACATTAAGAAAATGATTTAAAGTGCTGAGCTCAGTGCCTCTCACCACTAATATCTCAATATATGGTAATAACAGTGATGATGATGAAGATAAAAATAAATGTAAACAACCTGGAACAAAGCCCCTGATATATATGGTATAGGAAGTCATTTATATTGGATATATCAGAAAAGACTCCCTGACATTGTATATATAAGAAATGACAACTGTTTATGTAATGATTTATGTGGTCCATTTGGTTTGGAGAAATGTAGTTCTACATTACATTTCAGAAGCATTAATGCACTGCCATCTTTATGCCATTGAAGAAAAATGGTATGATCTAATTATAACAAAATTATAAATAATCAGTACAATAATAAACTGTCTTTTGTTAAACAATAAAGCAAAAATTCTACATTTACTGTTGGCTACAACATGATGAAATGAACTCCTCTCTCTCTTTCCCGGTCTTTGTATCTCTCTCTCTTAAAATGCTGCTGTGAAAATAAATTGACACAGACATTTTCAAAAATATTTAAATAAGTTAAGATACAATGGTTTAAATATGCTTATGATCCAGTATATTTCACTTGGAATACTCTTTCTATGAAGAAAATAATCCACAAATAAAAATAAATTAAAAAAATATTCTTTGTATTCTGAAGTATTTATTACGGGGATTTGTGTAATAGAAAAAAATAATGATTGAACATAAGTAGGGTGGTTAATTAAATAACAATACAATAATATATTTTGTAGTTATGAAGGCAACATTCTAGGTTTTTAATGTGAGAAATATAAAAGCTAAAAGCATATAATACAAAATTGCATAGATAATTTCATAGTAATGCAAGAGTGCATGTAAAATATTGCCAAATGTCAAAGCACAATGATATAGTAGGGAAAAACAAGTCAGACACATTTATTGTTGTGCTTTAGCATTTTTGTTGGTTTCAAAATAACATATAACATATATATATATATATATATATATATATATATATATATATATATATGTAACTATCTATTTATATATTTATATCCCCTCTTCTTTTCCTCCCCCACTTCCACCCTTCCCTCCCTCCCTTTGGTATTTTATAGAAGAATAAAGTTAAATACCAGCTACAAACATGGGAATTGTCAGCTTCAGATTTTGACATGAAATAATCAAACTGACAAACAAAACACACTGCTATATTTCAACAATATTTTAATATTAAATATATATATTAATGTTTCAATATTAAAAATATATATATGATTCAATGTCAAAAGACATTATTCTTGAGAGTCAAAGAGATTTTGAATGATTTATGGAAAATCCACTAATATTTTGTAATTTGACTGTATTCAATGTCAATTTTTCTTTTTTTTTTTTTTTTTGATGAGCCATCCTGCCACCTGTTGGCAGCTCAATGGCAGCTCAGTTTGGGCTGGCATCAAACTCTGGTTACTAAGAGCTCTGCTCACACTCTTGAGAGAGCTCTTAACCAAGTGAGCCACTCGGCCGGCCCTCGATGTCAATTTTTATTGCATATTTCTTATTTATTAAATTTATTGGGGTGACACTGGTTAGTAAAATTATTTGGTTTCAAGTGTGCCCTTCTGTAATACATCATCTCTATATTACATTGCGTATTCACCACCCAGAGTCAGTTTTCTACATCTCTGAACTGTTGAAAATTATCATAGGCCAATATTGCTGATAGAATGATGTATAGGAAATGTCAAGTTAATCTCACTTTTTCTTCATTTGCACAGTGGAAATAATAATGCCTACATTCTAAATCTTGATGCAAAGTGAAACGAGGTAATGTAAGGTAACTGTACTGGGTGAATAGAGTAAAGATAAGCCCTTCTCTGGTTAGAATTTCTTTAGCCCTTATTACTTGTATGAACTTGGGGAAGTTATTTCATATCCCTGAGGTTATCATTCCTTATCTGTAAATTAGGCAAAATACTTCCTACCTGAAGGGGTTGTTGGAAGAGTTACGTTAAATAAACAATATATATATAATGGTTCTTAATGAAGCCATCATATTAAGTGCTCAGTTAAATTCAGTTTTTGTCCTTCCTTTACCATCCTTAGTTTTCCCTTCCTTCAATCAAATTTTCTCTGTTTTGTCTGTTTTTTTTTTTTTTGAGGGCAGTGTCACTGGCCCTCATATGTGGGACTGAACCGGGGCCGCTGGCTTCCCAAGCCAGCGCTTAACCGCTGCGCCACTCAGCTGGCCCAGTTTTGTCAAAAGAGATTTGGATCAAATTATATAAACATTAACACTGAGTCACTTTAATTTTACAACTTTGGTGTCAACATTTTGACTCTGGTCATCAGAGAATCTTAACATTGCCAAAGGATTTGTTGCCGCTTTCTTCTTTCCACCCACCCCACCACCACCGGGGTCTGTGGTTCTTCCACTCTCATCCTTTTCTATTCATGATTTAACAAGGCAAGAGAAAAAGTCTCATTAACCAACCACTTACCCTTCAATAAGTAACCTTAGCCTTTGAGGATGTCCTTATCCATCCTATATTTGTTCATTTCCTCCTCAAGACAGAATCAGATCAATCCATCTAATTGAACTTATGGATTCAGAGGCTTCAGATTTTCATTATGATACATGCAAATATCCCATTTAGAAATTAAAAAAATAAAGTTGCATATTTAGAATGACTTTTTCAAAGGGACACTAAGATTTTAGCTAAGTTACTCCATAATATTGCTGTCTTAGCACACATTTTGTGTTGTTAAGGGGCCTGCAGGGACTGGAACTGACACCAGCCCCTCCCTGGAGTCCATGCCCTAAATAATGGCCTGTAGAATCACAAGAAACCGTAAGTTCCTGAATGACTTCCCAGTGCCCTTGGGGATCAAGTCTCTCCAGTCTCTCTGCTCCTCCCCCTTGTGAGCCCCTTAGATAAGATCCCCATGGAGCTTACCAATGCCCAGGTTTTGCACCTTTTGGTTTTAATTGACCACTCTGGCCTAGGAAAAAACCTCAGGTGTTCTGCTCACTCCCCCAGACCTAAGAGCAATAAAGGCATGTGCCCCAGGTCCTGCCGCTTGCTCTCCATGCACCTGCCTGACCTCCCCATGTAACCCAGCATTTGCCTTGTACCTCTACCAGACTTGTGATTTCACTTTCCCTTGCTGTATGATTGTTACTAAAGATTGGCTCACTGATGGACATCCAACGGTCTACTTAACACATGCTAATTTAACAAAAATCCCAACATGCTCTATAACTGAATTAATGACATTGGAAAGCTTACAAAAGAGAATGACTACTTAAGATTTTGTTTATTTTAAACTATACTCTATTTCTTCTCTTGGGAGTAAATAATATTTTAAGAATTAAAGCAGATGGAATCACTTACCAGAAATTCATTTAAAATCCTCCTTGTGTTTATTATATCTTTGGTCTTCTGAATACTATGACTTTGTTATTGACATTAAACTCTTGATTCTATTTCACAAGAGAGATTAATTATACGGGTATCTCTTATAACCTTTCTCTATTTTTAATGTTTCTCTAAAACATTAAAAATAAAAAAAAGCCTGAAAATAATTAATGCAAATGCATAACTGGGCAACCTAAAATTCTACCAACAAAAAATATCTCTGACCGGTACAAAAGTCCAGCTCATTCTACATATTTAATTATGATATTGGACAGGCTGGAGAATAAAAACAAGCATGAATATAGAATATTATAAAGAAGAAAAATGAAATTAAATATCAACTTATTTAGAAACACAAATGAACTTTAGATTAATTTTTGTGTGATGCCATTATTGTATATGAAATGGATTCATTGTATTACTTACAGAATGATTTTTAGTACTGTTTTAATAATCAGAAGGTCATAAACCATAAAGTAATAAGTTCAAAGACTGAAAATGTAATGATGACTCAAGGTGACAACCTTGAATCCAGTTAATGGAGGAATGGTAGTCTGGGAGCAAAGCAGGATCTGACCCTGCACCTCTAGCAAGTCACATCCCGTCTTGGAACTTTGATTTCTTCATTCTCTACATGAAATTGTTAAATTTGTGAAAAATGCAGCCCTGTCTAACTCTGTAATTTTGCATGTTTTGAAGAAATATAAATAAGCACCTGTTAATGAGCATCTTGCTTGGTTCTGAAGGAAATACCAATATTTTCATAGTCTCTATTGTGAAATTGCTATTTATCTAATGAAAATGAGAATATTATATAAATAAGCAATGTGCAAGGTGGAATGTGATACAAGATAAAATACATGTATAAAACAAGCTAATAGGGACCCAGGGGAGAAAAGTCATTATGTACCTTCTGGGTGCGGGGGATCAAAGAGTTATGGACCAGATTAAGTTTTGTACTTGCACATCCATGTTTGGTCAATATCCTTATAATAAATGTTATTTATTGTAGCATGCTTATGGGGTTATTTCTATCTACTGAAACAATTAAGTTCAATGTTATTCTTAAGGTTTTTATAAGATTTCTGGTAAGAAAACACAATTAAGTTCATATTTTTGCAAGCTTTGAATGAAGATGTTATAGAAAGGTAAACATGGAAATTTAAATCTAATATGAAGAGCAGAAAATTGTTTTAAAGACCTCAAGGAATTATCTAGCATTTCTACATTACCTGGAGGGATGCTTCCTCATTAAAAAGTACAACAGTAGCACAATGAAGAGTTCCTTGTATGAAGTTAACTTCTTCAGATGGTCTGAGGGAGCATGGCCCATAATGACACTGGTCAGTGGTCAGCCCATTTACAGCAGGGCATGATGTGCCTAGGAAATTTTGTTAACCAGGTATCTGCCAACAACTCATCAGGGCCATCAAATGTCAGACAATGAATACTGGATATAGTAGCAAGCTAGGATATCTTAAATCTCTGACAAAATTTCTTTAACATGAAAAGCGTGTCATAATTTTCTACTCTCAGGTCTAGGATTTATTTTCTGTACATTTCCTTAAACAATACTTTTTTTTTTTGTTTTTTTTAGTTGAATTAACTCCTTGGTCAGGGTCTTGCAAGCAGGTGTAATGGCAAGAAACTGAGCGAGTGCTCACATTGCTAAACATGAGCCATTGTTGCTTTTCATTTCCTCAAAACATGAAGAAAAACTAAATATTTGCTGCCTATCACAGTCAGAAACATTGGAAAACACATTTACATTGAGTAGTAAATCTTAATCCGTAAGTGAAAATTAAAATAAAATGCTCAATGTCTTTACTTCTTGCTAGGCTGTTAAACAATATGAAGCACATCTGTAAACTGCAGGAACATGAAATGAAGCAGGTACAATCCTTTGTTTTCTCCATGTGACTCCAATATTATCATTTAAGCAAAGCTGCCTTCAAAGTAATTTAAATATACCCCAAACTGATAGTCCAGTATGCTGTTAAGCCTTTGGTGATCTCTCTAGGTGTTAAGATAGGTTGTGCCACTGGCTCTTTCAACAAGCTATGAAAGGTAAGATGATTTTCTCTCTCTTTCTAAGAAGAGGAACATGAACGTCAAATGTTCATATTTACATATCAACTAACTGGATGAAACTAATCAACATTACATTCCTGACATTCCTCTATAGTCTTTTAAAAACCTCAAGCTTTAGTAGATACACTCCATTTGTCATAGTTGACCTTAGAAGTGTTATTTCTAGAATGGAACATACTTTATCAGTCTAGACTGATAGGTACAATTATTTAAAGGATTTATCTCCCTTTTTCTGGATGTAGCATCATAATTCATAATTACTTGACCTCAACATTGTAGTTGTAATTTCATATAATTGTTTTGCAAACCTCATCAGTTTAACTCAGAGCTCATAGTCACTTAAAACTCTTTAATCTGATACAAGATATATGTACAAAAATTAACTGCATTTCTACAGCAAGCAATAAGCAACCTGGAAATAAAATTAAGAAAACAACCCCATTTACAATAAGATTAAATAGAATAATATACTTAGGAATAAAGAAAACAAAAGAATTCTAAGCCTTGTACACTGAAAATCTATAAAACATTGTTGAAGAATGTTGTAAAAGCAATAACCAAGTGGAGAGACGACCCATGTTTATGGACTGGTTACATAGTAAATGAAGGGTTCTGAGATGGAACCCCCCTTACCCACTATCAAAAGTCACACCACAGTTTCTCATCACTAGCATTACAGAGCCTTATTTAGGCATTGCCTTCTTTAAAATACAAATATAACAGATAGGATAAGCAGAAAATCCATTATCGAACAATAAATATACTAAAGGGATTATGACTTATCTAAACAAATGCTTTTTAAATAATGGCTCACTCACCATTTGCTTCAGAATCACTGTGACTGGGAAGAGGATTGTCAGGTCATGTTAAAAAATTAAGGTTACACTACATCTTATTCATGTAGGATTTCTTGAGTAATTTCTCAGAATATAATTTATAAAAACTCCCCAGATGAGTTTTATGATCCATTATGAAAGACAGTGTTAGTGAAACTGGCCTGCATGGTATAATTACCTGGATAAATTTAAAAAAAATAATAATAAATAAATTCAATTAATGTGTAGACCCCACCTACCAAGTTGCCCACTTAATTTTCCTGATGTCATTCCTGGGCATAAGTATTTTGTAAGAACTCTCCAGGTGATACACTATTGTAAGGATAGGGCTAAAAACTATAGGTCTAGAATTTGAAAGCTGATGTTCACACCAGTATCACTAATTCCTGCTGATTACACCTGTCTTATTTCATTCATTTATATTAATTACTCTCTTGGCCTTTAAATGGAATTGAGTCTACAGCCTATGAATACTGAATGCTGTGTACTAGCAAGAGTAACTTCTTGAAAGTAGAGACTCCAAAGACTAGCATCTAGACTCTAAAGACTAGCATCACGTTGGTGCAGGTGGAGAGAGCTTTTTGAAGTGACCCAGATTGGTAGTAGCTGCTTATGGGACTCATAGGACAGGAATTATCAGTGACAAGAAAGACAAAAGTAGGAGAGTAGAACAAACAAATAACAAAAAACAATGCATGATTTTGAGCAGGCCTCACTTTTGATAGGAAAAGTAAACCAGCATGTTGCTTTTGGGAACCTTAGCAAAACCCAGAGAATTTTTCAAGTTTGCCTCCAATGGGAACATTTTGTGTGTTTGTTTGGTAATCTTGATGAAGTCATTGTTCTTTGTCCTTTCAGACGCTTTGGCCACCTCATTACAAGAATGATTTGCTCAAGGCACACATCCGTCTGTACCAAGGCAGGGATAAGGTAATTGAATTCCTCCTGACCCAAGGCCTCAGAGCGGTGCCTCTAAGGATCAAGTCTGGGCATTATCTACAAGGGTACAGGCCAGAAGTTTCCAAGAGGTGTTTTTTTATTTTTTTCTAATTAAAATGTAATTGACATATAACATTGTTTTAGGTGTATAACATAATGATTTCATGTATGTATATAGTGAAAAATAATTTCTTGGTACTGTTAAGAAAATATATCAAGAAATAAAAACTCCTTAATATTAACCCAATGATCTTATGACTTAATTGGACACAAACATTTGAAAACCTTGACTACATCCCTAATTCAAACCAAACTCCTTAGCTTGGAAATCTAGGGCCCCGCACACCTACGTCCCAAATTATCATTTTAGACACATATCCTACCACTTTCTACACTGCATTTTTGAATTATATTATTCTGTATTCTTCTCTCTGCAGAGGCCTAGCTGTTCTGCAAACTACAACACAATATTCCTTCCTACACAAAATCTTCTTGACTTCTTCCCTCAGAAGTAAATTGCAGAGTATTTTATTTCTATCCTAATTAACCTCATTATGTTCTAACTTGTATGGCTTTGGTATATGTTTAAATATATGAAGATATGAAGGGAAAGTTGTTAAGAAATTCATATTTTTAAATTCATTTTTGGAGCCAATAGAGGAAATAGAGATTGACTTGGTTCACTTATGTTTCTATTTTGACTTATTCTTTGCTGTAGCCTGATTTCTTTTCAATCATGAATAACTCTAACAGATACGTTGCATTTTGTTAACTAGATTGAAGCCTAAGTTTGAATCTACGTAACACGATTGTTATTTGTTGTTGGTCAAGTCTAGACATGATAGATCTGTAATTGTGCCAAAGTTCCAGAATTAAAATTTCATTATACTTATCATTAAAACAAAACAAAATAAAAAACAAATCAACACCCACAAGGCACAATTTCTATGTTACCTATTATCATTTGAATATTAAGAATTTCCCTTTCTTTTTTTTTTTTTTTTTGAGGGCAGTGTCACTGGCCCTCATATGTGGGACTGAACCGGAGCCGCTGGCGTCCCAAGCCAGCGCTTAACCACCGCGCCACTCGGCCGGCCCTAGAATCTCCCTTTCTTTAATATCTCTATGATGCTAGGTTTATTTACTTTATGGAATATGGAAATACTATAGAATCATGTCCTTTGGGTCTTTGTTTGTTTGTTTTTAATATTTTAACAGATTTCTCTCATGTGGTTGTGGAAATGAGCAGGCACTGAAGTGTGGTCACCCCCTTATCTCTGACAACTCAAGTTCACAGTACTCCTAAGAGTCTGGTTATACTTCTTAATGGAACACCTACCTGATTCACATCCAAAGAACAGCTGCTTTTTCAAATTAAAAGTACAATGTTTAAATAGTAGATACTACATATAGACAGAAAGTCTCATGGTGACATGAACTAGGATTATTAAAATGCATATGTCCTTGTTTTCATGTTGAATGCTGTTAAAATCATTTTAAGTTAATCTTACATTTTCAGAATTGCACTCAGGGATTTTCAGATTGTCTTCCTTTGTTGTCACAACTTGAGAGCTCTCATTGCTTCCAGGAGTGCTTTGTTGAGGCTAGAGAAAGAAAGAAAGAAAGAAAGAACTTTAAAGAGGAGATTGGAGGGGGATGGGGGAGAGAGGGGGCGGAGAGAGAGAGAGAGAGAGAGAGAGAGAGAGAGAGAGAGAGAGAGAGATAGGAATAGATTCGACAGATTTATATAACATTATAAAATATAGTGTAATACAACATCACACTCAAAAAAAATAATAAAATGAAAATTTGTATATGAGACCTTAAAAATTGTACCATAAAAATTCGTAACTTTGAAATAAAATAAAATAATTTCTACTCAATTTTATATTAGTGATGTCCAATGGGGTTATTTTAAGGGTCCTCGTTCCTCAAAAAGAAGTCGTGTATTTTCTCTTTATTGTAACCTCCAGTATATCTGAGAATTACTAAGTACACACCTTATGTTCCCTGTAAGGAAGAAAATGTTTTGTAACATCTTACTGTTATTTACATACAGGATTATATTCACTCCAATGCTTCACTAGCTAATTAGGTGCTGCTTTATATCTCTGGAAACCCTAAGTGTTCTAAAAGTCCTATCTTTAGGAACGCTAAACTAAAAAGAAAAAAAAAAATAATTGTGGGTTGTCAGAAAAGTTATCATACATTTTTCCAAAGAAAAACATAGAAAAAAATATGTCATGAGTTTTTCAACAGCCCAATAAAAAGTCTTTTTTCCAGGTCTGGCTAGGGGAGAGTATGCCATAACTAATGTATGTAAATATCTCTAGAGGATGGTTATCTACTCAAATGTGTGTTTCTTCAGCAGAGCTGATTTGAATATGTTGTTATGCCCATCAATCTGTGAGGGTACTGTTATAGGATAGACAAAAACTAAACTCGATGAACAGTAGCTTGCCTGGATCTAAAATTTTTACCTCAGTGGATCATAGGGAGGAGGTAAAGAAGATTCTAACCATTGGGGACACAGAAAGACAGAGTCTAGGATGTGGTCTGCTCAGAGTATTCAGACCCACTCAGGTTTCTCCGCATTCTGAACAGCACTGGCCTGGTTTTCCACAGGCAGTTACATTTTAGTCAACTAAAAGTGCTGTATTTTTTATTGTTTCTCTAGTAGGCTCCTAGCTTTATTATTTTTTACATTTAATATTCTACTGGTTTTATTATCTTTGATTTTTTTTCTAAAATTATTATTTTTAGAAGAGTAATAATTTTATAAAAATAAAATTAAAGCAAATGATACAATAATAAAGCAAAGAAAATGCTTCTCTTTTTATACTTAAAGAAGTTTAACTTAGTTGTATGAGATCCAGAAGGTACCCTGATTTTACTGTCTCTTTCTCTCCTATTCTTTCTTAAGACCTCTATTTTCTGATCTCCCCTATGAGTAAGGAAAAAATTAAACAGGGGAACAAAATTTCTTCACATAAGCCAGTTTTCTGTGTTACATGTCAGTGGTGACTATAAAGATGAGACGGAGTTGTTTTTGTCTTCATAGAGGTTATATACTCTGACTGTTATTCACATAAATAGTTCTAACACAAAGCAGATTAATAATGAAAGAGGGGCACAAGCAGAGTTGTATATATTTTGAAAGGATGGATGACAAATCCATTTGGGATAATAAGAAAAGGTATGATGGATAGGGTGATCTTTAAAATGGACCTGTAAATGATTAAGGTAAGAATGAAAAGAGGGCATTCTGTAATAGGTGAAGGAAACATGGTGAGAAAACATATGTAGGAGGAAGAGTCAGTTATTGGTCTATTGGTTTAAAGGGCAGCAGTAGAGTAATAATCAGAAAAATGACAAAAAGTAGTGAGGGGACCTCAAAATGGAGCTGCAAATTTGTATTTAATTTAGTAGCCAAATGGGAGTCCATTGGATATTTTAATGCTGAGTGTGAGATGGCTAACATCCCTATCAGTGTGATGCAGCAGCAGTGTTTAGATCAAAGTGGAACACAAGATAATTAGGGTAGGGCACAAACACCCTAATACAAATAATGACCAAGTAGATGGGAACAATGACTGAAAGGAAGTATTGATTCTGGGAACTGAAAACAGATGGGGCAGTGATTATATGTTGAGAACAAAGATTAGAACCTACAAAATTGAAAAATTCTACAGAAATAGAGAAACCCAGAGAAATGTTAGATTTGTAGCAAGAAGGTGACTTTTATATTGTTAATAGTTTAAAACACTTGGAACTGTTAAATAGATAGGCACTTTTGGATAGCAGTGTTAAAAAATATGAACAAGAGTCATATTTCATTCAGCCATTCAATCTAGATAAAATCTGAACATCCAGGGCCGGTCGAGTGGCGCGGTGGTTAAGCGCTGGCTTGGGAAGCCAGCAGCCCCGGTTCGGTCCCACATATGAGGGCCAATGACACTGCCCTCAAAAAAAAAAACAAAAAAAAAACAAAACAAAGCTGAACATCCACCAATTGTCCTCCCATAACTACAAATCACAGATAATTTGAGGAAATAAGTTAAAAAGAACAGAGGGAATAAATAAACACTGATAGTGATGAACAGTCACCTTTGGCATTCACAGCAAAAACGTAAAGAATGGATTAAATTGCATTAACAGGCAAGGAGAAAGTTTAGTGTATTTTGTTACTGTTAAACAATGTAATTACTGAATGAATAGCCCCAACACACCCTTGTAAATTTTATTTAATGTATAACAGCATTAGAGGAAATTGAAATATAAAACACACCCATCATCCCAGCAATAATTATTTTATTTCTCCAGTCTCTGTCCATGTCAGCATACATAAATATTTTATATAGTCACAAATTATAGTGCCCATGTCATTTTATTGTACATACAACAAATATGTTTCATCTATCTAAGGATACATCTAAGGATATAGCTACTCTTTACAGGTCTAGATAATATTTCATAGAATGAGACTGCAAAATGAATATTAGAGTTAAAAATTTGCATAGCTTTGAATATATAATATTGTAAAGAACATATTCTTGGTACTAGCCTGCATGATAACTCATACCACACTAGTCGTTGGTTTTAATGTCTGTCTCTCCACACAGGCTGGGAACTCCTGAAGTAAAGATATCATGCCTTATTCATCATAGCATCCTTTGAAGATAGTACATATTTGAATAAGTTTTGTTAACTTCTTTTTCCTTTTCATCATTTATTTAAATATATTCTTAGGAAAAAAAACTATAAAAATTAAGGATCAGTACTGAGATAGGAATGGGCATATTTATGGTTACAGAAATCTTTCTAAAATGTGACAGTATGAATTACTTCCAGCAATATGAGTCAAATATTAAAAACACAGTTCTTGATCTCAAAGAGCTCCCATTTGTTCCACATTAGCTGTGCATCATTTCTCCTACCTTCCTAATAGCTCCTGATTTTATTCTGGAGGGTTACATCTCTTATATGGTATGGTATAACCCAAGTATTGTTTTATGTATCAAATTCCCTGATGGAAGCCTCTATTCTTAGAACTTAATAGTGATTAGGTTAAGAAGAGGCTACAAGTAGTGAGGTGCATGAATTCCAGTACATTGCCTTGTCCAAGGTGTTTCTACAAGAAGACCATTCTTACGGTTCACACTTCCCAGACTTCTAAAGCAGACTTTGTTTCTTCCCATTCCCAGGCTTGTTTCTTCTGTCTTCTCCTGGACACAGTAAACTCTTGATGCTCTAACAATAAAGCCTCTTCATTAAATTTGGGAAAGGTCCGTGTTGGTTGCATGTAAGCACAGTAACTTGGATGATACAGAGAGTCAAATCAATAAACTAAAACAGACAGCAAGATTTTAGGGCAGAGATAGAGGTTTACTGTAGAAAAATAACGAAAACTCATAAAAATAATACCAGACTCACCAATGACAGAGATTATATTTTAAGGTTGTCATTCAATATCTTTATAAGAATATAAATATGCAGTATGTTGATAAATTGTAATGTTTGCTTATATTTTCTCATGCAACTGTTGTACATTTATGAAAATGCTCCCAGATTTTGGAAGTGAGGATGAGGCAAGGAATATGTCCAAAATAAAAGGTTTTATCTATCTATCTATCTATCTATCTATCTATCTATCTATCATCATCTATCTATCTATTTTTGTGAGCTTTTGTTACCTTGGACAGAGGATAGAAGGAGCTTCATTACAAACAGCAGGAGGAAAGAATAACAATGCAAATTTCCTTCTGCATCAGTTTGCCAGGCTACCCTTGTGCCCATTTATTAAGCAACTGGGATGCCTGGTTTGCCACCCTCTATAACAATACTGAAGTTATCGCAATTTTTCTTCAGGAAAAAAATTTACATATATTAATTACTTTTAACAACTGAAGACATTATACATCACTTCACCAGTGTGATCAACAGAGCATGAAGAGTTAAACTGCTTTAAATAAAAAAAACACACATTTAATTGAAGAACTGCTTGCATTTAAACATAGTACGAGTAATCCTTAACACAGGCCAGCCTTTGCTGTCAGTGAGATGGCTCCTGGTGGAAAGAAGCCTTATTGAGTCTGATGAATTAACACAGAATTGGAGTTGACTTTGGGGGAAGATGAAGTATTTTGGAGTTGAAGAAATATGGATTCTGATTCTGGGTTAGCACATAAGTAAAATTAGGCCTTAGACAATTTATATAACTTTATATAACTTCTCAGGACCTCTATTTCCTAAATTGTAGAATTCTTTTTTTGTGTGTATGTGTGTAATTCATTTGTTTGTTTGAATTATATTTTTTAGAGCAGGTTTAGGTTCACAAGAAAACTGTGAGGAAGGTAGAGATTTCACATATAGCCCCAGCTTTCACACATGCATAGTTTTCCCCATTATCAACATCACTCACCAGAGTGGTAAAATATATATATATATATTTTTTTTTTCAAGGATGAGACTATATGGACATATAATAATCGACCAAAGTCCATAGTTTACAGTAGGGGTCATCCTTGGTGTTTTACAGTCTGTGGTTTTTGGACAAATATATTCTATCTATCTATCTATCTATCTATCTATCTATCTATCTATCTATCCATCTATCTATCATTATACTCAGATTATCATAAGGAGTATTTTTGCTGCCCTAAAAATTCTCTGTGTTCAGCCTGTTCATCCTTCTTCTCATTGCCCCTGACAACCACTGATCTTTTAATTTTCTCCATACTTTTTCCTTTACCAGAATGTCCTATAATTGGAATCATACACATGTAGTTACTTCAAATTGACTTTTTTCACTTACTAATATGCATTTAAGTTTCTGTCATGTCTTTTCATGAATTAAAAGCACATTTCTTTTTAGTGTTGATTAATATTTCATTGTCTGGATGCACAACACCAGATGGCTTCATTGGTAAAGTCTTGCAAACACTTAAAGAAGAAATAACAATCCTCCTCAAACGTGTCCAAAAAATAAAAGAGAAAGGAACATTTCCAAACTCATTTATGAAGCCAGCGTTACACTGATGCCAAAACCAGACAAGGATACAACAAGAAAATTTCAGGCCAATATCCTTGATGAAAATAGAGGCAAAAATTCTCAACAAAATATTAGCAAACTGAATTCAACAATACATTAAAAGAATCATATACCATGATCAACTGGGATTTATTCCAGGGATGCAAGGCTGCTTCAACATCTGAGAATCAACAAATGTGATATACCACATTAACAATATGAAGGATAAAACTCATATAATCTATAGATGCCTATAGATGCCGTAAAAGCATTTTACAAAATTCAACATACATTTATGATAAGAACTCTCAACAATACTTCTGAACAGCAAAGCAAACAATCAATTAAATAAAAAGGCAACCTACTGAATGGGGGAAAAGTATTTGCAAATCATATATCTGATAAGGGGTTAGTATCTAAAATATATAAAGAACTCATACTGCTTAATAGCAGAAAACAAATTTGATTAAAAAATGGGCAGAAAATCTGAAGAGACTGTTTTTCTCCCCCCCAAAAATTCATACAGATGGCCAGTAGGTATATAAAAGGATGTTTAACATCACTAATCAACAGAAAAAACGTAAATCTAAACCATGATATCACCTCATACCCGTTAAAGTGGATATTACCAAAAAAGCAAAAAATAACAAATGTTGGCAAGGACATAGAAAAAAGGGGATCTTTGTGCATTGTTTTGGGGGATATAAATTGGTGCAACAACTGGGGAAAACAGTGTGAGTTTCCTCAAAAATTTTAAAAACGGAGATACTATATGATCCAGTAATTCCATTCTTGGATATTTATGTGATGAAAATAAACACTTATTTGGAAAGATATATGCACCCCCATATTCACTGCAGCATTTACAATAGCCAAAATATGGAAATAAGTGTACATCAATAAATAGGTGAGCAGATAAGGAAAATATGCTCTATATATACACAATGGAATATTATTCAGCCATAAAAAAGAAGGAAATCTTGCCAGTTGTGACAACATGGATGGACCTTGAGGGTATTATGCTAAGTGAGTAAGTCAGACAGAGAAAGACAAATGCCATATGATCACACACACACAGACACACAAACACAAAACCACAAAAACAAAGCTTATAGATACAGAGAACAGACTGGTGGTTGTCAGAGGCAGGATTTGGGGAGTAGGACAAATGGGTCAGGGGGTCAAAAGATGAAAACTCCCAGTTATAAAATAATTAGGTCATGGGTATTTAATATACACCTGGGAGACTATAGCTAATTCTACTGTATTGCATATTTGGAATAAGTTAAAAGAATAAATCTTAAAAGGTTTCATCACAAGAAAAAAAAATTTAACTATATATGGTGATGGGTGTTTATTAGACTTACTGTGGTGATCATTTGCATTGTATTCTAATATTGAATTACTATGTTGTACACCTGAAGCTAATACAATATTATATGTTAATTATACCCCAATATATAAAAAAAAATTGAAAAACCATGAAAGAAGTGGATGTAAGCAGCAATGCAGATGGTACTATACCACTGAAATAATGTTTGTTTTCTAATCACAAACTTTGATGTGTGTAAATTTTGAACTATAGATTGAAAACAAACTGTTTTCCTTAGGAAGAAAACAAAAAACAAAAATAGATTGACTACTGTTATAGGTTTTATGGTGTGCAATGGTGCCAACCCCCAAAAAAATATATATGTAATGTTCTATTGCGAAAGAGGGATTATATGGCAAAGGATGTAATGAAGTAGGAATCCTGAGAAAAGAAAATGACTCTGTGTATTAGTCAGTTCAGGCTGCCATAACGAAATACCATAGATTAGGTAATTTAACAACAGGAAATTTATTTTCCCACAATTCCTGAGGCTGAAAATCCCCAGATTAAGGTCCAGCAGGGATTGGTTTGGGGCTCTCTTCCTGATTTGGAGACTGCCCCCTTCTCACTGTGTTCCCACACATCAAAGGGAGAGAAAATTCTCTGGTGTCCTTTTTATAAGGGCAGTAATCCTATCCAATCAGGGCTCTAACCGGATGACCTCATTATCACCTGAATTACTTCCTTAAATGCTCCTTTTCCAAATACAATCACAAGGGGGTGGAGGGAGGGCATGGGGGGAGCAGGGGTTAAGGCTTCAATATGTGGATTTAGGGAGGAGACAATTCAGTCCATAGCATTCTGGATTGTATGGGTGGGCCCTAAATGCCATCATTAGTGTCTTATAAAATAGACACAGAAGGAGATTTTATACAAACACACAGAAAAGGAGAAAATGTGAAGATGGAGACAGTGTCAGGACTGATGTGGCCACAAGCCCAGAATGTCCACAGAGCTGCCAGAAGCTGAAAAGAGGCATGGAACAGAATCCCTTTAAATCACCCTCTGGGATTATGGTCCTGCCATTTTTCAGATTTCTAGCCTCTAGATATGTGAGATTACAAATTTCTGTTATATTAAGCCATCACATTTTTTAATAATTTGTTACAGTAACCACAAAAAAACTAACCAACTATTTCTTCCTGTAATTTATAAACGTACTAGAGACTCATTTTCTTAGCACTTGAATATGTTCCATGATTCTACTCAAGGCAAAATAATTTGATATTCCCTCAATAGAATAACCAAGGTTCTTTCTTGTCTTTTTGGATGAAAAATCCCAAAGCCTAAACCTTTCAAATTATACTGAGAATCTATTTTAAACATAAAATCCTCTATTAAAGGGGCTTTCATAAATGAATGAAATTAGAATCCCTAGTATACTTGTCATATCAAAAATTCCAGAATAAGTGACATGTCTTAGTCATTTCCATGTTCACTTGCAGAAAGCATAGCATGCATATTACATATGTGTTTTTTCTCTAATTTAACTTGATATTTTTAACAGTGTAAGAAGATAGGAACAGGTGATGTATAAAGTTATTTTTTTAGTGTTGAAAAGATTCAAATGAATATTCAGAAAAGTGAAGGTGAATAATATGAGGAAAGAAAAGCTTTGATTTTGGGCTCACAAGTAGTATTCTCATGGCTGTAATAGATAGATAGATAGATAGATAGATAGATAGATAGATAGATAGATGATAGATAGATAGATAAGGATTTTAAAATGATGCTCTATTTAAAGAATAAAAATTCCCATATACGAGGATGGACAATTAAGTTCATGAACTCATCCTAGAAAAAGTACTACATACCTCATTGCTGAATATCACTACAGTCACCTTCAAGTACTCCCCTTGGGAAGTTATGCACTGATGCCAGTGCCTAGTCCATCCTTCAAAGCAATTTTGGAACTCTTTTTCTGGAATGGCCATCAGAGCTGTCATTGTATTATATTACCCTTGATATCCTGAATGTCATCAAAATGTTTTCTTTTCAATATTTCCTTTATCTTTGGGTAAAGAAAGAAGTCATTGGGGGCCAGATCAGGTGAGTAGGAAGGGTGTTCCAATACAGTTATTTGTTTACTGGCTAAAAACTCCCTCACAGACAGTGCAGTGTGAGCTGGTGCATTGTCCTGATGCAAGGGCCATGAACTGCTGGTGACAAGTTCAGGTCATCTAACTTTTTCACGCAGCCTTTTGAGCACTTCCAAATAGTAAACTTGGTTAACTGTTTGTCCAGTTGATACAAATTCATAATGAATAATCCCTCTGATATCAAAGAAGATTAGCGATATTGTTGCAACAAGTTCATGGCCTTAATTGTCAGAACTTGTATGCTATAAAGTTGCCAAATATATTACTTGACTTTTCTACATCTTCACTAATTTTGGTCCGCTAGAAATGTATGATGATTTTATATATTTATAGGCTATTGACAGATAAAGTTATAAGGAGGAGTGGTATGGCTGTTGAACACCTATAACCTTCCCAGGATCATTCCTTCTTTAATTCATGTATATAAAAAGACAAAAAAAGTCACCAGAAAAATGGTCTGCAATGATAAGGAAAACCAATTTTTCAAGGGAATGGCTTGGAATGTTTAAAAAAATGTTTAAGAGACAATGCCTCCCCTTGCTGTACCTCCCTTTCTGTCCTCAGGGTAAGATAATATGCTACGATCAAAAAGAAATAACATTCATTAGTATACAATTTTCAAAGCTGAGCTAATGCGCTCTAGTTCTGTGTTCCTAATTCTACTAAATCCTTCTGTTATGCTTCAGCAGAAAACAAGTGCATCATTTGTCCTTGTATTTCCACCATTACGATATTTCCAGAATAACAGCTTTAACTTGAAAGCCCAAAGGTTTCTGGCATTCTGTTTTCGTCTAGTTCTTCAGCCTCACATTGTTTGTCAGTTAAATGGTTGCCAAGAGGGAAAAAAAAAATCTCCTGTGGGCTTTTATATAAAGAGTTATTTCTAAATAAGAGCTAACAAATTTTTCCCTAGAAACTAAATAGCTTACTAGATTCTAAACAGAAACAAATCTTGGATTTTGTTCAAATCTCCCTTTGTTCTAATGTGAGCAGAAATTGTGATAAATAATATAAATAAGCACCATTTCACTTACTGAAAATGACTTGGTTTGATAGGACTCCTCCCTTGCAGCAACCTCAAGGCAATTCAGTGTTTTTTGAAAAAGTCAACACTATCGTCTCTCTGTGCTTTTATTCAATTTGCTCTTTCTATTCCAATTGGCGCTCTTCCCTGACTCTATAATAAATCCTACTGGGGCCATTGGGTCCAACTCAGTCATGCTTTCCTTTATAAATACTTCCTAAAGATTGAGGCAGGTATGACAGTATCTCTGTGATTCTAAGGGAGTGAGAAAAGACGCAACAGCGTTTAATAACATTTCCAGGAGAGGAAGTATTAACATTACATGTAAATTTTATGATAACTCTTCATGTCATAAATTGTAAAATACGAAGCAGAAAAAAATGATATTAGTGTCCTCATTTTTTTTGCAGAAAATTGAAACTCAGAGAGTGGTTAAATCATTTGTCAAAAGCCATGTTACTAAATTTGGTGCAATACCAGTGTATTAGTTTCTTACTTCTGCTCTAACAAATTACAACACTGGCATAGAACAATGCAAGTTATTATCTTAAGTTCTAATGGACAGATGTTTGACAGTCTCAATGGATTAAAATCGAGGTTTCAGCAGGACTGTGCTGCTTTCTAGAGGCCCTAGAGAAAATACAATCTCTACAATTATACAAACTGAGAAAATTTGTGTAATCCTTGCCTTCCAGTTGCTAGAGTCCTCTCAATGCCTTCAGCTCACAGCTTGCATCCTTTCTCTTCATTCGACAATACTGTATTTCTCTGTGCTCTCCATCATTACACCTAACTTCTCTCTCTTCTTGCCACTTTTAAGGTCCATTTTCTTATTTTGGACCCAATTATTTAAACCAGTGTAATTGCTCTAATGTCAACCGATTGGTTACTTTACTTCTATCTGCAACCTTAGTGTACCTTTGCCTCATAACCTAACAAAATACACAATATATTTTGAAATTAAAAATATATTTATAAATAACTCATACATCTAAGAGGAAATCATAATGTATTTTAAATATATATATATATATATATATATATATATATATATATAATTGGATTTCTAATAAAAATGTTATACTTGAAATGTTTGGAATGTAGCTAAAATAGCCCATTGTAGGAAAATGTATAATTTCAACATACTTATATTAAAAAAAGAGAAAAGGCTAAAGAACTTTAAAAGTTTGTAAATAACCCAAATAAAGGAGAGATATGTTTATAATAAAGAAAGGGGGAACAATTGTGGAAGTAAAAAAACCAAAGCCAGAATAGAAACAATAAACAGAAAAATCATGATCCTTTAAAATATTTATATAATAAACAAAGTTCAAGGAATATTGGTAAACAGAAATAAACTATTTGGAATGAGAAAGTTTGTATAACTATATTTATAGCAGAATTTTAAAAAATAAGAGACAATATCACCAACACATTAAAGCTAATCCATTTTTAACTACATATGAAATTGGCAAATTTCTAGAAAAATATAACTTTGGAAAAATTACTGTAACAAAAGTAGGGAAAACAGATATTATCTAACAGAACAATAGATTGTAATTAGCCGGACACTAATTGACAATTATTGATAAAATCAGTGATCCATATTAATATATTATAATTTGCACCATTAAATCACACTATGCTCTAAAACAACTCAATATGAGTTCAGTAATGCAGTGAAAATAATCTGTAATCTATTTGGAATAAATATAGAACAGTTTTATGACTTGAAGGTAGGAAACTTTTTTTAATGAAAAAGGCTGTACCCACTAATCATAAAATAAATTGTTAGGTTCATTTGACTGCATGCAAATGGTCTTTTTTTTTCATCAGAAAACATCAAAAAGATAGTGAAAAAAGAAAAAAAATTATATATATGAACTGGAAATAGTTACTGGCAAATCAAAGGATTGGTATCTAGAATATATAAAGGAGCCTTATAAATCAATAAGTAAATGACAACATTTAAATAAGGAAATGGCAAAGATACAAATAGTCATATATCATAAAAAGATAAACAAATTTTGTGTTAAGTTAGAAAAATTGCTCTCTGCCATTAGTAATCAAGGAAATACAAATTGAGATCTGAGTAAACTACAGTTTTATATTAGAAAAATTTTTGGCTTAAAATACAAAGTTTGGTGAGAAAGGGGAATGGGACAATAGTCATGTGTTCTCAATATTTGTAGGAAATCAATTTCAAGAACGCATTTTTGTAAAAACAACTTTTCTATAGCCTGTGATGTTGACAGGCATACGGTCTTTGATACTACAATCCTAGTATATAACTAGGGCATGTCCTACGCTATCTTCTATGTGGCTATACCCAGAGATATGAAACAGAATGTCTGTAAGTGCATTCTTCATAAAAGCAAAACCAAAATTAATGCAAATGTCCACTAGTTTCACAATAAATAAATTACAGCATTATCTCATACTTCAATTTAGTAGTGAGAATTAATTGAACTACAACTACAAGCAACAAAAATGAATACATCCTGGAAATAAATATTCAATGAAAAAAAGTTAATTAAAGAAAGAGTAATAGTGTTTTTATAAAATTAAAAACAATCAAAATCAAAACTAGCTATACTCCATACAGACAAATATGTGTGGGGTAAAATACAGACACCCACACAATTAGTGTTTGGGGAATAATATCAAATTTAGAGTATGAATTCTTCATCAGTATACAGTTAACATCAGTAATACTAATAGTGTTCCAAATATGTCTTTTTTTATGTTGGTTGGTGGATTTATCTGTGTGTGTTTTATATTTTGTACACAAGTTAGGTAAAAACATTAAATACATAAATGTTATGTCAGTTACAAAATATTTCTATTGTTATGGAAATTATCCATACCTTGTTAAATTAAAATGGTTTACAAAACAATATACACAGCATCATTCTGTTCTGTGAAAATATATAAAAATGTGTTATGTGTAAAAGCAAAGTTGAGAGAAAATATGTGAAGTATTTTTGTTTCTTACTTGGGGGATTATGGGATTGTTTTATGCTGTTTCAAATTTTTTTGTATTGCTCTGTTTACTTTTTTCTGAAATAACATAGATTACTTCTAAAATAAGAAAAAAAGGATAAAAATATACAATAATGTAAGTAAGAACAAGATTAGTTCTAGTCAAAATAATTTTAAGCAATATGATGGAGGAATTGATGCTAGAAACTAGACTCAAGTGTTGTCTTAGAGAATTGGATTTTGACACGAGGAAAAGGAATTTGGGAAAGGATTCAGATTTCTGAAAGGGTAAAATGGAGGGAGCTCTAGGAAAGATGAAGTTTGTGGGAATTAAAAATAGTACATGAGCATGCTTCAGTGGAAAAGAATGTTTCATTGAATAGCTGATGGATTTGACCTCCAGACTGAGTTTAGACTTTACCTACCAGTTAATGGAGAACTAAAGGGTACTGTCTTTACAGACTTAGACATAGCATTGGTGCTTGTAACTTCAGTCATTGCCACACAATTCAGTTAAAATTATATATATATCATCTATATCTATATCTATCTATATCTATATCTATATATAAAATAATAGCTAAGAAAATTGAGGAAAAAGGCTTCATGGGTATTTCTAGACTTCATTTCTAAGTAATGTAATTATGAAGTAAACATAATATAAATAGTGGCATACATTATTTATTCAAAAAGATAATTTTTATAAATTCACCATGAGAAATATTAGTGTTTCTGAAGTGTTTTGAATATGACTATTGCTGTACTGAAGTCAATTAATACTTATGAGTAACAAACGTTTATTAATATTTCAAAATGGCATAAATCCTCATTTAAATCAGAAATAATCATTTAACAATAACTTATTGTCTCACACTGATAATTGCCTAGGGATAATCAGGAAATAACATGTATTTGTAATACCACAGTAATTGTGGTATTAATGACAATTTTAAGATCCTAGAATAATTCAGGAACTTGATTGATATTACGTGTATGGATGTGTGTGGCCAATATGGATAAGGAGGCCCACTTACAAATGTATTGGAAGAATGTGTGCATATGTTTGATTTAAACCTGGAACAATGAGGTCAATTTAGTACAGACTTTTACTGGTTTAAAAAGTTGAGAAAACTGGGCCGGCCGAGTGGCGCGGTGGTTAAGTGCTGGCTTGGGAAGCCGGCGGCCCTGGTTCGGGTCCCACATATGAGGGCCAGTGACACTGCCCTCAAAAAAGAAAAAAAAAAAGTTGAGAAAACTAAAATAATTAAGAAAAAGTCCCTGAGTTTGCATTTTCTTTTTTCTTTATTTTTGAAGAGGGACGGGAGAACATGACAACAATAGCTTCCATGTATAGCCCTTGTCATGTGCCCGAAAAATATAATTATGTGCATTGTATCCCAGGAACCAATCATGCTACCTTTTAAAAATGAAGAAACTACAATTCAGAGTTTAAGAAACTTGCCTAAATTCAAGGAACAAGCAAATGGTAGAGCTCACTCCTTAACCATAGTGAATCCTGATATTGGGCCACTGTAAAATTTAATAAGGAGAAAAACTGACAACTTAAATCAATACGCTTAAGTGATTTTGAGCTATATTGCATATACACCACTTTCCAAATAGAGCACCTCTGAAGCATATTCGAAAGAATAGTATTCACAGTGTAACAGTTCATCCCCGGATATTAAAAAGTGTGTAATTACCAAAATTTAATCAATCAACTCCCATACACAATCCGAAAATTTTCTGTTAAAATTTTAAATTTATTGTTTTTCCCTCTTATTTTGGTAGAGCTACAAAGAAGCTAGAATTACCATTCAGGGATATTTCTGTAGAAATTGTTAATGCCCAGATAACCCTCGAACTTAATTTTGTAAAGGTCTAATAACCTTTAAAAACAGGCTTCATAAACTGGTCTCCATTGATATTAAATTATACGTATTGTTTTCTGTGGAGCGAGTCCATTGCTTTTATAAAATGATTAAAGCATCTACAAATTCCCTATTGATTAAAGACAACTGACTTTAAGCACCCCTCTTATTTTTGTCACAGCCCTAATGCCTTGCACATACCCTCCCTTTGCTAGTAATAAGTATGTAGTTTATTTGTTCATTTATTCAAAAACTAGTTATTGTGTGACTATGAGGTGGCCAGAATGTGGCTGACTATGAAACAGACATGGGTCCTATGCTCAGGTAACCCAGTCTGGTGGAAGAACTGCATGTAAAACAAGTAATTTCACAAAACTTGAATACAATTTGAATAATTACTATTTAAAGAAGACTTTAGATTGCTTTGAGCACAGCACAGAGGAGTTGACCCACCTGGAGAGTCAGGTTAGTTTCCCTGAAGAAGTGGCACTAAAAATGAGACCTGAGGACAAGCAGGGAATCCCCAGGTGAAGAGGCCAGAGAGAGAGAGCCTTCCAGAAAAAGAAGTGGAATAGGCAAGGGACTGAGGAAGGGGGATCTTTTCTAACATTAAGGAACCTAAAGAGTTATTGGTGACAGAAGAGAAGTGGTGAAAAATCCAGGTGGAGTGGAGAAGTGGATGTCTAGTTAATGTTCATTTTCTCTCTCAGCTTTGACTTTTAGCTCTACCCTGAGAGTCATCCACATCACGCATAGTTCCATCTTTCCTCTCTAACCCACCCCTCACAGGTTCCCTATATTCCCTTACACTGCATCCTCTGAAATGCTGACAGGCAAATGTGATAAAAGACAAAGCTGAAATGAATTACGTTGCTCTTCCTGTGTTGGCCGCCTGCTACACATTCAGTTTAACCAGAAATTTCCTAGGTCTGGGCACAGAAGCTCTTGCAAAAACCTGCTCTTTAACCCTTTGTTTACCTGCTCAGTTACCCAATTGCTCTTCTCACAACCAGCGCTCCAAACACTCACCACTCACGATATCAAACTCTCTCCTCCCTCTTATGTGTGTGCATGCCCACACATGCACATACACACATGTGTGCATGTGCAGTGTTCTTATGTCTTGCGTAATTCATAACAGTGTCCCCCTGACTCTGTCCTTCTGCCCATGGTTATATCATTTACTTACCCTAAATCTTTTTCCTGATAAATTCCCAGTTATCTTTCTAAATACAGATGAGGGTAAAGAGGATCAACTACATGGTGATAGAATGAAAACTGGCTCTATGTGGTGAACACACAATGTCATATATAGATGGTGTATTACAGAATTGTACACCTGAAGTCTATGTAACTTTGCAAACAATTGTCACCCCAATAAACTTTAATTAAAAAAAAAAAAGAAAAAGAAAATACAGTTTGAATATAACTTACACTAATGAGTCTTCCCAAATTTGCTCATGGACGATCTCATTTTTCTTCACCCTCTATGCATCCATAAGATTTTTTTTAATGAATATAATTTTGATTTTAAAAATGTGTTTGATTATCTACTATACTGGGGTCTCTGTATCATTTAGAAATCATTTAATTGTGAGTTATATAATTTCCAGATAAAAGTAGCTTAAACTTTAAGGGTTTAATATCTCACCTATGAAATCCTAAATAGGGACGTTCTAAAGTTTGTTAATTCTTCAATTCAATAGTGTTATCCGGATCTATCAGTTTTCATCTTTCTGCTCTGATGTTTTCAGAATGCTCCCACGTGATCACAAGATGGCAATAGCAGTTTTAATTTAATAGCTTTCCAAATTATTCTATTGTTTATACACTGCCTTATACATATTACATATTTATCTATTATAGATGGTAGAATCCAATCAATAGAATAATTTTAAAAGTTATCAAATTAGACCCCAAGAGAAATTGCTTTTTCAGAGGACCTTAATTTATCATAGAGATATACAAGACCTCAAAAAAATTCCATGTATTCAAACTATTCTTAGGAGATCATGTTTGTGCTAGAGAAACAGAGAAGGAAATAGTAGTTGCCGATGATTAAATGTATAATCAAAGCTGAAGTATGTGATAATAACAGGATCCATTTATTGGCATATGCACCAACAACAGGAAAATAATTCTAGAGAGATGACATCAGAAAGGAAGATGTAATTAATGAAACATAAAAGGATGCACAGTGCTGCAATTAAGAATAATTTTTCAAATCAGGAAGAATGGCGCTTTGTTCTAAAAGCCTCATATTAAGCTTTAGAAAAATCTAGTGTTTAAAATAGGTTGGGTGTAACTAGCTTCCCTGGAGGACATAATATTCCATTAAAAATGAGGATATGAATGATCATACTGTATTAAGAATCACAAATGGAAGATGTTCATTCTTGGGCATTTCTTTTGAAAATTTCTCAGAAAATAATATTAGCTGTATCAAAGTATGTGGTATTAAACAAAGTAATATTCCCCCAAGTCAAGGTCCTTTTATTGCTGTTGCCCCTTTTCATGCCCATCATAGTAAGGCTACTGTGGAAGCATTCCCACTTTTATACATAACAATTAAACCTCAGAAAACACTTTGACTCTTCCAAATGATCTGAAACTTTGATTATCTGCTTGGAGGAAGCAGGAGAAAGCTATACATTCCCCCCACATATTATGAGACTTTAAACAATATTCTACAAAATTGCATTCCAGGATGTGAAACTCTGGTCATTTTTTTTTCTTTTTTTTTTTTTTTAGAGGGCAGTGTCATGGGTCCTCATATGTGGGATCTGAAACGGGGCAGCTGATGTCCCAAGCCAGCTCTTAACCACAGTGCCACTCGGCCAGCCCTGAAGTCTTTTTTAAGGTAAATTATGTGACACTAAATCAAAACAATAAGCCATTCTGTTCACATTTCTGCTCCTGATAATGGCCTTAAGAAGCCTCAGAAATCAGACCTCCATAATGTCAGCTTCCAAAGTTTGCCTGACAAAACCTTAAGCTCAAAAGCTTATGGGGTGATGGTTCATTCAGCAAACAATCAGTCATCACCTACGCTGTCTACGGTAAGGCACTATGAAATGGAATTAGGTGGAAGGGATGAATGAGAAAGGAAGGGGGGCATAAAAATGAACAACCAGGATCTATTTTTCCAGATTGTATTATTAGGGTGGAGCATAAGACAGATGTTTATCTAAATGTTACTTTCATATTTATTAAGATAAAAATAAAGGAAAAAAAATCAGAAATAAGGAAATATGTGAATCAATTAGTACATATCTATAAGAAAATAATGTATAAAATAATTCAAATAAAATTTACAACGTGTTTTAATTAAATGCATTATATTACTCATAAAATGTTAACCAACTGTGTCATCTTTTGTAAAAAAAAAAAAAAACTTAGTATCACTGTGCTTCAATTTACTTACATGAAAACTGAAGGTAAATTCTGTATGACAGTGGGTACATGTCATTATAAACCGTCAGAACACATAAAATTTACAATACCAAGAGTGAACCCTAATGTGAACTTTGGACTTTGGATGAAATGATACATCAATGCAGGTTAATGGATTCTAACAAATGTACAACTCTGGTGAGGGATATTAACAATGGAGAAGCTGGGAGGGATGGAAAAGGGTGTGGGTAGAGAGTATATGAGAACTCTGTACTTTCTGCTCAATTTTTCTATAAACATTTAAAATAAATATCCAAGGACCAGCCGAGTGGCACAGTGGTTAAGAGCTGGCTTGTGACGCCAGAGGCCCCGGTTCAGGTCCCACATATGAGGGCGAGTGACACTGCCCTCAAAAAAAAAAATTAAAATTAAAAATTAAAATAAAACATTCAATGAACTCTTCAGTCTCATAAAATAAATATCACAAGTCCATACGGATATCAATAAATGATTGAATAAATAAATGGGGGAGAAAGGACAAATATTTCTGACAAAAGAATTCTAGATAATAAATGTTGAGACTTTCCCTTTAGTAGGTGGAGCTTAAAGACCCTTCCTTTAATGGAGTCAATAATATTGGAATTGAGTGGTACAGTATCAGATGGTTGGTGAACTTATGGTGATCACTTCTTTAGCATAGGGATTAGCATTCCCTATGCTACCATATCAATAATATGGTAATAACTATATATAATGTAAGGTGGGTACTGTTGAATAACCATGACGTACACCTGAAACTAATATAATATCATTTGTTAACTATATTTTCATAAAAATCTTTTTTAAAAAAACACAAAACCCTTCCTTTGAGTGGAGGCTGAGCTTAGTGATTCACTTCTAAAGAATAAAGTAGGAAAAGGGACAAATGCTACCACTGACAGATGGAGAAATCTGGCAGAAACCATCTTAATCAAGTAACGAGGGTTGGCATCACTAATGATGTCATGTATCCCTGAAATGATGATGAGAAGAGCACCATACTTCTGTGGTGTTATTTACCAAAATCCATTACTCCAGTCAAAGCAAAAAATGCATGCTTTGGGGAATATTCACAAAATAACTGACCATTACTCCTCGAAAGTGTCAATGTCATGTAAAGCCTGACATGACTGAAAAACTGTCATAGACCAGAGGAGACTAAAGAGACATGATAACTAATGCAGTGTGGTACCCTGAGCTGGATCCTGAAATGGAAAAAGGACCTTAGTAAAAAAACTGGGGAAAAGCCAAATAAGGTCCACAGTTTGATAATAGCATACCAATGTTCTTTTCTTAGTTTTGATAAATACACCATGATTATATAAGATCTTAACATTAAGGGAAACCGAGTGAAGGTTATATAGGAGCTCTCTTACTATTTTTGTAATTACATTTTTTCAGTTCAAAATTATTCTAAAAGAAAAATGTATTTAAAAAAATAGACTAATATTTCTCCTAGAGTTTTGTGAGGAGTAATTAAGTTCATATGACTATAGTAAAACTCAATAAATGTCAGCTACTATTGTATTATTGCTATTAACAGTTTCTAAAATTATCCATGACAGATAAGCATTAGTTTCATAACAAAAAGACTTAATATAATTTTTAAGAGTAGTTAATATTGTAAGGGGTTATTGTTGGATGGCCTTAAGTGTATGAGTATGTCAATATGACAAAGAATGCACACTGGATACGTGTTCAGTATATTAATTTAATGTAAAAGGCTGAAAGTGAAAAAACAAACAAACAGGAAATCAGGCATAGTCTTATTAAATGTGTATTTGTACATTTTAAAATTGAAAATTAAAACATTTTATCTGTTTTATATCAATAAAATATTAAGTATATGAAAAAGTTAGAACAGGTCTATTTTTAATGCTGCTCAAGTAAAAGCTTAATGAGACCAAGGCCATGCTTCTGATTGTTTCAGTAGCTGTGTAATGCAATTTGGGATTTTCCTGGGCCATTGCTGAGGTAGAAGTGAGGACTATTGCTTCAGGGAGAAAGGACACTTTCCCAGTTGTAAAGAATGGTTCTAGATGGGGAGGCAATGTTTATAATGTCTGAGGGGTGTAGCAAACTTAGGCATCAATGGGTTTGTGAAGAGGTTGGCAAGAAGGGATTTAAATCAGTCAGGTGGAACACTATCTTATTATTCAGGTCAAGGTCTCATGGAAATATAGGGAATAGAGAACAGTATCTTTTCCTAAGTGAGAAAAGGGAAAAAGCACACCAATCAGTACTTCTTAAGTGCTAAGCAAAGCAGATTGGCATTCATGGAAAGACCCTAATCATAACATTAATAGGAAATTGAATTCCTAATCAATGAAAACAAGATGAATGTCGATTTTACAAATTATCAAGTTTATAGGAAGAGGTCCAAAATTGCTGCCCCTGTACCTTTACATAGGCATCCAGGGAACCATCCTGTTATCTATGTTCTTTGATACCCTGATACCACAGGTGGTGGGGAGGGTTGTTTTATATATGTTTTAACTCCATCAGGAATGATTCTGGACTGGATTTGTGTCCAATGGTAAATTTAGCCATGGAGAATGAGCAGTACGAAAATAAAATGTTCTAGATGATTTTAATTTTATAGTACATTTTATTTCCAAATTAAGATTTGCTTGAATATACTAGCATTTACTAACCTTCTTTTGAATTCAGTTTTAATTTAGTCCGTACCTGCTAGCATAATACTTTTATTTTCCTACAATTTGTTTGAAGCAACACTTCATTTCATTGGATCTCATGTTTCCTATAACTTCATCTCTCTTGAGGAAGTTGGTTTGTTTTGTTCCCTGTCCCCCACCCTCCACTCCCAACCCCTGGACTGGAAAACAAAACAGGATTACTAATAGAAGTGCCACAGTGGAAATTTAGAAATTGGAGTTAGTGTGTATGAGGTTTTCAGACCCATTTGGACAGGAAGCCTCTTCAAAGTCAGCAAGGGCCTAATTTTAACTGATAAACTGAAGGCCATGGGGTATCATCCCTTTTGAATTCCCTCTGTTTACATCAAAATTCATCCATACCTTCATTCATCTTTAGCAACTTATCTCTTGTCTCAGAAGTTGGTATGCCCCTACTCTTCTCATTGTCCAACTATTCACATTGAAAATTATATTCATATTCCTTGATGCTTCTTCTGGAATGTTGGACCCTTAGTACATATCTGTAATTTGTTTATCTTTTTTATTCCTTCCTTTCTCTCTTACTAAAAATGTACACAATGTCCTTCCATCCTACTAAGAAGCTTCCCATACATTAGTTCACTCTCCTCTTCTTACAGTCCATTTCTTTAAAACAATCATCTAGTTTTCTCACTTCCATTTTCTCACAAATTCCTCCAAATTTTATGTTCTTTGCATTTCCCAAACCTGTCCCTTTGTCTCCTTTTCCACTACCACTGTCTCATTGTCTTTCACCAAGAATATACTATTATTCTCCAAAAAATTTGTTTGCTTCTATCACCTATTTCTCCTAACCCTCCTCTCCATATCATTACTGGAATTATCTTCTTAAAATTGTAATCTCATCAGGTTTCCCTTGTTAAAAAACTTTTAGTAGATTCCCAGTGACTGTATGATATAAACACTAGTGAATGAAAAATTCCTGGAGAAAAATTAAAATACTGTCAATTTAGAATGATCATAACAAGTTGATCAAATTCCTTATAGATGTCATGTTCTTTTGCAGGTGTTCATAAGGAAAGATCTCTTGAAGATGGAGTTTTTAGGATAAAAAATTTTACCATATCTAAAGAGAAAAAAGAAAAGTTGGACAAGAATTTCAAGGGTCAAAAATAAAATGTTCATTAGATTGATAATCAATGGAGCAGATACTGGGGTCTGTCTTACCTGTAAATGACCAAGGGGTAAGTAGAAGTGAATCTAAAACACCTTTGAAATAACTCAATCTCTGTTACATTGAAAGCACCATGAATTTCAGTACTAATTTGATCACTGTCCAAGAAATTTTCATAAAAATATAGGGAAAAAATGGAACTAATCATCTGGTTTTTCCATCACACCACCTTGGATGCCACCAGCTTGCAGAGAGCAGCAGTGGCCAGACAGCCCAGCTTCAGGCATGCTTTGGGCTCACCACTGTTCTAAGCCATACCTTAACGCTAAACCTAAACTTAACCCTAACCCTAACAGTAACTCTAAGTTTTTGTTTCCATCGAGTCTGAGATTCTGTTTAGGGGTGGCCTATATGAGGGGTGCCTTGTTTGATTCTGCTGTAGCAATAAGCTCTATTCATATTCCTGAGAAAAGCCAGGCCCACAGATACCTGGCATGCACTCTCCCTGCCACCGCCCCTCCTCCCCCAAAAAAATGCAAACAAGGAAAAAAATGTCAAGTAACTAATCAAGAAACTAAAGATTTACCTGTAGAAAACAGAGAAACTGAAAACTAGGAGAGTCCAGCCTCTGATGAAGGAGGCCAGAAATAAGCAAAATCTGATTAATATCATGTACCATGTCTGGCCAGTGGTCCTAGTTTCCCCTCCTTCTACAAACAGGAATGTTTCTATCAACTACTTTGTAAATGCAAGTTTTTTTTGTTTTTGTTTTTGTTTTTGTTTTTTAGTAGCTCTAGAAACATTTTTAGGAAGGGAATCCCACCTAATCTCATTTTTAAGTAAATGCTTCTTTTGTTTTGTTTTGTTTTGTTTTATTTTTAGAGGGCAGTGTCACCACTGGCCCTCATATGTGGGATCCGAACCGGGGCCACTGGCGTCGCAAGTCAGCTCTTAACCACCGTGCCACTCGGCCAGCCCAGTAAATCCTTCTTTTTAAGAGGTGAAATCATTTGCTGGTTGTTATGTTTTGGTACAACCAGAAAATAGTGGGCTCTTGGACATGGGAGGTTTTGTCTTGGGTGTTGGCTTAACATTCTATAAATGGGAGAGTAGTTTTTATATCCTATAATACACAGCAGAATAACTGGCATTTTGGAGTCCAATCATGCATTTAATATATCTTACACTTTTTAAATTACTTCTCATCTCATGTTTTTTAGTAGAATTTTTTCCAAAAGAAAATCATTCCTTAACCTTGGCTCTCCCTGTCAGAATTCCACTCACTTTGTAATGTCTTTGGTAGTGGCAGTCAATTTCCCTAGTCACTTTCTTAATATACTATGAAAGACTGAAAATTTGAGTATGTAGTGTATATGGTATTAAATTGTGAATTAGTGAGACTTATGATATAGCAGCTTATTAACATTTAAATATACCAGTACTTGACATTCTCTTAAGAAAAGTTTGCCTCTAAATTTTAAATTGGAAATTCACTGGGATAACTATTTGGAAAAGAACCACAGCTAAATGCCTTTAAATATTTCAGTACATACATTAAGAATTCTGTATGAATTGAAATGTCTATGTATCAACCCTCCAAACAACCACTAAAATCTCAATTATGAAAAAAAGAGAAAGACCCCTTAATCTATCACCAATGGATTTCATGTAGCCTTCCTTCTTCGATTTTATGTATAAAATAAACTGGAAACCACTATTTCATGGAGCATTTTTCTCAATCCATTGAGATTTTGCTTCCTGGCAATTGTCATCAGTTTGGCTCAAATAAACTCTTGTAAGTTTTCTCTTAGGCTGGATGGTTTTAATCAACATTACCAATCCCAGTTTTGGTCCATGTGTAGGAGACAGCTATATATACCTCCTGCCAATGCCCTTTCTGTATATTTTCATGCATGAAAGCAGAGAGCACAATTAGACTTTCTATCCATATGCAATGTGATGAACACTCAAATTACATGTTTATTTCACCTACATTTAATGTTATTTGTGAAAATGAGTCTACTATTTTGAGTTTATAAAATTGGCTTATGCATGACCTCCTTGTCACATACCTAGTAGAGGAGACTTCTGTTTTTAAATTTCTTAAAAATCATTCTTTGTTCAATCAATCAATCTTCCATTCTGTGAACCTGATTCTGCTCTGAAACCAGTACCTTATTAGGTTGGGAGTTGAAAATAAATTTCTATGTGAGTTATTGAATTTTTCAAATGCCAACTGTTTTAAAATTTTATCTTAAAAGTATTTATTTCTAAATTATTATCCAGGAGATAATCTGCATGCAGTAAAAACTTTAATTGCTCAATACACTTCCTTCAAAATGTTAAGATTTGTATCTAAGGTGAAACTCAATAGAAAATTGATGGCTGAGACACCAAATTCTCAATTTTGTGACCAGCTGTCTATGGCAGTTGTGACCTCTCCCACAAGTCCCTAGAGGATAAGACCAAGAAAAGAGATGCTCTTTATTACTGGCCTTGGAGCACAACCTCAATGTATTTCTTTGATGGCTGGGTAGGATAATGTGACCCCTCTGTTTATAAAATTTAAAAATGAAAAACGAAACCAGTATCTGAAAGAGATACCATGTTAACTTCCCCAACCTGGTGCTTACTATAGGAACCTACTTTCTCCAGCCAAAATACTCCCATAAATTGACTGAATTTCTTTACCTATCAGGATGTTATATATTTTTAGTCTCTCTCTCTCTTTTTTTTTTTTTTTAGGGCCGTGTCACTGGCCCTCATATGTGGGACCCGAACCAGGGCTGCTGGCTTCCCAAGCCAGAGCTTAACCACCGCGCCACTCAGCCAGCCCCTCTATCTCTATTTATGATTTCTAGGTGCATAAACCAGACATAATTCAGTTAGTATCAATTGATTCAGTTGAGTATATCTGAATATCTGAGATGACTCTGGCACTCTGAAGAACTCTCATATCACTTCCAGCTCATATCACTTCAGCTAGCTTTCTGAGTAAACTAACAAACAAAAAACATCAAGTCAGTTTTGTACATGCTTGGTACATTCTTTTGTACATACTTGGTACCGACATAATACAGAGACAAAAAAAAAGTGTAAGGTATTAAAATTCTTGGAAATGGAATATTCAAAATGCTTTTGAAGTTTGAAAATGGTTGACATATTAGAAATTGCCCAATGTTTCCTTGGGTCTAATATTCTTAGGGACCCCCTATATGTATGTATGTAATAAATTTATTTTCTAGGAAGGAAGGAGGAAGGAAGGAAGGAAGGAAGGAAGGAAGGAAGGAAGGAAGGATGAACGAACGAACCCGGAGAGCATTTTTTTGAGATGTAGAAGATATTCCATAGTGAACTTTTCCCTGAATATCAATATGAATTCCCAGAGTTATGTAACATAACATTCCCACCAAGAATGTTTTGTTCCTATTTTAACTGTAGATTAAATTAATTATCCTCATGCTGCTAACAAATATCTATTTTTTTTTTTTTTTTTTGAGGGCAGTGTCACTGGCCCTCATATGTGGGATCGAACCTGGGCCGCTGGCTTCCGAAGCCAGTGCTTAACCACCGCGCCACTCGGCCGGCCCACAAATATCTTTGAAAGCTGTTCATAGAGTACCCAACTAATCAATTTTTATATGTAATATTCTCATTATATATGTATCAAGGATGAATAATAAATAAAAGCTTATGAGGATTAAGGTACAAATCTTCACATCAGTAATAAAAATAAAATATCAAAGGGTCCTTGTTAGTTCAATTTTTATATTTACCAGATTAAATATAGATCTAACTTATAAGTTTACAAGTATTTATGTGTATATATAATATACATGGTTTCATATAGATATATTTTTAACTTAAACCTAACTTCATTGCCACATATATGCCATATCTGCTAGGAAGTAAAAGCCATTATGACTTCCTCTAGGATCCAAAATGAAACCCAAACAAAATCCTTAGATACATTATATTTTATAAAAAATGATTTAAATTGATGTCTTCATTTTTACCCTCACAATAACCCTGGACACATAAAAATATAAAATATACTTTTGTACCATGGAAAGCATGCCAATAGATGACAGATGTTACCAATAACTAAATGTTTAGCTAATGATAACCAACTGGGAGAAAAAATAATCTGTCTAAAATGGATCACCTCTGGGCCAGCTGAGAAATGTTTTCTAGAAGCACAAAAATGAGGGGGTGGGGAGAGACTAGGCTTACTTCTTATTCTCTTTTCCGATTCCTAGAGTAAGGATTTTAAGAGTTCTAAGACTTGGCTGTAAATTAGAATAGAATACTCTGGGAGTTTTGAATAACCGCAAAAGCTAGCCGGCACTTCTGCTGGATTATGCCAGAATTGTGAGTGTTGACACAGAGGTGAGGGAAGCTCCCAATGGTTAAAGATGTAGCCTAGGTTGAGACCCCTTACGTCTATGAGGATTCCAGGTGCACTGTTTTGAGATTTGGGAGAAATTACTTTGCAACAGATTTTTGGCAGAAAAAGAGAAATAAAAATCCAAATTGCTTTAAATCACCTTGCTTTAAAACCCTCTGCTTTAAACCACCAAGCAGAATGCAATTTTCACTTGGATGCTGCTAACTCCTGAACAGGACCACACTGGTGCCTGATGCCCTGGAATGGCTTTGGCATTTCTAACAAACGAAAAAGGAAAAAAAATAAAATTATAAATCATCCTTGTCCAATTAAGTAGATACCACAGCTGTGACCATTATCAATGTAAACCACAGATAAATCGAAGGCAATGAGTGGCATGGAAAAAAAAACAAAACAAAAAAAACAATCAAACAAATAAAAAGACAGACAGAAGATGGTAACTGCCGGGGGTGGTGATGAAATAATTGGTTTTCATAACACAATTTTATCATTTTTATCTGTATTGCTTATCTGAATCATTTCCCATTTCTACTCTTCTGAATTTCTCCTTCCTTTATAGTATTTACTCTTATGATCACTGACATTGCATTTATTGTGAAGATTTATCCATATTTTATGATAAAAAACCATAGTTGTACTTATTTGAATAGATGTATTATATTTTCTGAAGAATAAAACAAAGTAAGTAGTTTTGTTTTGATTAAAGTAACAACCTACCAAAAAGCTTCTTTAAATCTTCTCAGCATGTTATCTTGGTTTCAAGATATAATACATATTTCATATAGTTGTTGACAGTGTCTCAGTGTCAGACACCAATACATATACTGAATGCTGTATATGCATTCTCTTGTTTAATCTCCATATCAGCTCTGTAAGCTGGGTGCTGTGATTGTCTCCATTTTATACATGTGGAGGATGAGTCTCAAAGAAGTTAACTAATTTGATAAAGGTTTCAAAATTAGGAAGTTTCAGAAAAAAAGATGTTTACTTAGTCTGATTACTGAATCTTAGCTCTCTAGTTTTAAAAATAATTTTCCTTGTATTTATGATCATTACACAATATTTCTTGGCTGTCAATGAAAAGTAAGGCCTAATTACATAGACAGAATTCCCCCTGGACCCTCAAGTGTCTTGACTGGAACACTCTGGACAAGATCACAAGATCTTCTATCTTTCGAAGTCTCTGTCCTGATGTGGTGACTGATGAGAGGTAAATATCATCTCCTCTGTGAAGAGTAAATCTTAGCTCTTAAACTCTATATCATGCAGCTACAAACACCAAGATATTACTGAATTAATAATTTTTTTTTAACTTAAAGGTATAGTCCTCTTGGTAATGCTTTTCCTGTATTTCCTTCTACATTTATATATTATTTAAATTATATAAAGTCATAGTTAATATTTTGTAATATAATAAATATAATTAAGTAAAATAGTACAATGGATATATAACAGCCATTAGTTTTTCAGAACGTGCCATTAAGTTTTTTGTTTGTTTGTTTTTTGTTTTGTTTTGTTTTGTTTTTGATGGCAGTGTCACCGGCGCTCATATGTGGGACCCGAACCGGGGCCGCTGGCTTCCCAAACCAGTGCTTAACCACCGCGCCACTCGGCTGGTCCAAATTTTTTAATACATATAATTATTTTGCATTTTTGGAGCACTTACATCTCATTCTACCACTCACACAGCAGAAGACAAAAATAAATTAGCATGTTGATCACATATTGGTTGCATATGATCCATGATGTCGGGTAGACTTATTTATGAGACTTAACACAGATACATGAATACTACACTCATACACACAGACAAGATTATGTTATTCACTAACTCTGGGGATTAGCAGGACCCGGATATGTAGTGTTTCCCAGTTTCTATGGAATAAATTCTACCATTTTCAATCTATCAACATGGTATCACTAAACATGAAGCTAGGAAGAGTTACCAGCAGCAGAGCATTGTATACTATTTCACTATATGGACCCGAAGGAAATAATATCTTTAAGAGCAGAGATAATAGCAAAATGTAGTAGTTTTGGTATTTACATTGCTCTTAGTATAATTTACTTAATTCTAAGTGTATATCATTTATATTTAATAAGACTCTATTTAAGGGCTGACTAGTACAAATTCTGAAAATTTAATAGCTTTTACAAGCAGGTATGAGCCATCTCCAGCAGACCACTGGAGTAGTCACTGTTCTAAATATACACAATGCCATACATATTTTGATTTTTGTACTGGTAAAACAGGCATATAAAAATCATGGTTCTCAGCTCAAATATATTATAATGAAGAGTTTCTCAACAAAAAATAAGAGGAAGGGGTACACTTTTGCCATAAACATGCCATCTATTAGACTATAAATAAAACCATACTCAAGTTATTCCTCTTGTCTGGTGTCTTTTATGACCCTCAGCACTTTTCACTCTACACTGTCTTATCAGGTCATTTAATCTATTTCCAACATTTAATTGCCATCCATGGCAATGATGCCAAATCCTTTACCTCCAATCAGATGTCTTCCCTGAGTTCCAGATCCAAATATATAAATGCCCATTGGAAATAGACACTTGATTTTAGGATAGGTGTCTAACACTCAGCATGCTGAAAAACAAGCCAATGTAAGATCACCCTTAAAAGCTCCTCTTGCCTGTCCCACCACAGTAAATGAATGCGAGCAGAACAGTAGTGTCATTTCAAATGAATTCTCTAGAAACATCACTCTGGACACAGTAATGTAAGGAAAGAGGAATATGGAGCCATCACTGTACTCAAGGTATGACCAAGACACATGAGAAATAAACACTGTGCAATCAGAACACTGAGAATAGAAAACACAATTCTAACTTGGACAGTAAGAAAAACTCACCCGAATCAGAGAGAAGCAGGAATAACTATGGAGAATGCAATGAAGAAAAGGAGGCTGGCAGACCTGATGAGGGTCCTCAGCAGAAATGTAGGCTATAGGACTAGATGGGGATGCAACAGGAATGCTCCAGAATTTAAAAAAAAGAAGAAGAGGCAGGGGTTGCCAATATCTAAATTATTTTTTAAGTTTCCACCAGTAAATTCTTATGATAATGAACTCCGCATCTGATGAAATCTGTGGCTTTTAAAATCCACAGTGTGTGTGTGTGTGTGTGTGTGTGTGTGTGTGTGTGTGTGTGTGTGTGTATATATATATATATATATATATATATATATTTATGCACATGGGTATGTGTATACACATACATACACACACATACACATATACACACATGATGCAATAAATATTTGCAGTACTCAATCTTCTGAAAGAAAAAATAAAAATAAAAGTTTTGTAGAGGCTACTTTGTCTCTAGAAGTGGGTTGAAAACTGTTTACCTGGATGTGTTTCACAGATTTCATGGAAAATAAGAATTATTATTTGTAATGCTTAAGCTGCCACAAAACATGTGATAGGCACTGAGGAAGTTGAGGCACAGAGAGGTTAAGTGTTGTGATTGCCTCACAGCTCTTAGACAGGCACATCATATTACTGTGGATAGAATTAGATAACTCTAAAGACCTACCAGTTAAATGTCCTCATTTAAGATCACTTTTTTATATATAGTAAAAATTATTCCATTACTGGAGAGTTTGTTTCCCTTATACACACCCTGTATGACATTATAATTTTCAGAATTGAAAAAATGTTATCAATGAGGTGCCTTTATAGAGATAAGACACAAGTGTGTATAAAATATAATTTCCACCACTGCTGAAAAGATAAAGAATCTGGGTAAACTATAAACACCAGAGAAGCTTTTAATGTTAATCTATAAAATGGACTGTCCCACAGTACATTAATATAGATTTTTTTTAACTTAAACCACTGGATTTTTCTGTTATTATATTTTGAAAAATTAGTGATCCCCAAACCAGGCTCATCGAAATGCTTTCTATCTTTTCCTGTGATAAACCAAGAGAACTTATAAATATTTATTATTTATTTCAATGAGAAGACAAACATTTATTGATAGTAAATCAGTTAAAGTGATTTTCCACCACACATTCAGGGTCATAAAGAGCCTACTATAATAATGGGCTTAAATAAATATATGTTTAGATGGAGACCAGTGTAATGTGCCCATAAAATTACAAAGCAGATTTGTCCAAATCTATCAGACGTAATAAGGCTGAACCTTTGTTCTTCCCTGAGACTAACACTATGGAGAGACAGTAATGGTTTCCTGGTAGGTAGGTGAGACTGTGTTTGTACTTGTGCATTTATCCAACGACCAGATTCAATAACTTTCCCCAAGATTTTCCCTAAACATAAAACTTCACTATTACACAACTTTTCTTGAGTCTGGTTAAGTAAACAAACACTTTATACTTAGAATTTTCAAAAAGGCAGGACAAAATAAAGGAGAAAAGTACTGGTCTACGTTTTTTGAGGTCCTTCAGTACAAAATAAAATCAAAGAGAACATTAGGATGAAATGAAAATACACATTTTTAAATGATTTTTGACAGAACACTCTGACACTGTACACACGATGCAGTCCATACATAGACAAAGTTACAGATAAAAACTAAACATTAGAATATTTATTTCGTGTCACTTATTTCTGAGTGTCCATGTTGAAAATAGTATTTCTCTAATACGCACCTTCTCCACGTCCTCTTTAATTAACAGATATGTGACCACAGAAATAAGCATTAAGACATAGGCTCTGTTGTAAGGCATTAATGGGTAATGGCATGGGTTGATCTCAGGGTTTTTCTGGGCCTACTGCTAGAGATTTGTATGAGAAGTGGAGTTGGTATCTATAGCACTTGTTTTACCAGTGTGAGATCCTAAGGCAAGTGGGAAGAGAGCCAGCACTTTTCAATAAATATATGCTGCCTGAAACTAAACTCTTCTCTCTGATAACTATTTCAGATTGTCAGGATTTATTTAAATGTAGAGCCTGCAAATTGAAGGCACTGAAGACTGAAACAAAAGCAACACTAAAATGCCCTGTGCCCTGTCTGGAGGCAGTGAGGTAATATGGTGGGGGAGGCTTGGAGGAAGATTTTCGTCAGTTGGTCTCAAAATCTCCTGGTGAGCTTTTAAAACATACTAATGACTGGAGCCCAACCAGAGGAATTTGATTTAATAGGTTGAGTCCCAAGTGTCAGAATTTTTTTTACAAGTATCCCAAATGAGTCTAACGTGCAGGCAGTGTCAATAACTATGGACTTAATTTTTTGAAAAATGTATCCACTTTTGTAAGGGCGATGGTTATACTCTACGAGAAAATGTTTACCATATTAAATCTCTGTATACTGTAATGTAATACAAGATATTTTCTTTTAACTAATTATAGAATAATTGGTATTATTATTATTGTAGAAAAAAATTAGAATGCTATTTTAGAATAATAGTTATAATTACAGTAATGGTAATTATTATCATTTTACAATTAGATGACCCCTGTGTAAGAGTCAGCCAGTTCTCTACTAAAGAACATTCTCCAAGTGACACTGGATACTTTACAAATTGGGTTATTATATTCCATTTAGTTCCTGATCTTTTAACGACTTTAATATCGTACTCAGATCCAAACTGATGATTGTATACAATGAATTATAAAGACAGTACATTACTTGATTTTACTTTTAGAAGCACAAATAAAGCGTACCTTGCTTTTCGTTCTTGTGTCTGGAACCTTCCTGTCAATTGTCCTGGGTGGAATTGACATCTGAGTTGGATTCGACCTGATTACACTCAACGGGGATGGTTGATCACTGAAAACAGTTGACAGGCAGAGTTTTACCGTCTCTTTCATTGCTTTCAGTTGTGACTCCTACGAAAAAAGAGAGATCACCATTCGTACATGTGGTTCTGGTTATCATTTTTCTGATTTGATTCTCCCTTTCCTCCTAGTCTACACTCACGCCCCACATAAAGACCTTTCAAGTTTCAAACATAATTGCCTACCTTATAAATTCCATTATGGCGCACAGTTTAATGCATACTTAATCTGTTTTTAGGAGTTAATGTGTTTCATGATATATTTTAAACACCGAAATTCAGAGACATGTTTTACTTTTTTTCTTTGAATTTGCATGATTTCAATCATGAAGGCTTGCTGATGAGGGCATTATTCTCTGGGGTTACTCTGAAGTAGAAAACCTGCCATCTTTCTATTGGTTTCAACCTCTTTTATTACAAATTACTCCCTGAGCCATGTAAGCCCCTGTGTTTCTCAGATTAGCCTATGCCCCCACTCAATTTCCCCACATACTGGGAAAAATAAGTTATTTCTGATAAAGCTCTTATTTCCTCTGAACCTTGTTAAGAGGTAGGAGTTAATTTGCTGTGATTGTAAGTGATAATATTAATACTTTCTTATGTTAGCATAGGATCACAATATTCCAAGCACTTTCATACACAAGAAATAATTTTACACTTTCAAACATCTGTGAAACTGGCATTATTATTATGATTTTACTATGAAGAAAAGAAAATTGAAGGTTTTCAGACCTGCTTTGGTTTACATCACAAAGCAGGCTGTACTAATTGGACAACCATCTCTCCCTCCCATCTAATCCTCAGCTCCCACTCCTAAAAATATTTTTAAATGCCAATAAATTAAAAATAATAATAATATGAAGCCAAGTACAAATGACAGAGAGATTCTCAGATGCTAAAATGAAGAGGGACATATGACTCTTTGAAAATCTCATAATGACTCAGGGGTAATTTGGGGCATGGCTATAGGCCCGTATATGAAAATGTCACACAAACATCAATTTTGAGATGTGAGATATGGCCTTTGGTTCGAGAGACATGAAGAGAGAGATTTGTTACAGGGGCTAAGATCCCTGGACAAGCCGGCATACATGGAGTTCACCCTTTCAGTGCATCCATGGATCAGTGATGCGGCTAAGTCTGTTTTCTCTGCCTGTCGAAGTTGTGTACTACCAACAAAACTACTGCCTTTTATACACTATGCCTGGATATGCCTTCATATAGGATCCTCCCATAGCTCTTGTCTCCATAAAGGCCTGATTGTCATAGTGACTATGACTTAGATCCTTCCTAATGCCTACATCTGAGCTTTCTACTCATATGTGGTATACAATATTTATCTATTGCTAGAAATAACAGTTTAAGAAATCTTTTCCTTCGGTCATGTCAAGAGATTTAAAAAAAACAAAACAAACCAAACAAACAAAAAAACCAGCAAGAAGAGCAGCAACTTGAGATATATAGGACATAGGATGTACATGTATTCTTTCTCATGAATCTTGCCCTGTTAAGCCCTCTAAGACAAAGTAAGACTCTGATAAGGACTAGGATGAGGACCATTAAGTAGACAGGAAAGGGCTAAGCCGAATGATGACTTCTTACTCAAAATGGTCCCTTTTATTTGCTTGCCTAAGTCTCTAGATTCTTCTCCTGTCACCACATCATCACTTTCTATGACTGATCCTGTTTTTCCTTCACATAATTTATCATTAACTTTTAATTTAAGTTGTATATTTTGTTAAATAATATACATAAATAAATTATGTATAAGTTGCCTCTTTTGTTCAGAATTGTATATAGAACTTAACACAATCTTGACACTTTACAAAGGACTCAACAGAAAGTTTGTTAAATAAATGGCTTAAAAACTTTGGTGAAAGTGTTGTTTCTGTATGTCAGGGGCAAAAACATTGACAAGCTGTATCAATAAAAAGAAATAAAGTAACAGTTCAGATTTCTCTTTCTGTCAGTTCCTTATTATAATCTTGTCTGACCCTTCCTCTCTCTCACTGCAGAATATAAGATCATGACATTGGGTTCTGTGTCAGGAGTGAGATATTCCAAGTGGCCCTGGGCAATTTACATATGTTTTCTGTTGCATATTATAGTGACACAATGGAAATAGAGCCTATGTGAGTGGGTCAGGCAGGTCTTGGCCAAAACTTACAGCTAATATAGCTTTGAAATGTAGACTTTCAATGGTCAGATCGTGGAGGAAGTAATGATGGTTGTTAGATTTGCTGTGTTCATATCTTGGTTCCCCTTAACATACTCTATACCTAGAAGTTAGCTCTGAAACAGGCTTAGTGTATATGTTCCCATAATAGATTCCAGAGTAGTGGCTGAAATAGGATATTGAAAATAAATAACAAATAGCATCAAGTTCATAGTTTCAAACATTGATTTTTCAGTAAAACCTGTTTAGGCAAAGCAAATTCCCCAATAAAACAATAAACGGGGATGAGTGTATATGTCATATTTTTAATTATCTGAACTTGGTCTGATCATCTCATCTGTTCCCACACCATCAGGATCAGATAACATAACAGAAACAATATCTCATAGATATTACCTCCAACTCCTCACCTTTCATAGCCACAGTAGTAACTCACCTTTGCTCTTATTTTTCACCCTATCCATAATCTCTTGGCTTCTGATTTTACTCCTTTCTTGAACCATAAGCCTGCAACTTTGCCTCCAGTTCTTGGTTACGTTATATATATATAACATTTTTTATATATATATAATATATAGATATATATATATATATATATATATATATATATATATATATATTTGTTTTTTTTCTGCCAGACACAGCAGATTGCTGTGAGTAATCCTGCTCTTTCTACCAAAACCAACCAACCAACAAACAACAACAACCAGCTTTCTAGTTAGTCTAGTCTAGAGCCTGTTTCCGACACTACTCAGATTTGGTTTGACCCAGTTGCTTAGGCAGGACCGAGACAGTGATTTTATACCACAGCATTACATTTTCATTTACAAGGCTAGCTGTAGTCTGAAGCTGCAAGCTACCGTTTACTTTCAAGTTTACTGGAACAAGATGTTGCCTAATGAAATATGATGGGAGCCATATCAAGTATACTTTGTCCTTGATCTTATAACCTACTTCCTTCTAAGGTAGAGTTTTGTTCCTGCACCAAACCATGTTTTCTACTTGCTTTGATACATGGTAGTAAAATACAACCCCTTCCTAAAGACCTGCTTGTCACAATGTCCTTTATTTATAGCTCATCAAACATTCCAAGCTCATCTGCATCTTAGAGACTTTATACTTGCTTGTTTCCTCTGCCTGCAGAACCCCTTTCCCAAATAGCTAAGTAGGAAACTTCTAATTAAAATTTATTCCTCAGCTCACATCTGATCTTCTTGAAAATACACTCTTTCAAAGAGCACTCCTTCTTTAAAGTCTCTATTACATTTGTTAAATTAGGTCCCATGTAGCTCTGTTATCATTGAAGATTATCTTATTGTTTTCCTATTTCTATTATAATGTAGTTTCTTTGAAGGCCAGTACCTTTTTTTGCAGCATCACCAGTTTCTCAATTAACAAATATTTGTTACATGAATAAATAAAGCAAACCCTCCAGAGGACAGAGGAGGGTGCCATTTTACATTTTACTCTTTATTCCATATTATATAAGAAAAGTATTATTTTAGACATTAAAATACTAGTGTTTGTGCTGTATAATATAGAAAGCTTATAAAAGTTATTGTATATATGATCATATTATATATATATATATATATATATATATATATATATATATATATATATATATAATATATATGATCTTAAGAAGGTGGGAGATTTAGACGGTAATTTTTTGTATGCCTGTGAGTACTTTTCTTAGAAAAACACATTTTTTTTCTAGGAACAACAAGATATACCTTGCAAAGAGCACCAGAGTCTTTGCATCTCCTGACAAATAAAAACTCACAAGGTATTAATCCTGTCTCTCTTGATTCAATTAATGAAGACGTGAAGTCCTCCGAGGGATATGGTTGCAGTATCAGCTGCTGGCTTGGGAAAGAACATGAGGGACTGGTGACCCACAGGCTTTCCCCTTAACATTTCTTCTGCCATGAATCACCTCTATGAATCCGAAAAGATCGTTCAACATGTTCACCTCGCTGGCCTTGGTGATCTCTAGGTCTCTTATTTGTAGGATGAATAGCATGCTTATTATTTATCTTCATTTATCTAGTCAATCGATAACTGTTAATATGTTCCTGCTAAGTGCCAGACACAATGTGGCAAAGAGAGTCCACATTCTTTTACTACCTAGTCCCATGAGTCTATGCTGGTTTCCTATTTTGTGTCTTCTGTAATAAGGATATAATTATGCAGGTTTTCCTGGGAAAAATTTTGCAAGGATCAGATGCACTAGAAACTTATTTTTTAATATAAAAGTTTGAGAAATAAATTTCCATATCATAAAGTTGTTTTCACATTCCAGTAGCTGAAGATAACTGTAATTCATAAGATATTGCCAAATAAATAATTGATTTTTTGAAAAACCAAGGTTGATTCTTAGATTTTGGGGTTATTATTATTTATATTAGAAGAGTAAACTAAGACTTCTTTCATTAAATATATTATAAGAATCAAGTTGGAATGTGAAGATGTTGTTTTCATAATATTTATGAGGTATTGAAGGGTAACTGAAGCCCAGATATAGAATTCTTAGGAGCTAAACACCTTAAGAGTGTGAAAAAAAAAGTCTCACATAAAGATATAAAGATAATGGAGAGAGATGAAGAGCAATTTCATTAAACTGAATTTTTTATCCAAAATTCTGAAGTGAAATAGCATTTCTACCTGACTTTATGACTGTGGTTTATGAGCCTCATACATATCTTACATGAAATTAACCTCCAATAATAGGAAATGCTTTTACAGTTCACTGTAGCAAAAGGAGGGACAAGATGCTGAAAGTTAAACACAGAAATTGTTATCCCAGAGAGGCAGACTCCACGATCTCATCATTAATAATAATAATCTCTATGCTTACTGAGGGTTTTCCAGGTCCCAAAAATTCTTCTCAGTATGTTACTTTTTTGAAGCATATAATTTTCTCGTCACCCTTATAATGTAAGTTTTATTATTTCATTTTTCAGTAAAGCATAAAGAGATTGAGAAATTCAAACATGGTCAGTCAGTGGAAAACATGATGATATGAACATAGATAGATTGACACTGGAGACCTTTATTTAAACGCTGCAACCTATAGCTTCTCCTCCTGAACCCAGAGGATGGGATGTTGTGGCCTAGGCACACTGGGATGGTGGGAGGGGGGAGGGATAGAAACAGGGAGGGAAGCACAGAAGGGTAAGACAAAGAAGGAAAAACTCTACATTAATCCTGAGCTCTGTGACTCAGGCAAAATTATAATTTCCCCATGAAGGCTTATGTGACTACAACTGTCCATACAATCCACATGTACTTAAAATATATGTATTCATTCTCTGTGCTTTTATGACCTCATGGTTCTGTATATAATGATTTTTTAATCATAGGTGCCCAACAAAACTGTGAGAAGTATGGAACTGAAGATGATGTATCCTAAGTGTTTACTGTTTCCATAGTACCTAGCATATGGTGGTGAAACAACAAAACTGTGAGAAGTATGGAACTGAAGATGATGTATCCTAAGTGTTTACTGTTTCCATAGTACCTAGCATATGGTGGTGACACAACAGGCATCTCAAATCTATCTAGTCATTGACTAAGTGGACTGACTACATGAAGTCTAATCAGGACAAATATTGAATGTAAGAAAAAACATTCTAACAGAGTTGTTAAAAATTCACAGGAGGCTGAGCTGCCTCAAGATCATGAGAATTCAACAAATTTCTAGGACTTAAAGCAAACTGCAGAGATTATGGCAGTTAAGTCAAAGGAAGAATTTTTTTTAAAAGATCATCGGCCCTAAATGCTCCATCTCCTCTGCTGTGTATCAAAACACCTATGGTTCAAATTGGTGGTTAAGAGGCAACTTCCGAACTTTACAAAATTGCAAAACACATACAGTATATTATTACAAAAGGAGTTTATGACTGCGATGATCTTACTTGCTTATTTTTCTAAATAAAATTGTTGCTAAGCTGTAATCACAAAAATGGAAAGCTCTTGATAGCAGACAGAACACTATCTTCATTATTTTTTAACTTTATTGGGGAACAGTGTGTTTTTCCAGAATCCATTAGCTCCAAGTCAAATAGTTGTCTTCGGCCTAGTTGTGGAGGGCGCAGCTCCGTGGCCCACATGGAAATCGAACTGGGAATCTTGGAGTTATGAGCCTGCACTCTAACCACCTGGGCTAATCAGCTGCCCCTTCATATTTCAAAATAACTTATTTTGGAAAATATAGGGGTATATAGAGAACAGCATTACAAATATAATAAATATCAGGTAAATATCAATCTAAATTAAATATTAAAAATCATCATTTTGATTATATAAATTTGTTATATATAATATATTATTTATATAATTTTATAAATGACATGCATATGCATATTTGTAATATATACATACACATGTATCACATTTACCTAATGCATATATACAATGCATATACTGTATAATATATACATAATGCACACAGTATACATATAAATATCATATGTGCATGTTTGAATTAAAGACTATCTGTGTCTATATAATTATTAGAAGATAAAATATTTGGAAACCACTAGAAGTATTTGTAAGCATGCCTAGTGCTGATTCACTCCATCTTTCCCCAAAGACAATAGTGTCCATGAATTTGATATATATCTTTCTACTTTATCTTTTTATCTGAAATGTAGTTAAAACAAAATTTGTTTTGTATATGTGAACAATTATTAAATATCACACATATAATTCTCAATTTTTTCATTTAATTGTAATAGTATATGTTATAGATATATCAACATTGATACAAAAATCTTTATATTTATTCATTAATATTAAAATTAATATTAATATTAGTATTTGAAAATAGTAGAGTGCAGAAAAAATATAAAATGTATACATTAATATTATCAGTAAGCATTTACATTATTTCCAATTATTATTAATACAAACATTCCTGTGTTTAATGTCCCTTTGCCTGTTACCAAGTACACTGAGGTGTGAAAAAAATGTATACTTTTTAAGAGATGTTATGTGTGTATTACTTTTCAAAGTCAATTGGATTACAGTAACAATGTATAGTATGAAGTTTGCTCAAAAGATGGCATTAATCAAATGAATGCTAATGTCATTCATCATATTACAATTTAATACAGTTTTTCCCTTTCTAAAACTGTGTGTATATTTTTTTTGGCACCCTCTGTACATGGATAACTGCAAATTCTAAAATACACATATTTAATAACTGATTTTAATAATTACACACCTATCACAAGTATATCACAATTTGGTATCATCAAACTTCTTAATTTTTATCAATCTGATGGTATTGAGATGATATCTCATTGTTCTTATCCACATTTCCATTTTTTCTAGTGATCTTAAGTATCTTTTATTTTGTTAACAAATTGTAATGAAATATAGCAGATAATAAAAGACTGAATGGGTCTTAAGTGTACTTTTATTTATTTATTTTTTCTGAGGGCAGTGTCACTGGCCCTCATATGTGGGACTTGAGCCAGGGCCACTGGCTTCCGAAGCCAGCGCTTACCCACTGCGCCACTTGGCCGGCCCTTAAATGTACTTTTAAAACTGTACTCATATAGGGCCAGCAGAGTGGCTCGGTTGGTTAAGAGCTCACTCAAGAGTGCTACAGGGATATGAAAGACAGTTCGGGGAATATAATGTTGTTAAAATTTTGTGGGGTGTCAGATGGTCACATGCTTTGTTAGGGAGACCACTTCATGGATGGAGTAGAGGCTTGATCACTGCACTGTATGCTGAAATTGATGTTGTATAATATTGTATGCCAACTGTAATTGAATATATTGACAATCACGAGATGTGGATTATATGGTGGAAGGGAGTCAAAGGAATTGTAATAGATAGTATGATATGGGGTGGAGGAGTGGGAGGAGAGAATTGGGGGAGGGGGGTTGTCACCTTGAGGGATAAAAAGTATAACTATTGCACTTTGTTGTACACCTGAAGCTAATTAAATATATATATATATATATATATATATATATAAAAGAGTGCTAGCTGAACTTTTAGCAACAGCACTTCGATGCCCAGCCTGAGCTGAGGCGCGGCTATGTTGCCAACAGATGGCAGGATGGCTCAGCTAAAAAAAAAAAAAAAAAAAAAAAAAAAAAGTGTACTCATATATACACTTTAAAGGAATATTGCTGTATGCATACTAATTTACGACTTTGATACCATTCTCTTAGGCTGATCCATATGAAACTCATTTCTTATTACTAAAAATTCTTAACTTCAAGTCTACTTACAATAGAATAACACTAGTATTAATATACAAGCTTTGTATTACTTTTTGCATAGGTTGTCCTTTTTTCCCTATTATTTTATTTATAGACCTCCTGTTTATATTTAAAGGCATCTTTTGTATAAATCATATCATTTTTGTTTAATGCAGTATTATAATTTTAGCCTTATACTTGGAAAATTTTAACCATTTAAAAAATATAACACTTAAGTTGATGTCTACCATTTTCTTACACATTTTTCTGCTTTAGTTCATCTTTTTTATATCCAACAATCAACAATTGAGCTGAATTATCTTTGATTTAACCTGCTTGTGGAATACTTAAATCTTTGAATCTGTGGCTGGTGTCTTGAAAACTTTGGTAAAGTTTTAGCTATTATCTCTTCAAATATTGCTTCTGCTTACACTCATCTCGGACAACAATTAAAAAATATTTTAGGAATTTAGAAACTGTCTCATATATTTCTTATTCTCTTTGTGTTTACTTTTCATTTATTTTTGCATTCTATACATTGTTATAGGTATTTGATATTATTTTCCTTTCATTTCACTAGTCTTCAGTCTACTATTATGTCAAATAACTAAATCAGTGATTAAACACTTAAGTTAAATTCTTAATTGTGTGCATTTTATTGTTCTGTTTCTAGAATATCGACTTGATTTTTTTATAGGTTCCAAGTCTAATAAAAATTTTTATCCATTTATTTTTGTATACACAGAGGGTGCCAAAGAAATGTATACACATTTTTTTAAAGAACTTTTTATTTTTAATTTTGTTTTATTGGGAAACAGTGTATTTTTCCCAGGAACCATCTGCTTCAAGTCAAGTAGTTGTCCTTCAATCTTAATTGTGGAGGGTGCAGCTCAGCTCCAACTGCAGTTGCCATTTTCCATCTAGTTGAAGGGTGGGGAGGGTGGGTGCAGCCTACCATCCCATGCAAGAGTGGAACCAGCAACCTTTTTATTAAGAGCACACACTCTAACCAACTGAGCCACCCAACTGCCCCAGTATACACATTTTAAGAAAGGGAAAAACTGTATTAAAATTGTAATAGAATGAATGATGCTAGCATTCATTTGATTAACGCCATCTTTTCAGTGAACGTCATTTACACATTGCTACCATAATTCAATTCAACTTTGAAAAGTAATACATAGATACCATCACTTAAAATGTGTACACTTTTTTGGCACCCCTGGAATATATATATATATATATATATATATATATATATATATATATATTATAATTTTACTTATTTTTCCTCATTCTCACTCCAATATCTGAATCAGCTCCAGCATCTCTTGTTTCCTTTCTGTATGTTGATTCATTGCATTCTCTCTCCCCAGGTGTAGAAATATTTTTTATTACATGCCTGATATTGTCTATACAAAAACCAAAAATTATCCAGATGATATCCTCCACCAGAGAGTGTCTGCCTTCCACTATCATACAGAACGATGACTGATAACTCCAATCTAATCAAGAATTGATCTTAGTCTGGGGATAAATTGAAAGTTTAGTAAAATGCAGATTCCTTCTCATTGGTCTTGTTGCTTAGGTCTAGACATGCCACACTTTTGATTGAGAGCAATGTGGGTGTTCTCAAGTCTAAAATACTATGATTCACTTCTGAGATTCAAAGTTTTCTGTATTAATGTGTGCTAGATATATGTTCTAGGTATTCAAGAAAATTACATTGGGTGGTCAATGAATGGGTATGGAGTGAACAAAGAAATACATTATTTTAAAATCACTCTATCCTTTTGTTCCAAGTGAACTAAAGAAAATAAAAATATTTATTTCCCACAATCTTGTAATGTTTTAAATTTAATGATTTAAAAATGAAAAAGAAAATAAAAAAATTTAGGAAATATTATCATAACTATTAGGCAGCAGAAAAGTAATTCTGAATTATATGACCAATTCCTTCCTCTATTGTATATTTGCCTTTCCATAAACAAATTCCCTATTCTCCATTCATGACTCATATGAAGAGCATTGAAAGGAAAGGTAGGTGTCCGATGAGAATTATGGTTTATCCTGAGCACACACAATTGTAACACAATAAGAGATTAATAAAATCAAAGTGAAATAGATAAGGTAAAAAGAGATAAAGAAAATCTTTTGTACATAGTGGCAATGGTAGCACAATTTTGTGAACTTTAAAAGTGGGACTTTCATGGCAAGTGAATTACATCTCAGTAAAGCTGTTGTAAAGATGGACTGTCATCCACCCTTGCATTATTTTTTGATGAAGAGTTCCTGGTTAAGAGAGCTACCTTTTTCTTTTATGGCTTGATGACCTCCGGAACTCTGATTTAAGTTTTCCAAAATGAAAAGCATCAATGACTACTTCCATTTGCTTTATAACTCATTCATCCAGAGTTAATACATGTCATCTTTTTGGGTGCTTTAAAGCATGTGTATTTATGGTGCTATAGAACAAATACACCAGTAAGGTGAAAAATAAAGCTGTGAACTCACAGAGCCTGAACCTTAAGTCAATCTACTGTTAGCAGCAAAAACAAGGGAAAAAAAAAAGGGTTTCAAAGGGAATATCAAGCACTCATAAATTCTATAACCATGTTACATGCACAACATCTGGAATTGCATTAATAAATCAAGGGAAGTAATGGACATACCCTAGCTTCATTTGATAACAAAAGCTGTGCTAGTTCATGGATGTAAACTTACCCGGTCAAGAGCTGCTTTCTCCAGTGCATTTCTGGCCACAGCTAATTTTTGTTCCAGATCAGTAAGCTGTTGGGCCTGTGAAATGAAACAGAGGTAAACCTTTTCAAGAAATGCTATAATCTCCCCTCCACTTTAAGCATAGGTCATTCACTGTCCAAAAATAATTTTTAAAAATTATCTTGGAAAATTCATCTAGAATTCTGTTTCATTTTTATTTTTATTATTATTTTTTTAATTTGTTAAGCTTTTCATGTTTTTTTTTTAAGATTTTTTTTTTAATTGGGGAACTGGGGGGAGGGGAACAGCATTGGGGAATTAGGGAAGGGGAAAAAAAGTTGCTGTCTTTTTGTTCTTCAGTCTCGTTGTGGAGGATGTTGCTTCACTGGCCCATGTTGGTATCGTCATTACGCTCTTCCCAGATAAGGCAGATCAGTCGCCGGCCTCTGGGTGTTCGTTCACCGTCGCTATTGGCAGCTCACGCTGGCTACCAGCCACTCACGCTGGCTGCTGGCCACTCACTGTAGCATGGCAACCCACTGCAGCAGGGGCTGCAGCCTACACCATCGCTGGGGCTCGCACAACCCAGCTCCAGGCGGAGCTGTTGTTAGCTGTAGAGGGCAGTGTCACTGGCCCTCATATGTGGGATCCGATCCGGGCCCACTGGCATCCCCAAACCAGCTCTTAACCAATGCGCCACTCGGCCGGCCCTAGAATTCTGTTTTAAAATGCTGTATTGTATGGCCATTTGGTTAAGTTGCAGAAAATAACATGTTCCCGATGAATATGCACTAAATATGCATTGGACTGAAATGTCCAGTTGCAAATTTCCAGTGCAAGTCCCTGAAAATAATGTGTGACATAAATTCACCAGTATGTTTCCAGTTGTTATGGACTCTATTATGTTCCCCTAAAAATCATACATTGAAGTTGTATGAATGTGATTCATGTGATTTTATTTGGAGATAGGGCTTTTAGAGAAGCAATTAAGGTTAAATGAGTTAAAAAAAAAAAAAAAGAAAAAAAAAGAAGCCCTAATACTACAGGACTGATGTCCTTATAAGAAGCAAAAGAGATACCAGATCTCTCTCTCTCTCCATCTCTCCCTCTCTCTCTCTCCCTCCTCCCATGTGAGCAAAAATTGAGAAGGCACCATGTGCAGGTCAGGAAGTGCTCTCACTAGAAACCAAATTTATCAGCACCTTGATCTCAGATTTCTGGACCCCAGAACTGTGAGAAAATACATTTCTGTTGTTTAAGCTATCTAACCTGTGGTATTTCGTTATGGTACCCTGAACAGACTAATACAATACTGTTCACTCCTTTTATTATTAAGTTTTAGTCCAATATACCTCTCTATCCCACCTTGTATCTGTGCCTTTGCAAATGCCGTAACTATGCCATTAAAAGAAAAGAGCAAGGGCCTCAGATTTGAAACATGTGTGTTAAAATCCCGCCTCCACCAATTTCTAGCTCTAGACTGACAAGAAGACGCCCATTGGGCTCACAGGGGGCTCAGAACCTCTCTGCACTGCTGGCTTCTGCCTGGCCAGTGAGAATAATCTGAGCTGGAAGGAACAGAGGGTCATTCTGATATTCTTGTGAGGCAAGGAGATAAGAGTACGCTGGGGAGAAAGCAGTAGCAAGGGGTGTGTCTTTTCTCCCGTGGCCAGGGCATCACTATGCTGGGTGCTATGATGCCATGGGCTCATAGAAAGGCTGTAGCCAACAACTAAAGTGCTCATCTTTCAGTTGCTCATCCCTCCTGTCGTTCACAGTCTGGGAATCAGCACCCTGAAGCTTGGTCCTTGATTAAAGTTTTCTGCCCTCTGGTGGCCATCTAAGAGGGAGGAGAGGATGAGGATCCTGTTCTTGATTGTGAAAACCTATATACATTCTTTGTGTCCATGTCTAGCTTGATCTGTGTTGTTCTCATGCAGAACATAATTTTCCAATAGGCACTTGCCCCAAAATAGCTACCTAATCCATGCACATAAAATAAATGTGTGCATATTTATATACATACACACACACACACACACACACACACACACACACAGAGGATGCTAAAAACATGTATACACATTTTAAGAAAGAAAAAGAAAACTGTATTAAACTTACGCTGATGATAACCACTTTGAGCACCTCTTGTAATTGCAAAAGTCTAATGTGATTTGTATTCATCATGTTGTGTTATTGGTATACAAGTGTATTGAGTATGACAATTTTAATACAGTAATATTTTCCTTCCTTAAAATGTGTATATATATTTTGGCATCCTCTGTACATATAATGCTTAAAAATAAAATCATTCTGAATGAAAATGAAAACAGAGAGAACAAGCTGAGAACGAGTAAGTTTCCAGTAAGAGGGCACCTACAATTGGGTGAACCCTGGCATGCTCTGAGCCCCTGCCTCGTGCCCGACCCATACCTTCCTTGGCCCCCTTTGGTGTCTGTCCTTCCTACCTTCCCACCTCTGGACCTCACATCGGAAAGACTTCAGGGCCACAGATCTCAGCATCAGATTCCCAGCTCCAGGCTCAGGCCACCCTGCCCATCCCATGTCATTGCTGCCTCTGGTAGAGCTACATTCCTCAATAACCGAGTACTGGGGACTCACACTCTGATAGTCCCTGGCCACCTCAGGTTCTGACTAACCAGCTTCTGTCCATGGGAGTGAGCCCAACAGAAGGAAAGAGAAGATTGGCCCCAGCTCCTTGGCCTAGGACAGGAGTTAGGGGTCACAGGGAAGGCCCGGGGGTGGGTCACATGGGGCAGTGGTTATGGGCAAGTTCCCCCTAGCCCATACCAGCCTCAGTGCTACTTCACATTCCTGGTCACCAGCTGGAAGGGACGTCCATGCTGCCTAACAATCCCTCCAACCCCAACCCCTTTTAAGCTGTCATGCGATTTTCTTTCTCAGGGTCCTCTTTAGTGGGCAGCCACTTTTCCCAAGATGCTGTCACAGTTATCTGCAGTCCAGGCGAGGTCTGCATAGGCACAGGTCCTTCTGCCTCCATCTTTCTCCCTCTTTGTGTGGGTATCAGCCCAAATCCTGTCATCCATAGTAGGAAAATCCTGTGAAAGAATGACTTCAGGTTGTGTGGTAATATAGCAAACCAGGGAGCTTGTATCAGGGCAGATAGAATGAATTCCATCAGAAATAGCAAATATGCCTTTGAAAACTATATTGTCATCAGTTCCAAAGATTTCAAGTATTTACCTCTTTTAAGACTTTATTGAACCTGGTAAAACTAAGCCAAGAGATCTTGGGAGACAGAAGAAAAGAAAAGAAAAGAAAAGAAAAGAAAAGAAAAGAAAAGAAAAGAAAAGAAAAGAAAAGAAAAGAGAAGAGAAGAGAAGAGAAGAGAAGAGAAGAGAAGAGAAGAGAAGAAAAGAAAAGAAAAGAAAAGAAAAGAAAAGAAAAGAAAAGAAAAGAAAAGAAAAGAAAAGAAAAACAATTATAGGAATTGCAGGTACTGACCCATATCACTGAGGACCTAGTTTTGAAAGGATCAGTGGTTGGATTAATTCATGTATAGTAGTTATAAAATTATATAAAACAAGAACAGTTCTAGGGGTGTTAAAACATCAGAAGACCTATGAAAGAGGATTTTACCAGATAGTAAATTTTATTTATTTTAAGTTAAGCTTACTTGTTTTCTCGGTATAACTCCTGTGAAATAAAGAATAGAGCCACTAAAGAGGAGAGCGAGTCATAATTCTAGAGTAACTTTCATTCACTTTCAATCATGGAAGAAATATCTATGAAGTGATTCATTTTTTTCAGACCAGGTAACATTATCTGTATATACAGGTTGAAAATATACATTAGGTAGCAATCATGTGAAGTGAAAACCATAATATGAAATTCTAACTGCTAAACTACAAGTGAGTGTGTCTAAGCTGAAACAGAGAACTGGGAAGGTATTCCTCAGAGTAACCTGAGAAGGCAGTGTTTTCTTCCTAATCAAAGTAACACCAAAAAATACATTTAATTTTCATAGATGTACATTTCCTCCTTTGTGCTGCATAACATGTTTAGAAGCTAAAGTCCATTACATAATTCTTTATTTACTTTTTAAAAAAATTATGGAGCTACAAAACTCAAGGTTTTTAGACCACAAAACACGGGGGTCTGGTTAGCGCCCCCATCCAATCTATTGCTTTTGGAGCTGTTCCTTGCCATTTTTCCCCAAGAATCCACCTTACATTGAGCTAGATTATGAAGGATGACCTCAGTGCTGTATTTAATGCGAAAACTGTCTCTTTTTCCCCCGAAGAAACATGGATGTATAGCTAACAAGCAAACCAAACCTAATGTTAGAGAGTTAAATTTCATCTGAAATTTCAAGGAGTCCTTTTACAAAATGTTGGCAAGTGGCTAAATCTTCAAGGTTCTAATTCATCATTCATACATTAGGTATGTGAGTCAATGGTTTTGAAAACTTATTGACATAGTTTATTTGAATCTTTCCCTACCCCATCCTTTCTAAGTAAGTATATCCATTTATTTCCTTTGTAATTTTTCTGGTGACTTTCCCTAAGGTTTACAGAATATAGAAATATTTGTTCCTTACCTCTGCTAAAAGGGACTTGAAGTGATTTTAACACCAAAAGTATTAAAATCTCTAATATAGATAAAATATATGAGGCCTACTGAAAACACATATGTGTTGTGAATGGGATGTGAATGTAGATGAAGGGTAGTGACAGCAGAAGGAGGCACTGATAATGGGGCCTTAGAGCTCTTTCCATTTGTCATTGCTAAGCTGTAAATAGTTCCAAGGCTTCTGGCAGCCAGGAATAAAAAGGAATGTTGTTGGCTCTAAAATTCTCATTATCAAAGATAATAAACATACCAGAGCCAGACGGTGTAGGGATTTTCCAAGCATAGGTTCTAATAAAAAATTATAACAAATTTTATAATTCAACTCAGAAGACCATTTTTTAGGAGCCAAGAAAATATAGTCCAAAAATCATGGTACATCCCCAACCAAGTATAACACATAAGATACACTGATGTGTGTTTTCCCACCAAGTCACAGAGAACAGAATGAGCAAGTCACAAAGTTGACTTTCCTTCTGGGGCATGAATAGTAATTCTACTCTTTTGCACCCGCTCTAGATTGATTTAAATACAAGTGAGTGATAAACTACTTAGACACCAAGATACTAGATACTAGAACTGTTTTTTTTTTTATTGTTTTTTTTTTGAGGGCAGTATCACTGGCCCTCATATGTGGGACCGAACCGGGGCCGCTGGCTTCCCAAGCCAGCGCTTAACCACCGCGCCACTCGGCCGGCCCTTAGAACTGTTTTTTATCACCACTGAGTCTTAACAATTAGTAGTGGCTTACATATAATGAGCAAAAGACATTAAAAAAAATTGAATACCTGACTTATTGTCTAAATTGAGAAAATATAAGGACCAGTACAGCATTTTTCAAAGCTGACTAAAGTGTTCACTATTTCACCTTCTGATAAAACATAGGAAAAGAAGCATCACACGGTATCAGAATAATGTTGTCTAGACAAGACTCTTTTTTGGCATAACCTTCTACTTGGAAAGACTAAACTGGAAATTAATGCATCTAGGGCCAAATTAGGAAACTATGTATACAAACTCTAAATAGGAAACTCAGAACAGAACCTCTATTACTATTTTGGCCATTGCAGAATTACAATAAACCAAACTTAGAAGACTACTGTGACTCATTTACTGGGGATATAGGTTGGTGGAGAACTACAATGGCTGTCTTTTGGGTACTGAACGTAACAGCCAATATTATGATAAGCTTTTAGGTGGCATCAGCAAAACAAGGTCAGATTGTTAGAGGTTTTTCTAAACACAGCTTTACTACTTTTGTTATTTTGTTATTAATAATATGGTTCTTGCTCTACATTTTGAAACCAATAAGAACATGCAGACATGTTCCAGAAAATGATGCAGAAATACGTGGATGATGAGTCTAAGAGAAGTTTCACTGGAGTGTGGGAAAAAAAATATTAGAAATTTTGCATTTTAATTTTAGATTTCAACATTGTAAAATAAGTGCTATTATAAAATATTATCTATTCTACATCTTTATTTTAAAATATAAAATTTTTCTAATATAAAATATATTAAAACATATTTTTGTATTTTCTAAATCTCATCATTGCTTTTCTTCTATTCTGCTTATGTTTATAATGTACTTAATATGGCAGTCAAATAGTAATATAATAATAATGTTAACAACCACCTGAACTTTTATATGTGTTCCTCACAACAGCTATAATTGGTATCTAGTATTGTTTCCATCCTTTCTAAAAGAGGGAACTGAGACACAGATTTATTAAATACCTTATTCAAGTTGACAGCTGGGAAATAACAGATCTAGAATTCAAACCTAGGCAGTTTGGATGCATAGCTGGTACCCCCAACCACTAAAGATATGAGTGTATATAATTTATAACTAACAAATATACATACATCAATTGATATGTGCTCAAAATTTATTGATAAGATCAATGATTAAAAAATATCTGGAGGCCACTCAGAACATTGAAGTAATTTTGTGTTTTTAAGATTACTCATCTAGTGAGGATAATGAACTCATAAAAGAGATGTTTTCAAGTACTCAGTAGGATGTACTTGGTAGTTGGTGAAAGGATAATGATAGGATTAATTATTTTATGTAAATTCAATGTGTCTATTAGTATATATAAAGACACATTGCTCAGTAATATTAACCCCAAAACTGTGAATAATACTCTAGAAACACAGACCATCACACCACCACTACCATCTCTACAGTCCATTTTGTCATAGAAATAAGGAGGCAGAAAGCCAACATCTCCTACCTGCTTCTACTTACTCTCATAAAAATATAAAGTTGTAATACCATGATTGTCTTTGGCCATCAATGGTTCTCTGATGCAATTCATTTCAACATTATTAACTTGGGGGTAATACTGAGAGACTTGGAGCTGAATAACTAATATGTACAGAAGAACCAAATTTTGATCTCAAACTACACAGGAATAGCTAAGTTTAACATCTGGTTATAAGTGCTATTAAAAGTAAATTTTAATATATCAAAGTTATAAGGTTCAATAAGCCTTTCCATTGGGAAATAAGAGCGGACATATATGATTTTCCTCAAATTTAAATTTTTATGAGTATCATATCGCCATCATATACTCATGTAGAATTTATGAACGTTTAAAGAAAATCTGCTGTGGATAACTTCTTATTATGTACGTGGTATTTCGTTCCCTTTCTCTCCTCAAAAACACCTACACTATGGAGGAAACTGCCTTATGCCCTGTCTCAGCCATATATTTTAAGAGAGATTATCTCAACAATCACTCCCTGAGTTGGGGATTTAATTTCTTAAAGCAATTACTCTATCTCAACTCTCTAATCAAATGACTGTGATTGGGTTTAGGTATCTTCTTAACATCATGCCAGAGACAAGAAGATATTTACTGGTGGCATCTAGAATGAAAGCTGCCTTTCTTCTTCATTTGAATGAATAAAAAATATATTTTGTCTTTCTCTTTGTAGTATAATATGAGGATGTTTAAATCTAAGCTCTGATAGGTATTATTTCTAGAACAAAAGAGAACAAAATGAGGTTAAACTGGCCTACAAGAAAGTAGAGCATAGGAAATAACAACTACATGCATAACACAGTCTGGTGACTGAAAACTTCTCAACCACACCACACCTGAAATCAAATGAACCTTGCATTTTCAACTAATGTACATTAATTTCATTTTGTATTAATTAAATTATTGTGAGTTATTTATCTTTCCTGTTATTTAAAAAATAAAAGATTCAACACTTCTCTTTATAAACATGACACAGTAACTAACATAGGACAAGTCCTTCTCCCATAAACTACTATAAGCTAACTATGCCAGGCTGTGAAACTTGAAACAGGGAACCCCCCTCGGTGAGACCCATGACTACTTCAGCTTTCTGCCTGAGGACAGATCCCTGACCAAGGTAGCCCAAGTACATCACTGTACTTGCACTGAGCTGTGCAGGCAGAGATGCGAGTTCGGGTCAGATTAAATGGCAGCATTATACGGAGCATGGCGACAGAGATTAGTGAGGTGAGCAGGGGCGGGGCTTCCAAAGGTCTGCATGGGGGCAAGTTCTTGCCAGTCCTCGGCAGAGTTGGATTGCACATACACAGGACAATATATTATATAAGGTTACTGTTATATGGCTGTTATATGGCTGAGCAGAACAGAAACACTAGAGGTTGAGCCTTGCAGAAGGATGCTGGCATTCTGTACACATTCAGAAACCTTATTACCACCAAAGGCGTTTTTAGATTAATAGCCATTCACTAGAGGAATAGCTGGCACACTACGGCCCAAAGGCTAAATCTGGCCAACTTTCCTATTTTTGTAAATAAAATTTTATTGGACCACAGCTGCCTCTATTTATTTAAGTATTGTCTAGTTGTTGTGTAATGATTTGAATAGTTGCCATAGGGACCATATGGTTTGCAAAGACTAAGATTTTAATTTACTATGTGATCACTGACTAGTATACAATCTATTTTAGGCCTTCCTTAAAAAGTCTAAATCAAAAACTATACAAGATTCTGGCAGGTGGAGATGAGGGCATATTTTTTTGAGGTTTAGCTCTGTCAAGTTAGAGGAGGTAGGTATTATCATGGACTGTCTACATATTTGAACTAACAAAGTATACATCCAACTCTACATCAAGGTGAATACCAGTATTTTAACTGAATTATCGGATAATGATTGACAATCTTTACTAGAATATAAAATCCAGAATCTCTGTAATGCATAAATGGTTATGTCCAGCACAGAATATTCAGAGAAATGAAATATATGACCTAAACAAAATTGAAGACAATGATAGTCAATATCTAGATGGCCCATATGTTGAATAAAAAAGGGGAGCACTTTAAGGCAGCTATTAAAAGTGTGATCAAGAAATTAAATGTAATGTATTCTTAATTAGTGAAGACATAGGTAATTTGAACAGAAATTGTATTATATAAAAAAAGAACCAAATGGAAATTTTAAAAGAAGAAAATTTTATTGGATGAACTTAAAAAAATAAAGATGACAGAAGACAGGGCCACTGAATATGAAGTGACACCAAAATAAATCTCAGAGAGCTAAAATTAAGGTGTTGACAAGCAGAGTTTCTTCTGAAAGTTCTAGAAACAAAATCTATTCCTTGCCCTTTCCCAGCTTCTAGAGGCTACCTACATTCCTTGGCTTGTGGCCACATCACTCCAACCTCTACTTTCATTAATGCGTTGCCTACTCTGACTGACTCTGCTCCTCCTTCTTAGAGAGACTTTTGTGATTAATTGGCACCACTCAGATAATACAGGGTAATTTTCCCATGTCAAGATCTTTAATGTATACACCTCTGCACATTCCCTTTTGACACATGAAATAACATTCACATGTTCTGGGGATTCAGATGTAGATACCATTAGGGGGTCATTATTGTGTATCTTACACACATCATCTCTGCCCCAATCTCAAAAGTAGTTTTCTGCCTATGTGCATTCAGCCATAAATGTGATTTTTTTTTCTCTCCACTGTTTTTAGTATGACTACTAAAGTGGGCCCTCATTTCCACTCTTTACTAGATTTTTGCAACTGTCTCATTATGTTCACTGCCTTTAGTCTATTGTTCTCCCCATCTCCTTCCAGGAAATCATTCTGCTTACTCTATTACGTTTGTTCTTCATGAACACTTCTTTTAGCCTGTTTCTCTTTGATAAAAAACAAAAACAAAACAAAACAAAACCTTTAATTCTTCCTTATTACCATTATAATAAAATGCAGACTCCTTCATATTGATTGGATTGTCGGAAAAGTCATGACATATTTTTTCTGCTTTCCGTTGCAAAAATGCATCATGACTTTTCCAACAACCCAATAGTTTGAGGCTTTGCACAATTTGTTCCTACAGTAACTTTAGAGGCTATTTTGTTTGATGACACAGTCTACCCCACCCAAGCTAGATCTGTAATACTATTATTGTCGTCTACCCCAGTCATGGGATTAGTGTAGACTGCCCATTTTCTTTAATAAATTACCCCAGACAAGACAGCTAGTAGTTCTTCAGCCTGTGTGAAGTTACTTCACAAGTCTATGTTGTTAATTTGGAATTTACATATCGTCAGGTTAATTATTGCAGATAATTTCTTTATTTTATTTTTCATTATGTGTGTGATTACATGTAATTTCTTCATTATATCTTTCTCCTCTCCCATTCAGTCTTTCAACAGATATTTACTGCAAGGCTAATAAATACCAGGCATTTTATAAATTTTATATTCCTCTAAATAGAGGAATTTCCTCGTTTCTTCCTTCCCTCCCTTCACTCTTTGTTTCCTTCACCTCTTTTTCTCACATCTTGCTTTCCCAGATATTATTGTTGACACTTTGATATGAGATCCATTACACATATAAAACAACATAAGGCAATAGCCCTATCTTTATGAAGCTCACAGTCTAAAGTGCTTCTTAAACATTTCTGTATTTGCCACTACAATAATCACGTGTCTTTCACATAGTGGGGACAACAAAATTATATGGACATTTTATTTGAAACCTCAGGAGATTCAGCTTTATGGATGGACTTATGAGTGTTTTACTAGGCTGTCAGAAGAGAAGAGATATTTTGACCCAAGTACATTATATGATATCTCACTGGCCTTCTTTATAGTTCATGAAAGGAGGCGTGTTCTTACACAACTCAATCTTTAAATGTATCTGTTTTTTCTGCTTAGATTCATGGTAAATTCCCTGCTACCCTGTTCGCCCTGTCCATGCCTAAACACTCTTAGATTCCAGTTGAAATGCTAATTCTCATAGAGATCCATTTCTGAACTGCAAACATAATTTTAGCATTCTTTTTATATTTCCCTGTGAAATGCTATATATGTTTCTTTCTATTACTTTCACCGGTTGTGATATTGAAAACAGAAAATAGCTGCTGTGATATGGATATGAATCAATAACATATGACTTTGCCCTGAGTGCTGTAGCAATGTCCTGGGGGCTCCCTGTTTGACAGGTGTCCTTCCATCAAGCAATCCCTAAGCAGCAGCATTGTGGCAGTTCCTATGCAGGCTTGCTATGCTCCCACAGAGTCAGCCAGGAAAGAGGCATGAGCCTAAATCAATTTGGACAGTTTATTACTCACAATGAAAGCATAAGGAAGATCAGCATGGCTTTGGCAAGCCAAGTCTCTGGTATCATGAGATGACATCAAACCAGGGTTGCCATGTGACAGACAATACAAGTGGTAGGTCTCTCTGCCACTGTGGATCCAACTCTAACTAGCAACACAGTTTTATAGCCTACCTCCTTACCCTAAAGATGGGGAGAGGTGTGACATGGAAAGTGCCATGCCTCACGGGCATTGGGAAGGTAGATAGGAAACTGCTTCATGGAGCCTCCTGTGAGATAGGGAGGGAGATGGGAAACTGTCTTATAACAGCTTCTAACAAACCACTTATCAGTCTATACTCCATCACAGGACATGCCACCAAGACTTGGGTTAAACTATAAGTTAGCATTGCCTACATGAACCTATGTAGAAATGTGCAAGGTTACCAGGGTTTTATGGCAGAGCCACTGTGCTTAATGACAACTAAGGGCCAGGGTGAGATGAAGGGTGACAGGAAAATGGCTATGATGAAGAAGAAAAGGGTTATTTACCAGTAGATACAGAAGTGCTTTAATAGTTGAGCAATTTTTATGTCTATACTGATGCATACTGGTTAATTAGTAGTTATAGTTGTCATCTATCCATTTATCTGCCTGATTTCTAATGTCTCATTTCCTCATAGACAATAGGCTCATTTACAATATGGATTGCTTCCATTTTGCTAACCACTGAAAAGATCATTGTTAGAATGGTGCCAGATACCTAGTGGATGAACTATAAATATTGGATGAATGAAGGAGCAATGAATACATTTGATGCTGGTGCCACATACTGTACTAAGAAACCAGATTTCTTCTCTTTCTCAAGATCATTTAATTCTTTCTTCCTCATTTGTACCTGAAGAGCCCCAATGTCTACAACAACTCTCTACCTAGTTGAAAATTGAGGATTCTGAGGTCTCATTTTAAAAGAATGCTCCTGTAGGAGGCTTTTCAGATTGTCATGTAAATCTCTTTTCTCTGGCAGTTAATTGACATGACAGGCAGTAGCTGCTTTTCCTTCTAACAGGCACTGGAGTTGATGGTTCATAAACAATACTGTCAAGAGTGCTAACGGGTGGTGGATACAATCCAGCACAAAATTTTGTGGATGTCAGAATTCAGTCAGTGGTAAATATTTTGAATAGGAACTTTTAAAAAAATTTCTATGTGAATCTGCTTGAATGTCATGATCCCCTCTATTTGTGCAAATCCTCCTGGCATTTGAATTCTGGATGAAGCCAATTGTTTAATTTTGTCACTGCCAAAGTACAGCAGCTGCTCTGGGTGCTTTTTCCAAACATCCTTTCAAAATTTTTTATTCCACTAAGTGGATTTTGTTGAAAACAGCAGGTATGGAAACATTCACAGTCCGACTTGTCAAATTCCTACCACTGTAAATGTGTACTTTTTCCGTTTAAATTCAATTTAATGCATTTTAGTAGAGATTTCTAATACATATTCATGGTCTATTTGCCAATGGACTTATTTTATTCTCTTCACTTGAATTTAAAAGTAGAAGCAAAAGACATAATTTGGCAATGATAAAAGTAAGCAAATCTCTAGGCAATACCTGAAGCCCTAGAAATGTGAGGTTCACCCAGAGATGGGACAAAGAGCTTTGCAACCTATGTCAATATCTCATTTGTCATGCAATTGTATATAACATGAGCTACCTTTTTTTAGCACCTTATATTTTTTAATATACATTGTATAGTACTTAATATATGCAAATCAAATTCTAAACAATTTACACATCTATTTAATAGTCAAACACCCAGAAAATGTAAGTATTCTTTTTCATATTTACTAGATGTGCAAACAGAAGTTTACGGAGGTCCAGAAAACTGTATAGATAGTTGGCACAAAAAAATACATTCAAACTCATATCTTGATGACTCCAAAGCCCATCGTATGCCTCTCGAATACCTCACTTTTAATCCTTGGCTCAAGGGTCACTTGCTGAAAGAATCCATTCTGGACTATTAATGCTGCAAATTACCTTACTTCCCACCTAGAGTTACTGATTTTCTATTCCTCTCTACTTTTTCTTTTTTCCTATAGCATTGAGCTTTCTAATATACTATATAAAAAATTTTTCTGTTTATTAAGTATTGACTAGCATGTTTACTTGAATGTAAGCTAAAAAAATATGGGACTTTTGTTCACTGATGAATTATATAAGTGCTTGTAAAAGTACCAGCAATATTAGCCTCTCAAAAAATTACTGATTGAATGCATTATCTTTACATTATAATATGACTTCAAAGGTCTTTGTAAGGATTAGAAACACTTTTAAGTATGATCATGACAAATGGTGCTCAACAAATGATAAAGATAATAATAATAATAATTTATACTATGATTAAAGGGCAATGTCCTCATTTATTATCAGGCTACTACCATATTTATTAATATTTAAACCAAATCTAGAATCCTTGCCAACCTCAGTTGCCAGTACATCTGCTGAACTGTTAACAAAATGATGACTTGTATTCAAATCAATGCAGGTTGATTCCATGAATACTTATCGGTTATCTACCATGTGCCAATCAATATCAAAATAAGAATTAGCAAGATGCATAAAATACAGACTCTGCCCTCCAAAAATGTGGACTGTAGTGGATGATATGATGCATAAACTAGCAGTTACTTACCATTTTATTTATTTATTTATTTTGAAGGCAGTGTCACTGGCCCTCAAATGTGGGACCGAACCGGGGCCACTGGCTTTCCAAGCCAGCGCTTAACCACCGTGCCTCTCGACTGGCCCAACTCACCATTTTAAATAGGGCATGTGCTACGATAGAGCATGGTACGAAGTTCTGGTGGGGGTTTTCAATTTTGACTTACTTTTATTACATTTCAAGTTGTAAGAAGGGTTTAGAATTTCTTTGCAGGCTACAGAAAACTAGTTCCCAAATTGTGCTACTAAAAGAGGGAAGCTGTTTGAAGACATTCTGAAATTTAATAGCAAAATTTTATTTTTTCTAATGTTTAAATACATTTTACTTGAACTAATTAGGATAACAATGAAAGCCACCAGTACAGATACAATACAATTGGCTCTTAAGCATGAATCTACATGAATAGCCACATGATCGTTGTTGACCCCTTACCTACTTTATGATTGTCATTAGGGGGGCTGGAAAGAGTCCTGAAATGTAATTTAAAATACTTGTGCTTTGTCTTTTATTTTCCGCTTACTAGCTTTAAGATTATCCCCTTATTTCCTCACACCTTCAGTTTTCTCATCTGTAAAATGGGAATAACATGTAGTAGCAAGGAAAATTTATAGAATATTTACCATTTGCCAAGAACTATGCTGCTATTTAGATATATTATCTTTTTGCTTTACGAAACTCTTTAACTATTATTGTTACAACCACTTAGCAAAGGAGGCAAGAAAACCTTGAAGAGGCCATGCCTGTATGGCCCAAATGCGCCTACTAGAATTTGGCAGTTGGCCTCATATATCTGATTTTAAAGACTCCTTCTTGTTAAGACTATTAACAAGGTTATAAAAGATAATGCTCAGTAACAAAAAACTCATAGACACAGACAATAGTTTAGTGGTTACCAGAGGGTGGAGGGGAGGGGATTAGTAGATGAGGGTAGAAGGGATCAAATATAGAGTGATGGAAGAACTGACTCTGGGTGGTGAACACACAATGTGATATATAGATGATGTATAACATAGCTGTGCACCTAAAATCTATGTAACTTTACCAACAATTGTCACCCCAATAAACTTTAATTTAAAAAAAAAGAAAGATAATGCACAGTTTTGTTTCCAATTGTTATGTTGTTTTGGGTTTTGTTTCATCCCAAATAAAATAAGCTGCAATGGGACATGAAACATGATCCCTCCCTCCACTTGACAAAGAACAAAAATACTGAAATATAAGCTGGAGTTTTTATGTGAGAAAAATTTCATGAAACCACAAAAGATAACACAGAAAGAAAACAAGAAAGTTTGAAATCTACATCTTGAATAACCAATTCTTCCTGTGAAGGATGAGTCATCTTAAAAATCCAGAGCTGCAAGAATCTTAGAAAGACTCCTCAGGAGAATTTATTTCTTAATAAAATAGTACTAAAATGTTTGACGACATCAAAGAGTGGTTCTAAGGCTCATATGAGGTATTACATGCAAACAAAAAAAAAAGAAAAAAAGTTGCCACAGAACTTGTCACTTTGTTTTTAAAATAATTATCAGGGAGTCAGAGCTGTCATTTTGTTTTCAGCAAAAATTGATCCTTATAACCCAATTTGTTAGCTATATTGCTTCTGTAAAGATAATAAAAGAACTGTTTAATTTTTGTTGGCTTTCCTTATATGTCACTTGTCTATCCTTATATTTAGAGAGGTCACATGCATTGTAATTGTAGCTGTCACAAAAGGGGTCAGCATGGTTATTTCACCTGTCTTGCAGTTGTCACTTTGCTTTATTTATTTGCCTCCCACAGTTCCTGTATCAACGATCATCATATAATTGTAAGGAACTTACAATTGGATAAATAATGAATAAATAAATATTTTTTTAATGACACATGTTTACTGAACATGAGAAAACAATTTTTTTCTGAGCAATTTAGTAAATTAAACATTGCAAGGAGGTATTATATCGTTTACTGTTCTTCCTTATGTGTCCCCTATTCTCTTATTCATTCGTCCATCCAGTCATTTTTCAATTCAGTTACTGGTCAACTCATTCATTCTTCATTCATCCTTCCACTCACACACCCTCTATCCTATCATCCACATTTTCCTTCATTTACCTACTCACACATCCATCCACTGATCCATCTCTCCATTCATGTATCACAGGGTTGATCTATCCATCCATGATGCATGCACCCATTTACCTACTCAACACAGTAACCTACCCAGACAGCTCAGGGTGGACATGTGAGATACAAAGAAGAGTTAACATCAAGCTCATCTCAGACAAGAAAGGAAGACAAACTTGTTTTTTTTTTTAGTTAAAGAATTACAATAAAAATGTTTTCAAGCAATTTCCAAAGATTCTGATCATTTCTCACCTGTGCACCTCTACACATTTAATTCATGACTTTTTAGATCGATGTTATTGTGTATGAAAATATCCATTCTCTAACCCAAGCAATCTGGGGCATTGTCTCAAGTGGCTTAACATGTGCTTTAGTGTTTTGAAATACTTGCACATAAATTTTGATGCAAATCCCGCTTTAAGAATCACTGTGTCAGAAGAAGTAAACAGTGTTGTTTTCATTGAAGATCATGATTTCCGTGGTTACACCTCAGGAGAATACTCACATCCTGACTTATGCTTAACAAATAGTATAAACCCCATATATTCCAAGGTGGAGGTAACCTCAACATCAGTATACTCGAAATGTTTCATAAATGATAAATGTAGCTGCTCAAATTAAGCCAGTGCATCCACTGATGCTAGTGAAGAGAAAACCAAAATAATTTAGAACTGCTTGACCACTGTGCTGTCAGTGATAAAGAAACCAGGTGTGTGCATTTGTGTGTGTCTGTGTGTGTGTGTGTTCATGCACACGTGCACATGCATGCATGTAGTTTCAGGAGGAGCTTTCTCTCCACTCTCCATCCTTCTGATAGCTGTGCTATTTTTCCACTGGCTCAGATCTTAAAGGTGAAAAATAGAATTTTAATAGTATCTTCAGAGGATCACCTCAAGTCATACATCTGTATATCTATACATATATGCATATCCAGTTAAATATATATCCATATATATACATAAAACTGCAGTGTTTTGTGACATGAGGTAAACAAGTTGATCAGTTGAGTCCCTTCCTCCACTATGTCAGTTTATTCTTCAATGGGAGTTACTACGCAACTTTAGATCACTTGACCAACATTTACTGATAAGCCAGATTCCTGCATAATCTTTGATATCTTCTCACCCTTTACTTACCATATCCACTTCATGGCTAACTCATGTACATATAGGAGATCTGACAATTAAGGTCGCAAACTCATCCTAGAAAAAGTGCTACTCACCTCATTGCTGAATATCACTTATGGTCACCTTTGAAGTACTCCCCTTGGGAAGCTATGCACCAATGCCAGTGCCTAGTCCACCCTTCAAAGCAATTTTGGAAATGTTTTTCGGGAATGGCCATCAGAACAGTAATTGTATTACCCATGATATCCTGAATGTTATCAAAATGTCTTCCTTTCAATATTTTCTTTATCTTCGGGTAAAGAAAGAAGTCATTGGGGCTAGATGAAGAAAATAGGGAGGGTGTTCCAATACAGTTATTTGTTGACTGGCTAAAAACTTCCTTACACACAGTGTCATGTGAGCTGGTACATTGTCCTGATGCAAGGGCCATGAATTGTTGGTGAAAAGTTCAGGTCATCTAACTTTTTTTTTTTTTTAAGATTTTGTTGGGGAATTGGGGGAGGGGAACAGTGTTGGGGAACCGGGGAAGGGGAACAGACAAGTTGCTGTCTTTTTGTTCTTCAGTCTAGTTGCGGAGGACGTTGCTTCAGTGGCCCATGTTGGTATTGTCATAGTGCTTTTCCCAGATGAGGCAGATCAGTCACCGGCCTCTGAATTGTCGCTCACCGCGGCTCTTGGCAGCTCACGCTGGCTGCCGGCCACTCACTGTAGCCCATGGCAACCCACTGCAGCAGGGGCTGCAGCCTACACCATCACCGGGGCTCACACAGCCCAGCTCCAGGTGGAGCTGTTGTTAGCTGTAGAGGGCAGCGTCACTGGCCCTCATATGTGGGATCCGAACTGGGGCCTCTGGCATCCCCAAACCAGCTCTTAATCAATGCGCCACTTGGCCGACCTGGTCATCTAACTTTTTTATGCAGCCTTTTCAGCACTTCCAAATAGTAAATTTGGTTAACTGTTTGTCCAGTTGATACAAATTCATAACGAATAATTCATCTGATATCAGAAAAGGTTAGCAATATCATTGCAACGTGTTAGCAAAGTTAATTGTCAAGCTTGGTACCTTTTAAATATCTGTCAACCTTGTCCTTTTATTTTCATTTACAAGTTAGCAACTCAGTCCAAGTTACTACTGTTTCTATCTGTACTGCTGAAATAACCTCATCTGCAGAAAAGAGTTAAAATACCAGGACTAAAACTGCTGTCCCTACAAAGACCTGTTTGCTAGGTTGGCCTAGCTTGCATTGGGACTTGGATTTGGGGAAGGTTCCTCCGCCATTCACTGAAAAGAGTGACTCAGTGCTATTAAACTCCCTGTGCAAGCAGTATGTTAGGCTGAAAACTGGCTTTCCTTCTAGGGGTTTGAGATTATGGTACATGTTAGGCAGAGGGAACCTTTGTGTCCAGTACTCAAAAAACACTCTAGACTTCTAGGCTCACACAAACTTCTTTGTGAGAAAACATTTCACATGTGTTGTCACAACTTGTTGGTACAGGAACTAAGCACATCTATGATTGACTTCACTAAGCGAGGGCTCTTGGACTCTAAAGCTTTGTAAATTCTGGATTTTGCCCATGTCCTTTTTCCCTCTGCTACTTTTGCTTTGTATCTTTTCACTGTGATAAAACTATAATCTTGAGAATTGTTAGATGCTGAGTCCCATGATTCCTCTAGCAAACCATGCAGCCGGAGGTGGTCTTGGGGACTCATAACAGACCTCTAACTAGTCTTCCTGCCTCTAAGTTGTCCTCCTTCCAAAAACCAAAACATGGCTATGTGATTATGCACCCTTTAAATATTTTCATTAAAACATTTTAATACCCTCGATTACTATAGAACTAGGATTGACAAAGTTTATTTCTATAAAGAGCCAGATAGTTTCGAGGGCTGTATGGTCTGTATCACAACTACTTAACTCTGGCTCTACAACACAACAGCAGTCATAGATAGTAAATAAACAAATGGGAATGGCTATATTCCAATACAAGTGTTTTGGGTGTTTTTTTGACACTGAAATTGAATTTCAAATGATGTTCACACTTCCTAAAATATCATTCTTCTTTTGATTAAAAAAATTGTTTTAAAAATGCAAAATCAATTTCTAGCACACAGGTCATACAAAACCAGGTAGCAGGTTGGAACTGGCTATGGTTTGCTGACCACTCTTCTAGAATAAAAGTGAAAATTCTGCACACACCCTACAAGCCCCACATTATCTGAGTAATACCTCTCCCTCTAACTGTATTTCTCACTATATACTCCTTTGTACTGCGTGTTCCAGCCACAGGAAGCTCTCAGATCCTTGATCTCTGCGTTCATTCTATCACTGGGTGATTGACATGCATAACCCTCTGCTTTGAACTCTTCTTCCATATATCCTCTTTATTTAATTAAACAGCATTTGCTAGGCAGGTATAGTATATGTTATTTTATACCTTTGTTTTGCCAATACCTTGCACAGTATATGGCACATGATTTACTCTCAATATGAATGTTTCCAATTAACTCCCAAGTATTAATTATGTCTAGTGCTGGCCTACAGACTAGAGGCACAAAGAAAATAAAATGTAATTGAGATTACAGACATGATTGTGGTGAAACAAATATAGAATTTAAATGTGATGCAGTGAGCACTAAAATAGCAATGTACATTGGGTGTTCACAAAGCATAGAAGAGTATCCCTAGAGACAGGAGAGAGTGCTAATGAGGACAGACCTTAATTGTATTTTGAAGACTAAATAAGGGTTGCTGAGAAAGATGTCTAGGAAAGAAGTTGAGAAAATCAGAAGTAGAGGAAAACAGAGACATAAAAAGACACATCCAATATAGTGTAGGAAGAGAGGATGGCCCCATGCCTCAACCTAGGGCATCAGAAAAGGTTTCCAAGAGGAGATAATGCCACAGCTCTAGTTTTAAAATTGAGTAATAATGGGGCAAGTTTTCCAGAATGGCAGTGTGAGGAGGAGGGCCTCAATGGCCTCTCTTCAGTGAAATAATCATTTAGCTGGGAGAAATTATTTTTTCAAAAAGCTATTACAATCACTGGAAATTGTACTAAGGGCATACAGAAAATGAATAAATATTCGTTCAAAAAATCCACTAAATCTTGTTAAGACTACTAGCCACTTCCCCCCACCCCCAATTTCCCCCAGCTCTGTTTGATGGAAAATCTACTCTGAGCACTCTACTTTAGGAGAAGGAAGCCAAGAAGACAGGGTTCCCTCTCCCCTAAGCTCCCAGTCTATGGCTATGATTTCAGGAGCAGGGCAACAGCGTTTCTCATTCCCCCTAGGACTGGGTGGTGAAAGCTTTATTCTGGGTATGACAAGGTAAGGATGCTGAAGCCTGACTACCTCCCAAAGCCTACTCCAGCTCACTTATAAGGTAGAGGTTCTGCCCAGAAGGGACAAGCTAAGACCAGACACTACCATCCCCAGCCATGCCTGCTTGTAGAGCTTGGGGGTAGCTCAGGGTAAAAAGAGACAGTTGATCTCACCGCCAGCTCAGGTATAGTGGTACATAGGTTCTGCCCAAAGGGAGAGGCAGGGCTTAAGGATGATGAACTCTATGGATAATTAAATATATATATATATATATATATATATATATATATATATATATATATATATCTCACACACACACACAAGCTAGAAAAACATGTTAGGGAAAGAAAACAAACAGAAGAAAAACATAGATAAGAAATGGAAAGCTACAACAAATGCAAATCTTCAGTGGTTCAGTGTTTGGCATTGATGAGACTGAAGAAAAAGGTAGAGATGAGCTTTGCAAGCCATACTAAAGAGGTCATATTTCATCCTATAAGGATTGGACAGATAATGATGGATTTAGAAGTGGAACAATGGGTAGATTTAAAGTTTAAGAGAAAACCCTGCTTTTGACAGTGTGGGGGATAGTTTGGAGAAAGAAACGACTAAAGCCAGGGAGTCCTGCCAGTAATTCAGGAGAGATGAGGAGAGCCTGAGCTGACACAAAGAATGTGAAGATGTAGAAAAGCATTTAGAAGGACAATTTTACAATCATTTTTCTGTGTGGTTATAAATAAATGTGCAGTCATGTTGGAAACTTTTCTCTTCATCTTATTGTAGGTTTCTGAGTTCCAGAATTAGATAAGTGAGATCACCTCCTTCATTCCTTTCAGGTTTTCCTATTATGGAAACAGCAGGGAGGAGTGGAGAAAGACACAGAAAGGATGCATTCTGACATCCAATTATATTGCTAATCTCTGGAACTGGCAAATAGGAGTCTATTCAGGGAAATGTGCTTCTCGACAGTGGCATCAGGCAATTAATGGTGAAATATGGTTTCCAGCTTGCAAATAACTTAGGTTATCAACTGCAGTTTTAAAGACAAGAATTGGCACTCACTGCTTTCTACAGCAGTGTACTCAAAACCAAAACTTTGCAGAAATGTAGATATGAGCATATAACATGCATTAATGGTGGATCTATCCATAGTAATTTTCAATTAAATTCAGTAAAGCTAATTAATAGTAAAGTTAAAGCACTTATCCTGGAATACCAGACACTCCAATGTCTGACTTGGGCGCATCTTTCAGCTCTGACTCCAGGTGTCAGCTTTGGCCAGGTCCTGCTATCTCCTTTCACTATTTTCCAGATTGCCACTCCCCACAACCTTTCATGCCTGGGGCTGTTTGATCACGCTGTTCCATTGGCCTCCAAAGATACAAGAAATATTCCTCATTTTTATGCTTGCATAATGACTTCTCTTTCCAAACCCAGGTGAAATCTGAACTTTTCCTCAAAATGTTTCTAAAATGCTCTAGCCACAACACCATACCCTCAAATGTCTCTAAAAGTGATATTAAGGTTTCTAATTTTCCTACTCACTAGGCTGTATCAATTCTTACCTACTTCCAATACAAGGTTGGACAATTAAGGAACTTGTTGCAACGATGTTGCTAACCTTTTTGGATATCAGAGGGACTATTCATTATAAATTTGTACCAACTAGACAAATAGTTAGTCAAGTTTACTATTTGCAAGTGCTGAAAAGGCTGTATGAAAAAGTTAGATGACCTGAACTTTTTGCCAACAGTTCATGGCTCTTGCATCACAACAATGCACCAGCTCACACAGCACTGTCTGTGAGGGAATTTTTAGCCAGTAAACAAATGACTGTATTGGAACACCCTCCCTACTCACCTGATCTGGCCCCCAGTGATGTCTTTCTTTACCTGAAGATAAAGGAAATATTGAAAGGAAGATATTTGGATGACATTTGGGACATCAAGGGTAATAAGACGACAGCTCTGATGGTCATTCTTGAAAAGCAACTCCAAACTTGCTTTGAAGGGTGAACTAGGTGTTGGCCTTGGTGCTTAGCTTCCCAAGGGGAGTGCTTTGAAGGTGACTATAGTGATATTCAGCAATGAAGTATGTAGCACTTTTTCTAGGATGAATTTGTGAACTCAGTTAACCTCATATATGTACATATGCATATTTCATAAGTATATTTTATGTGTACATTTGATCTTATATATGCATAAATATATTTTAGATTTTCTTTTAACTTACTTAAATTTATTTATATGATGTAATCTTTGGGTGCCCAGTGTCCTGGAGTCAGGGTGTCTTTATCTCTCAGAGCCACAGTTACCCCATCTGCAAGATGTGGTTGATAATGGCACTGACCTTAGGCAATAGTTCCCAAACTTGTCTGCACATTGATATTAACTGAGAATCTTCAAAAAATACTTGCCTTTACAGAAGCCCAGTGTGTTAGCCGTGCTTTAGACATTTATAAAAGTCTCCACATGATTCTAATGTTCATATAAGCTTGGGAACCTGAAAGAGTTGCTGTGAGGATTATATGTGATAATGCATGTGTGAATTAGTAGCACATTGCATAACAAATACTACATATTTCAAATAATCATTGTTTTTATTATCTGTGGAATTCTTGAGTGGTAAAACCATATTTTACTTATTTTTGTCCATGACACATAGGTGAGATACTTAACACAGGGATGATGGAACTCAATAAATCCTTTTTGATTAAATAAATTAGAATAAATCAGTATTAGATGAACTTTCCCCAAAACAGAAGCTTTCAGTTCTATAGGGAAAGGTGGAAGACACACAGATAACTACAGCAGAACACAGCATGGGACACCTGAGTTGAGAGCACTATGGCTAGTATGGAGGAGAATCAGGCAGCTGTATTACCCCTGACTGAAACAAGGAGCTAATAAAAAAACATGAATGAGGAGGAAGAAGAGGAAGATAATAGGAGCTAACATTTACAAAGCATTTGATTCTCTAGTAGGCATTGCACAAAACGATGAACTCCAATTTTATGAGGAAGTTAAGACCCAGAAGTTGAAAATTGTGCCCCAAATTTCCCAGTCAGTGGCAGACCCAGGATTAATTTCTGAAGTTTCTGCACTTGATCCAGAGTACTTAACTGCTGTCTGAACTGTAAGAACAAAGACTATCCATACATCTCTAATCAAACAAGTTTATATGGATTTCTTAAATCCATGAGTTAAGTGGCATACAACTCTGCACACTAAGCAGGGTATGTTTCTGCACCCATCAGTTGCCCAATTCTCAGTCCAATCATTACTATGTTAAAAATAAATTATGATGAAATTGAAACAATTGAAAAGCAATAATAAATAAACCTCACAATCTACTTTGTACACACTTTGTACAAAATGTAAGTTTTATACTTAATTTTAAGATGGATCACAGACCTAATTATAAGGGCCAAAAAACATAAAACATCTAAAAGAAAACAGAGGTGAACCTTGATGACCTTGGGTTAGGCAAATATTTCTTAGACACAGAAAGCTCTAATATCAAAGAAATATTTGTAACTTTGACATCATCAAAAATAAAACATTTTTTTTTTCTCTTTGAAAGTTAAGAAAATGGAAAGCCATGAAGTCGTCTCCCTAACAAGACATGAGTCCATCTGGCCCCCTAAAAAATATTTACAACGTTATTGATTATATTCCCCAAACTGTCTTTCCTATCCCTGTGGCAATATTGAAGTTACCAATTTATGACTTCATGGACGGACCACTGTGCAATACATCTGAAGCTGCCATTGAATTATATTATATGTCAACTATAATTTTATATACATAGTCATGGGATGTGGGTACAGTGTGGGGGTGGAGTCAATGGAAGTGTAATAAATATGTATGATATCGGGGGTGGGGAGACTGTGGATGAGGGGAGGGGTGTTGTCACTTTGTGAGAGGTGAAAAGCATAGCTAGTGCATTGTTTTGTACACCTGAAATTAATAATAAAAATTAAAAAAGAAAAGAAAATGAAAAGCCAATACTGGAAAACATTATTTTACAAAATACATATCTCATAAAAATCTTAGAATACATAAAGAACCATTAAGGTAAATTATTAGAAAACAAACAATCAGTATAAAATATAAAACAAAATTTTTAAAAGAGTAAAACATTTGAATAGACATTTCAAAAAAGATATACAAATGTAAATAAGTATGTGAAAAGTATTCAACATCTGTAATTTTAGGAAAATGCAAATTATAACCTTATGCTCTACTGCTACACATGCGCTAGGTTAAAATTTAAGACTGATCAAAGTAAATACTGGCACGAAGAAAGATAATGTAGATCTCTTATACTTACCTGGGGAGGATAAAATTGTACATCCAATTTAGAAACATTTTTTCAGTTTCTTATAAAATTAAACATATTACCATATGACCTAATTATTCTATTCCAAGGTTTATCCATCAAAAATGAAAATACATGTCCATACAAAGACCTCTGTGTGAGTGTTCATAGCAGCAGTATTCATCATAGTCTGAAACTGGAAACAACCATATGAAATTAGATGACATGAAACTGGAAAGAAATAAATGACTGACAGATGCAATAGCATGAATAAAAATTCAAAAGCATTATATTGAGTGTTTCTATTTCTATGACATGCTAGAAAAGGCAAAACAATAGTTTTAGAGTAGGGAGAGGGGATTGACTGAAATGGGGCCCAAGGTAACTTTCTTTTTTAATTATAGAAATGTTATGTTTTGATTATGTTGACAATTATACTATATGTGTATACACACATACATATATATACGTACATATATATATATGTCAAACTTGATCACATTGTTCAATTTAAATGATTAATTTTATTGAATAAAAAATATACCTCAATACAATGGATTTTAAAATGAATAAATTAATGAGTGAATGAACAAATGAACATTTTCTTTCTGGTGGGGAGCCAGGGTGTGTGGAAAGTTAGACTACAAAACCAAATCTTCCATAAGTCTCCACTTACCTGAAACAGCCATAAATACCCTATAGTAACTGTTACATTTAGATTATTTACAGCTATATAAACTGCACTAACACTGTGTCTGACACTGAAGTTATTTGAGAAACACATATTGAATGCATTCATTTCTGCTTAAACCCAGCTGATTAGCTATAATTTGCAGACTAGTATTTCTATTTTATTTGTTCAATTAGAGTCTTTGAGTAATATACTTTTCTCTCACCTGAGGGAGTAAACAGGTGAAACTTCAAAATAAGGAGCACTATAATTTATTGTATACAATTGTGAATGAAAATCCTACCACTGTTTTTGGGAATTCCTGATTAGAATTAAGTAAAGCCCAACTATGGTCTAAGAGAAAGTTAGCTAAACTTATGAAATAGAACGTATGGATAGCCAGCGCCTCAAGACGCCGCAGCACCTGCATACATGGGTGCTGGAAAGAAAGTGGCTTTCCATAGTTTCCTTGAGATAATGAGAGGATTCACACTGCTGTGCCCAGTGAGATTCACCCTGTGGATTCCATTTATATCCCTCTTATTGAAACACAACAGTTCCTCTCACTCCTCTCTCAAGCTTGCCTATGAACAATGTGAAAAAGGGGAATAAAAAGTTGATACTTCTATTTCTGTCTGCATATGTTTCCAAAAACAAACTAGAAGGGACTATGATGGCAACGGGCATTTGTGAGGTGCCACCAGTGGTGCGTTCACGCTCCTACCTGTGCACACACCGCTTCTGTAGCATGTGATGATTTCCAAATTGCAGGAGGGAAATAACTTAGAGAGGTCACCAACTCACTTCAGATAGGAAGAGCCAGGATTTTAGCCAAGCTTCCTTCAGAACCCAAAACATGTGGTTATCAAAATACGTATATGATCAAAAAAAGTAAAGTTTTTACCTTTTTTTTCTTTTTTGGAACAATAATAGCTAATGTTTGTGTAATTAATAGGGGCCAGACACTATTGTAAGCTTATAATTGACTTGTATCAACTCATTACATTCTCGAAATAACTGGGCGATATAGAAGCTAACATTAACCTCATTTTACAAATGAGAAAAAACTGACCTATGTTTACTTATCTCCAAATCTCTACTGAAATTGACAGAGGTCTGGATCTAGTCTCTGCTTTTAAATGCTGTACGGGTCTGCCTCTCGAATGGGTTGGAGATGAAGAGAATGCATCCAGTTTTAAATAAAACACAGGCTTCATAAATGTCTAAAATAGGCGAGACCAATCCCAAGACCCCCATTCTTTTCCTTTGTTACACAGAATATTCAAGTTTCCCTCTCCTTTCACAGCCTAGTAGATAACATCAAATGAGAAAAGTTTTATACCCCATTAAGTAGCAACAGTTTCCAGTCTCATTATGTTGCTTATTAAAAAGAAATACAAAAATATTAGATTTTAATGTGGTTTCAGGGGATCTATTTTCTGAGAATAATATGTTTATGTCACCAGCCTCGTTTCTCTGTCCTGTTGTCCTATATTCACTTTAAAGTGAGACATTTAAGTTGGCAACTGGGAAAAGAAAACGAAAACAGAGCCAGAACCAGAACCTGTGGGCCTCTTCATGAGTCAGAACCACCTACTGGTATATGATGTCAAGTTGTTACCAGCAGTGGCTGGAAAGATCATCCTTACAGGACCATCTCCATGGGAGGAGAACAAATCAGAGAGGAAGGTGGTTTCCATATAGAAGCCAGCAGGAGCTTGAAACTTCCCCCCATAAACAAAGAGAAGCACTATTAATCAAAATATTGGCACTTTTCTGTGAAAATTATTAACATCACCATCAATGCCCCTCATGAATTGGCACCATCCTACCTTCTTAATCTCTTCTCTTAACTTTTTTCACATGTACCATACATTTTGACAAGTTGCTAGGGCAAGTTGGTAAACAGTAATGCATGTTTAAACTACCCTACCTTTGGCTACAGTGTTTTTTCAATGAAGGCAGCATTCCTCACTTACTCATTGACTCTTTCCTTCCTTTCTCTTCCTGTCCTTTCTACAAGTATTTACTTAGTACCTACCAAATGTAGGCTTTGGTGGAATGCCTTCGTGGTCCAATCTAACGCCACTCTTCCATGAAGATCTTGGACCCTCTCCTCACTGATCCCTTCCCCACAAGTGGTTGATGAAGTGCTTATAAAACACTTGCCATGTTGTATTAAAATTAATTATAAATTTGCCTGTCTCCTTTACTAGACTGAGGGCAAGGCAATTTGTCATCCAACTTTGTTTTTCTTATGCCTGTTGCAGAATGTCAGTTGTGATAAGGGGAAAAAAAAGATGTTAAATAATAAATGTGAATACCCTCTTTCAGAGATCCAGATGCAAATACAATTCTAGTAAGTTAAGTGGAAGAGGTGAAAGGGAACTCAGATCACCCAATGTCAAAAGCTGGCTCTCACTATTACACTAGTGTTCATAGAATTTTACATTTAAGAAAAGAAAAAAAAAAACCCTTTCATATCAGATTAATTAAATGCCTAGGGCCTTTCAATTTAAAGTGTGGCCCATAATCCATCATAGTTGGCACTCTCTTGGGGCTTGTTTAAAAGGCAGAATCTCAACTCCAAACGAGACCTGCTGAACCAGCCCATCCATTTAACAGGATACACAGGTGCTCCTTACACACATTAAAATTTATAAAACTCCAAGCAGAACACCCTCATTGGGTAAAGCTGGGTATCATTGTTAACACAGCTAGCACTGAACAGGGCATCTATAACAGAATGAGTTCAGAGGCCTGAAATGATTTCTGCTGTCTACCTCACTCCACCTCACCTCCCAGTTTATTTCACCATCAGCAATAAATTGAGTTCCACTCTTGGCTAACACCACAATGTTCCTAGTACTGAATAACTATTACCTCATGAACTCAAATCTTCCTTCTGAAAGGGTCTTAGAAGAGTGGATATAGAGAATAGAAAGGGGCAAATACAGACAAAGAATAAAGAAGGAACTAAAACAAGATGTGGGAAAATATACATTGCTTTAGAGATATGAGCCTGACATGCCTGGGAATTGGTAGCATATATAAAAAAGAAAAAAATCAACCATTATCAGGATTGAGAAGCAGAGTCCCCAACAGCCAGACTTCTCTGAGAAGGGATAAAAACTATCTTGGAATGTTGTGAATTAATTGCTGAACATCCATCATCAGAGGCAATGCTGTGAGGGAGACCAGCCAATATCATGTAAGAGACTAAAATTGAAGGAGAGCCCTTTTAATGGGCAGGTTCTATTTTGTTGAAAATGATGTAATAACTTGATTGGACTTGTTTCTCAAACGTGGTTAGTTAAGTCCTACTGACAATGGTGGAGACTGAGATACCTACTATCTCTCTTTAAGAGATGTTTCAGGAACAATCATTGAAGAGGTAGGGTTGCCCTAGTGCAAGATTCCCAGGGTGTCCTACTTAGGGTTTCTGTTCTGGCCCTTACAAGCTGTACATTCCTTACTGTAAACTGAAATTTATGGAGAACTCTCCTTTTTAAAATTCCTCTAATTTCCTCTAAATGTCTGTTGCATCAGCTTTCTATGCAATCACCTCCAGAAGTAATTGGCTTTTCCTCTTTTATTATGCATAGGTTAACAAACACCCTATTAACTGAGTAACAGCAATGGAATGACGTGAAATAAATCCAGTAAATTCATGAATGTTCTTCCGAAATGTCTCCTGTCATGACAAAAGAGAATATTTAAATGCATTGCCAAAAAAGAAGCATTCAAAGGAAAAACAATTGCTTTCTCTTATTTTCTAAAATTATAATTGGCATAACCATTAAGACAAGGAATATGGAAAACAAGATATTTTTAAAAATTGTATAATGAGTTAAATTATTGTATGTTTTTTATTGTTCTTTATTTTCATTGTGTATTATATATGTATATATGTGTATATATATATATATATATATATAAAATAGACACTACTGTAATTGTTCTACATTTTAATTAGAGATGAAAGCTACTTGAATATGTTGTATGGTTCTGAGCAGTACTTCTAGGGTGCTCAAATGTGCCTCTACAACAGGCCACCATTTCTAATCTATAATTTTAGAATCTGAGTTCTGATCAGAAACATGTGTTGAACTTGCAGTGTGCTCAGAAGAAACTGAAGATGTCTCACATTGAAATAAAAATTATACACATATATATTTTAGTGTACTGAAACTAGAAGCATATTAGCACCTAAAGAAACCCATGAATGGAGTTATCGGCTGTTGTGCTTGGAACTGAATTGGTTGTATCCCAGGCAAGTCCCACGAGGAGAGTGAAGGAGAGAGATTTCCCCTAAATGTCCCACGATGGTGCCACTGCTCTAAATATGCTCCAAGAAAGGGAATGTGCAAAGTCAGCTGAAACTTAGTAAAGGCTGGGGGCCCCTCTCACTGAGAGGAGAGCTTGCTAAACCAAGGCACACTAAGCCATGCTACATAATAAACAGAACAAGAATATGTAAGGACGGTCAGGAATTCAAGGTCCTCCCCACCTGTTGAGGCCAAAGGAGAAATATTCTGGAGCCTGTCTAAAGTTAATTGTCTTCACTTTGATTTTCTGCACAAAGATTCCCACTTGTGAAAGAATCTTATTCTTTAACATTCCTTAGTTTATAGACCACTTCTTCACAATCACTTTGCAAATATATAATGATTATTATTTACTGCAACAATAAGACAGTGGTGAGCAAATCTTGCAAGAGTAGCTCTCTAGAGACTAAAAGACTTGCTACAGGCACAGTATTTAGGGCTCATTTAGGATGGAAATAGGTTTATCGTGAGCACCGACTGTCACTAACTTTTAGGAGTTGTTTCAAATCTTCGCATGAGTGTGATTTTGAGGTTAGATCCAATATTAGTGGGAAAAGGCACCACAACCCATTCATTATAGAGGTATGGAATAGACAAGGGGTGTGGGTTGGGGACACACAAAGATATATTTACTTTTTAAAACATATTTACAATACCTGGCTGAAACCATGTAAAATGTTTTGTTTTCTTTTGTGATAGGTCACAACATTTTTCCCCCCCAAATATGGAATTAGTGGTAAAATGTGGTTAATATGGTAAATTTAAAACATATTATTTTAAATTGTAAACATTTTTTAACAATTATTTCTAATGTAACCATTAGCCTGGAAGTTACAGAATACACATCAGCTTTCTCATAAGTGAATAGAGTAAGAAATAAGAAGACAGAAACTTGGGAAAAACATGGTGTGCCCAATAATAGCTAGAGAAAGCTCTGCTAACCATTCCCTAAAAGTGCCTAGAATAGCAGAAGGTGAGGGTCAATACGGAAAGCAGTGGCTCGTAAATTGTTAACCTTTGGGTGCTTATAGAATATTTGATAATCTGATAAATTATACAAGCTCCTTTCCAAGAATTCTATAAAATAATGAAAAAGTTCTGAGGAGTCAATGTCTTCCTGAAAGGCATCCATTGATTTTAAATCCCTTGTTAAAGCATGCAGGAATGTTGGTCAAATGGAAAAAATAAAACAAAAATAGAGCACTTGCTCAGCTCAGTGCCTGACAGGTAACACATAATCAATAATTTTGAACAAATTAATAAACATGAGTCAGGAAACTTAGATCGAAGTTGTACAATAATAGATAAGTCTCTTTTGAACTCTAAGTGTGATTGCTTTAAGAAAATTCTGCACTTTTAGTTTTTGTCAGTATTTGGGATATTCTCAATATTTTTTGGAGAAAAATTAACATGTATTAAATTTAAAATTTTCATGATTTCTGATAAGAACCATATGTGTCCTTTTAAACTCTGCATAGAAGCTAGTTGGCTTTTGTGTTTTACACATGGAAACACCAAGGCTGAAAAGTTAGGTAAATTTGGACAGTCAATTTTCTTCTGTTTCTTACCACAGAACATACCTGTATCCTGCAGTTTTATTAACTAGTGGGATGGACCACAAGAGTGTAGGGAATCAGAAAAGAAACCTCTGTCCGAAGCAACTGCCAATTCTAAACTGTAAGTATCTTATTTGTGAACTGAAAACATTTATGTTTTTAGCGAAATGCACTGAATTTAGTTACCAACATATAGTATTCATTTTTTTTAAGCCACCAAGCTTAAGCTATGCATGTTTTTCCTTTAGACCCTGGAGTGTATTAGAAAATATTTCTTAAAAGTATAATCTATAAATCACTGTAAGGTACAAAGTAGGAGTTTAACTGGGGAAAATGTTATATAGTAAAGTCAAAAGACAGAATAGAATTAAACTCTGCTACTTACTGGTACTATGATTTCAGAAAAGTCTCTAACTTCTCGAGGTCTTGTTTTTCTCGTCCATGAAGAAGTGACATTACCTGCCCTGACTGACTCATCAAATTATTTTGAGGCACAAATAAATGTTTTGAAAACCTTGAAGTCTGTTGACTCATGTAATCAAATAAAATCAGTTACCCCTCTAACCATTCTGCAAGGTGCCTTCACTTTTACAGCCAAAGCTCATTTAACTGGATATAAATTGACACACAGCAAATGAATGGAACTGAAAATGCTTTGTTCATTAAAAAAAAAATAGAAAATGGTTTACTGTGTGAATGAGATAAATGTAAGTTGATGAGAGACAGATGTACAGAAATTATCCTAAATTACACAAGGGTTTAAAACTTAAGAGGCAACTGTTTCACAAAAATCCTTTATAGAAGACTCAAAACATCAGAAAATAATTTGACACTTGCTGCTGTCTATATGTGGAAATTCATGAGGCAATGTTTCTGTTTTAGGAGTAGACAACAGTGGAGACATCGACTTGAACACATCTGGTTTCTAGAGATGAGAACACATGCCATTTTGATGTCTGAGTTTCAGAAGAAATGGGTGCATCTGGCTTATCACCAAACATGCAGAAATATTGACAGAATTTTCATACATACAATGGTATAAACATATGTTAAAGAAATAGTTACCAAAGGAATAATTATAAATTCTTGTTAAATAGACTTGGCCCATTATACTCTCACAAGTACATTCAATTTAAAATAAATAAGTAAATAGAACAGTGATGGTTTCAATCTGGTAATAAATTTGCTTTGAAAATAAATATTTTGGTGGCCTTGAGTGTCAAACTTCTCAAGTCCTCAATTCCCTCATTGTGAAGTGAATACTACAACTTCTCTCTGTCTCATAGGGATTGTAGTAAGGACCAAATGTAATAATGTACTGGGTCAGTATAAAATGTTTATAAAATACATATATATATATATATAAATTATATATATATATATAATACACATAAGGCATTATCTTAGCATAACTAAGAAACTTATAAGCAGTAATTTAATTAATTTACCAATTTATTTCAAATAGTGAATGACATATGGTATTAGTAAATTGATTTTATTCAATAAATAAGAGAGATAGTCCCAAAACCAGCATTCTTCATTGGAGATCTAATATGTCATAGTTCTTTCCATGCAACAAATAGAAACATCTGAATTGAATGTCTCAGAATATTGGCTTGTGAGGAAAAGGATGGATATTGGGAACAAAAAAAAGGCTATCCATCTGAAACCTAAGGTCAGCACAGCAACAAAGAGTTCTTATGTACCAGAGAACAAAGTAAGATGGGATACTCAAGATGTGCTACAACGGGTAGTCTATTTTTGACAAGAACACTAAGAACACACAATGGGGAAAGGATCTCTTTAATAAATGGTGTTGCAAAAGAATGAAACTTATACCACTTACAAAAATTAACTAACAGTGGATTAAAGACTTAAATGTAAGACCTGAAACCATGAAATTCCTAGAATAAACAATAGGGAAAAAAGATTCTTGACACTATTCTTGACTATGATTTCTTGTATAAGAAACAAAAACACAGGCAACAGAAACTATAGTAAACCAGCAGAAGTGTATCAAACTAAAGGACTACTGTACCTGAAAGGAAATAATCAATCAACTGAAAAAGCAATCTATAAAATAGAAGAAAATATTTGCAAACTATATAACTGATAAGGTATTAATATCCAAAATATATAAAGAACTCATACAATACAATAGCAGAAAAGCAAATAAAATAATCCAATTCAAAAATTGGCAAAGGACCTGAACAGAGTATTTTTTCCCAAACAAGACATATAAATAAATGGTCAACAGATATATGAAAAAGGTGCTCAACCTTATTAATCATTAGGGAAATGCAAATCAAACCCCAATGAGATATATAATCTCAGACCTGTTAGGATGGCTATTATCAAAATGACAAAAGATAACATAAGTTGATGAAGATGCAGAGAAAGGGGAATTCTTATATACAATTGGTGTGAATGTAAATTGGTGCAACTCTTATGGAAAACAGTATGTTAGTTCCTCAAATAATTAAAAGTACAACTACTATATGATCCAGTAATGCCAATCCTGTGTATATATCTGAGGGAATTAAAATCAGTATCTCAATGAGATATCTGCATCGTCATGTACATTGTAGCATTATTCCCACTAGTCAATATAGTAGAAATTAGAAATCAACCTAAATGTTCTTCAATGGATGAATGAATAAAGAAAATGTGGCATGTATATATACACAATGGAATATCATTCAGACATAAAAAAGGAAATTCTGCTTTGTGACAACATGGTTGGACCTGGAGGGCATTAGACTAAATGAAATAAGACAGACAAAGACAAATACTGTATGGCATCACTTATATATAGAATATGTGGAATCTTAAAATATACATACAAACAACCACCCTCCCCCCAAAAAAAGAAATCATAGAAACAGAGAACAGAATGGTGGTTGCCAGAGTGAGGAAGGAGGGAAAATGGGGTAACGGGTGTCAAAGCATACAAACTTGCACTTATAAGAAGAATATGTTCTGAGGATCAAATGTATAGTGTGATGACTATAGCTAATAGTCTTTTTTCTTAGTACAATTCAAAGTTACTGAGAGTAGAACTAAATCATTCTTACCACAGACACAAAAAAGTAGAGTTAACTTTGTGAGGTGATGGATATATTAATTATCTTGATCTTGGTAATCATTCTACAATGTATACATATATCAAATCATCATGTTATATATTTTAAATATATACAATTATATTTGTCAATTATTCACCAGTAAAGTTATAAAATATCCAACTCCAAAAAAAGGTAATGTGTACTAGGTATCATTAACATTTTCCATTTCCAAGCAATTTTAGTGAATTGCTTTAGTTAGAAACATGTTCAATAAAAACCAAACCTTAAGTTAAAAGTAAGAAGTCACTTTTATCATAGTGTAAACTAAAATGATAATACACAAATATACATATGAAAGTACAATATTTATAAGGAAAAAGTTGTCACTTTTTGCATGCACATATTATGGAAAATTATTCACTTAAATTTTGAAGAAAATATAATTAAAGGATATCTTTATGTTTTAAAATTATGTGAAAAATCAGTACATCATATATAATATATAATACAGTAACATATATATGTTAATCACAAGGTAGATTATATCTAGTACAAAAGAAACTAGATAGAAACATTTCAAAATATTGTGTGTTTCTTCTTGCTGGTAGGATTTTAAATGTTTTCCATTGGCTTTATACTTTTTGACACATTTTGAAATTTGCCTACAATGAGAAAATAATACTTTGGGAATAAAACATGAAGTGTATATATAAAAGTAAAATGAAGGCAGCAAAATGGAGTCGGTATTCCAGAGAATATCAGCTCCACGTTCAATCAAGAAGGATAAACACAAACTTAAATCCTGGGCAATTAATAGCAGGGCTTCACTTCCCTTTTTAGTAGAGAATATTTACAGCTGCTGGCAGCCTTCCTGAATCAAACATTAATATGGAATTTATCAACATGTCTTGCAATTGTCAGCATATGCCATTATTTTTAAATGCTTCAGCAGCAAATGTTGCTCCTTCAAAGTCTATCTTTACTAAAACCCATCAGATTTATTCAAAATTGAACAGATTATCAGGTAAGCTACTGGAAGTGGAATCTTTTACTGCTCTCTCAGGGTTCAGCGAAATGTTACCAAAAGTATATTTACAAAGGGCTTGGATGAATTTCTGTGGTCACATATCTTTCAGTGTTATGTGTATCAGTTTTTACTATCTACTGCCCTTATATGTCTGTGTATGTATGTATGTATGTATGTATGTATGTTTCTAATTCATTTCAAATATGTTTATGCAAAACCTAAATGTAGACTGTTGCTCTAGTAGTAAGCAACTCAGATAAGTTCTCTGCCATCAAGATGAGTGGATAAGTACATTATAGCAGAAACTGCTGATTGCCTCCCCATCAACAATCCCCTTCCTTCTCAATTTATATCTAAAAGAAGCAATATTTCACAATAGGAACTGAAACCACTAAGATCACAATTTGCATGGGTACATGACTAAGTTTGGGAAAGCTTCTTTAAAAAAGTTTCTCTTTTATAAAAATTATGACACTGAGGACGAGTGTCCCCTCCCCCTTTCCTCTCTGACTTTGTACACAGTTGGACGAAGACAGCAGGTAGACCTTCAATCACTGTCATGATACAATGAGGAATCAAAGCTCAGAACAAGTTAGTACACTGAGGATTGTGACATGGAAAGGAGGAAAAAACAACAAATAATTGAATATCTCCTGGGGCTTGTTGACGTTGTTCAGCTCCTGGATAAGCTATAAAATTGGCATGCTTCTAGACCTCTTGTTATTTTAGTTATCAAAAATCCTTCTGTTAAACTGCTTTTTGGGGGACTATAAACTGAAGGCATCGTAATTTATGCAACCTCATGCTCTATTCATACACCATTCACCTGATTTCATATATAAGTGCTCCTCTTAAAGTGTCATGAAATAATGTCACTTACAAGACTTATAAATAATGTCTCATTTTCAAGTCGTAAAGATTTTTATCAAGACTCATTTTGTTAATTTCTGAAAACTGATGAATTACTAATCTATATTCAACTGTCTTATTACAGAGCAAATAAACTGCTGAAAATTATTGGATCTCCTCATTTTCTTCTCACTTTTCTCTCTATAACTCTTCAATTTGAGAAATGAAATTCAAAAGATTCAAAAAGCCTCATATGACTTCTATCTTCACATACCTCTGTCATATTAATACCTGAAATGTATCAGCTCTAGGGAGATTGATTTGTTTTATTATATTTCTGATATTATTAAGTTAAACTAATTCACAGAGAACTAGACATTTCTTTGCAAAGAAAAGAACACACACTTGTTTTTTTTCCAGTTTCAATTTATTGTTGATGACTGCAAAAAGCTAAGACCAAACTGAATGTAAGAGTTAAGGTACCCTGAGTTTCAGAGTCTCGGTATAAAAGATTACACAGGCAAATGCCTTTTGTTTCATATTTTTATCTTATTTATTTATTGCATATAATGAGAAGAGTGCTGAGAAGCAGAGGTCAGTAAGCATTAACGAGAATTAATTAGCTGTTTTCCTGGTTCTCTGAGGGAATGTCTTGTTATAAATGAGGTCAAAATGGAATGGCAGGAAGCATATTTGTGGAAGAGCAAATGGGAAGATGTGGCTTATAAGGAATGGGTATTTAATCAATATTGGTTATCATAATAGGAACACCTTTCCTTGACTCTTAACTAAAAGTGAAGGGGCCAAAGAAGAGAGAGAAGTCATTTCTTACTGGTTTCCACTGGAAAACTGAAGAATTTTCCAGCTGCCAAATAAAACAGGGAATTATCTCCCTTCACTTTAACATTCGTACATGGGATGAGTCATTGTGGTGAAATATTTTTAAAAAGCATTATTACATACAAAGTAATTTAGACTTATTATCTTATTAAAACAAATCATTATTGCTACTAGTAAGAGCTTAATATCCCACAACGCTACTGCATTTGTGAATGCATATGTGTCACAAGCACCATTAAAGCCACCTACCTCTTATTTCCCACACTCAAGAGAGAAAATACCTGTATTAATCTCCTCTTGCTGCTATGACAAGCTACCATGACTTGAAACAACAAAAATTTATTCTGTTACAGTTCAGAAAGTCAGAAGTTCAAAGTGAATTTTATGCGATTAAAATTAAAGTGTTGGCAGGGCTGGTTCTTTCTGGAGGCTCTAGGGGGCGAAATCCTTTACATTGTCTTTTGTGCCCCAGCTTCTCTGGTTACATAACTTTTTTCTTGTTTCACTCTTATAAGGATGTGCACTGTTATATTTAGGACCCGCCTGGCTAATTTGGGATAATCTTCCCGTCTCAAGATTCTTAATTGAATCTAGTCTCCTTTAACATAAAAAGGTAACATTACTAGGTTCCAGAGATTACCAAGTGGATATGTGGGGGAGGAGGGACATAGTTTGTGGCAGATATCTAACTATGCATAGGTCTTAACTTGATAGTCTTGTAAAGAAAAATGTAAATAACCACAGTCAGTCAACAACAACTACATATGAAGACTCTGAATAATAATGAGATCTATGCGGGATCGTTGGAAGTTAAGAATGCCCGTAGGTCACCAGGAGAATTCATCTCTGGAAACTTGCTCAATATGTGTTCTCCTTAATATAAATATTCCAAAAGACAATATTCCTCAACATTGAACTAAAGTATTTGGACGTTACAGAGGGACTTGAAACACTTGATAATGATGCCTGCCTTTGATTAAGAATATACCGAGGAAACCACATCTGCATTTAAATCCATGAATTAAGTAGGCAAGAAAACGAAAGCATCTTAAATGCAGTCAAATACAACTCTAATTCTCAGCAAAGTCTGGAAACTTAAGCTAAATTATATTTCAGGTAGTTTACTTATTGAGCTAGTAAGTTGGAAGGGGAAGGGAGAGAGAGGCTCACCTTAAATAATAAATCCTTCTTCCCATAACGAAGTTCCTTCAGCTGGGCTTGGATTTTTTTTGACTGCAAGAGCAGAAACATGGATGAGTGTTTTAATTTCATTTATATTTTCAAACTTGAAGATTAAAATTCTTTCAGACTGCACAGAAATAAATTTTGTAGCCAAGCCAATGATTTGAACTAGTCTGGAAAAGAAACAGAAAGGCTTAATCTCCACTTTGGGAGGTGTATGTCCAGCTAGCGTAGGCAGGAAGAGAAAACCAAAGCCTGTTCAAAGGAAGCATATTGTTTAATAGGTAACATTTTTTCAAAAGAGGCTTATCGTTCCTCCCCCATCCCCCAAAGAATTTTTGTCACCCAGGCATGGCCAATAATCCAAATTAGATACTAAATATATTTCTGCAAGTGTATGCCTCAGTTTTTACTGCTCATTTCAATTATTCATTAAAGTGAGATTAAATATAGATAAGTTTAAATTGACAACAAAATTTAAATTTGACATATGTCCAAGGAGAAGGCAGGCAGCAAGCAAATGTGATGGGAGGTGAGAAACGCACCGAGAGTGCTAAGATGCTGAGGTGAAGGCTGTTTGTCATTTAGAAAGATGGGCTTTTTAAGAGGACTCTTACAAATGTAAAAGTGCTTATCACAAAGAAATCTCTCTCAGTAGACATGTTTGGCTACCGCATTGAAATATGTTCTGGTAAACCACAGATGGTGATCATGTATTCCCCTTTTTTTCAGAGCAGACCCAATTTCAAAATTCTAACTTGAGAAGTTCAGCTACTTATCTTTCTGCATCAAAGATGATCAGCTCTCAGTACAAGTAGAACACAAACAAATATATTATCATAGTCACATGAAAATAATGATAATTGAAACAATAATTGAGTGGGTATGTAAAACAGTACAGTCAGTTTGGGAAAGAGTGTGGCAGTTTCCTATAAAACTAAACACACACGTACTGCATTGTACAGCAAATCTTTCTCGGTATTTACCCAAGAGAAATTATAACATACACATGAATGTTTATAGTATTTATATTCATAATAGTCAAATACCAGAAACTACCGAGATGTCTATTAACTGGTGAATGTAAACAAATTATGGTAAATCCATGAAATGGAATACTACTGTTGAGTAATTTTTTAAAAACTAATGAAGTACTGAAACATGTAATGATGTAGATGGATTTTAAACACATCCTACTATGAGAAAGAATCCAGTCACTAGAAGCTCATTTTGTATAGTACCATTTATGATATTCTGGGGGTGGGGGGTAAGGATAGAGGCAGGAATTAGGTTAGTAGTTGATACCAACCTATTTGGGTTGGGGGTTGGTCATGGAGATTATAAAATAGAAAGAGGGAACTTTGGGCTGATGGAATAGTTCTATATCTTGTCTATATCTATATATACTGATCAAACCCATCAAACTGTATACTTAAATGGGATTACCTGTATGTAAATTATATCTCAATAAAATTCAATTTTGATTGTAGCTGGTCATGGTATGTAAACACAATATACTCATGGTACTATATTATCTCCTAGTAAAGTTTGTTAATGTGAATTCCTGTTTAATAAATGAAGTCCACTTTTATTTTTGAAATTTTGTAATTTTCCAAGCATATACAGAAGGTATATACGTCTTCCACTGAACCAACTGCAAGTGTACTGTGATTCAGTTTCCTATTATATTCAGAATATTTCTAATCCCACAAGGTGATAGAGTTTACAAAGTGGGAGACTGTGTTACGATGGTGCTATAATTCCTAAATCATTATCCACTGTTGGAAGCACCATCAATTAGAGGATAAAACTGAAAGTGTAAATGCCATACCACTGAAAGTTTCTAATATCAGAAACACAGTTTCTCACAGGCATCTTTATGGTGAACCACCTGCAATTTGTGATCTATTGAATCAGAGAGCTGATAAGAGGAAAGAAAAAGAAAACAAAATGAAATGAGAAAAGAAGAAGGAAGGAGACAAGGAGAGAGGGGAAGGGAGTAATGAGAGGGAGGGAGGGAAAGGGAGGGAGGGAGGGAGAGAGAGAAGGAAAGAAGGAAAGGAAAGGAAAGGAAAGGAAAGGAAAGGAAAGGAAAGGAAAGGAAAGGAAAGGAAAGGAAGGGAAGGGAAGGGAAGGGAAGGGAAGGGAAGGGAAGGAAAGGAAAGGAAAGGAAAGGAAAGGAAAGGAAAGGAAAGGAAAGGAAAGGAAAGGAAAGGAAGGGAAGGGAAGGGAAGGGAAGGGAATTTGACATATTAACAATTCAGGATTATGCAATTAAAATGTATACCCAGAAGCAGCAAGAAATTGTGGTTTCTTACAAGCTAGTTACTGTTTTCCCATTTCCATAAAAAGGCGTCCTGTTTTTCTTCACGTAGTTAGTGAAAGTGAAATGCATGACATGATGCATAAGAAATCAGAGGAATCGTTGTGTGAATAGGGTTGGTACTGGCTCTGAAGAAGGAAAACTCACACTTGAGCCCTCAGCCCCTTGAATTTATATTTCTACTGCATGACTGTACATTTACTACAATGCTGCTGTTCCTCAAACAAAGATTCCCAAGTGACGCAAAATAATGATATTTCAAACACAGCATCTCTCTCTTTGTTATTGAATTTCATCTCCAACATGTTTCCTTCTTTTCATGACTATTCTTAATTTTTCAGTAAAGGACTGATTTCAGTAAAGGACTATTTCTATTATCTTCCCAACTTCAAATGCACAGCTGATTAGTATTTTCTCTCTGCTGTGGCAAGCTGATTTCCAAGATTCGTTTATAGCCAGCCAGGACAGTGTCTCAGGAAAACACACTTTCTTTTTCTTTCTTTTTTTTTTTCCTAAATTACTGTTGACCATGAGGAATGAGAGATTACTAGGGCATATAGTATGTGTGATTTGCCTAACTTCACTTCTATTATTCCACATAACCTATGCTCTTATCTTTTATGAGTCCAGAAAGGATTTATTTTAACAATTGTTTAATGAATTTGGTACTTATACTGAATGCATAGAATATATTTTAAACTTTTCTTAGTAACTTGAATTCATTACTAAAACATCAACCATTGTGTTAGAAGGAGAAAAAAGTCAGAACATCTCTCATTTCAATACAAATAAACAAACAAACAAACCTGGCACTAATATTATTCCTATCCAATTGAAGGTGAAAGAAGACAAAATTTACTCACCTCTTCTGCACGGATGCCACACAGCTTGTTTCCAGACAAGAGTTTATTTTTCAAACTTTTATTCTGAGGAAAGAAACATACTTTTAGTGCTAGAAGTGATAAAATAGTGAGAATTTCCTTAAATATGTCAGCAGCATTGCATTTCTCTATGTTTTGTCCACGAGCAAGATCATTATGATATGAGATATAATGACTTCTTATAAACTGAGTAGAACCTGTAATGTAAAAGAATGTTTCTTTTATTCAATTAAAAATTTGATGTGTTAGCATTATCACATTCATTATAAAATATGGGACTTCATTTGGCCTTAGTTTTAACTCCTGTTTTATATTTACATATGTTATTTTATAAAATAATTTTGGTTTCAATTCTGCAGTTGATGCTAACTTGCGAAAGCACAGCAAGCTTTTACTTCTATTCTCACCTGGAGCTGGTCACCTTGGAAACCTGGTATAATATAGCCATAGACCCACAGGGTCTGCACTGCCTTTAAAGGCTGTCATTTTAGAATCCTTTATATTTCTGATGCCTGTATGTTGCTCTCAAAGAAGTTGTTGATGCTCAGAAACTATTTCTTTTTCCAGGCCTCATACCTGTGCTCTCTCTGCTGGGTCTGAGTAGGCAGATCTGTTAACCTTTGACCTTCTCATACTTACCTAGATTCTTAGACAAATGTTTGTTACTCTGACATGAAAGCCATATTCTTAGCCATCTGAATCTAAACGCTTATAGCTATTCAATTATGTCTGTCTTATTACACTCAGGCTTTTCCATCTTGGCTTCAGTTACAGAGTACCGAAACTCCGTTTAGAAAGGCAGGCAAAGGAGAGCAGAACATTTTGTGAAACTCACAGGATTAGACTTTGCACTGTCTCTACAGAAATGGTGTAAAGGTAAAGTGTACCTCACACATAATGACTCTAAAGGCAGTCAATTTGATGAGTGCCATGAGCAAACTGAACAAAATTTATGCAGAGTGAATGGATAACTGGATGAATGAATACATCAAATTTAAGGACTCTTCACTCACAATTCTCACCTGATTTTGAAAATCATTTCCATTTTTACTTTTCTGTCATACAAAGAGGAGGAACAGTTCCTTCTGTTTGAAACAACCCTTTGCTCTTTTTTTCCTTTTTATCTAAGAACTGAAATTCTAAAAAGCTCATTTAGAATTTCAATATCATAAAGTGTTTTACACATATGAAGACTTACCTGGATACACTCAAGTAGTGTCTTTTTTAAAACATTAGTACATATCATACAAGATTAGAGTTTTTAAAGAGATTTTAATATTATGCACTATTTCTATATTTAAAGGCTTTTAACTACAGTAACAGAGATACCTATTGTTTTTAATTCACAGTGTTGCTCAGATTGTTGGTTAAAAAATTCCCTAATTTTCCTTCTGTTCATATCTATTTATGACATTTTTGACATATACAATCTTAATTTTTTTCCTAATTAAATGGTCCATTTTTTCCTTTTTTGATTTTTCCTATTGTTTTTGAGCAGAGAGATATTGTCCCTATTACTAGAGATTTGATATTCACTAAGGTTTTTATATTTTTTATAGCTATCATGTTTTAGTGGAAAGATTGGTGATATTCAAATAAGCTTTATATTTTATTTAATAGCATTGCATTAATGTTAATTATTGGTTCAGTAATTGCATTATCACTCTGTATGGTGTTAAAAGTTTTGGTAAAGGTACGTAAGACTATTCTGTAGTCTGCTATGCTCTTTTCTATATCAAAAAATATTGCAAAATAAAGTTAAAATATCTAAAAAATAAAATAAAATTAATAAATAAGTGAAAATTGAGTGACATATTTGTGGTATGAATATTCATATGTCAACATGAAGTATCCAAACTTGAGTACCCTTATTAGAAATGGTAATGAAGTTAATATATTGAAAAACTGGTGCATGTAGTGTATACTATTTAAAATTTGCATCTTCACTTAAAACTTTTCTTCTGCCTTTCTTGCCTTTTGTTCATTTTGTTCAATTCTAAGGTGAGAGATGAAGCAGTGATGAAAACATTATTTCACTGGAAATGTTTAACACGGACTTGGACAAAGCACTTGGATTGGCACTGCGAAGGCTGCCACCCCTCAACGTGGATACCTTTACAGTCACCCAAAAATGAGCAGTGACCACACTGTATGTCCACAGTCTGCTCTGGCAGTTAATTCTGGGCAACTCTGTAAAGCAATATGTTTCTATTAAGTTGAATGTCATTTCCAGAGCTAAAGAATTACAGTATTTCACTATTTTGAAATATATCCAGATTAGGGGATAATTAATTATAATTGCCCACAATAGGGCCAATTGTGGGGCAGAAGGTTGAGTTGTCAAGGCTAATACTGAGATTGATCTTATGTGACATGTTCTTCAGAAGTGTGAATGGCACAGAGTATTAACTAGGAAATGCTCCCAGACAACCCACTGAGTTAACCTTTCCACTCATGTTTCATGACCACACTCCTCTTTTATTCCAGATAAAATTATGGCTTGATATCATGTAGGCATTAAGATCACAGTTTTTGCAGTTCTGTAAGCAGACTTATGTCATTTCATCTACTTTATAAATTACGGATCTCATTCGTATCAGAACTAATGATACTTCTATAAGTTCGAAGATAACAACTTACACAGGGAGTTATATCCCAAATGCCAGGATCCAATTATATTATGCCTCACTTGAGGGGATATAATGACAAATAGATTAAAAGCATTATCCAATGTTTAAATGTCTGTTCTTTCTGTTCATGATGCTTCTACTATCCCTTCTTTTTAATATCCACACTCTAATTTTTCTTATGAGAAATATTTCCATGCTAATCTCCTGTGGTTTGTGTGACACTAACTCGATCCACTATTTCAAGGGAAAGGATAAAACTCCAGCTGAGCCAATCAAAATATTAGTCCAGATTTGGTAAAGCAACAAATCATCACTGATGATACTCAAACATACATCTTTTATTTTCAAGAATTATTAGGGAAAAGATGCTGAGGTTCATTACTAAGTCAGAACTTATCTGATAATAGATCTATTATAGAGAAGGAACATAGAAAGGGAACTCTGTGTATGGAGAGAGAAAATGCTGAATCCTGGTGATATCGCTGGCCATTCTACTCCCTTCATATAGCCTTGTCTGAAGCTAACATACTGGGATTTTCAGTTACATGCTTCTAGCAGCAGCCCTGTGCTCTCTTCACACTATACTTAAACCTTTTTGTCCACCTATCTTATGTAATCACATAATTCTGGCATTTCCTTAAGATTCAAAGTACTAAAAAAGAACACCTAAGTAACCAAGTCTATATCTAATGCCAATGCCATAACTTATCAGGATATGTGCAGAGAACATATTCACCACCTATTTTGCCTTCTCTAAATGGAAGGAAGATCCTGTGTACTATCTACTGAGGGAATCCTTCCCAATTGAATGCTGTATAAATTTGGGGTAGGTTAAAACAAATGTCCCTACAACCTTCTTGAGAAGCCAGCTTGTATATGTCTCTGCCCTGCCTAAAAATATTATTTAACATTTTCCTTTGTCGATATAAAGCTCAAACTCAAATCTTATTGTAGCTGAAAATATTGCTTAACAAATAATAGATCTGCTTTATCTAGTTTCGATTATTGCTTGGGAACTTAAAACTTCACACTTTCAGTATAATGTACATGGTATCTCAAACCCAGTAAATATTCTGGACTATAAAACAAAAAGAGATATAAATCTAATATATCTCTATAATCATGTTCTCTATATATGCAAAAATTTCAAAATTACTGTGAGTTTCCATTTTACATAGTGCTTTCAAATACAATTAGATATTAACTGAGATTTTTGTTTGCAAGTAATAGAAACAAATACTGGTTAAAATAAGGACAGCATGAATTTACTCTGAAGATTTTATGTAGAATAATGAGAAAGACTGGGAATAAGACTCAGAAAATATGCAGGAACAAAGTAGGGGGAGGTATCCATGATTACGAGATAGGAATAAAGTTATTGTGACAACTAAATGAGAGACTGTAAATCAATGTTCTTAATTACAAGGTGGAATGATGAGGTCTCCATGAATTTTCATGGTGAAAGTCAGAATCTGGGACCACTTAGGATTGTTAAATATAATAAATTATGTAAATGTGTTTGTCACATTATTTTCTGGATTTAAATAAAACATACCATTGCTGCTATGCAGCTGAAAACATGTGTTAATGTCTTTTAACTGCAATGAAATGTGAACCCATAGCAAAAACACCTGCAGTAATATTCAAAATAAAACCAGAGATTGCTGTGTCTCACTATGGAAGGCATCTCCTCCTATTTTAGAACTTTCTAAAACTGTGCAGGAAACACTTTTTATAACTGCTTGAGAACTACATTTGCTTCAATTCAAATGTATGTTTCAAATGCCTGGAAAATGGGCATGCCATTTGAAATACGTCATTTTGCAATTGGAAATCATGTATCCTGTATTAAGGCAAGCAATAGAAGTCAGGGGGAATATGTAATATAAATACTTTACTTCTAAAATATTAGCAAATTATATGATATCTTACAAATCCCCTAAGGGCTCTTTATTGAGAACACCTCAGGAAAGGAAAGAATACAGGACTGAATCTAAACTGTGAGTATTCATTTCATCAGTTCTTAGATGGCAATTTTTGTTTTCACTTTTTAGTGTTTCTGAAATTAGGATATATAGTCTACCGCATTATGCACTTCTTGTATAGTATTTACAGTTCCTTCCACCCCAATAAAGTTAAGTCAGATGATCCATTTTACAATTGATGAATCCTTAAATTTCCAAAGTTCTTGTTTTAAAATAAGAGGTGAAGAGGTCAATAAAGGGAAGAATTTTTTTTCTTCCATGTAGAAAAGTTTAGCTGTATGGAAGTAAGGGGAAATAAGGAGCATATATATGGCCTTTTTATTTATTCTAAGCCACATAGAAGAAAAAAGTACAATTTCAAAATGGAGGGAAATAAATTGTGTATGGAATAGCTTCAAACTGATAATGGAGAAAAAGGCCGAAGGGAATCAGTCACATAACTATGTCATAATATAAATGCAAAGCTATAAACAACTGAAATAACTTTAGTCAAAAAAAGGCTTAAAGGTACTCTCTTTGGAATTAAAGGAAAATATAATGCAGGTGGCAATAAGATATTTAGTTGAAACCAAATATTTTCATTAATTTTTTCCAACCTATTCTGTTGTATAAATATAATGCTATGATTTAATCTATATGTAGACTAATTGCTACTGTAATAAAGATTTATATTTTTACAGAAAGACAAAATTGAATAGACATGAGTGATAGGATCATTCTATAAATATTTAAATAAAGCCACCAGACAGCTGCACAGTCATCCAAATGATAGCAGATACCCTAGTTGAATGTTGGACTTGCCAATTTGAATTCTAAATTGGTTGCAGGTGTAACAAAAGTTTTACAAGTGCTCAAAGATTTCCTCACTGAGGTTATCTCAGGAAGAGGATGGGATATTGAACTTGGCTCTAATTCATTAGAAAATTTGATTGCTTTGCGAGAGTACCATTCTTAGCTTAGCACCAACTACCCATAATATCTAGTGCAAATTATTTAACCCCCAGACATTCAGTGTCAACACATATGAAATAATAGAGAAAAAATAGGTCATCTCTCAGATTTCTTGCACTTTCAGGACTATTGTCCCACCATTGAGAAGGCACATCAGGGCCATAAGATAATGACTTTTTTTCACATCAATTAAGATATTATTGCAATACATTCCCATTCATTGATGAAATTAGCTAGATAATCTGTGTGCTGGTTAGGCTGATCTCATATCTACAAGATTACTTTTCAAATAGTATGGAAATAATACAGCACAGTGGCTGGTTTCTTGGGACAGAACAACTGTAGTTGAATCATATTTTTTAAAAAAATAAGTTTAGTGATTTTGGATGCATCTTGTAACATCTGATGCTTGTTTTCTCATCCATAAAATGAGAAAACTATCATGACCAACTTAATTGGGTGGTTGTATGTATTAAATGAGATGATATAAGCAAAATATTTATAATAGTGACTGTCACATATAAGCACTCACTAAGAATTAGCTATTATTATTCCAATAAAATTCACCTCATTTTGTAAAAAAATAAAGAAGAGTCATATATATATATATATAATCTTTGAAGATGGCAGACACGTTTCTAGTTAATTAGGCCTGTAATTTATCTTACAAATAAAGAGAAGTTGATTGTGGAAATCACTGCACTCAATGGTATTTCTATGTCTTATTTGTTCTTTCTTATAATAGAAAATTCACTTGGAAATGAAACCTGCTTTTGTTGTTATCAATAACTCCCTTTCCTGATCATACAGCTTTCATTCTGATGGGTTAAAAATATGGCTAAGTATCTGTAATGCCATCCACTTCAGAAATAACTTTATGAAAAAAGCATTAATATTCTTGTCAACATTTACAAAGAGCTTTTATACAGTAGTAATAGGGCTAAACAGTCCCTCTCTTCAAGGAGCTCACAATCCATGAAGGAGGCTGACAGGAGCACTCAAAGGTCCTGGAGAGGCATCCACTTAAGAAGTGACACTGAACTGTCTTTAGATGTGTAAAGGAGTGAACCAAATAATAGGAAACTACAAGAGAGAAAGGGTTATGTGCGATAGGGCTACAAGATGTTCAGTTAATTATGCATAAGAAACTGGCGAAAGAGTTGGGGGTGAGGCTGGAGAGGGGAGCTGGGGATGCTCACACAGGGCCCTAGGTGCCACTGCAGCCACGACATTGGATGTTTAGCATGAAAGCCACATGATCAGATTTACTCTTTAGAAAGATAATGTAGAGAAAATGTGGGGTTTCAAATTCAGTAATATATCTACTGTTTGATGAAATACACGTATATATTTAATTAGCAATTTAGGCAGTGTTTTATAAGGAGAATTAAAAAAACTGATACAACTCAGTAACTAAAAAACAACAAAAAAAACAAATTAGAAAAATGGTCAGAAGAACTAAATAGACATTTTTTTTTCCAAAGAAGACATACAGATGGCCAAGTGGTGCATGAAACGGTGCTGCACATTACTTATTATCAGGTAAATGAAAAGCAAAATCACAATAAGGTATCACCTCACACCTGTTATAATGGCTATCGCAAAATGACAAGAGATAACAAGTGCTGGTGAGGCTGTGGAAAAAAGGGAACCCTAGAGTGCACTGTTGGTGGGGATGTAAATTGGTTCAGCCACTCTGGAAAACAGTGTGGAGATTCTTCAAGACATTCAAATAGAACTACCCTGTGATCCACACTCCCACTTCTGGGTATATAGCCAAAGGAAATGAAAATAGGAAATCACAAAGCTATCTGTACTCCCATATTTATTGCAGCATTATGAATAATAGCCAAGATATGGAAACAACTTAAGTACCCACAGATGAACACAGACAAATATATATATATATGTTATTCAGCCATAAGAAAGAAGGAAATTCTGACATTTTCAACAACATGGATAGAACTTAAAGTCATATGCTAAGGAAGGTAAGTCAGAGAAAGACAAATATTGTATTCTCTCTCTCATGTGTGGAATATAACAAAGACAACGTGTAGAACAGAGAGCAGAATGTTAGTTATCAGAGGCTGGGCAGTAGGGGAAATGGGGCTATATTGGTCAAAGGGTACAAACTTCCAGTTAGAAGATGAATAAGTTCTGGGGATCTAAGGCACAGTATTGTGATTTTAGTTAACAATCATGTATTGTTAGCTTCTAAGAGAGTAGATCTTAAATGTTCTCACCACAAAAAAGAAAAAGATAATTTTGTGGTGTGATGTCGGTGTTAGTTAAGTCTATGGTGGTAATCATATCACAGCATACAAATGTATCAAGTCACCATGTTGTGCACCATAAACTTAGACAATGTCATCTGTCAATCAAACCTCAATAAAACTGGGGGGAAAAAAATCACTGGCTGCTGAGGGTGTGTATTTAGACTAACATTTGTTGAATGCTTATTTTGTGCCAGGCAGTGTACAATTTCATTGAATCCTCACAAAAACTCTACAGGCAAAATGTTCTTAGTCATCTCCATTTTAGAAATGACAAACCTTAGGCTTAATCATGCTATTTAACCTGCTTTTATTTAAGCAGCTACTAAGTGATAAAGCTGGGATTAGTCCAGGGCGAACATTTACAAGAACCCATGGTCTTCTCCATCATACTGTATAGTTTTTACTAATTCTCCTTTGCTTAAATCAGAAAAAAAGAGAAAATAAAGTCCTAGATTTCTACTGAGTAATGCATGGACAATAATCCAAATGTACATAAATATGGAATTGGTCTTTGAGTTTTTAATTCCAGGTACATGTACATTTTTGCCAGTCAATCTCCCCACCAGGCAATACAATAAATTTTGGTTTACAAAATATATTTGTCCCTCGAGCAGGAACTAGGCAAATTAACTCTATTATGAAACTAGTAGAAAAGATTAGTTACTTCACTTGTAATTACTCCTGAAGAGAGTCTCCTTCTGATCTGTCCACTTAAGACTTGAACACCTGTTGCCCTCTCTTTGCAATTCTGGGAATTCCCAGTTCAGTGAAGCCATTTTATTCTGGGAACACAGATGAATAATTACAGCAGTTAAGGGGCAATCTCCCTATTTCCTCAACTTTGTGAGAGAATTGAATTCTTTTTTATTTTTTATGTTTGGGAGTTTCATCAAAATTTATCTTACCATTCCTTGGGCCCAGGATAAAAAAAAGTGTTAGAACATATGTCCACTGCATAAAGCATATCAAAGCTATGTCATTGAAACCTAATGCCATTAACTTTAGAAATTGTTATGTTCAGTCTTTGCTAGTCAGTCATCATTGCATATGTGATGACTAAAGGCCATCAATGCTTGCTTATAAGAGTAAATTTGGACCTAGTTGATTATTTATGATTCAGTGAAAGATTGCCAAATATTGGCTGTTGTGAACAATAACTGTTTAAAGTAGTAATGGTGAGGGTCTGATGCTGTAGTTCTAGCCAGACAATAAAGTTTAACTGTCATCAATTTCAAAGGAAGATGATTTATTTAATACTTGGAGTTTCTTTTTTTATTCCATGGATTACAGGAAAATTCCCATGCAAAGTGGCAGGAAGAAGAATAGGTTTATAATTTGCTTTTGGGCTCCAAGCTTACAAAACTTAGCCTTATTGATGGTTTTATACAATAAATTGATTGAGGAATTGATAGAAGATTTTGTTAGTATAAAAGGAACTCCACTAATAAGGGGTGTGTCTTGTTAAAGTAGAAAAGGGACCAAGTTTTCTTCACATGCTCCTAGGCTGAATTTGATGTATAATACAATTCCATATGTCTACATATGGATATTTGTTGTCAAATCCATGGAACAGTTCTTGGTTCTTGTCTTTTTTTTTAATCATCAGCATTTGACACAGTTGATTATTCCCTCTCCTTGAGATATTTTTTTGTCTCCACTTGTCTTATGGTACACCTCACTTGTTATTTTGTTGTCTTTCTTTTTAAGATTCTCCTTCAGTGGCCTTTTGTCAGTTCCCTTGCTTCTCAGACATCTCAACTCCGGAGTAACTCCTAGATGAAGACTTGGACTTTTTCCCTCTTTACCCTCATTACCTCAATGATCTCATTAGAAATCTGTCTTTAAATACAATCTCTGACAATGATTGCCAAATTTATATCTCCTGGATACACCTGTCTCAACTCCAGCTGCTAACTTGTCTATCATACATAGTCATCTCAAATATAAGGTATCCCAAATTAGTGTCATCTTTTCCTCAAGGCTCCTATACCTACAGTTATCTCCTTCTCAATTAAGGACAAAATCATCTTTCTGACTGTTCATACTAAAACTCTTGGAATATTCTTGACTCTTCGCATTCTGTCACAATGTATATAAGTTACTCAATACATATAAATGGTTCGTGATAAAAATATATATTCAGAATAAAATCATTTTCTCCCTTCTCTTTTTTTCAAGAACTCCCACTAGACAACTCAAAAGGCCAAGTCTTTTATTCATGTCTCTTAACTACACACACACACACACACACACACACACACAAGCACACCTTATTTATTTGTGTGAAATTCTAAGTTAATTTATCAAATTATGCTATGAATTATTATTTTTCTCATCAGACTTGTCCAGACAAGAGTTTTTATTTTATTTTTTTCTCTAGAATAGCTTCATTTTAAATTACTTTTACTGTAAATAATTCCAATGCTGATAAATACATACTTTTTCTTTCCAAGGTTTATAATTGTTCTTATTTTCTATCTACCTGTTACTTTGTTTTCTCTCTTAAGAGTTTTACAAATAATGGATATTTTTCATCATCTTGCATTTATCTCTTGGAGTTACCCAAGACAATTATTTAAATATTTTGAGTCTACAGCCAGTGAATCTTACCATGCTCTTTTCCCTGTGGTGGCCTTGCGTGCCCTAGCTGCAGACAGCAGTCTCGTTTTTCGTGCACACAGCCTTTTACAGATATTGGTTGCCCTAAAGGACCTTAGAGGCTGCCCTTTCCAGGGCACATTCATCTCGGACCTCATGCTGCCCCCAGTCTAGGATCTAAACAAATATGTGGGATGCCTTTTGAAAGTCCCAGGGCAGTGGTCAGGGTCCACATTGGCCAAGTCAACAAGTCCAAATGCACCAAGTTGCAGAACAAGAGGCATGTGATTGAGGCCCCACACAGGTCTTTATTTTTAAACATTAAGTATTGGGCTGTTGGACAAGTCATGATGCATTTTTGCAACGAGAAACATGGAAAAAAATACATCATGACTTTTCTGACAACCCAATAGATATGCCTATTTTATAGGTATATGCAAAACAAAAACAAAAAAGAGAATTTCTACTCTGTCTATAGCTAGAGTTAGGCTTAATCTGTATTTATTCAAACAAATACTCTTTCTTAGAAAACATTTCAGTATAATTATTGGGATGTCAGAAAAGTCATGACAGGGGCCGGCCGAGTGGCGCGGTGGTTAAGCGATGGCTTCGGAAGCCAGCGGCCCCGATTCGGTCCCACATATGAGGGCCAGTGACACTGCCCTCAAAAAAAAAAAGAAAAGAAAAGTCATGACATATTTTTTTCTATGTTCTTTTTTAAAATTATTATTTTTATTATTATTATTAATAGTTTTCTATGTTCTTCATTGCAAAAATGTGTCATGACTTATCCAACAACTCAATGATATCATGCAACTCACCAGAATAATGTATTTCTTTTTATGACAGTGTAATCTGTATTCTATCTGACTTAATGAATAGAGCAAATTGAGCTATGCAAAGGTGTTAGTAATGGTTAGATGGTTTCTTCTGGATATCTGCTCAAACCATGTTTGAGCCTGGTTCAAGCTGCTGGCAACAATTAAAGAAAACTGCTCAATGTTTTGCATTAAACTAAAGAAGATAAGATGGATCAATAGAGAAATTGGAAAAAAAATTAACACTAAAAATCAAAATGTGCTTTATTCAGAGTCAAATGCATCTGCTATGTTTTTCTTAAGCACAAGTTTGCTCAGTCCTATCTGAAAGTTTGCTCATGGTCCCTAAACAGCACGTATTCATCCAGTATCCTTTTTCTGCTTATTTAAAACGTTATAATCCTGCTACAGCAATTGCACTCCAAGTGACTGGGCATGCTGTGAGAAGTACAGGGACTGCTAGTGCTGCAGACTTTCTCCTTTGAAAGAAAATTATACCAGTATTAGTTTTTGCATGTGAATGAGTGATTTGATCTTGGAGTAAACATCTGTGTGCATTGTGAACACAGGCGAGAATGCAGCTGCTCACATGGCGATGCCAAAGTGTACCATAGCAAATTCACCTCTCTCCACCTCAGTCAGGCCTCTAATTGTGTCTGATTTTTCACCACAAAAGTCAGAACCCTGGTTTTTATTTTATTCATTTTGTCATTAATTTGTTTATTCTTTAAATATTAAATGAGTATTCTGGTAACTCATGCATCATGGGTACAAAAGGACATTAACATACAACGTCAATGCTCCACATTACACGTCATTAGAGATTGCAAATTAAAACAGCAATGAGATACCACTATGCATCTATTGGAATGACAAACATTCAAAATACCAACAATACGAAATGCTGTGGAAGCTAAGAAACAGAAACTCCCATTCACTGCTGATGAGAATACAAAATGGTACAGCCACTTTGGAAGACAGTTTGGCAGTTTCTTACAAAACTGTATACACCTTACCATATGCTTCTTGGTATTTACCCAAAGGAGTTAAAAACTTAGGTCCACAAATTGTAATAGATATGTATGATAGATGATATCGGGAGTTGGGGGGCACTGGAGGGGGGGGTTGTCATTTTGTAAGGGGTGAAAAGGAAAACTATTGCATTATTTTGTACACCTGAAACTAATAATAAAACAACAACAACAAAACATGTCCACATAAAGCTTGCACAAGGATGCTTATAGCAGCTTTATTCACAATTGCCAAAATTTGGAAAAGAAAACCAAAACACAAAATTTAAAAGCAACCAAGATATTTCTTCAGTAGGAAAAGGAAAGAATAAACTCAGATATCCAGACAATACATTACAGTGCTAAAAGGAAACACTGTATCAAACCATGAAAAGACATGTGGTAAACTTAAATACACATTACTAAGTATAAAAAGTTACTCTGAAAAGGCTACTATGGTAAGATTCCAACTATACAACATTCTGAAAAAAGGTAAAATTATGGAGACAGTAAAAAGGTCATTGTTTGCTAGGGTTTTGAGAGGAAGATAGCTGAATAGGCAGATCACAGAACACTTTTAGAGCAGTGAAGCTTTTCTCCATGAGACTATACTGGTGGATGTATGTTATACATTTGTCAAAGGTCATATTTTGTACTACAAAACTATGAGTAAACTTTAATGTAAGGTATGGACTTTGGGTGATAATGATGTGTCAAATTTGGTTGATTGTAACAGACATACCATTCTTGTGTGGATGTTGATAAAGGAGGAGGCTGCAGGTGTATGCGAATATATGCTATTTGGGTAGCTGTAGTTTCCACTCAATTTTGCTGTGAACTTAAAAGTACTCTAAAATATAAAATCTATTAAAATAAACAAATAAACCTATTCAACTTTATTAAAAACAAAAGAATATATGACCTTACAGCTTACAAAACAATAGATTGGAAATAATTGGTATATTCACCATTTAAATCAAGTACATCGGGTCTTCCATGTAAAATATATATTTCTTGAAAAACAATATTAGTATGATTGAATAAAGAGACAGACATTAATAATATTTTTAAAACTTTATAATGAAGCTACCACAATTTCCATAGTAGCCTTATACTATTAAGAGCTCTTTGAAAATTCTTGAAGTAGCAGATTAATAGTTAAGTACTTAAGATCTATTGGAATAATGGACTGTATAACAGAAAGCACAAATTAAACTGTAAATATGATTTTGGTGTTTGCCAAAATAACACCAAAATAATAAATAAGCAAACTAAAAAAAATGATATAATAGTTTTTTTTAAAATTGACATATTTTTTACAAATGGACATATTGTAAATAAGTGAAATTTCTATAATTGATTGTATTTATATTCTTTGGTTTTTATAAGCATTTCATAAAATATGATCACTGATATTATATATTATATATTACATATTACATATTATATTTGTGGTATAATATGCTTTTAAATGTACTTTGTTGTATTGCAGATATCATTCATGCCAACAAACATTTTCCATTTTAATTTATATTTAAATTGGAATTTTTAATGATTATTTTCATTGTATGACTCAAAATTATGACTCCTACTTCTAAAATTGTGGTTCCACCAAGAGAGAATATGTATGGTGGTGAATAATATTTACTTTTTATTGAATATTTAAAGAATTTTGATTTTAAAATTAAACTACTTTTTTTTTTTTTTTTTTTTGAGGGCAGTATTACTGGCCCTCATATGTGGGACCGAACTGGGGCTGCTGGCTTCCTAAGCCAGTGCTTAAAATTAAACTACTTTCAACCTTTTGTATTTATTCTTCATTTTTATCCCAGATATACAAAATCAAGCACTCCAGCTGTGGCCGTGAAGAACTCAGCAAAAATACACACCATCAGCCCCCTTACACTTGACTCACCCATCCATCCAAATTACCTTATAGACACAGAGAAATGTTCAAATCTAGCTTTATTTATGTTCCATTGCACAAACCTCTCTTGCTAAGACATCTCTTGCTCAGCCCATCTTTTTTATTATAGCTAAATATTTTTATCAAGGACAACTTTTGTTTCCCTTAATCTAGAACCAAAAATTGCTCAGTTGAATAAAAATATCATTGAACTTAAATGCATTAACTCATCAAAGACATCACATGTCATAATGATTAAATCCATGTGACAGTGAGGTGAGGACATTTGATTGAATTAAATTCTTAAGCTCACAGGCCAAATAAAAATGTGAAGCCAAGATTCAAACCCAGGTTTTAACCTGTATCAGATCTCCTGTCTCCATGGCCCAGGCTCATAAAAACTCTCTATGCCTCCCATCCAAAAGTACATTGATAACAAGTGTTGGAGAGGCTGTGGAGAAAAAGGAACCCTCATACAAGGTTGGTGGGAATGCAGGTTGAAGCAGCTGCTATGCTATGGAAGGCAATATGGAGGCTCCTCAAAAAATTAATAGAATTATCATATGACCCAGCAATCCCTCTCCTGGGTATATACCACAAAATTTGAAAACATTTATCCGTAAAGATATATGTGCTTCGATGTTCACTGCAACTTTATTTTGTGGTGGCCAAGACATTGGAAACAGCTGAAATGTCTTCTGATAGATGATTAGATAAGAATTATATATATATATATATATATATATATATATATATATATATATATGAATACTACTGTGCCATACGATGAAATAGTGTCATTTACGACAACATGAATGGCTCTTGAGATTATTATGCTAAGAGAAATAAGTCAGACAGAAAAAGTTGAGAACCATATGATTTCGCTGATATGTAGGCTATAGAACTCAAAGGAACTTGACAAAAACATAGAGAAACAAAAACTCATAGACACAGACAATAGTTTAGTGGGTACCAGAGGGTAAGGGGGGAGGGGGTGGTAGATGAGGGTAAAGGGGGTCAAATATAGGGTGACGGAAGGAGAACTGACTCTGGGTGGTGAACACACAATTATATAGATGATGCATTACAGAATTTTACGCTTGAAATCTATGTAAATTTACTAAGCATTACCACCCAATAAATTTTAATTAAAAAAAAGTGTATCTGTGTACATAACAACTCAGCTTAGGAGGAATTCTCTTGTGAAGCAATCATTGTCATGCTATACAAAGCACTTTCCACAACTCAGATATTTTTGAAATGACATATTTTTCCCTGGAGTGGTGCTAGAGTAAAGGAAAAGGAAGGCAAGAATTCGTGTTAGGAAGGAAGGAAAAGAAAGAGTCGTGAAGTAGCTAAGAAATGTCTAGCACTAGTGCAAATCCTCAAAGTTACAACAAACAAGATAATGTCATCACCGTCTAGGATTTTTCCAATCTAACCCCTATGTGTGTAGAGCATGAGAGGAACCCTACAACCTTGGGAGATATTAACACTGAAACAGTTTGCTTACCCATCAAACTTTACTAAGAACTTCCTATAAGTCACTGGGTCTCAAAATGTGTTTACTGGAACAGCAGCATCAGCATCACGTAGGTACTTATTAGAAATTAAAAAAATAATAATAATAAAAAAGGAATTCTTAGGCCCTGAATTGACCTAAACTTACTGTATCAGAATCTCTGATAGGTTCCTGGCGATTGGCCTTTGACAAGCCTTTCAGTTGGTTCTGCTGCTCTCTCAAGTTTGAGAAGCAGGGATGCAAAGCAAATGTATAACTTGCCCCATATTTTATATACAGACAAAATCTAACGGCATTCCATTTCTGGTTTCATACTTACAACTAAATACAAGTTGTTTAGTTCACCTCACTTACAAATATTTTTATGTTTACTATTCCCATTCTTTCACCTTCACCAGCCCACCTTGAGTGATATTAAATAATACAAATTATCGGACTAACTCATGACTATCTTCATATGCAACTCTAGTGTGATTTCTACGTAGCCCTCTCAAATATGGTAAAAGCACACTCATAAATCTTTCTGGCGGCAGTACTCTGACAGGGCTATTTTTCATGATGAGGGGAATACAATTCAAACAGCCTTTAACATGAACTTTGCACTGTACACTCTTCATGAATAATAAATCAGCCTTTCAAATAACCTTTCTTATATCCACTTTCACAGACATCCCCTTGGTATTTTGTAAGGGCCTTGAAACCCAGCATTGCTCCTTATTGACTTGCAGTTATGGTTCCCAACTAGCTCATTAGGGTTTTGATGCCAAATGTAGACTCTGCTAGTACTTTCCACTCAAGTCTCACTTAAAACTTAGAGTTGGAGGTAGACTTCTTTCTATCTAAGTTACTCTACCAACCTTAGCATAATAAGTATCTTAAGCATAGAGTCAATGGCTTATAGTCACAAGTAACAATTCATAAATTACACCTTTGTAATAAAAAGAAATACAAGACTTCTGATTTAAAAATTGCAGACATTTCATCATGCAAGTTGCATGCATATTTATACCTTATGGTTCTTCTAATAATGCCCTTATGAGGGAAGTGCTAGAGTGCCTATTGTGAAAGTGAGGTAACTAAGGATGGACATTTCATGTTTTAATATTGTGTTGTCCTAATGCTGGGTGATTATTTGATGTTTTTATTAGTTAGAACAAACTAGGTTTAGCTGTCTGTCATAGAGACCAGAATAGCAGAATCTTAAATAAGATAGATGTTTCTTTCTCTGACTTTTTGGCACACAAGTCAAAGTGTTGTGACTCTATTTCCTGAAGGTGTTAAAGGCGAGGCTCCTTTTCACATTATAGTTCCCCTCACTGATGTTGCCCCTGCTTGCTTGGTCTGTGGCATCCTTACCTGTGTATCTACATTCTACCATCAAGTCAGTGGGGGGAAGGAAAGAGAAGAATCAATGCTTTTCTTTCTGGGTGCAGACTGGGGGAAAATCATACAGAACGCCTGCCCCCAGCACTAACCTAGAGTCTGCACAAAATACAGATACAATAACTCACACTCCGAAGCCCAAAGCTTTTGCTCACACTATCATTCTGACTTACTTATGCTGGGCTTTTATGGAGTACATGGTCAATGATCCTGCATTCACCTTTATTTTCTTCTAATTAAGTTCAACAACATGAAAAATAGTCATTACCTAAGGAAGGTATGAATAGATGTAGGATTTTGAAACCACTAAGTGCCATTTCACTTTCAAAATCTGGAAAGACCCACAGTTTGTACAAATCGTGTGCCCACACTTGATTATTGCTGTGGCATGCCCACTGTGATATGTGCTTTTAGACGAGCACTGGGGTTTTAAAGCATTAGAGTCTGTGAATGAACTGTCATCACATCTGTCTTAATTGCGTTTCCATCTGTTCATGCAGTGTGCACCTGTGCTTGGCTGATTAGACAAGAACAAGGGGGAAAAAAAGCCTTCTAATGCTGTTCTCCTTACAGTCAAAATCAAGAATTTACTTTTAATTGGTAGAGTGTTGGGGGTGGGGGAGAAAAACATGGGACAGAATTCACAAGACATGTATTTGAGTCCTGGGTCTCCCATGTATAAGCTATCACCATGGACATATCTGTTCTGTGGCATTTCCAAACCTCAGTTTTTCCATCTGTAATTATGTCTGCCTCTTCACAATGTTAGTGCGAGAATAAAAGTCAACAATAAAGGTGAAAGTGCTTTGTAAATATTAAAAAGTGTGATTTTCACATTTATGCCATATATTCAAATGTCATTGGGAAGGAAGCATCAACTAAAATTCACAGTGTAGGATTCTTTAAAATACGGAGTGTACTGGTTGATTTAAAAAATCCACATGTGCTTCTACTATGTCCATATGTTTAAATTACTCTTTATTTTGCTGAGCATAAAATGGGGGATCAAAATGCAGGAAGAGAGGACTATTGAAGAATTAATAGGTAATTACCATTTTAAATATGCTTTTTAATCCTCCAAAATGCTCTAATCTCCTCAAATGTTTTAATAGATGCTCTGCTGAGCTACTGCAGCCAGGGTAGGGAACAAAGTGCTTAGTTTAGGAAGTACAGCTGAGACTGCAGCCAACAGAGCAAGCAAATACAGAGTGAACTCATTCCAGATGGAGATAAGTACCCATAATTAGTAGCAAACATTGCACAAAGCACATTAGAGGGAATAAACCCCCTTCAGAATGCTACTGAATTAGATGAGCACTGTCATATAAGATGAATTTTCAGGAATGATTAAGACTGAAAAAAGTCAGACAATGATAGTAATTGCTCTGATATAAGAAATAGCCCAGTGCAGAGTGATGTGAGGAAAGACAGTGTCTGGACATATAAAAGGAAATCAGAACAAGTTGGACATTTATTATAATATGGAGGAAGAAGGTAGAGAAAGGGAAAGAGGGTACCCCGAGTAAGAAGAGGGTGGGCGAGGAAGAGGAGGAGACAGAGCAGAAGAAACTGAGATGACCAGAAGCAAATGTAGTTACTGGAAGGTCCAGGTTGCCATCACTCCCTTAGTAAGGTAGGATAAGGAATGGAAACATAATTGGGGAAGGGCCTGTGCATCATTACAGTTTGGGAAAATGACTTCCTCATGTAACTCCATGGCACATTGCACATGAAGCTCACTCCAAGCTGAATCAGTCATTCTCAAAGAAATGTTTGCACTGACTTTATGAAATTCTGAATTAAAGAATTTCTCCAGATGCTATTAAACAATTCTAAATGTGGGTTTTAAGGAACACTGGCTGCATGGAATAGTGATAGTGATAATATCACAGACAACTCTGTGATTAAATAAACTTGAGAAACATTGCGTTTTGCTGAAGGACAACTCAGAACCTGATTTAAAGACAGCCCGGTGAGTCTTCCGGGCAGATTGGAGGTACAGTCCTTCCAGTGGAACTCAGGCTCCCTTGAAACGTTTTTCTGACAATTAAAATCAATCATGAGGTGCCCTGACGGGATATACTGACAGCACAACTTATAGAATAGGTCATCCTGAAATCGAGTCCACATGATGACTAGTAGATGGTAGCTGATTGATAGAAGATGACAAAATTTCAAGATACTAATTATGGCCAGGTAAGAAGGAATATTATATTAATGATTTAAGGTCATTAATTGACTATTTTCGTAGAGGAAATTGTGCTCAACAACCTCACTAGTAATGGACATAATTCAAATTCACAAGAGATAACATTTTTAATGTATCAGGTTTGTTTAAAAATTTAAATAGAATATGAAGCACTTGGTAAGGGAGGAAAAGTGAAAGTATATGAAAGGGTATTTCTAAATACTACTAAAGAGATGATAAATTTGTATAACCCTTCTGTGAAACAACCTGAGAATATATTTAACTATCTTAAGATTCTTATAACACTGTAACTCAGTATTATCATTCCTTAAAAATAAATCTAAAAATAGTATATAGGGGAAAAAGAAGCACCGGGCAAAAAGTAATTCATCATCCAATATTTTATAATGAAGTAAAATGTGGAAATAACCTAAATGTTTTCCAAAGGAGATGATTAAATAAATAAACATTCATCCCATGGCCAATTGGTCTTCTCATTGTTTCTCTTACATTTAGACTGTAATTTCAGACATCAGTAGAGAACAACTTTTGGATTTCTTAGCAATTAAATGATCAGGATAAAGATTCTAATCAAATGAAACTTTGTTTTCAGTAAAAAAAAAAAAAATTAACTAAGAGCAATCTCCTTAAGGCTTTTGCATTATGACAGATTAAAATAGACCAAATTTCTTGGGTACTTCTTGAGCAAGCCACATCAAAAGCAAAGAGAATTTAAGATGCTTTGTGGGGATTTATTACAAATTTCTTCACTTGAGTCCTTACTCCATAGCCAGGGAATTATACCTTTAAGAGACAGTTTTCTTGATTTAAACTAACAGAAAATGATGTTTGCTAGTGGTCCATGGGGACTCAGGAGGCTGAGCAGAGAAACAATAGCCTTAGAAATAATAGATTACTCTGCAGCTACTATTAATGGATCCTCCAAATATTCTCTAAGCCTTGAAAATTCTGGCAGGAAATGTAGGATGACAGAGTTTAGGTAACATGATTGTGCAAGAGAACAAATAGCAGAAGGGTCTAGCTTTCCTCAGTTCCTGTAAACAGAAGGCAGCAGAAGGAGACAGCAAGGCTACAACCAATGGAAAATGTCTCTAGATGGAAGAATAAGATGCTAATAGGAAAGGGAGATAGGCTAGATATTCTGAAGTAAAAAATTCACAAAGTTTGGCACAATGACCTTCAGGGCTGCTTTGTACTCCAGGTCAAACACAAAACCATTCTATTCTATTCTATTCTATTCTATTCTATTCTATTCTATTCTATTCTATTCTACTCTATTCTATTCACAAGATCATGTTCTTTATAACAATATAAGTTCTCCTCCTCTTTTTACGGGTTCCCTGGTCACTCCTACCCCACATTAGTATCTACTGAATCATAACTTTCCAGATAATTCTATTTAGGCTTTTCTCACCTATCAGGTCTTACCTGCGTGTACTTAATTGTCACTTCATTTGCCATTTAGATTATACCTGTTTTTTGCTTAGCTGTCTCACTGGGAATGACAGTCACTGAATCTGGGGTGTTTGTCCTTTAAGAGTAGACACAATTCTCTCATTTTCCTTCTCTAATAGACTGAAAATTTATCAGTGTTATTTTCTACTTGTTTAGGATATTCAATGCCTCCTCCTATTAACTGATGTCTGTTAATAATTCTGAAAATATCGGTAGAGAAAATTTCTCTAAAGAGATGATGTGTCTGGAATACCAAAATAGATTGTGCCTCAATCTGCCTTTAATACTCTCCAATTCCAGTAACACTTCCTGAGATTCTGCTATATATCAGACTTTCTGATTGTAACTGGGATATTAAGATGAATGAGGTCTGCCACCTGCCTTCAGTAAACAATACATTGAGAAATGTACATACAGGCTGAACAAGCTATACTACTGACATGGTAAATGCTAGTTATTGATATCAACTAGGTTTTATGGAACCCAGAGGAGGAAAAAATTGGCATTTCTCAGAGGCTGGGAAATCTTCACAGTAAAATTAATATTGACATTTTATTTGAAAGTTACGCACTATGGCTCTCTCTCTCTCTCTCTCTCTCTCTCTCTCTCTCTCTCTCTCTCTCTCTCTCTCTCTCTCTTTCTCGCTCCCCCGTCCTCTCTCCCTCTCTCTCTTACACTTACACACACTTACACACACACACACACACACACACACACACACACACACACACACAAACACAGAGGCATGGAACTTTAACTTAGGCTAGCATTGAAATTGAAACTAAGCATGGAGCAGACAGGACCAGACAGAAATTCAGAAAAGTTTACAAATGTGAAGTTTGACAAGGGGAGCAGAATGTAAGGCGGGGAACACTTTGAGGCAACAATAGGAGAAAACAACAGCCTTTTATAATGATATACAGCCTTGTTTATAGGGGGAGAGGGGAGATTTAAATGTGTCAGGTTAGTTTGGGGAAAAGTAGGACTGGGCTACACTTAAATCATACAAGTTTAAATCAGACAGAGTGGGACTATTTCCTTAAAAATAGAAAGGAAGAAACTTCAGTTTTACATAGCAAACAATGAAATAAATACTCATCTGTTTAATAGACAATAATTGACTTGCTCCTATCCAACACCAATACCATGTTTTCCTCTGCAACCTAAGCTGCCCTCTCATTTACTTTGTTATTATGTGTGTGACAGTGTTTTTCATTCTATTGGATTGTCGGAAAAGCCATGACATATTTTTTCTATGCTTTTTGTTGCAAAAATGCATCATGACTTTTCTGACAACCAATACATTTAACTTATTTACCTAACTGGGTCTAAAAACTCCCAAAGAAAGATTATGTCATAGGGTGGGAAAACCTCTCCCGTTTGGGGGATAGACTCCCAAAGATGGTTTGAGAGAAGTTATGAAGATGCGTGACAAAGATGCAAAAAACTCATGGCCATCTCAAAGATTTTCTCATGTGAGCAAATTCTTGGATTTGGATTTCTGAAAGGGTGATACTACCTTAATGAGTCACCTAAGGTTCTTATTCAACTGAGTTGCCACATCAGACCTTACTAGTGGTAATATTGGGAAATGTGGGAGCATTTTTACATTTTTAAAAAGAACATTTTGGTAACTCATTGCACCATAGTTTGACGGCTAGTGATATATTTAGATAAACAGAGAGTAAGATGTTAGCCTTCCTCTCTCCAAGTATATGTGTGGAAGGAACTTCTGAGGGAAGAAAACATCTATTTCCTGGAACCATGAAGTCCTGAGAACTCACGCCATGTTCCTTGACAAACACACATCATGAGAATCAGAGCAGTGAGACCAAGTCTTACAGGACACCTACATATAATGGGAGCATTTCAAATCTCCATGAGAGTGGAGCAGTCCATTCAAAAGAAATCCAGGGAGACTATAGTCTCTACCCACACCTAAAGTTAGCTTAAACCTCAGCAGCAAGGAGAGGTGAACTGTTACAGTTTCTAACGGGAAAAACAAAACAAAACAAAACAAAAAACCACCAGGAGCAGAACACCAAAACTTGAATGGCTGACAAAGAGGGAGGGAAGGAGGGAAGGAGGAAAGGTGGGAAGGAGGGAAAGACGGGGAGAGGGAAGGGGGAGGGAGGGAGGGAGGGAGAGAAACAGCTTCAGAGAAATTATATATAATATGTTGAACCCAGTGATCCTTTAAAATATTGCCAAAAAGAAAAAATATGTCAAAACTTAAGAATATCCATTAACCCAGACCATCATTCAAGTGAAAATTATACTTAGTAAATCCATGGGGACTTCAAATCTAAGTTCTCCTACTTTCTGTAGTCTTTTTTATCATGAGAATGCAAGTAATTATTAGCAGCTCATAAAAGAAATCCATCCTTCCTTTGATGGAAATGTATTATTTTATTAATTTATCCTCTTAAAGAAAAAGCAGAAAGACTATGGTCCATAATTTATACTCTTTCACTTAATCAGGTTGCCTACTAACTCTTCAAAGGACTTTTTGAAGCCAAGATATATTATTCTGCTTTTGTTGGTGTTCTGCTTTCCTGGGAAACTGGTTTTAGGAATTGGAACCATCTGCATCACCTGTACACCTCAGCATGGTCTCAATCTATTCCCAGACTCATCTCCCACCAATCTCCTGAGAATTTTGACAATTGCATTTTCTAATTAAACTGATTATTTCTCAAGTGCTATGGCTGCATTTCTGCCATTTCCTCACATTTACACTTCTGCATGGATCGAAACCCTAAAAACTCTACCCAAACTAGCAAAAATATAGCCGTACGTATAAAACCTTTCAGGATTTCCAAAGACCAGAAACTTTCTCAATCTTACCACACTCTCGACCATGCTGACAGGTGCATCTAGCTATATATGCCAAAGTGCGACAGCAGCTGCCTTTCGCTCTGCTCCTCTGCTTGTGCCCTGAACACAGTAGTATTTGATAAACATTATCTATCATGTTTCCTCTTTCAAACAGATTTCTAATTTTACAGAAAAAGAAAAGGGGGGGTGCATGTATATTACTAAATGGATCATTCAATCTAGTAGATGTCATTTTGCTTGTGAAAAAAACTCTTGAACCATTTGGCCTTAGAACATTTTATTCCAGGCCAGTTGTCATGGCCAAAGGAATAATAACATTGTCATGATGGGCCTGAACAAGAATTATGCCTAATTCCCTTTCCTGATGGGGCTGTTATACAGAGAATTACCCCCATGACATTATTCGGTTCTTTCTGTGAGCCAGGTAATTGTGTGGATCTCTTCAGTTAACATCCTATGAGGATGTTAGGGGAGGAAAGGGGACTAAAGAATGTTCATGACAATTTGTGAAGAAGAATGTAAGAGACAATTAGAAAGAAATCTAAAAAAGAAAAATAAAACAAAACAAAAAAACCGATCACTCCACAGAGTCAAGAGTATTACTGGAAAGTTACGGTAAAGACATTTAGTGTAAATGATGGGGAAAATACCAAAGAGTCATCTAAGGGGAAAACGAGAGAGCGGGTGGCAGAGGGGAGGGGGCTGGTTTTTGGGAATCCCAGAGACAGTGGTAAACGGTGCTGCCCCACTGTGTCCACAACCTGTGTTGGGTGGGCAGGCCAGGGACATTTAAAGGAACTAGAAAAGAAGAAACAATAGATTTGGACTCTAGAGTTTAAACTTTTAAAAATCATTATTTATGAAATATTTGCCCTGGGCAAATCAGACCAGACCAAGAGTTTATATGTACACTACTATTAAAACTTTTCCACAAATATTTAAGGTAGATTACATGATTCTACTTTGTAAATGAGAAAAAGAAAATGTAAGTATTAACAAAACCAAAAGCATTAGTGAACCTTACTAAAAGACTTTCACATTTATAGGAATTTTGCTAAGCATCTAACATCAGTTTTCTGCTTATATTACCCTAAATGAGCTAACGTCCCGAAAGTAGTATGTAGCAAGGCTGTTGTTCAAACTCAACTTGTTCCAACTCCAGACACCTTGCTTTTAACTGCCATTCTGTAATCTAACCTTAGTGTGAAACCTCAGCAGCTTTCATTATCATAACTACAGGCACCAATATTTTAACTTTTAAGTAATAAATGTGGCGTAAGAGGACATCCATCACTCATGAAGTGAAAAGTGCTATATTCAAGTCCTGCTCCACCAATATCCAGTGATGGGATTCTGAATAAATGTACAAGTCTCTGAACATCAACTTTTAAAATGGAGCATAGTAAACATTTTGCCTGTTTGTTTGCTTTTCTATCCCATATCCACCCCTCGCCCGCCCCACCCCACCACCACCACACACACACTTCCTTGTGAAAACAGCCCTGATTTGGGGTTGTGGTTCCCCATCTTCATGACTGTATTCTCCCCATCTCACAGAGTGGAATTCGTGAACCAGCATAAACCATACACAGTCTCACTGCCCTGGTCAGAAAGATAGGTTGAAGAGCAAACTGATTCCCTCAGTGTCAATCTCCAGGCTTGTACTCAGAATGTCACTTGCTCTTTTCCACTAATATTGGATGCAGAACTGATTGCCTGTGTTACTGGCCAACGACCTGCAGCCAGGAGGACACACTATACCTTCCCTTGCTTTGCATAAGAACATCAGTCCATCCTAAGGAGCATTCTGTTCACAGACGTAATATCACTCAAAAGCCACGGATGTAGCTATAGTTTCTAACTTTCCATGGATCATTAAGTTTCTCTGCATTTGGCAACAGTTCTTTTATGTTTCCACATGCTCCTGGTGAGGCAGCCAACACAGGTGGAAACAGAACAAAGTGATATTATTTTACATTCCATTTCTCTGGGTGTGATGAAAGCAACTGATTAGAAACTTCCCCAGTGTGAAAGGTGAACAACTTTGTCTTTGTAAGTTATTTGGGTGGCCTTCGAAACCATTATGCTGTCAGGAAAAAAAAAAAAAAGTTTTATCTTTGAAGAGAGCATCGTTCAATATAGTGGTTATAATTTTTTCAGGAAAAAGAAATAAGGCCAAAAAATTTTATATGTTCCATTCTGGGGAGAGAACAAGACTTCGGGGACAAGATTCAGTTTCAGAAACACAGGAAAAGGATGCTTCTCTAAAGACAGGGTTCTAAAATTGTACTCAACAATTGTCTCTGAAGAAGAGAATTTACAGAAGCCATTTATTTAGTACAAGGTATGCGGAAGGTTGTGCTTTCTTCTGGGAACAATTCTAGACATTGTAAGTCAGAGACACTGTGATAAATATGATGAAAATTATAGGTCCTCTTTCCAGTAGAAATGCACAATAATACTTGCACTAAAAATTTTCATATCATTTTAAGGGTCTAGAGAGACCACCTGAATCGCATACATGAATCCAGGATTCAAAATACTTGAATTAGGATATACCCCCATGAAGACAACTGTAAGATTGCTGGGTCTAAATAAGGTTATATGAAGACCAGGTAAGGATATTACGGATTATAGCTTTACAAATACAAGACTACAGTGAGGGGGTTGAGAATGGGGTAGGAGGAAATGGCTGGAAGCCTGCTAAATGACTTTAAATTATAAAAGGGCTATTTATTTTGTGGAATTTATATGGGTTTACCCCTAAAAGCTGCTCAAGATGGTAAAATAATTATAGTCCACATTTATTCAATGCTTATACTGTACCAGGTATCATTCTAAGTACTTCACATATATTAACATTGTTTTACATTCACAACAATTCTAAAAGGTTCTGTGCTGCAAGGTATAATAAGAAAAATAACTTATTCAAAAATTTGCATCTGGAAAGGGGCAATTTTGCGATCCAAAAAAGAGAACTGCTTAGCCAGGTGAAGGTATCTCCCCCATCTGTTACAGCCTCAGCTAGTGAAATGTGTGGAGAACAAGATTTTGACTCAATATAGAGAAATATTTTAGTATAATTAAGCTGTCTCGCCATAATTTTCTCTTCAAAACCATCATGTTTTTCTTATTAATAGTATGCTAAAATTGTAGGGAAGAATTCACTCAATATGTTCTGAATGGTTGCAGAAGATTATGAAAATTTGTTCTAATAAGTTTTGGTAAAATATACTTCTAAAATCAAATGGGCCTGGTGTTTTTGCTTTGGGAAAAATACTAACAACTCATTTCTTTAAGGATTATGTAAATTCACTGTATTTTTTCCGAGCCAGTTCTGGTAATCATATATATCTATAGTTGTGTGTTGAAATATATTGTCATACAGTTTTTTTTTCAGAGCACTCTCTTATTTTATAGTTTTACTATCTTTTTGTGTTTGTAGTTATATTCTCTTTTTAATGTATAATGTATCTAATTTTAGTAATCTTCTTGACCATTAGCTTTGGAGTCTATTTCATTAGATTTTTTTAATTTATCAGTGTTTATTTTCCTTATTTTCTTTTTCACTCAGTTATTCTTTTTTGTCTGCTGCTTCTTTACTTGGGTTTAATTTATTTTCTTTCAATTTTTTAAGTTGGATGCTTGGCTCATTAACATTTTAGCTAATATTTACCATATAAAAATTTAAATATGCTTTTCCTTTGGACTATTATTTACCAATGTTAATGTTATATTTTTATTTTACTTCGATTTAAATATTTAAAAATTTTCATTATTATTTCTTCTCTGGCTAATGAACTATTTAGAAAAGTTTATTTATAAATCAAAAAAATTACATATTTTGTTACTAATTAGTAGCTTTAGGGTCAGAGATTATGGCTGGCAGTTATCATTTTTATTTTGTAGTTAAAAAGAATGTGTATTCTCTAATTGTTGGGTGAAGAGGTCAACATTTTCTTTTGAATTAACCTTGTTGATTGTGTTTATAAAATAGAATATATCTTTATTGACTTCTTTTCTCTAATTGATGTATTATATACCCAGACTCACGTGTTCGTATCTTAAAGTTTAATAGTCATTCCAGTTTGTAATTTATAAAGCTATTTTACTAATTCATTCGTTTAGAATTATTGCATCATCCTAGGAACTGAATATTTTTGTATTAAATAAAGATTCTCTCTGTTAATGATTTTGTCTTAAATATAATTTTGTCTGGCATTAATTAATTTACTACAACTTTATTTTAGTTAGTATTTAAGTGTCTTCCTGGACTAAATTTTTTCTACCTTTTCACTTTCAATATATTTGAGTACTTACAGCATATATTTGAATTTTTAAATATAATTGACAATATTCTAGATGTTCTAAATGGATGTTTTAGTCTCTTTACATTCATTGTGATGATATATTTAGGGTTACTTATGCTATGCTAATATTTACTTTATATACTGCAGTCTTAGGGCGATATTAATACTTATCATCATTGTAATTATATTTTTTTGGAACCGGGAGACACCATAGAGGCAGAAAGTTTTCCTTAGCTGTCCCTTTCATTCACCCCGCAACCTACATTTCACTGTGGGAATATAGGTCCTTTGGGCATCCCAGCTTTCTTCCAGGGTTTCAGTTTAGCAGCTCAGCCCTAGACCTGGAACCTCTATGAACCAATTCATCTCTTACGTGGCTTTTGTCCCTAGAATATGTGTGGCTTTTGCCCCTAGAATATGCTTGAGCTCAAGTTCATTTAACAATTTTGTTTCAATTGTTTATTTGCACTTGGGAATTGATTTCCTCTTGAGAGTTTGGAAAACACTTAAAAGAATATGTGAATATGTGTTAAAATTTATGAAAATCTAAATGTATTGAGGATTTTACTGAGTATAAAATTTGTCATATGGTCAGGAATAGAATTCTGTCTGCTACTTCTTCACTTTGAATTATTCTGGCTGACCATATCATCCCTATACAAAGACCCTTTCCGATCCAAAGCATACTACATTGCTCTCATAGAAATGAAGAACACACAATGGCATATTAAGTTTAATGAAAAATTTTGCAATAAACAACCTGTATAATTGTATTGATTATTAACCTGCAGAAATGGTCAACCTTTTGGCTCATGTTGGACTAATTTGTGTTAACCAATGTATGGCTCTCAGTAGACAGAATGGTGCTGATGATTTATTAAAAGGACATAGAATGAAAGTTGACCTAAATATGAGTTCCTTGCAGATATACTTTCTCTTTTGTTACTTATTTAATACATGTGTAGACTTGGAAAGATTTCTTAAGCCTATGGTCTTAACATTGACTGTACATTTGAATCACTTGTGGATCTTTAAATAATAATCTTTAAAGCCTGTTTTCAAATATTTTGAGTACATTTTTCAGGAGTGGACCCAGAAGCAGGCTATTTGTGGAGGAAGCTTGAGTGCAGATTATTTTTACAAGCTTCACAGGTGACTGTGTATCAGACAGGGCTAAAAATGACTGATTTAAGCAACTCAGCCAGGACTTTCCCATCTGCAAAAGAGGACTGTGGACTTAGCTAATTGTTAAGATCCCTTCCTACTCTCTTATACTATGATGTTCTTCTGATCCTTACAGAGCTTTATGATTTGAACAAAACTTAGAACACAAGATAATTTGGTATCAGAGAACCACCAGGTCCCTTTCAAACGTTTTCTATATGAGGCTCTTAGTGAGATCCAGTTACAGAGCACGCTGACATTTGTCCTGAACTGGGAAAAACCTCAGTCTGTTTTAAGCCTATGGGTGGGAGGTATAAACGTTATCAGAAGGAAGGGTAGAAAAAAATAATAATGAAAAGTATTAATTAAATTTTTTTTAAAAAACACATTAGCGGGCCGGCCGAGTGGCGCATTGGTTAAGCGCTGGTTTTGGGATGCCAGCGGCCCGGTTCGGATCCCACATGAGGGCCAGTGACACTGCCCTCTACAGCTAACAACAGCTCCACCTGGAGCTGGGCTGTGCGAGTCCCAGTGACAGTGTAGGCTGCAGCCCTGCTGCAGTGGGCTGCCATAGGCTTCAGTGAGTGGCCCGCAACCAGCGTGAGCGGCTGGCAGCCAAGCGTGAGCTGCCAATAGCCGCGATGAGCGACATCCAGAGGCCAGCAATCTATCTGCCTCATCCGGGAAGAGCCCAATGACGATACCAACAGTGAAGCAACATCCTCCGCAACTAAACTGAAGAACAAGAAGACGGCAAATTGTCTGTTCCCCTTCCCTGATTCCCCAATGCTGTTCCCCTCCACCAATTCCCCAATAAAATCTTTAAAAAAAAAACAAAAACACATTAGACTAAGAATCTATAGATCTGGGCGTCGTAGTCTTTGCCTCTTAAAAAGATTGCTATTTAAATGCAATGAGAGAAAAATACAATCACTGCTTTTTTGCCCACATGTATTAAAGGTGCTTTTACAGATAATTAAGAAATGTCTGTCATTTTCATTGATTTATTAGCATTATTAAAAAGAAGGAGTGAACCACTTTTCTCTGTGGCAACTTATGACAGGGGCTAGCTGCCATCATCTTTCAGCCAATAATCAATGCAGATATTAATGGCATGCCTTATGTTCAGAAATGTTCTAATTACATTGCTAGGCTATGTCATCAGTATCAAGGATAAGAGTTAAGCCTTACCTCTATCTATATTCTAACTCACTCACTATCATTTGATTCCTGTCTCTGGATTGTAAAAGATCAGATGAGAACAAAGTGAGGCAGCTATAATTTGACTGTCACACAAAGGTACACCTAGAATGTACAATGTCTTCAATTATTTGTTAGTTTCATGGGAATTCATATGCTTTGAAAGAAATTGCATTTTAACAGTAAGATGCTTGTTAAGATGCCTGAGAAGATAAGTCGTCAGGCTGTCTACAGGAACATTTGCAATGATCATTTAGCAGTGACAAAGGATTCCATAAAAATAAAAACCTAGAGATTTTTCTCCTCACCAATTCTGAATTGTTTTATGGTACTAAATGCAGCAGCACATGCAATTTGGGATATTAATGATTCATGACTTAATTATATTTGGCACCATTTTTCATAGTATCTCATTCTCTGCAGCCAAGAAAAAGGTATAGCTTCTCTAAAAATAGATGGTTTCTTCACAAAAAATAATTTAAAAAAAGAAGAACAAATATATTTAATCCCTTCACACAGCCTTCTTTCAGAAAATAGAACACCATCAATGTATCCAGGTTAATGACAAAAACTCGGGTTTGCAATGAAGGATATTCTTTGCAGTGGTTTAGGAATGCACAAAATAGAGTTCATAGCAGATCATTTCTATACTAGAACAGCTGGAGTCAACTTTTTAACAAAATATTTGGAGATTATATACACAAAAACTGAAAGAATTACAGGTCAATTCAGATATGATAATTCTGCAAAATACTCATGAGAACACAATATACAACTTGATTTCCTCACATGTAAAATTGGAATGATAATTGTAATTCTATCCTATGGCTGTCACTAGACTAAAATAAGTATTAGGTCTAAATCATTTCCAATAATGCCTGGAGCATAAATTCTGACAGTAGCAGCAGTGATGGTAGGGTGTGAAAAGGAAGTGGTTCTTAATTCGGGATCCAAGTATTGGCTTGATAAAAACTTCAAAATTCCTGAAATGATACGTAAACCTTTTTGAACATATCCTTTTTTTTTTCCAAGGAAAGCTTCTACATCTTTCCTTATTCACTAAGTGTTGGTGGCCCCAAAATAGTTTTAAAAACCCCTGATATTCTAAATATCTTATGATGTTATATGGATGTAGTTTAAAGTAGAAAATAAATAAAACATTTAAGTTGTTTAATAACTTGGGAGAAAACTACTTTAAAAAACAAACAAACTCCAAATGGTCATATAAAATCAAAATTATCAGTCACAAAAGCTCTGCTCCAATATATGAGGAGTTCCTAAGGCCTTAATAACCAAAAGATGCAAAGAAAGTAGAGCGTGGGAAAGAGCCCCATGTTAGCGTCAAAAAACCTGAACTGTGTCACAGCTAATCTGGTCTTAACTTATCTGAATCTCAATTTATCTCTGAAAAACAAAATTAGGGTATGTTGAGCCATAACTTTCTGACAATGTTGTAAGAATACAATAAGCTAGAATACATATGAATATTTTATAACAGTATTAAATACTGCAAAATAGGGATTATTGCTATGAATACTAAATGCCAAAATATACTCATTTCTCCCCAGTAAGGCCAGTAAAGTATAAGAACTCCTTGAATTCTGAGTATCAGATAGATTTCATTTTATCCTGCTACACATCAACAATGATCTTGGGAAAATTACATAAACTTCTAAGCCTTAGTTAGATCACATGTTCAATGGGGAAAATAATAACATGTGATAAATAGGGTTGTGGTATATAAGGGGATTACTGTAATGCCTGATACAAGTGTGCCAATATATTATATGTTATTTCCCTTATAAATAATTATCATGCAACTGTATCTAAAGTCTAGTTTCTTCATCTGGAAGAGATTAGGATGTTATAGGGTGAAGATCAAATACAAACACTCTGATATAAAGAAAGCACACCACTAAGGTGGGAGGTAGTGGAGGGAATTACCATCTATTAAGCAGAAATCACCAGAAATTCCAAGCAACTCATTCCACATCTCAAGTCATTTTGCTTTAAAACAACCCATCAGTTATAGCGATTTTACAGATAACGAGGTGATAGTAATTGAAACAATTTGGCAAATTCAGAGTTCAAATTTCTCTCTCTGTTCTCAAGTCCTGAACCTATTCACCGTGAAATAAACCAGTGTTTTCAGGTACATGGACTTCCCTGTTTGAGACATTATTTTCCCACAAGTCATTATTAAAATGTAGAGCAGTTGTCATCCTGACACATTTTATCTATAACCTTGATTATGATCTGGTAACATCCTACTTGGGTCCTCATTCCACATGTCTTTTGGTTAACAAACGCTTCCTTTCGCCAGCTTCTCAGGGCTCAGAAAACACATAAATACTGATTTGAAGGTGCATTTTCTAGCCTATCTGCTCAGAAGCCGAAGCATACATCCTATTCATCCTCAGTAAATACTTTTTGTCCAAGTAAACCTAAAAGCCGCCTATCATGTTTTCAGACACAAATCTCTTAAAACAATTTAGCGAGTCATTAGTTAGCATTTTGTATGTGTATGCCTATAAAGAAAAGAACAAAAATGATAAACATGGTACATAATTACAAGAGTTCTATTATATGTCAGAAACAGCAGGGCACAGGGAGAGAAGGGTAGAACACAGAGACAAATAGATGGGATGGACATTGAAGGATATAAATTCTACCCACCATTCTTCATCGGTTCAAAGGCTCTGACTGCTGGTGCTTTTAGTTTTGCTATTTTATTTTGAAAGACTCTATAGGGGGCACAGCGAGCTTGCAGTGGCTCTATTTGCCTGCACAATGGAATCAAGTGGTGGGGAGATTTTAAGAAATACTGGTATCTGAGCCCATTATCCACAAATGCAGATTCAATTGTTCTGACATAGAAGTGGAATCCAGGATTTAGCTTTTTTTTTTCTTCTATTTCCTTCCTTTCTTCCTTCTTTCCTTTTTTCCTTTTCTCTTTCTCCTTCTTCCTTCTTCCCTCTCTCCTTCTCCTTCTCCCTCTCTCTCTTTAATAAAAATGCCACAAATTATTCTGATTGACAGTCACAGTTGAGTAAATTTGGGTTAAAATAAAATGATCTCTGCTTATGACTTTCTAACTAGAAAACCTGTTTGAGTTTCAACATTTATAGAGCTCTTACATCTTACAAATGCACAGTTTTAAGAGTGAAAATGCACACATGCTTTTCTCAACTAACTAAATGATGCGTATTGAAAACCAATTTTGCTCAGCAAAATTAGCAATAGTGATTTTTAATTTTAGCAGTTCCCATGGTTTCTTGAATATTATCTTTCAGAATACTTTCTTGTTCTACCATTGCTTTTCCCCAGTTCTGCAATTTTCAAATTGGATACAAAGGAGAGAGAGACCCTTTTACAAGTTCAGTTATTATCACTCCAAGACACCTTTATGTCTTTTTTTCTTTCCCAAGTAAATATATACTTATATTTTTACATATATATATATATATATATATATATATATATATATATATATGTAAAACCTTTTTAGATACCAGAGGGATTATTCATTATGAATTTGTACCAACTGGATAAACAGTTAACCAAGTTTACTATTTGGAAGTGCTGAAAAGGCTGCATGAAAAAGACGAAAACCACCTGAAATTTTTGCCAACAACAATTCATGACTCTTGCACCATGACAATGCACCAGCTCACAGGGCACTGTCTGTGAGGGAGTTTTTACCCAGTAAAAAGATAACTGTATTGGAACACCCTCCCTACTCACCTGATCTGGCTCCCAATGACTTCTTTTTTTTTTTTTTTTTTCCCAAAGATCAAGGAAATATTGAAAGGAAGACATTTTGATGACATTCAAGACAACAAGGGTAATATGACGACAGCTCTGATGGCCATTCCAGAAAAAGAGTTCCAAAATTGCTTTGAAGGGTGCGCTAGGCACTGGCACTGGCATTGGTGCATAGCTTCCCAAGGGAAATGCTTTGAAGGTGACCATAATAATATTCAGCAATGAGGTATGTAGCTCTTTTTCTAGAATGAGTTCGTGAACTTAATTCTCTCTATACACACACACACACACACACACACACACACACACATACACACTATATAAATATGCATGTATATATTAGGCTTTTCTATACCATTGCATTCATTCCTCCCTTGCTAACTATGGCTGTGACCAGAATATCTCAGCATATTGCTACAGGATATCATTCAGGGATCCCTGTTTCAACTGCTTCATTTTATAGTTAAGGTCACTGAAGTTCAAGAGGTGAAGTAATTAGTCCAAAAATCACCCAAGAAGTTGGTCAGAACTAAATATGGAGTTAGAATCTGAATTTCTGGCTTTCAAGTTTAATGCTTTTTCCATTAAACCATCATCATTATACAAGGTACTAAAGTACAATGTGCTCACTCTGTTTTATTTATTTATATTTAATAGAAATATATGGTACTATACATATTCAATTAACTATTGTCTTTTTTCACTCTAATAACATTATTGTAAACATCTTTGAAACCTCTTTTAGAGCCTATAGTAAGGTACTTTATAAAACCCAAACATATTGTAATTTCATTACTTTCTAATTATATATAGAATTTTATTCTAACTAAAGTGTTTCTGAAACTTCAGTTGCCATGGATACTAATGACTAGCATGATTTTCCATTTGTGCATATTTTCTAAGTTATGTTCCACTATTTGTGAATGAAAAAAGAAATGAGTCATTAAAAATGTATTATAGAAAACTAGGTTGTAGTACTTAGTATTCTATTTTGTATTTCCAAAGCAATTTCTTTTTTAAATGGAAAATACCCACTTGAAAAAATATGAGCTGTTATATTTATCATAAAGTCCATTTCATTACCTTAAAGACACATTAATTCCCCATGAGTAGGCAAGATAACTTCATTTTTCTTTTGGTTGAGGGTCAGGGCTATTATAGAAGAGGTGATCATTTGACACATCTACGCCAAGTCAAGTGATAAAATCAAAATGTTATAATGTGAAATCACCTCTTATATTTTGTTCTCAAGGTCCATTCTCTCAGTAATGGCTTTCATTATCCCATAAACAGATTTGATTTCTCTTTTCCTCTATCACAGATAGCAAGTACTCTGCTGCGTTGTATCAATTCTACTCAAGTAAAAACTCTTCGGGGATGGATGCATTCATATTTTACTGATGCATTTATTTATTAATTCTACACATATTGATTTTACATCTAATATATATCTCCCACTATTATAGGCACTATAGATGTATCAATAAATATGCTGACAGGGTCTCATTGAGACTAACTGCTTTGGGACATCTCTCTGTCTCTTCCTGGAACTCTAAAAGCCAGCATGAGCACAATACACACTCTGTTAGACTAGAGACCTATGCACTACAGGCACTCCTTTAGCAGATGGAAAGAAAGAACAAGAAACTAACTGTTTCACGTAGTTTTTCCAGAATTTTTAAAGACTTTCTCTTCTCACTACACTGGTTAATTTTCTTTCTTTAAAAGACAACAGGTGCACACAACAGAAATGCCTTCATAGATTCATCAAATGACATGCTACAATGTTCATAGTCATCAAGTTTGTGCTTGACTCCTATCCCGAGGCTCTTCTTCATGTCTAATCTTAAGAGGCAATTACCAACTTTACAAGTTTCTAGAATAGTTAAGGTCATCCACAGTATAACTGATATATTTTCTTTTTTTTAAGGACGGTATTGTACTGCTTGTCACTTTTTTCAAAGCTCTCAGGAAAGCATCTTTTGCTGATTTTCTAAAGCAAGCTTTTGAGAGTTTTCCAAAATTCCATCTTCAGAGATGTTGGTTTCATTTAAAATCCTAATTATTTTCACAAACAATGCATACAGAAGTGACTCTATACTGATCACATTAATTTACCGTACTTTCTATATTAAACCTCTCTAAACAAGGCTTACCTTGAGTTAAAGAGCTCACACCATGAGCCAGACATAGTGCCACAGTGGGACAAGAGACATAAATAAGATGTTGTTTTGCCCTTAAGAAGTTTCTACCACCAGAGATTTATGTATATGTAATCTCTAGTGGTAGAAATATGTATCTCTAAATATTACCTGTCTTGCTTACTGGATCTCTAGTGTATATACAAAGTATGATTAAAAAATACAGTGAATGTTCAAATTTTAAAAATATATACATTACAGTACAAAACACATTACCATTAATCTCCCTGAAAATACTCTCCCTAGCTTTAAACACACTTATCCCATCATTCTTGCCACTTTCTGAAGCAGTCCTGGAAGTCCTCTTTCGTGAGTGTCTTTAGTTGAGCTCTCGTGGCTACCTCAATGTCCTGAATCATTTTGACTTTGGAGAAGAGCCAAAAGTCACAGTGTCAGATCTGGTGAATAAGGTGGATGACTACACACCGGAAAGTTTTTATTTGACAGAAATTGCCATATCAGAAGTGATGTGTGACATGGAGCATTGTCATGATAGAGAATGAAGTAAAGACACTCATGAAAGAGGACTTCCAGAACTGCTTCAGAAAGTGTCAAGAACAATGATATAAGTGTGTTCAAAGGTAGGGAGAGTATTTTCAGGGAGATTAATGGCAATGTGTTTTGTACTGTAATAATTTTTTTTAAACATTCATATCTTTTGATCACACCTCATGTATATACATATATATATTCATCGTATAAAAATGTCATCCTCCAAAATCTTTGAAATGTATTATATATTACAAATTAAGTACTTTCAAACTAATGACTTTCATATTTAAAGTCCTTTGTTTATAAAAAAATTAAAACTGCGTTTTTCTACTTGCTATTTTTATAATTTCTTCTTTCCTACTCTGGAGTTTTCTATTTACTTCACTCTAGCCTGTGTGACATTTCTTCATTATGTAGTGATCCCTACCCCCTCTCAGACCTCTTTATTTTGCTAAGGTCTTAAAGGCTTTCTCTTCCTCACATCACCTTTCTTGTTAGAATCCTCTTTCTCCTTGGTTATTCCTCCATTTCACTTTTGTTTTCCTAGGAATAAAATAGTTCGCAGTGGAGCTTAACTCTCTCAGCAATCAGCATGTACTTCCTGAAAGAAACTAATAGCATCTCACCATGCCAGGGCCTCCCTTTCAAAAGACACAGGATCACATTCAGCATCTTTGTTCTTTCTATTTTGTTTTGAAGTTGGAACCTGGGGCCACTCAATGTCCTCCGACCTAGTGCAATCTCAGAGTTCCATTTTCCTTCAGCTTGTTTTTTATAAATTCTAAGTATAAGAAACTATATGCATATGCTGTATACCTGAAAATATAACATTGTATGTCAACTATAATTATTAAAAAGTCTAAAAAAAAAAAAAAAAAAAAGGAAATTGCTTACGAGGGTCATGCAGCTAATCAGTTCCACACTCAAAACTACTGCATGTCTCCTGGGCCCCGGTCTATGAATCTTCATACAAATGCCTTCAGCCTCTTAAATAATTCAATCTGGTCAATAATGTTGGGCTTAATGAGTGCATAGAACTTTCTTCCTTTCCCAAACAAGATACTTCAGTACTTTACTGCTTCACTTTTGAAAAAATATAATTGAAAATAGAGAGATTGATATAACACTCATACGCTCTCACTTTTGCTTAGTAATAATAACAAACAACTGCCCACAATAAACTAAAGGAAGTTAAAAGTAAATTTTAATTGCCTTCTTGACCCTGATACCCACTCACAATATTTCTAGCCCAGCTTGAATGTCTCTCAACAGCTGCCTTTCTTCCAGCTCTTGGCTTATGGAAAATAAATTCTGCACTGACACTGACACATCACAGATTTGAATTTTGCTTTTTCATTCACCCAGGTTATGACATGTCACTCAGAAGTTGATAAAAGTATGCCAATCCAATAAGCAACACAAGTAATATTTGGATATCCATATTTCTGCCGCAGGGATGGTATTTGTAAAAAATACCTGCATAGCAGGTGATCAATGATTAGGCTATCAATAGTTGTTTGTTTGTTTTTTCCCAATTACTATCTCAGAATTGTATTTTGTTTTTCCCATTCCAAATCTCTCTGAATGGGGAATGTTTATATGTGCAATGGTGTGGTAAACATAGCGAAATTTTTATGAAGGTAATTTTAAAAATACTTTAAGCTACTTGAAGTAGGCTGTAAGCTGCTATGGCTTCGAACATTGAAAAATGTCAATCATTCCATAATAGTTATCTATTTTGACCCAAATGCCCTATCATTGTGTGATCTTAAAGGCAGATGTGACCTGTTAGAAAAGCAGAAGTAAAATAGTCACTATTTAGATCTGGTCTTGGGATCAAGCATCATCTCCTTTGCCTTCTTCAATAAGTCATCAGGACATCATCCTATCTTTTCCCTCCTTTGATTCTTTTCAGTTTTCTTCTCTCTCAACAAAACCTATAAGTTGCAGATCTATAAAACACTTTAAATGTTGTTCAGCTTGGTTTAGTCTAACTTGTACATCTTTGTGAAAATCTCCTCTCAAATGAGGGTATTCATCCTCTCTGATTGTAGTTCACCTTAATGAATTATCCACAAGGCCTGAATTTTTAAAGTCACCAAAGGTTGTCCATAGGCCAGTGTTCTCAAACATAAATTATTATAAATCAGAACCACCAGCCCACCAGAAGGGATTGGCAGGAAATACTCAACATGATTAAAAGCAAGAGCATACAACCAAGGGTACTCTACCCAGCAAAGCTATCATTTAGAATTGAAAGACAGATCAAGTGCTTCCCAGACATGAAAAAGCTAAAGGAGTCCATCACCACCAAACCAGTAGTACAAGGAATGTTAGAGGGACTTCTTTAAGATTAAAAAAGAAAGATAAAAAATATGAATAATAAAATGGCAATAGCTACATATGTATCTACAATTACGTTCAATGTAAATGCATTAAAAGTTCCAATCAAAAGACATAGGAAAGCTGAATAGATGAGAAAACAAGACCCTTACAAATGCTGCCTACAAGAGACTCACTTCAGATTGTAAGACATAAAGGCTGAAAGTAAAGGGATGGAAGAAGTTATTTCATGAAAATAAAATGAAAAACAAAACAAAACAAGCTGGGGTAACAATACTTACAGTAGACAAAATAAACATTAAACAAAGGTTATAATAAGACACAAAGAAGGACCCAGTAATCCCAGTTCAGGGTATTTATCCAAAAAAACCCCAAAATACTACTTCAAGGGAACATGTACATCCATATGTTTATGCAGCATTGTTTACAATGGCCAAGATGTGGAGGCAGCCTGGGTGTCCATCTGGGGAAGAATGGATAAAGAGGAGGTGGTACATATATACAATGGAATATTGCTCAGCCATGGAAGGGAATGGGTTCTTGCCATCTGTGGTGGCAGATGGACCTGGAGGGTATTGTGCTGAGTAGAGTGTCAGACAGAGAAAGACAGATACAATGCGATTTTGCTTATGTGTAGAATTGAAAGAACAAAATCAACGAACAAAACAGAAACAAATGTATAGATACAGAAAACATTTTGATGGATGCCAGATAGGAGGGAGTTTGGGGTGTGAGTGATAAAAGGGGAAGGGATTAAGAAGTATAAATTGGTTTTACAAAGTAGTTATGGGGATGTAGGGTACAGCATAAAAAGTATATGTAGTCAATAATACTGTATTATAACAACATGTTGTGGTGTCAGATGGTTTTTAGACTTATCATGGTATATAAATGTTGAGTAACTATGGTGTATCTCGGAAACTAATATAATACTGTGTTAGCTGTGTTTTAATAAAAATCTTAAAAAAGTAAATACGAACCAATAGAATATTTGTTATAAATACAGAGCCCCAGCCCCTATCCTCAGAGACACAGCCAATACCATGACCACATGTCCTTGCATGGTCTGGTTCTACCTACCTCTTCAGCCTCAACCTGACCCCTGCTCCCCACCCCCTTCCAGCCATATTCTCTTGTTATAATTCCTTTTGTCTGATATGCTCCCTCCTAAGACCTTTAAAAGTGCTGTTTCTTAAGAATAACATGTTGTGATATTACTTAAGAGCTAATTCTACTACCAGAATACAAGGAACATGAAGGCAAGAATTTTGTGCTCTTTGCTGATGGTAATAAATACATAATGAATAGTGTTCACTAAACTTTCCCAAGAAACTTTTAGTTGGTCTACAAATAAAATTTTGAAAAATATTTAAATTATCTTGGACCTCAAGAAAGAAGAAATCTACCTTGTTCTCCAGGGTAAACTCTGAGTTCTAATTCACTCTGCTTACATAGCAAATTTATACTCATTGGTAATTGAATAGTATAAATATAAGTTCCTGACCTGAATATGCTATCCCACATAGACTTATGTTAAGCATCCAATATTTCACATCATTTGTTTTAGAAAGTAATCAAACCTCTTTATATATTTCTTTTGCATAATTGTATTCTTAGTACATATTTTATCAGTCTTAATATTTCAATTTGAAAAACAGCACCATTATAATTTTTATTAGGAAGATGCCATGTGAGGTTGACATCCTCTATGTCAAGATACTTTTTAATTTACTGAGTTGCACTTTATGGATTCCTCACTTAAGTATTAGAAGTTTTACCTTAAGTAATACTGTATTTCTATATATTTACTCTTAAACTAAACAAGGTTACCTGCTCAGAAAATATTTTCTCTTTATTGCATTACAATACTGTGTACTGTTCAATGATTTAAGAGTTGTGTCTATTTACTACAGAAATATCTTCAGTGAAACTCCAGACCCTTTAGTTTATGACCAGTTAGGTGTTTAGAGTAAGACGGTGAATACGACAGTGGCAAATTTATTTATCTTGTCCTATTGTTAAAGTTTCTGCCAAGATACATGTTAAAGGTGGTGCTAACACTATTTGGAAGACGACTGAAAATGGGTAAATAATAGAGTTTTCTGTGAATTTATAACTGTGAGGAAAGATATATGAAGGATTGACAAATTTGCGAACTTGTTGCAAAGATGTTGCTCACCTTTTTTTTTTTTTTGATATCAGAGGGATTATTCATTATGAATTTGTACCAATTAGACAAACAGTTAACCGAGTTTAGTATTTGGAAATGCTGAAAAGGCTGAGTAAAAAAGTTAGATGACCTGAACTTTTCCCCACCAATTCATGGCTCTTACATCATGATAATACACCAGCTCACACAGCACTGTCTGTGAGGGAGTTTTTAGCCAGTAAACAAATAACTGTATTACAACACATTCTCTACTCATCTGATCTGGTGACTTCTTTTTTTACATGAAGATAAAGGAAATATTGAAAGGAAGACATTTTAATGACAGTCAGGACATCAATGGTAATACAGCAACAGCTCTGATGGCCATTCCAGAAAAAGAGTTCCAAAATTGCTTTGAAGGGTGGACTAGCCACTGGCATCAGTGCATAGCTTCCCAATGGGAATACTTCCAAAGTGACTATAGTGATATTCTGCAATGAGGTATGTAACACTTTTTCTAGGGTAAGTTTGCGAACTTAATTATCAGACCTCGTGTATGTGTGTGTGTTTGTGTCTGTGGCTAATTCTTTTATGAGAATTAGCCATAACAGGATATATACGAAAATATGTGAGAAGGAAAGTTAAATAAGAATTTACAAATGTATGGCATGCATGATGTTCAGAAGGCTAAAAACCAACAGAAATCTCTTAGGCTCCATTCTGACTAGGACATGAGGAAAATGGAGGCCGGCAGTAAATATTACCAGATCACTGATAAGAAAGGGAAGAGAAAGGAAGGGAAGGGAAGGAAAAAGGAAACAATAATTTGGCTCTAGTTTCTGTAGAAGAGGAAATAATCTTTCAATAAAAAAATAATATCCACTGATGGTCTGTTCCATTCCACACTGTGTAAGGCACTCAGACAATGCTTTTGTGTTTAATCCTCATAATAACTCTATAAAGGATGTGCCCTATCCCAATTATTCAAAGAAAAAGAACACTGGGAGATATTAAGAAACCTGTCAGAAAATTCAGTTATGCCAGGATGTGAACAAAACTTAATGTGACTCCAGAATTTATATTCAGTTTATTAATATTAATAAAATATTGATATTCTATTTTTTTTTTTTTGAGGGCAGTGTCACCACTGGCCCTCATATGTGGGACGGAACCGGGGCGCTGGCTTCCCAAGCCAGCGCTTAACCACCATGCCACTAGGCAGGCCCCGATATTCTATTTTTCTTAATGTTAAACCCCAAACATTCAAATATCTTTATTGACATTACAGGCATATAATGTCATCATTTTAGTATGTACCATGCAGTGAGAATGGTTGGAAGGATTGCAGTCTGCTATATTTCTGTGTACCTCACCTATAGTTCCCATCATTTTTAAATTATCCCATATTATTGCACATGTGAATATGCAATCTGCTTTTTTTTTTTTTTTCACACAGGCCAGTAGTACATGGAAGGCAGCAACTAGCTAGGTTCAACTGGAAAAAATGACATAAAGTCATGTTTACTAACATAAATCCTACTTAGTCACAAGATCTGCGGTCAAAGGGAGGATGTGAGAGCAGTGTGGCAGGAATGTAAGTTTCAAGCTTACTATCAGCTGAAATGATCATGAAGTTGGTAAAACAGTTTGAAGCATAGTTTGAATTAATAAGGAGTCAGTCTTTATAACTCAAAATGCTATTGATATAATGGTCTAAAGATAGCACCTGGAGAACAGGGCTAATTCACTCTTTTGCATCCACTCATTCATACAAGTAGTTGCTGAAAATGCACTGTTCTCCAAGTGCTTCTCTAGTATTGGAAAATGTGTACATCTGTGGGTGCCACATCTAACAAATAAAAGTTAATTAATGCAGTGGAATAACAAACTAGCCAAACAGCTGATAAATAATCCACTGCCCCACCAGAGAGGAAAACAATTACATAAAACAAATCTGAGTGCTATGTTATATTGGCTTTTTAATTTTGCTAATTTTCAAGATAGTATCTTCCTTCCTGAAATAGGAGACAGTAACTTTTACCAATCATTGTTCCTCCAACGGCGTTTGAAAGGCCTTGTGATGTCTTCTACTCCCTAACACATTGTTTTACAAATTCATTTATTAGCTGCAAAGTGGAGCACGGATCTGTCCATATTTGTTTCCCCAGCTCAGACCTTTCATTGAAGTTGCCAGTAATTGCTGGACTTCAAAAAGCCTCTCTGTAACAGAACAGATTTTGATATCTGAAAGCTAGGTTGGTCTGGGTGACTCCTAAAATCTCATATTATGCCTTCCACAACATTGGATTTGTTCACCTTAATATCTGTCTTCTGGTCTTAAATTATGACACAGTGCCCATCCAACTATTTTAGTTATCTCTATGTTCCTTTTGCCCCCATTTCCCTCCCCACATTCCCTTACCTAATCACCAAAATCACCTTGGAAATGACTTTCAAATTCTTATAGTTTTCACAAATCCTACTGTCAATTCCTTAATTTCATTTTGTCAGGATTTATCCCCAATTTCCTTTCCTCCCAATCCACCCCCAACATGAGTGTGAAATTACCCTTCTTAGAACAAACCTAAATCAGGCACTTTGTTATGTGAAAGTCTCTGGTGGCTTTACATCACCTCTTGCTCTGAATTAACTTCACATTCACATCTCTTATTACTTCTCTGGGACTCCATGAACCTGCATCTTTTCATCGTTTACACCAAATCACATACATACAAATGCAAACTATGTTTCTTTGAACCTAATATGTACTTCCATTGATCCATGATGTCAGACATGCTGTTCTCTGCTGCTTCCTTTCAGGCTCTGCCTGATGAACTCCTATACACGTTCATGACGCAGCTCTCATGCCACCTCCCTCATGAAACTTTATTTAAAGTCCACAGGCCACGTGCTTGCTTGCCACTGTGTGTATTCACCTATTCTAATAGTTTCCATACTTCATTTCAAGGGTTTCTCCTCTGTGTCTCACAAGGCTGAAAGCTTTTTGAGGGAACACACTATTAGTTTGTTGAGTATGTCAAATATTCAATAAATGTCAAATGAGTTAGTTCCATTCTCACTCGCAGCTGCCATGACTCCTTCATGCAGCCTTTCTTTCCAGTCAAGAAAACATATGAATAATTTTAACTTAACACCAATCACAGAAAATAAGGAATTGTCCCTCATTTACTATACCTGATGTCTTTGCTCATATTTTATTATGTTTCAGAGAGGAACAAAAGCCTCTTTGTGGGGAAAATTATTACTCTAGAAACACCTAAATGTTAAAAAACCTGCACAACTTAACTTTCTGATATATGCTGTTGCTTATTAAAAAGTAACCATTCCCTTATAACTCACTGTAAGGGGAAAAAACAAAGCAAAACACAAACACATCTATGATGAATGAGTCAACGAAAAATCTAGCTTCCAGGCAGATGATACAAATTTGATGAAGAGATAGAATTACACTGTATACTGTGAATGTTTTATGATCTGTAAAATGTGAAAAATAATTCAAAATGCTGAATTGACAAAGCACTTAAAATACACACAAAAAATAAAAATAAAACTAGAAAAGTTTCAAACTTAGGCATTATTATAAATATATATTCCCATATGGGTTTCTGGATATATACGTCAACAGAAATACTGAAATGACTTAATTGTCCATATATTCTAGGCACATGGTGTTTGTATATTTGAGGTCAGAAGTAGCTACTCACCCAACAGTCCACTACAGGCGTGTTTCTTTCTCAAACAAAAATTGAATCCTATAATTTTAATACTTCCTTGAGGTCTTCCTATCTATCTATCTATCATCTATCTATCTATCTATCTATCTATCTATCTATCTATCTATCTATCTATCTTTCTATCATCTATCTATCTATATTTATATCTATCTATATCATCTATCTATCTATCTATCTATCTATCTATCTATCTATCTATCTATCTATCTATAAAACAATCACACATATGTACATATATATACGATGAAAGCCCTTAGCCATATGGAGGGCCTTTCAAAAGCTAGTTCCTACCACTTGTCTAGAATCATTTCCTGGCGCCCTACATCTCGCTTTCTCTGCTCCTGTTTGTCATTTCCCAAACATGCTGTGCTTGCAGACTTTCTTTACTTTCACTTTCCATCTGCCTTACCTTACTTTTCTTCCCAGAAACAAATCTTATCTCAGAGCCACCTCCCCATACATGTCTTTTTTACATTCCCAGACACCCATGTTTTGCCAGCCTAGTGTGTCCATTGTCTATTTTAATAAAATAGCATTAAGTTTAGTATTATTTAAGCTTTTTTTTATTATTATTTGCATGAATGGCTTTTAATGTATTAAAAAATATTGAGCCTCTTGCTATGAGCACTGGCGTTAAAATAATTAATAAAATAGATGCAATTCCTGATCTCTGCAAGCCTACAGTAAATTGGGGAAGACGGGCATTATATAAGCAATAACAGTGAAACATACGATTAAGTATTAAAGGATATACGAGAATATATTGCAGGAGTCAAGCCCAGTACAGGAGTCAAGGAAGGTTTCTCTGTTTTTCTGTGAAGGTGCTGTTTATGTTGAAACCATAAAGATAAGCAGAAGTGTCTATTGCCTAACACAGAACATGATGTGAAAGCAGCTCACAGTTGATATTTGTTGAGCGAGCACATAAATGATAAAGTAAAATGTTTCTTCAATTTTCTATATAATTTTTGCAAACTTCTGACATATTTTAGGAGAAACGGAAAGCTTCACAGTTCAGGTTTTAATCTCTTAAAATAAAACTATATTTTAACACAAATAAGTTAGACTAGAACCTGTAATGATGTGGTCCCATTGTGCTCCATATCTCACCTCTAGGATACTTGTTATTAAAACCAGAGTAACATGTGACATGCTGAGTTCCCAGCGCTATGCAAATTTCTAAGAGCCCACTTTTTAGCCATTGTATAGAAACAAATTGTGACCATTATTTTTTTAACTTGGTTAACAAATTTAATTACTTATTCTGATAAAGGTGAAGCAAATTGCTCCATTTGAATTTTCCTAAACATGTAATCACTTTTGTTGTCTACCTTCTTGTCACAAAGAACCTGACCTTCATCCATCTGCAAGACATTATCCATCTTGTCATTCGTCTGCAAAGATTTTTTGTAAGTTTTTTACACTAACAGCTAACTCTATTTTGCCAATCTACATAGAGGAATGGAGCTAAAGTTGTTTAAATAAAAAAAAACCAACAACAACAAAAAACACACACACACACAAAAAAAAACAACTAAGTTGCTGCCACTCAATGAGCTTGGGGTATTTTCTAACCTAGCGCCCTAATATCTTGATTTTGAGTATAATGTTTCCTGTGCCTGACATTTTTCTAGAGCCCTAATTCAGTAAATGCTTGTAATCTGCCAGTAGGGACCAAAAAACAAACTAATAAATCTTATTATCTACACATTTGCAAAAATGTGTTGGGAGATATATCCATAACCCATGAACATGTTGCACAGTGTGTGACAGACCTCTACTTGGAAGAGGAAAAATAATTAGTAAAAGAAATTGTGATACACTGGCTAATTCCATTTCCTGAACAATGGTTCTTTCCAACTACATTTCACTGTGCATTTGGACAAAACCGCCATGTCTTGTTTTTACTGAGGACAGAGATCTGAACCCTTTGCTACAGACTTGAAAAATAATGACCCCTCACTTCATGGCTTTCTTCAGGAAGGTACCCTCTCACCACATCCTCAGCAATTTTGTATAATTGACTGTTCAACAAAATCTTGTATTACCAATCTTTATAGTTTAATTGGAAAGTAGGTGAGCCTTGAAGACTGAAAGAGCTTTTAAAATTTAGACTTCAGATTCCAGCTCTTTACATACAGGTCTGTAATTCTCATTGGCCCATTTAATTTCTCTAAGACTGTCCTTCATTTGTATATTAGGCAAATTGTATACCTTCATATTATATCCCTAGTTATATAGGTATAAATTGCAGAGTTAGAAACTGAAATCAAATTTTAAACATCTTCCTGTCTTCTTAGTTATTACATTTTGATGCATCTCTAGACACAATGTATTATAATTATTAATGATAGCTATCATGTATTGTTCACAAGAAAATATGTAAAATTCAAATATTGTTCTCATTTGAAGTCAGAATGAGTACTGAAATGATAAAAATGACAATTATTACTTATCAGATTACCAAATAAATGATTAAATCTGAATCCAAATGTCTGACTGTGCAGCACATAACCATTGCACTATAGTGTCTTTAAACTTAATCCCTGGGATTAGGGTTTAATGCATGTGATATAATACTAAAAATCAATTTTTCTTTCTTAGTTTTAGCTGAAATATTTATATAACTATTATAAAATACTAAAATAAGTTTAAACTTATCACCCTTTAAGAAAAGCAAAACTTTACTACCAAAACTGTATAATATACATGTCTTATATGTCACGTATTACCTGCAAAGTGGAGATAATAATAGTACCTACCTCAATGATTGTAATGAGAATTAAGAACGACAATTAATAATTATAAAACAGTTTGCAAACCAAATTACTGAATAATGGAGCAAACTCTGAATCCAGATGTTTGATTTCATAGCATCAATATATTTTTAAATCAATTTTGGGCTGGGGAAAGATTTTGACTATATTACCATATTATGTGGGAATATTTTAACATCATGTTTGTGTATGTTTGTATATACACACACACATATATATGTGTATATATATATATATATATATATATATATATATAATTAAATGAGACCAAGATATGTTTCCAGTATAAAAAGCAAAAATACTTTAAGAGCCACTAAATTTTACTAGAGTTGTTGTTTTGGTTTAGCATGACTAGATTTTTTTCAAATGTTCTTAATCATACCCTAAGGAGTTTAAAAACACTCATTTCCAGTTAATCCCGCCATTCATTGCTAGAATCTAAACTTTTACCTTATCTGAATGCCACTATCAGAGGGATAGAGAATGGTAAAGCTTAAAAAAGAAAAATAAATTAGAGCTAACTTGGTCCAAGTATCATATTTGTAAATGGAAGTATCAGACTCAAAAAAAGTCATTAATTAATTTGTTAGAAAGAAAAGAGGAGGAGGGAAAGATGCACCAATGAGAAACCAAACTCACTCTTGAGGCAAGACCTCTAAGTATTGCCACTTGGCAATAATCCATTATCTGGCATTTAGCAATTAAAAATTTAGCTTCTCTCTATTAGACTCTGCTCACTCCTCATACCGTGTAGAAGAAAGGAGGGGTGTCTCAGGTAATAAATATTCAAAAGCCAGACAAACAAAACAGCATTAAGTAATTCAGCATGTCTGGAACAAAAGGTCTATTTGAGGAGTGGCAGGCATAGGATTGGATAAAAGACACAGGATCCAAATAAGGGGGACTGTATGCCATGACCACTGAGGATGAAATAGAGAAATATAAGACCGTAGGGTAGGAGATCAGATGGGACTTAGTGAACATAAGAAAACAGTGGCAATGTGAAATAAAAGTTTCAGTGTGGTAGTAGGCAATTAGCAAGATGCAAAGAACAGGTGGATAAGATTTGGAAAGGGAGTGACTGTGGAGAGTGAGGAAGGATAACAATGACTCCCAAGTCTATTACTTGGGTAGTACTGTGTAATGGGTAGCAGAACCCATGACAAAATGATGAAAATGGTTTGCAAGGAACCAGGTCCTCTGATAATTAAGGATTTCATGTGCATCTTTAAGATGGGCATATGCCTAGTGAAAGTATCAACTAGTCACTAGCAAGTTTTGCAAATGCATGTCACTTTCCTTAATGCTTTCCTTAGGCAAAAATAGAGCATTAGGTTTCTTTTTGTAGTCCAATCATCATCATCATCATCATCATCATCATCATCATCACCATCATCATCATCATCATCATCATCATCATATATCTCTTCATCCCTAATCCATGCAAGCCCACAGGAAGAATCTAATTTCACCTTGTCTGCAAGGCATTCAAATAGCTTTGCAAATGTTATCTCACCAACATGAGGCATGCTGAGGAACAATTTATCCCGAACTTTGTAGGGTAAAGAGAGGTTAAGTGACTCATCTAGGGAGCTAAAAATAAAAAGTCAGCTTCTGAAATCGGCTCTTCATGTGTAAAAGCAGCTGACAAATGGGTATTTATAGTGTACATGTTTTGAGTTGTTAGAGTGTTTATTTATTAGGAAACAATGAGCTCAGGAGCAGGAGAATTGAAGATGGCTTTTTCAGCTCAGGCACTTTTTTTTTTTCCCCGTTAATTCTTAGTAAGCTTTTCCAATGACCTGTCATCTTAACAAATCTCTAAGTGAGGTTCAACACCAATGAATACCCATGGAAATGTGGAAAGAAATGTTCACTGTATAAAATTGGATTTTTATATCAAACATCATCCTGCAATCCATCCTAATACAATAACATAAAAATATATTTCATAAATTCTATCACTGAATAATAGTATATGGATGGGTCTGCTGTACATTCTTTATTCTGCCTGGTAAGCAACTCTGATGAAACACTACAGCCCACATTCTCAATGAATTAATTCATTACTGCTGGGGAGAGATGGGAAATGATCCCTTTCTCTCCTCAAATCACCTGTTTGTTTCATGCAGTGTTTTAGATTCCTATACTCACTTGAATTTTTTCCCACCTTTCTGTTTCTCCCTTTGCAGTTTCTTTGGCTGATCTCTCCATTGCCTAACCTCAAAGATTTGCAGGACTGCCTTGATCCCGCTTCTCTTTCAGCTACACTTACTTCCTATGGATGATCTTAACTAATTCAGGTAACACATGAGGGTAGTTTGGGCCACAGTAGAGTGTCATAGAAGGGAAAAACAAAAGGCTAATGTACTGGATAAATTTTAAAGGTAGAGCTGCCAGGATTTCCAAAATGACAGAGTAGGGGATGCACATAAAACCGAACCATCAAAAATGCTGCAATGATTTTGGGATGAACAACAAAAAGGATAAAGTTGCCATTAACTGTGTTGGATAAGGCCATGAAGGTAGCAAGCCTGTGCTATTCAGGAACTCAATTGTGCATATGCTGCATATGAGAGGCCTCTTAGATAACAGAGGTTGGTTCATGTCTTAACTAGTATTCAAAAAAAGAAAGCAAAACTAGTACAAGTAATATGGACCATGGAATTTAGTTTAGGGATTAAACCCTTCACAATTATGAAGGCTGGTGAAGCAGTCTATGGAAGGCCAATCTATATGAATCTATTGGTGAGCTTAAAATCACAATAGGATCCGCAGTCCATAAGAAAGCTAGAAGGGAAACAAGATAAGCAAGGCCAAAGTAGAACGAAGCTTGAAGAACAACCGAAAACCTGCAAAAGCAAACTGGAACATGTGTGGACAAATGGAGACCCATGCCTATTTCTCAATGTTTTGAACTTCAACGATGAATGTACCTTCAGAAGCTGGCAGTGTTGGTCATGAGCTCCTGGTTCAGGACTCAGAGAAGTGGAAAGAGAGAATCCATGGGGGCTGTATGAGCTGCAAACCAGGTGACCAACCCATATCAAAAAGCTGGGGGTGCAGATCAGCGACAGTGAGCCTGGACGGCAGCCCTCAGCGTCCTGCACAGACCTTCACTGCATAGCGGTTGCTGTTTTTCTATAAACATTCACGTGGCTCGCCCCTCATTTCTGTCAGGTCTTCATTTTTCTCTTGCGGACTTCTCAGACCACAATTTTAATTGTGATCCCACTCTCTCCCACAAAATCATTGTCCCTGCTTTGTTTGTGTCCTAATCACTTTTTATCGTATGGCACACTCTACATCTATTTTATTTATGTTTCTTAGTTTTTCTCTCACCCACTAAACGATAAGCTTTATGAGAGCAGTTCTATTGGCCATTCTATTAAATGGTATTTCCCAATTCTGGCACTGAATAATATGTATTGAACTGAATGAAGAAATATTAGTTTTTAAATGAAATAAAATGCGCTGAAAATTTACAAATTATATTAATCATTTCAATAGATTCTGTTCCAGAAAGAATGGTTTTTATCTTTCTGTAGATCCTTGAAAACACCAATGTCTATTTTATCTATTAAGTTGAACCATATGGAACTGCTATTTTTTAATTCTTTTTAACCCACAAAAGTGGTAAATGTGTATGGCTAACTAACATCCTAATTATAACTCAAAAAAAATGCAACAGCATGAATCTATAAATCAAAATGATCTGTATTGTGCATTTTGTGTGGTGTTGTGTGTGTGTGCTGATTTATTTTTCTCCTTTGACTTCCAGATATTTACAAGTATAATTTTCCATTATGAAATCTACAAATTAAATGGATACCAGTAAAATCAAAAAAGCAAATATAAACAACCAAAAAAGAGTCTGTCAACCACCCAGGACTGAATGCTTGTGAATTTAACTGCTCTTCTGCAGTTATATGCAGTTAAATGCTGGCACTTGGTACTTTAGTGAGGAAGCCATTTCTCTGGATTGTACTGTTGCTTGTGCAGCATCATAAAAAGGTAATCATTTAATAGCTACTTTTCCCTGTTGTAAAAATTTATAAAGACAGTTTCAATACAATATACTGACTATATTAAAAGAATTCAGCTTTCGTTTATGCCTTTGTATTCTTATAATACCTTTCTTTATAGCAGTCCCTGACAAATATAACTACTTCACAATAGGAAACACACACACACGTGCAAAATAAAAATCTGTATTTTACCCCTTTTCACAGAGAAACCATTTTTTAAATATTAGTTTAAAAATGTTTCATATGAGGAATTAAGAAGCCCTCATTTTCAGAAAGCTAAATCTCACACATTTCTCCTCCATTATTCATTCTCTATCTACCTTAAGAATTGACTGCGATTCTTATGCATTCTATTTCTTTCAAACACTTAAGTAAGCACAAATGAAGGGAAAATGAGACTTCCTCACATAGTAAGTATGATGAAAGAGAAGGTGTCCTTGGAATATGGGGTGGCAGCTTCAGGTGAGATGCTGAAATAGGAATGGAGATAGGATGCAAAGACCGAACAGTTAAAAAAGGAAACTAACTCATTGATCACCTGTGACATATCAGCAAATTGCTAGTCAGCAATTGTGCAAGGTCAGACTATTCTCTTCAACTTCACATTTGAATGACTTGAGGTTAATAAAATTATCCAACCTGGTATGTATTTTATTTATTTATTCATCTACTTATGTGTTTGTTAATGCTTTGCATTTTGGCAAAAACGATTTGAAACAGCTTTAGAATCATACATTTAACAAGTCATAGAGCTCACAATGGGACACAGCTCTCTTTGATAATAAATGTTTTGCTTTGCCAGCTAAAGTGTGCCATAACTATTTTTTAAATTAGTTTCAGGTGTACAAAACAATGTACTAGACATTTATACCCCTCACAAAGTGATACCTCCTTCTTCCCAATCTACTACCCATCTGACATTGTATATAGCTGTCAGTTCCAACTACAGAATGTGGAGTACAGCACAGGGAATAGAGTCAATTCAATATATTAAATTATAGCTGACATTCATAATTTCTTAATATGAAAACATGCTAAGGCCAGATAATACATTAAGGATTTGTATTTTCTCTTTCCAAAAGGACTGACTTCACCTATTTGCCAAAGTGAAATGAAATTGACTATAAATCATTTTTTAAATGTCATTATCTCTAATTTAAGCCATACTAATTATAAATTGACACAGTACCTCTAGGAGAAATCCTAAAAGACAATAATCTCTTTAGTGAAATCATCTTTTATATACTATAGCCCATTGGCAGATGGTTTAGGAGTCATTTCTATAATTCAGAATATCAGAGTTCATTTTATTTCCTTAATTTTATTGATAAAAATTTCTGTCCAGACCTGGTTCTGCCCCCTCATATATATTTTTTAAATTTATATGTATTTTCCACACCTACAGCGGGGGAGGGGAAATTCATGATTTATTTTTAATAGAAAGGAGAATCTCATGTTAAAATATTCTTTTCTGTGTCTGAATTTTATTTCTTCATTTGTTTTTCTTGTTCTTTTGTTGTTTTCAGTTTTATATACCACATATCAGTGAAATCATATGGTTCTCATTTTTTTTCTGTTTGACTTATTTTGCTTAGCATAATAATCTCAAGATCCATCCATGTTGTCACAAATGGCATTATTTCATCTTTTCTTATGGCAGAATAGTATTCCATTGTGTATATATCAAATATATAGTAATGGAAGGAGAATTAACTCTGGGTGGTGAACATATAATGTGATATATAAATGATGTATCACAGAATTGTACACCTGAAATCTATGTAACTTTGCTAACAATTGTCGCCCCAATAAACTTTAATTTAAAAAAGCAAATTCCTTTCTCTGTAGACCTTTCTCAGCATATTTTTCCAGTAGAACAGTATTTGTTCAAATAGAAGGACATGTAAAACATGACTCTGAACATTAACTGAGCAAATACAGATGCTCTATGCATTAGTGTCATTTGAAAAGTTGGCTATATTATAGCTGTTATTTTATATAATTGATTATGCTATGCTGAAATATACACACACGGAATTTAAACTGAAAGTCTTTTTTTGAATTTTACAGTTGATGCTGGGATTTGTTACATTTGACTGTTAAGTACATTGAGGTTAAGGATTGTAGATATTTAACTTCATGTTGAGGGGTGCCAAAGGTGAAGACCAACTTAAACAGTAAACACAATTAAATGTTTCATTAGTGCATGAGCCAGACAATTTTATTCCTGCAATGTGCACTATAGAGTAATTCCATATAACAACTTTAATTAAATCAAGATATTTGATTTTTTGATTTGCATCCTAAAGCTTATCTGTACTAGAAAATGTGACATGGGGCTTTGGAGTCAGAAGTTGGGTTTGAAACCTGTTTCTTCTACAATACAGATAGGCAGAGAAAGAATTAAATTTTCTTAGACTTATTTTATCAGATAATATCTACAAGAAAGGTTAGGTGAGTATTGGAATTTGCCAACCTTCACAACCGAACACACTGCAAATCTAGTCACAAGCTTAAATAAATACAGATAACGTGTTAGTGACCTTCAGAGAGACATGGGCTAAACATTATTAGAATTCATACAGTCTAAACCCAAAAACTTACTTGAAGTAGTTGGGCTTAAAGACATGACCATGGTTCCTATATTGTCATCATCTGTTTCCATGGTTAACTTGTTGATTGAAAGAGGTCATATAAGTGGAAGTGCTTTATAAATACTATGATTTCAAAATATCCATTATTGCTTAACTTGTTGCTATTATTATAAATTCTGTTTCACAAGGAGCTAAGTTTTCAGTGTGTGTATGAAAAGTAGGTAGGAGAAGCGGGCTAAAACGTCCCCTTCTTCCTAGCATTTAACCCTGAAAAGAAAAAAAGTGGGGGTGGGTGAAGAGCAGTGAATAGAAAGTAAGACAAAGGAAGAAGAAGGTTGTCAGTTTTTAGAATGGAATTTAAGAAAATCAAATATGGACTCCTGCCTTGCTTTATATCCAATGATGTCTAAAATTGTTTAGTTAATCAGCTAAATTAAGCATTTGTATTAAAGTTCTCATTTACTGTACAAATTAATCAGTAAGATATCTTCAGTGCCTAAACTTAAGGGAACATTAAATTTGCTTAACTCTTTCTGATTGAAATAATAATAAAATATTTCTTTTGTATCCTGATAGTAATTCCCACTGCCAAGCACCAAAATGTTTTCCCATATTTTTTTAAATATCCACAACAGTTCTAGGAGATAGCTATTATTACTTATCTCATTTTATGAATAAGGAAACTGAGGCTCAAGATGCTATGAGATAAGTTTACATAGTCACAAAGTTGGTATTTGGCAATTAATACTTGAACACACTTTTGCCAAACTCGAGACTCAAAAGCTAATTCCTACCCAGGAAAACAATGTAAAGTCACATGGCGTGGTTTGAACTTAATAGCTTGTATGAATTTCTTCCCCTTATGTCTCCCCGGTTTCCTCTCTATATACAGGTAAAAAAGAGTTTCTAACTCCTAGGAATATTATCATAACTGCATGAACTCATGTAGATAAAATATTTAGAATGATATCTGGAACATCGATAGAGCTCAGGTGGGTTATTTATTGTTAAGATGATGATAACCGCAACGATGATGATGATGATGATGATGATGATGATGATGATGATGATGGTGGAGGAACAGAAAGAGAAGAAAACAATGAAGGAACATAGTCCTTGAAATGATGAAACACAGTCCTTGAAATGATGAAACACATTTCTATCTGTGGGCAAAGCCTCTACTACTGTAACAAAACTTAGCTTGTAAATTGCTTGCCCCTCCGATACTAAAGGAGTTTTTGCCTCAGAAGCAATGATCAACACACAGGAGGAAGCTTACCCAGCCAAAACAAGTCTAACTATTCTGTCCATTTCTTGTACTAGTACCGCGTTGGCCACTCTTGCTCACTATTGACATTATTATTTTTATGGGAAATGCATCCTGGGTAGACTCCAGAAGTCAGGTATGCAGGTGGTTCTTTCCCTTACTCTATTCTCTCCAAGCTCTAGGAAACTCTCTCCCCTCTCCTAAAAGGAAATGTGTGTGTGTGGGTCTCGGGGGTGGAAGGGTTGGGGAGGGGGCATGAAGAGGTGCTCAGCAGACAAGATAGATAGCCCCAAGATGCTGCAGTTTATAAGCCCAGTGTGCACAGGGAAGTCTGCACTTTCCATCTGAACTCTCTAGGCTGAATATTCCTTATGCATTGTGATTTGGTATTGCCCACAAGACAGATGGTAACTTACTTAGAGTACTCTCCCCTTGTTGTGGTAAAAATTTATTGCAAATTCCTGAAATTAAAGTAACATAAAATATAAAATGCCCGTGGCTTCAAAGAAAAAAGCTTATTATATTTCAATTTTTCAAATAAGAAAATAAACATAGAAAACAAAGAATCTGTGAATTTCAGAGCATCAGAGGAAAAAAAAGACTTCAGTTTAATCCATAAAACAAAAGAAAATTAAAGCAAAATTGCTCCCATTATTACGGGTTATTATATTTGGAAAACCACTCTTAGATGTTCTCTTTGTGTTTTTCTTAATGTTATAGCAGACATGTATCATTGTCTTATCTCTCTAAAATATTGTCTTGAAAGCAATAAATGGGGGGGAAAAAGACAATCTGGTATAAATTATACTCAATTTTTGCTTAAAACTCTTACTAGTGTCAGCAAATTTCTAAGAGAACTTTGTCAACAAATAGCACTCCTAAGCTATATCAGTTGAATTGGAGGTTTCCTGGGATGAATCCTAAAAGTTGTTATATGACCAATATAAAATTAAGATGCTAATGATAAAAGGTATTTCCCTTAAACTGCCATCTATGAATAGATGGGAAGCATCTTTATTGTCAACTAGCAGATTCAATGGTGGGACTAAAAGCTTTCATTGGTGATTCCTGTCATTTGCTTTGTGACCTTGAATATGATTCTTAAATCTCTGAGCTCTAGTATCTTCATGTGTAAAACGGAAGAAAAGAAATGCTTGCCTTAAAATTGTGTTTAGAATTAAATGAGATAATTTACATAAAAGCAACTTCATACAATGTTTGCCAAACTTCAGATATCCAGGTGAAGATTATCACTATCAGATTCGTGGACATCATCATCATCACCTGTGGCTTTCAAAATTTCTGTTTTTCATGGATTAACAAGTATAATTATAAATTCTGAGTCAAATCAGACTGTTGATGTGGGATGCCATAAATTTTTTTGATAGACAAAGGTGCAATTTTTTCAACAAAAATGTAAATGAACATACAGAACCTCTCTGCATGGGAAAGGTATTTACATTTTTTTTAAGTATCTTCTAAGTGGCAGATACCAGTGGCAGTACCATGAGGTGTTTAGTGAGATGTTTACCATCCAAATATCCCCATATCTACCCCTCCTCCACCCTTCCACACACAATAAATACACAATCTAAGTTTAAGACAGTATGCTTGCTTTAAAAACACAATATTTAGAAAATATGCACAATTTCTTCTTCAAATGTGATTGTAATCCATAGGTCTCATGGACTTAAAAATTTTAGTGGCACTCTTACCAGATACTAGACACTTTACCCACAATATTTAGTTTAACACAGCTTTCCATTAAGAAACTATTTTACAGAACCTAAAATAATACTTTCAAAAAATAAACTTTCCAAGAGCTATTAAAATACTATCAAAGGGATGAGAGAATGTTAATGGACAGAACCAAGATAAGAGATACGTATATTATTTGGTTGTAAAGTTATGAGCATGATGTAGCTGCAGAGTAATAACACTTTTATTGTTTGTTTTGTTTTTGGTGGTTTGTTTTTTGTTTGTTTGTTTGTTTGTTTTTGTGGGGCTCTTTTTGTGGTAATTAGGAAATACACAAAAACAAGCATTAGGACATAGGCTACAAAAAGCAATTTCAAACAAAAAGAAAAACTCAGTATCTTTCATTATTTTATAGTATAATGTAATAGAACTAATAGTTACTCAGTTTTTATGATATATTGCATCCCATCTTAAGTGCTTTACACATACAAATTCATTTAACTAGCTCAACTGACATATAACTATCCCTATTGCTTTTTCTATGTTATTCATGAGAGATTGAAGCTGAAAGTATTTAATTTTTTGCCCAGGGTCACACAGCTAGTGAGTGATGAGCTGGAATTTCAACATAGATGCTCTGACGTAGCTTGAACCCCTACCACCATGTACTGCTGTCTCTAAATCTAGCCCTGTTTCTTTTAATAAGGATGGTTTACTGTACAGGATAAAACATAAATATGTAGATAGTTTGCACTATTCATAGGAAGGATTTCTTTTATTTATCTGTGTGTATCTGCATAATTCATTCAACTAAGCTTTGCAAGATAGGTACTTCAAAACAAACAAAATCTATGTATTGTCAAAATCATGAAGTATGAAGCAATGTTTTGCCTAAAAAGCTCTTATTAGAATCTTCACTTTTATCATCTAAGGAAGTTCAATCCAATTTGGCCTTAAGAAAATGGAACCCAACCAGAGCTCACCAGTAGCCTGATGAATAGCCAGCCCTGTGACTTTTAGGCATTGCAATCAGGGCTCATGTGCATTGTGTGCACCTTCTGAACCTCTTTTCTTTTAGTATCACTTTTGCTCTGTTTTCTCTATCCCTTGCCCTTACACATACACACAAAATGGTACCATTTCAACACCAAATACTAGTTTGAGTCGATGGTACCTTTTATAAGTCACCTATGTCAACTGGAAAAGTGAATTACAAGTTGTTTGTGGTTAATGATTCAATAATGTTATACCTATTGCCAAGAAAAGTGTAACTGGAAGAGTCCAGAGAACACAGAAAGGTCAAGCATGACAACCACAGGAAATTCTGATCTACTTATTTAAAAAGATAAAACCAGGTGATTTGGGGGGAATGCAACTTGTTTTACATGTCCCATTTTAAGATCTAAAAGCACCAGAGCCCATATTTTTAGCCCTAAAAATATGTTCCTGCCTATCCAACATGTTTTCTTTTTTTAACCACACTGTGCTTTAAGTGAATTTTTCTTGGGTCCCAAATTCAAAGTTGTGCTCAAAAGACAAAACTCTGACACATTTGAGAAAACTCAGAATATTTGTATGCAGCTTCTAAAGGCAAGGCCATCGTCTATGGAAAAAAAGGAATCTCTTGATAACTTCTTGGACAGCACAGCAAGGAATTTGGTTCCTAATGACTCATGGTCAATGAAACAAGGTCACGGTCACTACATGTCAGTGCTCTCTGAAGCCAGCCAGGATCGTGTAGGCACATGCAAAACCCAGGCAGGTATAGTTCCACTGGAGTGCTTGGAGATTAGAGATTGACAGTGAATCATCTCATCTCAGTGTAGCCTAATGCTCTGTGTTTCCAGTAACTTCCTAAATAATCTGAAGACTCTGAATCCAAATTACATAAGAACACTGTAAAAACAGAGGGGAGAAACTGCAGAACACTAAAATACTGACATAGCCACAGTGCAGGCGTTTAAAGAACTCAGGTTTCAGTCAGAAGATGTGAGTTAGTTGGGAGATTTTCACTCATTCCTATAAAGTGTCAATCTCTGTTCCTCAGTTAGTTAAACGAGATCGGTACATTTATCTCCTCATAGATATTAGAAGAATTATATGTAATCAAACTGATAAAAATGCTTTATAGCGTGTATTATCTTCACAGTTGTTAACTGGTATTGTTTTTATATTTTTACTCGTATTTCTTATATTATGTTAACTCTGTAGCTATCAGAAACAGTTAGTGGATAATTAGTGAACCTCGTAAACATGAAAATAAACATTTTACTGTTGACCTTCTACCAATTAGTCCCAAGAGAAGGCAGTGAAAAACAAACAAATAAAGAGAAAAAAACAACATTTCTGATGAACTAAAATCCCACCTATATAACAGGAGTGATGAAAAATAGTATGAAATTATATAAACTCATTCATAATGATATATTTTCATCACTGATTCATGCATATTATCTATGTGATCACTATACATACTACTGATCAAGAAACAAATATTATGAGCTGTCTTAATAAAGCAGAAACACTTTGAGGAGTGAAATGTATGAGGAGGTTATAGAACTATATTTGAATTCTTTCTGAGTTTTGAAAATATTTAACTGCCATGTGCCCACAAATAAACAAAGAAGCAATTAAAGATGTTATTTGTGGTTAAACTATCCTCAAATCGATTCAAACTCCAAAATCCTATAATCTTGAGATTACCTTCTTTGTTAATAAGATTATTATGAATGTCACAGTTATTCTATTTTTATTGATGACATGATATTTTATATCCTTTAACTCCAAGTGTACTTTCAATGCAATATTTTGTTTGACTCTTGAAAGAACTTTAGGGGAAAGATAACTCAGAAAATGATTTCTATTTTATACAAGGGAAAGTTAAACCTAATTGACACAACAAAATGGCATGCCTTATTTGTCCAAATCATGGCACACTAAATTGATTTTCATCCATAAACAGTTCATACAGTCATAGCTCCTGTTTCATTCTAAGTGCTAGATATCATAATACGTGGGAGTATTTAACTCACATGAGTAGAGTATGATGGCCAGGATTCTGATGTTGGGATTTTAGTTTTCATTTTGTTTGTTAGTTTCTTGATTCCACTTCCAATCCCAGCCATTCTGAAAATGCATACTATTGGGCACCATTAGGATGGGGAGAAAGAATGAGCATGGCTTTGTACACCCTCTTCCCCCACTACTGGAATCCAAATAACAAAAACAGAACTCTACCTTTGCACTTTAAGAATAGTATATTAGGTGCGGACTATGTGGAGTAGGCAGAGTATCACAGTAGAATATATACAGTATCACAATATACAGGCATGCTACCCTAAAGTATAGCACTTGGTATATTAAATATTTTAACCATAAAGAGTTGGAAAAAACATCAGGTCACTCTGACATTCATTCCCTCACCCTTCTCTCCCCTGAAAGGATATTTTAAAATCCTTGTGTGAGAGGCACCCTCCTGATACCCACAGGAAAGGAACGTCCTTACTTCTGAAAACAAAGGGATGCCATGAAAAATCCTAACAAACAGGCCTTGCTGTTTCTCCCAGTTTACTATAATTAACTCCTATTCCTTAATCTATCATATCTTTCCACAACTGCCCATGCTTCATCAAACCTAGCATAAAATTATTATTTATTAGGGACTGTTTCTGTGGGTCTTCATTTTCTTATAAATGCTCCTGTATCATATAATACTTTTATTTAAAAATGTTGAATGTTTTTCCCCTGTTAGTCTACCTTTGTCAGTTTATTTTTCAGACAGGAACTCTAAAAGGACCGAGGAACATTTTTTTCTCCCATAAAATCTCTTTGATTTTTCTTTTCTTATGGGGCAGGTTTAGTGGAACTTTCTTCTGAGACTTTATAAGTCAGCTGAAGAGTCCAGGCTCTTTAATACAATTTTTTGTTGTTGTTGTTGTGTTAGACATTTATCCCTTTCACAAAGTGATAACCCCTCCCCCAATTTACTACCCCTCTGACATTGTATATAGCTGTTACAACTCCATTGACTATTCCCTACTCTGTACTCCACATCCTGTGAATATATATACAGAGGGTGCCAAAAAAATGTATATACACTTTAAGAAAACTGTATTAAAATTGTAATACTCAATATATACCAATAACAAAAGATGAACACAAGTCACATTTGACTTCTGCAATTACAAGAGGTGCTCAAAGTGGTAATCATCAGAGTTCAGACATTTTCAGTTATGGCAAAATACTGCTTGAGCAACGTTGACCAAAGTGTCCACTTGTATGCATTTTTTGGCACCCCCGGTATACATATTTAATTATAGTTGGCATTCCATATTATTCAGCTTCACCTTCTGGTGTACAGTGCAGTGGTCAGACATCTACACAGTCCATGAAGTGGTCACTCTAATAAGAAAAGTGCCTATCTGACTGCCTACAAAATCTTTACAACATTATTGATTATATCCCCCAAACTGTATTTCATATCCTTGGTACTATTCTTAACCTCTACTTAGAATCAGATGGAGAATTTGACATTTAAAGACATTATGTTTACTTACCTGTTCCTTGAAATAACAAAAACAAGGTCAGATTAAAAAAAAAAAAAAGGTTATAATTTATTTTCAGACTCAGTATTAGAAAGAGTATTTTTCTGATTTTCTTTTAATACATGATTAATGGTAATCGGAACAGAAAAGAAAAGAGACAGGAGAAATGCGTGTAAATATAACCCACTGTGACTGGGTTTGAAAAAGATACTCTCTCAAGACAGCTAGCAAAAGCATGATAGAACAACTGCTGCTACTTTCAGTTGTTTAATAGGTAGGCTGAGGGTAAAGCAGAGAAAATGACTTATGAATAATGAGTGGTGTCTTCCAGGCTATGACACTGACCAAAACAACTTTAACATTTCCTTCAGCTTGACTAAACTTCAGACAAGCTTCTTCAGGACTCAAGGTCCTGACCTCCCTTTCTCAGGGCATGTTCTTTAGTAAACTTATAATTGTAAATTCTTTTTCTGCCCTTTGAGATGCAAATCTTTTAAAGGCCTCTTGCCAGTTTTACAACCCGGAAATATCTTCCTCAAAGACTTGGGGGTGGGGGGTGAACATCTCTTTGAAAGTTAATCATCAAAGAAGAGAGCACCCCCATCTTCCAGTCTCCATGGGAAGGCAGGAGCCTAATTTCAGTGAGCAATGATTAGCAAACACAGGTTGCTGATCACGGGAAAAAACAAAAAAATGCAAATTCAGGAATAATTCCGTGTATACTACACATTCCCTTGATCAACCTCTTCCCTAACTTCGTCCAGTGATTCTTTTACGAGTTTACCCCAGAGATGGACAAACCAACTGCCATTCATTAGTCTTGAATCAGGATTTCCTGGCTTGTTTTTACTTTATCTAGTGCAACTTTTCTTTGGCAAGATTTACTCAGAATTTTCTTTATTCTTTTACAGTTTAGAATCAGGAGGATCCATTGTTCTTTGTTTGTTTGTTGGTTTGTTTTTGTGTTTCTCACTGCAGCCCATCTGTGAGCAGAGTACATCTATAGCTGATTACAGGCGGTGGTATTAACAGAACCTACGCATATTTACTTATGAAGAAACTGCCGGTAAAGTGCTGATTCAACCCCGCAGAATTACCCAGGCTTGTTTAGAAATAAATCACAACAGAAAATCCTAAATCAAATAAAAGTGCAATTGACGGCACACCTACAAAGAGGAATGGTTCTATATTTTAAATGATTTAATATATTTTTAATTTATTTTATTTTTAAATAATTGTTCAATTACAATTGACATATTATATTAGTTTCAAGTGTACAACACAGTGATTGGACATTTATATAAATTACAAAGTGATTATCCCAATAAATCCAGTACTCACCTGACACCATTATATAGTTATTACAACACTACTGACTATATTCACCATGCTATACTCTACATCTCCATGACTATTTTGTAACTACCAATTTGTATCTTAATCCCGTTCCCACTTCACCTACCTCCTCAACCTCCCAAATCTAGCAGCCATCAAAAACGCTCTCTGTATCTATGAGCAGTTCTATTTTTGTTTGTTCATTTATCCTGTTCTCTAGATTCACCTATAAGTAAAATCACATGACATCTGTGTTTCTCTGTCTGACTTGCTCCACTCAGCACAATATTCTCTAGGTCAATCCATGTTGTTGCAGATGGTATGATTTCATTCTTTTTCTCTTTTATGACTAATATTCCATTGTATATATGTATCACCTGTCCTTTATCCATCCATCCATTGATGGACTCCCAGGTTGCCTCCATATCTCAGCTATTGTAAATAATGTTACAATGAACATATGGATATACATGACTCTTTAAAGTAGTGTTTTGGGTTTCTTCAGGTAAATATCCAGAAGTGGGATTACTGGGTCCCTCTTTGTCTCTTATTATAGCATTTGTTTTAAAGTCTATTTGGTCTAGTATAAGTATTGTTACCCAGATTTTATTTATTTATTTATTTATTTATTTATTTATTTATTTATTTATTTATTTATTTTTTGCATTGCTATTTCCATGAAATATATTTTTCATCCCTTTACTTTCAGTTTGTGTATGTCTTTCAATCTGAAGTGAATCTCTTATAGGCAGCATGTGTATGGCTTTTGTTTTCTTATCCATTGAGCCACCCTATGTCTTTTGGTTGGAGCATTTAATCCATTTGCATCTAAAGTAATTGTTGAAAGATATGTAGTTATGCCACTTTATTATTCATATTTTTAATTTTTCTTTCCTTCTTAACAAAGTCCCTTTCACATTTTTTTGTAATATTGGTTGGTGGTGATGAACTCTTTTAGTTTTTTCTTGCTTGGGAAGCTCTTTATCTGTCTTTCAATTCTAAATGATAGCTTTGCTAGGTAGAGTAATATTGGCTGTAGGTCCTCACTTTTCATCACTTTGAATATTTCATGTCAATCCCTTCTGGTCTGCAAAATTCCTGTTGAGAAATTATCTGACAGTCTTGTAGGCACTCGCTTGTACATAACTAACAGCTTGTATCTTAATGCTTTTAACACTCTGTCTCTGTGTTTAATCTTTGGCATTTTAATTATGATGTGTCTTGGTGAGGCCTCTTTGGGTTCATCTTGTTTGAGACTGGTTTCCTGGCCTTGTGTATTTATGTCCTTTGCCAGATTAGGGAAGCTTTCTGTCATTATTTCTTCAAATAGGTTTTCAACTTCTTGTTCTCTCTTTTTCTGGTAGCCCTATGATGCAGATGTTGGTACACTTGACGTCCCACAGGCCACTTAAACACTCCTAATTTTTTTTTTTTTCTGTCCAACTTGGGTATTTTCTGCTGCCTTACCTTCCAAATAGCTGAATCAATCCTCTGTTTCATCTAATTTATTGTTGATTCCGACTAATGTATTCTTCATTTCAGCTATTGTATTCTTCATGTGTGGCTTATCCTTTTTATGTTTTCTATCTCCAGTTTTATATTTCCTATCTCTTTGTTGAAGTTCTCACTGAGCATCCTTATGACCAGTGTTTTGAACTCTGTATGTTGTAGATTGTTTGTCTCCATTTTTTTTAGTTCTTTTTTCTCTTCTTTAATTTGGAACACGTTTCTACATCTCCCTATTTTGGCTGCCTCCCTGGGTTTGTTTCTATGTATTAGGTAGACCTGTTATATCTCCCACACTTAGTAGAGTGGTCTTATGTAGTAGGTGTCCTGTAGGGCCCAGTGGTGCAGTCCCTGTCATCTGACCTGGGTGTTTCAGGTGTGTCCCTTGTGTGGGTTGTATGTGCCTTCCTGCTGTAGTTCAAACTTGGTTGCTAATTGCATGTAAATGGGAGAGACTGACCCCAGTCTGATTGGTTGTGAGGACTGGCCTTGACTAAAGTGGACAAGCTGTTTTTGCAAGAACTGACCCTACAGATCAGGATTCACTCTAGCAGGGCTCTGGTGCCTGCTCAGTCTGCCCTTTGGGTTCGGTGGTGCTCTGGTGTGGTCTGAAATTGGTGGCCAGGTGTGTTGATTCTGGGGACTCATGGGAAGAGCTCTTTAGCAGGTGGTGGTCAGCTGCTGCCTTGGTCTTGCCTGAGGCCACTTTGAATGAGCTACAAAGTGATCTGCATATGGCTGTTATTTGTATTGGGCTTGGAGTAGACTGGGAGGGGCTAAGAGAATCTGAGGCCAGCTACCTCTAGCACATGGCTTGGGGCTGCTTAACATGTGGTTCAGGGCATCCCAAGGCCAGATGCTGCTTGTTCGGGTTTTGTAAACCTTTGAGAGATTTTAGGAAATTCCACATCATGAGCCAAGAGAGGCCATTTGTATGGAAAAGCCACTGGAAGTGGCTGTGGCAGGCCTGCAAGCTGGAATGGTTCTATATTTTAAACTTTGAAACTAAGGAAGGTTGAAATATCAATAATTAGCACACCAGCAATGCTACAGGGGGAAAGAGAAATCTGACTTCGTCCAGTGTGGGACTTAGGTCAACATGGGACGCTGAACCATTTATTGAACACCAAAGTAAAGCACTATGAAGAAACACAAGGCCAACGTTAAGAAAACAGATTCTAGTCTAAACCCAAAGGTAAGTTGGTCAGCTAAAATTCAAGTTCAGATATAATAGGAATTCAACAATCATGGCAATGGAAGACAATGAATCCAGATACAGATCCTAAAAGCTGTTTTAAGAGACACTTTCTGTCTCATCTAGGCTACATCTTTGGCTGGAACAGGAACCTATGTCAAGGCTGTGGGGAGACCATGCAGATAAAAGCAGGGTGTGGGGTAAGCAGGAATGATGATAGTGCTTTGATTGTGGATAAGATGGGGGAAATATGGGACATAAAAAAGTATGTCAGAACTTGACAAAAGGAAACTATCACTTAATGTGTATCGCTTAATGTATACCTGGATTTTAGAGCCAGATAAACATTGGTTCAAATCCAGTTTCTGCTTTGTACAATTTGTGTGAAATTAGGCATGCTAACTTTACTGAGCTTCATTGTATTTCCCTGTAAATCAGAGATTATGACATTTCTTCTACAAGGTTGCTATGAAGATGAGATAATATATATAAAAAGCCTAACACAGTACCCCACATAATTAAGTGCCCAATAAATAGTACTAAAAGTAGTTTTCTTATATTATCATAATGTTGCATAAAGTTTCATGTTCTTGAAACTAGAACTGTAACAAAGGTAGGTTACAAGGGCTAAATAAACATTTCTATATATAGAAGATATAATTGGATAATATTAAAGTAAAGGGTTTCATTTCAAAGCTCTCAAAGTTTAAAAAATATATATAAAGGATGAAACAAGCTGTTTTGTTTGGAGTGAACAAAAAGAGACTCACTCAGAAAGGGACCTGAGCTTTAAAAGAAAATCCTTGACATTTACCATTAGCAAAGATTCTGCTCACTTAATTTTACTACTTACACTGTTTGAAATTTGAATCACAAAAAGAATGTTTCTGATAATTTCAAGGCTCTAAATAACAGGACAGCCATTTGGAAAGACCAAAATGTTGACTCATGAATCATCTCCCCCTTTTCCTACAAAAAAATATGAGTAGTAAGTTCTTCAAATAACTTAGGAGCTAATTTAATCCTTTCTGATGACCAATACAAAAGTTTGCTAATAGTTAAATTGTACTATATTTTGAGATCCTAGAAAATATGGTTATTTATCAGGTGTTTTCTGGTCCCCTTGTAATGTGGAGTCAAAGCTCTGGACACTTAATGGGTATATGTATTGAATGCACTATTGAGCTCATCATGACAGAGAGATAATAAAAAATATAACATAAGAGCTGCTTAACAAACATGCTAGTAGTGATTTTCAAGAGGGAAAGAAAAGCAAAATTTTTACAACTACCATACTCTTAAACGTTGTGCAAATTGAAAGACAAAAATAAAAGTATTCAAAGTAAAGAATTTAAGCATCTTTTCATCACAACTTTACTTAAAAATATAGATACAATAGGAGATGGGTAGGCAGATTATAATAAAGATTTTATCATGGGTCTTTGAATTGTAAGCAGTTTTGCTCATATCATGTCATACTATCACTAAATATATGTTTACTTGTTACTCCTTCAATATTTTTATGTCATACAGAAACCACACTAGAGATCGACTGAAAATGTCAATGTGTTTCATTGAAAGGTGTAGCTTTACAGCTAAATGTGAATTTATAATGTGAAAGGTTCTTGAAAATGTGACAGTTAAAATCACAGGACAGATTTATTTGATTTGAGTTAGACTTGCTTATCCAAGCAATATTAGCATGGTAGATTTACTACAGGGTCAGAAAGGCAGCTGACATCTGTAAGGTTGTATTATTTATTTTGAAACATTAACAAGGATTTCATATGTGAGAAAAAGGGAGGTATGAAAATGAGCACAAATTGTTTGTCTCAATAGCCTCACCTATGAGGAAAGATAGTAAGGAGGCATTTTTGTTTTTTGGTTTTTTTTGTATAGCCTAAGTTTCAGATGTCATTTAAACAGACAAATAGGAATACTGCATAAGAATTTAGATATAAATATCTGGAATTCAAAGGAATAGTCTGAGCAGAAAATATGAATATGAGAAGTATACAGTGTTCAATGTTACAAACTTGACACAGAAAAGATCTATCAAGGAGTGATTTTAGATGAAAAAGAGAAGATGTTTGACGACTGAGGTCTGACATACTCCAACAGTGAAATAGCTGTTAGAAGCAGAAGGAACAGATATTTTCAAAAGAAAATGAGTAGGAATGGTCAATGAGAACAGCAAAGATCCCAGATACATGTATGAATAAAAGCCAAGTTAGGGAAATGTTTTAAGAAACTGGGACTGATCAAATGTGGCAAGTACTGCTGATAATTTAATTAACATGAGAACAGTGAACTAACATTTCCATTTATCAGTATGGAGCTTATTGTTGACTTTGACAGGAAAGAGCTGCCTTGATGGAGTAAGTTCAAGAGGGAATTTGGAGGATGGAAATACATTAAGAATAGGCAAACTTCTAAAGAGTTTCACAAAACAAAAAAACAAAACAAAACAAAAAAACAGAAAAATAAGGTAGCAACAATAATGAAATGTAGAACTGAGTCATAATATTTCAAAGATGAAAGATACAATAGCATTGTATTTATAAAATAGAGACAGAAATTGGGGATATATAAGCGATAAGGGATAACAATTAGATGCCCTTCAGTAGGAGTGGAGTATAGATACAATGTACAAGTGTAGGGACTGACTTGAGATAAGAGTGTGGGTAATTCACCCATAATAAGGAGTGAAGGTGGAGTAAATAGATAACAATGCAGATAGATTGCTAGATGTGCTGGGAGCATGAGAAAACTTGCTTTTTTCAGAGAGAGAGAAAGAAGTTTTATACAAATGTATTTGAGCCCAAAAGAGGATACACCTGGAAGTAATATCTCAACATAATGAGAAAATGCTTCTGGGAAAGCCTGCTTTTTAAGATGTAGTAATCAGGCTTCCATCAGGAAAAGGAAAAGACAATCAAAATAATATTATTTTGAGTAAGTTTAATTGAGGAATTATTTGCCTAGATCAGGGGTCGGCAAACTGTGGCTTCCCGAGCCATATGCGTCTCTTTGGATGTGGCTCGCAAGCTGCAGTTTGCCGACCCGTGGTCTAAATGTAAGGAATATGAAGGAAACTATAAGACGTAGTGCAGTAGCTTGAAGTTGTAACTACTTCAGGCATGAAGGGACAAAGGAAGGGACTGAACATAAATCCAAGGGAAGAAAGCTAAATAGAGAAATATCTTTGAGAGGAGCCTGTGGACTTTGGTTGAAAATCCTGACACCTTTGGTTGACCATGTATGAAGGGTCCAGAAATATACTGACCTACCCAGCCCCTTTCCATCTGCCGCCAGGGATTCCTACCGGCCAAACCCAAAGAGAAACCAAATTACAAAAGAACAAATTGATGTAGTCCATAGAGACAGATATATGGGGCACAGAGCAGTGTAAGCATGGGTGGAAAGTGGACCTGGAAACGTAAATGAATAATATCCAGCATGGATGCCTTCCATTTCCTTGATGAAATAAGGAGCAGAATTTGATAGATAATTTTATGTGCCAACTTGGCTGGTCTGCAGTGCCCAGGTATTTAGTCTCACATTATTCTGGATTCTTCTGTGAGGGTGCTTTGGATGAGATTTATATATAAACTGATAAACTTTGAGTAAAGCAGATTGCCTTTCATAATTTGGAAGGGCCTCATCCAATTAATCGAAGAAAGAACAGAATAAAAGATTGACCGGAGTGGCCAGTTGGCTCAGTTGGTTGGAGCGTGGTGCTTGTAGTGCCACGTTTGCCAGTTCAATCCCAACATGGGCCACTGAGATAAGCCCTCCACAACTAGAATGAAATAGCTACTTAACTTGGAGTCGGGCGGCTGGTGGTTGGATTCCCACGCCCTCTACAACAAGATCGAAACAACTACTTGACTTGGAGCTGATGGGTCCTGGAAAAACACAATATTCCTCAATAAAAAAAAAAAAAAAAAAAAAAGATTGACCTCCCCAAGCAAGAGGGAGTTCTGCAGCAGGCAGCCTTCAGGGTCGGGCAGCAACATCAGCTTTTGCCTGGGTCTTTAGCCTGCCAGACTACCCTGCAGGTTATGTACTAACCAGCCTCCATAATAATGTGAGCTACTTTCTTACTATGCTCTTGCGGTGATCAGGGCTTTGCATGCAGGCAGGTATTAGCAATAACATGCTTTTGATAATAATTATTACATTGGTGCCTCAGGTACACCACCATCAGGTGTGTTCCGTTAAGAACCTAGTTTTGTTAGCTGTCAGGGCAATTATTGAATATGAACCTGAGTTTCTCATCTGTTTTTAACAAACTGCAAAGAAAATAAATGTGAGAAAATGCAAGATCTTGCTGAGAAAATAAATAAGTGTGGGTGATAGTGAGAAAATCATGTAAACCAACTAACCAGAAAGAAATAAGTTAGAAATATCAATTGGGAGCTTTGCTCCACAATTCTATCATTGATTACATGAACATATTTAATAAATATAGGTGAGAAATCACTTGTCAACAATGTGCAATTTTATCTTTTTTACTATTAATTCACAATGATAATAATAATTGTGGTTATTATAGCTAACATTGGGATGCTATGAGCTAGTTGCTGTTCTTATAGTCTTTTCATACATTTAAATGTTCACAATAAATCTACATGGTAGATATTATGATCTCTATTTTATAGTAGAAGAAAGAAAGGATGAGCCTCCCCAAATTGCTGAATTTACAACCAATATACATTCAACTCGATTTCTTTTACATTTTCATATTGAGTCATGGAAAAACACAAGTGGCACTTAAATGTTGAAGTTGAGGCTCTGAAAGAGACAAAATTATCAAAGGAGCTTAATTTTATAAGAACTTAATTGGTTGGAGTTGTAGAAGGATGCCCACGATGGCTATTGAAATTATAAGGTCTTTTAAAAATCAGTTCAGGGGATCAAGTAGTATGGTTCACAGCTTGTGTAACTTGAATTAACAGAAACATTCAATGAAACCCCTCTTCTTCAGGTGTGTTAATTAACTGTGCCTAAATTGTATAAGAAAACCTGTGAATCCTTCTGTGTTTTAGTGGCAGTCATTATTTTCCAAGTGCACAAATCCTACTAAAAATGTTCAAATAGCATCATACTATTTACTGATATAGAAGTTTCTTATTGAAAACTTGTATAATCACAAATATATCTAGAATAAAATATAAGTGAATGTTTAATGCATTTCAGGATAGAAATAAGATAATCTAGATAATCAAAATGATAATCTAATAGAGAGAGATAGAGAGAGAAATAACATAGGTACATAGTTAATTTCTTTAGGTGAGGGGCTGGTGTTATAAATAAGCAGCCATTAATATGTTGTTTGTTTACCAAAAAATTTTGGTACCATGAGTAAAATTAGAACTACTAATTTGAAAGCAAAACATAATACATTCCATCTTCAGGACTATAGGCCAGGACTATAATATTAGATATGTTCATATAGTCTATTTTTTCTAGTGGTATGATAACAACAATTTTCTATTATTTACCCCGTTCCTGTTTTTTTCTTCCTATATTGAACACACATGCATGCAATTATAACTTACCCTTAAAAGGCTTTATTACATATATAAACATATATTAAATATATAAGTATATATTTTATATATTTATTGATTAAATCATAAAATACATAATATGCTTTTTGTTTTTCGCTTTCCCTATGCCACACATTACACTCTCTTCACAATCTTGACAGATTTGTGAGAGCTTAGATAAAAAAATGTAATCATTTACCAAATGCCAGTGGGGGACAAATGCTCGTAACCAAGGAAAAATAAGTTAATACAATGGTGTGCACAGTGACACAACCTTTGACTCTACCTGAAGGGCTAAAACTTATAAAATTTACAGCACAAACTCAGATCAGTGCATTTGGAGAATGCTTGTAGGGAGTTTGTTCTATTGTTTCTGTCAGTTATAGCCAGGGCCAATTTGAAATAAATCAACCACACAAAAAAATCATTGTAGCCATTTTAAGCAACCAACTTCTCATCTAGAAAGCAGGAATGGTGACTCAATGCTGATTGAGATTCCCCTCCCCGCCCTTCCCCTCCTGGCTATAGTGGTGTATGTAGCATTACTGAGGTAGAATCCTAGCCATAATTTTATAGTCAGATATAGTGATTTGTTTGTCTTAACTGAGCTTTACTTCTTCATTCTAATCATATTATATTATTATTATTATTATTATTATTATTATATTACCTTAATAATAGCATGTTAGGACTGAACTGACCACTAGGTTCATCTCATCAAACTCATTAAATTCCCTAATGAAATATCAGACTCCTCTACAGATATATCATTAATACTCCCCAGTAAATATTATAGCAATATCTTTACAGGTAACAGGCTATTTAAATTACTAAGTTAATATTTCAAAACAAGGCCCATGATTTATTTAATAATTCACATATTGACACTTACAAGCAAATCTGTCACACTTTTTAACACATCTTTAATCATGAATCCCCCTACCCATTCATTCATTAAGCCTTAGAGTATTAACTCCTTATTTCCTACTTCCTCCTTTCTTTCCTGCCCTGAAGAATTTAGAGTGTAGCATTTCTCAGTGTGTGGCAGATAAGACAGACTCATTAACAGAAACTAGCCAGCAGCAGTGATCAAAGCCACAACAGAGAGATAATGTACCACGTGTGATGGGAACAGATGAGAAAGTCAATTAATTTACATGGGAGGAATCTGAAAAGGTATCACAGAGAGGTCTTTCAAAGAAGAGTTGTCCTGAATGGTGTCTGATGGAAGGCAGGAAAGTATACAGAGGGTGCTGGAAAATGCATACGTATTTTAAGAAAGGAAAAAAAAAAACCTGTATTAAAATTGTAATAATGTATGCCGATAACAAAAGATGAATACAAGCCATGTTTGACATTGCAATGACAAGAGGTGCTCAAAGTTGTTACCATCAGTGTCCAGGCACTTCTGATTATGGCGAACTACTGCTTGAGCAACGCTGACCAAAGTGTCCACTTGTACAAAGTGTCCACTTGTAAAAATTTTTGGCATCCCCAGAATGTGAGGCATGAAGTCTACAGATGTATGGAAGAGGCTCCACACTTTCACAAAGCTGGGAAATTTGTACGTGGATCAAGTTTACTCAGCTCCCCAAAAAGCTGATCCCATGTGAGCTCTAATATTTGCATACTTATAGATGCAAGTGTATGTATTTATTTATTCATATACACTTGCTAGCTAATCATATACATATCCCCCAAAAAACGATAATATGTTGACAGGCAAGGGTGACATAAAATTGAACTTTTGTGCAGATTCTATTAATATCTTTCCATGGTCAGGTGCATGTAGTAACAAACTGTTTCCATTGAGTCATGAATTCACTATTGTTCTGTTCAGGTGGCAAACTCAGACACTCTTTGAATAAACATTAGTGTCATAAATCGATTGTGTTTGACCTCATGGCTTTAGAGAAAATTTCCTTTTGTGATAAAACTCACACACATTGGAGAATTCAGATTCATTATTGCTAGACAACGAATTCAGCTTGCTTTAGAAAGGAAATGGGTTAAGTTATTTACCTTTCTGGAACAAAGAGCAACTTCCAAAGGATTGAAGTACAGGCTGTTTATAAGAAATCTAACTGAACCAACACTATTAAGTGAATGAACAGATGACAACGCATCCTGGGAACTTATTATTATCACCATTTTTTCCAAGGAAATCTTCAGATTATTAATTAAAGAATAAAAAGCTTTGGTAGATGTTTTGAATATTAATGAATATAAAAATGATAATGATTCTAAACTTATGAGGTACATAGAAAGAAAAAAATGGAATATATATATATATATAAATTTGGACATAGAAAGAATTTTCAGACTGAACAAGAATTTTTCATTTAGTTATGGTGAATAAAGGTGAACATCACATACTTAGTGAAAAAGAAGTAACTATCTAAAAAAGCAATTACAGTTTTCTGCTTTTTTTTTTTTTTTTTTTTGAGGGCCGTGTCACTGGCCCTCATATGTGGGACTGAACCGGAGCCGCTGGCCTCCCAAGCCAGCGCTTAACCACCGCGCCACTCAGCCAGCCCTCTTCTTTTTAAATAGCCATGGATTCAGAGGTTTTTTTTCTCATAGTGAGCACCCAAAATATAGCCACATGCCCTTGACTAACTGCAAAAGATGGTGGAAGGCTAGTAAATGTAGGCTCTGGTTGGTATTTTCAGGTATAAATTTCCAGCCAAAACTCATTTGTTCTATTACCAATGGAAGACTGGGAAAATGGGCATTGGTGAACATGTGGTTGTTTCTCTATGCTCAATCTTATTTTAAATTAAACTGGTGACTAGGGGAGGCAGCGAGTGTCAGACAACAATTAAGAAATATATATATATATATATATATATATATATATATATATATATACATAAGAAGTACGATACATAAAATTTGTGTTTGTTTTTTTTTTTTTTAAATAGGGAATTGGGGGAGGGGAACAGTGATGGGGAATTGGCGAGGGGGACCAGCCAAGTTGTTGGTCTTCAATCTTAGTTATGGAGGGCACCAGTCACCATCTGGCTGCCCATCAGCTGCTTGTGGCCTCTAAGCTCAAGGTGCTGAGTTACAATCTTAGTTGTGGGTGGGCATAGCCACCATCCCATGCTGGAGTCAAACTGGAAGCCTTACTGTTATGAGCACATGCTCAATCCACTGAGACGTCTTGGTGGCAGATTAGCTCAAGGTGTCGAGTTCAGTCTTAGTTGTAGTTGGGCGCAGCCCACCATCAAACAGGCAGTCTTGTTGTTAGGAGCACGTACTCTCACCAGCTGAGCCATCCTGCCACCTGTTGGCAGCTCAGCGGCAGCTCAGGTCGGGCACATCGTCACTGGTCCACATGAGAATCAAACTGGTGACCCTGTTGCTCAGAGCTTGCACTTTTAAGCTAACTCTTAACCAACTGAGCCACTCGGCTGGCCCAAAAATTTGTGTTCTTAAATCTAGAAAATGTATGAATCTTTCAGATTGTTTATAAGAACTATTATAGTTTCAGATATAGAGCTTAAGAAATAAAACTTAGCAAACTATGCTTCAGCAGTCAAATACCCAACTATTACTGAATGAGAGGCAATCTTTTTTTTTTTCCTCTTGTAAAAACAATTTAAAATGCATAACAGCAGTCATTTTGATATGTAGTACTGGGGAATTATCTCTTGCTCATAGTACATAATATATATTGGGTTGTTGGAAAAGTCATGATATATTTTTGCAACGAAAACATAGAAAAAAAATATGTCATAACTTTTTGACAACCCAATAATATGGAAATACAATATCGATTGATAAATCAGTTTTTAATCCTTTCTACCTCTTAAAATCAAAATAGTTTTGATTTTAAAATAAATATTTAGTACTGAAGCTGAATAACAAATTTCAACTATAATTTTATATATATATATATATATATATACAATATATATACATATATATACACACACACACACACACATATATATAGTCACAGGATGTGGAGTACAGCATAGGGAATAGAATCAATGGAATTGTAACAGCTATATACAATGTCAGAGGGGTAGTAGACTGTGAGGTATTATATTGCTTTGTACACATGAAACTAACAAAAAAAAATTATATCTAGCAACTACATTTGTCAGGTAAGGTAAAATTGCGAGAAAAGTTATAAAATTCTGTTAGTTTTGTTTAGGATAAAAGGTAAGTGTAATTTTATTGAAAGCCCAGAATAGCAGGTCTCCACTATGTCAACAAAGGCATAATCTCATCTAGAAGAGAAGAAATCCACTGCACTATGAGAGGTGTAACATCCAACATGACAGAAACAGCTTTATGAGGAATACGAAAGGAGGGTTATTTTCTTGCAGCTGTGGCAAGGATAGTGAGTTTAGTTAGACACCTGCCTGTGATATTTAGAAAGATTAAAAGAGGCAGTTATTTAGGTAGTTAGTTTCACATTTATTTCAGTTTATAGTCATGAGAGTGGGAGAACAGTAGGGAGGCTGAGAAATCACCTTAAAAGGAAAGGGAAAATTGAGTGTCTGGCTCTCCTTCCACTCTCATCTAGCTCTTTGAAATTAAGCCACTGGGGAAGTCTCAGAAAGAGTTGGTCTTCCTTATCTCTTTCTTCCACTTCAGGATGTGTTCTGCTTGACTACTGGATTGTACAGATTAAGTGAGATCATGTATACGAAAGGGCTTGCCACCAAGAAATGCAATTACACATGTAACCTGCAAGCAAGCCGCAGGAGTAGTGATGACAGGGAGTTTTTATTCCCTCTTTGGTGAGATATTTTTATTGAAAAAATACATAAAGCTCACAAGGACTTACTGAGTATCTACTCTGTGAAAGGCACCAGGTTCCTAAATGGTTGTGATGCAAATGGATGAGGACAAGGATGAGGAGGTGAGGAAGGGAATATTAAGACAAGGCATTATACAGTAGTGGGCCAGGGGTGTATGCATGTCAGGGCAGAGGTTACCAAATGTATACCTTGGTTCTTAACATTCCAGACACCTTATTTTTCTGTGGCTATACAATTATTGATGTCCCTGTTATAATATTACCATGTCCATCAGTTGCTTTGACTAGCTAGTATTCCATCCTGCCAGCTCCTCCAAAGTTAGCATTGGGGAATTATCTCTTGCTCAATGTCCTTACACGGGGAAACCTTAGAACACCAAGGAGCATGTTGCAAAGCATCCCTGCTTCCCAGGTGCACTGCCCTTCTCCTGGCAGCTGCAATCCACAATTGTTTTATACCTTCATTAGTAAGCTTATCGCCACTCCCGGAGCCTCCTGACTAGTTTCTCCAACTTGACCAACTTTTGTGTGATTCTCAGGTTCCCCATAATCTTCAGGTCCCAAATGTGATGCTCCCCCCAGCCTCCTCCCATGCCGCTTATTCTAGATGGATCTGCGTTAAGTGGAGCACTTAGCAGTCTCCATGGGGAGGGCCTGCCTCTTTGAACATAAAGCCCACCTGTGCTTTTGAGACAGGTGCAATTGCACAACCCAATACTCCAGCCCAAATTTTAGTGTTCATCTGGCCAAGACCTATCAAGAGGGCAGAGAATGAACAAACCTAACCTAATTTGTAGGTGATGGTCAACATACCGAGAGTGCAACTCAGTGCTGTGAACACTGTCTTGAACTGTATGTGTTCCATATACTCATTTGTACAAGGAGGCAGTGTGGTTCAGTGGAAGGGGCACTGGGTCAGGGGGCCTGGATCATTAGAAGGACCTCATTTTAAACTTTGTCTCTCTCATCATACAGAACAGACTGTTTTATCAGTTGTCCTGTCTTTCCTTGGCCAGAGTCCACGAGACCCAAGATAGACCGTGGTGTATCCTCTCTAGAGTTGCCCCAGACCCTCCTTTCAGTGCTACAAAAGCTACCCTGGAACATTCCTCTTACAGCCCTTCAGAGTTACCGCATCAACAGCTTCCCCATCATTTCTGTGAACACTGCATCTGAATAACAGAATCCCTTTTACCTAAATTTAAGAAATGCAGGTGGCCGAGCCTCAAGTCGCAGGCACTGGTACTGAATTTCTAAACAGCTTCCAAGTACCTATGTATGAAAGGAGCTCGCTAGGTGACCAGCAGTCGTCGGCCAGCACTTGCCCATTGAGCAGCATTTGAGAGCCCACCTGGTGAGAGTCTTGCCCTTCAAAGTGTGGTACAGGCTCTGGCTATCTTGGCATCACTTGGGAACTCATTAGAAATGCAGATTCCAGGTCCCCCTCTTAATCAGAATCTTCATTTTTTACAATATCAGGTATATTAAAGTTTCGGATGCATGGAGAAAGACAGCTAGTTTTTAAAAATGTTTGGGGTAAGGAAGAGATTATAAATCAATGCGCAATGCTAAATTTAAATAAGGAGTCATATATGGTTGTAGAGGAAGAGGTGTTCTTTATGTATTTTTAAGTTCCTATGAAACAGAAACTCATTTGCAATTTTCTGATATATATTTTAGGTGATTAATATGCACCACGATGTGTTCAAGGGTCTATTTTTTAGAGAGAATGGAAAATGGTAATAGAAATGGAAGCTACTCACCCCTGTGGCTATAAAAATTATTGGAACACAGGTCTCAATGACTGACCAAGAACTATGCTGTATCGAACTAATAGTGCCTTCTGTAACTTTCAAACATGAGGTGCTAAAGGACTCAATATTTCGGGAGGTGGACAAGTAGGGTACATTCTATCTATTTCAACAATGGCACAACTTTTATTTTAGTGAAGAGTGAAAAGGTTTCTCTGCATTAATGTTTCACTCGTATGATTTCAACTATATCAATGTGAATAGACTATTCACAGGAGGTAGGTGGGGCATAAAGGAAAGGTGGTGCAAAATAAGATGTTTTAGTTGATTGGTGAAGTTATACTTAAAAGAGGTAGAAAGTTTTTCAAACTTCAATTAGGTTTAATGCAAAAATGATAAAAGGCTGAACTCAGTAACTTGAATACACAGTATATGTTTTAGCAGAAAAATATTAGCTCTTGTGTCAGGTAGCTTGGTGTCAACCCCTAGCTGTGTGATTGCCTGTGTAACTTATACCTCTCTATTCCTCAATTCTTTAATTTAAAAATTGTGAATGATGATGCTAAAAGAAATTTTTGGTAAGGTCTAGCTCACATGTTGGTGTCTTTACTAGTGTTTATTAAAAACAAAACAAAAATAAATTTGAAGACTGTGCAGAGACAATGTCACATTGAGAAAGGTTTTCCAAGAAACAGAACCATGGATCATCACTGACTCAATTCTGTGTATCTGAGGTCATTGCATTAAACAAACAAACAAACAAAATGAAATAAAGCAAAACACTTGCTTAAATTGAATGGATAATGCACATAAAGCTCGTAACATGGTCACACACAGCCTGGCACTGGATGGTATAATAGCATAACACAAATAAATACTAGTAAAATATTAGCTGTTATCATCATCACCATCATCACTGTCATTGTTGTATATCCCAGTGCTAGCAAATTTCCAGCTCAATATATTATGTATGGAGTAAATAAGTAAAATGCTTGGTCCTTTGTATATATATTATATTACTATTATATCATTTCATCGTGTGTTTTGAGAAGTCTTTCCACACAAGACTGAGATTTGCAACAAGGCTTGAGAATTCTTATTGATTTGATTTCCTCCCTGCTCAGCACAGTGCCCAGGCTCCAGGCCGCAGAAGTGTATTAAATAATGATTTAAGATGAAACAGACGAGTATTTTACCATCATCTATAAATTGTGTCACATGGACCAATGGGATTCTTGCTACAGCTTCAGTTTTGTTTCAGAATTAATATCAGGAAATAGAATCTGCTTTATATAATACACTTAAGTAATTATCACTAAAGATAACCTGGATACTCGCCCATCCAATCCCTACTGGATTAGTTTCCTGAGGCCACTGTAAGAATTTGCTGTAAATTGGGAGGCTAAAAATAAGAGAAATTCATTGTCTAACTGTTCTGTAGCCAAAAGTCAGAAGTCATCTGGCTAAAATCATGGCATCAGCCTCTTCTCATGGCTGCAGGCATTCATGGATTTTGTGGCTACATCTTTCCTGTTTTCAAAACCAGCATAGTCGAATATCTCTTTATCGTCACACTGCCTCCTCCTCTATATGTGTCTCAAATAAGGACACTTGTGATTGCATTTTGGGGTCCACCAGGATAACCATGCCATCTCAAAATCCTTAACCACATGTGCAAAGAGCCTTCTTCCTGTAGGGTACATGTACAGGTTCCAGGGATTAGCGCCTGCTGTTTTTGGGCTATTTTTCAGCCTACTACATGTATTTTCCACATAAGAACTGACTAAGGAATATAGCAGAGGAAAGAAATGTTTAGTTGTGAACAGCCACATATTAATTGGTAATATTTAATAGAAGGAATAAGGGAGAACATGATAGTTGTTCTCATAACTGTTATCTCATTTGAACCTCATAACAACTGTGGGCGTGGATGGCGATATTTCCACTTAAATGATGAGAACATTTTAAGTATCACAAACAGTTAAGTGTCAAAAATATGATGTGAGGCTGGTATATATTTTTTTCTTGTTTCTATATTTTAACTCTGCTAACTTTCTTACCACCCATGACACCTACTTTTGTCCTTCTAAGCATTTTTTACATGTCCTAGGGTGAAAAAAGTTTAATGTTGCCTAAGTAATTGTTTCAAAATGTTTCAAACATTTATGAATTTATATACTTGCTAGAAATAGAATGTGGTTTTAAATCAACTTTCTTTAAAATGGGCATTTTACTACCATAGATATAGGTTGAATGATGAAATCTTTAAAAATAACATTGACTGATGACCTGCTAACTATATGCATATCACTCTTATTTTATGACATGTACTACACAACAGCCTACTTTAATATTTAATATGTTTAAGCACTCCTAGAATATTCTGAAAAGCTCTAGGCAAATCCAAACACAATTTACAGTCATTTAGGGATTTGTTTGACATACTAATGGCTAGCAATTGGAATTCATTTGGAGTTTAGTACTCAGATATTACTAATTCACAGCTTATGTGGTGGTGTTTTTATAGACTACAAATTTATAAACTTTGAAGCTTAAATTTAAGGAATCATGGAAATTCACTCCATCCAAATCCCTTATTAAAAACATTGTGACTTATCCACAGTGACAAAATGAATAAGTCTTAGATGCTGGTAAACACTCCACTACCTTAATAATCAGCCCAAGTCAAATATCTTTTCTCATACTTTCTATCTCCCTCCCTCCCTGCCTTTTATTTCCCTTTCTTCTTTTTTTAATTTGTTTTTTTTTGTTTTCCTCTTTCATGCTTTTGCTCTCTCTTTCAATGTAGCATGTCAGTAATCAGAAGTACAATACCCTGCCTTCCAGCCTCATATTAAAAGACTTGGGGCCGGCCGAGTGGCACAGTGGTTAAGCGCTGGCTTGGGAAGCCAGCGGCCCTGGTTCGGTCCCACATATGAGGGCCAGTGACACTGCCCTCAAAAAAAAAAAAAAAAAAAGACTTGGGATAACAAGTTCAGGCTGCGTCTGATCAAACAGATTCTCTATGATTTCAAAGTCATTACAAGTTGATTTAAAGAATACTTGTCATAATTGGGAGACTCTCACTGCTATGAATTACAAACAGCTGTCTATCTGATACAATTTACATGAACATAATCTATGTAAGCAATATTTATTATTCACTCAGCAAATGTTTATCAAGTTCCTATATGTTTCATAAAAGATACAGAGGATATAATGCTGAAAAAGATAACTATCCTATTATATCTTTAAAAAAAATATGCACGTAGTTAATAATACTGTATTTTGGGCTGTCCGAGTGGCTCAGTTGGTTAAGAGCTTGCTCCAGAGTGCGAGCTGAGCTCTGAGCAATAGCAGTTCGATGCCCAGCCCGAGCTGAGCTGCCACTGAACTGCAACAGGTGGCAGGATGGCTCAGCTAAAAAAAAAAATTAAAAATAAATAAATAAATGAATAAATAAATAAATAAATAAATAAAATGAAATAAAAAATAATAATACTGGATGTTTAAAAATTGTCAATACAGTAGAGTACATGTTGTGTGTCTGTGTATGAGTGTTTTAATAGACTTTATTTTTTAGAGCAGTTTTAATTTCCCAGCAAAGTTGATAGGAAAGTACAGAGATTTCCCATATACCCCGCCCTCATTCATATATAGACTCTCCCATTATCAAAGTCCCCCACCAGAGTTGTTTCAAGTGAACCTACATTAACATGTTATTATCACCCTAAGTCCATAGTACATTAGTGTTCACTTTTGGTATTGTACATTCTATGAGTTTGGACAAATGTATAATGACATATATCCATCCTCCAATACAGTGTTACACAGAGTCATTTCATTGCTAAAAACCTATGTTACACCTATTCATCTCTCCCTCCCCTCTAACCCCTGGCCACCATTGATCCTTTTTCTGTTTCCATAGCTATACCTTCTCAAGAATGCCATATAGTTGGAATCATGCAGCATGAAGCCCTTTAAAATTGGCTCATTGTATTCAGTAATATGCACTTATATATCCTCTATGTCTTTTCATGACTTGATAGCTCATTTCTTTTCAGTGATGAATAATATTCCATTGCATGGATTTTCAATTTATTTATCTATTTACCTACTGAAGGAAGGTTTGTCAAGGTTTTGGAAATTAGGAACAAAGCTGCTATAAACATCTGTGTGCAGGTTTCTTTGTGGACATAAGTTTTCAACTCCATTGAATAAATACCAGTGAGCATGATTGCTGGATTGTATGGTAAGAGTATGTTTAATTTTCTAAGAATCTCCCCAAATTGTCCTCCAAAGTGCAGTTTGCATTCCCACCACATATTATGTGTTTTTTTCTTTTACTAAAATTAAAAAGAAAAAAGAACAGTGAAGAAGAGTGAAAATGGACAATTAATGAATTGTGTAATATAATTTCAAGAAGCGTTAACTGCTATAAAAAAAAAGCAAGGTGCAGTGTCAGGTTTTTCTATTGCTCATGGATTTTAGAATAAGACAACAAATTGTCTTAAATTGGGCCCTAATGCTTTTTGTGCTTTAGTATAGAAAAATGTTTCCTGTTTTGCCATTGAAATAATTATCTATTTTGGATACACTATGGCTTTCTGGAATGAAACTACATAAAGATGCACTGAAAAAATAATCATTTAGTTTCTTTCTCCCTCTCCCAACATGGCGGCCTCAGCAAAAAAGAAGAATAAGAAGGGGAAGACTATCTCCCTAACAGACTTTCTGGCAGAGGATGGAGGGGCTGGTGCAGGACACACCTATGTCCCAAACCAGTCAGCTGGGCTGATGAAATGGACCGCCTGGAAGGAGATGTTTTAGCTACTTGGCACAGTAATGATGTCGATGTATATAGAGCACCTCCAATGGACCATTCCATCCTGCCCACTGCTCCACGGGCTGCTCGGGAACCCAATATTGACAGGAGCTATCTTCTCAAATCACCATCCTACACTGCTTTCCTAGGGAACCTGCCCTATGATGTGACAGAAGTCTCCATCAAGGAATTCTTTAGAGGATTAAATATCAGTGCATCCAGCAATCCAGAGAGGTTGAAAGGTTTTGGTTATGCCGAGTTGGAGGCCCTGGATTCCTTTCAATACCCTAAGCCTCCATGAAGAGTCTCTAGGTAACAGGAGAATTCGAGTGGACATGGCTGATCAAGCACAGGATAAAGACAGGGATGGCCGTTCTTTTGGCCAAGATAGAAATCGGGATTCTGACAAAACAGACACAGACTGGAGGGCCCGTCCTGCCACAGACAGCTTTGATGACTACCCTCCTAGAAGAGGTGATGATAGTTTTGGAGAGAAGTATCGAGATCGAGATCGTTATGATTCAGACCGATACCGTGATGGGTATCGGGACAGTTACCGTGAAGGTCCACGCCGGGATATGGATCGATACGGGGGCCGTGATTGCTCTGATGACAGAGGCAGCAGAGACTATGCTAGAGGCTATGATTCCAGGATAGGCAGTGGCAGAAGAGCAGTTGGTAGTGGGTACCGGAGGGATGATGACTACAGAGGAGGTGGGGACAGCTATGAAGACAGCTATGACAGACACGACGATCGGTCATGGAGCTCCAGAGATGATTACTCTCGGGATGGTTATAGGTGTGATGATCATGTCCCCCCAAAGACCCAAACTGAATCTAAAGCCTCGGAGCACTCCTAAGGAAGGTGATTCCTCTGCTAGTACCTCCCAGTCCAGTCGAACAGCCTCAATCTTTGGAGGGGCAAAGCCTGTTGACACAGCTTCTAGGGAACGAGAAATGGAGGAATGCCTACAGAAGGAACAGGAGAAATTGCAGCGTCAACTGGATGAGCCAAAACTAGAGTGACGGCCTCGGGAGAGACACCCAAGCTGGTGAAGTGAAGAAATTCAGGAACTGGAACAGTCAAGGACAGGAAATGAGTCATCACAGACTGGGACTTCTGCCACCTCTGGCAAAATGCACGAAAGAGAGAGAGTGAGAAGTCTCTAGAAAATGAAACATTCAATAAGGAGGAAGACTGTCACTCTCCAACTTCTAAGCCTCCCAACCTGAACAGCCTCTAAAGGTAATGCCAGCCCCTCCACCAAAGGAGGATGTTTGGGTGAAGCGAAGTTCTAACCCTCCTGCTCCATCTCAGAGCTCAGACACAGAGCAGCAATCCCTTACAAGTGGTGGTGGGAAAGCAGTTCCAGCTCAACCATCAGAGGAAGGACCATCAAGGAAAGATGAAAATAAAGTGGATGGGGTGAGTGTTCCAAAAGGCCAAAGTGGGAACCCCAGCTGTGGGCCATGAGATGGAGGGATCAAAGATCACTGGAAGGAGTCAGATAGGAAAGATGGCAAAAAGGATCAAGACTCCCGATCTGCACCTGAGCCAAAGAAACCTGAAGAAAATCCAGCTTCCAAGTTCAGTTCTGCAAGCAAGTATGCTGCTCTCTCTGTTGATGGTGAAGATGAAAACGAGGGAGAAGATTACACTGAATATACATCCACTTCCTGTGCTTTCTCTGGGTCTCTCTCCACCCTGGAACATTTGAGAGCAAATCAAACCTCTATCCAGACAAAACAAAATAAAACTCACCATCTCCTGGAGACCTTTCTTAACATTTAAAAAACAAACAAACAAACAAACTGAAATGAAATGAAATGAAATGAAATTATTTTGCATGCTGCTGCAGCCTTTAAAGTATTGAACTAACTGGAGAATCGCCAATGTAGCCAGAGAGAAAGAGATATATTTTAACGGAAAAGTTGTGCATTTTATGACATATGCAATTGCCTGTGTGATTAGTGCCTAGGGGCCTCCATTTAGCAAAATGGCAATGACAGTGACGCAATGTCTGGAATCTGGTTGGGCAGTAGGGCAAGTATGAAGAAGAGATTTCTACCTTTAATTCTTATTGTTCGAATGTGGCATACATAAATCCTCAAACATACATCTGAATAAATTCTTCATCCTTGGAAAGGTAGGTGTAGTCTCTGAAGTTGTTTTAGTCTCCAGGAGGCTGCTAGACCCCCTGTACTTAGTTCTGAGTTACAGGGGCCAGCCTAGGGGGATTTCCTTCATTTTACCCCCCAGGGGGGTAGCTGGGAATGAGTCTACAGGCCAATAAAGAACAGGACCTCTTGGTGACCAAAATAAGTGGGAAAATCCTGGTTTGAAAAGGAGCTTTGGGGAGGTAATGAATTATTTTGCACCAGTAATAGTGGAAAATGGTATGACCTCCAATAAACACATGAATGGTAACTTCCTGGAGCAGGTTGCACTTTAGGGTTTGTGGGAATTCTCAAGTCTCTTATGTGTCCTGGTTTCACCCTATCTTAAACACTGTCCTTTCTGAAAGTTCCAATATATCCATATTCTGTTGAAATCCTGAGGCTTTAAAAATTTAGACTCTAGTTGTTGTCTTATGTTCCTCATGCTACTCTTTCCTGTTACCTCCCTAAAAGCAGGTTCTGTTTAAGCCACATACCCAGCAGGCATTCTATATCAGTCTCTGGGGGCTGTCAAATGAGGAATCGCTGCTTTTCTCAAACAAATTTTGGCTCCTTCATGTTTTTTGACTCCTATTCTCCTGCTCCTACTTTTTTGACCCCTTTCACACCTCAAAAAACTCTAGAATTAATGGTCTTAGGTGGTGAGTGAGGGTGGATAAATAAGGAACAGTTAAATTGGGAGCCTTTCATATGACCTTGATTGGGGTTTTGGGGGCATTTTTTTTTTTTTTTACAGGTTTCCTTTTCTCCACTGAAACCCCATACCAATGTTTGGATTTATAATGTGGCCTAGACCAATGTATAGTTTTGTTTTGTTTTTTTAGCTTCCCTTGAGAGAATAAATGATAATGGAGAGAACTAAAAAAAAACCCAAAACAAAACAAAAAAAACAAACAAACAGATAATCATTTCCCATGCCAATTTTCTCCAAGGAATAAACAGTATAAAATTATTATTTAAGTATTCAGCCTACTAGGGGAATAAAAACCCTGATACCAGTGAGTTGAAAAATACAAATTAAATTGTTTTTTCCTTTTATAAGTTTTCATAAACAAAGAGCTTCCCCATTCAGTAATTCTAAAAATAAAACTAATACAAAACACCCAAACTTGTGTCTTATGGAGTTCCATTATGAATTAAATGGGATGTTAATAAATGGTATTTATTTTTGTAAGTTATTCATCTATTATTTGGATTTGCTTCTTCTCCTGTCTATCATGAAAGCAGCACTCATTCCATCCTCTCCAATTTGTTTAAATGGATTCCTCTCCCACCACCATGAATTTCCTTTACTTACACCTCTGACTAACCTTAGCTCCTTCATTCTGCCATTTCCAGTCCATGTTCTTGAGTAAAGACTAATTAACATGTAAAGGTTTCATGGAAGGGATAGAACCCATTTCAAGTTGGGACATGAAAAATGGTTAAGCACATAGGTCCTTGGACTAATGTTGTATTGATGATGCACAGAGGAGGGGGTAATGGATTGCAGGAGGGGCTGGGATGCAAAAGAAACAGAATAATGAATCTCTGATGATTGAAAACAAAGCAGCTCTCCAATGGATATAATCATGTCCCTATTGTTATATGACTACAGCTTACTTTTTTATAGAGAATTTGAGTGTAGCAAGTAAATAAGAGAATGAAGATCCTTGAGATGTTTGGAATGGGGTGGAATATATACAAGAGAGCATTGCTAACAAAGACATGGTGATGTAAATGCACCATGTGTGACTAGGGACCTGCAGTGATTAAAGTATTATTTACACACTCTGGTCTGAGGGACAGTAAGAAAATTGAGTGAGGAGGACAGGATAATAGAAGAGTTTGATGGTTTCTGGATATATTTTATTTTATCAGTAAATATCTAATCACTCTTTTGCAAAGAACCTTTCTTTCCTGTTGCAAATCCACGTGTGTTTTGAGTGGGGTTGACCCTAAGTAACCAAAGGGTAGAAATGTGACTCAGACTTGGCCAAAGTTCCCTGTTCCCCTAGCCATTGGTGATTAGCTCAGGCATGCAAAGGATTCAGGATTTTTCTGCTGCTGCAACCTGAAAAGCCTGTCTCATTTACATATTTTTACTAAGTTGGTCGGATGTGAATCAGATGGTTCTTGGTCTTCTTGTCTGCTACACAGAGAGACACATGAGCGATGCAATGATACTTTTTAGAAGTTGGAGCAATAGAGCCCTATCTTACCTAATATGAATTTTTATTTAAGTGAAATATAGAGATTTTGTGTATTTGCTTGTTTAGAACGATTTCCTAAGCAAATATTTATTATACATAGCAGTACTTATTGATGTACTAATTTTGCCTTAGAAACCCATGACAATAATGATGATGATGATGATAGTTTCCATTTGCTAGGAGATACAATTCTAAATATGCTAAATGTCTTATATGCTTTCTTTCCTCATTTAGTAAATTAACAATATTCTGAGGTACCTAAAACAATGTGTAAAATAATATTTACAAAAGAAATGAAATAAGAAATTAAATCTTTCTCTTCCCTTGAAGCATGGCAGAAAACACAAAATATTCTTCTATCAGAGAACAGAAACAGTGGCTCAGATGCAGCCAGGGGCACAAGCCACACAATTTAAACTGAGAATCCTTCCGAAAATTGTTTACGATGTTGACATCTAGCCAACATTCTGAAGGTAGGAAATGACAACTTGGTGGAATTAATTGATTGCAACAGTAAATAAAATGAAATTTAAGGCAGACTCTAATCCCCCATAAAACAGCAGTCCTGGCTTGCTTCTGAAAAGCTGAGTAAAAATTCTGTGTCCTTGAAAAGTAGAACGTTCACTGATGTAGTTGTATTTGACAGTGGAAATTTTCAGATTTATTTTTCTGTGTATTATGTGTTAGCTGTATCCATCAGATTACCTGTCCCAATGTCTTCTTATAACACATACATAGAGCATTGATTTGGGGCTAAAAACATATTCTTTGAAAGTAACCTGTACTGAAATTAGATTCAGCTAAGATCAAAATTAGCTGCTGCACAACAATAAACAACTAACAATATTTTCCCTAACAAGGGAAATTTTGAAGGATCAACCTTTTTTATATTTGCTTTCTTGATCATGAATGAATACCCATAAATTCTAATTCTTTCATTCCTTTCAAACTCCATCCCTTTAATGGAGCACTCAGTGACCACCACACCTGTGTATATATTGCCCCTATCAGCCCCCTTACAATATTTTATTGTAAAATGCTTATTTAAATTACGTTTTTATTGTAGTTATTTTGTGTAACTTTTATAATTCTCATTGTATCATTATATACCATGTGGAAAATATTACCTATTATATAATATTAAATTCTGTTCTTTACATTCTTCATTGTCTGAGGTTATTTTGTATAATTAAAATGTAATATTTATATTCCTTAGAAATCTAACACTAGGTTGGAACAATACTGGCCATTAAGTAATATGTTTATTCTAGAAATGAAGATATAGATAAGTCTTATATATACATTTAAATAAATAATACTAGAGTACTCCTGTAGACCAATTTATACCTAATATAACATTCCCTCATTGGCTGTTGAAAAAAAGATTTAAGCAGTTTACTTGGATTACACAAAATGCCATAGATGATGGAATGGTTAGATTCATATCATCCCCAAATTCATGTCCACCTGGAATCTCAGAATGTGGCTTTATTTAGAAATGGGGTCTTGCCCATGTAAGTTAAAACCAGGTTACACTGGATTAGCGTCAATCCTAAATTCAATAACTGGTATCTGTATAAGATAAGGAGAGAACACACACAGATAGAGACACACAGAGAAGGCCACATAAAGATGGAAAAAGAGATTCTTGACAAGCCAAAGAATGTCAAGGATTGCTAGGACCTACTGGGAAGGAGGAGGAAGGATTATTCCCTAGAACAGTCAGAGGAAGCATGGCCCTGTCAACACTTTGATTTTAGTCCTCTCGCTTGCAGAACTGAGAGAGTAGATTTCTGTTGTTTAAGCCACCCAGTCAGTAGTATTTTATTACAGTAGCCCTAGGACCTAATATAGATGTGTTGCAGTAAATTTTAAATAACTGGATACACAATTAACCAGAATAACCAGTTGACCAAAATTTCTCAGAAATAATCACTAAAAAGGCAAATCAGCAGAAATCAAGTGAAGAGATTATGACAGAATTACTTGAAAACATCTCAGGCATGCCTGGGCCAGTACATATTTGACTCTAACTCTTACACCTGTTCATCAGCAGGCAAGCATGATAACCCATTTTCAGAAGGATAACCCAGAAGCACTCTATCTATTACATGATGGAATGAATATCCCATAATCTTCACTTGAGTGTCTTTATTAATGCAAGATGGAATAGTTTATTTTAGAGATTTATAGCCACAAGAGTTGAACTAAAATGGGTTTTCTTCTTAAATTACTCGAGTTTTCTCTAGATTGGTGGTTACTAACCTTTGTTTGTTTGTTTGAGTCATGGACTCTCTAACAATCTAGACCCTCCCCTTTGAAAATATATACATATACACCAATATTTTTTTCTGTTATCTTATAATTTCAGAATGATCACAGGTTCCCTGAATCAATTTTTATATCTTGTAGGATCTCTAAGCATCTTTATTGTAGAGAGTAACAAATTAGGGAAGACAACTTTGATCCTCAAGTTTGGGCATAGTGTTTATAATGCTTACTCAATTCATTTAATGTACTGGTGCTAAGAACGGATTATGTATGGTCTTAATTTATTCTCACTGTACACAGAGTCATGGCCCTGTGTTTTTCTTTTGTGAAGAAAAAATCTGACTTATAATATTATAGGAAAGGCAGGATTCTAACATCAAAGAGTCAACACCTAGGTGACAAAATAATTCAGACAAAAGCAAAGTGAAAATCACATGATAAGAATAAGCAAGATGCCAGGTATGCACATGAGATATTGTAACATACATACATACACAATTGGATACTCTATCAGTGGTACTTATGTTTCATAACTACTCAAAAACCCATCATTGATGGCCTACCATATACTGAAGCTGATTACCATGGGCTCTAACCATTTATTAAGAAAAGTTTTTAATACACAGGCTACCAAATTTTGGAATATTGTTTCTACAATGTGAAAACTTTATTAATGTTAAACCCATATTTCCAAGGGAAAAAAAATAATTAAAGCAAGCAGATTAAACACTAAACGACTACACCCCCTTTGTTTCTAAAGTTCCACTGCAGCTCCAGGGCAGACATGACTTAGGTTTCATTAATCAGACATGATCCCTGTGATATGTAGATATATAAACTAGTCACATAAGAAAATAGGCTCGGTATCATCCATTGGCTGATGCACAAGGTATAGGGCTGAGGGCTACCAGGGCCAGCAGTGATGGGGCATCAAGCCGGCTCGCAGCTTCCTGATTTGGGCAGGAAGAGCCCTGCCTTAAGACACCCAGCTCAGGGGGTATTTGCAGAGTTGTTCCTAAAAGTCAGCCAACAAGCTGTATATTCAGTTCTCCTAACAATGTTGTGGCATCCCTACATGGCTTCCTAAATCCTTGTCTTCTTATCAGAAGATTATTTTTGCCACAACTGGGGTAACTGGTACACTATCCCTAAAAACCCATGTTCTATCCCTCTCATGCCTGGATATGTGTTAATGACTATTTGAACTATTTGGAAATTCACAGATTGGACAGTGACTTGACCAGGGGCAAGATTTTTCTCCCAGGTACTTATAAAAACAGCAATGCAACAAGATATATGTATATATCTTGCTATATGAACAATGAGAAAAATAGATGAGCAAAAAAATTGAGAGACAAGAAAGAGAAAAATTGAGCCACGAAATAGTGAGAGGGCAAGCCTGCCACTGAGAGTAGCTTTGACAAATTTCTGATTTCCATCATTGGGCAGAGGAAGGCCCACTTTTTATGGCTCCTGACTTTATTATTTTTTTAGTATGATTCTTTATTTCATCCTTATCTTGAATGGATCTCAGGAAAAGAATCCATCACAAGAATCTAGGGATAACTTTCCCAACTTGCCCTTCTTTCCTCCCTCCCTTCCTTCCTTCCTTCCTTCTTTCTTTCCTTCCTCTTTTCTCTTTAATCTCTATATGCTCACTATTTTAATATAAACCATTTTCATACTAATTTAAATCAAGTATAGCCAACTATGTATTCCTTTATAAACTCTTGAACATTATCAGACTCACATGTTTCATTAAGGAGTTTCACCTAATCAAAGATGCTTGTCCCAATACCTAATTTGTCTAGTATTTCAATACCTATATATTATCCTGTTCATCACTTGATATTTTTTTTTAAATCTAGGACCAATATAGACAAACATTTTACTCTAGGGAAGAAAAGGATGAAATTAAAGAAAATTGCAAAGTGCAAAGTCAAAGAGAATTCTAAGCTTTGGGTCCCTGAGATTGACTATATCACATAATGACACAATTAGCATATATATGGAAGTCAGAGAAGAGAGCTTGATTTGTTTGTTTGTTTTATTTTCTGGTGCAAAATTGTATATTTGTTGTAACCATAAAATTTCCAAATATAAAATAAGCAACTGAATGCACAAAGATGGATTACATGAGACATCAGAACTAGAGACAGATTAGGAAGTTGCCAGAAAACTGGTGACGTATCTACTATAAATCAATTTTTTAATTGTGAGAAACCTCACATGATGCAAATCTGTATACTAAAAATACAGGGTGTATGGAAAAAAATGTGATTGGGAAAGGTAATAGCAAAACTAATAAAAATATAACTACAATTTAATATTTTACAGCATTTATCCCAAAAATCAGTCAATCCTTTTCAGCCTTACAGTTAGGATTTAGTGGTTTTTCCTTTGAGATGTAGATCCTAAAGGGAAATGACTTTTAATAAAGTACAGTATCATCAAAATTAAAATCTGATGATATCTTTCACTAATCTCTTATTCTAATGCTGGGGGAAACCCTTAACAGAATCTTCTATATTCACAGCTTGGCCAGACATCTTGGTGCAATGACAACTATTTTTTTCTTTTTAATGTCTGAAGGCACTAAATTATCAGTACAAGCACTAAAGCACAATATACTCTTCTGTCTATTTTGTTTTGTCATTGTACTGATAAAGGTTTTTGTTAAATGTGACCAGGCTTCAAACCCTAATATGCTGGGAAAAATTACATATAAACCAAAAACAATTCTTAAAATTTTACTGACATCATTCCATCATCTATTACTGGTCACTATAGTGATTTGGTACTAAAAAAAAAAAAAAAAATACATGTGGTGGTGGAATGTATTTAACTTGAATGTTAGAGATTCATTCATGAAAGAGAATATAGACAGAAAAGTGAGAGCTAAGTCCTGAAACTTGGAGGCTACCTAAATCTCAGTGAAGCTTCTGTAAGTAAAAACATTCCAGTCCAAGACACAGAGTAAATAAAAGTGATGCCCAAGTGATGGTAGAGACTGAGATGCAGATAAATGAAATACAGGAGCTTCAAAGGCTTGGATTGACTCATAGCTCACACTCCAGTCAAATTCTACTTTCTTAGTATAAGAATTACTTCTTTGCCTCTTTCCTCCTTACGTTACTCTTTGTATTCTCCAGTGTTGTCACCCAGTAATGATTTTAGGTTCAGAAGGATTCTGCCTCGCAACCTTTGAGTCATGGGCTCCCATGTAGCCTGTCCCAGGTGTGCCTGCCTAGGTGAAAAAATCAAAAAGCCTTCTGACTTGCACAGCATTTGCTTTAAAAAAAAAAAAAAAAGTGTGTCTAGTTTTCCCCCTTCAAGGGACATTTTAAATCTTAACAATTAAATCCCTAGATGTTAATGTAAAAGTGTCATTTAGAAGTTGCTCTCACATATGGGAAAAAAAAAAATGCTGGTCATTCTTTAATAAATTTTCAACAGTCCCTCCTTTTATTGGGACTTCCCCTAATACCCTCACTCAGAAGTACTCTGGGGACTTCAAGTTTCTCCCATAAATCTCTTTATACTTTTGTATTTTTTAAAATCAATTTACCTTTTTTTTCTTTTTTTATGTATTCCTAAACTAAAAATCTCCCAAGCCTTGCTGCAAATCTTACTTTTGTGTGGGAAATCTTCCAGGCAGAGTTCATATAATTTTACTGCACAGAATTATGAGTCAATTAAATTGTTCAAACACTACATACTAATCTTTTGTCAAAATAACAAACCTAAAAATTCAATTAATACAAAAAAATCAAATTAAAAGCTTATGATAGATGTTCACCATTCAGTTGAAGATGTATGTTCACCATTAGGTTCTTCTTTTAAGAAATCAAAAACTGTTTCTTGTTATCAATTTTCATCTTGTAAATTTTCAATATGATGCAAGTGAATAGTAGTAAATTTAATTACAAAACTTACCTTTAACAGATAAAGCTTTTTGTAGAATTGTATTGCTTTTAGAATTTTCCTAGCCTACATGCTTGGAAAATTAATGTTACACTATAGAATATCCCCCAGAAACAAAATATTTTGTTTTCCCCATAGGTACTTGTTATGAATAAATTATAGTTTGATTTTGTAAATTCTTCCTCCTTAAATGAATGCTAGATTTTTAAAAATGATCTAAGATTAAAAGTTAACTGATGAGACTTACATAGAGATTTAAATTAACTCACAATCCTATGAATATCATAAAACTGGATTCATGCCGCTATGTGTATGTATGTATACATATATGTGTGTATGTGCAAACATACTTTTTTCCTATTTTAATACTGCCTTTAACATTGTTTTAAATGTTCCACTTGTTCTAAATGATCTGGGGAAAGTTTCTGCCCTTTCATTAAGCTCTCAGTGAATCCCAATGGAGAAGAAATTATCCAGGACCACTAGTCTTCCTGGAAATCTGATCTGCTGGCATTTTGCACTATAAATAGGAAATCCAAAAAGATTTATGCTTTAGGGAAAACGTTACCAAGTCCCCCCCATCACACTTTCTTAAGGAGACTCAGAAGAAAAAATCATTAGAAAGAAGTGAAAATACAATAGAATATCAGAAAGCCATTTAAAATTTCCTTGCTTTTGCCCATAAAGTCTTTGTACATCTGATAAATGATTCTAATGTCATAATCAGAGCACTGATGCTGGGTGTTAATATGAAGTCATTTGTAAAGCCTATAGTTTAACGTTGACATCAGGTGGAAACAATTTAGGAATAATGTAGCCTACCTGTTTTTAAATGTATCAAAAAATAAAAAGAAGGAAGGAAGGAAAGAGAAACTGGTTAAAGCTAAACTGATAGATTTGGGATTCAAAATAAACTATAATTAGTGGGATTGATCAAGGAAGATGTATCATTAATTTGTCATGGTTTAATAGTCCTAAATAACTAATTCTATTCAAGAAAAAAGAAAAAAAAACACGTAGAAATAGAAACACAATGGAGAAATTTTTAAAAATAAAATACCTGCACAACAAGATAGAAAAAGAATCAAAAGGGAAAAAAAGTGTATAGGATTTTATAGAGTCCTTACATTTTAAAGGTTATAATGAAAGTAGTTACAGCTTATTTTGTTCAAATTTACATTACTCTAGAATTATCTCACATAAATTTTTCATTCTATGTTGGTTCTTCTGAGCATGAGGTCAATTTCTACTGAACTTTCTTTATCAGTGCCTGTCATGTCATTTGGCAGACAAATTTACAAAATGAAAATATATTTTTTAGAATTCTCCAAGCAAAATATAATTAGAAGGGAAAATGTACTAGAGATGTTTCAACTAATAACATTTTCAAATATAGTAAAAGTAGGGATTATCTATTCTGAAGTTTTTAACTTTACAGTTTCTCTCCATTAGTATATAACTGAAGGACAAATCTGATTGTGATTAACACTCCAAAACTTGTGGCAAATCAATATATGTTTATGTATATTTTTTTATTTATATAAAATTTTCCTGAAATATGTCTTACCTCATTCTGAAGATCTCGGATCATTTTGCTCTTTCTTTCCACTTCAGTCTTTAAAAAATTAATCTGAAAAAGAATAGAAAATTATGTAGACACATTTCAAATTCCTTTTTTTCACCTTTTATAAATTTATTGTCATAATTTTTGAGGGGTGATATAATGGTTATCATTTTATCAGCAAGTACTGAAAAAGAACAAAGGATTAAAATTTTTATAACTGAAACTTCATTGCCCAATTCCTACATATGTCTACTGGTTATATAAAAATATCCTTTTCTTATATAGTAAATGATTCATTTTTAAATTAAGAAACTATGCACATTATGGCTGCGATTCTCTTCTCTGTTTAAAACCTCAATTTTAACAAAGTGTAGTTCTTAAAACAAACAAACAACAAAACCTAGATTCTAGGAATAGGCTTAGGAATCTCTATTCCTAAAACACTCTCCAGGTAATTTTGACCTATGGTCAGGTTTGAAATTACCCAGTGATATGCCTGACCTCAAAATCATGAAACAGAATAAATATTGTACCAAATAAACCATGATGTTTCCTGTTGAGTATGGTATCATTATGATAAAAACTAACTATATGAAACTTTTAACTTCTCCAATTTTCAATATTTGGTAATCACATTTGACAAAGTAAAAGGATGCAGGTGTTTATTTTACTGATATATTTAATTTAATTTAATGTATTGAAAGTATTATCGTTTTGACATAAAACAGACTTTTAATGACATAATTGATGTTATTCTTCTGCAGTATGTCTTTAAAAGCTACTGTGTGTTTTACACTTACAGCACATCTCAGTTTGGACTAGCCATTTTGCAATGTTCAATAGCCTCACATATCTATTAGCTATGGATTGGACTGCATAGAGGAACCCTGGAATGATACAAAATAGGCTGGTGATGTGGTTGTCTGGGAGATGTTTGCACTTATGGATCATGATGATATTAACATACTATTGAGTTTGTATATATGAGGTATGATAATAAAGTTCATGAACTTGTTGCAATGATGTTAACTTTTTTATTGATATCAGAGGGATTATTCATTATGAATTTGTACCAACTGGACAGTTAACCAAGTTTACTATTTGGAAGTGCTGAAAGGGCTGCGTGAAAAAGTTAGATGGCCTCAACTTTTCACCAACAATTCATGTCTCTTACATCATGACAATGCACCATGTGAGGGAGTTTTTAGCCAGTAAACAAATAACTGTATTGGAATACCCTCCCTACTCATCTAATATGGCCCCCAATGACATCTTATTTTACCTGAAGATAAAGGAAATATTGAAAAAAAGACATTTTAATGATATTCAGAGCATCAAGGGTAATATGATGACAGCTCTGATAGCCATTCCCGAAAAAGAGTTCCAAAATTGCTTTGAAGGATGGACTAGGTACTGGCATCAGTGCATAGCTTCCCAAAGGGAGTGGTTCGAAGGTGACCATAGCGATATTCAGCAATGAGGTACATAGCACTTTTTCTAGGATGAGTTTGTGAACTTAATTGTCCAACCTTCTATATTTAATATTTCCAACCAACTTTATAGGGTTTCTTGTTCTTCTTGTGTATTGTTAATACCTCCCTTATGCAGTACACCCTCCATGGGTGTACTGCAGATGTGTAGCCTAAATTCTTAGTTCCTCTATTTCAATAATTCTGCTCCAGAGTGCACATGTGGTCCAATGTGTGTTTTGCTCTTTTAGTAGTTCCATATCTCATACCTCAGATATCATATTATTTTAGCACTTAAGTTATTTTCACTTTGGGTTATTAGCTACTCTGGGTGATAATGTGTATAAGAAAAAGGCCAAAAGAGGAGGAGGAGGAGGAGGAGGAGGAGGAGGAGGAGGAGGAGGAGGAGGAGGAAGAGGAGGAGGAGGAGAAGGAGGAGGAGGAGGAGGAGGAGGAGGAGGAGGAGAAGAAGTAGAAGAAGAAGAAGAAGAAGAAGAAGAAGAAGAAGAAGAAGAAGAAGAAGAAGAAGAAGAAGAAGAAGAAGAAGAAGAAGAAGAAGAAGAAGAAGAAGAAGAAGAAAGGCAGGCAGCTGTCTTGGTGAGAAAGGGAAAGATCTCAGGTAGAGAAGCTCAGAATTGCAGCACCAAGGTCGGGAGAGTGGTAAGGACACCACCATTTCTGATTCCTTGACCTTCCTCCTTCAGCAGGACTTTGGGCTGCACTGATGTCACTGTGATAACAGAGGCATCTGAGCTGTTGCTACTGACTTCCAGGATGAAGGACAGGGAGGTGATACTCCAAAGGAAGAGTGGGGAAAGCGGGGAAGCAGAAACTACAGATGCCTTCAGACTGCCCTCTCCTGCACCCTACTGCTGCCCTCCCCAGCCTTCAGCAACTGGTCCTCAATATACATTCACTCATTCCTGTGAATCACCTGTCTTCCCAGAAGTTACTCATGGTTTCATTTTTTGTGTGTTTGTTTTTGGTTTCCCCTTGTTTTTGTTTATCCTTTAGTGCTTATTTACCCCTAACTTCTATAGTTTCTCTAGGCTTGATTTTGGGGGAAGGAGTTAGAAATGTCATCAGTTTACTGTCTGGAAAACAATTCACCAAATATGCATTTAATAAGTGCTTCTGATGATCCTGGGTGAAAAAAAGATGATTTATTCTAAGATTTCTAGTTCTTAGTAAAAGGCTAATAAGCATTAGTTAAATGGATGTACAAGCAAGAAGCCTCTGATGAAATCATATGATCAAACCTGGCCTCTCTACACATATTTTGAATATAAAAATGTAGGAAATTGAGGCCACCACTAAGGAAATAGATTAGAGTGAAAACTGCAAGAGCATGTCAAACATAAGAAAAAATACTTATGTGTATATGTGAATATGTACTGAATGTGATTAAAATGCATTTCTATAATACACTATTCTAGTAGGTGTGGAAGTCAGGTGGTGAGAAGAGAATGTTGAAGGACACTTTTATCTCCTACTCATAAAAAATTTGCAAAACAACTGAATATATCATTTATTTAAGGATCTATGTAGGGAAGTGATTCCAAAATAAACCTATTTGATATTTTGCTTGGGTGTGTTTATTTTTTGAATACATTATTATAAACTACCAATATGTAAAATATTTGAAGAACGTTATTAATGATGATTGCATTCCTGTTTTTTTAACATCCTTTTGTGAGATAGACTATTGTCAAAAAATCTTCCTTTTAAACAGGGATTTATAAAACTATAACCACTTTTCTTTTTCTCCCCTAGTGGAATACATAAAGAGGCAATCATGGACAAGTGATACAGTAACAGCAGGTATGCATGTGTTATTGTAATCACATATCGGAGGATCCCACATGGGAGGGCAGTGAGTCTGTGAAAGTCAGGAGGGAAACTCAGAAGATGAGTGCTCTGCTCTGTGGAATATTTCAGAATATTTCAGAAGTTTCTCATTAAATTGTCCAATATTCACTGAAAGAATGGGCATTCATCTTTCTAAGAAAGGGGTGACCAGTCTATTTTCTAGTTTTGATGTTTCCTTCCCTGGGGTATGAATAAAAGGTCTAGAGTGTTCTTATCATAGATGACATAGTTTTCATCAGCCCCTGTTCCAGAATGTCACAGTGGACAATTCTCTTAAGGGGACTGCAGCCACATAAGGAGAAGCTCCCATGGGTGACACACAGCTTCTGACTTCAACGCTGTCTGAAATGTATTCTCTTCTATTCTTCAACTTTCGTCTCCTGTTACGTCTTCTCAGGCAAAGACCAAAGACCAAGATAGTCCCCTCTCATTTACATGTTGGGCCAGCTCTAGGAAAACTTCCTTTGAAGCTGTTCATTTGGATTTTTGTTTTGTCTTGTAAACTGTCACCATAGTAATGCGTACATTGTCTAATGTCACGTGAGATGGTTGAACAGGTGTATAACACGTGTACATTTGTTAACTTTATGAGGGGAGTGAGGTGCACCTTATGGTATTACCTCACATCACCTAGTTACACCAAGGTATTCATTTCTAATCAAAAGGCTATACATTTTTTTCATTTTCTAAAAAACTATAATGAAAAAACAGGATCCTGAGCTGAAATATATTCTGGTCTTTCCACATAAACACAAATACACAGTTACACACATATATGTACATATATCTCTTTACGTATATAAACCTATCTGGTTTTAAAATTATTTTTATGTTTTGTTGGTTTTTTTTTTTTATTTTTTTTATTTTTTATTTTTTAGCTGAGCCATCCTGCTCAGCCATCCTGCTCAACGGCAACTCAGCTCAGGATGGCATCGAACCGCTGTTGCTCAGAGCTCAGCTCGCACTCTTGAGCGAGCTCTTAACCAACTGAGCCACTCGGCCGGCCCTAAAATTATTTTTAAAACGACAATGATAGCAAATAAAAAGAAAAGTCAATCTTCAGTTAAGAAAATAGAAGCCAATGGTAAAAAAACAGCCATCTCAATAGTAGTTATTAATAACAGTGAGAATGAAGCCATGTTTAACCTTGATCACTGACAGGTAAACTGTCTGATTCCCACCAAGAAAGGGTTTCTAATTTTCTGGGAACTCCAGGCCAGTCTCCAACAATTTTTTTTTTAAATTAGTTTCAGGTGTACAACACAGTACAATAGTTATATTTTTTACCCCTCAAAGTGACAACCCCCCTCCCCCAATTCGCCACCCCACTCCTCCCCCCCATATCATATATATCTATTACATTTCCTCTGACTCCCTTCCACAGTATAATCCACATCCCGTGACTACCTATATATTCAATTACAGTTGGTATACAATATTATACAACATCAGCTTCAGGTGTGCAGTGCAGTGAACAAGCCTCTACTCCATCCATGAAATGGTCTCCCTAACAAGACATGTGACCATCTGACACCCCACAAAATATTTACAACATTATTAATTATATTCCCCGAACTGTCTTTCATATCCCTGTGGCAATATTGTAGTTGCCTATTTTTGCTGTCTAATCCCTTCCCCTTCTCCCTCATCCCCACCCCTCCCCAACTAGCAACCCTGTTTTTCCTCTATATCTATGAGACAATTTCTGTTTCCTTTGCTCATTCATTCAGTTTTTCAGATTCCACATATAAGTGAGATCATATAGTATTTGTCTTGCTCCAACTGACTTATTTCACTTAACATAATAGTCTCTAGGTCCATCCATATCATTGCAAATGGTACGATTTCATTCTTCTTTATAACGGAGTAATACTCCATTGTATAAATGTACCACAGTTTCTTAATCCAGTCATCTACCGATGGGCATTTCGGTTGTTTCCAAGACTTGGCTATTGTAAATAGCACTGCAATGAACATAGGAGTGAATATATTTTTTCGAATTAGTGTCTTGGGTTTTTCGGGATAAATACCTAGGAGTGGAATTGCTAGATCAAAACGTAGTTCCATTTCCATTTTTTTGAGATACCTCCATACTGACTTCCATAGTGGCTGCACCAATCTGCAATCCCACCAACAGTGCAGCAGGGTCCCCTTTTCCCCACAGCCCCGCCAGCACTTGTTGTTTGTTGATTTATTGATGATAGCCATTCTGACCGGAGTGAGGTGGTATCTCATTGTGGTTTTTATTTGCATTTCCCTAATGACCAGTGAGGTTGAACGTTTTCTCATATGCCTGTTGGCCTTCTGTGTGTCCTCTTTAGAGAAATGTCTCTTCATATCTTCTGCCCATTTTTAAATTGGGTTGTTTGTTTTTCTTTGGTGTTGAGTTTCATGAGTGTTTTATAAATTTTGGATATTAACCCCTTATCAGATGTATCATTGGCAAATACATTCTCACATTCAGTAGGCTTCCTTTTTGTTTTATTGATGGTTTCCTTTGTTGTGAAAAATTTTTTAAGTCTGATATAATCCCATATGTTCATTTTTTCTTTTACTTCCCTTGCCCACAGGGATGTATCAGTAAAAATACTGCTCTGGGTAATGTCTGCAAATGTATTCCCTATATTTTCTTTTAGGAGATTTATGGTTACAGGTTATCCTTACACCTCAGGGAACTGGAAAAAGAACAACAAAAGAAGCCCAAGGGGAGTACAAGAAAGGAGATAATAAAGACCAGAGCGGAAATAAACGATATATAGAGAACAGAAAAACAATACAAAAGATCAATGAAACCAAAGCTGGTTTTTTGAGAAGATAAACAAAATGAACAAACCTCTAGCCAGGCTCATTAAAAAAAAAAAAAAAAAAAAAAAAAAAAGAGAGGGGACTCATATTAGTAAAATCAGGAACAAAAGAGGGGAAATGACTACAGACATCACAGAAATACAAAAAATTCTAAGTAATTATTATGAGCAACTATATGCCAACAAATTTGACAACCTGGAAGAAATGGATAATTTTCTAGAAGCATACAACCTTCCAAAGCTAACGCAAGAAGAAATAGAAAATCTAAATAGCCTGATTACTACCAAGGAAATTGAATCAATAATCGACAAGCTCCCAAAAAACAAAAGCCCTGTACCAGACGGCTTCACAAGTGAATTTTATCAAACATTCTAAAAAGAACTATCACCTATTCTTCTCAAACTATTCCAAAAAATCTAGAAGGAGGGAAGGCTCCCAAACTCTTTTTTATGAAGCCACTATCACCCTGGTTCCAAAACCAGATAAAGACAGCACAAAAAGGAAAACTACAGGCCAATCTCCCTGATCAATATAGATGCAAAAATTCTCAATAAAATATTAGCAAACAGAGTTCAGCAATATATTAAGAAGATCATACATCATGATCAAGTGGGTTTTATCTCTACTATGCAAGGCTGGTTCAACATCTGTAAATCAATTAATGTGATACACTACATCAACAAAATGAAGAATAAAAATCATGTGGTCATTTCAATAGATGCAGAAAAAGCATTTGACAAAATCCAACAGCCATTTATGTTAAAAACCTTTAGCAAAGTGGGAATACAGGGCTCATATCTCAACATAATAAAGGCCATATATGATCAACCTACAGCTAACATCATACTCAGTGGGGAAAAGCTAAAACCATTCCCCTTAAGATCAGGAACAAGACAAGGCTGTCCACTTTCTCCTCTTTTATTCAACATAGTTCTGGAAGTTCTAGCCACAGCAATCAGACAACAAAAAGAAATAAAAGGCATCCAAATTGGCAAGGAAGAAGTAAAATTGTCATTATATGCAGACAATATGATGATGTATATAGAGAACCCCAAAGACTCCATCAAAAAACTATTGGAATTGATAGACGAATTCAGTAAAGTAGCAGGATATAAAATCAATTTTCCAACAATTTAAAGCCAGTTGTTGTTTTTTTTTTGTTTGTTTGTTTTTTGAGGGCAGTGTCACTGGCCCTCATATGTGGGACCCAAACTGGGGCCTCGGGCATCCCAAACCAGCTCTTAACCACCGCGCCACTTGGCCAGCTAAAGCCAACTTTTAATAGCAGTTGCTGGCAACTCATTGCAAAATAATTATTTTGAAGGGCAACATAATTATTTTGAAGAGAAATACAAATAGAATTAAGGACAAATATCATCCTAAATTATGAACAATGAGATGTATATTATTTTAATTTTCATTTTATCAGGTACTCATTCTTCTCTCATTTCCGATAATTCTTACTTTGATATTAATAGATATCAAAGGGATTAAATGGTTACAAAATGGAACAGTAACAGTGATGATAATGATGATAACTGATTGTGGATATTGTGATTTATAATAAGAAATTACATATATGTAGATAGATATAGATATAGATATATAGATATATACACACATATATATTCTTAATTTCTGGATCACAGCTCCTAAAATCCTTGGAATTTCCTAAGTGCTTCTGGTCTGTACCTAAGGATGGGAGTGGGTTGCTAACCATGTGACAGTAGGGTTGGAACTTTGAGTCCATTCCCCTGACCTCTAGGGGAAGGACAGGGGCTAGAGGTTGAATTGTCAATGGCCAATAATTTAATCAATGATGCCGAAGGAATGAAGCCTCTATGAAATCCCAAAGGTGATGGTTCACATGCAGATTTGGAGAGAGTGACGCACTTGAAAGCATGGCAGCTCCATGCCCCCTCCCCATACCTTGCCCTAAGCATCTCTTCCATCCTACTGTTACTGAGTTATATCCTTTAACAATAAACTGGTAAAGTAAAATATTTAAGTTCTGTGAGCCACTCTAGCAAATTAGTCAAAGGAGGTGTTTATTCAAACCTCCAATCTGTAGCTGGTCGGTCAAAAGTACAGGTGACAACCTCGGCCTGTGACTGATATCTGAAGTCGGGGATTGAGGACAATCTTGTAAGACTCGGATATAATTTTGAAATTGTTTACAATTGATTATACACTCTGTTCAACACTTTGCATGCATCAGTTCATATAATCACCGAATAAATTGTTACATAAGTAGAACTGACATGCTTTTTACAATAAAAGAGTCTCAGAGATACAAAATAACTTTCTTATATTTACTCAGCTAAGAAGTGGTGTAGATGAAATTGAGAAAAAGATGGAGAGAGTGAAGAGGAATGATATTAATTTAGTGTTTACTATATACTATATGCTAGATATGATTTTAGGGAAAGTGTATATGTTCTTTTCATTTAAACCATTATCAAAATTCTGCAAAGAAGGAAGCCTGTAGAAGTTCAAGAGCTTGCTCGACTTCACAGAGCTAATATGTTGGCCCACTAGAAATTTAAAACTAGAAAAATCTTATTCCGGAGTACATGCTAGGTTAGGGAGTTTAGGGAGTTTCTGATTTAGCAGAGTATTTTGGGGTGGGAAAGGGAAACCCTCCCTCAAAATTCAATGCTGAGCCATAAGCAAGGCACAGCTAGCACACTGAGAAGAGGACAAGTGACCCGGCCAGTCCTGCTGCCTTCCTCCTCCCGACTATACATCCTTTGTTTGTGACATTTCCTTAACTGAGCTATTCTAACTTTGGCTGTCCTCTTTCAAAAGTTATAGCTTTCTTCTTTTTGGATCTTAGACACAGTTTGCATAACATACTGGACCTTAACTGAGCTATTCTAACTTTGGCTGTCCTCTTTCAAAAGTTATAGCTTTCTTCTTTTTGGATCTTAGACACAGTTTGCATAACATACTGGAATAATCATGGGTTCATGCTTTGGCTTCTCCAACTATTAGCTACATACATACAAGCAAGAAACTTATCTCTTCTGAGTTATTCATTTTCAGTTAAAAAAAAAGTGTCTAGTTTATTGTGAAGATCTGAGATAATGGTATGTGTGAGCACAGCTGTTCTTCTCTAATTGCCATCCTTTGTGATCAGGCTAAGAAGAAACCCAGGTTAAATGTGATTGGTCAAAACAGAAGCAGGAGCACCTAGTAGCCTGGATCAGGTGCTGATGGATATCTACGTGCTGATGCTGAAAGTGTGCTTGTGGTTTTATGTAACATCTGATGTCTGGAGAGCCAGACACTGGAGTACATCACAGGTGGGGAGTGAATGTTGCCATGGCACAGCAGAGAGGAACCAATATGCTTGTTCTTATAAGAGGGCAGAACAGATCATAGTGAATCCATTAACAAGAAACAATCCTGTACCTAGGAAGTCAGCAATGGTTATCAGAAAGCCTGTGTCCAGGAAGCAGGTGTCCCAGGGAGCAGAAAGGGCTGAGTTCCAGAAGCAACACTCCACACCCTCATTCAAGTTATTTAAGGAAGCCTTGCTAATGAAAGGCAGTGCTTAGAGGGGCTGGGATCCCAGGTTATTGATGGCGACTGTATTAATCATGTTTCCAGCTTCTGCAGACTTGATGCTTTATCTACCCTACACATATATGTGGACAAGCCTTGTTATGGACAACCCAATAATCTGTTTGAATGATCCTACCTTAACTTCCTGCCTCCCCCATTGCTCACACTCCCCAACACCCCTCAAAGAGTTCTCTTTCTGGTGGTATGCTTTTCACATACAGACTAAACAATACAGAGGCCACAATCCTAGCCACGCCCTATGTCAGGTTCTCACACTCCAGGCCACTGTGCTCCTGCCCTAATCTCCTCAGGTTCCAGACAACTAGGAGCAGTCTCTATGCCCCAGAGCCCACTGAAATCATTTAAACTGGCCAATCTGAAGACCGCTTACACTGCGCCACCCACTCCTTCCCTCAGAAACCACAATAAACACTCATGTCCACAGTCCCACTGCCTCTCTGCCTCATGGCCAGCCCAGTGCTTCTTGTGTGATCCCTGTCACACAACATGCCACTCCTCTTGAGAACTGTGACAGATAAACTATTGTTTCAATAGTGGTTTCCTGATCTGTTGGGCTTACTATACCTCAATTTTCTATCCATATACTATATTTTAGAACAGATTCAGGTTCTAGAAACAACAAAAAAGGTCCAATCCCTGTTAGGTGCATAAGGTGAGTCTGGAGAATAAGGTACAAATCTAATTTTCAGCATTGCTATCAAGACCACCATCACCCCTGTCTATGGTGAGTGTTAGTTATTAAACCTGAAATGTGGGGGTCAAGGGAACATCCTTTGAAAGAGAAGTTCTGGAGAGAATTTTGATTCTTAAACTTTGGGTCACATCAGAATCACCTGTGGCATTGACTAAATAGACAGTTGGTGTAGCCCCACTTGATTCCTATTTAGTGAATGTACCATATGGATGAGGGACCTGTACAGCCTAATTTAGCTCAAGGCCATTTACACCCCACAATTCAAAAGCCATTCATGTGGGGCCTGACACTAGGACCCTAGCTCAACTCTTGCCCTCAGCTTTTTATCCTTCAATAAGGGCTGGAAATTAGAAGAACCCCTAAGATTCAAACACAACAACAACATTCTTTTAGAATGAAAGCTGACCAAGTTATTTTTATGATCTTGGTGGCTGCATTTTCTTTACTGTATTTTCATTTTTAGTTTTTTACAGATGTTTTTGTTCCATAGTGATTTTTGAAGACAAAATAAATAACAACTTCTCAGCACTGAAGCTAAAGATGCAAAAAAAGAAACACACTTACAGTAGCCTGTTGTTTTTCTGCTTTCTCAGATGTCTCTTTAAGTTGATTTTGCAGGGCCTCCTGGAGAGACTTCATTTGTTCTCTGGTAGAAAATAGAGAGCAAAAGGAAGACATAATATAATTCTGTTATTTCTGATGTACATTTTGAAAGTAGGTTTTGCTGTCTATGTACATTTGGGAAACAGATAAGTAGAATTGAATAGAGACACAGTTAAGCATATGGGGTGTGTGTCAGGATTCTGGTAATAAAGGGTTTTCTCTCCCATGCAAGTACTAAAAGCAAGCTGTATTTAAAGGAAATTGCCTTGCTATTGTGTCTCATGAGAGTCCCACCGTGCGAATCATCTCTGAGCTGCATAATGTGTCAAATCAAATCAATAGAATAATTAGAGTTGAAAAGCTAATTTTAGTGACAGCATGCGAGGGTGTGAACACGCTGGCTAGGAAAAAGTTACCATAGACTGCTGATAGGATAAAATTACCGCTCCATTCCGATGCTCCTAATTGATTCATTCAAAAGCATTGTGCTTTAGACATCCTTCATAAAGCCTGAGATGTTTTGTGAAGTGAAAGGGGGCTTATTTCTGCTTTGAGGGGTACCTCATTTATTGGGGGCAATTAAAGTAATACTCACCTGCATATATATATATATATAATGCCTCCAGCTCACAAAGCATATGAACCCTGTCCACTTGTTAAAAATATAAATGTCTAGGGCCGGCCGAGTGGCGCATTGGTTAAGAGCTGGTTTTGGGATGCCAGCGGCCCCCGTTCGGATCCCACATATGAGAGCCAGTGACACTGCCCTCTGCAGCTAACAACAGCTCCACCTAGAGTTGGGCTGTGCAAGCCCCGGCAATGGTGTAAGCTGCAGCCCCTGCTGCAGTGGGCTGCCATAGGCTACAGTGAGTGGCCAGCAGCCAGTGTGAGCTGCCAAGAGCCGCGGTGAGTGACTTCCAGAGGCCGGCGACTGATCTGCCTCATCCGGGAAGAGAGCAATAATGATACCAACATGGGCCAGTGAAACAACGTCCTCCGCAAACTAGACTGAAGACCAAAAAGACAGCAACTTGTCTGTTCCCCTTCCCTGAATCCCCAATGCTGTTCCCCTTCCCCAACTCCCCAATTAAAAAAAATCTTAAAAAAATAAATAAATAAAATAAATAAATAACTCCATACATATGTATTTTCTCAAGGGTTTGGAATTTACTCATTTATGACAGATCATATCATCTTCTTGTGACTTAATTTTATATAAGCTATCATTTCCAAAAGTTCAGATATCAGATAAAGGTGAGTGTATCAGTAAGTGTGTGCGTATGTGTGTCAATTCTGGTCAGAGGAATAAACTCCTTCAAAGTAACAGCAAGCACTAAACAGGAACTTTTCCAGTCTTATCAGTTCCCAAACTAATTTAAAATTCCCAATCTAGTGCCAAAAGACTACCTCTGGGACCACAATATAGAGACTTATGAATAGGACAGTACTCTCTCAGACTCAGTTTTTTAATCTATAAAATTAGCACGATGATAGAACTACCTCATAGGTTTGTAGTGATGTTTAGATGACATAATGCAAACAAAATGCTTAGCATAATGCCTGGGAAATAATCACTTAATAAATATGAGATTATTGTCACAACTTGCAGCACCACTCTAGGTCCCTAAGCTCATTCTTTGACCACCACATCCTGCCCAAACACATGCTAGCTTTTCATCCAATGGGAGTTAGTGACACCGCCAGATTTCATACTCTAGAAACTCTTAGGTCCTGATTTCAATTTCAGGAATATAGATGAGTGTCTGTATGAATGTTGAAATCAGTTTGGACCTTGCCAAAGCAAAATATAATTGAAGCAAATTGTAAACTAATTAGTCACTTCAGATGTTAGATGATTTATGCATGCTTGGGTGAAGCATGTAACATGAGTTTGCCTAAAGTGGATTTAAGTCTCAGCTTCTATTACTTCCTCAAACAGGTTTCATTTATCAGAACTGTTTCATATATGGACAATTTAAAATTTTGACTTTTATTATTGTTTCTGATGTTTTCCACACAGAGCATTTGTGGCATAATATAATACATAATATAAAAAGCAGGCCCTACGTGATATCTCTAAGCCTCAACTCTTCAACAAGCACTGAACGGAAACACAATCAAACTATTAGGTTGCCGACTGATAAAAATTTTTATAGTAAAATATAATAATCATTTAAATTTTTTTTGGATTTAAAAATTTTTATTTTTTTAAATGATACATCGACATTTTAATTAAATTATAAAATATTATAGGTCTTATTATGACAATGAGCATATGTATATCTTTAAAACTTCCCACCTACTGACATCTATAGGTGATGTAGGGAGCAAGACAAAAAAAACCTGTGAAAGCCATTAACAAAAACTGGGGAAGGTAGAGAATCCTGTATATTTTCACTGTGCAAGAAAAGCTATAACAGGATGGCACACTGGGTTCTGAATCTTTCCATCTCCTTTTCTACATGTGGCTCCAAATTTCCTCCTTGCAGGCTTGCTAAGTTTTACTCCTATGAGAGGTGAATTCTGACTTGCTCATGGTATATCACCCTCCACCAAGTACAATTTGCCCCAATGATGTCTAGCTACTCTTGGGCCCTATTTGGTACTGAACCGAGCTTAATTCTAAAGAACAGATGGTTCCAATGACATCTGTGACAGGTTGTTCAAATGTTAAGTACATTTTGGCATGTACTGTCATGGTTACAGGGATTTTAAAGGGCGGCTGTTTCACGCATCTTGCATCCCACATTGTAAACATAAACACACACACCCAAATCACTCCACAGGAAGGCATTGTTTTTTGTTTTGTTTTCAAGTGGTTTCCAGCTTGTACTGTAATAACATCGCATGGAGAACTTACCATAACCCCACCATTCTTTTCCTTTTTAGAGAATATTATACTGTATAAATCTTTTAGTATACAGAGTCTCAAACTGCCTTTTAGTAATCTGCACCCACCAACCACCACAGAGAATCAATGTTTTATCACCTTTTTCTCAAGATAGTCTTCTGAGCACTTCAGGATACTCCTCTATCCCCCAGTCTCTATGGTGTGGTTACACTCGCTCATTTCTCACATAGTAAGTTTAAAACCCTCTCCATCAACCTGGAGACTCTTCTATGAATATTATCTAGGCAGTCTTAATACTTCTGAAAACGTAACACTCAAAAGTCAACACAGCGCATTCGCACTCACATTCTCTCTCTCTCTCTCTCTCTCTCTCTCTCTCTCTCTCTCTCTCACATACACATACGAAAACATGCACATGTATATACACACACATAATCCTTTTCCTGTCTCCCTTGGAATAAAGGCACTCTGCTCTCTCCACTTGACTGTATATGGCCACTCAATAGCCTCTCAATTTACTGACTTATGGTCTAGTTCCAGCCACACAGAAAGACTGGTTAGTTGTCCCATGGGTATAATTCCAAGAAGAAAGTTCTAATTGATTTAGTGTTGTTTCAGTGGCCATCTCTGAGCCAGTTAACTGTGGCCAGTGATATCAGAGTCACATATAAGAAGCCGGACTTCTAGGGACCATTTCCCTAGGTAAGGGCCACGGGTAAGGCTCTGGGAGGACCAGGGGTTATTGAGAGCTGGAAGCATTAGCCAAATGGCATCTATACACTCTTTCAGATTCAGATATATCTCTAAATTTGCAATCAGTTATTTTTTTTAATATTCTAAGATCATGTTTTTTATTTTACTGTTTACTAATATCTCTTATTTTATAAATGAAATACACAGCCATTTTCACATTCAGATAACTATGATTTTTATATATCTCAAAGTAAACAGCAAAAATTAACATACAAAAATGTCATGTCCTTTTGAGAAAGTACCTATCATTAGAATTTACCTATTGAATTTTACATTCTGAATTTGTGTACATTATACAAGCTGTGCATTTTTAACAAGTTTTCTATCTGGGATAAAACTTTGAAATCACAATACTAAAATATCTGTTCCATTTAATCCTTTCATTGAAAGACTTCATCCATCACCTGGAAATCTGCATATGTAACAAATGTGTAGATGACGATGAAGAAATTCTTAATAAATATAACCACATTTTTTCCTGGTTTCCCTGGGAATTTTGTATGCCATTCAGAAATCACCAAAGACAATCCATGACAGTATAAACAAACTAAAGGAATGAGCTTTGATTATCAGCATCATGCTAAGCCCATTTCCTCACATGTGTCTCTTCTGCTGTGAGGAAAGGAAGGCTTCATCGCTCTTTCACTCCATGGTCCTCACTGTTGGGATCTCTCTGGCCTCTTTTCTAAGCCATCGTTCCTCCACCTGGTCTATATCTCTTACTTTTTACCCTGAATAATGTTTACAGAATAATTGCCCTAAAATACCTTTTTAATTTATATCATTCTTCTATGGAGCTACATAAAATAGGTTCCTTCCAACCTTCAAAAGTTTTTCTCTCCCATCCCAGTTTATGTACACAGCTTTATTTTCTGATCTTCCCTCAGTTGGTCAGGTTTCTTTAGTTACGACAACCCTCTCTCAGTGGTGTTGCACATGCATTATGCAGGGGTCACTTCTCCTTTTTGTATTTTTGTATATTTTCATCTTCCACCATGGAGTGCTCTATAAAAAATAATCATTTTCAGTGTGTTGTGGTCTATTTTGACTAGTAATTTCTATTCAAAATGCTCTTTACAATTCTTCAACACTAATTCAATAAACCACAAATAGCTGTATAATATTGAGCATAGGTGCTTTAAGAGGTGGCTAATTTCATACCAATAAAACAATAAAAAATTATATATTTTTGGAAACATGATCAGACCAATATTTCACTTTTTAACATGGTCAAAGAGTCATATATATATATATATATATATATATATATATATATATATATATATATATATAATCTGAAGCACACTAAATTATTTTTCAATAATAACTAGCAGGGATTTTTGTTTGTTTTTTTACTGGGAAAAAAATATTCCTAATATAGTTATTTTACTGGCATTGCTTTGTCTAGTTTTGTTGCCTTTCCAAGAATAGATTTGAGGCATCAGATGCCACTCTATTTAAAATGTGAAGGGTGATAGCTTTTTAAAGAGACTGCATAAATTTTAAAAAAATGAATAATATTTACATCATAGCATGCATATGCATGTATTCATATAGGTAACACTGGACACTGCAGTTTCTCAGATGGAGACACCACAATATGCGACCAATATTTTAAACAAGCTCTTTTTAATATTAGACTGGAAAATAACTTTATGTTCAGGAAATAATAATTTCCTTTTATTAATAAAATAGTTAATATAGGGCACTGCTCTAGATATTTTTAATGTCATTCACTCAATCTGAATATATGCCAATGAGAGGTTTCTGAGTCAAGAGGCAAGGTCAGTGGAAAAGAAACAACATGGTGAGAAGGCCTACATAACATAGTGTGTGTAAACTTTTTAACAACTTCTTGCTTTGTGATCAGTAAACTAATGTGAAAGGGTACAGCATTTGCATAAGACACAGCAGAGCAAATTCCAATATTAATATAACTCTCAGCAATTCATTTAAGCACTTTGAGGAACAATTTTCTATCTGTTAAGCAGGGATAACAATATCTACTCTATAAGGGAATTGTGAGGGTGAAATAAGAAAATATATATAAAGCATCTAGCAAAGCCTGTAGCAAAATGTATAATAAATGCTAGCTTGTTTCTACCTTAAAATACCTTTCCTATTCCTTGGAAAAGCAATTGCAAATCATATAGCTTTTATGCTGCATAGAAATGTATCTCACAGTACATTTCCTTCAAAAGTAAACAAACTGACACTAATCGTATTGTTTTAATTCTACTTATATTGTTACTAAGATCACCCCACTCCTTATCACCCCCACCATTATCACCATTATTGAGTTTTGTTACTAATAAAAATGGCCCACTGAGGTCAGTGTTATTGGATCTGTCTATTAACCGTCAGACTTATCAGGGTTCATCTTATTAAGGTATTAGAGGAAAAAACTACAGATCCTTAAACACTGGAATTGTGATCTGCAGGCAAGTAGCATTAGCATCACCATCACCATGAACTTGTTAGTAATACAGACAGACGCTCAAGCCTCACCCCAGATTTACTGGGTAAGAATCTGCACTAGAACAGGATTCTCATACATTCAAGAGTAAGTTAGGAGATAAATAAATATAACACATTTAGAATGAACTGATTTTTGGGAAGTTTCTGAATGGAGTTCAGACATCATGTGGAAAAAAAGAACTGAAAAAATAAAAGGAAAGTACAGTCTTACCTTTGTTTCTGACCTATTTCTAGAAGCTTCTGAACATCAGTTTTGGCAGATTTCTCGTCATTTGTCAAAGACTAATAAGAAAAGAGGGAAAGAGAAGTTTTAGTCGAATGATAAATTGAAGCTCACTCTGCTTTTGTCTCCATGGCACAAGGTGTGACCACACTTATGCCCTGGAAGAAGAACGTGCAAATGAAACCATGATGGTCCCCGTGGCTCTAAGAATGCACACAGGAAGTGATGGCACCAAGTAGTGCACGACCTACACAGTAGGAGAAAGGGCATTAGCTGAGTCTGGATCTTCAGAGCTCCTCCTGATTTCATAATGACTATAATAGTATCTTAATTTTGTGGAGAGGTTGTTAAGAGGATTTAATAAGATAAAACATGAAAACTACCTTGCACAATGACTGGCACAAAATAAACAAAAGACATCTTAAAAATTGCAAGGGAATTTAGTGGTAAGATGGTCACCCTTTCAAAAAATGTAACTTCATGAAATTATACAGTTTTATCAAACAGTTTTCTAGACTAATTAGATGCCTAACTTAGGCTACTGGTACAGAGACCTGGTGTCCTAGGACTACTGTAAACATTGACCACTCATAGGCATTTCACCATGTGCTTGAAATACTCTCAAAGTGCCAGGTATTCCAGGCCTCTGAGAAGGTTTCTTCGATATTCTTTGCTGCCTCGTATAACTGGTGAATTTCTACTTAATGATTAGGTGCAGCTCTGGTATCAGATTTCTATGGAAATCAGTTTAGGATCCTTTTCATCCTAGTTAGTGCTTCTCTAATGCTCTGCAAATTCTTCCATCACAGTGCTTTTATTCCTGCACTGTTATCCTGCTACCTATCTCTGAATCCTACTGGAATATGGGCAATTTTTTTCGCTCTTATTTTCATGTTCTCAAGATGTAATATAACTTCTGGAATAAGAGCTTGGGCAATAGCAACTCTGCTGCCTAACTGTACTTTTGATAGTTTCCTAGCTCTTCTTTAACTCTGTTTTCTAACCTACAAGATGAAACTAATAATAACCATAGGACAGTCATCACGTGAAAATTAAATAAGAATTGTAGAAAGAGTACCTAACACAAGACATTGACCATGTTCTATAAGCTGCAGTTATTACTGATACCATCATCATCCTCATCCTTATGGGAATAGAAAGCTAAGGACAGTGGTGACCCCATATGGTTCATAAACATGGTTCAATGTAATAACTAATAGACAGGCTCTGGAGCCAGAGTGCTTATTTTTTATAGCTGGCTTCCTTTGACATTCAAAAATAACTTAGCTTTTCAAAGCATGATTCCTCATGTGTAACAAGAAAAATCACATTAATAGCATCTACCGCATACATCTATTATGAAAATTAAATTCTATAAAACAGCCAAAACTCTTAGTATACAGTATGGACTCAATAAATACAATGTTTAAACCAAATATTAAAATATATTATCAGACATTTCAGAAAATGTTTCTAATCATATATAGACTTTGTCTTGGTTTTTGAGATTTCATTGAGTGTTAATATATTTTTACAGATGACACTCTCCTTTCTAAGGTATTTACCCATTTTAGTAATGAGGCTTATTAGAGAAATTCAGAACTGTCCTTTGTGGAATTTAAAATTCTTTTCTAGAGATCATTCCTATGCTCATTTAACCCTTGATCATAATTACTTTCATTTCATAATATAAAAAACACAGGGGTCAAATTGACCTTAGAAGCTGTGAGAAATTGATGGCTTTGCCAAGCACATGATTTGATCATTCCTGAATTTGCAAACCATAGGTTCCCAGATGGCATTTCAAATGACATTTTCTTTCAAGGCTCATATAATAATAAATAATCACTTCTATGGTCCAGCCTAGAAAAATATTCAAAACCGGATAAAAAAAAAAAAGAATGCAGGAGTCTTTACATGTTAATCTAGCGAGACAAACCAAGTGATCCCTCATCCTTTGCTGCTGGGAAATTAGCTGTCATCTCACCTGGAGGTTGACTTTAATTCCGTCAAGTGCTCGTGATGTCTTTGTCAGCTGACGGAGGATGGTGCTTCGCTCCTTAAAGACTTCTTTCAGCTGCTTTTCTAGCTCTTCATAGTCCTGTCTAACACAGAAAGAAAAGGCATGAGTCCCACACTTCCCCCTGGGTTCGGCCACTGTTGTCATAATCAGAAGCCCTTGCATTTCAAGCTATGCCTCGATTAACTTTAACTATGAGGATGTTTGGTTCTTATTCTTTCATGGAAAAGGGAAAAACTGAAAAAGCAAACCATTTTATAATAAAGGTTTCATTTTGCACTGAGGACTATCAGGCTACAGAGAGGTTCCAGAACAATACTGTATATCTTCCACATGTATAACATAGTTTATCTCTTGGAAAACAGATATTTTCATGACATCACCACAGCTGTTTCCAAGGTCCTTGAAGTTTTACAGCAAGAGATATGATTTGAACCAATGTATCTCGAAGACATAGGTAGGTTCTGACATGAGGGTAGGGAGAAACTCGGGGGTAGAGCCGGAACAGGATTTCAGGGCCTTGCTTCATCTCTGGTTTATAGAAGGAAACCCAATGAAAAGGCACCATTCCAGACATGTCTAAGAATCTCTACTGCTATTAAAGAGGTATTGAAAGAAACAAAGTTATCTATGAAAATCATCAGTAAATATAGTAACCACAGTGAAAGTTGAACAAGCTGTTAACAATTACCATGAATGACTTGTTTATCTCAGTATCATACATACACATATACATATATACACACACACACACACACACACATTTTATTTTCCATCTTCTCATATGATCTTTGCAAGAAGACAGGTATTGTAATTCTCATTTTGAAAATATAAAAGAATTGTGCTCAGAGCAATAAAGTTAGTACCCTAAGATCCTATTCAAGGAATGATGGAGTAGAGTGTTTGTGCATGTGTGTGTGTGTTTATGAATGTGATGGTGTGACGTTTTGTGTGTGTGTTTATCTATGTTGTGTGTGTGTAAGGGGAGTATATAGACTAGGAAACAGATAATTGCCAATGCAATCTAGAACTGTAACTGGCAGGGAAAGATTAAAATCATTAACTGGAGCAAGCATATAGGAGAGTAGCCAGATCAGGGAAAACTTCCTGGAGCAAGTAATATAAAATATATAAGGTGCTCTTTGAAAGATTAAGCAGATATGTAACGCTGGGGCTAAACTCCTTCCTGGCAGGGGAACGCAGGATATGGTGAGGCCGACAAGGAACAACAAAGCCATGAATAGGGGTTCACACCATTATATTCTCAACAGCCGTGGGTTGAGACACAAGAAGCAAACACCCACCAGCACCCCAACAAGGGTTCTATCTGTACCACAGTGTCGCTGGCGGCCGGACAAGACGCAGGAAGTAGGATCTGCAACATCCGTGCTTGCTAACGTAGCCAGGGCAGTCACATAGCATACGGTATAGTGGCTGACCGCTAACTGGTTACAGCTGATGGCCAACTACCTACTTAAGTGCATGCATGTGCGGGCTACACAACTGAGCCAGCACCTTTCCACATGAGGCTGAGAGCCTAGAAAATGCTCTCTGGGATAGTCCTAACAAGATGTTAGCTGTATTAAAGGAGGAAGCATATGGAAATACTAATGAAAATGAGCTTATTGAATTAAAAATAAAGCACATACATATCAGACAGTTTAGAGCCCTAATTGAGTGGTGGCAGGTTTGCTTTTGAAATGATGGGGAAAGCATAAGCAAAATTCGGCAAGACTCTTAAGTGATGGTTAGGAGTCTGTGCATTCTTTTGAAAAAATAAGGGGAAGTGATTGAAGGATTTTAAACGGGGAGTGACACTGCTTGATTTATGTTTTGGAAATATTTTCCTGACTAAAAACGGAGGAGTGAACTGGATGAGGGAAACGGAGGCTACTAAGGGAGTTACCCTGGCAATCCTCCAGAAAAAACACTGAGGCTGCTTAGATTAGATTGGAAGCAGTGGAGGCAGGGCAGCTTGGATTGATATCAGCAAACATGCAAAATTGAATCAATAATATATAATTTTAAAAATATTTTGTCTGTGTGTGTGTTTTGGGGAAAGTATGGGAGACCATTAGTTATTAATGATGCCATGTTTCTGACTTAGGCAACTGTTAAACATAGCCCTTCACTGAGAAAAGTCGTAGGATGAATAATTTTTAAATAAAAGTTGGGTTGACAAGTTTAAATTAGAAACTTGTAGGAAAATGGCTCAAGCTCTCTCATCTTTAGTTTCTTTATCTATAAAATGCAATACTAGCACTGACCTCACCCAGATTGTTATGTGTTAAATGGGGCAAACCATGTAATGCTTTGGACCCATGTAGGTAATCCATTTTAAAATATGTAAAATTTATATTCCTGATAAACCTGAAGAACATTCAGTTGTTTTGCCAAATTACAAGGGAACTGGATCTACAAATGGCCTCAGTGATCATTAATAAATGTGTGTCATCTACAATAGGTTTCTATTACAATTCTTTGCTTTTTCTCATTTGTAAAATGTAGGTTTCTAGCCCTCTTTACATTATACTTGTTTGAAGGAAATTAGAATGCCCCACTGCTAAGAATCTTAGTATTTCTCCTTGGCCTTGAGATTTTCACTAATGAACAGTAATCAGCCTGTAATCAGACAGTTATTAATACCCCAGGTTTCCTTTCAGTCTCACTAGCAAAGCCAAATAATGAATGGTAAGGCTCGTTTTCATCTAATTTTAATTTACAGCTTTACTTCATGCCACAATTTGTTTCTCCTGAATGTGACAATAAACACACCTCCAAAATTATCTTAAGTGACCATAATATATCACAGTGTTAGATAACATGCATTGCTAACACATCACATGCAAAATGGTGCTATTTATACTGGAGGTGCTGATAAAACATATACAAGTGGACACTTTGGTCAACGTTGCCCAAGCAGTAGTTTGTCATAATCAGCAGTGTCTGGATACTGATGGTAACCACTTTGAGCACCTCTTGTAATTGTAGAAGTCAAAAGTGATTTGTATTCAACTTTTGTTATAGGTATATATTGAGTATTACAATTTTAATAGTTTTCCTTTCTTAAAATGTGTATACATTTCTTTGACACCCTCTGTATTTACTTATCTAATCTTCAGAACAACTCTACGAGATAAGCACTAGTATTAACCCCATTTTACAGTTGAACAAATTGAGTCACAGGCACAGTAACTTCCAAGAACATATTTCTATTAAGGAAGTGGTATATCCGATAGCGTCCAGAGTCCAACATCTTTGCCATTATGCTGTAAGAACATACTGACATGACGAGGAGTTTATCATAATTAAACATTCACTGTACCCATCACAGAACTTATTGTAAAATACTTTTTCCTTCACTGTTACATAAGTTTTCTGTATTAGATTTATTTGCCATTTATTATTTTCTATTAAATTAAATCATGAATAGAGTTGCCCATTTTATTATTTACAATCACCTTTTAATTCCATTATCATAATTGGCATTCAAATAACTTCATGAGGGAAGAAGAATCAATTTAAATCCTTCTATTTTCTGGTAAATACACTAAGAACCATGTAGAGGATATAATTTATCATGATAATTTAGCCCTAAATATTCATAGGACCACTCCAAATTCAATCGTTTAAGATCCTTATAAAGGGGAAACCAGGATTCTGTAAGAATAAGATTAACGGAAGCATGGGTTAGCATTTTATCAGATGTTCTTGCATTTATAAATGTGCATATTAATCTTCCAATACATGTTATTACTTTCCATATATATGTATGTATACATATTCACACACACACATCTAGACTAGGAAAAAGATAATTGCCAGTACAGCCTAGAACTGTAACTGGCAGGGATACAAGTCAAGTCAACCCATAACAGTTATTTAATCTATTGATTGATAGAAGCTCCTATCCATATGATTTTTAGTTCATTGTAATTATATAACACATATTTTTTTCAAGTTGGTTATTGATATATGAATTTGCCAACCCCCAATTTCTTACATATATATATATATATATATATATATATATATATATATATATATGAATGGAATGGCTCCATTACAGGGCATACCTTTGTTCAACTTTAATAAATACTTCCAAGTTGGCTATTGAAGGAGAGGTGGAGAATTTCAATTGTTGAACATTCTTATCAATCCTAGTTTTGTAATTTAAAAAAATATATATTTACAGTCACCCTAGTAGTTGTGTAATAGTATCTCATTTTACCTATAATTTGCATTTTCCTGGTGGATCCTAAAGTGAGCACCTTAGAAAAGATTTATGTATTATCTTTTATAAAGCACCTATTAATGTCTCTTGCTTTTTTTCTACTGGTTTGTCCATTGCTTATAATTGATTCATAGGTGGTATTTATATCATTTGCCATGTTGTGAATGCAGGCAGAATAGAAATCCCCAAGTTATTCACTTGGTCATACGATACTCCAATGGAATGTCAGTGGACATGAAACATTAAAGTCTTTAAATGTTTGTCAGGGCCGGCTGAATGGCTCAGTTGGTTAAGAACTCGCTCAAGAGTGTGAGCTGAGCTCTGAGCAACAGCAGTTCGATGCCCAGCCTGAGCTGAGTTGCCCTTGAGCTGCCAACAGGTGGCAGGATGGCTCAGCTAAAAAAAAAAATAATAAAAAATAAATAAATGTTGTTTTGTCTCCTTTTGCTCAGCCTCTTATTCTCCTGCTAATGGCTACATGAAGAAATTCCCCCAGATAGCTAATGCAACTTCAGGCTGCTACAGAAAGAAAATATTTAAGTAGAACAAACCTGAATTTAATTCATACTCTGAGGCAGAAACACCCTGATGACTCTTTAACCTGAGTTTGAAAACTAACGTTTGTTAATGGTAGGTAAGCCATTAGGCTTTTGGAGTAATTTATAATGTAGCAGTATCACAGCAAAACCTTGCCTCATAAATGCATTCATTGAGATGATCACATACATTTTTCTTTTATGATATTTTATAATATTAATGAGCTGAATTACATGGATTCATATCACATGTATGATTAATGATTACATTAAATTAATCTCTCACTGAAATCAATCTCTTAATATATATAATTCCGTTAGATTCAGTTTGGTAATATTTTGTTTAGAATTTTTACCTTTATTCTCACAGCAGAAATTTATTTCTAAATGTCCTTTCCTATCATATTCTTGTAAAGCTTGTATCCAGGTTATACTTAGCCCATGAGACAAATTGTGAAGTGTTCCCTCTTTTCTTACTATCTGAAAGATCTGTGTATGTTTGGTAATGTGTCTTCCCTGAATGAATAGAATTGACCCATAAAATCATCTGGTGTGCAGTTTCCTTTGTGCGAAGGTATTTATTTATAGACTCAATGCTTTGATATGGAACTATTCAGATATGTTAATTGCCTAGCACAGTCTTTTGTTCTGAGGATGCTAGACTGTACCTGAGCCCTGTGCTCCTGTAAATTATCAATCACCCCGAAACTTTTATGTTGTGGGAAATGCCTCACTGCAATTTATTATAGTCCTATGTGACTTAGATAGAAGGTTCACAGAAAACCTCTTTGTTTACCTATGACAAAGTGTCACAAAAATCCACCAAATTCCCATTCTTTGTCTCACAAATGATTAGCTGAACTGTTGGTCTCCACTTACCATCTAGACAAAGTGACTGCTAACTTCATTTGACCAAGTTACTGTCAGGCTTCTCCTCTTCCCCAGGCCCTTGAAGGTTGTCTCCCCTTGAGCTTAAACTGAAATTGGGAGCTAAAGCAAGCATTGCAACACAGGACACCACACTTCATTTCCCCAGCCTTAACAATTCCTTCTGAGAATTAGCTGATGGCAAAGAAACATTTCCTGTTCACTTGTTTGATAACACCACTTGCTCACCCCACCTCCCCACACCCACTTCTTTCTAATCTTGTGTTACTTTTCTCTATAAAAGAAAGACATTTCTGTCTTCACTCTAAGGTGCTTAAAGATTTAATGGTTAAAGCATTCATATTGCAATAGATTTTGAAATAAATTATTTCCCAAGTCCAGATGGTTTTTATTTAATAGTACTATAAGGTGCCTAATCAATGTAGGTTGGCTGAATAAATTCTCTTCTAGCTTGTAGCTTGAATTCTTCAATCAACGTGGAATGCCTTTACTTACTCTGTTCATCTAGATAGAAAAATTACCTCATCTCACTTTCTCCATGAAATCTCCTCGAACTATTAATATATAGTACTTTCATTTTCTGAATTTGCAAGTCATACATTCTGTCCACTTCTTAATTTTATAATTAATCATTAGGGTTATTATTGTTTTAATGCAGGATTGTACAGCAGCCTTTATAGAATAATGAGTGTTTGGAACCATGTATCTCCTCCCTTTTCTTTTCTAATAATTACAATGTAATTTGATGTTTAAATTGTCCTTGATTGGGCCTGTGCAAGTCTCTACGAACTGGTTCTTGTACCCTGTGATGGTTCTTGGAACCCTTCCTTACTCTTTTGGCTCCTTTGATGCCCTGCCATAATTAACATTTCTTGGTGTTTATTCTAAATACAGATACAATAAAATCAATGATGCTTATTATGGAGAAAGCTTTTAATGTTTCAACTTCATTTTGATTGTTGTTTTTTTTTAATTAAAAAATCCTACAAGAGTGTGTCAAATATCTCCAAATTTAAACCTCATAAAATTCAAAGTCCTGGAGTAGTGCTGTGAGATCTCAAGAAGGTTGCTTTTCTTAAAAAAAAAGAACAACACAGAAATGGCTGAAATACAAACTTTCATTCAACCTATTTGCAGCATTTCTGCTATATCTAAAAAATCATCCATTATAAGAGCCATAACTATAGTTTCATGTTATTTATTCTTAAAAAATAATATCTAATATTTATTATATAGAAGCTTATGTCAGACATATAGCAAACATTTTACATATGTCATTAATTCTGATAATCATCCAGAAATATGTTATATTACATCCACTTTACAAGCAAGAAAGCAGAGATTCAGCATAATTTCTCCAAGGTCACAGAGGTAGTAGATGATGTAGGTAGTCTTCAACCCTGGATACCTTTGATGACAAAATATATTATTTAGTCTTTCGGTAATACTCATAAATGAACCCAGTAAATATTTTCTTCATTCCTCCTACATGTAGGAATCTTAGAAAAAATTAAAAACATTAGCAACACATTATCCTTAATCTGTTAGCTTGCAATATATAGGTAAAATAACAAAGACATTGAAATGAGGAGAACATATGGTGAAATGTGGTAGGTGTAAGAAATTAGGAAAAATCAACTTCATGCTAAACAATCATGGAAAATTTCATGGAAGAAAAAGATATTTGTGTTAAGCCTTGAATGGTGCATAGGATTACTAAAAGCAGTAAAGGAAACATATATTCTAAGCAGAGAGAATAATATAAGTAATGCATTCGGGAAAACTGAGTACATATAAATGACAAACCAGCAAGCGATGTAATCTTAATTGCATATAGGGCATTCATTGGGCTACTGGGTAAAACCTGAAGAAGTTGGTAAGATTCAAATTATCAAAATCCTTGAATGCCATGCTCAAGAGTTTCAAATGATCTCTGATAAATTTACTGCTCTGTGAATTACCAAGAAAGATATACTAGGAATATATATAGTCAGATTTCCAACTCAAATACATATCAAAAAGAAGAAATCTTTAACTCATCCTCCCTCCACTTTTCAAAGCTCTTCCAAAATGTAGATTCTTATTTATTCATAGCTAAGGAGATAGAGTAAGAATGACTTTTACTTGGCTTGTTCAAGGTCTTAAACTGGTGACTACAGAGAGTTGTATCCTGAAGAACAGGTGCAATACTATAAAGTTCCCGTGAATCTTGACACAAAGACCATGGATGATTTTGTTAAGAGGCATCTGCATTATTAAAGCTGTTCTTTTTCTTTTCTTTGTATGAACCCAACAGTCAATGTGAGTGCCATGATATTTTCATAGTATTTATATTTCAAGGTCTGCCAATGCAAACTGAGAGAATACTCCAAAGCCCACTGGGGACATGCAGCAGAATTGGTTCTGTGCTGCTATATAAAGATATCTACAAAAGTATCTTTTGGGGAAAGAGCATCTCACAAACAAAGATTGAAGTATTGCAAACCCCTGGGAAGGATTATTTTAGACTGAAAATATACAACCCTTCTCCCACCAATCCTATACCTGGAAATCTATTCATGGAAATAAAGTTCCAGCACTTAAGAACATAAATTAAAAGCAAATATGTAGGGTATCAGATGGGTACTGGACTGAAACTAATATAAAATAATTTTGAATGTCAACTACAATTACACACACACACACACACATACAAATGTGTATATATATATATATATATATATATATATATATATATATATATACATTTTAACAGATGTTAACATTTTGGTCAGTGTTGCTCAAGCAGTAGTTCACCATAATCAGAAGTGTCTGGATGCTAATGGTAACCACTTTGAGCACCTCTTGTAATTCCAAAAGTCAAATGTGACTTGTATATACTACATTGTATAACCATACATCATTAGATGTTTAAGTATAGTTGGAATTCTAGCTTGTCCTTATGTCCTTGCAGGGTATGGAGCTATTTTATTTGACACACCCCCCCAATAAATATTAGCATTACTTCTTCATTCAAGCTGATTAAGCACACTTATTGTGTTTTCTTATATTTTTTCAAACCAGGTTTTGAGCCATGTCTTAAAATCAGAAATGGCTAAAACAGTTTCAGCCTTCATGGAGTTCTTAGTTTAAAATATGATAGGCACAAAGACATAATTGCAATATGTAATACATTTAAGCTAAAAGACATTTACTAAGTTCAGTGGTAATAAGAGGGGGGTTTGTACTCTTAATGGATAATTCAAGTAGTAGAAATCTTTTGTGATTAAGGAAATCCATAGCAGAAAAAGGATGGCCAGGCTACTTTCAATAAAAAGCACGGTTTCAGAAGGTCTTGCTTTAATATTGACAGGGAATGAGAGACCATTAATCACAGAGAAAAATAGCCCTGCCAATACACGATTAAGGTATTAAGTTTTTATTAACTTCATGTATCCATAGAGAAATACATTTTACTAGGAGAGGGGAAACCCATCGCTTTGCATTCTGTGTGAGGGATGAAATGAATCTTTTGCTTGGTATTTCTGACTGATAGGAGTTATATTGATTTTGCAAGTCTTAGTCTGTATGGTTTCAGACCCTGCCATTCTGCAAATTGCATATAGTCAGATACTCTAAAGCTAGGAGAGAAAAAGCTATAAGGCCTACATGATATTTCTGGGGAATATCCAAAGGGAAAACTCCAAAGGCACTTTAAAATAGTAAAATTACCACCTTTTATTTATATTACTATTTTCCTTTCAGGATTTCACAGTGGTTCAGATTTCTCACTCACCCCACTGTTTTTCACTATCACTCTAGACACTGAAAGAGGTCTATTGAAATGTTAAATGAGTCTGATCCCTAAAAATGGAAATTATTGCTAAGTTGAGAGCAAAAGAAAATCCTCTCATCAGAGGAGTGAATGTCCATTACTTCCCCAGGTGGGAAGTTATAACAAGAGAATGGGGCCCTGGTTCATGTTTACTTAGACTTCTCGTGTTCTAAGGACCTGATAAACCAGCATCTGAGAGAACAGACACTAGAGCAGCTATTTAATCCACAAGCTCTTCTCCACATAGTCACTGCTGGTGAAAAGAAAGAACCATGAAATTCTCCCCTCAGTTCATAGTTCCTCCCTGATGACTGCTTTTGAGGCAAATATAAATATGGCTATACTTGCAAACAGAATACAGGTGCAATGGAAGGATGTGATGTGCTCATTCCTCTTTATGAGTCATCAGCTGTACCAAATATTTATGATTTAGTGGGAACACATCAGCAAAGGAGGCGTCTATCTAGAAGGAGCTTTCCTAATGATTACTGAAATGTGTGAAATAAAATTCCTCAATCATAATTTGAGATAAAGCATAATTTGTACTATTAAAATAGGATTAGGGGTGTGATAACTAAAACATGTAGATATAATTGCAAAAAAGTATGTTTATCTCTCTCTTCGCCTTTATCTGCCTGATAGTTTCCTTCCATATATTACATATTCCAGTTAAAATATATTTTGTTCCATTTCCTGATACTTTGTACTCATTTATATGTCTTTGGTGCATGTATCTTTTTCTCCTGGAATGATGTTTAAACCCATTGTAATCAGACAAACTCTCCTTTTATACTTCCACGATGTGTTAGATATAGTTGGTTGCCTAACCATTAGCCATTTCCTTCTCTTTTCTTCCTGGCAGAACCTGACCACTCGCCCTCTTTGAATATGTGCAAGTGTTACATATACAATTTCTCAGCCTCCACTGCATAAGAGAGAGCCATGTCATGTGACAGAGCTAGATGATGAGATATTGGAAGAAGACTCCTGGGTCTTTAGTAATGTTTTTTTCCTATCACAATTTTTTTTTTTTTTTTAAAGAAAGGATTTTGTTGCCTTGACAATCTTTTGCTTCTCTTTCCCTTCCTACTTCTAGAGTGTGTGACCATCATTTTTGAAACATGATGCACCATTCCCAAAGATAGATGAGAAGCTAGCTTGTTGATGGGGGTAATTTGAAGTATAAAAATAGCGTGGCTCCTTCATGACATATTTGGGCTACAGTATCAGCTCTAGAAGTCCAATCATACAGAATTTTTGCTATGCGATGTTATTAAATGCTTTTTATTTGTAAGTCTCCATCAAGTTTTCAGGTAATTACATTTGAATTCATCCTGAATATACAAAGAATATCATCTAGAGCAGTCTCATTCATGTTATGTTTGAGCTCCAGAAGTATCAGCGTTGTCTGGCAACTTGATAGAAATGCAAATTATTGAATCCCATTCAGTTTCTGAATGAGAATCTCTTGTGGGGTAGAACCTAAAATATGTTTCTTTTTATTTTTTATTGTATTTTATTTTATTTTATTTTATTTTATTTTATTTTATTTTTTTGAGAGCAGTGTCACTGGCCCTCATATGTGGGACTGAACCCAGGCCGCTGTCTTTTCAAACCAGCGCTTAACCACCGCGTCACTCAGATGGCCCAGAAATATGTTTTAACAAGCTTTCTAGATAATTATTATAGGCCTAGAAGAAGGAGGGCCATTACAGGCTGTCAAGAATATTAATACTGCTTCTTAACAAGAGCTTTAAGCGAATCTCATGTTTGTCTTGTGATGTCAATTGCCTGAGTACCTGATTTGTAACAAGTTTTGTACTAGGCCACTAACATTTTCAAAAGATGGTATGCACAAAGGTGTGATATAAGGCAGAGTTTTTTTTTCAATAAAGTTGATAATCACTTGACTCTCTCTTAATTGTTCTCACATCTTTATCTAGCCTCATCATTTTCTACCCGCTTAATGACAGAAACTCAATTTCTTCCCCTTATTTTATCCTATCACTAATAGTTTTCCAAGACACTTACTCATCTGGTCATGCTGCTTTTTAAAGAAATGTACTTTTACCATGTAGGACCATGCAGACACTGACTACAAACTTCTTTTCAGGCTTGCCTATTCTAATTGTCTTCTAATAACATGCTGTTAACACAAATATTAACATGCTATACAACTTTTTTCTATACTATGAAGACATGCTCTTCATCTCTTTGATATTTTATTTTGATTCTGAAACACTTTTGCCTTCTTTGAGTTTCTCTATAAATGTAAAATCCTTGTAAAATGTCACCGAACACCTCCCAACTCAGGTAAAACTGATTTATTGTTATTATCTCCTGTTCTCATACAACATAGTATATATATTTATTACAATACTTATTACATTGCAGCATAATGGTCTTTATAGAGTTGGTTTCTGATTACAAACACAATGCATACTTTTTTATTTTATTTTATTTATTTTATATATTTTTTTGAGGGCAGTGTCACTGACCCTCATATGTGGGACCCGAACTGGCGCCGCTGGCTTCCCAAGCCAGCGTTTAACCACCACGCCACTCGGCTGGCCCCAATGCATACTTATTTTAGAGAACATATATTCTTCAAAATATATGAAAAAAAGTCATAAATACCAACCACGTAAAACAGCAAAATTGAAAATTATAATAAATACTGGCGTTTTTAAGGCCTGGCAAATAATCACTCAGGGAGCTTGTTAAAAATATACAGAATTTCATGAGACCTTCTAAGGGAAAGGTGTCAAAATCCAAGTTTCTGATTACATTCATAGGAGACAATCTAAAAGCAGAATTATTTTATCAAACAATATAATCTTAAAAATAAATGACTCAGACATGAATTTCACAAGAATTTCCATAAAAGTATTTTTTTACTAACATGTATACTTTCCATCTTTGTATAAAAATGTTTCTTACAAGGTTTGGCAATTCTTACCAGACATCTAGAGTTATTATTATCCTTAAAACAGATATAGTTTCATATAACGATCATAAGAAATTATTACAAATTGAGTGGCTGAAACTTTGATTCTCTCAAAGTTGTGGAGGCAGAAGTCTAAAGTCAGGGAGTAGACAAGGAAGTTCCAAAGAGCAATCCTTCCTTTCCTTTTTTTAGCTTTTGCTGGCTTTACCGGTTCCCTAGCTTGGGGCTACATGGTTTTAATCTGTGACTCCATCTTCACATGACCTTCTTCCCGGTACATTTGAGTTTGAAATAGCTCCTTGCTTTACTCTTAAAAATACAACTGTCATTGGATTTAGAACCCACCCTCAATCCAAGATGATCCTTAATGAACTCTGTCAAGAGCCATTTTTTGCAAATGAATTGATATTCACAGGTTCTGTAAGTTAAAATATTGACATATCTTTTTAGTGCCACCATTTAACCTACTACAGATGGATAAGTAGATGATAGATTTAAAAACTGCAAGTGATTCACACGCACACACACACACACACACAAAATGGTATCTTCTTTTAATCTGTACTCCTGGTTCCTAATATAGCTAAGTATTAGCCATTTGTCATTTTTCTTAAATAAATCAACCATTCATGAACTTTGCCTATTTTTTATTGCTGTGTGTATAGTGTTTTTAAAAATTATTTGTTATAAGACAAAATGTATTTGTCTGATGACTAAAAGAAACACTAAGTCACATCATCTTTATATCCTCCCTTTTGTTCTCTCTTATTCAAGTATGTACGATGTTTCTGTACATTTTTCTAAAAAACGAGGTGTAAGCTGAAAATAGAAGATTAAATAAGCAACATGTGAGTAGAGATACGCTATTACAGTCCCCCTGGTATATTTAAAACATCCATGTGATGAGAGTTCTGTGGAAGACCAAGAAGGAGCTGTTACTTGGGTGGACATGTAACAGTGTACTTGAACTTCAAGTTGCACTCCCTGTGCCTCAGCCCATAAACAGTTTGCCAACAGAAGTGGAATTGAGCCCAAACTAACCTGCCTGCTTTTCAAGGCCACATTTGCAATTCAAAAGGCATTTGTGAGAAATGAAGAAATGTGGGGGGAAAGGTAGGAAATGTGATATGTAAGGGAAATCAATCAATTTTGAAAATAGGTTTAAATCAAGATGATACTCAAACGTTTAAATTGTTCAACGATATTTAACAACCAATAAGCTCATCTGTGTTTTCCGTCTGATATTTTTAAGAATAGTGGTCCTCACATGTCTTGTTGGGGAGACCATTTCATGCATAGAGTAGACGTTTGATCACTGCACTGTATACCTGAAGCGGAGGTTGTATACCAACTGTAATTGAATATATATAGATAGTCACGGGACGTGGATTATACTGTGGAAGAGAGTCAGAGGAAGTGTAATAGATATATATGATATGGGGGGGGAGTGGGGTGGCGAATTGGGGGAGGGGGGTTGTCACTTTGAGGGGTAAAATGTATAACTATTGCACTGTGTTGTACACCTGAAACTAATTAAATAATAATAAAAAAAAGAATAGTGGTCCTGTGTGGTGTATTTGATACAGGCTTTAGTCCAAAATATTATATAAACTCACACACATACACACACACTCATGCACACACAAAGAGCTCTGGTTTACTAGACTGGTTTTAATACAGATTCTGCTACTTATTAGTTAGTTGTGTGAATTTGGCTGCTTCAATAATATATTAGAACCTTATTTTCATATTTGAAAAGTGTAGATATTATCACCTCTCTTGAAGGACTGTTGTAAATATTTTTGTAAAAGATGACAGATGAGGAAAGGGAATGAAAAAGTTGTTTGAATTTTTTCCCTTTCCTCTTTGTTTCTCTCTTTTTTTTTTTTTTTTTTTTTTTGAGGGCAGTGTCACTGGCCCTCATATGTGGGACTGAACCGGGGCCGCTGGCTTCCCAGGCCAGCGCTTAACCACCGCGCCACTTGGCCGGGCCTCTTTTTTTATTTTTACCAAAATGTGTAATATTTGGATGTGTAAAGAAGGACCCCAGAACACAGGGCTGAAAAACAAATGGCTTATTTTTATTTTTTTAAAAATCCAGAAAGTGAAGAGAAATGTTTCCTGAAGGAATTACTATGGTAGAGAGCCAAGAAGAAGGAATAATAAGTGAACAAATATAAGAGAGAGAAATTATTCAGCAAATGTTGGGAAGCTGCTTCTAAGGAAAAGAAACTTGGGGCATGGACAATACCTAGTAGTAGGTTGACACAGAGACTCTCAGGCTGGCTTCTCACATGTTAAATGTTGCGTTGGTTTCGAGCTGTACCTGGTGCCTCAATCCATCATCACTTATATTATCAGAATCCATTCCAGGATGTATTTTGGGAGGTATTACTTGACAATAGGGCTGCCTTCTATTCTCAAGTCACTACATGAGAGATTAAAGGATTGAGAGACAGCAGTCAGAACAGAGAGAAGCATTCAGCGTTCAGTGGACACAAGGAAATCACTCTTAGAAAAGATGGGAGACTTCCAGGGTCCTGGTGTTGCGAAAAGGAGAGAGACTGGATTTCTCTCTGTGCGCAGGATGGAATAGAGGCACTTTTTTTTTTTTAATACTTGTGAAAGACAAGATTGGAATTCTTGACAACTTCTACAGCACTGACATTTCTCCTAACAAAATAACATGCTCTCAACATTCAATTAACTTTATATTAACAATTTTATGCCTTCCTTCACCTGGCCAAACTATTGGACAATTTAGTTATAAGCATCTTCATCTTCATCATCATCACCTTCATAAAAGCTGATTATAAAACAGGACATTCAAATTCAATGGATGTTCTATGCCTTACAATAAAGCCTTACGATATGACTATTTCTGTCTTCATCTGGGGAAGCACAAGTCACCTCACAGCTCACAGTGAACATGTTTCCATTGCCTTTGAAGGCGGTCTCATCTTAGGAGTTACAAACCTTAGCTCAAGCCATTGATCAGCACTTATTAGAAAGGCAATCAGCAGCTGTAGGGCACTTTTTTTCTTTTTTCTACTAGCATTATGAGCACATATTTCACATTTTGCATTGCTGGGATCCTGAGTAGTCCTATTTCCACAGCTTCCATATGCACTTTTTATTTGAAATGATGGGCATGCCCATCCCAGGTTATAAATCTATATTTGTACAGATTAAATTAATAACCAAGCTTGCAAATGTAAAATGTCACTTTTTAATTGTCCAGGTGCTGTAGGAGATGCTTATTAATCAAGGTGAGCAGCAGTGTCAGTGGGCAACAACCTACCTGTCTCCAACTTTCTGTTTTGAGCCAGAGGTTGGGGGAGGGCATCATAAGTCATCTTGTGAGCAAGTTGCTACCTCAAACAGTTTTCAATTGGCACAGCTGTTTTTTATTATCAATGTGTCTCCATTAATACACAGAGGAAAGTCTAATTTTAGTAGATACTGAAATCAAATCTTTAAATCCCCCAGTCTTAGATATTATAACATACTACTAGCTCTATAATTTCATAAATTTCATTTATCTGTTAAATGAGGATGGAAAAAAATGAGGATGGAAAAAGGGGAAAATGAAATATGACTTTGAAATGCCTTGTCACACACCGTCTTCCACATTTTCTTCTTGTTTGTCTCTTTCGTTGTCTCCTCCTCTTTCATTCTTTTTTAAAGTGCCAAGAATAATCTACTTCAAATATAAACATCTAAAATAGAACAAAAATAGTTGTAGGAAGGTAGGGGTTTTAAATCTTCACCTTTCTTGGTACTAGAGATCAGCTGAATGATTTTAATTTGTATCTTACTTTATCTTCAAGGAGGAAATTAATGATGAAAACAGAAACGCCCTGCATGTACAGGGAGAATTTTCAAAGTTTTTAGATCAAGTAAATGTAAGTATATATGTATTTGTCTGTGTGTGTGTGTGTGTGCGCGCACGCGCGCACACGCGCACACTCATATGCATGGGTATGTGTAGACAGACAGATAAGCCAGGCAGACATGACTGTTCAGTCTAAAAATGTGTGAGCCCAAGGCTCATAATTTGGCAATCAAATTATGTGGGTAATAAATTTTCTGCCTCTAGTTTCCTTTTTGAGGTTAAAATCTCTGTAGAGATTCTGTAATTATAGATAAGTCACCATGCACTAACCGTAGTCCTTCATTGTCAGTTTGTTTTAATTGAACTTTATTGAGGTGACAATGGTTAGTAAACTTACATAGGTTTCAGGTGTACAATTCTGTAATACATTATCTATATATCACACTGTGTGTTCACCACCCAGAGTCAGTTCTCCTTCCATCACCATATATTTTCCCCTTTACCCTCATCTACCATCCTCCTCCCCCCTTACCCTCTGGTAACCACTAAACTATTGTCTGTGTCTATGAGTTTTTGATATGACTTTTTTTCCCCAGGAGAATAGAGAATTAGATGATTCTAATTGATTTCCATTAATTTCAACTCAAAACTAAATGAACTATTTTTTTTCATAATAATATTCCCTTTTGAAATATAGTTGTTTGAAATATTAATATATGTATCAATTTGATATATGGTAGGTATTAATAATCATAGTAATACCACAGAGGACTTAATTTTAAATACTCTTCTACATACTTATTCAACTCACTAACAGATATTCCTGACTCTGATGAAAGTAATATAAATTCCAACTAAGTAACGCCATGACAAAAAATAAATAAAATAAATAAATATAAATAAAACATGGTACTCCTTCATGATCTTATTATTGTTTGAATTCTATACAATGTTTGCAAGAATCTGTTCAAAACATGTGGAAATAATAATTTGGATTATGCTTTGGACATATGAGAAAAACTAGAATCTAGGATGGAAATATTGTTAATTTGTAGGAAAGAGAAAATTGAGCAACACTGCATTGACCTTGCTCAGTTTTCATGGCAAGCGGGGATAGTAATAATACTTTAAAGGACATTTGTGACAAGCCCCAAAGCGCTCCAAGATATAAGGAATTTTCCTCCATTCACGAAAATCACTTGAAGGAGACAGCCGAGACCTATTCTGAGTAAATCACACTAAACAATATCTTGAAGGAGAGGAGGAAAAGAATGACAGTTGAAATCACACTGGAAACAGCATGGGGGACTGAAGGAGGAGGGAGGCTGGACCTCCACCTGTCCTGAGGGAGAGAAAAGCCATCCCACTCACTGCAGTTCATCTATCTTACCAACACCTCAGTATGGTAAGGACCCTGAGTGCCAAGACCATGGTGCATGCGGTGACTGGGCTGCTGCGGGTGGTCACCTCCACTCTCTAAGGTCTGGAGGCAAACTGCCACAGGCCCGTTTTGGCTTGGAAAGGCAAATACTGCTCATGTTCATGAGAGGCGTGGTTTAAAAAAAAAATCGTTAAGTCAACATGGATCATCCAAAGGATAATAGAATAATATTTAATTTCTTATAAAGTAGAGTCAAATAGGAGTTCGACTCTACCTTTTCCTAAAACGGTCAGATCATGTTTGGTTCATAGGTTGTGTCTTTTCCCTATAAAGACTCTAAAGCACGGGGGGTTTCCTGGTAATCAACTAGCGCCCACAGGCTTCTGTGTTGGCAAATATGTGAGCATGTGTGTGCGTGATTAAATTTTATTATTTCTACATTTTGGTTCTAAAATGCCAGTTAGTGTAGAAAATCAAATAATTCTCTCTTTTTCTACAACTTTAATTACTAAAGCATGACTGAGCCCAAGGGCGTTAGCTTTACAATTAGAGACACGAAAATATTTTGTGAATGAGTCTTTACTCAAGCATGATGAAGCCTGAGAACTCCCCTACTGGGTCTATTTCGGTAGCATTTTTTTTCATTGTTTTGAATAAAGCCTCCTAAAATCAGGGTATCAGACTTAAAGTTTCAAAACATAAATAAACAAAAACCTATATCTCTTCTGTATTAAACTGCTATGTCTCTGAGTTTAATCTTCAGGAGTAAGAGCCCACCAGACCACCTGTAATTTTTGCATGGGTGTTTAAGATGTACCTAGTAACGGTTCAGGGCCTTGCCTGGTTACCCCCAGGTACATGGGATTAACTGTGAGCCTATGAACTGATGTTGAAACCAATGAAAGACATCTTCCCAAGAATCTGGTATACGTAATTATTGGGTTGTTGGAAAAGTCATGACGTATGTTTTCTATGATTTTTGTTGCAAAAATGCATCATGACTTTTCTGACAGTCTAATAATAGTTAGATCAGGGTCTAAGGGATTTGCTTTAAAAAAATTATGGAAGCACCTTCAGAATACCTACTTGAAAATCATATATCTGTCACTCCCACTTGCTACAATTCTTTGACGTTACAGTAGTGATGGGTAATTCTTAACACTCACCACCTTTTTTTATTTCTTCCAAACTCCTGTTTTCACTTGCTTCTTTGTCCTGCATAGATTCTACGTTTTTGCCATTATAATTACTTGTAATATATGTGTAATATATGCATATATTCTATATGTAACATATATTACATCCCTTTCTGTTTGCTCCATTTAACTAGCAAAACTTACCTCATTAAACACAGACATTTCCTTCTCTTCGACTGCATGTAAACAACATAAAGTAATTGATGATGTTGACATAATAGGTTGGATCTTCTCATTTGAAATTCAAAATGATAAAATTCACATAGGAAGTTCACACCACTTTGCCATCCTACCACTTTTCCCCTTTAAATCTCATCTTCTGTAATGAATAGTAAATTTCATTTGTTTCTTCCTCTTCCCCGAAAACCTTATTCTTGCTTCACTTGCACCAGGTTGAAGGGGTCATTGAAAAAAAATGAAGACATGGAAAAACTGCCTTATTTTCCTCAAGTCAAATTTATACCTTTGAATCCTTCTATATATATATATCCTTTCTCCTTTTACAGTGGAGATATTTCATTGTTCCTGTCAAAGCTAATGCCTCTACTGGTTTTTTTCTGGTTTTTTTTTTCTGTTTTGTTTTGTTTTGTTTTGTTTTGTTTTTAAGATTTTTGGGGGGAACTGGGGGAAGGAACAGCACTGAGGAATCAGGGAAGGGGGACAGACAAGTTGCTGTCCTTCTGTTCTTCAGTCTAGTTGTGGAGGCTGTCGCTTCACTGGCCCATGTTGGTATTGTGATCATTGCTCTCTTCCCCGGTGAGGCAGATCGGTCACCGGCCATTGGACAGCCACTCACAGAGGCTCATGGCAGCTCATGCTGGCTGCTGGCCACTCACGGTAGCATACGGCAGCTCACTGCAGCTCCACTGAAGCTTATGCCATCGCCGGCGACTTATGGCAGACCAGCTTCAGGTCGAGCTGTTGTTCACCATCTTAGCTATAGAGGATGCAGCATCAATGCCCCATGTGGGATCCGAACTGGTAGCCTTGCTGCTCAAAGCTCGGGATCCCAAGCCAACTCAACTAATGAGCCACTCGGCCAGCCCTCTACTGGTTTTAATAAGAAAATTACCCCAAACAGCTGGCTATATGTAACAGTCTCTATTTCCTCAACTCCCATTCATTCTTAAAATCATTTCAATCTTGCATCAGTATCAACTAGTTCAGCAGAATTTTTTCATTCAATTCCACAAATTACTGAGCATCAGTTATTATTATTTTCATTTAACTCCATGATTATTTCCATTTAATTCCACAAATTATTGACCACTGCCAAAATGTTTAACATTGTTTTAAATTCAGGAAATATGGCAGTTTTAATTGGGGAAAGGGGTTGTCACTTTGAGGGGTAAAAAGTATAACTATTGCACTGTGTTGTACACCTGAAACTAATTAAAAATAAATTTAAAAAAAACAAACTAAGGAAATCTGAAAAAAAATAAATAAAATAAAACAAACTGTGTACTTCCTTTGGTCATATATTCTAATGAGGGGAGATATATAATAAACAGCTTAGTAAATTACACATTATGTTAGAGTTTTGTAAGTGCCAGAAAGAAAAAATACAGCAGAAAAGAAAAGTGTAAGGGTGTCAATATTGGGTGTGGTCAATATTAAATTAGGCGATCTGGGAAAGTATCGCTAACATGGGATTACTAGGGAAGCCTTGAAAGAGTGAAGAAAATAGCCATGCAACAACCTGAAGAAGAACTTTTTAGGGAGAGGAAATGGTAAGTACAAATTCAGGAAGTAGAATTGTGTCTGACACATTTCTTTCCTTCACTGTCTGTTCCTACTATCTGTTTTTGTTGCTGTTGGCTTTGACTCCAATAAAATCCTATGTTGTAGTTCCTCGGTGCTGAACATTCTCTCTCTTCTTTTTACTTAGTCTTTCTCCCTTAGTGTCATCATCCATTCCATGGGTTTACTTATTCTCTCCACTCTGATAACTCCCAAAAATATACCTCTAACCAAGACTACTTTTCTGAACTCCCTGTCAATCATCTCTGCCCTCACATTTCCATCTGTATCTTGACTTAATTTTGTCCTAGGTAAAATGTTAGTGTGTTTCTCTTGCTTTCCCCATCACAGCAAATAGTAAAACAAGTTCTTACAGTCATATTCAATATCTTCATTTTTCCATCTTTAGTATTTAATCCATCAGTAATCCCTGTAGGTTTTAATTCCAAAATTTAATTGAAATATGCATATTTCTGCTCACATTCTTATCCACCTAACTAGTTCCTGTGCTTGAACAGATGGATCTTCCTTCAATCTATTTTTTACAATTAGCCAAGATAATTTTTTTTTTTAAATATAAATCTGGTAATTTTGTTTCCTGATTAACGTTCTTAGTTTGCATCAAACCCAATCCAAAGTCTTTTCCATGATCTAAATAGTTTTATCATCTCATATTTCTTCATCCACATACTTCTAGCTCATAATACTCTAGTCACACTAATCTTCAAATAACTCAAGGTAACTCAGCTCTTTCTGTGACACAAGGCCTTTGTGCTGCTGTTTGCATTGGATTCCTTTTCCCGTCCATGCATGGCTAGCTCTTTCACATATTTTAGATAATAATTTATATGTAGTCTTATCAAAGAGGTCTTTTCTATAGTAACCACTCACATTTTTCCATCACAAGATTCTGTTAATGTTATTTATAAAAACAACTCAACAACAAAAAACAAACAACCCAATTAAAAAATGGGCTGAGGACCTGAACAGACACTTTTCCCAAGAAGACATACAAACGGCCAACAGATATGAGAGAAGATGCTCAACTTCACTAGCTATTAGGGAAATACAATGAAAACCAGAATGAGACATTACCTCACTCTGGTTAGAATGTCTATCATCAACATAATAAATAATAACAAGTGTTGGAGAGGCTGTGGAGAAAAAGGAACCCTCATACACTGTTGGTGAGACTATAAACTGGTACAGCCGCTATGGAAGGCAGTGTGGAGTTTCCTTAAAATAATTAAGAATAGAATTACCATACAACCCAGCAGTCCCTTTCCTGGGTATCTAAACAAAAAATCTGAAAACACTTATCCATAAAGATATATGTACTCTGATGTTTATTACAGCATTATTCATGGAAGCCAAGACATGGAAACAATCAAAGTGTCCTTCGATAGATGATTGAATAAAGAAGATGTGGTATGTATACAAAATGGAATACTAATCTGCCATAAGAAAAGATGAAATACTGCCATTTGTGATAACATGGATGGATCTTGAGATTATTATGTTAAGCAAAATAAGTCAGAAAGAAAAAGTCCAAAACCATATGACTTCACTCATATGAGAGATATAAAACTAAAAGCAACAAAGGAACAAGATAAACAAAGAAATAAAACTTATAGACACAGGCAACAGTTTTGTGGTTAATAGAATGTGGGGGAGGGTTAAAGAGGGTAAAGGGGATCAAATATATGGTTATAGAAGGAGAACAGACTGGGTGATGAGCACGCAATGTGATATATAGATGACATATTATAGAATTGTACACTTGAAACCTATGTAATTTTACTAAACATTGTCACCCCAATAAATTTGATTTCAAAAATGACCATTTGGGGCCGGCCGAGTGGCACGGTGGTTAAGCGCTGGCTTGGGAAGCCAGCAGCCCCGGTTCGGTTCCACATATGAGGGCCAGTGACACTGCCCTCAAAAAAAAAAAAAAAAAAAAAATGACCATCTGCATCTACTTTTCGTCTTAATTTTCTGTCTCCATATCCTCCAAAACTGATTTCTTTTTAAATTTTTTTTACCATATCTGCCTCTTTCCTACTGGATTCCAGAGTTAAACTTTTTTTTCCCATCATTTTATTTCAAACCCCTATCAGAGTCAATGGTTCATAGAAGGTGCACAGTAATTTTTGTTAATTACATGATTGAAGAAGAGAATTAATATGTTATTATGAAGCAAAGAGAAATGCAATCAAATTTGAAGAATGAAACATACACTTTTTTAAAACATTAGTGTTTGCTTACATAAGTAATTACATTGACCACTAATAGTATGCTTGGCAAATTCCTATTCCAAAGATAGGGTAACATATAAACATTGTGTGGTAAGGTATTAAGGAGGAAAAAACAAACAAATCATTGTCTAATGTTTTATAGTAAAAGGTCATGTCTGTCTGTGCTGTGATTCATTGTCCTCAGAAGCCTTATCCCTGTCAGAAGATATATGGCAGGTTCTAACCATATCCAGTTGGGTTATGATAAAATGTGTTCTTACAGACTTGTTCTGCCTAGCAGGGTTGATGTGATTTTCTTTTAACAAGGTACTTTGTTATTTAAATAAAGCCATCCCTCCTCCCCACCCCACCTCCCACCTCCCCACCCCTGTCTCTGATGGCTTCGCATTCATACAAACTAGAATATCCAATCCTTCCTCAGCCTGGTGTGCAGTCTTTTAGAACTGGCTGCCCCTTCACTCATTCTTTCCCAGATCTTAGCAATCAGTCATAAAAGAAGTTCTTACTCTTTTCGAAATTGTATATCTGGCATTCCCCTTGTAACTTTTACTACTGGAAGTATATTCCAATGTAAACTTCTACCTCAAATACTCTGGCTTCCTATTCTTTCTCCATCTCATTGGCTTTGCTTTTTAAAGTACGTGCATATTTTAAGTTTCTACTCAAATGATATCTCATTTGGCATTCTTCTGAACTTCTCAAATCACTCACTTTATTTTTATTTTAGCATTCACACACACACACACACACACACTCACACACACACATTTCATTCTTGGTGAAAGTAACAATGCATAAATTCTCCTTCATGTGTACTTTGCCTTCCTGCCACACTTCCCTTCCCAAATGTAATGACTGTTATTATTAGTTTGGAGTACATCTTTAGAAAGCTTTTCTTAGGTGTCACAGAAACTTTAAAGTTAGATGCTTCCAGCTTTCCATACAATTAGGTCATATCTTTCTAAAACTTGTTTCAGTCACTTAATTATATATTTTTGATATTATTTCATGTGATGATGTATAGACCTTCCACATTAATTTAAATCTTGTATAATATTTCCTAGGATGGATATAACCATTGCTTATACTGATGGACCTTTAGGGTGTCTCTAGATTTTCCTTATTACTTAGTCATGATAAAACAGGGAACACTTTTTGTACATAATGCTTTATTATTTCAATAAGTATGTATTAAGATGAGTTTTAGACACTTGAGGTAAATTATTAAAAAGAAAAAAAGGCTGACATTGTGGAGAGGAAAATGATACTAGATGACATATAGTATTGAGCAAGATAAGCCAAGGGAAGCCTCTTTGAGAGATTTGAGCAAAGGCCAAAGCAGAGTAAGACGTTAGCTGAAAAGGGGGAAGAACATTCCAGATGGAGAAATCAAAACAAATCCTTAGCTGGAATAACACCTAACATGTTGGAGGAACATTAAAGAGCCCACATGGCTGAAGTGATGAGCAATGGGCAACTAGGAGGGAAAATATGTCAGAGTCCAGGACCGGCCGAGTGGCACAGCAGTTAAGCGCTGGCTTAGGAAGCCAGGGGCCCCGGTACGGGTCCCACATATGAAGGCCAGTGACACTGCCCTTCAGGAAAAAAAAAAAAAAATGTCAGAGTCCAAAGAACATAGGGCTTTTATAACAATTCCATTCTAAAACCTTTCCTTGTACTGGGAGTGAAACATACTTATAAAACCTTTGCCTTTTACTGGGAGTGAAATCTGAAACCACTGCAGTGTTTTAAACAGGAAAAACAATTTAAATTTCTCTATCTTCTGGTATGAGCACTTTAGGGTTTGTCAGATTGTTCTCTCTAAATTTTGCCCTATTATGTATACATGTTCATCAGTGATGTATATGAGAATGTCTCTTCCACCTCATCCTTAATATATCTGGACTATTATCAATCTTTTAATTTTTTTTCTTATCTGATTGCTTTATACTGCATTTTCCTCATAACCATGATTTTATACATGCATTGGCCACATCTCAATCTGAATCACTACTTTTCTATTGATAATAGGCACCTTTTAACATGTATGAGTATTCATGTATAATCCCCCAACACATTTTCAAAGACAGGAAGTGTAATGATTTTGTTCTTTGTCTTTGTTTCTCTTTGATAAATTCTAGATCCCACTAACGTCCTACTAGCTTATGTAAAATGCAGAAATAAAGAGGCTTTGTTCAAAGAAATAATGAATGAAACACAGTCATTCCTGGGTATCTGGGAGGGCAGGAGGGGAACTGGTTCTAGCACCCACTGCAGATACCAAAACCCATGGATGCTCGAGTCCCTTACGTAAAATGGCATACTATTCACATATAACCTATGCACCTCCTCTCCTATACTTTAAATCATCTCTAGATAACTTACAATACCTAATACAATGCAAATGCTATGTAAATAGTTGTACTGTATTGTTAAAAGAATGACAAGGCAAAAATTCTACACATGTTCAGTACAGTCATTTGCCACTTAATGGGGATACTTCTGAGAAACGGCATTGGTAGGCAATATCATCATCAGGTAAATTTCATAGTTTGCACTTACACAAACCTAGATGGTAAAGCCTAAGCTATATGGTATATCACTACTGTATATGTGGCCTGTCATTCGCCAAAACCTGAAACGTCGTTAGGCAGCACATGACTACACAGATGCAACCATCAGAGGCCTAACTATATAGTACACATTAGCAACAATGTAACCTTTGATCTGAAGTTAGTTGAATCCACAATGTGGAACCCCCATGAATGCAGAGGGCCAACTGTATGTATGTACTTCCTTTTTATAAAAAGCAAACATTGAGTTTCCATTGTAAAAATGCTCTATTATGCAACTCTCATTCTATGAAAATAAGATGTCCTGTTTGTTTTCTTTTAATCAACATACAATTTAACTTTCTTTCATGCCCAGAAATAATTATCTATTTTATTAATATTAAATACTTATGGAAGAGTAACTTAAGCTCATGTACCATATATACATCAGTTCTCCTTATGTTTCCAATTTTAAAACACTCTACCCTATAAATTTTGAAGATATATTGCTTAGATACTCTTGTGGGGGGAAAAAAGCCAACTGCCTTTATGATCTATTATGCTAAAATTCACAGAAAATATTGCCATTATAGTGGTGTAATAGTGTAATAAATAAGTCTCCAATGCCGTAAAAGACCATGCTGCTTTTAAACAAAAGATACTGATCAAGCATACAGAGTGAAATGATAGAGAAGATGGATAAAATTGGAAAGTAAAATAAAACTGTAAAAATAAAACAATATACTAAATAGAAGAAAGCTGTGACTGTTATTTCTTAGTTATTTTAATGATACCCAGTATTCCTGCAAAAACAGATTTTTACTCACTTTTAGTGTAAAACATATAATTTAGCCTCTTTTTGTAAAATCCCAGAGAAACATAAAAGCTATCACTCAAAAGTTAGTTAATGTCAAAGATAAAATGGAATAGCAGCTGAGAAAATGAAATGGGCTTCCATATGTAGCTATTTGCAGGGAAAATGCCAAGTCAATTTAACCTTAAGTGTATTTCCTTGTTTTATGGACTAGAAAATAATGGTTTAATATTCTTCTAAATGAGAAGTTAGGGTAATACTTAGCATTGCTTGTGTTGACTTTGCATACGTAATCTACTAGTGTTACAAACAAGAATATGTATTCGTTTTGGAAATATGCAGTCAAATGGTATGATACATACTTAATTAAAAATTGTTGATTTTTCAGTTATGTACTTTTATAATAAGGAAATTGAACTAAACAGAAAATAATATTAAATATTTTGTAGAGACTAAGATATCAAGTTATTTTCAACTTCTTTTGGAGATATATATATATATATATATATATATATATATATATATATAGTTACAGTGGACATAAAATGGACATAAAAAACAACATTCTGGCTGTAGTTCTAACTCATTTATATAGATATTAAATAATTGGATTTGAAAGTTAAGTTTATGCTACAAGGAACCTCATATTCCTGGTATGGTCTTTACTACTTTCATTGTTCATAGTTTTATTGTCTGTCTGTGATGGTTGATTTTTGTATCAACATGATTGGGTCATGGGGTACCCAGATATTTGGCTATACATTACTCTGTAAAAGCTCCTAGATGTTGGTCTTGGCAATGATATTTTTAAGCTATGACACCAAAAGCACAGGCAATGAAATCAAATATAGGCAAATGTGAGTAGTTACATCAAACTAAAAAGTTCCTGTACAGCAAAGGAAATAATCACCAAAATGAAAGGCAATCTACAGAACTGGAGAAACTATTTGCAAACCATGTAGCTAATGAGCTGATATCTCAAATATATATATATATATATATATACATGATTCAGCCATAAAAAGAAGAAAACCTTGCTGTTTGTGACAATTTGGGTGAACTTAGAAGACATTATGCTAAGTGAAATAAACCAGGCACAGAAAGACAAATATTCTGTGATCTCACTTGTACGTCGAATCTAGAAAACTTCAACTCATAGAGTCAGAAAGTGAATGGTGGCCATCAGGGGATGGGGGAGGGGGAAATGGGGTGCTGTTGGTCAAAGGGTACAAACTCTCTGTTTTAAAACAAAGAAGTTCTGGAGGTAAAACGTACAGCATGGTGAGTATGGCTAATAATACTGTATTGTATATTTGAAATTTGCTAAGAAATAGACCTTAAGTGTTCTCATCACACACAAAACATGATAACTATGTGATATGATAGATGTATTAACTAACTTGATTGTGTTAATAATTTCACAATGTATACATATATCAAACCATCATGTTGTACAACCTAATATATACAATTTTTAATATTGATTATGCCTTAACAAAGCTGGAAAAACTTATAAATAAAAAAAAAATTAAAGCAAAACATTGTTCTAGGTGTGTCTGTGAGGTTAGTTTAGGATGCGATTAACATTTCAGTCCCTAGACTGTGAAACAAATTGCCATCCCCCATGGGGGTGGCTTCATTCAACCCACTGAAGGCCTGAATAGAACAAAAAGGTGGAGTAAGAAATTCCTTCTCTCTCTGCCTTTGAGCTGAGACATTGGTCTTCTACTTTCAGACTTGGATTTGGACTGGAATTTACGCCATTGGTTATCCCAGTTCTCAGGCCTCTGGACTCGGACTGGAACTACACTATTGGTTTTCCCTGGTTTCCCATTTGCTAACCACAGATCTTGGGACTTTTCAGCCTCCACAATCATTTGAGCTAATTCCTTATAATAAATTATATGTAAACATATAATGTACATACAACCTATTGGTTCCGTTTCTCTGGAGAACCCAGACTGATAATATCCCGGTATTTTCTCTTCCAAATCCTATGTGTTATTGGCTGAGGGCTGCTGCTCCTGTGGTCTCACCTCCCTAGTGATTCAGACGTGCCATCAGTGTACACTGAAACCTCACGTGTCCGGGCTTCATCATTTGCATCATTTGCAGCAACTGTGAAGACTGGACTAGGCCTGAGGAAACTGGAGGGAGAAGTCTGTAGGACAGAGGGAAGACTATACGCAAATGTACATAAATGGCAAAGTTCAAGGGGAAAAAAGGAAAATACGCAATTCAGCTCTGGAGTCTAAATGGGTGGAGAAGTCCTGAGGAGACAGGATTGAACAAGGATAATGTAGGAGTCTAGTTTAAGGAGTTCATTTTCTCCCCTGTAGACAATTAGGAGGAAAAACAGTTTTGAGCAGTAAAAGTGATGTAAACCAAACTAACCTTGTGAATGATATGGTGGGTGATGGGGTGGACAATGCCCTACAAGAGGAAAAGTGATGACTGGGGAGCCAGTTAGAAGAGTATTTATCGAAAACATCCTGGAGAGAAGTTTAGTGGATTGGATTTGGGGGAGATGAAGAAGAAATTGAGAAGAGGGGAAGAAAAGAGGGATGTTACAGAGGCAGACTTTCTAAGATTTGGCTAGTGTTTTAAGGCAAAAACAACAACAACAACAACAACAACAACAACAACAAACAAACAAAAAAAACAAAGCAAAACAAAACAAACGCTAGGTGGGGTTTTTTCTCCCCTGAGATCAAGAAATCAGGATGGGCCCTGCTGGACAGAGGTAACAATAAAGAGAGTGAGTTCTATTTTTGACCATGTTAGATGTATTAAAGGAAGTGAGAGGAGTTAGCAGCTTAGGGACAGTGTTAAGAACAGTAGGCACTGCTACCAAGTAGGCAATGAGTGGGCACCACTGGGGAGAAATAAATAGGATGTGTATGAGAACAGATAAAGCAAATAGCCCCAGTGAAAGGCAAGGGGCCATGGTGGGCAGTGCTGAGAGATGAAGCAATATTCCTTGGAAGTACACTGCCCACCTACAAGGAGATGCTGACAGAAGCCTGACAAGCACAAGTCACACTCTCATTCTTTGTACACTTTCCACCATTGGGACTTCCAAACAGTAGACTCCTTGACTGGTAGTGGGGGTAAAGCAGAAAAGGGGGAGTGGGGGGAAAAAGAAGGAAGAGGAGAAGAAGGGGGAGGGAGAGCATGGGAGGGGGAGGGAAAGGGAGAGAGAGGGAGAGAGAGAGAGAGAGAGAGAGAGAGAGAGAGCGAGCTAAGCATACACAATACATTCTCTACTCCAGGTACAGAGAAAGGAGGGCATACATAGGGGTGCTCACACCCTTTTTGCTAAAGAGGGTACAGATGCATTCTTTTTACACTTTCTAAAGTTGCTCCCAGCTTCCCTGCGCTGCTTCTGTAGCAGGATTGGATTTGCTTAGATGGCAAATATGTCAGAGGTTTTTAAATCTTTTTAAAGGATTGCCCCAGGGCCTCTCCTTCTCGGAGCAGGATTAACAGCAGTGCCCTGAATGTGCTTCCTCAGTGGGAACCTAGCGCTAGCCTAAGCCAGGCTTCTCAGCACCTCTTCTCTTTAACTGCTTCATTTCCTACAAGGGGAGAGAATAGTGCTGGGTAACCAAGAGAAACTAAATGTCCCAAATTAGACAGGGAGTGAGCTGGCCTTCATCTTCTTTATTTTGAGAATCTGATTTGGAGGAATGAGTCTTCATCTCCTTCTCTATTTTTTATCTGCAGCATTGCTGGAGTAGATTTCTTAACTGGGCTCCGAAATCATTAATAGAGAAAGTTTGGTTGTGGGACCAGTGATCATAGACATCCCCGCTCAATACAGTCAGAATGGCTGGCCAGGACCTTTCCATACTGGCTCTTGATTAATATTCACAAAACTCATGTTGATAATGGAAAAAATAAAATGGAGTAAGTATTGCTAATAGAGTCACTTTAAAGTAGAGCTGGGGGGGTCTCATAGGTGTAGAGGAAAAACAGTGTTGCTAGTTGGGAGGGGTGTGGGGATGAGGGAGAAGGGGAAGGGATTAGACAGCAAAAATTGGCAACTACAATATTGCCACAGGGATATGAAAGACAGTTCGGGGAATATAATTAATAATGTTGTAAATATTTTGTGGGATGTCAGATGGTCACATGTCTTGTTAGGGAGATCACTTCATGGATGGAGTAGAGGCTTGATCACTGCACTGTACACCTGAAACTGATGTCATATAATGTTGTATACCAACTGTAATTGAATATATAGATAGTCACGGGATGTGGAGTATACTGTGGAAGGGAGTCAGAGGAAGAGTAATAGATATATATGATATGCGGGGGGAGTGGGGTGGCGAATTGAGGGAGGGGGGTTGTCACTTTAAGGGGTAAAAAGTATAACTATTGCACTGTGTTGTACACCTGAAACTAATTAAAAATAAATAAATAAAAATAAATAAAGTAGAGCTGGGGGGCTATTAAGGAAGTGGGGCCTGCACATCATGTGCCTCAGTCTCAGAGCTGCTATCGAGTAGCTTACCTGTTGCTAACCTCAGCTCAAGGCTGAGCCACAAACATCCTTGACCAACAACTCTATGGACATATATGCACTTGACTTCTTGCCTTGTAGCCTTTGCCTCCCTTGTTTGTATATTGTAACTAACCAACCTCTGTTAAACTAGCCAGTGATCCTTCATTTGCATGGAGAAATTACACATAAGGTGTTTGCCTCTATAAACCCTGCTTTTCCTTGTTCTCTTTGGAGAACAGTTTAACTTGCTACCTGAATCCATGCCTCCCTGGTTATAACTCTTTTGCTCATTTAAATGCTTTATTATTATTATTATTATTATTATTATTATTATTACAGTCTAAATCTCTTTTTTGGTTAACAATATAAAATACATGTTATTGACCTCATTTTACAGAAACACTCAGTGTAAGTCTGTGATACCCTTAATTTCTCTAAAAGACATGTTTCTTAGAATCTGTGATCTTAGGATTTTTTTAAAATATTTATTCAGAGAGGGTCTAAGGTATTTTACTTGCTTACAAAGCAGACAGATCGAGGGGTTTAATAGTTGCTGGTTAAGAACTGAGAGAACTATCTTTTTTTTTTTTTTTTAGCTTCTTAATTCTTAAGAGATTCTCACTGCTCTTATGTCCCTTATAGCTTCTATTTATAATGTCCCTATCTTTACTACTTCATGTATAAGGAGATGGTAGTAGGAATGCAATGCATATTACATTCTCAGTATATCATGTTGCAAATTGTCTAGCCTGTCTGGTCTAATAGTAGTCTTAACTATGTTTTAGATCCTTCCATATCTTTTCTTCATTAGATACAGGTGAGCTACATAGAAGAATTAGCTTCGTTTCTAACATATCTTGAACTAATAGACTAGATGTGTGCATTATTTATATTAATGTAAAATGTTTTAACCTTCACTTTGCTCTGCCCAAAATTCATGATCTGTTTCAATTTATTTGTACTGCACACTATTTGCATTGGTTCATCAAGTATTACAAAGCTAATTTGATGTGATTTGATGGTATTTTTCCAAGAATAAATTGCATTCTTGAAATAAGAAAACATCACTTTAGTTCATTTGGTTAAAACACAACACATGTAAATGCATGTAGAAAATCTGTAATTTTTCTTTTGCCAAAAAAAATAATGTTTGTACCACCACAAATCATTTCCATTGATTTTCCTTATCTATATGACATTTTGAGAAATCCATTTCATAATAAGCAGAGAGTGAATTGACAGCAATAGGATGTATCTCTAAGATATTCCATGTTCACCAACTTTTGCTGTTAATATAGTGAAGAATGTATGAATAATACATTACATGTTAAAAGGAAACAACAATGCAAATTCAATAAGGTCATTCTATATTTATATCTTTTTATCCAAATTAAGGAAAGTATGTTATGAATGAATGGCAGCAATTATGGAAAAACCAAGCATATGCTTTCATTTAACATCCACCAGCCATTAACTTCAAAAGTGTTGAAACTCATGTAACTTCATTTCATTACATTTTCTAGTCAGATTTCTAAACTTCTTGAGCAAAGACTAAATTAAAGGCTGTGAGTACTTAAAGGATTATTTCAGAGTTGAATTAATCACATTATCCCTGTCATGCATCAGTAGGCAGTAGGAAGGGTCAGCATTGCTGATTTAGGGGGCTTGTTTATTTGAGAATGTTGATTTCCTAAAAATCCCTTAATCTGACAATTTATGAAAACATGCTAGACAAATTGTACTTTATTTTCCAACATTCATCTCATCTCATTTTTAGTGGAACTAATTTTAAAATGTCACTAATGTAGATCCTCAAATTTGCATACCTCCTTATTCTTTTCATTTTTACATCAGTTTCAAAATTAGGTGATATAATAACTTCCAGCATGTGTACTCACACATACTTCACCTGGCATATGTAATTTGGGGCAAAACATACCTATTCATCAATTAATTCATCCAACAGTATCCAGTGAGTGCATATTATGTATATAAAATAGCAAATAAGGCAGACACTATTTTTATAGCTAGGAGTTTATAGTCTAGTAAAGGAAACAATTGAACGAGTGGTTGTAATCTCACTCAGTAGGTAAGAGTTACAGTAAGTAATTACAGGTCACCACATGAACAAACTGTAGAAACACCTATCTGCTACCTCTATATTTCATGGTTCTCTGAAAGCTCGAGGGCAAACTTCAATAACTGTATCACTCTTTTAAATAACTGAAAATTATAAAATTGGGAAAACAAAACAGTAATCCCACTAAAACTTTAAAAAATAAAAAGATTTTTAAACTAATTTAAAAAATCTTTAAAATAGAAACAATAAAAGGTAATACTCCATGAGAAAAGACACCACTGTGGTTTTTTAGTCAACAATGCATTCCTAGCTCAGTGCCTGTCATCTCATAAGGGCTAGGTAATATTTTTGAAGTAAACAATGAATGGATTTAAAAAAAAAATCTAGTGATATGCACTGAAATTTCTCTATTTCCATCTCTCAGTTCAATTGTGTTTCATGAAATGTAACTTGTCTACATTATTATTGTTGCTTCCAGTTACCATGTGTTAAATACCTAAAATGTCATTAAACTGTTAATACCCTTATGAGGAAGTTATCTTATAACATATGAGTAAACAGGGCTTATAGATGTTAAATAACTTGCCAAAGGTCATGTAAGCAATAAAGGTCAGAGCCGAGATACAGACTCTTATCTGTCTGACTCATACAGTCTGACACAACCCATTGTCTTCCCAGGACATAAAGCTTCTTGAGCTAAGGCAAAAACTGAATTCTTTCCACCCATCTATTATTTTACGACCCAGTGAAAATAAACCAGCTTAGCAGTAGCTCTCTCAGTGTAAGCTATTGAAAATGTTGCTACCATCAGAAGTCAGAAATGAAAAATATCTCACACAAGCCATTTCCCCTCTAGAGGACATAACACTTAGTCTAAATGCCAAGGATGGTTCTCTGGCCCAGCAGGCAGGATGCCTGGATGCAGCACTATATCTTATTTTGGAGAAAATAACCTTTCAAGGGAGAAGAAATGCTCTTCGATGATGATATGAACTCACTTACAAATAAATTCACCTCTCATTTGTCAGGCTTAAATTAACATTGGGAAATGCACTGTTTTCCAGAGGGACTGAAAGTCCTGTCTTTGATGCAACCTTATCCTCTTCTGATACATTTCAAAGTTGATGAGCATATACTAAAATAAGAATCTGCCTAAGGATCTGTATTATGTTACTTTGGATGTTTTGATTTTTTTCTTTTTTTTAAAAGGAAATAATGTAAGACTTGGAGGTTACTATTGAGTAACTTAGAAATAGTTGGGGGGTATAAAACATAAGACAGAATGATAGTGTTTAATAAAATATATGATTTTAGGAAAATGACAATAAATATATCATGAATACATTAAAAAAGAGGAGCTAAGGAAAAGTTGTAAATGGTATGTGGACATAGTGCTGTGGCTTGGGGCCCAACCTTGCATGATAGAAAGAGTTTTGGACTGTAATTCCTAAGACTTGGTTCATAACCATTTAGCTTTGTGAACTTAGATATGCATTCTTTCTTTTCATTCATTAATTCATGGACGCTGTAAAAATTTATTGAATAGGTATCATGGGCACACATTACTCTAGGCACTGGATATATTTAGTGAATAAAATATGTATGGTAATGGTCTTTATGGAGTTATAATAGCAATGATGAAGTAAACAAGTCAAACACAACCATCTACTTATCAACTACTCCCCCTTAACCCTTTCTCTCTCCCTCCCTGCCTTGGTAGGTAGGTAGGTAGGCAGATGATAGATAGATAGATAGATAGATAGATAGATAGATAGATAGATAGATAGATACAGAGGGTTGTGCATGTATATATTTATAAAATGTACATATTTTATATTCATATTTACAGATTGTGGTAAATAACTTATAGAAAATAATCAAAGAATGATAAGAAAAATAATATAGATAATTTTACCTAGATAGAATAGACAGGGAAATGCTGCTGAAAAGTATCATGAGAATGCCACTGCACAAACAGAGGAGTTTTAGAATTCCAGGTAAAAGGTAGAGCATGTGTGAGGGCTCTGAGATCAAAGCGATCTTAGGATGTTCAAGGACATTAAAGGGTCTACTGTGGCTGGAAAAAGCGCAAAGGTGCTACAAAATAAGTTAAATACGAAGTCAGGCAAGACCAAAGTCATACAAAGATCTGTAAGACTTGGGAAAGTATTGTTACATTAACCTAAATGGAAAAACACTTGATTTTAGGGAGTAACTTATGATTACAAAGATTATGATGAGATGTAAGTGGAGAAGAGATTAGAATGAGTTTAGAATATAAACTAGAGGGAGGCTCTTACAGTAGTCCCAGGCAGCTAAGGTTGGAGGTTTAAATTAAGTGATAGTGGAAATAGATACAAATAAATACAGTTAATACATATTTGGAGGCAGAAATATAGAACAAATTACTTAACCAGTCTGTTGCTTATATTCTCCAAGAAATTTTCAATTACATTATTTATAATATTGCCTTAGAGTTATATGTTTTATAAAAACTATCAAAGATTTTGTTAAGGAATAATGGTAAACCAGAGATCATTAAGAAACTTTTAGTGCAAATTTTGCATCAAACAAAATGTGTCTGATGTTAATGAAGTCAATTGGTTTTATTCATTTTCTTTATTTGTTAGTTAGAGTTAATAAATATTTTTTCCAAGTTCTAAGATCCTTTATTTTACTCCCAACATCTACCAGTGTCTCAACCATACTATATAGTAAATATCTTGAAGTTATTATATTTCAATCCTTGTATTGCTACATTCTAATGATAATGTAAACAGCTTTTATTAAAGGTATTTGGATTACATTCTAATTAATACATTGGGGTTTGGGGAAGGTATTTGTAAAAGTACTCATTTCAGGAAGACATCATCAACAGATCATCCATAAATTATTTGTGTGGTTTTCCAGAAACTATATCATCATGGAATCATTTGGGCCACAGAGGGAAAATTTCCACTACCTTTCTCTAAAAGCTCTTTCATGATTGAATATTATTTCACTGATTTCTAATCTGCTCTTCTAATTCTGCCATTTAAGATAAGGAAGAGCAAAATCTGCCAATAGCATTTTGTTGATTTTTTTTTATGCTTTGAGAAATAAGAAAAAAATGGGGAATTTTATAAGACAAAGATATTAATTATAATTTTAAAATATCCTATTGGGTATTTCTTGAATGCATTTTCCCAAAGAATTATAATTTTTTCTCTCATTGTAGTTATTAATAGTCATAAAATATTTTTAAATAATTAATACAGCATTATTATACAAGTTTTTATTCTAGTACATATGTAGCTCATGCAGTGGAGTTTGGGTAAAGGGATAATATTCCATTTTCTAATATAGTGGTTCTAGTTCAAAAATCCTCTATGGTGAACTAATTTTCTGTTGAACAATTCAGCATTTATAACACTCTACTCATAATGTTAAAATTCTGTAATCTAACAAATGAGCCAAATTTGACCCTATGGAGATTACTTTATAATTTATAACAACCCAAATCATCCAGAGTCCCAAAAATTGCCATGAAAAGTCTCAGGAAAATGGAGATATAGTCTATTCCCTTAATAGCAAATATATTTTGAAAGCATCACAGTACAAAGTTCTAAATGCTAAACATGTTTCTTTTCATAAATCCATTAGGAAACACAATCTGTCTTTCAGCTAGGCCTTTTCCATGGTATAAAATTATTATTCAGATAATCTGACCCCACTTTAAAGAGTTTATCAATTTACCTTGCACTTAAACTACAGCCTAATTTTCTTAAGGTGATTACAGGATGAAAAACAAACATCAAGGTCATGTCTACTATGAAGCTGGGACTGTATCATAGTTTCTAATCTTAAGGGGGCAGATTTAAAAAGCTTGGCTCGCTTCCTAGAAACTGGCTAAAACTTCTAGTCAGGCCACCATACACGATACATGAACAATATTTCTAAGTAAAAATTTTAGTTTAAATTTTTAGATAAATTTGCTACATTAAGATTTCCTTGGTGTATGGGGAAGAGGGAAGCCTCTAAAATATTGAAAAAAGCTCTTAACCAATTCCATCTGTGGGGCATGACACAAGGGGAAACTCCATTGGATCTTGCATTTGGAATTGTTAAATGGTACAGGGAGAGGAGAAAGGAGGAAGAGGAAAAAACAAAGATAGAAATACCAACTGTGATTTCTCCCCCCCACCCCCCCGACCCCCCGAATATGTCCAAGGACAGTAGCATTTGTTGTTCAGAAATATGGGAAAATAAAGTTTGGGACAGTAGCTCCACATGAACATGTAAACTCATTTAAATATTAATTAAATAAAATAAGAGAAGGGATGCAAATATCACTTTGAACATGTTAAATCAGAAAAAAAAGAGTCATGGCATTTATTTCTCATTTACTTTGCATTTTACATTTGAAATACAAATCAGAAATAAGGATAAAAAAATGCACATTAATTTGAACATCATTTGACAGAAAGAATGCCGTTCAGATAGTTCTCCCTTGTGAAAGGGAGGAACTCAAGAAAACTGAATCTTTTGAGAAACATTTTGTGCGACCCCATGGCAGCTGTCTCCTACAATCCATTCTTCAACCACAATTGAGAGAAGTAAAATACACTTTCATTTACTGTGTCTGCAGGAATTATAAATTGTTGAGCACATCCATCCCGCAATGTTTAAAACTCTCAAAATGGGGGTTCTTCACCTCATTTTTGTTTGTTTCATTTTGTTTTTGTGTTGTTGTTAATCTGATGATTCCCTGTGAAGCTGATGAAAAGAAAAGGGCTGGGGCAGCTGTCTATGAGGGCATCAGAGAGGCAGGAGATGAAATGCCTGTGTTTCGTGTTGCAACCAAAGCATGGGGAGAGGAGAATCTAAGGGAGGATGGAGCCTTTGCTAGCTACACAGCCAACAAGAGAAAAAGGTCACCAGCTGGCTCTCTTGGACAAGTGGCAAAAGGAAATTAAAGACAAACCAGAGTCTGGCCCCAAGACAAGTTCCTGGGACTGAGAGAAACACAAGTAGGTTTCAAGAGGTCCAGGGTCAACAGTGCTAAATGTGTCTAATAATCCCCACTCTATGCCAGCGTAATTATTGGGAGGCACAGGAAACATGCAGAACAAACATCCAGCACAGTGACTGATACTTATGTACTAAGTTAGTAATAAATGGTAATTCTTACCCCTTAAAATATTTTTCTTAAGAACTATGGCTGCATATAAAGTAGTTTCATTCAGTGGATGGTAATCAGCAATGTCAAATATATTAGAATTAAAAAAAAAAAGGCAGGAGCATTCGAAGGATTTAGCCATTAAAAGTTGAATGGCTGAGTTAATGAAGAACTTTAGTACCAAAATAGTTTTAGAAGCCAAATGCAGTTTATTAAGGAGTGAATTTGTAGTAAGGATACTAGAGAAGTAAAAGAATCCTAAAACTGTAAAATTTCTAGAAGAAAACAGGAAACATGTATGTTGACAATGGTGTTGGTAAGAATTTCTTGGATATGAAATTGATGCACATGCATGAAATAAGAAACAGACAAATGGGACTACATCAAATTCAAAAGCTTCTGCAAAGCAAAGGAAACAATCAGCAAAGTGAAATGGCACCCTATGTAATGGGAGAAAATATTTTCAAACCATAGATCAATAAAGGGTAAATATCCAAATTATATTTAAAAACTCCTAGAACTCAGTACCAAAAGAAAAAAAAAGAAACAACCCTCATTTTAAAAATGAGTGAAAGACTTGAATAAACAATTCTTTAAAAAAGACATATGAATGGTTAACAGTTATATGAAAAGGTATTCAACATCATGAAAATGCAAATCGAAACTCAATGCAATATCATTTTACACATCTTAGGGTGACTTATACCAAAAAGACGAGAGATGACAAATGTTAGCAAGAATATGAAGAAAAGGGGACCCTTGTAAATTGTGGTCAGAATGTAAATTGGTACAGCCATTATGGAAACAGTATGCAGGTTCCTCAAAATTTATAAATAAAACTACTAAATGATCCAGCAATCCCACATCTGAGTATATACCCTCAAGAATTGAAATCAAGATCTTAAAGAGGTATCTGCACTCTCATTTTCATTGCAGCATTATCCACAATAGCAAAAGACGTGAATAACCTCAATGTTATCAGAAGATAAATATACAAAGCAAATGTAGGATATGAATAAAATGGAATATTACTCAGCTTTAAAAAAGAGAAACTGTGCCATTTGCTACCACATGGAGGAACTTGGAGGACATTATACTAAGTGACATAAGTCAGATGCAGAAGAACAAATATATCGGGTCATACTTATATAAAGAATCTAAAATAGTCAAACTCATAGAAGCAGAGAATAGAATGGTGGTTTCCTGGGGCAAGCAGAAGGGGAAATTAGGGAGATGGTTACAGGGTGTCAAGTTTCAGTTATGCAAGATGAGTTAGTCCTAGAGATCTTCTGTTCAGCATTGTGCATACAGTTAACGATACTGTACTGTATACTTGAAAATTTGTTAAGAGGGTAGATCTTATGTTAAGTGTTCTTATCACAAAAAAAAAAAGAGGGGAGAAGAAATTTATACAAGGGCTAGTTATGTTTATGGCATTGTTTACGGAGTTTACAGAGGAGTATATTTACCTTTAAACTCATCAAGATGCATACATTAAAAATGTAAAGCTTTTTTGTATGTCAATCATACCTCAATTAAAAAAAAAAAAAAGCAAAGGAATAAAAAAATGAATTCTAGATTCCAAGAACTTTTGCTTTGAAAAGAAGGAGCTAAGGGAGTACCATTCAACTGGGGGCAATTTTGTCCTGTGTGGAACATTTAGCAATGTCTTCAGACATTTTAATTGATACAGCTGGAGGTGTATGTGTCACATCTACTAAACATCCTATAATGCACTGGATGGGATCTTAGAACAAAGAATTATCTGGCCCAATATGTCAACATTGCTGAGTTTGGAAACCCTGAGCTCAAAGGTTCAGAGAGGGTTTGTTAATTGTAGGATGAAAAAGATGTTTGCCTCAATATAATATATAGGAGAGATAAAATCTAACTGAAGAGACAATCTCTAAGAAGGCAGAATTTGTAAATCAAAATGGAAGTCTCCTCCTACTTACCCCAATCACTGTCTCCTGCTAGGGACACATAGGGCCCCTCTAGAACCAAGTGGAAAGACTAAAGTTGGTGTAGAGATTGAACATGAGATAGCTGCTCTAGCCATATTGGTCTTCCTGGCTACAAAATTGGAATATTCTCATGGGCACAGAGAACAAAGATGGTGGGTTTTTAAAAATGGCACCTGGTGAGGTTTCAATGTGATCATAGTGGCCTTTTCCTCCAGAAGAAAGACATGGAGAGGACTCAGAAGTGGAGTATTCAAATAAGACTACCACTCAGTGGGTTAATGAAAGAGATATTTGATAGGTTTTAAAATGGAAAGGGATTATTTATATTGGATATGCCATCGATAACATGGGCCTTCAGTGTATTACTTGGTAAAGATTTTTCCCTCTTTTTATTTGTTTATTAAGCAATAACTGATGAGATGGTAAATTAGGAATTTTGAAGAGAGAGGATCTGAGACTTAATCATAGTTCCTTTAATTACTACCTATGTAATGGACAACTCACTTCATCTTAAGGGGCCTCATATGAAACAGCTATTTTGAGCTATTGACTTAATCCAATTAAATATAACTAACTAAATACAACAGGATATGCTAATGTATACAGTAATTGTATAACAAATATTAATTCTCTTGCCAGAAGATAAAAATTTATGAATTCATTGTGGCTTTCCCTAAATTTATAGCAAACAAATTCGACAAACAAAAAACTATAATTTTAACTCTATTATCATACTTAGTACTTTATTGTGCTTAGGTAGACTGATTTCACCATACTGATAAAATTGCAACTACTTCTAAAGGGACTGAAGTCTTAAGTTGAATATTTGTTTCAGTAAGCAAGAAAATCTTGTACTTATTGCACAACACAGACTGTAGAGTAATACAATTTTTGGCCAGCATGGTATAAGTGGGTTCAATATTTGCATATAACTAAATTGCACAATATTTAATACATCACATACTGTGAGAGACATCTCTCAGTTAAAAATGCAACTGTTTCAGATTTTGCTGAAAACCCATTCCCTCACATTTATTTACTTTGTTAATAAGTTCTATGTATACCAAAGAGAGTGTGCTTTTTTTTCCAGGTAAGAGCAAGTAAAAAGGAAAATGAAAATAAATAAATAAATGTCCCTTACTAATGCTTTGAAAACTAAATTAAAATACTTACCCCTCACCTATTTAGGCTATTGGTTACATCAATTAGTGTTGTGTTTTAAAATCATTAGTAATTCCTAATGTTCTGGAAAATTTAGGACACATATTTCAACTAGTTTAGTGTGATGTTCAAGGAATGGAACTCTTTTTGGATTATCTTTCATATAAATACCATCTGTCCAGTGTGTCCATTAAAGTTCCCCCAGATTGAAAATGACATCCACAAAGGAACATTAGAGTCTGTGTAAGTGGTACTAAAATCTTAAATTTGTTCTGACAGTTTGTGTGTGTGATGATGAGATGAAAGATTAGTATGGACAAGAAAGAAAAATCCTTAATACTTTAACCTCTACTGTTTTTTTTTAAACTTTATTATTATTATTATTATTAGTAGTAGTAGTAGTAGTAGTAGTTACAGATGTACAAAACAGTGCAATAGTTATCTTTTCACCCCTTACGACGTGGCTAACCCCTACCCTTACCATGTCCCCCAACCCCCGATATCATACATATCTATTACAATTCCATTGACAGCATCACCACACTATATTCTACATCCTGTGACTATATATGTGTTAAATTATAGTTAACATATAATATTATTCAGTGGCAGATTTAGATGTACAGTGCAGTGGTAAGGCCACTACACTGTCCATGAAGTGGTCTCCCTAAAAAGACATGAGTCCTTCTGATCCCCTAAATATATATATATATACATATATATATATATATATATATATATATTTGCAACTTAATTGATTATATTCCCTAAACTGTCTCTTCTGTCTCTGCAATAGTATTGTAGTCACCAGTTTGTGTTGCCTCGTCCCTTCCCCTTCTCCCTCATGCCCATCTTCATCCCATCTAGCCCTCATCAGTTTTTTTTTGTATGTCTCTAAGACTATTTCTGTTTACGTTACTCATTTACTCAGTTCTTTAGATTCCACATATAAGTGAGATCATATGGTATTTGTCTTTCTCTGACTGACTTATTTCACTTAACATAATGTTCTCTAGGTCCATCCATATTGTTGCAAATGGTATGATTACTTTCTTCTTTATAGCTGTGTAATACTCCATTGTGTAAATGGACCACAGTTTCTTAATCCAGTCATCTACCGATGGGCATTTCGATTGTTTCCAAGTCTTGGCTATTGTAAATAGTGCTGCAATGAACATAGGGGTGTATATATGTTTTCAAATTAGTGTCTTGGTTTTTTCAGGATAAATGCTTAGGAGGGGAATTGCTGCGTCAAAAGGTAGTTCCATTTCCAGTTTTTTGAGATACTTCCATACTGACTGCCATAGTGGCTGCACCAATCTACAATCCTACCAACAGTGCACCAGGGTTCCCTTTTCCCCACAGCCCAGCCAGCACTTGTTGTTTGTTGATTTATTGATGATAGCCATTCTGATTGGAGTGAGGTGGTATCTCATTGTGGACTGTATTTGCATTTCCCTAATGATCAGTGAGGTTGAACATTTTTTCATATGCCTGTTGGCCTTCTGTATGTCCTCTTTAGAGAAATGTTTCTTCATTTTCTCTGCCCATTTTTTAATTGGGTTGTTTGTTTTTTTGGTGTTGAATTGCATGAGTAACATCTACTGTTTTGTTATATCTTTCTTAACAGCAGCAACATATAAATCAAATTTCATATGTAGATATGTTCATAGCAGTGTGTTTTATAAGAACAGATATTAGAAGTAAGTTAATTCACCAGTAAAACGACAACTATGATAATTAATAGAGTTGTGCAAGGATAATATTTGCAGTCCAAGGAGGAAAATCTTAGAGATAATTTATAAACATAGTAAAGCCCCTGGGAATAATTTGAATAATAAACAGGCAAGAACTATGAAAAGAAAATATTAAAAAATCTACACAGATTTATAGAACAGGACTTGAATAAATTTAAAGGCATATTCCTGTTTTCTTGGAATGGAAGATTGACATTAATATGTCAATTATATCAATTATCCCAAATTAATAATAGTAATTGAATCAATATTAATTACCACATGAGTAAAATTTTGGAAAACATATATTTTTAATTATTCTAAAATTCTTTAGGATAAAAGTATACAAAGTACGGTGGGTATCTTTGGGAAGGTAGAATAATGAGGGAGAACTAACTTTAGTAGAAAAGGGAATTATGAATCTAATTCAGGGAAAATGCAATAATTCAGACTGGTACTGGCTCAGTTACAGATGGAATGCTTTACAGATATTTGCATACTGAAAATCGGTTGGGGAAGTTGCATTATTCAATCAGGAGTTCTAGGCTACAACTGCTTAGCCCTTTTGAGGAAATTATGAATTTCACATAAACTAAAATGAATACTTAATTGTTATTTTTGTAATGAAATGAAAATCCAACTATATTGGAAATACTTTACAAATAATTTTTTAAGTAAAGAGGGTTTTCTGTAAATCAATTAAAACCTCCAGAAATCAAAATACGTTTGAAAATTTATCAATACAGATATAGAAAATCCAGCACAAAATGTGTGTGTGTGTGTGTGTGTGCATGTGTGTGCGTGTTGTGTGTGAGTGTGTGTGTGTGTGTTCGTGTTGTGTGTGTGTGTGTGTGTGTGTGTGTGTGAGTTTTCAGAAGACAGCAAAATAGGAAGAACTCCAAGGCTATCATTTGGTAGGTAGTCTACACTGGGCTGGAAGGATGGGCATTTTATGTGATAAATGAGGTAGATTCAGGGCTCACAGGCTGGAGTGAGCAGGGCCTGGATTCAAAAATTGATATGATTGACCTTAAATATTTAACTATTTGAAGCTTCAGCTCATCTGTAAAATAGCAACAAGATCATAGAGTTAACTTAGAGTGCCTATAAAAGTTATTGAGACTATAATAACCCTCACATAAGATAATAAAATAATTGCTATGTTAAAAAAATGTACTTAAGGTTATAGCAGTGAAGCTCTGTGATGAGCTATTAGTACCAGAGTTTCAACCTCCGTCCAGTATTTTTGAATATAAGTCTAGTGTTGTTTGTATGAACGCTGTACTTTTAACTACAGAAATGAAAACACAAGATTATACCAAGCAGCTTCTCTAAGGAATGTAAACTAGACTATATTTTACTCTTTCAATTTAAATCGATAGCATTGTTTTAAACTACAGTTATTTATTAGAAATAAATTGCTATAGTGAAATATGTTTTAGGCTTTTAAATTATTATTTCAGAATACAGCAAAATAAACATGCAATTTATTTCAGTCTATATGTTTAGCACCCTACCATTAGATATTTAATGTGAAAAGTTCATGGACAAAGATAGTTAAAGGAGATCTGATCAGTAAGTAAGGCCTTCAATTGAATTTCTGTTTCTCCTCCCTTTCTTTTAGAATAAGATTTTTCAAGATTCATGACCTATGCAAAAAAAAACAAAAAAAACGAAAAAAAAGTCTACCTTTTTAAAGCCTAGGAAGAGACCAGATGCCTATTCAGTGTACCACTAGTAAAACATAATTCCTCAACAATGAACTCAAACATAAGTTACTACAAAATGTGCCTGCTTAAAATAAACCAAAACACCTACTAACCACAAACCTAAACACATTTACACATTTGAGGGTGGCCATTTGCAAAACACAGCAGAACAGTAGGATAAAAAATTAGAAAGGATTCATTGGTGGTTTCCTCTAATGATTTAAACCAATCGTAGCATTAATCGTAATTCACAAAGGTTAGCTCTATGAAAATGCACAGCTCATTTAGAAGTAAATCATTAATACCAATCAGGAAAGCAATTCACGAGCCCAGACAGAATTAATTTATTCTGGCAATAGGACTGAAAAGTGCTGGGTGATAAAGTATGTTTGATTAAAACTGAAAACAAGTGGGCATAAGAATCATAAATAACTAGTTAGGAAGAGGGGGGTTCTTGATGGATGGGAGCAGATCAAATTGCCTCTTTGGTTCCTGGATAAGCCTATGGACAGCATTGCTTGTCCTAACTCTCTCATTCCTCTGATGACAAAGCTGAAGTCAAACGAAACATTTCTCCCAGATCACAAGGCAGCTACTGTGACAGCTCTTGAACTCAGCTCTTTTAATTCCCCTTTCTATCATTGCACCTTGTTGCCTGCCAACAGCAGGTTAATGAGATTCTATTTCACCTGGTACTTAAACCCAATCTTTCTGCTTAAAAGGAGAACAGTTCAATGAAAAATTCAAGTTTGACTGCATTCTCTTTTTTTTAATTTAATTTTATTATTATTATTATTATTAGTTACAGATGTACAAAACAATGCAATAGTAATTTTTTTTCACCACTTACAAAGTGACTCCCACCGTCCCCCTCCCCTGCCCTCCCACACCCGATATCATACATATCTATTACAATTCCATTGACTCCATCCCTACACTGCATTTTCTGAACACCATTTTGAAACCAATGATTGGAGAATGGGACATAATAAATATTTAACTATCCAGGAAAACATGATGCATACTCAAGTTCCAATTATGCAAAGTCATACTTTAATCCTTGCCACACCTTTCTTCTCATCTACTTTTTGCATATTTCATTTCTCATGATGCAAGTTGAGTTTCAGAGTTAAGCTATTTATAAATTATAGGGGGCAAGAGATGGACAATGTAAGAGATATCTGCCGTTTTGCTTCCCCACATCTATTCTCTCTCCTAACAAAAGAGCATTACTTTATTTGTTTAGGGGAACACTCTTGTATGACTTTCTGTCACATGGAAAGCTGATCAGTCAGAGGATTCCATACCTTTGGCTACAGTAGTTCATTCAGTGATGGCACATGGGCCCAATCTGTTCAGAGAATATCCCAAAATTTTTCAAGGAATAGTGGAAACAATGACATTCACTTTCTGTGGGTGTTTGCTAATTTGTGCAGATATATTTTGGGATCTTCCAGCATATCATTTTTCTCTACATGGAGAGAGACACCTTGAGAATGTACTACAAGGGGAAAGGCAAGAAATTTTAAAATATCCAAATCCTGAGGAATTTCTTTGAGTTCCTGCACCCAGCCATGCCTGAAGCCTGGTAGACTTACTCTGGACTCTTCAATGAAACCAATAAATTCCCTTTTTACATCTAAATGTTGGAGGTGAGTTTCTATTACTTTCAAGCAAAAAATTCCAGATATGTACCACAGCAGTAAAACTAATGATTAAAAAGGTGAGAAAACTACAGTGGTCTTCCTGTAAAAATTTGATCAAACTTGCACTGTGAACTCATTGAAGGCAGAATATATTTGCCCCCTACAGTGCCTGCCTTTCTGACACTAATATCTGTTATTGCCAGTATTGCTGCTTTATAGTTCTCATTTCTGTAAAAGTTAATTAATAAATTCTTAGTGAAAGACAGTCATCCATCCCATAAATTCTCACCATTGCTTGAGGTTTTGCACTGGATAATTTACTGCCTGGAAAGGAGTCAGAAGACTTGAGTTTTAGGGCACATGGGTGGCTAAGAAGCCAACTCTGCTCATCCAATGCAAATAGCAGCCTTCACAAGGCCATTACTGAATTCCAAGAGTCCGTCTTTCTGCTCAGATGGTACTTTTAATATTTTTGACTAAGCCGATTTAACACTTGCTATGTTTGCTCAGGTCCTTGGGTTGCTGGAAGTTAAATGTTGTTATATCTGGACTGTAAGTCAGAAATTTTAGGAATAAAAATCAGGACTCAAATGTACAAATTCTGTGTCCTCCCCACCCTGACCCACATTCTATAGAGTGCATAGTCTAATTCTTTTAACATAGTATGTATTCATACTTGATGTTTAAATTTATGTACTCTACAGCACATAATTTGGGGAGCTGAAATACATTTTGAGTATGTACATGAACAGTTAGGAGAGCCTCATGGGGAATATAAATAATGCCATTTAACATTTAACCAGCACTTTGCTGGTATTAAAGAATGTCTCTATATGTTATCTTATTGCATTCCCACACACAAAATAATTGCACAGAAAAACTGATGATGAGCTGGAAAGGTTAAGTAACTTGTAGAAAGTCATAGAGTGATTAAAGGACTGAAAACTAGAAATAACGGAAGTACCAGTAAGTTCATTTTTTTTTCCTACCATGCTTTCCTCCTTTCCCCAATTTTTCAACAGAATTCTGGTTTTTGTTTCGTTGTGTTACTTAGCTAAAACAATTCATCACTTATACAATAGTAATAACACTAAAAATGTCTTGACTTCTAAAATTTAGGACAAGAACTCTTTTGAATGAGTCATTCTGTGGGTACTGCCCTTCCCACAATTCAAATCAGAATCTATCTCTGAAGGAAACCTCTCTTCTAGGTCAGGGGAAAGATTGAATGTATAATGTCCTCTTAATTTCCAAGCTTTTATATATAGTGCTAGAAAATTAAATCATTCCCGAGCAGCACCATCATTCATTTTCATTTGAAAATGATCACAGGAGCTGTTTTCAGTGGAGGTCACATCTATTCATCTTTTTCCTTGTTTCTCCAATGCTGAAGAGGTTACCTCAGAAACTTTCATCTCTCTGATATAAAAGCTTTGGTATCATTTCCTATGCAAATGTTGCCTATGTTTTCACATTCTTTTCTTGAGATGTTTCCTTACAGAATAAATGACCTGTGGGCTGAGGAGGGAGGAGTTAGCACAGGCACAGAAGCAGCGTGTCTGTGGGCTACACTACCTAGAAGGATTCTTTCCCTGAAGTTTTCCATCTCCATCTGTGGGCCCCAGATTTCAACAGGACTCGCTGATCCGTCTTACCTTCTTAAGTAATAGCAAATAAATTGGACAACCAAAAACGATAATGTTAACTCTGTTTTCGTACTTAGTACTTTATTGTGCTCAGGGAGACGAATTTCACCATACTGATAAATTTGCAACTACCTCTAAAAGGATTGAAGGCTTAAGTTGAATATTTTTCTAGGTAAGCAAGAAAAAACTACTCTCAAATCCACCCACCCCCAAATCCACCTTCAGCCTCATGTTTTAAACAATCCCCAAGCCATTCATCCTCAGATCCTCCTGTTTAAAAAATGCTGAGCCTTCACACTTATTGTGAATACAATTATTAAAATTCTTCTGGGAATAAGTTTCACGAGTGTTGGCTAAATGATCGGACTGCCTGCATCAGTAACATAACACTTAGAAATCCCTAAGAAAACCCCACCGAAAACAGAAAAACTTACATTCAAAGATGATCATCATACTATATGTGATAGTTAAAATAATGAAGCAAAAAATATATACAGTAAGATTATATATGAATTACTACATAGCTACTCAATGGAATAAGACTCAGATGTTTAAAAGACATTTGTAAAGCACTTTTACTATGGCAATAATTATAATATTAAGTAAAAAAACTATATGATTGTAAAATATAACCATCAATATTTAAAATAGTGCATAAGAAGACCATGTAGACTACATCAAAGAGTGAAAAGTGATTACCTTTCAAATGCAAGATTAATTACTTATTATTTATGTTTCCTTTTGAACATTTTTATTTTTCTTAATTATGTTTGGGGAAAAAAGGTATTTTAAGGAATTTCTCATTTATTTAAAATCTTCATTGTCCTTCCCAGTGTATCCTGACTTGGCTGCAGGATTTTAAATCAAAAGCAATTTTTGTTTGCCACTCTGGACATATGACACTATTGTTTTCTGCCAAGGTGCTGCCATTTTGATAAATGATTTTTATCTAATTCTTTTGAAGACAAACTTTGTGGGGTTTTTGCCCAGGAATGGTAAAGAATTTGTTTGATTTTATTTTTCTCAACTGTTATGTTTTATCTACAAATGAATTTTGTAATCATTACTTTACTTAACAGTGTATGTGGACTCATGAATGTTTGGATCTTCCTTGTAATTAAAATATTTCTAAATAACATTATTTCTTTTAATATTTAATTTCCTCAAGTAACTCAGTTTTTCTCTAGAAAAATTTATAGAGTTATGTTGGGATTTCATTTTCCTTTCCTGTTGATTGCTGGTAGAAATTTTAATCTGGATAGTCTATTTTATAAATCTATACTCTATCTTAATTCTTTCTGCTATTTAAGAATTTTTTTAAATCTCTTTTTATTTTAAAATGTAAAGAAGTATAGGCCTTTTACTTCATGTTCTTTAAAATATATATATCTATATATATCTATATATATCTATATATATCTATATCTATATCTATCTATCTATCTATATATATATTTGCAATTATAGAAAAGATCTACAATTGGTGATTTTTCATGGCAAACTTTTGTTTTATGGATATGATGTTATCCCATGTCTCTGAAGCTAAGAATTGCGCTTATTTAAAATCATCTTATTTTCATCTTATATTCATCTTATTAATTCCTTGCATTTTTTGGTTTGTTTTGGTTTTGATTTCAGTGCTTCTCATATGTTGATCAATTGTTTTTATCCTTTTCCCAGAATTTTTTGGTGATAATTAATTTTATGCTTATCACAGAGTTTGAAATTCCCTGTTTGGTGTCTCTGCAGATTGTGAGAAACGTGCCAAAATTACTGTGGAAAGTGAAATAAGGGTATTCCATGGAATGAGGTTTCCTCATAGGGATAGGCTGTCTCCTCTTTCCTTTCTGATACCTGTCTACTTCAGGCATGCTTCTCTTTTCAAGCCTTATTATTATTTTTCAGTTTCTTAGTCAACTTCAAAAAAAGAGTTGACAGTATAATGAAATCAATACATGCCCTCTACTTAGGTTAACAAATTCTCACTTTTTCACCATATTTGCAAAGAAACCTTCATTTATTTATTTATTTATTTATTTATTTATTTATTTATTTGAGGGCAGTGTCACTGGCTCTCATATGTGGGACCAGAACCAGGGCCACTGGCTTCCCAAGCCAGCTCTTAACCACTGCGCCACTTGGCCATCCCAAGAAGCCTTCTTCTAAAATGCGGCACTAATTAATGAATCTTAGGGAAATGTGAACCTATGTCTCAGCCATATAAGAAATAGAGATTTATGGATTTGTATAATAAGATGGACTTTCAACACAAAGGAAAACTGAGCTCAGTGGTTTCAGCAACACTCAAATCCAATGTATTGGAAAGTACAGCTGTGCTGACAGGGAGACAAGATTGGGGCACAGGTATGTGCTGTCTCAGCAGCCCCAGCTGTGCAAGGGCGACATCTGATTCAATCATCTGTCTGTAGCCTGTTGAGCAGACCCTACAGAATCTAACAAAGACAATAATTGTTTTAAAAAGGCATCAGGTGTTGAGACTGTTTCTAACTTAGCAAAATCCTCCTGAAGTTTCATTCAACTTCCTATGTCAGCATTGGATTTTCTTCCAATTAGCAAGCATGTCAATGAAGCAAAGTAGCTCAAGCTGCAATTCTGCTGTGGATTAGTATTTTATTATTGCCTACAGATCAGGGGGAATGTAGAAACAAAGTAAGAACACATTATCTTTTTATTTTTTATTAAATTTATTGGGTTGACATTGGTTAGTAAAAATGATATAGGTTTCAAGTGTATAATTCTATAATATATCTATATATTGCATTGCATGCTCACCACCCAGAGTCAGTTCTCCTTCCATCACCATATATTTGACCCCCTTTACCCTCTTCTATTCCCCCTTCCTCCCTTACCTTCTGGTAACCACTAAACTGTTGTCTGTGTCTATGAGTTTTTGTTTCTTTGTCCATATGACTTCATTCATATGGGATATAAAACTGAAAGCAACATTTTGTATTTTCAGATTATTAGTGCATTAAATTTCAGAAAAAAACACTGTGAAAAGAATGACGTCAAATATTTCTCTTAAAATACACCTATCCATGTAACTTGATGGGTAAAATCAATGTTGTCTCTAAAGTTAACTTTTTCCTCTCAGGGTTATGGCTTCAATGTTTTTGATAGAGTAAAATTACTGAGCAGTGTGTGAATGTCATCGATGCAGAAAATACACTTTTTTACTTTAACATAAAAGAATAGAGATTTTAAGTGCCTGTATTTCTGATAAAACTCTCCTATCTCCCTAACATATGAATTAATTTGCAATTTAAATCTTTAAGCAGAATTATTTTGTCTTTCATCATAAGATGCCCAAATGTTTTTGAAAGTAGTCTAATGAAAAAGAATATAGTTTAGAAATATTACCAAACTTCTTCTATTTGCATCCAATAACATAACAACACACATATTAACTGAAGGGATACTCTGCCTAGTTGAATGTTCCTGGGTAATTAAAGATCACAGTGAATACATTTTTTCTGTTTTTGTGTTGATAGTTTGCACAGTCTAAGAAGAATCAGTGCACATTCTTACTTAGAAAGAACTTTATGAACAGTGATTTTTCTGAGTGCTTACTGTCCCCACGAGCAATCCAGAGAGAACTGAGGGTATTGATGAACTTGGCTGAGGGAAAAGTATACCATTATTTTTACTAACCTATCACAAAAAGTTAGCATTTCCTTCCATTTTGAATGCCAGCAAGAAATCATATTGAATTGGTAGTTTCTGTGACTTTGTCACAAGTAGAAAACACAGATATTTTCACATCATCATGGTTGTGGCAGATAATCTAAGTATGTAGTTTATGGTCATCAGTCCTTTGAAATCGGTTATCAGAAGTGATCAGACCCATTGCTAGATCCCATTATATGTACTTGTTTTCCATTGCTGCATAACAAATTTACCACAAATTTAGTGCTTTAAAATTCAATGGGTTAGGCATCTAGGCACAGCTTTACTAGATTCTATGCTCAGGGTTTCACAAGCCTGTTATCAGGTTGAGTTTGTGATCTCATTGGAAGCCTATGGTGTTCTTCCAAGCTCACATGGTTGTTGGTTGCATTCATTTTCTTGCAGTTGTAGAATGTATGGTAGCTTGTTTCTTCAAGGTTAACAGAAAAGAGTCTGTGCTGCTTGCAATCTCTGATGTTAGAAAATAAGGCCCATCCAGGTTAATCTTCCTTTTGATTACTCAAAGTGAACTGATTATGAACCTAATTACATCTGCAAAAAAATCTCTTTGCCTTTGCATGTAATACAACCTAATCAAAGGTACATCCTTCATTATATTCAGGTGTTCTGCTCATACTGAAGGAGAAGGGGTTATACATTTCAGTGGGAGGAATCTTAAAATCATTATACAATCTTTCCTACCATATTACATAACACACTAACAAAGGAGCACATATATTATGGTATCTCAATGTTTTTATAATATTTTGATAACTATTTTCAATAAATTGGTTCTTTATTTTATCCTATGCATTTTATTTTATGTATTTAAGCACATTCTGAGAAGAATTCCATAGGCTTTGCTAGGCTGCCAAAATGATTTATGGAACAACAAAAAGAGATTAAAAATTCTAGCACCCCATTTACTCAACTGCGCAGTCCAAAATTTAGAAATTCTCTTGCTTCTACTTTTGCTAATCATTCAGATTTAACGTATCAGCTTGTCCTGTCAGCATTCCCTTCAAAGTATATTTCAAATTCAACCACTTCTATCACTTCCACCATCCCCCCAAATTATGCCTCTATTATCTCTCATTTTTACTATTTTCTCACTTTTGCTATAGCTTTCTAAGTGGCTTTCTTCTATTCTTTATTTTTCCTCCACATATAGTTATCCTTTTGAAGAATGAACCAAATCAAGTCCCACATCTGCATAGAAGCCTTTACTGGCTTTTCATTTCACTAAGAAAAGGGAAATGCATATATGATTTATCCTGTTTGTGGAGCAAGGATTTGGCAGATGATGGTCCACACCCCACCCCCAGCTCTGGCAAAGATTCCACTCCCTAACCTCCAGAGCTGGTGGATAATTACATGGCAAAATTGACTTTGCAGATGCAAGTAAGGTTATAGACATTAAAAATGGACAATTATTGGGCTGGCAGAGTATCGCTTTGGTTAAGAGCTGGTTTGGGACGCCAGCGGCCCCAGTTCGGACCCCACATATGAGGGCCAGTGACACTGCCCTCTACAGCTAAGATGGTGAACAACAGCTCCACCTGGAGCTGGGCTGCTGTGAGTCCCCCGGATGGCATAGCTGCAGCCCCTGCTGCAGTGAGCTGCCATAGGCTACAGTGAGTGGCCAGCAGCCAGCATGCATGGCTAGCAGCCAGTGTGAGCTGGCAAAAGCCACTGTGAGCAGACGTCCAGAGGCTGGCGACCGATCTGCCTCACCCAGGAAGAGCGCAATGACGATACCAACATGGGCCAGTGAAACAACATCCTCCGTAACTAGACTGAAGAAAAAAAGGACAACAACTTGTCTGTTCCCCTTTCCCGGTTCCCCAACACTGTTCCCCTCCCCCAACTTCCCAATAAAATCTTAAAAAAAAAAAAGGACGATTATCCTGGATTATCCAAGTGAGCTGAATCTGGTCACATGAGCCTCTAAATGCAGAAAATGTCTTCTGGCTCCAAGCAGAGGAGAGATAAGGCAGAAAAACAGAAGAGAGATCAGAGAGATTCAAAGTGTGAGGAGGGCTTGGCCTGTTGGTGACTCTGGCACTGGAAAAAGGGATCCACACAAAGAGGAATGAAGGGGGCCTATAGAATGACAACCAGCCAACATGCACCAGGGAAAAAGGGACTCAGTTTTACAGGAGCATGAAACTCAATTATCTCAAGACCCAGAATGAGCTTGAAAGCAGGTTCTTCCTCAGAGTCTCCTAGAAGGCACAAAGCCCTGCCAGCACCTGAATTTTATCCCAAGGATGTGTCAGACTTCTGACCTCCAGAACCGTTGGACAATGAGTTTGTGTTGTTTTAAGCCACTAAATTTGTGGTAATTTGTTACAGAAGCAACAGAAAACCAATACAATGTCCCCTGTGTTGGGGTAACCATGTCCCTTCTTACCTCTCTAAATTGATTAACAACTATTATTACTCTGTTTAGCCACACGGGCCTTTTTCCTGGTTTAGACTCTAAATCTGTGGTAATTTATGGCAAAGTCATGAAAACTTAGTGCAATGGGATATTTGTTTTGGCACTATTGAATAGGCAATCATACAATGTATTTTTCCTAGAAAATCAGGCGGTTCCTGATAGATATTAGGAATCTGATATCACTAGATATATCTTCCTCATTTTGAATTTTACCTATTTCAATTTAAAGAATAAAATTTTTAAAACAATTTTAACAAGTTCTTGGATATTTGCCTTCATTTCTTGGGACATGAACAAGGATCTGAAGCCCAGCAGAACGGTGTGCAAATCTCATTAATTTAGCACAGTGGCCACATCATTTAAGGTTCCTAATTTGTAAAACTTGGATAGTCTTTAACTAGGGGAGTGGTTCGGGAAAAAATAGAGTAATCATACCAAAAGCTCACTTAGCACAGTGCCCAACATCTAGGAGACATTCAGAAAGTCTTAGTTGCCTAAACGTGTTCCAGAGACTGGTAAAAAACATGGAAAAAAGCTTTTAAAAAGTCACAGGGAAAATTATCATTTGGATATAGCTAACTCCCATGCACACAGTTGGGTTACTCATTGCATTCCACACATTGACACTCCATTCTAGCATTTCACACCACACATTTGTTTCCTCATGGGATTTCCCACATAACAGGGAAACCAAGCAATGTGTCACTCCACTCTGCACACATTTCTATGATCTCAAAAGTACAAGTGTTTACCTAACATTTTAACAATTTTCATGCTATTACCTTTTATAACATCCTCTAAAATTATCTACAGTCTAAAGAGATTATGATTTCTAGGCCCCAAATGTGTCACATCACCAGGCAAACCCTCAGTTGCAGTTCATTTCCCAGATCATAATCCAGAATGTCCCTTGCACCTATGGTTATTCGAAAAACTATAGAACACAAAAGCTGCGCTATTGATATCACTGTCTCAGGATGTGCATAGATAGCCATTTCCCACATTGTTTTTCAGTTTTATGAGCTGCTTGAAGTAATGAAATCATGCATAATTATAATTTTAACCACATGACTATATTTAACAAAAGACTCATTTTTCTCTTAACATCTGACAAAAGTCCCTGTTGGCACAACGGAGCTCAAGGTCTTAATTATACCAGTGTGAAATTGCAGCAAAGAGGTCACAATGAAAATATCTTTTCTATTCCATGGTTAATTGCCACTTCACAATGAAACAACTGGTGTTCAAATGAGTTATACACCTTAGCGTTTTATTTTCCTGCAGCTCACTGGTCTTCATCTTCAATACAATGAAACTGCATAGGAGCTCACTTTTGTTTATTTAAGCCTCATTGCATGTTCATTATAGATAACACAGCCTAAATTACCACCCAAAATAAGAACAACAACAAAAAAAAGTACATCTTTGTTTTTCTGGAAAGAACTTTCTATAAAATTCTCAATTCATGTTCTCAATTCAAACCTCAATTCATACAACATTCAAAGAATTAAGTGAAAAAAATGAATATGTTTATTTTTAAAAGTAAAATGATCAGTCTTTAACTTCCAGGGCATGACTAAGGATGAAGGCAAAAATTTCATCTACAATGATGTTCAACAGAGCATTTTATAGTACTTATATTCAGCAATAAGGTATGTAGCATTTTTTCTAGAATGAGTTCGCGAACTTCATTGTCTGACCTCGTATACAATATCATATCATCTCCTCAAAACTCTCTTCTCTTGGCTTCCAGGACCCATCACTTACTTCTGTTTCGCCTCTTGCCTCAATGTGCATTATGTTTCAGCCTCTGCTGTATTTCCTTCTCCTATATCCAACCTCAGGGATGGAGAACCCTAGGAATGCCCCAGATATGAATTAGAGGACTTCTTTTCTCCTCTATTTACTCCGTAGATAATCTCAGCTAATATCATGGCTGTACATACCTTAGCTGTGCTAAGACTCCCAAACTAATATATGTAGGACCTCTTCCTTGAGTTCAGATTAATGTACTTGACATATCCACTTAGATATGTAATAGGCATATAAAATATTACAAGTTCTAAAACAAGTTCTGGAATGTCCTGCTTCCCCCAAATCTGTCAGCTTTTTCTTCAATATTCCCCTTCCAAGTATAATGCCAACTTTTTCATTTATTTAAGCCAAAAACAAACTTTATAGTTTCCCTTGATTAATCTTCTCACTCTCAATATTCAATCAGAACAAAGCAAAATCACAAAAGCTATGTTCAAAATATACCCAGAATCTGATAACATACATACATTGCTACAACCATTGTCCAAATTACCATGATCTTTTTCCTGGTCTATTGCTCTAACTTCCAAGCTAATCCTCATACTCCCTTCCTTGTCCCACCTAGAGTCTACTCAGAACAGCAGCCAAAGTAGTCTCACCTCTTATCAGAATGCTTCAGTGACTTGCCATCTTAAAGTAAGAATCAAACTCCTTATTTGTCTCTAAATCCTCACATAATCTGCTCCTTACCATCACTTTCTTTCTGACTTAGCAAATTAATTGTAATTTGATACAATTCTAAATTTTCCACAATAAATATATATCACTATTATAACAAATAAGAATTCAACAAGTTATTTAAAATGTTAACATTTTTACTCTTTTACCAATAAGGGGTTTGTCCTCTAATAAGTGTCTCATACTACATCGTTTGTCACCTATCAAGAAGTGTGGCAGACATAAAAAGTGTTAAAATGCATAATACATCATTCAAATCATAACAAATATTATACAGAAATAAATTTGAAGGTATTTTAAATATTTGAATCATTGTTCATAAAAGATCAGCTTTTCCTTGTGGAATAATTATTAATCTCTTAGTTTAGGCTTCAATTGCTGTTCATCTAGAATACTGACTGTGATTGTAGCTTTATTTCCTACTAATGCACTCTTTCCATTTATCTTTCACTTCCATGTGGACCTATGCATAGTTTCTTAAATATCATTGAAAAGTTTTCATATTTGATATCTTCTCACTATTTTCCTGTAAATGCAATATTATTTTCCTTCCTTCTATATATATGTTAACCCTAATTATTCTTCACAGTTCACCTGTGATAGCTCCTCTATTAAATTATCTCATTTTACCTCTCCTCCCAGGACCCATTGTTAAACCTCATGAGTATTTTAACATATTTCTCCTTGAATTATTCATATCTCCCCAATTTAATTAGATGCTTTAAAGGAATTTCTGTGGAAGAATGTATAATGTAATGAACTTGGACTTTGGTTTCATATTAGTGAAATGGTACAAAGTTTTACTTATACAAGATGAATACATTCTAGTGATCTACTCTTCTAGTATAGTGCCAATAGCTAAATTACTGTAATATATATTTAAAAACTTGCTGAGAAAATAGATCTTATGTGTTCTTATCACATGCAAAATAACAATAATAATAAAGAAAGAGGCAAAACAGAAGCATTAAGAGGTGATGAATATTTTTATTGTATAGATGCAATGATAGTTTCACTGGTATATACTAATCTTCAGTCATCAAGTTGTATACATTAACTATGTATACAACTAAATATGTATACAGTTTTTTGTAAGTCGGTCACATCTTTTTTTTTTTTTTTTTTTCCTGAGGGCGGTGTCACTGGCCCTCATAAGTGGGACCTGAACCGGGGCCGCTGGCTTCCTAAGCCAGCGCTTAACCACTGTGCCACTCAGCCGGCCTTGTCGGTCACATCTTAATAAAGTGATTTAAAAGGCTTTTGTTTAAATCTCCTTCTTACAGGTAAAATATTGCATTAAAATCAATAGGATTTGTGCATATTTATATATGTAAATATAGATATATCTATCTTTACTTATCTATCTATCTCTCTATCATCTATCATCTATGTGAAAGAGACAGAGAGATTTTAAAGAATTGGCTCATGCTATTGTAGAAGCTTGAAATGTCCAAAATCTATAGGATAGGCCAACAGGCTGGAAGCCCAGGGACAAGTTGCAGTTCAGTCCAAAGGGAGTCTGATGGCAGAATTCCTTCTTGCTTGGGGAGGTCAATCTTTTCCTAGTAAGGCTTTCAACTGATTGGATAAGGCCCATTTACATTATGGAGGGCAAACTGGTTTACTCGAAGTCTACTGATTTATATGTTAAACTCATCTGAAAAATACCTTCACAGATATATCTAGAATAATGTTTGACCAAACATCTGGGTATCATAGACTAAATAGTTGACATTTAAAATTAACCATCATAGGGCCGGCCAAGTGGCGCAGTGGTTAAGCGCTGGCTTGGGAAGCCAGCGGCCCCGGTTTGAGTCCCATATATGAGGACCAGTGACACTGCCCTCAAAAAAACAAATAAATAAAATTAAATTAAACATCATAACTAGTCCTGGTCAAGTTGGTGGAGCAGATAAACACTGTGCTCATCTCCTCTCACAACCACATCAAAACTACAACTAAACTACAGAACAACCATCATTGAGAATCACCTGAAGTCTAGTTGAACAGAAGTCCTATAACTAAGGATATATAGAAGAAGCCATGTTGAGAACAGTAGGAGGGGCAGACATGGGACAGGCTGGTCCCACACTTGTACATGGTATTTAAAAATCAGGAGAGATATATCAGCAACAGAGGTGGCCCCTGAGGAGCAAGGAGTCCCAGCCCCACAGCAGGATTCCCAGCCTAGGGTTCCAGTGCCAGGGAGAGCAGTCCCCATAACTTCTGGCTATGAAAACCAGTGGACACTGTGGCTGAAGGAGACAGAAGATGGCTGGAATCCCAAGCATTACTTTTAAAGGACCTGCACATGGAATTGCTCACTGATGGATTCGCTTTCTCTGAGCTCCAGCACTGGGGCAGCAGGTTGAAAGGTGCCAGGGATATAGGGGGAGGAAGTTAATTATCTGGCCTCAGAGCGAGGGTTGGAGGGGCAGATTTCTCCCAGACAGGAGTGCTGACAGGAGGCATTGTTCCTTTGTTTAGTCCTCCCCCAACCCAAAATGCGGATTAAGGTGGCCACCATACCTGACTCTCTATTAACTTGGCTAACACTATTCATCCTGTCCTGGTGATTTCCTAAGACCCCATTCCGCCCAACTTGAGGGCCCACCCAAGTCACTTCCTGTGGCTTTTCCATATAAACAATCTGTTTTGGCACATGCTGCAGACATTCCTAAAAAGTCTGGGAAGTTCACAAACCCCAAACAAGCAAGCACCTGGCCTCAGCGTGCCCTGTACCTTCTATGCAGCCCAAGCTTGGCACTAGTGGCAGCCGGCCTCACTTTGAAATTTACCTTCTCCCAGGAACCTCCAAACCCAGCACAAGTGGCTGCCATCAGCAGATCACTTTATATATAGCTCATACCAAGTGATCCCAGGCAGGACATAGGCAGCAGTTGACCTTGGCCTGCAACACAGCCCCTTCCAAGAGTCCCCAAAACAAATGCATCTGGTGGCCATCTCCAGACTTCACCAGACACCACTCAATCTTCCCCACAAGACTGAGCAGGCACCAGATTCCTGCTAAAGTAAATCCTGCTGTGTATGGTTAGCTCTTACACCACAACTCCACTATAGTCAGAGTCAGTCCTCACAAAAAATCAGCCCAAGGGTCAGTTCCTGCCAATGACATAAAACATCAATCAAGGCTCAATCACAACAGGAGGGCACACACAACACACACACCTGGAACACCTGGCTCAAATGACCAGGGAGACTACACCACTGGGCCCCCTAGTACACCTACTACATAAGGCCACTCTACTAAGATTGTGAGACAAAGCAACTCTACTTAATAGAAACAAATACAGGGAGGCAGCCAAAATGGGGAGACAACGAAATATGCCCAAATGTAAGAACAGAACAAAGCTTCAGACAAAGAACTAAACAAAATGGAGACAAGTAATAGATCAGGTGCAGAGTTCCAAACACTGGTTATAAGGATGATTGGTGATCTCTGTGAGAACTTCAACAGAGAGATAGGAAATATTAAAATGGAGATAGAAAACATAAAAACGAACCAGTCAAAAATGAAGAATACAATAACTGAAATGACAAATACATTAGAGGGACTCAACAGTAGACTAAATGAAGCAAAGGATTGAATCAGTGATTTGGAAGACAAAGTAGCAGACCCAATCAGAACAGCAGAAAGAAAATGATAACCCAAAACAATGAAAATAGTTTAAGGGGCCTCTGGGACAACATCAAGCATACCGTACCAACATTTGCATTATAGGGATACCAGAAGGAGAAGAGAGTGCAAAGAATTGAAAACCTATTTGAAGAAATGACAGAAAACTTTCCTAATCTGGTGAAGGAAATAGACATAGAAGCTCAGAGAGCACAGAGTCCCAAACAAGATGAACCCAAACAGACCCATATCAAGACATATTATAATTAAAATGCCCAAGGTTAAAGACAAAGAGAGAACCTAAAAAGCAGCAAGATAAAAACAGTTATTTACCTACAAGGGAGAGGGAGCTCTCATAAGATTATCAGCTGGTTTCTCAACAGAAACTTTGCAGGCCAAAAGATTGCCACAAAATATTCAAAGTGATGAAAAGCAAGATTACTCTGCACAAAAAGCTATCATTTAAAATTGAACGACAGATAAAGAGCTTCCCAGTCTAAAAAAAAGCTAAAGGAGTTCATCACCACTATACAAGTATTACAAGGAATGTTAAAGGAACTGCTTTAAGAAGAATAAAAAAAAATTTTAAAAGATGAAAAATATAATTAATAAAATAGCAACAACTACATATCTATCAACAATTACTTTAAATTTAAATGGATTAAATCCTCCAATCAAAAGACATAGGGTGGCTAAATGAATAAGAAAACAAAACCTGGAATCTAGAGAATAGGATAAACAAATAAAGCAGAAAGAAGCTATAGATACAGAGAGCATTTTGATGGTTGCCAGACTTGGGGGAATGGGTAAAGGGGGAGAGGGGATTAAGAAGTACAAATTGGTAGTTACAAAATAGTCATGGGGATGTAGAGTATAGCATGGGAAATGTAATCAGTAGTATTGTAATAACTATGTATGGTGTCAGGTGGATACTGGATTTATTGGGATGATCACTTCGTAAGTTATGTAAATGTGCAATCAATGTGTTGTACAGCTGAAATTAATACAATATTGTATATCAACTGTAATTGAAAAGTAATATATATATATGATAAACATGACCATGCTAATAAAAAATTCATCCCTAAATAAATGACTAATAATAGTGTTAAACAGGACAGCTTAGTGTGAATGAGTTTACTAGAAGCACAGCCTGAAGAAAAAAAAGTTAATTCCTAGAGGCAGAAGGCTGACAAATATAGAGATCCTACCAGGAATATGAGGGGGCACAGCCTTGTGCTTCCCATATCAGGAGGCTCGGGGGAGGGTGCAACTCTAACAGTTGCATCCACTACTGAACCATATTCCTTTGGGGAAGGGAAATAGAGATCAAAGTACAATTGATGCTGTTCTGAAAAATCTTAAAAATTATATCCCTATTGAGGATGTCTTGAAAAAATAAAGTAACCAACATAAAGACTATGTGACTTTGAGTAAGTTAATTATTATTATTATTAGTTGTATTTAGCTTCTCCACTTCTAGGATGAGTACAATAAAACTTATTGTACCTGGTTACTGTGGAAACTTAAATACATAGTGTATGCCAATTATTGGGTTGTCAGAAAAGTCATAATGCATTTTTGCATTACATAGAAAAAGTATGTCATGACTTTTCCAACAACCCAATATCTGTCCCAGTAACACAGAAGGTATCCAACAAACATCTGCTCTCTCTCCCTCCAATCCTGCATTTGGTAAAAGTCCATTAAATGAAAAACAACTAGAAAGTGTTATTTTTCTTTTTGTGTGTGTTTGTGTATGTGTGTGTGTGTGTGTGTGTGTGTGTGTATTTGTGTGTGCATTTGTATATGTTTGCGTCCACATGTACTTACCAGCTAAATGCCCAGCCCTGTTTTAGGCACTTCAGCAAACAGAACAGAAGATATAATTCCTACTCTCAATGAGCTAATGGGCCCCTGAAGAGTGAACTAATATGCTGCAAATAAAAAGCAGGAGGAAACAATCTATCAAAAGATGCCAGGTTGAAAATTATTGCCTATTTTTTCGGAGTATAGATGTCCAGTTTTAGTGTGAGCTGAGTATTGCTATTGAAGTATAGTTTATAAGATAAATGAAGCCAAGCAGGTCTGGACTTAAAAACTTTGAATTGTAAAGCATAAAAGGACAGGAAGATATTCAGGGTTAGGAGAAAAGACAAGGACAAAAGCATTCTGTCCTTGGTGTGTGAGGACAAGAAAGGGGGAAAGAACTAAGTTAAGTGTCTATAGAACATATGTGTACAGATGCTTTGAAAAATCATAGGAACTTTGCCAGTTTTTCATGGAACTAAATCCCTGGATGATACAGTATAGTTTTAGAGTAGGATTTAAGGTGATTTAAACAAAATAAAAATATATATATTTTAGTTCACCTGATATTTTTTACTCACACCTCTGTTCATGAGAAAACTGAGATGAAAAAGACTCTGTGTACAGCACATATCTTCATGTGGAGATATTACCACATAACCAATTTTTAAGAGAGAAGCCATGACCCTAATGAAAATGGGGCTTGTAGAAGTGAAAGCAGAATACTGTGGAAAGTAATGGAGGATTGTGAATGGATATAATTTGACATTGTTTTCCAGAAAATCTTAGTCCTGAACAGATGTAGAATGATCAACAGAAGTAAGAAAGCAACAAAATTGAATCTCAGTATTTGCTGGAAAGATTAATTTATCTCTGGTCCTCAAGAAGATGTATACACAGAAAGAGCATAGAGGTGATTTAAAATATTTGTTGAACTCTACCAATCCTGAAAGTTAAGAGGACTCAATTCTGAAGAAGGTGGGTACACAATGGCCCAAGAATCTGGAGACCAAGAAATTAATAATCCTGTTATCCTAAACCTGGACTTCAGATAATATGTTGAAACAGACTGTGAGGAAGGATGTTTGCCTCTTTTAGAAATGATTTTTTTTATGAGAACTGCAGTCAGTCCCATTTCCTGACCCCCCAGAGATAAAACTTATGACTGAGGAGATGACCCCCATGACTACTAATGAAAGTACAGTGCCAGAATGGAACAGAGATGGAAATTGCCTACAGGTAAAACATGGCCTTGATTCTGAACACCTGATGAGATCAGACTTCCAGGTCATGAACACCTCTCAATAGTGCTTCAGGATAAGAACTTTATGAAAAAGAGAATATGACCAAAGATTCAGATCAAGGGTCCTTCACATAAGTCCACTTGAAATTAGAAATGTAATACTTACATGGGTGCCATTAAGCCAAAATTGGCCTCATCCCAGAACCATTTAGGTAGCTTATCGAACCCAAGAGATACTCCAAATCAGGTATGATTGAGCCAGCACTTATAGAAATTACTCATTCAAGGGAAGCTTTTTTCTTAAAGAGGTAGGTAAGAAAGATAGCCAAGGTCCAAATTGCCCCTACTGAGCTCTTTGGGATCCCTAGAAAAATGTCCCCTATCAGCCAGGCATTTCTATTGGGTTGTCGGAAAAGTCATGACATATTTTGTCTATGTTTTCAAAGGTCATTCATTAATATAGAGAACAAAGATCAATCAGTGATGTATTGACCATTTTGTTCAATAACCTTTTGCCATGTTTCAGTGGGGTTCAAAATTTCTGGTTCATAGAAGAACCTGTCTTGATTTGTGAAAAACTGAACAAGATGCTGATTTATAGACTCATCTGAATTGAAAGTTATACCACACAAGGAATTCTGAAGAGAGAAAAACAAGTGGAAGTCTGATGGCGCAAGGTCAGGCAAGTATAGTGGGTGTGACAACACATCCCATCCAAGCTCCAATAATTTTTGACGAGTGATCAAACTTGTGTGTGGTCTTGCACTGTAGCAATGGAACACAACTTCTTTACAATTAATAAGCTCTGGGCATTTCTGGATGATTATTCATTCAAACTGTCCAATTGTTGACAGTATACATTCAAATTGATTGGTTCCTTGGTAGGAGCTCGAAAAACACAACACCTTTAAAATCCCACCACACTGACAGCAAAACCTTCCTCTGATGAATGTCTGTTTTTGATGTCATTTGAGGCGGATCATCATGTCGGGACCAAGACCGTTTATGCACCACATTATTGTAAACAATCCACTTCTCATCACCAGTCACTTTAAAAAGAGGATCATTTTCCTCACATTTAATGAGCATATTGCAGATGTTTATATGTGCCATTAAAGGAACTTTTAGAGTTCATGCGGAACCCAAATATCGAGCTTGTTTATGTATCCCAGCTTCTTCAGGTTGGTCGTGATGCTTGAATGATGGATGCTCAATGTTTCTGCCATCTCTCGTATTGTGTAATGTGGGTTTGACTCAATCAATACCTTTATTTTGTCGTCATCAACCTCGGTGGGCCTCCCTGACCGAGGAGTGTCATTGAGATCAAAATCACCAGCACGGAATTGCATGAACCACCGCTGGCACTGACATTTTTGTAAAGCATTTTCACTGTAAACTTTTCACAAGCTTGACTCACATTCTTCTCTTCATGTAAGTAAAACAGTAAAATATGGCAAAAACACATAGTTTGATCTTCCATCTTCAACTTGTACAATCTCCAAAACTCAATCAAATCACTCATTTTTTTTTTTTTTTCAGAATGAAGTTAGAACTGTCAGCTGTCAAATGACTTATCAATAACATAGATGTGAATGACTCTGGTACTTCCAAAAATGAATAGTGCCATCTGTTGCAAACATGTTTCATGGCTTTTCCAATGACCCAATATGTTTGTGGGCAGGTTATACTCAGAAACTTTACTCTGGCCATCCCCCAAAGTCACTATTTCTCAGTGGGGAAAGTAAGGCCCAGGAAATGGAAATTCATTTGCTTTGCTAAGAGAAGTTTTATAAGAATTAAGGATATATCAGATTATTAAAATATATATGTTATTCCTATAGTTTGCCCTTCCTCAATCTAAGCAGATAGTGTCTTTCTGCTTGCTTTTATTATGGGAGATTAGTGGCAGAATGGGAAGTATATGCTCTAGAAAACCTTTATTGGAAAGAGACAACCCCAAGAGTGACTGAGAATTAATTCCTTATTGGTTTGATGGAAATTATTTGGAGGGGTCCATTAATGAAAACAAACACATTATGCAATATTCCTTGATCACCTGAGTAAATAGAGTAGGGAAATGTAATGACAGTCATTTTAATTTATTTATAAATTATAAATTTATAATTTATAATTTATTTATAAACTATAAATTATAAATATTTATAATTTATTTATAAACTATAACTCTTATAGTTTCAATTTCTGGTATCTACGCTGTTCCCAGGATCATTATTCAATTCTGATTCAAAACACCCACTGTGGACCCTGCTTTCTTGTCTGATTCCTTTGCCATGGTGCATTCACTCTCAGAAGCTTGCAACTCCACTTACCTTTAGCCTCTGGAAGGAAACTCCCATGTTAGGTTGACCATGTATGCCCATATAAATCAAAATTCATGTCTTAACTAGCTCATGTATTAGTTTCTTAGAATGTTAAAGAATGTTCATGTAAATTTTTGGATGAGTAGTAGGGAATAAGACCACTGGTTGCATATGCCAGATCAGCTGATTTTTCCTTTTTTATTTTTTACAACTAATCCCCTAAAAGTGTAGTATGTATTAGAAAGGACAGAAGAAAGGCTCTGTGTGTGTGTGTGTGTGTGTGTGTGTGTGTGTGTGTGTCTGTGTGTGTGTGTGAAAGAGAGAGAGAGAGAGCGAGAGAGAGCGAGAGAGAGAGAGAGAGAGAGAGAGAGAGAGGAGAAGAAGCAGGAGGAATATTGTTTTTTTTTATCTTAAACAAAGGAGCAAAAACCTATGTGTTTGGTGGTGCTAATTGGATTATCCATTAGTGGATCATATTGAAGAATAATGTTAACAATGGGAAACAATTTACAACATGATGAATAAGAGAGATGAAATTGTTTCAACTACCAGGTTGCATACATAAACATGAATATATGTGTAGTCAACAGACTTTTTAAAAGAGGAGAAGTGTCTAGTCTTTTAAGGTACGACCAGCTCTGGGAATATTGAATTAAAGATAATATATACATTTGAACAGCAAAATATTTTTGTGTCAGTGGTAAGTACAAATCTGGTGCTTCCATCAGGGTTAGGTTACAGAGTTAAAAACCATGCTAGAGAAGATAAGTGAAGCCAATGGCCTTGTTCAGAAGGAGGCTTGGCAGAGCCAAAATGAAATTCTTGGAGGAAAAGAAAATGTGCTGTAATAGTAGGTGGAGAAAAGAGGTTCAAAACATAAGACTTCAGTGAACAATGATAGAAATGAAGACAGATGATTTAATAAAATCTTTAGCTTGCTCCAGGCACCTTGCCTCATTATAATGATTGGTGGTGGGGATTGGGGGTACTATACAGCTCTTGAATAGCAGGATACTCAAGGATGGAAAGGTGATATCAAAACAAATACAGTTTTAAACTATATTTTTGCTAAAATAAAAAGAAGGGCAAAATAGTTGAAGCAGTTAAAGAAATTATAAAAATAAGACAACAACAACAGTGTATCAGAAATAATGAGAGATGATTATCATGAGAGCTATCATTTTTGAGATGAAACAAAAAAGATCACTAATTTAAGCTGAGAAACTTAGATAATAGCGTAAGCCTTATTCTCAAAGTGGTGTTCATTTTTGTTTCTGCTTGAGTGATCTGCAATTAGTAAAATGTTTAATGTATAATTACATTTTACTTCATCAAGTTGAAAACAATCTACTTTTTCATGACAGGAAATAATTTCCAGAACTTCCCTGGAATTGTTACATATTGCCCAAGCACTATTCTTTGGAAAAAAACAATGCTATACATTTCCCATGGGTTTTTATTCTGTAGGAATTTTAATTTTCTTCTTTTGTTCACTTAATTACTGGCTACACTCTGATATTCATAATTTTATTTCTCCATCAATTTGATTAATTGAAGTTACCAATAATAATAAAAAAGAACACCTTAGTGACTAAAGTCAGGAAAATAAAGTAAGATGTTTAAATTTAGCAGGTGCTAAATTAATTAAATACTGTAGGGGTGGAGGAAGGTTCTCAGCCTGTAAAAACAACTGCATGTGCCATTGAATGAGGATGATCTTCACTTATTCGAGAAACAGAAAGACACAATGAGCATGGGGAGGGGTGGAATGAAAGGAGATGGGGAACAAGTCCTCAAATGGCATTTGGTCCACCTGCTATTTATTTTTTTGAGGCAAAACACAAGTACACATATGTGCATCCACGCTCACACACAACTCATAAAAATCCCAACTTCAGAATAAATAGCCCCTTCTAATAGAGTGAATTAAAACTTACAAGGTCCCATATAATGGAAAGTTATGGAATTCAATTTAAAACGATAAACACTAAACAAAAAAATGAGCGCATGAAAATCCAACAAAATAACTATTGTTTCCCATGGTGGCTAATTTGGCTTCCACTAAAGTAGTTTATGTGATGCTTATTTCACTGCTTCGTTCCTGCTAACACAGCCAGGTCAATGTTTTGGGAGCATAGTCCCACATGAATACTTGCTTTCCCAGCTACTGCACACCTTGGAGAAACCATCCAGCACAGATATGGTGTCAAGGAGACAGCAGCAAAAGTCTTTTGAAGGGCTGTGGAAAATCACCTTGCTTCCTAATGAAAGGGGAGCAGAAGTGATCGGTACCCTACACATTCAACCTTTTCCCCTTCCTTGAACATGATGTGGGGATTTCAGTAGAAACAGTCATCTTGCAACCTGACATTATGAAACAGAAGAGCAGGGGTCCAAACCCTAACATGGTGCAACCTGATGAGATCGCTGGCCAGCTGAACCTATGCCAGTAATAATATGCCTCCTGACTTCCTGTTTAGATGAGGAAATTAAACCCAATATGTTAAGACCTTGTTGATTGGGATTTCCATCAGGTAAAAATTTAAAACAATAATGTAATGAATTGTTATAAGTATTTTACTTTTCTGTTTTGGATTTTCCTCTTGAAAATAAAGTATCAAATATCCAGTTCTAATTTCTCATTTTTAAATGCACACAGTACTTGGGCTCAGTCTAATTGCTCTGAGCTCAATAAACATAAACACAGAAAACAACATTCATTGAGCTCTTATGGAAACTATGCTAATTCTTTGAAACTGGATCAATAACGTGACCTCAACAACACTAAGAGCCTGGTGCTGTTATAATTCGCATTTTACAGATAAAGAACTGAAAGTTCAGAAGTGTAACCACCCCAAAGCCACACAATTCATAAATGACAGAGTTAGGGTTGAACCCAGATTTGTCTTCCTGAGAGGAGCCTGCTTCTAATCACTGTTCAGTACAGTCTGGGCCTCCTAAAATGAATTAGCCATTTCATTGTACAAGGTTTAATGGACCAAGTCAAGAAGATTTTATGTACGCTTTATTTTTTATGGAAAAGGAAAAGAGGATGACTGTAAGGACACACACACACGCACGCACACCCTCAAGCATGATGTTTATATATTCAAGTTAAGTATTCATTCTTACTTTCCACAGTTGTCTGCATAATTATTACTGAATACTCTCAAAAAGTAACTGTGACAAAGTACTGAGTATTAGCATAATAGAAATTAAAAACAGCCAAGTAATACATATGTTTTAATTTTTTTGAAAGCTATTTTAAGGAAAAAAATACTGACAGATTGTTAATAGACCAAACTAGCAGGTATTCTGCTAATTAGATAAATTGCACACAGTAGACTTCCCTTTTCTTTGGAACCTGGAATTATGGAAACATTTGAACACAAGAACAGCAGCTAGCAAGTGCTCTTGAGTTAAAGGGTCCCCTGTTGCTATGGCAGAATTCCTGTGTACCCAAACAACCACTGACAACCTACATTTTAAAGAGACATGAGTGGCTACAGTCCTGCATGCCAACACCTTACCATTATATAAAGACTAATTTGACAGAAAGTGGGCCTTTATATAAATGAGATAATTAGGTGGCAATACATTCAAGAAAAAAAATTTTTTCACCAATGAAAACAAAGTTTGAGGTTGTTCATTATTTGACCGTATCATTGTCTGTGGCCTCTGTCTTTGAAAACACATTTTCTTTATCTCTCAAATTTCCAATAGACAGAAAGAGACAGTCTGACTGTAAGCTGAGAACATATATCATCATTGGATACAATACCAGCAGTCTACCTATAACTGATATTATACATAAACAGAATTGGAATTCAGAAGAAAACATTTAAATTAGAGTTACACAAATAAAAAGACAGCAAAGGAAAATGAAAATTTAGTTTGCAGAATTAAGGAAACAGAATCAAAATGATTCCATTTTAGAAAACAAATTCGACTTAGCAACTAATGACACAAGTGAAAATTAGGTCATTCAATAGTTTAGTGGTTACCAGAGTGTAAGGGGGGATAGGGGTGGTAGATGAGGCTAAACGGGGTCAAATATATGGTGATGGAAGGAGAACTGACTCTGGGTGGTGAACACACAGTGTGATATATAGATAATGTGTTACAGAATTGTACACCTGAAATCTATATAACTTTGCTAACAATTGTGACCCCAATAAACTTTAATAAAAAATGAAAATTAGGTCATTGCTGTAGAGGGAAAGTTGGTCATTGTGAAGGAATGTCAAAAAGATTGAAGCAGTGCACAGAAGGTAAGCATCTAATGCTTTCTATAGATAGAGCAGTAGTCTGCCTTATCTGTAGTGGATGCCTGAAACCTTGGATAGTACCAAATTCTATGTACACTAAAAATTTTCCTATACACACGTACCTATGATAGAGTTTAACTTATAAATTAATAAATTAAACACAGTAAGAGATTAACAAGAAAACCAATAAAACAGAACAATTATAATGATATGGTGTAATAAGTTATGTGAATGTAGTCTCTCTCTCTCTCTCTCTCTCTCTCTCTCTCTCTCTCTCTCTCTCTCTCTCTCTGGCTCTCGCTCTCGCTCTCTCCCTGATAACCAGTCTGATAACTGAGAATACTACGAAGTGAATAAGGGGTAGTGAATACTGACTGGACAGAGAGATGATTCATGTTCAGGGTGGGACAGAGAGGGACAAGAGATTTCATCTCTCTACTTCTAAAGGAGTGCGATTTAGAACTTAAAAATTGTATATTTCTGTAATTTTCCGCATACTATTGTCAGACCACAGTTGACCTGAAGTGACTGAAACTCCAGAAACAAAACATCACACAAAATGGATATTATAATGAGGGTTCTAGGAAGTGATTTCCATAAAGTAGTTACTACCCCTGAGGCTTCAGTCTAGTAAAAATAAGGGTGTGCTGTATTTTCCCCAATTGCACTCTATCTTAAATGTTTCACCCATGAGGGTAGATTTAACTTCTGTGCTTGGTTCTAGCAAGATTTCACTGAGTGACAAAACATCAATAAAATGAGGAACCCAAACCAAACTAATAAAGTAGAATGATCAAGAAATTTATGTGCTGACATAGTCAAGAAGCCCACCTGTCTCCCTTTCTGATTGAGTTCCCTGTGATCTAGTACTGGTTGATCTGGCTGATTTGATTTGGACACTGGCATCAATGTGCATATTTTAGCTTCTATCCCTGTTTGCATCCTCCATTTGATGGTTCTTTCATTTGCTTTGTGATCTGCATGTAGGGTAAACAATGAGCATAAAACAAATGATCCACTGCAAATCAACTTATCGTTTTAGCCATCCATTCTAGCTGCATCCATATGGTTTGGGTGGCTGAACAAAAAAAAAGGAGGGTGGGGAATTGGAAAAGGGGAGAGCATGTGTAGCATTCTACTAGATGTGACATGAACAGGAGGCGGATAGCAGATGAGGATTTACCCTTCATTGCACAATTGTAAACAGCATCTGAGTGGGCGGTGCTGACGTTTTCAGGAAAAGCAGGCTGTGAAGGACTCATCCTCTCTCTGTTCTTACAGCTCTTATCTGAAAGTTGCACTTGGTAGTGTGTCAGCAGGCTCAGCTGCCAGCAGCTGACATTATAGAAACAATAAAGAGCCAAACATTCCTTCCATCCAAATAAGATAATAGGAGTGTTGCTTGGAAAGTACAGAAGCCTAGGGTTTTTCACACTTTCAAAGGAACAGAGCAGGGGGTGGACTTATTTCTCCCATAATCCTCAGTGCTGGGATGGGAGTCACTGAATCTGTTGAAGTGATTATGAGTCAAGGAGGTGAATGCGAAAATGGCCTGAACATGGGAAAATAGTGTCAAGTGGAAGAGGAAATATAACTTGTTCTATGTAGCCCTGGAGTTAGGCTGAACTGGTACCAGTTGAATAAATGGAGGACAATTACAGTGTGAATGTAGTAAGAGAGCCTCTATTAGTTACAATTATCCCAGGGTGAAATGTACAACCATGCAGAGCTTCCTATCACTAGAAGTATTCAACAAGAAGCTGCAACAAACTTGCACAGAACGCCCCATCTTAGATATGTCTCTTCCAAAAATGTATGTGAATCTACTAAAGTTATTTCACCTGCTCAACATGTTTAACACATCTTCTACCCCCACAATGATATGAGTTACTATTTGCCCTCATTTTATTGATGCAAAAACCGAAGTGCAAAGAAGTCACTTAATATAACATTGATCCAGGGTTTGAGCTCAAGCAGTGCAGTAAATACTACAAGTAAAATGTGCTATTTGTGCCAGGTCTCCATGTTGGTTCTTTTCGATTATTACTTATTATTTCTGAATAGAGGATGTTCTTACCAGTCCAGATGTTTCATGAGAAGATATTGACACAAAACTGAGGAGTAAGTTGTAATTGAAGGCATCTTCAATTTCGGATGCTGCCAATGCTTACTCAGAACAATATCCCATCATCAATAAGGCAGGTAATACTAAGTGTTCTCTTGTAGCCTGCAGTCCCATGGGGCAAACAAGAAAAATCTCCCTGGTTCTAGAGAAATCTCACTTGTCCCAGATTATTTATTTATTTTGGAAGTAATTTAGAGTCAAGGATTTCTTTTCATTCCACAGTAATGAGAAGCTCCAAGTAGATTGCCACCTACCATGTCTCTTCCATTTCTCCTTCCTGTCACACTGGCAACATGTTACTATTAAGGATAGCATGTCTCTGCAGCTTTTTTGTTTTTTGTTTCCTTTTCTCCCCAATCCCACTTTTTCTGTTATTCTGCAGTCTCCAAGTATTTGGACAGGTTTGCAAAACCTGCCTGTACCCCAGGCCTTGTATTTCTAGTAAAGTATTGCTGTGGGGCCCCTCAGAACGTTGAGATTCACTTTTAGTCAATGATTTCTTTGTGCTTCAAAAGTCCTCCCTAGCACCCTTTGTTGATTTTTAGAAATTTCTGTGTCTGAGAGTCTCTCTTCTCACCCAGTTTCACTAAAGATAAATTTTCTGTTTTATTCTTTAGTTTCCTTTCAATTGCTTTATAGAAGATATTGAATAGAAAATGCCTATATTTTGACATCTTTAAGCAAATTAGCATTAGTTTTATTTAATTTAAATTGATACCCTAAGGGAAAAAAGCATACTTTGTAAACTAATATATTAAATATGACATACTTGATCATCTAATTTGGTGACAAAATCCAGTTTAATGCAGATAGAAATTTATTTATATGTTATGGTTTGTAAAGGCAAACACACAATATTTTCTGATCTGATGTTTAATATATTTTATATTGCATATGAAAATCAACTTTTGAAACAAAGGCATTTTGTGTTATGTTATGCAATAGCAAGATGAGACCAAGAGTTCACAGTTGCTTTTGCAGTACTTCTCAACAAATTACATGCGATGTCTTTCTTTTTATTCACAAAAAAGTCAAATTGGTACAGTTAGTATTTCCCTCTTTTTTTGGTAATGATTTTTGAAGTAAAAATGATAATTTTATGTTATATTTAAATATACCATGTAACAGCGGTCAAATAGGAGACCAGTTTACTGTGAGATTGAGTTATAAGTATGTACACTGTGAACAAAAAAGGGGCTACATAATAAATCTAACAAGCCCTGTGATCAAAAGTAACCTCACAGGCTGACATGATCATGAATTCCTAATTGAGCAGGTCACTGGCAGAAGTCATCCCCCAGGCCTATCAATGCTTTATCTTTGCCTTAAGCAAGCCCTATCCATTGTTCTTGTGCTCTAGGCTAACACACCTTTGAAATGACAGAAGAAATCTTTTCTAGACCCCTCAGAGGCATACCTACCCTCAAGGCAGCACACAGCCTTGTTAATTATCCTGTAATCCAGTCAGAGATTGCTCTCCCTTTGCTTTCTCCCACCTTCTTGTAGTCTTTCTCAAGGTCCCTCCTTAATTCTAAATGAATAGGGGAAAATAAACAAACAAACAAACAAAAAACAAACAACTCATTCTCCAGAGCATTTGAGATCTTTCCTCCCAGCATGTTCTCCATTTTGATCAAATAATCTCTTATAAAAGTTCTCTACAGGTTTGGATGTTTCTTTCATCAACATCTAATATCTAGTAACTGTGGGGGTTCAGAACAAGTCTCCCCAAGATGTCCTACTCTGGCATGCCGATTATTTTGAGATGAAAACAATTAAGGCTCCGAAGGCTCAGGAAGAACCATTGGCTTTCCCCCTTACTGCCTAAAAGAATTTTAGAGGACATGCTCCTAGAAGGGATATATCATCTCAGATAACTACAGAATAATCTGAACTAGAGATGGTAGACAGGGAGGAAACTAGCAAAGGTCTCTTTGCATCCTATTGCTGCAAGATGACCCAGAACACATTTGTTTACTAAACACTGACTCTTTTCATCCCTATCCTTAGTCCTTCCAGAATGACGTATGTACCTCATTTTGCCTTACTGTCTTTAAATTTTCATGTTCATGTGAATTCCCCATGAACATATATTTAAAGTTGATTTTTCTCCTGTCAATCTTCCTTACATCATTTTAATTATTCTGCCAGCCAGAAAAACTAAGAAGACAAGGGAAAGTACCCCCATCTCCAACATACCTATTGTTCATCCTTATTAGATTCCAATAAGAAGTGCTTAGCTGTTCAAAATCAAAGAAAAAAAATAAGTAAAGCAGTTATTCCATTTGACTTTTGTTTACAAAAAGTAATAAAAGAAATGAGAACCAAGCTCAGTGACATTTTTAAATTTGTGAACACAGGCCCCTACCACTTGTCACTTGCAAACTCAAATGCCTACAGGGGCCAGGGGAGGCATTCAATGCAAATGAGTTTATGGAATGAGCTGGGGGGAGGTGGGGGAATGACATGGCCCTACTAGTTGATTGTTCATTTAATATTTTTCATAAAGTCATGAATCCAGAAAAGAAGCATTTAATTAAACAATAAAAAACAATTATGAAGAATAGTGCATATGATATTGGGGCCTAATATGAGGGAAGTAATAGAGAAGGCAAACTTGAGAAAATAGAAGGAAAATGCCTGATCTAAACGCATATTCCTGATATTCATTATATCTTCTGATACAAAAGTGTTAGCCACTACTTCAATTCAAAGAAATTAGGTGGACCAGTTGTGTGACAGCCACACCAAGCCCACCTAGACTGTGGACTGCCAGTTCATGAATTCTACCGTATTTGTCTCTCACTCTAATAGTTTGAAATAGGGTTTCCAGGGTCTCTGCACCACATTTTGAAATTATCTTATTTTTATTACCATTGTTTATTTTCTCTGATTTAAGCTTTATTTTCTTAGACTTTGTTCTAAGTCCTTTATTAACATATTTTTTTAAAAAAAATCTCACTTATAAAATAATTTGAAGCACAGAACATAATTTGCTTAATTAACAAACCTCAGATATATAAACCTCAAATATTTTGTCTCCAGAGTCTTTGCTCTTACCTTCTTTAACAGCTAAACTAGTTTAGACTTTATTGCCTTTTAATAGTGAAGGGGAACAGAGTTGGCCACCCCAAAGAATGCCTCTTTGGGACGTTGATTATATTTTAAGCTGATTCTTTTTAAGGCTTAGAGATGTTTCAAGCAGAACCTTAGGCCTTCCCCACTAACTGGCTAAAAAAATTTAAGATAGAAGGCCTCTCTTGGGAAGGAGCTATTACCATCCATAACTATAATTTAATCTGAAGTAGGTGTGGCAGACAGAGAGGAAACAAGCAAGGGAGTTTGATTAAAGACTCTCTGTGACCCATTGTCTCTAGATGGCCCAGAAAATATTTGTTTACAAAATATTAACTCTTCATCTTCCTGTGGGTTGTCTTACTGCTTTTTTTTTTGAGGGCAGTGTCACTGGCCCTCATATGTGGGACCCGAACCAGGGCCACTGGCTTCCCAAGCCAGCGCTTAACCACCACTCCACTCGGCCGGCCCTGTCTTACTTGCTTTTGAAGGCCCAACTCCTACCTTCTCCTTAGTCCAGAGTGACATACTTACCTCATTTTGCCTTGTTGTTTTTGGAATTTTCATGCTTATGTGAATTCCCCTTTCACACATATTAAAAGTTGAGTTTCTCCTGTTTATCTGCCTATTTTATTTTAATTATTCGACCAGCCATAAGAATAAAGAGGAGAAGGGGAAATTTCCCCCTTCCCCATGATAGACAGACATGAATATTTTACCAGTTTTTATATTTATATTTTACATTATTTCAAAATTTGAAAGACGTCAAAGCGATGGTTGTAAAGTGAATGATGGTAATTCCTGAATATGTTATTTACAAAAAAGTTAGTGATTCATTTTATGAAAGAAAATTAAAGCCACATGGTTACTACATAATTATATAAATACCAGTAGCCATATTTTGTGACATTAATTAATTCCTTTTGAGATAGAAAAGACATGACATTTAAATATGTGAAATAGGTCAAAATTTACAATATACACTTATCTAATATAAATTTTTTTTCACAGATGTAAGTTGAGACTGTATGGAAGCAAAATTTGCTGACCCAAAACGTGTCTCTTTGGTATGAGGATTAATTTAGGCTGATTACTGTTAAGAAACAGAAGACTCAGGGAGTTTTTCTTGTTACTTTCCCCTAAACTGCCTGAAAGAATTTAGATAAAGGGCCTCTTCCAGGAATAGAGCTGTCGAATTTTGTCCTGTTAATCTGTGACATGTCAATTTAATTATTAGAACAGCCAGAAGAACCTAGAAGGGTAGAACAAAATTTCTTCCTCCCCAATTAGATTTTTAAAATATATTTTGATCTGAATTGTATTTCTTGAACACATATTTTAATTTATGCCCATAAGGACATCTTTGTAATATGATATAGTAAACTACAATTTAGAAGAATATGTAAAATGCATGTTTTCCATTATTTTTTTTCCTCTTACACTTTTTAGAATATGATTGATTGATGGTTTTCCTGGGGTGGCTATGTAACTGAAATGGAAACTTGACCTTTCAGAAAATTAGTTTTAAATTTTTGAATGGCCTAACTTATATTCTTTGCTAAGAATAAAGTGCCACCTAAAGTCAAGCTTAATATATTTGGGTTTGGTTTGAGGTGACCTATATATCCTGGTTTTATTTTTAAATGTTTGAAAGCATTGTGGGGGCTCTATTTTGTTGTTTTGGGATAGGATGTTTTTATGTGTCCTCTACTCCTAAAGGCCTCTGAAAGTGAATGCAAAATAAGTATAAATAAAACCACATGCAAAAACACCACATGCACAGAGGTAATTTTACATGTGACTAGTGTGAAGAATGCAGGACAGTCACTGGAGCTGAAAAAGGCAATTCATATCAAAACAACGTGAAGTTTTACTCCTGTTTACTCAGATTTCCTTTCTGGACCCTATCATTCTTTAAGGTGCCATCTTTCCTCAGCAATCTTTTATTCCTTTCATATCCATTGGTTTTAGTCCATATCATTTTTTTTTTTTATATATACCACTTTGTTAAAGGAGTTTAAAACTGTTCCCTCAAACAAGACTGGGTGAGTCCTAATATCTTCATAATCCCTGAAAGTAAAATATATCTGAATAGACCAGGCTACCTTATCAGCTTGGTTTATATTCTACATGACATTTTGCATTTCCTGACAAGTTGGAAAGATTCAGTGTTCTTTTGTGATGAAGGTTAGCGCATTGTAATTGTTTAGCTTCTCCACATATGCTAGGCAGGATTTGTGAGATGTTGGAGTACACCTGTTTTTGATGTATGGGAGTTGCTTGCTGGAGATGATATCAAGTTAAGTGCTGACTGGTAGGAACCAAAGATTCATACAAGAAAGATTATATGATTCCTACATAAGATTCCTGCAGACATACGTCAAAAAATGTATCTGTCCTACCTATGCTGATAAGAGAATGCCTGTTATAATGGCATGGGGGAGGCTAAACATGAATCATCTTTTCTCCTATATGCAAGCTCTATGACATTTTTTTTCCCTAGAAGATAGTTTGCCCAGATTTATGTTATTCCTGTAAAAAAGTGCTTATTAGATCAGAAAATAGCAAACTCTTTCACAACACTACCAAATAGCTAATGTTTCTCATGCTCATCACAATACCTGAATATATGGGTAATTATTCTATTGTGTTGTCAGAAAAGTCATGGCGCATTTTTGCAACGAAAAACATAGAAAAAAAATGTCATGACTTTTCCGAAAAACCAATATTTTGATATCCTCTTGATACCTACATGAATTCTTCTAAATTTGTCTGACAATTTAATAGTGAAATATCTTATAGGATTTTAACAAATTGGTAGGTATCGACATATACACAAATGTCAACCAACTTTACTCACTACTCTAAAAATTAATATAAAATAACAGTGTCTATAAATAGCTCACTTCCATACTAACCAACGAAAGCCTATTGTATCAAATTTCCATTTTGGATTACTTCTAGTGCCCTAAAGACACAGCAGCAGCAAGTTATCAGCTAGTTGGATCAGGTTTACTGAGTGGTACATTATATCCACATATCTTCTTGCTTATATTAATTTGTATTCTCAGCTGAGAAGATAAATTTGTCACAAAAAGCTTTGTATTCCCTACAGAATTTAGCATATTGTTGTGTTTATAAGTAATGTATAGTATATTACAGATGATTATTACATATAATCTGTTGTATTAACTCCTTCATTTAGCGTATTCCATATATATATATATATATATATATATATACATATATATATATCATCTGTATGTATGTACAACCACACACAAATTCTTGTTTTTATTTTTCCATGCACAAGACCAAACATGAGATAATTAGTTAATAAATATTTTTATAATAAACAAATCAGGACTCAGTTGTGCCTAACTTGAGAAAAGAATGACCTCAAAGACCCTGAGTCCAGTCACAGCCTTAAACTTGTAAGTGGGTCTCTGTGAAGTAACAGGGAAGAAACGAATTGTTATCCTCATTTCCATGGAAATCCATGGGACATTAATGAATAGGTTTCTGTAGTGCTTTGAACAAAGCAGAAAAGCATAAATGACCAATGACCATCATGTTTCTTAAAAACAAACATAAGCTACAAGCATAGAGAAGGATGTTTCCCAGATGTGTATGCATGTATGTGACAATTTTACAAGAATCATCTTTATGCCCCCAATTTTGAAAGCATGCAAATAAAAGCAGTGTGCCAGCCACGCCTGCTCTTTATACCAGAACATAACTTAGTTTATAATTACTTCAACTTGGATGAACTGTCAGCAACTCAACATAGTGCCAAAGACTGAAAATTCCACAGATAGTAAATAATTCAGGGCCTAATTTGTTTGACTAGCTTTAATTATGATTAGCCTATTTAGAATACATAAAAAGTAATTAATAACATTGAGATAAACACATGCACACACACACACTTTGGGACAAGGAGCTATTGTCTCCTGCACTATATTTACAGAGAAGTAAGCATATGGTATGCTCTATACATCCACAAGAAACCCTTTCTGTCTGTCTTCCAAGAGGCATCACAGATGGTTTTACACTGTAAGTCTCCCTCTGCCCAGGTTTGGCACTGATCTCTGCCAGCTCCATCACCTGAATTACCAGTACTTCAAAGTGGTTCCATTCTGCAGGAAGAGTCCAGCTAAGCGACCACTCAGAGATGGGTGTTTGAACCAGAACATTCGTTAATCTGCCTACTACAAGGGAACATTGCACTTTTGTGTTCTGCCTCTACATGGTAAAGCAAATTGCCATCAGAATGTTCTTGACCAGCCTAGGATTAGAGCGAGGGAAGTCAATTATAACAGTCATGTATCTGATTATAGTAAAAAAAAAAACAGGGGATTTCTATCGGCATTCATGCTCTAATGATACACTGGCCACCCTGAGGAGACATGAGGAGACATGCTCGTACTAAAGAAAGAGTCCGTCCTTCCTGACAGTGGCTGAACTATTAACCCTGGCAGTCAAGAATTCTCTTTTCAAGGCTTAAAAATGTCCTTTCCATGGGCACATTTGTCTGATATTCAATCATCTGATGATGGTCTAACCTTGTTGGCCTAAGAGCCATTTAACATGCCTTTGCCTGTGTCTGCTCTAAGGTGTTCAATATTGATTTAAAATTTCAATTCTCAGAGAATGACATTTCAATTATTTCCCTGTATTATGGGAGTATCTCTCTGTGGTATCTGTGGGCCCATATTTTTATTAAAAGAGTTTTAAACAGGCTGATTTACTTTTGTCTTTCCACTCAACCAAAAGTTTTAATATATTCTCTATGTTAGTTAAATAACGCAAATACCAAAACGATCCCAAGTCTACTTAATTTAGGCTGTGTCATTTAAGCATGCTTTGAGATTTTGTTTTTTTCCCCAAGATCTAACCTAATAAGTAGAAGTTTAGTTTTCTTCCAAAATGAAATTCTAGTGTTGTGGTAAAATAAAATCCTTACATGTATGTTTAATATGGAGAACACAGAATTTGTTATTTTAATATCCATGCAATAGAGAATAATGTATCACCTACATGGATATGTAAATAAATCTTGCCTTAATAAAGTAGTAAAAATTAGGATACCTGAATATACCGGAAAGCTTCTGTAGTATATACAGCAGGAATTGATTTTTTTTTTTCTGTAAAGAACCAGATAGCAATTATTTTAGGCTTCAGGAGCCGTATGATCTCACAACTCAACTCTGCTGAAATCAGCCAGAGACAATATACAAACATAAGTGTGACTATATTGCAGTATAACTTTATTTACACAAATAAGAAGCAGGGCGATTTGGCCTGTGGGATGGAGTCTGTTGATCCCTATCATAAAGAAACCCAGAATATATCATTCCATATAACACCAAGTAACATGGTTCTTCCTGGGGTCTTTTGTCACACACCATTTCAAACTGTGAATCAAAGCCTGATTTCTCCTTTTTGTTTTTTTATTAGCCATGATAAAGTAAAGCAGATACTCAACTTCATTATATCTATCAATTAATTTAATGTTGATCAGAGATCAGGAATAAGATGCCATCTTCTCTGTATTGATTTTAACAGTTATTTCGATATTGACTGGCCTCATCATTATGTTAGCCTATAGAGTTGGTTCACAATCGTCTTTTCTTTACAAATAATTGGCTAAAGTTCAGTAAAGGTTAGATGGATATTATCACACCGGCTGTGTTATTTACAAAGTCTGTGTGATTCATTGATTGTGGGCTCCCACCTCACTCTTCTAACTGGCTGAAAGGTTACCTTCTTGCTGATGAAAGTCTGCCAAGAGACAAGGCAATAGAAACTATTGATGGAATGTCTAGAGGGGGAAAATGCAATTATAATTCATTGTGCAACTCCACTTGGAAATGTATTTTAAGAATTCACAGTTGAGAAATAGTTTAATTTGTCTTCTCCTGCTTGTAAATCTGTGTTTTAAACCCTGTTGACTACTGAAGGATTCTGAATTTATTTGCAGATGATAGAATGGAAAAATTTAGAGAATACAGGTTCTTCTCTGATATTCCTTATCTTCGCTGAAACCTGCTTCCCCTCCAGGACCACTCTCATGCCCAGCTTTTCTCACTGGATGAGGATAATGGAGATAACCACCATTTGTTGAGGTATCACCAGCAACAACTCCTGTACTCAGCATTTCATAGACATTGCCTTATTTATAATGACAACAGCTGTGTAAGTATATTATTCAAGGTTAAAAAGCTAGAATGTGGCAACTTTTGAATTCTAGCTCTGGATTGTAACTACCTATGTTCCCACACCCCATATACCCTAAGACCAGTGGACTGAAATGATGGGCACTCTCCGATATATCTTCACTGCTTGCTACTCACTCACTACATCTCCATTCTCATGTACAAATATATAAATATAAAATGTATGCAGTAAATATTAGACACATTTGTCTTTTTCTAAGTGTTATAGAGAAGCAACAACACATCGATAAATGTAAGACAACAAATACTCAACAGTTAACTATTGAGCACTTAATAAGTGTTGGGTAGTATTCTATGTCATAGGAAAATAGCCATGACCAAACAGATACCTCCAGCTTACCTGGGATGTGTCCTCTAGTTGGAGGATACAAAGTAAGTCCTTTGTGCCCCTTTCATTAAAATCAACCAAGTGCCACTCTGTGTTTCTATATGAATCAGTGTCATACTAAAACAAATGGCAAAAATGAAGTAAAAAAAAAGAACTCATTTTTCTACTAGTAGTTAAAATGATGGCATATTCTTCCTCAAGTAACTCACTATGTTAATTTATTAAGTTATTATAATAAGCCACTTCCTCAAGTGGCTTATTATTTTAAGCCACTTTTGGCTTACTTAGATTTATGTGACCCTGTTGGGAATCGAGAAACCCTTGAGGAGCTATAAAAGAGGGGTGTTTGCAAGGCTCACCCCTCTGGCTGTTGCTTTTGCAAGGCTGGCATAGCACTTCAGCATCCAGAAGCGACTTTGGCGATCCTTGCAGACAAAGCACCTCAGTGCACTGGAGGTGGATTCGTTACATCGGGTGCAAGAAGGCACAATACGTGCTGGAATGCAAATGGGAGTTGCAGGGAGATAGCCAGCAGGCAAGCACTTACCACAGACCTTGGCGAGAATAAATGTTTCTTCCTTTGATGTTTTTTAATAAAAGCTCTGGCTCGGCCCGATTCGGGGCCTTCAGTCCTAGTGAGACTGTTGGTCCCTTGGCCCCAGCTTGCACCTAAATCACTGGCTCTTTGTGTTTTTTCCAACCTTCGCCGCCCCTTCCTGAGTCTCATTGCTCTTTGTCGTGCGGGACGCAACATGACCCTTTTGAAGTTATATATATATTTTTTCTTTTTTTTCCCCCCTTTATCCAGCTATGCAGTGCCTCTGCCTGGAGTTCATACTGACACTGACACTTCAGACATACCTGAGTGCCACTCCTATGTGTCCTAATAGCACCATATACTTATCTCTCTGTAGAATGTATCCCCTTACATATAATGACTAGATTACATTTCTCTCCCTCTAAATTTCATCTTTCTTAGGATAGGAACTATGCTCCCTAGAGCTTTTTACATAGTGTCATGAATGAGTGCATAAATAACTCATTGCATTGAAATTTAGTTTATGCCAAGTCCTGTGCTAAACTCTTTTAAAATGTTATCTTGGTTAATTACAGGTTTTAAAAGACAAGAAAGTTGAAGGGCCAGCCGAGTGGCATGGTGGTTAAGCGCTGGCTTGGGAAGCCAGTGGCCCCAGTTCGGTCCCACATATAAGGGCCAGTGACACAGCCCTCAAAAAAATAAAAAAAATAAAAAAATAAAAGACAAGAAAGTTGAGATTCAGAAAAAGGCACTAACCTACTCAAGGTTAGTGACATAGCACATTGCCTGGGTTTGAACTGGAGTCTGACTTTAAAGCCCTTGTAGTGATATCACATGGCATTTGTAGAGACAGGTAAATCTGTTCTTTCCATTAAGCCTCTATAGGGTGAATACAAATTAGTCAGGAGAAACACTACGGACCAGAGAATAGATGCAGTGGCAAGCATACTGCAATAGTCCAGTGGAGTCAGTCTCTGGATATATGCTGAAGCTGAGGTTATGTGGAGGCCAGAGGTAAAAAAACTAAAGCCAAATTTGGAAGTTCAACCCAGTTCTATCCTTTTCTTCAAGCAAGTTTAAGGATGACCAAAGTCAAATCCAAAATCTTAATCTCTGTCTTCAAAATGAGTTAAGAAAGAGTGGACATTGAAATAGTTAAAGCACCTACCAATCAGGTGAGTCATTCCTTTAGCATTGGAGCAGAATCATGGAAACTCCTGCTGTACATGTGTTAACCCTTGGAGAGGACTAAGCACAAGTGTTCCAGAGAAGAGGCCAAGGTAGACAGGTTATTTCCAACTAATATAAATATTTTTCCATATTGAGCAATGGCTGTGGCCATCTTGTGTGTACTCAATAAAAATCAGACCTGGATTTAGGTTAAACTTCTAGTAAATCATATCATGACTTAATTGATTTTGACCTGACTTTTTTTTTGTAGTAATTTAATCATCCCTGTTGTGTGAGAATGAGTGAGTGAGAGAGTGTGTGTGCGTGTGTGTGTGTGTGTCCCATAGAAGTGACTTGCAGCTATCCATAAATGGGTCAACATTCAATGTACTTTCTATAATGGAATTAACTGTTCAAGTGTTTGCTGATTCTGGTACCAAATTTTGGCACCATGTCTAACACCACATCATTAATTTCAAATGGAAAACTCTTCAGAGACAATAACACTTTAAGATTTTGACATTTCAAAGCACTTCCATACCATTCAGTTCACAAAAATGCATGGAGAGGTAGGCAGTGTAGGTATTCAGTAATTTATAAATTATCTTCAAGTGAGTTTCTTTTGGTGCAATGTACTATTGAGCAAAAAGGGGTAGGTATTGTCATTATTGCCACTTTAAATAGGAAAAAATTGAAATCTAGGGAAACTTACTACCTTGTTGAAATGAAAATGAGATTTAATACTCCTGTACCAAAAAACGCATATCAACTTATTTGAACATAGAATTTTAAAATTAAAGACCTTTCACACATTGAATTAAACATACGTAAGAATTCTCCCTTCAATTTTTCATGGAAAAAGTCTGGAAATTACTATTTTTTAATGTTGGTATAGCACACAAGTGATAAAATCAAATACTCATCCTAAATGCTTTTATTTCAGTTGACCATTTTCTGTGGAATTACAGATAATTAGATTTTGGCTTTAGAATCACTGACTAAAACGTGTCTATTTAATTAAGGCTGAAACTAGAATCTACAAAGTACTTCTGGCATTAGAGAAAACAATGTCAAGCCTTCCAAATGAGAAACAGAGAAGAATGGAAATAGAAACAATATTTATTTTGGCAAATATAGCTCTAAAATATTCATACGATTTGCATGAATTACTAATAAATTTGAAAAAAAACCTAACTATAACTTTTATACTATTTTCCATAAATATGATATAAAAAATTCCCACATTTTACACATCTGATGAAATGTCAGCAAGCAAAAATAACTCAGTTTTTCAGATAAACATGCAAATGCCTTTCATGTGTAAGGCACTGGGCCAGGTGTTCTCAGTATAAGTAAAACCTGGTCTTATACTGAAAGAAAACTGAAAGGAGAGAAGAAGGTAGAGTGACTAGTGAACCAGTGGCAAGAAAATATTGCTGATGAATTTCTTGGTTTTCTTTTTGTCTTATATGTCTCAGACTTGGGACTGAAGAAGCCACAACTCAAAAAGTCCAAAGGTAGACAAAATAGAAGTTCTAACAGGACTGGCCAAGTGGCTCAGTTGGTTAAGAGAATGAGCTCTGAGCAACAGCGTCGCTGGTTGGATTCCCACATGGGCCAGTGAGCTGCACCAGAGCTGAGCTGCTCCTGAGCTGCCAACAGATGGCAGGATGGCTCAGCTGGTGAGAGCACACGCTCCTAACAACAAGGTTGCTGGTTGGACTCCAGCATGGGATGGTGGGCCATGCCCACCCACAACTAAGATTAAAAGCGGCACCTTGAGCTGAGCAGCCATGAGCTGCCATTGGGTGGCTGGATAGCTACTGGATTTGGAGCTGGGCTAGCTGCGCCCTCCACAACTAAGATTGAAGGACAACAACTTGGCTGTTCCCTCTCCCCAATTCCCCAACACTGTTCCCCTTTCCCAATTCCCCAATAAAATCTTAAATAAATATTTTAACAAAAGCTTGCTTGCTGTCTGTAGCCAAAGGATGTGAAAGAGGACAGCCTATCAGCACACACACACACACATACACAAAACACAGGCATTAACCTCACTACTCCAGTCAAGCTTAGCAGAAAAAACCCTGCCCATCCTCACTCCCCCACCCCCACCCATCCAACTCATGCCAGTAACCTTGTGAGTAGCCTAACCTCCTACTTCACAGGCTATAATGAAGTAGCCCAGCCCTTGCAGCACAGTGGTGTCAGAGGACTTTCATCCCTAGTGAGCAGTGACAACCTCTTCCCAGAGTATTAATGGAGACTTATGGGGAGCCTGTACTTACACCCCATTGAGCAGTAATGAGATGCTTCTCAACTCCCACCTGTAGTGCTGTCACATGTGGCCTAGTAGAAAGTCAAGACTTTCACTGCTGGCCAGAGGTAAAAAGGTCACACCTACCCCAATCCCCAAGTGATGCCAGTATAGGCTGCATAGATAGTGAAAACTCCCACACCTGTCTAGCAGTAATGAGAAGTTCCCTTCTCCCCTAGACTGTCAAAGGAGGTCTAGTGGGAAGCTGGTGCTTCCACTGACAGTAGCAAGGTGTTGTCCTCTTACCTTCCAGAGTGGTGTCAGAGGAAGACAGTAAAGCATGGCTTAAGTAAGACCCAGAGTTTCATATTCTAATACCAAAAGTATGCAGTTTTCAATTTAAAGAATAACTTATCATAGCAAGAACTATGAAAATCTCAGCTTCAATGAGAAACAGTAAATGTCAAGAATGAGATAACAAAGATGTTAGAATTATTTGACAATCATTTTGAAAAGTGATCATTAAAATGCTTCATGACTAATTATGAACACACTTGAAACAAACAAAAGACAGAAGCCTCAGTAAAGAAACAGAAAATATGAAATATACTATAGAGAAGAACTAAATGGAATTTTTATCACTAAAAAATACAGTAACTATAATAAAAAAATGTTATGGATGAGCTCAAATAGAGAATAGAGAAAAGAGGTGAAAAATCAGCAAATGAAGATAGAATTATAGAAATCACCCAATCTAAATGACAAGGAGAGACTATACTGAAATATATTACCAGAGGTTCATGAACTTTGAAACTATGATAAAACATCTAGTATCTCTGCTTCAACAATTGATAGAATTACTACAAAGAAAATCTTCAAGGGTATAGGACAGCTCAACATCATCAACCAACAGGATCTAACTAATATTTATGCAGCACTCTACCCAACAATAGCAGAATACACATTCTTTCCAGGTATGGACTTTACCAAGATACTATATTGTTTTTGCCATGAAACAAACCTCAACAATTTTAAAAGAACAGAAGTCACACACAATATGTTTCTGACCACAAGGGAATCAAACTATTATAGAAATGAATAAGAGGAAGATAACAGGTAAATATCTAAACACTTAGAACTCAACAACACACTTGTAAATAACAAGAATAAAACACAAGTAAAATTATAAAATACACCTGATACAAAAAATATAATCAATAAAAGGAAAAAGTGTTATATTGGATAAATATTAAAAATTTACTTTTATACAACTCTGAGAATATACTAAAAACTACTGAGACGTACACTTCAAAAGGATGAATTTCATGTCGTGTGTGAATTCTATCTTAATAAAGCTATTTTAAAAATTACCTCTGTGTAAAACCCTGTTAAGAGAGGGAAAGACAAGCTATAGACTGGGGAAATATACTTGCAAACCATGTATACCATAAAAGACTAGTATTTAAGATATATAAAGATTTTCAATATTCCACAATAAAACAATAGCAATAATCTAACTAGGAAATGCACAGAATACCTAAAGAGGCATTTCACCAATGAAGATATACAGATGGCATTTAAACACATGAAAAAATATTCAACATCATTAGTCATTAAGTAAATACAAACTAAAAGCAAAATGATATATCACCTGAGAACAATGAAATAAACAGAACCATTTGAAAATGGAGTCAGGCTGCCATCCCAGAGGAAAGGCCTTACATGTCTTGGCCCTTGAACCTTTGGAGTGTTTGAGCTGGGGAAAATAACCTTTGGACAGGGTCAAACCAACATTGTCTTACCAAAACTGTTTGTAAAGCTAATAGGAAAGCAGATATCCTACCTAAGAAGACTGAAAATTAAGACCATTTCTTAGAATTAGCATCCCCAAAGAATAACTTAGCTTATTAGCACCAAAAGAAATTCCTTCCTTCTGTTAATGCAATTATTTCCCTTCCCTTTCTCACAAAAACTCCTTGCCTTCACCCCTAATCACATTGGTGCATCCCAATTTGCTATTCTTTGGTTTTCAAATGCTTGTTGCCCTGCCCTTCTGAGAATAGCTAACATAAAACCCAAACATTGTTAGAACACAGAGGAACAGATGTGGAGAAACTGGATCACTAATACATTGTTGATACAAAGGTAAAATGGTACAGCTGCTCTGCAAACTTGTTTGGCAGTTCTGGTGCCAACTAAACATACTATTACCATACAACCCAGCAACTGCAGTCCTGGGCCTCTACTTCAAGGAAATGAAAACTCATATTCACATAAAACCTGATCACAAATGTTCATAGCATCTGTACTGGTAAAAGGCCCCAAACTAGAAACAAAACAAAACAAAAACAGATATATTTCAACAGATGAATAGTTAAACAAACTATGGTATATACAGATTCCCAGAAAATAAATAAATAAATTCAAGCACTAATTTGGATAAATCTCCAAAGAATTATGCTGGGGAGGGGGTTAAAAAAACCCAAATTCAAAAGTTCATGTACTGTGTCATTTCATTTATACATCATTCTTCAAATAACAACAATTTAGAAATGAAGAAGAGATTAGAAGTTTTCTAGAAACTAAGGACTGGGGTGTGTGGGTGAGGTAAGTGTGACTGAAAAAGGGTAAAACAAGAAATCACTGTGATGATGGAACAGCTCTGTGCTTTGATGTTCTCTACATCAATACAGTCTTTGTGATACTGTACAACAGTTTTTTGAGATGTTACTACTGGAAAAACAAGGTAATGGGATTATTTTCATTACCTCTGCACATACATCTACAAATATCTCAAAGTAAAAAGCAAAATTTAATTAAGTAAATAAATCCATAAAATATTTGAAACCAATAATAAAATTAACTATGCTTCCAAAATTAAAATTTCAAGATCTTCTCTTAATGAAAAGCTTTAAACTTTAACTGTTGAATCTAAAAGAGGGCTTGAAGATGCATTCAGTAATTTAGGTTGACATTCAACACAGAATTCTTCAGTGTTATTATATTGTAGGCACTCTTCTGTATTCTTACAATAGAACATACACAAGGTAGATAAAGTCGTTGATGCCAAGAAATTACACCTAAATTGGGAACAGAAAGTATAAAGAAGTAATCAAATCAGTAAATTATTTTAAATTATAACAAATGCAAGAATAAAGTAAAAGTGGGTGATGATGGTACAGTAATGTGCAGAGACAGTCAAGAGAGGTTACATCTAGGTGAGTCATCAGGTAATGGTCTCCAAAAACACAAAGGATTGAGTAGGAGAGTTTGTCCAGGAAATGAAAAATGCAGCACAAAGTCCTTAATCAGTAAAGATTTTCCTGCATTAGAGAAACACAAAGATCATTGTGGCTTAGAGTGAATAAAGAAGAAATTGTCAGAAGATTACATCTGAGAGATAGGCCAGGGCTAACTCATGGGGCTCGATTTTCCAGACTAAGACATTTTAATTTTACTACTAATGATGATGAAAAGCTTTTTGGTGGAGAATGGTTATTATGGTAGGAAATTAAATGATATGCTTTGAATATTTCAAAATTTATATTAAAGGTGAGCCAAGAGTGGGAAGGAAAAACAGTTAAAAGATATTGCAGAAGTCCAGGAAAGAGATAATGATGGATTGGATTATGGTGGGAGAGACAGTGAAGGCGAAAATAAGTTGATTCAAGTTACGTTTTCTTGAATAAAGAGAACTTGTAGATTTTTGAATAGACTGGATGGGATGGGGTAGAAAGATGAATCAAGGATAATTCCTTGTTTTTTATTTAGACAACTGTATAATCTAGTTATTTCTAAAGAAATTAGACCTCAAAGATAGAATTAATTCATACATTTATTCCACAAACATTTATTATAATCTATTAGGCCCATGTGACAAGAGCTATGTTATTTGACAATGAAGGAATTTAAGTTATCAATGGAAACAGGTGGATAGCAACATGTACAATAGAGGTAAATAAAAATACACAGAGGAGGCAATCAGCTGTGTCTGGGAGACTAAGAAGGACCTCTAAATTTATTGAGAAAAAAAAGTTATTGGGTACTGAACATGCACAGAAGTGGCATTTTTGGAAGAGGAAAATTTTTGGAAGTTTCTCCAAAGGAAAAAAAAATAAAAAATAAGGCCAAAACAAAGATTTGAGAAATAGCTGGTGACTGAGTCAGAATTAAAAATGTCTCTTGAATGATGGTCTTAAGATCTTTCATAATTATTTTTGTAATCTTTCTTTCCTCCCCTTTTTCTTTTTAAATTAAAAAGAAAAATAGTTTCAGGTATACAACACAGTACAATAGTTATACTTTTTACCCCTCAAAGTGACAACCCCCATCTCCCATTCTGCCGCCCCACTCCCCCATCCCCGATTTTTTTTTTTTAAATTTTAATCACTTTATTGTTCTCTCCCTTTCTCAGGTCCTTAAGTCAGAAGTATTCATTGTTCACATCGATATTTACATTCATTTTTCAAAGTCAGCAGATTCTGCTAATTCTTGTTACTTCCTGTCCCACATGCATTTCAAGTTCAACATGCTCAGCTTCTATTTCTTCCAGAAGAATATGAACTGAACTCATTGGTGACAATTTTTTTTTTCTCATTCCAAGCTTGAATAATGAAAAAAGGTAAATGTGGTGAGCTTTTAAATTTAACTACATATATTCATTGTTTTATTCTGTCATGTCTTTTGTGGAGTGTGTGTGTGTGTGTGTGTGTGTGTGTGTGTGTGTGTGTGTGTGTGTGTGTTTATGTCCTTTCCTGGCCAAATATGAAATCATGACCTCTATGTCATACTGAAATTGTCCTTTCATTTGTTTTTGGAATCCGAAGATCAGGGAAACACTACTGACAGTGCAAACAGAATTGCGATCCAAGTAGCTGCTCCAGTGTTGAAAGAGGGTGGTCCCCAGGTAATGGGAGAGAGAGATGGCTGCTGAAGGAGATTTCTTCTGTTATTATTAATAATGTGGTCCTAGAGTAGAAATGGCAGAAACATCTGTTCCTGTGGATTCTTCAAAAAGGTGCATCAACTGCTTGTTTGCTAAACATGTTTAACACATATTAGCAATCATTAGGTCTCCCTAATTTAGTAAGATCAAGTTGCAGAATTTAAAAAGCAGTAGATTTCTACTGGAGAAAGGGACATATATATCTCACTGAAGAAAATCAAAAAAATAAGCCCCATGTGCAGGTGCAGATTTTCTATCCTTAAAGGAATATGCAAGAGATGCACATGATCATCTGTTTGCACAGAAGAAATTAAATGCAACTGATTATGCAAAGAAAAATGGATTGGATGATAAAGGATATTTTATTCAATTGGAATGTTTGTTTCCAGAAGAGAAGAGATAAATCAAATATTTATTTATAGGTGCATTGCTAACCATCAATTATCTTTGAAAGGAGGCTGAAGCTAACCCCTTCACAAAATTATAGCAATGTGTAAGCAAAATTGAGATCTGAACTAAATTATATTTCCAAAAGATGATGCTAGTACTAATGGATTATCATGAATGGAAACATAATTACAATAGAAACTAAAACCAGATCATATTTAATGGAAATATGTCATGGCAAAATAATCTCTTACTTACAAACAGTATAGATTTATAAAGCCATAATGATTTTATTTTATTTTTTAATAAAGGATACTTTCAGTGGCTCTAGAATTTTATATGTTCCTTCACCACAAACTTTAAACACAATCTGTTCAATACAAAAATAATTAAATTACATCAAACTTGCACCTCTGTTGCATTTCCTATCTCTGATAATGACCCCATTCTTCCAAAAATTTGTCCAAGTGTGAAACTATAAGTATGTAATGAACATTAAATTATCTGTTTCTTTCTTCTAACCCTTTGCTATCTAAATGATCACATCTGTTAATTATATGCTAAATTTAATTGGTTTTGAATTCATTGTGTCTATCACCAAAACAATTGTTTCAGCTTTCAGCCTCCTTGACTTAGAATTTCATAATTTTCTCTTAATTGGTCTCTCTTGCTCACATTTTACAGTACATGACCTTTTGAAAACACAAAAATCTTAACATAATCCTTCATAAAATCATCCATGACAAATTTTTCGAAATCCAAACTTCTTGGCATCATATATGCGGTCTGACTTAGGACTACTTTTACATCCCTAACCACCTATGATTATCTTAATATTCCAACCACCTGAAATTATTTGCCACTTCCTAGATAAGCCATTCTCCTATGACAGCCAGAACACATAAATAACAGTTATGTCTTCGTGCATTCACTTCTCATTTATTAAATGATGATGAATGTGGAAGCTTCATCTTGGCTTATCATGAAGATTAAACGGGTTAATCTTTATATAGCTCTTAGGAATAAGCATGACAAATAATTAATGCTCAATAAATATCACATATAATGATGATGATGACTAATGGTGATGAAGAAAAACATATTCATACTTTTGTAAATTGCTTTTTTAAATTTTCCAGTAACTACCATTTCCATTTCTACCATAGTTCTCTACTTGACAAATTGACTCAGTGTTTCTCTGACACAGTCTAAGAAGTTTTGTCTGAGCACATCCCCAAGTATTATAGCACATATCACATTTCAACATAATGTTTGCATTCCCATTAGTCAACAAAATATTTACATATATACCTGCATGTATTTATATATAGTGGGGGTAAAACAGTATTTATCTCACTAGATTTTAGGAAGAGCAAATGGTTGGATGTGTAAAGTCCATGGAATAGTGTATACACAAGTGTTAGTTTTTATTATATTTCCCCCTTAAACTATGAGTTCCCTAAGGGTGAAGATTGACGCTGTTACATCCCCAGCAGCTAGCACACCCTTAGCACATAGTAAAGGCTGAAAATTTTGAATGAATATTTCAAGATTTTAACTTGACAAGATTTAGAAATATAAGAGAAATGAAAATCACATATATCTTATTTCATACAGCAAAAAATAGTCGTATCACACAAGGGATAGTGTATACAAGCTATTAAATAACCCCAATGCATCCAGATTAGAAAAAAAAAGCCATTAGTTCCAAATTACAATGTTATCAAAAGTTATTCTAGGGCCGGCCGAGTGGCGTGGTGGTTAAGCGCTAGCTTGGGAAGCCAGCGGCCCCGGTTCGGTCCCACATATGAGGGCCAGTGACACTGCCCTCAAAAAAAAAAAAAAGTTATTCCATTATGCTGTGTTTCAGCTACATTAAAATCTTCAATTCATGAAATCTATGCATACAGGGAAGAGGTAGATCTCCTAAGTAGATCCAATTCATAGAACATAATTAGAATCATTAGATTCCTTGGAGATTATGTACTTGACTATCCTTTTTGAGCCACCATAAACAAATGTCTCCTTGTAAAACAAGGATGTCTGGATAGATTGCTTCATTAATTTAAACATTTAACAAATGTTTATATTCACCAATGTTATCTAATCACAATTTCCTCATGTATAATAAAGTATGACCAGTAAAAAGGAGATTTGAAATTTCTCTTTATTTTGGATTATCATCAAAAATGTTTCCTAAAATTGACATTCTTAAATAGAAGAGATAAAAAATTACTTACCTAATAACACACTCATTAATATGATGTGTTTGTATAAGACACTTATAAACTATAAGTATACATAATTCTTCCCCACAGAAATTTTAAGGTTATTGGGGAGACAGACAATAGATAAAAATAACAATAAATATATGATTATAAATTGTGGTAAAGATATGAAGAAGTATAGAGTGAAACGAGAGAATATAAAATTATGAACTAACTTAGAAATTTTTTGTGCCTTTGGGAGGCATCTCTAAGAAACTATATTTAAATTGAGATTCCCCAGGTCAAGTAATAGTTCTATAATGAAGGCTGACCCAAATATGAGCCCAGAGTGGTGAGAGGGTGCAGAGAGGCTGAGAAAGATCAGTGTGGATGGATCTGACTAGCGAGAAGATGTAGGAGATGAGGGCTTAGAAAGAGTTAGTGACCAGATCATGAAGAAACTTGAGACCACAGTGAGGATGTTAGCACTTCTCTTAAGTGCACTTGAAGTCAGTGGGAAGAGTATATAATTTTGTTTAAAAGCATACATTAGCAGTCAGGCAGAACTGATTCCAAGCCCAGACACTACCATTTATGAGCTCTGTGATTTTTGAACAAGGTTCTTGTAATACTTATATTACAAGATGCAAATATGCCTTCTCACTGTGTTTGCACGAGGTTCAAATAGGACAATACAATAGCAGGCACTCTTTAAATATGCATTAATATTGTTAATATCAAATCTCCATCACCTAGCACATTGGCCCCTGACAACTGTTCTGTAAATGGTGACAGAATTGAGTTGAATTCTATACATGGTAAACAGTTACGGAATTTTTATAAAAGTGAGATAGTGTACTCCAGGATATCTCTGTTTAATAAGATTTTTTTTATTCATTTTTTTCAGCTGAGCCATCCTGCCACCTGCTGGCAGCTCAGTGGCAGCTCAGCTCAGGCTGGGCATCGAACTGCTGTTGCTCAGAGCTCAGCTCTCACTCTTTTTTTTTTTTTTTTTAAGATTTTATTGGGGAATTGGCGGAGAGGAACAGCGTTGGGGAATCGGGGAAGGGGAACAGACAAGTTGCTGTCTTTTTGTTCTTCAGTTTAGTTGCGGAGGATGTTGCTTCACTGTTGGTATCGTCATTGCGCTCTTCCTGGATGAAGCAGATCGGTCGCTGGCCTCTGGATGTCGCTCACCGCGGCTATTGGCAGCTCACTCTTGGCTGCCAGCCGCTCACGCTGGCTGCGGGCCATTCACTGTAGCCTATGGCAGCCCACTGCAGCAGGGGCTGCAGCCCACACCATCACCAGGGCTCGCACAGTCCAGCTCCAGGTGGAGCTGTTGTTAGCTGTAGAGGGCAGTGTCACTGGCCCTCATGTGGGATCCGAACCGGGGCCGCTGGCATCCCAAAACCAGCGCTTAACCAATGTGCCACTCGGCCGGCCCAGCTCTCACTCTTGAATGAGCTCTTTACCAATTGAGCCATTTGGCCGGCCCTCTAATAAGCTTTTTAAAGATAGACACTGATGAAACATGATTTTTAAAGCATAAATGAGGACGTGTCTACATCATATGGACTTCTTTCCCAGCCTGCAATTCCTTGCATGCTTCTGCCTGCCTTCTATCATATTTAGTTGCTTTTATAATGTATTCCAAGTCTATTGATCAAAGTTCAGCATCTTCACCTGAAAGACATGCAGTCAGCTTTGTAAGATGTCCTAAAATTCATGAACAGGGACTGTTAAGCATCTTATGTTGCTACTAGTCTAGCAAATTCTTAATGATCTCTCACTGGCCTTCAAGCAACAAACCAGGACAAAAAATGGGAGTTTGAGCTTTCCAAGCACTAGATGCTAAATGATACCTCTCTGGATAACATGTCATTTTGTGTAGAAATACAACATTCAATCAGCTCTAGTTCACACTCTGTTGTCTCGTAATGGCTTCACCTGAATTTTTCATGTGTCAGCTTCCTGGTAATAGATGGTAATGCTGCAAAGAGAAGTTTCTACATTGAGTGATGACCTCTACCCAGTGAACAACCTCATCACTCAAGTTGGCCAAGCTGAGGTCTCAGTTCTCAGAAAGACAGTGTATCCCTTTTAGGAATGCAGACACTCGGCTGGATATGTGACAGCCAGGGGCATCACCTTTAGTGATCTCCGTGGTTCTGTCTGCTTTAATGTGGTACCCAGAGAGTCCTGTGGATACTGTCTTCATGGAGTGGAGGTTCATACTTCCCTTCACATGTATTTGATGCTCACCAGAGCAAAACCCAGTCCTGAGAACAGAAAATGAAATGCTACCACTCCCTGTGGTCTGGAAGTCTCCCCACAATCCCAGCTCCCAAAATGCAGTGTTTCACCCTCATTACACTCTTAAAATTTCCTCTCATTTGGAGTTATAGAAACTAATTATTAAAGCAAGGAATATCTATCAGATTTGTGGGAATAGATTTCATTGACTTTCTAAAACAGTACTATGGCTGACAAGTGATTAAAAAAAAAAAAAAAGCTGGGGTAAATTGTCTTCACTTTTATTGATTGCTTTTCCACTTGTTCCTAAATCCTGCATATTTTCGGCCTTTGATGTCATCCAATCTTTTTATCTTTGATTCCTGTTTCTAGCCTTCACAGTCTTCTTGATTTGAGAACAATGTTTATCACTATGCATTTAACCCCTTAAAATAAGTTATATTTACTCTGGCTCACCTCATTCTATGCAGTTTCCATCAGACCCAGCCTGAAATTTCTGTGCTCCATGTTCTCATCTCTCTTTGGACATCCCTCCAGGAGTGAGTGATGAATCATGGAGGGTGAGAGATGAAGGGATGGAAAGGTCTGAGACATCCATTCTTGACAACCAGTGAATACAATTAGATTAGAACGTCAAATACTTTCACCTTGGAAAGTTGTCACACATGTAGCTCCTTAGAATCCTCCCAAAAACTCTGAGATATTTGTATAGGTCATTTTACAGAGGAAAAAAAAATAAATAAAGGAGCTGTGACTTGTCATATTTACACAATAAAAAGCTGAGATTATATTGAAACTCAGGCATTACTTCATATGCTAATGTAAATCTATATATCCCTAAAGTACAAGGCAACATAAATTAATCTTTATCATAATATATACTTTCCCAGAATTCCACAGTACATCCTTCTTAATTAAGCAATTAAAAATGTTTAAATAACATTTTATGTGTTCTATATAAATACATATATATATATATATATATATATATATATATATATATGAATACAATGATTATATATTTATCTTAAATTTTTGTCAGGTGTTACAATGAAGAAGGGTCAGAACCAGAGTACTTCTCGGAGATTTAGCTCAATGTCTCTTTTTTTTTGAGGGCAGTGCCACTGGCCCTCATATGTGGGACCCAAACCGGGACTGCTAGCTTCCCAAGCCAGAGCATAACCACAATGCCATTTGGCCAGGCCTCATTGTCTCTTTTTGTAAGAGGAAAATAATTAGGAAGTCAAGTAATTTTCTAAGTTTATTCAACTAATTACTAGTCATAGCTATAACTTTAAGCCAGGAATCTGTAACTCAATTCCTCTTTCTAATAAACAGGAACATCATTACTTTATTTGAGTTTTAGAATAATCTTACAAATGATTCTAGCAAGGTAATAACAACTTTTATATGCAGGAAAAGAGGCCAAAGGTGGGAATGCATGATCCCATCCTTGTCCCTGGCATCAGGATCACATGGACAGACAGTACCAGGGATGGGACTGAAACCTAGATCTCCTGTATCTTTTCCAGCAAATTTTCTCAATTGTACCATACCCGTCCATAACACTGTCTTTATAGGAAGAAAAAATGTTATTGCTTTAAATTTGTAGAACAGAAAACAAAATTAAATAATTAAAGAATAGACTGTTGTACCTTACAAGAACCCATCATATTAAATTTAACTCATCACATTAAAACAAACAAACAAGCGAAAAAAGACCCTTGACATTGGGCAACCTGATTTAAAGATATTTGTTTTATGACATTGTTTGTTTCCGTTTTGTTTTCATGTTGTTTTCTAACTCAAATTTCTATAAAATATGAAAGTGCATTTTTAATTCACCACAGAGAAGCTGCTCTAATTAAATCAGAGAATTAGGGGTGTACACATCAATTGATATATAACCTTCTAAGCACTTTTGTTATGAAATCTATTTATGTTATATATTTTCACTGACATCAAAAGTAAGCTGTCATCCAAAGAGACTGGGATTTATCACATGTGATTAAACTAGCAATCTCTCTAAAGCACAATATCTACTCCCAGGGCCCTGACTAGAGCAGTAAAGATAATTGTGAGATGGATAAATCTCCATTGAGGCCATGGTACAGCCACTGCTATACTCATGACTTTGAGGCATGACTTTGACCTTGTAACTGAAGACTCCTAGGAGAAATTTGCTATGGGCAGCAACAGTGTTCCATGAAAAGGGCAAATGCCATTTTAATAGGGCTCAATTTTAGGACTACATCGATGTGTGCATAAAATATGACTGATCAGGGTGTGAAGGGTGTGGAAAGGGGAAGAAAGTAGAATCCACACAATACCAACCAGATTTCAGGCTTTCTGCTATGCAGTAAATGGATTATTTTATTTTAAACTCACAATATTAGTGGGTGGAAAGTGTTATTATTTATATTTTGCAGGGCAGCTAATAAAGGTGAAGTAAATTATGCCATATCTACAGTTGATTTGAGATGGAGGTGGAATTCAACTTCTCCTTGACTTCAAATCCCATAAATCATATCTTCTAAAACTCAATTGTGTGGTCCCTAACGATTTTGTAAAGGTAAACCCATGCCCACAAATACCACAGTCTTTTATTTTCCCTCTGACATAATCTTTAGTGCTTTCTTTCTTTTTGGTTCTTGATTGGGTTAGAGACAGTACTTAGGAAAGAATGCCTCAGAGTAGGGAACATATTGGAGCCTTTTTTGTATGATGTAGAAGGCAAGGGACAAACACAGGACACAATGTATGTTTATATGGCTGGTTACATAAATGGAATTATAAGGGATACCAGGTAAACATTCCCACATCCAAAAAACCACACACATGCACATTGCACACACACACACACACATGCACTTGCACAGTGCAAACATTTAAAACTATGACTGAATTTCTACTAAAGTCTATCCTTTTCCAGAGGGTTAGGGTATTGGTAGTTATAGCATATTTGCAAATACCTCTACAAATGAGTCATGTAATAACTGTTCAAACATTAGATTTTTCATTTTAATAGCTACGGATTTGTTTTAGGATTCCAAGAGGATCTATATCCCGACACGAAAAGAACAATCTGAAGAAACCCAGAATGGATCAAGTGAAACCTTTTTCTAACACCTCAGTGTGGTACTTACAGGAGCCCACAGGAAGACAGATGCATTTTAATAAGAAGAATATCATCATTGTACCTTAAAAAATTTGTAACATAAGTACAAAATTGGAAACATGAGTGACTCTTTGATTATCTCTTTTATTAACCTGTTGAATTGTTACACCCAGTTGTAAACCTTGGCTAATTGCCAGATGGTTACTCTATTGTTTCTAATTATTTTCTGGGGCATAAACTACTCTCCCCAATTATACATGGGGCCCTTGAAGGGGTAATCCTTGATATCAGTCTTGGAGGTTTGTTGTGCCCTCTGGAGAGATTTTTTTTTTTTTAACCTAGTTCTCTTTGGTGAATTTCTAAGTGGTTTCTCAGTTTAGCTTATTGCTTTGTTGGTTCTACCATCCTCTTTTTTTTTTTTTTTTTTAGCTGAGCCATCCTGCCACCTATTGGCAGCTCAATGGCAACTCAGCTTAGGCTGGCCTCGAGCCGCTGTTGCTAAGAGCTCAGCTCGCACTCTTGAGTGAGCTCTTAACCAACTGAGCCACTCGGCCAGCCCCTCATCCTCTTCTTAACTGCTACAATCTCAACTGTTTTCCAGAGCACCCCTAATATGGAGCTTCCTCCCCACACTGTTCCAAATAAAAGCAAATCACTTGTAGAGAGCTTTAGAGCTCTCTGCTCTAATAGCCTGCAAATTTGGCAAACATTCCACACCAAGGCCACAGAGCTAGGGTTAGTGGCCCAGGTCTCTCAGAGCGATGAGTTCTCCACAAGCAGGCACTGGGCTGGGGCAATTGGGGTCATAGCATTTTTTTTTTTTTTTTTTTTTTTTTTTTTTTTTTTTTTTGGCTTGCTTTTAACATGGAACTTTTGCCCTATGAGGTAAGTGGGCCAAGGGTTATTGGTGCTCTGGTCACTTAAGCCTGTCACAGCTAGGGTAAATCTTCCACCTAGAAACTGGAGTTGGGCAAAGAAACAAGGAACGAAGCCCTAGACCTTTCCTACACTGCTGCCTGGATTAGAGCCCTGCAATAAGGAGCCAGTGGCTCTCCTCTCCAGAGTAGATCCTGCAGCCCTTGACTATGAGCTGGGTGGGAGGAGGCTGGTGTTCTCTGCACCATTCCAAGCGGCGCTTCTATTGCACTGAGATGGGAGGAAGGGGTAAGATGAAGCAGATCATGGCTCAAATGCCACAGACTTGGTGAGATTTAATAGATGCCCCTAAATAAATGGTTCTTTATTGTATTTATTGTGTTATTACAGTTTCCAGGCATTTAGAACAGATATTTCATGATTTTCACCAGCTATGATTGCTGCATTGAAGAGCGGGTTTGAAGAGCTCTTCATAATGCCATTCCAGAAGTCATCTCTAGCTTGTATTTCTAAAATTAGCTGCTCCATCACCTCTGGAAAGCTTCCCACTATGGCAACAAATAGCACAGAATATCTTAAATCAAAGTGTCTAGTTGAAGGATTCCTGTACATATCTTGGAAAGACATCATTATAAAAAATGTCTTATCGTTCTTTAAAAAGTTTGCTATTTCATAATTGCATGTTACTAAAAGGTTTCTTTAGATTTAAGTCTATAGTTTTTATCAGTTTTATCATTAGAGTGTCTGTTTGTTGTTTCACAAAAGTATACAGAAAAATCCCCAAGTGTGTGTGAGTGAGTGAGTGTGTGTGTGTCTGTGTCTGTGTGTGTGTGTGTGTGTGTGTGTGTGTGTGTGTGTGAGTTAACAACATTCTTATTTCAGGTACTTTTCCCCTGATTAAATAAATACAATCCCAACACTCAAAACTGCTCCTCAGAAAATCTATTCATGCCATAACTTGTAAAAATCTTAATCCCTTCTTCTTATTCTTCTTATCTCATTTTGAATGTATTAGCAAAATTTCACTAAATGCTATGATATTTTGTTATTGTTTTCTTTTTTTATTTTATTTTACCAGGAAAAATGATAGTCACCCCAAAATAGTTTTCTGAACTATTTCTTTAAGCATCACAGAGATTATGAGTTCTATTAAAAACCACTCAGTTTCTACCCCATATAATTCTACAGCACCTGATGCTATCCTACTTTCATAATGTGGAACCACACTCATGTTATGCTACACTGGCAACGAATGCTGTGAATCCAGCAAATAGGGACCCAGGAGATAGAAGCTGCTAATTATTTGATTTGCTATTTTGTACCCAAAGAACTTGATGACTCTACATATTAAAATAGAGATATAGATAGATATAGATAGATAGACAGATTAGATGATAGAAAGAAAGAAAGAAAGAAAGAAAGAAAGAGAGAGAGAGAGAGAGAGAGAGAGAGAGAGAGAGAGAGAGAGAGAGAGAGAAGGAAAGAAAGAAAGAAAGAAAGAAAGAAAGAAAGAAAGAAAGAAAGAAAGAAAGAAAGAAAGAAAGAAAGAAAGAAATAGTCCAAGGAATTCAGCAAATATCTGTTCAATAAAAATACGAGAAACTTACATAAGATACTTTCAATAGAATTATATCTACTTCATAATCTAATTCTTAAAAGATATTTCAAAACATAAGGAGAGAGGATATCAGGATATTGCCTTCATTGCTTTATATATATTCATTGAAATATTTTTTAAAAAGTGACACTTCAAGTTTTTCTTTTTAAGAGCTCAGATTAAATGTAGTATACCATACTTCAAATAATAAATCCTCAAAAGTCTAGTCTAATGAAATTATTATTTTCAGAAATAATTATGAGCATTTTATTCAACCTCTTGAGCTAAATTAGAAGTAGTATGTGCTTAGTGTAAGGGGTTTCTTACTATAAAATGGTTCAAATGAATATCTTAGGTCATAAACCTAAAGTTGGCATGGTCATTCATGTTGATGCCACTCTCCATGAAACATAATTTCAAAGTTTCTATTCTTAGAACTTAGCGGTGAGCCCTTAGGGAAGAGAAGCCTCATTTATACCAAGGTCTGCTTTATGTCAATGTTAGCTTTTCAGGCTTGTCTTTGGGATGATTAATAATATTTATTTCAGCTCTCTTTTGACAGATATCTTTAGCTTAATCAGAATGTAATTTCAGTTAACACCCACAAAACAGATAAATCCTAAAAGATAACTTTGCATTTTAAAAACTCTTTAATAAAATAGCTTCCTTAAATACTAGGCATATCACAATCAAACTGGGGACTGCCCCACCAAATCACAGTGGATATTTGGAGAAGATATAGCTAAAGTTTAGTGCTTGGGCTTCTTAAAGAGTCAAATAAGTGATCATTCTCAAGACTGATGATCTGAGAAGTACACAATGTTTGTACTTGTTCACATTAATTTCATTACTTTAAGAAAGCTAATGACTGCACATTTAAATATGTGGTCAGAATCACACACATGATAAATGGCTGAGTTAAAACTGGCACTCAGTCAATCAGTGTCAAAGAGACCATGATGTTATCCTTTATGCTGGATCTCTATGCCACCAATTTATTTCTAATGTCCTCACTTTCTCAAAACAATATCATGTAATTCTTATCTCCACATTTCTATGGAGACAAAAAAATATGTCTTCTAGAAGAAGAGAAAAATAAGTGGAATTTTAATGTTATTGTTAGTTTATCTTTGTTTATAGCTTGAAATACTGAACTCAGGAATAATGGACACTGCTTAACATTGTATTTTTAGCACATACCACGGTCTGGATGATTATCTATAGTTAATGATTATCTCTTGAGTAAATTAATTGAGCCATCAGATAGTAATGTGAGGACTACCTACAAAAAAAAAACAATGAATGTTTACATATAGGGTTATATGCATATAAATAAATGTACATATCTATACATATATAGATATTTAAATTTTCCCTTTTCTCTTACTATACATTTTACAAAATAATTTTTTGGAAGAGCAGTACGGTCATGGGAAGAATCCTGTCCCATATTACCAGATGCATACATTTTCTCCTGAATTCACAATGTTATAGTTTCTGTGACATATTTCTGGCTCTCACTTGGATGATACTCAAATAGTCCAAAGGAACATTAACATCTGTAAGGCTTAGATAAAGATTCCTCTGACATATAAGCTAATGAACTAAATCTTCTAAAAATTGTCTTCCCTTTAAAAATGAGAGTCAAACAGCCTTTTTGTATCACTCAGAAATAACATTTGGAGTCATATATTGAGGGCTGGGTGCAAAGACGAGATGGGATGTCCACACCTCTTAAAGCTTGCCAGCCTCTATCTTGGTATTTAATATCGTAAAGCTCACACCTTTGCACTTTCCTAAAAGAGCTTATTTCTCACACCATTGGAACCAAATATATGACCTTTTATAGAATATGTGGAAATGAATATGCCATAACTATATATAAGTGGCACAAAACATAGATAATAAGTAAATTTTACTTTAGAAATTTGGAAATCACTTTAATGTGCAATCCTTGTGACATCTAGATACTCTACCCATGCTGTGACTTTTAAAATAAATACTTTTATTAGATTGTTCTACCCTTGATAGTTATTCTACCATAAAATAATAATTTTCATCCTATGTGAAATAATAATAAACTTTCACCTTCCCCTGTCCTCACTTTACTTCTCCCAGCAAGGAATGAAGAGTAACTTATCTGAAAGGGAGTCATTCACATCCATGAGCAAGTCTGGCATTTGAGGATTTATGAAAGACCTCACGTGTGGCCCTACATCCATGGACCTTCTTGGCTCAGCATTTTCAATAACAAAGCTGATATTTTCATTTATTGCTTCTGTTTTAAAATTGGTTAAAGGCTGTGAGTAATTATGACCCTCAAAAGTCAACACGCAGAATCCAAAATGAAGCATGAGAGTCAAAATCTCCTTTCTGAATTCTAAGTAGGGATCTTCTAATAGGAAAATGTTTTAATTTTATTAAAAAAAATCACATGTGTCAATCATGTCTGTATCTCTTTTCCTTGTATGTATAGGGACATACATTTATCTGTATTCATTTGTGAATATCTATGACTGAATAATCCTGTATTGTGGTCATGGCCAAGAATTGGCATATCTAGCTAAGCCATAGGAATTTCAAGAGATTTCAAGTTGTTTTGTCTTTATTACTGGCAATATTAAATAATTGTTTAATTCTTCCACATAGTATGTACTGAAACATAAATCATACTTCTTTCTAGCATCATAAAATTTATTGGATGGAGAAAATGAAAAACAATTTGGACTGGCTACCTGATAGAATAGTATATGACTTCTCATATTCAACTTTCATAGAAATATGTTTTTTAATAAAATATAAAAAGATTTAATCTATTAAGGATGCTGGTAAAGGGAAACAAATACAGGTGTTAAATTAATTAAACAAGGAGACTACTAGATAGCTGTGGCTCTGCTGCCATAGATGTCTATGTAAGCAAACGAAACTCTAAGGCTGTAAATGCCTCAAAGTTATGAAATCAAAACACTAAGGACAAGCAACAACAAAAAGCCAACTAGACTTCAAACTATAGCCAATCAGATAATTTCCTGTTTTTGTTTCCTCATTTTTCTATGTAAATCTACTCGCTGGCTCCTGTTGATGGAGTGCTCCTAGCCACTTCTGGTTTGGTACTGCCCTATTTGAATAGATTTTTATACAAATAAAATCATAACATTTTAAATACACCTCAGTTTATCTTTTAACACAGGGAAACAGAATTATTACCTTTAATTTGACATAGCTACATGCATTAGTTTTCTATTTCTCCTTAGCAAATTACCATCAATTTAGTGGCTTGCAACAACACTCATTTATTATCACAATTGTGTAGATCAGAAATTTAGCACCACATGGCTGGAATTTCTGTTCAGGGTCATAAATAAACGTAATCGTGGGGTTTTGTTCCTTTCTGGAGTAGCTGAGGAAGAATCTGTTTCCAAGCTCATTTCAGTTGTTGGCAGAACTTAGTTCCTTCTTTGTAGGACTAAAATCTCTATTTTTTTTTTTGAGGGCAGTGTCACTGGCCCTCATATGTGGGACCTGAACCGGGGCTGCTGGCATCCCAAGCCAGTGCTTAACCACCGTGCCACTCGACTGGCCCTAAAATCTCTATATCTTTGATACACGTACCTCTCCATCTTCAAGTCAACAATTTCTTATATTGCAAATCACTCTGATTTCCCGTTTTGCCTTTAGTTGGGGGAGAGCTCTGTAAAAGCTCATATGATAGCATTGGGCCCAGCCTGGTAATGCAGAATAATCTCCATATTTGTTAGTCAGCTGATTAATAAATTTAGTTACATTTGTGAAGTCCCTTTACCATGTAAGATAACATATTCATAGGAATTAACACCAGGAGTTGGAAATACTACCAACAACATTATATAACTGTAGACATGATTTTCATCTTCCTGGACCTTAATTTTCTCATTGAACCTTGAAAGTCTCCCTTATTTTTAACAGGTAATGTGAATGCATATGGCTAGCACAAACCTCTTTTCGCTCTGCTGCTTACATTTACAGAACATTTCCTCAGCACCAGCCATGGTACTAGACCTTTTACAGACATGATCTCATTCAGTTCTAGCTACAAGGGAAACTCAGCATTTGACAGCTAAACTCATAATGGATAATCCAATTAGAACAACAAAGAAACTTTGCCATCTGTTATCTGATTAGATTATTGTCTTACAAAAAGATTCCAAAGTGTACTAAATAGCCTTGAGAGTAAAAGAAAAAAAAAGAAAGAAAAAAAGAAAAGCAAAAAACAACAACCATGTGGTCTTTTGAACACACCCAAAGATTTCACAGTAACTGCTATACCAAGCCTCATTTGCCCTGACTTTCTGGTGTCAGCAGGCTTGCAGTGCTGGCAACAAGCCCATCTTTAGAACTGCTTCTCTGGGTCCCACTGTGCTATCAACAGCTGCAGCCTTCCCATGTATTAGAAGGATTTGCTTTAGACAGACACAGAAACAGACTGAGTTTTGACTATTGCATGGCTCTGTCTTTGAAGATGGCGTGATAATCTGTCTTGGAGTTATATTTCTTTATATACCCTTTTTGTTGGATATCAGGGACAATATGAAAGCTTATTTTCAGGGACAATATGAAAGCATATTTTTTTGTTTCTCTGAACACAGTGAGATATAGATATGAACATGCTAGTTTCTCCCCATTCTCACCTCCATCCAACCTGTCCATATACTTACATCCTTCATCTGTCTGATGGCAAATTTTGCTTAAAATTTTAAATTATAAAGCTGCTTCTATGAGAAGCCATCTATTATACCGTCTACTTTTTCCATCTCGGTTTTAGGAAACTTCTATATTCAGGCAGTTTCAACAGATAAAAATTTGAGGCAAAATAAGGATCATGTTTTTATTTATTTGCTTAGTGTACAAAAATCTTATGCAAAAATATTTCTGTGGCTTATATTTTACTAATGACACTAATCTGTTCACTTGTCTTCCACAAGACTACTTCAGGGAGGTAGAAACTGTTGTTTTTGTTTTTGTTTTTGTTTTAGCAGAGCCATCATGCCACCTGTTGGCAGCTCAGTGGCTGCTCAGCATGGGCTGGGCATCAAACTATTGTTGCTCAGAGCTCAGCTCGCACTCTTAAGTGAGCTCTTAACCAACTGAGCCACTCGGCCGGCCCCTAGAAACTCTTGTTCTCTTTTCTGAATTCTCTAGGGCCTAGCAATTCTGGATCTACATGGCACAAAGCAGGTGCTTGATAACTGTCATATGACTAAAGAGAATGAACTGTTCTTCTTATGGTCTAAATTGATCTCTACTGTACATAAGGTGGGCAGGGTGGAAGGTGGCAGGAGTTTAACCAAAGGGGCATTGAAAGAAAAAAGTGGTTTTCTTGCTTTACTTTTTCCCTGAACTTCCATCCATGAAATACAAGTGCAGTCCTAACATTTATGTAGAGTCTGGAACTTTGCTAATTTTTGTCACAAATAGTAATTATTCTCTTTTGGAGACTTATTATGTCCCATACTCCTTTTTAATCTGATTATATGTTCACATTTAAATTTACCTCCAAAGATTGTTCAAACTATCTGGCACCCAATGTACTATAGGAAGCATTGATCATAGGAGCAGAAAGCTTGATACCTCTGAGTATATTAGCTACCTGCTGACCAAGGATTTAAATGAAAGAAAATTAACTGTTTTTTTTCTCATATGGAGCTACCCTTTAAAAAAACTTCACTGTAGCAAACATGTGTATTACTATGCAAGCATTGATCATAGGGGCAGAAAGCTTGATACCTCTGAATATATTAGCTACCTGCTGACCAAGGATTTAAATGAAAGAAAATTAACTGTTTTTTTCTCATATGGAGCTACCCTTTAAAAAAACTTCACTGTAGCAAACATGTGTATTGCCTATGAATTCAGTAACAATCCAATCATAATATCAAAGTATACACACGCATACACACACGCACACACACACACACACACACAATTTGAGGAAAATGCTGATAATTTAAAAGTTGAACTCTTGTATATGTCTTTATATATACACAGATATACAGTATACATATTTAATATTTAAGCTTCATTTCATGCGTACATAATAACTCCTTGATCAGGCACATACATCGTTTCTGATTCAACCTATTACATCTTCCTAATAGCACTTGCAGTGGCAATCCTTTACTGTAATTACCAGTCTACCATTGAAGCAGACTGCAAACGGTGATGTCCTTCCCCTAAATCATAACATTGCATAATGACATAGACCCACTGGAGATTTTTAGACTTTAAAGAACAGAAATTGTTCCCCAAACTTTCCTTTTTGATTAATACAGACAGAAATGAAGTCTGATACCGACACTGGCTGTGGCTTCCTTGATCATTTTAGGTGCTCTATAGTAAGGCACTAGACTATTTTAGCCAATACCTAATTAACTTGTTAATAGACTCCTTGCTCTCAACAATAAACATTATATTTGCCTAAATATATACACTGCATTCTGCCATCATTGACCATGTTGCTACTGTTCCCTAACTGGAAATACCACTCTGAGATCCCATTACTGGTATAAAAACCCTACCAATCTGTCATAGGCCAACGCAAAGGCAACAAGCTCCATGAATTTAACCTAATCTCCCAGCCGACTTAATAATTTCCTCTTTTAAGACACCATATAATTTGAAATCTGACTTTAGAACCTCTTCTGCCTGATATATAGTTATTTGTAGGAACACAGGAAATCGTTATAAAAGCAATGCATTATTTGATATATAGAGGGAAACTAAAGGTTAAATGGGAGATTACTGAATTGATGCCTCAATAAATATAAAGCTGATGCCTTGAGATTATATTTCTGTTTGTTGTGACATATAGAAAGTAAATGGGGGAAAAATGGAGATATTTCCAAGCATCTTATACTTTTCTACTGTTGTAATTTGTAAATTCTCCAGGAGACAGAGAAAGCTAAGCTGCCTCAGTGTGTAGAAGAGGCGGTATGAGTAACACTCCAACATGCACATAGAGTCTCCTGTTTCAGGAAAACAGGTAAGTATTTTGCTGACAAATTCTAAAAGTTGTTTTTTTTTGTTTTTTTTTAATGGACTTTATTTTTTTATTTTTTTATCATTATTATTTTTCTTTTTTTGAGGGCAGTGTCACTGGTCCTCACATGTGGGACCAAACCGGGGCCGCTCGCTTCCCAAGCCAGCGCTTAACCACCGCTCACTCGGCCGGCCCTCTCAAAGTTTAAACAATCAAAATTATTAAATTTACTCCATGTGCCTGGAGCCAAAAGTATCCCAGGAACAGGGCACTGACATGAAACCATGTCCTCTGCTGAGTAGGAGCCACTTGAAAACAAAGGCAATGAACATTAGTTCTTTTAGATTCCATTGTCAAAATCACTTTCTCTTCATTAAAATGACAAAGCAATAATCTGTGTTCAAGTCCTGCCTTCTCTCTGTAGAAGTCCCTGGAATGTTTTGATGCTGTCCTCACCTGTCTAAAAAACAACCACCATTTTGCCCTCCTAACTGGCTTTTGTGAGGCACTGACTCATTTTCTAAAATTTCATATTGAAGTCAAACATCTAAAAGATGAATAACCCCTAATGCCAGCAACTTTTATAGTTATACTTTGGTTTTGAGGTCCACACATCATCTATCAGAAAGGGGCTGCATCCAGGGCTGATTTCCCATCAAGTGCTTGCCACTGAAAAGAATGAATGTGAGTTACTACTGACTTAAGCCTAATGTAAATCAGTGACCTAGAAAAGCCTCATGTCCCAATACCAATTAGTTCTCCACTGCCCGTGCTTCTTCACTCCTGCTTGGAACACCTGACATTTGGAAGTAATTAGAGGGCATCCGGATCTGTAAAACACCTTCCATGTTGGCATTCAACAGACCTAACTCCTGTGCTTCGGTCCTTGTAATAAAAGCCATTAGAGCTGCCCACAGACTGTGACCACCCCCTTTGTGAGAATCCAACAAAGGGACAGAAGTTAAACTGCCTCTTTGTTAGAATTTGAGAAGCATATCATTCCCCATCCCCAAAACTCATCTTCTATGGATTTATAAGAGTATTCAAAAATTCTACAGTCAATGCCAAATGTCTGTGTTTACTTATCAAGGCTAATGTATAGGTATAGACCTTTTACTTGGAAGAGGTTGACACATGATATAATTGTAAATCATTGGCAAGTAAGTATAATGTTGTTTGAAGAATAGAGTCTGGGATTTATCACATTTAGTTTTGGGGAAAACACATAAGATCTAATACAGGGTATAGAAAGTAGTGCTATTCATCTATAAGGATGAAATGTCTCATCGTGACCCTAATGTTTGGGTCCCTGCATAACTTGAGAGTATGTTTTTTCTCAAGGCACCAAAAGAGTATGTGTAAATGCTAAAACAGAAAGGGGAGTCTCTTTTTAGTTTAATTTTGTCAGTCCTATAACTGCAGATGCATAACATAATGCATGAGTTTCTCAACAGTCCTGTTAGTTACTACCTTTCCAAACATCATCCTTGGCTCCATCAAAACACTGCCCAAGGTTTGAAATCATTAACAGACTCTTGACAGTGCACAACATTGATCCTGGTTGGCATAGGAAGCAAGAATTTTCTCTAGTACATTTTTTTCTTTTGGCTTCTTTTATTCCTGATACAAATTTTTCACTTTCAACCACATAAATTAGGAAAAATCTAAACAAAATTGAATGTAATTTTTTATCTACAGATTAATATTAAATTTAAGACAGTCCTCCTTTTTATTTTTAAGCATTTATCAAGTGTCTACTCAGTACAAGGTACCCTGGAGAGCTCTGCAGACAGAGGCAGTGTAAAAATGTTTACTACCCTCTGAAAGATTAGACAATATATTGTTTGGCAGATTATTATATCTTCCAAAGATGGCTACAATATCCATCATCCCAATTTCTCTCCTGCAATATAAGTTTGTCAGTCCTTCAATATGGGGTTTAATTCCTCATGTCTTAAATTGGGGCTAGCCTCCATGACTTGCCTGACGAATAAAATTCAGCGTAATAATCTGTGATTTCTGAAGTTAGTTGATAGAAAGCCTGGAGATTCTGCAAGGAACTTTTGGAACACTGCACTTTGGATGTTGCCCCTACGAACCCAGGCTTTAAGTTGTGAGAAGCCTAGGTTGAGTGGATAACTAAGTATGTTGTTTTGTTAAACACTGTGGAGGTTCCCAGGATGTGAGACTGTGCGTGCTCAAGTCAGGAATGTCCTGGGCAAACCAGGATAAATTTAGTCACCCTAAAAGAAAAGCCAACTGTGATTTTTCAGATGACAGGCTCAGCTGAGTTCCCAACCCAGCGATGTGAGCGGGCTACTTTGGACAGCCTTTAGTTGGCCTCTGACTGCAACTTCATGAGAGACTCTAGGGAGAACTGTACCCAATCAACCCAAAGAAAATCATGAGAAATAGTAATACATTATTATTGGGGCAGTTTGTTACTGAGCTACAGAAAACCATAGAGAATAAAATGCTGCATGAAAGATTCAGATAGAGTCATCTGAACAGAGTTTGGAACAGAGCATGTTGATTTTCACTTTGGGGCCCAAAGTGATCAGTCTAAGCATTTTGAGGAAAGAAGCATGCACATAAAGACTTGGACATGAGAAATGGGGAAGGAACAATAAAGACTGAGCAGTGCAGATACAGTGCACAGTGAAAAGAAAAAGGATGCAAGTGAGAAAGTAAACAAGAACACATTAAGAAAAAGAGAATAGTAAACTAAGGCTGTAAATTAATTTGAGAATCATATGATAGAAGACCTTGATGGCACTTATTTAGAAAGCAATTGAGAGGCAGTCACTTTTTAAATAGAATAATCGAACAGTACTGTCTGGAGTGGATGGGAGAATCTGAGAGTCCTACTGGGAGAACATGGCCACCAGCCAGCCCCCTGCAACTGAATGTGAACCATCATTTAAAACTCGGACAAGGCCAAGCCTTCTAAATAGGATTCCCCATTTATCCCTCTACCTCTTCCATTAAATTTTGAAACTAAGAAAAACAGTCCCTAAAGGCAAAGTTTCATATTCAAAATTGTTCATACCTTACAAGAAAAAAAGTAAAAGTTCATTTGAGACAGCAGGAAACTAAAGCATGGGTATTGTTTGACTTGTATATATCACTGATGAATATAATGGATTCTTTACTTAAAGGCACAAAGTATTCCATTGAAAGTCCGCCCTCCTTGGGGTGTAATTTTTGTTCTCTTTGCCTATCCCTGTTATTATATAGCTCTGACTTTTAAAAGCAATATTTTGCTACCTCTCCTCACCCCAGGTAGTATTTTCATAGCCAGCATATTGAGAAGGTCACTTCTATTATGTTCTCTTTCAATCCAGAGAGTGACACCCAGACAGAGGTTCTCTCCCCACACACTCCCATTGCTTCAGCTGGATTACGCAGGCTGTGCTGCAAATGTGTCCTGACAGAGTTTAAAATTCAGAAGACCATGTCAGAGGCACTGAGTAAGGCTGGGGTAAGTCTTCCATATATATATCAGGTCATTTATAATATTGACAACCATGTTGAGATAATGAGAACCGAGGAAAACATAAACCTAGAGAAAAATCATAAAACACACAGCTTCCCTTAATCAGTATGTCGCATGCTTTTGCTCATATCATTTTGGTACTGTCTCTTACATAAGCAGTTGCATTTTAAAATATTGTAACATTGACAGCACTCCTGCTGGAAGGTTGTTGGAAAACCAAATTTCACAAATGTAAAATGTTTCACAAATTCTAATTGCCAAGATTCATGAGAAGAGTAGACCTGAATGAATGAAGCACCGAGAGACATATGACATGGCATATTAGGAATGCCTGTTGCTAGGAAGAGTAAACCTAAAGATGTTGGCACAATATCCCAATTAAAGGTAGTTAACGTTTGCTTAGGGTAAATCCAATGAAACTCACAGCGAAAAGTTCTGACAGCTGAAAGGCAACGATATACAGAACGTACGTACACTGGTGTGTTTTTCCATTTCCAGTCAGCAGCCTCATTACAGTTCACTTTCCCCAATGACTTTTTTAAAAATCTCCATAAGATGTAATAAGCATATGATGAAACAGTTGTCATTGGCTGAAAAGGGCTGTAATGAAAAGTGGTAGATTAAAAGTTAATATATCCTGGGCAATAACTGTTCAGATGTTTTTAGTGAATATGTTAGAAATAAATATTTTTGTGTTATTGGAAGCCACAACTGTCTTCCACCAAGTACAACCTGCTTTGTGAGTGTGACGGCATTCAACTTCACAGAATGGCATACAGATGTTGTCGTTATTATCACAATTTTTCAGATAGCAAAACAGAACTGCTACAAAGTTACATGACTTGCTCAAGGGCATACATTTGATCTCAAGCTGAAGCCATGCTATTGGTTTTAGAGATTCCACATTGCATTTCGCTTCATGAGCAAATTCAAAGAAAGGTCAGAATTTAAACAAAGTCAATTCTATTGTCTGTTCTTATTGTAATTTTCCACTTTCATGGTTTATTTATATTGATCTGTCAAAAAAATGCAGAACAGCAACTGTGACTCACATATATAGACTTCAGGAGTTAGAAAAGAAGCAAAGTAAATCACTGATATGAAAAACTATAATACGAATATATTAAAACCAAAAAGGCAGCAAGAGTGGATATGGAAAGATTTGAGCATTGTACTTAGGCTGACCTGGGTCTGAACCATGATTCTGCCCTTTGCTTGGAGTGTGATCTTGGTCAAGTACTTATCTTTTCTCCATTTTGCTTTCCCCTGATGAAAATAGGGCAATGATGCTTATTTTAAAGAATTAAGGATGTACAAATTTATTTGCTAGGAAACATATTATAAATGTTGAAAAATAATGACTATGAATTTTTGTATTTCAAATCTGTACATAAGCCCAAGAAGGAATATTACTAGAAATCTCTCTATAAAACGCATGCTAAAAATAGAGCAAGGTAGTACCAAAGATATTCACGGGAAGAGAAAAGCATATATTTGGGATTGAGTTTAGAAAGCTTGGATATGATTAATGTATTCCCTATTCTGCATTCTCTATCTTTTTAAAATGCTACCTTATTGATATCTATGTTTAGCAATAATGTGACACACATACTTTTTAATGACACTATGGATATGTTTGAAATGATACTTAACTGAGAGAAAGAGGATTGATCTTTAAAAAGTATTAATCTGATAAATTATCAACCCCTAATTTTATTTCGATCATAAGGTATAGGTGATAGCAGAGTAATTAATATAGTTAATTAAAATTATTAATAAAAATTAACTCTTCCTTTAATAATTGATGATGTGCAATAAAACATTATCACCTGGTGAAGAAATATGGATGTTTATATACACCATAGCTCTATCATCATTATCAGAATGACAAGACACAGATGATAAGGAGTCCCATATTCTCCTACAGTTGTATACCTTTAATTGATTTTGAGGAGTGAGCACATGATTCTACCATAATAATAGTCTATAAAACATTCACATCTCTTCTTGGAAAATTGAATACCAAGTACACATGCAGGGAAGATAAGTTTTAATTTTTATGAATCAAAGGAGAAAACAGAACAATTTTAAATGCACATAAACCACACTAAAATATTAGTTTGAATATTGGATATTGAAGTATTGAAACCTTAACCAGAATCTTAAATGTTATTCAACTTTTCTATTTCAAACACCTGTCACTTTGGTTGTGAACATAGTTGCTGCCATTTCATGCCCAAAATTCAGTGTTTGAATTGAAAATGTCACACATTTGTGAAATCACACATTTCACTTAAGACCTAGTTCAATCCTTTTCATTTTAGTGAGGAGGAAATGAAGGGTGTTAAATTTTTTAAAGCACGTTCACATACATCAACTAACTTATTCTCACAGTAGTTTTGCAAAGTAGGAACAAAATATCTAGGGAAATACCACAGAGAACGTATGTTTTGTATATCACTGGAGGCAATAGAAGACCTGGGGGACAATGGGATTTTAAAGAGAGGCAAAGAAAACGAAAGGTGTCCATAATGATGAATTAGAGATTCAAGAATAGCTAGAAATCTACAGAACCCTCCCAGAAGACAGTCAGTTGTCATATCCAATGGCCATGACATTGTAAGTTCTACAGTTTGTAGGGAAGGAGTTTATTTACCTGAAGTGGGAGAGCAGGAGATAGACAAATGACCAAATTAATATTTGAAGTCTGAGTTGGTCCAGAAATACACCTTACCAGCAAGACAGTAAAATGTGGTGTTTGCAATTTCAACTGCAGCTGAGGCCCAAGGTAGCTAGGAAATACAAGTATAGTTATTATAAGTGTTTGGAGGTAAGAAAAAGATGAATATGAGGCCAGGATAATTATTTTATTAGTTGTTGACTTTGGAAAAATCACTTACCTTCTCTAAGCCTCAGTTTTTCATCTATAATATTAGCTTAATCATGGAATTGTGAGGATAAAATGAGAAAAATAATATAAACTGTTATTAATGAGGACTTAGAATCCCATAACTTCTCAACACAAAGAAGCTGTTATTAATATGAGTGTTACTATTAGTCTCTTTATTTTAAAATATAACCTTTAAGGAAAACTATTTTCAGATTTTGGGGGGTGTATACCCAGGAAAGGGATTGATGGGTCATATGGTAATTCTATTTTTAAATTTTTTGAGAAACCTCCACACTGTTTTCCACAGTGGCTGCACCAATCTGCATTCCCACCAACAATGTATGAGGGTTCCTTTTTCTTCACAGCCTCTCCAACACTTGTGATTATTTCTCTTGTTGATAATAGACATTCTAACTGGTATGAGGTGATATCTCACTGTAGTTTTGATTTGCATTTCTCTGATGATTAGTGATGTTGAACATCTTTTCATATGTCTATTGGCCATCTGTATGTCCTCAGGAGAAATATCTATTCAGGTCCTCTGCCCATTTTTAATCTTTTTGTTGTTGAATTGTATGAGTTCCTTATCTGATATTCAATGCAGCTTTATTTACGGTGGCCAAGACATGGAAAGAACCAAAGTGTCCTTCCATAGATGATTGGATAAAGGAGGTGTGGTATATATATCCAGTGGAATACTACCTGCCATAAAGTGAAATAGTGCCATTTGCAACAACATGGATGGATCTTGAGATTATTATGCTAAATTACATAAGTCAGAGAGAAAAAGTAGTGGACCATATGACTTCACTGATATGTGGGCTATAAAGCTAAAAGCAACAAAAGAACAAAGCAAACAAAGAAACAGAAACTCATTGACACAGATAGTAGTTTAGTGGTTACCAGAGGGTAAGTGGTTACCAGAGGGACAGGGAATGGTAGAAGAAGATAATAGGAGTCAAATATATGGTGATAGTACTGACTCTGGGTGATGAACATACAATGTGATATATAGATGATGTATTACAGTATTGTACACTTGAAACCTATGTAATTTTATTAATCGTTGTCACCCCAATAAATTTTAATTAAAATAAAAGAAATATAATCTTTTCTTGAAAAATATTTATTTATTCATTTATTTATTATTTGACTGTATGTTTGTTTTTAAGTGAGCCTTAACCTGGAACTTAGAGATCAGTAACAGGCTGAGATATTTCCCTGGTGACTTAAGTGTCTTTATTCAAGGTCATTATAGACACACTAGAAAGTCAGGTTCTTTCCTTCAAAACTGTCATATTTTTATATTTTTCCTTTTGTTATCTACATTTCTTTCAACCACCTATTTATTGAAAAAAAAATCCAATTCTCTTGAAATCCTCAAAGAACCAGTTAAATGAAGTCACAAGTTACCACTCAGATCATGCATTACTGTCAATCTCAGTTGCCCTGTCAATCTTCTGTGCAGCTCTGTCATTGCTTGGTGAGATTTCAAATTCCCTGACAAACAGAAGGCTCTGGCATTTACTCCTTCAATGCCTCACCTTCTGGTGTCTCAGAAAATTAAAGGATGCATGCTGAGTCACCTTGGACTAATCTCTATACTGGGTGACACCTCCCTCTTCCTAAAGGGAAATTCAGGGGAACATATACTATTCAGAATTCATGAAATATCTTGGAAAACCTTTTCTGATACTACTTTATGATGTGAGCTGCCTATTCTCCTCAGCTGGCATAGCTTTTTACATTGGCCACATGCATTCATTTACTTCAACAACAACTAAGCTGACTAAGATGAGAATCTCTTGAAGGCAGAGACTGTCTCATTTATTTTTATGTTTTCAGTATTAACAAGGAGTGACAGGTACCTACTAGTTACTCAAGAAATAGTTATTCTATATGGAACAAGCTGATTTTAGTTTCCAAAACATTCTAAATATTTTCCTATAACCTTCATATGGTTGCACTGCATAACTGGTTTCATGAAAGAAAGAGAGAGAGAATATCACCCCCAGTGACAGGGATTATAGATGGGAATATTCAAATAGGCTCCCACAAAGTTTCAGAAGCAGAAGGTTAAGAAGAACGTCCTCCATCCAGATCTCTCTCTCTCTCTCTCTCTCTCTCTCTCTCTCTCTCTCTCCCTCCCTCCCTCCCTCCCTCCCTCCCTGGGAGAGTGGTAAAGCTAACTTGAGGCAGGAAATCTGAAATGGGATATTTGGATGAAAACATCACCTGATTCTCTCTGGTATAATTCCAAGTTAACATACCTCCCCACTCACATCCTGCTCCAAGCTTCTCTGGTCCTTTCACAAGGGAAGGATTTCATGTACATTGTCAAGGACAGACTCATGAAGAAAGACGTTTGAACCTGAGGAGAAACTCTAAAGATATTGACATTTACACTAATTGAATTATAAGATAAAAATGAAAGAATAAGAACCTATATATTTGTGCCCGTTTAGCTAACCCTCTGCAAGGATAACAATCATAATTCAAATTGTTTTGACTTATTTGTTAAACGGTTATTTGGAACAGTCGGTGAAACTATGTGCTTATTTCTAATTTGTACTATGTACCTGAGAACAGAAGATCTTGATAACTCAAACCCAACAAACACAATTTGGCTATAAATTAATATAATGAACTAAAACTAGTTAGAAAGAATCTGCTGTGTATTAATAACATTCTAGAAAAAAATACAAAAATCATAGGTCCTCAAAAAAATATTTGTAATTGAATCATACATAGGCAATACAGGATCGGGTTCCCTAATGAAGATTAATTATCTCTGTAACTTTCACATATTTGAATTTTAACACGAATGGCATCATGCTAGCTCCATTCATACTTTTTTTTTATTATTTAAAATAGAGTACTGAATTGTAATAATCATAAACAAGATAACTATTTTTTGTTAAGTATAAAAATAGATCAAGGTTTATTTCATGAAAATATATGACTTTTTAATGGCTATTGCTTCTTTAAAATTCAAGTCACTAAAAGTATAATAATCAGCTCATTAGGGTGGTCTGAATCTGTTTTAAAAATATTTTGTTGCTATGGCTAAGAAGAAAATATGTTCTTTTTATATTTTATTTATAAAATCAAACTCAGATTTCTTAGAAGGAAAATATCTATGTGAATTTCATAAATAAGACCATTAAAATAAACAAAATAAGCATTATATCTTCAAGAGAAGATAAAAGAAGTGAAAGAATAATGTGATATGAAATTACTGAGTTTGAGATTCAAGACAAAGTTTAGATCTTTTACTTCTACAGCCTGTGATTAAATACATAAGGTTCTCCTGACTTATTCTGTTTCCATAGTCAGTGCAGATAATCACTCTTAAAAACATTGCCTCGCTTCTGAAATTAATTCTGTTGGTTTTAGTCACTTCTTTGCATCGCCATAAGAGTTGAGAAAGAAAAAAGAGGGATGATAACAGATAAATTTGTTGGGCATAGTAAAAGATCTCTAAAAGAAAATTTAGAGTAAATAAAAGAGTATATAGATCAATGAAAAAAACAATGTATTTTGAAGTTTCCTGTGGTTCATTTCCCACCAAGCATGGCTAATTATAAATTGAATCATTTTGTCTTCATTAACCATCTAATATTTAGTGTTAGAAAGAGTATTCTGAAATCATATTACAATGATTCAATCTCTTGTGAGAATATAACGAAACCATGAACAAAATAGATCTGTCTGTGTGCAGCTCTTTAAGAAAGACCCAATTAAGTCACATTTATAATTTTGTTCTCCCCTCACTCATATGTCACTGCTATGTTCAATAGTCTAGAAAGGATTCCCAAGGACTCAAAAAAAAAAAAAAAAAGACTTTTTCCAGCAGAGTCCAGAGAACACAAAAGAACAGAAGAATTTGAATATTCTCAATTTCAAAAGAAAAGAATATATAACACTTATTTTGAAAGGAATATAATAAATAAAACAGCTTATGAAGTACAGAGAGGTAAAAAAAAAAAAGCTAAGCTGGAAAAATCCTTTTTGTTAGTTTAAGCAATATAGTGAGACATAAAATGATGACTAAAGAAACTAACAGCAATGACATTCAATTTGGACCTGACACTAGCTATTGATTCACAAACAAGCCTCAGTCCTGAATTCTGCCTGATGGCAACTGGACAAGCCCCATCAAATCCAGTTTCACCGAATGTATGGGAGGGCAAAGGGAGAGGGGGGCAGAACTGTTTTCTTTAGAAACAGCAGTGCTGAGGTCTTACTGTGTTTCAAGGTATGCAAGTCAATTAAATAAACACTGAATACAATACGAGGGAGGGAAAGAGTCTGTTTTCTCTCTTTTTCATTAAATGTACTCATGTTTATGCTGTCCTTGTAGATTCTTAGCATCCGTACCACATAGAGATCTGTGACCAAAGAACACAGGAGTCATCGTCCTTCACGACCAGGCTCTGCCTCTTACTGGACATGACCTTGAGAAAAGTAAGTCGTTACCAATAAAATAAGCATAATGTCATCTACTACACAGAGTTTTCACGGGAATAAAAGTGGATCATATAGGTGAAATGCATATCAATACTTAGCTCCTTTCAGTTTTCTTTAAACAGCGGCTATTACTATTGGGTTGTCGGATAAGTCATGACACATTTTTGCAATGAAAAACACAGAAAAAATGGCATGACTTTTCGGACAACCCAATATTTTTTGCTACAAACTCTAAATGTAGTTCTGAGGTTACTGGCCAATTAGGATCTAAGTTTATGTCTTTTCTTTGTCTTATCAACTACAGCTTCAGGCCCTCTAAGCTTTCCTCAGAAGCTGTATTTATGTTTAAGCCTTTCTCACCTTCATGGTTTCCTTCTTAGAATAAGTTATGACCATGTACCATTATGAAATTTAGAAGGAGAAAGGTCCTGATTAGCAGTTTTCTTGGTGTTAAATACAAGGGCAAAAGACTTTTCAAGAAACCAAATACCTACACTAAGAGCTGTATGATGGATTTATGTAAAATCAAATGTAGAATCTTCTGCATTTATCAAACTGAAAAGCTAACAGTGATTATATATAACTTATAATAAATAGGACATTGTCATTTTTCCCATGAAATATAAATGTTGGATGTTCAAGGTACCAGAATCTCAATATTCACCACTATACTCTTAGAGAAAATCATAAATGACAAGTTAAAAAGCTGACCTAGGACATTTAGCTAAACAGTGAATAGCTGAATCATCCAAAAGCTATACTAACATCTATATGGATTTAGCCTAAGGTAAGTTAAGATGATCTTCAGAACATGTGTTGTACAAGATGTAACTAGAAGGAGAAAAACAAGTAGGATCTGTAGTCACGTATGTCTGAGAAATGTGTAGTTAATTGAAGTGAAGTCTGTTTGTTATTCATTCAGTATATTAGCATTCACACTGAATGCTCAACACAAGAATATGAAATACAATGTTTTCCAAAGCTATTTGACCATATAATCCTATTTCAAAGGATACCTAACAGAAATAGGGTTCTGAATAATACACAGCAGAAAAATGTCTGGCCTCATTTCATTAATCTTTCCATGTTTTCAATACTGCAGATGACCACAATGACGATAGAAAACCACTGCAAAACGCTAAAATTCCTTTTACACAAGAGGTAAGCAGCATCTTTCCAAAAGAAAATGCCTTGTTGCATTCTTATTCCATTAAAATTCTGTAAGAAATAAAAATATCTGTTTAACTAGAAGTAAGTAACCAGAAAAGCTCAAGAATTATGGAGATAAGAGTATTTAGTGGAGTATCCGTTAAGAACCTTGCTTTGACTCTTAGCTAAGCATCAGAGGTTGTGAGTTACACACCAAAGGCATGTTCTTCATATGTTCCTTAAACACCATGAAAAATCATAGGTAACATACTCCATAATCATGTCATGCAATTTCATGTTGTATGACTATCATGTTGATTTTGTTGTTGAAGTAGAATATGTGTGTATATTGTGTGTGTGTGCATGCGCGTGTGTGTATTTTCATAGCCTCTGATTAAAATCAACCATGAATTTCACAAGGGAAAGGGTCACCTGCAGTCACCTATGCATTGCCAGACCTACAACTGTACCTGTAACAAAAATGGAAGCTTAAATAAATGATTCCTCAATTGATTCTTTCAGCCCATTTCCAAATAGGTACCTTAATTTTCACTTTTGCAGTTTGTCTGTGACACACCATACAAATTTGCAAAAATTTATTAAGCAAAGAACATATGCAGGTAGTATTATGGATACTTCTATCACAATGGGCCCTGTTATTAAGGTGGCTTGTTCCCCATCTCCCTACACACACACACACACACATACACACACACACACACATCCCAGACCCTATGTTAAGTACTCATATGAAAATAAATTGAATTTAGTAACTTCTCTTAGTAGATCAAAACAACTGAAAAGTCCATTACTGCAACACAACATCATTGAGGACTCTGGTCATAAGACATTAAGTCATTTTTCTATACTTACCACTTACAGAGCAATACATCAGATGTATAATCACAGAGTGGACGGTGTTCAGCTGTTTTCTCCTCTGGTGCACAGAAAAATAATAGTTAAGTACAAAGAAAAACTTCCTAACATATCAAATATTGGGGTATAATTGGATGTCATGCCAGAATTCAGGCCACCCAAGTGACTGAGGTGGCAGAAGGTGGTTTGGAGGTGAGGTTGAAGATGAGACTACAAGGGTCTATGAGGTTTTGGGGCAGGGGTGGGTCAGATTTACAAAAAGCTGGCAGGTTTCATTTTATTTCTCCAAACAAGTCCAGAATTTGGTATTCAGACGGGAGGACTTTATTTTGCTCACTGACTTATCTCCAATCTTTACAGAGTCTGTATATGATAGGCACTCAACATATATGTATTTAAATTAATGGAAGAACAAAATAACACAATTAGAAAGAATTTAAGAGCAGGGCATGCTTTGACCTTTCTAGTCACTCTACTTAAAATGACAACATGGTGTTTTTTTTTCCTTTGGAAACAAATTTAGTAGAGATGAGAAAGATGAAGAATATCTGCTTTTCCCTTATTAAAAGTTGAAATAACATATTTTATTGCAATAGATGGTTGTATATGTCCTGACAGGTGGTTCACAGAGTCCAGCCACATTCTAGTATACCTGCTCTTAACAAATACGCTATTATGCCTCTCAAACTGACCTGCGTTAGTTTAGACTCCTTTGTAAAATGAACCTGTTGGCAGAGTAGAGAATAGAGAGAAGGGGCGTAAGCTAGTTTCTGGCAACTGGCTAAGAAATCACATTTGTTTGTTTGCTTATTTTTAACCCTAATAGGAGGGAAAATAGCCCTAGGCTACTGTGTGTGTGTGCGCGCGCGCACGCACGCGCACGCACGCGTATTCTAGAATGATTAATGTGGATCATTAGAAAAGCTCTGAGGAAAACAAGCCTAGGCTATAACTAAGAGTGGGCAACAGAAAAACTCATGAACCACCTTAATATTCTCTTCATGTAATTATTGCCCATTGCCAACTTTAGTAGGTTCTGAAAAATGGCTGCATGTGGTTGGTCTTATGAGATGTCCTCTCTTCTAGAACACTGTTCCAAATGTACATACACCTAGAGTATCTGGCCCAGTTTTAAATACTCCCTTTTATTCTTCATGATTGAAGAGATATTTAGCCTCATTTACTAACTTATAAGGTGGCTCTTCGTACAGGATGAGACAAATATAAAAAAAGATAAATAAAACTTTTAAATTACCAATCTAGATAAAATAAAAATGTGTTGGAATCTAGCATGCATTCTTCTTGACCAATATGATAAATGAGAGTTGCAAATTCAATAGAGAACCATAGTACTAACTACATGCATGGCCCTGGACATCATTTATAATGTGTCAAGTGAGGGCAGGAGGAAGCCAATATTTATTGAGCTCCTATTATGTGCAAGGACTTGAGATAAATTTTTAAGAATTGCTTATCTTTATTTTACATGAAACAGCAAATTGATGAAAGAAGGAGAGATTTGGATTAATATAATTCACTTTAAAAAATCCTAAATCTCAATTTTACAGTAAATGTGAGACATACATCTTCTACATCCTGTGATTTCAATGTTTCTATTTCCATCCATCTCTAGACTCTGTCTTTGGCAGAAAAATACCTAGGGATTACAGTGTGCCAAAATACTCCTTTTAAAAAATGTGAGAATGGCCTGCCTAAGATACAGTTGGAAAAGATTAGTGAAAATAAAATTATTACATACAAATAAGCTATAATTAGATGATCTATTAGATGACTAACTACATTATTCCAGTTAGAAGGAATCATGACTTGCTTAATTCTTTTATGAACCATTTCATTAACATTATGTGGTAGAAGGGCACAAAGCTTATACATTCTCCCCAATGAAATCACTTGAAAGAGACCAGTGGCTGTGGCCCAGTAGGAAGCTTGTCCAATATAGAGGGGCAGTAGTGCTCAGGTGATACAGGCATGAAATCAGCCTCAACGGGGTTTGCGTTCCTGCTCTGCCAGTGCCCTGCTGTCTCTCAGGGAAATTCACTCAACTCTCAGAACCTGTTTCCTCAGTATGAAACAGTACAATAGCAGCCATCGCTAATGATTGTTGTGAGGATCTAATGAGAAATATGTGGAAGCACTTTAGAGCCAAGTAAATAGCAAATGGTTAATAAAGGTTAGCAAATTTTTGTATATCCTCGTTGGTGTATCTGTTGCATTTTAAATGCAAGTAGTTTTTTTTAAATGCACAAACCAAGATCATTTGTATTTTTTGTTTGTAATTTTTTTGTTTATTTTAATGACAGAATTTTCCTCATCATGAAGTGAACTTATTTTGTCAGTGAAAGAGCGTACCCCCAAGGATTGAGAAATGCTATATTTTCATTTTTTATTTTTTGGAGGAAAACAGTATGATGTTAGGCTTTATATACACAGGATTCTAACTTGCTAAAACTTTGAACTATGCCACTCAAAGTTGAACCAAACTAAAATGGCCTCGGGCCTTTAAGAAATAGATACACAATTAGATTCTATGTGACTTTTCAACATATGACATCTAAGGAAAACAATAAAATCATTATAACAAAAATGAGCAGATTTCCACTTATGTTTTGCTGATAATATATATGGAAGTAAAATGAATAATAGTTCTTAAGCTATTTTTTATCAGGGGCAGGAGTTCTGCTTATAATACTAGAATGAAATTTCCTGCCAGGTTAAACATATACATTACCTTATTAATAATATATAGTACATTGAAGAATGCATTTTGCTAATGAACACTTTTCAATTCATAAACATGGAATAAAATTTACAATTTTTATGGAAGTCAAATTACAGAGGCTCATTAAATCTGCAGAACCCAACACCAAGCATTGAATAATTCATCAGCTGTTTAACATGTTTGCTATAAAAAAATGCAAATTACTTTTATTACTGAGCTCATTCTAATTTTTTTTTTGTTTTGTGAAAAGGATTATAGTTTTCCAATGTGAAACTCAAAAAGTTTAATTGCAAAGTGATTAACATGGAACTTTTGCTAATTAAATCAGGAGAAGGATATTTGGACTGACACTATGCTAGGTGCTCAAATTAAGGGACTGTCCCATTGCATTAAATAGAGTGTGTTTATCGCAGATAAACTCACAGCCTCTTTATTTGATGTGACAGGCAATAGAGAAAGAAAATGAGTCTTTCCAGTATTGTAGGCAACAGATACACAGCTGTTTTTACTACTAATTGCCTGATATACAACTTTTGAATCAAGTAGAAAGTATTTAAACAACGTTGTTCTGAAGCAGCACTAGCTCGTAGTAAAATACCAAGTTCCTTCTCAGTTAACTGGTCTCCCATGAATGAATACAGAAAAAGGATTTCCAGATGCGTGCATAAACATTGGTGGGTTATATTCAAAAATCATTAAACATCAGGGAACTTGGAAAAATCTTAAATCTTGCTAAACAGAAAATGACAACTAGGCTATCCTGCACTTCTTTTAGGAGTTATAAACAAAAACTGAGTTTTTAAATAGTCTTTAGCCAATTAATTTTAATACATTTTATTTACTAATTTATCTATGTATATTGTATATGTATTTCATGTCGGCCACTAAGGTGCATTCTATGAACACAGGTATAATGAGCAGGCATAGCTCTTGCCTATAAATCCATTGAGTCTAATTTTGCAGGCTTAGAGATAAAGACAGTTTTTTTAAATCAGGTTAAAGACTATTGCCTAGTGTAAAATATGTATTCAAACGGTATTAGTGACATGAATAAATTAACAAAATACATGGTAATTTCTAATATGTGATTTTATCATTTTTAAGTTTTGATTTATTAACATTGGGACAATATTTTCTTAATTTTTTCTAAAGAAACAAAATACTTACCTTCGTTTCTTATACTATAATATTCCTGACAAGTGATTTTTCTCTTTGATGTATTCACCTTTGTTATTTTCTTGGTTTTCAACTCAATTCCAAGTGACCTCTACCTGTTACACAGTCCACTAACCAGTATGTCATCTGAACTACTTAACTTTTGAACAAGTACTAAAACCAAAAACCCATATAATCACACATTTATTTATGTCTACCATTATTTGGTAGTTAAGTAAATGGGTTTGTCTAGTATCAATTTATAAAACAAAAATTCAAAGTTGAAACTAGAAGCAGTTTGGGCATTATAACTTTGTCCTATGCAATTCTGCAGAGATAGGCTTTTAGGCTCTACAAAAATAGGAGAATGCAGATTATAATAAATCAAAATGGCCATGTTAGTTTTGAACACTATTTAACACGTAAAGGCAATTGTGTCATATCCACCACAAAGTGTATTTTTCCCACCCTTCAAGTTTCAAAATGGTTATCTGATATTTAAATTTGAATTAATTTAAGAAGAGTTGATCTGACAAATTGGAAATAACTTATGGGTTCTAGTTATAAAATAATAAATTAAGTAAAAAATTAAAATATTCACATATACATTACATGTCAACACACTAATTCAATAAATATGTCCTACTTTTCAAATTCATGTAATCAAAATTTTAATAGAGAATATAGGATTTGACTATATTATATCTTAGTTTTAAAATGATGTATACCAGGAAAATGAAAAATTGTTCTATAAATTAGAGATTAAGAGCCCTAGGTTTGGAATGAGACAAAAGCTGGCTTCAAATTGTAGCTCTGCATACTAATAACTAGGAATGAGATTTCTGGTTACCCAAAAAGCATATTCTCATTTTTTTCTTTATTAAAAGTATCCTGATATTGTTGATGATAGCAAAGTGTGAATACGAAGTTATATTATGACCCATATTGCATATTTCTGAACAATTAGATTTAGTGGAAGTTGTTGCCTGGGGTTTCTGAGAAAGCTCCTTAAAGTGAAGTGAAATAACAGCACATGTTTTGACATTTTCTTTCTTCCTTGAGGAACACAACCTGGTAGAGATTTCATATGAGGAAGAAAGCACATGCTGAAGACGGAAAAAAGAAGCTAAGTACCCTGATGGCATCCTGGAGCCATCATCCCAGGCCCGGAATGACTTCTCCAGACTTTTCATGCCATGAGCAAAATAAAACCTTTTCCAATAACACCACTACTGTCTAAGTTTCTTTCTTAGAACTGATTGCAATCTGTAACTGATACACTAAATGCATCACTACATAATCATGAATCGAAAGGCCTATGAATTTCGGTCTTGTTTTTTTTCCCATTCATAGGAGAGGTGCAATGCAATAATTACTTCATAGAGTTTGGGGTGATAAAATTAAATTTAAAAACACATTTAATTAAACTGCTTATTTTAATGCCTACCACAAGTTTTGTGTTTAACTTATTGTTTTTATGTCATATTTAAAAGCAAGTCTTTCATTTTTCCTTTTTACTCTTTTTTTATTTTACATTTGATGGACCAAGGTAGCCATTCAGATATGTGATGACTTAATTACAAGATAGGGTTATTCTTGTATTGTTACATCTTTTTTTTTTCTAACTCTAACAATGCATCTAATCATGAAATACAAAATTTACAAGACATGCTGTGCCTCTGGTATATTGGAAGAATGCATAATGCATTTTTTAAAAAGGGCTGTTTTTTTCTAAAACTTGCTCTAATTCAACAACTTTGAGAAGTCCCCAGGGTGAAAATTTCTGTTCACCTCAAAATACAAAAAAGAACATTTGTGTCAAAACCAGATGCACTAAAGTTTTCATGAAGGCATAATTTAAATAGATTATAAGTTCAATATGAGAATCCATACCTTATAAACAAATAATGTTATAATATTCTGATTTTTAAGAGTCTATTAAAAGACAGAAGTGGTGTCATTTTAGGCAGTAGCTGAGTTTTTTTCAAATAAAGAATTAAGATAGTCATCATAGCAAAGTCGCTAATGATTTTAAGAGGCAATTCTAAGTAAAATCTATCAAATTAAATGAATAAATGTTAAAAGCATGGATTCTTAAATGGTCTGTGAAGAGATACATCATTTATTCACTGCTTGGAGAATGTTTTTCTTTAAACGGAGCCATCAATTTCCTCTGATTTTATATATAATAACATTGTTTAATTAATTATAGTAATTTACATTATATTTCTAATAACCATGGAAATTAACAATAGGGTTATTAAAATATTCATATCTAATGTATCAAACCATCTGTATAAATGACTAAATTAATTTACATAGTTTCTTCTCATTTCAATGGTTTGTTCTATCATCTATCTATCTATCTTTTGTTTGTTTGTTTTTTCTTTTTTTTTATAGTTTATCAGGGTGACAATTGTCTATCTTTACAGGTACACAGTGAAAGTTAATTCTTCGTGAGTCATTTGAAAAGAAAATTATTATTCTTGGTTTATTTGGATGACTGGTTTCCAGTGCAATTAGGGTCCTTTTTGATTTTCACTTTGTCATTACTTATGCATTTTTTGATATTGGCAATTAGGCAAAATCTGTCCATATATTATTTTAACAAATCTTTATGAAAGCCTAACATATAATGATTACTTGTTCACTATGTCTCCTAAATATATAACATTTATAATATAAAATAAAATATAATATAAAAACTTTTGGAAGCCCTGATTATTACGGTCATTTTACAAGTTTTAAATAGAAGTTTAGGAAAGGATATAGTTAAAAATTTGCAAAGCTACAATGTAAACTCAACTAAGCGTGATATCCAAGCCCTGAGTTAGGACACCATCTCTGAGGGTCATGTGCTAGGGGAGTATATACAAACGAACAAATGTAATATGTGCATGGGGTATTCATTTTCAGTGCCCTTTTTATTCTTAAGTACCAATGCTTCTTCCTTGGGTACTTTTCTACTTCAAAACAATACACTAGAAAAAATTATAATCTCTTATCCACCTATCATGGCTTAATTCTATGTTTTGCTTACATATTAGGTAAAAACCAAATTAAAAATATTACAATCTTTCTGTTGGTCTTAAATTCTTATAAAAATTTTGTCTGTAGAAACACACTGTATGATTTCACTTATATGTAGAATCAAAAATAGCGAAACTCAAAGAAGCAGAGAGTAGAACGGTGGTTGCCAGAAGCTGAGGGGAGGGAGAGTGGGGAGGTATTGTTAAAAGGGTACAAAGTTTCAGTTATGCAATATTAATAATCAAGTTAGCCCTTGGAATCCATGGGGGATTGGTTCCAGGACACCTCCCATCCCGGCAAACATCAAATCCTGAGATGTTCAAGTCCCTTATATAAAATGGTGTAGTATTTATATAGAACCTATGCCCATCCTCCTGTATACTTTAAATCATCTCTAGATTACTTATAATATCTGGTTTGGTGTAAATGCTATGTTAATAGTTGTTATACTGCATTGTTTAGGGAATAATGACAAGGAAAAAATCTGTACATGTTCAGTATAGACATAACCATCATAGGCCTAACTATTGTACATAATAACATGGAGTCAACAATGTAACATTAAAAAAAAAATATTTTCGATCAGCAGTTGGGTGACTCCACAGGTGTGGAACCCACAGATATGGAGGGCTGATTGTATTGTATTGGACATTTAAAATTTGCTAAGAGGATAGATCTTATATGAAGTATTCTTAGCACATAAATAAATAAATACATGAATGAATGAATGAAGGGGGAGAAACTTTGGGAGTTGATAAATATATTTATGACCCTGATGGTGGTGATGGTTTCTCAGGTGTGTATTTATCTAAATAGGGAATTGAATGCATTAAGTATGTATGATTTTTTTACATATCAATCCCTCAATAAAGAGTTGAAAATATTGCATCTGATATCTAAGGTTGAATCTTTTCAAGTTCAATTGTATCTCTTTTCAATTGTATCTTTAAAAAAAAAGAAAAAAAATTTGCACAAGTTTTATAAAAGTACAAAATATTTTGTGTCTTTAGATAATGGGAAAATATTTGCAACTGAGCAATTAGACTTTTAAAAAGAACCGCCTGGTTTAACTTGTGAATGGTTTCATCTGAGATATTCATATAGAATAGATACCAAGTTGCCTCACAAGTTATGGGTTTCACCATTTAATTTTGTTTCAGCTTTTGTGTGTCACTATCCTTGCATACAGAGAAGACTTACATATGTGTCAATAAATATGAAGAGAAAATGGGCTGTCCATGGTTTGTGCATTGTCGGATTTAGAAACTGACTTCCCCTTTCCATTCTGCATTGAGCAGTTAATGTTTACACAAAGAATAATGAATCCAATATTTATACAAGGCAAAGCAGGACTGTAGTAAGTCTGATTCAGAGTAAAATCTCTACTGTCTTCTAGAAAAAAGTATATTAACTAAATTGTTTATGATCTGCATTACTATAATACTTTATATAATATGATAAAAATGGAAAGAAGATTGGTAAAATCTGAATTAGAAACCTAATTAATATAGATTATATTTTTAAAGAAATTTACAAAAATAATTTTTACAATGTTCTAATAATTGAAATGATTCAGATCATTTAAGATAGTTTCACAGTAAACCTTGCTATGTGCTTGTTTTAAGCATAAAATTTTGAAACAGAGTAAGCATGATGGCCTGAAATCATCGCAGTGTTACTTATTGTGTTCTTATCCCATCTATCCACCATAGGTTATGGTTTATATGTGTTTGATGCAACAGCTATTTTATGGGTATATTTACATCATTCTCCAGAATCCAAAGAGTGAAAATTTACATGATTGTCCTCACTTAGCACAGAAATAAAGACAACCTTGCACAGCTTCAGTGAGAGTTGCAAAACTGAATAAGCAGTGCACTGATCTAAAAGGGATAATGAAATTTACACATGAGGGTTTCTAAGCTGAGATTGTCTTCCTGGAAATGTCTTCTTAGAGATAATTCAGAGGAAATAGAAGCATATTGTTCTGACACGAAAGTTTGTGGCTAATAGTCTAACAATCAGATGCTATGGTTTCCTTATCTCAATAGATGGATAAAGCTTTCAAATGCATCATAAAATCAGTAGAAGTTACAAAGGGACTTAACAGTTCCTACTGCTCAAGAAATTAAAGAGAATTTTTGAACTTTAAAATTATAGCTGAAGAATAAATGCATGCCTAAGGTAATTTTATATTTTTCTAATATAGTAAATTATATGCTCATGTTGCCTTTTCCACAACCAAATTACCTATTAGTTTATTGATTTACACCAGGGATACCTAACACCTGGCTTAATGGATTTGACTCCCCATTTTAAAATTTTTTTTTTTTTTTTTTTTAGCTGAGCCATCCTGCCACCTGTTGGCAGCTCAACGGTAACTCAGCTCGGGCTGGCCTCGAATCGCTGTTGCTCAGAGCTCAGCTGCACTCTTGAGTGAGCTCTTAACGAACTGAGCCACTTGGCCGGCCCTTGACTCCCCATTTTAAACCCAGCTACACATCAGAATTACTTATAACAGAACCCTTGCGGCAGCCACTAAATCTAATTTGGAGCCCACATTTGAGCTAAATTTATTTGTTATGATAAACACGAGTTTCAGGTAGGGGAATTATAAAGATACATGTTTTAATGATATGTCCTCCCCTTTTCTAGGGTGTGGTGGGAGGGATGAGACCTTTGCCAGAGGAAAACCAGGAAAGGCTGTCAGTACAAGCACAAGGGCACTTTCAATTTTACCTTCAGCAAAATCTTCCATAGCCCGAGAAACATCAACCAAAGGAGGTCACTTGCTTATATATAATAAATCAAAAACTCTTAGGGCTGAAAAATGTCCTCAGAGATATATCCTCCAACCTTTGATCAGATGCATCGTCCTCCATTCCAGCACTAAGAGTGGAATTGCTGATTCTTTCTCAATATCTCAGTAGCTGGGAAAATCATTGCTCTTTTTGGCAGCTCATCTGATCTGTAAGCAGCTTATATTGCTAGATTCCCCCCCCCCCACCTCTTCTTTGGGTAGAACAGTAGTGTATTTCTCTATAACTTTCATCTCCCATCCACCGATCCTATTTCTGTGCTATGTGGCCCTATAGAATGACTTCTATTTCTTTCACATGTTAGCTTCTTAAATATTTGAACAGGTTTTTACCTCCCATAATACCCTTCATGTCTCCTTTAGCTTTTATGGTTTCAGATAATCCTTTCCTATCCAGCCTTAAATTTCCTAATCTGTAAAAGAACAGATTTACTAGTAGAATGCTTTATATATGAAGAGTGAGTGAAAAGTTTAGAGCCCCAACTATTTATTGGCACCCCCACTGGCTGTCTTAGAAATCCCTCAAGCAAATACATCTATGGAAGCCAAAAGCTCTACAGGGGAGAGCTTGAGAAATGACAAGATACATGGATGCTACATTTTTGTCCAGCTGTAAATTTCTGTACTGTTTCTTAAATACCTATTCATTTTGGTCATTGCTGAAAATAACTTTAATCCAGCTCACTCTCTTCTGAACATGGAAGATGGGTCTTCAATAAATTTGTTGAAATGAGGGATGTCTTCAATAAATTTCCCATTTTAAAATCAGTCAACTATAAAATTGAATTCAAGATATGCAAACTATTTTACTACGAATGCTCTTTACCTGCCTTTGTTATAGAGGGAAAAAATCTGTTATAATTAAATCCTTTAATAGTACAGTTAAACACTAAAAGTTCAATGACCTGAACCATGGTTGATACAAATGTCAGGGGTGAACTCACCCAAAAACCTATTCTTGCATATTAAAAATGCCTTTTAAAACAAGACTCTTTTCTCCTCAAACCTCTGAAAATTCTATGAAATATCAATACTTTTCTTATAGGTCCTCCCATATTATTGAATGAAAGAAGTACCATGAACATCTTCTAGTCTATGATTCAATGACCAAAATATAGGCAATGAATGTTGTTCTATTTGTTTTCTCACTCTCTGATATGATTTAAATTTTTTAATACAGTTATTTACATATAAAACAATCATGTTCTAGTCATTAAGACTATAATGGTCTCAAGGTAGAGATATATCAGAGTGGCAATTTTAATTATGGTTTAGTCATTTTTCAGCATACAAATAATGAGTAAATTTTGAAACACAGTGAAAATTGGGTAAAATACCCGACTTGGGGATGGAATGAAATTATTTTGATTTCTTTCAAAAACATTTTTAAAAATTACTGACACAGTCTTAAATTACATATATATATATATATATATATATATATATATATATATATATGTATTTTCACTCCCTATACTAAACCATTTTTCTTTTTCCAAGAGAAGCAATAATGTCAGAAGTTTATTTGCTCATGCAAGACCTATTGGTTATTTGTAAATTGCTAATAATTTTTCAGGAGCTGTATCTAATTAAAATTCTGGAGATGGAATGTGAAACTCTAATAAGAAAGTAAACATATCTGTGATCAGCATTACAAACAACTAGAACATAGCATCTATTTTCTTCTGCTGTATTTCATTTCATATCATATCATATATCATATATCATATGCTTTATTGCACACTTTCCTGTTTTCAATGGAATGTAGAGAACTGAGTTATGTGATGGGAGAAAGAATTGCGCATATGAAATAGTTGCTACTCAACGTGTGGTCAGAACAGCAGCATCAATATTATCAGGGAGCTTGTAAGAAAAACAGAATCTCAGGCCCCACCCCACGTCTTCTGAATGTCAATTGCTAAGTATCATGTTTTCTTTTTTATTTTTCCCTGAAAAATTTCACCTTACTTTTTAAAAATTAAATTTATTGTAGTGACATTGGTTAATAAAATTATATAGGTTTCAAGTGTACAATTCTGTAACACATCATCTGTATATCGCATTGTGTGTTCACCACCCAGAGTCAAATCACCTTATTTTTAATTCTAATAACTGTCATTAAAGAGAAATAAAAATATCTATGTAATACTATTGCTCGTATGCCAAAATTTCAAAAAATAAAAGTACGTTGACTACATCTATTAAAGACAAGAAAATTAATAACTTTAAATTCCTCCTAACACTCCAACAGAATATGTTTGTATAGGTTCAAGTTTTAGATACTTAAATATTATATGGACCAGCTGAGTGGCTCAGTTGGTTAAGAGCTTGCTCAAGAGTGCGAGCTGAGCTCTGAGCAACAGCGGTTCGAAGCCAGCCAGAGCTGAGTTGCCGTTGAGCTGCCAACAGGTGGCAAGATGGCTCAGCTAAAAAAAAAAAAAAAAAAAAAAAGACAATTATAAATTTTTGTTTTCAATACTTAAGAAAACATTTTAAATAACTTAGAATAAACCCTAATTATAAATGCTTGGGTATTACTTTTAGTCCTTTTAAATTTGTTGCAATATATATATTAATTTTTCCATTCTTGAAAATTTTATTTTGTTTTGTTTTGTCTGTTGGGGTGAACTGTTAAATTGTATATTTCTTTCTTCAGGTCTGTCAGATTTTGCTTTATGAATTTAGAGCTCTGTTTTTACATGCATACATGTTTTTAATTGTTATATCTTCTTACTGAATTGATTTTTTTATCATTATTAAATGTCCCCCTTTTATCCCTTATATTAAGGGATAAAAGCTACTCCTGTGGTATCACTCTTTCCCCACACTTTATGTTCTAATATTCTTATAGATAGTATATATATATATATATATATTACAATTCTAAAGTAATATTGTTATAGTTAATTATTACTTCGTATGATCTTATTTCTGAGAGGAAAGGAGAACACAAATATATTTAAAAATTTTTAAAGCTTTGTTCTTTACTATCTGTGGTTCTCTTCATTTTCTACCTTTGGGTTCAATTTACCATTTAGGGTCACTCACTCCAATATAGCTTTATTCCCACCTCCCTTATTTGTGTTCTTATTATAAAATATGTGGCCTTTCCATATGTCATATAGCCATCAATACAATTATGTAAATATTGTTTTATGCAATTTCTTTTTAAGTCAGTTGGCGAAAGAAGATATGTATAATTATTCAGTCTTTCATATTTACCTTCTTCTTAACATTTTTTTTTTATTGAAATCAGTTTGATTTGAAATAGCTAATTTGGAAATACTTCAAATATCTATAAACACATGAAGGAATACACAATTAGTTTTTCAGTCTTTATATTTGCTCTTTCTCTCTTTTATTGTATTATTATTTTTAAATGAGTGTGTGTGTGTGTGTCTGTGTATAGACTAGAATTCTTTCATATATGTCACTTTCTTAAGAACTCTCTTTATTATTTCTTTTAAGGCAGGTTTTCTAGCAGCAAGTTTTCTCTGTGTTTACATGGAATGTATTTATTTCATATTGGTTTTGGAGAGAGTTTTGCTGTATATAAGATTCTTGTTTTGTAGCTGTTTTTTTTTTTACTTTCAACAATTTCAATGTGTTACAACACTGCTTTCTAACCTCCATTGCTTCTGATAATAAATATTCTGTTAATTTTATTGGGATTACTTGCTATTTTTTCTCTTGCTGCTTTTGGGACTTTCTCCTTATCTTTGGCTTTCAACATTTTGACCATGATGTTTCTGGATGTGGGACTACTTGCATTTATCTTACCTGCAATTTGTTGAGCATAGTGGATGTGCATATTAATGTTTCATCAAATTTGAAAAGTTTTTAGTTATTATTCCTTCAAAAAAAATTCTGCTCATCTTTTTCTTCTCTTTCTGGTATTCCTATTATGTGTATGTTGGAGGTGCTTACTGGTGTTCCAAATTTCTTTGACGCTCTATTTTTCTCTGCTTTTTTCTTTTTCTTTATAATAAAGACTGCATGATCTCTATTGATCTATATTTATATTTGTTTATTTTTCAGATCTATAGTTGAGCTTTCCTAGTGATTTTCCCTTTTTTTTTTTTTTGTAGCTGAGCCATCCTGCCAACTGTTGGCAGCTCAGTGGAAGCTCAGCTCAGGCTGCGCATTGAACTGCTGTTTCACAGAGCTCAGCTTGCATTCTTGAGCTAGCTGTTAACCAACTGAGCCACTCGCTGGCCCATGATTTTCCATTTTGATCATTGCACTTTTCGAACACAGAATCTCTATGTCTTTTTTAAAAATAATTTCTATATTGTTATTCACTACTTGATGAGTTGTTGTCCACCTACCTTTCTTTAAGTATTTCAATATACTTTTGATTGTTTAAGCACATTTATAATAGCTGCTTTGAAATCTTTATCTACCAAGACCAACATCTAGTCTTACTCAAAGGCAGTTTCTATTGTCTGCTTTATTTTCCTGTGTATGGGTCATACTTTTTCTAAATTTCATGCCTTGTAATTTTTAAATTATCATTGTTCTGGAAGCTGATTATTCAAGATAATTTATGCAGCAGTTATTTTGTATTATATTGATGGATCCTATATCTCTTGATAAACTGAATTATTTCTTTTTCTTCAAATGTGACTAATTTCAGTGGTTAAAAACTATTATTTAATAATCTTTTAACTCTGAAAATCATAATTTGTTAATCTTTTAGGTTTCAATATTGTGGAGAAGATTAATATTAGATTGACATATTTTCACTTATAGAAAGATAAAAGTGTTCTACTTTTTTATTTGGAGATGAAGCATTTGTTAGTTTTATTTTGCAGTTACCATTTTTTTCCTACCTACATATTTGTAATATTGTTTACTCTTGAAATTAAAACTTTTTTTTTCCAGCTGAATTATCTGTTTTGTCCTTTAAAATTCTGAATCTGGCAATCAGTGAGAACTTTGGAAGTGTAGCCTCAGTACAGTTATCTTCCACTGTATATCTGATAATATTTTCCATTCCATTTGTTTTATTACATTATTCAGGAATATGTGATCCAAAGAGACACTTTTGTTGACCATCATAAATTTTCTTGGACTAGAATTTGTTTTGTTATTTACACTCCAAATATTTATCTTGTGAGTCTCATATATGCTCTCCAGGACAGTTCGCAAAATTTCTTCAGTTTCCTTCACTATCTGCATGGTGTATTTTGAATCTCCTTTGGATCTTAAGCATCAAGGACATTTCTAAAACAGTTACTGTCTTCAAGTCTGTTCTTTGATGAATCTGCTGTGTTTGGTTTCAGCATAGACAGCTAGCTTTCTCATCAGCCAGGCCTGTACATGAAGTTCAGAGGATGATTATATATAGCCTTCTCCATGGTCATCTGCCTTGGTCATCTGCCACGGTCACTATAGCAGTGATCATCCCAGTTGTGTGGCAGGGAATACTTTTAGTTGTTATTTTAAAAAATCTTTTTGACCATACTCTCAAAGGGTGGGGCACATTATAATAAACATAACATTTGTGAATTCAATGGCCTTAGTATTTTCTCCATGCCTGTTCTCATCTCCAGATCACAGATCAGTAAATCAGGTAGTGTGAGAAAAATTTCTTCAGCATTCTTTCAGAAATCCATTCCATTAGGATTGTTGGACCTAACTTATCTTAAATATATCTATTGATAAAGTCATAAGAATCAATTAACACATTTTATCTATGGTAACTGAAATGAGAAAATGCCCCTTGATTACTCAATTCTCAGAGGATATTATTAACTAAAAGGATCAAAGATCATTTAAAAAAATGTGAGGAACATTCTCCTGGTTACAAATTCAATTAAACATTCTTCTGGTTACAAATTACTCATCTACATGTTACCTAAAAGTAAAATCTGGTTGCCCCTCAAATGCTGTACCGGCTGCAGCTTATAGATAAATGACACTGACCAGCTATGAATAATTGTCCTGTTTTGCTTAGACTTCTGGTTTGGGGAATGCAAATATGCTGCTCTTTCTACAGGCTTATACAGAGGAAAATATTTAATATAAAAATGCTGAGAATGTTCCCTAAAAAGGAGTTATTTCCATAACCTGTGCAAATTATTTTGCATTGTTTTAACAGTCCAAAAAGAATGTGATATTTTTAGGACAGTAATTTTAGTTTTTGCTTTTTTTTATAAGCCTAAATTCTAATTTCAGTGGTATTATAAACTTTAGCTTGTTAGTGATGCACTTTATGCCACCATCCTAAAATCAGGAAGCTAGATGTTACATAATACTGGCTTTATTTTTTGAATGAAAAAGGAGAATTTTCAGAACTTGAATATTTGCATATTAAAGCCTGAAAAGTACATTGACAAAGTTCACAGCCTGAATGCAAAGCTTGTTTTTTATATGAATACATGTCTTTGAGAGGGAAAATTATGTATTCAAACCTTAAGCCCTTCATATTTTCAAATCTTGAAGCAATACCTAAAGAGAGGCAGTCAAGCAAAGAGGGTAGTTTAGTGGACTAAGAGTCAAGTTAACTGGACTGTTCTTGGGTTTAGCTTGAACTCTGGGTTTGCCTCCCCTAGTGTTTCATTTCCTCTTAAAAATAAAAAAAATCAGGGGTTTATTTTAGAGGCTAAGCTATATTCTATTTAATCACTATGCTACTTAAAAAATAACTTTTCTTAGAGGTAGTAATAAAATGCATAATTCATAAAATAATAAAAGTGAAATAAAATAAACACAAAAATAAGTAAAATAAATATAGAGTAAAACTAGAGAGCAGGAGCTACCTACCTTTATAATCATACTAGTGTTTTTTGTTTGTTTGTTTGTTTGTTTTAATTCTTCTATGTTCACAAACCATTTTTTTCCTTATCATCTTCCATTTTCCTATGCTAACAAAGCAGAGTTGGTTTCTCTGAAATTGAAGTTAAGGTCAAATAACTAGCAGAATAATCCATATTGCCCTATGACCACACTAATAATCTGAGGGCTAGAAAGAACTATGAAATACGGGAGATGTGAAGTGATTGAAATTATGAGAATTTTGACAAAGTCCTACTTAATGTTTCCAACAATATAGTAAAATTAACCCTAACTTACAACAGAAGAATTTTACACAGACTAACATATGAGATCCACGCGATTAGATTCTTTTTAAGTTCACTTTTTTATCTCTCAAATTAAAAGAACCCCTGTGTATAGCAGGTGCTTAATAAATGAGTTTAAAGCGTTGATTTTATCTTGCTCCATGGAAAGAAACTCGCTGGCCATTTATACTAAGTATATTTTAAGAATTGTGTTTGGATGTTCTGTTATATTCTTCACTTGTTACACTGACTTCCCACTGATTCTTTCCAATTTCCAAAGAAAGAGGAGACTGTCAGACCCATCCTTGTGCCTCACTTCCACATGCCTTGTCCTCTGCATGGGTTAAGCTTCTTTGTCTACATATCTAGCTTCGTCTCATTTCACTTTTCCAAAGACAGCTGTTTTATCAAAAGGTGATTAATCAGCTCTAGTCGACATGTCGACCTTATGTTCCAATCATCTTTGCAACTAGCCTGCATGAATGCAGCACCTTATTTTTAATTAATTTATTCTTACCTTCCTCCTAGATCATGTAATTACACCTTTTCATCATCCCTTATCTCATGACCCAGTTGTCAATGTAGCCTTTCTTTATTGGTCACTGTTGATGGATTCTCGTCCTCATAGGCTTACTGCTATCTCAAAGCTCTCCTATATCTGGGTTTTGTATTTTTTCTTGCCAGGACTTATTTGTGAGATCAAAGCTCTACCCTAGGGGGGAAAAACATGAAAGTGCACTGTAACCTTTGGGCCTCATATCCTATTAAACAGATAATACTTTCTTTTAGAAACTATTTTTGAGTTACAATCCAGAATCCTGACACATCAAACAAGAGGTTATGGTATCAATTTTGAGTTCTTTACCATCTTCCATGTTATACTGTACAAATCATGACCCTGATTTAAATATATAATGGCAATGTATCTCAGGCTTCCTAAAAACCACTTATTTTCTATATTTTTAATTCTTTACATACCTCTGTTAATCTGTGTTTTAAAACCTTCTCTATCCCATTACAAATAAAAACAGAAAGAAAACACAAATCTACATACCCCACATAAAGCCCTCATTTTCTAGCCTTCACCCACATCTCCACTGTTATTTTTCATCATTGTTCCTTTGATTTTACTTTTAGGACACATCAGTTCAGTTGTTTCACATAAAAACAAATGTAGTATGTCATGGACTCTTCTGTCCTACACTGCTTTTCCTATCTTTCTTGGTAAACTTTACAAATCTTTGAAGACCCAATTAAGAAATGTTTTATATATATATATATATATATATATATATACACACACACACACACAAACATACATACACACATATAATGGGGGGTGCCAAAAAATTGTATACAAGTGGATACTTTGGTCGGTGTAGCTCAAGCAGTAGTTCGCCGTAATCTGAAGGGTCTGGATGCTGATGGTAACCACTTTGAGCACCTCTTGTAATTGCAGAAGTCAAACATGACTTGTAATCATCTTTTGTTATCAGTATATATAGAGTATTACAATTGTTAATACAGTTTTCATTTCTTAAAATGTGTATAATTTTCTTGGCACTGTGTGTGTGTGTGTGTGTGTGTGTGTGTGTGTGTGTGTGTGTGTATACATATTTATGGATCTCATCTGTGTCACACTTGATTCCAGTTGCAAAATCCTTAAGAACAGTCACCAAGGGTAGGATTTGAATTCCAGTTCTGCTATTGAGATGCCGGGTCTCACAGCATTCACTACCTAGGTGATTGTTAAGTGCGCCTACAGTTGAGTCTGACTTGCTACCCTGCCTCTGTCTTTCTCGTCTTGGATTATTTTCTTTACACATTCATAGTGCGTCTTCTACAGTGGAAATCTGACCTTGTCACTATACTCTTTTGATGAACTTTGTTTGCTCTCAGAATGAATCATGACATGCAACATAATTATTTGGCCTCTGCTTACCCTCTACATAAAGTACATTTGCATTCACTTTATGAAGTAATGTATATTATATTTATATATTTATATTTTATTATATATGTATATCATATTTATATTTAAATTATATTTTTCAGAGGTTTGATTATCAAATATTATTATAATATATTATAATTTTATGCATGCTGATTTGAATTGTGGCCAAATATAACCTATGGAAATTTGTCTGATACATTTATTATCAGCCAGTTATTTACAATGTTATAATTGTATTATTTGTGTTGAAGCCTTATTATCTAGATTTGTGACTAATTTTATTATTTGCAATACTGTCTTACATTTTTTACTTATGTTCAGGATATTAGTAAACATGTCTGATTTAGTACTATCTATAAATGTAATGAGCAGGATTTCTTTCACAATTGTTTTAAATTATTTAAATATTCTGTAGAAAAGACCTGGGTAAAAGCAACACATTTACTTAGAATTTCACTTATCAAAATGAGACATCACTTATTCAATTTGATATATACCTAACAAAATAAAATAGTTACAATGTTGATTTTTTTCATATTTTGATTTTAATATTCCTTTTTTGGTCAAGATTTTTTTCCTTCCATTTTTAATACTTCTTCATACTTTTTTGAAACACGTAAGCTTTCTATTTACTTTCACTTGACTGAAATCCAAGAGAGACTTTTTTCCAGTTACTGTAATAATAGTCGTAACCAAGAAAGGGCTTGAGATACACAAGTCACTGCTCAGAACCACAGTCATGCCATTTTTATGGCACTGGCCTTAAACAGGACATATTTATTTTATATTAACTAACAATTTAGCAAGATGCTGGCATCTCCACTACATATTCACTCATCCACTCACTGACTCAATAGTATGGTTTATTTATTACCACCTAGGCACAGTGCTGAGTCCTGAGGGCAAGAGCAAAAAGACTCCAATTGTCATAACACCGCAGCCTGATGAAGGATAAAGATAAGTAAACAATTACAACACAGTAAGATAAATCCTTTAGTGGGGAGATTCAGGATAGTATCAGAGCACAGAGACGTCAGGGAAGATATTTTGAGGGAAGGGGCTGCTAAGATAAGACTTGAAAAGATGAGAGAAAATTAACCAGGAAAACGTAGAATGCAGGGGCTGGATGAAAATATAGAATATTACAGGGAGAGATATTATGAAATGCAAAGGTGAGGCAAAACTTGGAAGATTTGGGGAAGTGAAATTAGTACCAAATGACTGGAGAGCATTGGTATGTTCACACTTGAGTGCTTCTAGAGAGGGCAAGAAAGGAAGTGACAGAAAATGGGGTTGGAGCAAAGCCTTTTAGGGTTCTATAAGCCATGTTAGGATAGAGATAAATATGACCTAAATCAATATTGGAATATGATAATTGCTATTATCCTATTAGTTTTCTAAGCAAACTATTGTAATATCCTGTAATGTAGTACAGGGAGGGTATTTGTTGAGAATATTGCATTTTCTTCTATCTTCCTGGGATGCTCTTTTCTATTTCGACCTTAACCCCAAGCATTTCTTGATGCTTCTTCCTTCATATGGCACATTCCCTCATGAAATCTTTGAATTCACTCAGTGAATGCATTTTCTCCTATCTGAATCTGCATAACGTTTTTTTCTCTGATTTGCTATGTCAAAATCTTCCTTCACATCGAGATATTTATAAACTTAGTTTCTCCTACTAGACTAGGTCATTGAGAGAAGGTAATTATTTTAGCATCCCCTTTCAATACTGTTTCATCAATTATTAAATCAACAAGTATTGTATCAGTCACAATAGAGATTAAAGAAAATAGTCTTTCAGAAAAGTTTCAAGCCATAATAACAAACAGACACCCAATGAGGCATTATTTTCCAAACTTTGAAGACTGTGTGTGGTGGCAGGAATGGTAATGCATCCATGATCTTTCTTGTTCATTTCAAATGGTTAGTGTTAGTGTGGCTGATGCTGCCGAAACTACAACTAAGATAGTTTTCAATCAAAAGAGCTCCATCACCCACTTTTATAGAGATTGAAGAATACTGCACTAACTCGCAGGTGAATCAACCATGAACAGGAGGGTAATGATAACTAATTTTGGAAAGCATTTCTTTCTCAGGACAATAGAGTAAGCCACATATCTGAATGAGTGTCTTTGAACTAAGTATATTGGTTTCATTGAGTGTTGGAAATAGGCTCTCTGACTTTTTTTTATTTTTAGGTCAGGTAGATGCCAAGGACTCAACTAGTCAGTCTATGAAGATTAGCAGAGGCATCAAAGAGAGGTTGAGTCTGGCTCTCTAAAACTTACTATTCTTACTTCCCCTTCAGTAGTGTGAATACAATACTGGTAAGTTGGCTAATTGGACTTGAGAATTTTGCCATTTGGGGATGCTTCTTTTGTGAAAAGTTAAAGGATCTGTAAAATTATAACAGCAATAAAGGTATTGATTGAGGGTTTTTAACAGTTTACATGTATTATATCTTTATTTATTTATTTTTTTTTTGAAGGCAGTGTCACTGGCCCTCATATGTGGGACCCGAACCGGGACCGCTGGCTTCCGAAACCAGCGCTTAACCACTGCACCACTCGGCCGGCCCTATATCTTTATTTTTCATATAAAGCCCTGAGTTATGTATTTTTACTGTTCCACTTCTGCAGATGAGGAGAAAAAGAATAATAATAAAAAAAACCTTCTTCTACATACTATTTTTTAAAATACTTGTTACTATCTTAACATATCTCTTTTAAATCTCCTATATGCTAGGCTAAACACATTTAGTTTCTTCAGCTATTTCTATAAATAACGTTTAAAATGTCCTGATTGACTTGAATGGGTTCAGTTTTGGGTTCATTATTCTTACAATCCAGCAACCAAATTCACACAGCTCACCAAAGATAGTTTTGCCAGACAAGTTACTGTGTTACTCTGCACACAGTATATTATGCATCATACTACCTAACAATTTTCTGAGAAACCAATTTATATTGATGCCTCACTACATTTATAGCTAAGATTATAAAGATGTTTTCCTAACCTGCTACAAGCAAAACCAATATCCCCCAGAGTTCTAACTAGACTACTATTATTTAGCATCCCAGTAACTACACTACTATTATTCTAATGGCAGAACTTGAATAAGATGAACGTTAGGGGTAACTTTAGAATCGGTCCATTTTCAATAAAACCAGTCATATACTTGCTAGGTTCTTAATTTAGTAGCCTTTGACTAAAAATCTAGTGCTTTATGCCACAAGACTATAGACTTTCTATCTGGATTCTATATAATCAATCATTAACAATAATTCATGAATGAAGTGGTTTTTAACAAAAATGCTAGAAATTTTCTCAGTAGTTTGAGCTAGATTACATGTTATAATATTTTCAAAGGGCTTTTAAATAGGTTGCATTGAAAGTTAGTAAAAAACACATAAAGGAAATAATTTTCTTATCATTATTATGTTATAAAAATTAAATTGAAGCTTAAAATTATAAGCAAATTTCACAGGGTAAGATATCAAAAAGTCACTTTAACTCTTACCATATATTTGAGGATAACTAATACTTTATTGCACTAATGTTAAACAACATTTGGTAAAATTACTTATTTCATTCTGAACCAAAAGACAATATTTTCTTCAGTTTTGCATTGCACTCTACAGGGTGCATTTAAAATCATACCATGTATGAGCTCATAGAACAATAAAGTTTTAAATGAAGCCGGCTGAGTGGCTCAGTTGGTTAAGAGTTCGCTCAAGAGAGCGAGCTGAGCTCTGAGCAATGGCGGTTCGATGCCCAGCCTGAGCTGAGCTGCCGCTGAGCTGCCAACAGGTGGCAGGATGGCTCAGCTAAAAAAAAAATATATATATATATATTTTACGTTTCAGTTTACAATATATTCCTCTGTATTTTCTTAAATTTATACTTTACATTTATCCATTAATTTTTAATCCATGCAGACCCTAAACAATTACTCTATAATAAAATGAATTTAATTTCTATTCATAAAAAAAGCCAGCTTTTTCAATAAAATATTAAATAATGCATCTCGTTTACATTGTTTTGTGGTACGCTCTTTCATGTATGTTGAGTTCTTCTATACACATAGGACTATGTCTGAGCTCTCTCTTATTTTCTATTGGCTTATTTGTCTTATCTTGCAAACTATCCAATAACACACTCTTGTTATTATCGTGGCTTCATAGTCTTCAGTGTGTAGTATGCCTTAATATCTCCTAGGGCAGATTTCTATACTGTAGCTTTTTAGGGTTAATTTCTTTATTTGTAGGTATTTTTCCTCCATATGGTATTTTTTTTAAATTTTTATATTTATTGTTTTATAATTGAAAATAAAGTGTTAATTTGAAAAATCAAATGCAATTGTTTTTTTTGTTTTTTTTTGGAGGGGCATTCAGATAATCCAGGATAATCTACCCAGTCAAGAGCCTTAATTTAATCACATCTGCAAAGAGTCTTTTATTTTATAAGGTAACATTTACAGGTTCTAAGGATTAGGACTTGATATATTTGGATGGCCATTTATCTGCATCCTACAGAGTCTGAATTCTTTCCATACAATTTCAGGAAGATCATGGACCCAGGTAGGAACATCTGCTCTGGAGATGCTTTTCACCACACACATGCTATGAACAGATACATTGGAGGCAGGTCCATTTACTGATTCACCATCTTCTCTATGCCTCAGAATCAACTACAGTGCTGGTTAAAATTCCAAAATCCCAAAGCACACTCCAGCCCTAATTCCTAAATCAGAATCCCTCAGAGGCCAGGCCCAGGAATCTGCATTTCTAACAGGCGCACCCAAAGGACTCTGATGCAGCCAGCCTCGCACCCATACTTTAGTGAGTAATTGGTTAGTAGCCTGGAGGCCTACTCTTAAATGGACTCACTGTTAAATGGGCACACTGCCACCTCCTTAACAGTAAAAGAAGAGATGTCTGTGCAAGACTACTTGCACAAAAAAAGGGCTAATGTTCATTTTTTCTCCCTTTCTCTTATGCAAAGGTGAAGTACTTTTATTGTTTATTTATTGATTCCACCCCTCAAGTCGCAGAGTTGAGCCAAGAGAGACAGAGAGGGAGGCTCAAAAGCAATTTTCATTGCAATTTTATATGATTTATGGACTATTATTAATATAAATTAATTTCTTTTGCCATATCATCTAAGGGCATTCATATTACCTATGATCCTTGTAAGAGATTTAAATGTTTACCCAGAGGGCTTTTGCTTTCTCATTTTAGTTACTTCCCAGACATTTTATTGTTCCTGTTGCTATTGAGAATATTATATTACTTTCATTACATTTCATGATTGATGTAGGAAATTACTCTTGATTTGAGGAGAGCTGATATTTTACATAGTAATTTTGATTAATAATTTAGTAGCTCTTATAGTTTGCAGATTTGGAATTTGAAGGTAATCTTTCCATCTGCAGCTAATAACAGTTTCATTTCTTACAATTCTAAAAAAAAATGTGAATAATGCCATTTATTTATAGCTTGGACTGTCCTCCAAAATTATGTTAAACAGTGGCCATGCTGGTAGACATGCGTATTTGCTTATTTAATGTTTGTTACAGTGTTTTGACAAAATTTTACCAAGTTAACAAAGTTAATTAATAACAGTTATTAAAATATTTATTTAAATTACTAAACATTAAATTATAAGTATCAAAATAATTATTTACATTACTAAAAACGTTAAATTAAAGTTATTAAAATCATTTTAAAAGTTAGTCTATTTCTAAGTTGCTGAGAGTTTGGTATTGAAGTGTATCAATTATTTTTCTGCATGTGACATTCACAATTACAAATTGAAACAGCTTGGAATGTATATGTTAAACACTATTTGATTACCATACAGAAATTGTACATTTTTGTATAAGTTTAGCTCATATTTTATTTAAGATACTATATCTACATTTAGAAGGAAAATAGGACTTCAGTGTTTCTTTCTTCAGTTCTCCTTGGCATGTTTTGCATCATATTACGAGTTTCATCAGGTTAACTGATTAACTTTTGTGCTTTTTCTATTTTCCAGAGAGAGTGTCTTGTATAACATAAGGGTTAACTAACTTTGGAAAGTACAGTAGAACCTGTATATAAAGACATCAATGCCTCAAGTTATGTTTCTGTTGTTTGGAATTTGTTTCTCAGTTTGTAATGCAGATGGAAAGAGCAATGTATTTAATTCCCATTTTCAATTTTTTTTTTTTTTTTTTAGCTGAGCCATCTTGCCACCTGTTGGCAGCTTAGTGGCTGCACAGCTCGGGCTGGGCATCAAACTGCTGTTGCTCACAGCTCAGCTCGCACTCTTGAGCGAGCTCTTAACCAACTGAGCCACTCGGCAGGCCCTTCATTTTCAATATCTTTAGACTTGCTGATTTATTCAACATTTTTATTTCTTCTTGAGTTAATTCTAGTATTATATGTTTTTTCCTAAGAATTTAACATCTTTAAAACCATCTTGCAATTGTTCTCTACTTCATTTATTATTTCCTTTAGATTTTTTTAATCTTGTTTCTTTGATTTTGTTATGTTGCTCCAAATCCAACTTCTTGAATTAAATGTTTCATTGATTTAAATATATTTATAGATCTGAAAGTAATTAAAGCTATACAGTTCCCATTAAGCATACTGTGACTGAGTGAAATTTTAACATATAGTGGCTTGTTGTGGTTGTTATTCAGTTTTTCTTAATAGATTTCTTGAGATGTATTTCACATACCATAATATTCACTCATTTAAAGTATATATTTCAGCGCATTTTAGAATAAAAACAGAATTGTGCAATCATAACTACAATCTAAGTATAGAATATTTTCAATACTCCAAAAAGAAACACCACAGCCATTAGCAGTCTTTGCCAATTCTCTCTTCCCAACTCAAGTCACAAACCCTAGGAACCAACAATGTAATTTATATTTTATGAACTTGGTTATTTTAGACATTTTCATAAATGGAATAATACACTATATGATCTTTTATGGCAGGCTTGTTGCACTTAGCATAATGTTTTCAAGTTTCATCCATGTAACATGTATCAGTACTTCATTCTTTAAATTGCCATATAAAACCTCATAGTATAGATATAACATATTTTGTTATTTAATTTTTTTATGTCTATGATTTCTGTTTTAACCAAAGGATTATTGAACATTATTTTTTGTAGTATCCAAATTTGTGATTTAAAAATAATATATCCTCTTGTCAATAAATTTAACTAACTTCTTCAGAATACAATATCTTGGTTTGCAAGCATAATTCATTCCAGAAACAAACTACTCGTATTGCAAGACATCGCTCTTTTACCAAGTTAAAATGTATTAGAAATGTTTGCTTGTCTCGCGGAACACTCGCAAACCAAGTTACTCGCAAATCAAGGTTTTACTGTATATGGATATTATGAATTGAATATTCTCCTGAGTTATGCAACTTAGTATTCTGTGGCACCTGTTTTTAATCCTGAGTGACAACAAAACTGATTTTGAAATATAAAATAGTCTCATCAAAAGTTGCAATCAAAATCTGAAGAGGAAATAAAGAGATAACCATTCTCAATTTGTTTATTGATTCACTTAAATTAACATAAAACAAGTTTCTATTTAGGCTTAAAGCATAAATGCCATGATCTATTGTGTCCCTCAATGTATAAGTAGATCCAGCGAAGAAAGGCATCTGTAGGGGGATCTGTTTTAGGCCACAAAAAAGACATGACTTGCTCATATTTAAAGACCTTCAATAGTGGGATACATTCCTTGTCTCTATGGCATGGGTATCTGACACACCGTGAGACACCTCAAGTTAAGCATCCACCTAAATTCTGGACTGCACGATATCCAAATACTCTTTCAACTTTAGAATACACTACTCCATTAAGCAGCTGTAACAAACCACCTAGCTAATGAAATCATCCCCTCTCTTATAACTGTGTTTAGTCAAACTTGAAATAACGTGATCATTGATTGATTTCTTACCTAAACCAGAGTACAGTTTTAAAAATAAGGCAAACTGAAACTTCAAAATTATTTTCCAAATTATGCCTTACATTTATGTTTTAAATACCTAAATGTAGGCAGGTTCTATTTTAAAATATTTCTAGCACACTGTCATCTCTAGCAATAAGTCTCAAAAGAGTTAGCACATCTGAGTCATTGTAATGAGATTGACATGTTACTCTATATAACAGTGAAATAAATTCATAAGTATTCCCAAACCCCCAGCCATTAAAGATGTTATATAATAGCATGACTATTTTAAATTGTCACACAGAACACACTTTTAGAAGTCAAACATTTCATGAGAGGGTATGTTTTCTCTTTCTGTATTTACCCATTGGGTTTTTCTAGCCCAGAGCATGCAGACCCCTTCTTATTCCTCCTGAACAGCAGTAATTTTATTTCTTTATATTTTATTGAATCTTCTAACTGATGCACCCAAATCTTCCTTAAATGCAACATGAGACTTTAGGTGGTTTTAGCTATAACTGTGAGCATTTAGAGTCACATAATTTGTCTCACAGAAATTATCTATTGTACTTCAACAATATCTGAATTTGGCTATCCAGAAATATTGTAGTTGCCATTGACCCTATCTGTGCTTGTGCCCATTTTCCAAATGAAATGTTATGAAGCTTTCCATTTTCTTTTGAAACCTCCAAATAACTCAGAATAGTACACAAAGTGTGTGATATCTTTTACCAGAGTCATGGTCACATTAATACAGTCATAGCAATTTAAGAATAAACAAAGGTGTATTTAGGTTTTTAGAAATGGTCCACTACATTTGCAAATGATCTATGATCTGCAGTAGTTCTCCCATATGAATGCCAGCAAGCTTCCTAAGGTAGCTGAGTAAGTAAATACATCCCTTTCACAGATTCACTCCTCATATTTTCAATAAGTCAAACACATTTTCTGGTTCTTCCTAAAGTATCCAGTTTTTATATACACATTTAAGCCATCTACTATGATGATCTCCTTTGCAATTAAATGTATGAACATTCAAAAGTAGATAAATGTCAACTCTCCCCCCTAATATTTTTTGACACAATTTTCCCACAGTTATGATTGCCCACGTATAAAATATTTAATGGAATGCCTTATCTTCCCAGAAAGTCATAGATAGGTAATAAAAATTTATATTCTTACTCAAAACGAAGACACCCCATGATACTGGGCAACCCTGGCTTCCAGGGGCCTGTCTTTCTTTCCAATATGCCTTGTTTGGAAGGATGTGTCATTGACATGTGCCTTTGTCATGTTTGTGTGATTCAACTCAATTAGAATTAACCTCTCTGACACATTATTTGTTCACTGAAATATAAATCTATTATATCTGTTTGAAATTGGTGTGATCACAAATAACTGAAACCCCTATCATGGTGACTTAAATAAGTGTTTGCTTTCTTATATAATTAGAAGTCCAAAAGTATTTATGCCATGGATTGTGAAGGTGTTGAATGATAATTTTAGAATTTTAGGCTGTATTCATTTATGTTCTTCCTTGCTTAAAATGCAAGTCTTGATCATTATGTTTGTCACTTGACAATCAGGAATCACATGACATGTAAAAGATCAGATGACACAGGCAGGATTTGAACACAGATCTTAATCTTGTGATTTCCCCCACCCTAATTCCCAAAGCATAGTCTTCCTGTCCTAATTGTGTGTGTGTGTGTGTGTGTATCAATCTGAGAGTTAAATCTTTATTAGACAAAAAAGATAGATAAAAATAAGGATGGTAAAAGATGAGAAATTATAATAATAGTTACTTAGTAATCTCAGCACATAGGAATGTTTTCTTCACTGGACCTGTATTAGGCTTATTAATAGAAAACCAACAGGTCCCAGGTTACCTGTCAAAGATACATTGCCAAATTATGACTAAGATATATCTTACCTAATATTATCTCTTCATGCAGTCAGCAGTGATCAGATATCTAATCCGGTGGGCTGAAAAAGCTGTAGGTGGATGCAGGCATCTCACTGCGTATAGTTTCACGTTGGCATCTTTGCAATAGCTAAGCAATTATTTAAATAATGTTTTGTCAGTTGTGTTTTAGTGTTTTTGTTTTGTTTTATTGGGTGTATGATTCCCTTATAGTCCTATCATAACTGCATCCGTTAGAAACACCAGCATTTCATATCTATCATATCAAAGATATTGGTGGACTACTTTAATCTCCAAATTCAACCTCTCCCATCCTTCCCTGCAGAGTTAACTAAGTAGCCAGGTAACAAATACTCTAAAATTCTTACAAAAGACAATTAGGGTGCTGTTTCTGGTTTTCTGTACCTAAAGAGTCACAATCAAAACGAGAGAAATGGTTTACCGACATTTGTACTTTTGTATTCTTTTATACTTTCTAAAAAATATGAAAATCCAAAATGGTATAGTTATTTCAAGAACGTAAGTCTCATATGGTAATAAAAGTTGCAGGTTTATGGTAGGTTTCCATTGACTTCTTTTTAAAAATCATATACGTCATCTTGAAAATGTCAAATAATTCATGTAACGTGAATATACACGTATACACACACACACACGCATTCTATCGATTACGATAAAGATGAAAATGACACAATGAAAAAATTACAAAAGAAGCTATATTTACTGAATGATTTAATTCAGAGAAAGTTTTTAGCATGTTTATATGAATTAATCTAAACCATCAAATGTTCAGAAGCTGGTTAGCTCCTAAATGTTTAGGCATATAGCGTCCGACTGAGGTGATCCTTTCTCACGCAAAAATAGATGCTATAAGGCATCTTGGTTAATAAGTTTGTCAATTTGCTCTCCATGTACTTATGCTTTTGGTGCTAGTGATTATTTGGTTTTCCTGGTTATGTCTATACAGTTAATTAATACTGAACAAGTCTTTTAGGGTAATACAGGAATATTTACTCCATGCGCAGTATTTTCCCAAAATTTTTTGAAGGAAGGAGGAAATTACAAACATTGTTTAGTGAAAAGCAATGTGCATAAAATGTGAGACTATTTTAAATGGCTTGACCTTACTACCTTACATGTGTTCACTTAGGGAAGCTCAGATGGATGTGGAGGTTAGGATTAGTTGGTGTTACTATATAATTTATTGTTAAAACTAAGATATGCTTGTGTGTGTGCATGTGTTTGTGAAATTTATTGGGGTAACATTGGTTAATAATGTTATATAAATTTCAGGTCTACAATTTTATTATATGACATCTGTATACCCTATTGTGTGCTCATTACCCAAAGACTAGTCTCCTTCAGCCACCATGTATCTGACCTTTACCCTATTCAAATTTGTGTTTCACCTCAACAGTGTTCAAGAAAGATGTAGAATATAAGAAAAAAAGATTTATTCTAAAAATCAACTTGATGAAACACCCTAAATCTTCAACACAAGGTTGGTATTAAGATATTGTACAGATTTGGAGACAGGTATTCAACAAACAGAAAATGACAGAAGCAATTTCCTTTTTATCCCCAGAGTTGATTTGGATTTAGGGAAGGTTTACTCACTGTATTTTATCTAAATAAGTGCATATTTTTAAAAGAATCTAGTGAGTGATTACTGTCCTTTGGGAATTTTTTTTTTAATTCTTGTGATATTTTATAAAATAATGCAGCAGAGAGATATAGAATATAAACTGGCAAGGTAAAAAGAAGGGATGAGAATATATTGAATGCCTACTTTCTATACATTGTATGTTTCATATAATCCTAATATTGGGATTATAATATTAGGCAAGGTGGATATTATTATGCTGAATTTTATGTATGTGCATACTAGAATGAGTTAGATCATTTCAATAAATTATTACTAGTAATTTCAATAAATTACTAGTTAGTAAGTGGCAGCATCAAAACTCATGCAAAACAAGTAATTACTGTTTTTAAACTATTAAAAGAGGCTTCTACCTAGGGCCCTAGGAGAGCAAAGGAGAGGAGAGCTAAGTGGACTACACAACAAATGTCAGCAAGAAAACATTTTATGTTCACATATTTTAAATCAGAAGACCAAACTATTTTAACTTACAAGCATATCCTTTTGAAAGTACATCAGAAAAACAGGAAAGATGGTTTAAAAGAGAAATAAAATTATTTAGAATCTTGGAGGTTTTATTTTAAGTGAAACTAAGGATAAAACAACCAGGCAAGTATTATTTGGCAAATAAATAAATGAATATGAAAATATCAATATCACAGAAATATAAAGAGTTGAATCAATAGGAGATAACTATGAATCACAAAGATATAAGAAATATTAAACATTTTTGGAATGGCTGACCAATGTCAAAGAAGTACAAAATAGCTGGAATCTCCCCCATGCAGACTTGAATGAAACTGTTTAAAACAGAATTAGCAACCTGGTGAAGATACAGGTAAAGATCCCGCTTCTGGTGTGTGTGAGGCAGGGGATGGCAAATGGAATTCCATATGCAGGAGAAAATCATTTAGTACACATTTTCTGTGTATACACACACATACACAATATGAACTCTGGAATTTTAAATTCAATTTTATATATATATATATATATATATATATATATATATACACACACACACATATACATATATACACACACTCACACACGTATATTAATATATAATGTATAATATTATATATACACACACACACACACACACTATCTTTTAAAGATGGTATTGTTAATGTAATCAATTGCAGGACCAGTTGACTAGACTAGGTCTATCCATACCATGGGATACAATTTTAAAAAAGGAAAGATCAAATTCTTCTTCTTAGAAGTATTTTGTAGAGACTTGCAAAATGGCATCAGTTGCTACATAGGAACGTGAAATCAAAAGACGATACATATCTATTACAATTCCATTGACTCCATCCCCACACCATAGTCCACATCCCATGACTATATATGTATTAAATTATAGTTGACATATAATATTATTCAGCGGCAGCTTCAGATGTACAGTGCAGTGGTCAGGCCTCTACACCATCCATGAAGTGGTCTCCCTAACAAGACATGAGTCCATCTCGTCCTCTAAAACATATTTACATTATTGATTATATTCCTCAAACTGTCTTTTCATTGTTTTGTACACCTGAAACTAATAATAAATAAATAAATAAATAAATAAATAAATAAATAAATAAAATGAAATTCAGAGGGGGGAAAAAGAATAAATGTCTAAATATTTGAAATATTACTGCACTAATATAGATTCCACACCAGTCTTAAAGCTCATGCAAGTTTATGTTTAAGAAGAAAATGGTTTTTAATATAAACTTTAAGCAAAATGGCATATAATGAAACCTATTTTACCATAGGCCAAATGATATAAACAAAAGTTAAATTCTTATGGCGTCTCATCACCATTATAAAAAAAAAATTTTAAAAAAATTGAATGATTAAAGTTATTTGAAAACCTGCTGTATTTATTTTTTCTGTAGAAGATTTTCATATATTTGTTTCATATATGTGTATATGTACATGTGTATATATCTATATGATGAGCTGTCGGGTGTTTGGCACAAGAGCGATAGTTTAATCAAAAATGAAATTACAGACCTAACAACTGTTACAGATGTCAAGCAGAAAAATTTGCAGCTCAAATATGCTAATGAAGTTATGCATATGTAACTTGCCCTAAATCCCCAAAGTGGTGAGAATAATGTAAATCGCTTCAATGAATTCATAATCATGTGCATTTGAAATTTTTAGATGTCTTAGTATTAGAATCAGAGTACTACTGATTGAATTAAAAGAAGAAAGGTATTAATATTAAAATTTGCAGCAAGGAAATAAAGAGGAGAAAAAGAACAAAAATTAATCTATGTTAATAGCCAAAACTTGTAGGATATTTCAATCAAAACTTGCACAAGGGAAAAAGCCTAGGGTACAAACAAAATTTTGATGTATTTTTTCCTTTCATTAAAATATTGCAGGGCTGGCTGAGTGGCGCATTGGTCAAGAGCTGGCTTGGGATGCCAGTGGCCCGTTTGGATCCCACATATGAGGGCCAGTGACACTACCCTCTACACCTAAGATGGTGAACAACAGCTCCATTTGGAGCTGGGCTGCTGTGAGTCCCTGGGGACAGCATAGCTGCAGCCCCTGTTGCAGTGGGCTGCCATAGGCGACAGTGAGTGGCCGGCAGCCAGCATGAGTGGCCGGCAGCCAGTATGAGCTGTCAAGAGCCACTGTGAGCGGCCATCCAGAGACAAGCGACCAATCTGCCTCACCGGAGAAGAGCACAATGATGATGCCAACATGGGTCAGTGAAGCAATGCCCTCCACAACTAGACTGAAGAATAAAAGGACAACAACTTGTCTGTTCACCTTTCCCTGCTCCCCAATGCTGTCCCCCACCATTCCCAAATAAAATCTTAAAAAAAATTAAAAAAAAAAAAAATTGCAAATTTTCTTTTCTCTACCCGGAATGGCTTGGGGATCATTAAACATTTTGAAGATAAAATTGATGTATTGAGATATTTGTTTGTAGCCTATAATAATATATCAGTGGTATGCAAACAAATATTGTTAATTTTCAAAAATAAAATAAAATTTCCAAAACTTAAAAATATTTTATAGATTTATTTATATCTCTTGAGTGTCTATCTATATTTAATGATTGACACCTAATTTTGTATTACAGGCTTTATAAAATAATCATACTGATTTGCCCTATTAAGTGGGTTAAAATCTTCACCTGTGGAGATCTTTTATAGCACAGCCAGTGATCTCGAGCAAAATAATATTTTTATTTACTTGTAATGTACAATTAGGTAGTTAAAAGTCTTATATCTACTGATTCCTGATCTTGAACAAGTAATATTAACATTTGTTTAAAGAGGGAACATTACTGGCAGACTAGTGTGTATTTCTAATAATGAATATTAGTTATATATGTTATATTCTAATGTGATTCTCAAAAAACATTACTTGCAGATTTTTTTTTAGTTGTCAGAAGTTATAGCAACATTTCCAGGAGATTATTACTCCATGGATTAGTACTCATGGATTAGTACTTTGTTTTACTCCTGGAAACTTAATACATAAAGGGGTTTTTGCTACATGGCTAATACAGCAATTTGATTTCATGAACTGAACATGTAAAGACAAGGCATGCATACATTCATTCATTCTAATTATTGACTAGCTATGCTCTACCTGTTTCTAGGTTAGGTCTTGTGTATGATCAAAGCAGGCATAGTATTTGTTTTATGGAATTTACTGTCCTGTAGAGGGGAAGAACCCCACAAAATTGTATCAACAAACAATTAGGTAATTATAAATTGGAATAGGATCTCTGATGTGGAGGATGAGTATGGTATCATGGGACAAAATGACAGCGGTGAATAATTAGGATTGGAGGGTGGGAAGAGAAGTCTGTGAAGCAGTGGTCAGACAGAAGTTATGTACAAAATCTAAGAAAAACAGAATGTTTTGAAGTCTAATTTGGATTTAACCTAGCATACTACCAATTATTGTCCTTCTATGTATTTAACACTATACTCAATTCATGGAATACAATGTGATATCAATTAGCACTTCTGTCTTTTGGGACTTTATATTGATGGAAATTAGGAATTACTAAATATTTTTTTAGCAACCAGAGAAGTATAGCCAGGAAAGCCATGTAAGGTAACTTATTTGGCAGCATTTGGGCTTTGAAGGAAGGATTATATATTTGATAGGTTTTAGTGCAACTGTACAGAAAACAGAATCTCCATGCTGCTTTGTTATGATCACTCTGTAGAAAAGGATCAGGTAGTGGGAACAAGTAAAATAAATATTTTTTTGAGAATTAATAAGGAGCTCAGCTTTCCCTGAGACAGCCCACGACCTCTGTCCAAAAAAGAAATGTATCCCCAGGTTAGAATCATCCTTAAAAAAGTATCTATCTATGCCATCAGCATTTATAAAAGCAATTTTTAAAAGATGTTTCAAAAATCCCTGCGCTTCCAGGAGATATTCTTTGGTGGGTAAATTAATTTGGTAATTTCTGCATATTTATCTACTCCTTAGAGGTTTATGTGTATTATCATATCAAAGATTATGGAAACTCCTGCAGTAAAGAAAACTCGTTTAACTTTTTTAAACAGTGTTTCTCCCAAGAGGATTATTTTGTCATTTAATGCCTTTTAATGTCTACTGAAACTGATGTCCCTTGAAATATGTTGAGAAATAATTTTGACTCTCAAGAATTATTTACTTCTCCTTCCATCACATATTGTATGTGTCTATGAGAACTGACTCTGGGTGGGGAGCACACAATGTGATACATAGATGATGTATTCCAGAATTGTACGCTTGAAACCTGGGTAATTTTACTAACCATTGTCACCTCGATAGATTTTAACAGAAAAAGAATTACTTATTCCTTTAGTATTTTCCTATTTGTTTGTGTTTTTTGTTTTGTTTTGTTTTTTGTTTTTTTGAGGGCAGTGTCACTGGCCCTCATATGTGGGACCGAACCTGGGCCCCTGGCTTCCCAAGCCAACGCTTAACCACCACGCCACTCGGCCGGCCCTAGTATTTTCAAATAGCCATCAAATTTTCATGAAAGAAAACTTTTATACTTCCTCAGCAAAAGCAAAATGCCCCTGTCTACCATGAATAGAGGACTGAGACTTATATTCTCTAGCAGTCTCTTTAAGAGACCTCTGCAAAGCCATCTAACAAGGAAGAGAAGTCCAACCCTGCGAATCTGCAATTTCCTGCTTCTTAGGATGCAGATCTCGATGGCCACAAATCCAAATCCTCTAGCACCATTATAAATTTCACTCTATTCAGTTCACAGACCCAGAAGCAGACTGGTGAGTGACCAAATTTGCAAGAAAAGAAGAGCATGCTGAGTGGAAGGTCTGATTTTCTGAAGGCTGGATTAAGTTGGAAATTGTGTGTGTTTCTGTGTAGGAGGGAAGAGTAGGAAGTGAAGAATAAAGGCACTGAAAGAACAGAAAGAAATTTCCAGGAGATGCCAACAAACTACAAATTGTGCGTGGGTATGTGTATGCATGAGAGAGAGAGAGAGGGGTGGGGGAAGCGACAGAGAAAGACAGGCATAGATATCTACACATATACACAAAAACAGAGAGATGTGTGTGAAAGAGAGGGAAGATGAAAGAGAAAGACATACAGAGAGAGAGAGAGGTAACATAAATAAATGGAGATGCTCCCACTGTAGCCAGAATTAAACTATTATATATATACATACTATATACTATATACATCATATATATATATATATATATATATATATATATATATATACACACACACACACTCACACACACACAAATATATATAGCTACTTGTCAGGGAGTGGTTATACCTCTTTACCCTTGAAGATTAGGAAAGCTACAATATTTCAATAACTGGAAATGCTTTTGAACCAATACTTAATTATCATATATTTTTTAAAAATTGTGTTTAGCAATTCATTACAATCTATGTCCTTATTGAGACACAGTCATCCTAACCACTGTCTTCTCTGTTTCAGCAAAGTATACCAAGACATGTCTGCCTCTTCTCCAGAAGATAAACAATACTGATAAAGGAGAAAAGTAGTATCTTCAGCATATATTGCTCAGAGTCTCTGTGACTAGCACTTATGCTAGCCTCTTTTACTGTTTCTGATAAAGAAAAGAAACTTGGCTCCCAAAAGACCAAATACAATAAGAGACTCATGATTGGGGTCACCATTGACTCGTTGCTTTGTCGCTTTTATTCCAATAAAGATAATAAAAGTTATCATAATCCCATCCCCCCAGGGTTTAGCTATAGGCAAGAATCTCTGAGATTACCATCCCCATATTCAAGTGAGCTCGGCCAGTTCATGTTGAAGGTCACTTAGAGCTGTGCAGAAGCCCACCATTAAAACACACAATGGCGCCTTAATATGAAGAATTATCTGAATATCGCAGCACTGCAATGTGTAAAAAGAAACAAGAGGAGAGAACTCTTTGATGGAATGGTTCTTTTCCTTTTAGTACATGAAACTTATACCTCATTGTAACTAAAAAGATCAATGTAAGGTTTAGCACAGGAAGAAAAGAACACACATTTTCATAGCCCCGTAAACAGAAGTAAAGCCGAGGTTAATCATTAGCTTCTAATACATGACAGTAACTGTTAAGCACCAGCAAGTATTAAAATAATCTAGCTGAATGCTCTGTAAGCATGAGATACTTTAGCAAAATCATGTTGATCATAGTCAAATGAAAAGAAAAATATAACTTTGTAATCATAGATCATGAAGACCAAATTAAGCAGTGAAAGTTGATAACAACTCTCAAGTAGTCTTTCAGCATTGTATTTTATTTTTAAGTAAAAGGAGAGAAGAAGATGAAAATTACACCTCCAAACCAAAGTTAGACCTCCTACTTTAATCACTAACTAAACCAAAACCATAGCTTTTGAGTCAGTGTATCACACCTGAGTGAAACCTGAATGAGTCAGGTTTCAGTTAGAAATGCTTTGTCAGTGTCAGAAGTGCAAATGTATGCTTTATACAGAGTAACTCATGAACAGTGATGGATGTCTCCCTTAAAACAATGCTCATCCTTTCTATAAAAAAAAAAAAAAAGACAGAAAAACAGACAGAGAGACAGGGAGAGAGAAGGGAAGGGAGGAATGAAATAAAAGAAGGAAGGATTTGTACTGCATTTTGGAAAACACTGCAAGCCAATATTAAATTATTTTAAGACAGGACCGGTGGAGTGGCTCAGTTGGTTAGGAGCTCACTCAAGAATGCGAGTTGAGCTCTGAGCAAAAGCAGTTCCATGCCCAGCCTGAGCTGAGCTGCCACTGAGCTGCCAACAGGTGGCAGGATGGCTCAGCCAAAAAAAAAAGAAGCAAAAAGTCAGAGACACATACAATACTATAGTAGTTACCAAAGGGGAAGGGGGGAAGGGGGTGGTAGATGAGGGTAAATGGGATCAAATATATGGTGATGGAAGAACTGACTCTGGGTGGTGAAAACACAATGTGATATATAGATGATGTATTACAGCATTGTACACCTGAAACCTATGTAACTTTACTAACAATTACCACCCCAATAAATATTAATTTAAAAAATAAAACACATAATTTCTAGGGTTATATTACAAATATTTTCTACATGGTAATTTTTTGGGTTATGGAAGTTAATCTATCAGTCAAAAGTGATTATAAACATGGACACATAAGGGCATGGAAGGTAGAGCATTTGGATGTATATGTTTCCCTGTGTCCATTACTTTTGAGAATATTGGTAGCAAAGGTGGCAGTTATAATCATGGGTACCAGGAGTAACAATTATGTTTGGAGAAGCTCGAGATTATGTGAAGATAGCTTGGCACATCCATCATTATTAGCCTCTCCAGAGAGTGCCCACTTTTGATCAGACTATTAAAATCCATGATTTTATGGTGATGAATAATATTAATACTCTTACAGGGGTCTAATATTAAAATTAGAAACTCCTGTCTGCCCCTTTTGAATAGTCTCTGCCTGAAATTGTAAGACACAGTAGCTCTAAATGAGCCACTTTGTACTTACCTAATTAAGTTAGATTGTCTTAATGAAATGTTAGAATGTCATTAATGAAAAATGCTTCTAAAAATTGCATCTCTCTAAAGAGTATATGTTGATAGGCAAACTAGTTTTGTTTGTTTGTTTGTTTTGTTTTGTGTTTTTTTTTTACTACAGTAGACAAAAAAAATTTAATGTGCCATATTTGATATTTGGTGTGACCTATTTGGAATATTAAAGAACACATGCATTACTTTGTAAGGCAATGGTCAGTGAGAACAGCCCTAAATCATCTTTCCTTGTAACATTCTTTCTACTTCTTTTACCCCTTGTCCTAACCAATTATGTGTTAGGTGAGCTGTTGAAATTAGGGGAGACCACATGGGATGATATAAATCTATTTACGCTTATAAAAAGACTTAGAAAAGACTATGAATTTGGTTTGAAGTCAAAAATTATTTGAGTTCAAAGCATGAGGTATTCCATTTAGCCAATATTATTTTTTTTCTTAAGATTTTTAAAACCATTCTAGTTCTCAAATTTTTTCACCCCAGGAATTAAGATACATGACTATAGGGCATGATAAAATGGCTCCAGTTAACTTAGCACTCAGTATCGTTATCAATGTAGAAGTGAGTGACATCAAAGGTATGATTTCTCTTTTTTTTTTTTTTTGTAATGCTGATTCCCCACTACCTATAAGAGGGCTTGACACGTAGTAGGCACTCATTAAATATTTGGAACAAATGAATAGACACCCGTGATACATATTGCTATCAATATTCTCAAAATTAGTAGAAATAGGGAAATTTATACCCAAATGCCATATCATCTTATGTATCAGTATTTCTAACCATTTTTGAGTCATGAAGTACCTTACATACCCCCAAAAAATGAGCATGTAGAAAATATTTGTAATATAACCTTCGAAATTAAGGATTTAAAAAAAATTAATATTGCCATGCAATGTTTCCCCAAAAGCAGTACACACACTTCAGCTGTAAAAATTTTAAGTAGTATAAGAACACATTTTTAAAATATGGAATAGTTTTATGTTCATTTTTATGGCTTCTTCTTTTGTGATGATAAGTTAAATTTATTTCCTTCATAGGCAGTGATATTAAAGTTTCTTTCAAAATAAATGTGCGTAAGATTAAAAAAAAAAGATATGTTGGGTTAAAGAAAATTATTAGGAGAAGAATAGTTCTGTCAGTACAAGTTGATATCAAGACCAGGAAGGAAACATAACATAAACAAAATGTTAGGGGAAAACATTACTAAAATACATTCTTCTGTTAGGCTGGAATGAGAAAACCTAATTAGTAGTATCACCATGCAACCTTCTCCCACCGAGTTTATATTTTTATTTTTTTATTTTTTAGTAATTTTTTTTTTTGAGAAAATTATAGATTCACATGATATTGTTAGAAAAAAAATGGAAATCTCATGTTCTCTTCCCCCAGTTTTCTCCAATGGTAATCCTTTGCAAAACTATAGTACAATATCAAAAATCAGGATATTGACATTGATGTAGTCCAGATACATATCTCCACCACCACAAAAATCTACTCTTACCTCATACCAGACACCTGGAAACCATGAACCTATTTTGCATTTCTAAAATTTTGTCATTTCAAGAATGCTATAGGAATGGTATCATACAGTATGTAAATTTTTGGGATTGACTTTTTTTCTATCAATATAATTCCTTGGAAATTCATCCACCCCACCATGTATAGCTGTGATATGTTCCTTTATATTCCTATATTCTGTGATACAAACATACCACAATTTGTTACTGAGGATTGCTTCAGTTTTTAGTTATTACAAATAAAATGACTATAAACAAATTTGCACAGGATTGTGTGGATACATGCTTGTATTTTTCTTCAATATGCCCAAGAGTTCAATTGCTCAGTTAAATGATAGGGGATGGCTACATGCTTAGTTTTTCCAAGAACTGCTAAATTGTTTTTCAGAGTGGCTGTAGCATTTCACAGTCATACCAGCAATGTGCAAATGATCCACTTTCCCCACGTCCTTGCCAGAATTTCATGTTGACACTCAATTTTATTTTATCCATTCTGATAAGTGTATAGTGATCACATTGTGGTTTTAGCTTATATTTACTTGACAAATAATGATGTTAAACATTTTTCATGTGCTTATTTGTCATCTGTATATTCTCATTGGTGAACTGTCTATTTATGCCTTTGCCCATTTTCTCATTAGATTATTTGCATTTTATTACTGTTGAGTTTTGAGGGCTATTTATATATTTTGGTTACTAGTCCTTTATCAGGTATGTGATTTGCAAATACTTTCTCCTAGTCCATAGCTTGAGTTTTGTTGGTCTTAATGGTATTTTGCAGGCCAAACATTTAAATTTTGATAAATTGAAGTTATCAGTTTTTCCTTTTATGGATTGTGTTTTTGATGCCAAGTTGAAGTTTTTGCCTTGCCATAGTGTTATTGCTGAATAGTACCTCAAATTTAGGCAGTTGATTTTTATTATCATAAAAAATGGTGTTGTACAACTCATTGTTCTAATCATATTTAGGATGTTGAAAAAATACTATTTACTATGTTGTATACGACTATTTCTGCGAAGTTATGAAAGAGTTCTCTTGCTCTCACTGTCAGGGAAAAGTGTGCCTTCCTGACAAAAACGCATATTTTTAAGCTAAGTAGTTAACTGCGAATTATGTAATTTCAACAAACATCTGTGTGTGTGTGTGTGTGTGTGTGTGTGTGTGTGTGTATTTTGTCTACTAAACATTTAGGACCAGTTTTATGGCCAATTTCTAACAAGACTTCTAGTTTAACATTGTATTTTTTCCATATTTTTGCATATTTTATCCATATTTTTCAGTTGGCCTCATTTGCTCATAAAATTTAATTTTAATATTTTAAAACTTTACTTTGTGTTGTGTATCTTTTAAGTTTAGTTTTACATACATATTGTTTTCTACATCCACATCTATATCTATATACTTTTGAACCACTTTAAAATATAAGTAAAAGAAAACAAAAGTGAAAGTAGTTGTTGATTTATTGAAAAGAGAATGACAGTGTGGCCCAAGACTAAAGAAACTCACCATTAGCATTTCTTCAGGTCACAGGAAACCTGAATTGGCAAGGCTTGTATCACTTTGTCTACAGAACAGGTAATTATCCATTGAAGATCTCAAAGAAAAATATTGAATACTAACAGAAGGAAAGTTTAGCAAAGACAGACACAAGACTGAAGTCCTTTCAAGGACACTCTCCTTGTACCCGTTTCATGACCCTGGGGTTATTGATATGTCTTGTAAACTGTAGACTTTTCAGAGTCAAATATTCGTTACTAATGATTTTGAGGTCATGATATGGAAACATAAGAAAAAGATGAAATGTAACTTTGTTTGATCCTCTAAATTGATAGATAACAGATTTAAATGACTTGATCTTGAAGGCCAGAACTTTCATATTCTCCTCGCTGATCTAGCACACCGTCCCCATTGATTTTAATTAAAAAAAATGCTTTTCAATATTTCATAATGAAGTGAATCTATTTACTTTGTGGTAACTATTCTTATTCACTTTTTACATAGATGCTGTGCCAAGGAATTTGAGTTAACTGACTAAAGTCTAAACAACATCGCTCTTGCACAGTAAAAATAGCATTTCTATGATTTACAGTGAACTTCAGGGTAGGAGTTATCATTACCTAAACTCTATCTAAGGGATTGGATCTCTAAATTAGAAAGAAACAAAATTAACTATTCAACTAGATGCTTCAGAAGTCAATAGAAAGGAATCTTTTTAAAGAGCTCTTGTTTGCAAATGAAAGCCCTTACTGTCAGCAAGCTTCAGCAAAGCTTAAATTCCCATGAGGATACCTCATCCTATAATCAGGCCATGCATATGCATTTTTAATATTTGTGAAGTGATATCACCTTGGGTGACCAGCACAAGAGACAAGGAGTTGTGGCTTGAAGTGAAATGCGCAGGTTACAAAACTGTAATTTATTTTAAAAACACTTTAATACATTATTTTAGTAATGAAATGCAGCATTTAACATCTCTATCACTGGGCAGAAGATGATGAAACTGGCCATCTCAATTTCTAAAATACTTTCAGTATCCAAGAAAATTAATTTGATAAGTAGACTTGATTCTTATCCCATATAAGCATCTGTCCAATGCTTTTGTTTAGGGTAAATTAAATTCTGCCTCATTCATGAGATTAAATAAGCAGAGATATCAATTCTTCACTTGACCTCTGGTTTTTAAGGAGGCTTGACACAAGAAGAATGCATTGAGAAATTTTTATTTATCATTGCATAAAAAATAAGAGGGTTTTGTTTGTTTGTTTGTTTGTTTAATTTAATGTGTTATGCCCCACTGCTTCTAAGTTCTAAAATAAAGATATTTCATTGAGGTCAGATTCAATATATTACAAAGCAAGGATTCAATCTTGTAATAAAAGCCAAGTCCATTGAATCTTTACCTTTCTAGAGAGATTAGGTTGGACCTCAATTAAAGTAATATTGTTATAGTCTGTGGCTCATTTACCTGTGAACATTGGTTACCAGAACTGTGATTTAGATCTAAGTAGGCAATCTGAATACTCTAACCTGACAAAATGAGAACCATTACTAATATCTGCAGTATAATACATTTTTTATTTGTGATTTAAAATATAGTAAAAATTACTTTTTACTATATGAAAGGTTGATATTGTAAGTGAATTAACATGTGCTAATTTATTAACTAAACACAAATTCTATACATGATCCCTGGTATGTGAAGTATTTACATAAAATATTAAAGGTATTACTGAGAGGTTTTCCACTTGTGCTTTTTCTATGTTTTCCACATTGTCTACATTGCTATGAAAATAAAATATTTACATTTTGAGATCAAATGTTACTTTAAATAAAAAAAAAATCTACTTGTCCAACCCCAAATTTGAGGGAAGGGTGTCATATTAAACATAATCTATCAGGGCATAATATGGAGAACACCTACATTGCTTAAACTAAAAAGGAATTATAAGGCAACAGATAAGAAAAGTCCATGTCAGAGGGATTCTCACTAGATACCCAGTGGCTGATTGAAAGCAGATCAGGAAAGGTTTCTCATACAATAACATGTCAAGGACTATTTTTTAGGGCCAATAAGATTATATGATTGTTGAAACATCAAGTATGGGTTGGTGGAAAGAAAACTGAGGGAGGATTTTCAGGTTGAAATTATTATGTGGGTTAAGAAAACAAAGTAGAACATAATAGTGTGTTGTAAGGGAGGGAGGGAGGGAGGGAGGAAGGGAGGGAGGGAGGGAGGGAGGGAGGGAGGGAGGGAGGGAGACAGACAGAGACAGAGACAGAGAGAGAGAGAACTATTTGAATGTAGAAATTGGGAACAGGGAGATTATATATTTTGAGGTATCTTTACTGACCCTTCCAAATCATAAACATAGACTATCTTTACTATGTAAATCTTATTTTAAACTATCTTAGCCATTCTGAATAGCATTGAAGCCAAAAATTCAACCCAGAGAACTTCTTATTGTCAGAAAGAGGACTGTGCAGCCTGATCTAGTTCACATCCTTTCCTACTTGGTTATATAAAAGACAATATGAAATTCTTTAGAATTGGGAATAAGATTGAAATGTTGCCTCAAAGGCAGACAACCTGACAATTTATGAAATTATGTATTTATTCAGCACATGGTCCAAGCTTTTGTGACAATGAGTTATGCAGGGCACAAAGAAGTCTCAGACTGGGACCTTGCCCTCAAGAGACTTTCAGAATAACCAAGGAGCCTCCATCTTATTTGCACATCTGAGGTGCACTTAGCACACTCCACAGCCATATCCAGAGTTTTTCATTGTGTAGTTAGATGAATGAAACATATTTTGATTCTTTCAGGAAAATATTTTTAAAAACAGCAACATAAGAAAGACTTGATAAAGAGTCAGTTTTTAAAATTAGGCAGGTAAAGGCATAAGGATAGTTATGCCAATTATTCACTCTTCTGACAGAAAGTGTTATGAGTTTGAAGGCAGGATAGTAAAAGGTTTGTGCTCTATTGTGAAAGCATCATGAACAAGTTGATTCTACATAGCTTCTTTCATAGTACCTTCTTTAATGTTTTCCCCATAGGTAATACACCCTCTTAATAAAATCCACTATTTGTATCTATTAGAAAAGCTCTGGGCCAATTATGGCTAAGTATTAAACAACTCAAAAAAAGTTCCCCTGTAGTGTCTAATTTATTCCATTTTTGTAAAAAAAAAAAATATTTCCATTACTTCATTTGGTAATGGTTACATATCAACAGTCAGGGGAAACATGCATGCAAAGTATGACATTTCTAATATCATTCCTCCAGGATGTGTTTCATGACAGAGACATCCTTAAGTCAAAGTTTCACTCATATCCAATGAATGCATCAGTTCTAGAAGGGAAATCTGAATAGAAAAAGGCACCATGTGTCCTGAATTGCAAAGCAGCTGCTCCTTCATTGTGACCCACTTCACTGGAAATTGAGTTATTAAAGTTAGGATTCCAATATATTTCCTCTTAATTAAACTAAATGTGGGGACTTCTATGAAAGTTGTTTCCTTACCTTTTTAAAAGTACGGTGGGCAATGACAAATTGATTCATAAAGTATGTATAGTATAAGCCTACAAAGTTTATGCCCAGTTTTCCTTCTTTAATCCTGAAATGCTATGCTTTTCTTCCCCCTGGAAAAATTGCCATAAAGACCATTAGTTGAGAACAAATTGTTTAGAACAAATTATATTTACGGTACCTCCGGACAGGAAAACACAAACATCACACCTGATTTCTATGGCAGAAAGTGCTTCAAAGGGATGTTCAAATGCAATCACAGACATGTATTCATTTTGATCATTTTCAATTCCACCTTCCCTTCTTGTTGATAACAGTTCCATTTCCAACCATTCATTTTGGTCATACACTAGTGAATTCTGGAGTATATCTACAACTTTTTGTGAGGTGTGAATCATTTAGATCCATTGGTTAATAAGTCCATTGTCTCTTAACAGCTGTCTTTCTACCTGATTACCCTTTATGAGAGTAAAATCTCCAAAATCCAAAATCCTCCCGTTAAAACTCTCCAAAATTAAAGATTCTCAATATTTGATATTTTATGCATTGTTTTGCTACTTTAATATCACACAAGTACAGGGACCAGCCAAGTGGCTCAGTTGGCTAAGAGCAGGAGCTCTGAGCAATAGGATCGCAGGTTTGATTCCCACATGGGCCAGTGAGCTGTGCCTGAGCTGAGTTGCTGCTGAGCTGGTGAGAGTGCGTGCTCTTAGCAGCAAGGTTGCTGGTTCAACTCCCAAATGGGATGGTGGAATACAGCCACCCACAACTAGATTGAAAGCAGCAACTGGACTTAAAGCTGAGCTTGTGCCCTCCACAACTAAAATTGAAGGACAACAACTTGACTTGGAGTTGATGGGTCCTGGAAAAACACAATGTTCCCCTTCCCCAATTCCACAACACTGTTCCCCTCCCCAACTCCCCAATAAAAATCTTTAAAAAAAAAAAAGTCACACAAGTACAAAGCTTCTGAAACCAGATAATAAATTAAGGTAACTAATGAAACTGAAGAATTGAGGGCCGGCCGAGTGGCACGGTGGTTAAGAGCTGGCTTGGGACGCCAGCGGCCCAGGTTTGGATCCCACATATAAGGGCCAGTGACACTGCCCTATAAAAAAAAAAATAATTGAGATAATACAAGCAAAGCAACCACAGACAGTAGCTGCAGTTATGTTGAGTTAGTAGAGAGGAGCAGAGATGTATCCCAGGCTTGTACTGTCAATATCTTTATGTCTAAATCTTGGCTGAAGTGAAAAACCCCTTGATAACCACGTTTGCTCACAAATTAATATATATATATATATATATATATATATATATATATATATATTCTCTTGAAAAAATGCAGTTGCTTTGTTTTTATTCTTTTTTAGGAAGTGCGTACTGTTACTATAAAATAACTATATTGAGATAGCAATACTTTCCTAAAATCTGAGTACAACTCCTCATATAAGCAAATGATAGATATTTAATGAAACCCCAAGATAACCAAGACACAAGAAAACAAGTTCAGTTCACATGTAGAATTGCCTCACTGAAACTGCATCTTGGATAGATGCAGGACTTTTCACAGAGAACATTTTAGAGGGAGAAGAAATAGGCCTCTTCTTCCAACATGTTCACAATCCAACTGTAATTCTGGAACTCTCATGCTTCCTTTCTTTGATTTTGTTCTTAACCGACTTAAACACAAAGTGTTCTAAATATATCAAAACCTTGAAAGAAAGAACCTTTAATTCAAATGTTTTGTCTTTCTCTCTAAACTTAGATTTCTTAGATTCTTCCAGGTGGCAGGCAGCTCACATTCTTTTATGAAGTTGAGTGCTCTCCAAAACCCAAGGCTCATTCAGAATACAGTAGTAGAGTGTTTGAGTGGCGATGTTAACAGTCCTTAAATACAATTGTCTGAAGAACAATTATAGTCAAAATATGAAGCAAGGCCTCCGAAAAGAAAATGGTCTGACTGTGAGAGCAAACTAGTTTATAAAGTCATTCTCTATTTCCTGGCTAGCTTTGAACTAGGAACACATAAATAGTGGAAAGACCCAGAGGAGAAGAACTCAATGGGAGCGCAGTCAAATCCACTATCATCTTTTGATATTTTAATTGTCTGCTTAATATTGTCACAACTGTATTAGGGACACCAAAGAAAAATTCCCTTTAATAATTTTTAGCCATTTCTCTTAGGTTTGTTTCAAGGAGAAAGACGAGGCAAGGCTGCATACTCCTCTTACCCAGTATATTATACTTCCTTATACTTTCTGCAGTAAAATATCTCTTACTTCTGAAACTATAATCATCTAGCCCTAGATGAACACACCCTGACTAGTCCCAAACACCTAAATCTAAGAGCCTATTTATCTACTAAAATTCATATTCAATTATATTGGATGTGTGGGATGAGGGTAGGGGTTGGGGAGGGCTCCCTTTGCCTGAGCTGGAAGCCAGGAGAGAGAAAGAGAGTGGCAGACAGAGATAAACACAGACAGAGACAGAGACAGGTATTTACAGCCTGCACTAAAATCTAGTGAATTAAGATTTCTCCCCAAAGATTTATAGAAAGGGTAATAAACCTTTAGGTAACATTTTATTTTGTGTTAGGCCAAACTGTGAATATAGAATGTAATAAGGAGAAAATAAGTGCATCTAATTTTTTTCCAAAATAAAGAACTTCAACAGTTACACTAAAATGATCAAGAACTTAGACTGTAGATTCAGCATCCATGGGTTGAAATCAGGTTCCACCATTGACTAGCTGAAGCAAGTCTCTTGTCTAAGCCTTAGGATACTCATCTATACATCATATGCAATATACTAATTAAATTAGGCAAAGATAGATTAGGTGAGGTAATATCTAACATGTACTTGCTGTCTAATTATTCCCTGTTATTTATTATTTAGTTCATTAATAAAGTATGATGAATTTAAGGTCTGTTAGTCCCTCCACCTAAAATAATTGTGTTTCCTTCAACATTTCATTTTATCTCCTAAGTCAGTAGAACCTTAATGGATAGAAAATGTTTAGTAGCCCACATTTCACAAAACAGTTCCTGGAATATGTCATTTTGAAAACTACATGATAAAGGAAATTGTTATTTTATGTTAGGGAAATTATTTGCTCAGTAATAAAAAGACTGGATGTTGATATAATGAAAAAGCCTCTTGTATACCATAAGTGTTAGATGCATAAAGGATTTTATCTTTCTCCAGAAACAACATGAAAGTAACCTTGAACAGCAACATTAAGTCATTTTTCAATAAGTCGAGATTAAATTTTCTTTTAACTAACTCGAACCATCTGAGAAATCCAACCTCTGTAAATGGATTGTTAAGAAAAACAGTAGAGAAACTGGCTCAAATAATGAAAATTCTATACAAATGACATGATGTGTGTCCTCATTGAAATGACTGATATGTTTGGAGTCATTGTTCAGATATGTAAGAAGAAATAAATGTGAAGTTGAAAAAAATAGGACAAAGTTTTTACATTAGAGATAACATTTACATATATTATTCTTTACCTTTATCAGTAATTCTTTGGGTAAGCAAATGACTTTTTCAAATAGATTTAATTTATGTGTTTCAACTCGTAATGCAGAAAACACAACTTTAACAAAACTGCATTTTGCACAGGAAGGATTACAAGTGAAAAATAATATAGATGGCAACAAGAAGTTATCAAACCCAGAAAAAGAAAAAGCCATACAGAGAACTTTGGAGTATGGATTGCATCAGAGAGCTTATTTCACCTTGAGTGGTCACAGAATTTCACATTCACATGAAACCCACTCACATTCCATGGAAATAGCTTTAGGTTTTGCATTCATTTCTGTAATGGAATGGTAAAGAAAGGTAGCACACATGAAGCATGTGCAAGTGTTGTCTTTTAAATCTGTTATCTGTTAATCTTCACAACAGGATGTCAAGGTTGGTTATTTTCACAGTTTAAATGAAACAAACTCCCATAAAAAAATTTTTCAACAGCTTACTCAAGGTCTCATAACTAGTAATGTGGAAGCCTGGAATTCAATCCCGGGCAGAAAAGCCTCTGTCTTAAGTCAGTTTTCCTAACAGTAAAGACTAAGGGAAGCCTGCTTTGGAAATTGATTTACCTGGATGAGTGAGTCCTTTCAAAGAAAGGTGAGAAGAAAACATGATAAGTCAAAAATGTTCAGCGAGAAAGTGGTTCCAGCAGACTGGCTTCACGTGGGCCCAAGGAAGCTCTGGGACACAAACTGCACCTCAGAGGCAGACACACATTTAGGCAGGGGACCTGCTCTTTTTATCTGCACATCAATCAGACACATGGTTGACTGTCCGGGTGGGGGACAGGGCACCAGGGCCTGTGGGCCAGGGGTATCTTGGAGGGAGAAGATGCATAATAGCGAGGGTGAAGGAGGAAGGCTCGTTAGCACAAGGGGAGAAAATACATTAGTACCCAGGGGTAGGGAGAGGGACCCTATTAGGTGAGGGTGGGAATGGGACAAGGTGTCACTGAAAGAGAGATGGAAAAAGTCCAGGGTTGGGGGACGAATCTCATTATGCTTAGGGCCAGTTTTCTGAAGCTAAGTATTTGTTAGCTATTGGCAGGCAAAAGAACAATTGGCAGATGGGGTCCTCCTAGTAAACAGAATCTAGACCAGGCACTAAGAAGATGCACTACAATCCCTATGTCCATTACACCATGTTACCTCTGCACATGAATAGTTCAAATGCCAGGATGTTGAATGCTGCAATGAATTGTTATCCTGTCAACACCCTGGAAGATGGACTCCTTATGTTATTTCCCCTGATTGCTGATTCTAATTCTATCCTCTTACAAAGGCAGGAACTTAACCTTGAAGGTTTTTGGCACATCCATATCCTTAGAGATCAGGAGTCCCCACCTCGACACAGACAATACTGTACAGTCGTATAATTTTATACAAGGCTGAAGATGGAGAGAGAGGGAGGGAGGGAGGGAGAGAGAGAGAGAGAGAAATGCCTGCTCAAGGGCAGATTTGTCTCACTTGCAAACTCAAAGTGTCTTACTTACATTTGAAAATTATAAAAATGTGTTTCTAGATAGTGATAATATATTAGCTGCAATGCATTAGTTATAAACTCTTAATGTAGAATTTGCTTGGGTTCCTCAAGTCACATAAAATTCATTTATATGACAAATTTTAATCCAAATTTATATAACCATAAGAAGGGGATGTTTTTTCAAGTATAGAAGATGGGCAATTTTCCCATCTATTTTCCATACTCATTGCTATTCTGCTTATAAGTCATGATTTTAAATTTTTTATTACTATTATTTTTTAATCTTAGTGCCTTTATACATTGCTGTTCTCTTCCTAAAATTTCTTTTCCCAAGCAGGATTTTTACCTGAATACTTCTAAGTGCTGAAACCTATAGAAAAGTCATCTACTTCTGTGGCACCTTCTACAACTCTCTCCTGTTCCCAGAGCTGGGGAACTTTACACTTCAGTTTGAGCATTTAGTCTCCCTCACACTTTACAAAGGGTCCATCTTATGTGTTTGGGCTCCCAAGCACTCAGCATTATTTCCTGGTACATATCAGGTTCTAAGTAAGCATTGATTGACTTAATTTACATATCCTTATTTGCTATTACACCAAAGAATTGCCAAGTTATCACTCTTGCTGGTTGCCAAATGTGTCTCTTATAGCTCACCATCCTTGGGTTCACGAAATTAAAGCTCTCCTGCAGGAAGACAAGAAGGTATGAAGATGTGGCCTCCCAAGCACAACTATCCACTTCCCTCTTCTTCCCTCAGAAATCCTGGCTACGAGGCACAGTATATGGTTCCATAATCTATCCAGGGTGAACGCAGAGCCCCTGCAGCAGAAGCTCTGGGTTAATGGACCTAATTTCCCAGAATTTATGACAGACTTCCTGATGCTCGCCTCTGTCCAGAAATCTGAGAAACTGCAAAGAAATGACCTCCCAGCATTCTTCACTTGCTCTTCACTTGAGCTCACATCAGCAGAAAAGTCTCAATGACAGTGATTGTTTACTACAACTTTCTGTTTTCTTATTCATAGTTTATTTACTCTGTTCTTCGGGATTTCTGATGAAAAGTCATATAAGAAACTCAGATTTTATGTTCAACCCTATGTAACTTGAGCCTGTCTCATCCCTTCCGTGGTTTTGTGAGTTTGGCTTCCCTTCAGCTATGCACTCCAGCAGAACTGGTCTCATCTGAGGGGCTTATTCCAACAGCACTGACTTTGTCAGCACCCGAGGGGAAAATGTTTACAATGGTCCTATTTCTTTCTTTCGTGTAATGCTGCTGTGTTGTCACAATCTCGTCTCCTCATCCTTAAGAGTATTCAGCCACAGCAATAAAAGGACTCAAAATCTAGCCACAGAATTATGGTAATGATTTTCTTTAAGTAAATAGCATACATTCAGTTGGTTCTATATACAGATGGCACCGTACCATACCCCACAAAGTGAAATGTATAATCATCCAATTGGGAATTGGGATAGAGGGAGGCAGGGCATTGTTTTATTATGCACCTTTCCTTAATACCATAGCATGCCTTCCTCATTCTGTGCTTCAGTCCTTTAGGGCTTCCCCCTTCTCAGTTCCCCTGAGATGTGGAGACTATTTGACCAAGCCACTCAGCTGTGAGGCAAGCTCACTTACTCTGAATCCATCCTTAGGTTACTATAACCTCAGTTACACTATGAATGAGGAAAAGGGACTCATCATCACCAACTATTTCCCTCCCACTTTCTGCCATTTTTTTCGGGTGTGTCCTCCTTATTGCCACACACATTTCAAGATTTTTGTTTGAAGACTATCTTTTTATATAAATTTTACACTGTTTTTATATTTTTTATACACACACACACACACACGAACACACCAGAAAACAGTCACTGTTGCATTTGGTTGAAGATTTCTCTTTTACAATCCAGACTCTTCTCCCCAAAACTCAAATTCAACGCCAGAAGTGCACACAGGAATCTGTTTATGGGCACTATGCTTACCACTTATCCTTAAAACATTCTGTTTTTCAAAAGTCTGGTTTGTGTTGTTGTTGTTGTTGTTTTTTTCTTCTTCTTCTTTTCCCCTAGATGTGCTTATTACAAAACACAGCCAGGAAATCCTGACAATACTTGCAGAATCTACTATACTTGCCACATTAAAGCACTAAATCAGTTTCCATCTCACTTGGTCCTCCCTTTAACATTCTCTCTGGCAACACTTATTTTCCGAGTCTATCACTTTTTCATCACTTCTTTGAGGTAAACACTCTACATTCAGCCTCTGAAAGGTTAAAAGTAGACAAAAACTAGTGGTTGCCTGAAAGAGCAATTCACGCCTTTCTACCAGAATTCAGTTTTTGCTTCGTACTAACTGGAATTATTTACTAAATTCCATGTTACAACCTAGGAATCAGAGTCTAGGGTCCAAATCCTGGCCCTACGACTTATGATAGCTGTAAAGGGATGATGGATGGAGAGGGGCTACAGACATAACCACATGGGTTTTGTGTTATACAGGTCCTCAGCATATTCAAAAAACTAATCTTTACACGTTAAGTTCTTTAATGAGAGAGTTACAATAAAAACGTAATTTAAAAGTGGGTATTGATAAATTTATGTTTTTCTAATATCTGAAAGTACCTTAAGACATAGTGTTGGCCTGGGACAAATTTCATAATTGCTACAATGATTATAAAAATAAATTAATAATAATTAATATTAATAATAAAATACCAATGATTGCTGCAAAATCATGACTAATCATCTCATGACGCTGAAGATTTTTTTTTTTTTCATGTATAGATGTTTCCAGCTCAGGCATGATCAAATCTTTTGTGAATTCAAAAGCATGCAAAAGTGATTCCTTTTTTATTTGGTGTCTCACCAATGAATTTTCATTTGTCTATCTTTCAGAGAAGTTTGTGTTGTTAGCTTGTCTCCATTAATTGAAAGAAAATCAAGTTAATATCTCAGGTGGCAAAAAAAAAATTGTCATCTACTTTGTTAAACAAATAATAATAATGATAATAATAATAATAATAATAATAATAATGAAAAACAGGGACTAGGAATAAAACTATGCCAGGTAGAAGAAAACATTAGAACCAAAAAGAAAAAGACCCATTTGACAAGCAAAGTTATATTTATTATGTAAAAGCCAGTGCCGAACCTTGTTGTAATTGTTAGAGATGAACAAAGTATGAACTCAAAGTCATTGTCGTTTCTTTATCATTTATATTCCTGTTAAAGGACAATTTAGGCATTTAACATGAAGTACACAATAGTTATTCATTTATAATGTTTTGTTTTCAGAATGCTTTATATTGGTTAAGCTCATTGTTAGGATGAAGTTGTCTCAATTTGCTGGATTGGCAATAAAACATATAATATAAGCATCATTGCTTCCATTTTGTTTTTCCTTTGTTTCGATTGTACTACTAACTAATTGTATGATTTCTGATAAGTGACTTGACATCTAGGAGCCTCAATGTGTACATTCATTCAATGAAAGGCTAGAGTATGTTTTCAATGTTAGCCCCTTATCAGATATATTTTGAAATATTTTATCGTATTCAGTAGGCTGCTTTTCCATTTTGTTAATGTTAAGAGTCTGATTTTAATTATTTAGTAAGCATGTAAGCACATACGTAAGTACTTTTTATGTGTAAGGTCATAAAGTACATGGGAACCTAGCCTTTGAAACAGTCACCTTCAGAAGACACACACTGAGTTCAAGGTTTGACAATTTGCAGGTATCATTTTATTGCTGGTAAATATCTAAGAGTCACCTAAAATAATTATTCATCATAAATATCCCTGTTTTTTAATCTCTAAATATTCCCTAGTTTGGTTCCCATCTCTTACCCCCTGCCCCCACTGATAGAAGCTTTTACATTACCTACAAACTAAAGCAGTGACTCACATCCTGGAAATATGCCATAAAAAATAAATAAATAAAAGATTCTAATAAGAGACTCCCAGCTTCTACTTCACTGTACTCAGCAGGGAAAAACTTATTTTGCAGGAATGGGACCCATTTAATTAGCAGAGAAGTGGAGAAGCAGTTAACAAAGAAGACAAAGCTGATATGACAGAGCTTCCAATACCAAGTAACACACCTTTTCTCTTAGTAACACACCCCTGGTGTTTACCTGAATATATTGCCCAGGTAAAAAAGACTACACATCTCAGCTCCCCTTTTACCTGGGTACAGCCATTTGACTAAGGCCAGCAAATGAGAAGTATTTGTAAAAGAAAGACATTATGTCCTTCTTGATGATCATGGAGAATGAATCAGCCCTGTAATTCCTGCCTTGATGTACATCATATATTTAAAAAAAAAAATCAACTTCTGTCTTGTATAGGACACTATAACCTGAAATCTTCAGACACATCCCAGAAACTGAATTTCAGCAAATTGAAGTAGGAAGACATACAGGCAGATATTCATATTGACTGACAAAATGTAGGCCAGCAATTATGGGAGCCAAGTCATGTATGACAAACATGTCTAAAACTGCATATGTGCCACTCCTTCAATCCTGCCAGGGTGCTAGCCTTTGCTTCATCCAAAAATGAAAACAAAGAGTGCCACAATAGGAAACAGGCTGCTTTTAGCCACTTGCCTCTGCCCTTTCCTCTCAGCACAGGAGCCAGCCAACAGGAATGCTACAAACTGCTTTACTGTGTTCCTCCAAAATGTAAATGTTGAAACCCTCACCCTCACTGTGATGGAATTAGGAAGTGGGGTCTTTGAGAGGTAATGGGGTCATGAGACTGGGGCCCTGGTGATGAGATTAGTGCCCCGATAAAACAAGGACCTTAGAGCGTGCTTCCTCTCTCTGAATTCTATCTCATCATGATGCAACGAGAAGAGAGAAGTCTGCAAACCAGGAGCAGCGCTCTCACTAGACACTGTATGTATTGGCGCCTTGATCTTGGACTTCCCAGCCTCCAAAACTGTGAGAAATTAATGTTTGTGGCTTAGGCCACGCAGTCTATGTGACTGAGCAGTCCAAGTAGACGGACACAAGGCAACTCTGCCTCCGTTATATTCCAGCTTCCTAGGTCTCAATGTTCCTCTCTGTTACTGTGAAAGTGGAACTCAGAGCCCTGGGTCTGGGCCACCTAGTTGTCATTGCCAAAGATTTCCTTATCGATAAAAATGGGTTATTATTACTAATTGCTACACAGGGTGATGTGGGATGTATGGACGTGTATGAAAATTTAAATCGTATTAATGTCAGATATTATTATGTCTCTAACACATGATGTCGACTCCCCCTTCAAGCCTGTTCTTGAGAATCCCTTTAATATGATGTCATTTGAGTAAAAGATTATGTAGGAGAAATGGGTATATTATTATATTTTCAAGTCCAGTTCTACGTAAGGAAGCAAGTGGACATACAGGAATCACTGTAATGATAAGTGGAACCAAACTAACAGTAGTGTGTTACCAAACAAAACCTATTTTCAAGAAGTTCTTATAAAACTTTAAAATATCTATGTGTAATATAAATAATTTACAATAATTGTATATATTCCACTACATACTAATATGTACTATACAGTATATATTATAAACACACATGCATCTGTGCATAAATATACATACATATTCATGTACAAACATGCACATATGTAAAAGTTAATCATTGTGACATGAAATCAAGCCTTTTTTTAGATATCAGTTTTGAGATGAACATGTCAATCTATGGGTTAAATCTAGAGCAGATATTGACTATACTGTACTATAGTACTTCACAGTGCCATCTTCTGATTGTCAGTGGAAGTACAGTTTCAGTAAAACAGCACCTAAACTTCCTAAGGAAAATCTGGCTGCCATTATTATCATTATTGTTATTGTTATTGTTATTGTTATTATTATGTGGTCAGCCTTCAAAATAGATTGAGCTCAAATGATGAACCTGTTGCTTTGCATAGCTGTAAAATAACGAGTGATACTATTTGTGACATGGGGATGTTGTGAGGGTTTCTATAAAAATGGGGCATAAAGCATGGGACCCCAGCTCTCGCATTCATGTGCTAGTATGTCAGAAGTCCCTTTTTTACATCAGTCTGCCTGTGGTTCTGAACAGCTTCCCAAATGCCTGAGTTACTTCCCAAATGCTCTACACTACACATTTTGTTGTTAACTTTTACTGTCTGAAGATCCTGACCTAAAGGCTTATGCCTACTAAATCACGGGTTCAAATCCCACCTTTACCTTTTAGTAATCTTGTAACCTTAGGTATAGTAACTTCCCTAATCCTTAATGTCCTCATCTATCAAGTACCTACAGGAAGTATGGAAAAGCGTTAAAGAATCATAGAAAACTGTGCAGAACAATTTTTACAGAAACAAATAACTTTGAACTACTGTTATAAATTTTTTAAATTAAATGATGAGCCTGAGCAGCTGAGATAGCTCTGTGGGATCATGCAGGTAGGAGGTGCTGAGCTGCAATTGGAACGCAGGTCAGTCTGATTCCTACCACGTGTCCCTAAGTGCCACAGTTAAAACCTGGACACCATCTGGAGACAGGTATAGAACACTGCAGTTCACTGTTGTGACTTTGGGAAACAACATCCATACATAAAGGCAATATTATACAAATATATGATTACTTTCTTGCACAGTAAAAACAATAAAACAAACATTACTTTAGCTACACCTGTAAAGAAAGTATCCTCTGCCATCTTTGCTTGTGAGCTTAGAGGGTACTTGACAGGAAGTTTTCTTCTCTCGCTGAATAAATCAGAACCCACAAATGAGAGTGACACAGGCTGACACCGGCTCTTTCCCATGCTTTACACTACACACTAGGAGGTGCTGTAGCATAGTGATTAAGAGCATGGGCTCTAGTGCTACTGGCCTTTGAATTTAAAATCCACCCACTGGTTTATAATCTTGGGCAAGTAATCCAACTCCTATGTGTCTTAGTTTTCACACATAAAATGGGGGCAACAACGGCAACCACCTCAGAAGTTGATTGTGAAGATTAACCTGGTTTAAGGTATTATACAAATGTTAGCTATTATTTATTTTCGTATCATCATTTGAGTCCTTTCTTGTGCTACGCAGAAATGCAAAGAATTAAAGCAATATGGCTGGTGTAGGTGCACATTGTTTAATCCAGAAAATTAATTGATTTTCTTTTCCTCATCATGCAAAAGCAACTGTTGTTAATAGGAAAGAGGAGGTGGTGGGAGATCAAAACTTTTATATTTACCAGGCTAGTATTACTTCTACTTGGTCTGAAAACTCACATACCCTGCCCCAAGTAGAAAACAGCTAACATTTGTATAGCCTCATGCTTAGGTCTTGGTTTTCATTGCCTCTTCATCATATAACTTGAAGCGATAAACAAAAGGTGAGAGGTGGAGTTAAGTTTTCATTATTTTCAGTGTACTGTAAGATTTCACCTTGCTGTCAAGTGCTTGGTAAGCAGAGTATACCCCCTGGTATATCCATGTTATATAGTTTTCTAACATTGTTTGTTTGAGCATTTTCTCAGCCCTATGCAGAAAGGTACATGAGGCAGAGAATTCTTTTCATGTAACTTGGTTGACAAATGCAGCCTGATGCATGACAAGATACTCACTGATTAAATTTTTTTTTTTTTTTTTTTTTTTTTAGATATATAGATAGTCACGGGATGTGGATTATACTGTGGAAGAGAGTCGGAGGAAGAGTAATAGATATATATGATATGGGGGGGAGTGGGGTGGTGTACTGGGGGTGGGGGGTTGTCACTTTGAGGGGTAAAATGTATAACTATTGCACTGTGTTGTACACCTGAAACTAATTAAAATAAATAAATAAATAAATAAAATAAATAAATAAATAAATAAATAAAATAAAATTTTTTTATACATGTGAAAACAGGTGTGATTTTGCCAAAACATCACTAGTTTTCCCAAGCTCCCGACTTCAACTGATGCTGACTAAATGCCAAAAAGAGATCCAGTTATTCTAGACACTATAGTTCTTAAATATTGAAGCACTGGTTTCCAAGCTTTCATGGGCTTGGAAGCATCCAAGTTCCATATTAAAATGAAAGTTATTTGGTTCCTTCCTCAGAGAACTTAATCCAATATGTTTAGGATAGGGACCAGAAAGTTGCCTGTATAACAAGCATTCTGGATGATTCTGAGTCAGGTACACTGAGGAATATACTTCAAGAGACAGTGATCTGAGGGTATATATGTTTTCTACACAGAAATATTGAAATTAGCTGGCAAAATTATGTATTCATAATAAGGCTTCAACTTGACTGGTCTTAAAAATAATTTCTTTAGCTAATTTATTTTAAGAATATTTTTATGTAGGCAGTCCCACCTTAGGAAAACATACAAATAATTTGCTAACATAGTGTAATTTCAAGATTCTTATTTGTATTATACATTATTTTCTTCAGTGTACTTTTACAGAGATTCATTTCTATAGGCAGTGCTATAGTTTCATTCAAAAAGCAATTTTCAGACATGAGCTAAGACTTGACCATTTTCCAGCTGGGAGAATATAGGCTAATCATTTAACGTGTTCAAAGCTCAGACTTTCTAGTGATAAAAACGTATGTGAGTATAATGTATTGCAAGAAAGCAAGGGTTAAGTGACAGAGAGTAAGCATCTAGAACACTTCCAGGGCAACAAATTAGTCCTCAGAAATATTGGCTGAACCTCTAACTTACATGTTATATAAAAGGACCAATTGAAATAAAGATGTACATAAAATACACAAAAAGGACTCGATATCTTTCAATATTTTTCTAAATTGTAGTGTCAGAAAAAGAACCGTTTTTCCCCATTTTTTATGTGAACTTCTTATTTGTAGAATGAGCTCACACTTCACTCTGTGGGATATGAAGGGAAAAGCTACATGCTCTTAACAATATAAAGCTTCCTCAACCATATCTGCTTCTTGCCAACATGTCACTTCAATTTTTCATGCATTTTCTTGTTTCTTTTATAATTCAGGGGGCTTTTCCCCTCCTTTCCTGTCCAATACTGAGTTTATCAGTTTACTGCAAAGACCAGCAATGAAAGACAGCTATAAGCATTAGAGAAAAGAAAATGAAAAACACACGAAAAAACATTAAAAACAGCAAACTTTCCTCTGTATTGGGGAACTTTCCTTTCTACTCTAACCATGTCTGTCCAATAACATAGCATTCAAAGAGCCCTGTGTAATCTCATTTTCCTCTGCCATCCCAGCCCCTTCTCTACCATTTTCAGGAGATCATGACCAACCTCACCCCACTGTAAGACTAGTTAAGTCTAAAAGTCCAGAACCCTTAACTTGTTAAAAGGCTTTTTAGTGTTTATGCTGCCCTGGTTTAAGATACATCTCTTTGGTCCTGCCATCTTTAGATAAACTTGAACAATGAACCTTTTTAAAAGCATTAATGTGATATTATGGTAATATAATGTAATAACATGTTTAATGTTTAACCAGATTAGCAACATAATTTGGAGCTTTCAGATTAAAATAGAAGCTAGGTCAGGTCATACAGGTATTTCTTATTTTTCTTAAGGATGTTACAGGTGTTTAAATCAGTGTTCCCAGCTAGGATTCGTTAGGATGATCCAGAATTGGCTTTCATATTGTCCTCAAATTATCTGCATGAACTTGGAGGAAAAAAATATTGAATTGTACTTCTCTGTGCTAGACACTATTCTTTATATGCACTAGCTTATGCAATCCTATTGACGAATCTATGAAAGAGGCACTGTTATCTCTTTCTTGATGAGAAAAAAAACATGGCTAAGAAATGTTAATTGACATTTCCAAGGTCATGGAGCTAGTAAGGCTGATTCAAAGTCTGCTCGATTCCGTATTCTTTGGATTTAACCCATGTGACAAGGCAAACATTTCCTGTAACTCCTATCCCATTAGTCAGTTACTCACTTCAATAAGTGCTTCTAGGTACTCAGAGTTGTGTTTTGAATCAGAATCAGAAGGGTAAGAAATTAGAAACTCTCATGAACCTCTTGAGGACAGGCAGGAGGAAGTCACAGAAAATAACATCCTCTGTAGGAACATGAGATGAAGGCTTGTCCAGAATTTGCATTAGCCCCAGTCAATACCTCAGCTCAACTGCAAGGGCCACTCTGGGAGGCAGCAAGTCATCGCACATGCTTCCTGTTCCTTTTTTTTTTTTCTGTCTTTCCTATGGATCCTTCCTCCCCACCTTGCCTCCAGAAAATAAAACATGGTTTTATTATTATGGCAGTACCAGTCAAAAACTTTGAAATTCATTTACTTTGATTTTTAATAGAATCATTAAATTAAATGTTGATAGCCTCAGGTGTCCGATATAAAATCAATACACTAAACTGTAATCTTTATGCAAAGTAATAGCTAACATGGCTTAGGATATCCCAAGGGATGACAAGTACAGTTACATAAATGCATTAAGATAGGACTTAAACATATATATTTTCAACCCTAAATGTTGGATTTCACATTCCAAATTATAGATGAGAAATTTAAGTCTCAGAGAGGTTAAGAAACTTACCCAAAGGCAAAGAACTTGTGATAAGCACACGTAAGATCAAACTTTTGACCACCTGACCCTAAAAATGCCATATAACCCTAAATTGCTCATAGGCTATGATGAAAGTACAGAGACATATAAACCAAATGAAAAGTAATGCTACCATACATTAAAGTGGGAAGTGATCATATTTAGGAACTCATCTTTGTAAGATACATAGTTAAGTATGCTGCCCATTGAACAATACCAAACAGCTGCAGCATAGGCTGACTAGATGAGAAATGTATAAGCAAATATCTAGCTAGGAACTGCATCTACAGGAAACAGTTTCAATGGAAAAGATCCCAAAGACACCAAAACTGCCATCTTCCAATAGAACTGAGAGATCACCAGCAGCCATTATGGGTGTATTTCCTGAGAGGTAAACTGTATTTGAAGGTGAGAACTCATTAATGGCTCTGCTTTGAGTTTTGAAAATGACCTAGAATTTTTTCTAGGCCAGCTCATTCTTCCAAAAGCAACCAAATGCAGGCAAACAAATGGTGTTCAACACCTCATTACTATAATTTCCTTTGACTGTATAGCCTGTTCTATCTTGATTACGTGATCAGATAATTTGTTTTAAAATTACCTTATACTCCACAATAATTACAATAGTTCTGAATATATTAATGGTACCAAGAAGGGTACCATTCTTGTTTACAGAAGGGATATATCCTGGAGAGCAGTCAGATGACAGACAGAAAGTAGAAAGGGGCAAGTTCTGGGTTCCTGTTTTGGTTTCCCTCTGTGGCCTTAGATAAGGCTCAGTCTTTCTAGACCTCAGTTTTCTCACCTCTAAAATGAAAGGCTTTGGCTTAGAACACAACCATGTATTTAAGCATATTTCCCAATAATGGACTTCTAGAAGTACACTCAAAGAGGTTCAAACACTTGAAAGCAACACCAAAAATGTCAGACATAATTGCAATGCAATCACGATCTATGGCATACAATATCCCTAGTGTTTATGAAAGCATTCTCAGAGCCGTTTACTTGGTTGACCTTCAGCTTTTATCTGAATGGAATAGTTTACTTTTGATATTTCTTTGCCTCCTATGAAGCAAAGTTCTTAAATATCCCAGTAAAATGTGTCCTTTCTCTGATGTAGACTTCATATGATCAATGTTATCTTTTCTTCCTTTATTTTTATAAACATTTTTACCTTTTATAGATTGCTAATACATGATGAAATCCATTAACAAGTAGAAAAAGTTGCAGAAAACTTTATATCAACCTTGCCTATGTAGTTTGAAAGTATCCATTTTTATTCATTGACACCTGTGCTCAGGTCTTTGATTTATTTTGATTTATGCACTCTAAATGCAATAAAATTTGAAACATATATAAATAGCTAAATGTATATTTTTGTGCTAAATCATATTCCCTATGATTAAATTAAATGTTGCAATTTAATAGTTTTCACCAAAGTACACAGCACCATTCAGGTACTTTGCCACCAAAACACCCCTGAAAGAGCCAGCCTAGCAACCAGGTAATCCTCATTAGGTATCCTGCTCCCTCTCTTCTTTGCCAATATTTTGGGGGGTTTTTTGTATGATGACTGTGATTCTTGTTAATTGGTTATCCAAGTGATTCATATCCAAGTTTTAATTCATTCTATTATATCCAGATCAATCACAGATACAAAAATTTCATGAAAATAGTAATAACAATATGGTAATAGCTGCACAGTCGAACCCTGTTGAGCACTTAATGTGTTCCAGGGAATATGGTAAACTCTTTTCCTAGAGGAACTCTCTCAGTCTTTACCACAACTCTCTCAGGTAGTTTCTATGAGCAGTCCTATTTTCTACATGAGAGAACTGGATAGAGAGGATAAGCAATTCACCTAACATCACACAGCTAGCAAGTGTTGCACAAAATTGAAGTTGATTACAAAGTAGCATTGCTCTCATTGATCTTGGAAAGCAGAAGTTTCTTTGGGGCTTCTTAATTGGCATTCTTCATTCTTTCCTCTACTCACACTTAGAACTTTGTTTACAATGTCTGTTGTGATTTATCCAATTTTGTCTTATAGGTGATTATTTCTGTACATAACTAGATTATGGGGCCATGCATTTGTAACTAATATTTTTTTTTGCCCTGATGCCTTATGCAATGTCTGATTCATTGCAGGCACACTTTTAATACATGATAATTAACATATCAAAGATATCTCTAAAGGGTATAAAACAAAAATTTTAAGGGATTTTTTTGGATTCTCCAGAGACAAAAACTAAGTGTTAAACATTATCTGTTTAATCAAGTTACTTAAATGATTTAGCCCTATTTATTAAGGGGGTTTTCCTCCAGAAGTGAGTCAAAGACAGGCAAACACACATACACACACACCCCCGACAAGCATTCTCATAACACACATGAGAAAACATCATTTCATAGAACCACATATCCTTCGTCATTTTCAGTGATTGTGCTCCCTGGTTGGTATGTCGAGCTTTTTATCTCAATTACATAGAGAGTGGTCTAGGATGACTGTACAGTCAAATCACAAGTGGTTGCGGTATCCCCTTCATTAGTCACAGGAAAATTTAATCTACAAAGACAATCCCCAAACAAGTCATTTAAAAATACTGCTATTGGAAATAGACAACCAAGGTCTGTAATTGAAATTTTAAAAGTCAAAACAGTTGCTTGTTAATATCTTCTTAGCCCAGAAAAGGCATCTAACTAGATTACACAGAACAGTGTAATTCTTATCCTGAATGAATATATGTGGAGTCAGATTAAGGTGTGTGTGGTAAGACTCACTGTGTACAGGGTTTGGGAGAATAATCCCACACTACCTCAGAACAATTTGGGGGCGTTAAGAATGCCTCCTACATCACATATATTTTCTTAAAAATGAAAACTTCCTGTGTCCTTCTTGTGAATCGTTCCTTTATCCTATACATCAACTTGATTCTGAGGTTAGATTAAAGCACAGAGCACATAAGAACCTGGGGCATCGTCAATATGTAGTCTCCTCTAAAAATAGATTCCAAAGTAAGCATGTGGCATGAGTGCTGATCAGTGAGCCCAGGAGAGGAATATAAGGTGACCCCTATTGGGAGGGCTATCACCGACCATCTGCTTAAAGTTCTTGCTCAATGGAAAACCACCATAAGTCAGTAGACCTTCCTTCCTCCCCCGCCATGCTTCTCTCTCCATTAAGTCATTTAAAACTCAATAAACCAAAAGCATCAAGAGTAGAATCACAGCATAAAGGGAAAGAGGTTCAGCAGCCCAAAGCACAAGGCTTCTCAAGCACACCATGGGTCCCTTTTCACCAACAGCTTCTAAAGGTTTTTTCACCCTGCTATTCCTTTCAGTGCCTCTACTGCTTCTTTCTGAAGGGAACTGCTGGCTGCCTTGGAACCATGATTTAATCCTTCTACAGAATGAGGCTATTTAAAAAGTACGGTCACTCTGCTCTGAAGCTATTAAACCAACACATTTGTTTTCTTTAACCACATTTATTTCTGCACAGGTTAAATGTGTTTCTGCATTAACTACATTATTCATAACATTATTTTGAATTTTCTGAGTTTATACATACTTTCTAAACAGAAGAGACTATACACCAGGAAATTAAACAGCTTTTTTTTTTCTTTTTCTTTTTTTTTTTTAATCCTATGGGGTTTACCAGTAAGACAGATAATGATTCTCATCTATTGGTGAAGGTAAACAAACATTTAGTTCATTTAGCTTTTTTTCAGGACAAATAAAGTAACTCTGATTGGGAGGTATCAATGTTATTCACTACGGTGAAATTATGAAATTTTTTGTGCCTCAGCATCTCAAGTTGTTACAAAAAAGGTGAGAATGAGGAGCAAGCACAAATAGGAAGCTATTCAAAACTTCATATTTAAAAGGCAGAATTGTTTTAGAGTTTTCAGTCCTGTGGGTAGAATATTATAATAAAGAATCTTTCTCTAATTGCAGCCTTTGTTTTAGTGAGCACATTCCTGTATTTTAAAACAGAACTGAACTTTAGACCTATTGGCAAAATAGTAGCAAGGCATTAAAGAGCTATGCTCAGAGATGTTGAAACAAATACATTTTTGCATCAAGAGTCTCAGATCTATACTCCTCATACTTTGAAAAGAACTTGACAATTAAAGAGAAGTAGTAACACCCAAAAACTATAGGAAAATGCAGCAAGAGCCACACTCTGCTAATGCATTCATACAGTCTAAGCACATGAAATGCCATTTGGTTCACATTGAGGACCACTGACTAAGAAACTAAGTTAACAGAAATCTTTGGCTAGAAAACCCACTGTCACAGGTGGCCATGACTGAGCTACAGTTTTTCTCAGCAGGACAATAAGCTCACCTCTACTACCACAACTGCTCTTGCAAACCTGTTCAGCTTAGGTTCTAATCTGCATATTAACCATATGTCTACAAGAACTCTTAAATGTTGCCAAGAGAATGGCTTTCTATTAAAGTCCATTAAAACATAATCTCTTCTTGCAAAATGACTAATAGTACCATATTATTTTTTAAGTTTGCTCACTATCACAAGGTTATCTGGGTATCCAGTGAAATAAATTGCTACAGAGCAAATCACAATAGCAAATCATGCCACTGATTATGGAAAGTTTCACTTTTTAAGCCCAGCATGCACTTTTTGTTGAGTTAGCAAGAAGGAAAATTTAAAGACCTGTCACAGTTTCCACATGCAGCCAACAATGAAGAATTTTCATATCTAAAGTAAACTAGGACTGACTAACCCATTTTTGTTGTGATAAATGTGTTGACTATTTTTTTAATTGTCCTTAAAAACTAACACTTTCATAAAATGTAAGATGATGGTTTTTCTGTCTCTCTTTGTATTATGTAACCAACATCAAAACTTTAGAAAGAGACTATAGAGCTTGCTGAGCCACTTAAATTATAGCATCCTTAAAAAGCAAATGTGCTTTTGGAACACTAGAAATTTTCTTAAAAAAATCACTTTGGTCTAGGTTTTGACTATTTAAATATTTATTATTTTATGCATACATTGATAGGCATCTACTTAAGTGTCCAAACTTTGAGAATTCCTTTTTCTAGAAAACTCCACAAGTAATTATCAAACCACAACACATGAGTTCAGAGTAAATGGCAAGACACTTCAAAGGATAACTGTGAGACACAATTTCCATTAGGTTGTTTACAGCTTACCGCACATTAACAAGGGTTCAGTAATTGGAGTGAATTATTATAATACTAAGTAGCAAAGTGATTTTAGAATCATCAGCATTTTGTGAACTGATGTGATGAGCAACCTTCAGAGAAAATAAAGAATACAACTCATTTTACATTAGTCTGGGAAAGTCACCTGGGCTTTGTATGCAAGAAAAAGACTCAGTTCAACTATGGGGGAGAAATCTAGTAGACCTCCCACTAAAAGGAAAGTTTGGTTACAAGAGCCTGAAAGAGGTTATGTAGATTAGGGATGGGCTCCAGAATATCATGGCCTTGATTTGTCACAGATAATGAGTTTCCTTCATACTTCTTAATTTCAGAAATAGCTATAACACTTGTCTTCTTTTCATTTCTCATCAGATGCACAGATAATGTGTCCATTCACATAGATTTGAAAAGATCCTCGTCCTGTGTGGATTATTTTATTTTAGAGTAGCCAAGGGAAAGAGGTTGCTGCCAATATGCTGCTGAGGGCATGCAGAATAAAGGCTCAGTCCTGGGCAATGAAACAGTCCAGCCTTGTGCTGCTCTTGCGGAAGATGAATGTAAGCCCATCACCAACTTTGGGACTTGATCAACAGTGGGGAGTCACAAAACTCTTTTCAATCACTGCATTTTAAACCTCCACTTAAAATAGCTCCTCTGTGCTGGGGCTTCAAGTCCTGTCTATGGCCAATGATGGAGCACAGTACTTAACTGTTTTTGACTGGGGTCTCTGCAGCAGCAAGCTGAGAGTGTCTTTTAACTTTTAATCACCTTGTGTGCTTAATTAGACCCATTCACAAGACAGCCAAATGAAAAAGCCCACCATCAAGCCCACTTAAGATGTTAAAACAGGCCATTTCACAAGTCCAGGAACTTTAGTGCAAGGCTTACTACCTTCCAGGATAGATAATTTTTCTCAGGTTCCCTGCACCTTAAAATCAGACACGCTTCAGGGAGTAAGAAGCTCAATGACTATCAGGACAGCTCTGATGTAAAGACACTGCCTGGTGACAATTCACTCCTTGTCTCTCTATGCCCTTTATTTTGGTGGGTTGCTGCATGTTATCTTTTGCTAGTATTACTAGGGCTGGAAGGGAAAGCTCTTGGTACCCTCTTGGGAGCAATACTGAGACTTTCTCCAAAGACTGGTATAACTAGAAAAAGGCTCGGCTCTCCCGAAAGAATTGTAGAGCCCTAAAACATAGAGGGACCCTCTAACTTACGCAGGATTGCAAACAGCTGAAGTGTGTGTCCTTGGCACCACAGGTGACCTGCCGTGGGAAGCACCTATGGGCAGCGCCCCGTGGCTCAGGTCCCTCAAGCTCCTGGACTCACCTGGTGCTGAGGACCAGCGCGGGCAGGAGAGGCAGCAAGTAGTGCGCTGGGCTGAATTTCATTCTGTCGCCTGCCGGGGTCCTCCTTCCCTCGCTGCCTTCGCTCTCCCTCCTCCTCCAGTTCCTGTCGCTCCTAGGTGCCCGGTTCTGTCCTCGGCCGAGCCCTCTCCAGCATCTGATGGAAGGCAACGGACAGACAGACACCTTGAGAAGGCAGGCGCTGAGAGCGGGGAGTATCTTTGGGAGTGATGTCACCGGCGGCGAGTGGAGCCCTGCCGGGGATTGTTCAGCACCACCGCTCCCGAGCCCGGAGGGCGCGCTGTCACTCGCGCTGGAGGCGGCGCGGGGAGGGCGGGGGTGGGGTGCCCAGCGATGATGGCCCTGCACGCTCCGGTCAACGGGCTGCACTCCCCCGGCCGCACGCTCGCCCAAGGTTGATCATTGATTCCCGCTGTCTCCGAGGATGGGGAAGGGCGGGGCAGGGGAGAGGGGAAGGCTAATCTGCCCGTAATTGAACCAGCGTACTCAGCAGGGGGTGAGACAATTGAATGGGAAAGACTATCAGACGCTAGGAGTTGCAGGCAGGTGTTCCTCACCTCATTAAACAGCGTTTGGAAGAACGTTGCTCTGGAGATAGTATTTAAAATATTACTCTAATGAGAAACACATAAGGATTCGCCTGATGCGGAAGCCAGCGCAGCAGGAGTAAGCGGCTTCCAGAAATGTACTCGGAACCCATCCTGACATTGCAAGCTTCTTAGTCCGCAAACGTGGACTACGAAGAGCGGTTTCAGGACCATGAAGACATCAGCTGCGTCTGGGTTTTGAAGATTTCTGATCTTTCTCTGATTTTAATCTGTCTGCTTGTACTGGCAACTGGCAATGGGGTTGGAGCTGGTGGCCCAATTGCATTCACCTGAAGAGGTGGATTTTCTTCAGGTGAGGAAACATAATCGAGAAATTCACCAAACTGTTAACAGCGATTAACTGGAAGTGGTGATATGGGAAGGCAGAACATTTCAGGTGTTGCTTTGCTTTCTATATTTTCCAAATTTTCTATAATAGACATATGATATTAGGAAGTATTATTTTGAAAAATTAATTAGGAAAATGAAATAACACAAGTCTAATACGAAAGAGCACTTTGCAAAAGCAATTCTGGCAAACAGAGCCAACTTCACCTACTGAGATGTTCAATTCTGGGATCTTTACAACATGGTATGTTTTTGTATTCCAGCAGGATGTCCCGGTTCAATAAATGTCTATAAAGCACTTCCTCATACATTATTTTATTTGATCCTTACAACAGCCATCCTAGAGATATAGAAATTAATATTATCCCTATTATAGTGATAAAGAAACGGAAGACCACCAAGATCTGAACTGGATTTTTTTTTTTCACAATGCACTGGGCTCTTCTAAATCTTAAGCAAAATCCACTGTTGCCCAGAACATCATTCCTAGCATAATTACCCCCGTGATTGACACCGAGTTGAGGTTCAATAATGGCTGGAATGCACCAAAGGCCTATCTGGCAAAGGTCAGATGGTCTTTGGGAATTTCTATCCAGAAGGTTCGGCTCATATTCCATTTTTTTTTCAGGGGCAAGCCATTTACTGCAAAAGTTGGATTATGCGTCTCCTTTAACCTAATTTTTGAAGACGTTATTTGTAGGAAAAAATTATTATAAAGCTTTATTTTAAAGAGGATACAAGTTTAAAAAATTAACCATCACATTTACTGATTTGTTTTTCTCTTTTTAATAGGATTGAAGTTGAAAATATTCACACAGAACATATATAGCTTTAAAACCCCAGGCCGCAAAAATAGATGAATAATAACTTTTGCAAACTGGATACCAGCCCCTTGAGCAATAGTAAAATCCACAACAGATATAACTAGGCAGATATAAATCAATTCACTTGTGAATTGCATGTCATTTAAATAGAAAAATTGCACTATACTTTGCTAAAACAGAACTCTGACTCCAAAGGAAAATATGTATTTCAGCTTGTTCCTGCCAGAATTGTCTAATAATAGATTCCTGCTGAGCTTGGAAGGTGACCATTGAGCTGCATACTCAACAAAGACATATGATAGTACTTGGTAATAAAAAAGTGTATACTAGGAAATAACACTCATATTTGTAGAACACATTTTTGCAGAACAAGACTGAGCTCATTATCTGTGCCCTAATCATAGGAACCAAGTCTGGTAGTCATGTTCGTTATATCCTCTTTTGCAGTTGAGGTGACAGGTTCAGATAAGTTAGGTAACTTCCTCAACATCACTCAGTAATTTCTATAGTGGAGATGACATTCAAATTCAATTGGCATCTCTGCAAAACATTTGTTTTCTTCAGGAAAAGTTTCCTTTTTAAATTATATACCTATATAATAAAAGACTTTCCCCAACCTAAATTGTGTTATTTTTTTTTATTAGATCACAACATAAAACAACAGACTACTGTAGATTGTCAACAAGAAAAGGAAGTATCAGAATGAACTTTATTTAGAGTTTCTCACTGTTATGTTGTGCCTCCACAGTGGATACCAACAAAGAACCACAAGGTTTGTTGGTCTTGATGCATTGTATGCCAGCAGACAAAAAGAGACATCTATTTAAAAGGGCATAAGAGCAACAGGGAAGTACGCCTTAAAAGGTGAACCTAAATGAGATTCTAGGAACTCCTGCAGATGTACAGGACTGAAGTATCATATGCTGAATTCAAGTATAGATCTGCCTCTCAGCAGAAGTCTTTTCTTTTTGGGAGATTATAAGAGCATAAGTCTCCATCACCCATGACATTCTGTCCACACTGTCAGGAAAAACTAAAATGCAGAATTAACTGTATGGCTTCAGAGATTTGGTATATAAATGTTAAAGATGCAGCAGTGAAGACAGAGTTCACTTAGCTGAAACTACCTGACCTATGCTGAGTCTCAACACTGACCTCAGCAAAAGTGGTTTGCGGAAACGATACTCAAATCTAAATGAAGGACATTAGGAAAGTCCATGCTGTTACATTGAGAGACTGGTGTCCATAAAACGCATAGACTGAGGTACACAGAGGGTCTCTTTATAAAACAGCTTTGTTAAGATTTAATTCAGAAACCAAATACTTCACTATTTTAAAGTATGTACTCCAGTATTTTAAAACATTATCATGAGGTTATGAAATTGTCACCATCATCTAATTCCAGAACATTTTCCTTATCCCCCGCAAAAAAAAAACCCTTCCCCACCAGCAGTCACTCATCACTCCCTTCATTCTCCTTGCTCCACACCCTTTGCAACCACTAATCTACTGACAATCTCTACAAATGTACCTAATTTTTAACATTTTATATAAATCGGGTCATACTATATGTGGTAGTATGTGAGCAGTTACTTCATATTCATGTTTCTATTATTCACGTTGTAGTACGTGTCAGTACTTCATTCCTTTTCATTACTGAATACTGTCCACATTGTGCTTATTCATTCATTGATTGATGGACATCAGGGTTGTTTCCATGTTCTGGCTGTCACGCATAATGCTGCTATGGACATTTATATAATAGTGCCTCTGTGGATCTCTGTTTCCAGTTTTTTTGGGGTATATGTAGGAGAGGAATTGCTGGGTCATATGATAACACTGTGTTTAATTTTTTCAAGAAACTGCCGAACTGTTTTTTGTTTGTTTGCTTGTTTTAAAAGGCACCATTGTGCATTCCCAGTAGTAATATATGAATGTGTTGATTTCTCTACATCTATGTCAACACTTGGTATTTTCAGATGATGATGATGAGAAGGAGGAGGAGGAGGAGAAGGAGGAGGAGGAGGAGGAGGAGGAGGAGGAGGAGGAGGAGGAGGAGGAGGAGAAGGGCAACTGTCATCCTAATAGGTGTGGAGTGGTATCTTATTGTGGTTTTGATCTGTATTTATCTGATGGTTAATCATATTGAGCAACTTTTCACATGCTGATTCACCATTATACACAATTTTGGGAGTTATGTCTATTCAAGTTCTTTGCTCATTTTAATTGAGCCATTTAAGATTTATATCTGAATTATGAGTTCTTTATACATTCTGGCTACAATTCCTTTGTTAGATATACAATTACAACCATTTTCTCTGAATCCTTGGGTTAACTTTTCATTTTCTTGATGGTGCTATTTTCAGCAAAAAAAGTTTTAATTTTCATGAAGTCCAATTTATCTATTATTAGTATCTAAAAAGGATTTATTTCACTCAAGTCATGAAAATTCATGTCTATATTTTCTCTTAAGAATTTTGTTGTTTTATCTATGATTTGGAGTCAGTTTTTGTAGATGGTATGAGACAAGCATCCAACTTAATTCTTTGCATGTCTGTATCTAGTTGTACAAGCATCAGTGTTGAAAAGGTTATTCTTTCCCTCATTTAGTTGCCCTGTTATTTCTTCTCTCTCACAGCAATATGTTTTCATCATTTCTGTATTTCCTTTTCTATTCTTATATTCTAAACTCTGATATCCCTAGAATTTCACCTTCTATCCTCGTCTTTTAAAATTCGGTGTTTTTCTTCTTCTTGCAAACTTACCATTTTTATGATTTTTACTATGTCCAATATGATTATAAGTCTAAAAATATATCTAGCTAGACTTCTTTGTGGAGCCCTTACCTAGGTTTCCTTTGGGTACTTCAAAGTCAAACTCAAATGCACTGAGTTTTTGTTCTTCCTCTCTCTGTTTGAGCATTCTTTTGTTTATTTGCTCATATCTCCATTCATTTAGTCACCCAAGTTATAAACTTGGGAGTCATCTATTACTTTTGCCTTTCACTTCTTCCACATTTTGTCAATCAACAAGTCCTGTAGATTTTACTTCCCAAGTATTTCTTTATACCAGTTGCCCCACCCCAGTCACCAGGGCTCTATTTAAGGTTTATCATCTTTTGATTCTAACACGTATTCCTTATTCTCAGATGTATTTCTGTCATATCCATTCCCCCAGTATGATCTACCTAAGTTGTAATTATTTTTATTGCCCTATGCTCCTAGGAAATAACTTTCAATAATTGTTTCAGTACATATCTCCTCTGTATTCTTTCTTCAACTTTCCCATTGCACTCCAGAGTAACAGAAGTTTTCATTGATGTGACTTTACAATTTTTCATGTTATTCCTTCTTCCTGAAGTGTTCTCTCAGTCACCTTACCTGTACCTTATTTAGCCATTTAAGGCTTATGGTTATCACCTGTTGTAGAATACTTTCCTTAACCCATCTGCCACTACAAACTTGGTAAGTTCTCCCTTTTCTGAGTCTTATGACATGTGGTATATGGACTTGGTATTGCACTTTTATAATATTATTTTGTAATTCCTATTCCTCACTATACTACAAACAGACTAAGATTACAAAGGAGATATTTCTCACTTCCCTCAGTTCCAGAGAAGTGAGGATACTATAAAAAAGAAATGTATTTTTGCTTATATATTTTCTAAGGCAGTCACTAATTTTATTCATGTATCTATAAGCCTGAGGGTTAAGGACTTTAAAAAAAAATGTTTTATATGGTTCATTGAAAATGTGTTTATTGTTTTTATACTCACTGTTTTATTGTTGCTAATGAAAAGTATTATCTTTCCTTACCAAATATACCCTAAGGAAGAGAAGAAAAATATACAGCTAACACAGGCATCTGTATCCCGCACAAAAACACAAGAAAAAAAAAATAAGCAGACAAAATATGCAAAAAACAAAAACAAAGAAACCTTCCCTAACACACACACACAAAAACAAACCCTATACCTTCCTGTTCTTTTGAGCCAAGTTTAACACACTGAATGGCTCTGATTCACTGCATTCCTGGCTTTGACTCATTGAATTCCCCAACTTCTTGATATGTCATCCTGCTAGTTCACATGAATGCTAAGAAGTCTGTGCAAGAGCCCTGGAGTGGGACTTCTCCAGGAAGAAAAAGGAACTCAGAGATTTCAGTTAACCTAGCTCGTTGCCTTGGAAACAATCCTGTGTCCTCCTCCTTGCTAGCATCACCATGTATTCGAGTTATCCTGGGACTAGATCTATTCACTTGAAGAAAGAAATAGACAAACACAGAAATAAACAAAATAGTTGCTCTGCTTTCTTTTACCCAAAGGGAGGAGATACATTGTAAATTTGCTTTTGATAAACAATTATGTTGGGAATCCATCACAGGATTGCAACTTCAATGAATCCTTTTGTAAAGTGAAGTCTTTTGTAATAAGTGGAACAATGATTTAATGTATAAATTTTAAGCTCCTTTTTTTTTGTTTTTAGTATTTTCATATTTCGTAGTACATTTACAAAGGAGTCTGGTCTTTTCAACCAAGCCATTCACTGTATTAGTTAAATTCCACCTAATTTTTTTAGCTCAATAGCATCTCCTATTTTCTGGGATTATGTGTGTATTCCCTTTTGTCACACACATTTGTATATCTCTGTGAATTTCTTAACACACACAAGTGTAAGACCCAATTTATTACCCCTTCTGTGGTCATCTCTCAGTATACAACCACTATTAAACCAGGGTTTCTAAGGCATAGCTTTCCTTGATCTCTGTATGTAACATTGGACATACGATTTTCAAAGACATCCTCTTACCCACTATATTTAACTCAAAATATAATTAGTGATGAAAATTCAGCTTTCAGGCATAAAGGAATAATTGGTATCAGACTTGTCCTCCTACTATAAACAAATATAAAATAAAAAAAATAATAATATGACATTACTATTTCCAAGCATTATGAAACAAAAAGAGCAGGACCATGAAAAGAAAGCCCATTACCATACCAGCTTCTCAAGAGAAGCACTTTTAATGACCATGGTACAAGGAAAACAATAGTCCTACAGAGCTGAGGAGGCAAAAATCAAAGTTTTGATTGCTCAAATGCCTAGAATTTGTGGAAAATAGTAGCAGAGCTGGAAAAGCTCTGCAAAAAAACTTCCAAAATAATGAATGGGGATTCACCATGGGTCCATGGCTAAGGGCTAGGCTTCATAAACACAGACCAAATTCTGAAAGGCCCAGTTGTGCTAACCTACAATTGCAGTGAGGTTGGAATAGTGATACCAGTAGTAATTCTTCAACTACTGTAAATATTGGAATTTTCCTACAACCAGAGTAGAAAGCATGACGAGCATTTTACAAACACATTAAGCATTTAGTTTGGACTCCAGAAAGGTAACTGTTAAAAAAAAAAAAAACACACACACAACAAGCCAAAAATGGAGTCACTTTTGTTAGACCCCATGTCCACAAACCAAGAATTAATTTCATTTTCAGCTTTTCCCAGGAATGTGACCTTTAACCAGTCAATATAGAACTTCCTAGTTAGCACCAGTGAGATAATCTGCCTGATAAGACTCCCCTAAGAGAACGTGACCTGAAATAATCTACTCTTTTAACTTCCTTGTACAACCTTCTTTCTGCCTATAAAAGCCTTTCTTTGTACAACTCCGTGTAGTTCCCTTCTATTTGCTAGATCAGACGTTGTTCAATTCATGAATCCTTTAGTAAAGAAAATTAGATCTCCAAATTTACTTGGTTGAATTTTTAACACTAGGCCTTGGGAATAAGAACCATGCCTTGATATCAGAGATGTATCTTAGAATTAAGGACAACTGATACAGATTCTCCATAAAGAGTATTCTTAAAAGCCTGATAGTATTGAAAATATCCATCAGTAATTTAACTGTCTAGAGAGGAAAATTCAACATCCATTAAAGAAAGATGTCATAGGATGGCCCCAAGATGGAGGATTAGGTAAACGTTATGCCTACTGCATCCCAGGATCACAGCAAAACTACAGATAAATTATAGAACAATCAACCTCAAAATCATCTGAAGACTAGCTGAACAGAACCCCTAAAACTAAGAATATAAAGAAGAGGCCACATTGAGACTAGTAGGAGGAACAAAGATGTGAAATGGGCTGGCCCCAAAACCTCAGTTAGTGATTGAACACTGGGAGGGGCACCTCAGAGGAGAAGGTCCCCCCAGAAGAGGGAGGGGTCCAAGCCCGACACTGGGGTCCTGCCCAAGGGTCCTGAGCAGGGAAGAGGAGTTCCCATAACATCTGGCAATGGAAATCAGCAAGGACTCCCAGATGGGATGTCTGTCCAACCCAGAGAGAAGAAAGGTGGCTGGAAACTTAGATACCTTCTTAAAGGGCCCATACATAGACTCACTCAATTACAAACATTTACCTGGTCTCTGGTGGAAGGGCAGCAACTGGAGAGGCACCAGAGACAACAAGGAAAGACTGGGTGGTATGCCTTTGGTCCAAGGGCTGGAGGGACAGAAGCCATTATGTATTCCTATGTGGATCCTGCCTCAAGTGCAGCCTACAGGAAGGCACCATCTTTTCTATGTTGAACGCTTCCCCTAAGGGCCAAGTCTGAGACTGCATTGATCTGGTAAAATCTGCATGTGCACCACTTTGGTCATGTCATAGGTCCCTACCCTTCACAGCTAGTACTGCATCACCAAGGGCATTCTCAACTACTAAGCAACGGGCATCAAGCTACAAGTTGCAGAGTGCTTTTGCAGCAGCGGAGGGCCTGCAACAACCCGGGAGCTTTTGGTGGACAGTGACCTACAACCTGCACTGCAGCCACTCTTGGGAGGCTCTTAGGGATTTGGGAGCCTGAGGCAAGCAGTGGTTGACTGCAGTGTTCTAAGGACATTTCACAAAGTGATTCCAGGCCAGGCACTGCCCCTAGGTGAACAGTGGCTGGCTGCAGTGTTCTAAGGGAGTACTGCGAGGTGCTCACAGGCTGGGCACTGGCACAAGAAATGAATCTGCATTTACTTTGTAAAAACCACTGGGCACATCTTGGAAGAACTCTGCCCTTCCAAGTTAGTGCTGTATCACTGACGTCACTCTCAACATCAAGTCAACCAGCCTGGCCCACAGACCTAAAGAAGCTCTTTCAATAGCTGAGCCTTGTGAGCAGCCAGATTGTGGCAACAGGCCTAGGGGGCCCTGGGCCTTTTGCTAAGCTGTCCCAGGCCCAATACTGGTAGCTGTCTTCCTTGGTTCACAGTGACACCAACCCCACATGCCTCTAGGTCCAGCATAGGCAGCAGCCAACCACATATAACTTTGTGGCTCCTTCCAGGTAGCTGTGGACCAGTAATAGGCAAGGCTGAAATTGGCCTATATAGGAGCCCCTCCCAAGAGACACCAGAAACAACACATAGAGAGGTTGGCTTCAGACCACAACAAACCACTACCTGCTTAGCCCCACAAGTGGCACAGCCAAAGAGGGGACCTCAACAGGCACAAGAGCTCATGGGGGTGAATGCTCTTCTGAGGAGTCAGCTGACACAGCAGCTCATACACTATGGGCAAAGCCAATTCTTCATAGTCAGTCAGCCTGGGAGTTAATCCCACCCACAGACCCACCAAAAGCAATCAAGGCTCAAATATAACAGGACAACACACACAATACCCTCAAGGGACACTCCTGGAACACAAACACAGGACATTAGGGAGATGGTACAATTGGACTACACAGTACACATATTACATAAGGCTATCCAGCAAAGACTGAGAGATATAAGGGAACTACCTAATACACAGAAGCAAACACAGAGCAGCAGCCAGAATGAGGAAACAAAGAACCATATCCCAAGTAAAAGAATAAGAGAAATATCTAAAATAGAACTAAATGAAAAGGGGACAACCAACCTACTAGGGACAGCGTTTAAATCATTGATTATAAGAAATTAGTGAAAATATTAACAAAGAGATAACAAGCATAAAGGACAGAGAAGCCATAAAAAACAACCAGTCATAAATAAAGAACACAATAACTGAAATGAAGAATACATTAGAAGGATTCAATAGCAGATTAGATGAAGCATAGGATCAAATCAGCAATTTAGAAGACAAACTAGCAGAAAACGCCCAATCAGGACAACAAAAAGAAAAAAAAAAGATAGACAACATCAAGCATAACAATATCATATCATAGGAATACCAGAAGGAAAAAAGAGGGAGCAAAGGATTGAGAACCTATTTGAAAAAAATGAACAAACAAACAAAAAAACACTGAAAACTTCCCTAATCTGGTAGAGGAATTAGACATACAAGCCTGGGAAGCACAGGAAGTTCCAAACAGCCCACATCAAGAATCAAGACACATCATCATTAAAATGGTAAAGGTTAAAAGAGAATCCTAAAAGCAAGAGGAAGCCTAGTTCCTTATAAAGGAGCTCCCATAAGAATGTCAGCAGATTTGTCACCAGAAACTTTGCAGGCCACAAGAAGTGTCAAGAAATATTGAAAGTGATGAAAAACAAGGACCTACAACCGAGGCTACTCTACCCATCAAGGCTATCATTTAAAATTTAAGGAGAGATAAAGAGCTTCTCAGACAAGAAAAAGTAAAAGGAACACATTACCACCAAGCCAGTATTACAAGAAATGTTAAAAGGACTCCTTTAAGCAGAAAAAAGGAGAAAACAAATGAAAATGAAAACTATGAATTAATAAAATGGCAATAACTATGTATCTATCAATAATCACTTTAAAGTAAATGAATTAAATGGTCTAAAAAGACAGAGGGTAGCTGAATGGATAAGAAAACAAGATCCTTACATATGCTGTCTACAAGAGACGAACCTCAGATTGAAAGACACAGAGATTGAAAGGAAAGGGATGGAAAAAGCTATTTCACACAAATGGAAACAAGATAAAACCTGGGGTAGTAATATTTTTACTGAAGAAAATAGACTTTGAATGATAAGAGACAAAGAAGAATATTACATGATAATAAAGGGATCAATCCAAAAAGAGGACATCACCCTAGTAAACACTCTAGTAAACATCTATGTACGCAACATAGGAGCTCCTAAACATATAAAGTAACTACTGACCATTGTAAAAACAGAGATCAACGGTAACACAATCATAGTAGGGTATTTCAACACCCCACTGACACCAATGGACAGATCAACAAGGAAATTGTGGCCTTAAATGACACACTAGGCCAAATGAATTTAATTGATATTTTTAGAATATTTCACCCCAAAGGCGCAGAATTTACAATACATTCTTTTCAAGTACACATGGCACATTTCCAAGATAGACCATATTTCAGGCCACAAAAATAGTCTCAATAAAGTTTAGAAAATTGAAATCATATCAAATGTTTTCTCTCACCACAAACTAGAAATCAATTATACTGAAAAACACACAAACACATAGAGACTAAATAACATGCTACTAAATAATGAAGGCGTCAACGATGAGATCAAGGAAGAAATCAAAAGATGCTCTGAGACAAACAAAAATGAAAACACAATGATCCAAAATCTATGGAACACAGCAAATGCTTTCCTAAGAGAAAAATTTACAGCAATGCAGGCCTACCTAAAGAAACAAGAAAATGTCTAATAAACAGTCTAACTTTACACCTAAGGGAACTGGGGAAAAAAAAACCCAGCAAAGCCCAAAGTGAGTACAAGGAAAGAAATAATAAAGATCAGAACAGAAATAAACAAAATAGGGGCTAGGAAACCAGCTTTCCCCCAAACAACAACAACAACAACAAAAACAATGAAACCAAGAGTTTGTTTTTTGAAAAGATTTAAAAAAAAAATTGACAAAGTTTTTAACAAGACTCATAAAGAATAAAGAAAAAAGAGGGAGAATCCAAAAAGAGGGAGGATTCAAATAAATTCAGTAATGAAAGAAGAGAAGTGACAACAGACACCACAGAAATACAAAAAAAGAAAAAGAAAATACTGCGAGCAACTATAGGCCAACAAATTGGACGATGTGGGAGTAATTGATCAATTCCTAGAAGCATACAACCTTCCAAGGCTGAATCAAGATGAAACAGAAAATCTAAACAGATTCATTATTATGAACAAAATTAAATCAGTAGTCAACAAGCTCCCAAGAAACAAAAGTCCTGGACCAGATAGCTTCCCAGGTGAATTTTACCAAACATTAAAAAAATAATTTACATCTAGTCTCCTCAAACTATTCCAAAAAATCCAAGGGAAGGGAAGTCTCCTCAGCTCATCTTATTAGGTCATCATTACCCTGATTTCAAAACCAAACAAAGACATTACAAAAAAATAAAACTATATGGCAATATCCCTAATGAACATAGATGCAAAAATCTTCAACAAAATATTAGCAAACCGAATTCAGCAATACATTAAAAATATCATACACCATGATCAAGTGGGATTCATTCCTGGTATGCAAGGTTGGTTCAATGTCTGCAATTCAATTAAAGTGATACACCATATAAACAAAATAAAAATAAAAATCATATGGTCATATTGATAAATGCAGAAAAGCATGTGACAAAATCCAGCATTGATTTACGGTAAAAGCTCTCATCAAAGTGTAGATAGAGGGAACATATTTCAACATAATAAAGGCCATATATGACAAACCCACAGCTAGTATCATACTCAGCGGGGAAAAGCTATAATCATTCTCCTTAAGATCAGGAACAAGACAAGGATGCCCACTTTCATCATTTTTATTCAACATAGCACTGTAAGTCCTAGCCACAGCTAATAGACAAGAAAAAGAAATAAATGGTATCCAAATGGGAAAAGAAGTAAAATTATCATTATTTACAGATGAAAAGATACTATACATAGAGAGCCCCAAAAATGCCACCCCAAAACTATCAGAACTGATAAATGAATTTACCAAAGTAGCAAGATAAAAAAATTAATATTCACAAATCAGCTGCATTTTTATACACCAATAACAAACTATCAGAAAGAAAAATTAAGAAAACAATCCCATTTACAATTGCATCCAAAAATAAGTAAATAAATAAAACACTTAGCAATAAAATTAACCAAGGAAGTAAAAGACCTCTACTCAGAAAAATTATAAGACATTGAAGAGAGAAATAAAAGGAGATACAAATAAATGGAATCATATACCATGTTCATGAATAGAAAGACTTAAATAGTTAAAATGTCCATACTGCCTAAAGCAATCTACAAATTCAATGCAATCCCTATCAAAATATCAATGGCATTTTTCACAGAACTAGAACAAATTATTACAAAATTTATATGGAACTATAAAAGACCCCAAATAGCCATGGCAATTCTGAGAAAGAAGAACAAAGCTGGAGACAGCACGTTGTCTGATATAAAATTATACTATAGGCCATAGTAATCAAAACAGCATGGTATTGGCATACAAACAGATACATAGATCAATGCAACAGAATAGAGAGCCCAGAAATAAATCTATGCCTATATAGTCATTTAATTTACGATAAAGGGAATAACAATTTACATTGGGATAAAGACAACCTATTTAATAAATGGTGCTGAGAAAACTGGACAGATACATGCAAAAAAATGAAACTGCATTCTTGGGGGCATAACATCTTGCTTTTTCCCATGGCATAGGAACTATCCAGAATCATAAAACTCATTTATAGCTAGAAAAGATAAATGTACACATTATATAATTCTAAGACAGACCCACCAACCAGTAATATCCATTTGAAATGATTGTATCTTTAAGTACAAGTACATTTGATTTTCAATACATTTTTCTTATAAAATACAATCAATTATGATAGTCATTATTATTTCTAATAACACTGGCTAGGAAACCATCCACCCATCCATCCATCACTCGATCCACCCAACTATCCATCCAATGAACAAAGATTTATTGGGAGCATCCTAATCTGTTTTACTAGTCAATCACTGATCATGTGAGGATTTCAATGGAGCTGCAATTAATATAAATAGGAAATTTAAAAATAATTGTATATGTTTGCCTAAACAGTAATCAAAAGTTACTATTCAAGGATTCTAACTATGCTTTTGGAGTCAAGAAAACTCAGAGAAAATAACAACTATATAAATCATGAAAGACAAGAAGGACTTTAGTAGGAAAAAAACAAAAAAACAAAAAACAAAGACTGTCAGGTCTGATCCAAGGGCGTAATAATAGAGCTCTGGTTCTACAGACAAACTATTTCAATTTGAATATAACGTTGCCTCTCATTAGTTCTGAGATGTAACCTGATTCTCCAGAAAAAAACCATACCTATATCATAGAATTACTGGAAGGATTGAATATTGTTTTTGGGGTCCCATGACTACCTTCAAGTTTAGGGATTTACCACAATTCACAGAACTCAACAGTGGATTATCAATGACTAAGATATGACTGTGGCACAGGACACTAAGTGAAAGTAACAGGAAAAATTTTTCACTCGGCAAAGTCAAGAGAAGTTAGGTGAAGGCTTCTGATTCCTTCTCTTAGCAGAGTTTCACAGGACCTACTTTCTATCAGAGAACCAAAGGGAGACATGTGAGATATCTCTGTCTATTGAAACCCAATGAGTCTCATAAGAATTTTATGAAGGACTGCTCACATAGGCACATTTCCATTATGTGAACAGCCACAAAAACTAAAACTCAGAACTCAGCATAAATACCAGATGTACTCTGTAAAAACTTGCAGAGCAATCCTGACAAGCACATACATCATGTCCCCTTGTTCTCCAGTCATTCAATATGACATCATCAATCACTAACCTATAGATCATTTAAGACCACATTCCCAGGCATTGACCACAGATAAATCCTAGTTTCAGGCTGTCCTAGAAGCATGCAAGGATTGCATAACCAACAAACTTTGAGAACAAACAGGATTCTCTGGAAAATAATAATACCTGTATCACAAGATTACTGTGAGGATTAAATACATGTATAAAAAAGGTATAGGGAGTATTTAATAAATATTAACTACAATAATAATATAATAATTATGAGGTCTGACAATTAAGCTCACGAACTCATCTTAGAAAAAGGGCTACATACCTCATTGCTGAATATCACTACAGCCACCTTCAAAGAACTCCCCTTGGGAAGCTATGCACCAATGCTAGTGCCTAGCCCACCCTTCAAAGCAATTTTGGAACTCTTTTTCTGGAATGGCCATCAGTACTGTTGTCATATTACTCTTGATGTCCTGGATGTCATCAAAATGTTTTCCTTTCAATATTTCCTTTGTCTTTGGGTAAAGAAAGAAATCATTGGGGGCCAGATCAGGTGAGTAGGGAAGGTGTTCCAATACAGTTATTTGTTTAAGGGGTAAAAACTCCCTCACAAACAGTGCCATGGGAGCTGGTGCATTGTCATGATGAATTGTTGGTGAAAAGTTCAAGTCATCTTTTTCACGCAGCCTTTTTATCACTTCACTTCCAAATAGTAAACTTGGTTAACTGTTTGTCCAGTTGGTACAAATTTATAGTGAAAAATCCCTCTGACATCAAAAAAGGTTAGCAACATCATTGCAACAAGTTTGCAAATTTAATTGCAGACCTTGTATATCTTCAGTATACTATTAAAAAACTACACAGAGTTTGTGCTCTCAAGTGATAAATACTGCAATATTATTTAGAGGGAGGTTTTAAATGGGTGACAGAGTGCAAGAAATAAGACTGGAGAGGTAAGAAGTGTCAGTGTCTTAAGAGGCTTCAATATCATTGTGGAAAAACTTGAATTTTATCCTGTAGATGATGAATATTTGAAAGATTTTAAATAGGAATATTGTGGTAGCCTCTAAGATAGGCCCCAACAATCCTGCTTTTTTCTTATTCATGCCATAATTAGTTCCCTCCACATAGTACTGGTGTAGACCTGAGACTAATGGAACATGGAAAAAGTAATGGTCATGGTCTCTCTCTCTCTCTCTCTCTCTCTCTCTCTCTCTCTCTCTCTCTCTCTCTCTCTCTCTTTCATCACTTGCTGTACGGGAAACTAGTTAGATGTCATGCTGTCCCAAGGACAGGACCATGTGATGAGGAAATAATTTAGCCGTGTTAAGCCTTGAGATGGTTGCACCCTGGTTGAAAATTTGAATGCAAACTCTTGAGACGTCATCAGCAAGAACTACTCAGCTAAGCTTCTCTTAGATTCCTTACCAACAGAAACTGAGGTAATAAAAGTTTTTTGTTTTATGCTGCTATACTTCACAGTAATTTTGAAATGCTTCAATAGATTATCAAATAAATATCAATTTTTGATATGGACAGATGTACACTTAAAACTTTTATATTATAATTTGCTTTGGATATAGAATTTAACTTATTACTTACTAAATTCTACTGAATTTTTAGCATTTTAAAATCACAAAATATTTTGAAGATCATTTGTTAATTTCTTTTTTCAAGGACACATTACGGTCTTTAGCAAAAAATGCTAGCTTCTGTATAATGTTTTGTCATTTACACAGGGCTTTTTAAGAATAGGAATTCATTTAATTCTCACTACGTTTCTGTAGACTAGACATTCTTATATCCAGTGTATAGATATAAAAGCTGAGCTCAGCAATTTATATAACTTGTCCATGATTATATAGCTAACAAGAATCAGGACCTGGATTTCAATTCAATTTATCTATTTTAGAAACAGGAAAATTGAGAGCCTGTAACTCGCTTGAAGTCAATATAGTTCACTAATGGCCATGGAGGGTGTGACTTCAGATTTTCTCATTTCCAACTTGGTTCTTTTCTATTTTTACTTAAAAATAATTTTTCTCTACATCATTCTTCCTCTATAAGCAATTAGTTCATTTTATCTGCACCCTTAATTAAAAATATAGCATTATGAAAACCAATTACACATTTTGGGATCTACATTCATTTTTTTTTGACTCTTCTTAATTAGCTTAATGTTACCCAAACATTTAAGTGGCAAATAATAGAGCTATAATATCTGTTACCAACAATGAATATACAAGTCCTCTAACTTACTTAACCTTTTCTATATTTACATTTTGGCCATGAAAGATGTCCATGTAGTATTTTCCCCACCCTCCCTGTGATTAAAACTGCCTATTTCTCAGTTTTATTAAAATGTACTATTTTAGTTTTATTTAAATGCTGTCTCTTTAGGAAAAAAAGAGAGTAATAAAAAATTGCCAGCATTAAAATAGTACTGAAGAAACTGCTGATGGTACCCTATTTTCACATTTCTAGGGAGAGTTATACACTTGAAATATAATCATTCTCAGTCACATGAGTAAAGTCTTACATCTCATTAAACCAGATCTGAAGTACACCTCTGTATATGCTACTGAAATCAAAGCTGAAAATCCCCAATTCAAAGTGACCTGGTGTCAAGATCATGACCCCAAAATATTTGCTGCTCCACTACTTTTTCTGTGTAGAAAATAAGTAAATGAAGATATTATACTCATTATATAATCCATAAAATATACATAGTATACACATATATGCATATCTATATGTATGTAATGCATATGTTTCTATATACATGTTTAAGTCACAGTATAAATGAATACATATGTAAAAGTAAAGTTTGGGATCATGTTCAGTCTTAGTGGACATGTGCTATTTTACCTGTTTGCTCTGCCTCCTTATCCTGCTTCCATAAATAAACATTGATTTTTCTTTGGAGACACATCCCTCTCTTCCCTCAGTTGTGATTTGAATGAGGCTGACACCATGTCCCACTTTCAGAAGTAGGAAGTAGGTGTATGTACACTTCAAGGATGACTAACCAGCATATGCTATACTCCGGTCACAACACTGGCTTACGGAATGGCTGTTGTGAGTGTAAAGCAACCATGGATACAAATCCATAACACATCACTTCATCTAAAAAATAATGCCAGTCTGTTAAGCCTTACCAGACCACACTGGGACTTCCATTTTACTTGATTGTTGTCTTCTGTGATAGTCAAAAGTGATGTCTATTGTCAATTCCATTTTGCTTAACCTTCACTGTTAGCAAGTGGTTGTAATACCTCTTCAATAGCAGATATTAATCACATTCTTTTTTTTAAAGATTTTATTGGGGAATTGGGGGAGGGGAACAGCATTGGGGAACCAGGGCAGAGGGACAGACAAGTTGCTGTCCTTTTGTTCTTCAGTCTAGTTGTGGAGGATGTTGCTTCACTGGCTCATGTTGGTATCATTATTGAGCTCTTCTCAGGTGAGGCAGATTGGTTGCCAGCCTCTGGACAGCTGCTCACAGTGGCTCTTGGCAGCTCACACCGGCAGCCAGCTGCTCACACTGGCTGCCAGCCACTCACTATAGCCTGTGGCAGCCCACTGCAGCAGGGGCTGCAGCTATGCCTTCCCGGGGACTCACGGTAGCCCAGATCCAGGTGGAGCTGTTGTTCACCATCTTAGCTGTAGAGGGCAGTGCCACTGGCCCTCATATGTGGGATCCGAACCAGCGCCACTAGCATCCCAAGCCAGCTCTTAACTAACGTACCACTCGGCCAGCCCATAATCACATTCTTTTTAAACAGCTCCCCAAATTTATTTCCAATACTGTTTCCGTAACCTTGCAGTTATGTTTTCTTGATTTTGTTTTGTAGCTAGAAATGTTAAGATTTCCATTATTTTCATGCATTGCTTCACTGGAATTATCTCAGGCACATTTCCCTTCATTGTTTTTTAGCACATCACTATCTGAATGTGAAACTAACTGTAAAATTCCTGTAATATTTAAGTCTGTATTTAGCTCAGGTCTCTCTTTTTCATTTGATAATTTATCTTACGTTTACATTCACAATTTTCCATTTCATAATGTCTATGGAAATCAGGCAGCCTACTAAATAACTACATGGACTTATGCTGAGACTCAGCCATTTACTGCAAAATCAATCAGATTCAAATAGAAAATTTACCTGTGAAAGAAACTGATTACACATTTTTTTTTTGGTTCCAATTGCATAAAACTGTAGTTGGATAATAAAACTTGGTCTTTACAACACTCTGAAATTCTCCTAGTATATAGGAAATAAAAACAAAGTAATTCTATTATAGTGAATGGAAAAATGAAACATAAAGAAGTAAATGACGTCTAAGGTCACCCTGGATGCTGATAAAATGTGTGGGATTTTGATATAGAACAAAGAATATCAGTTTACTGTCCTAATTACTGTTATTACTCTAAAATCATTTTTATTGAGTACCAGCTATGCTAGGCATTTTACAAGGTACTGTGAAGAATATAGTACCTCATAGCTGAGATGAAATTTGGACTGTCTTGCTATTTTTCTTCCTTTCCTGATTTTAACATGGGCTGAATACCATATAAAAACTTTAAAATAAAATTTGCCTAATTAGTCTGCAGGTCTCTCCTCATCCAATATATCTGTTTGGGAAATGGCACATGCATCCCCTTTAGAAATGGATTTCAGAATCTTCTAATCATGACATAGACAATTACGTTCTTAAGGTGACAATGAAAGCTGTTGATGCCGAATAGGGAGTGACTAAAGAATCAAGTAAAGGTTTACTGCACGACAGGCCACAATAATTTCAGTGTTGTACTTTATGGAGAGGGGAGGGGAGAAGAGATGGCTGCTTATGCTCATAGATCTTTTCCTGAATACAGCTCAGGTATAAAAGGTGAGCTGGTAGTTTCGAGCAACGAGAAGTATGAACTAAGTCACTCATTTGGTAGAGTATAGTTTTTGTTTAATTTAAAATGACTTGGAGTTCTTTATTTCATATCATTTTGAGGGGAAGTGCTCTTTTTTAAGTAGCCACAATTAAAATCAACCTGTGAGAAAGACGGGTCTACACATAAACTACCATTTATTGAATACATTCTATGTGTCAGTAATAACAGGAAAAATGCATTATGTTTGTATTGTAGTTGATAACATTTGAAAGAGTTGTACATTTGTTGTTTTACTTAATTTCAATTAATCTGCCCAAAAGCCAACTTTGAAATGAGGATATATCTGTGAAATTTTAGAGAAATTAAGACACTTTTAAACATTTACTCACCTTGGCAATAGGCATTTGAATATAGGGCAGCAGTCCACAATGGTGGTTAAGAGTAAAAGGTGGCACTTGTAAAGTTTTGGGCAAATATACTTACTTTGATCAATAGTAAAGTGAGAACAATAATAGCTCTCATCTGTCAAAGTTGTAAAGATCAAGTGAGATCATGCGTATAAAGATCTTAGTACAGTAACAGACATAGGTACTTGGCATAGGTGCATGCCTAATGAATATCAGTGATTGCAATGGACACTAAGGTGCTTTACTCAGAATACTTCTTCAAAACCCACATATGTACCCTCTCTGCTGGGAGTATCTGTTGTGGATGGCTCACAACCATTTCTTTCAGAGGGAACTGTTCTTTGCTGCAGAGAACTGCCTTGTTCAAAGCTTCTTTCTGTTCCAGGGGTTCTCTTTTGGCCAATGACAGGCTCATGTGTAGATAGAAAGACTCAAATTACTTGCACAATTTGGGGAAACTCTGAAGGGCCACCCCTCAACAAAAAAGCTCCCCAAAGGATCCACTGAGGCTTTAGTTGAACTTCAGGTCACCTTCTTTTCTTGTCCAAACCTGTCTTCTTTACTTCCTTTCAGGTATATCTCCTATGAGTTTTCCTTCCCCAATACACCTGTACGCAACACCTTGTCTTAGTCTGTTTCCAGGGATCCAAATCCAAGACACTGATAATGATGATAATAGTGAAGGATGTGTGCTTATGTAATGTAATGTAGTGATGATACTGACCCCCAGTATTACCTCTGCTGATGACTACCTGGAACCTCAGGTCCTGTAGCATAGCTTAAATAAGCAGTATTGAAAAATACTGCCTGTTGTGACAGTACCAAACTATTTCACTTATTTCTTTACTTGTAATATGGGTATAGTTTCTATACCTAACACATGAAGTATTTATTATTTTTGAAAAGAAATACAACTTATAAAATATTCTGCATATAGTAAATACTCAGTAAAGTTCATAATCATTATTCTAAGTCTCAGTATTTTCATTTGAAAGGTGAGGATAATTATACTTACTCTATCTCTGGACATCTGCAGAAGTCATGTGATGTAATAAAAGTGACCAAACTGTTACCAACCACGAAACAAATATATAGCATTTTCCTACTATTACTGTACCAAAGAGAGAGATAAACCTAGTTAGACCCTGGGATCTACTATTTTTTTTTAACCTCAGGACCTATCAAAATAAGGGTGAAACCTCTATTTTAAGGCTATAATTGAGGAAAAATCTTGGCTAGTATACAATAATGTCTCAAGAGAACTGAAAATAAATTAACTCACACATTTTTTTCTTTGTTGTTTATGATGGATTGGGTCCATGACCTTGGACAACTCATGTAATACATCTGAACTTTAATGATTTGCCACCTACTTCAGAGACAGATTGTATGATAGAGATGATGAGATCATTAATGAGATAACATTTGGAAAGCCCTTTAGGATTCTTAGATGAAAGATGAACAAAATGCATTTTCTCACTGTTACTGAGTTGGGGGAAAACAGCATAAAGTGCCTTCTCATTCAAAACACCTAACAGTGGCAAATGAAATCAAAGTATCATATTATTTCCCTAGACTTCATTTATAGTCAAGGAACAGAATTCCTGACCTTGTCTGGAAATTTCCAAGGGCAATCGACTAAGCACCCATGTAAGCTATATGTATTTAAATAGAAACTAATGATAACAAAGACCTGTGTTTGTGGATTATATTATAGTTCAAATATATTGGGTGCTGGAAAAGTCATGATGCATTTTTGCAACGAAAAACAGAAAAAATATGTCATGACTTTCCCAACAACCCAATAAGATAAATTGGAGCTAAAATCCAAGAATATGATGCTAATTTCTATGAAACTGGGGCTCTAAAAGGTTTTAGCTGTGTAACCTTGAGTAAATTACCCTTTCCTCTTTGCCTCAGTTACTTTGTCTGTAAAATAGCATTAATAATAGTAGATATTTTACAGAGTTGTGAGGATTAAATGACTAAACCACAGCAGGTCCTTGAATCATGTAGTTTTGCTCAATGTCATTTTGTTGTAATGCTGATGAGAAAAATCAGATAGGTTTCCTGTTCAGGGCCACCATCTGTGTAGTTTGCAGGTCCTTCCTTCCATGTCTATGTGGGTTTTCTCCAGGGACTCTGGTTTCTTCTCACCTCCCAAAGATATGCATGTGAGGTGAACTGACGTGTCTCCATTGACCAGGCTGAGTGATTGTGAGTGTGGGTGTGTGTGAGTGTGTCCTGCACAGGAAGTTCTTCCTGTTCAGGGTGGGTTCCTCCCTTGTGCCCATAGTTGCCAGGATAGGCTCTGACCCCCATGACCCTGAGCTGGAATAAGTAGTTTGCAAAAGAAAAGAGCTATCTTACTTGTTTTTATTCATCTTTCTTAAATGTATGCATAGCTTACATTTATTTCAATGTTTAATATAGGAAGTGTTTTGGGTCTTTATTTACAAGTTTTGGAATAGAAATATGCCTTAGATATTTAACTCTTGTTTATATCAATAGACTATGGCAGGGGTTGGCAAACTTTTGATATGAAAGAGCCAGTCCTGTCCCTCACAACAATTTAAAAATTATTCCAGATCCATAAAACAAATGAAATCACCATTATGTGAATAATATCCTTTAAAAATTTTATAAATGAAACTATGATAGTTTTATTTTCATTTTCAATTTTACTTCAGACCCAAAGAGTCTCATGTGACTCATGAGCCGCAGTTTGTCGACCCCTGGACTACTCTAAAATTGGTTTTGTTATATGTCATTTTACTTAGTCAGTTTCCAAGAACTTGCTGATGATGTTAAGTGAAGACTTACTGTAATTAATACAGAATATCACATATAAGAAGCATTCATGATAGGTTAGACTGTTGTACTTATAACATAGACTAACGGATGTCAAGTTTGACAAAAGTGAAGTAGAACTTGAGATAAACATCATAATGTTCTCAAGATACAAGAGGTTTGCACGATATTGCAATGGACTAAAGAGACTGTCTTGTAAAAGCCAGTACTGGTTTCTGTAATGATGAGCCTGCATAAGTGAGTCCTGGAAGTCACAGTCAAAGGAGGAGCCCATGATTTGAATCCAAATATGCCATCAAGCAATTGGAGCAGTGTAAGGGCTCAGAACAGGGCTTTTCCCATCACTTGAAGCTGTCATCTTTCCTGAAACCTGGAGCTGTATTTAATGTCCATGCATTTATGGGGAGTTCAGCCTTAAGGTGACTTAAAATTATCACTTAGTTTCTCACAAAAATAGATCTTCTCATTCTAGGTAAGACCAGGGCTCTTTCTAATATATGTTAGCTGTCTCTTTTGAAGGAAATACGAAAATTCCACATAGGAAAATGTATTAAAAAGTGTGATGATGCCAGAAATAAATGGAAACTATTTTCTAAATTCTTCAGCAAATTAAGTTTTATTTCTAGAGAAGCAACACAGTAGACTATTATCTTAAGCCTGAGTATTACCCTAAAATCACTGACACAGATATTTAAATGATATTAATGTTGAAATATACTAACAAAAGGAAATAGATTAAGAAGATGATAAGAGTTTACTTACATAACATGTCCTCTAACAGCTAAGTATAATGACACTATATTAGTTCAGTTCTCCCTGGTATAAGAGAGAACACCAGACTATGATATTTAGATCCATTAGATACCTTTGATAATAGGAAGATTTAAGAGAACCAATATGTCCTCACCCATGAGAGTATTAGGATAGACCCTGATCTCATTTTATTTTTACATTTTTTATTAAATTTATTAGGGTGACACTGGTTAGTAAAATTATATAGGTCTCAAGTGTACATTTCTATAATACATCATCTTAATATTGTATGTGCAGTTCAAGTATATGGTGATGGAAGGAGAACTGATCTCATTTTAGATCCTTCGTGACAATTTTCAATAAACTCTTTATTTCTGGCCTTCCTTCAGTTGTCACTTGAAGAGTGATTCATTATTCTCTAGGGTTTAAGCTTCCTGTGCTCTGAGACTGTGATGTAGATGAGGTATACACTAAGCTACTATGATGAAATGATCATCAAATACAGTAGATTAATATAATGATGACTTATTTTCTCTCTCACATAATTTGAGAAAGTGAGTAATCCAGGGCTGGTGGGCATCTATCCTTAACGCATGGATTCTGAGGTTGTTTCAGTCATCGTGATTTCCGGGGGGGGTGGGGTGGGGGGGGAAAGGAAGGAAAGCAACGGAAATTGGAAAATGAAATCCCTAATTGAGTAATCATGCAACCATTTAAAACCTGAGTTTGAGATCCACTTGCATTGCTACAATGAAAAAAGTACATCCAACTGGTTGTTACTTGAATGTAGAAGAAGTACAATTTGTAGCTAAAGAGAGGAGATAATGTGGATGGCAAAGGCTATTAATCCAATGGCCAGTTTTTATTCTTCCCTTACTTCCCTGTAAGCCATATCTGAACAAAACGATTACTTTTCCTTAATACCTATTGTACTTGACTTCTGTAATGCCAGTCTTTCTTGGTTTTTCATCTGACCTCATTGGCCAACTTGTCTCAAATTATTTGTTGGTTTCTCCTCATATTCCCAACTGGTAAAAATTGGCATGTCTGTGACTTTACTCTCCAGGCTTTTCTTTCTCTGCACTTGATCACAAGGTGATATTAACCAACCTGATAAATTACATACTGTCTCCACATCTATAAGCCAATGACTTTAAAAATAAAACACTAACTTGGACTACTCCTCTGAATATGATATAATCTAGTGCTCATTTGACATCTCTACTTGAATTTCTAACAGACATAATACAACTAATGTATCTAAAACTGAACTTTCGATTTCTTCTCACTCCTAAACTGAAATTCTCACTGGCTTCCTTTCCTCATCACAGTTCCTTGGCATCTCCATCTTTCCAGTAGGAAGAACAATCAAGGAAAAAGCTTTAGTATCTTTCTTGATTTCTCTCTTTTCTCACCTATTTCCCCTACAGTTCATCAGTGAACTCTGCCAGGGTGTCCATCCATCCTCAATTTGATAACTTCTTATTAACTCAACCATCTCAACCCAAGCCACCTTCATTTCTCACACTGAATTAGTTTATCTTCTAGTTCTCTTAATGACCACCCACAGTCATTTCCAAACACAGCAGTTGAAGTGATCCTTTTAATGAATTAAAATCACATAATTCCACTGATTAGACCCTCTCGTCCATTCTCCTCTCACTTAAAGTAAAATTCTGTCCCTGACTATGATCTATTCCCTTGCTCATCTCCTGTGTCCCTTCTGGCATTGGCTTCATGGCTCTTAGTCAAGTCTACCAACTATAATACAAGGGGAAGTTTTTGGAAATTGTTGTTTCCTCTGCCTGAATTTTGTTTTTCTCCAGAGAAACCAATGGCAGTATTTCTTACTTCATTTAGAACTCTGAAGAAATCCCACCTTATCAGAGATTTGTGCTATTTATTACTTTATGGACTCTTAATTCTTAACCTATTCTTTTGTGGCCTACAATTTGCTATGGGAGATGATTGCTGAAAACTCTATTTCTTCTTTGCCAGGTGGCTCTCTGTCAAGTTCTACGACAGGATGCACTGGAGTGAGAAGGCAAGTCTGGAGGAAGAATGGACTACCTTTTCTTCCTTCATGGTTCTTTTTCCTTCAGGGGCAAGTTCAGTATTGTCTTCTTAACCCTTCTCATGGTAATGGGTTGCTTTCCCACTTCCAGGGGAGCCTCCAGAAAGTTTTCACTGTGGCAATAGGTGATATATTTTGACAGCAGAGAGACCATCTCCTTAGTGGTTTTAATATCAATCTTGTTGGGTCCTTTCTCAACATTTCTAGCTTTGTTCTTGTTCAATTTCCCTTCAGCCATAGAAGTAGCAAGGGCTTTTTGTAGTTGCCACTCTTGTTACATTGTGGAATGTTCTTTTTGCCTCTTTTCGTAGTTTATGACATTTTTCCGAATTAATACATTTTATTTATTAATAAACTTCATTTTTTAAATAACTGATGTGTTTTCTTTTACTTGGCAAGCTCTTGTCTGATATATTTGCCCTCATTTAGTTTTCTCCATCATTTATCTGCATCTCAGCTACTATATATTTAGATTCTGAGTTTCTTAATTGTGTCCCTAAATTAATATGTAAGCTCCATGAAAGAAGGGTCTGTGTTTCTTTCGATCATGACTTTATCTTCATTATCCAGAATAATATCTAGTACAGCATTCCTTACTTCATTTAGACCTCTGATAAAATTCCACTTTATCATGTTTCTGTGCTAGTTATTAATTTATTGCCCCTTAACTCCATGCTATCCTTTGTATTTTAGGAAATTACTAGGATAGCGGTGTGAAGAACAGATTGGTGCAGAATTAAATTGTTTGCAAGAGTCAAATATGGAATCTGTCTTAGTAGGCCAGGGAAAACATCATGGTTTTTTGAAATATGGGGGTGACAGGTAGGATTTAGAGAAGTAGACAGGTGAATAATTTAAGATACCAAGATTTTAGTTGTTCGTATATTCTGCATCTCTATATCTGTGAATAAGTTCAAGCACTGGATGCTTCTGTATAACATTTACTAAGAATGAATGAAAGAAGTTAATTTTGCTAATTAAATACCATCTTTATTTTTATGTTTTTATTAATTTCTTGGAATTAAAGTATGTATCAATACATTTATGAAAATAATACAAAGTATTCTCTATGAAGACGTTATTTATTCCATGAAATATTTATTAACTCAAAACTATATGCCAAGTACTGTGCTAATACCTGGGACATTTGAGTAAGAAGAAGGGGGGATAGAGAATATGAGAATGGCACTTAAAATCTCTCAACAAAGATAGATGTATAGGCAATAACAAATTTAACCTGAAGAGAGCTGTGAATGGATGGAGGTGGGAGTGGAACTTGGTCCAGAAAGATGGATATCCACATACAGCAGTACCAAGGGTGAACATGCTTTGGTGAAGAAATCAAGAAAGTTCAGGCTGGCTGGATCATAGAGAATCAGTAAATATAATGGAGAATGATGAGATATGACTTAAGAATGGAACAAAACCAGATTTCAGAGGGCTGTACAAGCCCTCTATTATCTTATCTTAATGGAAGGTGCTGAAAGATGTTAAACGGAAGTTATTATTATCAAATTGAAAGCTTGAAACATAACCAGTTTAGCAGGCCAGGGAACAGATGAATGCAAAGTTAAACTGTTTGCAGGAATCAAATATGGAAGTGTGTCTTAATAGGCCAGGAGAAACATCATGGTTTTATGAAATAGAGTGGTGACAGGTGAGATTTAGTGAGGTGAACCAGTAAAAATTCCATTTAAAATACCAAATTCAAAACATTGCAATTGAATGGAAATGTGGATAAAGAACAGATTAAATCAGTCTTAGATGGGAGAGAGAGAGAACAACCAGTGTCTATCATAACTACAAGATATGTAAACCATAACCAAGTCCACATATTAAGTGCAGAACTATAAATAAGAAATGGAGCCTGAAGCTATATAATTAAGGACAACAGAATTATATATTCATTAATTTTATCATTCACCAATTATTGATTCGGTATTTCACATATGTGTAGCACTAATAAGTGATCATTATGCTAATGAAGGGGTATAAATATTAGATAGTTGTTTGTCATCTTCATAGTTACTACAGGTCTTTCCTAATAAGATATATCACTTGTGACAACTTTAGCTTTTTGTGACTTGATATTTTCTATTTCTCCTTCAAAGCCATTATTCATCCTTTTTCATCATGCTCTGATCAACAAAAGGCTGATATTATATCAATAGATTTCCAAGCCCCTCTGCTTCTTGGTGAATTTAATTAATGGAAGAATCAGTAAGATCCCAAAGGATAAGAAAAATGTATAGAATTTCTATTACTTTGCCATCCTTTTTATAGTGTCCTCTAAGGTGTGAATGTCCCTCTGTAAAAGACCACAGATGTTGTCAGAACTCATCATCCAATATTTTTGTAGTTGCTTTCTAGCCTGTCCCTTCAGACTTGAATTTTTAAAAGACAGTGATGACTCTGAAGCTAAAATATGGAAATATGGGGTTACCACTATTCCTGTGTGGTATAAAATACAGCTTTTTTACTATGTGAGCTGATTATACAGCAGTGTGATTGCATCAACATTTAAAATTTTGTTGCTGAATAGTTGATGTGGGTACTTATAAAAGTTGAGTGAAGTTAAAAATCAGTAATAGAGCTATTTGGTTCTAGAATTCAACTGAATTTAGTGAAAGAAAAAGAAACAATCCACAAAAGGTAAACTATGGAAAATAAACTTTCATGTCTTTTGTTTGCTATTGGTCAGCAGAACCTCAGATGGACATCAGTAGGCAGATTCATTAAAGAAAACATTCAGAATTAATGCTTGTGAAGGAAAAGTGGAGCAAGTCGCGTTTGGCAGAGGGAGAACTGGACCCAGTAGGTAGTTCAATGGGACCCTATGGAGAGTTCTGAAGATAGTATGACCTTGGATAAAGAACTTCACTTCAGGCTTAGAGGCAATCCTCAATGGGGATGTCACCTGAAGGCTGTCATCCAGCAGAAGAACTCCCATTTGTTGAGATATTACATTCTCATTCTGGAAGGTGGACCTGGGCAATGTAACCTGCCACCCACCAGAATTCATATTCTACTTTCAACATGTAGTTTTTAATATTTGTATATTTTATTCCAAATGCTATTTTTTTTCTGTAGTTTGAGTTTTGGAATCATCTGCTTGTTCTTTTGGAAGTCTAGCTCAAAAACATTCTCTTCTCCATTCCATCCTTCATACTGTTTAACCATATCACTATCTAACTTGTCCTCGGAGCCTGAAATATAAAGTTGGAACACAGCCTGCCACATTAGATGAGTCAAGCTGTTAATCCCACCTATGACCCCAGGGATGCTCTTCTTTTTATACCCATGGAAGCACATGTAGATCACCAAATGTGTCCTTAGTCTCCTTAATCTCACCTTTCTGTCTTCATCATTCAGGTTCTTCAGACTGATCTTCTTCCCCTTTCTGTATCAATTAAATCTTACATGTATTTTAACATTATGCTCGCATATTACATAATCCACTATGCCATGGCTGCTCACAATACCCTGTACTCCTGCTTCCTTATTATTTTATATGCACCTTTAAGATTGTTTATATTGGAGTATGTAATAGCTGTTGGCTTACTTCTCCAGACTATGAGCTCTTGGTATGAAGGGATTGCGTAGTATGTCTCTTTGTCTCAAACATATAGCAAAATATCTGGCCCCAAGCGGACTTGTAGACACACAATGAATGCATGTTGGATGACTATTTCAACATATCCATAACAGTGCAAACTTTGAAAGGACAAAAAGGCAGGCTTTCTCTGACTAGCTTCTTTTCACTTGGTATAAGTGCTCAATCAATACGTGAATGGTTAACAATATGGATGGAAATGATAATGGTTTGAGGAGTTCATGGTTCCTACCAGCCCTAAAATTCAACAATTCCAAACTTTTATATATAAGTAGTGTTATAGGTAAAAGTCAATGAAAAACTAGAAAACATTGAATTGCCCCCACCCCATTGTGTTTTATTTAGCTTGATTCTTGTCTACCTGGCAATTCTCAAACTGGCCTATAATTATAATGTCAGTTAGTATGGGACACCGAGAGTACAAGAATTGACAGTGCTTTTTTGCTCATTAATTTTTTGCTTTATTTGCAGATCAGCATACATTCTAACTTCTTGATACTTTCTGTAATATCTTGATAATAACCATAACCATATATACCGATCAATGCAAATATAGATCACCTGTTCATTTAAAAACTACGTATTTATAACCTACTTTGACCTTTACGCTATCACAGGTTCTGGAACTATATAAATGAACAAGACATATCCATGTTCCTGGAAACTTATTTGAAGAAACAGACAATACACAAATCAATAAATCCATATTTGATTTTGATTTAGATTTTCACTTCATCAGTGTTAATAATAAAAACTGAAACGTAAGGGTGTTAAGAAGGATGGGGATGGAGAGCAACTTCATGGATTGTCTACAATGTACCAAGTGATATGTTAGGCACTTCCTACTTTTTCAACACCATAAAAAACAAAAGAGATAGATTTGTAATTTTTCTAGTAAGATCATTGAGACTTAGGAAATGCTAAGACACTGTTTAAGTACACAATAATCTAATGGTTCAAATACGAACATATTCTTCAACGAAAACCCACGGACACTTCAAAAGACCCTTCAACTGCTGCAATTCAGCTTTCACACATTTTACTATTTTCAGCACATTTTACTATTGCCTCTAAGATCAGCTCAGAACCTCCAGTAGTACTAATTGACACCAAGAGTGCAGGTGTAAAGGGAGAAAGATGTAAACTTTTTCAGGAGCAACAGATAAAGGCAGACTCTGAACAGTAAGGAGAGTATCTGTAACAAAGGTAAAGGATGTCTTATTTCATGACAACACATCGGTAAGGAAGCAGAAAATGGAAGAGAAAGATGATAAGAAATGAGCAAAAAATTAAAACAAAACTAAAAAACATAGCAGTAGATTTTAATTTACATTTTTAAATAATTTTGCTAGGAAAAATTTTTGCTAGGAAAAATAAACAAATGTTTTGGACCTGTTCTAGGAGAAACAGATTTATAAACCAGGTTCTTTTTGCCATAATATATAAATATACCGCAAGCAATATAACAGATGCTCAAATGTTGTAGTGGTTTTATGAAAGCCAACAGCAAAGCATTAAACATATCCAAACCTGCCCACAACTGCTTTGCATTTATATAGCACTCAATATTTTTGAAAAACATATTCATACCACCACAGAAGTAAACCGCCCCTGCAAACCTTCTCATTTTGTAGACAAATAATAAAATGTTACACAAAGGAACTAATATTACTGAGTTTTAGATGCAGAAGATAGTTAGGGATTTGATCTAGTTCAATGTTCTTATTTTATGGATGAGACAATTGGGTCCCTGAGTGGACAGTTGATTTGTTCAAGGTCATAGCACTAGCTCTTACTGCTAGCCCAGAACTCTTGTAGCTACCAATATATATATTTCCGGATGCCAAAAAAGAATGTATACACATGACTTGTATTCATTTTTTGTTATTGATATATATTATAACCATTTTAATACAGATTTTTTGTTTCTTAAAATGTGTATACATTTTTTTTGGCATTCCCCCTCCCCCTCCCCTTCTCTCTCTCTCTCTCTCTCTCTCTCTCTCTCTATATATATATATATATATATATATATATATATATATATATATATATATATATATACTTTCCACATCTATTTCACTGCAGATGCTCAAAAACCTGGCAAATAGGAAGCACTTAAAAAATTGTGGAATGAATAAATTTCAGTCTTTTCTTTCTTGTCTCCTCACATCCTTCCTAAGTCTTTCTATAGGTTTATACTCTCCACCTATAAATCCTGTCCTCCATAGTTGATTGCAGTGGAATAAACCTACCCAAAGAGAGTCTTTATACTGGCTATTCAGAATTTTAATACATAGAGAAGTATTTTCCTGTGTTAGTCATGGCTGAGTAAGAATGAATGGAAAGCCGACTGGAATAGCTCCATTTGGTCCTGGGCAGGTAGGACAAAGGAGGTAACTATAAGGAAGACTTAAAATGAAGCAGAGATCTATATATTCAATTACAGGTGGTATACAATATTATACAATGTGGATTATACTGTGGAAAGGAGTCAGAGGAAGTGTAATAGATATATATGATGGGGGGAGGAGTGGGGTGGCGAATTGGGGGAGGGGTTTGTCACTTTGAGAGGTAAAAACTATAGCTATTGCACTGTGTTGTACACCTGAAACTAATTAAAAATAAATAATTTTTTTAAAAAAATGAAGCAGAGATAATATTTAGTTGGGGGCTTCTAGTTCCGGTGAAACTGGCATTGGCTACTGGATCTTTCCCTTAAATCTAATCCTGGTGCCAGAAAACAGAGAAGAGAACAGTTGATGAACCAATCCAGGAAATCACTGGGGACACAGAAACAGAGGTGAGGGAAAGGCCGCTGAGACGGGACCTTTGCTCCTGCAGCTCATGGGGCTAAATTAAGAGCAGCCACATGAACTACAGGCTTACTTCACCTAACAGCATTTATCCATAAGGGCTCTTGAAAAATTATACCACTTTTCAGATGATTCTTTGCAGAATAAAATGTTCATCCCAAAACACAATAACTAGATATACTATAAAAACTGATATAGTGGTATACTTTCAAGTCACAATACACTTATCTGCTTGCTTAACCCAGCAGTTCCTCATCACAGAACATCATATGTAACAAATCTGAATTATAGCATGTTTGGATTAATCCAAACTTACTTTCCTTGTGCATATACAAAAGCTATAAAGATGAATAAATAGTACTAAAATTAAAAATAAATAAAAAAAGTAAAACCTATATTTACCATAACGAATAACTGAACTTGAAGTAGATACTATTTCTGATGTGTAGTCAAAAGTACTAGATACTGAATGAATATGTTAAACGTAAGTTATGCTAAGGCTACAAGAGAGATGATGATACCAAGAAGAAATCAATGAAGCAGTAGATCAAATTCAGCAAGATGAAAGATGAGCTTTGAACATAAGGGGTTCAGTGAAATTTGGATCAAAGAACAATTAGGATAAAGACATTCTAGGCCGAGATGTTCATTTGATATAGAAATAGATATCTAAGCATATGCACAAAGGAGTTGACATTTTGGGTGACAAATGGAACACTCCAACTACAGTGGGCAGTTTATTTTCAGAAACAGTGGGAGTTAGGAAGGCATGTGTATTTATATGTGTGTGTGTGTGTGTGTGTGTATAAAATGTAAAAACAGTGTAAAATTTATATAAAAAGATAGTCTTCAAACAAAAATCCTGAAATATAAATCTGTCAGTATACCCTAAAGTTCCTTCCAAGTGCTCCTACGCATGTCTTTCTCAGTGGAGCCTCCTCTGTAACTCCCTTTATGGGGATGTTTTCAAATTTTAACATATGAGAGGGGCTGCTGCCTCGCACTCCAGCGTACCTTGATTATTTGGCCTCTTGATAAGAAAAAAAAAAAGAGAAATTGCTTCTGAATTATCCTCTAGGAAACTCATTGCCCTTTTTTTTCCAGATGATCCAGGTCCTGACCCTCACATTAGTTGTGACATAGAAGTATGCATGGAAAGCAACAAGATTTAAACCCTTATACAAAATACCATTTACCATTTGCAAACAAATGCACAGCTCTCATTAAGCGTGATTTCAGAGGTGAAAGTGCGGCAGCAGCCTATGGCTAGAATGCAAGCAAGAGCGATTCTGTGCCTACACACACACTGAGAGTCCATCTGTCCCCTTTGGAAAATAGATGGTGATTATAAAGGCTCCAGGTTACCATTATAATATTTATTATAGCCTTGTTTGCAATAATTTTATTTGACACTCAGAAACAGGGTTTTGGGTATTTATGCCCCACCATCAGTAAAAACTGAATGAGGACAAATTGACCTCATCAGTTCCTGTCACTGCCAAGGTTATGATATCCCAAATCCGCTCTTTACTCAGGTTCCTTGACCTGGGCAGGCCAATCATGGTGCCTGTTCTGCTTATGGTCTTTGTCTAAAATAAGCCACCTAGCAGTATCTCTTCATGAGAGGAGAGAGCGGCATAAGCAGGTCTCTAGCTGGTTTAACTCTTACATCAACCGTAGCAGCTGGGACCAGTGCTGGGCATTGAAAGAGGAACAGTCAGTCTCTTCTTACAAAATTGGGCCAGAGGCTACTATTTGTTTCCCAATATCCATTATCTTTCTCTCTTAGTAAACAAACTCCAATTTGTAACTGGAAACATGGCTACCCATCTAAATGACTACATTTCTTTTGCAGCTTATCCATGTGACTAAGTTTGGGCTGATAACCTAAATGAATAACAGACGTACAGAGTGTCTTCTGTTTACAAAGACTCTCCATTCCTTTGCCCTTCTGATATGTGGAAATCAAACATGATGGCAGAAGTGCCACAGCCTTGGTATTACCCTAGAAATAAGCGCTACATTAAGCAGGATACTGCTTCCCTTCCAAACTTCTCTAACAAGAAGGAAATAAATTACTTTAAGTCACTATTTTTTGAGACTTTGTTATTCCCAGTCAAAAATGATTCTAACTGATATCACTGGCTGGTAGCCTATGAAACAGGTGCAATGACAAGCATGAAAGAGTACAAAACAAGCTCATTGTATTCCCTCCCTTAGCATTCAGGATGTAGATTTGGAGAGAGGATCACTGGTGCGCAGTGCAATGGCAACAAAAGCTGCACCTAGACATACTGTAACAGAGTGCCTGTGTAATGATAAGGTAGAGTCCTAATTAAATGTCGACAAAGTCCTGATGCAGCCGGGACCATAAGACATCCTAACCTGTCTTTGGATCATGGATCATCTAGTCTTTATGAAGCCTGGTAGTGTATCAATTCCTGGAGTCCTATTTAGGTTCCAAACTGCTTTACTACCATGCATATTGTTGTAATAAATCCCTAATTATAGGAGCAAATCTAAGAATAAAAAGAGTTGTGCACATTTGCTTTTTTCTCATGGTCTCTTTAGAGTGCTCATGAATGCATGTTTTCTCTGTCCCTACCATTGAATCCTTTGCCAAGACCTAAGGCTCTAACTTGGTAGTATCCCCAAAACAGGTATTTTCCTTCTCATTCCTGTGAAACCTTTAGGCAGGTATTCATTTCCTGCTGCCTAGATAATTGCCATTGGCTTTTCCTAATTTTCTAATCCCTCTAATTCACCATTGAGTGATATGCTTTATGGGCTAGGGAGTGCTTCATCACCCCAGCTTCATTTAACTACAATATACAAGCAGCTGTTTACACCTGTAATGTTGGATCACCCCAGCTTCAAACAAAACAAAAAGAAATAATGCCCCAGAAATCCTCAAGATTTCCCATAAAATTATATACAAAAGCTTTCGTCTGACATTCAACATGGCATGACTTTATACCAGTCACCTCGGTCATCTGCTCCAGGCTTATTGCACCCAATGGCTAATTCTGTAACCTCTTCTATATCTATGTCTTTCCTCAAGTTTATCCCACTTCCAAGAGCACCTTATTTCTTCTTATGAACCCTATCACTATGGCCAAATTTATACTCATCTTACAAGTCCTACCTCAGAAGTCTCTTCTATGGAGCCTTCCTGCTTGGCTCTCCCAATCTTTCTGTCAGATGTGATCTCACTCACATTTGAAATCTGACAGTTTCTTATTTGTAACACTTGGGGAAATAGTTTGTCATCCCGATAAACTATATGTTTATTTTCTTTTGTCGGACAGGGCCTGGATCTTGCTCTTTTCTGGGCTACACCAATATCATTTGCAAATTTAATACATGTTCAATTGAATTGTATGTGTTCTTGCTGTCTATATTAAAATTCTTTCCTTGGAACAATGTGGTAAAATCTATGCTGTTAAGGTCCCAGTCAATGGGACTAATTTTATTACAACGTCTTAGCATAGCCATGCAAAATATAAGGTTTGTAAAGGATGTATCTTTTAAAGTTCAGCAAGTATGAATAAAAATTATGGCTTTTTGAGTTAGAACTTGTAGGATAAGTGTGATTTGGCCACAGTGAGAGGTTTCATAAGAGAAAATAAGATGCTTTTGGAACTGGAATGACCATGAGGCAAGTTATAGATAATGCGGAGGCTATGGAATGAGACATTGGGTACAATAAGTCTAGAGCAGGTGACCAAGGTGATGGGTGAAAAGTCAAGTCATGTTTAATGTCAGACTAAAGCTTTTGTATATACAGTAAAACACTGGATTGTGAGTAATTTGGTTTGCAAATGTACCACAAGACAAGCAAACATTTCTAATACATTTTAACTTGGTAAATGAGCAATGTCTTACAATATGAGTAGTTTGTTTCCAGAATGAATTATGCTCACAAACCAAGGTATTACTATAATTTTATGGGCAGTTTTGAGAATTTCTTTGTCATTATTTCTTTTTTGTCTTGTTTGAAGACAGGTGGAATACATAAATTCAGTTTTTGCAATTTCATGGTGGCTAAAATATTATGGAAAAATTCAATTCCTCATCCTTCATCAATGCCTAAGATAAACTAGACACATATTAATCATTTGTGGATGCTTTAAAAAAAAAAAAAAAAGGAATTCCTGAAGGATATTGTGAGTTAGGGAGAAACTTAAAAGTTTCAATCATTAACAGGTCCGCACCAAGACACATCATAGTTAAAATGGCAAAGGTTAAAGACAGAGACAGAATCCTAGAGGCTGCAAGAGAAAGACAGCAGGTTACATACAAAGGAACTCCTGTTAGACTAACAGCTGACTTGTCTACAGAAACTCTGCAGTCCAGAAGGGAGTGGCAGGAGATACTCAAAGTGACACAAAATAAAGGCCTACAACCAAGATCGCTCTACCCAGCACGGCTATCACTTAAAATTGAAGGAGAAATAAAGAGCTTCTCAGAAAAGAATAAGCTTAAGGAATTCATTACCACCAAGCCAGCACTGCAAGAAATGTTAAAAGGGCTTTTTTAAACAAAAGAAAGGGGTAAACAAGCTAACCCAGGGAGACCAGGAATACAAATAACAAAATGGCAATACATATGCACCTATCAATAACCAGTTTAAATGTGAATGGGCTAAATGCTGCAATCAAATGACAGAGAGTGGCTGAGTGGATAAGAAAATAGGACACATGTATATGCTGTTTACAGATGGAATAAGATATTTCATGCAAATGGAAATGAGAAAAAAAAAGCTGGAGTACCATTACTTATTTTGGACAAAATAGACTTTAAAATGACTACAATGAAAGACAAAGAAGGGCACTATAACCCTAATAAACATCTATGCACCCAACATAGGAACTCCTAATTACATATAACAGATTTTAACAGACATGAAGACAGAGATCAACAGTAACACTATCATAGTAGGGGACTTCAAAACCATTGTCACCAATGGACAGACCGTTTAGACAGAAAATCAACACAGAAAGAGTTGATATAAAGGAAAAACTGATGGTTGCTGTCTGGGATGGAGTGGGGAAGAGGGAGAGAGGGAAGGTTTTGGACAGTGTAGATGGGACTACAATGTTGCCGCAGGGAGATGGGAGCAGTTCTGGGAATGTAATTGATAATGTTGTGAAGAGACTATCATGTTGTGCGAAATAAGTCAGTCGGAGAAGGACAGGTACCATGTGATCTCACTTGTGTGTGGAGTCTGAAGAGCTGAGTGAACAATCAAAGTAAACAGACTCGTAGATGTAGAGGAAAAACTGAGGGTGGCTAGTTGGGAGGGGGTTGGGGATGGGGGAAAGGGGAAGGGATTAGACAGCATAAATAGACAACTACAATATTGCCACAGGGATATGAAACACAGTTCAGGGAATATAATAATGTTGTAAAATTTTGTGGCGTGTCAGATAGTCACATGTGTTGTTAGGGAGACCACTTCATGGATGGAGTAGAGGCTTGATCACTGCACTGTACACCTGAAATTGATGTTGTATAGTATTGTATGCCAATTGTAACTGAATATGTGGATGGTCACGGGATGTGGAGTATACTGTGGAGGGGAGTCAGGGGAGCTGTGATAGATATGTATGATATGGGGGGGAGTGGGGTGGAGAACTGGGGGAGGGGGGTTGTCACTTTGGGGGGTAAAGAGTATAACTATTGCATTGTGTTGTACACCTGAAACTAATAAAAAAAAAGTTTCAATCATTAATTAACTCCTGCTAAAACTCTCTTTGTTGAGGATGAAAATGGTCTAAGCCTGGGAAAGAAGATAAGATTTTTTGTGGCACTCACAGAGAGACAATTTAACAATTTGATTAACAAAATAGGTTGTAATTCGGACCTTGATTCTGTTGCTTCCTGTATATGTGACTGTGGACAAGTGGATTTACCCCTTTAAAATGCTTAGATTCTTCATATGTTAAATGGCCAGTCCTCCTTTTTTTCACGGATGTTTGTGAGAATTAGGAGACACAGTGAATATAGAAAACTAATTTTACTACTCTGAGCACATAGTTGCTGCTCCGTAAAATATTTTATTTGATCAGTTTGTACGTATGTAACTTTTGTCTTATGAACTTGATGAAAGCAAAGGAGGTCTAAGTTATCAAGATTGCAATTAAAGGGCCGGCTGAGTGGCACGGTGGTTAAGAGCTGGCTTGGGATGCCAGCAACCCCTGTTCAGATCCCACATATAAGGGCCAGTGACACTGCCCTCTAAAAAAAAAAAAAAAAAGATTGCAATTAAAATTACAAATGCCCCTCATCTTTATTTTCAGATAAAGACATCTTTCCAGCCCTTTTCCAAACATACCACCAGTCTTAATATATACTGAAGTATAAGTAATTTCCAGAAGCAGACCAAATCACAGGAACCAAAATATTAGAGGTTCAATGAGGTTGCTAATTTATGATTCCATGAACAATAAAAAACAGAGAATTTTCTAAGCAGACTTGGAAAGTACCTGTTTTCAATGACTTTTCCTGTTGAAGGAAACATCTTAGGTTCACAATAAATGAGATCCTAGATTTTACCTAGGACTTCCAGGATCCTGTTATTGATACTTCCACCGAATGTTATGTCAGAAAAAGAGCAATTCCCCACCATTTCGTGAGTCATCTTGCTTACAGGAAAAGGTACACTTTCTGGTAACTTTCAGCAAACATCTCGCCTCAGAATTAAATAAATAATGATAAGTTCCAAATGTCAGAAGGTCCTCAAAACATACTCATTACAGCTATTTAAATTATGAGTCAGAGGCCTTTCTACATAAATATTTCATAGCTCTAAAGTATCTATAATGTTACTACACTTACAATAAGTGGACATTTCAATATGTATTGTCACACTGAAAGAACATCAATCTCCCACTGCTTTCAGGTAATGGATGTTTTTTAAGGTGTTGTTACTTGCTAGTCACTCCCAGATGTAGACAAGATTTTATAAGTATTATGCGCTTTAGGAAGAGTCTTGTGGATGGAAAGTGTGGGGAAAAGAAACTAAAATGTTCTCCTACTAGATCTCCACCTATAATGCTGCTACTTTTCTACTGTCAACATTACAAGAGAACCAGGAAAAAAAGAAGTGAGAGTGAGAGAAACTATGAAATATGCCTCTACAAAGTTAAAAAGAAAAGTACATCCAATGTGTATAAGCTATTGAATTACTTATTACTATTTCATGACAAATAAAAGAAACCAAATTTAGTTAAGCAGTAAAAGGATGGAACAAGGGAAGTGAAAAATTAGGCAGAAATGGTAATTGCTGTAGTTCTCTCTCTCTCTCTCTCTCTCTCTCTCTCTCTCTCTCTCTCATTCTCTCTGTGTGTCTCTCACTGATTTTTCTGTATATTGACTTTACTTTCTTTCATTTATTTTTCTAGAGAACACTCTTTTCATTGCACATGGAAAAACACTGCCACCCACAGTTCTAATGTTTTCTTTTATTACATGAGGAGATGGAAACAATCTTGTTATCTCTCTCAATCCAGATTGAGTCAGATGTGTACTCATGGCTCAAAAAACAGTGTCTGGTAGCAAAGATGTGACTACAGAGGACCACTTTTGCTGACAGTTGCCAAGTGGCAAGACTAGAAAGATCAAACCAATAACATTTCCACCACCACCATGAACTCATGTGGTATGATATAACTGTCAAGCCATAAAACAATATATTAGTTCTCAAAGACCTAATACACACACACACACACACACACACACACACACACACACACACGCATACGACGTCAGACAATTAAGTCTGTGAACTCATCCTAGAAAAAGTGTTACATACCTCATTGCTGAATATCACTATGGTCACATTCGAAGTATTCCTCTTGGGAAGCTATGCATTGATGCCAGTGTCCACCCTTCAGTGCAATTTTGGAACTCTTTATCTGGAATGGCCATCAGAGTTGTTGTTGTATTATCCGTGATATCCTGAATTCTTTGGGTAAAGAAGAAGTCATTGGGGGCCAGATCATGTGAGTAGGGAGGGTGTTCCAATACAGTTATTTGTTTACTGGCTAAAAACTCCCTCACAGACAGTGCCATGGGAGATGGTGCATTGTTGTGATGCAAGAGCCATGAATTGTTGGTGAAAAGTTCAGGTCATCTAACTTTTTCACACTGCCTTTCCAGCACTTCCAAATAGTAAACTTGGTTAAATGTTTGTCCAGTTGGTTCAAACTCTAATGAAGAATCCCTCTGGTATCAAAAAAGGTTAGCAACATTGTTGCAACAAGTTTGTGAACTTAGTTGTCAGACTGTGTGTGTGTGTGTGTGTGTGTGTGTGTGTGTGTGTGTGTGTGTGTTTAATTTAAAACACCACTGAAAGATCCTGGAAAAACAGGCAAGACATATATTTTCCTATTCTTCCCACCAAGAACAACTAAAAACCCTGGACAGTATATATGAAGCAAGCCTAAGAAGACGATAAAAATTGAAGCCAAGAAGGCAGGCTGGCGAGGCACATTGCAATCTGAGGAACAAGAGGTTGGTGTGTTCACTGAGTTTTGTTTTTGCCTCAAATATCCTATAGTTGGAGCTGAAGAAGCTTGCAACCCACAAATGCCAACAATCAAAATAGAAAAAATCCCAACAAAACCATGCCATCTCTAGCTAAGACCAAGAAAGGGACAGATTAGCAAGAGAGAACATGTTTGAACAATTACTGCTCTAATTCAGTCAACACCACAGTAAAAATAGTGACCACCTGCAGCCATACCAACAGAGGATGAGTGGGTAGCCAATTAGGAAGTACCCAAGACACAAGTCAGTATGGTGTCAGAGAAGCCTCGATAGGAACCCAGGACACTTACCCCAAAAGGAGATATAGAATGCCCCTCTCTTAAATGTAAATGGACTTAAGTGTAAAAGATAATCTATAAAACTTTGGGAAAAGCTAGCAGAAAACTTTCAAGATCTGGGGATAAAAACAGAGTTCTCAGACTTGATGCCAATGGTGTAATATATGAAAGGAAAAAAAAATGATTTTAGTTGGACTATACAAATTTTAATAACTATTTCTCTGTGAAATTTCCTGCTGAGAGGATGAAAAGAAAAGCTAGGCTGTAAGAAAATATTTGCAAAACACATACACCACAAAGAACTGGTATCTAGAGCACTGAAAGGACTCTCAAAACTCAACAATAAAAAAAAAAAAAGATCAGTCAGAAAATGAACAAAAGACAGGAAGAGACATTTCACCCACAATGATATACAGATAGGATATAAGCACATTTAAAAAAATTTTCAACATTGTCAGCCATTAAGAAAATGCAAATAAAAAACAATGAGATATCGTTACACACCTACCAGGATTTAAATTTTTAAAAAAATTGACAAAAATCTAATGTTAGCAGTATGTAAAGAAATTGGCTCACGCATACATTGCTGGTAAGAATGTAAAATAGTACAGCCACTGCTGGAAACACTTTGGCAATTTGCTGCTAAAAAACAAACAAAACTAAAAATGCAGCTAACACAAGACCCAGCAATTCCACTCCTGGGCATTTATCCCAGATAAATAAAATTAATAAAAGACCTATGTTTTCAGAAAACTTGAGCTCAATTGTTTAAAGAAACTTTATTGTTAACAACCAGAAACTGGCAACAACCCAGATGTTATTCAATAGATGAATAGTTAAACTGCATTAGACCTATACCATGGAATACTAGTCAGTAAAAATAAATAAATAAATAAATAAACAAACTGTCCATACACACAACTTATACTAACCTCCAAACAAACTATGTTGAGTGAAAAAAAAAAATCCCCAAAGTACACATTGTATTGTTCCATTTATATAACATTCCTGAAAGGACAGAATTATAAAGATAGAAAACAGATTAGTGGTTGCTGGGGATTAGGTAGTAGGTAGAAATGGGAGGAATGTAGGGGTGGCTATCAAAGGGCAAGACGAGGGATTTTTGTAAGGATCAAAATATTCTGAGTTTTGACTATATCAATATTTTGGTCTTGATTTTATGCTAGTTTTTCAGAAGGTTGCCTTTGGGAAAACTAGGTAAATGGTACATAGGATCTCTTTGTATTATTTTAAGTGTATGAACCTAACATTATTTAAAATTTTTAAAAATTTATAAAATAAATACTATTAAAAGTATGAACCACAATAAGAACTAAAGAATATACATATCAAAGAAATGCAAAGAACGAATGTATGACCTATTGCACAAACTTTCTTTTTTTTGGTGACCCATAAAAAGTGGGAACCTGCACAATATCTTGAAGGACAAGTCAGTTCAAAAAAAAAGAAGAGGAAGCAAACAGAATAGTGCATTCTGGGTAGAGTAACACATTGGAAACACATGGAAACAGGGATACACATGGCATGTGGGGTGAGCAGTAGATCAATGAGCATGGATGACTGACTGTGACTAACTCGTATATCATAAAATCAGATGACTCAAAATAGAGTAGACAGCTTATTTTTCTGCCAGGATTCACCAAGTCAGGCCATGAAATTCTAGTGCCACATATCACTTTCTTTCCAAAGTCTCACTGCTCATTAAATGAATACTTGAACAGATCATTCACCTTCCATAAAATTCTCAAAAATCTCAGATCTCTGATAGTCTCGCTGAAAAACGCTTTATCATGGACATACTACGAGTATGGTCGTGATCATTTTATCTTAAGAATGACATTTACGGGCCGGCTGAGTGGCACATTGGTTAAGAGCTGGTTTTGGGATGCCAGCAGCCCCGGTTCTGATCCCACATATGAGGGCCAGTGACACGCCCTCTACAGCTAAGATGGTGAACAACAGCTCCACCTGGAGCTGGGCTGTGAGTCCCCGGGTCGGCATAGCTGCAACACCTGCTGCAGTGGGCTGCCATATGCTACAGTGAGTGGCTGGCAGCCAGCGTCAGCAGCCAATAGCCGCGGTGAGCGACCATCCAGAGGCTGGCGATCGATCTACCTCATCCCGGAAAAGCGCAATGACAATACCAACATGGGCCAGTGAAGCAAAGTTCTCTGCAACTAAACTGAAGAACAAAAAGACAGCAACTTGACTGTTCCCCTTCCTCGGTTCCCCAGGGCTGTTCCCCTCCCCCAATTCCCCAATAAAATCTTAAAACAACAACAACAACAAAAAAAAAAAACCAAAAAAAGAATGACATTGACTTTGGAAGTATTAGTTTCTGTGGGTATAACTGGAGCTTCCTTCTGGAGAAAAAAAAAAATCTTGCTTTTTCACCTATCCGCAGTACTGCCCAGTACTGTTTAATTATTTCATCTCTAGATCCTCACCACTGTGGCAGCTATGTTCTTTCTATGCCGAAGGAGATGTTTTTAGCATGATGGGTAAGTAATAGTTTTTCAAAGGTGCATACATCAGATTTTAAAAAGAAAGATATTAAGAATCTAACATGTGAGTAGAACTTCAAAACAGATGAAGTGCTTTGGCTTGACTTGAAAGCCTGCTAGCACACTCAGTTTCAGAAGACAGATTTTTCTGAGTCTGGCAGAAGTAGCATCATGGGCTTTCTCTCAGACATACTTATTTCTGGTCACTTTTATTCCTCACCAAATAGCTTTAATCATGATAACTGCCTACTTATGCAACACCAATAATTTATTCAATAATACTAAAGTCTGTTGTTAATCTCAGTTATAACCAGATAGGATCAAGTTATAGAACATTACAATGTGTTTTTTAGTTTATTGTTTCCAGACAGTAGCTGAGTTATTGTTAGTTCTTTAAAAGTGAAACAGTGAAAGTTTTTTTCATCTATTATAATAATTCCTTATGTCTAAATATTAAATGTAATTTCTCAATGTGTTATGATTTATACTGTTTCATTTCACCTCCAAATAACGGTTTTATCAGGCAGGGGATAGTCACTGCATTTGACAGGTGAGGAATGGATAGGGACACTGAGTCAGACATTTAGTGAATTTCTGACATCTCACAGTTAATGTCAGATTTAGGATGAAAATTACAATCTTACGAGGAGGACAGAGGAATGAAATAGCATTTATTGTCTACCTTTGACCAGGCACTGTGGTAGACATTAGAACAAAATTTTATCTAATTTTATCAAGGCAAAAGCCCAGTGAGCTAGTGTTGCTGTCTAAACTATATATAAAGAATTTGAGGATTAGAGGGACAAATTAATTTACCAAAAGTCACCTTTTTAACATGAGAGCTGGGGTTAAAATTTATATTTGCTGAATGCCAGTTTCACACACATTGCTCTCACTCCCAACTGAAAACGTGTATTAAACATTTGATATGTGGAAAGCATTGTTTTAAGTGATTTTTAATGGCTATTGTTCTGTTTTCTGTAAAGAATCTTTGTTTTCCCTAAGATAAGAGGGATTACCTCTCCATTCCAATCAGAACACTTCCCAGACTTCTTTTTTTAATAAGTGGAGGTGGGAGAGAAAAGCCTTTTTCCTCTCGGAACATGCAGCTGTAAGGATATGAGCCTAGAACCAGGCAGCTGGATCTCTTATTTCATGGATAATTTTGTCTCATAGAATGAAGACAATATTCAGAGGAAACAGCTGTAAAAGCAGCATTTGTTTGTTTGTTTGTTTGTTTGTTTTGTTTTAGAAGCCGATTTCCAAAGATCCTTACAGCTCTGCAGACAGATTTACTGCTAGTTAGGCAGTATTTTTAATGCTACCAATTATAATGCTTCCTGTTTTTTTGTTTTGTTTTATTTCAGCAACTTGTAGTTTTGTTTGTTTTTCTTTCAATTGAAGATAACTTTACCAATAGAAGATATCTTTACACACATTGTTTCATTCAAACCTAGAGCCAAACATAAGATAGTTCATTCATTCAATTAATATTATCGAAGTTGTTGGCAAAAGACACTGTTCTAGGTACTAACGATACAACGTGAAAAAAATCAGGCCACATACCCTGCCCTTGTTTTTATTATAAGGTGAAGAAGATAAGGCACAGAGAATTTAAGTGTGTTAAAGTTTCAGCATTAGTAAGTGGAAAATAACTGAAACCAGGTTGGTCTAAGATTCAGAGTCAAGTTCTTATTGTTTGAAAATGATCCTATTGAGAGTCTATTTCTCCCTTCCATTTGGTCTTTAGAGCAAACCACCTTTAATTTAAGTATAAAGTTGGATTCATGGGAGAAAGAGGTAGTTCAGGGTTCATCTCTAACAATTTTCTCTATCTACAAGCATCTCTTCTACTGGATGAGTATTGAGAATATGACATAATCAATAAACTAGAAAACACAATTTAAAAAAACATGGATTCAAGGTTGCTTAAGATCTGAGTATTACATGGCTTGGGGAAATGCATGGAGTCATAAAACTTCTCAGTTGAATGTTTTCTTCTTTGCTAAGTCAACTCATACTTTGCTAAATCTAAGATGGATAGAATTAAGAGGGAAATTGCTCCTCAGAAAAGTCACTCTGAGGACATTTTTTTTCATATTAGACTTTACATCTTATAGGAATTCATTATTTGGCAGAGTGATATCTATATCTATATCTATATTTAAAGCATCATATGTCAGATACTTTAACTTGAATTTAATAAACTCATGAAACTTAGTAAATGGTTAATAACCTTTCTGAGAGAGCTCTAGCTGTCCTCAGTTTTGCAAACTTCTAGATCTTTCATGAACTTATTTAAAAGAAAATAAAATTTCTCTGAATTGGATTTCATGAAATCCAAATAAATACTGAGCAACTGGAACTCAGGATGATGTGAAACAAAATAGATCAGGAAGCATTAGTCATAGGTTTTTCATGAGTTTGTAGCTCTTTCTAGAGATTTTTTTGTGAGTGTCACAACTCACAATTCTCTTTCTCAATTATCTTTTAGTTTATTTTCTTTAAAGAGAAAATCTTATTGAACAAGCTAAAGTCAGGTGCCCTTGCTTTATCTAATGAATAAAGGCCAGGAGAGACAAGCTCTCAAAACATAAACATGACTGTAACACAAACCCATAAGTTGTGTTTTGTTGGAAGTTCCCACAAGTGTTTACTAAAATCACTTTGAGTGATGTGACTCTGTCAATTTTATCTGGCAGAATTGTTTCTTCTCTGAAACATGTGGATCCAACCTAAAATAACTTCCATAAAGAGCCACGCTATTACAAAAGCATCAAGCATAGCAGGGGTAGTACTGACCACAGGGACCCATGGTATAAAAAAGAAGATTTATTTTTGGGTCAAATTCATGAGCATTTAAGTAAACCATTCATCAAACACTTACTTTGTACTAACAGTTGGTTTAAAATTATGCAATGCCAACTCTTGACTTTGTTCTTTCACATACTGTCATCTTAGATTTACAACAACCATTTCAAGTAGATATAATTGCTATCCCTCCTCTCCTAAGGATTTTTTTTTAAAATAACACATGAGGAAACAGACTCCAAAAAGTTAAACAACCACAGTTTGTGCACCTGAAAAGTAATTCAGGTATACAAAAACAATAGTCAACAACAAGCCAAAAAAATAAATTAAAGGCGAACTCTTTGTTCGGAAGCAAATCTGATCAAAGTGTGACTTGAGTTTGGGAAGTCTATCTCTGATATACATTTATTTAACAAAAGTTCTGAACATTTTGGCATTTTAAGACTTCACCATGTGAATTCTCATTTTTATCTAAGATCACTTACTGTCTTGGTTTTATTCCATTCCCCATGGGATAAAGTGCTAAATCCACATTATGTTATTTCAAGCCCTATAAAATTTCAACCTTGGCTGCAATTCTGTGTCATTCCCCCATTCCATCACTGTGCCTCCAACATTTCAGTCATTTAAATATTTGTTGTTTCCTGAACATTTCTTGGGTTCTCATGTCACCATGCCCTGAGACTCCTTCTCTCTGTCTTTCATTATCTTTTCCTTTCTATCTCTTTTCATATTACCCTCCACCCCACTAACACCTCACAGTTTCAACTAAAGAACATTTTTTCATCATTCAAGGCCCAGCTCAAAGCCTATCTCCAAAAGCACTCTCTATTAATTCTTCCTCTCCTACTTTAATTTATATAAAAATATTCATTCTTCTCCTTACTATCTCCTAAAGCAATCCATGCACATAAATATTATATACATATTGTGTCACCAATAACTTTTTAATGTCCATAATTTTAGCTCTGTGAAGTTATAACTAGATTTCCATTTTTTTTCCCCTCCAGTGAAATTAGTGCTTTGTGAATATTTAGAATTAATTAAATATTGGTGAGTTAAAATTATTTTGCTAAATGGTGACAAAAGTAGTTAACATTTTATTGTCAGAAAGATAATTAGAAAGATAGATTGATAGCTAAAATTTGTAGACTTATATAAAACAAAATATATTAATGGCTTTTACCAGAATTACTGTTAGGAGGGAACAAGGCTTGATAAAAAAGATAAGTTGAAATGTTCTGTATATACAAGTTCTTGATTATCAGCCACCTCTGTAAAGTGTGAAACCAGCAACAGAGATAGATGCATCACCAAAGATAGAAGAATAGGAGAGAAAAAATATGTAAATCTTGGATAAGATGGACAGATGGAAGTGGTCAGTGAAAGTTACTACCAAAGGGATAGCCAAGGCTCACTATGGATCTGTCTACCTAGTACTCCAATGGAGGTTTAACGCATGTTTGCACTATAAATCTTTCTTCAGAGACTTCCATTTTTAGTAGTGAAATAGAGTGATTATCCTGTAACACCTCTTAAAAAAATTCCTAAAAATTCAAGATAATATATAATAAACATACATATTTATAAGTTTATACTAGGTTGTCAGAAAAGTCATGACATATTTTTTTCTGTTTTTTGTTTCAAAAATGTGTCATGACTTTTCTGACAACCCAATAGTTGTGTTTTCAAGAAAGCAAGGGAAATCCCCAGGGGCAAAAATCAAACAGGTTAAAGCACAGAACAATAGTGCACTGGGTGGCCAAAACTAATGTGGCAATCTTAGTGACAAAATGGCTTTGGTTTTTGGTTTTAATGGCTATGTGGAGAGTCATGATGTTGGACTTACATATGAGGGATTTTTTTTTGTTGTTTTTTTTTTTTTGTTTTTTTTTGTTTAAGCTGAGCCATCCTGCCACCTGTTGGCAGCTCAATGGCAGAGCTCAGCTTGCACTCTTGAGCGAGCTCTTAAACAACTGAGCCACTCGGCCGGCCCTTACATATGGGGGATTTCAAGTGACATCCCTTCACGTAGCTTCACCATTGAAGGTCTGAATGAAAAGAGTGAACTAAAAAAACACAACTCTAAAGAGGGGAAAAGATAAATTGCCTGAGCCTAAAAGTTGAGTAAGAAAAGAAATGTTTCAGTTTGGGGTTAATTTATGTCCCAAGCAAATTCTATAAAAATTGCTGCTGTGGTTTAAAAATATGTGCACAAATTACTGGATATGTCTTCCTTCAGAAGGTGGAGTTAATTGCCCTAACATAGGGCTGGACTGAATGAGTCATTCATAATAAACAGAGTATGGCAGAAGCACAACATGTGACTTTTGAGATTATGTCATAAAATGCATTGTAGCTTCTCCATTGTTCTCTCTCTTTTGAGTTACTCATTGCAGGGGACTCTCCTGCCATGTTGTGTGGACACATCAAACAAACTTAGGGAGATGATCACACATAACAAACTGAAACATCCTTCCAACAACAAGCAAGAATTTGAGGCCATCTGCCAACAGCCATATGAGTGAGCCACCTTGAAATTGGGTCCTTCAGCTCCACTCAACTCTTCAGATAACTGAATTTTGACCAATACTTTAACTGTCCCCTCATGAGAGATTCTGAGCCAGAGCTACCATGTTAAGCCACGCCAGAATTCCTGAAACACAACAAAGACTAAGTACCTCAAAATTGATAAATGTTATAATAAACTATAATAAATACTTTTTTGTTTAAAGTTTCTAAGATTGATGGTATAATTATTTGTTACAGAGAAAAAGAGAGAAAAATGTAATCTTATATTTAAAAAAATAATAACAAAAATCTGAGGCCAGGTTGGCAGAATCCAGTACCTGGATTCTGGCAGAAGCCAGTCCAACATCTGTGTGGAAAGACAAATACTCAGGACAGAACTTACGCTTACAGGATTCCTAGTTAAAGCCATGATGAATATGAACTCACAAACCACATTTTAAAAAGAAAATATATTAGAAAGAAAAAACAATCAACCTGCAGGAGTAACAAACAGCAGGATATAGAAGACTTAAATAAAAATTTCTTGCAAAATTTAACAGGTTGTACACACACACACACACACACACCAAATTTAAAGTGTATATTCTTCTCAAGTACTCAAGGAATATTTTTAAACAATGTACAGAGTATTAGATCAAAAGCAAATTTCAATAAACTTCAAAAAGTTTATATTTTTTAGGTCATATTTTTATACCATAATTTAATTACATTAGGATTCAATACTAATATCATGCCTAAAATACTCATTTATCTGTCAAATTATAAACACTCTTCTAAATACCTCATGATTTAAAAAAAGAATTCACAATAGATATTAAAATATTTAACACTGCAGATAATTAAAATATTTTATTTAATACTTTGTGGTGTATCTAAAATGGTAAGTATAGTTAAATATTTAAAGATGAATATTTATATTTGAAACAGAAAAACTAAATGTTGACAAACTGAACAAATAGGTAAAAAAACAAAAAATGTATAATGAAATAATAAGCAATTTTTATTAAAAATTATATTAATAAAAATTGGTTTATGAAGGCAATCACATATATGTTAACATTAGAGACTCTAGTTTAAGGAAGGAAAACCATACACTCTTCAACACGTTTATATAAATAATTTGATAAAATTCAACATGCAATATCCAGTCTAACACTGTAGGCTGATCAGCCCATAAACAACTAGAAAAGTCAGGTAAAATACAGGACTCTTCTCCTTAAAAGCATCAGATAACGGCTGAAATACTAAGTAGAAATAGAGCTAGGATTCCAGAGAGGGACATGCAACAGAGAGGTCAGCTGACCTTTTGAGGCCAATTATCCCCGGAGCATATTTGTTGACTCTGGGTTTGGACAGGAAGCTGAGGGTCCAGGTTTTATCCGGGAAAGGAAAGTTGGTGAGAGACAGGTTATTTAGCAGAACTTTTGGTGAAAGCATTAGAAAATTGATTGTCATCTCACATGCCCAGTTATGACATTTGCTTAATTCTCTTGTTTCCTGGGGGAAAGACCTACAAAGTTAATCTAAAATCTTCTTAAAAACAGAGCAGGGTTTTCTTTTTTGGCTGTGTACAGAGAAGGTATTTAAATTGATAAGTGAATCTAACAAGGTCACTGACTAAATAGTCAATATAGAAAAATCTACTACTACATTTCATGTATCAGCAACAAATAGAAAATAACGTTTGAAAAACAAAGATATAATTTAAAATAGCATCCTAAAGCATCAAATAGCTTTGAATAAACTCACAAAAACTTATAAGACTCTACTTTGAAAAAAAAATTATTGAAGAAATGTATAGAATATCTAAATATGCAAATAAATATTACAAAGATGTCAGTTTTCTCCCAAATTTAATGTAATTCAAATGAAAATCCTATCCATTTTTGGAAAGTGATAAACTCATTCTGACATATCTCTAATCATTCAAAAGACCAAGAAAAGCCAAGGCAATTATGAAATAAAATAGTTTAGCTGCAGAAGTATATATCATATACCAATAATTATTAAAAAGAGAAGGAATTAAGACAACATGGTTTCAATGCAAGAACAGAAAAGTTTCAGAAAAAGAACCAAACACAGAATTTTTTACTCCTTTTTTTTTTTTTTTTTTTTGAGGGCAGTGTCACTGGCCCTCATATGTGGGACCGAACCAGGGCCGCTGGCTTCCCAAGCCAGCGCTTAACCACCGCGCCACTAGGCCAGTCCCCAAATTTTTGATATTACCATTTGATACAGATATTACATCTGTAATAAGTGACATTGGATCAATTCACTACCAACATGGAGAAAACATACAACTTAAATTGTACTTTGTAACTATGAGAGGCAGAAAATGCACCCCCCCCCCGAGATGTCCATATTCTAATCCCTGGAAATTGTGACCTGATTACCTGATTTGGCAAAGTTGTGGATGAAATTAAGATTGCTAATCATCTGACCTTGAAATAGAGAGATCATTCCATAGTATCTAAGTGGATCTAATGTAATCACCAACGTCGTTAAATGTGGAAGAGAGAAGAGTTCAGAAGGATGTCATATGTAGAGGATTGAACTTGCCTTGGCTATCTTTGAAGATGGAAGGTGGTCATAAGCCAATAAATGAGGATAGACTTCAGAAGCTGGAAAAGGCAAGGGCATAGATTCTCCCCTACAGCCTCCAACAAGGAACACAGCCCCGGTGCTACCTTGTTTTTAGTCTAGGGAGATTGCAGTCAGACTTCTGACCTACAGAACTGTAAAATAATAACTGCATATTTTAAGCCACTAAATGTATGACGTGATGTCATAGCAGTAACAGAAAAGTAATATAATGCCATAGACAAAAATCAATAGTAGAGGAATTGTGAATCTAAACCAAATGTCAGAGATAGGTTATTAAAAAACAAACAACAAACAAAAAAAACTTTTAGAATACAAAATAAAATAGCTTCAAAATTTGGCTATGGACAAAGCTTCTTAAACAAGATTAGAAAACATTAACTTAGAGAAAATCGTAATAAATTAGGTGATATTAATATTAAATTCATTTCTTTAAATGCCATTAAAAACTAAAAGGCATGTTATAAGTTGGACAAAGATATTTTGTAGTAGATATACTGTATTCACCAAAGGAGTTGACATAAGATATGATCTTCTATATCAACTAAAAAGAGGCAGATTTTAAACTTTATATAAATGCTGATCAAAGCATTTTGGTCATAGTTTCATTTAGGCAAGATAAATACATCCTAAAGATTGATTATACAGCATAATGCATTTAGTTAACAATACTCTACTGTATACTTAAAAAATTAGTTAAGAGAACAGATCTTATGTTAAATGTTTTTAAAACAAGAGGAATGGAGGAAACTTTCAGAAGTGGTAAGTTTGATTATATATGGTGACAGTTTTACGGGTATGTACTTATCTTCAAACTCATCAAAGTGTATATACTAAATGTGTATAGCTTTTTTGTATGTCAATCATAACTCAGGGATTACTGACCCATGGTTTGAGAAAATGAAATTTGAGAAAATGAAGTAGGCTGCAAAAATACATGTCATATGATACACAATTTATACAAACCTTTATTCATGCAAAATAATCATATATACTCTATACAGATGCATGTATACACAGCAAAATTATAATGAGGAGGCATGGGAAAGAAAGGTATGTGGTTACCAGTACAAATTGCCTAGTCTGTCATCATCAGAAGTAGAAATTCAATTATTATGGGACATATATCTGGAAAGACTGGTAAATATAGGAAGATATGTTTTCATGTTGTTTATAGAACTCATTCTTTATATTACCCTAATCCAATTATTTAATGATTCTGAAACGTGAATATCACAATAAAGATGTTTTAGCTCCTAATAGCTTTTTTTAATGTCTTCCCCTGACGTTGTTGGTTGTTTGACCAATAATAATTTATACTTTCTTTCTTACAAAACACAAATCATTTTTTGAAATCCACTCTTTCATCGATGAATTCAGGAGTAAATCCTGATAATGCTAACCTAGTCAAGGGCTTATGACTAGTTTCAGATTAGAAAGGAGCATGGGATGAAATTCTAGCCAATGAAGTGTAACAGGATCCTTCCTAGAAGCTGATAAAGAGACTCTTTTTATCTGACATATAGTTGTTGTCACTGTAGGGATATGTAGTTTTAATTTTGTTATCTTGAGGAGGACTTAGCCACCAGGGGCTTACCAGAGTAAGATGCTGGAGATAAAGTTTTTAGTGACATCCTTAAGCTGCTCAATTAACCAACCCTGGAATCACACTGCCTTGGAACTTCAGATTATATGCTGTAATAAAATATCACCAATTAAACGATTTTGATATGATTTTTCTATTACTTGCACAAAAAATTCAGTAAATATAAAATTCAATAAATCACAGTAAATATAACACATTAGATGGTCACCAAGATGGCCTTAATGTTCTCTTCTGCTTGACTGAATTTTAGACAGGTTTCTTCCTGACTACAGACCACAGACCACCCCCTGCCCTGCCCCCAATTTTTCTATGGAGAAAAATTTTGTACAAAATTTACAAAAAAAAATTGTAAAAAAATTTTTTTACAGCATTTACTTTAAAAAACTTGCAGTTGTAAATTCTTTCTCTTTCCCTTTGTAAATTTTCTCCCAGCGTCTTGCCAATTATAATCCAGAAATGTCTTTCTCAAGGACCTGGGAGCTATTGTGTGTTGACATGTAATTTTCAAAAAAAAGATAGCACACCTATCTCTCACTCTGGATAGGAACCAAAGTTAGTAAAGAGCTACTTAGAAATATAACTGGCTTAATCACATTTACCGAAATCTTCACTAATACTCTACTATCCCACTAGTTCTTTCTGGTGCTTAAAAACTATCCTACTTTTTGTTTCAAGGGAGGAATTGAGTTTAATATCTCTTCTCTATTGCAGTAGTCATGAATAAAGTCTCTCTTACCTGTTTAACATGTTTGGTGGTGTTTCCTACTATGTAATGTAGTAGGTAAAAAGGCTACATTGCTTTAAAAGTCAGAAGTTAGGGACCTGGTTTAAAATTTGCTGCAAATTTAAAATCCCCAAAATGTATTTATTTATTGCTTCAAATATCAGATGCTCTATTGGGTATAATAGAAAATATCAAAGATTAAAATAATAATAATAATAATAATAATAATAATAATAACTGTTTGCCCTCAAGGAAATTACAGCCTAAGGAGGGTGCAAAAAAGTTAAGACAAGTAAAGAAATAATGATACTAAAAGTGAAATGATCGTAGATCCAGAAGGTTAAAGAACAAAAGGTGATGGGAATATAGAGGACAAAGGGATAATATCCTATTAGAATTAAAAGGGGGTTAAGAGGGCCGGACGAGTGGCGCAGTGGTTAAGCACTGGCTTGGGAAGCCAGCGGCCCCAGTTCGGGTCCCACATATGAGGGCCAGTGACACTGCCCTCAACAACAACAAAAAAGTGGAGGGGGGGGTTAGAAAACTTCCTTTCAAAGGACATCTGAAGTGCTCTATAAGGCTATAGGGGAAGGGACAGGGTACATTCTAGGTACATGTGAGTGCATGGCAGGTCTATAGAGGAAATTAAAGCACCTATATAGTCAGGAAACAGGATACAGCAGTACTTAGCAGAATTTTAGGTCCCAGCTGTTTGACCATGGGCAAGTCCCTTTCTATCTCTAAGCCTCAGTTTCTGTAAAGCAAGGGATTTGGGCTGGATGATTAGGAAGCTTTCTTTCAGTTCAAAGAAATTATACTATTTTATGATATATGCAGAGTTTAAATAAGAAATTAAGCATCATTGTTAATACTTCTTTTAACTTATTTGAACTATTAAATAATTTACAAACATGGATTCTTTGAATAGGAAAGGACAGACAACTTTTGAAAGAAACAACAAGAAGAGAAAAGCAGACATTTTTGTAATCTAGTAACAAATTGGCAGCACATTTGGCTTCATGGCTCACTGGGTCTGAACAGCTTAAGATATTTTCACTCATTCTAGTGAAGCTAATTCTTCATTGTTAGAAGTTAGTGAAGTGGTATCCGTTGGTGCTGGAGTTGGAGCAAGTGGTTCCTCTTAGTTGTAAATTTTGCAACATAAAATCTTTGTGCTACTGGAAAGGGGGGAAGAAGAAATAAATATTCTAATTCCCACTTATTAAAATAACAATAATGTCCTTTCCAATGATGCAGATCCCAGGAGAAATTGAGGAAGACATATTTTCAGCTTCCTTCTTTGTGTATGATATAATTATATTTGCTGAGTAATAATGGGTGCAATTAACCAATTTGGGTGTATGGTACTTGTCCCCTAAATAGAGCCTGCAGACAGCCCTTGAAATTTGGCATCTCAAAATGATTGTAGGTGGGAAAATGTCCTTACCAAAAGGCAATATTTTGTTGCCAAACTTTTTTGAAACTCAACTCTAAAAGTCAAACCAAGTGAGTGGATTTGACTGACGCTGCTGCAACTCTTTTTCTTTCTTTACATCCTACACTAGAAATGCATTCTTTAATTAACTCTGTCATCCTGTTTAACTACACATTAGTCCGCTAAAATTCCAATGGAAGGACAGCGGTTGCTTTGTATATCTTACTGAATTTACACTGTCTATGGAAAATAATTTCAGCATCAAAAAAATAAATAAATGATGACACATCACATTAAATAAGAATTTGTATCTATTAACTTTGCACAAATATAGTGTCATGCTTTGGAATGAGTCTTGAGAAGGGAAGGTGTTCAAATATTGAGCTTAATTATATCTGATAGATCCTCACTATTGTTTTGACTTCTCTTGTTGTATAGAGGTAATATTCATAATGGAACTACAGGGGAAGAATTTTCTCTGCCAATATTTGATTATAAATGCAGCTAAGCACCCTTTCTTACCCTTGGGGAAAATCTCAATAGTAACAATGCAACTGTGGCGAACTCAGAATGCCCCACTAGAGGGTAAAAAACTCAGTCTTCCACCAAGTGGCTTCTGTAAACCTCTAGGAGTCTCAGTTTTCTACCTGTAAAAAAAATGGAATAAAAATAATAAAAATAATAATATTTTACATGCTTATGGTACCATACCATTTCAAATAGATAACAGAAGTGCAAATGCTGATATTTTAAATTTTTCATTAAAAAGATTTTGTTTCAATTTGTGAACCTTGGTGACTGGGGTAACTTTGTTTTCTATTGTGTAAAATATTTTGTAAGATCTGTGAAAATTTTGTTGGGTTAAACAATTACTATGCTAATGAACCTGTACAGAAGAGGAGGCCATTTTACTTAGGAAAGGGTGTGTTCATACAAAGAACGACATCAGTCATTCCTGCTCTCAGTCATCTGCAGAAGAGGCTTTATTTCCTCACCTAAACACAAAATCAAGGACTCACGCTAAGTAACAAAATGGGCTGAAATGAAGAATATATCCCATGGGCGAGGATGTTCCTCCTCTTGAGTCCTTACGGAATGGGGTAAGGTCAGTGACCAAACATAGCTAGTGAATGTTTATAAACTTAAACTTAATGTGTTAGCAAGAATTAGCTAACTTGTGACATGTTGTGTTCTTTAGTACCTTGTATTACATTTCTGACAGAGCCAAGCTACCCCTAGTGCATCATCTATCTCCCAGCGATCAATAAATTAAAAAGAAGGAAAACAAATGAAAGAAAAATCCAAGAACAATATGCTTAGTGGTTTACATTCAATGTCATTAGGAGATCTTTAGTGGTTGTGTGTATATGTATGTGTGTGTGTGTGCACACACACACAATTGAGGGATTGTGGGTTTGTTTATTAAGAGAATTATAACATATTTATTTGTGGGTAAGTCATTTCTCTAATTTGGACACCATTTTCTTTTTTATTTGTGAATGAAATAAATGGATTACTCAGGTATTATAAACTTTTACTTTCAACCTCATTAAAACTTCTTAAAGTTAAACCACAAGCAGAATCCAAAATACAGGAAAAAAAAATAGATAAAAATCACGGGTGAGAGTCATGAGTCCTGACTTATATATTAAAGAAACAAGCCACAACAACTTTTAAGGTAAGTTCTAATGTATATTTAAGGAACATAAAATCTCTATCACATATTCAAAAAATGTAAAGAGAGGGAAGATTTCCAAAAGTATTTTATAAAACCAGTAGGGCACTGATATCAAAGCCATAAAAAGAGAATATGAGAAAAGACTATCATAGGAAAATATTTTAAGCATAATTATAAATATCCTAAGTAAACTATCATCAAATATATCACTTTATTAATATGTGTATATGTGTATTATATATATATTCATATATATATATGCACACAAAATATGACTTATCTCAAGATGAAAAAAATTGATAAATGCTTTGTTAGTGACCTTGAGAGTGAGGGAAACAGTTTTTCTCAGACATTATTTGTAGTAGTGTAAATTGGTATGATTTCTATGGAGAAAAATTTGTTAATATGTACTGTATCATAATTCTAAGTACATGACACTTTACTCAGCATTTTTTTCTATTCTTATAAATAATCATATATTGTTTATTACAATGAGTAAGAATATTCACTGCAGTGTTATTTGTGGTAGAAAAAGGCTGAAACAAACTAAACATCCTTCTGCAAAAGGAATGGTCAAGTAAATCACAATGTATCAATCTAATGGAATTCTGCAGAACTAACTGGTAAGATGAATCAAAGAAAAATTAGATGCACTGATATGAGAAAATGTCTTGTATATGTTAACTGAAAGCAAACTCATTATAGTAGAGGATACAATATGAAATTTTATGTGCAAAAAATGCATAATTACATGTATTTGAAAATATATAGTCTCTGAACATAAAATTATTAATACCATTTGCTCCATGAAAGAGAGCTGTGTGGCTAAGTGAAAAATGCTCAACTTCATTAGCTATTAGGGAAATGCAAATCAAAACCACAGTGAGATATCACCTCACACCTGTTAGAATGGCTATCATCAACAAGACAAATAATAACAAGTGTTGGAGAGGCTGTGGAGAAAAAGGAACCCTCATACACTGCTGGTGAGATGTAAATTGGTATAGCCACTATGGAAAACAGTCTGGAGATTCTTCAAAAAATTAAGAGCATAATTACCATATGACCCAGCAATCCCTCTCCTGGGTATCTACCCAAGAAAATCTTATAACATTTATCTGTGAAGATATATAAACTCAAATGTTCATTGCAGCATTATTTATGGTGGCCAAGACACGGAAATGACCAAAGTGTCCTTCGATAGATGATTGAATAAAGAAGATGCGGTATATATACAATGGAATAGTACTCTGCCATAATAAAAGATGAAATACTGCCATTTGTGAAAACATGGATGGATCTTGAGATTATTAAGCTAAGCGAAATAAGTCAGACGGAAAAGAGTGAGAACCATATGGCTTCACTCACATGTGGGATATAAAACTGAAAGCAACAAAGGGACAAGATAAATGAATAAAGAAAAAAACGAATGAAGAAACAAAAACTCATACATAGACACAGAGAACAGTTTAGTGATTACCAGAGGGTTGGGAGGGAGAGCAGAGTGGTAGAAAAGGGTAATGAGGGTCCATTATATGGTGATGAAAAGAGAACCAACTATGGGTGGTGAGCACACAATGTATACAGATGATGTATTATAGAAATAAAGATGAAGGCCGACTGAGTAGTGCATTGATTAAGAGCTGGCTTGGGATGCCAGCGGCCCTGGTTTGGATCCCACATATGAGGGCCAGTGACCTGCCCTCTACAGCTAAGATGGTGACCAAAAGCTCCACCTGGAGCTCGGCTGCTGTGAGTCCCCGGGGAAGGCATAGCTGCAGCCCCTGCTGCAGTGGGCTGCCATAGGCTACAGTGAGTGGCCGGCAGTCAGCGTGAGTGGCAGGCAGCCGGTGTGAGCTGCTAAGGCCGCTCTGAGTGTCTATGCAGAGGCCGGCGACCGATCTGCCTCACCTGGGAAGAGCGAAATGATCATACCAACATGGGCCAGTGAAGCAATGTTCTCCAACAACTAGACTGAAGAACAAAAGGACTGCAACTTGTCTGTTCCCCTTCCCTGATTCCCCAACACTGTTCCCCTCCCACAATACTCCAATTTAAAAAACAAAAAAAATACATATTTTAAAAAAGAAAAGAAAAATGATGTGCTATAGAAATGTACACTTGAAACCTACTAACCATTGTCACTCTAATAAATTTAATTTAAAACAGAAACAACAGCCAAAACAAATAATCAAAAGAACAACAACAACAACAAAACAGAGAGACCTGTGTGATTAGAGAAAGAAGATGGAGTATTAATCATGCATTTTTATTTTCTGTATTTCTGATGCTTTGACATCTGGAGCCTTGCAAACTCTGGAGAGACTGCCCCTACCAGGGCTAGCCAATTTCTAGAGGTACTAAAAGACTCACCAGTAGCAGTCCTTTCATACGCAAACCAACTACTACCAGAGCCTACTCCAACCATCTACTTCATCAGACTCAGACTCTGGCACTATTTCCCTGCTCTGAGCACAAGTTACCAGGCAGCTCAGTATAACCCCATTTGCCCCAGAGCCCCTGACATTCAAACTAGCCAATCCTAAACCTGTTTATCCTGCCTCTCCTATTCCTTTCTGTTGAAATCAGATTAAAGGCTCTTGTCCATCTTTTCCCCTCACTTCTTTTGCCTCCTGGCAACCCTGGTGTTTCCCCATGTGGCCAAGTGTGGAGTGAAATGGCCTCACCTTTTGAGACCTGTAAATAAGAATTAACGTCAGTATTATCTGGATCTATTGGTCTCACCAGCTTTGAATAATAAAACCTACATTGTAAATCAATATAGGAGGGACACACTTTTTATTGCTTGTCGTTTATAATTTATATTGCTATTTTACCATTTGTAGATATCTATTTAAAATATTTCATGAAGAATAATTAAATATCATGATTTAGTGTCAGCAATTTCTGACATATAATAACATTAGCCAAAATCTCAAAGCAAATAGGTTATTGTTACTAAAAAGTAAAACAAAATATAATGTGAAAGTGGAAAATATACTTTGTGGCAAAATCCAAAATAAAGTGTTGAACTATGCGCTATTATTTATTATCCAAGAAACAAATGTGTCCTTGTGAAGAAAAATTAAAAAAGGACGTTACTGGGAAAAACTACACAACACAAATAGAGAACATAAAAGATTTGAACAAAGGCTAAGATATAAAAATGTTCATATATGTGTTGATTCAACATTCCAAAGAGGACAATTTCCCCAAATTATTCCACAATTCAATATAATTCCAATTAATATTCCTAACAGTTGCTCTTAGCATTCATAGGAGTGTAAACATCCAAGAATAACCAAACCAATTTTAAAGAAGATAGAAAAAGGACTTATCTAATGACATTCAAAATTATAATAAAGCTAGAGTAGGTAAATGGTGTGGTGTAGGCACAAGGATAGACAAATTCAATGATGAAACTGAAGAGGGAGCCCAGAAAAAACACCTGTCTGTGTAAGGAAATTTGTATATTGAAGTGGTAGTATTACAAATCAGCAGCAAAGGATGCATTCTAGTACATAGTGGTAGTAAAATTACTTATCAATATAAAACATAAAGTAATATTAGATCTCTCACTCACATCATTCATAGATAAATTCAAATATTTATATAATCCAAATATGATAAATAAAACATTTAAACTTTTGGATGACTTTGGATTGGCACAAATGGCAGACAACGAAAATAATAATTCTGGTTTACTGAGCCACTTTCCACCTAATTCCCAGGATAACCTTCTGCAGAACTCTTAGAGCTCAAAGGAGCACAATCATTGGAATAGAAGATCTGACTTTAATGCAAAGACTCATCCACAAAACTTTCTACAAAACTTTCATGAGGAAATCAGGGCAACATTTTCCCCATACACATGAGTAACAGAGGCACAGAAAGGACGTTGACATTTGTGCAAGGCCATAGAGGGAAATAAAAGATTCAATAATCATAATTTTTAGAAATGAACTTTATGTTACAATGTAGAAAAAAAACATCAACACTTATATATTCTGGTACCATAGAGCACTCCAATTATTACCTACTTTTTTGAGTTATTCAATTTTATTTTAAAACACATACTCATTTTATTTTATTTATTTATTTATTTATTTATTTATTTATTTATTTATTTATGTTTGTTTGGTTTTTTTTGAGGGCAGTGTCACTGGCCCTCACATGTGGGACCCGAACTGGGGCTGACAGCCTCCTAAGCCAGCGCCCAACCACCGCGCCACTCGACCTGCCCAAAACACATACTTATTTTAAAAATCATAACATTTTGTTTCTGAAACATCAACATTTTATAGTTTTGGAATAAAATAAAAGCATTGCAACTTCACTGTACATCAAACAACAATTTCAAATTTGTGTTAGCTCCAGAATAATATGCCTCATCACACTGTTAGGAGCTACACAGGAAATCTTCAAAGCACAAGTAGCTGTAGTAATTCACTATAACATAAATGAGACTTGGGTAGTGCCAGGATTCACCAGACCTACACGCTATCTTCTGTATTTTAGCATTTTCCCCCCTTTGAATAGGGCATACAGTTAAAGGTACCACAAATAACCCTCATTAAAGAAAAAGACAAATGGAACTTTTATAACTGCTTAGAATACACTGGCCTGCCTATATTAATTCACTGTTTAAATAAAAGACAAACTTCAGTAAAGGAGTTTTAATCACAAGTATCACCAACTGCCTGGTTCAGTGCTATGAAAAGCAATTTTGTACCAAATAGTTCTGTCAAAATTACTCTTCCCTAACCCAATACCTCTATTATAGTGATGTCTTGAATTGGAACATTATGTGACCAAAAAATAGAACTTAATAGGTCTTGTTAGGGAGACCATTTCATGGATGGAGTAGAGGTTTGATCACTGCACTGTATTACTAAAGCGGAGGTGGTATACCTACTGTATTTGAATATATATAGATAGTCACGGGATGTGGATTATACTGTGGAAGAGAGTCAGAGGAAGAGTAATAGATATATATGATATGAGGGGGGAGTGGGGTGGTGAATTGGGGGTGGGGAGTTGTCACTTTGAGGGGTAAAATGTATAACTATTGCACTGTGTTGTACACCTGAAACTAATTAAAAAAAATAAAATTAAAATTTAAAAAAAAAATAGAACTTATAGATTTGACTGTGAGCTCCTTGAAGGAAGTTTATTTTTTTTCTTTTGCCACTTTTCAAATCTCCTATAACTGTATGGAGTCTTGATTTACGTATTGTAGTATATATATATAAAAATTGATTTCCTATATATTAAAGAAAAGTACTTTGGGATATAGATATCCCAAGGTCTTTCTCTTGTTATTTGCTTTAAAAGAAAATTCTGACCATTTGGCCAAATGACACGCTGTTACTTGTATTTTTATTAATCTAACATAAATCTTTACTATTTATGTAAGCATCTATGATATTCCAAGTCCCAAATTAGGAGATTGTCCTATAATGTTCATGACAACCCAAGAGGTTTCTATTTTTCATTTTCAGGTGAGACAACAGAAATATTTATAGTTTAAGTAGTAAATTAATTGCGTAATTCATAGAGCTAGGGAATGTTAGGGCTGGGATTTATTTATACCTTTTCTTTATGATTCAATGATGTAATTGTCATGCCTAATAGAGAGCTCTCAGTAATGCAGTTATGTTTCCTCCACTGTATATCTGATATTTAAAATATTTTTTATTTTAAAAAGGCAAACATATTGACTTCCCATGCTATGAGCTTCTATGCATTTGTTGTCTTAAGCTTCATTCATTGTTGTTTCCTGGACTCTTAAAGCTTGCTTTTCTTGTTATATTTAGTGGCTTCAAGTAGCTCAGACATCATCATGGGCCGAAGGAAAAAAAAAACCCTTCCTCATTCTCTAGTTAATCAAGCTCTCTGATTGTTCCAGGAAATCATCAAGTTTATTGTCAAAAGTTACTGGTAATCAGTGTTATTGTGAAATTAAAACTAGGATTCTAATTATGAGAAATGCAAGTGAGTGTGCTTTTAAATATTGTATATTCAATATATTCTTCTTTATTTATATTTGGCTTTAGGAAAATCTACTTCGATAAGCAAGTTAATAAACTGCCTATATGTTCTAAAATATTATGATTCATATACAGTGCAGTTTTATTCTTATTTTTTAAATTAATTCTAAAAGGGAAGATTGAACTAAAACACAGAAAACTTAGAAGGTAAGATTAAGGGTTTGCCAGTTATCTCAGGTGGTTAGAGCGCAAGAGCGTAATACCAACATTGCCGGTTCAATTCCCACATGGTACAAGGAGCTGCGCCCTCCACAACTAGATTGAAAAAAACTACTTGTCTTGGAACTAATGGGTCTTGGAAAAACACACTGTTCCCCAATAAAATTTCTAAAAAACAAAAAGTAAGATTAAAAGACTGTTTATTTGATGAAGATTATTTAACTCTATGCATGTAGATGTGTATACACACTCAAATATGAAAAACAAATATAACATGTAACATATATACATTAACTTGCATATATTTTAACTTAAATACACACACACACACACATATACACACTAGGGTGTCAAAAAAATGTATACACATGACTTTTATTCATTTTTTGTAACTGGTTTATAGTATTACAATTTTAATACAGTATTTTCCTTTCTTAAAATGTGCATACATTTTTTGGCACTGTGTGTGTGTGTGTGTGTGTGTGTGTGTATACATATATATGAAGCATATATATATATATATATATATATATATATATATATATATATATGAAGTGTATTAGAGGTCAATCTCATTTTGTCTCATCTATTTTCATCTAGTTTTGGTGATATTATTCTTTAATTAAGAATTACCCTTAACTAATCCTTTAGTTAAGAATTACCCTTAACTAATCCTTTAGTTAAGGATTAAACTGGTTTAAAAAAGGTGACTTATGATAATGATTTACCTACCCTCAGAGATAAAAGCTCTAGGATTTGTTCCCTTCATTTTTGGTCAAGATCTGTAACTTAGAAATTAAAGAAAATTACCTCCCCCCCAATAAAGAAAGAAAGACATAATGGAATATTTGAGAAAAAAAAGTCAACTCATTTTATACAAGTTTCTATAAATGTTTTTCTAAAGCAATTATCTATTTGATCATTATGTGCTTCTTCACAATTATTTATTTCTAACCAAAAAAGGAAAATGCAGTTCTTCCCACAAATATATATATATATATATATTTTTTAAATTTATGTGCACTTGGCACTTAGGGAGAAAAATCTTTCTCAAATTTGTGTATTTTCTATTTTATTGCATTGGCTTTCAAGTGCTCACATTTAAAAGTTCTGTCATTAAAAAATAAGATGATCTGGGCTGGCTGAGTGGTGTGTTGATAAAGAGCTGGCTTGGGACGCCAGCTCTGAAGCAGCAGGGCTCTGGTTCAGATCCCACATATAAGGGCCAGTGACGCTGTGCCCTCTGCAGCTGAGATGGTGAATAACAGCTCGACCTGGAGCTGGGCTGCAGTGAGTCACCAGGCTCACTAAGGGCAAAGGCTACAGTCCCTGCTGCAGTGGACTGCAGTGAGCTCCAGTGAGTGGCTGGCAGCCAGCTTGAGTGACCAGGAGCCAGTGTGAGCTGCTGTGAGCCACCGTGAGTGGCCGTCCAATGGCTGGCAAGCAACTGCCTCACCCGGGAAAAGCACAATGATAACACCAACGTGGGCCAGTGAAGCAACGGCCTCTACAACTAGACTGAAGAACAAAAGGACAGCAACTTGTCGGTTCCCCACCCACAATTCCCCAATAAAATTTAAAAAAATAAATAAATAAGATTATCTGATACGGGAATATTTGAATTTTAACAAAATTTAAAGCTTTGCTGTACTGCACATTATTTTATAGAATGGCTTCTGGATCCTTTAAAAACTTTTATTTCAAAAATAGCTTATTTCAAATGATAAAAAAGATTTTTACATATTATCTTTTCTAATTCTGATAATAACTCTTTAAGGAAGTTACTTTGTTTCTTTTAAAAATGACATAGGAGTTGAGTAGTGAAGATTTTTGCTTGTGATGCTACCAACTAGCAAGCCTAGAATGGCCTTTAATTTAATCAATTAATTCAACAAAAAAATTTGCCCACCATTTACTCTTTGTACTTTTGGATATGTTGAACTTCCACTCACCTACTCTCCCTCATTTTATAGCAAACATAATGATTGCTGGAACTGCATATAGGGAATGGAATCCAATAGGCCTTTCCAATCAACAGTGTTGCATCTCCTTCACTATTGTTAGTGTTTCAGTTAAGAGGTTAGGACCCTGGCTTATGTCAACCAACACTCATAATGACTGGATCAGGTGTAGCAACCCAGGCTTTTCAGTCCTGGTTAAAGCCATGGATGGTCGTTTGATATTTGAGAAACAGATTCGTGCAATTTCTCTGATTCTAAAAACATAAGCATGTTGTTTCCAGAGCAGATGTTAATCATTAATGAAAACAAAGAGGGCAAACTGGCACTTGAAGAAGGTATACAGACCTACAGAAGGAAACTGGATCCTTGGATGTCACCAGTTGAGGATGCTACATCAAACTGATGCTGATGGTTACCATGCTTCTCAATTTGCAAGTCACCCTATCTAGTTAATTCTCTCCATTATTTAAGGCATTTCCTATTGGATTTCCTTTTGCTTACAATTTAAAGATTCAGACACATTCTAATACTATGTTATCTCCTCAACTTTAAAACAAAATGCTTTTTCTTGTAAATAAACTCAAATAAAGCATTGTCTAATTTATAGTCGGGATTTTTAATTCATAAAGATGGAATGTTTGATCCTGTTTTATTGACTTTGTTTAACAGTATATCTTGTTATTTCTTTACTCTGACTCTTTGCAGTACAAGAAATGTTAACAGTAGTTTTTTCTCAGATGAGATTGAAGATGGTGATAAAATCCCCAAATACCCTTTCTGCTGTGATTAAGGAGATATGCAGGCCCTCAGTTCCTGCCAATCACTCTCAGAGGTCACAGTTGAAAATACCTTTGTCCCAAGACAGTTACTAGCCTTAAAATTACCACTTAAAGTTAAGGGTACTTGTTTAGATTAATGATAAAATGACTGATTGAAACTGGTTAAATGCATACATGCTCATACTTAGAAGAAATTCTATGAATGAGCATTGCTGGATTGGATAAAATGAATAAGTGAATTAGACATCTAAGGGCATAACCCAGCAGGTTAAAAGTAACCAAATAAAGGTAGAAGTGACTTGGGTTTGGAAGGGAGACCTTAAACCTATCAACATAAACTTGGGACCTTGAAAGCTCAGAATGTCAGATTACAGGGAAGAAATTTGGATCTTTAAATCAAAATGTAACAGGTTTCCATGAACCAAATAAACATATGTCATATCTAAGCAATGATACATATGAGTCAACATGCAATTTGAATATAGAGGAGGAGTGATAAGCTGAAGAGATCAGGTTTGAGAAACCTTGGAAGTTATGTACGTAAGCCCAGACAAGAATGTCATTTAAGAACGTCAGTTCCATCCTTCCCTCTAAGTTTCTCATGGCCAATTCTAATGGATAGAGCTATATTTTGTATATCTGATATTCAGGTCCACTCATTCTCTTCCTTCATCATCCTTTAACAAGAATCTGTTATCTGAAACAGGTGTTCCCCTGGACTCATTAAATGTTAGGCTATGGTTGCACTGGGTAAGATAAGGTAAGAAGCTGTTGACTGAATGTGGTTTGGGGGTGTTGCACACTTCCAGTAAAGTATGGCCGAAGCATAACACGTGAGGTTTACAAGGCCAAGGTATGATTTTAGACAGGTGATAGGAACCAGTTTTTGAACAGTTTTGGATACCATCTACGGGATTTTCAATTATGTCTTAGAAAGCACTGGACAATTGTATCAGGAGAGTGACAGGATGAGATCTTTGGGAGGGAAAACAGGTTTGCAGTGGATTTAAGGGTAGGGAAAAGTAGTTGCCTCCTCTAACTTCAATATTCAAATGTCATTTACCTAAGGTATGTGGACTGTGGAGTCAAACCAATTAGATATCTCTGGTATATATACCAGATACATATACATGTAAACATGGAAATAGAAATTCATATTATTCTTTGAGCTCAAAATTGTTCCAGGTTTCTTTGGTATTTTATCTAGAGTGCTTTGCCAATTTACAATTTTACGTTACTTTGCACTTGTGAAATGTAAACTTATGCCTATAACATCCATATGGCATATAGTGTGATTCTATCCATTGATCTGATTTATATTACCTTCCTGGAATAAATTCTCCCTTTACATATTTATCACAGAGATTTTAGCTTTTTGCTTGTTTGTTTGTTTGTTTGTTTGTTTAAGGGCAGTGTCACCGGCCCTCATATGTGGGACCCGAACTGGGACCGCCAGCTTCCCAAGCCAGCGCTTAACCACCACACCACTCTGCCGGCACTCACAGAGATTTTAAATAATATCTTGTTCCTGAGTGTAAGCACTTTCAAACACTTATCTTTAAGGTAGCAACAGGGTCATCAGAAAGCTAAGTTTTATTATTGTTTAAAACACAGATATTTCTGTAGTAAGATATTCTCCCAAATAAAGATTTTCTCTCTGAAACAATCATTTTTCAAAAATAAGAAAATGATGTTATGTGTAGGAAATTAGAGGATGTGTTTATTGCTTTTGGTAATATTAGGTTGTCAGAAAAGTCATGACACATTTTGGCAATGAAAAACATAGAGGGCCGGCCGAGTGGCGCGGTGGTTAAGAGCTGGCTTGGGACACCAGCCCCCCCGGTTCAGATCCCACACGTGGGGGCCAGTGACACTGCCCACCAAAAAAAAAAAAAACGAAACGAACAAACAACCAAACAAAAAACATAGGAAAAATATGTCATGACTTTTCCAACAACCCAATAGTTGTTAAATTTAAATGAATCTCACATTAATTACCTGAAAAAAAAAAAAGTCTAGTTAAAGGAAACATGGTATCTTGCTAGAATCTAGTTCATTCATGTGACATTTATTGAGTCAGATATATACATCTTCTAAGTATTTTAGAGTCACAGTGAAGATAAAAGCATTTTGTATCATAAAAGAGGCTAAGGGAAAAGGAAATCATTGCAATAAATGTGATAACTTTTGTAATAGATGAATACACAGATGGCTACAAAGCCACTTATAATTTCAAAAAAGTCCCATCAGAGGAGGCATCTGTGCCAGTGTGCCAGAGTTAAGGCATGAATAGGAACTCATCAGACAGATCCTAAGCAAAGAAAAATAGCAGTGGAGTTATGGAGATGAGGAAATGAAAGTTAGGTTAAGAGAAGTACAAACTGTGTGTGTGTGTATGTGTGTGGAGAGATGGGATGGGGGAGGGCTTCATATTTTAAAGGAATCACAGGGAAGTGACAAAATATGAGGCTGAAATGTTAGGTTAGAACCAGGTCATCAAATGTCTTGGATGCCTAATTTCAGGACAATTCTATAAAGACTGAGCCATTCAGGAGGTAGACAAAGGACAAGACTTGAGATTAATTTTGATAAGGATTTTTTTTTAATGTGGACATTGTTGGAGTGGGTAGAAGTAAAATTGACAAGAGTTGTAATCAAACCTAAATAGTAGATTGATGGTGATGTTGTAATTCAAGACCTCAGGGAATGCATTTCCAACAGCAGATGAGATGGGATAATAAGAAGACTTCAGAAATCACCAAGATTTCCCAAACCTCATCCAGATCCCTTAGTCAATTCTATAAACAAAAGACCTTATTGAAGTTGAGTAAGTAGTGATGACTTAAATGCACATCCTAAGCCTGGAAAATGGGCAACTGTAGTAAGTATTATGGGTATTGTTATGGAATACATTAATACATAAAATTAGTGTGTCAGACACAAGTAATGCCTTTTCCTGAGAATTATCAAAATCCACAAAGAAAGTACAACATTAATATAAACTGTGTAGCTATCATTATATTCCAGATTGGATGGAAAATTAAATATTATTTGTTTGGACAGTTTGATTAATCTATTATATTAATTCATTAACATTCCCTCTGTCATGTGGCATTTGCAACCGTACGTCATTTCCAGTGTTATAAAAAGCACATAGTAAATGTTCAATAAATACTTGTGAAATTAATGAATGAATGCATGACTGAATGAATCATTTTGCTCAGATGGTTTCTGCAAACCAGTATACTTAAAACATTCTGAGGTCTAGAAACAGAGTTTCTTTTAATGTAAAAGTTATCTATATTTATAACTACATGATCATTTCAGTTGGTATTAACATTATAACTAATTAAAGCACCGGAAGTGCTTTTACATTTTTTATTTAATGTTATACTTCCCAGTACCTGAACTCAGCTCTAACCCTGGAGGGTTCAAGAATTATTGTAGCTCATGTGCTAATGGGTAGACTAATACCCTCTCAGTGAGTTTAGCACTGCCTAATCTCAGAAATATAGTAGAAAGAAAATGAAAGAAAATATAAGCTTTGGCTGCCAAAGACCTGAGTTTGCTTGTATCCTGGCTCTATCAGTTACCAGATTATCATTCAAGATATTCTTTGCTTATTCATTCAACAAATATTTCCCAAGTGCCATTTATGTATCAAGCAGTGCTCTAGTCTCTGCATGTGCAGAAACAAATCAAACATATTCTGTCCCTTCAAGGAGCTTATATTCTCATGGAAATAACAATGAAGAATTGAACAAAAACAATTTCATAAAATGACAATTGCCATGAATAAAAATAATTTGATAGACATTGATGCATATGGTGTAGGGCAGCATAATGTAAGAAATTTGAGAAATAGCACATGAGGCAATACAATTATGTCTGTACAAGAATGGGTCTTCCTTGAGCCTAAGTAGGTACCATGTGAAACAAAAATCAGAATGATGTGAAATCAATTAAATGCAGTAACAATCTGATTATGTTTTTCTCCCTGTAAAAGTTGGGATTAAAATATCTACTTTGTAAACCATTTTGCAGAATAGGATAAATAGAATATGGGAGGTAAGTATTGTGGTGGTTGGCACATTTTAAGACCTTAAAAAATGACATCACTTTATGATGGTGGTCAATGATGGCAGTACGATTTGTAATTAGCATTTAAAAAGATTTTAAAAAGAAGTGTTGTTATTTGGAGTAGATCAGAGCAGGAGTTTATTTGGAATCCTCTTTCAGATCTGCAGGCCTCTTTTTTTGTTTCTCTTCCTATCTGTAATTTTATAAACACTGCTGGCCTCAGAATAGAAACTATCTTCTTTATCATGTTTTCATACCTTGAACTGACCTGAATGGATATACAGGTGATGGCTTTGTCCTGCTAAACTCTGAATTGGCTTGGCTCTGTTGAAGATTTATGCTATAGAATTACCCTGATTATTGGATCCTAGATGAATTAGTGCCTCCAACCATTTACCGGCCTCTCACTGGCAAACTTCCCATACAGAATGTCTGCTTTTTATCTACAGTTCATTTGTTTGTGGTCAGTAGCACATTTTTAAGTGCACAGGGCAGTCTGTGGTGGTAGAGAGAGCATATGTTTGAGATGACTTCAATGTCCTGCAAAAGTGAAAGAGCTAAGAAAATGATAAGAACTCTGTATGGGAAACTACAAGGCAAAGCACAGTTCAGTGGTTTAAAACTACACGTGTTTACCCTGCACAGTACACATAACAATAATGAAATTATGTTTAAACAAGATGTATAAAGAGCTTTAATATAATTAGGAAAAAATATCATAGTAGGGTCATTCTGGTTGATTGTAACATATTTTTAAAATAAGTTGTTAGTATTCAATTTTGGAGTCTGATTTACTCAGGACAAGAGAAAAGTGGCTTAAGCTTTGCCAGGAGCACATTTCCTTTATTGTAGAATCGTGCTGCTATGTCACCAACAGAGTACACTCTTTACTTATACACCACATACATATTTTCAGGAATACAATTTTAAGGAATGCCAAATTAATATTTTGCCACCCATGCTGATATTTCAGGGCTGAAGACCTAACTCTACAGTAGTCTCCTCTAATTTTTAGGTAAACGACAGGTAAAAATGTCTAGTCTCAGTGAAACACACATAAAGGAGCATCCGCTTAGTTTTTGACAAAGTCACTCAATGACTACCTCTGTCTTATTCATTTTTGCTTATTCCCTGTTTGAAGGACAGTGCCTGGCACCTTCAAGGCAATCAGAATATTGAGAGTGTTCTTATGGAGTAGTTAGAACAATGAAAGTAGCAATGGAACTCAGCTAATGCAGCATTACACCAACAAAAAGAGAGAGGATATTAGTGACTATTAATGCACAAGTTTTTTTTGTTTTGTTTTTTTTTGTTGTTGTTGTTTTATATCTTTTAGAAAAGCTCTTTTGAATCAATTCATTTAAAAATTGTCCCAATTCTTCATGTTCTATGTATGTATAATATGCATGTGATAAAATTATTTTAAAATTTGGAAGAAATAAAATTACTGATCTAAAGTACATAAATTAAAAATAACATTTCCAAATTTGGATAGTATTTTTAAAATGCTCTGGCTGGAGCCTAGCCCAACCTGCTTCACACTAACATTCATGCCTTTCATTTCAATTTCAAATTCCCAGTATCATTAGTCTTGCTATTAAGTCATGGTGAAAATTATTCGTCAAAATACCTAGGAGGTAAATTATGATGTTACTTTACAACTGGGCCTGAGAAAGAAGAGATGGCATTTTGGAACAAAATTAACATTTACAATTTCAGGCTGCAAAATAGATGATGAAAAGAGAAAGTGGCAATCAAAAAATAAACGTTTCAATACCCTTTTACTTGGCTTAGATAGAAAAATGTTGTTCGTAAAATACTTTTTTTGTTTTTCCTAGCTACCAAATACAGTATAAGAGTTGCTGTGTCCAACTTCCACTTGAGTATCATAAAACACGTGCCAAGAGGTAACAGAACATATTGCTGGACAATGTTGAATAAGCAAAGTGAGACACATAAATATAGACTATATAGAACCATTTCCATGAAGACTTCAAAACAAGCAAAATTAAATGATACCCTGTTTTCATGAACATATGAGTAATAAATCTATTTTAAATAGGCTAAGAAATGATAAAATATTTCAAGATAAAAATTCAGGATAATAGCTACTTCTTGAATCGGGGAGACAAGAGGAAGAGACAGGCTGCAGAGGAATATTAGAAGAATACTATTTCTTTTTTGTTGTTGTTCTTTTCTAACAGTCAATACTACTTTATATTAATTTCAGGTGTATATCATTTCTTAAGTTAAATTACGGTTCAAAATGGCGACGGTTCAATATCCGTTACAGCCTCTTCCCAAGAACACACAGCGTTTACAGCTACATGCAGAGCAACTTCCTCTGAAAAAAACCTTAAAACTTGGCTGAGCAATGCCTACACGTCGTGCTAAGATGAGACGCTCACCTGGAAACAGGTAGGAGAGGCTGAGACATGTTCTCGCCATAAAACCCCCTCCCCAGGTGTTTCTTCCTGAGAACCCCAAACCCAGAGCTTTTACCCACTGAGAAGTGAAAAGTTTGAACCCCACATTAGGTACCCCGAACTTTTAAGACCTGCACCTGAGAAACAAGCCCCCAAAACATGTATCTTTGAAAACCAGTGGGGCTCCTGTCAAGGAGACTCACAAAACTATAGTAATCTAAGGAAAGGCTCTTACAGGCCTCATGTGCTTGGACACACCCAGCTCAGGGTCCAGCCAGGTGACGGGTCAAGGTGAGCCCGGGTTTGCATGCGAGAGGCTCCTTTTTACTTGGAGTGTCGGTGTGAGGGCAGGCGTCTGATCTGACAACACATTTGGGGACCTGCTGGGGTAGCTCTCCCAGGCAGAGACCCACGGGCATCATCTTTCTGCCTTCTTACCCCTCTGCCCACCCCAGAGAGCAGGTGTCTCCCAAAGGGAGATCTCACATGTTGCAGGTGCGGAGTTTTAAGTCTGTTGCTCTGGTTTTCGTAGCTGCTGCCAGGGCACACCTGTACATACATCACCTGGCACTGGTGGCCTCCTAACCTTAAGCTTGTGGGCCCATAGGACTGGATGCATATGGTGTTTGTATACTTTAAAAGCTGCTGCTTGAGGGTCTGGCTTCCAATAAGCCTGAATCTGGTTGCTGACTGAGATCCTTGCCTTTGGGAGACAGTTGAGAGTCATGGCACACTCTCAACTACGGGGAGATGTTAAAAATTTTATAAAATAAGCTGCTTGGACGATCACAAAACTTTGGAGATGATTAAGAGCTAGGGCAGGGTTGAACCATAAGGTTCATCTCCTACACAAGGTCACTCCTTCAATACTGAGAGAGGTAACTGTTTTATCTAATGCACAGAAACCAACAGTGAAACTCAAGCAAAATGAAGAAATGGAGGAGTATGTATCTAAAGATAAAAACCTCAGGAAAAAGGCCTTAAAACTGGATAGTTCACGCACAAGTGTTTATATTATTATGATACCTATGAGTTATGGGTAATTTACTTTATATGTCCAAGTTACTTTACAAATATAAGTGACATGTAATTTATATATGTTAAATATATTATTTTTTATAATTCAAATATTTTATAATTAAATATAACAAGACATATATATAAAATTAAAACCTGATTTAAAAAATGTATGCCCATTACAATCATTAAAAGATACTTTAATGATACATAGTACTTTAGCTCAGGAAGTTTCCAATCCTGGGACTCAAAACTGTAAATTAAATTTAACCTTTTCTTTACCAATATTAGCAAACATTAATGCCATAAGGTAAAAAAGAAGTTCATTTCCTAAATATAGGAGATTTTTGTCTGTGTAATAACAAAGCACCATATGGGAAAGCACAATAAGGTAACCTATTTAAGAAAACACATGCTTCAGCTTTATACTTTTCTAACACTTTCTACTCTCCAAAGCAAGTTATTTTCACAATGTTTCTAAGTGCAAAACTATGATTTTGCAATTAATAATTAATGAAAAATAAGTGAGCCCTCTGTCTCTGACAAGTTTGACCTCAAATTCTTTGAATCCAGTCACATCTTTAAAAAGAGAAATTTGGCCTAATAGAGCTCATCCATCTCCCAAGTTTTGTGATTGATCTAAGCTGAAAAGCCCCAAGTTTGATATCTGGTCTCTCTCACGCTCTCTTCATTCTTATACGGTGTGCTTAGAAAACATCTGTCAAAATATGAGCCCTGTTTTCTAGAATGAACCAAAAGGTATGGAAAGCACATCTATCAGTTCTTAGCTTCAGAGGATGCAGTGTTCTCTAATCACATCTCATATCAACACAAATGTTGTCTTACATGTGCTGGCGGTAGAAATGCAGTCGTCAGAGAATGAGTAGAACAAATTCATGTCTGGTTCCCCCCTTTACCTTAGTGTGGTATTTTCCACAGCTTCACTTATGAGCCTCTTAGTCGTTCCTGTACAAAACAGTGTACTTCAAGCATACTATGCCTTTCTGATAATGTGAGATTCCTTTAAGTCAGATCAAGAAATTATTGCAGTAATCTCTAACAATGATAATTTTATAACATAGAATTTACTGCCATACTTCACTGGTGTGTGTGTGTGTGTGTGTGTGTGTGTGTGTGTGTGTGTGTGTGTTAGCTGCAGCAATTCAGGTGGGGTAATAGACACAATTTTATTTCACAACACATTAGCAATTTACATACCAAAGTAAAGGATGTAAACAATGCAAAATATAACAAACAGTCTCATAAAACCATAAAGTGATGAGCTATTCTCCTGTGTTCTAAATTTTGAATCTCCTACAAATAAACTAATCATCCATACTAACAGCACACTACTTGTATGTGCTGCTTGGAGCTTTCACATGTGCAATCAGGTTTAATCTTTACAACTGTAGAAACCAATTGCTATTATTACCAGGAGAAAAATAGATTAAGGCTCTGCAGGTGAAGTAGCTTTCTCATGGTCACAAGTGGCAGTGACCAGGCAGATTATTGGACTCAGTTATAGGACAAAAATATCTGCTTTCCCACTGATTCTGAGAATCACTGACTTGAATTATCTGAGTAAAGTTATTTTCATGTGCCATATTAGTTTAATACCTATGTGGCATTTGAATATTTAAAAGTTTAGTAGAAATGCATAATTAGAATAACTTCCATTGTAATGATTTTCTTAAATCACTGCAGTTTATAGTTCTTTTATTCCTAATATGTACGGATTGCATTTCCAACAAGTTGGTATCACTGATCTGAAAATTTTTAATATTCCTATTTCTGCTGAGACATTATTCATGAAAAGAAATTCTTGGAGTTATAGAGCTCACCTTTCTTCATCAGCCTGTCAGTCAAAGGTGACTTAATCCAGCTTTAATAAATACAGTAACCCTGGCACTGACACTGGCTAGTACTGAAAAGTTCAAATTGTTTTTTATACAGACATTCTGTTTCCTTGGTCCCCTCATCAGACTCAAAATGCCTTGAGGACTGAGATTATGTTGTTTTCTCTTTTTGGACCCAGTGCTTGGTATATTGCACGGCATGTATGCAATCTTTAGTAAACATTTAAATGATTGAGTTAATACTACTGGAGATGTTTCTGTGCATTATTGATTGAGGACAAACGATGCTACTGTGTGTAATTGGTAAGGATTGCCATTGTGAAGGTCGCCAGTATTAGGGTTTAGTAGCCATTGAAAATACTAGGTAATAATTTAATTTCTCTGTTTATATTTTTCCAATGTTCTGTGTAGCAGTTTTCAATTGTCACTTCCTGCTTTGATGGCAATTTTGTCAGTTTGGATAAGCCATAGTACCCAAGGTACCCAATTTTTGGTAAACACTAGTCTTAATGTTGCTGTAAAAGCATTTTTTAGATATGATTAACATTTAAATCAGTAGACTTTGAGTAGATTACTGCCCATAATGTGAGTCTCATCTAATCAGTTAAAGTCCTTTAGAAAAAAAAAAAAAAAAGACTGAAAGTCACTGAGGAGGAAGAAATTCTGCCTGCAGACCGCTTTTAGACTCAAGTCACAGCACCAGCTCTTCATTGGTTTGCTAGCCGGCCAGCCAGCCCAGTGGATTTTAAGCTCGCTAGCTCCTACAATTGTGTGAGCCAATGCCTTAAAATAAATACCTCCCTCTCATTCATATATATATATATATATATATATATATGTATATATATATGAATGTGTGCGCACACACACACAGTGCCAAAAAATGTATATACGTTTTAAGAAAGGAAAAACCTGTATTAACTGTAATACTCAATATATACTGATAAAAAAGGTAAATACAAGTCACGTTTCACTTCTGCAATTACAAGAGGTGCTCAAAGTGGTGACCATCAGTATCCAGACTTCTGATTACGACAAACTGCTGCTGGAGCATAGATAACATCTCTTAAAATGTGTATACATTTTTTGGCACCCCTGGTTTTTACATAATCTCCTATTGATTCGGTTAGTCTCATTTGGAGAATCCTGACATCCACCTGCTATGATGGTGATATTTTATCAGTCTTATGCCCAGTCCTTCTTTACGCTTCATTCGGGATGCGAGCAGTAATTTTTCTTTGTGGTTCACTTACATTCTTCTTTCTATGCCTGGTACCCTGGGACGAAAACTTCCATCTATTACTGGCCCAGAGTACAATAAGCATTGTGGGACACAGATTTCTCTAAAGCAACCTATTACAAGTAACACAGGCCTCACATTTGGAGACCAGCTCCATTTCTCTCTAGCTGCATAGTCCTAAGTAAATTAAGCCAGCTTAGTTATTTTGAGACAGGGTTTTTGTAGCCATTAAAGGCAACGCATGGGAGGTAAGATCCTTAGCACAATGTTAAAAAGAAATAATCAATATTATTATTCAGTCAAGAGACTAAAATGTCAGTAAAAGATTTTCTTATATTTAATTGCTATTGCTACTGTTATACTCCCTAAAATTGATCGCTACTGACATTGCTGTCATTTTACATTGATATTTTTCACATTCATTTATTAAAGATAAAATATGGTTATAACTCAAGTTCAAGCTTGTTTTTTGGATCAGATAATATGACCAAAGAGTAAAAAGGTCACAAAGAAATTTCTAGTGTGTAAGTATTGTTTCGGTCAAATTTATACATTCAAACAGGTAATTAATTGCAAACAATGTTATATGGCTGTGGATATTGACTGAGCACCTTCTGCACTCTGATAAATTGTGTTTTAAATGCTTATCTTTGAGCCTTTTATTTTAGAAAATATCCCAGCAAATCACTAATATTTCCTGAGGTGCTATCAAGGTAGTTTTCAACTGAATCCCTTTTCCTTCTTCTCTAACATTTATCACCATGGGCCAAGTCTCCACAGGTTCCCCAAGACAGAGTGGCTCATACAAAGAAAAGTTTAATTCCACCTTTGACTCACCTGTCTCCACATGCAGCTTTCATTCTTCACCTTCTGTGATCCAAAATCCTGCAGAAAAATGCACAGGTGTGATTCATCTCCCTCATGTGGATGCCTCAGTCCCCCTGCTGCTACCATCATCCCTGCCTTATATCATGACTTAGATATGCTGAAACAGAAGCAAAGACATTTATCACACACACTGCAGGGTTCCACTTTAGGACTGAATGCTTACAATTTATGCATTAGTCACAATAAATATAATCTGTTTACTGAAATCTGAATTATGATGCTAAACTTCTGATTTTAAAGCTGAGACTTTTGTAGGAAGAAGTTGCATCTCTCTACTTTGATACAAGCCATGGTATGACTCCCACCTATCCAAAAGATAATGAACACTTTCTTGCTTGCTAAATAAATACAGTTTTTGTTTTGGTGCTAAGGAGTCTACCTCAGGGCATTTACTAGTTGTTTTTCTGGGTGGGACAAAGCACACTGTGAAATGAAGAGGGGCGTCGTTTTAAGAGATCCTTAGAAAGATGTTCCTTCCTGGTAAAAGTGAAAAACCATACAAAGAAATGCCCATTTATCCCTTCTCCCCTCCTTTCTGTTTGGGAAACTGTCCTGTGAGATTGTAATGACTGGAGGTATGGCTGATATATTGAAACCATGAAGAAAGACACCATCAATCTTCTTTCCATGGTGTGGAAAGATGTGATGTCTCTGGGTCATTTTTGTAATTGCTAACTGACATACCAAGATGGAATCTTTCTAATACAGATTTTTTATTGAGTAATATAGTGTCTATTTTTTCAGCCCTGTTTCAGTTGGAAATGGTATTTCTTGCAGCTGAAAGCTATTCACTGATTAATATGGGATCTGGTGCTCTCTTTGTACCTTTGAGAGGGATTGGGACTTTGGCTGGTGAATTGATGCTAGGAAATTGCCTGGAGAGACAGTGCTGGGTCAGGAGGAGGAGGAAGTCTGAAGTCCAAAAGTCAAAAAATAGTGCCTCAAGCTAAGTGTCATTTTAAATCATAGAGCTCTCATAGTTATAAGCAAAGGAAAACAATATTTTACATAAAGCCCAAGGGGTAGATTTGAGCCTTGGAATAATAGGCAAGCCAAACAATTTCAGAAACCTCCACAAAGAGGAGTGGATGTCAGAGCAAGGGTCAAGTAAGGAAGTTAAATAAATCCAATGGAAAGGCTCTGCTGCCCAAGGCTGGTAGTTATTAGATTTCTTTCTACCACCAAAGGAGTTAGTGAATGAACCTTGAAAGGACAAATTTAGAGAGAGATGTGGATTCTTGTTTCTAAAATCCCAGTACCTTTAAATTCCTCTCTGACTAAGTCTCTTATTACCACATCCTTTTTAGGTAAGGGTGAGGGCTCATAGTTATCAGAGAGCTCAAAACATATGACTTCCTAGTTTCCTTCCTAAAATAATCAGAAATAGCCTTCCTGTTCAGCAAGCGAGCTACCAAGAATGTGCAAGGTCATTTCCTTTATAGAGTGCAATTAGCCTTATTGCTAAAGAGGTCAGGAGAGTGAATATCTATGATTTTATATTTTGATAGTGGGCTTTGTTTCATAAGAAGGATATTTCCTGGCTTTTTGAACTTGGCTCCTATAAACTTGGCCCTGGATCTGTTACTGTCTTTTAGGAATATCAATGGCATATTACATGGGGATTTTTATACAATCCACAAAAATATAAATCAGAGGACACTCTCTCCCTCAAGTTAGCATCTTTAAAAGTGATCTTCAGGTTCAATTATCTCTCTAATACAATATAAAATAAATACCCTTTTTTTTTCCCTCCAGAGTGTGGTCATCAATAAGATTTTGCTGGCTCTCATAGAATATAGAAATCTTTGCTTAGAAATGAATTGTTACTTATCTCTATATCATTCATCAAAGCCCCTTGGAATATTTGAATGCATGCATCAGCTAAGGCTAGTAGTTCAAGTAACAGAAAACAACTCTACTATTATAATACAAGCAGAAAATGTATTCAAAGCGTATCAGGCAGTGCTCAGAATCTCTAGGAGAGGCATAGAACCAAGGCATGTACATATGCAGCAGAGGAGCAAGGCTGTACATTATGGATCGCTGTTGCACTGGCAGAGATACTGTTGTTGCCACTGGAATGGACACCCGAGCTCACTCCTTTGGAATTGGACAATAGCATTGCCTTTGGAATGGTCACCCCTGATGCTTCTGCATCTGGATGTAGCTGGGGCTGCTTCTGACAGCCTCAGCAGAAAGAAAGCTGGACAGGGCTCGTTTCTTTGCATCAATAGCATATTAACTGAAAGTTTGGGGTGAATGCATGTGATTGGAGGACTCTGAGTTATATCAATTAGCCCCATTGCTAAAGAAGTCAGGAGAGTGAATATCTAACATTTTATATTTTGATAGCGGGCTTTGTTTCATAAGAAGGATGTTTCCTAAATGTAGCAAAGGGATTCAGACTCTAAATTGCCCAAGAATCACAAATACGCACACAGCAACTGATTATCTTCTTCTCTTCATTATTGCTCATTTGCTTCAGTTATAATTTTCTATCTTTTGTGAGAAAAATAACATGCTTATGATATAACTGACTCACTTTAAGGAGTCAGAGGCTAATTAACTTGTCCAGTAAATGGTAGAATCTTGATTTAGAATCTTGATTCCAACCTATGAAATTCTCCAAAACTTAGGCTATTTCTATGAATGCCTTCTGTGACCAAGGACATGCACTGAAAATTTTTGGTTGTATTTATGAATAAAGTCTAGATAAAGTATACAACAAATGGGCTTTGAATTTATGTCCTGAATTTGATGACTCATCCTGATACTGGATGATCTAACTGCACCCTGTTCCCTAGATTAGGGGTCGGCAAACTGTGACTCGCAAGCCACGTGTAGCTAGCTCTTTGAGGTACATACATGTGGCTCTGAAGTAAAATTGAAAATGAAAATAAAACTATCATAGTTTCACTTATAAATTTTTTAAAGAATACTATTCACATAATGGTGATTTCATTTGTTTATGGATCTTGAATAATTTTTAAATTGTTGTGAGGGACAGGATTGGCTCCTCCATCTCAGAAGTTTGCCGACCCCTGCTCTGGATCATTTCACACCACTTTTTTGAAGAACTGTAGCCAGTGCTCTACATGAAACTAAAAGTAATGGTCTGAATCTAATGGATGACCTATTACTTAGAGGAACTGGTATTTTTCCAGCCCTGGATTTAAAGCAGCAATGGTATTCATAAAGGGTTACCCTTGCAGTGAGATATAGAAATCTAAGAGGCTAATTAATGTCACTACGTAGTAGAGGAGGTTATGTGACAGTTGGGAGGACCATATCTGAGAGCCTGTGTGTAATAGCAGCCAGAGATTTACTAAACCAGCCAAGTAATGAGAGGCTTTCTCACAAGTGTTTCTGGTTATGGCATAGCACTTCACTTCCTTTCTCTCTTTGCTGATGTAAGAAAAATACCCTCTCACTTCTCTTCCCTTTACGTTTTATAGTAATTCTGTACAGGGTTGGCTACGTAGTTGCAGGGATCAGTACGAAATGAACATGCAAATTGCCTTGTTCACAAAGCAGAAAGCATGTGCTGTTAACAGTACTAAAATATGATGTTTGTCTTTCTTCAATGCACACACCCCCTCTCCTTGTCATAGTGGCATTTTTTTTTTTTTTTAGCTGAGCCATCCTGCCACCTGTTGGCAACTCAACAGCAGCTCAGCTCGGGCTGGGCGTCGAGCTGCTGTTGCTCAGAGCTCAGCTCTCACTCTTTTTTTTTATTATTATATTTATTTATTTATTTATTTTTTAATTAGTTTCAGGTGTACAACACAGTGCAATAGTTATACATTTTACCCCTCAAAGTGACAACCCCCTCCCCCAATTCACCACCCCACTCCTCTCCCCACTCTTGAGTGAGCTCTTAACCAACTGAACCACTCGACCAGCCCATTATAGTGATTTTCAATTCCAATTTTATAGTATTCTAAGTAAAGAAAAAAAAATCTTTAAATTATCAGCATGAATTTTACCATAAACCTTTATATTGTGAAATGTTAGTTTTAAATGTGTACTTTTAAATATTTTAATGTTAAAATAACTTTAAGGGATGGTTACCAGAAGGAAGGGGTAGAGGGATGAGTGAAAAAGGTAAAGGGGAACATAGTCAATAATATTGTGATAAATTTGCACAGTGACAGATGACTACTAGAATTAATGGGGTGATCCATTGAAAGGTAGAAAATTGTTGAAGCACTATATTATACACCTGAAACTAATATAACATGAGATTGTATACCAAGTATACTTCAATTTTTTTAAAAAAAATTTTAAGGGCTACTTTTAAATAAGAACATTTAAGTAGTCTGCAGAATCACTAAAATCATGTAACTCAGACTTTGTGGCTCTTGCATGTGTATGCTTTGGGTCTTACCAGAACAGTGAAAATGTACAAACCTCTCTCGGCCATTCTTATTTCTCCTCTTGATGCATGCACATCCGACCAATACTGTCTATTCCCAGCTTATGATGAGTCTAGCACTAAAAGGAAGATGAACTATGAGGTGCCCTATCTTACCCTTTTCTTTCTATGTCATAATTTCCACATCACTGATGGGCTATTTAGGAGAAAAAGGGGGTAAGAAAAGATATGATAGGATTACTTGTCATTCTTGTTCCTTAGAACACCGATGCTTTCTTCCTGGATTTGAGGCGAGTTTCCCCATCCCTGACATAAATAGAAGACATAACTTGCTCACCTCGTATTGACTTTGAGTGTCACTAAAGTCATGGGTCTCCCCTAATTCTGGGTTCATAGAATCTCATGAATGATATGCACAACAGGTGGCAGCAAGGCAGTGGGGGCAGGGGTCACACATATTGTGCATACCTCTTCTACTCTCTTGCCTGTTCTCTTGTTCCATCAGATTTCAGGCAAAAACAAAACAAAAAACAAAAAACCAGTTCAAAGATAAATGTATTAGGAATTTCAAGATGGCCCATAAAGCTAGCTCTGATTTCTCTGTGGAAGATTCCAGAGGCAGCTTTTCTTTTCTTTTCTTTTCATTTTTTAAAGATTTTATTGGGGAATTGGGGGAGGGGAAGAGCATTGAGGAACCACGGAAGGGGAACAGACAAGTTGCTGTCCTTTTGTTCTTCAGTCTAGTTGTAGAGGACATTGCTTCACTGGCTCATGTTGGTATTATCATTGCGCTCTTCCCAGGTGAGGCAGATGGGTCGCTGGCCTCTGGACAGCCTCTCACAGCAGCTCTTGGCAGCTCATGCTGGCTGTAGACCACTCATGCTAGCTGCAAGCCCCTCATGCTGGCTGTGGGCCCCTCATGCTGGCTGCCGGCCACTCACTGTAGCTTATGGCAGCCCTCTGCAGCAGGGGCTGCAGCTATGCCATCCCGGGAACTCAGGGCAGCCCAGCTCCAGGTGGAGCTGTTGTTCACCATCTTAGCTGTAGAGGGCAGTGTCACTGGCTCTCATATGTGGGATCTGAACCAGGGCCCTGCTGCTCAGCAGTGGCGTCCCAAGCCAGATCTTAACCAACGCGCCACTCAGCCAGCCCCAAAGCAGCTTTTCTTGTGTCTATGTTGTTGTGCTGAAATATCAGTCATTTCTCTCCCTCTCTGCCTTCCTCTCCCTTACCCTCCTTTCTCTTTTCTCAATCATTCTCTTTTCCTGGTACAGTACCACACTTGCCTAAGTTCTTGGATGGAGAAAGTGGGGAAAAGGAAAGCAGGAAGAACCAGAAGATAATTAAAACAATACATATTCTTGAGTATTCTAGAACCACACTTTTCCCTCACTTCAATGCCAGTTTTGGCTAAAGCTTATACAATGTATACACTAAAATCATTTCTTGTTTTAGAATATTTCCTTAGTGTTTCTTCCTAAGAAACCCTCAGAGGACTCAACCAATTTTGTATATACTCTGACATGTTGCAAACCTGTAAAAGACAAGGAATTCTAGTCACTCTCCTTCTGCCCCTACCCTTTCCCCAGGCCCACAGTCACAATCAAACTTACATGTTGACTACCTTGTATGTAGTTTACATGGCTGGATATTGTCTGTCTGTAAACCTCTAGGCTCAGATTCCCTTATCTTGCAGACACCTACTATATGATTTTCATTACTATAAAATAAAAGTAATTCTGAAACATAGAAATACTCATACTAGAAAATAACTTTGAATTTACAGACCTATGAAGCATATAAACTTTGAGATTTTGAAAAGACATGTAGGTGAGCTATGCTTCATATGATGTGTGCTCCTACAAAGTTCCATACAAATCAAAATTTTATAAATAATGTTTTAATTAAATTTAATGCATGTGACATTTAAATAAATCCTCTAGTGAATTCATGTGTAAAGGGATAATAATCATTCTGTAATATGTTTTGGGACATTTATATATTTTCTTTCATAGAGATTTTCCTGTATATATTTTCTTAGATAAGTAAACCATTTAATTCATACTATGTGTATCTTTTTCTCTCCTTTGAGTATCTGCCATAAAGCTATGAAAGTACATTTGTTGAGCTCTTAACAGGTGCCAGACACAACATTTTCATAAATTATTTATTAAATGCTTTCAACAACCCATGTGATGGATATTGATATTCCCTTTTAGACATGAAAAATCTAAGACTTATATGGCTTAAGTAATTTGCCCAAAGTCAGACAAACTTTAATGCCAACTTAAAATCTCATACTGTACTACACTGATTTATTATTGTACTTCTGTAAACAGGTGTAACACATTTCACATCTGCTTATGTATATTGAATAAGTTATCCTAATAGAGTACTGAGCACCATTCATAAGCATTTTCAATATCACACAGTGTGATTGTCATGTCACTAAATGAGGCAGAAATGAAAAGTACCTTGTAAAGAAAAATGCTTCTCCTGACAAACTTGTTTTTTCCTGGTTGACATCACAGATGTAAAAAATATGCAGATAAATTCTGGGCATCTATTTCAGAGAATCATTGTGCGTTTCTAAAACTGGGTAAGCATTTGAAAGCGGATATTTAAAACCATACAGAAGGCTTCAGTTTGACAGCAGAACTTAGAGCTGCCTGATTACAAGCAGGTCCAGATGCCAAACCTTTGCTCGTGAATGACTGTGTTTCTCAGACAGCATCATTCATTTTTTTGTTATCATTTCCTAGGCTTCTTTGTTAAGCTGTGTGTGTGTGTGTGTTTCCTTTCAAATCTTAACCAAAAATGCCAATATTTTCTTTCATCCTCAGTTCTTCAATTAAAATTTCGAAGTTTAATTTTGAAACTTGACGTATCATATTTATTTATCTGTGTCAAGAAAGAGAGATTCTTTTTTTTAAAAATACAGGGCAGATTTTATATTCTATTAACATAGTTTAATATTTTAGGTTGAAATTGATGGATGTTTTGCTGAGATGTGTTTATATGTTACTATTAACAAATACTTGAGGACTATTCTATGTTTATTAATATTGTTTTGAGGTTGCTTGGTTCTTGGGGTTGGGGAATAGAAGACTTTCATATCAAAACACTTTAAGAGTTATAATTATGAATTCTGATGGTAATAGTGTTGTTTGTGGTATTGGGGCATATTATGTGCGTGTGTGTGTGTGTGTGTGTGTGTGTGAGAGAGAGAGAGAGAGAGAGAGAGAGAGAGAGAGAGAGAGAGAGAGAGAGAGAGCTAGCGCTTGTATTGAAGTCAGTGTCTACATTTTCCATTCCCAAGATTTCTTTCATTAAATAAGCCTCCCATTAGATGTATAACCTAAAAATATCCAGCCAGCCCTTTACATAAGCCCTCATATTGTATTACAGTTAGTTTCTAACTTTCTGGTTTTGATTCTGAAATCCCACTGACTGTAAATGCAGCATTGATTTATTAACATGTTTTACTTTCAGAGAAAAATGAGCATAGCTACACTGAAAATCATCTAGATTTTAGAAATATTGAAATGTGGGGAAAAGTAATTATCTTTATATCAAATAAATTCAATATGTGTTTACCTCCCCAGTTATACAGTGAGCTCCTTTAGGGCAAGGAATTGATCATTTTAATTCCCTTTCATTATTTTCAGATAGTGAGAAAATAGGCAAATTGTTACTAATGAAAGATATATTCCCTATTTTCTAAAGCAAGTAGTTTTGTTTTAATATTTTTTGAAGAATGAATATTGTTGGTTCATGTGATTGTGGAGTGTGAAAGTTATTAAGTGAGTGCATCTAAAGAGCTGCTTTTCGGGGACTCAGGCCCATCTTGCCATAGCACATCTATGGCTGAGCACAACAGTGAGAGGAAAGGTGCTTGAATCTTGTACCTCAAATACCACGGGAGTCTGGGCGGGACATCTGCATCGGTGGCACCGGCAGGTCTCAGGGTACGGAGTCAGTTCTAACCACATACATGAGACACGTGTGCAGCAGTAAGAGGATCCCTTGGGATGTCTTGGTATCGGCTGTGTCAGTTAGCCTTTGCTTTGACATTGTCTAGAATCCGTGGAGCACAATGTTTTTTCCGGAACAATCAGCTTCAGGTGGCAGATGCAGTTTGAGAATTCTGCAGCGACAAGGGGTCTGTTGAGTTCTGAATTCAGACTGGTCCTTGGGCATGGATAAGCATCTATTCCTGGATATAGGTGGGGAAAGATGTATTAGGTGAAGGGATTGGCATGCAGATGTATGAATGGGCTCGGGTGTTGCACTTCCGAACGTTAATTAGAGGATGCTTACTCACACCCTAAACTATAAATAAGGTTAATCCAATCTTCATGCATTAATATACTTAATTCTCACAACATTATTAGTAGAGGTTTAAAGTACTATTATTATGCCACTTTATGGATGAGGAAGCTTTGAATTAAAGAAATTAAGTAACTTGCCCAATATTACGTACTAAACTGGTAATTTTGAACCCAGGTTCATCTAATTCTATGCTCTGACCTTCTAATCATGGTGTTTAACTACTTACAATCATTTTTCTCCTGTCTAAGGAGGGTAGAGGGGATATCTTAAATTTCAGTGCTATTTCTATTGCCTTTATCACTGTTATAGTATTTTGGAAACAGACTCCTGAACTTTTACCTTGGATTGCCACAAGGGGGCATCCTTACAACTCTGAGGAAGGACCCAATACAATGAGCCCTCAGTGGAAGAAAAACCTTGATTTTCCCCCTAGACCCATGGCTCTCCAAGTGTATCCCCCAAACCAGCAGCAATAATATCACCTAGGAACTTGTTTAAAATGCAAATTATTGGGCTGTTCACCATATCTACTGTATCAAATTTCTGGGACGGAGCCCAGTAATCCATGCATTAACAAGGCTTCCAAGTGATTCTAATGCATGGCAACAATTTAGAGCCAGTGCCTTATTGGTCAGACATGGTCACTGTTAGTCTGGAAAGCCGCTGAGCTAAATGCAACAAGACAGGCTACCCGACTTAAGTTAGATGTGCTTCAGAAACAGGCTAAAAGGATTAGGAGGAAAGTGTTCTCATATAGACATATAGTTAAATAAAAATCACAAGAAAACAAGTCAGAGCCATGCAAATATCATGGAAACCAACTCAGAGCCATCTAATATGTATCAGTTCCCTGTCAGGGTGGAATAAAATCACCTGATCCTGAGAGATGTTCTCAGATCAATAAGTACAGACGATCTTGTCATCTAACAAACAAATAAGGTCAATAAAGGCCCCAGCAGCATGGTTTGTTTCTTATCTGTGAAGTCTCTGACATTCAGATGAATATCATGTTATTGAATAATGATTCCAATGTTTGCTAATTGGGTGACTGCAGGGAAGAAATCACTTGTCCTTTTAACCTTCATTTTCTGTTACTGCAAAAAATAGATGGGGCGGTTCATAACAATTTATGAACATAGAGAATTTGCAAATGGATTAAATGAGATATATACAAAGCACTGAGGACCTTCCTTGAAACATAAAGCCCTCCATCAGAGATACCTACAGATATTATTTCAGTCAGTAGCCATTGCAATGAGAACTTAGCCGCAGCCCCAAATTCCACTATCCCTGAGCTCTTTCACTCACGCATGCCAACTGTAGGCACTAGGATGAATAAAACATGCTTCGTACTTTTCAGGAGCTCACTTTTTACCAAAGGAGAAAGCCACGAAATTAATACCTATAGGCAATATAATGGAACCTCTCATATGCCATGTAAAAATGCTATGAGAACACCTGTGAAAAGCTTGCAATAAAAGCCCCGAGAGGAGCAGCATCTCCATCCACTATAGGTACACATATAGGATATGGGATAGAAGGTGGATGATTGAAGGCCTGGGCGAACAACATGGAAGCTCAACATACAAAGTTCATGATTCCACCTTTCTTCTCTTCAGTGAATGGTTTCTTTCTGTTTTTAGCAACAGCAGGAGTTCTGAGAAAGGGAAAACTAATTTGAAGAACTTAGTTGAGTGTTTACGGCAGCAGTTATAAAAATGTGGTCCATGGACTTCTGTGGGTCCTTAAAAATCTTTTCCAGGATCTTTCGGTAAAAACTGTTTTCTTAGTAATACTAAGACATTTTACCTTTGTCTCTTTGCTGGTACTTGCACTGATGATGGAAAAATAATAATGGATAAAGTCTTGATGCTTCAGAATGAATAAGACAGTGGCATCAGATTCTATTACTAGTCATGATATTCTTCTCTGAAGTTTCTGTTAAGAAGCAAGCCTATTAATTTTATTATTGACTCCTTTTAATATTTTATATAATTAAACAAGAAATACATAAAACACTTAATGCAAACCAGAGTATGAAAGTTGCCTAAAAGAAAAACTTATATTTGCTTGTTTGAGTTATGAGCTGAACTGGTATTACCCCCACCCCCACCCCCACCGCATTTTTTTAAAATGAAATACAGTTTTTACTTGAAAAGAGCCATTGACAGGTAATTGTGATTATTCAGGATTGGATGTTCAGTAGACAGTTTTTAAAAATTGGTATGAAATAATTCTACCAGTTCTAACTAGGGTAGAGCAGATTTGTACAGGTATGTAAAGTAATGTTGGAAAGAGAGTTTGACATCAGATTGTAAAAGGCCTTGCTTGTCATTTTAAGGAGGTTAGGCTATGTTCAGTAGGCCAATGTGGAAAAAAGAAAAAAAGTATTTTTAAGCCAGGAAGATAAATGATCAACATGATGTTTTAGAATAGCAATCAGTTGCTGAAAATGATAGTATTAAAGTATTAGAGATTGGGTCATGGATGAGAAAGAGACTGCTGCTGTCCAGGTGTGGGACGTGTCCACATACAGGAAGGTAAGGGCCTGGGGGAGACATGTGGCAAGCTCATAACAGAGTGAGGGCACAATCTGACACCACACTAGGGTTTGCCAACAAGGGAATACTGATAGTTTGTGTTTGATTTTAGTTTTGAATTTGAGAAACATTGTCAATTATTAGATGTTAGTAGAACAAAGATAATTGAGACTTATGTTTTACAAGTTATATATCTGATTTCATGCCTTTAAACCATGGTATGTATTTTTATTTCTTCTCCTTGGTGCCCTTTAGGTGGGTATGGTATAAAGGGGCAACTATGCACTAGATATGCAGAGAGACATACAGGCGCTCAAAAACTGGATTCCTCAGATCTCTATCAGGAAACAGATGACACACTAAAAATAATATAATTCAAGATGTTTTACTTACACAATAATTATACTAGCAGTTTGGAGGCAGAGTAAAAGAAATATAAGGGATAGGTCAGTGACCTTGAGTTTATACCAACTAACAGGAAGTATTATCAGGTAAATGTTATTTTTTTCTCTTTTGTTAACTACTGCGTCCCCCAACACTTATCAGAGTTGCTGAAACATAGTAGATACTCAATGAGCTCAAAGTATTTGTGGATATAATCAGTAAACCAGTCTTCAAATCCAAACATGCCTGACTTTTAATTTTTTTTTTTTTAATTGAAGTTTATTGGGGTGGCAGTTGCTAGCAAAGTTATATAGGTTTCAGGTATATAATTCTGCAACACGTCATCTATACATCACATTGTGTGTTCACCACCCAGGGTCAGTTCCCCTTCTATCACCATATATTTGATCCCTTTTGCCTTCATCTACCACCCTCCCCTCCTTACCTTCTAGTAACTACTAAACTATTGTCTGTGTCTATGAGTTTTTGTTTCTTCATTTGTTTGTCTTGTTCCTTTGTTGTTTTCAGTTTTATATACCACATATCAGTGAAATCATATGGTTCTTGACATTTTCTGTCTGATTCATTTCGCTTAGCATAATAATCTCAAGATCCATCCATGTTGTCGCAAATGGCACTATTTCATCCTTTCTTACGGCAGAATAGTATTCCATTGTATATGTATACCACATCTTCTTTATCCAATCATCTATCAAAGGACACTCAGACTTTTAAATTTCAGCTCTTTCCACTCTGCATGTATTCCTCAAAGTGCGGTTTATAATCCACCTACATCAGACTTACCTGGGGATGTTTTTTTTTGTTGTTGTTGTTGTTGTTTTTGTTTTGTTTTGTTTTGAGGACAGTGTCACTGGTCCTCATATGTGGGACCCGAACTGGGGCCGCTGGCTTCCCAAGCCAGAGTTTAACCACTGCACCACTTGGCCAGCTGGGGATGTTTCAAATGCAGATTTTGTGTCCTACCCAATATATAATTAATTTGAAATTTCTTGGGATGGAATTTAGGATTCCACATTTTGGTAAGAATTCCAGGTGATTCCTATGCATTCAAAAGTGTGACAAACTGTAGAACATGCAGAGATTGGGGGAACCCATTTTTATAGTATTATTGAGTATTTAGGGTCATATAAAATGTAATTTTCATGAGGGAATTAATATATAGAACTATTTATTTCCTCACTACTCATGGTCTAAGTTAAATACCATCAATTATATTCTATGAATAAAGAATATCTTCTGCTCTTCCTTCTTTTGGTGAAAGAGGTTTTCACAGAGATCTGAATCACACCTGAATCAGAATAAGTACTGGCAAACTTTTTCTGTGAAGGGCCAGATAGTAAATATTTTAGATTTTGAGGGTCACATACAATCCTTTTCCATATTCTGCTTTGATCTTCTTGTTTTACAGACTTCTACAATGTAAAAATAAATAAATAAATTATGCCATGGGCCATTTAAAAAAAAACAAAAAACAGATAGGGGCCAGCCGAGTGGCGCGGTGGTTAAGCACTGGCTTGGAAAGCCAGCGGCCCCGGTTCGGTCCCCATATATGAGAGCCAGTGACACTGCCCTCAAAACAAAACAAAACAAAACAAAACAAAAAACAAAAAAACAGATAAAGAAACCCAAGTATGGGCTGGATTTAACGTTGGGCATGTAATTTGCAGACCCTTGTCGTAGAGCATTAAATACTACTTTTTATTAACTATGAGCATGTGATCTATGTAGATAATTTTATTTAATCTTTCATTTTACACTCAGTGTCTGATTCATCGTTGTTACATTTTGAAATGGTGTTTCATGGGAGAATGCCTCAAAGATGCCCTGAGACATCATCTTTATGGGTTTTGCTTTTTTGTTTGTCTGTTTGTTTTGTGGAAATCTAGCATAGACTCCTCAGGAAGAGCTAATGAAATTTCAAATGGTCTAATAAGATTTCTGATCCCATGTTTTTGACAGTCAGTCACTGTTCGGTCAGGATGAGGTCATATTTCTGCTTGCTCCAACTCCCATCTTTGTGTTTGATGTCTCGATATCACTTTTAGCACTCACTTCTACATACTGCAAAGATTCATATCAGTTAAGTTGGTGTCTCAGTGATTATTTTGGAGTTTTACTTATCATCCCACTTAATTTCCCACAGCTTCAAGCCTAGCTGACCCATATTGAAAGCAAAAAGTAAAGTTGTGTGTATGTGTGTTCAGGGATCTCTCTCTCTCTCTCTTTTCTCTCTCTCTCTCTCTCTCTCTCTCTCTCTCTCTCTCTCTCTCTCTCTCTTTTGAGTAAAGGTGGGGAACAGAAAAGAAGGGCGGAGAGAGAGGCAGAGAGAATCAAAATACCTTTATTCCTGTAGGAGAAAGTCTGTTGCCCCACCCATATATTCTATTGTAAAATTTCTACTATCTCCCCTACTGGCTGCCTAGCCATTTCCCTGTTGCTGTCAGCATTTAATGGCCCACAGTTGACTTCCTCCTCCAGAAAATTGCCTTTCATTAATTAAGTACTTTTTAACTCTGGAAATTATATTGACACCTTCTCCTTCCCTGGAAAACCCAGGGCCAAAGACTTATTACTTCAGGGAAAGAAATAAAGAGAACACCATGCCTCCAAAGACAGCAACACTTCTGATTAGTTTATTCCCAGATATCCCCTCCTATGAATTAGGCCAAAGCCAAGAATTTTCTGAAACTATATATTGTTTTTCAGCTTTTCCCCCTTTACTGTCCTGCTTTGCTCTCTTACTTATGAGGTTTTTCTGTTTTCTCTTGGTGGGGGAAGGGGTTGTTTGTTTTTTGTTGTTTTTCTTCCTAGAGTTCACTCTATTGATACATAATTTTCAAAAGAAGTCCCAGCTTCACCTCTGTTTCTAGAGAGTCTAATCCAAGAGAGTTGCTGCCAGGCATGGTCCTAGGAAGCCAGCTGTAAAAATGGGATTCTGGAGGTGAATTATTCATTAACCAATGGCACTAAAGACTCCATGGCTGGTGGCAAATAGAGTTTTGATAGTCCCTGGAAGGTCACAGTGGTGTATTTGCCTAGATGTTTACCTATAGTGATCTTGGACCAAATACAGTATAAAGGGGATACCTAGCTGGCCAAAATCATCAGTTTTTGAAAAGTATGGTAAAATGAATAACTATTATGTTGTCTGGAATCTAGTGCCTATTGCTAAATGCCGTTTATTTACTGAAGAGAAAAAGTGAGAATTTCAGATCTATTAATCCACAATTTAAAGCAAAATGTGAGAACTGGAGAGCCTCCTCTGCAGTATTTAAGGACATTCATCTCTTGCAATTTCAGGACATGAACATCATGCAAACCATCTAATTTTAAAATTACCTAGGTTAAAACAAGATGGATTCTCAGCTGAAAGAGATCTAATATGCCAAAATCAGGAAACCAATCGAGAAATTGTGGAACCTTCAAACTTGGGATGGGGAATGTGGATAACTAAATTTGAGGATCTTGAGCACTTAGATACTTCCAAACCCTCTGGACTGTATGGGTGAAATTAATGCAATTTTCAGCAAGATCAGAATGGGCATAACTAGGTTAGTGGACTCATACACTTTGTGTAGAGAAAACCGCAGCCTAAATTAATGGCAGGCATGGGCCCAGGAGTGGTGACACATGGTTTTGCTGATTGATCATGGACCAGCGAGGCGCAAAGGTAGAGGACGAAGGACAAAGAAGTTCGAGAAGGAGGTGTGCGGATGGATCTATGAGAGCAGGCCAAAGGACTACGTATCTCAGAGTGCTAGCTATATACCCAACCTGGGCTCAAACATTTTAAATTATAGGTAACACCTAGATTTTGAGAGAACCGTTGAAGGAAATGTTAATGTTCATAGGTTTGGATTGAATTTCAAACCCTCATTATAATATTATTCTAAATTGGCCACCAGTTTGAATGTTTTAATACTCTAAAAATGAGAGTGAAACAGAATGCATTCCCTGACCCCATATATATTTTATAAAGAGAAAGAAGGATAACCCGTTTCATAACACTGAACCCTTTGGACTAACAGTTCTATAACGTAAATGGGTAAGGAGAGTAGAGAAGCATACTGGGAGAGATATTTATTTAGAGAGCTCTTTCAGTGCTCTAAGTCCCCATATAGAGAGGGAAATAAGGGGGAGGGGGGGCTGCCTTCTGTCCCCTCATTTAGTGAGAAGGTTTCAAGTGTTCACATGACTAGGTTTGAAATGTTTCCTGCCATGATAATCATAAAGAACTGATGACTGACACACTTAAAAAAAAAAATCCAAAATGGTTGCTAACAGAGTCAGCCTCCAGTCCTGAGAAACCTAAATGGCAAGACTTCGGTGACAGCTCCCACAAAGTCCGCCTGGCTTGGGATGGCCTGCACCACCAGTGTTAGAGAAGGGGAAGTCCGTCTGTTTCAGGAGTTAATGATTTAATGTTGTGCTATCCTACCTATTGAAGTACCTCATGTGAGGCAATTTGGGATCATGGAGAGATTAAAATATAAAAATAAGTAATGCAAATTGCTATTCAAAATAATATGTTCTGTCTATGAAACCACAGCAGCGTATTTGTAATAATTTTGGTAGCAAAAAGCAATATAGGGGAATTCAAATATATTTATACAGAACTAGATTGAACCACAAAGTTCACAGTTCGGAGATCATCCAAGATGGGTCTTTTGCAAAACCTTTATGATTGAGAAATTTTATCATGTTTCCAGTTTTCTTTAGGTTCTCATTCTACCTCCCTGCCCACAAATTAAATACCCTAATCATATGCTAACATATAAAAGTTTAATCGTATTCTTAAATTTTACATTTTTTTAATAAGCACACAGCATTCATCATGAAATGGGATTTGCTGTGAATTAAGCAGGACACCAAATCCTTTAAATTTGGCTGCTGGGCATTTATCTGGGCTTTCTTACTGGTTAAGGACTCATTTCTTCCATCACCCTTGCAGAGCACTGATTAAACTCATGAAAAGTACAAATAGCTGCATACAAGGAGTGACTGCTTACAAATCAAATTATTTTGATGGACATCATTACTTTTGCCTAGAATGACTTTTGCTCTTCACACAAACTTTTTGTTATGTAACTGTTATATGGTTAAGGGTCCCTATACATACTAGGAATTGTTTCAAGATCCCTTCTGACTTTTTATATGGCCCCCTTTTCATGACCTTAAGGCATTCTCTGTGTACATTTATTAGAAGTTATTGTTTTAAAACTATTGGTTAATTTAACTGCTCCACCATTAGATTATGAGCTTTGTGAAGGAAGGATTTAGGAGGTTGTGTCATTGTGCCCATTTTGTTTTAAATCTTTTTGTTTTTTTTTTTTGCTGAGCCATCCTGCCACCTGTTGGCAGCTCAGCGGCAGCTCAGCTCAGGCCAGAAATCGAACCAGTGACCCCGTTGCTCAGAGCTCGCACTCTTGAGTGAGCTCTTAACCAACTGAGCCACTCGGCTGGCCCCATTGTTCCCATTTTATTGCCTTGTAAAGAACAGATATTCAATAAATAGATGTTGAATCAAGAAATCAATCAACCAATTAATTAAGGGGAGAGCTGATTACTCTCGAAACAGATCTTATCTGTAAAATGGAGACTAATTGTACTCCCTGCCTCATATGGTTATTATGAGGAAATAATTAGTTAATATGTGTAAAATGCTGAGAGCAGTGTATGATACACTGTAAACTTTATGTAAATGCTAGTTTGGCAATTAGTATTAAATTCAATAATACCGGACATTGAGGATTATTTTGAATCAGGGACGCTGGGACTAGAGGTGAAAATGCCAGAGGATGCCATTTTATGAATTAGAAGTGTGAATAAAACCTGCTTTCCACTTCTGCAATCTTGATGTTAATATCAAAACCAACCCCAAAGCAGCTGCTGAGCATCTCAGTTGCTACACTGATGTGATAAACCATGTTATAATAAAATTGTTAACTTTATTGAATGTGATTATACAAAATTCTTGAAATATATGGGCCCAGGCCAGGATGGACTCTCTAACCTATAACCTGAACTTTTCCTATACAGCATAGCCCATATGATTTAATGCTAATATCCTGTGTCATGCATGTGTTTATCAAAACAGAGCCATTAGAAAAGCATAAATTGTTGCACTTTCTATGAATTGCATTACATATCACAAAAGCATAAATTGCATTATGCCAAGGGAAGGCGTTATGTTAACTTAGCATTTTATCCCCGTGTCTAGCACCATAGATTCTCATACACATTTGATTCCACATAGAATCTGCACTCAAATTATGTTCCCATAGAATATTTACTCGCATATCATTTGTTGAATGTTGCAGATATGTATGACGCATCACTATTCATCAATATACTATCATCAGCTTGAAGTAGGCAAATATCAAAGACAGGTTAAATAATTACAACAAAGTCAAAAGATTTTCAAATTCTTGGAATGGGCTGCTTCGCTCATCTATTTCCTTTTTTTTTTGTTTTTTTCATTTCTGTTCTTAATAAATAGCTCTTTCATACATGTCTGAATCACTCTGTTACTTGATTTTCCTCTCTAGAAGTAGATTTAGCATATCCCAACATGAACTCAAAGGTTTTCTTGGAAGCTAAAAACCATAAATAATTTTTTTATAAAAATGATGGAAAAAATATATCATGACCCTGTTAGCTATTCTTTCTCCCCAAGGATATGAATAGACCTTTTAAATGTTGCCATCAATGCATGTTTATGCTATACAAAGTAAGATATCTCACACTTTAGGTAAAGCTATTTTGACTATAAAATGCACTTTCCTAAAAAGTTTTTTTGATTAACATTTAGCCATATCAGTTAGAGGTTGTTGTGATGAGACTCACAAGTTCCCAAATTCCTTGACTCAGTGTGTGTGTGGCGGAAGAGGGAAACAGGGGAACAAGAGAGGGGTGGGTGGAGGAAGGAAGTTAGTCAAATCATTGTATCCATCAAATCAAACATTTATTGAAATATGTCACTTCTGAAGCATTTCTGGCATTGTATAATCCCAGCTTACACCATAAAACAATACAAATAAAAATGCTTTCCGAAATCTATGCTAAAATTCTACAACCGTTTTCCAAAGTGTTTCTTTGAGTAACAGAATGCAGTTGTCTGGTGGACTACGTGTGGTTCTATTTTGTCTTTTGCTGGTATTTACATGATATACAACTGAAAAATCCATATCTTCTTCCATTTGTCTAAACATGCCAATTGTGGGGACTTCATGGGCAAGTCATGAATTGATGGATTGGATTTCTCCTTTCCTTTACAGATTGTTGTTGGGTAGGCAGTTTGTTGATAATCTCCGTCTTTCCTGTTTTCAGTGCTAAGTGGCAATAAATATTCCTTTTCTGTTATTGAAAAAATAAGGATTTGTTTTGAGAGATTACACCATGTATTAATTATCTCCTGACCTATCACAAAAGGATGAGATGTAGAGACTGAGGCTGAGGAAGACAGGTGCCTTTCCACAGTCATACAGCGGTTTCTAAGGAGGCAGCATGTAATAATTGCAGAATTTAAGAATGCAGAATTTAAGGACAGGAAAAGTTGAAATCCGATTAAGCATTTCAGTTTAGCCTCTTATAGAACTGGAAGTTCTTCCATTTCACCCTCATAAAATAATGATCTTTTAATAAAAGAACTATTCAAAATGGTCACATAGAAAACTTTTTTTTAATGGAATACGGTTTCTGGACTTTTTCTGTAATAGCTTTTTTCCTGAAGGATATGACGTTCATCTATGAGCTGGCTCTGTACAGTATAGTACATTATTTATACTCATGACTTTCAGGGCTCAATTTTCAAAATGGAAGCTTCAACTTTTAATTTTAAAATAATACATTTTGTTTTTAATTGGGAGTTCTGCTTTTGGTAAGAAATTTTGAACTTTTTTTTAATTAAAATTTATTGGGGTGATAATGGCTAGTAAAAATACATAGGTTTCATGTACAATTCTGCAATACATCATCTATATACTTCACTGTGAGTTCACCACCCAGAGTCAGTTCTCCTTCCATCACCATATATTTGACCCCCTTTACCCTCTTCTATCATCTTCCCTCCCCTTCCCCTCTGGTAACCACTAAACTGTTGTCTGGGTCTATGATCTTTTTGTTTCTTTATTTGTTTGCCTTGTTCCTTTGTTGTTTTCTGTAATCATTTACTCCTCATTATTCTTTCTGCCTAGTATTAGTATATTTATTTTAAAATTTTCATGTACTTGACCAAAGTCAAAGCTAATAAAACCTTAATTTTTTTTACAGTTGAGTTTTGTTTGAATTTAGAAGCATTTTTGGATCAAATGATATATTATTCATTGTGAAACACTGTATGAAAAGAATAACTAACTGATAGACTAAGTGGGAAAAAAAACTAAAACTTTTGCTGCTTTTTATAAAGTATAGTAAAAATGAAATATATATTCAGCAAAAAAATTCACAATCCATACTTAAAAATTTATAAAGAAACTTAAAATCAATGTGTTTCTTTACATTTGACAAAGGGTTTGAGAAAATGTAGTAGCCAATGAAAGGCTGGGAAACCTGAAGATGATTATATTTTAATGTACTGTTTTTAAATGTACTACCAGCAAAATGATTTAAGGATCGCTTAATTATTTTTTATATCATGACTTTGCATCTCCATTCTCAGCTTTGGGACTCTCTTGCATATTCTTAATTCATGAGATCTGTCAAATAACATATTAATAAAATATAGTTGAGGGGCAAAAGAGAAGCACTTTCCTTTACCATGTTAATAAGGTTGTGTGTTCTGCCATTTTATCCACACATTTAATATGAGATTTAAAGAAGCAGAATATCATAAAGAATAGAATGTGTTTTTTGGAAAGAGCAATACTCAATATTTCTAAGGTACAGGACACCAGTAGAAATGAAACTCTTTCCTTCATCTATCTTCATAATTATCTAGATGCCCAGGCTTTGATTTAATTCTTGGAAACTATGACATTTCACCCAGGGATATGGTGGCACAGGGAGAGCTAACTGCAGGCTCCTAAACAATGATTTATGCATTTCTTTTTAATTTTCTGCTTCATCCTGTACCAAAGGTGGCCTCAAGTGCATACTTATAGACCCCTCAGCCTGCATGCCCAATATCAGCACAAGTTCCTTCAAAAGCCACCCTTGGCAATTCCTTGGACCTGAGGTTGCACATCTGGAAGTGTGGTCAACTTTAGGAAAATGGAGCTTGGGAAGAGGCATGAGCAGGCTATGGAAGCAGCCATGAGTCTCAAAGGCAGGGCATTATTGGCTCAATTACTAATATGGGGGCTTCAGGAGGGTTGGAAAGGCCTCCTAGGTTGTATATCCTGCCTGCTCGGTATACTCCTTATTTCATGGAAAGGGGCACAAAGCAGGGCCAGAAGAGGGCCCCCTGAATTTGGGGCCCAGGACAGAGAACTGACACCCTTGGTTGTGTCTAAGGGACATTTTACAGGTAAACCTCAGACTAATATCTCTTTCTTACCAACTATTAGCTGTTTGATCTTGGGTACATGTCTTAACGACTCTAATTTCTAGTTTAAAGCCAGAGTAGCTAGATTTCAACCTGTGTTCCACCACTTAATTGCTGTGCAAGTTTGGCCAAATTACTTAATCTCTCTTTGCCTCAGTTTTCATCAGCAAGGTGTGTATAATAAAGGCATCTAGTTAAAGGGTTGTAATAAGAATTGAGGTCATATTTATAAAGTACTTAAATAGTACCTATCACATGAAAAGCATTATAAATGTTTGTTCGAATTTTTTTTTAAAAGTTTATAACTGAGTATTCTTATATTCCTCGGGAGATGATTGCAAAAATTAAAGAAGACAATGCATGTAGTTTTTAGCCAAGTAACTTGACTTATAATGTGTGCCAAATTGTAACTAATAATGTAATATAAGAATAAATCGGGCCGGCCGAGTGGCGCGGCGTTTAAGCGCTGCCTCGGGAAGCCAGCGGCCCCGGTTTGGGTCCCACTTATGAGGGCCAGTGACACTGCCCTCAAAAAAAAAAAAAAAAAAGAAAGAATAAATCAAACAATCAAACATTGTGCCCAAAATATACATTGTAAAAACAAAAATCATAGGTTTTTTTTTTTTTTTTACATTTTTGCTGTTGTGTAGCATAAATATACATTGAGTTTTCACTTCGATAGCCAAAGATGCTACATTTTACCCTGGTTTTACATATAAATTATAGTATATACCTCCCTTTTCTATATTTCCACTGTTGTTCATGAACATTAATATGAGTAAATGGAAAACCCATATTGTTCTTGTCATTGGGAACCAATCCATTGACTTGGAGCATGAGCTCCTGCTATGTGTCCAATTAGGACAAAGGCGTGAGGAGTGTAAGAGAGCATCAGTGAAACATATGGGCCTGATTTGTTTTTCCTCTGAAGCAATATTCTACCCAGAGTGACAAAGACTGAATGAACCAATTTTATCTTCAGAAAATAGGTGTAATTCATGTTAAAATAATGAAGTACATGTTCACTATACTCTTCTGAAAGTTACTTTAGATTTGAATTTTAGAACTAATAACTTTCTTGTCTTTGATATTCATTTCTTGTATTCAAAATGAAGAGAAATGACTCTTAATTCAATACAGCAGAAGATGACAATTTGTCACCTTAAAGTTTTCGTAGTTCACATTCACTTTAAATGAATGTTCATAAAATAATCTATAAAGATGTATGTAATTTTGGAAATACCATACTCATTGGAAATCTTAGATTCAAATATCACTCATAATTCATGTGATACAGAGACACAGATGTCATACCCCCATTTAAAAGCTATATTTTTGAGGAAAACATAACCATGGAAATAAATTACTCATGTGCAATGATTGCTGATTGTGTTTAAATGATTCAATACTGTAAATTATTAGTAAGGTTTTAAATTATTTACTGGACATTTATATAGATATGAACATGCTTTTATACTTAGGATGTTTTCCAGCTGTTCAGTCTAATAGTCTTGTTGTCAACTGCTTTCTTCTTCTTTTTTTTTTTTTTTTTTAAAGATTTTATTGGGGAATCAGGGAAGGGGAACAGACAAGTTGCTGTCTTTTTTTTCTTCAGTCTAGTTGCGGAGGACGTTGCTTCACTGGCCCATGTTGATATCGTCATTGCACTCTTCCGGGATGAGGCAGATCGGTCACTGGCCTCTGGATGGTTATTCACCTCGGCTATTGGCAGCTCACACTGGCTGCCAGCTGCTCACGCTGGCTGCCAGCCACTCACTGTAGCTTAGGGCAGCCCAGTGCAGCAACAAGGGCTGCAGCCTACACCGTCGCTGAGGCTCGCAGCCCAGCTCCAGGTGGAGCTGTTGTTAGCTGTAGAGGGCAGTGTCACTGGCCCTCATATGTGGGATCCAAACCGGGGCTGCTGGCATCCCAAAACCAGCTCTTAACCAATGCGCCACTTGGCCGGCACCAAAAAACCTATTTCTGACAACTACCTACCTACCTGGATCTCAGTGTAGTACTTTTTAAAAAATTTCATGTTTTATAGTTTCATAAAAACATTTAAATGTTCTTTTAGTTTAAACTTTTAGTCACTTTGTGACTTAAAACAGCTGTCTAATTTCAGACTTTACAGAATTACTAAATATAATTTAATTAATAAAATGTGACATTTACCCTAGTAAGAAAAGCATCATATATATTTTTGCAAAATTTATGTACAATATTTCCAAAAATGTTTATAATAATGAAATATAACAGATTAAAAGACCCAAACCTAATATAGTGTCTGATAATGAAGAAGAAATCACTCCACTCCTTGTGTTCTATATATCCTTCTATTTCTAGATGAATCATCTTTTCTCAATGTTTGAATGCTTGAATCCTGTTTCTCTTTTTGCAGAAATATTTTGTTAAATTGCACATAGTATACATTATGCAGAAAAAAATATATATATATATAATACAGAATATATATATATAATCTATATATTATATATGATATATCTGAAAACGTGTGACAGTAACGTGAACTTCCCACCATGTACTTACACAGAGTAAACTTCGTGAGCTTAATTGTCCTACCTTTTTTGTATATTTCGTATATATACACATACATATTTATATCTATGTATGAAACAAACATATTCCTCCAAATAAAACCTTAATAGATATATATATTGTAACTTGGAACCTATCATTGCTTAAGAAGTTTCTTCTTGCTTTCTTTTGTACTTTAAAGTAATTGTTGTTTATTAGTTAAGAATGCACCTTAAAAACAACCCCCAAATATATAATGACGCAAAAATAATTGGTATGTGTTTTTGCTCACACAGTTTGGTGGTTCTTTAGTTGGTGATTCTCCACCATTTCTAATGTCACCACTTTAAATGGCCTATACTTTTGCAGTACTAGTCAGCATTACATAAGTAAATGGGAGAAAAGCATTACAATTTAAAAGTTTAGGCCGGCGCGTGCTGGAAGTGGCTCAATCAATTTTCTCATATTCTATTGGCTGGAAATCAGTCACATGGCCACACCCACTTACAAAGCAGACTGGGAAATGAAATGTAGCTGTGTGCTCAGGAATAAGAAAAATAGGTTGAGTTTTATTTGCAGTGAAAAGAAGATACTAGAAATCTCAGGACATTTTTAAGTGAAAATACCTCTTTACTTAGATATTTATCTGTGGCTTAATACTTTTCCTGAGTTGAAGTGGATATCTTTGTAAGAATAAAGAGTGAAAAACAAAATCTATGTCAGTGATTTAGAGGTAGTGATTTGAAAATTAATTAAATGTTGATAAATGGAAACGAGAATACTACAAGAGGATTACCACAGTGAATGAAAAAGGATAATTAGAAGATAATAGTGTGAGAGACAAGAAGTGTTCTAAGGGGAAAAACACTATTTTAGAAATACAAGTCAATAAGTGGCTTGATTGTACTCAATTCTTAAGAAAACAGACTTAAAGAAATTTTACATACAGCATGGTTGCAAAAGAAAGCAGAACAAACTTAGATGGCTGTACTTGCACACCACACAAGACATATGACTAAGGTGTAAATGGGGACTGAAATTCTAATGAGTCTGTGTGATGGTTAATTTGTGTCAGCTTGACTGGGCTAACATACGCCCAGATCGCTGTAAAACGTTATTTCTGGGTATGCCTGTGAGGGTGTCCAGAAGAGATTAGATGAAATCAGTAGACTGAATAAAGAAGGTCACACTCACCAACGTTGGTGTGCATCATTCAAACCATCCAGGGCCCAGATAGAACAAAAAGACAGAGGAAAGCTGAGTTTTCTCTTTGTACTGGAACATCCAAATTCTCCTGCCTTCAGACATGAGCACTCTGTGTTTTGGGCCTTTTTACTAGGCCTGGGATTTATGCCATCAGCTCCTCAGGTTCTCAGATGTTTAGACTGGGACTGAATTACACCAGCAGATTCCCAGGCTCCCCAGCTTGGAGACAGCCAACTGTGGGACTTCTCATCCTACATAGTTATGTGAGCCAATTTCAAACACACACACACACACACACACACACACACACAACACACAACACACACAAATATATATGTATATACAGTTGACCCTTGAACATCATAGTTAGTTAAACTGTGCTGGCTTGTTTAGATTGCATTTTTTTTCAATAAATTCCTGTTTTCTGTCTGCACTTGGGAGTCTGTGGATGTGGAGGGCCAACCATATGCACTGATCTACACCATTTTATATAGGAGCCTTGAGCATCTGCAGATTTTTGGTATCCACAGAGGGGCCCAGAACCATCCCCAGCAATACTGAGGGACAACTTAAGTTTTGGGGAAGTCAAAAGTTATATGAAGATTTTCGACTGTGAGGGGATTGGTGCCCCTAACCCCTGCATTGTTCATGGGTCAACTGTATATATAAAACCAGTTTCCTATTGGTTCTATTTCTTTCTGGAGAATGCTGACTTAATGCATACTATTTCTGTAATTCTTGAAAAAACTAATTAGATTGAAATTGAAATGTGAATGTGTCCTGTGTTCATTAGATAAGTATATGTGTCTATATATAATTTTGGTTATGGTTGTCTTTCTCCAATAAGGCAAATTTCATATAGATCACAGGGTTACTATTTCCCTTTATAATTATACAACTATTTATTTTAGTTGCTTCATTTATTGAGTAAATGAACTTAGAGTCAGATTTCTTGGCTGCCACATCTACAATTTACTTCTCCTATGATTATGGGCAAATATATTTTCTCCTTTAAGTTTCAATTTTCACATCTGTAAAATGGAGATAGTATACTATCTACATCATTGCATTGTGAGGATTAAATAAGCTAATGTTTTATAGTGGTTAGGCCAATGGTACTCTGTTAACACTAGTTAGTCTTGTTCTTACCATTCTAAGCTCTTATAATATGTTAGGCATCACACGAAGTGCTAGATATACATGGGAATAAGGCATAGTTCTTAGCCTTAGGTATAACCACATAGTGCAAAAGCCTGAAAATAAATCCACAACTGCATTGCAGTGTTATGAATGAGAGAAGTTAACAAAAAGTTTTATGAGAATACAGTGGGTCAAATTAAATTGTACTTGAGTTGGTGGTGGTATGAAGAAAATTTATTTATTCATTCTTTCTACTTCAAACAAATTAACTCTGACTTAGTAATGGACCACACCACTTCAAAATTAGAAGCAAAAAAAAAAAATTATCAAAACCCTTTACATTTCTTATAATAGGAAGGGGCATCATTAGTTTTGGCCAACCCTTATTTCCTATTTAACACATTTTTTGCGGGAAACAAGTAAACTCGTCATATAGCTTTTTATGCCCGATTACAAAGTGTTAATATGTACATTTATATGTATGAATATTTTAACTCCCACTTGTTTCACATGAGCTTATGTATTGAAAATTTTTAATATTCAAATTTTTCTTGTCTGTTATTTTGACAGCTTTCTTTCTTAGACCTTGACTATCATGTCCCCTGATTTCTTTACATTAATTTTTTTGTTTGTTTGTTTGTTTGTTTCAGCTGAGCCATCCTGCCACCTGTTGGCAGCTCAGCAGCAGCTCAGCTCCAGCTGGGCATCAAACTGCTGTTGCTCAGTCTTTACATTAATTTTTGGTAATGAAAGGTGCTTTATAGCAAGGTGTTGACAAATATGGGCTTTAGAGTTAGACATAGGTTTGGATTCTGACTCTTTAATTTTTTTTTTCTTAGACAATGACCCAATTACCCAGTCAGTCTAAGCCTGTTTCTTTGTCTGTATCAGGGAAATAGTTATAAATTATAGGCCTGCTGTAAATATTAAATGAGAAAATAAATGCTAGACATTTTTAAATGCTTAGTAGATGATAAATATGCAAGAGATGTTGGCTCTCCCATTTTTTTTCTTTTTAGAGAAAATCTAGTCTTCTTTAATGTAGGACCAAAATAATGGAGTTATCTTTGAACTTTTCCTTTCTTTTATATATTCAGTCACATATCTAAACCATTAATATTATCTTAAATCTGTACATTTTCACAATGTTCTTCTTTCTTTGTTCATTGCCTCCACTTGGAATAAATGCTTCACATGTAGAATAGCAAGCCTCCCTACGTTTATTTCTCTCAAGTCCATTTCATCCATCTTCTGGTTTTTCTACTGGGTAGCACAATCAGATTTCATTAAACATTGCTTTCATCATCTGCTTCTCTGATCAGTGACCCAGTGGCTCCCTGGGTCCTAATGTTTCAATGCCTAATTATACTATATGCTAATAATTTTGACTTTGTGGTACATGCCAATGTTATTTCCAGTTCATCTACAATGAGTATCTTTCTCTTGCTTTATCAAATGGTTTTCCCAACCCTCAGTAGGTTCTTTGTTGGATTTGGCCTAACACTGCCTCACAGACTTTCCCGAAGCACAGGAGTAACAGAATAGTAGAGAAGCTACGAGAACAGATGTCTCTTTTGCTCTGATTAACCTGTCTCCTACAAAATACCAAGCTTATCCTGGTTTTTGTCTTCACTCGAACTTTTCTTCAGTTCTGAAATGATTACTCTACCTTTTTTCTTTCCCTTCATTTAAACTCTAACCAATATCTAGGCTTTTTGTGCATTCTGACAGAGTTTGCAGTTTATACTGCTGAACTTAGCATATAACAATGACATAATAATTCCAGTTTATCTGAGTATTTCCAATCCTTTATTACTTTTAGTTTACCCAATAACCTATGTTGGGTAGGGTTGTATGGACAACAGCCAGGGCCTTTTCTCAGAACTTGTAAACAGGCTCAGAGTTCTTGTGATTCTGTCCTAAGAATTTGCTCTGGGGATCCAGCCTTCTCACTCTTTTCCTTAAGGTTTATCTCTTTTAGCAGTAACTCCTTTTTTTTTTTTGGCTTGCTAGACCCCCTGTATAGACAAACAGATCTAGGTTTATAAGTTGCCTATAATCACTCTATAAAACAAACCAACAGAAACTACAAACATGTTACAATTTCAAAGGATATAGTATAGTCTTTACTTCTAAAATCTGCCAAAGATGGTAACTAGGAATCCTAGGTAACTAGAAACATCAGCTAACACTTTCACCTATTCCTTTAAGAAATAATTTTTGTCACATACTATACTTCAAATTCTTGGTTCTCATCAATGAATAAAATGAAGATTCCTGATTTTATGTAATTTACATAATAGTAGGGAATTAGGGAAAGTGAGGAAACCAAACAGTGTAGCTGAGCTCACCACTTGGCGAAGATTTGAGTTTCCATCTCTAGAACAGCTGCTCTTCTTAGCCAGAGGATGTGGTAGAAGTCCATATTACTATAAAAGGGGGAATTCATGTCTCTCAAGAGTCCTAAAGATCTTTACTCACATGCTTTCCTGCACAGGGATGCTCAGTAGACATTTCTGGACATGGTAGCACTATCTCTTAGACAGATGAGGAAGCTAATAAACAAAAAGGTTATAGAGCATACCCAAGTTTACATTGTTATTCCCCCAAATACTGGGATTAAACCTAGATTGCCTAACTCTAAATTCTCCCTTCTTTTCAATAGAGTCCGTTGCCAAAAAACACTGTGTTCAATTATTCATTTTTTACTTACAAATTTAGCTCTTTCTAATATTGTTACTCTCTTAGGGAGTACTCATTTATTTATCCATATCTATCTCTTTCTACAAACACACATATATGTGTGTATATATGTGTCTATACTTATACTATAATGATATATATTAAATATGTATATGTTATATACACACACACACACAGCCCTCAGGTTCCTTCCTGAGTAATGAGAATATATTAAATGCTCAGTAATACATGTGGTTGTTTATTATTATATTTTAATGTAGGGAATATTTTAGGTCATAGAAGACATATTTAGATAGCAGTGCAAAGTTTTAAAAAAGACTTATTCTCTATTAATTCTAAGAGCTACACCATTAATGACAAATGTTGCTATTTCTCTGTAGTTTTCTTTTTCATTAACTAGAACATTTTCATCTGTAAGTAGATGCTCATTGGTACAGAATAGACACTTGTGTGTACAATAACCAATTTTGAATGCACCGATGGCTGCACTAACTTTAACTTGTAAAAGTCTCTAACTGTGTTTGGTTTTGTTCAACTGTATGTTCTTTAAGTCCTGATCCCATCACTGTGAACCAAGAGTTAGGATTGCTTTGAATATCCTCTATATACTTGTCATTAGGTAGAGGCTGGATCTTTCAGAGATATCTGGATATGTGCACACTGTGTCTCATAGATACCACTTTTCTCTCTCTAGTAAGAAAGTAAAATCACAGAAATAATGTGTGTGTGCAAGTGTGACCTAATACTGTAGTCTGCTCAGGGAAGAGGATACAATTGTGAGAAGGATACCTGCAGACGATAGAAAACATCGCTCTAACTTTTCAGTCACCTACTTCATCCAAAGAATCCACAGAAACAAAACAGCTTTATTATTTAATTTGACTCCAACCCCAATCTCACTTACAATATTTTCAATATGCAGAAAAACATTTTTAAACTCAAAAAGTTATAGAATAATCAGTTTTCAACAATTTTTAATAGGAACATCTCTGAAAACTAAGTGAATCTTACAAACATGTAGTTGTTAATTTGCATTAGTTTCAATGAGATACAGATTATTAATGGAGATATACATACTACTGGGCATATAAACACACACAGACACACACACACATACACACACACACAAACATACACGGTACTAAAAACTGAAACCATCAGTGTCAATCTATGATATAGAAGATCTCTGTCATGATGACTTAGTTGTTTGTTCCAGGAAACATTTGCCTGGGAAAGGTATGACTAAACCCATAAATAATTTTATTGTTTGTTTCAGGAAAATTCCTACAAATCAGTTTATCATAGATAGAAATCTTCTCATCTAGGCAAATTGCTCACTTATCAAACATGTCACTTATTAAGACCCATTTCAAGCCCTCAGTTTACTGTGCTCATCCCCTAAACTCTTAGATCACAAACTTTTTTTCAATTGCAATAAATGCCCCACCTTGAAAGATAAACCCTAAACCACTTGACGCCTGACCCTAAGGCCTACCAATATCTTCTGTAAAGGCAGTGTTCTCCCTACAGCAGTGAATTAAGTGGTTGTCTGCTGTTTTATAGGCTTCAACAATATAAACCAACTTCAAAACACTGGTTGCCTCTGGGAAGGATGTGAGAAGGATGAAATGTGCATAAATGCTTTCATTCTTTAAAATCAAGATAAGTAGGAAACATTTTGGTATCTAGTTAATTTTATTGGTTAATTATATTAATTTTCTCTGCAATTTTATATGATTGAAGTATCTCATAATTTAAAAATAAAAGAAAATAGAATGGCAATAAGACCAGTGAAAATTGCCAATGCAAATTTTCAGTCAGAGACGTTAGCATCATGGTTAAAATTGTGCTTTTAATCTAACTGAGCTTTTTTGACTATTTCATTAAAAAAAAAACAAAAAATCAAACAAACAATCAAACACTTGATACATTACAGAGTTCTCTGAGAAGGAGGAAACATGCTGATTTCTAAAGGGAGACAGCATTCATTCAACACTAAATTCTATAGGTATGCCAAATATATATTGTGGCAGCATAAATGGCAGAATTTTAAAATTCATGTTTTACCAAGGCCAAAACTGAAGCCTAATAACATTATCATAGAATGAAATTATGAAAACAAAGAAAACAATTTGAAATTTTTCTCAACTAAAGATCAATCATGGATTTATATATTTCAGGAATTTTTTCTTCTCATCATATTTTGAAGTAGCAAAACTGATATATTCTTGTTTCATACTTACAAGAAGCAAAAAATTCACAAATAGGACTGAAAAATATATTTGGTCTAAATAAAATTAAATAACCAAAAGCCCATTACAACTCTGAAACATTATGTCATTTTATGTTATGAATGCAAAATCACCAAGTAAATAAATAAAGGTTGGATAGCAATTTAATACATCTTTATTATTTGCTCCATTTTATTATATTTTAATAGATTTGTTGCTAATTTTCATAGCAGTATTTAACACCTGCTATAATTATTTTCCTTGATTATTTATCTTCTGCTTTCTCCCCTTGAATCAAGTTCCAATGAGCCGATACTATGTTTCTGTTATATCCTTTTGTAGTCAACCTTCCCTTGTACATGATGGGTGCTCATTAAATATTAGTTGAATAAGAATAAATGGAGAGGATCTATGAATTAGTGTTTCCTAAAACATTTCATGATTTAAGGAAATATAAATGGATGACTTAAAATGATTGCATTAATGTAAATTAAATTGGCAACATCTCAGGAAATCATTAAGAATATTTCACTGGTTTCTTCTTTAAATGGTCTAATATCTCGTGAACTTTGATCATTCAATATTTGATTAATATTATCTTATTTCAAAACTTACACGACTACAGATGTTTTGTCTCTGTTTTAATAGTAGAATACGTTATGCAATTTTTATTTTATGGAACACAGTTGAAAGACCACACTACTTTTATAAATGTTTACACAGGTCTTACTTTAATTAGAGTACAGCAATTTAAGTTTTATTTTAATTAGCCTTATTATAAAATATTAGAGCAATTGTTGCAAAGCTAAGTAGGCAATCTTTATCCTACATTATTTACTATATCACATTTTCTGAAGTTATTTCTTAATTTTTATCTTTTATTAATATCCATCAGGTTTTTTCAATAAAAAGATTATCATAAACCTAATTGCTATAAACGATATGAATGGTAAAAATAAAATGTCATTTTTCATAAAAATGCTTATATCATTTAATAGATTAAATGAGCCAATAAATCAGCCAGTGTTAACATATATTGTTTGAACCATAGATTTATAGCCTACATAGTAACAACAGAGGTCTGTTTGAATTAGTCTTGGTTTAATTAAGGTGTTAAATTATAATTCAAATAACACATATATGAATCAAACACATTTTTATTTTTATGATATATTTTTATAATGTTAATAAAAACAAATCAAATGAATAACATGATAAAGTGTTATTTAAAACTCGCACTTAGCATCTATGAGATCATATTTTATTTTGGGTTTCTTGGGGAAGCAGAATCTGAGGTGAAGATTAGTGAATAGCAAGTTTATTAGGGAATACCTTTGGTATCAACACTTGTGGAAGGGAAGAGGAGCAGAATTGGGCGGAGAAGATGGACCACAATGCACATTCATTGGAGGGATCAGTGTATTCTACACAGAGATCTGAAGTTGAGATGACCCTTCAGAGTTATCCTGAGTTGGGGGAAGGAGGCCAGAACTTTATATTTCCACATCCAATAGCAACTGGGTGCACATTTCCCAGAAAGGGACATGTCCTTGGACAAGGGAGTTCCCTTCAGTTGAGGCACGATTAAAAGTGGCTTGAGAACTGAAGTTTGCCAGCTGCACTATCAGCAGTTGGGACTAGAAATTGTCCATTCCTAAAGAACAATATGGACAGTATATCTCAGTATCTACCCGAGTAAACTTTTTGAACCACTGAAATCTGCTTCTATAATGAAGTCCTGGAAACAGCTCCTCCATTACACCGGGGGCCTCCTTTCCTGGGAGAAACTCAAAGGATAAAAGTTAGAGTGTAGGACCTTTCACTATGGCTGATGTTGGGGGCACAAATTATATGCATCATCTCCCTCTACTGTACATTCAACACTCAGAAATGCTAGCACCTCTGGTAGGTTTGTGGCTTATGTGGTGGCATGCCCCAGAGTCATCCATTAGGGACCCAAACTCTTTATCACTATAACATGTTCAAGTCACGTTTACTTCTCTTGTCATTTACTATAAAAATTAATACAAAGAGGCGTCACTTGGGTGCCAACACATATTATTCTCAGCCGACAGTGTGTATCCATAACCCTGTATCCCTGAGGAGAGGATAACTGCTTTTCTTGCCTATTGGGTCCTTGGCACAAGCTCCCTGAAGTGCTGAAGCCACAGTTGTGGCTGATAGTTCATTAGAGCTGTTGGTTGTTTTTTGTTTTTTTTCTGGAAGAAGTATTTCCTTTTTGGGAAACAGGACCTTGAAACCTACAGAACCCAGAGTTATTCTATAGAAAGCACAAATTCGTCAAATAAATCATGGAGATTTAGGGTAAGCGGGGCTATCTCCTCCTGCTTTCACCTTTGGTTCTTGAACCGTATACTCTATCTGTTGGAGAGACAGCACTGCATAAAGTTTGTTGACTCAAGTTGTTTACTGAATCCTTATGAATACCAAATTGCCCTAGCAAGCACCGGCTTCAAACTGGTGCTTCTGCTTTGCCTTCAACAGGCTTTTTGATAAATTTTTAATGTTGGTAGATTCTAGCTTGACAATGTGTAATATGACCAGTAAATCCTATGATCATATGCCTACTCCTGCATATCCTTGGCTCTTTCTTATGGCTCCCATGGTTTGATACGTTGTTCTATGGGATTTCAGGCTGATACATCAAACGTTCTCTGAGAACTCAAATGACAATTGTGGTCGATATTATATGGGCAGGAAAGACAAGCCTGTGCTTGGACTGTGTGTCTGTGTCAGAATGAATTGTAGCCTCTTTCAGGGTGGAAGGGGTCAATGGAAGTCAACTCACTATCAAGTGGCCAATTGGTTTTCTGTAGGAATCATACTGTATTATAAGTTTGTTTCTCTTGTTGGCAATAGTAACAATGGTATCTAAAGCCACCTTCATGAGTAGGGGTCCATGCATTTGGTCCTATGCATAGCCTCCATAGCTGTGACTAGTTACTCTATTCATCTGCCAATATTATCAGTTTTGGGGGGTTGATGATGAAAGTGATGGACTTTAACTGACCAAGTAATTTTGTCTACCTGGGTTTTAGTGTCTCTTCTATGATGGATACTTCCAACTGGACATTACCCTATGACACAAAGATCTTCACATTTAATATTATAATTTATGATTAGGTTATTAAAAGTGAGTAAAAATAGCAAAAACACAAAAAACCACATAATATTTTCCTCTATACTGCCATTATTTAAAAAAAACAGGCACTTAAAGGAGGAAAAGAGGAATAAATTCTACTAGATGATATTTTCCTATAATATTGTATTTGCAAACATTTTTCACAAATAGGTTTATTAATTTAACTGTTCACATGTACAAGTTAAGAGCAGAGCAGATATAAATTTCATATTGATTTGGCATTTAATATGTAAGGTTTGTTTGAGGTTGTTTGTTTTTAACCAGCCTTAAATTAATGAGGTTTCATACCTTATGAACCGGATCTGAGTATGTCAAGGCTGATAATTTATAGTTAATAGAATTTGCCTTTATCCATTATGAATACCCTGAAAATTAGAAAGGTAAATGATAATTTTCATTGCAGAGTAAAAGATAAAATGTGTTATGAAGGTTAAAAAAATCATAAAGATTTTGGAAGTACACATAATTTTTATTTTTAAAAAATTATTTGAAAATATGTGATGAACACTTGACATGATTTCTGTAAGTGTTGCTGATATAAACTCTACTTTCAGGTAGATATGTTTTGGGGAGTGAAATCTTGCTTTTTTTTTTTTTTTTTTTAAAGCATTCAAGTAAAACCTGGAAAGGTATGTATTGTTTTAAAAACTCTTTTGAAGCACTTTTCTATATGTTTTATATCTCTATAGTTTTGTGGCAGGAAAACAGTGTTCTTGCTTTCGCTTAGGACAGAATTCAAATGTGAGGCAGTATAGAGTTTAAAGTAAAGATAAGTTTATTTAGCAGAGAGCAAGTAAGGAAATAAGGCCCATTTCTCAGACAGAGTGGCGGTCTGGAATCATTAGTGAAAGTGAAACCCCATCCATCTCCTGGGCTAGGGTTTATATGTATTTTCTGCTTCCTTGGAAAATTCATTGTTATGGTGGAGAAAGAAGGATAGAAGAACTGTAGTAAGTTTATCTTTAACGTTAGTAAGATGCAGGAAGAATAGGGGCAGGTTTGTCTTTAACTTGTGTAAAACACAACCTGTGTCCTTTTCCCATGGGCTTAGCTACAGGGAGGGTCCTAATGAAATCGCTAGTCTTCTGGAGATATTGCTCTATATGAATAACGTCAGCCTGGGTTCTGTGCCTTGGAACATGTAGACAGCAGGCTTGGAATCCATCCTCTAAGTTCCTTCTTCTGCAAAAACAGTCCTCATGCTGCTTTCCTGTATTAGTTTGAAGTTATGAAAGTTGCTACAGTTCATTAAAATGGCATATGAATCAAAGTTGTCAATATAATGCCTTTTTATCTTTAAATATAGAGTATGCTAAAAACTGCTTTATAGCAAATAAGGGACACAAAAGTCATATATATTAGTGATTTTTTATTTTTTATTCAGGTTTTATTTAATCACTGTGGGGCACTTTTAACGTGTGTGGGGGGGGTGGGGGGGACACTGTAAGGGACACAAAGTAATAGAATACATAGTCCCTGTTCTCTAAAAGGTTACAGTAATCTAACAGAAAATAAATTAGCTTCTTTCACTTCTTTTCTTTTTTCGTTCCTTCCCTACTTACATTTCTTCTTCCTCTTCCTAATATTTAATGGTTAGCGGACAGTTAGCATTACTGTTGATTTTAAGAAATTATTTCAGATCTGGGCAGTGGCCCACCTCCTGTGGGAAGTGGCTCAGGCCCCTTCACCTGAGGACTCAACTCTTCTGTTGTCCTGACAATGCAAACCTGATATTCCTACCATCCTAAAGCACTCATGGCAGCTTTGGTATTGGGGAACAGATGTTATGGAAAGACAGATGTTTCAAAAAAGTTAAGAGGTGAGAATACAGGGATGAAAAAATAATAATAATAAAGAGAACTAAATAAATGGGCAGATATCCACGTTCATGAATTAGAATGGTTAATATTTTTTAAGGTATCAATTCTCTCTTAACTGATGTTAGATTTAACATGGACCCATTCAAAATATCAGCAGGATTTTTAATAGAAAATTAAAGACTGATTCCAAAATATATCTAGAAATGCAAAGTACTTAGAATAGCTAAGTGATTTTAAAAAAGCCTAACTATGTAAGGCTTATAGTTAATGATATCAAAATGGAACATAAAACTACAGTAGTCAAGAGAGCAAGCTAAAATTAAATGCATATACAATAAAAAAGACCATATGTATGATCAATTAGTTTTCAAAAGATGTACGTGCAGTTTGAGATGTCCCCAACGTTACCTTCAGATTTCATAATTTGTTAGAAGGACTCATAGAACTCAGGAAAGCCATTCTAATCAGGGTTATGGCTTATTACAATGAAAAGATACAGCTTAAAATCAGTGGTGGGAAAAGGCACATGTCAGCATTCAGGAGGGCTCCAGGTACAAGCATTCAATTGTCCTCTTTAAGTGGAGTCAAGCAGACAGCACTCCTTCCAGCATGAAGTGTTGTCAAACACAGAAGCTCACCTAGGCCTTGGTGTCCAAGAATGGTCCTGCAGGGCCAGTGAAGTATGCCTGCTAGCCCACCTGTGTAACTGACCTCAATCTCCAATACCTCCTAATGTCCCGATGATGCTACATGGTACAAGGTTCTCAGCATAAAACACATTGTTAGCATAAGCTATCTGGCCCAAGATCCCAGGTAAACAAAGACATTCTTATCAGGTAGGACAGTCCACAGGCTTTGTGTTTACCCTCCAGGGGAAAGGTGTAAGACCAAACCTTTCTTGGACAAGCTTCATCATATACTGCATAATGCCAAGGCAATTAAATCGAGAAAAGAATGTCTTTTTTTTTTAAACAAATAACGTTAGTATAATAGATGTCCAAGTAGAAGAAATGAACTTTGAACTCTGTCTCTCACTGTACACAAAAGATAATTCCAAATCTATCATAAACATATAAAAGTAAAAATTTATGGGAAAACATAGGAAAATGTTATGACTTTGAGGTAGGCTAACACTTATTAGCAAACAAAATTGATAATTATATAAGAAAGATGATTGAGAAATTACTTTGTTAAAAAGTATCTTCAAGTGTAATTGTTGAGAAATGAAAAAAATCACTGATTGATAGAAAATACTTGCATTATGTGTATTTTACAAAGTATATGTATCCAGAAAACAAAGTGTATAGCTTCGTCAAAAGAGGATAAACATGCCAATCAAAAATAAAGATAAATAATTTGAACATGTATTTTACAAAAGAAGATACAGAAATATTAGCTATAGGGAAAATACAAATTAAAACCACAATTAGGGCCAGCTGAGTGGCACGGTGGGTGGTTGAGAGCTGGCTTGGGATGCCAGCGGCCCTGGTTCGGGTCCCACATATGAGGGCCAGTGACCCTGCCCTCAGAAAGAATAAAATAAAATAAAATAAAAATAAAAAAATAAAATTAAAATAAAATAAAATAAAATAAAAAACATAAAACCACAATTAAAAAGGCCAATCATACCAAAGTTTAGCAAGAAGATAGAGCAACTAGAACTTTTAATACATTGTTTATGAGAGTGCAAAATCGAACAACCACCTTGGAAAAAGGCTTTTTTTTTAAAAATTAATTAATTAATTAATTTTTTAATTAGTTTCAGGTGTACAACACAGTGCAACCCCCTCCCCCAATTCGCCATCCCACTCCTTCCCCCCATATCATATATATCTATTACACTTCCTCTGACTCCCTTCCACAGTATAATCCACATCCCATGACTATCTATATATGTTCAATTACAGTTGGTATACAACCTCCGCTTCAGGTATACAGTGCAGTGATCATGGTCACATGTCTTGTTGGGGAGACCATTTCATGGATGGAGTAGATGTTTGATCAAGGCTTGTTTCTTTATTGTATAATATTGTATGCCAACTGTAATTGAATATATAGTTATGGGATGTGGAGTATAGTGTGGAGTGGAGTCCAGGGAATTGTAATAGATATGAATGATATGGGAGGGGGAGTGGGGCGGCGAGTTGGGGGAGGGGGGTTGTCACTTTGAGGGGTAAAATGTATAACTATTGCACTGTGTTGTACACCTGAAACTAATTTGATAAAAAATGTTTATTTTACAATAAAAGAATTAAAAACAAAACAAAACACATTCACTGACCATAAGACCCAATAAATTTTACTGATCTGAAAGAAACAAAAACATATATTCACAATCCCAAAATATCTGACATACTAAGTGGAAATAAAATTTAGTTTAATTTTTATAAGAGAGTTTAATATGCAAGAAGTACTCTTACCAGATATATATTTAATAAAAAAGTAACTATCAAGAAAGGTAACGTAATGTTAGGTACTAAAATTTACATTTCAATTAAGGAGTTAAATAGTTTAAATGGGTTATTTTACAGAAATGTGCAGTGCTCTTTTTTCCATGTACTCTTTCCTCTAAGATTAAGCAGTAAGAGTAAGAGGAGTGGAGAGAGAAATAAACTAGCTTGACTCACATAGGATAATTTGGGCTGATAGCAATTCCATAATGTTTAAAATGAGCATTTAGGTAGAAGATGTTGGACTCCTAATAGGATTACACAAGTTCTTTCCCTTGAGATAGATCACATTTCCTACTTAAGTACTTATAGACTTAAAATGAGTGTGAATAGAGTATCAAATTTGCTACTACAGTTGTGGATGATGTCATAGAATTTGAGTATAGAACAAAGCTCATGGAAGCACCTAGTCTATATCTTCTCAAAAAAAAAAAATCTGTTCTTAATTTTTGTTAGTTTGTTTTAGTTTCTAGTGCGAAATGATGTTTTGAGAGAACATACTTCATATTCCAATAGCTAACTATTATTCCTATTTCAATACAATTGCACTAAATGTGCAAATCTGTATCATTCAGCACACTATTTGTGAACAGCTTGAAAATGCAGATAACAGAGCTAATGTGGCTCCAGGTTTTTATTTACAATCCATCTAGGCATCCAGGAGGCAAAACCTACTATTTTTTTTTCCTACTTCATTATCACTGCAAGTCCCTCAAGGGATGTGCTGAATTGTCCCTATGTTTTAGGATGTCCTAGGGGATTGAGGCTACAAATCCCATGTACTACCAAAAAAAAAAGAAAAAAGTGATAACTTTCATAGCCAACATAGTCCAGATAGATTTATTACAGGAAAGCTTGGCTTTGTACTTACTACTTTTGCTTCCAGTAAACTAGTGTCTGTGGAATACCTGATCAGGGAAAGGGAATCATTCTCTCTGTATTTCTACTTGGCCTGAAGGTAAAAGTTTAACAGACTTAATTTCATGTATCACTGTAGTTCAGAAGACTATTTCCTCATATACTCGGCTACATCAAATAGCCAATTCTTATGACTCCTTGGAGTAATGGCATTTGGTACCCTAGATTCAACCTTCCCATTTTTTGGTCACCTTTTTTCTCACTCTTGAAATACTTTTCCACTTCCTAAATTTACATAAATTCTACTTGTTATGTAAGAGTATTGAGTCTCATCTTTTTCATGTCTACCCTATATGAAATGGTCAGTGTCCTCTATTGTATTTGTCTGTGACATTCATTTAAAATGTATGATTTCCGGCTTATGTAAATTTGCATCTGATTCTTATATGTGCCACTGAATCTGTTGGATTTTCCCAATGAGATGGTCAGCTCTTTTTAAAACATAAACATATTTTATACATGAGAACTTGTCCTTCCTATTTTTAGCTCCAAAGCCCAATGGAGGGCTTTTGTCTTGGTAGGGCCCCTGCCATGTCTTCAAACCCCAATGATAGGCTAAAGGAGGGGTCAGCCATGGACAAAAATCCATTGGCTGCCTATGTTTGTAAGGCTTTTTTGGAACACAGCAATATTCATTCATTTATGTATTGTCTATAGCTGCTTTCATTCTCGTAGAGTTGAGTAGCTGCAAGAGAGGCCCCAAAAACCAACTGTATTTATTATCTGACCCTTTATAGAAAAAAGTTAGCCACCCCTTGTGCTACAGACATAGAATATTATGCCTGGTTGGAGTCACCTTCTCTCTCTTTATGTGTATCCAATTGCTTTGGTAAGGCTAATGTGCTGTCAGTGTTATTTGTATTATATGCCTCTCTCTCCAGTCTTCACCTTTCTCAAGTAAAGACCCACCTTACTGGATCTCATCAATTTTCTGGACCCTGTATTTGAACCCCTCACATCTGAAGAAAAAGCTCATACTAGACATTGCTCTACTCGCTGTTTGGAAACCATTAAGACCCAGGCTTCATGGCCACTTTTTCACTTCTCTACCTTCCATTCTCCTACCCATACCTCTGGGTGCTCTAGAAGCTCAGAAGGGGTTTGGGGCAAGGGAGTTTTGACTCAGCTGGATGGGGATCACGCCAAGTGAGATGAAAAGACCAGGGTTTCCATAACGCTCTTCCTTGGGCAGGAAGCACAACCTGTAAGAAATTACAATGGAAATTATAGACAGGTTTTCAGTAAGGGGTTGTGAAGCTGAATTTTTTTTTCTAAATATTATAATAAAAATTATATTTCAATCAAGTTTTCTGGAAGGAAGGCTGAATTTTCTCTCTGTAGAAAATCCTATTACAGAACTGTTATGAAAGATATGATCTAATAGCATAATACTAAAATATATATGCAAATCAGTGTTATAGAGGTGAGAAAGGCAGCTAATTCAATGCTTCAATTTTTGGAGGATTTTATAATAATTTGATATTGATAAGTGAGATCTTCTGGATAAGGTACTCCCTGCAATACTAAATAATCATCTTAATCTCAATGAATGATGCCAAAGCTTTAGCATTCACACCTATGATGAATACAGTTCTTTAATATACTCCCAAGTATTTGCACGTCTCCAGTTTAGTCTAGTTTGGTTTCTTTACTCAAAATGTTAGATTTAATGGGACACTGGAGTGATCAGAAGGGTTATTTCAGTCAATATACACATACAAGTTTTTACCTTACACCTTACATGGTGAAGGAACAGAAGTATGATAATCACACATTTCCTCACTTGTATGCATGACTGCCCACCAAGTAGCAAAGAAGAATCATTCATCAAACAATTTTAGGTCTATACTATGGACCAGGTGCCATGCAAATTTGAAGTGATGAAGTAAAAATGAATACAACATAATTGCTGATCCACAAAGCTTATACTGGCAGAGCAACAAGACTTAAAAAAAAAAAAAAAAAGTATAATGTAGTGGGGATAGCGCAAGCCTGGTTGACAAGATACATTCCAAGTGTCACCAGTCCCATTCGCTGGCACAAGGTAAACAAACACAATTTCAGGGTTCTTTTTCCTTTTGATTCTGGGCTTGGCTTCACCATCTTTCCCAATAGGTTCCTTAATGTAACTGCTACCAATTATTGTCCATTGACATTTGAGTTGAAGCCTATATGCATCAGTGTGGGATTCTGATTGCAGACATGAAAAGATTGTTGGGAAAACAAAGAACTTCTATCCAATATTATTGACTCAACCAATTTTAGACTATGTAATTTTGGTGTTTATTCCTATTATTTTGTAAATTGTTAGTTGAGTGAAGAATAGCTGAAATCTTGATATAGCTATATCCACATAAATCCAAGTCCCATTAGGTTAGTCCTGATTAAATGGAAAAATCTTTATTTTTAGTTGTTTTATCTTTGCTTCATTATTTTTTTCCAATATTTTCTTTTATTAAAAGTATTGGGGTGACATTGGTTAATAAAATTATATAGGTTTCAAGTGTACAATTCTATGTACACAGTCTGTATATTGAGTTGTGTCTTCACCACCCAAAGTCAAATCTCCTTTTGTCACCATATATTTGACCCTTTTACATTCTCCTACCTCCCATCCTCCCCCATTACTCTCTGTGATCACAATATTGTCTGTGTCTATGACTTCTTGCTTTGTCTTTTACATTTTTTGCTTTCAGTTTTATATCCCATATATGAGTGAAATCATTTTCTTCTCAACATTTATGTCTGAATTATTTCATTTAGCATGGTAATCTCAAGATCCATCCATGTTTTTACAAATGGCAGTGTTTCATTTTTTCTTATGGTCAAGTATATTAATATTCATATATATACGTTATATATATATTATATATATACACACACACACACACATACTGAGGTGCCAAAAAAAATGTATTTTAAGAGATGTTACCTATGTATTTCTTTTTGAAGCTGAATTGAATTATGGCAGTTATGTGTAGTATAATGTTCATTCAAAAGATGTCATTATATGAATGCTAGCTATTACAATGTATTACAATTTTAATTCAGTCTTTTCCTTTCTTAAAATGTGTATATATATTTTGGCACCCCTTGTATATATCATGAGATTGAAAAATATGATCAATGTTTAAATTAAAAAAAAAATATTACAGTAAGACACATTGCCATTAATCCCCTTCAAAATTCTCCCCTCACTTTAGACACACTTATCCCATCATTCTTGCCACTTTCTGAAGCAGTTCTGGAAGTCCTCTTTCCCTCTTTTGTGTCTTTACTTCATCCTCCATCATGACAATGCTCTGTATCACACATCATTTCTGGTATGGTAATTTCTGTCAAATAAAAAACATTATGGTATGTCCTCATCCACCTTATTCATTAGATCTGGCACCATGCAATTTCTGGCTCTTCCCCAAAGGCAAAATGACCATGAAAGGAAAACGTTTCAGGACATTGAGGCAACCATGGCAGTGCAACTGAATACACAAAAGAGGACTTCCAGAACTGCTTCAGAAAGTGGTAAAAGGCTGGCATAAGTGTGTTCAAAGTGGGGGGACCTATTTTGAGGGGGGTTAATGGCAATGTGTCTTTTACTGTAATAATAAATATATTTTTGTTTTTAGCTGAGCCATCCTGCCACCTGTTGGCAGCTCAGCGGCAACTCACCTCGGGCTGGGTATTGAACTGCTGTTGCTCAGAGCTCAGCCTGCACTCTTTTTTTTTTTTTTGAGGGCAGTGTCACTGGCCCTCATATGTGGGATCCCAACCAGGGCCACTGGTGTCCCAAGCCAGCTTTTAACCACTGCGCCACTCAGCTGGCCCCTCAGCTCGCACTCTTGAGCGAGCTCTTAACCAACTGAGCTACTTGGCTGGCCCTGTAATAATATTTTTTTAATTTGAACATTCACCGTATTTTTTTTTTAATCACAACTTGTATATATGTACCATCTCTTTTTTATCCATTCATCCATTCAGGGTCACTCAGGTTGCCTTCATATCTTAGCTTATGTAAATAATGCCACAATGAATATATGGATGAGCATGTCCCCTCAAAGTAGTATTTTGGGTTTGTTCAGATAAATACCTAGAAGTGGGATTACTAGGTCCATCTTTATTTCTTGTTATAATCTTTGTTTTAAAGTCTGTTTTGTCTGGTGTAAGTATTGCTACCCCAGCTTCTGTTTGGTTGTTTCCATTTTCGTGAAATATCTTTTTCCATCCCTTTACTTTCAGTCTGTGTGTCATTTGATTGAAATGAGATTCTTGTAGGCAGCATATGTAATGCTCTTGTTTTCTTATCTGTTCAGCCACCCCATCTTTTGATTGGAGCATTTATTCCATTTACATTGAAAGTAATTATTGTTAGGTACATGGTCACTGCCATTTATGATTAACTCCTTTAGCTTTTTCTCATCTGGGAAGCTCTTTATCTGCCTTTTACTTCTAAATAATAGCTTTGCTGGGTAGATTAATCTTGGTTGTAGGTCCTTGCTTTTCATCACTTTTAATATTTTATGTGAATCCCTTCTGTCCTGCAAAATTTCTGTTGATAAATCAGTTTACAGTCATGGGAGCTCCCTTGTAGGGAACTAACTGCTTTTAAGATTCTCTCTTTGTCTTTAACACCTTGGCATTTTGATTATGTTATGTCTTGGTGTGGGCCTCTTTGGATTCCTCTTGTTTGAGGTTCTGTACTTCCTGGACTTATTTCCTTCACCAGGTTAGAGAAGTTTTCTGTCATTATTTCTTCAAATAAGTTTTCAATTCCTTCTCCTTCTGGTGCCCCTATGATGCAATTGTTAGTGGCCTGATGTTGTCCCAGAAGCCTCTTAAACTATTCTCAATTTTTTGGATTCCTTTTTCTTTTTGCTGCTCTGATTAGGCATTTCTGTTACCTTATTTTCTAAGATCACTGATTAGATCACTTTGCTTCATCTAATTTACTATTGATTTCCTCTAATGTATGCATTCTTTTTAATTATTTTATTCTTAATTTCTGACTGGTTCTTTTTATGTTTTCCCCCTACATTTCTGTTTTCTATCACTTTATTGCAGTTCTCCCTGAGATCACTGAGCATCCTTATAACCACTGTTTTGAACTCTATATCTTGTAGATTGCTTGTCTGAACGTTGTTTAGTTCTTTTCCTGGAGCTTTGCCCTGTTCTTTCATTTGACACATGTTTCTTTGTCTCCCCATTTTGGTTACCTCCCTGTGTTTGTTTTTATGACTTAGTAGAGTGGCTTTATGTAGTAGATGTCCTGTGGAGCACTCCCTGATCACCTCACCTGGGTACTCTGGGTGTGTCTCTTGTGTGAGTTGTATGTGCCCCCCTTTTGTAGTTTAAACTTGGTTGCTATTTGCTCATCAATGGGAGAGATTAAACCCAGTCTGACTGGTTGTGAGGACTGGCTGTGACTACTATGTAGGAGCTCTTCTGCAGGGACTGACCCTAGGGAGCAGGATTTGCCTGAGCAGGGCCCTTATATCTGCCCAGGATTCCCTTTGCAAGTGTTGTTTTTGGAAGCAGTTGGGTGATGTTCCAGCTCATCTGAAGCTGGCCAGTGGTCCTACCAGCCCCCGGGCCTCCTGCGAGGCCTCACTGCTGGCCAAGTTCAGCCCCTGCCTTTGCCCTGCCCAAGGCCACTTGGCATGAACCACAAAGCAATCCGCAGATGGTTACCAGCTGTGCTGGGCTTTGGGCTCCTCAGCAAGATGTACAGGACATACCAAAGCCAGATACTGCTATTTCGGGTTTTGTGAGCATTTGAGAGATTTTTGGGGAAGTCTCCTGAATGAGCCAAGATAGACCATTTGTATGGAAAGGCCACTTGAAGTGGCTTTGGTGAGCCCACAATTTGGGTGAAGTGAGATCTCAGGGAATCACCAGGGTAGGGTGATCAAACAGTGTTAGCTAGGTTGGTGGAGACTCAGATATGGTGGCCACCTGTATCTGCACACAAGGAGAGGGAGGGCTCAAAGATGAAACAATGGATTCTACCAGTACTTGTCTCTGAGAGAAAACTGCCCCTTCAACCTTTGACTTGCAACCAGACAACATAGTTCCTCCTCATTTGTCCCTGATGCCTTTTGAGTTGCTGCCCCAGAGCTGGAGCTCCAAGTGAGTGAATCCATCAGTGAGTAAGTTTGTACACAGGCACAAGTTTGTGCCCTTTAAGAGGAATGCCTGGAACTCTAGCTGTCCTCCATCTCCCAGCCACAATCTCCACTGGTTTTTATAGCCAGAAGTTATGGGGACTTCTGTGCCTGGCCCTGGAACCCTAGGCTAGTGAGCCTGGTATGGGGCTGGGAATCCTTACGTTTCTAGGGAACTCCACAACTGAGCAATTCCTCTTGATTTTTAATGGTCACATGTGGGTGTGGGACTAGTTCATTGCATGCCTCTGCCCCTACTATCCACCTTGAGGTGGTTCCTTATATATGTCCTTGGAGGTAGAACTTTGAGTCAGCTAAACTTTGGGCAATTCTCAATAATGGTTGTTCTGTAGTTTAGTTGTAATAGAGGAGGCAAGAACAGTGCTTACCTACTCTGCCATCTTAATCAGAAATATGTTATTTATTTTCTTGATATATGTTATCTTTTGGGGGTGAGTCAGATCTAATTAATTTCAGATAAGAGTGTCTTATTATAGATAGGTTTGTCTTTGGGAAGTTATCACACATTAGAGAAAAGTATCTATTGGCAAAATACTAAGAAATCCAAAAAGTAAATTACCTCATTTTCTAAATTACTACATATTCTTAGCATGTTCTCAGAAATTATTTTTTTCCTTGCCCTGAGAGTAGAATATGAGTTCTTATAGTTCTCTACACAAAATTACATTTCTCAATATTCCTTAAGTTACAGTTTCAAAAAGAAAATCTTGCAACATTTATTTCTTAGAATTATCATCATCCCTGTTCTGATCATTAGAAACCTCAATCTTTATGGACATGGAGAAATGAAGGGAAAAGAGAGATATTTTGGTTCAGTTCACACTTTCTTGATATGTTGTCATCTTAAAAAATTTGGCAGTGTTCTTAGTATAAATTTTTGGTTATTTAATACTGTTTATCACTTTACAACCCCATTTACAAAGGTATTTCAAGAAGGTAACAGACGGAGTCAAATCAGACATGTTTGCTAATTTCCTTGCACCTAGAATGGTATTTTTATTTTAGGTTTATGTGACTGAGCCCAAGATGTCTAGGCACTTGAATATATAAAGGAGATTCTAATAAAACATGCTGTTGTCCTACCCCCAAATATCCTATTCTGGGAATTAAAGGTGATTTTTTTTTTAAGCTTTAAGGAAATGATAATTTTTAAATTGCTATTCTCTAATACAAAGATAGAATAATTTTAGGTGTTTACCTCCCTGACACAAGTATTTCTAATTTCCTATATCCCTGAAATAATTCATTCTCCTCATATTTCACTAATAAATTACTTCCATTAACTGTCAGCACTTATTTGGTTCAGAGAACAACTTTCATCAGCTTCTTGGTAGCAAAGTGACTTATTCCTCTGAAATATATAGAAGTTATTGGATTCCTCTGAAATATATAGAAGTTATTGGATGTCTACATTTTTATTTTCTAGTTTCAGATCTGTTTTTCCCTCAGAAACTCAGGAGAACAAGAGTACAAAGCTGCATGATATTAAATCAGGATTAAATACATTATATTAAAGAAGGAAAATGATCTATTGAATTGGATTTTTATAAGTAAAGCATATTATTTTATAAAAGGTCTTTCAAGCTTAAGAATGAACTACAGTAACCCCTGATAGTAATAGATTAATCACACCAATTTCTTGTATTAATTATTGGAATACTAAGAAATCATAATGATAATAATAACATAAAAGTAGATGATGAATCTTTTAAATAATCTTACATTCTGAGAATTATCTATTGCAACAATCAAAGGTTTGGTCTCATGTAAAAATAAACAGAAAAAAATAAGAAACTATTCACTTCAACCAACTTAATATGTCACATTCTATTATTTGAAACTGACTTGTTGGAAAATTTGGAAAAAAACCCCGACTCATTTCTTCACTCTATGAGTGTTAATATAAATGTCTTTCATTGACACTAAGAAGTCTTTTAATAAGGACTTAAATAATTTTATTGTATTCTTTGATTACATGTTTTATTATATTTGCTGGCCAAATGTTAAAAATTAATTGAAAATAAGGAATCAAGGGTTAAGAATCAAAAAGACAGGAGATTCAGGTATTAAAATGCGAGGGGGTTTTTGTTGGTTTATTTTGTTTTTTCCAGTGTAAGCTTTAGAGAGGTAACAGTTGAAAGCAAAGTACGTTTCGCACTTACTGGAAGAAAAAGCTGTTGACAGTTGATGTAGAGTCTGGAAAGCACTGTTAGGCTTTTGGGCACTGGTATGAAGTCATTGTGAGTGGTGCTACATTTCTATAATTCTGTCTGGTGAGGAGAGAGTTTGAACCTACCTCAGAATTCAGGCAGAAGATATTTCTCAGTTGATTATGCCCACTAAATAAGTAAAAATATTGTTAGGTGTGTCTATCTCTAGAGTTAAAGTTTCATTTTGTATTTGGATGCACAGTGATATCTCTCACTGGAAACTAACCAGGAAAAATCATTGTATTTTTCTACTGTTGTTGTCTTCTATATCAGTCAGAGTTCAGTCAGGAAAATATTGGGTTGTTGGAAAAATCATGATACATTTTTGCAACGAAAAACATAAAAAAAATACATCATGACTTTTCCAACCACCCAAAAGAAGCCACTCTAGAATGCTTAAGCAGTGAGAGATGGTAGCAGGAAATGAACTGCTGGAGCAGTAGTCAAAAAAATCTCATGAGTAGCTCACAGATGCGGCAATAGAATCTGGAAGTTGCTTCTGCCATAGGTCAGGAAACTGTTCAAAGAGGTTCACAGTGACCTGAAATACTGAAGAAGGTGGGATTTACAGGTAAGACTGAGAAGTTGATATAAAACCTCATGTCTTAGAAAACCCATGGTTTCCTGCCATTGCTACAGGAAACAGTGCTTCTGCTTTCCAAGCTTTCTTGTGACTCTGCCTGTAATTTATGCACTATAACTTAAAATGTTGCCTGAAAGAGATTCCAGGGAATGTAGTCTCAAGGCTTCCAGACCCTGCCATACAGGGGAGAAAACTGAAGGAGGTAGCATTGACTTGGAGGCCACAAAATCTGACAAAATGTATTTCTCTTTCTTGGTATTAAAGACAAAAATTTTTATGTATATTTGCAACAATTGCCTCTTCTCCAGCATTCTTTTAAAAATAGATATTTGTTGTGGACAAACATACTGTACAATATATGGTAGGTTTAGCGATGACTAATTTTCATAGCCACTGCCCTCTGTTGAATATGCAAATTATTGGCTGTGATATAAAGACATTTTCAATGGTGTTTGAATAGCAGATGGTTGCAAATCATAATTTTCAACTGTGGCACAGACTTATGGCAGAATCCATGAACTTTAGAAGTATAAACCTGAATTATAGCTCCATTACTTACTGATTTGCATAAAGTACACTTAGTCTTTGAGCTGCAATTTACTCTTGTTGTAAACATGAGAGTTTACCATCCATAGTAAAGATTGCAATGAATATTAAATAAAAATATAAATAAGGAATATCTTTAGAGAACCTGTCACACAGTAGATACCAACTAATTATTAATGTTTGTTTTTTTCTTATTTTCTTCATGTGAAGTGGTCATATTATTGTGTAAAACAGAAAAAACTAGAAGTTCAGAATATGTAATTTGATTTTTGAGGAAATTTATGATTCCTTTAATGATGAAAGCTTAAAATATCTTCTTTGAGGATCACTCAGTATTTAAACCAAATTAGTACTGGAAAAAGGTATGAAAATGTTATTCAACAACAACAAGCAAACCAACAAAGTTTTTGGTATCTCTTAGATAATGTACCACTGTCAGGCACTTTGCTCAGAAATTTGAAGACATTACATATTTCATGCAATTCACACAGAAATCCAAAGAGGGAGGTCTTATCCCTACTTTGTAGTTAAGAAAACTGGGGTTCAGAGTGATGAAGGGGCAGGTTCAGTGTCATACAGCTGATGCATTAATTCTTTAATTCTTTTGCTTTAATTCTTTCTGGCCCCAACTCCTGCCCTTTTCACTTTCCTTCAGACTTGGCCCAGAATATACATGGTGAATTAGAGACACTGCACAAAGTATCAGGAAAATTTAGAGTGTCCATGATGCTTAGAGACACTCCAAGTTGCTTTCTTTCTGTTTACAAGCAACAACAGGCTGACAGGGCAAAGGAAAGAGAGGTCGATTATAAGAAGAGAAAGTAAATGCATCCCCAAACTTTCCTTGTAATAAAACTTATTCTGTGTGCTATAAGAGATTAAGCAATAAACAGGAATATTGGCAGTAACATAAGTTATTGACAATAACTTAGTAATTACTAAGTCAATCATATACCCTAGAAGAAAAGAATTGAGGGCCGGCCGAGTGGCGCAGTGGTTAAGCACTGGCTTGGGAAGCCAGTGGCCCCTGTTCGGATCCCACATATGAGGGGCCAGTGACACTGCCCTCAATAAATAAATAAATAAATAAATAAATAAATAAATAAATAAAAGAATATAGAACACCTGGTCGTGACCGTCAGCAGGGTTGAAACATTTATAACAACGAGGGACTGTAGCAAGGATACTGACACAAATACAGGAAGACTCTCCTTATCCTTAAATTTTATAAAGCAGGTAACTAACATGAAATATTGTTATTTGCCTAGAAGTAGAAGGATATTGTTTCCAGCTTCCTCTACCACCACTGAATCAATGTAACCAAATAGGGTTTTATAGTAATTGAAACATTCAATTTAACTCTATGTCAAGAGTACTCCAAAATACTATAATGTGTGAAGAACATTACATGGATCATTGTTACTGACATTCACGAGTTAAGAGGTGTATTTAAATTATCCAAGAATAATCCCTAAAGGCTGTCTTCCCAGAAAAAAAAAAACAACAACATGTCTTAGAAAGGTCCATGAAAGCAGACTCAATGTCTAAGGCAACCAATCTTGGTCAAATACAAGACCTGGTTCTGTCTCTTGATTACTACAGAAGGGAGCTGCACCTGGTTTTTAATTACAAATACCAAGGTGACAGGATGAGGCTGGAGCCAATGTTCCACCATGTTACATTGCAATTTCATCTTGGCTAGAATCACACCATGGCAGGGGTGGGCTTCCCTAATCATGTCCCACAAAAAAAGGATTGGTCCCTCTGTGGATACTATTCCCACTAGATCACCATGCCCCTTCTTCAAATAAAGAGGTGAAAAGAGGATTTCACATGCTTTCCCCCTTGTTAAAAGGGGCTCCAAACAGGGCTGATTTATGTGCCTCCTGATTTTTGGCTTTTTCTGAATAACACAGGTATCTCACCTATCCAAGAATAATCATAGCTTTTAATATCAACCCTCACTGAAAGATATTTGTCAAAACCATGGTGATATTTATATTACTGAATAATTGACAGAAATTCAAATTTTCAAGTTTGAGATACTATGTCAAATTTCTCATGGCCTGAAAGTAGGAAAAATTTTACCAACTTTCAAGTTTCAATCAGGAATATTATTTTAATAAGTTAAGTGTTGAGTTTATCATGAATTTAACTTGTGAATGCTAAACTAAGCATACTGATTTATTAAATTTATTGTATGTCTTCAAAATAACTCGATTTGTTTTTGTTTTAAATAATATCTGAGCCAAGAATAAGAAAAACTTGGGAAGAGATTGAAAAGTGGATATTTATTGATAGTTCATATCTTAGATAAATGTAGCATATGGTATGAATATCTGAATGATATTATAACCCATCTGTTTAATTGTAAAACTGGATAATTACTCATATATTAAGAATGGAAACAAATAAAATGTCCTTTGATAGATGATTGGATAAACAAGATTTGGTATATATACACAATGGAATACTATTCTGCCATAAGAAAAGATGAAATAGTGCCATCTCATAGATGGATCTTGAGATTATTATGCTAAATGGAATAAGTCAGACAGAAAAAAATGAGAACCATATGATTTCATTGATATGTGGGATATAAAACTGAAAGCAACAAAGGAACAAGACAAACAAACAAAACTCATAGACATAGACAATAGTTTAGTGGTTACCAAAGGGTAAAGGGGAATGGGGGTGGTAGATGAGGGTACGTGGGATCAAATATATGGTGATGGAAGGAGAACTTACTTTGGGTGGTGAACCCACAATATGATATATAGATGATGTATTACTGAATTGTAAACTTGAAACCTGTGTAACTTTATTAACCACTGTCACCCCAATAAACTTTAGTTTTTAAAAAAGAATAAAAAACAATGAAGTCAGAAAATTAAAGATTTATAGGTTCTGAAGATTTCAGTTTTTTCCTGTATTGAATCTTGATACATTGGCTTCTTATAGTTTTTTTTTTTTTTCCTTCAAGGTACAATGTCAAACTTATGTGTTTGTAGTTGCAATTCAGAAGTCCTAATTTTTTTATATATGTACTCAGTATATACATATATATCAGATACATAATAATATGATACATAATCAGTAATCATAATTATATAATTAGAAAATTATTCTATTTACCTACTGTATTCCCTAGGCTGAAATGCTTTTAGTATTAGAAAAACGTGTTGCTAGTCACAGCATTTTGATAAGCATGTGTTTTCTAGCTAATAAGTAACCCATGTAACATCACAGAATGTCAATCCTTTCCATGTTGTCATGATAGAGTATATGTCTTCCTCTTCATGTGTGCCTTCTTTGGGGGAATATTAAATTTCTAAACTGCGATGCACACAGTGTGACCTCTTTTTGAGAGTGTACATGTGGAGACTTTATGAGCATGTCTTTTTTATATTGATCATCTACATATACTGTGGTCTTGCAGGCAAATGTTAATGCAAATACACTTCCAGTATGAAAGATTTATATGTATCACTGCTTGCCCTTCTAAACCAATAATTATAAGTCCACAGGCATATTGTTTAATGATGAGTAGGCATTAAATCAATATTCCCAGTTCACTGTTGTTTCTGGTTCAGCCCTTTGAATGAACAGGCTACATTTCTTTGGATCATTTCCTCCTGCTGATGTTTATGTCTCTACTGAGGCATGCAATAATTGGATGCATGTTTCCAGGTGAAGAGCTGCAATATGTGTTTATGAAGAGTCAATAAGCATTCACATCATAAAACCTCTTTTGTCAATATCTTTGTCCTTTTTGTGCCTTGGTGATGATCTACCTTCCCCGCTTTATCTTCACTCATTTAACTCTATGTCCCCGTTCCCCTTGAATGAGTGGTATTTAACTGTATACTTTAAGAACATATGGTTACATTTTCATGCAGATCTCGTCTTCATGGATTACTTCTGGCAGGCAGGTCTTCACTTTTCTGTGTACAGGATTTTTCCAAATTTGCAGCTCCTTAATTTAATGAACTATATTTCTTTATTCTTTGCTCCCATGATAAAAAAAAAAAAATCAAGGTCTATTATAAACTTGGGCATTTAATTACTATTTATATGATCACAATTTTGTCTTTTGATTTTACTTTTTATATCAGAAACTTCAGGGGTTTTGAAGATTTTGTTGTGGAACTACAGCATTTGTGCAGAGACTCAGGCATTATTGGAAGACTGGTTTAAAAAGACCTAGGGATTAACAAAAAATCTTGCTTTGTAAATTAATTAATCTTTAGTTGCTACTTACAACTAAGCAAATAAAATTGTTTGCTTTAAATAGCAGCATCAGTATGGGTGGACTAAAGGTTACATTTGAAACATTGGAATAAATACTATAAAAAGCAACATAATAAAGCCAAGAAATTATATATATATATATATATATATTGTATTTTAAATATTTAATGAATTTAGCTGCACACATAAGCACACACTGAAAGCACTTTTTAACTTCATTAACAACTGTGCTTTCAATCTCTACTCCTGGTGATGTAAAATGTAGAAGATTAATTGCAGTTAAACAGCATATCTGGTTTGGGAGATTCAGGATATAAATTTATTAAAATGTAAACAGTGATATACAAAACAAAGCAAAAATATGGAAGATAGCATATTTAATTTAACAGGTAACTGAATTGCATAAGAAATAGAAAATATGGCCTTAAAGAAAGAAAATTCTATGGGGAGAGAGAAATTGCTTTCCATTAGCACCCCTTGCAGCCCCACAGAACCATTATGATAGTGTAACCACCAGAGCTTCCCATAGACCCCATGCTTGTTTCAGGATATGGCCACCAAGAGAAAACCCTCAGCCATTAGTAATAAACATGTCTTCATTTGAATTGTTTCCAAACTGCTTCCTTGCCCCCTTGTAGCCAACCAAGGTCTTCTAGTGTACCTGAAGACCAAGTAGGAAAATGTCCCTGCTTCCAGCACTCCCACCTTAATGGAACTGCTGGTCCATCAGAGATTGTCTCAGCCTTTCTCCTTTTTACTCTATATAAACTTACTCTCCTCTATAAAACTTTGAAATCCTGCTAAACAAATGCAATGGCAGATGGATTCCCTCACCACAGTTTATGAATAAACATTCTTTGCTAATTTTGTCTTGGACTTGGCTTTTCTTCAAAAGTATTGGGCAACTGAATTACTTATGTTAACTCAGTGCTGTCAGTGACCAACAAGGTCACATTGTGTTAATATAACTATAAAATTTCTTCTGAATGGTTATCACCCCTAGGAGTCCAAGTCTAATCATATTTGAAAAAATATCCTTTAGCAATATAAATTTTAAAACTATCACATCTAATTTAAGAGCTTAAAATTGTTTTTCTTGAAGTTAGATCAAAAAAAATTTAAGGATTCCTTAAATTAGTCATGCTAATTTAAAAAAATACATAGTGTACAAGGATAATTTTTTTTAAAAAAAATGACTCATGCAAATATAAAATAAACCTATGTTAAAGGTATTACTTAACTCATTAATTCATGAGTTAAATGGTAAAATGTAAGAAATGATTCTAAGTAAAATCTAAATAATAGACATATTTATAAATCAGGAATATTGAAATGAATTTGCAAATGACACAACCCCAGCTAACCCCCTAATTGAGGGAGTATCAGTTAAAGCTCCATCAGAATTTATATGTCTGTCTCTAGAAGAGAATTGATTTGTATTGTTTTTAGTTATATACATGTAATAATTTGTGTAAAATTGTAAAATAGCTTCATAAAAGACAAAAATACATATGCATATTTCTATATGTTCTTATAAACCCCTCACACCCCAGCATTCCAATGAAAGGACATGTGGTAATATATTTTGCTTATTCCAAAGTCTTAAAATTATTTCTTACAATCATCAGAAGCAGTGAAAATGACCAAGAAAAAAAATGATGTACGTTGTATTTGAAAAATACCATTAATTATTAGAGTCTACTTAATCTTTGTGTATAACACGTTTATGTTTATTTGTTAATGTTGATGGAATAAAAATGATGGAATGGGCAAGACTACAAGTACAGACAGAAGATATTATGGGGAAAACACTTAAATAAGAAATTTAGCAAAAGCAAAAAAACAAAAAAAAACGTTCTCTAGGTATGTCTTAATGTTAGCACAATTTGAGTTTTGTTCCCTGACACTTCCAAACATCTTAATGAAGACAAAGAATAATAAAGTACCTGTTAAAAATCAAAAGTTAAACAGGTGGATCTTATCATGAAAAAGCATATAGTAAATAATAATTAGCATTTACACTAATATGAAACTTTTCTAAATGACTCAAACATATGCATTCATTTAATCTCAACAGTCCTATGAAATGCCTTCATTACAAATGAAAAAACCTGTGTGAAATAAAATGTATAAAGTCTATAATATTACAAAAGTAATTTGCTTTTTGGGCTCCTGAATTCTGATATAGTTAGAATCAGTTCTGTTCTTCCTCTTCTACATTGGAAAGCATCTTTATAGTTCAGGTAAATGTGTCAAAGGATATTCTTTTGAGAGGAGTTTACCTCTCACATTGCTTATATATACACACACACACACACACACACACACACACATAATCTCTCTATCTCATATATATATATATATATATATGTAATCTATCTCTCACTACATATATATTATGTCTCCATTATTCACTATATATATTATTTCTTCATTTCTCACCATATATATTATATATATTTTTCCCCTCACTATATATTATCTCTGTGTGTGTGTGTGTATATTTATAGAGAGACAGAGAGAGAGAGAGAGACAGAGAGAGAGAGAAAGAGAGACAGAGAGACAGAGACAGAAAGAGAAAATATATAATCTATATATAAGATCTATAATATCTATATTTCATTTCTATAGTATCTATAACATTTATGTTACAATATTCATAAGTCACTATGTTCATATATCTCTATAATTCTATATAGATAGAGATATAGAGATATATGAATATAGTGACTTATGGCACTTCAAATGACCATAGGTAAGGGACAAAATTCACAGTTACCTACTAGTAATCCTGTGGTGCTTTGATGATTGATGAACTAGGAAAACATAGTTAAGTTATTTGAGGACTGTCAGTATTGAATTCCCCAACAAGACTTGTTGGTAAGACAAAGCTGCATGTATTAGTCACAGAAATAACAGAATTCTACTTCACAAAGCTTTGGTGATATTTCCCATGGGGAGAGGAAAAGGAACTCTAAAGTCAGAAATTGCTGAGAATTGAAAGTTTTATTTAAAGTAGCTCTTTCAAAATGAAGGCTTGACAGGGAATGAAACAGCATCATGACACATAATCCAGGATTTGTGGAAACAGCAAGGTGAGGATTTTGAGAAAATTCAAAGAATTGTATGAACCAAACTGTTGTTGCTTTCCTTTGAAGAGATGGGGGGCTTTTTGGGAACTTTCCATAATGAATATTTAAACTATTGTCTTCATCATGACAGTCCAGGAAGAGCAAAGAAATGCTAATGAAAACAGTGGAATAACAGAAATGTTAATGTAGACAAAAAAGTGTGTTTTTGATTCTCAGTGTCCAGGCAGAGTGAAGGGGTAGAGTGCTATGGATTCTCCTGATATCTATTCTTTAAGGAGATATTATTATTGACAGGAGAGCAGGAGAAAGAAGCAATGATAGAATCAAGCATGGGACTATTCAGTGCAAATCCATGCTGAAATAAATTTGATGATTTGATGACATAATTTTGAGCAATTCTTTACAAGGCAAATTTAATTTTAGATTTGTCACCAAGCTATAGCTGTATGGTATTTTGATTATGTTGTGTTTCTTTAAGGCCTAGCTGTAATTGTTCAGCAGTTGATAAATTATTTTAGGTATTTAAAAATGATTTTGGCACTCCGTATCCTTATGTGAAGACTTGCATCACGAAAATAATTAATTTAGGTTATTTTGCTAGCCACTGATCATTGAATTTATTTTTGGCTTAATTTTAGCTCAACATTGGTAGCAAATTGCTAGGCATCCCAGATTTGCATCTATTTATCAGCATCTGCACTGAACACCTGAGAAATCTAAAGATGCTGTATATTGAGTGTATGATTTTTGAAGTCTAAAAATAAAGATAAAACTTCAGTATAGTGTACTTATTGATATTTAAAATTCAAGGCCTGTTCTCTATTAATAGTAATACTTTAGTAGTGGTTACCATTACATTTTTAGAAATGATGATAAGTAGGTCTGTAACTTGTATATTTCAAATAACTCATAATTTAACACATCAAAAACAAGTAGACTGGCTACATGTAAAATATACTGTCTTCAAAAGTCAAATATGTCAAGTATAATCAACTCTTCAATTTAGGAATCCAGAGTGGAATATAATCCAGCTTTGTGTTCTGGAAACCTGGGGACACAAGTGCAATCTTTTCCATTCCTAATTACACAAGAGCATATTTGCAAAAGAAAAAAATCATTTGAGGATTGGAAGGTTAATGTATTTAGAGAAAATAATATGCACTAAACATAAAGGACTTCAGAAATAAAAATGTCATGAAGTATTTGAGCCAAATATTATCAGCTGCTTACAATTAGTATTTAAGCATGGGTTTTAAGATATTTTTGTTTTGTTTTTAGCTGAACCATCTTGCCACCTGTTGGCAGCTTAACAGCACCTCAGCACAGGCTGGGCATCGAACTGTTGTTGCTCAGAGCTCAGCTTGCACTCTTGAGCGAGCTCTTAACCAACTGAGCCACTCGGCCAGCCCTAAGCATGGGTTTTAAATATTAATGATAGTTCTCTATCTTCTGGAAAAGATTAAAGTACTTTATATACATGTTTTGCTTAATCTTATTATACTTAAGAAAGTAGCTATGGTAAAAAAGGGATGTTGGTATGTAGGATTTTAATTTTGATGCATGTTTTGAGTATAAAATTTTGGTTTCTTAGATATTACATAATTGTCTATGCTTTGAGACCAACTTTTATCATAAGAATATGAAAATGGGTGCTGTGGATCACCATAATAACATGTTAAATTCTGCAGTTTTCCCCTGTAAACAGCAGTAAGAGGCATTTTAGTGGGAAGATTTCTACCTGAAAGTGTAAGTAAATAAACATTTCAGCACAAAAAGAATAAAATTAAATAATGATATGAAATAAAATGAAAAAAAAAATACGAAACTATCCTATTCTACCTTTTCACACCAAAACTACAGTGCCAGGCTCTACAGCTAGATATTTTAAATTTATATATATATATATATTTATTTATTTTAATTTTCTCCTTGTGGCTAGGTGTATAGCTCTAATATGATTATGCTCCTATCTTTTGATTTGTCAAAATCAATCAGTATCTATAGATAAACTGATGAATGATGAGTAATGAGCTACTTTCACAGTTACAAGTCCTCTCACTCTTCTGTTAATTTTTTATTGACTTTTACTGGTTATATTTATAATTTTATAAGAGATATTAAAAAATTGTTTCTTCTGCAGATTGAAATAAGGCAATAAATAATATTTACATTATTATAATTATATAATTCTGGTTCATTGCAGTACTGCTATTAGATCTTTCAAAACAAATATTACTCTACATTACTAACCAGAATCACTCCAAGGAGATTTCAAGCATGAAGATTTAATCATCTTTCCTTAAACTTTATCAATGGTTAAGTTTCACAGTGAGTTTTAGTTTACTTAATAATTGAATCCAGATGTTTTAAATAGATTGACATTTTGTTTGGATTTATTTTATTTTTCCTGAAGTTTTTAATTATTTTCTTCCCCTCCTTCTTCTATAACAGCTAATATCTGTGTCATGATCTAAGATTATTTATTCTCTTTATCATAGTGTATATTACATGACATCTACTTTGTTTTTTAAAATCACTTTTTATGGAGCACTCTAACTTCCAGCTCCAACAGGGCCAGTTGAATTCTAGGCAAATTCCTCAGCTGTTGTTATGATGATTTTTCTGAACACATTCCTTTGTTAACATTATTTTTTGTATCTAATATTTTTCTCATTCTTGGATTTTATTTGATTTGGTGGTGTTATTTCCCCAACTTCATTTTCTTTCCCTCAGAAAAGATGTATAGATGGAAAATTATTTGAGTCTTGAATCGTCAACCTGTTTTTATTTTGCTGTCCTACTCAAAATGGAAATCACAGAGTGAAATAGAAAAGTGATTAGCAGTAAGGACTTTGAAACCAGAGGCCATAATTCAAAAAGCACTGCCATTTTGGTGACTTTAGGAAAGTTAGTGATCTTCTCTCTGCTTCCAAGTTTTCTTCCAAGACATGGGATTATTAGTGATATTTAACTCACAGAATTAAATCATGTCATACACATGGAGCTCTTAGAAAAATGCCCGGCACATTGTGATATAAGTGTAGCTATCAGTACATATGGGTATCAAATCTAGGTTCATGTCATTGTCCCTCAAATGTATAAGCCAGTGGGTTTTTTTATTTGTTTGTTTAATATGTAGTGCTCTTATGAAAAAAATCTGATCAGTCTGGTTCTTAATCTTTTGAGGTAGCCCATTTATTTGTTTGTATTCTTGTCTTAAAACATTTTAGGATCTTTTCTTTGTGATTGTGCCTTGGGGGTGGGGGGGTAGAGATTTACACCTTCATCATGCTTAGCTCTTTAAGGACATGTGATAGAAAGATATGTGTTTTCTACTTTGAAAATTGTTCTTTCAATTATTCTGAGATGTTATTCTTGGATTTTTTTTCCCCTCCCATTTTGTTTTTGTTTCTGTCCACATGTAGAGCAAAGGTAATCCTTAACTGAAGACGTGCTTAATAAAGAGGGTGAGAGGAACCATATATATCTTTGCTTTTTGTTGCAAAAATGCGTCATGACTTTTCCGATAATCGTGTGTGTGTGTGTGTGTGTGTGTGTGTGTGTGTGTGTATGAATCATATATACAATGAATGTTTAAATTTTAAAAAATTCTTACAGCAAAAGACACATTGCCATTAATCCCTCTCAAAATACTCCCCCTCGCTTTAAACACACTTATCCCATCTTTCTTCCCACTTGCTGAAGCAGTTCTGAAAGTCTTCTTTTATGAGTTCCTTAGTTTCTCTGTCATGGTTGCCTCAATGTCCTGAATGAATTCAAAACATTAACCTTTCATGGTCATTTTGATTTGGGGGAAGAGCCAGAAGTTGCATGGTGCCAGATCCACTGAATAAGGTAGATAAGGACACACCATAATGTTTTCATTTAACAGAAAGTGCCATACCAGAAATGATATGTGACCTGAAGCCTTTTCATTATGATAAAAAACTGCAGTGAATGCTTCTGCTGAGTGCCATCCAACAGAAAGGCAGGGATCTTCAGTTCAGAAAGCAGTGCATTGAACCTTAGTAACAGTGTGTGACGAGTTTCAACTTGTCCATCCAGTCAGTTGGGTATGAGCTATGGTTGAGAAAAGGTGTATTTTAAAATGAGCTATAAATCATCCTCTATCATGACAATGCTCTGTATCACACATCACTTTTGATATATGGCAATTTCTGTCAGATAAAAACACGATGGTGTATCCTTATCTACCTTATTCACCAGATCTGGCACAGTGCAACTTCCAGCTCTTCCCCAAAGTAAAAATGATTCAGGACATTGAGGCAGCCATGACAGCGCAACTAAAGACACTCACAAAAGAGGAATTCCAGGACTGCTTCGGAAAGTGGCAAGAAGGATGGGATAAGTGTGTTTGAAGCTAGCAGGAGTATTTTGAGGGGATTAATGCCAATGTGTCTTCTACTGTAATATATTTTGTGTTGTGTTTTTTTTTGAGGGCAGTGTCACTGGCCCTCATATGTGGGACCCGAACTGGGGCCGCTGGCGTCCCAAGCTAGCTCTTAACCACTGTGCCACTTGGCCGGCTACTGTAATGTTTTTAATTATTATTTAAACATTCACTGCATTGTTTGATCACACATTGTACTATGTCAGGCACATTCCTATGCTCTGAGGATGCAGCTGTGATCAAGATAGATGATGACTTGGCTTTCATGAATCTAACATCCTATTGATGAAATATCAGTGATCAATGATAAATGTGAGGAAAATAAAACCAAAATTATGTTCAAGATTGAGTATATGCTTCTTTTCCATTTGGTATGTTGAATATTTCATCGTATTATTAGAATGTTTTTCTAAATCAACATCGTGATGCTGTTATGATATTTCATTCTAAAGACCTGTGGTTTTTCCACTAGGCTTTATTTTACCCTCAGGAAATATGTGGCAATATCTAGAGACAGTCGTGATTGTTCTGACTCTGAGGAACTACTGTCATCTAATGGGTAGAAGTTAGTGTTACTGCCAATGCACAGGATAACTCCCAACAACAAATAATTATCTGGCCCAAAGTATCAGTCATTCCAAAGTTGAGCAACCTTACTGTAGACATAGTATAAGTTATTAAAGTAATTTTGAATATTATTTTTCTTTAATATTCTAGGAAGGAGTTTCTTCCTGATTCCTACATATACTGCTACAGATCCAGGCATCAATTAGCATGACACTCCTGGATTCTCTTTTCGTTTCCTGAATGTTTTCCCTCTCTGTTATAAGTGACTGTCCTGATTGGTGAATTTGTGGGGAAGAAACTGGATGTGCATAGATCTGTCTCTCCCTTTCCTCTACTTTTGTTATACAATTGAAATGATATTTTTAATTGTGGGAGGTGTATAAAGTTCCCAGCAGTTTTAGTGTTATAATTCCAGATAACTCAACAACTGATATGTTGGCCAGATATCTGAAAGAAATAAATAATGCAATGTTACCAATTAAGGTTCCTGGTATAGCTAGGGCAAGATGACTCTAACTTTTGCTTTATTAATCACATCAATATTTCCTTGGCATTGTGCAGCATCGTATATGGTCTAAGGTAGTTTTAGTTAGTTAGTTAATTAGTTAGTTAGCTATTTTATACCCTGTGTTGTTGGCTGCTTTTAATTTCTGCTATATGGATAAGCAGCATTAAGCCTTAGCCCCATGATATTTTAATAACTGTTTTCTGTTCAGAGGCTGTTCGCATAAAGGCAGAGCTGCAGTATAGAGCATATGGAAAGATGAATCTCTTCCTTCTTTTCCTGCTCTGTCCTGGGTTCTCAGAGAAGACACAGGTGTCTGAGGGCTATCTGGACAGTTTATCTTGCCTTAGCATATACCATACTACCCTCAGCAAAGACATGTGCTTTGACTCAGTTCATGGGGACATTAGGGACCATGCTACTGCAGCTTAATCTTACTTGAAGTACCCAAATCAGAAAGGAATGAAATCATACTTAAGATAGTACCAGAAATACATGTCTTGTTGAACAAAATTGACACATGTTAATAATCACTTACCTTTATACATTTCAACCAACCATTAATATTATCTGAACCCCCTCATTTGTTTCTGATTCTTGACTAGTGTCTCAGAACATTGTGATTTTTAAAAGATATCTATTTCAATGTTTTGGAAAATCCAGAGTGAAACAGCTACCCAGCAATGGGCAGTAAAACAGAAAAGTTATGAAAGGCATTAATTAAAAAAATCTGAGTCAAAAATACTTACCTTTGTCTCCTGCGATTTTAGTTGATATTTATGTTCCAGTCATTTGGTTACTTGTTCACAGACTCATCCTCCACCCTTCCCACCTAATCTTCTATTCGTAACGGAGATCTGAACCCTGTGATGTACTTCTGTCTCTATTATACTTCAGGTTCCCTTGCCACCTGGATTCCTCTTAGGTTAGTCAGCTGAGAGGCCTGGTAGAAGATGAGGGAAAGCAAAAGGGAAAGCTCAAGTTGTTCTTTCCTTCTTTCTTCACTGGCAGTGAGTCTGGCAGTAGTTGTGTCTATTTTAGGGTTCCAACCCTTTGTGAGTACCTCCTATTATAGCTTACACTTGGCAGCCCATCGCAGCTGCTGCTCCGACAGGGTATCCCCCAGCAACTTTCCTTCTTTCTGAAGCTCTGCTTTGCCTCACATCCCTTCCTTTCAAAAATTCCAAAAACCCTTCCAACATCTCTGAACTTGTACCTTGTATTAAATTTCTTCTATTTACCAGTAGATACTATTTTCAGGAAAAGAGACAATTCTTTATAACTATAATAATTTAATAATTATATATAAAATAAATTAATAAAATATTACTACAAGACTACTGATTTTTAATAAAACTATGAAAGTAAAAGAAGATCTGAAGGTCAATGCATACAATTAAATAGATGATAGTTTTAATTCCAAAACAAAGGAATTTTTTTTGGTATGTACTGGTTTAAATCTAGAGAAATGGATTAATAAAAACTAAGTCTGAGAAATATATCTATTTTCCTATACAAAATGTATTATAAGGGAAACTTCAGAAACAGAGTAAAGGGAAAAAATCTGTATTTTCTTAATTCCAAACCATATAATATATGGAACCAGTTTTCTCACTCCAGAGGAGAAGCTCTGTACATAACACCTCCATAATAAAGGGAAATATGTCAAAGCAATCCATATTTTCCTGTGCAATAATGTAGCCTTCTGTTGAATATAGAAATATGCCTGCATGTGCTAATAAACTGGAATTATAAATAGAATAGCAAGGAGAGTTGAATGCAGCACCTTTAACTTTGATGACTTTAATATGTAACCCCCATCACTAAGAAGTAAAATAACATCCAGTAACTCTTCTTTTGGTAATGTTTCTTCCCTGCTTTTCAAACAATCCTAAAGATTTTTAATAATGAAACACTGACTCCCTTTCTATATCCCACAGGTCCCATTGAAGTCTGCTGCCTGTGTCTACAACCCTCTCTTCTTTGAACTTTCTCCCCCACTCACGTTCTAACTACACTCACCTTCTTGTTCCTTGAACAAATACAGCTCATTGCCACCTCAGGGCCTGTGCACCTGTTGTTTCCTATTCCTGCAGCTCCTTGCCCTGACCTCTTCATATGACTGTCTCTCTCTTTTTATTTATCATTTCAAATCTTACCTCCTCAAGGACTATCCTTAGCCAGTGAATAATAATAAAAGGTCTACTCTCAATTATCACCCACCAGATAAATCTGTTATGTTTACTTTTATTATATTTTATATTCTTATACTATATTTTTCTATGTCTACCCTAAGAATCTTGGTGAATATGTGAATGGTGACACATTTGATGCATTCTGGGAAGCAGAAAAGAGATCTTGAGGAATGTATATAGCCATGGGAAAGAACTGGTCTGCCTGGCTCTGCCATTACCTACACGTGGACTTTCCACAAGATTATACCCTCACGTATCTCATTTGTATTATAAAATGAGGATAATAATAGTACCTGATGCAAAAGGTGGTTATGAGGTAATATTTACAGTGTTTAGAAGAGTGTCTGGTACATAGTATGTGTTAAAGAGTATTTGTTAGAAAACTCAAATTATATTTCAAAATCTTCAAGTTCCCTTCTCCCTTTCCTGTTGTTCCTTATCCACTGGCTTAAATAATCAATACCTCTCCTTCCATTTTCTCTGATTGATTTTGAAGATAGGCATATTGCTGTCAATATTGAAGCATGGATGGGCTGTGTGTACATATGGAGAATGCAAGCATATGTATGCATCCTAAATTCATGTAGAAATTAGGCTCTAAGTAATTAATATTAATTAATGGTACTAACAACATTTATTAGATAGGGTTTTTTTAAATATATAATTTAAATTGGAAGACATGTTGTTTTCTTAATTCTCTTGAATTTTGTAATTCTGAGAAGGATCATTTAAATCCTTTCTCTGAGAATGACACTTTCTTAAAGCACTTTAAATTGGAATGATTTGTTTGGCATTTTCAAGCACATGCTTGTTTAAAACATTGTCATCATATTTTAAGAACAGGAAAATAAGCGTTCGAAAACAGATAAAACATTGACAAGATCTGGACAATTCTGAGTGAGTCAAACTAACTTATTATTTCTCCTTAGTTATTTTGTCTCTACTGAGTTTCAAAGAGTAAGCCCAGGGCTGGCTCTGAGCAAAAATGTCAACTTTATATCCTCAGCCTGTCATTCAGAGTCCTCCACATTTTGTCTCTTCCTTTCATTTTTAATCTTAAACTGAATACACTCAAGTATTTTGGGTTTGGGAGATTATTTTTATCATACTGACTTACAGTCAGTCCTCCAAAACCACTTCCTCTTTTTTGCCCCTGGCCTTTCACTCAAGCTGCTTGCCTTTCCTTGCCCCTGTATAAGCCTAATGAAAAGTCAGTGTTTTCAGAGCCAGTTAAATTCCAAACTAAAATACTAATGTTTGGGTTTTATAGCCTGCTTTGTATTTCTGTTTGTTCCTCCTACTTTCTGTTTCACATTCTATTTCCTGCACTGCCATACAGAGTAGGAAAATAAATATTTAAAAAAAAAAAGAATGATAAAGCATTGATATGTGTCTGTGCTAGAGTCCCTAAAAATGGTCACCACCAATTCTTTCCCTCCCTACAAGTAGTCACTGACACTCTCATTAAATGGTCAAGTCTATTCTCATTTCCCTTGAATCTGGACTGGCTTGAAACATGTTTTGTCTAACAGAATTTGTAAAAGTGACCTTCTGGTCCAAGCCCAGCACTTACTGTACTGGCAGCATTTTTTTGTTGTTTTTTTTCCTTTTGAAACCACCTGTCACCTAAGTTTAACCACCCTGAGGTCACGCTGTGAGGAAGCAGAGCTCTCAGTGCAGAGAAGGCCTATAGAACAGCCCACTACTTGAAGCCTTCCTGATCTTTCAGTCTAGCTGACAAAAAGCTGAATGCATCTTATATTTGTAACAGAAGAACCGCTCAGCTAACCACAATCATCCCACAGATTACGAGAAATAAATAATGCTATGCCTGTCAGTAAGTTTTCAGAAGATGTTATCCAGCAATAGGCAATTGAAAGTGTCTTGAACTGTTTAGAAGAAAAATACATATGCAGAGAGAATTAGCAATAAAATATAAACCATATGAGAATCATCTTCAAATTGTATCTATGCTATCTGTGTATTTATTATTATGGATTTTTTTTTTAATTTTAATATCTGGAATAACAACCTACTTTCTCCACTTGCTAGCTCTAGGAAATTGGACAGGTAACTTAATCTCTTAATCTCTACGTGCCTTAACATTATCCTCATGAAAATGGAAATAATAATATACTTATGAGTTAAGGTATGTGAAGAGCTTATCGTGTAATGTATGTAAAGTGCTGAGAAAAGTATCAAGCATGTAGTAAGGCTAGATAAGTTTTACAATTATGCTTGTTTTCATTGTTCCTGAGAGATATTAATTCCAAAAGAGGGATGACAAAAAAATTTTTTTTAGAAAATTATCACTTTATGTTGTCCCAAATAAAAACATTCTTTTTAGGTCTAAGTAAGAAATTTCACATTAATGAGGTAGAACAACAAATATGTTAATGCTGTGTTGTTGTTTTTTTGTTTTGTTTTGTTTTGCTTTCTGTTAAAATACTTCAAAATTCAATTTATATTTAGCAATTGCAAATGTTTAGAGTATTGAAAATTACTCATATCGGACATTTCTCTAAAGAGGACATACAGATGGCCAACAGGCATATGAAAAAAAGTTCAACCTCACTGGTCATTAGGGAAATGCAAATAAAAACCACCATGAGATACCACCTCACTCCAGTCAGAATGGCTATCATCAACAAATCAACAAACAAGTGCTGGCGGGGCTGTGGGGAAAAGGGGACCCTGCTGCACTGTTGGTGGGACTGCAGATTGGTGCAGCCACTATGGAAGTCAGTATGGAGGTATCTCAAAGAACTGGAAATAGAGCTACCGTTTGACCCAGCAATTCCACTCCTAGGTATTTATCCTGAAAAAACCAAGACACTTATTCAAAAAAAGTTATGCACCCCTATGTTCATAGCAGCACAATTTACAATAGCTAAGACTTGGAAACAACCAAAATGCCCGTCAGTAGATGATTGGATTAAGAAACTGTGGTATATTTATACAATGGAGTATTACTCCGCTATAAGGAAGAATGAAATCGTGCCATTTGCAATGATATGGATGGACCTAGAGACTATAATGTTGAGTGAAATAAGTCAGTCAGAGAAGGACAAATACCATATGATCTCACTCATATGTGGAATCTGAAAAACTGTATGAATGAGCAAAGTAAACAGAAACTATCTCATAGATATAGAGGAAAAATCAGGGTTGCTAATTGGGAGAGGAATGGGGATGAGGGAGAAGGGGAAGGGATTAGACAGCAAAAATAGGCAACTACAATATTGCTACTGGGATAGGAAAAACAGTTTGGGGAATATAATTAATAATGTTGTAAATATTCTGTGGAATGTCAGATGATCATAGGTCTTGTTAGGGAGACCATTTCATGGATGGAGTAGAGGTTTGATCACTGCACTGTATTCTAAAGCGGAGGTGGTATACCTACTGTAATTGAATATATATATAGATAGTCATGGGATGTGGATTATACTGTGGAAGAGAATCAGAGGAAGAGTAATAGATATATATGATATGGGGGGGAGTGGGGTGGTGTATTGGGGGTGGGGGGTTGTCACTTTGAGGGGTAAAATGTATAACTATTGCACTGTGTTGTACACCTGAAACTAATTAAAAATAAAATAAAATAAAATAAAAAGAAAATTACTCATATCGGTTCCATTCTCCTAACTTTTTCTTAAAATATTAATTTATAGTTTCATTAGTTATAATATTCTATTATTGTTTTTAATTTTTATCTTATGTGTTTACTATAAATTTGTATGTATTCATGAACTATATTAAGTGATACTATAGTCATTGTTTTGCATGAAGTGCTAGAAATTGAGAGGTGACAAAAAATATAAAAGTGAAAATCAAAAAAAAAAAAAGAACCTCCCTACATTTAAGAAAATTATTTTTTTTTAACTCAGGCTGACAATTATAAAAATCACAAGTTAATGTAATAATACAATGTATTGTGCTCCAGTTGCATTTACTTGGGTAAAAAAACCAAAAACCTACTTAGAAAAATCAAAGAAAGATTCCTAAGGAAGGGGCAACTGAGCTAAATTCCAAAGGAGTTGATAACAAAGGAAGGGTGTATATGTCCGTGTGTTTGTGTGCCTGTGTGTGTATGCAACTGAAAGTACAAATGAGTGTATGAGAATCAAGGAGGTAGAGAAGCAGGTAGGGCAAAACACATGGTTCTGTGTCTTGTAAGATATTTTTTGAATCAGGATAGAGTATAGACATATATAATCATATTCAGGTTTGAAAGATCACTATGTGATAAATCATTTAAGTTTTTTAATTAAAAAATAACTTACTTTTTTTTGGTAAAAAATAAGAAGGATCACTAGTTGCAAAAAAAGTGCAAAGAAATTGTAGGTGCATCAGTAGAAAAATAACTGAATAAATTACTGTCTATCCAACTCATGCAATATTTGGTAGCCATTGAAAAGAATGAATTAGAGGTGTTATGAATTAATGTATAGTAATATCTACAAATTGTTTAGGGAAATATAAAAGTGTAACAAGTAATTAAAAGTAAATGTGTATATATGTATATATTTCTAATCTCACTCTGTGGTCATACCAAACATGATTCCACTTTATAGTAGTTTCACTTTAATTCATCATTTCAAATACTTTCTGTGGTTTTAGTTATCCACAGCCAATTGCAGTCTAAAAATATTAAATGGAAAGTTCATAAATAAACAATTAAAAAGTTTTAAATTTCACAACATTCTGAGGAGCATAATGAGATCTCACACTAATGTGCTCTGTCCCACTTGGGACAGGGATCATCCCTTTATCCAGTGTATCTGCTCTGTATATGTATCCACATGTTAGGTACTTAATAGCCATCGTGGTTATCAGGTCAACTGTCAAGGTATCACACTGCTTGTTCAAGTAAACCTTATTTTACATAATATTTAATAGCCCCAAGGTGCAAGAGTGGTGATGCTGGCATTTTAGATGTGCTGAAGAGAAGCCATAAAGTTCCTTAAGGAAAAGATGAGGGTTCTCAATTTAATAAGGAAAGAAAAAAATATATGCTGAGTTTACTAAAATCTAAGGTAAGAATAAATCTTTTATCTCTGAAATAAAGTAATTTGATAGAAAGACACTTTCACATTAATTGTTATTACAGTATGCTGTTATAATTGTTCTATTTTATTGTTATTGTTAATCTCTTGCTATGCCTAATTTATAAATTACACTTTATCATAGGTGTATATGTATAAGAAAAACATAGCAGACATGGGTTGGTACTATCTGCTTTTCAGGCATCCACTGAAGGTCTTGGAACATATCTCCGATAGATAAGAGGTGACCACAGTATAAGACTCAAATGTAGTTTATTTATTTAATTCACTGAAAGAGACACTCATATACACTTGATGCCAATTTTCAAATTTTGTGTGTGTAGACAAATAAAGAGTATATTGGGGGGGGGCAATTTCAAATAATTAAAGAGTTGGTTTTAAATTAACTGATTTAATTACATAAATAGTCAATTAACTTTTAACAAAGGTGTCAAGAATACACAATGGGTAAAGGATAGTCTCTTTAATTAAAGGTATTGGGGAAAAGGATAGTTTCTTTAGTAAATAAATGTAAGAGAATGGAAATACATCCTTGCTTTACACCATTCACAAAATCAACTCAAAATGGATTAGACTTAAACCTAGACCTGAAACTGCAAAAGTTTACATCTTATTATCCAAATTACTCCCTATAATTTTTGTCCAAACTTTTATTTTACGTAAGAAAATAGGAGGAATTTGCAAGTTCCTAGCTCAAGAGAATATTTGGGTCAGCTTTTTTTCTTTTTCTTTTTTTTTTTTTTCCCACCTGCACTAGATATAATACATTGGGATTTGTTTCTGCATCTTTGGTATATTTAGGGAATTAAATAAATCTTTCCCCAACCATACTCTCACCCCATAACTTTAATTCCTGTATGCATTGTGAATTTTCAATGTATTGCTTCAATATGCATACTATTAACTATCAAAATATAACAAAGGAAAGTTAAGTTTGCTGATGCAATAAGACAAAACAATAAATGAGTCCCAGGGGTTTTCTTTCGAACCAGCAAAGTGCTTTTAAAGCAGTTTTTGTTTTGTTTTGTTTTTTCCCCAGCAGCATTTATGCATTTTTCTAAACTAACACTCATAGAACGCTTCAGTATATTACTAAATAAAGTGCTGCAGAAGCTTTTTGTATCAAAAGAGTTAATTTTAGCACATATATTATCTTCCCACTGCATGATATCCAAAGAAGAAAGAGAACCAACCAATGCTACTATATATAGACTAGGATTTCCCATACTGCATCAGTAGTAGCATGTGCAGCTTGTTAGAAATGAAAATTCTCAGAACCCCCTGGCTACCACCACCATCACCACCACCAAACTTGCTAAACAGCAGATTCCTCAGGGTAGAGCCCAGAAATTTGTGTTTTGACAAGTGATGTTGGCAGTAAAAATGTGACACTCAGAACCTCATGCTTAGGATCAAGGTTAACTGATGGTCTCAACTGTAGCCCTTTTAGGTCTTACTTTTGCACAAAGGCTGCTCTGATCCAGTGACTGCGCACAGCAGGTGTACTAAACAAGCTGTGTTCCTGCAGGATCCAGGGCTCCTTTCAAAGGCAACTTTGGCCCACTGGCTCAGTCTTGGCAAAGCATTTTTACAATTGTGCTGCAGTCTTAAGATTCTTTTTATCTTTTTTTTTCCCCCCTTTCCCCTCTCCCTCACTGGGAACACACTTACTTCTTGGTCTGAATATGTTCCCCACCTTTTCTTTTTCTCCTAATCTTAACCTGGCATTTCCTCCAACTCCTCTCTAATTTCATTTTAGCATTGGTTTATCAGAGGACCCTCACTGTCCCAAGTGGTGCCAGGAGTGATTTAAGAAAACAGGGAAAGGCTGGCTAAGTGGTGTGTTGTTTAGGAGTTGGCTTGGGACGCCAGCTCTGAGCAACAGAGCCCCGGTTCGGATCCCACATGAGGGCCAGTGATGCTGTGCCCTCTGCAGCTAAGATGGTGAACAACAGCTCGACCTGAAACTGGGGTGCCCTGAGTCACCGGCAACAGTGTAGGCTCCAGTGGGGCTGGCCAGCAGCGAGCGTGAGCTGCCGTGAGTGGGCGTCCAATGGCCGGCGAGCAACTAACCCACCTGGGAAGAGCACAATGATGATACCAACATGGGCCAGTGAAGCGACGTGATAAGTGATAAGACAAAACAATAAATGAGTCCCAGGGGTTTTCTTTCTTTTCTTTTTCTCCTAATCTTAACCTGGCATTTCCTCCAACTCCTCTCTAATTTCATTTTAGCATTGGTTTATCAGAGGACCCTCACTGTCCCAAGTGGTGCCAGGAGTGATTTAAGAAAACAGGGACTGAAGAACAAAACTAGACTGAAGAACAAAAGGACAGCAACTTGTCTGTTCCCCTTCCCCAATTTCCCAACGCTGTTCCCTTCCCCCAATTCCCCAATAAAATCTTTAAGAAAAGAAAGAAAACAGGGAATATAGATAGGGTTTCGGAAGAAACTAACTTTGAAGCTCAGCGAGATAGCAAGATAGGTTTTTTCTATCTTTGATATAGTTGTTAATACTAAGTGGATCAGAGCCCATATATTAGGGGATTATCAAGTGTTTTGTACTTCAGGGTATTGATCCTTAGAGGATTACTGAATTCAAGGGGGGATTGACAAGGGCAGTATTTAAGTATATTAAATTTTGAATCAAACTGAAGGGCAAAGAGAACTGAACCTATTACCTAACAGCATGATACAGAATCTGTGCAAGGTAAACAAAATAAATCAAGGTGGAAAAGAACTCCTTGATAATAATTTCTATGGAATAATGAAACAAAAGTGTATTTTTGTTTTAGATTTTTAATTGATAGCATTAAACCTTCCTTCTATATGATTCCCTAAAAGATTATTATCCTGAATCCTTGATTGGTATATTACTCAAGTTATTGCATTCACAACAAACAAGGTGCTAACCATGACTATGTGATATTCTAAATAGGAACACATTCTTCTAAAAAGCTTTCAAATACACTGTGTGAAGACTTGGATTTTTTTATAGGGTACAAACCTTGTAAATCTTAAAACAAATGCTTAGGAATCCTACAGACTATATTCAGAGGGAAAATATCCCTGATGTAAGAGGGTAAAGAAGACTTGTACAGTGTTTTGTTTTCATTTTCACAAATGCTGGCTGCTGATATGGCTTGTTAAAGAAAGGAAAAAAAAAATGTTTAAATGTAATTTCATATTGATTTTTTTCAATTATATAAAAACTTTTCTTTCATCCTTTGTGGTCAAGGATGGCATGGTACACTGCTGGAAATTGTTTCATACTTTGTTGTCATGAGAAACTGAAAAATGTCTACTCTGTATCCAGGCATTTTCTAAATTAAAATTGATTTCATCATCTTGATAAATTCTTCCCTGTTTTTGTTTGTTTTGCAGACTTACATTTGCATATACATTTTTAGTTAGAATGAATTCTTTAAGCAGAAGTATCACTGAATAGCTCACTTAACAAATAGTGCTTTTTGATGAAATGTTTTATTTCTTGTTGTTAATATTTAAGTGGAATTTGACATACAAATTATACCCTATATTCTCAGTCCTGACTTTCGTAGGCCACACTTGCAATATCCTTTGTCTGAACTATGTAATTAGCAGTTCAATCTCAAAAAGCAATAAAACCTAAAAAAGAAGGGTTCAGGTTCTGTTGATGGTGGTGATGGTATCCTGGGTTCTTTGCATATGCCCAAACTCATCATTGTACGTATTAAACATGTGCAGTTCTTTGTATATCAATTATACCTCAATAAACCTGTTAAAAAAAAAGAGTTCAGTCTCTGATGTTAGGTTTACATCCTGTCACTTAACTTAAATGCTATCAAACTTTTTGAGATTCATTTTTCTCATCCATATAATGGAAAAGAAATATAATGCTAGCATAAACACTTAAAACGCTTTCATTTTAGTTCTACTACTGCAGAAAGAGTGCAGGTTAATAAAAATTCAGATAATTAGAAATAATTTTTTAAAGGCACATATATGCCGGGCCGGCCGAGTGGCGCGGTGGTTAAGCGCTGGCTTGGAAAGCCAGCGGCCCCGGTTCGGTCCCACATAAGAGGGCCAGTGACACTGCCCTAAAAAAAAAAATAAAATAAAATAAAGGCACATATATGCCTAAATTAAAATATATTAATTTAAAGTGAACTTACATTCAAATGCCAATAAATGGTTCTCACTTTAAACAATTTGTATTGAATGGTGTTCTCATGTTATTCTAAAATAAATCATATACATAATATACTATCCGAGGGAAATAAGTCTCTGTGAAGGAGACACGAAGGAGAAATTTTTCTACATTATAATGACTTTCTTCCAGTCTTTTATACTTGCTTGCTTAACAAATTTTTTATTAAAATTTTTAGGGTGACAGTTAAAATTATATAGGTTTCAAGTGTACATTTCTGTAATACATCATCTGTATAATGCCCTATGCTTTCACCACTCAAAGTCAAATCTCCTCCCATCACCATATATTTGACCTCCCTATCCTCTTCTATCTCCCACCCTCCTCCTTCACCCTCTGGTAACCACTAAACTGTTATCTATGTTTATAAGTTTTTGCTTGTTTGTTTGCCTTGTTTACTTGTTGCTTTCAGTTTTATATCCCACATATGAATGAAATCATACAGATTTTTTATTACATCTGTCTGAATTATATTTTTGCATGATAATCTCAAGATATATCCATGTTGTCACTAATGGCAGTATTTCATCTTTTCTTTTGGCGGAGTAATAGCCTGTTGTATATATGCACCACATCTTCTTTAATCACCTACTGAAGGGCACTTTGGTTTTTCCATGTTTTGGCCACATGAATAATACCTCAATGAACATAGGGCTGCATATATCTTTATGGGTAAACATTTTCAGCTTTCTTGGGTAGATACACTGGGCTGTATGATAATTATATTCTTAATGTTTTGAAGAACCTCCGTACTGTTTTCCATAGTGGCAGTACCAATTTTCATTCCCACCATGTGTGAAGGTTCCTTTTTCTCCTTAGCCTCACGAACACTTATTATTTGTTTTGTTGATGATAGTCATTCTCTTCAGTGTGAGGTCATATCTCATCGTGGTTTTGATTTGCATTTCCTTAATAGCTAGTGAAGTTGAGCATTTTTTCATGTATCTGTTAGCCATTTGCATGTCTTCTTGGGAGAAGTGTCTGTTCAGGTCCTCTGCCCATTTTTTAATGTTCTTTTGTTGTTGCTGTTGTTTTTATGATTTTATGATTTTCATGATTCTTTATATATTTTGGATATTAACCCCTTATCAGAGGTGTTGTTTGCAAATATCTTCTCCCATTCAGATAGTTGCCTCTTTGTTTTGTTGATGGTTTCTTTTGCTTTTCAGGACCTTTTTAGTTTGACACAAAAGAGTATTTACTGTATAGTTTCATTAATGTAAAGTTCAGAACTGATAATATGTATATGTGGTCATACAAGTCAGGATAGTGATAGCATTGTGGGAGAAAGATGTTAAATGGAGAGGGTAAGAGACATATGGGAGTGAAGAAAATATTCTGTATCTTCAGTTAGTTAAGGGTTATGAGGCATATAGATACATAAAATATATCTAGCTGTACACTTAAAATTTAAAAATTTTATTCAATTATAATTAAAAAATAAGTCAAAATAAAAATAAACGTGAATTGTTTTCCCATCTGAAAACTCTCAGGAATACTTTAAATAAACTCAGTCAATCAGATATGCTTAAAAACTTATCATATGTGGTCAATTTTTTTCCACCCAGAATCTTAGAATGTGACCATATTTGAAAATAGGGTCTTTGCAGATGTAATTACATTAAAATGAAGTCATACAGATTAGAGTCAGCCCTAAACCCAATGTGACTAATGTTCTTATAGGAAGAGAAAGGATACATATATAGACATGGGCAGAGACTGGAGTGATGCCAAAGAGTGCCAAGGATTGCTGTGCGTTAACAGAAGTCAGAAGAAGTACGGACGGATTTTTCTTTAGGTCCTTCGTAAGGAACATGGCATCATGGACACCTTGAGTTTTGCCATCTAATCTTTGGCACTGTGAAAATATTAATTTATTTTGTTTTTAGCCAGCAAGTTCATGGTAATTTTCTATGACAGTTTTAGGAATTACAGGACACAGTTTTGTTTTCATGTTTAATTTTTATTAGTTTTACCACTCATGATTCTGTATGCCTCAATGCAATGTCTAATGCAATTAGAAAGACAACGTTAGTGTCTTTCTAAATGGCCTGTTTATAGGATAACTTCTTCTAGTTTGAAAAAATTCTATTCCTCACAAATTCCAAGACCAAGTTCATTATTCTGGAACCAAGTCTTTTAAAATCAGGAATTACCCTACCACATTATTCCCAAGAGCTTGCTTCTTTCTCTTCTCACAAAACACTTGTCCTTTGCTCACACTTGTTCCCTATCCCCTCTATTCCAGTGCACATGCTGTTTATCTGCCTGGATGCCTGTTCCACTTTTCTATGCCAAGGCCCGACCTCAAAGCTTGTACATCTTAAAGGTTTCTCTACCTCTCTTTGGTGATTCTGTTTTATAAATGTTATTTTAGCAGCTATAATATTGTATTTTAATTATTTATGTAGCAAAGCAGTTTTTTTTCTTTTTCTTAATCCTTCTCCCCTGCAAGGTCCTGGCACCTGCTGAGGTTAAGTTAACATAGCAGGCTTTGTAGTTTAACTCAATACATTCTCTCTTTATTTTTAAATCATAACAAGGTTTAACTTCCTAGCTATGCTACTAGGAGGGAAAGTTCTGGCTACATTTTAGACAGCTTCCCTTAGGCAAGCTCACTTTGAGGCTTCCTCCCTGTCTTTATTTTGAGCTTTTCATTTGAAAAGTCGTGCTTTTCTCTCTCCCTCATCTCTACCCAAGAGCAGAATATAATTGTCATCCTAATCCCCCTTTGTTTTCCTAATTTCCTTTGTTTTCAAAATAGGTACCTGTTAGGCTCCCCAAACTCTCCCTCAGCAGTGTAAACATCATAGAAACACTATTCCAACATCAGTTATTTTACTGACCTCATTCTCAAGAAGACCTCTTTCCTAAAGTCTTCTGGCGTGACCCAGATGAACTCGCACTTTCCTTCCTGCAACATCGTCAGATTTCCTTTCAGATCTCCCTATTTTGAATCCCCTGTTTCCTAGGACTCTGTAGTTCCCCTTCATGATTTAGATTCTTTGGTGATATTTCTTTCAAGAACTTACTAAGTGCCAGCCAATGGATTACAAATTGTACATGTGTTTTCTCATTAACCCATGCAGTGTATTCAAAAGCAGTGAACTGTATTGTCATCAATATTTTGCAGATGAAGAAAACAAGGCTGAAAAAGCCTTAATACTTTTCCCAGGGCCACAGAGCTAGAAATTTTGGACTTAAACCCAGGTCAATTTGATTGCAATTTAATTCTCTTAGTCAGTGTACCATAATGGTATCAATAGCAATGGAAATTCTATAGAAAGGTTTTTTGCTTACTGTTTTCCTCTTTTAAGTCTTATCTTAAGGGCAAGTTAGTGATGTATGCCAAAAGGTTTGTTCAGGTACAAAGAAGCTTTGGTCTGTATTTAAATATGCCAGTTATTCGTCTCTAGGAGAACTATTACAAGATACCTATAAGAATATGAGTGAATGAGCAGAATGTAATATTTTATAGTAGTTTTGATAGCAAAAATGAATAGAGGGCATTTTATAGTGTTTGCTAAAATGGTTCTGAATTTCTATTTTCATGTCAAGAAAATTAAGGTTTGAATCATTAAATCAAAAATCCGTCTTACAGGGTAAGGAGGGTAGATTAAGGTAAAAGGGATCAAATATATGGTGATGGAAGGAGAACTGACTCTGGGTGGTGAACACACAATGTGATATATAGATGATGTATTACAGAATTGTACACTTGAAATCTATGTAACTTTACTAACATTGTCACCCCAATAAACCTTAAGTAAAAAAGAAAAAAAGCAAATCCCATTTCTATAGATTAAATTACTTGAAAGTTTCAGTAATGAGTAAAGTGTATTTAAAACTGAATTCACTGTTAATATTAAATCTGAAAATATAGAACACTGTGCTTACATGAAGCAGTGTGAAGTATTTTCACCAAAATAAAGTATACTTTTATTATAAATATGAGGACTAAAATTTATTCAGACTGAGATGTACACACTAAAATAATGCATATGCAATATGTAGTTTTCTAAATAATACTAGGACTAGTTTAGTAAACTAAATAAAGTGACATATTTACTGGATATTTCAGGAAATAAAAAATGTTACCCTATATAAAATTACCACATCTGGTAGAAAGCATGCTTTTCTTTTTTCTTCACCTTCGCATTCTTATTCATGTACAATGAAAAAAATATAGAGAGCCACATGTATGTACTGTAATCCCAAGAATTAGAGATGGCTGCACTTCAATCTTAGTGGCATATCTATTAGCTGAGTGACCTTGGTCATTTTGACTCTTAGCACAGACTTTCTCATTTGTCCAGTAAGTGATAATGTACCTACTTATACCTTTGTCAGGTAAGATTAATTTATACTTCAAAAAACAGAGTCAAATTAACAGGATTTAAGCAACACAAAAATGTATTTACATCTTTTATGAATATCTAGAGTATGCACTCCAAAGCTGTATGGAGACTGTGCTCCATCATTCTTGGTGTGTGGTCCCCATTCTCAGAATCCAGGATGCTGGCTTCCATATTCTAGGGATCAAAAAGAAGAAAGATACAGTTAAGACCCACATATATCATTATGGCCAGAACTCAGTCTTGTGGACTAAGAAAGATACAAGATGTGGTGGGGAGTTAGGAATACAATCCTTATGCCAGGAGGCTATGTGCTCAGCTTATTTTAATGGTTTTTAAAATGAGGCTGTAGTATGTTGAGTAAGAGTGGCAGTTCTGGAATTGGGTTGCCTGGGTTTGTCACTTGCTGTTTGATCATGGGAAAAATGCAAAAATATTCAGTGCCTTTATTTCCTTATTTGTAAAAAGAGGGTAATATTAGCATTTACCTTGTAAGTAATTCTGATGATTTCATGAGATATAACGTGTGAGGTGCATGCCACATTTAAATAAGTGCCAATATGTGTTAGATCTTAATATTTCATCTTAAGATCCATCTTTGTATTTACCAACTTGCAATGATCTACTAATTAATGTAATTAAACATAGTGAATACTTTTTTTTCCTTTTGATGAATGACCAAATGTGTACAACAATACATCTTTATATTTTGCTAAAGATTGCCAAAAACATTTTGGATTCCCCACTAAACTATAGGCTAAACTTCGGGAGACAGGAAAATATAGACCAGTTGATACTTGACAAATCCCAAAATGAATTTTGTTTGTTTTTTTTTCTTTTATTTTTTTCACTATAAAATATAGTTTTAATTCTGCAATTTCATTTTCATAAAAATCTATAAGATAATATAAGGATAATTACAGATATCTTTCATATACTTAATAATAAAAAATGTGAACATTGTTTGCATTTATGATCACATTCATACCAAGATATGGATTAACTGGTAATGATTTTATAGAACTTGAAATAGATAGCGAAATAGTATAAAATTTCACAATTTAAAAATAAAATATCCTGTTCTGTAGCACTCAGTCATTTACAGGCTTTGATATCTTGAGCAAGTTTTATTTAATTTCGATAATAATATGCTTCAATTTCCTCCAAAATAAGAATAATGGTATCTACCACATGAATTGGTAAGGCAAATGAAATAAGTTAATAAAGATAAAGTATAAAAAGACACAGGTATGAGCTTTGTATTTAACAACTTGCCTCACTCCATCAAATGTGGCAGAAATGATAAAAATACAGTCTTTATTATTATTGTTATTGATTCTCAATGGAGAGTTTCATATGCCTCAAGGCTGACCTTATCTTCATAGGAAAAGACAGCTTTATAGAGTGTTACCAAGAGTCACTTTGTTGAAATAAGAATTCAATGAGTGCTCTCTGAGATTTTTAAGTATGAGATATCATTTTCTAAACTATAATTATTAGAAACAGTATTTTCATCATTATTATGTTGAAGTCATAATAGAAAAATATGTAAGCTGTATAGCATAACCAGAGGCTGTTTTTTAAAATATATATTAAAGCAAGGCAAGATTATTTAGCACATTGTTGTAAATATGAAGCTTATTGCCTGATAGTTTTGTTTGTATTACTAAAAAGTTATTTAAATTTATTTTTCAATTACATTTGACACACAATATTATATTGGTTTCAAGTTTACAGTATAGACAATTAGACATTTACATACCTTACAACGTGATCACCCTGATAAGTCTAGGACCCATCTGATACCATATATAATTATTACAGTATTATTGACCATATTCCCAATGCTGTATTTTATATTCCCATGACTATTTTCATAACTGAAAATTTGTACTTCTTAAACCCTTTCACCTTTTCCACCCATCCCCTCAACTTCCTCCCATCTAGCAACCATCAATTTGTTCTCTGTATTGATGAGTTTGTTTCTGTTTTATTTATTAGGTTATTTTGTTTTTTAGAGTCCACATATAAGTAAAATCATATGGCATTTGTCTTTCTCTGTCTGACTTATTTCACTCTGCATAACACCCTGTAGGTCCACCCATGTTGTCATAAACAGTAAGGTTTCATTCTTTTTTATGACTGAGTAATATTCCATTGTGTATATGCAGCCCTTTGTCATCTAATCATCCATTGATAGACACTTAGGTTGCTTATCTTGGCTATTGTAAATAATGGCACAATGAACATAGGGGTGCATATATCTTTATTAATTAGTGTTTCGGATATTTTGGATAAATACCCAGATATAGAATTGCTAAAGATTAAGGAAATGATGCTATAATAGGTTGAATTATCTACTCCCCCAAAATATATATATATATATATATATATATATATATATATATATATATATATATATATAGTGCCTGATAATTGTGAATGTGAACTTGTTTGGAAATAGGGTATTTGGAGATGTAATTAAATTAAGAATCTTGACATGAGATCACTCTGAATTTAGGGTGGGCTCTAAGTTCAAGGACTGGAATCCTAATATTAGAAAGAGGGATATTTGAAACACACACACACACACACACACACACACACACACACACACACATAGATTGAGAAACCAGGTGAAGATGGAGGAGGAGCTTAAAGTGATGCATGGACAAGCTAAGGAATGCCAAGGATAGCTGGAGTCTCCAGCAGTTAGTAAGGAGGTGTGGAATGTATCATCCATCAGATCCTTCAGAAGGGACCATCACTGCTATCACCATGATTTGGGTTTCAGACTTTTGCCCTTATGCACTGTGAGAGAATAAATTCTTGTTGTTTTAAGCCAGTCAGTTTGTGATAATTTGTTATGGCAGCACTATTGACCTAATACATATATCGAATATATTATTGGTGTTCATTTAACTTTGTGATTATAATAATTTAAATTAACACTAAATGTTTGTGAAAACTTTTTTTTTCCCTTTAAATGGAGACCATCGTTTAGTTTGAGAACAAATAACATAGGCAGCAAGTACTACTAGAGAATATGAAACGAGGTATTATAGTGGCAGGAAAAATGGAAGATTGCTAGAAAGAACCTAGAGACCATCGCTTCCAAATTTCTCATTTTATAGAGGAAGTGTACATTGACTTGGGGTGTGAGTAGTTTTCACTTACTTTCTCTTAATCTACTGTGTCTACTGGTTAGTAGTTCCAATGAGAGATTTAAAACTTAAGAAGCAAAGGGATCAAATGACTATATAATCCACAAATTATTTTCTTCCTAGACATATAAGTATCAGTTTAAATCATACTTGAATGGTTATAGAAATAATATCCTCAAAGTTTCTCTAATAAACAAAAGTTGCAATTTAAAAGAAACTAAGAAAAACCAATATATTTTTTTTTTTGTCATTTCAGACGTCACCAAGATGCAGTATAAAAGGATCACAGGTTTTGCCCTTAGCCCAGTGAGACCTGTTTTGTAATGATAAAGTTTTGTTTTTGTTTTTGTTTTTGTTTTTTCATTCAAGGTCTTTTACACACGCATTTCTGCAAGAGAGAGATATAAGGAGAGGTATTTTACAAGAATTTTGCCTGTCAATATATGAAAACTATTTTACTCCATGGGATACTTCACTAACATTTTCAGTTTTATCTTCATTTTCAATCTTAGTAATTGATCTGAAGGTTGGTTGCGCTTGAATTTGATGCATTCAGACACTTTAGCATGGTGGATGGGAGTTGCTAGGCAACCTCACTTGTAATAGCAAGGTTGCTGGGCTTTTACCTCTGAGAGCCTTGTTTGGGGAGAATCTCAGGCAGATTATTTCTAATGCTTGTGTGTTTAGAATTTAAAAAACAGATTAGGAACAAATGCTTATGGTACTTAAAAAGGATTAACTTGAAATAGAGGATCTCAGTATATCAATGTTTCATTCTCAAGCTTTAAGTGACATCTTAAAAAATTACATTGACAAATTTTAATTATCAGGTCAATGTGATATCATGAGCGGTGTGATCAAAAAGTATGAGCGATGTAATCAAAAAGTATGGTGAATGTTTAAGTTTTTAAAAATATTACAATAAAAGACACATTGACATTAATTCCCCTTAAAATATCCCTATCCCCCCCACCCCCCGCTTTGAACACATTTATCCCATTATTCTTGCTACTTTCTGAAGCAGTTCTGGAAGTCCTCTTTCGTGAGTGTCTTTAGTTGTGCTGTCATGGCTGCCTCATTGTCCTGAATCATTTTTACTTTGGGGAGAAGCCAGAAGTCGCATGGTGCCAGATGTGGTGAATAAGGTGGACGAGGACACAATGTAATGTTTTTATTTGATAATAATTTCCATATACCAGGAACAATGTGTAACACAGAGCATTATCATGATGGAGAATGATTTATGGCACACTTTAAAACACACCTTCTCTCAACCATAGCTCACACTCAACTGACTGCACTGAATAAGTTGAAACTTGTCACACACTGTTATTAAGGTTTGATGCATTGCTTCCCATATGGAAGATCCTTTCCTTTTCATTGGATAACACTTTGCAGCAGCATTCACCATATTTTGTGATCACATCTCATAAAATCTTAAAATATGAGCTGAGGCATTTATTTCTATTTGTGGGTTCTTCTGGCTGACCTTTCTTTAAACCACAATTTCATAATTATTTGCATATTATTACATATAAATAACATGGGTTATGAATACTTTTTTAAACAAGTCATTTTTATAAGATCTTCAATCTTCAAAATGAATATTGAGACTTATTACAGGCCTGTTGTATTATATAATTCTATTTTATGGCTATGTCTATTAGATAAGTATCGACTACGATCCAGTTATAGGGAAGAGAAGAAGGCTGAAATATTGCCATTAGATTTAGTTCGTGAAAATAGTAAATTTTTATACCTGATTAGAAGCTAAATCTCTACTTGAAGACTTTTGAATAAGAGATAAATTCTCTGGGGGGAGCCACGGTGCAATTTTCTGCCATTGTGTATTTCCTACCACTCTGATGTCATTTCAGTACAACAGAGGAGAGTCAATTGGCTCAGAAATGAAAAACAGTTTGTTAAATGTGTTCTTTCCTGTTGGAGTAAATCTGTTCATGAATTTGTTTTTAACATAGAACTCAAGGAACTGATGAATAAACATTCATGACAGTAGTAGTAAAAGACCAGAAATGGTGCAAAAGTTACATATTCTTTAAGGATTTTCCCCAGAAGAATTTAGGTAGATAAAAGACAACACAATTTTGCCCATTTATATAATATGTACACTTTTTATTGTCTTCACACTCATTTTCACCTTTAAACATAATAACTTCTGTATCATTTTTATTGGGTAGGTATTTCTGAGTAGTCTCCAAATTAGGCTATTATATAATGGAAAGGTAATACAGTGACTTAGAAGGAATATTTTCTATGGGGAAAATACAAAACTAATTAGGTAATTAGGAAAACATGCCTCAATTGCCTTTATTAACCTAAATTTTTTTAACATCTGGCACAAGAGACCTAATCAGTGAACCTGCCTATGTAACTAAGGCAGATGGTATGAAGGTGGACTGATCTGCTCAGGCGACACCAGCCATGCTTTCCAGCCTTATTCTGCATCATCTTCTTCCCCTGACCCTCTGAAAGGGTCAATGATAAATGTGGGAATCATGATTTCTTTAAAAATAAAAAGTTAGACTATACTTGATACTACTATGGAGCATGTTTTGCTGCAAAGGAATTATTTTCATTCACAGTCAAAGTGCAGTATACTTGGTTCAATCTATTTCAAACTGCTCTTCGAATGTGGCATTGATACAAATTCAAATTAGTAGAGCAGGAGTTTTCTATTGAAACTATTGTGAAGCACACATACTAATACACTCATATACACGTGAATAAGAATATATTAGTAAGAAAAGTACATAACCCTCTTAAGCTTTGGAATTCATATAGTAGAGAAATACTGCTAAGTGGTATCAAACAGTTGTTACACTTAGAAGGTTAGGACTGCTGTTGTTGACAATGCTTGTTACCAGGAAAAAATTATCCTTAGAGTGGGAAATATTTTTTTTTTCTCCTAAGTATTAACAGAGGTATAGAACATTCAACAGAAAAAGGAGGCATTGTATAAAGAAGCATAGAAGAAATTTTGTTAGAAAAAAACTACAGTTCTACACTATTGCTCCTACTGTTTGGTTACCTGATGTGTCTTAATTGCAGGCCCCAGGAAAAGCCCCCATTTCTGTGTAACCTGAATGATTTAAACAGATGTCAAATGTTGGCAGGACTTTCTTTGACCACCTGACTCTTTTCTAAATTTATCAATGTCTCTAGGTTCTAAATTATAAGCAAGATGATGCAACATTTTATAGTTCCATAGTTCACATTTAGTTTCATAGTAAGCATACTGTAGGTTTATAGTGATATAATTTGGAAAGACGTGAAAGTCATTTCTCCATAAATGCCTGGTCATGTTTGATAGAAGCCAGTTCATAGAAGCCATACTGTGGAAGTGTGGGAGATCTTGTAATAGATTTGTAGGGTAAGTATGGGGAGAAATAGATGTGTTAAATATTTAGATCAAGAAAATATTCAGATTGATGATACATTGGATAGGGGGATGAAAGAAAGGCAGTTATTAAGGATGCCTCTTAGGTCTCTGGGTTACGTATCTTTGATTTTTTTAAAGGAATTTCTTGTGAATACACATATATCTGATTTGGTCCTGTCTTCTTAATTTGTGTTTTCTGGTTATCATATTTTTCCCCCCATTTTTGTTTTGTCCCCTGTTATTTCTAGTTTAAATATAGTTACTCCTTTGTTTTCAAATTTATAATTCTGTTTTCATTTTATGGGTAATTAAATTTTTATTTTAACATAAAAAGTCTTTCTTTTACTGCTTCCATTCCTGAAAAAGACAAACTTTTTTGGCATAATTTTACCTATTCATATTCCTTACTGAACTGACTGACATGCTAAACATGTGTCAAAATAGAGTTTGTTTTTCCTGATTAAAATTTTTAAAAGCATCTTTGTTTTCAAGTATTTTCTTCAAAAAATAATGAATCTTTAAAATGAAGTTATTAAAAATAGTTTAATTCTATGTTTTATCTACATTGTCCACAATTCTTTTATGCATATTAAGTTGTACATGCCTTGGCTTCTCTTTTTTTTCCCCCTAAAAATGGATAGATTCTATAAGGCAGAAATTTCACATGTTTACAGTAGTGTTAAATGTGGCAAGCTCCAAAACTGCTAAATATTAAGCAGTCAAAACTTGGTTAAGTAAAGGAATGAAATAGATTTTTTTTCTTATATGTATATTAAATGATTAATCTTATGTTCACAATATTTTTCTTTCAGATCTATCTAAATATGGTTTTTCTTTATTTCTTTTTGGTCATCTTCATTACAGTAGGCAATATATTTAAAAGGAGATAGATTAATTTATCTTTGGAATTATATGGTTTTAAAATATTGATGCTTGCCAAATTATCTTTTAATCCTAATTATTGTAAATAGAATGTATCTAAAATATATAAAAATATTTATTTTAAAGTAAGTGTGAATATAACTTGATAAACTTTTTCATATAAAAAAATCAGGTCTTCAGGTCAGGGAAATCACATTCTAATATTTTTTGGATACTGTGTCAGATAGATTATGAACCCACTCCATAACCATATAATCAGAATATTTGAGGTGTAGCCAAAAACTCTGTTTATTTTTGTTTTTTGTTTTTCTTTTTAACTAGCCACATGTTGATTCTGCTGTTCCATGAGGTTTGAGAATCACTGTTGTAGGTAATATCAAGATAAACAAAGCATGATTTTTACATTAAAATTTTAAAAATATGGGTTCTTTTTTTTTACTGGCTGGAATGGAATTATGAACATAACAATAACTGGGAATGAAACAATTAGAAGAGATGTAAAACATAATATCAAGATTTTGCTGAATATCAAACTATTTTAATTTTTATTTCCAAATTTATATTATAGTGTTACAGTGCTTTCCATTTTGAAACTATATTCCAGTGACTTCCTTTAAAACCCCAGGAAGCACACTGAACAGGGCAAATTCATATTCGTGTATTTGTTTGTTAATATAGTTACACATAGGGCTAGCCGAGTGGCTCAGTTGGTTAAGAGCTCACTCAAGAGTGCCAGCTGAGCTCTGAGCAACAGCAGTTCAATGCCCAGCCCGAGCTGAGCTGCCACTGAGCTACCAATAGGCAGCAGGATGGTTCAGTTAAAAAAAAAAAAAAATTATCTATATCTATATCTATATCTATATCTATATCTATATCTATATAATATATATAGTTATATATAGTTATATGTATAATATAAATGTGTTCCAAAAAGATAAGTAGATAATGAATATATGAAAAAGAGATTGCCTACTTTCTCTCTCTCCCTCTACCTGTCAACCTTTTTCTTTCTTTCTTTTCTTTCTTTCTTTCTTTCTTTCTTTCTTTCTTTCTTTCTTTCTTTCTTTCTTTCTTTCTTTCTTTCTTTCTTTCTTTATGATTTTTCATTTTAAAAGAACACTTGAATGTGTTGTTTGCATTAAAATTTACTCTTAGTATTATGATCAGCCTGTCATTTACAGGAACTGCCTTCTGAGGCTACTCAGGATACCAAAAAGGATGGTGGTCATTATTATATGTTATATGACTTTTAGTTCCTCTAAAAATATATATATTGAATTAATTGCAAGTGGCCTATATGATTTTTATGTTTTCCTATGGAACAAATTTACAGCATTTTCTTATATTTATCTGTCCTTTTAAGTCAGAACTATACAACTGAAATGTTAAAAAAAATAAAAAGAGCCAAAGTGTTTAGATTAAAAAGAGATTAAAAATCTTATTTTATTGCATTCCTCAAGATCTAAGTTTAAAATATTTAATTCTGAAAAGCAATTTAAATGTTCACAAAGAACTTTACTCAATCTTGATAAAAAATTCTCCTAGGAAAGTGATTCATATATTTATTTATGTTATGATGGATTTTTAAAATATACCATCTGAGGGTTTTTTTTTCCTTTTTGGATTTGTTGATAATACCTTAAGATAAAGCATTTTCTTTACTGAATTCTCTATTAAAATATACAGAGTTATGGAGTTCATGTTATTATTTGTCATTGAAAAATACCTTTGAGGGCCGGCTGAGTGGCGTGGTGGTTAAACGCTGGCTTAGGAGGCCAGCGGCCTCGGTTTGGGTCCCACATATGAAGGCAGTGACACTGCCCTCAAAAAAAAAAAGAATACCTTTGAATTATTCACAAGATGACAGGCACTGTGAATACAGTGAATAATCCACTAGAACCCTACAGAATTCAGTGGCAAAACCATAAGGAAAGTAAGACCAAATGCTATGAAGTGAATCATTAGAACCTAAACCCAGCTCCAGTATATCATACTGCCTCATTGCTGCTGTGTATATATTAAGCATAATGGATTGAATAAGTAATACAGCTATGGCTGTAGAAGACTAACCAAAGCCATCTGAAACCATGGAATTATCCTGACACTTATAATTATTAATCTGTTACAAAAAAAAAGCATTCATTAATATTCTCTTACTGTCAATATTGTCTATAATCAATAGCTAGATATAAAAATGCCTAAAGAGTAACTGTTTTGTAATGTAATTTAGTGGTTTCTAAACTACAGGTATACATGGTGATATCCAAAGAAACATAATGAAAATATTCTATTTCTATTTACTGTTATTTGAAATGTAAGAAATCAAACATCTCTATTAATATTTAAATTGACACTGGCCCCCTCATTGAATCATTTTTTTTTTTGCAAGTAGTTTCGTTGTAATCATCTCCCCCAAACCCATACTATACCTATTTTTGTTCCTTTCACGTAGTTAAGTAAAATAAAGTATTTAGTGAATTTGTTTGTGGACCCAGGCTTTACCTTAACCAACATATACTGTTATTGCTATGGGTGTGCTTCTGTCTCTCATCCTCTGTCAGAAAAACATGGATGAATAATGTGTTTTTTCTCCTTTCCCTCTTCTCTCAAACATATTATAGTAGGCTTCAGATTAATTTTTGATTCTCTGTCACAGTATTGGCCATGAAGCATCTGAGAAAAATAATTGATCTGAACATGGGGGAGGGAGGACATCTGTTAACTTCTTACAGAAGATGTTAAAATTCAAAGCTGAAAACTCAGTGATAGATATAAAACTATCCTGAGATATAACAGAATATTCAAACTTTGAATGAAGTAATTTATCTAAGAGAAGCAGCTGGAAATACAGGGATATTTATGACAGTTTGATGTTTTTATAATAAATGTTTAGTTAACAACAGTAAAATTCTTAGAAATATATATTAAGCTACCTAACTTGAAAATGTAACTTGAAAAAAGTTTACCTAAAGGTATTCATCCTATGCTTTCAAAATATTAAGTTTGATTAAAATATCATTGGTATTTATAACACCATATTACTGAAAATGGTATTCCTTTTTGAATCACCATTATCTGGAGAGAGCTGTAAGATCTCACAATTGTGTATATCCTTCTAGGACAAAGATTACTAGTACCTTGACTTTCTTTTAATTTTTTAAACATTTGTTTCTATATCAGATCCATTATCAATTTTTATTTCTTAAAATAGAGTTTTCCTTTAATTTTATGCTAATGTATAGTGGGTGGTGTCTATCAGAATTGAATATCTACCTGTATCCATTTTTCTTGAAATTCTTGAAATATTACAATGAATAAGTCAATTGGCATATTTAATACACACGATAATGTGAAAAATTACCTCATTATGGCATTTATTATGCAGATTTAGTTGTTATGATTACAAATATAGCATTTTTACAATCTGCAAAAATCTTTGCAAAAAAAATAAAGACTTAAAGAACATATTAGTTAAATGTAAATTGGGCTCTCTCCTTCTCCCAACATGGCGGCCTCAGCAAAAAAGAAGAATAAAAAGGGGAAGACTATCTCCCTAACAGAATTTCTGGCAGAGGATGGAGGGGCTGGTGCAGGACACACCTATGTCCCCAAACCAGTCAGCTGGGCTGATGAAATGGACCGCCTGGAAGGAGATGTTTTAGCTACTTGGCACAGTAATGATGACGATGTATATAGAGCACCTCCAATTGACCATTCCATCCTGCCCACTGCTCCACGGGCTGCTTGGGAACCTAATATTGACAGGAGCTGTCTTCCCAAATCGTTACCCTACGCTGTTTTCTAGGGGACCTGCCCAATGACGCGACAAAAGACCGAATTAAGGAATTCTTTAGAAGATGAAATATCAGTGCAGTGCATCTACCAGGTAAACCCAGCAATCCAGAGTGGTTCAAAGGTTTTGGTTATGCTGAATCAGAGGCCCTGGATTCCTTGTTCAATACCCTGAGCCTCAATGAAGAGTCTCTAGGTAACTGGAGAATTCAAGTGGATGTGGCTGATCAAGCATAGCATAAAGACAAGGATGGCCATTCTTTTGGCTAATATAGAAATAGGGATTCTGACAAAACAGACACAGACTGGAGAGCCTGTCCTTCCACAGACAACTTTAATCACTACCCACCTAGGGGTGGTGATGATAGTTTTAAGGACAAGTATCCAGGTGGTTATGATTCAGACCGATACTGTGATGGGTATCAGTACCATTATTGTGATGGTCTGTGCTGTGAAACGACTCATTACTGGGTTTGGGATTGCTGTGATGACAGAGACAACAGAGACTATGATAGAGGCTATGATTCCTGGATAGGCAGTGGCAGAAGAGCATTTGGTCGCATGTACAGTAGGGATGATGACTACAGAGGAGGCAGGACTGCTATGAAGACAGACATAATGACCTGTCATGGAATCCCAGAGATGATTACTCTCTAGGTGATTATAGGCATGATGATAGAGGTTCCCCCAAAGACCCAAACTGAATCTAAAGCCTCGGCACACTCCTAAGGAAGGTGATCCCTCTACTAGCATCTCCCAGTCCAGTTGAGCAACCTCTGTCGTTGGAGGGGCAAAGCCTGTCGACACAGCTGCTAGAGAACAAGTAGAGGAGTGACTACAGAAGGAACAGGAGACATTGCAGCTGTCAGCGGGATGAGCTAAAACTAGAACGACGGCCTCGGGAGAGACACCCAAACTGGCGAAGGAATTGTCAAGGATAGGAAATGAGTCACTACAGCCCAGGACCTCAGCTACCTCTGGCAGAAATGCATGCAGGAGAGGGAGTGAAATGTCTCTAGTAAATGAAACATTCAATAAGGAGGAAGACTGCCGGTCTCTAGCTTCTAAGCCTCCCAAACCTGAACAGCCTCTAACAGTAATGCCAGCCCCTCCACCAAAGGAGAATGCCTCAGTGAAGCAAAGCTCTAATCCTCCTGTTCCATCTCAGAGCTCAGACACAGGGCAGTAATCCCCTTCAAGTAGTGGGGGAAGGCACCTCCAGCTTTCCATATGAGGAGGGACCAGAAAGGAAATCAGATGAAAATACAGTGGATGGGGTAAGCATTCCAAAAGGCCAAAATGGGAACTCCAGCTGTGGGCCAGGAGGTGAAGGGAGTAAAGACCACTGGAGGGAATCAGATAAGATGGCAAAAAGGATCAAGGCTCCTGATCTGCATCCAAGCCAAAGAAACCTGAAGAAAACCCAGCCTCCAAGTCCAGTTCTACAGGCAAATATGCTACTCTCTCTGTTGATGGTGAAGATGAAACCAAGGGAGATTACACTGAATAGACCTCTGTGTCCTGTGCTTTCTCCGAGTCTCTCTACCCTAAAACATTTGAGAGCAAATCAAACCTCTATCCAGACAAGACAAAACTCACCATCTCCTTGTGGGGGGATGTAAAGTGTGTCCTATTACTCCATTTCTCTTGGAAATAACTAATAGTGAATTTCTTGGCTATTTGGGTAGAATGTGCTTTCAGCTTCTTTCTTATTCTGAATTAAATTCTCCAAAGTTAGGTTTTTGGGTTTTTTTTTTCTCCCTGTGAATCCATGTCTTTCATCAATATACATTAGTCTATGTTCATAGTCCTGTCAATTTCCAATTAAGTTCATTCATGTAGTTAAAAATGTCACTTAAGTAACTTACTTTTTAAGGGCAGTGACTATCCTTCAACAAATCTGAAAAGTGAGAGTTCTCAATTTTTTTTAGCACATGAGCTTCTTATTCATTTAAAAAATTTAAAGCATCTCTATTGAGGTATAATTAACATAGAAAATTATGAACATATTAAACGTATATAATTTGATGAGTTTGGACATATCCATACACTCATGAATCCATAACCACAATTAAGTTAATGAACATATTCATCACCTCCAAAAGTTTCCTCCTGCCCTTTTGTTCTTTATTTTTTTTTCCTTGTGGTAACAACATTTAACATGAAATATACCTTCTTAACAAATTTTAAGTGTACAATATGACATTGTTAATGATAGGCACTATGTTGTCCAGCAGATGTTTAGAAAATTTTCAGTTTGTATAATTGAACAGCTTCTCCCAATTCCTCCTCTCCCAGCTGCTGGAAACCACCGTTCTCCTCTCCGCTTCTATGAGTTTGACTATTTTAGATAATTCATGTAAGTGGAATCATGCAGCATTTTTTCTTCTGTGACTAACTTCTTTGACTTAGCATAATATCTTCCAGATTCATCCATGCCATTTCATATTGCAACATTTCCTCTTTTTTGAGGCTGAATAACATTCTATTGTATGCATGTTCATTGGATATATAGCCAAAAGAATTAAAATCAAGATACGTAAACATCCTTTTTCATTGTAGCATTATTGCAAAAGCCAAGATATGGAAACAATCTAAACACCTATCAATGGATGAATGGATAGAGCACATGAACTCTTCCCAACATATTCTAGACAACCAACACTTCTGTATGAAATAGAGGAGTGATTGTACTGAGCCTACCTCCAAAGCTGAAAAGGGGTGAATCTAACAGTTTTGATTATATTCCATTCAGTAATTTGATATACTTATTTCTTTAATCAGATCTGTAAGATAATAAGAACACCTCTGTGACTAAAACCATGTTTTATTTGCATCTTGGTGTTTTCTCATTGCAGGTGTAAATACATCTCCCTTTTGCTCATTTCACCGACACCATCAATGCACACATTTATGCAAGTTTCCTTAATATCTTATTTTGTGAAAGTATTCATTTATGATTTTGAAGTTAATTTAGGAATATTTTTACTGCACATATACATTTATGTTAAATTTTTCTCTTCAGGGATTCTATCTAGTGCTATTAACTGATCATCTGTCAATATGCAAAACTAACATCTGTCAATATGCAAGAGATACTTCTTAATCTAATAATCATCTGGATATGTTTTGCTTTATGTCATCTGACATGTTGTCACTTCATATCATATCAGTTTGTTTCAATAGTAAATATTTACGTCTTTACTGAATTGGTGTGAAACATAATATTAAAAATTCCAAGTCAGATGGGAAAATAAGCAATTTTGTAACTATTTGAAATACTGAATTTAACTGTTGATTTCAGTATTTTCTAAACAGCTTCTTGAGTTTGATCTCAAAATGTAGTAACTGATCTCATAGAGGCATAGTGCTTCTTAATTTGTAGTTACAAAAGAAAACTGTTGTTTGTTGATTTGTTGATGATAGCCATTCTGACTGGAGTGAGGTGGTATCTCATGATGGTTTTTATTTGCATTTCCCTAATGACCAGTGAGGTTGAAATTTTTTTCATATGCCTGTTGGCCATCTGTATGTCCTCTTTAGAGAAATGTCTCTTCATATCTTCTGCCCATTTTTTAATTGGGTTGTTTGTTTTTTTGGTGTTGAGTTTCATGAGTGTTTTATAAATTTTGGATATTAACCCCTTATCAGATATACCGTTGGCAAATATATTCTCCCATTCAGTAGGCTTCCTTTTTGTTTTATTAATGGTTTCCTTTGTTGTGAAAAAACCTTTAAGTTTGATATAATCCCATATGTTCATTTTTTCTTTTACTTCCCTTGCCCGTAGGGATGTATCGGTAAAAATATTGCTCCGGGTAATGTCTGCAAATGTACTCCTTATATTTTCTTTTAGGATTTTTATGGTTTCAGGTCTTACATTTAAGTCTTTAATCCATTTTGAATTTGTTCTTGTATAAGGCGTAAGGAGATGATCCAGTTTCATTTTTTTGCATGTGTCAGTCCAGTTTTCCCAGCACCATTTATTGAATAGACTATCTTTACTCCAGTGTAAATTCTTGCTTCCCTTGTCATAGATTAACTGTCCGTAAATGCTTGGATTTATTTCTGAGCTCTCTGTTCTGTTCCACTGATCGATGTGCCTGTTTTTATGCCAGTACCAAACAAGTGCTGGCGGGGCTGTGGGGAAAAGGCGATCCTGCTGCACTGTTGGTGGGACTGCAGATTGGTGCAGCCACTATGGAAGTCAGTATGGAGGTATCTCAAAGAACTGGAAATAGAGCTACCGTTTGACCCAGCAATTCCACTCCTAGGTATTTATCCTGAAAACACCAAGACACTTATTCAAAAAAAGTTATGCACCCCTATGTTCATAGCAGCACAATTTACAATAGCTAAGACTTGGAAACAACCAAAATGCCCATCAGTAGATGACTGGATTAAGAAACTGTGGTATACTTATACAATGGAGTATTACTCCGCTATAAGGAAGAATGAAATAGTGCCATTTGCAATGATATGGATGGACCTAGAGACTATAATGTTGAGTGAAATAAGTCAGTCAGAGAAGGACAAATACCATATGATCTCACTCATATGTGGAATCTGAAAAACTGTATGAATGAGCAAAGTAAACAGAAACTGTCTCATAGATATAGAGGAAAAATCAGGGTTGCTAATTGGGAGAGGAATGGGGATGAGGGAGAAGGGGAAGGGATTAGACAGCAAAAATAGGCAACTACAATATTGCCACTGGGATAGGAAAAACAGTTTGGGGAATATAATTAATAATGTTGTAAATATTCTGTGGAATGTCAGATGATCATAGGTCTTGTTAGGGAGACCATTTCATGGATGGAGTAGAGGTTTGATCACTGCACTGTATTACTAAAGCGGAGGTGGTATACCTACTGTAATTGAATATATATAGATAGTCACGGGATGTGGATTATACTGTGGAAGAGAGTCAGAGGAAGAGTAATAGATATATACGATATGGGGGGGGAGTGGGGTGGTGTATTGGGGGTGGGGGGTTGTCACTTTGAGGGGTAAAATGTATAACTATTGCACTGTGTTGTACACCTGAAACTAATTAAAAATAAAATAAAATAAAAATGTAAAAAAAAAAAAGAAAAAGTAAACTGAAATGAGTTCAACATTTTTTGTCAGGTGCTGGTGATCTGGTTGGCATCATTGCATTACTTCGTAACTATTTCGTGTAGAGAAAAGTCTTAGACTAAGGAAGAGAAACATACTGAGGAATATGAATTAAATTTGAGATAATCTTCACATATAATAGCCATTATCTTGCTGTGTGCAATATAGGAAATATTTTATATTAATTTTCACTCATTCAATAATTGTAATTATTTGAAATAATAAATTGTATGCTCATGTAACATCTAATTTTTTGAAAAACCAATAATTTCCTTGAAGTGCAAAGGTCACTTTTATGAATTACTAAATTGAATCATTTTCCATTATTATTTTTACAAATAAGCATTATGTGATATTTTAGAAAACAAGCAGTAATTCAAAGCATATTTCCATCATGAGTAAGAATTTGAGTAATTGTTAACATCAAAAGCAAAAAATCAGCCGGTAACACTATAATTAATTATATACTGTATAGAACTATCTAATATGAAATCCAACTACTATCATTAATAAAGATGTAAATGATACATACTCTCTTTACAAAGATATTGTGAAAAATTCAGAATGACTTAAATAAAAATAAACACTAAATCTTTTACACACATAAGAAAAATAAATTATTCTGCTATCTAACTCACAACTCATGCAACGATCACACTTTCTTTCTGTTTCAAGGACAATGTCAAGTTCAGATCTTGTGCAACCCCAGAAGAGAACATTCTGACTGCTGGGGCTAGGCATTAAATTTCTATGCCCAGATTAAAAATATATACATAGGGTGCCAAAAAAAATGTGTACACATTTTAATAAAGGAAAAAACTGTATTAAAATTATAATATATACCTATAATAAAAGATGAATACAAGTCACATTTGACTGCTACAGTTTCAAAAGGTTCTCAAAGTGGTTACCATCAGCTTAATTTTAATACAGTTTTTTTCCCTTTCTTAAAATGTGTATACATTTTTTGGCACCTTCTGTATATATTCATGCAGGCATATTACAGAATGATCCATGAAAATATTATTCTGGTATTATTACAACTGTTACAAATTTTGAGTTGTTGTTAGAATGATTTTGAAATGTTTGATTACTATGAAAACTTATGAACATTGATAGTTGATGACACACTATATCCATGAAGGCCATTAAATACCCGGTTCTGAAGATTTGTATTACTGATGACTACATAGATAAGAAGTAACTTTTAAAAATGAATGTTAAGGGGCCGGCCGAGTGGCGCAGTGGTTAAGTGTTGGCTTGGGAAGCCAGCGGCCCCGGTTCGGTCCCACATATGAGGGCCAGTGACACTGCTCTCAAAAAAAAAAAAAAAAAAGAATGGTAAATCTTTACAACATGTTTTAAATATTTTATGGAGATTTTGGCTATACACAAATATTGTCAGGGATTGTTTCCTACCACTCTTTTGGCTAGAATTTTCAAAAGAGTTTTGTTTTTGAGTAAAGTGTTTATCACTGAAGAAGAAGATGACACAGAAATGTAGAATATCTTTGAAATATGTTAATGATAACATTATCAAAAATTAATGTTGACAAGGTGTTTCCATAAAAATTAACTTATTTGAGCCCAAGAAAATCTTGTGAGGCAGATGATTATTATACAGAAGGGGAAACAGCCTTAGAGTATTACAAGAATTTCATTAAAATAACATAGCTCATAAGATTAGAACACTCTGAAGTTTTAAAGTTTGCCTGAATACCACATGACCTCAAGTTTATTAAATAAGGCTTGATGGATGAAATAAATCCTCAATAAGTAAGCATAAGTAACAGCAACTATTAACTATAGAATAGTGCAAAAGTGACATCTGATAATCAACTCACTATGACAGAGGTATTTGGGTTTAGTTTGGAGAATACATTCTCTAATAGAAAATAATAATAATAAAGAGATGTCACTTTCATCTGCTAGGTTTCACAATTTAGGAGAATGTTGCATTGGTTTATTTCCCTCTCCCCAAAATGAGTCTAGGTAATACCTAAAACATATTGCTCATACTCTTTGATTGACAATGCGAAGGGAATAGTAAATTATCATTGCACGTTTATATGTTCGGATATGTATATATATGTATAACGCACTTTAAATCCAGGTATTATAAAATGATGTTAAATTGCTAATGCTTTCCATTCTCATTGAATTTAGACAATCTATTAAACACTCTCAGGCATTGTACATAAAAAAAAGGAAGCTTAATAGCCAGTGTTCTGTCAGGGTCCTTTCTGCTTTACTCTTGATTACATGGATCTAACCACATTTTGGTTGTTTTCTTTTATGTTAATTGATTAACAAACTTTGTCTTCCACTCAAAATCAGTGTATCTTCCATCAGGAAATTAATTCTATTTCTTTCTGAGCGTTACCACATTCCCTGCTCCATCTTTTCAATGTTTGTTTTATTTTATTTTTTTTTAGCTGTGGCTTTCCTATGTTGCCTTCTACATCCAAGAGGGGAAAAACACAACGTCTCCTAAACACAATGAAATATTTTTCTCCATCAATGTATGGAATCATAAGTTTCTGAAAACATCCAAAATTACTCTTCACCAGTGGTAACAGTCACAGTGGCAGTCTGCTTGGTCTTTCCTATACGTGTGTGTGTGCTGTGGGCTTCAGAAATGTCTCAGTTTAACTGAACACAAAACACTTAGGTGTACAAACAAAGACATTTATTACATGGTATTTAAACATAAGGACTCATTAATATTTTTAAATAAAAACAAAAATATTATTAAACATATTTTACAGTACAGTTCTGCATTCAAAATCATAATATTTCCACAATTAAAACTAGACATAATGTTTATTATTCCTTTTTATCAGTAGTTACATATTCTTTTATACCTCTATTTCTTTTTATATTGTTTTTTTTTTTCCTGCTGTCTGCTAATTATTATCTGAATATAGTACTACAGTACTAAAACTAGAACACAGGCTTTTTATAAAGATCCCATTATTTTTAAAATTTGTAATAATGTTTCTAAGAACAAACAACAGTTTTTCATTTTTACTTAAGAGAGATTGTGTGATCCTGACATCATTCTAGGAAGTAGAATTTCTGCAGCATTCAAAAAGAAATAAAATAATTGATGAAGATGTTTCTAACAGCTTTTCAAAAGCAACTTTGAAAATGCAGACACAGGGTTGTTTTTTCTTGATAATATTTGCTTCAGAAGTATGATATCAATTATTTTGTGCTATGCACGGATGGCCAGCTATTCAGAGGACCTGATAGATGGTGAGATATGGAAATAAAGATAAAAAGCAGGTATCTAAGTGTCCAGATCAGTATTTTTTAGATACTCTTGCCAAACCAAAGAAAACAGAAGTAAATTCAGGAAAAACACAGGTAAAAGCCTCATTCTGGACAGGACAGAAAATAAAGGCAACAAAATATCATGCAGTCGTTAATCAATACAAAAATCAACATGGTTAGCCTCGTGAGGGTAAAGGTTTCTCTCTTGTTTTCTTCACCGGCATACCTCAAGCTCCTATAGCAAAGGAACCACACAATATATATTTAATGGATGAAAGAATAAATGGATAAGAAATAGCTGTCAGGGCCTGCTTGATGTAATCCAGGAGATAAAACTCAAATGAACAACAAAAATGCAAAGATTGGAGCCAAATTATGAACCCAGGTAGCATCCCAGGTAATCAAATATTCTTAAAGTAACCTGCATAAAACTAGCCATAAAGGCTCTGCTGACTCTAAATATCATTGTCAGATGATTTTAGTCATTCAACTATATATTTTCCATTCTGCGTTCACATTCAAGTTTAGTTGTGCCTAATGTACGATCAACTTTATCTGTAACCCCTAAAATAGTTATGAAGACCTAGTCCGAATAGAGGAAGGAATAGGTATTCCATGGAAATATTTGTTTTAATAGATTAAATATAATGACCCAGATTGAGAGTTTCCATGTGTGGACCCAGTGAAAGCAAACGATCCACTATTTTCACTCTAAGAAACATTAAGCCTGAGGCATCCCACATGCAGTGACAAACTCAGAAAATGTGTTTACTGTTTCACATATGCAATGGCATATGTAGAGGTGAATAGGGAAGCAGACACAGAAGTTTCCACCTTAGCCTTTCTAAGGTAAAATCCTTCTCTGTTACAGAAAGACTACAAAAGCCTGAAAGTTATAGGCCTCTAAAATCGGCAATAAAGCTTTTTTTGTAGTTACTGTAGTTACTTTCAGCTCACAAAGAACAACCCCAAAAGGCTATCTTAAATCCCAAACTTCAAAATCAGTGTGACCACTGGGGGATAACCCTGTGAGATCTTTGAGTTAAAAGAAAGCAAATCAGTGACCTCAGCCTTCTTCCAGTTTGCACTCCACTTTTCTGTAAATCCGTGTTAAACTACCTCACAATGTTTTCAGATGCTGAGAAAGAAGAAGTATGCCAGGTCATGGTACTCAGTAACCATCAGGGATCATCATTCCTTTCTTGGGGATTTACATGCTTAGTCCTCTGCAGTGGGTGACAGTCAGACCCAATTACACAATTAAAAAAAAAAATAAAGATGCTTTTGGCACATCTAGGAATTTCTTCCCTTATAATGCAAGTTTTATTGGTGACACTTGTTATCTTGTTTGTTCCCTAAAGTAACCCTTGTTCCAAGAACAATGACACATACTATAGGTCAAAAAGTATTTGTTGATAAAAGGATGATAGGTGGACCCTTGTGTACTCATATGGTCATATCTCCCAGGAATAAGGAAATGAGCCTGTTCTTAGTTCACTCTTCATATCCTGCAGTCCCTTATTCTGTGAGCATTTTATTGAGCACTATACTCGGGCCTGCCTCCTTGATAACTAGGAAGGGCCTCAGAAGTGAGTCCATACATTTGAATCTTTGTATTGCTGGTCATGCACTAGGCAAAAGTGAAAAACAGCCTCACCACCTTTGAACACAGGTCAGCCATATCTGTCAGTGTCCACCCATTCCTTCTTTTCTCTTACTAGTGGAGAGTCAAACACAGTCACAATTCCTTTCATTGATCATTTATAATAATGATACTGACCATGTGCTTGCTGAGAGCAGAACCTAATGACCAACACAGAGATGGTGCTCACAAATATTTGTTGAGATAATAATCAAAAGGATATTGTGTATGCCTAAGAATTGTTACTCATGACAATTCATAAATTTGGCCAGCATTGGTTGAAATCCACTGTTTGCAAAGAACTGTGTTTGCCAAATGCAAAAGGCAATATATATATATATATATATATATATATATATATATATATATATATATATATATATATATTAAATGTGAGACATGATGGGAGCCCTCTGGAAAAATATGATTGGGAAAAACAAGATGTGGTTAAGACATTTAGGTAAGTGAAAACATGAGTCTCAATGTGAATACCTCAAAATGAAGGTCACAGATATAAGTCAAACTCAAAGATAGCCTGAGCCACTTGAGCTTGGGAGGATATGGACACCTGGCTGGGAAGGCAGTGATGTCACCTCAGCCTCAGAGTATGTGAATTTGCATACAGGGGAAGAGGAAGAGCATTGCATTAGAAACAGGTTACATTAGTGCCGTGCTTGCTCTAGTTTACTTAGCCCCAGATACATTTTTTTTCTGTTACTAAAATGAGTATTCTCTCTCTCTCTCTCTCTCTCCCTCTCTCCCTCTCTCTCTCTCTCTCTCTCTCCCCCTCCCCCTCTCTCCCTCTCTCCCTCTCTCTCTCTCTCTCCCTCTCTCTCTCTCTCCCTCTTTCTCTCCCTCCCTCTCCCCCCTCTCCCTCCACCTCTCCCTCTCTCCCTCTCTCCCTCTCACTTGAGGGCTATTGGCATGCAATTTCCTTTGCCTGGAAAGCACTTTACCCCCTTCTTCCTCATTGGTTCATAGCAGTTATCTCTTAATCCTTAGCTGAAATTGTATTTGTTTATGAAAAATGTCACTCTCTCTCTCTCCTCTCCCTAAATAATCACTGTCCTCTCTCAGGCCACCTTCTCCTACAATGCACTCTCATAGCATTTAATACGTCTTCATGGGACATTTACCATGACTAATTAAATAAAACAATTAATTTTAATGTGTTATTTGTGGTCTTCATTGCCTTATGACTGGACTCTTCATGTCATGCATACAGAAATTTGTTCTTCCAAATCAGCATCTAGCACAATAATCTTGACAGGGAACACTCATTAGATTATTTTTAAACTACTAAATAAGTGTGACTTCTTGAAAGTATAGGTCCAAAGATGGCAGGGTCCAGAAAAAGTCTAAATGATTTGAGCCCCATAATCTCTGGGGAAAAATGTTGTGTCCCACACAACAGAGTACGTGGAAATGGAGAAGGGACGGCAAAAGGTTATGAAGGAGAGAGAGAGAGACACAAGATAAGAGAGAAAGCAGTTCAGGGCCAGGGGACCTCTGTCTCTTGGACTGGAATCCCAAATCCAGCCTGACTGCTCCTTTTATTACCTTACATATAAACCAAGGTCAATGTAACATCCATGGTATGTGTGTCTCACACAGGAAAACATAGCTCAAGGCAAAATCACCCACAACTGCAAGCTGCCATTACCAGAGGCCCCATGAGGTTATTGTCATGCACCTCTTAAGAGACAGAAGCTCCTCTGCCAAGGCTTACTGATAAGAATGCACCCGGGAGGGCAGATATTATCATATCAATAGGTATTTTCACAGGCAGGCGGCCTACCTGTCTGGCTTAGGTCACCCCTACCTTGAGAGATCTTATCTGTCATTGACTAACCGTCCATCCTTTGGCACCAAATAGGGATACATATAGATAGATATAGATATAGATATAGATATAGATATAGATATAGATAGATATATTAAGCATAATATTGAAGTAATGATCTGTCTTTGTGGAGAGGTGCAGGGGGCAGACATATAATGTGACAAAAAATGGAATAGTCTGCTATGGAAAACCCCAATCCTCTTAGACACTATGGACAGTTATAATTTAAGAAGCTGAGAATACAGGAAGCCAAAGAATTCTTCCCACTAACAATTTTTTAAAAATTTTATTTTTAATTGTAGTTTATAGGCATTATTATATTAGTTTCAGGTGTACAACAGAGTGATAAGAACTTATATACCTTACAAAGTGATCAGCTCAATAAGTCTAGTAGTACCCATCTGACACCATGCGTAGTTATTATAATATTGTTGACTCTATTCTTCATGCTGCACTTTACATCCCCATAGCTATTTTGTAACTGGCAATTTGTACTTCTCAATCACTTGGCCTTTTTTGCCCATGCCCAAATCCCCACCCCATCTTGTAACTCTCAGTTTGTTCTCTGTATCTGTGAGTTTGTTTCTGTTTTGTTTAATTTTGTGTTCTTTTAGATACCATATATATGTGAAATCATAGGGTATTTACCTTTCTCTGACTCATTTCACTTAGCATAATACCCTCTAGGTCCATCCATATTGTCACTATGGCAAGATTTATGGCTGAGTAATTAATATTCCATTGTATATATGTACCAATTCTTCTTTATCCATCCATCTATTGATGCACACTTATGTTGCTTCCATATTTTGGCTATTGTAAATAATGGTATAATGAACATAGGGGTGCTTATATCTTTTTGAATTAGTGTTTTGGAATTTTTTGGATAAATACACAGGAATGGATTTAATGGGTCAGATGCAAATTCTATTTTTACTTTCTGCAGGAACCTTTGTACTGCTTTTCATAGTGGATGCAACAATTTGCAATCCCAACAGTGCATGACATTTACCTTTTTTCCACATCCTCACCAACACTTGTTATTTGTTGATTTGTTGATAATAGCCATTCTGACAGATGTGAGATGATATCTCATTGTGGTTTAGATTTCCATTTCCCTGATGATTAGTGATGTTAAGCATCTTTTTGGTGTCTGCTGGCTGTCTGTATATCGTCTTTGGAGAAATGTGTATTCATGTCACCTGCCTGTTTTTTAATTGGACAATTTGCTGTTTTTGATGTTGAGTTATATGGATTCTTTATATATTTTGGATAATGACTATTAGATGTATCATTTGCAAATATGTTCTCGCATTCAGTAGGTTGTCTTTTTATTTTGTGGATGGGTTCCTGTGTGGTGCTACAGCTTTTTAGTTTGAAGTGTTACTTTGTTACCTTCAACAGCTCCCTAATGTAGAATGAGTATGCTTCTGAATATAATTCCATTTATGCATAATATTCATGGTTTTATGTAATTGATCTAAACCATAAAAACTAAAGAGTTTAATAAAAAGCAAGCTGAAATTCATGTTCAATAGGCAAGAAATCAGACATATCATTGAAGAAATAGCGGGCATCAAATTGTACTAAGGGGAAAAAAAGACTTTCAGGTAATACAGGAAAGATAAGTACACTTTTGAGTCTTGAATAAGATCAGAAAGGATTACCATATTGTCAATATATGAGAAAATTCCAAGAGGAGATAATTTTTGTTGGAACAGATTTAAACTTCACTTGTTCTGAAGGGACTCAGAGATTTTAATTGCTAACTTAATAAAAACTGAAAAAATGGCAGACCATGTAATCTTCCTGAGTGGCATCTTCAGGGCTGATAATGAGACCAGCAGGAATAGAATTGCATTTCATTACTCTTTCAATTAAGAAACACGTTCTGGAAACCCACCCTCAGAAATACAAGGACAATTAGCACAAGATATTGTACATCTACCAATTATTTTATTATTTTTCATGTAAACATTGTTTATTGTCTATTTTACCCTCACCCAACTTCTGCCTGCCCCCTCTATCCATCAAACACATTCCCAAATATACACAATAACAAGAATTGTGTTACAAGGAAGACTTCTTTGTTTAATATGGTACCTTCAGGGCCTAGAGCTGTGATTCATTAATTAATCTGTGTTGAATAAATGACTTTGGTAAAGACTAAAATAAATTTAAAAAATCTCACCAGGATGCAAATATTGTGAGAAAGCATTTACTGTTAAAACTATTGGTAGCAGTTACTATTCTGGAGAAAAGTTTGGGTTTATAGCCTTAAAATTATCTGAGTTTACATTCTTATAAGAGCTAAACTTGCAACCCTTACCTTGAACTGGTACCTTTTATTTAATGTTTCCTGAGAAACTCAAGGCTCCCCAGATTTTTGCAGATTTTCCTGAGTTTTTAGGATAACATATATGTTTTATCTCACACAAGTTCCAAACTACTTAGAATTGAGTATTAACATATGTTTTAAAGTTGTGTGGTAACTGTACCAACTAACAGGAATTTCAAAGAAGCCATCTTTCTCCCCAGGATCTAGCCTCCTCTGATGTTGTTGGGATCCTTTGCTCTCTCTGCAACATCTAATATTTTCTATGATTGTTTAGCATTTGTAGTCATATTTTCTTATAAGAAACCTTAAAGACACGCTACCTCCTCAAGAATGTTCTATATATATAGAATTATTTGTTTTCCTTTCATAAAAGGAACTTTAATACTAGCTGTTAAAAATTTATCTAAAATATAATAAAATAAATAGTGCAGATAGACATGCTATTTTTAAAATAAATAATTTTAATTTTCTATTATGTGTTCATTTATGTTTTAATGCTAATTTCTGACCTCCATTGCTAAGATTGCCTATATATGCCTCTTAAAAATGTCATGGCCAAAATTCAGACTGAGTGGACAGCATGTACAAGGGTCCATGCCCATTCTTTGATGATTTCATATCTTTAATATGTGTTTATTTTAAATTTCATTTCTAATTATAGTTTTTGCAAGCTGTTTCTAAAAATATAATATTCATTTGCTTTTTAAATCATTTTGTTTTGGTATCTGTATAAAAGCCTGTTTATTTTCTTTTTTTCTATTAAAGTTTATTGGGGTGAAAATTGTTAGTAAAGTTACATAGATTTTAGGTGTACAATTCTGTAATACATCATATATATATCACATTTTGTTTGATATATACCCAGAGCCAGTTCTCTTTCCTTCACCATATATTTGATCTCCTTTACTCTCATCTTTTCATTAAGAGAAGCACAGGGCATTTTCAACCTCGTGTCATAACCATTCTCATCCTTTCTCATATTACTCCAGCCACAGTGGTTTCCTTGTTGTTTCTCAAAATACAAGGCACATTCCGACATAAGCACTTAGCACATGTTCTTTCTCTGTCTAAAATGCTCTAACTCCAAATATCCACATGGTAATATCCCTTGCAGGCTTCAGGTCTTAATATAAATGAAATCTTCTTAGTAATGCCTTCTAGGACCTGTCTATTTAAAATCACACCACCATCTGGTATATTTGACATCTCATCTGGTGTACTCTATTTCTTTCCCAAGATTTTTTTTTTTTTCTGCTTAGCAATTTTCACCATTTAAAATACTATACAGTTAACATACTCATTCTTATTGACTGCCTTTCATTATTGGAAAATAAGCTTCATGAATATAGAGATTTTTATTTGATTTACTCATTGCTGTATCTCTAGTGCTTATAAGAGTACCTATAAGTGTTTAATGAAACTCATTTCAATGAATGGATAAACTTTGTGAAATATGACATTGGAAACAGATGTTATTTAATATAACAACTATCTGGAATCAGGAGATGGAGAGTCACATCTTTCATATGCCATTTACTATTTTCATGACTTTGAGAAAATAACCCGTATTTTTCAATTTCTCTAGCCATAAAATTTTTTCCACCAAAAAATGTGAACAAATTTAATACCCAGAAATACTTAGCAGCCCAATGTTGATTTCTAAATAACATTCTAAAGGACCAGAGGCCTTTTGAAAACTGGCTGATTCCAAGGGTGAGATAGGGAAAATAAAAATGAGCCTGGAATACCTTGTGCCAGAAGTTAAGTGAGTGCTCAAAAGATGACAGGCTTAGACCAAAAGACACAGGAATCCCATTAACCAAATCTGGGACAATCTGACCCAAAATTAATAAAGATAGTAACCCAGTGAATAAAATATGAGCACATGGATTTATAGTGCTAGGAAGGAAGGAAGAAAAGGAGGGAGGGAGGGAGGGAGGGAGGGAAGGAAGGAAGGAAGGAAGGAAGGAAGGAAGGAAGGAAGGAAGGAAGGAAGGAAGGAAGGAAGGAAGGATTCTAATAACATAATTCTGTGACCACATATCTGGACCTTTCTGCAATTTGATCTCTTGCCCTGCTTGAATGATGACTAGGCAGTTTTGCAGTTTGATCTCTTGCTCTGTATACATGACATTCCACCACAACCCTGCATTGTGTTTAACTGCAAAACTTGTTTTACCTGTTTAGTTTATAGGCTTCAAGGGAAACTGAGGCATTGGCCCATATCTTGTGACACCATCCCAACCATATCTTATGACTGATGCTATTGGCCATATCTCATGACTCTACCACCTGACCACTAGTCAGCAGAAACTGGAGATGCCCCTTATCCCCAACCAATCTCCATCCTGCTTGGACATACTTGCAGATTCACTGTGCGCCCCAACCAATCCACTTTAAGGTGAGTTCTCTGCAGTTTCTGCCTTTAAAAACTCTGCCCCCAGTTCCTTCTCACTGGAAACTAATTTTGATTTGTGCTGAAGGCTATATCTTCCTGGTTAGCAAACCATATATGAATAAAACTCTTTTGCTTCATTGCAGGGTCTCCTGGAATTTTTTTCTGACAAAAGAAAGAGCTCTCTTAGTTACAGTACAGCACCAATTAATAATCCTAGAAAATGCCTATTTGAGGATCATCATAGTAATAATGGGTTTCAAAAAGAATGTTAAATGGATGTTAAAATTAGTGGGTGAAAGTTTGATGAAAAACAAAATATTTATTTACCAATGCTCAAACTGTATAAATTACTTATTAATTATAAGCAGAAAAAAATATTATTTTGGAGAGGAGAAATCTTATGCATATCACTTAACCAAATGATTAAAGTCATCACCACCAATAGTGGGACCAGCTAACATCATGTGTTTCCTAATGCGATATACAAAGAAGAACTCAATATCATTTCACTGGTATTGCTAAAAATGCATCAAATTTATATGATGATGAAGAAACATCAGATAACACTAAATTGAGGAACAGTCTACTAAATAACTGATGTATATTCAAACATGTCAAGGTCATAAAAAACAATAACAAAAGACTGTATATATATATATGTATATATATGTGTGTGTGTGTATATATATATGTATATATATGTGTGTGTATATATATGTGTGTGTATATATGTGTATATATATATATACATATATATATATACATATATATTACATATTAAGGGAGAATAAGTAACCAAAACTAAATTTAATGCAAGATCTTAAATTAGATCCTGTATTGGGAAAAACACAAAAACAAAAACATAGAGGAAGTTATTGGAACAATTGATAAAATTTGAATATTGTAGTAGTCAAAGTTGCCTGAGAAACATAAGCAGAACCAGATCTGGTTCTCAAGCACTGGTGCAGGAAAAATGAAGAGTTTGCATTCTTCCTCCACCTTTTGTTCTACCTATCAGGCCCTCAATGGATTACATAATGCCCACCTACACTGAGGAGGACAATCTACTTTACAAAGTTCAGTGATTAAAATGCTAAATTCATACAGAAATACCCTCACAGACACACCCAATAATGATGTTTAATCTGGGCACTCCATGGCTAGTCAGCCTGGCACTTGAAATTAACCCTTACAAATATGGAGTACAGATCAGATCATAGAAATGTATCAATGTTAATATCTTTAATAATTGTACTATAGTTTTAGAAGTAAATAGTAAAATTGTTATGCATAAAATGTACATCTGCAATTTACTGTCAACTGATCCAGAGAAAATATAACAGAAATAATAAAACAATGAGTCATTAATTCATCTGGGTAAAGTGTAGAGGAGTGTTCTTTGTATTACTGTTAAGTTCTAAAATACATCCCAATACAAGTTATGAAAATGTTTATTGAAAAAAAATAATATGTATTATGATTGAATGTGTTACTTGAATCTATCCTTTGAAAAGATGAATTAAGATATCACTGATTACTCAGACATACAAGAAAGAATCCTGTCTTACATTAATATACTTCCAAAATCCATCAATAATTAGAAAATAATATGTAGGTTTAAAATTAAAATTCTCTAACATGACATAGGTGTTTAGAGTATGAAAGGAAACAAAATAAATTTACTTATTGTTTGATTTCAGAATTTTGACAGATGACAGAAAAATGTCTTACCAAACTCCAATTGCACTTTTATTTTTTGCAAAGGAAAACAATTTTCAATCTGCCAAGGTAGAAAGTTTATGGCTAATGGAAAAAATAAGTCCCAAGGTAGATGACTATTTAGAGTATACTAAGCTAGATTTAAGGAATTTGTTTTTTAGACCATAAACATTGCCTCTGTGGTACTGAATGAAAGGGAAGTGCAATTTCTAATAGAATACGTAATTTGATAAACTATGGAGAATATGAAATATGTTAGATCCAGAAGGTGCCCAAGGGCTACTTAATTTTCCAAAAGAGTTTAAAGTGAATGCCAGAATTTATGGACACTCAAGTACAATGGTAAAAGCTGTTTAACATTCTGGAAAATACTTATATAAATATTATTTGGGATTGCTGGATTAAAAAATAAAAATAAAAAAAAGAACCATCACAGCTAATCTACCTCATTTTACGACAGTAAATCATGGTAATAGCTTAGACCTGGAGTATCTTAATTCAATTATGCATCACAATAACTTTCATTATACAGTTGTGAATAGTGGATAAATAAGGGTTGCCAAATCATATTAGGTATATGTATAACCAACTCACAAAATAATTCTCAAAGGGCAGTAATAACTAAAGCCACATCCATCCAGAATGTACTCTCAATTTGTAGAACACGAAGATCAGTTCTTCACTTTTTCTTTGACTACTTCTAAGTGATTGCCCGAAGACATTTTGCCTTTTTGGAGTACCATATAATAATATGTAACCTTTAAGCCTGCCTGCCTTTTGTCTTTGGGTATAGTGTATTTATGATTTACTCAAAATGGTCCTGTTTTAAGTCCAATATTTACTTTATCTCCAGAAGTATGCTAATGCCTTTGGGGGACTTCGCAGTGCATGATCAACTGTCTCCTGGCTTTCTGCACTGACTGCTTAGAATTTAGTTTGTTTTGTCTTCTAGTTTGGTAACAATAATTATCTCCCTTCCAGTTGCCAAAATTTTGCTACTGGTATCTTCTGTTCATATGATGTCGTGTGCTCTATCATAAACATTGTATTATTTTTGATACCATTTTAGGAGGGAGCAGAGGAAAAAGTTTTAATCTTTACCTGAAAATTAAACAAATGCTTTCTCACATTCAAAATATCTGGGGAATGTGGTGAGATTTGGGGCTCTGATGAAGTAACAAGGAAAGAAATTGCCCTCCCTTCTTAAATAACAACAACCAAAAAAAGAAAGCAAATATTGGTAAGAAAAATCAATAAGTAGACATAATTAAAAAATTATACAGATGATAGAAGTAGTAGGCAAAGAAATTAAAATAATAACTGTATATGTATGGGGTGAAAAAAAATGAAAGAAATTTGGGGAAGTGTGATAATGATGAAGAAAGAAATGGAAGGTATAAAAGAGAGTAATCAAAATTCTAGAAATAGAAAATATAACTTATAAGATTAATAGAATATTAGGCACTCCAGATGAAAGGATTTGATAAACTATCCAAACTGTCCAAAATCTAAACTATGTGACACAGAGGGTAACACAATTGAAAAATATCAACAGAATATCAACAGACTATGGGACAAAATATTTGGAAGAAGCTCTATGGAAAGCAACAGAAAGATTGAGATAAAAACCAGGAGTAAGGGTTGGCTGAGTGGCTCAGTAGGTTAAGAGCTTCCTTAAGGTGAGAGCTGAGCTCTGAGCCAACAGCAGTTTGATGCCCAGCCTGAGCTGAGCTGCCAACAGGTGGCACGATGGCTCAGCTTAAAAAACAGGAGTAAAACGAGAAAGTCCTTTTATTATTTTTCTAACTCATGTCTTAAATTATAGTTGTTTTTGGCTACGTTCTTTGATATAATTATTTTCTCTGATGTATTTTTTTGGATCCCTTTATCTCTCTCTTGTTCAATCACCAATCAGTAAATTTCTTGTGGGCCATGAGCTTTGAAATAGATGTGACCTCTGCCCTCAAGAAAATCGATGTTGACTTCTTAGTGACAATAATCCCCATAGAATGTGCTCTTGTTACCGTAAATGTATAAGAACTAAAGAAAGAAAATCTGCTGACCGCTCAGACACATTGACATCAAAGTCCTCAAAGAGCTCTAGCCTCCCTAGTAATTCCTGTTACATAAACAAATGCATAGCCACCAAAGCAGCACTTTAATTGTTCACTCCATTTCAAAATGCTCATTGCTACAAGCAATATTTTGAAAGCAATGTCACAAGCAATATTTCAACAAAACATATGCCAAAATTTGAATGTTTAAGTGAATCATTATAAGACATTATTGCAAGGATTTCATTATCCTCCATAGACAATAATGTAACTAAAATTCCTTGATTAGTTTGAAATACATTTTGTAGAAAGCAAAGCTTTCAATAATTTATTCGTTATTCACAGATATATAGACTTGATGGATCTCAACAATTAGTTCTCAATGAATTTAATTTTTAAATCTTTCAAACAAGCAATTATTTTAAATGTCTTGCAGATTTTTTCAAAAATATTGTTCAGTGTAGCTGCTACATCAAAATGTAATACTATAATAATTTAATAGTCATAATGAATTTATCCAAAAATTAAGTTCCATGAGTTCCTTTGTGAAAGACCGAGCTTTTGATATTTAATTATTTAAATTATAGTTAAAGCCTATATTCTCTTTACAAAGAGGTGTTTTAGGCAGTCAGCTATCTACTAGGTTGATAGGACTTTATCAGGGGACAACCTGGGACAGTAGAGAAAACATTGATCTGGAAATTGAGAGACCAAAATTCTATATTTCAATTCACTAGTATTAGTAAGTGACATTAGAAAATCAATTTCTCTCTACTGACAATTTTAGAAGAAACTAACTTAAAATTAGCAAATACCCCACAGGTGTCAGACCAGTCAACCTCCCACTGTGTGGCTTTGCTATTCATAATAGTTTTTCCATCACTGAAGCCAGTATCAGCCTTAAAATAGTTCTAAGATAGAACTTCATGTGGCTTCTAACAATAAAGTGATTTGTCAATTGAGAAAAGTTTATTTGCCATCAAATATGAGAATATGTCTAAGATCTCTTTTAATCCTAAAGTTTAATGTTCTCTAGTGTCCGATATTTTAGTTTTGGGAAAAAAAAAAAGGCTAAAACATCAATTTTCTTTATTGCATTTATTGGACTGGACTTTGAGCCTTCTGACTTATGAAAACAGAAGTGACTTTATAAACCCAAATGCCTTCTACCTTTTTAATAGTAATTTAAGAAGTATACTTCATGATTATATTATTATGTTTCCCCTCAATGGACTAGTCACAAAAAGCCAAGAACTTCTTGAAGTCTTCAATTTAAATGATACTGCTTTAATGGTACATTCAAAGCCATACTAAGTATTAATAATCAGATTCAATCAGATTCAATTCCATACAAAGGCAGAGATATGCAATGCTTTCCAGTTTGTATAAAACCTTTAAGAGTTGAAACTATGTGCTTTTGTGCCGGAATTGCTTAAATCTGAAAATAATAAAACAGAACGATTTAATAAGATGTAAAATGTAAAAACATGTAATAAAATAAAATTGCTAAATATTCCTAAATAGTGTGAATATTTACTGACTTTCTGTCTGGTCCTTGCATTTGGAACTTTGCAGATAACTGTCACAGGGCTATCTTAGGAAGAACGGTAGGCCAATGTACAGTGAGAACATTAAAATGCCAGGTGAAATCCTTTAAAGTGAGTATTCAAACCATTATAAAAAAATAAAAATTGTATAATAAGGTTAATTTCATTAAAAATATAGAATAAGATTAGAAAAGAATGCTATGATTTGGGAATCACATTTGTTTCCAAGCTTCCTTAACAAAGATGAATAAAGAAAATATAAAAATGTACCTCTCTTTATGATGAGGGAGGAACCATACTTGTTATTTAGGGCAAAGCAATAATTAACATTCAATTATTTTCAAAATGTTTGAAACACTCTTGTACCCCCACACACTATATTTTTAAAATATTGTAAAAACTGTTCTTGAGCTTATTAGATCCTCTTAAGTAGAAATTAAGGAATTTTTAAATGAACTATTAGAAGAATTAATATCAAAACATTAACTGATTATTTCTCAGTAGGGTTGTTATGGTGATTTAGTTTGTTTTATGTATTACATTTATAATCAGAAAAAGAATAATACATTTTAAATCAAACATTAAGAGATATCAAACATAGCTATATCATAATTAAAAAAAAACATTAGCACTGTGATGGAAGGAAGGGAATTAAAATTAAAATGAGTTATTGGTCTTGTGTTTGTAATTAGAAATGTAAATTAGTAAGAAGATCGAGTTGTTTTTTCATTTAAATAACTTTGATTCACTATTGATCAGACACAGAGGAAAAAAGTAAAATTAGTAGCAACAACAACAGTAACAACAAAAAAAGGACAAATCAGTTAGTCTGGCATTTAGTGTTATTTATCACTAGCAACAGGTAATCAGTTGTTAACTCAGCACATACTCATTGAACATTATTCATTGCTAGGTGTAGTCCCAAGTGCAAGAGTTTAAACATTATAGCCAGCTTTCTTATCTTGAGATCACAGTAGTTAAAAAATAACCAATTTCAAAAATCAACTAGATTGAGTTCTGTAGGAAGTGATTTCAGAACACAAAATGAAGAATAAATGATAAATTCTACTCACAACTTCCCCTCCATGCATTGTCTTCCATAAATTCACTTTACATAGTTCAAATCTATCACTGGCCGTTTCCCAAAAAAGCTAATGTTTGGCTTTGACTGTTTCCTCTGTTTCGCTCTGTTCCTCAAAATTCAACCCCATCCCTCTTTCACATTTTTAAGTCCCATTTCCAACACCACCTACTTTGCCAAATATTCTGTGGATCACATATCCTTCCAGAGATATCCCTGATCATTCCCTACCATCAATTAATTTCTAATTTCCTAAACTTCCAGTTCATTTCATCCAATCTCACTTGGTTGTTTTTATTGTTGTTTACTTGCTTTTTGCTTTACATTGTGTTTTGAGTATTTATTTACATAAATTTACTTTATCTATATGGGAAACATGAAAATAAGACCCCCCGATCTTTTTTGTTAAACATCTTTGACTGATAGCTCCAGCTGCTGTCCTCATACATTTATCACTACATTCTTGCCAAGACTGCTTCCCACAATTTGCTCCCAAACTGAGCATTGCATGGGTGAAAATAGAGGTTCATTCCTGCAAGATGAAGCATTCTAAGAGGAATTTTTTAAATTAAATTTATTGGGGTGATATTGGTTAGTAAAATTATTAAGTTTGAAATGTATGATTGTATAGTACATCATCTGTACAAGGTCTGACAATTACATTCATGAAAGCATCCTAGAAAAAGTGCTACATACCTCATTGCTGAATATCACTATGGCCATCTTCCAATTACTCCCCTTGGGAAGCTATGCACCTACGCCAGGGTCTAGTCCACCCTTCAAAGCAATTTTGGAACTCTTTTTTTGGAATGGCCATCAGAGCTGTCATTATCCTTATTAGGTTTTGAATTGGGATAATGTTGACTTCATAAATGAGTTAGGAAGTACTGTCTCTTCTTCAATTTTTTTTGTAAGAGTTTGAGAAGGACAGGTTTTTAGATCCTGTTTGAATGTTTGATAGAATTCACTAGGGAAGCCATTTTGTCCTGGACATTTACTTTTGGGGAGGTTTCGGATGATTGTTTCAATTTCCTTACTGTTGATTGGTCTATTTAGCTTGAGCCTAGGAAGGTTATGCATTTCTAAGAACTTGTGCTTTACTTCTAGGTTATTGAATTTGGTGGCATATAGTCTTTCACAGTATTCCTGGATGATTTTTTTTGTATTTCTGTTGTATCCTTGATAACTTCACCTCTTTCATTTCTGATTTTATCTGTCTTTTCTCTTTTTTTCTTACTGAGTCTATCCAGGGGTTTAAATTTTATTACTCTTTCAAAGAAACACCTTTTTGTTGTATTATTTTTCCCTATTGTCTTGTCTTTTTTTTTTTTTTTTTTAGCTGAGCCATCCTGCCACCTGTTGGCAGCTCAGCGGCAACTCAGCTCGGGCTGGCATCAAACCGCCAGTGCTCAGAGCTCAGCTCGCACTCTTGAGCGAGCTCTTAACCAACTGAGACACTCGGCTGGCCCCCTATTATCTTTTTGTTCTCTATTTAATTCTGCTCTAATTTGTATCATTCCCTTTCTTCTGCTCACTTTGGGCTTCATTTGTTCTTTTTCTAGTTCTTTAAGTAAACTGTCAGGTAATTTACTTGGGATTTTTCTTGTTTCTTGAAATAGGTCTGTAATGATATAAATTTCCATCTTGATACTTCTTTTACTTCATCCCAAAAGTTTAGATATACTGTATTGTCATTTCCATTTTTCTCTATGCACTTTTTTTTTTTTTTTTTTTTTTTTAGGCCAGTCACTGGCCCTCATATGTGGGACCCAAACCCGGGCCGCTGGCCTCCCAAGCCAGTGCCCAACCACCGCACCACTTGGCCGGCCCTCTCTATGTATCTTTTGATCTCTTATTTTATTTCTTCTTTGACCCAGAGTTTCTTTAGTAGAGTGTTGTTTAATCTTCACATATTAGTGGTTTTTCCCACCAACATTTTGCAGTTAATTTCCAATTTCAAAGTATTGTGGTTGGAGAATATGCATGGTATCATTTTAATCTTTTTAAATTCATTGAGACTAGTTTTATGTCCAAACATAAGGTCTATCCTTGAGAATGTATTATGTGCACTAGAGAAGGATGTATAATATGGTGTTCTAGGATGAAAGACCGTAAATGTCAATTATGTCCATTTGATCTAATGTGTCATTAATTTTCATTTTGGATGATCTTTCCATAGCTGCCAATGGGGGTGTATTTAGGTCCCCTACTATAATTCTGTTTTTGTCAGTTTCTCCCTTTACTTCTGTTAGTAGTTTTCTGTGTTTTTTTTTAAGTATATTTTGGTGCTCCATGATTGGGTGCATATATATTGATGTGTTCTGTCTTCTTAATGTATTGTCACCTTTATCATTAGAAAATGTCCATCTTTGTTCCTTGTTACCTTTTATATCTTGAAACCTTTTTTGTAAGATGTAAGTATGGCTATAACCGCTTTTCTCTGGATGCCATTTGTTTGGAGTATCATTTTTTCACCCTTTCACTAAGAGTTTGGCCTTATAGCTGAGATGTGTCTCCTGAAGGCAGCATATGGTTAGGTTTTGTTTTTGATCCAATCTGCTACTCTGCATCTTTTTATTGATGAGTTCAGTCCATTTACATTTAGGGTGATTATTGATTTATAAGGATTTCCTATTGCCATTTTATCTTTTTGTTTTCTGGTAAAGCTGTGTCTCCATTATTTCTTTGCCCTTGTGTTTCTGTCTGTTGTATTGGTTTGTGATGGTATTCTGTGATTTTTTTTTTCACTCTCTTTTTTTTTTTTTATGTTATGTGTCTCAGTTCTGGATTTGTTTTTTGTGTGATTACCATTAAATTTATGTAAAAGAAAGTTTCGTATGTCCCATAGTCGTTTTTCTTCTGTATATATCATATCTCCATTTCCTTTTGCAAATTTCGACCTTTACCCCCTCCCCTTTATGGTTTTGTTGTCACAAGTTACCCCTATTTATACTGCAAGTTCATTTCTGAATTGCAGTAGCTTTTGTCTTCTTCTCTCTCTCTCTCTCTTTTTTTATTTCCTTTAATCTTTATGTTATATTTAAATATATAATACCCTATTCTGAATAGAAATTTCAATTTTATTCTTCTGTCTGTTAGTCATCTTACTCATAGTTTTATATCTTTTTGTCTTTTTTGTTTCAGATAGAGTGACCTTCTTCAGTATTTCTTGTAATTCAGGCCTTGTGGTTGTGAATTCCCTCAGTGTATTTATGTCTGGAAAAGTCTTTATTTCTTCTTCATATTTAAAGGATAAATTTGCTGGATAGATTATTCTTGGCTGGTAATTTCTCTTTTTCAATAGTTTGAATATGTAACTCCACTCCCTCCTTTCTTATAGAGTTTCTGCTGAAAAATTGATGATAATCTAATGGGACTTGCTTTATAAGTTACTGTCTTCTTTCCCTGGCTATCTAGATAATTTTTTCTTTGTCATTAATTTTTGACAGTTTTAACATAATGTGCCTTAGAAAAGGCCTTTTGGATTGAGATAATTAGATGTTCTGTTTGCTTCTTGGATTTGGGGATTCTGACAGGCAACATTAGTTTGAGAACTATTCTCTGCCCTCATCGAATCTTTCTTAGAACTGATCTGCAGACAGATTCTTCCTAACCAGTCTTCTTTCACCTCCCTTCTTTTGCAGCTGTCAGCATTGCTCATTGGTGTGAAAACTTTCCCCTCCTTCTTATATTTGCCCTCCTTCATTTTTCATAGGCCTTTCTCTCAATACATTTCTGGCATGTAAAATCTTATCTTGTCATTTGCTTTTCAGAGATTCCAAAGTAAAACAAGTGAAGCCAGGACCGGCATAAGAAAATAGGCACTAAGGATGGGTTTGGAGATAGCTCTCTTACCACCTCCCAGAATGGACCACCCTGATTGATATAATAAGACACAAGGTAGCGGCCAAGTGCTGTCATAGCTGGTGACATGGAGAAACACCCCTTATATATTTGATGATTTAGGGATTTGAAATATACGAGGAAACAATGCATACAAAGCCAGCAGAATTAAGTGATATTGATGAGGGGCTGAGATCATTAACAAGCAATTAACGAAGCCCTAACTAAAAAGACAGGAGGTTCTTTGGTGGCTAAAATAGGTCTTTACCTCCAAAGTGGAAAAGCCAGAACATCTGAGCAGAAGCTGAACGAGTAGTCTCCGAACTCTGAAGATGTATAAATGCTCAGCCAGGGTAGGCTGATTGAGAAAACCTGGTCTCTTAAACATGGGTGAGAATATCTGGATGGAATCCCTGAAAATGTTAGCTTTATAGATTTCCTTCAAATTTCAGAGCTTAATGAAGCTAGTCACCTTTCCCTAATACAAACTAGCAGTACTTCTTTGCTGGGAAATGCTACAGAAGCCTCGCCAATGCAGAATAGCAGGTGTCCCTTGTCTCCCTTTCTGCAACCAGGCTGATAACTTGGGTTAAATCTTATCATAGGCTGGCCAGGGATATCCTGGGCCTAATAAAGGAGGAGACACCTTATTAATTAGATAGTTATTATAAGGAGTTACTGATATTATAATTGTTAAAAGGAATTAGAACTATAATTAGTTGCATTTTGAAATAGAATCAGAAGAATACTCCAGAATTGGATTTTGAGGGTGTTTGACTGAGTGGGTCAGAAGAAGCCAGAGTCTTTTGTGTGTATCTCAAGATGTAGGCTTTAAACATCTTGGGGGGAAAAAAAAGGAACAAAATTGCTCCTTTTGTTTTAAACATTGGTTCTGGAGACAGGTCTGAATTTGACTTCTGATTATAAATTAATTGCATGATCTAGGGCTAACTGCTCTCTTAGTCCTTAGGTTTCAAAACTATAGACAGAGTATGGATATTGATATCCCTAACTGACAAGGTTATGCTGAGCACTAAAGAAAAAATGCTCCATGAGTGACCCTTAGAGGCCTGGAAACTGGAAAACAATGAGTGAAAATAGTAACGTCTAGAGTGCTCTCGCAGGCTATAGAAGAAGAAATAAGGGTTTGACCTGGTTATGCTGAAAAGAGTACGCTATATGAGAACAGAAGACCCACTGAACATTATATAACATGGAAGGGCCCAAAGCCACTGGGAATGCCCTTGTGAAAGGAAAATCAGCATCACAAACAATTTCATTGGTGACTCTCCAGTGTAGGCCTGTGCTGTCAGCAGGAGAGGTAGCAGAGAACTTTGCTTATTAATATCTAATAGGATTGTGGGACCCCATGTAATAAAGGTCAGATGACAGTGCTTAACAGCCAGAAATCTGAAGACTTTAATTATCAGTGAAGTTTGAAAAGAAGCTAAGGAGGCTTGATCTACAGGGAATTGTAGAATTGATTAATAGAACATCTTCTTCTAGGAATAAAATGGATGAATAGCCAACAAAGGTCATACTTAACATCTTGGTGTTAGTTTATATTATGTCTCAATGTGCTAGGCTAGGGGATACACAGATGGCTGGTAAAACAGTATTGCTGATATGTCTGTGAGGGTGTTACCAGAATAGATTAACATTTGAATTAGTGAACTGTGTAAAGCAAATGACCCTCCCCAGTGTGCCTGGTCTTCATTCAATCTGTTGGGGGGCCCAGGATAGAACAAAAAGGTAATGGGTGAATTTGCTCTCTCTCTCTGCTTGAGCTGAGAGATCCATCTTCTCCAGCCTCAGGCATTGGTGTTCCTGGTTCTTTGGCTTTTGGACAGAGATCATGAATTCTATGATCAGCCCCCTGATTCCCAAGCCTTTGGACTAGGATTAAATTATATCACCAGACTTCCTGGTTCTCCACCTAGCAGATGGTAGGCTATGACACTTCTCAGTCTTCATATCCACATGAGCCAATTCCTATAATAAATTGTCCATCTATATCTATGTCTATCTATCCTGTTGGTCTGTTTCTCAGGATAAATCTGACTAATATAATCTACAAGCAGAAAAGGGGAAAAATGATAAGCAGGGAACTTTGAGCATGATAGTCCCAATACAATGTTATGATCCTTTGCCAGTTATTCTATCTAGGATCCATTGGCTAATAATGAAGAGTGCCAGCTGTAGCCCAAGACCTGCTGCAGTGATGGAAACTACATTAGTCCCATTATGCTTTACCCTCCTTTTTCGAAGTTTTACTCTCTGAAAAAGGCCAGTAGGAACCATCTAGGAGCTACTTGCTGCACTACATGAAGACAGTGTTCTATGTGATGCTCATGAAAATACACTGTTCAGGTCTACTGTAAGTTGCATTGTTGACTAATAGCTCTAGGAAATTTCCATGTGCATTCACAATGGCATTTGTGCCAGGACCATTCTTCCTGCGGGCTTCTTTTCAGTGGTTGAACATAGTAGAGATACTCATTCTGGACCATTCCTACAGGATGTTGAATTCTTCTAACATGCAACTCTGACTCATCGACTCTCCATTTCCCTGATCAAATTTTCTTAGAACTGTGCTATAGTCTGAGACTCTTCCTACCCAAACTTCCTTCCTTCCTTGTCTTCTTCAAAAATATGAGACCTACGTATGGGTCTGAGGGCTTTTCCTGCCTTTCCTGAATTCTTCTTTTTATTCCTTAAAAGCATTTCCCCAAAAAATCTTTTCTCGCAGAATTCTGGCATGATGTCTTCTTATTGGAAAACTTGAACTAACATACTATAATTGATGATAGAACCACTTTTAGCAGGAACTATGTCTTAATTCTATTTAAATCGAACTTCATACCATGTACAAAGTAGATATCTAATAATTGCATGTTATGTTTTTAAAGCATGGGTATAGCAGTAGTTAAAAATAGGTAATTTTGTGTAATTATTTCTGTTTTTTGCTGTATGTTGTAGTGATATGACACAATAGAGTAGCAAAGAGAAAGGTCAAAGATGAAGCAATTAATTAAACCATCCATAGTTCTATAAACTCAAGAAGCAAAGAGAACAGTCAGAAATTATTGATTTAAATGTGCTAAATATTTTAGAAGGCAACCAGTACTATTTAAGCCAAATATAAAACTCAATAATGGTGTTTTCCTATACTGAGATAACTTTTATTAGTTTACTTAAAGTCCTAAGATCTTGTATGCACAGTTGTTTAGATGGAGCCTGATAGGATGTCAGTATCACAAATGAACATCTGAAAAGATCTCTACCTGTGGCACTATGATTTTATTAGTCAGTGTTTTTTCTACCTGAAGGATTTTGAAAATGAAGGGAAGAAAATCAATTATTAGTGAAATGATATGCTCAGCAGCTCTTTATAGCACAGCTTTTATGCTGCAGAAATTGTTCTGGCATAGCTACAGGCTACTGTCAGAAAGAATGTGAAAAATTGCCTTTGGCAATTAACAAGTATTTATTAACTTTGGTAACCCTAGTATGCATAATTATAATGACATAGGTATCCATTAACAGTGCAGCAAATTTAATTGTGTTATTTTGGTGTAACACGGTATATTTATGTAATACCTTTTTTGTTGTCAGGCTATTGTTTCAGCAGGTGCTAGAGAGATATCTGTCTCTGTCTCTGTCTCTCTCTGTCTCTCTCTGTCTCTCTCTCTCACTCTCACTCTCACTCTCACTCTCACTCTCTCTCCCCCTCTGATACAGTAAACCATTAAACATGGGTATTACTCTTTTAACTAGCAACATGAGGTTTAATTCTGGTGTTTTGTTTTATTTTGTTTTTCTTTTCCTGAAATGGCAGTTAAGATATTATTGATTGATGAATTGATTTTTGTAGTATGAACACAACATGAAATTTACCCTCTTTACACATGTTTAAGGGCCCAATGCAGCAGTGGTAACTAGAGGCACAGTGCTCTACAGCAGATCTCTAGAACTTATGCATTTTGCATAACTGACACTTTAAACCTGCTGAACAGTAACCCCCACTCTCCTTTCCCCGATACCCTGGAAACCACCATTCTACTCTGTTTCTATGAGTTTTACTGCTTTAGATACCTCATATAAGTGAAATCACACAGTATTTTTTTTTTCCTATGACTGGCTTCTTTCACTTATTACAATATCCTCCAGGTTCAAACGTGATATCAAATATGGCAGGGTTTCCTTCTTTTTAAGGTATATACATGTATGTATACACCATATATTCCTTATTCATTCATCAATCAATGGACACTTAAGTTGTTCCCATATCTTAGCTATTGTGAAAAAGGCTGCAATGAATATGAGAGGGCAGATAGCTCTTCAAGACCCTGGATTTGATTATTGTCAATACATACCCAAATGTGGGATTGCTGGATTGTAGTACTTCTATTTTTATTTTTTTCTGGATCTTCCATACTGTTTTCTGTAATGGCTGCATCATTTTACATTTCCACCAACAGTGTATGTACATGAGTCCTGGTTTCTCAACATCCTCACCAACTTACCATTTATTATTTAATTTGATGTTTAGTTAGTTAGATAATAGCCATTCTAACAGGTACGAGGTGATACCTTAGGGTGGTTTTGAAGAATCACACTTCCTGATTTAAAAATATATTACTAAGCTATGGTAGTTAAAACAATATGGCATTGGCATAAAAACTGACATATCGACCAGTGGAAGAGTACAGAGAACACAGAAATACACTTACACATATATGGTGCTTGATCATCAGCAAAGATGCCAAGAATACACAGTATGAAAAAGATAATGTCAGTAAATAAGGTTGAAAAAACTGGATATCAACATGCAGAAGAATGCAATTGAACTCTAATTTACACTATGCACAAAAATTAACTCAAAATGGATTAAAGACTTAAATATAACCTGAAACTGTCAAACCCCTGAAAGAAAATACAGAGGGAAAGCTTCATGACATTGGTTTTAGCGATGATTTATTGGATATGTCACCAAAATCATAAACAGCAGAAGTGAAAATAGAAAAATGGGACTACATGAAACTAAAAAGCTTCTGTACGGCAAAGACAACCATAAACTGTCAAAAGACAACCTACAAAATGGGGGAAAATGTTTACAAGCTAAATATCTGATAAGAAATTGAATATCCAAAATATGTAACAAACTCCTACAACTCAATAGCAAAAAACAAAACGAAAACCAAATAAACAATCAAACAAATAAGTCAATTTAATTCTAAATAGATTAGACTTTGTTTATGCCAGTTAACACCATATGGTATTATTTTAAAATAGGCAGTCCCAAAATACCTTTGCTATTCTAAGGCTAATTTGTTTGGGTTGAACATTAAGTACCACTAACTATTAAACCAGTGTTTGTCTGTTTGTTATTTTAATCAACTTGATTATTATATAAATTATGAATAATAAATTGCATCCATTTAAGTTGCACAATATGAGTTTGATAGTTCTATACCTCTTTACTAAGTCTTGGAATCAGGTGCCAAGTTCCTAATGTTATTCTTCTTTTTCTTGTTTTGGCTCTTCTAAAACATTTGCATTTCCATATAAATGTTAGAAATCACCTTTGCAATTTCTATAAAGAAGACTGTTCAGATTTGATTGGGGTTAAATTGAATCTATAGATCAGTTTGTGAAAAAATGCCATGTTAACAGTAACTACTAACTTTGTTTAGATCTTTCATTTCTCACAGCAGCATTTTGTAATTTTCAGTGCAAAGATCTTATATTTCTTGTGCTAAATTTTTCATAAGCATTATGTTTTTCAGTTTTAAAAATGTAAGTTATTTATTTTTATCTTGCAATTGTTTGCTGCTAATATAAAAATACAATTGACATTTTTAATATTAACCATCAATTTGACAAAGTTGCTAAATTTTCTTATTAGTTCTAATAATTATTGTATATGTTCATCTTTTACAAAAACAATTGTAACTTCTTCAAATAGATTTTGTTTTATTTTATTTCTTCTAATTTTTTTAACTTGTTTTGCTTTCACCTTTTTGCACTGATCAGAACCTCCAGTACATGAATACATAGAAAATATGATATTGAATATCTTTTCCTTGTTACTAATATGGGGGGAAATCAACATTTTACCTTTAAATGTGTTGTGAGTTGTAGAAGAAAGTGGGTTAGCAGGTAAAGAGATCAATATGTATAGAGATTCAGAGACAAAAATGTGTAGGAGGCTGTTGAATCTTCAAGCTGTTTCATTATGAGCAGAGAGTGTAAGGCAGGGATTGGGGATATGAGTGCCTGGAGAGTAAGCCGAGGCATTCTCCATGCCCACTTGTTTGGATTGTCTCTATTTTCAGTTCCTGCTTTAATTGCTGAATATAACTTGGTTCAATTGTTGAATTAACTTTGAGCTCAATAGTTCCTAAAAATTCTCTCTTTGTTGATATAACTTGTCTTCACCTATGATCACTATCTTTTGTATATCTTAGTGCTACAATGTAAGTCTGACTATACCACACAAGTATTTCTGGCTTGCAGTCAGAATCTTTCATCTTCTATTTGTTTCCAAAATGCAATTGGAGCTTTTGGTGGAAATGAAATAAAAGAAAGAACGAACTTTCCTTAAAAAAAAAAAATTCCCTGCTTTGTACTTTAGGTAATAGTTGGTCTTCTAGGCCCGCCTTTTATTGGGATCTTATTAGACAAAGCTTCAGTTGAGACTCACATATATTAAAATGAGATTCCTCCATATACTATATTAATAGATAGGACCAAAAGAATTCAGCAATCCAAAATAGTCTGTGATACCTTCCAGAGTGAAAGCCATTCTCTGTTACAACTGGGTAGAATCATGACTGCTGCCACATGTAGTTGAAGAAACCAAACTTAGATCTGGCAGCTATCATCGTAGCTGAAAGCATAAACTTTGAAATCATTTATATCTGGGTTTATCCTAATTCCTCCACTTATCACCTCTGTGACTTCGGGAAATTTGCCTAAACTGTCTAAACCTTTTTAACTGCATAAGGCAAGTGTAAATGATGCTGAATACATCCTAGAATTGCTATGGATATAAAAGAGCTAATTCTTACAAAGTTCTCATAAATGACTCACACTCCTCTTGGACCCCACTGTTTCTGTTTAGGTCACCCTACTTCCATATGCCAGCAGTAGTGTTTCTTTACTGAAAAGCTTTATCTGGCCACCAGAGCCAGTTTTGGTGACAGATGTGGCAGATTAGAAAACCTGCAGAAATATTCCTTGAGAGCAGCTGTTAACCACTGATTGACAGAAGTAAGTGGGTAAACATAAGAGCTACAGTAGGACCAACTATGAATAATATGAAATAAGGAATTTATTATAGAGATTAAAATTTACATCGTGACAGCTAGTAGAAAAAAATCTATGTAAGGCTATTGCCTCTGAGTTGTGGTAGGGACCTCAAGGTTTTCTAGGTCAGCAGTCCTGGAAGTTGGGACAAGAAGCTTGATGTGAAATGAGGTGATAAGTCAGATTGGAATCCATGAAGACAGAAGAATCCATATTTGTCTCTCATTATCTATGACCTCAAGGGTGCAGTGATCTGTAAAATAGATTGGAGCTGTTTGCCCCAAGCTGTACATGTGCTGTCTCGGACTCTAACAGCCTGGAGGGATGATACTGTGGGGTTCAGAGAAGCTGCCACACTAACAAGTTGGCCCGATAGATCAATGAAAGGTGCATGAGGGACAGACACCTCCGGGACAGACATGCTTGAACTCCTAAGCATGATAGCTGCTGCTTCACGTCTGCCTTCCATTTTGTGTTATAGGCAGCAGCTGTCTTATCAATTTGAAGAACTAGACACAACCATTAACCACATATCCCCATTTGATTCCAATGAAAACAACTAAAACTGAAACATATACAGAACCCCAATAATTAATATTTTTCTACAACTAGCTAGTTTATGATGATTTGTTGAAATAAGGCAGAGGTGGTAGAAATAGAAGGGATGGGATGGATACACAAGACATACTAAGATGTAATGACAGAATTTGGTGACTGCTAAGATGTAAGTGTTGATTAAAAAAACCGAGGATAATCTTAAGGCTGTTTGTTTGTTTGTTATCTTCTTAATTTGTGATACAGTGAATAGTGACACCATTCACTGAGTTTGGAAATCTTGAGACTGGAGTTGGAAAAGATGAGGGAGTAAGTTTCTGGCCACCTTAATTTTTAAGTACTAATAGAACCTCCAGATAAAGATACTGAACTTTATTAACCTTGATAAAAAGTAAGTTTCATTTATAGGATGATCAACTATCTTGAATTGCCTGGGACTGTCCTATTTTTGCACTGAAAGTTTGCCATCTCAGCAAGACTTGCAGTCAGTCCCAGGCAGACTGGAAGACATGGTCACCCTAGTTTTATAATAAACATCAAGTTGTAGAAGAGGTCATGATGCTTCATTGTTGTCTCAAGTGGTCTGTTGAGTGAAAGCTTCTAGAGCAGCGCTGCCCAAGTGATAGACAGTATGAGCCAAATGTGAACTACACATGTAAACTTAAATTTTCTCATAGCCTCATTTAAAAATAAAGTGAAAGAAGCAGGTGACATTCGTTTTTTGTTTTGTTTTGTTTTGTTTTGAGGGCAATGTCATTGGCCCTCGCATGTAGGACCCAAGCAGGGTCCACTGGCTTCCGAAGCCAGCGCTTAACCACCGCACCACTCGGCTGACCCAACATTAGTTTTAATAATATGCTTGGTGTAACCCAGCACATTCAAAATAGGATCATTTCAACACATAATATAATGCATTATTAACAAAATATTCTACATTATGTATATATAAGTTAGTAATACATTGTAATATTAAATCTCTGAAAACCAAATTCAGATTAGTTACATTTCAAGAGCTTAATGGTCACTCATGGCTTCTGACTACTATACTGAATATTGTACTTCTAGGGGAAACCTGTGAAAAGATGGAAGTGTTCAGTATGGACTAATTGGCCTATTTGGGGGCACTATATTTGAATACTTAAGAGAATGGAGTGTATGATTACACATAATTGTATTTAAGTTGCATTTTAGTTTCTTTTGGCTGGAAGATGTTGAGAGAACACTTTCGATCTTCCCAATTTCCAGATTTTATCTGTTATTGCATATATTGTGTCCAGTACATATAAAATATAATAAATTAATAGCAAACATTACATAATTTATGCTATTTTATTTAAACCCTGGTAATCTGTGTCTTTTAGACCAAGTTTCACAATTCAAGTTCTTGAAATTTTACTTTTAAAAATGCATGTGATTGAGAAGAACATTAGTAATGTTGTAAATTTGAACTCTGAGTGTCTTCCTGTTTTCTCCCCTATGTCTCTCTGTATTGCAGATCCTAATACATGTTAACAACTTTTAAATTGGTATACATTTACACAGTAATTCATACATATGTTTAGAGTCAGACTGTCTAGTCTAAATTCTAGTTCTGTCACAAACACGAACTAATAATGCTGCAATGAACATGAGAGAGCAAATATCTCTTTGGCATAGCGATTTGATTTCCTTTGGATATATACCCAGAAGTGGAATTGCTGGATCATATGGTTGTCCTATTTTTAATTTTTTGAGGAAACTCCATACTCTTTTCCATAGTGGCTACACTAATTTACATTTTTTTCTAACAGTGCATGAGGGTTCTCTTTTCTCCAAATCCTCCTCAGCATTTGTTATCTCTGGTCTTATTGATGATAGTCATTCTAATACGCATAAAGTGATATCTTATGGTTTAGATTTCCATTTCTCTAATGAATAGTGATGTTGAACACTCTTTCATGTACCTGTTGGCCATTTGTATTTCTTACTTGGTAAAATGTCTATTCTGTTTGCACATTTTGAAATTGATCATTTGTTTTTTGGGTATTGAGTTGTATGAGTTCTTTATATATTTTGGATATGAACTCCTGATTAGATACATGATTTGAGTGTTTTCCTCCATTCTGTAGGTTTTTTTTTTTTTTTTTACTTTGTTGATTTTTTTTTTTATTTGAAGAAGATTTTAATTTGATGTAGCCCGACTTGTTTATTTTTATTTTTTTATTTTGTTGCTTGGACTTTAGATATCATATCTGAAAAATAATTGCCAACACCCATGTAAAGGAGCCATTTTCCTGTTTTCTCTTAGAAGTATTATGGTTTCAGGTCTTACATTTAAGACTTTAATCCATTTCAAGATAATTTTTGTGAGTGGTAAAAGAGTCTAGTTTCATTCTTTTCCATGTGAATATCGAATTTCACAGTACCGTTTATTGAGTGTTACGGTCCATTGATTATTCTTGGATCCCTTGTCAAATATTAATGACTGAATATGCATGGGTTTATATCTGGACTCTCAGTTTTGTTCCATTGAAATATGTGTCTGTTTTTATTCCAGTACCATACTGTTTTGATTACTATAAATTTATAAATATAGTTTGAAATAAGAAAGAGGGATGTTTCCTCATTGTCCTTTTTCAGAGTTGTTTTGGCTATTTGGGGTCTTTCATTGTTCCATATAAATTTACAATTGTTTTCTTTTTTCACTTCTGTAAAAAATACCATTAGAATTTTGGTAGGGATTGTATTGAATCTATAGATGGCTTTCAGTAGCATGGACATTTTAAGAATACTAATTTTTCCAATACATGAACATGGGATACATTTCCATTTATTTGTGTCTACTTACTTTCATTAATGTCTTGTAATTTTTAGTGTAGAGATTTTTCATGTTCTTTGTTAAATTTATTCCTAAAAATTATATTGTTTTTGATGCTACTATGAGATTATTTTCTTTATATCTTTTGCAGATAGTTTGTTGTTAATATATAGAAATGCTACTGATTTTGTTTGTTGATTTTGTATCCTGCAACTGTACTGAATTTGTTGATTAGAAACAACAGTCTTTTTGTGTTATCTTTAGAATTTTCTATTTATAAAATTAAGTTATAGGCAAAGAGAGGTACTTTTACTTCTTCTTTTCAAATTCCAGTATCTTTTATTTCCTTTTCTTGCCTGATTTCTCTGGCAAGGACTTCCAGTGCTGTGTTAACTAGGGGTGGTGAGAGTGGGCACCCTTGTCTCGCTCCTGAAGAAGAGAAAACATTTTCAACCTCTCACTATTGTGTATGATGTTAGCTGTGTACTTGTAATATTGGGTTGTCAGAAAAAGTCATGATGTAATTTTTCTATGTTTCTCGTTGCAAAAATGTGTCATGACTTTTCTGACAACCCAGTATATAGCCTTCTTATGTTGAGGTAGACTAGATGAAATTTTGAGTGGCCTCAGATTTGGACAATCTGATTTTTAAGCCACCTTGTTTGGTGTACGTTTTGTAGTAACAAAGTGCTAGAGTTGGAAGGAACTTTAGTTTTACCCATTTCTTATTTAATTCGATATGCACATTCTTCTTTGACCTACATTTTCTCCAAATAAAGCATCCTTATATATATTGAAATCTCAGTGTTAAGGGGCTTATTGTTTTTAGGAAAATAATTAATATTTTTATTATATATTATATGAACTTTAGAAATGTTGTTTGTTGTTTATGTCAATGTTTGTTATTTTTTACATTTTAATATAAACTATCAGTTAATTTAACTTAATCTATTAATTACATTTATAAACCTATTTCTGTTTTAATATTTAAGGTGAGACAGTAGTACACAACACAACATTCAAATATTTCAAGTTAAGACACATTCCATGAAGAATGAAAAATGATATACAACCTGTGATAATAACTATGCAAAACTGAATATACATAATGATTAGAATGGAACAAAGACATAAAAAGTTGATTTGCAAGGAAGTGGAATATCTATTCATCCTTTTGCTTTTGATTTTTGCTAGTGTTGTCTCTATAGTATTTTTAAATAAAACACTATAAATGTAAATGCCCGTAATATATTATACTGTTTTTCTGCTCTCTAGAGCTTATCAAATATGAGATTGTACTAGGAATAAACAGATGAAAAATTAAATGGTAAGCTCAGCAGGAATTCATAGACAGTCAGCAAATGATTTTTGAAAAGCTACTCACAGAGCTTTGCATATGGGGGATACAGAGTAATAGAGACAGTTTCCTTAACAAATTTAACTGTGGAAGAAATAACAGACTTTATCACTTTAATGCATTTTTTGTTTCTTTGCAAATATGTAATCTCAATTTACCTCCAGCTATACCACTGAAACTTCAGAATAATCACACATGGAACATTTTAAACTTAGAAGACATGGCAGAAACTAATGTTTTCAAGTATATATTAGATGTAGCCCCCAAACCAGAAAAAAAATCCAACCTTCTCATCTTAAAACAGTTGCTTTAGAAATAAGTTAATAAACATTCTGATCTTTTATTCATCTATAGTTAACAGAATAACAAGTTGTTCATTTACGGACTTTGAACAGGCTGATGCTCGAGGCAAAATTTAGTGTTTTTATTATTTGTAGCCTTGGGGTTTGGCTATGTAACACTTCCCACTCACTGCCAGTCTGTATTTTTGCCTGGATTAATTAAAATATACTACATTAAAAGCCAAATCGATTCTGGCAGCTATCTAGGGCATTAATGGTGACAAAATTCAAATTTGTGATTTCCAAGAAGAGTAGGTTTTATTTTATTCCTGTTATGATCTTATAAATACTGCACCATATTCCCATAACAATGTGTCTATAGAGAAAAAAAAATTCTACATTGTTCAATTAAAACTGTTTAGCTTAGTTAGTACTTTACTACATACCTGAAAAGTGTCCTGGCTTTATATAAATTATCGTTCCTCATGTGAGATTGCCTTTTCATACCAGAACAGAAATCTAGCTAATTCTTTTTAATGGTTTTTTGGTATTCCATTGTATGGATCTACTGTAGTTTCACTGATAATTCATTGATGTCATTAGGTTGCTTCTAGTCATTTGTATTATAAGCAAGCTGCATAACTATTTCTATTGTTTTATTCCCTTTTATGACTATATCTATAAAATAAATTCCTAAAAGTAGATATGCTGGGTCAAAGTGGAAGCGTATTTTCAACTTTGAAAGATGCTATCAATTTCCCTGTCAAGAGTTTCAATGTTATATGATTTTACATGTTTCTCCATGCTTTTATTAACATCAGACAGTATTAAGCTTTGTATTTGCTGCCAATTTGATAGCCGAAAAAAACTGGTCTTGAGGTACATTTTATGAATTAGTTGTAATCTTTATTTGAAAGTTTGAGAGCCCTGGATACAGATTTGCCTTTATTGCAGCTTCTCAAGTTGAATATTGTTAGCAGGAAATTGGCAACTTAAGGGGCGAAAGGAGTCTTTGATGGTACTTTGGAGATCTCATGAAGGGCACCCATTATTTCCTTAATGAAAATTCTACATGAAAATGAACCTTAAGGGTTTGTAGCTTCTTTAAAGTACCCAACATAAAATAAGATAATGCAGGAAAGCAATTTGAAGTTAAAATAAATTGTTTCATGTAGTAGAAGACTGTAGATTCTTGAACGTGAAGAGACATTATGAAAATCTTTTTGGCAGTTAGACCATTTAATTTTCCTGGTTACACATTGGAGATTTGATTGTTCAAGAGTTAATAAGTCTGTATTTACCTCCAACCCATGAAAACATATAGTATGAGTTCAATAGGGGTTTGAGATATATCTAGTCATGGATAAAAGAAGCCTTCAGACTCAATATGAATAAAGGTTTGTCAGGGTTCATCTCTTCAAGAGATGGAAATGAGATGAGCTTTCCTGACTTTTGTGGGGTTCTGCTCTGTCTAACCCCATTGAAATGGTTATAGCCTGAGGAATCCTCTCTTTGACAGAAAAACCCTGCTCCATTTGAAATTTCAAATCTCTAAATAATAATTTTTATTAAAGCACTAGTTTCTTCCCTAATAGCTTCCCTCTATGTTCAATTTAAACTGTAGCATATTCAAATTAAATAAATATAAATAGTGTTATTATGCATGACCATTTTAAATATTAACATAGCTAAATATTTATAGGAAATGAAAACGAAAACTGAAATGGCAAAGTAGTTGTTAATAGTTAATGACAGTTTAGGATTTTAAAATCCCACTGGAAAAAAAGTGGTTTTGGAGTTTATGCTATTTTCTTTATAGAACTGATGAATTACAATTGTGTACAAACCACAGATAGGAGGAAAAACATGGAAGAACTATTAAACATATTTAAAACCATACATGCATAAAACTTCAATTCCTGAGAAATATCATAAACTCATTAAAGAGATGAATGGAACACATCCTGGAAAAGGAAAGGCTTCCACCATCATTCCACACCTGAAAAAAGAAGAGTAAAACAAAACAAAACAAAACAAAAAACACAACCCTATTTTGTTTACATAATTAAAAAGACCTTGTAATTCCTAAACAATAGGAATTCCTGGTACATAGGAGTAAGCTCCTTTCAGAATATAAAAGTAATTAAAAACTATGAAGTAAAAAATAGCCTATATAATTAATCTATATGGATGCAAAGGACCTAAATAAAAATCTTAGCTGATTTTGTTTCATGGCATTGGTGACACTGCAGTACATGGTAAAAAAAATAATCTTTTGAATAAATGATGCTAGGTCACTTGGAATCCATATGAAACAAAAAATACATTTTGATCTCTGTCTTATATCATACACAAAAATCATTCCAGGTGGGTGGTAGTTCTAAATGTGAAAGTTAAACAATAAGGCTTTTAGAAGATAACATAGGACAATATATTTACTAGCCATGAATAGCCAAAGATTTTCTGGGGCAAAAACAGCAGTACCTACATCGAAAAGAATAGTGGTAAATTATGCTATATTAAAATTAAAAATTGCTATTTATCAGTCATGACCAATAGATTAGTAAAAAGTCAGGGCACAGAGTGAGAGAAGATATTTGACATATCTGATGAAAAATGAAAGAAATACATACATAGATGCTACAAACCAATAAAGCAACAATTTTTTAAATAGGCAAAGAATTCAATAAGCATTTCACACGACAGATTATCCAAATGGACAATAAACATATAAAACTTTACTCACTTCATTAATCATCAGAAAATGCAAATAAAAATTTAAGTTACCATTGTATCCTCCAAGAATGCTAAAATAAATAAATTAAATTAAATTAAATTTTTAGAAAACTAACACCAACTACCAGAAGTTGACACGGATGGATGACAGGAAGACTTCCAGACACTGCTAGTGGTAGTATAAATTACTTCCAAATACGTTGGAAAACTATTTTGCAGTATCTACTAAATCTGAGTGTATGCATACGCTATGACCCAGCAATTCTATCTACCCATCAGAATTGGGTTGTGTGCATATACTCAGTAAAAGATGTGTCCATGAATGTTCACAGGAACACTGTAGTAATCTCAACTGTACCCGCCTCAAATGCCTATCAACAATAAGATAGATGTGTGAATTATATTTATAAAATGCAATCATATAAAGCAAGAAGAGTAAATATCCTATTCATAAATTATGACATAGACAAATCTGTATTATAGAGAAGGCTGAGCAAAATAATTTGGAAACAAGAGATACTGCCAAATTCAACTGGGAGTTGCCAAAGAACAAAGTCTGAAAACTTTATTTGATTTGGTAATGGGGAAGTTATTAGTGACATAAAACACAATAAAAGAAAAGAAATTACATTGGGTTAATGACTGAAAGAGGGAGGATACAGTAATATTATTGAGCAGCATGAATCAAAAGTGGCAGAGAGGTTGAATTATAACCAGGGGGAACCAAGAAAGATGGGACAGCATAGGAAATTAAGATGAAATATAATTATTGAAAATATTAGCTGAAAGAATATAAAATACATTACAGGGACTGATAAAACTTAGGGTGCTTATTAAAAAGTAGGGCAGTGCAAAGATAATTAGAAAAAACAATGCAAAAACAGATAAATGAAGGAATGAGGAAGCAGTATAAAAAGCAGAAATTTAAAAATCTAATGCCCAAAGAGATATTTGCAATAAGGGCAGTGAGTCTCAATTATGAAATGAAAAATTACTGAATAATATCATTCTTCCCCTATTTAGTATCTCAGTAAATATGTGTTTTATTGTCTTCCATAGATAACAAATTAAACTGCAAAGGCTTTCTTTGTTTTACAATGTTAGAAGATTTCAGAGTTGGCAGGCAGTTTGAAACTCATGTAGCCCAAATATCTAGTGTGTGATTTCTCCCTGCATGTTTTTTCTCTAAGTGGCTCTTCAGCCTGTTTGTTCTGTTTCACAGGAGAAGCTCCCCTTCTTATAACACAAAACATTAACATGGTTGATAATAGAATTGATAAACAATTTTACAAAACAAGTTTCGTTCTTCTTCTATGTGGCAAATTTTCCCATATCTGCAGGCACCCTTGGTGTTTCAGATTCTTTCTGTATAACAGTTTGTCAAATTCAAATGTGATCAAACTCAAGCTTCTTTTCTTAAAGAAAGATGCCAGGATTAGATACATGATTTAACTGAGAGTCTAAAAGCTTGAATACTAGGCCTCTCTCTATCCTTGGTTCTGGCATCATTTTGTTGATATTCCCCATTGCCTAGATAAAAGTGAATATCCAAAATTGAGGACTTTCAATTCCTCATTTGAAATTTATTGTGTAGTTTAAAGAACAAACTAAAATTGTAACCAGACTTGGTTTAAGACAACTCTATATATTGTCCTAATTTTGGGTACACTACAGAGACATCAGTCCCCCTGCACAAAACAATTTGCCTAAATTTACTATGCCCTTTAAATATTCCTCTCCCTGTGCTGGAAAATTCTCCAGCTGTTATGGACTAAATTGTGCCCACTCCCGCCGTCAATTCATATGCTGAAGTTCTAATCCCCAATATAACTATAATTGGAAATAGGGCCTTTAAAGAGGTAATTAAGGTGAAAGAGGTATTAAAGGTGGTGCCCTAATCCAATAAGACAGGTGCCATTCTAAGAAGGAGAGAGATAACAGGGCCAATTGAAGATGCAGCAAGAAAACAGTCATCTTTAAGACAAGGAGAGAGGCCTCAGAAGACACCAAATGGGCCCACAACTTGATCTTGGACTTCCAACCCCCTGAACTGTGAGAAATTAAATTTCTGTTATTTAAATCACCCAGCCTGTGGTATTGTGTTACGGTAGCGCTGGCTGACTGATACAGAACCCCAGGGCCTTCTCCTTAGTACAGAACCATATGCTATCATCCTGAGAGAGTCTTCTGTTCCCTGTTTATCTACCAACCTATCCTCATCGCAAACTAATGCAGTTAGGCCAAGTAATACGTATTCCTTAAGTGACAGAAGATAAAACTCTATATGCTAGGATTTGTTCATCTGTTGGCTGGAGACGTGGTTTCAGCATTAAAAATCATCTTCTTTAAAACATCTCCCAAGTGTCACTTTGTCTAGTTATGTTCAGCCCCTCACTTTGGATTGTATGAGCAAATTGGAGCATATCCAGAAGAGAGAAAAATGGAATGGTGAGGAACACATGTCTTAAGACAAACATTAGAGGAAAGATTAATATGAACTGAGAAGAGAAGACTTCCAGTATTTTAAGTGCTGCTGTGAAGAAGAGGTATTGGTCTTTATGACTCTGGGTAGAGGTCAAATTAGAAACATACTCGATAAGAAGACCCAGACAGGTTTCATCACCTGTATCTAATAGATATATCAGTATTACAAGTCCAAAACTGAATCCTTGACCTCTTCACAAATTAAATCTCATCTAATCATGGTCAACCCCCATATTAGTAAATTGAATCAAAAGACCTTCTTTTGCTCAAGTCAGCAGCTTAGTCCAAGATCTAACTACAGCAGGCTCCTAATTCCATCCTGGCCTATTATCATTGACTCAACACACAACATCAATGATTGTTTCTTTAAAAATATAAGGTAATGTCCCTTCCTTGCTTAAAATCATCTGCTATTAGAAGGAAACTCTTATTTCCTCAACAGGACAAACAATGTCCCATGAGTCTTGGCCCCTCTCCAACCTGTCTGCAGCTCCCCTGACCATCTCCCCATCTCCTTTCTTCAGACACACAGACCTGCTTTCTTTCATTATAATAGATCATGCTTGTTTCCCTCCTTAGGGCAGCTGCATGAATTTATTTATGATTATTAAGCATACGAGATCTGACAATTAGATCCACAAATTTGTTGCAACAATGTCGCTAACATTTTTTTTTATATCAGAGGGATTATTCATTATGAATGTGTACCAACTGGACAGTTAATCAAGTTTACTATTTGGAAGTGCTGAAAAGGCTGTGTAGAAAAGTTAGACAACCTGAATTTTTTGCCAACTATTCATGACTCTTGCATCACAACAATGCACCAGCTCACACGGCACTACCTGTGAGGGAGTTTTTAGTCAGTAAACACAACTGTAGATAAACACCCGCCCTACTCACCTGATCTGGCCCTCAGTGGCTTCCTTCTTTACCTGAAGATAAAGGAAATATTGAAAGGGAGACAGTTTGATGACATTCAGGACATCAAGGGTAATATAACAGCTCTGATAGCCATTCCAGAAAGAGTTCTAAAATTGCTTTGAAGAGTGGACTAGGCACTTGCATTAGTGCATAGCTTCCCAAGGGGAGTACTTACAAGATGACCATAGTGATATTTAGCAATGAGGTATGTAGCACTTTTTCTAGGATGAGTTTGCAAACTTAATTGTCCAACCTTGTAGTTCAAACATGTGTTGTATGAAATAAACGTTAAGCATACTTAATGTTTGCTTATATGCATGTGATTTAATACATCAATAATAAAGAATATTTTTTCATTTAAGGCTTTTTGTTGGGTCATATATGCTGATAATGAATGAAGGCTTTGGAGATAAACGAATACCACTTATTAGCGGTGTGATCCTGGGATAATTAACTTAATTTCTACATATCCCAGAATTCTTATTAGTAAAATTGGGTAATAATGCATTCACCTTTAGACCTCTGGGTACATTATATAAATATAACAAAGACAATACAGATAGAATGATTGTCATACTGCCTGGTGTGCAAGCTCAAGAAGTATATCAATTTTCTTAGATTTATATCAAACAGCAGGTTTACATGGCCAAAATTATTCTTAAAAATGGCTTTATCTTACCATGATGGTTATATGGACTCAATAACTTTGAATATAATTAATTGTATCAACATTATTCCAAAGCCATATTCCCATATTTGGTCTGTACATGTTTTTTCTACTTTTGGTTCCATCATATCCAGTTCTACATACAGTAGAGCTTATAAAATACATTGGAAGGTAAAGTGTTTTCTCTTATACCAAAGACTCATAATGTTTTCCAAATATTTACAAAGGTGGAAAACCTTACTGAGATTATTTTCCTGTAGTCTAAATATTATTGAAAGTGTTTCTAATAAATGCTAGCCCATTGGCAGATAGGTAATGATTTTCCAAGTTATTTCTATAATAAATTATAAAGACTTATTTGCAGTGGGAGAGAGAAAAATGATATGAATAGGTTGTACTCAAGGGAACTGATTTAATGGCTTCATTGTTTTCTGGATGAGATGGTGGACTTTACTGCAGAATAACAGATTTTGAGATCTCTAAGCATATCCTATTCTTTTTTTTTTTTTTGAGGGCAGTGTCACTGGCCCTCATATGTGGGACCTGAACTGTGGACACTGGCTTCCCAAGCCAGCACTTAACCACTGCATCACTCGGCCGGCCCAGCATATCCTATTCTTAATGAATACGTATATTTAGAAAAGTTTAGCAAAAAATACATTAAAATTTACTGTTATGTTAATATTTGCATAACTCCCACTCAATTTTGTACATAACTTTCCAAAAATAGATTATTCAGGAAATCAAATATTTACATTGGAAATTACACTCTTATATAACAGTCTGATCTGCCTTCATGAGTGTAAAGAGAATATTAAATATGTCATTATTTAGTCATTGCTGTTGCTAGTTGGACATGTTGTTAAACATTCAAATAAATTTTGATCAACCATAGAGAAAGATTTTCAATGATAATTCTCACATACTGATATAATTAAAATTATTTAAGTCTTTGGTTATATTTTAGAAATCAAAGTGTTATGGTAGTTTTAAATTCTACAAAGAGAAATGTTTTTGTTAACTGATATTGAAAATTAGTTCATTTTAGTGATAATAAAGTAGATGGCCTATAAATTTTTAAATATACAAATAAAAACAAACAAACAAAACCTATTCTTTGTGTACTCAAATGCTTTAATTAAATTGAGCAAATGAATATGTAAGTGGAAACATTCCAAAATGTAAAATATATTGTTACCAGGAAACTTAAAGAATCAAGACTGCGGTTTCTATTTTTGGGGTTTTTTAAAACAATTTTGCTTCATTAAAAACAACCCAAGTCCCTAAGAATACATCTGCAAATAATACTATCTTAGCGTTGTTTCTTTGTTTTCTCCAAAATAAAAAGACACCAGCCTTTTTTTTTCATTGTTTAAATCAATATTTAGTATTTACATTGTTTTGCCTTTGCAAATATTATTGACAACATTGTGTTTGTCCCCAGAGTCAACTTTTGATCTGCTTATTTTCCTTTGTGACTAATTACAATTACTTTCTGACAGACCCATAAAACATACAAACAGCAAGGCATATCAAGCAGAATGTCATTTCTGTGTTTTTCTAGGAGATATTCCTCCCAGGGGCTTTCATCTTCAGACAGCAGCCAGTTGACAGGGCAAAAAGACACCAGTCTTGATGTAGTAGGTAGGTGTGAATCCAGGGAGCACCGTGTATGTGGTTTCAGGATGTAAGGAAATAAAATGATTGAGGATAGCGAGGTGCCATGGAGACCACATGAACTCTTGAATATATAGACTTATTAAAAATGTAATTGTTTATCAAGCTGTAGGGTTTGAAGGAAAGGGTTTGAAGGAAAGTGGTTTCACGTGTTTATTAGTTTTAGAACCTTTTTTTTTTTTTTTTAGATTTTCATGTGGCTATAATGCTAAATACCTTTTATTTTAAATAAAGTCACACTGAGTTTAATAAAGCCCTACAAAATTATACTGCTACACCAAAGTTTGAAATTTTTTTCTAGTATGTAAATATTACGATTTTCACTAAAGATATGAACTACTTTTGTAACTACAATAATTAAGGTGATTTATTCAATTTTTAGATATATTAAATGAGATTTTAATATAAGGAAGTTTTATCTCACACAAATAAATGATTCAGCTTATTTATACAGAGGAAAGGAAATAAGTGAAACTATTCCAATAATCACCTCCAACTTTCATTTTTATGTGATCAAATATATTTGTTTTGAGGGCTTTAAGGTTGCTTGATATTGTGAATTTTATGAATTTTGTCATCCTTTAAGAGTGCAATGTTACTATTATATTTACCAGTCTCTTTATTTTTCAATGTTTAGGACAAGAATTTTTGTTTATATTTAAAACTAAAGATTTATATGATTTTTATTAAATTAAAATAACTATACAATACAATATTCTTTAATTATTGCCTGAATTTTCCCCTTAGATTTGCTGATTAAGTGTAGTGCACACAAGAGAAATCTCCACAAATGTGAGCATTTACATAGATTCTATTGAAATTTGCTTTAAATATTTAATTAAAGAAAAATGCTGAACTATATGGAGACAAATTAACATTATATGCCTCAGCTTTTTCTGGGATACTAAGGTATTTATCTTTAGAATAATAAATGTAGCAATTAGAATTCTGTTAAAAATTAACTTATACTAAAATTTAAGATGCTAGAGATGAGTAAATAGAACAATATTGAGCTATATAGACAAGCTTCAAAGCTTAATTGCCATGCATTATTATATTAAAAATGAGTCAAAAATTTGTTATGTAAGTAAGTCTCAGTACAATAAAACTACAACTATAACTCTTGACTTGATAGCCTGCAATTTTAAAACTAAGTGTTTAGATTTATGTTGTTTCAGGGCACATACATTTATTGAGAAAAGCTGATCCTTTTCAGCAGAAATGTTCTAAAACCTTTGTGTAAATATGTTTTACTCTTATGGAAACTTATTAGAAAGTAGAAGCACTTTTAGTTGGGGCAGGAAATGAATGCTTGTTCATTTGTTTAGATTTATATTTATAACAGAATTTCATGGAAACATGGGATAATTCAATGGTGTTTTAAAATAAAAAAATTATGTTTCTGCTCTTTATTCTCATCATTAACTTTTTTCTATGGTAAAAAGCTACTGGAGGTTACTTTATTGGTGTTTCTCATTTTGTAAGTAAAACATACAAAAAGCAAAAAGAAAATGAAATAAATCTATCAACGACAAAATTACATTTTTTTACATTTTCTGGTTGCCTCAACCTCATAAGAATTTTGTTTCCATTTGCTCTGACAATATCTTTAAAATAAAAGAGCCAACCCTCAAGTATATCAAATTATCTATCTTTTATCTCCTACTATTTTCTCTATGATTACTTGAAAATTACCCAAAAAAGGAAATAAAAAAGAAAACATCAGAAGTTTTGCTATAGATAATGACTAAACTCAAAGTCACAGAACATTGGCTTTGATCTTGAATCCATAAGATCTGAGACCATTTCAACCCCAAGTCTTACACATTCTATTCCTTAGTGTACTACTTTTCTTTAATCAGTTATCTTTAAAGTATTAAATTACACACACACACACACACACACACACACACACACACACGTTCTCAAATTCAAAAATTCCAAAAAGTTGAGAAATAAGGAAAAGTCCATCAGAGAGCTGATATTCGCTGGGGTGCTTATCACCCCAGTCAGGACCTACGTGATCTTAGCACTGCAATTCAGGGGTTTCTTGTATTGGGTGGATATTTAAAATGGGGCCAGATGGCAAAGGGCTCTGAATGTGAAGACAGTATGTTTATGCAGTTGCCTATTGTTAATGGGGAGATTTGAAATATTCTAATGAGGAAAATGCAAAATCAGAAAGTAAATGCATTCTTTCAAGCAGCATCTTTAAAGTACATTCTACTAGAAGAACAAAAATAATCCCTGTATTTTTAGAACTCATTCTAGTCTGAGAAAAAAAAAGCATATAATTGGATAAATTGGGAGATGATGTGATAAATGCTATAATAGAGGTATCAAGAATACAATACACTTTAAGGCACAACTAATTAATTCTAGAGGATTTGAGAAAGACATTCCTTGTTCAAGATTAATTTGTAGGTAATGTAAACAATGTATTTAGAGAGAAAATAAAATCTATAGTTAATTATAATTATAGAGATGTGAATTGATAGCTATCAAGTATTATCGTAGTATACTTTGTACTCCTTCTTTATTATCTAATGTTTGCTGAGGGTCCACTACATGCCAGGAATTCTGACTAGCTGCCGGGGATACAAGATATAATCCCTATCTTCAGTTGGTTATAATACATTATAGTGAAGGAGAGAAAAATAAATATCAATTAATTAAATCATGACTTATCTATTAAAGGTGAATACAAAGATAGAAGATCATTATTATTATTATTATTATTATTTTTGGATGGGTGGGGATGATGTCATATACGATGTTCAGGAAAGAAAGCTATGACGATGTGACATTGAAGGCATCTGAGGAGAGAGAAAAAAAATGCCGGGAAGAGAAAAATACCTTAGACAATTTTTTCTCTTTAAGGAACTGAAGATTCCACTGTGGTTGGAGCACAGTGAGAGGAGAACTTGATAAAAGTTCAAAGATATAAGTATAAAGAAGGTCATGCAGATACTTCTAGATGTAGTGGCAGCATGATCCAGTCTGAAGTGAAGAATACTAGTTTATGACTATTTTTCTGGTATAATTATTAATAATATCATTTTTTTTTTTAGACTTAAGGGTGCCCTAATCTGGAGAAAAAAATATACGGCCATTTCACACATAGGCCAAGGTAAACGCAAAATGTCTTTGACATAGAGTGGAAAGCCACTGAAGGTTTCAGTATAACATTTAAAATGATTACTGCAGGAATTATGTAGTGGTAGATTAAAGGGATTAAACAGGAGAGGCAGGCAGACCATTTAGTTGAAGTATTTTGACCAGGCAAGAGATGACAGTGGCATGGACTAGAAAAATATTAGCAAATTTAGAGGACATCTGGATATAGTTGAAAGACGATTTAGGAGGCAGAATGAACAGGCCTTGTTGTTGCATTAAATGTAGGAATAATAGACTCAAAGATTTTTTAAAATATAATTATGATCACTCTTAGGACACCCTTTGAAGTGGATATTCCATTATCATGTCATGAAGAGAAATGCCAAAAGAAAAGCATGTCTCTATTAAAAATATATATATTAAAATTTAAAAAAATAGAGCTAACATAAGAAAACATGGTCTTAAGTATAAAATCCATGTGTGCAGGACAGTAAAGCACAATCCAGGATGGATTCTCAAAATGGATGAGAGGCTGTCAGAGGGTCTGAGGAGTCAACTTGACCTTCACCAATACGGAGCACCAGATAATAATTAAACATGGCACAATATGATTAATGATTTTTGTGTGTTCATTTCACAACAGAAGCATAGGAAAACACTTTAATCAAGTTGCTTACTTTCCTTTGCCCTTTTCTCTTTTTTCCCCCAGACAGCAAGGACTTCTAATGCTTCCCCTGCCCTGCTCATTGGATGTCTCTGCGCTCAAGGTAAACAGCCATTTATGTTATACCTCCTTAGTCCCAATTTATTCAAGGGACTGGATTCACACCAATTCATTTGTTTCTGTGATGCCTGAGGTCTATTTTTCTAACAGGGTTTGGCAAATCTTGGTTGATGACTGGCTACCACGTGCCTATTTGTGTAGCGTCTTCCCTTCTCGATGTGGTCTCCTGCGTTAGGAAATACTTTTTATTCAAAATGCATAGGCAATAGAAATGGTTTGCTGAGCTGAATATCAAAACCCTGCACTTCACATACCTGAGAAGAACATTTTTAAACAAAGGTAGATGACAAGATGAGAATCCAGAAAGCATGTTTTCTTAGAACCAGTAATAACCTCAACTTGTCTATGACTTTTTGATACTCAAGTTATTTTGGGGTCAAATAGGGAAAATACCATCCTTGCTTAGCTTGGAGGTCCTTTTGACAATTAATAATATGATCAGGATAATGTGAAAGGGCAATTTAAAACTTTATTTGATAGTTTTGCTAAAGTGTTTAGGTCCTCATACTGTACATGTGTGAGGTTCCGCTCATTCAGATACATGAAGCCAGATCTCCACATTTATTGACTGATCTGTATAATATTGCTCAGGATTAACAGGTAAGGTACCAAACTGCTGTTTCATAAGAACTGTTTCATTGCACTGTGCAGGAACTATTATGCCATCTAATTTAAATTTTCACTTCAAACAGGAAAGACTCTTTCGGGTAAGTGGGCTTTTTATTCAATTCACCATCCCTTTTTCATATCATGGGGGGAAATAGCTTATACTCTGCATACCAGGCTGCCCAAGAAGCAGCACATTTTTCAATTAGAGGAAGCCTTCTTAATCATGAGTAAATATCAGAATTACCTAGGAGGCTTTCTAGGCTTTACACACATGGACTCAACCCCTGGAATATAGTAAAAAGCAGGATAGTCTGGTAATTAAAACTGTGTGCTTTCAATTAGGATTTTTGGTGTCTTTGCTGAACACAAATTGACCATATGTGTGTTTATTTCTGAACTCTCTATTCTGGTCCACTGCTCTAGTGTCTGCTTTTATGTACTCTGATGATTATTACAGCTTTATAATATAGTTTGAAATCAGGAACTGTGATGGATGCCTCTTTGTCTGTTCTTTCTCAAGATTGCTTTGGCTATTCAGTCTTATGTGATTCTGTATGAATTTTAGGATTTTTTTTTCTATTTCTGTGGAAAATACCATTGGAATTTCAATAGGGATTGCATTGAATCAGTAGATCACTTTGAGTACTATGTGTATTTTAACTATTCTGATCCATGAATAAGGAATATCTTTCCATTTATTTGTGATATCTTCAATATCTTTTATCAATATCTTTTAATTTTTAGTGTACACATCTTGGTTAAATTTATTCCTATTTCAATATTTTGATGCTATTACAAATGTGATTGTTTTAATTTCTCTTTCAGATAGTTCAGTGTTAGTGTATGGAAATGTTTTGAGAAGGGTACTGGTAATAAAACTGCTAAAGTAATTCATTGAAAACTCAATATTGTTTTAATTTTGACATTTTATATTTTAAAATAATATCAAAGTTCTGCCAAAGATAAGGATTTTAATTTTTTGAAACAAATAAGAATCACATGTTGTGTGAAGCTAGTGGGTACATATGAAATACTAGACTGAAGAAGAAATATAATCAACTGATAAGCACTTGCATATAAGCATAGTTATGATGCTTTACAGGCATTCTCATTAAGAGTTTGAAGTTCACCTAAATTGGTACTTATGATTTGTTTTGTTACATGACATCAGGATATTTGAAATTTTGGAAATCCAATGTTTTGTCTCCTTTATTTTTTTTATTTTATTTTATTTTTTTGAGGGCAATGTCACTGGCCCTCATATGTGGGATCCAAACCGGGGCTGCTGGTGTCCCAAGCCAGTTCTTAACCACTGCGCCACTTGGCCGGCCCATGTCTCCTTTATTTTTTGGTACATTTCATTGTCTAGCACAATACATAGCTTAGTACATAGCTTTTAAATTATTAAGTTAATAATTTAAATCTCTAATAACAAAAATCTACTATATTGAGTTACAGGAATAGAAAGTTTTACTGAAGATACCTTATTAAAACCTAAAATTCTGGGCTAGAAAGTTTGAAACGTATTCTTTTTTGGTCAAAAAGTAGTTGAAGTTTGTAAATAAAAGCAGGGTGCATGCTCAGCTGAGGCAGACTATCTGATGCAATGGGTCAGAGATCGCAGAACAGGAAAGTGTAAAGTATTGATAAAGATATCATTGAATGGCATAGTCTAGAAAGAAAGAGGAGAAATCGGGATTATTATATTCTTATGGGAACATTGGTAAAGTAGTTTGAAAGAGGCTCTGAGTACATGACACTCTTCTGGGAGTGGATGTGAACAGAAAATAATAGAAGGTCTGTAATTTGTGGCCTGGGAGAAGGGATGGACAGGGGAAGAGAGCTCAGGAAGACTCAAAGGACAGTAGAGCAGTACAGTGGTTCAAGGACATTTGTCCTTTTCCAAGAGCTGATTTTCAACCTAACTTAAGAAGACTGATGAGGAAATAAAACATGCTTTACTCACCTTAACATAAATTTAAAATATCTTCTACTTCTGTGGTGTCAATGTAAACAAACAAACAAACGAGCACAAAACTCAATTCTAAAGAAAAAAGCTGCAGTAGAAGAAATTATCTATTTTTCCCTCAGACTTAGCAGGTAGTACAGAAGAAGATATACTGCCAATAACTATTTAGCATTTTCCATTTCCTTGCTCCATACATCTGAGTGACTAATGTTGCTTTCATTATGACATTATCTATTATGACTACCATTAATAGACCTTATTTGAAATGATAAAAGAATTGCTGCTATTTCCAAATTCTCTTGTAAGCTGCAAAGTGGATGTTTAATAGTAATTTGACAGATTAGTAACAATCTCTCAAGTATATCATGAATAGATAAAATAGTAACTTAATATGGCCATTAGAATCCAAAAATGAAATTACATTGATAAATATAATCTGATGATAATAATAATAATACTTTGAAGTATTATATATTTGCATCACATCTTATATCATGTATTTTCATATTGATTATCTTACCTAATTCTCATATTATTCCTCCCTGCCATTTTATTTCTGAGAAAACAGAAGTTCAGAGAGGACACGTGACATATCTAAAGTAACCCACTTATGAAGTGACAACACAAAGATTCAAATTCCTACCTGCTCACTCCAGGTGTCCAAACATTCTTACAACAGCAATATAACTTGGCTCTTAAAAATAAAAGAAAACAAAATATATGTAATTTATAAGGAAAGGAAAGGAAGGGCACATTCTCAGCAGAGACGGAAAATATGATGCAATATGTCAAGGAACTTTACATCCTTGGTTAAATTAATTCCTAAATATTTTATTAAGTATATATGTAAATTTTTTACCAATATTCATTTTTTGATTATAGTATTTCCATTTAGTTTTATTTTTACTTTAAACAAATTTCCTTTTAGTTTTATTTGTGATTCATCTTCCTTTAAACAACAAAGATGCTTGTATCTGTATTTAATCTGGATTAATTCCTGGAAACACACAACTTACCAAGATTTAATAATGAAGAAATATAAAATCTGAACAGACCAATAATGAGAAAGAGGAATGAATTTGTAGTCACAAACCTCCCAACAAATGAAAGACAAGAATCAGATTTCAGTGGTGAATTCTACCAAAAATTTAAAGAACAGTGAATTCCATTTTTTCTCAAACTCTTACAAAAAAATTAAAGAATAGGGAATAGTCCTAATTCATTTTACAAGGCCAGCGTTGCTCTATCAGAGCCAGATGAGGACACTATAAGAAAAGCAAACTACAGGCCAATATCTCTACTGAATATTATCAACAAAATATTAGCAAACCAAATTCAAGATCATGTTAAAAGGATTGTAGTTCATGAACAAGTGGGGATTTTTCCAAGGATACAAGGATAGTACAATATATACAAATCAATAAATGAGATATACTCTGTTAACAGAATGACAAATAAAGATCATGTGATCATTTCAGTGGATGCAGAAAATGCAATCGACAAAATTAAACATTTTTTCATGCTAAAAAACTCTCAACAATATTTTCTGTTCCTCTGGTATTAGTTGTAATTACTACTTTTCCATTTCTGATTTTATTTAGATGTAGCAAAAGCAGTTGTAATAGGAAAGTTTATAGTTATAAATGCCAACATTAGGAAAAAAGAAGGATTTCAAATAAACAATCTAGCTTTACACCTCAAGTAACTAGAAAAAGAACAAATTAAGTCCAGTTTTAGAAGAATGAAGGAAATAAAGATCAGAACAGAAACAAATGAAATAAAGATGATGAAAATAATAGAAAAGATCAAAAAAGTGATGAGCTGTTTGTTTTTAATGACAAACCTTTAACTACACTAAGAAAGTAATAGCTTTTACCTATTATAGCATTATGAGAATAATTGATTTAAATAGCTTTCCATGAACTTTCTCTTCCCTACTCCCCCATCTGCATGTATTACATAAATAGTAACAGAGTATTCAGTGTTGCATTTCTATAGGCAGGTCACTAACTCTACTTAATCTTATTATCACTACTAAAAAAATGTACAACAGAAATATGAATATAAACAACCAGATACTTAAATACAAATTCATATAAGAAAAAACAATGAGGAGAGACATATTTCTGTCTGAGTTTCTCTGGAACTGCTTTTTTTCACTTGGGTATCGAGCTGTAATTTTCATGGCTGACTTAAATATATTAATTAGCTGCTTATGGGAATTTTTGCACATTCATGGTGAGAACTGTTTGAAACTTAATGATTATTTGATTTAGAAATCAGCTTCTTCAGAAATTTTATTAAAGGAAGTAAGTGGAGAATATTTTGATAAAACATTCAGAAATTGTAAGTGACTTTACATTTTTCGCTCTCCTGGGTAATGTTTAATTGATTGGATAGAGCTATGGGAAAGCTATACAGATATGTTTTCACTAAAATGATTTTCTTTGGATATTTTTATTGCACTTATTTATCACTTTTAATTAGTTTCTAGCTGAGTAAAACTGTTGTAAATATGTGCAACAGACACAATTTGAATCTTATTCATGAATATTCTTAGACATATTTTTTTTCTCACGTAGCTATATGAAACATAACACAAACTCAGCAGATCCATTTTAGCCATAAGTTAAAACTGATTCCGTAGTTTTATCTGCCTTGTGATATAATATATAAATATGCTAAAATTTGATTGTTCTAGTGATTCTTTTTCAGATTTGAGGTTGATTATGCATCTGTAGGGATTCTCTCCCTACTTTATCCCCAGATGTTCAACCCAAGGCATACACCAGCCTACTAATTAAATGCAGCTCATTTCTAAATTCCTTATTGTGTTGCAATGCTCCACTCATTACAAGGTCAAAGGCATCGTATTTAACATATTTGTGTTGTAAAATCATTGAAAATAGTTGTATATGTTTATTCCAAATTATTTATCAGGGACTTATGATGGTTGTTTTTATGTGTCCACTTGATGGACCCAAGAGAAGCACAGTTAGTTAGTTAAACATTATTTCTAGATGTGTCAGTGAGGAGCTTCCAGAGAGATTAGATTGAAATTGTTTGACTGAGAAAAGCCAATGGCACTTCCTGGTGTAGTTGAGCATTGTCCAATCTGTTGAGGGCTTGATAAAACAAAAAGTCAGAGAGGGAAGTTGGATTTGCACTCTGACTGACTGCTAGAACTGGGACATCAATCTTATCCTGCCCTCAGTGTTCCTGGTTCTCAGGCCTTCGGACTTGGGCTTGGGTCTACATCACCAACTCTCTGGCTATAACACCTTCAAAATATAACACTGGCTTTTCTTGGGTACCTACACACTAGAAGGTGAGAGAAATCTCAAAGTAAACACCATGTAACTTCCTAGTTCTATATTCTAATTTCATATTTTATTGACTGGTACTGGTGCTAACGAATTTGTAATTAACATATTTAAAGCATTACTTTTAACCTAAAACACACATCTATGTTATATAACAGAATGAAAATTCTCTTACTTTTAATTATTACCTTTTTTTAATATTTTTTTTTTTTTAGCTGAGCCATCTTACCACCTGTTGGCAGCTTAGTGGCAGCTCAGCTCATGCTGGACATAGAACTGCTGTTGCTCAGAGCTCAGCTTGCACTCTTGAGTGAGCTCTTAACCAACTGAACTACTTGGTCAGCCCTCTTACTTTTAATTATTAAACTTGAGGATTCCGAGAAAGTCTGTGCTTGAGATGGTTTACTTCAGGCTGGAGGGTACTAATGAGTCTCACTTGATTCTACCACTTCTGTCTCTACACATTCTCACCAATTGCTTCTCAGGCCAGTTTTCCTCCTTGATTGAAAGTACCTAGGGAACCCCAGCTTTTTCCTCATTTTGCTGAACATAGGGATAAAAAATTAGAGCTCTTTACAGCACTCTTTACAGAGAATCTGGGGCTGATTAAGTGAAGTGTAGAGTTGGAGGGATGTGGGTTGTGGTCAGATCACGACTAGAGAGAATTAGCTGAATGGGGCAGATGTGTAGAAAATAGAATTTGCAGTGCTGAAGAAAATGTAGGCATACATGTGCTTTTACTTTTCTTTTAAGTCATCTTTGGCGTGGAAACATACACCAAGTTCTTTCAACTGTATAATTTATACTCAGGTAATGTGAATACAGTTGATTCACAAGAATATGATCCTAATCAATATACTTGGATCAGAGTGTGAAAATATTATCTTCTAACATCCGACATGCCTCTCAAATAGGTGGTTTTCAACTTTCTGTGAGATGTTGTGTAAATGTATAGTTTAGAGAACCAGGGCTAAATTTCATTTTGGCTCTAATGTGCCAAAAAGGATTTAGCAGTCTTTTAATCTCATATAAACTACTTAAAATGCTATTATTGTTTATATAACGTTTCCTTCAAAAGTGCTCTGATATTATTTTTGTATGTCTGTGTATGTATGTGCGTATACATATTTTTTCACTTTTTGTCATAAAAATGATTATTTCTTGAGATAATGGACTGCCTTTTATCTCCCTAACTCTAAAGCCTGCTAAATAGGAGTTAGTTAATACATTGTGAATAATATATGGTTTAGAGACACATGAGTCATTGCATGAGAACACACAGAAAAATGGACGTGCAATGCTCTCCAATTTCCAAGCAAGTGCTGTTTGATGATCATTAAATATTTTTCCTAAATATAGTTAGAAAGAATTCTGCAACCTTTCTGTCCCTTCTGATTCAGTGCTTTCATCATTTTTTAAATATAGAAGACATGGTGCAAAGCTCCAATAACCTTCAAGGTTAAGTATAGCTACCATTCAAAGCTAGTTTTATTGAACTCTTAAATAACATAAAACAATACATGCAGCATAATCTAATGTTATTTTCCTTTAATTATTCATTTAATGAATATTTAAATGCTTGCTGTGTCCCAAGTCCTTTGATGGTCATGCAATGGTGAAGAGATTAATTGTTCCTCTCAATTAGCTTGTGGAATAACTGAGAGAAAATCATGCAAACAAGCAACTTCAATATAATATCCTGGTGGGAGAGGTGAGGGTCAGATATAGAATTAGACCCATCTAAAAGCAGCCAAATGACTAGTACTCTTGGGTCAAGAATTAGAATGATGGGCAGACAATTACAAAATAGATATTGCTATCTTTATCTCCATCACTATTGATATCACTGTCTCCATCTCCCCTTGGTGTGTCCACTCAAAGCATGCCTGTAAAAAGGTAGTCCAGTCAGACTCTTCCAGAAAATCCACAAGTATCAGGGCTAAGATGTTAAGCCAGTTCACTGTTAATAACACATATATTAAATGTTGATTTGAAAGAAAAGAAATGAATATATTTTCAGCAATTGTTTGCCAAAATCTGTATTTTCAAAAAGCTGTTCATTAAACCTAATACAAGTGCACTTATACTTTAGATTTAGTTATGTTTTATTGCATATATTTCTATCTAGTTATCAAGCCAAGTCTAAAAAATTATGAGATTCTATTTTAAATCATTCCCCAGTTTGTATAACTTATGATAATAAAATATTTTTTAAAAAGAAAAAAAGTTTTTCTAACAAATTTAATTTACACAAATGATTTTTTTAAAGCTCAAAAAAATTTAAAAAATTGAACAATCTATTTACCTGAATTGTACTTATATTAAAAAGTAAATTGTTTATTTTCTCTTTCTCTCTCTGGAAAAAAGAATAGATGAGAGGGATAAAAGAATAAAGAGAGAAAAAGAAAGGAGGAGGAGAGAAAAATAGATGAAATACAGAGACAGAGAGACAGGAAGAGATGAGGGAAGATTCAAGCATGGAGAGCTCCTATACTAGAAGGATTTTGAGGTTATCTTAGTCAAGCCTCTTCTCTCATTTTACAGAGAAGAAAGATGAAGCTCTGGAAGATTAAATGGTTTAATCAAAGAACATGGAGTGACATAGGGGCAGAGCCAGGGGAAGAAAGCCTTCTTATGTTTAGCTGAGTGTTCTGCATTCCCAGAAAACAAAGATACATATTTGTTATTCTAGTACTTTTGTGATCATACCCATCATATAATTATTCCCTACCCAATCTGTATCTTCATCTTTTGTAAGTCATTTGAAACACTGAATTTTGCCATTATTCAGTAAACTTTGACAGTATAAGCATAGAAAACACAATCTGATTAGAATTGACAAAAAACCTATTACTTCATTTTAGGAACATTTAAATGTCTTCTCTGGCAATACAATAGACCAAAGACAGTCTTTTTAACAAATGGTGCTGGAATAAGTGGATACCCATATGCAAGAAAAAAAAAAAAAGGAAATGATCTCAAAAGGAAAAAAAAAAACAAAATATTTTAGCAAGCAGCAATAATGTAATTAAATTTGAAATTCAAGTATAAAAATAAATTCAATGCAATTCAAATTAAAAAAAAAAAGAGGACATACAAGTGGCCAATAGATATATGAGAAAATGCTTAACTTCACTAGCTATTAGGGAAATGCAAATTAAAACCATAATGAAATATCACCTCACACTGGTTAGAATGGCTATCATCAACAAGACAAATAATAACAAGTGTTGGAAAAGCTGTTCAGAAAAAGAAACCCTCATACACTGTTGGTGGGAATGTAAATTGGCACAGCCACTATGGAAAAGAGTATGGAAGTTCCTCAAAACTTAAGAATAGAATTACCATATGACCCACTCACCCCTCTTCTGACTATCTACCCAAAAAATTGAAAAAAATTATCCTCAAAGATATATGTTTCCCAATGGTCATTGCATCATTATTTACAGTGGCCAAGACATGGAAACAGCCAACATGGCCTTTGATAGATGATTGGATAAAGAAGATGTGGTATAACAATACAATAGAATACTACTCTGCCATAAGAAAAGATGAAATAGTGCCATTTGTGACAACATGGATGGATCTTGAGATTATTATGCCAAGAAAAATAAATTAGGCAGAAAACATCGAGAACCATATGATTTCACTCATATGTGGGATATAAACCTGAAAGCAACAAAGAACAAGACAAACAAAGAAACAAAAACTCATACACACAGAGAACAGTGTAGTGGTTACCAGAGGGTAAGGGGGACAGTGGGGGTGGTAGAAGAGTGAAAAGGGGGTCACATACATGGTGATGGGAGGAGAACTGACTCTCGGTGGTGAGCACATAATACAATACATAGATGATGTATTACACAATTGTAAACTTGAAACCTATATAATTTTACTAACCAATGTCACTCCAATAAATTTAACAATAAATAAAAAGAAATGGTAAAAAAGATGGTGGTAAATCCAACAGTTGCTGTTGTCATTTATGTTGAAACCTCATATTATTTTATAGGTATATTTTTTAAGTGGCAGATAAAACAGGTAAGTAGAAAGAAATATGCCAGTTGTTTTTCAAAGCAATTTAAACCATTATTGCTTCTATATATGAAAGGCAAAACAGAAAGTATCTCTGTCTGCAGGAAGGAGAAATGATTAGCATAGCCATTAAACCACATTTCATTTACACATCCATTGTTCATCATGACAGTTTTCTAGCTTCTGTATATTCATATTCCACAAATACAAATGTCAATACAAAATTTTCGTATAACTTTTGGAACAAAATTCAGAGCAAATACATTTCACATTGACTTATGTGTGGTGTTGGTAACATGTTAACATGTAAAGCTTTGAATAGGTGTATATTATTTCTGTTATTAAGATTGAAGCAAATTTCATTTAGCAGTTAATTCTATATGCAGTAAAACATGCCCAGAGCAGCAGAGGTGTGCAGGGCTTCTAGCCTCTTACCAAATGCAGCCTTCTGTGCTCCACAAAAATTTGCTGATGTATGGAAGTCCCATATTCCTTAATGCCTTTGGTTTTTGTTCTTCTCTAATGTAGTTCATATCTACTGCTGAGTCTTTCAAAAGTGGTTACAGGATGCATTCAGAAAGTAGAACATAGTGTGCCATAGTTTCTGGATATTTTTCTTTTCTTGCTATTTATAACCCTTATATTGTCCTTTGACTTCAGCAGATTTTAGTTAAAACTTTAGAATTTTTTTTTTTTTTTTAAGATACTGAGGCTTATTTAGAAAAGTGTTCCAGGGTAGTCCTCATGTGGTTTATGTAAAAGCTAGTGCTGAAATTAATTGTTCTTTGTTTTCTTATGTCTCAAATATTTACATTCTCTTAATGATGCTCAGATGAAAATCAGTTGTGTATGTTTACTTGTCCTCTAGAGATTAACGTTTCAGAATATATGTCATTTAAACTGTTCTATGAAAAGTATATTTAAAACTTATAAATGTGGTTTTCTGTAAGTAAAACTGTCCTATAAGAATTGTTATACAATTTAAAAGCTTATTTCACTATGTTATATGCACAGCAATAAATGCCAGTAGAATAATTTGTGTTTTCTTTGATAAACAAAAGCTACAATTTTTTTACTAAAATAGAAAAGTTAGAAAGTTATAATAGAAGTCACTAAAACATAGGTAATGAATATATTAATTGATGAATTACATTTTCAAAATGAGATATAGTATAAAGTGTTAAATTCTGAATGCTGTCTCCAAATGTTTTATTTTTTCCAGAATGCCTTTTTTTAGATAATGCATAGCTCTCTCTCCTTTACAGTAATTTTTATCAGAAATAAATGAGGCTTTAGAGTCAAGTATATATTTTGGGTCAAATCCAATATCATTCTTTTCATAGCTGTATGACTTTTTCAAGTCTTTTTAATCTTCCAAAATCTACATTTCAATAGGCTTGTAGTGAAGATTTGTTGCTTACTTCAAAGAGCTGTTTTGTGAATGAGATAATATTTGCAAATTAAATAATAAGATGGTTGATATGTAGTAGGTGCTTCATTAATATTAGTTCTCTTTTAAGGTATGATAATTATAGTTTCTCTTGTAAATGTGAACAGCTTGTGATTTTTTTTTAATGCATTTCTTCTTTGCATTTTGATAGCTCTTTGATCCTATTACCCATTCCTGACAATGGTTGTATGTATAAAATCCCAAACAGTTTAGTTATTTCAGACAATCAGTCAGATGTCATTGTCTGCAGGATGCTAATCAACAGTTAACTAAATTTGATGGCACGTTTTTGCTATCAAAAGGAACAAAGGGTCTTAAATGAGATCAAAGTTTCACAAATAACATTAAGTTAGCATCTTGGCCCACTGAGTATTTAAGCACTGAATCACTTGACCTATGGATGAATTTTGCATCCAGAATTAAAATTCAAAGTCATTTCACAAAAGGCAATTCCTCACATGCAGTCTGATAGAAAAACAGTTAGAAATAAGGCTGGAGAAGTATATAAGTGGGACTCAATTTGTAGAACCTTTTTAGTTACAGCTTAGCAAAGGTTATTAAACTAATGGTTAAACTAATTCTTTTCTCAACTGTTCGAGTTTTCTGAATGATGTCCTGGTCTCGTCGTATCTTTCTATTCTAGAGAGTAATACCAAAGACCTAACACAGGTCCTGAGAGGACAGAAACTAGAGAAGGGAAGTGAGAGTTTGTTTTAAATATTTTGTGTTCTGAATATAAGTACTTTATCAGATATATTAACTGGAAATATTTTCTTGTAGTCTGTGACTTGTTTTTTCATTTTTTTTTAACAGTGACTTTCAAATAGCAGAAATTTTACATTTTGATGAAGTCTAGTTTGTGATTATTTTCTTTTGTAGATTGTCTTTTTGTGCCTTATCGAAGAAATCTTTGCCTAACCTTGATTTTTTTTTCTATGCTTACTTCTAGAAATTTTACTATTGTAGCTCTTATATTTAGGTATAACATCTATGTTGAGTCACTATTTTTATGTAGTCCAAGATAGAGGTTGAGGTTTTTTATATGTTTGTTTGTTTTAAATTAATTTCAAATTGTCCAAACATCCTTTGTTTAAAACATTTCCTTTTCTGTCAACCATGACATCCATGTCAAAAATCAGTTGACCTTATATTAAGATTCAACTATTGTACTTTATTTTGTTTTATTAAGTCATGTCTACATCCTTTCATATTACCTGATTATTCTTGTAAAAAGGTTGTATGAGTCATCCAACTTCATTTTTTTTAAAAAAAAAATAGGAAATTTTAATTCTTTTATTTTTCATAAAAATTTTAGAATTAGTGTTTTAACTTGTACAAAATCTTCTGCTGATATTTCAATTGGGTTTGGGTCATATTATAGGTCAAATTGAGGAGAATTCACTGTTAAGGACACAGATATTTTGATCCGTAAACATGGTATGTCTCTTTATTTATGTAAGGGTGATGTAGTCAGTGGTAATACATAGGTTATTAGCTTAGGCATTGTGGTTTTGGCCTATTAAGTATCCCTGTTTTTCTTTCTTGCTTGCATAACCTGGGTTTTTTTTCAGATAGTAATGTGCTCAACTAAAAATTTGATTTCCAAGACTTCTTATAGGTAGCTATAACCAATTGGCATGAGTTTTTTTTTTTCCTCTGGAGATCTGTCTTAACTGATAAAACAAAACAGAATAAAATAAAAACTGACACAGTCATCAGGGCTCTTCCTCTTTGCCTTGTATGCCTGCTCGCTGGATAATACTGAATGCTTGGTTATCACTAAGTGGCATGAAACTTTGAAGATTGAGTCAATATACTAAGAATTATTAGTAAAGGGAAAAAAAAAACAACAAAGAATCTAGGTTCCTAATAAAATTAATGAATTATTTCACAGAGTTGGCTGCCTTCTTCCTAATTTTTATTGTATGAAGCCACCTAAACCTCTTTTTTTAAAGCCTATATAAGCAGATTGTCTGTTACATGCAGCCAAACTAATTTTCAGGCAGACATCTAGAGAACTGGTAGTACCATTCACTGATATGTGAAAGAATAAGACATAAATGTCTAACTTTGTTCTATTATGCAATACCAGAGTGGTATAAATACCCTATTCATGGAAGTGTAGTCTAGGATAAAGACCAGTCTCTTGCTTTAGTTTTCACTTCAGATCACAAAAATGGAATATCAAGAACAAAGATGTCATCAGAAACCAAGGCTACGACCATCCACACCCTCCTATTTCCCAGTTACTATGTACAGATGTGAAAGTTGGGCAGTGAGGAAGGCTGATGGTATAAAAATGGGTCCATTTGAAATATGGTGTTAGAGCTTTATGAATGCTCTGGACTCTCAGAAAAGACAAACAAGTGGGTCCTTGAGCAAATGAAGCCTGAAACATCACTGGAGACAAAAATAACAAAATTGAAGCTGTCCTACTTCAGGCACATGATGAAAATGCAGGGTTCTTTAGAAAAGACAATGCTGGGGAAAATAAAAGGTAGTAGGAAAAGAGGAAGACCAAATATCAGAAGTGTTGACTCCATAAAAGAAGCCATAGGCATGAGTCCACAGGAGCTGGGCAGAGCTGTTGGGGACAAGACACTGTCAACATCACTCATTCTTAGGGTCACCATAGTCAGAGCTGACCCAAGGGTGGGTAACATCCACACACACATGCACTTATTATACATAAAGTTTCACATATTTCATTTTTGGCTCTATGCATATTTGTTAAAGAATACAGTAGAATTATTTCAGAAAATCTGTATTATACTTTGGGAGTAATGAAGTATTCTCTATCTTAATTTGTAATTTTTGGATGACCCACTTTAATATATATATGTCTTATGTTCCTTGGAAGAGGAAATGATATACCTAGTATACATTTGTTTCCTGCATATCATTGAATCTGGTCAGTTACGGAGCTCATTGTGAATTATTAAAGCCTGTGCTTTCAAAATCAATTATTTATTTTTTTAATTTATAAATCTTACCTTCATACTTTTGGAATATGTCTGAAATCACTTTTATACCCTTCTACAAATCTTGTCTACAACTTCATTCTTTCAATGTATGATGTAATTTCTCTAAAAGTATGGGTTCTAAAATACTTATCTGTTAACTTTTTTGCAATCTTGAAAAATTTTTAATGGAAAGAAGTAAGAAACAAAAAATTGGATGGAACAATATCAAATTATTTCCAGGAATTATATTTGTAAAATGTATTTTCTCACTTCAGGTATTGGGAATTAAAAACAATTACCATTTGGCTATCCAATTAAGGGAAGGTAAAGCTAGTATAATCAAAATGTGATTCAGGCTTAATATCAAGACAGAAGTAATATACTGTTCCATTATATTTAATTTTCTAATTATTTAGTTGGCTTAGTTGATAGTAAAATTAATCTTTTCTAGAATGACTTTAGTTATTCTTACTCTTTAAATTGATTTCTCAGTGAATCTTGCTCTTTGAAAAGCTTCTCTGCTGTGAAAACTTTCCTAAACTCCAAGTCATGATCATGTATTTTGCCTTCGGTACTTTCATAGCCTGTTTCTATATTTCTATCATCCCCTTATTGCATTCTGCCATGTTCAATATTTAATTATGCATAAATCTGTCTTATTAGGAAATATATTACTTCAAGGCAGGGTCATGGCCAATTTCTTCCCTTTCCATATTATGTTTCTCTCTCCTTTCTTCCTTTTCTTATTAAAAATTATAGTTGAAGACACTTGATAGACTTTATTTTCTACTCAACCTAACATTATGCATGGTGCAAATAGTCATAATAACATTTATACAATTACATGAAGTGTTTAAAATTCTTATAAGCATTATTATTTTGAAACAATTCTTTATCTACAAAATTTTGTTATGGTTTTCAAAATCAGTAATTTCCATTGCTGAGAAGACATAATTAATCAAAGAAATCAGGGTAAAAACAATAGTATCCCAATGGATTGGAAATATTAGTTTACGCTCAAAATTTTAGCACATATATTTATTCAAGCCTTTTCTACTGAAATGGCCTAGAGGCGATGTCATTACAATAAAAATGAACACCTCTAACCCCACAATTTTCTTAGTGTCTTCCACTAAAAGAAACCAGAAATCCTTAGAGAAATGTCTGACTCTACTAGTGACTCTTATCAGTTCTAATTCATTGGAGACCTCTAGGTCTAAAGGTTAACCTTGGTTTTACATTGCCAGGCTCTAAGTCCAGGTGGATTTTTGTTACTGTTTTGTCTGCTCAGTTTTAGTATTTCTTCAACTCCAGAACTGATTCAGGTACAAAATATCTTGAGTTCTGACCAAAAAAAAAAAAAAAAAAAAAAAGAAAGAAAGATTAAAAAAACGGTGAGAAAACCATTTTTCTTCTACTTAAGTACGGAAAGAAGATTCTGTGATCTCAGGATTATGGGTTACAGTCCCTCTCTCTTTTCCAAAGTTAACATTTGGGAAGATTTCATCACAGCAATTCCATCCTACATAAACCCCAGGGGAAGTCTGAGATAGAGGAATTGGGCAGTTCCTCCTTGAAATACTGTGTACAGGCACACACAGAGCTTCTCAGAAGGGGCTTATAGGCTTTCCTGTAGGTTGAGTCTTCATCAGGAAAACATAAAATGTTCATCTTCAGCTGAGACCTAAGGAAAGGCAAAGTCTTCCCTCTGCTGTTGGTCTATGTCTTTCTGTAAACCTCAAGAAAAGACAGTTTTATATTTGTTCCCAGCTTGGCAACCCCAGTTACCTAGGCATGATTTTAGTTTATTCCACCAATGTGTCTGTCCCCTTTCCGGTCCCCACCCTCTGTGGTATGAAAACATGAAACTGAGAGCAAAACAGAGTCAAGAATATAAATTTGATCCTAGATTTTTTAAAGAATTCTCTAGATATTTCTTTAAAATATTCAGGATTTTTTTTTTGCAATATGAAATATAGACACCCATTACTCACTCATTACTATATTTTATGAATATTGTCTTTTAATGTTGTTGACTATTTCCCCATAGGAATAATGGCTAAAACACATGTATGTGAATCCTCTTTTGAGTGCCAGACACAGATCAACCCAAGAGAAAATAAAAGGATGCTATCTAGAGTTTAAATTAACCCTCTTTTCTTGACTTTAGTCAGACAGGAAACTTCCTAAAACTGTAGAGAAGTGAAATAGAAATAAATCAGTCATGACCAAAAAAATAATCTTAGTTAAAACTAATGAGGAAGCTAATTGGAGTCGTTTATCTTCATGCCAGTTTCATTGTTATACTAGGGCTCTTCTTTGTCTTAAAGCAGTCAAAGTCTCTATGTGAATAAACAATTCATCAGGTCTTACACTGTTGAAAAAAAGGAGACTAAAATGGAGCTTACAGTTCTTTAACAACTCCTCTTGATTTTTTTCATTTTTTTAAAGAAAACTATTTTTCTCCATATTCTCCAGTAGACACATAATTGAACTATTTGGGTTATGTTAATTTATGGAGCATTTCCTATATTTCAAAACTGTTAAAATCATTCTAATCATGGACATCATTTATCTCCTATTGAAAAACTTTGTTTTTGTTTTTGTTTTTTTTTATGTAGTATTTGAATGGGCATCATGAGATGAAATTTAAATTTGGTATGTTTGTTTCATACTTTTATTACACATAAACATACAATGTTTAAAACATTTGATTATTTTTTAAAGAACTCATTCCCTTAGAAATCACATCCTAGTACTTTTACAAATGAAATAGCTCCCCAATATTTTTTGCTTATTTCAAAAAGAAATCGAGAGTGACATTACAGATCGTCTAGTGCAGTAATTCTCCATGTTAGCTGCACATTCAAATCAGTGTGGAAACTTTTTACTTTTTAGTTGGAACTCAGGCATCCAAACCCCCTGTTGTAAATTTTGCTGCAGGAATTATGAGTATGCATCATCTTGAAGAAGCCCTGAGAGGACACAGTGAGTTTGATGTGAGACAGAAGTGGATCAGAGAGATATAAAAGGTAGACTGTAGCAGCCCACTCGTGTGACTCTCCTCAGAGGACTGCTACTCTAGTCGCACATTTCTATATATACAGAGATCATGAAGGGCTTGAGTTTGCACTAATCTGGAAAGGCCCTTAGCTAATAAATGACTAGTGCAGAAGTAATGAAGCTTAGGCCACATGTTTGCAGTTAGGTCCAAATCTAGGGCATAATTTACCCGTGGGAGTCCCCAGCATGATGACACTGAGGCGCAGGTTATGCTTGAAAGAACACCTTTGCTTAAATTATTCCTCTCCTTGCTCCTGCCTCCTTCTCTCCTCTAATGGTTTCTTATGACAGCACTCCCTTAATGAATTACTTCTTTCAAGTCCTCGCCCTATGGTCAGCTTCTGAGAAACTTGACTGATGGAAACATACTAAAAAATGGACCCAGAAACAGGACCTACATTTTCAAAGCTTACAATGTAGTAGTAAAGATTTCTGGTTCCCTTCTCCTAGCTTGACTTCAGACTTCTGGATTCCAGGAATGTAAGAGAAAAAAATAAATTTCTGTTGCTTTAAAGAACCAGTATTAATTTGTTATGGCATCCCCAGGAAACTAATTTAGGTACCTTAACATCATAGAATATTATACAGTCCTTAAAGATACTATTCTGAAGAACATAAAAAAAAATATTATGCAATAATGTTAAAAAATAATGAAGGGGTAGGGCCGGTTCGGTCCCACATATGAGGGCCAGTGACACTGCCCTCAAAAAAAAAAAATAATGAAGGGGTAAAAATTGATTGCTACATCATATATCTATGACCACGTCATTGAATTTATAAAAAATAAACCCATTTGTGTTGATATCTTATAATTTGTAATGCGACAAAACTATCCTATCCTAACTAATACAGCCTCCAATAATAGAACAGGAAGATTGAGAAAAATATTTTATAACTGATAAAAGAAAGCATTTTATATGATTAAATTAGATAAATAGAAACCATAATTACAAGTGTTCTGAGGTTTGAAATGTATACCTGATTGGATACAGATTAATTTTCTAGTAAATAGCACTAAAAGCCAATTTCTTTTTCATATTTTATAGTTTCTCTGAATCCAGGTTGGCTGGACCAAAGGACTTATTAGTCTATCTGCCAGTTCTACTATCACATATAGTAGGGTCACTATATGTGTTATATGACTTTATTTAATACTAATACTCTTTCTGCATTTTTATTGACTTGCTTATTTATTTATTAATTCCTTTAATAATTTATTTACAAAACACATATTCCAGATCTGTCATGTGTCAGACAACATTCTAGGCACTCAGATTACAATAAAATCAGAGCCGGGAGCCTTCATTGTGCTGGATAATGTTCAGAATATTTTATGTATATAGTTTAATGTTCACATGTAGTAAGGTGTCTGATTATTCTAATTTTTCTTGGGAGTCATGATCTTCGATTAGAATGTAGGGAGCAAGAGTCCAATGAGTATAAGGATATTTTGAGATGATCAATGTGAAAATGAAATTGCAGGTGCAATAGATCTTCCTAACACTCTGTTACTCTGTGTGGCAGACACTTTTGTAATAGATTACTTTACAAAATTATGCTACAGTTAATTAGAAAAAAAATTACCTGTGTTACTATTTGGTGACAATTAGCATCTAAAAGGCCAAATATTGAGATATTTTATTTTTTTTGCAAGGTACACTGTCATATTTCAGTGTTAAATCATTTAAATCTCTTTCTTTTCATTGCTGGGTTACATATGAGTTTCCAATGAGTGAGGTCAAGTGGTTATAGCAAATACAGAATATTGACTGCAAAGTGGAACATCCTCAGTAAATAAGCAGTCAATCCTGTAAAAGGATCAAGAGGGTAGTTTTGTGCAAATTTATTTTGTGGCTACACATATTAGCCTAAGGCGTTCAATTTTTCAGACTATAAATCAATTCTATAGCAATACCGTGAAATGAATGGGTGTTTCAGAGGAGAGTAAGAGATTTGCAGAAATATGACTCTCAGATATTAGAATATATTTTATTTAGAAGCAAATTCAAGAGGTATTACATCTTCTTTAAACATCAAGATGAGGGTCTGACTCTAAGAAATAAAACTGAACTTGGGCCAAGGAAGCCGACCCAAAGATTGTCAACTGCACTGAAATTGATTTTGATGGTAAGATCCTGGACATCCAGCCTAAGTTTGATGTGATAATACTTGTAGATGAAATATTGCAAGATTTATTTGGGAGAAAGTATGAAAGCATTTGCATATGCAGTAAGCATTATAAACTGTTGTGGCTAGAGGGTAGACTGTGGCAGACCTTATTTCCTAGTGATGGCCTTGACAATATATGTTATTTTACATATGCTTCCTAAAATGTGAAACTGATATTCCTCCATTGATAGATGAGGTCCTTACCTTTCGATATGGGTAGGCCTGTTATTTTAATGAAATTAACACTATATAACTGCTGAGGTTAAGTCCAAAGAAAGGTAATATAACTTAGGCCTAGCCCTCCTGAGGTGTCTCATGAGGAATCCAGCTACCAGGTTGCCAAGTAGGTGTGTCGGAAAGCCACTTTAGAGGTTTCTTTTACAGCTGCAGCTGAGGACCAGTATCAACTGCCAGACACATGAGTGATCCAGCCTTCAGGTAATTTCATTCCCAACATTTAAACTACCCTAGCTGATGCTCATTTGAACAGGCAAAAGCATTCTCTAATGAGACCTGCCCAATTGTACATTTATGAACAAACTGTTGTCCTTGTTTTAAGCCACTACTTGGTTTTCAATTAGTATGTAATGTAGCAATTGATAATTGAAAGAAAGATGGTAGGAACAAAACTATCTGGACTATAAAATAAAAAGATATGCTGGGAATTAAACAGGACATTTTGATGCACTCTGTCAATATGAAAATGCCTTTGTGGAATAGTAAAATGTGCATTCTGCTTTAAATATACACTAAGTTCCTAGGGAGTTTTGACAATAGACCTCCCTTGCTTACAACACAACCACATCTGTACTATTGCTCAATTACCTGTTTGACTCATGGACAATATTTTAAATACATTATCTGCTAAGTATTATAGTAAACACTTTTCAAAGATGTGTAAATATTTGGAAGCACATAATAAGTTCCAAATCTAATCCTTTGATCACCATATATAATAGGAGAATACAATACAAGCTAGTGTTTGGCAAAAGTATGAGAAAAAAAATTATATATATATATAACCTGAGGGGAAGAAACTAAGAGAGAAAACTAATGAACAGCTATTGGGTTGTCAGAAAAGTCATGACATACTTTGTCTATGTTTTTCAAAGGTTATTTATTTATATAAAGAAAAAAATTCAATCAATAATATATTGCCCGCTTTGTTTGATAAGCTTTTGCCATCTTTCAGAGAGTTTCATAATTCCTCATTCATAGAAGGACCTGTCTTTATCAGTGAAAAACTGAACAAGGTGCTGATTTAGAGCCTCATCTGAATTAACGTTATACCACGCAAGGAGTTTTTTTTTTTTAATTACTTTATTGTGAAATAAACATTTTTTTTAAAATTAGTTTCAGTTGTACAACACAGTGCAATAATTATACTTTTTACCCATCAAACTGCATGCAAGGAGTTTTGAAGGGAGTGAAACAAGTGAAAATTGACTGTGCAAGGTCAGGCAAGTATTGTGGGTATGGCAACATATCCCATCCAAACTCCAATAATATTTGACAGGTGATCAAACTTATGTGTGGTCTCGCGTTGTCATGATGGAACACAACTGCTTTACAATTAACAAGCTCTGAATGTTTCTGGATGATGGATTCATTCAAACTGCCCAATTTCTAACAGTACACATTTAAATTGATTGTTTGGTTCCTTGGTAGGAGCTCAAAAAACACAACACCTTTAAAATCCCACCACACTGATACCATAACCTTCCTCTGATGAATGACTGCTTTCGATGTCATTTGAGGTGAATCATCATCACATCAGGACCAAGACCGTTTGTGCACCACATTGTTGTAAACAATCCACTTCTCATTACCAGTTATCAGTCGTTTCAAAAAAGGATCATTTTTCTCATGTTTAATGAGCATAATGCAGATGTTTATACGCACTGTCAAATGAACTTCTTTGAGTTCATGCGGAGCCCAAATATTGAGCTTGCTTACATATCCCAGCTTCTTCAGGTGGTGGTGAACACTTGAATGATGCATGTCCAATATTTCTGCAATCTCTCATGTCATGTAACTTGGGTTTGACTAGTTCAATGCCTTTATTTTGTCATCACCAACCTCGGTGTACCTTCCTGACCAAGGAGCATGGTTGACATCAAAATCACCAGCACAGAATTTTGTGAACCATCATTGACACTGACATTTTTATAGAGTATTGTCACCGTAAACTTTATGCAACTTCTCGTAAACTTGATGCACGTTCTTCCCTTTATGGAAGTAAAACAGTAAAATATGGAGAAAATGCACAGTTTGGTCTTCTATCTTCAACTTGTAAAATCTCCAAAACTCAACCAAATCGCTGTTTTTTTTTTAGAATGAAGCTAGAACTGTCAGCTGTCAAATGATATAGCAAGAACATATATTAACATTGATGTGAATGACTCTAGTACTTCCTAAAATGAACTAGCGCCATCTGTGGCAAAAATGCATCATGACTTTTCCGACAACCCAATATTTTGAATGCTAACACATGAAAACTATATTAAAGAAATGAGTGTATGTTCAGGATCAAGCTATAATTTTTCAAGAGGGTTGCTTATGAATATATAATGATTATCACCACATAAGAGTGCCTTACCTCTAAATATAGCTTACTTAACCTTTTTTATGTGCTTCTCAGGAGGTAATATCTAGTCTCTTAGTTGAGCTGAATAATCCTGGGCAGTGGTTCACACTAACCTTGATTTTTCCTGCAGATGGTTGCCACTGCATTTCTCCTCCACCAACACATGCCTCTTTATATGAGAAGGCCTTTCTTCATTAACAATGAAAAATAATCTCACTACTAAGAGGTCCTCTGAGTTAGACTGAGCTCCCCGCCAGTGAGCTGTAGTCTCAGAGTCACACTTTGAACCATACCCCTGACTTGAATAAATGCAATACCTATCCAGGAACTGAACACTCAGCCAGAGATAATTTATATGCAGTGGACTGCATAAAGTATGTCTCTCTCCACTAGTTAAAGTGTAATAAAATCATTTTTGTCCATGTCACTAAGAAAACACTTGAAAATTGGTTATGTTGCTAAAGAGAAATCCTGACTCAACTTGCATACATATATCTTACACATATTATTAAGAATATGATTAATTGGGCTTAAGCAGAATGATGATACAAAAAAAACAATATTAAGTTCAAGATACTCTTGGCATTGGTAGTAAAGAAGACAAAGAAAGAAGGAAGGGAAGAAAAGAAGATAAAAAATAGGTAGCACAATTTTTTATCTTTGTCAGAAAAATGAATGACTTGGGAGTTATAAAGCTGAATTTCTGGTGCTATTTAAATTTTTACTAAACTGTGCCACCTTTGTAATGCCTTTATTTTCTCTGTAATTCAGTTATTTTTTTCTTTCTTTTTCTGAGAAAATTATCTAATTCTTTATCCTGAGTAATTTATTTGGGTGGTTGTAGAAGAAGAAAAGTAAATGTCCATAGGCTTTGAAATTGTATGGAATAGTACTAGCAGAGTTACTTTACCTGACTTGTTCAACTAAAAGAGAAAACATATTAACAAACAAGGGATAAGGTCCCATCTGAACTTGTGACATCATCACAAATATTAGCAAAATTATCTGTTAGGAATTCTTTTAAATTGGAATTTTTTTCAGTATATATCTTATTATTTTCCTCTTTTGGTCTGTGTTTTCTCCTCATGTCTCCCTCTACATGCAGATTAATAAGTGGTGATAAATATATTCAAAGGAAAAAAAGACAAAATTATATAACTACTTCAAACATCTAAAAAAACATCAAATAATTAATAAACCTAGTATACATGGTGAATAACTATCTAAGAAATGTAATTTTAGGGCCCGCCGAGTGGTGCATTAGTTAAGAGCTGGTTTGGGGATGCCATTAGGCCCGGTTCGAATCCCACATATGAGGTCCAGTGACACTGCCCTCTACAGCTAAGATGGTGAACAACAGCTCCACCTGGAGCTGGGCTGCTGTGAGTCCCCGAGGATGGCATAGCTACAGCCCCTGCTGCAGTGGGCTGCCATAGGCTACAATGAGTGGCCAGCAGCCAGCGTGAGTGGCTGGCAGCCCGTGTGAGCTGCCAATAGCCACGGTGAGTGACATCCAGAGGCCGTCGACCCATCTGCCTCATCTGGGAAGAGCACAATGACGACGATACCAACATGGGCCAGTGAAGCAACATCCTCTGCAACTAGACTGAAGAACAAAAAGACAGCAACTTGTCTGTTTCCCTTCCCCTATTCTCCAATGCTGTTCCCCTCCCCCAATTCCCCAATTTAAAAAAAAAAAAAAAAAATATATATATATATATATATATATATGTAATTTTAGATGAAAATCAAAGTGACACCATAATAATAAAATTATAATACTGATTGTATATCAGTTTGAATCCTAATATAAACTTCATTACCAAATGGAGTTGCAATGTGGTCTTGATAGAATAATTCAAATCTATTAATTATGTTAAAATAATATATAACATTTATTAATTATTTATTAATAAAAAATTAAGCAGGTGCTGTTATTGTAAACTGACAACTCTCAAAAGAAATACTTCTTTAGAGAAATATATTTGTCTCAATGGAATTGTCAGTACATATTTATTTTTTAAATCTTCTATGCATGCTACTTTCTTTCTCTTCCTTTTTGCTTCTCTCAAACTTTTGCCTAGTAGCAGTTTTCCTGGTTATAGCCTTCTTTTCAGCCTCCTCCTCTGAGATGAATGCCTCTCCCCAACCCTCATCTTCGCAAACAACTTGCTGTCTCCCAGGAATACAACTTTGCTTTAAAGGTTCTCCACAGAAAACAAAGCCAGTATGTCAGATTCTCAACTGTTACTTCCTAGCCGCACTTCTGAGATTTGGGGTTTAAAATATAAAGAGCAGAGCTGAGATGTGAATCCAGGCCTGTCTCATTCTAGAGTCTGTTTTCTTAACCAATGGGCTGCCCTGTCCTTTAGGTGATGCTGTAAAATAAGAAAGTGGTTATGCTCCCACACACCATGTTATTTCCCTCTTCGGTACATTTGTCCATGCTGTTCTCACCCTGGATGCCTTTTAATTTTCCCTCTATCCCACTAAATCCTATTTGTTCTCTGAAACTAAGTATATCAACCATCTTCTCCAGGAATCCTCCCCTGAACCCTTAATTAAATTAGGAGAAGTTCCCAATATTATGCTTTTAAGGGCCTGCAAGAACTTTGCACATACCTATTTTTATATAAATTCATTGAACATGTTTTTGTTGAGCACCTACTATGTATACCAGACACTGATCTAGATGCTGGTGATACACCAGAAGGAAAAAAAAAAAAAAAAGATAAAAACCCTTGCCCTTACAGAGATCCTGCAGCTCACATTATAATGAATTCAAGGTAGGAAAACTAATCCATGGAGAAAATGACCAAGGTATGAGACAAAGAATAATTCCTATACTAAATGACAAAAGGTATTACCTTATTTTTTAAGTCACAAAGAAACAATGCAGTTCCTAAGGGTTCACTCCAAAAGACAGGGAACTGCTGAGCTCCATGACCCATGCCTGAGTAAACAGGGCTTGCTGTCTCCCCTTGACCATGGTCTCAGGGCAGAGAACTCAATGCACATGGCTCCCCAGAGGGATATCAAAGGGCATTTAAAGGTCTGTCCCAAGAGCAGTGACATTTCTAACCAAAGAATAAGCAATTGGGTTATACAAATTTGTTTCAAGAATCAAGACAAGTCTCTCAAATATGAAATTCTCACTATAGGCTATCTATCACATACCACAAAAAGTTGATCTATATTTTTGTTGACTATAGCTGCAATATACTGTAAATTAGGGGACATCTTTTTTATCTTCTCACAGTAAGCACTCAGCACACTCAACTAAACTGATGTGAACTGTTTCCCTCCTGTGTGGCAGGGACTTGTTCCTTTCTAAAATCTGGTTAATGTCTTGCCTAATAGAGTGTAAAATCCCATAAGGAAACAACAAGAAAAATATAAAATATGACTTTAAATGTGTTCATAGAAATGTTCATGTAGATTTCTGCCTTCGTTATTATTTTTTGGCAACCAATCAAATAATTTCTTAATGAGTTAGCTGTTTGCAACTTTTCCACCATTGTTTAAATGTCATTGTAGATTTCTTTATATTTAAGTGTTCTGTGCAAATCTGAGCAATGCCATTTTATCCACATGCACAACGGTTGCTTTTCATTAGCTATGTTAGACACCTTTCTAAAGTTTGACAATGCATGCAATTCAATAGCCTATTGAACTACAAAAATAAGACTTTTTCTTTTCATCACTTGTTGCAGTCTTAAAATATCATTCTATATATTTTTTCAGTAAAATGTAAAAAGTTCTTTTTTCAGACTTTAACGGTAAGTACAGAATCAGATTAATCTCATCAAATCTTAAAACGTTCACCTATTCTAAAATATTTAGTAGACTGAATCCAAAAGCTCATGCTTAATATTTAATTCTTCTTCCTCCCTTGACTTAATCTTCATGTTTAGCCTCAATTTATTACACTTATCCAAACCTCCCCCACACAAGAATCAAAATGGTTCGATTTCTAATCCCCCAAATTTAGTATGATTTCTCTTAATTCTGAATTTCTTATTGAGTTCACTCCCATGTGGAACATCCTGTCATCATCTCTGCCTATTGAAACTTTTTCCATTCTTCAAAATCAACTTCTTCATGTAAATTGTCTCATCACCAAAACATGATATCAATTTTTTCTCTTCTAAACTGCTATAGTTTCTGTTTCCTTTCCTCATTATATTTTGCCTGTAAATTTTATAAATGCTCTGTCTTTAATCACAATTTAATCAATGCTACCAAGACATTTAGTTGTATAGTAAGTTTTGTTAAAATGATTTAAAAAGCAAAACAAAACAGGGAGGCTATTTTAACACACACAAGGCTAGAATTATTAACTAATGCTTCGTGACATAAACCTTTAAAGATTTTTGAACGAATATTACTTCAAGATCAAAATGTGGCTGGTTTATGCAAGAAAAAAAAAAAAGATTCCAGGTAGAAAGAACAGAACTCAAAGGCAAGAAAGTATGGTGCCTGTTTAAAGAATATTGAGTGCTCTAGTTTTGCTGGGAGAGGCTGTGTCTTTGAGTCTACTTCAGTGTTTTCTGAATGCATGGCAGCATTCAACTCCCAAGTGCATACAGCATACCCTCTTCACTGCCAAAGGGACAGATACAAGATGGCTGGCCCTCTGAGCCAAGCTCTTCTGTTGGAGATTGATTTGGAGTTTTTCCCTTTGCCTGTCAAGTGTTGTTTCTGTGTTGTCCGTGTCTGCCTCTGATCTCCTTTTGTCTGAGATTATTTAATTGTTCCACATGCTGGGATTGTTTATTTTTTCACCCACCAGACACCTGCACCTCTTTGATGCTGTCTTTTTGATTTGTTTATCAATAGATAAAAGAAAATTCCCACTGAAAGTGAAACAAGTTTTATGTCCAGTAAAAACATTTGGCAATCAAAGTAAAAAGCACATTGTTTAATTTTACAATCCATTGAACACAATAGCTCATTAACAAACTAATTAAGGAAGAGAAGAGGTGATTTGGCATTGAGGCTACTGCTTACTGCAGTCGGCATGTGGTAGCAGATCCCATAGATCTTTAACTGTTAGCACAAATCAGATTTCTGCCTAACCTCCTTTAACACCTGACCCTGTAAGATTTCTACTTCTCCCTCTCCCTTCTGTGTCACAAGAAACAAAGTAGTTTCCCTGGTTGGAGGTGATGGGGGTCAGGATTATATTTGAAGTTAGTTTTTTTTGGTTGTTTGTTTTTTGTTTATTTTTTTTGGGGGGGGTGTATGTGTGTGTTGAAAATTGAGGGACATGATAGAGAAAAAATTTCATACCTCTCACACTCCTTAAATATTTCAGAAGTGTTTGCTAGGTGTGAGGTATGAGTGCAATGTAGCATCTGACTCTCATTTTAGTCTGGAAGATGAATGTCTAAAGAAACTATTTACGGTGCAGGGTGATAATTGCAAGGACAAAGTCACATATAATAAGGAAGTTGGAAGATGAGAAGATGGTTAAGAAAGCCTTTCTGTAAGTGGTCTAACTTTTCATTTAAGTTAGACTCTCCACTTTACTTCTTAGATACTACATCAAATTTATGAAAAAATGTGTATATTATGTTTTATCTGTGACTATAACTCCATGGAGAAAATATTTAAAAAGTAATAATAGGGGCTGGCCAAGTGGCACAGTGGTTAAGCGCTGGCTTGAGATGCCAGCGGCCCTGGATCAGGTCCCAATTGTGGAGGGCCAGTGACACTGCCCTTAAAAAAAATGTCATCATAATAGTTTTCTATTGCCTGGCACCATTCTATGGGCTTCACATGAATTAGTTTATTTAATCCTCACAATCCTGTGAGGCAAGTACTATTTATATTACCTCCATTTTGCAGATGAGGAATCAGAGGCTCACAGAGGTAAAGTAACTTTCCTAAAACGTCACCAAGTAGTTAAGTAGAAGAACCAGAATTCAAACTCAGGCAATCTGATTCCTATGCCTTTGATTTTAACCTCTGTGAAATATGGAAATAAGAGCCCTTGAAGGAAACAGAATATTGCAAGTACATATATCTATCAGGGTCCAGTCAGGAGACAGGTATCACACCAGTAATTAGAGCAGGGAGATTTTTACATAAAAAAACTATAAACCTGAGATTAATTTGTACGAGGGCTAACAAGCACTCTAAAGAATACAGGTATGACAGATGTAGGGAACAGCTACTACATTTAGAGCTAAATGGGAGAATTTAAGGGAAAAAATGGAAGGAGGACAACCTAAATAAATTTATTCATTGGACAGGTGTTGTCTGCGGCCTACTGGATAGTGGAGAAATTATCTGAGATACCATAGATTGGAGATGGTTTTAAAAAAAAAAAAAAAACACCTACTGGGGTGCCCATAACACTCACTGATAGGGCACTTGCTTTGCTGCAGGTAAAACTTTTTGGGATTTTGCACCATGGTTTCTCTTATACATCACTAGCCAGGAATCTATAAGGAAAGCTCCAGAACAAGTAAAGATGTTCCTTCCAGAGCCTAATATTATGGCAACTGACAAACCAGAAATGTTTATGAAGTCTAGATACAGTACCATAAAAGGGCAAAAATGGGTGGATTTGGACATGAGAAGCAGGAAATGAATAACTGATACAGAACTGAAGAATTTTAGAAGCCCTAATCATGTAAAAATATAGTGCCCAACCATGTGCTAGTCAAAATAAAACAATGCAGCTTTATAGAAAGTAATGACATAGAACAAACCTTTGAACTCCCTCAATGACTAGATACACACACACACACACACACACACACACACACACACACACACGTATCAAATTAATTCAAACAAATCTTGTTTATTCATGATTTAATGGTGACAAGCATATGCCTTATTTTTCTACTGGGAAATCTAGCAATGGAGGAATCTATTCTCCAGTTTCAGGATTTGGAACATAGACAAAAATGCAATTCTTGTAAAACATTCCTGCATTTTCTTTCTCCTTTTTTTCCCTTCACTTTTCATCTCTAGAAGGATATTCTCTTGTCAATTGTAAGGTTTGAACTAGACTTAAATGTTGTCTCTCCCATATCACAATGCAAATGGTCTAAAATGGAATTTTAAGGCTCAGACATTTTTTTTCCTATTTATATACATGTCCTCTCCCATTTTATTAAAAGTTTGGACCATGAATTGTCTCTCCCGCACCCCAAGCCAATCCAGACAGACTAAAAAATGTTTAAAATATACTATGGCTTGTTCTTATCTATGACATAGAATCTTAATATTTCCCGGGTGATAAGCAAATTAACTTCCAGAAAGAAAAGAAGTAGACAAACGTAAAAACACAATTGTTTCTATCTCATAATTGATGGCTTAGTCTTTTATTAATAAAACTTTTGTCTCTGAAATAAGAAATTCCTGTGAGTTTCATTCAGAATGATATAATTGATTTTTTTTTCTACTTTTGGAAAAGAACCCTATAAAAAAAAAAGTGTACTATATCAGCAAGTCTGAAATAAAGAAAACATAATTGTAATGCTATGCTCTGTATTTACTATAGGAAGAATAGGAAAAGTATGTATTTGATTGTCTAAAGAATATTTATTAATATGTTTTCTTTTTATTTATGAAGACATTTTAGAAGAAAGAATACTTGAAATTGATCCCCAGTAAGTCTCTTATAGCTCAATTTCTATATTTTATGATTAAGTCATGAGATAGAGGAGTTTTGCAAATGAGATAATAATACAACCTAGTTGTTGATATTTCATTTGTTTGACACTGTACAACATCATTTGGGACATTGAAGAAATATATCTGTGAGATTGGTTTTAATGTCTTTGTGACAATGTACAAAATATTTTTTTTTTGAAAATAGAAGGCTAAAACTTTTATTTCCCAATATTAAAATGCCATTCTGCAGGATCCAAATTTTACTTTGACATTCAACAATCTCCTTCATTTCTGGAAATTTAATGTACTAAGTGATAGACTTTTAAAAAATATTTCTCGGCTAATGCATAATCACTTAATATAAATTCACTGTGTTATTTGATAATGAGAGCAAATTTTAGGAATGAAGAGCATACATTACATCTTCCAGAGGAAGGTATTATAGTTCAGGAAGGCTAAAATAATTCCTCAAGTTTGCTCAGATGGTAAATTGTAGTTAATACTCAAACCTAGGTTGGTTGATTCTAAATCTTACACAGTCTTCCCATAACACCAAACTGACTCCTAAAGCCTGATTTTTAAAAATTTCTTTAACATAAAATACACAAAAAAATAAAATAAATAAATAATAAAAACATTTTGGGGTATGTCTCAAAAGCCTTAAAAATGTAGATTGTCAACTTGGATTCAAGATTGTATAAAAATACTCAGTGAGAGACTGCTATTATGCCAATAACAATTGTTATTGCAAAGAACAGACTATTTCTAAAGAAACATATCACCAAGGAGCACCATATTAGGAGATTTAATCTTTACTTTGTATCATTCATTGGTGTATTTCAAGGCCTAGAAATTCATTTTACAATAAGTGTGATAATTATTAATGTTCAGTAATCTGTACTTACAATCAGCTTGTTTAATTTTAATTAATGAATTCTTTGGTCTGCCTCATGAATATTTTTACATTTTTATCTAAACATATTTTATAAAAATCAGATCAGATACTGGATTGTATAACAAATGAGCTGTTTATTTAAGAAAAATTGTGTTTTCTATTTAATCAACTGTGTTGCATATGGGAAATATTTATCTTGAAATCCATCTGTTGTTAAGATGGGCATAACTTCTGCCTTTAGTGGTCTTAGTTTGATAAAAGGTTCTAGAATCTTGGTTCAACAATTTCTTATTCCATTATTTTGTTTATTTTGGTGTGCAGTTACCCTAACTTAGTCAGGCCCTGCTACTGGAATTCACATTCAGTTGATCTGATCAAAAAAGAATTATTTTAATTAAAATTGGGAGATATCCCTGAAAGGGAGACAACTCAAATAATTGCATAGACATTGGTCTGAGGTTATTGTCAAATAACAAGAACACCTAGTCTCAGAGATAATTATCTCTAGGACACAAGATACTATGTGGAATTATTCCTTCTTCAAAAGAGTTCATTTGTCATTCAACAGGAATTTTTCATGAATTTTACAAATATAAGAAATTATTCATACAGATATCTCTTTTCTTTTGTTTAAGCTTGATCTATACTACAGTTTTGTGTCCCATAGAGCTCCTAAAACACCACTCATTTTTTTAATAGTTAAGCATATTTAACTATCTATAAATAATTAATGCCTAATTTTAATTCAAGACTTAAGAAATGCATAATAAATGATATATTAATTTCAAATAATAATCAATTTTAGGACCCTGTTTTAGAATTCTAGGTCTATACTGCTGAAACATTTAAAAAAGTAAACTATTGCATTATAAATATTGAAGATAGTGTTAATAAGTAATTTCTTATCACTTCATACTTATTAAAGAAATGTGTGAATTGCTAAATTGTAGTTAAAAGTGTGCTAGTCAGTTACTTATTTTGGAAGAAAATGTGAAAAATTCAAAATAAGGTAATTATACTGTTAACCCTTGAACAATGCAAGAGTTAGATGTGCCAACCTTTCTGTATCACTGAAAAATCTATATAACTTTTAACTCTCCAAAAACTTAACTACTCATTGTCTTTTATTGACTAGAAGCCTTCCTGATAACATAAACAGTCAATTAACACACATTTTGTGTGTTATATGTATTATATACTAGATGTTATGTATTACAGTAAAGTAAGTGAGAGAAAAGAAAATGTTATTAAGAAGATCATAAGGAAGAGAAAATACATTTACAGTGCTGTATTTATTGAAAAAAATCCATGTATATAAGTAGACCCATGACCATTGTGTTGTTCAAAGGTTAGCTGTATACAAAATTAAAGGATAAAATAGCATAAATAAGTAATCTAAAATATCAAAAATATTAAAGTTCAATTTCTGCATTCATTAAGATAATATTTATTTTAATCTGTATAATTCATACAGAATATTTAAAAATTATTAATTGTACAGCTTGATGCATTATCTCAAAGTGAACCGCCTGTGTAACCATTGCTCTAATCAGGAAGTAGAATTTTACCAGTATCCCTGAAGTTCCTCTCGTGCCTCCTCCCATCACTACTCTTTCTCTTCTCCCCAAAGGTAACTACGATTCTGATTTCTAATAACATATTTTCCTGTTCTTAAGATATATAATGGCATCTCACAGTGTATATATTCTGTATCTTTTTCACTCAACATTATAGAAGGGAGGTCCATCCATATGCTGTGAATTCTCAGTGCTGTATAAATATACTATACTTTATTTATTGGTGCTATGTAAAAACAAAAAAAAAAGTTGCATAAAACAAAAGCTTTATTATTCTCCCTGATTCTGTGTGGGACAGGAGTGGGGACTGGTCACAGTGAGGACCATTTGTTTCTGCTCCACTGATATCTGGAGACTCAGTAGGGAATACGTACGTGAAGGCCGTGGATGATTCAGGGGCTGGGATTAGAGCCATTGAGAGGCTTCTACACGTGTCTAACAGTTGATGCTGGCTGTCAGCTGGGACTCCCACTGGGAAGTTGGCTGGAACATTGCATGTCATCTCTCAGTGTAATCTAGCTAGTTGGGTTTCAACATGGCAGGATGGCTGAGCTCCAAGAGTATCCTGAGAAATCAAGGTGAAACTGTGTCATCTTTATGATCTAGTCTCAGAAATCACATAGCATCACTTTCTCTGTATTCCATTGTTAAAGACAGTAAAAAAGGAAAAAGTACACTTAAGGGAAGGACCCATAGAAAGCACCCCCAGGAGTGTTCCGGTCCAATGTTATGAAGGGCATATGGAATGGGAGATTTTGTGTTGCAGCTGTCTTTGGAAAATAGAATCTGCCACCCGTTTTATTCAAATATAAGGCAATAAAATGCAAATTGAAGAGTTTACATATTCATTCAATTGTTGAGATTTTTGATTTATTCCTAGTTTGGGGCTATTCTGAGCAAGATTGTTATGAACATTCTTGTGCATGTTATATGATATAAAATGTATGCATTTTCTTGTGGGTGTATTCTAGAAATGGTATTGCTGGATCATAGAATATTTCAGAATGTATTTTCAAGAAGCATTGACTAGAACAAATATTCAGATATATTTGATTTAAAGGAGTGCTTTTCCGGAAAACCTTAGGAAAGTGAAAGAAGCACAATAAGGATGGGGAAAAAGCCAATCTATTGTAGAATGTGAGAATGTCATCTATAAAGTCAGGCCTTGCTTGGCCTCATCCACAGAAGGGTCTGAAATGTAAATCACATTACAGAGTGACCTTCCCTCAGGGCCAGGGATCTGTCATTGTGTCATGTTTCAGTCATCACTTGTGAGCTGTCTGCTACTCTGAGTGTGATGAGGGAGACTTGGCAGTAGGGGCTACCTCACTGCAAAAGTGTCTGCTGTCAGCTGAGAGCAATTCTCCAAAGCAAGGGGTGGTTGTGAGCTGATGGAATACAACACTCATGCTGACTGGGGGTGGTACACAAACAGACATCTAAGAGGAAGCACTAACTGCATTAACCACAGTGTACCCTCTGCAGTTGAAGCTCACATTTAAGTCCATTTCACCCATCACAGTGTCTGGATTCTGACTTATCCCAATTCCTTGAAAATTTAACAAGAGGACTGTTAGTGTTATGAACTGCAAGTTTTGGCTGTTAGTTGCTCTCAGGGCTGATTATTGCTTAGCTTCTCCTTCCTCCCTTAACCATTCTCAGCTTTGTCAGCCACTCCCTTGATTAGCATGTCTTCTTATCTTAGGGGCTTGCCTGGTGGAGTGATCAGCCCCTCATCTCTGAAGTGTGAGGGAACTTGGTTACCATATATTAATTATATCATGTGGATATACGAGGTCAGACAACTAAGTTCACAAACTTGTTGCAACGATGTTCCTAACCTTTTTTGATATCAGAGGGATTATTCATTATGAATTTGTGCCAATTCAACAAACAGTTAATCAAGTTTACTATTTGGAAGTGCTGAAAAGTGCTGTGTGAAAAAAGTAAGATGACCTGAACTTTTCAGCAACCATTCTTGGCTTTTGCATCACAACATTATACAGTTCACATGGCACTGACTGTAAGGGAGTTTTTAGCCAGTAAACAAATAACTGTCTTGGAACACCCTTCCTACTTATTTGATCTGGCCCCCCATGACTTATTTCTTTATCCAAAGATAAAGTAAGTATTGAAAGGAAGACATTTTGATGCCATTCAGGACATCAAGGGTAATACAATGATAGCTCTGATGGCTGTTCCAGAAAAAGAGCTCCAAAATTGCTTGGAAGAGTGAACTAGACACTGGCATCAGTGCATAGCTTCCCAAGGGGAGTATTTCAAGGTGACCGTAGTGATATTCAGCAATGAGGTATGCAACACTTTTTCTAGGATGAGTTCATGAATGTAATTGTTGGACCTCTACCTGCCAATTTACAGTTAAAACTGATCACAGCAGTTAAAGAGGTATCTTGGTGTATCATCACAGTGAGAAATATTTCTCTCTGCCCCATTACGTAGCAGGCAGTCCTATCTCCTTGTGATTATCAAGGCTAATTACAACTGTCAGTAGTAATTGCTTTTCTTTTTTTAAATAATAGTCATTGCCTTTTTGTTTGTTTGTTTTTTTGTTTGTTTGGTTTTTACTTCCTGGTCTACTAACTCAAGTTTAGTGACTAGGCAATATCCATAACTTTAAATTTAATGGAAATCTTACTGTTTCCTCTGGTGGAACTATTGCTTCATGACAAACATAATATTCTGACAAGGAACATTTTTTTAAAAAGTAAAGTTTTCTGAGTCACTGGAAGTGCTGGTAAACAATGATGCCATTATGACTTTCACTCCTTGGTTCCTTCACCTATGAATTCTACATATTTAGTCTAAAGTATCATCTAATAGCTTTCAGTTTAGAGAGTCTAAACACACCCTGGAAGCATACTGCCTTGTTCTAGATGGTGTCGTTGTCAAACTGATGACTCAGCTGCATCTTTATGAGGCTAACTATCCCACTAGTCTAACAGACCAGCACCTACTAGGTGGCGTGGTATGTGGTAGGAACTGTGAATCCCATCCCATGGTTATGGTTGGCAGCTTCTTTGCCATAGGGGTCCCTTGTTCTGCAGTGATTTTATACAGGTTTCCATGTGGGCAAATCAGACACTCTGAGAGCTCAGAGATGGTGGTTTTGGATAAGACCCTTGAGACAAGAAAGGCAAATCGATTCCTCTACTAGGTGTCAATTTTGTTCAGGATTAATGACTAACTTTTGTAGAAAGGAAGGAGTCTGATGAAATCAATTTGAGAATAGGTAGCTGGTAATGTTCCCAGGAATGGTTCCATATTGGTGGCTCAGCATTAATCACCATTGTTGACTTTTCAGACATTTGTCAGAGTCGGTACATAAATTATCTTTGGTGAGAGGAATTCCAGAGGTTGCACTCATGCAGAGCCTTTATCTCTGACACTCTGGGCACTCCATTCATCAGGTCAGTCTGCCAAGCTCTCACATGGTCAAGGCACAGGGAGGTGGAATGACCTGACCAACATGCTGAACTAATTTCCACAGCCCATAAGTCTCTGGACATGTTTAGCTTGGACCACTTCTCTTTATATCGCACAAAGTTCTGCCCTTTGGGAGAACTTCCCCACACCATTGTATTGCGGGGATACCCTGTGTCTGCGATGCAGCAGCAGTCCATTTGTAAAGTGAACTCAGCCCTTCCACCACCTCTTCTCAACTAGTCAGAAGAAAACTTCCATTAAGGCTCAGATATTAACTGAGAGATAGATGTTGGTGCAGCAGGGGTAGGCAAATCAGAGGTCTGCACCGCCTATTCATGGAACTTAACTGCTATATTCTGGACAATCTCTGGCTGTACTATTTCCATCAGTGACCAGTAAAGGGGATGAACATGAGTGAGATAAAGTATGGATGTGTTCCTGTCAGGTAGATAATGCTTGGACAATTTACAATCCCATTAGAAGGGTATAAGAATTTTACTTCACCAAAACTCACCAAAATGTTACCAAAACTGGTACTTATCAGCCTTTTAATTTTAGTTATTCTGATTGGTGTTTGAAATATATCTTTTTGTTTTTATTATAGTTCTTTGTAGTTACTCATCTCTTTTTATATTTTTATTTATGTTTTAAATATTCTCTTTTGCAAATGCCTATTCATGTCCATTGATCATTTTTTTTTCTAATGGCATTAACTATCTTTTTACTTATTGATTATAAGTGTTATTTACATATTGTGGATATAGGGCCTTTGCCATTTAAATGGGTTGCAAAATCTGCCAATACGTGGTTTGCCTTTTCACCTTTTAAATAATGTGTTTTGGTGAATAAGAGTACTTTGTTTTAATTTAGCATAATTCATCGATTCTTTGACATATCATTATTACATTTGATCTTGTGATTAAGAAATATCTTTGGGCCAACCGAATGGCTCAGTTGGTTAAGAGCTCGCTCAAGAGTGCAAGCTGAGCTCTGAGCAACAGCGGTTCGAGGCCAGCCTGAGCTGAGTTGCCGTTGAGCTGCCAACAGGTGGCAGGATGGCTCAGCTAGAAAAAAAAAAAAAAGAAAGAAATATCTGCCTACACCAAGGTCATGAAAATCTACTTTGTTATTGTTTAAATTTGTAAGTACTTCCTTGTTTTACCTTTCATCTTTAGACCTACAATCCACGCAATGTCTCATATATTACAGAGTTTTAAAAAGAGGATAGAATTCAAAGAATCTGGAGACTAACATAACACTTACCTCTCCTGTATGTACTTCTGAGGAAATATTTCTCATTCTATTTTGAAATATTTTAATAAGAATATAATTCAATGATATATAGAACATTTTAAATTGATTTTGATATATTTTAGGTATTTTCTGAAAACATTTATTAAGGAAACTTTCCCAGTTAATTTTCCTTTTACAATAGGATTTTTTTTTTTAATAATAAACAACTCAGCCACCCATGTAAAATGGATTTTATTTTATCTCATCCCACTTTCCTACATTCAGATATTGTTTCTTTAATCTATAGCATAGTCCTCTATGTGTGTTCACTATACTTATTTTTTAAATATAACAACAACAACAACAAAATCTTAGTTTTTATATTTTGTAAATAAATGAGTGTTTTTGTTGGGAAATCTTTATATATACATATTAAGACTGCAGTGTGTTCCATATGTCTTAATAAAGCCAAAAAATAATAACAGAAACATGACCCACTGTTGTAAACATTTCAATTTTTTTTTTCAGGAATTGGTTTTAGATATGACATTATTGATTTTGTAAATCAAATGTAGAACATTTATTAATAGCAAGAGTATATAGTTCCTTAATACTGAGGCTATGGACTTGTTATGATTATATAATTGTTGTGACTTGACAATGATTATTGGTAAACACTGAATTCTGAGAGTTGCATGTTACAAATAGACTGTGGAGCGTGTATAGAGTAGAGCAGGGATGTTATAAAAGAGCATCAGGTACACAAAGCTGTTTCAAAGAAATAAATGGCTCCAACTGTTCTAGTCCCTTATCCTCTACCTGCCACCTCCTTGTTTATTTTGGTTTTCTCCCCATATGGAAACCCCCAGTCAATCTCCCACCCTCTGATTTTACATCCCCCATGATGTATCCCTTCTCTTTACTTGATAATGACCATATGTTCAAATCTACTCAGACTGCTTGAACCAACTGTGGGTATATATCTTTCTAGAATTTTGAATGGCATGTCATCTCTCATTTCTGTTCTACTTTCTTCTTTCAGTGCGGAGAGAATTCTCCACCATCATGCAATTCTGATAAAATATGACAGGATAGTTTTGAGCTATTTTGGCCTCTATGGGGCTAAGTGACTATTTCACTCAATAGCACATTATTGCTTGGTGACATTTCCTGATATAAAATACCTGTCACAGCTTATGATATTGCATCTTAGAGTAAAGATGAGCCTCGAGTCTTGGCTTAAATGGGCCTTGAGCCACTGAGAGTGGTTCTGTTTGGCACAGTAACATTTCAGGCTCGTCTCTTCCAGGATGGGGCTCTCCAGCCACATAGGCTGACTTACTTGATGCAAAGCTGTCCTTATACATAGTTTTTCAGCTAACTGAGAGACAGAAAGCCTCGACAGGCAGGTTTTTCAAAGCAGGTATGTAGACACCCATTTTGAGAGCTAACTCTATTATTGGTCCTCGGCTTTATTCATTTTTATGTTGGATTTTGAAAGCACACATATCAAATTTTCAGATTACTGTACCCAACTGATCATTTAGGACTAAAAATAATTTGATTCATGATGAAATGAAACAATGATTAGCTATGACAAAACTGTAAAAATTATATTGTATCAAACTCAGAATGGAAGTGACTAGCCTTTTGGACAGTGGAGAGCTATGTGATTAAAAACAAACAGTCACAAAAATAATTCAACATTTTCATGTATTTTCCTGATGTCAGACCATATTTGGATTATTGCTTTTCATACTTGCCAGCAAATCATAAGTGAAACACTGCCAGTCAGGAGTTTGTCAGGAGGGACGAAAGGCCCTGGAAACCATGATGTGCAAGAAACTATCAAAATAAATGATGTTAAGAATAGGTTTTCCAACAAGTATAATTTTAAGTGGACATCTCAGTTGTCCTCAAACACATAAAAAGCTTTTACAGGCAATAAACAAATGTAAATCTGTTTGAGGCATTGCCTAAGAGTTTGGTTTCATTATAAAAACTAAAACAATTCAAAATAAATAAAAAAGTTAGTCACATATGTACAAATACCACATGATTCCACTTCTATGAGTATCTTAAATAGTCAGTCTTATAGACACAAAGGACAGAATGGTGGTTGCCAGGGGCCACAGGGAAAGGGGAATGGGGAGTTGCTACTCAATGTGTAACCACAATTAAAAAAAAAAAAAAGATGAAGAGGTGCTCTAAAAAGTGGTTGTGAAATTACTTACTGAGTACTATTAAACAGAAACAGACATTCAATAGAAAGCCTAACTGTTTTGAAATCTTGATTGACAAGTTCTGGATAAAGATAGTGGATTGAAACTCCCTATGTACCTGTGTTTCCTTCCAGATTCCCACTATGCAGTGAAGCAATATTTTTTTTTTTAAATTAGAAACAAAAAAGACAAAGAGAATGAAACTACGCTGATAATAGAAACACAATATTGGAGGACAAAGAAATAAAAACTTGTAGAAAATAATTGCAATAATTAGAAATCCTTTTCAGGAGGAATAATATTGAAATAATAGGTGTTCTGGGGGAAAAAGGTGGAAATTATTAGAAAAATAATTTTAAAATAATAATTTCTATGTAAGGACTTGAATTTCTACTTTGAAATAACCCACAACATGTCCAGCAAAAAAAATAAAAAGAATCAGTAATGAAACCAAAATAAGTATTAAAAACAAGAAAAAAACCCAATCAGAATGGCTTTATACTTCTCAACAGTAACATTCTAAGCAAAGAAGAAATTCGAACAGTATTTTCAAGATTCTGAGAGAAACTGTTTCAAACTTTGAATTTAATATCCAGCCAAACCATCATGCAAATGTAGAGTAATGGCATTTTCACATTTAATGCTCTCAAAAATTTGCCATTCAAGTACTTTTCTTAGGAAGATACTGAAGAATACCCTTTACTGAAACCATGAATGAGAAAGCCACTGTAGACAGAGACTGGTGTGCAATTCAGGAAATGATGAAAAGGAATTCCAGGATGACAATAACAGAATTATAAGAATAACAGCTCTGAACCAGGTGAGATGATAACCAGTCTACATTAGAACAGATCAAAAAGCTGTAGAGGGGGAATTCTCCCAGCAGGTAAAAGTGATAGTGCACAGGATGTGTTTAAATATGCTGAGGAAAAAAGGACTGGCCGAGTGGCTCAGTTGGTTAAGAGCTCGCTCAAGAGTGCGAGCTGAGCTCTGAGCAACAGCAGTTCGATGCTCAGATCGGATCTGAGCTGCCACTGAGCTTCCAACAGGTGGCAGGATGGCTCAGCTAAAATAATAATAATAATAATAATAATAATAATAATAATAATAATATGCTGAGGGAATATTTAGACAAATTAAGAATTTAGAGTTTGGTGTTTAATTAATTACTGTCAGTTGCACAGAACATAAGATAAAAAATTAGTCAGTTTTTCAATTTAGAAGTAACAAATATGTTTTGAGAAAATAAAAGCAGTTTACTACATAACTTAGCTATGAAGAGTCTTTATGTAGTTAACATAAACATTGAATTTCAGACTAACCAAAATCATGATATAACTTTATTGGATAAATGGGATGATTGGAATTGTATGTTTCTGTGTACTTAAGTTTTCTGTGTGTGAGTATGTATGTGTGTGTTTGCTGGCCAGAGAAATTAATCTCCATCACTCCATCACAGGAAATATTGTGAAACAAAAATGCCTTAAATGGAAAATGTTAAACGTGTCTATACCAATGTGTATTTTAGAGATATGGAAATAAGTAACAAAGTAATAACTTGAAATTGATGAAATAATTTTCTGATATATAAATGAAAAAATGTGAGAAGGACGAGGTGAACGATTTCTTTCTTCCATCAAAAAAATATGGAAATTATAAAACAATGTATATGTAAAAACTTTATTAAATAAAAGAAATTATAGCAAGGAAATTTTAAAATTATTTTGTACTATTTGGTTAGCCCAACCTCCTACTATGCTCCATCTTATACAATGTCACTTCAGCTTGATGTCAGAGTGATGTCAGCATCATAGCAGCATAATACTTCCCTCTTTTTTGTCTCTCCTTTTTAACAACTAAAATCTGGCATCTATCCACAAACAAAAGTGCCTGTATGGGAGAAGGGGGATCCTACCAAGGGACCTGGGAACTGTGGAAGATAAACTTACTTTGATTACATGTACAAAAGGAAATTTTTGGATAAAGTCTAAATATCATTTTTCATAAATATGCAGATACTTGAGCAAAAGTTATCTCTGGATTCAAATTCTTATCTCAGTACATGGTTTCTCTTTATGAATGAGATGATATAATGAATATCTGTCAATATGATAAAATAATTAGTTGGGAAATGTTTCAGTGCTCTGGTATTTTTTTGTTGTGTGATGGCCATTAGTACTTTTCACTAATACGCCTGGTCTTACCCTTCTAGGCCAATAGTAAAATTGCACCATCGGCCTCTTTAAAGTTAGATATGACCATGTGACTTGCTATGAGCCGTGCAATGTCAATGCAAGTGATAAGTGTCACTTCAGGGCAACCGTCTTTAGGAGCAGGAATGCAATATGCCATGTTACCTTCTCTCTTCCATGATGACTAGTGATATTCCAGAGCTCGAGGCTTTATGAATCTTGGTCCCTAAATGAGAAGGGTTGGATCAGAGCCCTAGATGACCTGTGTTGACAGTAGCTTGAGTGAGATATAAGCTTTTGTTTTTTTTAAGACACCAGGATTTGAAGGTTGATTATTCATATAGTATAATATAGGTCATTCTGATTGCTATAAACGGTTTCTCTGAATTTTCTGAATCACTTTAGCCCTTGATAGACAGACCCAGTTAATTTTCTCAGTTACTTTATTACATAAAATTTACACCAGCAATTACAGTTTTTGGAGATGGCATTAGTGATATTACTGATTCACTCCTTTTGCCTTCTGAAACAGGAAGAGAGAAGAGTAGAACTGGTATTTTGGTTTCTAAATGATCTTAATGGTACGTTTGCCATTGTTCATTTCCTTTTATATTTGGACTCAGTGTTTGTAGGTAGATAATTGCTTGTTTTATTTAGTTACTGGGCATACCTAAACAATAGCAATATAATAGCAATACCTAATGAGAAGAGGTGGAATGTCAAGACACAGAAAATCAGCAAATTACTTTGTATTTCCTGGAATGAAAATCAGAGAGACACTGCAGGTCTGTGGTCCACTATGAGAAAGTTGTTACATTCTTAGCAAGGAATATAGAAAGGACTACTGAAAGATAATCAAGATAATGCTGTTAGTTACAATTCTCCTACATCTGCATTCCTGCCAGGAGTAATTTCCATCTCTGTGATTGGTAAATACAAGCAAGCTACTCTATCTAGTGAAAAGTTGAAAAAAATTTTGACAAACATTGAAATGGTAAAAGGGTGATGTAGTTTGAATATGCAAATGCATGTTAGAAATTCTTGAACATTTTCAGAGCTTACTAGAATAGTGGGAGAAGGCATATTATAAATTTAAGTGCCAGGCCATATGGCATCACATGTATCAGAGAGATTGCTGAGTTTGGAGACCAGGTATCCAACCCTGGTTACACCAACTATGAGATCTTGGCTATGTTATTTTACTCTATGGCCTCCAGTTCTTTCACATGTAATATAGTAGAGGATTAGATTACATGTTTTTAAGGTTATTTTCCTAATATATAAAATTGCAAAAGAATAAAAGGAAAATGTTCTTAATTATGTCTACACTTGATTTTAGTCAAAAGGCTGAGAAGCAATTTATTAATTACTTCTCATTGAAGTGACAGGCACAGGTAGACCTGGCAAGATCAGAATTGTGGGGCTGAACATGAGCCCCTTGGGGCTTCTAGAACTGCTGACTTTGCCTCATTCCTGCTTCTTAGAAACTGAAAGATACTTTCAGTGAGAACCAGGAAAGCATCTGAAGGCTTGAATAAGATGCAGAATGATTTGAGATATGGTCTTCTCTTACTCCATTGAAAGGATGTAACTAAAAAACAAAATAATAGAATAAATGGAGGGAAATAACTGCAACTATGGTCCTGAATTGATTTATGCTCTTACATTAAATGTGTGTTTTAATGATGAGTTTCAGGCTAGAATTTGAAATAATGTATTTTCCCAGTTGTTGAACTTATTAACAAGCTTTAAACCAAATGTAGTATTTAGACAAAATTTTAGAATAAGAGGACAGATATGTAGGGCAGATACTTACTAAACAATCACTATGTGCCAAACATATATTAATTTTATATAATTATCATATTTGTGCTTCCAATACCCTAGGAGACAAGTGTTATTACCACATGTTTTACAGATGAGGAGCGTAAGATCCGAGTTAATTAACCTGTGCAACCTTACACATTTAATGCATTGTAGCATTGGAATTGGAACGCATGTCCTTTAGATAACACGTATTTTTCTGAGTTCCAATGATGTGGATCTGTAGTGTGAGAGAATGAGAATTTGAATGATTCCAGAATTTATGGTTTGAGCAAATAAAAATATGGAGTCATCATAACCTAAAAATCTGGACTTGACTAGAAATCTTGGAACCTATTACATACTTGAGAAACCCTGGATCTTGGATTTTTATACCAGTTAATTGAATAAAGGTATCATTTCCTTCTGATGCTTCTACAGAAGGCATATAGATCTGGGGTCATAGTTAATATATTTCCACTCAAATAAAACAAAGAAACTCCAGGGCCAGCCTAGTGGCACATTGGTTAAGAGTTGGTTTGGGATACCAGCTCTGAGCAGCAGGGCCCCAGTTCGAATCCCACAGGAGGGCCAGTGATGCTGTACCCTCTACAGCTAGGATGGTGAACAATGGCTCGACCTCGAGCTGGGCTGCTGTGGGTCGCCAGCGACAGCGTAGGCTGCAGAGGAGCTACAGTGCTGCCTTAAAGCTACCCTGAGTTGCTGGCAGCTGGCATGAGCTGCCATGAGCTGCAGTGAGCGGACGTCCAGTGGCCAGCGACTGATCTGCCTCACCCAGGAAGAGCGCAATGATGATACCAATATGGGCCAGTGAAGCAAAGTCCTCCACAACTAGACTGAAGAACAAAAGGACAGCAACCGATTCCCCAACGCTGTTCCCCTCCACCAATTCCCCAATAAAATCTTTAAAAAAAAAAAAAGAAATGCTACAGTAATCATAAGGCAAACATTAAAAAACAACAACAAAGAAACTCCCTAAGAGGTTGTATGCTTCTTGAAAGTCACCCTGCCTTGAAGAGCTCCCTAATAATAAATGAAGAAAGGGAAACAAAGTTTTCAAAGTTTTTTGTATCTCCTTTCATTGCTAATATTAGCTTAATACATGATAACTATTATTAATAGTCCCACAGGAATTACTGAATTCATATATATATATATATATATATATATATATGTTTTTTTTTCTTTCCTTTTTTTACCAGAGCCAGAAAAACAGATGTCTGTTCACTTCTCAGCAATGTAGCCAAAGGGACTCCATGCATTGATAAGCGTTGTGTTGGGCTAATTTTAAGATATCGTGTTACAATAAGCTTTTATATTCTAGTCCACATTCCATTTTCTTTGTCATTTTTAGGCAAAGATATTTGAACATATGGCATTTTAATAATCATCATGAATCATTCAAATGGAATAGCTAGTCAGTGTACAATGAGGTGACAAGCCTCAGTAAATTAATGATTTCATTAATAACTTGGTAACCTTTCCAATCTTACAGATATTTGACCTAAAATAAGTTTCTTAAAATCCAGAATTTTATCTTTAACATTGAGCTAAAATTGTTTGGTTCAAGGCAGATGACCCCTTTCAGTTCTAAGTCACAAAGTGTCAAACTTTGAAGAAATGCAGACTCACTTTGTTTAGCTGTGTAAAGTATAACCTTTCTGCTGAGACAGCTTCGGGTGGTGGTGTATGGGTGAGCAATGCATTTTTAAGAAAATTTCAATAGTCTTATCTCACTCCAAATACTAATGGAACAAATTCTATATATATATTGACTCAAAAATATTAGTTTTATTACATTATTTTTTATGATTATAATCCAGTTATTCTAAAGCTAATATTTATTGAATTTTTTTAATTTACCAAACATGATTTTTGTTTTATTATTAATAATCTTAGAAACCCCACTATTTGGGTAGTATTATGATCCCCATTTTACAGATGACCCTGCAGAGTTTAAATAGTTTGCCAAAGGTCATAGACATACTTGTCACAGAGTCAGAGTTTGAACTCAGGCATCTTGACAACAAAGAAGATGCTTAAATTCTATGCAGTAGAGTATACTCCATTGTAGAAATATGTTTTATTTTTTTCACTTGCAAAGTCATTTGCAAAAGCTTTGTAAATTACTTATATGCAGAATTAATAGCACATCTCTCAAGATATCAAATGACACTTCCCATTTACAAACTAATAGTGATTCAAAGGGGATTATACAGATGTGTATATCCATCTGTTTTTAGTGCTGATCATTTTGATTTGTTTTTCAATTTTTTCAGAATGGAATGAGTGTAGAGATTTATTGAATGCTATTTATGGAGTTCCTACACTTAGAAGGGCATTCAGAAAAGAAAAAGATGTCAATCAGGCCCTTTAGAGCTTAAGGTTCCTGAGGAAGTAGGACATATACACAAAAAAACTTTCTAGTGTAAGGTGGAAAATGGCACATAGCATAAAAGATATGTTGGTGACAGGCAATGAAGATAAGATATCAAGGAAATTACTCATGCCTATACATAATCAGGGAAACATAGCGAAGATGGGTTCCCAGGCTGGGTCTAGGGTCATGAGTTAGCTATGGGCATATGTGCAACAGAGAAAATAGATTTTTTTTTAATCATACAGGCAGGTAAAGAAAATGTACAGAAAAGATAGGCCTGTTCTGGAAACACTCAGAAATTTGATTTCGCTAGATTGTAGAATGTATGAGAAATGGAATTGTAGATGAAACTGGAAAAGTAAGTTAATATGTACTTTAACTAGTTGCCTTTAGTTTAGTGACAATGCATCATGGTTCATATCTTTAGTCTTTAATATCTATTGACTCTTTTGGGAAAACACCCAGTTTCCAGGCCAAGGGGAAAAATAAGGACCAGAAGAAAATAAAGCAATCTCCCTCACTCTTTTTTTTTTTCCTGGATTCTTGTTTATTTAGTAATTCTATTGGGGTGGCATTAGTTATTAAATTATATAGGTTTCAAGTGTACATTTCTATAATACATCATGTGTCTATTGCATTGTGTATTCACCGCCCATAGGACCTGAACAGACACTTCTCCCAAGAAGACGTACAAATGGCCAACAGATATATGAAAAAATGCTCAACTTCACTTGCTATTAGGGAAATGCAATAAAAACCACAATGAGATATTACCCCACACATATAATAACAACCCAAGTAATTACAAGTGCTGGAGAGGTTATGGAGAAAAAAGAACCTCATACACTGCTGGTAGAAATGTAAATTGGTACAACCACTATGGAAAACAGTATAGAGGTTCCTCAAAAAATAAGAGTAGAATTACCATATGACCCAGTCATCCCTCTTCTACCTATCCCCAAAATCTGAAAACATGTAAAGATATATGTACCCCTTTGTTCATTGCAGCATAATTATCCATGGACCAAGACATGGAAACAACCAAAGTGTCCTTCAGTAGATGATTAGATAAAGGAGATATGGTACATATACACAACGCAATACTACCGGGCCATAAGAAAAGATGAAATAGTGCCACTTGTTACGACATGGATGGATCTTGAGATTATCATGCTAAGGGAAATAAGTCAGACAGACAAAGTCAAGACCATATGACTTCATTCATATGTGGGATATAAAATTGAAAGCAACAAATGTACAGGATTAAAAAAGAAACAAAAGTCATAGACACAGACAACAGTGTAGTGGTTACTAGAGGTTAAGGAGAAGGGGAGATGGTAGAACAGGGAATGGGGGTCAAATATATGGTGACAGAAGAGCTCATTTTTCTTAATAAACAATTTAAAGACAGGAACACACCTGCCTTGTTTACAAAAAAAAAAAAACTGAAGTAAATACAATGAAGGAAAATACAAACATTTTTATTACTTTCTTTTGTAAAAAAAAATGTCTCTGATTATTATTTTATATGAGAAACCTATAAAAGGGAAGAGGGGTACTGTTTAGTTATAGAAGATAACAAAAGGGCAGAGCTTATGAGTTGTTTTAAAGGGTCAATACACTTATCTAACAACTTGCTTGGAAATGTGTCCAAATGCTAACATTGAGGTAAAAGGCTTCAAGGTCAAATAGTATAAGTTTAACCTTTTCTCAGCTGTCAGTAAAAGGCAATTGTCAACTTGTCATACAGGTAAAGACCAAGTAAGAAAATCAATCAATTTCACAGTAAGATCAAGCTCCGTTTTGCTTTTTGATCCTTTGACAAATAACAGAAGAAATAGAATTCTTCTATTGGTCATGCTAATGTGAAACCTAGCACCTAAAATAAAGCAGCAAAGTTGTCTTAGTGCCGACAGAGGACCTCAGGCTTTGGTGTTCCCATGAGCAACAACAGCAAAAGTTTTAGTAAAAATATCTAATGCTGTCTCTCATGCTGGTTGCATTCTTGGTCCAAGGGCCGAACTTAGAGCCTTACTGGCAACTAGCCAATCGTTCTCTGCACTAATATAAACATTCAGGCTAGCTGTATTTCAATAAAACCTTATTTTCAAAAATAGAGAGAAGGCCATATTTGACCCACAGGCAGCTCTCTTATTTTCATTACATTTATATGCTTAACCTGCTTTTTAAAAATTTCCGTGTATTTATTGATACCTTTCACACTATATATGTATATGTTTATTGTCTGTATCTTCCAAAAGGACGCAGGCTCCACAGGTGAAGAGTCTTTGTGCTATATTCTCAATTCTTAGAATAGTGTCTGATACATATTAGGTTATTAGGGAAAATTGCATTATTTTGCCTAATTCTTTACTCCTCTTTCTATTCATGTCCATGCAAGACTTCACCACATAACTTCAGATGTGGTCAGAGGGACTGGTAGTTCCAACTCTAGCTTTCAGCATCAATGAGTCTTTCTAGAACACCTTGAATTTTTGCTATCAAAAATATATTTTTGCAAAAGAGGAAAAACCCTTAGTTATCTTGATACCCCAGGCAAATTAGAGACACTTGTAGACCTGGACTAAGTCCACAGCATTGTTAAAAACTATATTTTCAGGGACCTTGTGAAAATTCTTTTAGTGGAATAGTCCAATTGTTATTAAAAGATTAGATTTTTCAGTTGTAAATATCCCAGCTCAACTGAAGACAAGTAAGGTGAGTCTTCCTAATACCCAGCACATCAAAACAACTGAATTCTGTCAATCATTATAATTCATTGTGTGTCCTGGATGAGTCACTTTCTACTATATTCACCATCCCCTCCACATTTCTTTTCAAGTGTTCTCCAGAGAACACCTCCTACTTTTGTTTTCTGGAGTTTGGGGAAAAACAATTTCCCCTTCTAAGTCTAAGCCAGGGATGGCACTATTAATGAGCCTTTAAAAAAAGAGACTTCCCTACTATGCATACTTCTGAACTGTGTGAGACGTGGAAGATTTGGGAACTTGATGTGCATTATTCATACACTGCCAAAAGGAAGTAGCAGCAGGCCATTCTAACCAGAATTTCCATGAACAGTGTTGAATTATTGATTTATGATTAGGAGTAGAATAGAGAAAAACAGGTGTTGATGGGACGGGACCTTGGACCCGGAAACCTGCAAAGGCTAGGTTGTAGGTTTTCTCTGGATGCTTATGAAAGTCATCTTAACCTTGGCTATGAGACGTTGCTACAAAGATTCTATCCCTGTCTAATTCTGTAGATTTTTTTGCATGTGTATCTTCTTGGAGAAGTGGTACACAGGTCATCCCTGCAACTGTAAGGTCATGAATATTCGAGTTTATGTTCATCATGGAATTGGTTTCTCAATATTGTCCTAATCTTAACTTTTGTGCCATCTCCGCTCGTGTGTTTTGTATTTACTCTCAGATGTAGCTCTTTCTATGCTTTGATAGAACGCAACTCAAGCTGTGGTTTTATTTTCTCTATGTAAAATATATCATGAATCAAATCATTTCCCCTAAGACTCCCTACACAAGGAAAGCTTAGGTACTATATTTTATTTGTCAGTTTGAGGAAAGGATAAAATATATCAATTTTTTGGCTTATCCCTTTATCAATTTTTCTTCAGTTTCCATGTTTCTTTTGTCACAATATCATACTTTACTCATATTTTGTTTACATTTCATTATTTTTCCATACTTCTATGTTTTCCATATACCTCACTTTCTCTATATAGCCCTTCTAATTTCTTTTAATTTGTGCCTATTTTACTTTCCATTTCACAGGAAAGCCATATGATAAAGGAAAGAAAGAATTACCACTTAGGAGAACTTCTTATATGCCAGGACTTACTGTCTTATAGACATTATTTTACCGCATATTTTACCGTAGAATTTTTTTTTTTTTTTTTTTTTTGAGGGCAGTGTCACTGGCCCTCATATGTGGGACCCGAACCGGGGCCGCTGGCTTCCCAAACCAGCACTTAACCACCGCGCCACTCGGCCGGCCCAGTAGAATTTTTTAAATGGGGAGATCTGAAGAGGTGAACTGGCACATCTGAATGCTAGACTGTAGTAGATAAACATGACCTGAATACTAAAGGTGTACAGACCTAGTGAATGATAACAAAATTGAAGTTTATACCTGGGAGGATATTACTCTTTTCTCTTTAGATTTCAGGGGGCTTTTATAGTTTTAAGGTGATTTCTTAAGATAGTGGGTCTATGAAGGAACAGAAAAATTTTCTCCTGGCAAGAGACGATTGTGTTCAAATGGAATTTCTTATGAATCATTGAGGTGGGAGGAGAGCTGCATGGGAGACTCCAAGGGCTTGCCCAAAAGGAGCCTCTCCAAACTCACTTTGGCTGCTGTGAGTGACTATCCAGTGGTCCCTGAACTCTTTAAGCATGTAGACTCACTCTGTGTCACAAAGTCATGTAGAGAAAGCCTTCAGTTTCTTGCCATAATTCTTTTATCTCATTTTCTCATTAGTCCATGACCTTTTGACAGCCGACCTTGTGGTTTCCCATTTTTTGTCTTGTTTCACTGTTCTGGTTTCATACTCGGACACACATCCCCAACTTAGAATTTCACTTTGTGCCTCAATCATGACAACATTCTCTCGGAGCTTATACTGGTAACTCCAGCCCAGGACAATGAACTGGATACTGGGTGCAAGCCCTGTGAGTAGCTCCCTAACATGCTTGCTCTGGACTCAGAAGTATTAACAAGATATAAATAAACCCAAGGCATTATGGGACATTTAGTGTCCTATGGAAGCTGAAAAACTAATAGTTGTTGCAGATATTGCCTGTTAACTTACTTTCCACAATATTACATTAACAGTTTATGCCAACAAAGAGTGCTGAAAAATTCAGAAAGGAATATTTTCTCACTATATTGGATGGGGCTGCAACCTTAAAAAATAACATGAACCTTTTGTGTGATAGTATACTAGGAACTTAAGGATAATTTAGCAGTTAGAAAATGAGTGAAATATATTGTGAGCTTTCAATGGTATTATGGCCATGTGGGAAAATATTTCACTGAAAGGTCAAACTTGTAAATGTTCCAAGCCCAAATATTCTGTGTCTCAGTATCTAAAACTGTGACCTTTACACTGTGTTTATTCAGCTCAGGCAGAATAGATCCATAAGGTATTAGGCTGTTCTATCATCCAGCTAGATTCCTGAGCTTGTCTAGTGGTGGCTGCTGTGTGCATGTCTTTTACTGAAAGGCGCTAGTAAGAGATTTTTTTTCTGTAGTGCATGTGTAAAAATGCACATTCATAATTCATCAAAACAGCCATTTGGAAAATGAATTAAACATACTGACCACAGTTAAGAATCTCAGGATTTTAGGTTTGCTTATTAAAATAACAATTATTTCTTTTGAATAAGCATGAATGTAGTTCTGGTATGTGAATTTATTCCTTTTGGAAATATCTTTCAGTGTTTCTTATTTAAACCTTCCACTTCTTTTCTAATGAGACTTGTAAGTAGAACTCTTTTAAATAAATATTTTTTTCTTGACCAAAATTGAGTAGTTTATAAGCAAGTATACTTTCATGTATCAAAGGACAATATCTACTGGAGAAAAATGAACAAGTACTGTGCATTAAATACAGAAATATTTTGTGTGATGTTCTTTAAAAAATTAATGGAATACTTTATAGAACAGATTATGCCTTAGACAAAGAAAATAGGAAGTTTTTGGAAGCAACACATAGAGGGGAAGAGTAACCATAGTTATAAAAGTTAGTAAGTTAAAGAAGAAAGCTCAAACAGGAGGGATATTACAATAAGATTAAAAAGATATATATATATATATATAAAATAGTGTATTATATTAATAATATATATTATTGATTATATATATACATATATGTTACTGATATATCAGAATTCATCTGACAGGAGAAAATGTAATTTCCCCAATACTACTATTAAGACAAGTAAAGAAACTCCCCCCCCTCCTAAGAAAACATGGAAGATTATAATATATCAATGAAAACCCTTCTTTTAGGAACAAATCCTGAATGTCAATGTTACCTTGGATCTTAGATAACTCATTTTTACTTTTTATCAACACCATATTGTTTGCATAATGAGGTAATTGTGTTTCTACCAGACCAATGACTACATTTTTTTTTTTACTAAACAACACACAAATTAGGAAATGTGCTGACTCAGATATCCAGAGTAGTGATAATGTAATTAAAGAGGGATCAATCAGAGATGAGCTACACTTGAAAGATGAGTTTCTTCTTTCTCTTAGGGTGACTGTCCCCCAGAGACCTCAATAGAGGGAACACCCCTAGGAACTTTATACTTGCCTAGGTTTAAAAAAAAAAAATTCTTCTAAAGAAAAAAAAAAACAAAAAACTGAAAAACACAGAGACTCAGAATAACAGTGTACACCTGTAGACATTTATTGAAGTCTCTAGTTTCTCTTTGGATTCCAGATCCTTTGGAACCAGCTATAATTTAGTGTCCTGCAGTAAACCCTTAGTATCCTGATCCACTCATCTCTTTGACAAAGCACCATCCTTTATCATCCGATTGCTATACAAATACCCCTACCTAACAAAAATGACAAAATCTTCAACTATTAAACTTTAATTTTTGAAAATTAATATAACCTGTGCGTGGATATCTTTGTAAAACATATTAGCAGGTTTGAGTAAAGACAGAAAATTGCAGAATATAATTATCTAAAAAAAATTTATAAGAAAACACATCTTTTTAATTTCTGATATCATCTCAGATTATGTCATTTGTAGAGTAAAGGAGATGTTACCTATTCATGATACACACCTTGTGTTAACCAGAATATAATAATACATCCTGGAAAAATTATATTACTTTATTACTTTATAAAGATCTATTTTATTGACTCCTAGAAACTTAGCATTGCAAACAGCCTCAGAGTTCCTTCTAGTCCCTCCTTTACCTAGAAAGTTATGGTGTAGGACGCAGACTCTAGTAGATACCACCAGTTGAGCTGCAGGTCAGTTGTTGTTTGTTTTCACAACTGTCTTTATCCTTACTCAATTATGGTCTGTATTTTAAAGAATCAAATTCTCATACCTGGATATCCAAATCCCTATGTATTTATTTTTCTGTGGAAAAGCCCGAGAACATTTCTGTTTTCCTAACTATAACTACACTATCTACTCATTTCATCTCTTTGAAAAGGATTGTAAGGACAGTTCTTTATTATAATTTAATTTACCCTCACTTGAGGCATATGTAGTTGATCTCTTTCCTTTGTATCCTAGTAAATATGGTTTATGAGAATTTCAATGAGCCAAGTAACTAGGTACTTTTTGTTTTATATCCATAAATTAGGGGAAAAAATCATACATTTAATTTACCTTACAATACCCCTGTCACGTTTCCCAGTATTTTTGTTTTTAATAGTTGCATTTGGTGTAGAAAAACTTGGGCTAGTTTGAATTATGCATGTGAACCTACATCCTCATTTCACTGATTTTTTAAAATTGTATTTTTACTGTTTCAGCCCTCTGTAAAGCCATAACAATTTAGTTATTTGTAATCTATTGTGCATTAGGTGTATTTTCTATTCCAGATCCATTTGAATAATTAAAAACCATGTAATGAATACCCAGGACTTAATTAATTATTGCAAGGATGACTTCTAATATGCGTTGTGATTGAATGACTGAATTATTTTCTTCAAATTGGAAGGTAGGTTTCAGGTGAACCCTTCTAGTTCTTGCTCCACTTGTGAATTAGTGGTTGAATTCTCAGTACAGCTCCAGGTAGCAACGGACAGTTAGGTGTTCAATACCAAAGACTAGGAGGTTAGTCTGTAGAAAGCACAGTTGCACTAATCATGATAATGCTAGCTGAAATAACACATAAACTTCGAAAATGCCTTGGCATATTTATAGGCTTTCAACAATATATTAAATAAATGAATGCTCAAAATGTTATTTACATGAGAAATCAACGTAGCTTCCTCATTTCAGCTGGCCCTGTGTAGTTTTCATTCAGCCAGAAACAATAGACAACCATCTCATTTAAAGCCCACTCACTCTCAGTGCAACTGCCCAAGAAAATTTAAATCCTTGACTTCAACTATGAAGTCTTGAGAAGAAGGCCATTGTCTTATCCATTTGTTTTCTTGCTTGCATTAATCACGCCATTTTCTCTGCTTACACCCTCTTCCCTGTCATTAAGTGTTTTCGTTCTCATTCAGATGTCCGCATGCCTTCTGGGTCTTTTGAAATCACTACCCCTCTGCTTACCTTGGCAGCGATTTTCTCTCTCCTCACTCTGATGCCTGTTAGAGGCCCTTTTAATATTCTTTCCAGGAGCCAGCATCCTTGTATGTTCACGATGTCAGGCTGTTCCTGGTTGTCCAAAATCATCATAATCACCATTGCCCGTTCCTGTTCTTTGGCACAGCATGCAATTTCTAGAGACTGCCAAGCCAAGAGTGTCTTCTTTCATCACTCAAGCTGTGTGTGTGTGCAGGGGGCGGGGGGAGCGGCGGGGGGAGGTAGTGGGGGGAAAAGAGGCTAGCATATTGATTAAATATTCCAGCTTTCCAACCATTGCAACCACTCACCAGGGTATCAGAGTCTAATGATACCTGAAAAGAGTACTTTTCCCTTTTAAATCCAGTGATATCATGATTCAAATTGAGCTGTGTGTGTCTGTGTGACATAACATATTTAAATATCCATTTGAGATTATTATTGACCAGACTAGGTGCTTGAGCAGCTCCGGATTATCCCCCAGTACACTGAGTGAGAAAGTAAAACCTCTTCTTATATATCTAGGAATTAACAGAGCAGATGGTGCAAATTCATTTGCATAAAAATAGGACCTGTGTATAAAAGTGAAGTACTAATTTGGTTCATTGAAAGGAATCAGTACCAAGAAAGCCCTACAGCTCAGAATTTAACCTTCTTGAGTTCTACTAGATGCACATAGTGATTCTGTCAGCACTCCCTGACTGTTCTCTCCTTATGGCTCATGGTTCTGCACATCCCTCAGCTATTTGGAGTAAATAAGTACCAGTGTCAGCTGTTTCGAGGGCACTTCAGGCTCTGAACAGCAGACAGAGGTATTATTTAACAGAGTATTTTTTTGCAGAGATTTTATTTGTGTAAAGGCTTAAAAGGAGTAGGTAAAACAGGGCCCTTCTGAGATGGACTGCAATGAACATTAGTATATAGGGAAAAAAAATCATTCAAAATTATAATTTATCTGCTGTGTCAGCTGTCAATACTGATAGAAGGTATGAACAAAAAAGGAGTTGTTCTCCAGAGAGCAAACCTATGGTTGCTAGTTGGAAGAGTGGTTAGGAGGATGGGTGAGAAAGGTGAAGGGATTAGGAAACACAAATTGATAGTTACAGAATTGTCCCAGGGATATGAAGTGCATATTGGAAATATAGTCAATAATGTAAAACTGTGTATGGTGTTGGGTGGGTACTGGACTTACTAGGGGGATTACTTCATAAATTATATAAATGCCCAACCACCACTATGTATACCTGAAACTGATATAAAATGATATTTAATGTCAACTATAAATTTAAATATATATGTATATATAGTCATGGGATATAAAGTATAGCATAGGGAATATGATCAATGATACGGTAATTACTATGTACAGTGTCAGATGGGTAGTAGACTTGTTGGGATTATCATTTTGTGAGGGGTGTAAATATCTAATCATTATATTGCTTTTTATACCTAAAACTAAAAGCAAAGTTATTTTCACAATTAAGTGAATATTTTAAAATTCGTGACTACTTATATCTATATGGTACACAAAAGTGACATATAAAATGTTATTCAAGAAGATGCTTAAATTTCTTAACTAAAAAGCAAAAAGAGCTACCATTCCAGAGGAATAATATTGAATACCTGTGTTCCTCAAAACACTGAAAAATAGAATCATAAAGCTTAATTTGCATACAAGTAAATATCTTCAATTTATAAATATGTGAAAAATCTCAGATGTAGTAAAATTTTCTACTTTTTAAAGTATCTTTATATGGTGACAATTGCCCCATAATTAGGTGAACTTGGAGGACCCAACCTCACTATAATGAAGGATTTTGTAGAAAGCAATTTTAAATGAATGACATTTTTCAGAGTAGTTGTGAAATAATACAACTTCATAGAGCAAAATATCAGCAGCTTTGTGCAATGAGTCCAAGACCTCTTCTCTTGATAATGCTCCTATCAGAATAAATAAGAACAATTTGGATTTGGGGGATAATATATTGAACCTTTATTTTTTTAATTAATATTTCCCGAAGATGGTCTATAATGGAAAGAAGATAAATAGAAGTGTAAACAAGGAGTACACAAGACCCTCAAATGTGTAGGCAAATGTCTCCAGAAAGAAAAGACATCAGGCATTATTCTGTTTTCTCTGTGGACTGAGTACAAGCGTTTTCAGGAAAAAATAATTTCACTGTGCTTTTAATCAGAATTCAAAGAAAGTTGGTGTTTCAATTAAAAATCAATTTTTAAAAATTATAATTGTAATTAGAGTGACAATTTTTCCACTACCCGACAACCAGCTCGGAAGTTGGCCTAGACCCTAGATGGAAGACAAGTTATTACAATTTCCAGTCAAGTGTCCATGAATGACTTGGAAAACATGCCCTGACCTGCTAAGTGATGGGCTTCTGAAGTGGATGCACTAAATTCTGTTTTTATTTTATCCAAAGAGTCTAGCACAGTACTTGGCCCAGAGTAGAAGTACAACAGAAATTTATCAGATAACCCACATATGTTTTTTAAAGGTAATTAAAAGGGAGATTTGAGATTGAAGATGATTTATGATAAAGCTTTCCTTAAGGATTGCTTCTTTCATCTCTGTATCTCTAAAGCTTCTTACATTTATAGCTCTAATGAGAAAGCCAATAGTTGCTGCATTTCTCAGCTTTGTAGACATCTGGGTCTGCATTTATCACATAAATAAACAAGCAAACACACACACACACACACACTCACACACACAAACACATATATACACACACACACACACACAAAGTTTACCTGAAGAAATTGCATCCAACTCTTTTACTAGATTTCTTTTAATTACTGTTATTCTTAGGGAATCTGGTTGAAAATTATGTGCTTTAGTGACTTTTTTAAAACATTTACTTGGAACACTTAAGAAAAAAAAAGCACATTTGTTAAAGGAACTTGGTATTATAATTACAAACTAGGCTTGGCACTATAGGACCTGGGTACAATATGAGATTATTTTCCTCATTAATTTTATCCTGAATTTGTTGTCTCTTTCCCAGGGTTTTAGAAATTTGATAAATTCTGCAAATTACTTCCGCTACTAAAATTGATTTTTTAAAGACATGATTTGATTTAATTCTCTGTAATTAGCCCTTAAGTGCTTTTCCAAAATTGTTCTACATAGATTTCTATCTTACTTTAACATAATGATGATCAGTGGATTATTTCTTTGAGATGCAGATTTAAATCACTAGTCCTTTTGTGAGAAAGCTATAAAGAATTCTATTTTCAGCTATAATTTTCCTTGTGAAATACATATATCATATATCTATATCTATATTTATATAGATATAGATATATATATTTTAAAAATTTAACATTGAATCATTCAGTAAATTCCTATCCTTTCTGTTAAAAGACACTGAAAATAATCTTCTGTGTATGGGGTATGAAAATGTATGCTGTGTGTAGAAAACAGGATTATTAATAAAGACATTTAAATATAGTTTGAAATAAACTATATGCATTGACAATAAAGAATAAAACAGAAAACCATTATATTATGTTGCTGAATAAATAAAATTTCAGTGTAAATCTTTATATTGGTACTGTGAAAATATAGTTTTATTTGGTGATTACAAAATTTTGAACATACTGTTCATTGGTCATGATGATCCCCCAAAGAATATCATACCAGAACATTTTGTTACACTTTTTTTTTTTTTGCATAAAACAAAAGATTTGCAAAAAAACTTGTTTAAATGCAAGTCAAAATGGAAAAAAGGTCTGCAGTTTTTTGGTTTTTTTTTAGTTTATTTTTAGTGGTGAATTTGTTAAAAGTTAACATTTCATAAAATAGTATAATGATGTAATGTATTTGATATTGTGATCCAGATTTTGCTGGCTTTATATTGAATATATATTAATTATTAAAATATCATTGAATTATTATCTCCACTCTTACTATTATTACTGCTACTGTGTCTACTGCTATAACTAATAATAATCATATTCCTAAGCTACATTTATTTAATGGATTTCTATATCACCAATACTATATTAAATAATTTTCATGCATTATATCAATTAATGTTGATTATATGGCTTTTGTTATGACATGGGATTTCAAGTTAAGCCATCAGTGATACCCATCACTGTAGGTTTGATGGTGTTAATTTAGCTGATCTGAGTTCTTAGGCTGGGGTTTCCATCATTTAACACCAATGTGATGTAGTCCTACAGTTTGCTTGATCAAATAGATTAGCCTTCCCTGAAAAAGGTCATGCTTCTCACTCAGGGACATATACAAGGTGTGATCAAAATATATGGTAAATGTTTAAATTAAATTATTTCATTAATCAATTCACATTTACCTTTCATGGTCGTTTTGACTTGGGGGAAGAGCCAGAAGTCACACAGTGCCAGATCCAGTGAATAAGGTGGTGGGGACACACTGTAATGTTTTTATTTGACAGAAATTGATGTACCAGAAGCGATGTGTGACACGGAGCCTTTCCGTTGTGATCACAAAACACAGTGAATGCTGCTGCCAAGTACCATCCAATGGAAAGGCAGGGATCTTCAATACCGGAAGCAGCATGTCAAACCTTAGTAACAGTGTGTGAAGAGTTTCAACTTGTTGGGTGCAATCAGTTGGATGTGAACTACAGTTGAGAGATTGTGTGTTTTAAAGTACGCCGTAAATCATCCTCCATCATGACATCATGCTGTGTCACACATTGCTTCTGGTATGGCAATTTCTGTCAAATAAAAAATTATGGTGTGTCCTCATCCTCCTTATTCACCAGACCTGGTGCCATGTGACTTCTGGCTCTTCCCCAAAATCAAAATGATTCAGGGCATTGAGGCAGCTATGACAGTGCAACTAAAGGTACTCACAAAAGAGGACTTTCAGAACTGCTTCAGAAAGAGGCAAGAATGATGGGATAAATGTGTTTGAAGCAAGGGGGAGTATTTTGAGGGAGATTAATGGCAATGTGTCTTTTTCTGTAATACATTTTATTTAAACATTCACCATATGATCACACCTCAGAAGTTATGCTTAATATAAGAAATTCAAAATAATCTGCTATTTTCCTTTTGTGAATAAAAAGGCTGAAATATCAAATTTAACAATTTGAACAAATGATGGAATGTAGGCCTTGAAAGCAAATCTAATGTCATAGCAATCATGAATTTTAGATAACGTTTATGCTTTGCAAGTTAATGAAATAGGTACTCTTGGTGTCCAAAATATACTTTAAATGGGAAATTAGTGGGGGAAAAGCCCTCAAAACCTCATTTTTAGATAAAAATACTTTTTTTTTAAGTTTTTAGGTTTAATGTGGAATGTCAAACATTATGATAGACTTTGTTTGCCAGAGGTGGCCACAGTAACATGACCCTTCTTGCCACTCCCCTATTAGAGGTGATTTTTATTTTCACTCCCCCTGAAGCTGGGCAGCCTTGTGATTCATTTGTTCATTGCCAATACAATATAGCACAAGTCAAAGTGTGTGAATTCTGAGCTATCTCCAAAAAAATGTGAGGCACCTTCCAATTTATTTATGGAAATAGTCTTTTTTATTATTATTATTAGTTTCAGACGTACAAAACAGTGCAATATTATACTTTTTAATATTATACCCCTCACAAAGTGGCAAACCCCATTACCCAATCCACCACTCCTTCCATATCATACATATCTATTACAATTCCATTGACTTCACTCCTCTCACTATACTCCACATCCACATTTATAATATATAAAATTATAGCTGACATATAATATTATTCAGTGGCAGCTTCAGATGTACAGCACAGTGGTCAGGCCTGTACACCATCCATGAAGTGGTCTTCCTAACAAGACAAGTGTCTATCTGACACCCTAAAATATATTTACAACATTATTGATTATATTCCCCAAACTATCTTTTATATCCCTGTGGAAATATTGTAGTTACCAATTTATGTTATCTAGTCCCTTCCCCTTCTCTCTCACCCCCACCTACTTCCCATCTAGCAACCAACAGTTTTCCCTCTGTGTCTCTGAGATGAGGAAAAAGTCATTTTTAAAGCCCTTAGCCCTATTGTACGCATTTCAAATGCCTTGAGGTTGCTATGTCTGAAAATGTGAAGAGACTAGAAGGAGATACCCTGGAAATATTTGAGGGGAGAGAGATGGCTGCCATTTCCACTGGCTGAGCTCCTGCTCCCATGTAATCATAACCACATGAGAGATCCAAAAGACAGGTCCATACTACAGAGTATTTCCTGAATTTCTGACTCAAAGAAGCCATGAGAAAGAATAAAATACTTGTTATTGCTCTAAGTTATTGTTTCTTTTTTTTTTGAGGGCAGTGTTACTGGTCCTCATATGTGGGACCGTCTCAAGCCAGCGCTTAACCACTGTGCCACTAGGCCGGCCCTGTTTCATTTTTTATGCAGCAAAGATCATGAAGCAAAATTTGGTACTAGGAATGGGTCTTTTCATAATGAAACTCCAGAAACATGTGTCTTTGACTTTGAGATTGAGAAGCAGATAGACACTGGACAGACTTTGAAAAGCTCTGGAGATGGCTAACGAAGTTTAAAGGGAAATTAGAAAAATGTTACTGGAAGTTGGAGGAAAGAAAACCCCTGTTACATAGTGGCAGAAAATACTGTAAAACCATCATCTGCAGTAACATGGAAAATAGGAACTGTAGGGCCGGCCGAGTGGCACGGTCGTTAAGCGCTAGCTTGGGAAGCCAGCGGCCCTGGTTTGGTCCCACATATGAGGGCCAGTGGTGCTGCCCTCAAAAAAAAAAAAAAAGAAAAAGAAAATCGGAACTGTATCTAATAAACTCTATGGCCTATATATGGATTGGCAGACTTTTCTGTAAGAGATCAAAATAGTAAATGTTTAAGGTTTTGTGGGCTATACCCTCTGCCACACCGACCACTGTGGGATAAAATAAATCATATACAATTCAAAAAGAAATATGCATGACCCAGTTTGGCCAACAGTAGGCTGGACTTGGCCTGAAAGCCATCATTTGCTGACCTTTGATCCGGATAAGGAGATTTCTATGCAAAGTGTGAAGATGTTATCTGGTAAATGTTATACAATGATAGAGGAGTGAATTAAACTTAAGAAAGAAATACTTTGCTTTTGAGTGGAACATGAAAAATACATATAAGGCACAAACCAGGCTTTTCAGCTTGAAAAAGGTTTTCAAAGTAAGAAACTTGCTGAGATATAAAAGCCAATCTAGGGTTCGACTATAATCTCCTTTGTTAAAAACTTAGAGATATTGAATGCAAAGACACATGAAAGTTTTCAGAGAGAAGTGGCCTAAGGGTCTTAAAGCTGTGCTGTATAAATCCTGTCTGTTAAACAGTAAGACTTCTAATATTTTGAAGAGAATCATCTCACAGCAAACTCATGACGTAGGGAGTTGGAATGAACTCTAATCAAAGAACTGGCAATACATGTAGAGTTGGAATATGCAAATGGTATGGATCAGTTTCTGTCATGCCTCCTTATTTTTCTTTTCTCTGAATGGAACTATCTACTGAGATTTTCTTATGTCTGTCTCACTATTGTGTGCTTTAACAGGTGGTGAGTGTATTTTGTATGTGGAATGGGCATGAATTATGTAACCAGAGGGTGGACTATGATAGTTTACATTTCCCAACAATTGCATATGACCCACCATACTCTTCTGAAACCTTGTTACTGAATTGAGAAATGGGCTCTATACCCCTTCCCCTTGTATATGGGTGACCTTATGATTAGTTTATAATCAGTAGAATAGTCTTGTGTGACTTATGAGGATAGATCAGAAAAGGATAGGTGGATTCTGTCTCATTCCTGGAATATTCACTCTTGAAAATGTCATTGTTGATGTCAGCAGTCTGCAGCTGCCATACTGTAATGAAGCCCGAACTCATGCACAAGAGGGCACTAAGAAAAGGGAGTGAGGCCTACACAGCTCCAAGTGGCTCCAGCCTCTTGTCTTCCAGTTTCAATACTGTCTATTGTAACTGTGTCTGCATGAGTCATCTCAAGTCTGAACTACCTCCTCTAGTCCTTCCTAAATCCCCAATCCAGAGATCATGATTGTTTTAAGCCCTAAAATTGAGGCGATTTGTTTCACCATAATAGATAAATGAAAAAAGCCCTTTATTTAAAAAAAATTACTCCTAAGTGCTGTGCTTAAGCGGTGGCTAGCTGATAGCAAGTGAATCAAGTTTGTTTGTTTTGTCATAGGTCTTATCAGTAGGCTCCTTTTAGATTAAAAAAAAAAGAGAGAGAGAGGGAGGGAGGGAGGGAGGGGGAGAGAGAGAGAGAGAGAGAGAGAGAGAGAGAGAAGAGAAGAGAAAGAAAAAAAGGAAAGAAAGAAAAAAGGAAAGAAAGAAAGAAAGAAAGAAAGAAAGAAAGAAAGAAAGAAAGAAAGAAAGAAAGAAAGAAAGAAAAGTATAAATTTAAGTAGAATTCTAAAGCCTAATAACTAAATTAAAGGTTAGTGAAACTTTATTTAAAATGTTCTCACTATAAGCTATTCATTCTATAATTACTTAATGACCCTATATAGAACATTTAAAAATACAATAGGGCATTTTGAATGACTGACACAAAAAGGCTAAAATGTTTTTAATACAGAGATCTGATTTGCCTTACTACACATACAGTATAGCCCATTATGTTTTTGAAAACTAGTATATGACAGGAGTTAGGTCAGATATTTAAGAAAATAATTTTGTTTTTGATTAAGAAATTTTTTTGGCACTAGCATCCAGGAAAAGAGAGGAAGGCCATGGAGGGAATGGTAGGTAATCTATGCCCTTTGAATTGGGTTTAACTCCTGTGGATGAGAGGTGAGAACTAGAACTTCATAAATTTACTTTTATTAGAATACTTCGAATTTGGTTTAGAATGCCAAACAAAGCACAAAATCAGAAAGAGACTGACTTGTTTTGCCACACACTCCATGCTATGATATGGCTCTTTTTTTTTTTTTTTTTTTAAGATTTTATTGGGGAACCAGGGAAGGGGAACAGACAAGTTGCTGTCCTTTTGTTCTTCAGTCTAGTTGTGGAGGACATTGCTTCACTGACCCATGTTGGTATCATCATTGTGCTCCTCTCAGATGAGGCAGACCAGTTGCCGGCCTCTGGATGGCCACTCACAGCGGCTCTTGGCAGCTCACACAGGCTGCCAGCTGCTCACGCTGGCTGCCAGCCGCTCACGCTGGCTGCCAGCTGCTCACACTTGCTGCCGGCTACTCACTGTAGCCTATGGCAGCCACTGCAGCAGGGGCTGCAGCTATGCTGTCCTGGGGACTCAGAGCAGCCCAGCTCCAGGTGAAGCTGTTGTTCACCATCTTAGCTGTAGAGGGCAGTGTCACTGGCCCTCATATGTGGGATCCGAACCAGGGCTGCTGGCGTCCCAAGCCAGCTCTTAACCAATGTGCCACTCAGCCGGCCCTGATATGACTCTTTTTACCTACAAATTTAGGATTAACAGGAAACAACATGTATGATGCTGATTTGAGTGTAATATTATGGGGAAACTGAAATGTTAGCGGCTATGTTTCCATAAAAGACTCCATGTCTACTGGAAGTTGAGCAGTATGAATATTTGTAAAAATGAGCAAATGTGGCATGGGGGATGTCTTTGGCTGATTGTCTGATAGTAAGAAATCCTGAGATATCTGTTTGGAACTCTAAGAAACACTAAGAGTATCCTAGCAAATGTAGGGCTTTTTTGAGAAGGTGAGGGTAAGATCAAAGCTTTGGGCAACTGATTTGAAACAGACTACAAGCCTGGTGTGGACTGATATATTGGTTGAAAACATACATTTGAAAACCTAGTATATCCTTTTTGCTTTGATAGATAAGGAAAATATTTTTTTTTTGTTGTTTCAGAGAAATGAAAGGGTCTTCTAAGATTACCTTATCTCTAGGTTTGGAAACAGATTTGGGAAAGCTTGCTTGGCTGAAATTAACAAAAAAAAAAAAAAGAAAAACGGGAAAGAAAAATTAGAGAATGTATTTGATATAAAGATTGAGCCAAAATTGCAAAACTATCATTTATGACCTAAGAAGATATAGGGACACTGGTGAATAGCCCAGTCATTCAGTTTGGATCTTGAAATTTTATATACTAAGAGTAAGGGTGAACTATAAAATCCTACAAGTGCTTCAGCCCAGCTTTGTATTTAATAAACATACAATTAAAGTGAGGTTATATTCCCAAGTATAACCACCTTCCAGAATGAAAATTAGTCATCTCTAAAGGAAGAAAATGTCATCTAGATTTTCATTTTATTTTTTATTATATAAAATATAAATAATTTTACTCAATATAAATAATGTTACTCATTATATTGAGTAAATAATGTTACTCAATATAAATAAGAAAATGCCCAAAGAGATAAGATATAACAATACCTAGAAGAAAAAATATCAGACAATAAAATCAGAGCACAAATTATTTAGGCAATGCAATTATCAGACATCTAAATATATCTGCTAGTGACTACTGTGTAGAATATGTAAGGAAATATTAGTTAAAATAAAAAGGTAAACAACCAATTAGAAACATTAACAGATGATAAGAATGTCATTTCACAAAATGAAATATTTAAGTGATCAAAAGCGACATATTTACTTCAGTATAGCAATAAAATACAAATTAAAATCATAAAGAAATACTAATTTATATGCACTAGAAGAGCTAAATTTTATAAAGTATGTAATTACTAATGTTGGCATGAATGAGAAACAATTGGAACTCTTATAATTTGCAGCTGGGTGTGTAAATTGTATGATGACATTGAAAACTACTTGGAAGTTTTTTATAAACTTAAACATACACCTATCTTCTGTCTATTCCTGAATGCTTACCTAAATGAAAAGTAAATATATACTTACAAAATACTTGTATTAGAATGTTCATAGCATCTTAATTCATAATAGCCCCAAAGTGGAAACCACTCAAATGTCCAACAACAGAAGAATGAATAAACACATAGTAGTGTAGATACAATGGATTGCTATTCTAGGATAAAATGTACCAACATCTGATGCAATCAAAAACATGGATCGGACTGGCTGAGTGGCATGGTGATTAAGCGCTGGCTTGGGAAGCCAGTGACACTGCCCTCAAAAAAAATAAAAATACAAATAAATAAATAAAAATAGAAACATGGATCAAACTTATACATATGTTGTGCCAAAGAAGCAAGACATGAAAGCGTCTATGCAGAAATATTCCATATGCAGAAATCTCAAAAACAGACATCAAAAATGCTCATTATCTCACTGTCACTGGTAGGAAATTTACAGATAAAGACATAAAGGAACTTCCAGATATGATGGGGGTACTTCATATATTGATTTTTGTGATAGGTAGCATAGCCATAAACATTGGTAAACTCATCAAATTTTACACTTAAGTTCTTTGCATTTCATTTTATGCAATTTAAAATTCAAGCACATTTTTAAAAGATTAACCAAACAATTTTGGAGAAGAAAATAAAATTTGAAGCACTTAATGTATAGGATATCAATACTTATTTTAAAGCCAAAGCAACTTGATAGTGTGGTATTTTGAAAATGTAGACAAATAGAATAAAGGAACAAATATGTAGAAATCTAAATACTTTATGTGCTTTTCTGATCTTTTTGAGCAGGATGAAATTATAGAAATTACATGACAGGGACAAAATTAAAATTCTTCAAAGTTCTAAAACTTCATTTGGGGTTTATACTATTTGTGTGTTTTCTTTGCAATATCATATAATAAAGTCTGGTCTTCAAAAAGTCCATCAAGGGCCAGCCGAGTGGCGCGGTGGTTAAGCGCTGGTTTGGGAAGCCAGCGGCCCGGTTCAGGTCCCACATATGAGGGCCAGTGACACTGCCCTCAAAAAAAAACAAAAAACAAAATAAAACAAAACAAACAAACAAACAAACAAAAAAGTCCATCAATTTTGTAGTGAAAAGGCTTTTGATGTTTTCACTTAAATAAGGATAACACTTAAGAAAATGGCTGTTATTTTATTAAATAACATGGCTACCTAAAAGTATACCAGAGATTTTGCTGATGGTATCTTAATGCTCACAACTAGCCTGGGATAGATGTTAGGTGGAGAAACTCAGGCTTCTAGAAGTTAGGTATTGTTTCCAAGGTCATACAAGTAGGACTAGGATGTAAATCTAAGGTAATCTGTCTTCAGAACTCTGTACTTGTTATGGGTTTCCTTTGGAATTATCTGTGGGGAAAGTACACATATAAACAACAGGAGATCCTCTATCTCTGGATTAGAAACACATTTCAAGAAATCAGTTGAATTAGTAGACTTTAAACACTATAAAATTAAAAAAAAAAAACCCTAGCAATAAATCATCAGTCTCTCTTCCACAAAACCAACAAGTTTTTTGTTGTTTGTTTTAAGTGAAAAAAAAATTGGGTTTCTATATTATCATGGTTACAACTGCACTTTTTCAACTGCCAGTAACATGAAGAGAATCACTCTGGCGAACACGTAACTCGGGAAATATTTTGTTTGAAGAAGCCTCACACAGGAGGCAGACCCTTCTCTAGTGCTCTCTGCCCTATGAGGATGTCATCTTTCAGAACTCAGATTCCCTCACCACTTCAGTTCTCTTATGTTCTGTCAACACCTCCCTACTGACATTTTAGAGCCATCTAATGCTGCTAACATTATGAAAGCTCAATTTTGAAAGGATATAAACAATGCATATTAATTAAGTTGTCTGGCTAAATTTCTGGAGCTCCAAAATTAGAGAATGAATGAACCATGGCTATGGATTTAAATTATATTTTTTTAATGAAATGATTAGAAAAAAAAGGATCTCTGCAAGACACTGCCTCTTATAAAGCATTCAGGGATCAAAAATGTACATCAAAATATCATATAAAACTATATTCTCTTTAATGGTATATATTAGTGCATTCTGAGATTTAAATTACTGAAGTTAGGGGATGCTAATTTTTCAAATCCCATTACTAGAGATGAGTTGCAAAGTATTTTATAGCATGTTTTGATTAGGATTTGAAAGATACAAAAGAAGGTACCCCTATCCTCACCAAGCTCAGATGCTCTGTGAGGAAATGAGGCTGAATTCTATGAACTACAGACAGGAGTAAAGTCAATTGCAAAAGGACTAGAAAGCATATACGAGATGAAAACTCAGAAATGGACACTAGGAATGCAGGCTAGAGAACTCTTATGCTTCTCTAGAGAAGCAAATCTTGAATTAGCTCATGAACTTTTGAAAAGGCCGCTACTGCTGTAATGAGATACTTAATAACATAATTTCGTGATCTAATCCAGGCTTCAAGTTGAGACTCTGGGTCCTACATTCCAGGCAATCCAACTTTTCTAAATTATAATCATCCAGTCCAGGCCTTCCTATGTGCCTTATACACACTTTCCCTCTCTGTGGAATAGCCATCTTTCTATTTCCTTATGTCCTTCAACAAAACCTCATTAAAGTTTGGTCCAAATATCACTTTTTTATTGACAGCTTCTATGAGCCCACCGTTTACTGGAAGTGTCCTTCCCTTTGCTCAGTTATATTCTGTCTTTATATTTTGGTTTACAGTTATGTTTCTACAATTTTTTTTTCTTTTTTTGGTCAACTGTGAGCTCTTTAAGGGTAGGCTGTGTGCCATTCTTTATTTGTAGCGCCTAATAACAGTTCTTAGAATACAGCAATGTGGAACAACTAAATGAACAAAATGCTAACAAAGTTGATACAAATAATTCTGAAATGATTCTTAAACATATTTAAGGCATGTACATTGCCTGCTTCCTCTGATGTGTTCTCAGCCTTTGAAATCTGCCCAAAAACTCCTGTCTTTAATACAACTCCCTGCTGCTCAACTAGCCTTTGTTAAAACACCAAGAAGCCACCCCATGGAGAGGTTATTATATGTTTTTCCATTCTGTGTAAAACTCCTTGATTGACTTTAGAAAGAAAAAAGGAAAAGTGTCGGGTCATATTTTAAAAAATGAGATCACATAAATTGCAACCTTAGTCTTCACCAGCTGAGGCTGAAATTGGATAAAGTTGTATAGAGGAAGCCAATGGGAGTCTCGTTCTGCCAGAATGTTCAACAAGCATTTAAGCTCCCAGCAAAAGTCAGCTTCAAACTGCATAGAAAATTGTGTCTAAACCCTTGCATTTCTCCCAGCAATCATGCTATCCTACATGAGCAAGTTTTCCCATTGACTTATGAATTAAAAGTAACATTTAGTTGTATGCTCACTAACAGGGCCATCATATTCAGCCATGTTCAGTACTTTATTGCTACTATTCTGTGCTCATGGGATTTTCTGGAAACTTCTAAGGAAATTTATAACTTTGAGAAATAGAAACCCCCACCCCTGGATGCTTCAAAGGATTAGCTATAGAATACATAAATCAAGAAAATGAGATCCTACTGAGTTCCTGAGGAAATTTTTCTCAGTGTATTTGATTGCATTTCCATGTATTTTAATTTGCCTGTTTATTATTCTCCTTACATGACTCTAGGTCTTCAACTGACATATTTCTTGACTTTATCTCCATTTCTTTCTTTCAAGTCCTGTGAAAATGTTCTGTAACAATTATTTTAGAGAATGAAAGTATCTTTTTGATAAAACTAAACATGTAAAATAACAAAAAAAAATTTAAATGTAAAAGAGCTGGGGTTTGTTTCAATTTATCTTTTATTTCATCTTCATGTTCATTTTTTGAAATCTATTTTGTTTGTGTAATTATGCAAAAATTTCAAGGAATATTCCTAGCACCACTTCCCACTGTTTAGAGAAAAATCAGGACTGCTTAAACTCCCATTCAAGATTCTCTATAATCTAAGAACTATGTAAATTTGTTTTTTTGCTTCCATTGTTTTGTTTTGGATTTTCCTTGAGGTTGTAGTCAAGCATATCTACAACCTATTACCAGACTATACGTTTGCTGTGTTTTAAGCCACAAGAATGGAATTCCAGAAAATCACAGTTGAAAAAATACAGTACCAGATTTCCCACGGCAACCTATGACCTGAGTCAGTATTTACCATTTGCAGGAAATTCTGGCCAATAGAAAAAGCCTTCCATTAAGTTAATATCAATTTTTTTTTTAAGAGTTCCCTTCCTAATCATCTCATTACTATGGAAGGCCCAACAGAGGGAAGTAAAGCATTTTCCAAAGTTTGCATGTATATCTTTGGTCTTTCTGAGTTTTGTGTTCATTCTTTCTATCATGCAAAATTATTTTGAATCTCTCTTCATTATTGACCTTTCTTTTATGAAATGCTCTTAAGTGTGGTAGCTAAGAGAAAGCTCAGCAAATTTGAAATCAAGACATTGTGTTAATTTCCTAGGGAACTAATCATAAACATGCTAGCTTAAAACAACAGGCATTTATTCTCTGACAACTTTGGTTGCCAGAAGTCTAACCTCAGTGTGTCAGTAGCCTTACTCCCCTCAAAGCACAAGGGAGCTTTGGCTCTTCCTTGCCTCTTCCAGCTTCTGATGGCTTCTTGCCTCAGTCTCCAATCTGTGCTTCAGTCTTCATACATATGGCATTCTCCCCTGTTTTTCTGCATGTCATTTCCTATCTTTTATAAGAATAAACTCAATGGATTTAGGGCCCATGCTAATCCAGTGTGATCTCCTACCGATCCTTACTTTGTTACATTAGAATGTGACCTATTTCCAAATAAATTGCAGGGTGGATATTAATTTGGGGGAGACACTATTCAATTCACTACAGGTAAACTGCCAATCATCTCCTATAGGCTTTCGGAGATGCCTAATAGACACAGCCCCACTGGAAAATACCAGAAGTTGACTCACATATTTCCTTCTATTTAGAATAATTGAGAGTAAATGGGGAAACATTTTGAAAACTCTATTATTATATTTTGGGGAAACAAAGGCTAAAGTCCCTGGTCCTCCATGTGATTGATGTGGACCACTCTGAGCACTTTTCTCTGCCTCAAAGAAACACCATTCAAAGCCTGGACTTCCTGAGTAAGAAAAGAAATTACATGATCATTCAATATCATTTTTAAATCCATTTCACAATAGTTACAATATTATCCTACTATAAAAGGAGTCCCTCTAATTGGGAATGGTAAGTATTGGAAGTTAGGGAAGCTGTTAGGTGAGCTGAAAGCTTATGTAGTTATCACAAAATGTCATAAAAAACTTTGACTTGGCCTGACAAACGTAAAAACCTTTGTGTGGGCAATGGATCTTTAAATTGTTAAAGTTTAAATTAGTCTGATTTATTGTCAATCAGTTTAAACAGAGTAAACCATAGCCCCAAAATTAGCTCAGTTGAATTCAGGAGAGCTGGGTGGACCTCAGGTTACAGTTATAAAACAATTAAAGAAAATGAGAGAGATACAAAACAAACACTTCAGAAGTAAAGTTTTCTGACTGTAAATGCTAAGAACTCCAACAGTCTTTCTCATATCCCATCAGACTGCTACTGCCAAAAAAGTTATAAAGAAATAAAAGAAAATTACAGATATTTATATATCAATCATTATCTAATTTTATATTCTGATGGGAAAATTTTTGTACACATAAATAGGAAATGGTAAATTGCCCACAATTTTTCACACCAAGAGAAGGCTTGAGTAGATGTGCCACCTAGAGTAACGTGAAAACATATAGTTAAGATGTGGCGTGAATGCCACTGAAGCTATGGATAGCAGTGAGTCCCAGTGTGAATGTGACTCTGCTTTAAATAAACTTGCCCTGCTTAGTAAGTGGCTCATTAGCGGTAAGTAGCTCATTAAAAAAAAAAAAAATGTCCTGAAAAAACTATTTAGAAAATGATCTTCCATTTCATTAGTGCTAGGTGTCTTCTTTTGCCTGCATTTCTCTGAGGTGACAATGCCTGGTGTTCAAGTTCAGGTTTTACCTGCAACACCAGATGGAAAGTCACTCCACCTTCATTCCACTTCACCTCTCGACAGTCTCACTCTATACTTGATAATCAATTGCTTTCAAAAATGTTTCTGCTCTGAGTTTTTTGTTCACACTAGACTTAATCTGAACATGGCCTTGTTTTCCCTTTAACTACTCAGCCAAATCATGGTAAATGAAGCATCCTTCATCGATGCGTTGTAAGACTTCTGATGTCCATATTTAAAGACATTATTTAGCATTGGAAAACACCGCCTTTGGAAGCTCAAAGTCAGAATTAACTTTTTCTTTCCCATACCTCTGGGTGTATACTCTATAAATATTTACATAGATTATATCTGGAAGTAAGAAGGAGCAGTTTTCCTATATGTGCAGGAGGTAATGAAATCTTCTATGTCCTTTTACAATATGTTGCCCTTCATTTCAATAGCAGCTCTAGGAGGTATGTAGTAGCATTCTAATTTTTCAAATTAAAAAAAAAAAAATGGGATCTGTGATCCGAAGTAACTTTTCAAGGTCTCAAAGCTAGTGAACAGCAAACTTGGGTTTTAAACCTAGCCTCCTTTTTGCCTCTAAAACCTATTTTATTTCTAATTATATATATATATATATATATATATTTTTTTTTTTTCTAATTATAAATATATATATATATATATATATATATATATATATATATATATATATATAAAATGCAACAGAGATGTAAACCAAATACCAATTCTTCTTTCAAACTCTTGCTTATGCCAAATTGTGCTGATAAAAACTTTCATAAATGCTAATCTTCACCATCACAGGAGGTGAATGCTACGAGCTGGGCAGAATGTTTAAACGCTTTGAGTCAGCTGTTGTGATTTTTTTTTTTCCGATTTTTGTTTGTTTTTAGATTTTGTTATTGTGGACTCCAAAGCTCTAAAGTTAGAACACTTAAGTCCTAATAATCATGGTTCTACATGGATGGATTTGATGACAGTAACATTTCTTGCTTCTCTTTCCACCCCTTACTTTTTCCTATGCTGGAAACAATGGCTTATCTGATTGGTGAATTATCAAGAAAACATTCTTCCTCTTTTCTCTTCTTCCTGCTGATAACTACCTGTCTTCAGGTAACAAGCATTTTAGGCAGCCCTCTGCTATGCAGTGAAAGAAGCCCTTACCAGTTGAGCTACAAACTGGTTAGTAGTAATTCATCATTAACATGGCTTTGATACTTCCACCAATCTACCATTTATTGGTACAAAAGTTCTAACTTTTTCCCCACCTTATCTGTATGATTCCTATGTCTATTCTTACTTATTGTTTTTAATCGTCTGGAGGAATTATTGATTGATTCCTTTTATGATCTGGCCCATGCCAACTCTCTGACCTCATTTCTTACCCTTCTAGCCTTGGTCACTGATAAGGCCATAGTTGTTTCCTGTTTTTCCTAGAAGAAGCCAATCTTCCTCAGAATTTAATGCTTGATATTCCCTCTGTCTCCTCCCTTTGTATGATTATCTCATTTCATTTAGGTCCCTCCTCAAATGTCACTGCTACATGTATACCCATATATAACATGTCTGAAAATTTTTACATAAGAACAGAAAACCCCCAATAATTATTGCTTTACTTTGTTGTCTTTTATGTTTGACATAATTGGAATTGCATTATATATTTATTTGTTTACCTGTTCATCTCTCTCACCCACTAGAATATAAGTTTAAGGAGGGCAGAAACTTAGGCTTTCTTCTTTCTTGCCAGATCCTCTAATGATTTTATATGTATATGTACTTGACACTCCATATCTATTTGTTGAATTAAGGAACATGTGAAATTTATCCACAGTTGGCACCAACTACATAAAATTTGCTCAATAAGTTGCAAATCAAGTTGTTTGAGGGAAGTGATGGGGGAGTGGGAGTCAGACAAATTAGGATTGTGGCATTAAATGCAAACCTCTCTTTATTCACAACACTCTGCAGTGCTTTAATTTTTGTTTCCATGAATAGATGACAACCTCTAAACACTTAATAGACTTGATTTAGGGTTTTAGAATATGCTGGCAGAGAGTGAGGGATGGAGGAGAGGAGTATAGGACCCAGGTTCCAATGATGCCACCAGCATGGAAAACCAAAGCATGTCAGCATAAGAAGAGTCTTACAGGTCAATAGATAAGAGATAGATCATTTGTGTTTGAGTTGCAGTTCTACTAATTGTGTGACTTTATGGTAAGTTCACGTTGATAAGTTTAAGTTTTTTTATCTCCAAAATTTGGGTATATTTTGGAATTTGGGTATATTCTATCCATGTTGCACGCATTCTGAGTATACAGTATATAATCTCTGAATGTCTAATACAAGTACAAAATTATATAAAATATTCTACTTTGTTGTCCCTTCACTATAACTTAGTATATGACTAAAAGTCAAAGTCAGACTTTATCAGCCATTAAAAACTTGTCAGAGTGGTTGTTTCTTCCTCTCTGTACATTAAATACTGAATTCCTTTAAGATACTATAGGATTAATACAGTAATATGTGAAAACGTAAGTGGAAAGGAGACCTTCTGTGTGCTAAATAACGTGCTATAAACTTTATATACATTATCTCTTTTATTATTTGTGAGTATCAAATTATATAAGAAATGTCAGTGAGAAGATTTAGGATCAGAGTGTTTAAATATCTTTCCTGAATTTTAAAAAGTTTTTTTTTCTAGAATTCAAACTGAAAATTAAATAATAATCAAAATCACAAAAATAGTAAATAAATATCACAACCTATCATTTAGCATATCAATACTTAATATGTTCCAGGTAGTATGGTACAACATTATATAAGCATTATACTTTTTATATGAAAATAACACAAGCAAGCATCAATATCCCTGTGCTAGTTAGAATTGCTTTTGGCTGCCAATTATGAAAAATCAATTTATTTATTTATATATATAAATTATATATATATAACTGAAATAAATAGTTTATAATTTGGTGGACTGGTGCAGCAGCTCCATAATGCTATCATGATTGTAGTATTTTCTACTCTTCAGTGTTTTACATTTATGCTTGCCCCCTCACTGTGTCTCCAGGTGGAAGCACAGTTCAGCCTCCCTGTATCTTTAGCAGGCAAAGAGTAAAACCCAAAGGAAGGCTTTGTCTTTTCAGTATGGAAGGGAAGTTTTGGCCTTGAGTTTAGCACTGAGGTAACCAGCATAGACCAATCATGGTCTTAACCTACATGTCAGGGTTTTGTTATAAGGTAAAAAAAGGGTAGTGGAAGTTAGTTAGGCAACTGGGTTGGACACAATTCCCAAATGTGGCAACTTAGAGAGATCAGTAAACACTTTACCCAAGGTTATAGGGGTAGTGAGTGCCACAGATAAAATTTAAACTTAAATATTCTTACTCTAAAGACCATGCTCTAATCACTTTTTTGGCTTCAAGGTCCTACCATTGCCAAAATATTATGCTACCTTTCTTGCATTTCCATGCTGTATATTTCTTTAGATCAAAAAATAATATCTTATTTTAAATACAGACAATACAAATTAGAAAGCAATATTAATTTTTTATATTCTTTTTCGTGTTACACACAAATTTCCCAGTTTCATGATGACCAAGTGCTTCATATCACCACCAATGCCTGTTCTAGTGGATGAAATGTAACACTGACTGCAGCTACTCTACATTTTTTTTTTTTAGCTGAGCCAACCTGCACAACTCTACTTTTAAAATTCAAAACATTGCTTGTATCTTAGACAAATGAACTGAATCAGTTTTTCTTTTGCCATTGACTGAAATTCTATTTTTTGTATAATTTCAGTATATAGGGTTTCCATGGCATTTCTATTTGACTTTTTTTCCCTAGTCCCAGATTTTTTGTTTTTTATTCTTTAAAGGATTATTTTTAATAGTGAAATGAGTTGGTTGTAGTGCTGAACTCAGGTGTATAGATAAGTTGTATTCATAACTCTAAAAAGGTATAAAAATGTAATGTGTCTTAGTTTCCATAGTTTTCTATAAATTGAATATTTGGTTTTGATTATATTATTTAGATAGGGTAATTTCTTTCTTGTTCAAATAACCACAATTACTTTTTTGTTCAATAATACATGAATTGGTGAAGTTTGCTTTTTCTCTTGAGGAAAAGGCAAACGTGAGACACTCTGTTACTTTATATGACCATATCATTATTTATCTAAATAGTTCCCTATTAGTAACTATTTGGGATATATCTGTCTATCTATCTGTATGTATATAGTTTGCAGTCACAAATATGCTGCAATAAATATATTCTGTGTGAATATATTTTTGCCCATATCTCTGATTATTGTCTTAGAAGAATTACTGACTAAAGCACATAAATAACTAATAGCTCTTCAAATTCCAACTTCATTGTGTTAGATTGTAGCAATTTACATATCTTTTGTCAGGAATATGCTGCTATTTACTCATCTTATAATTTCCATTACAGTTTATCTAGTTTGTTAATTCCATAGATTAAAGAAAATGATATTTCAATATGATTTTTTTTTAGTTACTGATGAGGTGAAATCGTTTCATTGTGTGTGTGTGTGTGTGTGTGTGTGTGTGTGTGTATACGTGTGTGTTTATTTGTCACTTTCATTTGTTCCCTGGGAAATTGCCTGTCTGTGTCCATTTAGAAACATTCAACATACCAGATAGGTAAATGACTAAGTATATGTGATTATGGCTAAGAACTCTTCCATTTATTAAAATATTTACTTCAATCCCTTTGTATCTCATGAATTGTTACTACTTTCAAAAGACATTTTCACATTTAGATTTTTATAAATATTTTCAGACCCGTACCTCCATGGACAAAAACTCTTTCTGCCAATCATTTTCATCCTGATGATACCTCATTTGTTGGTATGCTTGGGACTATGTGATCAAAATATGCAAATTTTCTTATTCTTGTTACAACATACTCTTGACTGCATTTTCTTGGTTTGTGGGAGTACTTAGGATTAATGTGTCCTCCTTATATAGTCTCTGTATCAGTGGTTCTCATAAATATACATGTTTAAGAAAAAAAACAAAACAATAATTTAAACAACTACTTTGTTCTTAATGGTTAAGACTAGTTCTGTTTATTAATACTTACTTAAGGGTTACATCGTTGGAAAATTTGGATATCTTCCCATCTTGTTATTTGATGTTTGTTGTTTTGTTTTTTTTTGCACTCAACTTTAAGTTAGGCTTATGGCTATTCCATTCTGGATCTTCTTACTCCAGCTCTGAGACCCAGGTTCGTGTTTACCACCCTCTGGCTAGGGGCACATCTTATCAAACTGGCTGGTTTTCTAGAGCCAGCAATGTTTTCCAGTCCTGCCAATACCATGCCCCTTATACCTACCCCTGGTGTTCTATTTCTCCCCTTATCCCCTGATCGCTGTATTCCTATCTACTTCCTGCTGAGAATCATCTATGATCCCACTCTTCATGCTCCTTTTTCAAACTAAGGTGGATTGGATCCGCCTGATGTCTGGTCCTCTCTCTGCCATGCTATCAAGAGTCCCTTTCAATGCTCAATGCATGTGTTCCTCTAAGATCCGCTACACCCACGACTGGGATTCCAGTACAAACTGTGGCCCTCAAATTCAGCCCCATCCTACTTCAGTTATGCAGCAGTTTTGAGAAGCAACAGCCGAATGCTGAGTCTGCCAGGGCTAAGTTAAATCTTTATCAGAGATATATTTATTTCTATTTTAAGCAACTTTTGTTGTATGTGTTGTATTTTTTGAATCATCTCATCTCCTGTTGACAAATCTAGCATTATCAGAAACTGTTCATCCTTTATTAATTGAGAAAAAAAAATGATGCCAGAATTGCATGGTCACTGAAATGAAATACATGCCAGCCTGGCAGAGTCAACAGTCCCCTGAGTAATGATAATTATGTGTCCATAGAACATAGATGGACAAAGTCATTTAGAATATTTTTTTCTCCTATGCTTTGTGGTTTCTAAGCTTTTGTATATAATGTCAGTAACAAATAACCTGGAAATTCAGCCAAATTTAGCTGCCATTAAATAAAAATGTGCTTGATTTAGAGGGAACTGAGTTATGCAAGGGGCTGGAAGGAACTGGACATGATCCGCTTGTCTATTAAAGCACAAGAGTGTCAATTAATTCTACTTATAACAACCAATGAGAGTTTCTCGAAAATTACTAGGCTTAAGAGGATTTTTTACAATTTATTTTATATTCTATGTAAACATCATACATTTGTTTTATTTATTAGATTGTTATGAATAATGGAGCTAGTCTTCCAGACTGAATTTATAATATATATTAGTATATATGTATATATATATTATGTTAAAATCTACCATACTCAGAACTCAAAATTGTGGGGTTTTTTCCAAGTAAATCGATCTCTTTTTAATTGTATGCCCGTTGAGTATTTTTTTTTCTATTTGAGGTAAATAAATCACAGTTGTTTTTCACAGACCCCTAGAAATCTCTTTAATCAAACGAATTATAAGTTTATTTCCATTGCTTAAAATTTAATAATTTTACAGGTTAATAATTTTAACTATTAGACATCATCTGTGAAAAAAATGGATTAGTATTTTGTTCTGTTGTTTAAAAATGTCATTTCCTTTTAGGTTAAGTTTGGCAGGAGCCATTTTTTCCATAGGTTGTTCTGGATAATTGCTGAGAATTATGCATGCATCCTCTTTATTTGCAGAGACTTAGCAGCATAACTATGCTAAAGAAAAATTTATAGTATTTCTTTTAGGAAAAAAATTTAAACAGATGAAAAAAAGGAATGAGAAAACAGAGGAAAGCTAAATATGTATCAATCTATGCTGACTGGATTAGTAATGTGTGGCGGAAAATAGAAATAGAATCAAAATACATGATAATCAATTTGGAAGCAGCATAATAATTTACTTGGCCAAATCCATTCACTAAGAACAACTAGACAAGCTGGAAAAAATTAAGAGTAAAATCATGTTTGAGAGCATAAGGAACAACAAAGACATAAGGCTATGATTCCAAGACAGAAAGGAAGCTAAGCAAAATGAGCCAGATATTTAGAAACACTTTTCCATTTGAAGTATTTTTCCAATTGAGTGGGGGAAATGGTTCTTAATCTGAGCAGCTAAGCAGAAATCTGAGGCTTAGCATCTGAGAGTCCAAACTGTATTTTTTTCAGAGCATGAGACTGATAGAATAAACATTAGAGTTGAGTTCTTGTCATGTTACAGAGGCTCTGGTGAACACCCAAGATTTTCCACTAGAGTCCAAAAGCTTATATGCAGGAAGTAAAGCTAAACTGGAGATAAATCAGTTGTCACTGAAAATAAATGTAAAGCACCTAATTTCTGAGAGGACTGAGGTAATCTGATCCTAATCTAGCTGCTTGCTAGCTAGAAGAAAATTAAATCCCATCCATAAGATACATAGAAAGATACCAATCAGCTACATAATTGTTATATACAATTCAGTTAAAAACCTCAACAGGATCATTTCCAGGTAAGATGCAGTAGTTTGTGGCACAGTAATGCTCCTGTTACAAAACCTAGTAAAGCCAGATAAATTGCAAAATCATATTTTTAAAGGCACAAGGACTTTGGAGGCCACAAGGCATATATGAGCTAAAATTCACAGAAAATTTAACTGTTTTGAGTTGAGGATGGCCAGAAGTATTTGTGTTCCTTTTGATACTTGCTGGTTCATATGTGGGCTGAGGATTAAGTTTGTTCCAGACAATGCCTTCCAAAGCAGAAAGATTATTCAGCAATGTATTTTTCAGAAACTCAGGGCTAAAGTGAAATGTGAATCTTTCAGTGGCCTCAAGTTCAAAGCTAATTCTGACTCTGGGGTTGCATACAGAGCAGGGAAACTAAGCCAGTTCACTTTCTTTCAGCCTCCACATGTTTAGGAGAAAAAATAGATACACATGGGGAGAGGTCCTGCCTCAATCACAAATATGATCTCCCCTAGAGATAGTTATAACATTTAAAATTGCATGGCCTGGAAAGCTGTAGAGCTAACTCAAGAACCCAAGAATGGCTGAGACATATTATTATATTATAAGAACACCCTAGGCCTGAAAAAGCAATGCAGATAAAATAGGGATAAACTTAATAAAGATTGAATCTTTCTAAAAATTAATAAATATAGAAAGAAATAGTAAAACATGACTAGAGAAAAATAGGCAACAAAAGCATACCTACAAATAAACTAGATATTGAAATTCAGAAGTAAATACTCAACTTACAACATATAGGAAAAATTGAATAAATGTATAATAGTGTACGAGACATATAGAACAGTCGAATTTCTTATTATACATGCAATTCAAGTTTTATATGAAGAACAGTAAGAGAGTGGAGAAAAAGTAATATTTGAAAATATAATGGCTGACAGTTTTGTAAAACTGATGAAATACATAAATACACAGATTCAAATATCTCAGTAAACTCAAAATAGTATAAACACATATACTCACACATGTACATAACACGTCTACACTTAATAGCAAAACTGCTGAACACCAACACAAGGAAAATCTTGAAAATATATTGAGAAGAAAAAAAAAATTACTAAAGTAAGAAATATTTACTGAAGCTGACTTCTCAATAGAAACAGTGAAAGCCAGAAGGCAATATTATGGCATATTTAATTTGCTAAACACAAATAACAGTCAACCTAGTAATCTATACTCAGAAAAAATTCTTCAAAAATAAAGATGAGCTATAGATGTTTTCAAAAAAAGAAAATCAAGAAACTTGAATAAAGCAGACCTATAAATAATGAATGTTTTTAGCTAATAGTCAAGAAATACTAATGGAAATATGAATACATAGGAAAAAAATGAAGAAAAATTAAAATGATAAGTAAATGGCCGAATATAAATAAATGTTGATTGAACCAAACAATGTTTACACTATTTTGATGATTTAACCTACTGTTTTGACCCCTAATTGTCATGTATAAATGATATATGTGTATACAGCAACTAACAAATACCATATTATTTCAAGATTTTTTGAATGTGTACCAAATTAACCATATACTTGCCATAAAGAAAGTTTTAATAAATTTAAAGTTAGAAATAAACACCGTATGTTCCCTAATCACAATGGATATATGCTATTTTAAAAACATTAAAAAATAGTAGAGAAAAATATAAATTAAGTATAAATTAACAATATGTTTCTAAATAATCTGTGAGTCAGAGAAGAAATTAACAAATATCTTACATAAATGATAATAAAGACATTACAGACAAAAATGTGTGGGAGTCAGCTAATGTATATCTTTAAAACAGATAGTGTAAAGGAAATAAAAGTGATATAAATGTTTTAAACTTTTGTTATAGTGGTTAGAAAAAAAATCAGCAAATAAAAATGAAATATACTAGGAGGAACAATATAAGAAATCAATAAAATATTAAAGAAATTTACAACAGAGAAAATCAATAAGCAAATAAGGTTAATAAGTGTCCTGAAAGAGTTATTGACAATAATAAGAGAAAAAATCAGTATCAAAAATGAAAAATCATAGAAACATTAAAATTTATGTAGAATTGAAGTTAATAAATGGATATTATGAACATTTTTGTTTAATTAATTTGACAATTTGGATAAAGTACACAGATTTCTGGATAAGTGCAATTATACAAATATTACAACAGAAAAAAATAGAAAATCCATATATTCTGATATCAATTAAGGACATTAAATCACTATTTAAATTGTTCCCACAAAAACAGACCAGGTTATTCTACCAGTGATTTCTTCTAAATATTTTAAGACAAAATAATATAACTTCCACAAACTGTTCTAGAAAATACAAAAGAGGGAGAAAAAAAAAAATCCTTTTTTTTTTTAATGGCCAACACAATCTTGTTTGTAAAACTTGGAAAATATAAAACAAGTGAAGAAAACTTAGGACACATTTTTGTCTTGCATATAGATACAAAATTCCTTAATAAAATATTGGCAAATCAAATACAATGATTAAAAAATGTTAACAAATAAGGTTCATTTCAGGCAGGCAAGGACAGTGTATCATCAGAAAAATCAAAGAATTTAAGTTAGCACAATAAAAAGAAGTCATGTGAGTGTTTCAGTAAATATTGACAAAGCATGTGAAAAAGTTAAAAATTCTTACAATGAACATTCAGCAAAATATAATTAAGGGAATCACCTTTCTTTTACACAAACCCACTAACACAAACTGAATGAAAACTCAGTGGATTTAATGGGAAAATGTTGAATATATTCTTTAAGATTAGAAATATGGAGTATGCAGATGTCGTATATAAAGTTGTACACTTGAAATTTATTGTTATTAATCAATATTACCCCAATAAATTTAATTTTAAAAAAAAGATTGGAAGTGAAGCACGAATGCTCTCTAGAATCAGTTCTGTTCATCCAGTGTCATAATGCAGGGAGGAAAAAAAAGCATAAGAACTGGTATAGATATTTATAAAAAGTAATTATACACAGAAAATAAAATTATAAAATTTGAAGATTTTTCAGGCAAGATATATTAAAATTAGTTTACTTAGCAAGATCCTTTAGAACAAGATATTTGTGATGCATATATGGAACAAAGGATTTAGAATAAAACCTTGGATTGCGAGTAATGTGGTTTACCAGTGTTCCACAAGACAAGCAAACATTTCTAATACATTTTAATGTGGTAAACAAGTGATGTCTTGCAATACGAGTAGTTTTGTTCTGGAATGAGTTATGCTCACAAACCAAGGTATCACTGTATATTCAAAATATATTTTAAAAATACCTACAAACCAAGAAGAAAATGACAGATAACAAATAGAATAATATACAAAAAAACATGACTAGGCATGTCACAAAATAGGGTATATGAACAAGTAGGAAAAAAACAATGTCGCTCGGTTTTATTAGCCTTCATAAAATGCAATTTAAAAGCATAATTGACTATCACTACACTCACTAAAATGACTAAAATGAAAAATGAAAAATTTTTCCAAGTGTTGATGAGGATACAGGGCAATGGTAGCTATCCTAAAATGATTATGAAAGCATAAATTGGTACAAACACTTTGGAAAACCATTCCTACTATCTACTAAAGCTGAATATATGACACATTCCTAGATATGTACACAAGAGACACATGTATATCTCATACATATGGTCATTAACACACACACACACACACACACACACACACACACACACACACACATAGATATTCTCAGAAGAATTATCTTCAATAGCCTAAACTGAAAATGCCTCAATGCCTTTCTAGAACAGAATGAATAAAAATTGTGTCATGTTCATACACTGATAGACCACACATCAACAAAAATAAATGAACTTCAACTACACAGAACAAAATGGAGGAATTTCACAAGTGTAATACAAGCAAAAGTAAACAGACACAAATAGAACATGCTGTGTGATTCCTTTTGCATAAAATTTAAACCAGGCAAAATGGTTAATAGTTAAGATAGTATTGTATGTGAGGTGAATTGCTACCACCAAAGGCAAGGGGCTTCTATTATGTAATGTTTCTTCACTTTAGCACTGGTTACATTGGTGGGTTCACGAAGATAAACAATATTTGAGTTCTACCATTACAATTTCTGCACTTTTTGTATATATAAACTTAAGTAAAATTTACAAAACAAAGCAAAAAAGCTAAAACCTTATTGAATGCCGCTAATACCATCTTAGACTCAAATTCATATAGCTATAAATGCATGTTTTAGAAAAGAAGAGTAAAAACAAATAATCTAAAAAAACTATCTAAAAATTGAGGAAAGGAACAGCAAACTAAACAGAAGAATGAAGGAAATAATGAAAACAAGAACAGAAAATAATGAAATAAAGACTAGAGAAGATCTACAAGACATTTTTTTCAGAATTGTGTTCATTTAAAAAAATGAGCATTTTATAAAAGGTAAAATGGTCTTATTTTAGAATAATTTCAAATCTATTTTAATCAAATTAATTTGTTTGATACCTAGAGAAAGATCCTCTATCTGAATTCTTTCAATTCCACTCCAAGAACGGACTGTTAATAAACATTTCCTGTGTTTCCTTGTAGATAAGTGTATACATAGGTAAAATGATTAATATAATATAATATAATAATATTCAAGAATGGAATTACTTTATGCTATTTCACAACTTGCTTTCATGTATTGTGTATAACATATATTCCTCATCAATACAAGTGATCTATTTATATGTATACCTCTCTATATAAATATACTGATATATATATGATATATCAATTTGAAAAATATTATTTAGTTAATCCATAAGAACACAAAAATATACTTATCATAAAGATACAGATAAATAAATGATCACAACATGACCATACCTTTAGAATTAACTCCAATTCAAAAAACCTAAAAGAGAAGGCATGAAAAGCATTTGTAAAATTATAAAATGATAGTTAGAAATAAGAAAGAAGGGGATTTTTTCTTTTTTGTCTTGATCATGTAAAGACAAGAGGAAGAATAAGTTTTCAGGGAAAGCTAATATAATTGCCCAGCCTGTTTTCCATACTTTCATCTTTGTCTCCTTCAGCATTTTCTTAGGGATACAGTATTGCCCTGTCTCTTTTCACAGCACTCTGTTGACGTTCTGACAGAGAGAATTCCAACCCAGCACCACAGGTCTGAATGGCTATTGATCTTGTGTGCATTAGAATTCAAATTCCTGTGAAGTATGAAGTTTAAGTCTTGTCACCTTAGATATTTGAATTGCTTATAAACTCAAGAGCAACTGAAAGCAGCTTGCTGCATTTGGTGAATGTCATTATTTTTTGGGTTAGCCTTGAATGATTAAAATTCTATTATCTCATCTTTTGGTGCAAGAGGAGCCCTCTGGAAAGGAGAGTCCTGATTCACTGAGTAAAAGTCACCGCAGATTGATTCAGCTAGAGTGTTCGACTCATTCTTTTTGGCAGAGCCTGTATAGTCTTGTGATCACCAAGAACCTTACGTTTCTAAACTAGAAGAGAGGAAGCACTTGGCATGGGGGACTTACAGCAGTTCATCTCTGTTGGGAGATCCAGCCCTCTCATCCTACCAGTGGAATTTTTCAGTCCCTTTTACTTTTCCTCACCTCTGTTGCCACGGAGACAATTCGAAGTCCCTACTATTTAGTTCACCGCTGAAAAGGCAAAAATCTCAACATTTTCTGATACAAACTGGCAAGATATGTAGCTGCTGAAGGTAGTATCTTAACAGGAGGCCTGGTAAATGATTAGAAAAAGTGTGGTAGTGTAATTTAAAAACACTAGTAGGTAATTGACCATTTCGTGTGTAAGAAAATGCCTTTGGGAGACATGCTACAGCCCTTCCAGTGTTTGGAATGCACTGCAGCTTAGCAGCAACATCCAATTCAATAAACACTTTGTGTGTGTGCACACAGCCACGATTCTGTGTGCAAATTATATACAAATGAATTGACATGATCTCTCACCTCAAGGAACTTGTACTCTAATGTTGCAGATAAGATATATTCAATTTCAGCTCAACAAAGTCTTAGTGTAAGAGCACAGAGAAGGGACAACGTGTTCTCAGTGCACAAATCTAGAAAGGCTTCAAATACGAGGTAAAATTGTAGGTGGCCTCTCTTGCACCTCTCACAGGAAGGCTATGGGGAGAATGCTGGAGAGAGAGAGAAATCTACAGGAAACCCCCTGTACTACTGGAGTTCTTCATTTCCATTAGACATTTCATATCAAAAAGATCTTGACATTTTTTATATACAATGAGCCAAGATATTTGAAGCAGATTTTCAATAAATCATAAATGGAATTGATACCCAAAATACTTAAAACTCTGAAAAATACAGTTTTCATGTGGAAACTTTCCCCCCCACCCCTTGATTTCTTTCTAGAAATTCTTCCTTAAGGCCAAGGAAGACTGAAACTTAGGAATCCCAGGGAATACATTTTTGCTCAAAAAATCATCAGAACATAATAATAAACTTCAAATATTTAAAAGTCTAAGTGGTAGTTTTGCTTTTACTTTTAATAAAAAATTGGATTGAACAGAGCCAAAAAGAAAATGAAAGTATTCATTCATAATAATATTTTGGTCTCTATTTCGTGTCGCCCATGGTGCCAGATGGCAGCGATTCTGTGGAGACAAGCAGAGATGTGGCTTCTACCCACTCAGCACTTAGAGAAAAGCCAAAATACGGTTACCTGTTTCAAACTATCAGTTGGCTCTTATTGTGTGTGTTTGCTTTTTGCTCTTCCTTTTGGATTTGGTGTACACTATGTTCATTGTGCTTTAGACATGAGCTACATTGCTGCAGAGCCCAATTTCAGTGTTGTTGTTGATTCAGGAGTGTTTATCCCCAACTGTTCAGTCTTCATTGAGCTACAGAGATGCAACATAATTATCTGTGCAACTTTAAAACACATTTGCAATATTTAAAACAAAAATAAGCCAGAATATGATATGAATTTAGAATCAAATATAAATATCCTTAAGTATATTTTAATTTGTAAACTGTTTTTATTTGATTTTGAAAATGTGTCTTTTATCTCAGTTTTCTCATTTCTAATGATTATTCCTTACTACCACCAGTGCCATATGCAAATTCATCATAAAGAAGATTCTGAAATCAATCTCTTTTCTCATATACAACCCTTTCCATGTGATTTAGCACAAAAACAACAGCAGACTTACTCTGGTCTCATGTGTATATTGTGGTTATTACATAGTTGCCTTTATTTGTAATGTCAGGTTCCATCCTGTGTACCATTTTCAGGAGCCAGAGACTTAACTTATTCCCTGTTCTCATGCCCCTGTCCAGATAGACTCCAAGTAGCAAGCTTTTTGAAAGTAAGTTTTATTATAAAGCAAGTTCTATGATGGCAGAAACTTGGTCTTATTACAAATAGGTAGGGCCAACAGTGTTTATATAATATAGTCATATGTGAATATTAAAATACATTTGTTAAATGGATTACATCTCTTCTAGTTTAGGACCTACCATTCTCTTCCCAATCTTCCCAATTTTGGAATTGTTCTAGCAACGTATCGACACATGTTCCTGATGTCATCTATTCTGAAAGGGAAAGACTATGAATTGAATAAATTTTATAAACATTTACTGAATTAAAGAAATGATTCTACTATTGGCAATGACATCTATGGGAAAAATCCTTCCATGAGTAAGAACACCATCATGTAAACCTCTTAATGTAAGTCTTTAATTTTATGTATCATCTGTCCTCTGATTAGAAATCTTTCCATTCATGACAACTATACTGGTCCTCTGAGAAATTATTTCACTGAAGTAGAGAATTTTATTTTCCAAGTTCCCGTTGCTCTTTCTAATGCTAATAAAGTCCTTTGCTTTCTGTGCTTCTATTTTCAGCTTCGTAAGTCACTTGGGTAGGGCTATACATGTTGCTTATCAATACCCATTGGCAATTTGAGATCAGGAGTATCAGGTTGCTGGCAGACACATGAGGGAGAAGCTCCCTGCGTTTCTATCTTTGCAGTATGGATCAGAAACCATGCACTAATGGTTTTGAGCCATTTCCCCTCATTTCTGCTCTATAAAAGAGGGTCTCTCTCTTCTTGCCATCTTTTGAGCCTTGACCACTCAACCCCCATAGTAATTGCACAAGATCAAGAACATTGTCCTTTCTTATACACATACATACCATGCTCTTATTATATGCCAGAGCCTATTCTGGGCACTGGGGATGTACTAGTGAATTAGATAGTTCAGCCCTGGCCCACATAGAGTTTGCATTATAGGGAGAAGAGAGACAATAAATAATTATACACATACACAAAAAAGTTTTAGAAAAAATAATCACTATGATGAGACAAAGACAGGGCATGATAATAGATAAGAGAAATAAAGATCCTCTTTATGTAATATGGTCAGGAAAAGCCTCTCTGAAGAGATGATATAAAAAAAATATATTTTATAATGCTTTGTTTCTTGAGCTCCTTGCATAGCATCTTTCACATTGTAAGTGCATTATAACTAACTGGGTAATAATGGAATGCATGTAACTTCAAGGTGGGATTAACTAAGCAGTTCTAGAATTATCATAATGAGCAACATACATTTGTTTCTTCAGGGCTCCCCTGGGAGTTGCCAAACATCACTTTGGGTGTAAATCAAAGAACTTTACTTGACTAGCACAGCTCCTATTTCTGCGTCCCTTCCAAAGAGAAAATGTCCAAGTGTTTTACTGCAGAATTTTTTTAAAAAAATACAGGTCAAAGGTAGCTAAGTCTAATTATACTAAAGCTGAAAGTATCTTCTTGCAAATGCAGACCAGGTTTTTTGTTTGTTCGTTCATTTGTTTGCTTGTTTATAATAGCATTCCATGGTTTATCAGTTGCTAGTTAATGTTGTTTCAGTGCCAACTGGCATGTTACACTAAGCCCATCACACAAAAATGTTATGCCACAGGGATAAGAAATGTTTAACATCTTAAAAGCCTACCTACTAAATAGTCATAAAATGCTTTTTTCCTTAAATCCTGGCTAGCCCAATAACTTGGAATACATGTGTTCTATTATTTTAGGGGTATGGGAATTTAAAGCCAGGTTTGTTTGTTTGTTTGTTCCCTAAGTCTAGAACTTTCTGTACAACACCACAATCTGGGTTTATTCCTGACCACCCTGTATTTGTTTTTTTATGCTGTGTAACAAATTACGCCAAATTTAGCAGCGTAAAACAATGTACGTTTATTAGTTCACCATTTCTGTGAGTCAAGAGTCTGGGCATATTAGCTGAGTTTTCTTTTCAGGGTGTGATAACGCTGAAATCTAAATGTTCACCAAGCTGTGCTTATTTTTGGAGTTTAGAGATTTCTTGCAAGCTCATGTAGTATTAGTAGAATTCAAGTTCTTGTCGTTATAGCACTGAGGTCTCCATTTTCTTACTGCCTGTCACTCAGGGGCCACTTCCATTTCCTACAAACTCCCATAATTCCTTGTGTGTGGCCCTTTCAAAGGCTCTCTCAGAACACTGTCATTTACTTCTTCAAAGTAACAGAAGGATGTCAGCTTTTTGCAGTTCTCCTGAGGAGGTACCCAGACCCTCTTTTAAGGGCTTTCACCTAATTAATCAAGACTACCCAGGATAATCTCTTTTCAATAAATTCAAAAATCACAGATTTGAGACCTTAATTATGTTTTAAATCTCTTCACTTTTGTCTTATAACATAAGCTAATCAGGGGAGTAATATCCTATTACATTCACAGGTGCAGTCCATACTCAAGGGTAGGGGATTATAGAGAATATGTCCATCAAAAGGACAAGAATCTTGGAGGCCATCTTAGAATTCTGTCTACCACATACCCCAGAGCAATAGTTCCTCCATTCCACTCTGGTAACCATGACTAGCTGGAGAGAGAGAGAGAGAGAGAGAGAGAGAGAGAGAGAGAGAGAGAGAGATCACCAGAGCTAAGTGAAATATATGCTCTTGGTCTCATTCATTTATTCATTCTACAGATTTTTAGATGATGTGTTTTTCTACTATGAAGGTTATTTTTGAAGATTATAAGATTTTACATTAGAAGTTTATTTATTTATTTATTTATTTATTTATTTATTTATTTATTTTAGGGCAGTGTCACTGGCCATCATATGTGGGACCCGAACCGTGGCCGCTGGCTTCCCAAGCCAGTGCTTAACCACTGTGCCACTCGGGAGGCCCTAGAAGTTTATTCTTTAGCCATTTAAAAGTACCATCTGTTTTTGATCATTTGTTTTGATCAGTCAGTCACTTATCAATTTTATGTTACTCTTTGAAGATGATGTATCTGTTTTTCGAACTGCCTTGAAATTTTTTTCTTTGGGTTTTTATTTTTAGCATATCTATTATAATGGATCTGAATTTTGATATGTTTGGATTTGCATTGCTTAAATTCATTGCAGCTTTATGAATACCTAGCTTGAAGTATTTAATATGTTTTGAAAGTTATTGTTCTATATCTCTTCAAGTATTGCTTCTACCTCATTTTCCCCCTCCCCTTATGGTCCTATAATTACACTTAGTCATATATTTTGCCAATAAAATCATAGGTCCTTTATGAATTTTTCTCATATTTTTGCTCTCTCTATATATAACCTATATTTTTCTAGCCTATGTTTTAGTTCACTGATCCTCTCTTCTGTTGTGTCTATTTTACTTTTAAACACATTTGTTTTAAGTCTTTAATTTCCACTGTTAAGTTTTTTTCAAATTTTTTGCTCCAAATATTTTTCAAAATAACTTTTATTCTTTAGGGAATTTTTCAATTGTGACATTTATTTTTTGAAACATTTAATTAATTAACCATAGGTAGTTTTTTGTTTGTTGGGGTTTTTTTGCTTTTTTTTTTTGAGGGCAGTGTCACTGGCCCTCATATGTGGGACCCGAACCAGGGCCACTGGCTTCCCAAGCCAGCGCTTAACCACCGCGCCACTCGGCTGGCCCAGGTAGTTTTTTTAAAATGTTTATTTCTGAAATGTGAGATAACTGACTCATCTGCATGTGCATTGCCTTTTTATTCTCCCTCTTAGTTCAATTTGTTGTTATGTTTGTAAACTCATAATTGAAAAGTGGAAATTTTATAAAAAATTTATAAGTCTTTATGAGAATGAAGTCCTTAAATGTGGATCTCTCCTATTTTCTGGTAGGCAGCATGAGTGAGGACAAATCGCTTTAATCCAATTAGAAAAAAAACAAAACACTGTAGTTGGCCACAGTTATTATAAGGTCAGTGTTTGCCCTCTCTAACTGAGAACTTGTATTATTTAATAGGGACTCTCATTCTTGGTGTGCCCTCTATCTCACTTTTTATCTCTTCAATATTAAAATCCACTGCTAAAATCTACTTCAATTTTTAGTAGCTTTTGCCTAATGTCTTGGCCTCTTGCCTTGTTTGGTTTAAGACTTCAGCAGACACCTCAAATGAAAGAAAATACAATATTTGACTTAAGTAGTTGCACTTGGGAATTTTGGCCCCTTAGCTCCTGGCTATCTTGGTAGCTCTAAACTTTAACTTTTCTTTCTCCAGTCCTGTGATATAGCCAAAGCTATGCTAGTTTCTTAGCTAAAATCCTCCCACTGACATCTTCTCATCATCCCCCCCTTTCTTAAGAATGGGCAAAGTCCTGAAATTTAAAAATATCATTTCCCAGTTACCTTTTCTCTGTGATCTTCTAACCTCAAGTTCTGATTGTCTCCAAAGCCTTCTGTTGCCTTAAAACAGAATTTTTTATTTTGTTTTGTTTTATGATCACCTTTTCTTTTTCTTCTCAGAAATGTTGGTTTTCTGCAAGGAAAACTATTATAATTAGAAATGGAAGATTCAAGGATTTAATTTATATGAAAAATATTGGTTCAGGAATGAGTTGAGATTTTGTTGCTTCTGGGTCTAAATTTGTACCTGGATTAGAATGGGCTGAACAACATGGCATCTGTGTTAAACATTTTCTTTCCTTTCAGTCTCTAAGAGATCCTGACCTAACTATGTACAGATGGGGATGGAAGCCAGAAGTTGAATATTTTCAGTCAATTTTTGACGCATAACAATGTTTAGGAGTTAGGAAAGAGGGGACATTTTGTGGTTTCTTACTGGAAAAACTATGTTCCCCTTACATTGTAAGGTCTCGGCAGAGGACAAGTTCACTTTTGATACTACTTCATTTTTCTTTCTTTTAGCTTGTGTACTGCGAACCAGCATCTTTACCAATAGCATCAGGGTTGTACTGCAGAATGCCAGTTTCCATGGTAGCAACATAACTCAGAATTCAAGTAGCTTTTGCATGGAAGAGATTCAGGAGTAGTGCTGAGAACAAATGTATGATAAGCATGTTGATGAGTACTGGAGAGATACAACCTAGGATGCCAGCAGCCTGGTAGGAACAAAGTGATATGGAAGATATTGTAAAAAGATCTAGGGAAATTTGAAGAGATGAAGAGAGATTCTGTTACGCATTGCTATATATTTTTAATTTCAGTTTTTTGAATTCTGACTCAATATACATTTTATTCAATTACTATATCACAAGATCATGATGATCTCTGACCACATCCTTTTCTTTTCCTCTTTGAATGCATTAAAATTTGTTTATATGTTCTTTTAGGTTGTAATATCTGTTTATATGATAAACCCATAGGTCCTTGAGGGGAATATGGCATGTATTATTATCATATTGTTGCTGTAGCAAATTGCCACTAATTTAGTGGCTTAAAAAATTATTATTTTACAGTTTTGTAGATCAGAAGTATCCCTGGGCTACAATCATAGTGTCAGCATGGATATGTTCCTTAAGAAAGCTCTAAATGGAAATGTGTTTCCTTGTCTTTTCCAGCTTCTAGAGGACAACTTCATTCCTTGGGTCCTGACCCTGTATTACTCTGACCTCTAATTCCATTGTTACATGTCTTTCTTGGATTCTGACTTTTTCTGGCTTCCTCTCATAAGGACCCTTATGATTACATTAGGCTCATTCAGAAAATTGAGAATATATTTCCCATCTTAAGATCCTTAATCACATCTGCAAAGTTCCTTTTTCCATTTACAGTAACATATTCACATATTTGGAGGATTAGGACATGCATATATTTGGAAGACATTATTCTATCTAGTACACTGTGTATAGATTTTTAAATATTTCTACTAAATCAAGTAATAAACTACTCTGAAATAAATAAGGTGTTCAGAAAATGTCTGTTGGCTCATTGGAATAATCTTTAAAGTCTAGTGGCTACTTGGAATCTATTTGGAAAATGTTCACTGAGATAGATTGATGGCTGGCAAATCCTAAGCACCAAATCCCTGAATAAAATGTGAGTAGTCATGAATGACTCATTTAATATAGGAATATCATTTGAATCATATTTGTCATACTGAGAAATGATATTTCTTGGAGGATCTGTAAAATGATAATATAAAATATGTTCAAAGGTAGAAGATTTCCTATTGAGCATAATAAGGTTATACTATTTGTCCAAATAGATCTATACTGTGGGCTAAATTGGTTCTAGAGCTCTAGGCATGGGAAACAGGCAGATTAAAATGGTTTGGGGAGTACTTATTATATTTCCTGGTTGATCTCTCCTGATGAATTTTTCACTTGTAAGCAGTGTAAAAGCTCATAGGACTATGCAGTCATATGAATATGTTGGGGCTGCACACATTGGGATGAATCTTACTTTTAAAATTCAATTTCTTACCCCACTCATCATCTGGTTCCTTAAAAGAGATCATTTACAACAAAAAAGTTAGTACTACTTTTGAAAAAGAGAATGTATTGTACTTGTCTAGTTACCTCCTAAGACTGGGACCGTTAATTTAACAGCACATTTACATGGATTATTTGTTGTTTAATAAATTAGACTATTAACTTTATAACTATGAACCTTGCAAATAGCAGATGGTGATGGAGAAACTTCTAATTTCCCTTAACAATTATAGGATTTAACATTCTATGTTTCCTAGTCCCAAGAATATAACTATAAGGAAAAATAACATTTTATATTAAAACATAAACTTATTCTTTAGAATGAAAACACCTATCTAAATCTGAAAAGTATGTTTATCACATCAGGTTTTTATATTCATGGTCAAAGCAGGTTTTAATGTTTTTGAAACAAGGTCAAAATTTTTTTTCAGAGCAGAACTTCAACCATCAGTGATTAACTAGCAAGAAAATAGCTATGTTATTTTAATGCCTAAATACCTGGTTGGATTTTTTATTTTTCATTTTGTTTTAAAATACCTTTAGAGTCAACATTTCAGAATGGCAAGTCAACATTGTATGTAGCAAATAAAATTGTACCCTGGAGTAAAAACAGTGACAGTAATAAAAATGACAACTATTGTGTTGAGAGGAAAATCAACATCCAGGGAGTTAAGTGTTTTATCTGCATTATTTCATTAAAACCACAGAGTTAATCTAATGAATCAGATATTAAAAATCTTCATTTTAGAGATGAGAGTGCTGAGGTAAAGACAGGGGAAGTAATTTGTCCAAGATAATCCTGATTTTTTTAAAATCCTAATAATCAGATTTACAAATTAAACAAATGCTGATATAGAGGGCTTTAATATTCCCCTCAGCTTGACTAGACTTTGAGCAGGCTTTATCCTGACTATAGGCACCTGACCTCCCTTTTCTTAGAGCATTTATTTTAAAACACTTTTCCTAATAAACTGTTTCTCTGCTATATATATATATATATATATATAAGTTTACAACCTTGGACTGTCTTTCTCAAGAACCTGGGAGCCATCCCTTTGAAATGTAATCATCAAGGATGATAGTACCCCTGTCTCCCAGTCTCTGGTAGAGTAGGAGTCTAACTTTCGAGGGTGTCTTGACCCAAGTTGTAAACTACCACCTCTCATGAAGGTACAGGAAAGGTGTTTGGTTGGTTGGTTGGTTCGTTCGTTCGTTAAGGCCAATTAGCAGACACAAATGGCCTAGAATCCCCCCTACTCCAACTCTTAGAAACCCTCCTGCTGTCTGTCTCAGTAGAGATGAGTTCAGAATGTGTCTGATCTCTCTTGCCCATTGCAATACACTTAAGTAAAATCTTCCTTGCCTGTTCTACTTTGTCTAGTGCAATTTTTGTTTTGACACTGTTGAGACATCAGTTTCTGAATCATCAAGCCCATGTTTCCTTTCCAGTATGATCATACTGTATGAAAAGTGATCATGCTTCTAGGAAAAAAAAGTATATATGTATGTATATGTATATGTATATCTCACTATTTTGAAGGTAAACATGAAAAATATTTTAGACTGAGTCATGGAGTTATATTTTCCTATTTTTTTTCAAAGTCATGATCTGCATATACAGTATGTACAGGAGGTCTAACATTCCATATGACCTAAATCATGATGTAGTAACAGGCATTAGAAACTCCAGAAAGATATACATTTTTACAATCAGAGTTTTGATGAAATAGGCTACCTCAAAAGGTGATTTAATAATTGGCATTTCAATGTCGTCAAGCCTCACTTTACAACCTGAAGATATTTTTATGAAATGAAATATTCAGTAGAAAGTTGAATGAGATAAACTATATGGTCCTCTTTTAACTTTTGATTCTATGACTCTGTTAAATGAATTTGTTGAATGATGTGACAATTTGCAACATGCAAGGTGCAAGCTCTTAGCCGGTGAAGAGAATGTGGAAAATAATACTATTACTTTGAAGACAAGATTAATTAATAGCTGCATTTCAGTCCATTTATAGTATCATACCTATGTCTTAGATTCAACAGAGTGAGATCTTTATAATCTTTATAGGTACATAGTTTCTAATTCTTATCCCTTGAAAGAAAAAGAATCAAATATTTGAGATGCAGTTACATACATTTTTAAGATAAAAAAATCAAAGAAACAACTGATGTTGGTAAAGCAGATACAACGTTTGTGAGACAAAGGGGAAGGTGTTTCCACTGAAATGAGGTCATTCAAGAAATCCTTACAGCAGGACTTGAACTTGATGAATTCACCAAGGCTAAGGTAATTGTCATTCTTGCATTGGAATAAAATGGCTGGGATCCTCTCCTCTCACACACCATACACATAAACTTTTATTCTATTGAAGCTCTTGGAAAGCTCAAATAGCAAGATGATGCATTTGTGATAAGTATTGGAAAAATTCAAGGCTGAGGATAATCTAAACTTAATTTTCTAAGTTGGTCACATCAGTTTAGTAGTCTAGATAGTGGTTCTAACTGGTTTAGCAAACTTTCTGTCTCATCCCATTGTCTGCAGACTTGATTAGTTTGAATCTTAAAGGTCAGCTCTGTTTTCTTTATCTCCAATATCCTGTGGAACATATCAGTATTTCTTATATACTGTTTACAAAGAACAACATAAAATATAAATCCAATATCCTTTCAAACCCAATTGAAAGACTGTGGTAAGCCAAATGATTACTTCTATCACTTTTCTCCTGACAGAGATATCTCAGTCTTTCCAATAAACATTTATTATGTAGTGAATGAAGAAAATGAAACATTTTTATAACTCTCAGTTCTCTAATGTGTTTTGAATCAGTCTGTGGTAAAAATCTAAAGTGGATTATAAACCCTCAGGAATTAATACTAAGAGAAGTTAACTAAGATGACTCAATTGCAGTCTTGGCTTAATATTTTTAAAAAAATGAAAAACCTTTTCACTTTTGACCAGAAATTGCTTCAGTAGATAAAACCATGATCTTTCTTCCCTAAGTCCCTGCATTTCTGCTGTGTGAAAATGTAAGACCATTTCTCATCCTTAGTGTCTCACCAAGGATTTATTTTTCTGAATTTGTTTCAAAATCATATTATGATTTATATTAGATGATTGATTCAACTACACAAAATCATGCAGAGTTAATTTATAGGTCAAATTACCTTTCAATATTTCCCTTTTCATTTAACATTCACTGATAACTTATGGATAACCTACACTATAGTGGACACATGGGGTTGCACAGGAGAGCTCACTAATTAGCATTAGAAGCAGAAATGCTTAAATATAAGCACTTGTATGACCGTTACATTAGTATTATAGAAACACAGAGAGAAGGAAGTAATCATATCAAGGTGAGTAGGGGCATATTAAGGAAGCTTGTAGAAAAAGGAAACATTTTTTTGAACTGAGGCCTGAACTGAAGGGACAGAATCAGAGGAAAGGGACCCTTGGAAGAGAGATGAACAAATATAAAGGCCCAATGAAAGTGAATAGCATGCTTAGAAAATCATTTGAATTGAACATGCTCTTAAATTTTATATTATGTACTTTAAAATCAAATCCAGTCTAATGCTGTAGATTGTTCACTTATTGTAATAGAATATATAATACACACTTCTGATGGGACAGGGGAGAATAAAACAGAGCAAGAGACTGTATGACAGAAAAAGATTCGGTGGTAGCTTCACACTCTTTTCCACAAGACCAGAACTGAGATTAATGTCAAAAATCAAAGGGCAAAGCAAGCACTTCTGGACCAGGGTATTTATTTGTCAGTGGTTCTTTATCCTCCTGCTGGAGTGTAAATGAATCAGGGGATCCCTTCCCCAGGGGCAAACCTCAGCTGTCCCAAATAACTTGTCTGATATGGCAATTAAATCGTCATGCCAAGTTGGTTTAATTATGTTACTTTATGGATCAACAATTAGGTTTTTACACTTTGTTTATATTAATTATTCTCTACTTGTGCTCAGATCTCAGCTTTGCCAGTTATGGAATGTTATGCAAATGACTTAGCCATACTAGGCATTAGCTTTTCCATCAATAAAATAGGAGCACAATATTTTTATCTATTCTGAAACACCTTTATGAAACATCTATTCTGAGATTCCATTCTTTGATGCACCTCTAAGAAAAAAAATCTGCCATTAAACTTTAGTTTAACTAAATTTTTATCTTATACTTATTGGAAAAGCTCTTTTAATCCTTATTTGAGATTTTATTAATGTAACACCCCATATGTAAAATGAAAATATAAGCAAAATATTAACATTTTCCTAAATATATTCATGTTCAAAGTCTAACGTTTCCAACTCAATTTTCAACTATGAGTGATAAATGTCCTTGTTTCTACAATGCCGCCTTTGTGCCATAAATAGTATTGGTGATACAAAATCTCAAGACAATTTGTAAAATATTTAAAAACAAAATAGTACTGAGTTCTTGAACTGGCTTTGAAATTAGGTAAGCCTAATCTATTTTTTACTTCAAATTTAGGAATGTTTATAAACACGTTTGGTTCACTGCCTCCACTTTCTACAACTCTTTGGTCACTGTGGCTTAAAACAGTGCCTCACTATTGCTTCATCGATTTTTGTTCAAGCTTTTGACACCCAATCTGCAAGTTTTGATATTGGTTTTTGTTTTGTTGTTGTTGTTGTTGTTGTTGTTTTTAACTTTATTGGGGAACACTGTGTTTTTCCCAGGACCCATCAGCTCCAAGTCAAGTTTTTGTCCTTCAATCTTAGTTGTGAAGGGCACAGCTCAGCTCCAAGTCCAGTCGCCATTTTCTAATTTTAGGGGGAACAGTTCACCATCCCATGTGGGAGTCCAACTGACAACCTTGTTAAGAGCTCAGGCTCTGACTAACTGAGCCATTCGGCCACTCACGAGCAGCTCACCAGCGGCTCAGCTGCAGCTCAGCTCAAGTCACTGTCTTCAATCTAGTTGTTGAGGGGTGCAGCTCACTGGCCCATGCAGGAATCAAACTAACAACCCTGATGCTCAGAGCTCGCACTCTAACCAACTGAGCCACCTGGCCACCCAAGTTTTGACATTGTTAATGCTTAAGCATTAACAACCATACCCTGACCAGCACTGACTATAAGATGTCATTAATTATGAGATAAACCCTGATTTTAGAGATCTTCAAATATGAAAGACAGGACCCTTAATATCTATGAAACAATATTGAAGGTACTATCTTCCAATATGAATAATAGTTGGGATAATTTAATAAACAAGAATTTACTGAGCACTTAGCAGTTTAGTACACAGTAGGTCCTTGTTACCCAGTTTGAAAGTTGGTCAGCACTTTACCTAGGGACACTTGCCTTCTTTAGAAATCACATATCTCATTACCTCAAAAAATAGAGAATAATGAAGCTATTATTTCATCATTTAATATTGAACCTGAATCAGCCTGTCCATATGAGGTTTGGTGGCAATATTATTATTTTCAATAATAAAAGCTAGAGTATTTCTGCTCAAATATAGTTCAGTGCTCATATTTTTTTTCTAGAATTTCCTGCAAGACACAAGACTAAAATATTATCAAGCTATCACTTCTTTTATTTGTTCTTACACACCTTTTACTTCTCTGGCATATGGAACAAATATAACAGTATGGGACACATGTGGAAACCAAGGGAGTAGGAAACACTAGTGCATTTTAGACACACATTTTTATAACAGATAAAGAGAAAATGAAAGCAAAGACAATTATGTTTTTGCTTCATAACTGAGATATTTTTTTAAAAAACATTTCCCATACATTTATTTCTTTGTATGCATTTTTTACAATAGTTAGAACTTCAAATATATTTAAATTGTTTTTTAAATGACTATCTGATTGAGGAAACACCCATAGGAAAAATGCCTTTTAGTTTTCATATTTTCTAAAATCAAATATATATCAATATATTTTGCTGAAATTATGGAAGAGAAGAGACTAAGACTTACCTATTGCGTTGTCGGAAAAGTCATGACATATTTTGTCTATGTTTTTCAAAGGTCATTTATTTATATAAAGAACAAAGATAAATCATTGATATATTACCCATTTTGTTCGTTAACCTTTTGCCATCTTTCAGTGAACTTCATAATTCCTCATTCATAGAAGGACCTGACATAATTTGCGAAAAACTGAACAAGGTGCTGATTTACAACCTCATCTAAATTGAACATGATACCACACAAGGAATTTTGAAGAGAGAGAAACAAGTGGAAGTATGACAGCGCAGGGTCAGAGGAGAATGGTGGGTGTGGCAACGCACCCCATCCAAGCTCCAATAATTTTTGATGGGTGATCAAACCTATGTGTGGTCTCGCGTTGTCGTGATGGAACACAACTCCTTTACAATTAACAAGCTCTGGATGTTTCTGGATGATGGATTCGTTCAAACTGTCCAATTGCTGACAGTACACATTCAAATTGATTGTTTGGTTCCTTGGTAGGAGCTCAAAAAACACTACATCTTTAAAATCCCACCACACTGGGACTGCTGAGTGGCGTGGTGGTTAAGCGCTAGCTTGGGAAGGCAGTGGCCCCAGTTTGGGTGCCACATATGAAGGCTAGTGACACTGCCCTCAAAAAAAAAATTAAAAAAAAATCCCACCACACTAAGAGCATAACCTTCTTCTGATGAATGTCTGCTTTCGATGTCGTTTGAAGAGAATCATCACATCGGAACCAAGAACGTTTGCACATCACATTGTTGTTAACAATCCACTTCTCATCACCAGTTATCAGTCGCTACAAAAAAGGATTGTTTTCCTCACATTTAATGAGCATATTGCAGATGTTTATACACACCAGCAAATGAACTTCTTTGAGTTCATGTAGAACCCAAATATTGAGCTTGCTTACATATCCCAGCTTCTTCATGTGGTTGTGAAAGTTTGAATGATGGATGGTCAATGGTTCTGCAATCTCTCGTGTAACATGAGTTGGACTCGATCGATGTCTTTATTTTGTCATCATCAACCTTAGTGGGCCTCCCTGACCAAGGAGCGTCGTTGAGATCAAAATCATCAGCACAGAATATTGTGAACCATCATTGGCACTGACATTCTTGTAGAGCATTGTCACCATAAACTTTATGGAACTTTTCACAAGCTGATGGGCATTCCTCCCTTAATGGAAGTAAAACAGTAAAATATGGCAAAAATGTACAGTTTGGACTTCCATCTTCAACTTGTAAAAATCTCAAAAATTCAACCAAATCACTCATTTTTTTTTTTTAGAATAAAGCTAGATTTGTCAGCTGTCAAATGACACAGCAATAACATAGATGCGAATGACTCTAGTACTTCCAAAAATGAACTTGTGCCATCTGTTGCAAACATGCATCATGACTTTTCTGACAACCCAATAACATGCAAGGTGTAACATATAGATATATTTTACTTCTTTGATATGTGTAAAATATCATTGGTGTTTAAGTTATTCTTATAAAGCTTTTCTATAATTTCAATTTTAATGAATGTACTAACAAATCAATAAGGGGTTCTTTGTAATTTTGCCATGACTAGTTTATTAGCTCTTCTATCTGCAGGTATCATTCTATATTTGGGAAAGTAGTTGTAGGAAGGAAATTGATATTATCAGTCCCTAACTCTAGTATCTCTGTTCACCATGAAAAAAGAAGAAGGATCTGGACCCTTTTAAATATGCTAATGAGAGAGCTCCTGTCAAGCATACAAATGGTATTTACAGGCTAATGAGTTTTTACCTAAGGAATGCTACCATGAGAATGAACCTAGCCTAAGATGCTTATTGTAAATAAACCAGGAATTTATGTATTTATGAATGCTCAGAAAAGGTTGCATAAGCCATGCAACCTTTGGAGTATGTAACAGATAAAACATAAATGAAATGGCAAGATAAGTAATGCCTGAGAGGAATCCTTAGTGAGGCTCTGTCTGAACCAGAATGCAAGAAAAAAAAGACCTGAGGAGCTACATTGGTCTCAGAATGGTCTCAGAATTTCTCAGAATGGTCTCAGTGCTTTTCGTGTGTGTTGACATTTATTCTGGTCTTTGGATTAATACAGTTGGTTCTAGGTAAGAGCTGTGATAACTATAAGTCTGATGTGACAATTTAAGCCTTTCTGGTATCTCAAGTAGTAAACAATATAAAGTCTATGTTGCTTTCAGTTCATTATTTTTAAACAATATTTTTAGCGGCATCATAAGCCTTATGATTGAGAAATTCAAATGGAATCTCCAAATCAATTTTTCAGTATGAATGTCTGGATGTTTCAGTGAGTTACATTTATAACTGAATTTTATTGTTTTTTGACTCTACCAAAAGCTCAGTTTACTGTTTGGGTAGCTGATAGTGGGCTGTGTGTCTAAAGAATGTTTAAATGCATTTCCTCTTTTCTATTTTATTTTATTCTTACATGTTTTTAACTTCAGCTATAATAGGTTTATCTTTGTAATATAATGAATATTTTGTGTACAACATATAATGAAAATGAGAGAGTAAATTTGGATTGACACTATCATATAAAAATATTAATTCAAAGATGTAAAATATATTGTGCTCATATTTCTCATGTATATGAGAATGCATATATGAGTAGCTTGTGGATAAGGCAGTAGTCAAGAAGTCAGGCTGAGGGAAGGGGTGTCATTTGTACTCAGGACAAGATAATACCGATATTGTTTTACTTTCTATAAAATGAAAGAATCCATTAAAATAAAAGGGATAGAGGAGGGATAGAAAAATGTATTTTTTTTTTCTGTTTCAAGACTTTATAATTGGACAAGGGCATAAGACACAGTTCATTTCACTTCTGCTTGAGCATTACTATGAGACCTTAGGAACTTCTTAGTAGTGGTTTTAAATAAGTAAAATGGAGTATATCAAAGTTTTATAGGAAGAGCCAAAAATATTGAACAATATTTACGAATTAGTGGATTTTGAATTTCAGGGTCTACCTTTCCTGTGGCTGTGATCCTTTAGAGCAGTGGGGCAATTTAAAAGAAGGTATGGCTTGTAGAAACTCATAACCTTTATTAATTTATGTTTTCAGTCTAAGTACTATAGGAGTATAACAATAGACACACTATGGTTCAGATAAAACTTTCTAAATAAACATGTTTAATAAAAATCTCATTAAAAATTGTAAACCAACTTTCCCTTTCTAATTTCTTTTTCTTTTTTTACTTTTTGGTTATGCTTTGTTGGGTGACAATTGTTAGTAAGGTTACATAGGTTTCGGTTGTACAATTCTGTAATACATTGTCTATATATCACGCTGTGTGTTCACCACCCAGTGTCAGTTCTCCTTCCATCACCCTGTGTTTGATCCCTTTTAGCCTCATCTATTATCCTCCTACCCCCTTACCCTCTGGTAACCACTAAACTATTGTCTGTGTCTATGAGTTTTTGTTTCTTTATTTATTGTTTTAAGTTTTATATCCCACATATCAGTGAAATCATATGTTCTCAACTTTTTCTGTCTGACTTATTTTGCTTAGCATAATAATCTCAAGACCCATCCATGTTGTTGCAAATGGCACTATTTCATCTTTTCTTACCACAGAATAGTATTCCATTGTGTATATATACCATATTTTCTTTATCCAATCATCTACTGAAGGACACTGGTTGTTTCCATGTCTTGGCCACCCTAAATAAAGCTGAAATGAACATTGGAGCACATATATCTTTACAGATAAATGTTTTCAGATTTTTTGGGTAGAAACCCAGGAGAGTATCTACCCAAAAAATCTGAAAACATTTTGCTGAGTCATATGGTGCCCTTTTTAATTTCTATCTCTTACCAACATTCTAACATTCAGGAGCTATTCAGGAGGAGTCACATTTCCAACTTGATCTATGTATCATTATTTTTGCTTTTTTTTTTTTAATTTTTTTTTTTTATTGCTTTTTGATGGAAGTGTCACTGGCCATCATATGTGGGACCGAACCGGGGCCGCTGGCTTCCCAAGCCAGCACTTAACCACCGTGCCACTTGGCCAGCCCTATTTTTGCTTTTTAAGGTCTCTACTTATTTTTCATGTGATGTCTTATCAACTGTGACATTCAATCCAAAGTTTTAGAGTTTTAGTTCTTTAATTACACACAAAATTGATAGATGATAAATACCTAGAATAACAAAAATTTATCTTGCCATCTGGGAAAAATAAAACTGTTGTTTAAAAAATACGGAAATGTAACACTTTCATATGGATCAGCTTTGATTCCACTCCCACATCATTCAACAGGGAGCCCATAAGCTAGGACACGGCTCTTAATATAATTGTAATTACCATCCTGCAATGCTAACACATAAGTTCCCATATTTCCCTACACACATACAACCAGCAAAGCAAAATAAAACAAACAAAAGTCATAAAATACAAATCAAAGAAATAAGCCAACACACTGTAAAATCTTAGGCTAATAAATTTCATGAACTCAATTATGCAATAAATTAAAATTATAACTGTTTTACATATATTACAGTAATTGGTAAAAGCTTTTTTTTTTCTAATAACCAGAATTTAAAAATGAGGAACTAAATGATTTTTGATTGCTTAATTCTAAGGTGAGATTCTAGTTTCAATGAAATATATATATTGGAGCAAAAGGTTATCATCTCATACAGCTTGCTGTAAAATGTTTTATGTGTTTGACTTTTTCTGCAATAGAAGATTGTTTCATGTCTAAATGTCAGAATTAAAATGGATATTTGCCATGGCATGTGTAAAAGAAACAAACACATTCAGACATCTTATGGCAGTCTTGCTAGCTTCAATTTGCATTTTAAAATAGTAAGCATGAAGACCAAATTCTAACATCAATATTTTGTGAAAAGTCCTTTGGAGGAAATCTTCATCTTGTTGGAGGCTTCCTCACCATTCTAATCATTTGATTTCCAATAATTTTATCTCCAGTTTTGAAGCATAGTGGAAGTTGTGTTTGGAAACCGAGATGGATATGTGTAACATGGTACAGTAAAAGACCTCTATTTGTAAGGTTTTACACAAACATACTTAATAAATTGCATGAGATAATAGCAGTAAATGGAAGTAGCTAAAAATGTTAAGCATCAAATGAGGACTTAGATATTAACTGGAGAAAGTATGATAAAATAAGCTCATGAAGGACTCAGATAACAGAGAAAAAGGAGGTTGAGAAGGGCCTTGGAACAGATAGGGAGGAGAAGACATTGAGTCTGGATGGTGACTTCAGTAGGTAAAGTCAAGGGAAAATATATGACAGTTATGCCCAGCAGAGTAGTGGTAAAAAACAAATAATAACAAAAATAAGCAAGCAACCATAAAATGGAACTCACTGACTTCTAAATTGCTTGTCTGCCTTCAAGCCACTCAAATCTACAAGGTCTGACAATTAAGGTTGCCAACTTGTTGCAACAATGTTGCTAATGTTTTTTTGATGTCAGAAGGATTATTCATTATGAATTTGTACCAACTGGACAGACAGTTAACCAAGTTTACTATTTGCAAGTGCTGAAAAGGCTGCGTGAAAAAATTAGAGGACCTGAACTTTTCGCCAACAGTTCAGGCTCTTGCATCAAAACAATGCACCAGCTCACACGGCACTGTCTGTCAGGGAGTTTTTAGCCAGTCAACAAATAACTGTATTGGAACACCCTCCCTACTCACCTGATCTGGCCCCCAGTGACTTCATTCTTTACCCAAAGTTAAAGGAAATATTGAAAGGGCCGGCCGAGTGGCTCAGTTGGTTAAGAGTTCTCTCAAGAGTGAGAGCTGAGCTCTGAGCAATGGCGGTTTGATGCCAGCCTGAGCTGAGTTGCCGTTGAGATGCCAACAGGTGCCAGGATGGCTCAGCTAAAAAAATAAATAAATAAATAAAAAATAGGAAATATTGAAAGGAAGACATTTTGATGACATTCAGGACATCAAGGGTAATACTACGACAGCTCTGATAGCCATTCCAGAAAAAGAGTTCTAAAATTGATTTGAAGGGTCGACTGGGTGCTGGAATGGATGCGTAGCTTCCCAAGGGGTGTACTTTGAAGGTGACCATAGTGATATTCAGCAATGATAAATATCCTTGCTGTCAATGTAAGCTAAAAAAAAATGGAAAAAAAAATTACCCCCACTAAAGAATAATTAGAGAAAGATAAGTATAAAATTATTTCATTCAACATTATATTAATTTAGCTTTTGCTATGTGCTGACACGCAGTACAGAAGAAGTAGCCTCTTACAGGCAGAAGAGGGTGAGGTGAGGAGTCTCACACTGACCTCAGGTGGAGTGACCAATGTACATTATATGTATATAGTCATATATAGAGAATATATATATATATATATATATATATATATATATATATATATATATATTCTTTTCTAGCTTGTATTTTTCCAGATACTCAAGCAGTATTTCAAATAGTTAGAGGGGGCAACTGAAGCATTAAGAAAAGATCTACCATCAGTCAAGCACAGTGATTGCAGGCAAATGCTTGTTATATAATGGCAGTTGGTCCTGGAACTTTGTATATCAATCAGCCATAACCTGTGCACAGAGATTTCACCAGAACCAAATCCAACTCTCAGTGTAAAAATAAATTGCCTATATTTTTTCATTCTTCCTTCCAAAATGATAAAATGTGAATCAAAATTAACAAACATAAAGTCTGCATGCTTGTATGAGTTCCCCTTTTATGTGAATTCTTTCAGGGTTTTTTTTTTTTTTTTTGGTTCAAAAAGGCAATCAAAGCACAGTGGAAAATTCTTACATAAATTGGAACACAGATGTTCACTGAAGGACACAGATATTTACAGAAACAAATTCCTAGCCAGAGTGATGTTGTTATGTTAAAAAAAAAAATAATAGTAAAATAAACATAAACCTAAAGTATTAGAAGGTAAGATTTTTTTTAATCTGACAAATAAATATGTAGGGAATATTACAAAGCTGGAAGTAAAAAGTAATAAAAATTAACAAAACAATATTAAACTGAAATAGCTATAAATTATATGTAATTGCAAGTTGTATGAAGAAAGACTAGGAGGAAGCAGAACTAATATTATGAATAACAAAGTCATAAAACAATAGATGTAGAGATAATGGATGACATCAGAATAATCTGTACATCTTGTTACAAGTCCATAAGAAAATATATAATAGAAACTTTTCTGGAAAAAAAATCACCAAGTAAAAAATAACAGTTTGTAAAAAAGGTATTATGGGATTGTTTAAAAACTTTGCCAAAGCATTCAATCCAATAACGACCAATTATAAACCCAGAAGATATTGATTCTCATTTCTGCAAAACTTTTAAAGTGAATATAATTCCCATGCTATCTATAAACTATTCAAAAGCTGTGCAAAAATTACAGCAATATACTATAGTAGTGCAGTTGTATTCCCAAGACACCCAATTTTATTTTTAAAATATACTGTTAAATACAGTTGTTTCTATGAGAAAATTGGGGACTGTAGGCTTGAAAATTTCAATTTTTTTCCTACAGGAACAATGTTTCCTACAGGAATTTTAGTAATAAGTTAGATTTTGGTAATAGTTTTCAGTGCATAGCGATAAAGTTAAAATATGTTTCAGTGAACCTACATTTACTTTATTCACATTTTAACAAAAATAAAGGACTTTCCTTTCTTATCACAGCATGTATTACCTTCAGTTTAGCCCTTCATAAACATTGTTCTAATTTTTATCAACTTTCTACTTGTGTAGCTAATTGCTATGGTGAACAAAACAAAGTCCATCAAACAAAGCAATAGAAATGGAACTAGCACACTAATCCCCTTGCATGCGCTCTTTGGTACCTTCCTGTTTCATCATGGTAAGGCAGAATAGTCTACTTAAGGATAGAAAAAATTATGTTTCCTAAAACTTCAGTTACATTTCAGCCTACTCAAGTTATGAAAAATGATGGTGTAAATTTATTGAGATACACAAATAATGACATAAAACTTGACAAAGAACTCACAAAACAAAAATTGTATCTTTAAGAATTTGGATCCAAGTAATCCAAAATCATGTAATTGTCAAATCTTTCAACATGTTGTGCTTATTGTGTCACCTTTTGGATACCTAGTGAGATAAACATGAAAATCTTACTAAATTCTGTTTATATTGAAAATAAGTTTTGGTATGAAATTATTAAAAATTATCTGCAAATAATTAAAATATCTAAGAATTGCACTAATACTTTATGTGCAATATTACTAAAGAAAACTGAAATGTAAAAAAAAAAACAGAACTGTTAAGAATGTGAATAAGAAAACTCTAAAACTATAAATTGTGGGATTGAATATTTAATGGCAAAAGATTTATTACAGTGTGAGTCCATCAAACACACATGCACACACACATACACCAAAAGACAAACACCAACAAAAAACCACACACAAATATTTTGCCCACATAAGTGTTAAGAAACTCTGCATGTCACAGTTGTAAATGGAATTAAAAGACCAATAAAAATAGGAAAAGTGTTTTAAACGAAATAGCAAATACAAGTTTATTTTTACAAGTTTAGGCGAATGGGTGCAGCTGGTTTACTCAGTTGGTTAGAACACAATGCTCATAACACCAAGGTTGCCAGTTCAATCCCCACATGGGCCACTGAAAAAAAAACAAGTTTAAGCAAATGATTGAAATAGAGTAAGATCAAAATACATACATGTACACAAGATATAACCTGTGTACATAAGATATTAAAAAATATTTCCATTTCAGCCCCTGTGTTTAAAGATGAAATTCAAACAAAGCATTAATAAAATATTTTTCTACCAAATACCTAAAATTTCCTGTTAACATAGACTGATCCAACTTTGTGTTTGTTTTCAAAGTATGAGTCTGGCTGCTCAGAGGAGAATGGACTGAGATCAGAAAAACCAGTCCATTGCAGTTGTCTTGCAGGGAAGTGAAAGCAGAGAAGGAAACTAGTTGACAGATTCCAGACATGTTAAAGATCTATGCACTAGAACTTGTCATGGAAATGAGGAAGGGGTGGGGGCAACAGGAATGACTTCTAGGTGGTTTCTGACTGGTGTTGCCATTTTCTGACATAGGAAATATCGGAAAAGAACTAGATTATGTCAATTGAATTTTACTTCTTAGGTCTTCTACCATGAGCATACATGATTTTAATGAGAAAGATAAAAATAAAAAATAATAATCATCTAAAGAGCTTGCCTGCCTACATTATCTGTTTATACTGAATATAATTTCCAGATATACCAGTCACTCATTTTTAGTAATGCATGCCTCAAAAATAATCTCTAAAGAAAGTATTGTCATGTACGGAAAAGAATGACATTTAAGGTCCAACAGAACATGATCATCGCTTTATACTGGTAACCTAAGGTTGAATTCTCAGTTTTCTCATCTATGAAACAGGATAATAATACATAACTCATAGATTTACTTAAATTTCATATCATATAATACTTGGTGGATTGTTACTTATATATATCAGATGCTTAAAAATCTTAGCTCCCTTCCATCTCCCAAAAACCTAGAACAGAACTGAAATTCTACCAGTATAGGTTTATTTATTTTGATTAAACACTGCCTTTTTAAACATCCAAACACACATTAGGGGTAATTCAGGAAGTTGCTAAACTTCTTGTAAGTTAATAAAGAAAAGTGCATTTGGTTCATGGTATGCCATACAGGATAAATTTAAGGACAGTACTGGAGAACAGGGTAGCAGGAGAACTAGAAAGAATGATAAAATGCTCTTTGAAATATGGGACATAGATGTTCAAAATAAACCTCACCAGCGTGGAGATCTAATTTCTCCTATTTTTTCTATTATTATATATTTACTAAAATAATTACCTATTTATGTAATATATTGTATGTAAACTGATTCGTTTTCAATTTTATTTTGATTAAATTGTTTTAGGATACCCATTAAATCATCCATTACACACTGATCTATTAGTTTCAGAATTCATTTCTTAGAGCTAATAATATAATTAATTGAATTGATTCACCAAAAATGTATAACAAATAAAAGGTCTACCACAATTGATATTTTATTTCATGCATGTCACATTTTTATGAACCATATATAACTATAGGTATGATAAGAACTATAAATAATACTTTTTGATGAAATATTAATAACTGCAATGAAGCATGGCTATTTGTTCACAGAAAGATTTAAAATGTAAATTTGCATTAATACTAATTTTTATTTTATTTGAGATTATATCTATTCCATGTCTTTCTGATCATCCACTGTTAAACTTTTTTTCCAGATTCGTATTTCTTCTTGCTAAATTCATATTTCATTTTTTAAGATAGTATGAGTTTTAGATTTAGTGCCACAAAAATTTCAAAGGACTCTGCACTGGAGGCCAGAGTCCTAGTCGTTTTACTGTTACAAATTAGACATGAAACTTTATATTAAGTCCGTTTTTTTCTGACAGTTCATTTTCGCATTTGAACAATAAGGGTCCATTTAGCTCTATCATTCTCTATTGGAGTATCTCTAATACAAAGTTACAAAGAGTTGTCATAGGTACAGAAGATGCATATTATCTTTTTTCTTTTTCCCCACCAATTCAAGACCAGATCTATGTAGGAAAAAAAGGTATCTGAATAAATGTGTGATAACAGAATTTCTAGGCCACAAGTCCCTTCCCTTTGGACTGATAGAAACTGCATGTCCATTTCTAGTTATGTGCTTTTAGTTTAAGGCTTTAAGTCTGCTTACATGCACAAAACTAAATCAATTATTGACACCTAGGGAAAAAAAATTCCAAGACCAGCTTATGATGAAGAGAAGTGATAGAAGGGTCATCAATAGCAAGAAAAATAAATGGGACTTTTGTATAAGAAAAGGTCCCTTTAGTCTATGTATGTGACTTGTATGCATTTTGAAGTATTAGCTATAATATAGTAGTCATAACAACTAAACTGGGTAGTACTAATGGAAATTTGTGGAAGTGTAGTCATATCTAATCTCACCTACAGGGTGAAAAAATCTGTTAAAACCAGAATCATAAGAAAAGTCAGTAATCAGAAAAGGGAGCAGCCTCATCTAGCCTCCCAATTAGACTAAACCTGTCTAATGTGGTCTCCAAAATAAGTTTAGGATCATGATATTATGCCATCTATTTATATTCATTTTTTTAATTTTTAAAATTATTGAAAAGGGCAGATTAACACTAAAATTGCATTTCTCCCATATGTCGGATTCCCATGTCACTTACATAGTCAAGGTATTAAAAGGAGGCTAGTCATTGCTTCCACAAATGTCTATTAAGCACCACTATGTGTGGCCTTGTCCTAGTAGCTAACGATGCAATAATGAATGCAACAGGAAATCTCTCATCTTGGGGGCTAACATTCCGGGTCACCTTTGTTCCCGCTAATGTTCAGACTTAAGTTAAATCTGGAGAAATATAACAAGAAGCTCTGAGTGAAACTTGGCCTAGTGGTAACATGGGTTTCAGTATCAAAAAAATGTTGACCAAGGCAACATATTTGGTGACATTGAGAATAACCACCATGGAAACTTCCCACGTAACTGTGGAGGTGGCCATCATGGAATCTAATCAGACTAGCTATGCACCTGTGCTGGATTGTCATGTTTCTCATATTGCTTTCAAGTTTACAGAGCTGAGGTAGAAAGTTAACCATTGTTCTGGCAAAAAGAAAAAGATGGCCTAAAATTCTTGAAGTCTGTCAATTCTCCATTGTTTATATGGTTCTTGAAAAGTTCTTTTAAGAAGTGGCAGTCTCACTCATGTTTTCCTTGCTTTGATTATTTTGCTGTTTGTGATACAAAGCACACTGTTCTGTGAGTGAAATTAAGATAGTCGACAAAAAGATTACTGAAGCTGTTAAGATCACAAAAGGTGTCCAGGAAGCTTGCAAGTCTAAATTGATATTGTCTACAATAGTTTCTTTACAACACTAGTTACCTAAGTCTCCATCAATGGCTGGAGAATGACTAGAAATAATGGGTCAAGTGACCCACTCTAGTCTTCTTTTTGTCTTGATTTCACCCACAGGTGCCTTGTGCATTATAGCCACAAGGGATTTGTATGTTCTGATCTTCTTCCAGGCATGTTCTCTTCTCTCCTCTTCATCTATTAGTAATCGATGCTTTTACATTTTAGCCCAAATATTGCTGTCACTGCAAGAAACGTCCAAAGCTGTAGAGAATTTTTATGAGTTTATTGGAGCCAAACTGAGAGCATCTCAAATGCTCCAGAGAATAACAGTTTTGCAACTTCTTTCATGCATTTGAAATTAAGGAGGGGACTTCAGGAAGCTTATAGGGAAGTGGGAGGGAAGCAAGGTGGGGATTGCATTACAGGAAAGTTAAGAATAAGTGCTCTCTTGGGATGGTTATGGTTTATTTCAAAAGTATATTAACTAAGATGCACAGAAACAATGGATAGGGCTTGCTTAAGGCCAAGATAAACCTTTTATGAAAGAAGTCACATGCCTGGGGTGTGGCTTACCCACCATGACCTGCCCAGTTGGGAATTTATGATTACATCCCCCTATGAGGTTACTTTCCATTAAACCTCTTTTCCATCCACATCAAATTCCTGCATTACCCTTCTCTGTCTCTGTGAAGAAGTCTAATTTCCCTACTATAGCCTAGGTCCTAGAACACTAGGAATCTTACCTTTTGGAACAGTCACGGTTCTAATTTACAATTCAAGTGTCGCTTTTTGTTTAAAGTTTAACCCTCTCTTTGGATTATAAAGTCCTCATGTAGAAGAGAGTGTCTGTTTTGCTTTTCCTACCATGGTGCATGACTGAAATATAGCCACCAAACTATGGTTTTTTTTTTGTTTTTTTTTGAGGGCAGTGTCACTGGCCCTCATATGTGGGACCGAACTGGGGCCGTTGGCTTCCCAGGCCAGTGCTTAACCTCCGCGCCACTCGGCCGGCCCAAACTATGTTTTTTTTTAAATATATGAATGAATCATTTAGAGAGGTGTCACATTTAAGTGTGCCAAATGTAACAAACTCGGAAATTTAAGTAAGGTCATTTCCATTTCTATTCTCAGGATAACATTTTTCCTATTTCTTCACATATGTTCCATCCCATATAGTTTTCATTGTATAATTATATATTTTTTCAATAAAAAGAAAGAAAGAACCTCTAAATAAACAGATTGGAACCTCCTATGTAAGTTCCTTATGGTCTTTTCCCTTGTAATATGTGGATTCCATCAACAAGAAATCTATTACACCCTCAGAATTTTGCAAAATGATGTTTACTATTATAGAAATGGTCTAAACACATGTGTAAATCTCTCTAAACTCCAAGGACACTTTATATTTTTCTCTTAATATGAAGTCCAGGATATAGTAAAAAAAAAAAAAAAAAATGGAACTCAAACCTACCAGGCAATAAATTCACTCATCTTTGTTTTCATCCCTCTAAATTTTATTTGAATCAAGGGATAATTTTTGCTCAAAATAAACGCAGAAAAATAGTGAGCAGGAACTAAACACTGTGTAACAGGTAAGCTAGGACCCAGGTTGTTGCTATTCTGTAAGGGAAGGAAGCAGGAGCATTGAGAGTAAGGTAATGCCCCATACCTGCAATCCAGCCTATGGTCAGGTTGAGATCGCTTAACACTTGGCTCTCACCTGCTCAGTCTGGGCCTCAGCCTTCCCAACCCACCTAAATTCTTAGCCTTCCTTTGTTACGTTGGAGAGATCCATGGAGTTAGAAACAAACAACCAGGAACATGTCAGCTCCCATTCCCCGCTGTGGTCTACTCATCAGCCATGCTAATGGCTATGTCTCTGGAAATGTTGCTCTTTGGGATAAAGCCATCCTGAAATGGTAGCATAACTTGTAGTGAGTTTCAAAAAAACTTTTCATTTGTTCAGTATCTCTAACCTCCAGGTATGATCTTTTTCTTCTAATGTGTCTCCAAATCAGTCCCTCAGATTAAGGGAAAATGTTATCATTTGCCTTCCTCTTTCTTGTTTCTTGTTTTGATGAAAAAGTTACCAACCTCTCCTTTCACTCTCCAAATCTCAAATTTATCATGATATCAACTTTTTGAAAAGGAATTATAGTGGTATATAAAGGTACAGCTATGCAACCACAATTGGAACATTAGATGAGCTCTACTCAAACACTGCAAAAATTCAGTCAGTAGTCAAGGAAGAATCTATGAGCTAACACAGAAAGGAAGAGATGAGAATCATAGTTTTGGGTACATAGAAAGTTGATAAATTCAGGCACCAGGTTTCAACTAATTGCCTAATTTTAGACGCTGGGAAACAAAGAGACAAGAGCCTTATTAAAGGTATGCCCAATTACTGGGTAGTATAGACTAGGAGAGTGATAATAGACTTAGGCATCATCAGTATCATGGTTTGGTTTTCTGGTATCTGGTACCCAAACTTCCTCATATGGGACTTCTTATTTGTTCATTAAATTAAATATATATACTTTTTTTTTTTTTTAGATGAGCCATCCTGCCACCTGTTGGCAGCACAGCGGCTGCTCAGCTTGGGCTGGGCATCGAACTGCTGTTGCTCAGAGCTCAGCTTTCACTCTTGAGTGAGCTCTTAACCAACTGAGCCACTCGACAGGCCCAAATTAACTATATTTTTGATTCTATATGTTTTGAGATACTGGAGACCAATAGCCATGATTATGCACTTAATTCAAACAAAATTAATTTAATTTAATTAGATATAATAACAAAAAACTGTTCTACCAGATACTAAATGTTAGGTGCAAGATTTGATATTGAAAACACAGAAGTTAAAGGCAGGGATAGATAGATAGATAGATAGATAGATAGATAGATAGATAGATAGATAGATAGATAGATAGATAGATAGATAGATAGATAGATAGACAGGCAGACATAGATATAGATAGATATAGATTATATATGTATAGATATAGATATAGATATGGATGGCCAAAAAAATGTATACACATTTTAAGAAAGGAAAAAAACTATTAAAATTGTAATACTCAATATATACTGATAACAAAAGATGAATACAAGTCACATTTGACTTCTGCAATTACAAGAGGTGCTCAAAGTGGTTACCATCAGAGTCCAAACACTTCTTATTATGGTGAACTACTGCTTGAGCAACGTTGACCGAAGTATCCACTTGTGTACATTTTTTTGGCATATATATGATTTGGACATCCACTATGGGTAAATAGCATAGTGTATCACATCTCGTCCATAAATAATTAGAAATGAATATTTAGTTTTGCTTTGGCAGATTCGTATCAAAGCTATCTTAATGTTTAGCTGTGACACTTTCCATCTTACTTTATATTACTTTTGCTAAGACACAATAATTTACAGCTGAGTTAAAAGGGGATATAAGAGGACCAGCTGAGTGGCTCAATTAGTTAAGAGCTTGCTCAAGAGTGTGAGCTCTGAGCAATAGCAGTTCGATGCAGGGCCCAAGCTGAGCTGCCAACAGGTGGCAGGATGGCTCAGCAAAAAAAAAAAAAAAAAAAAGGGGGGTATATAAATTCATAAGTAAATTAAGAGATATTATTCAAAGAACAAATTAGCATTCTGTCTGTGACATAAGTAAAACAACATGCTTTTGTTAAGTATAAAATAATTGTACTCACACTTTTTCTGAATTGTTCTATATTCTGTGACTTGGAGATAAGGTATATACACATCTTTAGATAGAGGGGATTTCTGTGTCAGATCCTATATTTCTTATTTCACTGAGTACTAATAGGCTGGTAATTATAAAGTAAAATCATTATTAAAAACACAGTTTTAAAAATTTTCCAACCCGTAAATATGCTCTGTGAATTAATTCATGTAATTCTTGAGGATATTGTTCTCCCTGTGTAAAGTGATAATGAGTGATCTTAAGACTGTCAGCTTCACTGAAACTCTTATCTCTGAGGTGAAACAGAGCTGAACCTCGATTTTGAGCACTGCTGTCAAAAAGGCATGGCGTTTTGGCAGGTGAGTGCCGTGCTGGGGTTTACACATTCCTCACTTCCACCTAATGGCCTTGCTGCTTGGGTTATTAGAGTTTGACTTCTATTGAACAAAAGGACAAGTAAATCTCTGTTTTTAACTTACCACTGTGCCAGCATGGAGCAGAGTTTTCTTTTAAAACTATGTATTTATTGTAAAATAACACATTTTCCAAAGTAAACAATTGAAACTGTACAAAAGTGGTCCGTTTCAATTCTGTAGCTCACTTCCCTGAGTTAACCACCATTAACCTTGTAATAAATGTTCTTTTATCAGACAGTTTTCTATACACACGCTCACAAACACACATACTACACACTCTTCCATATGGTGTTTTTATTTTTCAGGAATATATATATATATATATATATATATATATATATATATATCTTCAAAAGATGTTTCTATCTGATATGTTGGAGACAAGCTTCCATGGTAGAACATGTAAATTCATTGTATTTATTTTGATTGGAGCTTCATTGTTTTGAATGAAATATACCTGTGATATTTCTGTGACTTACTGGGTGAGAAGACGGTGTGAAGAGAGAGTGAGTATTCAGGGTCCACACAACTGCCTTAATGAGGAAAGCCCTGCTTATAGCTGTTTTATATATTGGGGATTCTCACATAATTTTATTTAAATAAAGAGTTTTATTTCTAAAAGCTGATATAAATCTATAATTATTACAACAATATTGCTGTAAGAACATTGATATGAGAAGAAATATAAGAATTTTAGATATTTTGGGATATATATAATTAAGTCTTTCTCCCATGATTTTTATAGTTATTTTTTTTGAAGTCTTGAAATTTACCTCACAGAAAGTGAGAAGAAACGTTCTCCAGAGACCCAATTCATTTATTTTTCCTTTGTGAAGATTTTGATGCTAAAATTAGTTCTCTGCTGTAATTTTAATGATTCTGTTGTGTCTTCTAAGAACGTTTTATGAAAATGCATACATATAGTTGAAATTCTTGATAAAAGTAAGCTTCATTTATTTCAGCTTCCTTTATACAATAACTTTTTAAACCATCAATTCCCTTTTAACTTTAATTTTAATTTACATATAATATAAAATATTTTCTTTGTTTCAGCATAATACATCACTTGATAAGGGATGTGTGATTAGTTGGAATTTGTGCGTATTGTTGAGAGAATTTAATGGATAATCTATTGTATCCTGTAAGGGTTTTTATTGTTTTTTGTGTGTGTGTGTGTTTTGGAAAAGTTTGGTTTTTGAAAGCTTTGCCCACATTTCTAAAGTGACTCCTTTCTTTAGAAGCATTTTCTAACCCTTGTTTCCTCAGGTTTCATCATACTCAAGTTTCTTTAGTAATAATTACCAGAAAATTTGAAGTCCCACTCAGATGGATTCTGTGAGTGCTGTTTACACACAGATAGGTGTAGGAACACTCTAAACAGGCCACCTGGATGTGAAACCTAGCTGTCACTTACTTGCTCTAGTTTTAGCTACTCAACTCTCCTGTAGCTTAGTTCTTTCTGTCACTGGTAAAATAGCAATGACAACAGCAACTACTACTGAGGTATTGTATGGATTAAATAAATTAGTAAACATAATGAATTTAGTATGATACCGGAGCTCCAGAAAACACTCATTATGTAGTAGGTATAATAATTATTCTGAAATTTTATGCTGTCCCCACCCATACCAAGTTGCTTCCTTCCCCTCACCATTATGGCTATTATTTCTAATCATCATCATCAATAAGCATCATCCCTAACATTTATCAAGGTTTTGTCATGTCACAGACATTCTGCTAAGCACTTTAAGTGTATTAACTCGTTTAAACAGCTATATTTGAGATTATTATTATTATGATGATGATGATGATGATGACGATTATGATTAGTCCCAGGTATAGAAAGCAATGTAATAGTTAGACATTTACACCCCTCATAAACTGATAACCCCTCTCCCCAATCTACTACCCCTCTGACATCTATATATAGCTGTTATAATACCATTGACTATAATCCCTATGCTGTATTCCATATCCTGTGATATAATTAAATCATATATATATATATATATATATATATATATATATATATATATATAGTTGACATTCAATATTATTCAGCTTCAGTTTCAGGTGTATAGTGCAGTGGTCAGGCATCTACACAGCCTATGATGTGATCCCCCCAATTAGTCCAGTACCCATCTGGCACCCTACATAATCTTTGCAACATTATTGATTATATTCCACAAACTGTATTTCATATCCCTGTGACTATATTGTGGCTACTAATTTGTACTTTCTAATCCCTTTACTTCCCCCTCATCCCCACCTCCTTCCATGTAGCAACCATCAGGTTTTTTTTCCCCCTATACCTTTGAGTCTATTTCTGTTTTGTTTGTCCATTTATTCTGTTTTTTAGATTTCACATATAAGTGAGATCATATGGTATTTGTCTTTCTCAGTCTGACTTATTTCATTTAGCATAATATTCTCTAGGTTCATCCATGTCATTGCAAATAGTAAGATTTTATTATTTTTTATGGCTGACTAATACTACTCCATTTTATAAATGTACCACAGTTTCTTTATCCAGTTTTCTATTGATGGGCATTTTAGTTGTTGCCATGTCTTGGCTGTTGTGAATAGCACTGCAATAAACATAGGGTGCATATATTTTTTCTAATTAGTGTTTTGGATTTTTTTGATAGATACCCAAGAATGGAATTGCTGGGTCATAATGTAGATCCATTTTCAATTTTTTGAGATACTTCCATACTGATTTCCATAATAGCTGCACCAATCTGCAGTCCCACCAACAGTGCACCAGGGTTCCCTTTTCTTCAAAATCTCGCCAGCACTTGTTTGTTGATTTATTGATGATAGCCATTCTTACTGGAGTGAAGTGGTATCTCATTGTGGGTTTTACATGTATTTCTCTAATGATTAGTGAGGTTGAACATTTTTTCATATGCATGTTGGCCATCTGTATGTCCTCTTTAGAGAAATGTCTCTTCATATCCTCTGCCCATTTCTTAATTGGGTTGTTTTTTTTTTAGTGTTGAGTTGTATGAGTTTTTAAATAAATTTTGGATGTAGCATTGGCAAATACCTTCTCCCATTCATTAAGATAGCTTTTTGTTTTATTAATGGTTTCCTTTGCTGTGAATAAAGATTTAGTTTGATGTAATTCCACATGTTTATTTTTTCTTTTGCTTCCCTTGCTTGAGCGGATATATCAGTGAAAATATTACTAAGGGTAATGTCTGCAAATTTATTTCCTATATTTTCTTCCAGGAGTTTTATGGTTTCAGGTCTTACATTTAAGTCTTTAATCCATTTTCAATTTATTCTTGTACATGGAGTAAGAAGGTGGTGCAGCTTTATTTTTTTTGCATGTATCTGTCCAGTTTTCCCAGCACCATTTATTAAATAGATTGTCTTTACCACAATGTAAATTCTTGCTTCCATTATCATACATTAAATGACCATGTAGGCATGGATTTATTTCTGGGCTCTCTATTCTGTTCCATTGATGTATGTGTCTGTTTTTATGCCAACATCATGCTGCTTTGATTACTATAGCCTTGTAGTATGATTTAATGTCAGGCAGCATGATTCTTCCCATTTTGTTCTTATTTCTCAAGATTGCTGTGGCTTTTCAGAGTCTTTTATGGTTCCATATAAATTCTAGTATTATTTGTTCTAAATCTGTAAAAATGTCATTGGTAATTTGATAAGGATTGTGTTAATCTATATATATTGCCTTAGGCAGTATGGACATTTTAACTATATTAGTTCTTCCTATCTATGAGCATTGTATATGTTTCCATTTATTTGTATCTTCTTTAATTTCTCTCTTCAATGTCTTTCAATTTATGAGTACAGATTTTTTACTTTCTTGGTTAAATTTACTCCTAAGTAGTTTACTGTTTTTGAACCAGTTGTAAATGGGATTGTTTCCTTAATTTCTCCTGATAGTTTGTTTTTAGTGTATGCAAATGCAACTGATTTCTGAATATTAATTTTGTATCTTGTTACTTTACTAAATTTATTAATCAGTTATAATAGTTTTTTTGGTGGAACCTTTGGGGTTTTCTGTACATAGTGTCATGTTATCTGCATATGAGGACAATTTTACTTCCTCTTTCCAAGTTGGTTGCCTTTTATTTCTTTTTCTTGTCTGATTACTGTAGCTAGAACTTCCATAACTATGTTGAATAAGTGGTGAAAGTGGGCAGCCTTGTCTTGTTCCTGATCTTAAGGGGAAGGCTTTTAGCCTTTCCCCATTGAGTATGATGTTTGCTGTGGGCTTATCATACTTCCCCACTATATCCCTTAGGGTATGACTCTGTTAGGCATCTCTGCTTTACACAGTTTTCTCTGTTCAACCACCATCCTACAGGCATCTGATTATTTGTCTTTTTATCCAATTGCACAGGCTCTCTCACCCACACTGTACATGCCTTGGGTAGAGTTACCCACCCACAGTAGACGTCCATCACTATGTGCTGAAGTGTCTTTAGTAAAGATTCAGACTCTGAAAGAAAAGATTCAGGCTCTAGGATCAGCACAGCCTCAAACTCAAAAGCTGGATCCAGTTATAACTTGAACCCTTGGATTAAATCTGTTTTGTAATGTTTGCATTTCATGGAAGACCAACTCAACTATGCATTTAAAAGGTTATGTCCTCTATTACATACTGCATTTTTAGCTGTATTACAAAAGATATATCTGAACATATAAATCACTACAGGATTGGAAGCTGTGTTTTTGCTATTTGAGCCTTGTGTCTCTATCAATCCACTTAAATTCTGAATTCAAGGAGGATTTACCCTAATAATTTTAACTCCATATATATATATATATATATATATATATATATATATATATATATATATATATATATATATATATATAAAGTTTTCAAACACGTGACCCAGCTTTGTGTTCACCACATTTCTTGTCTGCAACCTTTGTCTTTATATTATATATTATTATAATGTGGGACTTTGAGCCCTATGTTATAATCATTGTATTATTCTTGAAAATCTTGTGAACCATAAATCCTTCTTCCCCATCCTCATATTTGCTTTTATAAAAGAATTACCTGTAGTAGTTTATTACAGTTTAACTATATTTAGCATTTGGAAGGTTTATGTCTTCAGACGCCCAATGAAGATTAATATGGTTTTCTCAATAACCAATATCATCCTAAGGTCATCAGAAGCTTTGCTTTCTGCCATGTGTTTCCTGTAGCCATCAAATGTGCCCCTAATTTTATGCTTCTCTCTATTTTTTTCTTTACTCCTATCCGGACAGATTCCTGTAGTTTGTAACTTTTTAGCCCACTTTCTATTGGCATTTTTACTTTCCTCCTTTGTGTAGTGTTAACACTGTCAGTTGGATCAGGACAGTGTGCCTTAATTTATTTTACATTTTGGTTTTTTTGCTTGCTTTAAGGCCAAATATTTGTTTTACTATGTACTTCTCTATATTTGGATTTATGGATGTCCTCTGGAGCAAGAAAAATAAAATAATGAGAATTCATCTGTTCAAACAAATTTGGCTCCTGTCCACCTCCTTAAGTAGTATAATTCCACTTAGGAAATATCTCCATTCATTCCTATTCCTTCCGGAGACTTTCTTCCATAGGGCTCATCTTTCTTGTATTTCGTTTAATTTGATATACACATTGGGGACGAACATCATGCAATTGTCTTACCTTCATACACACCAGCTAAAATAATTATCATCTTGAATCTCATCAGATAAAGCTTGATATATTTTACCTAATCTCTCCTTTCAAATTTGTCGGTTTTATATAACAATAATGTATTGCTGTTCCAGACATCTCAATTATTCCTATTAACTCCTTAGTTACAGCTTTCAGAGGGAAATTCTCAGTATCTTCCTGGTGCTAAATTTTTCCCTCAAGAAAAAAGTATTCAATTTGATTCTTAAACTCTCACTGATTTTCTTCCATTTAATCATTTTGGCTTCTAGTAATCCTCACAATAACTGAATTAGCTTCCATCTTCTTAGTTCCATCTTGAATAGTACTTGGTTTTGAATATAAATCATTTTTCTTTTTTCTTTTATTTTTGCCTCCCTTAACCTCAAAAATGTTTGTTGTATTTTAAAATTGCTTATTGGTTCTATAGATCAATTGACCCTTCCTTCCTTCCTTCCTTCCTTCCTTCCTTCCTTCCTTCCTTCCTTCCTTCCTTCCTTCTTTCCTTCTTTCCTTCCTTTCCTCATTTTTTCATCTTTTTAGCTTTCATTCTCTATTGCTATCATTTTTGATTCTCAGATTAAAACTTTTTTTTTACACTAATCTAGTTACTCTTGGAATTCACCAGGAAATCTAATTCCTAGGGAGAGAATTGCAGGCACAAATGTTAAATTCCACCTTTTATATTTTGTGTTTCTAATTTCATTCAGGTTCATTTTTCCTCAAAGAAAATTACTTGTAGTCTGTAAAATAAGGGCATTTGATTCTCTTTATCTATTCACTGACATAGTCTATCACTGTTGTGTTATTAAATCATAATCAAAGTCTTATAGTATTAGGGATTAAGGCATTCTATTATTTCTTCCTGCATTTGTGCCTTGATTGATGAAAATAGAAACTTCTATCCTCTTGGAAGTATTGAGAAGGAAGCTTCTATGTTTACCTCTTGATCTCCAATTATATTTATTTGATTGATAAGGCCAAGGGAAAATGGTCATCACATATATGTGATATAGGCTCCTTTTGGGTCTATTTTTTGGTGTCTTCCTGTTTTTCAGCCTGAAATTGTTCTCCAATGGTCTGCCAGTAAGTTCACTGGGGCTTTTCTACAGCAGAAGCTACCAATTCTTCCTCATCTTCTGGTATGTGCATGTGTGTAATTTTAATTCAATAAAGAATGTCAGAAGTCACATTCTTCACTTCAAGTGTAGCAACAAATATCTTATCTTTATGTCCTTCCTCTTTTTCTCAATTTGGCAATCCTTAGAATACCTACCGAACATTTTAAGGAACATAAAAGCCTTCATATCATTAAATGTCTACAAGGTAGTTTTAAAGCCTATTGTCTTCAGGAATTTTTATAATAAATAAGTGTAGAAGGTATTCAAGTTGTTCAACTGTTTTAAAGAGAAGGGAACTGAGACTTGAACAGATGGAATAGCCAACCAAAGTTTTCATCAATGCTAAATGGTAGAGCTGAGGCAAGAACTAAGGTCTGGACAGTATAAAATTACACTCCAGGAAAATCACAAACCCTTAGAACACATTTAGATAATTGAGCTGAAGAGTCTTGTGCATTAGCTTTGAAAATCTGATCATTCAGTTAGTTCCTCAGGTGGTAGCTGTCAAGATGTTTGACACTTTTGCCATTATGGAGTTCCCTTGCCACCAGCAATCCCAAGGATCTGTGTCTCTCTAGACCGAGATCACTCATGCAAATGAGCCACTTAACATAAAGGACACCTTTCACCATTGTGTTCACAGCAATGTGAAGAAGTTTAAGTAGAGATGTGTGAGCTACTCACTGTGTTAGCTGTCTGAACTGCTAAGAGTCCTTCACACTGCTAATGAGGTTTGAACACTGTTTTTTCTTTGTTATTTGTCTTGCTTGTTCTACATTAGTAACTTTTATTTAACACATTAGAGAGTCTTGGAAATTGTTTGATGAAATACCTATCCATTCCGGTAAAAGTGCTTTCATGATTTGATTTCTGGCTGTGTAATTTTGCTTTCATGGTCCTCCATCCAGCTCAATAATCAGAAAGGTCATGAGAGCAGCTCTTTCTAGGCCAGACAATGTTACAAAGCTGACACATGCTGGAAATGGATTTCATCATGTGTCACTAATACAAAGACTCAGCAGTGCTGTTCTGTTTAGTAAAGAAGAAAGTGTGTCCCAGAAAATCATATGCAATAATTAATGGTCTGGAGATGGCTAGAAATGTGCAGAGATGGGAGTTTATTATGATCAATAAATTGACTAAAGCTACATTTTTTTTCCACCTTGCTTAGCAACTTTTGTTGTTCATGACTTAATGTTTAGAAATGTGTGGAATGTGTAGTTGTGAGGCAGCTGTGCAGACCATCTGCTAAGTGAATAGTGCAGAGTCGAACATGTGAAAGTAAATTGAAAATCCAATTCAGTTACAAGGAATTGGTCCTATGCAGTTGTGAGAGCTGGCTAAACCATCTCTGCAGTGCTTTTGTTTAATGCTGGACTTGAATTTTCCGGGGCAGGCAGTCAGGAAATGATGATGGCTGTCATGTGGGGAAGATCAAGGTCAGGCTGGAATCTACAGGCATGACCAGGAACCCAACGAGGACAGGCTGAAACCCATGTGTTTCTTATTGCCTCTGTTCTGGATCACAAGAGTATCCTGCAGATGCTAACACTGTTTGTTACAGAGCTAAACACATGCCTCTAGCTGAGAAGTCAGAAAAGTTGAAGGAGAATCTGGAGAAAAGAGGGCATCTGCAGACTCAGTTGCTGTTTCATGTTGATGGAGGTGTGTAATTGGTTCAACAAAAAAGCCCCATGAACTACAAAACTGGCTTTCTTTCTCATCTGCCCTCCAAATCTCCCATGAATCTCCTTTGTGGCCCTCTCTAAAATGAAACGCATAAGAAAAGGAATTCTGGGAAAGGTAGTTCAGCTGAACCACGTTTATGTATTACAAAGTCATCCTAATACTCTTTATATCCAGAAATTAACATGCCTCTTCTCTGTGAGACGGTTAGTGTGGGACATTAAGGCAATCTAGTCAGCAATAGACCTGGATTTTGATTTTGTTTTACTTCTATAGTTACTTTCTGTCCACCATATTCTTTCAGAGGTGAGCTGCTCTTACCTTGGTATTAGTGTGTTTAAACATCATTTTTTTTTTTTTAAGAAAAAAATGTATTTCTCCACTGAGTTGCTTCTTCACATTTTTCAAAGTTACGTGACCATATATGGGCATTTATGTGTGTGGGTCTATATCTGAACTTTCTCTTCTGTTTCATTGTTTTATATATCTATGCTTTCATCTATTTTATACTGTCTTGATTACTGCAGCTTTTTAGTAAGATGTGAAATCAAGTAGTACAAATCCTCCAACTTTGTTATTTTCAAAGTTATTTCAATTATTCTATTTCTTCCTTTTTTATATGCATTTTTAATTTAGCCTGTTGATATTTGTGAAAATACTGATAAAATTTTATAGTGAATCTATAGATCAGTTTGTTAAAATTCAATATCTCAATATTTATTCTTATAAATGTGGTATATCTCTCCATTTTTAAGCTTTAATTATTCTGTAAAATTTTGTAGTTTTAAACCATAAAACCCTGTAAATGTTAGATTTATACTCAATAAATTTTTTTTTGGTGCTATTGTTAATTGTACTGTTCTATTTTCTTTCTATTTCAATTTCCAATATATCAATTTCCAATTGAAATAAAATTTAGATACTAGCAATGAGCTATTGTATAGATATAAAATTGATTTTAGCATAGTGATCTTTTATCTTGTGATCTTGCATAACAATTCCTAGTCCTAAGAGCTCTTTTGTAGATTCCTTGGGTTTTTCTGTGTAGATGATTATGGCATCTGTGAAAAGAGACAGTTTTATTTCTTCCTTTCTAATCTGCATGCCTCTTATTTCCTTTATTCCCTCATTCCATTAGCTAATTATTATAATACAAGTTTGAATTTGAATGGTAAGAGAATATGTTTCTGGGACATCTTTTGCTTCTTTATTGATCCCTCAGAGAAAGTGATACTTTTCCTAAGGAGAATTTAAATGGTACTATTTCCAAGTTACTTGTTTCCAAATTAGTTTTTTGGTGTTTTTGGTTTGTTTTTGGTTTGTTTCTTTTTTTAAATTGCCCTCATGGATATGGGAAGGTGGAGTTATAAAACTCTTAGGAGATGAAGAGCTGAGAGAATAATACAGAAAGAATATACAAGCATACCCACATGATGGAGGGGAAAACATACAAAAAATAAACTGATTGAATCAATCTCAAGCAGGATTGGGCTATTCATATTTTCTTCATGAACTGTATATAAGACTGGAAATTCTAGACTATTCTACTGTTAGCTTATTGTATCTGAGAGTACTTGATCTCTATTAGGGGTTGTTAGATAAGATCACACTCTTGTGGGTGATTAATGGGTTTTTCTGAAAAAGTAGATATTTCTACTGTTAATTATGTAATCTAGGAAGAGATTGGGGCCAAGACCTAAGAATTGAGGAAGGCAGGGAGAAAGACACTCTTCTATAAAGCACTGCCACTGGCCTTGACTCTGGAGGGGCAAAATATTTTCTAAAATCCATAAAGAGGCAGTCCTGTTCTCAACAGGATCACCATGGTAGTGACAATAGACTTGTCTGCTTTGGTAGTCATTATAAACACCCCTCTTTTGTGTTATGCTTCTGTTTCCTTATATCTAAATCTATAATAACATCTCACCACAATTTATCACCTTGTCTTAGATATTACTGTGGGTAATTACAGCAAGGGTCTATGACCACACCTGGGACAAAGCAGGAAAGATGAAACTGGTAATGGCCTAAGGGAAAATATGTTTCCAGGAACTTTAGGACACAACTCCAGTGAAAATAGCCAAGGCCTATGGAGAAAGTGTAGCGGGGGGGCCCATACCCAGAACAGGTTTGTCTAAGAAGGGGACATCCTCCTGTTAGCCCATATACTTAACAGGTGACCATGGGGACATATAGAGTAACCAGCAAAACAAGACTCCCCACAGTAAAGCAAGAGAAAAGAATACAGTGATAATTTAGTTTATTTTTTAACAACATCAAACTGATAGCATAAGTGATATCTGATTCATATCACTAAAAAATTGAGTCACTAAACATTGAATCACTATAGAATGTTTTATTTAAAGTGGTAATTCAAGGGCCAAAATGAAAGCATGACTGCTAAAGCATGAACAAAAGATTTTTAAAAAGGAAATACAGCATCAACTTCGTATTTTGGGAGAACAAGGACAAATATATCCAATCTCTTAACTGCCATTAAAGGAGAAAGTATTTTGAAATCAGAGGGGACTGCATTAGACTTTGCATCTGGGCCAATTTGTCCTCATTATGGCACTTCTTTGGGAATGTGGATCCAGAAATCTAGAAAATCTGCCCAAAGAGCCCTACATTTGTTCTTGAAAATGAACAAGACATCCTGCTGACTGCTGGCTGCTTGTTTGCTTAAATGCACAGCTGCAATGTCTATGGGATATCCCACCCTGAGTTTGTGTTTGCAAGCTGTATTCGCTCTACCCGAAAATGAGATTTAAACAAAAGGGTTTTCTTGCCTGGACATGTCTAACAAATCACGTTCTTGGCCTGATCTTCTTCTAGCATCTGTAATTATGTTTACATAAGTGACTAAAAATTCTTCCTCTTCCCACCACCACCACCATACATTCAGTAGAACATTATGACAGCTACTCTTAATGTACCCATTCATCAAATATTTATTGAATGTCTGTGATGCTGTGCTGGCCACTGGTAATACAGATTTACATATCTTCATTTGTCAAGGAGCCCAATCTAGTGATCAGAGGGTAGCAGAAGGACTGTTTAAATTAGATACATCAGCAAAGTTGATCGACTATCAGCAAATGAAGGGTACTGTTTAATCCCACCAACATGCTACCATTGTCTATTATTTTGGTTAGTCTATAATATGGTGAGTGGGAGTAGAAGTCTTTTCAGAGGGGGAAAAATCATGATGCTTATGAGCAATAGAGATGTTATTTTTCACATTGAACAATGTGTGTATAATATGTGAAACTGAGTTAGAAATCTCAAGGTTTGCTGCTTGAGAGACAGCCTAGGCATTAAATAGATTTTATAAATCAATGATGGGACATAACAGACTGGTGGCTCTGTTCCTCTCCCTAACACCCAGGGCAGACATTTTTAATAGAGTCCACATACACGCTTTCCCTTTCCCAATAAACTGCTCCAAAGCTGGTAGTCACTACCAGCCATCAGGCCCCCAGTGTGGGACAAGACTTCCCCTTTCTCTTGGAGTAACTGTATTTTCTAGAATAGTGGAGAGAATATACCTTATTTGTATCTCCCTGAAATTTTCTGGAAAATGGATACCAACACTATTCCAACAAAGCCAGTAAGCCAACTTTTATTATAGTTTTGCTTTAAAAATTTCCAAGGGCTAGATTGTGAGTTGTTACTTAGTGTCTTGTCAGTGTATCCTAGCTGACTGAGCTTAAGATAGAATTCCAAGTAAACTCTCTTTTTTCTTTCTCAGATAAACATTAGGGTTATGCTATTTTTTATCTTTATATTAATTATTTCCAATATTCAAAGACTTATTTTTTCCTCCAGTCATATTTGGTACTTTGTGCATATATCATTTCCTTAATGACACCATCCTTGATCACCGTACGTGGTGAAATGATATTTTCTGTCCGTTGCTCTGCTACATTTTACTTCATAGGACATAACATTCTATATATTCATTTGTTTGTTTATCATCTCTCTTTTCAATAAGAACGTACTCTCCTGAGGGCAAAGAATTGTGTTTGTCTTATTCACCATGTAAATACAATCACTCAGAACCTACACTCAGACCTGTCAAATATTTAATGATTAATTGAAAACTGTAACAATCATGGGAGGTAGACATGGCACAAGCCCTGTTTTATTCATGAGAAAGCAATATCAGAAGGGTTCCTTGGCTGGCTTCAAGTACACACACATGGTAAACAGTATATTTCCCTCACCTTTGCTGCCTCCTTTTCCGGTGCCCCCAAAGCTTCAGGTACATGATACCTGTTGATAGCTTCTTCTCACTCAAATGAGGTTGATAAGGAGAATCAACCAAAGAACATCCAATAAAACTTAACATTTAGGACAAAAAACCTGTTTGATCCACAGAGAAATCTGAAAAGAATTTATTCGTTACCATTTTAAAAAAGACTCGTAGTTTTATGGCTAGCCACAATGTGAGAGGTATATACAAAAACCTAATGAATTCATTAAAGTTGCTGTCTAGAATGTTCAGTGGCTCAGGAAACTATTTTTGTTTTTATTATTTGTTTGGTGTTTTTTTTTTTTTAAGCTGAACCATTCTGCCACCTGTTGGCAGCTCAATGGCAGCTCAGTTTGGGCTGGGCATCAAACTGCTGTTGCTCAGAGCTCAGCTTGCACTCTTGAGTGAGCTCTTAACCAACTGAGCCACTCGGCCAGCCCCTCAGGCAACTATTAAAACAGACAGTTCAGAGGCTTTCTTTTGGGACCGCTCACTTGTCGACTGATTCTTCAAAATTATTTTAGTTCATCTTTTATTTGCATGGCACCTACTATCACAAAAATCCATTTAATTGACATTAACTTTAATAAACATTCAATAGGGGTATTTAAAAATAGATATATTTTCTTACTTTCTATTACCTTCTTTTGTCTCTGCACGTTTATCCCAAGCTTTTCCGCTTTAAAATAATTATGATTCCCATTGAAATGAATTCATATTTCAACATTACATTTGCTGAGTTCTATGAAATAGTGAAATTATAAAAGAGGACTTTCACATATACTTTTTATCCATTTAGAATTATACGAGATTTGACAATTAAGTTCGTGAACTTGCCACCATGTGCTTACATTGGTAGCACTGTACAAATAGCTCAGTAAGGTTTCATAACCTTTGTATATCGGTGTCTCACAGCTGTGTTCGTGTCGATATGCAGTGATATCTTGCTGAGTTGAGTTCATTATTGTTGTGTGTTTTTCTGTGCCATCACGAGAACATCTGAGCTTGAATTAGAACAACGAACAAACATTAAATTTCTTGTTAAACTTGGCCAAGAGTGGAAGTGAAATCAGGGACATATTAGTCCAAGTTTATGGGGATAATACCATGAAGAAAACGGCATTGTGCAAATGGATTAAACGTCTTTCTAAGTAGAGAAAATGCATCACTGATGAAAAGAGGTCAGGGAGGCCAGTACAGAGCAGAACTGATGAAAACATTGCAAAAATTCATTGAATTGTGTGTCAAAATCATCAGCTGGCTGTGAGAAGCATAGCAAACCAAGTAAACATTGATAGAAAAACAGGAAAATCTTAACTAAATATCTTGGCATGAGAAAGGTGTGTGTAAAAATGGTCCTGAAGGAGCTCACTGATGAACAAAAGCAAAGGAGAGTTAGAGTTTGCCAAGACCTTTTAGAGAGGCAAGATGATGTTTTGGGCCATGTTATCACTGGTGATGAAACATAGGTGTACCAATATGACCCTGAAACAAAGCATCAAAGTGCACGGTGGAAGTCAGCCAATTCTCCACAACCAAAAGAGTTCCGTCAGTCCAAATCCAGAGTCAAAATGATGTTGCTAACCTTTTTTGATATCAGATGGATTATTCATTATGAATTTGTACCTACTGGACAGAAGTTAACCAAGTTTACTATTTGGAAGTGTTGAAAAGGCTGCAAGAAAAAGATGAAAACAACCTGAACTTTTCGCCAATTCATGGCTCTTGCATCACAACAGTGCACCAGCTCACACAGCACTGTCTGTGAGGGAATGTTTAGCCAGTAAACAAATAACTGTATTGGACTGCCCTCCCTACTCATCTTATGTGACTTCTTTCTTTATCCAAAGATAAAGGAAATATTGAAAGGAAGACATTTTGATACCATTCAGGACATCAAGAATAATACAACGACAGCTCTGATGGCCATTCCAGAAAAAGAGACGTAAAATTGCTTTGAAGTATGGACTAGGTGCTGGCTTCAGTGCATAGCTTCCCATGAGCAGTGCTTCGAAGGAAAGCATAATGATATTCAACAATGAAGTATATAGCACTTTTTCTAGGATGAGTTCACAAACTTAATTGTTGGACCTTGTAGATGTCTATTTTTATTAATATGTAAGAATGTTATATATTTTTCCAGTTGCCTAACATGCATGAATATTATTAAGTTGCTAAAGTTCTTGACATGAGTTTTTGAATTTCCAGCTTTATCAGAATTCTCAAGACTTACAGAAACAGATAAAGTTGTTTTTTTTTTGCTTTTTTATCTGCTATTCTTAACAGCAACTTTGAGATAATCCAAAGCAGCACGTAAAAGAAGGGTTTACCATCTAACAGAAATCTCCTCTGACCAAACTCAATAGCCACCCAATATTTTTTCTCTAAGTCTCTCCAAAACACCAAGTGAACACAATATGGGCTTAAGCTCATTGCCATGACACCCAGATGTACATTTACCCAGAGCTCTTTCATTTTCATTTACTTTCTTAGACCTGGGAGAGGTGAGACAATCACCAACAGGGCTAAAAGTGTCTCCTGTGTATTCCTTTTCATCCTTTCTTTTGAACACTCAGAAAGAGCAGTGAATTGCTCGAGAGTAAATTTTTTTTCCAACAATCACTTGTGAACCACTTTTCAGAGAGTGATACATGCTTTATTTATAGTGTGTGCTGGTTTCCAAATTTTTCAGAATAGGTCACTTCTTAAAGAAACTTCAGTGTCGTTGTTCTCATATACTGATTTCATCTGAGCCTCAAAACAATTTATGAAGTCAGCAAAATTGGTCCTGGGCTGTGTGTGTGTGTGTGTGTGTGTGTGTGTGTGTGTGTGTGTGTGTGTGTCTGTGTGTGTCTGTGTGTAGATTGTCCTATCTTCCTTCATGGTGTAATGGATAATATAGGCCAAATCCCTACTGGGATAAATGTTTGTGCTGCCACTACCTGAGTTCAGAAGATACTACCACTACTTCATAGCATGTAAATCTGGGCAAGTTGCATAATTTCTCTGTGCCACCATTTTTTTCCCTTTTAAAATGGGAATAATAATACTAATAATAATATGGTTTCCTTTCTAGAGTGGTATGCAAATAATGTAATAAATATAGAGTTCTCATAATGATGCTTTGCATTCTGTACTTTTATTTATTTATTTTTTAATTAATTTATTTATTTTTAATCAGTTTCAGGTATACAACACAGTGCAATAGTTATACATTTTACCCCTCAAAGTGACAACCCCCCACCCCCAATTCGCCACCCCACTCCTCCCCCATATCATATATATCTATTGCTCTTCCTCTGACTCTCTTCCACAGTATAATCCACATCCCATGACTATCTATCATCTATCTATCTATCTATCTATCTATCTATCTATCTATCTATCTATCTATCTTCAATTACAGTAGGTATACAACCTCTGCTTCAGTTATACTGTGCAGTGATCAAACCTCTACTCCATCCATGAAATGGTCTCCCTAACAAGACCTATGACCATCTGACATGCCACAAAATATTTACAACATTATTAATTATATTCCCCAAACTGTTTTTCATATCACAGTGGCAATATTGTAGTTGCCTATTTTTACTGTCTAATCCCTTCCCCTTCTCCCTCATCCCCATCCCCCTCCTGATTAGCAACCCTGATTTTTCCTCTATCTCTACGAGACAGTTTCTGTTTACTTTGCTCATTCATACAGTTTTTCGGATTCCACATATGAGTGAGATCATATGGTATTTGTCTTTCTCTGACTGACTTATTTCACTTAACATAATAGTCTCTAGGTCCATCCATATCATTGCAAATGGTATGATTTCAATCTTTATAGCAGAGTAATACTCCATTGTATAAATATACCACAGTTTCTTAATCCAGTCATCTACTGATGGGCATTTTGGTTGTTTCCAAGTCTTAGCTATTGTAAATTGTGCTGCTATGAACATAGGGGTGCATAACTTTTTTTGAATAAGTGTCTTGGTTTTTTCAGGATAAATACCTAGGAGTGGAATTGCTGAGTCAAACGGTAGCTCTATTTCCAGTTCTTTGAGATACCTCCATACTGACTTCCATAGTGGCTGCACCAATCTACAATCGCACCAACAGTGCAGCAGGGTCCCCTTTTCCCCACAGCCCCGCCAGCACTTGTTGTTTATTGATTTATTGATGATAGCCATTCTGACTGGAGTGAGGTGGTATCTCATTGTGGTTTTTATTTGCATTTCCCTAATGACCAGTGAGGTTGAACTTTTTTTCATATGCCTGTTGCCATCTGTATGTCCTCTTTAGAGAAATGTCTCTTCATATCTTCTGCCCATTTTTTAATTGGGTTATTTGTTTTTTTGGTGTTGAGTTTCATGAGTGTTTTATAAATTTTGGATATTAACCCCTTATCAGATAGATCGTTGGCAAATATATTCTCCCATTCAGTAGGCTTCCTTTTTGTTTTATTAATGGTTTCCTTTGTTGTGAGAAAACTTTTAAGTCTGATATAATCCCATATATTCATTTTTTGTTTTACTTCCCTTGCCCGTAGGGATGTATCAGTAAAAATATTGCTCCGGGTAATGTCTGCAAATGTATTCCCTATATTTTCTTTTAGGATTTTTATGGCTTCAGGTCTTACATTTAGGTCTTTAATCCATTTTGAATTTGTTCTTGTATATGGTGTAAGGAGGTGGTCCAGTTTCATTTTTTTGCATGTGTCAGTCCAATTTTCCCAGCACCATTTATTGAATAGACTATCTTTACTCCAGTGTAAATTCTTGCTTCCCTTGTCATAGATTAACTGTCTGTAAATGCTTGGATTTATTTCTGAGCTCTCTGTTCTGTTCCACTGATCGATGTGCCTGTTTTTATGCCAGTACCAAACTGTCTTGATTACTGTAGCCTTGTAGTAGGTTTTGATGTCTGGTAGTGTGACTTTGTTCTTATTTCTCAGAATTGCTGAGACTATTCTGGGTCTTTTATGATTCCATATAAATTTTAGGATTATATTTTCTATTTCTGTGAAAAATGCCCTTGGTAGTTTGATAGGAATTGCATTGAATCTATATATTGCTTTAGGCAGTATGGACACTTTAACTGTATTAATTCTTCCTATCCATGAGCATGGTAGGTGTTTCCATTTATTTGTATCTTCTATGATTTCTTTCTTCAGTGTCTTATAATTTTCTGAGTACAGATCTTTCACTTCTTTGGTTAAATTTATTCCTAGGTGTTTTATAGTTCTTGACGCAATTGTAAATGGGACAGTTTTCTTAATTTCTCTTTCCATTAGTTTATTATTGGTATATGCAAATGCCACTGATTTCTGAACATTGATTTTATATCCTGCTACTTTACTGAATTCGTCTATCAGTTCCAATAGTTTTTTGATGAAGTCTTTGGGGTTCTCTATATACAGTATCATGTCATCTGCATATAATGACAATTTTACTTCTTCCTTGCCAATTTGGATGCCTTTTATTTCTTTTTGTTGTCTGATTGCTGTGGCTAGAACTTCCAGCACTATGTTGAATAAAAGAGGAGAAAGTGGACAGCCTTGTCTTGTTCCTGATCATAAGGGGAATGGTTTTAGCTTTTCCCCATTCAGTATGACGTTAGCTGCAGGTTTATTATATATGGCTTTTATTATGTTGAGATATGATCCCTGTATTCCCACTTTGCTAAGGGTTTTTAACATAAATGGCTGTTGGATTTTGTCAAATGCTTTTTCTGCATCTATTGAGATGACCATGTGATCTTTATCCTTCATTTTGTTGATGTGGTGTATCACATTAATGGATTTACGGATGTTAAACCAGCCTTGCACACTAGGGATGAATCGCACTTGATCATGATGTATGATCTTCTTAATATATTGCTGAATTCTGTTTGCTAATATTTTATTGAGAATTTTTGCATCTATATTCATCAGGGAGATTGGCCTGTAGTTTTCCTTTTTTGTGGTGTCTTTATCTGGTTTTGGAATCAGGGTGATAGTGGCTTCATAAAAAGAGTTTGGGAGCTTTCCCTCCTTCTGGATTTTTTGGAATAGTTTGAGAAGAATAGGTGATAGTTCTTTTTTGAATGTTTGATAAAATTCACTTGTGAAGCCGTCTGGTCCAGGGCTTTTGTTTTTTGGGAGCTTGTCAATTACTGATTCAATTTCCTTGGTAGTAATCAGGGTATTTAGATTTTCTGTTTCTTCTTGCGTTAGCTTTGGAAGGTTGTATGCTTCTAGAAAATTATCCATTTCTTCCAGATTGTCAAATTTGTTGGCATATAGTTGCTCATAGTAGTTTCTTAGAATTTTTTGTATTTCTGTGATGTCTGTAGTCATTTCCCCTCTTTCATTCCTGATTTTGCTAATTTGAGTCCTCTCTCTTTTTTTTTTTTTTTTGATGAGCCTGGCTAGAGGTTTGTCAATTTTGTTTATGTTCTCAAGAAACCAGCTCTTGGTTTCATTGATCTTTTGAATTGTTTTTCTGTTCTCTATATTGTTTATTTCTGCTCTGGTCTTTATTATCTCCTTTCTTGTACTCCCCTTGGGCCTCTTTTGCTGTTCTTTTTCCAGTTCCCTTAGGTGTAAGGATAACCTGTTGATTTGAGATATTTCTTCCTTCTTTAGGTAGGCCTGCACTGCTATAAACTTCCCTCTTAGGACTGCTTTCGCAGCATCCCAGAGATTTTGGGTCGTGGTGTTTTCATTTTCGTTTGTCTCGAGGTATCTTTTGATTTCCTCCTTGATCTCCTTTGTGACCCACTCACTATTTAATAGCATATTGTTTAGCCTCCATTTATTTGTCAGCTTCCCGGATTTCTTCTTATAATTGATTTCTAGTTTCATAGCATTGTGGTCAGAGAATACAGTTGAAATGATTTCAATCTTCTTAAATTTATTGAGACTTGTTTTGTGGCCTAACACGTGGTCTATCTTAGAAAATGTTCCATGTGCACTTGAAAAGAACGTATATTCTGTAGCTTTGGGGTGAAATGCTCTGAAAATGTCTGTTAAATCCAGCTGTTCTAATGTGTCATTTAAGGTCGCTGTTTCCACATTGATTTTCTATCTGGACGATCTGTCCATTAGTGACAGCAGGGTGTTGAAGTCCCCTACTATGATAGTGTTACTGTTGATCTCTGTCTTTATGTCTGACAATATCTGTTTTATATATTTAGGGGCTCCTACGTTAGGTGCATAGATGTTTACTAGGGTTATGTCCTCTTGTTGGATCGATCCCTTCATTACTATGAAGTGTCCTTCTTTGTCCTTTGTTATATTCTTCAATTTAAAGTCCATTTTATCTGATATAAGTATCGCTACTCCAGCTTTTTTCTCAGTTTCATTTGCATGAAATATTTTACTCCATCCCTTTACTTTCAGCCTGTATGAGTCTTTGGATCTGAGTTGAGTCTCTTGTATACAGCATATGCTGGGGTCTTGCTTTCTTATCCATTCAGCCACCCTATGTCTTTTTATTGGAGCATTTAATCCATTTACATTTAATGTGATTATTGATAGGTGTGTATTTATTGCCATTTTGTTATTTGTGTTCCTAGTCTTTCTTAGGTTGTTTTTCTCTTCTACTTAAAGAAGCCCTTTTAGCATTTCCTGCAAAGCTGGCTTGGTGGTAATGAATTCCTTTAACTTATTCTTTTCTGCAAAGTTCCTTATCTAGCCTTCGATTTTAAATGATAACCTTGCTGGATACAGCAATCTCGGTTGTAGGCCTTTATTTTTCATCACTTTGAAAACCTCCTGCCACTCCCTTCTGGCCTGCAAAGTTTCTGTAGAAAAGTCAGCTGATAATCTTATGGGGGTACCCTTGTAAGTAACTTGCTGCCTTTCCCTTGCTGCTTTAAGGATTCTGTCTTTGTCCTTAACCCTTGCCATTTTCACTAGAACGTGTCTTGGAGTGGGCCTGTTTGGAATCATCCTGGTTGGAACTCTTCCTTTCTGCACTTCCTGGGGTTGTATTTCAATGTTCTTTGCCAGGTTAGGGAAGTTTTCAGACATTATTACTTCAAATATATTCTCAATCCCTTGCTCCCTCTCTTCTCCTTCTGGTACTCCAATGACCCTTTGGTTATTGCATTTCATGTTGTCCCCCTGCTCTCTTAAACTATTTTCCATGTTTTTCATTCTTTTTTCTTTTTGTTTTTCCATATGGGTGATCTCTGCTATTTTGTCTTCTAAGTCACTGATTCGATTTTCTGCTTCATCCAATCTGCCAGTGATTCCATCAAGTTTGTTATTTAATTCAGTAATTGTGTTCTTAAGTTCTAGCTGGTTGCTTTTCATGATTTCTCTATCCTTCTTTATATTTTCATTAATTTCCTTGAACATTCTAATAATCAGTGTTCTGAACTCTGTCTCCGATAGGTTGTTTACCTCTATTTCCTCTAGTTCCACTGATTCAGGTAGTTTCTTCTGTTCTTTTATTTGGATTGTATTTCTTTGTCACCCCATTCTGGCTTACTCTTTGTGTTTGCTTCAATATAACAGATAGATCCCCCAGGTTTCTCAGTCTTTTCTGAGTAAACTTATATGGTGTGTGTCCTTTATATTTGAATTACTCAGTCTCCCTATTCTCCTGTGCTTGTATCTGAGGTGTTCCTTGTGTCGTGCATCCTCACTTGTTGAAGTTTTAGTTTTGATTACTTTTGGCTTGTCAGTATGTACTTTTATATAAGGGTTTGTTGTTACTATCATGCCCTACACACACACACACACACACACACACACACACACACGCTCTCTTTCATTACTATAAGCATGAATTGTGTTTGTTTTTCTCCCTTTTAGAAATGTTCCATTCCATGAAAGCAATAAAAAAATATTTACCATTCACAACTATGTACTAAAGCTGTGGATATAATACATATTTAAATTATGGCTAGTGATCATTTGGTTTGATTTGTAAATCAAGATTTCATTTTAAAAAAACACACCTAAATAAATGTTGACTACATTCAAGTAATCCACTGAAGGTCATGCATGCATGCATTTTGTTTTTTTTTGGACCCTTGAGGTCTATTTTAAATCCAGTGTTATGCAAACCTGATATTGTTTTTTTTCCTTATTTTATTATATACATTATTTTTAATGCATTTTCTGTTTTAAACACCTACCATAGGCTCTAGGAATAACTTTGAATGATGTTTTGCATCACCCTAAAACCAAACCTACCCATGAATGAAAAATATATCACACCCAGAGACTCTTATGAACAAAATTTAAATCTGTGTCCCTAAGCAAATACAAAGGGAAATTTCAAAAATACTTTGAGCTAAAGTGACATTACACATGTTTACTTTCAGCATATATGGACACCAGGAAATTGATAAAGATGCAGCAGGAACCTCATTATCCATTTGCTTTTGAGCAATCTCAACTCTCTGAAAATCCAGCCCAACAGAACATTTATTTATCCTGCTGTGCCAGGGCAAACATCTAAGTGACAAAGAATCCCTACTTTCAAAAACTTGGGTGTAGCTGAAGAGGTACAGATTAAAGGTACAAATTACATAAATAATTATGAAATAAGTAATCTGCAGTATTATAACTGTAATTATTTGATATATGGGACTCTGGGCTAGTTGTTTAAATCTGGTGACATTCAGTTTTCATATCTGTAAAACAGGGATTTTAAAATATATTTGGCTGGGGTTCGGCATGAGGGAGAAGAGGAAGGGATGAGGCAACATAAACTGATAACTACAATACTACTGCAAAGACAGAAGAGACAGTTTAGGGAATATAATCAATAAGGTTGTAAATATTTTTTTAGGGGATCAGAAGGACTCATGTCTTTTTAGGGAGACCACTTAATGGACGGTGTAGTTGCCTGACTACTGCACTGTACATCTGAAGCTGCTGCTGAATAATATTAGATGTTAACTATAATTTAACACTTATATCGTCACGGGATGTGGAATATAGTGTGGGGATGCATTCAATGGAATTGTAATAGATATGTATGATATCGGGGGTGGGGGAGCAGGGAAGGGGGCAGGGGTAGTCATTTTGTAAGGGGTGAAAAAGATAACTATTGCATTGTTTTGTACATCTGTAACTAATAATAATAATAATAATAATAACAAAAAAGTTTAAAATATATATATATATATTTGGCAATGTTTGCATTACACGTAGATGTTTGACATATGGTAAACACTCGTCAAAAAGGAAGTAATGAAACATTTTATTGCTAGCTGTATTTTTATGAATTTTGGGAGAATCATTAATGATCGTTAGATAATTTAATAGAAAAATGTATTTGTAATGTCTTCCTATAATTGTAACAATTAGTAAAAATTGTTATAATTTAAAATTTTATAAATGTGGCTAATATTCCATATTTTATGTTATCCAGAGCACATGTGAATACATTCTGGACCACAGATTGAAATTTTTTCCATGCAGAAAGCAGCTTGATAAAACTAAAGCCTACACTTTAGATCTTCTTTGGTGAAGCTCATTGCAATCTAAAGAAATTTTAAAATGGTTTTATATTTTGAGAAAATGAGTCATACCTTGCTGACAAATACTGATTCTCCTTTGTTAATGCTTGTTAATAGATACTATTATAGAGTTGAATGTCATGTTCCTTTTTTTTTTCTGTTTTTCCTCCCATGTCTGGATCCACAAAATTTCTCCATTAGTGAAGATTGTCACTGGGGTCACCATAATTGTTTCAAACACGATTTTACCAATGACCTACCTTATAAATTTGGTTCCCCTTTCCAGGTCAGAATTGACATTCGTGGAAAATTTCAAGTAGTGAACCACTTGACTGGTTCCTTAACATAACACATTTGAAATATTATTGGAAATCATCTGATCTTCTTACATCAAAGCATCCTAATACTTTTGACCTGTCTCTTACAATAATTTCCTGGACATTGCTCACTCTTAACTTTATTTTCATTTCCTAATGCCAGAACATATTACACCCAATCAACAGTGCAACAGTCTATTCATTTTACTTCAGGGTTAGCTTCTCTGGAAATAATAGCCTCTCTCTTTGAGTGGCTGCACTTTCCTTTACATCTTTTGTTCTTGGCAAAGTACACTCCTGACCCAATTCCACATTCTCACAAATTTATCTATCTGTCATCCACCTACCTATCCATCTAAGAATATATATAATATATACTTAAAATACATGAATATATGTTTTAAATACTTAATATCTATATTTACTTTTTAAAGAACACATATAATAGTAATATTATATATGATATATATATATATATATATATATATATATATATATATATATATGCTTTTTTAAAACTTCCTTGGGGTCCTCCCATAAATACATTTGCATATAGTTTATATTTTAAGTCAAACCATCCTAACAGGTGCTACCAATCTGATGGATATGTATAAATTATGTAAATCTGGTGTTGGTAAGTAGATCGCACTGTCCCTCCTACCTTGGAGGAGTTCCCAATGTCAGCCATGAGGGAACAATGTAACTTTACAAGTAGCTGCCCTAATATGCTACAGGGAATGAACACTGTCTAAAATGTTAGGAGTCTCACTCAGATTCTAAAACACTACTTGAAAAGCAAAACCGATGGAAATTTTAAGATAAAAAATAGAAACATTGAAAGAACTAGTTCAACCAAATAATCTAAGTGTATTTCTTGGGACTAAACGCTCTAAGTCATGTGCCAGCTGAGTTTTTTGGCACAGCAGTGGGAGTATGAACCAAGCAGACGTTTTTATTTAAAATGCCAGGAACATACAGTGCTAATGCCAATTATCACAGCAGGGGTCATAGAAACTTTGTACTTCAAAACTATAGCTCCACACACTGTAAACTGTAAAATGTGTGAGTATAGCTTGCTGCTTTCACTTGCTTACATCCCCTTACTTTTTAACCCCTTTTTGTTTCTAACTAATCCCTCTTGAGCAATGGTCATCTTGAGCATTACTGATGGTCTCAAGATGACCAAATTTGGTCACTTTTATAACAAAACAATTGAAATATTTTTACTGAATACACTCTGTGGTCTCAGGGCTCTGAATACACAGTTGAATGGGGCAAGAATTCTTTTTTTTTTTTTAAATACTGCTCTTTAACAATGAACATAAAAGCATGTAAATATTTATGGTTCATATCAGTGTGTTGTGTTTTTATGCCAGTATAAAATCCTATGAGACTCTAAAGAGGAAAATCAATGATTCAAAAAGAATTGAGAGAATTTCACTGAAGATTTTGAAACTTAAGGTACATTCTTGTAAAATATACTGTTCTTAGCAAACTGGCAGCAGGAGCCACCTAAGAAATTTCTGTTAAGGAACAAAAGTTCTACAAATTTTTTCTACAGCTAAAACCACTCTGTCTTTTCAAACCAATTGCAGCCATATGTCAGAAAGCACTATATTTTCAAGCAGCAGGTCTGAAAGTTCTGGAATTAATCTCACTAGAAACAATTGAGAGAAGACACAGAATACAAATATCAGATATAAGAGAGCATCACCACAGATTGTACAGACTTAAGATAGTAAAGAAATTTTTGAACAACTTTATGCAAGTCAGTCTGGCAACTTATATGAAATGGGCACCTTTCTTAAAATACAAACTATCAAAGGTCACCATTTTAGAGCTCTCCAGAGAAACACACCAGTAGAATATGAGATTTCACAAACACACACACACACACACACACACACACACACACACACACACAAAGTAGGCAAGGATAGAAACAGCATAACCCTTGCTTAAATCTTATTTATTACCTGTTCCCTCCAAACTTTTCTGTTCATTGGAGGATAAATTCTATAAACCCATTGTCAGCAGCCTGAGAAACCCCAGAGAGGAGGATGCTAGGATCAACTAGTCTACTCAGCAACACATGGAAAAATTGTCTGCATGTAATATCTCAAATGATATTCCTCTATATCTATTTTGTTTATGTTAATTTTCAAGTGAACTGTGTTGTATGTCACCAAAATTCCTTCTAAGAAGTGTCCAGGATTCTTCTGGAATAAATACATAGACTAGCCTGGAAGTCAAAGGTTTCATGGGCTACTCTGGTGGAGGTGAGGTAGACTGAAAGTTCGCAGGACCTACTGGGTCTCTGCAAATGGCAGCAAAGCAACTCTTGTAGCATGAAAACAATCCTCCCAAGACTGTCATTGATGCAGGTGTGAGAAGAAAAGCTGGGAAAAAGCATGAGGAAATGGTTAACTGAATAGGAGGGGACCTGGGCAGAACACCAATGGTGTCTGCTACGATAGTCAGACTAGGTTCCACCGACAAGATGGATTTGCGCAAAGACTTGAAAGTTGAGAGAATTAAACAAGCAGAAATCAGAGGAGAATTTCACCAATGGGGAGAAATAGAGCAAAGGCCTGCCGTGATTTAAAAAAGTCCACAAGTTCAATGACCCATTTTTTAAAGCATGAATCTGGATTCCCTTTCTCTTCAGTGTGGACTGGACTTGGTAATTTGCTGTTAATGAATCAAATAAAACAGAAGTGATGGTGTATGACATCTGAAACAAGGTCCTAGAAAACATGGAAACTCTGTCTTGGTCTTCTTTCTTGGGTCAGTCACTCTGAGCGAAGCCATGTCTTTAGGACATATCCAACATCCCTGGAAGGAGGCCTTCTAAGGGGTGGGGGGATTTAGACCTCCCACCTGCAGCCAGGTGAGTATGCCATAATGAAGTGGATTCTCCTTGGCTTTCAATCTGTCAGGTGACTGCAGCCCTGACCAGCATCCCTAATACAAGATCATCGGAAACCCTAATAGAGCCACCTCTCTAAGCCACTCTTCAGTTCCTGACCTACAAAAATCTGTGAGATTATATAAATGTGTTGTTTTAAGCAACAGAGTTTTGGGTCATTTGTTATGCAGCAATAAAGATAAGACACATCAAGATGGCTAATTTAGTAACAAGAAAGGTGGTAATTCCAGATTATCCTCAATTAGCTTTATGGTTTATAGATTTTTTTTAAGTTAATCACATATGCAAAATTAATTTTTCCATATAAGTAACATAGTCATAGGTTCTGGCAAACTGGATAGTTTTGGGGGGACCATTACTCAATATACTTAAGTTGTTAACACTTATTTGCACAAGACAGGGCTTGCAAAATCAAAATCTGTGCTCGCTTGTTTCTGCAAAGGCAGACAAGCCAATTGAGTTTCCTTTGCTATTTTTTTTATTTTGTTTTTTATGCAGCTTCTTGAAAACATAGTGTATCAAGGTTCACTAGGATGTGATTAAAATGAGCAGGACTCCACAGGCATGTTGCTAGTTTCCTTGGAGAAAGAATAGCAAAGAGAGTGGTGTTTGAATGCTCAAGGTGTGTGTGTGTGTGTGTGTGTGTGTGTGTGTGTGTGTGTGTGTGTGTGTGTTTATTTCACCTCCAATAACTAAAATAACTATTTCAAGAGCTATCAGAAGCCAGGAAAAAATTGTACAAATCTATTCTTTATATTAGCAAAATGCCTGAAAGATTCTTAACAAGGCAGAGCAGGTATGGAAGGCTGAAGTGAAGGAAGGCTAGGTCATGGTTCTGAAATGGACATAGTGTGGCTGTTTCCTGGTGTTAGAGCAAAGGTTCTTAAAGAGGAGAGGGAGTGGCAAAGAGGAAATAGGATGATGGGAATTCTGGGAAAAGGTAGGGTAGAGGAATATATATATATATATACACACACATATATATATGCACACACACATATATTTTAAATATATATATATATATTTGAAAAAGTACATTTGATCTTAGAATATCATTTTATATCTGAGAAACTTAAGAAAGTACTACTTTTTCTCATATACAAATTATATTGCACAGCTCAGAGAAATTCATGAGCATTAAGGGTTACAATGGTTGGGAAACAGCAATTTAGAGAATGTGCATGCTTGATCAATTAAATATATATTTATATTTTTGATGAAAATCTTCCATATTTGATTACATTTTTCGTGTCTTAATTCTTCAGTATAGTAGGAAAAGTTCTAGTGCATAATTTTAAATACAGCCAGGCTCCAGAGTTTCTCTGACAAGTGCAGCAAGATAAAATGGTTTTTTTGTTTTGTTTTGTTTTATGTAAGAGAAAGGCATTAAGATGGAAGAAAAGGTGTGGATGTGTCTATAAAATTCTTATGTACTAAACCTGTATATGCGGCTTGCACCTAGCATAATGAATGATTATTGATGATATAAAGGTATTCAGTTGAAGGGATAAGAAAGACTATTGCTAATGCATACTTAGATTATGTCTTGAAGGCAGGTTTATTGAGGAATAATTTCCATAGGCAAAATACAGCTCTTCTAGAAACATAGTTTTAAGAATTGTGTCAAATATGTGCAGTCATATAAATACTATGACAGAAAAGATAAGACTATTTCCTTCAACTTAAGGTGTTCCTTGTGCTCCTTTGTAATCAACTTACTTTGACTCCCTCTCCTTCATTCCTAGAAACCACTAATCTGTTTTGTTGCCTGACACTTCAGCCTTTTCCCAAATATATAATAAATAAAATCATACAGTATCTAGTTTCTGAGTCTAGCTTCTTTACCTAACATAAATGCTTTTGCTAGAAATGCATATTATTGCATGTAGTTTTTCATTTTTACTGCTGAGTACTGTAATGTACGGGGGTACCTCCACAGGTTTAATAAAACTGTAAAATATTTGCATACAACTTTTTTAAAAAATTGACATACAATAAATGGCATATGTTTATGAAACACAATTAGGTAAGTGTGCCATTTATATACACCCTTGAAAATATTAGAAATTAGATTATGGACATACATATGACCCTGAAAAGTTTCCTGACACTCTTGTAATTCTCTCTCCTGACCCTGCAACAACTATCCTCTTTCTCTTACTACAGAGAGGTTTGTATTTTCAGGAATTTTGTAAACATGGAATCATATAGTATGTAATCTTTCTTTAACTGGTATCTTTCACTCACCATAATTATTTTTAGATTTTTCCATGTTGTTGTACATATAGTTCATTCCATTGAATTGCACAGTAGAATTCCTAGTATCACATTGGTTAGACTTACCATAATGTGTTTATGCATGCACTGGCTAAGGCACATTTAGGATGATTGCAGTTTGGGGTTGTTACAAATAAAGGTGCTACGAACATTTATGTGTATGATCACTTTCTTTCATTCAGTGGAGTAAATAACAGAGTAGATAGGCTGGATATATGGTAGGAGAATATTAAATTTTTAAGAAATGGCCAAATTGTTTTCCAAATTGGCAGTCTCATTTTACATATCATCCATTAGTGTATGAGAGTTCTAGTTGCTCCATGTCCTTGCCAAAACTCAATATGGTAAGTCTTTAAAATTGCATTCATACTTACAAGTGTATAGGAATATCTTTTTGTGGTTTAAGTTTGCATTACCCTGATGACTAATAGTGTTAAGCATCTTTCTAACGTGTTTATTTCCATTCGTATAAGTGTCTCCCAAATGTTTTGCTTATTTTTTAGTGGACTGATTTGTTGTTTTATTATAATTATTATTATTATTATTGAGATTTGAGACTTACATTTATATTCTAGGCAAAAGACTTTTATCAGATATATGATTTGCAATATTTTCTTCAAGCCTGGAGCTAGTCTTTTCATTCTCTTAACAGCGTCTTTCAAAGGGCAAATTTTTTAAAAAAATTTTGAAGCAGCCCAATTTATCAACTCTTTTCTTTTATGTATCATGCTTTTGGTGTTGCATTTAAGAAATTTTTGTGTAACACAAAGAAGTCACAACATTTTTCTCTCATATTTAATGCTTCCATTAAGTCTGTGATCCATTTTGTCTTAATGTTTTAATATGGGGTGAGGTATGGACCAATGTTTTGATTTGTTTTTGTTGTTTTCCCATGTGAATATTCAACTGTTACAGCATCATTTGTTGAAAAGATTTTCTTCACTGATTGCTTTTACATTTTCATTCCTGGTATAAACCCTACTTGTTCGTGATATATTATCCATTTTATACATTGCTGGATTTAATTTGCTTTACCTTTATCTGAATGTGTTCATTTATATTAATAGGGGACATCAGTCTGCAATTTACTTTTCTGTCAATATTTTTGTCTGCTTTTGATATGAGAGTAATTATTATTTCATGGATAAGTTAAAATACATAAACTTTCCCATTTTCTGGAAGACTTTATATAATGTTGGTATTGTTTCTTAATTAAGTGTTGATAGAATTATTAGTGAAGCCTTCTACATCTTAAATTTTATTTGTGTGAAGGTTTTTTGACAAGAAATAAATATCTTTTAATAGATATAGGATTATTTAGATTATCTTTTTTGTGTGTCTTTCAAATTAATTACTCCATTTTATTTATGTCATTCAATCTATTGGTGTGAAGCTGTTCATAATATTCCTTGATAATCTACGACATATCTAGAATCTGCAGTGATATCACTTCTTTCATTCTTGATATTGGTAAATTAGGTATTATCTGCCCAATCCTTCCACACCTCCTGCCAGTGCTTACATCGTTCATTTTCAGTCGGGTGCAATATTGCCACCAAAATCATGAAAAGTAGTTCTTGCTAAGGAGGGAAATGATTGAAAAACTTATCTTCTTATCTATAAAGCACAGATTTATAAATAGTACAAAACAGATACACAGTATATAGATAGCATTAAAATTTCAATAGAGGGTGGCAATTAGGGGGAGAGAAACATCTTGAAAAATAACCAATTCTCTTTATAGGGCTAATAATGAATAAAAAGTTGAGAACTACTGACCTAAAGTTTTATCAATTTTATTACTCTCCTAAAGAACCAGTTTTTGGTTTTATTTTGTTTTGTTTTTTTCTATTCCACTGGATTCTTCTCTGATCTTTATTGTCTCTTTTTTTCAGCACATTTGGTTTAATTTGCTCTCTTTTACTTGGTTTTTAGAACGGCAGTTGATTCATTTATTTGAAAACTTTTTTTCATATATATTTAGTATGATAAATTTACCTATTTATAACTGCATCTCACATATCTTTATACGTTGGCCTTTCATTCACATTTGGTACACATATGGTCTATTTTTTATTCTGACTTTTTGACTTGTGAGTCATTTATACGTTTTTATTTTAGTCTCCAAATATTTGGAAAATTTTCCAGATCTTTTTCTCTTATTGCCTTCTAATTAATGCCATTTCCTAGAAAGAACATACTTGGCATGCTTTGAAACATTTAAAATGTATCAATATTTGCTCTATGGTGAACAATAGGGTCTATTTGGTCAGTTTTCTGTGTATACTTGAAGAAAATGTGTATTCTGTTATTCATGGAAGTGTTCTATACATATGGCATTTTGTGAAGTTAGTTCATAGAGGTCCAGTTTTCTCTATTTTTACTGATTTACTTTCTGTGTTCTAGCATTATTGAAAAACTGGTATGAAAATTTGTGACTGTGATTGTGGTTTTGTATATTTCTCTGTATTTTTATCAGTTTTTGCTTAATGTATTCTGGAACTCCATCATTACATACAGAACCATTTGGGGTTATTAAATCTTGTTATGAATTACAATCATTATCATTATGAAATGATTCTCTTTATCCCTGGTAATATTAGTTGCACTGAAATATGTTTTACCTGATATAAATATAGTGTCCCAGTTTGTTTGTTTGTTTGTTTTTGCTTAACGCTAACATGGTTTATCTTTCTATATACTTTTGTTTTTAACATAATGTCTTTATATTTAAAGTGAATTTCTTATTGGTAATGTATAGTTGTGCTGTGCTTTTAAATAATAAAATCTGACCATCTGTAACTTATAAGTAGAATGTTTAGATGTGATTATTGATATACCCAGCTTTCAGTCCATCATCTAGCCATTTGTTTTCCATTTGTCACACCTTTTAAAATATTTAATCCCCATCTTGGGCTTGTCATATTCTCTAAAAACACAAACATATTTGAGATTTCATTAGATAAAAAGGATTTGGGGGAAAAATGTGACTCAAAGTTATGGGTAGTTTTATAACACAGAGCCTTTGCTTTCATGTTCAAAGTGAGCTTTACTATTTGGTTTATTTCTTCTGAAGGCACAAATTATCATCTCAAAAAAACCTCATATGAAATTATTCTGGGGCCTTCCTTGAAAAACCAAGAATACTTGGCACTCCATGAGTTCAGCTTTGGGTCAAGGACAAGTGTTCCAGTCTTTGAATTAGGACCATATGCATCTGATAGCTTCATCCCAGCACAAAGAGCCTACTATTGTCAGTTCTTAGGTTCCATTTTAGGTATTGGTGACTGAGTCCTTAAATATAAGAATTTCAAAGGAGTTCATCAATTCTCAACTGTTCTTTCTATGTACAAAGACAATTAAAACCTTAGAGATTGATTTTCCGAGGGTAATGCAATTCATTAATGATATAGCTTCCAATTTTAGAGCTCTTTCCAGGAAAATGATTATCCAACACAATTATATCTCCTGTCTCTTCTATGTCAGATAATGCTCCATTCCCAACCTTTTCTGTCACGAAAAAGGAACTGCATTTTTCAGCCAAGCAGAATCCTTTCTCATCAAGTTGTGAATAGCATAGTTTAAATGCCAAGTAGTAACACAGCTCTAGAAATTCATTTTTGCTGTCTTTTTTCTGAAATTTTCATTCAGAGAAGAGCTGTCATGGTCTGACAGCTGATCAAATGCTTTACTTTTAAGATAGATTTTGATGGCATACACGTTTTCAACCTTTCAACCATAATTTTCCATACTATGCAGGTAACAAGAAGTTATTCAATGTATTATTCAAAATATTGTATGGTGTGGTCCAGCAAAGAGATATTTATCCTGCTGATTGCTTAAGTTTTCTGTACCCATGTCTAAGTAAAATAGCTTGTTTTTAATATGAGAAAGGATGAGTTTGACTTCTTTGTCTCATGACATTTTGTTCTTGGGTTCTATATTTCCCTGTACTACAACCTAATGACAGATCTGAATTCATCCAGTTATATAAAAAATACATGTTCAGCAATAAGAAAAAAATTATAAAAATGAAATAGCAGCAGTGTTGTACTCTCATCAATTTTCTATACAAAAAATATTAACTATATTATAGAAACTGCTCTAGCTATACTGTAAGATCTGTTAAAAGTTGTGAATAGGGCCTGCCGAATGGCGCATCAGTTAAGAGCTGGCTTGGGATGCCAGCGGCCAGGGTTCAGATCCCACATATGAGGGCCAGTGACACTGCCCTCTACAGCTAAGATGGTGAACAACAGCTCCACCTGGAGCTAGGCTGCTGTGAGTCCCTGGGACAGCATAGCTGCAGCCCCTGCTGCAGTGGGTTGCCACAGGCTACAGTGAGTGGCCGGCAGCCAGCGTGAGTGGTCGGCAGCCGGTGTGAGCTGCCAAGAGCCACTGTGAGCAGCTGTCCAGAGGTTGGCGACCGATCTGCCTCACCCAAGAAGAGTGCAATGATGATACCAACATGGGCCAGTGAAGCAATGTCCTCCACAACTAGACTAAAGAACAAAAGGACAGCAACTTGTCTCTTCCCCTTCCCCGGCTCCCCAATGCTGTTCCCTTCCCCCAATTCCCCAATAAAAAATTATTTAAAAAACAAAAGTTGTGAATAAAAAGATAAACATGAAATAGCCTTTTCCTTCAAAACCCAAAGTCAAGCATGAATGCCTGGCACCCCTGGGAGCAGATGGCAGGAAGGGAAGCCTGACTTAAGTCTTGAAGAACATGGACAGAGAAATAAGGAATGATACAATAGTAATCGTGTTTTATTATAACCTTTTTTTTTTCTGAATTGGCTTATATGAATTGCTACATCCTATGAGAAGCTCTCTATATATGATAATATGGGTTTGATAAAATGCTGAGTAGAAGTGTGCTCTCTCTGGGGCAGTCACAGAGGACTTACTACAGTAGGAAGAATAGAAATTGGGTCAAGAGTGTGTGTTTGGTTTCACCAAGTTTATAATGAACAGAATCAAAGCTCTATCCCAGAACAAGCTGGAGAGAACTTGGAGTTCAATTAATTTAAGCTTCTTAATTTCAACAACAATTAAACTGAAGGCCAGAGAAGTTATCGGACATAGCTTAAATGTCATGAAGATTTTGAGGTAGAGCCTGGATTGGAACCCCAAAAGTATTTGTGGATTGATCATCTTTCTGTTATACACTGTTATACCCCTGAGTGTGAAGAAAGAATGCTGATGGTTTTCTTCTTTTACATTTTTCAATAGTGTCTACCTACTGCTTTGCTAGCAAAACCTATATTTTTCTCCCCCCGTGTCCACCCTCCTCTAAGAGACTGGAGGTAAAATCCTGATGAAGAGGAAATTCCTTTACCTTTCATAGCAATTATTTTCAGAAGAAATATCTGATACAATGCTGCCAATGTGATGTGACAGGAAGACCTCTGAGAGTTGCTTTTTTGTTAAAGCCTTTTTCCCTGGCAAAAACAAATAAACAAACAAACAAAAACAGGGTATACCAGTCAGAGTTCCATCAGAGAAATAGACCAGTAAGATACACATATGAGATTGATTGCAAAGAATAGGCTTACACAATTGGGAGAGCTGACCAGGCAAGTCCAAAATTCACAGCGAAGGCTGGCACAAGGGCAGGCTGGGACCCCTAGGGCAGGAGCTGATGTCACAGTCCACAGGGGAAATTTCTCCTTCATCAGAAAGTCCTCTGGTCTGGTCCTAAAGGCTTTCAACTGACTGGAAGAACTCCACTCAAATTATCCAGAATAATCTGCTTTTAAAAATTAACTGATGATGGGCCTGCCGAGTGGCGCATTGGTTAAGAGCTGGTTTTGGGATGCCAGCAGCCCCAGTTTGGATCCCACATATGAGGGCCAGTGACACTGCCCTCTACAACTAACAACAGCTCCACCTGGAGCTGGGCTGTGTGGGCCCCGGCGATGGTGTAGGCTACAGCCCCTGCTGCAGTGGGCTGCCATAGGCTAGTGAGTGGCTGGCAGCCAGCGTGAGCTGCCAATAGCCACAGTGAGTGACCATCCAGAGGCCAGCGACCAGTTTGCCTCATCCGGGAAGAGCACAATGACGATACCAACATGGGCCAGTGAAGCAATGTCCTCTGCAACTAGACTGAAGAACAAAAAGACAGCAACTTGTCTGTTCCCCTTCCCTGATTCCCCAATAAAATCTTTTTTTTTAAAAAAAAGAAAGAAATTCTCAGATGTCATAAATTAAATTACAGCAGGCTGCAGGGTGGAAGGAAGAGATGAGGGAGGCTAATTAGTAAACAGCTGCAGGCCAAAACCAACAAAAGGCAGCTTACATTCCTGAGTATATATTAAAACTTTGGGAAAAAAAATTAGTTAACTGATGGTAGATGATAATCACATCTATAAAACACCTACATAGTAACACCTAGATTGGTGTTTGATTGTAAGACAAGGTACTAGCGCTTAGCCAAAGTGATACATAAAACTGATGATCACTCATGGGAGAAGAAAAGCCTTATTTTTTCTGATGACAGTCTTCCTACAATGCCTGGAACTTTGCCAGTCATTTTGTAACCATGAATTGAATTAGACTGATAGACTGACACACTGAACATGTCAGAAAAGAAAGATGAAAAAAATCTGGATCCTTAATTGTGTTGTTAGGCCACTGATTTAACTAACCCTGGAGCTATTTTTATAAGATGATAAATCTTTTTTTCTGTTTAAGCTGAGTGAGTTATAACTGAGTATTGCTTGCAGCTAAGAGCATCCTGTTATATCTCACTCTGGGTCCAGTACCAACAATCTCAAAAATAAATATTAAAATAGAAACACTTGTGAAATCACTAAGTTTTGCATTAAAAGGGTTTTGTTTTCTTTAGTTTTTGTTTTTCATGAACTTGACCCACAACTATACCAGGGAAATGAATATGACCTCTTGTCTAATTTAAAAAGTCCACCTAAATTTCTGGTCTTAATTTGTTTAATTGTAGAATACCAGCATGCTTTGCAACAAGTTAGCTCTTTGATTAATGAACAATGATTTGAGGTTTCTCATTAAATATTCACCTTTGGGATATCTTAATTAGCTAAGTCCAAAGACCTTCCTATTAGCATATGAACTGATTTTGAAGTCAAAATAAAAGTAAAGACAAGAAGAGTGCTAATCAGAAGTGAATATGGAAAGGGTTGAGTGCTTTCCAATTATGAATAACCCCACGGTTTCACTGTTGGTAATGGTTTTCTCTAAAAAGAAGGAGAAATCTTCTTAGTGGACATCAGAAAATTGGTTATCCACAGCCCTGAGGGTAGACAAGAGGATATAAGATCAAGGATGACTCAATATATGTATAGATCTACACATAGTATATCTGTGTAAGCCTATGTCCTCTAGGCATTTGTCCAGGCTGACAGAAGAGGTATTGAAACAAATTACACAAAGTTTCTACTCTTAGTTGTCTCTGGATATGGGGAATTTGGGATCACTTATTTTCTTCTTTTCACTTGTCCATATTTTCTGTAATGTTAATTGCTATTGTAATGTATAAATGTCATTTAGGTTAAAATTCATGGTAGGGACTTGTCTCAGTATGGTGGTGATTTCCCAACCAGAATCATTTCAACAGATCCCTATTGATAATAGCTCAGATACTGGGGTCAGATAGATCTAGAAGGCAATCCTGGGTCATAGTACTACCAATTAGTTTGGTAACTTGTACTAATTACTTCTCTATGTGTAGTTCTGTCATTTATAAAATTAGATAATAGTGATACTTTGCTCATATTGTAGTGAGACAATGAAATAATGTGCATAAACTCCATTGTAAGGGTCTGATAAATAGTGGATATTTATGTGCCTATTGTTTTCTTGTAATTGAGATATAAGTGATATAGAACACTGTATAAATTTAAGGTGTACAAAATGTTAATTTGATACAATTATATATTGCAATATAATTACCACTGTGGTGTTAGCTAACAACACCACTATAACATTACATAGTTATCCTTTGTGTGTGTGTGGTAAGAACATTTAAGATCTCCTAGCAACTCTGAAATAAATAATACAGTACTGTTGACAATTATTGTAGTTCTGTGCATTGGGTCTCCAAAAGTTATTCACCTAACTGCATGTTTGTACCCTTGACCAATTCCCTCACACCCAAGCCCCTGATAACCACCATTTTCCTCTCTGATTCTATGGGTTTGGCTTTTTTAGATTTTACATATAGGTGGTATCTCACAGCATTTGTCTTTCACAAACATATCTCACTTAGCATAATGCTCTCAAGATCCCTCCATGTTTTTGCAAACAGCAGGACCTCCTCTTTTCTCATGATGAATAATATTCCATTTATCATATTTATCATATCTCTATCTATTCATCCATCAACAGACACTTGGTTGTTTCCATATCTTGACTATTGTGAATAATTCTACAAAAAACATGGGAGTTCAGACATCTTTTCAATGTTCTGTTTTCATTTCCTTTAGATACATACCCAGAAGTAGAATTACTGGATCATATGACAGTACTATTTTTAATTTTCTAAGGAAACTCCACACTGATTTTCATAGTGGCTGACCAACTTACATTCCCGCCAACAGTGAACAAGTGTTCTCTTTTGTCTACATCTTTGCCAACACTTGTTATCTCTTGTCTTCTTAATGATGGCCATCCTAACAGGCATGAGGTGATATAGTGGATTTGATTTGTATTTCCTTGGTGATTAGTGATGTTGAGCACCTTGTAGCTATTGTTGATATTTCTTGTGTCATAAGGATGTTAAGGAAGAATAACCAGTATCACTTCTGTAAAAAAGAATACAAATGATTAAAACCAAATCTTCTATGTATTGGAGCAGAACGTTAAGGCAACAGTTTCGAGGGGCACCAAAAGACTCTTATAAGACCTGATGTCCTTCCTCTTCTTGATGCATAACCTTTATTACTATTGCAAACATAATCACGTGACTGGGACTTATATTGAGGAAACTTTCATCCTTAAGCTGTAGATTAGTAATTCTGACAACAGGCTATGTGGTCGATATCTCAGATCCTTTGAACATCTAAAGTCTTTGTGTTTACATTTTTGCCCTGAAGAATAAGAAAAAAAGAGCAACAACTCTGAAAGGAGAATGAAATTAGAGATAAGAATCGAGAAATCTATAAATATTTATTGAGTAGATGCCCTACAGGAAGTATATAGATATAGGTTAGATTTAGACATAGGTATAAATTACATGGATATGGACATGGATATAGATATATTTATATATAAAGGAAGATGGTCCATATCACAATATTGTCTCTCCTACCACAATAGTGTAAAACTGTTTCCTCAATGACATTACAGGCAGAGGCACTATGGGAGGATGATATAAACCATCACCAGGACTTTATTTATTTTTATTTTTTTTTTATTTTTTTTAAATTAGTTTCAGGTGTACAACACAGTGCAATAGTTATACATTTTAACCCTCAAAGTGACAACCCCCCACCCCCAATACACCACCCCACTCCCCCCCATATCATATATATCTATTACTCTTCCTCTGACTCTCTTCCACAGTATAATCCACATCCCGTGACTATGTATATATATTCAATTACAGTAGGTATACCACCTCTGCTTTAGTAATACAGTGCAGTGATCAAACCTCTACTCCATCCATGAAATGGTCTCCCTAACAAGACCTATGATGATCTGACATTCCACAGAATATTTACAACATTATTAATTATATTCCCCAAACTGTTTTTCCTATCCCAGTAGCAATATTATAGTTGCCTATTTTTGCTGTCTAATCCTTTCCCCTTCTCCCTCATCCCCATCCCTCTCCCAATTAGCAACCCTGACTTTTCCTCTATATCTATGAGACAGTTTCTGTTTACATTGCTCATTCATACAGTTTTTCAGATTCCACATATGAGTGAGATCATATGGTATTTGTCCTTCTCTGACTGACTTATTTCACTCAACATTATAGTCTCTAGGTCCATCCATATCATTGCAAATGGCACGATTTCATTCTTCCTTAAAGCGGAGTAATACTCCATTGTATAAATATACCACAGTTTCTTAATCCAGTCATCTACTGATGGGCATTTTGGTTGTTTCCAAGTCTTAGCTATTATAAATTGTGCTGCTATGAACATAGGGGTGCATAACTTTTTTTGAATAAGTGTCTTGGTTTTTTCAGGATAAATACCTAGGAGTGGAATTGCTGGGTCAAATGGTAGCTCTATTTCCAGATCTTTGAGATACCTCCATACTGACTTCCATAGTGGCTGCACCAATCTGCAGTCCCACCAACAGTGCAGCAGGGTCCCCTTTTCCCCACAGCCCCGCCAGCAATTGTTGTTTGTTGATTTGTTGATGATAGCCATTCTGACTGGAGTGAGGTGGTATCTCATTGTGGTTTTTATTTGCATTTCCCTAATGACCAGTGAGGTTGAACTTTTTTTCATATGCCTGTTGGCTATCTGTATGTCCTCTTTAGAGAAATGTCTCTTCATATCTTCTGCCCATTTTTTAATTGGGTTGTTTGCTTTTTTGGTGTTGAGTTTCATGAGTGTTTTCTAAATTTTGGATATTAACCCCTCATCAGATATATCGTTGGCAAATATATTCTCCCATTCAGTAGGCTTTATTTTTGTTTTATTAATGGTTTCCTTTGTTGTGAAAAAACTTTTAAGTCTGATATAATCCCATATGTTCATTTTTTGTTTTACTTCCCTTGCCCGTAGGGATGTATCAGTAAAAATATTGCTCCGGGTAATGTCTGCAAATGTCCTCCCTATATTTTCTTTTAGGATTTTTATGGTTTCAGGTCTTACATTTAAGTCTTTAATCCATTTTGAATTTGTTCTTGTATAAGGCGTAAGGAGATGATCCAGTTTCATTTTTTTGCATGTGTCAGTCCAATTTTCCCAGCACCATTTATTGAATAGACTATCTTTACTCCAGTGTAAATTCTTGCTTCCCTTATCATAGATTAACTGTCCGTAAATGCTTGGATTTATTTCTGAGCTCTCTGTTCTGTTCCACTGATCGATGTGCCTGTTTTTATGCCAATACCAAACTGTCTTGATTACTGTGGCCTTGTAGTAGGTTTTGATGTCTGGTAGCGTGATCCCCCCGACTTTGTTTTTATTTCTCAGAATTGCCGAGGTTATTCTGGGTCTTTTATGATTCCATATAAATTTTAGGATTATATTTTCTATTTCTGTGAAAAATGCCCTTGGTAGTTTGATAGGAATTGCATTGAATCTATATATTGCTTTAGGCAGTATGGACATTTTAACTATATTAATTCTTCCTATCCATGAGCATGGTAGGTGTTTCCATTTATTTGTATCTTCTAGATTTCTTTCTTCAGTGTCTTATAATTTTCTGAGTACAGATCTTTCACTTCTTTGGTTAAATTTATTCCTAGGTATTTTATAGTTCTTGATGCAATTGTAAATGGGACAGTTTTCTTAATTTCTCTTTCCATTAGTTTATTATTGGTATATGCAAATGCCACTGATTTCTGAACATTGATTTTATATCCTGCTACTTTACTGATTTCGTCTATCAGTTCCAATAGTTTTTTGATGGAGTCTTTGGGGTTCTCTATATACAGTATCATGTCATCTGCATATAATGACAATTTTACTTCTTCCTTGCCAATTTGGATGCCTTTTATTTCTTTTTGTTGTCTGATTGCTGTGGCTAGAACTTCCAGCACTATGTTGAATAAAAGAGGAGAAAGTGGACAGCCTTGTCTTGTTCCTGATCTTAAGGGGAATGGTTTTAGCTTTTCCCCATTGAGTATGTTAGCTGTAGGTTTATCATATATGTCTTTTATTATGTTGAGATATGATCCCTGTATTCCCACTTTCCTAAGGGTTTTTAACATAAATGGCTGTTGGATTTTGTCAAATGCTTTTTCTGCATCTATTGAAATGACCATGTGATCTTTATCCTTCATTTTGTTGATGTGGTGTATCACATTAATTGATTTACGGATGTTGAACCAGCCTTGCGCACTAGGGATGAATCCCACTTGATCATGATGTATGATCTTCTTAATATATTGCTGAATTCTGTTTGCTAATATTTTATTGAGAATTTTTGCATCTATATTCATCAGGGAGATTGGCCTATAGTTTTCCTTTTTTGTGATGTCTTTATCTGGTTTTGGAATCAGGGTGATAGAGGCTTCATAAAAAGAGATTGGGAGCCTTCCCTCCTTCTGGATTTTTTGGAATAGTTTGAGAAGAATAGGTGATAGTTCTTTTTTGAATGTTTGATAAAATTCACTTGTGAAGCCGTCTGGTCCAGGGCTTTTGTTTTTTGGGAGCTTGTCAATTACTGATTCAATTTCCTTGGTAGTAATCAGGGTATTTAGATTTTCTGTTTCTTCTTGCGTTAGCTTTGGAAGGTTGTATGCTTCTAGAAAATTATCCATTTCTTCCAGATTGTCAAATTTGTTGGCATATAGTTGCTCATAGTAGTTTCTTAGAATTTGTTGTATTTCTGTGATGTCTGTAGTCATTTCCCCTCTTTCATTCCTGATTTTGCTAATTTGAGTCCTCTCTCTTTTTTTTTTGATGAGCCTGGCTAGAGGTTTGTCAATTTTGTTTATCTTCTCAAGAAACCAGCTCTTGGTTTCATTGATCTTTTGAATTGTTTTTCTGTTCTCTATATTGTTTATTTCTGCTCTGGTCTTTATTATCTCCTTTCTTGTACACCCCTTGGGCCTCTTTTGCTGTTCTTTTTCCAGTTTCCTTAGGTGTAGGGATAACCTGTTGATTTGAGATTTTTCTTCCTTCTTTAGGTAGGCTTGCACTGCTATAAACTTCCCTCTTAGGACTGCTTTCGCAGCATCCCAGAGATTTTGGGTCGTGGTGTTTTCATTATCGTTTGTCTCCAGGTATCTTTTGATTTCCTCCTTGATCTCCTTTGTGACCCACTCACTATTTAATAGCATATTCTTTAGCCTCCATTTATTTGTCAGCTTCCCGGATTTCTTCTTATAATTGATTTCTAGTTTCATAGCATTGTGGTCAGAGAATACAGTTGAAATGATTTCAATCTTCTTAAATTTATTGAGACTTGTTTTGTGGCCTAACATGTGGTCTATCTTAGAAAATGTTCCATGTGCACTTGAAAAGAACGTATATTCTGTAGCTTTGGGATGAAATGCTCTGAAAATGTCTGTTAAATCCAGCTGGTCTAATGTGTCATTTAAGGTCGCTGTTTCCACATTGATTTTCTGTCTGGAGGATCTGTCCATTAGTGACAGCGGGGTGTTGAAGTCCCCTACTATGATAGTGTTACTGTTGATCTCTGTCTTTATGTCTGACAATATCTGTTTTATATATTTAGGGGCTCCTATGTTAGGTGCATAGATGTTTACTAGAGTTATGTCCTCTTGTTGGATCGATCCCTTCATTACTATGAAGTGTCCTTCTTTGTCCTTTGTTATATTCTTCAATTTAAAGTCCATTTTATCTGATATAAGTATCGCTACTCCAGCTTTTTTCTCAGTACCATTTGCATGAAATATTTTACTGCATCCTTTTACTTTCAGCCTGTATGAGTCTTTGGATCTGAGTTGAGTCTCTTCTATACAGCATATACTGGGGTCTCGCTTTCTTATCCATTCAGCCACCCTATGTCTTTTTATTGGAGCATTTAATCCATTTACATTTAATGCGATTATTGATAGGTGTGTATTTATTGCCATTTTGTTATTTGTTTTCGTAGTCTTTCTTAGGTTGTTTTTCTCTTCTACTTAAAGAAGCTCTTTTAGCATTTCCTGCAAAGCTGGCTTGGTGGTAATGAATTCCCTTATTTTTTTCTGCAAAGCTCCTTATCTTGCCTTCGATTTTAAATGATAACCTTGCTGGATACAGCAATCTTGGTTGTAGGCCTTTATTTTTCATCACTTTGAAAACCTCCTGCCACTCCCTTCTGGCCTGCAAAGTTTCTGTAGAAAAGTCAGCTGATAATCTTATGGGGGTACCCTTGTAAGTAACTTGCTGCCTTTCCCTTGCTGCTTTAAGGATTCTGTCTTTGTCCTTAACCCTTGCCATTTTCACTATAATGTGTCTTGGAGTGGGCCTGTTTGGAATCATCCTGTTTGGAACTCTCTGCACTTCCTGGGCTTGTATTTCAATGTCCTTTGCCAGGTTAGGGAAGTTTTCAGACATTATTACTTCAAATATATTCTCAATCCCTTGCTCCCTCTCTTCTCCTTCTGGTACTCCAATGACCCTTTGGTTATTGCGTTTCATGTTGTCCCCCTGCTCTCTTAAACTATTTTCCATGTTTTTCATTCTTTTTTTCTTTTTGTTGTTCCACATGGGTGATCTCTGCTATTTTGTCTTCTAAGTCACTGATTCGATTTTCTGCTTCATCCAATCTGCTAGTGATTCCATCAAGTTTGTTATTTAATTCAGTAATTGTGTTCTTAAGTTCTAGCTGGTTGCTTTTCATGATTTCTCTATCCTTCTTTATATTTTCATTAATTTCCTTGAACATTCTAATAATCAGTGTTCTGAACTCTGTCTCCGATAGGTTGTTTACCTCTATCTCCTCTAGTTCCACTGATTCAGGAAGTTTCTTCTGTTCTTTTATTTGTGTTGTGTTTCTTTGTCTCCCCATTCTGGCTTACTCTTTGTGTTTGCTTCAGTATAACAGATAGATCCCCCAGGTTTCTCAGTCTTTTCTGGGTAAACTTATATAGTGTGTGTCCTTTATATTTGAATTACTCAGTCTCCCTATTCTCCTGTTCTTGTATCTGAGGTCTTCCTTGTGTCATGCATCCTCAGTTGTTGAAGTTTTAGTTTTGATTACTTTTGGCTTGTCAGTAAGTGGGATTGACTCCCAGATTGATTAGCTGTGAGGATCAGCAGTGTCTGCAGTTTATGAGCTGCTGTGACAGGATTGACCCCTCTGATGAAACTTGGACCCTATGGGTCTTAGTACCTGTAGCAACTTCTTTTTGGGTGTGACTCTTGTATGTCAAACCCAGAAATGCTCTGGTTTTATCTAAAGTTGACCTCCGAGTATGATGATTCTTGTGTCTGTTTGTTTGGACCCACTGCTGCAGAGTGATTTTAGCGCATAACAGATCAACAAGAACAACCTCGGCAGCCACCAAAGGAAACCAAATGCTCGCACAAGTTAAAAAAAAAACAACCATCAAACTACAGTCAACTTGTACAGAAATATCAATCATACTAATGAAGAAAACAAACAGAAACAAAACAAAAACCACATACTCAATAATAACAGAAGAGGAAACAAAATAAAATACAATATCCTAAAATAAAAAATAGAATAAACATGAGAAACCGATTAGCTATACCTAAAAAATAAAAAATAAAAATAAACTAAAATAATAATAAAAAAGTAAGAAAAATTAAAAAAATAAAATTTGCAGAAAAAAGAAAAAGAGGAAAAGTATAGCAGTGAGAAGAATGAATAAAATAAGAGAGAAAGTGAGGGTGGGGAAAAAAGAAAAAGAAAAGAAAGAAAAAGAAAAAGAAAAATGGGAAAAAAAAAATTATATATATATATTTATATATATATATATTTATATATATATTATATATATATATATATTTGTCTACACACCCATATATATGGACATATATTCACCTATATACACCTATATATATATATGCCTATATTAAAAACTACAATATGATTAGAATGAAATAGAAATAAAAACCAAAAACAACCAAGATAAGCAGCCAATAAAGGGAAAACAAAACAGAATAAAACCAAACAAACCAAAAATACCCGTGCTTGTCTAGGCTAAAGTCCACCAAGCTCTCTTCAGTTTGTCTGCTGTACAAAGATTCCTGTGCGTCTTGTGGGAACAGTAGGCCACCTGATGCCTAGCGTGATCCTGGCCCTGCAGGTTTGCTGTACTTAAGTGTGGTTGTGACGTGTGATTGGTGGTTTTTACAAAGTCACTGCCTTTTTGCTTTTGCCTGTCCCAAGGCAGGCTGCACCCCCAAAGGCTCAATGAGTGTCTCTGGGCACCCTTTCGGTTGACAGCCGTGGAGAATTAAAGAATTCCTCACTACCAAAAGCCTGCTGCTAAGAATCTGTTAATTAGTGCCTCAGCAAGTGAACCTGCCCTGCCTCCCAAGCCTTGCCTAAAGGTGGGGGCGGGGTAGGTAGTCTCACTCTGCTGCCTTTACTGGGTGGAAATTCTCAACCCCCTGCAGGTAGGAATATCTTCCTAGTCTGCCCCTATTGCTCCATTCAGGAGTCAGTTTAAGACTGTCTTGGCGGGGGCCAAAGTTTGTGGGAGTGGGTGAGTTATTGGGTTTTTTTTTGCTTTCTGTTCAAGAGTAGAAAAAGGGAAAAAAAATAAAAAACATAAAAATAAACAAAGCCGCAGTTCCAACACTGTTTTAAGCTAAGGCCTTTGCCTCTTATGCTCCAGCGGAGTTCCTGCTGCTCTCCCAAAGGGTCTGCCGGGATTTAGGGAATTGCGCGCACCCTACCGTGTGGCCAAGATCCCCGCTCTGCGTCTCTCGGGGACCTGCGTCTCTGCCCGGCGCGCTGCGTGTCCGAGTGAGCCTTCTTTTTCCCCTGCTCCCGGGTTTCAGGCTTCTGCCTTGGAGCCGGCGCGCGCCCGCGGGGTGCTCCTGCTGCTCTCCCAAAGAGACTGCCGGGGTTTAAGGGACTGCAAGCCCCCTGCCCCGAGGCTCAGATCCCCGCTCCGTCTGTCGGGGACCTGCGTCTCCACCCGGCGCGCTGCTTGTCAGAGCGAGTCTTCTTTTGCCCCTGCTCCCTGGGTTCAGGCTTCTGCCTCAGAGCCGGCGCGCCCGCGCGGATCTCCTGCTGCTCTCCCAAAGGGTCTGCCGGGATTTAGGGGACTACACACACCGTGCCACGTGGCTCCGATCCCCACTCCGTCTCTCCGGGACCTGTGACTCCGGCCGGCGCGCTGCGTCTCCGCGGGCGAGTTCTCTGTTTCCCCCTGCTCCCGGGTTTAAGGCTTCTGCCTCGGAGCCGGCGCACGCCCGCGCCGTTCTCCTGCTGCGCTCCTGGAGGGACTGCCGCCGGGGTTCAGGGGACTGCGCGCACCTTTCCACGCGGCTCCGATCCCCGCTCCGTCTCTCCGGGACCTGCGTCTCCGCCCAGCGCGTGCTGCTTCTCCGCGCGTGAGTCCTCTGTTTCCCCCCTGCTCCCGGGTTTCAGGCTTCTGCGCTCCGCGGGACCCGGTGGGCACAGAGACTGATCCCTGAACCGGGAGGGTGCAGGGATTGATCTTGCCCTGCCGCTGCGGGGCTCTGCACCCTGCTTCTCACCAGGACTTTAGATCTCTTCACAAAGTGACACTCATATGACACTTGTGGTTTGATTTTAGTTTTGTGGGTTTTTTTGTTTGTTTTTTGTTTTGTTTTTTAATTGTGTTTTTTTTTAAAAAAAAAATTAGCTTCAGGTGTACAGCACAGTGCAATAGTTATACTTTCTACCCCTCAAAGTAACAACCCCCCCTCCCAATTCTCCACCCCACTCCCCCCCATATCATACATATCTATTACAATTCCTTTGACTCCCTTCCACTGTATAATCCACATCCCGTGACTATCTATATATTCAATTACAGCTGGCATATAATATTATACAACATCAATTTCATGTATGCAGTGCAGTGATCAAGCCTCTACTCCATCCATGAAGTGGTCTCCCTAACAAGACATGTGACCATCTGACACCCCACAAAATTTTTACATTATTATATTCCCCGAACCATCTTTCATATCCCTGTGACAATACCATAGTTACCTATTTATGCTGCCTAATCCCTTACCTTTCTCCCTCATCCCCACCCCTCTCCCAAATATGTGTTTTTTGTTTGTTTGTTTGTTTGTTTGTTTTTTATGGAAGATATCACAGTTTTTTCCACTGTCATAGAAGAAACAGAATTGTATGCACCACTGATCTCCTATTGGTGCCAGGTGTGGGGGATGACATGTCATGCTGCATTGACAAAAGGTTATCAACTACCGAGACATTCACAGAAGTATCCAATAATGTCCCTTTCCAGATTTGCTTTGCAGGGAATTTATGAGTACATAAATTATAACAAAATAAAAGTGGAAAATATATTGTGGCAGTGTGCATTAGAAACAAGAGGGACGTTTTGAGACACCTGGGCTAGAGCATAAAACTGGGGTAAACCAACATAATTTTAAGTGATTTGGCTTATTTGAGCCTCTTTGCTTGTTGGCTTGTTTGTTTCTATAATGAGTATAATGATGCTAAACTCTCAAGGCCGTGACACTGAAATAAAGAATATAAAAAGAACCTTTGATGCACAGTGGATCATCTAGGAGACAGTAAAAAAATTATCGACTATCTTCCCCTTCTCATTTATTTGCATTACTTCATAGACTACGTGTATATACACACACACATGCACACAGACATATAAGTACATGTTTTATATATTACACTTTAGAGGGTTTTTTATGGTTATTTAAAACTTCCCAGACAAAGCCTCCTTAGATCTTAAAAATACCAAAATGAGGAATGGATGGATGGTGAGTTCAGAACACATGATTGGAAAATGTGAATCTCCTAATGTTTTTGTAGGTCGGAAATTGTTAAATGCTGGCAGTTCTATATGCTTCAACCTAATATATTACTACTGTAACATAATGTATTACATCATGTTGCCTACGATGTCTGTCTTGAGAAAGCTATGAGTTAGAGAAAGGATATGTTCTTCCCCATGAAGAATGGGCAACTCCTAGATAGACAACAGCTGGGGAGGGACTCCTAAAGATCAGAGTAAAGTTCTAGCCACAGAAAGACTATTTACTGTAGAACAAGCCAAATACAGCATGCCTGGTGTTCCCAGTGTGCCAGTTAGAGGCAAAAATCGAACCTCCCTGCTCAGCCAATGTATTCAAATTTTACAGAAGAAAATGACTTGATGCTTATCAGTTGATGCTTTAATTATTTGTATTCATTATGGCCAACTTGTGATCAAATCTCTGGGTATTTTTAGGACAGTGTAAAGTCACTGTGGGTTTTTTTCATGAATACTCTTTATCCTACCAGGACAAGTATTTTATAAAGGGGTACTTATTACTGTCTGATGCCTCATTCAAATCAAGTTGTCCACTGCAATTTTGAGGAAATAAGGTGTGCTCAAGCATCAATATAGGGTTATTCCTGAAGCCCTTATGTTGCCAGCAGAATCACACATGTGATTTTTGTTTGGTGTAAAACCTGAATCCCCCGATGCATTAAGGACAATGATGACAAGCTTAAATGCCGTGTCTGATACTTACATGAGGACATCTGTCAGAAGAAGCAGTGTTTCCATGCTGACGATATGCTGTGCTAGGGTAGATGTAACAAAGGCTTCACTCTCAGAAATTCTAGTCCCAGATCTTACTGCTTACTAGTTATTGACTGGAAAATTACCTTAATCCCTTCATGCCTTCATTTCCTCATCTACAAAATGGGTGCAATATCTGAATATATAGTGAATGTGCTCCTTTTTTTTTTTTTACACTGGGGCAGTATCCCTAATAGTATTTATAAATGGTAAAGCAAGATCCATATGTTTTAGTTCAACAAACAGCACATAGGTAATTACCATGTGTCAGGCACTGGGTCCATTTCTGAGGATTCACAGATGAATAAAGCAGGGACTCTGCTCTCAAAATCTTTACAGTCTAGTGAGGAAAACAGTACGAAATAAGTCCACTTCAATGTGGTAAGGACTGGTGCAATAGGTAATATTTATTGAGTCTTTTCTATGTGTTGGGCCTTCTGCTAATTACTTTATTTTCATAATATGCAATCTTCACAACGATTTGGTGACTTAATTATCATTTAAACTTCATTTGGAGGTGAGAATAGGGTTTCCTGGAAAGGTTAAGGTAATTTCCCAAGGTGGTAGAGAAGGGGTTGGCATCTCTATGTGTTTATCTTCATATCACATCTTAACCACCACAATATATAGTTCTAAGGTAGAGGGATGAGCAGTCTGCTAGCACAAAGGTGGCTCACGCAACACATCTTTTGTGTTGGAACTCCCTAGAATATAATAATGGAGAAGACAACTGAATTTCATAGTAGACAATGAATAGAAGTTACATGGACAATTTTTTAAAAAGAGAAAAAATTATGGACACAGGCAAAAATGCAGTAAAAGCTCAGAATCTTGAAATAGTGTGGTATCTTTCAGGCATCCCTTCCCCCCCCCTCCCCGGTTACTAGCGCATCCTTTGTGAAAGAGGAGTTGGTGATAATGGGGAAGAGAAACAGGGCCTAAACGATGGAAGCCCCAAGAATCTGTGCTATAGAATTTATCTTTGCCCAAAAGATGATGAGAAATCACTAAAGTGTTGTAAACTAGGGAATGATACAGTAAGACTTTCCATTAAAATATGGCGTTCCTTAGGAGCAGAGTCAAAAAAAAGGCAGGATCATTGCAATAGTTTCAGTAATATACCATGAAGTACTTAAGTTTGGTCTCTGTAAGCAAGGATGATGGGTACAGAAGAAATTTGAGAAATATTTAAGATGTAAAGTCAATAGCACTTGGCGATTGATCGCATGGTATAGGGTAATACTATTTACAAGTTTAAATTTCTTGCTTGGGTGACATAGACAGGCTATATGGTAATTGAGATATGATTATAGAGGGTGGTCACCATTAACATGATCATTGTTATTGAGCAAACAAGTTCTAAAACAAACAAAGAGACTACATGTCCCACTTGGAAAATGCTATGTACAATATGGAAAGATCAAATACATCCATTAATCCCTATTCATCCATGTATCCAAATTTACAAATATTTATTACATATAGTGTTTCAGAAAATGATGTTTCAGTGTGATAAATGCTATGTTTTCAGTAACCACACAGTCCCAAGGGCCTATATAATAAACTTTATACCTCCCTTTTGGTATTTATCAGGTTATATCTTGATGTAATCAATGTGATTTGTGTAAAATTATTTTCCCCAGTAGACATTGAACTTCTTAAGAGCAGTTACTATCTTATTAATTTATTTTTGTTTACAAAGGATTTTAATTCTTGGAATAGAACAATTTCCAAGCAATTTTTTTTCTTTGGGTTGATTTAAATGAGAAAGCTATCCAAATAAATCACTAAACTTGTTTTTTTAATGGATCATTGAACATTCTGTTTTGTATGTGTATGTTTGGGTCAAAAGACACTTGAACTTAAAAAAAATGCATTATAAATATCTCAGCTACTTTGCTATCTACAGCTGGTGATTTTAAGGGGAAAACAATTCAGCTAGTATCCTTAATATCATCTTTTCCATCAGCCGCATTCTTAATCATTTAAGCTCCCTAATATCGATATGTGAGGAAATCCTGCTAGGTGGAATGGAAACCCTAGGCTGAAACAGCCACCACAGAAAAGAGTTACCTTTATTCCTTTCTATGAATAGACAGAGTCACAGAATTTAAATAGCATTATACCACCATGTAATACCAATTACCGTCATTTTAACAATTAGAAAATTGCAGTTTAGAGGGCATCAGGCATTCTAATTTTGTTTCTGGGTTAATATTGGTATTCTTTTGATTGTGAAAATCACCTTTCAGTGGAGACTGAATTTATCTGTTTTTGTACTCAGCTACAATTATCATGTACTGTTTTTCCATAATCAATTACGTTAGCTTGTAGCATTAATTTCATCTCTGTGTTAATTATCCATACACATCCTTACAAATAAATACACCCTATTAAATGTGGAAAAAGTCATTAGCTTTCCTTTTTGTTGTATTTTTTTTCTGCCTCTATATTATACCCCAGGGTTCTAGAGCCCACTTCTTAGCAACTGAGAAGGCCTTATTTGTTCATTCATTGATTTCATTCTTATTTCACAATTTCAACTACTGAACTAAGTACTAATGTACATAAAAATCTCAAGCAGCAAAATATCTTGAGAGTAAAAATAACATATTCACAAATAAGATAACACAATGTGGGAAGCAATAAATGAAATCAGCACAAGTTGCTAAGGAAGCAAAGAGGAGTGAGTTATTAATTTTGTCTGGAAAATAAACATTTCATTTGAGACAAATGTCATTATTATATTTGAATGCTCACTTTGAATTTAAATTTTTGGCTGACTCAAGTTATCCATCAAAAAAGTCAACTAGGAAATAGTATACCATATACTTTGTTACATACATAAATTCTCATTTAATAAGCCGAAATCATCCAATCAATTTAGCAAAAAAATAGCCATGAGCTGACAGAAAGGAAGGTTGCACTAACTGTTCCAGGACATTAGTCACTTTATTACTTTTGCATGCTGTTCACTCCAAAATATTGAATCAAAGTGATCCTTTGTTTAGGTATGTTCATTAACTAAACATTGTAAGTGATGGAAGTGACCTTATGCCATTAATGAAACACTATGCAGCCAACTCAGTACCCTCAGAAGAGACAGAAAAAAAAAAGAAAACAAACAAACAGAAAAAGAACTAATATTAATGTTTTCTGGTATTCAGGGTAAGACGAGGTTCTTTATGCCAGCTAAGGTCCTGGGCAATTTAGAAACATCTACATTCTATTAGCTTAACAGTGCATCATCTTTTTTAGTACTTTCATTTTCCTAGTAAACAAGAGTGGAACTTATTATTTGTATGCAAATCATATTTTCATAAACATGCTTGCAGTGTCTTACTGTTTGCAGTTTATGTATGTGCATAGCAGGCAGTTATCAGAGAATAGGTGGCCTAGGCAATAATGGTCTGTCTTTGAGTCAAGCAACTTTCATAAACAACATGTGTTTATCCTTTAGCAAAATAGTCTGGTGCACTAGCAACCATGATTAAAATTAAAATTTAAAAAAAAAATTCTTATTTACAATTTTTTTTTGCCCACAGCCAATAATTAAGGGTGAGACAGCTTTTACATAATTTATAAATGACACATATAAGAGAAGGAGTGTGAAGGGTAACAGATGATTCCATAGACAAGTGATTAATTGGAATTAGCATGAGCTAACGGGTCAGATTACCAGCATTTGGATTCTCACTTTCATTTACTTCCTGTCAGTATATTCATAAAGTACTTAATGCTGAATCTTGCTGATCTGAATTTGCAGAAGTAGTTAATGACTAAAATCCCAAATCATCTTATTTTATGGGATTTCATTAGGATACACACACACACACACACACACACACACACAGTCATGTGCCAATTAATGATGGGATACATTCTAAGAAATTCATCATGAGATGATTGCTTCATTGTGTGCACACCATAGAGTATATTTACACAACCCTGGATGGTGTAGCCTATTACACACCTAGACTATATGGTGTAGCTTATTAGTCTTAGGCTACAAGCCTGTACAGCATGTTACTATACAAAATAATATGAGATTGAATCAAGCTCAGGAGAAAAGGATGCAATCAAGAGACACAGTAAACACAAGATGAAAGTCACTAGCAGTGTAATATGGCATATTATTTTACAGCAACACTTGTTTTATATATGTAAAAAGGTATTATACACTCTAAAATATGATAAAAAGTATAGTATAGCAAATACATAGAGCAATAACAGCCATTTATTATCATTATCAAGTATGATGTATTATACATAACTGTATGTACTCTCCTTTTGTATAACTGACAGTGCAGTAGGTCTGTTCACACCAGCATCACCACGCATGAGTAGTGCTCTGCATGTCGACTTTAAGATGTCCATGATCCCACAGGATGATGGTAGTTTTTCAGCTCTATTATCATCTTATGGGCACACTGTTGTATGTGAGATCCACTGTTGATCAAAACTTCGTTATGCAGTTCATGACTACAATATGTGCACACAGGAGGTGTTTGATAGGTAACATTCAAGAGTCTTAGAGAAAAATCAGTGATTAAACTAAAATATGTCATTGAGAAAATGACTGACTTTAAGAAGTTCAATCCTCTGAAAAGAGGCATGGGGATATTGGGACTGGATTGTTCAGAGTGCCTTTCTTGTTGTTTTTTTTTTACAACAATAATACCTGGTAGTGATGAAGTCTCAGGAAAATAGAAAGTTTTTGTATTCACAAACCTAAAACTCCAGAAGTATCACCAACATCATTCCAAATTCTGGATAGATGAAGACAGTATCCGTTCTAGCTAATCTGAACCAAAGAAGATTGGTTAAAGAGTATTCCTTCACAGAATCTCATGAAGGGCTGAAGAACCTAACTTGGGTACCAGGAAGCCTGGCACAAACCATCAAGGAGACATTTTCAACAACACTGCAGAACTGCCCCATATGAGAAGCCATTGCACCCCTGCACTGATGCCGGAGACCAACTCTGTGCTTGTACGGGGGCCATTCTCCTTGCCCAAGGCCACCACCTCCACTTCACACTTCCTTTTTCACATCTTACAAAGATGGTTATACTTGGAACCTATGACACAATGTGGAACCCTGGAGTCTGGTCAGTAGCCCCTCAAATGTCATAGTGGAGGACAAAATCTAAAAGGGATTCAAAATTAGTATCATATGAGCCAATCTTCAGTATCTTCTACATTATTTATAGTTATGGTTTTATATGCTGAGAGAGAAAAAAATAAAGGAGGTGTACAAAGCAAGTAAAAATCTTTATCATACCATGATGGAAAGGTTTGAAATAATATAAAGAAAAAAAAAGTATTTGGTTAAATAAGTTATGTTGCATTTCCACAAGAAAATAATATTTAACCAATTAAAGTGATGTTGGTGAAGATCATTTAGTAGCATGCTAGCATGTGTTAATTCATGTGAATTGCTTTTGTTACTTTTCTAAAAAACAATATCACTAAAGCCTCAACATTAGTTTAAAATTTTTAAAAACTGTGCATGAGTAAATGTCCAAGTCCACAGCTGATCTCTGAGAAATGAGGGACTGAGAACAGAGACCCCTCCATGGTGCCTGCAAAGGGGGAGAAGTGGTGGAGGCCCTCTCGCTATCAAGCAAGGGCCCACTGCCTGATGTTCATAAGAGCCAAAATCATGACACCAGGCCTTCAAGAAAAGAAAGAGCCTTTATGGTTCTTCAGTTAACCTGTGAGAAATCTGTTTCCTGAACAAAGGCCTGAGACAAGTTTTAAAGGATGAGGGTAAAAGGAGATGCCACAAAAGTTTCTATTTGAAGGGTCTGACTGGACAATTTTGAAATTTAGCCATATAGAGTAACGGACATGAGAGAGACAAGAGAAAGCACAAAGAAATTCCAATCTGGCAGAGTTCCATTGGTCGATTTTATATTTGTCCATATTTGCTACCAGCACCAGATCTTCCCTATTGAAGGATGCATATGTGCAGACCTGTTAGCTCAAGGTCTACATTAGGAAATAAAACCAGTCTATTATGTGTAAGGCACATGCATACACACAACACACACATACACACACACACACACACACACACACACACACACACCTTTTCCATGACTGGTTTTACTCTGACCTGTGACATGACAGTGATGACCATCCATTCGAATCTGTGTGCTACTCATTCTCAGCAACATTTGTGTTGGATTTTTTTCTGTACCTTCATCCTGCGTGGCATGACACTCCTGTCCCTGCTCACTCTGCCCCACCCTGCAGGGACTTCTCCTCCCTTGCTCAGGCTTGGAAGTGGCTTACAGGCCTCTGGTGATGGACCTCATCTCCCACCATTTGCTTCCCTTCTTGTTAACCACACAATGCTGTGGGCTCCGATATCTAGATCATCTCAGGACCTGCCCAGCCCTGAGTGTACTGTGACTGCCATCATTGAAGAAGATACCGAGGTTCCCAGAAGCACACAGCAGGCAAAAGCAGAGGCAGGATTGGATCCAGCTCTGCTGACCCTGTAGGATGGATGCAGGAGCAACGGCAGATGGTCCAATGGGCCCATTTAGGGTAGCCCCAGAACCCCTGCCAAGGAAGAAAAAAATTAAGTCATGTGATTTGGAAGTAAGAATTAAAACTTTTTTTCATAGGTAATGTGTTCTTGTTTGTGGAGAACATAAAGAATCTAAAAAACAAGACAAAGTGAATTTTGAAGAGCACAATATATAAACTCAATAAACATTTTTTCCATGTTTGTTTTGGATATATTCCATAACTCTGCAAGCTCCTAGAAATAGCTGTACTGAACTGTCAGCTCATACAATCCCAGGTTTTAGATCGTAGACACAAGTAACCCAGAAAACTCAGCACATAGTATTCACACCAACACTTTCTGAAGTATCACTACATATCAATATAATTAGCAAAGACATACAAACTCTGATAAAGAGCCGCAATTGGCCAGATTTTAGGGAAATTTAAGAAATACACAGTGCAGTTGCTAATGGTAATGTAACACTACTATAATCCATTTATAGAACAATTCTACAATAGATAATAAGGAATGTAAGAACTTTTATGTCCTTAGAGCTAAGAAATCTAGCCTACAATGTATAGTATAAAGAAATTACCACACACACACCCTGGCTCTGTAAAAGAAAAAGAAATCATAGAGATATGTGTTTGTGTTATATGTTTTATAGTAGCAGAAAAAACAAAAAAACAAAAAACAAACAAACCTGGGAATACTTTCAAGTTTCAATTTTTGGTAAATATTGATGCAAATAATAGATTGCAAATATGGTGGAATTGTATGACTATAAAACATTAAATGTTAATGGACTCTGTCCATAACTGGAACCAAGTAAAGGAAGTGATTCATTAAGGGAGTCAAACGCAAATAGCATGGGTACTTTGACTGCAAGAATAAAACAGATAAGGGATTTACAATTGTTGAATTCTTGTGGAACATTCCCAACCACCAACTGCTACTTAGGCCTAGGTCCCTGTGTTAGCCTTAGAACTGTCCCTTCCCTTAGGATAATGCATGCTTACTTTAATTCTTTATGGACTTGTGATAAATAGTAATAATCCCATACTATTACTACCCAAACAAGTGAATATGTGTTATTCATCAAAAGGATACAATGCAGCAATAGGAATCCTCCATTTCAGATGACAGTAAGGTCCAAGACATTGGTCTGCAGCTCTCCAGGCCTCCATGAACAGCTCCTCTCTTCCCTTTCTGCTGCAGTTTCCAAAGATCTGCCTTCTGACCCCTGGAATGTGTCAAGAGACAAGAAATCAGAAACCAAGTCTATGGGTGATGTGATGCTACATTCCATGGTTTTCCTAACTCCAGGGATTCTAACCTGTTTCTCCTATTGGATAAGGTTTATAGTTGCTACAGAGATGGAAATGGCCAATACATATGCACCCCAGCCATCTGTTAATTATGTGGTTAAAGTATATACCAAGCCTGATAGTTGTGATTGAATTGGAAAGGAGAGACAGTCTGATATGGATGGAAGCATAGCTGGGATGCAGCTAAGGAGGGAGCTATAGGAATAGTGAGGAATAGAGGTTGTTTAAATTCTCTGGTGAACAGACCTTCTAAAGACCCCATACAACAAGGCTTAACAATTCTCCAAGACATTTTTTTCCCAGTAGAATTATTTTCTTTATACAAAGGCCTAATTAGTAAAATAAAAGACAGGAGAATGTGCATCCTAAGTATTCAAAAATGACCATTAGAAAATTTTATGTGAATTTGGATTAATGGGTGTGGGAAGGTGAAGGTGTAGCATTTTGAAATATATCTTAGGTTACTACAGTTGATGTGTCCAAATTCATTAAACAAATCATATAATATACATTGCTGTCATCTAGTACATTTACGTTTTCCTTTTGCTTTTTAATTTTGTTTTTCTTTTACTGAGCACTAGCTATGTACAAACAATAGGCTAGCCTCTGTGAGGGACAGAGAGGGAAGAGAGGAATGAGTCTTGTCCTCAAAAGATCTAGTAATCTCTTCCACTCAAGAGTACAAAATGTGTATTTATGTATAACGACATGGCATAGAATTTAACACAGTCTATGGAAACCTGTGTTCAAATTTTATCTATGCTATTGTGAATTTGAATGATCTCTTTAACCCCTTGTGCCTCTATCAGTTTCCATATCCTGATATCACTGTGCCCACTTCATGAGGTTGAAATGAAATTTAAACGATGCCTGGCATGTGATAAATACTAAATAAATGGTACCAAATATTACTGTCCTTTACGTTAGAAGTACTGAGGAAGGCAGAGGAGAGATATAACTATTCTGAAAGATCAAGTAAGGGAAAAATTAATGCATCATTGGCATTTAAGTTGGGGCTTCAGGATAAATAGAATGTTTTGATATGGATAAGAGACATCCTGAATGAATGGAAATAGGATGGGCAAAAGCATGGAACTTAGAAAGTGTACAGGTAGTATGGGGATTGCAAACTAGTTATTTGTCATTCTAGTGATTCATAGGGCAAGAGTAGCAGAAAAAAGCTTAGATAGAAAGATAGATAGTAGATAGATAGATAGATAGATAGATAGATAGATAGATAGATAGATTGATTCAGGCAGATTTTAAAAGTCCATTCCAAGCCATCTTCAGAAAACACTTTGTTTTCTGATTTCTTGAATAAAAATAAAACTCAAGTCTAGGGCATATATTTGTATATAGTAGAAAATAAAATTTCTTTCATGTTCTTAATTAAGAATATGAAAGTCTTTAATTAAATTATAATTGTCATCTTCTAAGGTAAATCAAAACTTTCTCAAAAATTGCCCCATGATTGAGTCTTTATTTATAAAATTCACCAAAAAATGTCTTTATTTCTATGTTGGGAAAATGCCTAAAGGAGAGATAACCATGTTATCTTGTACAAAGTCACTTAGACTCTCAGGGTTTCGGATATTTGAAATATGTGCCTTTGAAAAAAATAAAGAACTTGTGAGTTTCTTTCAGATAAAGTGATTCTTTGAAGTCTGAGATATTGTCTTTCAACTTATTATTGAATTGCAAGCTCTAGAGCTGAGATCAACGCAGGTGGGATACAACACAAAGCACTTAAAAGCCATCATGTACCTCTGACAACATCACCTGCTCATGGTTTCTGTAGCATTTATTAATGTAAAGTTGTTCGATGCCTACTTCAGATTATTAACAATGTTCATATTATTTAGCATATTCAGTCAATAAATGTTTATCAAACACCTGCGATGTGTGCTGGACTAGGCACAAAGAAAATGGTTTCTCCCCCTTAAGAACAGAGAGTCTTATAGGGCAACACACAGAGAGACAAGTGGTTACAGTTGAGAATGATGTGTGCTGCTCTGGAGTTATTCACCTTTTTCAGGAGGAAAACAAAAATTAAGGAAAACCATAATGAACTGAGGATGATATTTAAATTTTCACAGAGGAGGTAAGGCTAGAAGTGAGACTTAAAAATGATATAAATTTCAGGATAAATAAAATTGCAAAATGTTTCAGTATATCAGAAAACTGAAATCACAAAGTTCTAATATATCTTGGATTCATAAAAGAATTCAGGACTCATAGAGTTTTTTCAAGAGACCATGAGTTTTATTCTATTTTAAATAAATATTTTTTTCTTGTTTTGGGGAGACCTCTAAGAAATAATAAAAGTCATAAAATACCAATCCTTATAAAAATTTAGAGCCAGAAAAGAAAGAGAGAGAGAGAGAGAGAGAGAGAGAGAGAGAGAGAGAGAGAGAGAAAGTGAAAGAAAGAAAGAAAGAAAGAAAGAAAGAAAGAAAGAAAGAAAAGAAAAGAAAAGAAAAGAAAAGAAAAGAAAAGAAAGAAAAAGAAAGAAAGAGAAACTAGAAAGCTAAAAAGAAAAATAAAATTGGGTGAGGTTGATTGTGATTTTAATAAAGATTGATTTTAACTGAGATTTTAACTAACCTTAAACCTGCTTGAAGGAGATTAAACCACTTTCATCCATTTAATTTGGTAGACTCCAAACATTTTTATTTCAGGAGTCACCTACTATTACAGGGTTATAAAACATTACAGCTGAAAAAAAAAACAAACTTAAAAGTAAAGTGGTCTAAACATCATAGTTTACAAAGAAGCAAAAGCCCTGGAAAAGAAGGAAGTCCCACTTATTATAACAACTATATCAGGTGTACAGCCTCACAAAATTATTTCTGATCAACTTAGAAAACCTCTGAGGCAGCTTTTGTAGGCAGAACAATGGACCCTCAAAGATGTTCATGTCCTCATCTCTGGGAACTGTGAATTACCTTAGACAACAAAGGGACTTGGAAGATGTGATAAACCCCCGGAACACTGACTTAGAGATACCTGGATTATCTGGGTGTTTCCATTCTAAAGTCAAGGATCCATGAAAATTAGAGAGGTTTTCCCAGATGTGATTATGGAAGAATTGTCACAAAGATGCAGTATTGGTGGCTTTGAGATGGAGGGAGGCAGCCAAATTCTAAGGCATGTGGGAAGCTTCTAGAACCTGAAAAAAATCTAGGAAAGAAATTGGACTCTCTTTCCTAGTGCATCCAAAATGGAACACATCCCTTACAACACCTTGGTTTTAACCCTAATGAGATGTGTGTCAAACTTTTAACCTCCAAACTGTAAGCTAATGAATTTTTGTTATTTTAAGCCACTGAACTTGTGGTAATTTGTTGCAGCAGCAATAGAAAACTTATACCACAGATGTGATTAATCTCTTTCATAGATGGAGAACTTAGGTGCTGAAAGTGTGAGTAACTTATCCCATATACAGTTCATAAGTGGTAGACCAGGATCATAAAGGTATTCCATCTCTATAAGAAACAACGGGAGAAATGCACCATTTCCAAATAGAGAAAAACTCAACTTACTATCCTGGTGATATAGAGCACATGTATTCTTTTCAAATTTGGTTCATACACTGAAAACTGAACATAGCTGGGCTGGTTGAGTGCCTCAGTTGGTTAAGAGCTCGCTCAAGAGTGCGAGCTGAGCTCTGAGCAACAGCAGTTCGATGCCCAGCCCAAGCTGAGCTGCCTCTGAGCTGCCAACAGGTGGCAGGATGGCTCAGCTAAAAAACAAACAAACAAACAAACAAACAAACAAAAACGAATGTAGCTACTAAAAAGCTTAAACACTACTGGCCTAGACCCTATAGTTCTGATTGTCTCATAATCTGGGATGGAAATTAAGGTATTACATTTCCCTTTTACAAGGAGCATTTCCCCAAACTATTTGATACTACACATGACATCAAATATTTTAAAAGCCATGGGCTTAATTAAGAGTAGTCATCCCCAGGAGGTTCTCTGAGCAAAGCCAGAGCTAGAAGGGCTACAGGCTGAAAACTCACCAGCCAGCCTTATTTTGGGAGAGATGATGCTGTCTTTAGTTGCTCAAAGCTGTCTGGAAAGAAACAAGAATCTTCTGGAAACCATCAATAAGAGCTGCCTCTACTTTAGCTGTTGTTTATATGACCTCACTGAACTAAGATGCTGTATTATTGAGGCAAACACAGTTTATTATAGATCACTTTGTTAAAAAGTTCATTAAGAACAAACATCAAATTACTAAAAAATCTAATTCAACATTTTCCAGATGCCTAAAGCTAAATTTCTGATTAATTTTTATTATCGCCAAAGATGCAATTGTTTTATATCTTTCAGCATGTAAAATATTCAGTGCAAAAATTGCTTTCAGAAATAGTAACCACAACATTGATTCTAAACTTAGAAAGTGTTGACTTCTCCTACTTTTAACATTAAAATGTAATAATTTAGCATTTTATAATGAAGTTATAGCTATGATTATAGAGCTATCATTGCTGCCATTTTAATATTCAAATCTGTGTAGTGGGGCTTAATTGTGAATAATTTAATTTTTTTCCATTTTCATGTAAACATTATTTGTATTATTATATTTGCATTACTAAATAAATGCTCAGTATCCCATTCTAAAACTATGTGATCAATATGGTTCAACAAAGACATATTAGTTAATAATCAGTTTTAATCCAAAATATTTTAGCTACAAATGATTGTGGAACTCATAACATACTATGATAAAAATCTCTACTCTAGAGCATGCTAAGGTGTAACTACCACAAGCCATGTTGGACTTTCTACTGACATCATTATAGTTTTGCATGTCCGTGAGTAAGTTAGTTGGAAAAATAAAAATCACACTGACAAACACAAAGCCATTTCTACCGTGAAGATCCAGGGGACCAAATATCTCCCAGGAGAAGAGAGGAGAGACATTTGTTTTATCTTGGAAGAGTATTTTATGAGAAAGACCAGTGATGCTAGTTTTATTTTTTGATACCTATTTATTAAGAATGTATTATTTGTAAAAATTTGGCAAATAAATAAGACCTGGAACTATTTTCAATAAAATTTCATGATCCTGTATGATCCTTTATACAAGACATATGAGCAAATAATTTCAAACAATGTTAAAGTTATTATACTATGTGTCTAAGACAAAGCAGGACAGAGGAAGAAGACAGCGGTGACACTGTAGCGAGAGAAGGAGGGTGGTAATGAAGGTTTACAAAGAGGAAATAAGCCAGTTTTGACTAAAAGCATAAGTAAGACAGCCAAAATATAACAGTCATACCTGATGCTTTGGATTTCTTAGTATGTGCTAAATTATCTCATTCGATCACACCACAACTTATGATTCAAGTATTATCTTTATTTTGAAGAAGAGGCATGGAGAGACAGAAGAATTCAGAACTTTTCCAAATGCTCTCTAGTCAGATAGGGGAGGCTGGCATTTGATCCTTGCTAAAGACTAAGCTCTAATCACTATGCTATATTGTTGTTCTTATATACAGAGAGAAGGGCATTCCTGGCATAAGTCACATGTACAAAATCCAGAAGTCTGAAATAACATTGTGCTTTTAGAGAACTATAAATAATCCAGCATGGCTGGAGCACAGACTGTATTTGGGGAGTGGGAAGGTGAAGGTTTTGATGGAAGCACCAGGAACCTGACAGAAAGGATGGTATGTGCTGTGGATGTGAGGGATGACATGAAGAAATATAAGACAGTAGGTCAGGTGATCAGTGAGAGAGACCATGATAATCAAGTTAAAAGCATGCTGGTGGACTGAGCAAAGCAAAGCAGTACGTATCAAGAGGCAAGTAGCACTTAGCAAAAAAGTGATGACAAAGGGTGAACAGGATTTGGAAATGGATCAAGTGTGGTGAAGGAATAAGAATACTAGAATGACCAGCAGATTGATAACCTAGGCCAACTGGTAGATGCTAGTGCCACAAACCAGGAAAACAAGGAAGAGAATTACATTCTCAAAAGTTAGATTCCTTCGGTCTTCTACCTTTGACAGTTGCATGTGCATTTTTTGACATGCCTATGCCTAGTGAACCATCGTGAAAGCAATAACTATTCATCAGAAATTTCTTAGACAGGCAAGCAAGCCTCTCTCCTACCTCTGTGCAACCATAGAGCAATAGTTTCCTTTTGCAAGCAAGCGAGAATCTCCATCATCCTTAATCTTCATAAAGTCACTGAAAGAATCAGCTTCATGGGTCTCCTTTTCAGCCCCTGGGTGAGAAAATTACTTTGAAAACATTTAGCATTTTTTTTCTTTGAACTGCTCAAATTGCTTCATAGACATTATCTCACCAATAGTCATCCCATTTCGGTGAGGTAAGACAAGGTACAATTTATTCCTCTTTAAAGGGTAAAAAGAGGTTAAATGACTCATCTAGAGCTGGAAATGGAATTTCAGTCTCCAAATTCAGTTGTGTGTCACAGCAACTGTCAAATGACTTCATCAATGAGTATAAATCGAAGGTAATTGATATTTCATTTGAGTGGTTGGAGTCACCCTTTACTAGTAAGCAGAGTTCAGAAGAGGAAGAGAACCTGAAGAATGTTTCCTTCAAAGTAGGCAGTTTTTTTGTTTCTTTGTTTGTTTTCTATTTCCTCTGACCCACAGCATTCTGTAAACAAGACTCTTCAGGTGATTTTCAATGTCGATGGAATATTCAGGGCACATTGTACAGAAATTCCATATTTATATGTATATTTCAATAAATCAAGGTTCATATGGCATAACCCTTGCATGCAAAGTTTACCATCACAAAGAATAATGTGATGATGGAATTTAGAGTCTAGACTTGTTTTGAGCCCTTGTTCAATCACTTTGCAAACTGATCATTCTTGAAAAACAAAATCCTAAGATTTTCTTAACCTCAATTTTATCAAACAAAGATATATATATCTATAGGAATTCTCCAAACTTCACAATCAAATAGATCACTCATCTGTTTAGAAGCATTATTTTGATATATGCTAGAGGCCTCAGGGATATGAGCAAAACTTTTTAGGGGAATTTACCTTGTCTATTTAAGACACATGTGTCTGGGCTCAAGGATATGGCAACAGTAACAATATGGATGGCCTCAGTTTTCTTTAAGTAACTTGAATAATTTGAAATTAAAGATGATCATATATGTGAAAGTGCTTTGCAAACTGTAAAATGCCCTAAACTATGCATTGTTGTTCTTAATTCTATTACTATCATCATAACTTCTTTTAAGTTTTAAGTTTTAAGTGTCCTCAAATGATTTTATAATGCGATACCCCAACTTCCCACAAAATTGGTCCCCTAAGCATGTGGGTTGCATCTGATGAATATACTTTTATTTCCCTTTGGACCTCATTTGATGTTTGTAATTTAGCTGAGTGACCTTTGACTGTGACTCCACAGTCTGCTTACAGTTTCCATACCATGAAATAGGCCAAGAGTAGGGTTGCTCTGGTGTGAAATGTCCTAGTCATTTCCTAATCTTGTCTTCCCTTCACTGCTTCTGATGGGTCCCAAGTAATGCTGTTGCAACCTCATAATGTTTAGCAGTCTTTTAAGTGAAATTCTTTCTGTCTTTCTCCCTTATATTAGCATTTTCTACCACCAAATAACTCATTATTCCACTGTGATCTGTATAAAGAGCTTCTTCAAATAAGAAAGCTAAGTTTTTCAGAATGTCCCCTCTGACTGGTAGACTAAGTTTTTGCCAACACTTTGAGGCCTCAGTCTCCTCACCTAATAAACAACAATAGTTTCACATGCATAATCTTCTCATAGGGTTAGTTAATAGAAAATAAAGAATTTGAACTTCTCTGTTATGCAGAGGTAGAATTTTTATTACAATGCCATAATATTAATGCACTGATATCAATATATCAATACATTAACTAACATTGAAATATCATTATGTCATCTAATCTTTAAGACACAGTTGATGATTATAAAACAACATGTATTTTAGACGTAACTTGGTGGGCATGAAAGTTTTGCTCTCAGAAAACAGAGCCAGAGTATTCAAGACTAATAGGAGATAAGTGGAACTAAAATGAGGAAGGGAACCATAAGGGTATATTTCATAGGAAATCCCTCTCACATGTTCCACATCCTCACTTATCTAACACTTGGCAGATAAAGTACTATTTTCTACATTTTTTGTGCTTTTAGTCCTTATGGATATAGCACCACTTATATAGAGCTAATTTGTCTCATTTGTAAATAGGCAATTAGATTTGTAATTTGATTTATAAAATATAGGCATTTGGAATAGATCTTAGAGCCCTAATGTATTTGAAGACACTTTTGTCTTATAAGATATTTAGGAAATAAAAGACTTGTGAGATATTTTGTCTTTGTTAAACAGGTTGGGAAACACTCAAAATGTGTCCCTGTCTTGAAGCTATACAATGTGCACTTGCGTTTACATATGAACAGAAATGAAAACACCTGAAGTAAAAAACAAACAAAAAAACCTTCTTATGTTTGCTCCCAGTCCATCCAGTTCTCCTCCCCTTTACTATGTTAATGCAAACCTGCCCACACCAACCTACCAGCACTTGCTTCCCTTTGCCTGAGGGCTTTCTCTGTCCCTACCACCAGTGTTTTGCCTGCCATAAAAGGAGCAAAAATGCTGAAGAATTAACTCCACCCCCTCCCAGAATCTCCCTGCAGAAGTTGATGTGCTGGTGTTCTCTGGTTCCCTGAAACTCCGTCTTTGGCACTGGCTTCCAGAGTTCCCCAAGGACTAAGCTCTGGTCACCCTGTAATGTCCCCTTTCAGCGGACATCCCTTCCTGTCCTTCTTTCCTAATGTTTGCTTTATCTCCCAAATAAACTATTTACACTCCGTCTGCTTGGGGTTGGGGGTCGAGGGGAGGAGGCGGTGAAAGGAAATCTAAGTTAAGACACATATTTGGAAATTAGTGGGCTACCATATCTTGATGGCCATTCCCAGTTCCACTTTTCAATAACCCAAATATAGTGAGATTATTTCTGACAATTTCAGGAAATAAGCCCTCAGTACCTGGCTTCTCTGAGTCACTAAATAAATGTGTACTAAATAAATTAATTTCTCCAGAGGGCAACACCATAGATCTTTACAAAGGAAAAAGCATGTACTCAGAGGACACCCCTTTAGACCTTCCTATCTTATGGGAGGCTTAATGGACCTAGGCTGTGTCCTAGTGGTTTTTCCACTGCCTCCTCAACAGGCCTCTTTTTCTCTCCTGAGGCACTTATCTCCAGTCATACAATGCGTCAACACTCTTTTCTTCCCTCCACATTGTGCTGAATATAAGAAATTCTTATTTCCTCTCTCCTTCCAATTCACCTTCAACAAACGAAGGAAAAGGATTTCATTACATCCAGTAATAATGGCATTTATTAAGAAACTACTATGATAGAATATATACATATAATGATTTATTTAAATCTTGATATGTGTGATTTCATTAAATCTTCAAAAAATTCATAAGTAAATATTGTTAGCCCATTTTACAGATGAAGACATGGACTCAGGCAATTTAAGTAATTTTTCCCAAAGTCATATATCTATTTAGGGGCAGAGCCAAGTTTCTAAATGAAGCATGTAGGATGCCAAACTTCATTTCTTAAGCTCAATACCATATTGCTTCCTGTAGTAGTTTAGCTCTTCTTTTTTGCATTTTAAATAACATTTATTGATGTGCTTTTAATACAAAAAAGAATAAGTATGAAAATTACTCACAATTCTCCTTGCGCATAAAACCCCAATTTACTTTTTACTTTTTACAGTTAAGGTTATTGAGATATAATCACATAAAATAAAATCACCCCCTTTTAAGTGTACTGCTCTGTGAGTTTTGATAAGTGGTTTAGATGTGGATTAGAAAAAAGCAGAAGTGGTTTCAAATATGAGGCCTGTCACTAACTTTGTGACAGTGATGAAGTACCTAAGATATTATAAGCCTGTTTGCTTATCCTTAGAATGATGTAAATAATATCAATTTCATACTTGTCATTAAGCATAGTTTCTAGCAAAGGGAATTAAGATACCAAAATAATACTCATATAGACTTGGTATGTGTGTGTGCCAAGAAAGAGTTAATAAATGTTTAATGTTCCCATAAAGACAAGTTTAGGTACTAGATGCCCTCTATGATTGATTGATTGGTAATTTTTAATCAAAGTGCTTAATTAATTTAGCTAATGAGCTAAACAATGCTAGATGTCATAGAAAATGTGATGCGGTAGGAAACTGGAGTTTTCGGTGTCCATAGTTCCTACTCCAAACCACCAGGATTTGCTTTCCCTTCCTGTGTCATACTTTACATAACTCCATCTCCTCTTTTATTTTCCTCCTTATTGGAAAGAAAGAACTTTGTCAGGGTTAGTATCTTATTTACGGTTGCTATGAAAATATAATTTCTCCAGTTGACAACAACCTTTCTCCCTATCTCAACTCTGTGTTTTTCAGATCTCCTTGACATACCACTGGAGATGTATGTTAATCAAACCTTTTTTTTTTTTGAAGTTTATGTTTGTTTCATTTTACTAGCTTATAAAAGTAAGAAGTATATGAAAGCTGAGGTCATATAACCTTCTGAAATTGAACAAAAATTTGCTTACCTCTTTATTTTTCTATGAAAAAGAATTAGAAGTTTCATCAACTTCCCACTGCTCATAACAGCTGAAAATAAAATAACACAAAATGAGGTTTAAAAAAGGAGCTTTTTAATCATAATAAGCATTGTGTGTAAGAGTTCATGGAAAATGGAACTTTCTTACCTGGTTGGTAAGAGTAAAGCTTGGTTTATTATTTCTGCAGAACCATTTGGCAATATGTATTAAAAGCTGTAAAACTGAGTATATGCTTTCACTCTATGATTTCTAGGAATTTATGTTAACAAAATATTAATTTATCTTGAGGTAATAGTTACAAGGATGTTGAACATAGCAAAGTTTACAATAGTTCAATTAAGATATTGGTTAAATAAAAAATTAGGATTTCATAAAATGGGAGGTGATTATCAGCCACTGAAATTAAAATGGAAAATTGATGGAAAATGACTTAGTTTTCCTGATAACCCTGACAGATATAAGGTAGTTATCAGAAACAAACAAACAACAAAAACTATGAAAGGAAAAATATGATAGGTGAAGTTTAAGAATCTCTGGGTTGGCCGAGTGGTGCGGTGGTAAAGCTCTGGCTTGGGAAGCCAGCGGCCCGGGTTCAGGTCCCACATATGACGGCCAGTGACACTGCCCTCAAAAAAAAAGAATCTCTCTAATATTCTGAATTCCTAAAAGGTGAATTACCTCATTCCTGAGAAGAGAGGGGCATACAACGGTCCATGAGGCCCCTCTCCCAAGACCCAGGAAACACCCCGTGAAACTTAATACACTACAAAAGGTTGCAGGGGAGATCTTTTGTCTATGATGAAAATGCTCTTCTGTGGGTTATGCAGAGTCCTGAGAGAATGTACTCATGAATATTGGTGAAGGCCATCAGCAAAATAGTGCAGAAATGAAATTATTTATAGCCAAAATATTCAAGTGACTTTTGGAAACCCTAAGGATTTCAGCCTTTGAGACTATATATACAGAGGGTGCCAAAAAATGTACACACATTTTAAGAAGAAAAAATTGTATTAAAATTGTAATACGCAATATATACTGATAACAAAAGATGAATGCAAGCCACGTTTGACTTCTGCAATTACAAGAGGTGCTCAAAGAGGTTACCATCAGTGTAATTTTAATACAGTTTCTTCCTTTCTTAAAACATGTATATATTTTTTGGCACCCTCTCTATATGCTTCAGTGACAGGGACTTAAGGAATAAAGAGAATATAGCTGGAGAGTCAAACTGAGGAACTAGCCCAGAGGACATTTAAAATTTAATCCTCAATTGGATGCCTTTAAGCCAAAGTCATTCCTGGCTGCCTATCTGGTGTGGGGGACCTATCTGAATTCATTAAATGATGCAAGTGAGCTGTGATTGAGTCAGGGTTTATATAAATAAAAATCCTCAAATTGAAATTGTGTCTCTAAGGGAATGGGCAAGGAATGTTCCTAGTATTTGTACTCAGATTACAGAAGTAATTTGGGAGCATGAAAAAAATACTACCTACTCAGACTGCTATTTCTGTAGAAGTGAATTTTCTACACACTCTGTTTCTGTCCTTCAACTCATGTCACGCTCTCATAGGAGGAGTTAAGGCATAAGGGTAAGAAATGAATTTTCTTTGCTGGATATATATATTTACTAGGAATAGATATTACAAGGTATTAAATTAGGTTTGTACTTTTTACACCTCCCTCCCCCTGCCCCAATTTTAAAAAGAAAAACAAGTTTTGACTTCCACTGACTTAGGGAATGTCAATGAAAGTGGACAGTACATCCTTCGTGATCTTCAGTTGTTGTCCAGAGGGTGCTCTTAATTCACAGAGTTTTGCAGATATAATTAAACATATGGACCTGAATATGAATTATCTAATGGCTGCAGGCTGCAGAGATGTGTGAAAGAGGAACTGGAAATGATGAGGCAGAGGGAAAGATCAGGGAGAGTCAAAGTATGAAAATAACTTGTCCCACAATTCTAGCTTTGAAGATGAAGGGGACTCAAGGCAGGGAATGCAAAAATCATCTAGAAGCTTGAATCGAGGATGAATATACATTTAGAGCTCAGTAAGACCTCTGGGCTAGCTAGGATAAAGATTTAGAGGTCATTATCTTAGAGGAGAAGAATGAAATTATGGGACTTCTGCCAAGAAAATAACACACAAAAATGGATTCTTGGAGAAGAAAAAAAGCCTGGCACAAAATGTAGAAAACAGATTTTTTTTTTTAAAGACCTTAATGAATGTCAAGGAAAATGAGGATATTTAGTTTGTTAAGTGACCTTTAAAGAAAATTGCTTTATTAGAGTAATGGAATTGAAGGGGATTCATAGCACGTCACCCACAGGATACAAAGGAAGAAATAAGTAATGTAAAAATAAATATCATTTTTATTTCATATTCAAGAATTTGTCTGAAAGAGCTTAAATGATAGCTATAAACAATAATGAAATTTTAATACAGCCAGTATCTCAGAATGAGACAATAATGATAGAAACCATTATCCTTGAAGGAAAATACATAAGACAAAAAAAAAAAAAAAAACAGGTCAATAAGCTTTCTGAAGTCAAGTTAAATAACATAAGCCACATATTTAACGTACTGTTAATTTTATTCCTCACCAATAGATTTCTGTGTAATATACATTCAATTGATAAAATGTTGACATAATATTACATTACAATCATATTAAGTTTGAAAACAAATTTCAAGTAGAAAATAATTGTATCTTAATATATTTTTAATATTTATATTATTATATTTATGTTGAATCATTTTGGTTCATATAAATATATATGTTTATATATAATATATCTAAGAAAAATTTTTTAAAGGTATGTCTCTACCAGATATTAATATGTATAAGGTAAATCAAATACTTTAGGTTAGTGCTGTCTAATAGAAATATAATGTGAGGACTATATGTAATTTTAGACCTCCTAGTAACCACATTTTAACTGTGTGAAAAATAAGAGGTGAAATTAATTTTAATATGTATGTACTTAACCCAATATATCCCAAATACTATAATTTTAACACTCAATCACTATAAAAAATGTTTAATGAGATGTTTCTCCTAGTTGTGTACAAATAAGTCTTTGAAATCCAGTATGTATTTTACACTTAGAAGATATCTCATTTCAGACCAGTCATAGTTTAACTGCCGAGTAACCACATGTGGTACTCTACTGGACAGTATAAATTTAAATAATTGATAATTTCCAAAAGTATATTTTATTTCAACATAACCATTCTGTAATTTAAGATTTTGAAGAACTTTAAAAGAAGTTGCAATTAATGATGTAATTCTATATTAGGATGTTTATTTTCTTCCTTTCTACCAGCCTCCAATTGAGTTATTCTATGTCTTCAGACTCTCAATATTCAGGTCATTTATATTGTCCTGTATAAACGTAATTCTTCAACATTAATTTTTTTTAGTTTATATGTAAATGATTTATTGATTACACTGTTCTTTATAAACCAGTTCCTCCAAACCAAGTTCTTAACATTAGCATCTTATTTTGCTGACTAGACCATAGCCTCCTATCTTTAGCACCCATGAAGAAAACCAATAGGAGCTGCTGTCCTTGAGTTATTACATTCCTTCTACTTGCCTGATTATAGTAGGTATAAAATTTGGGTGCCACACTTTCCATCAGACATGATGATGTTGGTTCTCAGACTTCTCCACTGGGTATCATTAGGCCTTTGATTGTAGCTTTGTCACTCTCTATTAGGTAGATCTTGTCACCAAGTCAATTCTGAAGATTGCTTTCAAACCTACAAATGTTCATCTGTTGTCTTTATACAAGAATGCCAGCTGATGGCCGGCTGAGTGGCTCAGCTGCTTAGGAGTGCGAGCTCTGGGCAGCAGGGTCACCGGTTTGATTCCCACATGGGGCAGTGAGCTGTGCCCAAGCTGTGCTGCCAACAGGTGGCAGATGGCTCAGCTGGTGAGAGTACATGCTCCTAGCAGTTTGACTCCCGCATGGGATGGTGGGCTTTATGCCCCACTCTCCACCACCAACTAGGATTGAGCCCAGCACCTTGAGCCGAGCAGCCACGAGCTGCCAACAGGTGTCCGGATGACAACTGGACTTGGAGCTGAGCTGGCTGCACCCTCCATAGCTGAGATTGAAAGACAACAACTTGGCTGTTCTTCTCCTCCGATTCCCCAATAAAATCTTTAAAAAAAAAAAAGCCAGCTGATATTGATAATACTATTAGGATGCTGTTTTGGCCTAATCAAGAATGCTATAGATAGACATTTCTACTACCTGTAGACATTGCATGTTACTGTGTTAGAAGTGAGAGGCCAATCATATTTTCTTCCTCATTGAAGTTGATTAAACTGTACTGCTTTGGTTATTTTGTTCTTTCTTTTATGTTTGACATTCAATAATGTAACAAGAACTGGCTTATCTATTTTTCATTCTGGATCTTTTTATTTTTGTTGAAAACATGTTGGCTCTTTAAATATGCAGATCCTATTCTTGTCTAGGGAAACCATTTTTAATCTTAATATATATTTTAATAATAATTTTTATAATTATATTTCTGTTGGAACATTTAAGACATTTGTGTCTTTCATTTGCTTTGCCATTACTCCAAGTGAATTTTTTTCTTTATTTAATAAAATACCAATCTTTTCTTCTATAGAAGAAAGTTAATTTTCAATTATGAATTATCTGATCCATTTATATTATAATTTATATCTTAGTTTTTAATGGATTTATTTTGTTCATCAATTTTTTTTTGTACTTCAAGTAAATCTATATTAAATACTCAATTTTGGCATAATTTCCTTATATATCTACCTCTGAATAGAATGAAGGATGGGCATCAAGTTCTATGAAGGCTAATTTTAAATGAAGGTACTCTTATTGATCTGTTAGATTTAGAGAATTAGTAATGTTTTATCTTGTTGATCTTGTTTAAGAATCTTGAAATCCTCCAAAAGAAGACTGCTAAAAGCAGTTGGTAAAATGTGTTATGATGTGCCAAAGGTAATATGTTATTTGCTTCTAGAGTCTTCATCAAGCCCGTGGCTTTGCTCCATCTTCAAGTTGCTCTGCATTCTTTTCGTAGGCAAAATTTAATTTTCCTTCTTAAGCTTGATTTTTTTTTTTCAGTTTAATTATCTTTTTTTTTTGGATCCATACAATTCCTAAAGGCATAACTGTGCTCAAGTAGTACTTGCTGACTACTGCTGTTTGATTTTAAATTAGATGGTCCGATTGGAGTACAACTGTTGTTGTTCTTCAAAAGATTCCTTGACTTGAGTTTCATAGACTTTACACGCATACAAAAATCAAAAATGCTTGGAACAGTATACATTTTAAGTTGCCCAGTTTGTCCTGTTAGCTCAAAACAGGAAGCTTCAAAATGCTTTGAACAAAGAAGTGTGTTTTCCTGGCACAAAATGTTTGCATCTAACCAGGTGAACCCGTTCTTTTCTTCCTGTAAGATCCAAAGGAAACCTGTAAAAGCTGATGTTAATGTGCTTGTTGCACAGCCTTCCCCAGCACAATTGGTGAGCATTTCCTTTCCCACTGTCTTAAGCCTGTTCTGAGGTACTGGCTGCTCCCCTTCTTTCAGACCAACACTGGCAAAGGAGGCAGGAGAAGGGCCCACCGAGATGAGTCTGAATTGTGGGATCGGGGTGAGAAGAAGGGGTGTGTCTGTGTGTACATGGGGTAGGGGGAGGTTGTCAGCCTTCCCCTTCTCCTTATTAATATGGCAGACTTGGGCCCACAGACACCACACACAGCCCTGGAGCTCCAGGAACCGTCCTTCACCTTCACCAACATGGTGGAAACAACCTGACCCCTCCCTGGCCCCCAAAAGCTTTTGTTCATCATTTTTACCCCTTAGTTTTACAATCTCCATTTTTCTCTCTCTACTGTTTTGTCTTCACATCTTTGAGAGCTTGTCATATTGAATTACTGTTTGCAGTAAATTTTTGTGTAACAACTTTTTTATGTGCAAATTTTTATACTTAGAGGATTTGATTTTCTTTTTTTTTGTCTTGGAATTTTTCACCTCTCTTCTGCATGGAAATTCTATTCCTGTTATTTTTTTCCTAATTGTCTTCATCTACTGTCTATGTTAAAAGAGATTAAATGAAATCTGTTTTCTTTACTATATTGTAAAGATGGATGGGAATCCTCCACCATCAGTTTTACCTTACCTAAAGCTTGTTTGCCTTCCTCACTGAACTACAATCTAAGTGTCATTTGTGTGAGTGTGTGTTTGATGTAACAAGGGTGAGGGAGAACTCAGTGAGAACTCAGTCAGAACTCTATGAATAATTTTTTGAAGGGCATACTGCTGAGTTTGTTTTTTCCTATGGGATTTTAGTAAATGTCTTGTTAAATATTATCTATCAAAAAATAGAAATTATATGTCCTACTATGATAGAGAGGTTTTGTTTTGTTTTGTTTTAAAGATTTTATTGGGGAATTGAGGGAGGGGAACAGCATTGGGGAATCGGGAAAGGGGAACAAACAAGTTGTGGTCCTTTTTTTTTTTTCCATCTAGTTGTGAGGACGTTGCTTCACTGGCCCATGTTGGTATTATCATTATGCTCTTCCTGGGTGAGGCAGATCAGTCTCCCACTTCTGGACTCACACTCACTGTAGCTCTTGGCAGCTCATGCTAGCTGCTGGCCGCTCACGCTGGCTGCTGGCCACTCACTGTAGCCTATGGCAGCCCACTGCACAGAGGATGCAGCCCACACCATCGCTGGCCATCTTAGCTATAGAGGCAACCAGGTGGAGCTGTTGGTCACCATCTTAGCTATAGAGGGCAGTGTCACTGGCCCTCATATGTGGGATCTGAACTCGGGCTCCTGCTGCTCAGAGCTGGCATCCCAAGCCAGCTCCTAACCAACGCACCACTTGGCCGGCCCTAGAGAGGTATTTTTAAAGTTTGCATTATGTTCCCCATTCAACTTGAATGACTAGTACACCTGCTTCCCTAAGAAGCAATCAGAACTGGATATTCCTTTTTTCTAAAATCCTGATAGTAGCTATAATCGCCAAATGCCAAAAAGATATGAAACAATCTAAAAAATTATTTTATATGGATTTAATTATTAATCCAACATATATCTTTCATGGCTGCAAAGTAAACTTTTACAGTTATTTTGTAAAATAATCATATGATCCATGCTAAAATACATTATATTGAAACAAAACATAGTAAGCATAAATTAATTCTTATTGCTTTCAACCTAAATTCGATTATTCCGTGTTATAAGGATAATACAAATAAAATTTGATTTTATAATATAAATGCACATATGTGGTGAAGAAATATATATCTTTAGGAAGAAATGAATAGACTATGATTCTGAATTGCTTACAAGTATTATCAATAAGGAAGTTGCTATGAAAATCCATTTAGTATCATTTAGTTCAAAGAAGAAATCAGAAATATATATATATATATATATATATCAGAAATTTATATATATATGTATATATATATATATACATATATATATATAAGTTCTTTCAAAAATATATCTATTGAGTGCCCATTATGAGTACAGTACTTTCCTAGATTCAAAATAAAGTATATAGCAGAAAATAAGTCTTATGTCTTAGACCCTAGAGGGGATATAGGCAATATATGTAAATAGATAAATATGCAATGTAATTACAAATTCCACAAAGAAGAATTAAGCAGGGCAAAGAATAGAGGGAGGGGGGGACGCGCTGGTTGAGAGTTGGCTTGGGAGCATGGGCTCTGGGTGGCAGGGCCACTGGTTGGGATCCCATGTGTGTGGGTGACTCTGCCCTTTGCAGCTGAGATGGTGAGCAGGGGTTCCACCTGGAGCTGGACTGCTGTGGGTCACCTGCAGTGGCATGGTCTGCAGTAGGGCTGGCCGGCAGTTGGCTTGCGCTTTCATGGGCTGCCATTGGCTGCTGTGGGAGTCTGTACAGTGGCGGGCAGGTGACTGTCTCTCCTGGGAACAGCGCGGTGATGATATCAACATGGGTCGGTGAAGTGGTGTCCTCCTGGACTGAGGAGCAGGAGGACAGGGGCTTGTCTGTGCCCCGTCCCCAATTCTCCTGTGCTGTTCCTCCACCCGCCCCCAATTCCCCAATAGAAACTTTAAAAGGAAAAAAAAATAGAGGGATGAAGTTGACTAGTTGAGTGTGTTGCTGTTCAAACAGACCTAAATGAAATGATCTGTGCATCTAATATATTTGATGAAATAGTTTGCGGAATTTAGTTTGTACAAAATATTTCTACTTTATTTGCATGAGAATTTACATGTGTTGTATCTCTTCATAGGATATAGCACTTATACAACAAGAGAACATATTTCTGTGTATTTAGATAGTTTTTCAATGCACCGCCAACTAAGTGATGAAAATCATAAGACAATTGTACTGATGGTATATAAACAATGGCAGAAAATTAAAGGAGTAACAGCTTATGAGCTGTTATTAAGTGAGCTATTGAAATGTATTCAGACAGTCATGGGATATTAAGTGGATAAGCATTGGTAATTTAAGTGATGCCAGTATTATTTTTTTTTAGATGTTAAATAATGACATATAAATGTGAATTCATCAAGCTTTATATAGCTGACATTTTAATTATATTCAATGAAATAGGAAATGATTCACAGAATGGCCACTTTTATACTGAAGTTCATTGGCTGTTCTGTGGAAAGGTACTGGCACAAAATTTTCTGATGAGACAAGAAATCACTTTTTTTCGTAACAAAGAAAAAACATTATTGAAATACTTATCTGATACAACATGACTATAGCAACTTACAAACTTTGCCTTTTTTTAATCAGTTAAATAAACTTGATTTGATGATTCAGTGTTGCAAAGGTACCACCTTGATGGCAGATTCAGATTTCAATGAGAAAATTCATAGTTTGGGCTCATTTTACAATTTGACTTCTACAGTTTTGAATGAATTCATTTAAAGGATAAGAAAGCAGTACCTGAGATATTTTAAATGATATTCTTGGGAATGTAAAACTGTTATGTGATATATTAGTAAAGGGACACCTAACCCAAAAAATAAACTAAACTTGCTGAGAAGCTATTCATCAACTCCCTCTAAATAGAAAATTTACTAATTCAAGAAAACATTTCATACCTCAACTCTGAAAATAAAATGGCATTTTATTTCTATTTTCAAATTTCTGGCTCATACAACTTGAGCACTGCAAGTTTAAAAACTACATAAGTATTATTTTCATAATGATTTATTGTTAGAATACATTTCCGTATCCCATTTTACAAGACAATACGATTCACAATGACATGCAATCAGGTTTTCTTGATAGTATATATCCAAATTAAAGTGGAGAAATAAATTGATATAAGCATGCAACTGCCATCTAGAACAGCCAGTTTTAAAACATTATTAAAATCAAAATGATTTAAAAAAATAGTAACTGGTTTTATAAGAAGAAAATGTTATTTTTTGATATATAAACATTTAATTATGTAGAAACATGTCATTATTTAGTTAATATTGGAGTTTGACATATGACTTCATGTGGAATAAATGACTCATCAGCTACAAAAGCTTGGGAATTTCTTGTATTGAAAATATGGGATGAGTGTAGAGTTTTTGCAAAGGGCCATATTTGAATTTACTTGGCTCCTTAACGCTGCACAGTGAAAAGTCTAACAGAGTTAGTATGATTGGCAGCATGGAGGATAATCAGAACTCTATTATAAAATTGCATAACATAACTGATGAAAATCTAAATTATGAGGGTAGTAACAGAGACTGAGAAGAGGGAAGTGACTCAGATAAATTCAGAATTATTTTGGGAATGAAATCAAGAGGTTTTTGTTGTTTTGGAAGTGAGGGCCAAATATACTTGTATGTGCTGCTGTATAATGATGATAAGGCATCATCATTCCCAAGGCTGATCATATGATTAACTACTGGATGAACTGGGACTGGGAACGCATTCTTCCCACTACACCCAACAATGCAGCTGTGTGTCTCACGCAAGCAAGGGCAAGAGTGGTAGGAGCGCTGTTAATATTCTCACCAACCTCAGGGAAGATTTTTGCTCTCACTTAAAAACTTCTTTCTACCTCATGGCAAACACAGAACCTACTCAACATCCCACTGAACTAGAAATATATGTAGACTAATCTATAGCAAAGTGGATCAAATGATCCTGGACCCTGAGGACTTCCATAGACAAGTGGAAGAAGGTAGACAAGGTGCATTGTCCTAACTTCATCATTAGTTGGCTAAGTAATGACTCTCATTATTGAAAGATGCACATCTAAGACCAAATATCCTCTATATCATATTTGTTGGTACCTCTTCTTGAGTTTTTCTAGTGATGAGGAATTCTCTGTTTCTCATGGCTACACAATTTAATTTGAAATAATTTTAAATATCAGAATGCTCCCTCTTAATAAGTGATACTGAATTTATCTGTATTCCAGGACACACAGGAAAAAAAAAATTCTAATGTAAACTGCTTCCAAATATACAGGCAATTTTCTTATTATCCCTGACAAATATCACTTCTGGAGATGAAATATCCTTATTTCGAAGCTTTACATTGATTTCTCAGGTTATATGACTTTAACCCTGCCTATTGTCCCTTGAATGTGCTACAAGGTGTCTGCAGCTCCCCCAGCATTTACAACAAACTCCATTGTGCTGCTAGAGTGAGAGATTTTCCTTGACTGTGCCTTGCATTTCTCCTATCTCACTTGCAGCAGCTGAGCATGGTTGTACACTACCGTGTTGGAAATTTCAGATGAGAGCTGTAAGAAGAGCATGGTGAGAGTCACTTGCAGTCTGCTTTTCTGGGGAGCTTCAGTAGAACCCACTAGAATGCTGTGTACAATATTCAATGAAGGGTTAAGTGCCTCATCAGCTGTCCTTCTCCAGTTCACATTGCATCAAGAATATACCTCCCTCCCCCATGTACAGCCTTCCTTTTAAGCACAGCTATCCAAACCATGTGGGAAAAAGCTAGAATAAATAGATAACATGGTACATGTTTATTTTTTGTAAACAAGGCAGTTAAGCAGGATTGTGTATGCAATATTAACACTCATGCTACATTTCAAGACACCCAAGCCAACCAGCACGAGATCACAGAAAACTAACTCAGACAGGAATACAGGTGAAATTCTTGGCTAGGTGATCATAACACATGCATTTCTTGATAATTCTGTTTCACTTGAATAGCACTAGGATGGTATTTATCTTGAAACTAGGATGATATTTATCTGAAACAATGAGCATCAGAAACCAAACTTGGAAATTTCCTATGTTATCTCTGCCCTAATTCAATCACCTGTAAGGTCTCCTTACATCATGAAGTTCAGTTGAAGGCAAATGTGATGACATGTGAGAAACAACTAGTCTTGTTTGGGTCATTTTGCCAGAAACAAAGAGTATAATTAACTTCAGATATGAAAACTACAGATGTCTAAACAAAAAACATTTCTAAGCAAAACATAAGTTTCAAAATATAAAGAAACAAAAGTTCATCATATATCTATTCTTAATGGGCTGAAGGTTTAAGAATGGTGAATATTTAACAAAAACAGAACTTTTTCTGTTTTGTTTCTCTTCCCTAAATATTACTGGCCTAACTCTGCTTACAAACGTGTTTTCATGTTTTATCCCTCTTTAGGTATAAATACTAGCTATTCTAAAGCCTGCTGGCATGTACAGTGATGATTGTCAGCTCACTAATTTGCCTTCCTATTGCCAGTTTCATAATGAAATAAGAAAATGTGTTTCAAAGAGAAGGGTTGACAGGGGTGGAAGGATGGCAAGAAGAACACAGACGATAATGCTATGAGGTCTTCAAGCATTTCCTCTTCTCATTAAAGATGAAAAATCTGAGATAGTTCTCTTGAATATATTGACAGCCAATTAACTCATGTATGTAAAGACTTCTTATTATAAAAATTGTATTTGCATACTTGTAAGGAGTTGAACTGTCTGGACTGCAGCCACTCACATTTCTTTGAAATGCAGACTGGCCTCAGATTGTATAGTATACAGAATCCTAAAATTAGGCTACAGTCCTGGGGTGGGAGGGGGGTGGGGGTAGGAGCTCTAACTCAGGAAGAACATTTGGCTGCTGCCATAGCTATGTTCGAATGTTTCCAGAAATATCAGTTTTTAAAACAAACAGAAACACGCTATTCAATAAATCTATTTAGCAACCTGTTACTATTTTCCTTGAAGTAGCCTTCCAAACAATTAAAACATACATTTCTTGACCATTTCATTTTAATTCCATTAGAGATAAATTTTGACACTTTGGTTATAATTATTTCCTGAGAGAGTATAAAATACCTGATATATAGAAAATTATAGAAATTATAGAAGCATGCATAAACAATGAACTCGTGGCTATATACTTATGCTATATATGTTATCTTAGAAAGATTCTTGCTACTTTCCCCTCTTTTTCCATCTTTCCTGAGCAAATCAGGGCTTGCATATTCAGTTACATTTTGGTCCCTTTAACCTTGTATAACAAAACGGATCATTTATTCTAGGAAGCGATGTTGAACGGTGATTAAAAGTAGGAGCAAGAGAAACCTCAGTTCAATTCTATAGTCTGTACTCATCAGTTGTATCACCTTGGACTATCTGGTTCATCATTTTTAACCTCAGATTATATCTATAAACCATGAGCAATAATTATTTGTATTATAATGTTTCTGATATAAATGATTAAGACCTGGCTTTATTATTTTAAGCACATAGTAAGAGGTCAGTGAATACAGACCCCTTCCTATTTACCTCCATTAAGATCAGAGTAACTGGCTTGAGCAAAAGTGTAGTACAGCAAGAACACAAGGGTACCAAAGTAAAAATGGTTAGAAAATTAAACTGAATAGTTCCTATTTGATTTTCAAAGTAAATATTAAATGGTTGTAGCAATTACAAAAGTGTTTGTGACCAAAAAACCAAAAAGTAACCACCAGGGTCTTCACTTATAGGGGTATCATTTCCTCACATAATATAGAGTAATGAGGTTCATTACTACTAGCCTCAGTCCATGTTTTCTATTTTTAGTTTTACTATTTTGGGCTTTGAATTTTTGCTCTCCTGCATTTTGTCTTCTGCTTGTAATATGACTGTTTCTGCTGAAAATACCATAGCCATGTTCAATATAGGAAAAAGTATGTGTTGTATGTGGGGGACAAATAATCCTGTTTCTTTTCTTTGGAAAAGGAAATTATTTCCCACATCTCCATAAAAGACCTTCATTGATGCCTTATTGTCCAGGTCTGAGTCAAGTCAAATTGTTACTTCCTGCTGAGAAGAATAGCAAGTTTTTAGCTAGGAAAATTGCTACCTCCAACAGAATAAAGCTTTTTCACACAGGACAGATGGGAGAGAGTGAACATTGAGTGAAGTATTTTAGCTTCTGCTGTAGTTGTTATGGAGGAAAACTTATCTTCCCTTCTAGCTTCTTTGGCTGGTCTGATCATTATATTGACATAAGACAATCTAACAGGAGAAAAAAGTTTGTTTTGTATGTTTGGGAGCTCATAAAGCTGTAACCAAAGCAGGCAGCTTTTATAACTTTTAGACAAGAAACAGTATATTTGAGAAGAATTGACAAGACAAAGGAGTTTGACATTGGGGAGTAAATTAGTGAAGTAAGAAGGTTTGTTTACACCACGTCCTAGGCTCTAAATTGTCCATCTCTGGTGCTAAGGATGTCTCCATACTACCTGGTTCAGGGAGGTTACCCCCCACATGGGAGATTTTCTTCCTGAGTTCAGAGAGACAAAGGAGGGTCACTGACCCTCTTCAGAAACAGCTTGTTCTGAAGAAATAAGCTGTTTCTTCAGTAACTTTAATTCAAAATAATTAATATGCAGAATAGTATACTTTTGGGTGGCATAGTCTGCTCCCCCTTAGTCAACATGGAAATGTCAGAATAGTGCTGAGGTTGTATTACACTCATTTTTTTGGTTTGGTCATTATTGAAAATGTCACAATGCTGTTAGACCTTATTATACTAATTTTACTGTTTGGTCAGTATTGAAAAAGGAGGAGTAAGATATTTTTTGTCCTCCATAAAAGGACCAAAGAACTAGCATTGGCATAACCTGTCACAATCAACAGCTTTGGAATTTTATATATTAACCAAAGTCTTACAACAACCAGAGGTGCACTTATCAAAAACAAACAAACTGACAAAAACTGATTTTATTTAAGAACAGCAAATTTTGTACCATTGCAACTTACTCCAGTCCCATCTTCCACTCTATAGTTCAGTGGTAGCCATGAAAATAATAGTCCTCATTCCCAATACCATAGAAGTTAGAGCCAATCTCATCTGCAAAAGATTGCAGTTATTTGTCTGGCCTGTCTGGCGGCTTCCTGAAACACTGGCTTGGGAGGTCTGTCTTTTTTTAATGAAGTCAGAGCTGACCATGTGCTAAAGTTGCTTGGGAGATAGGGGGGTGTTTTAGGCAATACTGCCTGGAGCAATAGATAACATTTGGAGAAAACAATAGACTCACTAGAAGAGGGAATTTTCAGGTACAGACTTTATAATACTCATTGAATTCTGCTGTGAAGATAATATCAAGCCTATTTAAACCTCCCTCCACCACCACTGATTGGAAAGCTTTCCAGGAGCCAGGAGCGACCCCACTCCCACTTCTAGCCATAATTAAATAGATGAACTGAAGACACAGTTCACTTATAGCTGAACATTGGGACAACCAATGACCTATGTATTATAAATCTGGTGTGAAAACCTGAACTATCAAATTGGATGATATTTTGTGGATATTTTTATTAAGAAACACCAAAGAAACTGTTCCATTTGGCAGTAAGAATGGAAGCAGAAGGGACAGAGAAAAGAAAGACTAGGGTGAAAAACAAAGCTAACATGTGGCAGAAACTATGAATAATAACAACTCTGATACAAAGATTACATATAGACCAGTAGATGAGGGGGATTGATCAGAAAAGAGAATAAGAAGCAGATTTAGAGTTACTTATTTCCACTTGTAGCAGTGCCTGAACAGAAGCTCCAAGCCACTACTGAGGTGCCTCTGATTGTCTTGCATCCAGAAACAACCATCAACCTCTACTCATCTAGACATTTTATTTTTCAGTTCAGGCTTCAATAAACCCAGCATGATTTGAGTTGACTTGAGGATGCCTACACAAAGTAACTCAATAGTGATCTGATTGTGTATGGAATTCAAATGATATTTAAACCATATAAAACTCAATATGTATTTCTAAAGGATTATTTCATATATCTATGAGGTTCACATTTATGTGTTTCACTGTAGCGTTAGATTATTTTTAGTTTATTTGCATGATTTTGGTTTAAACAAATCACCAAACCCATATAAAATCAAGTGAACACTAATATTTTAATTAGTCATCTCCCAAGATTTACACATCCTCAAAACATTTTTATAACTCCACCTTATAAGGTATATTTATTCAGTCATGTAAAGAGAAAAACAAATAATTATTTTTGTTTTTTTATCTCATTTTAAATTCTATTTATGTTTACAAACATGAATAGTATTGTTGAACTTCATAACCTGTCTTATTTAGCAACTAAAACAATTAGCTGTTTTTCCAAATCAATCATCTGTCTGTAAATCATGAAAATTTTCATGTACTGAGTTTGTTTGAAGTAATCTGTTCCAGGTTCCAGTGGCATATACTACTGAGGAATTCTAGAAATATCTTATGCATCACTGAAATAAGCCCCTAGCTGTAGAAAGTGACTAAATTGAAGAACATCATTTGGATGATGTTTAAAAAAAAAAGAAAGTTCTAGCTGGAACCTGTGCTTTTTATTTGATTGTATAAGGAATTCAGAAGACTGAGTGAGGATACTGTTTTCTCAAAATGTATAGTATTTTATGTGGACTATCAACAATTAATTTTTACTAGTTTTAAAATTCTTTTATCATATCAATCAAATAATTTGTTCTATGTTACTTGAATTTAACTGACAAATCCCTCCAAATATTAAAATATTAAAAACTACACATATATGACACTTCATGTGTCAGTTACCGTTTTAAGCTCTTTAACAATTCAGATAATCCTTACAACACGTACAGATAATTGACACATATATAAAGCCTTAAGAAATTAGTCCCAATAAACATACCAAGTAAAAGATGAAGCTGAGAAATTCATAGCTATAATTGCCTATATTAGAAAGAAATATCTAATATCAATCATTTAAGCTAACATTTCAGAAAACAAGTAAAACCCAAAGTAGGAAACTAATGAATATCAGAACAGAAATAAAAACTATAGAAAACAAGAAATAAACCAATGAAATTAAGAATCAGTTCTTTGAAAAGATTAATTAAGTTGATAAACCTTTAATTAGACTTACTAAGAAAAAAAAATACAAGTTGCCAAATTCAGCAATGAAGGTAGAACTTTATTAAAATACTTACCAAAAATTTAAAGGTTTTAAGGGAGTATTATGAAAAACATAATCCTAACAAATGACACTACTTAGATAAAATGGACATGTTCCTAGGAAAACATAACACCTATTTCAAGAAGAAGTTTTTTAAAAACATGAATAGATGTATTTCAAGTATAGAAAATCAGTTTGTAATTTTAAGTCATCACACAAAGAAAAATACAAATGCAGATTGTGTCACTGGTGAATAATAACAAATATTTATGGATGAAGTAACAGAAAGCCTATATAATCTATTTCAAAAGATGCAGGAGGAATGATTTCTTAATTTATATTAAGAGAACAGACACAAATTCACACATAAAAAGCTAGACATATAATTCATGAACATAGATACAAAAATCCTTGACAAAACCTTAGCAGATAAGTCCAGTAATATAAAAAAGGATTACATACTATGACCAAGTGAAGTTTATCCCAAGAACATAAGGTACATTTGACACCTGAATATAAATTAATATCATATACCATATTAATAGAATAAAGGATAGAAACCACATAAAAATGTCAATTGACTGAGAAAAAAATTGAAAAATCTCAAAAATCATTCATAATAAATACTATCAATACATTAGAAATAAAAGAGAAATTTTTTCAAACTAAGAAGGAACATCAATTGAAAACCTATAGCTAACATCATACTTAAATAGTGAAAGACAAAATGTTTTTCCCTCTAAATTCAGGGACAAGGCAAGAATTTCTTTTCTCACAACTTCTGTTTAACAGTAACGCTCGGTGGTCTACCCAGTGAAAGAAAGCCATCAAATAAAATAAAAGTCATGAAAATTAGAAAGACAGTACTAAAACAGCCTGTATTCAAGGAAGACATGATTTTATACGAAAAAAAAAATTCTTTAGGAATCTGTAAGAATACTAATATGTGAGTTTAGTGATATTGCAGCATAAGAGATCAATGCATAAAAATCATTATATTGCTAGGTAACTAGAACAATGCATTTCAAAACATGAAATTAAGATGACATTTGCATTTTCTATAGCATCCAGACTAAAACAATGCTTAAGGAAATTTTTAGCAAATGAAGCAAAAAAAAAGCAAGGCTAGCACATAAAAAAATTATAAAACATTGCTGAACATAAACACGATCTAATTAAACAGAGAGATACACCATGTTCATGGATTGTTTAGACTCATCCAATAGCAATTCTTCGAATTTGATGTATAAACTCAATTCAATTCCTATGAAAATCCACAAAGATTACTTTTTTTAGAAATTGACAAGCTGATCTTAAAATTAGCATATTATTACAGCAGGGGTATCAGTTATATGAGTCAAAAAATGTAATCCAGTGGTCTCAATCAAGAGTGATTTTGACCCCATACTTGAGCAATATTTGGAAATGCCTGGAGTCATGTTTTGTGGCCATAATTGAGCAGAGGCAGGATATGGTCCTAAGTATCCTACAATGCACAGGGCCACCTCCCACAACAAAGAAGTGTTGAGCCCCAAATGTTAATTGTGCTGAGTTTTAGACACCCTGGTTTAATTGTATCAAGAAAAGATAGGTTCATATGCCCATCCCTTAGGTAGGGAAATACTAACCCACCAGACCAAAAAGATCTAATAGAGAAGAAAAAGAGCCCTTTCACCTCTGAGAGTGCCTTACTGGACACTGAAAACTCTGGCTGCACAAAAGCTCTCTTCTATATTATTTCATGTCTTTAAAACTTTTCACTTTTTATGTCCACTTGCTTCCAATATTCAGACAACTCACCCTGGTCACATTCTGCCAGAATCATAGCCATTTGCCTTTGCTAATGTTGGCTCTGAGGTATTAAGGACAATTTTTAAAAATCATATTCTTGCGTAGATTTCACATTTTTTTGTGTGTGTTTTGAAGCACTTGTCTGTAGCTTCTATATACTGAAATATTGTATTGAGTGTTTTAAAATGGCTGACTTCATTTGGCATTGTTATCTATCAAAGTGGCGATTTATCATTTTTCTCCCTTTATATTTATTAAACAACACAATAGCCCCCAAAGTCTCTAACTGCTTTTTAATTCATGTCTATGAGTTTTTGTGCTTCTGGGCTTCTCAGAGACCAGATTGCTTTGGGAAATTTGTGTCAACATGTAATAGTAAAATTGAGCAACTGCAACAAAACTAAAAATTACAAATTTGATTTTCTTCTAAAAAGTGATTATTTAGCTCTAAGGTAAAAATATAACTCATTTATAGGATGCAGTCTGTATCATGTGTCATTTTACTTTTCATATGATAGAAAATGATGCATCTCAAATCTGAATATTATGATGCTGACACCAAATACAATGTGTGGGTTTTCCCCCACACCACCAAGTTCTCCGACCCCAGCAGAATTTCCTACAATTCATGTCAGGTCTGATACTATCTACTCAGAGATATCAATAGTATCAGATTCCACAGGTTGAGGGCTCAGTCTTACAAGACAGCACCCCTCCTGCCCCCGACCTCCCCACTTCATACACCAATTACAAGTCCAGATTGTTACCTGTGCTTCTGACCCAGTGGGTATCGATTGGAGGTTCTAACAACTCCCTCCTTGGATATGATTAATTTGCTGGAGCAACTCACAAAATTCAGGAAACCACTTTACTGACTAGATTACCAGATTACAAAATAAAAAAAAAATCCCAACCTTCTAGTCACATGGTTATTTCCCCTGGCAATAAACCCTCATCCTTATGTGTTTTATAAAAATCACCTCATTAATATGAACTCAGGCGTAGTTAAAAGGGGTTGTTAAGAGTATTGAGACACCTTTATCACTCTGATCACTGAGGAAATTGCAAGGGGTTTAGGAGCTCTGTGCCAGGAATAGGAACAAGAACAAATATGTATTTACTTCACTTTATACCACAGCATTACAGATATGAAAATAAAATTTCCGTCTTAGCAGACCACTAGAAATTAAGTTCCTGTAATGAAATTTCATATAGCACACAAAATAACACAAGAAGCACTTCCATTGTCTTCTGCTACCCACCAACTTGGATGTTAAATCAAGGCTTGAATTTGTTAGCCATTACAAATTAAAGCACAAATTAGCCATTACAAATTCAAGCACATACTGAGTATCATAGCAAATTTTAATTTATTTAATTATTATCAGATCTACCGAAAAGCCATCCTTTTGTTTCTGTCTCAAGGAAATATGTATTTTGTTGCTATTATTATAGTAACAGTATTTTTTTCACAGTATTCTTTTCTTTATATGAATAAAATGCAGTTGGTTAGAAATTATAAAACTAGCTGTGTCATTTACAAAACCTGTAAGATTCATTGATTATTGCTCCCCCACCTCATTCTATAGCTTGCTAAAAGTTACCTTCTCACTGATGAAAGTCAACCAGGAGGCATGACATTATAAGCTATTGATGAAATATCTGAAGGGGGAAAATTTAATTGCGATTTACTGTGGAATTCCACTAGGGAATCTGTTTTAAGTCTTCCCAGTTAAAAGGTAATTTTATTTGTTTTCTCCTGCTTATAAGCCAGTTTTTAAACCATAGGTGATTGCTGCAGGGTGGTGCAATGATGGTTCCCAAATTTCTTTCCAGCAGATGTGATTGAAGGAATGTAAGCTCTTTCTTGCTATTCCTTATCTTAATTAAAACCTGCCTTTCCTGGGGACCACGTATGTTTCCATCTTTTCCCAGTGGAAGATAATAATGGAACTAGCTGCCATTTGTTGAGGGATAACTAATGTCCAGACTTCTTCTCAGCACGTCATAGACATTGCTTCTTTTACTAGAATAATAATACCCTAATTTTGACATTTTTACCCCAATTTTATAGAACCTGAGACTCAGAAGACCTTAATAAGTTGTTTCATGTTGCAAAAATAATATGTCGGAACATTTGAGTTGTAATACTTTCTCTTAGCCACTGAGTTTCCCTCTCCCTGCATATCATAGTGTCATTAAGTAGAGGGGATGTCAGTATTACCCAGACCATTAGAGCTGCTTCCTGTTCATTATATTTCTACTTTCTTGTATAAGAATTTTGTTTTAATCTCATGTTATTCCTCTAAGCTTCTATTATTTTACCCAATCATTTGAAAAACTCCTGGCTAATTCCACTGTCTATACTGAGCCTTGCCCCTGACCTTGGATGATGCTAACAGTCACATTGACAATCTACTTTATACCTTAATACTGACATCTCTTCATTGCTTCTGTAAAGCTCTGCACTCTGTCCAGCTCTACCCACGGATGTGCCTAGTCATCACCATTAACCTAAAATGTTAGACATATGAAATATTAAACCCCAGCATGTCGCTCATAACACAAGCAGTTGTTCTTCCATGTCTACTACTTTTACAATTTTTTATCTCATTGTTATCTTGCATGTGTTGACTTCTTTGTTTTTATCTCAATCTATTAACTACCTTGTTTTTGCGATTGCTGTCTTAATATAGCGAAACAGTAATAACACCAAAAATAATGCCATCTATTACTTTTAACAACTCTGTACTAGGCACTTTATATGTTATCACACCTGAGGATAACAAAGGTGAAGCAAAGCACCCAAATTCATACAGGATGTAAATGATATACAGTAATACCCTGGGTTGAGAGCATAATTTGTTCAGGAAACAAACTACTCATACTGCGAGATATTGCTCGTTTACCACCAAGTTAAAATATATTAGAAATGTTTGCTCGTGTTGCGGAATACTCACAAACCAAGTTACTTGCAATCCAAGATTTTACTGTAATTAGGATAAGAAAACACATCTTCCCATGTGATTCCAAAGTCATGTTCTTTTTACTATACCATGTACCACAGTAGCAAAGATACAATTCTTTAATTATCTCTCACCTTTATTTTGTCAGATCTAGTCCCACCTGTCCTGCAGAGTTCCACCTCAATATCATTATTCACGCCAATGAAAATTGGTTCTTGAGTCGGTGGGAGAATGAGACAAATTAGATATTGTAATGATTTTCTGCCCTTCAAAAGGCATATAATACATAAAGAGTATTTCATAATATAAAAATTTTATGGAGAAGGCAAGCAGAAAAAAAATGCCATAGAAAGCTCTTAGAGGGAGAAAAGATGTGGAGAAACATTATCACTAGGTCATGGTTTCATACTAGAGCTATGTCCCCAATATTGCATATGATCTCTGTATTATTCTAGTCAACTCCCATTCTGATTTATTTAAACTCTCACTTCAAACTTTATTATCCCTCAGACTCCTCAGACCTCTCAGCCAACAAGTGCATGTAAAAACACATACATGGATGCACACACATAGCAAATTATCTTCCAACCTAACTTATGGAGAAAACTGAAGTATTCAGGTAGAGATTTCTCAGTTAGTCTTCCTCACTTACATGTCATCCTCTTTATATAGACCTATATTCTCACCCACAGCATTCTTCCTTTTCCAGTAGAAAATGCGTCTCTCTTCACTTGCATTCTGGGATTCCAGCACCTCAGTATCTTGCACCATCAACCTATTTATTAATTATATCTTTTTTTCCCCTGTCAGTTTCTACTGCCTCAGGGCACATGTAATTGTTACATATGTGCTGCTTGCAAGACAGAAAGCAGCTATCAATGACTTAAAGAAATAGAGTTGCTGTTTTGTTTTGTTTTTTTATATAACAGAAAATCTGAAAGTAGGCAGCTGCTGCCATTGGTAATGTAGCTTAGCAATGTCAAGGCTGTATCTTAATTATTGTGGTCTTTGCCTCATGGTGTTGATATGCAGCTGCAGCTTTGGGCATTACACCATTTGAGAAGGCTGCCACAGACTTCCACTTTGGTCATGTTGGCTAACGTATATTGGCCCAATTTGTTTCATGCGGCCACTCATGCTGCTTTAGAGGCTTAAAGGGTAAATATCGAGGTTTTCAAGCTTCAGAGACTCATGCAGAAAGGAAGAAGGAAGTTGAGAAAGAGGACAGAGTTAGCTAACCCAGAAGATCTATCATAGCATTTATGGTTAGCATCTTCTGTCTTTAAAAAAAAAGAGGGTTGCACAAAAGAGGACTGTGCCAGATACAAAATTTTGATTTGCCTTCTATATTTATCTTCATGTTTCTCTTCCCTATATGATATTCAGTCTCTAATCCTTAACCCTTGCAGAGTTTGACTGAGCAACCCACTTCTTTACTTTCTGGATTTCTCTGTGTGAGCATGTCTAGATTTCTCTCTATTAGCATTCTGGGGATTCCAGAGAGGAATCCTTGATATAAGAATAAATCATTTTCTTTGCTGTTTTAACCACAAACCACAGCAAAAAGGACTATCTTGGGAGCTAAGTGATCCTTCGCTGTTTTCTTTTCAGTTATGAGTATCTGCATATTTTTATCCCTTTAATAGCGTTTTGATTTATTGTGTACAGAGAAGAAATAAAACTATGTGCACTAGAAAGGTGCTGTGATATTGCTAAAAGGATAAGGATATTGGCGTCGGAAAGACTCCAGTTCAAGTCCAGGCAGTATGAACTCAAGAAGATTAGTTCAACTCCCTGAATTTTTATCTTCAAAAGAGTGATTTTAAAAGATAAAATGTATAGAGAACCTATGAGAGGGCCTGATATATACTTTCCCTCCACATAGTAACTATACTATTGTTTTTTTTTGTGACACCACATACTAAGCACTGGACAACTAAGCTCCTGTCTAAGAAACATGAAACTAGGAAAGACACACAAAGTAACCAGGGTAATGGCACTGTTGATGGGAAAAGTGCATGGTGCTAGGAGAAGTCACTGGAGTGTCATCCAGACATGCCAGAGTGTCATTCCAGGAGGAGGCAATGTGACAGCTGAATGAAGAATGAAAAGAGTTAGGGGAAGGAAGAGACAGAGAAGCATTCTCCAATTAGAGGTGGCCCAGAGTCAAGACATACTGCAGAATCCCATCTATTCCAAGTTACTAACAGTAGATACTGGTGGGTGAGAGATACTGATAATGATGGAGAGGAAAGCAAAAGTCAAATTAATGAAGATTAGGACCAACCTAAATCTTCCCTTCATTTTCTGCCTCCAACAGAGTTAAGAAAGAGCGGAAGTTGAGGTATCAATCAATCAGAAGGGCAGCTGCCTCAACACTGCAACAGTGTCCAGGGCCACCCTGCAAATCCAGGGATTAACTCTTAGGAGCTGGGTCATGGGAAGTTTTAGGGCTGTGTGGCAGGGTTGTTGGGGGGGCCCAGCACAGTAGCTGTTTCAAATCGCTACGGAAAATTTTCAACATTTAAACAACCATTGTAATCAGCCTTTTGTGTACCAGCTACTTATCAGTTCTGGATTTAGGTTAGACTGGTAAATTAAATCACAACTGAAACTTATTTTTGCTTTGAACTTACTTTATTGTAATTTACCATTTTGCCTCTGTCGTGTGTGCATGCATGCTTGTGTGTTCTGCTGGATCTACACTCCAGCTATCAATAAATAGTCCAAGTTTCAAAAAGGCACATTACTTATTTATTGGAATCAAATTGTAAATTAAATTTACAGTTTTAAATTAAATTTATGGTATGAAGTTGGTAATTCTGGCACCATCCAGACTGTGTCATCCTGTTAAATTGAACTACAAATCAGAGACAATCCTATTTGTATAGAACCTTGTCATTTTCAAGGCACTTTCACATTATCAAATGTAATATTCACAACAATATGGCAAGGAAAATGGATCAGGTATTCAATAATTTACACTCTTCAACTTAACTTTTATTGCTGCATATCATGGGGAGCAAAAAGGAACAAGTATTATCATCTCGACTTTGTAAATGAGGAACTTGGGACCTGAGAAATAAATGTATCTTGACAGTTAAAATGAGTTTGGCATCTCTGGACTGAAATATATGAAGAAATATATGTGGGCATAACATTTTTAAAATTAAAGAATTTCACAAGTGTTTTTATTTTGATCTTTTAGATTAAAGAAAATTAGAGATGACTTCCCTCCAAATTCTCTAAAGCACGCAGATTACAAATTTTGGAACAAGAGTCTCATCTCAATAGTTTATTTTCAGTACACCATTTTTATAAACAGTAAAACAAATTGGTTTAGAATCAGTAACTAAAATATCTGTTTAGTGAAACCCTTTAAAGCTGGAATTCATAAAAATACCTTTGGGAAGACAGAAGACAACAAAAATTCCAAATGCACACAATAGAAGAATGTGGGTAATATGATGCCTACTTTTAGTAAAATTGCTTCAAAATACTGTCACGGTCTTTGTAAAAGTTATTACTAATGTTGATCACACTAAATAATTATTGAGGTGGTTTGAAGATACAGAATACAGGGCCACTGTACTCAGAACTATCAGTCTGGTATAGCTCATACATTTAAGGGAGCATTGTGGAAACCATTTTAATTCAGATTAGAGAAAAATACTTTAAAAAGTAAAATATAAGAAATTATGATCAAACATTTCAGTCATACATAAAACGTGAAGAGGCTTAATATACCCACTGAGAGACATTTTTACACCTGACTTGTAAAGTCAAGCCCAGCTGTGCTCTATACCCAAGAGATGTATCCAAAACAAAATGAATTGGAAAGGCTAATCCAAAAGGAATTGGTGAAGTGAGTGGAAAAATGAGAAAGCACTAGTAGTGATTTTGATATCAGATAAATTAGAAAATAACTTAAACAATATAAGTGTGAGAGATCTTATGGATACGTTAAATTTTATGCCCCAATAGTAGAGAATTTAACCTCTTCTTGTGTCCTCATGCAACATTCACAGAAATTAATCATATAATTGGCCGTAAAGGAAATTTTGATTAATTCTATCAAATAGATGATTTATGAACAAAACTTAAATGTGAAAAATTTGAAAGAACTCCTGAAATAATCTAAAGTAGACATTAATAAGTAGAAAAAAATATCCTTTGTTCTTGGTAAGAATGACTCACATTAAGATGTCAGTTCTCCTTAAGTTGATTTACAGATATAATATGATTTAAAAAAAATACAAAGACTATATGTGCAATTAGATTAGTTGGTTCAAAAGTTCATATAAACAAAATGATGAGGTTAGCCAGTAAATATTGCAAAAGGAAAACTAAAAATGAGGAATTAAAGCTGATAAAGCAAATATTAAGACATACTACAGAGACTCTGTAATTAAAACATTGTACTATTTGTCCATGAATAGAAAAATAAGCTAGTTTTAATTGTATGAGATATGGATCTAATTTTATCTTTTTATAAATGGATAACCATTTGTCTGGGCATCACTTATTTTAAAACTCTATCTTTGCTTCTGTGATCTAAAATGATTCCTTTAGTAGTAATATATCATATTAAGAATAAATTCAAGGCTGGCCGAGTGGCGCATTGGTTAAGCGCTGGTTTTGGGATGCCAGCGACCCCGGTTCGGATCCCACATGAGGGCCAGTGACACTGCCCTCTACAGCTAACAACAGCTCCACCTGGAGCTGGGCTGTGCGAGCCCCGGTGATGGTGTGGGCTGCAGCCCCTGCTGCAGTGGGCTGCCATAGGCTACAGTGAGTGGCTCGCAGCCAGCGCGAGCGGCTGGCAGCCAAGCGTGAGCTGCCAATAGCCACGGTGAGCGACATCCAGAGGCCAGCGACCCATCTGCCTCATCCGGGAAGAGCGTAATGACGATACCAACAGTGAAGCAACATCCTCTGAAACTAAACTGAAGAACAAAAAGACAGCAACTTGTCTGTTCCCCTTCCCCGATTCCCCAACGCTGTTCCCCTCCGCCAATTCCCCAATAAAATCTTTAAAAAAAAAAAAAAAAGAATACATTCAAAATGTGTCAGAGATATAAATGTTAGAAATTAAAATCATAAAAGCCCTAAAATATATATATATATATATATATATATATATATATATATATATACACACATATGAGTTGAGCGAAGTGTTCTAAACCTGACTTGAAATCCAGAGGCAATAAAATTTTGATAAATATGAATATATAATTTGTTTAATTACATGGCAAGAAAAAAACACTATAAATTGAAAACTAAGTCTAAAAACAATTGACAAAGGGAGAAAATCCTTGCAAAATATTTCATAAAAATTGAGGAATAAAGGACAAAGCATGATGGAAAAATAGGAAATCTCCTGAAATGATAATTCATAGAAAAGGAAACAAAATGACCCTGAAGCATATAAAAAGAAGAAAACTCAGTTAAAGAAATGCAAATCAGAAAATTATTGAGACATCATCTTGTTTACATATCTGATTGGCAAAAGTTAAAAACTAACAACATTTTGTTGCAATACTATGGGGAAATGAGCATTCTTACACATTACTGGTGGTAATGCAACCTGTTATAACCCTTCTGGTGGGAAATTTGGAAACTACATATATACCTGTCACTTGACACAGCAATCCCACTCTAGGAGTTGTACCCTGAAGATTAAATCATACAAACACATATGTGTATGTTGGTTTACAAACAGGCCACTGTACACAAAGGGCAAACAGAAACCAAGAAAAAAGCAGACCACTTCAGATTGGTAGGTGGCATATTTCATAAGCAAGGAACAAAATCAAAGCAGACCACAAGAGGATCTGACAGAAAAGGAAAAATACACCTCAATGAAGAAAACTAAAGCAACAGAGCCCACTGGTTGGGTTTTTCATGCTCAAAAGAATGCTTAACCTACATTATAAGCCTTAAATTAATTTTTAAATAGTGACTTTGCTGTAAAAGTCATAAAGTATCCATGATAGGCTATTTATACACAGAAAATAAAACATTGATAAATGCTTCTGAAGGAAAATGGATTAGTTAATAAGGGATACCTCATTGAGATTTTTCTTCTGGCACAAAATATTAAGTCCAATGCTCACCTAGCTATAGGTGTTTTGCAGACCATTGATTCCATTTGAAAGGTGGGTGAAACGATCCCATTCACACACACACACACACACACACACACACACACACACACACACCCCACACACAATTTCCAAAACAAGTAGAGTTCTACATACTAAATTATTTCTCAGAATGGGAAGACTAGTGTCAATAGATGCACTTCCATGTAAATGGTTACATTGGAACCTAAGCTTAGGTCATATTTAATAGAAAAATCATATGAAAACATGATTTCCCAGTGACAATAATAAGATAGTGAATTTAAAGTCAGAAATTTTAAGTCAATTTCCAAATAAATGAAGCTCTGGAAATTCCATAATTTTGTTATTTTCACAGATTTCCCAAACTGAAATTACTACCCTCCATTAATACCTGTTTCTCCCCTTACATTCCTGTCTTTGCTAATGGCTTCTGCTTCTATAATTTGTCCAAATCAGAAATATTCTCATGTTTCTTTTCCCTATGCCTTGATAGAAAACCAACTATCACATCTGATATACTATATCGTTATTAAGTCTTTAATTTCTTCTTTTTCTATTCCTATGACCATCCTCCTTGTTCAAATTCTCATCCTCCTTGCCTTAGACTATTACTTTTTTTCCAAGTTTATTTCTTTTCCTTAACTATCTTCACTGAGTCAACTCCCCATAGAATTATCTTTTTAAACAGATGTTATTTTATGTAATCACCAATGACCCAATATTTTCACAAATCTACATATATGAGTATCAGCATCACTTAGTGTGGCCTATAACTTTTATATCCTTCTCTCCTATGATTATCTTAACATTACAACCATGCGTAATTATTTGCCATTTCCCAAACAGCATGTCCCTCAGGAGAATCAGTACATTTAATGGTTAAGAGTGTGGACTCTCTAGGGAAAGACATCTTGGTTTAAATTCTGCTTTGCCACTTATTAACTATGTGACTTAGAGTCCTCTTTCTGTGTCTTCATTTTTTTTAGCTGTAAAATAGTAATATACATGGTAGCTACACTTTTGGCTGTTGTAAAGAATTAAAGGGTTAATCCTCCTCAGGAATTTAGAGACTGGCACAGAATATAGTGATGGTTCAAATAAATGTTAAGTGTAATGGTGATATTGATAGTATTGATGCTGATGCAGAAGCAAACCTCAATATTCTTGTACATGTTTGTTTTTTCTTTCCTAGAAAGACGTTCTTTTCCTCTCCAGTTCTCTGCTTGGCAAACCCTAAGTCACATTTCATGACGTAGGCAAAGTTTCACATGATAAACAAGTCTTGCCTGAGCTCACAGATATATCTATTTCAGAGCATATCCTATTATATTGTACATGCTTATTTGCCTGTTAATGCATATAATAGTTATATAGTATAAATCTGTGTGTATTTGTAAAATGATTATAATATTTCCTACGTCATAAGATTTTATGAAGATTAATGAGATAGCTATCAAAAGTACTTACTCATCAGGATCCATGTAAGTGTTATTTATTACATTTGAGTTCCTTAGAGTGGAGAGTGCCCTATTTATTATCACATCTCCACTACCCAGCATGTATATGGCACTTAATAAGCATGATCATACTTGTCTAAGTAGAATGAAAAAAAGTTAAACTCAGAGAAATAGAAAGTAGAATGTGGTTACTAGGAAAAAGGGTGTGGAGGAAATGGGGAGATGTTGGTAAAAGGATACAGAAAGTCAGTTATAAGATTAATAAGTTCTATAGGTCTAATGCATGTCATGGTTACTATAGTTAATAATGTATATTATATGTGAAATTTGCTAAGAGGGTAGATGTTGTGTTTCCACCAGACACCTACACCCCTACTCACACACACACAAACTATATGAGGTGATGAATATGTTAAGCTTGATTGTGGTAATTATTTCACAGTGTACGCATATATGAAAACATAATGTTGTACTCCTTAAGTATATACAATTTTTTTTGTCAATCATACCCCAATAAAGCTGGGAGAGGGTAGATTCAATAACTTATTATACAAGTTAGCAAAATATAGAAAATTAAAACAAATAAAGGACTTCCATTTATAGCCCCCCAAAATAAAATTTATAGACATTGGAGAAATTTTAGCTCAAATAAGGAATACTGTTAAATTACAGACCATGAAACATAAGAAAATATTGCCCCCAACAGTGTTCATTAGTCCACATCTCAATGCCACTCTCAAAAAATTAGTCTTCTTGTGTACCTCTTCAAAATACTATAAAATTCTAGATGCTTGAAAGCTGTGACTACAAGAAGGCTCCAATCCAGCCCTGAACTAATAGCAACCAACTTGAAAATCATAAGCAGAATCATTGAATTCTGTGACCTTTTGAATAGCCTTTATTGACTACACTAAATAAATGTCTACATACACAAAAAGGATGCCTAGCAGCATTCTGTCATTAAATACATATTTATTATAAGTCTACTCTGAGCCAAGTGTTGTGCTAGGCATTGGGACAGTGCTCACAGAAAAAATCTATTTACTCACAAGGAGATCTGAGTCTAGGGAAGACAGGCATTAAATAAGAACAGCTCTTACCTCTAAAGTGTTTCTCAGAGACATTAAAAATCAAGATAATCACAGAAAGTGCACTAGTATGTTACTGTCTGCCCTTTATTACCTTTTAGTTTCCATGCCAATTCCATTTAGTCAAGTTGACAATCTTCACAGAAAGTCACACAGACAGCCATTTAAAGATGTCCTATCATAGTTCCTGGAAATCGACTATTAGGTACCTTAGTGATGCTGTTGGTATATGAAATTCTTGATGACCTCCTACTGAACTGAGAGCAACTGGACAAATTTTAAAATGGAGTTCAAACTCTCCAAACACTAAAGGCTAATCAGTGGCCCTTAAGTAACTTGTCACTGTGCAAAGACATGGCACTCAATAAACTCAAGCCACTCTCTGTCATCTTAAAAGGGCCCATACTAGATTTCTCAGGTGTCATTTTCCTGGTCATGGATGGCACTGCTGCAGAAAGGGTTTTTCTTCCCTCGTGGCCACTTGCTCAAGCTGTCCATGGGAAGTCTCTCACTGCTAGGAAAGACAGTGTGTTCTCAAGAATTCAAGAACCCTGAACTAGATACCTGAGAACCAGCCTAGCATCTTAAATGATCTCAGTTGTCCTGCCTGTCAGCCTTCAGCATGGTACACAACAAACATTTGAGATATTGTCTTCATAGGGCAGAGGGAAGAGCCCTCTAACACATACTTAATGATCACCAGAGTTGATCATAGTGCAAAGTCCAACCCTAAATTCAGAAAAGTGGCCACACTTCTTGTGTGAATTCATTTGTCTTCTTTACCTCATTGTTAAAAGTGACTCAGCTTTGGGTTTAAAGATAACGACTTTTAAAATGTTATAGCACACATTATCTACCAGATGGAGAGAAAGATTCTTCTGGGGTTTTAAAACAACACTAAGACAGGCAAGCAAAAAGCAAAGCCATATATTTGTTGGACAGCACTCACAGATGAGTCAATTTGAGGATAATGTTTAACACTTCTCTGTGTATTTCACCCCCTAGAGTATAGCTCATATTTAATCCAGCTCATCCTAGTCTAGGAAGTTTCAACCTGACCCAGCATGGATTCCCTAGTGCTCTGTGCTCAAGTGACTCCTCTGGATTTTATTCCAGGAGTGGATTATGGGACAGGAAAAGGGAGAGAAGAAGGGATGGTGGGCTTGGAACATCAATCCATGTCAAGCATTGAATAAGGTTAGCTAGTATTACCTTAAATAGTCAAGTGGTTTTACTTCAGAAAATTACTGCAAATGTGACTCCATCAAATCCTCCCAATAAGAACAAATACTCATTAGGGACCATTTTACAGAGAAAGAACCCTCAAGGAGGTTGAGTGAGTATAGAAATTGCACCTGAATTTGGGCTTTATTCTACGTTTTGTATTCTTTGCACCATATCTTAACTACTAATAGTTGGAGTTCTGAACAGTTTGCATATTTATCTAAGCAATAAGGTATTATGTGGATTTTAGTCTATATATTTCTGAAGTGCAATTACAACATGTGAGTATACTAACCTTCATAATAAGGTGAATGTATTTTATCCAAAAAAAACAAGTATATCTCTCATTATTAGACAATTAAAGCATATGGAAATAAATCCTATAAGTGTGTGTATGTGTGTATGTGTGTGTGAGAGAGAGAGACACAGAGAGGGAGGGAGGGATGGAAAGAGGGAGGGAGAGAGAGAGAGAGAGAGAGAGAGAGAGAGAGAGAGAGAGAGAGAGAGAAATTATGTATTTTTTATTAGGCTTTACAATATAAAAACTTCTCAGAGATTTAGTTCAACTGCATATTTGGTAGATGAACACAGTGAGACTCAGTTTAAGTGATTTATAGTTTATTAATTTAGCTAAAGGGCACAATTGTCACCTAAGCCTAGTCCCCATATTCTATTTCTCTTTCTGCTATATTTGAGCCTTTTTATAATCCAGTGAAGTATTCAAGGAGGGTCTTATCAACATTTTCATATAAGGAAACATATCGAGAGTGACAGCTAGGTAAGAGTTAGAGATTCATCTTCACAGGTAAGAAACTTTAGTGTGATATGGCTGATTAGTGGCAAGAATAGGATTGAAACATGGGCCTCTCTGTCCCTCTCAAGAGCTTTCCCAGTAGACCATGCTGGTACCTTATCTTTACTTTCATGAGTCTACATACTACTTCAACTCTCTAGCACTAGAAACAAAGGAAAAGATAGCTACATATTATAAGAACTAATGTCAACACACCAGATAAAGTAGAGCTCCTCAATGCAAAAAGGATTTGGAAAAAAAAATGTTCTTGTGAGATTAAGTTATATGTCTTGGTTTTGTTTAGATGCATGAGGCTTGGTTAGTTCACGTTTATTTTTTGCCACACGGTGGCACTACTAGAAACAAAATACATGGAAATAGCTAGTCAACCCTTGTAAAGTACTTACAGAGTAATTATCTAATAATCACTACTAATTATTATTAAATTAGTCTACCACCTAATTTTTTTATTTGATGATAAAGAACAAAGTAAATAATGGATTTGTCTCTTAGAACAATCCAAAGGAGGACTATTCTTCATTTGGCATGACAGGAGGAAATCTCTGCCATTTGTCTCTAGGAAGCCAGGAGAAAAGAGACTCCGTGAGGAAGAGTGAGCAGGAACATTTTATACATGCAAGGTGAGATAAAGTGTTACTTACCTGCCTTCATATTTTTATTGATTTCAAGTTTAAAATATTAGGGGGATTTAAGGGCTGTTTATCACCCTTAAACATTAATGACAAAATCATAAATAAAGATCATTTAAAAAATAATAGCAATGACCACAATGCTGGACTGTTCCAACAGGTAAAGGCCCACAGTGTCTACATCTCCTTTTCTGCTAGGGTAGAGGCACATGTTTATCTGTGTGTGTTCATATGTATCCATATCTTACACCCCAGCATTATTGTCAGGATCAAAAACTGACAGATCTGGCTAAGACACAAGGAAACAAGTATAACCTTTCAGGTGCTGTCTTTATCTCTGGGATTTGCTAGGAATAAATACAGTTCTAGTTTAGTGTTGTGCCCATATTAATCTTTTTTTTTTTTTTTTACTTTTATTAGCATTTATTTGATGCTGAATTTATTCCCGGTACTCCCGGGCCATAAGTTTTTGTTTCTTCTGTTTGTTCTGGGAGATCTTTTTCTTCTGTGCAACCTCCTCTTCTGGTTGAGGAACAATTTGTTCCTCTTCAGTTAGGATCATTGCTGACCTGCCCCTGAGCTCTGTGAGTTCTGCGAAGCATCTTGGGAGCTTTGTTTACCTGGATGTGTTCAATGACCAGAGAGTCTACATGTAAACCCTTAAGTTCAGCATCACTCTCTGCATTCTTAAGCATGTGCAGTAAAACTTCTGCACTCTTTTTGGGCCACCGACCCTGTGTCTAACCCCATTGTTTCGCCTGGGCACGCCTCCCAACTCCACCATTGTAACAATGGAATGGCACACGTTGCTTTTGTAATGTGACATCCTTTAGATACTTGGTGGCTTTTGGATATGCATACCCTTGATGGCCTGGGCAATTTCACAAGTGTTCTTCAAATGAACATGTAGATTTGAACCTCTCAAGTTACATGATTTTATGGGGTTCCCTGTGCAAGCAAATAGGGAGCCATTTTCAGAGATCACCTCAGGCCGCTTACTGGAATAGGAAGCCCCATATTAATCTTTGAAACATCATTTGCACCTTTAAGATCAGAGAGGTCAGTTGACTATTGAGGACTGAAGGTCTGGCATGGATTCACTGATAAATTCTGAGTTGTGGTGATGATATTGACATCAGATATGAATCTATAACATTGGTGTTTTTTCCCTGTTCAACTCTAGCATAGTCTTTTGTGAACAATGTGTGAATGCTTTTCTTTCTACTTGACTGCCTCAGGCATAAAGGGATGCCTGTCTTGGTTTTATACTGTTTGGACTATCCACTATGGTTTATCAGCCTCATTTAAGATATAAATGATTTTTTTATCCATCATAAAAGCAACGAGGAAATTAAGAAAATTCTAATTATAAGCTACCTACCTGATAACCTATTCAGAAGAAAAATTCTGAAGACCACAATCTGGCTTATATGAAAGAAAAACCATTTGTGTAGACTTTGAATTTTCACTGTAATTACTATGCCAACTTTTTATTTGTTTCCTGACTTTTTCTGTATTGGCAACAAGCCTATCTTTGGGATTGCTTCTCTGGAGGCAGGAATTTCCCCCATGCTATCAACAGCTGCAGCTTTCCCATATCCCATAAAGTTTAATTTTAGATGGGCAAAACCATCTACATTTTTGCAAAGCTCTTTTTCTGAAGATGGCATAGTAACCTGCTTGGGAGTTATCTTTAAAAAAGTTAACTGTGCTCTAACAAAGCTAATTTTCAGGGTCAATGTGGCAGTATTTACTTTTCATTTCATTAACAAATGAGGGATATGCACTTTCAACTTCTAGTTTCTACCCACCCTTCTTCCCAACCTTACCCATGTATGTATCTTCTTCATATGAATTATTCCTAAACCTACTAAAACATGCTATTCACACATCATCTTCTCTAGAAGTCATTTATGCCACACTGCTTTTCTTTTACTTCTTGGGAGCCCTCCTCTGGGTTTTCATAAATCACTGGGAATAATGGGGCTCTTATTATAATCACTGCAATCATCAATTCACTAGTCTCTTACAAGACTGCTGCTGGGAGGCAATACCTTTGATTTTCCTCATTTTATTTTCAGGATCTGGCCCAATACTCCTCTCCTTACAATACAGAGTAGGGACTTGATGAATGTTTGTTAGCCAGGCACTCAATGAGTTCATACCATTTGTTACAGTCTGAACTACTCTCTGAAGTAAAGGCAGTGGGGAAGGCTATGCAAGTTGATAGAGCAAGAAAAATGCTGTTATTTGCTGGATAGGACACCTTGCCACGAAGCCCAGCCAGTCCTAGAGCTCATGTAGAGTCTGCTGCTTTGACTAGGTATGTACTGTTTGTCAACTGAAGAACTCCCTTTAGAGGCACTTCATGTCTCATCTTTTTGAGTCAGTTACTATTTACATCCTTAAATATGCCTATACCTAAAGATCTTCAAAGCCATACCATCCAGCATACTATACAGACTAGTCAGAGAGTTTGACACCTCTGAATATATGCCAACCCAGAAATCTGATTATAGAAAATTAAATGGTTTTTTTATCATATCTGGAGGTATTTTGAGGAAAGCCATTCTGTGATAATCATGTGGAAAACTATGGAAGATATTCCCTTTGTGCAGTGAATACAGCCCTAGTCTAATGAATCACAATGGAGCATAATAAAACTCTTGAAAAACATGTTAATTAATTACAGATTGTAAAAAATAACAAATTATCTCTCACACATGATGAATCTTCAGTAGTGGATGTGTGTCTGCTTTGGGGAGCCTCCATTTTTTTCTTCTTTATAGTCCTCTCATTTATTTTATTGCAACTGTGTTTTCACTACTGAAAGTTTTTCAGACACAGATTGTAAATAGTAGTTATATCTTCCCAAATTCAAGCCTAGCATGACCAATGAGACCAATTAGATGCCTCTTTCTCAAAATTTGACAATTCAGTAGAAAATGGTTTGGTTTCCATTTCTTCTGAGTACAAGGATCTTAACTGGGTTGTTCCTGCTGTGAAATTTTTGTTTTGGTCCCTATCGCTAACACCTACACCCTAATGATTCCGAAGCCTACTTTCTAGCTTTTTGGCTTTCCTTTAGAGTATTTTCTCTTCCTTTGATCTTCTCTTTCAGGGTTCTGAAGCAAGTTTGTCCTTTTCAACAACACAAATGAAGACAATATAGACACAATAAAATATAAAATTCTACCAAATGAAAGAAGAATTGATGAAATTAAGATACAAATATTCCCTTTTGCATTTATTCAATGACTTACATAGTTTTCATTAAATGCAATGTACTCTTGGAGGTAGGGGTACAGAGCTGACCTCACCATAAATTAAATCCTGACCACAGGGAGGTTATGTGATATATAGAATGAACTATCAGGCCTAGGGGGAGATATAAAACATCCAAATAGGTGGTTCAAAGCATAGTACAAGGTATGAAGAAACACTATATGAAAGACCCAGATACATTACTGTGGAAGTTCCAAAGGAAGTAAAATTAGTTTGTGGCTTAAGGACAAGTAATCAAAGTATTTGTTAAAGAGGAAATAACACGTAGTACATGAAGAGACAGAAAAGTCAAAACTTTGTTAATGGCATTGAAAATGTGAGAAAAAATGTGGAAGTCAGAAAGCATGGAGATGATTCAATCAGTAGGTCATTTAGACTGAAAAGTCAACTAAATATAAGGGAACAGTGGGAAGAGGTCATAATCAACCAGGGCAGAGATTCATGGAAGGTCATCATTTCTTTGTAAACAACTAGGAGTCAGCAAGCTTTAAGAAGGTTAGCCTAATAGTTCCATGGAGGATGGATGGGAGGCATGACAGAGCTGAGAGTCCTACTGGGAGATCATCATTACTGTCCCTCTGAGAGGTACGGAGTGTGAGCTGGTCTTTAAAATTCTGAACATTTTCACCTTATAAATAGGGATCACTGATTCTCACCCTTTTGTTTTCTTAACAAGAAAAACAGACTCTTTGGTAAATCATTCCATTTTAGAGTAACATCCAAATATTACAGAGAAAATGTTAAAAGTCGATTTGAGTCAGCAGAAAATTGAAAGAATAGGCATTGTTTAATTTTTTTGCAATGTTGATATATATCTTCAGTGGATTCTATTCTTAAAAGCACAAAGAATTCTGAAAGACAGGGGTATTTCTCCTCTCTAATTTTCTCTCTTTCTCTACCTCTATTAATTGGCCCTGATTTTTTAAAAGAATATTTTCCCTCTTTACAGACAAGGTAATAACTTGACCACCAACATACTTAGAAGGTCATTTATATTATGCTTTCTCATGCAATCCAAAGCATGACTCCCAGAGAAAGAATTTCTTCCATCATATTAGCCCTAAGTATAGACTGTGCTTTCAATGAGCCTCATCGAATCATTTAGTATTCAGTATAACATGTTCAGGCACCAAGTTTGGCTGGGAGAATAATTTCCAATCTAATTTTAAAAGCCATATGTAGAAAGTGATATCTAGGCAATGATAGCTGAGGCATTTTTAAAACTAAAGACACACCATAAAACATGCTAGCTTCCTTATCAGGTGCATGTTATTCTTTCACAAACATTATTTCATTCTTCTCTTAATAAACAATTGCATTAACAAACATCCTAATGTTGACGGTACTTTTCCTAGAAGTGTGATGAAAAATCAAAGCGTCAAATTAAATGTGAAAAGGCCCCACAGGTCTTACTAGGAGCCAAGACAATAATAGATGTGTTTAAATGTAACACAGAAGAGACTTATGGCATCATATATATTTGGCTTATACTGCTATCAGGCAGTGTAATCAAAAATCCTGCCAAAATCCCAATTAAGATGCTTCATGTTTGCTCAGGGCAAGCCTTCTAAAATTTCAGTGAGAACTGCTGTTGGCTGACTGGTAACTGTGCATAAGATATGCCCTGGTGGGATTTTTCCATTTCCTGCCAGCACGGTACAGTGCTTTTTCCCAATGGCTTGTTAATCTGCAAGGGTCTCAATAGGTCTATTACTATTTGCTAAAATGGATTTTAATGAAAACTGGCAGGTATTTGTTTTTACTTAAAGGCCAATATATCCTAGACAACAGATGCCCAAATCTATTTAGAGAGTACCTGGGAAATATATATTTCTTCGTGTTACTCTCACTGTTATTTTTACTGCAAGAAACTCTTGACTTCCCCTAGAGTACAGCCTGCTTTGTGAATGTTAACTACATTCATCTTCACAGCGTGGTGAACAGGTGTCAACTCTGACTATCCTGGTTTTGTAGATGGCGAAGCAGAGGCTCTGAGAGCTCACATGACTGGATCAAGGTCATGAAATGACCTGAAACTTCAGCTGTCCTGAACCTATTAGGTTTCTTTTAATTTAAATGAGGGGCACCAGTTAAGTAGAAAACAGCCATGATAATTCTAGTCCACCAGATCTGACAATCAGGTTTGCAATCTTGTTGCAACGATGTTGCTAACTTTTTATATATATATATATATCAGAGGGATTATTCATTATGAATTTGTACTGACTGAACAAACAGTTAACCAAGTTTACCATTTGGAAATGCTGAAAAGGCTGTGTGAAAAGTTAAACAACCTGAACTTTTTGCCAACAATTCATGGCTTTGCATCACGACAGTGCACCAGCTCACACAGCACTGTCTGTGAAGGAGTTTTTAGCCAGTAAACAAAAAACTGTATTGGAACACCCTCCTTACTCACTTGGTCTGGCCCCCAGTGACTTCTTTCTTTACCCAAAGATAAAGGAAATATTGAAAGGAAGACGTTTTGATGACATTCAGGACATCAAGGGTAATACAACAACAGCTCTGATGGGCATTCCAGAAAACGAGTTCCAAAATTGCTTTGAAGGAGGGACTAGGTGCTGACATCGGAGCATAGCTTCCCAAGGGGAGTATTTTGAAGGTGACTGTAGTGATATTCAGCAGTGAGGTATGTAGCACTTTTTCTAGGATGCGTTTGCAAACTTAATAGTCTGATGTCTTATATCATACCCAGCATTTTGAAGTTGACAGGGGATCTTGTTCCCCAACCCAGATATAACAGATAGGAAATCCATTGAAATGCTTCTCTGAGGACCAAATGTCTAGAGAAGAAATTTTTCTGTCCAGATTCCTTCTGCTTTTGCTAGAAGAGACTCCAGAAAGAAAAGGTTGATAGGTAGAAATTGTGGAAAAACTTACTACCCACTTCTCATGTACACAATTCCTGATTAACACCACCTATGGCTCTCTCTTTTCACATTTGTTTTTAATTCCAAATGTTGGACTCATAAGGCAGTGTGTATTTGAACTTAAGCAGAGATCCCAAAGAGGTCCAAATTGAATTATAATAAAAAGCTTATAAGAAGAAGTCCTGGGCCAGCCGAGTGGGATGTTGGTTAAGAGTTGGCTTGGGACATTAGCTCTGAGCAGCAGGGCTCCAGTTCTGATCCCAAATATTAGGGCCAGTAACACTGCCCTCTACAGCTAAGATGGTGAACAACAGTTCCACTTGGAGCTGGGCTGCCATGAGTCGCGGGTGACAGCATAGGCTGCAGTGAGGCTGCAGTGGGCTGCCATAAGCTACAGTGAGTGGCCGGCAGCCAGCATGAGCGGCTGGCAGCTGGTGTGAGCTGCCAAGAGCCGCCATGAGTGGCCATCCAGTGGCCAGCGACCAATCTGCCTCACCCGGGAAGAGTGCAATGACAATACCAATGTGGTCCAGTGAAGCAACGTCCTCCACAACTAGAATGAAAAACAAAAGGACAGCAACTTCTCTGTTCCCCTTCCCTGATTCCCCAACACTGTTCCCTTCCACGAATCCCCCAATAAAAAAACAATCTTTAAAAAAAAAAAATAAGTCCTTATGCATTCGCTGCTCATTTTGTTCCAAATCTTTTCAAGGAAAGTATTCTTAATAAGAGTCTTGTATAAAATCATAGGTTTTGTGGTCAGAATGTGTGTGTGTGTGTGTGTGTGTGTGTGTGTGTGTGTGTGTGTGTGTGTTTGTGTGTGTGTGAGAGAGAGAGAGAGAGAGAGAGAGAGAGAGAGAGAGAGAGAGAGAAATGATGACAAGTAAAATCCTTTCAGTTTCAAAAAGGTTTATTTTAGATAAGCAAAAAAATAAAGTCATGTAACATATATTGTCTGTCAAAATGGCAAAAATAGATATATTTTAAACTCAAAACTAATGTCATTTGTTTTATACACAGTGAACTGAAATTGATTCAGATCATTCTCTGACGTAAAAGTAAAAAACATAGAAAAGGAACAAAATATAGCTGCCCAGAACATCGTGATTGTATTATAATACTTGCGGGGTCATTTTCCATAATAAACACTAATCATTCCCAGGAAATTTCACCCATTTTTATCCCAGTGCTAAGTGGATCACATCTGATCAGCCCATTGTTTTTTCATGTAATTTGAGAATATTTATGAAAATAGGTCAGCCAAGAAAATTTATTACTTTTAATGGTTATTGCTTTTTTGGAATTAAAGTCACAAAAACTAAGATGTTATATCTACTAATTTAGGGGACAGGGTTGGTCTAAATACACTAGAGAGAGACAGAAGCAGAGGACCAGAGACAATGAAAGGGAGACAGAAGATTCTTGCTCAATCTAGAAGATGATATAAGTTCTAAAAACTGATTTATGAAAAAGAAAAGTGCTTAGGCATATACCTTAAGAGAAAGCAAATACCCTGTTTAAAATTTGGAAATGAAACCTTTCAAAATGAGAATCACAGAAGCGTATAAGCTTCAGAAGCAAGAGGCAGCATTGAAAAGAGTAGCGTAATATTTATGTAGAGCCCAAAATATGAGAAACAAACAATAAATCTAGTGCCTCTTCATAATGTGGTTGACTAGATCAGCGTACAGTGACTGGTTTTCCCAGTTCTAAAGAATGAGATGAATAACTTTCAAAGCAATTAAAAAAAAATTTATTTTTTCTTTTAATCACTTATTTGAACCTCCATGAAAGTTGCCATTTTCTCTGTTAACTGTTGGATTCTGAGAAAGAAGCTAAGATTAGATGTGCAAGAGATTATTAGGCAAAAATCATGTTTGAGAAAAATGGAAAGGAAGTCAGAGAAGGCAGGGAGAGGCATCGGGTTTAGATAGGAAGGAGAGAGAGATGGAAGGATGGCTGGGTAGGAAAGCTCTCAGCTGCAGTACAGTGTAAAAAATGTCCACCAAGCCAATGGTGGGCGGCGGGGCATCCTGGAGCCAAAGCTAAACTTAGAGGGGTCCAAGTACCTTAGAGTTAGATAATTCTTTGTTGTGTGTGTGTGTTACTGTCCTGAGTATCATAAGACATTTGCAGCATCCTTGACCTCTACCCACTAGATGCCAGTGACAGCCTTCTCATGACAACAAAAGAAAAATGTCTCTAGATATCTCTGAATGTCAACTTGGGGTAAAACTGCTTCTGGAGAACTAGTGCTTTTCTTGTCCTTCGGTGAGAGTTAGTATCCTTGAAGTTCACCCCCTGAACATATGCAGTTTCCCCTAAAGTTGTCTTTTCTCCCATGATGCAATGGGATTTATTGCTTAAACCTTGCCTGCACATCCTGGGCACAGATTTTCTCTATAGCTAGTGTGTCCTCTGGTGTCTAATAAGGAGTGATTTCAACCTAAAGCCTTCCTCACACTTACTACAAATATAAGGCTTTCCCCTGAGTGTGTCCTCTGATGTGTGCTGAGGGTTGACTTGTCACTAAAGCCCAACTCACATGCACTGCACACATAAGACTTCTCTCCAGAATGTATCCTCTGATGTCTTGGGAGGGCAGGCTTCTGGCTGAATCCCCGCCCACACTCTCTGCACACAAAGGGCTTTTCCCTGGAGTGGGCCATTTTGTGTCTGGTTAGATTTGCTTTCTGTCTGAAGCCTTGTCCACACTCGCTACAAACGTAAGCCTTCTTCCCAGAGTGTGTCCTCTGATGGCTGATGAGGTGTGACTTCTGTCTAAAGCCTTGTCCATATTCCCTACACACAAAAGGCTTCTCTCCCAAGTGTGTCCTCAGGTGGGCATTGAGAGTCGACTTATGTCTAAAGCCCCGCCCACATTCTTTGCACACATAAGGCTTCTCTCCTCTGTGGGTCCTCTGGTGTATCATGAGAGCTGACTTCACACAAAACCGTTGTCCACACTCTGCACACATATAGGGGTTCTCCCCTGAGTGTACCCTCTGATGCGTGTTGAGGTTTGACTTATCACTAAAGCCTCGCCCGCACTCCCGACACACAAAAGGCTTCTCTCCTGAGTGTGTCCTAAGGTGTCTGATGAGAGTTGACTTCTGGCTAAAGCTTCGCCCACATTCCTCGCATGAGAAAGGCTTCTCTCCAGAGTGTGCCATCTTGTGTGTGACTAGGTTTGACTTCTGGCTAAAGGCTTGCCCACACTCTGTGCAGAGATGAAGCTTCTCCCCCATGTGTGATCTCCTGTGAATGATGAGAGCTGATTTAGAGCTAAAGTTTCGGCCACACTCACTGCAGAAATAAGGTTTTCCTCCGGAGTAGGTCCTCTGAGGAATGAAAAGGGCTGCCTTCTGGTTAATGCCTAGCCCACAATTTCCACAGCTGATGGCTTCAAATCCTGAGATTTCTACCCACTTCAGTACTTGGTCTGTCTCTAAAGCGTTTGCCTTCTCAGCTGAGCTGAACTTGATTTCTACCCCTGTCTTGCCTTCCCTTGGGCTTATGAGCTGTCCTTCAGGTGAGCTGGAGAAAGTCCTTGCAGGAAGTGTCTCCCTTGTCCTCTCCTCCAATGATTTGGAGCCTCCTTCTCTGTCTTCACCTTCCACTCTGTCACTCCAGAAGCTTTCGTAAGAGAGTAGCTGCTGCTGCTCTTTCTGATATGCTGGGCAGAGACCCGCGATCTGGAGAGCTCCCGCAAACCAGCCTGGGAAGCTTGGGAGGGGATGGTCACGTGGCACCTGCTGACATAACTGCTGTCTGCAGAAGTCCAGAGGAGAGGAGGGGTAAGGTTGAATTTCTGGCTTTGGATCTACTGCACAGCAGCTGGGTAGATGTTCTCTGTCCTCTCTCCAGTGCTCTTCCCCCTGCTCTAGCAGGATAACAAGTGTTGGTTTGGAAGATGGAATTCCCAAGGAGAACAGGTTTCTGTAGTTTTCCAGCATCACATCCCTGTACAGGGTCCTCTGAGCAGAGCTCCACAGCTTCCACTCTCCCTGGGCAAAGTCCACAGGCACATCATGGAATGACACAAATGCCTCTTCTCTCCTGGTTCTCAAGAGCCCCAAGGCCATTTCTCTGGTCTCCTGAAGGGTCTCCCTGGAGAAAGATGGGCTCTTCTCCTTGTCCAGCCTTGGCTACCGCAGAGCCATCTATGGAGCTCCCAGATGTGGGGGCTTGTTAGTCACAGAGGTGCTGACGCTGGTGGGGAAACAGTTGCTATGTCTGTCCCATGACAGATATGATAACTGTAAGGAATGATGGGTTACAGGCAGCCTGCCACCTGTCTTTCTTTTAAAAGTTATGTCATTTTAACCTTTACATTAAGGCTATCATCTATTTCAAATTCGTTTTTGTGTGTTTGGTGTATGCCAGAGGCCAGTTCATTTTTATCCTAATGGGTATCAAGTTGTTCCAACGTTTGTTCAAGAGACTTTTCTTTCCCCTTTGAATTACATGGGCACTTTTGTTGAAACCAATGGGTTGTAGAAGTATTGTGCCTATTTCTTGACTCTTTTCTGACCTCTGTTCTGTTCTACTAGCTTTTGATGGTGACTGTAGTTGACCTGGAAGGCTTGGCTGAACTTTTGGATTGGTTTGCTTCACTACTGGTTTCAAATTCCACACAGTACTGAAATACTGTCATTTGGAGAATGCCCGATACTAGGTGCTTCTTTCATTCACCAGGGCTTTACCACTGTTTCTCAGTTAAATGAGGTTGGGGGTTGGGGGGAGAGGTATCATTGCTGAGTGGAGTAGGGCTTCTTCAAATCTACAGTCCTTTTCAGCATCTCTCACTGTCCCCAGTCCTGGCATGGCAGTCTGAATTCAACCCTAAAATGGGCCCAGGTGACAATAGCTGCTGCTCTCTCCTCCTCTCTGAAGCATTTGTTTCTCTCTGGAATTCAGTTCATTTAGCTTCTTTATATCCACTGCTCTTCTCTACCTTCACAGAAGAGTATGTTTTTTATTGTATTTTTGTCTGTTTCTCTTGTTGTTACTATCAGAAAAAGGTCTTTCTGTTCTTCTATATTCTAACTGGCATCAGAAGTATTCCTGGCAGGGATAAAAAAAAAAAAATGAAGGGAAAGTTTAGAACTGTTTATTAAAAAAAAAATAAAAACTTGCATTTTTGAATCTTTTGTTCTAATTACTTTATCTTCCCTTTATCATGGCTATCCAATATTGTCTAGTTTTTCTTCTGCCATTAAACTTGACTCAAGTTTTTGGAACCATCACTAAGTTTAACAACATTATTCTAGAATACAGTGGCAACGTTTACCTTCCTTTTGTGAACAGGAAAAAAAATTGATAATATAGGTCCATATGACAGTAGAAAAACAGAAGTCAGCTTAACAGTTTTTTCTGCTCATATTTTTATTTGATCATTGATTATGTTACCCCAAAAGCTTTCTCGATGACCCTTGAGAAAATCCCTTTCAGCAGAGACTGAGGAATGCAAAAGACCAGTAGTGTGTTTGTTATTTCTCAATTTAAAAGGAGCAGGATATATATCATTTAAATAGAAAAGAGGGATAAATAGAAAATATTATGAATAGTAGAAATCAAATACATTTTTTAAAGTAAGCTGGAGAAATTGTCCCTGTTGGTTTAAGTGATATAGTGAAACTTAAAAATGATGACTCAAGAAGCTAACAGCAATAGCATTTAATTTGGACATGAAACTAGCTATTGATTTACAAGTAAATCTCAGTCTTAGATTCTGGCCGGTAACAATTGTACAAGCCCTGTCAAACATAGCTTTATTGGATGTACACAGCATTTGAAACTTTTTTTGTTTTTTTAAAGATAGCATTCACTGAGGCACTCCAACTGTCTTTCAAGGCATAAAAGTCAAGTGAACAGACAATCTGAAGAAAAAAAGTTTCCTTGCCTGTTTTTTATCTACCCACAGTTATACTCCCTTTCCAATGTTTCAGCATTCAGACTACACAGGACAGAGTATTTAAATAACAGCACTTGTCACACAGAGGGGCTGATTAAATAATAATAATAATAATAATAATAATAATAATAATAATACAAATATCTTTATGTTTCATGTAGGGGCCAGTACCAAATACAAGATATCATTCAAGAATCTATATGCCCACTCTAGAATCCTTTATGGGTAATATGAAATAATAAAATATGTATTCTCAGCATTTGATCTTCATAGAATCAATATAAGTTGAGCTTAATGCAAGATGATTGTCAAAATATGAGTTGCTCAAGCTACAAATCAGGGGAAGGGGTATAAAAGGAGTTCAATGGTCCAATATGTTTGAGAGTCAGAAACTTCAATATACTTAAGCTTACTCTCAAGCTCTAAGATGGGGACAAGATGGGGTGCAGTGTTTCTGAAACTTATTAGATTAAAAAATCATTTTCCTTTTCTAAGAATACATTATGGGTTAATTACACTGAAATAAAAAAGTGTTTCAGAAAAATATAGCCTAATTTTAGTAAGCCTCATGTGCTTTGTATTTTTTTTCCCAAAGCCCTGCAAGATGTGTAGTTTCTTTTATCCAAAAATACAATAAACATGTCCAAAAGGAAGTGCTTTATTGCATTCATAGCTCTTTAAAAATCACGATGGTAATTGGAACATTTATTTGATAACAGGTAACCAGACAAACTCCAAATAAATGGAGAAAAATGTATAGTAGAGCATTCATAAAAGACTGGTCTCTGTCCTTGCTTAGTGCTCATAGGAGTTAAGTTATTAAACAGTGGCATTTTCTTCCCCCATTTCCTAAGTACAGCATGCTTCAGACCCTTGTTCTGTGGTAGTGTTGTGATGTGTGTGTTAACAATGTAGATGTATGCATGTGTATTTGTGTGTTCTGAGTTTTAGAATCTTTGATGAATCTAAACAGTGAATTCCACAATGGAAAAGACCAGCTGTTACCATTTTTGTTTTCCAAACCTGTAACTGTGCCTATAACAAAGAAGAGCTTCAAAATAATCAGTATTTAAACCACTTCATCTAGATCCTTTTCATATGAATGTGCTTTGTATTCTACAGTTTGCCCGATCATTTACATATGACATGTACTATAGCTCAATAAATATTTATTAACTGCCTAATATGATCAGGCACTAGGCTAAGTGCTAAGGCACCTTTGATTACCACTGTCCATTTATCAAGGAGCTCAGAAAATTGGAGCACAATTGACTTTACTAGTATGGAGGTAGTTTGAGTTTCGGAACTTCAATTAAGAGACCTAAACAGCTGTGAAAAAGCTACTAGTGCAATAGCACTTAGGTTCCTGAACAATCTCTGCTTACTCAAGAGAAATTAAGATGTTTATTCACCCTTAACCACCTAGAAAGCAATATATCAGAGGTATAGTTACTGAATGGATAGAGACTTGTGGTCTTCTTTCCAGGTGAACAATAATAAATGAATGTCAATTTCAGTACAAGGGTCAGGGATTAAATATAAATAGCAGCTTACAAATATTTCAGGTACTAGATGACATATGGATGTTGCCGTGAAATTTCAGCTATAGGACTGGGTGGTCAGTGATGAGGATGGGAATAAAAATAAGAGCATATGAGGGATGAAGGTGTGGGTGGAGGGGGAAGTAGGTTAAGGTAGATCAAATTGCAAATGAGTAAAAGTGAAAGAAAAATAGAGTGAAATTAGGGTTCACATTCTAATAACAGTGCATCAGCAATGGAATGAAGTTCAATCATATTTAAGAATGAGTCCTAAGGATCCTGGACAAAGATCCTTGCAACACTAATACACAGTACTTTCTACGTGAAATCTGCTATTCTAAAATATTTTATATAAAATAGTATACATACTCATATGTGTGTATATGCATATGTGTGTATACACACATATGTGTGTGTATATTTATAATATGAGGTAGATACTATCATTTTCTCCATCTGAGGGACGAGAAACTGAAGCATGGTGAGGTTAAGTCACTTCTCAGTCTTAGAACAAAAGACAGAGCTAAGGATTCAAAGAAAGCAACCTGATTTGAGTCCTAATCAAATAATGTACTATTTTCCTTAATATAACCCCCTAATATTGGCTCAGATAATTGTATAAGAAGAAACTGAGCCCACAGGCAGAGCAGAGAATAAGGAGACAGAGTAAGCCATTTCCTAATAATTAGCTAAGAAATTATAGCTTGTTTGATTATGTGTTTGTTTTAATTTTGAATTGATATAGCAATAGCCCTGTATCTATATAGGAATAAATAGTCTACACAGTGTCTTTTAAAGAGATTTTACTTAAATTTGATTGTGCTAATTATAATGGGAGGCTCATAAACAAGGAAGGAAGATGGCCAAGCGTTGGCCACAGAGGATGACAAGAAAGCACACTCAGCCCCCTTCTTCACACCATTATTACCCTATGGTCCTTAATGAAATCAGAGTAATGACTGCCAATCGTCAGGCTTCCACAATGCTCTCTCCTCCTCCCAACATGTGTCAACTATAAGCCTTTAAGAAGGATTTGGACTAGTTTCACACATTCCTTTTCCATCTCCTCATGATTGAAGAATTAGGTGGTCTTTATATTACTATCTTATGAACTGACTGATAAATAAATGATAAGGACATTAATAAAATGTATACACCTTGGTATAACAACAGAGTCAGAACTAGAACACTGAATCAATCTCTCACCTGAATCAAAAACCAAATTTTTGCTAGAACTATGTTATATATATTATTCTTGAATTTAATATGAAACACAGTGCTGACTGCATATATCATTTTGGATATCCTTAGCAAAGTTTCAGAGGAAGGCATGAGGAAACATGTATTGAGTTCTTATTATTTACATGAGTATAATAAACCTTTCGGAGTAAATCAAACAGTTATTTAAATCTACGTAAGTGAAGAAAAATCAGATTGATAAAAATGGAAAAAGGCTTTTGGTTCTATATTCCTAATTCTTGAAAATTCTAAAACTAAGAGCTTACAATAAAATGTTAGCTGTAGCTCCCAATATACTATAGCTTTATTTTATTTTGTAGTTTCATCTCTCTAGTCAGTCCCCTTACAGAAAACAAACTGCATTAAAGAGAGCAAAGATCACATTGACCATTATGTTGTCTGCCAACCTCAATCTCCTTTAGAAAAATCTTCCTGTAAAATACTTTTCAAACTTTCAAATAGGCTATAATTAGAGCCTGTGAGACAACCAACATTTTTTAAGTTAGAAGACTCTTAATGATTACTCCATGATTATTTTATATGTGTTAGAAAAACACACACTTTACTGCCCCTGAATTAAAGCAATCAAAAATAAAATAATGGCTTCAACTCAGTAGTATACGCTCCTAGCATGGATTACAGAGGGTAATGAGGTGACTCCTTTCCCACTACTGGACTGCTTGCATAGTGTGTGGGCAAGTTACTTCACCTCTTTGCACATCAGTTCTTCACCAATGAAATGCAGAAAATACTGTAGAACAGAATACCTACAGTTAACAATACTGTATTGTGCACTTTAAAATATTTTAACAGGATAGATCTCATACTAAGTACTCTTACCACAAACAACAACAAAGAACAAAACATCCCCAATTGAACCACAAAAGAATACAACAAAATTTTGAAGGTGATGGATATGTTAGTGCCTTTATTGTGGTGATGGTATCTCAGGTGTATGGATGTGTCCAAACTCATCAAGTTGTTATACATTAAATATTGCAATGTTTTGTATCCATTAGACCTCAGTAAAGCTTAAAAAAAGAGAGAAGAAAAAAAAATGGAGAAAATAATATCCCAACTTCATAGCACTGCTTCTTGGAAGGATAAAGTAAGGAAATGCATATAATAAATGCCCAAGAAGGGTTGCTAATTTCCGTTTTTTGTTCTTAGTATTATTAATGAATCTCTTACCAATTTTATGCAATTTGTGGTTTAAAAATTACAAAACACAAGTCCACTTGGATTTGAAAAAAATAATAAGCAGCTTTCCTACTATCAGGTTCCAGAAACTATGCACTTAACCCTTCTACTGGCACTTCTCTCGCTATGCAAAGTGAGCTAGTCTTCCTTACAGGAATCCCAAGCTACCACAAGAAACTAAATGCCAATATAAAAATGAAATAGAGTATTACAGGATTGGGTTAGTATCAAGTACACTTAATTGCCCTTCTTTGGAAATGAGCAGGAAATTCTTTCAAATTTAGCTGAACTAAATGGATAATTTGTCATTTGCTAACTGCCCATCTTAAGCTATCTCCATTTTCCCAGATGTATATTCTTTCTTGAAGACTTCTCTGAGTTCCTGCTCGTAATTTTCAGTACCTGAATCACCATAGATCCGTGTTCTACACCAGGATAGACTATGATATTAACTGTTATTAATTGACCTTTTAATAGTTGACTTAAAAATAGCAAACAGCACAGAGATATAGCCATCAATGGGAGGTTCTTTCTCAACCCTTTAGCTCCAGAATTCTCTTACTATGCCTTGTTGAAAATCTATGTTATTCCAAAAGGAAAAACAAAAAGAAGAAAACAAGGAGACACCCCAAATTTCCTTCTTACCTAGAGCCATTCATTGTGTATTGCTTTCTAGATCCTTTGATGTGAGATTAGATCTTTACCTTCCAAGGCATGACAGTGTTTTACACATTCAAACACAGTTATTAGAGCTTGCCTCTATGTTTTGCTCCAAGAAAAAAAATTTAACAAGAAAACTTTTTTTCCCCTCAGGGTTAAATAGAACCATCCAGGCCCATTCCAATGTCATTTTGCCAGTAAAAAGAATAAGAAACGCTTTCTGTCCTGTAAAAAAAAAAGAAAAAAGAAAAACAATTGTGACGAAACAAAGTTTTGTATACCCAGCAATCTCTCTTAACTGAGCTTTGTCTGAGCCAGGAGCTTAAAAGTGAGGCATACTAGAATAGCTTAGTGTTGACATATATTTAAAATTGGGCTCTGTGTAATTATTTGACAGACAGCTTTTGGGTAAAAGCATAACCAAACTAAGGAGATTTCCACTAACATTTTGCTTATCTTATGTAGAATGAATTAGTTAAAAAATATTATCAATGGAAGAAATTCTATAATAAAAACTACAATGTGAATTCCTAACAAATAAATATTGTATCTGTCCTCATTTGCAGGATATAATAAATTGGTATTTTTTTTCTAATGAACACTATTCAATAAAAACAACTTGGAATAAAATAATGCAAGATGATACACAAGTCAAATTAGGGAGGCTCATTAAAATCTGTGCATCTTCCAAGGAAATACAATGTTTAATAACTCATTCACTGTTTAACACATTTACACACTTAAAAGCCACACAAACTGTTTTATTACTGGGTTTCTTTTTTTTCATTTTGAAAAAGGATTATATATTTTTTCATCTGTGAGACTCCAAAAATGTAAGTGCAAAATAATTAACCATTGAGTTCTTGCTAATTAAATCAGCAGAGGAGATTTAGCTGACACTATGCTAGGTACTGAAATTAAGAGACTGTCTCATTGCATGAAACAGAGTGCATTTATCACAGATAAGCCTGCAGCCTACTTATTTGATTTAGCAGTTAATGCGTAAGGGAAATGAATCTTCCCAGCATTGTAGGCAAGAGGTGCACAGCTGTCTTGCTTCTAATTATCTGGTCTAGAGGTGTTGAAGCAGAGAGGATATACACACTGTTGTCCTTAAACTGATCCAAAATATACTAAAACGTAAAGTGAGTTTCATTTCCATAAATTGACTAGACTTATCATCAAAATAAATAAAAAGAAGGAGAATTTTCAAGATGCGTGCATAAACATGTGTAAGCTGTATTCAAGCACGATTAAACATCAAGGAATATAAGGCAGCTTAAATCATAAAATATAAATCAAAACAACTAGGCTATCCTGTGCTTTTTCAAAAACATAAAATCTGTCTCTTCAGAAGTTCTGTCACCCATGTTTTAATACATTCCCTTGTTAATTTATTCAGATTTATTGAATTCCTGTAATATGCCAGCCACCATGCTAAGCGCTGTAAACACAGCTATGAGGGACAGCACATTCCTCTTGCCTCATATCCGTCCTTGTAACATATTTGATAGAAAATTGCTGTGAATTTTGGATATGAGTAGGGAAGATATGAACTTACAGATGTAACTTAGTGTCTATCTGTTAAGATATAAGTCTATTGACAGCCAGAGAAATTTTACTTAAATATCAGTGGCTAAATAAATACTGCTCATAGATTTCTAATTTTTAACATATGTTTTGGAGTTTTCTTGACATTTTTTTTTTTTAGAATAAAAATTAGTTTTTGAATTAACCACATTAACTGAAGTATCTTCTTCATATTTTTTAAAGTAAATACAATACATTGATTTTCAAAACTTCCATATTCCTAACATGTAACCAGTTTTCTTAAACAGATAAGTAATTTTCTTTTCAATGTGTTTATCTGCAGTTAGGATATATTAAGTTAACTTAATTCCACATGACTTTTACTTGTTACTTAGTATATTAAATTAATATATTATTTAAATACCCTGATTTTGAAGCAAGGGCCATGATAAAGCAAATAATCCCCAATGATCCTATCATGTTTTCAATACCACCATGATTTAGAGTTTGATCATAGGCAGGAATATGGAGTTCCAGGGCAAAGGAATCAAATGACAAAATACTAGAAGCATATAAATTTGAGCATTTAACTTTGTTCTTAAAGTTCTACAAAAATGCTCTACAAAAATGGGGAATAGAAATAGTAGTAAATCAACATTTCTATAGTGGTCTTAGACTTCATGCAAGCACCTAAAATAAATTTCATCTTATACCTAAAGAACATATTTCTCTCATTCTTGACATTTTACAACCTTCTGTGACAGTTAAACTAGTTCAGTTAAGTAAGTTCAGACTGGCAAATAGAAAATATTTTACAAGATTTCAATTATGAGGAGAATAAACTAGAAAAGAAACAAGCCCTTCACATATCCTTTATGATCCACCATATTTATGTAGCTTTCCCCAACTAGTCTACCCCATATTGGTATACTGATATTTGTGACATTTATCAGATTCAAAAAATACTGATTTACTGATTTCTAGTATATTCTATTATAATACAGAGGGTACCAAAAAATGTATATACATTATAAGAAAGGAAAACTATATTAAAATTGTAATAATATATACCAATAACAAAAGATAAATACAAGTCACATTAGACTTCTGCAATTACAAGAGATGCTCAAAGTGGTTACCATCAGTGTCCAAACACTTCTGATTACGGCAAACTACTGCTTGAGCAACATTGACCAAAGTGTCCACTTGTATACATGTTTTTCAGCATCCCCGGTATTTATGAGATTTTTCATGTGTATGAGGCAAGGACAACTAAAAGATGTTCTGTAATGTCATGATTATCTGCCCTGGGTTTGATATTAGAAAATCCAACATGAAAACCCAACTCTGCTCGTTTATAAATATAGATTTCTGGTTGTTACAAAATACATTCTTCCTTTCCTTTTTACTAGAATCCCGATTTGCTGGAGTAGCAAAGCACTCAGATAAAAAGTTGTATTTCCCAGCCTTCTTTGTAATTACATGCGACTCTGATATATTCCTGGTTGCTGATTCTTAAGTGGGAGTTTTTAGATGAGGCTTTAGAAAGCATGTTTAAGATGGGACAAGGACTCAGCTTGCAAGAAACTGATGTTTCTCAATCTGAAAGGAAAATTAGATTCTAGAATTTAAGCAAATGCTTTGACTATGAAACAATGGACACAGTAGTCATGGATGGGTTTATAGAAATATTAAAATCCCAAACCCTGATTTCATCATGGAGATATCACACTGGCCCTGACTGTGATTAAAAAATGAAATCCTTATTTTATTTAAGCCACTGTTTAATTTTGCTTATTCTTTTTGGCTAAATGAAATTGCTAACTAATACATTAGCATTACCTTTATAATATTAAATCCAATCTGAATTTCAGTTCAGTATTGAAAAAGCTTCATTCATAAAATGGGTATACCAATACGTTATTTTAATAAATAAGAGAATCAAATAAGAAACATAGAAGTAAAGGGCTTATCATGATGCCTGCTAGAGTATTTGCAATCTGAGGATCACAATAATCATTGTTATGCTCTGAGAGGCCATGCCTTTTGTTTCTTTTTTTTCTTTTTAAAATTTTTCTACTTGATATGTTACACCTGATAAACAAATCAGGCAAGCAAATATTTAATGGCTTGATTTTAAGATAAGTATAACTCTGTGTCTTTACATGTCTTTTTATTCTTAAATCTAACAATATACATAACCATTCATTATAGACATTATAAGGTTATTTTGCTGGACACATTGGCAGGCATATTATGAGGCATTGATTTTAAAGTTTGTTTTTCTAAAACTTTATCTGAATTTAGGCCTTTGAGAAATCCTAAGTGCTCCTTTCTGTTTATCTCAAAATACTGAAGGAAAAAATGCATTAAAATGGAATAAGCTAAAGCTATCATGAAAGCAAAAGGAATGGAACAGAAGGGAGAGAGAGAGACAGAAGGGGGGAAAGGGAGAGAGGGAGAGGGGTGGAGAGGAGGGAGGAGGGGAGGAAGGAAAGAAGGGAAAAAGGAAAAGATTATGAGTTTATTTTGAGTTTCATTCCTTTTAAATGAATGTTTGGCTTTTGCAAGGCTCTAGAAAGGCACAAGTTGTATTAATTCAGACAGCATCTGAATTGTTTCAGATAAACAAAGAATTAAAAAGAATTATTGTAGTAAATGTATTAATAATTTGAAGAGATTCTTGTCAGTCAAAATGAAAAAATAACAAACAAACAAAAAGTCCAAATGTGAATGTCCCATGCCACCACTGAAATCCTTCTGTGGAGCCTTCTTTCTCTCAGGAAGAGTCATTACATGGCACACATCTTTCATTATATAACCCTTGCTTACCTCTCCAGATGTCACCACATACACACTCCATAAAATTGGCTTAAAAAAGAGAACTTTATACAGTGCCTCAACCATTCTTGTTGCCTCATTTCAACTGGCTTCTTCCTAAGCCCTTCCATTTATCTAGCATGTACTCATCTCCTCTCATCCTCTGACTCTTATCTCTGGGGTCTCAGTAAAGGCATTCTTATCTCTGTGAGATTTTTTTGATTTTAGGGTTGACCTTTAAACTACAGGATACCAAGTTCAATTTGAGTTTTAGATAAACAATTAATAATTTTTAACATATGCAGTATGTTCCATGTAATTATATACATATGTTATACAAAAAAATTTCCATAAACAACGTTGTTTATCTGTGATGCAAATTGAACTGGGTGTCCTATATTTTTCTTTGTTAAATTTGGTGACCATTCTTCCTTCTGTATCATCACTGACCAGGCATCAACATCCCCCACTAGGTTATATGTCCACCTTGAATACCCCAATAACACCTTCTGTGTACAGTGTTATGGTTTGCTTCTCCGCTAGACCACCATCTTGAAGGCATGAATTGTGTTGTGCCTCATTCCTTTTGTATCCCCAACACCTGTAGCGACTCACACACAACGGAAGCTTAACATTCATTCCTTCCTTTGTCTGAAGGCATGGCATTTCTCACACTAAACATCAACCCTTATCTACCATGTATGAACACAGATTTGTTTTTATTTTCCTTGAGAACATTTTGAACTTTCCTCATGTATTTTTAGGAATAGAAAAACCCTGAGCCTATTTATTACATTATTTCTGGTCTTTTATTTTACCCTATTCCACTAATATCAGGGTTTCATCTTTAGGATCTAAGAGCAGTTTGAAATAAAAAAAGGATTTTATTACCTCCTTGCAATTCAGCATGAAAAGAATGCTAGTTCATTTTAGAATAGAACTCTTATACCTATAATATCTATCATAAAATTTGTTATCTCTCCTAAGTAGGCAAAGAAAAAGATAAAGATTATGGTCAAGTTTAGTGTCTTCAAATCCCTTGCTATTATATAAAAAATTTATGCTAGTTTCTTATTCACTTATGAAGTAAAGGTCCTTTCTGACAGCTAGCTTTACAGGGACCATTCCTGCTTTCCATGGTGACAATCAATTCTTACCCTAGTTTCCTCTAGTCATAGCAGTCTTCCAGGGTTTATACTACATTTTATAGCACAAACAGCTAAAACATATACTTAGAACAAATAATGTTTTTGCTCATATAGAAAAGGTTTTCTCACAGGTTAAGATTATTGTGGGGCCAGCCGAGTGGTGTGTGGGTTAAGAGTTGGCTTGGGGGCCGGCCGAGTGGCGCATTGGTTAAGCGCTGGTTTTGGGATGCCAGCGGCCCCGGTTCGGATCCCACATGAGGGCCAGTGACACTGCCCTCTACAGCTAACAACAGCTCCACCTGGAGCTGGGCTGTGCGAGCCCCGGTGAGGTGTGGGCTGCCATAGGCTACAGTGAGTGGCCCGCAGCCAGCGTGAGCGGCTGGCAGCCAAGCGTGGGCTGCCAATAGCTGCGGTGAGCGACATCCAGAGGCCAGCGACCGATCTGCCTCATCCGGGAAGAGCGCTATGACGATACCAACAGTGAAGCAACATCCTCCGCAACAAAACTGAAGAACAAAAAGACAGCAACTTGTCTGTTCCCCTTCCCCAATTCCCCAACGCTGTTCCCCTCCGCCAATTCCCCAATAAAATCTTTAAAAAAAAAAAAAAAAAAAAAGAGTTGGCTTGGGAGCATGAGCTCTGATCAGCAGGGCCACAGGTTCGGATCCCACATGGGCCAGTGATGCCATGCCTTCTCAGCTAAGATGGTGAGCAACAGCTCCATCTGGAGCTGGGCTGCCGTGAGGCAACAGTGTAGGCTGCAGTGGACTGCCATAAGCTACCGTGAGTGGCCGGCAGCCAGCGTGAGTAGCCGGCAGCTGCTGTGAACTGCCATGTGCAACTGTGAACAGCAGTCCAATGGCCGGCGACTGACTGCCTCACCCTGAAAGAGTGCAATGATCATAATACCAACATGGGCCAGTGAAGCGACATCCTCCACAACTAGACTAAAGAACAAAAGGACAGCAACTTGTCTGTTCCCCTTCCCTGATTCACCAATGCTGTTCCCTCCCCAATTCCCCAATAAAATCTTAAAAAAAAAAAAAGATTATTGGGAAATGTCATAAAGCTACACAATTCTATATATTTTGGTTTAAATTGTGGTCAACTGTAACCTTCAGACTTTTTGTTTATTTGTTAGTTTGTTTTTCTTCTATATTTATTTCTACACAGTTTTATTCCTAGGCAGTTATTCTAAATTACACCGACACACTCACATTCATGCACACTTTTGCTTTTAAGCATACTATTGTGACTATATTCCCACCAAAATTCATTTTCTATGTATGGGACTAATTTTCTTGTTTGTCAGACCTCTCTTGATTTTTTTTTTTACCTACCTTTCAGAATAATAGTAATTAAATCTAATATAGTATTATCATAAACTGATGATCATGCTCTCAAAATCTGTTGAAATCTTCCAAATTAAACTTGGTCTCTCCATAGATATGCCAACTCAGGGCATAACTATATAAAACTTTTCTTTTAAAGGCAAAGAACATGGTATATCAAGAGAAACAGAGAGAGGGCTTTTTCTATCTGACGTCTAAGAGCTGTCCTGTGTGCAAGGTCACCAAGGGTCCTTGTGTCTCTGGCTTGAGCCACCAAGATATATTCAAGGAATTTTGGGTTTCAGGGACTGAGGCCAAGTTTGTCAAACTGGTTAGGCTAGTTGCAAACCATTAAGTAACTATAAAGAAATTGACACAGAGGGTCTCTAGGGAGTTTCCAGTCTTAAACAGTACATCTTAAATTTAACAGTCCTTATCTGGGCTAAGAGTCAAAACACTAAACATCTAGGTATCCCTGGAGATAAAGATAGAGCTTCCTTCAGCCTAGCTATAAATCAGCTATCTCCACAACATCACATGCCTGTTTCTTTTTACCAACGTTTAAAAACAAACAAAAATAAAAATGTGAATATAAAATAGACACATTGTCTTATAAATGGAAAAACCAGTTAACATGTTTATTTAAAATTTCACCAATCAATATCAGTCAGTATTCATGCCACTCAAATTGACATAACCATTTGTATAAAATATGTTCTATTTTTTTTTCTCAGATGTATAATTGATATTCTTTTTGTCAATGTCTTGGACTTTTAGTATACTTAATTTGGCACAAAATATGGAAGAAAAAAATTTTCCTTTTACTATATTGTTATCAATCTTTTTTTCCCACATGTTAAACTCACCACTAGCTTCTATTTGAGTGAATTCCAAAGAGAAACTGTCTCACAGACTAATGATCAGTGTCTAATTATAATGGTGTTTCAGCTGCCCCAATCTGCTCAGGGCCTCTAGCCATGCTATCCCTATGCTACTGGCTTGGGTAGTCCATAATTACACTCTGCTGATTCTCAATACATTAAAATGCTAATGAGTCCGGTACTCATATGCTCACTCATTCACTGAACCACAAATAACTGCTGGGCACATATATACTCCTTGGTAACCACAGTGCTAAGTAATGGAAAAGCAAGAGCAATAGGGCTCCTGCTCCCATGTGTGTGTAGGCTGATACAGAATACATACAGGAAAACAGGAACTTACACAGGATGTTGTAAATGCTATAGTGAAATTCCTGCTAGGTTGAAGCACACAAGAGATACCTAAAGGGGGGCAGGGTGTCAGTGAAGACTTTCTGAAGTAAATGGTAGCTACAATATAAAGAATAAAGATAGACTGAAACAGACTGATGGGATATAGAACATTCTATTGGGTTGTCGGAAAAGTCATGATACATTTTTGCAATGAAAAGCATAGAAAAAATACATCATGACTTTTCCGACAACCCAATAGGCAGAAGGATCAGAAGGAGCTTAGCAGATTTAAGCAAGTGAAATTAATACTCTATGTCCTGTGACATTGAGAAAATGAAAGAATACATGAGACTAGAGCAAGAGAGTGAGAGAGCGAGAGCGAGAGCAAAAGAGAGAGAGAGAGAGAGAGAGAGAGAGAGATTGGTTATGATTGTGTAAAGTACACACCGGAGGGCAGCTCTAAAAGAAGAGAGAAGAGGTTGGGGTATTGAGATAATGTAAAACCTTAGAAGACCTGGTAAACAATGTTAATAATAGAGAGAAATATACCTTAGAAAGGGGTTTGATAAAGGCCCCTAATTTTCCAGGTTTCCACAAGCCAGACATAGGAGAATGGTTGATGTAACATAAAAATCATTCTTCACATTAGTGCAGTTTCAGACTCTTAACTCTTCCAAGGATACCTTTCTTCATCTCGCTACATTCCACATCCTCTTTGATGTGCCCATCATGTCTCCTCCCTCATGAAATCTCCCATTGAATTAACTGAATAAATGAATTTTCTCCTTTCTCCAAATATACGTAATGTTGCTTTTTCTTTTTCCCCCTTGTGTAATATCTTGAACACATTCTCTTGAGCTGTATATATTTTAAACTTATCTTCCCCTTCCAGTAGACTTCTTTCTTGAGGACATGTCTTAACTATTTTAGAATCCCCTATAATATGGTCTTTGGTGATTTATAAATTAAACAACACTAATTAACTAGGCACAGGGAAAACATAAAAAAAAAAAAAACCCAGAAGTTATGGTTTTTCATAAGACACACATCATAGCAGAACATTATTTCATAAAATGCGTAACCCAGTTTGGGATAAGGTGGTTGGAAATTCACACTTTTTTTACAGTTATTTGATTCTTAATGTTAGTTTGGCTGATACTACTGCTGTAATTTAGCATATACTTTCTTCAGTTCAAAGAAAACCATCCACCATTGATTAAAAAAACTGAAGAAAACACTAACTTGTTGGTGGATTGAACAGAAGGTCAAACTCAAAGAAAAGTAATTATATTTACTTTTAAACAACATTTCCTTCTCAGGAAAATGTAATTAGCCAGGTATCTGAATGCATTTCTTTAATGAGAGTACTTCGGTTTAAAATAATTTGTAAATAATTGTTCAACATATTTTGGAAAGATGAGAAATACTGTTTTATTTTCTATTTAAATCATGCTAATCATTTAGGTAATGATTATTCCTTGCTGATTAGCAGAGGTTCAAGTCCCCTTACCAGAAAAACAAACAAACAAACAAAAAAAACATAGAATTCCACTCTCTACATACACTAAAATTTATAATTATTGATATGATCTCTCTCCCTCTCTCTCTCACACTCTCTCTCCCTCCCTCTCCTACCCCCAATGTGAATAGTATTTGTGAAAAGAAATTACATTTAAAAAATCAAAATCCAATTAGATTTGCATTCATTCTAAATGATTATGGCCTATTGAGTGCCTTCCTGCCACCTTCCTAAAAGTAGTATACATATAAAACCTGAAGAATAGGGGCCTGTGACTTTGTGCAGAAAGAAATGTTTTTTTTCTTTCGTCTTTTTGTGTGTGAACAAATTTATAGATTACAGACTCTGAATTTGAAAGGACATTACAGGATCTGATTTAGCTGACAATCCCTCAGTTCTCTTGAACATATCCTTGTCAAAAGATGATCTAATAGTGATGAGAAATTTCTTATCTGTCAAAGCCTACAATTTTCATCACCGGGCAGCACAATATTCTGCTTCCAATTGAGAGCAGTCATCTCCCTAAACATCTACCATTTGATCCTCATTATACATTACCACCATGAAGCCAGAGAGAAGAGTTTCTAACTTTCTATGATGTGTTATCTTTCAAATATAGAGGGTGCCAAAAAGTGTATACATATTTTAAGAGAGGAAAACTGTATTAAAATTGCAATACTCAATATATACCAATAACAAAAGATGAATATAAGTCACATTTGACTTCTGCAATTACAAGAGGTGCTCAAAGTGGTTACCATCAGTATCCAGATACTTCTGATTACGGTGAACTACTGCTTGAGCAATGTTGACTGAAGTGTCCACTTGTATATTTTTTGTCACCCCTGGTATTTGAGACTAAGGAAACAACATTGTTTCCTGTCATGCCTACCCTTAAGGGTAGGCATGTCCAGCTCCCTCATCTGCTTTTCAAAATATCCTCACTGTCCTGAATGGATTCAGCTTTGCTTTTATTTTTCTTAAAACTCAGCAGCCAGAACTGAATAGAATACTCAAGAAGTATTTTGGCTAACCAAGAGGGAGTCCCAGTTTCCTGTCTGAGACACTGTTTTCTATTAATTTCCAGATGGATTTTTTTTTTTTTTGAGGTGCAGTGTCACTGACCCTCATATGTGGGACCGAACCGGGACCGCTGGCTTCCCAAGCCAGCTCTTAACCACCACGCCACTCGGCCAGCCCCTAAAATGTTTTTAATACATGCTACATGCAGAGCCACGTCTTTTACCTTGGCTATTATTGGTCATTTCCTGACAAGATGCAAGAAAAGGTAAATACGGACCTATTGACAGACATCCCTTTAGATTCTGAATCTGATAATCCTTGATTAAAAGCAATGAAAAACCAAAGTTGAGTCTTATAAGCATTTTGGTACAAAACAAAAACAAAAACAAAAAAACAGATAGCCCACCAGGCCTTCATAAAAATCAATAACAAGTAATGAATTAATTAATAAAATATTCTACAGGAGGAAACTTTACAGACTTTTTTTTTTTTGTAGTTTAGTGAAAACACTAGGGATCAAATTTTATTTTCAAAGTACTTAAGAATAGGCTGAATTGAAGCTCAGGAGAAACACTTAAAAAGAAAAACATTTTCTTAATAAATACTAAATTACTATTTTAAAGTTATCGGCACAGTATACAGCATAACATTTCTTCACAAAACAATTTCACATCTTATCATTTAATATTACCTATGTATTTTATAAAATAAGACTTTTTTTAAGTTTTCAAAAGAAGTCAGGCATTTCAAAATAAGAAAAAACATTTAATGTGTTCCAATATTATCACCAAACAAATGAGACTATTCATTTCTTTGTTTTCTCTTAGTCTGGATCCAAATACATGAATAATATAAATGTGTATTTTAAACCATTGCCTTTAACTCTACATTTCACAAGGTATGTCTGACATTGTATCATACGCATATTTTCAGACTGCTGGGGAAGTAAAGCAGTCGTGTAGAAATTAAAGCTTTGCCTTCCCAAATGATTTCAGTTTTCTGAGGTTGCACTTCTCCATTTAGCTTTTCATGTTCTTCTTCTAGATACTTCAGACTGGATACAGAAGCTAAACCCCAGCCATCTGCACTGTAGCTTTCACATTTACAAAGAAAAGCAAACATTAAACTTCAAGTCTTCAATGCACTAAAGAGCAAATGTGCCAGGAAGAAAATCAACTCCCTGTGTGGTCTGCACAAAATCTTTCTTCTTCAGAACCGTAGAGAGAAAAAAAAAACACTTTCAAGCTCTTGTCAGCCCCAAGAGAGGGACACTCATCAGGATGGCAGTTTTACTTGTCTTTTCTCATAGAGAAGTCACCACTAAGGGAAACAGCCTTCTCCAATAACTGAAATGTGAAAATGGATTTGTCGCATTTAAAATGTAAAGGTGGGGGAGTGTACAGAAATTGGCGTGGGCATGGAGCTACTGTAGCCCAGCTCACAACTGGTATTTTCACCTTTGTCTCTGGGTATCCAAAATAATACACACTGAATGATAAATAAACCTCCAAAAGAAAGAAAAAAAAAAAGGAGAGAGAAGATTGCCTTCAAGCAAAGGATTTTTGAGAAAAGATTCCTGCTATAAAACATGGTTGGAATTATAGGGACAGTCTGCGTAATAACCCAGAGCTATAAGTGGTCAAATTCGCCTAAAGGCCTTAGTCTAAACACCAGGCCCTTATTAAGGATTTTGCATGAGTAACTTAATTCTTAAAAGAATTTAAGAATTTAGAGCTTTACATCAGACTCTGAGACATAAATGAAAACAGACAAACTTTCAATCTGAAGATGATGAAATATATATATTTACTCTTTTGTTTTTCATGTGATTCATTCTAATAATGGTGGTAATAAGAGTCTCTATTAAATGTGTACTATGAACAAAGCACTTTCTAAAGATTTTATCATTTATTCCTAATTATAAGTCTTAAATGTATAAATGATGTAGGATATTTCTTGTGCTGGGCTCATAGTCCGGTGAAGCCGAAGAATGGAGACAAGGACCAGAGGTCAAGTTTGTAGCAGAGAGAGTTTTATTAAAGCAAGAGAAAGACTACAGTTCTGGAAAGCGAAAGGGTACCCAGAACTGGGCTGTCCACTAGCTAGAGTAAAAGGCTTGAGTTTTTATACTTTTCTTTGTGCCTGGGAAGGGGAATGCTGAAATGCTGGTGCCTGTCATTAAGGTGTTTATCAGGTTTGTTCTGTTGCTCAGACTTGGGAAGGCCTTTCGAAACGTCCTCCAAAATGGCTATGTTGCTCTGGGGTATGATTGCTGTCTCTGTTTCAGTATGAGAGAGTTATAACTTTGAAAGAAATGGCTAGTTTAAGAAACAGCCAGTGCTTTGTTTTTTTGTTCAGTCTACCAGGGAATTCCTAATTGCCTGATGTTATACTAACTAACCTGTCTTATAAATATTCCCATTAGGAATTTAGGCTGTTTGAAACAGGTCAAGTAACTTGATCAAAATCAAAGAGTTGATAAGCTTTACAGATGAAATTTTAATTCAGATACTTGACACTAACTCTCAAAATAATTTTGTCTTTGATAAGTAAAAACTAAATACACACATGTGCACCCATACACGCACACAAAAACACACTACTTAAAGATTAAAGCAGTGTTAGCAAACATTTTCTGTAAAGGGCCAGAAAGTAAATTTTGGGTTTTCCTAGATGTATGAGCTATGTCACAGCTACTCAGTGTTGCCATTTTAATGTGAAGGCAGCCATAAACAATATGTAAACAAATGAGCAGGGCTGTTCCAATAAAATTTAATTTACAAAAACAGGTTGAAGGCCAGATTTGGCCTCTAGGTAATAATTTACCTACCCCTGGCTTAAAACAGTATGAGATCTTTTGCCACATAACATGAAAAAATAATTGAAATGTTAACATACTCTAACAAGGAATAACTGTGTGATAGAATTCAAAGTTAAAATGCATGAGAAAAACAACAGCAGCAGTTTAGAGGGACAGAATAACCAACTATGTAAAATCTTCCTAATATTTTACCTATGGGTTATGCAAGTTTTCAAGAGAGTGGCTGTTGCCGACTGAATTAAAAAGTAACAGGAATTCAAGAGAGATAATATACATAACGAATTAAAACCGGAAGAAGTCAGGGACATGTGACCAACATGCAGAAAGGAAATCTCAAAAGTTCCTGTGGTAAAAATGCAATTATCTGGAATCTAAAGAACCAACTAATTTCAATAAATGATTGCTTTGTAATATGGTAGACTCAAAGAAGAAATTTTTAAATCACTATTAATATACCTTCTCTCCCATTCAAAATAAAGTAAAAGGAACTGTATTTATATTCATACCTGAAGCAGTTGATAAACGGAAATGTAAAACAATGGTTTTTAAACATTGAACATCATGCAGAGAATGATCCCAAAGAGAGCAGAAACAAATGAGGCAGGCCATACAATTGCCCCCTTTTATTGACTGGAATAATTCCCAGGCTGCAACAGCGGTAGAGGAAGCCTAGGTAGAGCCTAATGGTCTTGCTGAGTTAAAAAGGAAAAGTGGGTGTCTGAGGAAGTCAAGTTGGTGCGAGTGTTCTGTGCAGAACACAGGAGAGAGGGCTACACAGAAAGAACTCAAGATCTGCAAAAAGGTCACCCTAGAACACTTAGCTGAGAAATGATAATCATGTAAAAACAAAACACAAAAAGACCTCATGATTCACAGGACATCAACGTAGAGCACTCAGAAAAGTTTAAGTTCAGTAGTATGGCAAAGGCAAAATTAGTCCTAAACTCATAACTGACCTGATCTAAAAGATTTCAGAAACAAGCCTGCAAAGGATCAAACACTGTCTTGTGCCCTTACAAAAAAATCTAACACCCGAGAAAGCAAAATTCAAAGTGGCTGTCATCCAATAAACACGTATCTGCATACAAAGAAGCAGGTAATCCATAATTTAATCAATACAAACAGACCCAGGAATGATAGAGACAATAGAATTAATAACCTAGAACATGAAGGAGTTATCATAACTATATAATTTGAATTACGTATAGTTCAAGAAGGTAAAGAAAAAACTATGTTGAATAGAAAATACAAAAATATAATAATTTTTTGTGAACTTGATCTTCCCTTTTCAATTAGAAACATTTAAAAATATACACAATTGCATAGATGAATCCAACAAGAAATATTTTTCACCTTTGGATTCATCCTCCAGGAAAGTGACATAACATGCCATCAAGTTGACATGATATGTCAAATTTTTGGCTTTATCATTATCACCACCAGTTCTATGTTTTGTAAGTTTTCCAATAAAAAAATATGTATGTCATGAACCTCATTGTTCTTTACAAGAAGCTCCTTTTACAATATTATAAATGTAGATACAATTCATCATTTTCAAAATTTTGTCTAACTTTGAGCCTAAACATCTCAATTTACCTTCTGATACTGTGACAACTGTCACAGCCACTCATGTACACTTCAGCTTTCTTTCTAAGTTGAGAGACCTCCAACTTACCCAATCTCAGTAGTAATAAGTCACTCCTAGAATAAATACAACTGGTAAAAAAAAAACTTTGAATTTTCCTAAGTGTTAGATTTTTAGAAGCAATGGAGGTACAGCCACATATTGCTAATACAACTTAGGAGCGAGTCTTAAAATTCCATACGAAAAGAGCAATTTGAGGACAGTCTTGCCCTTGTATTTAAAACTTGTTCCAAATATTACTCTTTGGCATCAATTGTCAAGTAAGAAAAAACTAAAATTGCAATATAGGAAATAGACTGTCCATGGACAATTGTATTCAAAAGCTCAAGGGTCAATGACGTGATAGGAAATGTCAATGTATCACTCAGTTTTTTTTCCACTGGGAAATAACAAAAACATCTCTGAGTTGTAAGTATTAATGAATGCTTAGATTTATTTGGGGCTATCTATAAAGAAAAAACAATATATGTACCAGTTAAAACTATATACTTTAGAAAGTCGCATGGCGAGTAAAGTAGTGTTTGTCCTGCTCCAGAAGACAAAATTAGAATAAATTAGTGAAAGGTATAGAAGGGTTTGTTGTAGCTGATTAAAAACTTAGCTTACTATTTTAGAACTCTCCAGAAGTTTCAGATAGCGGCTTGGTGGACATTGGGATTCCATACATGTGACTCAGTAATGGGTAGGAATTTGGAGAACAATGAATTCAAACAGTTTTGTGTCTAAATACTTTGCTCTAATTAAGTTGTTTTCACTACTTGATTTTATCTATTTAGTAAAATTAGTTCTCTAATAATTCTGTTAATCTAATTCCAAAAGAATATGAATAATGGGTTTTGTAGCTCAATGTTTTTAGCTCAAGGTAAAATGTTTTAAAATCACATATAATTAAATCCCAAAAGTATTCTTCAATGAAACATCATTAGAATAACTTTGATTTATATTTTAAAAACAGAATATATGCATCTTCTTTATTAAAATTATTTCCTCCAGAGTGCTTTTTATAGGAATTTTTAACAGGAAGTATACTACATGTGAGTCAGCATAATGAGATTGACATATTGCACATTGAAGCAATAAAATTGATTCATAGATATCCATAAACCCATTGGAAAGATTTCATATAATAGTTTGAATGTTAAAAAACTCACACAGACACAATTCCAATGATTCAGAATAGTAATTCATAGGATTTTCTAAACCAGTGCTTAGATTTCTTCTCCTAATACCTCTTTTCTGAGCAGCTGCAATTTTGTTCCTTTATATTATTCTGAATTTCCTAACTGATGCACATAAAATGGCCATTAATGGCAACATGAACAGTTAGATATTATAGCCAAAAATGTTAGATGAAGTCCTATAATTGGTGTCATTCAAAGTCAGCTTTGACATAAAATAGAAAAGGCTCACAGAAACACTGCTATTTCTATTTTGTCCATGCCTGTGTCTGTGTTCCAAATAACATGGCAAGCCACCATTGCAAACTTCCAACTAGACTTAGAATGGTCCTCAAGGGCTGGGACATTACCAAAAGACATGGTCAATTAGACATAGTCATTCCAATTTGAGAATAAAACAAAGGTATATTTAGTCTTTAGCAAACACTTTGATAGTCTGGAGTTACAATGTAATTTCATGCATACCAATAGAATGATGAGCTTTCTATGTATTTATATTCTTGGCACTATTTGATAGATTGGTTCTTTGGTATTAGTCTATATATGGTTGTAATAAATTTTCTGAAAGGGAAAATACTGTTAACTTGTATTGTATTCTTTTAGATATTCCAGATATTAGAATATTTCATAGAAATTCTCTTTCATGAATATATTCATATGGAATAAATTACAAAAGTAGAATTATTATAGTATTTCCCTTGTGTATACATATGAGTTTCCTTGTGACCACTTAATGAGTCAGCACTAATTTTTTTTTTAATTTGCAAGTTTTTATATGAGAAAAGAAGTGCCATTGCTTTTATTTGTACTTCATACATTATCAGGAGGTTTAACAATATTTTTAAATATTTAATTTGTTTTTTTATAGTCTTCTATGACTTTTCTATTCATATCCTTGACCAATTCTTCTATAAGAATATATAAAAACTGAAATAAATTTTAAAGCATGATGGGAATGTGGAAGACCATTTGCTACATTTTATGGAAGAATTGTAAAGAAATAAACAATAGCAAAAACTATATTAGCATATTTATGATAAGTACAAATAATTACTCTTGAGAAAAACAAACACACAGGTAGCTCAACATATTTCTTTTATCTAGCACAGCTTGGCTTATTTAAAATGAAATTAAGCAGCAAAATAAAGTTTTAAAATATAAACTAAAAAGTGTGGTTGATTCTACCTATATAAGGAAGAAAACTTATTTGCTGAGTTTTTGCCTTAGAAAATATGCTGACTCAATTAGGAGAGAAGCAGTCCTTAAGAAGAAAAAAAAAAAAAACTCTATTATTTTTTTTTTTTTTTTTTGAGGGCAGTGTCACTGGCCTTCACATGTGGGACCCGAACCGCGGCCACTGGCCTCAGCTGGCCCAGGATCTCTATTTTTTAATACCCACCTTTTCCTTATCAATATAAATATATCTATAATGTCAATATATACATGCTTGATTTAAACAAAACATATCCCTAAGAAAATAGCTATCTTGGGACCAATCCACTACAAGAGTTTACACATGTTTTAAAAACACATTCCAAAAAAATAAGTAAAACACTCAATTTAAAATTATGACAAAAACATTTTTACATATACATGCAAGGGTCTTTCCCAGAAGTAATCAATGTTTTTATTTTAGAAAGTAAATTTGTATTTAATTTGTCAATAGCATTTGTTAACTACATCATTCTAAGGCGAACAATTTAATTGTATCCAAACTGGTAGCACTGAAAAAGTCAACACATTGACTTGTTTTGTAAAGCTTAGCACAAACAAATTGAAGAGCCAAGGTCAATCTTTATGTAATAAAGATTTATGTTGTGGGAATGTCTAAAGGGAAGTTTAGAAGTTTGGTTGATTAGACTTCCAATGGTCTACATTACCACCGGTCATCCAAAGAAGTAGTCACTTCCATATTTTAATTCTTTCCTGATAACATTACTTAACATGATGCTCAACACTGACTACAGACAGACCTACAAAATAAATGTTTTACATTTAACGCCATGAAAAAATCTTTTCTCTGTAGAAATCGATTTGTTTGATAATCATACCAAGATTATATTAGCCTACTGAATATTTCTGTTTATAAAAATTTTCAAACATTTAATATTTAATCACTTTAATATTTAATCACTTAGACTTCAACAATATTTTTCTCTCTCCTTTTTATGATCCTTATTTTCTATTGCTATTTTTTCAAAATATAAATATGCATGCATGTACGTATGTATGTGTGTGTGTTTATTTAATTTGTATGTTAACTAAAATCTGAGTAATTGAAAAGAAAAATAAAACCCAAAAATCATAAGGGTAAATAAAAGGGAAACAATAGGGCAACAGACCAATATGTGTATATGTATGTGTGTGTGTTTGTGTATGTTTGAATGCTTGAAAATCAAAAAAGGACAAACTAGGGGGGACAGGTAAGAAAGGTGAAGGGATTATGAAGTACAAATTGGCAGTTACAAAATAGTCACAGGGATGTGAAATACAGTATGGGAAATACAGTCAATAATATTGTAAAAACTATATATAGTGTCAAATGACTACTAGGTTTATGGGGAGATCACTTTATAAATTATATAAATGCCTAACCACTGTGCTGTATACCTGAAACTAAGATAAAATAAAGCCGAATGTCAACTATCACTTTTAAAAATGCAGATATATATATATATATATATATATATATATAGTAATGGAATATAAAGTACAGTATAGGGAATAGAGTCAATGGTATTGTAACATCTATGTACGATGTCAGAAGGGTAGTAGACTTGATGAGGTTATCACTTTGTGAGGTGTGTAAATGTCTAATCACTATGTTGTTTTGTACATCTGAAACTAAGAAAAAAAGAAAAAAAGGAAAGGCCAAATTAAAACTTAAGATACTATTGTAATATTCACTAAACTTTCCACATTAAAATAACTCTGGCTTTAAAATTTAAAAACCCAGATTATACATGTAGCACTATATTTTAAGGAAAGTGATTCTAAAGATTATCAATAAGATAATAACAATTTTAGTTGCATGAGAGTTGGGATATATATATTTTGAAAGGTTTTTCAAAATATATAAAAAGTCTTTGTAGGGCCCCCATAATTTTTAAACACAATTTTATGAACTCATCTGGCACATCTACCTATCTACCCATCTATCTATCACCTAGTATCTATGCCTTTGATTCTTCATCTACTACAGAAGTCGTCTGAAGTAATATTATAAAATATAGAATTGTAAGGGCTAGGTAAAGTAAAAAGAAATAAAAGTACTTTTTGAATTACTCTGTGGAGAATGAGCATTGCCTTGGTGGTGAAGAATGGGAGGGGATGTCCTTGCTGGTAATAGCAGCTGCCCTTAATCTGTATGAGCTCATTAATTTTTATGGTTCCTTCAAATTCAACATTTATTTAAGAGCTTAGGAAATGACATCATCATTATTGCCTCTTTCAAATCAAGAGTGAGTTTGATTTAACAAGACTTTTGGACTCTTTTCCTGAAACAGAGATTATTATTCATTGGTGGCTTCACATAAAAATCTTGAAAGCTAAGAGATGGATTTTTCCAGTTTAGCAAAGACAGGGAGAAGATTCTGGGGTCTTTTTCAAGCTCTCCTTAATTGTCCCTGTCCCATGACTTATAACTGATTCCATAAGCTTTGTAAACTGTAGTTTATTTGGATCCAAATGCTTAAAACTGAATAATCTATGTGACCATAACATTGAAACAATGTAAAAGGATGAAATGCTTCCTTTTTGGTTCTGCAAATTAACAAAGAATATATTTATATTAAATAACTGAGGCCAGAACTTTCATATTCTTTTCACAAGCCTAGCCTGTTGCTGTTTATCACTTAAATCTCAAAAATTGCTTTTCAATATTTCATAATTAAGATGGTGGATTGATTTAATTTTAGGTGGCATTTGAAAGTGTTTCCTCTGTTGCAAATGAAAAGATTTCATTCTTTTTTTGTTTGTTTGTTTTTGATAGTTTTTTTGTGTGAAATAAACATTTTTTTAATTAGCTTCAGGTGTACAACACAGTGCAATAGTTACACTTTTTAACCCTCAAAGTGACAACCCCCCACCCCCAATTCTCCACCCCACTCCTCCCCCCCATATCATACATATCTATTACAATTCCTTTGACTCCCTTCCACTGTATAATCCACATCCTGTGACTATCTATATATTCAATTACAGTTGGCATACAATATACAACATCAGTTTCAGGTATACAGTGCAGTGATCAAGCCTCTACTCCATCCATGAAGTGGTCTCCCTAACAAGACATGTGACCATCTGACACCCCACAAAATATTTACAACATTATTATATTCCCTGAACTGTCTTTCATATCCCTGTGGCAATATTGTAGTTCCCTATTTATGCTGTCTAATCCCTTCCCCTTCTCGCTCATCCCCATCCCCCTCCCAACTAACAACCCTGTTTTTCCTCTATATCTATGAGACTGTTTCTGTTTACTTTGTTCATTCATTCAGTTTTTCAGATTCCACACATAAGTGAGATCATATGGTATTTGTCTTTCTCCAACTGACTTATTTCACTTAACATAATAGTCTCTAGGTCCATCCATATCGTTACAAATGGTACGATTTCATTCTTCTTTATAGCGGAGTAATACTCTATTGTATAAATGTACCACAGTTTCTTAATCCAGTTGTCTACTAAGTGAAATATTAGAAAAACAAATACCATGTGATCTTATTATATGTGGAATCTAAAATAACAAAAACAAAACAAAAACACCCAAGCTCATAGATACAGAGAACAGATTGGTGGTTGCCAGAGTTCGGTGGTGGGTGAAATGGGTCCAGGGAGTCAAAAGGTACAAATTTCCCCAGTTCCAAAATAAATAAGTCATGGAAATGTAAAAAAAAAAAAAGAAAGAAAGAAAAAAAGAAAGTGTTTCCTCTGTGGATACTGAACTAATGAACATGAAAAAGTTAGTGGAATAAAAGTATAAACTATGTGATTTTCTGTTCGATAATGGTGCTATTATTATTGTGTACAGTGGATCTCAGGAAAAACATTAATTATCATTTCATCTATACTTACTTAGTCTATATAAATTATTCGACCTCTGAAATGAAACAAAAAACAAATTAAACTTTTAACTAGAAGTCACATAGGGTAGAATCTTTCTATAAATGAGGTCTTGTCTATACAGGGAAGCTCTTCTGCTGCCCTATTTCAACAAGCCTTGAGTTCTCAGCAGGACAACATACCACTGTTCAAGTTGGGCCATACCTGTAGTTCAGTCTTATTGCATTACATTGTGTGGTCAGCGTAAGAGGCCAGCAGTTAGTGATTTGAATTATAATGTGTAGCCTATAAAAACTATGTTTTATTTTGAAAAAGTCCTAATATTATGTGTTTTTTTCCTAAAAAAATCAAATGTAGCAATTGAAATTCTCTATCACTTGGTGGAAAATTATGTAACTGGTCAACTAAACTCCTGAAGCACTTCCAGGATCTAACATGATTATAATAATTTATAACCTTTGACTCATATATTTGACTAATCTAATTGCCAGGGTCCTTAACTGCAATTAAATAAGCAATCTAAATGTGCTAACATATTAGGTTAAATAATATTGCCAAAATCTATATTGTAATAGATTGTTCATTGTGAACTCTACAATTTAGAAACTAACAGAACAGTTTTTAGAATTAATCTAAATTCAGAGCTTGACTTATCAAGGCATTGTGGGGAAAAAAATAAAAGAAACCTTATTTAAAATGAAGTCAGGAAGCCCTGAAGAAGGAGATCTCACTCACATATCGCTCAGTTACAGCATACATAACCAGTTGGAAGAAGGAAGATAAGAATTATTTCAACAGGACATTTTTCAAATAGGAATTTTATCTCCTACTTTTAAGAAAAAGAAGGAAGATCCCTCCCTCCCTCCCCAGCAACAATGCACTAACTACTGCTTGGAGCCAATGAAAAACCTCCACAACCTCAAACTCTTGCTCTCCAATGATTATTTGTTCAAAACAACCCTTTCCAGTTTCCTCCTAAAACCTCATATAATCTAACCTTTCCTTTGTCTATTTGGGCTTGCCTACCGTTCGTCATAGCTTGCTTATTCTGAATTGCAATTCTATGCTATAGACAAACTCATTTTGCTGTTAAAATAAATGGCTGTTTTATTTTTGAGGCTGACAGCATTTACAGCTTAAGTGAACTGATCCAATCACAAATCATTATTAAACATTTATTATATATTGATCCCATTATTATGAATGGGTTCAAACAAAATGGCAATAGTGTTCAAGTCAATCAGATTAACAAGCAGTGTCAATTTTTTGTCTTTGTTCTTTTCTGTGTTTTCAAAAATATTTCAAGTGAGTATATATAACTTGGTATTATGGAAACAAAATGTTTCTTTTAAAAGAAAGAACTAATTGCCTAGAGTCCTATATTTGAGGAGGCTGAATAATGTTCACTGGAAATAAAGTTCACTGGAACATAGGGTATAGACTAGAATTCTATTTCTTTTTTTGTTTGTTTGTTTAGCCGATCCATCCTGCTACCTGTTGGCAGCTTAGCTGCAGCTCAGCTCAAGATGGGCATCGAACGGCTGTTGCTCAGAGCTCAGCTCATACTCTTGAGTGAGCTCTTAACCAACTGAGCCACTCGGCAGGCCCTTTAGAATTCAGTTTCTTAAATTGAGGAGCAAATATAAGAATAAATTGAAGGCAATACATACGCAGGCATATGACAAATTCACTCTACAACTGATGCTGACAAAGCTGGTCAGGGAAAGACTTCTTAGGTGATCTTACTTGAAAGAAAGAAAAAATATAAATTGAGTAGAGAAGAGTAGGAAGGATGTTTCAGGTAAAAATTACAGTAATACCTTTGTTTGCGAGCATAATTCATTCCGGAAATAAACTACTCAAATTGCAAGACATTGCTCATTTACCACGTTAAAATGTATTAGAAATGTTCGCTCATCTTGCGGAACAATCACAAACCAAGTTACTCGCAATCCTATATTATATGAATGAAGAAAATAGGGTAGAAGTAATAGTCTGAATTTGTGTGTGAATGAGAGTGTGTGTGTGACAGAGAAAGAGAAATAGAGATAAATAGGAAGAGTAACTAGAATGTGGTGAAGATAAATGAGGTGATTCTTAGGAGCAGTACTTATCAATAGGCAGAGGACTCTGTAAAAAGGTGTTAGTTTACTTCTTGAGGTCAGAAATCTGGAATAGGTCTACTATGTAAATTTTTTTTGAAAACTGTCATAATTATGTTCAGAAGACTAAAACTAGAAGTACACCTGAAAAGCTCAATGAGCTTCTTGTTGTCAAAAGTATAATCATAGGTCTAAAGCACTCTATTTATTCTTCTTGTCACCTTTTCTCAATGTATTAGATAAACACCAAAAGACACAGCATCCTAGAAATAGGAACAGTGTCTAGAGGTACCTGAGAATATGGAAAATCTGATTGTTTTATATATATATATATAAAGCACACGTGCCAGACCCTTGAAAATGGTCCATGCAGGGCATTAAGAATCCTAAGACTTAGACCCCACCCTCAAAGACTTTCTACCTAATTGAGGAGCTTCCACTTACTCTACATGTCTGAGATTTACTTATAGATACAATTAACATTATCTGGAGATATATTTATAACTTTAGGTCACATGATTGGATGCATGTATCTGATTTTTGTTTCTTTCAGAAAAATGGGAAAACACTCAACAATTTGACATAGACATGTGATAAAGAATTACTTTCCAGAATTAAGTTCACAAAACACATTAACAGCCATGTCAAAGTCCATATTTCCTGTCACAAGATCATATATGTCACAATATCATGATATGATATTTCATACATATGATGATATGATGATGACATGATGTCATGACATCAGGGAGAGCAAGGTATTTCTATGGCCTTCTCTCACTGCACCTTCTTGTATGTCAGACTTTTCCAGGGAAATTAAAAACCATTTATTAAAACCTGATATTTTTATCCAATAAAAGACAAAAACAAAACAAAACACTGGACTAGCTTCTAGATACTCAAAGCAAATTGTTATGTGAAACCTAGTTTGCTTCTATTTTTTTCTTAAAACAATATAAAACAAAATAATATTTCCCTCATTTCAGAAGTCAGAGATGACAGAGAAGAGGCAAAGAGGAAATATATATTCCTAGGAATATTTTAAACATTCTTTTCCAGAAAAGTAAACAAAACAAAACAAAAAAACTTGCTGGCATATTAATATCTTCTAAATATGGGTAAAATACATTTCTATAACCTGACTCTTCAGAATGGCATAAAACTCATCACAAATAATGAATGTAAAAGAGGCATCTGAAGTGGATGTGGGAGCCTTACTTTGGGAACAGAAATAGGGAAAACTAACTCAAATTTCCTGGAGAGTATTTCAGAGATGTTGCATTGGAACTTGTTCCAACATCACAATTTATTTGCTGAATATTAAAATTAGATTAAGAGCCAGAAAAAAAGGAGTCTGGGGCATCACCAACATGTAACATTTCCTTACAATATAATACAAATAAACATATGGTATAACTGCTAAAGATCAGAAGTCCCAGGACAGATTAATAAATTGACTCCTATCGGGAGGTCTTTATCCAGCCATCAGCTTACAGTACTCGTATATGCTTGATGCAAAAAATCACCAAAAGTTGGTAGAATTTCACTCCTTCCCTGTGATACCTCTTCCCTTACCAAGTAATTTGAAACTTAATTCAAAGGAACCAACAGTAGAACCACAGCTTAAAGGAACAAAAAGTTTTACTAGCATAAAACACCAGCCTTCTCAAGCACCCCACAGGTCATTTTTCATCAAGAACTAAAGAACACTTCATGTTACTTTTGCTTTTAATATCTAAACTCTTTCTTTCTGAAATCAATTATTGGCTGCCTTGTCACAGCAATATAACAGTTCTACAGAATGAAGTTATTTAAAAAGTACAGTCATTCTATGCTGTGCCAATTAAACTGACTCTTGTTTACTTTCGTTGAGGTATGCAGTTATTTGTACATACCTTAAATGAGTTTCTATGTTGGTTTTGTTACTCAGATCATTAAACTGCATTTTACTGAGTTTACTTGCTGTCTCCCGTGTGGAAGAGCCAATTGTCAAGATCAAATAGCTTTCTTTATCTCTGTGGAACTTACCAGTTTAAAAAAGAAAATGCTTGGCTTTTGCTGAAAGCTGAATAGTGAGCTTTCCTTCAGGACAACAAAGAAAAGCTAATGGGGGGGCCCTAATGCATGTTCACTATGGAGAAAATTATGGACAAATGAGTGCAATACTACTTCAGCTACTGAAGTTGCTACGGGAAAGGTGAGAATGGGCAAAACCAGAAAATTATGTAAAATTTCATAAATTAAGAGCTTTTATCCCTGTAGTTATAATATTATTATATATTAAGGACCATACTTTTTCTAATTGCAGTTAACACATTTCTTTAAAATAATGCTAAACTTTCAACCTACCAAATGAAAAATATCAAATATTTTTTAAAATGAATTAATATGTTGGACATTCAATATTATTTTATATTAATGTCAGCTGTACAGCATAGTTGTCAGAACTTTACATAATTTAAGAAGTGGTCCCCCTGACTAATCTAGTACCCAATTGGCACTATACACAGTTATTACCAGAAAAATAACAGATTAGTAATGTCATGTTTTTGAATCAAGAACCTCAATCTCACATTCTTTAAATTTGAAAAAAATTCAACACTAGGTAATCACGGACACTGCTTTACAGAGACCTTAGGTTAAAAGTCTTGAGCTAGAAAACCTCCTGTTTGATGACGATTGGTAAGCTAAGCAGTTTTTACCAGCAGGAAAATGCACTTGCCATTACTGCTCTAACAGTTCTTGTAAACTGTTCTTTATTATTAACTGTTATACACATTAACTGGCCTGCTTATTAGTTATATGCATACAAGATCTCTTGAAGGAAAGGGAGAACAGCAGAAGGAATAGGAGGAAGAGGAAGAGGAAGAGGGACAGCTGAGAAAGAAGTAAAAGAAAGGAGAGGAAGAGGAGAAGAAAAGAGTGGACTGCTGTTACAGCCATTCCCAGAGAGGGAATATGACCTGTCTACAAAGTACAGGAGATAGTGCAATGGCTGACACCAAATTCAAGCTGTCTGATTTCACATCCATAGCAGGGGTTGTCTTGATACCACGCTCCATTGAGGATCCCCAATCCAAAGTTGCATATAAATACACACTGCATACTCTGATATACACTTATGAAAAACAAAAAGTAGGAGGGAAACTGGCAGGACCTGGGTGCTCTTTAGTAGAAATTGTTCCCTATGTAATGCTTATGGTATTTCTCTAATTTAGTTTATTTTTAATGTGTATCTGTTAGCATGAGATAATTACTACTTATAAAACATCTGCCTCAAATTTGTTTTAAAATTTTCATAACAGAGAAAAATGCTAATGGATGCTCTAAAAATTGCTGAGGCATAAACTACAGCCACAAAAATGTCAGTGAGAGAGCATTGTTAAGGCATTAGCACAAAATGATTTTTAATAAGTAACAGTAGGTGCAAAGTGGGTAGATTTATATCTTCTGATTGAAAGAAACTATCCACAGGAGTCAGATTTATGACCCTTTCTCAGTGAGAAAAGTCAAAACTCCTTTAGAGAAAGTTCAGATGCTCTCTCTAGAAAAAAACACACCTAGAAAACCTTTGAAATTGCAAACAATTTCAAAGGGCTCATGCCAGCCCCTGTCTTCTGCCTTTCAGATCCCTGAGATACTGGTAAGAACCTCACCATCCTACCTCAGTGCCCCTACTCACCAAGTCTAAGGGATAAGTGCTGAGTTGAAAGTGCATTATGCAACTTGTTTTCTTTCTGCTTAGTACCTTGAGATGATTGGAATAAATACATAGTAAGTAACTATCCAAAGAGAAGCGTGGCCTCTGTCTTAATATTATTGGTAAAAGGAACTGAAAATAAAGTATTATTGATTTGAAGGAAAAGAAGCAAGCTAGGCAGGCTATATTAATGTCACAAGAAGTAGACTTCAGAAAAGGGAATATTGGGCCGGCCGAGTGGCGTGGTGGTTAAGCGCTGGCTTGGGAAGCCAGTGGCCCCGGTTCAGCTCCCACATATGAGGAGGGCCAGTGACACTGCCATCAAAAAAAAAAAAAAAAGGGAATATTACCAGAGATAATAAGGGAAGTTTCATGATGATAAAGTTGTCAATTAATGAAGAAGATAAACCTAAGAATGCTTATCCATCTATAAGGACAAGGTCTTCAATAAAAACTTCAAAAATATGGAGGGAAAAAAAGAATGACACTACTAAGTCTTCAATCCATAGTTGGGGATTTTTATAATACTATGGAAACTGAATAATACTATCACAGAAATTAATGTAATTACATTTATGGAATACTTAACACACCATATGCAAACACAGAAATACATATACACATTCTTTTCAGGTACCCATGGACTACTCACCAGGATAGATCATATGCTAGACAATAAAATATATCTCAATACATTTTACATGATTAAAACCATAGAGAATATATTCTCTGGAAAAAAATGAATTACACTAGAAATCAGTAACAGAAATATATCAGAAAATTTCAAAATGATTGAAAATTAAGAGTGCTTTTAAGTAATTATGGATCAAAGAAGACACACAGGAAAAATGAGGCAACATTTCAATCTGAATTAAAACAACAATACCAAAAAAACAAAATTTATGAAGGAAAGTTAAAGCAATGTTAAAAGCAAACTTTATACTAAATTTTAATACTTAGAAAACAATTTAAAAGAATCCACCTTAAGAAGCTAGAAAATAGGCTGGCCGAATGGTTCAATTGGCTAAGAGCATGAACTCTGAGCAACAGGGTCTCTGGTTTGATTCCCACATGGGACAGTGAGCTGCAACCAAGCTGAGCTGCCGCTGAACTGCCAACAGGTGGCAGGATGACTCAACTGGTGAAAACATGTGCTCCTAACAACAAAGTTGCAGGTTCAACTCCCACATGGGATGGTGGGCTATGCCCACGCACAGCTAAGATTGAACACTAAGATTGTTGATGGGCAGCCGGATGGTGACTGGACTTGGGAGCCGAGCGAACTGCACCCTTCACAACTAAAATTGAAGGACAATAACTTGGCTGTTCCCCTTCCCCAATTTCCTAATAAAATCTTATAAAAAAAATTTAAAAAAATTTTAAGAAAAGAAGGTAGAAAATAAAAAGCATAAGTAACCGAAACCCAGAGTAAGTAGAAAAGAGAAAATACAGACAAGAGTGGGAGTAAATGAATTAAAAAACAACAAACAAGAAGGAAAATGAACATAGCCAATAACAGCTTTGGAGAAAAAAACAATAGAGTTAAAAAATCCCTAGTAAGATTGTTCAAGAAAATAAAATTATTAAAATTATGAATGAGAGAATATGGAGATTATTTCTACAAATATTATAATTTTAAAAGCAAATATTATGAACATCTTTATGCTACAAAAATTGATAACTTAGTTGTAACATATAGTCTTCTTGGATGAGCACAACTTATTAAAATGAATACAATAAAAAATAGAAAAATCTATACTTATATCTATTAAAAAGTAAATTTTTGTAAAATTCTTTTTTTCAAAGAAAACACTAGGCCCAAATTGGTTCACTGCTATATTCTATTAAGCATTTAATAATGAAATAATACAAATCTTACAAAAATTCTTTCAGAAAATAGAAAAGAACATATCACTTTTCAAAGCATTTTCTGAGAACAATAGAACACTGAAACAAAAACCTGAAAGGAATATTACAACGAAAGAAAACCAATACCACTCATGAACATAACACAAAAATTGTCAACAGGACATTAAAAATAAAGTTTAGCAATACATAAAATGACACGGTGTTATGAGCAAATTCAGTGAATCTAAGGATTAAAAGGCTGTTTCAATACTCAAATATGAATTTATATAATTCACCACAATAGCAGTATAAATAAGAAATGGTATATAATTATCAGAATGGATGCAATAAATGACAAAATTAAACACCCATTCATTAAAAACACTCAGCAAAAACAGGAAAAGAAGAAACAGTGTCAATCTGGTAAAGGGGATTTATAGCTAAGTCATACTTAATGGTAAAATAAAGACATACTTAATGGTAAAATATTAAATGATTTCCCTCTGAGATTGTGCAAAAGGAAAGAGATTCTGTGTTCCTCCCTTCTATGCAGCATTGTACTAGTGAACCTGGTCAGGGAAATAATGCAAGAAAATAAATAAATAAATAATAAAAAACCTCCATAATAATTGAAAAAGAAAACAAACAACTATATTTATTCCCAGACAACATGGTTGTGTATATAGACATTTTTAACAATTCAACCACAAAAATGTAGAAATAATATACAAATGTAGTAAAGTTGAAATATACAAGGTAAATAAATTGGCAACAAATTGGAGAAAAAAAATTAAACTTGTCATTTGCAATAGTATCAAATGGTTTAGATTAAATTTAACCAAAAATGTGCAAACTTGACACACTAAATATTATAAAGTATTAAAAAATAAATTAAAGAAGATCTATGCAAATAGAAGATATACCAGGCTTATTGCTTTTATAATTGTTAGGGTGACAGTTCTTCCCAAACTTTTCTGGAGATGCAAAGCTATCTGGAAAAATTTCTAATAGGCTTTTTTTAGGCACTAATAAACTGATTCTAAAATATATGTCGATATACAAAGGAGTTACAAAAACCAAAACATTTTGAGAAAGAATAAATTTTAGAGTTTACACCACCTAATTTCAAAAATTTCTACAAAACTATATTAAAAAATATAACCTGAAGGGTTATCATAAGGATATACAAATAATAGATCAATGAAACAAAATCATCATTTAGACATAGACCAATACAATTATGGTCCAATCTTTTCCAACAAAAGTCTCAATGCAATCCAATAGAAAAATAATTGTTTTTAGCAAATAATGTTGACATTATTTCTTGGATATCAACATGAAAAAATAAAACAAACAAACCAATAAAAATTATGATATCTATTTCATTCCAAACATAAAAGAAATTAATCTGAGTTGAATCACAGACCTAAAGATAAAAGTTAAAACAATAATGTTTCTACAAATGAATATATAAAATAGTTTTATGATCTTGTATAATGCAAGCATTTTGTTAGATAAGAAAAAAAGAACACTAACTACTAAAAAGGATACATCGGACTCCAAAATGAAAAAAAAAATTTTTTTGCAAAGGACATAATAAAATTGAAAGGCAAACCACAGACTAGAGTTGCTAAAATTAAAAACATTGAAATACTTGCACAGCAAAGGAAACCATCAACAAACGAAAAGACAACTTACTGAATGGGAGAAGATATTCGCCAATGATACATCCTATAAGGGCTTAATATTTAAAATTTATAAAGAACTCATAAAATTCAATACCAAAAACCAAATAAACAAACAATCCAATTGAAAAAGGGCAGAGGACCTGAATAGACATTTCTCCAAAGAAGACACAGATGGCCAATGGGCACATGAAAAGATGCTTAATGTCACTAATCATCAGAGAAATTCAAATTAAAACTCACACCTGTCAGAATGGCCATCATAAATAAATCAACAAAAAACAAGCGTTGGTGAGGAAGTGGAGAAAAGGGAACCTTCACGTACTATTGGCTAAATTGCAAATTGGTGCAACCACTATGGAAAACAGTTTGGAGGTTTCTCAAAAATTAAAAATAGAACTACCTTATGACCCAGCAATGCCACTTCTGGGTATTTATCCAAAGAAATCCAAAACACTAATTTAAAAAGATATATGCACCCCTACATTCACTGCAGAGCAATTTACAGTCTCCAAGATATGGAAGCAACTTAACTGCCCATCAATAGATGACGGGATAAAGAATTGTGGTACATTAATACAATGGAGTATTACTCAACCAGAGAGAGAGAGAGAGAGAGGGAAAGAGAGAGAGGGGGAGAGAAAAGGAGAGAGAGAGAAGAGAGGAGAGGAGAGGAGAGGAGAGGAGAGGAGAGGAGAGGAGAGGAAAAGGAAAAGGAAAAGGAAAAGGAAAAGGAAAAGAAAAAGGAGAGAAAAAGAAATCTCACCATTTGCAACAGCATGGATGGACCTAGAGCGTATACTCTCACTTATATGTGGAATCTAAATAACAAAATAAATGTACAAATAAAACAGAAACAGACTCACGGAGAACAAACTGATGGTTGCCAGAGGGGAGGAGATTTGAAGGGATGGATGAAAAAGGGGAAGGGATAGAAGTACAAATTGACAGTTACAAAACAGACATGGGGATGTAAAGTGCAGCCTAGGGCACACAGTCAATAATAATTGTAATAACTATAGATGGTTCCAGGTGTGTACTAGGTTTATCAGGGGGATCACTTCACTAATTATATAAATGTCTAACTATGTTGTACACCTGAAACTAATATAAAATATTATTGACCATCACTGTAATTGGAAAAAAAAATACATTGAAATACCAAGCATTGTCAAAGATGTGGGGCAGCTTGATCAATCATACCTTTTGTGGCCTGTATTTCATGTTAAAGTGGCCTGTGTTTCATGTTAAACTATCCTTATTTTATAATGCATCAATTCCAATCATATATATATGAAAACGTACTTGGCAACTTTATTTTGTAAAAGCCAATGACTGGAAACAATCCAAATGCCCATGAACAAGTAAAAGGATAAAACAAATGGTGGTTTATTCATACTTTTGTGGGGGTGAAATGGGACACTGTGCGAATTTTGGGAGTGATGTAAATATTCTGTATCTTAATTTACATAGAGTTGCCAAACTCCAGTACTCAATGTGTTCCTAACTATAAGTGGTCTTGTTTAGCGCAGATCAGAGGACACACAAAAATGTATGCGGCCTCTCGCTTCTTAGCCTCCCCCAAAAGTTAAAACAGGTCGTTTCAGGGGTCCAGGAACTTTTTTTTTTTTTTTTTTTTTTTTTTTTGGTACTGGGTTTCACGTATTCTAGAGCCTACCTAATTTCCCGGGCTCCCTATATCCTAAAATCATACACCTGTGTCGGAAGGCCATTGTAAAGACATTTCCCTGGCAACAATTTCTTCCCTGTATCTATATTCTTTCCACTTTGGTCTATTTCCCACAGACTGCGTGCTCGCTATTAGGGATGTCTTGAAACACGTTGTTTATGGGAAGAAAAAGCCTTTGTTCCTGCACAGGAAGCAGCCCTCTAAGGAAGGGCTGAACTATGTACCTTTGGCCCCCACAGGTGGGGTTGGGGGGGCTTCAGGAGGACCAACCTCTCCTCTTCCGGGCTCCTAGGCTCCGGGCCGCACACTCCTGGACTCACCTGGTGCTGAGGACCAGTGCGGGCAGGAGAGGCAGCCAGTCGTGCGCTGCGCCGAATATCACGCTGTAGCCTGTTAGGTTCCTGTTTCCCTCGCCGCGTTCACTCTCCCTTCTCCACGGGTCCTGTCGCTTCTCGGTGACCGGCCCTGTACGGAGCCTGCGATGAGCCCCTTCTAGCGGTGGACAAACGGAATAACCCACCAACGCGTATCCACACCAAGAGAAGGAAGCCAGAAATCAGCTTCACGAGTGATGTCACCGGTAGCCTAGGAGAGCGCTGCCTGGAAGGCTCCGCTCAGCGGCCCCGGAGCTGAGACAGCGACTAGTCTCTGGCGCTGAAGAGGGAGGAGTCCCCAGCGATGGCCCGGGGCGCTCTGTTCACCTCTGTGCTGTGGTCACTGCGCTGCACGCCCACCCTGGGCTGATCATCTATTCCTATGCCTAAGAAGGGTGGGGAAGGCCGCATGGGGGGAGGGGAGGCGAGGAGAAGTATAATCTGCCAGTAGTTGAACCTGAGTACTCGCAAGGGGTGAGACCATTCACTGGGAAAGACTATCAGCTCCTTAGAGTATCAGGCAGGTGACTCTCACCTAAATGCGCGGGGTTTGTGTTGATGAAAAACATCCAGCCTGAAAGAAAACTTGTAAGAGTTTACCTGAGCCAAACTGACAACAATTGCCAGGAAGCAAAATCTCAAGGGATTGAGAAAATGTCCTGTGAAATGGCGGTTTGCAGCTTTTTTTATCCATAAAAATCAAAGGAGGAAGGTTACATGAAATCCACTGGTGATGGATTAAGGGGGTGGGAGAAAGCAAAACCGGGAAATCTCTTAGATTGGATAAAAAGTAAATTGGAGGGAGAGGTACTTGTTTTACATAGGTGGGTGCCAGATAGCTAACAGTTGGCTTTTCACAGCACATAAAGATGGTAATCAGGAGACAAACATAATAATGAGGAATTTTGGTTTCCTTGTCTGGTCAGAAAAAAGGATAAATGACATTCTAAAGATGTTATCTTAGGTGCAAAAAGACAACAGGCAGGACCACTGAAAAGGCACAGATTAACTTTATGAAGGAAGCCAAAGATGTGACTACTAGCCATGGCCCACTGAGTTATGAATTTTTTTTTATGCTCACTCCATCTTATGTGGTTATTTTCAGTCTCCTGAGCTTGTCAGGTTAATATGTGGCCCCTTTTCCATCTACATTTGGAAGAACAGTGTTCTAGAGAGGACGTTTAAAACATTTTTTTGATTAAAATGTCTGAAGCAGGTCCTAAAGGGGGTGAGGGAATTGGGGAACAGGAGTACCCAGAATCCAGAAATGTATACTGAGGACAAATGACATTTGCCAACTCCATAAGTGGGGTTCCTTTCCTCAAGTGAGGCTCACCACACAGAAATAGCTGAATAAAATACATAGTAAGTAACTCAGAGAGGTGAGATTGCAGCACAGGGGTTATTATTTTTATATTTTTAAAAATCTGTTCCAAATATCCTATAAGAGTGCTGCACTCGATGACTTTTATTTTGAAAAAATACATAAATAAATTTGAAAAAATAAATCTCATCTTTTTGTTTTTTAACTTCCAAGTTGTTATTTGTTGGAGCAAATGTACATCCTCTCTTTTTCAAAGTGTTATTTTAAAGAGGTTTGGTTAAATCATTGTTTTCTATATTCTAATTTGTTTTAATTACATTTAAAACAAAATGCAGAGCACACTTGTCTGTAGTAGCCTAGACCATTAAGATACATGAGTAGTTTTGGAAGCTAGACACCTGAAACTATAAATACTGAGATTTCTGGGACAGCTGAGTGGCGCATTGATTAAGAGCTGGCTTGGGATGCCAGCAGCCCCGGTTCAGATCCCACATATGAGGGCCAGTGACACTGCCCTCTACAGCTAAGTTGATGAACAACAGCTCCACCTGGAGCTGGGCTGTCCCGAGTCCCATCGAAGGCATAGGCTGCAGCCCCTGCTGCAGTGGGCTGCCATAAACTACAGCGAGTGACGGGCAGCCAGTGTGAGCGGCCGTCAGCCGGAGTGAGCTGCCAATAGCCGCCATGAGCAGCCGTTCAGAGGCCAGCAACTGATCTGCCTCACCAGGAAGAGCGCAATGATAATACCAACATGGGCCAGTGAAGCGACGTCCTCCACAACTAGACTGAAGAACAAAAGGACAGCAACTTTTCTGTTCCCCTTCTCCAATTCCCCAATGCTGTTCCCCTCCCCCAATTCCCCAATAAAAATCTTTAGAAAAAATACTGAGATTTCTAAGGTTTCCATGTATTGCCTCTTTAGATTATCAAAGGTACATTTTCCTTTATTTTATTTCACCCCACCAAGTGATTATAAAATCCATAAAACATTTAAGTTTGTATGTAAATCAGGCCTTTATTTTTCATTTGATTATATGTCTTACACTTACATCCTCTATACTCCAGTCCCTGCTTCTAATGAAATCAGGCTGCCCATAAATAGCTAGCAGGAGTTATACTGCCACTTCAGCCTTCATGGAAAAACCAGAAGATTGAAATAGAGTATGTGCCTCTTTGAAAAGAACTGACTGAACAAGCTTTTGATTACAATTGAATACGAACATAATAGACAGTCAAACTTGGTCTTCATAACACTTTAACACTCCCAAAACTTGCAGGGCATCAAAGCCAGTAGCTTCATACTGTATAGAAAATGAAGATCAGGGAATTAGAGTAATATCTCCAAAGTCACTCTAAATGATGATCAGCAAGCTGGGATTGGGATACAGAACAACTGCATCCCATTTACTGCTCTAACTGCTACACCTCCTCTGCAAGCATCCTTTTTATTGAGTGCTCCTATGTGTTAAGCATTGTGCTAGGGTGTTGTGGGGACTACAAGGATTCATAAAATGTAGCAACTCCCAACATAGTGGCTGCCTGGAATATTTTGCTTTCCATCCTTCTTTACTTATTTGAGCATGAGCTAATTATTTTTTTAAAGTTATAAATAAATTTAGATCATTAGACTCCAGTTTTCTCTGCATCCTATTTCTATTTGAAAAATGCTACAATCCTTTTCCTAAATGATTTCAAAACAGCCTGATATAGATATGTCTTTTCGAAAGAGACTACAAAAGTTCTAGTGAGGGCGTGGGGAGTAGAATTGGGTTCTGGGTCACAGTCCCAGTAGGCTCAGATAATACAAATACTTCAGGGTTATGGATGGCAGGGAGTTGTCTGCTTTTCGCTGAATTCTATCTTAGATATGAGCAGAATCAGGACGCTTCAGGCCACACAAAGTACTGAATCGGGCACCCCTATGTTCATTGCAGTGCTATTTACAATAGCCAAGACTTGGAAACAATCGAAATACCCATAGGTAGACGACTGGATTAAGAAACTGTGGTACATTTACACAATGGAATATTACACAGCTATAAAGAAGCAATGTAAACAGAAATAGTATTAAAGACACAAAGAAAAAACTGATGAGGGCTAGATGGGATGAGGATGGGAGAAGGGGAAGGGACGAGGCAACATAAACTGATAACTACAATATTACTGCAGAGACAGAAGAGACAGTTTGGGGAATATAATCAATAAGGTTGTAAATATTTTTTTTTAGGGAAACAGACGGATGCATGTCCTTTTAGGGAGACCACTTCATGGATGGTGTAGTGGCCTTACCACTGCACTGTACATCTGAAGCTGCCGCTGAACAATATTATATGTCAACTATAATTTAACACATATATAGTCATGGGATGTGGAATATAGTGTAGCGATGGAGTCAATGGATTTGTAATAGATATGTATGATATCGGGTGTGGGAGGGCAGGGGAGGGGGAGGAGGGAGTCACTTTGTAAGGGGTGAAAAAACAAAAACTATTGCATTGTTTTGTACATCTGTAACTAATAATAATAATAATAATAATAATAATAATTTAAAAAAATAGTCAGCTTAAATTAATCCTCATGCCAAAGAGGCACATTTTGGGGTGGCAAGTTTAATAACATGTGTATCTTCTAATATATATATGAGAGAAGCCCAGGAAAACTGAGTGACTCTGAAATGGTACAAACCACCACCTTAAATACCATATCCAGATAAAGATAAAAGAGATAGGGTAGGAGTGTGGGGGTGGTGGGGGTGGGTGCAGTTATGGGATGTTACCAGAAAAAGCAAAGTAAACAAAGGTAAGGTCGTACAAAAGGGTAACTTCTACCTAGGCTTCAGAGCTTTTTCTAACGTATGATGTTTCTTAAAATATAACCCGCTCAGGATACTCTTTATGCCAAAGAGGCATACTTTACAGTGGCAAATTCTGCTGTCCTTCACATGGAATTCACTGGGTCTCTTATGTCTCCCTCAGACCCTGATTTTATTCATTGTCAAATCTTAATGATTCTACCTATTAAATAGTCCTTAAAATCATCACCACTATTTTTTTTTTTTATCATTATTACCCACTGTCCTAATGTGAGCCCCACTCTATCTGAATGCCACTTTTCAGGTGAGTCCTGATATGAAAGCAGAGATTACAGCACCAGAATTCAATCAGGATTTTGTTTGTTTGTTTTGTAACATAAAGCAGTCAGAATGAATGAGTGAGAGGTACCAATGTTCATCCAAAGCTGAAAGTCAGAACTAAACGAACATATATATATATATATATATATATATATATAATGTTATGGGAGTCTCGGTTCTTGCCGACGCAGTGAGGAATCAAAAGTCTGCAAGCTGATTAATATGCAAGCAGGGTTTATTAGTGATACATTCTCAGGGAAGCGAAACAGGCCTAGCTGAGGTTGGAGAGAGAGGCTAAGCCTCTGGTGTTAATGGTACACTCTCAGGGAAGAGAACGGGCCTAGCCAAAGTTTGGGGGGGGGGGGAAGAGAGAGAGAGAGAGAGAGAGAGAGAGAGAGAGAGAGAAGGGGGAGGAGCTCTTGTCTTGAGGGCTTATAGTTTGCTAGGTGGGGTGAAGGAGTTACACATTGATTTGGCTGGAAAAGGTGGTGCATGCTCTTCCATGGGAGGGAGCAACCTCCTAAAATGGATGGAGGCCTGTTGACTCAGATCTTTATCTTACTCCAGACCCCATCTTGTCATCTGGTGTAAAAGCAGAGACATGAAATCAAAGCTAGTTAGGAGCTTTTTCTGTAGGCACTGGATCCCCCACACACACCCCTCCTCCTCCTCCTCCATTTTCTAACTTCTACCTAACACACGGTGCCAAAAAAACGTATACACATTTTAAGAAAGGAAAAAACTGTATTCAAATTGTAATACTCAACATATACCAATAACAAAAGGTGAATACAAGTCATGTGTATACATTTTTTTAGCACCCCACCCCCGTATATATTGGGTTGTCAGAAAAGTCATGATGCTTTTTTGCAATAAAAAATAGAAAAAATACATCATGACTTTTCCGACAACCCAATGTATCACCAAGTCCTCAAAATAATGTGTAGTCATAAATGAAAGAAGGAACACTAACCAGAAGACAAACATAAGCTGAATCATTCATTGTTCTGTTAATTCATTCATGAAAAATTGATTATACACTTCCTAGGTATCAGGCACTTGGAATTCAATGGTAGTCTGATTTATTGGTGGCTATTATCTTAAAAATGCAATATAATAGAAGCAGTTGCTCATCTGTGCATTCCTTAATTACTAGAGGACTCTGTTCCTGTGGACAAAAAAAAGGAGTTTTATGGAAAGTAACATCACAGGATGGTATGATCCTAAATTCCTTACTGGGAAGGTCATAGTGAGCAGACACGCCCCAGACATGTAACTTTTAGCAAAAAGTTTATCTTCGCCTTAAGCAAGCCCTGTCCATTGTTTCTGTGTTTCTAGGTTAATATACACCTTTGAAATAGGCTGCAACCCCCCTCAAGAGAGCACATTACCTAGTTAACCATCCTATAACCCAATCCCCGCCTAACTTTTTTTTTTTTTTTTTTTTTTTTTTTTTTTTGGTGGGAGAGAATTGGGGGAGCATTGGGGAATCGGGGAAGAGGAACAGACAAGTTGCTGTCCTTTTGTTCTTCAGTATAGTTGTGGAGGACATTGCTTTCAGTGGTTCAGAAAGTGTGACTGACTCACAGCGGCCCAGCTCCAGATGGAGCTGTTGTTCACCATCTTAGCGGTAGAGGGCTCAGCGTCACTGGCCCATGTGGGGTCCAACCCAGGGCCCTGCTGCTCAGAGCTGGCGTCCCATGCCAACCTTAACTAATGCACCACTCGGCTCCCGCACCCACCCCCCAGCTTTTTCCCACACCCTTGTAATCTTCCTTATGTCCCCCACCTTAATTTCAAATGCATAAAGGAAGCTGCAAAACTGTTATTCTCTGGAGCACTTGAAATCTTGCTCCCTGGCATATGCTGTCAGTGTATTTTATTAGTATCAAATACACTGATAAAAATTCTCTACAGGTTTGGATGTTTCTTACATCAACACTCTTGATAATATCCACTTTCTGTGACCATTTTTTGATTTTTGCTGGATGTTTTCCATTTAACCTTAACCACACTTCATCCACTTTCTCTACCATGCTTTATGTTCCAGGAGTCTGACTGTTAAAGACAATATCAGGTCTCCTTGCCATCTACCTTCCAGTAAAGTTGAGTCAATTAAGGGCTAGCATAAATTCACAAGAAGAAAGTGAGGCTACAATATTTATTTCCTGTATCCTTTCCCTGAAAGGCCTATTGTGTCCCAATATCCATGTAGCTTTCCCTTTGAATTCTGGTAACTATTTTCTACTCAGATTCCTAGCCTGGGAGCAACGATCTTATTCTATGATTACTTCTATTACCTCCCAACACTTTGAAAATAATAATAATAATAATTTGTTTTAGTTCACTAAAAAAACCCAGATTAAATTTATCATCAGTTTCATTCTGGGACTCAGACTATACTGGTTTAGAATTTGTATGTTTTTGAACTAGGTTCTAAGTTTCCATTATGAAATTCTGGATAATGATGATAATGATGATGATGATGATGATGATGATGATGATTGTTATTTTCAGGTGTACAAAACAATGTATTAGTTATACATTTCACCCCTCACAGAGTGATAACCCCCTTCCCCAATCTATTGCCCTTCTGACATTGTATATATCTATTACAATTCCATTGACCCTATTCCCTATACCCCATATCCCATGACTATATATATATATATATATATATATTAAATTATAGTTGACATACAATATTATTCAGCTTCAGCTTCAGATGTACAGTGCAGTGGTCAGGCATCTACACAATCCATGAAGTGGTCTCCCTAAGAAAACATGTGCCCAACTGACACCCTACAAAATATTTACAACATTATTGATTATATTCCCCAAACTGTCTCATATCCCTGTGATAATATTGCAGTTAGGGACTATTATTCTTGACTATTGTATTCCATTCATCACTTCTTAGGTGGATAGTCGAAGTCTCCCATTTTTCAGCATCTAGAGATTCCCAAATCTAATTCATCTTCAACGATACCTCCAGAGAATTCTAAAATATGAATAATTGCAAATTATGAAAATCTAAGTTCCACACTAAGCTTTCTTCAAGGGAAAAAGCTTTTTATTTTATCACTTTAAACCTCTTTATATAAATCCGAGCACAACAAATATTTATCTGGGCATTACTATAAATTCTAGAAACTCATATGTATTCAAACAAAAAAAAAAGGAATCCAAATAAACTCAGATTACACTCTCTTTTCCTGATGAAGGTACTGAAAGAGACAAGTTTAATAAATTGCCTACCATTACAGAAATAAAATAATCTTGTGCACTTTTTACTGTAGAACTGGAATTATTTTTCAAATTTGAAATGCTAATGTAGTGTTCATAGAAAATATTACCTCATTAGCGCTTGTCCTTCATCCTAATAAAAACCTGCTTTATAAAGGCTAATAATCCTGAGACTAATATAAAAGTAATTAGAAATGCACTCATAGGTTAATGATTATTCCTTTGGGTTAAATAACACAAATTATATGTTGATGAAGTATCTATGTGATGCAGGTCATTATTTGCAAATTTTTTTTTTAAAGTTTGTAATAATGTTTCCAATGTCATTGTAGTTTTCTTAGATTTCAGCAGAAGTATTCAATAATATTTAATCATCACAATCCCAAAATGGACATTTTTTTTGAGTTCTCATTTTACAAAGAAGGACTTTGAGACTCAGAGAAGCCAAATGACTGGTTTCGTCACACAGAAAGATAGAGGTAAAGTTTACATTAAACTACATCTCTTCTTGAGACTAAAAACCAGGGAACTTTCAGGGACTTCTCCAAACTCTGCAGATTCTTACTTTATATGAACTTCCAACCCATTTTACCTTTACTGGCAAGGACACCCTGAGATGCATAGGCCCAGGATTTGTCATAAAACTGAGCACTAATCAAATACCATTGAAAGTGGAGCTCTAAAAGCGAAGGGATGGAAAGCTTTTCAAAAAGCCATAGATAAAGGAAATCAGCAGGGAAATCACCTGAAAACAAAGAATATTGGCTCTTTATGTCAGCTCAAGACTGCAGCACAGTAGGAGTAGGACATGAATCAGAAGAGACCAAAAAAACCCCAAAGGGAAAGGCTCCGTTTCGTGTTCAGGCTTCATTTCAGGAAAAAAAATATGCAAATGTTTTGAAATTATTCCAGGACACATATTCATAAACTAGTTATTCTTTTTTTATTGTATATAAATATGGAGCATGAAATAAAACAGATGGCCAAATATTGTAGTAGTCTTATGAATATTATCAACACTGCATTAAACATGTCTGCTTTGCATTTATAAACCACTTGATAATTTGAAAAACATATTTTTAGCATATTTGAAGTATGTCACTTGTATTAGTTTGCTAGGACTGCCAAAACACAGAAGCACAGACTGGGTGGCTTAAAGAACAGAGATTTATTTTCTCACAGTGCTGGCAACTAGCAGTTTGATATCAAAGTACCGTCTGCGTTGGTTTCTTCAGAGACATCTCTTTGGCTCATAGATGTCCACCTTCTCCCTGTATCTTCAAGTGGTCTTCCCTCCGGACATGTCTGTGTTCAAATTTCTACTTCTTATAAGGACACCAGTCATATTGGATTAGGGCCCAGACTAATGACTTCATTTTAACTTAATTGCCTTTTAAAAGACCCTGTCTCCAAATACAGTCACATTTGAAGTATTGACGGCATACGAATTTTGGGGGACACAATTCATCCCATAACACCACTCCTCCATACATGTCCATTTTGAGAACGAGAAATTAGAATCACTGAATGTTATGTATATTTGGACATACATATTATTATATAACTCAACCCTATAGATTATGGATGAAACTGGACCTGTAAGAAGTCAAATGAATGGTCCAAGATAAAAAATAGTGCATGGAAGGTTAGGATTAAGAAAAAGATGCCATTAATAGAGATAAAGGTTAAACTAGTCAGTGATTACACTTGGAAAATTAGCCATACAAATAGAAAACAAAAGTAAAATGAGATCTCTGCTTAGTACCATACATAGACATAATCAAAAAACCAACTAACTTAGATATTATGCTATAATTGTATTGCCTTAGCTTCTAAGTCTTCATTGGATATGAGTGTATTTAAATTTTACCAAAACTGAAGCTGTAACATTTTGCAAATAATTTTAATATTTCAATATTTTCTTAAAATTTGGTACACCTCAAAATTGTTGATTTAAAACACATTTTTGGTTAACAAATATTGTCTGGAAATGTTTGTTCCTATTTTACATGTTAAATATCATGAAATATCTCTATGGATGAATTTTAAAGCTAATTATTGAGTAAAAGGAAATGAAATAATATCTATGTAGATTTTTTAAAACAAGCAAAAATAAATGGTATATGAATCTACAAAAAAAATCAAAAGGGTCATTACACAACAACAAAAGTAAAAACAACCTTCAGGATAATAATTATCCTTTGAGTAAAGGCAGGAAGGAATTTGGGCCCAGGAAGGACAGACACTCAGGGAAACAAGGATAATGGCAATTCTAAGTTGGGTAATAGGCTCCCAAGTATTCACTTCAGAATTACTCATACAAACGTTTGTTGAAATATTAATTGTGTGTATCAACTATTCCACAATAAAAACATAAACATTTCGAAAAACATGTGTGAACTTTAAAACACATTTAACAAACAAATTCCATGTCCCAAATATAAAGAGGTCAATTTTTCATTAAAGACATTTTCTAACATAATAGGACTATGAGAGAAAGAAAAACAATACAACTTTATTCAGGAAAAAACACACTTGAATTTTGTTTAGGTTTTTTTTTTTTTTCCTATTCCTCCTAATTTCTTACTCTTACATTTTTTTTAAATATAGTAAACTATGCTATTTATAGTTAATAGTTAAGTAAAAGAATGGTAGACTCACAAATAAGATATATAGGTTTGGACCCCTTTTCTACTAGCTATTTAATATTAAGATGATTGCTTAGATTCCATGAATTTTAGGTACCATATCATATTTCTAAAATGATGAGATTAGACAAGATAGTGATCATCTATCACCTACATTCAATGACTTTATATGCTGAAGGAGTCCCAAGTATTTTTCAAAATCTGAAACTTGCTTTCTAGAAGGAACCGAAAGATATAAAAAGCTCATACATCACTGACCAGATTCAGAGGACACTGTGTTCCCCAATCACATCTCTTATCGACAAGGGTGTCTTTTCAAGCATGTTACTTGGAGAAATGGAGTAGGCAGAGAATGACAGGAACAAAGGTCAGGCACATGAAGAATTTTTGTTTTTGCCTTTTGCACCTTGGTAGGCCTGTATGTCTAGTGGAATCTCCTAAGAGCCTTTTGGTTAATTCTCCACAGAGGGGGAAATACATACTTTGCCTTCTGGATAACCGCAGATGCCTACTTAGTGAGAGCAAGAAATGATTGAAAGGATCTCAAATTGTTTTTCCACATTGCCAAGACTTGGTGGGGGGTGGAGGTGGTCCGTGGGAGAGGGGTCCGGAAACACCTTTCTATTCTCATTTGCTAGCAATTCACAAGTAAAAGCAAAGAAAATAAGGAGATGGATAAATAAAATGGGTAGTTTTTTATAACTTTGAGGTAACAGCTCTTCTGTGTTCTCCCATGCTTTTAATGGCATGCATATATTGAAAGTAGCCCTTAATAAATATTGTAGTTTACACCATTAATCCTTACAAGAACTCTTAACATTATTTGATATGATTACTATTAAAACAAAGGAGCAAGACTCTTAAATATAAGTAGCTTTCTCAAGGTCATAAGTTCAACATGACAGATGTTGGAACCCAGGTCTCAATCAAAAGCACACGCATTTCTTACTGTCTCTGTGAATAATGAACTAATGATGTTTTTAGTCCACTGAACAAGGACCTATTCAATTTTTTGTTCGGTGCCTATTTGTCATTTGGATATCTAATTGTGTTATGTAAATACGTAATTATTAGAGGGACACCATTAAACTTTTGTTTAAATTATTGTGATTCCTAGTTCTTCTTCTCCTCATACTCATGAATTGCATTTACAAAGCGTGTTAACTTACAGAAAACCTTTGTAATATTACCTTCGTGGGTAAGAAATTATCTGGAAACAGCCTACATGTATTCCAATAAAAGCCAAAATGGACTATATACCTCCACTTCATCAAATTTGAAGACAACAGTGGTTGAACTCCATGCTGAGAGTGATGCTGATGATGTAAAAGAAACTGTAATTATTTGCATCCTGATTCACTTATTTACATATCCGTTTTCCAGTGCCACTCATTAGACTCTAAGCCACTTGACAGGAATTGTCCTTATACGTCATTGGCTAGAGTTTAACATATTGTCTTACATATAGAAATACATATATTTAAGTGAATAGATTTATGTTCCTTGGGATATTTTTATAATATAAGTTGATTAAGGAAAATCTGTAATACTCTATGTAATAATAAATATCTGTTTTATTAATCTTGCCAATATTAAGATTCAGGAGCACAAATATTACAATTCTTAATTTATCTCAGTTTACATTTTCCAGTATTCAGTGCAACATTTTTCAACTGTTATTTCCACATATGAAATGGAAACATTGTTTAAACCTTTGTCCAGTTCTTTTCTTTGTCCCTGACAGGAACAAGGCATATAATGTTTCTTCATTATAATCCTTCTCCTCTCCCTAATACCTAGTACGCATAGAAGAAAATATCTTTTTTTCACTGGTCCCAAGTAGGTATTGTAGCAAACACTGGTTTGTCAGACAAACCTAGGTTTGAAGACCAGTTCTACTTTCTGTTTACATAGTCTTGGGAAAATGACATAGAGTTTCACTTTAGTAATTAACCATTAGATATGATACATGAGACACAAAATATTTAGTGCACCAGAGGTCAATATTTTAAGGATAAATGGTGGGTATTGTTAATAGCTATTTCACCCATTTTGGTGAATAAAATGTTTGATACATTTTTCTTGTATACTATTACTACTGCTATAATTATCTGTCTTAAAATTCAAGTGATACTTTATTGTGCTGATTATACATTAAGATTTCTCAAATACACCTGTTAAAGATGAAATAAAGTTGGTGACTCAGGTTTGATATGGTTTTCTGTAGCAGATGTTGTGATAAAAGAGTCAAAAATATCACAAAGAAGTTTGTACTTTGTGGGGATTATTTCAAACCAACCTATTGTGTTCACACAGACAATAGCAAACTGCTATGGGCATAAATATTTGGAACTTTTATCACTGTGATAAACTCTGTTTTAGATGTCTATCCTAAACTCTTTCATGTTAGCAGATATCCCAGCCAGTCAGCAACATTTTCTGTGGTGCAATTAGAATAAGCTTCAGCTAAGTCCCTCTTTCTTCTTTTTTTAACATTTATGACCATGGACCATGTGGATACAGGCTTCTCAGGGCTGAGGGACCCATGCAAAGCAAGCTTTACCTCTGTCTTTGAATCATCTGTTTCCACATGGCATTGTTCACTCTTCATCTGCCACAATCCAGGAACCTACAGAAAAATATACCAGTGTGATCCATCTCCTTCATAAGTTTGTGTCAACGCTGCGGCTGCGGTGGTCAGTCCTGCCTCATATTGTGGCCCAAATATGGTGAAAGGACACAGGAGCAGAGATGTTGGCTGTCACTTCTGAAGCAGATATACTCTGAGTTGAACCCTAATGAGTCACCACCCTCCATCATTAGCCATGCCCCTGTGTACTCTCTGACTTACACTCTAAAAATATGGCAAAGGTGATGGGATGTCACTTCCCTAATTTCCTTATATAATGTGACTCCACATAAACGGAATGGAAGGCAGATTCTGCTGCTGACCTTGAAGAAGCAAATAGCCATGTTGTTGAACTATGTATTGAGAGGGCTACATAACAGAAAACCATGATGTTCTCTAGGACCTGAGGGCAGCCCCAGCCGAGAGCCACCACAAAAAAAGGGACCTCAGTTCTATTGGGATAATGAAATGAATTGTATCAAAAATTTGAAGGAGCTTGGGCGTAGATCCACATAAAAACTTAGCTTTTTCCTTTGAAAGCAATAATGAACTATCTGATTTAGTGTCTGTTTCTCTAATCCATTATGAACTAAATATCAATAGTTTCTTTTGTGGAGAGTAAACTTCAACAAGATCTTGATCAGCCTCTTTAAAACAGAGAAGAGGACTATTCACTTAGAAATAAATTATGATTTCTCTCCTTTCGGCTTCCTAAAATATCTAAATGTATAGTTCAGCTTAGTGTCTGTGCAACCAAGAACTGTGTTCCAAGTGCAGTAATGATTTTTAGCGAGGACACCACTTTATTGTGATAAAGTACAGACACACAGCTTCTGTAGCAGATATCATCAATACTGATCCATGGGGCTGCCTCTGGAACTCGAGGGTAGCCATGAGCATTAATGTCACCCTTTGCAGAACAGACTTTGTTGTTTTTGGTTTTTATATCACAAGCTTCTGATTTAAATATTCTGGTACATGTGATTGGAGAAACCTGGGTTATATTTTTGAAGCTTTGTTTCAAGAGAGCCCAGGGAAGTGAGTGTCTTATACTTCCTGCTTCTCTAGTGGGAAACAGACTTCACCTCATGAGATGGATATTTCCTAAACATAATAAAAGGGTTGCAGTTATGGGTGGCCAAAACATGACATATACTCATGTAGCAGACACAGATCTTTTTCTGTTATTCTTTTTTTTTTTTTCAGAATTTATCACTTGCTTAAATTTTTCTGTCTTTTTGAGTAAAAAAGTTTATGAAGATGTAACTGGCTCACCATGCACACGAAAATATGTACAGAGATGATAATACATTGCATACAATGAAAAAGATAAGTGGAAGGGTCATGATTCCAACACATACCTGACTTCAAAGCTCACGCTCTCACATTATCCTTCTCCACATTATCCTTCTATTAACCTTTGTAATAGCTATAATAGCTATGATTATGTGTGAAGTCTATGTTTTAGTACATAATCAATGAGGAATAAGTTCCAATCTTAATTTTATTGTCATCATTATGAAACCAGATGAGCTAAGTGCATGCCTAATCTGTAGTCTACTCCTTCAAACCACTCATGGATCTCCCAGCCCCTTTTCAGGTGAACTCCACTCAGTGTTTTACATGGAATTCACAGTCACATGCCAAGAGTTGGATAAATAACATGTTACTTCAGTAAATTTTGTGTCTTCCAGGCCTGGAGCTGGCAATGATGATGTAACATCCATGGCATTTCATAAGACGATCTCGCAGTAAGATAAGGAAATTCATGAGAATAATTAATGCCACTAGCTGTCAAGGTGGAAAAGGTCCTGAGATAGCAAGATCACGTTTGATAATTCACATGCCACACTTGCTTAGGACTTCCTGGACCAGTGGGTAATATTAAGAGAATGTCTTATTGTGCTTTCACATGCAACTCTGACAACATATCATCTTTGCCCCTCTTTTGCTAGTATGTGAAAAAAAACCCTCTCTTATCCTATCCCCATATCATGCTGTGTTCACTCTTTTCCAGGTCCCAAGACAGAACTCCTTCATACTCATATTTTACTTAGATTTTGTCATTTATTTTTTTCACTACAGCATCATATCTCTCTAACTCTGCCATAAGTTCTTAGGTTGGTAGGAAAAAGAGATGGAACCTGTCTTAGTCTGTTCACGCTGCTGTAACAAAGTGCATAGAATGGGTAACTTATAAAAAATAGAAATATATGAGGATTTCATAATGAAGTTCATGAACTCATCCTAGAAAAAAGTGCCATATACCTAACTGTTGAATATCACTATGGCCACCTTCGAAGTCCTCCCTTTGGAAAGCTATGCATCAATGCCAGCACCTAGTCCAATCTTCAAAGCAATTTTGGAACCCTTTTTCTAGAATGGCCATCAGAGCTGTCATTGTATTACCCTTGATGACATGAATGTCATCAAAATGTCTTCCTTTCAATATTTCATTTATCTTCAGGTAATGGAAGAAGTCATCAGGTGAGTAGGGAGGGTGCTCCAATACAGTTCTTTGAAAAACTCCCTCACAGACAGTGCCGTGTGAGCTGGTGCATTGTCATGATGCAAGATCCATGAATTGTTGGTGAAAAGTTCAGGTCATCTAACTCTTTCATGCAGCCTCTCCACCACTTCCAAATAGTAAACTTGGTTAACTGTCCAGTTGGTACAAATTCATAATGAATAATCCCTCTGATATCAAAAAATGTTAGCAATATCATTGTCATGAACTTAATTGTCATACTTCATATTTCTCACAGTCCAGCAGCCTGGAAGTCCAAAGTCAAGGTGCCAGCATGGTTGGGTGAGGGTCCTTTTCTGGATCACAGATTTCTCACTGTGTTTTCACATGGTGGAAGGGACATGAGAGCTCTTTCAGGCCTCTTTTGCAAGCCCATTAAATCTCTTAATCATCTCCCAAAGGCCCCACCTCCTAATAACATCACATTGGGCATTAGGATTTCAACATGCAAAATACATTCATTCCATCCCAATGACCCCAAAAATCTTAATTTGTTCCAGCATCCACTCAAATGTCTAAAGTCCAAAGTGTCATCTAAATATCATCTAAATCAGATATGGGTGAAACTGAAGGTATAATGCATCCTGAGACAGTTTTCTCTCCAGCTCTTAATCAGTGAATTCAAACAAGTACGTGCTCCCAACTACAATGGTCAGACACAAGGGGACAGATATTCCCATTTTAAAAGGAAGAAGTAGAAAAAAGGGGGTGGGTAACAAGTCTAAAACCTAACAAGGAAAACAACAGCAAATCTTATGATTTGAGAATAGCCTTCTTTAACTTGATGCTCTGTCTCCCAGACTGATGGGAAGGGGGTCTCACCTTCCAGACTCACTAGGGCATCCTGCCTCATGGCTTTGCTGGGTGCAGTCAACACGGCAGTTCTCATGTGTTAGGCGTCTGCAGCTTCCTCGGGCTGCAATCCATGCCAGTGGGTCTACCTGTCTTGGGTCTCTGGGGCACCCCTCCCTGCATGGTTCTCCTGGGCATTGCCCTTGCCTGAGCCCTCTGACTGGTGGTATGCCCACAGCTCCAGGTGGCTTCATCCTTCAAAATCCATGTGGAACTAGCCACATTCCATGGCTATGATATGCAGGAGTCCCTGACCCAAGTCTTTGGGCTGGGGTCATCTGACCTGTGAAACCCAGGCAATTAGCTTTTGAAACTGAATCACTGTTAGAGTCTTTCTTCTTATCTTTAAGAACATTGCATGTTTGCAACCAAATAGCTTTATGATCCTGACCGACAACCCTTCTTTATTCCTCTCTGTCCACTTCAGTTCAAATTGGTTATTTTCCAGCTGAAGTGGTTGATTAAGTCCATGGTTTGCATCCCTATTAATGGTCTTATCAAAGAGCTGTTTAGCCACACTCTTAGAGTTCTCTCCCAAATATACTATTTATTGTGTGCACTATAGATAGGCCAATATTTTCCAAACTTTTGATTAACAGTTTCCTTTTTAAGTCGTTTCTCTCTCCTCACATTTTACTATAAACAGTCAAGATGAGACAAGCTGCAACAGTTCCTTCTACTCAATACATCATGTCCGGACATCAAGAAAAAAACAAGGCATGTTTAAAGGCAGAAAACACAATTCGAAGAGACAGAGAAGCACTTAAATGAGACATGACAGGGATGTTGAAGAACACAAATCTCCCAATTTTGTGTAAGGAATTATAAATATGATTACAAGCACATTTATAATAGTTCAAAAATTAAAGTAGTTGTATATGAATAGAATTAGGAATGATTTTTTATTGCATTCTGTTATGAAAGTATATTTCTATTACAATGAGAAGAAAAACCTAATGTAGTAAAATAGCCTAATAAAAAACAACTTCTTGACATAAAAAGAATGGATATGTCAATAAAATTCCTGTTTTATTAACTACTATAAAAATTTTGTTTGTAACATTTTAGTACATTAACAAACTCACTAAAATGCTCAAAACTAATAAAAGTAGAATAAAAATTATAGGTGTAATTTCATTTTATGATACTTAGACAAGTAAAATATGCTAAAGCTATTTATAGACTGGACACCCATTAATAATATAAAGAGCATAAATCCCAGTAGTTCTACTAAGATTTTCTACTAAAGGAGAAAAAAAAATGTTATTGCTAAATAGGAATATATTCTTTTTTGTTTGGCATTATAGAATGTTATTTATTTAGGCATATATAACAATTTTTACAAGACTGAGTAATTGTCGCTGGACATCCTTGAATTTGGGGGTGTTCCTTCATCACAATTTATTTTAAAACATTAAATTGGACAAAGATAAATTTTAGCTATGATAAAAAATGAGAAACATTGTAAATTATTCAAAAATAAAAGAAAGATATTGTGTTCATTAATGACCTCTGCTATTCTAAACATATTTTCCTGGCTTTCCAAATGCACCGTTGATGTATCAATAGCTATAGGAGTCTCTCTTGAGGATTGTTTGAATGTCCAAAAAATGTGACCCAATCTTTTCCTTTGGCCAGATTAAAAAATAAGCAAAGTTTTTCTCAAAAGCCTATAAAAAAAATGAATTGATGACATGAAATTTAAATGAAATTTTACAACAAAATTTTTGGGGATTTAGAATTTTGGTTTCCAACAAATCTATTATTCTAACTACATTTTATTTATATATCACATCTCCACACACAGTTTACAGTTTCCATGGGTTGGTGACTAACTTAGAGTTAGCTAGTTCTTGTCAAAATTACAGTAATGTCATGGCAGTCTTAATAATAGTCTCAATGGTGAAACAAAGAAAATTCCATTTTCATAAACATTCCATGACTATGTATTGGTTTATAGAATTAGGTCCTCTCTGTTCCCATTCTTTTACATTCAAAGATTGTTTGATGATCAACTGTCCCAAATGATGCTCCTTAGTTTATTCATTCATTCATTCAATGAACACTTATATTAATTAGAAAAACCTATAAACAGTTAACAAGTTGGTTATTTAAAATAAATTTATATGAGGGTTTTCAGAAATCAAAAGATCACCTTTACTAACTCCAAAACTTTTTACTCATAAGTCACCTAAAAGAAATCCATGAACCTTGTTATAGATTGTTTTGCTGCCCAGGAATAAATCCTAACTCCACCTTCTCCAACTAGTGAAAGCTTATTGAAATAAAGAATTTACACTTTTTATGAGCAGCTGGCTCTGTATTCTGTCCTAAGATGGTATTTACATTCACAACTCTTAATCTGCAAGTCTGAAAACCAAAGATTTTGAAACTCATTTCATGGACAGCACTGAAATGAAATAGCATTAGACTATTTATGGTTTTTATCCCACTTATTGTGACTATTCATAACTTTTATTGCACTAATATTTATGTGCTTTATTACAGGGTAACATCTCAGACTTCTCTGGAGTATTATGTAATATATCATATATGCCCTTCTTGAAACCTTATAAATCAGGAAAACTGAATTGAAAATTATCTCCCTCTAAGGGTTTCAAATAAGAGGTTGTGAACTTGTATAAGAAAGAATACTAGTTTTCAGATTGGTTTCAAGTTAAAATTCCTATTGAAATATTGATTATATCTTCTTTATAACAATATTAAATATTATTTTGGCTATAGTTTTCCCATCTGAACATTTTAATGCCAGTGCTATTTAACTTAGAGCTTCATTCAATAACATAGCTAACTAGTCAATAGCAATTATTATAGGGTTAATCTTAGCAAAGTTATGACAAGAAAACACAGATAATTTTCAAGTTTTTTTTTTTAGTTATTCTATGATTCTCTGGTAAATAAATGTGCCCTTTATGAATTTCCTATTCAGTTAAATGTGTCAGGGAGTGGGAAGACCTCCCCCTTCTACCCCACTTCGTTCCTTCAGCTATACCAATACTAAATGAATAAACTTGGCACAGAAGAAAGAAAATTAATACGTGTGCCTAGAAGAATCACAATACGATACTCAGATCATAAAAATGAAACTCAAAGAAATGACCAAACCAGGCACATTTTTATACTTTTTAGACAACTAAACAATACGTTTATAAGACAAAGAAAGGACAAAGAAAGTCAGTGCTCATTAAAAAGGAATCTAAGCAGGGTTTGGGTGTTCATTAGTGAGGCTTTACAAGGTTTGGTTATACACACTTTTGACTCTGAATTTTACAACTATTGTGATAAGATCTCTTCGCTCCTCAGGAGTGGGGAGGGTGCTGATGGTGGAGATTTATTTCCAGCTTTTGTGGGGGACACAAGAGAAGCAGAGAGCTATCCCTTCTCCTGTTGCTTCTCAGGTGTTAGTAGTTCAGAGTAACCAATATGTCATTGCGGGGTGTTGTGGGGCAACATGCCCTGGGCTGCAACAACTGGAAACAATCACATCTGGTAATTTTTTTGTATTCTTGAAGGTTTTTTATTCTTGCAGGTACAAAGGAAAATGGTCTAGAACAGGGGTCGGCAAACTGTGGTTCCCAAGCCACATGCAGCTGATTGGGTATGCACATGTGGCTCTGAAGTAAAATTGAAAATGAAAGTAAAACTATCATAGTTTCATTTATAACATTTTTAAGGATATTATTCACATAATGGTGATTTCATTTGTTTTATGGCCCTCAAAAGTTTGTCGACCCCTGGTCTAGAACTCAGTGCCAGTTTATAGAGGATAGTTTTTTTTTGTTTGTTTGTTTTTAGTAATCTAACCATTTCTGAGAAATATACCCTACAGGAAAATTCTGGAAGGAGTTTTAAAATTTGACTCCTATTTAATTTTAAACTGTTATGCAGTAAGATTTTTTTAGAATGAGAATTGTCTAGCCTCAGTTTTGACTATGACACCAAGGCAATAAATATTAGTATACAAATATCCATATGAAACAGAGAAAGATGACAAACATCTTTGTTAGTGGTTTCCAGAGAGTGCTGTTGTGTTAGGATGAGCATGTCCTGCCAGAATTAGTCAGTCCAGGCCTCTCTGATTGCAAAGAGAATGAACTCCCTACATCCTTCACCAAGAGGAACCTGCTTCATTACACTGGAACCCATTAGTCACTCCTATGATATAAGAAAGTGGAGAAGCATCCTGATGAAGAAGCTTCTTTAGAGAGAGCTGTGGCTGCACTCTACCATGTGGGTGAGGGTGGGAAGAGGCTGCCTTCTGCCCACATGGTTAGTAAGAGGGCTTCAAGTAATACTTGGATAATTTTGGAATAATGTATTTTACAGTTGGGATCACAAGACACCAATGCCTTATTCATGCCTCAGTAAGCTACAGTTTGCTATGGGCTGGATCTGACACCAGCCATGGGAAACCTGTGGAGCCAGAGAAGAGACTACCCAGAGCTTTGGTGCTGGATTCCTGATACGTCTGAAGGGTTATTATATTTCTCAACTAGAATTGGTAAGGCAAAGCCTACAGTCAGAAAGCCAGTGTTCCTAACCTTGTGGGTTATATGCCTCTTTATACTAAGTGTGAAAAAACTCTTCTGGTCATGGAGTAATGTAAGTATAAAAAATGTATGTAAATTACTCTTCAGAAACGTTCTGTTTACCTGTGGCAGCATATCCACAGGTCTTTCAGTAGCAAGAGACAGGAAAAGAAACGTTGTACTGGCTCTACTAGAAAAAGTTAGACCCTAAAACATTGGCAAGTTGGAGAAGATAATTTATCATCAAAGAGAACCTTCAAAAATGTTAACTTTCATGACCTTTATGAATCTCTCTATATTCAGATTTTTTTTTTTTGATTCCCATCTTTTACCAGAATGAACCTCTTACTCTATTTTGGGGGCATATGCTCACTTACCAAGCCAATCATCTTAACATTTACCATTTCTTCATTTAGAAACAATTTCATCACATCATGCAATTGATAGTGAACTGGATAAGTAATGGATAAGAAAGCCTTTTGAGATGTAGCTACAGGGCAGTTATCTACGTTTTCTAGGTAGCTAGGTAACCATGCTATCCTCTACCAAAGTTGCAATTAAAAATTTTATCAAAATTGCAATTTGCAGCAAGTCAAAATTTGTTTAGAAATAATTGATTCTGTTTCAATATACATGTTCACCTCTACCTAGAATAGCTACTTCACCTACCACCACATACCCTTAAACCCTTTGCCTCTCACACCAACTTATTCCTCTCATTAACTCCTATTTGTTTCTTCAGAGTTAACGTAACATTTCCCAAAAACTCCTGAGTCTGCTATAGATGGCCCATGTAGTGATTCTAATACATTTCTGCTTACATCTGAGTAGAACTTATTATTTTGTGGCTCTGGGTTTATTTTCCTCTCTCCTATGAGATTATATACACTCTGTGATGGAAGACATTGTGTGTATTTGTTGCCATGCCCTCAGTATCCAGTACAATGCCTGGCTTAGAATAGTTTCTCAATATATATTTGTCAAAGGAATAAATTAATTAACACAAGGATGAAGGAACTAATTACCATAGAATAGAACATACCTCACCCGTACAACTAAAAAATATTAACGCTATCTCATGAGGCTGTTAAAAAGATTAAATGAGCAATATATGTAAAGTGCTTAGGGCAGTGTCTGACACATAGTAAACATTATGTATTTGTGTTTGCTCATATTAATACTAAATTTAATGATGGGACATTAAGGATCATTCCAATTCTCAAATTTAGACACAAGGACCCAAATACTAGACTTGAGGTTGCCTGAGGGTAAACTGAAGAAAACAGAGGTATGAACATTATCTGTGTTTCACTTCTGTGATGCTGGTGTCAAACTCTTTCCAAAGTGGCCTTTGACCCCATTAGTGGAAGATTAATGTGGACAACCACAATAATGTTTTGACATTAATGAGTGTGATGGTAATGAGTGTGGTAAAATATAATATATAAAAATAATATATATTTCACACTCATTAATGTCAAAACATTATATATATATAATGCATAAATATATATACACACACACACACACACACACACACACACACACACACAAAGGATGCCAAAAAATGTGTACACATTTTAAGAAAGGAAAAAACTGTATTAAAATTATAATAATATATACTAGATATATTATATATATATATATATATATATATATATTAGGTATATAGTATATATAATAATATATACTAGATATAATATCTAGTATACTAGATATATACTATATATTTTATATATATATATATATATATATATATATATACTAGATATAACTAAATATAATAATAGATAACAAAGGATGAATACAAGTTATGTGTATATATTCTTTTGGCACCTCCTGTGTGTGTGTGTGTGTGTGGGGATATATATATATATATATATATATATATATATATATATATATATATATATATCTCCAGTCTAGACATTATTCTCTAACCCACAACCAGAAATTTGCCTATGAAACAGTAGTTTCATCAATTGGGGCAGATATTCTGTGTCTCATATTTTGTTTAAATACCAAAGTGATTACTTAGAAAAATATAAACTGTGAACTGAGAGGCAAGGACTGTGTCTTACTTATTGTCATATTAGGAATCCAACAGCTAATTCACATAACCATTGTTGAGTGGTTATTGTAAGTATGACACTATTTCCAAAAGGTAATTGTTTGTATTTTGTTTCTTAGTCAACTACTTTTTCAAGAAAATATGAATTTATCCTTATTTTATTTAATTTGCCAATTAAAAGTGAGACTTACCAAATCCCATCCCTCTTCTCCCCCAGCTTGTTCTCAAAGATTTGTTGAAATCAGACCTTGACAAAGAACAAGGAAAAAAGATACATCATAGTGTCATTAACTACTCTTTCCTCCCCATGGACACTAACAGACCTTCTGACTTCAGCCATCCACGTGTATTTGTGTCCTTCCCAGGTGTAAAATTAAACACTAGAAGAAACAGCTATTTTGGTTAATGAACACAAATTTCTTCAATTGTCCTTTCAGTATTATTTATCCACCAGCAGTTTAGCATTGCTGTAAACAATTTGTTAGTCCCTAACTCGATTGACTCGGGAGAAATACAAAGTTAGTCAAAATATGTACAGTTTATATAATTTTTTACTTTCCAAGTTGTTAACCAAAGTACAACTCAAATAGGAATGCTTTCAGAGACCTGGATTTATTAAGAATATGCCACATGTGTACCACCATCTGTTTTTGTAAATGTTATTTGGGAAACACAATTCATTTTACTAGCTACCCCATATTATTAGTTTTCTTTTCTCCTTTGTCAGTAATTTTATAATATACAACATAAAATACATGTCATCTTACATTTGTCTAAACTTCCAGAGTCTGGTGACAACATGAGAATCTAAAGAATGGATTGTGTTTCCCTCTTTCTCCTACAGATGTTTGTTATTGATCAGACAGGTGTTTGTTACTTCTGTTATTTTTGTCTTTTTATTTTCAGTATTATATACCAAGAAATGTTCATGGTTATTTGCTGTTAAAAAATATAAAGTTGTTTTGAGAAGATAAACTATGTCATATATGCATAGATACACAATACAAAAAGATACACAATGTCTCCTTGTTACAAAGACTGAAGCTTAGGGGAAAAAGTATAATTCCATATTATTTCAATAGGTGTTCATTTGATAGTGGAAGAGGTGGGACAATGCATTAGCAGCATGCTGGAGAGAAGACTTTAGGGACAGAAAAAGTGGGAATCTGATTAAACATTCCAGTTTGATTTCCCCCTACAGAATTTAGAATAATTTTAAAAGAGCTAGATGTAACCAGCATTTCCATTTTACCTTCATAAAATCACAGTATTGAAATTGGAAAGCCATTAAATAATCAGGTAGAAGACTTTTCAATGAAATACGAAAAACTTCTGAGCATTTTCTATATTATTGCTTTTTCATTTTTCTCCCAAAGCATTTAACTTTCTTCTATAGGATTTGGCTACTGGGTTTCTATTCATGTGTGACTAGGGCTTTCAAAGAGCATTTTTCAAAATGAAGGTATATTAACTTTTAATGAAAATATTATTCTTTCTTGGTTGGGAGAGATCTATTTACCAAGAAATCTTGCCCTTGTATAATGTCTTTTCTTCCTTATTCTCTCTGGCTTTCCTTGCTATCTTTGTTTTCAATTCTTCATAAATTCTTGCTAAACACAGAACTAATATAATATTGATTTTTTTTGAAGTTGCGTTTTTTTCAGAAATTAGAAGCATTTTTCAGACCAACCATGTACTAATTTTTAAACTGCAAGGCATTGAACAAGATGGATTTTGAACATGATGAAATATCTAGAAAAAAGTTTTCAAACTTTCCGTTAAAATATAGAAGCAGTAATTCACAGGCAAGGCTGCCAAATGTCACAAAAATACTTTGAGGACAAGTTAGTAAATGGAAGTCACAACTTTTTCACCATCGGTAATTAGTGGGGAAAACTGGTAGTAGCAGAATCAATCATTTCAGGACACTATTCCCAAGGTACCACTGACAAGTTCCCTAAATGATTCCCTCATGCTTCCTTACATACTGTCCTTGAATCTCCATCCTCGACCTTTGAAATGCCTCCTCATTCCATCATTCATTCTGTACATGCACCATTTAAAAAGACTTCTCTGATAAGTGATCAATAAAATGCAGTCGAGGGGAGGACATTTCTTCCCTTCTATACAGGAATGGTAGATCCAGTGCTTGGTCATTTTCATCAACACATTTTTCCATTTAGATTTAAAGAAGCAACTCAGTTTAAGAATTAGGAGTGTGTGCTTTCTGGAGTTAGATAAGTACAAAGTGAATGTATAATTGAAGGACAATATACCCTAATATTTGTCACAATATTTGAAACTTATAAATCAAGCTAATGAACTGTTTATCCTCCTATTTTAATAAATACTCTTTCGGATCATTCTTGAAGACCACATTCAAATGTAGAATATTTGAACTCCTTAGAGATCTGCACTCAAAATGATCACAAGAGTAAAACTGACAGCCATGCTTTGACCTGTGGACAACTAACTTTTCTTCTGCCTACTCTCTCCTGCATCAAAAAAAAGACCTCTTTCACACAAATATAGATATCCTAGCTTAAGCATCCAAACTGTACCTCAAGACCCTTGTAAAGCTGCACTTACGCCCTGAGGTTGTATATACTGTCACGTGTTCAGTGTACATGGAGTATACGGGGAGGAAGGTGCAAGTGGGTTCTAGAAGCAGGAACCAAACCCTTTGGGCTGGGGATAGTGGTTATCTGATTCCACAGTGCAGTTCAAAGTGGAGCATAGAATGCCACATCCTTAAATCCCTTGGATCCCTTATTCCATAGGCAGAGGCATGGCCAGCGGAGAACTGAAGCAACCCTCTAAAGTTTAGGATCCAGGAACAGGAACCTTCATGTCTCAGTTTAGGAGTGATATTGCATAAAGACCTTGGCTGGGCCGGCCAAGTGGTGCGGTGGTTAGGAGCTGGTTGGGGACGCCAGCGGCCCGGGTTCGTATCCCACATCTGAGGGCCAGTGACACTGCCCTTAAAAAACAAACAAACAAACATAAAGACCTTGGCTTACATGACTTTTAATCCCTTTAAGTCGTACATTCACAACAGGGGTGATATCTTCCCTAAACGTACAAAAATTGGTTCCGAGGGAGGTGAATACAACTTTATATATAAAGCACAGTTAGATTTACAGTACATAAAAATGATATCTGTAGTATTAAAATTTCATGGGGAGGGCCGGCCGAGTGGCGCATTGATTAAGAGTTGGCTTGGGACACCAGTGGCCCCATTCGGATCCCACATCTGAGGGCCAGTGACACTGCTCTCTGCAGCTAAGATGGTGAACAACAGCTCCACCTGGAGCTGGGCTGCTGTGAGTCCCCTGGACGGCGTAGCTGCAGCCCCTGTTGCAGTGGGCTGCCATAGGCTACAGTGAGTGGCCGGCTGCCAGTGTGAGAGGCTGGCAGCCGCCGTGAGCTGCGAACAACCCCTGTGAGCAGCCTTGCAGAAGCTGGCGACTGATCTGTCTCACCAGATAAGAGAGCAATGATTATACCAACATGGACCAGTGAAGCAATGTCCTCTACAACTAGATTGAAGAACAAAAGGACAACTTGTCTGTTCCCCTTCCCCGGTTCCCCAACGCTGTTACCCTCCCCCTATTCCCCAATAAAATCTTAAATAAATAAATAAATAAATGAAATGAAATAAAATAAAATAAAATTTAAAGGGGAGAGTGGGGGAAATTAGAAATAAAAGGAGGCCTGAAAGCCTCCTAAGGAGGCATTAATGAAAAATAAAGTTTGAGAAACACTGCTCTGAGCGGCGGTCTGCAGCCGACTGCTCCATTTTGTATTCTTTCTGTACCAACTAATGTTGTATACCTTGGCAATATTAATTAACCTCTCTGACTCACAGTTTTCTCATTTTTAAAATGGATATAATAAAAGTGCCTACTTCAAAAGGTTTTTGTGAAGATTAAGTAATTAATATTTATACAAGCTCAATATAGTATATGTCATATAGTAAGCACAAAGAAAGTATTTTTCTAAGAAAAAAGTGTCCTTATTTGTGAAGTTTGTGATAATAATAATGTCTACTTCACACCGTGGCTGCAAAGATTGAATAGGATAACGCCTTATACAATGTCTAATGGGACACTTACTATTTAGTAAATGAATGAGATTGGTAACTAATATTGAAGTAAAAGAATAGAATATGGCTTCAGAAATACATGATATAATATTGAAAACCATAGCTTTTTAAGATTTCCCGTAGTATATATTTTTCACTTTGACTATAGATAGTCCCAGTACTTACTGCTAGCAAGTCCTTCCTAGTTTTGCTTATAAGTTTAAATACACACATATTTCCCTTTCTAAATAAGCTTAAATTGTTTTATATATAAATATGAATCAAAATAATTGGAAAGCCCAACTGCCCTTTCACAATTGGGAAAGCATCCACTCACATAGACTGCTTAGTAAATGTACAGTATGGTGTGAGAGCACTCGGCTATTCACTTTATAGATACCACAAGGGGTAAGTAAGATATTAGCAGCCAAATTAATGAGGCTAGTTTATTACTCACCAAAGGAATCTTCTATCCAAAATGAAAAATATCCATGCATTGCTTTTATCTACATAGGAAAGAAGTTAGAGAGGTTAATGGTGTATTAAACTACAAATTCATTGGACTTTCTAGCAGTTGCTTAGACATAAACCTGAGAATAGATATGTTTTTGTCTCCAAAATTTACTTTCCTCATTAAAAAAAGAAGAAAAACTATCTTCAACATTACTCAATGCCAAGAACAGATAGTTGTAGTTTTTTGTTTTGTTTTGTTTTTTTTAGCTGAGCCATCCTGCCATCTGTTGGCAGCACAGCGGCTGCTCAGCTCGGGTCAGGAATCCAACCAGCATCCCTGTTGCTCAGAGCTCACACTCTAGAGCGAGCTCTTAACCAACTGAGCCACTTGGCCAGCCCAGATGGTTGTAGTTTAATTTTAAATAATGGAAAATTAAAATCTATTTCCCTAAAGTTTCTAGCATTGTCCATTTCTCTAAAATAAGTGGGTACATGCAATTCATAGTCATATGTTATCATGAAAATATTGTGCTTATTTTATTGATAAATTTAGATTAAAACATAATTCATAAATTGTTAGATCAAAATAAAATGTTATTTAAACATTTAAAAGCTAATTTTGGAGAAAAGATTAAATGTGGGAATAGATTACACAGATCTGTAATAATTGCTAATGTGTTTAAATTATTGAGCACTGAAAATTATTAGAATAAGAATGTGTTAAATTATCCAGTAGATTTTTAAACAGTTTTAATTATCCAGTAGATTTTGAAACAGTTTTCAGACTAGTGACAGTTTAATAATATACTTGCTAAGGATTAGCCTCAAGTCCTCATCTCTTTGTCTTCAAATTAGAATACATCTCTAGGCTTTACACTGAATTTCTACTTCTTTGAAAGTCATCAAAGAACCCTTTCACAATACTTTTAGATATAAAGGTTATAAGGGTGGCATAGAATCATTTGTGACAGATCTATTTCTGACAGCTGAAGTTGACTTTAAAACCAGTCAAATACTCCTTAGAAAGTGAACCTTTCAGAGGTTCAGTGAAAGTGTGAACAACATAAACTTTTCAGTTTTAATCTTTTTGCCATTTTGAGATTTAAAGTAGCTCTTAGTTTCAGACCTAAGGCATAGTGTTTCTGAGTTACATGAAATCAAGAAAATGTGACATCAAACCAGTGAGAGAAGCAAAAAGATATCATTGTTTATATTTGTAATAATAACTACCTCAAAGGAGATATTATAAGGCCGAAACATGCTCCTAATAGTTTAAAGCATCTTAACTGTATGCACTTAATACAAAATCCCCCACCCCATTTCTTTTGCCACACCTCTATTTTTCTACCTGACCCATTTTTTTCTTACACTTTCTTATAACTTTCATCCCTAACCCCCACCGCCCTTTCTCCAATTTCCTTTACTTCCCCTCACTTTTGTTTCTTGATTCTTTGAGCTAAAATATTTTCATTAAAATATAAATCAACAAAAAGCAGAAAGTTTTAATTAAATAAATCCTCCATTAGATGAGCATAATCCAATGCCTGTCAGTATTTAACACATTTCTGCTTGTTTTCTGGCAAGATACTTGTTTTCTCTCTCTCTCTCTCTCTCTCTGTCTCTCTCTCTCTCTCTCTCTCTCTCTCTCTCTCTCTCTCTCTCTGTCTCTGTCTCTCTCTCTCTCTCTCTCTCTCTCTCTCTCTCTCTCTCTATATATATATATATATATATATATATATATAATATATATATATATTACAATGATGAAGAGGTATTATTAGTTCAGCTAATGATAGTTTCTATAATAATAACCTCAACATCTACAATAGCTCATACATAATTAATGTTTATGTCTTTAAGGTTCAAAAGAGGTTCCCCAGATAGACAGGTAGCTCCTCTCCATTTAGAGGGTAGTTTGAGCATCTAGGATTAGCCCACCTCATGGCTCTGCTGGTTTTTTTGTTTTGTTTTTTTTAACTTTGTTTTTGAGGGCAGTGTCACTGCCCCTCATATGTGGGACCGGAACTGGGGCCGCTGGCTTCCCAAGACCAGCGCTTAACCACCGCACCACTCGGCCGGCCCCCGGCTGTCTTTTTAATTGCCCTCCAAATTCACAGTGACAATCTACATTAAGCCACAAAGAAGAATAGCATGGAGATCATACGTTAAGAGATTTTTGCAGACCAGAACTGGAAGGAGCTCACATTATCTCTACTGACGAAAACTCAGTCACATGTCCACATCTTTCTGCAAGGAAGACTGCGCCATATACTATAGCTGTGTGTCCAGGGAGAAGAGAAAATGAGTTTAATTTTATGGGAAGTATAACTAATATGTACAGAAAGCTTTAAGATAATTTAAAAGTTAATAGACAGTTGTTAAATTAAAATGATTTCCTACCTTTGCATCTATTTTATAATGGTCTACTTTTTCTTAAATATAATTGCAGTCATTAAAGAAAAGCAGTGATGATGAAAGTCATAACCACACTGTAAATTTGATGACTTGAAAATTAGTTGAGTTGATGATTAAAAACAGGAAATAGAATAGGTTGGGTAAGAAAAATTTTCTTCATAATTGTTACTTGTTTTTTTTTTTAAGGAGAGTAGGATAGTTTGTATATCTTTCATTTTATTTTACTTTTTTAAGTGTAAAAATGAGGTTCTGTAATACCTAAATATCTATAATATATAGTTGTGATGTTTGTTATAAATATCTTAATTTATCACTTTTCTTGAATTTGCTTATGGTGATTTTTGCTATAAAAAAAAATATTTTTTTTGTTTACACACATATTGTAAAATTTCTCTCTCTCTCTCTCTCTCTGTAGATAGATAGATAGATAGATAGATAGATAGATAGATAGATAGATAAATAGATAGATAGATAAAGCTTTATTGGAAGGTACAATTCCAGGACAGCCAAGAGTAAGGGGAAAAAGGTCAATGAGGCATGGGTGGAGCGAAGCAAGGTGTTACATTACCAAGTATTGGCTTTGAAATATTTCCCTCAAAGAAATGGTTACTAGACTCATTGTGGTAATCATATCTTAAGGTCTATAAATAGTGAATCACTGTTGTACACCTGAAACTAATATAATGTTGTATGCCAACTATACTGTAATAGAAACTTTTAAAACAAAAATTAAACAAAAACAAAAAGATATGCTGAAGTCCTACCACCTGGTACCTTTGAATGTGACCTTATTTGGAACAAGATCTTTGCGGATGTAATAGAGGAAGATTTACCGGATTAGGGTGGGCCCTCAATCTAACATGTTCGGGGTTCCTTAGGAGAAGGAAAAAGGACACATAGAGATATATTCACAGTGAGGAGAAGGCCATGTGAGGACAGAGGCAAAGATTAGAGTGATGCTGCCACAATCCAAGAAACCTAGAGCTACCGGATGCAGGAGGAGGCAGGGAAGGATCCCCCCTCTAGGGCCTTCAGATGGAGCTTAGCCCTATCAACAGCTTGATTTCAGACTTTTGGCTTCCCAAACCATAAGAAAATAAATTTCTATTGTTTTAAGCCACCTAATTTGTGGTACTTTGTTATGGCAGCCCTGAGAAACTATCACACCAAAGTAGCCACAGCTTCATTAATAAATGTAGCCAGTGGATGGGGTACATACAATTTCTTCTAGACGGAACTTATAAAAGAACCATGCCTTGGAATGCTCCTTTGAGGTTAGGGGCATAGAAATATTTATCTGGTGGCTTCTTTCTCCTGTACCTCATGTGTCAGGTCTGCTTGATGGATATTAACTCTGATATATTACTATGTTATGTTAACTGGCTCATCCAGGCATCCACTGAGTAGCCAGGCAATAAACTTCCTACATTGAGGTTGTTTTTTTCAACTGAGCCTAATTCAGAGAAGCCAAATCCTCCAATGGGTTCAGCTAACTCCATAAAGGACTGAAGCTTTCTATTTCCCCGGTCTTATTGAGATACAATTGGCAGATAACATTGTGTAAGTTAAAGGTGTACAGCATGATGATGAATTAATATATTTATATAAAGCAGTCCTCCCTTGTCTGCAGTTTCACTTTCTGAGGCTTCAGTTACCCACAGCCTACCACAGTCCAAAAATATTAAGTGGAAAATTCCAGAAACAAACACTTCATAAATGTTCAATTGTGCTTCGTTCCATGTAAAGTGATGAACTATCATGCCATCCTGCTCTGTCCTGTCCGGGTCGTGAATCATCCCTTTGTCCAGCATATCCAAACTGTTTACACTGCCCACTCATTAGTCACTTAGTAGCCATCTTGGTTATCAGAGCAACTGTTGTGGTATCACAGTGCTTGTGTTCAAGTAACCCTTATGGAAGCCTAATGCTATATCATAATGCCTGTGTCATTCACATCATCTCATCTCATCACATAGGCATTGCATCATCTCAGATCATACAAATAAAGGCGAGTACAGTATAACAAGGTATTTTTGAGAGAGAGAGAGAGAGAGCATACCCACATAACTTTTATTACAGTATGTTGTTATAATTGTTCTATTTTATTATTAATTACTATTGTTAATCTCACTATGCCTAATTTAAAAATTAAACTTTATCATAGGAAAAAAAACATAGTATATATAGGCTTTGGTACTATGAAGGTTTCAGGCATCCGCTGGGGGTATTGAAATGTGTCCCCCCAGAAAAGGTGGGACTCCTGGAACTTTTCAAAATCAGTGGAGTCAGCAGAGTCCAGGTGAATTTATTACAGTCCAATATATCTTTTAATTCTGCTTTCTGTGAATTACAGTGTCTGTATATTAAAAACAAAATTTTAACAATGTACTTGTATCACTGTAGGATCGAAGACTCTTGCATCTCAAACACTGGCAACATCCCTTTAGTCACTCTTATGTTATTTATGGGTTATAGAAATTCTGCATGGCTACTTAGAAAAATGATACATGGTATCCTCAATTTTTATCTTCGGATTTTTTGTTCCAATTTGTTTTCCACACTTGAAGTGTTTTTCCCTTGCTTATACATCGATTGATTATATTTGCGGTTCAAGGGTCTACTAAAACTCTCTTGAAGCCTTTTCTGATCACCGCAATTTGAAAAGAGGAAGGCACGTCCTCCTCTCTATACCATAGATAGTCTGTGACATTTATTTAACATTTATGACTTGCTGCCTGGGAAAAATCACATACTGGTATATGTGCAAGTGGACATGTTGGAGTCTCCCAAATGAAACTGTCAAGTCTTGCAAGAAAAATAATATCTTACAGGTTTTGTGTGTATGTCACAGGGAAACAGCACTGTGTTTTCTAAGCTCTGGATCCCAGAGGGACATTTATTGTTTAACTGCTGAAGCTTAAAGTTTAGGGATGGTTTCTTGGCACAGGCCCTTCTAAGCCTGTTAGGATTTTCCTCCTGGTACATGTGGAGGGAGCTGCTACGTCAGTAATGGCTGCAGGCCTAGAGTGTCGCTTCTGACTGGAGTGAACTTCTCAGCCCTGAAACTGATCTTAGGCTAGTAAGTGAGGGCCATTTGGGGACAGAAGTTCTTCTCCATCTCCCCTAGCACAGTCTCCCCCTGTCCATGGTGACCTCATTGGGCATCTGGCACTTGTATATTTTGACCTCAACCTAGGGCTTGAAGAAGTAGATTCTCCACCCTCTGTCTTCACATGATTGTCCCTCTATCTGTCCTAATCTCTTCTTTGTTAAGGACATTAATCATATTAGATCATGGCTCACTCTAAGGACCCCATTTTTACTGAATAGCCTGTTGAAATGCCCTATCTCCAAATACAGTCACATCTGAGATATTAAGGGTGAGGACTCTGACACAGGACACCACTGTGGGTGTGGTGCTACAATTCAGCCCGTATCTTGCTAAGGGAGTCATATATTTTAGCTTTTGGAATTGTGTTTAATTTTAGTGTGCTGGGACTTATTCTCAGCTAACAAAATTAGAAACAATAACATCAGTTTTCTTCACCTACAGTTACTTAGATAAATTATCCCAGGATAGAAGGGCTACAGCACTGTCAGAGCTTGGGTTGTCTTTGTAGCACATTTTCTAAACAGATAAGAGTACACTAATAAATAAATAAATACATAAATACATAAATAACAAATAAATCAGGCCGGCCGAATGGCACGTTGGTTAAGAGTTGGCTTGGAACACCAGCTCTGAGCAGCAGGGCCCTGGTTTGGATCCCACATGAGGGCCAGTGATGCCGCGCCCTCTACAGCTAAGATGATGTAAAACAGCTCCACCTGGAGCTGGGCTGCCGTGAGTCACTGGAGATGGCATAGGCTGCAGTGGGGCTGGCCGGCAGCCAGAGTGAACTGTCATGTGCTGCCGTGAGCCACCATGAGAGGCCGTCCAATGGCTGGCCAACGACTGCCTCACCCAGGAAGAGCACAATGGTAATACCAACAAGGGCCACTGAAGTGACATCCTCCACAACTAGACTGAAGAACAAAAGGACAACAACTTGTCTGTTCCCCTTTCCCGATTCTCCAGCGCTGCTCTCTTCCCCCAATTCCCCAATTAAAAAAAAATCTTTAAAAAGAAAAAATCGGGCTAGCCAAATAGCACATTGGTTAAGAGCTGGTTTGGGACGCCAGCAGCTCCAGTTCAGATCCCACATATGAGGGCCAGTAACACTGCCCTCTACAGCTAAGATGGTGAACAACAGCTCCACCTGGAGCTGGGCTGTGTGAGTCCCCGGGATGGCATAGCTGCAGCCCCTGCTGCAGTGGGCTGCCGTAGGCTACAGTGAATGGCCAGCAGCCAGCATGAGCAGCCAGCCGCCAGCGTGAGCTGCCAAAAGCCACCATGAGCAGCCATCCCGAGGCCAGTGACCAATCCGCCTCTCCTGAGAAGAGCACAATGATGATGCCAACATGGGCCAGTGAAGCGACATCCTCTACAACTAGACTGAAGAACAAAAGGACAGCAACTTGTCTGTGCCCCTCCCGCAATCCCCCTTAAAAATTTTTTAAGATTTTAAAAATCTTAAAAATAAAGAAATAAAAAAGAAATAAAAGTAAAAAAATAGGGCCGGCCGAGTGGCGCATTGGCTAAGCGCTGGTTTTGGGATGCCAGCGGCCCCGGTTCGGATCCCACATGCGGGCCAGTGACACTGCCCTCTACAGCTAAAAACAGCTCCACCTGGAGCTGGGCTGTGTGAGCCCTGGGGCGATGGTGAGGCTGCAGCCCCTGAGGCAGTGGGCTGCCATAGGCTACAGTGAGCGGCCGGCAGCCAGCGTGAGCTGCCAATAGCCGCGGTAAGTGACCATCCAGAGGCCGGCCACCGATCTGCCTTATCCGGGAAGAGCACAATGACGATACCAACATGGGCCAGTGAAGCAACATCCTCCACAACTAGACTGAAGATCAAAAGGACAGCAACTTGTCTGTTCCCCTTCCCCGATTCCTCAATGCTGTTCCCCTCCCCCAATTCCCCAATAAAATATTTTTAAAAAAAAGTAAAAAAATAATCATTGCCGGCCGAGTGGCGCGGTGGTTAAGCACTGGCTTGGGAAACCAGCGGCCCCGGTTCAGATCCCACATCTGAGGGCCAGTGACACTGCCCTCTAAAAAAAAAAAAAAATCATGGTGTTTATCTCAGACTTTTGTTTTCCAGAAGATAATTCCTTTACTTCAACAACAAAAATTCTTTTTTTTTTGTACTGGATAAAATTCAAATAAATCCAGTAGTTTTTAATAAATATACCATGCAATGTGATACAATGTATGGCAGAAGTCATGCCTTCCTTTTCATTTCTATTCTGGCTGTCCTAGCCTGGGCACTATTTTTAACTCTAGACCAACGATCAGCCTTTTAACTTCTTGCATTTAATCTGTACAGAAGAGCCAGAATTCCTGTCTTTAATGGCCTCACAGTGCAAAGACTGTAAGGTCAAGGTCATAGCGGCAGAAGACATGTTTAGGAGGTAGAATCAGTAAGGTTTGTTATTGAATGGATAGGGTTGGGGACGGATAGAAAACAGTGTTAAGAGTAACTTCAGCTTTGAAAGTGGAGGTATTTGTTAGACTATTTTCCCTTTCTCTGCATGAAAGCCCTTTCTCCTTAAATCAACTGGAAGCTGCATTTGCACAAGGACTATAGCACAGACTTATTTAATTCCCCAAAATTCTCTGTTTATAATAGGCATTCAATTAATGTCTGATTGATGGGTAAATACATACATTTAGAGACTATGGTAATCAGAATAATGGTGTGCCAAAGAAGTTCATGTCCTAATCCATAAAACCCATGAATATGTTACTTTATATAGCAAAAGGGACTTTGCAGGTAATAAGCATTCAATAATAAGCAAGAGGTTTTTATGACAGGTGTTAAAAGGGGATTCTGGTATCTTTGCAAGATGTTATTATTAAGGGAAACTACTTAAGGAGTTCAGAACTAGCCTTCTCAAAATGTGCTGCTTTGACATGTGGCTTATTTTGAGCTTAAGGCCATCAAAACCCATCAGACTCAAGAAAAACATTTACCACCCCCCTACACTCCCCTTAACTACATAAAATAACTTAGATCGGAAGCCTAGCCCAGAAAGAGAACTATTACCAGAGATAACTTTTTATCTGGAAGACCCATCTGTATGGCAGCACAAACGTCTAATTACCAAACATCTGCTCTTTTTATCATCCTGTGAATTCCGCTCCTCCCTTCTGAAGCCCCAGGCCCCTGTCCATTCCTTAGCTCAGGAAGGCATACAAGGCTCAACTGCCTGACTTGTCCTTCGGTCTCATTGCCTTCGAGGGACTCTGATACATATATAATTAAATTGGTTTTTCTCCTGTTAATCTGTCTTCTGTCAACTTAATTAATAGGCCAGCAGCCAAACACCCTAGAAGTGTAGAAAAAAAATTTCCCTCTCCTGTCGTATTTCTGTATTATTTCTTGCAACTGCATGTGACTCTATAATTATCTCAAAAATAATTAACAAAAATGACATTAGGGAAGCAAAGAACCTCCATCTGATCTTATTTAGTATGAGCTTTCAAACTTAGTAAACTTGGCCTTTGATCCTCTTATTTCACAAATTGCATACTTTTTGAATGAAAAGCAGGTAGAATCCGAAGAAAGCCTCTGTGCAAATTCCACATAGGTAGCGCCTGTATATGAAGTGAAACCCATTGTAAACTTATGTTTTGATGAAGCAAGTTGGAGCACAGATGGTTGAATGAGAACTTACTATATAGAGAGGGGTGTCTTTTACATTACATTTAATTGAATCTATAGAATCACATTTTTCCTCCTCTCACAATCTGTTCCAAGTTATTACCAATAGTCTCTATTCCTTTTAGTATCTCTGTGTTTACAATGCTTCTGAGTTTTCATCATGAGCAGCCTTAACTGTAAAATATATGTCAATAATTTTCACAGGTACATTAAATTTAGGTAGGTACAGTATTGAACAAGGTTGAGAGTGGCCACCATCTCCATGGTACTATGTACTGTGCAGTCATCCAGGCAGGCATGGCATGCTTAGAGATGGACACCTGCAGGATGTGGTGTGCCCATATTTTATTGTCATTGAAAATATAATTTTAAAGTCAGCAGGATTTTTAGTGGGCTGAACACCCAAGAATTAATGGGCTGAAGTGGTTTTTAAGCAGAGCCCAGAACTACAGAGCACTCAGTAAGAAAGCAGGAGAGAGGGCTCAGCGGGTCTCCCTCCTCGTCTAGCTCAGTGGCCTACAAAGTGGAGAATGAAAAGAGCATTTTATACATTCTATTCATAAGTATTTTTTTTTAATTTAAAAATGTAGGGCTGGCCGAGTGGCTCAGTTGGTTAAGAGCATGAGCTCTGTGCAACAGGGTCGCTGGTTCGGTTCCCACATGGGCCAGGGAGCTGCGCCCGAGATGAGCTGCCACTGAGCTGCCAACGGGTGGCAAGATGGCTCAGCTGGTGAGAGCATGGGCTCCTAACAAGTTGCCGATTTGACTCCCACATGGGATGATGGGCTATGCCCACCCGCAACTAAGATTGAACATGGCACCTTGAGCTGAGCAGCCATGAGCTGCTGACGCGAGGCTGGGTGGCAACTGGACTTGGGAGCTGAACTAGCTGCACCCTCCACAATTAAGATTGAAGGATAACTTGGCTGTTCCCCTTCTCTAATTCCCTGAAAAAATCTTTAAAAAAAAAACAATGTAGCTGTATTAAACCCAAGATCTGCTGTCTGCAAGCTGGAGACCTAAGAAAGTCCATGGGGTAGTTCCAGTCCACGTCTGAGTTTGAACAGAGAAGAGGACTGAGGTCCCAGCTCAAAGAGTCAGACAGAGAAAGAGAATTCTCCCTGATTCTCTCAGCCTTGTGTTCCATCCAGGTCTTCAATGAATTAGATGATACCCACCCACATAGTGGAAGGCAATTTGCTTGGCTCATTCTACCAAATCAAACGTTAACCTCACTCACAAACAAACTTCCAGACACACTTAGAAAAATGTATAACCAAGTATCTGGGCACCCCGTGGCTCAGTCAAGTTGACACAAAACATTAATCATTGCAGTCCCTAGGGCATTATTAAAATACTATATTATTGGAAGTCCCATATATCATTTCCGCTGCCTTTTTCCCCCCTAATATTTAATGGTTTGATGATGTGGAATGAACCAATTTTTCCCCACCCTTTTGCACTTTCATTCAGAAAGGAAGATTTTCCTATTCCATAAAAAGTACATGAGTTGGTCATTTTAAGGTGACATTATTTTTAAAAATACATTTGGAAAACTTTTCCAATAACTGAGTCACCCCTGCTTTATATTTATTTCCTACAACAACTATTCTATTAGGGAACACTGTTGTGGTTAGTAACTTCCTCCTAAATTGGCAGAGAAGAGAAATGTTATCTGACAGATGTTGGATGGCATATGCAATACACATAGAAAGTGTCCATGTAATTCTTAGAAAGATGCTTCGTCCCATGAGCCAAGAATTATGGTTGATCCTAGGAACCACCATCTGCTCTAACAGTCCTCATGCTGAGTCTAAGTGATGGATAATGCTGTGGAGATGGGTATTTTGGCAGATGAAAATCATGCCTGGGGTTTGCATAGAATTCCACAGTGGTAACTAATGACCCTGTTGCTTTCACTATTTGAGTTTGACTTAAATTGAAAAGAATTGGAATAAATATCTATATTCAAGTTATCATGTGACAATATGAAGCAGTATTTTCTTTTTTAAAGTAATATGTATGGTGTGCAAAATAATACAAATTCATTGCAAACAATCAAAACAGTACAGACAGTTTTGTTAGCTCATTTCCCTAAGGTAACCACTATTAATGCCTATTTTTCCCACTTTTTCCTCCCTATGTATACATCCACATAACACACGAGGCAGGTTTTAAAGAAGCCTCTTGCTACAAACTGTTCTGTACAATATTTCAGTTTGTATGTTATGAAAGGAAGTCCATATTTGCATATGTAAATCCACATCATTTATTTTAATTGGCACTTGATAGTTTGGAAAAATCAACCCGTGTTCTTTGTGTGACCTATGATTGTGAGGGAGGTCCCCCATCCTCACTTTAATGGAGAAACTGCTTTTAGCTGCTTGATAAACTAAGGTGCCATGTTAGAATCACATAAACAAAGGGTTCTATTGCTAAAAGCAGTTTGTAAACTTATGGTCACTACAATGATTTTATTTATCAGAACATTCATTTTTTTTAAATACTATGATTTTAGACATTTCACATATCTTTGAATAAATGCCTTCTAACTTTTTTATAAGCCTTCAAATGTATACCACAATATAGAAGATAAAGTCATGGTGAGATCTCTTTTTTTTGTTGTTCTTTCTACCTGCAATGCTAGTTCACTCCTTCACTTTCTTTAAGTCTCCTTCAATCTCACCTTTTCAATATGGCTTACTCTAATCACCAAAATTAAAAAGGTAACTCCCTCTTGTTATTCTAAACCCTACTCTTTTATTTTGTTTACTTTTACTCTTTTGACCACACTAGTCATAAGCATATATTATACTATCCTCTGTATTATATTATTGCCTGTGTATTCTCATTATAATGTAATGATACAAGGACAGGATTTGTGTGTGTGTGTGTGTGCATGTGTGTGTGTGTGCATGTTTATTTTATTTACTGATATATAAACACCAGTAATAGTACCTGATATATAGTAGGTGTCCATATTATTTATTCAGTAATATATTACTTAATACATTATTGGATAAATGAACAAATAATAAAGTCAGCTTCTCCACAGTTTCTTCTTTGGCCCCGGATGTGGTTTAAAGCAAGATTTTATTTATTTATTTATTTATTTATTTATTTATTTATTTATTTATTCATTCATTCATTCATTCATTCATTTATTTATTTTTTGAGTTTAGTGTCACTGGCCCTCATATGAGGGACCTGAACCGGGGCCGCTGGCTTCCCTAAAGCAAGATTTTAAAATATTACAGTAGTTTATGGGTGGAAAGGTATAACCTAGCTTTGGGGCTGCTTCAGTATTCTAAACAATTTCAGAACATTTTGTGGGTGTACAACTCGAGAGTTTTCAAAAGGGGCATGTACAATAGTATTAGCAGGCTGTTTCACAAAGGTCAAACAGGGATGACCTTCATAGTCCTGTCCACTCCCCTTGGCGGGGCGGTGGGAGCCGCTGGAGCACTGGCTAACCATAAACGTGTGGCTCAAAACTAAAAGTGTGAGATGACAAAACGTAAGGGATCTAAGGAGTGCAAGTTATCTGTCTCCCTACATCTCTACCTTGATTGATAAAATGGAGAGTTCCACTCTTTTGGAAGTATTGGGGAGGAAATTTTAAGTTGTGTCTGCCTATTCATTCTTCTTATCTGATTGGTAACATTTAAAAAACGATCATTCCAAGCATGTGTTCTACCCTTTCTTTGGGTCAGACTTTGGGGCCTGCCTTTCTAGGCTGAGCCCATTCTCCTGTTGTTCATGAGATGAGCCCACTCGGATGCCCTTCACTTCCAGGGAGGCTGCAGTGGCTCGGGTGTCGTGTGTGTCAGTGGGACAGTGATTCCAATGCAGTAGAGATACAGCTCTACTGCGAAATGCACATTTTCTAATCAATCCAACCTGGGTTGTCGAGCTTCATTTTAGTAACAAATAGCTTGATTCTTAACTTACTTGTCCGCATGTTTTGTTTTATTTATTTATTTATTTATTTATTTATTTATTTATTTATTTAAGATTTTACTGGAGAAGTGGGGAAGGGGAACAGCCAAGTTGTTGTCCTTCAATCTTAGTGGTGAAGGGCACAGCTAGCTCAGTTCCAAATCCAGTCACCATCAGGCCATCCGTCAGCAGCTCCTAGCAGCTCAGCCCAAGGTACTGTGTTCAATCTCAGTTGCAGGTGGTTGTAGCCCACCATCACATGCAGGAGTCAAACTGGCAACTTTATTGTTAGGATCACATGCTCTCACCAGCTGAGCCATCTGTCCGCCTGTTGGCAGCTCATTGGCAGCTCAGCTCGGGCGCAGCTCACTGACCCAGGTGGGAATCCAACCAGCAACCTTGTTGCTCAGAGCTCATGCTCTTAACCAACTGAGCCACTCAGCCAGCCCTTGTCCACATGTTTTAAAATCGACACCCCTCAGAATCCCAGAGAAACTCTTTCTAGGAAAAATAAATGCTCACATATATAATAAAAACTGCCATTCCATGTGAAATATAGCTAAACAATGTCACGTCTATTATAGTTCTGGATTCCCACAACAAACCAGTTTCAGCAGGGAAGTGAGTTGTTACTAATTCAAGCTTAAGAGGAAGAAATGAGACATTGTGGAATTTTTTGACAAAATTTACATCATTGCTAAATTTCAAAGCAAAGACTAGAACATAAGTCTTCCACTAAAAATCTGAAACACTGCAAACCATTACAATGGATTTAGTTATCTGCACTAAGGACAATGATGGAATTAGTCCTAGAATCGTGAGCATTTGTAATCAATTCTACAGATGGTGGCCATCAAGACTTCTGACACTGTCGCCATTATGCAACTCTCCCGCTGCTGGCCATCTCAAGATTCTGTGTCTCTATACCAAATCCATTCATGTAAGCAACTCACTTAATGGAAAAAAACTTCTGGCTATTACATTAACAAGAAATATGAAGAAGATGAAGTAGAAAAGTGTGAGCTAATCACCTGTTCCACTGTCTGAACAGCAATGAGATTTTCCATCTTAATGAAGTTTAGCTCTGTTTGTCTTTTTTTCTTCTTTTGTCTTGCTTGTTCAGCGTTAGTTGTCATCTTTATTTTATTAGAAATTCTTGATGAAACACCTATCCATTCTGGTTAAAGTTTTTTTCATATCTGTTTTCTGAGTGTTATCTTTTGTTCATGGAATACTGTATAGATCAATATTCAGGAAGGTCAGGATAATGTCTTTTTCTAGGTCAGGCAATGCAGAAAGCTGACAAAATACTGGAAATGTATCTCATCACATCTGTCTAATATGAGAAGCCTCAGTGATGTTACTGACTTTTGTTAAGATAATTGTAGCAATTACAAAAACAAAAACATGTTAAGTATTGGTCTGAAATTGGCTAAAACTGCACAGCAGTTTCACACTTGCTATGATTAATTACTTGAACAAAGCAACATTTTGAAAAGAATAGCAATTTTTCACTTTGCTTGGGAACTTTTGTCTTTATGGCTCAATGGGTATAAAATTGTAGTTGTCAAGGCAACTGTGAAGAGCATCTGCTAAGTAAATAGTGCAGCTTCAAATGTGTAACAGAAAATAAAAAATCTGGTTGAGTTATATCTACACCATGAATAAAAGCTGATTGCAACATTTTGGGTGTCATTGTGTAATACTTGTTGTATGTATATGAACTGACCATGCAACAAAATTCATTCTCACCTCTGTACCTCTTTACATCTGCTACATCTTAGCCTAGAAATGCCTGCCCTGCTCAATGACACCACCTATCTCCAACACTCTCCTTTCTCTAGCCAAATACTAAGTATCCCAGGTCAACTTACATGACATCTTCTCAGTGAATCCTATGCCTTTTGATATTTGAATAAAATTTTCTGACATTGGTACTATAGTTCTTAGTACATTGCCTTATACAAACATTAATGATATTCATTTTCTCCCAGAGGCTAAATGTTCTTTGAGACCTCTTTACTTATGAGGCACAGTACAATGCTGGCACAGAGCAGGTATCAATTGGCAATTTGATACAAAATAGCAATGTTGCTCTTATAAACTCTCTAAATATTGCATTCAGTCACACAGATATTCAATTACCCTGATATTATTCCAAATGTAGGAAAAAATAACATCGCTAGTAATTGTGCTATCCTGCCCAATGAATTATCCTGTAGGTGCTGCTTAGGCTGTACTCAAAATTCAATATTCCCAAGAGTAGACAGCACTGAGGGAAAAAAATTATTGGTTGGTTCAATCAATGAAAAAGTGTTGGATTACATGTGAAATGGCTTTTAAGAGACAGTGATTTGCAAATGTGGGCCAACCGAGTGCATAATCTTATTAATTATAAATGAGAAAATGGTTTGTTCATATTTTGGACTGTTCTTATTTGGTGCCATTTGTAAGTTAGGGCTATATTATAATGAATATGAAACATTACAGCAGTTAAAATACATACACTTTTGAAACTGCTTTAAGGACCATAAGATCAGGTAAGAAGCTGAGCACAGGTATTCAAATATTAAAGCCAATATTTAATTATTATCCTTGTAATATTTTTGGGGAGGGGGTGAAAGGAATTGAGTCAAACATTTCAAGATGTTATTAGCCATTTGCTGTTATTTTTTTTCTTTTTACTACTTATTGTACTCAGCTATCAAAACTATTTATAGATAATGTTATATAAAACTGCCACTCTTGTGCCAGCAAGTGGCTTGTTGGTTAGGAGTTGGCTTGGGACGCCTCAGTAGAAGCTTCTGTAATTCCTCTCTGTCTTTCCTCAAATTCCTGTTCTTCATCCCCATTTTTTGACCTGAATTATACTCCTCATCCTCTTCATCTTCTATACCTTTCTGTAAAGGTTTTAAAACTGATTTAACTAGTCTCCATGTGTCCCAAATTGTAACTGGGATTAAAACTCCATTTTGATGCAACGCCTGGAGATCTGTACCTACTCTTTTCCAAGTATTTAAATCTAAGGTTCCTGTTTCAAGGAACGAGGAACAATATGTCTCAATCATATTTAGAAGTTCTATTAATTTTCTTTCTGGTACTTGTGTTCCCCAGCCTTAAGAAGCTGCTGAAGCAGACAAATATACGGCTGATACTTGTATTGACTATCTGTATTTCCCATGTTGGTAGAGAAGAAAATCTCATTCAAACTTCTTCACTCTGATACTCGTCTGGCTGTGTTCCTCGCATAACTTTAAGGTCAGTCTTGGCTAAGGTGCACTCTTATAAATCCTGGGCCTGGTGGACGCCATCCCATGGAACAGACAGTGTCCAGTCACCATTTTGCCTTATGACTTGACCACAGAGCCACATATTGGAGCCCACACAAGTTCCATAGCCGAGGCTGTGGAACTATAATGAATCATTCACTCATTCACACTCATGCACATGAAAAGTTAGTTTTTTCACCCATTACCCTGGTTAAATTTCCCAAGACTTACCCTACTTCCAAACCAGGTAGTTGTCCGGACACTGTCCCAGGCCTTTCTGCCAACTGTAATAACCTTTTTCTGACTGATAGTCTTGCTTCCTTCTCCAGCCTCATGTTGGGCACCATTTGTTGCGTCCAGCATGACAGAGCAGTGGGAGTGGAGAAGGGACAGTGAAAGGTTAAGAAAGAGAGAGACACAAATAAGATAAAAATGCAGTTGGGGCCAGGGGGCTGCAGCCTCATGGACTGAGTTCTGAATCAGGCCTGACTGCTTCTTTTATTGTCTTACAAATAAGAAAAGATCAATGTAGCTTGGTCTGCCAGTCTCACACCCAAGAATTTAGCTCAGGTCCTAATCTCCCATGCCTGCTAGATGCCATTAGGTATTGTCATGTACCTCTTAAGAGACAGAAACTTCCTTTGCTGAGGCTTAGAAGGACAGATATTATCACATCAATAGATCATTTTGCATGCAGGCTGCCAGAACCTGAAGCAAGAGGTTTATGCCCTTTTTCCTTTACTCTGTGATTCCTCCTATGGCTCCCATGCGGCTGTGCCTGGCTTAGGTTGCCCCTCCCTTGAGGAATCTTTCTCATCATTGACTAACCAGCCATCTTTTGGTGCCAAGTAGGGATGCATAAAGTAAGCATAATATTGAAATAATGATCTGTCTTTATGGAAAGGTTCATGGGGGCAGACAGGCAGGCAGTATGACGATATAGGGAGGGTGATCCAATACAGGTATTTGTTTACTGGCTAAAAACTCCCTCACTGACAGTGCCCGCTGAGCTGGTGCATTGTTGTGATGCAAGAGCCATGAATTGTTGGCAAAAAGTTCAGGTCATCTAACTTTCTCATGCAGCCTTTTCAGCACTTCCAAATAATAAACTTGATTAAGTGTTTGTCCAGTAGGTACAAATTCATAATGAATAATCCTTCTGGTATCAAAAAAAGGTTAGCATCATCATTGAAACAAGTTCATAAACTTAATTGTCAGATCTCCTATAAAGGAAAATGTATGAATGTCCAATAAGCATATGATTTCATGTCCAACACCATTAGTCATCAGGAAAGTACAAGGTAAAATTACATCTATTTGTGTCACTAAAATGAAAACTATTGATGACACCAAATGCTAGATATGATTCAGAGTAGTGGTGGCAAAATATAATACATTGGCCAAATCTGTTTGCTACCTCTTATTTTTAGAAATAAAGTTTTATTAGAACATAGCCTTGCACATTCATTTATGTATTTTCTATGGCTACTTTCACATTCCAATGGCATAACTGAGTAATTGTAATAGAGACTGTATGTCTCACAGAGACTAAGATATTGACTAGCTAACCCTTTATAAAAAAAGGTTTGCTGACCCCTGATGCATTATTATCAGAACTCTCATAATAATCTGATTGTTTTGATTGGAAGATAAATGGTACACTTTGAAAAGCTATTATATAACTTCTTAAAAATCTGCATATTTTCTACCACTCAGCAATGTCTTCCAGCTATCTATTCAAGAATAATGAAAACATATATCCACATTAAACCCTGTGCAAGAATGTTCATTGAAATTTTTATTCATATAGGCATAAACTACCCCAGATGTCCATCAAGAGATTATTGGATAAAGAATTTTAGTATATTCATACAAGGGAATATTTCTCAGCAATACAAAATAACAAACTACTGAAATATGAAGCCATCTCAAAAACCTAATGGTATAGGAAAGAAAGCAGACACAAAACAGAATGTATACTTACATGAATTCTAGAAAAAGCAAATTCAGATACACTGATAGAATTCACATCACTGGATGCTTTAATGTAGGTAGGGATTACCTTGCAAAAGATACAAGGTAACTCTCTAGAGTGATGGAAATATTCTCTGTCTCACTAATCATGGAGATTGCATAAGCCTAAGCATTATAATCTGATTTGTATACTTAAAATCAGATCCTTTTACTTCATGTTGTTATACCTAAGAAAACACTAGTCAGATGGCTTTCTAGCTAGGTTGGGAATAATGTTTTATAGTTGGATATCTTAGTGCCTAGTTTAAACTCTATTGCTATAAGAAAAGGGAGAATAAATTTAGATGGACAAATAATAGTCTGTGTCACAATAACATGAGATTACTTGTATGAGGGAGTCCAGAGGCTGGTATGGAAGAGAAACATCTAGGAAATCCAGCTTATTGGTAATTATCAAGTTATCGGGTTACTTGATGGGCTTATAGGAGTTTGGTAAAATATATTTAAAAAATAGTGTAATAATAATAATTTACAAAAGAGCTAAAAAGACAGTATAAATTAAAGATTAAGAGGAAACACATTATATAAAAATAAGTATATCCCTAGCATATTGAAATTCTTTAGTTAATCCAAAAAATTTTAAATGTAAGTGAAAAGATAACAATACACTATTTTTTATTTTTCATATTTTCAACACTTAAGGGATTGATAATGCCCCGTAAAAAAAAAAAAAAGGAGGGATTAAAAAAAAATAGACAGGGATATGTTGACACATTTCATGATAAAAACAGCTCTGAATTCACCAGGAACCCCATAGAAGAGAATTGAACCTGAGAGCTTACGTGAAATTATAAATCACTCGTATTACTCTTGTGTTATATTTCTCACGATTATTTCTGAACCTGTGGCTCATTCTCATCACAACTTACCATCTGGTTTCAGCTGTTATTGTGAGCAACTAAAGCAAAGGTCTGTGACCACACTTGGGACAAAGCAGTAAAAAGGATAACAGTGGCTTCCTGAGGGAAGATATGTGTCCTGGGAATTTAAGAGGCAATTGCACTGAAAGAGCAGAGGCCTGTGGATGAGTGGGTGGTGGCCATTTGGAGCTAAAGATCTCGTATCCAGGACCAGTCTGTGACAGATGACAGCATCTTCTTACCAATCCAATATATACTTAGTAGGTATTATGGGAACACATAAGCAAATAGTAAAACAAGACTCCCCACAGGAAAACAGAATGAAAAACTGAATGATTTTATTTGCTATGTTAACATAAACATTGCCTTCTTTTACAGTTTTTAGAGGGATGATTCATTTTATAATGCCCATTTTTAAATTATAATTTAAATACAAAACAATAAGTTCAGCAACTGAAGCACGTACAAGAGAGTTAGAAATATCTTTCTAAATTAATTTCCTACTTTGTGAGGAGAGAAATGGCAAAAATGTATGTATCAAATGCCATGAAACGGGAAAGGATTTTCAACGAATAAGGAATGGCCTTACACTTTGTATCAAAGCCAGTTTGTTTGTTTCACCACTGTCATGGGTTTGCAGATTCAAGCTTCCATGCAAAGAACCCTGCATTTGTCCCAGCAGAGGGATAGGACCTACCCTCTAGGTGCTTGTTTGAAATCACTTAGTTGTACACAGCTGTGAAATCAGTGGTGCATCATATCCTGAGCGTGTGCTTGGAGCAGCTCCATTTGACTGGTTTTCTTGGTTGGACTTTTCTGACAAATCACATGCTTAGATTTGATCTTCTATTGGCAGCTGTATATTTGGCAGAATAACTATTATGAAAACTGACCTTCAGTGGCTCATTCATCAAATATTTATTGAGCACCTATACTTGGAATATATCAGAAAAATAGTTCATAATTGTTGCTTTAAAAATATATATCTTGAGCAGTGGCAGACAGTAAGCTGATTTTAATAAAATACAAATGGTGAATAAATGACTGGCAAGCTGCCATTCCTTGTACTTACACCCAGGGCAGAAATTTCAAATACAGAAAACTTTCTGCTTTCCTGATGCGTTGCCATAGCCTATTACTTACTAGCCATCTAGCCAAGTTGGCATGCGGGAGGAAGACAATTTCCATCCTCTCATAGTAATTTTTTTTTTTTTTTGAAGCATAATTGGAAAGAGACAATGGTTCTAATTTTTTTTAAAATAGTCTCTGAGGTGTTCTGGAAGCCAGAAAACAAAACTAGTCCAATAAACTCTCTGATCTCACCTTTGGGACTATATTTTGGGCTGTCACAACAGGCGCTGTCAGTCTAATACAGTAAGACACATATCACTTTTTCCTTTTTGTAACTCAATAGAAGGAAGGTGGTATCTATGTTACATATGTATAGTGTACATCTATTACGTATGTGTGCTCCTATATACACATATGTATTTGTGTATTGATAATTTCAAAGGGCTTTTCTGCCTGTAATTACATTTTACCCTCAAATCTTTGAAAACTCTATCCACATGTCACTTCCTCAGAGAGGCATCACCTTTCCTGATCACCTTCCATGAAATAGCACTCTGATCCATTTGCCCTGCTTTAGTTTTCCTCGTAGTCATTCTCCTTATTATTCATTTATTTGTTTATTGCCTATTTTTCCCTCTAAAATGGGCTCGCCTTGAGAGGAAGTGTCTTTCTCACCATTAAATCCCCAGAACCTAGTCATACCTGACATAGATTTAATCCTCAGTGAACATTTGTTATATGAAATATATTGTTGGCAGTATGACGTGGCCCTTATTTTGTTGACAGTAAAGCAGATTCAAAACTTGACTTGCTTAAGCTACATAGCAAAGAAGTAATATGTCCTCTTTACCTTTGCTTCTTCTGTCTTGGCACCTCCAAAGCTTGATGTAGTTTTATACTTTTTGTAGTTGCATTTCCTCTTGCAAATAGTGTTGGTAAGGAAACTCAGCTGGAGAAAGTTCAATAAAACTTGATATTTAGAAATACTGTTAAATATGCACATAAATGGAAAAAAGATTCAATGGTGTTACCTTGAAAAAGAGACTACCATTTTTATGGTCAGCAAGAATATGAATGATATTAATAACCTCTGGGCATGTCCTTGATTTATTTACCTTATAAGAAAGCTTATTAACTCAGGATTATACTAAAGCAGAAATTTTGGAGGCTTCACTTCATGCTTCTCTACTTAGCACATGTCATACAACACTCCTTCAAGTTTATGCACCTACCATCACTGCAATCCATTTAATTGCCACTGTAATTAATTTGCCTCTAAGAGAAATAAGTAAAAATAGACATCTCTTCTAATTTACTACCTTTTTCTGTCTCTCCAAATTTTTTACACTTTTTCTTTCTCCTTTTTGATAATTATGGATCTTATTAAAAGGGGGTTTAATAAGATGTTGATATTAGGTCAGCTGCCTTCTGTGAATTGCAGATTGATAGAGAATACCAGGGGATATTTTTCGGATCTATGTAGGATGGAAAATATATTTATTTTTATTGTTAAGTAGTAATTGTGAGAATACTATTTTTTTCTTTCCAATTAATTATGTATTTAAAATATATATGGATCTTGGCTGAATTTTAGATTTCTAGTACTATCATAACTTTTAAGAATTCAGTTAGAAGCAGGTAGCTAATGAAAGTTTTCTTAGATGAAATTTCAAAGCAGAGACTTTGAGATAAGTTTAAGCAGCACAGAGAAACGGTTCACAGGCTTTGATAGAAATGGATATGGATTTGAGTTAGAAAAGGGTAAACGGCGAAGGAAAGCAGAGAATAGAGTTAAGTTACAGGACTATAGATGGTGTTTCTCAGTAGGAAGGAAGGCTGAGAGACTTAAAAAAAAACAAAGATTGCCAAAATAAAAACAAAATTTGGGTAATATAATAATGTGTCTCTTCGAATGACTCAAACTTTGATATCACCTTCAGCCTAGTTCACAAACTTGGAATGAAAAAAAAGACATGTTTAAGAAGTGAAACTCAAAGCAAGTATCAAGACTACATCAAAAAGGAAAAATCAGAGGAAAATATATACCCCTCCAAAATTTCTGGATGTATTAGAAACATTGTTCAGTTCCCCAGTATATAGGGAAGAAGCCTTAAAGAAAACGGTATTAAAAAATTAAAGGGCCAGCTGAGTGATTCATTGTTTAACAATTGGCTTGGGAGCATGAGCTCTGAAGAGCAGGGTGATGGGTTCAGATCCCACATGGGCCAATGACACCGCCCTCTACAGCTAAAATGGTGAACAACAGCTCAACATGGAGCTGGGCTGCCATGAGACCCCGGCGATGGCGCAGGCTGCAGTGGGGCTACAGTGAGCTGCAGTAAGGTACTGTGAGTGGCCAGCAGCCAGCGTGAGTGGCCGGCAGCCGATGTGAGCTGCCCTGAATTGCTGTGAGCCACCGTGAGCGGCCGTCCAATAGCCGGCTACTGATCTGGCTCAGCCGGGAAGAGCGCAATGATCACAATACCAACATGGGCCAGTGAAGTGATGTCCTCCACAGCTATACTGAAGAACTAAAGGACAGCAACTTGTCTGTTCTCCTTCCCCAATTCCCCAATAAAAAAATTAAAAAATAAGTGAACCAAACAGCCTGGAGGAATCAGGGACATCCAGGTAAATGACTTCTGATGAACATTTAGAATGGAATCTTATCCTTAAATTAGTTCCTCTCTGTCCTCTCACTCATTCTGAATTACTGGATTTCTGAATCTGTATACAGTTTTCACCTCTGGGTTCTTTGATGAGTAATGTGCATTTAAGCCAGCAGACAACACCGTACCAGTGAAGACATTTGAGACACAGGATTCATAATTAAGAGGTTTTGCATTCAGATTACTGGAGTTTCCAAGGTAAAACCAAAAATTGTCTTTTTGAATATTTTGATTATAGATAAACATTAATTAATAAGTGAGACATTCGATGAATTTAGTATTTTTATTTTTTCACTTTCTAGTGGGGTGGAAAGATGTTACCACTATTCTTTTCACAAAGATAAAAACATCATTTTCTATTGAATGAAATGATATTACAAAGAGAGCCCACCATTTCTTTAGTGTGGAAATCAGCTTCCTGAACTGTTTTCCCCATGCCAGAGAATTTCTGATAGAGTTAGGGCAGTGGTGAGGAGAAAGAGGCAAGTTCTCCCAGTAGAGAGTGGAAGAGAAGGCAGCTGTTTTTCATCTTCCTGTGATGATGCTCTGTAAAGAAAGTGAGACAAAGACAGAGACAGAGAGAGTCAGAGAGACAGACAGAGAAAGGTGGAAGAGGGGAAGGAAAGAGGAAATATTTTTAAATAAATTTCTACTTGGAGGGGATTAGTGTTTGAGAAAATTAGTGCCAGTTCATTCATATTCCCCTTCTTTAACACTCTATTAATATACATATACTGGTAGACTTGAATACCAGTTTTTAATATCTGGATTTTAAAAGACAATACAAAAAAAAGACAATACATTCTTTCTCCTGGGAGTACAGTAATTGATTCAAACATGACCTGCCATTAGTGTAACTTATAACTTTTGTTCCTCGTTCCAGGTCAGAATTTTAAATTAATGGCAAATTTCCTACAGTGAAACTGATTACCTGGTTTCTTAGCATAATAGGGATTAAATTATGTGAAAACCATCTTTGTTTCTTGTGTCTGGTGAACTGCAACTGATAAGGCTCTCCCTACTACTAACCATATGTTGCTTTAAACTGGGCTGTGGTTCACCTGCTCAAGCTAGAAAACACCACTTCAATCCACATCCCCCAGACCCCAGGTTTGTGTTAGTTTTCACTGCTAAGGATAATGATAGCCTCTCTTTTTGGGTAAAGTTTATCCAGTCCTTTTTGCATTTCATAGTGTCTATCACTATCCCAGTTTCAGGTTTTTTCAGGTACCTTCTTAAACAATATTTTTGCTGATAGAGATCTAAGGCTTCTTGTATTCATGATGAAACTTTGTCAGATATATATTCTTATCTATAGCCACATGAAAAAAAATAAAAGCAATCAACTAGAAAATTAATAGACACATGTAGTCCTTCCCTTTTAGGGGTAAAAAAGTTGAATGTATATTTCTCAATAGAGCCCACTGAACTTTTCAAAATGACATGTTCCACTATTCTCTAAATACATACCTCCCCCCGGCCCCTCACACACGCATGCATTATTTTAAAGTACTCCACAGGAGCACCAATACTCCAAAAAGAATATACAGAGGGTGCCAAACAAATGTGTACACATTTTAAGAAAGGAAAAAAAAAAACCTATATTAAAATTATGCTGATGGTAACCACTTTGAGCACCTCTTGCAATTGCAGAAGTCAAACATGACTTGTATTTATTTTTTGTTATTGGCATAATAATTAATAAGTTTTTTCCTGTCTTAAAATGTGTAAATATTTTTATTTGGCACCCTCTGTATATCCACATGGCTTACATTTTAAGCTATACCATACCAAATATCCTCTAATAATTTGGTTAAATCCAGATAGCCATTTCTGGGGTAATGTAGCAATACATAAGGATGAAAACATAATTTCACTTATAGAAATTATATGACTCTGGGGATAGTAAGTAAATAATACAATTTATACTATCATGCAGGAGTTCCCAGGGACAGCCATAATGTCACAAGGTGACTTTGTATGCAGTTGAACATCTTAAACCCTTTTGAAAATGACCACTTTTCTCAATGTTGGCATTTTCTTTCTAAAAAAGACTCAGAAACTCATGCAAGAGGCAAATATGGTGGAAACTTTAAGAAAAAGATTTTAAGAAAAGGTAAAAATTGTTGTACCAAAAAATCTAAACCTATTATTGGGACTAGTAGTTCTAAATGATAAGGTAGCAGGACCTTTTAATAACACCAGTAGGGATCTGAACCAAGGTAGTGATTTGAACTTAAAATGTCAGCAGTTTATAATGCTAATGTCAACGACCACAGCAGTCATCCTGGAAACCTTTCACTTCGAAATTTCAGCACCACCAGCTGCAAAATGTGTAAGCATAACTTCATAACATGCTATTTTCACTTGTTCACACCTCACTCCTTAACCCTTTCCTACCTCTTTCCAACTTGTCCCTTCTTGCAAAAAGGTCATCTTTTCTCTCACATGGTTGATTAAAATATGATTTTATAAAAAAATAAAAAATAAAATAAATAAATAAATAAAATATTATTTTATTACTGCTTGTATAAAAAAATTTCTTAAGTTTTACAACTTGAATTTGGTAATATCAAGTAAACTGTCAGGATTGTTTTCAAATTTGGAAATGTTGTTATTAAGTTTGTTTCATATATGAGCTATACATTTTTCAAAAAATAAGTTTGCTTATCTGGGTTTCACACCTTGTCTCTATTATATTATTCACTTACCCCCAGTGCTAAGCATTATGGAACATGTTCATTTTACAACACGATCTTTGGCCCCCACACCTTCACATTGGTTTGCAGGTGAGTGTCAAGTCAAGGGTGGGAAGAGTCCCCGAAGCCATATCTACACCAAGATGACTAATAAAAATGCATCTATATACAAATATGACTGCAAGACCAAAATTATATTTCACTTAATATATCTCCATGCAATTGTCTCTCAGCTGAATTCCAAAATTGCCTGTTGTTGCTCCAAGACCTCTTGCATGAGAAGTTGAAGTGGGATGAAGCAGTGATATTAACTGATTCTGTTTATTTTCCTTTTGCAATTTTTCAAAAATTTATAACCCTATGAACTCATGACAAGCGTGCTTCCCAGGGCCTGTGTCTTTGAAGTTTTTGCTTTATCTCATCTACTGTGAGCACTGTGTCTTTTAGATATTAATTGTGTAGAAAAGGAAAAACATGTTTCCCTCTACCTTCCTAGGCTCTTGGCTGTGAACCTTCTGTAATAAAAAAACAGACTAACTGGAGAAAAACAGAAGTTTAATTGCATGTATTCCTCCTGTATACATGAGAAACTCCCAGGGAAACTGCATACCTCCCTGAAATATCCCAAGCCATCACCTTAAATACCAAAGACCACCTCTCACTAAAGACTAATATATATATAAATTTTTTTTTATTTTTTTTTTGGAGGTGGCGGAAGAGCCAGTTATGTAAGGTTGTCAGGAAAACCACAGTAAACAAGGATATGGTTGTTATGCAGATTTAAGTCTCTGCCTTGTCCATTGAGAAGTTTCTACAGATTTAGTCATCCTTCTATTCCTGGTATAGATGGAGAGATGCCCTTACAAATGGAGATTTTCCTTATCAATGTAAATTTTTCTTACAAAATGGTAGCTTCTTGGTTTTCAGAGCTTCTCCTTTTTCTGCTGTTTGTTAAAAAGAAAGAAAAAAGAAAGCCCCAAATAATCATTATACCAAAGAGGCATATTTTGGAGTGATATTTTGTCCCCCTTCAGTTGGCATTAAAGTGTTACAGTCATTATAGACATCGATAGAAATCCTCCAGAACTATTCCCACTAGTTTCTGATTCGTGAAACCAGGTGGGAATTTTAGCAGGAGCTCTTTGAGGGCGGAATTTTAGTCTTGTTCATAGCTGAATCCCCAGAGCCCATAGAGATGTGGTGTTAGAATCAGTACACCAGAAACTTGTGCAGAAATGAATAAATTGTGTCTATCTTAATTTTAATTCAAAAGTGCCTGGCTCTCTGAAATCCATTTATCTATGTCCCTGTGTTAAATCTTTCTAAAATAATACCTGTAACTAAATGATTTTTTACCTAGGAAATATTGGATTGCCTAAACATGCATTCTTCTTACAAGGTCATTCTATGCTCACGACACTCATGAAGAACCTGCAAAGGAAAACTTACTTGTAGGCAAGGATGAATTAGAAATATATATCTAGAATGAATCAATTAATTCTGTTGAGAAGAATAATATTAAAAAACTAGGGTTGTCAAAAAAGTGTTGGGAGGTATCTAAAAGTCTATCTCTTCCTTTTTTTCATCACTTTTTGGTCTTTGAAGGTATAAAATGACAGTTCTTTATGTCTCCCAAAATTGGGGATATAGGTTTTTATCTACTTTTAACATTGAAGAACAGTAAATCTGAGAAAAGTTAAATTATTTGCTCAAGTTCTCAACAGGTAAGTAATAAAACTGGAAATTTTACTGAGGACTAATTTCTAAACCCATTATTATGCTTTCTGCCATAAATGAAATTTATGGATGATGTGACAAGGAAATTCATTATGTCTTCAAGTCTAAGTTAAATATATCATTTCTTAGGCTACTAATAAAATCACCTATAACTGGATTTGCTCCTTGTGAGTATACACTTCATTTCCAAAAAGAGCATGGTCTTCATTGGGAAGGTCCCAAATATTAATTTAGGGGAAGATGCATTCAATAGAAAGCTACTTATATGCTTATTCAAATCTTATGGACTTTTTTTGTTTTTAATTGGGGAATTGGGGGAAGGGGACAGTGTTGGGGAATTGGAAGGGAGACCAGGCAAGTTCTTCAATCTTAGTTGTGGAGGGTGCCAGTTGCCATCTGGCTGCCCTTCTGTAGCAACTGGCCTCTAATCTCAAGGTGCTGTGTTCAATCTTAGTTGTGGGTGGGCATGGCCACCATCCCATGCAGAAGTCAAACCAGCAACCTTGTTGTTAAGAGCATAATGCCCTATCCACTGAGCCATCTGGGCAGCAGCTCAGCTCAAGGTACCGACTCAGCTCAAGTCTTAGTTGTAGGAGGGTGTAGCCCACCATTGAACAGGCAGTCTTGTTGTTAGGAGCATGTGCTCTCCCTAGCTGAGCCATCCTGCCAGCTGTTGGTAGCTCAGCGGCAGCTCAACTCAGGCACAGTGTCACTGGCCCATATGGGAATCAAACCAGCGGCCCTGTTGCTCAGAGCTCAAGCTCTTAAGCTACCTCTTAGACAACTGAGCCACTCGGCCAGCCCAAATATTATGGACTTTTAAATTGCAATAGCAAGGTGAAATAAATAAGACATTTGGAGATAATAAGAGGAAGGTGAGAATAGTAAGGAGGAGTGAGGAGGCTGAAAGCCACTAAGGAGCGAAGATGTGGGACTCAAAGTACAGAGAAGAAGGAAAACATAGGGGACCAATTAAAGGTCTAGGGGTTCCCAAGGTCTAGGGAACATTGGGAATAATATACGGAAGGGGCATGAGGACTATTTTTACAAAAGAAGGGAGTAGGAGGTTGGATTCTAAGCCTGCTGCCTGCGTGCTGCAAAACACAGAACAGAACAAACCGTCCAAAGGCTATTAAGCAAAGATATTCCATTCCAGCCATTCCCATAGTTAAGCCTACCACAAACAAGCCACAGGTTGTGCCTTACAAAAGTTAAAGATAAACCTGTCTTTGTTCTTTCTTCTTTCCCCCTTACCAAGAAATTTTCTATAGAAGCAAGAAAACACATATAAACCCTAGCTCAGGGATGGATGGGGTCTCTTTTCCATTAGTGATTAGAGATCGCCACGCTGTCTGTGGGGTGGCCTTTGCCTACTTACTCTCTGCTAAATAAACTTACCTTCACTTTAAACTCTGTATTGGCTCATGTTTGAATTCTTTCCTGTGTGAAGCCAAGAACTTTCTGACGTGGGGCTTGAGTCCTTAATGCAGGGGATTCACCTCACCAGCATCAGTAATAGTCACAGGTCTCTAGAGTTTATCATAAAAATAATAACAACTGTAACATATTGACCTAAAATTATATTTCTCAAAGAAATTTTCTCCCAAACTACTTAGAATAACATCTGGAAGGAGGAAGAGAGAAAAGACAGCATCCATTTCCCAACAGACTTCCTCCCACCACATACACCGAGCTTATGAATGGAAACTTGGTATATTTGTTTGCCTTGGCTCCTTTTCTTGATAGTTTTCTTGAGTAAGTAAGCAGATGGATTATAACTGCCTGCCTGGCCAAATAGCAATCTATGTTTTCATGCCAGTCTAAAAGGCCTGGAGAGAAATCTATTTCCATGTGCTGTGACGCTATTTAAATAAAGCCCAATCTTCACTCTTCACAGCCCTGTCACAACAAAAGTAAAATATATTGTATTTAGTCATTAGGAAATGATAGACAAACTTGGGGAACCATAAATGAAATGCATTGTTAGTAAGAGTCTCTAATAGGCCAAAGCTTGGGCATTATTAATTTTTCCCCCCCACAAAATACTCAGTCCAGTCTTATGCTCAGAAAATATTTGAAGGTAAATTCCACTGTTTTGGCTTTTAAAATTAAGGTCAAATTTACATCTCTTCATATACCCTAATGTTTCTAATTTGACACAGATTTACTAAAATCTAACATGCTCAGACATTATGCTAGGCATTAGAAATGAAGGGATGAATAAGGCAAACTCTAATTTAAATAGATAGTTGGCAACTGATAGTGGAAGAGCTTGAAAGGAATATAAACAGAAAACCAGAAATAATTAGGGCCAGAATGCAATATAAGGTGAGATTATGATCAGTAAAAAGGGAGCAAATTAATTCTGCTTGCGAGAGAGAGAGAGAGAGAGAGAGAGAGAGAGAGAGAGAGAGAGAAAGAGAAGAGAGAGAGAGAGAGAGAGAGAGAGAGAGAGAGAGAGAGAGAGAAGTTTCTTTGAAATTTGTCTTGTAGAATGAGAAAGTATTTCCCCATGGATAGTAGAAGTGCTCTAGAAGGAAAGGTGGAGGGGGCATTCCAGTCAGAGGGAATAGCCACATCAGAGATGTGCAGGTGGGAGAGTCGAAAGAAAAGTTAGGGAATGGGCCGGGCAAGGGGCGTGGTGGTTAAGCTCTGGCCTGGGAAGCCAGCGGCCCCAGTTCGGGTCCCACATATGAGGGCCAGTAACACTGCCCTCAAAAAAAAAAAAAAAGTTAGGGAATGATGGTAATTGGATATCGTTAAAGTGAAAGGTTGCTCAACAAGGACATGGCAAGTAAAAGGTTGATAAGGTGGACTGGGACATTGTAAAAAGACTTGCATACCAACATAAGGATTGGGGCAATGATGACTCATACTAATTTTTTAGCAGATTTAATAGACATATTTATTGATTTCACTTACCCAGCATTGCCCCCCCACCCCACCCCCAAACTCATTCTACCCTTCTATCCTTCTAGTAATTGCACTACAATTACCTTTTGGAAACCCAGTGCTTCCCCATTTACAGTCCATATGGTTCAGGTGGAAAAGGTATTTCTGAACTATTGCTCCAAGAGTGGGTGCGTGAACCAAGGGTGTCAGCCAGAATATTCCACCCTCATGGCAACAGTGATTGGTTGAGGGATGAATAAAAGCAATTTAAGTTTGTTTAGTGAAACTTTGCTAGAGGGATCAGTGAACGGAGTCTAAAGTTAGAGAGAGATTGGGTGATGACTGAATTTAGGCATACCTAAATCCGGAAATAAACCAAAAAATTTCAATTTGAGTTAAACTTCTTTCAAGTGCAAATAAAAAGGAAAAAAGTCCTGATAAAAACATCACACAGTTACATACATTTTTTACTTATATATTTTATATAGATTGCTGTGACTGACAACAGAAGGATAGACTGTTATAGAACAGACTGGAAAAAGGGACATCAGATAGCACGTTGGTACCAGGGCAGACATGATGAGGGCCTATATTAGGGCAGTGCCCCTGGGATTGGAGGATGGGGGCCTCGTCTGTTGTTCTTTTTTTGGATTCTCAGGTCGTAGGACATAGATGGACTCAAAATTTACTGAGTGGATGACTAGGGTATGAATTCAAGGTAGAGAACCTTATAAGTGTGGGTAATGGTGAAGAAAAAGGAAGAATTGAGTTTGATGCTTCTATTCTTAGGACAACTAGAGCAATAGTAGTGACATTATGAAGCTAGAGGATGAGGAGGAGAAGCTAATAAAGGTAGAGTGGGTTAGTGACAAATGAAGGGTACAGTTTTGCATGTCAGGATTTGGCTTTTGATTTATGTTATTATTATTCTTTCCCATATGCTTAGAGGTTTTAAAAAGCAGAACTCCATATATACCTATTAAATTCTCACCCATTCTTTCAGACATATCCCAAGGCAAACTTATCCATGGAATTTAACCCTATATTCCAGTTTAAGATGACATTATTTTAATATAATATCACATAATATTTTATAATTATCTATTTTACCACATTTCTCATATGTTGGTTTGTTGCATATGAGACAGTTTTATCTCAAATTTAAGAGCTATATTCTGTTCCTCTTGGCATCTCCCAGAGTTCCTAGAAAAATGCACAGCAATTGAAGAGTCTCACCGAATACTTGTCTAAAAAATTACATCTATGTTTAAAAGCTCGCTCAAGAGTGCAAGCTGAGGTCTGAGCAACAGCAGTTTGATGCCCACCCTGAGCTGAGCTGCCTTTGAGCTGCCAACAGGTGGCAGGATGACTCAGCTAAAAAAAAAAAAAAAAAAAAAAAAATTACCTCTAGAGTCTTTTGAAGTTCTGAGGATTACGTAATACGTAGTTCATGTATTAACTACCATTCTTTTCAGAAAGGAGTTAATTAAGCCCATATATCTCATTTTTATTTTTAAGTGTGAATTTTAGCTTTAAATTATATGCAAACCTACCATATTTTTACTGAAAAAGGTGCCCCCTCTAGCATTCCAATCTGTCTCATCCTGTTCTAAGTTTGTTTTCTAAAGCTCCTTATAGTAATAATATAAAACATAATTTATTTTTTAAGCTTTACATTTTTATTGTCTGCCATCCATTTAGATTATAAAATTCGTGAAACCAGTATCTTTATTTTACTCATTGAGGTATTCTAAGTCACTAGGACAGATATCAGTCCGTAATAAATACTCAAAGATATTTGTGGATAAATGAATCACATAGATGTCATTTGTTTATTTTATTAGCAGTCTGCACTTACTAAGCCTCCAACCTTGCCTGCCTCCAGCAGGCGCCATCGAGGATATCATGTGAAGAGTGTCCATTGGAACTGTGGAGAACCCAGCTGTCAGCGTTCTAGATGTTTACCTACTACATTGTAAGCAATGTGAAAGTTGGAATTCATGCCTGTTTTGTTCTCTGCTATATTCTCAGATTTTAAAACTACTTTTGAAACTCAATTGACACTTGTTAAATTATTATTTAGTGGGCCGGCCGAGTGGCGCATTGGTTAAGCGCTGGTTTTGGGATGCCAGCGGCCCCGGTTCGGATCCCACATGAGGGCCAGTGACACTGCCCTCTACAGTTAACAACAGCTCCACCTGGAGCTGGGCTGTGCGAGCCCCGGTGATGGTGTGGGCTGCAGCCCCTGCTGCAGTGGGCTGCCATAGGCTACAGTGAGTGGCCCGCAGCCAGCGTGAGCGGCTGGCAGCCAAGAGTGAGCTGCCAATAGCCGCAGTGAGCGACCATCCAGAGGCCAGCGACCGATCTGCCTCATCCGGGAAGAGCGCAATGACGATACCAACAGTGAAGCAACATCCTCTGCAACTAAACTGAAGAACAAAAAGACAGCAACTTGTCTGTTCCCCTTCCCCGATTCCCCAACGCTGTTTCCCTCTGTCAATTCCCCAATAAAATCTTTAAAAAAAAAAAAATTATTATTTAGTAATTGAATGAGTGAATGAATACAAAACTCCATTAGAGAATAGTAGAAGAATGCAATTTCCCTAAGGTTTAGACATTGAAAATGTGAGACTAACTGCCATTTGCAGGGTGAAATAGATGCTTGAAAAGTCACCTATCTATTTGCAGTCAAATAATATTCAGGACCAGTACAGTAAAAAGGAAAGTTTGTGATTCAGTTGAAAGAGTGAACATCAGGAAAATCTAGCCATAAATTTAACATTCTTCTTTTCCTCGCTCACTGAAAGTACACTTAATCAATATTAGTAGTCACAGGTGGAGGAGTAAAGGAAATATAAAATTTATAAAATGTCTATTTCTGAGCACACTTGCTGATCAAAAAAAGAGAGAGTCTGTGAACAAAAGCTACAAGAAACAGAATGAAATAGATGTTCATTGTGTGCTGGGTGTTTGATGCCCTCTATGGTTTTTACCAAGGAAGGCTATGGGTATACTGACAACTCTTTGATTTCCTCTCCCAAAAGTAATGAATAAACACAGAAATGTTAGGTATACCAAAGCAAAACTCCTGGAAAGGGAAAGGAATATACTATGCAGTACAAACTATGATACACACAGAGACACACACAACACCCCTCCTCTTTCTCCCCCCCCACACACACTGTAACAAACTATTTAAACTTAAGGCCTGAATTTTGAATAAGAAGGGCCTTCAGGTTTCTGTTCATGCTTATTCATGAGGAGGGTGCACATTCATGAGCAGGTTGCCAGCAGCTAAAAAGTATAACAGAGGCTGCAAATTTCTGATTTGGAAACTAATGAGATGCTGGGAAAGAACTGTGGCTTCTAGCTTTTCAGTCAACATCACTAGAGGGCCTAGACTGATGCTGCTCCCGATCATACTCTGCCAAACATCACATTTGTTCTCAAGTTGTAAAATTGTTTGGAGCCTGGATATGAGCCAGGCAGCCGGCTTCTTTTCCAGCTGTCACTGGGTCCATAATCCTCCCATGGTTAATGGCACTTTAAATGTCAGGCATCTCCCTTACAAGAATATGTCTAACATTCCTGCAGTAGACAGAACAGCTCCCCACAGACACCCAGGCCCTAATCCCTGGAAGCTGCGAATATGGAATATCATAAAGCAAAAGGGACTTTGCGGATGTAATTAAGATTATGGACCTTAAAATAGAGAAATTATTCTGATTAACCTAGTGAGGCTACTACAATTCCATGAGCCTTTGAAGGCAAACCTTTTTCCAAATGACATTTCCTTTGCTATTTTTTTTTTCAATGCTGCATCTTGATAATATATAATAACGAGGTTCACTTATGTCTGTTTAGGATAAACAGGTCGAAACCAGATCATTACTAATTCTCATAGAGAAAAGAGAAATAGAGAATGGCATTTGAATTTTTGTGGTCTCTGTATTTTTTTCTTTATCTGCCTTTCAATAGATAACAATTTCAAACCAGCCTATCAGAAGAGAGAGTGAAATTGTGATGGCACCTGATCTTTATTTATGTTAGCAAATGGTGAAACTTTGGTGGATTCTAACAGGACTCAGCTCCTTTTGTATGGAGTTGCCATGCTCACCAGCAACAAGAGAGAGGGGGAAAAAGGCCTTGCAGGAATCACACTTGGATGGGTCTGGGAGACAGGTGAATTAGATCTGGAAATCAGCTCTACTCTTTATAACCTGTATGGATTTGATTCAGTGATTTAAGTTTTCTGAGTCTATTTTGTCTCTAAAATTGGAGTAATAATACCTAACTCAAAACTTACCTGAAATTGATGTATCTACAGCATCTAATGGGTTTAATACTCAACAGGTATTCAATGAATGCAAGCATTCTTCTCTTTTTTACATACTAGTATACAGTTTCTTATTAGATTGCGTAGATTGTATATACAGATACATGTATATACAAATATTCACACATACATGCATGTAGGTAACTCTCTGTATGTATTATAATTTAGAGTTCTTTGTATGGGTGCCTAATAGCTTTCCAAAGCATTTTCAGATCCCTTCAATCCCAAAGAGTAAAGAAAATAATAGGCAATGAGTTCAAAACAAGTATATTAAATTGAAACATAAAATAATCATTTTCATAGTATGAAATGATTATTTGCAATTATATAATTCAACCTATACATCAGAGTATAGTTGGGGAAGGTTATAAAGTAGAGAAAGGACATGTACTGGCTTCTGAAGGATGGGAAGATCCTGATATACAGTAGGTGGGGAGAAAAGTCTTTACAGTTCATAGCAAAAGCATTTGGAATTGAACATGCCAATTGAGGCATGCCTGGTTTTGCCTGAGACAGAGGCAAAAATTCCAACCTTAGCTCATCTAGTACATTCAAATTCCATAGAAGAAAATGACTTGATACTTATCAGTCACCACTTTAATTACTTTTATTCATTCTGGGTCACTGGTGAGCAGCTCTTTGGGTACTTGATAGGACAGCACAAAGTCAGGAAGCTCTTTTTCTTCATGAATGATCGTTTTTATTTCCTGGGCAGTCATTTTATAAAAGAAGACTCATAACAGTACGGTACTTAATTCCATTCAAGTTGCCCGCTACCGTTTTCGGGGTGTAAGGTGTGCTCAAGCATCAAAGTACAGCTCTTATGTCTCCAATAGAATTATCCATAGGGAATTATCTGGTGTGTAACTTAAATCCCATGATGGAAATGATGTCAAGTCTCAGGTTCAGGTCTGCTGTTAATAGCTAATAGGAAATCTGTCAGATGAGGGACATTATCCATGCTGAGAACGTGCTGTGTTAGAGTGTGATGGAGTAGAACATAGACTTCGGAGTAAAAACTTGTGGTTTGAAACAGCTCTCTCACTTATTAACTTGGACACTTAACCCCTTTATGCCTTGGTTTCCTTGTATACAAAATACAGATACACAGATAATACCAAGTTAGATAAGCTCATAGTGAGCCATAATATTTATAAATATTTTTTATGAGTGGTAAAGCAAGCCAACAGACAAGTTTGGTTTGGTAAACTGATGATATGTAGTTACCATGTACCAGACGTTATGTCTAAACCTGGAGATACACAAAAGGATAATTCCTGTTATCAGAATTCTTATAATCTAGACAGGAATTCAGTAACAAAGAATTTCAATTTAATAGGGAAAAGACTATTGTTATATTTAACACTTGGCTGCACCGCTAGTTAGGGGTAGACCCAGGATGTAGCTTCTCACCCATTTTACTCCAGTGCTCCAGTATTAACCACTGCACTGCTCTGCAGTGATGCAGATGCTATTAGCATCTGTATTACTGGGTCACCTGCAGATGTAAAATCACCCAATCTTGCCATTAGGAAGATTACAGAATATATTCACTGGAAAAAATAAAAATAAGCCTCTCGTATGGAGAAGAGAGGGGGTAAATGCAGGTAGAGGGAAAAAAATGAGAAAAACAAGGAAGCTGGAAAGAGGAAAGGGTGGTCTGGAAATCTCAGTGAGGTTTCTGAGGCTGGAATGTGTTTCCTCTCGCTGCTGTAACAAATTTAGCGTCTCAAAACAACACACATTTACTATCTCACAGTTCTGTAAATAAAAGTCAGGGATTTAGCATGGATCAACAGGATCCACTGCTTAGATTTACACAATGCCAAATCAAGGTATCAACAGAGCTGTATTCTTTTTGGAGGCTTTGCGGGTAAATCTGCAAATCTGCATCCAAGCTCCTTCAGGCTGTTGGTCAAACTCAGTGTTTTTCTGTTTTAGGAGAAAGGTCCCGGTTTCCTTGTTGGTTGTCAGCCAGGACGCCCTCTAGAGGACGCTGACATTCCTTTTCATGCTGTCCACTCACCCTACTTTCCCCTCCAACTCCCCACCATCTCCCCCCCACCCCACCCCCGCCCTCAGCAGTAGGGAATCAAGCCCCTCTCACATTTTGAATCTGTTCAACTTTTCTTTCTTTTCATATATTTCTGCCTCCAGCCAGAGAAGATTCCATGTTTTTAAAGACCCATGTAATTAGGTTGGGCCACCTGAATAATCCAGAATACTCTCCCTATATTAAAGCCCTGAAACTTAAATATATCTGTAAAGTCCCTTTTGTCAGGTAACATAACATACTCAGAGGGCCTAGGGATGAGGTCATGGACATCTGTGAGGGCCTGTTCTGCCCAATGCATGGTGAGTCTGGTGTGAAAGAGCTGTAGTGGGTGCTTATGGGAGGTGTATGCAGGAACTAGATCAAAAGTTGATGATCCTCAGTAGGAGTTTTAGATGAGAGTACAACAGGGTCACCTTTCTTCTTAGAAAATAAAACACAGTACCTGCAGGTGAAAACGACAGAAGAAGACAAATGGAGGGAAGAGAGTTCAGTAAGAAGAGTATTATTACAAGATCTAAGGAAAAGGAAATCCTCCAGGAATCCTGAAGTGGTTTAGCTTGTTGAGGGCCATGGTCCCCAATATTGAGGGACTTGCAGGCTGGCTTTAGTGGGCTTGGAGAAGCATAAACTTGTTTTCCTGCTTTCATTGTTTCTTTCCACACCTGGAGGGTGCTTACTACTCATTGAGGTATGTGGTGAGGACGGCCAGTTCCTCAGGACACAAAAGAAAGATGGCTATCAGGGTTAATGGAGAAAAACTGTATTAAGAAACTGACTCCCTAAGGTGTTACTGACCTGTAGGTTTCGGGTAAATAGTTAATGATCTACTTTTCACTGAGACAATGCATATTTTCTTGCTATGTTACATGTACCCTTGCACGTACCCCTACCTAAAAGAATGTATATAAGCCTGTAACAAATAAACTGGGGAGCACGCTCTCTCTCCATTTTCTGTCTTTTACTGCAACAAACAGTTTCTGTCTGTTTATCGACCGCCGACGCCGTGTACACCTTCTCGAACCCTGGTCAGCGGAGGCAGGTCCCCCGCATTAGCTGGCTGATTGTGGTTCAGGGTTTCTCATAGGTCGCAGGCAAGATGTTAACAAGTCTGTGCTACTGAAAGACTTAACCGGGCCTGGAACATCAACTTGCAAGAAGACTCATTCCTGGCCATGCGGACCTCACCATTGGCTGGATTACAACTGGGCAGGTGGCTCTCATCTCTCTGGCTGACTACTACCTACTTCATGAAACTGTTGAGAGTTTAAAAACAGTACCTGGAATAACAGATGGCAAATACTCTGAAAATGCCATCTATTATTATTATTATTATTACTATTATCATTATTATTATTTTAGCTGTAAAACTTACTGTATGAACAAATTACTAAGGAAACCCCAGTGAGGGAAATAATGATTCAGATGGTGGGGATAAATTAAGAAATAATAAGTAACCGATGTTTAAGTTAGTCCTTGAACTTCATAAACAGAGAAGGAAAGTCTTATTGAATGGAAACAAGATAGACAAAAACACTCATCTTCAAAACCATGAAAGGTGTGTAATATGGATTTTTTTTTTAATTTTTGAAGTTCACAGGAGGCACTATGGGAGTAGAGAAAACAAAGATTGAAAACAAAAAACAATGAGATAAATTGAGATCAGATTTTAAAGAGTCACATGAAGGCATCCTCAGAAAACACACAGTGGTTTGTTTTGTTGAATAAGTAAATATAACTGAATTGCAAAGCACATATTCATATAAACAAGGAGGGAGAGGGTTGTAGGCAAAAGACATCGCAGTCTTTAGGTTTAGATGTCAAACTATATAATAAGGGGTCACTGATGATTTTTTTAGAAATAATTATACAACAGGGAGTTTATTTGATGAATGACAAATTTTTAAATACACTAAAATTTTTTTTGAATTGCTCCTGGAGTTACATATTTGAATATTTATTGTGCCACTGCTTTACTCAATTATCACAGATAAAATTTATTTAATGCCTCAGAGGTATTTATTGAAAATGAGAGCTTGAAATATTAAATCACCTGCGAAGTCCCTTTGGTAGTGTGATTCTATAGTGTCCAAGGCAACACATGACATCTGTTTGAAGTATCTCCTAATGCTTATTATATAATCAGAAACACCATGTTGAGCATGTCTGGATGGGATAAGATATGGCTCAGACCCCTGAAAATCTGAAAAGTCATCAATCTTTCCACAAAACTCATTTGCTCATATTTTACATTTTTGTAATAGAGTAAATATATGTCCCATCACTCCTGTAAATAAAGGGTTGCTTGAGTTGACTAATATCACAATCCCCTGAGACTACCCCTGCATGCAGTATATCACACTATCTGTTAAATTACTTTGCTACTTCTCACACAGAATTCCTGTTTACCTGTTTTCTCATTAACAGAGCCCCATAAACTCAGATATGAAAATAGAACCTCACTGATATTGTCTCTATATTGCCCAATTGTGGTGATTATGAAAAATTTGACATACTAGTCAGAATTGGGACATACTAGTCCCAACTCTGATTCTGGAATTAAAACCTAAAGAGATACAGTGTTTTACACTGTTTGTGAGATGGCCACTCAACAACTGAAGATCTTGTTCTTTTTTACAATGCTTCTGAAACGATTCATATATTTTAATAGAATGAAAATTACAGGTTATTAATGGAAAAAAGTGTTATTTCCTTGTAGATGTATTTTAAGCAGTAAAATCACATTAATTAAAATTATAGTCATAGACATTATTTATTTTGTATTAAAAAGTGTAATATTTTATGTCCTGATGACAACCAACAAACTTCCCATTGAGCTAGTGAAACAAGTAAGTTGTATATTACAGCTGGCTAATTGGGAGTGATAGGGAGTTAGTATAGGAAAAGTAAATGTGGTGAAGTGGGGTAGCAATAATTCATCTTATGATTTATAAAAAAGTAATAATTTTGAAGAAAAAAAATCTAATATTGATTTCTAATTTCTCTAAATATATATATGAAACATAATTTTAAGGCTACACAAGAGGGTTTCCAAGTAACAAAATGTCAACAAACTGTCAACAACAAAAAAACATCCAGCCTAAGAGAAAGCTTATAAGTGTTCATTTGAGCCAAACTGATGAAAATTATCAGGAAGCAAAGTCTCAAGGGATTGAGAAAACACTCTGGAAAATGGCCATTTTGCAACTTATTTTATGTCAAAGGAGGAAAATTACATGAAATCCATTGGTGGAAGATTAAGGGGGTGGGAGAAAGCAAAGTGGGGAAAATCTCTGGGATTGGATGAAAAATAAAATGGAGAGACACACACTTCTTTTACCTTGGTGGGTGCAGGATAGTTAATAGCATTTTACAGCACAGAGAGATGGTATTTGGGGAACAAGGTAACAATGAGGGATTTTGTTGATTCTTGCTCTGGTGTGGTGAGTTGTGCCCTCTGGTGGGGAGAAGGAGGTCTGGAAAAAAAGATTGATATTGCAAGGGTATGTTATCTCAGATGCAGAAAGATGACAGATAATCTTAAGGTAAAGATTGATCTTTGTCAAAAAAGTTACAGGCCAAGGATGTGATTTGTGACTACCGGCCACAACTCACTTTTAGTTAGGAATTTTTATGTTCAGACCACCTTATGTAGTTAATTTTCAGTCTCCTGAGCTTGTCAGGTTTAACATGTGGCCCCTTTTTTGTCCACAAAACTATATGTTGACAGACGGTTCAGTGCTGTCTAGAGGGAATAACAGTATAATAGAACACAGGACAATTAAAAGTGACTGAGAAAATATGAAGTTCTAGGAACTGAAGTGGCTGTGAAGAGAAGAGACAAAGTAGTCTACTTAAGAATTTGCAGGGCTGGCCAAGTGGCTTGTTGGTTACGAGTGGAGCTGGGTACTGTGAGTTGCAGGCAATGGCATAGGCTGCAGTGGGGCTGCAGAGGACTGCCCTGAGCTTCCATGAGCTACCTTGAGTGGCCATCCAATGGCCAGTGACTGATCTGCCTCAGCCTCACCTGGGAAGAGAGCTATGATCACAATACCAACATGGGCCAGTGAAGCGACGTCCTCCACAACTAGACTGAAGGACAAAAGGACAGCAACTTGTCTGTTCCCCTTCCCTAATTCCCCAATGCTGTTCCCTCCCCCAATTCCCCAATAAAATCTTTAAAAAAAAAGAAAAAGAATTTCAAATGCAACAGAAGTAACAATAACAAGATACATTTTATAAGAACATAGGGAAGAAATGCTATTTAATATATACTTATTTACATACCAGAGAGAAAAAGTTTAGAGTGATAGCAATATACCAGGGGTGCCAAAAAAACATATACAAATGAGCACTTTGGTCACTGTTGCTCAAGCAGTAGTTTGCTATAATCAGAAGTGTCTGGACGCTGATGTTAACCAATTCGAGCACCTCTTATAATTGCAGAAGTCAAATGTGACTTGTATTCATCTTTTGTTATTGGTACATATTGAGTATTACAATTTTAATACAGTTTTTCCTTTCTTAAAATGTGTATACATTTTTTGGTACCCTCTGCATATTCCTAAATTTCAGTTTTATTATAAGGTAATTGGTATTTTATAAAAGAGGTCCACATTTTGCTACCATTTTGTTACTACCCTCCAAATCACAAAATATAGTCTGGGGTTCAAGTTATTCACCAAAGGAATGATATGTATTATATATAAAAAGTACATATATATAAATTTATAATGCACATATTTAAATAGGTTTTCTTTAAAATGAAAAAAGTTTGAAATTCCCAATAACTTGTGCAGAGTAGATGAACACTTACTATTCATTCAGTCAAATATTTTAAAATTTGTATTCAAATCAAAGCAGGGGTAAACAGAAGAAGCATAAGCTGCCTAAATGTTGAAAGGTAACTGCTACAGACTGAATTGAGACTCCTTCCAAATTCATATTTTGAAGCTCTAACACCCAATGTGACTGCATTTGGAGATAGGGCCTTTAAGGAAGTAATAAAGATTAAATAAAGCCATAGGAACAGGGCCCTAAACTGATTAGATGGTGTCCTCCTAAGAAGACAAAGAGAGACCAAAACACTTTCTGCCATATGAGGCAAATTTGTATAGTAGGCAGGAAGAGAGCTCCCACTGGAAACTGAACTCTGCCGGAAACTTGGTCTTGCACTTGCCATTCTCCAGACCTGTGAGAAAATAAATTCTGGTTGTTTAAGCCCCTATTCTATGTATTTTGTTATGGCAGCCTCAGAAGACTAATACAGTAACCAAACATTGAGGAAATTAATGGAATAATAATTCTTCAAAATCATAACAAGATAATATATCCACATCTGCAAAACTGAAATTATCAAGTCAACTTCCTTGTACAGATTAAAAAAAAAATAAATCAATGAATAATAAAAAAAATATAGATAACTATATCTAATATAGATTTAACACTTTATTTGTATTTCTGATGATCTATTTATGTAGAGATATGCTTATAAATAATGACCTAAAAACATCTCTATTTTGGGCCGGCTGTATGGTGCATTGATTAAGAGCTGGTTTTGGGATGCCAGTGGCCCCGGTTCGGATCCCACATATGAGGGCCAGTGACACTGCCCTCTACAGCTAACAACAGCTCCACCTGGAGCTGGGCTGTGCGAGCCCCGGCGATGGTGTAGGCTGCAGCCCCTGCTGCAGTGGGCTGCCATAGGCTACAGTGAGTGGCCGGCAGCCAGCGTGAGCTGCCAATAGCCGTGGTGAGCAACCATCCAAAGGCAGGCGACCGATCTGTCTCACCCAGGAAGAGCACAGTGACTATACCAACATGGGCCAGTGAAGCAACGTCCTCCGCAACTAGACTGAAGAACAAAAAAATAAGACAGCAACTTGTCTGTTTCCCTTCCCCGGTTCCCCAACGCTGTTCCCCTCTCCCAATTCCCCAATAAAATAAAATTTTAAAAAAATCTCTATTTTATGACAGAAATAAAATATACAAAAAGAAAAAATACTCATTGATTATTATTTAAATTATAAAATGTAACAATTCAAACAAGTAACAATTCAGAGGTAGTTTGGGGTACTTATGGTAGAAATAGACATTATATTTTAATTTCATGAGCTTCTCCTGATTACAAAATCTTCTTAGTAACGATTATATTTTTAATTAAATTATTTCCCCATGCAAACATGTTTAGGGAGTACCCAAAGTTTACATATTATATGTGACTACTAGGCTGCATGTGCATGAAAGAAGTCTTATACAAATTCCTATGAGTATTTGATAATATGGTAACTCTCGGGAAACAGACTATCCCTGAAAACATGTATGTCTGTCATTTCATTTTCAATTAGTTACTTTCAAACATGTTTCAAATACACACCCTTTGGGTTAGTTTGCTATTATCTGTCATTAGAAAAACCATAAAGGTAATTATTCATCCGATTCATTATACATTATATGATGTATAATGAATTGGATGACCTATAATCCTCTTGAACTTGCTATATCCACAAAAACAGAATGCATGTTTCATTTATGGCATCATTAGGGTATAAGCAGTGTGTCTTCCCTGCCCTCCAAAGAAAATTTCTGAGCCTTCTGATCTCTAAGTGTAAATGAATGTAACTGCCTGAAATTTACATTTCCCAGGGACATTTGTTTTGCAAAATGAAGCAAAAGCTTTAGTCACTGATTCTCAGGGAGGCAAACATGAACCTCTCTAGAGATGTCTCAGAAAGTCTAGAGCAGGAAGCAGGGAGCTTTGTCCTCAATAATCTGCCACTGAAATATGACCTAGCTAACTGCTGGTTTAAACAAAAGGTGTGATTGTGGACTGGCTGTTTCATACTGCAGGCCCTAGGCAAAGGTTGGGGAGGAGGGAGGAGGTAAGGTGGGGAGGGCAGGAGTATGCAAAAAGAAAAAGAGCTGGTTGTTTAGTCTTGAAGTGCACAGAGTTAAAGGAAAATCAATACCAAGACATGCAGTTAAATAAAGTCAATTAAACAACAACAAACATCCCATCTTTATTCCATGAAAACTCTGTGATTGTAATTAGATGGCGTTTTAACTTGCCTTTGTAAACAAGAATTACATTTTTTAAACTGATGATATAATTATGTACTATGTACAGCATATCAGAATGTTTTCAGTTGTAAGTAACCCCAAAACAAAACCAACTACACATTGTCTGAAACAATAAAAGGAATTCGCTAGCTCATGTAACTGGCAATCACAGAGATGGGTGAACTTTATTTTCATTTTGATCCAATTGTGTCATCAAAAGTCCAGTTTCATTCTCTCTGTTTGATCCGAATAGTGTCATCTTATTCTAGGGCACTTCATTTGGTTCCAAAGTGGCTGCCTTCAATTTTGCAGAGAGCAAACTTCTCTTCTCCAACCCCGGAACAGGAATTTCATTTTTCATCCATTTTGGGGCCTGAAGATGAACCAGTCCTTATGGCTGTGGAATACAATGCACAGATTGAAATAGACCTAGGTTATATCTGCTGATTGTTTAGGCCAAGCAGGGTCCAAGGCTTGAAGCTGGACATGGAGTCGATCCCATCTTATCTCACATTCCCTAAATAATAGAACAAGGTGGGTAGGCCACCAACTAACTATTCATAAACCATATGCACACAAGGTTGATACCACTAAAACATTTGTTGAGAGAAATAAATTTGTTGAGAGAAAGTAAATGCACTAACATAACTGGGTTTTACTATCTTTTCCAGCATAGTGAAAGATAAGTGGACAGTTTTTATACTCTGTTAATATTTCGGTTGCCAATGAAAACTGTATGTAGCCCCGAGATTAGAACCAGGAAACCGGAGGATGAGCACCAGAGCTGACTCCCAACAACATCAAGGACAAAGTAATTCATTCCTCAACTACAATTTCATCCTCTCAAAATTGGGAATATCACCTTCTTATCAAAATTGCTGTGAAGACCAAAGGAGACAATAATCCACAGTGCTTCTGCAACTGAAAAGAACTATTTTTAAAAACATACTTTTTGAAAGTATTCAGACATCATTTTGTGTAATCATATAAAAAATGTTGCATCTTCAGATTTGCTAAAATTAAAAAACAAGGACATATATCTTGCTGGTAAGAATTGCAGTTTTCTTTATTTGGTAAAACATGGACAAATCCAGAGAAGGAATTAAGATCATATAGATAGTTGCTTTAGGAAAAAAAACACAAAAAAACCCTAGAATAATGCCCTTTGTATATTGGTCCAATTATTCAATTATTTTGTTTCTCTTTTTTTTTTTTCAAGTGTCCTATTAGCTCTCTTAGCTCTGATAGCTGACTTTTATTTTTGTTCTCCATTTCCAAATTAAAAAAAAAAAAAATTCCCAGAATAAAAACTAAAAAAAAAGTTGTCTCCAAAGATTTGAGGATAACCTAATCACATTGGATTGGACTATTTTTACTATTTTAAATAAATACTTAGCTCGGCGTTCATACCAAAGGTGGGGGAGCAGGGAAGAGATTGGCTTACACATATACACTGGTCTTTTATTAGACAATTTTAAATGCACATTACTTTGAAGTAAAACTATGATTTAATTTTAGTGAATTACTAGTTCTTTGGCCAACTCTTTTACAAATGATGTGCTCTGATCATCTGCTTTAAATTTTTTTACTGCATATGATTCACTTTCATATGCAACAAAAAAATAAACAGATCAATTTTCCTGAAGCAATTACCTTGCATTGAGCAAACATAGTTACAAGCATGCTCACTTTCATTTTTCATAATTAAGGGTCTAACTTCAATATTACATCAGCTTTGATTATATGAGTCTTTGGGAATGAACTTAGTGAGAGCAGGTAGTTCTAGAGAGAAGAGAACTTTCAGACATTTTAGAGAACATGGAAGGACCTTCTCCTGTTACCTAAAATGCCTCAGATTGATATGGTTAGAATTTGCTATATCCACAGATGCTTACAATGAGATAGCGAATGCATGCTGATACAATGTGGGATGTTAATATATGCCTTATCAGAATTAAAAATAGTCTAAATTTTCATTTTCAAATTTTAAATTTTAAATTTAGTATTTTAATCTACTACGTTATACATCTCTAAAACAGCAAAATAAGATAAAGTAAACATAATTTTATTTCATAGATTCCTGCTTTTAGGCATGCTGGTTAAGTGTGCAGTCTCTGAATCATAAAGAAAAAATGTGAATTCTAGCACACTATCTCTTACTGGCTAAGAGAAATTGTACAATATACTCAGCATACCAAATGAAGATATTGGGTTGTTGGAAAAGTGATGATGCATGTTTGCAACAGATAGTGCTAGTCCATTTTTGAAGTATTAGAGACATTCACATCTATGTTATTGCTATGTCATTTGACAGCTGACAGTTATAGCTTCATTCAAAAAAAAAAAAAATGAATGATTTGGTTGAGTTTTGGAGATTTTACAACAAGTTGAAGATGGAAGACCGAACCGTGCATTTTTGTTATTTTACCGTTTTACTTCCATAAAGGGAAGAATGCAAGTCAAGCTTGTGAAAACTTGCATAAAGTTTATGGTGACAATTCTCTACAAGAATGTCAGTGCCAATGATGGTTCATGAAATTCCATGCTGGTGATTTTGATCTCAACGACACTCCTCAGTCAGTGAGGCCCACCAAGGTTGGTGACAACAAAATAAAGGCATTGAATGAGTCAAACCCACACCACGGAGAGACTACAGAAACATTGAACATCCATCATTCAAGCATTCACGACCACCTGAAGAAGCTGGGATACATAGGCAAACTCGATATTTGGGTTCCACATGAACTCAGAGAAGTTCATTTGATGGCGTGTATAAACAAACATCTGCGATATGCTCATAAAACCTGAGGAAAGGGATCCTTTTTTGAAGCGACTGATAACTGGTGTTCAGAAGTGGATTGTTTATAACAATGTGGTGTGCAAACAGTCTTGGTCCCGACATGATGATTCACCTCAAATGACATTGAAAGCAGACATTCATCAGAGGAAGGTTTTGCTCTCAGTATGGTGGGATTTTAAAGGTGTTGTGTTTTTTGAGCAATTACCAAGGAACCAAACATACAATTCGAATGTGTATCATTGGCAATTGTATAATTTGAACAAATCCATCATCCAGAAATGTCTAGAGCTTGTTAATTGTAAAGGAGTTGTGTTCCGTCAAGACAAAGCGAGACCACACACAAGTTTGATCACCCATCAAAAATTATTGGAGCTTGGATGGGATGTTTTGCCACTCCCACCATATTCGCCTGACCTTGCACTGTCAGACTTCCACTTGTTTCGCTCTCTTCAAAACTCCTTACATAGTATAAAATTCAATTCAGATGATACTATAAATCAGCACCTTGTTCAGTTTTTCACAAATAAAGACAGGTCCTTTTATGAACAAGGAATTATGAAACTCACTGAAAGGTGGCAAAAGGTTATCGGACAAAATGTGCAATAAATCATTGATTGATCTTTGTTCTTTATATAAATAAATGACCTTTGAAAAATAAACAAAATACATCATGACTTTTCCGACAACCCAATATATGCCCTGGTATACAGTAGGATGCATCAAATATAAGAAATAGATTAGTTGTAGTTTTATTTTGTCTGATAAACAAATATAAGTATTTGAAAAGCCTTTCTCTGAAAAGTGAAAGGAAATAAAACAAAGTGACTTTAAAGATAATCTATATCACAAATTAAGTAAGTTCCTTGACACCGAAAAAAATCAATTCAATTTTATGTTGGGTTGTCGGAAAAGTCATGACGTATTTTTTCTATTTTCTTTTTTTTTTTTTTGTAGCAAAAATGCGTCATGACTTTTCCAACAACTCAATATAGCTAACTATATCTATATTTAGATATAATTAAACCTAATCACATCCTTATGAGGTTCATCCTACTATCAATATTATGGAGTTCTAGCTATTCATTGGGCATGGGTGAAGCTATGGGAGATTTGTAAAGTGCTAAGAAAGCCCCATTCTCTCAAGCAGCTGACTGATCTGGAAGCTACACTTTCACATAAATACTCAAACACCATACTCTAAGAGAGACTCGGGACTGAGAGAGATCAATGCTGACTGGATGATTTGTTACTAATAATTTTCACAACACAAAGCCATCAACTGCTGTACTTCTGTCTTTGAATCATTCCTCCATTAAAAACTATGGTTTTTATTTACAGGGGATCAATATAGGAAGGCTAGTGTGGACTTTTTGATAGTTATAAAAGCTTCAGTGCATCTCTGATACTTGGAGGACCTGACACATTTGATTGCATTTGCTGTTTATAAAGAAAAGAAGGAAATGTTTTAAATATATTTTTTTGTTTGAACTGTTTTATTTTTATACTTTTTCTTATGAAATCAATTCCAAATAATTTTTAAAATTTAGTCCACATTAAAAAATATGGCCAATAGGAAGATAAAAGGAATTCTTAAATGCATTTTTTGAAAGCATCTAAGCAAATTATTTAAAAGCCCAGATGATATTGTTTTTTAAGCACAGATGGAAAACTTGGGTTACAGTGGATCCAGTCTTAATCTCTGTCTCATTCATATTATAACAAATTATTAAAATTAAATTGTGTTTTGAAGATATCCTATGTTGAAGTTGAAGCACTCAGTCCTCCAACAGTGGAATGCTGATGCCTGATGTTCATTGAAGCTGAAACATATCCCCCACCCACCAAAGCTTTAAACAAGCTGCTTTCCGAAGCAAAGGCTTATGATTTTACACTTTCGTGAGTTTTCTTCAAAATGTCATTAAGAGAGGGGCCATTTTGCAACAGAATATATATTCTTTGGACCCCTGAACAGAATTTCTAAAGGGTCCATTTTGAAGTTTCCTCAAGTTTAATAATAAATTAGAATGCTAGGCAGCATTTATAAGTCAGCATCAGATGGAAAGAAATCTTCCTCTTTCTGTCAGCTCCATCAAAAAATTATCCTCCACTACAAGACCAGCAAAAAAAAACAGAGAATAGATCAAATGCAATTTAACTTGACATAGAAATTTCTTCACTTCATAAGTCTAAGTCAAAGGATGATATTATATCTGTAGAAATTTAATAAACTGATGAATATTTAATATAATACAGCTTTTATTTATTTATTTTTGTTGATACTGAATCCCCCACCCACCTCCCAAGAGTATGTGAATCCAATAAGACATAAAAAGTAAACAATGCTATTCCTTTGGGATTTGAATAGACTTCATCTGTAGTTAATGAATTAATAATGTAGTGGTGCCAGAAAGCATTAACAAATGCCTTTCCATTAACAGTATATACAAAAATAAAATTAATGCCAGAGAAATTTAGGTAGCTAATTTGATTTTAAGAGATGAGTGCCAAAATACTGAGTTGCCAAATCTTGCCTTTATGGGAATATTTATCTGCCTGCAATTGTTTTGCCATGACCAATATAAGCACTGTTTGTAACTTCAACATAAGGGACAGGTACCCAAGGGGCTTAACACTCAAATTGATTAATTCACCCCATCTTTAGCAAATTGCAAGTAAATTGATTTGCCATACACAGCAGGAAAGTCAATGCAAATGTGGCCTCTCTTCATTTTCCTAGGATCTCCCTAATTAAAAATGACATTATTATCATATTAGTAAGAAAAACCTAGGATAATCATTTTATCTCCAATTCTGCAGAAAAAAAAATATTCTGCACAGTCTCAACAGACTGATGTTACATTGGAATCCAATTCCAGCACTGAGGGACACCACTTCAAAACGGTAAGATCCACAGTACTACAGTGATACAGAAGTGATTGGACTATTCACATCCCCCAGGCCATGAAGCCAACTGAGGTGCTTCCCTGACATTAAATGGCAAAGAATGTCTTTTGTTGCTGTTGTCCTTCTTCATAAGGCCAGAGATCTGCCTTCCTTTAGCTCCAGGCTCCCCTCTTGACACCTGTGTTCAGAGAAGAGAATGTTCTTTTATTTTCAGCTCAGTTAAAAATAATCCTGGGGAAAGGATCTTGATTGGAATGAGGGAGGAGAGGTACCGATAGTCCTATGACTTAAGCAGGACAAAACTTCTTTCAGAGGGAAACAGCAGCAAATTTAAAAGTTCTCCATGCAATGTTTGCTGTACAGTAAGTGATCAATCCATGTGAAGAGCATGTTAATATTGGTTCTCAGCCAAAGGCATGGGGAATATAGCCATGTGATAGCCATGTGTGGAACTGGCAATCAGAAATTTTAGGTTTTAATCCCACCTCTGAGGTTAGGAATGTAATTTGGGTAAATTGCTTTGCCTCTCAAGAGCTTCAATTTTTCATTTGTAAAATCACCTTGAAAGATATCCCCCACTCACTGGAGTTTACTCTGGAGCGAGATACATTTTGCCTTTGATGTATACTGTAGGATCTGACTTATTCTAGGCAATAAACACCAATTCAATCTCCTTTCCCTTTTATGAGTTTGGGATATCAGCCCAATATAGACACAAATAGTGTGACCTTGGGAAGTTACCAAAACTTTCTTTCTCAGTGTTCCTACCCATCTAAGGAAATTGCAATTCCTTTGTGACAAGACTGTGTTTTAGATTAAATGAAGCAGTGCATAAAATAATACTTTGCTGGAGTTTAAATGTCAGTTTTAGATAATAAATGTCCTATTATATAGTAGATGGAAATTATTTCAGTTTCACTTTGTCACTAGAGACCTTTTAAAAAGCTAACAATAATTCAGCAACTGGACATCATAAACTAAAAAAATGCATTCCAGCTTTATATAACTTGATATTATTCTGGTGCTATCTAAGATGAATACGAAATCTAATGTCATTATGCAAATTATTAATTGTCACATTGCCCCCATGAACCTCTCCATAAAGACAGATCATTACTTCAATATTATGCTTACTGTATATATCCCTATTTGACGCCAAAGGATGGCCGGTTAGTCAATCATGGGTAAGATCCCTCAAGGGAGGGGCGACCTAAGCCAGACATGGCTGCATGGGTGCCAATAGGAGGAATCATGATTTGACAGAAACAGGGCATGAATCCCTTGCTTCAGGATCTAGCAGTGCCTGTGAAATGACCTATTTACGGGGGTCCAGCCTCCGTGGAGTCCAGGGATTCCCTCAGGTGGGAAGGAGACGGTGAGGAAGAAAAGAAAGAGAGTGGAGACACCGGAAAGAGTTTTGCAGGAGCGTCTCAATTTATTGTTACAGCATGTCCCCCTTTTATAGGGACTCTTGACCATTACCTCAATTACAAGTTATGTTTCACATGAGTTTGATGTTTTTTCTTTCTCAGGGCTTTCACAGTCTTTACTTCCTTGTAATTGTTCTCTCTAGGGTAAACTGTGACCTATTCTAAGTTTAAGGATTATCTTATCTTTTAATATGATGTTCTCCTTGCAACCCAAACTCAATTTCTACTTATCACTAAAGAATGGTTACCATGACTACCTTGACTATCTAATAACTATCCCAAATTCCAGCAGCTAATACACAATCATAAGACTCACAGGGAGTATACTTGAGTTACTACCGAGAGAGACTAGGAATGGCTGAGTCTAAAGTCTATTTCTTAGTAAATACAATACCTAATAATCAAAAGGGGTCTCACACCTATCTTATCCTACAGAGGTAGCATCTGTTTCTCAGTCAAAGCTTCAGTATCCGTTGCTGCAACAAGGTACTAGGCAAAGAATTCAAACAAGGCTATTAACATAGCTCATGGTCAGTAAGTGTCTCTTATCGGAACTTTAATGGCCTAGAGACCTTTGGCCTCTGAGGAGACTTTTCACTGATTATCTTAGGCAAGTTAGCTGATGTTATCATCAGTTTCTCACAGCCAGGCTTTTTTGGCCTATGTGGCCAAAGGTCTGTGCCTCAGTTTCCAAGAGGCTTGAGTCCCCAATATCTCAGTTCAGGGGTCCCCATGGAACTACAGCCTGGCTTAGGTTGTCTCCCCTCTTTTCTAGGAGATCTTACCCGTCTTTGGCTCATTGGGATATCACAGGAACTTGCCATAAATACAGTGCAAGTACTGTCTCCTATACGATCCAATGTAGAGGAAAGACACATGGGTTCACAGGAGTGGAGACTATAACCAACCATGAAACCTTGTCACATATGGGGGTGCTGATGGCTCTCAACTCCTATTGATATGATAATATCTGTTCTCCGTGCATTCTTGGCAGAGGAGATTCTGTCTCTTAAGGGGTGCATAGCAATAAGCTCACGGGGCCTCTGGTAATGGCAGCTTGTAGGTGTAGGTGATTTGGCCCTGAGCTATGTTTTTGGGTGTGAGACACACAGACTACGGAAGTTACATTGACCTTGGCTTATGTGTAAGATAATAAAAGGATCAGTCAGGCCCAATTCGGGGCTTCCCATCCATGAGGCAGAGGTCGCCTGGCCCCAAACTGTATTCTCTCTTATTTTGTGTGTGTCTCTCTCTCTTTCTTAACCTTTCGCTGTCCCTTCTCTACTCCCACCTACAATGTCTTTCGGGATGCAACAGTTAATGTTTTATAAGTAGATGATCAATGTGATTGAACCTATTGGGTAAGGATTAAAACTGACCAGAAGTAAGTACAATCATATAGCTAGAGCCTGCAGATGATGCCTCTGTTGGAGTCTGGGAAAGCTTTCTCATAAAATGAACTTCACAAGAAGACTTTCAAGTACATGTAGTTAAGCTCTTCATCTGTTTCATAATTCTATTTACATGATAAATTATTAATGTATTTCTTTTTGTCAATACATATAAAACAGGAAAGCCTATTTTTTTCACAAACAATGCTAAACAAACAAACAAACAAAATAAAAACCCACCTTTTTTAAAAAAAGAGCCTAACTGCTACAAGAGAGAAGATTCTAGACATTGGTTATTTACATAGGACCATGAAAGTCCATAAAACTTTCATCAGCAGCAGGACTTAACTATAATCACAAGGATTTATATTTTTAAAGCCTGCAAGGAAGAAGCAAATACGTATTCACGGTAAAATATTCAAAACATGCCATCATCAACTGTTATGGAGTAAATCTATCATTTGAATGATTCCCTGCAAGGAGAATAAAAGAGAACATTGGTTGAAAGCAGTAAATGCCTTCCTCTGTAGGAGAAGGGACTCTAGAAGACAGGTAATACTTGGCACTGAAATGTATGACCAGGCTTTGCGAGTCACACCAAAAAAGCAAGCTGTTTTTTCTTTTACAGAAAGCTTTAATTTTATGACACATTCTTTCAGGTAAGCGTTTTTGCCACTGATCCATTATCTAGGCCACATGTATCGCATGGGTGGTCCTTTTCATATGTATTTGCTTATGTGGTTATATAACCAGAAACATATTCCTGTTCAGCATTTCTTTGCTGAACTGGACCTATATATAGAAATATAAAATGAGGAGAATCAGGTGGGGAGGAGACTTGATAAGTTCACCACACATTCTTGACTAACTGGGAGGCTACAGACCTACAGGGGAAAAATTTGATGGGGTCTGGTAGAAAGAAAAACTGGGCCAGACTCAAAACTTGCCTGAAATTTGAATGTGCATCCCACCCCACATACGGATACATTGGAAGAGTGGAACCTTAACTGGGTCATGGACTTTGAGCTCTATCTCTGGCCAGATGATGCTGGGGAGGCAAATTCCGTAGGTTACATCTCAGTCAGGTGGGTTACATACAAACAAAGAAAATAAAAGATAGCAACAAAGTAAAACTGACAACCTCATGTAAATAGCAGACAAACAAAAATCTAGAATTGCTATATTATCTAAAATGACGTGTTTTCAACCAAACTTATGAGACCTGTAAAGAAAGAGGAGTATAATCCATAACTAGGAGGGGAAATGGCAGTGAATATAAACTGTCTCTGTGTGGACATACAGAATGCATTTAACAGTGATAAAGATTTTGTGGACAATGATTTTAAGTCACCTATTATAAATACTTTCAAAGGTATAACAAAAAAAAATGTGATGAAAAAGATTCAACAAAAACGGGATATAAATAAATAACTATAACAATTAAAAAGAAATTCTAGAATGAGAAAGTACAATCACTGAAATAAAAAAAAGTTCAATAGGATCAAAAGATGATTTAACATGGCAAAAGAAAGAATTAATAAATCTGAAGATAGACATACATAAAAAAGAGAAGCCACACTGAAACACAGTTGCTATATTTTATCAGAATTAAGTCAGTATTAACCTGAAATATTATAAATTAAAGTGAATATTTTAATCACTAAAGCAACCACTTATAATTAAGTAAAAGAAATACAGTTTAAAAACTCATCAGAGTAATCAAACTGTTACATTAAAATATATTTATTTCACACAAATGAAAAAATGAAACAGAAGAACAAAAAAGACATGAGGCACATAGAAAACAAAGAGGGAATTGACAAACATAAATTTAACCATATTATAAATTAAGCTCCATGTGTAGGCACCAAGCACTCCCATCAAAAGGGAGACATATATAGATTTGATTAACAAACAGTTCCCAAATATATGAATTCCACAAGAAACACCCTTTAGATTCAAAGACAAATAAATTGAAAGTAAATAGATTGAAAAGGATATTATGCAAAAAATGTCATAATAATACATGGAGTGCCTGTACTAAGATCATATAAAATAGATTCTATAACAAGATATAGTACTAGACACAAAGAGGAAAATTGCATGGCAATAAAAGGGTCAATACATCAGGAATTTATGACAATTAAAAAGTAGATGAACGATGAATATTTTTCCCAAAAAGTGAAGCAAAAACTGATGCAAGTGAAAGAAGAAATATCAAGACAAATTCATGCTGATTGTTGACAACTTCGATGTCCTACTGTTAATAACTGATAGGGAGAAAAACTAGTAGGGAGAAATTCAGCAAGGATACAGGATACTTGAATGAACTCTCAATTAACTTGACCTAACTGGTATTTATAAAAAGCTCCCCCAAAGAAAGCAAAATATATATTCTTTTCAATCATACAAGGAACATTCTACAGGAGACATCATATGCTAGGCAATAAAACAAATTTTATTAATTTAAAAGGAAAGCATTCAAAGCATGTTCTCCCACCACAATGGAAATAAATTAGAAATCACAAACAGAATTTTGGAAAGTATCAAAGTATGTGGAAATCAAAGAACTTACTTATAAATGACACGTGTCAAGGAAAAGATAAAAAGGGAAATTTTTGAAAAATCGGAATAAAATGAAAATTAAAGCCCAACGTATCGACATAGGAGATGCAGCTCAAGTAATGCTTAGAGAAAAACTTATAGCTGTAAACTCCAATAGAAGAAAACAAAATGATCTTTAATCAATACTGTCAGTTTCCACCTTAACAAACTAGAAAAAGGAAATTAAATCAAACCTAAAGAAAGCACAAGGAAGGAAATAATAAAAACTAGATTGGGAACCAACTAAATGGGATAAAAAAGAAAAACAACATGAAATAACAAAACCACTAGAAGTAAGATGAAAACCTGATAGCAATCAGGGGCCATTCATGAGCCAAGGCTGAGTAAGAAGCCAAGCTGTCTCATGGCACCTGCAGCAGCAGTTAACTGACATTCATTACAGGTCTCTGTATAAACAGAACACAGCCATTCTGTCACTGCATGGCCGCCAGTGCATCATATTGTTAATATTCCAACTGCAAAACAATGATCCTCTCTGCATGCCTTCAGTTTGAAATCCATAAGGAAGGCATCTGAATGGCTCCATTTGGTTTTCATTATCTCTGCTGTCACTGTATGTAGCCTCCTTGGCTACAAGCCAGACATACCACTGAGGTGTTCTTGTTTTTTTTGTTTTTTTTTCCCATGAGTAGGAAAGAAACCCAAAATAATGGCTTGGACAAGACAGAAGTTTATTTCCCCCTATATTAAAGCTTAGTGGAACTGGCTTAGAAGAGCCAGTTGTGTGCATTTCTTCCCAATTCCACATTCAGTGACCTCATATTATATTGGTACCTTGAAACCAGTCACGGTGGAAGTATTTGCCTTAGAGAAATCAGGAAACACCATAAATCAGGGCACTTTGACTCAGGGAACTGGAGGTTAAGCATTCACCAGGACACCACTGGGAGAGGTATCCCGGTCAGTTATGTTAGGTGCACTGTATCAAGGAACCAGGTTAATTTTTTCTTATTGTTCTCCCAAGGTCACATGATGGTCCCAGATGGTTGATGGAGTTCTCAACTCATTACATTTTTATCCCAAATGGTAGGAAGGAGGAAGAAGGGAAGTGGAAGGGGACTCATTTTAATCAAAACCAATGGAACTTCCACACAACACTGATTCATCCATCTCATTGTCCAAAAATGAGTCAAAGGCCACAACTAGTTTAGAGGCCTGGGACTTGCTCCAGTGCTCACAGCCAATAATTAGAGTTTGATGATTAAGTCAGAATATGGGCAATAGATATTTGGAAGCAGGTAGAGGTTCTTGAACCAATAATCTTTCTGTCAGGAATTCACCACTATACCCTGTAGCTGTAGTACCCCAGCAGAACCACCAGTACTGCTGTTTCTGTCACGTCTGCAGCGGACATCATTAGGCAGCCTTCCTCAGAAGAAGGCTGCAAACAGAGCTGCCCCCATGACCAGGCTTGCCAAGACAGAGTTGTTGGCAAGAGAAGTTAGAAGTTGGTCGTAAGGTGGGAGTGACAGGAAACTGATGAAATAAATCTGTTCTTTACATTTGCACTGATGGTGTACTATAACTAACCATAAATCTAGTTGTTGTTTTGTTTTGTTTTTTTCCCTAGAAAAACAGTTATTACAAACCAGGCTAGGAAATTTTAGTAGTATGGTAGGCAGAATAATGACCCCCCAAAGATGTCCACCTCATAATTCCCAGAATCTGTGAACATATTACAGTACATAGCAAAGTGAATTAAAGGCTGCAGATAGGATCCAGTTTGCTAATCAGATGACGTTAAAATAGGGAAGTCATTCTGGACGGTACAGGTGGGTGTAATATAATCACAGATCGGAATGCTAATGAGGTCAGCATTCTGCACGCCTCCCAGTCTTCGTCCCATGAACCTCCCCACTTGTCTTCGTGACTCCACTCCTCTTCATTTGCACCCTTTATAGAAGTCTGGCCATTAAGTATAGCACTTTCCTGAGTTCTGGGAGTCGTACTAGCAAATTCTCAAGCCCGAGGGGATTTGTGGGAATCTCTGAATTAATAGCCAGTCTGTCAGTTGTGCACATGACCTGGGGACCCCACATGCAGCTGGCATCTGGCATCTGAGGGGAGGACTGAGTTGCGGAGGACTGAGATCTATGCTAACTGGGTGGTCAGTCTCAGAACTGAAATTCAGTACGTCCAGTTGGCAATGAGACATAGTCGTGTTGAATCAAGTTTGAACAGGGTAGTATCAAGATGAAAATGATGTTTTATAAATATTCATTGAACATGTTTATAAGATATATTAGAAGTGGAAAATGGAAGTCAAGACCAAAAAGCAAGTTAGTTTGGATATAAATATGAGATGATCAAAGCCCATATCCCATACTTCTAAGATAGCAATTTAGATCCAGTGGGATACATCTTTCTTTAAGGCCATTAGCCGTTTGTTTTCTCCTAGCCACTACCTGTTTTTACATGAACACAGACTAACAGTGCTTCACCTCATGCCTATACGTCACACCTAATGGTTTGTTGTTGAACCCGCTCCTGGAGCAGAGAGTTAAATATTCAGAAACTTTCAGAGCCAGTTGTTAAATCATTGGTAGCTTAAAGTCGGCTTTGGTAAGAGAATTTCTATAGTGTAATTAAGGCAAATGAAACCAATGCTATTCTTCAGGGCTCATTTCTTTTTTCTTTTCTTTTCTTTTCTTTTTTTTTCTTTTTTCTCCTTTTCTTTTACCTCCCTCCCTCCCTTCTTTTTATTCTTCTTTTATTTGGAAAGCCAGTTTACGAGCCCACAGCAGCTTTCGCCTTATGTTTTTTTCCTTTGCCTCCCAGCTGCTGAGAAACATGGGAAGATCCAGCTCTGTGGATGAACAACTTGGAGAAGCCGGGCAGCCAATGCCCATGGGCGAACATTTTACCAATGGGAACCAAAATCCAGTGGAGGCGTACTCTTATTAACGCATTCTTTCACTGAATAGACTGTCCTGAAATGCAATACATGTACCCCATGCTTGAAACCATAATTTGATCCTGTAAACAATGGCAATAAATAAAATATGTCTTGAACAGAAATATTTTCCATTAATTGCAATTGACAAAATTATGATGCATTCCAATTGAATCTAAGTTACCATATTTTTTTAAGATAAATATGTAGCAATTAAAAATAATGAATACAATTTTTAATAAGTAAAAATTTATATTAATAAATAGCAACAAATGGGAAATGAATAAAGTTTTACATATAGTGTGATGTAATGAAGGTTTGTTTAACTTGCCAAGAGGAAAAGAAGACTTGATAGTGGTTGGTCCTTAATGGAAAACATGTATGAGCAAGTCATGCTTTGGATGGCACATTTTTTTCTCTGTATTGTTTACTTCACCAAATTTCAACCTTATTGAAGCTCACAGTCAGCACTTAAACTACACGTAAGAAATAAATCTATACAGAGATATTACTTTTAGGGCAAAATAAACACTAAATAGAGGATATTTTTTTAAATATGGAAATAGTGCCAGTATATAACAAAATGCATGGAAGGAAGAGACTAGCTCTTTATTCTGTTCAGGTGGCATATGTATGTAAAGCAAAATATTTTTGTCCTATTCAAATATGGTACCCAATTCAAATTTATTTTTGTTGATAGTCTCAGATTGGAAATTGTTATATGAAGTACATTTCTGAATGTGTTACTGCCTAAAACCATGATGTCAAAAAACTTCATTCTATAGTATTTGTTTATCACGTTATATGTGAAGAAGTTGTTAAATTAGAAAAAAAAAATTATCCAAATAGTTGTTTACTCTTGAAAAGCTTTATGGGAATGGTAACTGAATATTTACTGAACATTTATTACCATGAACTAAGAATGTAGTTTGGTTTATCTGAAGACAATCCCATGAGATTGAGCTATCACTTGTGCTTGTTCCCAGTGGAATCCACGCTTCCTCACATTTTCTGTGCCTCAATTTCATGTTCCTGCATTTCTTCATTCTTGAAATTATACTCGCCAATAAAATATTAATGGGTAAATTTTATTCCTGATAAGTTTTCTGAGAACGCAACAGGAAGTCTTGATCTAATATGATTGAGATATGTTAATGTTTTATTTGAAGTCAGCTTGCTAAATGAGTTATTTTCTAAGTGTTAAAGTCATAAATCAACGTTTTAAGGGTTTTCCTTAAAAAATGAAGGGGAAAAATAAGAAAAGTTGATTTTGTTACATTATTAAAAACAAATGAGCTATATCTACATCCATCACTATTTATTTGTAAGCTACTGCCTGAAACTATATTGTCTAGATTATAAGACTAAGAAAATTTAACAAGTAGCCTCTGGTTGCTTTCTCTAGGGGCTGGCTTGACACTCAAGTTAGACCATGGAGTTCTCCCATAGAACAAAACACTCTCACAGATCAACATCAGAAAAGACCACTCTGTGATCATGCTATTTAGAAAAAGACAAATTCACTTTCTCCAAGGCCACACCAACTTCAAGTCAGAGCACCAACAAACTCACAAAACCTACAGATGTATTATTCACAAGTTTCTATTTTCTCTATGCCTAGGAAGTGCCTGGCAAAATGCCACCTTTGTTCCTGTACCTGTAAAAACCCAGAAGACCATTTGCCAGATAAGTCACTGATCTTAGATGAGGATTCCCTGTAGAGCAGTAATTGGAATAAAGCTTTCCTTCTTGTTTTGAACTCAGCCTCTATGTTTTGAGTTATGTGTGTCCTTGTGCACATCAGTTGAAAGTGATCAAAGCTTGAGCTACTTTAAGTCCCCTGGTACAATTTAGCCCCAGGAACGGCATTTAACAAAATGTGGTCTTTTCAGAAAAGAAGCTAGAGCATTTCCAAAAAGTAAATCAAATTTTGGACTCAAATACACAATTGAAACTATTATTGTAACCTGTTAGAAAAATTTCCCCCAGATATATGAAGTTCTGTAGCAGCTTTCTCAGTGCCTTGGCTTCAATATTAGCCAAGCAGAGGTAGAGAAAAATTAAAGAATGAGAGCTCTATTGCTTTATTTCCTGTGATAAAAGTTTAATTCTCTTAACATGCAAGTTACTATCAGCTATGCTGGTTTCATTTGCTTTTCTAAATGGACTGGGTTGGCAGAGAAGAAAGGTGACTTACCCAAAGTCATGTAAAGTGTTAATAAAATTCACAGCCCTTCAAGAAAAGAAATGAAAGATATCCCTTTGTACTACTCTACTCCATGTTCTTATCAGCATACATGATCACCTTCTATATATGATTTATTTTCACTTTTGAGAGGTTAGACTATTTTTTCAAAAACAATAAAAATGTTACAATGCATTTTAATTTCAACTGCCAGACATGATGCTAAGAACTAAGGGTTCTCAAGGGACTTCCCTTTAGTAGAGGAAGAGAAAGAGAGAAATCAATAAGAATTATACTATATGACAGTGAAGGAGTCTGGAGAGGAACAGCAAATAGCGGTTGTGTGGGGCAGTGAATGGGCATATTGAGAGGTGACAGGGTCAAGTTTGGCTTCAGATACAGTGGTTAAGAGGACTGATCTCAGAACCAGGCTGCCTGATTTGCAATTCTGGTCTCTATGGCCAGCCATGTAATGTTGAACAAATTACCTGCTTTCATGGGACTTACATTTTATTAAGAAACTAGACAAGAGCAAACAATAAAATAATAAATAAGTAAATAACAAATATTTTTAAATGAACAGCAGCATAAGTGAGTAGGGAGTGTCAAGGGTTGGATGCTGGATTGCAATAATAAAGAGAATAGTCATTAGTCATTGAAAAGGTGTTCATTGAAAGGGTGACATTTGAACATTAGGATAAAGCATTCCAGGTGGAGGAAACAGACATTGTAAAAGCAATTAAAGTGGCAGCAGTGCCTAAAGCGTTTAAGGAAAAAAATCTCGTGAAATTTATGATGATTAAAGCTTAGTGAGTGAGGAAGGGTTGGTAGGAGGTGAGGTCAAAAAAACCCGGACAGCCAGGTCTTGTAGGATTGTTTCAGACATTGCAAGAACATAAAAAGCCATTTTTGGACTTTGACTAAGAATATGTGATGTCCTTTTAGAAAAATTAGAAGGGAAATATAATTGAGTCATAAGTGATAGATAACTTGGAAAATTCTGACAGATTACTTTGTGATTCTTAACGTATAATCAAGGGTTTAAGCAATAAATATCACTGCTATAAATACATCCCTTTCATCCATCTCCATCTGCTTAATCATATGAACACATTTTATTTTGGCATACATATCCATAAAGATATAAGAATGTTCTAGTATTTTCATTCAGAACTGTCTCTTTCTAACAATAAGCAAAAGTCACCCACAGGCTAATTGCAAAACTAATCGCAAAAGAAAAAATAATAGTAGCTTCTAATTCCTAAAAATATCAAAATTTATATTTATAGTCTAAACTGCAGATAAAGAGCAGCAGCTAAACTTTAGGGCAGTACAAACTCTGGGAACTAAATTTTAGGATCGGTTTAAAGTAAATTAATTTAAGTTCTGACAAAGAGCAAAGTTGTACATCGTTGAGACTAGCAAAGGGGAAATGAAATGGCTTGGCAGCTACCATTACTTTCAAATTCCACAGAAGCCACAGAAAGAGAGTGAAGTGGGATTTCGAATGTTATCTGAAAAATCTTCAAATGGCATATATGATGTGGTCTTTTGTGGTATAGGTTCACATACTTGATTTTTTTTTAGTACTCATGATAACTTCTTTTCTGTACTTATACCAGTCTTTTTGTCAAGAGAGAACCCCTGACTGGTCAAATTTGCAGCACATATCTACCCATAAAACTTGGCAGTGGGTCCTGCCTCATTTAAATCACAAGAACTGGAAAGCGGGTTTGTTTCCTCCCCCCCACCCCAAATCATGTTTTATTTCCAGGAAGAGGATAATGAACACAGGGCAACAGATGAAAAACACTAAGTGCCCACTACCTCTGATCAAGAATCTAAGTTCAGGGGCCGGCCGAGTGGCGCAATGGTTAAGCGCTGGCTTGGGAAGCCAGCAGCCCCAGTTCAGGTCCCACATATGAGGGCCAGTGACACTGCCCTCAAAAAAAAAAAAAAATCTAAGTTCATATATCTTGATTATACATCTTAATTATTCATATATATTATATTGATCATATATATATACATATACGTATCTTGTTCACAAGTAATACTTAAAACACAAGTGTTTTAAATGTTTTATAAGTTATGTACACATGTATGCAAAAATTTGTATGTGTATATTTATAATTTTAAGTCATATTTCTTACATAAAACAGTCATTTACAAGTATTTGGTGGGTGGCCATTGGTTTGGTATTACTTAAAATTTCAGTTTTGCGGTCAGTAGCATGTGAGGCAAGTGTGTATGATCCAAGTTGATGAAACTTATGGCTCTGTCAATGTTATGGTGATTCCTTACGTTTTTTTGCTCTGACCCTGTGAAATAAATGTGACAATCCACAACCATATGCATGGTTTTATTTCAGGAGTTTATGAAAGAATAACAGAAAAGCCTGAGGCAAGTGTATGAATGTCCCTAACAATGAAGAAAGAAAATAGCATGCATCAATATTTTCTACAGTGCTAGCCTAACATTGTGCAGTTTTCGATGAGAAACTGCATTTAAATAGATCCCAGTTAGTACGCTAAAATAAAAGTAAAAACAGTCAGTTTAACAACTAGGAATCTGATAAAAAATGATGTTTCAACCTTTCTCATTGCAAAAAATAAGATTGGAAAAACTTAAATAGGTTAAAGAATGCCTAGATTATGTAGATTGCTTATTTATAGCAGGTATTATAGTTCCAACAGTTGGCAAGTGCTGCAGTGCTTGATAAACAATCTACTTCAAAACTGTCAGAAGATTAGTTTTGATCTCCAAATGTGTACATGATTTAAGTAGTGATGTACCTTAAATAACCTGTACAGAGTGAATGTAAGGTGTTGCTTAGTGCTGCAGGAAATGTAATAAATGGGGGTGGGGTGTAGAATTAGAAAGGGTTGAACAAGAAATCAGAAGATCGAATCAAATCTTCCCTAGCCACTACTGACCGTGAGCTAGTGATTGACTTGCAATTTTCTCATCTATTTTTTAAAAAACATGTTGATCTTATTCCAAGCTCTGTATTAGATTCCTACAGACTGTCTGACCTCAGGCAACTGAGCCTGTTTTTTGTTTTTGTTTTTTTCCACAGGAAAATGAAGATAAAAATTCCTACTTCAAAAACATCTGGTGAAGATTAAATAAGACCCTTTATGTGAAACATGTTATGTAACCAATAAAATATTATATGGAAATCCCTTTGCCTTGCTAAAAGAATATAACCAGGTGTTGCCTCTTCTGAGAAGCCTTGTTTGGCTTAAGGCTGTTGGAAGGCTCTGAGTAACTCCCTTATCACCTTCTGCTTACTCTTAGTGGGACAGATAGAAAATAGATTTGGAACTTGTCGTAATAGAGCTTGAAGAACAATTAACATGAGGTATATAACCTGTCTGGGTATTAAAAGCTCCATGTGTCAGAAAGAAGGGCAGAATTAGAATAACTCTAATTATTGTATTGCTTTATCTTTACAATCACTTCATTCAGTTTTATTTAGAATATACTTTTTTTTTTAGCTGAGCCATCCTGCCACCTGTTGGCAGCTCAACGGCAACTCAGCTCAGGCTGGCATCGAACCGCTGTTGCTCAGAGCTCAGCTCGCACTCTTGAGTGTGCTCTTAACCAACTGAATCACTTGGCCAGCCCTTAGAATATACTTTTTAAGTGAAGAAATATGTATATGTTCAAGAACAACATGAAAGAGAATAGCAAAAGAAGAGGCACATGTTGTAAAGAAAAGCAGTGGCTATGCTCAAGGATCTTTAAACCAATAAGGAGATAAATTACATAAATTACTCTAGGGGGTATGTTTTTAAGAGAAAACCTCCAAGGAGGAAAGAGTTCCATTTAAATCAAGTGGTCATTGATGCTTAAACTAGGGTTCTGGTGAGGATGGTGATGGCGCAGGAGGTTGGATTAATGAAATATATAGGAGATAAAGACTGCAGGTCTTAATGACATGAGAGGAGAGATAGAAGTAGGAATAATGGACAAGGCTGAGGTTTATAAACTGAATGCCATGGGAGTCGAAGATTACAGAAAAATGAAAGAGGAGGATGGGATAGAGGGAGGAAATGAGTCAGTGTAATCGAGTTTGCCTTTGCAGTACTCAAAGGGATGCATATTTGAGAGTTATCTAATATTGGGAAAAGTCAAAGTCATAAAAATGACAACAAGCTCATCAACTTAGTTAAAAAAAAAAAAAATGGAAGTACATCAAGACTGAACCCGAGGGGATACTAAAATTTAAAAGACAAGAGAAGGAGGAAATTCAGAAAGAAAATGAAAGCTGGACTCTGAGAGATCGTCTAGTGAAATTGTTTATTCATATGTAAGATTCCTCTTAGATAGTATCCAAAACAGTACCACCAGAAACTGCTACAATTCTGTACACATTCTTCCGTGCTAAGAGTGCTTGCTGTCTGCACTGCTGGATCTTTAATGTTCATATATATTAACCCTCTGAAGCCATGGAATCAATTTCTGGATTTGAAGTTTCCCTGTGACAGAGGAGAATATCTTGGGAAATTAATACCTGTGGTCCTGTAATTTCTCAAAACAAAAATACTTTTGATATGAAGTTGAACCGTAATAGAATTCAAAGTATGATTTTTAAATCTCCAAGTTTTACTAAAATTTTATACTAGTTAATTTGCAAGATAAATTTGCTGATACACAGCTCATCCTTCTATGATAGATAACTTTTTTTTTTTTCCCACAGAAAATGTACCGAAGGTCAGTCAATTAAACTTGGGATTATTTTTAAATGTAAAACACAGAGACACACATGGGACTGTCTGCGTATATGTCTAATCAAGGTTTATTGTAATCTTTTTTCCCTAAGTTGATAAGGATGATGAGGATGGTTGTTTTATGGTGCTATGTCTAGAAGAAAGTAATAAAATTTGAACAGAGGCAAAAGTTTTCCTTTCTCTGGTTTCAGATTTATCTTATCACAACAGGTTTTGAAGTGATACAGACAGGCTTTCGATACCATCTGATTTAATTTGAAATGGAATGACGGTGAACAAAATCAGTTGACCTCTCTGTGACCACCTTCTTGGAAAAGAGCAGAATAACAGAGATTCTGGGTATACTTGACTTCTGTGATGAGCACATGAGATGATAAATGTAAACTTGCCATGCAAATGTAACAGAATCTACACATGAGGATATTTCCTCCTATACATATGTTATTAATAAAAAATACAGTCATGGCCGGCCGAGTGGTGCGGTGGTTGGGGACTGGCTTTGGAGGCCAGCGGCCCCGGTTCGGTTCCCACATGTGAGGGTCAGTGACATTGCCCTCAAAACAAACAAAACAAAACAAAATACAGTCACATGTCAATGTAGAAAATGCATTGGATGATTAATTTTCAAACTGACCTGAAGAGTTTCTGTTAGAAAACTCTAGCAAGGACAAAATAAAATGCTATTTTGTAACCTTATGTTGGAGTCCTGTTTTAGCAAAGTGTATTGTCATTTTCACTTACCAAATGACATGTGGTTAATATGAGTTGATTATGCCTATTTATATTTGTGTCATTTTTACTAGTAACGAAGGTAGTGCTATCCAGTTTGCATACGTTCCTGCTCAGTTACTTTAGTGATATGGAGTTTTAAATGTGTTGTTTCTGTTCTGCATGGATGCTTATTACTTCAATCCCATTAAAAGCAGGAAATCACAGGTTAATGAATATAGTTTCTCTGTATAATAAAGCTTAGCAAAGGGAAGATGAAGTTATACCTCTTCCAATCCCCCAAAATATATTTTTGAATAATAGAAGGATGAGATGAAGGGAACTACCTCATCTACAAGTGTTATGATAATGGCATGCCCCTAACATGGAAAACTTGAGGTGACCCCTTTGGATAAGCATTTCTACTGACCAAATTATCTGACCCATGTGTGTGTCCTTCTACTGAAAGCAATCTTACCTAGCCCCAACTTCGTGCCAAGCACAAGGATAGTTGTGCGTCTCTCTAGTGTAAGACTTGCTTAGGATTCAGGAAAGCCCAATAACTCAATTTGCAAAAGAAAACAAACCACAGATATTGATGAGGTTCACTTTCTTTATCTTTACAACAGGCATACTATTGATTCCTATTTCTGACTGTTTCAAGATTGTGGGAATCCAGTGAAATAGTGAACAAGTAAATAGTTAGTAAACAATAATTTAGCCAGGTTATTTTGCAGAACCCAGAGTTGTTTATTTCATTACAAAGATCCAAGGTTATTTATCTCAGCAGGTGGAGTGGGTTTTGATTTTCTACAAAAAGATTTTTGTAGAAGAGTTTTGTCATTTCATTTGTTTGCATCATTGATTTTTCAAAATCGCCTATTGCCTATGGCACATGCTTTATAGAATAGTTGGAAATAACAAAAACGTAGTAACAACAACAACAACAACAACAACAAAAAAAAAAAACCCTCTCCTTTCCATCACTCCCAGTTAATTACTGTTATTATTTTAATTAATTCTTCAGTTATTCCTCCTTTATGTATCTCCCTGAGAAAAAGTACTCCTGAAATTGAATTAAGGTTCACTGAATTTTCCATTCTGATGTGAGGATTTTGTAATAGTTACAAAATACAATAACAACAAACTTCCCCCTTCCAATGCCACCAATCCATGTTAATTACTGTTACTATTTTGCTAAATGTCTCTACAGTTTGTGTCTTCCTGATTAACCTCACCTGAGGAAAAGGACCCCTGCAGGTGAGTGGACTCTAGTCACCAGCTCCATCCCCTGTCATTCGCTGGTGGGAGTGGAGAGGATGAAGCAGAGAAGGATTAGAAATCTTCAAAAAGGGGAAGCAGCAGGCATCCTTATAACTCCAAACCTTCTTTATAATCCATTTACCTGTTAAGAAGCTTGCAATGGTATTATGGAGCCAGGGTGTATTTCCGAAAGTTGCTCACTTGCGCTACCCATGCGCCTGAGCTGGGGAGACTGTTATGCATTTCTAGTTACAAAAATATTTTTACCTCCCTCTTAAAGCTCTGTTGTCCAAACTGTTTAACAAGATGTGGGACAGCTGCCTGCAAGTCTACAAACCTGATTAGTCTTTCCCAGTGAATCAGCCTCATTTCCTGCCTAGTACACCATTCAGTATCTAGCAGGTTAGACTTTTCTTGGCCCTGTACCTCCCTATCCTCCGGAACAGCAGGAATAAATGACCAGCCCACGGAGAGTGTGCAGCCAAGGGAGCACAGCCCATGACCAGACCGCTCAGGACCATCACTGAGCACCCCACCGCCCCTCTCCCCCGCAGCCTCCAGCGCCAGTGACAACGCACCCTCCAGAGGAGCTGGGGAGCAGTGGTGCCTGGTAAAACCAGCTCTAACATGTTAGGCCTCCCAGGGTAACCTCACTGGTGACACTCCCTCCCTGCTCCTAGCTCTGGAGAGGGGCCTGCTGTAGGTTAGTCCATCTCTGTCTATCGCTACAGGAAGGAGATCAAAGCCGGCTTAGAGACAGAGCTGGGCAAGGAGGAGGTCTGAGAGTGAGACAGCAAGGGAAGGAGGACCCTGGCAAGTGACAGCGCACTACTTGGCTGCCCCTCCTGCCATCACTAGCTGTCAGCACAAGGTGGGTCCAGGAGCATGAGGGACCTGAGCCAGTGGGCTCTGTAGCTCACAAGTCGGGGCATAGGCATTGCAACTGCTTGGTCCCCTGCCTAAGTACACAAGGTGCCTCTATGATCAGAATCTAATACACTTTAGGAGAAGCACAGCCCTTTTCTGGTTAGCTCAGCACTTTGGAGAGTGTTCTGACAGCTCCCAGGGTAGAGACCAAGTGGCTTTCCTTTCCAAAGACATTTTTCCCTCCAGCCCTAGCAGTAGTGGAGAGATAAAATTCAGAGAACAAAGAGGCCAGAAATAATGAAAGGGAATCCAGAGATAAAAAAGAAACTGTCATCAATCATTGTTCTTACATTAGAACCATCTCATTCTACATGTGCCTGGCCCTCTGACAAGTGTCTAATGTTAGGGAGAGGGAGCCAGAGAGCGCAGATTGGCTGCTGAAAACGCGAGGGCAATCAATAATAAACACTCGGACACCTAAAACGGCCTGTTTTAACATCTTAGATTAGTTGGCGGGGGAATGCATGCATTTTCATTTGGGAGACCTGAGAACTGGGCTAATTTAAAAGGAGCACACAGGGCAATTAACAGAAGACATTCTCTGAATGCTGGCACAGAGACCTATCCTCATCAATAATTAACATACTACACTTTCTCATTGGCTTCTGTCCTTCGGAGCCCTCCTCCCCTTTTGTTTCTTCCTTCCTCTCGCCCTGTTTTACCTTCCTTCTTTATTGTACTTTCAGCATTTAAAAATGTCGTTCCTTCCCAATCACCATTTGTGTATTTGTTCTTATCTATGTGTCATATCCTTAGGTTGCTTTCCTCTTTCTTTCGTTTTTGTTTTCCCAATGTTGTGTGTCTGGGTATATTAATGTTTGGTTTATGTGGTTTAGAGTTTGCTGGGCTTCTTGGATTTATGAGTTAATGTCTTTTATTAATTTTAGAAAGTATCTATTCACATATATTTATTTTACCTCATACCTCATATTCTCTCTCCCTCTCCCTCTTTCTCTCTCTGTCTCCAATTACATGGATGTTTAAACCTCTCTTATTTACTAGAGATCATAAGCGCTTTTTCTGAATTTTTTTTGCTTGTTTGTTTTCGTAGTTTAGTTTGTATTTATTTTACTGGCCCAGGTTCAAATTACCCGTTTATTCTCTATTGTGTTTCATCTGCTTTAAGTGGATCTAATAATTTGATTTCAAATATCACACATTCAATTTTCATTTCATTTCTGATTTTAGTTCTTTAGTTTCATTTATTTTGTCGCTACATCTTTTCTGATCTTACTCATGTCTGCATGTATGCTGCATACCTTTTCTACTGAAATCTTCAGAAACTTCATAATAGTTATATCTGATTATATCTCATTTTTTGGGTAAATCTGTTTTTTTTATTTTTTTTTAAGCTGAGCCATCCTGCCACCTGTTGGCAACTCAGTGGCAGCTCAGCTTGGGCTGGGCATTGAACTGCTTTGCTCAGAGCTCAGCTTGCGCTCTTGAGTGAGCTCTTAACCAACTGAGCCACTCGGCCGATGCTGGGTTTGTTTTTATTGACTATTTTATCTCTCAAACATTATACATTATGTGTGTCTACTCTGTCTTATAATTTTTATTTTATTTTATGAAAGACATTGGTGTAACAGAATAGTAGAGACTAAAGCTAAAGTATTTATATCCCCAAAAGTGCATACCTCTTTTATTCTATTAGACCATTGGAGGAGGGCACTGAGTTAATTTGATTTGAAGTTGAGCTGGATCTGAGCATTGTGGAAATTTTGAAAGTACGATAAGGTCATTCTCTTTCAAAAAGCTTGTAAGCTAAGCTCTGGAAAAGTTCTGTCAAAATGAATCTAAGAATGTGGAAATAGTGACTCATTCCCATGGGTATGGGTGTTCTACCTAGAGGTGAATGACATTCCTATGTTGGTTGCAGGCATCAGAAGATGACAGAGATAGTTTTAAGGAAGCCACTCTAAAGTACTGAGTCAGAGCCTGGGAAGCTTACTTTCATTAGTTTCAGGGCAGTTCTCCTTACAGTTCTCCATGGTTTGAGGTACCATGTTTGCACAACATCCTGCATCAAGTGGTTCTCACTTCTGTATCATGAATTCTTCACAAGTGTGCCACACATTTCTGACTTACAGAAAACATATTTTTTGCTATATACTACTGTCACATCCAGCATGACAGAGCAGTGGGAGTGGAAAAGGGACAGTGAAAGGTTAAGAAAGAGAGAGACCCAAATAAGAGAAAAATGCAGTTGGAGCCAGGGGACTTCAGCCTCGTGGACTGAGCACTGAATCCGACCTGACTGCTTCTTTTATTGTCTTACAAATAAGAAAAGATCAATGTAGCTTCCATGGTCTGTGAGTCTCACATGCAAGAATTTAGCTCAGGGCCTAATCTCCCATGTCTGCAAGCTGCCATCACCTGAAGGTATTGTCATGCACCTCTTAAGAGACAGAAACTTCCTCTGCCAAGGCTTACTGATAAGAATGCACAGAGGACAGATATTATCACATCAATAGGCCATTTCACAGGCAGGCTGCCAGACCCTGAAGCAAGGGGTCTATGCCATTTTTCCTCTGTGTGATTCCTCCCATGGTTCCCATGTGGCTGTGCCTGACTTAGGTTGTTCCTCCCTTGAGGAATCTTACCCATCTTTGACTAACCAGCCATCATTTGGCACCAAGTGGAGATACATAAAGAAAGCATAATATTGAAGTAATGAGCTGTCTTTATGGAAAGGTGCATGACGGCAGGCAGTGTGACAACATACTACTGCAAAGATGTAATAAAAAAAAGCTATGCTGAGTTGGTCAGATAAGGGGTCGATTATGTGCTAAATAAAAGGAACACAGGAAGGCTTACTGCAATGTCTCAAATCTGCATAAAAGAAAGAGCAGATATTTACTTAAACGTTAAGAACTTTTAAAAATGATACAAGGGCCAGCCAAATGGCACAGTGATTAAGTGTTGGCTTGGGAAGCCAGCGGCCCCAGTTCAGGTCCCACATATGAGGTCCAGTGACACTGCCCTCAAAAAAAAAAAAAAAAAAATACGAAGGGTTGAGGAATTCAGAGTAAATAATTCCAGTCAAACAGAAGCTAAAAGTCAACCAAGTGAATGGTATACACACAGTAAATGCTTTCATTGATATTTTGAGGCATCATTATCATTAGATAATAATTGCATTGGAATTATATATTTCTGACTTGTTTTGCTTTTGCTTTGGAAATGTTTTAATCTCTTCAAGTGTACTCTTAAGAACAAGGTATTGGAAACCATGGGATACAGGATTATACAAATTGATCTCAAGCTGCTTTACATTACATAAACTATAACTTTGAGTTAAATATTACTATCTGTCTTACTTTTCAGAATTTCTCAAAGGTTAAGAGTGGAGGAGGTTATGCCATTCCAGCTATAGTCCATGAAAAAAATTATGAGGGCATTTCTGGAAAGAATGTTCCTCTATGGGTATTAGAGAAAATCACACTGCTGGAAATGGCACCACCAATAGTGCTTGAGTGACCTACCCTCAGGAAAGAGAAAGTCACAAAACCAACATTAGGTGAGACAGGCTCAAGTTATTTAGGCAGAATATGGAGGCATAAAAATGACCTTGAGATAAGTGTCTTAGAGAAGAGCGAGTAATGGTACTCTTCATGGGTAATACTCATGGCCATGCTGAGAAATCACAACTACTATAAATTCTCTGGTGATAAGAGGAACACTGGGGCTCTAAAGTAAAGAATGCTGAGATGTCCCTCTTTGCCATTCCCCAGACCTGAGCAAAGACTAGAGTCAAGAAGGCTCTAATAATGTCCAACATTTCTAAGGGTCTCTGTTGCAGCAGTTTTTCATTGATGTGGATTTGATTGGGCTTCTTTTCTCTCCCTGATGCAGATTCCTGAATTAGTCACTGGATTCAATATGTGTGACTTAAGATATCCCTTCTGACTCCACCCCAGAAAGGTATGCAGTAGAATCATACACTGTGTACTCTTTCTTGTCTGATCTCTTTCTCTCAGCAAACTCATTCTTGTTTAACCATGTTAATGGGTGTATACTTTTATTTTTTTGCTTAGTAGTTTTCCTTTAGAGATATATCATAGTTTAATTATCCATTCATCCACTGATGGACGGACATTTGGCTTGTTTCCAATTTGTGGCTATTATAATACAAATTAAGCAGCTATGAACATTTCTATACAAGTCTTTGTGTTAAACATCATCTTATGAGATATTTGCTATGCATATATCTTTGCCAATCCAGCAGTAATTGGTAAAGTGTAGATAAAACTATTTTTACCATTTTCATTTTTATTGGAAGTTTTTCTTATTACTGAGTGTTTAAACTTATTTATGTACTTCGTATACAAATTCTATATCAGATATATACAATTCAAATATTTTCTCCCAGTCTGTGACTTGTCTTTCAATTTTCTTAGTGTCTTTTGTAGAACAGATTTTTAATTTGATGAAGTCCAATTTATCATTTTTCTTTTATGGATGGTGCTTTTGGTGGTGAATCTCAGAAATATGTACTTAAGCAAAAGTTATAAATATTTTCTCCTATGTTTTATTCTAGGAATTGTGTAAGTTTATTTTTATGTTATGATCCATTTTTAAATAATATTATATGTACTACAAGATATAGAGTTTCGTTTTTTGAATACCTAATTGTTCAGGCATCAACTGTTGGGAAAATTATTTTTTATCCTTTGCAATTCCTTAGCACCTTTGTTGAAAATCAGTTTACCATATGTCTGTGGCCTACATCTAAACCCTTTATTGTATTCTATTTATTTGTCTATTACTATTCAAATACCACTTAATTATTATAACTTTATAAGGCTTGAATTCAAGTAGTTATAAAGTCTCCAAAATTCTTGTGGATTTTAAAGACTATTTTGACTATTCTAAATTTTTTGCATTTTTATATGTATTTCAGAAGCAATTTATAAATTTCTACAAATATTCTTTTCTAAACTTGTTTGCGGTTTTATTGAATCTTGATCAGTTTGGGGAGAACTGATGCCTAAAATTTTCTTTTATCAATGAATATGGAGTATCTTTCAATTTATTCATTTCTTTTTTTGTATTTCAATGATTCTTTGCAGTTTTCTACTTGCAAGCTTAGCACATTTTTGGTCATATTTATCTCAAAGTATTTCATACTATTAAAATGGTACTGATATTTTAAATTTTCAATTTTAGATTGTTTGTTGTTAGTGTATAGAAATAAAACTGACTTCTGTATGTTCACAGTATGACCTACAGCCATGATAAGCACAACTGTTAGTTCTAGTATATTTATGAAAATGTTAAGATTTTCTACATAGTTATTATTTTGTTTGTAAATAAAGGCAGATTTATTTTTTTGTTTCTTAAATGTCATGTCTATTTCCTTGCCATAGAACACTAAGACTCCACTTTGGTATCTCATGAATTCAAACTTGATTTAACAAATGAAAATCAATTAATGCATTTCATATTTTTATAGATTAAAAATAAGATGGCATATCTGACTTTCTGATATCAGGGAGAAAACATTGAATCTTCTACAACTTATTGTGATGATAGCTGTAAGTTTTTTATAGATGCATATTCCTCAGTTTGCTGAGAAGTTTTGTTTTTTCTTAAATCAAGGATAGATATTGAATTTTGTCAAATGCCTTTTTGCATTTATATATATTTTATCTTGTTCTGGATTTAATTTGCTTTTCTTTTTCTAGCTCTTAAAATAGATGTTGATGTCATTGTTTTGAAACCTTTCTCAATTTTTTTAATATACTTGTAGGTGTCTGGTGCTGCAAATTTCTCCTTGCAACTAGAATAAATACAATGTCAAACTTCTCATAAAGGTCTCATTAATGCCCTGCAACAAAAGATCACTAGGAGTCACCTACCTGAACTAAGTTTACTAAGTTTGGTTTATTGACTCACTGCCAGGAGAAAGGCCATATTTTGCCGCGACAAACACGGCAGAGCCATAGTGGTTTGAGAGGGCTGATGGGGGTTGAGAAACAGAAAATATAGACTAGAGACAAAGGATAGTTGAAAAGCAGTGCTAGCCAGGGAACTCTGTGCCTCTAGGACAAAGAGCCCTGAAGTGGGCTTGACTGTGGCTTTTATTGGGATACACACAAGGAAGGAGTATTGTTTTTCCACGGTCTGTAAGTAATATGCATCATGCCAGAGAACTTAGCTCAGAGTCATATCACCCCATGGCCTGCAGACCGCCTTTACCGAAAGTCCCATGACCTGTATATGTGCACCTCCTGGGAGACAGAAACTTCTCATGCTGAGGCTTAAAGACAAGAATGCATGGAGGACAGATGTTATCACCTGATTAGGTTTCACTTCTCAGGCAGGCTGTCAGCATTGAAGACAAGGGGTCTTTGTCCCATGTTCTTCACCTTCATGATTCCTCCCATGGTACCGCCTGGCCTGTGTCTGGCTTGGATTGCCCTATTGGCCACTAGGGTTGTATCTGTCTTTGACTAACTAGCCCTCTTTCTGGGGTCCCACGGGGAGTTGCCATAAGCATAGTGAAAGCACTGTCTCCAAGAAAGGTGCACGGGGGTAGATGGCTAGGCTGCTGTGTGACCACAATATTTAATGGGAGAATCATGAGCCATCTCTGTAAGAGGGTGTTATAAAAGTCTTACATAATATTTGGGCACGTGTTACTTGCTTTTGAAGAGGGTTCAAGGAAGTAGGGCATTATTCTACATTCAATGCTGTTAGGAATAATTAAGTGTCTTAATCTTTTTTACCCAGATTGCAAGATTGGAGTGAAATTAAACTTGGGGTTGGAAAGAAGCAGAAGTCACTCATATTAGCAGGATAGAACAGTTGATCATTTTTGGAGTTTGGACAATGTTCATTCTTTTTGTGCAAATTCAGACTTGATTGCAGAATGGCCTTTTTTATTTCTTGATTCATCATGATCACACAATGATCTTGTTTCATGCTGATATCCTGTGAGATTATGTCCAACAGGAAAACATTGTTGACTATCTATGAACAGCAAGCCTGCTCCCACTAGTCCGGATTGATCTCTCTCTTTTTCTTTCTCTTTATTTACATGACCTTACATTATTTGTTCCCTGTTTTTTCTCTGATCATTTCTCCTTATACCTTCTTTTCTTTCACTATGTTCTACCATACTGGCCTTTTCTCCCTGTCACTTAATAGGCCACATACATTTCTAATCAGCACCTCTTGATATAATTTATGCCTAAAACGCTCCTTTCCTTGAATATTCCACAGCTGCCTTCATCTCATTTTTTCAGCTGTCAGCTCAGAAGCTACCTTCAAGAGATGCCCTGCCAGTCTCTGTTTTCACATTACTCCATTTAATATTCCTTATAATATTTATCACTAGTTGGGGCTTTCTTCTATTAACTTACTTAATGCTGGCCTTTCACCAATTCAGGCACAGGGCTTTCTGTCCCCTCATTACTTATCCGTAGCAACAATAAGTAATATCACTATACAAAGAGTAGGACCCTAATAAATATTTGCTGAATCTTTTTTTTTTTTTTTATAATTTTTAAAGTTGAATACAAAATATTTTGTATAATATGAAGGAATGAACATATAACAGACATGAATGAGGCTTTGACAAATGTTACATATAAATGGTACTAAATAATTTAAATAATGTCAATTAAACTTTAGGTAGCTCAGGTGATACTGAGGTCTGCAGGACTTTGGCTGTGGTCTTTATTGACTACTTGGTACTCTTTCTGGCTTTTATTAGATGTTAATCTTATTTTTTAAAATATCATAATTATTATCTATACTTACATATGCCATTCTATTTAATTTTTAAAGGTTGTTGAAGTTATTTACTGTCTTTTCTTTTTTCCTTTTTTAATCTTAAGGAGCCTTAGAAGTCAACTACACCTGGTTTAATGCATTCATTTAAGTTAAATAAAAAACTAAGGCCCACAGAATGAGTGACACATCCTTTAGGGTTAGATGTTAAGACATCAAATAAACATTTCATTTTTATCCTTAAAAAAGTTAGCTAACGCAAATGTTTCCCTCACTGTTTCAAAACTGTCACATAATTTTTATACTGACATTCCTCAAGCATATTAAAATTAAAATTGCCACTCCAGCAGGTACAGCTATATCCTGTGTAATGAAAATGAGCAAAGTAGAGGTGCTTTGCATCCAAATGACTCATTTTTTAAAAATCATTTCTTGATGTAAAAAGCATTACATTGGCAAAACAAATCAAGGTGACTGACTACCTACCCTTATACTTTCCTTACTCAGATGTAAGTAGAAGATCTGGGTGGTGTTTTATATTGATTAATGAGGCAGGAAGATCATAAAGGTATGTGTACTGCAACCACTCATGCTTATTCTTAGAATTTTTCAAAGAATGTCTTTTTTTAAAGATTTAATTGAGGAATTAGGGGAGGGGAATAGCATTGGGGAATCGGGGAAGGGGAACAGTCAAGTTGTTTTCCTTTTGTTCTTCAGTCTAGTTGTAGAGGACATCACTTAACCGGCCCATGTTGGTATCATCACTGCGCTCTTCCCGGGTGAGGCAGATCGGTCGTCAGCCACTGGACAGCCACTCACAGCAGCTCTGGGCAGCTCATGGCAGCTCACTCTGGCTGCTGGCCATGGTAACTCATAGCAGCCCACTGCAGCCCCGCTGCAGCTTACGCCATCACCGGGAACTAATGGCAACCCAGCCCCAGATTGAGCTGTTATTCACCATTTTCACTGTAGAGGGCGCAGCGTCACTGGTCCTCATGTAGGATCCGAACCGGCAGCCCTGTTGCTCAGAGCTGGTGTTCCAAGCCAACTCTTAACCAACGAGTCACTCGACCGGCCCAAGAAGAATGTCTTTTATGGTAGGAAGAGGATGTTATATTTCACCCATGATGGTTCATGTAGTCAAATGTTCAGTGTTTATCTGAAATTATGTTGGGGTAAACTATTTGTGATTGATTGATTTTTCTTTTAAAAGTCAGCAAAATACCCAGTTTTGCGTACATTACATTCAATTTCAAAGCTGACTGTGTTTAAAATGGTGCATTTGAAGATTGATCTTCCAGTGTGACACACCGGGGCATCCATAAAAATGAGGGCTGTGTTACAAAAGATGCTAAAGTTGAGCTTTAGGTCAAAAAGGACATGGGAGAACCCAATCCAGGCACATCCTGTTCCTCATATAAAATTAACAAAGAAATTGGTATTTTGATATCAATGACGTAAACAAAGCAACATGTACACTGAATTGTTTAGAAAAATTGTAAAATTGTCTTCATCACAACTTTAACTATTTGGCTACAGGATTTGAAGTTAAAAATATTTTTTTGAATGTATTGAGAAAACACAATTTTTGAGTATTTATCTGTGCAAATCTACTGATTGTATCAGATTGTGAAGTCAGTTACTCATAGACATCCCCAGGATGCTACTGTTAGTATATTATGTAACCCTAGACTTTTTCCAGGATGATGTGCTTCTGCAATATTTCTAAGAAGCCATTCACAGGGGGACTACTTCAACTGATGATGCTCTAGAGGTAAGCCATGGCACCCATTTGGGAGGAAATAATTGAACATTGAGTTGTGACACTCTTTCTAAACTATCTTTTGTGGATCATTACAATGTGGCCTTTTATTAGAATAGTAAGTAGTAAATGAGACAACATATTAACATGAATTTGCACTGCTGCATAGTGGACATGATGTTCACTAGCAACATAAAATTGTCAGGGGATGAAACAGGAGAACATCACTACTACTGGGGGCAATACAGGATAATCTAGAAGTATTAGTTTGACAGGGTAGGTAAACAGATAGAAATGAGCAGGGGAAGGAGAGACCTAGCCCTGCTGCAGCTCCTATTTGGATCAAGACCCCTTGCAGCTGCCCTCACTTAGAGCACCAATGCCTTTTACTAGCTCAGCAGGGTTCCACATGCCTCTAAATCAAAGGGATGTGTTGTTAAAAACCTGAGAAGGGAGGAAGACATCCATCCTGCTTACCAGAGTATATATCCTGCTTATCAGGACCATTTTAGTGAGCTTCTGAAACAAATCCTAAAAAAGAAAATTGACAGAAACTGCCTTGAGAACCAAAAGGGAGGACTAGGCACCTCAGCATGAGAGAAAGATAAAGGGAAGGGAGGAAGGACACAATTCTACCCATAGAGATACAAACCCTCACATAATGTAAGGAGAGGCTGCTTCCCTCTCCTGCCTGAACCTGCTCTCTGTCTTGGAGTGTACTCACTTTTACTAATAAATTTCTTGCTGTTCTATGCTGCATAAACTCTGTCTCTTGACTGAATTCTTTCCTTGAGAAGACAAAGAGCCGAAGTACATACAATGTCATTCCCGGTAATAAGTTTATCATGATCTCTAAGCTAATGGCATCTTTTTCTTTTTCTTTTGATTACCCAGAAGTATCATGTAATGAAGTGAATTATTTCAATATTTTTCATATCATTTAAGAGCCTTATTTTCTCTATATAAATACATTTTTAAAAACAAACTGTGTTGATTATGTTTTTACTTCAAACCTTACCTAACTTCTTTCCTCATTTATTATATTAATACATAGAAATACAAACCAGAAATAATTGAGTCTATTTTCTTTTTAAAGAAAACATATTAAAGTTAATCCTGGAGGCTAACTGAAAATCTTACTTTGCCATTTCTTAAAGAGGAGGTTCATGTCGTTTTTGTTTGTTTCTTTTTCCCTCAAGAGCATGGGGATGATCTCTTTGAAATGTAAATATCAATGAAGGTAGTAAATATCAATGAAGGTAGTGACTTTATCTCCCAATATCTGTGGGAAGGTTGGAGCTTAACTTCCTTGGTTACTAATTAGAAACACTGATGGCATAATCATAGAGGAAAACACTTGCCAAGTCAGGAACAACTCAGAGTGTGCTACAGCCTCCCCAATGTCTTCCAGTACTTTCCACTAGCTCTCCCCAATGCTTAAACCCCTTCCTTTTGTTTCAGTGGAGTTCTGGCCTCTCTTCCCTGTTAGCCTTGAATAAACCCTTCCTTGCCTGTTTACTATTGTCCAGCATGACTTTGGCTTTGACAACACACTTAGCTGCTCAGAAACAAAGAGAAACACTAATCATAACACTTCACAGTGTTTTTGACAAGCCAAGTCAAGAACTTAAAATATGTCTGTCATTTTCTCATAAGAGTTTGATTCCATCATCTCAATCATTCACTCTTAAATATTTTCCAGGTTCAGTTTATCCTTTCATATCCAGACAGCTGAGGCAGGACCCAGGGTTCTAAGGAGGAATTGCTCAATATAGAATATAAAGACTGACTTCCAAATCATTAAGTATTCAAATTAGTATTCCTTTTTTAGGGGCAGAAAATTGTTTCCTTTTTCCACTTTAGGTTTATTGGTTAGTCTAATAATTAAATTGATATAAGACAGATTAACAAGAGAAAAACCAATCATGTACATATGGAAGCCCCATAAACATATGAGATCCAAAAGGCAGCCAGGTAATTGAAGCTTATATAACATCCTGAGCTAAGGAAAAGATTAGGGGTCTGGAGATACAAAGAGAAAGGCAGAGGAGATGTTTGGAGACTAAAGGTTGCCCTGTCATGCAGATAAGTTGCCCTGTCATGCAGTATCTCTGGTAATAGTTCTCTTTCTGGTACAGGCCCCCTTTCTAATGTAAATTTAGGTAGTTGAGAGGGTGGTAAAGAGCTTTCCCCACATCTGCTGGGGTTTGACTGCCTTTAGCTCAAAATAATCCCTATGCCAAAGAGACTCATATTTTGAGATAGCAAAATCGCCCCTCTTCACTTTCTAACTATATACTTAGCTTTGCCTTCCATACTCTAATATATTAGTTCATTTTAAAAATTCCTTCAGCCAGTTCTTCCTTATTCTAGATTTGAATTTTTGCTCACTCTATTGGAGTTCATTATTTGATTCTTTAATATGGATTTCAAATTGTGAGCTCTCTTAATCTATCACTTTGTCAGATAAAATTGGCTTAATCTTGATTCCTTTATTCAAATTATCAACAAGGATTTAGAAAAGAACCTACTTCAAATTGATGACTCCTATGATACACGCTGCCAGATGTGGTAAATATCATGTGTTGAATATTTACTAACACCAGATAAGGACTTTATGAAGTTGTGAATGAAAAGGGGGCTATACAATAAACCTGACAAGCTTAGGGGAGGCACATGGCAGACCTGACAGCTCAATGACCAAAAGCAACCACATAGGATGGTCTGATCACAAATTACTAACTGGGCAAGTCATAGCCATTACGGGTAGTCACATCCCAGGCAAAGTTCAATCTACCTTAAGTGAGTTCTTCCATTGTTCTTATGCATCTAGCATAACAAACCTTTGAAATGTCAAGAGTAATTTTCTTTTCCTCACCCTCAAAGGCACAACTGCCAGCACCAGACCACAAGACCAAAGGAACACAAGACCACAGGACCCCTCACTGTTATTTTGTTCCCCGCATAACATCTCTGTGTGCTATAAATGTTAATTATCCTGTACCCACCAATGTAAAAATGGTATGTGTTTCTCCATTTTGTCTCTTATCCAGTCCTTGAGATTTCCCTGCTATGCTTTCTTCCACCTCCTTCATCTACCACCAGTGGATTTCATACACTTTCCATACATCTTTTCCTTTGATTCTAATGTATAAAATAAGCTGTCATTCTCTGGAAAATTTTTTCAATTAGTTGAGATTTTGCTTCCAGGCATGTCCTCAAAAATTGGCTCAAATGCACTCATATAAGCCTTTTTTATAGGCTGGACGTTCTTTCATTGGCAAAGTAGGTAATATAATACCCATTATTCAGATGATGAAAATGAGGTCCAGTAACACATTTGTCTTAAGTACAAGAACTACCTTTGGACATAGACTTATTTTCTACCACAAACCATGCTTCTAATCAATCTGGGACACTGTCTCCATTCCTGCCTTCCCTCATTTCATCTTTTATTCCTTTCTCACTTCTTTCACCACCTAGTCTGTTTCCTTTTTCTCTTTTCGTGTACTATATTGGAGACTAGAAGAGATAACAAGACGATGACAAGGAATTAGACAGACCTTGTTTTCAAATAATTTAAAGGTTAATTCTTTATTTAACCACAGTGTATATATGCATTTAACATTCACTAAATATTTTAAATAGAGCAACAAATAAAACATATGAATTTCTACTTAACCTAAAGAGAGGGTCAGTTTCCCTATCCCATAATTCTAGTTGTAATGTAATAAAAATATCCTCTAATCTTTGTTTAATAGACTCACAGTTTAGGAATCTTAACAAGTCAGCTCTCATTTAGAACCACTTATTCTATAATATGATACCTGAATATTATGTTACAAAGATTAAAGGCACTCATTTTAGACTTTAAGTAATGGGTGATACATTGGAGTGTTTTCAGAAGGATTTGGTAGGGCAAATATGCATTGGGGCAGTTTATGCCTGGTAGACAATTTTTTAAATTGCTTTTTGGAAGTAAATACAGGAAAACGAAAAATGTAAATTTCACACATGAAAAAAAAAGACAACCAAATACACCAAGAAAAATATTTCCTTCCCCAGTAAATCAGAGAATTAACTTCTTGAGTGATTCTGGAAAAAAAATAAATGACATGGTTGAAAGAGAAAAAGAATTATGGTAAATCGAGTTAATCAAGCAGTTAATTTAGTTATTTGCACAGTTGTTTTTGTTTTTTTCAAGTGTTACATATTAGATTGTAATGAATTTTCTATTTTGAAGTTCCGTGACTCCTTAGAAATGTAAATGAAAGGAATATAATTATGTGAAAGAAACAATTATATATTAAATCAGGAAAATTTAATTGCTGTGTTGAAGTAAAATCTCCTAAAAGCAATAAACAGGTAACATATCACTTCAAAGAGGATCTAAATGTAATGCTTCATATTGTTATTTCCTCAGTTGGATTGATTTTACTTAAAATAGTCTTTGAGAAATCATTAGCATATTTGTTGTGGTAATTACTTTTTTTTTTTTTTAAGGGCATTGTCACTGGCCCTCATATGTGGGACCCGAACTGGGGCTGCTGGCATCCCAAGCCAGCTCTTAACCACAGCGCCACTCGGCCGGCCCGTGGTAATTACTTTTAAGTCATTGTTTATCTGAAACAATTCAGCTGTCTAATATCACTTCTGTCATTTTATAACCTTGTAAAAATAAACCCATCTCACTCTATTCATTTATTAGGTATAAAATATATGATGCTACTCTTTTCTTTTTATTTCACATTTTGCTTTCATGAAAACTTTATTACGTCCATCTTTAAAGCATACATTCCTCTCTGTGTTTTGAGGTGAATAGTAATATTGTTCAGGAGACTCATCAGAGGCATAGAGACATAGCAATTTGTGGAAAACTGTGCTTTATATTTTCTATGATTCTTCATTAGTTATATTGTTAGAGTTACAAATACAAAGAGATGTGAATATATGATTATTTCTGTCTTAAAATAAAGTCAAGTATTTGATTGCTAATTTGTTCTCTAAAATATAACATTAAAAATTGGCAGAAGGAAAGAAGATATAACTCTCAAATAGTACATATTTTTAATTGCAATCTATTGAGTGTAAATTCTCTGCCAAGAATTGTGGTAATCACTTTATATATATGTTTTTATTTAATCCTTCCAGCACATCTATTGAGATTATTACTTTTATTACTCATTACACTTATTTTATGAATGAGTAAAAGGAATGTTCAGAACAGATTTAATATCCACCAATGGTGATATAATTAGTATATTGGTTACTAATTATATTTAACTGCAAGTAACAAATCTGAAAAACAGTGGTTTATGCAAAATAGAGATGTTCTTTTGATTACATAGAAATATGGAAGTAGGCATTTCAGGCTGAGGTGGTGATTTCATGAAACTATCAGGGTTCTGGAGTTTCATGTTTTTATATGTTTAGGTACCTTTAGCATGCACTCGTTGTTTACAACAGAAAGAAAGATGCTCCAATACTAGCATTGAACTATTTACTTATTTATTTATTTATTTTTTAGATAGGAAAAGGAAAAGAACAAAATTCAGAGTATTTTAGGTAGATGACATCCCTCTTTCACTAATGGAAGATTCTAGAAACCTCATCCAAAAACTCATATCTCATTGGCCAAAAATATTACATCACATATTCATACTTATATGGAAAGAGGCTGGGAAATGCAGATTTTTATATGAAAACTGTGCTATCATTAAAATAAGTAAATTATATGAATAAATTAATAATTTACATTTTAGAATAAATTTATGTCTGAGTATTTAAATGGCACAATTGTACAATAAGAAGCACACAATAGCCTGGTTAATATAACATTTATATTTAGTACAATTTAAGCTATCCTGAATCACCTGATGTTTAATTATGTTTTAATATAATTTATATATGTTTATGTATTTATCTGGCTAATTCTTTTTCTTCTTCTTCTTTTTTTTTTTTTAAATTCTAGGAAACCAGTACACCTACATAGAATAAACTTTCTTTAGGTTTTATTATTCTGGTTCAGCTTAAGAAAAACGTTGTTTAAGATGGTTTTCTTTATTTTCACTGAAATCAAAGAAACAAACTTCAAGCCTTTTGTGTGCCTTGGCTTCTCTTGAAAAGGATTTCCCTACAGATCCTTGTGAATCTCTTCAGGATAATGCACAGGGCAGTAACAAAACAAAGGCATAGTGACCCCTTTTCTCTTTTATTGTGTTATTCTTAAAGAACTGAAATCAGACAAACCATGTTTTTCTAATTTTCCCCCTGCTCATGAAAAGAAGTTAGACTATCGTAATTTTATTGTATAACATTTCTAAAACTAAATATTAGATGATTCTAAGGCTTGAAGGAAATATTAAAAACTAAATATGAATGATTGCCACACTAAGGACAAGAGAAATAAATAGATCACATAGGAAATTTTTAAATAAAAATTTAATTTTTATTTATTTTTTTTCCCCAATAGACCTACATCCTTAAAATTTTCATTTAAATTTTATTTTCAATTGTTTCACCAGGGGAGACTTCATCTGTCATTTGGAATTTAAAAGGTCAAGAGAAAATCTTGCTACCATCAAACAGCATTAAAAACTGAGAAAATAGAAATCACGTTCCATTATATGGCTAGAGAAGAGTGGTGGAGGCAAACACAGGAGCTGAAGTCCAGACAGAGACAAGCCCTTCAGAGAGAAGGAGCAAGTCATCATCACTTCCTACCCAGGGACAGATCGGTGCCTGCAGTGGATTCTTGCAGACTTGCCAAGAACTGAAAGATTTTGGCAAGGAGGAAAGGATAGTATGGAGACTTACAGGACAGTGAGGACTGATTAGAGGACGGGAAGACTGCAAACACAAGGCCTCTCAGCTGAGCATCTCTACATCCCTCCAGCTCCCAGGAGTTTGCGGTGAAAGCAACAAAGCTAGTCTTAGGAATTCTCTATTTGATTGATTTCAGGACTCTGTAGAATTGAATCCAAAGGTGAACCAAAAATATCTGAATCATAAATAACCCTTCTCAGTTTAAATACAGAAAAAGATCAAAAGTCTGTTCAACATGCATACTGAAGAGTAAACCTATAGGCATAAATAAATCAAGTTTCAATAAATAAAACAAAGCAATTAATGAGGAAAGAAAAATATTTTCAATAAAGAATCCATGAGGATACCCATCAACTAAGAAATAAAACAAAAACAAACTTGATGACTACTTAACATCTCCCACAAAAATAATTTGAGGTACATCGCTTTATTAAAAATAAACTTCAAAACTATAAAACATCTAGAAGAAAATACGAAATAATAACACTGTAATAGGAGGGAAGGTAAATTTTTCTAACATAAGACACACAAAGAAATACCATAAAAAAAAGGAAAGATAATTAAGAGTTCATCAAGGGCCAGTCGAGTGGCCGGTCGAGTGACCACACTAAGAGCTGGCTTGGGACGCCAGCAGCCCCGATTTGGATCCCACATGTGACAGCCAGTGACACAGCCCTCTACAGCTGAGATGGTGAACAACAGCTCCACGGGGAGCTGGGCTGCTGTGAGTCCCCGGGACAGCATAGCTGTAGCCCCTGCTGCAGTGGGCTACCATAGGCTACAGTGAGTGGCTGGCATCCAGCGTGAGTGGCTGGCAGCCAGTGTGAGCTGCCAAGAGCCACTGTGAGCAGCCGTCCAGAGGCCAGCGACTGATCTGCCTCACCCGAGAAGAGTGCAATGATGATACCAACATGGGCCAATTAAGCTATGTCATCCACAACTAGACTGAAGAACAAAAGGACAGCAACTTGTCTGTTCCCCTTCCCCAGTTCCCCAATGCTGTTCCCCTCCCCTAATTCCCCAATAGAAATCTTAAAAAAAAAAAAAAAAAGAGTTCATCAAAATTAAGGCTTCTGCTTATCAAAGAGACCATTAAGAAAATGCATAGGCAAGTCAAAGACTGGAAAAACATATCTGCCATATATATATGGCAGATATGTTTTTCCAGTATATATATCACATACATTTTCCATATATATATATATATATATATATATATATATATATATATATATATATGACATAAAGACCCCCAACAACACAATAATGTAAAGATATGAAATCTAACAAAAACAGAGGATTCACATACTTTACCAAAGAAAAGATGGTAAAAGGAAAAGACATAAAAAATGCCCTATAGCTACAAAAAAAAGAGTGCTCAGCATCATTAATTTTAAGAAAGTGCAAAATTAAGCTACAATGAGATATTCTTCCATACCCACAAAAATGGCTAAACTTAAGCTCAAAACAAAAGAATGACAACACCAAATATCAGTAAAAATGTGCAGCAAGTAGAACTCATTAATATTTCAGTGGTCTGAGTGTTTCTAATAAAACATAAGCAGCCCTATAACCAAATATATATATATATTCAATAGTCATTAAAATATATGTCTAAAACACCTGCATCATTGATGCTATATTTATAATAACCAAAAACTCTAAACAAATGAAATGTCTATCAAACGTTAATGGACAAACAAACTGATTATACTTAAATAATGGGAGGCTACTCTGAAATAACAAGGGAAAAAGTACTGAGCCATGCAGCTACCTGGGTATATCACAAGGTATGCTATGTGTAAAGAATTTGAAACAAACAAGTACATGTGGAATGATTCCACTTATTTGAAAATTTAGAACAGTCAAAATTAATTTATTAGATGCTTATAATGAGTTTTTTTTTTTAATAAGATGAGATAAAAGAAGACAGGGCATATGTTAAGATCAGGAGTACCATGACAATGTATGTTGGAAAACCAAAAATATTGTGTTTTGAATAAGCACTTTTTTCCTTTTAGTAATTAAAAAGAAATTAATTGGTAAAATATTCACAATCCCTTGCAAACATGATTTTGCTTTCATGCTTTAGTCAAATATACTGCTTGCTTCCGGGGAGCAAAAAAAAAAAAAATCTCTCCTAATTGAAGACTCAGAATTTCCCTCTTAAGATAACAACCATGAGTAAATTGAGTGACTTTCTCCATGCCCCACAGTGGATACATTCTAAGACTACCAGTGGTACTACCTTGGATAGTACCAAATCCTCTATATACTAAAAGGTATACATACATACCTTTGCACTTATAGGAAGAGCTTTATGGCTTCTTTTTGGCTTATCCAAATGGCCAGCATCAGTACTCTTGTGTTTTGGCAACATTGTTAAGTAAAATAAGGGTTATGAGACACAAACTCTGGGATACTGCAACAGTCGATCTATTAACTGTGATGGGTACTAAGTGACTAACAGGCAGGTAGAATATAGAGTGTGGATACACTAGACAAAGGGATGATTCACATCCTGGGCATAATGAAGTGAAACAGTGTGAGATTTCATTACTCTATTCAGAATGGTCCACTATTTAAAATTTGTTTATTTCTTGAATTTTCCACTTAATATTTTCAGACCACAGTTGACCATCGGTAACTGAAACCACAGAAAGCAAAACTGCAGATAATCTCATAGGGCATAGGGCATCCCACTTTTTAATTGAATTAGCAAATTATCATAAGCAATGATAGCTTCCATGAAATTAAAAATAATAGTTATAAATGGTCTGATGGATATTTGGAGGTTAATTTAACTACTGCTTGAGAATATTAAAGAGAAGGGATTTTTTAATTAAAAAAAGAGTTTACAAAGTTATAATAGCTTATTCAAGGGAAATATTGCTTATAGGCCTGGTGCATTTGAAAAAAAAAATGATAATAATTCTAGATAAGAGGGGTATATTTTAAACAATAGTACTTGTTATTTGAGGCTTTTGTGTTCTAAACACTCTGTAATAATCAATTTAACATTATATTATTTAAACTTCTAACTCCAGGAAACTGAGGCTTAGAGAAATAAGTGACTTTCTTCAAGGACAAAGGCAAATGGAAGAGACAGAGCCTTATCTCACACAAGTTTGTCTTGCCTCCAACTCATAACTGCATGTTCAGTCTCCCTGGGCTTCTCTGCTGGTACTACAATAGAGGGGAAAAAATAATTTTACCTCTACCCTTCTAGGTTCTTGGCTGAGACCACTCAACCCCAAATAAAACACAGGTTAACAGGAAAAAAAAAAAACAAGTTTAATAACATGTACACCTTCTGTATACATGGAAGATATCTAGGGAAACTGAACAACTCCCTGAAATGGCCAAAGCCACAACCTCAAATACCACTCCAACTAAAGACAAAAGAAGATGTGTGTGTGTGGCGGGGGGGGGGGGGCCAGGGAGGACAGGGGTGGTAGTTATGGGAAGTTATCAGGCAAAATACAGTAAACAAGAGTATGGTTGTTATGAAGATTTAAGTCAGTTGGCTTCTCCATTGATACATTTTTTTTTTTTTGAGGGCAGTGTCACTGGCCCTCATATGTGGGACCGAACCGGGGCCGCTGGCTTCCCAAGCCAGCGCTTAACCACTGCGCCACTCGGCTGACCCTATACATTTTTAGATATTTAGTTTATCTTTCTCTTCCTTGTGCAGAGAGGGAGACATCCTTAAATATGGAGATTTCAGAATGCCACACACAGCCATTGGACTTCCCATCTGACTCTTCTTTTGGAATTCTTCTCAAGGTTCTTGGTGATTTCCAGTCACCACTCATCACTACAGATATTCATCACTGAATATTCTGTGTCTGCCTCCAGGACCCCAGTATCCTCAGCAGTATCCTAGGATGCTTGTTGCCTCCGCGGACCAATAAGAAGATGGTATCTATGGTATCTATGCGCTGTTTCCTTCATTTGTAACATGACCTGACTACTATGTATGCCCCTACCTCAAAAACTGCTGTGAGAACAAGTGAGATGATGAGTGTGAAAGCTCTTTGAAACTTTTAACGCTTTTAATTTCCTCCTCTCTCAATTGAAAAAATAATTTCTACGGTTACCATAGCTCAGTGATTCTATTATCTGTAATTTATGATCTTGCTACTCAAACTCCTGATTTGAATGCCAAATATCTCAATTTATGCTGAAGTGGATTTTACTACACATTAGTAAACTGATGATAAACTCAAAGGAAATCAGAATTTCTTACTTAAGAAATTCAGCTAATTTCTTAAGCTCTTGCTCAGGTTACCTTATTTTAAAGGTCTTTTGATTTTTTTCCAACCAGTCTGAGTAGGTCATTGTAGTTCACTTCTAAAGACACTAGTCCACTGGGAAATATTAAACCATAAAGAATTTCTCTCTTATTCACTTAGTCTTAGCTACGCCTATTGCCTCAAAAAAAATTCAATTTGGCTTATAATGGATATTGTAAAAAAGCCTTTTCAGTTCATTTGATCTCAAATTGAACATTTTAAATTCAAACAGAAATTTGGGGCATAAAATGACAGCAATAATGTTCACAGCTGAAATAGTTAGGGTTAAATAAAACTAATATCTCTAACATTTTGGTATCTTGATCATGGTTTTGATCTCTAGAATATTATAGTTTGGTTTGTGTGCAAACAAAATTGTTCTGTTTTCTCCTTTAATTTTCAAGTATGAAAATGTTCTTTCTGATTCAATATACCTAATGTTCAGTTTCCTATTATGAAACAGGAGAATTTTATGGGGAACTTTTGCATTCTTGAGTCAATGGTCTTTGTACAGTTTGCTCACCATTCTTAATTGTGGCATAAATGATGCTCTTCCTACAAATGCAGCTGTTATATATACACAAACATATATATGTCTTCATCAAACTTTCATGTTTAATTGCTTATTTTCAATTTAGAAAGGTAGTTGTCACTGAACTGTTTAATGAAACTGATTTCTAGTGGTTCTATTGTGACCTTTTCCTTATGACAGATAAAATTTAGTGGCTACTGAGGGCTTCATATTTAGAAAAAGTCTCATTGATTTCAGTTCTCATAATAAAGTGTCATTTAAAGATATTCGATTGCATAATTAAATCTTATGTGTATCATTTTAATTTAGAACCTAGGTTTCATTAATATAAGATTGCAACAAGGGAGGGAATTAGGAATAGGAAATGCATTAACAATATAGATGCCTTGTAAAATCAATCCCAGGGAACGTATTTTCTCAAGAATACATTAGGATCTCCATTACCATGTTTAATTAAGTTAAGTACCTGATATTAAGATTTACTAAGTACCTGATAAAGATTTTATACTTAATGAGGGCCAGAGGCAGTGCTCTCACTACACTTCAAGTCCACATCAGTCCAAATCCAAAGCTCACGCTCTTTGCAAACCTGGCCATGGCTGCCTTTCTGGGATTCATCTCTACTTCTCTAAATAAACATGAAGCCCAGATGGCTAAGCAGCAGATGCTGTTTCTGTGCAGTCCTTCTGACAGATAGAGACAAATAATGACAAACTTACCTTAAAATGCAGTGGGAATGGTCTCAGGCGTCAGCTTGGTTATTTCAAATGCTGGCACTGCCTTTGAATCGGCTTTGTGATGATAGACAAGATTTGGAAGCTCAAAGCTCTAAGTTTTCCCACACACAGGCCGACAAATAAGATTCAAGGAGCCTGTAAAAACAGAGTATGGTAGGAAGTAAAAGTCACAGCCATGTCCTTTTTCTGACCTCTAACTGCCTTATACCCTCCTCCTATTTAAATACGTGGGTAACCTAGGGGGTCCAGGAAGGAGCCGCAGCTCTGGTTGTATTTTGCGACATTGAGGGAGTCACAAAATGCCAGCATGCCTGTTTTAACATCTGTAAAATGAGGATAGTAAGAGCTGACAGCTGCATACCATACTGTGCAGACAAATGCAACAACATCCACAAAGCAGGCTGCACTCAGGAAAACAGGAGCACTGTGCGGTAAGCAGCAGTGGCAACAATAGCATTGAAGACTGTCATTTTTGATATTCACGAAGGAGGTTTGGACACCTGTTGTCCAGGACATATTGTCCTTTAATGAAAAACAAACACCTGCCAGAATCCATTAAAGGCCAGGTTACCAAAGGATGACTAGATTTTAACATAAGTGTTGTATCCCTTGCAGATTAACGAGGAGTCATTGGGAAAATGAACTGGCAGGGGATGAAAAAGCAAAGCAAACAAATAAACAAAAAACCCAACCAACTCCCATGGCCCTTTCTATGCAGTTCCCTTTTGGCTAACAGCACCTTATATATGAATTTTATTGGCCTTGCCTTAAGCAAACATTAACTACATGAGATGTCACTTTGCCTGACATCAGGTGTTCCTACTATACCATGCCATAAGTCTGTTGGTGCGGCATTTGATCAAATCTCCTCCTTTCATGGGCGTGGAAATTAGAAATGGGACAACTTTTCACACCTGATTTGAGACTTAGATTGTTCAACATCCCCGCAGAGGAGTACTGTCAGGAATAGAATGCTTTCAAATGAAATTGTTTACTTAACAGTGCATGCAAAAGCCTGAGAGACACAGATTAAGGGTAACAGCTTTTACATTTCTTTAGTTGTAGAAATGCCTCAGTCCTCAGTGCTTGACATGGCCTCTGCCTTATAAATGACCACAACTATATCAGGAAGCCTTTTCCTAGTCACACTTGGAGCCCCTGAGAGGTTTTCTGAAGGCTAAGCTGTCACAGGAGGCACATTTGCAGCACAGCCTGCGTAATCCAGCTGAAGCAATGGGAGTGTGTGGGGAGAGAACCTCTGTCTGGGTGTCACTCTCTGGATTGAAAGAGAACATAATAGAAGTGACCTTCTCAATATGCTGGCTATGAAAGTACTACCTGGGGTGAGGAGAGGTAGTAAAATACTCCTTTTAAAAGTTAGAGCAGCATAAAAACAGAGGTAGGAAAAGGGGACTAAAATTAGAGAGAGAAAAGGCCAGTGTTTCAGAAGAATGCTTGGTGCTTTTCAGAAGACAATCTTCCGAACACACAAGTAATCCACCAAAGTCAAACAATGCCCATTGTTCAATGTCTCAGGGCCTCAGTGGGCTTCCTCCCCTACATGGCTTTCAAATACTATGTCTTTAGAGTATGATGTTCTTGTTTAGGAAAATTAATGAAAAGTGAAAATGAGAAGGTAATACTAGTAAAAAGTAAAATTCTACGTATGACGCTTGGTGTGTTCAGTGTTTTAACAAATATCTTCCTCTATCTTAGTAAGTCTTGTGGGGACAGTGACAATGTTCCCAATGGCTTCCCTCATGGGTCCCACCCATCTTTCAGAGAACTGTGAGGCTAAACCTCCAAAAGCTTGTCTGACTCCCAATTATTTCCCCAAAGAGTATATACGAGGCCTTCCTTAACCAACTCTCCACAATACTTCACAGCTTCATTTTACTGCTCTTGTCAGTTTACCTAACATTCCAGCCTAAATGATGGATTCTTCGTCCCTGCATTTCCTAAAGTCTGTCCTATTTATTCTACTGTATGCTGTATGTATCTGTAATTCTTTGCCATCTTCTCCCCATTTCCTTTCGTCTAAACATTATCTCTAGTTCTACTTTTCCCACCTCTGCCCTTTAAGCCCAAATTAATTGCTATCTGTTCAGAAATTCTATAGCAATATATTTAGATCCTTCATATATCATTTTATCATATTCTCCACCGTACATTTTAATCATCTATGTAGATACCTTATATCCTCTGCTAGATCTGATATTTTGTGCCATATATTACATTTCCACAAGGTCAGAATTTAATTTATTATGTCTCTTCTATATGTATACCTCACAGAGTGCATTATATTTAGTGGTTACTAGATAACTCTTAAGTAAATACAAAAAGGACTGTTTTTCTTCTGATTTCATCCATCCTTCTTTCATTGGTACAATTTTATACTGCATTTTGTTCACAAACTTCTTAATTTGTTAGGCTGATAAAGACAAGGTTGCACTGTGGCCTGGAAACAGAAAGCAAGAGGTAAAGTGTCCCATGGTTGTTGAGGGTTCTTGTGGCTAAATGCTTGCCGAAACCCAAGAGGGGCAATTAAAGTTTGAAGCAGAGCTCCTTTCCCTAATTTTGTTTTTGGTCAGGGGGATGGTTAGTAAATGCCAGGGGATTGGGAGTAAGTAGTAATCACCATTGAGCCAATGGATTGTCCCTGATTTTTCTCAGTTTACCTAAAATTTTAAACTACATATATCAATATCATATCTGGAACTTGGCTTGAACACATGTTTGAGGATTTCTCATGCCTCTAATTTGTAACTTATTTTTCAAAAATAATAATGTAGAATTTTTTAGTGGTACTGTCTTACTAATTTACCTTTTATTTTTTGCCTTTCCTCCCCCATCTTATGTTCCATCTCCCTATTGATAATTGCTCCAGCTTTCAGATAAACACATTGTGTCCAATTTCTTATCTCAGGGTTGGCTTCTGGGGGAATACAATTGAAAGCAATAGGTTATCAAGTAGTTTCTACTTTTATAACTCTGTAAGTCACAAAACAAGTGCACAATAGCAGAAGATATGGCAAAGGATATTTTGTTGTTATTGGTAGTTTCCTCCCCCTTTTTTTTTTTTCCTATTTCATTTTGCAATGTCAGTAACACATGAATATATATTTGCCTCTAAATTCTAAATTCAGGAAAAATAAGGACTACTCCCATGTAATCAGCATTATATGCCGAGCACCCATCACAGTATCTAGATCATACCTACTTCCTACAAGATGAATGTGCTGGCTGCAATGTGGAATAAACTGATAAATTAGAGTTCCTGCCTCCCGCCATCTCAAACACAGTAGAGGAAATAATATGCTCACCATTAGCACAAAGTAGCAATTGCTAAATTCCTGATGACAGGGTGTGCTGGAGGAGTGCTCTCTCATTGTTATTATACCTACTTACTAGTAGAAAAGAATAATAAAGCAACTTTTATTTGTCACATTATAATTTACACAGCATTTTTTTCTCATAGATTTCCTCTGATAATTGAGACTACCTGCACTCACATTGCTTTATATGTGTATATTTTTACCATTTGGTTGGCTATAGCACAGATTCACAAAGAGCATAACGTGTTAGTTTTTAATGAAAAGGAGTACAGTGAACTAAGGGGCAGAGATACTATGGTGGGCAGAATGACAGCCTCCTAATTATGCCCACATTCTAATCTCTGGAATCTGTGAATATGTTACCTTACATGGAAAAGGAGAATTCAGGCTGTAGGCGGAATTAACATCACTGATCGAATGATTCTAAAATAGGTAGATTATCCTGAATTATCAGGGTAGGTGCAACATAATCACAAGGGTCCTTATGACTGAAAGAGGCGGGCAAGGAAGTCAATGTGAAGCTTGGGAAATGGCTGCATGAGAAGGACTTACACTGATACGGCTGCTTTGAAGATACATGAAACAGGCCATGAGTCAGGCAAGGCAGGCATCCTCTCGGGGCTGGAAAAGGCTCCTCTGGAGCCTCCAGAAAAGAAACAATCCTGCTTAAATCTTGATTTTTACCTGTGAAACATGCCAGACTTTTGACCATGTTAAGACAATCGATTTTGGTTGTTTTAAGCAACAGGCCTGTGGAAATTTGTTCCACCATAGCAGCACATGGAAAACTGAGACACCACCTTGCATCACCCACCAGAAAGCATGCTTCCTGTAAGTGGGAATTGATTGTGTGCTCCGTGATATATTTCTGGTATATTAAGAGCAGTGCCATACATAGTAAATACTCAATAAATATTTGATGAATGTTAATTATTTTTTCAATTCCTTTTGAAGGAACTGAGAAATTAATAATTTGGAGTGATTAATTAATCCTTTTGTCAGACCCTACAAATGATTCTCAAGAGAAAACTGGGTCAAATAATAACTGCTAACATTTTGTAATTCATAAAGCACGTCGATATCCATTACTTAACATTACCTTAGGATAGAATATGAAGTATAAAAAATGGATAGCATTATTTCTGATTTAAAGGTTGAGAAACTAAAGATATGCAATGTGAAATAAATTTCACTATTTCATGCAGGTGTTAAAGGGGCAATCCTGGACTCCAAGTCTGCTATTTGGATTTGAAATCCTTATAAGCAGTTAGTCTTTAACTAATTAATTCATGTATTCACATTTGTCAACAGTTGAGTATTTGAGAACTGTGCAAGGTACTCAGGAGCTGAAACAAAATAGATAAATGGATTCTGCTTCCATAATTCAGAATCTAGTGACAAATATAGGCATAAAAACAATCACTCAATGTAGTAAGATAAAACTCTCAGATAAAGATGACAAATTCAACACACCTTTAGATTTCTCTCCAAATACAGTGCTAAAATGATAGAATAAAATATGTGAAAACCAATAAATGCAAAGCAAATGTGAGAGGATTGCTCAGCACAGCATACAAGATTGTTCCAATAAATGTCTTCATACAAAAATGGATGGGGCTGTTAACTCCTATATCTGGATGGAGGTGGTCACAACTCTATGTGTTCACACAGATGATCCAGAAACTAGGAAACTGGGGTGCCTACAAACCCTTGGGTCTACAGAGCGGGGACAAGACATCGGCTGAACACAGGGTCACTAGTTACAAGTCCAGCTCTGGCACAGTCTTCTTCCGCATAACCTTCTCTTTGCAAAGATGGAAGACTAGCACTAAAGCATACATGCTTGATTTGATAGGCACTGCAGATTCATGAAATACTGTCCTTTCCCAACTTCCTTCTTTCTCTTCTGCCTTCACTACTTAACCTTGAAAAACTAGATGTTCATCTTCTCCTTCTCTAAAGCATTTTGGGTAGCTTTGCAAAACCAATCTGACTAATGAATTATAGCCACTATGATGAGAGCAAGAGTCTGCTGGGAGCTTTCTAAAAAGGTGTGACTCACAGAACTGCAGCAGCATACTTACATGAGAGGACAGGAATTAAGATTATATTGTTGCTGTCATTGCTAAGCTATAAACCAATGACAGCAAATTCCTCGTTTCAGATTTTCTGCTATGTGGAAAAAGGTGACCCCTATTTTCTTTATTCTTTCTTTCTTTCTTTCTTTCTTTCTTTCTTTCTTTCTTTCTTTCTTTCTTTCTTTCTTTCTTTCTTCTCTCTCTCTCTCTCTCTCTCTCTCTCTCTCTCTCTCTCTTTCTTTCTTTCTTTTTAAAGATTTTATTGGGGAATTGGAAGATGGGAACATCATTAGGAATCAGGGAAGGGGAACAGAGAAGTTGCTATCCTTTTGCTCTTCTGTCTAGTTGTGGAGGACGTTGCTTCACTGGTAACGATACCATGTTGGTATCATTATTGCACTCTTCCCGGATGAGGCAGATCTATCTCCGGCCTCTGGATGGTCGCTCACTGCAGCTATTGGCAGTTCACGCTGGCTGCCAGCTGCTCACACTGGCTGCCGGCCACTCACTGTAGCCTATGGCAGCCCACTGCAGCAGGGGCTGCAGCCTACACCTTAACCGGCAACTCATGTCAGCCCAGCTCCAGGAAGAGCTGTTGTTCACCATCTTAACTGTAGAGGGCAGTGTCACTGGCCCTCACATGTGGGATCCAAACCCTGGCCCTGTTGCTCAGAGTTGGAGTCCCAAGCCAGCTCTTAACCAACGAGACACTCAGCAGTCCCAGTGACCCCTATTTTCTTAAGCTACTAATAGAAGTTTTCCATTAATTGTAGGCAAAAAAAAACACTTCTAACATTTACATATGTATAGGTTTAGTAGAGGCTTAACTGGATAAATGTACATGAAGTTATGAAACAGAAGAAATGTTGATGGGTCAAGGTCCTGAGGGGTTGTACTCCAAAGGCTCAGGTAGAAAGATTCTTTTTGGACAGGAAGACGGAGGACATCTTTGCCACTGAGAAGGGAATGATAGCTGTGAGCATGCATACAGATTCAAATAAGAGTTAAAAGGGGACAGCGTGCTGAGAAATCTGTTGCCTGAAAACCTCAATTTTCTTAATAAAGTAAGATGCAAAGTTATCTGCTGTGTGTGTGTGTGTGTGTGTGTGTGTGTGTGTGTGTGCAGGCGTGTGCCTTTTGTCTAACTACAAGTACTTGTTTGGTGAAGAGTTTGAGGAGTTTAAGGGAAAGAAATACTGAGTCATAGTTGAGGTGGCTAGAAATGGAAGCTGACTGCAGTCATAGTTTCTCAGCTTTGGAGACTCATCATGACCAGATGGTGATGACTCAGAGGCAGAGCTTTGCAGATAAGAGAGCAGTGATAACCACAGGTGCATGTCAGAAGAATCTATGCTAATGAGGCAGCACAATGGATGAAAAAAACCCAGGGCCATTAGTGTCACACCTGGGACCTGTTTCCTCATCCTAGTTATGTCACTTATTAACTACATGGCATTGGATGGTCTGCTTTACTTCTCTGAGAGATTCAGTTTATGAAACAAAATACTATCTGCAATGCATGCCAAACAATTGCTAAACAGTGATAAATGATATTAATGGTTTATTATTACTCTTACTATTATTAGTAGCCCCACATAGACAAGTAAGTGATAATCTAAGGGAACTAGTAGACTGAGAGGTCTAGACAAGGGAATACTGATGAAGTAATACACGAGAGTAGTCAAAGGGTAAGAGAAATGCAACGATGTCTGATAGCAGTGAGCATGAGAAGTCAGAGCTTAATATTTTATGTGTGAAGCATTTTGGGATAAAACAAATTCCAGATGCCTCCCTAAGTGTGATTTGCTGGAGTGAATATGAGGGACCTTGCAGAAGCCAATAAGACATGTTGAGATCAGGTTATAAAATAGGTTGTCAACATGAATACTGAAATCATCCAATGCCGGGATCAAAGCCACAGTAGGTGTGGAGGAATGATCAGTAGATTAGCAAATGATATCAAGGAAGAGGTGTGCAGAATAGCAGAAGTACATGAGATTCAAAGAATGTATTTGTACATGGAGATAGAGGTGACAGGCAAGCAGCAGCCATGATGGCTTGGAGAATTTCAATGTTGCCCCTCTGCTGGCCTTACGGTACGTGGAGAATGGAAATACCATTAGTAAAGAATCAGGGTGCTTCCTAGGGCTGGCTGAGTGGTGCTGTGGTTAAGTGCTGGCTTGGGAAGCTAGCAGCCCCAGTTCGGTCCCATATGTGAGGGCCAGTGACACTGCCCTCAAAAAACAAAAAAAGAAGAATCAGGGTGCTTCAAAATCAAATGCTGCCATATTTTCATTTTGAAACCTTAAAAAGTTTATTTAAATTCTTGAGTCTCAGGTTTTTCATTTATAAAATGGGATGGTGATGCCTACTTCAGAGAGGTACTGTCTTGTTACTTGAAATGATTCTATTAAATGCTCATGAATGCAGCACTTTTCATTATTCTCCAAAGGGGAAAGCTAAAACGGCATGTGGTGGTCCTGGGAAGTCAGGTTTGAGTAAAGACAAAGAGTATCAGAAAAGAACCGCTATTCTCTGTAGTGTGCCATTGGATCACCTGGAAAGAAATTCAGGATCTGTCACTGCTGCTTCCTACAGCAATCAGCTGGCTTTAAAACACTGGCTTACAAGCAGGGGAAAACAAATGGAACTACCACTCAACTGTGAAGTCTTAAAACAGATTCCCAATTAGAATTTCACAGTGAATTGCAATTGCATTTTTCGCCTTTGGACATTTCATCAATATATTCTATTGCTTTGCCTCCTGAAAGACTTGCATCAGTGAGGAGACAACCTTTTAGCTAGTTATAAGGGTGAGTCAGGAGACCAGCAATCAATAAATCACTCAGGCTCTGTAAATGACTGGCCAGTTTCATGATCCCACCTTTCCTGCACTATGGATATTTGATAGGAAAAATAATAAAAGAAAGTAAAACCATTGTGAAACTATCCTCGTGGCTAACACTGATAAAGCTAAGTAATATCATTATGATGATTAAAATTGCTAGAGAGAAGATGACAACTTTTTAACTCCAATAAATAATATATTAATTCATAATTTTTGATTCTCTTTAATGTGGCTTGATTTTCAAGCTTCGATACATCCTCGATTGTAGCCAGAAAATCACAGAAATTATTCACAATGTTATACGAAATACTATGAGCTGGATTGTTCCATATAATGCAGAGTCTTAAAAGATATTAAGATATCTTAATTTTAGTCCTCTGTTAGGGCTGGAATTTGTTTTCCTACCCCAGCAGATAAGATATTATTCTCTATTTTAGAAATAACAAAATGACACATTTTTGACTTCTACATGTTATTACTATAGTGAGAGTTTTATTTTATGTCAAAGACCAAATTTTACTTTTTCTTGAGGATGAGAACTAAATACTTGTTAGTTTAGATACAATCAATTATTATTACAATTATTTTTTGTTATTTTTTTCCCATGACATGCAGATCTCTAAGAAGGTTGATATTTTGTTTCTTGAACAATTACAGAAGCCATTTCAAACAGAACTTTGAAAAACACAGAATCCCACAGCCCTTAATTAAACAGGATTTGGTAATGTTTTTGGCCTTTGGTTATTCTACTAACCTAAGGGAGAAAGAGAATAATAAATCAAGTCTTTCATGGATAGGAATGACAAGGCAAGTTACTCTTTCAAGTTTTCATATTACAAGATGTTAATATAGAAAGAGTACATGGAGGTGCTCTGTATTTAAACAACACTCTGGGACAATTACATTTAAGAAAAATAGTCTTAGCTTTTTGAGTAATTTTAGGTTTGCAGAAAAATGTTTCAACAAATATAGCCAAAAATATAAAGTATTCCCATGTACCACAACAACATTCCCTGTAGCTTCCCCTATTATTAATATCTTGTATTAGTATAGTACATTTGTTAAAACCAATGAACCAGCATCGATACATTATTATTAACTAAAATCTATAGTTTAAATTAGGGTTCATCCTTTAAGTTAAACATTCTATGGGTTGTGACACATTTATAATGACATGTATCTGACATTAGAGTATTGTACAGAATGGTTCCATTGTTCTAAAAATCATTAGCGCTCCCCCTAATCATCCCTCCCACCCTCTCCATCCAGACCCTGAGCAACTACTAATCTTTTTACTGTCTGCATAGTTTTGCCTTTTCCAGAATATCAAATAGTTGAAATCATATAGTATGTAGCCTTGTCGGATTGGCTTTTTTCACTTAGCATTATGAATTTAAGGTTCTGCCATGTCTTTTTGTGACTTGTTAGCTCACTTCCTTTTATTGTTGACTAATAATCTATTGCATAGATATACTTACTATACTTTGTTCATCCATTCATTTACTGAAGGGCATATAAGTTGTGTCCAACTTTTTTCTTTTATAAATAAAGCTGCTATAATATAAATGTTAATGTGCAGGCTTTTGTGTAGATGTAAGTTTTCAACTCATATGGTTAAACACCATGGAGCATAGTTGCTGGATAATATGGCAAAAAGATACTTAGTTTTGTCAGAAGCTGCCTGTCTTCCAAAATGACTGTACCATTTTGCATTCCCACCAGGAATGAATGAGATTTCCTGTGGCTCCATATTCTCACCCGCATTTGGTGTTGAGAGTGTTTTGGGTGTGTCGTGGTATCTTGTGGTTTCATTTGCAATTTCCTAATGACATATGATATTGAGCATCTTTCATATGCTTATTTGCTATCTCTGTATATTCTTTGGTAAGATGTCTGTTCAGATCTTTTACCCATCTTTTAATTGGGGATAATTACATTTTTAAATTAATATTTAATGCCTCAGGGAAGACATAGGTAAAGACAAGTCTAATGATGTCCAGGCCAGCAAGATTTGACAACTAATAAATGACTAAGTATTTGGAAGTCTGAGGCAATGAAAGGAAGGCTTTCAACCATGGGATGATACAAACACAAGTTTCCTCAATGGCATTGACCATTCAAATGCTGTTAGGTGTAAGAAGACTTGTTCTCAAGTACATTACAATCATTGGGATCTAGACATTAATCCATTTTATCTTGAAGCAATCAAATATTTAAATGTTTAATATTTAAATTGCTCCTCTTGTTCTAATCAAGAACCTTATGCTAAGAATACTTTCACTGGTTTACCAATATTTAGTCAGTGACTACTATGTGTTAAATGCTATTTTAGGTTTGGAAAATGCAATGTTGAATCAGATGAATGTCTTTGGACTTAAAGAGCTTACATTATTTGGAAGAGTCCCACAACAGGCAAATGAGTTCATGAATAAATAAGACAGTCTAGGGGAAGAAAATTACAAAAGAAAAATGAATACAATAACATAGAATTTATGAAAGAGAGGCTAGTTGGAAGTAGCATCTGGTTAGAGAAGGCATCCCCAACCTGGGGACACCTGAACCAAACCTAGAGGAGGAATCAGGCTTGGGAAGATGGTGGTGATAGTTGGAGGTTTGGGCTGGCAGAAAGTTTTCCAGAACTGAGAGAAAGTGATAAACTTGGCAGAGTTGAGAAAAATAAGGGAAGCCAGTCTAGCTAGAGGGTGATGAATTAACTGAGTGATTGGGGACAATTTCTTTAGTGGCACATTGTCCATCTGCTGTTTCTTTTTCAAGAAAAAAAACACCCAACCAAACAAAAGTACATAAAAATTTTCAGTTGCAAAAGAATCTCATACTAGCTCTAAATTAAAACTTCAGAGAAACTAAGCAATGAAAAAGTTTGTAGTACCACTTTCCCAGAGGCAATTCAATATTAAAACAATAAATACTAAGGCATAAAATGAGTATGTGGAGGTTTAACAGAATTTTGATGTTTCCCTTGGTGACTATTATGGCAGGCAGTAAAATATTACCCGACATCCATTTCCCACCTTATTATCTGTTAATATAACCTTGAATTTGTTGGAGACAGCAAGATCCCAGCTTTCCTATTTCAGCAGCTGGGAATAACCATACAATACAGATAATACTGTTAAGTCATCAGCAAATTCTAATGGGATGTTGTGGGGAATCGGTTGATTTCCTGATGAAAGAATAAGGAATAGAAGTGACTGCCTCGGCTCCCTCACCCCATCTTCTTCCTTGAAGATTTTTGTGATGGATATACTTGTAACACCTATTTTACAATCATTAGGTTATAAGCCAGGTGCCCAGATAACACTACTATGCAGCTAAACCTAGGCAAGTAACAGCATGCCTCCCAAATTCTGGTTAGGGGCATCATGCTCCCTGATTTCAAACTATATTACAAACTATAGTAGTCAAAACAGTATGGTATTGGCATAAAAATAGGCCCATAGATAAAGGGAACAGAACAGAGTGTCCAGATATAAACCCATGCATACATGGTCAATTAATTTACAACAAAGGAGGAAGGAATGTGCAATGGGGAAAGGTTGGTCTCTTCGATAAATAGTGTTGGGAAAAATGGACAGTGACATGCAAAATAATGAAATTAGACTAGTATCTTACATCACACACACACACACACACACACTGCACACAAAATAGATTAAAGGCTTACATATAAGACATGAAACCATAAAACTCCTAGAAGCAAACACAGGCAGTAAGCTCCTTGACATTGGTCTTGGCAATGGTTTTTTTTTTATCTCATTCCAAAAGGAAAGGCAACAAAAGTGAAAATAAATAAGTGGGACTACATCAAATTAAAAAACTTCTCCACAGCAAAGGAGAAAATCAACAAAATGAAAAGGCAACCTGCCTTTTCATTTCATTTCCTAACCTAAATGGGAGAAAATATTTGCAAATCATGATATATATGTCTAATAAGGGGTTAATACCTAAAATATATATAAAGAACTCATACAACTCAATAGCAAAATAATAATAATAATAATAATGAATAATAATAATCTAATTATAAAATTGGCAGAAGACATGAATAGACGTTTTTTCAAAGACACACAGAGGACCAACAAGCACATGATAAGATGCTCAATATTACTAATCATCAGGGAAATGAAAATTAAAACCACAATGAGATATCAACCTCATACCTGTTAGAATGATAAGATAAGATACAAAAGATAAGAAATAACAAGTGTTGGAGAGGATATGGAGAAAAGAGACCTCTCTTGCACTGGTGGGAATGCAAACTGGCAGAGCCACTATGGAAAACAGTATGGAGGTTCCTCAAAAAATTAAAAATAGAACTATCAGGTGATCCAGCAAATTCCACTTCTGGGTATTTATCCAAATAAAATGAAATTACTAATTTGAAAAGATATATGCATCCCCATATTCATTGCAGCATTATTTAAAATAGCCAAAAGATGGACGCAACCTAAGTGTCCATTGATGGATGAATGAATAAAAAAGAATGTATAGGGCCGGGCGAGTGGTGCTGTGGTTAAGCACTGGCTTGGGAAGCCAGTGGCCCCGGTTTGGTCCCAAATGTGAGAGCCAGTGACACTGCCCTCAAAAAAAAAAAAAAAAAAAAAAAGAATGTATATAGGAATATAATGGAATACTACTCAGTCATAAAAAGGAATGAAATCTTGCCATTTGTGACAATATGGATGAAACTTGAAGGCATTATGCTAAGTGAAACAAGTCAGACAAAGACAAATACTGTATCACTTTTCTTATATGTAGACTCTAACAAAACAAAACAAACAAATCAAAACAAAACAAAACAAACAAACAAAAAACCAAGCTCACAGATTCAGAGAACAGGTTTGTCATTGCTGGAGGGGAGGGAAGGTGGAGGGTGGGCGAACTAGGTGAAGAGGTTGAAATCCCTATGCTTTGATACTTAACCAGAGGACCATAGGTCTCATTTAATTTAAAGTAACACTTTAAAACAGAACATGAATTGTCTACAAATAAATTGAAAGGGCCATGGTTTATTGTGATTAGTTTTGTACTATATCCCTGTATCTAATATAAATTGAAAGTTGTCTGTATACTAAGGCATTTAAACAAAACTCATATGAAAATGAACTCCTTTGGGCATTTTAAAATTCATTTTTGTTGTTTCTGTGGTTGTTAATTTAGTGTTTATATGTTATAAGCTGAGAGCAAGGGTTTTAGTTTATTATTGGTAAGTATCTTATCATAAGTGACACACTGCATATATTCTTTTTATTCATAGAAGTTAAATATCCAATTAGACATAATTATCAATTCATGTTGTATTTTTGAAAATGTTTTTTAAGGAATCAGAAACATGTCATTGTTAAGTTCAAAACTACTACAGTGGGTAGCAGAGTTCATATGTGTTTATCTAATTTGCCCTAAGTATCACTTTCCTAAATGTTGTTCAAATTATTATATTCAGATGTAAAAGCACTTAATTATTGAATTTAAAAAGAAAAAAAAATACCTTTGTTCTATTCAATGGTTTATAGAAATAGCAACGCCAGTGAATGTCACCAACATCTTTAATGCACTGAACTGAAAAGACCCTAGTCAAGACACATCAGGGCTGTTCCATGTCTCATGTCTCATGTTCTAAAACCTAGTGTCACAAACACAAATGCCTACAAGGGGCCAGGCAGATAATACAAATGAACAAATTAGATGAGGTAAAAAACATTAAATTACAAAAGTCTATGAGTTTGTTTTTCATTTTCTATTTCTTTGTAGAGTTTTAAATAACAGAAAAATAGTTTTTATTACAAAGAAAGCAATAATGCAAGTGCCAGGAAAAACAGCAACTCCTACATGGATCTGATATCAGGGAATAATAGGATGTAGCCATGGACAGGGATGCTCAAATTCTATACACATTTTAGAAGTAGTTCTAGTTCTAACATGGTTAGCAGCCAAATCAAATGCTGAGTATAGAGCAGCATTCAAATGTAACTCTGACTGTGTGCGTGTGCCCACACGCATAAAAGTATACACACACGTGTGCGCGCACACACACACACACACTTTTGTGAGGACCTGAGCAACTAGAAAGACAGCGTTAGCATTTACTGAGATGGAGAAGAGAGATGACAGTTTTTGGGGGTGAGGGCTAGAAATCATTTTGTACCTTAGACATGGTATGAGACATCCCAGTGGAGAAGTCAAACTGGCTTTTTAGGAAAGAGTATTTCAGGGAAGTGGTTTCAAATATGTTAATTTGAGAGCATTCAGCAGAGGTATGGTGTTTAAAGCTATTAACGAGATCATCTAGGGCCAATATGGTGGTAGCCCTAACCACATGTGGCTTCTGAACATTGGAAATATGAGCTGTCAAATTCAGATGCACTGTAAGTATAAAATGCACTGCATTTTCAAGACATCATATGAAAACAGCATCTAAAATATCTCATTAATAATTTTCTATTGATTGTATTTTTAATTATACATTTATATACTGTCTTAAATAATATACATTACTAAAATTAAAATTGTTCTTTTTACTTTTTATAAAAATTTCAGATTACATATGTGGCCCACATTTGTCACTGACTTGATCTTGATTTTTTTTCCCCATAGAATTTGAGAGTGTAAAAGTAAGAGAGAAAAGTTCCAATAACTAATCCACGAAACACCCCTTTATTTAGAGGAAAGGTTTTAATTTTCAAAATCCAAGTGAACATGTTATTTAAAGAAGGAGAACATAATCAAATGTATATAGCGATGCTGAAGAGTCAAAATAAGATTAGAACTGAGAAATGTCCTTTGGTTTTAGTGATTTGGAGGTCATTGCTTACTTTGACAAAATGTAGGTCAGAAGAGCTATGGGGATTAGATTTTAATTGGAGTGAGTTCAAGAAAGGTGGGAAGATAGGAATCGGAGTATGGGCAACTCTTAAAATACATCAGAGAAATCTGACTAGATAAATTAGTGTGTGTGATTAAGACAAGTATAATATTAATTTTTTATGTTTGTATATTGATAAGAAAAAAAATAAGTAAAAGAGAGAAGAGATTCCTGTAGTGATACCATTAGAGAGAGAACAAGAAATTGAGTCTTAATGGATTTTACCAATCCAGTTGATATTTACCTATTTCAATTTGAAGAAATACTGAACAGAAACAAACTTTTAACAATTACAGCAAGTTTCTGAATAATTTGCATTTAGGGAAAAAAGCATGAGCTTTGTTGTCCAAAAAAACAGCCCTTGCTTGAATCACAACTCTGCTACTCATTGATCATGTGTCACTGGGCAAAATATGGGTAAGAAATTGAATAACTGAACAAGATAGAGGCAAGCCTAAAACAGATTAGAGTTCATTCATAGTAACTGGAAAAAGACAGAACATATAGGAACAGAAGCAAATTGGTTGCTAAACCTTGTGGTAGGAAGATACAATGTTCTCAATTTCAGTGGCTGCTTAATATTCCATTTAATGTCTGGTTTTTAGAAACTAATTTGCTACTTTTTACTATCATAAGAACGATGTATAGAATAGCCTTCCAGCTAAAATTTTATCTGTACTTTGATAATTTTATTAGGATAAAGTACTAGAAATTATGAGGTAAGAAAGTATGGGCTCAAGAAAAATTTGAATGAGATTCCATTCTCACTAACAATGCATAAACATGTCTTTTCCAAAAACCCTTACACACAATGATTATCATAATTAAAGAGCTACTTCCATAAAAATGTAACCAATTAAAAATATTTTGGATGTTTTCTAAATTGAAAAATGGATGAAATTACTAGTGCTTCTCCCCCCTCCCCCCAAATAAAGATACATCGAAAAAATTGTATTCAACATTAGAAGGTACTATATGACCTTGGTCTTCGTCCCTCTTTTCTCAGTTTTACACATTGGCATAATACAATGAAAATAAAATAAAAATGTAAAACATTTAAAAAGCCACTCCTGTATGATCTCATTGTATGTGAAATTGAAGATAAATACATAGAAAGAAATAAAGCGTTTGTAATTCCTTTGAATATCCATTACCTCATTGTAAGGTCAGTGGCAATAAACCTGGAAAAGAAAATTTTGTTGGTTACCTCTCTGTTTCAATTTCACAGTGATATAATTAAGTTATTGATCTTCTTTTACCAACAAAGCCTTTGTTAGAAGGTAAAGACAAGGTCGGTCTTTGTAAATATATATTGGTAGTTAGAATTGTCATTATGCATAATTTCAGTTACCTCAAGCAGCTCAATAAACTAAAACAGATCTTGAGAAATAGCTGTCTATACATGTACAAAGAGTGTCTTATAATTTTATAAATAATCAGAGGCACAGAGACTATTGTGTTGATTTATGATCTGGGAAATGAAGTGGATGTAATGAATTGTGAAGTAATGTTGAACATTTGGCACCTAGTGATTTTAATTTCTTTAGACAGGGATACCTAAGAAGGTATTACAAAAGGTAATAGCATAAAAATCGGTAACATAGAAGTTAAAATATGGCACTTTCAAGGTAAAGCATGAGAAAATGTGTGTCAAGTAAAGTGATACATTGTTGAGTTTATTATTTGCTTAGAAGAAAAAAAAATAAAATGTGAAAGTCTAGATTAAAAGTGTATTTTCAAGCAATATTGAAAGAAAATTAGATCATTGCTTTTGCTTTTGATCTTTTTAAAAATTAGCTTTCCTCTGTATTTGTAATCTATTACACTGTCTTCACATTTATAGCATTTTACTACACACTTAATAAATACTATGGGGTTTACAACATATTTTGCATAAAATATGCATTAATTTGTCCCGCAAACATATTTCAGAGACCCTCTGTGATCTTATATAGGACCACTCATTATAATCACTTGATTAGAGATAAAATTAAGGATCCTTGCTTAATGATGAAAACACAGCTACTAAGATAAATATTATGAAATCAGAGGCTTTTTTTTTTCTTGGTGTCAATATTCTCCATCCAATGACTACCAAGAACATACATATAATTGAACAGGTTGGATTTATTACTCATTGCAACAAAGAAATTAAAAAGATGAAATGTGACATTGTGATGTATAATAACAAATATATATATAGTCTTCCTCCCTTTCCTGGAAAATAGCTCCCAAAAACCTTCAAAATGTCCTAAGAGATAATAGATAAAAGTATCTTCATATTCATAATAAACCTCTTTCAACCACACCTGAGTTCATGCTAATGAGGTGACTTTTGGACCACACTAAGGATGAGGGTTGGTTGCCACAGGAACTAACCATGTGATTGGAGGGTTGGAACTTTCATTCTTACTCTCCTGACCTCCAGGGAGGGGAGAGGGACTAGAGGTTAAATCTCCCTCACCAATGGTCAATGCTTTAATCAATCATGCCTATGTAATGAGCCTTCATACAATTCCCAAAGGATGGGTTTGGAGAGCCTCTGGGCTGTGGAACACGTGGAGATTTGGAAGAGAAGTGTGTTAGGAAAGGGTTTGGAAGTTCCGTGCCTTTCCTCCATACTTTGCTTTATGCATCTTTCCCATTTGGCTGTTCCTAAGTTATATCCTTTTATAATAAACCAGTAATCTAGTAAGTCAAATGTTTCTCTGAATTCTGTGAGCCATTCTAGCAAATTAATCAAACCTAAGGAGGGGAGTTATTGGAGTCTCCAATCTATAACCTGTAGGTCAGAAGCACAGATGATGATCAGGACATGGAACACTTGGACATGTCATTAGCATCTGAAGTGGGGAGGGGTAGTCTTGTATGACTGAGCTTTTAGCCTGTAGGATCTGATGCTTGCTCCTTGTAGACAGTGTCAGACTTGAGTTGAACTGTAGGACACCCAGCTGGTATGGGAGAGCTTCTTGTTGGTGTGGAGAAAGAACCTACACATTGTAAATGGGAATCAGAATCATTAGGTAGCCTGGTGGGGATGGAGAGAAATTGGTGTCTCTGATTTTCTTTTTCATAATTTTTTGTTTTGTTTGTTTGTTTTGCAACAGTTTGAATCCCAAAATTTCTGCAGAAATTATTGGAGGGAAAAATAAAGAGTTTTTTTCTGCTTGGGGAGCTAAATTTTGAGGCTAGGACTCAGAAACTTTCCATAGGGATTTAACCTTTCCATGGAAAAAAAACTCCTCTGCTACTGAATGAAGCTCATAAAGAGGAAAGGCAAAGTATAAAGAAAGACCCACTAAGCTGACTGAATCCAGAGGATATTTCTTGACCTCCAATGTGCAAATATGGCTGACAATTTTCATGATTGAAGGCGATGATGCTCTTTTCAATAATAGGAGCCAAGAAACTCCCCTGTTTCCATAAGGTAGTCTGACTTGGGTTAATTTGCTGCCACCAAAAGATTCCTGTCAAGTTCAAGCCAGGTGAAACCTGTGATTAAAGAGGTAAGAGAGTCTCCATGGTTTCCCTTGAATAATGCAATCAAAACTGGACTAGGGGCTCCTTTAGGGGAGGATTTATTTTCCATTCAAATCCTAGAGCACACAAAGTATATAGCACCCCAGATATTTTATCCATTGCAGTCTATTATGTTTTTCTAGTACTGCCATCTGATGCCCACTGCTCATTTAAGTGGAACAGAACTGACCTCTAATAGATGACTTGTAGTCCCCCTTTATATTAATAGCTTCTTGTTCTTTTCCATAGGAGTATTTATTGCTCAACAACTTCTGGAAGCAGTCAGAAGGCTTGTGTTGGTTGCTGAGAAGCCAATTCTGTTCCCCTAATTTAATTAGGAACATTTCCAAAGACACTGCTCATTTTCAAGTGTCCATAAATTGTAGGCTGCTCATATGCTGTATTGCATATTTTTGATGAAGCCTATTTATCATCTGATGTGTTTGTTAACTTGCCCCCATAGTGAAATCCTTGGATTGGTTGGCATCAAAGAAAAACTAAGGCAGAATAGTTGTTAAACTGGTAAAAACAGATTTTATTCAGGACTATTGCCATAGAGGAAAAGAGCCTTCAGTATAGAATTGAGCTCAGTTCCAAATACAAGGTGGGCAGGTCAGAATATATAGCCAAGGAGTTGGGGGGCGGGGAGGAGGTCAGTGGATGGAAAATTACTAAGAGGAAACATCAGGGTTAAGGGACACACTTACTGAACCAACCTAAAAGGATTCTTGCTGAGGACAGACCAGGGGGATCAGATATCACCTGGGGGATGGTGGAGGATTGTCACATTATACCCTGCCTGTCTGCCTCCATGCACCTCTCCATAAAGACAGATCACAACTTCAATATTATGCTTGCTGTATATATCCCTGTTTGGCACCACAGGATGGCCGGTTCATCAATGATGAGTAAGATCCCACGAGAGGGACAACCTAAGCCAGACATGGTCACGTGGGTGTCTGTGGGTGCCCGTGGGTTCCACTGGGTACCAACAGGAGGAATCAGGAGTTGACAGAAATAAGGCATGAACCTTTTGCTTCAGGGTCTGGCAGCCTGTCTGTGAAATGACCTATTGATATGATATTATCTGTCCTCCAATGCATTCTTATCCATACCCTTGGCAGAGGATGTTCTGTCTCTTAAGAGGTGCATGACAATAACCTCCTTATGGGACCTCCCATAATGGCAGCTTGCAGGTGTGGGTGATTTGGCCTTGAGCTATGTGTTTGGGTGTGAGACACACAGACTGTGGAAGCTACATTGACCCTTGCTTATGTGTAAGATAATAATAGGAATGGTCAGGCCCATTTAGGGGCTCTAGTCCATGAGGCTGGGGTCCCCTGACCCCGAACTGTTTTCTCTCCTATTTTGTGTGTCTCTCTCTTTTCCTTAACCTTTCACTGTTCCTTCTCCACACCCACCTAGCCCAGATAAAGAAGATAATCAGATATCAAGGGTGGGGGTTTCTAGTTAAACTGACTTAGCGGGTTTCTTGCTATCACTGGATTTTACAAAGAAGAAGCAAAGAGTGTCTGAACTATCTGTCTGATCACTATAGCTCTTCACAGGAAAAAAAAATAGTGCAGATTTTATGCAAAATGTGTTGTAAACTGCACAGTATTTATTAAGTATATAGTAAAATGCTATTAATATGAAAACAATTATAGATGATGGCTTGCAAAATACAGAGGAAGCCTAATTAAAAAAAAAATCAAAAGAAACAGCAATGACCTAATATTTTTTCAATATGATTGAAAATACACATTATCTAGATTTTCATATTTTATTTTTTCCCCTCTAAACAAATAACAAAGTGGCAAATCTTTAAAAAACTTCATTTTTAATGAAAAATCCCAACAGACTGCCAAGGTCAAATGAACTCACAGATGTAGTCTGGACAATTAAAGATAATAATGTGTTTTTGACAAATTTTGCTACTGTTAATTTTTATGGCTCAACTTGACCTAAATGAGATATAAGTCACCGAAAAGAAAGAGGTGGTTTTGAGCTTTAATTCTTACTAAGGATAAATTATTATCAAAATCTTCCATTCTTTATTCCACACTAAAATTAAATATCTACCTCTGAGAACTATGTCATAAAAATCCATTTGAAGTACTTATTAATTTTTCAGTGTGGTTAATACTTATTATAATTCTAAACCAATCATTTTAAAATGCTAAACCTTTTCAATGCGCTGGGAAAATGTTGGGGACCTAAATATTTGAGTATGGCATCCTTATAGAAACAGTACCATTGTCCTTGTATAACACTAAAATGACCACAACCTTGAAAATGTAATATATTTTCATTACACTTTTAATTGCACTTAGTTGTTAATTAAGGACACCTTATACTGAACAGGAGCCATATGACAGGATTAAGGGGATATAACTGTTGTCAGTGAATAAGTACTTTGTCAATATAAGCATAGCTATAAGTAATTTATGACTTATGTTAAGAAGCATTAATAGCATAGCAAACACATTTCATAATAACAAAAAAAAAAATCTTAGGTGGAAGTTGACATAAATTTGTATATTGGGAGGAAATTCTACAGCTATGCCTGTATGCCCACTTATTGAACGGTACCAAGTACTTTGTTGAATCAACCAAATTGCATTGATAGGCCATTGAGTGTGACAAAAATTGTTGTTGGTCACTGACAGTATTTCTGTAGTTCAAGTTCACCTTGAAAGTTGATTTCACCAAAACAATGAATATGATAGTTCTCAGGCTGTTACTTCTGAATTAAATGCCATTTCAGTTTATAAATATTTTTTGGTTGGTTTGGGTTTTCTATTAATAGTCAGCAAATGGTAAGGAATAGAACCGTTTAAACAGATGTTGGAAAGTTTTTAATGTACTGTCATGAAAATTTAAGAACAGGAGTCATGGCATGGTTAAGTCTGTTAGGTGGTTGCAAGAATTTTGCAGCTCAAGACTGTTAATAACAATAACAAGAATTAATAGATCTTTGTTTTTATGGTTCTGTAATTATATGACTCAGCTATCATACAAGCTGCTTCTTCCCATTTCATTATCAACTAGTTTCTTCTGCTGATAATTTACATTAGATTTGTCTTGACCTAGGCTCAACATTATATTGTGACATCCTTTTCTACCTTAGTTGGTAAGTAGCCAATTCTCTCTAAGGGGGCTTTTAATTCCATTTTCACAGATCAGATCTGATGACCCCAGATAATATTGTTAGAATTAGTGAGTGAACCAGTCAGAGCTGGGTGGTTATATAAGGGACAAATAAGCTTCCAGATTATTTAACCATCATTTTGTTTTTGCAGGTTGGGAAAGTTTAAGAATTAACACTATCTAGAGAGAGCTCTGGTCAAGAGGGCAGAATAGGTAAACACTATGCTTACCTTCTACATGACCACATAAAAATTACAACTAAACTACAAAAGAACCATCATTGAGAATTGCCTGAAGTCTAGCTGAACCAAAGCCCTACAAATAAGGACATACAGACGACACCACCTTGAGACTGGTAGGAAGGGCAGACATGCAGAATGGGCAGGTCCTATGCCTGCATGTGACCATTAAAACTCCGGAGGGATATCTCAGCTCTAGAGGTCCACCCCAGCAGGAGCGAAGGGGTCCAGTGCCTCACCAGGCTCCCTAGCCTAGGGTTCCAGTGCCAGGAAGAGAACTCCCCATAATGTTTGGTTGTGAAAACCTGTGGAGTTGCGGCTGAGTAAGACAGAGGATAGCTGGTCCCAGGCACTCCTCTTAAAGGGACTACACACAGATTTACTCACCAATGGAATCAGTGACTCTGAGCTGGGACAGGAACATAGGGGGCGAACTGAGTTCTCTGGCTTCAGGATTAGGCCTGGAGTGTGGGAGTCCAGTTCCCGTGGAGTCCAGGGGTTCACTCAGGTGGGGACAGAGTCGGTGAGGCACAGAGAGTGGAGACACCGGGGGAGTTTCAGAGATGTGTCACCCTTTATTGTTACAGCATGTCCCCTTTTATAGGGACTTTAGACCATTATCCAATCACAAGTTAAACTCCACATAGTTTTGATGTATTTTTCTCTCTTAGGACTTTTACAGTCTTTACTTTCTTGTAATTGTTCTCCCCAGGGCACACTGTGACCTATTTTAAGGGTTAGATAATCTCTTTGTGACCCAGACTCAGTTTCTACATATCACCTAAAGAATGGTTACCATGACTACCTTGACTATCTAGTAATTATCCCAAATTCCAGCAGTAAAATTCACAGGGCATATACTTGAGCTATTACTAAGAGGCTGTGTTTAGGGTAAAATTATCTAAAGTCTATTACAATACTTAGTAGCCAAAGGGGGTCTCAAACCTCTCTTCTATTGTTATTACAATAGAGAGTAGCATCTGTTTCTCAGTCAAAGCTTCAGTATCTGTTGCTACAACAATGTACAAGGCAAAGAATCCAATTAAGGCTGTTGATTAACATACCCCATGGTCAGTAAGTTGCCTCTTATCGAACTCTCATGGCCTGGAGACTTTAGTCTTCAAGGAGACTCACAGCAATGACCCTAGATAAGTGAGCTCAACAGACTGATGTTATCATCAGTTTCTCTCAGACAGGCTGTTGGCCTACATGGCCAGAGGTCTAAGCCTCTGTTCCTAAGAGGCTTGAGTCCCCTCTTTCTCAGTCCTGGGGTTAGCGCCTGGCTTGGGTTGTCTCCTTCTCTTAGGAGATGGTATCTGTATTTGGCGTTCATAGCCATCTCTCATTGGGGTACCATAGGAACTTGCCATAAGTGCAGTGAAAGTACTGTCTCCTATAGGATCTGATGTAGAGGAAAGGCACATGGGTTCATAGAGGCAGGAGACTAACCATAAGGCAGCACACTAGACATACAGCGCTGAGCGTGGATCTTTACCTCAATGTGACCTTGTCAGACACCGGGGTACTGTCGGCTCTCAACACGGGAGGGGCAGCTTTCTCCCAAATGAAGATGCTGGCAGAAGCTACTGTTTCTTTGTTGAGCCTGCCCTCTCCCTGCCGCATCCAGCACGACAGGACCATAGCGGTTCGAGAGGGCCCATGGGGGTTGAGAAACAGAAAATATAGACTAGAGACAAAGGATAGTTCAAAAGCAGTGCTAGCCAGGGGACTCAGTGCCTCTAGGACAAAGAGCCCCGAATCGGACTTGACTATGGCTTTTATTGGGATACACATAGGGAAGTAGCATTGTTTTTTCCACAGTCTGTAAGTCACATACATCATTCCAGAGAACTTAGCTCAGAGTCAAATCATCCCATGGCCTGCAGGCTGCCTTTACCGAAAGTCCCATGACCTATGTACATGTACCTCCTGAGAGATAGAAACTTCTCATGCAGAGGCTTAGAAACAAGAACGCACAGTGGACAGATGTTATCACCTGGTTAGGTTTCACTTATCAGGCAGGCTGTCAGCACTAAAGACAAGGGGTCTTTGGCCCATGTTCTTCACCTTCATGATTCCTCCCATGGTACCCCCTGGACTGTGTCTGGCTTGGGTTGCCCTATAATCCACTAGGATCATACCCGTCTTTGACTAACCAGCCCTCTTTCTGGGGTCCCATGGGGAATTGCCATAAGCATAGCAAAAGTACTGTCTCCATGAGGATCTGATGTTATGGAAAGGTGTATGGGGGCAGACAGCTAGGCTACTGTGTGACCACACCTCCCTGTATGCAGACCCAGGTGGATGCCATATCTAATTCTCCATCTAGCTGGCTGACCTTATTTGTTCACCATGCCTTGGTGATTTTAGACCCCACCGTGTCCAACTTTTTGACACACCCAAGCTGCTTACAGTGGCTTTTTCTTACAAACCACCTGGCCTGTTTCACGCTGCAGACTTTTCTAGGGTCTCTCAAAGGTTTGAAGAACCCAGGCAAGCAGCATCTAGCTTGAGCATGTCCTCTACCTCTCGCTGAGCAGCCCTAAGCTTGGCACTAGGGGCAGCCGGCCTTGGTTCAGGGTTTGGCCTCTCAAGGCACTTCCAAGCACAGCATGGGTGACAGCCATCTATGGATTGCTTTGTGGCTCCTGCCAGGTGGCCCCAGGTGGTGCATAGGCTGCAGCTGAACTTGACCTGCAGAAGGTCCCCTCCCAGGTGGCCCTGGGGCTGGAGTACGCAGTGGCCAGCTTCAGACTGGGCCAGAGCATCACCCAGCCACCTCCAAAAATGACACATACAAGGGGCACATTGGGCAGGTGCCAGAGTTCTGCTGAGACAGATCCTTCTATGTAGGATCAGCCCCTGCACCACAACTCCTCCACTGTAGTCTGGCCAGTCCTCACCAATGAGCTTGAGGGCCAATACCTCCCACTGATGTTCAAAGAGCAACCAAGACTGAACTACAAGAGGAGGGCACACACAACTCACACAAGGGACACACCTGGAGTGCAAGGCTCAAGTGACCAGGAAGACTGTACCACTGAGCCTCACAACACACCTACTACATAAGACCACTCTACTAAGACTGGGAGACACAGCAGCCCTACCTAATACATAGAAACAAACACAGGGAGGCAGCCAAAATGGGGAGACTAAGAAACATGTCCCAAATAAAAGAACAGAACAAAGCTCCAGAAATAGAACTAAACAAAATGGAGACAAGCAATCTACCAGATGCAGAGTTCCAAACTCTGATTACAAGGATGCTCAGTGATCTCAGGGTGAACTTTAACAAAGAGAAAACATAAAAATGGAGATAGAGGGTCGGCTGAGTGGCGTGGTGGTTGGGAGCTGGCTTGGGATGCCAGCGACCCTGGTTCAGATCCCACATATGAGGGCCGGTAACACTGCCCTCAAAAAAAAAAAAAAAAAAATGGAGATAGAACATATTAGAAAAAAACAATCTTGATAGTGGTCATATCACATAAGCAATCTGACAATTAAGTTCACAAACTTATTGCAATGATGTTGCTAACCTTTTTTGATATCAGAGGGATTCCTCATTATGAACTTATACCAAATGGACAAACATTTAACCAAGTTTACTATTTGGAAGCACTGACAAGGCTGCATGAAAAAGTTAGACAAAAATAACCTGAACTTTTTGCCAACAATCCATGGCTCTTACATCACGACAATGCACCCAGCTCACACAACACTGTCTGTGAGGGAGATTTTAGCCAGTAAACAAATAACTGTATCGAAAAACCCTCCCTACTCACCTGATCTGGCCCCCAATAATTTCTTTCTTCACCCAAGGTAAAGAAAATATTGAAAGTAAGACATTCTGATGACATTCAGGACATCAAGGGTAATATGACAACAGTTCTTTCTTTCTTTTTTTTTTTTTTTTTTTAGGGCAGTGTCACTGGCCCTCATATGTGGGATCCGAACCGGGGCCATTGGCTTCCCAACCAGCGCTTAACCACCGCGCCACTAGGCCGGCCCTACAACAGTTCTGATGGCCATTCAAGAGAGAGTTCCATAATTGCTCTGACGGGTGGACTAGGTGCTGGCATCAGTGCACAGATTCCCAAGGCAAGTACTTCGAAGGCGACCATAGTGACTGATATTCAACAATGAGGTATGTAGCACTTTTTCTAGGATGAGTTTGCAAACTTAATTGTCAGACCTTGTAATACCTTATTTTATGAACTTCTTTTTAAATACAAAAAAACTAAGGTTTGAAGATTTTAAAATAACTTTTCAAAGTCAAAAAGATATTAAATGACAAAATCGGAATTCAGACACACATCTGTTTCTCTCCTAAAACAAGCTCTTAACCTCAATACTATACAGCTTTATTTCTTCATTAGTGTATTATATATTTACATACTCTAACCTATTAAATGATATCTATTTAAGTAGGAATGGAAGATAATGCTATAAAATGGAAATGTCTTTTATCATATAGTTTGACTTTTAAATTTAAGTTCAATAAAAGTTCAAAATAATATAGTTGGAAAATTCCAAATTTCAACTACTTAAATTTTAAAGTAAGATTAATATATATATTTCACTTTCCTATACAGCCAGAAGAAAAGCATCCCTATTTATAATTTTATCAAATGCTGTTTATGATTTAGGTAAGAAAGAAAATCATTAATCTCAATCTTTGAACTAATTTATCCTGTTTTCTATTTCACTGTACTTTGCTCTTTCTGCATTTATTCAACTCACTAAATTGATTACTTTAGTTTCAGTTTGATTTTTTTTTTTTTAAGATCAAAAGTAAAACATGGATCTCATTCACTATTTTGAGGAGAGGGCACAGATCTCAATGTACTAATGTCATTCTATCATTTCAAATTATTATTGAGAAAGAGTAAAATCCAAAATGAACCAAGACTCAGATTAAAACTGCTTCAGTAAATTAAAGTTAGATTAAATGAATGATCAATGTAACTGACTGTGAGGGTTATAATTAATTTTAGCATAACTTACAGATTAAAAAAAAAAAGGAAATTCTTCTACATTTCCAGAAATCAAAATGAGTGAATTTAGGTTAATTATCAGGTGGTGGATTGGGGTGGTATGTATTATGGTTTATAGAAATAAGCTACCCCTTAAGCATGCCTAATGAGAAAGGAAAATTAAGCACATTTTTTAAAAATGGATTTATTTAATAATACTAAACCAAATACAGAGTACATGCAATTAAATAATTTAAAAAGTTTAAACTCTGTAGATGTAATTTGTTACTGTTTTCTGTAGGTCTGCATTGATAATAACGTTTCCCTCTATTCTCCACCATTTAAATTAGATTTAGTATAACTGGAGGCTTAAGCAATCCGTGTTTTGTATGTCTATAAACAGTGAAACAGGAAACCTATGACTCAAGATGTATCTTGTTCAAGCAATTTGTCCACAAGTTGCCTGCCAGATTCCTTGTCTATATTCTGCGTTTCCCACTGCCTAGTCTCTTTGGCAAATAGCTCTTATTTTATTTTTCAGTAATGATAGCTTAGGTGTTTCTGATCATCACTTAAGTGATCTCTCTCTGTTTGATCCCTTGCCCTATTGAGAAAAGAAAATCTTCTTGCTCTCCTGTCCTACTTGCTTTCTCTGGAATTAATCAGATAGTCACAGTAATTATAATAAATTCCAGGTGACTTCTGTTTAAGCCAAGTTTGTACCTGATCCTTCAAAGGCTGTTGCAACTCCATACCACTTACATTTTATATACATATATTCTTATATGAGGCTATTTGATTTCCTGGTATTTTCCATTCCTCATCACTCATCCATATTGAAGTGTTTAAAAGGTTAGTACTGTTGATTAGGCAATTATTAGTCAAGATAAGATAAATCTATTCTAGGTAGAGAATATATTGCATTTCCTATTACAGATTGCCAACACACTTTTGAATACACATATATTTAAATAGAGCATAACGAGATCTCTAAGTTGAACTCTAAAATGGTGCCTATACACACACACACACACACAATATCAAGGGGAGACTGGGAGATGTGTGTGTGTGTGTGTGTGTGTGTGTGTGTGTGTGTGTGTATGTAAGCTACATGCATCATGATATTAGGGAATTTATGCACAGTCTACATTCTACTAGATTGAAAGCATAATGTCAAGATCTCCATTATATTCTATCATCTATCTTACTGTCTTTTATAAGGATACTTAGAACAAACATATATAAATTATTTCTTTTACTGTTTTTTACCTGAAAAATTTGTTTTTAGTTTTGTTTTTGTTTTGTTTTGTTTTGTTTCTGTATTGGTTTAGAAGTCTCATCTTTGACTCCATTTTTTTAAAGTTCTCACACAGGCAGTGCCTAACATATTATGCAATTCTTGCATGCTGTCTTTTTTTTTTCCTCTTTCAATGCCTATATGCTCAATAATTGCCAAGTCACTGTGTTTGCTCCTGAATGAAATACAAACAAAAACTAATGAATAAGGGACCCAGTGTTCAGGAGTTCATGATTCCACATTGGCCATACAAAATGGTTAACTTGCCCCCAAGTATTTTTTGCCCTAGACTCAGATTTTTATCCAAAAATGACTTTTTAAAGAAATAGTAAATGTTGCTTTATATACATTATTTATATTCTCAGCTGTGTATTTATCAATCTATTGCTTATTGCAAACTAAAAAAACTTACCAGTTATTTATTATTAGAAAGAAAAGAAAAATCTGTGAATCATCATTTTAATCTTCCCAAATTGGAGTCATAACATTTAAGGGAGCCTCTTTCTAATTAATTTCAAACATGGAACTAAAGTTCCAGGACATTTTTTCTATCATCCAAATTCCAAACAATAAAAACAACAAAGTTGTTTCTGAGCAGGCTCTTCAATGTTGCAAATGTCACTTTTCAAGTTAGTCTCCTTTTTCAACACAAATGAGTTTAAGAGCTTCTTTTTGTAACTGCTGATTCCTTGAATGCTTTGAAATGGAGCCTGCCTATCCTAATATATCTATTCCTCTTTCCTTATCCCATCTCTTCTCCTGTGCATAGAAATGCTTATTTATCCATCAGAATCTATCAATCCACTCTCCTCTCTTGTCAAAGACATTCAGCTTTATGTGAGGCTAACAATAGGGTAAGTAAGACAACTGCTACTGACATTTATTGGGTGTTTCTGTGAAGCCTTGGTGGGCATTTTGGATATATTATCTCTAATCTTCGTAACAATCACACATGGTAACTACCATGTCTCTGTTTTACAGAAAAGTAAACTCCCGAGGTTCCATAACTTGCCTAAGGTTATGCAGTTAGCATCAAAGGCTGGATGTGAACCCCATCTACCTGTCTCTAGGCCTCACTCCGTCTCCATTAAGCAGCACCCACTATCTTATTTCTCATTTTTTTAAAGTTACTTATATCTCATTTCTAGCTGTCTATATCTGTGTGTCAACATTTCTTCATATCGCTATTGTCAGTCTTACATGTATTAAGTAAAAAAATTAAATTAAATTAAAAAGTTCAATTAAAATATGTTCCTTGAATGGGATAGAAGGGTTGTTGTCTTTAGAATCAAGTTTTATGATCTGCTTTTATAATTCCTTGTACCCAGATTTCTCACCCAAAAACATCGGCCTCATGCTTCCTGCATTGTTAGTCCGCACTCTAGATTCACTGTCTTCACTCTGAAGGATGGATTCCTATCCTTGGCTGCTCACTTAGAATAACTAGAGTACCTGGCCCTCACCCTCATGATCCCCTGCTTCAACTTTCCTTTCTAATGAAAAGCAGATTGGAATGAAAAGAGTTTAGACTTTGCATTCACAGATCTGAACTTGAATCTTAGCACTGCAACTTATTAGGTGGAGGCAATATACTGTATTTTACTCTAGTCTGAAGGTCAGCAAAAGTTTCTGATTCCCAAATTGCTATTAGACTTACACCACATCAGTATTGTTTGTTTTTGTTTTTCTTATAATATTGCTGATTTGTTGACTGTGGAGTGTCACCTTGTCTAAGATCCGAAGTTTAGTTTTTACAACATAGAGACTTTCTGGCTTGTAGATACATTTACCAAATGCGACTTTATTTGTTTCAGATATTATGTTCTTATTTGTCTTTAAACAACTCTGGCTATCCCTGTGAAGCTCAATTTGTGCTCTCTAGGAGCATCCTTTATCCTTTCTGCCTATTCTGGACTCCTGAAATGTCTACAGATGACCTCTGTTCCTCAATGGACTGTGGTAAATAGAGCTTATAGATTTCCCCAACTGACTCTGATTTGCTAATGAAAAAAATAAAACTCTTATTAAGTTTTCTGTCCTGGAACATACTTCCCATTACTTAGAAGTCTCTCCTTTATGTCGCCAAATGCTCTCCCCCACTTCCCAAAAACAATGAACAGTTGCTGCTGCTCTAATATGATTTTACTAGCGCTGTTGAGAGTTTTACTGTTTCCACCTTGATTATGTGTGAATTACATTATATATATATATATATATATATATATATATATATATATATATAATTTATTTTTTGTTGTTATTGTTCTCAGGTGACCATTAATCATTTATTATCAGAAATTACAGAAAAGTACTTTTTTTTAACACTTAGTTTGAGAGAAAAGTAAATTCTGTTTTACTTAATTTTTGTTTTAACATTCTCCTGTCAAGTAGTGGTACCATGAAAAGAATGCTCATAAAATGTAAAGCTTTTTATTGGTTAGTAAGTAAAAATGTAAGTGTCTAAGCAGAGAGCCTGGCTCTGTCAGCCTTGTCAGAGTATGTTATGGACCCTGCTGAGAGCATGGAAAAGGAGCATCACTCCACTCAGACTATGCAGAAGGCAAAATGACAGGGGTTGATGCTCACATTTCACCTGACTTTCGGGTACAGAGATAAAAATTCTGATCCAGCCAATTGTGTATTTTAAGTTTATTTTCCAATAGTAGGTGGTGAATGTGCATGAAATTATGCCCTTCTTTCTGTTGATCATATGCGGCCAATGTAGTGTGAATATTAAGAATGGCTGGGACTGAGCCCCTGGAAATGGAATTAGGAGAAACCACCAGCTTTAATGATGTTCACACATCCAATCTCAGATTCCTTTGTGCTCTGCTCAAACTGAACATTCACAAATATTTTTTCTTTTGAATTTTTTTTTTTCTTTTTAGATTGGAGAACAGTGTGCCCTTCCAGGACCCATCAACTCCAAGTCAAGTAGCTGGTTTCAATCCAATTGTGGAGGGTGCAGCTCACTGGTCCATGTGGGAATCGAACTGGCAACCTTGGTGTTATGAGCACCGTGCTCTAACTTTTTTTTTTTTTTTTTTTGAGGGCAGTGTCACTGGCCCTCATATGTGGGACCCGAACCGGGGTCGCTAGCTTCCCAAGCCAGCGCTTAACCACCGCGCCACTCGGCTGGCCCAGCACCGTGCTCTAAATAACTGAGCCAACTGGCTGCCCAATTCACAAATATTTTGATAGATCACATTAATACTAAGAACTTTAGTATTATAAGAAATTATGGGCAATAATTATAGCATGCGATGGTTTATAAAAATGAAATGTGTCATGTTGTTTGATTAGCTTTTCTTAATTTCTTCATCTATAAAATGAGAATTTTATGATCTGTTCTATCTTTCTCAAGAGAGTTATTTCGAGAATCAAAAGTAGGGAGATCAAAGTACACTTTGAGCTACAGAAATTAATTATTAATTATTAATCCCATCTTATTAATAACATGAGATATTAAAATTGTCATTGATATGAACCTCATGTTAGCTTAGAAGCAGTTTCACAATATTCTAGAATTTTAAAATTTTAATGACTGTTTGAGATCATTTGGCATGGTTAATTTTCTCATTTTGGGCAGTAAAGATTTTGGAGAGTGTACGGTTAAATATTATTCAACTTTACCCAGAAAATAAACGAAGAATTTAGTTCTTCAAACCCTTAGCTCAGTTCACTTTCTAGGGTATTATCATTTTTTAATTAAAAAAGCATATAAAATATTGTTTCCACATCACAGTATGGTGACCACACACACACACACACACACACACACACACACACCCCTTAATAATAAAACAATGAAACAATGAAACAAAGTATTTACAAACAGGGTGATGTTATTTCCTACTATTTTTCATTATCTTCAGCTACATGAAACTGGTTGCCAGTCCTCAGAGTGATTTTTAAAACTTTTTCTCTTCTTTTCTCTTCAATTATGTGTATTTGTTTTTTTGTTTGTTTGTTTTTTCCCCACTGTCTTCTCCTGGGGCAAAAATAATATTTACTTTACACCTATAAGTATCCCCAATTATTCAATGACTCTTGCTGAGATCTATAGCATAAAAAGAATGAAAGTAATATAAATAAAAATAACTGTATGTTATTTTATGACTGTGTAAGTTAGAATTTATTGCTCACATTTTACCAATCAGGTTGTCAGAAAAGTCGTGACGCATTTTGCAATGAAAAACAGAAAAAAACATGATGACTTTCCTGACAACCCAATATATATAATTTTACATCTTACAAAGCACGTTTATGAATTTAGTCACATCTAATTCTCAAGACAACTGTGTGAGTTAGAATTTATTGCTCACATTTTACCAATTAGGGAAGTAAGGCTTGAAGAATTTTTCGCCTAGCACAAGTATCACACTTAACCAGTGGTAGAGACCAGATGTTAGAGCTCTGACTAAAATCCGATCATTTTCTAGGACTGCTCACTGCTTCTTCTTCAGTATCTGAGTGTGTTGCACCTCTCTCCTCTGCATTTACAGGACTCATATGTAATTTAGATGGATACGCTGGAATTTAGTTAGCAGGACATGGAAAAATGCCAAGCACTAAACTATATTGTGATAATATAAAAGCAACAGCAATCCTAGCAACTTCATTATTTAAGCAACTTCAATATTAAATATCACATAATTTATTTACTTTAATCCCAACATGACTTAGTTGCTATAGATAGCACTGAAATACAGTGACTATAACCTTTTTCTATTAACTACAAACAGTTAATGATCCAAAATCCTTACAGTATTGATGTAGTGTCTTGCCTGAGACCCATTTCCATCCATAAACCCTGGCCTTGTCTTCAAACTCTAAAACGAATTTTTAAAATATTTTCTTTAAGGTAGCATAATGTTGCAGTCTTTTGACTGCAAGTTTTAATTTTGGAAACTGCCAGAATTCCTTTTGGGTTCAGACTGGTGAAGAAACTTGACGACCAAGTATAATTATATGTTCTAGAAGTAAAACAAACAGTTCTGTACTGGTAAGACCTTAGGTGAATACCAAATTTGAAGCAAGTTATATACTTTACTTTCAAAATTACTTGTAATTGTTTTTTTCAATAACCAAACCGATTTACTACCTTACATTCCTTAGTGATGTTCTCTACTACCCAGAGAAATTTTCTTTCTTTGTTATGACATTATTATATACCACTTCCATCTAACCTTTTTTTTTTTTTTTTAAGATTTTTTATTGGGGAATTGAGGAAGGGAAACAGACAAGTTGCTGTCCTTTTGTTCTTCAGTCTAGTTGTGGAGGATGTTGCTTCACTGGCCCATGTTGGCATTATCGTTGCGCTTTTCCTGGATGAGGCAGTTGCTCGATGGTCATTGGATGGCCGCTCAGGGCAGCTCATGAAAGCTCACACCAGCTGCTGGCCAGCCCCACTGCAGCCTTCACTGTCGACTGCCGCTCACAGCAGCCCAGCTCCAGGTGGAGCTGTTGTTCACCATCTTAGCTGTAGAGGGCGCAGCGTCACTGGCCCTCATTTGGGATCTGAACTGGGGCCCTGCTGCTCAGAGCTGGCATCCCAAGCCAACTCTTAATGAACACACCACTTGGCCGGCCCCATCTAACCTTTTATAATTCACTTTTTCAATTGATCTATGTATACTAGGTTACTTATAAAATGTCACATCAGCTATTAGTATACATTAATTTTGGAATAAACAAGTCTGTGTGTGTGAAAGAGAAATGGTAAAGCAAGAGCAAGAGGTAAAAAGTGAGAAAGTAAAGGGAAACCTATGTTAACTCTAACTGGAGTGCACGGCTAACATTCAGGATGATATTTCTGATAGGTTGGATTTGCTTGTGGTAAAATTTAGCTGAATTTCAGAGAATGAATACAGACAGGGTGACAAAAACAATGTATACACATTTTAAGAAAGGGAAACTGTATTAAAATTGTAATACTCAATATACTCTGATAACAAAAGATGAATACAAGTCATGTTTTAATTCTGCAACTACAAGAGGTGCCCAAAGTGGTTACCATCAGCATCCAGACACTTCTGATTATGACAAACTACTGTTTGAGCAACGTTGACTAAAGTATCCACTTGTATACATATTTTGGCACCCTGGTTTGTGCGTGTGCATGTGCGTGTGTGTGTGTGTGTGTGTGTGTATAAACTTTCAAGACTTGTACCATAAAATCCACCAAAAAACTACAATAGTTTAAGAGCTCTATTGAGCAACTTTTCCTAAACATCTACTTGCAATTTCTTAAGGCCTAAGTAAAACCTGAAAACATGCTATTGAACAGTACTTTTTACTTCATTTACTAATTTTAAGATTTTTGATACCATTACTATTTCTGAAAACAAACCCCTGTCCCTGCCCTGATATTAAGACAAACACAATGTAAGAAAGATATTGAAAATAGAGTCATTTGCCCCCAATTTTCCTTGGTACTGCACTGATAACCAGTCAAACACAAAGGTGCTTCAAGAAATTTTCTGAAAACTAGTTGGTTTCAGCTAGGTTTTACCTTTGAAGCCAGATTTTCTTTAATTACTTTGAAGGACTTGCAAACAACCTTTCAGGCAGAGGATGGTGTCTGGAGTTCCATCTAAATTGAGGGTGAGTTAAAAGCACAGTGAACATGGGGAATCACTCTAGAGGTTTCAAATAGAAAGAACAGGTTTTTCCTCTGAAAGCCACACTAATGAGCAGCAGGAGCTTTTTTATATCCACCCTGCCTCTGTTGGATGCCCCCTTCTCAACTCCATTAGGAGACATGGCATGAAGTTTAGAATTTAAAGTGGAGGTAGGAGAAGTAAGTTGCATTTTTAGCTTTTGAAGGGGACATCATAACACATTTCCAGAGTGGTCAAACCAGAAAAATAGTACAGGAAGTACATACAGAATAAACAGATGTGCCTTTCCATCATATGCATATAATTGTCTCTAAAGGAAATGTGCTTCTACCAAGGCACAGAAGCTTCACCCCCTGCAGAGAAAGCTGTTTTGTCATTAGAGGCAATATGTCCTCTTTACCATCAACATCAAACACCATCACCATCATCACGACCATATTCAGGATGAACACTTGCTGGAAATGTGCTACATTCCAAACACTGGTATGAGTACTTCACATGTATTAAATCATTTAATTGTCACAACATTCCTATGAGATACAAAATATTTTATCTCCACATCCCAGAAGGGGAAACTGACAGGCAAAGAAGGGAGCTAATATGCAAAATATTTCACAGATAGTAATTAATGCATTCAGAATTCAAGAATATGCCGTCTGACTCAAGAGTTTAACCTCTTAATAACTAAACTCTCTTTTCTCCCTGTAGCAGTTCTAGAATCAAACGATAGTGGGTTAAATTATGAGGCCTGCCACTCATTAATTTTGGGACTATGGACAAGTAAGAGACATATTAACTCTCAGTTGCCTCATTAATAGAATTAAGCAAATAAAAATTAACTATTTCACAAAGATGGAGAAATTTTAAACAAAAGGATTATTTGAATGCTTCACATAATGTCTAAAAGTGAAAAATAACCCTAAGATACCAAAGCAATCGTTTAGTAATTTGCGTGTGTATGTGTGCATGCGAACGCATATGTGTGTGGATGTGAGAAGAAGAATTAATCAAATTTGATGTTTCCCCAGAGATTAATTTAGGCACTCTGAAAATCTTGATTGATTAGTAGTCAAGGAGGCTTTTAATTTAAGTGCTTAATTAATTTAGCTGATGGGATAAACAACACCAGAGGACATAAGGAGTGACAGGCAGGTCAGGGTCCAGATTTTTGGTCCTTTAGTTCTGCTTCAGAGCACCAGAGCCTTTTTGTTTTTTTTTTCCTTTTCCTTTTTGGTCTCACTCCTCATTCCTTATTCTCCCATATCCATATTATTTTTTTTATTGTAAGGAAGAAGAGGATTTGTTAACATTGGAACCTGGGAAGCAGCATACAAGCCCAATATCTTCTCCACGCCCTCTCTTTCACAAACCTGAAGCCCTGAGGGTAAAAGATTACCCTGAGGCTGCAGGTGTCCTGGCAATGGTTTGCTGGGATATTGCTGTAAAGGAGATTTGCTGTGTCCCCCTGCCTCACACAACATCCGAGAATTCTTGTTGCTCTGCCACATCATGTTATTCTGCAGTGTTTGCTTCACAAAATCATTTCACAAAGATTATAAGCCAATCACATCTGTGGCTTTATATTATAATCAAAAACTGTTGAATGACTCAGACTCAGGACAAGTTTAGGCAGGATACTAAATTTCCTAGATTAGAGTAAATGGAGGACCAGGTACACAGTCAACCATAGCATTTTCCATTCCACCCAATAGAGCTGCTGGGCAAGTTAGCACAATTTGCTTTTGAGGGTAAAAAACGGAACACAGAACTAAACCTGGCAAGTTCAGGGGAGGCCAGCAGGACCTACAAACTCTGAGACTGAAAGAAATCACATAGGATGGTCTGAACATAAAAATTCCTAAAAGCGATCATGGCAGATAGTCACATACTTGGCCTGTAGCTTCCTTGACGAAGGTCAATCTTTACCTTATATGAGCCCATCAATTGTCTTTCTGCATCTAAGGTAACTTACCCTTGGAATGTTAATCTTCTCCAGACCTCTCAAGGTACAACCAACAGCACCAGAGCAGGAGGCCACAGAATCCTTCATTGTTATCTTGTTCCCCAAATACCATCTCTGCTGTAAATGTTAATTGTTAACTGTTCTGTACCCACCAATGTAAAAGAAGTATGTGTTCTTTTGTTTTACTTTTATCCCATCTCAGAGACCCCAACTCCTTTGCTTTCTCCCACCCCCTTAATCTACCACCAATGGATTTCATGTAACCTTCCTTATGACTCCTCTTCTGATTCTAGTGTATAAAATAAGTCGCAAAAGTGCCATTCTCCAGAGCACTTTCTTAATCTGTTGAGATTTTGCTTTCTGGCAATTGTAGTCACTTTGGCTCAAATAAACTCATTAAGATTCTCAACAGGTTTGGATGTTTCTTTTGTCGACACTTTTCTGATTGTATTTTCAGACATCTGGATTCCTTGATCCTCATGGAAGACTGAGCAGTGCCAGAAAAGACTATGCAGCTTTACTGTAAAAAGATTTTTGAAAATCAGGTAAGCTGCTGTAATGGTACAGGTTGGAAGTTCCCCAAATATGATATTATCAAATACTAAACTGATTTCTCTAAACAATGTTCCATTAGAAAATTTCCATTTTCGACCTTGCTTTTCCTGAAACACCTTTCACAGCTCTCTCTCCAAGGGCTATTCTGTCAATGTCATTTTTTTTCTTTTTTTGAGTTAAAACTATTTTGCGGTTATAGTTTTACTTTCAAATACATCACATAAAGCCAATTATCTGTTCTGTTTTTGCTCCCACAATCAATATGATCTGCAATAAATGGTCTGAGTATACTACAGAGGTTCTCTTTGTTTTAGGTTAGCCCAAGAAGTTAGTGATTTTAGTCTAACTCTAAAATGCAAATTTGCTAAAGCAGTTTCTCCTGAACATTTATGTAGCATAAGAAAATATCAGCCTTCTGAATCAATGTAAAACATTAAATCACAGAAGCACTGGTCAGAGACTTTTTAAAAATAAGTTTTTCAATCATGGCTGATAAGTGAATTAGTTATACCTCTGCTTTAGGAATAGAGTTACTTGCTTCCACAGACCTCATGTTCTGTAATTTTGAAACTTTCTTTACAGCTTTATCAAAGGCATCTTTTATTCAGAGCTCCTATTGTATGCTTATTAATAATAAAAGTTACCAGTTACTTTTTCTTATTGTGATCCAGAAACAATGTCATATGGACTGGTTTGTGTCTCCTCAATTCTTAAGTTGAAGCCCTAAGCCCCAGTGTGACTGTATTTGGGGATAGGGCCTTTAAGAAAGTAGTTAAGTGCTGACAGAGTGGCGCGTTGGTTAAGAGCTGGCTTGGGACACCAGTGGCCCTGGTTCGGATCCCACATATGAGGGCAAGTGACACTGCCCTCTACAGCTAAGATGGTGAACAACAGCTCAACCTGGAGCTGGGCTGCATGAGTCCCAGCGACAGTGTAGGCTGCAGCCCCTGTTTCAGTGGGCTGCCATAGGCTACAGTGAGTGGTCGGCATCCAGCGTAAGCAGCTGGCAGCTGGAGTGAGCTGCCAAGAGCTACTGTGAGCAGCTGTCCAGAGGCTGTCGACAGATCTGCCTCACCCGGGAAGAGCACAGTGATAATCCAACATGGGCCAGTGAAGCAATGTCCTCCACAACTAGACTGAAAAACACAAGGGCAGCAACTTGTCTGTTCCTCCCCCAATTTCCCAATAAAAATCTTTAAAAAAAAAATAGTTAAGGCTAAGTGAGGTCATAGGGGTGGGCTTCAGTCCAATAGGGTGGCGTCCCTAAGAGAAGAAGAGGAGACACCAGTGACGCCTACCCTCCACAGCTGCCTGGGGCAAAGAAAGGATGTCCTCAGATGTTCATTAATGGGAATCGACCAAGATGACCTTAATATTCCCTTCAGCCTAATCTTTAAAAAGGTTTTTTGTTTTGTTTTGTTTTTCCTGACAATGGGCCCCTGACTTCTCTTTTCTTAAGAGTATTTACTTTAAAAAGCTTACAATGATATATCCTTTCTCTGCCCCTTCAAAATGTATGTAAACCCTCTCCCAGCCTCTTGCCAATTTTAAAGTTCAGGAGATGTCTTTCTCAGGGACCTGAGAACCATCTTTTTGAAATGTAAACATTGAAAGAAATAGTGCTCCTATCTCCAGGTCTCCACGGGAGAGCAGGAGACTCATTTGGATGAGCATCAATGAGCAAATAGAGCTGACCTAATCATGGAGGAAAACATTACAAACGCAGGGATAATTCAATGTGCTCTCCACATCCTGCTCACCAATGCCCCCACCTATCATCTAGGATTTTTTCACCAGCTCACCCCAGCACTTCAGAACACCCCCAACTTTTGTTTCAACAGAGTTCAGTTCAGCCTTTCTCCCCTATCACAATGGTCTTGAATAAAGTTCTTTGCCTGTTTAACTTTGTTAAGTCCAATTTTTGCTTTGGCAGCTTTAAAGGGACCCAGAAACTAAATATCTAGGATGGAATGTCAGCAAAATTTACTTTTTAAAAATATAGGAAGAGGAGAGTGACACAATGGAAAAAGTGTAAGATACAGAAACCTCGAGATTTATGTTCAGGGGCTGTCAGAACTAATCATTCAGATATTTGGGTCATTGAAAGTAGACCAGTAAGCACCCCGTTTTCAAAATACGTGTCTTAGTTTGCGTTCCCCGGAGGTATACCCTAAGGCAAGGATTCTAGTGCAAGTCTCTTGTTGATTTGAAAGAAGCACCAGTGGTAATGTGAGACTAGGAGAAAGGGCAGCCAATAAAGATTACCTCTTCAAGCCAGCTACTGGTGGAGGTGAATAGGGATTAATCTCTCCTGGGAAACTTTGGGAGTCAGTGTAAAACAAAACACACAAAATGTGAGGGACCTGGAGTATTTGTACACCACCTCTTGTTAGACACTGTTTGAGGGTCAAGGTAAGTAATTCCCAGCACTTCTTTCCTGCAAAGTAGTCAGGAAAAAATCTGTGTCAGCGGAGTTTGCAGGGTATTAAAAAAAAAAATCCTCAGAAAATGGGATGCCAGTACTGGGCCCTAAAGAAGCTTGTGCTACAATTGCAAGGGCGAGAGGAAATTACACCGATAGTCAGGTGCAATATGTTAATCAATGTTACTTCTAGAATGGCACTACATGGTCCCCCCCCCTAAAAAAAAAAAAAAGGTAGGAAAATGGTTAATCAAACATAAATTGGTTCTTAACTTTATGACTTCTCAAATATTTTAGTATATGAATGCAAATATACATTGAATAGCTTTAAGATGACAATATTTTATTTAAATTTATCAATTATTTTGGTGGATAAATGTTGTAGGACTAGTGTTTCTCATTACACACTTTGGGAATCACCAATATAGCCACTTGTCAAATGAGAAAAATTAGATCACGTAATAGGAGCTTTTCGTTATTTGTAACATTGTTGACACCATCTTACCTTAAATTCTATCTGTTCTTCTTGTGGTCTTTAGTTCAGTGAATACATGTTAAGTATTATAAGTGGTAATAGAGATATGGGGGAAAATAAAGCAAGGAAGAAGGATGGAGTGTGTAGGGGTAATCGTTTCAATTTTAAAGCAGATAGTTTGGTAAGGCCTCAAAGAAGGTGAGGACCCAAAGGATGCAAGGGATGAAGTCTTATAAGGATATCATTTCAGGCAGATTGAACTATGAATGAAAAGGCCTCGAGGTAGGAGTTAACCTCATCTATGAAGGAGTAAAGTGTGGGCAGAAAGGAATGGGCTAGAGGGGGCATAGCAGGAGAAAATTCAGATGGGATTGGTAGGGCCATGTCACATTATAGCCTGCCTGTCTGCCCCCATACACCTCTCCATAAAGACAGATCATTACTTCAACGTTATGCCTACTCTGTATCCCTGTTTAGCCCCACAAGATGGCTGGTTAGTCAAAGACGGATAAGATTCCTCAAGGGAGGAACAACCTAAGACAGGCATAGTCATGTGGGCACTAAAAGGAGAAATCATGGAGTTGATGAAAGTGGGCACAGACCCCCCGTCTTGGAGCTGACAGCCAGCTTATGGACTTAATGATGTGATAACATCTGTCCTCCGTGTAATCCTATCATGAGGTTTCTGTCCCTTAGGGAGGTGCATGTAAATAGATCATGGGACTTTTGGTAATGGCAGCCTGCAGGCATGGGTGATTTAGCCCAGAGATTAATTCTTAGGTGTGAGACACACAGACCATGGGAAGATCCTTTCATGTGTAAGAGAATAAAAGGAACAGTCAGGCCCAATTCAGGGCTCTAGTCCATGAGGCTGGGGTCCCCTGGGCCCGAACTGCTTTCTGCTTTATCTTGTGTCTCTCTTTCTTAACCTTTGGCTGTCCCTTCACTCCTACCTACCCTGTTGTGCAGGACACGACAGGGCCAGATCAAATGGGGTATTTTGTTTCATAGTAACTACTTTGACTTTTAATTTATGTGAGAAGTAGAGCTGGAGGGCTTAAGTGAAAGCATAAAATACTGTCACATTTTAACATGAGGATTCTACTATGTTAGAAATAGATTTTAGAGGCAAAATAGAATCAGGATGACAAGTTAGAATGCCTTTACAATTTTCCAGGCAAAAGTGTTGGTGGTTAGAACTGGTGAGGCAACACAGGTGATGGGAGTAGATGGAATACAAATAGATTTTAAGATGTAGCTGGAAGGGTGTAATCACAGACCCAATTTTGGGCCTGAATAAATGTGAGACATTAAGATGACTTCAAGATTTTGAGCTGGGCAGTGGAAGGAACAAATAGAGTTTCAATGATCTATTTATAGAATAGTGTAGGTGGAGCAACATTGAAATAGAAAGAATATAAGTAGCTCAGTTGTGAATACCAATTTTGAGAGACTTACTAGTTATCCAAGAATTACAAAAGTAGTTCTACATGTGGATCTAGAACTCAGGAAAGAGGACTAGGTTTGACATATATATTCATCAATAGAGGCTAGATGAGATGACCTATATGTAAAATTATAAAATATAAAATTATAGAAGGACAGATCAAATATTGTATTATATACATATAATATAAAAGTGCTTTTACATACTAAGCATGTTTGCCAAACATTTCTTTGATATTGAACATCACTTTGAGATTCTTGTTTAAAGTAAAGCATAGGTCAGAAGAAAACCTGAAAAGGAAATAAGAATAAACTGCTTAACTTGAAAAATATACCTCTTTACTTCCCCCCTTTCACTTCTAAGCTCACTGTTCACAAGTAAACTGAAACTCTAGGAACTCAAGCTGTGTCAAGTGTCAATAAATTCCAATTTACACCCTGTCATGCAGCCATTTAGTGGTTGCTCTTATATACAGCAAGCTGACTTCACAGCTGAGCTTCTGTTTCAAGCAATTCAATGAGTCTCTTAACCTTTCTTTCAATTTAAAAAAAGACAAACTGTTCCTTGGCCCATTTCATGGAGCTGAAGTGACAACCTGTGAGATTATGTCTGCAAAGCTTTTGAATAGCTCACAGAAAAGGATGTTAGATGTTCTCAAAAACAAGTGGCTGGCTTTTCTGGTCCAGAATATAAAGAGGAAACGCATATATTAGATTTGTCCTGTATATTTACATGGGTTGGGGAAAAGAGAAGATTGTTACCTAAAAAGAGGATACAAATGCCCTATGGTTGCCCAAAGACAGTTATATGACTCTCTCAGAAAAGTCTCCAATGACTAGGTAATGATTTCTTAAGCATTCACCGGGCACAAACACCTCAAAAGATGCACATGAAACCTTCAAAGGCATAAGGGCACTGAACCTGGGAAAGCAACCCTCTCCCTGTGTCCAAGCTTGTGGTACTAATTTTATACCCAGTTGCTCAGGTTATCAGTCAAGGACTCATTCTAGCCTCCTTCATTCACCACCTTCCATACATCCCCAAATCCTCCCACTCCTCTTTCTCACCCGGTTTCTATGTGCTCCTTGTCTCTTTATCCTCACCGCTTCTGCTTTAATCTTTAGGGGCCTCATTTTCTTATCTTGGCTATTGTGAGTCTCTCATCTGATCTTCTTGCCTTCAGTCATATGATTTCTCCATTTCTTACTCCTTATGGGTAGCCTTCAAGGTTTCCCTTGGTCTGACCTCTAATCCTTCCATCCAATCCTATTCCCTTTCATTCTCTCAGGTATAGCCTTTGCTTTACATTTGCTAAGTGATTTTTAGTTCTCCAAAAGCACAATTGTGTTTCACACATCTGGGTTTTGCATATGCCTTCCTTTCTTTTACATGAGAAGCAGCATGATGAAGAGGTTAGGAGCAAAGCCTTTAGAAGCAAGTGCTTGTGTTGCTAACCTTTTCTATGTGTATGATCTGGGCCTCAGTTCCTCATTACTAGAAGCGTGATAGTATTACCACTTTACAGAGCAGTTATTGGGACTAAATGAGACGATTGATTCATTTAGCACATATTAAGGAATCAGTAGTGTTACTTTTGGTTATTATATTTTAGCCATAATATAATAAGGCTCAAATTGCTTATATGCTTTTTGTGAAACCATTCCTACCACCTTGTTACCCTGTCACTATTGCAACTGATCACACGCCCTTTGGTTCTACTTCTCTTCACCGTGTAGACAATAGTTAAAACTTGCACGTGTTTGAAATGATTGCTTACACATCTGCCTTGGGAATTTATGGAATATACTCCTTGGTCTTAGTTATCCCAATATTTCTATGACGACTTCTGGCAAAGAATAAACACTTAACAAAGAAAGAAAAATAAAAACTATACCAAGTAATCTCCATCACAAAATATCTGAAAAATACAAAATGAGTCTCTCCTTATTGTTCCTGATAATATGGGAGTCCAGGAGCTTCATGGGAGAAATGAGTGTTTTGTTCTTCTAATTCTTCTCCTTCCTCTTCTCCTCCTTCATCTCCCTCCTCCTCTTCCCCTCCCCCTCCTTCTTTTTTTTCCCTTCATAAATGTGAATGTTCTCTTTCCTTACACTCTAATAACTTTTCTATAGAGAGAATTCTTTCTGTTTCGTTTCAGTTTTACTTTTGTACTAATTCCCTTCCCACTTACAAATGACTTTTTCTTTGACCTTCAAACCTAAAGTGGTTTGTTTGCTCAGCTATACGTCCCATAGGGCTCCTGATAGTTCCATCTCTGCATGCTCCAGAGGAGCAAGTTATATAAAATTGAGTAAGGAGCCCCTATTTTACAAAAAATGTTTCATAGCTGAACTATTTGGGTGCAGTATTGATTATTATTAAGCTGTCTTTCCTGAACACATTAATGTCATAACTTGAGAGTGAAAGACTGAATTGTTTTATTTTAAAATGCAAGTGTTAATTTAAATTGGAAATGTTTAATCGTTTAATCCTCCATAATTAGACCCCAGCATAAATCTGTATAAAAAATGGTAACATTAGTGAATTTCTATAATTATTAATATAATTTCAGTAAAAACATTAAAATATTATATGTTTAAGTAAATGAACTTGTGACAGTCCATTGATTTTTCGTTCTTAAGGTCAATATTTCTGCTATTGCTTTTTGAAAGGAGTTTGTCTATTGATTTTGCTGCATGATGAATTAAATAAAAATAATGCATGTTTGGTGGTAATCAAAAGTTAATCAGAGGTTTAGCTTTAGGCATTTTTAAGAATATTGAATTGGATTTCTTACTACTTCCATATTTGTCCTTAGGAAATGAGTCAAAAATATCATCGATCGTAAATTGTGCTTGCCTCAATATTAAAACATCCTAGCTCTATGAAGCCACATAAATATAAGGTGAAAGTGTACACAATTCTTCTCTGAGGACTTCTAGGAGAGTCTTGCTTTTCTGTAAATCCTTGAGGTACTTCATAAGGCATCATCTCTCTTAGCAAAAAGCTTTTATCCTGAAGCCCTCTAGTTTCCCATTTAGTGAATTGCCTTCTGAAGGGTCAGCTTATATCTTAACGTATCAGGTTTAAAGTGCTTAATACTCTAAGTATTATCAAAATAGCTTGGAGGAAATACCTCTTATAAACACGAGAAAGTAATCTTTTACTTTCCATCCCAGCTAAGTACCAGTGTGAGATACAAGATGCTGATCAAACATATTTAAAGGTTTTTGGGTCTGAATGCAGATTTGGGACATACGCTCTAGAGATTAGAAAGATAGTTATTTCCTACAACTAGAAAGTTGAATATATAATAGGGGTAACAATTAAATTCTCAATCGGGTGGTGTATAAACTGATATTTTCAAGCTTTTTTAGACTATTGGAATATTCAGCAATCACAGATTTTGCCCATGTAAGCAGTGTCTTTATATTGGATCTTTGATATATGTGAGTTGTCAAGTAGAAATGCCTGTTTATATGATTCTGTAAACTAAAAGACAAGTTCAAAACAATTTGGCAAGAAAAAAATCAAACATGTAATGACTATATTTTGCAACAAAACTTTTAAGGTTAAGTATTATTTCTGGCATATCTCAAATCAGGACATACAGAATTACGTCATTTGTTTCAATTACTATGATCAATCTTTATTGACGAACATTATTTGGCCTGCTTTCAGTTTTTACTCTTTTTACAGTGTTTTTATAAACACACAAACACATACACACATGAGGTTGGATAATTAAGTTCTCACACTCATCCTAGAAAAAGTGCTACATATCTCATTGCTGAATGTCACCTTCGAAGTACTCCCTTTGGGAAGCTATGCACTAACACCAGCACCTAATCCACCCTTCATAGCGATTTGGAACTCTTTTTCTGGAATGGCCATCAGAGCTATCATCGTATTACCCTTGATGTCCTGAATGTCATCAAACTATCTTTCTTTCAATATTTCCTTTATCTTCGGGTAAAGAAAGAAGTCACTGGGGGCCAGATCAGGTGAGTAGGAAGGATGCTCCAATACAGTTATTTGTTGACTGGCTAAAAAACCCCTCACAGACAGTGCTGTGTGAGCTGGTGCGTTGTCGTGATGCAAGAGCCATGAATTGTTGGTGAAAAGTTCAGGTCGTCTAACTATTTCATGCAGCCTTTTCAGCCCTTCCTAATAGTAAACTTGGTTAACTGTTTGTCCAGTTGGTAGAAATTCATGAGTAATCCCTCTGGTATCAAAAAAGGTTAGTAGCACTGTTATAACAAGTTCATGAACTTAATTGTGTGTGTGTGTGTGTGTGTGTGTGTGTATACAGAGATGCCAACAAATGTATACACATTTTAAGAAAGGAAAACCATATTAAAATAGAAATATTTGATATATACCAACAACAAAAGATGAATACAAGTCACGTTTGACTACTGCAATTACAAGAGATGCTCGAAGTGGTTACTGTCAGTATCCAGACACTTCTGATTACAGGGAGCTACTGCTTGAGCAATGTTGAACAAAGTGTCCATTTGTATACATTTTTTTGGCTAACACACACACACACACACACACACACATAGTGTGTGCGTGTGTATATATATGTATATATATGCATATATATACACAGATATTTTCATGTCTGTTTTATGTGGGATAAATTTGTTATGTACTTAGTCATAAAAGAGAAAAATTGAAAATTATCAACACTATTAGAAGTAATAAAATAGTAAGTGGCCAGTGAAATAATGAAATATATATATTTCATTATTTCACTGTGAAAATTGTGTGTGTATGTGTGTGTGAAAATCAAGAGTTCTTTTATAGGTCATCAATAACTAGTGAATACATGGAATTAGAAAAAAATCCTATTTATAATATCAAGGAAAAATATTAAATGAAAGCATTATGTTTGGGGACTTTCACATCAGAAAAATGCTAAATTTTGGCTATATTCCAAAAGATACCACTTAAACATTATCCATTCAAGGGATTAAAAATCCTCAAAAGAATTAAAGGAATATACTTTCGATATAGTTTCCTGATGCTTTAGATGACAGTTGAAATAAATAATGTCTAACATCCCTTTGAGTGCTGTTATTCTAGAACTCTATTTTATATACTTTTTATACGGAAACATGAGGAAATTTAGAGGACTTTGAAGAGATGTATATTAAGGAAACAGAGAGTAGAATATAAGTTCAAAATTGCCATAGGATGTTTTTCTGCTTGAGGTGATAAGAAACATAAGTTAGACATGATGCCATGGAATCAACAACATAAGATAATTTAAAAAAAAAAATTACACTGGACACTGCAAATAGCAAATATATTTATTTATTATTTATTTTCAGGATGACAGTTTCCCAAGTTCATGTAATCAGTAATGCATGAACAAATTTGAAACCTAAATCTTTTCATAGTGAATTAAATTTCTGCTCACAGAAAAATCATACTCTATCATTTCCTAAAGATGATTTTATTGTAGTTTTCAATAAAGAATATATACTATCAATGTTATTGATCAATCTATATTCATATGGTAAGTAGCATGATGAGGAGTGACATCAGTAACATGGCAAAATAGGAAGCCCTGGATCCGCTTTTCCCCTACAAAAATATTGATTCAACAATAATTCGCTGATCAATCACTTTGTGAGATATCCAGAAACTAGTTAAGAGGCTCACAGGCTCATGCACAATGTGAGCCTCTTTTGATGAGCATAGAACCAGATACATCCAAACTGATTTGGAAATCTGAGACAGCCTGTCTCCAGAATCCCTGCACTCAACAGAACACAAGTAAGATCAGGAAGAATCCCAGCTTCTCCCTGGGGAGGGAAAAAGTTAGACCACATGTCCATGCACCAGCTTTTCTGGAGACTTCCTGAGCGCTGACTTCTATTTTGCCAGTCTAGTAACTCTGAGAGGACCTGGCCTAATGTATCTGTTTGAGGATAATGAGAAAAGAGATTGCACTTGGGATGGTGGTCAGTGTAGCCCCTGCCCCCAGCTAAGTGCAGGAAGAGCAGAAAGTGGGCCTCGCTTCCATCTTCCCCAGGGAGCAAGTGTTGGCCCACATATCCTATGCCTCAGATTTTCCAGGGGATGCCCATAGAACTGGCTTCTGTCTTAGCTGTTTTGGAGTACCAACAGGACTCAGCATACTCTAACTTCCTGGGGTCAGTGAAAACCAAGATGGTAGTTTCATTAGTGTGCAAATAGTCAACACAGCACATACCCCTTGAAGCAGTTCAGAGAGTACAGAACCTAGATCCCAGCTTCTCCTTAAGGAGAGAAAGAGTTGGATAGAACCTCCAACTATCTAAATTTTCTAGTGACTGTCTTAAGGAACTGGCTTCAGTCTCTTTTGTCTTAGAGCTCTGGTGGTACCTAGCATACTGTACACCTGGGGGCCACTAGGAACAAAGAAAGTAGGCTAGACTAGAATAAAGATTTGAGACACCTCCAGAATCTATTGCTTGGGTCTATTGGTGAGGATCTTCTCCTGTGCGAAGCCAGGTCATACAAACTGGAAAAGACGGCTCTTTTGCCTAATGCACTGACTGCAAACAAAATTTCTCAACAAAAGGAAGTCCAGGACTATATGGCTTCACTGGTGAATTCTGCCAAACATTTAAAAAAGAATTAATGCTAATCCTTCTCAAATTCTTCTAAAAAGTTGAAGAGAAGGGAACACTTTTAAACTCATTTCATGAGGTCAGTATTATTCTCATACTGAAGCCACACAAAGACACTGCAGAAAAACTACAGAACAATACCCCTGATGAATATAGATGCAAGAAACCTCAACAATATATTAGCAAAACAAATTCACCAGAACAGTTTAAGGATCGTATAGTATTGCCAAGTGGGATTTATCTCTGGGATATAAGAATATCAATTAATCAATTAATATGATATGCCATGTTAACAGAATGATATAAATCACATGATCATCTCAATAGATGCAGAAAAAGTATTTGGCAAAATGTAATATATTTATGATAAAAACTCTCAACACATTAGGAATATAATAAATTTACCTCAACATAATAAAAGTCACATATGAAAAGCCCACAACTAACATCATCTACTCAATAATGAAGAGCTGACAGGTTTTCTTGTAAGGTCAGGAACAAGGCAAGGATGCTCACTCTCACCATTTCTATTCAACATAGTTGAAAACCCTGGCCAGAACGATTAGGCAAGAAAAAGAAATAAAAGGCATTTGAAGGGGAAAGGAAAAATTGAAATTGTTTCTGTTTGCAGATGACATGATCTAATGCACCAAAAGCTCTAAAGACCCCCAAGAAAAAAACAACTAATAAACAAATTCAGTACAGTTTCAAAATATAAAATCAATATGCAGAAATTAGTTGCATTTTTTTACACTAACAATGAACAATCCAAATAAGTGAAGAATTCAATTAATAAATCAATCCCATTTACAATAGCACCAATAAGAATCAAATGCTTAGGAATAAACATAACCAAGGAGATGAAAACGTAAACTAAAAACTACAAAACACTGATGAAAGAAATTAAAGAAGGCACAAATAGGAAGACATCCTATATTCATAGATTGGAAGGCTTAAGATTGTGGAAATTATTTTCCAGAGCAATCTACTCATTCAATGCAAACCTATTAAAATTCCAATAAAATTTTTACAGAAATAAAAAGAAAAAAATAAATTCATATGGCACCACAAAAGACTTTGAAGAGTCAAATCAATCTTGAGATAGAAGAATAAAGCTAGAGGCATCACAACTTCAGGCTAAATTACAATGGTAGAGTAATTAAAACAATGCAGTGCTGAAAAAAATATAAACACAGACCAAGGGAACAGAATAGAGAGCCCAGAAATAAATCCACACATAAACAGTCAACAAATCTTTGACAGGGGTGTCATGAATATACACTGAGAAGAGAATAGTCTCTGCAGTAAATGGTGTTAGGAAAACTGGATATTCACATGTAAAATAAAAAATTGGAACTTTATTTTCATCACACACAAAATCAACTCAAAATGGATTAAAGACTTAAATGTAGGACCTGAAACTGTAAAACTCTTAGAAGAAAACCTAGAGGAAACTTTTCATGACATTGATCTTGGCAATGTTTCGCAAATATGACACCAAAAACACAGGTAACAAAAGCAAAAATAGACAAGTGGGACTACATCAAACTAAAAAGAAAGCACATTAAAGAAAACAAATAACAGTGAAAAGCCAATCTAAAGACTGGAATAAACATGTTTGTAAACTATATATATGATCAGGGATAAATATCCAAAATATGTAAGAAATTCCTGTAATTTAATAGCCACAAAAACTAATTACCCAATTAAAAAGTGCGCTAAAAACTTTAGTAGACATTTCTCCAAGAAGACAAATGGCCAATGGGTATATTAAAAGACTCTCAACATTACTACTCATTAGGAAAATGCAAATCAAGAGCACAATGAAATATCACACCTGTCCAGATGGCTATTATCCAAAACAAAACAAAAGATTACAAGTGTTGGCAAGAATGTGAGGGAACCAAACTGTCAGAGTAAAAAATGGTGAAAGCCAGTATGAAAAACATTATGAAGCATTCTAAAAAAATTAAAAATTAAACTATCACAATTCAGCAATATCACGTCAGGCATTTACCCAAAAGAATTAATATCAGGATTGTGACGATATTAGCATTCTCATATTTACTGTAGCACTATTCACAATAGCTAAGATGTGGAAACAACGTAAATGTCTTTCAGTGGATGAATAGATAAAATGTAGTATACACATACAGGAGAATATTACTCAGGCTTTACAGAAAGGAAATTCTGCAAAATGTGACAACATCGGTGAGCCTTGAAGGCAATATGCTAAATGCATTGTCAGTCGCAGAAAGGCAAATGCTGCATTTTTCCACTTCTCAAAAGTATCCAAAATAGTGCAACTCATGGAATCAGAAAATGGAATGGTGTTTGCCAGGGCAGGGGCTGGGAAGTGGAAGGGGAAATGGGGATTGCTCATCGATGAGCATCAAGTTATACAAGATGAGTGTGTTCTGCAGGTCTCCTGTGCTGCACTGTGCCTGCAGTTAACAATATCATATTGTGCATCTCATCGTTTCTTAAGATGATAGATTTTATGTTAAATGTTCTTACTAAAATAAACAAGTTAAATGAAAAAAACAAATAGAATGCCAAAGGTTAGAATGGACAATAATCCTACCCCACCCTCCTCAACCCATCTCCAATACCTAGAAACAGCCACTTTCAACTCATTTAGCTCTTTTTCCCCACTATTAATTTCCATGTTTGTAAATAATATGGATACTACTGTACCTGATTTTTAAATTTTAGATACGATGCAGTGACTTTCAAGAAAGTTAAATGAGATGTTAGCTCTCTTATATACCCTGCTTCATGTCAGTTCCAAACCCCTTAAACTTTTCTTTCTCTGTTTTTTCAATATAACAGTTTTATAATTTTTTTTGGTAAATCATTTAGTGTTTCCATTACTGTAACCATGTAAATCTTTTCCATAGTTAAGCTACAGGAAGTACTCTGATTATATTTCCTTTTTTGTTCAACTCTTGTATTGCATGAAGTTGTTTATTCTCTTTCTTTTGATATATATATATATATATATATATATATATATATATATATATATACCTATATCCAAAACAGACTGGAAATGTTCAATATGCATCTTTTCAAGAAAGGATATGCCAAAGAGTACAGTAACTGTAGGATCATGGCTTTAATTTCCCACACAAGCAAAGTGATGCTCAAGTTGATGCAAAAAAGCCCTCTACCTTATATGGAGCAAGAAATGCCAGATGTTCAACCTGGATTCAGACAAAGAAGAGGCACTTGAGACGTAACTGTGAGCATTCAATGGTACTGGAGCGCTCCAAAGAATTTCAGAGAAAGGTTAGTCCATATTTTGTAGGCTACAGTGAAGTCTTTAACTGCACTGATCATGAAAAGCTATGGGTTGCTCTGAAAGAAATGGGTGTGATTCAGTACTTGATTGTCCTGATGCATAACCTATATTGCAGACAGGAAGCCACTGTCAGAACAGAATGTGGAGACAGAATGGTTTCCTACAGGCAAGGTGTCAGACGAGGGTGCATTTTATCTCCCTATTTGTTCAGTCTGTATGCAGAACGTATCATATGAAAAACTGGGCTAGACTCAGAAGAAGGAGAAGTAAAAATCAATCGAAGGTTAAGAGCTCACTCAAGAGTGCGAGCTGAGCTCTGAGCAACAGCAGTTTGATGCCCAGCCTGAGCTGAGTTGCCGTTGAGCTGCCAACAGGTGGCAGGATGGCTCAGCTGAAAAAAAAAATAATGGAAGAAATTAATAACTGAAGATATACAGATGACACAACCTTACGGGCAGAAAGTAGTAATTATTTGAAACAACTTCTGATGAAAGTGAAAGAAGAAAGTACTAAAGCAGGACTGTATTTGAACACCAAGAAAAGAAAAATCATGACTACAGGAGGAATACACAACTGTAATACAGACAATGAGGACATTGAAATTGTTAAAGATTTTGCTTACCTATGTTTATTCATCAATTCTAATGGGAAGTACAGCCCAGAAATCAAGAGAAGGCTGAGACTTGGAAGGGCAGCAATAGAAGGATTAGGAACAAGATGTACCATGAAAGACCAAGGCAAAGACCATTCACATCCTCCTATTCCCAATTACTTTGTATGGATGTGAAAGTTGTACAGTGAGGAAGGCTGATAGAGAAAAATAGATATTCATTTGAAATATGGTGTTGGATAAGAGCTCTACAGAAACCCTGGGCCACCAGAAAGATGAACAAGTGGGTCCTAGGGCAAATTAAGCCTGAAACATTCATGGGGGCCAAAATAGAAAAAACTGAGGTTGTCCCACTTCAGGCACATCATGAAAATGCAGAGTTCTTTGGAAAAGACAATGATGCTGGGGAAATAGAAGGCAGCATAAAAGAAGGAAGATCAAATAGGAGATGGATTGACTCCATCAAAGCCATAGGAATGCGTGTGCAGCAGCTGAGCAGCGCTGCTGAGGCCCAGACATGGTAGCCATGACCCACTAAAAGGGCCGCCAGGAGCTGGAGCTGCTCCACAGCATGTAACATACACACTATCTAAAACATCTGCAAGTGTCTGATACATGGTGACTTTTTGTAACAAAACCAGTTTTGGGACCTCAATTTAGCACTTTTAAAGCATTTTATGCATGCTATCACATTTGTGGCTCAAAATGAACACATTCACTATATAGAGCAGATCTGTTTTATAGATAAAGAAACTAAACGCTCAGCTGGATGAAAGTCAATTGTCCAAGTAACTAGCAAGTGACAGAAGCAAATCTGGCCCCAGAGTTCCTGAGGCCAAATCCTTTGTTATGTCCGCTGTAACACAGCTGATTCTTAGCAGGGTATTTCTCCCCTTTCTGGCAGATTTCCTCATTAGGTGTAACTGTCAGTACTGGTCTCCAAGGCATCTCATCATTTGCACTTAATACATCAGGGAGTTCATGTTAAGCACCAAATAATTTTCTGTGTGTGATTCTACTGGCAATATAAGAGACTCAGTGACTAGCCTTACTGTGATGCTTGAGCATACCTTATGCCCTGGAAATTGCAATGGACAAGGTGATTGGAATGAGGTTCTGGACTGTAATGAGTATCACTATGTACAAGCCCTTGCCTGGGAGTAGAAAGGTTATTCATAAAGAACAAGAGCTCAGTGACTGTACACTGTGCTGGCAAGTCCTCATAGAACTGATCATCGTTGACCAAGAATGAATAAACATATTTAAAGCAGCTACCATTAAGTATCGAGTCATTTTCTCCTTTAGAAATTGAATATATTGGCTTAGCAGGGAGGGCAGATGTTTATACCTCAGTCACTGGGGAAACCAGGTGTGCTGGCACTGGCTTGTTCAAATCTGAGCAGTCTCGCTGTCACCACAACAGGAGTGTGTTCCGTACATGAGCACCCAGCCCTGACTATCTATATCTTGTCCATCCTTTAAGAACCAGGGCTTATTCCCAGTTTATTTTATAGGCTTCACCAAACACAAGCAATACAGACTGAGACCTAGAAGATTAAATCATATTATATTGCTGGTAGTTGACTTTATTTACCACAAATCAAGCAATTTTATATGTATGTTTTCTCTGAACTCAAAATTTATTATCCTTTCCAAACTGTTGGGATTCAAGAGATATGAGACTGCTTTGGAAAGTTATTAAATAACTACCCCTAATTTTTAAATCTCTAATCCCTAAAGTATAACACATACATAAAATTATCTACATGTGTATGTACCTATACATATGTGTATGTCTGTGTGTGTTTATATGTAATATATAAAATAATAATATATATATATGTATACACAATCTTTGAAAAATAATAATGTATATACACAGTCTTTGAAATATTATATATTAATGAGAAGGGAGGAAACATTTTTATATATGTACCAAACTCTATTTTAGGATCTCTATTCATATTCTCTTACTTCAGCCTTACGGCCTTGAGAATTAAACATCATTGCATCTATTATAAAGAAAAAAAAAATCAGTTCAGAAAGCCAAGTAACTTGATCAAATGTATGCAAGTAATAAACAGTTTGTCAGGTCTCAGCTCCTAGTCCATCTGTCTCCAAAAATCCCTCCTATGTCTATTATACCTCGATGTCCATTACACTTATTTAATACTTCTCACACTTATTTTCACATATAAACTCTATATAAATTAATTCAGGACAAATATTTATCACATACCTATTTGCATCCTTAGAGGGTAAAATGTTTATGTAAAATTTGGATAAAACAATGCTATCTCCCATGCTTGGCATCAACACAAAACCTCCGATATTACCTATGCAATGCAAACTGTGAATCATAAGTTAGCATCTTGTTTACTGTATCAGAATGGGAACCCTGTAATCTATGCCCAAATGAAACCAAGATATGATTGTCATCTTATGGTGAGATCCCTGATGATTGTTTCATATTATAACGTTTTAGTCAAAATATCTCCTCCTGTGATGTACTGGTGTTTGTGTGCATATGCTGAGGGGATGTTTACACTACAGAAGAGTAGACCTTTCACTTTCCACATTTAGGGTCTTTCTGGGGGGCAGCTGCTCAATGAAAATTTATAGATTCCTTGACATCATCTTTAATCTTATCCACCTTTTAGATTCGCTGCTCTCCTTTTTCAATCCGGCTAGGGGAAAATGTAGAACCGAGAGCGTTAGACCTAACATGAACCTGAGCACTCAATTACTTATCCCATGAAGGGCAAAGATCAGCTACAGGTCAGAGACTGGAGCGACCTGACTACAAATACCAGGAACTGCATCTTGGAGCTTTCTGATCATGCTGACGTTAGTAATTAGTGTTAGTATAGCAGTGTGTGAAGGGATTTGGGAATTACAAAGGGCTTTTGGTATGAAGCACAGTATCTTAACCCTTCAAAATCAACTGTTCTCTTTAGGTTTTTGACTGTTCATATAAGAAGATATCTAAGTACAACCTTTGCACAGTTCTAGAAATCATGCAACAGCCACTCAGGAATAGATGAGATATTGACCTGTGGGAAGTTGATAGCACCCCAGTGTCTGACAAGGCCACATTGCCCTGCTCAGCACTGGATATTAGGGATGCTGCCTTATGGTTGGTCATGTAATATCTCCTGCCTCTGTGAACCCATGTGCCTTTTCTTCTATAGGAAACAATATATTCACTACACTTGTGACATGTTCCTGTGGTACCCCAATGAGCTAACTACGCAGCCAATGATGGGTAAGATCTCCTAAAAGAGGGGAGACAACCCAAGCCAGGCGGTAGTTCCGTGGGGAACCCCTGAACTGAGATATTGGGGACTCAAGCCCCTTGGAAACTGAGGCACAGACCTCTGACAAACTCAGGCCAGAAAACTCAGGCCTGTGAGAAGCTGATGCATTTGCCTAAGGGCCCTACTGTGAATAGTCTCCTGGAAGATTAAGTCTTCAGGCCATGAGAGTTCCGGGTAAGAGGCAGCTCTAAGACATCCGCTGACCATGGATTTGTTAATCAGCCTTGTGTGAATTCCTTTGCCCAGTGCCTTGTTGCAGCAGCAGATACTGAAGCTTTGAGAAACGGATGCAGCCCTCTGTAGGATAAGAGAGGTGTGAAACCCTTTTGGTTGCTAGGTATTGTTATTTACAAACGAATAGATTTTAGATGCTTTTACCTTAAACACAGCCACTCCTAGTCTTTTGGTATAGCTCAAGTATACTGTGAGTTTTATGATTGTGTTTAACTGCTAGAATTTAGGATGATTTCTAGATAGTCAAGATAGCTTTAGTAAACATTCTTTAGGTGACTTACAGAAACCAAGTCTGGGTTTCATAGCAATTATCATAATAAAGACAAGGTAATCCTTTAACGGAAGAGTAAGTCACAGTGCACCCTGGAAAGAGCACTTACGGGGAGTAGAGGACTGTGTAAATCCTGAGAACTACAAACCACCGTTAATGATTTGTTGCAGTTTGCATCCTTGAAAATTCTCAATAAAAGCTATGCGCTGACCCGATTCGGGGCTCAGTCGTCTTTGGCTGAGTCCCTTGGTCTCGCTCCTATCTTTCTTCTGTCTCTTGTTTTTCCTTAATCTGCGTCGCCCCTCTCGTGTCCCACTCGCCCTTGCCACGCAGGACGTGACATTGACCTACGTGAAATGTCACTTGCAAACATTAAAGGGAAGGAAAATGGTGTATCAAAAAGGTGCATAACCTGTTTTTAAAAATCTACACCCATTCTTACTTCAACATTATCACTGCTAATTGCCCAGGTGAAACACTGCCCAAGAAATTGCCCAGCAGACACTGCTTATCATTAATCACTGGCTCCAATTTCTTGTTTGCAATAATTAAAGAAGCTACCCAAAATGTGACAAACATGAGTTCCAGCTCCCTTTGTTCCACATCTCTAAATTGAATACCTGTTGTGTCTCAGCACTTAACCTTGTGTCATTTAATATGCTAACATATTTAAAAACAGGCTCTTTGAAAGCAATTTATTTGAAATGGGGGAACATCATAATTAAAAAACACAACTAAAATATAGACTTCATTGGTATTCGGCCTGGTGACAGTTCCTCTTGAAAGAAAACAAAGTTATGTATACAGTACAAAACTACGATTGAATTATGGCATGTAATGACCTGCTAGTTTGGAAACAAGCTAGTGGTTTCCTAATAAACAGCACTGTATAATAAACACATTTTCTTTCCAATTTTGGTTCACCATAAACTACAGTAAATAAATTTCAGATACTGTCTTCTATTTGCTTGGACTAACAATTGCAATACTGCAGTCAGTTCTTTTATTCAACAAACAGTGATTGAGTGATTATTCCTTGCAAGGAACTGTGCTAGTTTCTGGGTTTGCATTAATTTGCATTAGTTTAAACATAAGTAATATATTAATTCTATTCTAATACAACTTATATTCTACCAGGAGACATGATATATTAAATTATTTAATCAAAATTAGGATAACCTATATAAGTTAAAGATATGTATAGAGTACACTATATACTAGGTACTATTCAGAGAACTTGGGATACATCAATGTTCCAAACCTTCAAAGATTTCCGCTCTCATTAGATTACATTCTAGTGGAGAAAGACAAACTATAACAGCCTTTGAAGAGGAGGGAATTGAATGTAATAACTGTTATAGGGACAGTGGGATAATGAAACTTTCTGGATTAACATGCAGGATTGTTGGGCAGTGTTAGATGCCTGTTTGAGATTAATGGTCATGAATGTAAAGTCAGGCTGCAAGTCTGTAAGTTCGGAGATTTTTCTTTTGCGCTGCTTAGCTTCCCAATGCAACACTGGAATAGATGGCTAGTTGGGTTTAATTAGGGTGTTGATTGAATTATTGCTAACACCCTTTCACACTCGTATCACTGTATTATAAATCCACATCCTTGTGTACCCTCATTGTAGGTAGAAAGTATTTATCCAGTCTTTGAGATTTGGGGCTTGATCACGTGACTTATGTGTCCAACTGGGTAACACACATGATGTTATCTGAGACTTATATTATGCCTTCATGAGTGCTGCTATTCTTTTGCTTGCCTGGTCTTCCCATGGGAAGAGCACAAACCTGGTGAACTGCTTGTTCATGGGGATTGGAGATGATTCGAGCAGCCCTGGGCAGAATCTATAACTGATATCCACTCAGCCTATATCCATCCAATTTTAGCACATCTGCAAATGCATTGATGAGAATAAATTGTTATTGTTTTAAGTTCCTTTGGGATGGTTTGTTATGGGAATTCTTGTGGTAATAGCTCACTAATAAACTGGTTGCAGGTTAGCTAAGGAAAGTGTGAGAAAGAAAAGAGATTTAAAAATCGCTGTAAAGAGGCAATTAGAAAGATGAGCTAAGCAATTTAAGCTGAGGAAGAAGGAACGTATGGACATTAACTGGTGTGAGATAAATCATACAACAAATAAATTTTGATATCTGTAGCCTCAAAGGACATTGCCAGACAGATTGGGAGAATTACATGATGAAAACATTCTCCCTTTTCCCAAAAGAGTTTTGGTGTTGTTGGAAAGTCAAATACATTTTCTCTTTCCTGTTCCCATGGCAGAAAAGTGTGAATAGTGTTTGAACCAACTTTGAATTCCTTAAGGGCACACACTGTCCCCAGCTCCTAACACAGTTCTTAGCACATAACCAGAACTCAATGCCTATTTATAGAATGAATTAATAAATCAACCAATTATTCATTAATAAATGAGAAAGAATGATAAAAGGTATGTGTTATTTATAATCTAATCCTTGCTGCTAAAAGCAAAGTTTTAGTTTAATTTAATTCAATTTAATATAATGTATATAACATAACCACAAATGTTGTGAAACTATTTAAAAACCAAGGCAAAATTCAAAAAATGAAAGCTATTAGACAAATGAGCACATTTCTCCTACTGTCATGCTAAAATAAATTAATTTTACTTAGGCACTTATATAAAATACTTAATTGTCTGCAAGTACTTTTTCTCTTTGGTTAACAATTCAACATTATGAATAAAATATGAAATAACTTCTGTATTGGCCAAATCATTTGCAAATTTAACAGAAATATTATATTGAAGAACTACTTGCCATCCAAAACTATCTAAAACATGAACTGTCCATTAACTGTCCAACAATGACAACCATCCTCCATGTAAACAATTGGGGCAAAGTTACAACAATGAGGGTCCTAAGCTGTGTCAGAATGTGGCATTATAAGTGCACTCTTTACAATTTGATTAGAAAGAATGTTTCCAGTCTGACAAACATAGGTTTTCATTTGTTTGTTTGTTTGTTTTGTTTTTAATGACAGAAAAGTTTGAGAGTTGGGGAGAATGAGATGTAAGAAAGGCAGGGAAAGGGCCAGCCGAATGGTGCAGTGGTTAAGTGCTGGCTTGGGAAGCCAGCGGCCCCGGTTCGGGTCCCACATATGAGGGCCAGTGACACTGCCCTCAAAAATAAATAAATAAATAAATAAATAAATAAATAAATAGATAAATAAATAAATAAATAAGAAAGGCAGGGACAGGGGGTATTTCAAAAAAATGGCCTTACAAAAAAAAAGTTCTAAAATTTGAAGCTCTGTGATCTTGGGTGAATCATTTCACTTCTTGGATAATTTCTCATTACCCATATATCATAAGGTACAGAGAATGGATAGGTGATTCCCAATGTCTTTTGAAGTTCTAAGAGTCTGTGATTCTTGGATCCATCTCCAGAATTGTAACTAAGTAATGGCAGGGACAAATTCCTACTTTCAAGGTGAAGATAGGAAAATTTAATTTAATTTAAATGTAAATATCCTTGTCTTTTAACACATTAAAGAAGTTACAAGGTATCTAGAGGGTTTGATTTTTAATAAAATCACAGGTAAGTTCTATGAAAGAGCCATGGAAAGGCCTTGCTATAATGGTGCCATTTGCCTTAAAAAGATAGGCAAACCTCACCTTAGATCCCTAAAGCAAAATGTTTACATCTAAAAAAAACTCATCCATCTAATATTTATTTTATTTATTATTTTTTTATCTGAGCCATCCTGCCACCTGTTGGCAGCTCAGCGGCAGCTCAGCTCAGGCTGGGCATCGAACTGCTGCTGCTCAGAGCTCAGCTCGCTCAAGAGCTCTTAACCAACTGAGCCACTCAGCCAGCTCTCATCCATCTAATATTTAAGGTCATCCCTATCCGTCTTGCATTCTCAAACAATCTGGTCTTTCAGATTGCCCAAATGAGAGCTCAGTTTACTGTTCATTCCCGACCTTCTGGACCAACCTCCACATCTTAAATCATGAACTAAGGAAGGAAATTTACAAGAATCTGGATAATGCTAGTTGCTTCTGAGCATATACAACCCTTATACCCATCAATAGTACCATCCAGCTCTGCAATCATATATTCCAAAGCAATGGGTCAAATGTCTTATATTTATTACTATGAAAAATAAGAGGTTTTTTTTCTCTGTGTGGTGGTTTTCAGATCCGTGTGCAATTTGCCTATGCTCCCTTCTTTTGAATCTAGACTAGCCTTAGTCACTCACATGTAACTAACAGAATGCATTAGAGGTAACACCATGTGCCTTCTGAGTCTAGGAAAGAAGAGGCTGTGCATTCCACCTTGTTTTCTTGGGCCACTTGCTCTTGGGCAAGTTCTCTCAAAAATCTGGCCACTGTGCTTGAGAAGCCCAGGGTACTCTATGAGACAATGTGTAGGTATCACAATTCACAGGTCCAGGTGAACCCGGCCTTCTAGGCACTCTAGCCATGTGCCAAATACTTATTATCTCAGTTTTACATATGAGGAAACAGAGATTTAGAAAACTAAAGTGACTCCACCAAGATCAGAGAGCAGGTGAGTTGGGGAAATAGGATTCAACCACAGTTTCACTCTAGAGCAAAAATGTTAATGCTATGCTGTAGTCTACCCCTGGGCCTAAAAATGAAGAAGAAAAAGAAGTGAGCTTTCAGCTTTGTTAATAATTTCAGTATACACAGATGTAATCCATTGTTAAAAATCATGCTCTTCAAAAAGACATATTCTAAGCATGTCTCACACAGTTGCCTTTCTTATCTGTTTAATTGATTCTATTAATATAATCAACATTCACTTTGCTAATTGCAAGATGCAAAAGGTGCTAGTTTAGTATAAAAGGATTTTAAGGTCTCGTGGTTTTTCTTCCTTCTGTATTCCTTTCTCTTACAGGAAAATCCTGATCTCACCTTGCTGCACACGTTACAAGTTCACTGCTAAGCAATGCTGTGGCATTTAAAATGATGGATTATAAATTTTCCTATTATACTAAAGAATTAAGAACAGGAAAATGTAATTAATCATGGCTGATTTGAATCAGAGGATTTACTTGGGTATTTTTAATTAATTAAATATGCAGATTCTCTAAAACAGTACTTCTAATTCTTTTGTAACTTCTGAGTTTTTGCTAAAGAAATTTCTCTGGGCAAAGTATTTTTTATATGTTTCTCATACGTATAACAATATTATAACATTAAAAACACTATTGCAAATCAGGCGTATTCCCATACTTCCCTTGACACCCCTCTCACGTGCGTGCGCGCGCGCGCGCGCGCGCACACACACACACACACACACACACACTCTTCTACTTTGGATTCCTGCTAGAAAACCTGGGTGGTTCTTCTAACAGCCTCACTGCTTCCCTGACTCTCCTCCCACATCACCTTGCTGACCTTACTTCTCTCAGCTCTGCCCACCACACCTACTCATCATGAGACTGGGTTTTTAAGAATCTTCCAGTGTTTGAGCTACTTACTAATATTAAGAAGAGCATATGTAGCCACAATTTCATCCTATTCTTGAATGGATGAAATTGTTCCTTTATTCATTAAGGGAGAAATAAAAATAAAAAATAAAGATAAGAACAAAAGTCAAATATTCAAGCCCCATTTTCTTTGTGTTTCTTTTACCAAGGAAATTGGCAACATTCCTGCTAAGGCTTGTTACTTCTAAACAGACTACAGTGCACCTCAACAGGCTGCAAAAAAACACACACAAAAAAACCCTGCAAAAGTAACTCTCTTTGTTTGCCTTTGCAAAAGCTCCATCCATGTTTGCATGTGCGGAGATAGGCACCTCCATTTTTCGTGCACTGTTTGTACAAATAACAAATCATCTCATAGAATGGTGGCTGATGAGTGCTGGGAAGAACATCTGTAAAGCAGGCTGAGGGGGTCCTTGACGCCAGTCTCATGGTTAAGATGTGTTAGAAAGACCCAGAATGCGGTAAAGTCACATGCTCCTTTGAGGGAGGAGAAAGGGCAAAAAGAAGGTAACATACGGGGTATAGGTGGCATTCTGGGTACTCCTGCCATAGTGAAAAGGGTAAGTGAGTGGGGAAAAAAGCCTCAGCAGAGGCATGGAGGGGACCCAGCCTATCTGTGTGGAGCAACAGTTCTTGAGGCAGCAGGGCTAGAAGTGGGCACTGGCAGAGAAAAGAAGTAAACCCCACTGCTTCCCCTGGGATTTCAGAATAAGCTGAAATTGGTCCTATGAAGTGACTCACAGGTAGTTTTTGATGGGAATTTTCAAGCACAGCTCTGTATGTTTCAGCCTGGATTACTCTTTTATATTCTCTAATTTCAGTTACTTTAGTTGTGAAATAGGAATCATTATGCCTAATTTATAAGATTACTCTGGGGATTAAATAAAATAAAATTATACATAGATATTGTGTAATATTATAATGAGCACATGAGAACTGATCATTAAGTTTTGATTTTTTAAAATCATAGACATGTTGCCTGGAGAAGGCGTCTATAGGATAACTGCCATGGCTGTGGCAGCTAGAAGCACAAAAAATAAAGAATGCAGATGTTAGAAAATGAGAAAATAAAGAAATGTAACATTAAGTATTTTACTTAGTCATGTATCATATGATAGAGCATATATGCTTACAGGGCAAAACACTGGCTAATAGTAACAATTAATAATAATTCCTGCCATTTTGAAGCACAAACCATATGATAGGTGGGTATTGTCCTCTATTATTTCCCAATGATTACATCAATATATTTTCCTGTTTTGGGGACAGTTACCAAAGGTGAAAATGAGGGTTTGTATTTAAATAGCTTCACACACACACACACACACACACACACACACATTAGTTTCCTAAAAGTTTTTATACTGGTATGGTAATATAGATAGCCTTTTGGGTAGGCCTTTTGGCTTGGGCAGTTGTGACCTGTCTTCACATAATTGAGAGTGAAGAAGAATAAATGTCACACATTTCATATATAAAGGGTCCCTACCCTGGTTATGCAGAAGAAAATTGGAGCTAGATTTGCTCCTACTTGGAGCTGGAGTGGGGCATGGAGTGAGAAATGGAATCATAGTGTGGGAGGGATTCCCATTCTCAGGTTATGGGGGTAGCTATACACATGATACCTGACACTGGACAGATGAGATTAACAGCCCTTTCTTAGTTACATAAACTCACAGCCCGGGGGATGAGGACACTGCCCACCACTCAGGGCCACAGAGGTTCCACTTGGCAACAGCAGGATAAGCAGGGTCTGTGGGAGGGCAGACTTCTTACTGTGATATGAGCCCTGGTTTCCATGTGAGGATGTGACTGGCTTATTTGAACAATTCTGCAAGCTGGCAGGGACTGAAACTCACTTCAGAGATCAGCAGGGACCATGCCTGGTCCCCTGGATGAGAAGGGTTGTTTGGTGAGGGGATTTTATCTGTGGGAGCAGCATGGGAAGGAAAGCTTGTGGATAGGCCATTTGAGGTCCTCCTGGTTTTATTAGATATCATGATAATTGGCCTTACTTTTAGACCTTGCACCACTAAGTTTAGGAACTTGGAGTCCAGGGACATTGAGTGTTAACCTAAGATCACACAATGAGTGGCAATGGCAAAGATGTGACATGAGGCCTCTGACTCCCTGTCCTCCTTCTATATTAGTTCATAATTTATATACCACTTGCTTTACAAATTACTTTCTAAAGCAATCTGTATACCACTTGCTTTCAAAAAAGACTGGTAATGACGTTCTATAAAATATGCATGAACAATAAGATCACCAAAACAGAAATAGACAGCAAACATTTGAGAAATTACATGGTATAAAAGATTTTCCCCATACATATGAAGCTAATGTAGCAAAGCTCTAGAGACCTTCACTTGCACAGACCTATTCTAAGGCCCTAGAAAGTGCTCTAAAGAAAAATGTCTTTGCATGGTCATGTTTTTGTCAAATTTGAAAAAAAAAAATTTAACCATATCAGATTATGACTGCTTTCTATTTCCATTCAACTCCTCTTACACCACACTACTCGTCATTATGGGCAGTGCTGAGATCCAGCTGAGGGAGGTTAATCTAGGAATACACTTAGTATAGGTTTAGTGAGACATTCTGTACCTGCACTCATATCTACGTATAAATACATTGGCTGTCCCAGTATAAAAATGGCTCCTTGGACTTCTATCGCTCACCATGCAAAAAAACTTGGCAAAATGACATCAAGGTGAAGGGTTAAAAGTTGTACTGCAGTATAACTAAATATGTACTACAGTGTGTGGCATATGAGTAACAGCATGGAGACTGGGTTTGAAATATATGGAGCAAGAACTTGGGAAATTTTTTCTATGTCTCATATTTCACATTTTTGCATTCATTTTTGGTGGTCTCTTTTCCTGGAATTCCAATCTATCTTACTATAATTCTTTCTTCTACTACCGATTTCCTTAGGTTCAGTTCCACTCAATTCTTTAAATACTTCCTCAAAACTTACCTCTTTCTTAAAATTGTTCTCAATAGGACCCTTCACCTGCATGTTAAGACACCCTCCTTTATATTAATGCTGGTACTATTTCCTTTATATACATAACATAAATATTAGTACCACTGTATACTTATATATCAAAAAATTAAATATAATTATTTTCAGAATAACATTTTTTTAAAAATTTAGAGTTTACCTGTCAGAATATATGCTAGAAATAAGATAAATTTCAATAGGTTAAAATAAAAAATGTTATTCTTTGTTGTGTTACCAGAAAGAGACTGTGTATTCATGAAAAGACTATGAAAATTGAAGCTCAAATTCAGCTTGTACTACTTAATAACTGTAACTTTATTAAGTTGCACTATTTGACTATTCTGGCTTTCAGTTTCAACATCTGTAAATGCAGATTGTAAATCTCAGTTTGCATGATTGTGATGATTGACACTAATGTGTGAAATGAACCTAATACTGTGCCTAGTATATCCATTAAATGAATGATAAATGCTATTATTACTATTAATCATTCTTACCAGTTTCATCTTAATTAGCTAATGAAATAATTTAAGAGTCACATCATTTTTTTTTAATTAGGCATGCCTTACAGACATCTTTCTAATATAAGTTAAAAAACCAAGTGTAGCGCTGGCTTGGGAAGCCAGCGGCCCAGGTTCGGTCCCACATATGAGGGCCAGTGACACTGCCCTCAAAAAAAAAACACAAAAAACAAAAACCAAGTGAATTTATACAATCAAAATAACTTAAACCTATGTATCATTTTATGGTATGCAAAAATTTCCATATGCAATATATCACTTAAACTCCATTAAACCTTAAAACCAACTTGTTAAAAACATATCAGTAAAATCTCTTTTAGAGAAGAGGAAAATAAAGCATTGAAGTGGGCAGAATATTAATTCCCAAAGATGTCTCTCTACTAACCCATAGAAACTGTGGATATGCTAGTTTACATGGCAAAAAAGATTAAATTTTAGATTGCACAATGAAGTAAGGTTGCTAATCAGCTGGTCTTAAAATAGCGCAATTACCCTAGGTTATCCAGGTGTGCTCTATGTAATCACAAGAATCCTTAAAAATGGAAGATAATCAAAAGAAACAGAGAGATGTCAGTAAGAGTAGAAATTGCCTTGACATTTCTAGGGTTTTTTGTTTGCTTTTTTTATAAAAATTTATTTGAGCCAAAAAGAGGACATACCTGGAAGCAAGGCCTCAACAGACTGAGATAAATGCTTCCAGCTTCACATTACTGACTATAAAGATGGAGGAAGGAGCTCACGAGTCAAAGAAAGTGGGTGGCATCTAGAAGCTGCAAAAAATGGGTAAGGGTCTTTCTAGAGTCTCCAGAAAGACCTAGTCCAGCCAACGGCCTGATTTTAGCCCTGTGTGTTCCATGTGAAATTGCCAACCTTCAAACTGTAAGGTAATGAATTTCTGTGTTTTAAGCCACTAAGTTTGTGAAAATTTATTATAGCAGAAATAGAAAACGAATACAAATTTTGTTACTTGGAAGTAGGGTGCTTCTGTAACAAACACTTAAACATGTAGAACTGGTTTTAAAGTTGGACAGTGAACGTAAAGGCTGGAAGAGTTTTCAGGAGCATGAGAGAAAAATCTTGGATTGCCTTGAACAGACTTGGTGGGAATATGATTATAGATATGAAGGGATCTCTCAGTGAGGCCTCAGGAGAAAATGAGCATAGTTAGAAAACATTTATCATTTTAGAGAATGCCTAAATTGATCAAATGGTCAGAATAGTCATATAAATGACTTGTTAAAAAAGATTAGCAGGTGACTCAGAGCTCCCCATCTATTGTCTTGGAAAGGTTGGAGAAGCCTCTTACCTCATGTGTAGGAGAACCTCAAGGTTGTTGAAAATGTTCTATCAGCAGAAACATGGCCAACTGGAATGAAGAGGGCAGAAAGAGCAAATAAAAGAATATTGACACCCTTTAAAGATTCGACAGGTAAAAAAACAACATGCTGCTAGAACTACCCAACTGCAACTACATACTACCACTTATGAAAAAGGAAAAATGACTTAGTGGGTGGAGCCACTGTCCCAAAAGGTAGAGCCAAGATCACAGGGGATTATCCCTAGGCTGAAAGCCAAAAGGTTTTTGTTTATTTGTTTACTTTTTTGGCTAGCTTACTCAAGTAAGCTAACTGTAATCACAATAATCTTTCAAAGTGGAAGAGGCAGGCAGATGAAAGACATCAAAAAAAAAAATCTGACAATGAAAGAATGGTCAGAGAGATGCTATGTTGCTGACTTTCCATTAAAATATGGAAAGGGACCATTAGCTAGCAAAAGCTGAACCTATCTATAGAAATTGAAAAAGAAAAGACGCGCTTTGTAGAGCCTTCCGAAAAAAGTGGAGCGCTTGCGGGAGTCTTAATTTTACTTTGAGTCCCTATCAGACTTCTGATCTCCAGAATGAAAGATAATAAATTTGTATTATTTAAGCCTCTAAGTTTGTGATAAATTGTTGCAACAGGAATAGGAAAGGAATAGGAAACTATTAGAAGCATAGACAGTGACTAATATGTACAAAAAGGACAGCAAAAGAATGAACTGATTTTAAATCTAATATATCATACTTTGATGAAATTCTTTTTCCTTTTTGTTAATGTAAATTCTTTATTTATATTGTTCCTACTGTTGTAATCTTTTAAACAAAATGATGACTTGAATTGCAGCTGTCTTTAGTGGCAGAATGGTATCCACCCTTGTTACCTGTAAGGATAGCAGAGGAGCCTTAAGCTTTCTGAGGAACACTCTTTGAGGTCTATCAGGTTTGGTGTTTGAGCTGTCCTACATTTATGTGTTTCATTTGTTTGAACTCCCAGGTAACGTTTCTTTTAAAAAATAAATCACATACAAAAAGATAAAAGTTGGAAAAATGTTGAATTATTGAACTAAGTTACAGTACTATGTCTCTTTTCTACATTGTAATGAGTTTTCTGCTGTCACTCATTTATTGTCCGATGACTGCCCCCAGCAAACCTCATCTAGCTATCCTCTAGCTTCAATTTTCGAACTGCTTTAGTTCAGGAAACTGCATAAGCATACTAACTGCATAAGAGTCAAAGTTCTGAGCGAGAGCCTACAAAAGGAGGCCGTGCATTTAGAAGATTTTATATATATACTCACAGGTTTTCACACACGCGTCAAATAAATTCAGTGACCATTTTTGTGATTATTTCTTTCATGTGTCTCTCTTGTGAAAGCAGAAAAGATGTCAGTTCTATTTGGTTTTGCAGACCCTGTCCCTGGTACAGGAAGAATAAATAAACATTTCTGTTGGGCTGGATTTTTCAGAAGGCTAATTTTGCTATAGCAACAATTGTTAAATGTGCTCTTATATACAATTTTATACTCTATGCATAATGTGACTTTCACTTGCTACATTCTTATTCAAATTATGTTGCTGTGGGTCCCATTTTGAGAAAGTTTACTTTGGGTTTTTGTAGTTAAAGCCATTCTTAAGACTTTCCTCAGCTGTGGCATATATTTGTCATTTGTGTATAGATATAATATTAGGATTGTGTGGTTATGATCAATAATATATTAAAAAGTGAGGAAAATATATATATTTTGGTATTCTGTAACTTTGTGCTTGAACCAATCCCAGAGTTCTGCAATAAGAAATGAGTGTATGAGTTTTCAAAGTAGACTACTTAGATGTAGGTAACATTTATGTGGCTGTTGTTAGCTATACAATCTTGAATGAAAATTCAATTAAGCTGTTTCCACATATTACCTAAATTTGTATGATCTCCATTGATTTACAATCCTAATTGCTAACATTGCATATTTTAGATTTCCTTGCTTCCAAATGCAGGAAACTTTTCCTTCATCAGCATACCAAGCATATAGCCAAGAGGGATTTGAAAATTTCTTTATTTTGACATGATGATATACTCTGGGGAAGACTGAATTACTTGTACATATTAAGCAATTATTAGCAATTCAATGACAGCAAAATAATGCATAACATGTGCTAAATTATGGAACTTGGCATTTCATTACACTTTCTGTAAACACTATAAGAACTATTTTCTGTGAAATTTTCTTGAGGTGCTCCAGGCAGACTTTGAATAGGGCAATAAAGTACTCTCTAGGCCTAGACTGTTTCATCTCAAGGTCAAGGGTTTGTCTTTCAAGATTGGCTGAATGGCTGTAGGCATCATTGCAATGTAGGATAATGTCTAAAACATAGGGAGAAGATGAATATCATGTCAGAAAATGAGAAATGCCTTCTTGTAACATCAGCCTCTGTGTCCAATTGAATTTTTAACATTAGGTGTAGCCATTGTCTCTAAAATCCCAATTAATTTGTAACGCAATTCAGCTATTTATAGAGTACGTACTTTGTGCCCAGCCAGATTGCATGAGAGAGGCTTAAGATAGGCATTACGTAATAGAGAGAGAGAGAGACTACTGCTCTCTCTCACCTTGTACTACCCTCTCATGATTTTGTCTAGAGTTCTTCAATGCATAACTAACACATATAAAAGAGCATCTACTATCTAATTCCAAAAGATGTTCTAAAACTGTCAAGTCAAAGTTATGGTGACAGACACCAGGACAGGCTTACCTGAGAGAGATTATGGGGTTTACTAGGAAGGAGCCCAAGACAACATTCTGGAGTGAAGGAAATGCTATATAGCTATAGGAATGTGAATCTCCCAGGCTTATGCATTTGTCAAAACTCACTGAACTGTAAACTTAAAATTTGAGCACTTCCCTGTAGGTAAATTATACATCAAAAAAAGTAATTCTCTAAAAGAAAAAGATAAAAAGCAAACCAAAATGCAGTTGAAGCAGGAAGAAAATCAGTTGGATTACAGAATTATATGTAGGCTTCGTAATAGAAGTAAATTTTGAGTTCGTCACGAATGGGAAATATGTAGGCAGGCTTTGATGATGGGGAAACAGTAAGAACAAACTACGACTTGTATAAAGGGCATGGAATCCTCAGAATAGGGAGTCCGATGTGGAGAGATTGCATTGAATCCTAGGTTAAGCGGTGTGGAGGACTGGGGAACAATTGCACTCAGCCTGTACCTTAGACTCTCTTGTCATTCATTAGGATACCTAGCATATCAAATTAATGATTAATAAGATTAATGAGAAAAATTAGCAAATTTTTCTAGCAAAGAAGCAAAGAAGCAAAGAAGTCACAAATTCATGTCAATGAGAATGAGTTTTGTGTGTGGGTGGGTGTGTACACGCATCCATATGTGCACAGTGACTAGAGCGAGAGCAAATATTGGCATAGCAGTTGCTCTGTGCTGGGTCCTCTTCAAAGCACCTGCTATTTATTTAATGCCTTAAGCAAAACAGTCATCCTAGGATGAAGGTACCTTTATAATCTCCATTTGAAAGTGGGAGGAAACAGACGTATGGAGTTAAGGTTAGGTATCTTGTGCAACGTCAAAGGAGTTAAGGTTAGGCATCTTGTGCAATGTCAAAGGCCTAATTAGTCAACCAGGTTTTGATCCCAGGCTGTTTTGAGCATTAATGTTCATGGTCTACGCCAAGACACGATGCCGCCATTTCAAAAGGAGGCATAGGCCGATCCCTGGAGAAGAGTGACAACACAAAAGGAGAAACGAGGACACATTTTATGTGGAGGCTCTGCCGAGATCAGTACCTATGAATGAGGACACTCAGGTCACCTCCAGAAAAATTCAGGACCTTCAGGCACTGGCATGCACTGCAGATCGGGATGTGTATCACTCTTCAGTCTGAAAAGCAGTCTACAGGGGGAAGTAAGGAAACAATTCGCTGCTAAGGTATGCCTCTACTGAGTGCTCAGAAAGGGCTGAAATTCATTTTCTGGAGGTATTTTCAGCCCTGTGGTAATTTGCTCCTCTCCAAACCTCAGAGAAGTAAGTGAAATTGACAGGGTGCTGGGTGAAGAGCACACTGGGGTGTCATTACCAAGAGCTTAAACTCATATTGGGTTAGCATTGTGTTTTGTGCAGCCTTAGAAAGGGTAAACAGAAAGCCATTGAGTGTGGTTTCAGCTGGCAAACCTTTTTAAGTTCCCCTTCATTTTATCTCTAGGTTGCTGCTTTGAAATAGCAAGTAAGAAACTCGAATTGCTTTTGAGTGAATCTTCGAGAGTTCTGGGAGTAACATAATTTTTTTAAAAAATCAGGCAAGCACATTATCCCATGTTTATATTTTATGTTTAGTAAAGTAGAAAGTCACATAGTATTCTCAAAAGTAATATATTAATATAGATAGATATATACAATTTTGTGTGGATTCTAATACATCTGTAAATGTTCCTCTAAAATTCCACAGTGATACAGAAGGCAGCAAGCTTAAAATTGACTAAAATCTGAAATCTCTTCTTGAAATAGGAGCCACAGTTATCATAAAGAGGCAAAATAAATTTGGAGAAACAATTGACGATATTAGAAAGCTAGAAAATATATTTTATTTACCTCTATAAAATGCACATTAATTACAATTGAAATGTAATGCAATGCTGCAATTTTGGGATTTAGAAAAACAAACCATAAGCTGAAATGATTTGGGAGATGTGTCTGACAGATGCTTAGCAAGAGGCTTTTTTAAAAAACCTCCAAAATATCTTCTTTAGAGAAACCTGAGCTACTGATCTTTCAAATGTGAACAGCTTTACTGCATCCAGGGAATCCCCAGAGGTTGTCTGTTTATCTATGTCACTTACGTTATGCCTAGCCATAAAAATGTTAGTCTCTTTTTATAGGTTAATGATGCAAAATTGTTTTCAGACGCATCTGCATAACCCACCGTCTGTTTTCAAAATACCAAGTATAATTGAACTTGGGTTCAAAATTAACCTTTAGAGGTTCCCAGATAGAAAGGAGGAACAAAGGCAAATAGATTAAGCTACTTATTAGGGCTGTACCTGCAGCAAATCAAGAGACCCTAAGGAATTTGCTTCCTCACCACCAAATGTACTGTATCTGTACTGCAGGACTGTTATAATTATAATTGTATTTGGAGCACTGAATATGTACTACATACAATTCTAGGTGCTGGGTTTACAGTGGTAAATAGGATAATATTCTCTGCCCTTATGAAGTGTACATTCCAGTTGAAAAGAGAAAAAAATTAAATAAAATGAAATGAATACATAAAATATCAGACAAGAGAATGGATCCTTACAGAAAGATCCTCTAAAAAAGTGACATATGAACAGTATCCTAAATAGCATATCAAATGTTATTATAGATATAAAATATTTGACAATTGTTAACATTTTATATGCACAGGCAATAGGACTATATTCTTTTCATTCAGCAGAGAAATGATAAGAGCAGAAGATGTATTTGAAATTCAACTTTAAGCTCAGTCAGCTAGATTAGACTAACAGGCCACTTGAAAACAGCCCAAATTATAGGCCCCAGGGATTACTAAGACCAAATCAAAAGTCATCTGAAGGTATCATTGGAAAGTGCTATTTTCAGCGTTCAGGAAATTTCAGAGACTCTGTGAACTAAGATGGCTTGTGTCTGACATACTCTGCCCCATGCCAGAAAATGCAGTTACCCCGAGAGGGATGGAGAAAAACCATGATCCCATAGGCCAACTCTGACAGTCTGAATCAGTGCATCCAGAGGTGAAAGACATATCATTGTTAAAGATGTCTGCCCTGCATGTGCAGTGAGGGCTAGAGGCCATTTTGCTTTCTAAAACCATGCTATTGCCTACACTTCTTTTCAAGAGACTACAAACCCTTAAGCCTTGTTCCTTCCAAATTCCAAAAATATTTTAAACAGTATTGTTTATTGTGAAAAAAACATTTCTGTGTCCCTTAACCATCCCTTTTTTTCCTATAAAAAAATACTGCTACTTTCATCCTTCATTTCATTTATAGATACCAAAAAGCCTCTTTTGTGACAGAAATAGATAAATAGCACCATCTTAATGGGACCAAATAACATCCTTCAGTTACTGAGGGCCTTTGATAAGGATATCTGACTTACTCCCAGCATGGGCACTAGGTCCCAAGGGCACCAAGCCCAGCAGAGGCTGTGCCGCCTCTTATGACAGCCTCAACAATCATATAATGTCCATATAGTTAAAGTCTTCTCTCAAGGAGTGGGAAGATGGACCACATCTCTGGATGGAGGAATGTTGACCATGTTCCTTACAAGAAGATATTAGAAAGCTAGTAAATCTATTTTTATGAGCCTCTACGAAATGTACATTAACTAAAATAGAAATTGAATGGAATGTTGTGATTTGGTGTATTATCAAAATAAATCATAAACATCTATGTATACATGTAGGATGAGGGAGATTTATTATAGTAATTGGCCCAGTGGTTAGGGGAGCCCAGGAGTCCCACAATCTGCCATCTGTGAGTTGGGGAACCAGAAAAACTGATGGTGTAATTAACTCCAAGTCTGAAGGGTGATGCTGGATGTCTTTTCTGAGTGAGAAAGCCAGAGGTCCAAGAGCACCAATGTCCAAGGATAGAAGAAGATGGATGTGTCAGCTCCATCCAAAAAAGGATTTCCCCTTGCTCTGCTTTTTTGTTCCCTTCAGGCCCTCGGTGGATTGGAAGATGCCTACATACATTGGTGAAGGCAAATTCCTGTACTCAGTCTACTGACTCAAATGCAAAATTTGTCCGGAGATACCCTCACGGACACACCCAACATTCTGGGCACCCTTTAGCCCCCTCAAATCCAGACATACATTATAGGATTTTCTTAGCTCATGAGCCTGTTTTACTATAGTTGGAAAGAAGTGAGGAAGATGATATTACTACCTGTAGCTTTCATGTTGAGGATAATTCAATAGAAAGTATTATGATCCTCTAAGAAACTTGTACTGGTTCCCCTGTGTGATAAAAGAAGGCTGGTTAGAAAGCTCAGAAATCAATTTTATGCTTGAATCACAGAAACTCTGCTACTGATTTTCTTCTTTTTTGTCCCTTACTCAAACTTTTCTAATTTATTAAACTTTTAGTAACATTTTAAATTTCCTTTAAAGGTAAAGTATTTTTAATAAATATTGAATGAATATTTAAGGTTCTCAACATTAATCTGCTCAGCCATGTTTCTGCAACAGCCCGGTGATGGTCTATGTAAATATAAACAGAGATAAAAACAGGTACCTCTCTTAAAATATTCACATTAAAAATATATAGCTATTTCATTGATGTTGCTAAAGTGTATTTTATCGAACTCTTCTGCATTCACTATGAAGCTGTAAAGACTCAATCACAAAGAAACTAATATTTCAGCACTTAATGGGTTATACGAAAATATCATAGAAAATATAGTATCATTTCTGTCTCTAGGCTTCCAATGGTTGTTAACCTTCAGTAAATCCCTGCATTTACCAGCAAAGCAATGTAATTTGAGGATTTCAAGAGGCACTTGACTTTTTGTTGGTAGTCAATTGAAAGGAGATATGATTAACATAACTGTGAAGTATGACTTTTCTAACGAACTATTAAGAAAAGATATGGCATTTGACTTTATTAACAATTTTGTTAACATCACTCTGAAAGCTTAATGCTCAGCTCAATTTTTACAAAAATGAAAATGGATATTTTAGATACTGTATCAAAACTGAAGAATGGATAAAAATATAGGATCAATAATTATATTGTATTCTTTAGACATGCAAAAAAGGAAACACTTCCTAAAGAAGAAACATTTGTACTCATTCTCAAATTAAGAGAAAAATGTAATCATGAAGGGGACATTCCAGGTACTACAGATACCAGGAGGTAGGCAGGCATCCATCTTTAACATGCATTTCACTGTACTATGGAAATTATCACTGAGGTTTCTTGAAATCAACTCATCTTGGAACAAGTGATCAAAAACATGACTGTGAAAACCCAAACTCAAGAGGAATGGATCTTTGAAAAACCAGATTTGCAAAAAAAAATAAAATAAAAAAAATGATTCAGCAGAATTCACATACAAAGAAGAGTTGTAATATTCTGCGATATTACACAGAAATTATTCCTTCTGATAAATGCATGATAGATGCATAGATAGATGATTAAAAAAAATTTTTCAAGAGGAACTGCCTTGTGTGTCTTACTCTTCAAAGCTTTGGAATGTTAAAACTGGGCACAAAATAACCTTTACCGGGGACCTGAAGGAGCACTGTATTCTGAACAACTGTTTGCAAAGCCAGCAGGAAAGCAGATACTGACTACTGTAATGAAAATTAAAGATATTCTTGGGCCTGCCGAGTGGCACACTGGTTAAGAGCTGGTTTGGGACACCAGCAGCCTCCGTTCAGATCCTACAGATGAGGACCAGTGACACTGCCCTCTCCAGCTAACAACAGCTCCACCTGGAGCTCACCCGCTGCCATAGGCTACAGTGAGTGGCCGGCAGCCAGTGTGAGCGGCCAATAGCCACGGTGAGCGACATCCAGAGGCCGGCGACAGATCTGCCTCATCCAGGAAGAGCGCAATGATGATACCAACATGGGCCAGGGAAGCAACGTCCTCCACAACTAGACTGAAGAACAAAAAGACAGCAACTTGTCTGTTCCCCTTTCCCGATTCCCCAATGCTGTTCCCCTCCCCCAATTCCCCAACAAAATCTTTAAAAAAAAAAAAAAAAAATTAAAGATATTCTTTAGAATTAGCATCACTAGTTAGCTTACCTGTGCCCAGAGAAATTTCTTCCTTCTATTTATGTAATTATTCTTCTTTCCTTTTTCATAAATACCCTTTGCCTTCACCTCCTAATAAGAACACTATTTGGTTTTCCTTCTGAATCAGTGCTTCCTGAACAGCTACTCTTTTAGTTTCTCAAATAAATGCTGTTGTCTCTTACCTTGGCCTTTTTATTTTTAGATTAACAATAGGTAGATGAGGTAGGTAAATGATAGATAGATAGATAGATAGATAGATAGATAGATAGATAGATAGACTGATAAAAAGCACCTGGTTATGAGACATTTTAACTTGAAGAAAAATAAGCTTGGAATACATCTTAAAGCCTACTTCCACTCAATTTGAATTTCAAGCCAATCTCTTATCCTGACACATTATAATTTAGGCTATGTCTGAATGTCATCATTTTTGGGCAAAATATCTCCTTCAATTCCAAGTGGCCAGGCAACCTGAACACGCAGAAAAATATATAGTTTCCTCACCTCCTCCCCATGTGCTGTGATATCTCTCTACTTGTTGGTAAGTTCACTTGTGGCTGTTCTCTGTGGGCCAGGGTTAAAGATAAGGGAAGCTGCACAGAGGTCTCCGTGGTAATGTCAATACAACAAGGTCAAAACCAAACTGGGGGAGGGGGCAGGGATGAGGGTGGGGCTTTTTACTAAAGGAACCTATCGGATTGGTCATTCAATCTGGATTTATTTTTTGCTTCTATTTGCTTTTCCTTCTATTTTGGGGGAGATTTCCTCAGTCTAATTTTACAATAGTTGTGTTGGGGTTTTCATTTCTGATACACACACACACACACACACACACACACACACACACACACGTTTTTTCTGTTATGCAAATTTGACTCTAGTACAATTTGTTCATTTTCATTAATGCAATACATTTTATTATTTATCTAAGGATAATTATTTTATAATTATGCTCTAATTTATAATTTAAGAACTTGAACTGTTTTCAGATTATAATTTGAATTGCAGAACCACAGTCTCCAGTTGTGTAATTGAGCTTGGAAAATTTAATAACAATAACTCCTCCAGTATTTACTGAACCAAATTCAACACAGGCCACACTGCCTCAAGTCTATCTAGCACATGTGTAATGTGTATGTGTGCGCATGTGTGTGTGTGGGGGGGTACGTGTGAGTGTGTCCATGTGAGTGGTGTGTGTGTAATGCATGCAAGTGCGTGTGTGTGTTTGAAGTCTAAAGAAGCTGGGGAGAAGCTGGGGTCAAAGATAGAATAGACAATAAACAAAGCAAATAAATAAATACAACAAATAAATAAGAACAACAAATAAATACAATCAAACATAGATAAGTGAAAATGGTATCCCATTTGGTTGATTTTTTCATTGATTTTGATAGTTGGGGTTCTACAAACCAGGTTCCTACTTTGTGACAAGATGAAATGTAGGCTCCATTTTTCTCCTGAAATTGCTTAAAAAAGGGAGGAGTTGATGCTTGGATCTCTCTGGAGTCCAGAAAGAATACCTGATGGACTCCCTTTTTGTCAAGTGGACAAACAGATCACAAAACACATGAATTCTGCTTCCTGTGAAATGATCTCCTCTGAGAATTTTCTCATACAATGAGACTTTTTAATGTGTTCTAATTTGTTCATCCATTCATTCAGTTTATAAACATTTTGGGACATTTAAAATTCCCTGGATACTATCATAGATATTGGATGTATAACAACAAGTGGCATAGTATGTTATTCTATCATAACCCTCATATTGTTGAGAATGATGTTAACAAAAGTGAGCAGTTCGATGTTGACCAGTAGTCCAGAATCAAAGGACAGGATAGAAAGACACTTCAAACTGAATTAATAGTAAGTGCAAGTGCACTGAATCATGTGGACATGGTCTTGAAGTTGCTTATCAACAATAATGTCTAGAGCATAGGGTGCATGGGAATTGAGAGAGCAAAAGTTTAGAAAGCTAGAGTGACCCTGGCTCTGCCCTTCACCTTCCCTATCTAAATTTGTAGACTGAGTTTTTATTCCCCCCCCTTTATAATTACTCCCCCCTCCATAAGTTGTTAGCAAGAATTGCTGGCCTCTTGAATTCTCAATTCTTGTTTTCATAATTGTCTCTGAGTCCCAGGAAGTCTAAGACATCCCCTGGTGAAAATTGGAGACCTCAAATGTCATCCTAGAATTTATAGGTCTCAGATAAATCAAAGCTGGCATCTTTAGACCTATACCCTAAAGTGTTCATCTTTAATCATTCAATAATTTAATAAGAATTTAATGAGTGTCCTTTTTTCAAATATTGAAGTAGTTATTAGAATTCCTCCCAGCATGAGTATGCAGTCAATAGGTTAGTTTTACCTAATTAATACCATAGCAAATATTACCAAGGAGAATTTATGAAATGCTGTGAAAGTGAATTATACAAGAAGCTGGCTTACTCAGGGAAAAGGCAGGAGTAAAAGGTAGAGAACAGAAGAAAGTCGTCCACAATAAAAAAATAAATAAAAGTTCAACTGACAACTAAAAGACAGCTGTGAAAAAAAAGAGGGAAGAGGAAAAAGGTGATTTCCAGGTGAAAGAAAGCACTTGCTATAAAAGGCCATGGTCAGGTGAGAAACTGAAGGAAAGGGTGTACCTGTGACATAGTAAACTAGAGAAAGCATGATGCTAATGTGACTAATTTCTAATATCATGCCTTTCTCTTTCCTTCTATGCAAATTCACACATTCTCTGAAGGACAGTTCAAATTATCTCCTTCATAATCACGTGTTCTCTGTCCTCTAACTCAACATATTTCAGTTCTCTGAATTTCTACAGCTATTTTTCTTTGCATCATTCATTCTGAAACACTCATATACACAGCCTCGTATCTGGACTTACCTGATTATCTTCCTGCATCTGGTTCCCCACTCAGATTGTCCCCAGAGAGTTCTGATCAAGTATCACATTTTGATACATTGCCTTTAGCATCTGGCATACACTGCAACTTGTAAACACCGCATTTTCAATTAATACTGGCCAAATTTGCAAACTGTCACAAAGAAATGAGCCTAGGATTCGTTTAACTAGTCTTTCAAAGAGTATTTGTTGAACATCCTTTCTGTGCCAGGCATTATTCTAAGCACTGGGGAAGCAATGATGAATTCTGCACCCATTAAGCAAAAGTTCAGCATCATAAGTAATCAATGAAAGGAATTTTAAATATGTTTACCTGACTGTAAAAGGAAAAGTTGATGGAAGGGCAATCAATGACAGACCACAGATGGCTAGCTTGGGTTGAAATCTGGCAAGATGCCGCCCCACTTCTCATGGTGCACTCCCTGAGTTCAGGAACCAGTGTATTCCTCAGTGAGTAGGGAGCTTGCAGGCAGGGGAAACAAAGTCACCTGGGGGCTCACTGTCCTTTCCCTCAGGTGTTAGAGTCCTTTATCTTTCAATATGTGCATACTTTGTTGTGACACTATTCCAAGAGATGAGGATTAACTAGGTAACAGAAAAAAAAAAAAAATTCCTCCCACAATAAGCTTGCATTCTGTTTGAGAAAATTTGTTGCTGTGCCATTATTATAGGCCCACATCTTCTTACTAATTGCGTCACTGGGCCTGTCTGAAGGTGACTAAGGATAAATCTTGAGGAATGCACTGATCATCCCTAATGTTTTGCAAAAACCATGATTCAGCGTATTGCTTCCCCCTCAACAGCTGTAAATACTGTCATGTAGTGTCGTATCATCCCACAGAAAAGCAGAGGACAAAGCAGCAGGACTGCATTTAAAGGTTCCCAAGTATCAACCCCAACATGATGCAGTGCCTAGGGTTGGAGATTTAAGCTCATCCTTTGGGGCTTTTCTTTGTGACCTAATGTAGCTTTGTGTCCCTCAAGAACAGCTTTTCTGCCAGCTTGAGGGAACTGTAATTTTCAGACTCTGATCTTTCTCAACAGAAATCTCACAAATGTTATGATGGCAAGTTTCTAGTCCTGTATATATTGACTTCTGGGCATAGATAAACACCTGAGCCTAAGCAAGCCTTTCTAAATATGTCACTGCCTGTGGGATACCATAAACCTAATATTTGAGAGTATAGTTCATGGGTTTTCTTTCTCTCTGAACCATGACACAAGAAGAGATCTGGGTTCATAAGTGGAAATAGTAAGTCTGAGTCATTAAATCCTATAAAAGTATTTCCACATTATGTCATTCCTCCGTCCATTCAGGCTATTATATAAAACTATACTTGTTGTTGAGGCTTATTCTGAACTGGGAACAACTATACTTGAATCTTCTGATTCAAGAAATTCCCATGACTGTGGCAAAGAAAATATTAGTTTAAATAATGGAAATCATCTGATAATAACACTCATATACACCAGCAGAGCTTCCCTTCTCCCATGGCTTAGTTTGATTCAACTCACATTAGCTTCGTGTCTTCATTTTCTGGGTTCATATCTGGCTTCTTATTTTTGTATTCCCTTTGTACTTCTCAGTTTCATCTCCTGGCTGACATTGGGCAGGCTGTGCAATCTGCTTTTCATTATTTATCTGATCATTCAACAAATATATACTGAATGGCATTACATGTCAGGTACTATTTTGGGCACTTGGAATACTCAGTTGAATAAAAAGGACAAAAATCCCTAATCTTGTGAAATACCTTATTAAACACCTTTTGGATAGATTTATTTTTTCATGACTCTATTTAGAGTGATATGGTTTCCCTTTATTTTTTTCTGTATTTTTCTTTATTTTCTGATGTTATTCCAGTGTCTAAAAAGTACCACAACCTAGGTAATTGGATATTTGCTATTTAACTTCAGTTTCATATTGCATGATACATTTCTGTATTAGATCTTCTGAATAATTTACCATTTTTATGGTACATAGCACAAAATAATTGATGTAATTTTTTTTTTTTTTTTTTTTTTGCAGGGCTCGCGCTCCTCATCTGGTGAACCTCCAGCCTGTTCTCCATGAGCGCGTGGAGTCTGTGTTCCCACCGTCAGTCCCTGGACTCACACCTCCCACCGGCCTCTGCGTTGCAGCTTTGCAATCATGACAGCTTAGCGGCGCTCAGCAATGTTTGCCCCCTGCTCATCCCTCTGGTCTCCAAGAAGCCCGGGCCGCGGCCGCACCCTTCTGGAGCGCATCAGCGCCTCTTCCGCGGGTTTCCTTGGGATCGCTGTGGCCTCACGTTGTTTGCAGGAGTTTCTCGCAGCTCTAGACACTTATCTGCTATTAATCTCTTACAAGTCTTGGACTTTGCATATCATCTCCCATTTTGTCATCTGTCCATCTGTCTCAATGGATGCCTTCATTTCTCAGAAATCCATAACTTAATAAGTCATTTTTCCCCCGATTGCTTTGCTTTTGTTGAAGTTTATCAAGTTCTTGAAAAACATACTGGTGGAAATTTGAAATAGATTCAATTGAATTTAAAGATTCATTTAGGAGGAACTTATGCCTTCTTAATACTACATCCAGGAGAAAAAACTATTCACTCACATAATCTTTTTTCTTTTTTATTAGTTTTGAATTTTTCTCTAAGGAGATAGTATGCATTTTGATTAACTCATAGATACTATCTAGTTTCTGTTACTATTATGAGCAGTAGCTTACGTTTTGTTACATTTTTAATCGGACATTACTAGTATAGAGAAACTACATTGATTCTTATAGATGGATCACATATGCAGCAATGTCCCCATACTCATAGTTCTAATAATCAGGTTATTACATTCTGTTGCTTAAGATGACCATGACAATTTTATCCTTTCCTGCCAATACTTTTGCCCCTTATTTCCCCTCCTTCCTGGACAGCATCTCATCAGGACATCAACGCTATGATAAGCGACAACAGAGACAGTGGGCATACGTGGGGGACACTGGTGACTGAATCTCTCAAAGGCCGTTCCTCTCTCCCTGTATCTCGATAGGACTTTCCACTCGAGAACCTGGAATGATTTGTTGTTTCCTGCACTAAACTGTCTAGTTCCCAACATTATAGGGAATGGATCTAAAATTTCTCCATTAAGTATAATCTTTGATACAGTTTTTGCTACGTAGCCTTAAGGAAGGTCCCTTTCATTCCTAATTGTTGTGTTTGTGTGTTTAAAATTATAAATAGGTGTTGAATTCTACCAATTGCTTTTGCTACACTGTTTGAGATCATCATATTTTTCCTTCATTCTTTTAATGTATAGTATTACATTCATACATTTCCTGATAATGGTTTCAGCAGCTTTATAAAATAAGCTGGGCATATTTCTCTCCACTGTTTTCTGGAACAACTTGTAAAAGACAAAAAACTGGTTGTTTCTTAAGCATGTACCAGAAATCGTCTATAAAATTCTTCCTGCAGATTTGGAGAGAAAAGGTCTTTGACTATCTCCAAGTAGGTGTCTAATCATACGTTGGTCTAATCATGTTCTTCTTCACGATTCTTCTCATGACAATTCTGACATTTTGTATTTTTTTCTGAACATTTATTCATTTCATTTAGTTTTCTCCCCAACATTTATTGGTATATATTTGTTCCAATACTCATCATTAGAAAATTTCTTCGGTCCATAGCTCTTTCTTCCTTTTTTCCATATTTTATTTTTTTCCTTTCTTCTTGTTCCGTCTGTCAGAGATCTATCTTCTTTATCTTTCAAAGACTCAGCTTTTGATTTTCTTAACCTTCTCTATCATTTACTGTCAGAATTCTGTACTTTATTACTTTCAGTGCTTATTTCTATTATTTCCCTCCCTCTTGTTTCCTTGGGTTTTGTTTTTTTAAAATCAACTTTTGAGTTGAATACTTGGCTCACTTATTTTTAACCTTTCTTGTTACTGATAAATGTATTTAAGACTACCAATCCCTTTAAGCACTGCTTGAACTATATCCCACAATTCTGACATTTAATGTTTTCATTATCCTTCAGTTCTAAATATATCACAATTTTATTGTTTATTTCCTTTGTAACCCAAGGGCTACTTAGAAATATATTATTTACTTTGTAACCATGAGGGATTTTTTTTTTTTTTTTTTGTGGAGTGGGCTATCTTTTGTTAGTAATTTCTTATTGTTGCATTATATTGAGTAAACCTAATTTGTATGACTTTCATTCCTTGAAAATTATTGAGGCTTCCTTTATGGCATAATACAGTTTATTTTTATAAGCATTCCATATAAATGCAAAGCATTCACATTCTCTGTTTGTTGAGCATGCAGCTGAAAACATATTTCTAATAGCTCAAGATTATTAATTATGTTGTTCAGGTCTTCTCCACGTTTATTTTTTGACTACAGGATTTGTCAGTTTCTGAAAGCAATGTGTTAAATATCTTCAAATACAGTTGATTTTCTCTCTGGCTCTCTGCAGTCCTGCCAGTTGTTCTTTGGTGTATTCAGGCTGTATTGTTAGATGCCTATGTTTTTGGACTTCCTTGTTCTAATGTTCCTTTTATCCATATACAACCTCCTTCTTTCTCCCTTATATTTATTTTAAGTAAACATTACTTTCTCTTGGTTGATATTTGAGTAGTATGAATCTTTTCTTTCCTTTTATTTTCAGCCTTCCTCTCCTTTTTTTTTGAAGAATGTTTCTTCTAGGTAACTCATTTTTGCATATTATTTTTCCACCCAGTCTGAGAACTTCTCTTTATAATGGATAACCCGGTAATATACATTGTAATTACCGTCACATTAGATTCTGGACACCTCTTTCCTATTTTCCATTTAACATACTTTCTTTTTGTTTTCTTCTCCCATCCTACCCTCTGTCCTATTTTTGATTAGATGAGTCCAGTTTTCTTCTGCTGGGCCACCAGCTGCAGCTTCGGGAGCTTGATTTGCCTGGAGCTCCATTCTTACATTTGTTTACGCCAAGTCCCTTTGGTTGCCTCCGCCTCCCAATAATGCAGACACTGTCTAGAATGCTAGCCCTGCATTGTTTTGCCTGTAGTTTCTCTTTTCTTTGGTCCTTGACCCACCAAATGGAGGCCCAGTGGCCCAGCCGACTTCTCCAATCACAACCTCAGTCAGCCCAAGTCCTGGGCTGCTTCCCCGAGTAAAAGCCGTCAAAGGGGTCACTAAATTGCTTCACCAGCATCAGTACCTTTTCCCAGCAGACTGGACCCCCATACTTCTGATTTAATACTTTTGAAATCAAATACCATTAACAAAAATATTTAGTTTTCCCTTTAATGTATGCTTCCTGAAAAATACAAGTTTTCTCTTACATTTTTGTTTTGTCTTTTAATGCTGAAGCAATTTTATTTGCTAAATATGAGTCCCATCTTCAATGGAAATCAAAATTTGTTCCCATTCTCAGAAACTGCATTCTGGTTCATTCTAGTCTTTTGCAGAAACCTGTGTTCTAGAAATCAAAAGCCAAAAGTATGGAAAAAAAACCCACAAAAATTAAATCATAAACTTTGGTATATGCACTACCTATTTAGTTTTGGATGATTTTCTAGATTTTTCTTGTGTTTTCTTTCAATATTCTTACACTTGGAAATATTCACATTGTTGTTTAGCACAACCAAAACACATTTTGTAATCAATAAGAGATCATTTAAAAGAATATTGGCAAATCCAGAACCAGAAAACTTCCTTTGTGAAATCTTTAAATCATTCAAAGAAGATTTAATACCTATCCTTCCCAAACTCTTCCAAAAAAATTGAAAAGAAATGAATATATTGAAACACGTTTATGAGGCTAGCGTTACTCTGATATCAAAACCCAACAAGGATGCCACAAGAAAAGACTATTACAGGCTGATATCCTGATGGACATAGGTGCAAAAATCCTCAACCGACTATTAGCAACAATACATTAAAAGAATTATACACTATGATCAAGTGGGATTTATTTCATAAATGCAAAGATGGGTCAATATTTGCAAATCAATCAATGTGGTACACCACATTAACAAAATGAAGGATAAAAATCATATGATTATCTCAATAGATGCAGAAAAAGAATTTGATAAAAGTAAACATCCATTTGTAATAAAACATCTCAACAAAGTGGGTATAGAAGAAATATACCTCAACACAATAAAGACCATTATGACAAACTCACAGCTAACATCATACTCCATAGTTAAAAGCTGAAAGCTTTCCTTGTAAGATCAGAAACAAGACAAGGATGCCCACTCTTGTAACATTTATTCAACATGGTATTGGAAGTCCCAGCCACAGCGATTAGGCAAGAAAAATAAATAAAAGCTATCCCTATTGAAAAGAAAGGAGTAAAACTGTCACTATTTGCAGATGGCATGATACTATATATAGAAAACCCTAAAGATTACACCAAAAAAAAAAATGTTAGCACTAATAAATGAATTCAGTAAAGTCACAGGATACAAAATCAATATACAGAAATCTGTGGCATTTTTATACAATAATAACAAATGATCAGAAAGAGAAATCCCATGTAAGGGCCAGCCGAGTGGCGCAGTGGTTAAGCACTGGCTTGGGAAGCCAGCGGTCCTGGTTCGGGTCCCACATATGAGGACCAGTGACATTGACCTCAAAAAAACAAAAAACAAAAAAAAAAAAACAGAGAGAAACCCCATGTAGAATTTAATTAGAAAGAATAAAATACCTAGGAATAATTTAACCAAGGAGGTGAAACACCTTTACACTGAAAACTATAAGACATTGACAATGAAAGATATTGAAGAAGACATAAATAGAAAGGTATTTCATGCTCATGGATTATAAGTATTAATATTGCCAAAATGTCCATATATGTGACATATTTGTGTCCATACATTGTGAAATAAGAATTATTTAAAAATAATCTTTGTGCTGCAAATATATCCAAACTTTATATTGAAAATTGATTTTCTGAAGCCATAAAGGCCTAAATTATCTTAAGTTAGTCACATGTAAATATATATATATACATATATATATATATATATATATATACACATACACACACATACATAAAACATATTATTTACAATAATGAATAACGATTAAGGTAATAAAGTCATCATATTTACAAGATACAGAATTATAAAAAAAATTGTCTAAGTCACTAATTGGGTAATATAAATGAAGATTATCTAAAATTTAATTTATATACCCAATAACTCTCTTTTTGTAATCTTATCAGAATCATTTATGTATAAAAGTTATCAAATAAACAATTAAATAATGATACTATAAGCTAGAGGGGCCTAACCAACATCTACCAAAAAATTTCTCTCTCTCTCTCTCGCACAAACACACATGAACTTATTTAACATCCTGCAAGCATAGAATGAGAAAAACAAAATTATCCTATAAAATCAGTTACCAACTTTTCAAATGAAGCTCAAGAAACTACTTGCAAGATATTTCAATTGACAGCTAAAGCCAAAATGTGTCACACAATCGAGAAATTTTTCATTTTACTGGCCTACATGGGATTTTCAACATTGATTAAAAATAATGTAGTGCAGAAAAGAGAAACATGTTGTTTAAGCAAACCCTTAGTATATGAATTGAAAACTTATCAGATGACATAGAAGCAACACATATCCAGATAATTATTAAATTTAAAAAGTAAATATGTGGCCGTCCAGAGGCTGGCGACCGATCTGCCTCACCTGAGAGCAGAGCACAATGATGATGCCAACATGGGCCAGTGAAGCAACATCCTCCACAACTAGACTGAAGAACAAAAGGACAGCAACTTGTCTGTCCCAATTCCCCAACGCTGTTCTCCTCCCCCAATTCCCCAATGAAACCTTAAAAAAAAAAAAAAAAAAGTAAATATATATGGGGATGTAAAGTACAGCATACATAATAATGTCCATAATATTGTAATAACTATATATGGAGTTAAGTGGGTACTAGACTTATTAGGGGGGTCACTTCATAAGTTATATAAATGTCTAATCACTATGCTGTATACCTGAAACTAATATAATATTAAATGTCTACTGTAATTGGGAAAAAAAATAAGTTTTTATTACTTGTTGGTAAATCTACAGACATTAATAACACTAGTTAGAATCTATGAAAAGAAATACTTAAAAGAATATTACTTGTTCTTAAAACAACACAAACTATTGGGAATGAAATGTCCAAAGTGGTAAATTGATTAATTTGAAATAAATACAATTGGAACCTTCATTAGTATGTGTATTGGTGGAGTGGCTTAAATGACAAAAAATGGTGGCAAGCCTTTTCATGTTCATTCTGAAATCCTGTGACTCAAGTAACACATTTCTGTTTTCATAGTCTTTCATACGTAACAGTTGTCCTGTAAACCTAAAACACACACAAAATGATTGTGGTTGGCAGAATTCTAAGATGACCCCAAATGAGGCACTCTCTTCTGTAATTCCCTCCCTTGGGTGTGGGTAGAACATGTGAATATAATGAGCTATCATTCTCATGATTATATCACCTTATATATTAAAAGGGATGAAATATATGTATTAAGGTCCCAAATCAGCTGATTTTAAAGTGAGATTATCAGGCTGGGAGCCTAACCTAATCATATAAGTCCTTACATCTGGATCTCTCTCGAGGTTAGAGACAAAGGGATTCAAAATGCACCGGATGGATCTGACATGCCGTTGCTGGTTTGACAATGGACGGGGCCATACAGCAACAAATGAAGAATGCCTCTGGGAACTGAGAGTGGGCCCCAGTTTGCAGTCAGCAAGGAAACAGGCACCTCAATCCTATAATTGCCAGGAACTAAACTCTGACAAGAATGAACACCAAAGTGGATTTTTCTCTAGAGTCTCAAGACAAAACTTAGCTTGAATGACACCTTAATTTCAGCCTTGTAATAATTTGAGCAGAGAACCTAGCTATACCGTGCTGGCATATTTCCTTAATTTATTTGATTGAAGTAATTTCTGTTGCATTAATAGGAAGCATGCATGCAAAATATACAAAAGCAAGCTGGAACATTTCACAAAGAATACATTGAAGTGATAGACTTTGTGAGTCGTAACTTCACTTTTGGCAGTTTTATTTTAAATTATAAAGTAAAATGAACAGATCACATATTTTTCTAAATTGCATTCACATGTTTATTATTAATGCTTTATATTTTTAGAGTCAGTGAAGATAAAAAGTGTTACTTAGGTAAAAAGATTCATACCTTCCCTCCCCTTGCCATAGTCACTTGGCTGACAATACTTGAGCTAGTGTCACCCTTCACATGATTTAAAAGTGCTGCCAACAAAATATCACTTTTAAGGAGGATTCAACTTCAGCTTAAAAAAAAAATCAAAACAAATATGAGGCAAAATGCATGTTTCATATTCCTGAGCCCACAATTTTCAGAACTCATATTCCACATAATCTGTAAACTAGTTCCTATGTATCCCCAAATCTAAAGACTGTAAAACAACCATAAGATCAGTTGGAACTAAATTTGAAGAGGTTGTGGCTCTATATAGAAAATGGTAAATAGCAAGAAATAAGAGTGAACAAATGGAAAACGGAAACCAATGAAGAGCCATGCGTCAAAATAATTAGTGGTTGAACAAACCTTTTGACCTTTATTTAGCTTCTAGTTACTCTACATTAGATTTTGAACAATGCAAAATTAATGTCTACACTGAGAGTGTTGATAATGTTTCATATTTATAATTGTCAACTTTCCAAATCATTGTAACAGTATTTGGATTTAAAACTTAAAAGGAAAGTAAAATTTAATCTATTAGTCACATTATCTCTGGGTAAAGAATTTTGACAATTCTAGAGAAGCTTATGTGGTACTTCAATCTAATTTTTAAAAATTAATTTTGTTATCTGTGTATAAAAAGATGTTTCCATTTACCTATGTATGATATCATTTTTAAATGGCCAAATGAATTTTCCTTAATCTAAGTTTGTTTAGGATGGTCTGGTTTAAGAGCCAGGCTGGTGGAATACCAGCCAAAGCAGGGAGCTTTCTTGTAGTCACTAGATTTGCAACAGTGATAATGAGTCACTGCAAATACCCTAGTCCTTAAAGATATCTCAAAGGGATGATAGATCCTCAGCATTCTAAGTGATCAGAAGTACAAAGAAAAGGCATAAAGAGGCTCATGAGATTGCTGATTATAGATATGCAGTAGGGATTGATTCTCCATGGCTAGAGAAAACAACAGTGGATCAATACAAATGCCAGATGGGCTGCCACAGTGTAGATGCCTGGAATCATAGACACCCATTTGCAATCAAATTGCTTTTCACTTTAGTGATACTAAAAATGACATTGAGATGGTTAAGAGCCTCATCAGAAATGCCAAGAAGCCACCAGCCAGTCCATAAAGCTGTGCCAGAGGGCAGTGCTGCTTCCCATGCAGCATGAATACATGACCTCTCCTGGAAATCCTGAGAAAGTATATGGAATCCAGCAGGCTCTGCTTTATGTTACAATTCATTTATTTAATTTTCCAGATGTACTTAGTTTATTGAAAAATGACATGCAATGTAATACTAAAATAATTTTATTTTTTCTTTTTGGTATTTTTAATATGATTACTAAATTTTAAATTGCATTATGGCTTATGTTACATTTTATCAGGTGGCACTGCTCTGAAAATACAACATATTTTTATTTTTTCTCATGAGGAATTCCAAAATTGTACTTCTATTTAAAGGCCTGTAATTTACAGTCTAATGATTGTTTGTTCATGTGTATATGTATGCATGTGCATGTGTGTTTTCATAATAACTTATAAAGAAATTTCCTGTTCCAACATCCTAAATATAGCTAGAATCTATGGCAATGCTACATTCAAAATTGTCTTTTAACCTATATATTTTCACTAGAATTGTTGATTTTTTTCCATGATTGAAGTCTAAGCTGTTTCAAAGAAGGTTGAACCTCATCCAGAAAAGAGTCAGGTATAGTCAGGTAACTCTTATGCACACTAAAATTTGAGACCTTCTAATAAATGTATTACATTTAAAAGTTATCATAGACTTTGAAATTCTTTTTAGCTAGTAGAACAAAAAATTATGCAATCTGCCTAAAAGAAATATTGCCTCACATTTATGGTTCAACTTCAGAGGTCCTGATGGCACATAAAGTTAGAAAGGAAATTGGTGGGCAACTATTATTACAATTTCCCCATCTGTCTTGGTTGTCTAGACGTGTTTCCTGAATAGATCCCTTCTGCCATGGAAAATATATATTCAGGCACATTCTGAGGTTATTTAGGTTTGGCAATTTCCTTCTCAAGTCCATACAACCATTCCTCTATGAGGAAATGGTCTGGATTTTTGTAAGCTTTATAAATACCTATATAACAGAACTAATTCAGAAATACGTTTTTCTGAGGATGAAAATAAATGAGAACTCAAAACAATATGTACTCTAATATTTGAATAATCTCTCATAAATGTCTCTGGAGAAAGCCCTGGGAGTATAAGGTTTGTACCATTTCTCATTTTTACTACCATTGTCATGCTTGCTTATTCATCAACTCCTTGGGTTCCAGGAAACAAACTAATAAACAGAATTGGTCCAACAACATCCTGATGACCCTTGAGTGCTGACGAGTTAATAAACTGTTTCATATTTCTAAGCCAGCTTTCCCCTTATGTGGTGAGATGATTTCAGAGGAGTAGGAGATGCACAATGGCAGAAAACTGTACCCTTGTAACCCCCAGAGGAAATATTAATCTGATATACATACTTGAGATATATATTTGATGGCTAATTAACTGGACAATTTTGCTATTTCCATCAATCAAATCTAACAGCAAATTTCCAGCCTTCCTCTCTTCCCTATGCCTGAATCATAGTCTATACCTATTACACATGGACCATCTATTCTAACACTAACCCTTCCTCATAATATTCTTTAATAGTTATTATACAGTCATTTCTGCAGACATAAAGATTTTATAAGAACGCTTTGCTTCCAAGAAATAACTAACTACAATATTATTTACACTGGTCACCATTCATTACTAATTCCTGATTGCAGAAAATCTAAATATCAATCAGAAGAATTTAGACATGAAAGAACTATATGGGTTATTCTCTCAGCACAGATTTTCAGGTCTTATTAGAACACATTCTGATCATTAAAATATATCTGTGGTAGGCGGAATTTTAAAATGATCTCCAGTGATCCATACCTTTAAGTAAAGTCCCTCCCCTTGAATATGGGTGAGGCCTGTGAATATGAAGAGATACCATGCCTGTGATTATGTTACAGTAAATGGCAAAATGAAAGGACTTTTTGGATATAATTAAAATCCCCAATCAGGTGAATTTAGCTAATCAAAAGGGAAATTATCCTGTGTGGGCCAGACCTTTGAAAGAGGGTTTAGGACTTACCTGAGCTCAGAGACTGGACACTGGAGACCCTCTCTTTTTCTGTTGCTGGCTTTGACTAAGCAAACCACCAATGTGAATTCAGGAGCTGCAAGGAAATGAATTCTGTCAACAACTGCAGGACCTTGGAAGAGGATCCCAAGCCTTAACGAAGACCATGGGCTGTGACAGGCCTAAACTGTCACCTTGATTGCAAACCATGAGACTGAGCAGAGACCAACTAAACCATGCCTGGACTTCTAACTCCCGGAAACTGTGGGATAATCAATGTACTTTTCTTTAAGTTGCTGTGTTTGTGGTGATTTATTATGCAGTAACAGGAAAGGACTTTTTATTTATTTTTTTTTTAAAGAAATCACTTAAAACCATGTAGATAAAGCTCAAATATTCTATCAAATTTTTCTCCTGATAATCCTTTTTGTAATGCCATGTGTATATGTTCCAAATCTCTGTGTTTCCTAAAACCTTAAGATACAAAAATTAGAAGTACAGTAGTTTTTCCCTGAGATTTTCCACAAACAATGTTCTTAAAGGTAGGGCCCAATAGGTGAAGTGAAAACAGGTGAGGTTGCCTGGCAACCATCTCCTTCCACCAACCTGGAGGTGCTGAGTGCAGTTTCAAGAGTAATTACTTTGCAGATCAATAATCATGACAGAAAATGAAGAGAAAAGGAAAACATGTTAATGCAGTACTCCATGTAGTAAAATAGAATCCAGATATTAAAAGGCAAAATTATGGCCAATGAACTCTCCATATTTCCTTTTCTTTGCTGAAACATATAAACATAAAAAGGCTTTACAAGAGCAAACTTCATCATTACCAACCTCGCAAATATTTTTGAACAATAAGGACTCATGACCCAGGGAGTTATGATATGTTGATATAGCACTGAAGAGAGCTTAAAAATCATTTAGCCTACCTACCCCACTCCCATTTCACATGCAGGAAATTAAGAATAAATAATGAAGCAAAAGCAGGAAACAAAATATTAAAAACAAAAAAAAATCAGAGCTAGTAAACGTCTTATCCAAGCTATGACAGTTAGGAGCACAGCTGTTACTAGAGCCTTCAACTCCAGCTGAAAGCCTTAAATGTAGTACAAATGACACTGGCACAACACTGGGGCTAGAGGTCCTGAATCCCTGCAGCTGAAAAGCTGTGTATAACAACTGACTCTCCCCAAATTTAATTACAGTTGGCCTTTCCCATCAGAACATTCGATGAACCTCAGATTGCTAATAGTATTTTAGATCCCTAGTTGGGAATCTGCAGTTGGGAAAGAAAAAAAAATACTGTTTTTGACTGGTGGCGGATAATCCACTATGTGAAATCCAAGAACATGAATCTGAGGATGTGAAAGATTGACTGTATTTATTTTAAAAAATCCAAGTGGACCCACACAGTTCAAACTCATGTTGTTCCAGGGTCGAATATATGCTACAGTACAAAGAGCACAGGATTTGGAGGAAAGTAAATTGAATGGGTTTTCCAGTCCTGCCACTTCTTGACTATGTGATCGTGGACAAGTTTATTAATTTTGAGGTTTAATTTACTCATCAATAAAATGTGGATAATCCCTTAAGCAGTAGTAGTAAACATGAACTAATTTATGCAAATAAAATTGTCTAACTCCCCTGGCATGCGCTAAATACTTATTTTTATGTTGTCATTATTACCATTGAGAATTGTGACCTCTGTTAGACAGCTGTTGCTTTTTTGCAGCTGTTAAATCCCTTGACAGGATTCTAGGTAAGTACTCCCCTGGACAATATAGACAATGAAACAATGATCACCTATTAGGCAGGTACTAGTTACCATTTTGGGAATTCCAGCTTAATCCATAAAAGAATTTGAGCATGATGCAATATAATATGTAATGAAATGTCAAACTAAATGAAGCTGAATATATTTCTCTTGGAAATCAAGTAACAAAAATATCATGTTAAAAATAATATTACAGCTTCTATTTACTACTTGATTAAAATGCACATCAAATGTATTTAAAGAATGTATTTTACCTGGTAATAACACATTACAAATATTTAGGGATGCAATTAGCAATATGATTTTAATGAGAAAACTACATACAACAACTTACAAATTTACATTATCCAATAAATCAAAAAGCTCTATTTGCATATGTTATGTAAATATACTTTAACTCTTAGCTCAAATTTGCATAATGTTTGCAAAAGAAAGAATTTGAACAGATTCCAGACCAAAATATATTTAAATTCCAACCATTCACATTTTTTCTTTTTTCTTTTTTTCTTTTTATGAATTGCAAAGTCCTTCCAAAGTAAGAAAGATAAGCAGGCCTTAAGATTCTGCACATTTGCAAGAGCTAAATATAAATTTGATTATGAAATATCTTAATGGAAAATCAAAAGGAAAAACATGGTAGAAACCATAGAGGGTCTTCAGAGAAAGCAAACAACATTATTTTTCAGCACTTAGATATAAAAGGAATGCTTCTTCTTGAGCTTCACCTGGAGTAATGATTTTCTAGCAGTTTTCATCCTGTCAGGCACTTTTTGCTTCTCCCTTGCGTATGATAATAATAATCATAATTGCAAACATTTAACAGGGCCTTACTACAATTGGGCACTGTGTTAAGAATTTACTGTCATTAACTTATTTAACCCTTGAGAGGGATCTCTGAGGTAGACAATATTATTTCCATTTTAATGGTAATTGAAATGAGGCACAGAGGTAAAGTAAATTGAGCAGTCATTTAGCTTAATGAGTAGTGTTGACAGGATCTTCAAGCAACCTATAATGAATGTGAAAAATGATCAATAACAGCAAAAGTAAAAGATATTTTTTAAAAATATATTCACAGATAATCCCTACTTCTTTGCTTGCTACTTCCAATCTTTTCAGTGCAAAAACTTTTTTTTCGAAATCACAAAAAAGTGATTTAGAAAAAGTGATTTAGTAAGAAGTTAAGAAATGTTTTTATAGGGCTGGTCGAGTGGCTCAGTTGGTTAAGAGCTCACTCAAAAGTGTGAGCTGAGCTCTGAGCAACAGCTGTTCGAGGCCAACCTGAGCTGAGTTGCCATTGAGCTGCCAACAGGTGGCAGGATGGCTCAGCTAAAAAAAAAAAAAAAAAAAGAAATGTTTTTAGTTATCTAGTGCTGAATAATAAACCATCTATAAATGTGGTAGTGGCTACAATTTAATATTTTTTCAGGAGTCTATGGTTCCTGATGCTCTGCCAAGAGGTTCTTTGGCTCCACATGTCACTCACTAGACGGAGGTACTCACTCAACAGCAGTTAGCTGGTGGCTGGGGCTGGCTGGGAATTCTAAGACTTCCCTGTGTTCATCCATTCCCTGAGGATGATCTCTCAACCTTACTGGCTTGGCTTCCTCACAACATGGTGGTCGAATAGTCCATTTTCTTACAGCGCCCCTCTTTAAGAGGAAGGAAGCAGAAGGTGCCAGTCCTCTACAGGTCTAGACTAGACTCAGGAGTCTGAGCTTGTCACTCCCACCATATTAATCAAAGCAAGTCACAAAGCCAGTACAGATAGAAGGAAATGGAAAAGAGACTTGGCTTCTTGATGGATGGGAGTAGCAAGTACGTCCAGGGAGGAAAAATCTTGTCGGTAACCATATTCTGAGACATTCTGACACAGAACTAGTCTATATTTTGTTTTTTCTATCTCTCTTCATTTGACTACTATCTCTAAAAAATATTTAAAATACTTAAATGTGAAAAACAAATATAAGAGAAAATGAATGGAGAAATAAAGGAATGGGGGTCAATAACACAGACACTAATATTTTAGGGAAGGATTTCAATAACCCAATTGTTTTTGTTTGTTTGTTTTGTTTTGTTTTGTTTTTTATTTAGTTTTAGGTTTCTATGTGGGCAAGGGGATATTCTATGTAGAGGAGTTTGGGGAAAGGCCTGCAAGAAGGAAATGACAATGGAGTTTTGGAGGACTGCTTATGAGTCAATCAGATTGAAAAACAAGATGTGAGGGAAAGTCTATTCAGGACAAGAATGAAAAGATATGGAAGGGACAAAATGCCTCTGAATGGCAGCCTGAGGATTTAAAGTAGTTATTTTTGTGGAGTCATCCCTGAGCTTACTTTTTAAAAACACAATAGAACAAGGGAAAATTGGAAAGAAGTAACTTTGACTCAGTAGATGTCCAGCTCTTGTCAAATGTGTGATCTGTTTTTCAACATATATACCCATGGTCTTGAAATGTGATGACAAGAGTTTTGGACAAGCATGTCCGTGATACCATCAAATTTAAATTCCCCTAGTACAAAATGCCATAGGAAAGTGTCATACACAGAGAAAGGATTTAACACATTCTTCAGAGAATGACAATTTGTGATGTAATTCTGAAAAGAATCCTACTCCCAGTTTTATAAAATAAAAATCTACTCAAACAAAATTATACGAGGATGCCAATTATCTAACAAATGTTAGTTAAATTGATTAACATAAGCCAACAATGACCTATTTCTTTACTGAAATGACCACAGGATGCATCATTCTACCCTACTCCCACTCACACCCTGCACACTCTCTACAGTAGCATGAATTAGCAGCAGCTGCACACATATCACCAAACTCAAGAATTTTGATAGCATATGGATTAATGTAATGGTAAACCTATTCTTTATTTCTTGTTGATTGACAAATAAAGTTAGTTATCTGAAATAACTGAAAACAAAGAAAGAAACCTGAAGCTTTTGAAATGCGAAGGTATTGCTTTTTCGGGTTCTGTATAATTCTAAATTATATTTATACATATAAAAATTACTTCTAAGGAAGGTACTATTAGTATCCCCATTATGCAAGTAAGGAAAGCGGGGGAGAGAGTTGAGAAATTTTTGCAAAATGACACCTATTTAATGACAAAACCAGGTGTAAAACCTACAATCTGGGCTCCCAAGTGTGAGCTGCAAACTGCTATACCACTCATTTTTCAAAGTTTCTTGTTCCCCTTTTTTTCTTTTTAAAAAGTGTCAAATGTGATATCCTTCGCTTATTCACTAAAGTGTATTGAGTTCTTATTTTGTGCCAGGCACTGTTCTGTGTGGCAGAGACATGGTAGCAAACTTAAGACACTGAAAAAGCACTGCTCTCTTGGAACACATGTCCTAGTTGGATAAGATAAGGGATAAATAAGTAATCCTGCAAAATGCAAAAATATGGGTGAACCTTGAGGACATTTGCTAAGTGAAATAAGCCAGGAACAGTAGGACAAATACTGCATGCTACTATTTACATGAGGTATATAAGATAGTCAAGTACATAGAAACACAGAGTACAGTGGTCACTTGCAGGAACTGGTGAGAAGGGGAAATGGGGAGTTGCTATTCAATAGGTATAAAGCTTCAGTAATACATGATTAAGCTCCAGTGATCTGCTTTACAGCATTGTGCCTCTAGTTAATATACTGTCTTGTAGATTTAAAAATTTGTTAAGTGGGTAGATCTCATGGTAAGTGTTCTTAACACACACATACACACACACACACACACACACACACACACACACACACACTGTCATTAATTAATAAATCAATAAATAAACCAGATCATTCAAAGAAGCATGAGCTTCATGAAGGACATAAAACAGGGTCATGTGTAATGGGGGTGGACCCCTTCATATTAGTTAGCCAAAAAAAGTCTCTCTGAAGGTGACAATTTCGTTGAGACCTAACTGATGAAGAAAAGCCTAACATTTGAAGAGCTAGTAGAAGAAGATTAAAGGTAAAGGGAACAGCAGGTGCAAAGACCCTTAGATGGAATGGACCTGGTCTAGTCAAGTAACACAAAGAAGGTAAATAGACTTAGAATGTAGATGGTGAAGGGGATTGTAGTGAGAAAAGGTTGGAGACAAGCAGGCAATAGGCCATGTTAAATCCTTTAAGCCATGGTGATGGAGACTGGGTCTTATTCTAAGGACATAGGCAAACCATTGGGAGGGTTTTAAGCAGAGTGAATCATTTGAGAAATTTGTTGTTATTTTACCTGCATGGTGATGAGTGTTAGAAGTCAAGAAGTCAGCACAGTTATCAAAGTTAAGGGCATGGCATTCAACTCTCTCCACTTAGCTTTGAAGACATTATTCAAAGGATTGATTTTTGTCAGAATTACAGCTTAATGGAATGTGGAGGAACAGTCACCAGAGGTGTATCTCTATCAGTAGCCAGCGTGCAGAGGAATGTGTTTGACAATAGTTCAAAGAAATGCCAGTTCAACTAATTGGTTTAGATTCTTCTTCCTAGAGAGGCTACAGTACCCATGGTGGGCTGCACGCTCCCCTCTGCAGAGAGAAAACCTGAGTTCAGATCCCAGAACTTAGCAGTTCTGTTCCCTTGGTAATTTACTTAAATTCTTAAAGCCTCAGTTTCTTAATCATTAAAGTAGAAATATAATGACACCTTTTCAGGATATCCTTAGGAAGATTTCTAAAAAATGAATGCTTAAAATTGTGCCTGACATATAAAATGGCTGAATTAAAAGATTGTAATAGTTAAGATATTTCACCCCTCACAAAGTGATGATAACACTCTACCCCAATCTATTGCCCCTTGTCATCATATATATCTATTACAATTCCATTGACTCTAACTATTGTTTTGTACACCTGAAAAAAACAACCAAAAAAAACCTTTTAATTATCATTAAAAAAAATATATTGTAGGGCTGGTTGAGTGACGTGTTGGTTAAGATTTGGCTTGGGATGCCAGCTCTGAGCAGCAGGGCCCAGGTTCGGATCCCACATGCGGGCCAGTGATGCTGCACCCTCTACAGCTAAGGTGGTGAACAACAGCTTGACCTGGAGCTGGGCTGCTGTGAGTTGCCGGTGATGGTAGGCTGCAGTGGGGCTGGCCGGCAGCTGGCATGTGCTTTTGTGAGCTTCCGTGAGCCTTTGTGAGCAGTCGTCCAATGGCCAACAAGCAACTGCCTCAGCCTAGAAGAGCACAATGATCATAATACCAAGATAATACCAACTGGACTGAAGAACAAAAAAGACAGCAACTTGTCTGTTCCCCTTCCATGATTCCTCAATGCTGTCCCCTCCCCCAATTCTTCAATAAAATATAAAAAAAATATACCAAATTGTCTTAAATTTAAAAGAAAAAAAAGAAATTCACCCTCTACCCAAATCATTTGGGGGATGTTTAAAGTAGTTTGTGTCTCCTTGGCATCTCTAGGTCCAAGTTTCGGATTCTGCTGCCTGAGAATGACTCTTTTGCCTTCTTAAGGGCACTGTTTTCCTTCACTAGGCATCCCCTGAATTCCTTCATTCCTAGAGCGAGTGCTATAACTACTAATTTGCAACAACACATTAGTCCTGAAATAAAAGTAGTTTAACATAGTAAAGATTCTTTCTTGCACAAACATAGTACACTGCGGCTAGGTGGCCCTAGTCTGTTTTCTAGCAACATGGACTGGAAGACACTGTTCCAAAGTTGCTCCAAGCAGCAGGGCAAGAGAGGACCAGAGCTTTGAGGCATGTGCTGAGGTGCCTGACCTGGAAGTGGAAATGGCCTGCAGCATTTCTGTCCACATTTCATTTGCCAGGATCCCATCACGAGGCCCAAATGCAAAGGCAGTTGGAAAGACTAACAGTCTGTATAGTGATCATAAACAGAAAATTGTGAGATATGTATCTTTACTGGCAATGCTCCTTTAAGGACTGTTTTGCTTTTTTAAAATACATGGTCATCTGCTACTTAAAGAATATAAGCCAGTCTCCTCAGAGGTAGTATAAGATGTTATATTGGGTTTTATTTTGTACTCAGTTTTGCAACCCCTTTACTTAATTGCTTTTGGAATGTAACATTGAAATGTCAATATTTTGCTAAATCAGGTTTCAACTATGTTTACCATGTTTTCCCAGAGTGAATGGGTAACTCACAAGATATGCTAATTCAGGATTAAAAAACAAAACAAAACATTGGAGGTTAACTATATTTTATTCAGTACAGAAATACTGCACAATTCACCAACTATAAATATAAAACAAGTAACATACCCAACTAATGTAATCAAGAATATGTTAAAAATAACATAATGCTAGATGCATGTAAATGAAGTAATTGAAATGCAAAATAAAAATGAAGCAATTCTGAAATTATGTTAATGTTCACATATTTATACATTGGTTTCTGAAATATTATTCCTTGCTTCTGCCTTTCCGATGCCTTTCTCAAATGAAGTTTAAGTTGCATTTTTCAAATGACTTTCAAAATGCATCACCTAACCAGGGAACATAAAAAATATTTTAGGAAAGAAACAGAAAGCATACCTTTTTCTTTAAATAAAAACTTGGCTTTTCGACACCTGGAAATTCTCTGCAATTATATTGTTGCAACTTAAGAAAGATGCATTTGATATTGGAATGGTGACTAAAAGGCTTACAAATGATCAGAGAGATGAATCTAATTTTATATGAAAAAAAGATAAAAATGATGGAGTAAATACTTGGGCTTTTTAGTAGGAGCAGATGAAGATCCAAGGATTATAGGGCTGACTGTGAAAGAAATGAGTACTGTTAGCTAATTTTTCTATATTATCTTTTAATTTGTAGTCATTTCATAACCTTATAACAATCTATTCTCATAAAAATTGTAGTTGGTTGATACTGTTCTGCCCAGTTTTATAGGTGAGGCAAATGGAAATCAAGAGGAGTAAATTGAATTGGGAAAAACAACATGAGGAGTGATAGAGCATGGGTTTGAATTAAATACTTGTCTTTTAAATCCAAAATTTCTTCAATTATATTGTCAGCTATTAAGATCTGGAATCTTCTCCTTAATATAAGAGCCTGTTTCTGTGGTTTCTGCTTTCACTATTAAATTTTATATAGAAAAATAGAAAACTTTCTAAGCTTTTATAAAATTTTATCTTTATGATTCATCTGTTTTTCTGAATGTAAATTGAATGTCAAAGAATTCTTGAACTTTGTAGGATGTGTAAACAACTGACAAAACTGACATCTATCATTTTTATCCATTATTTTTGTATTTATTGATTTTAATACTTTACATCTGTCTTGTATGTTATTTCAAAATCAAAGTAGTTTTACTATTTTTAAAGTTATAAATTACCTTTGTTTTAAAAAGCGTTAAAAGGGGCAAGTCAAAAAAAGAAAATCAATTTTAGATAGAGGGTACTAGTTACAGACATATTGGGAAAGCTGAAAGAAGGAACTCAAGAGACATCTCAGACTGACAATTTCAGAAAGCTGCTGTCACCACATGGGCCAGGATAGCAAAGGGAGAGGGTTATATTACCCTGCTCTGGAAGCTGGGGCTGCTTAGGAGCGGGAGCCATGATGGCCGGCCACCCATGCAGAATTGTACACCGGTAGTGAAGGAGCTGGCTGAGGGATGGAACCATTAAAATAACTTCCAGCCACACTGACAAAAGTGAAGAGAGAAGGGGAGACATATACTAGCCTTTACCGTTTCCACACTCTCCAGTATGCCACCGATATTCTCTAACTAGCCAAATCTTACTGTGAGCAGGACAAACTAAGAAATATAACTTGCAGGGTTGAGTTCTTTGCTATTAATAGGAGGAGGAAGAGAAGAGAACAGAAGGGAAGAGTAAGGAATGGATATAATAAAACAAAAAACAAAACAAAACAAAACAGAACAAAAGAAAAAAACAAATGACAATTGGCTATCATGGGACCCAAAGATAAATACTTCTGGTTAAATTACTCGCATCAATACTCTTCTAGACTGCCTATTCCTTCACTTTCTGTTGCTCAGTGTTTTTACACTCTCATTCTTTCACTGTCCCACTCTTGCTCACACGTACCTGTATGTTTGTATAAAATTGGTTCACTGAACAATTTGGACTTTGTAGGTGACAGGCAAAAAACAACTTGGTGCATTTTCTGCATGCTGCACTGAATGTGCCTTTCCACCATTTCATAATCCCTTAGGTATATCCTACTCACTTTCCATTCACTTTTAGCTATTTAATGTTATTTTTAGGTAATAAAAAGCCTAGTGCACTCTATAGCAAAAATTCAGTCTTACATAATGTAAGTATTCTCTTTCTTCCATTTTGAACCTAGTTTGGTAACTTGGATAAAAAATGGGTTGAGGTTGGTTTCTTCTCTTTTTCTTATCTACCTCTCTCCTACTCAATATCTACTGATCTTGAATTTCTATGTTTGTTGCAGGCAGTGAGAGGTTGGGGATTGGGACAAAGGATAAGGCTATTACTTGGTTATCATATAAGGATTTCTATGTGAAATATAGGTTTTTTATCTGAAAGAAATCCCAATGATTTTCTCCCACAGCAAATGTTTTTTAGGTTCTTCAAAATCTCTCCTCCATTACTGAGGCTCTCCATCTTCAGCTTGATATCGTCTATGTCTTATTGGGCTGGTCGCTTACTACTCCACAACAGTTCCAGATTTCCAGCAGTCAGCCCCATAAAGACATGCTCACTGGAGTCATCCCAATTCTCCATTCAAACTTCTAGGTGATGTCCCTTTTAAGTTGTCACAGCCCAGTGACATACGTGGCCCACGAGAATGAGTATGGAAAACTAAGAGGTAGTGGATGGGATTGAGAGAGGAAAGGAGTATTATGCTAATGTGCTAATGGATGTTAATTGTATAAGGAAACATGGGGAAGAGTGGAGAAACATCCCTCCCTAGAAAACGATAAAATAAAAGGATATCCAACTTTGTTCAAAGAAGTTTTACTACATCTGCAGAATGAAATATCAAAAGACTATTAAAATGATATTTTTATAATTTTCTCATAGTATGTAAACATTCAACATATCAAGTGGAAAAAGCAGGATATATTCAGTCACTCTCTGATGCATCTTACATTATTTCTTCATAGCCCTTCCTACTAGCTGATTAGTTTTATCACAGAATGTTATTCAGGAAGGTTCTATGGGAAGTATATCTTGGAGTATATTGCTCACTTGAGATAGATATCTCTTGCCATCATACGTGGTTATAAACAGAAAAAAGAATGAAAATACAAAAGATAAAAATATCCAAGAGTTATATTTAAGAATAATGAGGGAAAATTCCTAAAGCAGAAGAAACAAATTTTCAGATCAATGGGACCAACAAAGGTTACACTGATAAAAAATAAAAATTCCACAGTCAGACACAGTGATTTGGTATTTCAGAATGTCAAATACAAAAGAGCCTAAAAGGTATTTCAGAATGTCAAATACAAAAGAGACCAAAACAGGTTACATCCAAAGAATAAGAACTAACTAGATTGATCAAATTTCTCAGAAACAACATCAGATGCCAGACAACAAGGAAGCAAAGACTTCTAAATTTTGATGGATGATAATTACAACCCAGACTTGATACCCATATGCTATTAACATCTACATTCATATTCTGCTTACTATGTGCCAAACTCTCTTCTCTTTATACTAACGTATATAGTCCTGTGTGTTAGTCACCATTAAAATCCCATTGCTCAGGTGAGTAATGACAAGCACAGAGAGGATAAGTAACTTTCCCTAAACCACAGAGTGTTGGTGCTGCTATTTGAGCAGAAAACTTCTGACTTTAAAGTTCTGAGTTCTAATTACTTTTTTATTCTACTCCGTAACATTCATATTAAGAGTGAGATCAAAATACAGTTTCACTATACAAGAACTGAGTTTACCTTTTATATATCCTCTCTGGAACAAAACAGTAAGTGAATAATCCAACCAACTAGCCAAACAACACAAAAACACTCCTCACACAAAAAAAATCACCCTAGAAAGAAAGGCACTGATTCCCAAAAACAATGTTCTCAATTTAAGCATATACAAAGAAAAATCTCATAAGTTTAGGTGTGGAAACTAGCCTAGCGATCAGCTGGGCTACATTGGAACTTGAGGTCAGCTCTCCAGGAAGGACAACTTAGAAATAAAGCAGATGTAATACATATGTAATATGTATAACATAAAGAGTAATCTCAGATCTATAAGAAATGCATTTACTATTTTAAGAAGAAGAAAGAAAATAAAGGTGAAAAAAAAGTTCAGGAGAAATAAAACAACCAAAAAAGTCGATGTAAAAAACTCAAGGCAAATATTAACAAGTTAAAATTTACTGTTCAAGAAGAAATAAAACAACCAAAAAAGTCTATGTGAAAAACTCAAGTGCAAATATTAACAAGTTAAAATTTGCTGTATTAGAATAATTGATAAAGTTGAAGAAAATAACATACTTGCATCAATACTCATTACAAATTTTTAAAATACAAGAGTAACTTGCCTATTTGGCATTCCTATAAATGGAGAACAGGCATTTAAATTTAAATATCTCTTAAAACTCTATTTTTAACATTTTTAAATTCAGAAACCACATGCTGAACAGGCAGCAGTTATAGATGTCACAAGTGTTGAGTGCAGAAGCTGATAAATAGGTGCGATTCTGGAAAGCACAGCATTTTTTATCTATTATGCTAAGCTAAAATTAAGCAAAAAATGGATGAACTCCATTGGTCACTGGATAGAAAAATAACATGAACTGGTCATTTCAATGATATACAGCTACATCTAAGCAAAAGGAGTAAGAATCTTAACCATTTTTAAGTAGTAAAGCTGATTTAACAAGTGCTGGGAAATTGCTACCAGTACTCAAAGTATAACACTGAATAACCTCATACTAGTGACAAATGTAAATTAACTGAGCCTTGCAAAGAATTGTGCAAAACTTTAAGCCAACACATTTCTTTCCAGCATAGATTTGCACTGAACAGACTCATAATTAATTCTATTACTGCTTTCTCCTCTTGCTTGCTACTTCATCCATAATAATATCTATATATAGCCAATACTTGGGAAATCCACGAGGAAGCAAACGAAGGACAAAGGAATAGAGACACAAAGTAAATTAAATTTACTTTGATTATTCCACTGTGTTTAATTTGAGTATAGAACTCAAATGTTTCATGATGAAATTTAGAAAAAATGTTAAAAGTGAACTGTAATAGGGCCGGTCGTGTGGCGCAGTGGTTAAGTGCTGGCTTCAGAAACCAATGGCCCCGGTTCAGTCCCACATATGAGGGCCAGTGACACTGCCCTCAAAAAAAAAAAAAAAAAAAAAAAAGTGAACTGTAATAACGCCTGGAAGCAACTTCTAAATAAAGCTTAGGTAAAGGTAATGATTCACAGAATCCCATATCAGTAGCATAGCCAAAACAGATTTGAAGACAGGACAGTACAGTAAATCCTCATAAATATTCAAGTATGGCAACTCTGGTCATTGGATATGTTGGTAAGACTCCCAAATATAAAATCACTCTAAAATGATTTAATAGGGAGACTCTACAATGTACTTGAATATTCCATTTAAGATTCAAGATACCACATTCTTTGAGGCATTTTATCAGGTGGATTTATAATCTATTCTCCTTTCTTTGTACACTACTTGTGCTTTCTCCTGAATACCGTAACACTATATATACATATTTACTGAAAGATTTAGCTCCACGGATGTCTCCTTTCTAGGGTTCTGAGTGACAATACTTTTATTTGTTATAATTATAACAGCTACCACTGAGTACCTCATACGCATCTTCATACCCTGTCATTTTAACTATACTTTAATAGCTGTTCTCAGAGATATTTACATACATATTCTCTAATTTTTATAATAACTCCATGGGGGAGACAATTCTATTCTTGTTTAAAAGATAAGGTAACTGAAGATAAAGAAATTTCAGTATTTCCAGTTTAGGGGCCTATGAAGCAGATATTTTGAACCGTCCCTGGCTGCAAAGTCTTTATGGTTTTTTTTTAAAGGACAGCACTTTGTATTACAAATTATCATACATTTAGCAGCTTAAAATGGAATCCATTTATCAGCTCATTTTTGTGTATGTCAGAAGACTGGCATGGCATGGTTAGAGTCCCTGAGGGTGTCACAAAACTGAAATCAAAGTGTCTACCAGACTGAATTCTCATCCCAGGGCTTTGGATAAAATACCTGCTTCTAAGTTCTTTCTTGTTGTTGGTAGAATTCAGTTTCTTACAGTTATAAGGTTGCTAGTTGTAAGGTCAGCTGGAGTCCGCTTTCAGCTTCTGGAAGCCACTGGCATTCCTTGTCCCAAGTCTCTTCCATCTTCAAACCAGCAAGCTCTCATTACATCCCTTTTGAGCTTCAAATCTGACTTCCCTCTCTCTGACTTTTGTATCCAGATTTAAAGGGCTCAGGTGGTTAGTTTAGACCCACCCAGATAATCTCTCTATATGAAAGTCAAATTATTTGGGATCTTAATTACATCTGCAAAATCCCTTCAGAGAAATACCTATGCTAGTGTTTTGATTAAATAACTGGGAGAAGGTGTGTATACAAGGGCTGGAAATCTCTGGGGCCATTTTAGAATTCTGCTTAGTACAGTTTCCTCCATCTCTGCATTCTTAGCACATCATAGCACAGTGCCTAATGTACTATATATTTTAAAGATTTATATTAAACAAATCCTATGCTATGTATGTGTAGAATGACAATAACTATTATTTTTCTGAAATCCCCTTCAATAATAGTCATGGAGTACACTAAAAATAATAAAAGCAAAGCAGTTTATAGCTTACAGAACCACAGCAAGCTTCTCTCCAAAGGAGAGCAATATTAGATCATAACATGTTCTCACAATAGTACTTTCTGGCCCAAATTTACATAAATCATAAAAACTGTCTAAAATGTAAAGTGGAAGGAAGGGTTTAACTATGATCATTACAGAATAGTGGGAGATCAAACCAGCAATTTATTTTGGAAAATTGCAATTTTTTCTAACTTTTACTTATTTTCTCATTTATATAATATACTGGAGGATGGGCGACACTAATAGTGCTAGCTCTCTAACACTGCTGCTGAGAAGATTGAATTAACTCATATATGCCAGTCACTTAAGGCCTCTCCCAAAGTATAAGTGCTGTGTTAAGTGTTTACATTATATGCTTCATAAAGATTTCTTCTTCCTTTTTTCTTTTTTGTTGAGGGCAGTGTTACTGGCCCTTATATGTGGGACCCAAACCGGGGCCGCTGGCTTCCCAAGCCAGTGCTTAACCACTGTGTCACTTGGCCGGCTGGATAAAGATTTCTTCTTTTAAACTTTTGAATCTTACCAGCCACTTGACTATCATCCCCAGTAAATACGTAAGTATTGGGATTAAACTGCAGTTGATCTCAAGACAGGATTTGAGAGATTATCTTGTTTGTTTTGGCATAATTTCTAATTTAAGTTTATTATCCCCTAATTTCTTCTTTCTCCTGCTTGTGGAGTGTTATCTACTTCATCACCTTCATCCCATCAATACTAACAAATAAACAAAATCTTGTTAATGGAGAGTTTGATTGGATAAGATATAGTTAATGGCATTTTAAAAGTATTTCATCTTTCTGTTTTTCGTCTCTTTCTTAATATGGTTCTTTTAATTATCGTGTCTAATTTAAAGAATTTTGTGATTCTTTCTTTTTTCTAAATATAATCAACCTAACATATATTTTTCCTGGGGCAAAAACCGTTTAAAGGTAATTTGATTTCTAAAATAATATTATTTGATCTTTTTTCTTACTAAATACGGTATACAATCAACAAAGATGGATTAAGTTGCCCAATATTTCTCATGGAGATTTCTCCCACTAAAATCATAGTTCCTACTATTCTATGTTCATTCCTGTTAGCAATTAAAAATGCCATCTCCTACACTGTTGCTTGCAGTTTCAAAACCTTACTAGTTACATTGTAATAAACTTGCATCTTGGTTATTCTCAATTAGATAAATTCTAGGTATATTCACAGTCTTTTATGTTTTTGTATCATCAGAGGTACCAAGAACAGTGCTTAGGAGAAACATGAAGATAATATTTCAACTGGATGTTGGTGTTTTTCCAGTCTGTCTTAAATTTTCTTTTTTTTTTTTTTTTTTTCAGCTCAGCTCTGGCTGGGCATCGAACTGCCATTGCTTAGAGCTCGCCTTGCACTCTTGAGTGAGCTCTTAACCAACTGAGCCACTCGGCTGGCCCAATGCATTCATTTTTAAGATCTAACTCAAGTAAAATAAAATAAAAAACAAACAAAAAAAAAACAGAACTCCATTTCTATGGTAAAAATCAGTAGGTTGTTTTAAAACAACTATGTGTTACTGACCTGTTTTTCTCTGAGTGAAAATGAATTTGACCAGTGAACCGGTGAATCAGACCTTCAACTCTTCCATATAACTCAGATACCTTTATAGCTATTCCCAAAATAAGAGTGTTGATTGAAAGCTCAGTTGCCAGTAAGTTCAAAAGTCCTTTTTTTTTTTTGAGAGACGTAATCTATTCCATTACTTATTTTAAAATAAACCACAAATAATTTATTTTTTATCACTGTGGTTTTAAATTATTTATTTCTATATTATAAATGTAATTTCTATTCTACCTGTATTTACTTTTCAATTGAAAGCAAACAGTTTGTTTAGTAGTAAATAGGGATGAACTGATTTACAAAGCTTGAATTATAATAATCTGTAATAGAGATAAGGCCCTTTCATCAATAACTGTATCTCTCTTCATAAAGGCTTTAGTTTTACAAAAAAAATTACCAAAATCCCTAAACATTTGATCCAACAATTATAATCATGAGATGAAAGACAATGCACAGACAGGTGATGATAAAAAAAAACCACTCATGCTTATAATATATCACATGGCTTTATATTATAATGAAAATGTGAACAGAAAAAGATGCATTACATTTTTAGCTTCCACTCATTTTGCACTAGAATCCTGTTAGTATCTAGGTGAGCACAAAGAAGTGATCCATGAAGGAAAGGCCTTGCTGAACACGTTAGAAAACATATTTAAGTACCTAATGTCAGGGAACAAAGGGACAGTGGAGGCAGATGAGTAGAGGGAAGGTGATAGAGAATGAAACAGGTTAGCTCATCGCCCCAAGCCACAAAACATACAAAGGTATTGACAAAACACGGCTCACATACAAATGTTTATTGCCTCTTGAGAAACACACACGTGGTGCTTTACCTACTCCATCATCCAGTGACTGGATAGCCCAGAGAAGCCATCAAGAATATCAGATGAAATAATCTGGCAAAGCGTGGAATGCACATTCCAGGGTCCACCTCTATATTAATAGTGCACTGTGAATGTTCGTTTAATTCCAGCTCTGCATGAATTAATAAGGTTATGAATGGGTAGTTATTGGATTGGAGAGGCAGCCAGAGATAGAAGTCTCTCATACTAAAATTGTAAGTATTTCCACCAACAGCTACTAAAGGTTCAACAATCTCTACAGATGGTCAGTGTCCAAATATTCTTAGTGATCCTCCAGGAAGAACTGGCAACGTGGCTGGTGGAATGCTGACTTGATCTCCACCTGCATAATGACCATCCAGAGTTGGCAGTGGCTGATATGAGAAAGAAACAGGATTCATGCCCCGTGGTTGGCCAAGAATGACCACCTTAGGCTTGGATTTGTGGTCTGTTACCGTGGAGCATTGCACAAGGCCAATTCCTTTCCTGGAAAACCAGGTTTGAAGTAATTATATTTTGAAAAATTAAACATACCTCTCAACTCATGACTATCTACAGCAAAGATCATGATAAAGTTTCTTACCTGTTCATATTTGAACACCTTTGTTATGGTGTTCAAATAAGAGTCTCAGTTAGTATAAAACAATACTTGAAATTTTAGTGCAGTGATTGCTAGATTAAAACGGTAAAATCCATTCCTAATGGTGCCAAATTATAACCCCAACATGCCAGAGGACAAGGAGAGTCATTCCACATTTGCTCCATTATCCTTGCAGCAGTCCTACCTTACAACTAAATCTACAATCACACTGGGGACCACAATCACATTTTGCATATCCCCTACTTCCTCACTTAAAAGGAGGGATAATAAGACCTACCTCTTGGATTTGATTTGAAGATTATATAATGTGTGCAATGCCTGTAAATTTCACAACCTAATGCCTAAGAGTGTGTTAAGTAGACATTGACACAATGTTAGCATTTTCTTTAAGTATTTTCTCCCTAAAGCATACAATATACAGAAGAGAATTGGTGGGGTTTTTTGATGAACATAGAAATATAAACACTTGCTGACCAAGCAATAATATCAACTAGGTATACCATCACCCAAAAGGATTTACTTGGGAAAGGAAACAGACCTGCAGCCCAGCATGTGCACATTCTGGTTTGTGTGCTAAGATGGAGGGTATTTAAGGTTGGGAGACAGGAAGTTAGAATCATAGAGATTTATGAAAAGGAAGTTCGGACCATAGAGTTTGACCAGGTGAGCTCATGAACTCCCATGAGCTCAGCTCCTCCCATAGACCTCCCAGCATGATCAGATACCTTACAGTCCCAGTTCATCTTTATAACACTCATTCTGGAATTCCATTAGACCACTGAGAATTTTTGGGCAGACTTACCAAGAATGAATTCCTTTTCTCACCAGACTGCAACAAATGCTACTGCATATATATTGTTTCCATAAAACCAGCGTACTGAAGGTGTACTTAAAAACATTTTATTTGAAACCAATTGCAAACATATCAAACTAGAAATGTCCAAGACCAGAATTTATACTTATATGTAACCTTTCACATAAAATTTTATAAATTTGAGTTTTTCAAGGGCAGAGTTGATGACACATTCATATTTGTTCCCTGAGTACATCTTATGAGGAAAATGAATCCTAACATGCCAAAGTTGTCACCGTCTTTTATAGTCAGAAACAGAATTAGGGATGAAAGGTTCATGATCCCTTGTCTCTGTTGTTGACATTTTTGAGAACCATTTTTTCATTTTATTTTCTTCTTCAGCATAAATAATCCCAGGTCCCTTAAGCCTTAGTTTCCTACCGTCTGATCTTCTTCGAATCTTTGGATTATTTGTGCCACTGATAAATTCAAAGAGCATGTTATTTACTAAAATATTCAAGAAATATAATTTGGAATTACCTTATCATTGTCCTGGCCCATTCATGTTAATTAACTACTCTCAAATTGACATGTTGGGACTGATTACGCAGTTCCCTCTGATCCCTAGATAATCTCTGAGATGCTTGTGAAACTAACATACATTCAAAAAACAGTTAAAAACACCAAACACTGAAGTTCTCTACTAATGATCTTTTAAAACTTTCCTCCCCTGCTAGCACTTTAAAGTGGAGACACAGAACTCATTAGAGAGACCGTTTATGCATTTGTTCCTGGGGCATCAATTGCCCTCCTGTCATCCTGCCAGGAAGACACTTATTTTTCCCTCCTGTGACACAGGAAGGCTTCCTTTGGGAAAAACACAGCTCTCCAACTGTGATAAAACCAGTCGGAAAAGCAACTGCAGAAAACCTTTAATGTGAATGACAAGAGTGAGAAAATTAAATGTAGCACAAGGGAATCAAATCAGTCACAGGACAAGAGCTGCCCACTTAGAGCAACACAAATGAGAAACAGAAGCAGGAAAAAATGAGCACTGGGGCAGTGGGGGGGGGAAAGGCAGCATCTGGGAGACAGAAGTTCCTCTTCTTTTTCTGTGAATATCATCTGCTTGTCACAATATATCTTCTTATCACAATTTTGTCTGTTTCAGGCCTGAGACTTCCTAAAGTTTCTAAACAATGTGTGTGACTATATATTTAAACTACTTAGCATAGCTTTCTATGGTGTATATTCTGGTCCTGCGCTGTTTGCCTGAACCCTGAGTACTCACTAATACCCCAAGCGCTACCGCTGCGGTATGTTCACCTAAACTTAAAAAGCTGAAATGAGGGCCGGCCGAGTGGCGCGATGGTTACGTGCTGGCTTTGGAAGCCAGCGACCCCGGTTTGGTCGCACATATGAGGGCCAGTGACACTGCCCTCAAAAAAAAAAAAAAAGAAAAGAAAAGAAAAGAAAAGAAAAGAAAAGAAAAGAAAAGAAAAGAAAAGAAAAGCTGAAATGAGAGGCAACGGACATTTATTTAGGTTTAAAGAAATGCAATTCAGGCAGAAACCCAAATGCTTTCTAGATTACAGGGTGAAGGCAAAGGGTTTTTGGGAGAAAAGGAAATGAATAATTATATGAAAGGAAGAAAACTCTTATAGGTGCTGCCAAAAAACTACTGTATTTTACCATGTATAATGTGCTCCCATATATAATGCACACCTACATTTTGGGCTCAAACTTTTAGAAGAAAAAAATCTTTCGTTTTAATTCAAATTTTTATTTGTTTACATTTAGGTACTTTTTGCATTATAAAAGAATTTTAGCATTTATTTTTTAACATATTATGGTACAAGAAATTTTATGTAAAAAATAATTACAAAACACAAGAACAGATACAAGCTACAAGAAATTTTATGTGCTGGTAACAAATTTACGATATTTACGCATGATAGAAGGCCAAGAGCTCTTCCTCATTGCAAGTTCGGCGTAAGTTCAACAAAGCCGATAATCATATTGCAGAATTTTATTTTGCATATGGATATTGTTATTGATTTCTGGAGTTACATTTTTAACTTATAAGCAGAAATAAAATAATTAAAAACATTTATATAGATACGGAATTAGTAGTACCCATGTATAACGTGCATCCTTATTTTTCCCTTACAAATTTGGGCAAAAGAGTGTGCATTATACACGGTAAAATACAGTACTCTCGGCCATACATAATTGGTTACTGATTCTTTCTTCAGATGGAGAGTTCATGGTCATAAATTCTTGTGGTCAGGATGTTTGCTGTTTCCCTGACTTTATAGTTATTTGTAAGACAATGCTAGTTTGGCCCAGTCCTAAGTTCTGGCCCAGTCCAAGCAGTCCAAAGTTCCAAGAAGTAAAATGCGCAAGTCTCCGATTCCATTTTGAAATGGCTCTATTTATGTCATTTTTCACAATTACATGAATTGTTGTTTCCTGAACTTGCTCACATCTGTGCTTTTGTTTACTCATTCAAACATCCCACCACAGGGAAGAATCTTCTACTCTGATCTGTGTGTTGGTTTGAAGCCCTTCTGAAATACTTTCTGGTTGTAAATAGTTGCCTGGTTCAGAGTCAGAATAAAATTTTAGCTTTGATACAAAAGTGCAGATATGTAAATATACCTTTTGTTCTCTGACTATGAAAGCAACAGATTATTAAATTTAGAAAATATAGATATACAAAAAGAAAAAATAATTTCTTTAGGTTACTAATAGAGTAGACCATCTAGAAAACATTTATTCATTCATTTATTTCACAAATACTTACTGAGCTTTTAATATTATCAAAGATTATGCCAAGTGCTTTATATGAATTATCTCATTGTCATTCTAGAAGGTAGTTTCTATTATTATTCCTAGAGTGCCAAAGTCACACAGTTATTAAGGGGTGGAATCCAAGTTTAAATCTAGCTAAACCTGATTCCTGAAATTGTGTTTTTATCTACTGTTTAAATATGCATATGCATGTGCATACTTACACATATATATGCATACTTATATGGTGGATGAATAGACACACATACAAACATAAATATATACATACATACTGAGTTGTCAAAAAAGTCATGACGTATTTTTTCTCTGTTTTTCATTGCAAAAATGAGTCATGACTTTTCTGACAACCCAGTGTACAGTAAATAGGTTGATGGAAATATTCTTATCTTAATTTGCATTATACCAGGAGTGCCAAAAAATATATACACATGATTTGTACTTATCTTTTATTGTAGGTATGTATTATTACAATTTCAATACAGGTTTTTCTTTTCTTAAAATGTGTATACATTTTTTTTCTTTTTTTTTTTTTCTTTTTTTTTTTTTTTTTTTTTTAGCTGAGCCATCCTGCCACCTGTTGGCAGCTCAATGGCAACTCAGCTCGGGCTGGCATCGAACCGCCGTTGCTCAGAGCTCAGCTCACACTCTTGAGTGAGCTCTTAATCAACTGAGCCACTCGGCTGGCCCTTGTGTATACATTTTTTTGACACCCTCTGTATTATCACTAATAAAGACTATTTTTTCCTTTCTTTTATCCAATGTTTTTGTTTTTTCTTAGAGCTAGAGCTATTGAATATACCTCAATTGTGGCATTTGACATATTCTTTCTTCACTTTGGAAAAGCCACGTTGTGTGGAGATTGAAAGCACAGCTCTGGAATCAAACAATATGACTCTAGTGCTTCCCAGTAGTAACATAGTGAGCCATTCACTTAAGTCTCAATTTTTTCATCTGTAAAGTGGTGCCAATCCCCTATATGCATAACATGATCACAATGTGTGTTACAGCACCAACCTGACAAATGGTAAATGCATAAAGATTAATTTAAATTATTACCTAGAAGACAAGTTGTTTAAGATACAAAGAAATGGTAAAATGGTAAGGATATAATTATATTTCACTGAATTTCCTGTCACTGATAACACCTAGGACAGGGCCTTATACATGGCAGCAGGCTCTTACTAAATGGGTATGGAATGAAGGTATTGTTGATTGAAAAAGATCAACTCCTATTTTCATGGCTAGATTATTCTAGACTTGAAAAAAATAGAGGGGGAGGAGAGAACCACCTTGATGAATGGAGAGGAAGGGTCCAGAGCAGCATGGCCTGCCCAGAAATCTGAGAGAAGTCCAAAGAACAGCCAGGGACAAACACATGTGGAGTGCTTGTCATGAGATGGTTTTGACCATCATATTGTCTAGGAAGGAGAACACAGTATAAAGAGAAAAAGTATAATAACATGTGCTAAGTACTATAATTGATACATGCTAGATTGGATTTTAAAAAGAGATTATAAAAACTCAAAGGAAAGAATGTAAGAGTTACCTAGATTCAATAGAAAGACAGAAGAGAGAGTATGAGGAATGGACACATTAGAAAGAGTTGCAAACTCAGCCTATTAACATCTCATTTGGGGGATGAGAAACCTACTTTCAAAGAGTTGAAAGTTGTTAGAGATTACATAGACAAAAATAGAACTTAAAGTTCTTTCATTTGAAGTAACATATGTAAATGCTTAGGGTAAGGCTGAGCTCATGTAAGCAATCAATATATGATTTATTACTATTAGCATGGTTACCATTAGTCTTTATAGTTACAGAATTGATTTGTAGATCCTTGCATCAATTCTTAAGCCATTATTTGAACTATGTCTTGCTATTCTTAGATGTTCTTGCTTATAAAAATTCAATGTTTTTCATAGTTGATTTTTATTGCTGCTGATGTAGTTAATTTATATTATTAAAATATATAATTTGCTTTATAAAACAATTTTGCTCATTCATAGATTTCTATTCTCTTTCTATAGCCAATACTAATCCCTTACTTTAGAAAACTACTGCTGTATGCACTTCAATAACTTCAGTATCATTTAAGAACTATCTTGTTTATCAGCAGACAATGTTTTAAAAATGTGTAGTTTTGGGCCGGCTGAGTGGCTCAGTGGCTCTGAGCAACAGGGTCACTGGTTTAATTCCCATATGGGCCAGTGAGGTGCGCCTGAGCTGTGCTGCCACAGAGCTGCCAAAAGGTGGCAGCATGGCTCAGCTGGTGAGAGCACGTGTTAACAACAAGGTTCCCAGTTGGACTCCCAGTTGGGATGGTGGGCTATGCCCACCTGCAACTAAGATTAAACAGGGCGCCTTGAGTTGAGCTGTCCTGAGCTGCTGACGGGCGGCCAGATGCCAATTGGACTTGGAGCTGAGCTAGCTGTGCCCTCCACAACTAAGACTGAAGGACAACAACTTGGCTGTTCCCCTTCCCCAATTCTCCAATAAAATCTTTTTTTAAAAAAAAGCATAGTTTTATTTCTCAATCTATATATATTATTTAACTTTAAGCAAGAGTTATTATTTTGAGAGAAATTAGCATTTTCATGTTTTGATAACTTTTTCTCTTTAGCACACAGCAAAATTTGAAGGATATTAAATGTAAGTTTTCTTATTTTAAATTATAATAATTTTCCAAGTAATAAACATAAATTCTCAATTTCTAGAATTATTCTTTGTACTGTGCTGAATAATAATCTTTCGACTAAAGTTTACCTTTCATATTTATGTTACCTGAAAAATTGGGATCCTGGTCAAAAGTAAGGGGACACACTATGTATACGAGAAGAGAATCTGCTAAACTTACCAAAAGCATGGTCTTTCTTAGGTCCCTCTGCTACGAGAGTAAAAATTCAACTGTCCATTAATTTAAAATCCGATTGTAAACCTAGAGTGGCTTGGTGAAGCTATACCTTTTTTCCACTCAATTTCTCTGCTAATGACGTCATATCTACCTTTCATGGCCCAGTGCAATTGCCCATTCAACCTGTCCAGTTGAATTGCCATTACAAAAAATAAAAAACATTCTAAATATAATATCAGATCCTGATGTAGGAACTCCAGAAGATAAACTGAGGTTGTTTCTTATCTACTATATAACTGCACAGCAAACACCTTGTGAGGCTTATTTGGAGCATTACACAAAAGCTTTACTGATGCAGGATGAAAGCTTAACACCCTTAACAATGTATCAAACACTGGAAGGTTTTTGCAAAGGTGGTCTCAGCTACCACCAGCTATGGCAACACTCCTACTCAACCAAGGGGTCTCTTATCAGGAGTCATGAATACAGGATCACAGTTTGTAATGGAAGGAGTGAAGAACCTAGTATTGAAACAGCAAAATCTACCTGTTACTCTTATTTTAGACAATCTGATGAAATCAAATCCTGAAACTGATAGTTATAGATATATATATAGAGAGATTCCCAAATACTGCAGGACAAATATCATCTCCATTTGGTTGGTGGCTTCTTTGTTTTGTTGATGGTTTCTTTTGAAATGCAGACATTTTTTAGTTTGATATGGTCCCATTCATTTATTTTAGCTTTTACTTCCCTTGACTTTGAGGTCAAATTCATAAAATCATCTTTGAATCCAAGGTCCATATATCCATAAGTCTAGTAGTATCTGTGCTTTCTTCTAGGCAGTTTATTGTTTCAGTACTTATGTTTAGGTCTTTGATCCATTTTGAGTTAATTTTTTTTTTTTTTTTTTTTTTTTGAGGGCAGTGTCACTGGCCCTCATATGTGGGACCGAACCGGGGCCGCTGGCTTCCCAGGCCAGCGCTTAACCTCCGCTCCACTCGGCCGGCCCGATTTTGAGTTAATTTTGATACATGGTGACAGATACCAGTCTAGTGTCATTCTTTTGCATGTGGCTTTCCAATTCTCCCAGCACCATTTACTGAAGAGTCTTTCTTTTCCCCATTTTATGTTTTTGGCTCTTTTCTCGAAAATTATCTGCCCATATACAAGGTCAGAAAATTAAGTTCGTGAACTCATCCTAGAAAAAGTGCTACATACCTCATTGCTGAATACCACTACAGTCACCTTTGAAGTACTCCTTTTGGGAAGCTATGCACCGACGCCAGTGCCTAGGCCACCCTTCAAAACAATTTTGGAACTCTTATTCTGGAACGGCCATCAGAGCTGTCATCGTATTACCCTTGATTTCCAGAATGTTATCAAAATGGTTTCCTTTCAATATTTCCTTTAACTTTGGGTAAAGAAAGAAGTCATTGGGGGCCAGATCAGGTGAGTAGGGAGGGTGTTCCAATACAGTTATTTGTTTACTGGCTAAAAACTCCCTCACAGACAGTGCTGTGTGAGCTGGTGAATTGTCCTGATGCAAGAGCCATGAATTGTTGGCGAAAAGCTCAGGTTGGATAACTTTTCACGCAGCCTTTTCAGTATTTCTAGATAGTAAACTTGGTTAACTGTTTGTCCAGTTGATACAAATTCAGAATGAATAATCCCTCTGATATCAAAAATCATTAGCAACATCGTTGCAACAAAGTTTGCAAACTTAATTGTCAGACCCTGTATATGTTGGTTTATTTCTGTGTTTTCAATTCTATTCCATTGGACTCTGTGTTTGTTTTTTTCTGCCAATACCATGCTGTTTTGATTACTGTCACTTTATAGTATAAATTGAATTAGGGAGTGTGATATCCCCAGCCTTGTTCTTTTTTTCTTAGCATTGCTTTGGAGTCTTTTGTGATTCCATACAAATCTGATGACATTTTGTTTTCTTTAAAAAATGCCATTGGGTTTTTTATGGGGATTGCATTAAATTTGTACATTGCTTTAGGCAACATGGCCATTTTAACTATGTTGATTCTTCCAATCCATCAACTGGGAAAATCTTTCCATTTTTTTTTTAATGTCTTCTTCAATTTCTTTAAGGAATGTCCTATAGTTTTCAGTATATAGGTCCTTCACATCCTTTGTTAAGTTTATTCGTCAAGTATTGTATTCTTTTCTTGCAATTGAAAGAGGACTTTTTTTTCCCTTTCATTTCTTTTCCTGAAATTTTGTTGTTAGTATATAAGAATGCAGTGGATTTTTGTACATTGATTTTTGTAGTCAAAAACTTATGAGTTATTTGTTAATTTTTAAGGAAATTCTATACTTAATGTAATGTATACTGATTAAAAAGATAAAGCTTTTCAGAAGAAATAAAAGAGCACCTCATATTTATTTGGTACATGCTCTGTCAAACGATGTGAGGAAATGTTCTAATTTCTGTCATTTGAGCCTCTCAATCTGTGATATTTCATTAAGGCAGCCCTAGGAGACAAATACAGGCATCCAGGCCTCTGAGGTTCACTATTTCTCCAGTCTAATTATTTGCTTTCAAATTACTTCTCTATTTAAATATGCTCTGTACCACAGATAAAAATTTTTCATAGAATTGAACTCAACAGATGGTGATTGTGTCTTAAACATACATAGTTTCACACAGAATGAATCAATAAGTACTTACCATTGAAAGAATCTTAGAAGACTGAAGTTTATAGCAAAGGTAAATAAAAAATCCTTGTCCTTCATACCAAGGAAGGGAGCTATGGCAGATTTTCTGCACTCGAGATCACGTCTATTGCTTTAGGGCTGTCCCTTGCATAAGAGAGTCTAGAGGTCTAGAAAGTACAATTTTCAGAAATCCTTGATATATGATTCCAGTTTAGAATTTACCAATCAGAAGATTTGAAAAGCTGAAGGGAAAGCAAGAGCTTTATCGCTGTGGAAATGGCAAACAGATGTGGATTTGATCAGACCTGGCATTTTGCGTCAGATTCTGGGTCCCTTCCATGAATCTCACCTTTCTCAGTGCTGCAGATCACTCCGAGATACATTCTCATGACCTGTTCGGCAGTAGCTACATTTGGATCCTATTATTGAGACTAACAGCTACTGGTTCTTTTTCGTGACCACACCACCAGCTCTTCCAGTGCTGTTTCTGTGGAAAATCTCTTCTTAATTGAATATTCTTAGAGTGTTTCTGTTTTCTTGATGAATTCTAACTGTTAAAGGAGATAAGAGAATGAGAGACATGAAGAATAATTGTTTATTTCTGTCCCCTGGTTAGCTTCCACTCAGCATCCAAAAGTAGGAAGAAATTTCAAGAGATAGAAATACGTATTTTTCTTACACTCAGTGGGCATTTTCACTGAGAGAGATTTCACTTCACTATTCAGAAGTGATCTCAACCTCACTTAATACTTGACAGAATTAAAAAAAATTAACTCCAACCATGATAACTTCATGGCAGCACACAAATGCAGATGACACACTCTAGACTCTAGGCTCTTACATACAAAGCTTGGCTCTTTCCCCCTAGTATGCTAACTGTAGTTTCTTTGAACTCACATTACCTGTCTACATGTTACCTTGCAAATACCGGGGGTGTCAAAAAAATGTATATAAATGACTTGTATTCATCTTTTGTTACCGGTATATACTATTAAAATTTTAATACAGTTTTTCCTTTCTTAAAATGTGTAAACATTTTGGGGGGCACCCTCTGTATATACACTTGTGTTTTTTACATTCTCATACCCCTTTTCTTCCTAACCCCAAATTCCCTGTTGTCAATCAACTCCAAACACTTGCCCAGTCAATATGATAACATATGTGTTCAAAGGGAAGACTAAAAATCCATTAAATACAGAATGAAAAATTCTCTATGTAGTTACTACTTCATTAAAGTAACCAAGTGCTTAATAGATTTTTGAGCTTGCCTCTGAGAAAGACATTTGTAGTAAAACCAATATATGAAATAAAAGGAAAAAGGAACACATTGTAGTCCGCAATATTCAAACAGGACAGTTTTATTCAATTGGGTATGATTTATACATATCTTTAAAATAAAATAAAAGTATTTCTCTTATGGGTATTCTAAAATAAAAACAGGCCTTTGACTGCCTAGTAGGTAACATACAGATTTCAAATGCTCTTTAAAAGAGTAGTGTTTGGTACAATTGTTGTTGCTGTAATGGAGGGTGTGATTAACCTATGGTTACAAAGATTATATGGCTCACTTTTAACCTCCAAAAAACTTTTCTAGTGTAATGTATGTTATTTCATGATTTATGAAAATCTTATTCTTTAGATCATTTCCTCTCTTTTAAACAATTCATTTACATTCTGATTTAATAAGGTGGAGCTTTGTTCTCTTTCCCTTCACTTTCTTGAAAAAAGGACTGAAATTTTAAAAATGAAATATAATCACCTGCATCACTTCAAAGATAATCCACTTTGCTTCAGAGGATTTTGGTAAGTTTTTCTCTGGATTCAAATAAGCTCTGACAGTTAATGAAGTTAATTCAAGGGTGAACAGATGAAGGAAATGACACAGAAAATTTGAAATATTGGTGGCACGGAGGTGGACATCTAAAATTAATCTAACTTCACATAGGGAAATGGCAATTTAGAAAATATTTCCTTTAAGTCTTAAAAAAAGTGTTTCGTTCTAAGTACATGGGGAAAATAAAGTTAAATGCATAATTTACTTGAATTCTATGTATATAGTAGTCCTCTCTTATTCACAAAGGACATGTTCCAAGAGTTATTATTTTTTGTACTTGACTAGGTATAGATTTGCTGACCATTCTGTAGCTCTTATTTAAACCATAATATATTTTTATGCTAATATATGATACAATGTTAGTTTTTGCATTATTATTTATTATAATTAAACAGAATAAGATTTAATTACAGGCACTATTCGGTCAGAGAAGCCTGATTTCAAATCCTAGTCTCTCCATTTACTTAACTGTATGATGCTGGAAAAGTTATTTAGTTTCTCTGAGACTAATTTTCTTTGCCAAGTAAAATGGAGATAATCAAACATATCCGAGAGGTAAGTTGTAAAAAATAAATGAGATAAACATAAAGGCTTGGCACATATAACTGTTCAATAAAAGAAAGTTTTAAAAGATGTCCTCCCCCCCTCCTTTCTTTCCTTCCTTCCCTCCCTCCTTTCCTTTATTTCTTTCTTTGTAGTATGTAATTTTTTGTGTTGTAGAGCCATTCCAGCCAACACTGACAAATGGCCTCTGGGAACACTGTAGTGATGAATAGGTTGGCAGGTTGAGCTAGAGCAATGATTCCCAATCTTGTAATGAATTAGGATTACCTAATGAACTTTAGGAAATTCAGATGACTTGTCCCATATTAGATGTAATAAACTCAAATTTGTAAGGAGTGTGATTCAGGAATATAGATTGCCAAAAATTTTCTTAAGGGATTCTGATCTATCCGGTCTGTAAACATTTGAGAGCAACTGGTCTAGATGATATTTTGTTAGTTACAAAATGCTGTTTGTTTTGTTAAAATTAATACAGAAAATCAACTTGTAGGGTCTCACCTGACTTTATACTGACTGATGAGGCAATTTAGATTCTAGCCTTCAGCAAAAGGAAACTCTTTGAGTTCAAACTGAAATTACATTTTTATTCATAGTCAATAAAAATTGAGCAACTAATATGTCACAGGCACTTTCTTTTTGTACGGAGGACAAAATTTGCCACACCAAAATGTGTCTCTCTGGCATGAGGAATATTTTATGTTCTACAAAACAAAAGTCTCAGGAAGAACCTTGGATGTCCTTGCTAACTGCCCAAGAGAATTCCTGGCCTGTTCCAGGATAAAGAGCTACCCCAGAGCTAACTGCACGCGCACACACACACACACACACACACACACACTCACACACGGCGTACAGTCCCTTCTGTGTCCCATTGTTTCTGCACGGCCCAGTAAACATCTGTTTGCCAAACATTTGCTTTTACATCTCCATGGGAATTGCCTTCCTCTCCTTTGAAGTCCCAAACCAGGACATCCGTTTTCTTTAACTTAAGATGGCATACAAGCCTCAACCGCCTGACTTATCCTCAGGTGCCCTAGTCTTAGGGAGTCCCATATCTATGTATGTAATTAAATTTTGTTGTTTTCTCCTGTTAATCTGTCTCATGTCAATTTAATTTTTAGACCAGCCAGAAGAACCTAGAAAGGTAGGTAAAAATTTCTTCTTCCCCAACATGTTCAACTCCCTGAAACACTAGCTTAATTGCTTTTTAAATTCTTTCTCACTCTCCTAGAATCTACAAAGTTCTTTTACATATGTTATTTATACTTTCATTGGCCCTAGTCATCAAGAACCCCATAAATATAATGGGTAGAACTCTCTATCCAAATAAATAAATACATAAATAAATAAATAAATAAATAAATAAATAAATAAGCAAGCACATTCAAATCTTTATTTTATGTTACTCTTTTTTGAAGGTACTGGAAAATATATGGCCCAAAACAGCAGAACACATGATAACAGTACTCCTGAGATAAAAGGAAGAAATATCTCCCTCAACTGCAGTTTATTTGGGCTTGGCGGGTGGGGGTGGGGGCAAGCCTTTATAAATTGTAACTGTGCAATAGATGTTTATAGAACTGATGAATTGCAAGCCAATCCTTACAATCAAGAATAAGATCCAAAAATTGGATACAAAGAAGCATTAGGCAATTATGATATTAATTAACTGGGAATGATTCTAGAATGATAACTTAAGAATTCACTTCACTATTTTCAGCCTCTCTTCTGCTGCCACCACTTTTTACAACCATTTATTAAGGTTGACAGCTGAATTGCCTTTCCTACACATTTTTTTGTTACTACCCTGTAATGTAAGGGATCATAAGTTTTCCAGATATTCCATCATATTAACAATTAATCTCATTCAGTGTCTCACAGTTAAAAATTAGTATATTATTTGATATAAAAAAATGCTCCCAATTTCCAACAAAACATAACTTCTGAAAAAAATCAATATTACATTAGCGTTGAGGTTAATAGCAACATATAAAGAAGACAAGCATACCAAGAACAGACAGAAAGAATAAGGAAGAAAAAATAACCTTACAAGATCAAAATTTCTTGCCAAAGAAGAACTCCCAAACCAGAAATAATTAATCTTTTCACTAAATGTTAATGTATCTCCATTTTCAAAAATGAGCTTTGAAAGGTCTAGTCACATATGACTAAAAATACTGAATTATTGTACACAGCCAAATTAGCAGATGAAAGGAATAATATTTGGGACAGGAAAAAGCAAATATACAAAAAGTTAAGAAACTTTTATCAACCTTTAAGAAGTTTACTGTTTGGTAATTTTTAAATAGCTTTTCTAGTGGAAGAGCATTATTTTATGAACATGAAATGGGAATATTGACCATACCTCATTTTCTTAAAACTTTCAGTTTCACATAGAGAGGGGCATACTGGAAAGTGTAATCAGAGTTCAACTTTTTCTGTCTTTCAAGTCTCCTTTTCAGCATGCCAATATTACATGTAATGTTAGGCTGTCTAGTTAGAAACCTCTCTATAGATAGGCAGTATACTTGTATTCCTGAGTTTCAGTCCTTTTCAAATCACACTTCTGTGTTAAGTCAGAAAGTACTTATTTAAGAATAGCTGACAATAAATATTTATTGTCATTTAGCACAGAAACCCTAAGGGGAAAAGATAATCAACAAAGCTGCCTAAACAACCCCAAAATACCCGTTTGGGAAAGGAGAAACTACAGCCCATCATTTGAGTGGCTTGCTATTCTATTCCTAAAATCTGGATGTTTAGATAAATATTAGATGGTATGTGTTTTCAGGTGGATATTATGTAAATATGGACTGAAGCCAGAAGAAAACACAGGGGTACACTGTAAGAAAACTGCATTCTGGTACTCAAGAAAACAATTAGGAAAACAGTTGTTGGTAAAATTTGGCATAGATTTCTCATAGAACTATTCTTATTGTTGTATTGTTTAATCTCTTTTTTTACACACAGAAAAAAATGATTATTTAATAATTATTTGAAAGGTGCAAAAATAACTTTGCTATAATTTTGAAGTATTTAAGCCTACTTTTTTCCTATTGAATCAATTGTTTTGAAAACTATTTAGTATTAATACAACAATTAAAACTAGTGATATAAATTTTCACTGAAGGTATACTTGAAAAAGCTTGTATTTCAACCCAAATCTATCAATATCATATTAAATGTAAGTGATCTAAATACTCCAGTTAAGTGTCAGAGATGAACAGAACGGATTTAAAAAAATCAAGGCTCAACTCTATGATTTCTACAAGGAACCCACTTTAAATACAAAGAGTCAGGGCTGGCCGAGTGGCCTGGTGGTTTGGGAGCTGGCCTGGGACGCCAGCGGCCCTGGTTCAGGTCCCACATGTGAGGGCCAGTGACACTGCTGTCTCAAAAAAAAAAAAAAAAAAAGTTAAATACAAAGATTCAGATAGGTTGTAAAAAAAGATGGACAAAAACATACAATGTAATTAGAATTCATATAACAGTGAAAGCAATATTATAACAATAGAACATTTATCAGTTTAATGTGAAGAATAATATTATCACTATTTCTGCCCACTGGGGAAAATTGTTTTTAATATAATCTAAAATATATATAATTAAATAGTATTAACAAATATACTAAGTGTAATAATAAGGATTATAAATAGCTACATATCATAAGATCTGTTTTGGCCATCAAGTAGGTTTCATTCAAGGTCAAATGGTGTTTAATTCTCCCATGATTTTCTAGGAATCTTATAGTTGTGCCTCAAAATTATCCACCTGAATTTTGAAGAGTCTGCATTTCCATTGATTCCATCCAAAATTGGTCGAGTGCTACTGTGTGAGGTGTTGTGTCTCTCTCTTTTTTAAGCGCCTCATGTTTGTGTGGGATCCAGTAGATTTCCCATATCCTGCACCAGAAAGCCCCCAAAGTAAAAATTCACAGTGTATCTGAGGTAAGAGAGTACTAGGTTATCCTACATGAAGCTAGATATCATATCAAGACCAAAAGAACATGAGAAAGAACTCCAGAGAAGTGCAAATTGAATGTCTAATAGATCCCTCAATCTTGACATGTCTATAACCTATACTATTATTTTTACCCACCTCCAAGTGTATCATCCTAAAGTTCTCTCTGTCTTCATAAATAGAAACTACATCCTAACAGTTGATTACTCAAAAAAGACAATAACTGTAACTGCAGTAGGCATATTATGTTAGCCAGGCTGCTGAAGTAGAAGCATTGAGGAAATGTGGTATCACTACAAATGAACCAGGTCATATTTATACCTATGTCAAAATAATTCCATGTGAGAAAGTATGACAGAACATATAATTATTTTCTAAATGTCCCTCCATATGCTAAGGTATTTACTCTTCAGTATTTAGAGAAGATCTCTGGAGACTATCTCTTTCAGGGGATTACTTGAGTTAGAGAATGAATTAGAAAAATAAATAGTAATTAAAGACACAGAGATTCTGTGTGGTAGACATCCAGCGAGAGCATCAAAGTAAGAATGAGAACAAAGGTAACCTATAAGCAAATTCATTCTCACCATATAATTTTCATCATTTTGCAAATTATTCACTATTTCTTGTAAAAATTAAAATACACTTAACATGATAATACAAAATGTTAAAACAGTAATTACTGGGCCGGCCGAGAGGCTCAGTTGGTTAAAAGCTCACTCAAGAGTGCGAGCTGAGATCTGAGCAACAGCAGTTCGATGCCCAGCCCAAGCTGAGCTGCCGCTGAGCTGCCAACAGGTGACAGGATGGCTCAGCTAAAAAAATCAAAAAAAAAAACAAAAAACAGTAATTACTAATGAATCTTGACATTTCATGTATCTCAGAATATTATTTAATATAAAGTCTGCTAAAAAAATGTCTCAAATCTCTCTTACTTATTTACAATCAATTTCACTGTATTTCCAGTAATGGCTCCAGTAAACTAAACAATTACAACTATACATGGGTAAGTGATAAATCACTCAATGACTCCAGGAAAAAACCTTTACTGATAGTTAGGTCCCTTGTTCAATAATGACCTCTTTCTAAATTATTGGACTTTTAAAAAAATTTCCTGTAATAACTTTTTGGTATCATTGTATATTAGTATAATAAAGTACTATAGATTTACATTTGTAGCAGGGTAGTTCACTCCTAACAATTGCAGTGTTTGGGGCCACAATACAAATTAGTTTTGTATTGATGTCTTCCAAAGAAGCTTTATTTAATGCTTTATTAAATTAAAAGGTAAACTACATATAAAAAAAATAATTTCAAATTTCAAATCAATGTAAATGGATTTTACTGACTTAATTGTCATTTTAAATGTTTATAAAGCAAAATTATTCTCAACATTTAGCACTCAATGATAAATGGCCATCCAATGCATAATAGCTATTTTGTGGTCAATATAAAGAATCAGTATCTTGTTTATTGCTTATCACATCTAGACCCACAAAAACACAGATTTAAAAGTAATATGTATCATTTAATATTGCAAAATGTTCCTTATATAGCCAACTTCAAATGCTCAGAACATAACACACATTTGTGAATAACTCTGGAATCCTAATTTGGAATACAAAGAGAAATTCAAAAAAATGAATGCTCAGCACTTCTTGCAAAGTTTTTAATTATGCAAGAATTGATTGCATTCATTCTATGTGAAAGAAAAGATTTGACAAATTAATTTTTATTTCTCTATGTAAGCCTTTATGTCTCTCAAATATGCCCTGCACTCCTTCAAGCAATTGTGCCACCCAGAAATCTTCATAACATTCACACATAGTCATCCTTTGTTTTGAAAACATTAGACAAGTTATTCCCTGGGCAATAATATAAAAAGAGAGGATGTTCAGGGTTGTGGATTCCAAGTGAAGAAGGGACCTCTGAATTCTTGAATAAATTTACTTTTGAGTTTTTGTGATATGTATAGCTGGGACATGACTCTTTCTGTCCAGTTCTTGGGACACTCCTGGAGAGGTCTTGCTGGACACTGAAGATCCTTGTAGACACTGGAAATTTCTTTGTTGTACAGAACTACCCTTTGCATTTCAACCTGCTAGGATTTCTGATCCTTATCTGTGAGAAGCCAGTAACACCCACCAATCATTGTGAGAATCATTTAGCCTTGGCCCCATTTCCTAAACACCCCTAGGGAATGATATTGCTTCCATTGTTTTCAACTCAGAGTCAAGACAGTAAGAGGTAAGAACTGCCCCACTTAACCACATGTAGGCAAAAATTCCATTGAACTTATAGGCTGGTGAGATTTAGCAGAATTTGGTTTACAGCTCTATAAATGACAGAGGCATTAAGCAGGACATTTGGACAGCAGAGGACTTCTGGCTTCATATGGCCTGATATGCTTGATTTTTTTTTTTTTGATTAAGTAACAATTTCTTCAGAGAATTACAAACTATAAGTGACTCATTCACCTTTCTTCATATTCCTATGCCAGCTTGTCCATATTGACCAATAGGAAGGATTAATATAAAAAACATGTGGATCGGGCCGGCCCAGTGGCACGGTGGTTAAGTGCTGGCTTGGGAAGCCAGTGGCCCCAGTTCGGGTCCCACATATGAGGGCCAGTGACACTGCCCTCAAAAAAAATAAATAAATAAAATAAAAAAATAAACAACAACAACAAAAACACATGTGGATCCTGGATGGCAGGAATGTGGCAAGTAAATTGCCATCCTGTTCTAATGACATACAAGACAAACCCCTCATCTCTGCACCCCAGCTCTCATTGCTGAACAAGATGGGTCTTCCGGTCCTTCGCAACCACACATTGCCGACAGCCACAACTAGTTGAGCTGACTTGGTACATGTATGTATGAAATCTGTATGCCTTCTTCAGTGTATATAAAGGTCAATGAATTATTAACAAGGCCCTATTTCAATTACATGTGGTTTGGTTCATTTTTATAACCTTCAAAACTTCCACAAAAGCTAAAATATAATTCTAGACACTGTGGAATCACTACAACATAAATAAAGAACTGCAACAACATTGACCTTACAGCCTGACAGAAGACCTTAACTTATCTTTAGTCAGCAAGCTTTTCACAAAAATATCTTTCTGAAAGTGTATTTACAGCAAAGCTACTAAGATATGATAAAAATATTCAGAATAGCATATTGTATTAGAAGCACATTTTGCTAAGAGCATTTTTCTTCCTAAGCTTGTAAATCTCTCCACATATAAAACAATAATATGCAAAACTTCTTCCAAAACTTCTAAAAATTCATTTCTTGATTTTTTTTTTCTAACCATGAAATTAAATATCAGATAAAGTAAATAAAAGTTGAAAGATTAATATTCCAATTCAAAGAAAAACATTTTGACATTGGGCCAGACTCTCACATTGTATTTGCAAGCAATAATATTTTTATATACTGTAGATACCTCCAAAATCATAAAAATGTTAAAAGGCATGTAAAAATGTATCAACTTTTTAAGGAAAAATAGTAAAAATTGACAGCAAGAGTGACATAGGCATTTATAATTGTTGGTCTTGTAACTTCAATACTAGAATTCATTAAAGAGAAATAACTGAAAACACAAACACACACACACACACCAATATATATGTACAAAATCATGTAATAAAATAATTTTTTAAATAAAAATATAAGATTGAAGGTAGCAGATGTATAGGAAACAACACAAATGTTTTAAAAGAGGGAATGACTTAGTAAATAATGGAATATCAATAGAGAATAAGATTGAAATTCATAACTATTGAGTCTCTCAAGAGAAGGAGACATGTTTATAATTATCTCAAAAGGAGAAAATCCACGTGCATAGTGACTAATTATGTAAAATACATATATATGTGGATGGTGAACAAAAGTTCCTATGTGACAAAAATAATTTTATTTGAGTGGAAAGAGTAATTTACTTTTTGTCTCTAAACACCTCTAATATATTATTTGTATCCTTAATAATTATAGGATTATAGAAATTATTATATTTCTATAATAAATATAGAAATATTAAAAATGGACATCAGGTGAAAGCATACAGTTGTCTCTCCTTATCTGTGGTGGGGGGTTGGTTTCAGGAACCCCCACTATACCCAAATACACAGATGCTCAAGTTCCCTTAAATAAAATGGCTTAGCATTTGTGTATAACCTATGCACATCCTCTTATATGTTTTAAATCATCTCTAGGTGACTTACTTCAATACATAATACAATGTAAATATTATGTAAACAGTTGCGGTATTGTTTAGGGAATAATGCAAGACAACAAGTCTGTACATGTTCAGTACAGATACAACCATCATACAAGGTCTGACAATTAAGTTAATGAACTTATGTTGCCAGCACTGTACAAACAGCTCGGTAAGGTTTCATAGCCTTGGTATCTCAGTGTCTCACAGTTGTGTTCGTGTCGACCTGTGGCAGTGTCCTGCTGAATGGCCTTCATTATTGTTGTTGCATGTTTTTGTGTGCTGTTGCAAGATGTCTGAGCTTGAATTAGAGCAACAAACAAACATTGAATTTCTTGTTAAACTTGGCAAGGATGGAAGTAAATCAGGGACATGTTAGTCAAGTTTATGGGGATAATGCCATGAAGAAAATGGCAGTGTACAAATGGATTAAATGTTTTTCTGAGGGGAGAGACCGTGCCATTGATGAAGAGAGGTCAGGGAGACCAGTAACAAGCAGAACTAACGAAGACATTGCAAAAATTCATTGTCTTGTGCATCAGAATCATTGGCTGACTGTGAGAAGCACAGCAGACCAAGTCAAGATTGCTAGAGAAACAGTTAGGAAAATCTGAATTGAAAATCTTGGCATGAGAAAGTTGTGTGCAACAAGATCCCAAAGGAACTCACCAATGAACAAAAGCAAAAAAGAGTTGAAGTTTGTCAAGACCTTTTGGAGAGTCAAGACGATGTTTTGGGCCATGTTATCACTGGTGATGAAACATGGCTGTACCAATATGACCCTGAAACAAAGTGTCAAAGTGGACAATGGAAGTCAGCCAACTCTCTATGATCAGAAAAAGTTCCATCAGTCCAAATCAAGAGTCAAAACTATGTCATTAACCTTTTTTGATATCAGAGGGATTATTCATTATGAATTTGTACCGAGTGGACAAACAGTTAACCAAGTTTACTATTTTGAAGTGCTGATAGTACTGTGTGAAAAAGTTCCAGAAAAAGAGTTCCAAAATCACTCTGAAGGGTGGACTAGGTGCTGGCATTGGTGCACAGCTTCCCAAGGGGAGTACTTTGAAAGTGATCATAGCGATATTCAGCAATGAGGTATGTAGTACTTATTTTAGGATTAATATGCAAATTTAGGTGTCAGTCCTTATAGGCCTAACTACATGGCATATGTCAGCATAAACATAACTTTTTAAAAAAATTTTCAACCCTGTGGTTGGTTGAATCCACAGGTGTAGTACCCGCAGATACAAAGGGCCAGCTGTGTATGTGTGTATATGTATGTATTATATCTATCTCTATAGAGATTAAAAACATTATTGTCATTGTGGCAAATGGAGTTTATACCTATATTGGTATAATTGTCATGTTGGTAACAGTTATAGTCAAATAAATTTTCAGAATGCCATAATTAAAGACCAGCATGCAAAACACTGCTTTGTTAATAAAATAAATACATTTGAATGGTAATATTAATAAAACTTTAACTTAAAAATGATTTGCCTATACTATTGGGTTGTTGGAAAAGTCATGACGTATTTTTTTCTGGTTTTCGTTGCAAAAATGCATCATGACTTTTCTGACAACCCAATAATATGCAGTCAATAGTATGACAGACAATCCAAGTACACTATGAAATCTTAGCTAACTAAAAATATGAAAAGCATTCTTAGCTACTTTTATCCACTCTGTCCCAGCAGTCTAGAAACTGAGAGAAAAATTAAACAATGTCTTTTCAGAGAACTTCGTGAAGCAGCTCTTACCTGTGCAGAAATGGAATGTGATGTTCAGAAATCACTCAAGCTTTCTGAAATAAAAAAGATTAAAATTCAGAGAAGGGGAAGATGCAATTAAGTATTTGTACAATTGCATGAAGAAAGTATCTTAATACGCAGTATAAGTTCAAATGTCTTCTAAATATCTAGTTATTCTCAACTATTTTATCCCCCTTGTCATTTCTGCAGCTGCTGAAGAAACAGCTCATCACCTGGTTCTAGTGACTATATCTTAATAATATGTATTCCCTGTGGTTGCACCAGTCATACAAGTCAAGAAATTCTGGAGTTTTGAAAGAAATTAGTTTACAAAGAGAGGTACATCTATAGTCAAGATCACTTATCCTAAAGCCCTAAATTAGATGAACACAAAAAGATAAGAACTGCTTTCTACATTTTCCAAAAATGTCAAATTTAACTCCATTGCAAAGCAGAGAATGGAAATAATTACTGAACATTCACTGGAGTCCTGGATTTCTATCTCGTGGTTCTTCCATTTTATAGGTGGAAAACCAAGCTCAATTATTTAACTTGTCAAGGTTGCTTTTGCTTTTGAGTAGATAGAATTGTCTACCTCTTTACTAATTATGTATCTTTCCCTCTCCCTCCTTTTGTATCTCCCTTGCCTTAAAGATGCAAAGATAAGAATACATAAAATCAAATTAATAGGATAAGAATTGTCTACCTCTTTACTAATTATGTATCTCTCCCTCTCCCTCCTTTTGTATCTCCCTTGCCTTAAAGATGCAAAGATAAGAATACATAAAATCAAATTAATAGGATAAGACTACCAATTAAATTTTGAATCACTATAAGGCATTTATGAACTGAATTACAATAAATGAATGCCCTTCACATCACACATGAAATTTTAGTAGAAAAGGACAAAAGCTAGCATTGCCTTAATACTAGCAGTACACTATAGGTACCAATGGCATAAGACATATGTTGCAACTTGTTCTTTCAGTGGTAAAAGCATATTAGAACTCTGGAACGTAGTTATATGTGCACGAAGAAAGCAAAATAATAGACAAAATATTCTTGAAATCAGAGGATCATTTGTTATTGCATACATCTATTGATTTCTAGCAGATGAATATAGTAGCTGAGTCCAAAATATACCCCAGATGCATACATTTGATAAATCCTTGAGATATGCAGCCTGGTTATGCCTTTCTTTAATCATTAATAATTTAACAGTTGGGGGAATTGTTTTTTCTTATTATTATAATTATAGAAAGGGGGAGAATGACATGATTAATTATGCACATTCACATCTGATCAATTAGAGTCATATTACTGGAATGACTCTCTACACATCAATTAGTTCAACTCCTTTCTCTACAGATAAGGAAATGTTTGGCCACTATCCATTTACAACGTACTAAATATCTACACTAACTATTCAGTTGAGACACTGAAAAGAGTTGTTATATTGCAGATATTTTCTAGAAAGCATAATGTGTGTCTATTAATAACTTAGTTTAAACTAGTCAAATAAGCCACAGTCAAAAAGAGAAACCATGAATGGAGAGAACATGGAATCCAGGCATTCTGACAAGAAAAGTAAAGGAAACATCAGTGTCTGAAATATGTATCACTGACAAGAGGATTTGCCTGAGAAGGCTACACCCATGTATACTGCTTGCTGTAGAAGAAAGGCTCCAAGCACTAAGAAAGGATATCACCCAGAAAGAATAAAGACCAGGATGATCAGTGAAGACAAATTTTGCAATTTCTACATGAGAATAAGGTTAAAGGACCTCTGAACTTATATGACAAAGTTTGGTAAAGATAATTTCCTTACTTTCAGGGTGTTTTAGACTTCTGTGAACCCTCCTATTTTCCATGAAGTTTGTATACCAAAACACTGGATTTACGCCGTCAGCGTAAGTCTGAATCCAAAAGATGACATTTCCAGTAGGGTACTTGTTAGTTTGTTTTTTAGTAAAGGGCATCATTAAAACCGGCAATGACTTTGAGTCAAAATTCAGTTTATGACTTCTGATCCTGAGATGATGATGTTGACCCATTTATCCCTGTTTTTTTTTGTTTTTATCCAAGTGCAACTATAGAACCTCAAAATAATTCAAGAGAACCAAAGAAATACTCTGAAAGGTGATTAAAAAAATGCAAGGTAACTGGACTGGAGGACACAGTGGCAGGGCATTTCAGGCCCCGTGATACACCAGGAAAGGTCTACACCAGCTGTTCCCTGACTGCTAACCTAGCAGCAGAAGGACACTCAAGCAGGCTCATTTCTCCCCCAGAACAAATAGAAATCACCAAAAGTAAGCAGCCAGAGCAAGTGTTCTTCTAAATTAGGCCTGAGAATCCCCATATCCACCACGAGATACAAAAGTGAGGAGTGAAATCAAGGAGACGGAACTGGCTATAGGGCAAAGGAAAACTAAATAATTTGTCACTCGGAGTCCTACTCTAAAGGATTGACTGAAAAAAATTTAAACAGAAAGAAAATGATAAAAGAAAGAATACAAAAACATTAAGAAGAAAGGAAAAAAAACAAATATAGGAGTACATGTAATATACTTTGCTTTCCCTTTATGAATTTTATAAATCATATTTCATGGTTGAAATAAAAATTAAGGCTCAAGACAATGACACTTAAAAGTGATGGAAGATAAAAAGAGTTGAATAAACTTGAGATTTCCACTTTTCACTTAAGTGATTAAAGGTTGGCATCAATAGACTCTTATAAGTCACAAAATATATTGTAATACCCAGAGCAACCACTGTGAAAAGTATACAAAGAGATACACTCAAAAGCATTATAAGTAAATAAGGATGGAATCCAAGTAACCTAAAGAAAAGCAAAAAAAGAGAAACAGAGAAACAAGAACTAGAAAAAAACAAAAAAATAAAATGGTAGACTTAGGCACTGACATAGCAATACAGAAAACCCCCCACCCCCCTCCATTTGTGATTTTTCTTTCATGGGTTTCAGTTACTCGTGGTCAATTGCAGTCCAAAATTATTAAATGAAAAGTTCCAGAAATAAACAATTCACAAAATTTAAATTGCATACCGTTCTGAGAAGCATGATGAAATCTCTTGCTGCTGAGCTCTGCTCCACCCAACATGTGAATCATACCTTTGTCCAGTGTATCCATGCTGCACACCCTAACTGCCCATTAGTCACTTAGTAGCTATTTCAGTTAACAGATTGTTTATGAGAGAGAGAGAGAGAGAGAGAGAGAGAGAGAGAGAGAGAAAGAGAGAGAACATTCAGATAACTTTTACTACAGTATATTGTTATAATTGTTCTAATTTATTAGTAGTCATTGTTGTTAATCTCTTAGTGTGCCTAATTTATAAAACAAACTTTATCACAAGATGTAGGTATAGAAAAAAAATAATATATAGAGTTCATTACTCTCTCTGTCTCCCTCCCTCTCTCCCTCCCTCCCTCCATCTCTCACACACACACAGCCTAACTATATATAACTCATAAGAAACTCACTTGAAATATAACACACAAGTAAATTAAAGGATGGAAAAAAACCATGCAAACATGAATAAAAAATAAAAGCAGGAATGTCTATATTAATATCAGATGAAGAGGACTTCAGAGTAAAGAAAATTATTAGATACAGAGAGACATTAAATAATGGAAAATAATCAATATACTAGAAAGACATAACAGTCTTAAATGTATACACACCAGACAGCAGAGTCTCAAAACACATGAGGCAAAAACTGATGAAGTTTGTGGTAGGCAGAACAGTCACCACCCCACAGATATTCATGTTTCAATCCCAGAATCTGGGACTATTTCACCCTACCTTGCATGATGAAAACCCAATGTAACCACACGTGACCTTATAAAGAGAAGGAGATCCAATGGTGAAAGATTCAACGTATTCTGCTTAACGATTGGAACAAGACAATCGTCTGTTCCCTTTATTCTTATTCAACATAGTACTGGGAGTCTAGCCACTACAATAAGGCACAAGAAATCTATCTACTATCTGTCTATCTATCTATCTATCTATCTATCTATCTATCTATCTATCTATCATATTATATGTCCTGGGAGTGCCAAAAATATATATAGGCAAGTGGACACTTTGATCAGCATTGCTTGAGTAGTAGTTTGCTGTAATCAGAAGTGTCTGGACACTGATGGTAACCACTCTGAGCACCTTTTGTAATTGCAGAAGTGAAACATGACTTGTATTCATCTCTTGTTATTGGTATACAGCAATCCTTGGTTTGCAAGCATAATTTGTTCTGGGAACAAACTACTCATATTGCAAGACATTGCTTGTTTACCAAGTTAAAATGTATTAGAAATGTTTGCTCGTGTTGCAGAACACTCACAAACCGAGTTAGCAATCCAAGGTTTTACTGTATATTATTATAATTTTAATACAGTTTTCCTTTCTTAAAATGTGTATACTTTTTTGGCACCCTCTATATGTATATATGGCATACAGAATGGACAGGAAGCAATAAAATTGTCTCATGCCAAAGCTAACATACTTAACAATGAAAAGTAAAAAGCTTTTCTCTAAGAATAGAAACAAAACAAAACTTTTATTCAACCTAGTATGAGGAGTCCTAGCTAAAGCAATTAGGCAGAAAAAGAAATAAAAGTCAACCAAATTACAAAATAAATACAATTCTTTATTTGTGGATAACATGATATTATGAAGAGAAAAGGCTAAGCACTCCACCAAAAAACTCTTAGAACAATAAACCAACTCAGTAAAACTGCAGGATACAAATCAATACACAAAATTCAGTTCAATTTCCATAAATCAACAATGACTTATCAGAAAGAGAAATTAAGAAAAATTTCCATTTACAATAACATTGAAAAGAATAAAATACTTGAGAATAAATTTAAGCAAAAAGGTAAAAGATCTATATATTAAAATTATTAGACATTAATGGAAAAAAAATGGAAGGAGATATAAATAAATCAAGATAACCTATGTTTGTCGATCAGAAGAGATAATATTGTTAAAATGTCCATACTATCCAAAGAAAACTAGAGAGTGAGTGCAATTTGTATCAAAATTTCAATGGCATTTTTCACAGAAATACAACAAACAATCCTAAAATTTGTATGGAAGAATAAAAGACCCCAAATACTCCTAGCAACCTTAAGAAAGAAAAAGCTGGAAGCATCAAACTTTGTTTTCAAAGTATTTTACAAAGTTATAGCAACCAAAAGACTATGGTATTGACATAAAAAACATATACATAGGTCAATGGAACAGAATACAGTGTTCAGAAATGAACCCATGCATATACAATCATTGATTTTCAACAAAAGAGTGAAGAACATACAATGGGAAAAGGATAATCTCAATAAATGATGTTGAGGAAACTAGCTAGCTACCTGTAAAACAATGAAACTGGGTCTCTATCTTATATCATACACAAAAATCAACTCAAAATGGATTAATGACTTGAACATTAGACCTGAAACTGTACAATTCTTAAAAGAAAATAGAGGTGGTAAGTTTTTTGATATTGGTCCTGGAAATGATTTTTGATTTTTGATTTTTTGTATTTCATACCAAAAACAAAGACAACAAAAGTAAAAACCAACAAGCAAGACTATATCAATAAAAAAGGCTCTACACAGCAAGGGAAACAACCAACAAAATGAAAAGGCACCCAATGGAGCAGGAGAAAATACTTGCAAATCACATATCCCCCAATAAGGGATGAATATCCAAAATATACAAGACACTCCTACATACAATTCAATAGCAAAAACCAAATAACCCAATTAAAAAATAGGCAAAGGATCTTGAATGGACATTTTGCCAAAGAAGATATACAAATGGCCAACAGGTACATAAAAAGATGCTCAATATCACTAAACAGGAAAATGCAAATCAAAACCAAAATGAGAGCAAACTCACAATTTTTAGAATGTCTAATATCAAAAAGACAAGCGATAACAAATGATGTAAAGAAAAAGGGAACCCTTGTATACTGTTGGTGGTAATGTAAACTGGTACAGTCACTATGGAAAACAGTATGGAGGTTCCTGAAAAGACTAAAAATAGAAACAAACACACGATCCAGTAATACTACCTCTGAGTATGTGTGCAAAGAAAATGAAGTCATTATGTTGAAGACACATCTGCACTCCATTTTCACTGCAGCCTTGTTCACAATAGCCAAGGTATGGAAACAACCTAAGTGTCCATTGATGGATGAATAGACACAGAAAATACTACACAGATGTGATCGCAGATGTGATTTAATTCAGGATATATATATATAATATGTGTGAATATATCATGTTATATGGGAATCATGTGAATATATCATATTCACATTAACAAAAGAAGGAAATCCTGCCACTTGTGACAACATGGGTGAACCTGTTAGGACATTATGGTGAAATAAGCCAGAGAAAGACAAATACTGTATGGTATCACTTATATGTGGAATCTGAACAAACCAACAAAAAAACTTGATTTCATAAAAACAGAGAGTAGAAATGTGGTTGCCAGGATTTGAGGAATAGGAAAAAAAAGGAGAAATCGGTAAAAGGGCGGAAAATTTCAGTTTTAAGGTGAATAAGGATGAGGATCTAGTGTATAACATGGTGACTATAGTTGATAACACTGTATTATAATTGAACTTGGCTAAAAGAACAGAAATATATACATTCATTATATATAAATCCAGAGACTTTGTCGTTAAACACAATCATAATTTATTGTTTCTGAGAGCATCTGTCAGGATTAGGTGAATTTTTTCCTGCCTGGCAGGAGGCTGCTAGATATCCTTGGGCTATGAGGTGTTTGCCGTGTATTACTATGCCTCTCACTTGTTAGCTTATGATTTTTTGCTGAAATATATGTCTGTATGAAGGCAGGCTTTCCCTGATCCTATTATCTTCTTCCTAAGAAGCATGTCTCAACTTGTGCCATGTAGCTTGTCTTCTAGCATTTAGCTACACCTAGCAGTCAGTCATCTCAGCTGGGTCCTTACAACCCAGCAGTCAATCACCTCAGCTGGGTCCTTACAACCTAGCAGTCAGTCATCTCAGCTGGGTCCTTACAACCCAGCAGCAGTCAGTCATGTCAGCTGAGGAAGAGGAAACGCCAGACTTAAAAGCAGAAGCTGCTGATCACGGTGAAATAAAACCAGAAAGAGCCTCTCATGCCCAGAGGACAAGATGTTCTTATTACTCCCCCCCGAGACCTTCTAGTTCCTGGCAGCCGACTCGCAAACTAATTGCAGAAGAGGGACACAGAGAAACCCGGACTCCACATTTTTATATTTGTAATGTGACATCTGCCTCTCCAATAATGGGAATGTCGGGGTCTCTGATCCAGGATACCCCTTTTCAGGAGGAAGACACTTGAATATGCAGATTTTTATTCAGAAGATTATTTGGTAAACCTAGACTCAGAATGGATTTACCATAATTTTTTCCCAAAGTGAAAAAGAACCAGTCCACTCTTTCTAGATTGTCACAGGGAATATTACTCTAGAGAATGGTCATGGGTTTTGTTTTCTTGTTGCGTTTTTTCCCAGTGTATTCTCTGCTTTGCAGTGCTGGATTTATTGACCAAATTTGTTCTCCACACTCTATTTTTCTCCATGTCCACTCCCCTTCTGCTCACTTGTTCCTCATCAAATCAGGCAATGGTATGATAAAGCTACATGCTCTTCTAAAGTGGACCTCACATTACTTTGAAATGACCGAGTGCCTTTGACCATGGCCCCCAGTAAGATATAATTTTATATTATGACCCAGTTTCATAAATATGTGTATCTTTATAGGAATATAAATTTTTATGTGTGTGTATATATATTGATTTTATAATCCACAATACATCATGACCCTTAGTTTGAAAACAAATCTAAAGAAAAAAGCCTTAGATTACTTGCCACTATTAATTTTAGTAGCTGTCTCAGCACTTTAAGAGTGCCCTCTTGTCACAGGCCAAGAGAGAATGTGTCAGCCTAATGCTGTGGAATTCCAAAATACAAGAGTGATAAAGGCAGTAGAAACGGCAGGCAACTTTATGACATCCTCCCCCTGCCTCTTAGGAAGGAAAACAATGGTCACTGGGCAGCAGTCAAAACTGGGTTCAAACGTCTCCTTTCGATATACAATATTAGGCAAGTTACACAGCATTTCCGATTCAAACTTCCTTCCATCATCTCAAACGTACACAATAATAGTACTCTGTACATCTAGGGCAGGGTTTCTTAAACTAGGAACTGTTGACATTTTGAACTGGATAAGGCATTTGCTGCTAGGGAGGGCTGTCCTGTGTATTGTAGGGTATTTAGCAGCATCCCTGATTCTCTACCAGCTAAATGACAGTAATACCCCACTACCAAGTTGTTTAACAAAAATGTCTCCAGACATTACCCAAAGTCCCCTGAGGGGCAAAACCACCTTGTGTGTATGTCTTTGCCACATTGCAAGTCCATGGATTCCTTGAATTTCTCTATTCCTTTTATTTCTGTTTACCAGCAAGTTAATCTTTTCCTGAGCTCATCACTTCCTCTAACATTTCTCCATATGCAACTAACACTACCTCCTATGTTCTGTTTTTGTTCAGTCTAGTCATTAGGGCTTCAAGTTCATCAGGCATACAGCTTAATTTCCTGTTTTAGTTTAATTTAGTTTTGTTTTGTTTTGTTTTGCTTTGTTTTGTTTTTAGCTGAGCCATTTGGCAGCTTAACGGCAGCTCGGCATCGAACTGCTGTTGCTCAGAGCTCAGCTCACACTCATGAGCGAGCTCTTAACCAACTGAGCCACTCGGCCGGCCCCTAATTCCTGTTTTATAAAATGTGAGAATTATGGGTTATAATAAATATAAGAATATATGAAGCACTCACAGTATCTATGCAGTAAAATTATTTAACATCAACAGGTCCTTTCTTAATCCTCCCTTGCTGAAAAGACCACTAAAATCCGCTGCATGACACGGGAAGGAAGAGTTTAAGCGCATGATCAATCACATTTGCATTCTAATTCCAGATATGCTAAATATTAATCGTGGTATTGGTTATGTATGTTCCAATTTTCAGATTTTTTTAGGCAAAATGGGTTATGGTCACTTTTCTTTTAGCAATACGGGGAATTTCAGCAAGTTTCAACACAAACCCTGACCAAAGTAAGGATACAGAAAATGTCCATTGGTTGTTTTTGCACATTGCCTGTCTAATCTCATTCACACTCCAAGTCTTAGTTTCCAAGGCTTTTTATAATGTGGCCTACTCCACCCTACTCTGCCAGATACCCTACTATATCTCGCCATAGGGTTTCCATGCAGGATACCCTCTCTCCCACAGTGTTCATCTCACCCCTTCATCATGGGTGTTTTATTAGTTTCACTGTGTAGCAAAGCATCTGAAAATAAGTGACTTAATAAACAATAGCATACATTAGAATTCCAGAATCTGTAGGTTGTCTGAGGGTTGGCTGGACTAGAGGCTCACAGATTTGTTTTTAGATGAGAAAGGCTCTCGTTTAATATCTCAGCAACCAGTGAACTAGCCCAGGCATGTTTTTATGGTGATTGGGGAGGGACAAGAGCATAAGCAGAAACACACAGTCTCTTGAGACCTGGGCTCTGAATAGAAAATGCATGGCTCACAGGGATATGAAAGACAGTTCGGGGAATATAATGTTGTTAAAATTTTGTGGGATGTCAGATGGTCACATGTCTTGTTAGTGAGACCACTTCATGGATGGAGTAGAGGCTTGATCACTGCACTGTATACCTGAAATTGATGTTGTGTAATATTGTATGCCAACTGTAATTCAATATATAGATAGTCACGGGATGTGGATTATATGGTGGAAGGGAGTCAAAGGAATTGTAATAGATAGTATGATATGGGGGGGAGGAGTGGGAGGGGAGAATTGGGGGAGGGGGGTTGTCACTTTGAGGGTAAAAAGTATAACTATTGCACTTTGTTGTACACCTGAAGCTAATTAAAAATATATCTAAATAAAAAAAATTAAAAACAAAAAATAATTTAAAAGAAAAATTGTACATAGTAAAAAAAAAAAAAAAAAAAAAAGAAAATGCATGGCTGAACCCTGAGTCAAGAATTGGAAATACATATTCTATTGCTTTAGTGAAGACAACTGTACAGCAACATTGTGACCAAAACAGCCTAACAATTCCCTCCCCTTCAGTAACCTTAAATAGGCTTCTTCTACCTGACAACTCTTTTCTTAGAGTACTTATTTCAGAAAACTTGTCATTGTAAACTATTCCTCTGCCCATTTGGGATGCAAACCTTTTTAAAAACATATTGCCATTTTTCTCAAGGACTTGGGAACCAGCTATTTAAAATGAAATCAACAACTTTTTAGTCAGGATGGCACAGTAGATAAACATGGAGCTCGCCTTTTCTTAGGATCACATAAATTACAACTAAGCCATGGAACAACCATTTCTGAGAATCACCTGAAGTCTAGTTGAATCAAAGCCCAACAACTAAAGACACACAAAAGGACCAACCTCCAGACTGGTAGGAGGGTCAGGGACACAAAACACACTGGCTCCACAACCGGGTGTGGTCATTAAAAATCAGGAGGGATATCTCAGCTGCAGGGGGCCCCATGGTGGAGCGAGGGGTCCTAACCCCACACCAGGGTCCCCAACCCAGGGTCCCAGCATGGGAGGGAGAAGTCCCCATAACTTCTGGCTGTGAAAACCAGCAGAGATTATGACTGAGTGAGACAGAGGGTGGCTGCTGTCCCAGGAGCTCCTCTTAAAACGCCAGCGCAGACTTACTCACTGATCGACTCACTCGCTCTGGGCTCTAGCACTGGGGCAGCAGCTTGAAAGACACCAGGAACATACTGGGAGGAAGTGAATTGTCTAGCTTCAGGGTGTGGGCTGGAAGGGCAGCTTTCTCCTGGCCAGAGGAAATGGCAGAAGCCATTGTTTCCTTGTTGAGCCCTCCCCCTCCCTACATGCAGATGCAGGTGGCCTCCATATGAGTCTCCATTAAACTGGCTAACTCCTTTCATTGGCCTTGCTTTAGAGGGCAAAACACCCCACCTAACTTTCCAGCCCACCCAAGTCACTTCAAGTGGAGCTTTTTCGTATAAATGGCCTGCCTCGGCACATTTCCTAAATGTGCAGACTTCCTAAAATCTCTCAAAGGTTCACAAACCCCATACCAGCAGCATCTGGTTTCAGTGTGTGCCATACTGATGGCTAAGCAGTCATGAGCCTGGTACAAGCAATAGCTGGGCTTGGTTTGCAGCTTGGCCTCTCAAGGCACCTCTAAGCACGGCACAGTTGGCGGCCATCTGCAGATTGCTTTGTGGCTCATGCCACGTGGTCCCAGACAGGGCACAGATTGTGGCTGAACGTGGCCTGCAGCAGATCCCCTCCCAGGAGGCCCGGAGGCTTGCATGCCTGGTGGCCAGCTTTGGATCAAGCCAGAGCATCACCCCACTGCTTCCAAGGACAGCACACCCAAAGGGCAGACTGGGAAGGTACCAGAGCCCTGCTAAGGTAACTTGCTCTGTAGGTCAGCCCTTGCACCAGAGATCCTCCACTGTAGTTGTGACAAGTCAACACAACAAATCAGCCTAAGGGCCAATCCCTCCCACTGACATGCAAATAGCAATCAAGGCTCAACTACAAATGAACAAACAGAAACACACTCATAGATACTGAGAACACTTTGATGGTTGCCAGATGGGAAGGGGTTGGGAATGGATGAAAAAGGGGAGGCATTAAGTATAAATTGGCTGTTACACATGGGGATGTAGGATGTAGCATAAGGAATATAGTCAACAATATTGTAATAACTATGTATGTTGTCAGATGGATAGTAGATTTATTGGGGTGACAGACTGGAGGAAGGTTGGGGGCAAGGTGAAAAAGATGAAGGCATTAAGAAGTACAAATTGGTAGTTATAAATAGTCATAGGAATGTGAAATAAAGCATAGGGAATAGTCAATAATATGGTAATAAGTATGTCTAGTGCCAGGTGGGTACTAGACTAGTCAGGGGGATCACTTCTTAAATTATATAAATGTCTTACCACTATGCTGTACACCTGAAAGTAATATAAAATAGTAGTGAATGTCAACTAATTAAAAATTTTAAAAAGGGGGGAAAATGTGGAGAGGAATAAGAGATTCAAATTTCCAGGTATAAAACAAATAAGTCACAAGGATGTAATGTGCAACATGGGGAATATAGTCAGTAATATTGTGATAGCATGCTACAGTGTCAGATAATTGCTGAATTTACATGGTGATCACTTCTTTAGCTATATAAATGTTGAATAACTATGGTGTACCCCTGAAATTAATATAATATTATATGTTAGCTATATTTTAATAAAAATCTTAAAAAATGTAATCATCAAGGAATATGGTGCCTTTAATTCCAATCTGGAAGAGACAGGCCTTGCTCCACATTGAAAAAAGACCTCCTCTCATGGCCTACAATTCTTCCCACCCCTGCTTTTACAAACTCCCCAGCCTTTTGTTTCACGGGAGTTGAGCTGAGACTGATATCTGGTCTGTGTCCTCTATCAGAATTGTCTTTTAAAAAGTCCTTGATTGTTTAATTTTGTCTGGTGCAATTTTTGCTCTGACAATTGCAAGGTGTATGAATTCCGGGAAGGGTAATGATAGGGGTTAATGTACCATAAGTGGCTTCCATTGGTTACTTGGATTCTTCCTAAGGTTAGTGAGAGAGAATCAGCTCAGGCAAAAAAGCACCTTCTAGTGGCCCTTGCCCTCTAGCTTAAGGGGAAAAAAATGTTTCACCTGAAGAAATGTTGAAGGACCTTAAAGGTAACTGAGAAGTAAATAAATTTCTTACAGGGATTCAAAGATAAAAGCATTGTGAGAAATGAAGACTCTTCAGCTCATTTGTATGTAAATTAGAGGGAATCTGTAGTTTCTTCAATGGCATGACAACTGAAATAATTCCATTTTTAATATGGCTATGTTTGGACGTCTAGTACAAGAGTAGTTATGGTTATTAATGTCATAGGAGCCAGGCGATGAAAGCTAAAGTAGAATCAATCTGAATGTGAATCAAATGTGGTACAAGTTGCCAATTGACTTCTGTAAGATAGACTATTTTTAATTGATTTATTTTAAAGTAAACCAGATTTTACAGAATGAAGGCTCTCTTGTGCAACTGAAGCAAACAGCATGAAGCAACATAATCTGAAATCTCTATAGCTCAATTTTCAAACGAGGATATAAGTTAATAAAATAATTCCAAGTATTTCTTAATTTTAAAGGAAGCTGGAGAGAGATGTTTTGAAAGCCCAATTATAGAATTTCTAGGATACATTCATGATGAATGGGAACAAAAGGACAGAATATACAAGATAGAGCGATAATAGAAATTCAAACCATATATTGGGTTGTCGGAAAAGTCATGACATATTTTTTCTATGTTTTTTGTTGCAAAAATGCATCATGACTTTTCCAACAACCCAATAGTTGTTGTAGCTCTAGGAAAAAACGTCAAGAAATGGAATGGCAACATCCCATCTTAAAAGTATAGAGTTATTTTACAGAATTTTGAAGAAAAATGTTGAATTTGAATTTATAAAAAAGTATATGAGGTACAATAGTTATCAAACAACACAAAACAGTGTTTCATAACAACATCAGAAACTAATTTTTCAGGGTTGCTTTTGTAGTGTCTAGAAGGAATGCTACTAGCCACTGTATGGGGTGGGTAGAAGGACACCAGTTCTCTCTGTACAAAATGAGAAGCCACTGAACCTCCATGAGTAGAGCATAAAGACCACAATATGGACTCCTGACTTTTATCTTCCCATCAAAGTTTAGGCCTAAGGGTTTTATCCTCTTTGGAGATAAGTTTGGGCCAGAAGGGACTCTAAAGGAATTTTCCTCATTATGCTCTGCACACTAAGCTATAAATACATTTAATTGTTAGAAATTTACGTTTTCCAGCACATTTGCATTTCAAGATGCATCAAAATCTTTTGTCAATGATTCTTAGTGAGGCAAACAAGCACTCCCCGAGAAACGTCCAGGATGCGCTTTCAGAGAGGAAACTATAAACTATACAGGTTACCCTGCATATATACCTTTTTCATTTACTTGGTCACCTCAACTCCTGTCTGATACAATGCTACCACAGCGAAATTGGTGAAAGGAAATGCCCAATTCAGATAGAAAACTTGGGAGAGAAAAAAAAAAAGAAGAAGAGAGAGAGAGAGAGAGAGAGAGAGAAATGAGATAGAGAGATGGAGAGCTAGAGATAGATGATAGATAGATAGATAGATAGATAGATAGATAGATAGATAGATAATAGAGAAAGAGAGAGAGAGAGAGAGAGAGAGAGAGAGAGAAAGAAAGAAGAAAGAAAGAAAGAAAGAAAGAAAGAAAGAAAGAAAGAAAGAAAGAAAGAAAGAAAGAAAGAAAGAAAGAAAGAAAGAAAGAAAGAAAGAAAAGAAAAGGAAGGAAGATTGACTATGGCATGGAATTTAAATGGTGGAAATACAATACCACATATTAAAAGTCAGTCCCCCAAATACTCAGATTTGGTATCCCTTTGTTGATTTGATTCCTGAAAGCCTGAGGCAGCGAATTTTCAAAATCCTAATTCCTCCTGATATTTTGAATCAGATATGATGAATATGAAGCTATCATGTCCCCCTCCCTCCCATGCCTCCCTCCCACGTCACCCTTCCTTCCTTGGTATTAATGTTTCTAGGAAACAGCACACAGTCATTCTCTGACATTATCTTGATTCCCTTTAATTTTTTTTTTAAAGGTGAATTACGGCCTTAACTGTCTACTTCACTTGATCATTTTGTCCAGCCCACCATGGTTCATTCCTGGCTCTAAATAGGAATAAGTATGCATTTGACCAACCTCAATCAATGATTTTAACATGAACCAAAAAAAGCTGACCTGAGCTTGGGGTGTAATTTTCAGGCTGGCAAACATCTTGAGAGGAGGTTGCATTCAGCTAAACTTAGGGAGAGTGATTGGCAGGAAGCTAGTCTCCTGCATATCTCTGCTCCTTAATCAGGGCAGAAAGAGCACTTGGGAATTTCATCACCATCTTCAACAACCTCATTTGAAAAAAAAGTTGCTATTTATCAAATCTTGTACTATGGTCAAAAGGAAAATGAATAAAAGATACACTGTTACATAAAGGCTATTAAATACCATCAGTCACCCCATCTTCATATAATGAAAACTCTGTGATTGTGACTACTTCAAGATGCCTTTGTAAACAAGAATAAGTATTTTGTTTCTAGGCTGAGATACAACAGCACACTGTTAGTAGAAAGTAAAGATAGAAATTGGCAAATGCGCAGAGAAGGTGGACTTCAGAATCACATTCAGCAAGGACTCAGTTTCTTTCTCTCTGCCGTCATCAGTGCGCAATTATGCTAAGGTTTGTTCCTCTTGTGATTCCCTGATGGTTGCGTTTAGCTTCTGAAGCTACTTGCTTCACTGTCCATACCCCAAGGGAGAGCAAGATCCCCTTTTATATCCATTGAACAGGAATCCCAAGCTGCACCTAATTGGTGGACCTGGGTGGCCACTCCTGAGCCATTCATTGTGATCATGCACTGGTTTACTTAGGTCTAAGAGGTTATAGCTTCCCTGAAAAACTAGCAGTGGCAAGGTAGGTGACATCTGCTTAATTGGATAGGCCCATCTGGGCCCAATCCCAGAATGTATAGTCAGAATCAGTCTTATCTCGTGTTATGTTTTCTATAAAATAAAAGGGAGCATGAGTAGGCAACTAAGAGTTTATCACATTTCATGAATGCATAAAGATGGAGCTGATTCTTATTGGGTGAATAAATGGTTTAATTAAATTGTTTTCCTCGCAGCTTTATTGGGAACATTGGAGGAGATGTATCTAAAAGCCTTCATCAGTAGAAAAAGAGTTGCTTTGAAAAGCATGCGATTTTTGAAAGTGTGTTAGCATCATTGTGTAAAATTATTTTAATATGCTGTATCTTGAAAGTTTATTAAAATTGAAACACTCCCATAACAAATAATCTCACTTTTAATGATAAAAGTTTAAAATCAGAACCATTGGAAGCTAATACAATGAAACAGAGCATAACATCTAAATAAGATTTGAAAGGAATTTTCTTCCTAAGTGCTGAGTTTCATTCTCGCAAGCATTACAGTTTTTATTTTCAGTTAGAAATGGATACTTCTGGAAAAGCACATAACCATTAAATAAATGGTTGTGTTAGGAACACATTTGGAAAACCTTGGGCATTATGGGTCCTGCCTGTCTTACAAGTGTCCTGTTGTAACTCTGATAGCTTGATTACTTCCTTTTCTTGAATTTTCACATTTCCAAATGTCAATTAAAAATTGAAAATCCAAAATAAAAAGCCTGCCACCCCTCAAAAAATGTTACCTTAGAGGATAGATTTATCACCATTGTAACTGGAAGTTATGTTTCTTCTAATAAATGTTTAAAACAGGAGTCATATCTAAAAAACGACAAATGAGATTAACCTCCAAACTGGCTTAATTAACATAATGTTTATCAATCTCTCAGCAGGCCCTAGAACATCATAGATGCACAAAAGAAATGACAATTTGTTTCAATTTATCACACAACTACAAGTACTAGACAAGACTTTTGCTATATAGTCAGAAATAAGACAAAATGGTTATAGTAAGTCTGTACCACAAGATACTACTTTTCTTTTGAACACTAAAAATCAATTTAATTATAAACACAGATAAAGATAGATAGACAGTCAGATAAGTATACATATATATCTAGATATACATATATAGATATACATATTTAGGTAGAACCTGATAAATATTTTTACTTTCTAACTACTATTTAGGGCCATACGGGAGACTTGAAAAATGATAAGAAAAAGCACATTCTATCAGAGAGCTCCCACTGATTTGGAAGCTATACTTCTACATAAAAACGTGAATACAAGACAGCACTATAATACAGGTACAGAGCTGGGAGAGATCAATTCTAACTGAACAATTTCAATCTAGTACATTTTCTTAACAATACAAACCCAGGCAGTGGAAAGATCTGTGATTAATGCACTCTTGTGCAGAAGACGCTCTGTTTCATTTACCGAGGTGATCAATATAAGGGGCCCAGTATGTTCCTCTTAACAAAAGCGTCAGGGACTCTTACTCTTTAAGCAGGGTTATTTGTAGACATTTGACTGCATTTGCTTTTCAAAGTGAAAATAAAAAATTTTTTAAGTACAACCTTTTAAAATTAAAAAAAAAATTAAAAGAACACAAGAGAAAGATTTGGGCTCCAAATGAACCCAGCCTCAGTCTCATCCTTATTAAAATTGTAACAAAATATTACTATTAATCATGTTCATTAACTAACACTGCGCCTGGGTGATTTTTCATGTTGGAGTCTAAGTTCCTAACTCAGAGGTTAGAGGGCATGTTATGCAGGTGCCAACAGGCATGCGGCTCCTCAAGTTTTTCACAGAAGCTGAGTAGGTGTCCGTACTGCTTGTATAAAATGCCATTAAGTGCATGTTTCATAATTTACTTGACGACTCTGCTACCGAATGATATTAAATGGTTTCCAATTTTTGGCTACTACAATAACGCTGCAGTAGTTATCCTTATTTATATGAGGTCACATACATAGTGATATTTATAAGATAGGAGTGGTTAGTACATCTGTGCACTGTACATTTGAAACAAGTAATGCTTATTGACAAATTCTCCTGCAGAGTGATTTACTAATTTATATACACCCCAACATTTTGAAAAATACCTGTTTCCCTAAATCTCTAATGTTCAGCAACACTTTATTTATCAAAGTTTTTGATCTTTAGATAATGTGTGCTTGTGTGTATAATGCCATAACACTCTTTCATAGCATTTTATTTAGGATTTTTGCATTTATTGTCAAAATATTATTTAGCCACAATTTCCCTTTCTTGCATTCCTCTCTGGGGGTAAATTGATATAAAGGTTTTATAAGTTTGATAAAATGTTTGGGATCCTTCTCTCTTTTCATATCATCTTGAATATAATACAGGGCTTTCTATTCCCTGAACTTACAGAAAAATTTCCCTGTGAAATTCTTGGAAGATGGTACTTTATCTGCATTATTTATTTTTTTTTTGAGGGCAGTGTCACTGGCCCTCATATTTGGGACCCGAACCGGGGCCGTTGGCTTCCCAAGCCAGCGCTTAACCACCGTGCCACTTGGCCGGCCCCTGCATTAAATTTTTGACTACATTTTTGACTGCATTAAATTTCTGTTTCTTTAATGGTACAAATCAAACCTCACTGCTTTCACATATGATTCAAAGAAAACAACTTTACTTTAGTGTATATTTCATATGGAGATTCTGTATATGCATTAATTTCAGTAACGGTGTCTTCTGAAAATAAAGGTTGGCAATTCACTGATAAGTCTAATTAATTATTTTATAAATGAATAAACTGATGCCCAGATTATGAACATTATATATCATATATATATATATATATATATATATATATATATATATATATATATGATATATATACATATAGAGCTGTGTTTCCGTGGTTATATAAGGGAAACATGGAAACGTCTTAGCAGGAAGGAAAATTTGACATAGTGGTGCCTACTTTAAACCCCTGATCAAATTGTGGTTGATGTTCTGTTTAATTTACATTTCTATAACTTCACTAGTTTGAGAGAGTTAGAAGTCACCATGGGAATGACATCCATTATCAGAAATATTTCATGAGGCACCAAAGATTGCAATATGTCACAAGTAAGCATAATGCTATTAACATAGTAAATATTTATGATCCTATCCTAACTCTCTTGCTTACTAGCCCTACCATATTTTATCATCATCCCGGGGAGGAAAAAGCCTCACTTAGGTAATGAATTTTCAACCCCAACCCTGTCCAATTTTTACATTTGTTTGCTTAGGACTGTTATTAAACATGAAATACAGCCTCTTCCCCAGATAATGGACAGAAGCAATGATTGGTGTTGTCCTTCACATAAATTCATGCTCACCGCCATATACAAACATGACCTTGTCTTCATCACTGGCAGACTGATATATTAGGTTAAACAACTCCACTACCATGGAGCTCCTAAAACATTTTATGTAAATATAAGTGTCCCTGCTTTAAAAGGCAGGAGCCAGGTGATGCACCAGCTTCTTCAGGGTGCCTGTACCAATTGCCCCCACCTTCCAGTTGTCCCTTTCTCCAAGTTTCACAAATAGAAAAAAAAAAAAGACAAAGACAAATAGATCTTGTAAAAAAACCTCAAAGTTTACACTCTTGATTTTGATTATAAATAGGATAATGCCAGAAGGATGTAAAGTGTTTCTAGTATCATGATTTTTTTCTCCATTTTAGATATAAAGAAGTGAGACACAGGGTTTAGCAGGTGCTACTTAGTATAACAATATATCCTCCTTTGACCCCCAGCCAGGAATTCATTTTAATCTATGATAGTGTCATTATCATATTTGTATCATTATTGAGCTTTTCCTCAACTATAACAAAACATTAGCTACATTTATATTCAATATCAGCTAGGAAAGTCCATCTGCTTTTTGACAGTCTCATCAGGAGAATATTACTTGTCTACAGCAAGAGCAGTCAAAAGAACAGCAAGGATGGATTACATATAATTAAGCTCTGGATATAAATACCTGTACTTTCCAGAATCATTCCAGAGTTTGACACACAGATGAAAAGATAATGCCAGAAAAGAGAAACCACAGTTTGAAATCACTGTAACAGAGATCATCTTAGAGAAGACAAGAGTAAAGAATACAAAAGAATAAGCTATACATTTATGAAGATGGCTAAAACTCATCCAATTTGGCTTTGGATTAGGGAATTAGAGGTTAGAAGGTTGGTGGAATTTTTTCCAGGAAAATAGTATTTCTTTTTGTATTTATTTATTTATTTTTAATTAGTTTCAGGTGTACAACACAGTGCAATAGTTATACATTTTACCCCTCAAAGTGACTACCCTCTCCCCCAATTCGCCACCCCACTCCCCCCATATCATATATATCTATTACTCTTCCTCTGACTCTCTTCCACAGTATAATCCACATCCCGTGACTATCTATATATATTCAATTACAGTAGGTATACAACCTCTGCTTCAGGTAGGAAAATAGTATTTTTAATACAAAATAAAGATCCTTTTGTGGTCAGACTTTTTGAAAACGTAGAATCCAGTTTCAGAACACTGAGTTATAATGGGAATTCAAGTACTAAGTTAACAGTAGTGTAACCTTGAGCATCTGGAATTGTGTGGTGTGAAATAAGGCACAAGGCACTCACTGAGGATAATTATTATATAGGTTCAAAAATGAAACAAGAGATTGGAATAAAATTTAAAAAGTGTTTTAGGGCATCTTCACTGAATAATAAAGGAGTCCAGTTTTATAATGTAAACAGTGGAAGCTGGGAAAAGTTTCAGGAAGTGCTTATTGAAGACTGTTGGAATTACTCAAATAAACAGCACCTTAAAATAATGAACTTGCAGACAAAACAGGTGACAGATCACAACTGCCAGCTCTTCTGTATTTAGGAATACTTTTCACATTTTGATTATATTAGGAAGAGGCAGATAGATGCCTTTACATTATATAGATTTGGTTTAAAAGAACACTCAGAGAAATTTAAAAGAATGGTGATAAAGTGAAAAATATTTCAGGCATTAAAAAAAAATAGTATGAAATGGCAATAATAAAGAGGAAAACTAAATTATATAAAACCCCCACCAAATGCTCTAAGAGAAACAGCAGCAGGAACTCAGCAGAATCTCATTTGCTCACGTCACACATTCCATTAATAATGCCTTAAAGTACCAAGAGGTGGGTTTTTTTTTTCATTTCTTAAGAAAGCTATAATTCTCCATAGGAGTCTTAGAAAATATTTACTGTGCATAGAGTAATAGCCATAAACACATTGTGTATGACAGTTTAATGACTTTATCACTAGGTGTTTTTATCAATTAATGAGATTACATGTTCACACAATGTATTAAAATACATTGCTGAGAGAAGCAGAAGGGTAGAGGTATCATTTGCTATGTTTTTCAAAGATGACCTTGGCTGGATTGTGTGTCTTCATTTCTTTTTTTTTTTTTTTAAGATTTTTATTGGGGAATTGGGGGAGGGGAACAGCGTTGGGGAATCCGGGAAGGGGAACAGACAAGTTGCTGTCCTTTTTGTTCTTCAGTCTAGTTGCGGAGGACGTTGCTTCACTGGCCCATGTTGGTATCGTCATTGCGCTCTTCCTGGATGAGGCAGATCGGTCGCCGGCCTCTGGATGTCGCTCACCGCGGTTATTGGCAGCTCACAGCGGCTATTGGCAGCTCATGCCGGCTGCCTGCCATTCACTGTAGCCTATGGCAGCCCACTGCAGCAGGGGCTGCAGCCTACACCATCACCGGGGCTCGCACAGCCCAGCTCCATGTGGAGCTGTTGTTAGCTGGAGAGGGCAGGGTCACTGGCCCTCATATGTAGGATCTGAACCGGGGCTGCTGGTGTCCCAAACCAGCTCTTAACCAATGCGCCACTCGGCCAGCCCTGTGTCTTCATTTCTTGATGAAGATGTAGAGGCTTGTTTTCCATTCCATGAGAACCAGTTTCTTAGGACATGAAAAATATATCAATTCTAGTCTTATTCTCAAGGAACTTATGGTGCTCAAAGGAATACATTTTGTTATACAAACATAAATAAAATCAATGTATAAGAGAAAAAAATAAACATATCACTTCACTACTGGGAAATGATTAGGGATCTCTCATTAACGGGGGAGGAGGGGTGAATATTTGAACTAAGCCTTGATGAGCTCTTGACAGACTTGGGGAGATAGAGAGCAATATCTATCCCAGGTAGAGAGGGAAGAATGCATCAAGGCATATAAACAAGAAAACCTACTGGATGAAGAACATTAAGTAAATTAGATTACTTAAGTAAATTAGACTTGAGGGTATATTGCTTTTAGAATTTTCAGTCAATGATAATTACAAATATTTCTATTCACAGATTCTCTTCTTGGTAGTATCAAATGTAAACCTCCACACCGCAAAATATTTTCTCTGCAAATATATGGTAAGTTTTATCATCATTCTATTTTATTGTCAACTAACATTGTTAGTTTCAAGCTATATTTAAATTTAAAATTCTAAAGTTGGTCTTATTTTTAAAAATCTTAGTGTTTAAAATATTGCTCATACACACATTATATCATGTTATCATACAAGGAAAATTTTATACAAAAGAGTCCTCAAACATGTCTATAAAAAGTTTCTAAATGAATCCAATGATGCTTAAAAAATAATATATATAGAAATTATTCAATTTTGACTTCATGTTCTCTATGAATATTTATGAATAAATATCTATGAATAAAGAAATATTCATGACTATGAATAAAGACAGGGAAGTCAATAACTGAATAATTTTTACTATGTTTCTTTCTCACAAAGAATTGTGTATTTGACCCCCTTTTTGAAAGAAAGAATCTTCTGGTAAATATTTCTCATAAAGTAAATCAAAATAGAAATCTATGTAGACAGTTTAAAAAAATATTTCAGAACCAATTACAGTGAATTAAACCAAATTGTGTTTTATAAAATAAAGAAAAATGAAACAAAAGAAAATACATGATTGACTGACTCTTGAATGACTTTGAAAAACTACTGTACTTCAAAAACCTATGTGAAGGAGACAGTGAGCCTTGGATATAATTAATGAAGAAAATAATCACACATTATATTGAACTGCTCTCTATTTTGTAACTACATTGCATTAAATGTAATGAGAAAATATAAATAGCAAAAATAAATCACTAGAGTAAAGAATTAATTAACTGGTTTCTCCCAAGAATAAAAGCAACTCAATGGAAGAAGATTCTTTGGATGAGTTCATAGCCCAATGCAGCAAATGCAGATACTTGATAAGGAAATCAGATGGCAGCACATTTTAATTGGGCAATATCGATCAAGTAAATGCAACTGCTTGCTTATCAAACTAGAGTCAACCTTATTATATTCTAGAACCCATATTAAGCAATGGAGATGCAGAAATAAAAGAAAGATTCATTGAGGGCTATAAGATTTATAGTTACTGGTATATATGTGATGATTTAACAAACTTTTATGGAATATCTACTTTGAGCCAGGGCTATGCTGGACACTAGGAAAAAAAAAAATAGACGATAATCCCTATCTTCCAGAAGCTTAAAATCTACAAGTTATAAGATTTATTACCTTTAGTGTTTAGGGGTCTAGCCTAGAATGTGTAACTCTGGCTCCTCTCTAGAGCTCAGCAGTCTAGAGAGGCACACCAATATGAAATTCAATCACAACAACGACTCCTACTTTCACATACTTCTCTCTGAAGTGCCTGTTGTAAAGTAAGTCCCTATGTTGGCTACATTTAAAACACGTTAAAAAAAATTAAACATCTGAAAATTGTTCTACTCATAAAATGGTTTCCATGAGTATGTTTTCTTTCAGAATTCTAAAACCAATGAATTCTTTTTGGGTACTTTGACCACCCCCCTTGTATATAACTCCAAACTCCTACTGTATTGAAATTGTATGTTATACCAGGCTTCCCTACTAGAATGAAATCTCCAAGAAAAGTTTTTTAATCTTCAGTTTCTACCAAAGTGCCTACCATACCACTGGTGTCTAATAATTGCTTAATGAATACAAGAGTAAATGCATAAGTGAATTAATTACTTCATCTAGCATATCAAATGGTAAGATCCAACTTGCCTTGTCAAATATTGGGTTGTCGGAAAAGTCATGACGCATTTTTGCAATGAAAACCAGAAAAAATATGTCATGACTTTTCCAACGACCTAGTATCTTCATTGCATTCTCAGGTTCTGAAGTAATTACAAGATTATTGATAGTTGAACTTAGATATTTCTTTTTTTCCTACATCTTACCATTCAAATGATCTTTTATGACTGTTTTATCTGTTACATTTTTTTAAAAGAAAAGTTGAGAAAATTTTATCAAGATTCTCATTATGAATTACTGACAATACACACACACACACACACACACACACACACAAAACCAACACAATCCCTAGATAACTCATTCCTCTCTTTTCCTATATCTGTCTCTATGTTTCTCTGTCTTTGTCTGTCTCTCTCCAGCATAGCTTACAGCTAACTGTCATTATTAAAGGTTAAAGGAAAAGCAGAGATTCATTATATTATCCCAAAGTCAGCATTTTACATTTACTCTTTTCTGCTGAGAGAATTCTCAAGATCTAGGGCCTCTGATTTAATGAAAAAAGCAACTAACTTACCCCACCAAGGAATTACTTTCCCACATATATGAAGACATGTAACATGTGTAATTCACTTAAAACGGCCCCCCAAATACCCGACATTTTTCCAGGAATAGGAGCCCCTGGGTTTAGTTAACTATATACAAATTCCAAAATTTACAATAATATTTTAGAAGATTTTTTTAAAATTCTGGCATGTTTAAGAAATGGACATGTATGTAATATAAAATGTTTTATACTGTTCTGTCTTTTTGCAGGAAATAAGATATTAAACTTTATCATCTTTGAAATTAATCTAAGAAGCTCAAGAATTTCTCAGTTAACTTTATTTTTCTTCATCTCATTTTTTCACATGTAAAATGCACACCCACAACGAGTTTCTAAATTATGTACTTCATACTGACAGTCAGTTCTCTTTGTTTCACAGTATCTCTTCCCAAATGGCAACTGGAACACAATATAAGTTAAGGTTTTGGAAAGCCAGTAAACTTTGACAATATGAATTCTTATGCTAGTGCATCTCATGAACATCTTTATTGTTTATATCCTTTAGTTTTTAAACACAAAAACAACCCCAGAACAATAACAACAAAGATCTGCTAATTAATAGATCTGTTTGCTTTCTAGCACAGGAAATTCATCCTATAGAGCTGACACAAATACTTCTTTACACTGAAGAAACAAGAGGAGGAGGAGATGCAGAGCCAGGGATGGTAGGGAGAGCGAATGGGCGCTGTCTACACAATCACCAAAGGTGAGTCAGAACACAGCCCAGGAATGCGAAATACTGAAGCTCTGCAGCTTTTCACTTTTGATGCGGTTTCACTTTTATGAATCACTTTTTCAAATTTAAAAATGGCTGTCATTTTCATGCAAATGAATTTGTAACATCTGCTTTGTTTGTTCCTTAAAAAATGGTATCAGCCTCTCACACACTGTACTGGGGGATACTGGTAAACTGCCTAATGTCTAGGATAGTCAGTAATTAGTTCAAGGAGGCTCAGAGGTTCATCTAATAATAAATCATTTTGTGGAAAATTGAATTAAACAGACACTAAAACAGAAAGCTTCAGTTAGATCATGATATCATTGAACATCTAAGAGATAATAGTGTTTTCTTCAGCTGTCATTTAGTCTCTATATTCTCCAGCCTTTAGCCAAAAAGGGGTATGCTTAAATCCACGGGAGGTCCATTCTGCAGAGTGATGGAAGGAATATGCTCTTGGCTGGCAGGGGCCACAGAGACAGAGGATGAATAAGATTGTGATGTCTTTGGACAACCAGAGGTCTCTCCGAGGACCCAAACATACAGAGATCTACAGTGGCTCCTGGATCTAAAGCGGCTTGGATTAGTCAGCAGGGTGGGGAAGGAGAGGAAACCAGAGCCACGGTTAAGAACAAGGTACAGCAATTTATGAAAGCCCCAGAAAGTAAGGGTAAATAAGCTGAACGTAAATGAACACAGGTACCAAGGTAGGAATAAAGGTTTAAACGGGGGAGTTAGCATAATTATCATAGTGTTATGGATTAAATCGCATCCTCCAAACATACACGTTGAAGTTGCAATCCTCAATACCTGTGAATGTGACCTTATTTGGGCATAGGATGTTTACAGATGCAATTAAGGTAAGGTCATTAGGATGGGCCTTAATCCATATGATTAAAGTCCTTATAAAGAAGGGAGACCACCACATGAAGACAGACACACAGGGAGAGGACACCATGTGGTGACAGAGGCAGAGATTAGAGTGATGCGGTCACAGGCTGAGAAACACCAAGGACCAAAGGCCACTACCAGAAGTTAGGAAATGGCAAGGAAGCCTTCTCCTCTATAGATTTCTGAGAGAGCATGCCCAGCTGACATCTTGACTTGGGGCTTTTAGCCTCCCAAACTATGAAAAAAATAAATGTCTGTTGTTTGAAGTTACCAGTTTGTAGTACTTTGCACAGTGGCCCTAAGAACCTAACACAAGTAGCAATAACAGCAAAGAAACAGGTGGCAAGGACAGTGGCCCTTCTGGACCGCCTACGTGAACTAAATGCGGACTGTCCCAAGCTCCTGTCAGAAGGGTATAGTGGGCCCAAAATGAAATAATTACACTTTGTTGGTTAACCTGAGCTACACTGCAACCTACTGAAAAGAGAAAGAAGGCACAGTTGTTTTAAGTTCTCATGTGCATTAATTAAACTGTGTTCCTTCATTTGTTAACATGATCTTAAAAGCCTGTAGCCATGCAGGGCTCTGGAGTTTTAAAGATTAAGCTCAGAGACACCATATGTATGACTATATTGCATTTGATTAACTGCTTTATGAAAGTATTAACTACACTAGATAGATAATGGAGGCAGATGCACACTGGGAAGAGAGTTTATATTGGAATCACACAGATCTGGGCTTCAGTCTCCACTCTGCAACTTACTAGTTCTAAATGTATATACATACATTATATATATATATATATATATATATATATATATATATATATATATATATATATATATATTGAATTCCAGGCTGCCATAAAGTAAATGCTCAATAAACAGAAGCTATTGTTGACAGTCATAATATAAAATAAAATAGAAAAATGTTGGGAAAAGAGCAATTATATCTGTCTGAAGGTATCAGGGAAGTCTTTAAGGAGAAATTAGGCTCCAAATCTCTTAGCCAAAGAGCTGTGTAGGAGTTCCTCAGGAAAGCAAGAAGTCCAAGTATTCCAGGAAGAAGAAACTTGATATGGAGACATATCAAGTTTGGTGGACGTAGCACACATAATAAGCATTCACCTAATATCCCATGTGCTCTCCCAGCTTGCCTTGCAATTAGATTAGGTACATGATATTGGATGCTAATTAGTGAATCAGGAAGAGGCGATGTAAGCTACTCTCAGGTCTGCCCCCTGAAAACATCCTGTGTGAAACTTCGCATCTCTTTTTCCTTGCCAGATTAATCTAGGAGTCTCCATGCTGAGGTGGTTGAAGTGCAAGTTTGATGGGGCCTGTATCCATCCGTGTGTCTGAGAATGGAGGAGACCCTTCACCGGAGTGCACTAGGCCCTGCATGAGCAATAAAAACTCTGTGTGTGTGTGTGTGTGTGTGTGTGTGTGTGTGTGTTTATGCAAGCCACTGAGATCTCAGAATGTGTTGTAGCAGCTTGCATCACTTATCCTGACTAAAGAAAACAGCCTCTCTATAATACCCTCAATACTGAACATGTAATGTTCCCATTCAACAGCTGCACAGATTGAACAAAATTAACTGTAAATTAAGAATGATTACAACCCATCCAGTGAACCATTAGTTAAGATGGATCTAAATGGGCAACTGTATAAATACCTATACTCTACTTTTTCACTGGTGGAAAATAATTCAGTCCTTCAATGGTCAATATCAGAAGATTTTTCTGTCTAGTAATTCATTAACTGCTAAGTATTAATTGCAAGATTTCCAATAACACAGATGGTTCATGAATAGAAAATAGGCACAAAGCACAATATATTCAAAATAATTATACTGTCATGGCTTTGGAGTGCACTGAAGCTATTAAAATATAATTTTTAAAAAGTGAGAACAGAATGAGAATGCGATTTTACAGACATAATTTGAAATAGTCCAAGTACTTTTCACTATGTGCAATTACTTGTAATTATAATTTAGAAGATGTGGCACAGCTAACATATAGTAAGACTAGATTTATGAAGCTTTTCCTAATATGCAAACAAAAAAATTAAAGTGCATAATAATCACTTCATTCATCACAATTCTTATAAACCTATGCTAACAAGGAGAATGCTATATGCCATGAATAACTTAGAAGATAAAACCAAATAAAAATAAAAGTTTGTGCTAATAATCCTTCAAAAGGAGATTAAGTGGTTGTGTCCAACAGGATCCAGCCAGGAAAACAGAAACTATCATTCATACAGAGCTAATTTACTACTGGTGCCTGTTACCCAGATGAGGGCATGGGTAATCATGAATCTAAGAACAAAGCAACAAAACTTTTCATAAATTATTGGGGGGAGTGGAATCCAATTTTGTTGACCACTATGTGGATATATCTTTTTAAAAACTTTCACCAATTCTTTGAATTATATATTATTTTAACATCTTAAAAACCTATGAATCAAATAACAAGGTGATATGCCCAAGTCACCAGCTAGCAAGTGACAGAACTGGTATTTGAACTGTCTGACTCCATATAGAGAATCCCACCTACCACATCCTATGGCAACGGATAAAGGGAGGGAAGTATTGTAGATCAATCTTGGACACTATCTCTAACTCTGCATTTCCATAATAATGTGAACAATTACTTTCATTAAAAAATGGCTATCATCAAGACAAATAATAACAAGACAAATAATAACAGATGTTGGAGGGGCTGTGGAGAAAAAGGAATACTCATACACTGCTGGTGAAAATGTAAATTGGTATAGCCAATATGGAAAACAGTATAGAGATTCTTCAAAAAATTAAGAATATAATTACTGTATGACCCAGCAATCCCTCTCCTGGGTATCTACCCAAGAAAATCATACAACATTTATCTGTGAAGATACATAGACTCAAATGTTCATTGCAGCTTTATTTGCAGTGGCCAAGACATGGAAATGACCAAAGTGTCCTTCGACAGATGATTGGATAAAAACGATGTGGTATATATACAATGGGATACTCCTCTGCCATAAGAAAAGATGAAATAGTGCCATTTGCAACAACAAGGGTGGATCTTAAAATTATTGTGCTAAGCGAAACAAGTCAGACAGAAAAAGTTGAGAGCCATACAATTTCACTGATATGTGGGATATAAAACTGAAAACAACAAAAGAACAAGACAAACAAAAAAAAAATGCAAAGACACAGATAATAATTTAGTGGTCCCCAGAGTATTAGGGGGGAAGGGGATGGTAGATGAGGGTAAATGGGATCAAACATATGGTGATGGAAGGAGACTTGACTCTGGGTGGTGAATACACAATGTGATACACGGATGATGTATTCAGAATTGTACACCTGAAACCTATGTAACTTTACTAACCATGGTCATCCCAATAAACTTTAATTAAAAAAAATCAACAGCACTATCTCAGGCTGCAATATTATATTTTCATTAACACAAAGTGTGTCACTGAAATAAGGCTTAGCTATGCATGACGGACCACATCTACACACTGAGGACACCACTGGCTTAAATCATAAGGAAAACCCCATGTCTTCTTTTCACAACCAAGTTTGTACCATCAGTCTCAGAAATAACAACATGTTATGTTTCTCAACTGACTTTTACAGGTTTTATATTCTGCTTGTCCCTTTTCCCAACTCAAAGTTGCAAATGTCTTCTTTAAGAATATTCGGAGATGGATTCCATTACTTATCCTAAATTATTTTTTTTGATAAGAGATTTTTAAGATTATTTGCTCAGCATTCTGAAAATAAGAGATCTTTGTCAAAGGGATCACTGGATCCAGAAACCAGGGCTTATTTATGTACAAGACTGAATTAATACAGGTTTTAAAAACCTGCTAAATTCACAGAAATTCTAAGGGCTTCTCTGAGAAACTATCAACTTCTAAGGAGTACTGATGAATTTCAGTGAAACTTGACAGAATTGGAATATTAGTCAAAATGTCCTCTTTCCAGAAAAATTTTGCCATGACAAAGTATGTAGCTTTTTCGTTTGAACTACCTGGTGGGGTTTTTCCCTGCATGAGAAAAAAGCTAGCTCTACAGTATAACATATCTCTGACTCTATGCCTTTTTTACTTTCTTCAGTTGCTACCTCTATTACTTGACTAGACTTCTCAGGCATCACGTTCCATATGTATATAAGTTATTGAAGTGAGATGGGGGTCATTGATCTGGAAGAAGCCAGCTCCCTCATTATAAAAATGAAAAATGGGTTAACTATAGTTAAAATTAGTTGTAGAAAATAACAGTCTGTTTAGGAATATGCTTCCCTACATCTACTCCTCGGTGTTTTCTAACACCACAATCCCATTTTAGGTATTTTGGTCAGATGACTTCTAATTAAATGTAATTAGAAAAATTAAATTTTGTTGTTGTTGTTGTTGCCATGTGAGTTTCTCTATTGGGCTATCATTCTCTAACTTAAGTTTCCATTGAATCTTACTGTAATACCTCTGCTGTTTCAGTTTTCTGATTTCCTTTTTATTGCCCTTTCTTTTACTCCTCCTTAATCTCTTTGACTGTTATAATTAGTTTTATTGCAAAGATTTTTTTAGTGAATACAATACAAAACATGCCCAGTGTTAATTCACAGTTCTATTTCTCCAGTATAGATGCTCTTTAGTATAGGTAGACATATTTTAAACTGAGGTGTTAGGTTTTTTTGGGGGTGATGGTTTCCTGAAAAAAATAGTTTTCCTTTTAATATATTTATTATTACATGTCTCAAAAAAATTAGTTAAAAATTTAAAGCACAAACATATTTGTAAAAGCTATAAAATTATATACTAGAACATACTTTCAAAATAACTTATTTTAAGAAGCAAATCTGAGACCTATAATTCAAAAATGGTGTGGCTATGTTTTATTCATTTTTCAAATGGCTCTTTTGATAAATTATAGATGCTAGTTTTCTCAAATGCACTAAGAAATTTTCTTACAAGCATTTTCAGCTAAGACATACGCACACACTCCTCTAGCCAGGGGGCTTGCTCAGAAACCTAGTAGAATGATGCCTTTACCTCATGCAGTCAACTTCACTGGGGCAAACGCACATGTCAAGATTACAGTTTTGGATCCCAAAGGCACAGAACATTATATATTGGACCATTTATTAGTCAGACTTTTTAATAAAATATGTCTCAATGCTCAAATTATAGTGCTCACCATTCTCCAATGCTAAGTAATCCCTGAGTAAGGGGTACTGCTGGGACACACATACATACACAAGTGCTTGACTTAGTTTTAAAGGCCCCCATCCAATGAAAGTGAGACAAATGCTTCCTTCTTGAATTTTTCATCACTCCTTGTTTTCATGAACTATTAATGCAACATTGTAGGAACTGGTTTAATTAACAGGCAATAGCAGCGACAACTATTGGTTCTGCTGCTTGCCTACAATGATGGAAAAAGTTCCATAGCAATCTGATTCCTTCCCCAAGTCTAAGAAATGCTCGTGAATGCAGAGCCAACACATTTAGGGAAAGTGCTCCCAAGGATTTGCACTGAAATGTAAGGTTTATGAGGTGAGGCTGAAATAAATGCAGTAGTTACCACTGGCAACTTAACTACTGCTGCCTCAGGGGGAATTTGATTATGGTTGAGATAGTCACTGAAAAGTCTAAGTTAGAGAACAAGGTCTGAGTATAAAGCTGAAGGATGACTAACACAATAAATGGTAAAAACAAGCCAAGGAGGTGACAAGTCAAAAAGCTAAAGAACTGCTTGAGGTGGAACGAGTTGGATAATGGCATGGGGCTGTAGGCCATCTATGAGTGTACGCGGTTCTGTGCTGTGAGTGAGTCTGCACGCCTAAAAGGTTCAGGAACAAGGCAGATGACCACTTAACCATCACTAAAGATCTGAAGGACTCTTCCCACTGACAAGTTCATGGAGTCTCTAGCACAGCCTTTCTGAGTGTCCTCTGTAGTAGCTGCTGCCAAACGTTTAGATATGCATTACATATAAAACTGATGATGCTAGAAATGCTCCCTGAAAACTAAAGAGAAAAGAATAACATCCCATTAGGAGAATGTTTTACTATTGCTACACTAATTAGTTCTGGACACCCCGTTTCAACAGGTGAAACCCCTGCATCCTTATCAAACTGCAGCATATGTTCCATAACCTCGCTTGAGTCTTCTGATTTGACTAATAGAAATGAGACTATCACCATAAAAGAGCTCAGTGTAGGGACTGGCATACAAAAGGTTCTAAAAATGTAAATTACTTTTTCTCTTTCATTTGGTTATTCATATGGAACTGAAAGTTAGAGAGAGGATAAAAATAAATTGGAATGGAGAATACAGAAAAAGTAAGGAATATTGAAAATTCCAAATGATAAGGATGCGTGCTTAGAAAGAAACAGAATAAAATAATATGATGTTATGACAAAGGAAACAGTAACTAAAGGGAAGTACATAAAAAAAAAGAAAACAATGAATGATAAATAAGTAAATGGGAAAAAAGCAGACAGAGCAAAGGAAATGCAAAATTAATGGTTATTTCTTATATAACGAGCACTTACAGGAATGGTTTGATTTACTGTATATCTTAACTAGTTAGATAAAATTCATCTAAAAATACATTTTTCCATAACATTCAATGAGGTATCTGAAAAATCTGTGGAATTACAAAGGGCAAGGAGAAAGAAAACAGGACAAAATATAGACAAAAAAGTTATTGAGAAGCTAATTCCACGATGATAGTAAATTCTAAAGTGCATGAGCTTTGCAGCTGCAGGGAACTCCAATGTGTCTCAGAAGATGCATTGGAGATTTGTTTAAATTATGGAATCTTTGCAACAGTTCCCAAATAGTTACAAATATACAGAGGGAAGATATACCAGACTTTTCATATGTTCACTTCTATGGTCTTGTTTCAAGGAAGTCTGCTCCATTTTATTGCATTCTTAATTGAAAATCAGTAACCCAGCACTATATCAAAACCTTCCAAGCACTTACCTTTTTCACTTTCCTTCAGCAGTGCATGAATAATGAAATTGAAATAAGTACTGCTTATCTCACCACAGTTCAGCAACTTGAAAACTATCAAAGAATCTTAGGAAGAAAAGTGGCTTGTTTTCCCGAAAACTTTAAGAAACAAAACATGAAGTACTGAGGCGGAAAATATTTACATGTGATAACGAAGAGATGCTTACTACAATGAAGTAGCATGGCAGTGATGAAACTGGGGAATGAAAGAAGACTATGAAGTAAAACAATTTGTCCTTTGTTCTCACATTGTCAAGGTTTATAACCTCATAATTTCAAGATGCATGCTTAAAGATTGTGTCTTCCATCATGCCAAATGCCACACAAAATTTAGCGGTTTTAAGCATTGGAAATTACTGGCACTTCACCACCTTTTAACTAGTATTTGTTTCTTTAAATCCTAGGAATAACGCAAAAAAGATGTAATGTTCAAGTTTGCATAATCTTGTTTTTATAAATTGTTATAAAATGTACCATCTTACCCATTTTTAAGTGTACAGTTCAGCGATATTAAGTACATTCACATTGTTGGGCAGCCATCATGACCATCTATCTACACAACTCTTCATCTTTCTCAACTAAAATTCTGTACTCACTTAAAAAAAAACCTCCATTTCCCCCTCCTCCTAAGCCTCTGATAGTCATTATTTCACTTTCTGTCTCTATGAATTTGATTACTCTGGTTACCTTGAGTAAGTACTTGCCCTTTTCTGATTGACTTATTTCACTTAGCATAGTGTCCCCAAGGTTCATCCATATTGTAGTATGTGTCAGAATCCCCTTCTTTTTTAAGATTAATTAATCTTCCATTATGTATGCACATTTATTTATTTGGCCATTCATTGATGAGCACATCAGTGGCTTCTACCTTTTGGCTGTTGTGAATAATGTTGCAATGAACATGGGTGTACAAATATCTCTTTGAGATCCTGATTTTGTTTAGTATTGACTCTCTTCTCTCTCTCTCTCTCTCTCTCTCTCTCTCTCTCTCTCTCTCTCTCTCTCTCTCTGTCTCTCTCTCTCTCAGACGGGACAATAATATACTCTCTATTATCCTGGATTTCTACACACAAGGAAGGAGCACAATATCAGAATCTCAGTGGGTGAAATTTCAACAACAAAAAACCAGTGGCTAGGCTTATTATTAAAATATAAGAGAAGAGAGTTCTCTGGACATTCTTGAATACATTGCTCAGGTTTTAATTACACATACCAACTGCTAGCTCTTTGCCTTCGAACTACTGATGAGCTAGATATAAGATCCATAACAGGTGTGCAAAAGGTGCTGTGGGAGTACTTGTGGGACATTATTTTTACTGCTGACATTGGAATGTTTCTAAAGAAGGCTGAGTAAAAGATTCCTAGGCAGTTAAGCAGAATTCAAGAAAACGTGTCCTTGACAAAAGGCAACGGCATGAACAAGGGAGGATTGAATCACTTTGGAGAATTAAGAATGAAGAACAGATTATGATGCCTAGAAAATATGCTACAAAGCAAAATGCATGTGAGATAGTCTCACATGGTGTAAGTGAGCTTGAATTGCCATGTGGACTTATTCTAGCCTGGCTGCTGAAAAATTAATGTCTCAGTACAACAGAAATCTATTTTTACTCACATACAGTTCGAATAAGGTATAATTCAGATGAGCAGGGTCATTTTTCATGTCGTTATTCAGGGATGTAGGACTCCATGAAAACTCAGAGCTTTGTCACTCCCACTCAGTTCTATCAGTCAGAACTACGACATATGGCCCCAGCTAATTAAAAGAGAGGGTTGGGAATGTAGTATAGCTGTGCACCAGAGTGCAAGGGAGCATGATTTATGTTAAAGTACACGTATGTAACTCAATAAGCAAAATGGCGCTCTTGAAGTTTGTTCACAAGCTGGGAGTGATCAGAGCAAAGTCAAGTCAGAAAGGACATCTGTGCTCTGTGCAATGCAGCAAAAAAGCTGATGTGCTCTAAGAAGATCTTTTCCTCTGTTGATCTTAGTGTGGAAAATGATGGATCAAGTGCCACTGTGTTCTCCCTCTTGTCCCTGAACCAATAGCATATGGTGACTCTCATACAACCAGCATCAAATAATTAGATATTTTACTAAAACATCCATCATCATTGCTCCTGGGAAGCTAATTTTGAGTGCCTTTTCAACACAGGCACAACTGATCTAACTTAATTTTCTATTCCAAGTTTCATATTTAAATGGAAAAGAAAGGAATTATATCTCCTCTGTGACATGCCTAAGTATAAAAGAGCAGAAGGGAATTTGATCCTACTGAATAGTTGATTGCATTTTCTTTTTTTTTTTAACCTGTATGACATTTTGACAATTGCTTTTTCTGTAACTTCTAAAAAAAGAAAAATAGGTTAAACTTACTATGTTTTTGGAGGTATCATTTACCCATCTGTAAACATTCGGACACACTTCTACTCAGCTTATTAGAAAGCCTTCAGTATCCTTCAAAGACATTCAAAAATTGAATGTATTTGTCTAGAATAATATAAAGAAATTGTAATGGAGCAAAGAACAATAAAACCTTAGTACAGGATAAACCTTAGCTCTCCCCTGAATCAAAATGAGTACCTTTACTGACAAGCAAATATGTCAGAAAGCTTACTGAGAGTGAATTCAGTGATCTTTGAAGAACTCTAAATGTCACAGTAGTTAGGTTACAATACTATTCAAGATATAAGGTATAATTCCAAAATAGCAGTAGTAGTGAAAGAAGAACAGGAAGATTTGAAAAACTGCATCCCTTCCTCCATTCATTAAGTCTGGGTGGTTCAAGTAGCATACATCTGTGTAATTGCTTTCTTTGTTTTAAATAATTGAATATACATCAATTATATATTTTATATATCTTCAGATCTTGGTGCACTCTGATGATGGAAGGCATGTATGGGAAAGGTAAACAATTACATAGTTCCTCCAACTGGTATTTAAAACTGTAGAATTCATGATTTTTGAAGTACGTAATATGCATGGGACACCGTGATTTCTGGTAAATTCCAGATTCTGAGTTAATGGTGACTCCATTCCTTCAGTTGGGTAAGCCCAAAAATGTTGGAATCATATTTGACTCATCTCTTTCTCTCACACCTCAAATGCAATCAACAAGTACACAATAAATGTATCGCAATTACATAATGTATTAGCTTTGGAACATTGAAGAAAATTAATTAGAACTCCAAACATAAATCTCTTCCTTGTATAATGCAAATAACAATGATAATAACAGTAAGAATAAGAATAAGCTCATCACGTTGATGGGATTATAAAATAAGCTAATATATAAAATCTTATCTAGTTAGCAAATAGTGGCTGTTTAAAAAATATTGGCTCTAAATTTTGTCATTTATTTTAAACATTTCTTTTGGAAACCCCTTACCTCTGACATGATCAATTTAAATTTTAGTAAGTTCAGCTGCTATAAAAACCTATCCTTTCCCAATCTGGAGGGATGCAATACACCCTAGGTCAAATCCCACCACTAAAACAGTTGGGTATAAGAACATATATCAAACCAGGCCGTTTGTTATCCTTCCAGAGCCTCGTTTTTTCCCTGATTCTAAGTTATGTTCTTCAAATGGACTAAGAAAAACCCACTCCATTAGTTTATGTGCAGTCCAAGACTTCAGATGCTTCATAACTTACTTCAGACATGATTATCTCAGTTTCTAAGAACAAGCAGAGAAGGGGCACAGTCAGCAAGGTGAGAAATACAGGAGGCCCCTCATGCTTTGCCCTTCCATTTAAGTGAATGAATTGGGAACTTTACTAATTTATTCACCCATGCTTGGTATTAATTTAACTTTCAAGAGACAAAGTAACTTTTTTGTGGAGGCTAATTATGATTGTTGGTATATTTCAATGCTAAAATAGCTCAGAAAATTCACAACTATCAAGTATATTAGTATAGATAGCCCAAGATATTCTACAGTAATATAAGAATCCCCAAAACTTAATAGGTTAACAAAATGCAGGCATATTGCCTACTCAGTCTGTATGTCCATCCAAATCAGTTCTGTATCATTGTTACTCAGAAACCCAGGCCAATGGAGAGGAAGAGATTGTGACTCCACCATGGCCCAGAAGGGTAAGATTTAGAACTATGGCTGAACAGTATGAATGACCACCAGACATATGAAAACAAAAATAATTGCATTGCTTTTCTAAGCACTTATTTTATTACATAAAAGTTGTTGTTTATATCAATCCATTCATAAATAGAAGGCATGAAAATAATTCAAGTCAAAAGAGAAATTTTGCCTCCGGTTTCTGAATATTTATAATAAAGTTTAGATTTAGCCCCTACTACAAAATCTTTTTTTATATAGGCAAAAAGAAAGTGAATTTGTCTTCTATGTACCCCAGAGAATCTGAGAAGGTTCTTTTTTAGCTATTTGATGTGTGTGGTTCAGGACATATTTATACATTTATTTATAGAAGAAAACACATGAAAATATAATAATGGTAACAAAATTAAAATATTATTAAGACCTCTAGAAACTGAGGTAGATTAAACAAGAAGTCATCAATCTTTTTCTATAAATGGCTAAAATATTTTAGGCTTGATAAACTAACAGGCAAAATAGAGAATATTAAACAAGTGGGAACTTATATAAAAAGAGAAAATAATGTATACAAAATTTTAGTGATGGAATTCAAAGTATAACAATTGAGGAAAAATTTTAATACAGGTCTACTATTTAGAAGAATGAGATTCTGTTTGGGGAATAGAAGTTGGCTTAATTGGGGCTCAGAGCCAGTGTTCCCCTTTATCAAAATCAATTTCAGATGTTCATCAGTTCATGGTGATCTTTAATAAAATTGTACACATTTCATATTAAGGATATCTTTTTACATATAGAGATACTACAAATTCTGATATCAGTCCCCAAACATGAAGTTTTGATTAAGCATATTCATCACTTTAAAGACATTTATATTGGTTTGTCGGAAAAGTCAAGACATGTTTTTCTATTTTTCGTTGCAAAAATGCATCATGACTTTTCTGACAACCCAACAGAATTCTAATATATTCCTCTCTTGATATTTAACTTTTAGCATGCCATTATTTTTAGATAATTCCTTCTAATTTAAAAACTTGGTTAGAAGCACTTTAATTTCCCAGTTAAATAGACTTGAAAATATGAAAATTTTCTTGACATTTACTCTAAAGTTCAAAAAACATTCCTGGAACTGTAGTTGAGCTTAGGAAAATATTGGGTTGTCGGAAAAGTCATGACGTATTTTTTCTATGTTTTTCATTGCAAAAATGCGTCATGATTTTTCTCACAACCCAATATATCTACTTTAAATCTGTGTGAGAATGGAGACCTCTATTGTTTTAAGTTTTGACAGTATGGCAAGTATGCGAAGCAACTGGACATTACTTTTGATTCAAATATCAGTTCTTCATATTTTTTCATAGAAGCACTGTTTTCTTTGTAACTAAATTTGAAAGATAAGCACTATTTTACTTTGTAATATTAGGTTGAATTCATTAAGACTTCATGAATTCATCAGTATAAGCTCATTTCCAAAGCCACCCAGTGTTCAATAACAGTGTTAAATGGCTATTCTTCTCAAGCACAAAAAATGTCAATCTTGGTCCAAAGTTGAAAGTATCACAATAAAACTTTAACACTATAAAGCTGTTGAACTACTGTGTGGTAGGTAGTTCAACCCAGGACAACCAGCCCCTATTTCTGACAAAAATCCGTGATTTCACAATGATTGAAAGCATGAGAAGGTGTTTGGGAGCAAATGAAGTTCACTACTAACATTGGTGTGAAAACACAAGGTAGTTTCAATGTTTTCACAAAGTACTTGCTGAGGAATAAATACAATGAGTAACTATAGGCTCTGTATACTTTCCACATATCATAAACCTGTTTAACTAGGCATTTTTCTGCTTCAAACATGTTTTTTTCCAGAGCAACTGTAGTATATTTTACAGGATTCAAGGTCAGGTTCAATGTTTCCCACCTTCTCTGAAAATATTCTCTCCTGTAGGTTTTCCATGAAAACTATCCAGAGAGGCTACTTTTCAGTGACTTCTTGGTGTGACTCCATGAATAAACAGCAATTGAGCAGCATCAGTAACATCTGTTAACTAATCAATTGACATGCTATCAAAAATCATTTCCTTACACCTGAAACTGATATAAAATAATACTGAATGTCAACTATAATTGAAAAAAAAATAGTCATGGGGATGTAAAGTATAGTATAGGAAATATAGTCAATAGTATTGTAACAACTATGCGTAGTGCCAGGTGGGTATAGATTAATCTGATACTATACAACTTTGTAAGTTATACAGATGTCTAATCACTATGATGTTTTATACACCGGAAACTAGATATAATATTGTATGTCAATGGTAATCAAAAAATAAATTTTTAAAAATCCAATATATGGTGATAGAAAGAAAACTAACTCTGGGTGGTGAACACACAATGTGATATATAGAAGATGTATTACAGAATTATACACCTGAAATCTATGTAACTTTACTAATAATTGTCACCTCAATAAACTTTAATTTAAAAAAATTAAAAGAAATCATTTCTTTTCTTTTTTTAATTGACTGTGATGTCAAACTCTTTGATATACTGCTCTCACCAAAGGCTACCTCTTAAAAAGTTGTTTCCTGTGTCACATTTTTCAGCTGCTGCTATCAAACATGATGTTATTAACCCACTATCAGTAGTTTTTTTTTTCCTCTTTGGCTTTCAAATGAGCTACACAGAAACTTACTTTGCTGGCAGGCACACTTTACTTTTTCTATTTTTATGAAAAATGTCTGCTGTGAGGACAGATTTTAAATTTCCTAATGTCTGTTGTGAGTCAGGGATATTTGATGAGTGCATTGGTTCAATGTATATTGTACTTTTTTAGCACAACTTCAGAGTGATTACACAACAAACTCAATCTTTGCCATCAAATTCAACATCAAAATAAGCCACAATTGTCTTATAAGCACATCATTCAAAGTATACTTTTCTCTTCATTTCCTTTTTGTTATGATTGGTATAAACTGGTAAAATAAGATAAACTAAACTGAAATAAAGTAAAATAAAAACAAAAGGGTTTCAGTGGAATTACTACAAATACTGGAAATGCTGTGGAGTTATCGCTGATTCACTGAGATCCCAAGTGCATTGAGCGCCGTGCACAGCACCATATGTAGTTTTTCGTGCAACCACTCAACTCTGCCATTGCAGTGCAAAAGCAACCACAGACAGTACATACATGAATTGTTACAGCATTTTCCAATAAAACTTTACTTTTGGACACTAAAATTGAATTTCATATGATCTCTATGTGTCATAAAATAGTATTTCTGTTTTGATCATTTCAAGCATTTAAATATGTCAAAACTACTCTTAACATACACACCATTATTAAATCATGCAGAGAGCCATATTTGGCCTGGAGCAATATTTGTCAACCCCTGGATTAAAAAAGGGACTTATGTTCAAGTAATTAATACGAGAATTTGGGATATAAAAGTGTTTTGGGGTTTTCCACTTTTCAAAGAAGAGCAGCAAACACAATCCAATATTCTAAAGGAATATTGGACCAGACTATTTCAAATTGCAAGAATGATATAAGAGATGAGAAATCCAAAGCAATTTTGGTTCTTGAATCCTGCTCTATAGAAAGATTTGTTTTTTCTTATTATACGCAAACTTCTAAACTTTCACAATGATATTCCTTGATATTATCTCATATTTTTTTTCTTTTCATTTTGTGGGGTCTTTAAATGTAAACAGTCAAGTCTCTTTGTGTGAAAACGTATCTTGAACTATTTTATTAATGATTTTTTGACTGCTTTATTTTAGGAACATACATTCTATACCTTTATCCTCCCAAAATTTTGTTTCTATTTTTCCTTTTACATTCTCTACGTCCTGGTGAAATTATGACATTTCAAAAACATCCCTTTACTATAAACTAATAAAGTTGAAGAAATATGTTTGAGTTGGAAGGGTTCTTGAAATTCAAGAAATTAAACTTTTCTTTTCGATATCTGCTCCTCTCTCTGAGGCCCTATTAAATGTTTCTCAAACACTTAGGAGCCTACATCTGAATCTACAACTGATGCAATGTTATAATATAATTACTAAACCAATCCTAACTCAGAACATTCATCATGTATTGATTCACTTGTGTTGATTGATTGTGAATGCCTTTTAAGTACAGACAGATGTTATAAGTTGTGCCAGGTGAAATCTAAATATCTCTATTTTTTTACTCTTTTCACATGCCATGAGTTCTAAGGCCCTCATTATCCCCTAAACAAGCTCCTGACTGGCAAAGTTTCACTTACTGTTCGCTGGCAAGTATCAGTGTCAGTTTCCCAGATGTGGGCTGACCTTGGTGTAAAAATACAGGACTATTTCCTTTTTTGTATTAAACATAATATTTAAGAGAATTCGACCAAGTAATATTAAAATTTTATATGAATTAATTGTATTGTTTATTTATTTTGAAAATTAGTTTATGTTTTCATATATGCTTCCTCCATTATCCCAATAGCTCTCACAAAATGGTATACCCCCCACTTTATAAATAACTAACAGTTGATGATGTTAAACATTTCTTCCCATGTGCCATAATTACTAAGGAAATCGATGATTTGAAACCATGTTTGTCTGTACATTTGCATTAGAAGCTATTTTTTACAATTATTTCCTCCCTCCCTTGCTTCCTTCCTTAATTCTTTCATTCATCTAGAACTGTGAACATAAATTAGATCATGACTCAAATTCAGTCAAGTAAAATGTAAAGTACCTTTCCAAGTTTCTGAAACAAAAATCACACAATATATATATATATATATATATATATACACACACACACACGCATATATATATATATATATATATAATATCTATAGATATGAGAATTGGCATCAGTAGATCAAAAATAAATTAAGAAACCAGAGTCATGCACTGCATAATGATGTTTCAGTCACTAACGAACTGTATTCATGATGGTGGTCCCATAAGGTTATATAAGATTATAATGGAGCTGAAAAATTCCTACCACCTAGTGATATTACAGCAGTCATAACATCCCAGTACAACACATTATTCACATGTTTGTGATGCTGTATTTCTATCATTATTTTAGAATGTACTCTTTCTACCTATTAAAAAAAGTTTGCTATAAAACTATGCTGTTACACCAGCAGCAGCCTGTTTACTGTACCTTTTGATCGCACCATTTTTTATTGTGCTTGATTTAATCTTGCGTTGTTTAGTGCAGTAACGTGCTGTACAGAGTTGTAGCCTAGGAGTAATAGGCTATACTATATAGCCCAGGTGCGTAGTAAGGTGCACCATTTAGTTTGTGCAAGTTTGCTCTATGATGTTCACCCAACAAAATTGCCTAATGATACCTTTCTCAGAATGTATCCCCGTTGCTAAGTGGCTCATGACTGTATATGACTTGAAGATGTATCTTTCTTTTCTTTAATTTTATTGTTTTTATTGGATAGTCTAATTATGAGCAGGGTAGAAAATGTTACTTATGTTTAATTCACCAATTTTAAACATGAGTTACCTCACATTTTCAAATCTTGCCTGATAACAGACCTTGTTGTTATTAAGTAGAATAATCTTTTGCAACCTTCTCAAATCTCAGAAGAAAAGGGACTCAAACTCGTTAAATGATATAAAGGGTTCCTATATTTTAAATCAATATAATCAAACAGATTATATTGTTTTCCTGGAGAGTGCGATAAAGAAATAAACTGTGTTTGAAAAGCATTGAGTAAGTGCATCAAAACAATATTTTTAATGGACTATTTCTAGTTAGTATACTTCCTCTCCTAGAGTTCTACTGTCACACTAGATGTTCAAAGAGAAAGCAATAGCCATTTAAATTGCTGCAAAATAAAGTAGATTCCAATATTTATAAATCTATGTAAGTTCCAGTCATTTGCTATTAAATACCCATTCATCTCAAGGCAGTGCTATGAATTGATTTATAATCTGACATAGAAGACCACCATGACTGATGTCCACAACCCCAGAGGAAACTTCGCTGTATTCATTCTTGATCCACATGTTGACTCACAAATGCACCAAGTGTGACATTCAGAGATTGATTATCCTTATGTAGCAGTGATATTACTCTTCCCAAGCACTCCTGTACTTTCCTATTTATCTATATTACCTTGACTGGTCATCTGGGTACTCTTGCATGGTCTAGTGAGTAAACAAGCTGGGAAAAGTCATAAATAATTGAATATTTATGAAGTCCAATTATTTGCCTTCTTAACAGCAAAATAGTTCAGTTTTGCTCATTTGTTGGCATTACTTGATTAATTGAATCTCTGCATATGTATTTCCTCCACTTCCCTGTTTCTTGATTTTCCTGTTTAGACTCTATCTTCTGCATAGGACAATAATGAGCTAGGCAGATTTACTGACCTTGAAATTTCACCTTTATATTCCATCAACCTTTAAAATACCTCTGGGACATAGTTGAACTCTCCCTACTTGATGTGCAGGGACCACGTGTAGCTGTAGAGCGTTAGCAGGGTGACTATTTTATCTTTCAAACCAGACCACTTTAGAAGGTGACAGGGCATTCTATTTGAAACTACAGTAGAACAATAAATGTAAACTACAAACTGGGGTGTATGGTCGCGCTTTGGATGAGGGTGAATGCAGATATTGGGTTCTGACATGCATTTGAATCTTGGTTCTGTCTGTTATCAACTGTGTCACTTCATGCAATTTATTTGTCTCTGGATCTCAGATTCTTTATCTAAAATGGAATAATAATCATACTTATCATAATATGTTAGGATTAAATTCTATAAAAGGCTTAAAATAATGTCCAGAACAAAATATATATACAGTTATCAAATTTACTTACGTTTATTGTCATGATTTATATCCTTAGTACTTAGAACGGTGTCCGACACATGGAAGATTTTCAATTAAGATATGCTGAATACATAAACAAAAAATAAGTGAATGAACAAATACATCAAGAACTGAATTTCAGTTGGAATTAAATGAAATTATGGTTGCCTTTTATGATGACCCCCTAGAATAAATGGTAAATACAGAGAGTGTGCTAGGGAGCAATCAAGCCAGTCTTCAAGAAACTACAAAATAAGTTCAAATTAATATGATTTGGTAGAAAATTAACCTGCTTCATTTCTAAATGTATATTAAACCTCAAGAAAATTAATTGTGATGTCTATTTGAATTGAGCATGTAAAAGAGGCTTTTTTTGTTTTGTTTTGTTCTGTTTACTTTGGTTATCAAATATTTTTATCATTGTCTCTTTTCTGTTTTAAAGGATGTATTTATCAGGATAGGCTGGTTTATGTTGCTTAAACACATGAACATGTAATACCAATATCTTGATGTTGACACAATCCAACAAGGGTTTATTTGTCAAGCATACAAAGTGCACAGCGGGTCTAGGTGACTCAGCAGGGCAATGCCTTATTGTCCATAAAGTAACTGCTTAGATCCTATGGCTCCACTATCGTAATATGAGAATTCCTCTTTGATTATTGTGATAAGAGAAGAAAGACAGCTGGAGGGGCTCACCCCAACAAATAAATGCTTTAGCATGGAAACGTCACATGCCATTTCAATCAAAAGCCATCAGCCCAAACCAATCATATGGTCTCACATAGCCACACACAAAAAATAAGAAGTATAAACCTCTCAAATGTCCATAGGCACAGACATTATGTGTAAGCATTAGGACTCTCTGTTACAGATGTGTTATCATCAATATTAAAGAAAAAAAAAACTATAAAGAACACATTTCTTTTCATTCTAGCATCATACCAAGACATTTTGTCAGTTTTGTGAAAACTTTTTCCTTCATAGAGTGTATGCAGTATGGCATGTGTAATGGTGTTACAGCTATGTTACATAATTCTTTATTTCTTTATCATTATATCATAATATGTGAATATATCCCTACAATCTTCAGAATTATAATTCTAAGAGTTGTATAATATTCCATCAAGTTAATGTATCAAAGTTTATTAAATTTAAGTATTTCATTGGTTTCTAGTTTTAATTTATTAAAGTGCTGAAAAAAAATATTTGAAATAGTTAAGAAAAATAGTAAATTTGAAATAGTTATGAAAAATAGTTAAGAAAAATAGTTAAAAAAAGTAGTAAATCAGAAACATGGTAGCAGGATAGGTAAACAAAACAAACAAAAAATACAAAAAAAAAAAACTTGAGTAAAACCAGTAATGAGGCACTTTGATAATGAAAGCAAGCAGGAATGAGATAATGAACTATAATGATGCTGAAATAAGTTAGTCACCGAAGCAGTAGACTTGACTGAATTTAGTAAATATTTAAATATATAGAATGAGAACGCTAAACTTATATGCCCATAGTAATAACAGTGCTATAATAAAGAATGTGGGAGGAAGAGCCAGCTGACATTTGATTGTGAACTTGATGAGTTTGGGTTTTGGAACAGGCATTTGTTTTTATTTTATTTTATTTTTAAAAATATTTTGGTCACTAACATCCATTCACCCCAGTTTTCTTTTAGAGCTATGTTTTCTCCCAATGCTAGTTTTGACTTTCTGGTGAGGATAACACCAAACACAACTCTAAAACAAAGTCTGTGACCTAGGCCTGAAATAAATACTTTCATCCACGTGATGCAGCAGTGGAAGACAGACCAACTGAAATCAAAGGGTAAGCAGATTCACTTTTCCCACTAGAACTTAAACTTTGGGAAGGTAGATCCAACCAGACGCATTTCAGATTTTCATAAATTAAATTTTCAATAGAAAAAAAATGCAGCTTTTGCAGCATTTTGTTTTTAATTACTCTCTAAAATCCAGATACACCTAATAAGCCATGCAATTCAAATTTCACACTCACACTCTAATATTTACTTTATTTGTATTATTTATTGAAATTTCACATATGCATAAAGATTAAAACAGTTTTGCATGCTTTTTTTCATAGCTTGTAGTCCTACATCTTTTTCTGTTTCCTTCTCCCCAGAGGAAATATTTTCAGATCTTTTCTGAAGTTTGTTTGGAATTTACTTCCATGTCTCAAAATAATTCATTTGCATTGTTACTTCTTGATTTTACACCAATAAGCAATGGCTATGGATTTGTCACTATTATTAAAGGATTATATAGCTCTTTTCCCTCCTTCTATTTCTATGAAAAGCACTCTCTTCTTCACATTTATAAGTTTAGTTAAATTAACATCTAATGTTTAGATTATTATGAATACATGTATTAGTCAGCTTAGGCTGCTACAATATATAAGAACATTTATTTTCTCACAGTTCCAGAAGCTGGAAGTTCAAAATCAGGGTGCCAGCATGGTCAGGTTCTGCTGAGATCTCTCTTTCTGGCTTGCAGATAGTTCCTTCTCACTATATCTTCACATGGCAGAGGGAGAGAGCTCTGAGGTCTCTTCCTCTTCTTATAAGGGGCATGTCCCTATTGAATTAGTGCCTCACTCTTATGGTCTCATTTAACTTTGCTTACCTCCTAAAGGTCCTACCCAAAATACAGTCACATTGAAGTTTAGGGCTTCAAATGTGAATTCTGAGGGAACACAATTTACTCCATATTAATATATACCTGATATAAATATCTCCATTTGAAACTCTGGTAATTTAGCCAACATCGGGGGAAAAAACGGAAAATAGCCAAGTAACTAATATATAGCTACTCTTTAGAGGGATAATAATATTAATTTCATTCAAACTGAGAGTCTGAGAATCTGAGACACTTAGTTCTTTTAGATGGGTCAAATTCTAAATCCTAGCTATTATGGGCTAAATTGTATCCACAGATTTAATATGCTGAAGTCCTAACTTTGAGTACCTCAGAATATAACCATATTTGAAAAGAAGTTCTTTAAAGAGGTGATTAAGTTAAAATGAGGTGTTTTGTTTTTTGTTTTTTTAAGGTGGGCCTTCATCCAATATGACTTGTGTCCTTCTAAGAAAAGAAAATTTAGTCACAGAGATATGAGACATGTGCATATGCCGAAGAACAAAACTGTGAAAACACAGTGAGAAGACAGCCATCTGCAAGTCAAGAGGAGAGTCCTCAGGAGAAATCAAACATGCCAACACCTTGACCTTGGACTTGTAGACTCCAGAACTGTGAGAAAATAAATTTCTGTTGTTTAAGCCTCCCACTCCATGGTATTTTGTTATGGCAGCCTTAGGAAACTAATATACTATCTAACTGGTAATTGAAAAGTTTACGTGCATGCTTTTCTCTTTGCAAGGTCATACACTACTTGAAAATAGTAACTATGCCTTTTCATTTCACATCATCATCATCACAGCAGCATGTGGGACACTCTAGTTCCTCAATAAATATTTGTTAAATTAATAATAAAAGGAAAAGAATATTTAGGTTTTGATGCAACAATTATTTTACTTGATAAATACATATTTTAAATTTTGAATGGCATAGTCATTAAATTTGGAAAGTTATTATATTTTTGGAACATGCTTCTTTTATTTAAAAATATTGACAAAATAAAACATGAAAATTAAAAAAAAAAAAACCTGTAAAACCTTTACCAGTGAAAAAGTAATGGAAAAAATAATGAGAATCAAGCAAATGGTGTTTTTTTAAGCATAATTGTGCTAAAATTACAAAGTAATTTCTTCATTCTTCTTTCAACTATCTGCCTTTCAATCATTCATTCATTCAGCACACATTTAAGGGATTGCTTACTATGTATCAGTCGCCAGTACTAGAGCAAGAAAGGGGTGGCCATTTTTTCAAGAAATAATTTATTTTGATGAAATATAAGTTTGCAAGTTTACGTATGCATACATTAACAAAGAAGGTCTACTGAAACTATTTCAAGGTGAAACCTTATCAATCACTAACAGCATATTAATTACTCCACAAATTGATAATAATTAGTTTAATGCACCTGAAAGCTCTAATGTCAAACTGAATTTTCCTCACCACCTCTACCAAAAGGATAATATCCAGACGTTGGAGTGTGGTGGTTGGTGGTAAAGAACAACCAGCACAGTTTTTCCTCATGAAATATGCTGTCCAGCCAGCCACACAGCCCTGTCCAAAATTGGTGTCACATTATTCTACTGAAATTCACAACAGGCATTGCTTGTTACTGCACAACATGCCATCCAACTGCATTAGAAAGACTACATTAAAAATAATTTCAAACCAACATATCCTCCTCAGATCTTGTGAATTTCATCTTCAAAGTGTCTTCCTAATTAATTTGCTCCTCTTTAAGAAAAACATCACTTTGAGTTAGCCTTTCTAATTCCATCATCATGTAGATAATACCACCAACTTGTTCTCCATCCAAAACACACATGTGATCATCTCATTGCCTGGCTTAAGTCTTTGTCTACCAAAGGCCAACCAAACTTCTGGAGCCCCCATTTTCCTTTTAAATGTCTCCCCATCTGGATTCTTGCTCCAGACTTTCTCCATCCACACCGGATGCATCGTCATTGCCAGAACACAGAGTGCTCTCTTGCATCCACTCGCCGGTGCACGCATGATTGTCATGCCTGGCATTCCACAGGCGCCACTTCATCCGCCTGGTAAACATCTATTCATCCTAACTTCACTCCATGGACATTTATGAAACACCAACTAAGTCTTAGTTGCTGCACTAGAAATGAAAGATACAAAGTTAGAATAATTTTCCTATATGCCAACGTGGTAGTGGGGAAAATATGTATATAAATAAGTATCAAAACTTTGAAGAAAAAAAATGACACTATAACAAGATAAAATGATATATGAGAAAAGGAAAGTTCAAAGAAAGTGACTTGGAGCTAAAATTTAAAACAATGTAAGAGGCACAAGTGTGAGGAAAAGTGGAGTTTGGAAAAGGCATCCCAGGCAGAGGGGACAGAACACACAAAAGCACAGAGGAGAAGAGCAGGAAGTGAGGGATCTCGCAAGGCTGTCCTGGGAGATAAATGTACAGAAACAGGGGCAGATAGAAAGGTATACAGATTCAGCTGTGTATCCTCAATGTGTCAAGACCCACTTTCAGAAACACAGCTTTGTGAATGATTCATTCATAGCGGGTCTTTTAGCCCACAGTGTTCTATAGATAATGTGTGAGCAAAAAATTAAGTTATATGTCAGCCTTCCCATCTTAAATCTGATACCAAAGCATCAGTTCTTTTCATATCTGATATTTAAACACTTATTTACAATATGTCTGTATATATATACTTGTAAACATGTATGCACTATTAACATAGAAATTTCTCTCATTGTAGATTATTTTAAAATACTATTTACATAGGAATCCAAAAATCTTGGGAAAATAGCTGGTACATAAATATTTTGCAAATATTTTAGCATGTCTCTATTGTTGTCTGCCTGATCACGCTTCCTTGCATGTGTTTCAAAAATAAAGAAAATGGAAATATTGTCTAATGGTTGGTTTGAATTTATTATAAAGTATTTTATTCCAAGTAGGGCTGACTTTTAAGTGAATCTTAAAGAGGCAAACAAGCAAGTAGTTCCACTCATTAATTAAAGTTCTTATGATATTTGTCACAAAAAAAAAGTAATTGATGTACATTTGGAAGAAGCAAATGAGTGTTTTCTATGTAAGCATTATAATTATGGCTAAACAGTTGACAGGTCATAAAATAATATATTCGTTGCATAAAGCTGCAATAAATATCAATTTCAGGTTCAGCAATCTGTTTTTATGTGGAATACATTTGAATGCTTACCAAGTGTTCTTGTCAGATGAGCAAAGACTTTTCTTTTCTAATTCACTAATTTACATTGGCTAAAGTTTTTTCACTGAAACTTCTAAACACACAAATCCAATATGCAGATTCTTCACAGCTACTGAGTAGAAACAGTAGAAATCTCCCATATCAGCTTCCTGATTTTCTTCACATTTAAGGTTGAAAGAACACCTGACAAATTATGGAAAACAAGAACTCAAGTTGAATCTAAGAATTACTATAAAATTGCAACAGTGGTTAGAAATCAGAAACTGAGGTATGATCCTACCTTAACTCTATTTAAAATTAATGAACAGCTTTTCCCTTTTGTTTTTAATTTTCAGTATGTGAGCTGACTAACAACCTATCACTTCCCTTTCTATACTTAATATGCACCATCTGCACTGACCTTCCTTGAATGCCTTAAGTTCATTGCCATTCCTGAGACTTGCACATCCTATTTCCTCTGCCTCAGCACATTGTTTTTCTTCCTCCCGCTTCTATTAAGTAAACACCACACAGCCCTCCTTCCTCAACCTCAGTGGGCCTTCCTGACTGACACTTTCTCTGAATCGGATCTCCCCTTCATGCTTTTCACAGCCCCCGGTACTGTTTCGTCTGTTCCTTGCTCCCATGTTAACAGCACGGTGGAGAGGTTCCCATTATCAGTTCTTAGGAGTTTGAATCCCAGCATTACTGCTTATAAACTGTAAGGAATGGTGAGAAACTATGACATAATAAACACACAACTAAGCTAGAGACAATCTGCCCAGAATCAAAGCCTTATTCTTTCATTTACTGGCTCTCTAAGATCTCGGGTAAATTAATAACTTCCAGGGCTCTTGTTTAGCAACTATAAAAACATGGACACCAATAGTACCTAACCTACAGGTCTGTTTTAAGTATTAAAATAGTACCTGTCAAACACCAGCTATCACATAAGGTATATTATATAAAATATACTTACATAGGTAAGAATGTATCTCAGTACCTGGCATATAGTAAGTAGTCAATAACTTATTTGATGTTATTTGTGGTAAAATAGATAACCCATTGTAAATGTATTGTCAGTTTTGTGATTTTTGTTTAATGTTTCCTCTCCAATTACACAGTTAACAATGGTACCCATCTGTTGGACACTGTATCCCCAAGACCTAACCCAATGTCTGCCATACAGGACATGCTCAATAAATATAGCTACACGGTGAACGAAGTGCTCTTTCCCTTCAAGTTTAAGTTATAAAATCAATTAACTTGCAGTGACTCCTTGGAGCTTTTGTGATATCTCAAATAACATATATTAAAAACACCTATGGTAAGTATTAATAAATGTAAATTGTTTTCTTCTTCCCACATCACTATGAAAAACTACACATCTCTTCAATGCACCACATTTATGATCTGTGTCCATAATATACATCTTTACTCTGTCATTAGGACAGCTCCCAAGACATGAAATGGTTATACTTTTAAACTTTCACCAGTTATGGTAGTTTCACTGGGGAAATGGTTTACGGGAGTCCAGAAGCTTTCCTTAATCTGATTTTTAACATTTGTTCTTCCTGTAGCTTTTTGTGCCACCTTGGGAAGTCACACTGAAAAGCGAGGTTAGACCAGGTGATTCTAAGTGATATTCCATCACATATTTGCTTGTACTCCTTATTGGAAGGATGGGGAATTCTTAGCAACTATAGGAAGAACATGAATGTCCTTGAATGACATTGTGCAAGCAGGCAATCACTCTCTCTCTCTCTCTCTCTCTCTCTCTCTCTCTCTCTCTCTCTCTCTCTCTCTCTCTCTCTCTCTCTCCTCACTGTGCTGAAATTATTGTAATCTTCTATCCTTTATGTTGCTGAGGTTTTTCAATACTCTAACCAAGACCTCAAAAACATTTTAAGTCATAAACCACTGAACACAGGCAGCTGCACTTGTTTCTTCTTACATTTGAAATTCACAACCATAGAGCTTTGCTGAAAAAAAATACGGGGAAAGCTTTCATCTCTAGCAAGTTAAGGGACAGGTCAAAGGAGACACTGGTACCATTAGGAAGCCATAGGAGGCCCTGAGTGTCTGTCTCATCTTTGACCTCTGCTGGCGAAACATTTCCTGGTAGTGAGCCCTTTCTTCCTTGGGCATGCTGTCAATTTAGCTAGTTCCTAAGATTTGATGACTTATTGTCTCCTATTGATCCACTTTTCAATGACTCGTAAAACTTGACTAACTGTTTATAGACGTTTTATGAACAGTATTTCAGGCAGATCAAAAATCCTTCTCCAAATTTAATGACTGTGGCAGTCAGAGGTTCAGATCACTGTAGGGACATTTCACAAACTTTCTGTAACTTCTAATTTATTTGAATAACAATATGTGGCCAACATTTATTAAGTGATACTGAATAGGAGCCAGATTCTTTATTGAGTGATTTGTAAACATGTTGTTTAATTATAATAACCTTGAGACACTGATATTAGGACTAAATGATGTAGGAATTGTTTGTGGAGATGGTTACACAATTATGTGAATATACTGAAAACTACTGAACTGTACAATGTAATAAGATGAATTGTATGTGTGTGAATTATATCATAAAAAAGCTGTTATAAAATTAGCTTGAGTTATTTTTCCTTTCCCAATTTCTGCTCATTAGAGGATCCATATGCATTCTAGTGCCATGTTATTCTCTCTGGATCTTCATTTTTACCACGACCCCACACCCTTCACTCTCTCACTTAAAACAGATACTTTCCCCCTATAACTGTCCCATTTGTTTTTGCTTCTGAGATTGTTTTTACCCATTTCGCTATCTGAATGTTCTTTTTGCAAATATCCATCCCCCTAAATCATATACTCATGTAATAAAAATTGAGAATCTACTATGTGCTCAGCACTGAGCAAGGCACAGGAGATATTTGAGAAAAAAATACATGAGTGATAGAATATTGGAAAAAATTACTTTGTACCCCAAGAGAAGGAAATTCTCTCTCTTTTGAAGTTCTCTAGCACTTTATCAGAGCATCTCTTATAGCCTCTCTCATCCTCCACCATGTCCTACAATTGTCTGCATCCCCATGAACCCTCCTCGCTTCCCTGTGGACCACTGGTACAGAGACTCACATTCAATTGCCCATCTCCCAAACCACATATGCTCTAATGTGAACATTACAAATGTTTCATGAATAATTTGTTTAGACTGAAAAACATGTAAGTGGGTGGAATGAACATCTACTCATTTCTATGAGGCCTTGGCATAATTCAGAAACATTTACACGCCCCCATCTCAACTCTTTATGGATTTATTTCATACAACCTTGCCATATTCATTCATTCATTCACACAATGATTTATTTTTTAAGTAAACATCATGTGCCCAAACTTGAATTAAGAAATGGGACCACAGAGGCGAATAAAATGACCTAATCATTTATTAAAATCAATTTGGAGAAATTGATAAGTGAACAATAAATCCATATTCAGTGAAAATAAAATAAAGAATGATGTAAAGGAGAAATTATTTATAAAGGAAGGATTGACTCTATTTGTGAGGGAAAACATTAGTGAAAGAGGTGGCCTTGATGTGTGGGTGGAGGGAGTGATTCTACTCAAAGGGAATAAACAGATTCAGAGTCAGGAAGAGAGTGAGGTGTGATTACAAACCTGCAGATATGCAATAGTACTGGACAACTGCAACATGAGATGTTTAAGGAAATGGGGGATGGTGAAGCCAAAGAGATAGACAGTGACCATATTATAGAGAACTTACTACAGTATATCAACTAAAGATATTTAAACCTGGAAGCCAGACAAGTCTTCTGTCCTCCAAATCACACAGTGCTCTACTTTGATCATGATATTGGGTTGTCAGAAAAGTCATGACCTATTTTGACTGTGTTTTTCAAAGGTCATTTATTTATATAAAGAACAAAGGTCAATCAATGATATATTGCCCATTTTGTTTGATAACCTTTTGCAATCTTTAAGTGAGCTTCATAATTCCCCGTTCATAGAAGGACCTGTCTTTATTTGCAAAAAACTGAACAAGGTGCTGATTTACAGCCTTATCTGCATTGCATGTTATACCATGCAAGGAGTTTTGAAGAGAGCAAAACAACTGGAAGTCTGACGGCACAAGGGCAGACGAGTATGGTGGGTGTGGCAACACATCCCATCCAAGCTCCAATAATTTTTGACGGGTGATCAAACTTGTGTGGTCTCGCGTTGTCACGTTGGAACACAACTCCTTTACAATTAACAAGCTCTGGACATTTCTGGATGATGGATTCCTTCAAACTGTCCAACTGGCAACAGTACACATTCAAATTGATTGTTTGGTTCCTTGGTAGGAGCCTGAAAAACACGACACCTTTAAAATCCCACCACACTGAGAGCATCACCTTCCTCTGATGAATGACTGCTTTCAATGTCATTTGAGGCGAATCATCACGTCAGGACCAAGACCGTTTGTGCACCACATTGGTGTAAACAATCCACTTCTCATCACCAGTCATCAGTCACTTCAAAAAAGGATCATTTTCCTCACGTTTAATGAGCGTATTGCAGGTGTTTATAAGTGCTGTCAAATGAACTTCTTTGAGTTCATGCGGAACCCAAATATCGAGCTTGCTTACGTATCCCAGCTTCTTCAGGTGGCTGTGAATGTTTGAACGATGGATGTTCAATGTTTCTGCAATCTCTTGTGTCGTGTAACATGGGTTTCACTCGATCAATGCCTTTATTTTGTCATCATCAGCCTCGATGGACTTCATTGACTGAGGAGCGTCATTGAGATCAAAATCACCAGCACGGAATTTCGTGAACCATCGTTGGCACATTATTTCCTTCTCTTAGTATGATACTTTTATAATTTTCTCTGTGCTTATCAATTATTGAGATTGGTTTCTTAATTTCTACCAGGATAATTATGGATTTGCTTATGTTTAAACTTTCATTTCTGACATTTTTTTTTCCTTTTTCAAAATGTATTTAATGTAATACCACTGGGTATGAAAATCTAGAATTGTGACATATTCCGAGTGGACTGACCTCTTTATCACTATGAAATATCCTTCTGTCTCTACTAGTACTTCTTACTTCAAAGCCTGCTTTGTCTGATACTAGAATATTTTCATCAGTTTTCTTTGAGTTTGGTTATTCATGGTTTATCATTTTCCATTGTGGGTCCTTATTGTTAAGATGTGTCTCTCATAAGCAGCAAATACTTGTTTATACTGATGATCTTTTAACTGGTATATTTAGTCCATTTACATGGAATATAAGTACAGATAAAGTTACATTCAAAACTACCATGTTTTTGCTTGTTTTACACTGGACAAACCAAAGCTATTTTATTACCTTTTGCCTTCTTTTGAATAATCAAGTTTCCCCCTTTATTAATATGTTAACTACAAACTCTGTTTCAATTTTTTATTAGTGGTCCTAAAGATTATTACAATATGAATCTTTGACTTATGAAAACCCCATAACAATTTTTGCTTTTTCTGGTAATGCTAAAAAATTGGAACACTTTAATTTCTTTTATCTGTCCTACATTTTTTATTATTGTTGACATATATTAGAAATACATGTATTTTAATACACACAAGACATTACCATCCATTTAGGAAAAACTCAGTTTTCCTTCCTGTGTTTCCCCTTTATTCTCACACTACTACCACATTCACAGCACTTCTAAAAGCGTGTCTGTGCGCAAGCATGGGGGCGTGTGTGTGTGTGTGTGTGTGTGTGTGTGTGTGTGTGTGTTTCCCACACCAAGCAATCCATGACACCAGCTGGCTGTCCTATAATTTGACTTAATTCTGACACTATCTACATGGAGACATCATCACCCCCACAGATAAAGGGCTCAGGTCCACAGGACTGTTTCTCCCCGTCTCTCCACTTCACATGCCAATTGCAAGTCCAGGTTGTCACCTGTGCTTCTGACCAATTGGCTATATCAGAAGGGCTACGGATTCTCTCCTCAGGTATAATTAATTTGCTAGAGTGGCTCACAGAACTCAGGAAAAAGACAGTTAACTTACTGTTTACTACTTCACTACTAAAGGTATGATAAAGAATACAGATGAACATCCAGATAGAAGAGATGGATAAGGCAAGGTATGTGGGAAGGGGCTTAGAGCTTTCGTGCTCTTTCTGGGAGCACCACTCTCCCGGCACCTCCACATGTTCAGCAAGCTGGAAGCTCTCTGAACCCCATACTTTTGGCGTTTTTATGGAGAGTCTATAATGTAGGCATGATCAGTCATTAATTCCTTCCAGCTCCTCTCCAGAGAATAGGGACTGGAGAAGGGCTGAAAATCCAAGCTTCTAATCACAGGCTGGTCTTTCTGGTGACCAATCCCCATCCACGAGCCCACCAAGAGTCATCTCATTAGGACAAAAGACACTGCTTTCATCCAAAAAATTCAAGGAATTGAATAGGAGTTCAGTGTTAGGAGCCAGGGTCAAAGATCAAGTATTAGAAAAAAGGATGTTCCTAGTGCTCTGACCACTTAGGAAATTACAGGGTTTTAGAAGTTTTGTTCCAGGCACTGGGTGCAGTGACCAATTATTTATTTCCTATTATTTCACACTTTTTTTTATAGTGTCAGTATCCACTCTATGTATTTACATGTGCCCCTACATTTGCACTATATTTTCTCTACTTTCTCCCTGAAATATGTGCTTTAATCCAGGATCATTTTCCTTTTGTCTCATGAGCTCCTTAATATTTCTTTCAATGCTGGTTAGCTGACAATAAATTATCAGTTTTTATATATCAGGGAACACTTTTATTTTGCTTTTTATTTTTGAAGCATAATTTTGCTTTACATTGGCAGTTATTTTCTTTTAACACTTTTAATATGTTATTTTAATGTCTTTCTGTTTCCATAATTTCTGCCGGAGAGTCAGCTTTAAGTCTCATTGTTGTTCCTTTAATATCACCGTTTTCCCTTCCCCCAGCCTTCCCCCACCCTGATTACTTTCGAGAATTCTGTTTGTTTTTATTCCTCAACAATCTTCTGTGATGCACATATGCATTGTATTCTTTGTATTTGTTAGTCTTGAATTTCACAGGGCTTCTGCAAAAAATGTTTGGTCATGAGATCTTCAAATATTATTTCACCGCCCTTTCTCCCCTGTCTTGTGAGGTGACTGACTACATTTAGACATTTGTTGAACCTTTATTTATATTTTTACTCATATATCCCCAAACTCATTTTTATGTTTTCTTTTCTTTTTTATCTATGTGCTTCAGTTTGGTACTTCATATCAATAATTCTTTTAGTTCGCTTTTCCTGCTTTTTGCTGCATTTGGTCTGCTGTTAAATTAAAAAATACATATGTCTTCATGTCAGGTGATGTCTTTTCATTCTAAACTTTGCATTTTATTTCTTATTTGAAATTCTGATTCTCCATAATTTATTTACTTCTGTTTGTTTCTATGGTAAATTTATTTTAAATTCTGGCTATCTAATACGTAAGTTTACACCATTTGCAGTTGTTTTTGTTATCTGTTTTTAATATTGGTTTTCATTTATGTGCTATTGTTTTGTCATGTATAGTAATTTTTGATGCCAGAAATTGTGTATAAAACAATTACAAAGGTTCCATATATACTCCTTCAGAGAGGGGACACAATTGCCTCTGCTGGGCTAATAAAGTGGTAGGAGATATTATAGCTGTCAATTCAAAAATATGATGAGTCTTGGACATTGTAGTGGCCTGACCACTGCACTGTACATCTGAAGCTGCCGCTGAACAATATTATATGTCAACTATAATTTAACACATATATAGTCATGGGATGTGGAATATAGTGTAGGGATGGAGTCAATGGACTTGTAATAGATATGTATGATATCAGGTGTGGGGGCACAGGGGAGGGGTAAGGGAAGTCACTTTTTAAGGGGTGAAAAAAAATAACTATTGCATTGTTTTGTACATCTGTAGCTAATAATAATAATAATAAATAAATTTAAAAAAAGAATATGATGAGTCAAAGACCATTCACAGTACTGTAAGTTTCAGTCTACCACTGATTCATCCATAGCCATCCATATCACTGAAGTGACACCCCAGTGTAGTTTACAGTTTTCCTCCCTGTAATAGGATCCAACCTCTTATTTGTATTTCATGAGACTACTGAAATTCCATTTGGTATGTTAGTAGAATTACGTTTAATTTTTCTAGCCCCAGAGTTCAGCCAATGTCCTAAGCATAAACCCAGGAATGCACCAAGGCCAATGTCTTCAAGAAGCATGACTTTTCTTCGGTGTGCCTTTCAACAGCCCTATACCAGTGCAAAATTTGAATCTCAACCAGTGGAAGTCAGTAGAATTGGCAAATCCCTGGGAATGGAGTGTGGCGGGGGAATGGCTACAGAAATTATATGCACCTTGCTGAGGTTCTTCCCACACCAGTCCAGTCCCACACTAGTCTCTCAAGTGTTTATTTCCTCAGCACCTAACCATTATACTCACATTAATAATTTCTCTGCTTTATACAATTCTTGCTGTTCTTGGTAGAAGTTATAGAGACTGCTGCTAGATTAGTCCATCCTACCTCATAACAAAATAATAAATAAAAACACCTCATATTTATAATTATTCTATTCTCTTTGACATAAAACTAAATTACATAGGGTGAAATATGCTAAGGGGAACATGGTTAATGTACCTGTCCATATAAAATGACTGCAACAAATTGAAGAATGCTTATATAATTCGTATTTCCTCCAAGTTGAAGCATCTATAAGAAACCAATTCATAATTTTAAGAGTGCAAAGATCCAGAAACTAAAGTTTATTTCTACAAAACTAAAGTAGATTAGCACATTTCCATTTGAATAGATTCAGCTTTAAATTAATCTAGATATCTGTCTTCATAATCACATGGAATACTTTTGATATGTATGAAAATAATGTATTGAAAATAATCTCAGATTTCTGCACAAGTTTGAAATAAAAACAAAATGCAAACTTAGCACAAAAAGGATTTGGCTTTGTCAACATTTGATGCCTACTCAAATAACTGAAATAAAAATTTTTCCAGGATGAACTTCATATCATGTTCCTAAGATTTAGGTTTCTGGAGAATATAATTCAGACATAATTTTTTAATGATGTATTTTATAAAAACCCTATTGATTTTAAAGAATTGAACAGAACAATCAATATTCCATAAATGTTTTAAATTCAAAGGAATTAAATACTTAACATTTTAGTAGGAAGATTCTGTTTTTGCCTACAGTTGTCGTTATTTCCCTCCCTCCCTCCCTCCCTCCCTCCCTCCCTCCCTCCCTCCCTCCCTCTCTGCCTCCCCTTCTCCCTCTCCCTCATCCTCTCCTTGATTCCTTCTCTTCCCCCACTTCCCCCTCCCCAAGACTCCCTGAAGGTGTGAATTATGATATTTAATTCCTTTCGGAGAAAGATGATGAAAAAACATATTTTTATCTAAAACACATAAAAATTGATTTGGACAACTTATGAATGTCTAACTTACAAAACATGTTTATACAAATAAGGAAATGGATAAAGTTATTTGGAGCCTCAGCAGAAGTTTCAAAACTCTTTTTCTCATTCTGTCACAATTATAGCTAATCAAATTGCAGTTTTTGCTTCTATAAAACTGGGTTAGCTATCGTCCATACCTCATTTCAATTAATGAAATAATGTATACAAATATAAAGTGATACACTTAACTTGACTATCTAGAAATAGGTGCTATAATTCTTATCATCATCACTTTTGTTATTATTATTATTTATGTCATAAAAATTTGGCATAGTGCATAATCAAGGACTCACTGAAAGTATATAAAATTAAAACTGACCAGTTGTACCAAAAGAGATAAAAGAAATTATACTGGATGAACTGAGTCAGTCACAGAGATCAGAAATCTTTACACTTTATTCCTATCTTTTGCTACAAGTTGCCTTCTGTTTTTGGAGAATTCCCATAAAGAACCATAGTTTATATAAGTGGGGGGGATACATAATTATGACAATAAATAAAATTTATGGAGTATTATTCCCACTGTCACAACCATCAGGAAACCTCTAAGACATTTTAGTATTATTACCTATACCTTATAGATGAAGAAACTAACTGCTGAGAGGTTTACTAACTTGCCCAAATTTGCAGAGCCAGTATGTGTTGAAATTGGATTTTTCAGCAAAAGCAATTTCACTTGCTGCACTTTTAATTACTTACTGTATTCCATACCCAGTAGAGTTCACACCACCGGCAGAGTGACTTTTGCATGTATGTTTCACAGTCCATGCCATTCAAAACTGTGGAAGAAAATAATAATAAATTCTACTATTGGCCTTCAAAAGACGACTATTTCACATCATCTAATTCAATTAAGAACACAGTTCAGACAAAAAAAAAGTGCTATTTGGAGAAATATAAACAGATTATTGCATGCCTGCAAGATAAAAGGTTCAGATTGTTTTGTTTGTTTTAAATTTTTAGTTATTTTTTTAATGTCTCTACATGACATCAATTGTTCTGTAACACTACAGGAAAGTATGACATGTGGAAAGGCTCCATTAATTTGTTTAACCTTAGAATAATCAAAAGTGCATGACTTTCTTGATCACGCTACATACAGATTTCATTCAGCATTAAAAATCTCCCAATTTAAAAGTATAAGGACCACATATTAAGACAATCTCAATACTCAAGTTAAAATGATGAGAAAAGAACTGAATGTGTAAGAGTTCTAAAGATGGCTTATTGCTTTACATCATTATACTTTGAAGGATCTGAATATTTATTAGCCCCTCATAATACAACTCTGGGAACACAGAATAAATTATATCATACTCAGACCATAAAGACAGGCAGACAATAAAATGCAGTGAGAAATAATGAACCACTCAGAGAGAAACTTTCTCTAGTTTCTCCTTTTTATTACTTAAAAGTAAACTTATTTTGAATATATGTACTAAGTAATATTTTGAAACATATATGTGTCCTGGTAGAATGTTGACTCAGAATAGTTCTATCAACAGCTGCTTTACCAACTGAGGTATACTGAACATGTGGTAACTTCTCAAATTTTATCTACTAATAGCAGCTATTACCAAGTTGCTATGAAGTGATTTATTAAGATAATTAATCTTAAGAATTTAGAGCACAACATCTCTATGCAAACTAAGCCAAAAGAAAATTAAAATTCTTGGGCTGGCTGAGTGGCATGGTGGTTAAGAGCTTGCTTGGGACCCCAGCGGCCCCAGTTCGGATCCCACATATGAGGGCCAGTGACACTGCCCTCACAAAAAAAGTAATAAAAATAAAATAAAATAAAAAATACCATTTAAAAAATAAATAAATAAATAAAAATTCTGAATTTATATAAGAAATCTGTCACCTAATTAATTAAATTATTTCACAGAGAAGAATATTCATACTTCAATCACAATCACTTAATCTTCATAACAACAATGAAAAAAATGCAGATTAAGTGCAAAAACTTGTTATTGTAAAAGACATATACGGTCAAGGTGTTTTTTGTTTGTTTTATCAAAGGCATTTCTTTATTTGCGAAGTGGCACTGAAATGAATCTCATTTTTTATTTTTTTTAAATTGGAGAACAGTGTGTTTTTCCAGGACCCATCCAAGTCAAGTAATCGTTTCAATCTAGTTGTGGAGGGCGCATCTCAGTGGCCTATGTGGGGATCAAACCAGCAACTTCGGTGTTATGAGCACTGTGCTCTAACCAACTGAGCTAACCGGCCACCCAAGAATCTCATTTTTTTTAAATACAAGATATCAAAGCATTCTTCCATTAAACATCTCTGTACAAATAAAATTCAAAATATTCCATCTGTGCCAGTACCACTTTTACAAGAAAGTAATTTTCTTTCAGAAAAGTACATCTAGAGAGAAGTTTGGATATATAGTTTTGGTGTCACTGCCAGTAACAAAAGCTAAATTGATTTGACACTTTTTGCTAATGTAGTTTATGGGAAAGCTGAGCCCACCATTTCTGTACTTTTCATCTGTTTCTGTAGAAGCAATGCACAGCAGGAGAAAGAATGTGATTCCCAGTCAGCAAACCCGAGATCTAGCTTTCGTTTGTGCCAGGAACAACATTTGTTTGACTTTGGTGTATCACAGCAACTTACAAGTTTTAATATATCCTCATTATAATAACAAAGCAAGGACTTCTGTATCAGTAATGCTAGATTTCTAATTTAGACCCCCTTCCCACCTTTCTGGGCCACTAGGTAAAGAAATTAATAATGCCAAATGTCAGGTAACTCATCTGTGACATCCAACAGGTTTTACATGAGCATCAAGGAAGACAAACCCTGATTCTACTTTCCCATAGCACCCTTCACTTCCTTTTGTGAACACTTGTCACAATCGCGATGAAATGAAATGTTTCATATCGCTGAATCTTCCATCCTTTGAATAGTGACTGAGAAATGAGACAGTCAATGAAACAATTAAAAGCTTAGTTCTATTAATTACGTGTTAAACATTTAACATAGTTTCTGGCATGTAAGAAGAGTTTACTAAATGGAGTTTTTATTTCTTGTTCCCCCATAAATTAGTGTGGTTTGTCAAAATATGTCTCCACAAATAAAGGATGGTTGGTGAGAAATTAGCTGTTATTCTAAAGAGTCATCTATTCAAAATTATTTCATTAGAATTGCCTTTGTGCTGTATATTATGCTCAGAACTGAAGGAAAAAATATTCATAACACTTATCTTTTTCATTCAATCCAGGAACCAATACAACAGTCCCAGGACTACCTGCTGCACACAGTGTGAGAAGGGCCCCTAAGCAGTCAGATTTATACCGTGCCATCCCTCCTCTACTTATTATAGTTGATTAGCAGGGCAGGCAACTGACCCAACTAACCGACTACCAGTCTCTCTCCAGAGATGCTCATTTAGTCTCTGTAGAAAATTAGAACTAAAGTGATGGCTCTTTTGAGCCACGATTCAGATATCTGGCTCTTTGGGAGAAGGCCAGTTCTTTGAGTGAACACAGAAGGAAGAGAAGTCAGCAAAGGCAAGAAAGAACCAAATGAAGTATTAAAAGACCCAGTTTCTGTTTCAACTCTCTATGAGAGCTAGTTGCATTCTTACTCCTGTGACCCAAGAATTGCCTGTACACTTAAATCCTTTGAATAAATTGCTATTCTAGTTTGTTTTTGTTAGGGTTTGTTGTTTCTAATCGAAACACATTCAAGCTCATTTATTCATCTTCAAAAAAAAAGTAGGGATCCCATTATAGAGAGTGAATGTCATAAACTCTGCTCTAGGACCTCAAAAAAAAAAAAAAAAGATTTACCACCTCAAAAAAAAAAAAGATTTACCACCTTCTATTATTGCTCATGTTAATAATATGTGTGTTCTTGAAACACTAGATGATATTTTTATCTCTATAATTCCCTTTTGATATAGTAATCATAGAAATCATTGGTTTTATTATAATAGAGTGAGGATTGATTTATTGTGTGAAATTGAAAATTTTTAAGTTAATGCCAGTCTTGTTAACCTTTTAACTTGTAGGGACAAACTGAGAGCCAGATGAGAGCTAACTGGAAAGCACTTAATATAGAAAGCACTTAATCCAACTTATTCTAAATATAAGTAACCAAGGTCTGGAAAGGTAGAGTAATTTCACTCTACTCAGTACTCTGTACCTGACCACATTCACCTTGCATTGTGAATATTTTTAGACATTTGTTAATCATTACAATAGGGTGAATCATATTTTCTAATTCAATTTTTTAATCTGCTGATTGTAGTCCTTTTCACAGAGGTTTCTAGGCTTCAAGGGAAAAATAGAATATTGAAACCTTGTGATACTGCATTTGATGTGAATAAAGTTCTTAAACTGCTTTTCTTTCTAATTAGAGCCAACTCAGGAGACCAGAAGGGAGATGAATATTACATATCATGAAATTCAACTGAAATACAACAGTATTTTAATTATATTCAGTGAATTATTACATTTTTTTCAGCAAAAAAAGGCTACCCGGGATAGTCAGAGGAAAACTCATCAGGAAGGGACAGTGTGCGATGCTTATGTCTAGCAGGAGCACTTAATTGCTAGGCGGAGAGGCATTGGCTCTGAGGAGAGAATAAATGATTTCAAACAGCAATTCTGACTCTGAAAGTTATTCATATGGTACAAGAAGTAAAGTTCTAAGGTATTTCCACAACCACATCTTATGTATTATCTCTTTAACACAGTGAAATTTTATTACTTCATTTGCCCTTCTGTATTTTTAATCCCAACAAATGTATGTTCACTGAAGCATCTTTAAATTAAACCAAATGGTTCTGAATAACTGATAATCAAATAATTGATTACAGATGTGACTTCATTGTGTTGGGCCTCATTTGCATGATAAATCCTCTACTCATTGTTAATATAATAATGAACTACCAATTAAGCATTGACATTTGCCTGCATAGTTGAATACTATTTAATTTACTCATTTCTCATAGCTGTCACACCTGTACTTTTAGCTATTGTAGTATTGGTTTATTTTAGCAATATGCTAACTGCAGCAATTAGTGTTCTAAATTTAAATTAAATTTACTGTCCCCAGGAGAAGCTGAAGTATACAACATTAATTTGTTTGTGTATAAATAGTTCAGTTTTCCTTTAATTAACTAGTTCAGGCAATTTCCAATGGCATCTATGTAAAATGATCATGTTTGCATATTGGACTGTAGCGAAATATTTAAATTCATAAGTTAATATTTTTACCCTGGCTACTATATTCATTTAATTAAAGTCATATACATTTTAAATTATACTGACTTTCACTATATTGCCCAAAAAGTCAGTAATTTGTATAAAATAAAACTTTCCTTCATTAGGAGCTTCTTTAATTTCCCAGAAAATTAAAACCAAAGTTTAATTGTTTAATTACAAAACCAGCTCAACTCATAAAAATCATAGTTTTGATATACTGGAGTAACTTGACACACATAATCTCTAGCAGTCTAATATTTTAGAGCTTGAACAGTATACAAAGTCATTTAAAATGAAAGATTTCCAGCATAGTGGCTACATGAGAATCCAGGAAGAGACTAACACCAACCTTTTGTGAAAAATAAAACCCTTTCCTCTAGTGTTTTTATACACTTAGCAGAACATTATAATGTTGAATAAACTAATATATGTGTTTATAGGTATTCTGCATTTATGTAAAGAATGTGGCATACCCCTTTCCTCAATCTCGGGGGTGTTGGGTTTTTCTTTTTGCATTCTCATCCTGAAACTATGCACAAAATGGGCTCTCAGCTCTGTACAAAGTACTAAGTGAAGTCTGGATGACCTTTTGCCATTTGGAAGACAAGGTTACTGCTGAGAATTCCTTTTTCTTGACACTAATACACATTCTCATGGATGGATATGATCCTGAATACAAAAAAAAATAAAAAGTACTGTATAGTTAGGGAACAGCAAGAGGCACTTGAAACCTTTCAAGTTCCTACTTATATCTTTTTATTTTTTTTATTTTTATTTTTTTTTTTTTTGAGGGCAGTGTCACTGGCCCTCACATGTGGGAGCCGAACCAGGGCCGCTGGCTTCCCAAGCCAGCGCTTAACCACCGTGCCACTCGGCTGGCTCTTTTTTTAAATTTTTAAATGTCTCTCTTTTGTATTTGAATTGGCTCATTACAATTAAGCAAAGCATTTGAATAGATAGAAAATTTATTTATGCTTTTACTTTTGTATTTAAAATTTTATTAATTCAATATTTTGTCATCATCTAAATGAGATAATTTTCAACATCATTTAACAAAACCTTTCTTTTCCTTTTTTTTTTGTAAAAGAAAACATGAGCAATATAAAAATATACTTTGATCTTTAAAATTCAACAAAAATTTAAATGGCTTTAATTATACAATCACACAGGAATGATGACTAAAAATCTTCCCCTAGTCCAGTCAACTTTATTCAAATCTTTAATAATATTTTCAAGCAATATCAAATACATAATTATGTTTTATTTAATTTTAAAATATTATTTGACTCAATATATCCATAAAGGTACATTGCTCTGCTATTTAAGAGTATGTTTCAACTGCATATTTTTATTCATATTTTTGTAGTTTCTCCAAAATAAATGATTTTTAAGGCAAGCACAAAAATATCTAGAGCTAGTGTATATTGAGAAAATAATAAACATTATAACCTTGCTACACATTAAAAGTATTTTCTCATTAGTAATATTTCCTGGTATTTGTATCATTCAAAAATAACAAATAATTTATTCCATAGGACTAAATTAGTACATCTAGAAAAATATGATAGCATTTGAAAAAAAGGCTTCCTTAAATAGAACTATACATTCGTGTGATGTTTCTATCTCTACCTTAAATTCTTGGCCTCAAGAACCCTTAGGACCAATCTTTACAACTTAGAAAAAAATTGGAGAAAACATTAATCATCTACTGCCACAGGGATGTTGTTCCTTAAACACTTCCCCATCTATATTTAAACTGCATAAATATAATTCCAATAAGGTTGCATAGCTTCAGAATTATACAGAAAATATGATGAGTCTTCAGAGGATGCTATAAAAGTGAAAGAGATTCAAAATATATTGCATGATACATTTCACATGGTACATGTATGAGTATATCATACACCGCGCAGACTAAATGAGAAAGGGGAAAAAACAAAGGGGGAGACCAGATATGAGACACAAGCCCTAGGATAATGTTGAATGGTTTATTTGGGGAAATCCATGTGGACCACATAAACATCATAGTTAACATAAAGCCATTACTAAAAATAATTTAGCATTGAAAACTTGAAACTTTTACACAGTTCTATATAAAGTCATAAATCTAAGAATTTAAAAAAGTTACATCTATTCATCACACATTATCTGAGCATCACTGTACTAAGCATTTTATCTGTATTACAATTATCTTCTTATTTAGTCAACTCTACTGATGTTAGCAATATCCACTATTATCATTGTTCCCTTGTTGCAGAATCCTGAGAAAAGAGAAATGAATAACCTAAAATCACATAATTAAAAACTGTGAGAATCCTAATTAGTCTAATTCCAAGCCCTTAAGCACCACCAGAAAGTATCATCTTCCAAAATCTTTTTAAGATAAAATTTCAAAATCATAGTACCACAGAATCTCAAGTTTAATAAAGTTTTAATGGTTATTTAATGCAACCTTCCATTCAGATACACAACAGTCACATCTGTGACTTCCAGTAATAATGAACTCATTTGGCCTTTTACTTGTAGGCAGTTTTTCTCTAATGTTCAGTAATACTGACTAGTACTAGATGCCAGATATTCTTTCAAGACCTAGAGATTCAAGGGCCGGCTGAGTGGCGCGGTTGGTTAAGCGCTGGCTTGGGAAGCCAGCAGCCCTGGTTCGGTCCCACATGTAAGGGCCAGTGACACTGCCCTCAAAATAAAAAATAAAAATAAATAAAATAAAAAGACCTAGAGATTCAATAGCAACATGGAAGGCATGGTCCCATTCTGAGGGAACTTACTTTCTAACAGAGGAGGCAAATCACTCAAGGTGCTGTGATAGTAATTAGGAACTATTTTTTTATTGGAATGCCAGAGGCCTCCTTAAAGACACATATGCTGAAACTCATGACAAGAAGAAGTAAGCACATGACGATAATGAAATACAACACTCAACAACCCCTCCCCCCACAATTTTCTAAATCAGGTAATTAAATTGATATTATTCTAGAAACAGAAAAATGCCTGAGTGTCTAGAGCAAGGTGATGAAAGAGAAAATCATGCATATACAGAGGGTATGAAGAAAATGTATACACATTTTAAGGAAGGAAAAAGCTCTATTAAAATTACACTGATTGTGGGCTGGCTGAGTGGCGCGGTGGTTAAGCACTGGCTTGGGACACCAGCGGCCCCGGTTCGGTCCCATATATGAGGGCCAGTGACACTGCCCTCAAAAAAAAAAAGTTACACTGATGGTAACCACTTGAGCACCTCTTGTAATTGCAGAAGTCAAACGTGACTTGTATTCATCTTTTGTTATCGGTATATATTGAGTATTACAATTTTAATACAGTTTTATGTCTTTTACAAGCATGTTTGTAAAAATTCCAGAATGGAAGTAGGGAGACCAGTGAGAGCTAGTAAGAAAGAGATGGTGGTAATTTGAACTAGGTTCATATCATTGAAGATACTAAAAAAAAATAAAATAAAAAAGCAGATGGTATCATGATATATTTATGGATTAACTCTGAAAGACGTGGCTATGGATTAGGTATACAGAAGAAAAAGCTGGGGGGAAAGGCAATTTAGAAGCAATCTTAGAATTCGGCCTCATCAGAGGCAATTCCATTTACTGAGGCTAGGATGACATGGGAGAAATACATTTGATAGGAGAAGGGATCAAGGTTTATACTTTGGTAGAATAAGGTGGAGCTGCCTGTTAGATTTAGCAGATAAAACATATCTCTTTGTCATTTTTGCCCAGTTGGTTCTAGTTCTACGCTTTACTGTCATGGTCCAAAAAAATTTCTATGTCCTCTGCATGGCAGTTTTTCAAATAATGTAACAATTCTCTTCCAGTTCTCTGCATAAGACATGTTTCCATCACTATTCCACTTGCTGTCCTCTGAATATGTTGAGCTTTATTATAAAGATCTTAAAAGAGGGACTGAAGTGCCGGCTGTGAGGCGCATTGGTTAGGAGCTGGCTTGGGACCCCAGTTCTAAGCAGCAGGGCCCCAGTTCAGATCCCACATCTGAGGGTCAGTGACACTGCCCTCTACAGCTAAGATGGTGAACAACAGCTCCACCTGGAGCTGCGCTGCCATGAGTCGCCAGGCAATGGCATAGGCTGTAGCCCCTGCTGCAGTGGGCTGCTATAGGCTACAGTGAGTGGTCGGCAGCCAGCATGAATGGCTGGCAGCCGGTGTGAGCTGCCAATAGCCACGGTGAGCAGCCATCCAGAGGCCGGCGACAGATCCGCCTCACCCGGGAAGAGCGCAATGATGATACCAACATGGGCCAATGAAGCAACATCCTCCACAACGAGACTGAAGAACAAAAGGACAGCAACTTGTCTGTTCCCCTCTCCCAATTCCCCAATAAAATCTTTAAAAAAAAAAAAAGAAAAAAAGAAGGAATGGGAAGTTAATATAATGGACATAGAAAGAAACTGGGAGATACTCTAAAGAAGTGTTATCAGCATTGCTCAAATTCCACCTCATATATATCTTCCTATTTCAACCAAAAATATGTAAGTAGGTTCTGCTGTATACAGTTTTATCTTTTCTCATACACTGTATCCAGCCTTTAGTGGGGAGGACAGGTTGGCAGAGAAGTGGAGAGAGAAGCTATGCCCAAGGAAGACAGCATGTGGTTGTGAACTAGAGAGACGGTCCTAGAGTGTCAGTTGTAGAGCGAGTTTTCAGGGATGGAAGGAGAAAGTCTTAAAAATGAGGCCAAAAAAGGAGAAATAATGTTGTATATTAGGAAAATACAGATTTCACTAGTGCAGAGTAGAGTGGGACAAGATGTGGAATTACAGTAAACCAATACCGAGGGAAAATAAGTAAATAGGGTTTTCTTACTTAGAGTTTCATTTCCCTCTTTCAGCTAGCAATGATTTTAACAATTCATTGAGGAATTAAAAGTGCATCCCTTTTAAGTGTATGTCTCCTTTTAAGAAAAGGGGAATCACTGACCCTCATAGATTTTTTTAACTCAAAAATATCCTTAACAATCATTCTTATGATCTGTCTACAGAAAAGACTTTTTCAAGGGAAAATGATTTCTGTCTTCAAAAATGGGAAAGAGTGCTCACTAAAAAAGCAATGAGACTGTTTTGTGTGGACCCAGAAGGCAGAACTAAGATCAATTGGTAGGAGCTACAGGAAAATTGACTTTGTGTGGAATACAAAGAGTAGTCTAATAATTACAATTATACAATCAGTTAACGTGTTACACTATGTGAATGGGAACTTTGTCTCTCCTGAGGATTAAGTAAATTGGACTGCCATTTGGATAAACGTGCTAGAGAGAAAGCACACATTGAATAGAAAAATACTTGGACTAGATGAACTTAAAGTTCTTTTTTAATGTAGAAATGTCACATTTCATGAGAGTAATCATTGTATGAGCTGAATAAATAAGCACTTACTTTGAGTTGACAACCAGGGTTCATGTTGAAACTTAGGTTTATTGAAACCCTAGCCAGTGCAGACTTAATGTGATATATTTAGACAACTGAAATTCAAGACTTCTCAACTTGAAATAAAGGGTACACAGTTAACCTACATCCAAAATCTTTTCTGAAACAAATGAAATGTTTTTATATGTATAAGGAGTTTCATGGTAGCCATTAATGACTCCACTCCACTAATTTTTCTTTCATTTATTTTTTTTTTAATTTGGGAATATTTTTTGATTTACAGAAACATTACAAAGATAGTACAGTTAGTTTATATACACCCCTACCTAGCTTCAGTTCCTCCTGTTGTTAACACCTTACATTATATACATTATATGTGTTGAATCTAAGAAACTAACACTGATACATTATTATAAACTAAACTCTAAACTTTGTTTGAATTTGACTAGTTTTTTCTGTCAATGACCCTTTTCTAGAATAACACGGTGCATTTAGTATTCATGCTTCTTCAGTGTCCCCTAGTATTGGACAGGTTTTTTCTGTTGTTGTTCTTTTTTTCATGACCTTGACTGTTTTGAGGAAGACTAGTCAAGGATTTTGTAGAATCCAGATCTAAAGTACCCTTCTTATAATATTCTATCAAAAGTTACACATTACTGATGATGTTTACCATGACCATTTGGTTAAAATAGTGTTTACCAGGTTTGTTCACTACAATATTAATATTTTTCTTTAACACATTCTGATATTTGGAAATGAGTCACTAAGTCTAGCTCATACAAAGATGGAGAAGGGGAAACTAAGTTACACCTTGGTGTACCTACATATATTATTTGGATCCAATAACTTTTACAGACTTTATTTTCATTGTTCTAGTGTGCTTAAGAAAGCAACATTCCCAAAATAGATGTAGGTATTCTATGGTACTTTTCCTCTATCCTTTTAAACATTGGTTCAAAGGTTATACAATATTAAATATTCTCCTGAAATTGCCAAAAAGCATGAATACATTTTGTGTTCACAGATAAAGGATACGTAGTTAATATTAAAAATTCAACTTGTTCTATCTTTATGTAAAAACAATGTGTCCAGAATACCAAATATTTTTATGTTAAACCAAAATGCAAGATACATTCTCATACAATGAAAGAAACTGACTTTAGTTAACAATATGTTATAAATGCCCTGAGTGAGAAAGACATTCCTCCAAACAATACACTTGAGTCAGATTTCATTTCAAAATGGTTAAAAGGATTACATTGAATAAGTTGTATTTTGTGTAATGTTTCTCAGTTTTAGTTTGCTGATGTCTGGCATGTTCGATTATGATTATGGATTATAGGAAATTCAGGTAAATTGTTCCATTTTTAGTCAGGTTATATAATTAGGCAATAGGAATGCAAGCCTTGATCACATGGATAAGGTGGAGCTCCACAGGTTTATTCACTATAATGTCTCACTATAATTAATCAATAAGGTGTGAGAAGATATGTTGAGAATATTAAAATCTCCTACTCCTCATTAATCTTTCACAAATTAATTTTAGGAAACATTGAAGAGTCTTACCTAACTTAATTACTATGCTAAAGGTTGCAAATGGTGATTTTTAAACTTTATCATTTCTTTATATTTTTTAGTTGGCATTTTACTATAAAAAGAACAGTTGCCAATATGCTGAATGTGTAATGGAATACAGTAAAATCTTGGATTGCGAATAACTTGGTTTGCGAGTGTTCTGCAAGACGAGCAAACATTTCTATTAGGTTGGTGCAAAAGTAATAGCAGTTTTTTCCATTAATGGCAAAAGCCGCTATTACTTTTGCACCAACCTAATAATACATTTTAACTTGTAAACGAGTGATGTCTTGTAAATATGAGTAGCTTGTTTCTGGAACAAATTATGCTCACAAACCGAGTATTACTGTATTATCATGGTTTTGATATACAATTTTAATATAAAATTCTAGATATCCTCTGGCTATCAGCAAAGTTGAGCACATTTTATATGTTGTGTTGTTTGTCCTTTTATTTCTGTGTGTGGAGTTACCTAACATGTCCCCTCTATTCTTGCTGGCCTCACTTACAGGCCTGAGAGAAGTAGCTAAAAAATAATAATTCATTCCACTTTCTTTTATCACGAGGGCAATTTAGGTCTTTGAGTTTCTTCTGATTAATTAAAGCCCAGTTTATATGACCTCTGTCTCCTACAAGTGATTTATCCATATCTTATTCAGGAGGTGCAGACGTTATGTCCTACAATATTACCTGAAATAAAAAAAATATATATTTTCATTTAATGCAATCAATTGTCTTGATTCTCTTTAATTTTATATCTAATATCTTGCCTACTGATCATGAACTTCATTTTCACAAACTCACTTTTAATTGAATTCTTTAGTTTTCATGGTTGAGATCCTGTATCGATTAAGTCATAAATGTTATGCATAAATGGAAATCCATCTCAGATATAAACACTTCCTTTATAAAAGAGTTGATGAAGCTCATAAAATCATTGGAAACTTACATATGATGGATACATTTAAGCATGTTGGCCCATATTTGTTTCTTTCATTCTTGTTCATTAATGGATGCAAACTTAAATACGTAATAACATTTTCTGTTTAAATATTTATTCCCTTGTTTTCCAAACTTTGCAGATCTCTCTTAACCACCAGATTATGATTTCATATGTAAATTTAAATTTTTGAAGAAAACACTGATTGGTAAATATGGCTATCAATACATAAGAGAATCTAAGAACAATATTTATTAAATGTCTCTCAAAGCCTCCCTACTTTGAAAGGCTCTTATAAGTATCAGGGAATGATGGTGAATTTGATGTTTTCATTCTCAGTTCATTTCTAATTACAATTTTTCCTAATTGTCTTCTTCCTAAGTACTAACATTTGAAAAAGCACAATAACTGGAGAGTTATAGAGTATGGCAAAGAGAGGTAGATAGTTAAGAGGGAAAAAATGCTTCAAAGATTGTTGCATTGAATAATGACTTTGATCATCATGACTTGTATATACCTAAATTTCTAATGCCCAATGCAATCTGTTTGCCTTCAACAAAAAATTACAAGGCACGTGAAAATGAAAGAAAAAATGCTGAAGAGACAAAGAAAGCATCAGAACCAGTATCAGATATGACACAGACGCTGGAATTATCAGATACTGAATTTAAGATAACTTTTATTAATGTGTTAAGAAATCTAATGAAAAACTAGACAATATAAAAGAAAAAAAGAATTATGTAAGCAGAGATATGGAAATTCTAAGAAAGAAACAAAAGAAACAACTAACAATCAAAAACACTGAAATGGAAATTTGGAATGAGCTCATCAGAAGACTAGATATAACTGAGGGGAAAAAAAAACTATTAAAAATAGTTTGATACAAACTTCACAAATGGAAAAGCAAAGAGAAAAAGAATAAAAATGAAATGGCAAAAGACTATCCAAGAACTGTGGGACAATTCCAAATGATACAATATACAGATGGTTAGAATACCATGAGAAGAAAAAAGAGATGGTATGGTGAATGAAGTGATAATGGCTATAGATTTCCCAAAATACTCATAGAAATCAACCCACAACCAAAGGAAGTTAAAAAACAAAACCAAAAACAAAACCAAAGAAGAAAAATCACACTAGTACTCCCTCTCCCTGCCACACACACACATGTTTATCGCCTTCAAACTCCAGAAAACCCAAGACAAAGTGAAAATGCTGAAAGAAGCCAAAGGTGGAGGGTGGAATGGGGGTGGATAGTACCTATAAAAACAATTGTAAGAATTACACTTGACTTCTTATCAGGAAACATGAAATTAAGAAGAGATTGAAATATCATATGTAAGGGGTTGAGTGGGGTAAAAAAAGTCCATCTAGAATTCAATATGAAGTGAAATCGTCCTTCAAAAATGAAAGAGAAATAAAGACACTCAGAAAAACAAAAACATTGTCAGCAGATCTGCTCGTCAAAAAGTGTTAAAGGAAGTTCTGATACAGGTCAGAAATTTAGATTTACATAAAGGAAGAGCATGAAGAATGAACAAATGAGGTTAAAAAAAAAAATCTTTCTTACGGCCAGCCGAGTGGCTTAGTTGCTTAAGAGCTCATTCAAGAGTGTGAGCTCTAAGCAACAGGGTCACCAGTTTGATTCCTGGCTCGAGCTGAGCTCGAACAGCTGCTAACAAGTGGCAGGAATCAATTATTCTTAATTGATTGAAAATACAATCTTTTATAAAGCAGGTAATAGTAATAATATATTAGGTCACTGTACTATATGGATAGGAAAAATTAATGACAGCAATGCCAGAGGGACCAGAGGAAGGAATTGGGAATGCTGTTATAAGGTACTTGCACTGCACATGAAGTGCTACAATGCTATTTGAAAATGGACTTATATTAGTTATAAAGGTGCATGGAAAATTCTACGGCAATGATACAAACAAACAAACAAACAAACAAACCCTTTTTAAAAAGAAATACAATTGATATGCTAAGAGAAGAGATAAAATGAATCATGAAATTCTCCATAAAGCCAGAGAAACCAGAAAAGAGTTTCTACGAGTATGTAAAAGAGATATATGGTAAGTAACCATCTTCCCAGATGGCCTAGGTTTTGTTTAAGGCAAGTATTTGTGACACTGTAAGATGACATAGTTCTGAGAGAAAGAAAATACAGACAGTTATATTTAAAAATGGTAAAAATATATTGAGGACCTTCTGGTAAGTACTGGGAGGAAGACTGAGCTAAATAACTTTTTAAAATAAAATACAATGAAACAAAACTTTTAACTAGTTGAGCAATATCAACAAACATATTTGAGAGAAATTTTTATCAACACTATTAAATACTTTTTCAATCGAAAAAATCCAAAAATCAAAATCCACTTGCTTATCAAAAGAAATTTCAATATAACATATGTCATTTATAGAAGTCTGTGAGATTTGAAAAGTTATTGCATCCTTAAAATACAATTTAAAGAAATTATATTATCTGAATTTTTGTTAATGCAAGAAAGATGATCCTCCCCTAAACCCCAAAATGATATTCTTCTGCCATTTGTCACCACCTGCTTGTACCACCTTTATCACAGGTGGTAACTATCAAAAATTAAAAATTGTGTGCAAACATTTTGAGCATAAAATATGATTTAATAAATGAATCCACAGAAGTGAGCGCATTTTCAAAACTGAACTGCCTTACAATTTTACAATCTAAAGAAATCTAAAGAATCTAAAAAAAATTTGATGGCTTATTTCAACAGATTCCATATAGACACACCTAAACCTGCTCTCACATGGCCTAATTTTAAATGCAAATATAATTTTCTATATAGACTATGACAAGGAAATCAATGCTAAGGTATTATAAGTTATCCTTGGATTGTCTTGAAAACTGAAACCTGTGTGATTCCACAGTTGACTAGGTAACAGTGAAAGCTAAAACTTCAGTTAAACAAACTGCAGTCAATAACAACATTAAGAAATCATGCCAAAATTAAGAAACCACTATTTTCAGGAGAGTTGAATGAAATAAGTATATAAATCACTGAAAAAACTAAAACAAAACAACAGGAATGTTTTATGTTTCTTCTGAACTAAGTCAGTGAGCTTTTGGAAAACTGTATTGATGAATAGGCCATAAATATTATCTAATAGAGTACTTAAGTAGTAGACTTTGAGATTTTAACACATAAAAAATGTCCTTCATCAAAGCTCAAGAGATAGCCATTCATCCAGTGACATTGTAATTCACGGTCCAAATGGAAACACTTCTGAAGGGAGAGAAAAGTGGCACCAATAATGGAAGAATGACATGCAGGAACCAGTGCTGTCCCGAGCGAACTATGATATAGTCATCCTGACATGAATCACAATAATATAAAAGTTATACTTTTCTGGAGCTGACCAACATTATTGTGAAACACGACTGCAAGGGGCACTGTACCCATATTCTGCTATGCTCCAGAGGGCACCATCATAGAATCACTGTGAATAGTGCCCCTGCAGCAGTGAATAGTGGTGGTTCGGGTCCTTAATCTAAACCAGGCATTTTCTAAGGGCTTAACCCATATTAAATTATTATTAAAAAAATCTGAAATGCTTGTTAATCTTCATCTCACAGATGAAGAAACAGAGATAGATTGATTGAATAACCTGCCCGGGGTCAAACAGCTAAAACTGGTGGAACAAGGAGTTGAATCCAAACAGCCTGGCATTCTAATTTTTATTTTAATCATTGCATTATATGACATTCTATTCCTTTAGTCTAGTATAAATTTTCTTTAATAATCAGGACAATACTCTGAGAGTATAAAACTTTTAAGGTGCATAATGTTCCCAGAACGTATTCTATTCAAATAATTTCCATTGCATTAAGAGGGGATATGCATGCAAAATGTTAACTTGTGAGTTGGGATTATTTCAGAAAGAATAGGTTAAAGTGACAGGTTTTTAAGTGAGAGTTTTACCTCTGGCAATCTTATTTTGAATTGTAAAATAAAATGAAACCGCATATTTTTTAGAATTGTATTCAAGTATTCAATATTCTTGTTTCATATTTACAGCCTCAATGAAAATGAAAAGGGGCACTCATGTGCAAAAATATGCATCTTCCCCCCTCCTGAAAGTCACTCAGCTGACAATTCTTTGAACTAGCATCACTCTCCACATAATATAAATATTCTCCCAATGAATTATTTTCCTAAACAAGCAATTCTAAACAGTCTCAGTTTTGAAAATCAGATCAAATGTGAAGTATTGGGTTGTCAGAAAAGTCATGACGAGTGTTTGCGATGGATGGCACTAGTTCATTTTTGGAAGTACTAGAGTCATTGGCATCTATGTTATTGCCATGTTATTTCACAGATCTACATTCATTCTAAAAACAAACAAACAAACAAAAAACTAAGCAATTTGGTTGAGTTTTGGAGATCTCATAACAAGTTGAAAATGGAAGACCAAACTGTGCATTTTTCCCATATTTTCATTTTTTACTTCCATAAAGGGAAGAATGCTCATCAAGCTTGTGAAAAGTTGCATAAAGTTTACAGTGACAATGCTCTACAAGAACGTCAGTGCCAACGATGGTTCACGAAATTCCATGCTGGTGATTTGGATCTCAATGACGCTCCTCGGTCAGTGAAGCCCATCAAGGCTGATGACAACAAAATAGAGGCATTGATCAAGTCAATCCCATGTTACACAACATGAGAGACTGCAGAAACATTGAACACCCATCATTCAAGTGTTCACAACCATCTGAAGAAGCTGGGATACATAAGCAAGCTCAATATTTGGGTTCTGCATGAACTCAATGAAGTTCAATTGACGATGCATATAAACATCTGTAATATGCTCATTAAACGTGACAAAAACGATCCTTTTTTGAAGTGACTGTTAACTGGTGATAAGTGGATTGCTTACAACAATGTGGTGCACAAACGGTCTTGCTCCCAACATGATAATTTGCCTCAACTGACGTCAAAAGCAGACATTCATCAGAGGAAGGTTATGCTCTCAGTGTGGTGGGATTTTAAAGGTGTCGTGTTTTTCGAGCTCCTACCAAGGAACCAATCAATAAATTTGTATGTGTACTGTTGGCAATTGCACAGTTTGAATGAATCCATCATCCAGAAATGTCCAGAGCTTGTTAATTATAAAGGAGTTGTGTTCCAACGTGACAAAGCAAGACCACACACAAGTTTGATCACCCATCAAAAATTACTGGAGCTTGGATGGGATGTGTTGCCATACCCACCATACTTGCCTGATGTTGCACCGTCAGACTTCCAGTTGTTTCCCTCTCTTCAAAACTCCTTGTGTGGTATAACGTTCAATTCAACTGAGGCTATATATGTTCAGTTTTTTGCTAATAAAGACAGGTCCTTCTACAAATGAGGAATTATGAAGCTCACTAAAAGATAGCAAAAGGTTATCAAACAAAATGGGCAATATATCACTGATTGATCTTTGTTCTTTATATAAATAAATGAACTTTGAAAAACACAGACAAAATATCTCATGACTTTTCAGACAACCCAATAAAATACATATATAGTATTCCTGGGCCCATGATGTTTGTATACCATCTTTGTTCTCAAATCCAAATCTACCTATGCAAATCACCCAAGAGAAAAGTGGGTGCATAACAGGAAGAGGACCAAACTAAAAAGTGTGCTGGGAGAAAGCTATTTAGAAAATAGCAAGAACAAAAAGAAATCTAATGAATGTAACAAAAATAAAATATTTAGCCCTGGGACAGCTCCTTTCATCTTTCCTTAGCTTCTAGTATTTCTACATTTACTCTAATGCAAAATTTATGCTTAAATTGAGCAATGAATGTTAGCAATGTGTTCCATTTTTTTGATAGGAATCAACTTCTTGTCGACGTCAGTCGGCTGAAAAGGCACTTACGCACTTTGCCGGCTCCCAGGCCCTGAGTTGCAGCTCATCGCACCTTTGGCAGTGACGACATGAGGAATAAAGAAGGCTCTGGAGGGTTCAGGAAAAGGAAGCATGACAACTTCCCACATAACCAGAGAAGAGAAGGGAAGGATGTTAATTCATCTTCACCTGTGATGTTGGTCTTCAAATCATTTCAGTAGGAACTTGATGCAAGACATGACAAATACAAGAGACTTGTAAAACTTAGTCGTGACATAACTGTAGAAAGTAAAAGGACAATTTTTCTCCTCCATAGGATGACAAGTGCTCCTGACATGGAAGAGATACTGACTGAATCAGAAATTAAGTTAGACGGTGTCAGACAAAAAATACTGCAGGTGGCTCAGGAGCTCTCAGGAGAAGACATGGATCAGTTTCACAGAGCCGTGACTACAGGACTACAGGAATATGCGGAGGCTGTCACTTTTCAACACTTTATCAAAACACAGTCACTTATCAATATGGATGAAATTAATAAGCAATTGATATTCACAACAGAAGACAATGGAAAAGAAAATAAGACCCCCTGCTCTGATTCTCAGGATAAGCAGTGTGGAACTTGGAGACTGAAAATCACACCTGTCGATTACCTCCTGGGAGTGGCTGACTTAACTGGAAAGCTGACGAAGGTGTGTATCAGCAGCGTGGGGAATGGGGACACCGACACCCCCTTCGAAGTGAGCTAATTTCTATGTCAGGTCTGTGACAGGTTTTCATTCATTGTCAATACTGGACCTTAGGAGGTTTCTAAGAAGCTGTACACCTTGAAACAAAGTCTGGCCAAAGTGGAGAATGCTTGTTATGCCTTGAAAGTCAGAGGTTCAGAAATTCCAAAGCATATGCTAGCAGATGTCTTCTCAGTTGAAACAGAAGTGATTGATCAAGAAGAGGGCATTTTTTAGAAAAACATCGCTCAGCTATTGTTCTCCTGAGAACCCCTGAGAGAGACCCATTTGTAAGACTGTTATTTAGTATTTCATTTGACTTTATCGTGGCTTTCACATAGAAAATTTTCAGTTGTATTTGTTTTAAATTATATAAAAGGTATACATAAAATGGTCAAAATCAATCATTTCTTATATCTTACTCATGAAAATTTGCATACAAATGTTTGCATATAGGCCCATTTGAATTTTTGCTGGCTAAATTTCATCACTTTGTAATGTGAACAACTTTCAGAGTCTACTTTCTGCCGTCCCTGTTTTAATTTGCTTTGTGAGAATTTTGGAGTGGTAAAAGTTAGTGGAAGCCATTTGTAATTTATGTTGGTGATTTTGTTATCATAGGATTTCTTAGTTATATATCTGGACTTGAGCTTTTTGTTTAAATTTCTTGGTAATATTATGCCAAACCTCCAAAATAGGCTTATTCCATAGAAAATAATTAAAAGTCACTAAGTTATCAATATACTTTAATTTTATAAGGCATTGTAGTGAGAATTTGTATTCTAGCTAATTTGAAGCAATTTTGAATCCATATAAAATAACCTCCCAGAGAAATTGACAGATACCCAGATGTTAGCTTCTACATTTAACTTTTGTCTTTTATCACAGAAAGTCTGAGAGAATTGGAGCTAACATAATATTTTCGCTGGGGTTTGAGTTGAATTATATACTTGTACATAGAACTGAAAAGCCTGTAGTGGGGAATACGTAGCAATTTTTTTTTGTTGTCCATTATATTACACTAGGCATGTTTGGAGGCTTTCTTATTCTAGCATCCATAACAAATTACATTTAAATACTTAATGAAGTTTTGAAATTTTTGAAATACTTGTTAATGCAAACCTTTATAGTTATCCAGTTGTGTTCATTGATAGTATAAAAAGTTGCCAAAGAAAATATATTATGTACAATTCAGCAATAAGACAATTGTCAACACAGTTGGGAATAACAAGGGTAATCTCTGGCTGCATTTAGAATTGAAATTAGAGATGATTCCCTGTGATGTGAAACGACTTGAGCATGACACTATTGGCTGACAGCCAGACATTTCCATTTGGTTTTGTGAGTTTTGAGACTCTCTTAGATACTGGATTTTATTTTTGGAAGGATTAGCTGCTCTGTTTGTAAGGGCTGATTCTTTGAAAGTGTGATATCCCCCCAAAAAAAATTGCCTAAAGGAAAATAAAATATAGACATGCCTGATAAAATAAAAAAAAAGAATCAACTTCTTGGCTGATTGGTACATATTGTGGGTCACTGTTCTATTTTTATGTGTGCATAAAAGTGTCTCTATTATATAAAGGTCTAGTCCAATTGTGAACAAATCTAAAAGGCTTATCAATTCTAAAACTCCCATTAGGTCAGCTGAGGACTTTACTGGAAGTCTCCAGCTTTACCACCCTGCTTCCTTTCCATCCCATACATACATACTGACACCTAGAGCCCGGCCTAACAAACACATACTCTCCAATCCCCATTTCAGAATCTGTTTCCTGGGGAATCCAACCTGCAACAAGTGCTAAGGGCTTCAGCTGCCCCAGGTCCTGCTTGCCTGTTCCAAACGCTAAAGAGTTCAATATGTCAGCACATCTCTAGCCCATGTGTATCACACCAGTGTGCTGAGGCACATCAGTGTCCAAGACAATTATGGTCTAAAAAAAAAAAAAAAAAAGATGAGTATAGATGGAGTTCAACCCACTCCGAAGTTGCTTAAGGAAAACTACTTTGAAGTTACTTAGGAAAAAATAATTGTAAGGAACAGTAAACAACTAGCTACTCCAGACCCCATCTGCTGTTCAAAAAGCCATGAGAGACAATGGGAAAACCATTTTCAAAGTTAAAATTCATGTTGTATTTAGAGATTTATCAGAATTATCCTCCTATATGAACTATTGTGAATATATATATATATATATATATATATATATATTCACATAAACAAGCATTAATTAGTAAGAGTAACTAACAATTGTCTAAATATGAGTGACTGTCTTGGATTTTCTATTATGAAAAGGTAGATATGATTTAACGGAAGGTGTACCACACTCTCAGAAGCTTAGAATGCTGCTGTTGGCATAGCTGTTTCCAGGGTAGTGACTGCCTTGTGGACAGTGGGGTTTCCTTCTCCTATGAATTAAAGAGCAAACGAGTACACTCAATGAGGGAAGTAAGGTAATACCTAAGAGAAGAGAGAAGTCAGTGTGCTAGAACTCTATGGTTCTGCACTCTTGATTTTATTGTTTTGTTATCCTTCTCACAGGCATTGGTAGAGACCCCAAGGAAAATCTTCATGGTGGAAGAACTGAACCCCCAAAACCAATACTAGCCTTTAACAGGACCTTCGCTTTGTGATCACCAGGCCTTAAATTATAACTACAATGATGCAATTTTTTATAAGACAGAAGCTCATATTTAGGTGTAAATACTGTGTTTTAATTGCAAACATGTAATAGGCTATTATGATATAATTTGAAGAAATAAGGCTTCACTTGTGCATAGGAAGCCAAGCCTATAAACACCTGACCAGTTCTTGTATAAAAGTCAAGGTTACAATAAGTAAACAACATACAACGCGGGACTTCTCTCCAAGGCAGTAATTGTTAGTGCACTTAAGTAGCTAAGAAAGTTGCTCTATTGGATCTTTTAACAACCCATTAGATGTCAGTACTATGTCTCAGACAAATCTAACTTATTACCTTTAAAAGTTATCTGTAGTATTGACAATTCTCGTTACCCAGGGAACTTCAGCCAGCCAATGTAAAACTTCTGTTCCCCATATTTATCACCGATTTTCTTCAGAGGGTTTCTTAGCAACATAAGATTGGAAAGAAAGGCTCGTCTCAGATGCATAACAAACACCACAGCCTTCCCATCTGCTTTGGAGATATACACACACTCACTAATTAGATCTCTTTTGTTAAGTGAAAAACTCTTTTTCAGGCATTTTCTTAGGTTATTTCCCCAACCAATTCGGTCATTTCTCCCTCTCAATTATTTGTTTTATAGTCTTCACATAACCATTCTATGATGGACAAAGAGTAGCATTTGTGTGCAATCATAAATACCTAAGAAGAAAACTGATTAACTGAGAATGAAAATATATGAGAGCCCAATAAAACATGTAACCTAAAATAATCTATTACAAATGGTTCTACAAAAACATTCCAAAGCATAGTACTGACAACAGTTTCTGACTCTTTCTTCTATGTTGGACATATCTGCTTTCCGTTATCTCTTCAGGTTTCAGGAGCACACGAGCTAATGAACAGAGTTAGTACTTTGTATTACTACTTTTGTAATACAAAAAGAGGGGTTGAAAATGTTCTCATATGCCCCAGAGAAAATATCTTTGATTGAAAGAACACAAGACAGAGATTTAACTGCTAATCAAGAATATACGGCCGGCCGAGTGGCGCGGTGGTTAAGCGCTAACTTGGGAAGCCAGCGGCCCCAGTTCAGGTCCTACATATGAGGGCCGGTGACACTGTCCTAAAAAAAAAAAAAAAAAAAAGAATATAAGCTATTACTTTCATGGCTAAAGCTTAAAGGCAAGTTTTCATCCTCTCCCCATAGCTAGAGAATGATCAATACTTCTCTAATGATCTCAGCCATGAAATTGGATTACTTAATTTTAAAACAGATGTGGTAATATTTCTCAAAAAATATATTTTGCAGCACTTTCTTCTTCAGACATTCTGATTTTATTAAGAATAGCTTCCTACAAAGCAAACAGTAGTAACTACGACGCTATTTATGTGAGATAAGTAATTATCTATTGTGTCCTAAAATTAGAAAATGTAGCTAGAAGAACTGGCTTGTTATTCCCTCAATTTATATTTTAAAATCTTAATAAAGCACTAATCTGATTCCTAAAATATTTCAACCAATTATTTTTTTCATGAAATTACCTGAAGCTAAGAATCACACAAAATACTCTACAGTTTTATTATTTATTGATAGTGCTCTTTAAGTACCTTAAATGTTTGTTCCCATAATCTATGCTTTACTTGGCTTAAAGACATAAAATTTAGAAGTGACTTTGCCTCAGATCACCCCCTCAACAGGTAAAAGGCCCTGTAATCGTCCCTACAGATAAGGTTACCCAACAACCAACCCTGTCCACCAATCTGAAGCTACTGAGTGCTTCAGTTCCAAAAGCAACTGAACACAGATCAATTATTAAGACAGGAAATAAAAAGAACATGTTAGCAGAGTATCCCATGTGCAATGGTATGAAACATTTCAAAAGTAAAATTTCTGCAAGATATATCTCCCTCTCTTTCATTGTGTAAACACACATGCAGAAAGGTCTTAAGAAAGAGAACTTCATTACTGACCTACTTCACAAGTATTGAGTTGTCAGAAACGTCATGACATATTTTTTCTATGTTTTTCGTTGCAAAAATGCATCATAACTTTTTCAACAACCCAATATTTCTTGTGCTAAAGCAACACTCCGTGGCCTGTTTATACTTTATGTCACATCTTAGCAACTTTGGGGGTAGCTAAAAAGTTGGGTTCTTTTTAAAGCAGTTTTTCTTTATTTCAGAAACCTTGAGCTTTTCAACATCACTCAGCCCCTCTCATTAAGGAATAGTTTTAATTAATTCTTATCTCACCAGGGAGAATTTATTCAGGTTAAGGATTAATCAGTCACTTGATTCCTTTGTTTCACAGACTTTTGAGCTTCTCATTGGCACCACTTCCAAAGAGGTGAACAGGTTGAATGGAAAAAAGGGAAATGAATATCCACAGCAGCCCAATTCCCAATATGTGATAGAGACAAACTTCATTTATAAAATAAAACATTTGGAATAGCTGCTTTTGCAGTATGGGTCTCTAGGAAACAGACCTTTTGTGAAGTTTAGGTTTCATTATATTTATTAGGAAGTGTCTTTGGTATCAATAGGAATGCAAGGGAGAGGAAGTCAGCAGCATCCTACAGAGGGTGCAGTAGACAGGCCGACTTGACTGTTTCAGTGAATCTAGAGCTGCAAAGGCCCATAGGAGTTGCCCCATGTGTGGTAGGTAAAGCCAGGTCATTATAGTTTCATTTTGATCAGTCAATGGATGTGGGCCATGCACGGTTTGGGCAAGGCAGCTATCCTGGGAGAGGCTGAGACCTGAAAGTTGTCCACTGACAACGTTCACAGGAGTGGAGGCACAAGTATATTCTTGAAGGGGGATCTGGGTGGTGAATCTCCATGCCCACAACGGAGCCTCTCCCAAGGTACTTTCCAGTCATCCTTCATTCCTCCACTTTTTTTTAATTAAAGTTTATTGGGGTAACAATGGTTAGTAAAGTTACATTCGTTTCAGGTATACAATTCTGTAATACATCATCTATATGTCACACTGTATGTTCACCATCCAGTCAGTCCTCCTTCCATCACCCTATATTTGATCCCTTTTACCCTCATCTACCATCCCTTTTCCCCTCTTACCCTCTGCTAACCACTAAACTATTGTCTGTGTCTATGAGTTTTTTTTTCTTTATTTGTTTATCTTGTTCCTTTGTTGTTTTCAGTTTTATATCCCATATATCAGTGAAATCATATGGTTCTTAACTTTTGCTGTCTGACTTATTTCACTTAGCATAACAATCTCAAGATCCACCCATGTTGTCGCAAATGGCATTATTTCATCTTTCCTTATGGCAGAGTAGTATTCCACTGTATACTTGTATATATACCACATCTCCTTTATCCAATCATCTATCAAAGGACACTTTGGTTGTTTCCATGTCTTGGCCACCGTAAATAAAGCTGTAGTCCACATCGGAGCACATATATCTTTACGGATAAATGTTTTTAGATTTTGGGAGTAGATACCCAGGAGAGGGATTTTGGGGTCATATGATAATTCTATTCTTAATTTTTTAAGGAAGACCACACTGTCTTCCATAGCAGCTGCACCAATCTGCAGTCCCACTAACAGTGTATGAGGTTCCATTTTCTCCACAGCCTCTCCAACACTTGTTACTTGTCTTGTTGATGGTAGCCATTCTAACTGGTATGAGGTGATATCTCTTTGTGGTTTTTATTTGGATCTCTCTGATGAATAGTGGTGTTCAGCATCTTTTCACATGTTTATTGGCCATTTGTATATCCTCTTTAGAGCACATTCTTCCACTTCTTAATGATGCCTCATTTTCCTTTTTTTATATTTACAGTCAGTGCCAGTGTTCCTCAAACTCAACTATAGATTTCATTTAATAACAATAATAAATATACTGGAGGTATTCAGTTTTGATTTAAATTGCTATAATCACAATACCTTTTAAATATCTGCAAATTTAAATTATTTAAATGTACACTTCTTAAAAATTACATAAATCAAATTTAAAATACAAATGTAAGCAAATAAGAAGTCAAGAACTTCCAACTTGACATTAATATATCAAAGAATCTCTTGGTTTAATAGTTGAAAGGTCAAATGTCAAAATAGATATACTTTTCTAGGTTGGCAATAATAAAAATAATAACAAATAATGCAATACAGAGTAAGCTAGTTGTAATAAGTAAGTTTGAAGAAATGGTATTATACTTAAAATTCTTCTACAGAGCTGTTCTTGAATGCTTGTTTCAATAAGGTGGAATTTGGTAACACTCTAAAGCTCTCTTTCCCCTTGCAGATAAGATTAGCATTGAGGTACACTGAGCTCCACACTGAGGATCAGGAACAGAAAACTCACATAATAATAGTGTTTACTCACTCTATGGCATTCACTCTTTTAAGCATATTACTTGATTGGTTTATGTAACTCACAAAAAGAAGTATGTGATTTTTAGGTTCTAGGGATAACACATTTTATAACAGCGAAATTGAGGCACAGAGAACTTAAACAACTAGTAAAAGATCTCAAAGTGTCACTGTGTTTCTGTCTGTATACACTCACATGTATTTTTAATTTAAAATTAATTATTTATTTACATTTTTTACTTGACATGAATATACTATTGTGATATCCATTCCAACTGTCACAAAGTTATTATTCATTTTGTTGTATTTTAGCATGAATGGGATCATAAGCACAAAATACCCACATTTTCTATAATTACAATATTTCACATTACCTAGTGATTTCTGTAATGTTTTATAGGACATCATGGAAATGAAATTACAGATGTAAAATATGTATGTTACAGCTAATGAGAGAAAGAATAGCTAACATGGAACATGTTATCTAACCACCAGGAAATCCCATGAAAGGGAGAGAAGCAAAAATCTCTGATTTTCCATATGAGTAAAAGTGATTCTTATAAAGATTAGTAACCTCTGTAACAAGTGACAGAATCAAAAATAAAAACCCAATTTCAGAGCTTAAACTCTTCATAATTATGTTATAACGTTTTCAAAATTTACTGAGGAAAAATATTTCAGACAATATGGTAAAGACTTGAATTAATGAAGTTGGGACACAGCGGAACAAACAGTTTACTTTCTAAATGCCATACAAAGTAAAATAAATAAACACTAAGTATTTGTCATTGAATATTCTAGTAGGTGGCAAACTTAGCTGTATAAAAATCACAGAGTTTAAAAACAAAAGATATGTAGTTATGCAATGATTTCCTTGCATAAAAGCATTTCAGACCAAAATGAGATGCATGATACACAATTTCCTGGTAAATAACATAATAAACATTGCCTAAATGCCTCTGTCTCAGAAAAGATATTTTATCAGCTACTTATGATTATAGAATAAGAAAACATTTTCATGGTTTCATTTTTATAGTCTATCAAGTCCATCCTTAGACATAGGGATAAAAGCAAAATTTGGGATAATAAACAAAATTAAAAGAAAAAATCCATCTTTTTTTTCTTTTTTTAGCTTTTATTTTCAGGGAACATGTCAGCTTTATCTCAACAGCATGTATCATTTATAAGACTAGGTAAACAGAGTACAGTCCTTCGTTCACCTTCACAAAACATGTGTACTTGAAAAACCATGGTGATTTTTGTCACAGATTACCCCCACAGATCACCTCTCCAATTATATAGACGATAAGAAAGATTATCGCAACGCCAGCCACCAGGAATAGAATCCAGACGCTTCTACCCATTGCATCTTGGTGTTAGATTTGCCAAGAATAACACAACGCAGTAAAGCACTGGGTGCAATAATGCTTTAGTCACACAGGGAAGAGACAGAACAAAATCAGCTTCAATAGCTGGTGTTGTTCTCTGATGGACAACATTTTTTCCCCAAGGCCTATGTGCACCCCTCTTGTGTGGCATTGAAATACCTCATCCTCTCCCTGCAGTGGGCTTGGCCAAGAGCCATATGACCCACAGGTTTCAAGTAAAGATTTGGGGATAAGGTTGGCACAGGCTGTGTGAGCTCTTTATCTCCAGGTAAGGAAGTGCTCCAAGCCCACAAACCATTCTTTTGTGGTCAAGTGATGTGGAAAGACTACATGAACAAGACTGCCTTTCCCAACAATTTTCTTCTCTGGATTAATTCTGCAGTATCTCTCAAATATCCCATCATCTCTTGTAAAATGTACAAGAGACCTAAGTTTTTTTCATGGTTCAAAGAGCATACAAGAGTTTTGCAAAAGAATCCATCCCATTGGGAATTTCTCATAATTATGGTTGACATCTTGTTGATTGTAGAAACAATATTCTGAATAATGTAATAGACAGAAATTCAAGACCATATGCTTTTGTACAATATAGACCAGGATAGTTTAATATTGCCTGACAATATATACATTTTTTCCTTATTCGGTATAACTTATTTCTTCCCCATAAGTATTTTTATGTCTTGATTCATTCTCTTTACTCTCTATAAGACCTTTGAAGCAGCATTACCACTTGATCTAAGTGATAGTTTTAATTCTGCCTGCTCAGCTCAATAGTAGAGATTTCATAAACTTAGTTAGATTTTGCTTTTATCAATTAATCTCTTGAATTTAATCAGTCCCTCAGGACATACACTCAAGAGCACCAAACACTTGGTAACTGCCTCAGTATCTGATTTTTGATCCACTTATTATTAAGAATTCTAAAAAGAAAACATGAAAAGCTTGTAGCCCCTTTCCTCTCAATGATATCTTGGGATTAGTGAAAAAAAATATATGCACAGAAATAAAGTTTGGTGCCAATGATGCTGCATATTTTCAACTTAGCAAGTTCTTAAATGGTTCAGTGAGTGTTACTTTACGGAAATATATAAATGCTGGTAGAGGCCACTGCTTTAACAGCATTTTGTTGGCACTAAAGTAAACTCCTGGGGCTCCTTTATTGCTAGGTCTTATTGCCTGAGCAAAGTAATCTTAATTTCACTTTGCTAATAGCCTGTATATTGAGACAACACATTGAATATTTATAATCCACTGAAGGACCAGGCTATGGCAGTGAAAGTATGGTTGGGGAAATTTAAAAAAGGAGAATTCATTTAATTTGCAAAATCTGCTAAAAATGCTGATCCTAAATCCCAATGCATTGCTTCCACAGCAGATGAAACCAACTGAATCAAAGATTCTGTTGAATTATATAACACTCATATTCCTCCTGGATATCTGCATATGTGCAATTGAGATCTGGGCAACGATTATAGGGAGGTGTTTGAATAATATGATACTGTATATGAAAATATTGTGGCATTGAGGTGTTAAGAGGGTGATTTTTTTTTTTTTTTTTTAGGGGGCAGTGTCACTGGCCCTCACATGTGGGATCCGAACCAGGGCCCCTGGCGTCCCAAGCCAGCTCGTAACTACCGCGCCACTTGGCCGGCCCAAGAGTGTGATTTTTTGAAGAACCTGAGACTGAGAAAGACTGAAAGAGAGCTAGCACCTAGGGCATGGAGGAGGAGGTGGGGCTTGGAGGCAGTATCGAGCAAGAGCCCTGCAGTTTATTTCCAACAACTGAGGATCATGACAAGCTTCCCAGGAAAAGAGCTCAGACCATGGCAATATAAGATATCAGGTTTCCATGAAGAATGGGCTACGGGGAACCAAGCAGAGCTATGATCTGTGAGGCACTTCAAGGACTCAGAGGTATTCAGCAGAGTGAGATACCCTTCGTCTCAGTGAAAAGTAAGAGAACTCGAAAGGAAACAGGCTAACCTAGAAAACTATACTCCTAATCATTGTCCCTCTTAACAGTCTACACCCAATCTTCTCATTGCTCAATTTATTTTTTTCTAAATTATATAATCAACAACTGAAGAGGATGGTCCATATTTTATTATCATTTCTCTTATTTTACTTCATCTTGCTATTTCTTTTTGGAGCAGTGCTAAAAATAGCAAAATGAAAAATGCATTAATCTTTATGTGTTTTTATTGCATCAATATTTATGTATTCTTAATACTCTTCTTTTTAAAATTATAACCTATGTCTTCATGACCCAGACTACAGAGATTCCACTTTCTATAACTATCACCAGCATACACTAGCTGCCCTTTAAGCACCTTTCCACCGCTTTTATCACATAACTCCCCTGATCATTATACTGGTGTTATATATTGATTAAAAGAAGCAAGTACAAGAAGTAGTATCATTGGATTTCTTAATGTAAAATCAGATATACAAATTAGAAACAAAGACATATATTACCAAATTAAGAAATACACGAGGCAAAGTTGCTCAGTGGGGTAGAGGAAAGGAAGAAAAAGTTTGGCATGTGGAATGCTGTCCAGAAGGCACAGGAAAGAGAAAATGTCTATAAAGAAAGAAGAAATTAGATGGCAGCAATTGGTTCTTATGTTGCTGTTTATGATTTACATACCACTTTCAAAATTTTTATTTAATCTCCACAACAGTCCTGTAAAGAAACTGGCTTTATACTCTTTTTACCAATGAGGAAATGAACACTAGAGGTTGGTTTGCCCATGATAGGGGTATGCACAAGATTTGAATGCAGCTTTAACTTTATATTCCATGACCAATGCAACATGATTCCTTTCAGCACATATACATTTGAAACTTACCCTGGCAGCACAATCTACAGGGTTCTGTAGTCCATAATGACCTAAAATTAAATTGAATCTCAAGAGCTTAAAATTCAATAAATAATTATCGAGAAATAAATGGAGAAATTTTGGCTCAAAGCAGATCATATCAAGTTCTCTGATTCAATTGCAAATATACTAGAGGAGAAAGAAGGCCATGTAAAAATCCTGGTTGTATCTGGGGAGGCATCTTGTGGAGTGTGAAATTTGAGTAGGTTTTAAAGATATCTTTATTAGGTTTATATGGTAGCAAAGAATATTCTAGGCAGAGGGAACATCTTGATCAAAGAGCTAGAGGCAAGAAAAAGAATCAGAGTTGTACAACATAACTTCCATGTCAATAAGACTAAAAAAAAATATGGGGGAATGTAATCAGAGATGAGGTTAGAAAGGTACAGAAGAGACAAACTATGAAGTTTTAAAGGCAGGCTGAGGTTCTGAAATTAACTTTTTTCCCCAGAGCCTGTCCTAGGCTAACTTTTTTTTTTTTTTTAACCCAGAAAAGACAACATAAGTATAGAAAAAAATAGGAAGAAGTTATTGATTCACTTCAAAAGGTCCACATCTTCTCAAATATTCAATGTTTTTTAACACTGTGTTCCAAGATTTAAAATGTCATAACACAGGATTTGGACAAGCATGTTCACAATATTTCAAAATCTAAATCATTTCAATTCCAAATTCTTTAGGAAATGTCATGTGCAGAGAAAGGATTTAAATTCTCTGAGAGGATTTAGAGAATGACAAGGCACAACGAAATCCTGAAAAGAATCATTCTCCCAGTTAAAAATAAATAAAACACTTCACTTACAAAATATAAAATGCAGATGCCAGCTACCTAATAAACGTCGGTTGAGTAATAAACGTTACAAATAATTTAGAGCCTAAATAACTTGCAAAATGAAGATGCATCCCCACGTCCCCACCAAATACCACACTTCAGAATAGCCTTGAAAATAGCAGCTGTGAGCATATGATAAACAAAGAGAAAATATAAAAAGAAAAGAATTAACTAAATGCTTTGACCATTTGCATATTTCTTGATGGAAAGAGCTTGTCAGTGAATAGGGAAGAACTGAAACTGGAAAGAAAAGTCAAAGCTTTGAAACATAATTTGAGTCATCTACTCTTTCATTTGTCCAACAAACACATGTTGTACTTAGTATACACTGGGTACTTTTCTAGGCATTTAGCGACTTGCAGCTCGTTTAATTTTTATAACAATCTTAAGAGGCAGGTATGGTTATTATCACTATTTTACAAATGGAAAAACAAAGCTACACTGAGTATTTTGCAGAAAGTCATATATTATTAGGAGGTAAGCCAGGGCCGAAATACATAACTACTAGGCTGTGTCTTCTCTTTACTTGTTGATGATTTTCCAAAAGGTTGCAAAAATGTCATTATTAACATGCATTATAAGAGATTTATTAGCCATTATTTTAGTAGCAGGCATTTGCTAGCTATTAAAGATCAGTAATTCTTCTGCCTTTCTGGACCTCAATTTCTTTTTAGACATGGAAGGGAATTTGTAATTAAACCATTACATAAACAAGAGTCTATCAAAGAGGAATATGAACCATGAAGAAGATAAAGTTATTTGATGGGAATAACTGGAGGTGGACCAAAATTTACAAACATACGTTAAGAATGAAGAACCCCTTTACAATAATACATTGACCCTTGAACACACAGGTTTGAACTGCACCAAGATTTTTTTCAATAAATATACAGTTGGCCCTCTGTATCTACAGGCTTTGCATCTATGGATTCAACCAACTCTGAGTGGAAAATAGTGTTTTCCATCCATGGTTGAGAATCCGCAGATGCAGAGGGCCGACTGTATGCATTGTTCTACACAATTTTATATAAAGGGTTTGAATATCCTGGAATCAATCGAGTCAGAGACACTAAAGCCCACATTGTTCAAAGGAGAACTGTATTATTTGATTGTAATACCCTTAAAAAGATATTACATGAACAATATAAAACTTTTTCATGTTTTTTTTGTTTGTTTTTTGTTTTTGTTTTTTGAGGGCAGTGTCACCGGCCCTCATATGTGGGACTCGAACTGGGGCCACTGGCTTCCTAAGCCAGCGCTTAACCACCATGCCACTCGGCCGGCCCATGAAACTTTTTATATTCACATAAAGTAACCTATCATCCTTGATTTGTTGATGGTTTTTGAATGTTAGAGTTAGGGAGAAAAGAAGTGATAAATCCTTTGCCTCCATATTTTCACATCTATAATGGACTGATTGCCAATGAGAGGGAAAAAGGAGGAAGATGTTTCTTAAAGCTTCCACCACAATCTGCCCTAATTCATTAAATTTTTAAAACTGTACAAACATATATTGACCAGGCCTTTACTGAAAAAGTTAAGAGAAAGTAATGTCTGAATGATTATGCCTGAATTCTCCTGCTATTTGTCAATGTATCATTTGTATCAGAGTTACTTATTAATTGATTAATTTTATAAACATTTACTGGAGACCTCCTCCCAGATACTTGGATTCAGCAGTGAGGGGAAAAAAAAAAGCTTTACCTCTCGGAATTTATAATCTAGTGAGGAAAACAGATATTAATAATTATGTGCAAATAAGATCATAATTACAAATATGATAATTGATAAGAAAAAGAACAGAACAGGTGACTATGAAAACATGAAGTAGGGGTGCCAAATTTAGGCTTAGGGATCAGTGTAGGCATCCCTTAGAAGTGACATTTAAAAAGTTCAATGAATGTAATTATCGTACAGCTCCATATTAAGTAATATCATTTTCTGTAAAAGACTGGCTATTATTATTTATAATTCAGTTACCATTGACATGTAAATATATAAATATAGATATATAAATGCATTTGCTCCTGAATTTCTCCTTAACATCGTTACTCAAAAGAATGACAATTTTAAAAAGAATGAGAATAAGCTCATCGATACTCAATGATATTCACTTTCTGTCTTCCACAAAAATATTTTCCATTAACAAGTTTATTAATTTATCTTTTTTTTCAATGTAGCAGTTATAGAGCTTTTTAAAGAACATAAACTTAATATTGATTTTGGCATTTACCATGTAGGTTTGCTTGATTTTTTGCTATCAGATATTAAATGAATGAGATTTCAATCTCTAAACAGGATGAAAGCATGCCAGGAGATAAGAGTGTGATAATTTATAGTTAACATGCTTTAAAAAATGAAATAAAATTTAGAAGGGAACTTAATAATACCTGGCTCCTAGGGAAGGAGAAAAATCTGTTTTGAAGGTGCAAAGGCTTATTTTGAATCACAAAAAGCATCTACACTTTTTAAGAAACATTTGAAAATATGTAATGAATCCTTGGCAATGTTTCAGATAAGTAGTTATTGGGTAAGGTATTAAAGTTGTTAGACAGATGTGTTTTTGACAGCCTAACCTTGGTTTTTAAACTCTAATAAAATCAGAAAATCCCTTTCCTGTAAAAATTACAGAATACATTTGTAGTTGCTTTTTATGTAGTTTAGAAGTAACAGGAGTAATAATTCCACTTAGACATGAATTCACAAATGTGACTGTAGTACATAACACAAGATATGTTAAATACTGATATACAAAATTCCCTGGTCAAAGAAGTAAAAATATGCAATGAAACTAATAAATATATTATTGATATAAGTCCAGATTTAATTTAATGACTGTTTGTGGAATAAATTTACTATGTGTGTGCAGCAATGTTAGGCCACAAAGCAGGAAACCACAGAGTTCCCAGATTCTATCATTAGCAGCAATTTACACCCATTTTGAAAATATTTATTGAACAACATCTGTATGCCATGGCTCTATGCAAGGCACAGGCTGCGTGTCAAAGTGAAAACAGCATGGAGCTGGCACCAAAAGCTACACTGTGGAAAGGGCATCAGAATATTATTACAAAGGTTAGTTGACTGCTATAAATATTTAGAGAAAAGTGAAATTATGTCTTTTTCCTTATTTATATCTTTTCTCATTTAAATATACTTTCAGTCTGATATGTATGATACAGCAGAAATAAAGACAAAATAGAAGAATTTATATTCTAGAAAAGTAATATGCAGAACACAGGATTTTCTGTGTGGTGAAACTACTCTGTAAGAAACCACAATGGTAGCTACCTGTCATTATACATTTGTCCAAACTCATAGAATGTACCATAAGAGTGAATCCTACTTTAAACTCCAGGCTTTTGCTGATAATGCTGTGCCAAAGTAGGTTCATTGATTGTGAACACTGTAGCACTTTGGTGTGAAATTTTGGTAGTGGTGGAGGTAGTCTGTAGGTTGGGGAGGAGAGAAAATGGGAAATCTTGGTACCTTTTGTTCAGTTTGGTTGTGAACCCAATACATCTCTAGAAAATATCTTAGAAATTATATTTAAAAATTGGAAAACAGATGAAGAAAAATAAGATTTCAAGTATACCCATTAAATGCATACCATACCATAAAGCTCTGTGTGCTTTCTAGGTGTGGGCCAAAAATTTGGCTTTTGACAATGCAAAGAGGAAATTAATATCAATAACTCAGTATTGAATAAGATCAGAAAGTTTTCTTCATAATGAGTCCTGAGAAAAATTTCCCTTTGCCTCTATAAAAGGAGGCATCGTGTTTTGTAGTGGAATACAATCTTATAAACATATCAATGACATTTCCATAATGATGTCTTATGAAAGAACAATTCAATTCTCATCTTCTGTGTTTCTGATCACTTACCAGTGCTACCTCTGCAATTATGCACTGTTTTACACACTGGGGCAAAGCAGGCCTTCTTGCCTTCTTGAACTCTGATCTCACCCATAGACTTTGACTTAAATAGGGAGTAAATTAAGGGAACTGGAAATTTGTTTAATCTCCATATCTTGAAGTCAGAACTTCTTTGTACCTCCAAAGCATGTCCTGAATTTCACTTTTTAATACTGGATTTTTAACCATTACTCGTGAGTATCTTTTGCATTTTATCAATGACTTTAAGCATTAATTTATAGTATGTATGTATCATAGTGGCTCAGAATGCAAAGTCTCATGCCAGACTACGTTCAACATCTTAGCTATGAATTGGGACATTTTACTAATCTTTTCATGTCATGACTTTTTTCCATCTATGAAATATAAAACGATAGAAGGTAAAGAAGGCAGCAAAACTGGCTCTTTCTTATTGCAAAAATTTCCATGTATCACAAAGTTTCATCAAAAATCTATTTTTCAAAGGTGCTAGTGAGAATAAAAAAATAAAGCCTTTCTGAAATTCATGATTTTAATAGATTTTTTTTATTACTTTAAATTAGGTATAGTGAAATGAAAATAGGAATAATGAATCAGATACCATTGTTATATCAATATCAATTAAAAGACAGATAGGTAGGTAGATGATAGGATGTGTGTGTGTGTGTGTGTGTGTGTGTGAGATTGTTCTTACTGTGTTGTCCTATTTTTTAAATTTAAATGTAATTAATAGATTAAATTATATATCTATAAAAACTTTGGCATTACACCCTTATCTTTTTTTTTAATATTTAAGAAACAGATTGACACCATTTTTACTGCAGTATTGTTTTTCCAGGAATTTAAAATATTTAAGCATGTGAACTCTCTGTATTGATTGAGCTCTGTGTAGTTAGTTTGTAATAGCTATATCTGAGTTGATAAGTTTGCAGTTTCTCTAAGGAAATCATAAAAGGTTGTAGAATAAACGTAGACAACACTCTCTAAATTTATGAAGTTTTAAGCATTATCTTTAGCAGCCATGAAATAAATAGAATCCAATTCCATTTGGATTATCTATCCTTCAACCATTATTTCCAACATTCTGTTAGTACTTTGTCCCTCTCACTATTGTAAACATAATGAAGAACACATATTGTAACTTCATCAGTAAATTTAGGGAAAAAAAAAAACCTTACTCGCTGTGTTCTGTTCACAGAAAAAAAAACAAAAACAAAACTTTACTCGCTAGGCTCTGTTCACAGAACAAAATAAACACTAATCCTTTCCTTGATTCATTGCTATAAATTTTATCTCTCTGGATGTAGGAATTTAATTTCCTATGCCTCAGCAGCTATTCAAACATATGAGTTATATATATAAAATCCAAATATTCATCAACCTAGTAGAAATTCATCTCATTTCTACTGAAATAAGAAAGACCATACTTAACATTTAATTCCACATGATAATTCTTATTTGGCCAATTTATTTTTTCCAATTCTAAAAATGCTAACATAACATTACTGAGTAATCTATAAATTTGTTCAATTAGCATATGTTTTTTAAGTGTTTAGTCTTCATGAGATACCATGATAGACTGTTAGAAAGATGTCTGAGAAACTACTTCTCCACAAGTAACTAACAAGTGGAATATAATTTCATTGGTGCCAATATTTTCCATGAGAATAGAGAAAGACGAGTACTGTGATGAGAGAGAGCCAGAGGACAGGACACAGGGAAAGGTTCACTAGGCTATATTTAAATTGCGTCTTCAATGAAAACTGGCTGGGCAGACAAGGCAGAATAGGGTTTGGGGCATGGGGCAGCCAGTCTATGGAGAAAAAAAGTCACTCAGAGGAAAACACAAACATAGAAGGATAAACAAAATGATTTAAGAAATTGTCAATAGTTGGAAGGAGATCCAAGATGGCAGAGAAGATAAATGCTGTGCTTGCTTCATCCCATGAACACATCAAAGTTACAAATAAAGTATAGAACAGTCAACCTGGGGAACCATCTGAAATTTAGCTGAACAGAAATTTTATAATCAAGGATTAAAGAAGAAGCCATGTGGAAATCGGGAGGAGGGGCAGAGATGCGAAAAGGGATCCTACACCCACATATGGCAGTTAAAAATCAGGAGAGATATCTCAGCCACAGAAGTTCTCCACAAAGGAGTGAGGGACCCCAACCCCCCCATACTAGGCTCCCTAGCTTGGAGTACTTGTGTAGGGAAAAAGAGCCCCCACAATTCCAGCTGTGAAAAACAGTGGGGATTCCGACTGTCCAGGTGGGATAGAAGGCTGTGGGAAACCCAGACATCCTCATTAAGGACCCGGCAGGTACTCACCTTGGGCTCTGGTAGAGGGATGGTGACTCTAGGGGTATCTGAGGCATATGGTGAGAGATTGAGTTGTGAAATTTCAGGTTGGGGACTGGAGGGACAGTTTCCATTTTCCCTGTGTGGGGCCCTTCTCTGATGCAGCCGGCGGACAGGCACCATCTTTCCTATGTTAACCCGGCCTCCACAAGCCAAATCTGAGTCTGATTGGCCTGATGAGCTCCACTGCTAAACCCTGCTGACTCACTGAGAACCTGCCTCACCTGACTTGCATCCCGCAGGCGGCTTTATTGGCGGCTGAACATCATGGGAGTCAGCAGATGGCAGCAGGTTTGGGATTGTCCTGGGAATGGTGGTAGCCACCCTCAATTTGCAGCATGGCCTCTCTCATGTGCCTCCAGGTACAACACAGGGAGCAATCAACTGTGGATTGCTTTGTCACAGGGCGTGGCTGACCTGGGTCTGTATCAAAGCCCTTCCCAAGATTCCCCAGAACCAACAAACTTGGAGGTTGGCTTCACACCACAGCAGAGCACAACCTAATTAACCCCACAAGCAACAAACACAAAGAAAGAGCAGTTCAGCAGGCACCAGAGCCTGGTGGGGAAAATCCCACTCCATGGGGCAAGCCCCCTGCACAGTAGTCCACAAGCTGTGGATGTGGCCAAACCTTACAGCCAGTCAGTCTGAGAGTCAGTACCACCCACTGATATGCCAACAGCAATCAAGGCTCAAATATACCAGCAGGGCACATATGACCCACACAAGGGACATTCCTAGAGCACCCTGAGCAGGTGACCAGGGAGACTATGCCACTGGGACCCAAAGGACCCCTACAACATATGGCCACCTGGCAAGACTGGGAGACATAGAAGCCCTACCTAATACATAGAAACAAACACATAGTGGCAGTTGAAATGAGGAAACAAAAAAATATGTCCCAAATGAAACAATAGGAGAAAACTCCAGAAAAAGAACTAAACAAAATGGAGATAAGCAACCTTCCAGATAAAGAGTTCAAAACACTGGTTATAAGGATGCCCAAGGAACTTAGTGAGAACTTCAACAAAGAGATGGCAATCATAAAAAATAACATAGAAACCATAAAAAAAGAACCAGTCAGAAGTAAAGAATAACTGAAATGAAAAATACACTAGAAGAAATCACCAGCAGACTAGATGAAGCAAAGGATCTAATCAGCAATTTAGAAGACAAAGTAGCAGAAAACACCTAATTGGAACAGCAAAAAAATAAAAAAGAATCCAAAAAAAATGAGAAGAGTTTCAGAGACTTCATGTAATAACATTCTCATCATAGGGTTACCAGGAGGAGAAGAGAGAAAGCAAGGGATTGAGAACCTACCTGAAGAAATAACAACTGAAAACTTTTCTAACCTGGTGAAGGAAATAGACATACATGCCCAGGAAGTGCAGAGAGATTACCCAAAAAATGAACCCAAAGAGGCCGACACCAAGACACATTATAATTAAAATTGCAAAGGTTAAACACAAAGAGAGAATGCTAATAGCAGCAAGATGAAAGCAGTTGGTGACCTACAAGGGAACTCCCAAAAGACTGTCAGCTAATTTCTTTTTTTTTTTTTGAGGGCACTGTCACTGGCCTTCATATGTGGGACTGAACCGGGGCCGCTGGCTTCCCAAGTGTCAGCTAATTTCTTAACAGAAACTTTGCAGGCCAGAAGGGAGTGGCACGAGACATTCAACATAGTGAAAAGTAATAACCAATAACCAACATTACTCTAACCAGCAATGTGATCATTTAAAAATTGAAGGACAGATAAACATCTTCCCAAACAAGAAAAAGCTAAAGGAGTTCATCACCACCAAACCAGTATTACAAGGAATGTTAGAGGGACTTCTTTAAGACGGGGGGAAAAATATCAAATTTATGAATAATAAAATGGCAATAGCTACATATCTATCAACAATGGCTTTCAATGTAAGTGGATTAAGTGCTGCAATCCAAAACATATGGTGGCTGAAAGGATAAGTAAACAAAACCCTTACATACGGTGCCTACAAGACACTCACTTCAGATTGAAAGACACACACAGACTGAAAGTAAAGGGATGGAAAAAGTTATTTCATGAAAATGAAAACAAAAAAACAAAAAAAGAAAGGAATAAAAAGAAAAAGCTGGGGTAGCAATACTTATACCAGACAAAATAAACTTTAAAACAAAGGCTGTAACAAGAGACGAAGAAGGACCCAGAAATCCACTTCCTGGTATTTATCCGAGGAGGCCCAGGTTTCCATTTCAGGAGAACATGTTTATCCGTGTGTTCATCGAAGCATTGTTTCCAGTGGCCGGGCTATGGGGGCCTGGGTGTTTGTGGATGGAGAGGAAGTGGTGCATTCATGCAGTGGAATATTGCTAGGCCATAGAAGGGAATGGGTTCCTGCCATCGGTGTTAGCGTGGATGGGTCTGGAGGATATTGTGCTGAGGGGAGAATGTTGGACGGTGAGGGACAGATGTAAAGTGATTTCGCTTATGTGTGGAGTCTGGAGAACAGGGTAAACAAACAGAGCAGAGATAGACTCGTAGATACAGAGAATATTTTTATGGTTGCCAGATGGGAGGGGGGTTGGAGTGGCAGCAGGGAGGCATTGGAAGTGCAGATTGATTGTTGTAGGGTGGTCTTGGGGATGTGGGGTGTAGCATGGGAGTTATCATCAATGGTATTGTGGTCACTGTGTGTGGTGTCAGATAGATACTATTTATTGGGGTGGTGGATGGAAGTGGGGTTGGAGGACAGGGTGAAAGAGGGTGGAGGAACTGAGAGGTGCAGATTGGTAGTTGCAGGGTGGTCATGGGGGTTTAGAGTAGAGTATGCGGAGTGTGGTCAGTGGTATGGTGATGGCTATGTGTAGTACGGGTGGGTGCTAGACTAGTCAGGGGAATCGCTTCTTAGAATACGTATGTGTCTGGCCATATGTTGTGCACCTGAAATTAATAAAAGGTGATTTGGGGTGTCAGCTGTAGCTGACGAGTTAAGGAGGGGGCGGGGGGAAAGGCAGTGGGTGGTTCAAATTTCCAGGTGTGGTATGGATAGTCATGGGGATGTGGTGTGCAACATGGGACATACAGTCAGTGATGTTGTGGTGGTGCAGTGCAGTGTCAGGTGGTGGCCAGACTCATCAGAGTGATAACTTCTTTAGGTATATAAACGTTGAATGACTATGGTGTATCCCTGAAACTAATATATGATATGAGGTCAGACAATTAATTTTGCAAACTCATCCTAGAAAAAGTGCTACATGACCTCATTGTTGAATATCACTATGGTCATCCTTCGAAGTACTCCCCTTGGGAAGCTCTAAACCAATGCTAGCACCTAGTACACATTTCAAAGCAATTTTGGAACTCTTTTTCTGGAATGGCCATCAAAGCTCATTGTATTACCCTTGATGTCCTGAATGTCATCAAATGTCTTCCTTTCAGTATCTCCTCGATCTTTGGATAAAGAAAGAAGTCATCAGGGGCCAGCCAGATCAGGTGAGTAAAGAGCCTGTTCCAATACAGTTATTTGTTTACTGGCTAAAAACTCCCTCACAGGTAGTGCCGTGTGAGCTGGCACATTGTCATGATGCAAGAGCCATGAATTGTTGGCAAAAAGTTCAAGTAGTCTAACTTTTTCATGCAGCCTTTTCAGCACTTCCAAATAGTAAACTTGGTTAACTGTCCAGTTGATACAAATTCATAATAAATAATCCCTCTAGTATCAAAAACAGTTAGCAGCATCGTTGCAACAAGTTCACGAACTTAATTGTCGGACCTCATATGTTAGCTATATTTTTTAATAAAAATCTTTAAAAAAAAGAAAGAAACTGTCAATAGTTAAGTAAATCTAGTATGTTCCAAGTGCACATAAGGGAAAAGTCAAAGTTGAGAAAATTAGGGGTTCAATCATGAACCAGGCCTTCCTTCAATATTTGCAAGCCATGAGGGAAGAGTACAAATATAGGTCTAAGTACCATATATGAATAACTTTAGAAGTTATAAGTCAAATTTAAAACAAACTTATATGTAATAAATTATCATTTTTACTGTGACTTATAATACCTCAAAATTACTTGGAAGGCCAATTTCTAGGATTTCTTGGAAATTCATGCCAGAATGTGACAGTTGGAGAAAGTTGGCCCCTGAGCTCTCTTTTCCCACCTGTCTCCATCCCATACCATGAGAGTCAAACACACATACACACACACGTGGGTGCATGCATACACACACACACACACACACACACACACACACACGTGGAAACCTTACGCACACATTCAAGCTCTAAACTTACTCTCCTACCCAAATGGCTAAATTTTGGTTACTCATAGCACATACATACAGAATTAGAGTTCCAGATACCCAGAGCATGGTCTGAGGCAGTTTCCTCTTGATCACTCTTGAGTTCTGGGGGTGCACACACCTGTGAGGCTCTCTGTTGTTAAGAAGTGACCCAGGTCAGCCTACCTAGGCCCTGGTAAGCATTGGGTAAGGAATTCTAAAGTAAGATTGAAAGGTGGGGAATGTGGGAACAATAACTGCAAGTGAGCATATTTCCTTGGGACCACAGACGGCCTTCCTGCAGGAAAGGGTACAGCTAGAGAAGGGCCACATGGTATCCTTTAAAGCCCAGTGAGCCAGGGGTGTCCCTTGCTCGGGTCTTAGCCTGGCAGCCTAATAAGCTACGCATAAGAGTTTGGGCCTTTTTGCAGCCTAAAGAGAGCCACTTATGGCTTTTTAGTGGTAAATGTTTTAGACAATATTTTTATTGTTTGAATAACTACAAATTATGAAAGACAGGTAGGGAAATTTTCTTTTCAAGGTATTATAATGCTATATACATATTATAACTTTCTTTGAAAGGACTCATTTATTAAGGTGTTGCACAATAGAAATAATAGAATTGGCAAACTACATAGTTAAAGTATGCATTGCTATTTATCACATGTAACATATTATTTTTTTTAAAAACCCTCACTAGCCATGCCAAGCTGTGGATTTAATCCTAAAAATGTTCACTCCAAGTACTGAGGGAAATAGACTTCCCCAAAGGAGGTTTGTAAATGGTTAGGCTGTACCTCATGGAGTCCTCAGGACAGACAAGAGAAACGAAAGAGTTCAAAAGATGCAGACTTGAGTATTGAATCTAGGCAGCCTGGTTTTTAAACAGCCCAATGCTGTTTTCTGCATTTATTATGTATACAGTGACTATCCAGAAATCCTCCAGTAAAGGAAAATTTTTTTGTGTTAAAATTGTTCACCCACACAATGACAGTATATAAATGTTAGAATGGTGTTGAAATATAGTAGAATTTAGATCTCTAAACAGAGAATGTCAAACACCCAGGGTGGATACTGTGGTGTGTTGCCCAGATCCTCACCCCCTTTGGAACCAAAGCACTCATTTTCGGAGGTGGTTGGTGGTTCTGTCCCTCTCTGGAAATTTCCCTTTTCAGACTACAACTGTGTCTTCTAGGGTTATACATCCTTCCCAGCGGCAATCAACATACAACTAGTCAATGTATGTTTCCTTATAAAGCTGCATCCTCCTTGCGTCAATGCATGTTAGCTAGGTAGGGCCTCTCAGCAACAGAGCTCACTGCCTCAGTTTACCTCTCCCTGCCGAATCCTGCTGCCACCATCCTCCACATTGTTGATCCTCAGAAATCTCCCCTCAGATGCCCGGAGTGTGAACTTTCATCTCAGGGTCTGCTTTCTGGAGAACAGGACCAGAAAGAAACATAGATTTAGTTCAGGAGCACTTAATACTGTTATCTTGAGGGATAGGCGGGAGAATCCCATTTTAAAGATCATATATGAAGCCAACCCCCATCTTTTTCTTAATAGTGTAATTCTGGAAAAGAACAATTTTACCCCTGTAAGGAAAAATTAATTTTAAAATAATTTTCCTGATTCTAAAAAGATATTTTTCTCCACTCCCTTCATTAGAACATTTCCTTGAAAAACCTCAAGTTTTTAAACCCTTTCTCTGTCCCTTTGATATGTATGTACAGTCATCCCACCTCATTCGCAGTTTCACTTTCTGCCACTTCAGTTACCTATGGTCAACCATGGTCTGGAAATATGAAATGGAAAATTCCAGAATTAAACAATTCATAAGTTTTAAAGGGCACATCGTTCTGAGTAGCATGGTGAAATCTTGAGTAGTCCTGCTCCATACCGTCCAGGGCATGAACCTTCCCTGAATAGAGTGTCCACTCAGTGTAGTTTCGCACCCATTAGCCACTTTGTAGTCATTTGGGTTATATACTGACTGTCAAGGTATCACAGGGCTGGTGTTCAAATAACCCTTATTTTACTTAATAATGGCCCGAAGCTATTCACTCCATCACTTTAATTACGATATATTGCTATAAATGTTGTATTTTAATATTAGTTATTAATCTTTCACTGTGCCTAATTTATAAATTAAACAATCATAGGTATGTACATACAGAAAAAAACAGGTTTGGTACTACCCTAGGTTTCAATCATCCACTGGGGGTCTTGGAATGCATCACCCTGGGAAAGCGGAAAGCGGTAACTATTGTAAATAATTTTAAAGGATAAATAAACTCCTCTTACAACCCAGGAAAGTTTTCTTAAAGGCCTGGAAGCCATCTCTTTGAAATGTAAACACCAAGGAAGCTGGAGTTGCTGTTTCCTTGTCATCAGAATTTTAGCCTGAGGCCTTGCTCCCAGCTGCAACCAGAAGCTTGTCATAGAGATCCAGAAGTTTTATTATTTCTTCTGATAAAAGCAGTTAGCTACCCCGCTGGGCTACCCCAATTACCAGGTGAATTCGGATTGAACTATGAAAGAATGTATATAGCAAGCAGTCTTCTCAAGTCTTATTCCAAGAAGACAAATTATCGATAACCTTGAGAACATGTAATGGATTAGGTCTGCTTGGCGGTGTGTACACAAAGAATGGGCTTTCTTTCTGTCTTTATAATATCATTAACAGATTACTGGTGATGCCTAACTCAGGCTGATTTAATGTTTAGTCAATAATAAAACTGTTTTCTTTCTTGTCTATATTTGAAGAAAGGATTTTCTAGGTTAAGAGATTTTATTTTTAATTTTTCTTCAACAGGCTGAACAAGTTTCTGTCACAAGTAAAAATATAAAACAATGGTGTCATCTGTGCTGATGCCAGTGGTTTTCCTGTCACTTGATCATTCCTGTGGAAAGTTAGACAGATGGCCAGGCTCAGTGTCTGGAATCCGCATTTGTGCAAAAGGGTTTTCTGTTCAAAAATCGCACAACACTATAGAGTTTGAAACTCCCATCTCTGTGTGGACCATGGGTGCTAATGAGCTGACTGACCTGAGGCATGCATGTTGAGAGGATTGTCTTCACCTAGAGTCTAAGGGGCCTGGTCCCAAACCAGTCTTCCTTGACCTACTGTCCCCAGGGCAGTGGCTATTAATACTTTGGAAAATATCATTAATTCTTAGAAGCTCTGATGACAGCTTTGAGCATCTTACTCAGAAAAGTATTAATATCTACTGACAGTAAAATTTTTGCATGCCAATTTAAGACAGTTCTGAAATTCCTGGGCATTTTTCCTCCAAAATCATGAGAATTAAATATTTCCTAACACTGTGTGATTTTCACCAGATAGATACTCGGTAAACATAGGCTGGGTAAATCCTAGTCTTCCACGCAGAAATGAACGATGCCGGCAAATAAAATGACAAACTAAGGTTTGTTTGCTTTATTCTTGTTTTCCTACAAAGAACTGAGTTTTTAAAGACAGAGTCCCTAGCTATCCTTTAATTTCAATTTAACTTACTGTGCTTCTGGCAAGAGCTCTCTCTGTATACACAGCTATGTTTTAAAAATGTAGTGGGCCTGCCGAGTGGCATGGTGGTTAAGTGCTGGTTTGGGAAGCCCGCGGCCCCGGTTCGGGTCCAGTGACACTGCCCTCAAAAAAAAAAAAAAAAAAGAAGGTAGTAACAGTATCTGTCTCATTTGTTGTTTTTTTTTGTTTGCTTGTGCTTGTGTGTATATGTAACAATTAAACAAGGTAATTCATGTACTATATTTAGTCAATATATGACTAAATGTGAATAAATGGTAGCTATAATAATTGTAAGAAGAAAGTTTATATTTAAGAGATGCTATTGAAGGATTCATCTGGCAGAAAGCAACCATTGGAAAAATTAACAAGTACTGATATTTACATTAGTACTTGAAAAATGAATTTTTAAATAAAAAATATTAGAAACATATACAGATATCTTTTCTTGTAGGGTTGGTAATTTGGAGTAAAGGAAAAGAGAAAAAAGTAAGGGTAGCTTTTAACATACATGGGTGAAATCAAATATGGGCTGAGGACAATCCCACATTTGAAGTTTTAGCACTTGGAGAGAAATTTTAGCAGCTTTAATAGGTGACCAACAACATTCTTTCTCTTTGAGATGGGTCACATTTTCTACTTAAGTGTTCATCGACTTAAATTCAGTGAATAGGGAAAGAAAATGAGGCTTGATGCTGAAGTTGTGAATGATGTAAGAATGCAAATATCATCATTTGGGAGTGTCGATGAAAAATATCCAGCCTAAGAGAAAACTTATACGAGTTTATTTGAGCCAAACTGACGACAATTGCAAGGAAGCAAAATCTCATGGATTGAGAAAATTCTCCAGGAAATGGCCCTTTTGCAACTTATTTTATGCATTAGAATCAAAGGAGGAAGGTTGCATGAAATCCATTGGTTGTAGATTAAGGTGGTGGGAGAAAGCAAAGCGGGGGAAATCTCTGGGATTGGATAAAAAGTAAGATGGAGAGACACACACTCCTTTTACGTTGGTGGGTACAGAATAGTTAATAATATTTTACAGCACATAGAGATAGTATTTGGGGAACAAGAAGATAACAGTGAGGGATTTTGTAGTTTCCTGCTCCAGTGTGGTGGGTTGTGCCCCTTGGGGTGTCCAGAAAAAGAGATTACTCTGATATTGCAAGCGTATGTTATCTTAGATGCAAAAAGACTGACAGGCTTGAGATAAAGATTGACTTTTGTCAAAGAAGCTACAGGCCAAGGATGTGACTTCCAACCATGACCCATCTTTGTCAGGAATTTTTATGTTCATGCCATTCTCTGTGGTTATTTTCAGTCTCCTGAGTTTGTCAGGTTTAACTTGTGGCCCCTTTTCCATTCACAGGAGTGAATGGAGAACATAGCTCATATTGACACTTATTCTGCTCTTTCCTCCTCCTCCACCTGCCCCCCACCAAAAAGAAAATCACATTTAGATTTTCTGATTTTCTAGTGAAAAATTATACTTTGAGAAAATATAATCAACTATAAATTTGAATAGCTATTATTCCTCTTTTAATACAATTATACTGAGTGTGAAAAGCCATATCATTCAGCCCACTACTTATGAGCTGCTTGAAAATGCATACAATGAGTTAATGCAGTTCCAGCTTTTTCATTTTGCAATTTAGCTAGGCAGCCAGAAAGTAAAAATCTTATTTTTCCTACTTCATTTCCATCGCAGGCCCCAATAGGGATGTGCTAAATTGTTTTTCTTTTGCAGAATGTCCTAGGGGATCAAACCTACAAATCTTGCCCACTAACAGTGATAACTTTTCACAGCCAAAATAGTCAAGGTGGATTTATTACAGGGGAGCTCAATTTTGTACTTCTTTCTTCTGCTTCTATAAATTGTCTTTTGGACTGACCATCTGGAAAAGAAAGCTCTTTGTGTTTTTATTTGGCCTAAAGATAAAAGTTTAATGACCTCTATTTCATGTATAAAGGTAGGTAGTAGGCTACTTTTTCATAAATATTGGCAACATCCACAAAGCCACTGTTCTGTGTTGTTACTTTTATGACTTCTACAGATTACCTTCAAATTAACTGCATCTTACCCTGACTCCTACCGTCACTTCTTTGCTCACATTGTTTCCCCTATAGAATTCCTTTCCTCTACATATAATTATACAAATTTCATTTGTAGATCTAGACTTTATTTAAGGTCCATCTCCCACAAAACCTTCTAGGTCCATGCAAATCTAAAATAATATCTCTTTCCTCTCTATAGCATTGATTGTAATATTTACCTAATGTATATGACAACTGACTATTACATATGCAAGTAGACATGTTGGATTCTCGGAATGAGATTGTCAACTCTTCCAAGATAGAATCATGCCTTATGTTTTGTGTGTATGCCACAGAAAACTAGTACTTTATTTTCTGTGCTCCAGAAGGAAATCCCTTAACTTCCTGCAGGTTTTATTCCTTGTTTCATCCTTTCACTGGTACATTTACTAAATAAATACATTTTGATCTACAAGACACCAGGCACTCTGCTAGCTGAGTGCATGCTGTTGAATAAGAATCAGAACTGGCTTTCAAGTTTCTTTCAACTTTAGGAGAAAGAAACATAAATCGACAATTACAAAGAAGTTTGATATTGCCTGGATAAAGGAAAGCATAAAAGATGCTGCAAGCACATCAAAGGAGCAACTAGAGAAATCTGGGGTTATCAGAGAATACTTCCCTAAGAGATGAGACCAAAACCAAGGCTTGATGAATAAATAGGGGTTAAATCAGGTGAAGATAGTATAAGGAACAAGAGAGATCTTCCAGGAAGAAGGAGCAGCTTGTGCAAAAGCACTGAGATGTGAGAGCATGCCTTGTTAATGTTAATGTAATTAGGCTATATCCTTAGATAGAACAAGGGTCTCAAGGTCTGAGCAGTTCTCACTAAACACTATTTTTGCTAAAGGTTAAAATGTAGCACAGAATTTTACAGATGCAGCTGGAACCAGATTAGCTTGAGGAACCCTATAGATAAGTTAAGCAAAGAAGAAATCAACGTGTAATTAACCATATCCGGATAAGTTTAGCCAACTGCAAAAAAGAAATCAACATGTAATTAACCAAATAGTGTACATAAGCAAAGGCTAAGTCTCCCTTCAGGATGTGAATTTTCATCTTCTTACTCGCTGCAATACAATTACCTAGCTACAATGAACATCTCATTTTTGAATAGACCATCCCAACCAGTGAAACCCCCTGAGTTTGAAAACAATGTGAGTGGTTGGTATGTAGAGAACATTGAACAGGATGAAAGAGACAGTTACAGAGGTGGGCAGGCCCAGAACTGATGATATATTTATCCTTTTACCATCATTCTATCTATAGCATACTTCTGTTATTAAACTATATTTGTGATATGGCCAATTCCATTACTAAACTATTTTCACTGTGAAGTTGTGGCTATATCTTAATCACACCTCTATTTGTAGAGTCTAGCATACTGCCTGATGCTGTACTCAATAAAGATCGAATGAATTGTTTTGTGCATATAAAATGCTCAAAAAGTGCTTGGCTATCCATGTATGAAATCGATTTGGCATTTATTTAAGGTCAGTATTTAAGTAAAAAACCCTTTTAATACAAAATAACGAACCAGTGCAATGAACTGGTATGAGGAAAACTTGTATCAGTGCATCTAATTCAGAATAATTGTTCGTTTGTTATAGGAATATTGTTTGTTCCTTTTAAGCATGCTTTATGCATATTTCTTTATATGCAACATGTTATGACAAAGATTCAGAAAGCCAAAGGAAAACCAATAGAGGCATGTAGCCTAGAAATTGACAACCCACTCCAGGGTACAACTGAGGTGCCTCATTAGTTACACAAGTAACAAGTGACTGTATCCAGTACCCACAGCCAAAGAAAAACAAGAACAAGTCTCATCCAGCAAGGCTGATCTCTATGACCTGGACCTGACCTTTAGCTAATTATAATGTCACTTTAACCGCATTTACACTATGGTTACTACAACTCCCATCATGCATCTGACTCCATGACAGTTCCTGGAAAACCAAATAAGGAAGAGACCTTGGAAATGGAGGGCCCCGCCAAGGGGGAGTAAATGAATGAACTAGTCAATGGGATGTCACCAGTTCCGCCCGGGAGAGATAAATACCCCTGATGATGACCTCCACCCCACGACTTATTCTCTGAATTCGCCTGCACTTTCTTCTCAAGTGTATACTTTCATTTTCAATAAATCACTTTTGTTTTCCTGCATTTGTCTCCCTCTTGAATTCTTTCTTCCTGGAGACAAGAACCCTGTCACCACTGGTCAAAGTTGAGTCCTCTCTTGGACATCCCCATGAGCCTCCAGGGAATCACTGAAGTAGTATTGGTTTAATTTCCTTTTTTTTTTTTTTTTTTTTTAAGGGCTGTGTCACTGGCCCTCACATGTGGGACCCGAACCGGGGCTACTGGCTTCCCAGGCCAGCGCCCAACCGCCGCACCACTCGGCCGGCCCTGAAGTAGTATTGGTTTAAAAATTTACTGTACACACACCAAAAAGCTTGCAAAATGGAAGCATTCAAACCAAAACATGGAGTGAGCCTCAAGGGTATACTGTTAGAAAGCATCTTATACAGTGTCTTCACAGTGATTGGTGATAAAGTAATAATGTAAGGGTGGCATTGTAATTTTTATTTTCAAGATTTAACACACTGGTTTGGTTCTCCAATGTAATTTAGTTCGACATTTTAAAAATCTTTTTTTTCTTTTCTTGGAATCCCTCCCTTTCTGCAGGCTTTAATGACTCTTTTCTCAAGGCTGAATGCATACCTCACTAATTTGCAAAACAACCTGCTTTAATGACTGTTTTCTCAAGGCTGTTTTCTAAATCTGCCTAATTTCCAGGACACTAACTGAAAAGAAACTGCACAAAGATCCACTCCCACAAGGGAGACTTGGATAACTTTATCTCTGAAATAAACCAGACATGGGCAAGCGCCTTTTTCCCCATTTTTCATGACTCACGGCCCAGGATTTGACCAACTTCTCCTTCCTTTGTTCTGCTTCTTGCCATCCTGAGAATAGGAGATGGCCTTTGGGACAGGAGTCCACCATTCTCCAGGAATGCTGGCATTTTGAATAAACCTCCTTTTCTTTCCACCAAATTTATCTCTCAATTATTCATTTGCAAGCAGCCAAACCAGGGGTTACAATAACAATCACTAAACTGTTTTTGTCCGCTCAGAAAACATTCAAGGTCAGTCTCCATTTGTTTTTGACTTTAATACAAGTTAACAAAGAATAGGAAATGACATACGCTACATACCATAAGTTCATGCATTTAAAATAAACATTTAAATGGCTTTCATTATATTTACAGTTATGCTTTTATATTAAAATAATTTCTAGTAATGTAAGATAGAGACAAAATTTCACCATTTAATTTTAATGATTCTTAGATACTCTAAAATAGGAAATAATACCATTCACTCTAATCTGGCCAGGCAACATTACAAAAGGGTTTCTTCTGTTCTTTTTATTAGTGTTTTGATTATACTGATGACCATATCTCCTCTTTCTGAAATTTCTGATTCCTGTGTTATCTTTATAGTTGTCAGGTCTCATCACCTCATTCGTAGTCCTTTTCTCAATCTTACTAAGACCATCTCCAGCTTAACAATATGCACTCTCACTTTAAAAAGGTGATTGAACTCAAGAGAAGATGGCTGGCTCACAAACAGCTCTTAAGAGGTGTGTAACAATGATCCAGGTAAGGCATTATGAACCTTTTATTTGACATGTTTTTCTTTTTTGAGTCTGGCAACAACTGCCTCCTAGCTGTGTCTCCTCAGTAGTTCTTCATGAGTACCTATTGAGCATCTTGTCAAGGAGCCATATCTTTCAAGATTTTGACTTGTATTTCCTAATAGTTTGCTGTGGGGCTTGTTGTTAGGTAATAAAATTGGAAACATCAAACCTTTAAGTTCCTTTGCCTACAATTACTTTGATAAATTACTCCAGGATGTAGAAAAGCTGCAGCACTGTCAGAAATTGTCTTGGCATTGCATCACATTTCCTAAGCTAGAAAAGAAAGCATCATGATTTTTTTGAAATATCCTCAAGTTTACATTTGACCTATGTTTTCCAGAAGGTAATTATTTTCTTCAAAAAATATTTTGTTTCTCTGCAGTAAGAAAAAAAAAAATCCAACTGTTTCTCATAAATGTACCATAAGTTGCAATATAATTTATGGCAAAAGTTATTTCTTCCTTTAATTTCCACTGGCTTTTGTGGGGGTCCAGCCTCCGTGGAGTCCAGGGGTTCTCTCAGGTGGAGACAGAGTCGGCGAGGGGAAAAGAAGGCAGAAGGGAAAGAATGGAGACACTGGGGGAGTTTCAGAATAGTGTCAGCACTTTATTGCAATAACGTGTCCTCTTTATAGGGACTTTTGACCATTATCCAATCATAAGTTTAAGTTCCACATAGCTTTCATGTATTTTTCTTTCTTAAGACTTTTAGTCTTTACTTCCTTATAATTGTTCTCCCCAGGGCACACTGTGACCTTCTCTACGGTTAAGGATAATCTCATCTATGATAATCTCTATGACCCAGACTCAGATTCTACATAGCACCTGAAGAGTGGTTACCATGATTACCTTGACTATCTAGTCCGGGATTCCAGCTGTAAGACTCACAGGGCATATACTTGAGCTAAAGCTTCAGTGTCTGTTGCTACAACAATGTACAAGACAAAGAATCTAATTAAGGCTATTGATTAACATAGCTCACGGTCAGCAAGTTGTCTCTTATCAGAACTCTCATGGCCTGGAGACTTTTAGTCTCCAAGGAGACTTTTCACTGTGATTATTTTAGGCAAAGGAGCTTAATAGATTATGTTATTATCAGTTACTTACAGCCAGGCTTTTTGGCTTGTGTGTCCAGGGGTCTGGGCTTGTTTCCAAGGGGCTTGAGTCCCCTATTTCTTAGTTCTGGGGTCCCAATGGAACTACCGCCTGGCTTAGGTTGTCTCCCCTCTTTTCTAGGAGATCTTACCCATCGTTGGCTGCATAGTTATCTCATTGGAGTACCACAGGAACTTGCCATAAATACAGTGAAAGTACTGTCTCCTATAGGATCTGATGTAGAGAAAAAGCACATGGGTTCACAGGAGTGGAGACTATAACCGACCATGAAACCTTGTCATATACTGGGGTGCTGATGGCTCCCAACAGGCTCTAATACTAACCCGGACAGTTTACTATCTCCTGGGTCACTGCATTATTCTTTTAGCTCCCTGAATTCAATATCTCTATTCAAAATTATGTATACTGTTGACATACTAAGCTTTCTAAAATACAACTATTATCATCTTTATCCTGGCTGAACATCTTTACTGGCTCTCCATTTTCTTCTTCTTTTTTTTTCTTTTCTTTTTCTATTTTTAGCTGAGCCATCCTGCCACCTGTTGACGGCTCAACGGCAGCTCATTTTGGGCTGGGCATCGAACTGCTGTTGCTCAGAGCTCAGCTAGCACTCTTGAGTGAGCTCTTAATCCATTTTCTTTAGAATAAAAGTAAAATACCTTAAGTGGTATTTAATGGGAGAGTAATTTGTAGAGACACAAGTCTGTATCCATACTGTTACTTTGCAATTTTTGTGATTCAAAGGCTATTGCATGTTTATACAAATCAATTTCTTTTTTTACAAAACTGACTATCCCTTCAAAGGTACTGAGAAAGTTAATTAAGTGAATGTGTGCCCAGTTCCTGGGGAATAGTAGGTACAAACTAAATGTTTCCTGCATTTCCTTAGTCTCATTTTAAGCTTTTTCTCTATTTTACCTCACCTTTTTAAAAAATCCCTGAACACCTACTATGCATTATGTATACAGAACTTCTATGAATAATATACAAAAAAGACAATGTTTTTGTCCTCAAAAATGTGTTGAAAGTTGAGGAAGCATAGATCCTCTACCTTGTCGTCACACTGCCTGCCTGTCTGCCCTCAAGCACCTTTCCATAAAGACAGATCATTACTTCAATATTATGTATCCCTACTTGGCCCCAAAAGATGGCTGGTTAGTCAATGACGAGAAATATTCCTCAAGGGAGGGGCAACCTAAGCCAAGCACAGCTGCATGGGAGCCATAGGAGGAATCACGGAGTAGAGGAAAAAGGGCATAGACCCCTTGCTTCAGGTTCTGGCAGCCTGCATGCAAAATGACCTATTGATGTGATCATATCTGTCCTTCATGCGTTAGTATCAGTAAGCCCTGACAGAGGAAACTTCTGTCTCTTAAGAGGTGCATGACCACAACTTCATGGGGCCACTGGTAATGGCAGTTTGCAGGCATGGGAAATTAGGCCTGGAGGTTAATTCTTGGGTGTGAGACTCACAGAAGGTGGAAGCTACATTTTCTTATTTGTAAGACAATAAAAGAAACAGTCAGGCCTGATTTGGGAGTCAGTCCACAGAGGCTGCAGTCCTCTGGCCCCAACTGCATTTTTCTCTTATTTGTGTCTCTCTCTTTCTTAACCTCTCACTGTCCCTTCTCCACTCCCACTGCTCTGTCTTGCTAGACGTGACACTACCTGATCTTATTGAAACAACTTACTTCCACCAAGTGACTTTGGCTTTTGTTTTGTTTTGTTTTTACTATTCCCCCCTTTTTTTTTTTTTTGAGGGAAATGTCACTGGCCCTCATATGTGGGATCTGAACCGGGGCTGCTGGTGTCCCAAGCCAGCTCTTAACCACGGCGCCACTCGGCCGGCCCAACTTTGGCTTTTTTGACCATGCTAGTGAGTGAAGAACACTAGAACCCTGAGATACAGCAGCATAAATGCAAGAGCTTTGAGGCCAGTCCTTAGAAAAGTCCTGAAGAAAAAAAAAGCAAATCCTTTTGTAAATGCCACTTTCCTGCCAAGCAAGTTGGGGCACAAATGGCTAAATGAAAAGTTGCTTACTATATTTTCAGAGGAGCATCTTTTATTTTATCTTACCCACATCCTCACTTCCTCTCCCCCCCCCCCCCACCGCTCCACCCCTACACATGCACGTGCGAGGTGAGCCAAGCCACTGGCAATGTTTTCCACTCATTTAGCATCTCTAGGTGTTTGGCACACAGATTCTGTATTTTCCTCATAGATATCCTTAACAGAAAAAGTATCTGGAAATCATTTTCACAGATACACTAAGGTAGATGCCATATTGAGTCAGGATTGAGAGTGCCTACTGTAACCATTTCCTGTTTGCTATGCAGTGATTTAGGGAGGGCTCAGATTACATGTCAAGCTCAGAAACGTCCTCAGAGAGGCAGAGTTCCTGCTGTATTTAGGTTGTTCTCCTCACCCATATTTCCTATTGTCATATGAAATAGAGTCTTTGAGTCATGAGAGTTTTCTGAAGTACAGTCATCGCTCTGTATTGGAGGAGGATTGGTTCCAAAATCCATCGCAGACCCAAAATCCACAGATGCTCAAGTTCTGGATCTGTGGATTCCATAACCTATGGATATGGAGGGCCAGATGAATCTACTTACTCTTCCTTAGGCTGAGTACCATGGAAAGAGAAGAGTTTAGAGATTCTAGGCGTGAGAGGCAGGATGTATAAAGCAATGACTCTAGGGTCTGAGGGAATTGAAGAGAATAACACCTGACTCTTAGTAAGTTCCCCATAATTTTTATTGTATGTGTGAATGAACACATCGTTGTAGCCTGAAGTCTTGTATTCTCTGATGGCTGGAATCCAAGTCACCTCTTCAGTCCAGAAGATGGAAATGGGAAACTATATTTTGATGTTAATCGTAATACAGAATTCTCTAAGTGATATAATTGAAATTTGCTTATTTTCTAGTTGGTTTTTTTTTGGTTTTTTTTTTAAGAGTGACACAGGAATTTTTTGGTATTTCTAATTTTTAGAAAATGACAAAATTATCTAATTTAAGTTTCTGCCAATGTTATTTATAAGTCAGTCTCACTTGGAGAGATTTTTAAGGATCCTAATCCTGGATCCCACCCCTTATGTATTCAGATTCATTAGATTATTCTTGGAGCCAAGTGATCTGTATTCTTTAAAGGCTCACTGGGTAATTCTGACATGCCTCTTTAGCTCAACTTCCCATCCTATTCATCAGTGTCTAGGAGGTGTCATTTGTAATCATTTGCTTCCTTCTAAAAATAGGAGACTCTCTACTCTCCAATTAACGTTCTTTTTTAAATCAAAATTATTGTTCTTCTCATTCCAGATAGCCAGTATTCATGCATGCTGTAGCAAAAATATCTGTGTGATAAACTGTTCCAAACACAATATGCTAAACATGTTTGAAACAAAATTAAGCAAAATTAAGGAGAATGTACACCCAGCCATGCAACAGGTGTTTCTGTACATTTACTGAGCTCTCATATACCAAATATGGAACTAGAATTTTTACATTCCTTCTCTCATTGACTCTTGGGGAACTAAATGAAAATCACCCAAATGAGAACCACCAGAGGCAATTTCTGCAGAGTTTGCTGTTTAGCAAACTTCTGTGGCTTGCATTTGGCAGAGGTTCAAATGTAGTCAGGAGAATGGGAAAACTTGACAGTGAAGAAAAAAGGAAGGTTCCAGTAGGCTCTGATTAGAGGTCACTGGCATGCGGGAGCTGGAGGTGGGCTAACCAGAAGCAGTGATTGGTTTGGGGAGCATACTTGGCTTCCTGTGGTTGATCTTAGTTGGAAATAAGTACAAAAAATAGGGAAACTGGCAATTATGGACCAAGTCCTGATCATCCTGGGCTAGTTGCTACAGAGGTTGTTGTTCCGATTCCTACAGCAGATATGGTCTGGCCATTGTCCATTTGTATATTTAGTCTTGCAATCTTTACAATTGTCAGGTCTGCTTTTTTATATCCATTTTAAATGGCAAAGAAACAGGAATATAGAAAAAGCAAATAACTTTCCCAAGATCATAAGTTGAGGTAAATGAAGGAGCTTAGATTTGAATTAAGGTCAATCTGATTGAAAATTCTTGCTTGTAACCACTATTTGACCTGTTTTACAATAAGAAATGATAATGCTTAAAAATAATAATAATACAGTATATCTATATATTTCCAAGGCTTTTTGCTTTGTTTGTCAACTATCAGAAGACATTTGGAAGACTATTCCGCACACTAGAGAAATGTGGCCTTTTGGAAGAATTCTAAAGAGTTGAGGAAGAAAAACACATCTTTTTCTATACTGCTACATTATTTTCAGCATATGTAGACTCTTAGAAGACTCTTCATTTTTCTTTCTTTTATAAACAGAAAATAAACATTTTATATTTCTTTATAAAAGTATCCATTTCCTCACATTGAATTTTGTTCCTGAAAGTAATTACAAAGCTTATACAGTAATACCTCGGTTTGCAAGCATAATTCATTCTGGAAACAAACTACTCGTATTGCAAGACATCACTCCTTTACCAAGTTAAAATGTATTATAAGGTTGGTGCAAAAAGTAATTGCGGTTTTTATTATTAAGAGTAATGGCAAAACCGCAATTACTTTTGCACCAACTTAATAGAAATGTTTGCTTGTCTTGAGGATCACTCGCAAACCAAGTCACTCGCAATCCAAGATTTTACCATATTTTAAAACTATCATAATTCCTTCTATAATATTTTTAAATGTAAATTTTTGTAGACAGAGTAGAAATGTAGAGAAAAGTTAGAAATTCTAGTTCAGTTCATCAGTTCTTATTAAAATTGACAACTCAAAAATATTAGTCTGGTGATTACATTTTTTCAGTCACTTAAAAATATTTATTTATTTATTTATTTATTTATATGTTTTTGAGGGTAGTGTCATTGGCCCTCATATGTGGGATCTGAACCGGGGCCTCTGGCATCCCAAGCCAGCCCCTAACCAACACGCCACTCGGCCGGCCCAAAAAATATTTAATTTTTTAAATAACACCATGAATAAAGAGATTTCAATCAGGTAATGTATTCTGTAAATGAATACAGTTTTAAATCAGACATATTTAATTGCTTGTCTTTCTCTTAGACAGGTATCTTTTTGTTAGGCTTATGAGATAGAATGGACAGTACATAAATATGTTGATATAAAAAGGAATTTCAAGGATATTATTTTAGCTACAGCATATATTAATAATTCTATGCTTGTAGCAAAGAAATATAAGCCTCAAGATTACATTTTAAAAAATACATTTCCTTGTAAGAGGTTTTTGCAGTTTAGAGTAATTTTAGATGCTCACCTTACTATCCCTGAAATAATCTTTCTGATCTAACCAACTACTCAAATTAATTTCATTGCCTATAAAAGAGCATATTTAGATCCAAAGAACAACTTTCATCAACTCCTTTAGTAGCAAAGGGACTTTTTACTTTGAAGTATTGTTTATAGAGGTGGTTATATGTCTAGTCATTCTAATTTCAACCTCCATGGATTTTAAAAAGGAGGTAAAGTGACAAATTTCTAAAATATTAAAATGAATTCAAACAAATTACTTAAAAGATAGGTGTGATGAAGCTGAATAATAATGAATGTCAACTATAACTTAATATATATATATGGATGTGGAGTACAGCATAAGGAATAGAATCAGTGGAATTGTAACAGATATATACGATGTCAGAGGGGTAGTAGATTGGGAGAGGGAGGTTATCACTTTATGAGTGGTATAAATATCTAACTATTACATTGTTTTATACACCTAAAACTAATTAAAAAGAAAAAAGAGAGGTGTGACCTACTTAATTAGATTTTCATGATCAGAATATAAAATACACTATAAAACTTTTTTGAGCTTAAAATGAGTTATGATAACTCATATAAATAAAAGGCTAACTGCAGGTCTTTTATAATTACTAAGATTATAATAATAGATGATGAGTCACGTGTTCTTCTTTTGAAATATTGCTGAAAACCTGAGGTTATCATTAGGTACTATCCAAAGTCTATTCTCATTGAAGAATAAACCTAAAAAATGTTATTTACTTCAAAGAATAGTATAGATTACCCCCTATATATTAAAACTGATTTATTTTAATATTGGGGACAAAAGCATACCTCTTCACATATTTGTTTTAGCATAAAGTTAGGTATATTAGAAAGTATTTAATGAGGACTTTTATTAGTTTTATATAAGATTAAGTTTTCAACTGAATTGCATAGACTTTTATCCTCCCCTTAGGACATAGATTTTAAAATATGAGCTGGGAGAGCCAGCCGAGTGGCGCGGTGGTTAAGCGCTGGCCTGGGAAGCCAGCGGCCCCGGGTCCCACATGTGAGGGCCAGTGACACTGCCACTGCCCTCAATAAATAAATAAATAAATAAATAAATAAATAAATAAATAAAATATGATCTGGGGATGTGTTGAGAATCAGGAGAGAGGACATAAAGAGTTTGGGGGAGAAAAAAAAAGGGGGAAGGATGAGGATGACATAGCAGGACTTTGGACTTTTGAAATATTCCTCCAAAAGTTAACATAAGTTCAAGAACGTAATTTTGCAATACAGTGGAGGAAGGACTGATATTTATACAAGAGGAGTTAATGAAGAGAGTCAAGAATGCACTGCTATTACTTTTGATGTCACAAAGTCATCATGGGTTGAGTTTATGAAATTTTGTCTAGTGGGGAGACAGACTGAGACCAACTTTGGATCCAAGAGCAAATCCATTCTCTATGAAAATGATAGTTACAAACAGAAAGGATTTCTAAAGGTACCCATGCAATAAAATTCTCTCCTTAAGGATTTATTCAAAAAAATGTGTATTTATTGTGAACAGGTCACTGTGAAATATGTAGTGGAAATACATATTATAAGGGCACCGTCAATGCCCTGCATCAAGTAATATTATATGTAAATCACTGGCTCATACACAGAGCAGGTTTAAAGAAAGAAGTGTTTTGAACAAATAATTAGAATTAGGTTCAGTTGGGTCATGATCTTGTAGAAAGAATGCATGAGCTTAAGATACCTAGGTTTGAATTTCGCCTCTAATATTTACTAAGTTGGGTAAGATGTAGCATTTTTTTATATCCAGAGTTTTGATAAAAGCATATCTGGAGATACACCACCCACCTCAGTGTTCTGCCATGAAAATACTTAGTCCTTTGCCTGGCAACATGTGCCTAGCACATAGTCTAGTATCAACAAAATATTTTTTTTTTTCCTTATTTCATGGAAATTGAATATTGTGTTGGGCTCTCAATAGTGGATATAATTTTGAAAGGAGATGATATTGGAAGAGGAAGAAAAGTTGGTTTATAGAGCCACTCTAGGCTTACAATCTGACTTTAAATTAATAATTTCGTTTCTACATTTTTCTGGCTGATATTTAGTCATCTAAGAAAAAAAAATGCTCAAACATTGGCAAGGTTGGATGAATTCTCTTTTCTTATAGATTTTCTGTCATGGTCATCTTTCTCTGAACCAGGATCGCAACTGTGTAGGTTAACACAAGTTTAAAGGTGAATTTCAGAAAGTGTGAAGCACTAGAAGGACTATAATTCTGTACAATAGAAAAAAATTCTGAAGTTAAAATGTATGCTTTTAATTATTAAATATTAATTCTGATCCATTTTTAGTGTTGGGTGCTTAGATTTAACTTAATCTAGCTCAAAACTCTAATTTAAATCAAAAACAACTTTGTTAAAAGCATGATAATAAACATTTCATTTTCCAAAATATTTAATCTGTTTGTATTTTTATATTTATTTATTTATTTATTTATTTATTTATTTATTTATTTTGAGGGCAATGTCACTGGCTCTCATATGTGGGACCCGAACCAGGGCCACTGGCTTCCAAAGCGAGCACTTAACCACCGTGCCACTTGGCTGGGCCCTATATTTTTAAAATTCAGAAGAAACACAAAACTATATCCCTTTAGGATATTATTTCTGATAGTTTTTGAAAATTCCTAAAATTTTGCAATTTACTGAAATGCAGACACCAGCCATTCTCCAAAGGATGAATTTGAACACTGAACATGGTGGGGGGGGGAACTATTTTGACAAAATTCTCTTTAAATCATCTCATGCAGTAATTGATAACATAAAATAAATTATGTAAGCAATTTTTGTAAAGTAAATATTAAAAACACTGAACTTTTATAATTTGGCCCAGCCCAAGATTACTGGACATGTTAGAAAGAGTGCAGGTTGAGTAATAAATCATAATAATTTATAAGTCGGTCATATAAACACTAATAATAATGATAAGGATGATAATAGTAACAGCTAACAAGAACTTACAATGTCATGTACAAAGTACAAAGAGCTTACAATGCGCTTGGTGTTCTATGTATTATTACATGTATTACTACTTCAAATGAAATTTTTTTTTTTTTAATTTCTACTTTACCTGTGTAATCTCTAGCAATTTCCTGTTACTGCTACAGGTTTGCTGTGCCTGCAACTTGGCATTTGTTTCCTTTGTGCTTCATTCATCTTTTTTTTTATTCTGTTGGTATCACATTAGAGTTTTCTACAGCTTGTAAGAGGGTTGAAAATAATGTCAGGCAAACGAGGCACTCACCTTGGGTGTAAAATTTAGGGAGGGCACCAAAAGCTCAGTCAGGAGGAATTGTATTTTGATGCACTATTTTTAAAAAATAAAAGTGAATGCAAACACTCCATGATGAACAAAAATATTAAAAGTTTAAATAAAGACATGATCAGTAAGTGCCACAGTAGAGCTTAAGACAAAAAGGAAAAATCAGAAATATTGATGTTCACTATGGAGATTTTGCATCAATATTTATCTTTTTAATTGTGCATTAACATATACCTCAATTAGGACTGACCGAGTGGCGCGTTGGTTAAGAGCTGACTTGGGAAGCCAGCAGCCCCAGTTCGGATCCCACATATGAGGGCCAGTGACACTGCCCTCTACAGCTAACAACAGCTCCACCTGGAGCTGGGCTGCGAGCCCCGATGGCGGTGTAGGCTGCAGCCCCTGCTGCAGTGGACTGCCATAGGCTACAGTGAGTGGCCGGCAGCTAGCATCAGCGGCTGGCAGCCAATGTGAGCTGCCAATAGCCACGGTGAGCGACCATCCAGAGGCCGGCGACTCATCTGCCTCATCCTGGAAAAGCGTAATGATGATACCAACATGGACCAGTGGAGCAATGTCCTCTACAACTAGACTGAAGAACAAAAAGACAGCAACTTGTCTGTTCCCCTTCTCCGATTCCCCAACACTTTCCCCTCCCCGAATTCCCCAATAAAAAATCTTAAAAAAAAAAAATATATATATATATATATATATATATATATATATATATATACCTCAATTACTATTTTTGGCACCCCTTAAATCTTGTATCTAAGGTGAGTTTCACTGGCTTCACCCTAGAGCCACCTCTGTGGGCAGTTGTTTTCATATAAGGTTTTATCACAGTTGGAGTGATCTAGATATTTCACAAATGAAACCTTTTGCCATAAAAGGGGAAAATGACTAATTTCCTGCATAATACTATCAGGACAACTCACACTCTGTAATAAGACCATACACTCTCTCTCCTGGATGTTCTGTTTCTCTAATTTAAGGTACTAGCATGAGAAGCTAGGCAAGGAGAACCTTGACTCAATGTACATTAGTTATACAAGCATTATAGAAGATAATCGAATGATCACAATAGAGTAATATTTCTAAATAGCAACTACTATTGCTCATAAACTTGCTGATTAAAATTCAAAGATAAAAAAATCAATAAATTCCAGGTTCCAGAAGTTTCCTGGCATTAATAAAAGAAAAAAAAAATCAATAAATTATCATTTTAACCTCTTTGATTCTTTCCCAATGATATACTCTCTAATGTACTGATAGCACAAACATTCTAAAAAGAGATCCAAAAAGATATGAAATAATTTCAAAGAAACCCTTAGGTTTCAGATGGCTGGCTTTATTTAAACTGATAAGGAATAGATTGGTTGTAATGATTCGCGTGAATGCCAGTAATAGAGACTGGGGACATTTACTTTCTATCTCTAGTAGTTTTTAAACATAAAAGACAACAGTAGGGACTCATATATTCTCCCAGAAACATGAAGTCAGGGAACAAAGGTGAATATGGCATAGCCCCTGCTCTTGAAGAGTTTAAACCTTGATATGTATATGTAAGTTCTTTTTTTAAAGAAAAAAACAGAATAAATCTCTTTTTTTTTTAAGTTGAACCATCCTGCCACCTGTTGGCAGCTCAGCGTCAGCTCAGCTCAGGCTGGGCATCGAACTGCTGTTGCTCAGAGCTCAGCTTGCACTCTTGAGCGAGCTCTTAACCAACTAAGCCATTCGGCAGGCCCTGTTTTTTATTTTGATATGTCTGAAATTCATGTAACAGATGAATTCTTTTAAATAATTTCCTAACACTGTGATTCAATGGCCATCTTGAATGTAGACTATTATTGTTGAATACTAGGTGAGAAGTTCTGATAAGCATGAGATAAAAATTCCCTTTGTTTCTTGGGATTCCAACTGTGGTTCTCCATATTCTTTGATTAACCTTATAATCTTCATTCCCCATCTCTTTGCTGTGTACTTTGCAGAAAATGTAAAGATAATTATTATGGTATTTTTATAAGGTGAACATAAAAAAGGAATCCATGTTTTCTCAATGTGTACTGTGGGCCAGGCATTGTGGTAGGTAAAGTCATATATTATGTATCTCATATAATTTTTACAGCAATCCCAAAACATATGTATTATTATCTCTATTTGATATGAAAGGAAATTTATGTTCCAAAATAATGAAGGGGTTTATTCAAGATAACATAATTAATGGATATTAGAGTTTCTCTAGCCATGTCCCATCATCTACCATATTTGTGTGCAGACATGGCCCCACACATCTATGAGTGAACTGGGTCACTCTAGGGAGTGTCAGGGTATACAGAGAGAGCCAAGCTGTTTGGGGGTAGAAAGTTACTCTCTGCCTGTCAACAAGCAACAGAAGAGAGGACACCTGAGAAAAAGGAAGAAGATGGTCACAAGGAGAAAAAAGAAATTTGTTTTTAAATAAATAATGTGTTAGGAAAATACCCTCTCTGCATTAAAAAAATTTAAAAAAAATAAAGAAATGTGGAATGTCATTAGCAATGTTGCTTTCTACTACCATTTTTACTTTAAGAAATTGTTCTCTAATTAATCTTGATAATATGAAAAAGATCCCTGGTCACTGTTTTGGATTTTGTTTTATATCAAGAGAAAGAGCTCATTAACACCTACTTACTACAAAACAATCTAATGATTTTCACTATACAACAAATGTTTTACCTAGATATGAGCTTCAAACAAAAGGAATAAATTGAGGACACACTGAATAACATTTAAATCCAATTTATTAAACCTCTTTAACTAAATGTCAATGATCCCTTATTACTCTCGGTAATAGAAACACATAAAAGACCATGTATCTACATTCAAAGAAATATTTAGCTTGCGGAACCCAACATATAAATGTATTAAAATTTAACTATCAATCACCAATGAATGCAATCACCAATGTGAAAGAAAACATCAATAGCTACAAAATAAAATAAATATTACAGACAATAAAACTGTGACCTCAGAGAAGGAGAAATCCTCGTGAGCAATACTGGACACCTGAACTCCTAGTTCAGAATATTGCTGATTAGATCAAATGTCTTTCTTTTTCTTTGAGTCTTTCTTTTTAATGGCTATATTGAGATATATTGTTACACAAAAAAAAATGGACATGTTTAATGCATATAATTTGATGAGTTTGCATATATGCAAACATCTTTAACAGACATATCCAATACCTTCACATTTCCTTACATCCGTTTCTTTTTCTTCCTTTTTTTTTTTAAGTTTTCAATTACAGTTGACATTCAATATTATTTTATATTAGTTTCAGGTGTACAGCATAGTGCTTAGATATTTATATAATTTACAAAGTGATTGCCCCCAAAAGTCTAGTACCCACCTGGCACCATACATAGTTACTACCACATTATTGACTGTATTCCTATGCTTTACTTTACATCCCCATGATTATTTTATAACTACCAATTTGTATTTCTTGATCTCATCACCTTTTCACCCAGCACCCCAACTCCCCTCCCATCTGGCAACCATCAGTTCATTCTCTGTATTTATGTGTCTGTTTTTGTTTTGTTTGTTTTGTTCTTTATATTCCACATATAAGTGAAATCATATGGTATTTGTCTTTCTCTGTCTGATTTATTTCACTTAGCCCTTCTATCTATTTCTTTTTCATTTTTGTTTTTGTTTTGTGATAAGAGCACTTAACTTGCGGTTTACTCTTCTAACAAATTTTTAAGCACACAATAAAGTATTGCTTACTATAGGCCCTATGCTGTACACCACATCTCTAGAACTAATTCATTTGCACAACTGAAACTTTACACTAATGAACAAGTCCTCACATCTCCTCCTACCCTCCGTCCCTGGTAACCACTGTTCTAGCCTCTGCTTCTGATTTTGCTATGTTAGGTACCTCATGCAAGTAAAGTCATGCAATATTTGTCCTTCTTTGACTTGCCTATTTCATTTAGCATGATGTCCTGCAGGTTCATCCACGTTGTTGCAAATGGCAGAATTTCCTTCCTTACCGAGGTGGAATAATATCCCGTTGCATGTATATATCATTTCTTTATCCATTTACATGCCGATGGGCATTTGGGTTATTTCCATCACTTGGCTATTGTGAACAATGCTGCAGTGACCATGGCAGCACAGATGCCTATTTGAGCTCCTGATTTCAGTTCTTTTGGGTTCATGCCCAGTAGTGGGATTGATGGGTCATATGCTAGTGATAGTTTTAGTTCTCACTGTTGTCTATAGTGGCTGCACTATTTTACATTCCCATTAACTGTGTAAATTTCCAATTTCTCTATATTCTCGTCAATATTTTTTTTTTCTGTTATTTGTTTGTATAGTCTCTGAAAGGCAGTATCAGAGAATGAGAAGATAAACCATAGACTGGGAGAACATATTTGCAAAAGACACATACGATAAAGATTATTATTCCAAATATTCAAATAATTTAAAAACTCAACCATAAGAAAACAACCTGGTTAAAAAATGGACCAAAGACTTTAATGGACCTCATCAAAGAAGACACACAGATAGCAAATAAGGACATGAAAAGATGATCCACATCATATGTCATCAGAAAAATGCAATTTAAAACAATAGTAAGATACCACTGAAAACCTATTAAAATGACCAAAATCCGGAACACTGACAATAGCAGAAGGCTGTTGGGCAGCAGAAATGCTCATTCATTACTACTGGGAATGCAACGTGATAAAATAAACTTGGAAAACAGTTTGGTAGTTTCTTACAAAATTGAACACATTCTTACTATATCATACAGCAATTGTGCTCCATGGTACCTATTCAAAAGTGTTGAAAACTATGTCCACAGAAAAACCTTCACACATGTTTATAGAAGCTTTATTCATAATTGCCAAAAGTTGGAAGAAACCAAGATGTCCTCAGTAGGTGAATGGACAAATAAACTGTGGTACATCCAGACAATAAAATATTATTCCGTACTAAAAAGAAATGAGCTATCAAGCCATGAAAAGACATGGAGAAACCCTAAATACTTATTACTAAGTGCAAGAAGCCAATCTGAGAAAGCTACATACTGTATGATTCTAACTATGTCACTCTGGAAAAGACAAAACTACAGAGACAATAGAAAAATCAACCATTGCCAGGGGTTGGGGGTTAGTGAGGGGCAGGGATGACTAGGTGGAGCACAGAGGGTTTTCAGGGCAGTGCATGCCATAAAGTCATTATGTCAGTCGACACATGTCATTACACATTTGTCTAAACTCACAGAATGCACAATCCCAAGAGTGATCCCTAGTGTAAACTGTGGACTTTGGGTGACTGTGATGTGTCAATGTAGGTTCATCAGTTGTAACAAATGCACCACCTGGGTGAAGGATGTTGATAATGGGGAAAGCTATGCATGTGTGGGGGTAGGTAATATATAAGAAATCTCTGTACCTTTCCCTTTAATTTTGCTGTGATCCTAAAACTGCTCTAAAAAACAGTCTTTTCTTTTTTTTAAAAATGCCACTTAGGCCTTTTCTGAGAAAGTAGTATGGGTGTAAGGGAAGGAGAAACACAAAATATATGTAGATTTTAGATACCAATGTACAACATATGAACATTAGCGTAATTAGATTTCAGAATTTCTTCTTGCATTTTACTTTACATTTTAATTACTTCATTTCCATTCAGTTGTTTTATTTTAACACATTAAAAATTATATTAGTTAATAAATCGGTGACTATTCTTAAATTTACAGTGGGTGCAATATTTGAATGTTGTTGCTACTGAACAAATCAGAAGTAACCTGCACTGTAACATTTACTAGATTTTGTTTTTCAAATCCTTATTTATTTATTTTTTTTTTTGAGGGCAGTGTCACTGGCCCTCATATGTGGGACCCGAACCGGGGCCGCTGGCTTCCCAAGCCAGCACTTAACCACCATGCTGCTCGGCCAGCCCCAAATCCTTATTAAATATATCTTGAATTACATAATGTGTCTGCAAAAAATATTACAGTTGTAACCTGATTTATCAAAGTAATAACTGACTTCAGTTTTATACTCTTACATCAGTGAAATAAAGGGTTTCTAAAATATTAGTGCATTTGGAGGAGGAAAAAGCAATCTGTCTGATTACACCTCCTACCACCTCTGAAATTAATAGCTTATATTCTTCAAAGTATAGATAGCTTGCTTTTTTTAAGCAAAACACATATGCAGACCTCAGGGCATGGTGAGTAAGAAAGAAGTGTGAGTTAAGAAAAAAAACATTCAAAGGGTGTTTGAATGTTTGAAGGTATTTGTAACCCTGGATGAAGAGACAAGAGAGGAGGCAAAGATCCTGACAGGAGATAAGGATGAAACAGGTATAGGGACTCTCAATATGGAATAAGGAAGGCCATTTTAGAAGTTGGATGCCCCATAGCCAATTCTTTGTTTTTATTCTATAGAGATGCAACTTTAAGGACCAACTCTGAAACAGGTCTTACAATCCCCTTGTTATTATTTCCAAGTGCACAGCAACAGTGGAAGCCACAGGTTCCAGACACTGTTCCCGCAGAAAAGAGAAGGGCTACCCGAACCACAACTGCTTTGCTTGAGCAAAACTTAAGGCTTTATTGCGTTATACCACTGTGATTTCAGGATATATTTGTTAATACAGCATCACTGCCTACCTAATTAGCGCTGTAAATATACTGGGGAATGGTAGCATTAAGGTGATAACAAAGTAAAGATAATGCAAGTAGAATAGTCTAAGTATTCTTGAGGTTGAGAAAACCATCTATAAACTGAACTCAGTCAGTGGAATTGGTACTTTGGTCTCTAAATGACAAGGTGGAATGCAAGCCATTTCAATCATCACTAGGATAAACGATGTAGACAGATACTGGCTTCATGACGTGGGTTGACGTTTAAAACACAAGTAACCTCAGTGACTGGGTTTCGAGAATAACAGCCTCCATTTACTGAGGTATTTTAACATGTTTGTTAGTGTGTTAAGCATAGACTATCTGGCACTTCTCCTTCAATTTAATGCTCACAAAACATTCTAGATTAGCTGTTATTATTATCTCCATTTTTAATTTAAGAAAGTGAAGCTTAAAAAAGAGGTTAAGGACTGACCGAGTGGCATGGTGGTTAAGAGCTGGCTTGGGATGCCAGGGGCCCGGGTTCAGATCCCACATATGAGGGCCAGTGACACTGCCCTCTTAAAAAAAAAAAAAGATGGAACAGAAACTTGAACCTGGGTCTTTTAAAGTTATAACAGGAACTCCTCCTAATCGCTGTACACACTGCCTCTCTAGTACATAAAGGTATATATATATCAGGTAACCTCAACCTAGGGTTTTCTAATCCATAGCCAGATATATTTTCCATTGAACCACTGGTCTTGGACACTAATGTATATATCCTTATGGTAACAATCTCTTCACATTCCATTAATCTGTATAAAAATTTCTTTAAGTCATCTTAATAATTAACAGTGAGCAGAGATGATGATACTTGATTTTTAAGTCTCACCACTAGGCAGTTAAAAGAACAATGTCTACTCTGCCATAGAAGGGAATGGGTATCTCACCCCCTGTGGTGGCCTGGATGGACCTGGAGGGTATTGTGTTGAGTGGAGTATGTCAGACAGAGAAGGACAGATTCAATGTGACTTTGCTTATATGTGGAAACTAAAGAACAAAATACACAAACAGAACAGAAACAGACTCATAGATACTTAGAACATTTTGATGTTTGCCAGATGGGAGGGGTACTGGGGGTGAGTGAAAAAGGTGAAGGTATTAAAAAGTACAAATTGGGTATTACCCAGTAGTCATGGGGATGTAGGGTATAGCATAAGGAATATAGTCAATAATATTTTAATAACCATACATGATGTCAGATGGGTATTAGATTTATCAGGGTGATAGATGGGAGAGAGTTGGTGGCAGGGTGAAAAAGTGAGGAGATTAAGAAGTACAAATTGGTTATCACATTATACCCTGCCTGTCTGCCTCTCTGCACCTCTCCATAAAGACAGATCATAACTTCAATATTATACTTACTGTATATATCCTCACTTGGCACCAAAGGATGGCTGGTCAGTCAGACATGGTTAAGATCCCACGAGAGGGACAACCCAAGCCAGATGCAGTCACATGGATGCCAGTGGGTACCCGTGGGTGCATGTGAGTGCCACGGGAGAAATCAGGGAGAGGAGAAAAGGGGTATAAACCCCTTGCTTCAGGTTCTGGAAGCCTGCCTGTGAAATGACCTATTGATATGATAATACCTGTACTCCCTGCATTCTTATCAATAAGCCCTGACAGAGGAAACTTCTGTCTCTTAAGAGATGCATGACCATAACTTCATGGGGCCACTGGTAATGGCAGTTTGCAGGCTTGGGAAATTAGGCCTGGAGGTTAATTCTTGGGTGTGAGACTCACAGACTGTGGAAGCTACATTGACCCTTGATTATGTGTAAAATAATAAAAGGAATAGTCAGGCCCAATTCGGGGCTCCAGTCCACGAGGCTGAAGTCCCCTAACCCCAAACTGTTTTCTCTCCTATTTTGTGTCTCCTTTTGACTGTGATGGTTTCTCAAACTCCTTGTGTTGGATGACCTTAATAGTATTGAGGATAATGGCCAGGTATAGAGTAGAACACCCACATTTGGGTTTCATCTGCTATTTTGTGGTTATGAGTTTTGGGAGGAAAACCACAGGGATAAATGGTTCATTATCATCACATCACATCACATCAAGGGCATCTGCTCTCAAAATGATCTATTACTGTTGATATTAACATTAACCATTTAGCTGAGGGAGAGTTCATCAGGTTTCTTCCCTTTCCATTATGTAATCTTTGAAAGGAAGTCTTGACACACAACCCATACTCAAAGAGTGGGGAATTATGCTCCACCTCTTTGAAGGTAGAGAATATACATAAAGTATTTCAAATTTTTCTGCACAGGGGATTTGTCTGTTTTCACTCATATATTTACTTAATCATATCAGGTGTCGGTATGGACACATAAATATGTAGTTTATATATATTTTGTTATAATCCATGGTTTAGTTGGTTGTCCAGAGAAACAGAATCAATAGGATGTGCACATCTAGAGAGATTCATTTTAAGAAATTAGTTCATGTGGTTGTGGGTTTTGGCAAATCCAGAAGGGCAGGACTGCAGGCTTGAGATCTAGGAACATGTTCCTGTGGCAGCTTGAGTCCAAAGGCAGTCTGGAGTTTAGAGCAACTGGCTATTTTGGCTAATAACTTTGCAATCATTACAGTTGACAGAATTCATTAATTCATTGAGTAAAAGTGGGAAAAATGCCTCATTTTTTTCTTTCTAAAATGTTATAAACATTCTGGCACAACTTTATATGCACACTGGGTCAAAAATACCAAGTCAATGTCAAAACTGACTTCAAAATCATATATATGTTCAGCTCTATTTTTCGTTTAGGTGTTTTAAAAGTATTTCTTTTGTGTCTACCTACAATTGATAGGCTCTGAAGAAATAAACTGTTCTGTAAAATATTTTTTAAAGTATTTCTAACTAAAAGCTAATTTAACACTAATAGACATAAGAGTCCAATTTTTTAAACTACTGACTTTAGGTTCAATTCTTCCCTAAAGACTATCAATGTACATTGTTATAACCACATTTTCCCTAACTGGTTAAAATGCAAAATTTTGAAAGAAAGAAAAATAATTTAAAAATTATAATTTACATGAAATAAAATTAATTTAAAAGTGTATATTTAATTACACTAAATACAATTGATATTGAATATATTTAATTAAAAAGTATATTTCTAGGGCCGGCCGAGTGGCGCGGTGGTTAAGCGCTGGCTTGGGAAGCCAGTGGCCCCGGTTCGGGTCCCACATGTGAGGGCCAGTGACACTGCCCTCAAAAAAAAAAAAAAAAAAGTATATTTCTAAAAGCATAATTGATATGAAAATTTAGGTCTTATACAAATGCTCTGATTGTTCTCCACTGACTCTTAGGATTGGTTAAGAAACTCGGAATGGATAAGTGAATTAACGCTTTTCATTTTCTGCCTCTGGTATCCTAAACTGTTCTCTTCCTTGAGGAAAACACCATCGTCAGTAATATGTGCAAATGAAATTATTCCCGGCTGCAACTGTACTCTTCCTCTTATGGAGAGAATATTTAGTGTCTTTAACCGTGAAAGGCAGTGAACACATACATGAGGATCTTGAGCAGATCGATCCCCATTTCAGACAATAGATTATAGTTACAGGCCAAATCTAAAAGAGTTAACACACGCTAGCAAGATCAAGACTTCCTGTCCCTTATAGGAAATACAGTTCAGTGAAATCAAACATATTTAGCCAACTTTTTCTAAAGTTGGAGCACTCACTAGTGCATACAGAATTGGTCATTATACATGTAAGTAGCTACTTTCTTCAGTGAACATCTGTTTGCAGATCTCAATGTGCCGGTTAATAGAAAGGGAGTTAGCAGAAAAATGCTAGCATCTGTCTTTTAAAGATTTACCTTTGACACTTAATATACAATACACAAACTTCCACTGTCACCGAAGCACAATTTCTATGCCCTAAAAGCATTCTCTGTTTTAAAAAATTGAGAAAGGAAAATCAAATGTAGTCATAAGCAGCTACTATATTCTCATCTCTCAGGAAAGTGCCTATGAATAATGTAGAAATATGAGACAAGAGCCTTACTCTTGCCAGATTTCTAACACATTTAGAAAGATAAAAGTAAATAGCTAACTCAAAACATCAATAGCTCAAAACACAGTTGTTGGCAAAGAACTCTGAGAACAAAGGATTGGGAATTTTGAGTTCGAAAAGCTGCGTCTCCATGCCCAATGTAATGAAAGTGTCAAAATGAACTTGGGCTAATGACCGAGCCCCCAGTTTCCACTGTGATCCAAGGAGATAACGCTACTACCTTATTGGACTCCACCGTGTAATATTCCAAGGAGAGTCGCAGGTGATTGGAGAGCCACAGCACCTTTAATTTCCACAGGGAAGAGATCTTTGTCTGTTTTCTTCACTGTCTTCTTATTCCCTTGACATCATCTTTCGCAGAGCAGTAGTGTTTAATTTTAATGAAGGCAAGCTTATCGATTTTTGCTTCTATTTATCACGACTGGTGTGTTGTATTTAAAGTTATTGCTAGACCCAAGGTCATCTAGGTTTTCTCCTATGTTATTTTCTAGGAGTTTCATAGTTTTGCATTTTACATACAGGTCCCTGATCTATTTTGAGTCAGTATTTATGAAGAGTGTAAGGTCTATATCTAGATTTGTTTTTGTTCTTTTTTTTCACCTAGATATCCAATTCTTTCATTCTCATTACATTGTCTTATTATTTAATGCTTTGGTTCTTACTATTACCAGGTACCAGATATTACATAAGTATTTTGTAGTCATTAGCTTATTGAATCGTGACAACAATCCTATGTGGTAGAGACTATTATTATCCCCATTTTTACAAATGAAGAATCTATATTTATTTTACTTTCAAAAAAACACTAAGTGCTGGGCCGGCCGAGTGGCACATTGGTTAAGCGCTGGTTTTGGGATGCCAGCGGCCCCGGTTCGGATCCCACATGAGGGCCAGTGACACTGCCCTCTACAGCTAACAACAGCTCCACCTGGAGCTGGGCTGTGCGAGCCCCGGTGATGGTGTGGGCTGCAGCCCCTGCTGCAGTGGGCTGCCATAGGCTACAGTGAGTGGCCCGCAGCCAGCGTGAGCAGCTGGCAGCCAGCGTGAGCTGCCAATAGCCGCGGTGAGCGACATCCAGAGGCCAGCGACCGATCTGCCTCATCCAGGAAGAGCACAATGACGATACCAACAGTGAAGCAACATCCTCCACAACTAAACTGAAGAACAAAAAGACAGCAACTTGTCTGTTCCCCTTCCCCGATTCCCCAACGCTGTTCCCCTCCACCAATTCCCCAATAAAATCTTTAAAAAACAACAACAACAAAAAAAAACACTAAGTGCTAATTAGTGCTAAAAGCATACTTAGCACTTCAAAGTATTAACTTACTTTGAACCCTGATAACAACGCTGTGAGACAAGGACTGTGATTTTCCACAATTTTTAGGTGAGGAAACTTGAGAGACAGGAAGGTTAACTATTAATACTTCACACAAGGAAACAGTACTATTGTAGTTACTAGTGAAGCAGGAATGTAAACCAAGACATTTAGTTTAAATTATCCCAGATCATTGGTCCCAGATCAATCATTGGTTCCAGATCAATATTTACAGTAGTTCAGCTTCTTGTCTAAGAATGCACAGACAATAACTGGTGAACAAAATTTAAACCAAGGTCCAACTATAGTATCACTATTAGACTCAAGTAAGAGGAGCCTGTGTCCTGGGCTCTGTACTTTAAAGGGCCCCTCTCTGCTCTTCCTCCCACCAAGCCCCTTTCCGTGCACTTGAACCCTAACCCCACTTTCGGTAACATACTGCAAGCAACTAACAATGAGAACCTCTATTTTCAGGTCAACTATGCCTGCTCCTGCTTCCACTGCTTAGGTGTCTGCTAAGAGCTTCCTGCAGTGTTATATGTGACACCACCCCCTCTCCCCCAGGTGTGAGAGGAACCTGGACAGAGCTTGGACATGCAATCTTAGGACTTCCACATGTATTTACAAGAGACACCTTATAATTTAGGACACATCCAGGGCTGAGAAGAAAAGAATGGGCAATGGTGCAGAGGCCAGCAGCCTCTTCTCTTTGTGCTGCCATGTTTCAATGAAAACCCCAAGGATTTTTGAACATTGAATATAGCCTTTCAGGTCATTATGAAAAATATTTGTGAAGGTAAGGAGATATAGCAAATTTTATCAGTTTCTTAAATTTTGTACATTCACCTGTTGAGAAATGTGGCTTCCATCTGGACTCTTGCTAGGGTCCCCCAAATGTTAAGAGTGGACCTGTGTAATTCCAATAAATACTAATTTCTAATCCTTATACCATTCTGTTTCTTTTCCACAATCTTTCACAAGGTATTATTTGTGAATTTTGGCAATGAAATGCCCTTACTACAAATTTATGTGATACTATATGTTGTGTATGGCATCAGAAGTTTTCTGAGATATTCTATTGTGGTACCAATGCATCATATTCAAAAATTTTTAGTAACAGTAAAGACATAGTATATCGCTTGATCTGAAAAATGCTTATAATTTGCAACAAAATGTAACTTCAGAGAAAAAAATCAATATTACATCAGCTCAGAATGTAGCAAGAATATATGAAGGAGTTGCACATACTAAGATTAGCCACAAAGAATACAGAAGAAAAGACAAGTACACAAGGCCAAACTTTCTTATTAGAGGGGGAATTCTCAATAAAAAAATGAATCTTTTCATTACAAGTTAATATGCCTCCATTTTGAAAAATGGGTTTTAAAAGACCTAGTCTCACATGAGTAAAAACGATGCTCGTGGCCAACCCAGTGGATTAAAGCCATAGGCTTTTGGAAAGGAATGAGCGATTACTGAAAAAGTTCAGAAACTTTTAGTATTCATTTAAAAGCTTTCTATCTGATCATTTTTAATAGCTTTTCTATTGGAAGGTTTTTATTTTATGAAGGTGCAATGGAAGTGCTGGTCATATCCAGTTCTTTAAAAACATTCCCAATTTTAGAGGTACAGGGAAACTAGAATCCTAAACTAGATCTCAGCTTTTTCTCTCCTTATACTGTCCTTTCTGAGCATGCTGCTATTTCATGGTCCAGTTCAATCGCCTAGTTAGAAATGCTGAGAGCTGCACTGATATTGAACAACACCTGTCTTCCTAATTCTCCATCTTTATAACAGGGATCATCACTCATCTCTATTCTATAGGGTAAGTTCAGGTTATTGAGTTTGAGAGTGATCTCTATACCTAGGCCCGCTGATTTCAATCTTGTTTTTATAATCACAGTCACTAAAGTTAACAGCTTTCTCATAATATCCAATATTTGTGGTTCACTGATATATTTCTACGCCACTCTGGACTAATATTCACACCAAGATCACAGAAATAGAAAGCAGATTATGTTCATACTTCTATCTTCTTAATTCAGTTCTTGCAACCAACAGCATCCTCAAGTCTAATTCCCTGTTTATTGTGTCTAAATTTGGATGCTATGTTTCTTAATGTCCGAAATCACTACATTTACTGCTAATAGTAATAGCTAACATTTACATAAAGCTTACTATGTGCCAGGAACTACTTAAGCATTGTAACTCATCTAAACATTATAAGAACCCTATGAGGTGGGTAGTATTCTTCTTCTTCATTTTACAGATAAGCTTTTTGTTCTGTTGTCCAGTTATCAGTTCCCTCCCATTTAATTCAATTACATATTCATTCAGCAAATAGTTATTAAGCTCCTGCTCTGTGCAAGACTGAACTGTACACACAGGGAACAACAGCAAATATACACATTCTCTTCTTTCACAGAGGGTGTAATCTAGTGGACAAAACAGGCAAAATCTAGGCATATAGTAAGTGCCTTAGGGTCACAAACAGGACCATCGCCATCATACCAGGAGGGTCTTGAAAGACTTTCATGTATAAGAAGCACTCAAGCTGAATTTAGAAGGACCATCTAGAAATTAGAGAAAAATGTTTGTGTGAGGTACAGAGTGTGTCTGTGAGTGTGTGTGAATGTGTGAGTGTGTGTGTGTGTGTGTGTGTATGTGTTGCAGATGACATTCCAGGCAGAGGAAACAATATGTGTAGCAACAATTTTGATTATGTGTTAGCAAATTACTGATCTGTGGCAAGATGTAATTTTGATGAGATGGAAGTTTTAATCAAAAAGTTGGTGGGATGCAGTGGGGGAGTGGGGTGAGGGTAGGGGTGGTGGGATTACTTAGCTAGTGGGAGAGCCCAGCTTTCTAACCAGCAGCCATATCTCAAAGATGTTATTTTTGTCCATACTGATCTAGCTGATCATGAATTTCACTGTGAGATAAAAATACATTTTATGAGTTTAGGAGATTATTGATTTAGTGAGTATATACCCTGAAAATGTAACTATCGGAGAGAGAGAATAAGAGAAAGAGAAAAGAGAAATTACTCTAGGAAAAGATAAGAAGCTTTGCAATTGTTTCTAAATCAAAGGCTACATAAAGGTCTTCCAAAGCACTCATCTTAGAGATTCTTGTTGACAGTAAATTCTCTTTTCCAACCTGCTAGCTTCTTAATACCTAATTGGCTCTAGTTGGAATAAATTTATTATTTTCTTAATTACCTCTTGCTACCAACAAAGGATGTAGATATGCCCCCACTGTTAAATAGAGAAAACATATTACTTTGTATAATAAATTCACATTAATTTTTGGCTCATCCATTCTCCATGACTCTTAGTGCAGGAAACACATTTAAAAATTTTCCGATGGGAGGTTTTGATCAATCGTGGGGTCAGAAAACAGTCCACCCTACCTCCCCATCCCCATATGGACACTTGTAGTAAAAACACAGCTCTCCAAAATAAGCTCTTCACCAATTACCTCTCCTCTCTTGATCTTCAATCTAAGAAGTGAATGAAGGGGTTCACATGTTGTAGGACCTTTTGTCCTCCATTCCATTTGTAAAATATGTATGGGTACAGGGAATGTGTTTGGTCTGACACTCATTTTTGTCTCCTCAAAATAATCTAAAACTGAGCCAAGAAGAATTTCTTTCTGACATGTTATTACATAAAAAACTAATATTAAATCCAAACAATATGAATTTAAACATTTCTTTTAGAAATCTCTGACATCGGTGGATTATTCAAGCAATACTAAAATTAGGAAAATAAAATATTTTTCAGAAAGTAGCCTTTAAATATCAGCACTGGGTTTCAGACCCTTTTTTGTACATAGCAGGATAAAAATAGCCAAAGCAATTGTTTGAAAACAGCTGAATGAAAAATTTATAAAGCAAAGCATGTTTATAAGAGAATCATAGATCAGGAAGAGACCTGAGAAATCACCTACTTCCTCTTATTATAATTTTGCTAAGAATGTCTTATAATAATTTCTAATGAAGGGTAGTCTATGTTACTTAAAGTAATCATAACTCACCCAGCAGTGACACAGAAATGGTTAATAGCCATTAAGACCTGTAATAGTTCTATTGCTTCTAAGCAGGAAGTATATAATCTGATCTGAAAAACAGAGGTTCTTGCTTTTATAGATTCATAATTCCTTATCTGAATTCTTTAAGGGAAGATTGTTTTGGAGTTCAGAACTTTTATGATTTTAGAAAAAAGTGAAGTGCATAATCTACGTGTAATATTATACCCTCAGTGGGGTCTGAGGCAGTCAGTATTCTCTAATCAAACACATTGATGTTACTGCAATGAAATGTGTGACTATGCACACAATAAGTGGGAGGAAGAAAGGCCATTAATAGATTCAGATCAGTTCATTTCAGGTTTTGCCATGAAATACATTGTAAAATCTTTTCATTTGCTGAGACTTTAGATTCTAAAACTGTGGTCATAGGGTTGTGACCTCATATCACCTTGAAACAGAATATTTAGCCAGCTGACCATAGAACACAGAACACTTAAGTTAAAGACATACAGGAAATCTCAGAGCCATGTAAACAGAAAATGAAGTTATTCTCTAGTACTAAGTAACTAGTTGCACATTGGAAGGAATTTAAACTTCCTTGTCAATAAAATTGAAAAAAAGCCTGTTTCTCTTTTTAAAGGGAATTGTGAAAAAGTGCACAAAAACTCCTAGGATTACAATAGCAAGGGATACACACTAAACAATAAACAAAATCTAGAAAACTGAAGGAGATATAATTTTCTTAACCACTTTGGTAAACAGATTTCATCAATTTTTCAGGGAAAAAGAAAGAATGGAAAATGAAATCATGAACCTATATTATATGTTATAGTTCTGAATATTTTAAAGCTAATACTCTAGTAATCAGTGTAGTGTCCTCAATCTATGCTGGGATTATTGGGCATTGAGCCATGAATTACTAAAATCAGAGTTGAAGAATCTTTATATTTATTTGGATCATTCAGACTTCTTCTCAGCTCCACAGCTAAACGAATTTCTAATGCCAGAGTAGGTAGATTTGGGGATTACAATTCTGTTAGGCTGTTGCTTATTGTCCTGCCAGATTCTTGTAACCATGTGCCTCCTATTTCATAAGCATAAGGTGTGAGATAATATGTAGAGATAGATAATCAATTAATAATAGCGTAATTTTTTATCCTGCCCAATTCCAAAAGAGATTATTGCTCAAAATTAATGCACAGTTATGATAGACCTAAACTGTGGGCATAAAAAAATAAAGAATACAAAAATGGGGGTGGGGAGATGTGCAGGAAACAATATTAATTTTTCTCTAAAAAAAGATAAAGTAATTGAGTGCAAAAACTTAAACATGGGCTTCCAAATACTCATGACAAAAATGATGGATGTAACTCAGTGAAATAGGGTCAAGATTCAATGATAGAATTTAGAAATTTCCCTTATTTTGTAACTAATATTATGAATTATTTGTATATAAAATCATTTTTGGCATAAGAGTTTTGTCTCTATCCTTTGAAATATCTATGGGCACTACATACAGATATAATGAGTTTGAAGAGGGTTACGTAGGTTTTTTAAATTCCTATTCTGTTTTTATTTTGCCAAAAACTTCAGAAGTCAGTTTTTTAAAAAAAATAAACAGACAACTGTTTAATGTTGTCCACAGGGAGGCGGGGAGGGGGAAGCAGAAGAGGATAAAGGGAGTCAAATATGTTGATGGAAGGAGAACTGACTGGGCGGTGAATACACAATGCAATATACAAATGATATATTATAGAATTGTACACTTGAAACCTATATAATTTTACTAACCAATGTCACCTCAATAAATTTAATTTTAAAAATGGTGTATTCATAGAAAAAAGACAAAATAAAATACACTAAAAAAAATATGGAATGCAGAATTGAGATCACTCATCTAGATAGAAAGTTAGGCCACTTGGTTCAATTTTTACTACAATGAAGAATATTCTATAAGGTAAAACCATTTCCACACTCCCTTAGTAAAGTGCTTTATTGAGAGGTTATCAAAATTTAGTATAATTTAAATAATAAAAGAGCACTGTAAAAAGTTAATTTTTGTGGCTTTTTTACATCAAAATAATTTTAAATAAAAGTATTTTTTAAAATGTGTTTAATGAAGAAAATAATATAATTTCAAATTTACTTACATCATTGAGTAGCCTTTGTATTTCCATGGTCTACTGTGAGTTTCTCAGGCAAGTGCACAAACACACCACAAGATGCATGACACGGGAAGCAACAGGTTAACTGTGGAATATACCTGGAGTATAAATTTTTCTGGACTACATCAGCACACTGAATTTTGTGTTAAAACAAGATATATTTTAAATTAGAATGAAACATCTGCATGATCCTTTAAGTAAAATTCTATACCTCAAAGGATGACCTTGCTGTTGAGAGGGACACACAGGTCACATTCCCAAAAGTGGGCAGCCTCTAGGAACGGCTCAGGAGAACTTGAGATCTTCCCATAGTGGTATGCTGTCCCTTCCCCCACCACCAGCCAGAGGAAATAAAAATAACTAATGCTCCCATTTATGAAAAATTATACAGTAAGGATAAATGGAAAACTGCTACTTTATTGTCTTTAACACACAAAGTGAAAACAAGGAATACCCTGTAGTCCACTTTCTCAACTACATTGTTTCCCTAAGCCCCCCCAAGCCCACCCCACATATACAAACTTTCTAGAGAAGTCCCTGCTTCCAGTACTAGGGTCACAGTTTACTTTGCTCTACAGAAAAAATTTAGGAAGAAAAATTTCAGATGTACTATGCTCAACCATATGATCTTCAAGGGCAAGGAATCTATGTGATTTCTCTGTGTTCTCAGGACCACATAATGTCTAAGAGCAAATGAACGTTTATTATAATAAAGTTTGTTTATTTCTCTCTACTTTAATATCCCAAACCCCCAAAATATATAAATTTATTTTCAAACTTTTCACAAAACAAAAGTGCACACAGAGGTCTTGAATACAAATGATTTTCTTTCTTTCCGGCCTTTTTAAATCAGGATGTTCTGCCACTTTGCCATTTTGGGGCACAGCTACTGTGGCCTGAAATACTTTAGGGTCTATTAGGGTCTCCTGAATTTCCTCATTAGAGAGGAATTGGGGTGGCAATCTGGTTAGACATGGGAGATGGGAGAACTAGGAGAAAAGTCTTGAAGCTAAAGTTTATCAACAAGTACATTACAAGGGCCGGCCAAGTGGCTCAGTTTTTAAGAGCTCGCTCAAGAGTGCGAGCTGAGCTCTGAGCAACGGCGGTTCGATGCCAGCCCAAGCTGAGTTGCCATTGAGCTGCCAACAGATAGCAGGAAGGCTCAGCTGAAAAAAAAAACAAAAAAAAAACAAACAAGTACATTACAATCTTTTGTTTCTTGGGGAAACAAATTTTTAGTGCTTCGGTATATAATAATAACAAAGAGGTTTTTCTTATAAGAATTTACTTGAAAAGCCAGTATTTTAAGATATTCATTATGAAGGAAGCCTAAACAGAAGAAAATGTTATTTTAAAATATTCAAACTTTTAAAATTGTAATAATACATCAATTATAATTAACAATACCAATATTGTAAACAAAAATTAGCTGAGTAAATGAATTTTTAACTTTTTAAAATTTAAAGTGAGTCTTATTGTTTTAAAAATAAAACTATTCACAACTCTAACATTTATTGTCTCATTGCCAATATAAAGAATACATATATATCAGTGAATGTGCATTGTTTTTATATGCAAATTTAAAAGTGAAATGAACTGTTTAATATTATAAAATATCCATTAGGTTCCAGGTACAGTGGCTGTAAATACTGTGCTAGATTGTGAGTAATTATAAATTGGAACATACAGAGAAGCAAAAAAAATGGGTACTCAGCACTACTGTGAAAGCTTACTTGGTATGCAAGAACCGTTTGCATTCAGGCTTGTAGAGGAATAATTTGACAGATTAATTAATTTGTCTTTTCTCTTAGGCAAGCATTTCTGTTTTTCAAATCATCCTTGCCCTCCAAAATAATGTGTTCTTAACGTCAGCAGTGACACAAGCTATGTATCTTCACAGCATGAATGCTATCATCTTATTCCAAGAACATGAGGCAAATGATATAGAAAAACACTGTGCCAGGGCCCGAATCGGGTTATTCACAAGTGTCTGGCACATGAATACCTCTTGGTCCAACCTAAAGGTATCTATTAATATAAATTTTCTTTCACTAGATATTACAGTCCTCCTGGACATAGAATATTATTTTTTTGTCCAGGGCTGCCCTTCACATGGCAGGCCTCCTAGAATCCTTAAACCATACCTACCTGATGCTAGTGGCACCTCCAATCATTTGGGCAACAATATAGACTCGCAGACGTTTCCTAAATACTCCCATTTGATTTTATAGTTCGCACTGAAATATACTGTCCTAGAGTAAATGAAGTTAGAGCTAAGAACTATTAAAATTTAGACATTAATGCTCATGTGGGTTCATTTAAACTTAAGCTGGTAAGACATAGCTTTGAGTTACTGCTGTAAGGATGATACAGACAGTTATCAATACTTTTGCACAACAAAAGAGCTGTTGGTGCTCAGTGCTGTGGCAAGCTTCCTTCTGACCAACCAGAAGTTCATTTTCAGTGGGATTATAAAGCACCCATTTATTAATCATGACTATTACTGCTTCACCAGCATATATATATATATTGGCTACCATGCAGTTGTGTAGATCCAGGAAGGCAGAAACGTGACATGTATATGACATGACTCTTCCCGTGGAAGATATGACACACGCTTCAATCCCCGCACACTTCCTACAATGCAATATGAGTTTTCTCTGTTCTTCTCAGATCTACATTCCAAGTAGTCACAACCAGGTGAGATAAGTAGACTATGACATGACATTTGTTTGCCATCCTTCATGTAGATAGAGAAAGGTTAATAAGCTATTAATGAGGCACAAATGCAAATAAAGAGTATTGCTAACTTCATTTGTTAAGTACAAATCAGGATGTTCTGACATCCTACAAGAAATGCTCCTACAGGTCTAGGCATTGTGGAATCACCATAAGACGAATAGAGAACAATAGCACTACAGGCTTTATTCTCAGGCAGAAGCAGTCTGTAATTTATCTGACAGCTATGCAATCAGTTAGCCAGTGTACTCCAAATGCCTCTTTCAGAAAGAGTACTTGCATCAAAATTACTGAGAAATTTATGGGCTGTTCCAAGTAAGAAGGAGTAACAGGTTCCACCTACCTGTCACTTTAAAATATGCACAGAATGTATGGAACAGCTATTTGAGGACTCTGAAAGTAAACAGCAGAAGGCACACTGAGAAATATAATCAGTATTTGAAGTGCGTCATGCGTGAGCTGTGTGTGTGAATTTACTTCTTCTTCTTCTTCTTCTTCTTCTTATTATTATTATTATTATTATTATTGTTTTGCTTTGATTTAACCCCAACCTGGACTCAACATAACTCTAAACATGGAAGTGGGCAATCATATCGATAGTGAGGATTCCATAAGAAACCCTCTGATTCTGACTCTAAGAGTGGGCTGGGCTTCTTAATGCTCACAGGTAGGGTACAGAATCCCTTGTTTGTTTGTTTGTTTTCTTTCTTATCCTCTAGTGTCCCAAGCATCAGACTATTCTACAGCAACAATGGTGATAATGCAGCTCATGGGACTAATTCTCTGAGGAAATGGAATGTTTCTCTCCTGATTAGAGATCCCAAAATGGTGGGACAAAGCTTCCATGTCTTTCTTCTCTCTCTCTGTTTTCCTGTTTGGCCCTGAATGAGATCATAGTCATAGCAAGTGTGCAGCTTGAGTAAGGTAAATGAAACCCAGATGTTTGGCCAAAAGACAAAAAGGAAACCAAAAGAACACACAAAAAAGGCTGGAAAGATCAGTGAGAGGGAAGAGCTTAGGAAAGCAACCTCATAAAGTTGTGAGTGTGAGGTGTGTATATATATGGATCTGACACTACATAGCATACCAAAAATGTTAAGAATTGAACTTCAGAACAGATTGCTGCCAGGGTCCAAATAGCTAATGTGTAGTGCGTACATGGGACAGATCAAAATAACACTACAAAAGCTCTGAAAATATAGCTGACATTGACACCAAAACTCACAGAAAGATGGTTAGAGCTTGCAGCCTGAACCCAAATTGTTCAATTACCCACTAAAACAAAAATATCCACATTTTAATGGGATATAACCCAAAACTCAGGTGTCATATCATATTTAAAATGTCCAAGATACAACTCAAAATCATTTGGCATACCAAGAGACAGGAAAATTACATCTCACATGAAAAAGACAATTAGTAGACACCAATGTCTAGATGACATCGATAACAAAATTATCAGAAAAAGACTTTAAAGTAACTTTTAAAAAGTACTCTAAGAATTAAAGGTAAAGACCTTTGAATTAAATGGAAAAAAGAGACAATTTTAGCAATATATTTATGATATAAAAAAGCAAATGAAAATTTTAGAATAGTAAATACAATAACTGAAATTTAAAACTCAAAAACTCACTCAAGAGTCTCAATAGCAGAATGGAGATTATAGAGGAAAGAATTAGTGAGCTTGAAGACAGAAGAATAGAAGGTATCTGATCTGAGCAATTGAAAGGAAAAAAGTGTGAAAAAATAAATAAAAGATAAGGACCTGTGAGAAAAATAATCAAAAAAAATTAACATCAATGTTTCTAAAGTTCCAGAAGGAGAAAAGAGAATGTGTAGTGCAGAAAAATATATTTAAGAAACAATTTGTGAGAACATCCTGAATTTGGCAGTAGACAAGAAAAAAAAATAAGCTCAGCAATTCCAGACAGGAGAAACCAAAAGAATCCTTATCCAGACTCATCACAATCCAGCTGCTGAAAACTAAAAGACAAAGAAAAAATGTTTTAAAGTTTCCAAAGATGAGTGACACATTACTTAGAGAGCAGTGGTTCTCAACAGGGATGATTCTGCCCACACCCCCAACCAGGGGAATTTGGCAAAGTCAAGTGTCAATTTTGATAGTCACCACAGGAGAAGAGGTGCTACTGGTATCTAGTGGGTAGAGACAAGGGACACTGCTAATAAACTTCTTTCAATGCACAGGAAAGCCTCCACAACAAAGAATTTTTCAGCCCCAAACATCAATAATACAAAAATTGAGAAACTAATAGGAAAACAACTATTCAAATAACAGAATTTCTCATCGGGACCCATGGAGGTTAGAAGACAGTAGAACAACATTTTTAAAGCACTAAAAGCAAAGAACTGTCAACCTAGAATTCTATATCCAGTGAAAATATCCACCATCAATGACAATGATATAAAGTTATCCTCAAATGAAAGAAAAATAAGATTTATTGTCAGCTGACTTGCTCTTAAAAAAACTATGTAGAAACATGTAAAATATATTAATGACAAGTTAAAATGTAATATTAAAGATGTTCAAATTAAAAGAAAGAAAGAAAAAAGAAAATAGACAAATGAAAAAGAGAAGGACAAAACAAGAGCTGAATAAAGAAACCATTCTCAAAGGTTACATATTAGATTCTATTCTTATGATATTCTTCAATATAACAAAACTACGGTGCCAGAGAACACCTATCATCATCAGGCGTTAAAGTTAGAGGAGAGTATGAATACAAAGGGACAACACAAGGAAATTTGGGGAGGTGATAGAATTTTTCTGTATCCTAATAGTGGTTGTAGGTTCACAAATCTATAAATGTGCTGAAATTCCAGGAAATATAGTAAAGGGTCCACTTTACTATATCTAGATGTATAAAAATAAAATATAAACATTCAAAATCTCTTAGAAAAAAGAGACAATATCAACTGTAGCAATGTACTGAAAGCACATCTTTTTAGAAAAGGGAAATTTTTCTTTCCAAATTTGTAAATCAACTGCTACAAAATATTGCATAACTACTTCAAATGCCTCTAGGACTTAAACTTTTTACTAACTGTTTAAATTAACAAAATAACAATAAAATTAACAACATAAATAAAAATTGTGATGCATAGACCAACATTTTGTTATGTTCTCACATACTGACATGTAAGCCAGCCTGACACGTTATATATGAAAAACAAGACTATTTTTGTATATTCATTGACTTCTTCAAATTCCAAAAACAACTAAATTGTTCTCAATTAAAAAAAAATCACAAATATATATATATATATATATATATATATATATATATATATATATAAAATCATGTAAGCATTCAAACTTTGTTACTGTAATTTCACTTCTAGAATTCTTCATATGGTGCTATAGACTGAATATCTGTGTCCCTATCAAAATTCATATGTTGAAACCTAATTTCCATTGTGATGGTATTTGGAGATGGGACATTTGGGAGGTGGTTAGGTCATGAGGGTAGAACCCTCATACATGGGGTTAGTGCCCTTATAACAAAGGCCCCAGAGAGCTCTCTCACTCCCTTCCACCATTCCAGGACACAGAGATAAGATGGCTGCCTATAAACCAAAAAGTAGGCTCTCAGCAGACACAGAATCTGCCAGTGCTTTTGATTTTGCACTTCCCAGCCTCCAGAACTGTGAGAAGTAAATTGTTATTGTTGTTCTTTTTTTAATATAAGCCTCCTAGTCTATTGTATTCTGTTAAATCACTCTGAATGGGCAAAAGTTTATGGAAATAACAGAAGCATAAAAAAGTACTAATTTCATTTAACAATTACTTACAAAAATATGAACTGTAAAGAATAAGATGGAAGGAAGGTAGAAAGAGATGGAGAGAGGGAAGAAAGAAGAGAGGGAGATAGAAAGCCACATAAATGTCCAATAGAAAGATTGATATGTTAAATCAACAGAGTGTAATATAATAATCATTCATATTATGAAGTCCCACATGACACAGAAGAAAGAATTATATAATTTCAAAATCACAAATTCTGTGGACATCATTACTATAATTATTTAAAATGCATATGCATGTGCAACTCTCATCTGTGAAAGTGATAATATCATTACAAGAGCAATATTATGGAAGTTTTTTTCTTCTTTTTAAAAATATTCTTTAATTTGCTATATCTCTAGCCTCAATGATAAAATAAAATGCTTCAATTTAGAGCATACATGGTTGGCTAATTTATAAATTTACACACATAAAGTTATTCTGTATCATGAAAATTATGGTAATTATAATAGTTTACTTTTAAATAAATCTTTTTTTAAAAGAGTGTTTTAATAGGAGACCAAAAGGGAAAATAGTCATTTTTTGTAAAAAGAAGATAAATCTAAATAATGCAATTTATATAAAATTGACTTAAAGAAACATTTGCCAATGCTAGTATACAGTCAATTGCATGTCTGACACCAAATAAAGTAGGCAACAAAATGCTAACTAGCATGAATGAATCAATGAATGAATACAATTCCATTTTAGCTACTTTTATTCGAGCTCTATCTCAACATACTATAAACCCAGAGAAAGATTAAATACCAATTCCCAGGTCTTTGTTAAGTGATTCATATACGTGGAAGCAGAAAATGATATACAAAGATTAGCCAAGCTTTGTGAACTAAAAAGATTAAAATACAGGGCAGATAAGACTGAAATTAAATATATGTACATTCATGAAGAAAAACACAAGAAAATTCAAAAACTTGGAATTCTCTCTAAATGTCCAGTTATAGTCAATTCCTCTATACCCCCATCCATCTCTCTCTCTCTGTCTCTCTCTGTCTCTCTCTGTCTCTCTCTCTGTCTCTCTCTCTCTGTCTCTCTCTGTCTCTCTCTCTCTGTCTCTCTCTGTCTCTCTCTGTCTCTCTCTCTCTCTCTCTCTGTCTCTCTCTCTCTCTCTCTCTCTCTCTCTCTCTCTCTCTCTCTGTCTCTCTCTCTCTCTCTCTCTCATTATTACTGCCATAACTGATGAAATAGGTTATCACCACAAATCTGGTTATTATGCTTTAATCATTTGTATTTCCAGAGCTTGTATTAGTCATGAAAACCAAGAAATGGTAAAACTTTAAAAGAAAGTTTAGGCTTAAAATGGAAGCAGCCCCACAGGCTTGGGCATGATTACACACTGCCTGGTGAGACATCTGACCACTGGGTTGCTTTAAGTCATTGAGAATACCCACTCTGTAGTTGAGGAAGCTGAAATCAAAGGAAGTTAAGTATGCCCACTCGTGTTAGCTTTGACCCCCTCAAAAAAGAGAAAAGAAAGTGAATAATTACTGAACACTCATGAGTTTTCCATCTTGCATACATGATATCAATTTTTCTAAACAACCACTCTCTGAGAAAGGTATTATATTCTCCATTTCTCAGGTGATAATATTGAGGCTAAATTTCGTACATTTCCTGTATTCCCAAGTTTACTTATGAGGTATTAAAACTGGCTCACTCCATCCTAATTATTTCATGTTTCTCTTTCTCTGTTTCCAATTTTTTTTCTTTTTTTGGGGTGGTGGTTGTTGTTTTGCTTTACATTAAAACACTAAAGATGTGAACAACTAAAAACTATTGAAAGGAACAGAATAATACTGTCGTTCAAGCATTCAGTTTCCAGTAGGCACTGATTACCTGATTACCAATAAAGAACAGAATGCTATACTTTCTACCAAGCAAAAACAGGCAGCTAGCTGTGCATGACAGCTTTGGTAGACTATGGTGGAGTAAAGATGGCATAAACCATGGGATGTAGGCTGCAACATATTCATTAGGGAGAAAAAGTGTATCCTACTGTGGAACATACTCATGTTTGCAGATAGAAAGCAAAATGAAAGCAAAATAAACTATACTTAAAGTCAAGAGAATCTTGTCTCCCCATATCTCCTGCTACTCCTGGCAGCCGCATGGAGCAGCTGCATGAACGACAAATCCCGGCTGCACATAATGGAGATCCTTGGCAGGTCCAGCACAGGTATGCTATTCCTTATTTGTCATTACATAAGAATGTAAACAAAAGCTGGAGAAATAATGGGAAATACACCAATGATCAAAATATTCTAATCATTTATTTTATTCTTATTCTTTGAGCAATGGTACTTTTGTTATTGGCACAGGTCAATGAAATTGCATAAATTATGCACTTTTATATCTGATTAATTAAAATCATAGAACTCTACAGTCACTCTATGGCCTACACAGTTTAAGTCCCTCACTTTATTATGTGATACATGGGTACCCAAAAGAGCAACCTCGAAATCCATGACTAATATTAAATGTGTGGTTTTGTTTTTTTTAGATATTCCCTCTCCATCCCCATTAGCCTAGGGATGTTGTGTACTCACTTCTTCATCAAGGATCCAACTGGTTTCTGGGATTTCTAACTTTGTTTTGATAAATTCTATAATAATAACTATATTATTACCATCTTAATTCAAAAAGGGTACATATCAATGGAATTTTCAAAATATGCTTGTACAAATACTTGACTATAATAGTCTTTTATTAATTGGGAGAGATTGAGACAGCCTTTAACATATACACACACATACACACACACACACACACAAAATCTTTAATAGGAATTTTCAATTACATTGATATTTATCAATGAAGTATTTCTTACACTTAGTAGAAATGAACATTTTGTGTGTGTTATCATCCTTATGTGATTTTTAAAATCACATATTTACTTGCAGAATAATCTTACTATCTTAAGAGACAGATGCAAACTTCAGAGTTTATTTAGCTATAAACAACTGAAACCCCAGCAAATAATGACTTAACACAACAGTTGTTTGATCTCGGACTTCCAGCCTTCAGAACTGGGAGAAATAAATTTCTGTTATTTCTGAGTTACCCAGACTGTGGTATTTTGTTATAGCAGCCCAAATGGACTAGAAAATTGGAACTGAGAAGCTGGATGCCATTGGAAGGAACACCTGCTTCCTCCTGTAAGAACTTCTCTGAGAGATCAGGTCCTCTGGGGTCAAACAGTTCCTTTTGTCTCTCTGCCCAAGTATTGTACAGTTGGTTTTAATGAGCAGGGTTATGACCTTCAGGGAATGGCATCGGGAGAGGTGTTCATATTACCTGGGCTCTGGGAGGCAGCCCGAAAGTCCATCTTATCTCTGGTGCAGTCTTGCTCCAAGAGCCTCCCTGGGCATAGTTTCAGGGAAGCTGATACCCTGTGTTACAACCATCTCAAGCAAAGAAGCAGGCAAGTTGTCCCTGACACCCTTTAACACAGGGGGATGTCAGCTATTTTGCTTCTCTCATGATCCACTTAACAAGTTGCTTGCACATCTGTTACTGACCATTTTCAAAACTTGAAAATGTTAAAAGCTTCAGGGACAGTGAAGTCCAATTCACTGCAATTATATAACTTCTAAAACTTAGGACCCTTTAGCAAAAACCTTGAAAATCTACTGCAATGTAAACTTGCAGCTATATATATATATACAAGTGATATCCAGCAAGGGGCATATCTATCCTAGCCTTAGGGATTATGTGCTTGAATTCCCTTGAACTGCATTTATTTGTTTATTTATTTATTTATTTATTTATTTATTTATTTATTTATTTTTTTGAGAGCAGTGTCACTGGCCCTCATATGTGGGACCCGCACCGGGGCCACTGGCTTCCCAAGCCAGTGCTTAACCACCGTGCCACTCAGCCGGCCCTTGAACTGCATTTAAATTAACTGGACTACTCATGATAAGAATTCAGTTGTTCATTGTACAGTAAAAGCCACTGTAGACCATTAAAGTTAATGTGTGGAATAGAAATGTAGCCACCAAAAGGTATGGTCTGCTCTAAGAAGCATCTATGCTGAAACGCAAGAGGAATATTATATTTCTCATCATTTGTTCCAGTACCTCAGCCCCTGTGACTGCCTGCTCTAATTATGTAATTACAAAAATTGTCTCCTGGGAGACCACTGGGAATTTTTTTGTTCTGCAATCTCATCTGATGCAATTACTTGCAAAACTTCAGAAGTAAATTAGGTTACTTTTCCATTTTTCTACCTGGTTGATTTAGAGCTATAACTGATGGTGATGAGTCTCAAATTTTAATAAAAGAAACTTTTCACCCAGGACAGCTCCACTGATAATAAACAATTCTTTTATTGCAGCTAAGGAGTGAATTTTGCACTAATAAATGGCATAGAGTAGATTTTCATTGTGTGTGTGTGTGTGTGTTTGTGTGTGTCATGCACACATGTACTGACATCCACACTAAACAACCTCCATTTCTTCATGCAGTCTACTCTCCACCCATCTCCTCCTAGATCTCTGCTTCAGAGGCTGACTTGTACGGGCTACACCAAAGCTTTTGGTACCCTCTGGCTTCCACTTGGATTTGCCCAACGAGTAGCCTCAGCAGTTGCTCAAAAGGAGCAGTAGAGTGAGATAATTCAGATTAATGTTGTCTCCTTTCAAGTAACTTGTCTCTTGATCAAAGATCTTAGCTCCTATCAAGATGGACGTCTTATACGATCCTGTCCATAGTCTGTAACAATTTCTTCCAATTATCCTTTTAGGCCTGGGTCAAAGAGATGGGAGATGGTCATGGTGTTTAGGATTTTTAAGATGCACCAAGTCCAGAAGTTTCTTTCCTACCACCTAAGTAGCAAGGGGAAGGAAGCACAAGAGGAAAAACACAAGAACTCTGACTTCCCTCTAATGAGTTTCCAGATGTCAATGGCAAAAAGGATACAAGATACAGTGCCTGGGAATAAAGGAGTTCCTTCTTGCTGAAGGATTCATTATAGAGAGGAGATAAATGATTATCAAGACAACTACCATGAAAATATCTACTCTGACCAGGGGGTTGCCCAGAACCAATTATTACAGAGATATTGACTTTCAGGGAAGTAGAAATTTCCTCACTTAAGAATTTCCAGTAGTTCCCTGCAATTTTTATAATGGTGAACACTGAACCAAAGAAAATAGGTATTTAATAAAATTTGACTAATCTGAACATTTTATTACGTCTTTGTTAATTATATCTTTTACTATGCATTGTGTTTGCTTGGCCTCAGTGGCTTAATATTTATACTCATGCCAACGAATCCAGCTTCTGTGTTCACATCTGACCTAATTTAATACTGCAGAGATGCCCAAACTCACATAAAAAAATATGTGCCCTCTAAATTGATTCCTGGGCAAAATCCAGGAGGACAACCAATTCTTCATCATTTCAAGATGTAAGAATGACCCAATTCATCCACAGTAGTGGTTTTAAAACCAGGCACCTGAGCCCTGAGGCATTGTAATGAGATGGTTAAGAACATTTGGGTCAAGGCCATCAGGCAGACCTGGCACCAGCCTTGACTTTAACAGTTACTGGCTGCATGACCCTTGCAAGTTACTGACCCTCAAAAAGCCTCAGTTCCACCACCTGTAAATAAGTAAATCTGTGTATAAACATAAAAATACTTACCCCACAATATCACTGAATTGAGTACATGAAAAAACAATGCAGGCAAACTAAGCAGAGAACCTGGTACAGAGTAAAAGTTCAATAAGTTCTAACTGTTATCATCTGTTGGAGATGCCTTAAAAAGAAAGGTGAGACTAAGTGAAACCCCTACTCTACCTCCCAAAGCAACTCTGCTGTTATCCGATTTCCATTTTAAGCTTTCAGGTAAGATTCTATGTGAAGAGAGATTTTCACTATGTGAAAGAAAAAAAAAAAAAGGATAAACATCAATGCTTCAGGAAAATAATAATAATCAACATTCTTTGGGTATTTTTCAGAGGGTAGGCACAATTCTGAGTGCTTTCTGTGCATTAATTAGTTTAATTATTACAGCAAACTCTGTGGTAGGTACAATTATCTACACTTTCTAAAAGAGCAAAATGAGGCGTAGAGAATTGAGGTAATTTGATCAAGGCTTCCAGCTATTAACCTGGATCTGAACCAGGCTCTGAACCTAGGGATGCCAGCAGCAGAGCCCAGACACGTAGTCCCTCCTCCCCCTGCCTCCCTGAGTGGTAAAAGACATTCTCTGTAGACCTCAAATGCCTCTTTCTCTCTAGTGTTGGAAGGGAACTGTTACAGCATTCATCTCATTGTCTAAAACAGAATATGGACTGAGAATAAAAAACTTGCAAAGGCAGCAATCCAGAACAAACCACATGGGGCCAAAAATATTTCCGGCAGCCTGTATATGTGTAAAAGACTAGTTCAGTGCTAAGTCATAAACTTTAAATGTAGGCAGGCCTAGTTCAAAGCAAAGGCATGGCCATTGTGCATGCATATTCTTTATTAGGACTCTCAAAGTGGCAATTGACAAAAACTTGACTCTTTACCACCATGAGGATTTAGTGACTGATTGAAAAGATAGTAGATGTCTCATAAAATCTAGAACAAGGCCAAAGGGTCTCAAGAATTGGAGCAGAGGACTCAGGACCAACAGAACTTTCATCTCTCTCCTCCTTACATTCATTCCCTGTGTCCCCCCGAGAACTGCCCTCAGCTCTGAAATTACATCCATACCACTCATGGTCAACAATAAAGGGGGAGTTTCCACTGCCAGCTCCAGCACAAAACACAAGGATCGACCACCCCCCTTCCCTTTCTATTCAACCACCCAATCTCTGCAACCAAGGAAGGGCACCCCTGTTTCCAGACAGGGAGGTCTGTCACCAGAAGAATGGCATCATGAGAATTTACCAAGGAGATAAAAACCACAGTTACCACAAGGACTCGGGGTTTTTATCTGAAAAGTCAGGCAATTCTGTTCACCCCATTGGCTTAAAATAATGATAAGGTGAGTACTGTATATAAAGCAACTAGCACACTGCTGATGCTGAATAAATATTAGGTTCCTCAAGTTACACAGCCCTTCCTCTAAGTCTTGGAAAGCTGCTGACAAGACCAGAAAAACAAGCTAGGAAGGAGTGTGTGTGTGTGTGTGTGTGTGTGTGTGTGTGTGTGTGTGTGTGTGTGTCTTTTATTTTGTAGTACTGGATTCCATGACAAAGTTCTACATGGCAGACATCTTCCCTCCAAGACTTAAAGTATCAGTGGGTGATAAGAGCTTTTCGGACCTGTTACTACCTCAAGCTGTGTAATATACTTGCATAACAGAAATGCCTTCTATACAAACCTTTGTTTCTACTTTTAGATAGAAATGTCTACTTTCAGCAGTTCTGTGAATTGAATAAAAGAACAAAGCGACTGTAAAAAACAAACAAACAAACAAAAAGGATTCAGCTCCTCCCACTCCTTCAGCCCCTGAATGGGCAGCATGGACTGGGGGAGATTGGGCGCACTCTGTTTTTCTAAGATGACCACTCCCTTTCCATCCATCCCACCCTCCTCAGCTCAGGTCTCGCCGTGGTGATTTGTGCTGTTGCTCTAGAGGCTCTTATAGTAGCTTACAAGCCATCCAGTGGCTTTTTGGCTATGTGGTCCACAGTAAGAAATACATTTTATATTTGCACTAACCTTCATTATATACCACTAAAATGGAATCAATTTTCACATCATGCCCTTATTAGATGTGATGTGCTCTCCTATCTTGTGTTTTCGCCAATTCCTCTTTTTTAAAGGGTCACTTATGGATCACTAAATTGACTTTAAGATCCTTTCAAAAACTGATGCTCAGTTTAAAAAACAACCAGTTTTGGTGGGAGTAAGAGACTGGGGGATGGAGATGCCGGATTTTTTCCTTCTGTATTCATTTTTTTAGGTCCACACTCACAGTTTTAAGGGTGCCCCCTTGTGGTTGTCCAGCGGAGAAGCTGTGAGGCGCATGCTATTCATTTCTAAAATGCATAGGTGGAATGACAAAGGGTGGAAAGGCAGCAAACAACTTGGTGATACTCTCACCCATAAGAAGTAAAACATAAAGGCTGATTAGCAGCATAAATGTCATATTTAAAAGCCCAGGATTTGAAAACATGTGGATCTGAGTACAAATCTATTTACTATGTAACAATGTTACATTACTTAACGCCTTCAATCCTCAACTGCCATATCTTTTGTAAACTAGAGATTAGAATAGCACAATACATTTTTCATAAAATTTTTATAATTAAGTACATACATTAACATATGAAAAATGGAAAAATGAAATCATCTCCTGTATTATTTAGGATGTACATAACAGTCTCCAACAAATTTCCTAAAACACAACCTTTGCATTTATACATTTTCAGCTTATCAGAGTCCAGTGCCTCTAACCCCCTGAAGCCTTCCCAAGATGTGACCAGAAATCCAAGTGCTTACTCTTGTCCAGAGCCTGCTCTCTCCATGTCTCTGGAGCCAGAGCTCAGGTATGTCCCTGGAGGCTGGAGGATCCTAAAACTGTTTGTGCCACCGGAAGTTGGTTTCTCTAGTACAATGCACAGTGCTATGTGAACATCAGGGCTAGTGCCAAAGCCAAAAGTTGATTGACTCAGATGGCACTGAGATATTCCAAAGGGATGCTCCGCTTGCCGCTGCAGGCATGTCTGAAGTGTGTGGCTAGATATGAATCTCCTTGCAACAGTGACTGATACAAGTGCTCGCTCCAGGCTGCAATGGATTTCTCAGGAGCGAGGGAGAGCATTCCCTCCCCTCAGTGCTGTGCTTGCAGAAAACAGTGCTGCTTTGGAACTCAGTCCACAGTGAACGCAGCACAATGGTGGGTAGAATGGGAGGAGAGAGAATAATATTCCTACACCCCCACTTGGGAATGCCACTGCTGCTTCAGCATCCTTCCCCTTCTGACGGGGCCTAAGGAGACAGTTGGAAACTACTCATTTAATTCACCCCATATCACTGTCAGTTCCTTGTAGCTTGAGTTCTTCTGGAAATGGCCAAATGATCGCTGAGTGATCTGGGGGAGTGGATTCAGACTGAGTATACTATCAACTCAGCTGGTTACAGGATGATGTCAATGAATTTAGGATCACGGACTCACCCCTGATTTTGTTTTGTGTGCTTTATGTAGACTTTCTACAAAAATCATAACAATAATGTCATAAACATGGTGTCTGTGGCCTCAGCTGACTACAGAAGAAACACATGGCAGAGTGGAAAGAGTATGAGCTTTGAAATCTTTTGTGGGTGTTGGTCATGTTTCTGTCACTTACTACTTTTGTTATCTTGGGCAAGTTATTATCTTTACTGAACATTTTTCCCTATTGTAGTGAATCCGCTATGTCTTCTTCATATATGTCTTTTCTCACAAAAGGAAGAAAAATATAATTGAAGCAAAGGATAAAAACTGCAAAAATAAACCAAAGAAAGCAGAAAACAAAATCACTGGGCACTAGATGAATGAATATGCATCATTCATTTGGCCACATGTATCTGAAACCCTTTTGCATTCAGGACAGGGTTTCTCAACAATGATACTACTGATATATTAGACTAGGTAATTCTGTTAGTGTGAGCTGCCCTGTATCTTGTAGGATGTTTAGCAGCATCCCTGGCCTCTACCCCATAGAAATCAGTAACAAATTATGCATCTCCCTCCACCCCCACCCCACTGACCAAGATATAACAATCAAAAATGTCTACAGACATGACTAAATGCTTCCCTAAACTACTGCTTTAGAAAATCCCTACCTAATTAGATAAATCTCATTTTCTCCTATAGAAAGAAGAACTTTCAAATTCTCATTTTCTGGTCTCTCTTGCAATGAGGTTCAGGGAGCCAGTCTCTTCTAATTACTTGCACCCATTCTGTATACTGAATCATACATTAGTAATGCAAAACCCCATAACTGTATAGAGTCTATTATGCAGAGGGTGGCATCTGTAGTAAGGCCATATCTGTGGTTAGCTACATCATATCCGAAGACAGTGCCATGCATCATTGTTGATGGTGTTTGCAGAGTATACTGTGGTGACCATGCCAGGGGAGTGCTGTGGTGTCTAGACCACACCAGTCCTTCAGTGTCATTTAGGCCACTGTTCTGGGCTACAAGTTTCTAGTCTTAGTTTTGTACCCTTTTCAGAGATTCTGAGAGCTGCTCTATAACCTTTCAATAAATTTTCTGCTCAAATTCGTTAGTTGCACTTAACAATTCTGATACATTAATGCATAAATTCAGTTGTTTCAGGAAGCTTTGACAAATGATTATGAAATATATAAAACATTCTTGCAAGCAAATGTTCTTGTTCTCTCATTTAGAGGCTGGCCAACACTTTATTGATGTCTACATGTTGGAAAAGAAACATCATAGATAGGCATTTCATGATGTATTATACAAACACATTCTACTGATTTTGAAAGATCAAGATTGCTTTTAAAGAGAAAAGCTAGAGTGACAGAAAAAAAAAGGCATGCCATGTGCTATATTTCTGTGTGTATTCTCTAAGTTTCCTGTACAATATGGCACAGTTATCCCTGAAAGATGGTAACTGGTCCAGTGCCAAGCTCATAAAAGGCTCTCAGGAAAGGTTTCGACTATATGAGGCACAGTATATGAAAATTCCCTAATCATATCTTTACCATTTTCTGAACAGAATGTTGCTTTGGCTGCTGATTTTAGAATAGAAACTATTTTGCAGAAAATCACATGGCAGAACTTTTCATTCAGATACCTACAAATCTTATTCTTAACATAAGATACCCTCTGTGGTTCAGAGCTCAGGGAAAGGGAATTGAAAAGATGCTGGGATGTTAGAAAAAGGACTCATTTATGTCTCTGAAGTTGTGCTTTTAAGCCAGGATCACACACTTCTTAGGGAGCAGGAAGGCATCCAATAACTACCAACCTTAGGCACCCTATGCTTATCATGAAAATATACTTAATTCTCTCACTTGCTCCTGCCTTCCCATCCAGGGACTTCTGATCTTTTGTCTTTTATCTTTAATTCTCAGCCTCATAACATCTCTGGGTTTCTTTTGTTTTTGTTTCTGTTTTGTTTTGTTTCTGAATCCTTAAGCTTCCTGGAAATTAACATGTACTCATGCAGAGACTTTTCCCTCATCTGTGTGCTTCAGATGCCCATCTGAAGCAGTCTAGCCCACTACATCCTGAGACAAGACCAATACCAAAAAAAAAAAAAAAAAGAAGAAGTATCAAAATACCACGTTTATCAGTGAGGCTTGCCCCTTAAAAGAACAAATTAAACCCAGTTTTAACAACAGGCATTTACCATCGCACCAAATCAGAAGCCTACAGGTAGGAGAAGCTAGCACTGGAGCAGCAAGTCAGTCTTGTTGTTAAAGATCCAGACTCCTTCTAGCTCTTCCCGCTGCCATGGCTCTCCTGGCAATGAACCCCAACGTGGCTGTGAGGCTGCAGCCACAGCTGGAAGCACAACAGCACTTGAAGCAGGAAACAGGGGTGAGGCGGCATGGGCAGAGTGGGTTTCTGCATACATGACTCTTTTACCTGGAAGGGAAATTATTCCCAGGATGTCCCCCTCAAACTCACCTTATATTTCATTGCCCTCCAACTCCCAGAACAGTAAGTATCATGGGACTGGGCACCCAATTATTACCCAAACCCACTGGGAACCCTGTTAGCAATTGTTGGATGCACAACCAAAAAAACGCCTACTGCTGTAGCACCGACCAGGAGTAGAGAAAGGCATGGCGCTGTGTGTTTCCTTCTTGTTCTATCCACTTTTGTCTCAAAACATAACCAGAGAAAAGCCAGGTGTTTGGAAACAGAATTGGAGTTTTCGTCAAAAGGGGATATTCAGTATTACTGCCTGAGTAAACTGGTGTATGCAATCTAAAACGGGAGTCTCCTGCTTGTAGGAGGGCCGTCTGGTCACTGCCCCATGAGGCAGCCTCTTTAGCCACTACCACCAAGGCCTCTGCTCTTGTTTCCTCTTATCACATCTGTGCTGCAGTCTGAGGCAGGAGGGATGGCAGCAGCAGCTAGCCGGGGCATGTATATGGAGGACAAGAATCACACCAGTGCTTTTGCTGCCGGATCTAGAAGCACAGCCCAGCATGCTGCGGGGCAACGGCTGCAGATGAAGAGAAATGAGCCAGAGGCGGATGTAGACCTCGTCCCTATGGCTCCGTACAACCCTGAGGAGCCCGCGGAGATCACGTTAAAGAAGAAAAGAGGGGTCCCGCTGAAAAGTTCTGGCTGCACCGCAGAAAATGCTGCTGCCTTGCTGGGATATCTGCTCAAAAAAGAAGGCTTTCAGACAGACACCGAAAACAGCATTCATCACAGTGCAGAAAAGCCTCAGTCAATATCCATGCCCACATAACACACTTCGCAATTCCTGGGTGAATGGAATAGGTGGGGCTGACATACTCCCCGCACAACAGGAACTTCTTAATGCAGTTTAACTTTTCTTGGTATTGTCTGCTCCAGAAAACAACCTTGAACCTGAGTCACCAGCATTATTCCATCTCAAATAAGTACATTTTATAAATCTTTATGTTAAAAGAAAAAAGCACAGTGCTGTTAGTAGGAATGTTTGTTTTTAAGACAACACTGGTGGTTGTAATAATGTACAGGAAAAACTTTCATTAGTATTTTACTCATCAGACAGCATAAAATGGGTAATAACAATGCTATTAACCTCTCGTGTGCTAAACTTTTATGCGTTATCTCCAATGGTTTTAAAAACCCCATCTTTCAAATAACTACACTGAGGCTCAAAGTGATTTTCTGATAACTGATACGAGATGAAGTTGGTCTTCAACCCCAAATTTGTCTGACTCTAAAGCCCTTATATTTGATATCTCCTAATACAGTTTCAATGTACTGGTGTTTCCCATAAAACCAGTTATCTGTCAAGCCATCTAAAAATAGCAAACATGAGGAAGAATGAAAGGGAAGAATCGTAAAGAAGATGAGTTGAATCTTGTCCTGTGAAACAGATGGGGCAAAGGCTGAAAAAAAGGTCTGCTGAACAAGCCAAAAATATAATGACCACTTCCAACTGAATGAGAGATGGACGGACGGATGGATGGATGGATGGATGGATGGATGGATGGATGGGCAGACAGACATTCACACGCACGAAAGAAATAATAGATACGTGACAGAATGTTAATAGCTATTTTACTTGGATGATCATATTATTAGTGATTTTTCTTTTTTCCTATTTGGAGCCCTCCTGTATGTGTGAATTCTCAGCCTCCAGTCCACCTTTCTTCAATTTGGAAAGCATGCAGAGCTATAATCTAAACCCCTCCCATATTTCTTGCAGCTAGCATTCTTGGTGTAAATCATGTTTTGCCAGTACTTGCGAGAGACGTGGAAGACAGAGTAAAGAAAGGACCATTTCCCTACCACTCTGGAGTCTTATTGCTGGCAATTTAGAACTGTGAGACTTTCCTGTAGCTGCACTTCATTGTCCGTGCTCCAGGTTTGTTATCATGAAAACGCAGTGACTTCATAGTCTAACTTCCTAATATCTGGATCACAGCATCCACTGCTCTTCAGTGTGAGAGGCAGTTGTCACAGCGAGTAGTAGTAGCTGCCTCCAAAACAGCAGCTCCACTGCAGGTCAGCACTGGATCATTCTGGGAACCAAGCCGGAGCGTCTGGCCCAGCTCCTGTTCTTTCTGCTTTTCCAACAATTATGGAAATACCTAATATCCTATATTAAATTTCTTTCTGCTTAAAATATGTAGAGTAATATTTGTTTTCTGCATTCAACCCTACTGATTCACCTATATTTCATTATATTGTGACTGTAAATCTATGTATATTATAACAAAAATACTTCTTTCAGATCTCATGCATTCCTCTCCTACACAAATTCCTTGTTTAAATGAAGCTGGTGCCTTTACTGCTTCCAGAAATGCCCTTTGTTCCTTCTTATAAGAATGCATTTGCACTGTCTCTGTCTCCCCCTTGTCTATCCAAGCCTGACTGAGAGGAACCATGGCACGTAATGCATCCGCAAAGAGGTCTAACATTCCTGCCATGTCCAGTGTGCCCAGGAAAGCAACAGCACTCCTTGTAGGGAAACGGTGGTGTCCAACATGGCATGACAAACACACACTGAGATGGGGCTGTGAGAAACCTCCTGGGCCCAAAGAAAATTTTATGTGGAAGAGACTTTGAAGAAGTCTCGATTTTCTTTTTGAGCTGGTAAGAACAAGAGCGAGGCTGATTTGGACGTGTATGTTTATATATTCTGATCTCTATGCACGATTTCATTATTATTCTTCTCTCAACAGAACTCTGAATGTTGGCAGTGCACACTGGAAATAAAAATAATCTAAGTCTTTATAAGGTTATGATTCATTTTCTCTTCTTTATGGAAGAAAGTTAACATTAGATTGTATTATTGTGTGCCTTTTTTAGGTTTATTTTTAGAGGAAAAATATGACCTCTAATAAAATACAATGACTGTGTAAACAGGAAGTTTTCAATCATCATCCTAGCTGCCAGCCCAGAATGCTACCCCACTATCAAAGGATAACCACTGCTACCAGTTGGGAGAAAGTCTGACATCTTTTGATGCATTTGCATATATCAATATTACCTTTTTTTTTAAAATGAGAAAACACTGTATGTACATTTAGCTCCTTGATACTTCTTTTAACAATATATCACAGACATAGCTCCATGTCAGTACACATTAGACTCCCTGATTTTTCAAACTACCTTAAAAGGCTGCATTGTGACCCACATCAATTTTGAGATTGTTTCCTCATTTGGGTTCATGGAAACAACCATATCTTAGTATACTTGGAGTTAATTTGATTTGAAAGAAACTCTTCCAATGAAGGTTTCATTTGCAATCTACCAAAAAATGTTAAGAACCACTTAATCTATATATTATAAGACCGGAGGGTAATTAATATTTTCGTTTGTAGTTTGATATAAAATCTGGGTCAGGGCATAAAAGTTAGGAGCTAGCATATTAAGTGTAAAGATCTTGACTTATTTTCCTACAGTTAACTGAAAATAAGTTTATGGAGCAAAGACCTCATTAACCACTTATGTTTATGGATGAAATTAAGAAGACTACTAGATTTGAAATACAGAATTTAGTCCACCTCTCAAAAGCAAATTAAACAAGTTTTACTCATTTAAAAACCTAAATGAGAACACATTTGACAGTAAATGTTATCAGTGATTTAGGAAAAGTTAGATTAAAATGTAATTGGAAATAGACAATTTCAATTATCAGACAAAATAATACATATGAAACAAGTTCCAGTTATATTTTATGTCCAGTATATCCCAAGGAGAGGCTGACAATATGAATTTAAGCTGAAATTAGTGGTACAGATCATGTTAGGAAATCACACGTAAAGTCCTCAACACAATGAAACTTAATCCCAAGAACTTTCTGAGGAGCCCCCACGCTATTAAGCATTGGCCTCAGAATGCAATCAACAAGGCAAAGACAGAGATGTCATATCTCCACGGGATCTCAAAGCTCAAAGGGACTTCACAGGCCACCTAATTGCCTTGTGAGTCCTTGAAATCCCTTTTCTAATCCCCACCAATTGACTACTAGTTTATCCTTGAATATCCCTTAATGATAGGAAGTTGTTCACCAATTTCAGAAATGTGTTCCATTTTTTTAAAATCTTATTTATTTGTTAGAAAATTTCATTTGATTGGACTCACACTTAGAAGTAGAAACTGAGAGGACAGCCTATGTGTCTTGGTAATCGGTTCGTGGTGTTTTTCTTTGTCCTCCTTCATTTTTTTGGCCCAAAATTTAGCATAATCTCTGCGGCCCCTTCCCTGTGTATCTTAGCTCTCTGTTTCCTCTGAGTAATATGTGAACATGTGTGTTGCAGGACTCAGAATAACGAGCCACTGAATTTTGGGTTCTTCGCTCCTAGGTTTCTTACCTTCTTTGTTTAGGGGCTTTCTCACAACATACTGGCTGGTGGACGTCGTCTTCTTCAGAGATTGAAAAGATGAGGATTCTGCTAACTTTTTTGGACCCCTGACTATAAGGGTAAACATCTTGCCAATGGAAAATATTCTGAACCCATAAAATCAATTACACTTTCCAGAGGCCTCTGATTTTTTCTTTGATCATTCATTCTATTAATATTTATTGAGAGCATCCCCCATGTCAAGTATGACAGTCTCACTGGCTGGGAGTACAAGTTAGAACAGTGAACACACCTCTGTCTTCCATAAGCTTACGTCAGAATCATAGCAAACAAGACACTGATCAATATGTCTGCATAAACCATGTCCAATTATAGAGGGGAGGGCCATAAAGGAGAGTGACCCAGTGCTGTGGAAGCACACAATAGAGAGTTCTGACCTAGACCTCAATGACAAGTAGGCTTCCCTGAGGAGGTGATATTTGAGTTCTGATCCAAAGAGAGTGGATCAGATGGAGATGTGGAGATGTGGATCTAGGTGGAGATGTGGAGAATTGCCTTGCTAACTGAAAGGAGAAGTTCACATAATAATCTGTAGGAAAAGGAAGCAGTCTGAAAAGGTCGTGCAGAAAGAAAATAATTGGGAAGGATGGTATGAGATAGATCTGGAAAAGTACCTTTTGGGCATGTTTGAGGTTTAGATGTTTATGAGAAATGTAAAGTTCTTGAAGGGTTTTAAGAACAGGAGTGAAATGATCAAACTTATATTTATAACATATCATTTTGATCTCATGAGAGAAAACAGATTGGAGGGGACCAGAGGGAATGTAAGTCATCTAATAGGAAGCTATTGGAAAACCATCCAGTAAGGTGAGGCTAGAGCGGGTTGGCTCATGGGAAATGGATGTGTTTGAGATATTTAACAGTAAAGTGTTTAGAATTCTAAGTGAGCCAGCACCAATTTTTAGAATATAGTTATTGTTTATATGAAGGTTTAAAACAAAGTTATAAAGCAGTTTAATTTCTGTTTCCTATTATTTTAAAGTGAGTAAAGACTTGAACACTGACAAAAGAATATACAAGAAAATTAAAATTAAATTAAATTTTCCAATCTTTAAGTATTTTATGTATTTTGCAAAAGTACACAAAATACAATAGAAGAAATATCTCAACTCATTTTTTTTCTAATTTGGACTTTTCAGAAAGTTCTGCAGGTTTCTAGATCTTCTAATTCCGTGTTTCATCTTCCCAAGAGAATCTTGGTGAAAGAACAGAAGGAAAAGAGCAAGGAATTTAGGGATAGCTGATAAGTGTTTACGTTTTTTAAAAAGTATAATCTTGAAATATGAAGATAAACAATAAAATAAAAGAAATTTTTTTAAATTTTTTCTTTGCAGACTGAAGGGAAGTATTTCTTCCTTTCATGAGCTGCTCAAAGTCCTTTTTATTGTAAGAAGTTTTAATACATTTGAAGTTTAAATCTGTAGCTACTGAAGATATTGAAAAATTTCAAAAGTGATGTCAGCCATACCCTGATTATAAATCCTGGAATCCAGTAAAACTAAAGTTGTGTATTTCAAATACAGAGGTTTTTAAAGATTGGTCACCTAGCACCATCTTCTGGCTATACAATAATTTGTTTTCTCCCTCACTACAAATTGTTACTGTATAAATATTGTGACTGTGGCGCCACCTGCTGGATTTTTTCTAAAAAAGAACAGGTATCCTGAAAAGTTATTGCTGGGAAATTAAGATGATTACATTTGAGGCGACATAACTTCTAATCACTATAGAAAAAAAAAAAGATAATATTTGCTAGGTAGCTAAACTTCCTGACTCTAAGATGTACTCCAAATTATTCATACATATATGTTAATGTTGTAAAACATTATGTGAGATTTTTTTTACATATATATATTTATATATGTGAGTTTAGTAACTCATTCTCTATTTCCTCTTTTGCTGTCCTGATATTACCTCTAGCCACATGAGAAATTATTCCCAAAAGTTTTAAGACTAGAATAAAATTATATTGAGCACACTTGAATATATTATTCCTTCAATCTTAAACTCCATGAACTAGACAAGATTAGCTCCATTTTACTGACTAGAAAAGAGTTGTGGTTTAGCTTCATTTAAAAATACCTTGTGCCAAAATAAAACATAGAAAATTTAGAACCAAGGTATTTTTTACACTGAAGCCCCTGCTTTATCTACCCTACCTGTTTTCGTGGCTACTTAATGGGGTGTCGCGTCAAGCATGACTGGGTTGGGCACTTTGAGAGGGCCGACGGAAACTAAGAAACAGAAATGATAGGCAAGAGACAAGGATAGTTCAAAAGCAGTGCTAGCCAGGGGACCCAGTGACTCTAGGACAAAGAGCCCGGAATCGAGCTTAACTACAGCTTTTATTGGGATACACACAAGAAAGTAGCATTGTATTTTTCCATGGTCTGTAAGTCACATACATCATTCCAGAGAACTTAGCCCAGAGTCAAATCACCCCATGGCCTGCAGGCTGCCTTTACTGAAAGTCCCATGACCTGTATACGTGCACCTCCTGGGAGACAGAAACTGCTCACTAAGAGGTCTAAGGGCAAGAATGCATGGAGGACAGATGTTATCATTTGTTCAGGTTTCACTTCTCAGGCAGGTTGTTAGTATTGTAGACAAGGGGTCTTCTGCCTACATTCTTCATCTCCATGATTCCTCCCATGTACCCCCTGGACTGTGTCTGGCTTGGGTTGCCCTGTCTTCAGCTAGGATCGTACCTGTCTTTGACTAGCCCACCCCTTTTCTTGGGGTCCCATGGGGAATTGCCATAAACGTAGTGAAAGTACTGTCTCCGTGAGGATCTGTTGTTAAGGAAAGGTGCATGGGGGCAGACAGCTAGGCTGCTGTATGACCACAATGGGGTTTGGGTAAATGTGGATTGCATATAAATATGATTTTAAAGCCTACTATAAGATTTTCTAATTTCTATTAATACATTTCCTTGTCAGGACGTAACAGCTTTAAGCCAAAATGACTATATTTTCTCTATTAATTATTCCACAGACTGAATGTCACACTTTCTATTTGTCACCCTGGATTTCATTCTGTGTATATATATCTAAATTCAACCATGACATTTAAATCTCCCTTACTGATATTTTGACAAAAAAGTCCAAAGAAATGATCAATAATTCGTCACTTTTTCTACAGCGTTGATTAGATACAACCCAAAAATAAGAATGATAAAATTTGTGAGTTAAAACAAAACAAAACAAAACAATGCTCCAATAATTTACTAATACTAATCATATTTAATATGATTTAACTTGAGCTTTTTAATTATACATTTCAAATGTTCTCTTAACTGGTAATATATGCCAATCAGGATCCTCCCCAAAAGCTGGGAGGGAGGACTCCTTCTTATGTAGTGGGTCAAATTGTAAAGGATCGTAGCCTGGCAGGATGGAGGTGGGTGCTGGAGGTCATTAACTGCAGAAAAACCTATCTGTAGCAGGACAAAGGTTAACCTACAAGAGGTCAACAGGCTATAGAGATGAATAATCATTATTTGACTAAACCAAATCCTCTTGTATTTCCCAGTCATATAAGCCAAAGTAATAATCCCTTTTAGTGTGTTAGTTTCACGTGTTTTTGTTCTTGAAAATAAAGGAATACTAACTAATACAGTCTCCAAAAATATGTGTTGACTTAATAAATGTTGAATGAAATGTTCTTGGTTAGTTCTAAGTTCTCTGAGCTTCATTTTTTTTATTTGATTTATAAAATAAAGGGACTCATACACTTTACCTTTCTCCTAAGGTTTATGGAGTTCAAATGAAATACAATATTTCCAAATGAAAGATTGAGAAACATTGTAAAAGTGCTGTATAAATGTCAAATTCACGGTTGTTAAAAAAGTCAATCCATGTGCCGAGTATAGTGCTTCTTAAAAATTGCACATGTTCAGAAAAGTTTAATCTGTTGCAGCATATCAGTTCTAACATATAAAGATAGAAATGGGGAGCTCTCCAAGGGTTTTATTATTTAATCAGTACTGTAACTCAATGTTAGAAGTACATTGATTAAATTAAAGTATCAGCATAATGATCACTGACATCTATTTCTCTCATATCTCATACAATAGGTGGTCAAAAGACCATGCTTTATAAGAAATAGCATTGCATTTACATTTTTTCTCTTATGTAAAAAAGTGAAATAGTTGTATCTTTCAGTATAAAGTGAGATCATTTCCTCACACTGGTTTTTCAGTTCCTGCTATTTGGAAAATGTCTATGAAATATTGATCCAATTCTTAATGTTCCTGGGATTGTATAAATGTCAAAGAACCACAAGAGCAATTCATATTTATTTCTGTGATGTTAAATACCCAGTGCAGTTTTGATAGATTAATGAAATAAAGATTTAAGATGGAAATCAGATGCCTTAAAAAAATTATATCTTCAGTAAAGATGAGCATATCTTAATACAGTCACATTTTTCTTGCTTAACAAATAGGTCTGTGTGCTATTTGGATACATTTCCAAACTCCAATTCCATATTATCTATTTTCATTTGTGTTCTCCAAATAGCAACTTAGTGTAGAAAATTGTATGACAGCCAAAACTAGCAAATAAATGAAGGAAGAGTTTTGTAATTCTTGTGAATTTGAATATACTTCTATGCTCTTACACAGGATGAGAGTTAGCATACTCACCTTTCCCATACCACTTTTCCCATGATTTGAGATTTTAAGACTTTGAAGTACTAAAGAGGAGTTCTTTCCATCAGTAAATTAATTTTGGTCTAAAATTAAATTGCATTGTGCACTTTTCCAAAAAAGTGTAACCTAAATAAACTGAAGATTGGAAAAAAAAAAAAGAACTGAATAAAAAGTCTTCAAATGAGTCTCTTTTTGGTCCCTATAAATTCACATAAAACAGTATGAATATATAGGAAAATGGACAGTAACAGAGAGATCTGACTTACTGTAAGAACCATAAGTTTTGAACATTATCATCCCTATTGTCAAGTTATATTTAATATGCAATTTCTAGACAGGCAATAATAAAAATGCAGCCAGTATTAAACCATTTAACACATGCCCTACCGACAATTGTAAAGGGTGACTATAAATCATTCATTTCACCTTTGCATTGTGAGTGCCTAAAATTTAATGTTAGAGGCTGGCCAAGTGGCTCAGTTGGTTAAGAGTTTGCTTAAGAGCACAAGCTCTGAGCAACTGGGTCACTGGTGGATTCCCACATGGGCCAGTGAGCTTCGCCTGAGCTGCCCCCGAGCTGAGCTGCCTCTGAGCTACCAACAGGTGGCAGGATGGCTCAGCTGGTGAGAGCATGTGCTCCTAATGACAAAATTGCCTGTTCGATGGTAGGCTATGCCATCTACGCAGTTGGGACTGAACTCGGCACCTTGTGCTGAACAGCCGCCCAGATGGCTCAGTGGATAGAGTGTGCGCTCTTAATAGCAAGGCTGCCAGTTTGACTACCGCATGAAGAAAGATAATAATAATAATATTAGATCCTGAAATTCAGGATTGTTTCTCCCAAGGGGAGTTAATTATCATTCTAGCTAAATAATCAATTAGTAATTTATCTTCATGTTTATATTATTTTCAAAAAAAACCATGAAACTATCATCACTTTTGAAGTATTTCTCTGGATAGAAACTAGACAACAGGATCTCCTGTCGATCATCCCTGATGAGGAACGGATCATCCAGTTTTATTGTGAGAGCTAATCACTATTAGCATGAAATGTCTTTTTTGTTGTTGTTATGCTATATTTAGATAACTCTGAAAATCCAGCCTACCCTTATGTGCGAAGATCTGCCTTTGAGGATGAAGCAAGAACCAAGGATCTTATAATGCAGACTTTCATAAGTCAGAGCATAAATGAGAACTAAGAAGAAACTGCTCCTACAGGTTCCTCTAGGCTGACTATACGTAATAAAAGTCAGAGACAGACTTGCGGGATGAGAAAATGTTTTGCATCATCAAATTAATTAAACAAGAAGGCCACTAGACTGCTGTGGTTCAAATGCCTTGGTGGCCCAGGTAAGCAACCCAAAATCTAATCCTGTAAATGCCTCACGGTTACGAAATCATGACACTAATGGCAACCAATCACAAACAGCCAACTAGTCTTTAAGCTATAGCAATCAAGTAATTTCCTTTCCTTGCCTCTGTGCTTCTTTTTTTTTTTTTTTTTTTAGCTGAGCCATCCTGCCACCTGTTGGCAGCTCAGCGGCAATTCAGCACAGGCCAGGAGTTGAACCGGTGGCTCAGAGCTCGAACTCTTGAGCAAACTCTTAACCAACTGAGCCACTTGGCCAGCCCCGTGCTTTTTCTATATAACCCTTTCCCCAGGCTTCCAGTCAGAAGCGGAAGGCTCCTAACACTTCCGGTTTGGCACTGACCAATTCCAAATGATTTTTGCTCAAATAAACTCTTAAAACTTTTAATATGTTGCAATTTATCTTTTAACAGCACCATGCTTTGGAGTGAGTGTGTGTATGTGTGTGTGTGTGAGAGAGGGAGGGAGGGAGAGAGAGGGAAAGAGACAGCGAGCGCTTGTGTGATAATCTAATAGTAAGACTGGGTTCTCACTGGTAAAGAATTATATTTGTAGTCCTTTTAAACGTTTTGAATTGTAATATAGGATTGATAAAAAGTCGAAACATTCCAACTAAGAGATAAAGGGATGATAAATATCCCCAACGTTTGTTTTATTTTTTAGGTTTTTTTTGTTTTTTTGTTTTTGTCAGCTTGACTATTTAAACTTTAGAGATCTAGCTATTATAGCCAGATGTGTACTTATGTGTACTTATAATGGTTAATTACACATCCATTTTTAAAACCACATTATATAAATAACATATTAATTTAAAATTTTTGCTTATTTCCATACCCACGTTATTTATCTATTTATGTTGTAAAAATTGTTAAAGTCTCCCTTTAAAAAACAAAAAAACCTTAGATTGTTTTACAACTGAACTCCATCTAACTTTTTTTTAAATTGAATATATTGGGGTGACAATGGTTGGTAAAATTATGTTTCAAGTGTACAATTCTATAATACATCATCTATATATCACACTGTGTGCTCAGCACCCAGAGTCAGTTCTTCTTCCATCACCATACATTTGACCCCCTTTACCCTCTTCTACCATATCCCTTCACCCATTAACTTCTGGTAACCACTAAACTGGACAGAATTGAAAACTCAGAAATAAACCCACATAAATATGGACAGATAATTTTCAACAAAGGAGTCAAAACAATACAATGGAGAAAAGAAAGCCTCTTCAATAAGTGGTGCTGGGGAAATCAGAATGCCACGTGCGAAAGAATGAAACTAGACTGCTATCTGTCACCATGTACCAGAATTAATTCAAAATAGATAAATGACCTAAACATAAAACCTGAAACAATAAACTGCATAGAACAAAGCATAGGCACTAAACTTACGGACCATGGGTTCAAAGAGGATTTTATGAATTTGACCTCAAAGACAAGGGAAGTAAAAGATAAAATAAATGAATGGGACTATACTAAAAAGCTTTTGCACAGCAAAAGAAATCATGAACAAAACAAAGAGGCAACCAACCTAATGGGAGAAGATATTTGTTAACAGCACCTATGATAAGGAACTAATATCCAAAGTATAAAAGGAACTCATACAACTCTACAACAAAAAGACAAAAAATCCAATTAAAAACAGGCAGAGGACATGAACAGACACTTCTCCCAAGAAGACATACAAACGGCCAACAGATACATGAAAAAATTCTCACCTTCATTAGCTATAAAGGAAATGCAAATCAAAACCACAATGCAATATCACCTCGCATATGTTAGAATGGCTATCATCAACAAGACAAATAATAACAAGTGTTGAAGAGGCTGTGGAGAAAAAGGAACCCTCATACACTGTTGGTGGAAATGTAAATTGGTACAGCTGCTAAGGCAGTATGGAGGAGGTTTCTCAAAAAGTTAAGAATAGAATTATCATATGATCCAGCAATCCGTCTCCTGGGTAATTACCAAAAAAATCTGAAAACGTTTATCCTTATAGATGTATGTACTCCGATATTCATTACAGTATTATTTATGGTGGCCAAGACATAGAAACAGCCAAAGTGTCCTTCAATAGATGATTACATAAAGATGCAGTATATATACACAATGGAATATTACTCCGCCATAAGGAAAGATGAAATATTGCCATTTGTGACAACATGGATGGATCTTGAGATTATGCTAAGCCAAATAAATCAGACAGAAAAAGTCGAGAACCATATAACTTCAGTCATACATAGGATATAAAACTGAAAGCAACAAAGGAATGAGACAAATAAAGAAACAAAAACTCATTGACACATTTCTTAAACAGTTGTTTTCACCCTCCTCACATGCATTTTCAACATCAGTGTCTCAGTTGTCACCAGAGACACTCTTTGAGCAGTTTGGAAGACATTCATTTTCACTCTCATCTCAGTGCCTCAAAATACAGCACTTTTTAAATTCTAATTTGATGCTGTTACATGTTACTGGAAATTATCCAAAGCCCTAAATTCTCTTTCATGTAACATTAGATAAATTGTTTGTTCTTTTCATTTGTCTTTTATATGTCTATCAAGGATCAAAAATATAACCATTTATTTGTTCTGTTAGTTTTTAAAGTGCTTTTAAAAGGCTGTTAACAAGACTTTCAGAACTTCCAAATATGAAGTTGTATCCCAAGAGATAATTCCTAAATTTTTTTTTTGTTGTTGTTGTTGTTTGAGAGCAGTGTCACTAGCCCTCATATGTGGGACCCGAACCGGGACCACTGGCTTCCCAAGCCAGCGCTTGACTACCGCACCACTCAACCAGCCCAATTCCTAAATTTCTCTACCTTGTGTTTTTACTGATTTGGCTGGGTGACTTCCAGAAGCATTCAAAGCTGGTATTTAATAAGGTCAATTTCCAACTAACGCATTTTCCTGAAAAAGTTTGTTTTATACAATACAGTAATTGAGAGGAGCTCTGAAATAGACTTCATAAGGATTCTGATCTAAAGTAAATCACTCTTTCCCGAGGAATAATTTTGAGGGAAGACCTGACCTTATACTGGGGCAGGCATAAGGTGCCAGGGATTCAGCAAAGGTAACTGAAAGGCTTATCAAGTGCAAAACAACTTAGGAAAAAGTTTAACTGAGTGGAAGCAGGGTTCATGGTATTTAGCTCCCTAAAGCTCTAGATATAGAGGGTGGAGGGTTGAGAAAAGAGAGGAGAGAAACTGAGAATAGCAGTTATCATCATTGGTTTGCAGGTCTCCCAAAATGATGTACTTTCCCCTTTTTAACCTCAACTCCCCATTCCCATCTCTCTCTAATTAACCTCACCTTTTTTAATTGCCAGATTCTACCCATAAGCTAATGTAAAGGTGACCCCTTAAAAGATCCCTCCTTGCCTATTGAACCATGTCTTGTGAACTCTGATTTCCCTCTTACCTCCCCTATGGTTTTCTCTTTACCTACACATTTTTATAAAGGTAATTTAGGAGAAGTTCCATGCCAGCCTCTGATACCTTCTTCCTTGTGGAATTTCTCTAGTCTAGATCCCTTATCTCCTCTCCCGTGTTTGTTCTGCTTGTCCCATCTGTAATGAGGCTCTGCCAGGTCCAAGATTTATGTGGCACCGTCGGCAGCTAACAGCTCACCACCTCTGTGGGCTCATTCCTGTATGTAGCCTCAATCAGAGCCCTGACTTCTCTGCTGGACCAGAAAGAATTCAGAAACCAGAAACAATGACATATAATTTATGTCATACCAAGTGGGATATGTGATTAAAAATGCCGTAAAGATATTGTCAAAGACAATTTTTCACAGGTAATAATGGCAAAAAATGTCACTTGTTACTTCCAGCATTTGAACTGCAGCAGCTGGTTAACTGCTTTCCTTGCAATGGCCCAGTGACCTATAGACACATTAAGTGTGGTTCGAGCTTAAGGTGGGGAATTACAGCTCCAGGTAGTGGAAAGAACAAGCAGATCCTTGCCGGGCAAAGGAGAAGCAGGTGAAATTAATCCCTCTACAGTGCCAAGTTAAGGTATATAGTAGCCTAAAGATGAAAATATACATTGCCCTTCGTACATGTAATAAAAACTTAAATGGCAAAATTCTCTGTGGTAGGTTAACTGTTCTCAAAGATATGTTTGTATCCTAATATTTGGAACCTATTAATGTTGCATTATTTGGAAAAAGGGTCTTTGCAGATATGATTAAGGATTTTGAGATGAGATTCATTATCCTGGATTATCTGGGTAGACCCTGAATACCATCACAAGTGTCTATAAGAAAGAGACAGAAAGAGAGATTAGACACACACAGAGGAGAAGGACAAGTGAAGACGGAGACCGAAATTGGAATGACGTGGCTTCAAGCCAATGAATGTTGGAAGCCACCAGAGGCTGGAAGAGTGAAGGAACTGGTTCTACCCTGAGCCACCAGGGAGAACAAGGCCCTGCCAACACCGTGATTGCAGATTTGTGGCCGCCAGAACTGTGAAAGAATAAGCTTCTGTTGTTCTAAGCCACCGAGTACATGGTCATTTGTTATAGCCGCAATAGGAAACTAATACACTAATCCATGAAATAAATATAAAACGGTCCAACAAAAAATGCTGGATTTTGGGCCAGCCGAGTGGCGCATTGGTTAAGAGCTGATTTTGGGATGTCAGAGGACCCGGTTCGGATCCCACATATGAGGGCCCGTGACACTGCCCTCTATAGCTAACAACAGCTCCACCTGGAGCTGGGCTGTGTGAGCCCTGGCGATGGTGTAGGCTGCAGCCCCTGCTGTAGTGGGCTGCCATAGGCTACAGTGAGTGGCCAGCAGCCAGAGTGAGTGGCTGGCAGCCGGTGTGCACTGCCAATAGCCACGGTGAGTGACCATCCAGAAGCTGGCGACCAGTCTGCCTCATCTGGGAAGAGCGCAATAACAATACCAACATGGGCCAGTAAAGCAACGTCCTCCGCAACTAGACTGAAGAACAAAAAGACAGCAACTTGTCTGTTCCCCTTCCCCGATTCCCCAATGCTGTTCCCCTCCCCCAATTCCCCAATAAAATCTTAAAAAAAAAAAAAAAGTTGGATTTTTTTCCTCCATAGTTCAACTCCTTCATTGATTTTTTGTGTGCAAGATTAACTCTAGAATTTTATCTATGTTAATTGTTACATTAGGGAGAAGCTTACTGAACAATTTTAAATATGGCCTAGTAGTCTAAAGCATATCTAGGTTTTAGCACTGTATTTGAAAAATGGCATGATACTGTTGTGGATGAGGTGGATATAATCAGAACTAGTTAGTATCAAATTTGAATGAATTTGTAAGGGAATAAACAATTGTACCACAAGGTACTGGTAAACAATGATTGATGAACCTGCAGTGCAGCTTTCTGTGCTTTGCTGCAGAGCACTGTCAGCTTTATTCTGTGAAATGTTTTCATCGCAGATTAGGATGATGACATTACATGCTGATCTAGTGAGCAGATGACAGGCAGCTGCTATGCTATAGAGAAGGAAAAAAAAAGCTCATGACAGGATGAAATGATAAGTCGAATCTAAAAAGGTATAACTTAATATAGGCAAATTAAAAAGTTTATAACTTAGATTTCACAACTTAGCTACATAGGTACTGAATAGCGGAAACTGCTATAAACTCAGTACATGGTAATAATAATAAAAAAATGACATTAAATGCTACGGTTCCAAGTGTTTGATAGACAGACAGATGGTAGTTACATAGAAAGATACATAGGATGGACAGGACAGACAGATAATTTTCTCACAAATTTTGTAGGGTACATTCAAAACCCCTTACACAATTTTCAGGTCCTAGTGCCAAATAAAAATGCAGAGCCAATGCTTAAAACAGCAAGAGCAGAGCAACTACAGGAGATATATATATATATATATATATATATATATATATATATATTATATAATATATATATACTAATATATATATATATATATATATTAGTGCAATGCTACTTTAACTGATTTCATCACTGTGTATTTATCAAATACCCAGAGAGAGATAATAAGAACACCAGCTGAAGTTTGGAAACATCCTAACAAGCTAACCATACTTGCATTATGAAACAGGCACTTTAAGATAAAACAAAAATATCAAATTTTGCTCAGACAGGAAATGAGACAAATAACTGGATGTGGGAATGGTCAATGTTTTGGAGCAATGCAATGGGCAAGAGCAATTTTTCTAATCCTAACTCTTCGAAGAGATCTCTCTGCAGTTTCTAACACTATGCAAGTTTCTACCACCAGTCACATGTTACAAAGTGTTCATTGAATTCAACAGGAAGGTCATCAATTGCAGGGGTCCAGCCTCCGTGGAGTCCAGGGATTCCCTCAGGTGGGACGGAGTCAGCCAGGAAAAAAAGAGAAGAGAGAAAGAAAGAAAGACAGAAAGAGAGCGGAGACACCAGAAAGAGTTTCTCAGGAGTGTCACACTTTAATGTAATAACATGTCCGTTTTATAGGGACTCTTGACCATTACCTCAATCACAAAGCATTTCACATGAGCTTGGTGGTTTTTAGTTCCCAGGATTTACACAGTCTTTACTCCCCTGTAAGTGCTCTCCCCAGGGTGCACTGTGACTTACTCTTGCGTTAAAGGATTATTTTGTCTTTTATTATGATAATTACTATGAAACCCAGACTTAGTTTCTGTATGTCACCTAAAGAATGTTTATCATGACTATCTTATGTTAAGGATTGACATATTTTTACATATTGCCTAAAGAATGTTTACTATAGCTATCTTGACTATCTAGAAATTATCCTAAATCCTAGCAGCTAAACACAATCATAAAACTCACAGGGCATGTACTTGAGCTATACTAAAAGACTAGGAGTGGCTGTGTTTAGGGTAAAAGCATCTAAAATCTATTCCTATGTAAATACAATACCTAGCAATCAAAAGGGGGCCTCACACCTCTCCTATCCTATAGAGGGCTGCATCCGTTTTTCAATCAAAGCTTCAGTATCTGTTGCTGCAACAAGGCACTAGGCAAAGTAATTCACACAAGGCTGTTGATTAACATACCCCATGGTCAGTGAGCTGTCTCTGAGCTGCCTTTTACCAGAACTCTCATGGCCTGAAGACTTTTAATCTTCAAGGAGACTATTCACAGCAGGGCCCTTAGGCAAATGCATCAGCTTCTCACAGGCAGGTTTTTTTGGGGGGGCCTGAGTTGTCAGAGGTCTGTGCCTCAGTTTCCAAGGGTCTTGAGTCCCCAATATCTCAGATCAGGGGTTGCCTCGGGCTGTAGCCTGTTTTAGGGAGTTTCCTTTTCTTTAGGAAATCTTGCCCTGTCATTGGCTTACACAGCCAGCTATCATCAGGGTACCACAGAAACTTGTCACAAATGCAGTGAGTATATTGTCTCCTATAGGAGGAAAGGCACATGGGTTCATAGAGGCAGGAGATATTACATGACCAACCATAAGGCAGCACTCCTAATATCCAGTGCTGAGCAGGGCAATGTGACCTTGTCAGACACTGAGAGGCTGTCAGCTTCCTACAATCAATGACTATTTTGAAAACAGTATCGATAGGATAATATGAACTGCTGCAGGTTGCAGTATGCCAAATGTGTCTGGCTGTAAGAAAGAGGAGACGGGAATTGCAGATAACTCTTATGAATATTTACTGTAAATATAGGAGATGGGCAATAGTTATAATTAGTTGTTCAAAGGATTTGGGTTTATTAGTTTGAAGAGGGGAAGATTTGAGCATATAGTATTTAAATGTTTAAAGAAAAGGCAACATAGCACGGTTAACAAGGAGAGGGCACCATCTCTGAAGGTCTGTGAAGAGGATTCTAGGAGGGAAATGGCCTGAGAACAGAAGTGGAGAGATTTATTTCAGACAAGAGGAGGGGCAACAACTTTTTCCATTGCAAACAGGATTACAGGGAGAAGGATAATGTGAATACAAACAAAGTGGTAGCTTTTGGGGACAAGGAATTGCAGTAGTTCCAGGCTGGGCTTTTAAAAGCAATTGGTGGTATAGCACAGTGATTTTTAAAAGCACAGGCTCTGGACAGAGGCCAACTGTGTGGATTTAAATCCCCGCTCCCCCTCTAGTTGCATAATCTCAGACAAGTTATTTAACATATCAGTGCCTTGTTTCCCAGATAATTATCACTCCCTCACCCCCCTGAGTTGTTGTAAGGAGCTGATGAAGTAATATATATAAATTCATCTAACAATGTTGACCATAAGCTCTATATGTGTTTGCCATTAGCAGTGCGTGGAGCAAGAGTTGTCCTACTTCTGCTGAAAGTGCCTGGCGAATGCTGGGTGCAGAGATTTTAATATCGAGAAGACAGTTTCAAGGGAATGCAGCAGAGTGAAAAAAATAAATAAATTAAAAAGTTAGTGCAACATAAAACAAGGGGCAAGTACTGGGGAGGACACGGTTTAAGTTGAAGATCAGGACTACGTATTATGCAATCTTCAAGTTTTTTCCCTCCTTCAGCCCAGGGTGAAGGCCAATAGTTGGATGGATCCAAATGGAAGCTGTGAGGGAACAACAATGAGATGATGGAACTGAAACTCCTGACAAAAGACTGAAAGTGAGGCACCATGGAATCTAAGCTTAGATATGTTAATAAGTGAAGGGGGAGTCTATGGAAAGAGAACAGACAGATGAGGACTCGAAAAGATGGAAAATTGATATTATGTGGTTGAGCAAGAGACCCGGTTGGATAGGGGATTGTGGTAACCTGGCATCCCTAATTCCATCCACAGATGCTCTCCAGGCAGTTAGAGATTCCACCTCCCCTGCACTGGAATTGCAAGACAGTTAAGGACTAGGGCAGGGCCCCAGTGGTGAGGATCAAGAGAATTGTGATGTCACAGGGCGGGGCTCGCGGGTGGTGGTAGTGCCTTGGCTATTACTTGGTGGTGATCAGGCAGTGAGCGCCCAGGGCGCTCTGAGGCTCTGAAGCATGTGCCTGCACTGTACAGGGGATGAAACTACCCAAGTCAGCTCTGTGAGTCCTTTGGTCTTAACCCTGCCTCAGCCTCCCCTGCGCCTGGCCTCGAGCTTGGAGGACACACAGCTGCTGGCGCTTCAGGCCACTGCACATGCAGTTTGATGCTAGGGATTGGGGAATTCTGGGTGAAGTCAGCAGACTGGGCCAGACACATTCAATCACCTGTTGCCTGACTCATCCAGCTGCCCCAGACCGTGGGGCGGGGGTTACAGAGGTGGGGGAAAGGATAAACTTCTCAATATTCGGATGGAGAGGAGATTGATGTTGGGTGTTTGGATTGAACAACTGGATCAAAATGATGGGAGGAGGAAGTAGGTACAATTTAAAGATGGGGAAGGAGTGGGAATCCCATAAACAGCCAATCTCCCTGTGCATGAGAAAACCACCTGGGGCTTTTCAATCACCTCAACTTTCCCAGGCTTTAGAAGCCAGACTAAGACCAGTTCCTTTAGGGAAGAGCAGTAGGACACCGTGAAGTCATGTACCAACAGAAACATGACTCTGGGTTTATTGTACACCCTTTTCTTCCAGAATAAATCTCTGTACTCTGTGTTGTCCCTGTGTTGTATAATAATAATAATAATAAAATAAAACAGCCAATTATTTTACCAGCAAAATGGGTTTATTTGGGAATAGCTGAGAATGGCAATTCTGGACAAGCCTGCTATAGCAAAAACTACAAGTAAATCTAACACGCAAAGGACAGGAACTTCATAGAGAAAAAGGGAGAAAATGGGAGGAGTTATTTTGAAGGAAAAATCCATTGGAGGAAAGTGAGAGAGTTCAGGGTGGTGATGGTTTCTCATTGGCCAAGTTGCTGGGCAAGGAAGGACATCTTCCTTCCTCCTGATGTCCTTCCTCCTGCTGGAATGGTAAAGTAGTATCAACTTACAAGGTAAGTCTCTTCCTGCTGAGGTCCATAATTGACAATTCTTCCTGATAGGATCTGTAATTGATATCAAGTGGTAGAACATGAGGGCTCCCTCTTCTGGCCTCCCAATGACATTTTAAGTGAGGTTCCCCTTTATTAATTATCACACCTGGTTCTTTCTTCTTATAATACTATCATCAATCTCTACCCTGATTTTTACCTTGATAGTCTTCTAACCCTGTCGCTTGCAGTTGAGATAATATGCATGGTACATAAACAAACAAACAAAAAAAAAACACACCCAGTAGCATAGATTTCCTGTTATACAAAGTAATCTTTCTGTTTACTAATGACTTTTGCGTGTGTTCTTTAAAATTATTTTACATATTCTGTAGGAAGGACCAAGACGGATTCATCCTTCGGAAATCAATGAAAGGCAGGTAATGTTTAAATAAATAATTGCGGGTACTTCAAAACTGTGACTTGATCAAGTTCCTTTATATGTAGTAGTCCTTAAAGTAGTTCCTAATGTGACAAAACTTTTATTAGCTAGACATTTCTATATTATCTTTCTTGGGACACTGGGATCTTGTGACAACTATTAGAGTGAGTCTTAACTAGGATAACCTAAATGACTTATATTATCATTTTTAAAGTAACATTTGACATATACACAAGAATATATGTAGAATATATAATTTGTAAAATAGAATAATAAAATATACCTTCAACTTAAGAAAACATTATAACTATCCTTGGACTCATCTAGGGTCTGCTTCCCTATTCTACCTCCCTGCATCTCTCCTAGAGGTAACAACTGTCTTGGATTTTATTTTTATCAATCTCATTTTAAAAAATAGTTTGTCACATAACATGTCTCTAAAAAATATTAGATTGGTGCAAACATAATTGTGGTTTTGGACCGTGAATTTTAAATCATTATAAGTAGACTCAAACACATCCTTATTAATCAAAATAGGAGCCATTATAATGAACACATTTTTGCCAATGAAGAAAACATTTGCTTATTCCTGTAGCATAAAAATCTGTGCTTTGGGATTCGACGAATTCTTGGAAGTATCTTCTGCAACCTGCTGGTTATGGAAGTATTTTCCCTGCAAAAAGTGTTGAGATGCTTAAAGAATTGGTAGTTGGTTGGTGAGAGGTCAGGTGAATATGGCGGATGAGGCAAAACTTTGTAGCCCAATTTCTTCAACTTTTGAAGCACTGATTGTGCGACGTGTGGTCAGGTCTTGTCGTGGGGAAGAATTGGGCCCTTTCTGTTGACCAATGTTGACTACAGGCGTTGCAGTTTTCAGCGCATCTCATCGATTTGCTGAGCATATTTCTCAGATGTAATGGTTTCACTGGGATTCAGAAAGCTATAGCGGATCAGACGGGCAGCAGACCACCGTACAGTGACCATGATCTTTTTTTTTGGTGCTTCCCAAAGTTTGGCTTTGGGAAGTGCTTTGGAGCTTCTTCTAGGTCCAATCACTGAGCTGGTCATTGCCGGTTGCCATATAAAATCCATTTTTCACCGCATGTCATAATCCAATCGAGAAATGGTTCATTGTTGTTGCGTAGAATAAGAGAAGATAACACTTCAAAACGACGATTGTTTTTATTTGAAGTCAGCTCATGAGGCACCCACTTATCAAGCTTTTTCACCTTTCCAATTTGCTTCAAATGCCAAACGACCGTAGAATGGTTGATGTTGAGTTCTTTGGCAACTTCTCGTATAGTTGTAAGAGGATCAGCTTCGAGGATTGCTCTCCGTTGGTCGTTGTCAACTTCCGATGGCTGGCTACTATGCTCCTCATCTTCAAGGCTCTCATCTCCTTTGCAAAACTTCTTGAACCACCACTGCACTGCATGTTCATGACCAGTTCCTGGGCCAAATGCTTTGTTGATGTTGTGAGTTGTGTCTGCTGGTTTATGATCCATTTTGACGTCGAATAAGAAAATCTCTCGAATTTACTTTTGTCTAACATATTTACATAGTCTAGAATACATATACAATAAACAGCAAGTAATGTCATTAGCAGAGAAAACATAGAGCAAGAAATGCACATTAAAATCATATATAACATAACCACATTTATTTAAGAATATATTCCAATATCAAAGGCAAATTTCAACAATGCAAAAACCACCATTATGTTTGCACCAACCTAACATATTATTTGAGTTTGCTTGTTTTTGAACTTTATAAACATATTATCACAAAAAATTTGGTGTATACTTTATTCTTTCTTCTCAATGAACCCTAAGACTTGTCCATATTGTTGTATATAGTTGTTGTATACAGTTCCTTCATTTTCACTGCTGTTTAATATTTCCTTGTGGAACATATCTCAGTCAGCTCATCAATCCTTTCTCCTGCTGATGGACAGTGGGTAGTTTACAAATCTTTCTATAATGAACAGTACTACTGTGAACATTCTAGTACTTGTCTTTTTTGTCCATGAACAAGAGTTTCACTTGACAGCTTAGGCAGGAGTAGAATGGCTGGATCATAGGGAAAGCAAATTTTTCATTGTTATAAAGTAATACTGCATTATTTTTGTTTGTTTGTTTGTTTTTTAGATTTTATTGGGAAATTGGGGGAGGGGAACAACGTTGGGGAATTGGGGAAGGGGAACAGACAAGTTGCTGTCCTTTTGTTCTTCAGTCTAGTTGCGGAGGATGTTGCCTCACTGGCCCATGTTGGTATCATCATTGCGCTCTTTCCGGATGAGGCAGATCGGTCACCGGCCTCTCTGGGTGGTCGCTCACCCCAGCTATTGGCAGCTCACGCTGGCTGCCAGCCACTCACTGTAGCCTATGGCAGCCCACTGCAGCAGGGGCTGCATCCTACACCGTCGTCGGGGCTCACAGCCCAGCTCCAGGTGGAGCTGCTGTTAGCTGTAGAGGGCAGTGTCATGGGCCCTCACATGTGGGATCCGAACCAGGGCTGCTGGCGTCCCAAACTAGCTCTTAACCAATGCGCCACTGTGCCAGCCCAATACTGCATTGTTTAAAAAAATATATATTGTATACATCGCACTCCCGTTGGCAGTGAATAAAAGTTCCTATTATTCCTATCCTCTCTACCTTTAATATTCTATTTCACTATCTTCAAAGCATTCTGTTCAATCCCCTACATCTCTGCTACTGATAGATGCCACACAATGGGGACATTAAGAAAAGCTCTGTGTGAGGGCCGGCCGAGTGGCATGTTGGTTGGTAGCTGGCTTGGGACGCCGGCTCTGGGAAGTTTGAGCCTGGTTCGGATCCCACATGTGAGGGCCAGTGACGCTGCCCTCTGCAGCTGGAATGGTGAACAGCAGCTCCACCTGGTTGCCTCTATAGCTAACATGGTTGGTGATGGTGTGGGCTGCAGCTTCTGCTGCGGTGGGCTGCCATGGGCTGCAGTGGGTGGCTCGCAGCCAGCGTGGGCTGTCAGGAGGCCAGCCACTGATCTGCCTCCCCGGGGAGGAATGCGGTGACGTGGGGCGGAGTCCGCCATGGCTAAACGGAAGAACAAGGGGACAGCAGCTTGTCTGTTCCCCTTCCCTGATTCCCCAGCGCTGTTCCCCTCTCCAAATCCCCCAATAAAAACCTTTAAAAAGAAAAGCTCTGTGTGATATGAAGCATTTAAGAAAAAGAATGTACATGGATTTGGTTTTTTAGCACCATAAAAAATTGCTTTGGGGTTTTTAATGAACATTACCTTTAAACTAAAAGTAAATACATATATCCATGAATCTTAGCTCTATCTACACAGTTGCTACACGGTTGGTAAAATGAGAATAAAGAGTAAATAGTCTCATTTGAAAACTGTACTGATGGTCTGATGTGTTTTCTTCATCTATGAACCACACATTTAAAAAAGATTTTTTCCTACTTCTATGTAGCTATGTAACCATATGCATTGACTGTGTTTATATTTTTTATTGACATAAACCAAAAACATAATCAGCATGTTACCTTTTATTATAAAAAGTATCATTTGTTTTCTTTCCTTTAATTTCTTTTAATTTCTTTCTTTCCTTTAATTGTCTAAAAGTCCATATATAAACGTGTTGAGGATATGAAAAACCTAAAGAAACAGAAGAGGAAACTTAGTAAACAGTTTGCAAGACCTGCTCCTATTCCAGAACCAGGACTCCTAGTAAGTATAAAGTCTTCACTGTAATTAACAGATCTTTAAATGCAACAGACATCCTCATTTTTAATTTACTCAATACTCTAAATTTTATTTCCCCCTTTTCCTTTGAGAAATGTGTAATCGCAGTCTGGGAAGTTACTTTAAAGCTCCTCTAGTCCAATTCTCACCTATTATTTAAACCTCCATTGTAATCATCTCCTGGAGATCATGTGGTTTAATGAAAAGAGTATGATCTTTGAAACCATGTTGTTCTGGATTCCAGGTTTTGCTGACCAAATTATTTGACAAAATTAGTCACTTAAATATTTTGCATTATATTATTTGGAAAATAAATTACAAAATCTGCTGCCAAATAGTTATTCAGCCTAGGCTTGTATACATCAGAAAGCTCTATACCAATCACAGCTTGTGGGGAGCCAGCCCCCGCGAGGACCAGGGGTTCCCTCGGGTGTAGCCTGTTTTAGGAAGTTCCCTTTTCTTTAGGATATCTTGCCCCATCATTGACTTACGCAACCAGCTATCATCAGGGTACCACAGGAACTTGTCACAAATGCAGTGAGAATATTGTCTCCTGTAGGAGGAAAGGCACATGGCCTCTTAGAGACAGGAGATATTACATGACCAACCATAAAGCAGCATCCCAGACATCCAGTGCTGAGCATGGATCTTTATTTCAATGTGGTCTTGTCAGACACCGGGAGTCTGTTGGCTCCCAGCATCTCACCCCTTTTTAATAATTAAAAAAAGTAATAATTAAATAAAAGCCATGTACATTGGCAGCAACATCTCGAATACTATTGTTCAAAAGTCTGAAGATGACTGGAAAGAGAATGAGAATGAGGATAATAGTGGCTAAAGCTAAAGAAACATTCCTAGACAGCTGATCTACATGTTGGGCAGTATGTACGTTTTGTACAAGTGTCATGGTGGAGGCAGGAAAAGAACCTATAATAAGCTATTAGAGCAGTAATTCCTAGAATAATTTCTGCAACTACATGTTTTGATCTGACTAAAGAATTAGTAACTGTCTGAAGAACCTGTAATCCTGGGTCTGAATGCCAAGGAGAGTCTAATTTAACTGGTAAGAGCAAGTAAGGAGGCTGTTGAACAATAAGCAATGTTAGGAAATCTGTGGAAGGAGACACACAAGAACTGGTAACATATTTTGTACATGATACATAGAACAATGAACTGTTATGAGTTACATTAAAAATACTATGATGAGTAACCAAAAGAAAAACACAAGGTGTAACACAGGCTTCAAAAGAAAACAAAGTCGGCTTTTTGGCAGAAGCCTGGTAAAAAGTAACAGGAACACAAGAATGATTAAAATTAGTAGATAACATGGGAGGAACCCACCAGTTAACATGTAATCAATTGACAGGCAAATTGTGAGGAACATAATTATCATCCCATCTAAAATTAGCGATTGTTTGCATAGGAACATGATGATCTGTTATAGGTTGAGGTATAGACCAATCAAAAATATCTAGAGGATACTGATTAAGAGGAAAGGCGACAGCTTTAGAATATAAGCAAGGAATCTAGACTGGAAAATCAACATCATCATTAATAAGTGGCCAATAACTTTTGTACCGTTCAGTAGGCTTAATACAACTTTTGAACTTATCTGGATGTACAGAGAGGTCAGAGGGAGTAGTAGGGTCAAGGCCTCTGGGGCCATGAAAAATAAAAGACCACATGTTATGATAGAAGGGGGCAGAAAGTATATAACCTGGAGGAGGTGTCCCAGGGGAAGATGTAACCACGGATTTTGTTGAGGTGGAAAGACAGCCAGGTACAGATATAGAAGAACTGAGTTGGAAACAAATAGGAGGGCCATGAGATTGGCCAAAAAAAGAAAAATTAGTGTCAGATTGGTGAGTAATAAAGGAGGAGGACATTCCTCCCAAAATTTGAGTATCATTATTATACAATGGAATAGGTTTAGAGTCCCAAGTGGTGAGTTGTAGAACTGGTGGTTGAGGAACATATGTCAGGTTAACAGTGCTTCTGGAAACAGTCAATACTTGACAAGAAATAATAGCATTGATGGTTGGAAACATTATTGAAGGAGTAGGCTGTAGCCCTCGTTCACGAACAATGTCCTCTGTTGTCTCCGTTAGCGACTTTAACTGATCCTGAGTAGGTGGCAGAGAAGAACGTGTGGATCTGGCAGAACAATGTCCATGAGGCAGAAGAGGAGGTGGAGGATGAGAACTGGGTGGTCCAGCAAAAGGCCTACTCCGGAGCTGTGGAGACAGGAGGGGCGTCAGTGGCCGGGGAGACTGTCGGGGAGGAGGTGATGATGGGACAATAAAGAGACGGAAGGTCCCCGTAGTATTTTCCTCCTCTTTCCAATGAAGAATAAAGGGTTGTGAATTGATGCCTCTATTTTTGTCTGGGCCCAAGGCTGGGTCTCCGGAACATTTCCCGATTGAGGAACAAACGGTTGAATAGGAAAAGAAGGACTATTGGAATTAGAAGGTGGCAATAAGTGTCCATCTCTATGATATTTGGAGCGACAGTCCCTTAACCAATGAAATCTTTTATGGCACCGTGGACATATAATCTTCGGTGCTGATTGAGCAGTTTGTTGGGAAATATTAGGAATATTTTGTGGCTGTTGGTTTTGGGGTCGTGGAGCCTGTCTAGGCTTAGGACACTGTCTGCTAAAGTGTCCCGGTTCTCCACAATTATAGCAATTATAGCTACTGTTATTATTTTTATAATTGGGAGTAACTCTTGTTGTCTTAACATACTGAGAATATGTTTCTCCTTTAAGGGCAGTTGCTATCACAACTCCTTGAATAAAAGCTTGAGAGACATCAGCACATTGTTTGATATAATCATTAAGAGTGCCAGATTTACGGATAGGTCGAAGTAGATTCTGACATAGAGAATTTGCGTTTTCAAATGCCAATTGCTTAATTAAAATATCTGCGACTTCATAGTTGGTAATTACTCTACCAACTGCTTGAATGAGCTGAGACAGAAAGTCTTGGAAAGTCTCCTAACCTTTTCGTATTACGGTAGTCAGTGCAGTTGGCTTTCCTGATGAAGTAGGGAGAGCTCTCCAGGCATTAACAGCACAGCCAGTGACTTTTTCTAGGACCTTTTTAGAAAAATACATCTGGTCTTGTGCATGAGAATATTCACCTGTTCCAATAAGCATATCTATAGTAATTTGTTCCTTTTTACTGATGAATTTTTTGGCTCTATCATCATATTCTGTTCTCCATAAAAGACAGTCTCCGCCTGAAAGGCAGGATTTGCAAACCTGAGTCCAATCATAGGGAATCATCCACTTCCCTGCTAATGTATCAATTAAAGAGAGGGTATAAGGTGCTACAGGTCCATACTCTGTACAGGCAAATTTCAGCTCTTTTAAGATTTTATAGGGCAGGGGCTCCCAGGAAGGCCATTCATCTCCTTCTCGATCTGGATCAAAGACCACTGGGCAACAAAGAGTAAAATCAAATTCCCCATTTGCCTCTGCCTCTTCAATGGCTCTATGAAACCGAGATGTGGGTTTAGAATTACGTGGAGGCATAGGCATTACAGGGTGTTTTAAAGGAGGTCAGGGTTTCATGTATTCTTCATATTTAGTTAAATATTTTGGGGGACCTGACCTCTTAGCCTCCTTTTTAATAATGGGAAAGTCCCATGGATCTTGTTCATTATATTTGCCTGCCTCCATTTCCAATTTGGCAGCATCTGGGGTGGGGAGGTTTTTGTCCTCACAATCTGAATTAATGTCTGAATCTGTATATTTTTTAGCTGAAAAGGCCAGATTAGTTTTAGAGTGAGCTGGGGGCAGCAACGGCAAGCACTCATTATATGGAACTGTTGGCACAGAAACAGTTCCTGGAACGAGTATATCTCTAAATGAGTTCCAGAGAGCAAATGCATCAACCGGGACCCTTTTTGGGCCGTGGTTGTCATAATATAACCTAAGTTCTTTTCCTACTTTATCCCAAGTTTCTAAATTAACTGTTCCCTCTTCTGGAAACCAAGGACAGGCTTTCTGTACACAACGCAAAAATCTAACTACCTTTGAAGTTCCGATCTTCAATCCTCTAGCCGCAAGAGAGCAGCGAACAAAGTTAATAAAGAGTTTTCGTTCTTTAGATACTGTTTGACACATGGTCATTCACTTTCTAGAGATTCTGTTTGACCTGACCTCGGTCATTTAATTCTTAAATTCTGTTTGACCTACGGTCATTCACTTTCTAGAGATTCTGTTTGACCTAAGGTCATTCGCATTCTAAATTCTATTTGACCTATGGTCATTCACTTTCTAAACTCTGTTTGACCTATGGTCATTTACTTTCCACCCTTTTCCTGTCTATCTCATGCAGGGGGGCTGCAGCACCCATGGTGGAGTCATAGCCGTCTGAAAGCACACACTTTTTCTCTTAAAAACATAAAATAAAATAAAAAAAACCTTACCCTTAGGTCCCTGTTCAGGCACCACTCTGCGTGGAGCCAGTCCCCGCGAGGAACAGGGGTTCCCTCGGGTGTAGCCTGTTTTAGGGAGTTTCCTTTTCTTTAGGAAATCTTGCCCCATCATTGACTTACACAGCCAGCTATCATCAGGGTACCACAGGAACTTGTCACAAATGCAGTGAGTATATTGTCTCCTATAGGAGGAAAGGCACATGGGTTCATAGAGACAGGAGGTATTACATGACCAACCATAAGGCAGCATCCCAGACATCCAGTGCTGAGCATGGATCTTTATTTCAATGTGGTCTTGTCAGACACCAGGAGACTATTGGCTCCCGGCAACAGCTTATTCCATTTTTGCATATCTTTGATGTGGATTTAAAAGTCCTTCCATATAACACATGATATTGCTTCCAGGAGCCCCTGACACGTGGTGTTATATTTCTTGTCACCAGAGATAAATCCAATGGCCATTCTGTATGAAAATTCCTTAGATATTTGAGGATGCCTATTGTCTTCCTTAACATTCCAGCTTTTCTTCAGGGTAAAAAATCCCCCTTTTCCTCATCCATTCCTCTTTCAGTTTAGTAATGATCCCTGCCCTTATCTAGGCAATCTCTAAGAACAGGATTATATTTCATTATGGAAGGATTTTGGAAAAGGTGTATTTCCAATAATTAAGTTTTCTTTTCTGTTCATTTTCTTTTTGAAAGAAAATATTTTATAAACACAAATAATGAATAGTTATGTCAGTTTGGAATTGCTAACTTCAGTTCCTTATAAGAAAAATTCAACTGCAGTGGCTTAACCAAATAGGAGTATATTTTTTCTTGTTACAAGAACTCCTGACCTACGCAGTCTAGGGCCAATATGGTGGTTCCAAAAATAACCAAAAAAGTCCTTCTATCTTTCTGATCCTTCAAACTTTTCTGATAACTTTTATTCTCATGGTCTCAAAAAGGTTTCTACATCAGTAAACACTGTATCTACAGTCCAAGAGAAAGGTGTAGGACAAAAAGCAAAAAGCATATGCCAGCCTAGCCAGTTCCCTTTTCATCAGGAAAATAGCATCAGAAAAAATTTTCCAAATGAAAAATGCGTGTGTGTATGTATACTGTCGGCTTTTTATCGGCTTTATTGAAGTATAGTTGCATACAATAAACTGCACATATTTAAAGTGTAGTTTTTAATGTTTTAACACATGTATACCCATGACATCATCACCACAACCAAGATAATCAACATATCTAACCCCCAATGTTTTCTTGTGCCCCCTTTGTATTTAGGTAAATAGACTATTTTTAGAGCAGTTTAGGTTTATAGAAAATTTGAACAGAAAGTGCAGAATTCCCACATACTCCCTTTTCCCCCCTAAGAATTTCTCCTGTTACTGACATCCTGCATTGGAATAATGCATTTGTTACAACTGATGAACCAATATCAATATATTATTATTAACTAAAGTCCATAGTTTACATAAGGGAATCCTCATGTAAACTCTTTATGTTGTACAATTCTGAGTATTACGGTATCATGAAGAATAGTTTCACTGCCCTAAAAATCCCCCATGTTCCACCTATTCATCCCTCCCCTCCTTCTTCTCTCCTCTAACCCCTGGCAATCACTGATCTTTTTCACTATCTCTATACTTTTGCCTTTTCAGGAGTTTCATATAGTTGGAACTACATAGTATGTAGTCTTTCTTTTAGACTGACTTCTTTCACTGAACAGTATGCTAAGGTTCTTCTGTGCCTTTTTATGCCTTTTTCCTTGAATAATATTCCATTGTGTGGATGTACCACACAGTTTATTTACTCACCTATTGAAAGACATCATGGCTGTTTCCAATTTTGAGTAATCATGAATAAAGCTGCTATAAACATTGATGTTTCAAGTTTTTGAGCAGATATAAGTTTTCAACTCACTTGCATAAATTTCTAGGAATGCAATTGCAGGATCAGATGGTAAAATTATGTTTAGCTTTATAAGAAACTGGCAAAGTGCCTTCCAAAGTAGCTTTATCATTTTGCATTCCCACCAACAATGAATGAGAGTTCCTGCTCCACATTCTTGCCAACATTGGATGTTATCAATATTTTGGATTTTAGCCATTCTGACAAGTGTGCAGTGGTATCTTGCTGTTTTAATTTGCAATTCCCTGGTAACATATAGTACTGACAATCTTTGCATACGTTTATCTGCTATCTGCATAACTTCTTTGGTGAGTTGTTTACTTGAGTTGTTTATTTTCTTATTGTTGTGTTTTAGGAGTCATTTGTATAGATTGATACCAGTTTTGGTTTTTTTTATATATTATTATTATTTTTTTTTTTTTGAGGGCAGTGTCACTGGCCCTCATATGTGGGACCCAAACCGGGGCCGCTGGCTTCCGAAGCCAGCGCTTAACCACCGCACCACTTGGCCGGCCCAGCCAGCTTTTTTTTTAAGTGTGTTTTGCAAATATTTGCCCCCAGTCTGTGCCTTGTCCTTTCATTCTTCTAATAGTGCCTTTCCCAGAGCAGATTTTTTTTTTTTAATTTTAATGAAGTCCAACTTATCAATTATTATCTTTCATTGATCATGCTTTTGGTATTATATCTAAAAACTCATTGTCAAACCCAAGACCACATAGATTTTCTTCTGTGTTATCATATAGAAATATTACAGATTTTATTTTACATTTAATTCTATGATACATTTTGAGTTAATTTTAATGAAAGCTGTAAGGTAAATTCCTAGATTTTTTTTTTTTTCAGGTCGTTGTTCCAGCACCATTTGATGAAAAGGCATTCTATTGTATGGGCTTTGCTCTTTTATCAAAGATCTGTTGACTATCTGTGTTTGTCTATTTCTGGGGTCTCTTTTTGTTTTATTGAATTAAACATTTACCTGTTCTTTTGCCTATATCACACTGCCTTGATTACTGTAGCTTTATACGGAGTCTTCACGAGGTGGGCAGTGTCTTCTAACTTTGTCCTTCTCTTTCAACATTGTGTTGGTAATTCTGGATCTTTCACCTTTCAATATAAAATTTAGAACCAACTTGTTGAAATCCACAAAGTAACTTGCTGGAATTTTGATTGGGATGTGTTAATTTATAGGGAAATTTGAAAAGAACTAACATTTTAACAATACTGCGACTTCTTCCTACAAATGAACATTGAGTTTCTCCCATTTATTTACATCATCTTTGATATTTTTTTATCAAAGTTTTGTAGTTTTCCTCATTGAGATCCTGTAAATATTTTGTTAACTATATACCTAAGTATCTCTTTCTTTTTGTGTGTGTGTTGATATAACTGGTGTTCTGTTTTTAATTACAAATTCAATTTTTTCATTGTGAGTATATATGAAGTCAAGTGACTTTTCTAAACTTATATCCTGTAACTTTGCTTAATGATTTAATAGTTCCAGGAATTTTTGTGTTTTTGTTGTTTATTCGTTAGGATTTCCTACATAGACAATCATGTTATCTGTGAATGACAGTTTTATTTCTTCCTTACCAACTTGTATACTTTTTATTTCCTTTTCTTGTTTTATATTACATTAGCTAGGGCTTATAGTATGACACTGAATTGAAGTGGTGAAAAGGGTCATACTTGCCTTGTACCTGATCTTAACTGGAAAGCACCTAGGTACTCAGCATTAAATATAATATAGCTGTAGTTGTTTTGTAGATGTTCTTTATCAAGTTGAGTCAGTTCCCCTCTTAGTTTGCTGAGCATTTTTATTATATCTGAGTGTTGGATTTTGTCAAATGTCTTTTTCTATATCTATTGATATGATTTTATGATTTATTTTCTTTAGTTTATTGATGTGAAGGATTACATTATTTTCAGATATTCAACTAGACTTGCATACCTTGGAAAACCCCACTAGGCCCTGGTGTATAATTCTTTATATACATTCTTGAATTCAATTTGCCAGTATTTTGTTGAGTATTTTTGTTTCCATGCTCTGAGAGATATTAAGCAGTCATTTCCTTTCTTGTACTATCTTTGGTTTGGTTGATAGTCATGCTGGCCTCACAGAATAAGTTAGGAAGTTTTCCCTTTGTTTGTATTTTCTGCAAGAGGCTGCAACGAATTGGTGTAATTTCCATTTTATATATTTGATAGAATTCACCAGTGAACACATCTGGGCATGGTGCTTTCTGTCTTGGAAAGTTATTATTGATAAAATTTCTTACACTTTAAAACTTTTTAATTATCCCACAGTTCTTGGATATTTCTGTTCCATTTTTCATCCTTCTTTTCTCTCTGCTCTTTAGTTTGGATAGTTTCTATGGACACACTGTCAAGCTTTCTGATTCTTTTTTCTGCCATGCCCAGTCAATGGATGAACCCATCAATGACATTCTTAATTTATACAACAGTATTGTAGATTTCTAGCATTTACTTTTGATTCTTTCTTAAGAGTTCCCATTTCCCTTTACATTACCCATCTGTTCTTGCATCTTGTCCATTTTGTCCATCAGATCTCAGCATATTAATCATAATAATTTTAAATTTCCAGTCTGATTATTCCAAAATCTCTGCCATATCTGAGTGTAGATCTGATACTTGCTTTGTCTCTTCAGAGTAGTTTGTTTTGGGGTGTTTTTTTTTGTGTGTGGTTGTTTATGTGTTTGTTTTGCTTTTTAGCATGTCTTGTAATTTTTTTGTTGAGAGACACACATGATACACTGAGTAATAGAAACTGAGATAGATAAGCCTTTAGTGTGAGGTTCCCTGTTTATCTGGCTAGGATTTAGGCTGTGTTTTTCTGTTTGCTGTAGCTATGGTGTCAGAGGTAAAAGTTTACTCTGGTGTCCTTATTTTTGTCTCCCCTCTTGTCTTTGAGTCCCTCTAGAGACTCTTAAATAGGGTCTGAGGCTCTCAGTTCTTTAAACTGGACTTCCTGATATTATATAGCAGCCTTACTGATGTGGTGGTAAATGTGTGGGGGAAGATCAGTGTAGTTTAGTTCTAGAATTAGGCCTCAGTCTTTTAGTGAATCTGTGTCCCTGGGATGTGACTTTCTCTACTACTTCTTTGCTACCCTCCCCCATAAGTAAGACTGGAAGGCTATAAGGAACTGAAGTTGGGTATTTCTCTTGCCCATATAGATGGGTCTCAATGGGGTATTTTCCTTCCTCCAGGTCAGTTAAGGTTCAGTAAAACCCAAACTGGTCAGGTTCTGATACAATACTTTCCCTTGAGGGCATGCCTATTAAGGAGAACAGAAAGCTCTGAGGTACTTCAGAATGGTACTCCCTCCCACCCCCCTCCACTTCTGGAAGCCAAAGATGTTTTTCCAATCTTCAAAAGTGAGACCCATGGGGCTCCTGCAGGTAAAACTCAAGGAAATATTAGGGCCTTCATAAGACTTCCCCCCACCGCCCTCCTCTGAGATGTTAATTGTCAAGATGTCCTTACTGAGCCTCCAGTAATTCATCCACTGAAGTTTAAGTATTCCTACCAGTTTGGAATTCCCTTCAGCAGCGGAATCACCTGTTTGTCTCCCGTTTTCAGTGCAGCAGTTTGCCCTGTGACCTCAATTGTCTGATGGACCCAAAGACTTGTTGGTGTTCAGTCTGTTAATTTTTTTGTTTCTTTTTTAATTGAGATATAACTGACACATAATAATGTATTAGTTTCAGGTGTACAACATAATGACTCGATATTTGTATATATTGTGAAGTCATCACTACAGTAAGTCTATTTAGCAGCCATCACCACATATAATTACAAATTTTTCCCCTGTGGTAAGAACGCTTTAAGATCTACTCTCTTAGCAACTCTCAAATATACAATACAGTATTATGAACCATAGTTTCAATGGACTTTCTTATTTTCTAATAGGAAGTTCATGCCTTTTGACCACCTTCACTCGTTTCACCCACCCACAAACCCCCACCTCCAGCAATCAGCAATCTGTTCTCTGTATCTATATTTTCACTTTCCTTTTTTGGGTTTTTTTTTAGAATCCACATGTAAGTGAGATCATATAATATTTGTCTTTCTCTCTCTGACTTATTTCATTTAGAATAGTGTTCTCAAGGTCCATCCATTTGTTGTTGAAAATGGCAAGATTTCCTTCTTTTTTATGGCCAAATAATGTTTCATCATATATCTATATACCACATGTACTTTATCCATTCACACACCAATAGACATTTAGGTGACTTCCATGTCTCTGCTACTGTAAATAATGAAGCAATGTGTTCAACGTTTTTCTTGTTGTGAGGATGAAAGTGATGATTTCCAAGCTCTTTACATGTCATACTAGAAACGCCCACTTATATTTCTTCTATATGTTGACCAAAATGTATAGTATCTCCTATTTAAGCTCAAGCTTTCAGCGCTTCTCAAATGTGGTCAAAGATCAGTTACTTTGTTTCATTTGATTTAGTTTAATTTCTAAACCTTTGTGGACTGATCACTTTTTTACCAAACAATCAAAATGTCATAGCAATATCAAGTTGTTATAAGTGAACATAAACATTTGGTCTCAATTCTCTGCTAATCTTGTTGCAAAGGAGTAATAAAGTAAGACTAGCACCCAAACCAGATCACACAGAGTAACACTGCTTTCAACAGTACTGATTCTTTCACTTCTCTTCTATCTTTTGCAAATTGTTGTGTTGTAAGCAGCATCTCTATTAATACCTTCTTCTCTTTTTCCTTCCTGTTAAATTGATCTTTGGCTTCAGGAAAAAAATACAATAACAGTATTTGTACCACTGAAATGGTTTAGGATGAAAATTAAGTCCTGATAAGTACTTTATTGACATATAGGTTGTACCCAGTAGAACAGAGGGTGCATGATGAGGCTGAAGCACGCACTTGTTAAAATAAGTTTGAAAAAGTATTTTTGCTTTGATTTTTCTCTGTTTAAAATCTCTATAACAAAAATGATCACCTAATTATATCATTACTTTTATATTCTCACAGACACTTAAATTATCTTGACATACTATTTAAGGTTAAATTCCTATCAATACTGATATACATAATCTTCCCATTTTCACTTATTTGACCCCGTTGCTCAATTGATTTTGAGTCATTTTAAGACTTAAAATATTCTCAACAGATGTATATAATATGTTTTTCTCAGTCAATTACAGATCATAAGACTTAGAAAAGAAAATTTCTATATTTAACATTTCTGTCACATCCATTGTTTGGAAATGACTTTGACCCTCTCTCCAAACTGTTATCTTCATCTTCTACAAATTCTTCCTGCTTGTAGTGTTTGCTACTTGACTCATAGAAAAAAAAATTCATATCAAATTTTTCCCAGATATGTTTTATTTTATATTAGTGATTTTCATACCTGGATTCTGTCTGACTGTGACCTTACTACAATTCTTTTTGCATAAAAAAGTCTTCTCCCTTTGATACCTTCTCCAGATAATTTATAGGTTGTGTAAACTTTTCCTTAAATAAACTTTAATTTAATTTACTTTTCTTTGTATATTTTAATCTCTTCTAGTGGACATAAAGCTGGAGTCTGTATGGAAGAAATCACGTGCCAGAACAAAATATGCAGATTTCTAACATCAAGTGGCATTTCCAGATTTGACTTCATTTGAAAAATAAAGGCAAAAATCTGCTATTTCAGCAAACTAAACACAATGAAAACATTTCACATCCAAGTCACAGGCTCAAGAATTGTATTAAACACCATATCTGACTACCACTTTCTTTTGTTTGCAAATTTCAGAAATGCTACCTTTCAACAAATAAAATGAATATGTATAGGCTTTTGAAAATAATATACTTATATTTAAATTTTACAGTTGGATTTATGACTTATGTAGAGATTTAGACTTATGTTTTAATAATAGGGGAAAACAGATTTTCTCTGCTGTGTATTTTTTTCTTTTTTTTTTTGAGAGCAGTGTCACTGGCCCTCACACGTGGGACAGAACCGGGGCTGCTGGCTTCCCAAGCCAGCGCTTAACCACCATGCCACTTGGCCGGCCCTCTGCTGTGTATTTATAATGACTTGTGTTTAAACAAAATGTTTAAAATCTTTAAATAGTCCTAGGTTAGAGTTTTACTGAACTAAAACTTATGTGTTAATATTGCAAATAAGCTATAGTATAATTAAAATTTTCACTTAAGGTAAAATTTGAACACTGAATTAAGAGTTTACTTTTATGTATGAAATGGATAATAATCACATGTCTCTAAAATGCTTGCTTGCTTACATAAGTAAATCTGAACATGCAAATGGAATTATCACAATTATATTCTAAATTATAGAATTGTCAACTATTAGATTAACACAAACATTATATTTAGTGACTAATTTGCAGCATCCAAAATATAATCTGAAGTACAGGGGATTCTGCTTGTGGGCATGATAGAAGTACCAGAATTATGCTTCCACAGTAAATGACTAGAAAACAGGACAAAATATTAAAAACAATGGTTTTTAGAAATGAGACAAAAGTCAAAAAGAAGGGCTCTGATCTCTAAGAGAAGAGAAATAGAGGAACCCTATGATTACCCATTTACTGCCTGGAGAATTCTAAATCTTCGTGCAGGGAAAAGGATCATAAGCGGAACATAGCCGTTTTCTTGAGCTGAGGATGAGCTGAGGAACAGAGCTAAGAATTCAGGAAGTCTGGAGTAGCTGGAAGTCAGAGGGCGTAACTCCAGGGAGTAAGGAGCTGCAACAGTACTTTGTGATCTGCATATGGCTCTCAGTGAGGCTGCTGAGTGCCAAGCTGCACGTGCACGTGGGGAACCTCAACAAGGTCAGCTCTGTTTCCTCTTCGTTCACTATCAGTGTCCAATGTCTAGTATCCAACCAGAATCACTAGGCATGTCAAGAAGCAGAAAAACGTACCATAGTCAGGGGGAAATCAAGTCAATAGAAAGAGACACAGATATGAAAAGAGGTGATGTGTAATTAGAATTCATTTAAACATATATGTTAACTATGCTCAGCCATTAAAAAACCATGAACAGGGCCAGCCGAGTGGTGTGGTGGTTAAGCACTGGCTTCCAGGTCCCACATATGAGGGCCAGTGACACTGCCCTCAAAAAAAAAAAAAAGAAAAGAAAATGAACATACAAGGAGAGGAATCAAAGATATTAAAAAAACTAAATAGAACTTTCAGAGCTGAAAAATAACTAAAATTTAAAAATTCACTAAATGAGATTAAAAGTATGTTAGATGTAAAAAAAAACAAAGTCATGAAATTGAACATACAGCAATAGAAATAATCCAAACTGATGCAAAATGAAAAAGATGAAAAAATGATTAGCACCTCGCTTATCTGTGTGACAATGTCACATGGTCTAACATGAATAATTGGGAATGTCTGAATAGGAGAGGATGGGAGTGAAAAAGAATTCCCAAAATGGTAGTTGATGAAAACTAATCCCATGAATCCAACAAGCTTAATGAACACCAAGCACTATACGGGTCAAAATTGATCAAATTACCTCATAATCAGATTGCTGAAAAATACTGAAAAGAAAAAAAGAAACAGTAGGGACAGGGGGTACCATTAAATACTGAGAAACAAAAATAAGAAAACCACAAACCTCATTAGAAATTATGTAAGCCAGAATGACACCTTTCAAGAATTGATTTTTTAAAACCTGTCAAATTAAAGTTTTATGTGGAGCAAAAATGTTCTTCAAAACTGAAGGCAAAATGCAGATTTTTTTCAGAAATGTCAAAAAATACTTATCAATGGCACACTTGCAGGGAAAAAGTTCTTCAAGGGGCCAGCTGAGTGCTGTAGTGGTTGAGCGCTGGCTTGGGAAGCCAGCGGCCCCAGTTCGGGTCCCACATATGAGGGCCAGTGACACTGCCCTCAAAAAAAAAAAAAAAAGTTCTTTTTTGACAGAAAAATTTTGTCAGATTCTTAGATCTACGCAAAACAATGAAAAGCTCTGGAAATGATACACATACAAATAAATATAAAATTGTTTATTCTAAATTTTTATTTCTTTAAAAACTAATTGACTATTTTAAGTAAAATTAATTATTGTGGTTTTAATAACATGTAGGGGTAAATGAATGACAACAAAGGGTGGGAAACAGTTAATGGAAGTACAGTCGTCAAAAGTTTCTTATATTTTACAGGAAAAAAGGTTCTTTGAAGGTAGACTTGCATATGTTAAAGGCATACTGTAAATACTAGAGAACCCCCGCCCTCCCCCCCACACACACACATAAAGTGATATAACTAATAGGGGGGATAAAATGGCATGTGAAAAACCCTTCCAATTGAAGATAGAAAAAGAAGAAAAGGGGAACAAAGAATGTATTTGAAAATAAAGAAAACAAATGGCAAGATGTAGATTTAATCCCAAATTAATCAATAGCTACATTAAGTCTAAATGGTCTAAACACTCCAATTAAAAGGCAGCATCAAGAACTGTGAAGGATTTGAGATTTTATTCTACCTTACAAGAAATCAAGTTAGACTGGTCCAGTTTCATAGATGCTGGCAGAAGACAACAGGCTACTGGGTGGAGACAAAGGACTCCATTACTTCAAGCACAGCAGGCAGTATCAAGTGTATGCTTGCATTGGTTTACCTTGCCTCTCCAAGCCCATGAGTGTGATGCAGAGCTGTGTCCGGGTCGCTTACTGGCACACTGTGGGTTTGTGTTACAGCTAAGGAAGCCCCAGTCTTACAGAAGGGGCTGCTGGGCAAACCTGCCCAACTTTTGCTCTGCAAGGAGGCATTATCTTACTATACTGGACAGAAAACAAACCTGCTCTAGGAGAGACTGTATCTTCCAAGTTAGCCTACTATACAAACAACCTTGTAAAGACAGTCTAGAGCAAAAAACATTAAAACCTTTGCTCAGAAAACATACAGAAACATGCAAGACAAATGCAGACTCTTCTTCCAACAGGCAGAGATTGTCAAACTGGATTTTTAAAAAATGCAAAACCAACTATAAACTGTCTGCTATAAACATTGATAGGTTTAAACATAAAATGATGCAGCAATATATACCATGAAAACACAAATCTTAAAGCTAGAATGGCTATATTAATAAATTAGTTTTTGGAATAAACCATATAATTGGATATATAGATTAATACTTTATATTGATAAGAGCTTCAATTCAATTATGGGTACATAATCATAATTATATGTACCCAACAACAAAACATCAAAAGACATTAAGCAAAACCTGTAAGAGTCCAAAGAACAAACACACAAATCCACAATTATGACTGAAATAGGAACATTCCTCTGTTCAAAACTGATGCAACAAATAGAAAATCAGTAAAAATATAGGAGACAGCACCACCAGCCAACAATTTTACTGATATTTATAAAATACTCCACCCAACATCAACAGAACACATATTCTTTCAAGTGCACACTAGAACACAAAATCAGACCATCTGCTAGCCCATAAGGTAAATCTCAGTATAATTTCATAGGATTGAAGTGATACAGAATATGTCCTTTAACCACAAAATATATTTTAAAAAGTAATTGAACTAAAACAGTCAGATAAAATAGACACAATATTTGAACTGACATTTCTAGACAGATATATAGCCAGGTAGTACACGAAAAGATGGGAAATGCAAATTAATACCTCTATACATCCATTTGAATTGGTAAAATTAAAAGGGCTAATCATACCAACTACTGGCTAGGATGAGAAATAACTGTACTTTCTTACATTGCTGATATAAATGAAATGGTAAGCACTTTGAAAAAATTCCTAACAGTTTTCCACACATGTGAAATATGATCCAGTTATTCCACTCTTAGGTATTCACTAAAGAGAAAGAAACATGTCCACACAAAGACTTGTACATGAATATTTATAGCGTTTTGTTCACAATAGCCTCAAAATGCAAACAGCCATGGATACATAAATTCATTTTTAACATGTGATACATCTATAAAAATTGAATATTATTGAGGAAATATACACATAATAAATAACATTAATTTAAAAACTTTATGTTGAAGAAAAGTCAAACCAAAAAAAGTACATCTGATCCCATATATCTGAAACTCTAGAAAATATAGTCAATCTATAGGCACAAAACACAAATCAGTGTCTTCTTTGGGCACAAAAAAATGGAAAGACATCTTGTGTTGATGGTTCAGAAGAATTAATATTGTTAAAATGTCCATACTATCCAAAGCAGTCAACAGATTCAATGCAATTCCATCCAAACTCCAATGGCATTTTTCACAGAAATAGAACAAACAATCCTAAATTTGTATGAAATCACAAGACCCTCAACAGCCAACACAATCTTGAGAAAGTACAAAGCTGGAGGCATCACAGTTCCTGACTTCAAACTATACTACAAAGATATAGTAATCAAAAGGTATGGTTCTGGCATAAAAATAGACACAAAAACCAATGGAACAGAATCAAGAGCCCAGAAATAAATCCAAGCATATATAGTCTACTATTATTTGACGAGGGAGCCAAGAATACCCAAGGAGGAAAGGATAGCCTCTTCATAAATGGTGCTGGGAAAATGGGATAACAACCTGCTGAAGTATGACACTGGACCCCAATCTTACACAGTTCATAAAAATTAACTTAAAATGGATTAAATAAATAAACATAAGACCTGAAGCTTGAAGCTATACAACAGTTATTTCTGGGGAGTTTGAAGATATTTCAACAAGCAAGAAACACTAATATAATGCAAGAAAAAAATCAAACTAAAGCAGTTGGGTGCAGTAACTTCAGCATTACCCTGAATCTTACTAGAAATGAATTTCAGATTTCACTTTAAACTTATTAAATCATAAACTACATTTTAAGTAGATGCCCAGGTGATTTTTATGCCTATTAGAATTCAATTAAAATATTCCTGAATAGATCAACCTATATTACTACCCTTGTAGGGATATGTGAATCCAAACTACCAGAAACCAATGAGCATGTCAACTAAAGCAACATTCACGAGGCTGGCTTCTAAAGCATAAAGAAGGATTTTCTACTCTGCTCTCAGTTGGAATAACGGCGATAGTCACTTAGAAAGCAGAAATGGTGCTGATGTCAATTTGCAATTTCGGCAAGTTGAATTCAACTACGCTTTAATTTCTTGGAGGTCAGAGTCCCATCTCACAAGAGAAGTAAACTCTCCAGAGCTGTATGACTCATTTATACATGGCCAAGGAAGGGAGGCCACGAATAAAGGCCTTCCATCCCATCCCTGGCTGCAGCAGGCCTATCCTGGCACCGCGGCCTTGCCCCAGCTCGCCAGGCACTCGCGGGGCGGGGCCAATGCAGGAGGCGGGGAGTTGCCTGTGGGGGGCGGGGCGGAGCCGGGCAGCAGGAGGGGGCGGAGTCACGAGAGGAGGCAGCGTTGCGGCAGTGGGCGGAGCCGAGCCGCCCGGCCTGGGTGGGAACCGGGCAAGTGCGGCCGATCCGGGACTGCGCCGTTCGCACTGACCGGCCTGGGGCGGCAGGGACGCTCCGCCACTCTCCCGATGGGGCTGTGTTTTCCGTGTCCCGGGGACTCCGGGCCTTCCTCGCCAGACCCGGTGAGTAAGGCCGCGCGCCTGCGTCTCCGCGTCCTCCGGGCCGCCCCGCGCGCACCTGTTCCCGGGAGAGGCGCTCCGGGCGGCGCTGAGCTGCGGGCCCCGGGCGGGCGGGCGGAAGCCGGGGCGCAGGCCGCTGGGTCCCGGCTGCCGACGTCGTGCGGCCGCGGCCCGAGGGACGTTGGCGCGCTGCGAGCGGAGCCTGGGCCGCCGCCTCCCCGTCGGCCTCCCCAGCTCGGTGACCCAGAATGGTCCGCGTTAGGATTTACCGTTCCCATTAGTATTTACCTTTCTTTTTTCTTTTTCTTTTCTTTTTTTTTTTTTTTTGAGGGCAGTGTCAATGGCCTTCACATGTGGGACCCGAACCGGGGCCGCCGGCTTCCCAAGCCAGCGCATAACCACCGCGCCACTCGGCCGGCCCAGTATTTACCTTTCTTTTAAGTTCTTCCTTTTTTTTTTTTTAAATGACTATTTTATGTCAAATAGCGAGTACAGTGGGTAACGCTGCCATAGTTAGCAAATAAAAATACAGCACGCCCAGTTAAATTTGAATTGTCAGATAAACAAGGAATCTATTTTCAAAATAGATTTGACTCATGCACTATTGAGATAGACTAGAAAGTATTGGTTGTTTAACTGAAATTCAAATGTAGGCGGTTTGTGGTACGTATATACGTTGTAGCTTCCTGTGTTTAACATTATCTTTACATTAATAGTCCTTATAGGGAGTTGAGAGCAGAAAAACCTGAATTCCCTCTTCTATCTAGCTAAAAATTCATTGAAAGAAATTTGTTATTTAGGAAAGTACATTAACGACTCTTCAGCTGCATGATGATAGGTACTAAAAATGACCTGAAAGTTCTCCTTGTCTTTCTCGATACTGTTGCTTTTAAATGTTAATTTTGTTTATCTGGCTGCTGCTAAGATCCCCATCTGTCAGCATTTGGTAAACCCTCCCCACCCCCACAGATAACCACATGGCTCACTACTTGAGTGTCACTTGGTCACTGAGGTTTTTATTGACCACCCTAAATAAAATAGATTCCCCCACTATACCGCGCGCCCATCCTTCCATTTCTTGCCCACCATCCTCTTCTTTATATTTCCCCGAAGCGCTTATTACTATCTGGCAGACATATATGCACTTGATTATATTTTGACTGTGTGCCTTTATTGGAATTTAAGTTTCATTTGGGTGGAACCATTTGTATTTCTTCAATGCTGTATGGTTAACACCTAGAGAGGTTTCTGAGGCATGATAGGTGTTTAGTAAATACTATATTTGTCCAATGAATGAATGAATGAATATGTATTGTGGTATGGAAAACAAGAGAAGTAACACAGCTCCCAAGAGGCTGCTACTCACTGACTTACATATAATTAATACTTGACATAGAAAAATAATACTCACTGTTTTGCAATATAGAACAGTATCTCTCATAAATTTTCTACACTCCTTCCAATCCCCCACAATGAGATTCACCCATTTCATTTATGAACCTTTCCTGAAAACACCAACCTACTTCAAACTTCTTTATAACTGGCAGTAGTACCAAAGCATGTATTAATATTCCCCTCCTTGTATTATTAAATTTCATTGGTTTTATTGTTGCCCTGACTTGTTTGTAAGACTTTTTAAAAAACAAAAACAAATAGGTTATTTTATAAGTCAACCTGTGTGTATATATAATGCATATTATATATGCATATATAATATATAAGACATATAATATGTGACATATATAAATATATGTCTTAGCATGTATTTATTTGAAGGTATATTGATTGATTGCGAGAATGAAATTCAGAAAGTTGATTATTTCATAAATATTGTAAATACAGGCAATTTTAGTGAGACATTTTAAGTCAGTGCTAAATATTTTTGTAAACTGTTATATTACGTGTAAGATGCAGGTGTGTAAATTATCCATGTTAATGTTTGGTTGTAATTTAAAATGTTGTTTACACATTTTCCTTAGGCAGAGAAAAGAGCAAAACTTGCAGAGGCTGCAGAGAGAAGACAGAAAGAGGTGAGAGTAAATATAAAATTCTACCTAGTTAGATAATTAATTGTATTTTATTCTTGATAGATGTGTATGACTAATGGTATGCTCTAATGAAAATGGTATCTGATTATCCTATAGGTTTATATTTAAAAGTAATCATTTTTTTTTCAAAATGTTCTGTTTCTATAAATTACATTAATGCATTTATATCATTTAATTTATGAAAATAACTATATAGATGTCTTCTGCAATGTGAGATGCCCCTTTAATAACGTTCTTCGGATAAAATGACCATGCCTTATAAAACACTGACAGATAAGAAGTAGGTTTAGCAGGAAAATTTTTATGGTTGCAAAATACCCAATGAAAAAATGATAATATGTTTTATACAAAGCTGTTGTAGAAATAGTTTCATTCCTTTTTTACCAAAACTAGACCAACCCCCCCACCTCCAAAGAAAAGCCTAAAAAACAAACAAACAAAAAAGAACGTTTTAGCTACTGATTTTGATTGTTTTGTACCCCTGATCACATTTCTTAAAGGCTGCATCTCGGGGCATTTTAGATGTTCGATCAGTGGAAGAAAAGAAAAAGAAAAAGGAAAAAATGGAAAAACAAATTGCTACATCTGGGCCCCCACCAGAAGGTGGACTTAGAGTAAGTATTAAAATGTACTTAAGTTTTAAACTTACCTGGAATTTTCAAAAACTTTATTAGCAATCAATTTAATAATTTTCTCTTGAAATGGATTATCAAAAAATTTTTAATTAATTTAAAAGCATGAATAATATAGATTGGAAGAAGTATCGATTTATTTGGACATTGTAACATTGGAATATGTTTACTTTCTTTTCCCAAAATGAAAACAGATTTTTCTTGATTATATTAAACACTATATTTTAATACTTTGTATATTAATACTAATATTAAATATGTAGAAAACTGAAACAGTATGGGGGAGAGTATAAAGAAAGTAAAAATCAGCCCAATTCAGTGTCATTTTGACAAGCATCATTTCTCATCTTCATGTATACATCAATCTTATTAAATTGGATTACACTATAAATTTATTTTTATAACGTACTTTTTTTTTTTACTCAAAGATTTTATATTTTTGTGCTTTCCATTTTCACTCATTATCATAATTATGTAAACGTTAATTTGTGTATTCATGGATGAGTGTGACACATGCACCCCCCATGTAGCAATTGCAGCTCTTGACACTGGAAATACAGCGGTGGACAAATTAAACAAGGTCCTTGAATTCGGGGATTTTACAGTCTAACAGGACTATAAAGGTTTTATTTTACATGTTAAAACTCAGAGAACTAATGGTTCAGATACTAAGAATTTATTCTTTGGTCCATTTCTAAAGGAAAGGACATTTCTCAAGTAAGTATATTTGTGTGTCCTGAATTTCATTCTGTTATACTCAGCTTGTCAATGATTTATGAGCACTTGTTTAGCCGATTCACTGTCGTCTTAGTTCAATTTGGTTTCTGCTCTCATAACTATATATAAATGCATATATGTATATATATTCCTGATTTGTAGAGCCAGGTAATTTAGGAGCACCCTGAGCAGAGCTGATGTTCAGGAATATCACATAAAGATTTATCTGTGTACATTTTATACTTGTATGTTACTTTATCTAATTTAATTTAGTAAATGAAAATTTAAAAACTTGTTAACTTTTAACAATGTATAAAATCATTGGTTTCAATATTAAGGTAAATAGCTGTAACTATTTTGCTTTTCTTAATATACCCCCAACTATAGAATAGAATAAATTTAGTATAAAGTAAAACAGTTGGGAGATAGAAGTATTTATCAAAAGTATAGGTGCTTACTTTCAGTATCCTGTTGAGATAAAAATCTGTGTCAGCAGGCTTACTTCATAGGGAGTTCTCGAAAACAACAAATAGTTTGTGCAAATTAAATTATATTACTGGTAATAATGCTGAGATCCACTACTTCATACTGGAAGAAATGGAGGCACTGAATGACTTAAAGTCACGTATAAGAAAAGGATACTTGCTATATAGTCAGAATTAAAAAGGTACTCATCTTAACCAAACAAATTTAACATCAGCTTTTAAACTTCAAAAAAGAAAGGGGCTTCCATGCCCCGAAGCCTATAGATTAAAAATAAATTAGACCTTATATTGCTTCTGGTCCCCTCACAAGTGCTCAAAATGAAAAACATCCCAATGTTAAATTTAGGATCTTTATTTCCTATTCTTACAGGAAATCTTTCTGGCTCCCTTAATAAAAATGACCCTCAAGGCCATCAAGCTGGACAGTATGGAAGGATGTTCCCAATAAGAGTGGCTTACTCTCATAAACCACTGCTGTTGCCACTGTGTCATTTTTCCTCGGAAAATTCCCAATCACTTCCACCACACCAACACACTGGCTTTAAGGGACATGCTGCTTTTCCCTTAACCACTGCATAGCTCATCAGCATACAGTTTTCAAAATAAATGTTGGCATCTCAGGGAAAACAGAAGGGAAAATAAAAGGCAGAGAATAACTGTAATTCTCACGCTCCTGACCTAGAGTTCTTTAAGGGCTGCTGTCAGGCCTGTTCTTCAGGCTGGCCTGGCATGTCCTCTAGTGTAGCTAGATTCTTCCTGCTCTAGATAGATTCTTCCTGCTCTAACTAGACTCCATAGTATGAGGAAAATGCATCCTTCCCTTGTCTTTATGCCTTCTACATATTCCTCGCCTGACTACCTCTGCCTCTTCTCAGAATAATTAGCAGTGGTATTACTGTCTTCTGGAAAGGCAGCTTTACCTTAAGAAGTCAAGGTGATGATGGCGTCAGGATGCAAACTAACATCAGTAGAGGATGCACCTGTGAACAGAGTAATGGCAGACCTCTGGTGCGCTGGACGTCAGCCCTGGCAGCACATTAGAGTTCAAGGAGTTTTCAGAGAAGGCTGAACCTTGGGCCCTAGCTCATACAGTCAGAATCTGAAAGTAGGACATAGCCATCGGTACTTTTTATGCTTCCTCAGGTCATCTAATGTCAAACCAGGTTGAGAATCACTGCTCTCGTGTTTTTAACACCGGTCCTAAGAGCTATATTGTGGAAAATAGACTCCCATGGTAAAAAAAATTTGTAAATCCAGAATATTATGTACTGTATCCCTTTCTTAGAGATTAAAAAGGGCACAGTGTTCAAGTCTCTAAGAAGTCCTACAATAAAAACAAGTTTACTTGGATTAAATCTTATTTTTTAAATTTATTAAAATATGTATCTATGTATATCTACATATATATATCTATTTAAATAAATGAATATTTATAAATAAATATATTACTTTAAATAAAGTAACATTTGGTAGTATTTGGTCCCAAATACTATTCCTTGGATGTACTTGGAAAACACTACTCAATAGACTAAAAATGTTTCTGTCCTATCCAAGTGGCTCTTTCAGAACTTACTGCAGATTTAATAGACTTGTTAAACAGAACCACAAATGGATTAGTTTCTCAACTCAAGCAAGGAAAAGACTGCCAAACCATTATTTAATCATTACTGCTATTTCTTGACTGCCTGCCTCAAATAAGAATTCCTTTATTTTCATTTTGTAGTTTTGTTGTTTTTGTTTGGTGGTGTTTTGTTTTCCTGTAGTATTTATTGAATATTTTGGATTTAGCTATCCATTAATCTGACCAGATATTTTGTTTTACTTCTTTGTATTTTTAAACCATCATATATCTTCAAATTCTTACTGTAATGTACAATTTTACTAATCGCTGCTATTCACAAAAGTCAGTTTCCTTTTGTATATCCCATATTCCTGTCTTTGCTTGTTTGTTCCCTTGGAATCTTGTTATATAACTTTAAATAAAATTTACTTTTCTGTGTATTCTAGTGGACAGTTTCATGAAGGATAATACGAGAGAGAGTCTACTGCCAATAACTAGAACCTGCAATCAAGTGAACGTGCTCAATTGAATTTCTTCTTTTTGAATAAATGAAGATTCAGACTGTAATTTTAGTGTCCTTAAATGCAATGCTTTTTCAGTATTGAAGTATCAGAAATGGCTTTGATTTTCAGACTTAAAAAAATGGCCAGAAGTTTCATTAAAAACTTATTTTCCTACATTTGCTCATTTGCAGGGAGTGGGTAACTTGCCACTTTGAGTAGTTAAAACATGGACCTAAATAGTGTTTATACGTTGCATGTCAGGTTTCAGCATGTATCTCAAATGTTGAAATTTGCCATATCATTTCCCCTCCTTTATAAAATGATCTAGCTATTCATAGTTGTGCTGCTTAGCCTTTTGTCTCCTTTTATTTCATTATATATGAAGACCTTTGCTTAAACTTGCAGACTTAGTGCCTTTAAACTGACCATCAGGGAAAAGCTTGAAAAATCACTTATATGAAGGATCACTGTATATTTTTATAACATACTAAGTAATGAGTATTTGTACAAAATACTGAATTTCTCCTAATTTATTTTCTATTTATGTAGCTTATAAACCTAACACTGTGTTTTACATTACAATAATTTTGGGTTGTTTTGTTTGTTTTGCTTGCGGAATTTAAAATTATATATTAGTGGTACCATCAGAGGGCAGTGATGTGCTATTATACAATATCAGATTTAGCTCTGTGAAGATCTTTGTAATAATTAAATGAGTTAAACTAAGAATCTGAATGGGTTATACTGAGTGGTAATACATTTGCCCAAATTTCATAGGTGTGTTTATTCTTTTGTATTTATTAAGAAATGGTCATAAGATTTATACAGATATGAAATTGCCAAGGCAAGTTTGAATGTATGAAAAACATGTAGGTACTGTATTTAAAAAGGACTACTTTAAACATAAAAATATTGTACGGTATGTCTGTATGATGCATAGTCAAATTTTGTAGATTTTTGTTTATTGTGTTAGCATTTTCATTTTTTAAATTTGTCTTAATATATAATAAGCTAAAATAGAAGAATTGCTGTATTTTTTAATTAGCTAGTATGGCTCCTAACTCTTTTGGATGGCAAGGCTATAATCTGAGCCCTCAATTAGAATTTGCAGATACTAAATGCCAACAAGGACTAAATTAAAAAGACCAGCTCAGTTGATTTACAGAAAGGAAACTGAGCCCTATCTCACTCATCCCTCCCACAATACTTGTGTTATATTATAATATTTTGTATATGTTAATTTTAGAGACTTTGCAGTATAGCATAGGTCTCTTGACTTTTCATTGGAAAAATTACCTTTTCTATTATGACATGAAATATTCTATGATATGCACATAACATGTATATTTAGGCTCAATTTTCTTCATCTTTTAGGGGATTAGTGGTATTTTGTTCATAAAGAATAGTGAAATTATTGAGTTGCATTTTTAAAAAAAAAGTGTTGACTTGATGAACATAATTATTTTTCCAAGGCAGAAAAGAAATAGGGTCATTAATAGCTGAATGGATACGGAGGCAGAGCATGTCATCCTTGAATTGCACAAATCCTTCCATTTTAATACAGAAAGAACAATTTTATATGTACTACATCTTAAAGAATTATACTTGGGTTAGTGTAAACAAAAGGTTTCCATCTAGGGAATAATGCCCTATTTCTAATAACAGTTTATATCCAAATACGACGCTTACTTACTGTTGAACCATGAATGTTAGGCTGGTATATTGCTTTCTGGAAACAGTACAACGTGCTGGTCTAGCCAGCTGTGACCTGCTTCCATGGGTGTGATCAGCTTTCCCCACAACCACATGGGTATGTATGGGCTTAGGGGTGATATTTAAATGTTAGGAATAGTGTTAGCAGAAAGGAAGTGGGGAGGCTAGCTGCCTGATAGGAAACCAGTAAATGACTACTTAAAAAAAAAAAAAAATTGTACACACACATGCAGATACATCCAGGCAGCTCCCTCATAAAGTTACGAATCAGTTCCTGATGAAATCCTTAACTTAGAGCCAATTTACCATAATTCAGTATTTTAAAAGGAAAACAATGTTTATGTCACCCAAAGCCTCGCAACCGAATTACTAAAATATAAATGAAACAGTAAAATTCATACACTACCATGTTAAGATGTAAAATGCTTAAGTCACTGCTTTTTACTTCTAATCATCAAACTATATGGCAGGTAACAAAAAAATATATGATTACATAGCCTGTTTGTTAACATAACTGCATTTTATATGTGATACTGTCATTCTACTGATTGTGTTTGGAATGTAATTAATAGTTTTCGCACACATGGCTTGTGTTATAAATTCTGTATTGCCTTATAGGGATATAAATATACATTTTTCCTATATAAAAATTTACTTCGGATGTCTCTGTTTAACTATCTTCACTACATCTTAAGTAATTAGAACCTGGGATAATGGTTAGGGAAACCTCAGCAATGTTTTCACCTCTGGGATTAATGAGAACCAACAGCTAAAGGCAGTTTAGTGTGTTCATACAATCCCTGAATTTATAGGTTGGTGTGTTTCTTTTCCAGTACTGTAAAGGAGAAATGATATTATTAGTCTCCTGTTTTCTTACAGAAACAATACTATAATAAAGGTTATAGCTATCATCCTAGGTACCCCCCAGAGAATTGGCATAAACCTTGAATTTTCCTTTTCTCCAACAGTTCAGCTTGTTTATTTTCTGATAAGAATTATGCTATGACCTTAGAAAAAAAAGTGATTTCTTGTCAGTTTTAGATTTGAATAACTTCTGCATAAATAGATGAGTAAGAGGTCAGTAGATACGCATGCCTATTGTGAGAATACAGGTGTGTTCCTTTAACATCTCCAAGCAAGCATCTCAAATTCCCAGGACTACTATGTGTGCTTGAAGTTGATTCAAATGTGGTACTGTGGCTGTTGATTTTCTCAAAATCCACTGATACAAGGTATTTGTATATAAAGCAGACTTGTAAAAAATTCTGATCTGACAGAGGAGTTTGTGTCCAAAGAACTCAAACACTTAAATTTTTTCATGACATGGCATTTTATTGTCCTGTTCTCCTCTTCTAGGTATGCTTCATCTTGCAAACGTTGCCTCTAAATATCATTGTGGTCTAAGAATACTGAATATGCATAAATTACTTGACCTGGATGTACTTTTATTATACCCAGAATCGCATTTTCTTTTTTTTGACAGCAGTGCAACTGGCCCTCATATGTGGGATCTGAACCGGGGCCACTGGCTTCCCAAGCCAGCATGTAACCACCGCACCACTCGGCCGGTCCCGCATTTTCTTTTCATAGCACCATACTTGTGTGGATTTTCGAGCTAATGTCCTCCAGTCATAAAAACAGGCTTGAGCCATCTTTTGCAAGTACTTCAAACTTACCTCATATGCAACTAATTAGTTTTCTTCAGAACCTGGCCTCTCTAGGCTATTTCTTTGAAATCTGTTTTGTCACAGAAATCACAAGTCCAGGAGTTATGATAAACCCTTCTCTTGGTCTAATGCCTATGGTGCCATTTTCTCGTTCTACATTTCTTTGATTCTTTGATCAGACCCACTTAAAGTAGGTTTTTAAAAAAGTACCAAGTTTCTCATATGTACAAAATTCTTAAGTAGCTGCACAAAAATTTGTAGAACTCATAAATTGATGAGTTTAGCAAGTTTGCAGAATACCAAATCAATGAGTTAATTCTATCCCTAAGTGAAAGCAATGAACAGTCTGAAAATTAAGACGATTCCAATCACAGTATCATCAAATACAATACAATACTTAGGGGAAAAAAATAAAAGATCTGACCTAGAAACTATAAAACTGCTGAAATTAAAAAAAAATAGAAATGGTGAGACATTGCATGTTCATGAATTGGGAGACAATATTCTCAATATGGCAATCTCAAACTGATCAATAAATTTAATGCAAAATCCCAGGAAACTTTTTCAGAGACATTAATAAGATGATCCCAAAATTTATATGGAACTGCAAGATTTATAATAGCCAAAACAATTCTGCAAACAGAACATAGTAATTTTCACTAAGGAATCAAGTGAGTAAGAACGATCTACATTTGGTCCATTTTTCCACATCCCAGTTTCATTACCATTTGGCTAGCAGCTAGACACCAATGTAAATTGTCACCATCTTAGTGACACTTCAGTAACCATCGTAGATACGGTATAGGCAGAAATAATAACGCCGCTCTCCCTAAAAGATGTCCACATCCCTGGAACTTGGGAATCTGTTACATTACATGGCAAAAGGTATTTTGCAGAGATGATTCAGTTGACCTTAAAATGAGATTATTCTGGATCCAATTATAGGTGGATTATAGGTAGACCCAATCTAATCTTATGGATCCTTAAAAGCAGAGAACTTTTCCAATCTATGGTCAGACAAAGAAATGTAAAGAAATAAGATACTCTGTAGCTGGCCTTGAAGATAGAAGGAATACGTGAGCCCAGGAGATCAGGCAGCCTCTAGAAGGTAGAAAAGGCAAAGAAATGGATTCTCTCCTAGACTCCTCAAAAAGCCCTGCTGACATCTTGCTGCTAGCCCAGTGAGACCATCTCACACTTCTGACCTGAAGCATGATACTTAATAAACTTGCGTTGTTTAAGCCACTGAATTTCTGGTAATTTGTTACATGAGAATAGAAAATTAATAAAATAGATGAGATTAATATTATTTTTGTTAACCTAGACATGTTTAAAACTAAATTAATGAATCTAATTTTAATTACCAAAGATATAAATAGCAGATGATATGATACACTAGAGAACCCTAGAGTCTGCCAAAAAACTATTAGAACCGATACCTGAATTCAGTAAAGTAGGAGGATACAAAATTAATATTCAGAAGTCCGTTGCATTTTTATACACCAATAACGAGCTATCAGAAAGAGAAATTAAGAAAACAATCTCATTTACAATTGCATCAAAAAAATACCTATGAATAAATTTAACCAAGGAGGTAAAAGACGTTTACTTGGAAAATTGAAAGACATTAAAGAAAGAAATTTAAGGAGACAAAAATAAATGGAAGCATATACAGTGCTCATGGATAGGAAGAATTAGTGTTTTTTAAATAACCATACTACCCAAATCAATCTATAGATGCAATGCAATACCTATCAATATACCAATGGCATTTTTCACAGAACTAAAACAAATAATCCTAAAATTTATATGGAAACACAAAAGACCGAATACCCCAATAATCTTGAGAACAAAGAACAAAGGTGTAGGTATTATATTATCTGATATCAAAACCACAAGGCTACAGTAAAGCAACATGGTACTGACATAAAAACAGACACATAGATCAATGGAACAGAATAGAGAGCCTGGAAATAAACCCATGCCTATATGGTCAATTAATCAATGACAAAGGAGGCAAGAATATACAATGGGGGTAAAGACAGTCTATTCAATAAATGGTGTGATGAAGAGACCGCCCATGCAGCCAATAGCAATTATGTAGTCCTATCCATTTCCCTTCTCCCAGCCCCTGACAAACAGTATCCCAAAACTACACAGAGACATACAAAAAAGTGAAAATAAACCACTATGTTACACTACATACAAGAATAATCTCAAAATGGATATAAAGTCTTACATGCAAGACACAAAACTATAAAATTAGAAGAAAAGATAGGCAGTAAATACTGATACCACTCTTAGTAATATTTTTTTGGGTATGACTCCTTGGGTGAGGGAAACAAAATAAAAATAAATGAAACTACATCAAACAAAAAAGGTTTTATGCAGCAAAGGAAACCAACAAAACAAAAAGACAACATATTGAATGGGAGAAGATATTTGCCAATGACACATCTGATTAAGGGTTAATATCCAAAATATATAAGAAACTCATACAACTTAATACCCAAAATACAATCTGATTAAAAAATGTGCAGATGACCTGAAGAGACATTTCTCCAGAGAAGACATACACATGGCCAATAGACACGTGAAAAGTTGCTCAATGTCACTGATCATCAGAGAAATGCAAATAAAAACCACAAAGAGATATCATCTCACACCTGTTAGAATGGCTATTATCAATTAATCAACAAACAACAAATATTGGTGAGGATGTGGAGAAAAGGGAACCCTTGAGCATTGTTGGTGGCATTGCAGATTGGTGCATCCACCATGGAAAACTGTATGGAGGTTCCCCAAAAAACTAAAAATAGAACTACCATATGCACTCTTACTTCTGGGCATTTATCTGAAGGAATCCAAAACACTAATTCTAAATCTAAAAGATATATGCATCCCTATGTTCATTGCAGCCTTATTCACAATAGCCAAGCTATGGAAGCAACCTAAGTGTCGATCACTACTGGATAAAGAAGTGGTACCTATCTATATACAATGGAATATTACCTGGCCATAAAAAAGAATGAAATCTTACCATATGCAATAGCATGGATGGACCTAGAGGGTATTATGCTAAGTGAAATAAGTCAGACAGAAAAAGACAAATACCATATGATCTCACTTAACGTAGAATATAAAACAACAAAAATAATCAAATAATGCAGAAGCAGACTCATAGATACACAGAAGTGATGGTTGCCAGATGGGAGGGACTTGGGTGGCTAGCGGAAAAACGTGAAGGGTTTAGAAGTACAAATTGACAGTTACAAAATAGTCACAGGGATGTAAAGTACAGCATAGGAAATACAGTCAGTAATATTGTAATAACTATGGTGTCAAGTGGGTACCAATCAGTGGGATCACTTTGTAAATTACATAAATGTTTAAACACTATGCTGTACACCTGAAACTAATATAACACTGAATGTCAACAGTAATTGAAAAAAAAAAAAGTGCAGATATAAATAAGTTTCCCGGGAAAATTTAATAAGCACAGGAGAAAGTTTTGATGGAAATATTGCTGATACTATACAGAGAAAAGCAGTGTTAACATTGGTTTAGTAACATAAAAATCAAATCGCTCAATAGCTACCTTTTTGAATATTACAATTACTCACGTTCCAAGGCGATTTTATTTCCTACAATTTTTTTTTTTTACCTGAATGATTATCACCACTTCAGGCCCCACCCAATTATATTATACCTGTTGTTTAAACACTTCCCAATTAACAGATTGTGTATGCTTTGGCTAAATTTGTCACGTGACAAATTGAGATACTTACTCCCTGATATTTTGGAGCAAGAAAGGTGAATGCTGTTGCTGTTGAAGAAGGAGGAAATGACAAATTAACACTACCTATATTCATTAAACTCAAGGTAGCACTTAAGGGACTGCCTATGATAAAATCTAGTCTCCACTTAGGAGAACACACACTACCCCCACTCAGCTGCCCAAAGTAAAGAAGTAGCAGGTAACCATAATTTACTCTCCCTATATTCCTCCGGGAAAGGTGCCATTTGAAGATGATCTGTAGTTCAGAATACAGCATTAATACAGAGACAGGTAAAAATTGTTTTAATTTGTCTTTTTAATTCTTGAATCAGTGAGGACAATATTTTGCTGTTTATTGGTACAAAACAGCTCTGTCCTAGGTATACAAGGGTATACATAAGTCTGTAACATTATTAGCTACAGTGAATTTACTTTACTAGACAGCATAGCAAAGTAGGATTAACTAAAGGTATATTTTAATAAGAAAATGCTTTAAAATAACATGAAGTCAATGAACATTTGACTGTACAATTTACTCTGTCAAAATACCATGGGTGCCAAAAAAAAATGTACACATTTAAGAGATATTATCTATGTATTACTTTTCAAAGTCAAATTGAATTATGGTAGCAATGTGTAGTATGACGTTCATTCAAAAGATGGCATTAATCAAATGAATGCTAACGTCATTCATTGTATTACGATTTTAATACAGTTTTTTCCTTTCTTAAAATGTGTATGCAGGGCCGGCCAAGTGGCATGGTGGTTAAGCGCTGGCCTGGGAAGCCAGCGGCCCCGGTTCGGTCCCACATATGAGGGCCAGTGACACTGCCCTCAAAAAAAAAAAAAAAAATGTGTATGCATTTTTTTGGCACCCTCTGTATAAATGTAAGTCAGCTTATGTGTGTGAATTACACTAAATCAGCCTCAACACAGCCGTGTTCTTAGGAAGGTGTAGACAAGTCATAAGTGATTCCCTAAGGGGTGTACCGAAAACTTCCAAAAGTACCCCAGATATTTGGTCACAGATAAGGGATAACTTTAAGGCAACCTTGAAAGTGAATGTAAACTTTTCTGAAGTGGCCTTTCCAGGAAAGTATTACTGTTGTAAATTCTCTGTACTTATATAGTGCTGTTGGATACTTTTAGTAGCACATCACACTAATTGTCACTTTTTAAAAATCAGCTTAAAAATCCTGCAATTATAAAACGTCTGGGGTGCTTTCACTCTGTAGACATAAAGCAGGCACTTTCTGTTTTCTTATCTGTAAATGCTAAATATTTTCTTCTAATAACAGTTTTTATCTCTAGCTAGGATTGTATTTCTAATACACTCATTGTGTGCTAAATCCTATGTTCACATATTGAGAAGTAATAATTTGCCTACAATTTGTCTAACTGAAATCTGAGTTTAAAATTTCTTTTAATCGGTCATTTCCTACAGAAGCGTTAAAATAAATAGTGCTACTCTTTGAACATTTGTCAATACGATGACATTTTTCTGTCACACCTTTTTTCCGAAGTAATTTTCAAAGCATGTGAGCTAAACTGACTACACTGGAGAAGTGGAAACAGGCCATTATGAGTGTCCCCTCGTAGTGACCAACTAGTTTCATTTAATCTCCTTCTTAGCCTTGTAATTGGCAGAGACCACCAGGTAGTTATCCGGGTTCATGTCCTTAAGGGTTGGAGATTTGCTCTGGACAGGGGACGTTTTGCCATCCACACGGGAGATCTGCAGCATCCGGCAGGGATCGTGTTTCAACAAATACCCGGCGAAAGTTTCCCATCCTCCTCCCACACGGACCATGACGTGTTTGTTGTGCAGCATCTGAAATGAGAGGAGAGCAAAAGTGTTCAATTCGGAGCATTCTTACAGGTATCTCACAGCGACTTGCAGTTCTAGTCTTGTTACTATTTCCTGTCTTGTTCTTCACGCCCTGTTGTTTTTCTACGTGGTGCAAAGCGTCTGAGTTACCATATCGGTTATGAAAGAAGCCTTGTTTTTTTCCATGTCAGTAGATCGCGGGTTCACATCCCAGAACCTGGCTTTGCCCTGCTATGTGAATCAGAGTCTGTGTCCAATCCCTAGCTTGGTTCAGTGTGTCAGGAGACTTTTCTCTGACACCTCAGGAGATTTCTCTCTGCCACCTGATAGTCCATGACACACTCAGCTCTGCCCCCATTGCCTACTTACTGTCTCCTCTCAGTGCTTTGCTCTCCACCTGGTTATTCCCCACTGAACCAGGACTCAAGAGACCATGGAAATGCCTGCTATTGAACATAATGCTAATAATCACACAAATCCTTGATACAAAATGGAATTGAAAATGCACTCAGAAAACATGAAGTCTTCCAAAGCAAGAGGTTATTGAATGGCCATTTTTGTTTTCCTTTACTCTCATCCTTCCCAATTAATGTAGAATACACCTTTTTAAGAAAACTTACCTTTAGGCCCATGAGCCATGTAGAATTCCAAGTTAACAAAGGCTACAGTTTGAAAAAGTGAAGAATATAGGGTTCTTCCTATCTGGTAAAAACAAGTCAGAGATGTGGAGGTTTGGTATTGGAGAACCTAGGAATTTGATGCTGGCTTCTTTCAAATATCAGGAAGTATAAGATAAAGGGGGAACATTGCCCCATCACCAAAGACCCCACTGACCCTCTCACCTGCCCACAATATTATGAAGACACACTGGCAATGTAATCTTCAGAAGGGGATTTGGGAAGTTGTTTCCATTGCAGAGTCTGTAAAATATATTTTAATTCTTCTCACTCTGTGTCAGCTTGCGATCTGGATGTTTTTGACTCCCATCGAGTGTGGAGGATGGCTTGTCCTCTTACTGCCTTCCTTTGCTTGTTGAGAATCTGATGAAAGTTTTAGAATCTCTGTATGCCCGTATCCATAAAATCTTGCATGTGTGTTTAGGGGTTTCACAGACTCCCAGGAATCCATCCATGGACTCACGCTAAGAAATCCTCAATCATGTAGTTGACATGAAACAGTTTTCAAAATCAAATATTATGCAAAGTAATACAAATGTGCCAAATATCAATGATTAAAACTATTAGACTCATGAGAGTTAAATGCAACTACTCTTTATTCTCATATTTTAAAACAGACAAGTCCTTAAGAAACACCTTCTAGCTAGAAGACTTTACTCTTATTTTAATATCAGAATCTACTCATTAAACAACATCTCAATGGGAACCCATAAATTAAAGCAGTCAGGATTTAGCTTGCCTACCCCAGGCCTGTCAGTGGTACCATGCTTTTGGTTTTTTAGATGAAGACTTGGAAGCCTAGAACTTTAATGTGATTTGCTAGGAATAGGACCCAGATTTTCTGACTCCCAGTCTAGTGCTTTTCCCATAACAGTGCAGTTCCTCCTTGTAAAATCCTCAGAGCTTTTATAATTTCACTGGTCTATTCCTACAAGTTCCAGTGTGTGCATTTACTTCCTGCTTCCAAAGCTTGGAGTTCCTGAACTGTGGAAAGACGACAGCCCCCCAGTGTCTGACAAGGCCACATTGCCCTGCTCAGCATTGGATATTAGGGGTGCTGTCTTATGGTTGGTCATGTAATATCTCCTGCCTCTATGAACCCATGTGCCTTTCCTCCTATAGGAGACAATATACTCACTGCATTTATGGCAAGTTCCTGTGATACCCCAATGAGCTAATTACGCAGCCAAAGATGGGTAAGATCTCCTAGAAAAGAGGGGAGACAACCTAAGCCAGGCGGTAGTTCTGTGGGGAACCCCTGAACTGAGATATTGGGGACTCAAGCCCCTTGAAAACTGAGGCACAGACCTCTGACAAACTCAGGCCAGAAAACTCAGGCCTGTGAGAAGCTGATGCACTTGCCTAAGGGCCCTGCTGTGAAAAGTCTCCTCAGAGGCCAAAGGTCTCCAGGCCATGAGAGTTCCAGGCAGCTTGCTGACCATGGGTATGTTAACAGCCTTGTGTAAATTCCTTTGTTTAGTGCCTTGTTGCAGCAACAGATACTGAAGCTTTGACTGAGAAACAGATGCAGCCCTCTGTAGGATAGAGTGGTGTGAGACCCCTTTAGTTGCTAGGTATTGTATTTACATAGGAATAAAACTTTAGATGCTTTTACCCTAAACAGGGTCACAGCTAGTCTTTTAGTAATAATTCAAGTATACTCCCTGTGAGTCTAGCTGCTGGAATTTGGGATAATGGCTAGGTAGTCATGGTAACCACTCTTTAGGAGATATATAATAGATAAGTCTATCCTTAACATAAGATAGTCATGATAAACATTCTTTGGATGATAGGCAGAGACTGGGTCTGGGTCTCAGAGGTTATCACAGTGAAAGAAAGACAAGATAATCCTTTAATGAAAGAGTAAGTCACAGTGCACCCTGGAGAGAGCACTTACAGGGGAGTAAAAGACTGTGTAAATCCTGGGAACTAGAAACCACCATGTGAAATGCTTTGTGATTGAGGTAATGGTAGAGTCCCTATAAAAAGGACATGTTATTACATTAAAGTGTGACACTCCTGCGAAACTCTTTCGGGTATCTCCGCTCTCTTTCTTACTCTTCTTCTTTCTTTCTTTTTTCCTCGCCGACTCCGTCCCACCCGAGGGAATCCCTGGTCCTCACGGGGACCGGCCCCCTGCACTGAACAAAGTCCAGGGTCAGATGGTACTTTGACCCTTCTCCCCACTCACTGCCCCAGAGAGTGGTTTGCCTGTCATCGTGGAAGTTCTGGCACCTCTGAACCCGGCAAAATACGTTGAAGAATTGCCTCCAAATATCATCAGTAAAACAAATACTTCTGGCAGAATGATGAAGTTCACTTGACTGGGAGGCTATTTCAACCAGAAAGAGCCACCAGTCAGAAAAGTTTTAAACAATGAGTTAACTCTGGAAAACAGTGCAAGGAATGTTTTTCCACCTGGAGTATACAATCGTTTAAGTACAAACTCGGCTTGCGGATTCTTTAATGAATCCATAGTACCATGCAAGGTGGATTGATCCAACATGAAACAGAGTCACATTGAATTTGCATATCACAGGAATTAAATTCCTGCCCATCTCCTCTTCCAGAGCCTTCCTTTAGCTAACCAGCCACCTGTTTGCTAAGAAAGCCAGTGGACACGCTGAGCAGCAGCTTCGAGCATGGGATTAAGGTATCAGGGCCTTTGGGATTTACAGCTCTGACTGTAGAGATGTAAGTTCCATGCCTTTCCTTAGTATCTGCTGTCTTAAGAAAAAAAATAACACGTACCTTCATCACCATAAACAAAACCCCTACTATTTAACCTAAATGCAAATCAACAGGCTACAAATCAAATTACTCTCAACTCTTGCCTCCCCCGCCCCCCCTCCGCCCCCAGTGCTTGCCCTATAAAACCCCCATCTTGAATGAAGTATATAGTTTTCCTTGTAAACCAGGGCAGACCTGCTCTGCTCTGCTCTGCTGGAAGAGCCCTTTCAGGATTAGTGACATTAGGCCAACTGCAATTAATTGATCTGTTTTCTTTAATTAGCGCCATTTCCTATTCCTCTATTATTCTCAAACACACTATCCATCTCCAACCTCGTCAGTCTACAGACTTCACCCTTATCAGGCCTGGCTTCCTCCCTCTTGGCACCTCCACTATCTTTTTAAATTCATTCAACATTTACCCTTTTCCCCACTTTTCTCATCACAAAAAGAAGTCTTTCTAAGGTCAATTCCTCCCCTTGTTCCCTAATCCCCATTACCACTCATGAAAAACCTCTCTGCGTCCAACATCCCACCTCTCTCTCCAATTTATTGTATAGTGGTCCATCACCATCAGGAAATAAATATACCCAAGCCTCTCCCACTTTTGTGCAAAGCAAAACTCTTTTCCTTCCATCCCAATCTACTCTGTTCTTACCCCTTACATCTGAGATTCCTGATAGGGAAGTTTGCATTCAGTGTCTTCACTTCTAACTTCCTATTCACCGTCTGCCCTCACCTCTTAACTGACTGCATTGGGGAAAGGGAACCAGATGGCTTCTGGCATTATCAGCTCCAATGGATGGTCCTTAACCCTTGTCAGTTTTGATCACTCAGGTAGCTATCTGGTACCATGGGCCATTTCTTCCTTGAAACTTCCTACTCCCTTATTCTCTGTGACAGCACTCTGTTCTAGATCTCCTGGCACCTAATCTGATTTTTCTTTTTCTTACTCCTTCATAGGTTCTGTTTCTTCTACCTATTTTTAAGTTTTGCTGTTCTACAGGATTCTGTCTTTTCTTGTATTGTTTTCCTCGCTCTACTCTCTGCTTGAAACCTCATGGTTTTCACTACCATCTATTTTTGTCTCCCAAATTGTAACTAGCGCTTGCCTCTTCCTCAAGCTTCCAAATGCAAAGACATGCCAGGCCTTTACCTTCCACTGGAAGGCCCCACACGCCTTCCCTGATGAGGCCAATGGGATGGGCATTGTCTGTAAGGAATCAGATAGCAAAAGCATTAATTTCCCTCCTAACTGTTCCTCAGAGTCTTTGTTACCATTTCTGGTATTTCATTGAGTGCCTCATCTTTCCCCCAGACTACTGCAAAGGTCCCATTGCCTCTAGCCTTGTCTTCTCTGGTCCATTTAGTAAACTACCACCATAAGGAATTCCTTAAAATGTAAGTTTGTCTCCTGACTAAATACTTCCACTAGCTCCCTCCATCCTGTAAGCTGAGATTCAGTTCCCTTTACGTACATACTAGAGATGCAAAAAAAAAAAAAAAAAAAAAAAAAGGAAGTGTATAAACGTGACTTGCATTTACCTGTGTTTATGGGTATATATTGAGTATTATAATTTTAATACAGTGTTTTTTACTGTATTAAAATGTGTATACATTTTTTTTGGCACCCTCTGTATATTATTCTCCAAGACTAGCACCTTAGATCTCAACTGCCCTTTCCTGAGCCCTGGAACCCATGAATTCTTTTCGTTCTATATTCCCAGAAAGCATACTTTCTTTTGTATATTTTTCACCTTTGCCCCTAATTGTGGAATGTCCTTTCTGCTTTGCTCTCCTACTTACCAGGTCCAGAAACCTTTCCCCAATTCAAACATCACCTCCACCTGAAAAATCTTCCACAATCATACCCTTCATCAGGTAAGTGAATGTTTCCTTGCAGTATGCTGTGTAGTACACACGTGATTTTATTGTTTCACTCCTTCTACTATATTGTAATTGCTAATTCACCGGCATGTCCATTTTAATTATGGGTGAGCTCTCTGGAGAGAGAGATGAAATATTTCTCATTTCTGGAATCTCACATAGGGGAGCTCAGGACAATGTCAATTCTACAATCATGTTACTCCTTTTTGTGTATGCTTCCACAGCTCTACTTACTTTGCCTAACCTATATCATTAACAGTATCACTCCTATTTTATAGATAGAAAAACAATGTTCTTGGAATAATTGATGCTTTTCAACAACTTGTACATGATCACACAACAAATCAGAGACAGAACTGGAACAAGAATTCTTTTTTCCATTATACCACACCCACTTATTTTGTAAAACTTCTAGATTTGGATTTTCATATCTGCTTAATTATAATACTAATGATAATTTAGTGCAGGCAGGGGGGTCGCAGATGTTAGAAATAGTAATAAGTAGCTTAAGCAGATTAAATGCTCATATAAAATGAGCATGTCATGTTCTAATAAACCCTAACTAAACACTGAACTTAATTTTAGAAGACTCTCCTCTAGTGATTCTAAGTATTTCAGAAATAAACATGTGTCAAGTGCAGGTAACAGGATAGCATATATTTCTTGCCAGGTATCTATCTGTTGGCGTAAGTAGGACAGGGCTTTGATTCTCTGTTCAGTGTACATCTTATGGCTCCTTTATTTTTGATGCTTCACAATGTTGAACAATTTTGTGTTTTCTATTCCAAAAGATAATTCCTCTTGACTGATAGCATCTCTGCACATGTCAATTGGGTATTTAATACTGATTTTCTATGCTGTTGTTAGCTGTATTACATTTCCAGTAAAGAAAACTAAGAGTTGCCGCAAATCTTCCCTACAGGTTCTTGCCAGGCAGTACTTTTTGCATGTTAGGCATAAGTTGGGCATTACTGTCTTTTACAATCAGCCTCATTCCTCACTGTGTCCCTGTGATCCTAACAACGGGAAAAGGACTCCTTACAGATGGCGCTCTCTCTCAGTGCAGAAGGGGAAAAAAGAAAACAGTAACAAAAAGGCATGTCTCAATGTTTCTCCCAATGGCTCTAATGAAATTCATAAGCAGACCTGGGCTGTTACAAACATTGCAAATATTTTCTGTTTTTATGTCTACAAGTCACATACATTCCTTGCCCAGAGTAAAAAATCAGCACTCTTCGAAGTTATGTGTCTGTGTTTTAGTAATTTCTTTCAGTAATGGGAAGAAGCATTGCCATTCTTATCAAAGACATTTTGTTTTATGATTTTTTTTCCTATAATCATACTTAAGTATATGTTGTTTTTATGGGAGGCCTAGTTCTATGTGTCAGCAAAATGGAACCTTTCTTCCTTAGATGACACAGACTCATAATATTAGAGGACATGTGCTAGGTAAGCTACAAATGTGCCTTATTGAAACAAAGAGGATTTTAAAAAAAAACAAAAAACCATGGAGGTTACTGGCAATACTCTCATTTCACAGATGTACAAATAGGCAGAGAGAAGGTCACTGAAGGGGTTCCCCAGGGCCAGGCTAAAATCACATCTCCTTCATTCCCAGCCTAGTACATGGACTTACTATTGAACTGCACTATTTCAAACACTATTACTCTAAAATGAATCCAATTCTTAAAGGTGGGTGAATCACCTAATATATTGGTCCAGCAGTGGTTTAAAACATGTCAGATAAATCCTAACTGTGTCTTACTGCATTCAGTGCACCTTTTGTTAGGCTACAACATGTTTCCCTAAAGGCTGCTTTCTAATTCCACTTTTCAATCTTATTTTCCTAACATTATAATGTAAAAAACCAACAGGTCTTGTAGCTCATCAGATAGTTAGTTCTAAGAAAAAAAAAATGGGTTGAAAGGACATGTTAATTTTCCCATATCGACTTAGAGAATAATGGAAAAAAAATTAATTAGAAATGGTTAATCAATAGTTCCCTAAAAATCTTGAGGTTACTGAGGCATCCGAAGGTCCAGTACTCTGACTATTATGATATGTGATAACAGGATTTCAGAAAGGAGATTTTTTTTTCCTGTCTAATTATGTAGCTTAGAGAGACAGCCTGGAATCATATTATACATAGATACATTGGTATTACATAGGCATTAAGAGCTCAAAGCAAGAAAACTTTTTTTTCTCCTTCTTGGTAAAATTAATTAGTCTTTAAAAAGAAAAATATATCCACTCACTTTTTGTTGACAAGGCACAGCTGATATTTATGGAGATCACAGAAAAGCATAGGCTTTACTAAATGGGAAAAAATGGCTGCATAGAAGAGCTCAAAATTTTTATGGATTGATTATTGGTAACACATTTTTAAAGTGATCAAGCTGTATAGAGCGATATTATACAAGCAACAAAACAAAAACACAGCTAACAAAAATAAACAATGACTAACAGGAAATGTCTTTTAGATGAGCAGATTTTAACGTTAAATGCTTGATGTTCATGTGTGATAGCTTTATTTGACTAATTCCCCAGCATAGATCTGCTTCAATGTTTACATCTGTCCTAAATCCTAATTCCTATGAAATGCCGCAGGTGTCATCACCTTCTCAGGATGGGTTTCATTCCGGTTCGAATCTTGTGTTGGTGACCTTGAACACAGAGGGGAGCAGGAGCATCTGTCCAGTGCTCTGAATGTCGATGTCACTAGACCCTGAGGATGTGAAAGCTTTCCAGCAGGATGCCCCCACCATCTCTCACACTCCACTCCAGTGCCAGAGATCTTTCTAAAAGGAGAATCCGATCATGCCATTGCCTTGCTTGAAAGCCAATTAGTGGCTCTCTAAATTGTTTCTCAGCCATTTTTAGCCCCAGCCCACCTGAGAAATATGACTCATTCTCAACACAAGTCTGTGGCATAGATTCTGGGAAAGCAGGAGAGAGAGAGAGAGAGAGAGAGAGAGAGAGAGAGAGAGAGAGAGAGAGAGAGAGAGAGAGAGAGAGAGAGAGAGAGACAGAGAGAGAGAGAGAGAGAGAGACAGAGAGAGAGAGAGACAGAGAGAGAGAGAGAGAGAGAGAGAGAGAGAGAGAGAGAGAGAGAGAGAGAGAGAGAGAGAGAGAGAGAGAATGAATGAGAATCTGTGTATAGGAACTGAGCAAACCTGCATCTCCAGGGTGGGCAAAAGCATACATAATTTGGAGAAACAATTCACCAGCAATTCTGATATCCCCTCTCCTACCACTGTGCCCCTACCCTCCCAACCCTGCCATGAGAACAAGCCTGATATACAAAGCACTTAACAGCCCAGCTACTGTTCCTTTCCCACCTTCTTTATCTCTATACCAGAATGACCACATACTGTTATGCAGACTGTGCACTGCACAACTGTGCAGCGATGTCATGGCCCTTCTTGTCTGTGCCCATGCCAACCTTCAAATTATTGACCCCACAAACATTCTGAACTCCTTAGGAGCCTATGCCAGTTTCATGCTTCCTACATGCAGAGAATTGCTCCACTTTTACCAGGTGAATTAAAGTGAAGTCCCTTCCTTTGGTCATTCAAGAAATACCTGTTTAGTGCCAGGCAAGGTATTTCATACCCAGAGGACCCAGCACAGTGCCAAGTATACAGTGGACACTCAGTAAATGCTTGTTAGATGAATGAACAAAGTTAACATCTACTAATACACCACCCAGCATCACTGCCTTTATGGAGTATTTTTGCCCTCTCTAACCTTTACATTACCTTCTACAGACCTTGGCATTTTCCTGCCAAGAACCTTTCATACTTTCTTGTGTTATTTTCTTGTCCCTCTTTCTCTAACTCCCTGTGACCTCCCTAAAGGGTCTCATTCTTTGTATACCTGGCAACAATTCAATACGTGATACATAGAAGATATTACTTATTTTTGGAATGATAAGAAAAAGTAAATGATGAAATGATTTGTCTTTAGAAGAGAAAGTCTGAAAAGAAAAAAAAAAAGGATGTGAAAGATAATCCACATTCAAACACTGCGCAGAAAATTCCTTTGAGAGAAATAAATTTTAAGGTCCAAGAAGGAAGCTATAACAGGAACCAAATTTAAAAAGAGGGAGATTCTACTGAGGATCAATAAAGTAATGGATAGGAAAGAGAAAAAGGAGAAGGGGGAAGAGAGAAGAAAATATCCTGAATGAATCCAGAATTAATTAATTATATTATATTATTCTCTTCATGATCTTCTTCACAGATTCTCATTATAACTAAAATGTCTTTTTTAAAAAAAAAACATTGTTCACTATAGTAACAAATTACTTAGTAAATTCCACCCCACCCCCTTTTAATCTTTTAATGTCTAAGTGTTTTGGGTCACTCAGCACAACTCCAGCTCTCATTAAGCCCTTCCCCACTTAACCGACCACAAGAGCTCACATTTCTGCCCTATCTGTTAACTGCCCTCCACCTGAGCCATCCTTTCTTTTAAAAGACAACCGCTTCTGAGACAGACTGCCTAGAGGAGACAACACAGCCTCCTGGGATATCATATGCTTCCTAATGCCTCTGTGTCAATGCCATTCACTGTGTTTTCACAAGTCAACATAACTTGAGTTAAAATATTGTTTTTAGAATGCAGGCACCTGCTCTCCAAAGAGTGTTAAATTAATTTATAGGACAACAGACTCTGTCACCTAATATTATACTGAAATGACATATGCTCATAATTGGGCGGCTGGGAATTCAGCACTACCTAAGGTACTCTGACACATGCAGGAACAAGATGGCAGGTGTTCATTCGCTAGCTTGCCATGTTGAAAGCCTGATGCCTGCATTTCTCAGGTAAGCGATAAGGTTACCTTAACAGGGCAACTGAGGCTCTGTTAACCACAGCTGTATGTGAAGACTTGTTGGTCAGAGGTTGGAGATTCATCTCAACTCTCTAGCTATGTGAACTTATAAATGATTAAATGCTACCCAAACAAACAAGCTTTGGAATGATCAATTTGTTTACAAAGCATTTTTCATATTGATTGTCTCATTTTTATTTTCCTAACAGTCCTTTATGTATTATGCCCTTTTTCTTAGAGAAGGATTCAAGAGATGAATCATGGTAACCAGAGCAGAAACTGCTATTTGTTTTGTCTTTACCAGGCTGCCTCTATGTGGTTACCACTACCTAACTATACAACCCTGAGACATTTATTTAATCTCTCTGTGCCTCAGTTTCTCATCTGTAAAATGATTGTAATAATTCCTCCCTCATAGAGTTGTTTGGGCAAAGATAGTAATATGTGTAAGCATGTAGCACCAGTGCCTGGCACATGATGCTCAATAATAGCCTGCCATTGCTGTCATTGTTATTATTAAAACAATAATATTGTTGCTGTGATGTGATGATAATGGTAGGCCTCTTACAGATTTTGTTTCATTGAATTCATGGAGCAACTTTAAATTGTTTGCATTATTATCTGCATTTATAGACGAAAAAAGCCAGTATCTCAGAAAGGTTACGGAAATTGCCCAAGGTCAACTAGCTAGGAAGTGATAGAGTTTAGATTTGACCTTGAGTCTCTCTCACTTCAAAAACAATGGTCATTAACACTTAACCTTAAAGGGCTTTGCCAGAGGTCATGGTTGTCTGAGTTCTTATCTAGATTCTTCCTATGGACAACACTGCTTTTCCTTAGGAATATATGTTGGCATTTTATGATGTCTCTGTAGCCAGAGCTACATTATTAGCAAAAGTAATTGCATAGTAACAGCGCTCTCAGGCCTAACTTGCTTGTTTTCCCTTTCACCCAAAGACTCTTGCTTAAAGGATAATTAACCATGCTAATTAGAACTTTGTGGAGACTTGACAGAAACCAGGCCTCAGGAGACAGGAAAACCAGATGTGTCCTGGGAGATAAGGAACAACCCAGGTCTGGCCTGACCACCACAGAGAATAACCCTTATGCCAGCAAGTCCGCCTGTAATTAATAAAATGATGGTCAGCACATAGCTCCTGCTAGTTCCCCCTTCCTCTGCTTTGAAACTCCTCTGCTTGGTCCCAAACTTCGGAGAGGGTCTTTGGATATGAGTTCACCACCTTCTCAGGTTGCCGGCTTCCTGAATAAAGCAACTTTTCCTTTCCACCCAACACTTGTCTCTCAGAGTGTTGGCTTTCAAGCAGTGAGCAGCCGAAGTTGGGTTTTTTGGTAACATCTCTATTGATGATCATATGGTCCAGTTCTGCATATACCCCAGACCCAGATTAGAGAAGGTTTTAAGACATGCTTGGAAGAATTCATGTGAATTTGTACCTGATTGTTTCACCTATACAAAAATGTTGAAAATTAAGCTCCCCTAGAGTGCTTTGCCCCAGGCCTCACACTCCAAAAGGAAACTGTATAGGAGAGAGACTCCCGACAGTGTGCAAAGTACTTCCTCTTGTCGCACCTGCTCAGTGCGTGGACCAGCCAGTTTTACTGTTCCCCTTTGCACAAATGGAGAAAGAGAAGCTTAAAGAGTTTAAGTGTGCGGCTCATGAACAAACAGCAAGAACACAGATTTAGTTTCCTGATTTCCAGTTTTGTGAGTCTCTGTCTTTAGTAATAAATCATACATTAGGGAGAATGTAATCCTCCAACTCTCATTTAAAGGGTGAACTATTGCAGTGCCCTAAATGGTAATAGCCAATCCTCCAACAGGAACTGGGCCTTTCGTCAAAAGTCTTCTGGCTATTGCGGCTGGCCAGAAAAACATGTCTGGCCTGCTTCTGTTGTTTCCCTCTGGGGGAGGAAGGGGGTGGGAAGTTCACTTCCCAGGCTCGTTGCAGACAAATGACTGTTTAGCTTCTTTCTGGAAGCACACATGAGACGAATAGCTAGCAGATGAATGCAACGACTGACTGGCAAAAAGTTCCATTTGCATCTTCTTGGAAATGTGTGCTGGAGCCCTTAATGCCAACTGCCTGTCAGCTCTCATCTACTTGTGTTATGTAAGGTCTCCATTTTCCCAGCTCTGCACCAAATGAAATTAAAAAGCCTTCGCTGCAATCTCATTACCAGTCAGAGAGGGAAGACAAAGTTATAAATATTTTACAAAACACTCAGCATCGTGAAAGCAACCAGGTGGAGAATGCTGGTGCTGAACAGAAGAGCTGCCTAGAGGGAGGCTTCTAGCTGGTACACAACTGACTAAAACTAGAATTAATCCACCCCAAATATGCGACTATTCAAAAAGGGAAGCTGGGCTCCCAGGGGCCTTGAAAACCCATTTCCTTCCACTAAGCCAACATTTGTCTGACTCAATCTGAACTCCCATTCTGTCTTCTAAACATTGATATCGAAGCTCAATGAATTAGTACAGGGAGAACCAAAAGTTAACATTTTGTGAGAATGATACACACCGATGATTTCCAACCTGGTGCCCTCCTGGGTCCTGGGAAGTAATAACAGTGCCTGTCATCCAGACACTGGAAAAACTATTACTTTCACACTGTCTTTAATCTAACTTTAGTATATTGGTAGATCCATTAAAATGGAAAATAAAGTATTACAAAATGCATTCAGAACTTTTATATTGACAAAATATTTGAAAACATAAATCTCCTTCCTCAAAGTCCCATTCAAGTGAAAGGCAAGGAACACAAACATTGTGAGCCACAGGACACAGGGAAATTGAGAGGATGTAACTTTAGACAAGAAAGGGCGACACATTTTTAGAATATGGAAAACAGACAAATGAGTTGTCACCAGCTGAGGATGGAGAGAGCTGAGACTAAAAGCCTGAAAGGACAGCTGCCAAAACGGAGTAAATCAAATCATTCCTTGAAATGAAACAAAGTTTAGGTTTTAGAATCAATAGGTACTTCTATCAGATGAGGAGAGAAGTGAAGCTGAGAAAAAGGAGAATGGGTTGAAAGTCGGTATAAGGATCAGCAAGCACCCCAGATTTAGTGCACCCCACTCCAAATTGGCTGTGTCTGTGACCATCCCATAGAGCAAATGACCACATTATCACAGGAGGAGACGGAAGTGTTGATTTTGCAGAAGTTGCATCAGAGACACTCCAGACTAGGGGATGACACAGGCACAGGATGGAGAAATATATATATGTAAATATAGCCAAGTGTCCTTTAGAACTCAGATTGTAATTCTATGGGTACTGACTTCTGTGTATACTTGAACATTTTCACAATAAAATGGTAGAGGAAGAATTCATCCTGAATCCCATGTGTTCTCACCATCTCCACTGCTATCTCCGGAGTCCACAGTGCCTTAACTCACCTCTATGACCCCAATGACCTCCAACTGCCCTTCCTGCTTCTGCCTTTGCTCCTCCATATATTGTCAATAGAAAAACTAGAAGGATCTTGTTAACACAGAGGTCACCTCATGCCACAGCGCCCCGAAGCACCCTGCCTGGCTCCCCATTTTACTGGGAGAAAACTCCCATCTTCCCAATGGCCTCCTAGTTCCTGTGTGATCTGGACCACACTACCTCTCTGACTCCATGTCTTACCACTGGGCCCTTCATATGCTCTGTCACAGCCGCACTGGTCTCCTTGCTATTTCTCAAACACTCCAGGGCCACCCCACAGCCATGCTCCTGACTTGATGTCTCTTCTGTTTAGAAGACATTTCTTCCAGATAGCTCTAGAGCTAACTCCTCGCCTCCTTGATGCCCTTGCTCATCTCTCCCCTTCTCAGTGAGGCTTCCCCTAGTCACTCGGTTACAACTGCAGTCTTTGCTTCTGGCACCTCCCCATTTGTCTTCCCCAGCCCTACTCTTACTTCTTCTCCACCTCAGCATCACTTTCTAGCAAACTCTATAATTTACATATGTTTATTGTTTATACAGTATAATCCCTCCCTGCCAGATTTATCCTATATACAAAAATACAGGACGCCCAGTTGAATTTGAATTTCAGACAAACAATGAAGAACCCTTTTAGAATAAGTATGTCGCCTGGTTCTCCAGGGAGTCAGGGATCTACTGTTCTGTTCTCTGATATATCCTTATCTCCTAGAACACTGCTTTTTCATAATATATGTTCACTAAATGCATGTTGGATGAATGAATGATTACATATTTGCTCAGGATGACTTCTAAGGAAATAGGGGATCCACGATAAGAAATCGAAGTCTCAGGTGACACTGTGAGGCTGACCTGGGGACGCGGAAGATGTAGAGGGGCCAGAAATGAAACCGACAAATGGTGTATCTTCCTGTGACATCATTGTGATGGGTTTTGGTTCTCTAAGGGGATCTGGTAAGGCTTCCTTAGTCATACTTACAACAACAAAATGAGATATTATTGACTTCAAGGAAAATAAAAATGATTATAAAAGGAAAAGCAGCTGTGGCACACTACAATATTTACATGATCATTATGAAGTAAATGCTGAATGCTGATTTGTCCAACATTGTGGTATTCCCAATGATGCTGGCAAGTAAGAGGAAGAAAAGTGCATGTGTTTGGTGGGGTTTAGGGGGGAGCATGAGACTGCTTACTTATCATCTTCCTACTCTAGCTACATTGGGGTTTATGAGTGTAACAGAAAATGTCTAAAACTTAAAAACTGAGATAGAGTAGTATAATTATGTATTTTGGCAACTTGAAGACAAATAAAAAGAAACACTATGAGATATAAAACTAGCTGCCTCTGGGGGGAACTCAGGAGAAAGGAAGTGTGGAAAAGGATAAAAAGGCATAGGGCAGGTTTGCTGTTTGGGGTCATAAATCTTATAGCACCATTTTATTAACTATATACATGCATTTCTTTATAAAAAGTAAATTTAAAATACTCAATTCTCCTACCTAAGAAAGCAAAAGAAAAATGGGAAAAACAGAATTTTTAAAACATCAACATAGGATATATATATATATATATATATATATATATATATATATATATATATATATATAATTTAATAACCCAGAAAGTTGTTTTATTGCTATAAAAACCTTATTCTTAGTTTTCAAACTAGCTAGCAGAATTTCATATGCTTCATTACACACAGATGTAATTTTACCTGAAGTCACTACAAAATTAATGATGATCTTTTTTTCCCTTTTGACATACTTCAGGAATAGTAGGTGATGGAAGAGTATTCAGAACTTTGGTACAACTGGGTTACCTACATCTCAAATGGATTTCCTAACATTTTAATAGTACCTGATGGTTTACAAAATCCTTTCTAAGACCATTTCATTTTATCCTATAATGTTACTTTTTAAATTCTTTTCATATTACATGTACTTGGAAATCTCCCAACACCAAACAAAACCACCATAATATCCTCAGGTAAGACCGTGACATTAACTTAGGAATGCAAAGCTTTGCTATTTGTATTGTTTCATTTTAGTTTATCTTTCCCTTTTCTATAAGATGTACTTGAATCTTCAACAATTATAAGTCTCAGCATTTCTCTTCCAAATACTTCCTTTCCAAGATTATGATTCCTTGTTCTTATTTTTCCCTACATTCTAATAAAATGCCATACACTCTCTAAAGTTTGATCACTGTGTTTCCTGTAATTCTGATTGGCTTCAAAACCTTATCTGAGGCACAGAAGTGTTCCTTTTCCTCTAAATTAGTTTTTCACACTGCTTAAACAGTTCAAGAGTACAGAGGAAAAATATAAACCAATCTCACTTATCAATATATATGTAAAAAGATTGCTATTTTATATGGCTTAAAAAAAATCTTTTGTATTTACCTTCCACACAGCTATACCCTTTGTTACACCTTTTAAATAGATTGTCCTATTCTGAATTCGAAAATCTTTTTTTCTGAATTCAAAAATTTTTCTTTACTGAATATTGTACTTCCATCATTCATTTTCCAATATGAGTAGGTGACGTTTAAAGCTCACTTCCAAATTGTTCGGTCTCCTTAAAGACGAAGTCCAGAAGAATTAAACAATTCACCACTGACTGTGTCTATCCATCCTTGCTCCAGACCTTGGTCACATGCTCACTTATAAATGAGCCTACTGTTCCATGGGGCCACCCAGAGGTCCCTGTAGGGAGGATGACAAAAGCTCTCTTGATAAAAGCCACACATAACTAATGCCCTAGGAAGTTATCAATAGAAACGACCTGCTCAAATTCACTGTTTCTGACGTGAGCAGCCAACACCCCATGTTGACTTTCTTTGCTTTTAAATTTACTTTCACCACCAATAATTCTGGTGTCTGTTTTCTTGCCAAAGTTTAGACTAAAACTGTCTGGAGCCCATCTTCTATTTTTATATTTCCATAATTTTCTATCTCTATTTTCTTTCTCTAATTTTGTTCATGATTTTCTAAAGTTTTTCATATGTGTATGTGAGTGTGTGTGGGTGTGTGTACAGGTGTCTTATAGACACACAGTTAGAAAAATAACTTACATAAAGTTATCCCATCTGATATAAACATATATACATCCATCCTTATTCCCATGTCTTTTCTTCATTCAGCTGTTGTTAGAGGAATGCTGTTTGACTAACTAGGGCCTGACCAGCATTCTGGAATAACTTTCTCTTTGTTTACCTGTTTAGTCCATCTCTCTCAAATGATGTGCATTTGCTCAGGACAAAATCCACAGAACAAATCCTCAGCCCCTTGGGTCCCTTCACTACTTCATTTTCTCTCCTCACAAACCCATCGAATGTGATGACATGCTTCTGTTTGTACAAATGTCTTCACGTATTTCAGAAACTTAGGTGCACAACAATATCTCTGCATGTCAATAAGAAATCATGTTTTTTGATCGTTTAGTGAATACCTCCTATGCCCTTTTATTCTAAGTTAAATAAGGATGTTAAAGGAGCAACAATATCTGCTCCTCACTGACAATTCTAACCTACATTTCCTAATCCTTTAAAATTCAGCTAACCCCCCAGTAATGTACTTGTTTATATAACAGCCACAAGTACAGACTCCACCCCTAACTTGTTAACAGAAATGTCACCATTGTTGACAGCATGAGGCCATCCCCTTATCTGTAGAATCTAGGGAGATAAAGCTGGCAACTCACTGATTCTGCTCCTTCCTGTTTTAGTCTCAAATGTTGTCTTGTTTGTTCTAATATCTTTTAAGGCCAAAGCTCTTTTCTGTCACTCTGTGAGTCATGCCCCTTAGCATCTAACCAGATTATGTAGCAAGATCAAAACAAAGATTGTGTAATTAATGTTAAAGTAACATTAGTGGCCTCCACATTCAAAGATCCTTCTTCTCTCCTCTTATACATAATATGATTAATACATAGTATTTAATGGAAATGGACATTCCATATTTTGGTCATTAGCTTCTAAAAGTACTTCTTAAAAGCATAACTGTCTGAGGTCTTGAAGACCTCGGCACTGAGGCCCACAAACTGAGATGTACTATCCATCCACACCAACCTGCCAGTATTCTTTGCAGGGTGAAATCAGTACCTAAACCCCCCGCATCTTCCCTCTTTACTTTGTATCTCCACTTAGAGAACTCTGTCTCCCCTCTATTTTTTTACTAGCTCTTTATGCAGTTTCACAAAACCCCATTATCGAGTCTCTTAACACATTCACCATGTATTCATGCTTAAATCTCAAACCAACCATCATTTCTTCTGTGTCTTCTATATTTTAAGATGTCTTTGGGAAGGGGATTTAATCCCACCTATTCTTTCTTTTCTATTTGGGGCTAATTTGATCTTTGATGGTAGCTATTTTTACTAGAATGGCTTCACCTCTCTAGGAATCTTCTTGTTATCTATGTTCACAACGTTATTGTAACTCCTCCCCTGATGTACATTTTTACAGGATGCTTTATTTTCAATTTTCTCTGAGGTTCTGAAGCAAAAACAGATCTTCTCCACATGTACTGTATTTAAATTTCTTTTATTTAAATTAAAAATAAAAAAATAAGCATCATCTGAGCCTTCGGTAAGTCAATATTTTGCAGGTGGAGAGTCTTGCTTTCATATTGATGGCTGCTTACTGATCAGGGTGCTGGATTTTGAAGGTTGGGGTGGCTGTGGCAACTTTCAAAATAAGACAACAATGAAGTTTGTCTCATCAAGTGACTTACCCTTTGACAAGAGATCTCTTGATAGCATTCGATGTTGTTTGATAGCATTTTATCCACAGTAGAACTTCTTGCAAAATTGGAGTCAACCCTTCAAAACCCTGCCACTCACTGATTTATCAACTAAGTTTATGTAATCTTCTAAATCCTCTGTTGTCATTTCAACAACACTCACAACATCCTCACCAAAAGTAGATTCCATCACAGGAAACCACTTTCTTTGATCCTCCAATGAGAAGCAGCTCCTCATCCTTTCACATTTTACCATGAGATGCAGCCATCTTCAGGCTCCACTTCTAGTTCTAGTTTTCATGCTGTTTCTACCACATCTGCAAGTTACTTCCTCCACCAAAGTCTTGAACCCTTCAAGGGTGTCCATGAGAGTTAAAACAACTTCTTCCAAAAAACTCCTGTTAATGTGGATATTTTGACCTCTTGTCATGAATCGAGAATGTTCCTAATGGCATCTAGAATGGTGAATCCTTTCCAAGAGGTTTTCAATTTACTTTGCCCAAATCCACCAGAGGAATCACTACCCATGGCAGCTACAGCCTTAGGAAATGGGTCTCTTTTTTCAAAGATTTTATTGGGGAATTGGGGGAGGGGAACAGACAAGTTGCTGTCCTTTTGTTCTTCAGTCCCATTGTGGAGGACATTGCTTCACTGGCCCATGTTGGTATCATCATCGCGCTCTTCTCGGGTGAGGCAGATCGGTCACTGGCCTCTGGACAGCTGCTTACAGCAGATCGTGGCAGCTCACACCAGCTGCCGGCCACTCACGCTGGCTGCCAGCCACTCACTGTAGCCTATGGCAGCCCACTGCAGCAGGGGCTGCAGCCGACACCATCACTGGGGCTCGCACAGCCCAGCTCCAGGTGGAGCTGTTGTTAGCTGTAGAAGGCAGTGTCACTGGCCCTCATGTGGGATCCGAACCAGGGCCGCTGGCATCCCAAAACCAGCGCTTAACCAATGCGCCACTCGGCCGGCCCGGGATAGGTCTTTTAAAATTGATGCTGAGACTGGCAGTCATGAGAATTTCCCAGCTATAGTGGCAGACATAGCAACAGCAGCATCAATCATGGTTGCGATGGTACATCCATGAAGGAAACCTGATACTCCTTGCAGGTAAGAAGCTCCTTGAAAAAAGCAAACTATCCTTTTCTCAACATCACATTACAGAATATCACATATTCAAAGTTCAGGCCACTTCAGAGCTTCTGGTGAAGAGCTGGGCCTGTGACCTTTGCTCTTTTATAAACTTTGAGTCTGTAGGGAAATAAGCTGTTAAGATTTCGGTTCCTCAGTGGGAGCTGACCCCCCACCCCCACGCAGGGCCCTGAGTGTGCACAGCACAGTTCCTCAGTGTGACTACAAGGGCACCCGGGGACCCAGTTGCGGCTGAGGCTGTGGCAGACTCCTTAAACTTTTTTTATTCTAATATAATTTTAATAATCTACATACTTTTGTCAAGCTTGTTCTGGTAAAGGTTTGCAAAGGATGCTATAAAAGCACGCTGGAGATGTCTTCAGTCTAATCTTTGAGGGGCAAGGGTTCCTGTGAATGGTTCTTGGAGGAAATGATCTGAGTCGAAGAGAAAGTAGGATTTTGTTGGATACAAAAGGGCATCCCAGCCTGAGAGAAAAGCATGCGCAGAGGAACAGAAATGTAAAGCAGCATTGTCTGTACATAACACTGAGTAGCTAGTTCACTGTTACTGCAGGTTAAAATGTGAGAAGGTTGAGGAAAGACTGTGAGATACTCTAGTGAGATAAACAGTAACCAAATGTAAGATGACCTGAATGCCTTGCTATGCACATGGGATAGGAAGAGTTGCTATGCGTTTTAAGCAAGGGGATGGCATAACAAGATCGCTATTACACAAAGAGTCCTCAGGCAGATCCATAGAGAAGTCAAAATCTGGAGTAAGATTAGATTAGGCATTTACAGTATTTAGAAAAAAGGTAAAAATGACTGAGACTTGGACTGAGATATGAGAAAGGGACACCCCTAAGTGATCATTCGGCTGCACTCTCACCTCCAAGTCACTGCTCCATCCTCTGACCTTTATTTTGCTTTGTAAGCGACAACTATAAACATTATATTTCAACTCCTTATCTTGAAACCTCTACTAGTCCACATAGTTATGGGATCCCAAAATTGGAAGAGTTTTTCTTCTTGGGGATAAGCTAGAAGAAATCTCAGTCAAGAATAAAGGAATGTTTGGGGAAATGTTTCAGAACTTAAGGCTTTGGATAGAGGATAAGCAGAATAGACTCAAAACAAGATAGATAAACAGAAAAGCCAGCCATCACTAAGCAGTTGCCAAGCCCAATAATTTCTTTTAGTTGCTCTGCCTTTCTTTTCAGGGCTACTGTACACACTGCTACAAGACTAAACTTGCCTTTTACTGAAAAATCTTTGATACATATATACTAGGATCTTTAAAATATCGCCTGAACTAAGGCCGGCTGAGTGGCACATTGGTTAACAGTTGGCTTGGGACGCCAGCTCTGAGCAGCAGGGCCCCAGTTGGGATCCCACATGAGGGCCAGTGACACTGCCCTCTACAGGTAAAATGGTGGACAACAGCTCCACCTGGAGCTGGGCTGCTGTGAATCGCTGGTGACGGCATAGGCTGCAGTGGGGCTGGCAGGCAGCTGGCCTGCACTTTCGTGATCCGCCATGAGCGGCCGTCCAATGGCTGGTGAGCGACTGCCTCACCGGGGAAGGGCACAGTGATAATACCAACATTGGCCAGTGAAGCGACGTCCTCCACAACTAGACTGAAGAACAGAAGGACAACAACGTGTCTGTTCCCCTTCCCCGATTCACCAACATTGTTCCCCTCCCTCAATTCCCCACAAAATCTTTAAAATAAATTAAAAAATAGTAAAATAAAATAAAATATGGCCTGTCTTCAACTCTACCTTTCTTCCCCATATATACCTACATTATATAAGCAGCAGCCAAACTATGTTACTCATTGTTTCCTAAAAGCTGTTATTTCCTTGAACAGAATACATTCTCCTTGGTGACATAGAAAGCCATCCTAAATCTATTTCTTTCATGGATAATTTCATGGCTGCCATGCCTGATGCTATTTGTTCCTCCTTTGAAACACTCTCTTGGAATTAAAAAAAAAAAATCTTTATTATAATTGCTTGGTTTTTTTGTGTGCCTTATTTCTTGTTAAATGAAGAGGGAAAAACAAATGCTTATTGGGAGCATGGAGTCTTACCCAATATTTCATCGTCCACAATGCCAACACTAGATTGTTTGCGTTTGTTGTTTCAAGATATTTACTAAACAACTACTATGTGGCAGATAATACAGAATAAGTCTTACAGAATAAATCTAACACTTTCCTACCTTCATGGAGCTTAGTCTATTTAGGACACAGACATTGATCAAGTATGTGTTCAATGAGTGTCATAAAGAACAATTCCAGAGGGTTAAGAGATAAAAAACAAAAACAAAAAAAACAAATCATATTTTTGAAGGTCAATTTAGGTGAGCTGATTCACCAGCCATTCTCAATCTCCTCCCCTCTTTTAGTGTCTACTCCTGAGACTGGGAAATCTGAATAGTCATGCTCTCAGCTTTCCTTGCAGTAGGGGTGGCCATATGACTCCACTGGTTAACAAGAGGTAAGCTCTCCAAAAGGAAGCCATGACTGACACCACTCCTCCCACCCTCTTCCTGCTTTCAACACAGACACAGTGTTGCCAGCTTGCAGCAAGCATCTTATGACATTGAAGGGAGAAAAGTGAACATGGAAGCCGACACACCCAGAGCAGCAGAAGGGAAGATGGAAAAAGTCATTGTCATTAATGGGGTCGCTGTGCTGATGAACCAATGGCAGTAGTAACCAGTCTCTGAACTATACTATATGAATATGTGAGATTTAAGCCACTGTCCATACAGTTCTCTGTTACATGTAATAAAATGCATTTGAAATGGATCCAAAGGAAAACTAACAGTGTTGGGAAGCCCAAAAAGGATGCCTGGAAGATGAACCTTTTATGCAGAGCCTTGAAAGATAGGTATGTATTTATCTGTCAAAGGAAGTCAGGGGCAGCAGCAAACAGAGAACATTCTAGCCATAGGAATCAAGTTGGTTGCTGATGTGGGGTGCTCTTCGCTCATGGAAGATGCTACAGAAGTGTACGTGGTGACGGTAATGGTGTTATTATACCAGGAAAGAGCCCTGTCAAGATATCTAAGGATTCTAGTCTCTAAATTCAATTCAAAGCTTTTTAAAGACGCTGAGGAGGGAAATAACATGTTTACATTTTTAAAAGTTTATTCCAGATGCACAAGGGTGACTAGATGGAAAGGGAAAACAGAGTAGATACAGGAGGCCAGTCTGCAGGCTATTGGAGTGGTCCAGGCTAAAGATGGTTGACTGGGCCATGCGGGGTGTGCCTAGAATACTTTTTATAGTGTCCCAATGACCTTATATCATCTCATTCTCCCCACAATTAATGTTATTTTCTTCCCAAAATGCACTACTGATTCACAGGTGGGAATCATGTCGTCTTTCCTGACATCATATGATGTAGGTAGTGTGGGGAGGGTATACATTCCCCATTTGACCGAGGAGAAAAGTGAGACACAGAAGACAAAGCAGCTTACCAAACATTTCATCACTTTAGAGCAACAGCCAGGCTCTGAGATTCATCCTTGTATATCATGCCAAGTTAGAAAAACACACTGTCATAATTAATGTGCTATATTCAACCTTCACACTAAAGGGGCCATATTTTATAACTCAGCAGAAAACTGAGTTATAAACATAGGCAAAACATATTTCAGAGTTAAAACATATTTGTTTTCTGCTAATTAATTTCACGTTGTATAAAGCTATGTATATTTAATCTAGGGACAGTCCTACTATTCCAGAAAGCTGGACTTTTCTCTGTGTCAACTTATTATTGACTAGCAGTTGATTCTCTAAAAGCACATCATTGTCATCTTAGTGTCAATGCCAATAAAAATGATGCCTAATACCACTGTATACTTCTCCAACTATCACAATAGTAATCAAAATAATATATATCTTTATCTCACTTCTTTCTCCAACACTCCCCTAATCTACATTGGAAAAATCTGAGGTTAAACCAGCATTAACTTTCTAGGCAATATACAATCCCTACCACACAGCAGTTATTAAAAATATCTATTAAACAATAACCAATCATTACCGAGTAACTCCTAATTAGTCAATACTGTGCTAAGGACTTTAAATGCAAGATCTCATTTAATTTTCACACTAATCTTATGAAGTAGATATAATTACTACCTCTAGGTGACAGTTGAAGAAAATGGAACTTAAAGATGTTTATTTATTGAAACCAAAAATTTAGTGACAGACTCAGACCATTTATTATTATTATATAGTGTTACCTCTCTTGACTATATGAATGAATGAATGAACAGAGTGAATTTGCTTACCATTCACTAGGCGTCATACCATCTTTGTATCCAATTAATATAAACCTTAGATTAATTAAAAATTATAAAAATCACTTTTTATAAGCAATTACCAGAGCATTAGTGGTTCTCAACCCAGGGGATATTTGGCAATTTCTGGAGACATTTTTGATTATCACAAATGTGGGGGAAGTTGCACTGGAATCTAGTGGGTGGAGTCCACAGATGCTCCTAAACAATGCACAGGATAGCACCCCACGACAAGGAATTTTTTGGTGCAATATGTCAATAATTTCGAATTTGAGGAAGCCTGTTCTGTATCATATGGCTGTTCATACAAAGGCAAAATATACTGAAACCATTCTTGTTTAAAAAAAAACAAAACAGAAACAAACACTACACATTTTAATCATTTTTTTCAATCTCAACTGTAAACTGTTATTTTTCCTGACACTTGGGCTCTGCTTTTCGTGCTGTTTTTACTCCCATGATACTGGTTAACATGCAAGACACAAATTAGTATTTTACTCTAGGAATAATAACAGTAATGAGAGGGTTGCTGTGGTGTCTGCTTCCCTTTTCTTTGTAGGGCAGCAGTGCCTTGCTAAAGTGCAGACTGCAGGAAGAAATGCACGCCGTTTCATGTTGCAAAGGCACCCTGATACCTTTAAGACAGACGAACCACCTGACCAGCTAGAAGCCAGTAAACCATTACGCTTGGGCCAGCCAGCCAGCTATTCACTATTACATACTTGAAAAGGGAAAGGGAGCAAATATATTCCCACAGACACATGTTGACATTATTTAACATCTGTTTCAAAATGACAAACAAGGTATCCTGCTGTTTTCCAACCTTGAATACCTGTCACTGAAAGAAATGCATAGGAAATTGCAGTTATTCAATCTAGGCACTAGGTGGCAGCAGCACACAATTGAGTGAGTTCATCTCCGAATAAAAATTTACGGCTGCATTGTTAAAATTCTGCTGGAACAAAAGAAGTAAACATGTTTCTCCCCAACATTTCTCACCATTGTCTTGTATATCCTTTACTGGGCTTAAAATTATTAAGCTGCTATATTTGCAGAATAAATACATTTCATTCTACAATATTTGTGTGAGAGTAACAAACATTTAATGTACTTGTGTGTACATACATAAACTAATTTCACACATATAATTATATATATTGCATACACATAAATTGCATACATTATGTGTAATTGTATAAATTATTGCATGAAATATATAATAATAAAGGTGAACATAATACAATAATAAATAATATTAGTCTCTATTGAGCAAATTATCTCGTTTCATACTTTTAACAACCTTATGTAAAAGGTATTAGCTTTCTCCCTTTGCAGTTTAATTGCCAACGATCAGAAAGATTGAACCAGTTGGCCAGGGTCATATAGTGTAATCAACTACAGAAGTAGGATTTATGTTATACATTTTAGAGACATCCTGTCTTAACTTCTATTCTCCCTTACCCAACGTAGACAAGTGCTCAACAAATGTGTTATATCAGTTGTAAGAAGAGCTTGTGCCCATTTCATGGTGTTAAGGAAAAATAATTTATGTGGGAAAATAAAGGCAATTCTTGGAATGCACATTAAAATGTGGATTACCAGGTCCCATCTCCGACTAATTTAATCAGAAGTTCTTAGGGAGGGTAGTTTTCTTAAAGTTCTCCAAGTAATTCTAATATACAGCTATTGTTGAGAATCTATAGAGTAGGGACTGTGAGAGTAAGTTTTTAGTAGGTTTAGAAGGCTTTTCTCCCTTCTTTTTGGTAAGTCCTCAAAGATAGAACTGAAAATACCAATAGCTATGGAGAGTGCTATGGATGTGATGTTTGGCACTGAAGGAGATAGAAATTGTAGCTTATCAACTCTGATAATGCCCCACCCATTTGTGTTCTATTTCTTTGTAATCAATTTTGTGACTTCAGCGATAGAGGCAGGAATCTATTTTTGTCTATTTAAATAAGCAGCATTTTCATGCCAGGTCAACATTCACAGATTCAGTGGTAGGTAGATACAGTGAGAATCATTTCTGTCCTATATAACTGAGTATCTTCAAGGACCTCAGTAAAATATCTAAGATATATCTTGAGATGTGATTTATTATTACTAATGCTAATAAATAACTATTATTGAATGCAGATCTTTGAATATAATGGACAAGTAATAACCTTTTACTGCATGATAAGTGGATAAATTGACAACGTAGACTAAGTGGTGAAAATTGTGGCTGGTCTTATTCATTAAATTGATGGTGACAGCTCAGGTAAAGTTCTCCTTTACACATTTTTTTTTAATTCAACTGACGTAAATGCAGATCTGTTTTGTTTTTTTTTTGTTTTTAAATGAAGGTTTGGCAAGCTTTGTGATTGTTTTAACATAACTCTGAGATGCAATCAGGAACATTTTAAGCTATTCTTAGGTGGCTGCTATACAGGTGGGGATAGTGGGTTTTGTGAGGTTTTGTTTGTTTGCCATGGTTTTTAATCAAAACTTCCCTTGGAAAACCAAGTCCTTTATCAGGACTTATCCAAGACTTCTGCCTTGTATGTATTGTACTCCTGTATGTTCAGAATCGATTTGGATCACTACATATAACTCATAGGCAATATTAGCATAAAAGCAATCCCTGGACATGCTAACATGTGGAAATGTCCCAGAAATATAAAGCCAATTTTCCCATAAAAGTAAAACCATCTATGTTAATAGCTTTAAAAAAAAAATTTGTCATTTATATTCCTGTAGACTTATCATCCTACAGAGGGGCACTTGGGAGGTTTTCTAAGATGGTGGGCATATCATTTAGTTCTCTGAAGGGCAGAGAACTCAGATCCAAAAAATCCAAGTGGTGCAGATATAGTAACAAAAGTAAAGGTGGGGACAGAGTCCCCAATAAGTCTGTAATCCATATAAATTGTCAAAGCCCAGCTGAGGAGGTCACTGGGGCATTCCCCAATTCCCAAGACATCAGCAAAGTCCTTTAATCAGCACAAACATTGTTCTGTTCTGTATATAATATGGTTTTTAAATATTAAGCAGCTGGTGATTCAGTGTCATCTGGCACTTCCTGGTTAAGCACAGCTCTGATACAGTGAGAATGTGTTAAGAGTAAGGAAAAATCATTTCCAATGAGGATAATGTGTCAGAGTGAATCAGAGAAGCTAGGTGAGAGTGTGAGAAGGGACAGAGTACCACCCACTCAGGATGAATAGAAGAGGGGGTGGTAGGGCACCCAAAGCTTTGTCTCATTGACCTCCTTTGTCCTTGCAGTCTATAAGGATGTACTTTCTGAGCTTCTGTGTTGTTTTCTTTTTCCCCTTAGTGATAATCTTGTGCTGTGTGGGTCTGTGATACATAAGGTACATTGGGCTTAATTGACAAAACAGCTACAACTCACATAGGTCAAACAAGCTGTCCTTGGCATTCAGAATCCCTGAAGATGGAGCATTTAGAGTGTGATAGAGGAACTCTGGAATTTCCTCTATTCCCTCCTGGCCCTTCTTTGTTTTTTGCAAATTGAACTGTCCTTGCAATTGAACTGTGGCTTTTGCTTCTGACAGGTTTCCTGGAGCCATCTATGGCCATGCAAGAGAGGCACAGCAGTCTACAGATGAATCTAACCCATGACCTCCAACCTTAGAGAGGTAACATCCATTGGGTTGTCGGAAAAGTCACTGATGCATTTTTGCAATGAAAACATAGAAAAAAATGTGCCATGACTTTTCTGACAACCCAATACATGCTATGTAAAACATCAATTGATCAGTGTAAAGAAATAATCATTATATGAATTTGACCTAAAGCCTGAGTTTTGGTGAGCCCATACACCTTTGCCATTGGTGAAGGTACAAGTTCCATTTTGCTCTCTGAGATACTGAAATTAGCCTATGAATTCCCATTTCTCCAAGCATAAGACCTGGGGGTCCAGATATCTCAAAGTGGAAACTAATTTTTTTACAGTTTTATAAAAACAATTTCTGCTGATTCTGCTTTGGAACTTTATATTACACTGAGTTAAAAAATAAACCTGAGGGAATTAATTTACTCACATATTGTTTGCTAGAAGCCCAGATCAACAATTGTGACTTGCTTTCCATTAAGGCTCCCAATGGAAAACCTACGAGTTGGTATAGGGGTTACTAATCTTTTCCTACAGAAACAAAGGCACTATCAACATCAAGAGGTAATGAGTGCTGTGCTTTTCTCTCTGAGAGAGAAAAACTACAAAAGAGAAATGATAGATGGTGCTTGCTAGAAATTTTAATTAAACCTGTGAGTGAAAAATTCTGGATACTTCCAAGTGGCAGCTGCACTCATACATGACCTGCTGAAATAGCAGAGGCGGGGACATGTGTCAGGAAATAGATATCCTGTGAGAGCAGCCATAATATCCTTGGATTTCATTTAATCTAGCTCTCCATAAAGCCTAGCTCTGAAGGGCCTTCTAGGAGACCCTCTCACCCCCACCCCAGCTCAGTGAATAAGTCAGAATACAAAGCAATCTGCTCTTGGTTGCTTAGTGACACCAGAGTGTAGACAACAGCATTTCTTTACTATGTGTGTGCTGCCCCTTGTTTGTCTGAGGGACAGTATACCCTGCCATTCTGCACTATTGCTTTTGCTGCAGTAGTTAAGTAATTAAAATCCTTGAACATGGAAGATTCCATATGAAATTTTTCTACTAACTGTGATTAAAAAATACCAGCTATCCATATAAATATCATAATTCCTATTGCCTGCTTTACCAGAAAGGCATTTAGGAAATGCATGTTTCTCATCCATATTTCCACATGTTCCTGCTTCAAGTTTTACATTTGGAGACAGGAGGGAAAAGCTAATAAGACATGAACATGGTTCAGCCTTGACTTCATCATTTATAAGCTGCCAGACTTTGGCCTTGTCTGTTCATCTCTCAGGCTCTCATCTGTAAATCTAGCCAGCTTTGGGGCTGTCATAGGGCCAAATGTCCTTGATTCAAAGTACTTTGTAAATAGTCAAGCGTTAAATAAACATAAGAGGCTGTGACTATTTTTTCTTTATTTATAAACCACACTTATTCTCCTTTACCATACATTTTAAGAGTTAAAACCATACATTTTGAGAGTTAAAGCCTTACGTAACTGAATTTAATCTTGAATACAATTAGTATTAAGATTTTTGCAAGTTGATACATTTCACGAGAAAAGCATGCTATCCGTTATTAAAACCATCCTTGATGTGTATGTCTCCTATGAGTTCCACCAAAATAGCAAACAAAACCAAAAATCACTAATCAAAAGAATATATCATGTCAGTATCAGTAACTCTTGTACCTTTAATTTTTAATGACAAATTATAGAATCTATGCCTTAAAGCCAAGACCGTAATTAATGCCTGATGATCTATCACGTGGTCATTCGGCTTAAGTCTGATCTTGGGGTGGTTATCCTGACTTTCTGGAAAAGACATAGTGGATCCCTAGAGCCTTTTATCTTCCTCCAGAGTAGGAGAAACTTGAGTTGGGCTCAGAGCTGCCTGAATAAAGGCCACTGTCCTAGTCTCCCCTGCAGGTAAAGATGGTCACGTGTTTAAATTAGCCAATGAGATGTGAACAGGAGAGTCAAGTGAGTCAAGTTTCCTTAAGGGCCACAGGCATTTTGTCCCTTCTTCATCCTCCATGTTTCTGCCTGGGGCACAGTGTCTGAGACCCAGCACTAGTGATGGCAAGGTGTTGAGCCGGAGAAACCCTGAGTGCCTGAGGACTTTGAGGAACAGAGTCATCAAACCAGTCCTAGGCTTTCACGATGGAGAAATAAACTTCTATCTTCTTTAAGTCACTAATGTTTTGTTTGTTTCTGTTACTCACAGCCAACTAATGAAAGCAGTTTTTCACATCTGGGTTTTCAGAGTCCCTCTGCTTTCAAAAAGCCTGCAAGATGTCTCAACATGTTTACTTTAGTGCAATACATTTGACAGATATTTATTAGGCAACTCTCATATGCAAGATCAAGTATTAGAGAGTATGTGGTACAGAGAGAAATCAGTGAGCAATTCCAACACAAGTCATCCCCCTGAGGTCCTCAATAGGGAAAGGGGAGAAACACAGGGAGCTCAGGATCAGGCCACTCAGCAGAAGAGCATGAGGAGAAAGGAAAGTCAGTTGGAGGAAGGACATTAAGAGCAATGACTAAACAATGAGACGTTAGGCAATGGACACAGAAAGGCAGCTGCATTCCAGAAAGAGGAACAGTATTTCCAAAGGCCTCTGAGCAGGAAACGAGTGTTGAAAGAAGACAACTAACTCCCAAATGGCTAGAGCAGAGCAAGGCAGACCACAGGTGTAAGTGGAGCGGTGAGAGAAGTCCAAAACTTCTCACTTCTACTTTCCATTGTCTCACCTTCTAAATGAAGGGGATGGAAAAAAAAAAATGACGAGAGTTCATGAAGAAGAAAATTCTAGGCCCAATTTTTCAGAATTTTCTTGTGGGTGAAGAGATAGAATTTAAACCCACACCACAGAATCCAAGTATTCCCTGATTCTAGGGATCCCCCCACACACAAAAGGAAAAACATTGAAGTGAAAAAAGATAACACTTAATGGGATCATTGTTTTGCCCTAGTTTATGTAAGAATGAACAGACCGAACTAAAATATGCAAGTCATCCCTCTCAACAGAACACGTCTTGTTCCGTGGTTTCCAAGTCTTCTCATTTAGGAAAATAAATAAATAAATAAATAAATGTAACTCTTTGACCGAAGCTGGCTTCTCAGGATTTTTCCTTTGTTTCCTACATAAGGGAATATTAATGCATTCCACTGAACAAATGTGTGTGCACGCACGCTTTTAACATCCTCCACGATACTGAAGAGTTGGAAAAAGCCTCTTAACAGGATTAAATAATTCACGGAGGACACTAAAGGGCAGGTGTCTCTTTTCCAGGCGCTCGAATTTCCACCCACAGACACAACCTTGCCCGACCACTGCAGGTACGCATGCCTAAATTCATCCCATTTTCCAGAATTGTTCACATATAAGGTAAAAGAAAAAAATTTGCTCCTCAAATAAGTGAAGCTTTGTACTTGCTCTTTCTGTCACTTCTAAATTGCTTTCCCTGCTCTTCTCCAGCCTGGCTTCTTCTCATCACGTAGGTGTCACTTCCGATATTATTTCCTCAGAGACCATCTCTTCGAGCTTTACCTAAAGTAACCCCTCCTGAATCCCATTACTGGGTATTGCATCACATGTTTCTTTCTAACATTTACCAGAACCCAAAGCTACCTTACATGCTAGCTTGCTTGAAAGCAATCTATCTCTACTAGAAAGTATATTCCTTAAAGGCAGTGACCTTGTCGTCTTCACCATTCTATTCCCAGGAGCTAGAAAATAATTTGTGGCGTGCTGCCAAATGAATGAATGGCCAGTCTTTTAAAATTATTATTATTCACATTACAGATGACTCACCGATTTCAAATAACATGATCAAGGTTAGGCAGCATGTCCTCAGAGAACCTTTTAAGCTATAAAAGTTTCTTCTCTTAACAGAAATTTTTTTTGGGAAAAAGTAATTTCTCTTAAGAAAATCATCATTTTTCAAAATTCTAGTTTCTTTTTTGTCTCTCGCCTCTATTGTAATATCCAATCAAATCTACCCTCAAAATACTACTCATATTGTCCATTCTGGTTCTTTCCATTCTTTCTGCCACCATTTTAATCAATGTTCATATCGTAAGAACAATGGGAATAACCTCCTAAGTGATTGCATTGTCTTTAGTTTCTTCCTGCTCTGACCTTTAATTCTATATACAAACCTCTCCCAGCTTCATTGCCTTAAACTTCAGTTTTATTGTGCTCAACACCTGCAATTGCTATCAAATGCCTTCAGGTAAAAATGCAATTATATCTTGGCCTTACATCCAAGGCCCTCCATAATTGCCCCCACCTACTTTTCTCACATGATTTCCTCCTTCCACTCTCTACATGGTCTCCAGCTAACCTGGCCCACTCACTATTCAAACATCTCTTGGGTCTTTCCTTTCCCTCTACTATGCTCAACCTAAAATCCTCCAAAAATGCTCATCCACATTCAAATCCCATTCATTTCTCAAGACACTGGTGAATTTCCACTGACTCTTTGAAAGCTTTCCAGATAAATCCCACACATATTGATTCGCCTGTATCTAAATTCAACAGTGCCTAAAAAAGTGCCTCACTCCTCGTAGGGTTTCAGCATTTCTTGTTAAATAAATGGGTGAATTTGCAGTTGAAACCATGTTCTGTCTTATGGCACCCTTGATTTGATTTTACTTGAGTTATTATTACTCGGGCTCCTTTCCTCCTGGATTTTTGGGGTCTGAGGCCATGACCCCTATCCAGTAACTTACTCACAGGAGGTAATACCTATTATCTGACGGATTATTCCACATGCTATATCCAAGTGAGCCAAATGCCATATAGCATTATTGATAAGTTTGTCCTCTCTAATTTGTTATATTGTTCAGGATTAACAACTCTGTTAAACAACTAACCCTACACATCTTATTATAGACACCACTTGAGATCCAAAACATGTCCCTCCTTTTTCTTCAGTTAATGTTTTTGTCATCATTGATACATTGTGAACTTAAATTATCAATGAAGCCACTTCTTACTTCTTGTTGGGACCCCCACTGCATTCTTTGTTAACATGTCTGATCCTCGTGAAATGATAACCTAACAGCAGTGGTGTGCCAACAATGTAAGGGCACCCAACGAAGCACCCAGGATAGAAACTAGTACAAAACACCATTTGTACACTTCAGAGCAACATATGCAATGGAAGTATTAACCAATGTTGTATTTTCTCATTGCTTCGTATCATCATTTAATAAATGCCCTCGAAATTCAGAGGAGAAGGTACTTATTAATGAAGGCAGGGGTATTCCAGGAATATATCTGAAACTGCCTTCAACAACAGTGTAAAAATTATTGAGACCCTGTATACATCAGACTGTTTTGTATAGTCCCCACCTTCTATAAATGTCTAATCTATAACTTCAATAGCTTTACATATATTTTCAAAATAAAGATAAACTGATGAAATTGACAACTTGTTCTTTAATCATTCAGGCGCTGATTTAATCCACTCACAAAGAGGTCCATCCCAACCACTGTAGCCTCTAGTACCTCTCTTCCACTTTACCCTGTTCTGTCCTCCTTATTAGTACGAGAAGAGCTCACATGTTTATTGATCTGTGTCAAAAGTCAGCAAAATATGGCCCATTGGACAAATCCTGCCCTATCCTATTTTTGTAAATAGTTTTATTAGAACACAACCATTTATTACATATTCCCTATGGCAGCTTCATGCTGAAACAATAGAGTTAAGTGGTTGTGACAGATACCAGATGGCCCACAAAGCCTGAAATATTTCTGCCTGGTCTTGTACTATCTGACCCTTGATCCATGTGTTATTGTCTGTCTCCTTATTCCCAAAATATGAACAGAGACTCTTCTGTTTACTGCTCTAAGCATGGCACTAGTGCCTAGCACATAGTAGGTGCTTTCCATCTGTCTCTGACCACTCAGAGACTTAAAAGGAGAAGAGTAAATTGTGTTAACATGTACCCAAAGCTCTGACCCCTCCACACCTCTGGATTCACTGCTTTCTGGGTATACATGTAATGAGCTCATGTAAAGAAATTTGGAAGTGGCCAAGGGATACTCTAGGGAGGATTCTTAGCCTGACGAATAGTTTTCATAGAAAATGCCTTGGTCTGACTGCAGGGCTTATTGGTACAGAGCACTATATTTTTTATAGTCCTGCTATGCTAAAAGAAACATGTCCCAAATCACCAGGCAGACATAGAACTAAGAATCTGGGTAACATCTGGAGAATAAGAGCACAGAGTAACAAATTTCTAAAAACTTGTTGATTGGAGCACCAGCTTATGCCTTTTTCGTAGGTAATTTGACTCTTGTCAATTGGTATTACTCAGAGCTTTTTATTATCTTTTATTATTTTTTTTAACTCACCACATTTGTAAAATATAAAAATATCATTTCCCATCATTCCCTTTTAGTTTGTATGAGTAGCTTACAATTTTATTCTATGATAAAATTCTCACCCAATGAACTCCTTATTAACAAGTGGAAATTCTGTCCTATTGAAACCCAGCCAATTCTTCTGTGCCAGGCAGATGTGTCAGAACAAGCCAAAGTCACTATGTTGCTTTTCAGAGGTTCTGTTTAAGAGGAAAAGATAAACTTAAGTGTTTCAATTTTAAATAACCTCTACACCAAGATAGAGAGCCTAGCCCAGTAGGTCATAATATGCATCAAATGTGGAATTATTATCAGGCCTCCAGCCTGAGGTGCCCCTCTCATGACCCACCCACTCCCCAAATCAATATAGTTGGATAGTATTACTCCAATTTTAGACCCTTGCAATTCATTCCCTATACTGCAGCCTGAGCTATTTAAAAAGTAATTGAATAACATCTCTCTCCTTCTAAAAAGTCTTCAGAATCTCCATATTGCCTTCAGGAGAAAGCCAGAGCTCCCATGACAGGTGGCTTGTCATGAGCTGAGTCTCTGTACCTAGCCACCTCGTGTCTCCCCTGCCACAAGCCTCGCATCACCCCTCCTGCTCTTGCGCTCTGCTCTGAAGACTGCTCTGATTCTGGCTGAAACACTTTCTCTTGCTTCTCTTTGTTTGGCTAACATCCTTGAGTCTCATCTCAGACTTCTTTCTCCTAATAGCCTTGCTTGATTTGAGAAGTCCTGATTCACAGAAAAATCCTATGATAGAGAATGCTACTGAGAATTCCAATTCCATATCTAAGAAACGCATCACATGAAAGATGAATGAAATGTAGAGCTTTAAATCAAACTTTGGTGTCTCACCCAACATCATCTAAATTTTGAAATCAATGTACCAAGTACTGCTTTTAGTATTCTCCCAAGCAATTCAACTATGGGTCTTTCAGATACAGCTTCAAATGCTTTGTTATAAAAAAAAAATCCAGGATTATTGTTTTAAAATATGGCAAAAGTTCTCCGCTTAAAATGGCATGCTTAATACACTTCAATAAAAGGTATGTTTTATTGGGTTGTCGAAAAAGTCATGACACATTTTTGCAACGAAAATCATAGAAAAAATATGTCATGACTTTTCTGACAACCCAATATTTTGAAAGCCCTTCACTTTGAGGAAATCAGAGAGAGAACATGGCTGAAGACAGCCCCCTTGGAGTAGCTACAATGTCTAGTAACATGAGAAAGCACAGGGTTAAATAGAGGAATACTTGCAACAGAATAACTAGGTTTGGAGATCACTGAGTCTGAAATTGCACATAAAATGAAAAGGGAACTTTGTTGTATTTAACTGGGAATGTCTGGGCAGCTAATCTGGGTGGAGGTGTTTTAAGCACATCCACACTTCCCTGGGTAGTCTTTGGTTATATGGAAACCACTGCAATCTGAATGATTAAAATTATGCTTGCCACCTTTTCTATAACCTGATGTGGGATAGGGGTCAAAACGTAGTATCTTGGGAGTGAAACTAATTGCTCTAAGAAGTGCCAACAAGGGCAAGCAGAACAGGTGATCTTGCTTCAGAGGGAACAATAGTTGATACCAAAAAAGTCCCAGGACAAGTGCCAATTCCAGCCCTGTGCAGACCTGGCAAGATCTGAAGGTGGCCTAAATCTGAGGGACTAAGATTGAGGTTTGGCAATCGCTGTAGGGAGTGAAGGTGACTAAAGTATAAGTCCCAACTGTGGAAAGGTGTACGCAATGAGGCAGAGGAAAACTGAAAACTGGGTACAGTTTTCACGAGATGGGGTTGAAGAAAGCCTAGGAAGCCTCCTCAGCAAGAGTTGGAAGGGCCAGAGAGTAGCATGACATCAGAGTGGATCCACTAGCAGCAGACTGTAACTCCCTACAGGAGGAAGAATAGGGGGTGTCCTCTGCTGATCTCCAGGTATGTCAGCCCTCAGGTCCAAGGTGTGACAAAGCCTCTGAACCCCACTTGCTAATGTCTAGGAAGCTATTAGTATTCTCCTGGAACCTCCTGGGTTCCAGAGGGAAAGAAGACATGGCCCTGAAAGGGGCTGCCCCCACTGAAGGCCCCTTCGATTGTTCTAGGATCAGAGAGAAGCCCATGGTGAAGCTCAGCTCCAAGGTGTTGTTTAGGCATTACAGTGTTTCTGAGAAATGCCTCCAAGAAGCAAACCTTGACCTTGGTTTTTGTAAAGTTGACCCCAATTATGGCAATGCCAGTGTTGTCACTCTATGTCTACATTTAAGTGGAAAAACATGGAACCAGAATGGGGGATGCCACCCTGAAAACTTGACAAACTACCCTCCGTTTCCCTGGCTCATTTTCTCTGGGAAAAGAAGGAAAGCAGAGAAAAGGAGAGAAGCTACTGTTTGTAGCTTCCCCAACAGGGGATTTGAAATACCCCTCTCAAAAAAGAATTAGCATGCCTGTTCCATTACAAACCTCTAAAATGCAGGATGCCTACTGAGACCCTATAAGCTTCCTTCACCCTAAAATACAAAGAACTGCAACTAGAGTTATCAGGTTAACTACATTCCTGCCTTTCTAAATCAATCTGTGCCCTCAGAAAAAACAAGAGGAAAAAAAATTACTTTTAAGAAAAGCAAGAAGTGTGGCAATTTTAGTAGTGAAAAGAATACGGCCACTCATATTCTTTGAACAAAGGAAACCTGTCAGACAACAGCTTCCCTTTCAACCAAGTGACATCTGAATAGTGAAAAGGCAAACTTCACACCCAGCCAGCAAGAGTGGTTTAATCAGCCCTGGTGATAAATGGGGGTCAAGGCTGTCCTAGCCAGATTAGTGCCACAGTCTTAGGTTTCACCTTCATTTAACAGTAACTTGCTTCACAAGTCTTTATGCTAAGTCTTTCAACAGGTCCAAGGAAAGTTATGTCTGATGTTTCCGCCCCCACCCCCAACTGGGTCAGGCACATTGACGTATTATAACATATGTTCAGGTTCACTGAGGAGATTTTAGAAGTGACTTTTCAGGAACTAACCTCTTTCTCCTGCTTGTCAATTATTAATGCCAATAACCAATTAAGTTATATTTCATTGTCAGAATTCTTAGTAGTATAGTACCAAGTATTTACATTGTTAACCATGATCTTTACAAAAACAAAACAAAAATCAGAGCTACACAGGAACTGCAACCTCAAGATTTCTAATAGTCCTTTGCACATGGCGCACATTCATGCATTTGGTGAATGAATGAAGGAGAAATTATGGATCAAGAAATGTATTGAACAATACATTTTTAGAAATCTAAACCAATTATCATAAGTAGTTTCAAGATATATTCATCCTATTTAAATAATTTATAAAATGTGGTTTTTCAATGATTATTGTGTATTTATGTGAAACAGATAAGACTCATTCAATTAAGCTGTGTGTTCTCGGTCATAAGTAATGTCAACGAAAAACATCCAGCCTAAGAGAAAGCTGCTAAGAGTTTATTTGAGCCAAACTGACTATTGCCAGGAAGCAAAGTCTCAACAGATTGAGAAAATGCTTCAGAAAATGGCCGTTTGGCAACCTATTTCATATATTAGAATCAAAGGAGGAAGGTTACACAAAATCCATTGGTTGTAGATTAAGGGGATGGGAGAAAGCAAAGCAGGGAAATCTCTGGGATTGGATAAAAAGTAAAATGGAGAGATACACACTTCTTTTACAGTGGGTACAGGATAGTTCATAGCATTTTACAGCACAGAGAGATGGTATTTGGGGACCAAGATAACAATGCAGGATTTTGTAGTTTCCTGCTCTGGTGTGGTGGGTTGTACCCCTTGGGGGGGTCTGGAAAAAGAGATCACTCTGATATTGCATGGGTATGTTATCTTAGATGCAAAAAGATTACAGACAGGCTTAACCTAAAGATTGACCTTTGTCAAGGAAGGTGCAGGCCAAGAATGTGACTACCAGCCACGACTTGCTTTTAGTTAGGAATTTTTTTATGTTTAGACCATCATATGTGGTTATTTTTCAGTCTCCTGAGCTTGTCAGGTTTAATAAGTGGCCACCTTTCCATCCACATTATAAATACTTAAAAACTAAAACCGAGCCAACCCCATACACCAGCAATCCCAGGGCTGCTAATTCAAGTCCTATTACATTCCTACCCTCTTTAACATTTACTGGGCCAAAGTAATAAATCACACGTGTTAGGTAAAGTCCTGGTGACACATTTGAGGTTAGGTATGGTGTCAGGAGTTGAGATTTGACAGAGGTCCATGAGGTCCCAAATGTGTTAAAGCACAAAGGGCAATTTGTGCAATGGGAGTAGAAAGGAAATATTCTGAAATGATATGGAGCTTCATTTTTTTTTCCCCACAAGAATATTATCTTCAATATTTTAAAGCAAAGACTAAGATGATACTGCACATAAAAGCTAACCCCAGGTTTATACTTTGGAACAATTCTAATAATAAGCTCAGTCAAAGAATGCTCTGGAACATAGGAATTGCACTGAGAAAAGACAAAAAATATGAGGTTACTGCCTGTCCCCCACCCACAATAAGTCTCAGGGTGCCATTTTTATAAAGTATTATAGGAAAAAACAAATCAAAGGAGAACCATTATTTGAATACCTTACTAAAGAGAGAGAGAGAGAGAGAGAGAGAGAGAGAGAGAGAGAGAGAGAGAGAGAGAGAGAGAAAGAAAGAAAGAAAGAAAGAAAAAGAAGTAAATTATTCACTTTTTGATGGCCAGCTACCCTCATTTGTTTGGAGGCTAAGGCTCCACAGTAAAAGCAAAGTGGAGAGGTTTCCCCCTTAACTATCTAAGTAATTACCTTAGGCGTAGGCTTTGCTTTGGCTGTGGAGATATAGTAACAACCATGAAGACCCTACTGAAACAAGAAGATATGAAGTTCATAAAATGCTCTCCAAGTCCATTGCAGAAAGGCACTCGAACATTACCTGAAAATGCAAACTGTGATCTTTTGTGACAAAATTAAAGAAAACCTTTTTTTATTTTTTTATTTTCAAGTTACAATGAGAATAACTTTTCCTATATTTTCTCGTATTTTACAGTGAAGGACATTTTTATTGTCTAATAACCCACACTAAGTGATAACTGAAGTATACATAGTCTGAGAATTGTAGACTGCATTGGCCATTGGCATTTTAAAACACAAATGTTAGAATTACTGATTTTCTGGGGTCCTTTGGTTTCCTGTTCCTTACTGAGAAGTCTTACTATAAAAATAAGTGACACACGTAAGGAAATAATTTTGCCCCAGGAAACAGACCACAGGTCTGTGCCTTATTTCCACAAGAGAAACATGTTAGACTCTAGAGAATGTCTGAGGAAATCCTAGGGAAAATTGGTAAGTACATTAAGTGGTTACTTTCAGTGTGAAACTTCCCACTTTCAGGGGATATCCTGCCATCTTGTTCTGACTTCCCCAGGACCTATCCAGCTCACGGATGTTGGCCCCTTGCTTTTATTCAAGGGGCCAACATCATTATATCATTACATTTACCCTCAGAAAACTGCGTGACACACCAGACACTCTGTCACTTCCTTCTATTGTAATTTAAAATGTAGTTATTCAGCATGCTGATCCCACAATGGTCAAACACTCACAACAAGACACCTACTTTATCTGAAATGTGATTTGTTAAAACGCCTTCAGTCAGAATTGAAAAACATGTCTCAGATTCTCTGCCTAAACATTAGGGTTTCAAAGTGAAGTATCCTTGGGAAACACTTATTTTCCCCTTACCATGATTACATACTAATATGGCTGTAATTTCTTTATCTATTAGTCAAAGCTATCATCTCTTTTATCCTTAGAATATTTTATCTTCACCTTTCCTCTAGTTGATGTATATATATATATATATATATATATATATATATATATATATATATATATGTTATCTATCAAATCTATGGGTATCATACATAAGAGAAAATCCTATTCAATCCTTAGTGCCAAGACACCAACAAAATTCAGGTTTCTGTGGAACTCTTCCAGTGCACGTTGGAGGGTTTCTTTTTGTTATGAGATGTTGAGTAAATACAGAAGAGAGATGAGCTCTCCAAGGTTGGGTGTGAGAGATAACCCTCACTTTGCTTCTGAGAACACCTCTAGTTCTGTGTCTTCTTGACTGTAGGTTGTCAGGGAAATGGAAAGAGGTAGAAAGATGTTTTGTAAACATCGCCGTGGGAGAGGAATTTTGTGACATACACCATTGTGGTCCTAAGCGCCTGTTTGTGCAAGGCTGAAGCCCACTTTAGCCTTAGGCCTATCAAGTAGGCAGGTAATGAGACATTAATAAAACTCCTAAGGTCCAGTGGGCCATATAAGTTCCCATAGTTTTTTGTTTGTTTGTTTGTTTTTTATTAACTCATGACTTCAAAAGACCAAAAACAGAGCCGTGCACTGGGTATACTTATCATGGCTAACACATTGGTGGATGATGACAAGTTATCTGGGTATTACAGTTTTAGAAGGGGATTCTCAGAAACCTTTGGCTTGACACCAAAATTAGAAGACCCATTTTAAATCAGGCCTGCCCTTTTACCAGCCTTCAAGTGAGGCTTCAGAGAAACAATCCAATGATCTCTGCCCCACATATCCTATGAGGCTGGATTTCAAGAAAAATATGACAAATGTATGTTCAGAGTGAGTTAGATACTGTTAACCAAGGTGTCAGTTTCTGAAAAAATGAACTAATAAAACATTGGATGGGTTGGTAAAAAAAAAAAAGCTCTTTTCATGGTGATTTCTCACATAATTATAAATTTTTCCATGAAGTTTATAGTCCCCTAAAATTTGTCTACAGTGCAATCTAAACTATAAGAACTCCGGGCTAGAGAGCATAACCAAGAGTGTTAAAAGGATAGGTGCCACCATACTGCAGGAGGATTAGAAGTTGGTATGAGAATCTAGTGTGTAAAAGAAATGCAATATAAGAGAAAACTGCAACTAGGAGGAGAGTAATGCTGTAATGTAGTGATTTCTTGCTGGTATTATTTTAGGGAAACAGGGCAAGTATCTCTAACTCACTGGGATATTTTATTTTGTTGGGTTTTTTTTAAGTAATCTCAGGATTTTCATCATAAAACAAATTAAGAATATATCCTAATGCCAGTATTACACCCAAATCCTTATACCTTCTTCTTCCCAAAATCTACACAAAGATTTCCTCAAGATGCTAGTATGCTTCCAACAAGATGGCAGGAAATGACAGAATATGTACTAAAATAACCCACAAGCAAGCTTCAAATAAAAATGTTAATACTTGTAAAATTGAAAAACGCCATTCCAGTGAACAAAATTTTGCTGTGACTAGTAAGGCTCTTGCAATGAAAGCCTTGGCAGTTAGGTAAAGGAGGTACCTACTGGTTCCAGGATCAAGATTCCGTTTTTACTGAGAAACTGAAATTCAAAACGTCAGGTATTAGAGAAGAAATGCAATGCGAGGTCTAAAATGACCAAGTCATGCAGAAACGTCACTCACTGATTTTATGAAAAAAAATACTGCTAAATAGATAAGTCATATTTTATTACAATCCCTGTTGTGATGACCAAATTTCCATCACGCTTGACTACATTTAATAAAAACTCATTTACAAAGTATGTTTCTTAATGAATCTGGCTGCATCCTATTTATGCAACTTAAGTCCATGGGAGAATTATATATAATTTATAAAGAAAGTTATTTCACAGTTTAGTCTTTGGGTGTTAGAAAACTCATCAATAATTCAAGACCACAGCACATTATGTATAATCATTTCGTTCCTTTCTCTTTTGCAAAAAGTCATTCATATTTTAATCATTAAAAACATTCACATTTATATCAGTATAGAACATATCAATCAAAAATTTCCTGTTGTGAAGACTACCAAAAGAAGAGAAAAATATTATAAATTTTGCAATTTCATATTACTATGTAATGTCTACTTTGTAATGCAAGGCAAATGATTCTTAAATCAAAAATACAGTGAACAAATGCTTTCATTTTCATTAAGATAAAAATAAACTTCAAAGGGAAATGTTAATATGTGAAATTTAAAATATATGGAATTTAATATATAAAAATGTATAGTATGATTTAACCCTGAATCAACCACTTACTGCTGAATTACCTTGGGCAAGTTGTTAAATCTCTATTTGCAGTTTTCTCATCAATAAGATATGTAAATTGACAATCACACTGATTTTTCTCAAAGAGTAGTAATGAAAAGAAAATGAGATAATGCATAAGTGAATGCACTTTACAATATAAAAGTAAGACATTCTCTACCACCACCAAGTAACAGGATAAAAACAGTTAAGAAAAATGTTATTTAAAAATTATTTGACATCCATTTTTAGGAAACTTGCTTTCAAAAGTATTAGCTGCTATGTCAAAAGTTTTCAGACTTTGTCATAAGTCTAATTTAGACCCTTTCATAAAAGTATAAAAAAGTACACAAGACAATTTCACCTCCTTACCCTATCACGGCATGTTTAGAAAATCCTTTTATACATAAAGGTTTTTACCTTAACTGCATCAAAGCAAACTGGAAATGAAAATACATAATTGTAGTAAATTGAGAGTATGTCTCAGTTTTTTCATTCCCAGAATACATTTTTTTCTTTGGGGAGACTTTTCAAGTTTGGTCAATATATTAAAAAAAAAAAAATCAATAAGTATGTTGACAATGTGAAAGCCATTCTGGTTGGTTTTCTGATTTCTCTTTTTTTTTTTTTTTTTGGATGGGAGATGTAATTGTTTTGTAATACTCTGTTGCCAGGGTACTTTCTTCTGACTCTCCAATAGGGATTGGCTTTTAAATTTAATGTTTTGCCAAAGCATATAAGCAAAGGATTGAGCAAATCAGGAGCATAACATTAAGCACAGGTAAGTTATTAATAGATGAAGAAAGGTTGAGGAGCAATGCAACACGACATGCCAAAGACTAGATAGTCTGAAGTGGAATGAAAAGCGTATAGTGTAATTCACCCCTGGGTTCTGAAATCAGATATGCTGGATTCAAAGAAAGATTTTGACTCTTACACGAGTAGCTGTGTGGCCTTTGGCAAGGATTTTATTCCCTAATGTTTGGTTTCCTTATTGTTACAATGGAGAAATACTAGTGCCTATCTCAAAGAGTTGTGAGGGCTAAATAAAAGAATCCAAGGGAAGTGCTTAGAAAAGCACCAGGCATACAGAAAACATTCAATGAGTGTTAAATAGTACACATAATGAAATAATGACATGTAGACAAAATAGAACATTTATTTTTCTCAAAATTCTTGACTAGGCATTTAGATTTCAGGCACAGAAAAATCAACTTGAGATCTCTTTTAAAATCAAAATGCCAAATCATTAGATTAACTTTCTAATATTGTGACTTTGCACTACACACACATGTATACACACACACCACACTATAATTAATATAATACCACACACACACACACACACACACACACACACACACAGGGTGCCAAATAATGTATATGCATTTTAAGAAAGGAAAAAACTGTATTAAAATTGCAATATTCAATATATACCGATAACAAGAGATGAATACAAGTCATGTTTGACTTCTGCAATTACAAGAGATGCTCAAAGTGGTTACCCATCAGCATAATTTTAATACAGTTTATTTCCTTTCTTAAAATGTGCATGCATTTTTTTGCACCCTCTGTGAGTGTGTGTGTGTGTGTGTGTGTGTGTGTGTATACACACACACACACACACATATTTGCTACAAATTTGCCTTAATGGCAGGAAGGCTATAGCAATAAGGTCATAGGACCTGAGCACTTCTTCAATGAAACCATCTAGTTTTCCAATGCTTCTATAAATTTAAAAAATTTTGATTTGTGGCTAGTGAAAAAAATATTGCCCATTTACTCTAGATCGCAGATGAAAGAGAGTGGCAAATGTATTACACCACTTAAAGGCATGGAAAACCTTGCTAATCCAGTTGGAGATGAGTGAGCATGCTTATCAGGTCAGGTGAAAGGTAGACATAATTTTTAAAAACTCATTAATAAGTGATCAAGAGTAACAAATTCTCAGGGAGAAAACTATCTGGTTTTGAGCTGTCATTTCCTTATTGTTCTTCACTCTTGATATACTTCTTAACAATTCAACTGAAGGAGAAGTGAATTCTCTAACTTAAATAAGAATATAGAGAACTGCCCACATATATTAGCTAATCCTTTCATTCTTGTAAGGATAGCAAATTGCATATTTTTCTTGTTTTTAAAAGTGGTGTTAAATGTAGAGCTGGGTGCAATCTTTGACAGTCTAGTTTAAATTTTTTCTACATTTAAAGGTTTTCAAACTCAAGGTATAAATTTCAGAAAAACAACATCCTAACAGCTGATTTTTTATAGCAATGGTTCATTATTTGTTTCTCTTGCATTCATGCAAGTTATATGCCTTTCTCAGAAAGAAGAGGTTAAGAGAACTTATTAACATTTGCAAAGTCCCTTGAGAGATGTGTTACCAGAGTGTAAATTATATTGGTTATTATCCCCGCCTCATTGAACATCAATGAATTACAAATAAAGGAGAGTATCTTTAATGAAGTAAAAATATTTTAAAAAAAAGAATTTAAAATTTGAAATTAAAGTGTTTTAAATGCTGTTGCTAGCTTTTCCTGAATTAGTGTTCATGTGAGGTAGTTGGGCAAGGAAAGGGACCCAGTCCAGACATATTCATGTGCTAACAGCCATGTTCCTCTCACCATGGATTAGAGCCCTGTAAATGTTGTCTGATATTTTACATACGTCAGAGGCAAACATGGCCATATGTTTTCTTAGAAACGAATGTAAGCCATTAGGTAGTTTTGATATCATAATCACTGCTCCTATAAATTGCTCAAGTAGAGGAAAGATTTATATTAATGTTTTAAAAAAAATATTTGACATTCAGCTGTTGAGTAATGGCTGTTTGTGTGCAACTTTTCCTCTAACATAAATGGAAGTTTTACTCTGTTTGCTACTTGTTTAAAACTCTTATGTATTTTTACACAACAGCCCATTTTTCATTACTGGGAAAGATACACAATTTGAACCATGTTACTTTTTTACTCACAATAAATCAATATGTGTCATAGGAGCAGAAAAGGAAGTAATATCACTCCATATCATTGGACCTTCCCTCAGAGTGAGTCCCAGCAGACACTGCCGAGTTGGGTTGCTATAGCAACCGAGCTCTGGTGCCTCTTTTGCTTGGTTTGCTACAGTGCACTGATTTTTAAAACACAGGTATAACCCTAAAGAATTTTTATGGTAAAGAAGAAATTACAATGAATCAATAACAATATGTGTGACCTTTCCACTGATCTGAGATTATTTCATTCAAAAGTAGTATAAAGCAGTAACTACATAACATTTCAAATCCCTTTGCTGACTTTCAGTTAAATTGTGCACTGTCTTTTCTTTAGGCTCTTTAAGTCATCATGTTTCATAAAATGTGAGAAAACAAAATAAAACAAAATACAAGACTACTGGCAATATAGGAGATTTATCTTCAGACTTCTATTAAAAAGATATCAGGGACAGATAACAATGTATCTTATGATGTATAAGAACTTGGTCTATTGAACAAGGTAGGCCATACAAAGCATTGTGAACAGTGTCTGGCCTATAAGTAAACAACTAATAAATATTGCTATAATTTATATTACTATCATAATACAGTCAGGTAAACACATTACATCCCTTTCTTTACAGTAGGCACTATCCGTTATCAATTGTAATGCCTTTTGCAATCTGAATAGTTTTAAAGTAAAAATAGTATGCATAACAAATACACTACTATATAGTTGAGTCTTAAGTATATCATAAAAAGTGCAGTTCCTTTTTAGAGAACCTTGTGAATAAAATATTTGCATTTAATGGGCATGCCACAGGGAGGCAGCTTGGAGTGGAGTGTGTTATGAGTTTGAGAGCCAAACCTTCCCTTTGGTGTATCATACTATTTACTTCAGACCTGACCTGCCTAAGACATTGTCTTTTCACTTGTAACAAAAGGATAAAAACAATTTCCCAGCTATGTGGTAGAGAGGATTCAGTGAGATAATATATTTAAAGCATTTGTTAAAATGCCTGGCCCTAATGATGTATTAAATTTTAGCTATCTTTACTTAAAGGCTTTCCACTCATTTCTTTGAATCATAATTTCCAAAAGATACTTGAAGGTAAAAATGACTGTAAATTTAATATTTCTTAGCAGTACTTTAAAAATATGTAATGGATTTTAACACTAGTATATGTAGAAAACTTTCACTTCAATATAATTTTATGTTATAAATTATTGTTTAAGTTGCTCCAATTGGTAAAGCCTTTCCTAAAGTATGTTTTTATGACCTCCTAGCCCAGGCTGATGCTTGGGGAGGGGCAAAACATAGTGGGAGAGGGACCATTTCTATGGTTAGACACATTTGGAAACTGCTACATAGTACATCTGACTATGTACTATGGGATTAATAGATCATATTAGTATATTCACCCCTTCAAGGAATCCCTGATAACCTCAGAAAAGCAAGTCAGTATTGCTTAGTGGTAGAGAATGTGAAGTCAGGAGTTAGGTCTTCGAACCTTACTTTCACCCTCATTAGCTTATAACTTTGGGAAGTTACTGGATCTTCATGTTTCAGCTTCCACATCTGTAAAATGGGAATGGTAACAGTATTTACCCTACCATAATGAGAGGATAAAATGAGATATAGCACGTGTTCAGACAGAGACTAATAGAGTCAATTATCATTAATAAGACTTATTAAAGAAACCCATTTAAACTCTTTACCATAACTCTTCTTTATAAATAATACCTTTGAACATTTTTCTGGAACTATTATTATTCATTGGAACAACCTTGAACAATGCTCAAGTACAATGTTAGGATAATGATAAATTGTAATTAAGTAAAAAAGTATCCATCATACTAGTGACCAAAACAAGTAGCACAAAGAGTTAGCTACCTCACAATATATGATCCCGCTGGCTTGCTATTGTGCTGGAAAGTCCTACTACCAGAGCATTAGAGAAACATTTACTGGAAGATCTTACCCCATGGATGTTCCACTCATAGAGCCATTTACATCCATTTCATGAATTAATACAGATCAGTTTATCATATTAGGTTATTTGCATGTCACTAAAACTTGAACTTTAAAGGAAAGGGATATCAGATGATCAAAGCTTTAAGAAAACTGAGTATATGGCTCAGTAGCGGGGTCTGCAAAGAGAAGGGACATTATCCAGGTGTTTGCATGTTTCCTAATGCTAACCCAAAACAATTTGGGTGAATTTTCAAAATGGAGAGAGGAAAATAGTAAAGGAAGATAAGAAAAGATGAAAGCTTCAGCCAAGGAAAAATATGCTACAATTTCACAAAAAAAATGCAAGCCCTCCCCCCTGGTCTATAACACTATGACTCCAGCAAACCTCCCTACCCTTTTCTAGAAGGTGGAAAGCTTAATCAAAGGACCAGAAATATGAGTACTTGGCTAATTAACACATTTTTTGCGGGAAACGAGTAAACTCGTCATATAGCTTTTTATGCCCGCTTACAAAGTGTTAATATGACATGTCTAGAAGTCCTTTTATTTGTTCTTAAATGTGCAACTGTATCAAGTTGTTGACTTCTCTTCTTTTGAAGAGTTCACATATTTAATGTCATCATCAGAAATAAATGTTTCAAATTATTATTTTAATTCACTTCAATTGATAATGCCTTTTCCAAAGTACATTTTCCAAATTCAAAAGAAAAGAAATTGCTCACTCATAATTCTATGTCCTCAATAATTAAAAACTATTTTCAATTATTCCTATTCCCTTTAAGTCTTAATCATACTTATATGTCATTTCTATACAGAGGTGTTTTTATATGTAAATATAATTTCAAAGTCTGTTTTTTTCCCACTTAGCATTATAGCCTCAGTATTTCTTCACAATGATACATAGAAGTTCAAAATGATCATTTCTAGTACCTGAATGGTTATAGTCTTCCATGATCAGATGTGTAAAGATTTCTAATTATACTGTTGTATAATGAATGTCTTCCTTCATATAGTTCATTCTTTCTTTTATAAGAGATTAGTGATTTCAAACTTGAGCACACTTCAGAATCACATGGAGGATTTGTTAAAACACAGGTGGCTGGGCCCACCCTCAGAGCTTCTGATTCAATAGGTCAGGATGAGGCCAAGAATCTGCAATTCTTTTTTTTTTTTTTTTTTTTAGCTCAGCCATCCTGCCACCTGTTGGCAGCTCAATGACAGCTCAGCTCAGGCTGGGCATCGAACTACTGTTGCTCGGAGCTCAGCTCGCACTCTTGAGAGAGCTCTTAACCAACTGAACCACTCGGCCGGCCCCAGAATCTGCAATTCTAATAAGTTCCCAGGTAATGATGATGCTACTTATATGAGGATCACTTTTAAAAATTGCTGTTAGATTATTTACATAGAATATTGTCATTTCTGAATTGGGTTGACAAGTCAAATAGTACAGACCTTTTTATGGCATCTGAGAAAACATTTCTTACAAAACATTTCTTACAGATTTATACTGCCAACTGACTTCTTGATACTTGAAGCCTGGGTAGTACCAACTAGCTGAATGAACAAATGAACAAAGGAAAAATCTTATATCTCTCCTCTTCAAAAATCATAACATTAAGTCTGAGATCCATCTGTTTACATTTCACAGATATAAAGCATGGCTAAATGGTAATATCCAAATCTCAGTTACCGCAAAAATCACCAAGGTAGTTTTATTATAACTGTCCAAATTCAAAAGTATTGAAAAATAACTGAAATATGTATACTTTGGAGAAAAGCAAATTTGTATCTGTACAGATACAAACTAGGGGCACTTAGTTTGCTTGTCCACCAGGCAGTTCAAAAACAATGTTGCTCATTGGAAGGTATAGGGCAAAAATCTGGCTTTGAAAATTATTTTTGATAAACTAGAAACAAAAGAATTCCTATTTGCAGGGGGTTATCAGCATGTCCTATTTGCAGGGGGTTATCAGCATGTTTGCCTAAAAGCCATACTCAAAAACTTCAGAGGTTTTCCCTTGTACTAGTGGATTCTCTTTATATTTTTGTAGAGATTAATTCCTCACCTTGAACTGGAGACACATGCATATGAACAAACATGCCTACATAAGCATATAGATACATCTACATAAGTACATGCTAGATAGCCATGTATGTGAAGTATCTATTCATACACCGGTTTCTAGAAACCCACAGATAAGACATATGTGTAGAAAAGATATCCTCTGCAGAAAATGTCTTCTGGACTCTTTCTCAGTAATCTGCTCACATTCTTATATTTTTCATTCTTATTTACTGTTACTACATCTGTTTGAATGTATAAAGATGTGTTCATATACCTAATAATCATAAAATCATATACTCGTATAAGTAAAGTGATTAGGTGTTGTCAATAAACCTTGGAATTCAGTTGGCAATGAAATTGTTAATTCTGGTTTATGTTGAGAAGACTAAACCAAGAGTAACTGTGTTACATATCGAGTTATAAAGAGAATGTTATATTTATGAATTTATAAGGGATAGTTTGTTTCTGAATCAGTGTTTTGGTAATTGTATTATCTTTAAATAAGAGCTAAGCCAATAGTCATAAAAGCCCCTAAAGTGTTCTCGGCATAGACAGGCTCTTCATGGCCATATGGAGACATTGCTGTTCTCAGATTGACAGAACACTAAAGGATAAACACTAAGACACCATGTAGGTTTCATTGTACATATTATTTTGTACAATAATATGGATAAATGCATCTACTTATTTTGTATTATATAATAAATAAGACCATATTTTGTAGCTTCAAAAAAGATATGACAAAGTTTAAAATATGCCAATGTTAAAAATATAAACATAAGAAGCACAGAACTGCAATGCAGACAGTGGGAGGTGATCATTCCACCAGTATGTTTGAGAATTTGACAAAAAGTCCTTACTCCTAATTCCCGGTGTTCAGAGAACCTTAAATTAATGTACTAGCACCAACAACCATAGGATCATTTGAAAACCAGTACCTCTGGTTATTCTTTTTTTATTTTTGTAACTGCCAGTTCCTTACAATGAGTTAATGCAGAATAACAATCAATTAAATATAGTTCCTTACCACAAATCAAAAATTGCTAGTCAAAGTGTGTACACATCAGTCAGAGAATTTTAATTGGTGCATTCAGTGAAGAGAAGGAAACGGGCAGAAAATGTGAAAAGAAAGGTTCCTATGGTTTGCCTATGAAATTTCAATTCCTAAACTCAAAGGCATAGGAGGTAAAAAGCCTCTACAGATAACCAGAACCAACAGGGGAGTCTTTTTAGAATCATTTGACTCCATAGGGTGGGAATGCATGCCTGGCAAGACGAAAGATAAGGATTTCAAAAACTATTCTTCCATGGATATTTTCCTTTTTTGACAAATAATGTTAGCTTCCAATTTAGGGAGTGATGGAACACTTCCTTTTTTTAAAAAAATGAAGATTTGAAAAGATGGGTCAATTTAAAAGTGAAATCTGTGGTAAAAAAATTGTTCAAATCATGTGTGGACCATGCAAAATGAGAAAAAATGAATGACTAAAGTGTGTTAAAACATGTGTCATAGCAGCATGATGTCATAACTTGCTGGGCCAGTCAGCGAATATCAATGTAACAGTCAACTCTCTCATTGTAGGCTTACCTGGAACATTGGAAGCATGAAACTGATGTGCACAATATGCTTTGCTGGGACACACTGATATCAAATTCAAATACTATCACTACAGAAGCTGATGCAATTTTTTTCAGTAAAGCAAATCTTAATTTCTCTATAAACGCATAGATTTTACCAAAAGGAAACCAACTTCTAAACAGAAAAATGGAACACCAAAAAATATCTTACATGTTTACTATGATATAAATTTCTTATTCATAAATACAGTTATTAAATTTTTGGCAATTGACTAAATATGGAAGACCAGATATACAAGTGCTTAAACATACATAATATACGAGGGTGCCAAAAAAATGTACACACATTTTAAGAGATGGTATCTTAAAGTGTGTACACATTTTTTTTGCACCCTCTGTACATGTTTGCCTAAAGATATTAGATTATATTAGAGAGGAAAGTATCTAATTTAGTAATTATGAGTTTTGTCAACAGTTGTATTATAAAAATGAATTATTGATTAAATAAATAAAACCCTATGTTTTTATTCTAGGCTCTAGGGCCTAACATTCCCAAGGAGCCTGAGTCTTAGCAGAGAAAAACCGCCCTAGTAATTTTTAAACATATCCATGAAAACTCTAAATCGCTATTTTTTAATGTACTAAACAGCAAGCAAGTACATTGGATAAAATAAACCTGTATGTTATCCTTATAACAAGAACAAGAGAACAATAAGCATTGAGGCAGCTGTTTATCCTAGTGAGGCCATTCTCCCAGGTTGTACTTAAACCCCTAATAACATATCATTATATCCGGTTCAATACCATTCCAAAGCAAAATAGCAATCATTACCTGGAAATTTTTAAAAAAATGAATGAACACTGCCCTAAATTATTGTAGGTTAAAATACAAAATGATTGACACTGTACTTGAAGGCTAGTTATGATCAAACTTCTCTTCAAATAACATGCTATAGAACCTTTAAAAATGTGTCATACAAATAACATCCAGTCAAAAGTTGAAATTAAGAAAATGTTACACGGGGCCGGCCAAGTGGCGCGGTGGTTAAGCGCTGGCTTGGGAAGCCAGCGGCCCCGGGTCGGATCCCACATATGAGGGCCAGTGGCACTGCCCTCAAAAAAGAAAAAAAAAAAAAAAGAAAATGTTACACGGACAAAATTTCTACTGGTCCATCACTGATTTGAGTATTATTAAGAATATTCATTGATTGTACTAGAAGTACACATTCAAATCATTTGGCTTTGCAAAATAAGGTAGCAAGCAAGATATCTATAACTTATTCAAATGAAGAGAGACTGCATCTCCTTTGAATCATAACCTTTGTTATTCAGGCAATGACTAAAAAATAAGGTAGAAAAATACTTATACTTATCAATTGCAGATTTCTAGGAATATATCAGTGCTATATTTTTCATTTTCTTATTTCTGAGAAGAATTCTTAGTCTCATGAAAAGTCACAAACTTAAATTGAGAGGTTAAGTTTTTTTGATTATTAACAAAAGAAGTCACAAGTGAAAAAGGCCTGAAATGTTACTTTATTGAGCCATTAGTGACAATCTAAAGCTGTTCATGATATCTAGCCATATTTCTAATTAGTCTGATTGTAAAATGGACAAAGACCACCAAATCATTGATTGGCACAGTCCACATTTCTTTATTCAATCTCATAAAACTAAGTAAGAAATTATCTCACCATGCTATTGTAATGAGCTTTGCTTCTCCTTACTCTGCTAGATAACCCAAACATCTTGAAAAATCATGCTCAAATAAGTTGAAAATTATCAGGACCAAAGGATGATCCTCCCAAATTAGAAATATGGCAGACTAGGGAAGAATACAGCTTCTGTTTCCTGTTGGGGGAGGGGGGGTTGTAGTTCCTTTGAAACTAAATATATAAACAAAACAGGATTTTTTTTTTCTTTTCCTCATTCTATTTGACTTCTATGATCTGTTTGGTGCACATGTTTGTGTACATATAAAAAGAGAGAGAGTTCTATTTGTTTAACCCTCAGCAGTAATTATGTATAATACATTTAAAACTGTTCATACCTTGTGTCTTCAAATCCAACTGTAATCATGACAGGGGAAGTTCCTGCTTAGTTACTGGTCATATTTCCCGGTAACTCCCCAACTCAAGTCCTGAATAGTCTCATAAAGGACAAGGTATCAAGTGAAAAAGTACAACTTTACCCTAATGAAGAGGATCTTTTCTCCCACTCGGTATCTTCCTTGAGAGAGCCTCTCCACGCAGAATTTATTTGGGCATTTGCAAGGAGGATCTTCAGAAATTCTTTTCACCTGAAATAGAAGAACAGACAAGTTCATTCTCCACAATCAAGTCCCATTTAGATTAATTTGTCCGTGAGTTCAAAGGTCCCTGGACTATCAATGCTTTTAAATGTGTTCTATATTAGACCTTGGATATGTGCACAGAAGTATGACATTAAATCCTCAGTGTGGAAAGGTCAAGTCCTGAAGGCATTTTCTGAAGACCAATAACTGCACTAATGCATAAGCTGGATGATGACAATGATAACAACACCGGAATGATGAGCATATTAATTGGCAGCATGGGATTGGTAAACTGGGTTCTCCTTTTTGGAGGATTAAAAAGAGAATGTACATTGGGTTGCCAAGGTAAAATTATTGAAAAACTACAATAGAATATACTTGTATGTTAACATAGTGTATGTTTTTTCATTATAATTTTAATGATGTTAATTTTACCCATTTTCAAAATAAATGAGAATTAAACAAATTATTTTTTAAATGAGACCATTGTTTCATCTTATTTTGATCTCAAAGATTTTCTTTAAGAAGTCATCTCTAATTCACCCAAACTCACCCAGCAATTCACTCCATCTCAGAAAGTCTCACCGACCAAAACCCACTTCTGTGGCGGTATCTTATAATTTGCATGCGTTTTATAGAATCCATGTCTGAATATCAGATTTTATCTCTAATTCATCTATTACTTTAAAATTTTCTATTTTATCTATTATTTAAAAAATACATAATCTAAATGAGATGCTTACAATGCTAATAAATACTTGTGACCATTAGAAGACATTGTGTAGTCCGTGGTTTTAGGAATAACGTTTATATTTATGTTTTATATTTATGTTTTTGATTGGAAACCTGCCATGCTGTGTCTCATAACTGTCCTTTTTTAACCAGCCAGCCAAACCCAAAACAATAATTTCCCATGTTTTAAGCCAAAGTTTCCATTGATAAAAAGATTTAAACACTGTGCAGCCTGCATTTGAGAAGCTACATGGAACCAATTTAGTTTCTAAAGGAAATGGCCTGGACTCTCCTCACCCAAATTCTTTTTCCCACAAAGATAAGGTTCCTAGAGTTTTGTCATCAAAGACATTGAATCATTCCCTCAAATAATGCAACGCCTGACTTTATTAGACCTTCTACTAAAAATGTGGGAAGAGTAACACATGAACTCACTTGCATGTTGATGTAAAGGTCTTAAAAATCTTGCTTTCCCTAGAAAAAGACAGGTTCCAGAAAGTATGGGAAAGCTGGAAAAGGTGGAGGGATGCTGAAGCAAAATTTATCTTAAGATGTATACAACTATGCCTCCCTGAAGGCCCGTAAAGAAAAACCTGGGGAAGTGAACCAACTTCAGATATATATTTTTTATTCATCCCTTCTAGGATACCTAATTCTGCCAACATATAAAACTATAATTCCTAATACCTATTCGGAGAGCAAATTATATCTCAGTTATTGGTTAACACTAATTTCTCTTTGTTAGATTGTGAGTTACAGAAGGGTTGAGATAGTATTTTATTACAGTTTTAAATCCTTAAGTAAAACACAATGCCTTAATGGCATACTCGTATACTATGTGTTCAATAAATGCACACTGAATAAATGAATGGGTAAATAAGAACATGGACCTATACAAGACACAGGGAAATTAGTGAAACAGTATAAGATTGGATTCAAAGAATCTTACGACGGATTTCATTGAAAAATGAGAAAACTGCCTAACGTCATTTCAAGTGAGTGATTAGGCCCATATATTTGAGTTCTGAATTTTTCCAACTATGTGACATTTAGCCCATGGATATATCCACCCACTCCCTAAATATTAACAGAATTCTGTCCCTAGAGGTATTTTGAAGGGATATTCTTGAACAATATAGTGATAATAGAACAATAAATACAAGAGTTGGGTCACAGTGGTGTATTCCCTTCCAAAATGAAGAGCCACATTCTGGGGTGGGGGGTGGGGTCACAGGACCAATGAATGTGTGCTGTTTTCAGTGTTCCTCTATGTGTATTTCTTTCTATATGTATTTACTAAAATTATATATGTATATATATACACACACACACATATTTATAAAAATAATATATGTATATACATACATACTAGGGGTGCCAAAAAAATATATACAAGTGGACACTTTGGTCAATGTTGCTCAAGTAGTAGGTTGCTGTAATCAGAAGTGTCTGGACGCTGATGGTAACATTTGAGCATCTCTTAAAATTGCCGAAGTCAAATGTGACTTGTATTCACCTTTTGTTATTGGTATATATTGAGTATTACAATTTTAATAGTTTTTTCCTTTCTTAAAATGTGTATACTGTTTTTGGCACCGTGAGTGTGTGTATACGTATATACATAATGTTTCATTTATACCAAGGGGTTCCATGAGAAAAGAATGAAGAATATAAGGGAAGGAGGGAGGGAGAAAAGGAGGGAGAAGGACTTTGGCCATCCAGAAGCATAGCAGACAGTTGCATCATAAAAGCACATGGCCCAAACTTTAGGAGAGCCATGCTTGGCACAGCTTTACTGCCACATAGAAGTTGAGTAAACAGTACATTGGTGTTCAAGTGGTTCCTCTGCTAAGAAATGACAATCACAAGTATGTATGGAAAGTATTTAGATCTTGAAGTGTTCTTAGACAAAACACAGAAACTGTTGGTATCCAATGAAGTAAAATACAAAATAAAACAAAAAAAAAAACAAAACATTTTCTCAAGTGGCCTGCCCTTCTCAAATGCCTTCCTAGCTTTGAAAATGGACTTGTCTTTTTCAAATCAAGGGCTTTTTTGTAGTTGTATGAGATGGAGGCAGAAATGGAAGAGACAAAGGCAGACTGTGGGTAGTGGAAATATATTGTTAAGTAAACAGTGACTGATGACATCTGTGCTTCTTACATTACCTTGGGATAAGTCAGTCTGGCCGGTGTTCCGTTTTTGGCCAGGAACCCAGCCAGCTTTCTGCTGAAATGGGATTTCAAGAGGAGCCTGATTACTCAGAATTACACTATCTCTCATCCCCAGACTGAGGAAGTTGATGGAGAAGAGGAAGAAAGTAAGAATGGTTTCTTAGAACTGTATTCAACTCATTGTGTGGGAACTAGCTCAACACCAGGGAATGCAGAGAGAGCTAAACCCGACCCTACCATTTTATCACAGCTGAATCACTTTATCAGGACATCTGGAGAATCAATTAATTGCAATAAACCCCACTGTGTTTCTCTTATGATATCTTGATTAAAGAAGTTGGGATGTATTATCCATATAAAGGGTCACCTATTTTTTTCCCCCCTCAATTTTCCACAATTCCCTTAAGTAGCAAACAAGGAAATGTGAGGAAACCTGCAAGTTTCAACTCTGGCAGTTATTGTTGAAACTGTTCACAGGAATATGATATCTTAAAACTGGTCTGCTTCTCTTATATTTTTTTTTCTTTTTTATGTCTTGCCTTCATTCTTTTCTCTTTTTCTGCCTTTTTTTCTTTTATTCCCCCTCTTTATCCTTCATCTTCATTTCTTTTCTTTCTTTTTTTTTGATGCAAATGGCAACTTTGCCAGAGTAAAAATAGCCAATATTACTAACTAAACTCAGGAATTTTGCATGCAGCCTCTATCTTATATACATATTTAATGCACAATTTGGGGGACATGAATTTCAACTCCCCAACAGCTATGTATACAGTGAAGCAGTTGCCATAGAAACTATTTACTTTTTATATTTGACATATGACACTCTGATGTAAACCATTGGTGAGGCTCAAATTATTTTTCTCTCTTTTCTGCTGTCCCTGAAATAAAACACGTCAGTGAAAAACTATCACTTAAGCAGAATGCAAGCATTTCAATACATTCTGCAACACAGTATGAAGGAGGCTATAAGAGACTTCTGTGGCCAAATACTTTGGAATATTCCAGGTTAAACAAGAGTTTATTATGGAACCCACCAGTGCCTTTGCTATGCAAGGTGCTTTGCCACACTCGAGGTGGGGACTGTATGTAGTAAGCTGTATTTCTCAGACCAACCTAAGCATGGAATTCTTTTCCCCATGGGCACCTGGTGGTGTTAGTGTTCGATTAAATGTTCTTTGAGAAATGCTGGTCTAAAGACTTTCAGCACACAGTATTCTAGCTGGCAATGGTACAGAAATATCCACTTTGCACATTTTCTACATTCATTTAAAACCCCTTAACTAAACAGATTGTGATGTTCCCAAACTCTGGCAAAACTTTAAAGGGAGTTTAAAGCTCTTGTGAGATCCCCTTCATTGTTTCCAGTTGAGAGAATAGAACTTGCAGAATGGGAGAACAGCCATGGAGCCATAGTCATGCCATTTTTAAGAGAGCATCTGTCTCATTCTACTTCTTCTGAATTGGCATATTGGTAAAACTTTTCCAAAATCCCTTTTGTAGTGGTTTCACCATGTTTTCCCTCCTGTCCTTTCTTCCCCTTCTCAGGGTTGAGGGACTGCCACATATGAGACAAGCTGGTGAAGAAAGGTGACCATTCTAGCTACTTCTCCCAGGTGCATGTAAATGGCTTTAAGTGGCAACATGTCCTTCTGCAAAGCCATAGCAGAGTTGAGAAGTGAATGCATTTTAAGAGCACATGACCATTCCAGATAAATGGAACAAGGAAGAAGCTTTTTAACCTGTATTACCCATATTGATATTTTTTTTTTTTTTTTTGAGAGCAGTGTCACTGGCCCTCATATGTGGGACCAAACCGGGGTCGCTGGCTTTCCAAGCCAGCGCTTAACCACCACACCACTTGGCCGGCCCCCACATTGATAATTTATTCAACAAGTATGACACTAAAAGACACAGAATAATAAAACATGATCCTTTTTTATTGAGAACAAGGACTGCATCTAGAGAATAATGGGTATTTATGCCCATAAGGTATTAACACCCCATGCAATAAATAAAAATACTTGGGCATTAAGGACTAATTTGTCAGTTTTAGCTTGTGTGGAGATACCAGGGAAGCTTTATAGCAGAGACCACACAACTTGAATTTCAAAAGAGGAAAAGGTGTTTAACAGTATATTTAAAAGATGAGTAGGCAGAAGTGTGGTGAGGAAAGCAAGCAAAGAAAAACACAGGGTATAAGTGTCCTTAGGAATTTGGGGTTAGCAGGTATGATTACAATGCGAGGATGAGTCTAGAGGGAAATAAAGCTGGAAACAGCAAAAATGGGTCAGCACATTTATGTGACATATAAATGAATTTGGGCTTTGCCTTGGATGTTATAAGGTTGATCGTTCTGGTAAGAATAATGTTTGTGGAGAAGAATTTCAAGAATGCATTGGTCAACAGTGTCAAACACCAGGAAGTCAACTCATTAATTCAAGGACTAAAAAATAAATGTGTTTGATTCAGTAATTCATTCATACAACACATTAAAGAAAGTGACTGGAGGTGATGGCTGAGAGGAGAAGGCCTAAAATCAAGGGAGTTGCCCAGGAGAAACACATTTATAAAGGAAAGATTAAAGGAACGCCTTGCTCTAAAGAAGGTATAATTAAAAAAGTATAATTGAGGGAGAAGAAAAATTGTTATCAATATATAAATAACACATGATTATCTACTATCAATACAATGCATTATTCAATATCCTCATAAAATAAAAATGAAATACTATGACAAGCAAGGCGTGTGATTAATTCTTAAAAACAGTCCCGTGATTTAAAAACCATCTTAGGTAGTATTAAAATGCCCTTGCCTATCTTTTAATTTCCTGAGTGGATTGAATGAAAGAAAAGTAAATTAACTTTCACTGCGTTAATTGATTTCAACATTTTTCTCCCAAATGTGTCAAAAATCCACAGAAATATAATGATAGTATTCATATTTCTAAAAAAATACAGTTAAGGAGCTACATTTTATTAAAACAAATAATTACTTTTAAAGTATAAAAATTTCCTATTATTATTCATTCTTAAAAAAACAAATATATAGAAAAATGTACATCTGCTTTCCTAAACTTCTTTTCTGGAACACTGAGCTCATGGGGTAAAGTCAAACACCTCAGTCAGTGGCATGGGACTATCATTTGACTATAGACAAACATCGCAGTGGCAGCGGAAGTGTTAATCTGGCATTGGCTAAGATGCCTTGATGAGCTAAGTTTGTTTGCTGCCCTCAGCAGAAATGGGAATTCTCAATCTGTTATGTTTCTGCTCATCAAAATCTGCAATATAAGTTAGAGTGTCACCTGGAGGAAAGCGAAGATGGGGGAAATCTCTCTTTCTGCATTATGTAGTGTCAAGCAGCCATGTCCCAGCCTTTTCGGCTCAGACCCTAGCAAAGGAAACACTCAGCTATGAGCCTGCAGTTCTTTAAGTCCCATCTATTCCATATAATGGGCATTATGTTGGCGCTAGTTTTGAAGGACTCGCCACACATATGTGAGACATACGTCACTCTAACATCTCTGATGTTATACTGAATGATGTTACTATTTTCTATAAAATGAATAAGTATTTTTCACATTTGCATTCAAAATATATGTGCTGGGTGGTAAATGTATATATATATCTCACTCAAATACACTACTTATAACCAAGAACTACTTAACAGACAATGGCGGTAGCCAGAGAATTTTAATTCATCCTGTTTGCTGTTACACCCAGAATCTATTTTCTGTGATAATGATGGCATAATGAAAATATTTCCTAATCTGCCAAAGACTGTGATTCAAGGACTCTGCTAAGAGGAAGGATAGGGGCCTCAGAGTTGGACAAAGTTGGGTTGGAATCAAAGCTCCTCTACTTAGCAAGTGATTCAACTGCTAAGTTTCAATTTCCTCTCTAGGAAACCTGTCCTACAGATACCAAGAGCACTTGAAAAACAAAGCGAAATGAGTCAGACAATAAAAGTCAAGAACCATATGACTTCACTGATATGTAGGATATAAAACTGAAAGCAAAAAAGGAACAAGATGAACAAATAAACAAAACCTCATAGACACAGGCAGTAGTTTAGTGGTTACCAGAGGGTAAGGGCCGGGGTGGTAGATGAGGGTAGGCGGGATCAAATATATGATGATGGAAAGGGAACTGACTCTGGGTGGTGAACACACAATGTGATATATAGATGATGTATTGTAGAATTGTACAACTGAAACCTATGTAACTTTACTAACCATTGTCAACCCAAAAAAGTTTAATTAAAAAAAGAAAAAAAAAAGAAAAGGAAAAAGAGAAGAAAAGAAAAACAATGCTAGATCAGGGCCCACAGCAGGCAGTCAGTAAAAGGCATCTATCTTCTCTGTGGTATGTTTGCTTATGCTTCTCTAACAATCTTTAAGTTCTCATACCTCAGGCTTCTTATCTGTGAAATGAGGAAGCATAAACCAATGACAACAAGACTTAAGGGCTTTCAAAGTCAGTTTTCAGGAAGTTGATTTATTATCTTAAACTTTTAAATGCTACTCAGCAGAATTAAGTGACACTTATTTTTAAATTGTAGGACTACAGATTTTTTCATAGGATTTTAAAATGAATTTCAATGAAATTGAAATAGGTAAAGGCTATATTGATAGGAGATTGTACAGGATGAGTTTTGAAATTCAAAAAAGACTAAGTGCTAGTGGGAAGTCTGGCCAATTTTACTTACTGCATCATCCAGTAAGTTTCCTGTACTCTTTTTTCCAGAAGACTTTGATGAAGAAGGTGAAGGAGAAGGGGCAGAAAGGGTTTCTTCTTGTTCAATCTCTTTTTCCAATTTTATCAAAGCAGGAGGCTCCACACCATACCTTTTAAAAGACATCTGATCAATATACATGCATAACTTACAATGATACACTTACCATATGTTATATTTGATTATGAACACTACAAGAGAAGACTGATGAAGTTTTAAAAAAACATTAACTTTTCTTGGCATGAAAGGGAAAGTCCTTAGATGGCATCCTTTTAAGCAGGGGAAAACATACCTGCTGTGTGTATGTGTGTGTATGTACATACATGTACAGACACATAACACATAACATACTAACATTAAATAAAAATACTACATCAATAATATATTAATCAATCAATAACATGAATAACCACATAGAATTTAGTCTTCAGCTTTCATAGTTACTAGCTAATGATATTAGTGTTGTAATTGAACTCCTATTTTGAACACATGCTTGTTAAAGATGGAAATAAACTCATCCAGAGTCAAGCTTGAAAAGAACCCCCCAAAATAAACATTCTTAAATGACTTAACAGAGAAGAAATTCATTGTTAATTGTATACTTCCTATGGGCCCAGGAACAATGGACTATGGGTTACACAGGTTACTTAATCTATTAGGAAACTTATAATGAAAGCATGTATAGTGTTACTGGGGAAAATATGAACAGAAAATAAAGAGAAAAAATTTAGAATAACAATATGTTAAAAACTGCATTCTTCAAATTGTAAATACCATAAAAATTCAAAGAAGGGGAGAGAGAGAGTTGTTATCAGCACTTATCTCCCATAATCATATTTTTCTTAGGCTAAACTTAAAATTGGATTGATTTCTTAGATGCACATCAATTGTACCCACGTGGAGGAGGCCAAAGATAATTGCAGAATTTAAGAGCTGACAGGACCTTTGGAATCATGTAGTTATACACTTTGATTTGTACAGATAAGAATATAGATCCAAAGAAGATATAGAACTAGTAAGGAGCTAGGCCAAAGATGCAAATCTAGGTTTTCTGACTTCAGAGCTGAGGCCATTTTTCTCTGACATTTTAATCAGGTGATCATATGTTAGGAGAGGAAAAAGTAACTTGGAGATTAAAAAAACAGGTTATGAGTAATTTACAAAGTAATTAATCTATAGATTGAGTCACAAACATGTTGACAATCTGTCTAGTATCTTAGAGTGAATAGTCCATTTAAATCATATTAAATGTAAAACCTTAGCTTACTGTCCTGTTCTAATGGCTTATCTTTTTTTTTTTTTTTTGAGGGCAGTGTCACTGGCCCTCATATGTGGGATCCGAACCAGGGCCGCTGGCTTCCCAAGCCAGTCCTTAACCACCGCACCACTCTGCCAGCCCAAGTATTAATGGCTTCTTATCTTAACTGATATCATTACACATGTTCAGTAACTTCTGGGAGAAGCAATTTCCCCACTCTTGACTGATGTTTTGTTCTTGTCTAGGGTGTCCAATTGGTTTAATTTCTGGTGTCTCTCTTTCATTATGTACTCATCTCCAACAAGATAAAGGGATTTATGAAATCAGTAAATCTAAGACTAAACTGAGTATATTTGATTTAGTTTACTCTTCTAGGAAACAAACTGCCCATAGGGAATCTCTATAGGAACCCCACCCTGACTCATTTTTGGTTGTAATTAGGTAGTTAATTGACCTAATGCTGGAGTTCAGTTAAAGATAATAAGCATGTTTGTCAATCTGGACCTTATTAGTAATAAAGATGGTATTATGTTCCATCTACCACTCTTATTTCCAATTTTTTCAGAATTTAGATGGATGGGTGTTATATGTCAGGTGATCTTTGAGAGCTGAAAAACATAGAATTCAGTACAATACAGTTTAATCTGGCACAACTCAATTCAACAATTGCTGTTTTGAGAACTGTCTCTATTGAATGGAGTAATTTTTAGTTACATAAATCATTGGCTAAAGGATCCAGGCACCATTTATCATATTTCTAACCTTTTATACATATTAGACATATGGTGGGACATTAGTTGAAACATGTGCTAGGCTGCAAATTCCGTAACAGTAGAGACCACTGTCTGATCCCCAGCATTCCCAGCAGCTAGCACAGGTCCTGGAACATAGGAGGCGCTTAACAGCTGCCCTTTGAATAAAAAAACAAAACAATTTCCTGTATTCTCACATAACGATTTCAGGTTCCAAATATTCATTTGATTTCATTGTTTGGGTCTTTAAATGCCAATATTAAATGTACATAAGTGCTTTACCCCAAAAAATGTTCTTTTAGAAGAGTTTAATCCCTAGCTAAACCTAATTTCTTTCTTTTTTTTTTTTTTTTAACTTTCTAGTATTCCTTTATTACACGAGCTCAACCCAGCATCTCATTACCATTGACAACTACCTACAATACTCACATGGAGATCTGCCGGTCATTTTTCTCCCTGAGTTAGACTTGAAATGCGTCATTAACCTACTCTTTAAATTTAGCAAATCACTTAACCTCTAGGAGTCTGTTTTCCGTCAGGAAAGTCAAGATGGAAATGACCTTCTCTGGAATTCTGAGGTAACAGGTGGAGGAAAGAAGGGGGAAGAATGTTAGATATCAACTGCTATTAAACACCTTCAATGTGTCTGGCATATTGGGGCATATTGACAAACATCATTGCTGAGCCTCAGTTTTATTTCAGTGGAAAATGAAAATTGTAATTCCTGTATTTTAATATTACTAGAAGGCATTAAAACAGCATCCATTGCATGCCCAGTACAGTGTCTGACACATGGCACAACCTCTGAGATTGCTGTTGATAACTGACCTGCATGATCAGGAAGCTGCAGCACTTTTGCTAAAGTTTTTATTTTTCAAAATATATTATACTGCCAAGTGAAACAATGTAACAGCCTCATCATTAAGATGTAAAGTAGTATTATTACCATTGTTTATATTATTACTATTATTTGTATTCTTTTTTTTTTTTTTTTTTTTTTTGAGGGCAGTATCACTGGCCCTCATATGTGGGATCCGAACCGGGGCCACTGGCATCCTAAGCCAGCTCTTAACCACCGTGCTACTCGGCCGGCCCTTATTTGTATTCTTTACAAAAGAACTTTACTGTAGGCTTTCCATATATTGATTTTCCTATAATTATGGAATAGCAAAAATATCTCAGCTTTGCTACGAACTCACTGGATGAAATTTGACAGGCAACTCTAATTTCTTAATTTCTCTAGACTACTTTGAATTCTTAGTTCCATCGAGGTATAAAATTTTATGTTTAATGTTCTTAAGAGAGTAACATTAACAGCAGTGAAGCTAGAGGAATTTAACACACTAGAAGTCACAGCCAATTAAAAGTCAATCTTCAGTGAAAACATCATATTCAAAAGTATAAAGTAGGTCAATTGGAAAATATGATTTCATTTGTAATTGGAGGTGGATTCATGCCACCTTTCAGGAACACGTTGCATAATCTTTTCTTTTTCTTTTCTTTTTCTTCCTTTTCTCTCTTTTTTCACAAAGTGAAATAACAAATTTGTTATTAGAGTAACAGCAGGCTCCACTCAATGTCTTATACAAAGCAGACTAAGTCTGAATGAAGTTGGTAACAGAGTCACACATGGAAAGCCTTGCCCTAGAGACTTTATCTGGGAATGCTAAAAATTAGTTATGCCACTGAACACAGAACATCCACACTAAGCCCCAAATCTGTGCTTATATTGGCTTTTGAATACTTCAAGCTGCCTAAGGTATAGTCAGCCAGTCCCGAAATGCACACTTAAATACGATTCATTGGCTTCCTGTCTGTCTGGAGATGTCAACAGGCTGTAAATCATGAAATTCCCATTGGGTTGGGGGCCCGCACCTGCAAACCGACTTAAGTCACCAAATAGGCCTTTTTTCTGCTCCCCAAAAGGCTGCTTCATTCTGGTTTCCATGGTTAACTCTATACCCCTTCACATTGCTAGTTTGTCTATGAGGTTTTTCACAAATGTATAGTTTCCACTCCTTTCCAACTATAAGATTTTAGAGCTTTGGGGGAAAGGGGACAGCTGTAGCTCTCCAACCGAATAAGGGCCTAACTGCAGAGCAAAAAGACTGAAACCACTAAAACCAAATCCTCACATCTGTATATCCCAGTGATAAGAAAGTAGGGTGAAGAGTGAAAGGGCAATACATTTTTTTTTTAATCTCATTTTTAAAAAATCGCAACATGCTAGGGAAGGGTTTTATGGTTAATGACTTTTTAGAATTGGACATTTTGTTTTTCTGGCATGGCACATGACTTTTGAGATTGGTCTAGATTAAATAATTGAGCCCCCAAATGAATGAGACAATCTGTTTAAACTATTTAGTAGACTATAGTTTTCAAACAAAAGCCATCTGGTCTGATTTTACTAGAGTGAAAGGAACAAATTTTAGAAACTCCCCTTTTTAAAGGAATGTTACAGTTTATAAATTCTCGCAAGATAGTTTTTACCCCGTTTTGATTCTGTTTTAATTTAAAGATAGGTTTAGATTTGGAAAGAAATTCCACTCATGTTAAAACACACGACATTCTTAGTAGTCAGAGTCAGGTGCTTTAAATAGGATGAATTAATTAACAAGCCTTGTATAAGAATATTTTTCTTTCAAGTAATATTTCATTGGGCCATGGACTCAAATGGGAGACTAACGAAACTATTCACCAAGTATATTTCTTTTGAATGATCATGCATGTTCAAAATCAAGGAAGTATTCAAAAAGAAAAATATAAAAAGCTCCACTATGAAGCTGATTATTGATAAAAACCCTAAACTAAAATATCCATAGATTTTTACTCTCATCATAAAGCTAAGCTTAATTCTGCAGTCTGTAAAAAGGCTGAATTTGTAGCAACTTTTTTTTAGCAATGAATATCAAAGAACTGTCATTAAAAAGATCTGTGATGTTTCGTGGGCCTGCTTTCACTGAGTGTTTTACTTTTCAGAAGGAAAACATGCATATTTCACTCAGAAACTGACATCATGTTTCTGAAATATTAAAGGAGGGATTTTGTTCTCCAGTGATGATAGCTCTATTTAGTTGAAAATAAAAGGAAGTTTTACCCATGAGAACAAAAATAAGTGGTCTCATTCTCCCATCTCAGAACTCAGAGAAGCCTACAAGCTCTCAAAGGAGCTTCACTGAGTGTTTCCAGGCAGGAGAATGGCAGGGATCAGAAACATTTTGCAAATCACATCCGAAGCGATGGTGATGCTTTTAAGATGACATGGATGTAATTTGAGAAAGACATGTTTAGAATTGAATATAAAAAGCATCATCTATCAGTGATTTAAAAAAACTCACAAGGTTGTATTAGGAACTCTGTTATGGTCAAAATTCAATTGTTGTGTGTACAACTTAATGTTATGATTCTTGAGGGTTCTCTCAAAGTCACTTTTAGTTTTGGCTTAAGCTGTCTTAACTTATGTAGTCCTCCATGCAGGAGTTCTCCAGGGGGAGGAGAAAACACAAACTAAGGATCCAGATATAGGTTTAATATATATATATATATATATATATATATATATATATATATATATATATATATATATATATATATAAATGTAGGAGGAGTAAAATGAGATCACGGGATGAATTTCCCGTTTTTTCCTTTAACATAGGGCTAAGGTAGTGAGATTTGGGTTTATTGGGTTTCCGTTTGTAAAACACAATTGAACTTCAATTAAAATAAGAAATCTTCAAATGTGTACAGAGAGAAACTTCAACACATATTTATAATTAAAATGTTGAATCTATTTGGTATTCAACTGTTTAACCTTATGTTGCACACAAAAGAACGCCCTGAATAACCTCTTAGCATATTTTCTCTTTTTCATTGTTAAGTGTACAACATTTCACACCACTCAAGTAGGTAAAGAAAATAAAAGCAAAATTTACAAATTGAGGATTGTAATGGAAGGGTTATCTCAATCCTTAGATAATTCCTTTATGAAATTAGTAAATTTTTTTGTAACATGAATAGTCACCTTCTGTCAGCTAGCCTGATCATAAGTGTGGTCAGAAATCAAGTAACTCATTCTTACTACAGATGATGGTGGTATGATGATGATGATGATGATGATGATGATGATGATGATGATAAGTGGCAGGAGGAAACTTTTGGAGGGAATAGATATGTTTATGGCATACATTGCCATGATGATTTCACAGATGTATGCTGATCTCCAAAAAGTTGTATACGTGAAATATGTATAGCTTTTTTTAGGTCAGTCATACCTCAATAAAGTGGTTTTTAGAAAATGGAGCAACCCAGAAACTTAGTTTTAAAATATTTGGGAAAAAAACAAATCGTAAAACTCTTCATATGATGACTTGCCTTGAAATTGACCAAGCTGTTATGGTTCCCTTACATTAACCAAGATTTTCATTTATATACTTTATATACTTTATATATATTTTCATTTATATGCTTTATATACTATGGCAAGGGGTAATTCATTCCCTACGCAGGGCTGGAAGAAAAGTGATTTCTAAAGGGATTTTGTCATGGGGTAGCATGCCTTCTCCTTTGATGACACAGTCATAGATAAATGCTGAGTTTAGCAGGATTCTAATCAGGAGTTCAGGTAACAAGAAGTATAATTATTAAAAATAAAATAAATCCAGAAAACAGGCAAATAATAGTAACTAAAGATGGGGAAAATGGTAATTTCCAGCTAATCCTGTAGAGAGTGCCACTCTTTCTCTTTACCTCTATGTCACACCTTTCAGAATATGATGCTTATTTGATTCATTTAATTAGTATATGAAAACAATATGCAATCTGACATTTTAGAATATTATGACAGTATAATCAAAGCAAACAACTAAACAAAAAGCTTCCTGCCTAACCTGGTAAGTAGGAACTCGAGACCACCCACGTTTCTTCTACTCTAGCCTTTCAGTGGCAGCAGCTCAGTCATTGAGATTTTACTGCATGTGGAGGAGTGCCTTGGCAGAGTTCTAGAAGCAACAGGTACCTTTGTCATGCTCCCTCAGAAAACCCAAAAAGGTGGCAGCATGGAAAGGGAATGGAGTCCTACAGACAGCCAAACATTACAAGCTTGAATTCCACCTGAGTAGTACAGACCTGAGTGGACTAAAGACCAGGGACCCTCTCCAGAGGTCTACATACAATGTCTGGGAACAGTGTGGGAGACATCATAGGGAAACCTGAAAATATCTCAAATTGTTTTTTTTTACTCCTTATTGAATGGAGCCTCAATTGTGTTTAATTTGAACTTTTTTTTTTTTTTAAATTAAAACAATCTTTCTGGCACCGAATTATTATGGTAAAGTAAAATGCATACCTGATGTACAATTTGTTAAGATTATGTTGACTATCATGTTTTAAAGAACTTGGGATTACTTCTTCGAAGACAGATTAATTTTCATTGGTTCAAATAAAAACCTATTGTCAGAAAGTTTTTTACCCCTTGCTATAACTTGCTGATATGTATATCTTCTTGTATTTCCTTTTCCTTGATTTTCTTTATGAATTTCTTTTTGAGAATATGTACCCAGAGTTAGCTCTCACTTTATTTTATTGATTCATCTGATCTCAACTCAAAAAGTATACCCAAACCTGGATGAGAAAACATCTCCTAATTAATTCTGAATTTCAATTTTGCATCAGGACTTCAAAAATTTAGTTCTTCATTTCTAATTTTTTTTTTGGCATCATACAACTGTCAGAAGCTCTGTTTGATGGTTTGCAAGGTAATACACATGAAATAAAATCAGCTTAGCTAATAAAACCTTTTACTCTGCTTTTTTAACTATAATTATGATTTCTATAACTACTTATTTTTTTTCCAGAGGAGAAAGGTTTCAAAGATGTCTCTACATAAGAATAATATTCTATGTCTTTCTCTAATCAAAAGATGGAGAATAATTTAAAAACTATCCCTCTAGGGCCGGCCGAGTGGCGCAGTGGTTAAAAGCTGGCTTGGGACGCCAGCGGCCCCAGTTCAGGTCCCACATATGAGGGCCAGTGACACTGCCCTCAAAAAATCAAAACAAAACAACAACAAAAAACAACAAAAAAAAAACACAGAAAAAACTGTCCCTCCACTCAGAATCAGAAACTAAAAAATCTGAGAGATGAGATGTTGAATAGGGGAAAATGAGAAAAAAGGAAAAAAACAGGAGACTGAACATTAGTAAAAAGTGAAGAGGAACTGGTGAAGAGGTAAGGAAAGAGGAAGTAATGGGAATAGACTTTCCAATAAGGAAAGAGTAATTGTCACAAAGAACTTTATATACAAGATCCTCCCGCCCCTCCCAATAAAGAGTTGGAGGGTGCTCAGACATAGTGGCTTTGACAAAGAGACCAAGATTTTAAGAATATTGGTGGAATGCTTTTAGTTTGAACAACTGCTCTGGAGATGTTGGTACTGATCATACTGGAAAGAATAGGTTCTGAACAGCCAGGTTAAACATCAGAAATAAAATGTCAGCAAGTTTCTCAGATGCGTGGATGCTGAGATGGTCCACGTCTTGACATAGTGCAAGTGGTTTGACTTACCTGGCTGCAATCCGGCCAAGCTCTAGCAAACAGAGACACACTTCTCTGGGTTGCTTGTGGAGGACTGAAAGACAAGACAGAGGTGGACACCTTTATAATAGAAAGGATTGTAAGGCAACTTGATGGTGAACAGGCTTGTCATTGACCCCTCATTCCTCCTGCTCCCAGTAAATGAGCTAGTCTTCAGTGTAGCATTCACAGAATCCATCCTACCCCGCAGTAGACTTTGCTTTACTAAAGTTCAAGTAGCTTTCAGAATTCTTTGCCCAACCCCTTCCCCAAAAGCCATAATCTCAGGAAATCTTAACCTGTGTAAATCTCAGCTGAAATTCTTTTCTTCACTTAATTTTAGTAAGTCAATATTGGATAAATATGTGGCTATAATTATGATATAAATAGTTGATAGATATTTAAAAACATATAGGTACATCACACAGAAGACTATGGAACAAAGATTGGCCTTTTAAAGTCCTGGGTCTACCCTCACTAGTGACTTAAGCAGAAATAATGCAATGAGTAAGAATAAAAATTACATAACACAGTCCTTTGTTGTCCTCTAAACAATGATGTTGAGACCCTGAAACTTAATGTCCTCTCCTAATCAAATCTGATTAAATGATAATTTAACAAGAAACACTTTCAACTGACTGGATTTTGTAATATATATACCAGTGTAGACCCACCAGCCAGCTTTGCCCACAAAAACGAGCAAATTAGAAGATGTCAGTTGCATTTATATTTCTATTCTAATATAATGTGATGACTTAATAAATCTGCTTTACCAATTGTTTTATACACATTCAGTAATGTTGACGAGTCATAGTTGCATTTGTCAAACCTACCAGAAGAGTATGTACCGCTTATACTACTGTCTTTTTAAACCAGATTAGAGAAACTTTGAAATGTTATTTTATACACCTAATAATGACAATAGGCCTTGCTTTGAGAAGGGTCTTTACATAGACACAATTAATATCCTGATAAAGGAAAAGGCTGGTTTATTGACAAACTTTAAGAAAAATTGTAATATTGCTTTAATTCTTAAACATAAAATTCTACAATTCAATTTCCCATATTATTCCATTCCTTTAATTTAAATATCGAATTCATTCTCTACACAAATTATAGTAGTGGCAATATTAGGTCCATGGACACAAGAATGGAATTTGTTGGGAGCATGTGGTGATTAGAAAAACACTGTTTTTTTTTTTTTTTTTTTTTTTTTTTTTGAGGGCAGTATCAGTGGCCCTCATATGTGGGATCCAAACCAGGGCCGCTGGCGTCCCAAGCCAGCGCTTAACCACTGCGCCACTTGGCCGGCCCAGAAAAACACTTAATTGGATTCTAAAAGTATATGACTTCGCTTAGCTTTAAACAGACACAAATTTTCATCTCATTATAAGATGTCACCTTTAAAGCTTTTAAATAAATTCTAATGCCATCAGCAATGCTCATTAAAACAGAATTGAGGGCCGGCCGAGTGGCTCAGTTGATTAAGAGCTCACTCAAGAGTGTGAGCTGAGCTCTGAGCAACAGCAGTTCGATGTCCAACCCTAGCTAAGCTGCTGCTAAGCTGCCAACAGGTGGCTGGATAGCTCAGCTTTAAAAACAAAACAAAACAAAAAAACAGAATTGATTATGGGATTTCTGAACTATAGAACATTTCCAATGGCTGTAATTAGAAGTTTAGTTTTAGCTGACCCTTACTGAATTGTCACAAGACCCTAATTGGGGAGACCTAAAATTACTTTTAATTAAAGGGGCTTAAAATAAAAATATTTAATACCGCTAATATCAAAATGCTCTACTACGTGACCCTGACTAGAATGATACAAACGTCATAACATTTGATATAGTAAATAAACTTCAGTGCAATGTAACATACAGTCTGTAATATCACACAGGCATCACTTTCAGAGAACAAAAACAAACATCACAAAACAGAAGCAAACAAATGAAAATCAAAATTCTTGTCTAATCAATTTCTTCTGATTCAGGCTTTTCTTTTTCAAGTCCTATCCTGGGTACCAAATAACAAACAGGAGTTTTGAGTGGGAAAAACAATACATAAAAGCTGAGAAGATGAAGAATTTTAAGGCCCTTCTAACGCCTTCATCTTTAGTGACAGAAAGCTGTGTGAAGCAAGTGGCTAAAGCATTAGAAGCTTCAGATACAATCCCATGCATTTCTTGATGAAAAAACAGTGCCAAAATATGAAAATGTTCAGTGAAGTAATGAAATTGTGTCACTGTGCAGTCAATAACCAATTATAAAAAGTAACACCTAACCCAACAATAATGATTCCTTAGCCAATTTACTATACATATTCTGAGAACTATATAGGCACTGGAAGTATACAAATGATTTTATGGAAAATAAAAGTCATTCTGAAGAAAAACAATCATGTGGGTAATATATGAGACAATGTGATATGCAGGATACATCTCTATTATGTATTTCTTTGCTTCCTCAATAGAGCTATCAATCTCAAACAGCCTTGTATGCCCAAACTCAAATGCTGAAGGTACCATGGATGCATCAGAAATTGAATTTAGCAAACTGAAAAGTAATTGCATTGTTCTCCATTTCATATCCATAACAGAATCAGCCTACAGAATTTAAGACAAATAAACCTCTTCCTCAGCATCATTTCTTAGGAAAATACTAATAAGACAATGTTTTACTTCCCAGTTTTTTTGGAAGTATTATCTTTTATAAAGCAATTAAATTGCTTCAAAACACCCCCATAATATTGTCTCACATGTTCATGACTCTTTTAATATTGGGCGTATCATGCCTGGCCCATAATAAACAAAAAACTCAATGTCTGATGACTAGTAAACAATGCATAAGATAAATCTGTACCAGTACATAATTTAGAAGAGTACCTCAAACAGAATAATGATATAGTAAGTATTAAATCTCATAATATTGAGGATGACAAAAATTATGTGACAATGATAGTGATTGTGACAATGAATAAACTGAATAAAGACTAAAATCTTAACTAACATTTTTAGAATAGGCAAGAATTGTAATTGTTTCAATGTTTATTTAATTGTAAAAATAAAACTCTTATCTGATTGCCATGAAATTAAATTTAAGAGTTTATCAGCAGTATCGACATAATACCTAAGAGGTGATTTTAGTTTTACACCAAGGCAAGTTCTAAACTAAAGTTAATAGATGCAAAGATGGATGAGTGTAAGCTCTAACATTTACTAGCTGTGTTATTTGGGGAGGTCATTCTATAAAGTTTAAGTTTTCTAAGGGAAAAGAACAGTGTGTACCACACAATATTTTTGTGAAGCTTAAACAAAACAATATTCGTTTTTCTTGGCACAGTGTTTAGCACATAGGAAAGATTTGTCCCAGGTTAGTTTTCTTTATTATTTTTATTGTTATAAATTATTTGCTTGAGAATTATCTTCACTTGTCTTAGTCAAAATTAATTCATTTTTTTCATATAAGCATTTTTTTGTGCCTCTATCATGTACTAGTCACAATACTAAGCAATGGAAGAAACTTAAGAATTAAAAAAAAATTACTATTGGTAAATTTGTATATTTAGAGTTGCCAATTATACTGACTGTTTTGAATATTTTATCATTTATAATATATCACAGGCAGTTAATTCTAAAATTTAATCAAATTTCAGGTTAAATAAGTCAATTTGGCCAGCATATATAGACAGACATAAAGCAAATATCTTACAGCTATTATGATTTTGTACTAAGTATAAAGCTTAAGTAACAATTACATTAGGACATGTCCTTTTGTGAAACACCAACCATCTGTCAATTAATTTTCCTCTGTCTCTGAGAATAAAAATATTTAGCTGAGTCCATTTTTAATAAATTACCTAAGTTGATTATGTGTTGCATATTTTAAAAGATCAAATGCTTGAACGCATATCTTTATCAGGATGATCAGAAAGGCAACTTTTAGTATATTGCATTTGAACTACAAAATCTTTGTATTGAGTCATATGCACTCTTCATTTTAAACACATTTACTGATTCCTCTTTTCAAAAATATAAAGAAACTTTACTTTTACTGAAGTTTACAAAAGGAAACATTTTAAAAAATTTATTAATGTAACATTAATATGGTCTTTTGTTTTGAGTTAGGGGTAGAAGAGGGGGTCGCTACTGCTTTCTTTCCTCTGAGCAAATTCTCTTTAAAACCAATAAAGAGCTCTGTAGTCAATGGTCATTATTTTGCAAAAGGTTTTATCACTGGAGATTTCTTTTTGAATAATCAAAACCATTTCAAAGAAAAGTATAATGCAAAACACCTCTGGGAAAAGTAACAGAGATTCCCTATTCAAAAATATGCGGCAAGAGGCTCAATCTTATAACCTAGATTCTATAAAAATCTCATGGGCATCAAATGTCAAATAGAATGCTGCTAGCTCCAGGAATAGAAAATGAGGCCTTCCACTAAAGCAAGGGGTAGAATTTCAATGTCACAGACTCTGCCAGGATAGAATGCATCAGACCATGCACGTATAGTTTAATGAAATATATTACATTTTAACAGATGAGCAAAGAAATAAAAGCATAAAAATTGTCTTGTCCATTTAGTTTACATACATTAGAGACTGAACATTCATGTTGGTTTTGAAGGAAACTGGTTTTTATATTTAGGAAGAAAACTCGAAAAAATATATTTTTGGCTGAACAGTTTAATTATGAAAATATCATAAATGAATAGCTGCTCACCTTCCCAGAGTAGAGAACAGGTTTTAATACTCGGGAAGAGTGGTATCATAGAAGAGAACAGTAACCTAGAAGTCAGAAGGATCGGGTTCCAATTCAGGCTGTCCAATTTTCTCATCACTCAAACAGATGTCTTGCCTTCTACCTGCCCTTCCTTATGAGGTAATTTTATGGTTAAGAGCACTTGGTATATGGTAAACACTCAATACATGTTGCTCCCTTGTTATTTAAGTGTGGTCCACAGATCAGCAGCCTTGGCATGAGCTGGGAGCTTGATAGAAATGTAAAATGTTTGGTCCCACCCTAGACTTACTGATCAGAATCTACATTTAAACAAGCTCTCCAGTGGTAAGTATGCACATTAAAGTTTTACATGCCCCATATTAATCGATGCTATGCTCATTACAGTAATCATCAGTTATAATTGCTACATCTATGCTGTTGAAATTCTTCAAATGTGCTTTGATATATGAAATATGTTCTATCAATGTTTAGGATGACAGTGGTGATGATGATGGTGAGTATGACAAATGAAGGGAAAAATTCATGCATTGAATAAGCCTTTAATGGGTATTATGGGCTTTGCTCTCCTGCCAGGGTCTAGAAGATACAAAAGATGCCTGCCTAGAAAGTGAAGTGATATTCACAAACTACTCTCTCCATCATGTGACTGCCAGTAAGATGATGCAAACTTCTTCGAGTTTAAAGGTAGGAGGCAATTAGGCATAGGCAATATAGGTGCCTTAAAACTGGTCTGAGGGAGGTTAAGGAGCAGAAGAAAAGGCAAACAAGAAGGAATCATACAAGCTCATCAGTGCTGGGTATGTGTATCCACATTTCTCAGAATCACTATTCACATTTAAAATAGCCTATGATGTTTGTATACATCATAAAAACATGGAGAGTTCATCCTAATCTCATCAGTAAGGGAAGATGTATAGAATGAAATGTAGTTAATTAGTTGTCTTTGCCACTAAATTGAGAATGTCCCAGAACAAGTGGTGCCTTTTTGTTCCCCAGAGCTCATGTTAAATTAATAGATTAAGTCACTATCATTCAGAATAGCAGGAGGAGGTAAGAGTCTTTTCTAATTTGGATAATATTTTATTTTTCCTTTTAACTGAAATAATCGTATGAACTTCTAAACTTAACTCAAAGCATAACTTTCTGTAAACCAGGGGCACAGTCTTTGGAGGTAAATGGTGCTGAATTAAAATCCTAGCTGGGCCACTAAGAAGCGGTGTGACATGGGTGTTATTTAATTCTCTAGGTCCCAGTATTCTCATTTATCAAATTATAGTTTTGGGAACAGCAGAAATGGTAGCACATGTACATTGTTTAGCCATCAGTATTGAGCATACAGTCATTATTATTGAAGATTATACAGAGAATACTTTATCCTAGAAAAGTAAAAAGCTCGCCATTTTCCTAAGTGACTCCAGGACATCCTGATATACCTACCATTTCATGGAGATATTTAGTTCTCCCAGTCGGATTCCATACTGTTCTCTCTTGTGTTTTTTCAAGCATAGGGCAAATGGTTAAATTCGGAAAGACTTTCTGAGTTCAGAAGTAAAAAGTAAATTCAGATGCTAGTAAATCAAGCACTTTATAAAACCAGGTATAAAAAACCAAAAGGTTAAAAGAAACTGTTCCCAAGAAAGAAATAAAGTGAATATAAATAACTCTTAGCTGAATGGGTGTCCTAAAATTGTTGTATGACATTAATACTAATAACATATAGTTTTTGTTCTACAGAAATACTTATAGGGCTGGCCGAGTGGTGTGGTGGTTAAGCGCTGCCTTGGGAAGCCAGCGGCCCCAGTTTGGGTCCCACATGTGAGGGCCAGTGACACACACACACACACACACACACACACACACACACACAAAGAAATACTCTTATAATCCTCAGTATAGACAACAATTAAAGATGAGTCATCAAACACTAGAAGGCAGGCACAGATTCTTTTTCTGATGCAGCAGGTAACTTCAAAGTATAAAATGGAAAACAGTGCTAAAAATCCATACACAACGCTTTTTTTACTTTTTTGTATCAATATACCAACATTGCAGGTAAATCCGTGCAAAGACCAAGGGACTTTGTAAAATTGTGCATCAGAGTCATGCATCAAAAGAAGACAGGACCACACAGTAAACACAAACACAGAATATAAAAAGCACATCACACACATTTGCATGCTAGCACAGCAGAGAGCAAACCCTTTTCTTGCTGAGTAGATTCTTTCTCAGAGAAATAGATGAAGAATAGTCACTGGCCTCCAAATCCTATAATTATCCAATAACATAATGATATTGACACAATTATGGCAAGCAAAAAATTGTGCATTTTTAAAGAATCTCCCCCACGTCCCTCACCCCTCTCTCCCAGCTCACCAGAATACATACAAATAAAGTAAAATTAAGAAGTCTCTGGGGAAAAATTAAACTAATTTGACAATTTCTAATTAGTGTGCTAAAGTAAATTACACACAAAAAATATCCCACACACATGAGTATCAATAATTTAAGTAGTTTCTTACTTAAAATATCTTAGAAAATATTCATATAATAGACTCAATTGTAGGCCTTATAACTTAAAACTTTTTGATATTGAGACTAAATCATGTATTTCTGGCCTTAATTTAAAGAATAAAAATGAGCCATATCAAAATATTCAGCATTATTTGAGAAAGGGTAGTTAAACCACTGAAAAATTATTATATTTATTGTTAGGAAATATATTGATAATACAGTCTAATAGCAATTATACCTTTGTCAAACTGAAAACAGAAAATACTTTCACACCTAGAGCCTTCTAAACAATTTTCTTTACTCCACAATTAAAAGTAAAGTTCATTTTATAAAAAAATAATTATCGTGGGACTACTTTATTTTTACATTGATAAACTACACATTTGTAAACTCAAGAAAATGTTCATGTTCATCTTTTTAAAATCTAAAATGCAATCTTAAATATTGTTAAGGACTAAGGAAACCAATTATTAATAAATCGGAGACATGAAAACCTCCAGTCACTGACTTATATGTCAGCATAGTTTGAATAACGGGGAGTTGTAGGTGAGCATTCCATGTAGACTCTTAAGGTTAAAGTGTGCTCTGCAGAGCACGCGAAGATCTATGCCATCTGTCCCTGTATAAAATTTTATAATCACTTGAAATGTCAGTTTAACCTCAACAATGCAAAACAAATCTTATAATACACCGACGTATAATTTTTTATGTCCATAAAGACTTCTCTATGCAAATTGATTCAAATTGTATCTTAAATTAACTGTTCATGTTTCAGATTACAAGCCATACCTGTTTACTGCCTAAATGAAGAAGAAAATGATATCATTTATAAACCAACTACTGTTTATCTTTCTTTCAAATTCCAAATATATTTTATTGTTATTTACTAGATATAAATGTGTGATTTCATGTTTCATAGTACATCGTAAATTTCCCCTATCCTTAAAGCCTCAATAATCATTTTTTTGTTGGCTCTTTCCATAGTTTTATTCTCAGATGATCTGTTTATAAAACACTTAAAGTTCCTGTACAATTAAAAATAAAATTTTGCTATCAGCTGATTTTAATGGGTATAAGTTTACTATGCCCTCCTTTTAGTAACTCAATAATCATTTTTGCATGGTGTCGCTAAATGTCATAGACTCAGCTCCCTTCTATATATTATGTTTTTTTTTACTCTTATAAAAAATGTTTCAGTGGACATTCTGGTGCTTCCCTTTACTTATTTCCCTTATATAAACTTTTAGACGTACAACAACTTGGTAAAAGTATATGAACATTTCTATGGTCTCTGATACATAGTCAAATTGCCCTCCAAAAGAGGCATACTCATTTCCAATTTTCTTTAGCAAAGTACAGAATATAGTATTTTCCTACCTACTCAACACTAAAAATACAATTTTCTTAATCTCTGCTAATTTTTCATGGTTTTATTTGCATTTACCTTATTACTAATGTGTCCAACATTTTTATATCTTTATTGGGTTTTTATAAGTCTTGATGAATAGGCTGTCCATGACCTTTGTCCATTTTTCTTTTGGATCATTTTGGGAGCACTATTCGGCATATTAGTGAACTCATGATCTAAGAACTGATATTCACAGAGGCAAAAATTATTCAGAATTCCATGGAAGATAAATTGCAGGTTATACTTTATATGGGATTGTATCTTGTGTCATGGAAAGCTATCTGCCAAGAATCAAAAAGACAAGAAGCATGAGAGAGGTGTATGGAATAAGCGGAGGTCCATGTGCCCCAGTTCATCCCTGGCATACCTTCCCCGCCCACTGAGACTTCTTGTCATTAGCTGTTGTGGAAAGAGAACAGATTGAGTGAGTTGAGAATCAAGATCCTCTCACAAATAATCGTACAAAAAGCACTTCAACAGAGGGTGGCATATCAGTTGCCACAAAGATAAGAATGCTTTATGCAGGCAAAGACCTTTGAACAGCGAAAGACAGAAGCCTCTTGATACGCACTCAGTATAGTGATCTACTTTATCATTCATTCAAACAGATTTTTCCCCTTCATCAGGGCATCTTTTCATTTTATTTGCTATTCAAAACAGTAGGACACAAAGGGTGCTCTTCATCTTGTGTGCTACTGAAATGAAATCTTGAGGTAGGAATAAAAGAAAAAAAAAAAACCTTGCCCTAAATTCCCTTTCAAAAGTGAAGTGTGAAAAGACATCAAGCAGAGTACACAGTGTTATTGTTGCAAGAAAGTCAATTCTGCAAGTACAGAATCCAAGGCCATCAGCAGCGGCTCAATCACTTCCTCACCCACAGTGAATAATCAGAAAAATCCAAGAAGAAAGGGTTCCACTTGGGGAAATGGAATTTCTCATTGTCCTTCCTCTTGATTATCATTAACATCTATGGGCACAGCTGTTTCCTTTCTCTGAATAATCCTAAAGTCGATGCTATAATATTGGCTCCCTTCTTCCATCTCTCCAGGTCCTATTATCCATCACCTCATGTCCTATTCTGAGCAGCAGAAATTTCAAATTTATCTTTTCATTCAACAGCAAACTAGAAACCCTAACTATATGCTTAGGCTTGGTACTTAGAAAGTTAAAACTTATTTTAAAATTTTTGTAGCTTTGAAAACTTGGTCTTATTAAAGTTTCATGGATATGTAAATGCATTTTAATTGCAAGGTAAAAGCTAAGTGATAAGATAGAAGATAATCAAAATCAAAGACATATTAACAAAATAATCACTAGTTATTATATATAAACTATCATGGACTTTCTTTTAAGAAAGTGAGTTTTTTTCAAACAGGGTGAAGAGCTAGGCTATCTCAAAATTTTTCTTGACGTAATTTTATATGCTACAGAGTATGTATTTATATCCCAGAACCATTATTATATAATGTAGGCTCTATTATTTCACAATAAAATGCATTACTTATTGTCTGAGTGGGGTTTTAAAAAGCCACCAAGGTAAATCATATGCATTCAAATCTCAGGCTATGGTGGTATTTACTCCAGAGAAAATTACCACTAGATTGACCCTTCTTGGATTCCAATTGAAAGTTTTATAAGTTCAAGTAACAAAAGAACTCATGGACAGTGAGAAAATTCAGACAAGATCATATTTACATTCATAGTTAGTAATCCACTTGGCCTATAGTAATCACTGAGAAATGCTTCTTTAATGAAAATCTGTACAATGAACAAATTAATAAACAATAAAGCAGTTTTCCCATGTGGCACTTTTTTGGTAATTCAGGGGCACTCCAAAACTTTAAGTTATAATGTTATCTGTCCACTCATGAAGAATGTCATCCTTGTGACTAAGATTTGATTTTATATATATATATATACACACACACACATATGTATGAATATTTATTAGATCTTTCAAGAGTATTTTTTCACAATTCCTCCACATTTCCTTCTTATAATCCTCCATTCACAGAGTTTCTGATTAATCTGAAAGTTAAAAATCTATTTATAAAATTAACACTGGACTGAAAAAGAGGTACGTACATTCACACACATCTTCCACCAAATTTGTTTTACTTTAATGTGAGGAAATGATAAGAACACTTAAAGTCCATTTATATAATGAATATTCAAGGAGCAAACTCTTCAATATAGTATGCTATTGTACTGCTATTCTGGTTTATATCAGGTATAAAATGTTCTCTAGTCTAAATTCATGTATTTCTTATCTCTGCTGAGATAATTCTCAGAAACTTGATAACAGCCTTTTCCATATCACATCAATTCCTCTTAGAACAAACACAAATCTCCTTAAGCACAACAAAATGAGTAAGATTTTAGCTGTTACCATCAATTTCCTAGGTACAGCAGGAGAATATTGTTTTGTGAGGCCTAGGGGCAAAAGGCATTCTGACTGTTTGGAAGGCAATTTGTATACTTGTTCTCTCTGAAAGATGCTTAGCTTACTTTGACGTTAATATTTGGTATTATGTGGTTTTGTGAATTGATTTTTTTTTTAAAGCCTCAGGTAAAGAACCAAAGCTTTTATTTCCCCAAGATGTCTCCTTTTTTCACTCAGTTCTATTTCATTAGAATGGGACTTTAATTCGAATATTCTCCATATTAGAGCTGCCTTGGAGTGGAACTTATATAGGAGGTTTAAACAGTTAACTGTAGGGTATCAAGTAATGTTGAAATGCTGAACGATGTATGTTTTCTCCCAAGGAAATGCAAAAGCTCACACTATGGTCTACAAGTGGATTTGCCAAAATTCAATCATAAAACAAAACAAGACCAAAAAACCCCTACAATTACGTGGGTAGGCCTAAGGCCCTAAGGTATCTGTCTTGTATATAATAATCTTTAATTATCCCAATCTTCCCAAGCTTGCTTGCGGGGTTTGTAACTCACTAAAACATAGATAAATTAAAAAACTTCAGTTTCAACACAGACAGGACTTATGGGAAATGCTATTTTTATATTTCTGTAAAAGCAAAAAGACAGTAGACTCTCAAGGTTGGAATGTGTATAGCTACTACCTTTCTACTTCAGATTAGAGCCTGGTGGTAAAATTTAACCCTACGTTTTCCATATATCCCCCAATTTTGCAATGTATATACTTAATTTTAGCTTGGAAAGAATTGTGCTATTTATGTTCCTATTCTTTTACACACAAGGTAATCCATAATTATAGGGCATGCATTTTTCTACCTCAAAGACTCCTTTGCAATGAACCTGGAAGTTTAAAAGAAACTACAATTTTTTTTAAAGGTAACAACCTGTGAAATGACATCACATAAAAAAAGTTAGTTTTGATAGTTACATTGACAAAGACAATAATTTTGATATTTTATCAGCTAGAATTCTGAAGGCAATACATACCCAAACCTTCGGATTCAAATAGACATGTTTCATCTACCCCTAAATCTCGGCACCAGGATAGGAAATTTGCTGTATTGTCTCGGGCAAAAAAGGAGCCTGAGGGTGCACTGGCTTTGCATGGAATCTTCTTCACAGGCAGATTCTGAAAAACAAAGAATTCTCACTCTGGTGGGATTCTGGCAAGGTCATCACAGTGACACATTTTATATATATATACTTTGGTTATCAACAAAATGCTTTGGGATGAAACTCATGTCAATAAACAGGTGAGTGAAGAATTATAGAAAAGGAAGTAAAATGCAAATGAAACTTAGTTGTCATTAAGAGACTATGAAAATCTGTGCCTGTAAATATATCTTTATTTTTAAGTATCTAGTGATAAATATACATAAATCCCTTCCCTGGCTTAGATTGACTCTTTTCTTTCTCTTCTATTATTTTTTTTTTACTTTCTCTTTCATCTAAGTATTCTATCAGTATTTCTTACAAAGTATTAATAAATGTACTGCTCATTTGTGAAAGAATGAAATACCAATATTGTATATGCATAGACAAGGATATAATATATGTAACATGCATTTGCATTCTTATGTGCATATGCAGACACACACTATAAAAATTACACAGAACTATAAAGGTCAAAAAGAGAGCAGCAGCATAGCAGTTCGATGCCCGGCCCAAACTGAGCAGCCGCTGAGCTGCCAACAGGTAGCAGGATGACTCAGCTAAAAAAAAAAAAAAAAAGGAAAAAAGAGAGCAGCAGAATTACCTAACATCACAAGTCTCCATCACCAATACCAAGAAAGGGAAATATGAAAAATCTTCTAACAAAAACATTCTGCCATCTCCCTTCTAAACTATTTCCTTTTAATCCATAGGCTATTGCTATATTATATAACATAAAAATAATTCTATTTGGATTTCTGCTATTTGACCTTGAAACATATTATTACATTCTGCATCATTTCTCTTCTGGGATAAGAAGATGCTTAAGATAAGGGAGGATGTGGACCTTGACAGAATTTTCTAATAATAGTCTCCATAATTTTAGCCAGGAAACGTCCGTTGGTACCACATCAAGTGTTATGAAGAGTCATGTGTTTTTTCTTTCATAGACTATAACCAGTTTCCATGGCATTCCATGAAGTCATAGAATGTGACTATATACGAAAGACTGAGCCATAGATTTGGGTGATCTGGGCTACAGAGAGCTTTCCTCAAACAGAAATAAAGATCAAGGGAGAAGCTCTTTGGGATTTAAATTCACAGATAGGATATTTTTCATTCACTGTGAACCAGCAAATATAAGCAAAATGTTGTCAATTGTGAAGCTTATTTACAAGGATGGTTATAAAAAATGAAACAGTGACCCATTAGTAGATCGGTGAAGTCCTGCTAACATCAAACTACTACTATTATAGATCTCTTCATAGCCAAGCATTTTATGGCTACTTAACTAGAACACTCAGTTACTACCTCACTTAAAGGCTGCGTTTGTCAAATCTCAAAGATCCATCTTTTTGTTATTGACTAAATTTGATTTAGGGCAGACATAATCAAATCATTTTGCATGAATACACAAATATGTATATAGACATATACTTCAGGCACCATAGATATATAAATCATATATGGGATTACCTATATAGCAATGCCCCCTTAACCAATTTTATTAAGTAATAGTTTCAAAGAAATGCTTTCCTATATGAATTGTAAAAACAATCAGAAATAGTATAGAATATCTCCTTTATAAAAAAGTTCACAGATACCAATTAGTTGTATTTATTAAAATTAACATACATATATCCTTAAATCAAGCAATTCACTTTTAAGAATATATCCTTCATATAACAGCATTAGTGCTTAAAAATATATGTATATTTGTTGCAACAGTGACTGAACAAGAAAAAAAAACAGAAATAAGAATATGTCGAGAAGTGGTGGAATAATACCAGGAGTGCCAAAAAAATATATACACATGACTATTGATATTTTATTATTGGTATATATTGAATATTACAATTTTAATACAGTTTTTTCTTTCTTAAAATGTATATACATTTTTTGGCACCCTCCGCACGTAGTACACAAATACAATGGAATGCTATGCAATCATTAAAAAGAAGATAAACATTATGTACTGAACCATAAAGATATTCATTATATGCTCTTAAGCAGAAGCAAATAATTTGCAAACATATATACCATAATTTCATTTTATGATGTGTATGTGATATATACGTAACTCAATACAGATGGCCATATATAAAGTTAAACTGCATATAAACATGTTGCGTTATAAATATGAATAATATATTTACTTATATAATATTAATTTAGAAAAAGCTCAAGAGACATGCATCAAAATGTTAGCAATTATCTTGAGGATTGTGATTGATGCAGAGAAGGTCATTTACCTCTTATTTTACACAATTCCAAAATAAGTAGTAGGACTTTGACTTTTCAATATTTTCAGATAAAATAATCAAAACATTAAAAAGAGGGTTTGCTGAAAGAATGACCATAAAGCTTTTTATGATGTGAATAAGGCAATGATTATCTTTAAGAACATAAATAGATTTAAATACTGAGCCACTGGATGATCTACCACCTTTATCCCTGGGTTGGGGGAAAAATAACCAGTGAAACAATTTCAAACAGATAAATGAACTTGCATACAATAACGATAACCTAGGAACTATAAAATATGTCACGTTGCTAAGGGCCTGTTAAAGGACATGGGGTACATGGTTTGTATGGCAAAAAGGAATACAATATCCATGTTGCACTAGAAGCTAGAGGTTGATTTGATACTTAATTCACCAAGGGACACATTTTTAGAGAATATCTACAAGTGACATGCACTCAAAAATTGTTCATCCTACTCTTTAGAAACGTACGAGTACTAAGCATAAAAATACCATATGATCTCACTCATATGTGGAATCTGAAAAACTGTATGAATGAGCAAAGTAAACAGAAACTGTCTCATAGATATAGAGGAAAAATCAGGGTTGCTAATTGGGAGGGGAATGGGGATGAGGGAGAAGGGGAAAGGATTAGACAGCAAAAATAGGCAACTACAATATTGCCACTGGGATAGGAAAAACAGTTTGGGGAATATAATTAATAATGTTGTAAATATTCCGTGGAATGTCAGATGATCATAGGTTTTGTTAGGGAGACCATTTCATGGATGGAGTAGAGGTTTGATCACTGCACTATATTACTAAAGTGGAGGTGGTATACCTACTGTAATTGAATATATATAGATAGTCACGGGCTGTGGATTATACTGTGGAAGAGAGTCAGAGGAAGAGTAATAGATATATATGATATGTGGGGGGAGTGGGGTGGCGAATTGGGGGTGGGGGGTTGTCACTTTGAGGAGTAAAATGTATAACTATTGCACTGTGTTATACACCTGAAACTAATTAAAAATAAAATAAAAATTAAAAAAAAAAATGAAAACAGCATTTTTTTCCCCTCCCTGCAAGCCTGTTGGTCCTTACAAAATCATCTAATTATCATACAACAGAATCTAAGTATTCATTTAAAATTCATTCGTATTGAAAGATATGAAAGTTATTTTAGGACAAATAAAATGAAAGCTGGCTAATGATACTTCATAACTTGGGAATTCTCAATCCCGAGGAATTCAGCATTGACACTGATCTAACAAGTTAGCATTTAAGTGATTTATAGAGTATTTGTTTCTATTCTGGAGCTGTTAGATTTAGTGCTTCCATTTCAGCTGAAGACTAGGAAAATTTAAACAGTGTGAATGGAAGCTTCCAATCTTCATCTGTACAAAATTTTTAATTTGGTAAAAATTTTTGTCTTTTTTTTTGAGGGCAGTGTCACTAGCTGTCACATGTGGGACCCGAACTGGGACCGCTGGCCTCCCAAGCCAGTGCTTAACCACCACACCACTCGGCCAGCCCTAATTTGGTAAAATTTTTAAAGTCATCCTCATTAGTCCAAATGGGTAATGAATCCTTATACACAGCACCTGTAAAGGTCATCACATATAACCAGGAGGAAGGATCTCTGCTCATTGGCTGAGAGCAGTAGCACATAGCTTGGAGAATCCAATATTCTTTCTGATTACATGCCAACCAAAAAGCAAAGGGTTGATGTGTCATTTATAATTAAGAGTCTTAGAACAGACGTTTGATTTCACTTGAATTAAAGCTCAAATGATTCAATGACACCAGCACTCAATATCTTTGGAATTGTTGACACATTTTACATGAAATATAAAGCTCTGAAAATCTTAGCAATTATATCTCTTCTAGTTCTGTGATTTTTTAAAAGAAATTTATTAATTTCTGGGTTTTCTTGAAAATCCTGAAAAAAAAAAGGCAGCTCTAAATCTCTTCTTTAATATCAGCAAATAAAATAAAAATAAACTGAAATATTGAATACAATCCACTTTCACCTTGCCAAGGAAATCTTGAAGAATAGAGAACTGCCTTGAGTAATTATAGAAGTATGTACTTGAATAGCTGAAAAATTGATCATGGATATGGAGAGGAATGCTTCAAATCTAAAGCACTGGGGAGTCTACAGAGCACCTCCACACATAGCTCACCTGATACATCTTCCATGTTAGTTATCCCTTTATTGCTAAGCTCTCCAAAGAACTACTACAGTCTTTAAATTCTATACCACCTTTAATTATTTACTTATATTAATTTTTCTAGACAATGCTGTTATAGATTATGTCCTCAAAACTTGATTGATGAATGCATGAATAAAAGATTAAACCTGACCCTTCAAATTAGATCCTAATCAGCATGAGGGCAAGAACAAACACTGTATTAGAGTTTTTACATTCCCAGTGGATATATTTCCAGAGCCTTCAAAATGTACTAAATTCATAGTACAATTATATATAAAATGGTTTCTATAAATTAAGAAATGCATAACTGAAAAATTTAAGTAACACCTTCCAACTATTTTTGAAAGTTACTGCATACACAATGATGAGTTGTGATTAGTCACAGAAATTTGGGGAGAAATTTCAACTCACTTGGTCACTAGCAAGGATCAAGGATCTACTTCAGCCTGCATGTTGTGAAATTCAATACTTTATGTTAACAAAATGAGAAATGCCTACCAATAAACCACTGGGATCATGTACAAGTAGTCAATAGGATGCATATTAATTCTTCTAATACTGAGTCTGTTTATCTTTTTATCTTTCAACAGGAGTAACACAAGATATGAACTTATAGCCCTTAAAATCATTACAGATCAGGTGATTAACATGTAAGAGAATGATTTGAATTCCAAAAGTGTCCTCCCCATTCCCTCAGGCAACAACCAAGTTAAGTTGCAATAAAAGGAAAAAATTTAAATTCACTTCTAAAGGCTTTCATTCAATCGATTACCATTTAGATTCGTCACCTACTAGGACTTTGGAGTCTAACTGCCTGAGTTCAAACTCAGCTATGTCACCTTCTTGCAATGATACTCTGGACAAACAATTTTATGTTCCTGTGCCTTAGTATCCTCTTCTATTCAATGCACATAGAAACAGTGCATTTCATAGGCTATGCATATATGAGTGCAAATTAAATAATATAAATTAAGTGTAGAAGTCAATGCTTAAGAAAGGTTATGTATTATCATTGTCATCAATGCAAATAAAAACATACTGAATTGTCTAGAATGTCCTTCACTCATATTTTCTTGCAAATATTTCACTTTTTCTGTTATGGGTACAAGATGCAGAAAAAGACTGAAAACAATTTACCTCTATCTTCACCTTAAACTTGAACTTCACCTTAAAAATAGTTTTCCAATAGAACTTTTTATATTATGGAAATATTCTATATCTACACTACCCATAATAGTAGTCACTAGTGACATGTCGGTATTGAGCACTTGAACTATTGTGTGACTGAAGACTAATTTTTAAATTTTATTTTTACCAGTTTAAATTTAAATTTAAATAGACACATATGACCTGTGGTTATCATAGTAGATAACACATTCATAATGGGGAAAGTAAAGACATTATTTGACATTTAGGAGAGTCCAAAATTTGACCACTTAACTAGTTTCCCTCTAATATTGTCCCCATGTCTTTCAACCTCCATCAAATCAAATAGTCCCCTCTTTATTATATAGTTACTGAGACATACAACTATGAGGTCAGACAATTAAGTTTCCAAACTCATTTTAGAGAAAGTGCTACATAGCTCATTGCTGAATATCACTATGATTACCTTCAAATTACTCCCCTTGGGAAGCTATGCACTGATGCCAGTGCCTAGTCCACCCTTCAAAGCAATTTTGGAACTCTTTTTCTGGAATGGCCATCAGAGCTGTCATATTACTCTTGATGTCCCAAATGTCATCAAAATGTATTCCTTCCAATATTTTCTTTATCTTTAGGTAAAGAAAGAAGACATCAGGGGCTACATCAGGTGAGTAGGGAGGGTGTTCCAATACACTTATTTGTTTACTGGCTAAAAACTCCCTCACAGACAGTGCTGTGTGAGCTGGTGCATTGTCGTGATGCAAGAGCCATGAATTGTTGGTAAAAAGTTCAGGTTGTTTTCACTTAACTTTTTCATGCAGCATTTTCAGCACTTCCAAATAGTAAACTTGGTTAACTGTTTGTCCAGTTAGTACAAATCCATAATGAATAAGCCCTCTGATATCAAAAAAGGTTAGCAACATTTTGATTCTTGATTTGGACTGACGGAACATTTTTGATCCTAGAGAATTGGCTGACTTCCATTGTGCACTTTGATGCTTTGTTTCAGGGTCATATTGGTACACCCATGTTTCATCACCAGTGATAACACGGCCCAAAACATCGTCCTGCCTCTCTAAAAGGTCCTGGCAAACTTCGACTCTCCTTTGTTTTTGTTCATTGGTGAGCTCTTTTAGGACCATTTTTACACACACCTTTCTTATGCCAAGATTTTCAGTTAAGATTTTCCTAGCTGTTTCTCTATCAATGTTTACTTGGTCTGCGGTGTTTCTCAGTCAGCAGATGATTTTGATGCCCAATTTGATGAATTTTTGTAATGTTTTTGTCAGTTCTGCTCGTTACTGGCCACCCTGACCTCTCTTCATCAGTGACGTGTTCTCTGTCCTCAGAAAATGTTTAATCCATTTGTACAGTGCTGTTTTCTTCATGGCATTATCCCCATAAACTTGGACTAACATGTCCCTGATTTCACTTCCACTCTTGCCAAGTTTAACAAGAAATTTAATGTTTGTCCGCTGCTCTAATTCAAGCTCAGACATTCTCGTGGTGGCACACAAAAGCACACAATGTCAATAATGAACGCCACTCAGTAAAACAACTTCACACCGACATCAACACAGCTGTGAGATGCTGATATACCAAGGTTATGAAACCTTACCCAGCTGTTTGTACAGTGCTGCCAATGTAAGTGTATGGTGGCAGGTTCACAAACTTAATTGACAGACCTCATATATTACTTCCAATGAGGAAAAACAAAGTGGAGTAGTTACTAGCACAAATTTTGAAGCTAGGTTGCCTGGTTTGATCCTAAATTTTCACTTATTTGTTGTGTAACTTCAGGCAAGTAACTTCATCTGTGAAATGGTAATAATAATGGTATCCATTAGGTCATCGGAAAAGTCATGATGCATTTTTTCTACGTTTTTCATTGCAAAAATGCATCATGACTTTTCCAAGAACCCAACACACCACATGGTTACTGTGATGGAGATATGAGTTTGCATGGAAAGTTTGTGAAATAGTGCCTGGCACGTAGTAAAATTTAAATACAGGTATGTGTTTGTTAGAAAACTGAAACAAAGGAAGTTTATTTAAAAAAATGATGTAAAATTCAGCCTGAACCTTCAACAAAATTCTTGGGGATTTTAATGATCACAGACACACATAGGCACAATCTCAAAAATATCCTTTATTTTCACTTAGATATATTGCCATTGGGATATTTATCATGTCATTATACAGAGGGTGTCAATACAAAATGTATACACATTTTAAGAAAGGAAAAAACTGAATTAAAATTGTAATAATATATACTGATAACAAAAGATGAATACAAGTCATCTGTATATACTTTTTGGGCATCCTTGATATTTGATTATTTTCTCCTGCAAACAGAATTTTCTTCTTTTAGTTCTGTCCTCTCATCAGCATAGTTTTTTTTGTTTGTTTGTTTTTGTTTCATTTCAGGTGTACAACACAATGCAATAGTTATACTCTTTACCCCCCAAAGTGACAACCCCCCTCCCCCAGTTCACCACCCCATTCGCCCCCCCATATTTTTTCAAATGTCAAAAATCATAGTTTTTCATTTTTCCCTCATCTCTTCCCACTATGGCCAACACATCACCAATCCATCTCATTGTTGTTTTCTATTACCGAGGGTTCAAAAAAAAAATGTATAAACATTTTAAGAAAGGAAAACTATTAAAATTGCAATACTGAATCTATACTGATAAAAAAAGATGAATACAAGTCACATTTGACTTCTGCAATTACAAGATGTGCTCAAAATGGTTACCATCCAGACACTTCTGATTATGGCGAATTTAAACAACATTGACCAAAGTGTCCACCTGTATACAATTTTTTTGCACTCTTGGTATATAATCAATTATCCTGCACCTTCCAGGAGAGCATTGACACCCTTACCATAAACCCTTTATCTTATGCCTGAGGAAATGCATAAAATTTCACAAATATTCCTCCTATATTCAGCCTCAGATCTCTCCAACCCAATCTGTACATCATCATCATCATCATCATCATCATACTAATCTTAAATTTAATGATCTCATTCTAGAGCTCACTGTCTACAAAACAAGACAAATGCTTACGCTTTGCAGCTATGAAGATCATCAACTTCAAAAATCTATGTGCCTAAAGTTCTCCACATATATTCTCCACATCAACCACATTGATCTATTCACTATCCCTAGAGTATGCTTATATTTCTCCAACTTCAATATTTGGTTCATTAACTATGAATTTATATTGCATTTGCTTTTTTCTCTGTCCATCTATTTGCATCAGATCTAGGTGATTCAAAATTCCACTGCTTCCATGCAAACTTCCCCAAGCAGTCTAACAAACTGACTTGTTTCTGAAACCCCTGTAGAATCTACTATCTGTATCAGCAGATTTCAATACACGATGATATGTTTCAATTGGCTAAGATTTAGTCTACAGATGTTTGCTACAGAAAAAATTATTAATCTAACAGTTTACAGTTAAATATCTTTTATTGGCTATGTCAGATAAGGCATATCCAAGGGTATCTCTAGAAAGTATCCTTACTCATTTGCATATATATATATATATATATATATTTTTTTTTTTTTTCTTGAGCAGAAATGAAAGGATTGGTGGGACAAGACAAGGAGCCCACAGGGTTCATAACCCTTGGGTACCCATGGGGTTATATTGTACATGTGCATAGGAACCCATGACCTTTCCCCAATCCTACTCTTCCCCTGCTTTTCCAGATGTAAAATAAAGCACAACCAGCCATGTATATCTTCACATATGAAACCCTGGACAAATCTCCCTTACCATTTCTATCCAATTAATCACCAAATCCTGCCAAATACATTGAGGGGGAACAGAATATGCCCCCCCCCAAAAAAAATATGCCACTTTAGCATATTGATTATGTTTTAATTAAAGGTACTTGAGAAACAGCCAGTACAAGAAAGACACTCTGACCCTCCTTTGTCTCCCTGAAAGCAGGAGATAAATCTCCCATGTGAAAGGTACCCTTTCTGTGCCAGGAGGGTAGAAGGCATCCTTAACACCAGGAAATTTAGGGCCAAGATGGCTATATAAACAAACCTTGTTACTTCCTCACCAATTTACTGCCCCAAGCTCATACTTCTTTGTTTTGTAAATTCTGCATAAATTCATTGTTTCTTTGTCTAAAAGACATAAAATCCTATTTAATCACTTCTTTGAAACTTATATTTTTATGGGGCTCCCATAGGTATGAAATTACATTTATTTTTCTCCTGTTAATCTGTCTTATGTCAATTTAATTATTAGACCAGCTACGGAACACAGAAGTAAAGAAAGGAAATTTTTTTTCTATCCCTATACTGCCAAGTCTCAACATATTTCAAAATACCTACTTCTTTTCAGTATCACTCCTCTATCCTAATCCAAATGGTGATTATCTCTCACCTGAACTGGCAATAGTTTATTTACTAAGAGGCATCCTCAGTTCCATTTTCACCCTCCCTTCCAGTGCATTCACCACACTGCTAGTGTCATCTTTTTAAAAGATTTTATCATGTTCCTGTTTAAAACACTTCAGTGGCATAATGTTGTTCTTAAAATAGATGCCAACATCCAACAAGACTTAGTTCTGGTCTCATCTTTTGATGCTCTAGTATTATGTACTAGTATCCAGTCACACTCACTTTCCTTTAGTTTCTCAAGCTCAGCATGCATTTCCACATTTGATACTTTCACATGTGCTATTTTCTGTATTTAAAACATGCTAGATTCTCTTCTCTGTCTGGCTATTCCCACCCTAGCTTTAGAATAATGTAAAAAATCATTTCTACAGGAGAAGGTTAGGTCATCCTCTCAAAGCCATCCATGAGCTTAAGCCCTCCCATACTTATACATAACACAGCTGTAATTCACCATTTGATTAACTATTAGCTTAATGTTATTCTCCCCTCCCTACTATTCTACAAGGCAACTTGACCTACATATTTTAGGTATTCAAAAATATGTGTTGAATAACTGATTGAATGTCATCAATATAACGTATGTTATGGTGATACAAAGTTTGAGAACTACTGGCATACATTGTTTATTGACCACTTATCATTGATCTCTGTATTTTTGTATGTTCCTATTTTATTTACTTAACTAGACTACAAGGCTTTGAGAGGAAACAGTAATGCTTGACTCTTTTTATGTATTAGCATCTTGAACACAGTTAGCTCTCAGTGTATCAGTTGAAAATCCTAGAAGAGCACCTTTGTAAAATACTTTATATAAGGTGGTCAGGGAAGATATCAGTCAAAAGATCATATTTGAACAAAGACCTGAAGGGAATGAGGAGCAAGTCATATACATATCTGAGGCACGAATACTCAAAGAAAATAGAAAAGCAATTGCAAAGACCCTATGGTGGGTAGGGTCTGTTTGTTGGGTTCAAAGAACAGCAAGGAAGCCAGTATGGCTGAAGCAAAGTGCAGGGAAAGTCCTAGGAAATGAGCTAGATAGGTAGTTGGGGCCTTCTAGGCAATCATAAAGAATTTGGCTTTTACTCAAAATAAGTCAAGGTGCCACTGGAGAACTCTGAGATAAGAAGTGACAGGGCTTGACTTAAGTTTTAAGTTATTTGATGGTTTAATCCATGTTAACAGTTTACTGTGACTAGCACAGAATAAGCACTTAGTAAATGTTTAAATGTATTTAATAAGTTGGTTTATTATCACATCACACAGCATTCATTAAATCTGAGAAAAAAGATCAGATATCTACCTTCAATCTTTTAAACAATATTTAAATTTAGCAAATGTGACAACAAGAAACAAAACATGGTTTGGTTCCCCATTTATAGTTTTCAACATATATATAATTGATACATCTGTTTATATATATTCACACACATGTTTATTATATAAGTAAAAATATAAAGATTAATCTCTCCTGGCTTAGTCTTCCCATAATAGTTTCTTTAAAGTATATTTGAATTTTGTAAGTTTATTACAATATTCCTCACTAGGTTGTGATCATCCAAAACAAGAGTTCTAGCTGGGTCTGGGAGGACCATGAACTTGAGATGAAAAAAATGTTATTTTTATTTTTACTTTCCTCTCTCACTGAATTGTATCATTCTTTTATTATGAATGTAATCAAACTACAATAGCTTTCTCACCAATAGAAATTGTGGGTGCCTTTATTTTACATTATAAATATTGCAGAGATCGGGAAATACTAAGTTTACTTTCTCCTGTACTTTAAAATGACAGTATTTTTAGAACATATGCCAGCTTAATTTTAAACACCAAATATATAGAGCTGAAGTGGTTGCATTTGGGGCAGACAGGGATCCAAAATGGTGGAGTAGACAGATGCTGTGCTTGCCTCCTTCTGTGACCACATTGGAATTACAACTAAATTATAGAACAAACAACCTGGAGAACCATCTCAAGTCTAGCTGAACAGAAGTTTTATAACTAATGATATAAAGAAGCAGCAATGTCAAGACTGGTAGGAGGGGTGGAGATGCAAAATGGGCAAGTCCCACACCTGCATGTGGAAGTTGAGAATCAGGATGGCTATTGCAGCCATGGAGGTATCCCCAGAAGAGTGAGGGACCTCTGCCCCACACTGAGCTCCCCAGCCCAAAGCACTGGTGCCAGAAAGAGGAGCCCCCACAACATTTGGCTCTGAAAAGCAGTGAGGATTCAGACCATGCAGGTGAGAAAAAAGGCTATGGAAAACCCAGAGGCCATCTTAAAGGGCCTGTGCAAATACTCACTTGCTCTCAGACACTTACCCTGGGCTCTGGCAGAGAGATTGCAGCTCAGGAGGCATCAGAGCTATACAGGCAGAGACTGAGTTATGAGGCTTCAGGGTGAGGACTAGTCTCCGTTTTTCCCTGTGTAGAGTCCTTCTCTTGAACAGCCAGTGGGATAGCGCCAACTTTCTTGTATTGAACCCTCCCTAACAGGCCAAATCTGTTGGCCTCGCTTACCCTGGTGACTCCCTGAAACCCCACCCCACCTAACAATCACAACACCAGAGGGACTTTCTCAGCCAGCAGCCAACCCTGCCTATACTGCACTCTTTCCTGAACAACTATCTGGGGTCTATGGGCCCGAGGAGGGTGGTGACTGGCCTCAGTGTGCTCCAGGACTTTTGCTAAGTAGCTCCAGGCTCAGTACTGATATTAAACCAGAATTTACATTAGCCATCCCATCCTACTACACCATCCCACTCTGGTGACTCCCTGAAATTCCATCTCACCCATTTCCCATACCATACAAGGCTCTATCAGTGGATGAGCCTTATTGAAGCTGGCAGGCAGCAGCAAGCCTAGTGCAGTCCTGGGCCTTTAGAGAAGCTACTCTAGGTCTTGTACTGGTGACAGCCATCTTCAGTTCACCAACTGGCCTCTCCCACATGCCTCCAGGTCCAGCATAGGCAGCGACCAACTGCAGGTCACTTTGCAATGCCAACAGGTAATCCCCAGACAGTCATAAGCAGTGGCTGACTAGGGCCTGCATCACAGCCCCTCACAAGAGGTCTCAGAACCAACATAACTGGAGAAGGGCTTGAGACCACAGCAGAGCACCACCCAATTAGACTCACAAGTGGAACACCCAAAGGGAGGTCTCAGCAAGCATCAGGGCCCACTGGGGTGAATCTTGCTCTGTGGGTAAGTACCCCATACAGCAGCCCGTTTAAGTGTGGACATGACTAAACACCAAAGCCAGTCAGCCTGAAAGTCAATCCCACCTACTGATGTGCCAATAGCAACCTAGGCTCAACTATAACAGGAGGGCGCACACAACCCATGAAGAGACACTTTTGGAGTGCCTGGTGCAGATGACCAGGGAGACTGTGCCATGGCCCCTCTTACTACATAAGGCCACCTGGTCAAGGCTGGGAGATGCAGCAGATCTACCTAATACATAGAAACAAACACAGAGAGGTAGCTAAAATGATGAAACAAAGAAATATGTCTCAAATGAAAGAACAGGAGAAAAATCCAGAAAAAGAGCTAAATGAAATGGAGGCAAGCAACCTAACAGATACAGAGTTCAAAACAATGTTTATAAGGATGCTCAAGGAACTTAGTGAGAACTTCAACAAAGAGATAACAAGCATAAAAAAGGACACAGAAACCATAAAAAAGAACCAGTCAGAAGTGAATACAATAATTGAAATGAAGAATGCACTAGAAGGAATCACCAGCAGACTACATGAAGCAGAGGATCAAATCAGCGATATGGAAGACAAGGTAGCACAAAACACCCAAATACCAAATCAGAACAGCAAAATAGAAGGTAAAGTCCAAAAATATGAGGCTAGTTTAAAAGACCTCTGGATAATGTCAAGCATAACAACATTTGCATCACATGGATACCAGAAAGAGAAGAAAGAGATTGAGAACCTATTTGAAGAAATAATGACTGAAACCTTTTCTAACCTGGCAAAGGAAATAGACATACAAGCACAGAAAGTGCACAGAGTCACAAGCAAGATGAACCCAAACAGACCCACATCAAGACACATTATAACTGAAACAGCAAAGGTTAAAGATAAAGAGAGAATCATAAAAGCAGCAAGAGAAATGCAACTAGTTACTTAAAAGGGAGCTCCCATTTGATTGTCAGCTGATTTCTTAACAGAAATTTTGCAGGCAAGAAGGGATTGGCACTAAATATTCAAAGTAATGAAAAGCTAGGACCTACAACCAAGGCTACTCTACCCCGCAGGTGATTATTTTAAAATTGAAGTAGAGATAAATAGCTTCCTGGACAAGAAAAAACTAGGAGTTTGTCACTACCAAACCCATATTACTAGAAATGTTAAAGGGACTTCTTTAAGAAGAAGAAGGGGTGGTAATAAAAGAACATAGAGATAGGGCCAGCCGAGTGGTACGGTGGTTAAGCGCTGGCTTGGGAAGCCAGCGGCCCCTGTTCGGATCCCACATATGAGGGCCAGTGACACTGCCCTCAAAAAAAACAAAAAAAAAGTACATAGAGATGAATAATAAAGTGTCAATAACTATGTAGCTATCAAGAATCACTTTGAATGCAAATAGATTAAATGCTCTAATCAAAAGATATAGGAGAGCTAAATGGATAGGAAAACAAGACCCATACATATGCTGTCTACAAGAGACCCACTTTAGATCAAAAGACAAACATATAGGCTAAAAGTAAAGGGATGGAAAAAGATATTTGATACAAATGGAAACAAACAAACAAACAAAGCTGGGGTAGCAATACTTGTATTAGAGAAAATAGACATTAAAACAAAGACTATGATAAGAGACAAAGAGGGTCATTACATAATGATAATGGGATCAATCCAACAAGAGAATAAAAACCCTTTTAAACATTTATGCACCCAATGTAGGATTACCTAAATATCAGCAAATCTTTAGCTGACATAAAGGGAGAGATCAAGAGTAATATGATCATAGTAAGGAACTTCAACACCCCATTGACACCAATGGAGTAATCTTCCAGACAGAAAATCAATAAGGGAATAGCCTTAAATGACACAATAGAACAGATAGGTTTAATTGATATTTTTAGAGCATTTTACCCCAAATCAGCAGAATATGCATTTTTTTTTCAAGACAATGGAACATATTTCAAGACAGACCACATGTTAGGCCACAAAACAAGTCTCAATAAATTTAAGAAGGTTGATGTCATATCAAGCATCTTCTCTGACCACAATTGTATGAAACTGGAAATCAATTACAAGAAAAAAAACTGTAAAATACACAAACACATGGAGGCTAAATAACATGCTACAAAATAACGAAGGTTCAACACTGAGATCAAGGAAGAAATCAAAAGATACTTTAAGACAAATGAAAATGACAACACAATGACTCAAAATCTGTGGGACACAGTGAAAACAGTCCTAGGAGGCAAATTTCTAGCAATACAAGCCTATCTAAGAAATAAGAAAAATCCCAAATAAACAATCTAAACTTAGACTTGAAGAAATTAAAAAAGAATAGCAAACAAAGTCCAAACTTAGCTGAATGAAGAAAATAGTAAAGATCAGAGCAGAAATAAAGAAATAAAATCTAAAGCAAAAAAACAAAAAAAAAAAACCCAAGAGATCAATGAAACCAAGAACTGGTTCTTTGAAAAGATAAACAAAATTGATAAAGCTTTAAGATGCATCAAGAATAAAAGGAAGAGGACCCAAATAAATAAAATCAGAAATGAAAATGGAGAAGTGACAACAGACACCACAGAGATGCAAAAGTTTGTGGGAAAATATTATAAACAACTCTATGGTAACAAATTGGACAATCTGAAAGAAATGGATAAATTGTTAGAAACATACAATTTTCTGAGACTTTATAAAAAGAAACAGAAAACCTGAACCAACCAGTTACTACTAATGAGAAACAAAATCAGTAATCAAAAAACTCCCAACAAACAGAAGTTTTGAACCAGATGGCTTCACAGGTGAATTTTACAAAACATTCAAAGAAGAATTAACACCCAACCTTCTCAAACTATTCCAAAAAATTCAAGAGAAGGGAAAACTCCCAACCTCGTTTTACAAGGCCACCATTACCCAGTTCTAAAATCAGACAAAAGACATTACAAAAAAACAAAAGTATAGGCCAGTACCTTGATGAACACAGATGCAAAAATGCTCAACAAACTATTTGCAACCTGAATTCAGCAACATACTAAAAGATCATACACCAACTGGGATTTACTCCTGGGATGATAGTCTAGTTCAATATCCACAATCAATTAATGTGACACACCACAAACAAAATGAAAGACAAAAATCATATGATCATATAAATAGATGCAGAAAAAGCATTTGACAGCATCCATTTATGATAAAAACTCTCAGTGCAGTGGGAATAGAAGAAATACACTTTATATAATAAAGGCCATATATGACAAACCCACAGACATCATGCTCAATGGAGAAAAACTAACTGAATTCTCCTTAAGATCAGGAACAAAAGTAGGATGCCCACTTTTGCCACTTTTATTCAACATAGTATTGCAAGTCCTAGCCACAGCAATCAGACAAGAAAAAGAAATAAAAAGAAATAAATTGGAAAGGAAGAAATAAAACCACCACTACTTGTAGATGACATGAGATTACATATACAGAGAGAATCCAAAAGATTCCACCAAAAAAACTACTAGAACCAATAAATGAATTCATTAAAGTAGCAGGATACCAAATTAATATTCAGAAATTGGTTGCATTTTTATACACCAACAATGAACTGTCAGAAAGAGAAATTAAGAAAACAATCCCATTTATGATAGCATCAAAAATTTTTTTTTACAATACCTAGGAATAAATTTAACCAAAGAGGTAAAAGACCTGTATTTAGAAAACTATAATACACTGAAGAAAGAAACTGAAGAAGATACAAATAAATGGAAGCATATACCGTGCTCATAGATAGAAATAATTAACATCATTAAAATGTTCATACTACCCAAAACAATCTATAGATTCAATGCAATCCCTATCAAAATATCAATGGCATTTTTCATGGAACTAGAAAAAATAATCTTAAAATATATGTGGAACTACAAAAGACCTTGAATAGCCACAGCAATCTTGAGAGAGAAGAAGAAAATTGGAGGTAACATGCTACCTGATATCAAACTATACCACAAGTCTAAAGTAATCAAAACGGCATGGTAATGGCATAAAAACAGTCACATAGATCAATGGAACAGAGCAGAGAGTCCAGAAATGAACCTATGCCTATATAGTCATTTAATCTATCAAAGGAGGCAAGAACATACAGTGGAATAAAGACAATCTATTCAATAAATGTTGTCGATAAAACTGGACAGATACATGCAAAAAAAAATGAAACTGGACCACCTTCTTATACCATATACAAGAATAAACTCAAAATGAACTAGACTTAAATGTAAGACCTGAAACCATAAAACTCTGAGAAGACATAGGCAGTAAATTCTCTGACATTTTTCTTAGTAATTTTTTTTTTCCCTGATCTATCTCCTTGGGCAAGGGAACCAAAGAAAAAATAAACAAATGAGAAAATACCAAACTAAATTTTAGGCAAGCAAAAGAAACCATCAACAAAATAAAAAGACAGCCTACTGAATGGGAGAAAATATTTGCCAATGATACATCTAAAAAGGGGTGGATATCCAAAATTTGTAAAGAACTTCTACAACTCAAGACTAAAAACAAACAATCCAATTAAAAAATGGGCAGAGGACCAAAACAGACATTTCTCCAAAGAGTACATATGGATGGTTAATTGATGTATGAAAAGATGCTCAACATCACTAATTATTAGAGAAATGCAAATAAAAACCACGACATATGACTTCATACATGTCAGAAGGGCCATCATCAATAAATCAACAAACAAGTGTTGGTGAGAATGTGGAGAAAAGGGAACCCTTGTGCACTGTTTAGTGGGCTTGCAATTTGGTGCAGCCACTATGGAAAACGGTTTGGAGGTTCTTCAAAAAATTAAAAATAGAACTGCTTTATGACCCAGCAATTCCAATTCTGGGTATGTATGTGAAAAATCCAAACATTAATTCAAAAAAGATATATGCAACCCTATGTTTCTTGCAGCATTATTTACAATAACCAAGATATGGAAGCAACCCAAATGCCTGTTAGTGGATGGCTGGATAAATTGTGGTACATATAAACAGTATACTATTACTCTGCTATAAAAGCGAACAAAATCTTACCATTTGTAACAACATGAATGGATCCAGAGAACTATGCTAAGTGAAATGTGAGACTGAGAAAGGCAAATGCCATATGATCTCACTTTTATGTGGTATCTAAAGTACAAAGTAAACAACCAAACAAAACAGAAACAGATTCACAGACACCAGAGCAAACTGATGGTTGCCAGAGGGGTGGGGGGCGGGCTGGAAAGCTGAGTGAAAAGGGTGTAGGGATTAAGAAACACAAATTGGTAGTTACAAAATAGTCATGGGGATGTAAAGTACAGCATAGAGTACATAGTCAATGATGTTGCAATAACTATGGATAGTGCCAGGTGGGTACTAGAGTAATTGGGGATATCACTGTATAAATTATATAAATGTCTAACCATTACTCTTATTATTGTAATAACTGTATTTCAATATAATTGATTCCTTTTATGTTGTATTAGTAATCAATCCATGGGCTTCACCCAACTGCTAAAGAAGGCATGGTATAAAACCAAGTATTTCTGATCTAGAAGGAAGAAGAGTCTATGACTTATTTGTCTTCACACCCTTCATAACATCTAGCACAAAATAGACTTTCAAGAGATTTCCTGAATTTACTCAGAATTTAGTTGGTTCACTCCCATTTTAAGATTCATTTCTTCCTTTTTACTTCAAAAGTTTAATTATTTTTTAACAATTTTTGATTGCACTTTTAAAAAAATTTTGGCTTCAAGATATACAAATTGCTACATTGTTTATTTCCTATAATGGAGCAGTGATGCCAGCAAGTCATCCATTAGACAAGCAGCCTAAGCTGGTGTGAAATTAGACGTGACTAGCAAAGTAGTATAAACACAAAACACATACTAGATGGCTTCACGGCTGACATGTAATGCATTTTCAAACTGCTCAGTGAAACAATAGAAGGCATTCATGTAGTCAGCCTCTAAAAGCTTAGGATAGAGTTGAAGAGATCTATATACTGTAAACTCAATTACCTCATCTAGAAAACATTTTGCCATTACGCTGGAATATACCAGCACTACATACCTTGGACCACACACACATAAATATGGTGAGTACTTAAGTTTTAAATCACCTAGCAACCTTCTGACATGCAAATTAAAAAGGAACTCTTTTCCCCTAATTTTCAGTCCCTTCTAAAAGGCTCTTGTCATAAAATCTAGGCTCCTTTAAGAAATGGCATGCATATTGATTTGCTTAAGTGACCTGAATTTCTCAAAGCATTTAGTAACAGCTCATTTTAAAATAATTAATTTTCTATTTTCCATGTGGTGAGAGTGACTGTTTGTGACATAATATTCTACTATAGCCACAGTGCTTTGAAACAGCAGTGACTACAGTTGATGCTATCAAATATCAGGAAAACAGTTCCCCAGTTACTCTCCTTTTACAATCTTGTCTTGCCCAAGTGCCTGCTTGCAGTTAAATGCAGCATGTGTGTCCGTAAGAGGAAGAGATGATGAGATGATGGCGTCATGGAAAAATTCGATCAGGTTTATTCTTGTGCTCAGGGGGCACCGTGCTGCTGGTACTGTGAAATTATGTTGACGAAAAATGCATGCGTGTGCGTGTGTGTGTGTGTGTGTGTGTGTGTACCTCCTTGTTCTATTCCAGAATTTGTTTTAAATTTTTTCATGCTTTCTGAATTTCAATTCAACATGTTTTATTTTTAGTCTTATGCTTCCTATGCCTTTAATGTAATCTGTATTTACTCTACCAAACAACAGCCTACAGTTTGAACTTTTGAAAGGAAAGAACTTCTGAACAGTTTTGAAGGAGGATCCTTTATCAGCAGATTCACATAAACTTGTAGCCTCTGAAATTTGGCAAATGTCTAGGTTAAATGCTGCCACCTGGTCTTTCTCGTTCTCTCCCCCTTGCCCTGGAATGTGGAGATTCTTAACAGAGCATTGACTAAGGCTGGAAATGGCCTTTCTCACATCTCAGCTCAAAGAGCTGATCAGAAGCAACCTTCAATATGAAAACATTAGAATTTGGAAAAATAATGACTTGCTCTTGTTCATATAGAAAGGTTAGCATCTACTTGACAACAGTTTAAAAATGTAGCTAAACACTATAGATTATATTTTACTTTCCTGTAATTTGAGGGGGAATTCTGAAATAATTCTGATTCTTTCATTTGCTTCAAATACATAAAAAGAAGGCTGTGTCAAACATGTGTGCTTGACACAAAGCTTAATTCCAAGGTTTGCACATGGCTGTTTTTCACTGGCCTAGGACCTATACACTTGCCCAAATAATTGTAATTCACCTTCTAATTTCATCTACAGATAACTCAACAAACTTTATACTATTTTAAATAATTTCCTCAAAAAAACCTCAGCCCACCTTCTTGGACACTGGCTTTCTCTGCCACCCATCAAAGTAAAATTAAGGTTTAGACACTCTTTTATCTATGGAATAAGAAAAGCACATGGGGAAAAAAATAAATAAATAAATATATCTGGAGACAGTCTAATTTTTTTTTCTAGTTTATATAAAGAAGTTTCCTAGATGTTATGATTACCAAATTGATAAAACAATATGTTAGAATAAAATATTCTGCTTACAGCACTATCAGGCATCTCTGGACTCTTTTGCTTTTTACTTTTATCATGAAGAGTTATATAATAAGAGGGAGAATAGTAATTCCTCTATGATTCATTGAGGACAACCACATGAGAATAACTTAGATTTTGACTTTATAATAAAAAGTTAAGATCAAAGGATGTAATAATGTATGAGTTGTAGAAGTGGTCAAATTAGGGTACTGAAATCCACTTAAAAATCATTGCAATAGGCCCAAATATAAAAACATTGGGCATTACAATGTGCGTACAGCCATTATATTTTATAAAGCAGGTATAATTTTTTTAATTGATATACCTTTTGATTAGGGAAGTAGATTAAACACATTCAAAATAAAAGTTTAATAAAACCACATATATAAAAACTTTTCAGTGTATACTACTATATGTTTTAAGTTCTGTTCTCAAGTTAGCCACACAGTTAAATATTACCTGTCTCTTATTTAATCTGTGACTGCTTGAAATTAACTTTTTTTCAAATCACTTTGTAAGCTTGATCTCAAAATTTGTGTATTATCACATATATCATTTTTTCCCCAATGGAGAATAAATTTCTTGAGTAGACTTCGTATCTTGAAGTCACACTCTTTGTCAAACCAACACATATGCACATAAATATCATAGTAAAAACATCATCTATTGTTCCTAACATATGTTCATCAGTCATCTATCAAATTTTAAAATAACACATATAACTAGGACTCAATTATCATAAAATATTTGTAGTTCATAATATTCTATATTATTAAGGTTGATAAAATGATGAATTTGTTGTACTCTATGATCATTTTTATCTTGTTTTTGAGATATCCATTGGTTAATCAAATAACAGTTTTGGAAAGCCAATAGCAGCATTTATTACTCACTGTTCCTAAGCACTGGATTCTCTGATTCCCTCCTGCAGTTTTACAGTGTATTTTTACCTTGGTTATTAAGTAGTGTTTTGATAGATGGCTACTTAGGGGCTTTGATAAAAAACAATGGTTCTTATATTTCCATTTTACTCACCAACTATTTTATTGGACAAAAGAGGCAGTTATTGAGAAAAAAAGATGCAAAAAAAAACCAAACTCACAGTGATTCATTTTTATGGCTCTTTTAGTAATTGAAAGATACAACTTTTAATTATTGTAACAATACCTCATTTCAGGTCAAAAATATCTCCTGAGAATCTATTACATGAAAAGCCCTACAATTGTCCTTTTTCCTAATTCTCAATGGTGAGCAAATTCATAAAACTACAGTTATCACTCATCTGATCTTATTTTATTAGAACCATGGCAAACATTAGAAACAGGCCTTCAAAAATAATTCTCAAGTTAAATAGAACATTTGGATATTACTATGTTCATTTTTGCCATTATTTTTACCTTTAGATAATGTTCTGAACTAAAATAATAACATCACATGACTATAATGACATCTACAATTAACTAAATGATCAACCTCCTCCAGAATTCTCTCACTAACTATTTAGATCTCCAGGGTCTATTATGTCAGGTAAGCTTTTGTCAGCACTTTCATGTCCTCAGATCCTTTTCCTTCCCCTGATCTATCCTTAAAATTCTCCAGTGCTCTCTGTCTTTTCCACTCCTTAAAAGTCAGTTTTGTTCCTTTATGACTTTGAACATCGACGACTTTTGAGCCAAGCAAAACCAGCAGAGGGAGGAATTTCAAACTTGATAAGAATAAAAGTCTTCAGAATCAAAAATCAAGGATTGCTACAACCCACTGATAACAACATTTCTACATTGGCCTATTCATTCCTTTATTTATCCAGAAACATTCTACTGAATCCCTATGTGCCAGATATTATGATAGATCTAGATATGAATAAAACAAACCATGTCCTCAAGTATCTTACAGTCTAGTAAAGGGATTACAGTCTAGTAAAGGGACTAAGTATAACACTATGGTACAGGGGCTCTGACAGATGGGGAAACCATAAATACGAAGGCAATCATGAAAAACTCGCTATTCTACCAGGATCCCATTTCCCTTCCTTTGGGAAATAATCCCTCTCTTGTTTTATTCAGTCTGAGTAAATGTCAATCAAGGTAAGGCCATGACCTGCTCAGAGAGTTGGCTGTTAACCATGCTAATCAGGTTCTCTCTAGCTAAAATTTGAATTTTGAGAAGAATAATAGAACAAAGTCAATAGCTTAATATTGGGGGTATCAAAAAAATGTATACACATGACTTGTACTCAACTTTTATTATTGGCACATATTGAGTATTATAATTTTAATGCAGTTTTTTTTTTCTTTCTCAAAATGTATATACATTTTTTTTTGCATCCTCTGTATTAATAAGCACCCATATGTACTGGGTACTACTCAGTGCTTATGTATATTAATTTATTTAGTCTTCATAAACAACTTGATAAGGTAGGTACTATTACTATCTACATGTTACAAATGAAGAAATTAAGGCACAGAGAAGTAATCTTCCCAAGCTAAATAAATGGTGAGTCATGATTTAAACCCAGAAGTCCGGCTGCTGAGCCCACACCATTAGCCACTTCTGTTTAGTCTCGCTCTCTAAAAAGTGCTCTAAATGATTGTTTCTAACAATGGCACTCTGAAGTGATTGCCCACGTAGCTATGCTTTATAACCTTTGGAAATGGTACAAATCCTAAGTCCTCCAAGGACTTTGTTTTTTATTTTAGTACCAGAGAGTAAAGTTCAGACATCAACCTTTCAAAAAATATGGGCTATTTGGAATTGGTGTTGAGGCTGATATTGGAACAAAACTGTGGAATGGAAAACTTGCAGCCCGTGGTAATACACTAGAGTTGGAGAACAAACTGTTTCTGTGGGGTTTTCAGCTTATATTATTTTGGGGTCTTTTTATAAGAAAAAAAGAATACAGGATTATGAATATAAAATTATATATGAAATTAAATATTTTTAGAATAAAAGGAAGCACAAGAGATCAATAACTTTTAAAAGGTAAACATTAGAACCATCACAAAGTACAGAAAACAAAATAGTATTTTTATTAATTAGCTGCCTGACAGAACCCTATTTTATTTTTCCCTGTAGATTTTGTCTTTATACTTTTTGATTGCCTCTTCATAAACAATGATTTTAAAAAAATTTCATAGGGAGAATGAAAGACTACCCAATGTTTCTTTTAGGGTGATTAATCAGAACAAAAGTTTTTAATATTTTAGAAAAAATCTCTTTCAGCTTCACAACTCACTATGGGTAAAGATTACAAATTTTGAAATTTACAAAAGTTCCATAGTCTAATTTGAGGAAATCTATCAAATTTCTTTCATAGGTGAGCTTTTGGATAGGGAAGATTTCCCAGAGAATAACTGTAATATAAGGAATTCACATAATATAATTTGCCTTCAGCTCCTGACCATTGCTTAATTCCTATCCCCTGACCAGTTCCTGTTTTCAAATGGGAAAGAGCTAAAATTATTATCTTGGGCTGGCCGAGTGGTTCAGTTGGTTAAGAGTTCGCTGAAGAGTGCAAGCTCTAAGCAACAGGGTTGCTGGTTCAATTCCCACATGGGCCAGTGAACTGTGCCCAAACCGAGCTTCCACTGAGCTGCCAACAGGTGGCAGGATGGCTCAGCTAAAAAAATAAAATGCAAGCACTTATATTATCTTAGAGGAGGGGCACAGACATGAAGAGGAAGGATAAAATGGGAGATGAAACAGCAAGTAATCCCTCTAAGGAAGTAGGGAAGGTACGTGGTAGAATACCCCCACCTCTGGTATTCTCCCAGACCAACCTACGAAAAGGGTATCACTTAATCTGGACATTCCTGGAACCATTGTTCTGTCCTTAAAATCTCAGCTAGCCATAGCCAGAGCTGACAAGCTCCACCAGGTATCAAAATATTGCAGCTTAGACCAGGGTGGATTTAGATCCTCCTCACAGCAAGACTTGTGGCCAGCACAGAAATTTCTGGCCATCTAGTTATAGAGCATCAACGTACATGCAAACACTTGAGTGCCACTAAGTGTATTATGGCAGGGTTTTACCTCTATGTATGTAATCGACTTTGAGGGTGTTGGTCTGAAGAGAACAGAATGGAATTATAGATTTGGCAGAATTAATTTACTCTAAATGCATTAACTATTGGGTTGTCGGAAAAGTCATGATGCATTTTTGCAACAAAAAACATAGAAAAAGATACATCATGACTTTTCCGAAAACCCAATAGAATTTCATGTTCTAGCATGGATAGCCACAGATAATCCTGTCAACTCTGCTAGATTTGCTAACACAAAGGTACATGCAGTGCTAGCCTACATTTCAATGACACTAAAAGGTCAGAAACCATTTGGTATAATATAGAGAGGAATTCAAAACTTGGAGAAGAAATGTTGCATGAAATTTATAATGCACACCTCACCCAAGCATGTTTTTGACTGTCACTCAGTGGGGCCCAAAGTGCTCTATTTTTTACTAAAATATGATTAACAGGTTGGTGAGGAAAGTTCCAGATTTCTTTTAATGTGACTTTTCTCTCCAGAATGAGAATGCTGGTGACAGAAGCTCTCTCATTTTAATAAGAATGAAGATTCCCAGGGTGGCAGGAACACACTGTGGCACTTAACTTCTATGGGTAAGGTGGAGACTGTTGGCAGAACACAAAGTAGGCTAATCAGATCTGCTAGAATGACCTGTCCCACAGGACATCTGACTGTGGTTCATTTATCATGGCACCTTTAGGTTTTAACTGAAAGACAACTCCCTAAGTTCTTGACTTCTATAATAAAAACAGCAACAACAACAAAATCAGAGAATCTTTCTGATGATCCAATTCCCAGACTAGAGTCAATTCATAGACCTCAAATCTACTAAATAAAAGGAGTAATGATCGCAGGTTTTTACTGCACAGCTTGCTACTAATCTTCAAAAAGAACTGACCTGTTTACTACGCATTAGAAAAAGCGAAATGCCTTGTGGGAACAGTTAATAGATGGATTTTTGACCTAAGTCCACCTCAAACTATCTTGTGCTTTTGAACACATCAGAGGTTATTTTCATATCTTTTCCTGAATGCATAATTGCCATGGAAATTCTTGGCAATTGTCAGAATGTTTATTCCTTGACATATGGAATAAATTTTTATTTGGTAGAAGGACTAAATAAAATATTACAACTTTGAAAGCATCATAAATTCATGCTATTATCAATGATCCAAACATTTCAATGGAAGTGATTTCCAGAACATCTTCACTCAATTTAGGCCAATATAAAAGATGGATGGGATGTGGAGAACAGCAGGAAAATTATAATGAACTAACAGCTTCAGTCAGAGTTGCTGTTCCAGATTTGGTCTTTTGGCTGAAGTATATTAGTAAACATCCTGGTACTTGGCATGCATCTAATGGTCTGGAAATGCAATTTTCTTAATTCTGATAGAACACTTGCGAAGCAGTTTGCATACAGTTGACAAAAATAACAAAACTCTTTTACTATCGTGCACATCAGCTCCTGCTCTGATGTAACCTTCAAGGACCATGGACATTTCAACATTACAAAAAACATTAAACCGTTCTGTATCAGAAGATTTTGCTGATTTGATTTTGAAGAGCAGGAACAGAAGACAAACTAGGTTTCACAAAATGCATGCCTTCCAGAGGGTAGATGATAAATTCTATGAGAATCCAAGATGGAGGATTTGCCAACTAAATGAAGCTTCTGGGTCCAGTAGTAGGGCACTGGGGAGGAACATAGCCTTCTTTGTAAAGGACACCATGCAAATGTTCCTAGCTTGTTATTGTCTGATGGAGGTTGATGCTCCATTTTGGGAGAAGAGTGACCATAAAACTTAAACTGTTTATCATAATCTTAGTGATAGTTCAATTTGCCAATATTTTTGGATGTGCCCAGCAATGCTCTGTCATCAAGTAGAAGTGTTACATATGAAATTAATTAAATTAGGCCTGAAGATCCAGGTAAATTCAATAAGCACATCACTTCCTATCGTGCCTTTTCACACTGCTACTTCTTTTTTCCTCTCACCCTGTACGTATAGGTCATATCAAGTCCCTTATAACTACTTGACAATGGGTAGAAAAAAAAGTCAAGCTCCTTGTCATATCATTCTACATGATACACAAACACTTACTTCTATGGCACTGAAGCCCTATGGAGACATATCCCTGTAAGATGGTAAGGAATAGAAATACTCTTTTTTTTTTTTTTTTTTTTTTTGAGGGCAGTGTCACTGGCCCTCATATGTGGGACCGAACCGGGGCCGCTGGCTTCCGAAGCCAGCACTTAACCACCGCGCCACTCGGCTGGCCCAAAACACTCTTGATGACAAAAACATCAAACAAAGCATTTCACTATCTCTAATGCAGAGATGAAAAATCTGCCAGGTGGTCAGGGACTGACACAAATGGTGACAAGGGAATTTAATTTTATACTGGGAAATAATTTATTTAATATATTTAAAACTTAAAGGTATTTATATTTATATATTTTAAATTCTGAGGAATTGGACTTTATCACTATTTTTTTTTCCTTTCCCCTCAGTCCGGGGCAGCAAAATAACCCATCAAAAAAGTTTTTAATTTCCACATCATTACACCTATTTTCCTCCATCCCATTATGACTCATTCTGTTGGTTTAGTTCTAGCATTGTATATACATCTCAAAACTCTAAATTTCAAGGAATATATAATTATTTTAGTTGTGTAGCTAGATATGAATAACTCTCATTAACTGCAGCTGAGATGTTCCTTTCAAGAAACACCTGTTATCACTTCTACCATACTGTCTTGTTCTGTCAGAGATATCAGCAATAAACACAAATTTCTGGATTTTTCTGAATTCAACTTGATAAGATGTTCTGTAAACAAAATGTTCTATTGATTTGTTTGTTTGTTTGTTTTTGAGGGCAGTGTCACTGGCCCTCATATGTGGGACCCGAACCAGGGCCGCTGGCTTCCCAAGTCAGCGATTAACCACCATGCCACTCAGCCGGCCCTGTTCTATTGATTTTTGAAGGGAAAAAAACTCTAATCTTTATGTCTTTAATTGAATTCTTGGATGGTACAACATCCTGAGGTGTTGTTATCTTACAGCTCAGAGAACTAGGTATTCTCATCGGGCAAATGTACTATGGGCATTCAATCTGATTAGGATGTTCTTTCTGCTAAACAAGGCCTGGATTCTCCATTTAGATGGTGAATGTTTAGTTCCTTCCTTGGAGCATAATGTAGCATTCTACTAGGTAACAGAACATTTTTCCTTTTTTTTTCCCTTCATGTGGTTCAAACCTGATCTAACTACCCAGGGCTCTTTGAAGTCAGAGGAAGATCTGAACTCAGGGAAACCAGGATGTCTGGGGTAGAGACTCTCAAGATAAATGACACAAATAAAAAGGAATGTTAGGAAAAAAAGAGACGGTGAACATTTTGAATATCTTGTACCATGTTGATGCCTCGGTGGTTGAGAGAATCTTGCACACAAATCATGAATGGTGGAAAAAGAACAGAGTAAATGCACAATAAGAAGGCGTTCATACAGTGAACTCTATCTGGATCAGAAAGCAGAAGTTCATACATCAGTGTAATAATTACTCTGACTTGATGGGAGATGCCAACTTTGAGTCAGAAAGTTAAGAGACTGAAGGCATAAAACTTAACCTTGGACTTGTCACTTGTTTTGGTTTTCTCACCCCAGTAGATATTAAAAAGATAAGTTTTGTCTAGATTTTTGCCTTTAAAGGTCCTCAGGTCCAGGAACATTAACTTTATAGTTATAGCAAATTGATCATATTACAGTCTGTATATTAATCAAAATAAAATTAATTAAAATTAAATTGCTGCACACTAATCTGGAATGCGTCTACCCAACTACTACCTAATTCTGTGAAATCTCTGCATTGCTTCCATGCAGAGTGAGAGAATTCAAAGGCTAAGACTAACAACTTATAGCTAACAAACATAGAGAGGTTTTTTTCTTTCTGTTTTTTATTTTTTATTGATCGATTGAAACCTGGAAAGAAAAAAAAATCATAGGATATAATTTATTTTTACTCAGGGTATTTTATCTAGCCAGAATACTAGATGACTAAATTTATAACTAAAATATTAAATATGTAAACTGTCTCACTATATTTATTAAATTTTCTTTCAAATAGTGTGTTTAAATCATTCTTAACACAGACATACTTCTCACATACCAAGCATAACTTACTCACTCAAATGTGTTTACACAGCTGTAAAATCTCCAAATTAACTATCAATCAGGAAAAGTAAAAATATTGCTATGAGAATGAGAACATGAGATTTAAGCTGCTAGAAGAAAATTACAAAGAGATTCATGTGACATGAATTTAGATGGGATCAAGTTTGCTGTTAATTTTTTTAAATTATATTTTAACATCCCTCTAAACATAACATAGTTTTACTAATCCAGAAAAAGTATTGACCAACTCATCTACCTTCACTACTAGAGTCCCTAAATTTCAAAATAACAAAATGGAAAATAGACACACACACACACACACGCAGACTTAATATTGTAACCTCCGGGTTATTTATACCCAGTTTGAAAGCCTCCTTTTTTTATATATTGGAAATATTCAATGTAAACCTAAATATCTCAGTTTTACTGAACTGTTTAAATTTAGCTTTAATAATAACAAAATACTATAAAATCTCATATAATATCTACTTGTATTTATAGAAAAGATGGATTAAAAACCATGAAGCTTGACAAAATTATATTTACAAACAATTATAGCTATGAAGACATTAATCATTTGGTTTCTCATCTTTTGTAAAATTTCCCATAAAATGCAAAAAAGAAAAACTACCCTTCTTTGCCTTTTTCATATAGCAAGGCACATGCTATTTTGATTTAAGCTGAATTTCACTGTAAGGAAGCCGTGAAATACATAAATTCTGCCAAGGACACAGAAGGCAATTCAGTCAAGTGTAATTGTGTCAACTTCTAACTCGGATACAATTTGATTTTTTTTTTGAGCACTGAAATTGAGGTCATAATGGGTATTTTTAAACCTACACTTATTCAATTATCACAGTTGAGTTTTTATACCAAAATATATTTATCATAATCAGAATAATGTTGAGGTTTGTATTCCAATAAACAATGGCTTACAGTCAAGGAAGTATTTCAAGTTTAATAAAACCTTGCTTCAGTTTTACTCACTTTGATAGGGAAATTTACTTTGTTTCTTTTTATACCTTATAGTATTATTATAAAAATGATGTATTTGAAATGTTTCAAAAATTACGGCTATCAAAATCCTGATGTGTAATTATTCTGAATATTACATGTTACCATGGAGATTTGGGTCAAATGTACACATGTTTGCATATATTAGCTATCATGCCATGAACATTTATAAAGCATTTCTTTTTTTCTTCTAGTTAATCTAAAATTCTCATCAGGATCCCTAACTTTTTCACATAGGGAAGGGAGATAATATTTATCTAGGGCTATTTTATGCAATGCTTTCTGGAAGCTCTGTTATATATTATATATATTGCATATTATATCATTATTAATCCTCTTTTACAGATAAGGAAACTAAGGCTCAGACATGTCCAGTTAATAACAAAACTAGAACCCTAGTAAAATATGGTCAACTTCAAAGCCTTTAAACTACAGACTAGGGCCGGCCGAGTGGCGCATTGGTTAAGAGCTGGTTTTGGGATGCCAGCGGCCCCGGTTCGGATCCCACATGTGAGGGCCAGTGACACTGCCCTCTACAGCTAACAACAGCTCCACCTGGAGCTGGGCTACGTGAGCCCCTGCTGCAGTGGGCTGCCATAGGCTACAGTGAGTGGCCGGCAGCCAGTGTGAGCTGCTGGAAGTCAGTGTGAGCTGCCAATATCTGCGGTAAGCGACCATCCAGAGGCCGGCGACTAATCTGCCTCATCTGGGAAGAGCGCAATGACAATACCAACATGGTCCAGTGAAGCAACATCCTCTGCAACTATACTGAAGAACAAAAAGACAGCAACTTGTCTGTTCCCCTCCCCCAGTTCCCCAATGCTGTTCCCTTTCCCCAATTCCACAATAAAATCTTAAAAAAAAAAAACGAAAAATAAAAACAAACTATAGACTAATGCTTTGGGAGCTGTCTTATAATTACAATTCAATTTTGGGAACTTAGCTTGTGTTATAAAAAGCAAAAACTAACCAAACAAACAAAACCAGAAAACTATACACTAGCCTTAGTAAATTTGTTTATTTTTTGTTACTATGAAGGATTCAAGAGATTTTAACATTGCGGCAATGGGCTCTTTTTCCTCAACAATAAGCAATGCAAATAGAGGTTTCAGGATCTAAGCTATATTCACATAATGTTCTCAGAAGAATCTGAACACAACACTTTTCCCCCCGTTTATTATTTCACAGTGAACTTTCTATACAAACTGTCTTCCTAGTAGGCATAATGTGTCCTCATCTGTAAGCTAAAGTAAAGGCTAGTTACATTATAATGTAAACCACAGCAGAAGAATAATTGGTTTCCATGTTAAATTTGACCAAAGCATTTTCATAAACAATCTCCTCATAGCTATGTTACCCATAGTGAACCAAAAGAGAGAGTATGAGACTTGGAAAGAGGATGTATAGGTGAAATTCTTGTTCAGTCACTCACTAGCTAGGTGATCTTATCTAGAAAAATCACCTAGTCTGCAACTAACATAAAGGGGGGCAAAAATGGAAGCAGTGAGATCCCAAACTTTGCTGAAACACCAGAATTACCTGAGGAGATTTGTCCCTGCCCCCAGGTTGCACCCTGTAGGGATTCAATTGGAATACTTGGGCATGGAAGCCAAGTCTCAGTAGTTTTTAAAGATACTCATGTGATTCCAATGTGGAGTCAAATTTGGGAGCCACTAAATTAATTAATACTTTCACCAAGCTGCTTTTAAAAAGAAAAAAATGGAGGGGTTTTGTATATTATAGAGTACTTTATAGAGTAATATAAAATAGTATTCCCAAACTAAGTACAGCACTGTAAAAAAAAAAAAAAGTATAGTGTTTTAGGGAGCTTGAGTTTTCATTTGGATTTTAGTTCAGTAGTCATAAAGAAACTATACATAATGATCAGTTTTACTCTTTCTTTGCCAGCATTGCAGAAAGTTAAACAATTGTTTTTTATTTTTACTTTAAGCTGACTTCAACATTATTTTAACCTTATTTTTTCTTGACTCTTTCCTTCTCTATTAAACATTTTCAAAAGTATCATCTATCTTCTTTCCTTCAAAATATATCAAACATCATTACACTTTTATTATGTGTTTATAACACCAGAACAAATATCTGAACTAATGTGCAAAAAAGAAACCTGAGCTGTCAAAAAGAAAATTATTTTCCCATAGTTACTGAATTCAATGATACTATTTATTTAAAACAAAAAACTTCAGATATTTTGTTCCAATATTCTGCCATAATGATCTATTTGAAAACAAAGAACTATTCAGTAAGTCCTTCTTGGCCAGATTGCATTCACCGCCTGATGACATAAGTATTTCTCTGCTAAATTTTTATTTTTAATCAGTACATCAGATTCCAGCAGTTTATACACAGTACTTGTTTTATATTAATACCATCATTTTCTATAAGCTTTTATTTAATTAGACTTACCAAAAGGATTATGTAATTTATGTAATTAGAGAACAAATAACATGTTACCTAATTAAAAAGCACTCTGTGTTTTGCTGTTAATAGAAACATTAATGCATTCATTCTCAACAAAACCCTCGAATTAAACTCAATTCATAAGCAATTACACATGTAATCTACCTCCTAATAGTTATTTTGCCTTGGGATCTTTTACCTTTGTGGGCTTATTAGCATCCATGCTCTCTTTGAATTTCTCCTGAACAGTTTCTGCAAGTTGACAGAGCAAGGCACCATTATCCAATTTCTCCATAAATGTTTCTGCTGTAATCTCCTTCCCTGAAATAACAAAGGAAGCATTGTAAAAGCATGATCATCCCCCAACACACAAGTGACAATCATGTCAACCTATTTGACATCGTTTTTATCATCAAAATTTTCACGCTAGCTGAGTTACGTGTCTGGGATCAGAACTCACCGGAAAGAATGGTTTCTTTAGAATTTTATGTTTTCCTTTGTTTGCAAGAATCTCAATATTTTATATATTTAAAATACAGTTCCAACTGCATAAAAGTTTTATTTTACATTAAAACTGACAAAATGCTATTCTGCTTGAAAGAGCCCCACCATTTATCAATCAAGCCGTCCATGAAACCCAAAAAACTAGCTTTACCAATGATTGTATAATTGGCCCCCTGAGATTTGTTCAGTTCTCATCCTCAGTGGCCCATTCAATTACTTTGGCCTGCAATGCAGGGGCATAAAGCAGAACTGATATTTTGTGTTATGCGTAGTCTTTGATAATAAGAATGCCATAGCTCTCTTCATTAATTTGAAAGAGAGCCACAGCATATCAAAAATCAACCACCATTGGCCAGTTTAATGCCATGGCCAATACATAAAGCCACATCTCTAAATTCCATTGAATTTGTTTTCCTGATTAAGAGAATACAGATAAAATTAATTCAATTGATAAGCTCTCTCTGTAAGAAAATCCTCTCTCTCTAAGCATTCCCCTTCCGGCCACAGTGCTTAACTTATGGAATTATCACATTCAGACCTCTGCTTTTTTCTCTTCACAACCACTCACAGCTTCAGCTACTGCTCTTATGAACATAATTCACAATTGTTCATCCCTGACATTTAACTGGTTAAATGTTATTTTTCTTCTTTCTTATATGCTCCCAAAGCACCATTTTCTTTTTCTTTTATTTTATAATAGCTGTATTGTGATATAAATTCACATACCTTACAACTCACCAGTTAAAGTGTATAATTCAATGCCTTTTAGTATATTGTATTCAGTTATGCAATTATCACTACAATCAACATTAGAACATTTTTATCACCTCCAAAAGAAATCCTATACCCTTTAACTGTCACTCCTGACTGCTCCATGTCCCTTGCCCTATACAACCGCTACTTTTTTTTCTTAAAATAACTCATTTCCCCAAAACTCATTTCTCCCAAAGTTCTCTCCTTTTATGTAATTCTCCATGTTTCAGAATATTTTATTTCCCTGCCTTAATTTCATAAATGTTATTATTGAAAAATTCTGAAGGGTCATACTTCCTTCTGTTTCTGACACCATAATCTTAATTTAAAAAATTCATGATCTGATACCTAAACCTCAAGCAATAAGAACAATGGCTACTCCCTGTATCTTCAACTTCTCTTTCCAATACATATCACACGCATTGCTAAAATTATTTTTGGTAAACATCAGCCTCACTGGGTCACTTTTCATTTTTATTGCATAGTTCCTAATGTTCTCTACCTAAAAGATGAACTATATCTACTTTAACCCAATATTCAAAGGCCTTCCTGCACCCTCTAATACATCTTTCTAATCTAGCATACTTATACCCTGCTCCTTGGTCTACACCCTGCCTTCACTGTTCCATTAGCAGACCTTCCAGTTTCTATAGTCATGTTTGTTCCTGGCATGGCCCCTGCCCACCTTCTATCTGCCTAGCCAAGTCCCTAGTGTCCTTTAATAAGAAATCCAGAGATTCTCTCAGTGCACACTGATCTCTTTTCTACGTGATCATACTCATGGGTTATCGCTCACGCTGACATTATCAAACTTCTTGCATAGCTTACTAGTAACATGAAAGTTCTTGTCTTCCTTAATATGCTATAAACTTCTCGAGGTATACGTGTGTGTGTGTTCCTATGGAGGTAAGCGTGATATAATTCACATAGTAGGGACCTAGTAAATGTGTTTGGTGAGCATGTGAATTTACAAAAGAAGAAATAAAGTACTGGAAAACATTGAGAAAATGTCGAGTACTATGTTTGTGAAAAGTGGTTAACTTAAAGTAAAATAAAAGGAGATATTTTAAGTTTTTTATACTGAAATTCTCATAGGATTAACTTTTATCTTAAAAATGCAGGCAGCTAAATTCCATGAACACTTAAAATAAATATAACCAAACTGGAACAGTAGATAAACCACTGGCTTAAAGTTAAACTCACAGTATCTAATATATTTGGGTTTTAAGAAACATCTGTTTGAAATGATTCTTTTTTCAGTTTTTGGGGAAGGGAAATGTAAAAAAGGAAAGAGAATTAGATTTTTTTTTTTTAAGCTTCTTTTTTCCCTACTGGATGGTTCACATTTTAGCCCCCAGGTAAGATAATGACTTCTGCAGGTGGCAAAACATCAGTAGCTCTAAGTACTCACCACAGACAGAGCCTATTCAAAACTACTATTATTTCAAAATTGTATGCAACTCAATTTAATTCAGGAATGAAAATAATAGTCTCAAGATACAAAAAGCCAGCACAAAAGAACTTGTATCATGCATTCACCACATTGGCTTGCATTTTCTGACAATAAGAAAGTTATTTTGCAAACAAATATGAAAAATATTAGAAATATTTTCAAAATTACCAATTAAATTTCAAGGTAAAGAAGGTAAACTTTAAATTGTTGAAAGATTCCTTTATATATTAAAATTTTCTACATTTGGTAAAGATCTTTAGGTATTCTTATTTCATTAAGCTCCATGGCAATTTTAAGATTCTATTCATAATGTTAAGTTACAAGATGATTATAATATTTAAAAGGACTTGTAAATTATAAAAAGGAAAATGTCTTTTATTTAAAAGTTATTAATTTATGAAAAGATGGGATTTTTACTTTTATGCATATCTGAAAATTTGTAGTTGTCCTGATTTTCAAGAATAAGAAAGAATTTACACTGAACATCTGTATCTAATGAAAAATATATTAGGTGTCAGCTTTCAATTCTGTGTATTTTTATAGCTCCAAAAGGTGAGTTTTTTTTTTTGTTTTTTTTTTTGGCTAAAACAGACACTGTTACATACTTTATAGTTGAAATGTACTGCTTCAAATGAAGGAAAAATGCAAGACAGAGAAGTTTAAAAAAAAAAAAGAAACCTTCATATGTAATGCATTTTCCATTCAAATATTAAGAATCATAAATATACATCTTAAATATACTGTATAATTTTAATAAATCAGTTACAATCCTTGAATAGCATAATATATTATCTCACTCTTATTGAATGACTAGTACCAAAAGTATAAAAAAACAGAATATAAAGTTAGCTATATTTAATTATGACAAATCCATTAGAACAGGCAGTGAAGCACTAATTATAAATTGTTAAATAAACATTATGCAAAGCTAAGTATATTTGTTAGGAAGAACCAGATATTCTTTAATCTAAATTGTGTAGCGGGTTTGACATTAGGTTATAAATACTAGAAGCAGTGGGATTTTAGTACTATATAATGATTTCTTCCCAGCCCCATCTTTCCATGCTGTTGGTATGTTTCAAAGATAGGGCAATGAATAGATCATTTAAATCTTAGAATACCAACCTACAATGAGTTGTAAAGACTGTTGTCTTGAAAGGTAATCTAAAATAGGTTAATCTAGAAGTAACATCTTTACTCCCTGAGTTCATAATTGTGGACTTTGATCTTCACACCATCGTTTCAGTCATTATTGACAGCTTGCCAGTAGATAAAGATCAGAGAGTTTGGTTAAAGACTGTGGTTAGTCACTTCCTCTTAAAATACTAGGGCACAATGATGTGAAATAAACATCTGCTTGAACTCTCCTGTCAGGCAACTAAAATCAACATGCATGCTTATACACATCAGGGCCCTTCTCCCAGAAATATGGGCTTGCCATATTTCCATAAAGATTAAGTATCAACCTATAGTGTTTTAGAATGTAGCCACCTGGAAAACAGAATCTATTTTATCTTCTACTTTACTGAAAAAGAGTATTTTCCTCCCAATAAGTTAGTAGTACTCAACTCAGTTTCCTAAAGACATGATAACTTCCAATAACGATAGCTAACATTTGAGTTCTCAATGTATGCTAGGCACTTTACCTGTATTCATGTTCCTTATAAACTGTGATGTGGGTGCTACTATGATATCCGTTTTACAGTTGATGAAACAGAGGTACTTGGATTAAGTACCTTGCTTAGGCACGCAGTGCCCAAGGTCACACAGTGACCTGGCTCCTTAACCCCTGATGTCTAGGTTTAGAGTCTATGCTCTTAGCCACCATGTTTGGCTACTTAAATAAATATTTGCTAAATACACAAATGACTGTTTCCTAGAACAATGCATCCTCCCTAATTCAGCTGTCTTTTTCTCTGTAGAAACCCCCATAAAAAGCCCTTCAGGAAAAAACAAAACAAAAAAAAAACAGCGTAGGGCTAAGATAGTGAAGACAGTGATAGTGGTGCTAAAAAATGAGTGGCAGTTCACCTTGTAAATTGGAAGTTAGCTGAGAATGTCATTCAGGTATGTTCTGATGTGGCCTGCCTCGCTGAAGAAGAAAATGGGCATGTTTTATCTCTAAAGGTGATCCAGATAGAGCCAAACTCTACTTGAAATGCCATTGCACCTCTGAATTCCAGTATATTTCTCTAATTGGAGAACTCAAAGGAACTCATCTGCTATCTTAACTCAAATTATTCTGTGTTTCAAGAATGAAATTTGTAGGTTGAGGATAGAAAATGATTCATTATGTCTAGAAACCCTGGATACTGCTCCACAGTAATCCCAGGTATCTCCCCTGCATTTATATCAAAACAAGACAAACCTGGTTCTTTGGAAAAACTGGGTAAAAAACATTGGGCAGTAACTGCTCTGAAAGGTGTCAACTTGTGAACATGAACTTGATTCTTGAAATATTTGAACTAGCATAACATACCGCCTTTCCTAAGGAATTTTTATTAACTATATCAAGAATATAAGGATTCTGGGCCGGCCGAGTGGCACATTGGTTAAGAGCTGCCTTGGGATGCCAGCGGCCCCGGTTCGGATACCACATATGAGGGCCAGTGACACTGCTCTCTAAAAAAAAAAAAAAAAAAAACAAACAAAAAAATATATATATATAAGGATTCTGAAGGAGGAAGGTCTGGTGAAGGGCTCTGAATAAAAAGAAAAGAAAGCTGTTCGAAATCTATTAGCCAGCAGTTGTATTTGACAGCAGCAACTCCATTAAATAGATGCTTAACTTTTTAATGCTGAAAATGGGTTACTTTTAGAAATAACCAAAAAAAGAAAAATGAAGACAAATATTGATCATATTAAGTATATAACTGAAATTTTTTTCTTTTATGTGCATAGAAGAATGTCAGAGAAGGGAAAATAATCATAACATCAATTGTCAGAATGCATTCCTAAATGTAAGTAAAATCAAGTCAGCATAACTTGATTTGTATTATATCTCATAATTTACTCAAAGTCCCTGCATACTCGTTTGCCTACATCTAAAGGTCTACAATCTTTAAGAATAAGCTTAATTTCTGTGATACTTAACCATTGAAATCTTTTCTCAAAAATATATTCCATGTGATTTATATGGTGTTATCAAACAAATATTAATTGAAGATAAAGATAGACCATCATTTTTAAATGGTTAAAGGAACACAAGTGAAATAAACAATTTGAGAACATTTATGTTAGTATTTTCATTTCAAAGCTAAGCCAACAACTATCTTCAATAGTCCATAGACAATCATGAAATTCATAGAATGTACCTGACCTATTTGAATCATGGGTGGTTGGTATAATCTGGGACTGTTAATTTAATAACATACTGTTTATTCAAATGACAATTAGGTTTTCCCCCAAGATTGATTTGTATAATCATTTGATGTTCAAATATGTACAAAGGACTCAGAATCAATCACAAATGGGAAACAGGTAGTTCATGAACAAAAATAACAAAACAGAAGGCCTAAAATCAGGATGAAATGCATATTTCTAATGTATAGCAGGGGACACTGGCCAAAGAAATGTTTTATAGGGACAATGAAGAGATCTTCAGGATTCTTTTGCTGTTTTTTCTTAATGTTGGTCATAAAACTGTTCCATGATGCCAACTATTGGAAAACATACTTGGACTACAAAACCTATTTTCAATATGATCAATATATATTTCCAAGGGTATGTGACTAGTTAGTAAATATTACATGATGATCTTATGAATCAGACTGGTATGCTGTCCAGAAATTCATCTTAACTAGTTAACTTATCACAAGGAAGCTGGCATTTTATATTCTAATACATAAATTTTAGTAAGTCTAAAATTTTTGTATTGCTACTTTAATTCTATGCTTAAGAATATAAAGTGATATGTATTAGCATCATTGATTAAGTATATAATATTTGAAAATTACAGTATATACCTCCATATATGGCATGAATATAAATATTGGTCTATGACCCAATGAAATAATTTTCTTCTCTATCAAATAATTTTTATCTACAAAAAATATCTGAATCTGAATTGAGTGTTCTTTAAGAAACTACACCTTTCATTTGATATTTTATATGAAGGACCAGAAATATTTGAATTTATGATATTAATGTATAATATCTGAGCTCATAAAATGGCCAGTAATAAGTAATTTTAAATTTTACTTTAATTACTCCATTTCTAAATTATGTGAATTTTAAATGTATCTATTATGTGTAACAAAAGTATTTTCTAATATTGCCATACATTTTTCTCCCCTCCATATTTTCACTATTCTAGTATGTATTTTCTTATCCCCAAATGATTTACCACTTTTAAATAATCTCAAGTTATCGGTATACTTTTTAAGTCACCGTGAGGATATTAACTTAAAGTCTATTATCTATCTACTTTTATGATTGAAGCCAATGCAAGGTGGTGCTTCACTGTACCATGAGATTCTTTGAAGATTCCTCTTTTGAGAAAATTTTATAAACCATCAGCTGCATTTCTGTTACCAACTACTAGTGTTAAAAATAGTCTTATTCTTTAAAAGGAAGATTATTCACTTATATAAACTATTTTCTCCTTGTTTATGCATATTGATGATCTCAAACTGGGTCTCGAGAGATGGATTTCTTGGAAACTTAGACGTTTGGAACTGGAAAGGACATTAGAGATCATCTACTCCAACCCCTTCATTTTATGGTTGAGGACACTGAGCCCAGAAAAGATAGCTGAGTGACTTTGGGCAAGTTTCCTAGCAAGTGGCAGAGCCAGAATCAGAAGCCAGGTCTCCTGACGCCCTGTTAGGAGCCAGGTCTCCTGACTTTTAGTCCAAGGATCTTTCCATTACACACACACACTGCCTCTCTATTCTTTGAGGCTATCTTGGGCTGCTAACACTGATCAAGCTGCTTTGTAACTGATCACTTTCACCAAATAAAATGCCTTTGATGACCAGTCATGGGACCTTGGAACATACCTGTATAATCTGGCTGTACTCTAATCCATCACAACCTCCCCCTGTCTAGAACATCTCAATGGCTCCTCACTGATTAAACAATAAGTTATAAAGTTCCTTAGCATGGTCCTCAAAGCAGTGTATGAGCTAACCCTTAAAGGTTGCATGACTCTCCCACTCTCAGTCTGTGCTTTTGACACTAGCCTTCATTCAGTTCTTCCCATGTATCAAACTCCTTCCTGTCTCAGCACGTGCCATCGCCATTCATTCCCTCTAACCAGGCTCTCCTCCCATGCGTTGTCTGGCTAGATAGTAATCATTCCACAGTTGTCAGTTTAAATATAAGACCCTTTAAGAGGTATTCCCCAAGTCCTCTAATCCTGTACCCCACTCCCACCTCCTCATTTTTACACTCGTAATGCAACCTATATGACTTAGTGTTTATAACAAGCCCAATTAATGAGTTGTTTATTCAATTACTTATTTAATATGCTTGTTTTTCAATATACTCCAAGCTTTATAAGCACAGGCACTCTGTCTAACCTTAATCATCACTCTACCCTCCAGTACTTAGCAGACTGTGTCTGGAACACAATAATCGAAATAGCTCAGATTTCCTATAGCCAGTGGATTACTGCGTGCCAGAGCTTGTACTAAGGGTGATGATTTCATTCAAATCTCCAACACTCCTATGAGGTTGGTACTCTTTGTACTTATTTTACAGACGGCAAAACTAAGGTACAGTGAGTGCATTTAGAAACTTGCCCAGTATCACAGAGCTAGTAAATGGTGGAACTAAGATTTGAATTCTAGCATTCTGACTCCACAGCCCATTTTTCAAATTATTATATTATGCTGCTGCACACTGAACTATTTGTTGAATAAATGAGTGAACTTATCTCCAAAATCAAATTAACAGTATCACTGAACCACATAAATGGGATAACAATGAGAACAACAACACATATACTGTTTGTAGTATGCCAGGCATTTTCTAAGTAGTATACATAGTCATCATTTAGTCCCACTGTAACCAAGTAGGCACTGCTATTACTGCCATTTTACAAATGAGGAAACTGAGGCACGAGAGGCTAAGTAACTTGCCCAAGGTCATATTGCTAGTTAGCGGCAGCTCTGGGGTTCAAACACAGGTAATCTATTTTGAGCCTGTTCTTTTCTATTCTATACTGCCATACTTGTGATAGCCCATATCTGAAGACAGCTTAAAGTTAATAATAAGTTACTAATGTAACAATCATCAATGAACCCTGGAAGGACAAAGAAAAAGAATGGAAATCCTTCTGCTTAGGTTAACTCAACTCACTCCAAGTGAAGGAGATAAAACACAAATACCATATGATCTCACATGTGGAATCAAAAGAACAGAATAAATGAGCAAACAAAACATAAGTAGACTCAAAGAAATAGAGAAAAAATTGACAGTTGCTATATGGGAGGGGGTTGGGGATGGGGGAGAAAGTGAAGGGATTATGAAATACAGTATGGGGAATATAATCAATAATGTTGTAAAGATTATGTAGGGTGCCAGATGGGCACTGGACTTATCAGGGGGATCACATCATAGACTGTGCACATGCCTGACCACTGACCACAGGTGTATTGTACACCTGAAGCTAATACTGAATGTCAACTACAAGAAAAAAAAAAAAAAAATATATATATATATATATATATATATATATATATGGTGTCAAAATGCAGCATAAGGAATATAGTCAATGATATTGTAACGATTATACACAGTGTCAGAGGGGTAGTAGATATGGGGTGTTGTCATTTTGTGAAAGATGTAAATGTCTAACTATTACATTGTTTTGTACACCTGAAACTAATTTAGAAAAGTTTTAAAAAGCTCCTCCTTTGCGTGGATGAATTACTAAAAGGGGGAGCCTCTTCCTTCTTGTGGACACAGCTCCGTAGCATGCTGAAGGGTCTTTCTCGAATGGCTTTTGCATTTCTACCCCCACCCTTTGGCTGGGCACCCTTGTGAAGGATACAAATTGCATATTCATATGCGGTAGCCCTGGTTAGACTGCACAGAATTGTCAATAGTGTGCACACAGTGAAGAAAAAAAACAACATCTTAACCCTAAGATAAAGGGGAAAAAATTGCAAAACCATGAAACATCCCGAACCATGGTCAGCAAAAGGAAAATCTTGCTAAAATCTTTCCAAACCTTGCTAAAATTTCAGATGGACAGGGTGCTTCCCTAAGCTCTTTAGTTTCATCATCTAGCAAGTGAGGATAAATACTTACCTTGAAAGATTCTTTAAATAATAAAATAATATTGGTGAATTCCCTTCTGTAAATGATTAAGTACCACACAAATTGTATGTTTGCTCAATGCTCAAATCGTAAATCTTATATAAGGGTCCTTTCCTTGGGTCATAAATCAATTGTACTAAAAAACTATTAGTAAAAATAATGTTGCTATGTATTATGATCCTTTAAATGCACATGGTTGAAATTTTGTCTGAGGAATATGCCAACACAATAGAAATAAAAAAGAGGCAGCTTTAGCATGAAGTGGCATTTTTCTCGGAGACGATGCTTTTGGAAGAGTAGTTAGAAACAAAAGTGAATGAAAAGAACAAATTTAGTTCAAGGTTGGGTGATTCAAGTCAGCTTATTTGGACAAAGGATAGATGTTTTTGTTCTAGAGTCTGGGTATTCAGCAGTTTTAGAACATGTGCCATAAAAGTAGGGCAAAGTAATCTAGTTTGAAAAGTCAGATTTCACAGACTGTGGCCTGTGTGCAATGTCAAAAGAGTAGGTCAGATTGGTCAGTTGCATAAAAGTAAAAAATAAATCAGAGCAGCATATGGGCAAAATAAGCAATTTGACCACATATTTTCACATTTCAATGCATGATATTAGAATTACTAAGCACAGTTAATGTGAGAGGAAATTCATTTCACTTTTCCACATGCTTCAAGTTTCTCAGATGCAAAAATCCAAATAATGAAATCTTTCTTTCCAAAGTGGTGTCACATGCTTAGGTGAAGGACACTACATGAGGGAAAAAAACCAAACCTGTTATCTTTGCTCACAAAATGAGATCTTATAACCTTACCTAATAGATTGGTTAACCACAAAGCTAGATCTTCTTTCATCGGTAGCAAATTAGCTTCATGTCTGCTGGCCAGCCATTGGCTATACTGATGCATATCAGAGAGGCCAGGTCCACTGCGTACCTTCGGGCTCAGAGCAGTGCACATTATTTATCCACTTGTAATACCTGTTTGGGAAACAAAAGAGCAATTGCTTTTTATACAGACTTCTGTTTTTAAAACCTTGGTGCCAATGACATAGTAAGGAACTTGATCCATGGAAATTTTGATGACAGGTCAGGTTATTAATGATTAAACCCCAGGAAACATAATTGGCTCTATCTTTACCGGTCCTATCACTTTTAACCAGCCCCACTCAGTAGAAAATAGCAGCAATCAAAGGTCAAACAGAAAAATCAAACAGTAAGTTCTAAGCTTGTGTAAAACAGCATGTTTGGAAAAAAGTCAGTTTCTAGGTAAGAAATTCCACTTACTCAAAAGCAATACAAAGTAGTTGGTGAAAATGTTAGTATTCAAATTGTAAGATCCCATTGTTTGGGTTAATTTTTGAAACCACAAATTTCTACCAAACTTTAGGGCTGAATATTAGCAATGACAGGGCTTACACAATTTACTGTACACATATGGTCAGTACTCTTAAAATAATTACATATATGATTAAGCACAGCAGTTGGTTCTTGGCTAAGCAATTATTGATTCACAATTTAGAGAACTGGGTGGGAGATAAGATAAGAGGTACGTTCAAAGAGTCCCTACTACACTTTTATCATTTGCAGTTAATGAAAACAAAAGCCAGAGAGGATCAGTGACTTAACCAAGATCATACAGTGAGATCATGGCAGAGTCAGGCCATGGATGCAAAGACCTGGGTCTTTGCACTCTAAGGCCATTACTCTTTCCAGAATGACACATTTCACAAAATAGATTCATCAAGAACCTATAACATAACACAAGGATAACACCATAATTCTAACAAATACTGCCACAGGTTTATCTTTTGTCTTATTTTGTATCTTATCATTTTATTATATGTTTTGAATACTAAGTTCTTTGCAATCATCTTTGGAGCAGAAGTAATTACATATCTTATAGCTACAAAATCAAAGATCATTTTATTAACTTGATCACTTTATGTGGAGCACAGTCCCCTATGTAGGTTGTAGAAAAGTTGTTTGTTTGAATATATAGTTGGCCTTTAATATAGCATTTTTATATGTGTTATTTATAAGATCTAAGACTAGAGAGGTAATATTGAAGGAGCTAAGGTAACAAATTCATAAGTTTCACAATGTGTAGGACTCTACTCTCTATACAAATAGTGCATATGAAATCACTAAATGCATTATTACTGAACAAAAATGAAAATATCTGCAACTGGCAAGAAGTATGGTTTATATGATACAATGGGATTTTCAGCTCTATTTCAATATTTATGGTATTTTTAAGTCACCAATTTAAGTGTATACATTCTTATCAGTTTTATTCTTTGGAACTTTACATAGTATTCCTTTCTAGTTAATCTCAAACTCTAATTATCTTAGTATAGATTATTTTTTGTCTTTTAAAGACTGCTTTTGAAAAATAAAATATTGGTGTTAAGAAAACTGCAAAATGGGACCATCTCCCATTTTGCTGTAGTATTAGAAAAGCAGTTAAAGAGTGAGTAAACAACTAAAAGGTATAATAAATGTATACATTAAAAGCAGAGACAATTTTGTTTCTAAACAATTACACTTTGGAGTAATTTTTTGGCAAAAAATAATTACCATAAACTTTTTAAATTTTTTTTTTTATAAATCTAATATATCTAATTATCCATAGTGAACCACTGCAAATGTAAAACATCTTTACTATAGCTTGTCATATGTTACTAAATTACCATTATAGGAAACAGAACATTATCATTGCCTATTCTTTTGCAGTTAATCATCACATTATTCAAACAAACTCTTAAGACTTTCTCCAAATCCTGTGATTAAATACCAGAAACCTAAAACATTTTTACCCCAGTTCTTTTAAAAATAAGTCCAGTCCAAGGAAAACAAAACATCTCCCTGTAGCTGGTTAGGATTCCTTTAAGCTAGCTAGCCTCAGAAACAAACATTTAAGTACTAATACATTTAAATACATGATTCATACATTTAAATAACTAATTGAAATCTTAAAAGGGTTACCTCTAAAAATGCCTTTCTTCTCAAGACACAATCTCTCCCACTACTTTCCTGAAAGTGAGATGTGGTAGGTCAGTAACTTTACCTACATCCTATTATGTGCTCTGCAACTTCCATTTAAGCATCAGAGTCCTATTCTGCTCTGCAAAAGCAAGAAGACACCTCAGATTCTTAAGCTCATTGTCTAGCAAAGAATTCATCAAGGGATAGTTTACAGTAAGCCGAATGGCATGTAACAGTTTCAATGAGCCAGAGGGACACAATCCTTCCCCTCAATACTTTTAAACAGTGAAGTTTTTATTTTCCTTGACAGTGGCACATTTATTTCTCATGTAGTCTGTCCTGCATTTTGCCAGAAATGTAATTCAAACTATCTTCTAATATTTATAGATGATCATTAAGTAAAAATAATAAGAGTAGCTAAGCAATTTTTGCTGTACTGCTTGTATATAATCAAAATTATCTACAAACGGGGAAAAAATAGAGTTATATTTTCTCAGGGGCAAAAGTGAGAGAAAGAAGGCTTAATGGGTAATTAGCATGCAATATAAGTTAAACAATTAAACATATCCCAGATATGTTGACATTTCCAGTTGCTGTCAATCAAGGGGGCTCCTCTAAGTCCCTTCTGAAAAGAAATTAGAATTTCAATCCAAATTCTCCTGATCCTTTCTTCATATTTTACATCACCATCTGTGATTTAGCTGAAAGGCCCTACATGGAGGTCTTGGATTTAGACATGGCAGGGACACGAATAAGAACCATGGAAATGAACACAGCTACCAGGATCCAAATTGGGAATGCGGAAGAATCATTCCATGGTGAAGTAGTTCCCCACTGAAATAATTAAATGAGGTGAACAAAGGTTAAATAAATTTATATTACTGAAATAAAAGGATCACTATAGGATTGCAACTTTTTTATAATTTTTAACAAATGTTTAATCAATATGGAGGAGTTGAATTAAATCACAAAGAACAAATGAAATCCAAAAGATCATTTCTGATCTTTTTAATTTATTCAAAAGTTTTCAAAAACCACAAGAGATGCTGGGGGGAGATGTAGCTTTTAAGGATGGAAATGAAATGATTGAGGATCCCCTAGACTTGAAAAAAAAAGTTAAAGTTTGGGGGAAAGAAAAACTTTTTTTGTATAATGTATCTAAACATTGAAAAATGTTAAAATTCATAGAATCTAAACATTGTACAAGCTTGATAAGTTACTTTGGTAAGTACTAAACAAAGCTAATCACTTTGGAAAAAGGACTCAATTGCTTCTGTGACTCCTCTACACCATGGCCTTTCCAAGCTTTATGGGTCTACCTAAAAGTTGATAACTCAACCCTCAGGATTTGGAATTCAGAAAAATAAAACTTAAAGGGAAAAACATACAGACACTTAATATCAAATTCTTCAAAGAATGTGTGGATTTTTTTTTCTTTCCATAGAAGTGATTCTGGAATAACCATTATGAATATGATGAGACATGAACTAGCCCAGGGGAAGAAGAAAAAATTAATTACTCCATAAGTAAAATATCACATGTTTAAAGACTGTTTAGTCTGTTGCTCCAGAGCCCAGCTGAAGTCCTCATGGTTTTGACTCTGAAGATAAAGGATTGTTTCACACCACTGGAGGGGTGCTTTGATTATGACCACGATCGTTTCTGGTCTATCTCTAGACTTTGCCGACACGTTATTAAAAAAAAAAAAAATGCATTACAATATTACAAAAAAAATAAATTGGAAAAGAAAAAATAATAAGAATAAAATAATAAACATGATCTCACTATTGTCTGCTATGAGAGTCTACTGAGAAATCTGATTAATAGATAGAATATTAGAACTGGAATCAGAAGGCCAGGGGTCAACCACTGGCTCCAGTACATCCATCTGCTTAATAGCTGTTCTAGTCTAGTTCTATGACTTTTTGTCTTTGTACCTGAGCTCTTCAGTGTGTACAATGGAGGAGGCTAACACTTCAAATATAACCTTCAAGATTAAATATGTGTGTCAGTGTTTGGTATATATGTTATATTCATAAACACTAGCTAAATCTAAATTATCACCACAGGAAATGTACCAAAATAGAACTTCCATTAACTTATTTTAACAAGAAAAGCAATTCTGCAACAAAATAGGAATATTTTGTGGAACTCTAAATGACTAAGAAAAAATAAAGGATAAGGAACAGAAATGAAGTTAGAGTACTGATTAAATAAAACCATAAATACTGGAAAATCCGAAGATTTTGGATATTGAGAGGGGTGAAACCCTCAATATAATGAATGCAATATTGATCTCTCAAATGAGTTTACAATTTGGTTAAAGATCATAAGCTATTAAGATAGGGGAATGCTACATCTCTCAAAATAAATGTAAAAGGATGTCACTATAGACCTTCCCCCCTCACCACACACACAGACTCCTCATTTAAAACAAAGAATGCAAACGAACCCACCGTGAAGAGTCCCCATCCCTAAAGGCCACCTCTCTTCTTATCTGCAGCATTGATCTCACCTCTGTCTAGTCAGTTTTGTGTGTTATGGGTGTGACACAATGAAGAAATAAAGTTAATAGATCAGTAACACTTTTAAAATTTAAAACTAACAAACAAGCAGAAAATACCCCAAGCTGAATACCCTTTCAAAATCTGGAAGGATATATAGATGATGTATTACAGAATTGCACACATAAAACCTATGTAATTTTGCTAACCATTATCACCCCAATAAATTTAACTAAAAATTAAAAAAAAAAAAATCCTGGAAGGGAAAAATGCTATCTTTCAAGCTAGACTTGAAGAATCAACAACCAAGGATGGCTCTTTCACTGTCCTAAGTTCTCTACTCCTATGATTCATTTTGGCTAAGCAATAATAACTCTACAATACTACATATTCTCAACCAATAATATCTCTACAAGGCTACAGATTCTCAACCAATGTCATGAATTCAGCATCTTAACCTAAGGGCCCAATCACAAAATGGAAATTCAAAATGTAATTACAAAGGTAATTCTAAATCTTGTAAATGGTCCTTCCTTCACTTCTGGCTAAGGGGAGCAACTTGTGCACAAATAAAAAGCACTAAGCATAAAAGAAAAGCAACACTCATTACTAGTTTTCATAATTATATGATAAAACCTTTAAACTCCAATGGACATTAGAAGATTTACCTAGTCAAAGTCCCGGTTCTTAATAAATTATTGGAGGCCTAAAATGTTTTGCCCAAAGCCACAGCGTCATTACAAGTATGCTCCTCAGCTTTCTTGGTGCCCAATCTGAAGTAATGCTAACTCTTCTCTGAGAATCTTTCTTATCCGGGAGCCATAATGACTTGTCTTGAACCAAATGATGATAAAGCTGAAATAATAATTCCTTCTTAAATCATGACCAAAAAATTAAGACTGAGTGGGAATTGATTTCTTCTATTTTCACAGCATTAGCAATTTTTCTTTTCTTCTCTTTCTTTCCTTTTTTTAATTTTACTAGGCCATTCTTCCAAACAATTTAGTACAGGTTTTTGGACCTCTACCAGATTAACTTGAAACATAATTTGAATAGAAAACCACCTGAAATTCATAAATCAATTAGCATACTTAAGGACTTACATTCACCTAAGTTGATTAAGTAAACCTTATTTCATGAGAAGATTTTGTTTTTTGTGTGTGTTGTCTGTATTACAAAGATTTCTGTTTTACTTAACTAGAATTTAATTGAGCGTTATCAGAGTTCTACTCGCAGTAGATAGATCTGTCTCATGTAAGGGAAGAGCATTAGCAAAAACTTAAATTAACTCTGAAAATATTTAGGGTGAAAAAATTATGCAAGCAACTTACTCATTTTGACAAGAGATGTTTGACAAGAGGTAGAATATACCACTCCAGCTATTTTCTCTAGTCAAGAGACATTAAGTGGAAAAGCGTGATAGTTGCTCAGGAGAAATGAAATAGTGGGATCCTGTTTGTGCCTCCATATCAAAAACCACAAAGATCCCTAAACAGCCTTAATATTAGCTGCAATTTTAACCAAACTCCCTCTGTTGGGCCTCCTTACCTGGTTCCAACCAAAGGCTCCAAAAAAAACTATCATGAAGACTTGCAGCAAAACTCTAAAATCTTGCATAATATACTTAGGACTAATAGAAGACCTGGCATTTCACCATCCCTGCAAGATTTCTGACCAAGATACTAGAAAACTCCGTGGCAATTACATGACCTTTTGCACCAGGTGAGATAAATTTTGCTATGTGAATTTATGTCCCAATAAAGCAGAGTGCACATCACAAAAATATGGTGTTGAGCCATAAAGTAAAGAAGCTCAAAGTTTAGTAACACACCGGCTGAAACCCAAGCTACCTTTCCGTTTCAGAGCCCACTCAGGCAGCCATGTGAAAAGACTGCAACCTGTATTGCAAAGGCTGTCTGTCCCATGCCTCAGACATCTGCCTCTTACCTTCTCTTAGGCAGTCAGAACCACACAGCCCATGTTGGAGAGGACCACCACAGCCACCACCGCCTCCTCCACAGTTACCGGGGAGCATTCCTCGAGAAGGCACTCATTGATCGATTTCAAAGACAGGCAGGGCACACTAGATCCCAGCTGTAGTTAATCAGTGTCCACACTGCTAAGGGGTTGGGGGAAAGAAGCAATGAGCACAAGGGCTTTTTCTCCGCCTTGCCTCTGTGAATCTCAGGGGATAGGTGGGGAGGAAAGGTGGACTTCCTCTGCCTGGCTGGCACATCCGACCTGTCTAAGCCTTTATTTTAACACTAGGAGGCCAAATGGGTGTTCCTGTGCAAACGTGGATCTGATTTCCTCTGCATAAGATCTCCCATACACAACTGATCTAGCCTTGTTAGGAGAGGCTTCTTGGGGAGAGGGCAGGATTTACAAGCTGGGCAGACAAGTTTTGCAAATCTTGACTGTAAGAGGATGAAGACCAAGGTGAGAGGAGAAAAAAATGAAGAAGGTGGGAGGGTAAAGGTTTTGATTTCCAAACAGGTTAACTGGAGGAAAGTACTGAATAACCACCCACCCCACCCCCAACGGTATTGGAGTGTTGAAAATAGTGTTAACCCCTGCTTTTGCTCCTTCTCTATTCCAGACAGTATAAACTTCGGATGGCTGGAGGAGGTCAATGGCAATTTACCTTCCTGACAAAGTTTAATTTTGCCAGAATAATGCCTCCAAAACAAAGTTGGCTCCTCTGCTTCTCCCCAAAATTTCAGATTCCCAAACCCTGCTCTTCGGACTAAAAGAACAATGCTATGCAAAATCTTCCCAAAAGGGGTTGACTCACAGGCTAGTGTTTATTTTTTGCTTTTAAAAAGCTCCACTCAGTCAAACTCATCAATAGAAAATAGAGTGTCAACCCAAATCACATATGCCACGCATTTTCCTCCCAGCTTGGCCTCCTTAACTCAAGCAAACCATTCAGAATCAATCCATTAAGACCATCCCCGCTCCCCTCCCCTCTTCCCACTAACAGGCAAAGCTGAGCATGCTTTACACAGACCCTTGTGCACGAATGCGTAAAGTGTGCATTTATAATCGATGTGCTAATTAGAAATCCTCACTTCAGTCCCTGGTTGGCTGAGCCGCCCCCAGCGGGCTTTTTGCGCGGCGGTCACTTGGGCTGTTGCACAATAGAGATGAGGAACGCATGGCTGTTTCCAGGGTGTAAGACAGTCACCCACTGCAGTGGCCACACACCCACTCATCGTCAGAGCGAGGCCAGCTGTCCACAGCTCTTCCCTTTTCCCAGCCAAGTCCCCGGGGTTAGTTTTGAAGACCTCCCCCCAGTCCCGCTGCCACCCGTGGAACCCACAGGCACGAGCCCCCGCAAGCCCGCGCTGCAGAGCGCGTGCTGCGGCAGCACTGGCGGAGGGCTGCGTCAGCCCGCCTTGCTCACCCCCGCGTCCGGAGCTGGCTGCTGGTGACTCTCAGAGGCGCCGAGGCTCGGGGCTCTTCTCCTGCAGTGTCTCGGAGTTGGCCCCCTCCCGGCGCAGGGCCTGCAGCAGCCTCTCTGCGCACCCCACCAGCCTGGCGGCAGAGGCAGCACCTCCAGCCGCACTGCCCCTCTTCATACTTCTCCGATGGCTCCTCTCGGTGCTGTTTGGGAAAACGATTTTTCCCCCCTGCCAGAAACAGATTTCCTACATTTCATCAGTCCACATAGACCGAGCGGAAGTAAAATGCTTACTTTTGCTGGTGGACGGCAAACACAATTGACACTGATTTACCCTTCAAACGGGGAGAGATTGTATTACAAGCCCTTGGCAGCAATTACGAGGTTGGGGCCAAGCTCCATCCCCCTCCTGGTCCCCCAAACACTAACCTAAGAGGGAAAGGGCCGGGGGTGGGGAAGGATCATATTTAGCTCCAGGGTTTGAACAGAGGCAATGGCTTTAGCACAAGATTAAAATAGGGTGTTGGAAAAGTTTTGCTTTCCTGGCCAGTGATTTTGCAGACTCAGAAGCATGGGCTTTCCAGTAACTTCGGCCAGCCTTCGTTCCAAATTGAACAATTGGATTTCTTACACTTCTCTTTAAATACCAGATTTTGAAAGAGGCTGCACTTATGGCTGTTTTCGCTTTACAAAAGGAAATACAATTCCACCCTTCCTTCTCTCAGTCTGGACTCGGCATTATGTGGAATGTCACAGACAATTTTCTCCAACTGTTGTTTATTAGTACATGTATTCTGAGAAGAAAAGTCTTGTCACGAAGTGGACAGATGTTCAAGTGCTTGCTTCACCTCTAATATACATGTGACCTCTTGCTGAGTGTCCCAATCTCCTCAGGTTACCACTTTCAATGGACCGTGATGAAAAGTATTACAACTTTTTGTTGTTTTGTATTCATGTTCATCAGTTTCATGTGCAGGTCCATTCAATGCACTTATGTAAGAGGCACAGGTATTCTGATCCTCTTTTGGATACCATTTTTAAAAAAGTAACTTATCTCCCACCCCACATTCTCACCTCCCAAAATAGAAACTACCTGTAGATGCACAATAGCAAAGTGATGTGCATAATTTAAGATATAATCAAAGGACACATTTTGCATTCATTGCTTTCATCTGGAAGTGGTTATTTGCTCTAAAACATCTAGATACTGCATCAGTTCTTTGCTTGTACTTGCAGTACAAATAACGAAAAAGTGGAGAAAACAGATTGAAAAGTTTGACAGCAATGACCTCCAAGCTTTTAATTTTAATTCAACTTGGTGTTGCAACAGTTAGCTTCATATTCCTCCTTGGCTTTCCAGAAGGAAAAAAAAAAAAAAAAAGGAGCCATCCTTGTTTTAAGGAGAAACAGCATTATAAAAAAGGCCTATATTACTTGCTTGGCTATACATAAGCAACAACAAAACATACAGAATGGGTTACTGATGAATTTAAGGAAATAACTGTGAATAAGAAAATGTAACCAAATCTGAGTATTCCTAGAGCCCCAATAAAGTATTTTGAATTTCTGAACCTGTACAATTTAAGTAAAAAGTCAAACATCCTTAATAATTTTCCATAATCAAACATCACCAGCCAATAAACGTTCATTTAAGTATCCTCAGGGTATATAACAAGAGTTAAAAAAATCCAACACCTTGGATTTTGAAAATTGTAGATCCTGTTCCTCTGCAGATATATTATTGTCACATTGTTCAATACTGATGTTATAAAAATCAAAGTGTAAAGCAATATTTTTGTTGATCCAGGGACAATGCTAAACCCAGTTTGGGAAAATAATGAAGCTTACAGAGGCATTGGTGAAACATAATCATTCAAATTACTCCCTCCATTTCCCTTCCTTTCAGGAATTTTTAATTTTGAATGGTGCGTTGTATCAGATTCCCTGTCTTTTTAACAAGAATGAAAAAGACAATGCTAGAAAAAAATACACATTTTTTTCCCTTAGCATCTAAAAGTTGTGCTTGAATAGTCTTTTGGTGACAAAAGAGTAGTAATACAAAAGATTTCTGAAGCGGCATCAAAATGGTGTTTTCATTTAATTTTTTTTTCAGAATTTGTAACAATTCCCATTTGATTTTTATTTTGTGTTTTTCAAAAGTCAAATTTTTATTTATGTTATTCCAGTCAGTCACTGACACATTGGGTAGATAATCTTTTTATCCAAGGATTTTCTTGCCTTCATTTCTCTCAACCTAAACATGTACATCTTGGGAAACCATAGTCCAACTGACCTTCTCTGAAGTGAAGGTCATAGAAGCAAATCCCTCCTCTCCTCTTGGGTGACAAATGTCTAAATACACTCTTGAAACTTGACAGCATAAAAAAGAAAAGCCAAGCCAGATTTAAAGAAAATATTGTTTACTTTTCTTTTTACCCCTTAAATATTAAAGTTTGGAGGACTTTAATATTGAAAGTTTCTAGGTTACCATGTGTTTGGGGCCTTCTAAACCTTCACCATTGTCTTGAATATGAACTGTGCCTTTTCTCTCAGGAATACCTTGGTCTGTGAGCATAATTCATTCTGGAAAACAACTACTCGTATTGCAAGACATTGCTCATTTACCACATTAAAATATATTAGAAATGTTTGCTCGTCTTGCATAACACAAACCAAGTTACTTGCAATCCAAGGCTTTACTGTATCTATATAGGTTTGAAATGAATAATAAAATTATTTACTTTTTCCTCTTATCTATAGGTTAGCCTCTCCTCTTTCTCTTTCTCCCCTCCTTCTCTCTTCTCTCCCTCCTTCATGAAATAATATATGCATACTCACTTATTCTGAAAAGCATGGTGAATATTCAATAGATGATAAAGATTAGAGGGTACTTTTGAATAAATCAAATAACATGGAACTAGACACTGGGTTAAAGTAAAATTAATTTCCAAATGTGACCAATAATTCTTATATCCCTAAATAGCATCAAAAGGGCTGTAGCTATCAAGTGATAGCCTTAGAAAGAAGTGGGAATAATGATATGGAAAGCAATATCAAGGCCTGCAGTGGTGGTGGAGAAATATATGAAGCATGTAATAAGTGAAAACCTTATTATACTTTTTATTGAAATATGTCTATATTTTCTACTTATCATCTTGGACCACAATATAGGCCTTCAACTGATATATAGAGAGAAATAATTTTTAATGTCATAAGGCAAACAAAAAGGATTTTATAAGTCCTAGTGTGATAATTACAAATACTGTTAGGAATAAAAAGATAATGTTATTACTTCTCATTGCCATTCATATATAAAACTACAAAGAATAAATTCAATGAGAGGAATTTCATGTGAAAATTCAAAATTTACTCTCAGTTTGATATGAAACTTAAAAAAAAAATCTATTACTCTCAAAGGAGAACTTTAAACTTTGAAAGTGCAACACAACAATAGAATAGATATCTGTTCCCTATTTACAAGACTCATATTTTTGCAAAATATGTTATAAGTGAGCATATATCTTCTAATTTTTACACAGGAGATACATTAAAAGTATTTCATGAAATATGCCATTCATCTCATCTAGTTTTAAATATCCTATGTGATATAGGCATTGTGTGATTTTACATATCTCACCTGAAGTTGGGTTGTCATTAAATAGTTTTGTGGTTTGTTTCTAAATCTTTTGTAAATATCTGTGCCATTCTAACTGGTCAAATTTAATATGCATGCTTAATATAAAACATTTTTATTTCAATAACCCTGTCTTTCCTTTGCACCGTTATCTCTAGCATCTAGAATACCATTGGGCATATAGGAGACACTCAATAAATAGTTGTTGAATGAATGAATATTATAAAAGAATCCAGTCTCTTGGGAAGCTTACTACTAATTGGTTATATTTTTATATATTGTCTTTAATTTAGTAGTTTGGAACTCAGAATAGAAAAAATCATGTTAAAATAACATTATAAATGATGGTTTAATTCCCAGGCTAGAATCATTTCATCTGGTAAAATGTAACTAGAGTTCAGTAAAACAGATGCTTGCCTGTGTGCCAGGCTTATAAATGAGGTCAGTCTGTGTCACTTGTCACTTCATTAAAAACCAAGGTTGATTTTGACTCAAGGTTTAATCATAACCAATATAATATGAGTACAATGAAAAGCAATAGAAAATATTACTACTTCAGTGGCTTTCAAACTTTGTTTATTGTGACCCACAATAAGAAATACATGGTGGAACAGACATAGAAACACATTCAGATATATACAACCAACACATGTTTCAGAAAATACCTTCCTAAGTTAATGCACTCTTTGGCTTTATTCTAGTCTTTTATATAGCATTCAGTTGAAAAGACATGTTGTTGGCAAACTGCTAAGTTTATTTCAAACCCACATTTTGAAAAAAATCTGACTTAGAAACTAAACTAAGGAGAAAATCAATCAAAATTGAGGTAGGGTATCAATGAACAGACGGTTTCATTATAAAGTCCAAAACAGATTGTATATTCATCATCGGCAGTAGACTTGACATGATGTAATGTCACAATACCCCAAACAGTGCACACCCTCACACCTCCATGCCTTTGCTCATGCTGACTAGAAACATCTTTTCCCTTTTTCTCCCTCTGAGTAAATCGGTTCATTCCTCCAAGACCAGCGTAATAGTTATCTTCTCTGTGGTTCTCTTGATCTCTTTGGTAGAAAGATTTCTGTGCCTCCATGTTTTGCCCTGAGGCTTTTCCCATCTCTTTTATGTCTCATTTATAATGTAATATCACAGTCATTTCCTTACACATCTTTCTCCCCTACTAAAACTGTGAGTCCCTAGAGAGCAGGCACTGGGTTGTTCATCTTTGCATATCAAGTCCTCAGCACAGTACAAAACCTCAGGTTGTTGAATGATTGAGTGAATGAATAAATGGACCATAAGGCTACTGAATATCTCAGAATAAAAAGCAGGTTTCCTTGGGTGATGGGACAGATAAGGAGGAACAACTGTGCCCATCAAAGGGGATCTCAGTGGAAATCCCTTTGTAAAGACCGTACCAGTTGTTGATTTTGCACCCTTGTGGACAGAAAAATTCCCATAATAAGATCTTACTGTCACATTTCTTGGAACTTTCTTGCAGTTAGACCTTGTTCCAATCATCCATTTATTTTTCAGAACATCGATAATGACCAATTGAGGATTACTTTGTTGAAAGATGAAAAAAATGGCTGAAATTTTCATAATTGAAACCGTAACTTATTTCACAAACATGAAACCTTTGCCAATTGCTGATTTACACGAAGCAGTTTGAGAAATGACTCTTAAAATTATGTCATGGAAGGGTTTTTCTAGCATCCAATAGTAGGCCAGGCAGCATGCCACGAGGGGTAGCACGCCTAGCCCAAAGTGATAGAACTGCACAGGAAGGGGTTGGAGTTAGCGAGACTTCTCTTGGCAAAAGGAAATGTTGCCATGATGCTGCTGTCACAGCCATTTGGACTCTAGAATCTTTTGCCAAAAGATTTCTCCAGCTATTATTTCCACCAAAGCTGTCCAGGAATAGATATATTAAATCATAAAAATAATAGTACAGTTAGCATAATAATTAAAAGTCCATATTTGGATTCTCAAAATCAGGGTCAAGTTTTAACTTCTTCTAACCTCACTAACTTGCTAAATTATGGGCAAATAAATTAACCTTTCTAACTAATAGCCCCTCTCTAATAGGCCTGCCTTGAGCATTATATAATACATGTAAAGTATTTAGTTTACTGTCTGACCTATAGCAAATGTGAAAGGGATGTTAGGTATTTTATTAATTGAGAACCTAAATCATCTTATTGACTCATTACAATAATCCCCTAAGATAGGGACACTACGATCACTACTGTCAGATAATTTTATGCATCCTTTCTCTGAATCCTTCTCTCCTCCCTAATTTATGGCATCCCATTGTATACCCTTTTACACATCCAGTGGCTTCATTCACTCATTCATTCACCAACCTTCTCTGTGCACTTGTTATATGAAGATGAAGTTGCAGGCCCAGCTCCCCAAGAGCTCACAGGTTAGTAGGAAAACAAAGGTCTATTAAATACCACAGGTAGGATTTAGACTCATGTCTTATTCTGAATGATTTGGAAGTCTGTGCTCATTGCCCTCCTTCGCTGCCTCATTTCCTCCCGTCCTTCCTTCCTTCCTTTTCTTTCTCCTTGCTTTCTATACATCTATAGTTTTTACCTCTGAAATAAAACCAAAATGAATTTATGTTCACACATTTACATGTGATAATCAAATGCTCTGAGAGAAAAACAAATGAATCATTTTTGGAAAAAGGAGACGGTTTCTGTTAGGTAACCAGATAAGCTGCCTCACAGTAGATACTGAGAGTAAATTTCTGACCAAGAAAAGTCAAGAGGTTTCAAACCCAACACAGAAATAATCTCTTTTCTTTTAGGCTTAGCTGCAGGAAAGGGTAGAAAGGAGTCAGAAAAGGTGTCTTTTTAATTAGCACCCATAGCCTGTGCAGGCTAAATAAACTAGAAGCTGAAAGAGGTTTATTATAAGGAACTGACTCACACTTTATGGAGACTGACAAGATCCAAGATCTGCAGAGTGGCTTGGTATACTAGAGAGACCCATGACAGCCAATGGTGTAGCTCTAGTCTAAAGGCTAGAAGGTTTAATACCTAGGAAGAGGCAATGTTTTCGTTTGAGTCTGAAGACAGGAAAAAGGTGATATTCCAGTAGAAAGGAAGTCAAGTAGGAGGAATACTCTCTTATTTGGAGAACAAGAGTCAGCTTATTTGGAGAACAGGAGTCAGCTTATTTACTCTATTAAGGCCTTCAACTGATTGGCTGAGGCCCACCTACATTAGGTCAACCTGCTTTACTCAGTCTACGAATTTAAATTTTATTCTCATCCAAGAGCATCCTCACAGAAACACCCAAAATAATGTTTGACCAAATACCAGGGTCCAGTCAAGTTGACACATAAAATTAACCACCACAGGAGAAATAGCTGACAAGGAACACTGGTACTGATTCAAACACTCATCATCCTTATGACTCTCAGCAATCTAAATTTCCCGTTTTCTATGCAGATTAATATGGTAGCTTGAAAATAAACATGCACAGCAAATTAATATGGTAGCATGAAAATAAACGTGCACAGCTTGAAGAAGACAAAACAAAAATAGGAAGGGTCTGACTGCATCCCATTTGAAATAAAGCATCATGATTGAGGTTCTGACATAAGCCTTCAGTACCAGAGTAGCATTTCTACATCAAAAACTGCTTAACCCATGAATACACAGTAAACCCATGAATACACAGTTCAACTACTCTTATGTAACAAATGCAGCCACTAACTCTTCCTGTTCTTATATCGCTACATATATTTGAATAGAAAATCAATCACAATCTTTTCTTTAGACATCTCTTTCCTTTTAAAGTACCATTTATTCTACTATGTTGTTTTCTAAAAGTACTATTTATTCCGCTAGCAATAAATTATTAAAATGAGGCATGATTTGTTCTTCCCAAGGGAGACAAAGTCATTAATTTTATAGAACTTAGATTTAACTGAAGTGAGACAGAAATTAAACAAATAAGCCAATAAAAATTAATGCATATATTATATCAGGTGATAATAACTGTGCTCCACAGAAAGATAAAATGGGAGTAAGGGTGAGAGAAAGTACTGAGAGATGGCAGAGGTATGGAAGGCCTTGCCAGTAAAACAACATCTGAGCATAGGTCCAAAGGAAGCAAGTGTGCTCCACAGACTCCTAAAAACCATTTCAGACACAGGAATCATTGGTGTAGAGTCACTGAGGCAGGGGAGTGCCACAAATCAAATGTTTCAGAAAACCAAGGTGGCTCCTATGGCAGAGATAAGTAAAGGGGGACTACAAGAGAATGTCAGAGAGACTGGGGTTTGGTAAAAGGAGGGTCAAATCCCTTAAGGTCTTGTAAGTCTTTGTAAGGACTTTGATTTTCTCTCAGAATTTGAGCAGAGGGATAACATGATCAGATTTATAGTTGAAAGCTGTAAACTATAGCTTACAGGGTGGAGAATAGATTGTAGGAGGACATGGGTGAGTGCAGGGAAAACAGTTTGGTGGCTATTATAATAATCCAGCTTAGAGGTGACAATGACATGGATGAAAGTGATTGCAATGGAGTTATGGTAATTAGATTCTGCATATCTTTAGTATGGTTATTCTCTTTCCTGTACACTCCTTTCTTCTTTCTTCACACAATGTCTTCCCAGTATATTCATTTTATAATGAGGCACATGAATTATGGTAGCACCAAATCCTAGTCTAGAATACTACATCATCCATGATATAGTTCACTATGGTTTTTATTTTAAATTTTATCACTGATGAATGGATATGCAGTGCAAGAGACAGACAAGGGGGGTTCCAATTTTTTTGTGTGTGTAAATACTTACAGAAACTATGATGCCATTTACTGAAATGGGAAAGACTTTGGGAAGAAGTTGTTTTGTTTTGTCATATCTTGTTTCGAGGGGAGTAGAATTGGGTTTCTAGTTTTGGACAAGTGAAGCTTGAGATGACTCTTTGATATCCAACGGAAGCTATGGGTGGTCAGTGGAGCCAGTAAGAGAGTGAATCAAAGATAACTAAGTCTTTTAAAAACAAATCTTAAGTGTCTTTACAAATATTCAGGTGTCTCTCTTCCTTTTTCTCACAACCACATCCGGATGGATGAAAGTCTCTCACCTCAAATATTGGAAAATTGCTGAATAAAAGTAGAAATACTAATTATCATTTCTAATTGTGTACCTACTGATTATTGTATAACTCTGGGGGAACCCAGTTCATTACTAAATTGTGAAACAAACTTAAATCCTAATAAAATGCATTAATAGTAATGTTGATTATGGGTCAAGACATGATGCTCACGTAATTGGGCTACCCAATTGGACAACCAAAGCCCTGGGGAGAAAGAGTATGAGGAAAAAGAGTGGTCAGGTGCTGGGAACCGTCAGCACCCCAATATATGACAAGGTTTCATGGTCGGTTATAGTCTCCACTCCTGTGAACCCATGTGCCTTTTCTCTACATCAGATCCTATAGGAGACAGTACTTTCACTGTATTTATGGCAAGTTCCTGTGGTACCCCAATGAGATAACTATGCAGCCAACGACGGGTAAGATCTCCTAGAAAAGAGGGGAGACAACCTAAGCCAGGCGGTAGTTCCGTGGGGACCCCAGGACTAAGAAATAGGGGACTCAAGCCCCTTGGAAACAGGCCCAGACCCCTGGCCACATAAGCCAAAAAGCCTGGCTGTGAGTAATTGATAATAACATCAATCTGTTAAGCTCATTTGCCTAAGATAACCACAGTGAAAAGTCTCCTTGGAGACTAAAAGTCTCCAGGCCATGAGATTTCCGATAAGAGACAACTTGCTGACCATGAGCTCTGTTAATCTATAGCCTTAATTGGATTCTTTGCCTTGTACATTTTGTAGCAACAGACACTGAAGCTATAACTCAAGTATATGCCCTGTGAGTCTTACTGCTGGAATCCGGGACTAGATAGTCAAGGTAGTCATGGTAACCATTCTTCAGGTGATATGTAGAAACTGAGTCTGGGTCATAAAGAGATTATCATAGATGAGATTATCCTTAAACATAGAAAAGGTCACAGTGTGCCCTGGGGAGAACAATTATAAGGAAGTAAAGACTAAAAGTCTTAAGAAAGAAAACTACATCAACACTTTGTGAAACTCAAACTTGTGATTGGATAATGGTCAAAAGTCCCTATAAAAAAAAGGACATGTTATTGCAATAAAGGTGTGACACTTTTTTCTCTTTAACTCCCCACGTGTCTCCACTGTGTCCCTTCTTTATTTTCCAACCTGCCAACACTGTCTCCACCTGAGGGAAACCCTGGTCTTCAGAGGCTGGCCCCCCACAGTGAGGACCCTGCAGGTTAAGAAAAGAAAATAACCTATAAAGAATCTCCTGTTCAGGAGATAACCAGATGTTTTTCTCCTTCCCTACTCTTTTCTCTCTTCTTTGCCTTTTTTTGTATTTAGAATTTAATTGGCTCTCTTATTCTTCATATATATAATGCGTGTGTGTGTGTGTGCGCGCGCGCGCGCGTGTGTGTGTGTGTGTGTGTGTGTGTGTGTGTGTGTATATATATATATATATATATATATATATATATATATATATAATTTTTGTTTTGTTTTTCTTAATTTCTGGTCCAGGAAAGTATGACATAGTAGGGTTTGATTGTTTGTTTTTATGCTGTCTCAATCCAGTTTTGAGACCCTGGGTCAAGTCTGGGCAGTTCCTTTTGTAAGCAGCCAACTAAGTCCGCACCCTAACCATGTCCCTTGTTGGGCTCTCTCTCTCTGGGCCACCATGAACAGGCAGTCGTCCTAATTGCCCTGTGGCCAAGTATCAGACAGCTAGGGAGAGCCCCAATACCCTGAAGGTCTGCAAAATTATTCAAATTAGTCAGTTCCAGGGAGCTCCAGAAAATTAACTAAATCCACTCAGCTTGCCATATAGAAGCTCCAACTTGCTGTTACCCTGTCCCAAGGTGCAATTTTCTGTGTGGCTCTCCCTGGCAGCCTTCTCTCATTCGGAGTTACAACAGACTTCTTATTTTCATCTGTTCTAGTGTCAGTATGTTTTGATGTATCCTGCCATGAAAAGAACTTTTAAATTTTATAAAACAGGAAGAGATGGAAACCTCAGTTTTTATATTCTCACTGCTTTCCTTTATTCACCTTATTCGCACTTCTAGAATTCCTTTTCTCTTATATGAGTGCCAGATTCTCCCTGCTTCGTTGCCCTTTTCTCTTACAATGTTCCTTCCTTCTTACTATTTCCTCCTGATAGAAATATCATGATCATACTTCCTGGTATGCATGAATTTCTGCATATTACCTCTAAATACTTTGTAAAAGGAAAAACTAAAGATTTGAGTTAAAAATATTACAATTTTAACAGAGTAATAATGAAACTGTCCAGCATACAGTATAAAAGCATGTAAATGCTTTAAGTAACATACACACACACAATCATAACAGAGACATCAGTGGGAGACTAGTAAGCAATACTGTGTGATATCCACTGAAACTTGAATTGTCTTTGACTATATATGCCATCAGCAATTTTCTCTAGCTCATACATCTTATATCTTATGAATACAGTATGGGGATAATTTTCATTTATGAATAGTGTTTTACCACTGGGTTGTGGGTTTGTCAAAACATAAGATTTACTTCTAGACATTTTCTAAGTTTTTACTCTATTCCAGTAATTCGTTACGGTTTACCTGGATTATATATAATACATTTTTTCCCACCAACATATGAACATTCCCTTAACAGTCATTGAATTTCTCCTCTATACAATTCTGTTCTATTTTTTCTTTCTTACATCAATCCTCTTTGCTTCAACAGATATCTATTTTCAACAACCTATGCCTTAGGCAGAGCTCCCTCATGTGCTGAATTAAGAAGAGTGAGTAGGTTACCCAACTGCCTTCATTAATGACATATGTTACTGTGACTCATAAAGAGACTGAGAAGCTTCAAGTTTCAGAAAACACAGCCAAGTTTAAGACCTAAAAATCTAAGAGAAGAATCAGAAGAAACATCAACAACTGGTATATGCTTTTGTTTTACAGTTTGTAGAAATCATGGCTGTGATTGAAATAAACATTTTTCAATTTATTTTAAAACATTTTTGTAGTCTTATTCAGAAAATATGATGCCACTTAAGATTTTTTTTTTTTTTTTTGAGGGCAGTGTCACTGGCCCTCATATGTGGGACCGAACCAGGGCCGCTGGCTTCCCAAGCCAGCGCTTAACCACCGCGCCACTCGGCCGGCCCAAGATATTTTTATTGTTTAGTAAATAAGAATATTCCTTTGAAATAACAGGAAGAAGGTATGATCCAACAAGCACAGGAATACAAAAATATACTATAGACAAATGTTTACTTAATACTTCCTCAGAATTATTAAATAATTTCTAAAATCTCATATACTCAGCCTTAAATATTGCACTAAATTTGCTAATTATATTGTAATATTTAGTCTTAAATATTTGTGCTAGACACACAGAGGGTAAGGAAATAAACTAGGCTCAGTAACAAGAAAGTGTATGATTTACATCTTATGGTTTGTTTAATTTATTTGCTGAGGGAGCAAAGGCCTGCCAGACCACACACTATTTTGTTTTCTTTAAGCCAGAGTTTATAAGTGGAATCAATATATGTATGAGAATTATATAAATGTCTTCATAAATAGAGATGCTAATTTTTTCCAAAACAAATTGGTGATTTCCACAATTTTGGAGTTTATGATTTCAACAAAGTGCAGTCATTTTTGTTTTTTCAATTTTGGAATTAAAGAGTAGATAGAGGCTTTGATAATTTTTTTGGAATGCTTCTTGCCCTATCATGAACTTACCTCAGAATGTTTTCTAATTTTCTTTCACATTTAGGAAATTTTAATTAACTGCCTTTATTAAGATGGGTACTACAGGAATACAAAGATGAATTAGACACAGTCTTTCCCTTGAAAAATTTTCCGTTGGTGAGGAAACAGATTTATAAAGAATTAGCCTAGGGCCGGCTGAGTGGCACATTGGTTACGAGCTGGCTTGGGATGCCAGCGTCCCCGGTTCGGATCACACGTATCAGGGCCAGTGACACTGCTCTCTGCAGCTAAGAAGGTGAACAACAGCTCCACCTGGAGCTGGGCTCCTGTGATTCCCCAGGACGCATAGCTGCAGCCCCTGCTTCAGTGGGCTACCATAGGCTACACTGAGTGGCTGGCAGCCAGCGTGAGTGGCTGGCAGCCGGTGTGAGCTGCCAAGAGCCGCTGTGAGCGGCCGTCCAGAGGCCAGAGACTGATCTGCCTCACCTGAGAAGAGCGCGATGATGATACCAACATGGGCCAGTGAAGCAATGTCCTCCACAACTGGACCGTAGAACAAAAAGACAGCAACTTGTCTATTCCCCTGCCCCAGTTCCCCAATGCTGTTCCCCTTCCCCAATTCCCCAATAAAATCTTAAAAAAAAAAAAAAGAATTAGCTTAATGCAGAATGAAATAAGTGCTAAATACAGATACAAACCACAATCTATGGAAGATCAAGAAGCTGCTAGGTCAGCATGTCTCTGGGAAATGGAGTAAGTGGCAGGAGAGGGTGACCCTTACAGAACAAGGTAGGGTGCTGAGCCCATGCTGGAGGTTTGAAAGTGTACAGTCTTAAGGGAATGGAGGGCAGTTCCCAGGAAAATGTGGGGGTTCGAGTGATAAAGGGTAATAGTGGGGATTTTATTTATTTATTTATTTTTTATTTTTTTTTTCCCACACCCACTTTTTTTTTTATTAGTTTTCAGTGTACAACACAATGCAATAGTTATACTCTTTACCCCCCAAAGTGAAAACCCCCCTACCCCAGTTCGCCACCCCACTCCCCCCCCATATCATACATATCCATCACAACTCCCCTGACTCGCCTCCACAGCATACTCCACATCCCGTGACCACCCACATATTCAGTTGCAGTTGGCATACAATACTATACAACATCAGCTTCAGGTGTACAGTGCAGTGATCAAGCCTCTATTTCATCCATGAAGTGGTCTCCCTAACAAGACATGTGACTATCTGACACGCCACAAAATTTTTACATTATTATATTCCCCGAACTGTGTTTCATATCCCTGTGGCAATATTGTAGTTGTCTATTTATGCTGTCTAATCCCTTCCGCTTCCCCTCATCCCCACCCCACTCCCAACTAGCAACCCTCAGTTTTTCCTCTACATCTATGAGTCTGTTTACTTTGATCGTTCACTCAGTTCTTCAGACTCCACACACAAGTGAGATCACATGGTACCTGTCCTTCTCCGACTGACTTATTTCTCACAACATAATAGTCTCTTCACAACAATATCAATTACATTCCCAGAACTGCCCCCATAACCCTGCGGCAACATTGTAGTCCCACATATACTGTCCAAAACCTTCCCCCTCTCCCTCTTCCCCACTCCCTCCCAACCAGCAACCATCAGTTTTTCCTTTATATCTGCTTGATATGACATCAATCTTCTTAAATTGTCTCTCTGGGTTAGCTTGTTTACCCCTTTCTTTTGTTTAAAAAAGTCCTTTGAACATTTCTTGCAATGCTGGCTTGGTGGTAATGAATTCCTTAAGCTTATTCTTTTCTGAGAAGCTCTTTATTTCTCCTTCAATTTTAAGTGATAGCCATGCTGGATAGAGCAATCTTGGTTGTAGGCCTTTATTTTGTGTCACTTTGAGTATCTCCTGCCACTCCCTTCTGGCCTGCAGAGTTTCTGTAGACAAGTCAGCTGTTAGTCTAACAGGAGTTCCTTTGTATGTAACCTGCTGTCTTTCTCTTGCAGCCTCTAGGATTCTGTCTCTGTCTTTAACCTTTGCCATTTTCACTATGATGTGTCTTGGTGTGGACCTGTTTGGGTTCAGCTTGTTTGGAACCCTCTGCACTTCCTGGGCATGTATGTTGATTTCCTTCACCAGTGTAGGGAAGTTTTCAGTCATTATTTTTTCAAATACCTTTTCAACCCCTTGCTTCTTCTCTTCTCCTTCTGGTATCCCTATGATTCGAAGGTGGTTGCGCTTCATCTTGTCCCATAGGGCTCTTAAACTATTTTCATTGTTTTTTATTCTTTGGTCTTTTTGCTGTGCCAACTGGGTGAGTTCTGCTATTTTATCTTCCAAATCGCTGATCCGCTCCTCTGCTTCATCTACTCTACTGGTGATTCCTTCGAGTGTGTTCTTCATTTCAGTTATTGTATTCTTTAGTTCTAACAGGTTGTTTTTTATGGTTTCCCTATCTTTCTTTATGTCCTCGCTAAGTTCCTTAAACATTCTTATCATCAGTGTTCTAAACTGTGTCTCTGAAAGGTTGGACCCCTCTGTTTCATTTGGTTCCATTTCTGGAGGTTTCTTCTGATCTTTTACTTGTGACATGTTTCTTTGTTTCCCCATTCTGGCTGTCGCTCTGGGATTGCTTTGATGTATTAGATAGATCACCAGGAGAGCCCTGGCTGGATCACGCAGGCACACAGCTCATGGCCCAACACTCACAGGAGAACGCCCAGTCTCAGCCTGTCCCAATCAGCCGCTCGCAGATCAGGCCGAGCAGCCCGACAACCAATCACCAGCCTGGCAACTCTGCAAGCGGAGTGTGGAAAGCAGAGACCCAAGGCGGCTTGCGTGCTCCCGCGTCTCAGTGAGCAGCCTGTTGGAGTCGGATCACTCCCACTAGGCGTTTCCCTGGCAACACAGCACAAGCCGAGCGGAGGGTGGGGATCCGAGGTGGCTTGCACACTCCCGGGTCTCAGTGAGCCGCTGTAGGAGCCGGAGGGCACCGCCCTATGTTTCCATGGCAACGCAGTATAAGCCGGGCTGAGGGTGGGGATCCAAGGCCGCAGGCGCGCGCGCTTCGCCAATCCCACCAGACCAATTAGGTCTCGGACCTGATCCTTTGTGGGAGGGCCCAAGCCCGACAAAATGGCGCCCTCCTTACACCACTCGCGTGCAAGCTCCGCACCACCGGAACAACAATCCAAAAACCTCCAGCCTTTGCACCAAAGGTGCTCAGCTCAGTCCGTCCCCGCAGGCTCCCGGCTCACACAGCCACTCCCTCCATCAGGAACCAGGTAAGTGCTCACCGGCGAGCAAGCCTGGGCGCCGGCCCCACTGATTCTCCAGCTGCTCTTAGCCTCACCAAGCTGAGGAAAGAGAGTCCTTACTAATTTATTGCCGGCTATCTTAGAACTCCTCTTCCCGGCAAAGGAGCTCTGGGCTGGTGAGCTTGGGGTGCGGCCGGAGGGTCTCTCCCCCAACCAGACAAGCTTCCCAATAGTGGGGATTTTAGATGGCCTCGAATATGATACTAAAAAGTTTGGACTCTTAATAATATAACTGAAGAGTCAATTCAATTAATTTTCTAACAGATTTGGTTATTAATTCATGTGTAAGTATCACACAACTACATATTTTACCTTCTGATGAAAATTTTCATTTTTTATCCACAAGGTAATCAGGGAGACACTTCATATTGGGAAGGAATGTCTCCTTTCTCAGAAAAAAATAGGTAACTTTCATATTATTTATTAATTATTTCTCATCACTTGGACCTACAAGTTCTTACAAGTTATTTTATACTTTCTTTTTTCTTTTTCTTTTATTTTATTGGGGAATTGGGGAATTGGGGGAGGGGAACAGAGTTGGGGAATCGGGAAAGGGGAACAGACAGGTTGCTGTACTTCTGTTCTTCAGTCTAGTTGTGGAGGACATCGCTTCACTGGCCCATTTTGGTTTTGTCATTGCTCTCTTCCCGGGTGAGGCAGTCACTCGCCAGCCATTGGACACCACTCATGGTGGCTCATGGCAGTTCACAAAAGCTCAAGCCAGCTGTCAGCCAGGTCCACTGCAGCCTACGATGTCGTCGGTGACTCATGGCAGCCCAGATCCAGGTGGAGCTGTTGTTCACCATCTTAGCTGTAGAGGGCAGTGTCACTGGCCCTCATATGTGGGATCTGAACCAGGACTCTGCTGCTCAGAGCTGATGTCCTAAGCCAACTCCTAACCAACAGGCCACTCTACCGGCCATATTTTATACTTTCTTTGAAAGAAAATTATTTAAATAATTTCAACTAGAGGGGTTTAAAAATATTATTGGACCATTAAGTAATCATTACCTCATAGTCTTTAGCCTGGTTTTATATTAAGCATCTTCCCCCGGATTACCTAATGCTTCCTTTACTATTGCAATGTAACAAACCACCCCAGACTTAGTGATGTAAATCAACTGCCACTAATTTTGCTAACAGAGTCTATGGGAAACATAAGACAGAGCACTGGAGTAATGGGTTATCTCTGTCCCACAATGCCTGGGTCTCAGGTGAAAACTCTAACAGGGATTGTGATAATCTGCAGGCTCTGTCACTCATATCTGGTGCCTGGGTTTGGCTGACAAAAGCCTCATGGTGGCCAGGTTTCCTGAGGGAGTATTGCTAGAGGAATGTTCTGCAAGCAAGCCATCCAGGAGAACCGGGTGGAAGCCGCATGCCCTTTTAAGATCTAGCCTCAGGAGTCACACAGTATCCCTTCTGCTATGCTTTATTGGGCAAACTGAACACAAATCCATCTTTTCAATGGCAGGAGTTTCAAATATTTCTGAGGCCATGTTTAAAATGGCCACACACAGTATCCCAATCCTATGACTATTGATTATTTGGAGTTTTCTTCTTTCTTACACTGGGTCTTGCTGATACAGCCTCTACTTTATTCAGTATTATATCTCTAGAACATAGGATGGCACATAGTATGGGTTCAAAAAGTATGAGTTGAAAGAGTAAAAAAAACTATTTTCGAAATGCATCTTGCTCACCTCATTTTCTTTCATCTTTCCAGTCCTCATCGATAGAATATCCTTTTCATTCCCCGTCTACTAATAGTCAGCCTCATTTTCTCTCTCTCTCCCTCTCTCTCTCTCTCTCTCTCTCTCTCTCTCTCTCTCTCTCTCTCACACACACACACACACACACACACACACAAATGAGAAAGAGGAAAAGAACCTTCTACTATCAATTGTACATAGATGATATACTAGTAACTATGCTAAGTGCCTTGCAAACATGATTTCATTGAGTCCTCATAACAACTTTATAACAAATATTATTATCTCCTCTTTTTGAATGAAAAAACAGACTCAGAAAAATTAAGTAACTTGCCTGAGGTAAACTTGAAAGCAACACTGGTATCAATCCCAGGTCCCATTGATTCCAAAATTTTGCTGAGCTCAACCAACACCTGCTGAACACCAATCATGGATTGGTGATTATGCTAGGAACCAAAGGTACAAAGACTTAGCCTTTCCCCTTAAGGAACTCCAAGTCTAAAGAAAGGAAATCTCACCATCTAAGAAAAGGTATGTTCTCTCCACTCCATCATCATACATTCCTGCATTATGTGAGATACTGCAGAAAGTGTTGTGAACATTAAAGATACCATTATGACACAGTCATCCCATTCAAAAAGTTTAAGTTGGGGCTAAGATGAATATCTACTTGAAAATGTAATTGGCCTCTGTGCTCTTGCCCTTTTTTCGAGAAGTCACCCTGCCCAATGAACCTGGTATATTGAATCCTTGTGGTGGCAACATACCTAGCTTGGTGATGGATTCAGTTGGCTTATATCATTAACATTTGGATCATAAAAAGAACCTAACTTGTAGTAAAAGGCAGTAACTAGAAAGTGAAAAATTATAGGCCAGTCACAAGTGTTATAGGAATCTGGAAGTGAAACAGGTTACTTTCTGCTGGAGTTATCAGGAAAGACTCATAAAAGAGATAACATATGATCTGGGCTTTGTAGCATAGAAAGACATGTTTCATGTGAAGCAAAAGGGAAGACAATGATTCCAGGTGTAAGAAACATTAGGCACAAAGCAGTTGAGAAAGGAAAAAAAAACAAGACTCTTCTGGAATAGAAATAAGACTAGTTTAGTCAAATTAGAGGTAAGGTGCATTTTTTTTTTAATTTTTAATTAAATTTTTTTTTAATTTTTTTGTTAGGAAATACCATAAAATAAAGCCTACATAGATTTCTAACTACTTTTGAATTCCTATATTACACAAATAATATTAGCTCCCTTTTTCTGAGTGCTTTGTGTTCTTCAGAGCTGGTGAGACTTATTCTACCCATCTATAGAAACAAATGAGCTAACAGAATAAAAAATAAAAACACAGATAAAAAAGAAGAAGGAGAAAGGAAGGAAGAAAGAAAGGAAGAAAGGAAGGAAGGAAGAAAGGAAGGAAGGAAGGAAGGAAGGAAGGAAGGAAGGAAGGAAGGAAGGAAATTTTAGATTTAGAAAGCAAACTTGGCAGTGTGCAAATACTACCTAACTAAGGCACTTACCATGGGTGATATATGAAGTTTTTTGATTTTTGGATTACCTTCTAAAAGAGATGTCATACACAAACAATTTAACATATTCAAATAAATGTCTTATGACTCTCTGTTTCCAAAATATCCCACCTTTCTCAGAATAGATTTTTCTTCTGGCAGTTTCAATTGCCTATTTCTTTTAATGCTGTGCTGGAAATCCTTCCAATTTCTTAACATCTGGCCATCAGATTAATATTCACAGTTTATGTTCCTTGACCATACACGTATAAAATGCAAGAACACATAGACTTAAAGTTGAAAAGACTTGGACTGCTAGAACTTCTGTGATACATTTAGTATACTCTAGGCTCTAAAAGGTAGAGAAGAATAAGGGAAAATTTTGCAGCTAGTATAGGCAATGAAAGGTAAATTAATCTTAAACCACACTGTAGAAATATTCACTTATCCTGTTAAAACTAAACTAAACTTTTTTTTTTCTTTTTACTGAAATCTGTAAACTAACTAAAATCATCACATTGGAAAGCTAGAGAAGAACATTACTTTAATAACTTCTTGTTATAATGAATTGTAGTTATTAGCTGATATTCTCATGGTTGGGCAGAGGATAAGAACACCAAATTGTTTTTACTTCACTAAATGAATAAAATCAAATGACTATTGTTTTTTTACAACCAAGAACACCAAGAATAAAAAACTTTATCTGAATTAGAAAAAGTTAAGGATGTTACACTTTTTTTGTTTTTTTCTGTTTTTTTTTTTTTCTTTTTTTGTTTGGGGATGTTACACTTTTAGAATTATAATTTTTACTAACAAAAGTGTTTACTATGAAATTTGACATCCTTATTTGCATAAAATTATATTGTTGATTACAATCCTTACCTTTGTAATATTTCAATAACATTATTATTTAGGAAAACATGTCTCTGAAATTTTTCTCAGTATTTCCCTTTATACAGTCAAATTTAATCTGCTACATAATTTTTTTAAATCTTGCCTTTATTTTTATCACTACTTCCCTCCTTTTACACCACAATACTCTCAGTAAAATTGGACCCAGGTACAGCATTAATAAAACACATGAATACCAAAATTATATAAACTAGGGGAAAGGTGAAGACACACATATTCTAAGATAATAAGAAATAGGGGCTTTTACCAATCAGATCTGCTTAAGTAAGGATATGCAAACTGTTAGAAAATTATAACATTCATTAATCCACCCAAAAGAATAAAGGAAAAAGGAATATTAGCTTATGGCATTTTTGCTTCAGACACCTTTCTCCTCTTAAATGGAGTGTTTCCCCCAATGAGATAGAATATTCCCTTTAAAGCCTCCCTTTATAGTTAAAATTTGGTAACTAACTGATAAAAACATTACCAGAAAGAATTTTTACATTCCCATAAAATGTCTCTGTGATATTGTGAATTCTGTTTTAATCACTTATTTGGCTTATTTCAGCCAGTTTATTTTGAAATGCTAGGAATCTTTGGGGATAACACTCCTTGACATGAATGATATTAACAGACTTGCCCAATCTAAGGGCTAAGATTAAGTCTGGAAGTTATTAAAAACAGAAAGTTACTTGATAACTTTTCCATCACATTTGCTACTCAGTAAGAGAATATTAATAAGGAAAATTAGATTCATCTGTTACCTTTTTAAGGAAAACTTCAAATGAATTTACATGTCTATATACATTTTATATATGCATATTTTTCTTTGCTTCCCATTTCCTTAGCTTTATTTTTTTATGTACTAATTCTCTTAGGACATTTCTTGTTATATGTCTGGAAACTTCGACCATCCAGAAAAAAAGAAGGTTGGAAAATAATGAAAAAAATGTGCTGAAAGAATTCATATAAAAGTTTTTGGAGACTTGAAAATGGGAACAACAGACACTTAAAAAGTTATTGAACCAGAAGAAAAAGACCTTTACTGGCAGGTACTTATATAGCAATATTCTGATAACTATGGGATAAAAATAAAGGCATTCAGACATTATTACAGAACTTGTGTCCATGAAATCAAACTTCGAACTCAAAGGAAAAAGAGAGATCTTTGTTCATATTTGTTGTTTCTTTCTGGATTGGACATTAGAAACAAAAAAACAACCAATTGTAAAAGAAAAATGATATCTTAAACATAAATTTAGCTCATTCATTTAGTTTAAATATCTTATTCTTAGAAATATTATCCCATTTTCTTCTGTACAAATTCACACATATACACAAAGGAGGGTGCATAATCTAGGTATTGACATATAGTCTCAAAACTATATATTACATATTCAATGTATGTCAATATGAATTTCATCATTGTCCCTTATATAGAGATTTCTTTTTTCAAAACAGATGTCCAAGTAGTGGAAAAATATAAAAATTTTAAAAGTCAGAGGAACCTCTTCCAGTGGAATCAATTCAAGTATTTAAGTAGTTTCTGAGTATTAGCAATCTTAGAGATATCAAATTATATGTTCAGATTCTAGAAACTGAATTAGATATTATTTAAGGAAAGGGAAAATTTCTATATGAATTATCCCTTTTGCGTAACTCAATTCATGTTTTTAATAATTCAGTGCTCATGGAATCATGATGTCTTTGGATTACCATAGTATTCACTATCTGGTCTGTTAACCAATATGATAACAAGGCACCCTGAATAGTGTGAGGAATGACAGTAGTCCGGGATTAAGAAAACAAGTTCATAAGACTTTCCCCATGAGCCATGTTTTGCTATGAGTTTTTGTTTTCTTTCCCAATTACCAGCATCAGTCTAAATCAATCCCAAGCTCCCATTCCATTCCAATGTAAAAGATATTCCCAATCACTTCAATGAGAATTGGCAGTTATTTTGATCCTCTTCTCCATTAAGATCTATAGATTCTTCATCAGAAGGAATTTTCATATCTGAGCACCACATTCTCCCACTCCTCAATATTTCCTCTACCACTTCCTCAGTGAAACTGCCATTCTGTGTACCTGGGCTATGGTTTCTAGTGAATCTCCATGTCTAGCCATTTATCTCAGCTGGCTACAGCCAGTTTCCTACATTGCTTTATAACAGATATAATCATGTCATTCCTGTGCTCCCAAATTGTCAACAGCATCTGAGTGTCAGTTGAACACATACCCTGTCCTTAGGGCAGCATTCTAAAGTCTTCACAATCTGAGTTCATCTACAAACACTTCCGGCTATTTCCCTTGATAAACAAGAGGTTTTCAGGATGATGGATTTCACTGACTCATCTATCTCTAGGTATATACATACATGTTTCTACACATATATATATATATTCTAAAGTACAGGTTTAAAATACTAATTGCAAACTTTTTAAATTTTTCCAAGAAAACACAAAATGACCATTTAATATTACCATTATTTTACAAAGCAATGCTTTTTTCCCCTTCACTTAAATTAATGACATTTATGAAAACATTTTACATTGTTCTGCCATATGTTTTTTATGTGTCAATAATAATAACAACTTTGTCACGGATTGGCAGGAGGGTATGACAATGACAGATATTTGGTAATCACGGCACTAGACTACTCACCATCCCCTAAGAACATGCTGATTGATAATGTTATGACTCACAGACTTATATAAGAATGGCTTAAAACTCAGACAACTGTTTCAGTCAAGGTCTGGGCAGGAAACAGGCACAGTCAGCAGGGATTTAGAAGATAATTAACAGATATATTTACAGAAGTATGGCCAGAGTTAAGGGAATTATAAGGCATGTCAGGACATTCAAGGTTTAGCAATAGGGGGAATTCCCTAGGGCCTGCAGTGTAACAGGTGCTATCAGAAGCTCAGGAAGGCCTTTTAGAACCTTTCAGAGGAAGACACCAGAACACTGAGGCCTTAGCAGAGAGCAGAGAAAGAAAACCCCTACATCTCTCTTGTCCTTCTGACTGCTTGCCAGTACCTCTCGTTTGTCAATTCAGCAGCAAGCCAGAGGGCAAGGGGAAAAGGCTGACAGTGTCAGTATGGATCAGGCCACTTCACCGTGCAGAGCAGAGCAAAGAAGGGAAAAAATGGGTGGGTGATATGGGAAGGACAAATGGAGAGTAACTAACTAGTCAACTACCTTTTTCCCTGTCCTACTTATAGAAACTTAAGGCAAGACTATTTGAATCGCACTGCCCTTTATTTGCCCCTTTCCTTAGCTGATTATGCTAGAATGCCTATGTTACAGCAATGCTTTCCAACCTTTTGCACCATATGGTACATGACAGTCAATCAAAGAGGGTTTGAGATGGGCCAGCTGAGTGGCTCAGTTGGTTAAGAGCTCACTCAAGAGTGCAGCTGAGCTCTGAGCAACAGTGGTTCAATGCCAGCCTGAGCTGAGTTGCCATTGAGTTGCCAACAGGTGGCAGGATGGCTCAGCTAAAAAAAAAAGGATTTGAGAATATAAAAGATGGTGAAAAAAAATTACTTTGCACTTTCTTTGTATGATAATATGAATAGATATTATTCTACATATTAAATATATATGAAACTTCCCCCAAAACATTTAAAACTCTGAAATTTTTTTAAGAGAAAAATTAAGCTTGCTTCCATGATTTTCTTTTCTTGCTGTGTTATCTTTATTTAGGGACAAAGACTCTACCAATCACATCACCTAGAGATCCTTTCACCCACTGCTCTGTTTGGCTGCCAGTCTCTTGTCTCTCTCTTCAGCAATGGTGAGGCGGATGCCCTTCCTACGGGGAAGAAAAATCCATGGTTTGTTGCCTTTGCCAAAAACAGAAATATTGAAGAGCCGAGTGCAAAGCTGTTTCCATTGGCATCTTTCACATGAACTCATCAAAAGGACCAGGGTGTTGCTCTATGCTGGAGATCACACCAGTTCTTCCCAGGTTAGCATCTGCAGTCACCATACACAGATTATCACTGTCAAGCTTGATGAAACTGGTAATTTTGCCACTGTCCAATCAGTCTGAGTGGTGTCCTTCATCTTGATGAGGGTACCAGGGTGCGAACATCATGGGTCACCAGAGGGATTCCTTTTGTGCTCATAAAGATCTTTTTCACTTTGCGCAAGTTGTACTTGGCCACCTGCGGTGTAACGTGATGAACAGCAAAGCGACCCTGGGTGTCCTGGATCAGACAGAAGTCCTCTCCAATCTTGTCAATACCGATGACATCCATAAAACCATCAGGGGAGGTTACATCAGTTCAGACCTTGACATCAATGTTAATACGCATAAACTGCTGCACTCAGGTCTTCTTGACTTCATCTTCTGTTAGGGTATGTTCAGTCTGTTCCTTAGGAAGATGATGAGAGGGAGACATTCTCTCAGCTTGTGGGATGAAGAGCAAACACGCCAGTCAATTTATCCATCTCCAATGCGTTGGAGTCGGTACACACATCAGATCCTCTTGGGACCATGAGCCATGGCTTTTTAAATATATATATTTTTTTATGTTTGAAATGGTCAGTCACAATTTTTGATGAAGATTTGTGAATCTTTATCAGATCACCTGAAACCTATATAACTTTACTAACCGTTGTCACCCCAATAAACTTTAATTAAAGAAAAAAAACTACAAAAGAAAAGATTGTAACAAAGCTCTCTTCATATTCTTGAGAGTCACCTTTTACTAGAAATGCTGTTGATGAAATAGAGAAAACCATTTTTATAGCCATTCAAAATTGATAAGAAATAATATTATATTTAAAGAAAAGCTCTTTTCTTTTCCTATAAAGGCATTATGTTAAATATCACTATGATAATGCAAGTGAATTACGAATTCAAAGAAAAATTTTCATATCAAGTATTTCAAAGTTTTCACATAGTTCTAATTTTCAGAATATACATACATTGTTAGAGCAGTTTTTCTGCCTGCTAGCTTTGAGGCCACCTAAAGTCACACCTGCTGCAAGTGACAAAGGGTAGCTCAGATTTGTGAAAACAGAGATTTGAAGCCATCATCTAGACCTGTGCCCACAAGGAGATGCCATCCTTTAATCCCTTCTCCAATACTGTCCTCTGAACTCACTACGGTGTGTCATGTCTGTGTTGGACATCTGGAAGTCTTCCATTAACTTTTTGGGGCTCTTGTCCATAATAAATTACAATGTATACTCACTCTAGACACTAAATAGATGTCCAGGCAGTAGAGCATGTCCAAAGAAGTACTGAAGGGTGGATTGTCACACCTCTTTTATCTCTGTAATGAGTCTAGCCTCCCGGGCATCGCTCATATGCCCCAAAGCCAAAGGAAACCAATATCTCAGGCATAATATTGTAACCCTTCTTCTGTACACTGATTGGGAAGCTCAGAACCCAGAGAAATATGTGTTAACCATCCATTAGCTTTCTGAAAATAATTCTAAAGGTAGGAAAGATATACATAGTGTGTTTTTCCTATCCAGCATATAAATTAATATTTTTGAGATTTGGTGTGGGGTTCTACAGTTTCATCAGGGACTAGTGATAATAACCTTGGATACAAGACAAGCCCATTTGTTCCTGGAAACTTAATTGTCAGATTCCCTTATATGTGCCTAAAGTCCTCTATCCATTATAAGTCACCTGATGGTTTTTCCCCTTTTGTAAGGGAAACAAGTTTAATGAAGAAATTTTGATTTCACTGAAATAAATCCCACTAGGATCTATATTCCCCTGTCTCAGAAATATAGTTTGCATTGTCACAAAGAAATGGCAAATATATTTGCAAAGTTTCTATGTGAAATATCTCTTTAAAAGTCATGTCAGCTTACTATATTTATTGTTGCTACTAGAGAATATAGAGAGAGCTACCCTAGCCCCTATCTTGACTAAGGTGGTGGAGTCAGGATCAGGTATAATCATTACCCATAATATTTGCCCTCAGAATGATTGTAAATAGGTCAAAACATTTTCTTCCCATGAAGCAGTGTCTGGAATGAGGGGAAATCCCTTTATTTCTTCTTTGCCTGAAGATGTGGAGAACAGGTCTGTCATATAGGAAAATACTATTTCAAAAAGCAGAAAGCTGAAATTCATATGTGAATATAATATTGTTCAGAGTAGAATAAAAGGACATCAAAACACTTCGTTTTCATTTGTCTTACTGTTACAGTTTCCTGTAATTTGCAGTTTATTCAAATCTTAAAATAACCAGCCATTTAGGCCTAACCTGGAGTGTGTAATCAACTTGATTTTTCAAATCTTAGCAGTCCACTGAACGAGATTGCATTGGAAACCTCTCAGGACCAAGAGTAAATTAGAGCAGCAAGCTGCCTCTTTCTTCAGTTAAGTTTTCTCCAACACTGCCCATCATGACATTAGTAGTTGCTCTTTTATATTTGGGAGGAGTGGAATTGGGAGCAGGCATGAGAAAAATGTATACTTCAGGCACTTACATAATATTGACAAAAACAACAACTGATGTCTGTTAAGCATTTATATGTACCACATAGGGTTCCAAAGGGCTTATATTTGGGTGCATTTAGCTGAAAGCAGCAGAAAATAAAATTGAAACTGGCTAAAAAAAAAAGGTGAATATATAAGGTTATAGTCTTAAACATGGTTAGTTTGAGGGTTGTGTAAATTTAATGCACTCTTTGTGGTTCTGAAATTCTTCTGGCTCTCGGAAGGAGATAGCTGTTTCAGCTTTGGGCTTTATATAAATATATAGCAATATTAAGAGGAAGAAACTATCACTTAAGCATACCTAAATATTCAGCTTGAATAAACCTACACAGTCTATTAACAACTATTTCTTCATTCTGGTCAGCGTTCATGCTCTACAGACTTTGAATAATAAGAAACATATTCTTTGAATCATCTAGGCCTAATTAATTGAAACTGATTCACCTGGCTATTTCTGAACAAATTTCTGCCATGAAAAAAGTGCTATAATAGATAGGGTTTCTAAATTAATTACTGAATTAAGAGAATGTTGGATTAAAATGATTGGCCCCAAATTATCAGATCCTACACCCTGGAGCTGAGCTGAAGTCAGGATCACAAATTGCATCAAAAGGAGTGAGGGTGATGGTAGAATAAATATTAAAAGGTAACTAACCATGATATCAAGAATGTCATTTTACATTTATTATCTAATCTTTACCAGAACCCTATGAGGTAAGCTATTTGTGAAAGTCTCTTTTTCCAATCATTCATTGTTTATGATGCTTAACTCCCATGGTTTGACTGATACCGTGTTTTAACAAAATCTCCTGAAATTTGCCCTTCCATTCTCTGTCCTAATTATTGTACCGCAGGAATTCAGAAATAATAACCAAGAGTGGGAGGTTGGTACTGGTATTTATAGCACACACTATACACATTCATGTCTTTGTATAGAAGTGCCCCCCTTATCTGAATGAGATGCATGCCAAGGCCCCCAGTGGATGCCTGAACCCATGGAAGGTACTGAACCCTGTATACACTGTTTTTTCCTATACATACCTATAATAAAGTTTAATTTTTAAATTAGACACAGTAAGTGATTACTAACAATCACTAATAATAAAACAGAACAGTTATAACAATATAATAAAAGTTATCTGAATATTGTCTGTCTCTCAAAATATCCTATTGTACTGTACTCACTTTTCTTCTTGTGATGATATGAGATGACACAATGCTTATGCAATGAGATGAAGTGAGATGAATGACTTCAGCAACCTCAACATATAATTTTTTTCCTTTTCTTATTAAGTCAAGAACTTTCACTTTTTCACTTAACGCAAGTACTTTACAGCTTCTCTTTGGCACATCTGAATTGTCAGCATCACTACTCTTGCACTTTGGGGCCGCACTGAAGTAAAATAAGGGTGACTTGAACACAAGCTCTGCAATTCTGGATCTGATAACTGAGAAGGCTTCTAAGCGGCTACTGGGCAGATAGCATATACAGAGAGGACTGCTGGAAGAACAGATGATCCGTGTCCTGGCCATGTCTGAGCAGGACTGCGGGAGATTTCACTGTGCTACTCAGAATGGCACACAATTTAAAATGTATGAATTATTTATTTATGGAACTTTCCATTTAATAGTTTCAGACTGTTTTTCACTGCAGGTAAAATGAAACCAAGGAAAGCAAAAACCCCAGATAAGGGGGAGGGCTACTATATGCTTTACCTTATGTTATTTCTCTCACTTGAGTTTTCATATATTCTGTGATTGTTCAGTTTAAGGCCTAAACAAAGTAGTCCTTTATAAAGTCTTCCTAGAATTCTCCTGTCAGCTTAAATCTGGTCTTTCATAGCAATTTTAAATTCTTACAAGTTTAAAAACACTTAAAATCTGTGCTTCTCTCTACCCCTGCCCTCAATAATGTACGTTTCTTAAAGTGAAGGGCCTTCTCATAGTTATCTTTCAATCCCTAACACTTTACACATAATAGTAGCTTAATAAATGATCATTGAATTATGTTGAATTAAATGGAACATTGCAGAGAAGTTTGAAACCCTTGGCTTTTCTTTCTTGTAAAGGGGAAAATTTCGTAGACATTATTTATGTAACTAAAAGAGGCTTAGGTGAAATATGTATAAATTTATATATTATAATGCTCAAGTGAGGATTTACAATAAAAATAAAAATTTTAAAAAGTGAAAAGATATGAAGCTAAAGTTATTCAGCCCAATTCTTTTTTTAAAAAGATTTTATTGCAGAATTGGAGGAGGGGAACAGCGTTGGGGAATCGGAGAAGGGGAAGGGGAACAGACAAGTTGCTGTCTTTTTGTTCTTCAGTCTAGTTGCGGAGGATGTTGCTTCACTGGCCCATGTTGGTATCGTCATTGCTTTCTTCCCAGATGAGGCAGATCGGTCGCTGGCCTCTGGATGGTCGCTCACCGTGGCTATTGGCAGCTCACGCTGGCTGTGGGCCACTCACTGTAGCCTACGGCAGTCCACTGCAGCAGGGACTGCAGCCTACACCATCGCCAGGGCTTGCAGCTCAGCTCCAGGTGGAGCTGTTGTTAGCTGTAGAGGGCAGTGTCACTGGCCCTCATATGTGGGATCCGAACCGGGGCCGCTGGCATCCCCAAACCAGCTCTTAACCAATGAGCCACTCAGCCGGCCCTTCTGCCCAATTCTTGCTAGTATGTCTCACTTTTGTCCTGAACTGAAGGCAGGCTTATTTTGTTCACAACCTTGAAAAGATTATGCTCTCAACTCAAGTATATGCAAATTGTTTCCTTGGCTTTAAAAACTGTCCTCAACACTCATCTTTGAGTTTGTAACTGAAAAGTCAGTTTCTTAAAGAGGCCTTCTTTATCACCTAATCCCACCTCCAGAATAACCTCCTATCATATTTGAGGTTATTTAATTTCTATCTTGAATACTAGGAAATGAACTCCTTCACTAGGACAAGGACTGCATTTATTTATTTACCACTAAATCTCCAGTATCATACACTATGTGACATAATAACTACTCAACATAAGAAAACATGAATGGGCTGGCCGAGTGGCGCGGTGGTTAAAGCGCTGGCCTAGGAAGCCAGCGGCCCAGGTTCGGGTCCCACATCTGAGGGCCAGTAACACTGCCCTCCAAAAAAAAAAAAAAGGAAACATGAATGAATTAGTGAAGCCTGTACATTTGCTAAAGCTAGACTGCACATTTGGCTCAAAGTTTCTAGTTGCTAATTAAAAGAATTTTAGGATATGGTATCCTTAAGATAAAATCAAGTAACTATTTTAGGACCAAACAAGAGTTTGGGCTTACTGAAAGTATCAAATAATAAAATTAAATTAACAGCACAAGCACTGTTGCTTCCTTGCCTTTTAAAGGTGTGAGAATGCTTGTTTTAACAACTGAAAAATGACTCTTTCCTCTGAAATTTCTCTTTTCCTTTTCTGTTAAAGCAAAACAAAACACAATACCAATTCTCATTTTATTGGCATGATTTTTGTTGTCTTCAGGATTGGAAAGAAATTGAGCTCAGATGAATTATTACATCATCAACTTCAGTTAAGTTAGATATTGTTGTGGGTTTTTGTACAACGAGACTCCTAGAGTTGGCAAATAAATATTTGTTGAATAGGGAAATGAGTGACTCATCCAGATGACCGTTCAGAACAGGGTCCTCCTTCCTCTCTCTTCCCACGATTTTTAGCCAGTCATTCGTGTTACATGCTTTTAAATGTCATTTCTCTCAATCAGTTGTTTATTTGTGTGAAATAGAGTCAACTAAGCTGTTTGGCTTTGGAAATTATGAAAACAAAATAATAGTGCACTTTTGAAATAAAATTTTAAGTTCCTTTAAAATTGTAATAAAGTATTAATCTTTAAATTTACTTTTGTTTCGATTAACCTGGACTTCAGCTCTAAAGAGGAAAGAACAACGTCAAGATCCAGACTTTAGCATAGTGTCTGGCATTAATTGTAGCCCGTGCATTTTTACTAAACAGAATTGAACTAACATTTTCATTTAGTAACATTTTCTTGTATGTCTCTGGCGTTACCGAGTTATGATTAACCGCGTTATGAGAGCACAGATGCTCTCAGCCAAAAATCAGGAAATTTCTAGTAGGGGCTATTTCCAAAGCGAAAGGAAACACGGAGCCTTTTGTGACTAACAACATATTGCAGGCAGCTCTTAGAATTCTCGCCAGGATGCCCTACACCTATTCTCCCCGCGCTAAACTTCTCCGTAACATTGGTGGCGACAGTAAAGCCGTCGGGCCATTTCTCCAGTTTAAATTTCCCCGAGTCTAGGTACCCGGATGGAAGCCGCGCTGTCAGATTGACTGGGACTTCGTCCAATAGAATTGCAGGTAGGCGTATCATTTCACGGACACTCCAATCGGCACGCAGGGCGTCGCTGTCTCCAGGGCGAAAGCGGAAGTACGGCCCGTGCGCGCCCCTATGGAAACGCTCTCGCAGCACCTGGAGCGCTTCTCGGAGGTTTTGGCCGTGTCCCGCACGGCCCACGTCAGCCGCTGGGACCCCGCCACCGTGCGCAGGGCCTTGCAGTGGGCTCGCTACCTGCGCCACGTCCACAAGCGCTTTGGCCACCATGTCCGCATCCGCACGGCGCTGGAACGGCGGCTGCAACACCAGTGGAAGCAGGTGGGCGGCTTGGGGCCCGCTTCAGTCCCCGGGTTGACGGACTTCCGGGCCTTGGAGCGCTGCGACCTCCTGCTGTCTCAGCGCCTGCTGGAGAACCCGGCCCTCGGGGATGCCGCCTTGCACAGCTTGCTGCAGGAACTCTTTCCCGGTCCTGGCGCCCCGGACGCCGACGAAGAGACGCTGCAAGGCCGCCTGGCCCTCCTCGCCCGCCGCCGGTCTGCTGTCCACCTGCTGCGCTTCAGTGGCGATGGAGAGAGCTCAGTGATCCAGACTCAGGCCGAGCTGCTGCTGGAGCGCGTGCAGGAGGTGGGCAGGGCCGACGCGGAGGGCGCCGGCAGGTTGCTTAGCAGCCTGTGGGAGCGCTTGCCTCGGGACAACTTCCTGCAGGTGCTGGCGGCCGCGCTGCTGCTGCCAGCGCCATCGCCCCCGCCCCCCAAAGAGGCGTTGGAACTGGGCCGCCCCGAAACGCCAGGGGAGGGGAGTGGAGAGCTGGTCAGTTGGCTTCTGAGGAAGTCGGATCTCATGGCTACTTTTTGCCGCCATCTGCCACCCGGGCTTTTAACTTCGGTGGCAGGCCGCCACCGAGACCTTTTCCAGGCCTATCTGGGTCTGCTGACAAGCTGGGGTCGACGCCTGCGCTACGATCTTCAGAAAGGCTTTTGGGTCGGAGCCGATGCCCAAGATGTGCCCTGGGAGGAGCTGTACGGCCGGTTTCAAAGCCTCGGTCAGGCCCCTTCACCCCTGAAAGATGAAGTTCGAAGCGCCCTGGAGTCCTGGAAGGCGCAAGACGGAGGCTTCGACGTCCCTGGCCTTAGCATCTGGACAGACCTGCTGTCAGCTCTTGGGAGTGCTGCATGATCTTGCATTTGGGAAGTGCACGTTTAGGTCTCAGCCCAGGCCCCCGTTCTCCCTGGGCCGTGTGCTGTTACTGATTACTTCAATATCTGGTTTACAAAATTAAAAGTCCAGTGTTCCCATCAAATCTTCTAGGTCCAAAATATTATTTTAGGTGCTAAGCTATAACAGGTGTAGTTATCATTTACAATTATAAATATGTAAAAGTAACTGGCTTGGGGTGCCATGGGTTCTCTGGATAGCGGAGGGAGCATTGAAAGTGTCCTTAAAGCCATGGAATTAATAGTTTGCTTTTTCGAAGGTCCATTTTTAAGAATGCGGAAAAGTACTGTTCAAAGAATAAGCAGCTCTAAAGGGACAAACGACACTTTTTTTTTTTTTCTGTCAGTATGGTTTACTTGCCTAGGTTTGTTTTGTTTGGTTTTTTTAAAAACCCCCTTCCCCCCCCGCCGCAGTGGAGAGTTTTCTTTAACCAACAGCATGTGTTGTCAAAAATGGTTTGAAAAACTAACTGGCCTGTTTGGAGTTTAAACCCTGACTTTGGCCTTGGTAACCGAATGTACTAAACAATTAACCATCCTCAATATTAAAATTCTTATTCAAAAAGTTTGTCCCTCATTTCTACAAATTGCTACTCTGAATTTGAAAGAGCAAATAGTAATTTAAAGCACTGACTTAAGGACAAGCAAAAAAAACTTACTTCAAGTGTAGTAAATACAATATATGTCTTTGGATGTTAATTTAGCGTTTGTTGGAAAAAGAATCAGAAAACTTCTGAATTAGAAGGCCCAAATTTTAGTGCTGCTTCTGCCATTGACTAGGTTAATAAATCACAACTTTGGTGTTACAGTTGCCTCATCTGATCTGAAGTATTTAGAGTAAAATAGTAAAATTTCCTTATTTTTCCTTTGGTGGCTATCTTGCGGGGACAGTTTAGAATTTTTGTTTAGTGTGTATAGGAACCTAATATTGTGAGTTTACCCGGAAGCTTACCAGACATGGCAGAGTGATTCCCAATCACAAAACTTAAAAGCAACTTATTTATTTTTGTTAGAGGGTTATAACTGATTTCATCAAGATATTTTTGATCATATCTAAGTTAGTTGGTAATAAGATTCTTTGGAAAACATTGATATTTAGAAAGCTAATTTCTAATTCCATTCCTGGAATTAGAGCAAAGACATTGAATAATCTTGTAGAATGTTTTATTCTATAGTAGAACCCGGAGTAAACTGTTCTACTAGCAAGTACACTTTTCTGGCTGTTCCTAAGATAATACTAGCAAGTTCTTATTTCCTGTGGCCTGATTCCTTTTTCTAGCTCTAATTTATGTAGACCATCCATTAATTGCATTTGTCATTAATGCAAGAATAAAGGCAATTCCTTTTGTCAGTGACATGACACACACTTGATTTCAATCTATGGAAACCTGGTGTCTAAGGTATTCTCCCTCCTGAGGGCATTTTCAATTGCCTCTGTCAAAGTAGTGAACACTGTGTAGGGCCACTTGGGCAAGATTCCTGGCTTAACGCAAGAGTTTTGGCTTCAGTTACCCTACCTTGTGGCCTGCTCAAAGCATCGTTTCCAAATCCTCTTTGCATGCTACTCACATCTCTGCTTTTGGAGATAGACATGTATTGGGGGTGGGGAGTGGGGATGGACTGGAAATTTCCTTTATTTCCTGAAATTCCAACAAAAGCGTTAGAACCATGTTTTATTGAGAATTTACATGTTTGTAACAGTTCAGCCCTACTGAACACGTAGTCAAGGCTTTGCCAGAAGTAGAGGTTCTAGTATTCTCTTTAACTCACGACAATCAAATTTCATTCCTTAATACTCCTTTGAAATAAGCCTTGTCAAAGTCACCAATCAACTCCATGATGCCAAATTCAAAGGACTCTTTTCTGGTATCAAGTTACTTGACCTCTCAGTGACATTAGACATTTTGAGCACTCCCTTTTGGAAACTAGGCTTGAAATTCTATTGTCATAACTTACCTGACACCACTTTATCCTGGTTTCCTTTTACATTTGTAGCTTTTTCTGTCTTGTGTTCTGGTTAACTCCTCCCCTAATCAACCTTTCCTGGGATTTCTCAGAGTGTAAGTCCGCTTCCTCTTTAGTGTACACTGTGATCCCATGTGATCTCATTCATTTCCGTGCCTTTAAATGTTACCAGTATGCTGCCAATTGCACAATTTATATCTGCAATCCAGAGATCTCATCAGAGCTTCAAGACAGATATCACCATTTAAATGTCTCACATGTCTCTCAAACCAAACATCCAAAACAGAATTCTTAATATCCCCACATAAGCCTGTTTATTCCCATGTATTTCTCAGTAAATAGCCTGAAATCTGGGAAGTAGCCTTGAATTCTTCCTCTTTCCTAACCCTCACATCCAGTCCGTCAACATAATTCCCCTTATCTCCATGTCCACTCATCTTCCTACTGGGTTTCCCCGAAAATAAGACCTAGCCAGAGAGTACGCTCTAGCATGATTCCTCCAGGATATGGAGGGTATGCATCCCTCACATGAGGGTTTTAAGACCTGTTTCAGGGAGAAGGGTGCCTTTTCCACAAACTCTTTCAGCTTAAAATATTCAGTATCTCAACGTGCCATATTTTGGCACCTAAAATCATGTGAGGGCTTATTTTCCAGCTAGGTCTTATTTTCAGAGAAATGGTAGTACAGGCTAGGGTGACCATGTATGAGTAAATTCTTGTTGGATCAGGACAGACTTGAGTTATGCCTGTTGTCCTGGCATGATTAATACAAGTGCCCCTTTTTATTCTCTAAAGTTTCCTGGTTTGGCTGATAATTTATATGGTCACCTATCCATCCCATCTCTGCCAGATCACTGCAGTTGCTCTACTTTATTGCACCGCTACAACCCATACACACCACCTAACAGTTCAACTAGTGGACTCAGTCACATTCACTGAGAAAGATGAAGTAATTGGAGGAGAACTTAACACAGACTTCTACCACTACATCGATCTACACCAGCATCTGTACCCACACACTTCTTTTGTTTGCTGCAGTGATAAGCTATTCTATATTAAGCCAATTTCTGTAGATTCCAAAAATTCCAGACTCCTTTCAGTTCTTGGAAGAGGCTGAGCTTTTTCCTGTCTTAGAACTGTGCTTTCATTATCCCTTCAGCCAAGAATGTTATCGCCCAGGTACTTCTCAGCTTAATTTCATTTTCTCATCAAAATGCCTGTGTCTATATCTCACCTTGTTATTTTCCTTCAGACCAGCCATTTTCCTATTAATTATAGTTGTATTGTTCATGTGGGTCCATCTTTTCCACTAAAGTATAAACTCAGTGAGGACATGCATGACTGCCTCTGTTTTGCTTGAACATCCAAGACCTTCACACTATATTGACATACATTAAGTAGGTGATAAATATTTATGAATGCATAGGAATGGAGTAAATGAAGGAATAGGAATGGAGAAATATATGGGTCCCCAATATAATAGTAACATTTCTAAGCTACAACCAATCTGAAAAATCTTCCAACACTTCTTTGTTGCATTTGAGTTGGATGAACATAAACCAATGACAATATTTAGTTGCTGTGGTTAGATTGCCTAATTTTACTTGACCTTTATAGCTCTTTTATACATTCTTTTGAGCTCAGAAACAGTATACCAAACCTCTAAAGTAGTAATCAGTTATAAATAGAATGGCCCATCTTCTCTAGCGAATTGGTATTCAATTTAACATAAATTAGTTAATGTAAATCTTCCAGGAAGGAACCATTGATTTTATTCAAGAATTAATTGGAAATGATCAATCACTATATTAGAAGTGTGGCAGTAGCATCATTTATCAGATACTAATTGTTATAGTGGGCCAAGAATGCCCTTTTGGCTTAGAAATATGGTGGCCCTAAGGGAAAGTAGCTTAAATAATTAAAATAATTAATGTGTATACAACTGTCCTTTGAAGCTTCATTGCTCTTAATATTAGGGTAAAGGTTTGAGTTCAATGGAGCTTATAGTATTTTAAAGCCTATTGTTTTATTCTTTTAATTCATGAATGATCAGGATTTAAATCTCAAAAATGTTTTATATGTAGTAATTCAGAAGTGGCAGCATAGGGATATAAAATGTGAAAAATCAGTTTATATTTTACATTTACATTTATACGAACAGCATTATGATGTGAATGAGGTTTGTTATAATCTCAATGTTAGGGATTTTTTTTTAAATTTGCATTTAAAATTTGGGTTTCACACATCAATATTGAAAATAAATTTATTTTAAAAGCAAATTTATTTATCACCAAAAAGTCTCCTCACTTTATATATAACCAGTTTTATATTTGTGTTGCAAAATTTTACTCATTTATTTATTCAATAAGCATCGATCACCTACTTATATGTTATACTATAATTTACTGTGCTAAAAAAAAGTTTACAAACCAATTTATTTGGCTTATATATTTTTATGTTATGAACCCAATTTCTTAAATTATGTCTAGAAAGCAATATGTGTAGATCAATATTGGGTATTTTACCCTCCATAATTTTTCAAAGCTCTATGGGATAGCTGTTGAAATATTCATTGTTATACCAAGGATCTGACACGTTATCAATACTTATTTGGTAAGTTACACTGTTTGAGGCTATGCATATATTTATGAGCATTGATAATATACCAAAATGGAATAAGAAAAGAGTACACTGTTAGCTTTCACTGAATATAGATGCACCCATGAAAAAATGGGTAAAAGTTTTTTGCTAATTTAAGACACATTAGGTATCTTAAGAATATTAACTGATTTTTAATCCATAATGAATGTTAAGAACAAATTTCAAAATAATATATCACTAATTAATTCACTATCAAAATGCAGATGAGGAAAAAATGCAGATTATAAATTATTTTATATCTCTTCTAGAGTTAAAGAGATCTCATAATTTTGTAACAAATATTCCTGGCAAAAAGAGTAGTATGTTTTCTATCTTGTGTTTTTAAAAAATCATATTCATAATATGATGATTTTCAAAAATATTCAGTAGTTTACATAAACATTAATAGCAAAGAGTGGGGATGAGGTTGGAGGCACACATTCTCTGGACTGTTTTTCCAATAATTTTAAATACGTGCTCCTGACACTGCTGGTTTGAAGTTGTTGTTGGAACATAAAATAAATTACAAGTGACGAACAAGAGCAATTTACAGAAGATACATGATCTAGTTCACTAGTCAGCAGGCGTGAGTTGCATATGGAATTTCTATAGCAACCCAAACTAATGGAGAGCAGGCCCCATTTTTTAATTATAGTTAGAAACACTAGGCCTTGTGCACTGCACCAGTAAATTGGCCCCAATAGATTCAAAGTGATTTCACTGTCTGTCATTATAGACATTAGCTTAGGCAGGATATTTGAAGAATATGGTTTCTGCAATTTGTTAAAAGTATTATACCCATTTTTATAGTCTAGTTTTATGAATGGAATGTTATACTTACTATTACAATATTGCAATTAAAAGACATTTCATTTAAAAGTTAAAGATTTAAAAAAAACTGATTTTTTTAATCATGGGGAAGCTAAAGTGTAACTGAGGAGAAAAAGGGAAATAAATTCTAAACCTTGTTAACTGGCTTTCTTTTATGATTGATTTAATCATTTAACAATTTCTCTGGGCAACCTTGGTTAAATGCTGTCATTGCTCTAAGCTTCCATGTTCTCATTTATACAATTTGGATATGGATAATAACGATGTCTTTCTTCAGTGAAACAATTATGATCCATGAATATTCAAGAACTTCTTTTAGTCATTCTTTGAGGGTAATCTATTGGTGTCACATTCTCCTAATTTTCCTTCCTTTGAGAATGCCTTGATTGCACCTTCATTCCTGAAGGATAACATAGCCAGAAAAAGAATTTGGTGCTGACATATCTTTTCTTTCAGCATTCATTTGAAAATGTGTCATTTCCTTTTGGCATCCATGACAGATCTGTGATTTGAATAGATTTTTCCTCTATAGGTAAAATGTCATTTCTCTCTGCTTTAAGATTGTTTTTTCTTTGTCTACAGTTTTCAGAAGTTTGATTATGGTATGCCTTGGTGTAGATTTCTTTGGGTTTATCCCGTTTGGGATTTAATCAGCTTCTTGAATCTATAGACTTACATCTTTAACCAAATTTGGAAAAATTTCAGCCATTATTTCTTAGAATATTTTTCAGCCCCACTCTCTTTCTCCTCTTTTTCCTAGAGTCCAATGATATGATGTTAAATATTTTGTTTTAGTCCAACAAATATCTGACTTTCTGTTCATATTTTTGTCCTTAGTTTATTGTCTCTCTTGTTCATGTTGGGTAACTGCTCTATGTTTGAGTTCACTGATTCTTGTCTCTGTCTTCCCCATTATGTTGTTAAGTCTTTCCATTGATTTGTTATTTACGTTACTATATTGTTCCATTCTAAAATTTCCACTTGTTTTTTCTTTATTTTATTTCTTTACTGAGTTTTCCTACCCTCCCCCTAGTTATTTCAAGTGTGTGTGTAATTCTTATTGAATCATTGATCTAATAGTTCTGTTAAAATCCTTGTCATATACTTCCAACATCTGGTCATTTTGGTGTTAGTATCTGTTAATTGTCTTTTTTCATTCTCCAAGAAAATATTTTGAAGGGACAAATTTACTTTTTTCTATCAAAAGTGAGAAAAAAAAATCTATCTCCTTAAAGGTTTAGTGCCTTAGTAGAAGATATTTATTTCGAATGTTAAGACCAGGGGCTTTCAGCATAGGGTTCACCCACCTTTAGGGACTAAAAGAATGGACCTGAGTTATTTCTGTACTCCTGAAATTATTGCAAAATTTCATGTTCATATGTTCGCTTTCATTGAATCATTAGATTCTCAAATACCAAAAATTATGTTGACACATATTGATCTGTGCAATACCTAGATGTATAAAGCAAGTTGCTATATTGAAATCAACATGATCTTGGACATATCAATAATTATAATAAAATATCTAATACTTTTTAAGGTTTGTTTGTTTTTGTGTGTGTGTGCATATACTAATGCATTCAGTCTTCATAATAACTCTCTGAGGTGGGTTACTATTATTTTCCAATCTTTCAAATAAGTATTTCAATGGAAATTATGAAGATTTTATTTCTTGAGTAAATGTGCTGATAGTGTAGCCAGTTTAAAATTTCACATCACAGCATCACACATTGAGCGTTACAAGTTTCCTACTGAACTTAGTTTAGCTCTCAAACCCTAATTTCTGCTGATGGCAGGAAATTTGATTTTGCCAGTTTAAGATAATGAAATGTCTTGTGGTTTAAATCTCAGTCGTCTTTGGATAAATATCCACCCCTTCTTCTGTTTCTCTATTCTGTAGGTGATCTCAGCTCAGGAGAGTTTTCTATGTCATCCTGGCATCCTCCAGAGAAGTGTCTCTGACCTGTGGGCACTCTTCTACTGGTATAATTTACGTGTTCTTTTGGCATGGGTCACTTCCTGATGAATACATCCACACCACAGCTGCCACTGTCTGTACTGATGTCATAAGAAGTAGTCACATCCTCCATCCACACAGTCTATTCCCCTACTGATACTAATAGCTAGTGGGTCCCCATGTATCCACACTGCCACGTTATTGGGTATGTAGGCTTTCAATTCTCAGGCATGTAAATAATTTTCACACCTGGTCAATGTCCTGTGGAAGCTAAGTAAAACTCAAAGGGAAGAGAGAGGAGGACTCTGAAGCCCTTAGTCTTTTGAGACCTGCCATGCCTACATGATGGCATGGGTGTACTCTGCATGACTGACTTAGGTCTGACTGCAGAGTTCCAGGTGGGAGTGTTGAAAAAACTCCCTAATTCCTTCTTTTGTTTAGCCAAACCTATGAAGGGTTTCCTGTGATTTCTCTAGGGTTTTGACAGCAAGGGGAGGCAAAGTTGATCACAGATATTCACACATCTAAAACTCTCTTACTCTATCTTCCAAAAACCTCTTCAAACTCCTTTGCTATCCCAGAAAATAAGTTCGATTTCTTTGCTAAGAAAAGCCTTGTCAAATGCCATCATATAACCTTCCCTCATTGCATAGTTTATTTTATAACCCTATGGTCTGAGTTCTCTAGACATGAACTCTTAGTACGCACACCTAGGTTTTCAGAATTCAAAAACAGACCATCAACCACAGTAAAAGTTTTGAAAAATGTGTTTAGGATCCTATTTGAAATCATTGTTCTAAGTTGTATCTTTCCTCTCCCCAAGGAAATAAGCATTTCTTACTAATGAATGGGATAAATGCAACAAGCAATATTGGCTATCAAATATAATGTCATAGTAGGATAGAGTTAGATTTAAAAAACAAAGATAATTTGGAATGTATCTTTTAGGAACAATGGAAAAGCCAGTATAGATTTACCTTTAATTTTGATGAGAAGGGGAAGAGAAGGGAAAGAAAGCATGGTTATTCTTGGAACTGAGATTAAAAATGGGTGTTTTTACAACTTACTAAGACTCATACATTCACCAATCACTTTTTTTCTGAGACAAGTGGCAATATTTCTAATGGAAATACCAGTTTCTAATTAAATTAACAAAGCATTAGACTCATGGGTAGGGGGTCCTGGGGCCTGAGGAAGAGAAATTAATATTTACTGGACATCTACTACTTGCTAGATACTTTGTTAGGCTTTTTACTTATATCATCTTATTTAATCACTACAATAACATTGTAAAATAAATATTGGATTGTCAAAAAAGTCATGACATATTTTTTCTATGTTTTTCATTGCAAAAATACTTTATGAGTTTTTCGACAACCCAATAGCATTGCTCCCATGTTACAAATAAGGAAATGGAAGTTCAGGCAGGTTAAATCACTTGTTGATGGCCATTCAGGTATTTGATGTACTTGGAGTAGACAACCTCCCAAAAATGGAATGAATGAAACTACTCAAAAATATAATAGAAGAAAAAAGATTTCCTGAAATAAGAAAAAAAAAAGTAAACCTAAAGAATAAAAAGGCATACTACAGTCAAGGAAAAATCAATAGCAAACCATTAAATAATATATTCTGATTGAATTACTGCACTTCAAGAACCAAAGAAGGAATTTTCAGAGAGACAGGTGGAAAAAAGGAGTCAGCTATAAAGAAAAAGATCAGGTTGGCCTTAGATTTCCCCATAGCAAGATTGCAGGACACAAGAAAAATAAGCAACACACAATAAATAATTCTCTGATAGGGTAAAAAATAAAGTGTAATGGACGAATTATACCAGCCTTGATATTTTTGTCAAGAAAAAAGCAGCACATAAAAATTCTTAATCATGAGAAAACTTTGGAAATTTAGCTTAAAAAATTTAAAAATAACCTACTTATATATGAGATCCAGCTAACTGAAAAGATAAATTGAGGTGTCTTTGCTAAAATGAGTGCAACACATTTCTAGACATGAGTGGAGCAACGACCACCAAATCTGAGTCGTGAATTTTATACTTAGCCATATTTCTTCTTAATATTATGACAACAGTCACTCTCAAGGAGGTGAGATCTCAAGCAAGAACTCTAGAAATGTTGCATATATGAAACCTTTGTAAAGAATTATTTTAAAGTGAAATTTAAACAATTACAAGAACAGAGTAAAGAGCAAAAATATGGAGTAAAATTGGTGGTATTGAATCTATTAAATGGGTATGTGTGTGTGCCAAGTATAATACATATTATAAATCTTGACTAAGTAACATATAACTGAAAAAAAATGGGAGATGGAGAGAAAGGAAGAGGGAGAAAGTTAAAAGATAATTTCTTCATCTTTTGCAACAAAAAATCAATTAGTATGTCCTAAATTAATATATGGTTTTGTAAAGCCTGCACCACTTTCTTCTTTTTCATAATCTTTTTATTTTTTAAAATTTCTTATTTGGTACTTTGTTGGCTTCCAGGCCTATTCTTAAAAAAAGTGGCACTGGTAATTTGCCTATTGACTGCCAGGCCTACTTCCTACCCTGTTCTTGCTCTGCTCTATAAGTCATGGAGCTAATCCCTATGAGCTATATTTCTTAGGCCTCCTTACTTGTCGGCTTCCAATTAGGTTTAGCCAGTGGGAATCCCTAGTAGGAGATTGATGGATGAGGAGATGGTGACTTAGGTCTTTCTGTCTCTCTCTGCTTTGAGTACCATCTCTGGCAATAACTATCAATGTGATTCCAACTCCCAAAGAACAGCCTCCATAGTCTCACGTCCTTCCAGGTAGCCCAGGCTCTGGTAACTCATGACTTCATTTTTCTGGGATGGTGTTGGCTTCTTACTCTTTTTAATAATGATTGGCTCACTCTTTGTAACTATTTTAACTAATTCTTCAGAGAAAATTTCCCCTAATAAACCTTCTAATGTAGCACCTGGCATGGTCTCTGTGTTCTTGATTAAACCCTGACAGTTATATATTTTTCAAAGAGGTAACTTAAAATCATTATCTCTTAAAGAACTATTCATTATAAATTTATTGTTATACTTTGATGACTTTTTCTGTTAAATTCAATTTTTGTATGTTATTTTTATCTGTCTACTTGCTTTCTTATTACCTATCTACCTCTTTATCTATGTTTCCATATAGATGTGGATATGGATATAGGTATCAACATAGATGTAGATATACACATAGATTTATGCATTGAAAAGCATCTGGCAGTTCAGTTGAATTTAATGATTGTTATTTCCAAAGAGTAAGATAAGGCCTGATTTTCACTTTCTTATTTGTACTTTCGTTGAACTAAAGAAGTAAGCATGTACAACTTTTTTTATATACAATAAAAGTGCCAAACGTTTTTAAAAAATACAATCTTTACAAATGCAGCTGATGAAATGTATCAATATAGCCACTGTCTAATTCATGTGTTTGCCAAGGTGACTAGACACATTAATTCTATCCTCATCAGCAGGGAATTGACTGATGAATTTTAAATGTGGATCTGCAGACCCAGTGGGACTGATTTGTGTCTTCTTTGGGAACAATTGTGCAGCAATCAGATGCATTTTCTCCCTGGACCACTGATATATATCATAACAGGAGAAGGCACAAAGATGGGAGAAGCCAGAGAAAGATGCATTTGGCTAAATGATAAAAATAAGTATGTATATTGCTATAAATGATTATATATAATTGACAAAATGTTTGATCATTTATTTATTATTTATTTTGCTAGAAGTTGTTTTCCTTTTTAAAAGGTTAGGAGGGATGACATACTTTGTTTATAATTAGATCTTCTAATTGAAAATGATTTGTGTGTAACTTTGAGATGGAGGTACTAAACCAAATTCCTTTCAAACATTCTTTTGGGTCAGGAAACACTGATACAAAAGTAAAAATGATTGTGACCTTTCTGTAACTGGAATTTGCAAACTTTTAGCATGTCTTAAAATAATATATTGGCTAACATTGTCCATTAGTTATCAAATAGATCTATTCCTTTTTTGATGGCCTAATTATGAATAAATACATAAAGATATACACTATTACGATTAGAAGAGATAAATAAAATAGTATAAAATTTCTCAAATGTTCTATTTTTGCATCGAATTGAATAAATGCAAATTTGTTTGTTATGCTTTAAAAATTCTATTCTGAAACTTTGGTGTAAGTAAAAATATCTGCTTTACAATGGCTTCTTAGAGATATAATTATGCATAGTGGATAATTTAAACAATAAGAGTTATAGAATAACTTTCCAAAATGGGCACTCAAAACATTTTGAAGATACGATATTATTTGAGTGTTCGTCCCCATAACAATTTCTTTCAGCCTATTCCAAAGGAGGAATATTGCTAAGCTTTAACCAAGTCCAGAAATTTTTGAGGGGGAATTAAAAAAAAAGAAAAAATCACTGACAGTATTGCCATTTGTTCAATTCATAGCAAGTCATCATTCCCTTTGGTTTCTTTTTTTAAATTTCGAACCCATCCCATGACAGAGAGAATTTAACAAGTAAAATGGGTGACGTCAAGTTGACAAGACTCTGGCCTTCATTGCACTTTAGTTAGACACCCCTGAATCCTGGTTTCGCCCAAACCTCAATCTTGGCCCCGTCCAGTCCTGTCTTTGGCCTGCTTAGTCCAGTCTTAGCAAATAGCTCCGCTAAGTCATTTCCCACCCTTGATATTTGATCACCCTTAACAGCTTTCAACTTCTTCATCCTTCCACTTTTGATGCCTAAATCCTTGGCCTATCTTTCAGGGAGAATCTTGTAAGGCCAGTTTAGCAAGAACCCCTTGATGTCTCCTCCTTGTAATAATTTTTTATCCACTGCCGCCTAATACTTTTCCATCCACTACCCCACTCTGCTAGTTGGCTTTAAATCCCTGTCTGCTGTATTCAGAGTTGAGTCCAACCTCTCTTTCCTATTGCAATACCCCATCACGATAGTTTTGAATAAAGGATTCCTTACCATTTAAATGAATATCTGAATATTTTCTTTAACAGATTTACAATAGCAAGATACAACAAACTTTATAAAGTAGTTTTCCAGGCTTTTCTAGCTAACCTAAGCACAGGCAGAACACAGAAACGAGTATTATGCTTTCTCCTGTTAAGTGCGTAATCAATCACTGACCAGATGATTTGGTGAGCACTTGAAAAGCACCAAGTAACCAGCAGCAGCCAGCAAAGATTCACGAAGAACAAGTCATGAAAACAAAGATTATTTCATTTATGTGAAGTTTATGGGGCTAATATTCTTGGAAACACCATAGACAAACTTGTGATTTGGGCAAGATAACGTGACAAAATATTTCACGGTATTTTTGTTTGCCACATGGAGAACTATGAGATGTGTGATTGCTGATGGGGTCCATTGATTGTATGAAGGAGCCCCCTGTCTGTACCACCCCACCCCCTATACACTCAATTCGCTCTATTACATAAGTCTGTCTCATCATAGCACTTATCACTATTTGGGATTACTTGTTCATTTATTTGATTATTCATTTAATTTATTTCCTCACAGCACCATGTAATAATAATGACATTATCCTCCTCATTTTTCAGATAAAGAAATTGAGGAACAGAAAGTTCAATAACTTAGTCAAGGTTATACACCAACGTGGCAAATCCCCCACCCCCTTTCTTCCTTAGCAGGGTTTGAAGATGATGACATTTTATGGGCACAGAGGTGGATGATCATGACTCAAAAAGGCATACCAGATACTGGCTTTCTGACCACTAAAATCTCTCCTAAGCTCCATTCCATAGTACAGATTTGCTGGGTTAACAGAATAAATATGCTGTTTAGACTTATTCAGTCAGTCCTGGAAATTATAGTGGGGAAAATCTAGGACTAATATTAATTAAGCAATCATTGTTTCATTATTTAAAAGGCAATTTCAATGATCTGGGCAAAATTCCTGAAATAAGTTAAATAGTTGACCAGATTTAGAAGCCTAATGGTACTAATATGAAAAGAGTATTCCAAAAGAAAGCCAATTAAGATATGTTTTATGTATAAATTTGAAAGGCTAATGTTCAGCAGACAGCTACAAATATGAAACTAGAATTTAAAGAGTTAAAAATAAATATATAGTATTTGATGTTAATAGCATTGAGAAATGATGGTCATAAGACTTGATTAGCTTTCTAAGAAAGTTGGTATAAAAGCTCTGTCCTTGGCTTTGGGCTTTTTGTCTTCAGCACTTATATCTCATATGCTGAGGAATCACTTAGAATTATGATGCAAAAGGAAGACTAAAGATCTAAGGAGATGACATACAGGAAGATGTGTGGATGACAAAAAGAACATGATGTCACAAAAACTGAAAAGAGTATTTTAAAAAGATGATGGTCTGGGCCGGCCGAGTGGCTCAGTTGGTTAAGAGCTCACTCAAGAGTGCAAGCTGAGCTCTGAGCAACAGCTGTTCGAGGCCAGCCTGAGCTGAGTTGCTGTTGAGCTGCCAACAGGTGGCAGGATGGCTCAGCTAAAAAAAAAAAAAGACGATGGTCCATTGTGTTATCTGGAAACAGAAGGTTAATAGGAATGGAAATTGCCTTAGATTTGACTAAAAAAAAGTTTTTTTGAGAAACAGAACCAGTGATTTCTGATGGTTTGTGAGAAACAGAAGTTTTCAGAAGACTGAAGAAAACAAAGTGTGCACAACTGACAGAGTTGAAAAACTCATTGTAAATAGAAATATTACAGTGTATTTGCTCAGAATCCAACATGTGGAATCAGGTAGATGCAGGTTAGAATACTATTGAGCAACAGACTTGGTTTCTTCATCTGAAGAAAATGAGGATCATATAGTACCTATCACAGAGTGCTTGTAAGGACAATGTAGTGCATGTAAAATATTTATAGTAGTGTTTGCATATGATAAATGCTCAATGAACGATATATATTAGTATGGAATGGTGGTTGTAAGAGGCAAGTGATAGTATTTGAGAGTGTGTTTGTGTGTATTTAAAATGATTTTGTGCATGTTTGATAGGGGTGTATAAAGGAGATTTGTATAGTTTATATTTCTAGCATGCAGTGCCTCTTCAGGTAACAGCACACTGCTTTTTTGTTAGGAAATCTACACTTTCCCTTTATATATAGCTCAGTGAGGGTGCCCATTAAGGTGCTCAGCTCTCCCCTAGACCAAAATATGAAAAAACATGGTTGGAATCCATTCACCTTAATCATGGTGTCCTGACAGACTTGAGGACATTGTTTGTATCCTGGTTTCGGGCCATTTCCTGTTTATTTCCACCTATTCCTGTAAATCTGTGAGAAATCCATACGCTTCCAATAAATTTTCTTTTTCATGGGTTGGTCAGGACAATGTGTTGTTGGTGGCCATATAATCCTATCTGATATAAAGAGGAACTAGGAAAGAATGAGAGATTTAAGACATCAGGGAAACAATAAGAGTAGATGGAATTTAAAGACAGTGGATGGAAAAGTCCCCTTGGAGAAGAAGGTAGACTCCCTTTTAACTAAGATTACAAGATCAGGGAGGGGAGAGAACAGGTATAGACAATAATGTGTGGATGCAAAAGGCATTAGAGAGCTTACATGTGACAACACAGATAGATGGCCTTGAAAAATATGACATAGTGACTAACCCTATCTGAGGATGGAAGGAAGGAAGCAGGACTTTTGAAAGAAAGGTGGTTTAAAATGATCATAATAAGGAGGCATGTGCAAGGAGAGAACTCATAAAACCAGAAGGATTTTTCAGATCTTGGCAGGAAAACTTCATATTGAATTACAAGGGAAAAAGCACGGAGTATGCTAATGTATATATATTTGTTCTCATGGTAGAACCAGGCAATATCAGTAAGCCTTATCTAACCAGGTTCCTGTTCTTTGGCAGCATGTAATGATGAAAAGCAATTACTTTACATCAACCAAGATGAAAAATTAGATTTTCAATCACAGTGAAATGTTTGAGTGTAAAAGAGTGATGAAATCTTGTGAATTTGTGGCATAGCACCATGGTGAACAGAAAGTATGACGTGCCCTAAAGAAACAGAAAAATAATCACATGTCACATCTGTCAGAAAGGTACAGGAGACATTACTTATTGGCTGCCTCTGTCATTGAAATATTGAGGAGATTAAAAGGAAAATCTTGAATTATTTATATGTAAGACTATGACTTCAGAAAAATACCTTCCAGGTCTTATAGCTAATTTTATCTCAACTCACTAGACCAGAGATGAGCAATAGAACTTTAGCGAAAATGCGATGTTCTATAATGACAAAAACATTAACATGTATATATATATATGAAATGTATTCACTCGATAATAATTGAATCAAATCATATTTTCCTAGGTTACTTGCAGAAGTCATGACACATTCTCCAGTCCCTTAGTGAGTATATACATTTATTAATTAAAATGAAGCTGCTATGTTTTTATTTATTTTAATATAATAAATATTATAGATTCCATCTGAAACAGATTTTTATATATTGATATATTATCTCTTAAGCTCTACCTTTTATAACATCTTTCCTTAAATTAGTGACAATTTCCACTGCATTGGTTTAATTGTGCTCCTAATGGAAAAAATTACCAAGCCATTTTAGCAATGTAAATAATAATCCTTAAAATGGAACTTAAGTGCATATTAAAGTATATCTAACATAATATATCATTTGGGCTATATGTTCTCATTGTTAAAGATATTATTAATAATATTTCTTTTTCTATTCTACACATATTTTGCTTTTGAGTAATTTTTCTGGTCACTATGTCTGTTTTCTAGGAAGGAACAATGATTATGTGAGAGATGATCTATTTCTACTGAGTACATATGAGTAATACAGAGTGTAGAATTTGAGAAAACGGTTTGGTCCCAAATTTCCAGTGATATATGCCACTTGTCAATTCTCTTCATAGTTGAACTACTGAAACAGCTCTTTGGCGAAGCCATGCAGACCATTCATCACTATGATTGAGTGTTGAGTGTGAGTGTTGTTTACATGTGATTTTGGCTACATCTTCCTGTTCCTAGAATAAAGAGGTGTGTAAAGAAGACTAGGTGAAGTATTCTAAGTGAGAGGCAGGTTCTACAACTACTCCATTTCCTGAACTACATGAAGCCATTTATTGAATGGTTTACCACCACATTAAGCATGGCAAATATGTGACACTAAATCAAGGCAATACAGTTAGATTTTCCTAGAACTGATTTGTTACTAACTTTAGAAGAATTATTTATTTCACTAATAAAACAGTTAAGAATCTCAAAACTGTTGAGTATCTGTGTTGGCAATACAGAATGAGAGGTATGACTTCATTATAAATATGTACAGTAAGTACACACACAATAAATTCTACAAATCAGTGTATAATATGCTATACTTAATCATACATTAAATTAAATGTTGGTAAATGTCTACTTCAATACATAGAATCTATTTATCAAACAAACCAAGTCTGGATCCAAAATTATGAAATTTGGAGTTGCTTGTACAGAAAGTTATGGAATTTAATAAATAATTAGTTTTGTCAGTGGAAATGTAACCAAGATGCTAAGTTACATAGTATTAGCTGTGTATCCAGTTTGATTTATTCTTTTTCTTAAAATTCTACTTATTAACATATCTGTTTTTGCATAAATAAATAGAATGCCCTCAAATCTTTATCAAGTTTTTTTTTCCTGTATAGAACTACTAAAAATAAAGGAAAGACAAGTACAAATACTATGATAACAGCAAACAAGGAAAAAAAAGAGAGAGAAGAAGAGAGACTTAAGGGCTATCTCTGAAATGATAAAAACGTGAAGAAGCACATTAAACTTTGCTGTACTGAGGTATTTGCAAATGATATCCTGCTGTTAAGAGCCTTGGAAAGCAGACAGCCTTACATGATAAAAATATACAAATGACTAATTTCAATATAGTAAGAAAAAGACTGATTTTTCTGGCTTTGAAAGTATAAATCAAAAATGTTTTTAAAAGAAAAAATAACACAAGTTTTATTTTCAATGTAGAGTGGTAAAAAAAAAAGGTACTGCATGAGTCATTAAATTCTTTTTTTTTTTTTTTTTTTTTTACTGGAGAACAGTGGTTTTTCCAGGACCCATCAGCTCCAAATCAAGTAGTTATTTCAATCTAGTTGTGGAGGGCGCATCTCAGTGACCCATATGGGGATCAAACCGGCAACCTTGGTGTTATGAGCACTGCACTCTAACCAACTAAGCTAACCAGCCGCCCCCAAATTTATTAACCTTCCATTTAACTCATAATATAACAGGTGTAAAAACAAAAATCATGTGAGAATTACAATGAAAGAATTCCTCTGTGAAATCTGATTCTTTATTCTCATAAACCATCAAAACTATCAAGAGTAGTAAATGATCAAAATCTACAGAAGAACCAAATATCTTTACCTACAACAAAAATTTTAATAGGGAGAAAGATCCAAATGGAAAAGTTAATTGTTCGACTTTCAACTGGATTGGTGGTAATTCTGTGTGATTGATAATGACTGCCTTCTCAAGTGCTGAGTTGAGGATTCTGAGACTACCTTGGGGCTCGTATTTCTGATTAACTTCTGCCAGCTCCACTGGGATGAGGGAGCAGGGGCATGGACACCAGGTATTTATCATGGGCTGCATCTAACATTTCACCATGAATATTTCTGTGTGCAGATTGTCAGATGATTGAATCAATAACAGAAAGTCTCTCTACTTTGCTGTCCCACTGATGCACATCATAAGCAAAGATTACTCTAAGTCATTATGTAAAATGGATGGAATGACTCAGCCATAAACTGTCACTAAGCAGGAACAGAGGTTCAGAAACAGCATTGATGGATGTGATTATTTTCCTTTTACCTGACATATGGTTCTTTTATTGAAGGAAAGAAATCCCTCCTGCTGGTTTAGTTATTTTTCATGTTTATAAGGTGTAAGTATAGGCTCATATGGTCAATCCATAAAAAGAAGTTAGTTGCAAATAACTTATAAAACATGATTTATTTATATTAGTTCCACATTTTCCTTTTTGTATAAAATTCATTTTATATATCTTGCCAAAGTTATCATATTTTATCACTTAAAAATTGCAAAGATTCTGGCTATGCCTTCCTTGTTTTTTAGTTTAAAATGAGATTTATGACTTTTAGCCCCAAAGGCACTTTTATAATGGGATTACCATATGTACCAGCAAAGGTACTCTACCTTTCTGCTGGTGCTGACCTTGGTTGCCATCCCTATTGACACACCTTTTTTATGTGTTGCCTTCCCCAGTCTCCACCTCAGGATCTCACAGTAAGGCCTCATGAGGGGTTGCAAAGGATAACTTTTTCATAGTGAGTCTACCTACATCCCTGCCCCTCACTACCCAGGTGGTGGTCTTAGCATTATTTTAATTTTAAAAATAATGTAAATCCAGACATACCACAAAAAAAGTGAAATTCTCCTTCACATTGCCCCTATCACCTAGTCTCTATTTTTCATAGATGATCATGTTTAATAATTTGACTTTAATAATTCTGTATTTCAGACAGAAGAAATTTTCTTTTTAACATAAATCATGTAATACATATAGTTTGGTCATTTATTGTATATATGACCAAATATATATTTTTCTTGAAGTTTTTTCCATCGTTCATACAGAACTCATTCCTTCTAGTAGCTGCATATTATTCAGTAATATGGATAGCATATATATATATATATATATATATATATATATATATATATATATGCAATCATTCCCATAGAAAGGAAATTTAGAGCTCTAGTTTATTGCTATTAAAATACTGTAATATGCATCCTTTTAGAGACATCATAGTTTAATGTTAAAAGTACTTCTGCAGGATAGATTCTTGGTCCCAAGGCATAAGAATTTTAAATTCTAAAGCTGTCTCCAAATTTCCTTCTCAAAAGCCTATACTCATTTACAAATGCACAAATATAATTTGATCTAGCAATTCTACTCCTAGGAATTTATCCTGCAGATATATTCACATCTATGTGATACAACTCATGTATGAGTATAGTGTTTTTTTAATTATAGAATTGTAATCAACCTATATGTCCATCAATTATGTCACATCTATACAATGAAATACTATAAAGCCAAAGAAGAATGAGACAGAAATTTTTGTGTTTGTGTGAAAATTAAAATGCAAAGCACTGTGTATTTGCTTGTAAATGCATAAATTTTTTTCTAACACTACATAGAAAATCAATCAAATTAATTGCCTCAAAGAGGTAAACCATTGGTAGAGAACTGGGTGGGAAGAATTTATTATATAGCATTTTGTACTTGTGCATTTTGACCCATGTGAATATATTATATTATCTATTCAAATATTAAATTTAAAAGTATACAATTTGCCCTGCCGAATGACAAATAGTATATTGTATTGTTACATGCTAACTCATCATTTTAAAATGTATTCCCATGATTGTCAGTGACATTGAGCATTGTTTATATGGTAAATGGCTATTGGTATTTTTCGTCAGTGAAATACCTGTTAACCTTATTTTTATCTTATAGGCTTTTAGCCTCCTTGTATATTTGATGCTAGTCGTTTATGTATTAAAAATATTCCAAATACTTTCTCCCTAAGCTGATCCTTATATTTTAACTGTTTGTTTTTGTTTTTGTTTTTTTTTGTCTTTAATCAGAACGATGTTGTAAATGTTTAAAAGCCAATTCTGCTTTTTCTTTACGGTCTCTAATTAGCTTATTTAGGAAAGCTTTCCCTACTTTAATATTGTTAAAACTATCTTTCTCTATTTTCTTTTAAAATTTTTGATATTTATGTTTCTTTTGTATATTTTTTGTCTATATTTCATTCATTTGGGTTGATCTTTATTCCATCTGAAATTTATTTTTGCTTTTGGCGGGTACAGGTGGGGAGATCTGTATCCCAACACCATTTATTTAAGTAGCATATATTTTTCTCACTGATTTGCAATTCTTTTTAAAAATTCTTTGTATTATTTTTACCAAGAGTTTCTTAGTTATTCTATCACTTCTATCACATTTTCTTCTTCAGGTGAACTTTAGAGTTACCATACCAAATTCCATCTAAAAATTTAATAGCTTTCTCATTGGATTACATTGAATTTATATTTAATTAATCTAATTTGGGGCTGATATCTCTATAATGTGAGTCTTCACATCCGGGAAAATTGTATCTCCCCTCTTTGTCAGGGATTTTTATGTCCTTTAGGTTATTTTTTTTTGTCACTTATGTTATTTAATTTATTCTTCATAGGTCTTGGACATTTCTATTTAAGGTTCTTCTTGGTATTTTACAGCTTTTGTTGTTCTTTTGAAATATTTTTTGTTTCTAAAGTATTTGAAAGGATCCTAAATAATTGGCAATTACTTCTGCCAGTCATTTCTTATAATGGTTATTTTTATCTTATTCTATATAAAATCTTTTGAGAAATATGATTTTATATATGTACATACATCAAATATATATGTATCTATATACATACATATATGTGTGTATATATATATATATATACACACACACACACATATATGTATATAACACATATACACACATACTTGTGTTTGTTGGTTTCTTAAGCTTCAGCTACTTGAAGGTTAATTTAAAGCTTGCCTTATCTAACTAAACTCTAAAAATTTCAGGGGAAAATATTCTATATTCCTTTTCCTTGGGAAAAGGCAATTCCCCCATATCTTCCAGTTTTAGTATTTTTGGTAACAAGTACAAAAATATATATTCAAGTATTTTTAGTTTTTCACCTCAGATTCAGTTTGTGTGCAATATGAAAAACATGTTTAAGCACTATATTTGAGTGCTTAAATTAACAGAACATTTTGGTTTATTTTTACCCTAAGACACTTCTTTCTATGTTCTGTCAGTCAGGTTGTGAAATTTAAATTTGAATAGCTATTTTGGACATTATTCTTTATATTACTCAGCTCTGTATTTTTCTTGATAGTTTGTTCATTTCACAAACTGGGAATGCAAACAAAAGAGGCAATTTTTAAATATAGGTTAGCCATATTCTTGGTGCAATATTTTGTTTCATTACAGCTTATCATTTTGGGGCGTTCTCCTCTCTGGCTCTAGAAGAGTAGATTTTGAGTAACTTGGCTATAGTTAATCTTTATCCCCATTTCTATATGTGATCTATACTATTTTTATCCCAATTTTTATACGTATATGTTAGTGCTTACTAACACCACCTCTCATCTTGCTAACTTTCACCAGTTCTTTTATTGAAGAGTGATTAAAAAAATAATGAAACAAAATAAAAACTCATGATGAAAATCATCCTTACTTTCAGGAAACGTTGCCATTTCTGTTTTATGTCTCAGAATAAGAAGTCATAGGCATTGCAAGAATCACAGAGATGAATAACTGCATTCATTGCTGGCAGTTGTCCTGGGAAGGTGTAAACAATAAAGTTTCCCTTGTAATTTTATATTTAGTAATCTGGCATCTATCATTTTTTTCTGTTTGATTTGACTTCGAACCTCTAAGACCTGTGGCTATTTATTGGAAGATTGCTTTCAGGCACTGGGGCCTGCTCTGCCCGTACTATGGGGAATTACAGAAGTGTGCGGGGATTTAAATGTGTGTCTCCCCCACTTCTCTGGAGCCCCCTGACAGCAATGAGTAAAACTCCAGCTCTCTCCCCTCAAATCAGGACATCTTTGAGGAAAATTTACACTCCAGAAATTCCCTTAGTGTTTGGCTGAATTTTCCCTCTGTGGGACTTTGCTTGAGAGCCACCCCACCTTTGTTTGCTTTCTCGCTTTTCTTAGTCAGCTTCCCACACTCATATGATTTTCCCTAAAATACCTCCTCACTAAACCACATACCATGAATCCTTGTCTCAAGGTATTTCTTGTGGACAACCTGACCTGAAAGGTGGCAAATAGAAGCATTTTGAATGCCATTTTTATATTTTGTATACATTTTCCATTTTTCCTATTAAACAGATTAACTCTCATATTCTTTTTTCGTCTTTTTTCTTCTTCTTTATTTCACCATAAAAGCTGCCTTTTCCAGTAATTCACCCCATGTTACTATCTGGTATCTCTGTCTCTTTTCATCAGTCTTGCCTTCTCACTCAGACCTACCTCACAACCCTAGGCTTCCTTTATTTGCTATCAATTTCTGCATAGAGTTAGGGAAATAAAACTTGATAAGATTAGGCTCGAGGTTTAACCTCATTTAGCCTACAAAGAGTTTTTTGAACATTTAATCTCAGGCACAGGCAGAAGAAAGATCATGAGAATGCATAGCCACCATTCATTGAGTGCTTGACATATGCCAGGTACTTTGCTAAATATTTTCATATTATTTTATTTACGTATCGTGTAACCATATAAAACAGCGATGCTGTTATCAAATTTTATATATAAAGGAATTAAGGCACAGAGAAATTAACAAATTTTCTGTATTTATTCAATTAGTAAGTACAGGAGTAAAATTTGAACTCAAGTCTCTGACTCCCTTTCATGGTTTTAACCACAAAGCAGCATTGCTTCACAGAAATAAGGCCGTTAGGAGTGAGTTAGACCCTTGTTTGTAAAAGTATGGTCTGAGAAACAGCAACATTTAAGCCACTTGAGTACTTAATAAAAGCGCAGAATCTCAGACCCCACCGCACACCTCCTCAATCAGAATCTGAATTTTAACAAAATCCTCTGGCAATAATATTCACGTTTGTTTGAGAAGCATTTGGCTGGAGTTCTTGATGCCATCAACCTAGATGGAAATCAAACTGATAAATAGTTCATTTATTTCACAAACTTTCATTAAAATTTTACTGTGGCAAGCTTTGTACTTGGTAGAAGTGGTAAAATTGATCCCAACCTGAAAGCTGTTTATAACTGAGTTGGGATTCAAATGAGTCAACCGATGAAACAGGTCAAGAATCTCAGCCAGACTGTCAGTGTGTAAACCTCAGTAAAGAATCAGTCACACAGTGAGTGGAGAAGTCTCCTGCCTAGAGAAGTTTAAACCTGATTTTCATTAGTCTCGCTTTCTTACTCAGATCTACCTCACTCTCCTAGAACTCCTGCATTTGTTATCAATTTCTGCAGGGCGTTGAAGGAATCAAACTTGGAGAGATTAGGCTTGAGGTTTAGCCTCACTTAGCCTACATCTATCTATCTGTTATATCTATCTAGCTACCTATTATCTGTCTACCTATCAATCAATGAAATATATATTTTTATTTTTTTATTTTTTTGAGGGCAGTGTCACTGGCCTTCATATGTGTGACCCGAACCGGGGCCGCTGGCGTCCCAACCCAGGGGGTAGCGCTTAACCACCGCGCCACTCGGCCGGCTTGAATCAAACATTTTAAAACAGCTAGTGAAGCGTATATCTGACTTTGGTTCTTAGACCAAAATTACTCATGTTTTAAAGGACTTAAGCATTTGTTTACAGTTGCTTGGCTGATCAGTATGTAGTTAAATGGGGGGAATGACATTGTTTTTACCTTGATATGCCTGCTTAAAATGGAAGCTCAATATCTTTTAAAGGGAGAATAGCATTGAAAATAATGAGAACTCAATAAAGCATTACTTTTACTTTTTTCAAGAAGTGCTGGAATCCTAGTTATTTCTGTATTTGCTTGTACTAACTCCCTTGTGGTTTAAGTAGAATATCTGACAGTTCTAAAACTATCTTTACCCAAGTAGGTCAAGGATTCATGAAAATATTACCTTGTTAAGAGTGAATATTTATCTTGGACACAGCTAGACTATTTCTTTTCATTTTATAATTTTAAGGCTTGGGTTGCCAGATGTCCATAATCTACTGGATTAGCAGGGGTGTAATAAACAAAAAACAAAAAACAAACAAAAAAAACTATTCTCTGCTCCTCAGTCTAGGACTTAAAGTGAAGTTTTTGATAGAATATTGATGGTATAATCACCAAAAACTCAAAAATAACTCACTTTTGCCTCCCCCATGACTCAAAAAGACCAGAGAAATTTTTTTCATTAACTTGTCCAGTGCCTGATATCACTTAATGTAGCATTCTGATAATGCTCAGTTGGAAAATCAGCTTAGATTTGAGATCTAAATAGTCTCCATCTTTTGCCTCAGTCCAATTAAAACCAACCTACCCATCCCAAGCTGGTCTCTGAGTCAGAATAAATGACAGTACTGTAGCATGCAAGGGAGAAATGGGGAACAGACTGAGATCATTGAATCTGCTCTGAAGGGAAAAGGCTCAGTTTACCTAACCAGCAGCATAGCATGCACATGGGTGCACTTCACTCTGCCAGTACCCAAATAAGGCCCAATCTCTAAGCCAGATATATATATATATATTCCTTTGGAAAAAGCAATAGATTTTTCCTGGCATGGGAGGAAAACTGAGAGTTCCTGCCTCACACAAAGACTGCAACCTTTTTCAAGTGGAATTTTTGACATCTCAGTCTAAACTACTTTCATTTGATCAACTCCACCATAATCAGGTACTGAGTGAAGTGTATTGAGTAGGAACTTAATCATGAGTTTCATAAAGTGATTCCTCTCCCAATTAAAAAAAAAAAAAAATATATATATATATATATATATATATATATATATATATATATTTTTTTTAATAGAAAAAACTGACTTCTTCTACCCTTAAGGTCATAAACATTTAGCAGTTTTAGGATTTAATCTATGATTTCTTCCTTTAAAAAAATCAGGAATATTGAATGTAATTTGAGCTAACAGATTTGAATAGACCCTCCATCTTCCATCCTAGCCCAAATTGAAAACTTACTACTCTCTGGTCTCTGAGTAGAAAGAGAGTTGAAACAGCCTGTTAGGTGCTTATAAAATCACTATAAGGGATATCAGAGCAAGCTCTAGCCTTGGTCTCTGAGAAAAGACTCCCAGAAAAGGATGCAAGACTAGCTTACTATGGGAACTGCAACCTCTTCCACAGAAGGAAGCTCAGGAATCAGGAAATCATTATTCAAGCTATTGGCTCTGGCACCACTACCTCATCCACAGCCCAGGCAGGCAGCTTACCCAACTATTACTACCTTAATGTCTCCAGAACATGATAGCTTAGCAGTGATATGGAGGTCAGGAGCAACCTACAAGAAAGCTTACCTTCAGATCTATGCTCTACCTGCTGACCTGCACCTATAAAATATATGCCTCAGGTCTTTATTCTTTCCTCAGAGTTCACCTGCTTGGCAAAACAATATCATGTCTAGAACCCCAGCTTCAAGCCTGGGAAGTTCCATTTTTACCTTTGCAAGCTCTGTGTACAGGAAAGGAATACAAAAGAAGTCTAGAAAAGATGTTGAGTGAGTCAATCTGGAGACTAAGAGATAGTCCACTCCAGTCTTAGAGAATTCTGTTACAAAACCAAGAATGTTTTAAGGATTAAAAGATGGTATTTTTGCATATATTGTTTTCTTAATTCATTTACTGTAAAGGAAATTAAAATGTCAAGTTATTAAGTGTAAGTTCAGGTTCCTGGCAAAAATAAACAAAGGAAATTTAAGTACCAAAATGAAAGCTAGAGAAAACGTTAGTGACAGAATTATAGAAACCAGAAACAGGAAATATGTTTTAATTTCTAAATATACTACTTCCATAGTCATTATAGAAAAGCATGTAAATAATTAATGAAAATATCTTCTATTCATATAGTTTTCATGATGAGTTTTGGGAATTTGGCAACATCTTTTAAGTTTTCATGATTTAATAATTTCTCTAATAACTAAAAATTTCAACTATGCTAATGACTGACAAGTTTGGATAAACCAGGGCAATATTTTAAGATGCAAACCTGGGCCATGAATATGTTTTCTCACATAAGAAGATATATTAGACTATGTAGCTAGCATCTCTACTCCACTATTCTGAAATACGCACTGTAGCTGTGAATACCTAAACTGAACCCATTAATAAACGTACCTATGTCTTCATTGTTTTCCCATTAAGCTTTGATTTTGCCTTTGATTAAAAATTCTTTGTACCACATGTAGACTATTTAAGAAAGTAAAACAATGGATTTACAAGCCATTTGGTTCCCCTTGGGTAAAATGGCATTAATGTTCCACTATTTGAATAATTAAAGCACTCTACTAGCTGTACAAGTCCAGCTGTCATTCCTCAACCTTTTAGAGAACCTGTGCCATATTTTTACATGTTTATATCCAGCATAAGCTTAGCATAAGCTCAGGCAAAAATACCATACTCCCAAAAGGATATAATGTAAACATTATCAACTCACACAATCACGTAGTCACACTCTAAGACGTGTACTCCCCAGATTCTAAAAGCCCTTCATTCATACCTCACTAGCCATGGAACTTTGCTATGGAAGTACACCTACCTATTATGAGGAAGAATTAGAAAGGATGGCCAGATCCAAGCATTCTGAGGTTTTACGATTCAGACCTAGAGAGCCATACATGGTTACAAAAAACAAAACAAAACAAAACAAAAAAACAAAAGGTAAAAGGTCAACACAAAAGGAGGTATGACTTAGGTACCCAGCTTTTTGCCTATCTGGCTCTTGACATTTAGATATCAACACAGCTTTCACTTCAGTTGCCTCTTCTAGAAATTGGTTACCCATACACTGACCAGTTACTTTCTATTGCATAACCCTGTTTTATTTTTCATAAAGCTTACCACTATCGAAAATGATCTTATTCATTTATTGCTTTAGTTGTATATCACCTAACTCCTTCTGATAGAATAGTATCTCTACAAGCACAGGTGCCTTCTCTCTCTTGTTCCCCATTTGTCCCACAGGGATCTAGAGCAAGACCTGGCACACAGCTGTCACTAATACACATTCCTTGAATGAATGAGTAAACAAACTCTTAGCCAGGTGTTCTCACTTTCTGTGGGAAAACTTTATACATATACACCCTCATATGCATGAATTATAATATGTAGTTTCCGGGATTATCCTGTTAGGCTTCAGTGGAAAATTCCATAAAGGTGTTCTAATACCAATTTACATCCCTTGGCTATATTGAATCTCCTAAAACCAGTCTATAAAATCTCACAACTAATAACTTGACACTTCTGGTTCGAGCCAATGTTGCAAGTAAAATGTGCCTCATGATCTGATGCTCTATGAGGGTTTGTGTCACAGCTGTTATATATTGGGTATTGGTAACAAATCAGGTCTTTATATCAAATCGCACTATGTCCATTTTACAGAGCCTATATTTATATAGAAAATAATAGTAACATTATAGACCTTGGCATAAGCTCTTGGAAAATTCTCTCCCAGGGTTATACTTTTCTCATAACAGTGATTATTTTTCCTGTACAATGTTTCTGGCCAAGACAATGGAAATTCCATCTTACCCAGTATTGATTCTCCGATGTTAAGTTTGGGTTCCACATCCATGGCTTTCTCTGCCTATTCATCTCCAGAGTTTATCTTTATTATTACTCGTCCTTTATTAAATTTCCAATAAAAGAGTTATGCTTTTTAGGTTATGAGGTGTTTTTATTAGGTGGATTTTCTTTTTGACTGAGGGTTGCCTTAGTAAGTGTGGGGGTATCATTGAATCTTTGATGATGGCATGTTTATAGTGTTGAAAGTCATCAATCTAAATATCAACTCCCATTTAAAGTACCTTAGATGCAGAAGAAAATGATTTGTCGACTTCCATGAAAGTAATTTTTTTTTTTTTTTATCACACCTCAAAAAAAGACAACTGATAGGTTGGATAGCTAATTTCTTAGAGAGTGGGAAGAAAATTTGATCAACCAAAATGCTGTTACTTTGTAGTCTAAACAACTGATTTTTTTTTTTATAAAACCAAATTATCTTAAAGATCTGGATTCAGTTTTGAAGAAAAAAATATATTCTTAATATTTCATTCAGTCATTCGTATTATTAAAACATTTTATAGAATCCATGAACATCTTTAAAATTCATTTCTAAAACAGACCGTCATTCTCCTCATATAGTGAGATTTATGAGATTCATAAAGTGTCTATTTCAGTACTCTATCTAAAAATCACATATTGCCTGTGCAGGCTCAGAGGAGGGAAGTGGAAGCGGTATCTACTAGGTCTGGAGAGTTCAGCTCTTACAGCAACTTTTAAAGAGCTTATAGGTTGTAGTTAGATCAACCTGCCTTCAAACTGCAGTCCTGACCATTAGATTTTAGGCAAGTTTATTTATCAGAGTTTCTTCATTTGTAAAAGGAGAAAAACTATAATATCTGCTTCATAAGATAACTCTAAAGATTGAGAGAGCAACTATCAACATTGTAACTGACAGAGTTAGCTATCTTTTATATTAGCTATCATTGCTATTGGTTTTATAATTCCTTGTACCCAGGTAAAGGAGAGCTTAAACTATCCTCCCTCATAAAAATTCAATAATCAAAATCTTTCTGATGCATTATAATAAGTTCTTTGGATGAGGGGCTACATATTTGAACCTTCGGCAAACTTGAGCAGTTTAAGCTTTGCCGATTGATACAAATTAGTGCCCTGTCAATTATGTCTCCTTACAAATTTGTTTCATCATCTTGAGTCACTCACTTGTGTTGCCCTCCAGTTCTCTGTAGGCATGTGAATTTTGACCCCAGGTATATAAAATAAAATACATGCATTTAAGAGCATAATAATGTATGCTTCTAGAATAATAAATAAATAAAAAGTAAAAACATACAAACATATATAATCTAAAAGTGTATATATACAAAGGGTGTCAAAAAATGTATACACAATTTAAGAAAACTATTAAAAGAAAAGAAAAGAAAAAAACAGAAAGAAAAAAAGAAGAAGAAAAAAGAAAACTATTCAAATTGTAATACTCAATATATACTGATAACAAAAGATGAATACAAGTCACGTTTGACTTCTGCTATTACAAGAGGTGCTCAAAGTGGTTACCATCAGCATCTGGACACTTCTGATTATGGTGAACTACTGCCTCAGCAACGTTGACCAAAATGTCCACTTGTATACATTGTATACATATTTTTGACACCTCTGGTATATCTATAGGTATATTTATATACATATACATATATACACAACAGTATGTATATATATATATATATATATATATATATATATATATATATATATATTCAGAAATTCCAAGTTATATACATGTATTATTTTTGTTTTCAAAAATGTTAACAGGGGTATGCAGGTTTTGTGGATAGTGGGATTATTTTTTTGTTTTAATTTTTCAAGATAATAAATGAACTTTACAAATAGAAACATTTAGAAGGCTTATGGGTACATGATTCAAGGGCTGCCTCTCTTCCTATCTCTTTCTATTTCCTTTTCCTTGTCCCCAGAACAAGCTCTAGTTATAAATTATAGAATGAAAAATAAGAAAACATTTGTTGTGTATTATCTTAACTCTTTCATTGGTTTAATAAAGTTTCATAAATTGGAAATAAGCAATGCTAATTATATAATCACGTGTTAATTCATGATAGCCATAGCAGATGGTTGCCATGGATATGAGGACACCAGTTTAGTAGTTTTGGACAAGAGAGGATTGGTGAATGTTATAAAAAGCATTCCATGCAGGACACATAACTTACCCTTGGGAGCTCTGTGCTGCACTGATTGATCACCTCAGGGTTTCTCTGATGGAATCTGGCTCAGGGATGGTAGCTGACTCTTAAGAAAGAACATAGGGATGCGACCCAGTTCTCCCTTAACACAGGAACTATCTATGGGAATGCTTTGAAATGTATGTGCTAATCTATAAATTATAATAAAATAACTCCAGAGTTTATCTGGAACAAATTTTCAGAGCACAATGTCATCAAAGGTGAAGACATACATCATTTTAAGAAATGTGACAAGAATATATTTTTGAGAGGGAAAAAAGAAGAACATTGAAGAAACTTGAATTATATCTAATTAACTATCTGTCTTTAGCTTCTTTCAAAAGGATAGTCTGGATCATAGATTTCTTTGATTTGAGGTACAGTTCAATGTGGGCTATAAACAATATCATTTCTTAAATTTCACCTTCAGTACATTTCAAACCCTATGCTATACAGGGATCTGTTTGGGACGTATTCATCTAATGAGAAAGAAAGGGCAACTTAGGCTTTTTACTTATGAAAAATTGAGCCAGGTCATTGCTAAGGTGACAATAGATCCCATTGCTCTCACAGCAATGCATATCTGGACTTTAATAGTTAAGGTCTGTCGAGACTTTCTTTGTGCCAAAATATAGGCTGAATATTGAATATGTACTACCATAGTGAATCCCCTTAAAGCTCTGTGAAGCAGGTACCATTATTATCTTCATTTTACACACACACACACACACACACTTGAGGCTCAGAGATGTTAAGCAATTTATCATGAAGCTTGTAAGGGGCCAACCTAGGATTTGAAAGTAGAAAGTCAAACTCTGTAACACATGCTCTTTATCAGAAAGCTGTACTGATGTTAACAAATATAGAGCATTTACCTGAAGCATATATTACATAGTTTTAATGACCCTTTGAGGTGTCTGATAACCTGTAAATAACCTTTTGTAATTTATACATACCTCAGATTAGAACCACAGTGGGCACCTTACCTGGATTCCTAAACTTTTAATTGAAACAATCACCTTTATATTTTCTAAAACACATTGATCACTCTAAAAAGAATAAAAGGTAAAACACTTGCATGTGAAAAGGCAATTGAGGGGTAAACATGCACTTTGAGTGGCCAGAACAGGCACTATAATAATTGCTGCTATTTGTGAAGTATCTGGGACTAACTTTTAATCTTGTCCTCTTACAAACTTTCATGGTAGCTATAATTTTACTGATGAGGAATTGAACTGAGAGAGGTTAAACAACTTGCACAGAGGCACACGGGACTCTAATAATTTGTCTCCTGTGGTTTTTGAAATTTGTACCACCACACTTATGCTCAATCAGACAAATTTTAGGAATTCAAGAACTTCTAGGGCACCTTCATTGGTGTTTCCAGAAAACTTTAGCCTTTGAATATCCTAGTTATACAAGGAATATGTGAAAAATTGCTACACAATCCATTTTAAGAGGATTATTGTTATGATTCAAAACAAACAAACAAACAGGAAATAATTGACACCAGTAAATAAGCACAGAGCCTGCCCAATCCATGCTGGAGAACTCAGGACCCTAAAGGTGGAAGAATAACCACACATCAAACTCGTGAAAGCCCTGGAGTAATAAAATATATCCCTTCTTTTCACCTACTTTAATGTGCTCATAAGAGCCACTCTGAGCAAATGATAGCTGGTGGAATATATGTTCCATGCAAAAAATGGCCCAAGAAAGCCTGGCTAGTGAAAAGCATATGGGTAGAGTGTGATGTTAAAAGTGTAATCCACCTAAATCAGCATTAAAAACAAAGATGACTTAGGAGTACTAGCAGCAAGAGCCAACAGAAACCTGGTGACAATATTAACTGGAAATATTCTACTTTCAGATAGAGACTAAGATACCTGAATATCCTTGACTAACAGGTCAAAGATCCTTCAAGAAATGGAAGTTCTTCCAGCAAAAAGCATTAAGGAACAAAAAGACCAAGCTAAGAGGCTGTGGCTCATTTTTCAGGGAAAGAGGCTGAAGCAAGAGAATTTAAGGAAAATGCACAAGGCACTAGAGCTGAGATTTGAACTTACATTGATCTGAATCCAAAAGTTATCTTATTAACCTCTATGTTGTTCTTCTAATTTCCTATAGTATTCTGATCACCCAATTTTGTATCCTAACATTGGTCATAGGAAAGGGGTTACATAGTTAACATCAAAAGAGGGATAGTTACTAGTCATAAGCATTAAAGCGATTGAGGTGTACTAAGGAGATTGGAAGAAACATAATGAAGCTAGAGAGAGGACAGCAAGGTTGGAGGGTATCAAGAAGGGAGATACGCAGAAAAGGAAAGCATGGTGAGTAGGATGATCAGGTCCACAGCCCCTTGAAACATCCAGAGAGAAAAAAGTGAATATCTAGGAAGATCTGGGCTGTATTAAGTGCTAAGGAGATAGTGAGAGTAGGAGGGTGCAATGGGAAATCAGGCATGTTCTGGGATTTAGGCTGACCAAGGTTCAAACGCTGGCTGATCTTAGACAAGGTACTTGAACTTTTTGAGTCTTAGTGTGCTAATCTTTAAAATGGGAAGGATAATGATAATATCCACATTATTGGGTCACGGTAAGGACAAAGAAAATGCCATTATTAGAGCACCTAAAAGGATGCTTGACACATAGAAGGCCACCAAGAACAGGATTTACTGTGTCCTAGGAGCTACGCTAAGTGCTTCATACCCATCATTTTATCAATACAAACGTGGATTTTCTACTTCATAATGTAATATCTTGAAGGATATAAGGGGAGGTACCCATAATGCCAGAACAATTTAAAGCTGAGCTTAGTTAATCTAAATGGTAACAGAAAAGAACCATTCTCCGGAAGGATTCTTTTATTAAAAAAACGAGTGTAAATATTCTTGTTTTAGGGATTACAGACTCTTAGATATAACTCTTTTAGCATTCTGCAATTACAAAATTCTAGCAATTTGCTGTTTTATAAATATTTGTTAATTACTCCACATGCCCTCTGTTCCCCCAACTAAGTCATAAAATCTGTGAGGTCAGTCATTTTTCTTTCTGCTTCATTATTGTATCTCCAACACTTGGTACAGTACCTGGCAGAGTGAGGCCTCAAATAGTTACTTATTATAATTACATAAAAGAAGTTTAAAGGCTATGCTGAAGAACAGAGATGAATTATCTTTGTGCTTGTAAAGCAACACACATATACCTGAGGTTTTATTATAATTATTTTTTTGCATTATTATTTATGTATCACTTTAGCTTTAATCCAGATTTATAATGTTCCTTCCTCAGAGGAACATTAGGTAAGAGTCAGAAGATGAATACCATCTTTCATGAATAAAGCCAATTTTTTTTAAACTAGAATTATTTTACTTTAAAAAATTTTTTTCCAGCTTTATTGAGATATAATTGACAAATAAAATTATAAGATATTCAAAGTGTACTTTGTGATCATTATATATATATATATATATGTAAGTCAATTGCTATAACTATAGCAACGTTGTGGTCAGTGGGGAAATTGTGACTATGGAAAAGTGATCTATAGGCCTGCAGACACTGGAAAAACATGCTGTACATATGCTAGTTTTTCAGTCCCTCTGTATACTAGAAAAAAATAATGGGCTGGTTCTTGTTTAATGCTCAATAAGCCCACCTTTAATAAGTACTATGACTGGGCACTGTGCTAAACCAAGAGATACAAAGATGAATACACATAGGCCTTGCCTGCCCTCGGGGAGCTTAAAATCTAGTGGGAGAGAAAGCATTACTGTAATTTAGGTTAGACCATGATAAGCAATATATTTAAATATGATGGGGCCCATAAGAAGCATATTTTGACATAAAGAATTAAAGGAAGCCTAGAGAATAACTAGGATTTTGAATGTCAGAAAAGAGACAAGGAAAGAGCATTTATTTGTATGCTTATTGTTTTTTTCTTTTTTCTTTTTCTTTTTCTCTCTTTTTCTTTTCTTTTCTTTTTTTTTTTTGGTTGTTTGTTTGTTTCTTTGTATGCTTCTTATTGGGTATGTTATCTTCAATAAAGTAATCCTTACTCAGTGCTGAGCAGTTTACACAGGAAGTTGATATGGAGAGGACAACTCTCCAGGCTTTTAGGGTTCTCCAAACCCTTGAAATGGTATGTGTCATTGTATCTTCCTGGAACATATTTTAAGTTAATGTTGCAACATATATTTTCATGGGTAGAAAAAACTAGCCAGTTATATATATCCCAGTTTGGTTGCAAGCTCTTTAACAATTGCATTTTCAAGATTCACAAGGTAAATGAACATTTAAAAAAAAAAATAACAGCTATATTTCTGACTACAAAAGCAGTACACTCACTTGCTCCTTACTAATTTCCTGAGAATTTACTATGTTGCTTCCACCAGAAGCAGCAATGTAAACACAAGCATCAGCTGTGCTTACAGCAGAAAGGAGTGATACCAACAGAATGAGTGTCTGGTCCATCACTGAGACCCACATTTTTCAACTGCAAACTTATTCTGGTATGTATGACCAAGGTAACCCATGTCCCAACTTGTTTCAGTTGTTTCACTATGCTTTTCTACTCATTTTGTTGTTAACTTTTGCTGCTAATTACATTACATATTCAACAAATAGTCATTGAACACCTACCATGTTTTGGGTATATGGAAAACAGAGGTAAACAATAAAAAGTGCCTCTTTCGTGCAATTTACAGTGTTATTGAATTTAAAAATAAGCATATATTTCAAGTTTGAAATAATGCTTTTGGCATGAAACATTTAAAAGAAAAAACATGTAAGTTATGTTAGGTCTTTCTAGAAGCAGTGTAACTATATTTGAGATTAAGTCCATTTATTTGTTTTACTACAGTGATTTTTTTCCATTGCAGCCCTTGTAAATTAGTTTTTACATAATAAAGTTAAGTAATGGTGAATTATATTTTTCAAAACTATTATTTTTTTCTATCAGCCTCCCTCATCCTGACAAATGTACATTGAAGGTGGAATTTAAATGTAAATCTTAAAGGTACTACTCATCATGGAGGTATCTATGCTGTGCTTGTAGTCATAGAAGGCTATAGGTAAGTAAGGCATGGAGAGTTATTGTAATAAAAGATTTGGTGATGAGAAGAAAATGAAACAGCTGGGGCAAGATGAAGCCATGGACTCCAGGGAGAATCAAATCATGTCCACACTAATGTTCGTACTAGCTGACTCTTTGGAAAACAAATACAATTTATTAGATAAATTTGCTGTAATGAATGTTTTTTTTACAGAATCACTGGTGCACTGCCGCTGAATATTATAACAATAGACAAAATAATAAAGATTTTTAATCATGTTGATTGCTAGTTTTTTTTTTTCCTCCATTTACTTTCAAAGCTGTTAAAAAAGAAGCAATTACTTGCTGTTTCACTTGGATTGATGAAAAAGTGAAACCCAATATATAAAGAATTATGAGTTCATTTTCTTTTCTCTTTTTTTTGGTATAGCTTTTCAACACGTAATAATTTATACTGCATTTCCTTTTAATTAGAACTAAAATTTCAGCTAAAGCAGGCACGAGTCCTCTATTGTTTTATTTCAATAATGTCTGGATAGAAATCCAGTGCAGAATTGGGAACAGGTCTAGAGGGTTGCCATTGAAAGGGACAATGACTGTTTTTATTTAAATGGAAACTTTCGTATTTGGTGACCTTGCTGTATGATTTTTTTTTTATGTGTGTGTGCAATTTTTATTTTTTCACAAGGAGGTGAAACTGTGTGCTGTAGGGTTTTCTCTGGAGATCTATTCTCCTGGCTGGATGTGTATGACAGGTTTAGACATTAAATAGCTTTAAGCTTGTCAAAGAAATGTTATTAAAAATGTCCCTGCCTTTCAGGCTCCGTGCTCGGTAGGAGCCCAAATGCAGTCCTATGGGGCTGTCTTTCTATTTAGTCATGTCATTTGGCTCCTTGCCTGTAGCATAAAATGAGACACCATCTGTTATTTCTCACTAATGGCTGTCGGTCCTGAGCTTGCCTGGCTCACTCACTATGCTTATTCATTTCCCACCAGTGGCTGGACACAGCTTGGCTAACACGATTTTATTGAGAAGCATGCTTTATTATCAAATGGGCTTAGAGGTGTGGATGCACACATATACTCTAAAACACTATTTAAATCTAAGGCATTGTCATTATTTTATTACCACTCTGAAATCTATATCTTTTTTTTTTCACTATGGTGCTGCTGGTTATATGTGGAAACTGCCAAATTTTTACTGATAATAACTATAGCTCATATTAATTGAAGGTTTATGTGAGTGGTCCCTTTACTTTTCACAACACCTTAGAGCTAGGCATTATTATCTCCATTTTATAGATGAGGAAACAAGCAAAACAAGTTTACATAGTTTGCTCAGTTCCACAGAAATAAAGAGCAAAATTAGGATTCACGCAGTTTAAACCTTCCTCCCGAGCTGTGCTCTGAAGGGCTGCACTATCTGTTCTCCAGGTTACATGCTGGGCTCTTTGGGGTTATCATCCGAAACTTGACACTTAGAAACCAATACATGTGGGTAGCAAATTATTTTTTCCAAAGTCAGCATTTATTTACAAGTGAAGAAACCCCTTCTGTTTAGCTTCAGAAGTCATTGTGGATTTCCAGCGTTGCAGTCAGCTTTGCTACAAATTCTCCTCAGTTTATAGAACGATCCAGATCCCAGTGAAGACCTGTGATGGCAGCCTATTGTCAAGCTCTCTCAGACAGCACTCACTTGAAAATCATTGGCTGAAATACCACTTATCATCAGGGCCGTGATGTCTCTTTTATTTCAAAACCTCAACATGGGACAGTACTTTGGGGATACACATTTGTTATATGGCAACGGATAACTATTCTACCAATCTAAAAACTTGGTCAGTTTTTCAGCTAAGATACGTTTTTTTTTTCCCCCCATAGTATTAAAAACCTTGTCATGTATTAGTCCTGACAGAGGGAACTGCAAATATCGAAATAGCTAAAATAATAAAAATCCATTTAATTTCCTTTGTAAATTCAAATCAAAATTGGTTCCTGAAGACTTCATTATAATTCAATGGAAGCTAAAAAATAGTTAACTACAGTGTTGTGATGTCATTTTGGCTTTTTTTTTTTTTTTTGACATTCAGTGATGAGTTGGGCAAACTAAATGTTATGAAGTATAAACTGTTACCCAGAATGCTAGATTTACAGCATGTTAATAGAGGTTGAGCACAAGGAAGATTCCATGGTAAAATATGTTTGGAAAACATTACCTTGAAAATATATGGGTCTCTTTACTGAAAAAAGAAAAAAAGCCTTTCATCTTTAATAAATCGATGTGCACTGTAGATCTCCAAAGACATAAGATTCACAGTATTTTCTAAATCTATTTATCTGTGGTAGCTTAGTTTTTGAAGTTTTCACGAGTTCTTTTGTAGTGAACATGCATTGGAAACTACTCATCAAATACCTCAAACTTATATTTACGCTTTATCACCTATCCTGTTAGAGCCTCTTCTAACTCTACATTCTCCCTTTTTTCAAAGCAAAAGCTCATGAAGTTTCATTCATGTCTTATTTCCTTTCATCTCCCACATCAATTGGTTGCCAATTCCTGTACATTTTACCTCCCAACAAACCCTATGAAATGATCTCTCCTTTCCCTTCTCATTGTTCATGGCCCAGCTCATGTCATTATCATGTTTTGTCTCCATACCAGTATAATAGCTTCCTAACTGATTTCTCCACTTTCTACTTCCACATTATGGCCAGATCAATCTCTCTAAAATATAAATTGGGTTTTGTAAATCAGATCCTTGAGTGACTTCACAGGTTCTCCACAGTGAACATAAAAGTCACTGTCCTTGGCATGGATTTTAATGTCTTCTGTGATCTGACTCAGGCTTATATTTGTCACACTTCCTATGCTTTAGCCATATTAGGCCTTTTGTGGGTTCCCAAATACAAGGTGACTTTTTTTCACGTAGCTATGCTTTTCTTGTTTACCCTGCCTGGAATGCCCACCTACCTGTCTATCGCACCCATTGATGAAATGATCTCTTTGGCAAGTCTGTGATTAAACTCATCTCTTTTGTAAAACTTTTCTGGCTTCTCCAGCACAGTTCTGTGTTTGGTCCTTTTTAGTATAGCATTCGTTATCTCAGGATCTACGGTGCATCTTTCTGGGAAGTGGTCCATGAAGAATGTGCTAGTCAACCCTCAAGGTGACCCCTACATATCACTGCCTCCTGCTATTCATGTCCTTGTGTAGTCTTCTTCTATATTTTATCAAAGTTGGTCTGTATGACCAATGGAATACTGCGTAAGTGATGGTGTGTCACTTCTGGGGCTAAATCATAAAAAGCATTATGGCTTCCTCTTCAGTCTCTTTCAAAGACCACTTGCTCTGACAAGAGCCAACAGCCATGTTATGATCAGCTCTATGAAGAGGCCCAAATGGGGGTTGAGTTTTTGACACAGCATGCAGGGTACTCCCTGAGGCCTTCTTACAGTCACATAGAGTAAGCCACTTTGGAAGTATATCCTCCAGTCCCAGTTAAGCTTTTAGCGGACAGCAGCCCCAACAGACAGTTTGGCTGCAATCCCCTGAAAGACCCTAAAAAAAAAACAACCCTCCAGCTAAGCTACTTTCAGGTTCTTGACCTTTAGTAATTGCATGAGATAAAAGATGGTGTTTTAAGCTGCTAAGCATTCAGGCAAATATTTGTTACATAGCAACAGATCACTAATATAGACTATTATGTTCTCAAAAGGGTCCATACCTAAAAAGGATTAAGAACCCCTGGCATACGTATCGTTCATACTTCTATTAGCATCGGTCACTGGGTATCATTTAATTATTGTGTGTTTTTCAGGCTCTCCTTACTATAAGTTACCTGAAAAGAGCAACATTTTATTCATCATTGTATCCTCAGCACTTATTGCATAGATGGAAATACAAGACAGTTTTTTAAAAAGGTTTGTTTATTAAAAGAAAGGTTGCCTTTCATGTGGAGATGAAAGCAAATTCTGGCTCATAGGAAAGAGTCAAGTCACTGGAAGGCCATATCGATGTGATGGCATGTTTCCAGAGGAGGGCTAGGGAATTCCGAGGTACCTGAGACTTTTAAAGGAGTCCTCCCACTAAAAGAGATACAGGAAATAAAACAATATGTAGATGAAAAACATTCTTTCAGAAAAGAGTTTCCAGCAGAGCACAGAATGAGTCGATCACATTCCTTACTTAGATATTGTGGTTAGTTTAATGTTGCCCACGATCTCATTAGTGTTGTGGTAGCTACAAAACCCTGTATCACCCTGTTGCCCGACAGGGAGTCTTTTTCCTCCAGTGGTACTATTCTATCTCAACCTTAACTCCCCCCTTACCCCCATTTAAAAAACCCAAGCATAGGATAAGACTGCACTAGTAAGAATGCAAACAAAACCATCACGAGTCTTGTCTCCCTGCATATGGGAAGTGTTCTCAAAAATATTCAGAAGCACCAGAAAGCTAGTTTTGGTCCCTGCCTGCTAGGGTTTGATTAGGATCTTAATGAGGGCTACCAGAATTCTATCTAGTTAAAGGCAGATCCCTAATTTTATAGAAGGTTTGAACACTCAACAGGCTAATGGCAGGAGCTTTGGACGGACAACCTAATCAAAACTCAGGTTTGAAATTTGGCCTAATCCAGGATTAGGGAAAAACACAATTTAGCTGCTCTAAAGGAGCATCTAGGCTCAACACCATTTTTGTACCAGATTTCCTGCCTGGGTGGAAGCAAATGAGGCTATAGATGGGAGGTAAAAGGGCATACAAGAACGTGAAAACCCACTTCAGACAAAGATAATGACTGGGGTGACCATATAACTAACATTTGAGCATGAAGGGGTGGGGAGTTATTAAGGATAATGTCAAGACAATATATGTAACCTGGGATTATCTTTGAGTAAATCAATATGTATGACCACCTAGGGATGGCTTAATTCTCAGTCCAGTAAGCCTCTGACAGTTATGAACTGTTTCCTGCTTTACTTTCTTTGGCTTTTTTTTTTTTTTAATTTTTGTTGTTGTTGGGAAACAGCCAACATGGTCATTGGTTACACATTGCTTTCATGCTATAATGGCATAGTTGACTCTTTTAGGGAGGGCACAGCTCGAAGTGGCCCATGCAAGGATCAAACCAGCAACCTTAGTGCTATCAGCGCCACACTCTAACCAACTGAGCTAACCGGTCACCCCACTTCATTTATCTATAAAAAGAGCTAGTAGTATTTACCTTACTGATAGTGCCTAACTCACCACTTGACACTGTATAGCTGCTCAAATTTAATCATTATTACTCACTTTTCTCTTAATCTCCCCAGTACTGACTCAGAAATTGAGAGATTGCTCCTGGAAGCGGGGGCAGGAGGTATCACCAGACACAGCAGAGTGTGGGTAGAGACAGAGAAAACTATGTCTGCCAAGTGAAAGGGGTTTTTATAGCTGGGGTGTTTGTGGGCTGGGGTGTCGGCTTTTCAATTTCCATCAAATCACAGAACACAAGAAATGGTGACTCGCCTACTCATATGCCCAGCACTAACCAGAGAGGGTTAGAATGCTGCAGGAATCCTTAGGGTGAGGTATATTTAACAACTAACACTAGAAGTCTAAAATAATTAATGCTGCAGCTGTTTGATTTATAAGCCAAATATCCAGGAAAACCTGTATAGGAAAAGGAGAAAAGAAGGAGGCAATGACTGGTCCATAGATTTAGAGGCCCAGGCCCCATCCCAGTGGAATCATCCTAGGCATAACACTCAATGCTCCCAAAATACACTTTTTTTTTTTTTTGGTTTGTGTATTTAGGATTTTCATTGTTCTTCATTCTTTCTGAATATTTTTTCCCCAAACATTAACATTTTGAAGGCAAGTTTCCAGAGAAGGGAAAGAAAACACAAAAGGGATAGTGGCTGATTCTTTTTATTTTTTTCTTGGAAAGTTTTCAGAGAGAAAACCAACTTTAAAACACAGTGACATGCTAAGAGTGCAGATTATCAATGGAATATGAGCCAACCAGCAACAAAATGTAGCAGTGAGAAATGGGGTTGTTAGCATCTTCCCAGGGGAAGTCAGAGGATCAGGGAAGTTTTCAGGACTTGCTTCCAACTCTTCCTCACTCATTATTCATAAGACGAAGCTGATACTAAGGTCCTGTGTGCCTGGGGAGTGTTGATGATCAAAGAAACTAAATTCACGGGTTCACTGCTCCTCTAGAGGGATGTGAAAGGATTTCTGGGTCAGCTCTGGGGACATGGAAGAGAGAGAACATTGGAACACTGCCTCTCCACTCCCTTTTGCCTGTCCCGTGGTGAAAAGCGGGATGACATGATGATTAAGAATGGAGTCATGCTAGACTGCCCCTTGTTAGCCTGTGCATATTATTTCACCTCTTTACACCTCATTTTTATCATCTGTAAAGTGGGGGTAATTCAGCTTCATAGGATATTTCTGAGGGCTACAGGAGTAAACACATGTGAAGTTCGTAGGACGGAGTCTGGCTCACAGTAAGTACTCTATGAATATTGTCTGTCATTGTCATCATCCATTACTATTAGAAAAATCCTATTCTCTTCCCATAACCTTACATAAGGTACATCAGGAGCCCACATACTTTCTCATAGGATTCAGTGAGCCCTATCATTAATTAACCCATTCAACAAGCAAACCCATTTCTTATTATCTCTGTGTGCCCAGTGTCTAGCACAATGTCTGAGATATGACATTTAATAAATGTTTGTTGAACTGAACTCTTGTATATCAATATTATGATAAAGAAAAATGTACCACTTGGGATCCCAGGTTTGGCTAGATATTAGGTTTATTTAGATATATAAATGAAAAAAAAATCTCGATATAATTTAATGCCTATTCTATCTACATGAGATGCACTATGACATTTTAATTTTTTCCTATTGTGTTTATTTCTGTTATGTCCTGTTCTAGCCTAGTGAATCTGATTGTATAACTACAATGGGCAGCTTTTAGGCACCCTCCTGTACCACCCCACCACTGCCATACTGATTTGCATATGTTGAATATCATGTGCCTCATTTTTGAAAATGAAAAGGTTGATCAATGTTCAAGCTTTTGGTTCAGAAAGACATTAACTTTTCTGGTGAGCTGGAGAACAGGAGTCCAATAGAAGCTAGTTTACAAGGAAACTTTAGACCCCTAAAAAACAGTCCAGCATGTTGGAGGCAGTCTGGCTTAATGAGCTAGATAAAGCCAGTGTCTGTTCTTTAAATTTTACAAGAAGAAGGAGAAAGAGAAAGAGGAAGAAGGAGAAAAGGAAGGCAGGAAGGAAGGAAGGAAAAAGAAAGAGGCTAAAACCCATAGAGGTTAATGGAAAAACCTCAGTGACCTTCATTTAAAAATTCTCACTCTCTTGGAGATGGTATCAAAATTATCTTGGGGATGAGGTGGAGTCATTACCTTTCTAAAAGCACAAATTTGAGTGTTAGTTAATTGCAAAAGATGGTACCATTTACAAGTTCGTATTTAAGTTTAATATAGGTAGCTTTTACGCCTGCATCCCTCCAATCAAAGATTTTATCCATAAACCTAGTAAATAGAGTTTCTGGAACCTTGCATGATGACATCATAGTGTCAGAGTCCTTTCTGAATTTGGGCTTGGACGGTGAGTGTTGAGGGGATGAGTAAATAAAGGGGAGGGTGATCAATTGCAGCAGAGGATTTTGAACTGGGTGATCTAATCTGGATTTTACTAGGATGGGAAAATTCATTAATAGGTGGGGCATATCTGAATGGACCATTCATCCATAAAATCCAAACATATGCTAAGAGTTGGTCTTTCCATCTGTACCTCATGGATTTGTTTTTAAAACAGTGTTCCATCCTGAAGGATTTGCCCAAATTAGCAGTTGAAAAATGATTCACAAAGGAAAAGCTTGCATGAAAAGTTCTTGTTTATGTTTTATTAATGGCATTTGCCAAAAGTCCCATAAAAAAGAAAAAAAGAGAAAAAAAAAGGAGTTTCCCACAGCAAAACAATCTATGTCTCAGGTTGCTTTTGGGATCATTGTTTTGGTTTTTATTTTAGGCTTCTTGAAATTTAAAAACTTTTTAATTTGAACACAATCTTAAATATAATTCATCACTTTTGTCTGCTGACTAAACTCTATGAGGAGGCATCATCTGGCGATTGTCCCCTGTGTCTCTAATTGCTTAATTAACATTCAAATCCAAGGTTTTAGCAAAGGGTTGGTATTATTATAAGTCATGAGGTAGTTAATTGCTGCCATGATACCCTTGAAGCTGTCATATAGTATTCATAAAGAGATTCATGGAAGACTGGTCTAGCTTGAGGTAAATTTTTTTTAAATCACAGGTTTTTTTTAAATTATGTGAATAAATAACACACAGATTAGTATTCCTCTTCTAGAAAAATAATATCTAACCATGAAATTTATAATTGAGTACAATTTTATTAAGCCCAATAAATAAAATATCTTTTAAAATATATCTGTGGATTTAAAAATTATTTTATATTGCTTTGAAGCAGTATTTATACAAAATGATTAGGTGCCAATGTATTTCCACTTGACTCATTATCAAAGATGCAAATTTAAAAACAAAGAAATGTTTTTTTTACATCTAATCATGTAATTAAGAATTATAATATTGAATGCCACAAAATGATAGAAAAATGTGTCCATTCACCCTTGGTCAAAGAGAAAATTTATAAATACATTTACAATTTGTCAATATCAAAACAATAAAGTATTTTTATAATTTAGCTGACTAATCTTGTGTTCGATCATTTTTTCAAAGAAAATATTTCAAAAGAAGTAAAATACTACATGTACAAATATGCTTATTTTAGTGTTACCCCTAAGTACAAAGAAATAGGAGAGAACATTAACATCTGAAAAATAGGAAAAAGTCATGCAATGGTTTCCATTTGTCATCCAAGACTGACAACAATTAATAACAATTTTTATTAATATTATTCATAATGTTAGATGAATAGTCGAATGCTAAATTATATTTGTGCTGACTCTAAGAAAAAATATGTATATGACAAAAGAGCATAAAAATATAAAAATGACTGCTAGGTTGGGGTAGTGGACTTGTAGGTAGTATTGAAGAGGCAGCTTACTACCAAAAGAGAAGAAAAGAGATCTAGGTCAGGATGATATTTGCTAGCTGTGTTATCTTATAAAATTATATAGCAGCTCTGGGTCTCAGGTTCTTTCTTTTGTAAAATGTAGTTACACCCACGTCATAAAGTTGCCAACATTAAATTACATAATGCATGTACAATGTTTCATGGATTCTCCCAAAATACAAACTATTATCATGACAGTCCGGCTATCAAACAATATGTGAAAGGAGTTGAATAACAACATTCATGAATTATTAAAGGAGCCTCTCCTTTACTTTGGATGTTGTGGTTAGACGCTGTCATAAGTGCAGTAATATCGAAAGCTTTAGCGGGGACTCAAGATGGAAATCGACAGGACGCACACAGTCTTGTTTAAACCTGAGAGCAGTTGGTAGTTACTACATTTCCTTCTGTGTCAGCCTGAGAGAGGCTAGGAAACTTACTGAAGGAAACATGACTAGTAATAATGATTTGACTGAATGCTCATATATTAAAAAACCATGATTATTTACTATTACAGTTCACAGGTCAGTGGATTGGCTGAGAGTTGGATGCGGTATGGCTGACCTTGAGTGGCTTGCTTGTACTTCTGTTAGTTGACCTGGGGCTGTGCCTTAGGCTGGGCTTGACTCCGGCCCCTGAGCCAGGCAACTCTGCTTCATGTGTCTCTCATATTTTTTCCTGGGACCAGTGGTATGTTGTTTTTATTTTCTTAGAAGACATGCAAGAGAGAAGTCCAATAGCTTTTCCAAGTCTCCAGAGTCTGAGACACAACCCTGAGGGTGAGTGCTCCTTTCAATTTTACATCCTAGGTTCTTCAGTCAATGCTCTTTAATCCTGGCCTCTCGTCTTTTACTCTATCTGCTATCATCCCATTAGCCAAATGAGTCCCATGGCCAAGCCTGGGAGCAGATCCTTGCACCCTTTCCGTAGTGGGAGAGCACTTCATAGGTGTATAGTGAAGGGTATGGAGAGAGGCAAGGGAGAGGATTGGGACTATTTAAAGCAATCTATTAACAACTCATCATAATAAATCCCGTGGTTCCCAAAGCACAGTATACATTCTTCTGGTGGTATGAGTAATGATTTTTGTTTTTATGTTTTTATTAAAATATATTTATTTTCATGTGTTGAATAATACAATAAACACCATGAATTTTTGTTTGTTTGTTTGTTTGTTTGTTTGTTTGAGGGCAGTGTCACTGGCCCTCATATGTGGGACCCAAACTGGGGTCGCTGGTATCCCAAGCCCTCTTAACCATGACGCTACTCGGCCAGCCCAATAAACACCATGAACTTTTGATTTGATTTTACAAGTATTGAATGAGGTAAAATTGAATTAAGTAAAAACAGTGTGTCAATATAGTCAAATTATATAGTTAACAATGGTTATAAGTTTATGGGTCTATAGGAAAAATTTTTTAAAAACCTCAAGAGAGAGATAAATGAATGAGGTTTGGAAATATTGCTGGTTTGATTACAAACCAACCAAGTGCCTAGGAATAAGGAGTAGAGGGAAACAGAAAGGTTCCATGGAGGGGATGACATTAGAGTAGTATCTTGAACAAGCTGGGATGTATAAGACAGAGAAGGTAGGGACATGCCTTCCAGATGAAGATGTACAATGGCCCAAAGGGGTAGCAGTATGTGATACACAATATAATGATATGTTCCTTTGATTGGATACCCAATGGGCCAGGCCCTAGGCTAGATTCCTTCTGCACAGTATCTCTAGTCTCCAGGATGATTAGAGAGTCTCAGCTCTTTCCCTGATACACAAGCAGGGTCAGCACATAATAGGCCCGTAGCAAAAACTGCAAGCTGAAAGAATCACTCATAAACTCTTTTCAAAATGTACATAATATCTTAATCCAGAGTTGGTTTTTTTTTTTTTTGAGGGCAGTGTCACTGGTCCTCATATGTGGGATCTGAACCGGGGCCGCTGGCTTCCAAGGCCAGCACTTAACCACCACACCACTCAGCTGGCCCATAATATCTTAATCCAAAACCCAAGACTCTCAAAATCAGGTCTCATTTTTTTAATATACTCACTCTTTGGAAGCAGTCATTTTATCTTTTTAAAGGGCTATGTTGATTTGTTTTTCAGGGTGAGCTATCTGATTCTCAAAACACTAACTTCACCCAGGGCTATGGGAGTTGAATGTGGGCAGACAAAACAAGCCCAAATTCTCAATGTGAGAGAACTGATTATAAATTAAGATGCTGGAAACTATATTCAGGAAAAAAAAAAAAAAGGAAACTCCTCTCTTCTATGTCCTAGTCTGAGAAAGAGCTCCCATCTGCCTCTCTTGGCCCAAAAGCCTGTATTTAAATCATGCTGCTGATTTCCCTCATAAAAGCCAGTCAAAACAAGGTTTTCAAGGCAACTGCTCTTTTAAGTAGAGTTTTATTTAGCATGGCTGAGTTACGTATATTGTATGCATTATTTCGAGTCCCTAAACTGCTTCTTTTCCAGTGCTCACCAAAGGAGTAAATAGCATCGCCAGTTACTCAATTGCAAAGAACAAAAATCTCAGAGTCACTTTGGGCTCTTCTTTCTTTCATGCTCCAAATCCAGTCCATCACGAAATAATGTAAGCTCAACCTACAAATTATATTTAAAATTTTACCCAGTGTCATTTTTACAGTTGCACCTGTTTTCCAAGCCACGATCACCTCCCACCCACACGAGAGTAGGAGCCATCTTACAAGCCCCCTCCTTCCATGCTTGTCACAGGGTAGCTTGTTTTCTACATTGCAGCCACCGGGGGTCCTTATAAAATACAAATGGGATCTTGTCTCCTTCCCAAAACTCTCAAATGGCTTCTGCTATCGTTGGAATAAGTATCAAAGTTTCTCTAGGGCTCAAATAAACAAATGACAGGCTATGTGAAAGAGATGAAGGAACTTCCTGATAGGTCTCCCAATGGCTACACTTAGAAGAAGTGGAACAACAAATAAATAATGTAGTATTTTATTATAACCCAAAGTATAAAATCAATATCCATGAGACTGCACTGATATAAACACATGATTATATAAATGAATGAATGAGTAAAAATAGACAAATCTCCTGTGCAGAAGCGCTGTTTCCCCCTTCCAGAAGCATTTCAAATAGGTCATGTAGATATTCTCTCTTCAGGGAGCTGGAGCATAACTCCCCACCCCTTAAGGGTGAGATACTCTTATTTATAAAGGGTACAGTATAAAAATGAGGGTAAAATAAGTTTACAGAAATTTGGCAAACACTGTCTCAGTCAGGAAAAGAGAAAGACCAAATATGAGATGGACTGACTCCATAAAAGCCATAGGCATGAATCTACAGGAGCTGAGCAGGGCTGCGAGGACAGGACATGGTGGACTTTGCTCATTCATAGTGTGGCCAGGAGTCACAGCCAATTCAACAGCATGTAATGCACACCTCAGTCAGGTGACTGAGGTAGCGAAATCAATGCTAAATCATGTTAATCACATGCACTCCTGTTATGATGTGACGCAAGGGGCACGTTAGCTCTGTGGTCTTCCTCTCAAGAAGATAGAACCCTCGTCTAACCATAAGAAACCTAAACTATGGAACAGTCTATAAAATACCTGACCAGTACTTCTCAAAATTCTTGAAATCATCAAAAACAGGGCAAATCTAAGAAACTTACAGCCCAAAGGGAGCCCAAGGAGAAACGACTAAATGTAATGCGGTGTCTTCAATATGATCTGAAGACAGAAACATGATTGTTACGTAAAACACTAAGGTAATCTGAATAAAGTATGGACTTTAGTTAGTAACAATGTATTAAGAGCAGTGTATTAGTTGTGATAAATGTACCATACTAATAAGATGCTAATAATAGGGAGACCGGGCATGGGGTGTAGGGAAACTATTCATACTGCCTTTGCATCATTCCTATAACTCTAAAGCTATTGTAAAAACAATTATTTAAAAACATCTCTTAATGGCCTACAAGTCATTACATCATATGACCCTTAGCTACTTCTCTATATCTTATCTCCTTATTCTGTCCCTTTTACCTCTTCAGTTTAGCTACAGTGACATTCTTGCTATTCCTTGAGTCCATCCAAGCATTCTTCTACCTCAGGGCCTTTGTTCACTCTGTTCCCTTTGCCTCAGTTTCTCCTCCCCCAGATATTCACATAGCCCACTCTCTGGTTTCATTCACGTCTAGGTTTAAACGTCACCTCTGTAGAAAGCATTCACTTGGCTACCTAATAAAGTTGTATCCATCATTCTCTATCCTGCCTTATTTTATTTCACAACACTGAATCTGTTATGTTTGTATAATTACATATTATTTATTTATTGTTGCTCTCTCTCACTAAAATGTAAGTTTCAAGAAGGCAAAGGTGTGTCTGATTTGCTCACAATTGTATTTATTTCCTATTCCTAGAAGAATGCCTGGCACATAACAGATGCTCAATAAAATTTGTTAAATAAATGACTGAATGAATTCAAATATTTCCTCCCAAGCTAAATCATAATACTTCCAAAAGCCAGAAGCTTTTTTTTTTAAAAAAAAACCCTTCAGCCCTTAGAGCTGTCTGCAGACACTTCACATATGTCATTTCATTTGATTCTGTGTATGATGGTTCTTCTGTTTGATCAATAAGATATGGGACCTACAGATGGTCCATTACTTGCTTCAGGCCATGTGGTGAGTTGGTTATAGAGCTCCCATCTCAGTTCTCCAGATTCCTAAACCTGGTGTCTTTCTCCTGGACCACACATAGTTGTGTTTTGTCTCCCTCTCACCTCTAATTGCGTGCGCTCGTGCGCGCACACACACACACACACACACACACACACACACACACACACACACACTTTTAATTTGGTAAGGCGATCTGGAAACTAAGCTGTCTGAGTGAATTTTCCCTCCCATTAGGGTATTCCAAAGAGGCAAAGAGGAATACCACAGCTAGACCAGCAAGATGATTATGCTGGTCCCTTCAAAGGAAGGAAATAGTGTGAAATCAGCTCATTTTGGTGTGGCACCTGGTTCTCAACGAGACCAATAGCTCTGAAGAGGCCCAAACTCCCTATCTAGCTTTTGGGATGGAGCTGGCGACTTCAGAGGATGCAGACTTATGAATTTAATCCATCATTTTGATGAGTCAGAATGCTCATGAATGTGCTCACAGCAGGTCAGAATGTTCATGAATGTGCTCACTTATTGGATATTTCCAAATGCCCATTATGTGCCAGGCACTGTGCTGGGTGTTATGAAAGTGTTAGGGATAATCAGGCACAGCTGGGTCTTCCAGAAATTTACAATATATGAAGATACAAATTACCACAGAAAACATAAACAGTGGCAAGGAACTAGAGAAAGAGAAAGCTTTTGTGAGCCAAGGAATGAATGATCAGAGATCTGGGAGTTAGAAACAATTACAGAAAGGAAAAGACAGAGGTATGATGGGGAGATAGGAAGCAACTACAAAAACATCTCAAATGAACATTTATCAATGTGTGTGCAAATATGTAATTTTCATTTATAACCATTTCTGTGTTATGCACATGCACATACTCTAGTCCCCGGCAGCTTTTATTGAAAAGTACTTCTTACTGTCATTATGGGAAGAAAACAATGAACTCCACTCCTGTTAAAAATAAAATGGTCAAAATAGATAAGAAAACTTCAGCAGTACATATTGTATTTCTTTTTAAATTGAGCTGTTCTACTATTAAGGAAATGTAGTTATTCTCCTCCAGGTATTTTTTGGGTAGAGAGGAGCAAGGTTCATATGGGAATGCCACCTTTTACATGAAACATTCCCTTAGTCATATTTTGAAATCCACAGTTGGAAGATTTTTCAAAATAACAATCACTACTGCTAATCCTAGTGCACCTTCAAATCTTCTATTCTATCTCCTTCCACCACTAGAGTGCACCAAAATATTTATTACAGCGTGCAGAGCCCAGTGACTGTGGTTCTACTGTAGGTTCTCATCTTTTCTATTTGACAATTCTAGCATGTTACCATTTACATGTCTGAGATATTATGCATAGTTCAGGACCACTAGATGATAGAAAAAAAAAATCCAGCTCTTTGACTCAGACAATGATTATGATTTCATTCAGTGGCCAAAATTGTAATGAATCGTTCTTTTTGGTGTGTGTATTTTCAATTATAAGTTTGTATTGGAAGTGGAGAATGGAGTTTGTTTGGCAAGTGAAATAGAACAGCTTGAAATACACGCAATCCTGGTATGAAATTTGGCAAGAGATCTTTTTAACATGTCAGTGAGCCAGTGGTGTTCTGTAAATTCCTAGAACACTATAGGGAATACACAATTTAAAAACCCTAGACTAGTATCAATATATTTTAGGGTGATTCAGCCCACAAACATTATCTTAGACCTACTATGTGCTTGGCACTGGATGGGCTAGGTTCGAGGGTGGATCGCATACAGAGGGCGGCAGAGGTTATTGATTTGGCAGTCTGAATGAGGTTACAAAATATCCTACTTCCAAAAGTATTTATCCTGTAACAGTTTCTCCTATAATGTTTGCCTTCACCTTAAATTTCATTATTAGAGACTCATTAATTAAAAATAAAAATAAGCCATAAAAGAGATGATGATGATCATGGTGATATTGATGATAATAGCTAACATTTACTTAGGGTTAACATGAGTAGAATTTTTTTTTTCTGAATTCTTTACATGTTTTAACTTATTTGCATAAGGTAAGTACTAGCATCATTATCATCATTTTATAGATGACAAATCTGAAATGCAGTAAGTTAAATAACTTGCCCAAGGTTGCACAGTTAATAAATTGCAAAACTAGCTAAACTTAGGCACTCTAGATTCAAAACCATGCTTTACCCATGATTTTGTATGATAGCACTTCCCAAACTTGTAACTCTAGTCTATAGATTTCCTCTAAGTTGCAGATGTGTATCTACAACTTGACATTTTCACTTGGATGTCTCAAAAGTATCTCAATGATATTATGTCTAAAACTGATCTCTTTATTTCCGCAACCATTTCTCAGAGTTTACACATGGATGGACCCCAAAACAAATATTCAGCTCTTTTCACAATGTCATCTCTCTCTCCTATCAGTTAAAAACATCACTAACAAACCGCACCATAAGAAATGTGCTCGACTCTTTCTGGTCCCTCACCCCATATATCAAAATACCTGCAGGTTCTGTTCATTTTACATGCAAAATATATCTGAAATCTGTCCACTCCCCCCAACTAAATCCAAGTCACCAGCATTACTCACTGCAATACCATCCCATTTGGAGCCTGTGTTTCCTCTCCCCATCTCTCCACCAGCATCAGATATTTTCTACATGGTCACATTGTGAACTTCTAGAAATACAAGTTAGAAATGTTACACCCTCCTGTAAAAGCTTTTCAATATAAAAATTGAAATAAAAATTCCCGATGAAGACACACATGCTCTGCATCTTCTTTCATTTTTCTCTCTTTCTATTATCCTCTTAGAACCCTCCAATCCCATACTCACAATGTTCAAGTTAGATTCAAGTTCTGCAGATTCCTAGAACATGCTAAGTTCATGCTGGCACAGAATGAACATGTTGCATTTCCTCTCTGGTACATTTGATTTCCTTGCTCCTCACGTGGTTGGCTCCTTGTCATCTTTCAGTTCACAGCATAAGCATTGCCTTTTTTTAGTTGTCTTCCCTACCCATACAATTAGAAGTAGTCTGCATTTCTTATCCTGTATCCTACCATCTGTTTCTGAACCTCACAGTACTGGTCACAATCTCCTTGTATAACCATTTAGGTATTTATTATTTGTGTACATATTTATTTCTCCTATCTCAGTGTACATTCCATGATGTCAAGGAGCTTATTCTCTCGTATTCTCTGTTGTATCCCCAGTGCTTAGCTAAGAAGTTGACATCCAGGGGACATTCATTAAATTACTTCTGAATATTCTACCTACCAGGAACACATCTAAATATTAAGGACATGAAAAGGCAAAAATTCAAAGGATATTAAAAGATATACTCAGCAAAGAGAAACCAGAACATTAGAAATAAATGTTAACAACAGAAAACTCACAAAAACTCACACATAGACATTAATAAAAATATATAACCCTCAAATTTAACTGATTAAGGGATAAAACATGGATCATACTCAACAAATGAAGAAAAAGCCTTTGATACCATTGAGTGTCCATTTATGATGAAGACTGTTAGCAAACTAGTAAAAGAATGTAACTTTCCTAATCTAATAAAAGGTGTCTTCAATACTTTTTCAGCAAACATCATTTTAAAAAATAAAATGTTAAAAGCTTTTACAAAAAATTCACATACAAAACACATTTGACCACTATCACTGTCCAGGACAGTGTGGTAATAATTTAAAAAAATAGAAATATTAAAATTTGGAAAGAAAAAAAACTTGTCATTAGTCACAAATAATATGAATGTTTATTTCCTAAGTCAAAAAAACCTGTATTGAACAGTTAGAATTCATAAGAGTTTAGGAAGCTGTCCACTTATTACATTAATAATATAAGGAACAATTGTAGTTCTTTACAAAGAGTAAGTGTAGTTCCTTAGAGCTTGTTTTAATGTGATTTGACCTATTCAAATGCCATCCTTTTCTCTTTTTACACAAACTGACTAAAAATCAGAAGGCTATTTGAGTCCTCAAGCTGTTCTCATCTAAGTCAAAGGAAAAGGTTTGGGATTATAGGGTCATTAATTTTTGCTAAAGAAAGAACTAATTTAAAGGAGAATAATTACATTTCCTAAAGATGAATGTGTTCTGCAGAAGGAAAAATGAGATCCCAATGCCATTACATTTAATTTCCCTGCCTCTCCTTACTCTACAAATAACCAAGATATGAAATATTAATATTTTCCATGATTATAAAACTTGCATAAGAACTTATTAAGACAGGAAGACTAAGTGAAAGAGATTCACAGGCTAAGTCTATGAAATACATAGGAAAAATTTTGTTTCTAAATTTCCCAACACAAATTTTTTTTTTTCAGTTTTTCAACCTGAAATTATTCTGGAAACATTTTGGATGACTTCGTAAATATAATCATTTGTGCCTTTTTAGATACAACACCAAAGGCACAATTTATGGTAGAAATAAATAATTGATAAGCTGGATTTCATTAACATTAAAATTTTGCTCAACTAAAGATATCAAGAGAAGGAGAAGACAAGTTACAGACTGGGAGCAAATAGGTGCAAAAGGCACATGTTATAAAGGACACTTATCCAAAATGTACCAACACATGAAAAGGTGCTTCACATCATATATCATCACAAAAAATGCCAATGAAAAAAACAGGACACAATTACACACCCGTTAGAATGGCCAAAATCTGGAACACTGACAATACCAAATGCTGGTGAGAATGTACAAAAACAGAAGCTCTCATATTTTGCTGGTGAGAGTGCAAAATGGTGCAGCCAGTTTGGAAGATTGTTTGGTGGTTTCTTACAAAACTAAATATACTCTTCCCATATGACCTAGCAATTGTGCCCCTTGGTATTTACCCAAAAGAATTGAAAACTCACATTTACACAAAAATGTATGTGTGTGTGTGTGTGTGTGTGTGTGTGTGTGTGTGTGTATTCAGCTTTACTGACAATTGCTAAAACTTGGAAGCAAACAAGATATCCTTAAGTAGGTGAAAAGCCATGGAGGAATCTTAAATGCATATTACTAAGTGAAAGAAGCCAGTAGGAAAGGCTCCACATTGTATAATTCCAACTATTTGACACCTTGATTTCAGACTTCTAGCCTCCAGAATTATGAAACAGTGAACTTCTGTTATTCTAAGCCACCCAGCTTACAGGAATGTTTTAATGGCAACCCTAGGAAAGTAATACTGAAGCTATCAGTGTTATGGGCTGCATTGTGAGCACCCCCCCCCCAATTTATATACTGAAGCCCAACCCCCAGTACCTCAGAATGTGACTGTATTTGGGGATAGGGCCTTTACATAGGATATTAAGTTAGAATAAGACCACTAGAATGGGCCCTAATTCATTCTGACTGGTGTTCCTATAAGAAGAGAAAAATTTGCACATACATATAAAGAGATGCCAGGGGCATGTATGCACACAGGAGAATGACTGGGAAAGGACACAGTGAGAAGGTGGCCATCTTTAAGCTTAGGAAAGAGGCTTTAGGTGAAACCATCCCTGCTGGCACCTTGATCTCAGACTTCTAGCCTCCAGAACTGTGAGCAAATAAATATCCACTGTTTAAGCCATCCAGTCTATGGTAGTTTTTTGTTGTTGTTGTTTTATGGGATCCCTAGCAAATGGGTAAACACAGTAATGCAAACAGAAAAAGGTGGAGTCATTCAGTGTGCTGACCAGAAGGGTAAGGGAAAGGAGTTTTCATTTGTAAACTCACACAAGCTCTGATTTGGATCACTGGTTGAGGTCACGTTTACTCTTGAGAGAGGGAGGAAGAACTATAAGGTGGAAAGTGGAGGGAAAATATTGACTTCCCTGGTGGCAATCTGGGAGTTTGAGGTGCTGTGGCCCAGTGGAGATGCAGGGCTGGAGGTGGGAAGAGAGATCAGGTAGAGAGTTATCGTGATAAGAGTCATTATTATATAGAAAGTCCTTGGAGTAACAGGAGATGATGGGATCGAATAAAGAGAAAGGAAGGAAGAGAGCTGAGGATCTGAGGACACTTCAGGAATTGGCTGAAGAAAAGAAGGCCATGAAGGTGGCAGTAGAATGATGGGAGGTTATGAGTGGGCCATGGCGGATATGGAGGAGAGAGAGTCGGTCAGATACCGCAGTCAAGAAACGACTGGCATTCTCTGCCAGAACAGTGTCATTTCAGTGGTAGTGGCAAAATGTAAACTCCATGGGGCCGGCTGAGTGGTTCAGTTGGTTAAGAGCTCACTCAAGAGTGTGAGCTCTGAACAACAGGGTTGCTGGTTTGATGCCCAGCCCGGCCCGAGCTGAGCTGCCAACAGGTGGCAGGAGGGCTCAGCTAAACCAAAAATAAAAACAAAAAACAAAACAAAATGTATATTCCAAAGGAGGCAGTCGGGTACATGAGAGAAAAGGAGCAAATAATGTAGGTAACTCAAGGAAGGAGACAGTATGATGTATCGAAAAATATTTTTAGCATCAAGGGGTGGTTTTCGTTTTGTTTTAAGGTTGGAGACACCTAAGTATGTTCAAATGTTGTTAGAAAGAAATCAGTGAAGCAGAGGAAGAGAAGAAAGATCTTTGGTAGGGAAATGTACCGGAAGAAGTGGGCAAGTTTAGAAATCAAGAACAAACTGAGGAAATAGCCTTACATAGAAGGCACAACAACTCGTTTACTGGGAGAGCAAAAATGGAAGTAAGAGTAAGGGTAGGAAACGTTGTTGGGGATATGAATAAATTGGTCAAGGAGGTCTCAGGAAACCCAGAGTTTCTATTTTTGTTGTAAAATAGGAGGGCGTACCATATATCTTAGAGAAGCAGGAAGTTTGAGGAGAGCTGGGAGGATTTAAGTAGCTACTGTGATGAAAGAAAAGGAGTGCTGCATAGTGACAGATAGGAAGCTATCAGGGCTGTGTGAGGGACTGATTGTTTGCAGCCCTCAAACTCCTCTACTGTGTAACTTTTCTTCAAGCAACACTCAGTGGTTCAGGACTAGATGCTGATAAGGCAGCCTCGGCTGCTGTGGATTTAGTCAATTCAAGGTAATACTTCAAATATGTGTTAAGTACCTAGTTAGTGCTTGGCAGAAGTTAGGGGCTGGTGATACAAAGAAGAATGAGGCCCGGCCCCAGCCATAAGTACTTTATAATCCCTGAAATGTTTACTTATTGCCAGAGGATTAAGTAAGGCACATAAAAAACTTCAGAAAATGCCAAATACAGGGGTGCAAGTAAGGAACAGATACACAACAACGCAAGTTCAAAGAATCTATCAAAGAAGAGGTATTGAGACACTCCTACATGACCAACTCTCTGCCAGGAGTTTTGCATTTGTAATTTAATGCTTAGCACAGATCTATGTGTTTGGTATTATTACCTCCATTTCTCTTAGGAGAAAACATGCTCAGAGAGGAAGATAATTTAGGGGGATAAGGAAGTTCTTCACAGGGTAGTTGGTATTAGAACAGGCTTTGGAAGGTGAATGAGGCTTTGCCAGATAAAACTGAAGGACTGGTGATATGAATCCCTGGGTATATTGGGGGAATGGCAAATTATTGTTTGATGAGACTATTTTGCAGTTTGGCCTAGGATACTAAACTCATAAGTTTGGTCTTTTAGTTTGCAGGCACTGAGAAAGGGTAGAAGGCTTTGGAACACAGATCAACATCTCCAAATCTTCAGTAGCCTCCAGCAACATGGATTGATAAGTAAAAAGGTGAGGTTGGGCATGGTGAGACCAGTTGAGAAGCCAATATGGATATCTAAGAAAGGGTGGCAAGGAGATCAGGGTGCTGTTCCTAGCTCACTATCTAACTCTGTGCTTTGGACATGCCACTTAGCCCCTTTTAGTCTCAATTTCTCATCAAATCAAAGAGATTTGAAGGACTAACCTCTAAGGGCTCTTTTAAAGAATATAGTTTTATGATTCTGAGGTCCCGAAGAGGAGTGCTGGCAGTGAGAAAGGAAAATGTGGGTTAGAGAGGAGGGAATTTAGTTAGGGCCTTTGGACACTTCTAGCACAATATAAATACAAATATGAATAAATAACTTTCCACTTTACTTCTATATTCACCCTCCACCTGAGTTAGGTAAATTGATTATCAGGTCCCCTTTTGCAACACAAACGCACATAGACATATATACACAAACAGCAGCTCCTACTCAGTAGATCAGATAGAACACTTGCTATTGATCATTCCTCTGGTCTAGTTTCTACTCAGTCTTTCACTCTCAGATTCATCCTCTTTATAGGAAGCATTCTCATACTCAAGTATCCAAAGATGAACTCATGATTTCAGCCTCTGCCTCTCTCCCCAGTAACTTTTCTTTCTTCCAGTGGTCCATCTCTTGGCACTGTCTACCGTCTTCCCAGGTGCTGAAGTCATCATGATCCTCACCCCCTCTCTTATCCCTTCCTTGTCAATCATCCAGTCCCTTGGATTCTATCTCCTCAAATGTTTTAATTCAACCTTTCTCTCTTCCTCCCTCTAGTGGAGGTTTTCATCACCTTCCATTTGGATCATGTCAATTGTCACCTAATTCATCTGTTTTTCCATTACAACCCATTCTCTACACTCTTTTGCTGAAAATTTTACTTCTGATCATTTTATATTTCTGCTCAACAGTTCAGATATTTGACTTAGAAGTTCCTTCCCATTCCACAATATGTTATGTATATCTGCCTATCTACTCCTTTTTTCATTCTTTGCAAAATGATTTTTAAATAGCGTATATGATGTGTGTGTGTGTGTGTGTGTGTGTGTGTGTGTGTGTGTGTGTGTCCAACAGAAAGACACATGTAAGGAAGTTTATAGAAGTATAATCTGAATTCCCATACCAGAAACTTCCAAAATGTCCATCAACCATATAATCATTAAGTAAATTGTGGTATATTTGTACAATAGAATACTTTAGATCAATGAAAATATACATATTACAACTATACACACAAAAAAACATGGATGAATCCCACAAAAATATAATACTGAGGTAAAAAAAAAGAACAGACAAAAATAAAAGAATACATACTGTACAATTCCATCTACGTACAGTTCAAAACCTGACAAAACTAGGAATGGGGAGTAGTGTCCCAGAAGAGGATCAAGGATGGTTTCTGGATGCAGATAATGTATTTCTTCATCCAGGAAGTGGGCACATAGGTGTGTTCACTTAGAAAAATTCATCAAGCTGTACTCATTTCAGTGTGCATAGTTATTTAATAAATAACCTTATTGAGTAAATTTTATAATTATATAAAATATTGTAGGACAAAAATTAAATGCTGAAGAAGTCAGGTGAAAAGCAGAATGAGAGAAGAAAAATAGAGAAAATGCCTGTGCAGAATGTGTAAATTATAAGGCCTACATCAGTGGCTGCAGCTGCCTCACAAGTTAATTCTGGGCTTCCTAGTACATCTTTTGTTACTGTTCCAAACCAGTGTAATGGACAACATGCTCAATAATATACCTTTAATAAAGGATTTGTCTATTGTAATAGAATGAAGTAATGTAATAACAGTCCTATAATGATGGCTGTTGCCATCAAAACCAGTGGCAATTCAGTAAGAAAAATTCAACCAAGTGCTAAAACAATGCAGCCCCGCTATGCAGCTCTCTCGCACTCTATCTAGATTTAAGAATATTTTAAAAAATATTTGGAGGCATTAGATTGAATATCTATCCTTCAGATAATCTTCCAAGGATGTTGATTCTTTCAGTTGGGCCTGAAGAGATTAATGGCGGTTATTTTGAGGTCATACTCTCTAGGAGGGGCTGGAGTGCAGATGGTCTAGCTTTCTGATTAGGAGCAATTTTGTGTATTTTCAATCACTGTTAAAGAGACTAAGGTTTACATAGACTAAGGAAAGTTGAGGAGCCTACCTAGCACATTTGGCTGACTGTTTGGCCAGCACAATTCTAAACAGAGATTACTCAAAGGAATGCCTAGGAGTTCGGTCCAAATTTCCCTTAGGAAACAGATTTGGCTCCACTCTAAACAGAAATAAATGAGTAACCAAGGCACAGTGTTCTACATTATTAAGTATGACTGGAAATTTTCTGAAACAGGTGTAACTAATCACTCACCATAGCCATTAAAAAAAATACCACAATAGAGCAACTTCCTGGAGATCCCTGTGAGATAAATTAATTGTGAAATATACTTCCATGGTAGCTGAAAGATTTGACCTGGTACATCAGATTGTGAAAGGTAAGCCAATTAAATATTGGGAGACGGCTGCCATAAAAAATGATTTTAGTTTTAGAATCTTGAGGCATTCTTCAAAAATAATTAGAGTGTGCCCCATTGTTTCTAAGACAACCTCTACTATGCAGTTTCATAATCATGTTATTGTCATAGAGAAAAATATTTATCTTTCTATTCTCAGTGGCAGAATGGTATGCATCTATTTAATCCAGATAAAACTAGTTATTAATGTACAGGTTCAAAAGAATAGTGAAGAAAACTCCTTTCTGGTTTTGTACTGCTTGAAATTGTCATCCAAGAATCTTAACTCTGTAGAATTACGCTACATCTGTAAATTAGGGTTAATTGTGAGTTTATACAGCTAATTCCATGTACTGAGCCTCCATGAGCTTTTTGTCCATATTACTCTATTCCATAGTATAAAACACCAATACCTAATAACATCTAGTTTGTATTTTTAATTTTTTTACTCAGGTATTTAAAGTAAAATATAGGTAGAGTATAACATAATGGTTCCCTTGATCATATCTTGAGAAATGTACTAAATATTTATCTTGGGTGATATGAATTCAATTCAGTAACCTATATCCTCCAGGAGATGCAGGCTCAAAATTTTGGAATAATATTTAACTCTTTCTCTCACCTTTTACATGTAGCTTTTACAAATATTCTGTTTATTCTGTTTCTCAAAATGTCTTTGCCTTGGGGTAGCCTAGTACGGTGATTAAGAGTATGCTTTCTGAAGGCTTATGATTTCAGTTTTAGCCTTGGGTCTTAAGAAAAGTTTTTAAACTCACTAAATTTCAGTTTTGTATTTTGTAAAAATTAAAATAATCCTAACACATATTTTATGATTTTATTTGGAAGATTTCATAAGATAATGCACATAGAAGGTTTAGTACAGAGCTGGGCAGAGAATAAGTGTGTTATATATATATATACTGAATACATAAGTAAATTAATGAATGGTCAACAGATTCCATTTTGTTCTCTATCTCCTTGACATCTATTATCTGCACCAACACTTATTAAAATAGCAAAAGAAAGGAAAAATTGTAAAAGTTATAATAAACAGTGTATCCTTGTACACTACTGTGACAAGTTACTAAGGGGAGAAATTATGCATGAATAATTCACTCTTTTCACTAAATGACACACATAATGGATAAAAGTTCTCCGATTAATATAATTTATGTGTTTTTTAATGATATGTTGGCTATAATGTTGAACAAATTCTATTTTAAACAAAGCTAAAAAGACGTGCTTAGCATTCCCAAGTCAAAGAGAAGTCCACAAAAGACAAAGATAGATTTAAAAGCCTTAGAACTTGGAACATTGATTTTTATAAGTTTAATAGTTGCTCTCAAATGACAATGGAGAGACAACTAATCTCTTAGATATTTGTTGAGTAGTATATTAATGACACATATTTCAACATCTTTTACATGCCCTACATAATTTATGTCATTGAATTCTTATAAAAGTCCTGCAGTATGGGTACTATATCCTTTAACATGTTAAATGAATAAATTATAACTGGTATACCTAGCACCAGAACTTTCTTGATTACACTATCTAATCATTCTTCTACACTTTAATCTTTAGTACATAATGTTGTTGTAGTTCCTATTATTATTTTTATTTACTGGATTATACATTTGATACTATACAGATGATTATGAAATTGATTCCTCCTTTTAAAAAAACCTTTTATAATTTAGAGTAATCCAAAATATTATCAAATTGACCTTTGCTATAATCCAATTAGACATTTTCATTTTTCCATTATACAGATAAATAAACTGAGGCTAGAGAGGTCAATTAACTTGCCCGAGGACTCATATATATTAAATGAAAAACTAAACTTAAACTGGGTTCTTCTACAGCAATAACCAACTAGATATAACATTTAAAAACTATGAAATATAATTTTCTCCTGTCAAATTGGCAAAAATAAGAACATGATAATATGCAGTACTTACAAGTTATATGGAAATGATCACTTTTATATAATGTTGGGGAAATATAAACTGGTAAAACCATTCTGAAGGGCCACTTGGCAATGTATTTCTCTCTATGGGATGATTATATATTTTTCTTCCTTCTTGAAGTCAGACTTGGCCATGTGACTTGATTTGGTCAATACATTTTAGTGAAGTAAAGAGAAACTTGGAAAGTCATCAAGTGCTTCACTGCTCTCTCCTTACTGCCTCAATAACTGGCCGTGTCTAAGATAACGACGCACTGATGGCCTGGTCCCAGAGTGAAGATGACATGGAGAAGAGCCCAAGCAACGGTTGATGAACAACTAGTATACCACTGTTTTAAGCATCTGATATTTTGAGTTGCTGTTAACCCATTATAATCTAACATATCTGAGATTTATCTGCTGAGAATTTATCCTAAAGAAACAGTGAAATATGTTCACAAAATTTTAGCTAACTTTACCCTCATGCAAGTAAACTTGGAGATAAACTAAATGCTTATTTATCAGAAAATTTTCAAAAAAATCATAGTGCCCCTAGAAATTCAAGATGACAATAAATGAAAAAAAAGTTTAAACCTTAAGTATTATGTAATATTAATTTTCAAAAACAATATATAGCAAGGTGTTTACAGGATAATTTCTAGGTGGCTTGCCTTTAGTTTTAAATCTTTTTAAATTTGCATTTCCCAATTTTTCTTCAATAAGCTTTTAAAAAGTAATAACAGCAGCAACAATAACAAGAACAAAACACCTTATACATTCTGATCCCAAATCCTTTTCTCTTTCCATTATACCATGCTACCTACATCATTAACAGTAAACCTATGTACTTATATAATGAATGAAAAAGAATCCACGAAGGCCTAGCTTTGGCCATGGTGCTCTATTTCTCTCCTAGAGCAAACAATTGGACACTACTTTGAAGGAGCTCATTCATAATAATAGCAGTTTTCTCTCAAATGCTTGCAGTTTTCTCTCAAATGCTTGCAAAGCTGGAATATGATGCTCTGGCAAATTAAGCAAAGCTTGTGATTCTCTTGGCTTATGGGCTGAGTACATCTGAGTATATCACAAATAAGAAATGTGATGTACTCAGAGTAAGGAAACAGTCAAAACACTATGCCCTTTGGTACCCCTTAAAATGTGAAGGTCAAGAAAAGAAAGAAAAGCCTGAAAAATTGTCACAGACTAGAGGAAGCTGGGGAGACAAGACAACTAAAGACAATAAAGTCCACTGGATTGGATCTTGCAAAAGGACAAAAAACACTAATGGAAAAATTGATGAAGTCTAAATAAATTCTCGGTTTAGTTAATATAATGTACCAGTGACTGTTTTTTAGTTTTGGCAAGTGTACCAGGGAGAGATATGTAAGATGTTAACAGTGGAGGGAATCAGATAAGAGTGTGGTAGGCAGGATAATGGCTTTCCAGAAAGCCCATGTTCCAAACTCTGGAAACTGTGAATATGATAAACTCCATAAATGGCAAAGGAGATTAAGCTAGCAGATGAAATTAAGGCTGCTAATCAGTTGATCTTATAGTAGGGAGATAATCCTGGATTATCTACATAGACACAATGTAATCACAACAGTCCTTAAATGAAGAAAAGGGAGGCAGAAGAATCAACGTGAGAGTGATGGAGTAGGAGAAAGACTTGATTGGCCATTGCTGGTTTTGAAGATGGGAAGGAACTGCACATCAAGGATATGGGGAGGCCTTTAAAAGCTGGAAAAGGCAAGGAGATGGATTCTTCTCTAGAGTTTCCAGAAGGAATATAGTCTTGTCAACCCCTTAATTTTACCCAGTGAACTCCATTTTTGTCTTCTGATCTCCAGAATTGTAAATTTATTTTGTTTTAAGCCACCAAGTTTGAGGTAATTTATTATAATAGACATAGAGAACTAATACAAGAGGTATACAAGAATTCCCTGGACTATCTTTGCAATTTATAATTCTAAAATTATTCCAAAATAAAGTTTATTTAGGAAAAATAAACCACTGTGACTTTAAGAAAAGTTAGGATGCATTTATAGAACTGCAGTCATTCAAAAGATTCCTTGGTCCAGTGGAGTGGTGCATTGGTGAAGAGCTGGCTTGGGACAACAGCGGCCCTGGTTCAGATCCCACATATGAGGGCCAGTGACACTGTCCTCTACAGCTAATAACAGCTCTACCTGGAGTTGGGCTGCAAGCCCCAGCGACGGTGTAGGCTGTAGCCCCTGCTGCAGTAGGCTGCCATAGGTTACAGTGAGTGGCTGGCAGCCAGCATGACCTGCCAATAGCCGTGGTGAGTGACCATCCAGATAGAAGAGCACAATGACGATATCAACATGGGCCAGTGAAGCAACGCCTTCCACAATTAGATTGAAGAACAAAAGGACAGCAACTTGTCTGTTCCCCTCCCCCGATTCCCCAACGCTGTTCCCCTCCTCCAATTCCCCAATAAAATCTTAAAAAAAAAAAAAAAAAGATTGCTCAACAGAATAATGAATTCTAAGCCAATGTAGAATAATACTGAATGTCAGCTATAATTAAATATATTATTATTCTACATTGGCTTAGAATTCATTATTCTGTTGAGCAATCTTTATATATATATATATATATATATATATATATATATATATATATATATATATATAGTCACAGAATGTGAAGTGCAGCATAGGGAATATAGTAAATGGTGTGCAATAGCTATCTACAGTATCAGATGAGTAGTAGGCTTGTTGGGGTCATCACTTTGTGAGGGGTGTAAGTGTCTAATCATTATGTTGTTTTGTATACCTGAAACTCATATTAAAACCATAAAAAATAAATTAGAAAAAAAAATACGTTTCAGCTTCCTGCTCATGGGCCCTCATTTCCTGGTCTTGCCTCCTCTTCATTCTTCCCCAGTTCTGACACCTGAGTCAAATGCTAACCCCAGGTATCTAGGAGGTGACATCCCTCCCACCTTTCACAGATCTCTGCCTCTTCTCTGATTGGTGGTTTTGCCACTCCTGCTTAGGTGCTGACAGCTCAAAGAGTTGCCACCACCGCCCACAAGATTGGGCAAAAACAACACTTTATTATGTAATACATTTTCCTAAGGGTAGAAATTTCAAAGAGCTGAGTTGTATTACCATAGCAACCAGATAGAAATGAAAACATACAGCCAACTCATTTGTTGGGGCTACAGAGTGTCAAAAAAACATGGGATCATCAAACCAGTGTGAACAGTCCTTTCTCACCAGGCCTCTGATGGTATACCATGCTGTCAGGATGAGATGTTTTCCAGATGGAAGGCAGAATTACCCTTAGAGATAGAAAGAGTAAGTGTACTTTAGGAGTGCAAAAATCACCTTCCAGAAGTGGGCATTCTCAGCCAAAGGCTTCCCTGATTTGCTTGTTTCTCTTTTTGTTCTTGACTTCTCAAACATGGTTATTTCATACGTACAGGGTCAGCCTGTAAAAAAATATGCGTGTTGGGCTGGCCGAGTGGCTCAGTTGGTTAAGAGCTCGCTCAAGAGTGTGAGCTCAGCTCTGAGCAACAGCAGTTCAATGCCCAGCCAAGCTGAGCTGCCGCTGTGCTGCCAAAAGGTGGCAGGATGGCTCAGCTAAAAAAAAAAAAAAAAAAAAAAATATGTGTGTGTCTTCAGATTCCAGGAAGTCTTCACAGACCCAAAATACCATTCCTAATTCTATGTATAGGTACCTGAAATGCCATCAAGAGTGTTTAGGCATCATGGTTGATTCAGCTTTACCATGTATAGATATATTCTGTGTGCTGGTTCGTAGGCTTGCGGAGTACTCCTGGGATGTAATCTCTACCTCTAGGTTTTTTTGTGAAGTATCAATAACACATAATAGGTACTCAATTACTATTTATTCTCTCTTCTTCTTCTCCTTCCCCTTTTTGTGGGTCTTCAAAAGTACCCTGTAAAAATGCAGCAGAGATAATCTGGAAAGATAACCAGGTTCATGAACTTTAAGAATCCTAAACATCCGTAGGAATACTTCAGTTCACATTGGCACCATATAGACATGGAAACTGAAGCCTGGATGCACTCTGAGCTGTTCCCAAGAACAGAGCATCCATTACCAGCCAACCCAGGACCCAAACAGGGATCTTCCAAAGCCATGTATACATTCTTCTAGCAGAAACTTTACTAGCTAACAACCTGCATAGAGGCCATATGGTGGTAATTAGTTGACAAATTCATAGAGATACACAGCAAAAATATACATAGCCCAAGTGACAGGCTGGATCTCTGAAAGGACAATTAGGAACACCTCAAATATCAATCCTTCTGCAAAGCTAAGCCGCACTCATGCTAAGGAGAATTTGTCTGTTGCACTGTACTTTACTCATCATGGTAAATGATAATCGTTCGTCTAATTGTCTGTTTCTCCCATTAATTTTTCTGTGCCCTGGGAGCAGAAAATATACAGATCTTGATCATTTTTGTAATGACAATATCTGTCCCATATCAGAGGCAAATATTTTATTTAAGATTTTGCTGATAAGTCACATGTTTCTGTAGTTAAAACCTCCCTATAGAGGGAATGCAACTATTATGTATATGTATATATGTATATGTATAATGTATATGTATATATATATATATAAATATATATGTTAGTATTCATTGATTCAGTTGATCATTAATCTCATATTTTTGATGATCTAATATGGAAATTATACATGGTGTGTATAAACATGTATATAATCAGAAAAGTATTCTGAGGTAATTAAAATAAGTCTAAGAACAAGACATCAGGTTTTGGTAGATTTCCATCAAAATTTGTCTTATTTTCCATGATATAACATATTTTTGCCAATTTAAATAACCAGGTTTTGTTGGATTAACTCTGGGGAAGAACAAAAACATTCCTATCTGGCATGATCTAGAATTTACAGCTCTTGAAACACTACTGTATCCTGGACGAAGAAATCATTCAGCATTCTCTAACTTTGTCTTTTCTGGGTCAACATGAAAGGGAAAACAAACAAAACACCAAGAACATTTGTTTTACATAATTATTAGTGGAGAAAAAAAAATAAAAGATACATGACAAAATGTACATGACATTTTTTTTCCTAGATGTATTTTTATAAAGAAAGACTGTGATGATCAGTTGACCCTTATTCTCCATTCTAGATAATCAGCAACATTTTTAAATATGGTTTTATTTGTAATATTGTAAAAAGGAAAATCAGGGTATGGGACTAGATTTTGTTTTTTACCTTAAAATCTTTCTTGGAGTGTGGGGGGTGGAAGAGAAGGAGGAATGGATTTCCACAGCCCCACTCACATCAGTCTAAATCTTAAAATAATATGTCCTTTGGCAATCACTAAATCTTGTTATTGGTTTGAAGCAATAAATCTTCCAAGGCGTTGAAAAAAAAAAAAAAAGAAACACCATTGCGATAATGAGATTACACTGAAAATAAAGCGGTGGATTAGTAAAATCTAATTTGGAAGTGATGAAGTACATGTGATGTCCAAGTAATTATTCCTGCACAGTCCCCATCCGTGGGGAGCTCAGAGTTATTGGACACTGCACTATGTTAATGATGCCACTGCGTGACATTTGGGTGAATGTGCTGACCGTCTGCTGTGTAGCCTCTCCTATTGTCAGTACTCTCCATTGGGTCCAGCAGCTGCATTCATAATGCTGCCCTAGACACAGCCAGAGATGAAAGAGAGAGAGAGAGAGAGAGAGAGAGAGAGAGAGAGAGAGAGAGAGAGAGAGAGAGAGAGAGAAAGAGAGAATGTGAGTATGCACGTGTATATATGTGTGTGTTCTCTTTCTTAGGTCACTGTTTGAAAATCTGGGCTGAGACAAAGGAGCTATCTTGAATACTACTATACATCGAATTAAAACTCCAGATATATTTCCCTGAGCTTTATTTACATACTTAGACAAAGCTGACTGTTTGAGTTCTCTTCATATCCCCTTGTCTTTCAAAAGCATAAACCTAGACCCACACTTGCCCAAAAGCAGGTTGTCAGGTAATATTACCTCATGTGATCAGTGGAAATATTTCTAATAAAATGTTCTATATATTTTGATAATGGAAATCTCAGACATTGAAAAGTACTTTTTGGGCCGGTCGAGTGGTACAGTGGTTAAGTATTGGCTTGGGAAGCCAACGGCCCTGGTTTGGGTCCCACAGTGACACAGCCCTCCAAAAACAAAAAAACAAAAAAGTAGGTTTTTTATTTTGGAGGGCTGTGTCACTGACCCTCATATGTGGGACTGAACCGGGGCCGCTGGCTTCCCAAGCCAGCGCTTAACCACCGCGCAACTCGACCGGCCCAAAAAAGTACTTTTTGTGGTACAGAATTCTGTGCCTTTAATAATACATAACTAATCTGTCACCAAGTTAAATGTGTAAAAATTGTTTCAGGATTTCAAAGGATTGACCAAACTCAAAGCTACAAAACGCCTTTTTATTTTCAATCCATTCGTAGTTGAACCAAGCTGCAGATGTAAGAGGCATCCCCAAAGACCAACATCAGAACAGTCAGGGCGGGCTTCTCAGAGGAGGATACACTTGGATGGACACACGGATTATGACAGGTATAGACAGAAGTGGAAAAGCGGCAGTCCCAGTCAGAAGAATAACTTTAGCAAAGGCTCCATGACTGCAATTTGCTTGGCATGTTTAGGATTAAACATTGTTTTACCCTCTTGTGTATGTTCATTTTTCTCTTTCTCAAAAGCCTGGCTTCTTTGGGCCGGCCGAGTGGCGTGGTGGTTAAGTGCTGGCCTGGGAAGCCAGCGGCCCCGGTTCGGGTCCCACATATGAGGGCCAGTGACACTGCCCAAAAAAAAAAAAAAAAAAAAAAAAAAGCCTGGCTTCTTTCTTCTTCTTGTACATAGCAAGAAACATATCCAAGGGCCGGCCGAGTGGCGCAGTGGTTAAGCACTGGCTTGGGAAGCCAGCGGCCCCGGTTCGGGTCCCACATATGAGGGCCAGTGACATTGCCCTCAAAAAAAAAAAAAATATCCAAGATAGATCCTGGACATCTTTTCTTACATGTTAGATCCCAAGTCCAAATGTCCTGCAGAAGAGGTTCTTTGGCCCAGTTTGAGTCAGGTTCCCTCTCCCTGGGACACACAATAGTGGCCTAAGGACAGAGAAAAACTAAAACATAGCTGTTTCCACTGCAAATGTAAGTTTGGGTGGAGGAGCGATTCCTAGAAATGGAGTATTGATCAGAAAACCAATGGATGTCTACCACACACATTATTTGTTTAATTGTTTCATTCCTAACCATTGAAGGCCACAGGAACACTATTAAAAAACAAAAACAAAGACGAAAAACAAAACAAGCTGCTTCCTTTGGAAAGGAATTGCTCTAGTTTTCACCTCACTCCCACACTCTGCAGCAAATCTTTACTCTCCACTCTTAATAGTCCTCCACAGACCCTGCAATCCTGATCTTTATGTCCTGTTTCTGTCTGTGACCATCTTCCTAGGATGCTGACTGATTTGGGAGGTCCCACTGAACACCTCATTCGACTAACAAATAATCTTGCTGGTTTCTCCAACTTTATGCTTGACCTCAGATTCCAGATCTGGCACCTTGATTCCTTCTATCTTGAGTGATAATCCACTGGTCCATCAAGTCCAAATAGAAAGATGCTACTTAGGATATTCAAGATTGACAACCTAGAGAGATGGCAACATTCAAAGAATAAAGAATGAAATGGTAGAAATGTGAAAAATTGATAACCAGGGAACTCAAGAAAACTGAGTGAGCAGGACAGCATGGAACATTCAAGTCAGAGGTTCAGGAAATCAAATATCTAAATACTACACATGGTCCTTTTCCCATCATCAGGATTTCTGCTGCAGGGAGACAGACATTCAAAAGGCACCAATGGTTTGGAATGGACACAGCTCATTTGTATTGTTCAGTAGTCAAAAGTGAAATCATAAAAAGGATATTGTGGATGGGGAAAAGTAAGAAGTCAAGAAAAGAATTTCCTTCTACTAGGGGCAGAGGGCAGGTGCTATATTTCCTGAAAAAAAATAAAATTACAGAATAAAAATGGTTGGTGGTAATGATGGCTAAAATGGTAAAACTGTTGGAGAAATTTCAAATCACTGTTGTAGGGGAAAACAGCTAGCATTTGCTGACCCAGGTACTGCTGTAGATACTTTATATTCTCTATGTCATTTACTTGGTGAATGAACTCTGCAAGGTATTATTATTATTCCTAATTTATAGAGGAAAAAATTCAAGGCTAGATGAGATGAAGGAATGCACCAAAAGTCACATACGGCAGAACTTGGATTTTACACCAAGTTCATCTTATCATTAAATCTGTAAGCTTTCAACTATGTAATGCTGAAGGCTAATTCAATTTCTATTATGTCTGAGATACAGTATGGAATTTGTATCGTAATTATTCTATAGAAATCCTCTGTACATGTGTATTGTAAATGTATGTGTGTGTGCTTAACTCACCATTTAGGGAGAATACTTGAAATACTCGGGCCTAAATCATAGAAACACAACTTCTGTACTACTTTTGCTGTCTTCCAAACAAGTGCTCAAAAGCAGAGAAAAGCTCCCCAAACAGCTTGGCCTTGCAATTCAAGAAGCAGGAGGAAAAAGAAACAAATCCTTTATTCCAGCCCACTTCCTTTCTCCCACCTCTTAGGTCCCCAAGGTATAAATTCAGGCAATGGGTATACACTTGTTGCCTCTTCCTTTGTAGGTTATTTAAAAGGCACAAACAGTAAGTGCAGCCTTCCTCATTACATCGCTATCCTGCTCATGGATGCTTCCTGCCTATCTCAGAGCCCGGCTGAGCACCCTGACTGGCGTTAGAGCCCTGAGCCTGGGTGATATAACTTCAGGTTGCCTTCTGTCTGCAAGGTAATTTCCTGCAGTACCTCCATCTGAGCAGGTAAAAAATACCCCACTCCCCAAGCTGAGATGAGAGCGTGTGTGCACACCTGCACACACACTATTTTGAGACCAATCTTTATTTTTAACAAGATGTACAGACCCTGCAGTTATGGTGAGGAAATTTTCATATATTGTCTCATTTAAATCTCATAGCAAAACGGAGAGTAGAAACCATGACCTCCATTTTGCTAACAAAAGGCCTAAAGCTCAACAAGCTCAGAGACAGTATAATGATTAGTTATGAGCCAAATAAGCTGGATTTGCATCCAGGTTCTGCTTACAATCTGTCTTACCTTGGACAAGTGACTTAATCTTTCTATGTTTCAGTCTACTTACTTGTGTAGTAGAAATAATAATTACAACAAAACATTTTCTTTACTTCTATAATGTTGTTATAAGAATAAAATAAAACACCCTATGCTTATCACTTATTCGAGGTCCAAAATGGTAGACATTAATTTGAGGCAGAGTCAAGATTTGAATCCAAAGCAATGCTCTATTCTCTCTACTATATTGATTCCCTGTAATTGCTTAACTATTCCAGGAAGATTGTAAAGCAATGGAGCAATCCTGCAAAAAGAATCAGAGACTGTGCTGCATTCATAGGCCAGCATCAAGTTTCCTTTTCTTCCTTACCATGTCTACTTTGTCCCACCACAGGAGCCTTATGCTCCCAGCATGCTCCATGCATTCAGCATCAACAACTCTGGTTCTACTAAATATTGCATTCTCCTCCCCATCCCTTATATCATTTAATTCTCACCATGCATCTTGGCTCATTTCAAAACTGAGGATCCCAAAAGTTTAAAAACACCTAATAGGTGTTTCTCTTTCTATTATACCATGCAGCACAATGCAACATTTTTTTTTTTTGCAATTGCAGTTGACATTTATTATTTTAGTTTCAGGTGTATAGCATAGTAGTTAGACATTTATATAATTTACGAAGTGATTCCCCTGATTAGTCTAGTACTCACCTGGCACTATACATAGTTATTACAATTTTATTAATTATATTCTCTATGCTATGCTTTACATCCCCATGATTATTTTGTAACTACCAATTTGTACTTCTTAATCCCTTCACCTTTTTCACCCAGCTCCCCACCCCTACCCCCAATCTGGCAACTGTTAGTTTGTTCTCTGTATCTGAGTCTATTTCTATTTTGTTTATTTTGTTCTTTAGACCCAACATATAAGTGAAATTATATTGTATTTGTCCTTGTCTAACTAATTGCACTTAGCATAATACCCTCTAGGTCCACCCATTTTATCACAAATGGTAAGGTTTTATTCTTTTTTATAGCCAAGTAATATTCATCTATCTATCTATCTATCTATCTATCTATCTATCTATCTATCTATCTATCTCACATCTTTATCCAACTGTCTATTGATAGGCACTTAGGTTGCTTCCATATCTTGGCTATTGTAAATGAGATGACACCTTATACCTGTCAGAATTGCTATTATCAATAAATCAAAAAACAAGAAATCTTGGCAAGGATGTGGAGAAAAGGAACCCTCATGCACAATGCAACATTTTTAGCAAAGCTATTTATTCTTCAATTCTGGAAGATTATAAAATTATCAATCTTGATGCACTTACAAAGTATTTCAACTAATTTGGAATTAGCTGGTGATTAGTTGGTGACTGGTGATTGTGTATTTTGAAAATGTGGGAGGAAAGGAACCATTCTACAAAAACTTACGTTGTTAGACATTCCTGTAACACTTCCAAGTCAGTAATTACAGTGTCTAGCAGTTAATCACGGGGAATGCACCTTAATTAAATTAGATTCGTTGTAAACATTCCTATTTAACACATCAAGATGTTTGGGCACATCAATTTTCTGTACAGAAATATGCTCCAAAATACCATACATCTTCTTGGCCCTGGATTCTCTCATAGCATTTGACTCCATAAATGCCTCTCAGAGCCTGCTTCTCTAAGCAATGGGAAGATTGTAAGGCTCTAGATAAACCTCTTAAAGTATGCTTTAGGAATTTCATTATATTCTAGGGATGCAGAGGCAACTAAGAAATCATTAATGTTCTTAAAAGTCACTTTATAATATATAGGAGACTCTCATGGCAACAAATAATTACAATAGAGAATGACCAATGCAATATAGAAATCTGTCCATTAGGTTGTGGGCAAAGAGATAAGTGAGCAATTTGGGGGGAATGAGGAGAGGCAACTAAGAACTTATGATTTTTCAGAGTTTTCTCTGGAAAGTTCTGTGATAGTTCACCAGGAAGATGGAACAAGGAAGGGCAGATGTAGGACTCTAAGACATATATTTTGGTAACAACTCTTCTTTCTTACTCAAATTTTTCTGTCACCCCTATTTCTTTGCCTCATATTTATGTTACCCAGTAGCATTATATATGTATGTGTATAAACTAACATTTCAGAACAGGTTGAATGTCACCAATGTATATAACAAATCAATAATTTTTAAAAGCATGATTTGCTTTAAATTTATGAACTGAATATGAACTAAATAAAACTCTGGACGTCAGGTCTGGATATTACGTTTCCTCTTTAAATTCCAAATATCTTTCATTTGTAATCACTCCTCAGAGGTGTCTTTCACAGTTCAGTGATGCACCCAGGGGTCATTGCAAGTGACCTGTGAATTTACATCCCCATAAATAACAATCCACAAGCAAGCATATCTCCAGTGCTCACCCCAAGCAGAGAGGAACCTTGCATGGGTTAAATTAAACAGCCAGGAGAACATGTGAGCTAAACATATGGTGAAGTGTTTTGAGGCTTAGAAAAACAAGTTTCTGGTACAAACACAGTGTGGCCTCTGAGACCCCACTGTCAGCATGAAAAAAGATCTCCTTATTTACCAGAGTAAAAAGAAAGGGGGGTGGCGCTTTCTCTTGCTTTACCTCTGTAGCTGTACACAATGAAACAGGAGGAGAAATCGCATATTAATAGAGAGAAAAACAAGTGTAAGTTCCTCAGAGAAGTCAGGGAAGGCTGCAGAAAGCATGTAAGAAGTAGTCTGCAGCTCTGATTGAAAGTGAAAAGAAAAGAAATAGGAAGTGAAGTACCACAAATGAAAATTAAAGTTGCAATTCCCGTGAGCAATCTGGTTTTCACATTATCAGACCATCCTCCATGCTGCTCTAATTGTACCATTTCAAACCTAATGATTTGGTCTTGGGAAGTACAGAGGTTTGTAAATGAAACCGTTTATCACTGTAGCACTCTTATGTGATATTTGATTGAAGGCTTAGGAATAAAACATAGAAATCAGTCATCAAAGGTATCATCTCCTGTATTTAGGAAAAATATGAGAAAATATGCTTGCTCTAAGAAACAGTGAATTGTTAACAACATTATTTGACTGACTCCTTAATTTGTCTTTAGGAGGATTTGAAGCTTGAATACCAATTCGTGTTTCATTAGTTGGGATCAGCATTTTAGCTTTGTTGTTGGTTGGTTTCAACATGTGAGACATATGGGCAGTCTCTTCCTGATGCTGGGTAGTTAGGTGAATATCCTATTTTCCGCATCCATTATCTATGTCATAGAATTGTGGTGACAATTAAATGATATAATATGAGAAAAGTGCTTAGGACGGTGTCTGGCACATGGTAAATTCTTCTTAAGTGGTGGCTATTATTACTCTTGTGCAGATAGAACATACACCCAAATTTCTGGAACTGGAATAGCAAATCAGCACTTGTTTGATATCATAACATCATTCCATACCACTTCTAAATACATAATTAAAGAAAAACAAATTAAAACAAGGAACAACAGTGCATATAATACTGGCAATATTTGCTAGTACTCAGTATTAGTGAAAGTAAAGATACTTTTAATAATTATAGGTAGGAAGATTTTTACAATCATTTTGGGGGGCAATTTGGCAATATCTGTCAAAATATTAAAGGTACATATACCTGGACACAGGAATTCTACTTCTAGAAATATTGCTTAAGAAATAATTATTGAAATGAATGTCAAAAACAAGTCAGGTTCCTATATACATGTAAACTGTATGTATTATTTTTAAAATTTCTAGAGTATGCATAAATGTAAATCACTCTACCATATTAACAGATTAAAAAGTAAAAATTATATGATAATAATAGATTCAGGAGAAAAAACAGGTGAGAAAATTCAGTATCTATTGATGGTTCAAGAAAAATCTCTCAGCAAAATAGGGATAAAAAAGAACTTCCTAAATCTGATAAAAGTTACCTATGGAAACTGAACTAACATCATAATTAATGATAAAAAGACTGACTTTTTTCTCCCTAAGATTAGAAATAAGACAAGAATAGTGTCTCTCTAAAATTCTATTCAACATTGTATTGGAAGACCTAGATAAAGCAAAAGGAAGACATAAAATCATATTACATTCACTGACATTAATGTTTACACAGAAAACTCTATGGAACCTACAAAAACATTGCCAGAATTAATGAGTTCATCAATGTTACTGGATACAAAGTATATACACAAAAATCAATTTTAATTCTCTGTACTAGCAAAATCAGAAATTCACATAAAAAAACAACAGCATCAAAATTACGTAATACTTAGGAGTACATTTAACAAAATATCTACCAAAGTTATATATCTGAAAAAACACAAAATATTGCTGAGAGAAATTAAAGAAGATCTAAAAATAGAGACACTGAACCAGAATATGCAACATCATTAAGCTATCAGTTTTCTCCAAATTGATCTACACAATTCCAATTAAAATCTCAGTATTCTCTTTTTGTAAAAATTAATAAACTAAGGCTAAAATTTATAAAAAATGTGAAGGGCATAGACTAATGAAAATAAGTTTGAAAAGAAATAAAGTTGAGGAATTATCACTATCTGATTTCAGGACTTCATACAAAGCTACAATAATCAAGACAGTGTAGTATTAATGTAAAGATAGACTGCACATAGGTGAAATGAATTGACAGTACAGAAATAGACTCCCTCTTGTATTCTCCATGGATTTTTAACAAGGTCACCAAAGCAATTCTAAATATAAGCTTTTCAAAAAATTTGCTGGAAAAAATGAATAACCATAGACAAAACTGAACCTTCATTCTTACCCCATAAGACATACAAAAATTCATTTGAATTGGATAATAAAACTAAACATAAGAATCATACATGTAAAATTTATAGAAGAAAACATAGGAAAAAAATTGTGATCATGGGTTTAAAAACATACTTTATTTAGGACACAAAAAGCAATAGATAAGTTAAAGACTGATAACTACTTAAATTTTCTACTTAAAATATTCTACTTAAAATTTAAAAATTGCTCAAGAAACATTGTAATGAGAATCAAAATGCAAACCACAGACAGCGACATTTGAAAAACATGTATCTATCTTATAAAGGACTTGTATTCAAAATTTATAAAGAATTCTTACCAATAGCAAGAATAAAAATAACCCAATTAAAAATGGGCAAAAATTTTAAAGAAACATTTCTCCAAGAGGCTATATGAATGGCAAGAAAGCGTATAATAAGATGCTCAAAATTGTTAGTTATTAGAGAAATGCAAATTAAAGCCACCATTATGAGATACCTCTACATAGCCACCAGAATAGCTAAAATTAAAAAGATTGACAATACCAGCTGGTAAGGATGTAGACCAACTGGACTCCTCATATACTGTTAGTGGGATACTGCTTGGTGGAAAATAGTTTGACAGTTTCCCATGGACACACTTTTACCATAGGAACCAGCCACTCCACTCTAGGTGTTTACCCAAGAAATATGAAAACACATATCCATATAAATATGTGTGCTTGAATGTTCACAGTAGCTTTATTTATAATAGCCAAAAATTGGGCAGCATCTAAATGTCCATCAGATGAGGAATAGATAAGGAAATTGTAGTATATCCATACAATAGAATGTCATTTGGCAACAAAAAGAAATGAACTATTAAAATTAAAGAAAAAGACATGAACTATTAATGTGTGCAACAACTTGGGGAGCTTCAAGGGCATTTTGCTGCGTGAAAAAAGGCAAGCCACAAAAGGTTACAAGCCATATGATTTCATTTATTTGAATTGATAGAAAAGCTAAAACCAGTAGAAGTAAAAAGCAGATTTATGATTTCTAAAGGCCAGCTGTGTGAGAAGGAGCTTGACTGCAAAGGAGAACTTTTATAGTAAAATAAATATAATTGTGTGGGTGACTATCTTAACTATGCATATTTATCAAAATTCATCAAAACGCACACTTAAAATTGGTTGATTTTATTATATGTATAGTTTACCTCAAAAAAGTTGATTTAAAAGAAGGTCAATTGAAATATTTTGATTATGGAAAGATAATCAGGGTATAGAATCAAGTGTCAAAATCATTATAGAACAATATGTACAAAATAGTCTTTTTATTTAAAAAATTATCTATCTATCTATCTATCTATCTATCTATCTATCTATCTATCTATTCAGCTACCTATGCCTTCCTAGAAATATAAACAGGTAATAGATACTTCCTTCGGGGCAAGGAAGTAGTGTCTGTGGGTGGGGGAAGGTGACATTTAAATATGTTTATCTAATTCTCTTCTGTACTCATTGAATTTCTTTTTACTGTGAACATGCATTAATTTACTAATAAAACTATAAATGAATGAAAAGTTAACAATAAGTGACTGGTTTGAATACTAACCCCATATTTTAAAAAATTAAAATATCAGGACATAGGAACTAAGTAGAGGATGTGAAGTAGAGATTGTCCCAACAGAAATATTTTTTAATCATAAATATGAGTTATATTATTTTCATGAACATGAATTATGATTTCTACAACTTAGAAACTGTCTCGGCACAGTTGGAAACACCGTTAGATGTTACAACAGCAAGAATGGGTGACTGTAGATTTGTGACAAGTCAGTCATTGACCATAATAATGCTCATTAATTTTTGGCTTAATATACTAGTAACCTATCATTTTTGCATAAAGAATAAGTCAGAAAAAAAAGAAGCACTTGTACTATAATTCTGATCACAACTGATAGCACTCTGTTGTGAGATATGCTAATTATCTACAATAGTTCAAGATGTGTCCTCCAAATCAGAATTTCCAAGAGACTACTCCATGACCAAAAATATCTTGGAAATACAATGAATTGAATCCAACAAGATATTTTAGAGATTTTGATAGATCAATATACACTGAGAATTTCCAAATGAAGTATATGAATTGTGGTGTTTCCCATACTATTTTGACCATTGAACCTCTCATTGGCCAATAACTGGAAGAATTAGAATTTTACAAAATATATTTAGTAAATACTGCTCTAAATTCAGGTCTTGAATATTGGAGAGATTAAAGATTTAAAACAATATTGTTGACACTTTCCAGGTAGGATAAATTATTCTTTGACCTCAAAACATTGTGGTCATAGCTCAAGTATAATACTTATCACTTTGTAAGCAAGATAGAGTGGGGAGAGTATGGACTTTATCATCAAATAAATCTGGGCTTTATTCTCGTTTCTATCACATAGCTGAGCTTCTTTGGGCCTCAGTTTCTTCATTAGTAAAAGGGGAATGTAATTCTGACAATGCAAGTATAAAATTATATATTTAAAGCACCTGACATTGTGCCTGGACATGGTTGGTGATTATAAATACTGGTTCTTACTTTACAGTTCATCATTTCAGCAGATGGTAAACTCCTTGAGGCAGGCACCAGGTCTTACTTATCTAGTTCCCTAACATATAATTGGCACTTAGTGGGAGCTGAATATATGTTAATGGGCTTGATGTCATCAACTTTAAGGGTCAGGTAAAAAACCAAGTTTCACCCTGTCCACACTCTCCACTTTTCTGCTTTACTTCCTTTTTTTGTCTCCTGGTTCCTCTCTTTTCATCCTTTCTTTCTGTCTCTTTTTATGTTCTTCCATTTCCTTTCCCATTCTGCTATCAATTTTTCTCTCCAATATTTTTTCTGGGCTGTGCTTTGTTGAATAACTGATCTTTCCTGTTCTTTAAGAGCAAACAAAAATGAATGTTTCATAGAGTGTGTGTGTGTGTGTGTGTGTGTGTGTGTGTGTGTGTGTGTGTGTTTAAAATAAACACAACTAAATAGTTCTTCAGTTTGTTTGGTTTAGTTTTGCTTATTTTCTGTATGATCCTTAATAAACTTGAAATGTTTTGGGATGAGTGGCTCATGGGGGAACAAAAGATCCATATCCTGGTTATACAACGTTAACATTAAACCAGCTGTGCTGGTATTTTCCTTATGATGACTGGCAATTTTGGCAAAGGGTCAACACAAACACTATGCCTAAAAGATAGGGATCTAGTTCAGTTCAAGTGAGAAGATCTGAATTCCGTTATTTTTGAAACTCTGTTTTGTTTTGTTTTTCCCCTCTTTACCAGAATTTTTTTCTGCAGACCTCAAAGAGAGGGAGAGGTTCAAATAATTTTAATGGGAACTGCCATCGCTTTTAGTCTCTTGTCTGATGGCCATGGTTCTAGGTGATTAGTAACTCAATGGGAAATTCATTAGTTTTGGATCACAGCCCAATTCCCAGAAACATTTTATTTTCACCTTCACACCTTTTGAGAAAATTCTGCTTTTAGGTGCCTGGGTTTTGGATCTGAGTGAAACTGTCATATCTTAATTATATTCAAAGCTACCCTCTTGACTTCTATTTCAGCTGTGACATTGGCCTTCACACTTGGATTGGCTTGAATTCTCCTGGCTTGAGAGTGAGAATTTCATATGTTTTCTTTTCATCTTCAGACATCTGTATTCTGTTTAACTCAGGATTGTAAAACGCACGGAGCAGGAAAGGCCTGAGCACATTGTGATCACTATGGGACTTATTCCTTTCAGGCCAAAAGCTACAAAAATCCTTTTACTAGTGCTTTTAAAAAGTATTCTCATAATAAAGACCAAGAATAGAGAACATCAAATTATTGCAATAATGCTTTTTAAAACTCTTTCTCTTTAAATGTGTTTTAGTCACCATTCCTCACTTTGGCTATACCAGCTGTATAAACTGGATGATTTAGAAGATAATACATACATAATTTGCAGTAATGTCTAACTTACTTTGGTGCTGAAGAGACACAATCATATTATTTACTAACAAATCAAAAGTATGCACTGATTTTTTTGTGTGCGAATGAGGAAGAATTATAGTCCCACAACCTGTACAAAGTTTTACAATCCCCAACATACATCTGCATGTATTGCTTTACACAATTCCTATTGTTGTTCTATAATGGAGGGACTGGGTATTATAAATGAAATATGCAGGAGTCAGAGATTAAATGACTTCCTAAGGTTACATATTAGTGGACGAGTTAGGACTAGACTAGGATACAGGGTTTTTTGGTGGCTTCTTGGCTCTTATGTCTACAACTTCATGCTGCCTCTTAGAAATATGGCCACTAACTTGAGGAAATTAAAACTTAACTGAAAATAAAACCTAAAAGAAACAGTACAAAAATTTTTTTAAAAAATCTAAAAGTTATCATAAAACTCTGTTTTAGCTCATTAATGAGGTGTTGTCAATCCATTAAACTGAACTTGTGTTTCCAATTTTTGTCCAAGAATTTTGTCATTAAATTGGGCATTCGACATTTTTACTAATCCATGCCCTACAGAAAAAGTTATAAAAGCCGTCCCTGACTGCATCAGTAAGTAGCAACAGTGTGTTCTAACATACAGAAGAGGCACTGCTGTTCTCCAACTGGAGCTGTCTGCTAAGTTCAGTTGATCAACTCCTGAGTGACCAGGATAATGGCCATACTATTATAAAACATGAAATTTCTCAATAAACAACTGAAGGATATAAGACCACACCAGCTGTGTGTCTGCACAAAAGACTCTAGACGATGTATCACCTTAAATGTTTGGATGAGCATCCGGTGCAAGAGAACATAAATTTAGTGACACATTCTCTGTCTGTAAAACTGTGATAAACAACATTTTGAACATTTTCAGAAAAAGATAGGGCATGCAAGATTTGTATATACTAATATGTATTTTGTTTTTCAAAATTGTTCTCTACTGTAAATATTGTATCTTATATTTTGTAAAGCTCTTGAATTATTCAATGTTCATTGGAAGCTTTAGGCTTTTTAAAAAAACCATTAAAAATTTTACTCGGTTTTCCATCATTAAACTTCATTTTCATGGAAAGATGATGCCAGAAATGCAAAATGCATTTTTTTATTAAAAAAAAAACAACAACACAGAAAACCTGTACCCCCAAAAAAGATACATAACTGCATGTTGGAATGAGTAGAGAGTTGGGGATTTCTTAGAAAGTGGCCTATGTATAGTGAAATACTAAATATTCTGGGTTCTTTGGTGTTCTTTGATGAATCAACAGTATTTCTCACAATGGATTCTGAAACCCCAGCTGACTCTTGCCATCTTAAAACTGAACTCTTCTCTATGGTAGCTTCTCCGCTAAAGGGATCTAGCAGGTAAATCCTAGGATTGAAAGTCTGAGCATTTGTAGATTTCCAGTGAAGATAAACAACTCATGCATAAGGGACAATATGCATAAGGGATTTTGTGTTCGTATCTAAGAAACACAAAAGTGATTGGGTTAGAATTATCTGGAAAAGAATAAGGCAGATATGAAGGGCATGACATAGATGTGATGACGTCCAAGAATTATTAGAGTGGCTGGTCCTGTACAGGTATTTGCTAAATACTGATTGAATTAATAAATGCATACATGAATGAATGAATGAATGAACCATGCCTTCTCAAACTTGATAAGGAAGCTTTAAAAAAAAAAGGAAATTTTAAAGAAAGGGGATTAGGCTGTGACCAGGGGAATGTAACTATAGAGAGGTTAGCTAAGCTGCTCAAAGTGTTGCTGCATCAGTGTCCATCTCGTTTGGCCAAGAGACCTCCAGGGACCTTGAACTGACCCTAGCCCCCTCATGCAAGTGCATGCCCTCCACAACAGGGGCAGAGTCACATGCAAACATAAATTCCTAATATGGTCTCCCGCAACAGCCCTTGCGCTTACCACAATCCCCCCGCCTCCCATGGCCTTTCCTTTCTGTGCCTTAGATAAGAGACCCTCATGGAGATACCAAAGCCATGTTCTTTTTGGTTTGAATTGACTAATCTGGCCTTAGCCTGGGAACCCCAGTGCACTCCATCCAAGTACTCGACTGTGTCCCAGGTCCTGTGTGTGTCTTTCTCTGCCTTTGACCTCCCTGTGTGGCCCCTTGATGCATGTCCTGTACTTCCTCTAGGAACTGTGAGTAATCAGCTTCTCTACTTCAGTTTCTCCTGTGATCTTTTTTTTTTTTCCAGCTGAGCCATCCTGCCACCTGTTGGCAGCTCAACGGCAACTCAGCTCAGGCTGGCATCGAACCGCCGTTGTTCAGAGCTCAGCTCGCACTCTTGAACGAGCTCTTAACCAACTGAGCCATTCGGCCGGCCCCCTGTGATCTTTTCTTGAACTGATGCTGTTACTACCCTAACCATGTTATATATTGGTCATTCATGATTATAGATTCACATCCTTTCCTACTAATCTGAGAGCCATTGTGCCATATTAGTATTTGAATTCCTAGCCTTTATCATACTACTTGGCCTACAATATCTTCTAAATAAATGCATGGAAGGTTTGAAGGATGGATGATAAACATGTACATTTGAATCACACTTATGCACTCGCTAGTAACTCATTAATTCATTCAATCATGCATGCATTTAGTCTGCCAAATATATATATATATATATATATTGAATACTTCCTATGCTATTGTCTGGAAGTATTATTTATATCAATTGACCATAATATTATCTAGAAGCATGCTTTACATCATTAGGTTGAGAGGATTTTTTCCAAACAGTCAATACCAGCTCCCTTCCTCCAGATGGTCCCTGGCAGTGTGAGCTGTTTGGTCCCCCAGTCCACAGTAAATGACAGTTTTCTCCCATGCCCCCTTTACCCTGGGGACTACTGCTGCTGCACAGCTTAGTAGCTGAGTTTCCAGGAAACCTGTTTTGAGATTTGATTTGTGCCTGGGTGAAGCCTCTGCAGCCATTTGTAGGTAAGGTCAATAGTTCTGTGAGGGTTTCTGCTCTTTGTTGAGGGCTGGCTTATGAGCAACGTGGCAAACTGGATCTAATAGAAGCTAATGAAGCCAGCACACATTTTCCTGGCAGCCACCTTAGCCCCTGTTCTCCATCTATTTCAACTATGATGCCTCCTGCCAGCCTAATGTGGCTCAGAGGAGAGGGTACCGCCTGCCAGATGTGAAAGAACAGGCAGAGTGAGTGAGTACAAAGCACTCTGTAAGTGCACTTCAGAACAATGCAAACATATCTTAATCAAACACCACAAAACCCCCTGCAATAGGTATTAGGAGTCCCTTTTCACAGAAAAGTAAATGAGGCACTGAGCTACTGAGCAACTTATGTTATATCCATAGCTAGCAAGTCATAGAGTCAGGGGTTAAGGCCAGACATAGTTGATTTCAAGGTGCAAGGGTGCATTGTTTTTGTTTGTTTTTTTTTTCTGTACGATCACTTCTCATTCTAGAAAAGCTGATTTGAATTCAATATGAAGCAAGATTCTAAAAATTAGAGATATCAAATGAAAACATGTCTTCCAAATTTTGTGAATTTACTAAGCAGGATTCATCCAGAAGTCAACGGAACATGAGAGAATAAAACTGTTAAAAAAGCTGGAAAATATATTATTTATTGGAATGCTGGTTTATGGGTTCCCTTCTTTGTCTAACTCTATGATTATTTACCAATTATAGACACACACACACACACACACACACACACACACACACACACACGATCCTAATGGCAATGAGGTAAAGAGTAACAAGCTAAAAACTATGAGTGCCCAAAATGCAAGAGCACATAATAATTATACTACTACTGTTAATAGCTAATATTAATGGCAGCCCACTGCAGCAGGGGCTGCAGCCTACACTGTCGCCGGGGCTTGCAGCGCAGCTCCAGGTCGAGCTGTTGTTCACCATCTTAGCTGTAGAGGTCAGTGTCACTGGCCCTCATATGTGGGATCCGAACTGGGGCTGCTGGTGTCCCAAGCCAGCTCCTAACCAATGCGCCACTCGGCCGGCCCTCTTGAAGTTTTGTTTTTGTTTTTTAAAGATTTTATTGGGGAATTGGGGTAGGGGAACAGTGTTGGGGAATCAGGGAAGGGGAACAGAGAAGTTGCTGTCTTTTTGTTCTTCGGTCTAGTTGCGGAGGATGTTGCTTCACTGGCCCATGTTGCTATCGTCATTGCGCTCTTCCTGGATGAGGCAGATTGGTCGCCAGCCTCTGGATGTCGCTCACCGCGGTTCTTGGCAGCTCACGCTGGCTGCCAGCCACTGACGGTAGCCTATGGCAGCCCACTGCAGCAGGGGCTGCAGCCTACACCGTCACCGGGGCTCGCACAGCCCAGCTCCAGGTGGAGCTGTTGTTAGCTGTAGAGGGCAGTGTCATTGGCCCTCATATGTGGGATCTGAACCCAGGCTGCTGGCATCCCCAAAGCAGCTCTTAACCAATGCCACTCGCCGGCCCTTGAAGTTTTTTTTTTTTTTTTTTTTTTTTTTTTTAGCTGAGCCATCCTGCCACCTGTTGGCAGCTTAACGGCAACTCAGCTCAGGCTGGCCTCGAACAGCTGTTGCTCAGAGCTCAGCTCGCACTCTTGAGCAAGCTCTTAACCAACTGAGCCACTCGCCCGGCCCTTTGAAGTTTTTTGTTGTTGTTGTTGTTGCTGTTGTTTTCTACTAGACCACACTGCCTCATTCTACTTTTCCAAATATTCACTCCCCCAATCCATCCTCTCTCTCTCTCTCTCTCTCTCTCTCTCTCTCTCTCTCTTTCTCTCTCTCCCTTCCTCCCTCCCTCTCCCTCTCACACACACAGAGAGTTAAGCATTTGCTTTAAGTAAATTTTATTTTTTCTCTTTATCCAGGATGTCCTCAACAAATGAAGGAAAATAATCCCTCTATATTATCCATCATAATATAGTATAAAGCACATGGAATGATTTCACTAATGTTTATTTGAATATCTATTCCCTCTAACGGAATTAATATGATGTTTCAAAAGATAAGATTTTTAAGATCTGAAAGGAGGAAAGAATAGAGGATATTTCAGTTGATATGAATTCAACAATGTTCTCACAGCAAATATTTATACCACACTTACTCTGGTATGTACTAGAAATAGAGTGGTAAACAAAACTTATACTGTTCCTGTTCTCACAGAAATCCCTGCATAGTAGGGGAGACAAATAGTAATTGGTTAAATAGTCATCCTAGCAATGAATAATTACAGACTGAGAAAAGTCTTCTGAAGTAAGAGGAACATGGTTCTTTGAAAGCAGATAATAAAAAATCCTTCCTGTAGGAAGTGGTGCTAGAGTTTGAGATCTGAAGAATAAAGAGGAGTCAGGGGATGACACAAGTGAATATTACATGATGAATCTGAGGCTCGGTGAGGAGACCATCTGATTAAAGTGGCGGGTGCGTGACGGTGAGGAAAGAGTGTGACAAGGATGATACTGGAGATGAGGATGGGCAGATGGAGGGGATGGAGGCCAGTCTATGAAGGACCTTGAAAATACAAGGGAAAGGTTAACAAAAGTAGGAGTCATTAAATAATAGTAGTAATGAAATTAAAAAAGAAGTTGTATGTGTGTATATATATCATAAATAATATATACATGACATGATTAAGAATGGACATTATTTCTTTTAACCTAATAATTTCCATGTTTACAGATGAAAAAGCTGAGGCTCAGAGATACAAGACAACTTACTAGAACACGCCAAGAGATAAGTGCTGACTTCACCTCATGTCAGCCTGGATTCGAGTAAAGGTTTTCCAAAAGAGGCCTACGTGATGACAGCTGATGATGGCTTATAGAATGCATTGAAGGAACTAGAGCCAGGGCCGTTTCTGAATCCATATGTGAAGAAATCTGGGCCTTAGACCAGAGCATTGGTCATGGGAATGGAGAAATAGGTCAAAACCAGAGGAAAAACCAAAAACCAAAAACAGGTGACAGGGTGGATTAGGGAATGAAGTCAAAAAGTTAGTTAACCATGGCTCTAATATACTGAATTTGGATAGTTTGGAATAGGAGGAGCCATTGTCCCTCGAAGGAAATTTTGATAATAAGCTGGTTTTTAAAGAGGTGGGTGTTAAATTGGGCAGTGGGTTTGGGGGTGGGGTGAGGGAAGGGAGTCCATTGAAGTTTTATACATAGATTGGGCTAGTAAGAATATAAAACTGGCTTAAAAATAAGTTAGTAATGGGCTTTCAAATATTCCTCATAATTTATGACTAAATGCTGAGTGTACTCAACTAACACATATGTTAAAATGCACACTATAAGTCTTACTTTTGACTAATGAGATTTCAAATCCACCATGATTCACTCCCGTTTACAAAAGGAAATTAAAAAATTGATTGGTTACTTCCTCTGTTGCATGTGGACACCTTGATTGGCCAGCTGCTGGTGGCTAGGCAACCCGGGTGGAGAATCTTTGGAACAAGTAGCAGACTTCATCACAGCAGGAGCCCTGAGGCAAGAAGCTCTGGGATCAATTAAAATGCCAGGCTTTTCCAGGCTGGTTTCCAGCGCATCTGTGCATGATTCCACATAAATTTAGGGAATTAGAGATCAGACAAAGGTAAACATTTCTGTGCTTTGCTTAGCATTGATTTAGAATGAGAGGGTGAAATATGTCACAGTCCTTCAGCCTGGAGGGGGTTTACACCTTCAGCTGATCCCCCCACCCCCACCCCGACCCCCAATTGCTTTATTATTTTAGGTATGTTGAAATCGAAGCCTGCTTAAATCATCTGTGGGTTCCTTTGAGGAGGGGAAGAGAAAAAGAAACAAAGGAAAAACCAGTTCTTAGTTTCATAGACTAAACAGTAGAATATGACTCATTCTTTCATTTTATAGTCACACCTCTCAAAGAAGAAATTATTAATGCTCTCTTCATTTTCCAGCTATTCTCTCTCTTGAGTTTCTTTCAGATTAAAAAAAAAAAAAATTCCTTCATGTCCCCACAGAGAAAGACATTTTCTCCTTGAGTCTGTAGGAGTCTGACCTTTTGCAGAGCCTTCTCCCCTTTGTTTTTTGTTTTCTTGTTTTATCATCCCTTGGAGTCTATAGTTCTGGCTGTTTCCAGAGTGTAGAGGTCTGTACTGTATGGCCTGTGTGTCAGGGACTGGGGGAGCTTCCACAAAATCCTTTGTCCCCGGGCTGGAAGTGAATCTCCGAGGAAGCAAGAGCATAAGAGAATCAGTTATCAGAGACGGGGCAAGCGGAGACGAGAGACTGGAAGACAAAGGCAAGACAACGATCACGAAGGACAAATGATATTTTCAATCCTACAAAAAAAAAAATGACAAAAAGATATCACAGAGGCAGCACAGAGTCACCTTTTTATTAAACAGCGACAAGAAAAGCGGAAAGGCATCAGCTCTGGCTACATAGTCAATGTGAATTAGAAATGGGGCTTTGAGGTAACTTCTGAGTGAACTTGACCAACTCATTACCTCCTGGCCTCCACAACAGTCACAAGTGTTGGAAAGAAGCCCTGCAAAGTTCTTTTCAGATTTATAGTTGCAAAATTCTTCAAATTATTTCAAACGCATAGGTACAAAAGTACCTAAGTTTATTTAGAAGGAGAATAGAAATCACACAAATTATAAATCTGTAAACATTTATAAAACTATAATTTTGGAATTAACCCTTTCTAGATTAGAAACTTTTATCATTATGAAGAGACCCAACTGTAAAATAATGCTATCTCGCTTAAAGTCTACTTAACAGATAATAGCTACACCAGTTTTTTGTTTTTTTAGTTGGTTTCTCCACGGTATATATCTTTTTTTTCATTCTTCTACTTAAAACCTTATGTTTTTAATATTTCTCTTATAAACAGCCTATAATGGGTATTTTATAAATTCTGTCTAAACATACTTGTCTTTTAACTGGAGAACTTCATTCAAAATTCTAGAAAAGCAAGGAAGGCAATTAACATTTATAGAGCACCTAAGGCTGGGCTCAAAGCTGTTCATCTATTAATATTTTATTTTTAGTTCTCAAAACCACCTTGGAAGGAAGATACTATATTCTACGTGAGGAACCTGGTCTTCTATAACATGCCCCAGGTCACACCCTGATGAATGACAAAGCTCCTGTGTTTCTGATTATCAAGCCCATATTCCTTCTAAGCCACCACAGAATTCTCTCACTCTTAAGAAATCTTATACAATAAGGATTATTTACCTAACGTTTCACTTAAATAAATCATTCATTCTTTATACATTTAGACGTAAGTGTAATATAACATCAATTCATAATTAGCATTTCCAGGAGAATATAAAAGGTTAAGAAAATTTCAGTTTAACTCTCTCCTGCCATTTGGTCTTGACAAAGGCCATAAGAGAAATGGTAATCTCCCATCAGAACACAACATATTAGAAGACTGAGAGTTGGAGTTGGATGCTTGAATCTGGTGTTCCAAGTCTAGGTACCTTCAGAGTAATGTCATGCAGCTCTTGCCAAAGTACACAGTGAAATATTTTAATAAGAGAGCAAGTTGAGTTTTAAAAATCAAGCAACTTGTAAAGGGGTATTTTAATTTTCTGTCATCCACAAGTGCCAGTAATTAATACCGCTTAAATGCAGTTGGCATATTTATGACTTGAGTTTCCTTCTTATATCCACTCTTCATTTCTTTTCGTACCTCTTAACAGTACTCAGAAACCTGGGAGCACTGACTGCAATTCAATGGAAACTGAAAAAATGGTTTCCAAAAAGCAGCAATGATTTCTGCCACATTTTTTAAAGTTTATTTAAATAGAATTTAGGAAATTCTTCATTAGTTTAGAAAAATTCTGTTTCTTCCCTTAGGAATTATTTTTTGATTGTAGATTTTGAATTTAGTTTAAGATAAATGAGCTGATTGTGATAGCATTAGTCATTGAGTTTTCAATGATTATCCAGGGAAAGCTCACTGCAGTTAGAGCTAATTTTGCATAAAATTAATACACAAAACTATGTAAAAGAGGAATTTTGATTTTGGCAACATGAATAACTGATCTAACATGGGCTCTTCTCCCCTCAAAAACACATATTGACACTGTATAAAATTTAATAAAAATAAGTAAGTAAATAAGTAAAAGCTGGATTCAAAAGAAATAATGGAAATCTCAGATTACACAAAAAAAGTAGGAAAGTCATAGGGAAAAAGGTAAACAATTACATTAAGCCTATAAATCTTAGGAAATAGAAAAACCTTGATATACATCCTATAATTTCAGTTCTAGGGTTTATTCCTTACCTAGGAGCATAAGAACTTAAAACAGGAATTGGGAACCCTGCATAAAGCTAGGACACAATTAGAGCAGCCTCTTTCATATAAGTGGGACTAAAAAAAAAAAAAGAATGTAGCCCAGGAAAAAAGGCAAGAAGCTTGATCCTGACTGGAAAAAAAAAAAAAAATCTTCCCATTAAAAACCAAAATTGGGGGCATATGCAACATGTAAATGTGGCATCCAAATTTAGCTATTTTCTATTAAACTATATATTAGTCAGTTCAGCTACCATACAAAAAGAGCAGAGGTTGGGTGGCTTAAACAACAGAAATTTATTTTTTCACAGTTATGAAGACTAGAAGTTTAAGATCAAATTTTCATCCAATTTATTTTCTGGTAAAAGCTCTCTTCCTGGCTTACAGATGGCTACCTTCCTGCTATATCTTCACGGTATATGCACAAGAGGAAGAGAGAGAGAATATTCTCTTTTAAGGACACTGACCCCACCAGATTAGGGCCCCACCTTTATAAACTCCTTTAACCTCAGTTATTTCTCAGCAACCCTATGTTCAAATGTTCAAATAGTCACATGGGGAGTGAAAGCCTCAACATATGAATTCTGGGGGTCAAAAATATTCAGGCCAGGGCCGGCCAAGTGGGGCGGGGGTTAAGAGCTGGCTTGGGATGCCAGCAGCCCTGGTTCAGATTCCACATATGAGGGCGAGTGGCACTGCCCTCTAAAAATATGTATGTTCAGGCCATAGTTAGTTACCTCAAGCTAATAAATTAATGAAAATATTTTCCTCCAAGGATGAAAACCTCTGAGGCACCTGCCAAAAGTAAATAATATTATGTAGAAATATTTCTAATACCTTATGAACATGGGATGACCACAGCAATGGAGGGCAGGAAGTGGTTGATGATGAGCCTACAACAGTTGGAACAGAGTTGAGAACACAGAAATAAATCCATGCGTATGTGGGCAAGTAATTTTCAACAAAGGAGCCAAATGCATACAATGGAGAAAAGAAACCCTCTTCAATAAATGGCGCTGGGAAAATTGGAAAGCTATGTGCAAAAGAAAGAAACTAGACTGCTATCTGTCACCATACACCCAAATTAACTCAAAATGGATCAAAGACTTAAACATAAGTACTGAAACACTAAATTGCATAGAAGAAAGCATAGGTACTAAACATATGGACCTTGGTCTTAGGATTTTATGAATCTAACGTGAAAGTCAAGGGAAGTAAAGGCAAAAATAAGTGATTGGGACTATACGAAATTAAAAAGCTTCTTCACCGAAAGGAAGCCATAAATAAAACAAAGAAGCATCCAATGAATGGCAGAGAATATTTGAAAACAACACCTCTGATAAGGGGCTAATATCCAAAATATATACAGAATTTATACAACTCAACACCAAAAAAAACAACCCAGTTAAATAATGGGCAGAGGACCTGAACAGACTCTTCTCCCAAGAAGACATACAAACAGCCAACAGATATATAAAAAGATGCTCAACTTCATTAGCTATTACAGAAATTCAAATCAAAGCCACAATGATACACAACCTCACTCCTGTAAGAATGGTTATTATCAACAAGGCAAGTAATAACAAGTGTCAGAGAGGTTATGGAGAAAAAGAAACCCTCATATACTGCTGGTGGAAATAAAAATGGTACAGCCACTATAGAAAACAGCATGGAGTTTCCTCAAAAAATTAAGAATAGGATTATCATATAACCCAGCAATCCCTCCTCTGGGTATCTTCCCAGGATATCTGAAAACATTTACCCGTAAAGTTACATGTACCCCTGTGTTTATTGCAGCATTATTCAGTGGCCAAGACATGGAAACAACAAAAGTGTCCTTTGATAGATGGATAGATAAAGAAGATGTTTGTCAGCCATAAGAAAAGATAAAATACTGCCATTTGTAAAAACATGTTTGAATCTTGCAGTTATCATGCTAAGCAAAATAACCATGACAGAAAAAAATTGAGAAATATGATTTCACTCATCTGTGGGATATATATCTGAAAGCAACAAACAAGACAAACAAGCAAGCAAAGACTCATAGATACAGGCAACAGTTTAGTGGTTACCAGAGGGTAAGGAGGGAGGACAGGAGATAAAAAGGGTAAAGGGAGTCAAATATATGGTGATGGAAGGAAATTTGACTTTGGGTGGTGAATACACTGCAATATATAGATGATGTATTATAGGATTGTATACTTGAAACCTATCTAATTTTATCACTCAATGTCACCCCAATAAATTTAATTAAAAAATTTCAAATTACATGAGAATTGACATGCCATATGAAACATTCTAAAGGTATGTTAACCTAATGTATAAAATAAATAAGATGATCATTAAAAAGAAATAAAGACCATAAAAAAATTTAGGATATTGTAAAATAAAGATTAGACATGAAAACAAGTAGAACATCTAGAAATTGACAATATTATTACTGAAATTAACATTTTTATGGATTTATTATAAGGATAGATACACTTGTAAAGTGAAGTACTGAAGGTAGATATGAATTACCCAGAATTGATAGTGATAAAAATATACTAAAATTTTATAAATTTATAATGATAAATATGTGAAGAATATAAAAGAGGTTAAGATAAATGAAGGAGAAAGTGTGAGGTTCAGCATACATCTCATACAAGTTTTCAAGTATATCAAAAGAGTTGGGGAGAATTAATATTCAGACAGATAACGATTGAGAATATTTCATAATTGATGAGAAACATAATCCTTACATTGATGAATCACATTAGGACTAAGCTAGGACAAATACCAATACATCCCCACATTATCATTATGAAACTATAGAAAACCAAATTCAAAGGGAACATCTTAGAAGCAACCAATGAGAAAAACCAGATTGAGATTATTTTAAAAGGAATAATAGATAGATTTTTCAGCAGCAAGAATAGATGTCAGAAGACAATGATATATCCTCAATAAGATGAGATTAGGATGCCTCTGTAGAAATTGTTAATTCAATCCTACAAAAAATATTAAGGATGTGAAATATTTCAATAAATCAAAAACCTGTTTCTTTGTAAAGACTTAATAAAATAGACAAATCTTTGGCAGGATAATAGCAGCAGCAGTAGTAATAGTAGTAGAACAAGAACAAGTGGAAAAGGCACATATAAACAATTATGTGAACTAAAAAGCTATTGATAAACTATAATTAAAAATAAATTCTGAAATTTTAAGGCAAATTTTTAGAAGATGGTTGTCAAAATTGATAAACAACAGCATATTCAAATGGACTTCTAAATTATTTTTTGAAAAATATCAGTAATCAAAAATCCACCCTCATAAACGTTACCAGGCCCAGATGGTTACAGAGGTGAGTTTTAGCAAACTTTCAAATAACTGATAATTACTACTTTATACTTCGCACTATCAATAAAGAATAGAATTGAAACTAAAAAAAACCAAAACTTCATTTTATAAACTTGCATACACTGATTCTAAATCTGAAAAGTGTGAGAAAAAAGGTTATAAGCAACTTTTATATATAAGATCATGTCTAATCCTAGTAAGTAAATAGCTATGTATAAAAAATAACATCATTATTAATGGCGAATCCTTTAAAATCCCTTAAAGTCCCAGATGATGGCTGTTCTGCTGTTTCTTTCAAAGTTATAATGGTGACCCAATCTAGTGTAATAAGAAAAAGGGAAAAAAAAAAGAAATAGGAGGTAAAACAATTGGAAAGGGGGAAATAAAATGAACATTGACAGGTGAGTTGATGCTTTACATGAAAAGTTCTAAAAGAAAATTAGAGAAATTAAAGAAGATCTAAATAAACAAATGATATGTCATGTTTGTGGATTGGAAGACCCAATATTGCCAAGAAGGAAATTCTCTAAATTGGTCTGTATATTCAACATAACCCCAATCAAAATCTCAGCAGGAATTTTGTAGAAATTAACAAATTAACCCTAAAATGTATATGAGAATACAAAGGGTCCTGAACAGCCATAACGAGTTTTTAAAAAATGAACAAAGATGGCGAACATATTCTGCCCAATTTAAAAACTTTCTATAGATCCTTTCAGAGTTCATAAGGGTGATGATAGGGTGTTCACACTTGTATGTGAGATGTGCCTCCCACAAACCTTGTTACGACATCGGCACGTTACCCATCTGACGTGGAAAAAAAAAAAAGAAACTTACTATAAAGCTAGAGTAATTAAAATAGTATGGTACTGGCATAAGGATAGGCATCTAGATAAACGAAACAATATAAAAATTAACTTGCATTTACAATCAATTGCCTTTCAATAAAAGTGCTAAGGCAATTCTATGGGGTATATTCTGCTTGGAAGATTGGATATCTATATAAAATAGGGTGAATATAGAACCTTATATCACATGCAAACTTTAACCCAAAAGGGATTATAGACCTACATGTAAGAGCTAAAACTATACAACTTCTAGATGAAAACACAGGAGAACATTATGGGTTATGCAAAGAGTTTTTAGACATGAAAACAATGGCAAAATCCATAAAAGAAAATGTATATATTGGACTTAATCCTAATTTAAACCTTTTATACTTCAAAATATACAATTAAAAGAGAAAAAGACAAGCCATCCACAATACAAATATTCATAAATCATATGTTGATAAAGCACGTTTGTCTGGGCTATATAAAGAACTCTTTCAACTAAATAATATGTAAGAAAATAACAATTTAAAGTAGTCAAAGCTATGAGTAGATATTTTACTTAAAAAGATAAAGAAGATAAATGGCTAATGAGCATGTGAATAAATTGTTCAATATCATAGTCATTGGGTAAATGCAAATTAAAACTACAATACAGTAATACTTTGCACCCACTAGAATGTCTATAATCAAAAAGGCTTAAGTGCTGGCTTGGGAAGACAGCGGCCCCAGTTCGGTCCCACATATGAGGGCCAGTGATACTGCCCTCAAAAAAAAAAAAAAAAGGCAAACAGCATCAAGTTTGAGAAAATGGAATTCTCTGGTAGGAATATAAAAATGGTATACGTAGTCTGGAAAACAGTTTGGCAGTTTTTAAAAAAGTTAAACATAAACTTACTGTTAAACTTAATTTACTAGAGACGTCCTGAGAAAAATACTTCACACAGGGCAGCTTAAAAAATAGAATGTATTTTCTCACAAATGTATTTTCTGACATCCAAGATCAAGGTGTGGGCAGGTGTGGTGTCTCCTTGATTTGTAGATTGCTGCATTCTTGGTGTGTCCTCACATGGCCCTTTTCTGTGCACAGGCATCCCTGGTGACTATTTCTCTTCTTATGAGGACACTCACCAACTTGGGTGTGCTTATAAGGCCCCAGCCTTATCTCTTCATTTAAACTCAATTGTTTCTTTTAAGCCCTATCTCCAAATATAGTCACCTATAAGTATGAAGGGAACAAAGTGCAGTCCATAAAGTCCTATCTCCAAATATAGTCTCCTATAAATATGAAGGGAACACAGTGCAGTCCATAATATTATGGTACAACCTAGCATTTCCATCCCTAGCTATCTACCAAAAGAAAAGAAAATATATGTTACACAAAGACTTGAATGTGAGCGTTCACAGAGGCATCACTCATAATGGCCATAAACATAAAACAATTCTAAAGTCCACAAACTGGTGAGTGGATGAACAGAATTTAGTTTATCCATCCAATGGAGTAATGCTTAGCAATAAAAAAGGAATGAACTACTGACTCTGACACAACATGGATGAACCTCAAAAACACTGTGTCAAGTAAAGGAGCCAGAAACAAAAGACCACCTTTTGTGTGAATATATGTGCATGAAATATCCAGAAAAGACAAAGCTATAGAGACAAAAAGAACAAATCAATGGTTGCCTGGAGCTGGGTGTGGAATTGGGAATTTTGGGGGAATGATAGAAATGCTCTCAAATTGAATTATGCTGATGGTTGCACAACTGTATAAATGTACTGACAATCATTAAATTGTATAATTACAATGAATAAAACTTATGTTATGTGGATTATACCTCAATAAAGCTATGAGGGAGGAAAACATTTAAGGAAAGAAATAATGTAGGGATTCATGATGGAATGGACCCATGAACCTTAGCACTTTCTCTTTCCCCATATGTCACATTTCTTTATGGGAATGGTGTCTTTGTTTTACAAGTAATTTTGGTCATTTAAAAAAATATACTTTGAAACGAGCTCTTGATTTTGAGACCTTGGTTCTTCAAGCAAAGTCAAACATAGTCAGACTTTCTATTATGGAAACATTTGTTATTTGGAATCTTTTTTCATCACTGGTTTTGATTCAAGACCACAATGCTAATTTCTTTCAAAGCTTTAAAAGGATATTGTTAAGCTTTATTTTTTTCCCCAAGGCTAATTGGGAGCAAAATACAACACACAGTTCTCGTTTTTATTAAAGATCAAGGCTACACTAGAAATTATACTATAGATAAGATGTCAATTAGTTTTAAATTGCATGTAGATGATTTCATCCATTTATAAATTTTTCTTCCAGACTTTTTCCTTTGTGGGAAAAACAATAAACAATGGGCTGTTCTGTGTTCTTTGACTGATTTCTCATTTCCATTAGAAATTTTCAAGCAACTGTGGAAATGTTAATGTCACTATGATGCTTTCTCAAAGCCGAGAGTCTTCATAATCTTTTTGGACCTGGCCTCACTTTCCAAAAGAAGTCATTGCCAGCTTTATGCTAGGAACTTAATTGCACTTTTTGATTTGTACTGAGCCGCTTAAAATTTCATACACTTTGGATATACTTGTGTATCTAAAGCCAATTTGTGTCTTAGGCCAAACCCTGAACTGAATTAACTTACCATAAGCTCTTTGACCCCAGAGTTATATCAAACCATAACACCAGTGCCCAGTTTGCAAAATAAAAGTAAGGCATACAGTAAGAATGCTTTTCTGTGTTGGCTAATGAGGCATTCTTTTCTAAAGTCAAAACCTCCTAGCAGACAGACATTTTTAATCATCTCATTTTTATACTCCAGGTTTCAAAGTTCAAACTATAAATGCCACAGGACAACCAGAGGAATCAAACCTTTTTCTTTTTTAATTTCTCTGAAATGCAAGGAAAAGAATTCAGATGCCAAATGATAGAGAACATAAAAAAATAAACAAACAAACTCCTAGATATGAAGCTATAATGGCATAACTTAAATAGACCAAACTTGGACCCAGACTCATTGGGGGTTAGTTTCAGTGTTGCTTCTTATCAACTATGTCACCTGCACAAATTATTTTCCATTTCTAATCTTAGTCTCTCTGGTGGTAGAAGGGTATAAGAATACTTACTTTCTGGGATTATTCTGAGGACTGAGTGAGATATCGTAGGGAGTTCTTAAAATGAGATATTTGAACTGCCTTCAGTTTGACTGTGAAGTCCCTCAAACTGCAAGAGAACTTCCACATATAGAATGTTCATAGCTTTCATCAGCCCTCAAAGGAGTTTGTATGTTCAAAAATCACTGAGGTGGGATATATAGGTGTTTGGTAAATATCAATTGGATGGTAAGTTTGAAGATTCCTGACATCAATAATCTCTTTTCTTCTTTCTAGAATACAAGGTTAGATTACAATTGCAAACAGAATAAGGATGCATTCAGAAGCCACTTTTATCCCACATGCATAGATGAACTCAACAATGAGAGGAAGTGCACCTTGGTGTTTAATAATGTGGCCCTCGGTGCAAGACTTGGCTCTCCAGCTTATTTCACTTGACCTTGGACAAATTGCTTAACCTGTATGCACTGCAGTTTCTTCATCTGTAAAAATGGGGACAATGAATTTAATATCTACCTTATAGGGTTATTCTGAGTAAGAATTTGATTTTTTTTTTTTGGAGGGCTGTGTCACTGGCCCTCATATGTGGGACCCGAACTGCTTAACCCAAGCCAGCGCTTAACCACCGCGCCACTCGGCTGGCCCCTGAGTAAGAATTTGAAAAGTGTTCTGCCCAGTGTCTGTCTCATGGTAAGCACTGAGAATAGAGAAATTAACGATTGGAACCCTGCCTTCATAGAGCCTGTTTCAATGATCTAACCCAGGAGTTTCCCAATTCCAGTTATAAGTAGTTATGCTGGCTACTTATCTTCTGCTAGAGTTGATACTGACTAGATGTGGAAATGTGCACTATGTTAATCTCTGTATTTTTCCCTAAAAGATAATGCTATCTCCCATTCTGTCCCTCTTGATTGTCTCACAAACTTTTGCATAATCTTATTAATCTTTGAGCATGTTAGCATTTATTAGACTAATTCATACAGAATCAACTTTGTATACATGATAACAATAATCATTATTTATTTAATGATTACTATGTGTCATACTTATACTAGGAATATATATATATATATATATATATATATATATATATATATATATATATGAGTTTGCTTAAGATAAATAATGTTATCCCCATTTTACAGATAAAGAAACAAAGCTAAGTTAGGTTAAATTGCTTTCTCATAGAGCAGCAACTATTTATTGGAGTCAAGGTTCAAATTCAAGTTGATCTATTAATTATTCAAGGTGGTAGTTTTATTTTACATTCTATAATCTAAGAGATACCTTACAAAGGTTATTCCTATCATAAAATATTGCCTTTGAAAATTCCACCATTATTTTTTTAAATGCTAATATTCCTGTTAAAAGTTACGTATTAAATCACTAACAAGATGTATTAATCAGGGTTCTCCAGAGAAGCAGAATTAATGAATTAATAGGAAGACACACACACATACACCCACATCCCTATACAGTATGTGTGTGTGTATACATGTGTTTATATGTGTGTGTATACATATACATATGTGTGTATACATATGTGGAAAGAGAGAGAGAGAGAGAGAGAGAGAGAGAGAGAGAGAGAGAGAGAGAGAGAGAGAGAGAGAGAGAGATTTATTATGAATTGGATCACACAATTGTGGAGGCTAAAAGTCCCAAGACCTGTCCTTTGCAAATCTGCAAACTGGGGACCCAGGACAACCAGTGCCAGTCTGAGTGCAGGATAAGACTAACGTCCCATTTTGAAAACAGTCAGGTAGAGAGAATTCTCACTTATTTCCCCGTTTTGTTCTATTCAGGACTCCAAAAGATTGGATCAGGCCCACTCACACTGGTTAAGGGCAATTTGCTTTAGGTCTACTGGTTCAAATGCTAATCTCATCCAGAAACACTCTCACAGACATATATCTGGAACTTAGTGGTCCAGTCAAGTTAACACATAAAATTAAAAATTACACAAGTTATGGTGAAATAGCTGTCCCTAGAGGGAAAGTACATATTCTTAACATAATTTAGCAGTTGTTAGTGAAATATTTTATTTCTAATATTTTGCCTCATAAGACGTACACATATTCCCTATAGTAAACTTTTCGTGTTGACTAAAGCTTGCTGATAACCAGTACTTCTATTTGTTTTTCCTATTGCTTTCTCCTCTTTTAGTTTCCAATTCTTCTTTTGGAGTTTCATTTAGGTCATTTTGGTCTAGTTAGTCATTTGATCTGCTCTCTAAGTTTGCATTAATATATGTCTAAGGTGTTCAGCAACTTTCTTATAACTTTAAATTATCGATTAATAAAAAAAAACCCTCAAAAGATACACAGTGCTTACACTTTTATGCATTGCATTAATTTCAAGTTTGTAACATATTATAGAATTTTAAAACCCATTATAGAATTTTAAAACCCATTCGATGAGATTGAATGAATAAATACACACAATTTTGAAAGTAGTGACTATATGCCTGTTAACAGTAATAAGTGAAACTATATAAAATATCAAAGATGCACCTGTTTACATGTACAGTAACCCCCCACCTTTAGTCATGGAGGATACGTTCCAATACCCCCAGCAGATGCCTGAAATTATAGGTAGTACCAAACCCTATATTATCTTCTTTCCTATACATACCTACCTATGATAAAGTTTAATTTATCAATTAGGCACAGTAAGAGATCAACACGAATGACTACCAATAAAAATGAATAATTATAACAATAAGCTGTGATAAAAGTTATATGAATGCTTTCTTTTTCTCAAAATATCTTATACTGTACTCACCCTTCTTCTGGTGATGATGTGAGATGATCAAATGCCAAACCTAGTCCTGAATCTGTGGAACCATCCCTTACCTGCAGTAATGGCTTGGTGTCACTCGTTTCAGGGGATCCCTTGCTGAAGTGTTTGTACATGTTCAATGCTTTCTGTCTCAACATGTTGCTGTCAATCAGAAAACATTTTCTGTTAGTCTTCCACCCACAAATATAACGTCTTTTCCATCTTAACTAAGCACTTATAACATTCCATGGCCATAAGTTTTTAACTTTGAGTTGCAGCAGCAAAACTAGCATGAATTTCTTTTTTCTTCTTCACAATTTCAAGGATACAAGATTCATTCTTGGCATAGATCTTAGCAACCTCAGCATATGATTTTCTTTTCCTTATTATGTACAGAATTTTTACTTTTTTAACTTAAAGGAAGCACTCTTTGGCATATCTGAATTGCCAGCACCACTACTCTTGCACTATGGGGCCATTTTGAAGTAAAATAAGGGTCACTTGAGTGCAAGCTCTGTGATTCTGCAATGGTGGATCTGATAGCTGAGAAGGCTGCTGAGTGAGGTATGGGTGGGGAGCTGTGAGGATATGCTGGACAAAGGGAGAGTCACATCCTGGGCAGGACTGCGGGAGATTTCATCATGCTACTCAGAACAATTTGCAATTTAAATCTTACGAATTGTTTATTTCTGAATTTTCCATTGAATGTTTTCAGACTGAGATTGACCTCAGGAAACTGAGATCTGGGAAATCAAAACTGAGGATAAAGGGGGACTATTATACAACTTCAGCAGTTTCATCTGGTTCAATCTAATAAATTTAGGACTTGTGTTTCAGGGACTTGGCTTTTATTAATAGTTTTGTATGAAATATTCTTTTCTGAGCTCTTTTAATAATTGACTCTTTCTTATCCTTGAGTTCTTCACTCAAATTTCACATTTTTACTGAGGCCTTTCTAGACAACCCAATGTAAAAGCATCAAACCTCATCCTAGTAAAATTCCTACTTCAGACTGTTTACTTCTTTACATTCACTGGTGCCTGAATGGCTAATTTGCTTACTTATTAAAACCTGCCCATCCCAAAATGAAAGCACTTAGTAACTGCTATGTAGTAGCTATACAAGCTATACAATACACACTGAATACATAAATGAGCTAACAAATTAATGCTTACTTTTGTGTTGCTGGAAAACGTCATATGAAAACACTTTGGGATGCACTCTAAATATTTCATTGCTTAAAATGAGTGTTTAGATCTGTTTTTTTTTTTTTTGAGGGCAGTGTTACTAGCCCTCATATGTGGGACCGAACCGGGGCCGCTGGCTTCCAAGGCCAGCGCTTAACCACCACGCCACTCAGCCGGCCCTTAAAATGAGTGTTTAAAACTTTTCTTCAGTGATAGGAGGGGTAAAGAAGTTGAAAGTTCCCAGGCCCTTAAGATAAAAAGGCAGCAAAATAGAACTGTGGTGAGGGGTGTCAGAAAGAGAGAAAGAGGACAAAAGTAGATACTACACGGAGGTAATTCTCCACCGGTCCTTCTTGTTTTTTCACTGTTTGCAAGCAAAGGCACTGGCTGCCCGCTCCGTGTTTCCTTTTAAAGGGTGTTTGTAAAGGAAATGGCCTTGGAAGATACAGATAGTGCCTCCCTTCAAAGCAATTGGCAGGCTTAATAACTGTCTACTATACTAAAAGTATTGTCTCCTTCGGGGGCAAAGGTCACAGAAAATCTGACCCTCAGTCAGAATCTCTGGATTTGAAACCTGGTTCTGCCACTAATTAGTAAGGTGTTTTCCCCACTTTGAGTTTCAGATTTCTGATTTTGTAAAATGGTTTTAACAAAATAGGCCAGATGAGCAGCTCTGAGAAACAAATAAATTGACATAATGAGTTGTGCCATGATAGGCAAGTCTTGGGTATTCAATGCCCATCTATTTCTTTCTTGACTCCAACTTCCTTCCCTGCATTCCATCCTGCATTCCTCAAGCGGTCTTTAGGAAATCAAAATGCTTCCATTTCCTTGGAATGTCTCAAAGCACCACAAATTGTAAAGAAACTGTTATACATGGAACTCGATCAAATAAAATAAGCCTAAGCAGCTCTGGACAATGAAAAACAACACAAAACATGATTACAATGGAGACATCACAGAGGTCTAAATAATCATATTCAAGCTCATCTATCACAAGGTCTGTCTTTCACCCAGATCTTTGCCTCATCAGATATCTATGGGGAATTTACCCAGTTGAGAGAGAAGGGGAAATGTGTCATTGTGAAATAAGTGCAGCTACAAATAAGAGAAAACCCAACAAACAGTGGCTTCAAAAAGTAAAGGATTTATTTGGCTCATACAAAAAGAAACCAAAGCCAGTTAGTTTAAGTATAATGATGTATCAAAAAATCTATCTAATCTACCATACTTAACATGCAGACTTTTCAGCCTGGAGCTTGTTTCTACTTAGTAACATCAGATGAACACATGGACAACACCCATTTAACTCTTGGGTAACTATTGAGCTCTCCCTTCAAAGTTCTTTAAATTTTCCTGAACAGCATGTACTGACCAAATATCTCTGTCCTAGTGGAATTTAGCCTCAGAGGAATTCCACCCAGATGGGCTGTACTTTAGTCCCAGAACACTGATAGTTGTCACCAGCCTTTTGCAGATTTTTTTTTTTTTTCTGTCAGGGCCTGAGCATTTCATGAGTGATATTTCTCATACCCCACTATGAGGCAAGGATCAGGCACCAAGCTCTTCGATGTTCACTTGACCTTCCTAGTAGAATGCTCAGTAGCTTCTTTTACTCCACTGACTAATATGTTCATTATGTTGAAATTCAAACAGAATGTTGCAACTGATCTGATTTTGAGTCACAACCCCTTTTCTTTCCCAGAAAACCGAAGAATGGTTAGCCTTTTTCAGGAAAAAACAGTTACAATGGATGCAATGACATGCGAGCTTATCCCCTTGGTACAGATATCACTCGGTGGGAATATGTCAGCCCTAAAAGTTGGGGCCACTGGAGGGGAGTGGGCAAGAGGAAGAAGGACAGGTAAAAGTATCTCCCTCAGTCGCAGAATTACGCAACTGATTCCATATAAAAAAGATGTATTTCTTTTTCAGAAAACAAGAAGGCTATTCCTAAGCAGCCCAGGGTAGCTGCAGCAGCTTCACACAGAATCAAAGCCTAAATCTTTCCATCTTTCTCTGCCACCATCATAACTCATTTCTCTTGCCTAATAGTTACAAGATGGCTACTGGGCCTCTTGGCCACCACTTAGGAAGACTGAGAAGGAGCTGCCTTTCGTGAATCCTCAGCCAATTTCCACCTAAATCTCTTTGGTAATAACAGTGTCACATGGCCACCTCCAGCTGAAAAATAATCTAGGGAATAGAACATTTAGTAGCAAAATTTGGCTTCTGTTCATAAGGAAAAAGGTGAGACTGAATAATGGGTAGATAACTAGCAGCATCTGCCATGTGATAAACTGGGAAGTGGAGATTTTGCTAGCTCTGATAAATTACATTTGCTTCCCCTTATTAGCTATTGTCACATTTTGAATTATTTTTTTTCTATTGAATCCAATGAATGGACTTGGAGTCTCATTCAAGTTTTAAATTTGAGACGAAGTTCCCATATTTCTTCTGTTACACACATCGTTTCCCTCTTATACTGAACTCCATTTCTCACCACTGAGTCTCATGCCATTATGTCCAAAGTCTTTAGTCACAACCCACCAAAATCCATAGCAGTCAAATGGTTAAAACCAGAGTTCCTAGAAAATTCACCTGTAGGTGATTAGCTAAAGCAATCTGAAAAAGCAAGATATTTCACTGCCTGCCACATAACATTTCTGCAGGCCCAGCCCCTGTAAAAATAAAATATCTTTAATGGAAGCCAACTCATTACCCCATAAAATTACTACAACACATGTGCTTGAAAATGTAAGACAGATCATCTTAACTTGGCATTCCACAGTAAACCACACAGAAATGTTCTCCAAGAAATGATTTCATTTTGTTGGTTTTATATTTAAAGTCACATTTTTGGCAGGCAATCCCTGAGACAAAATTGTGAGAGCAAACTGTTCTGTGGGATAGAACTCAGGCTTTTGGTTGCTCACTTGTTTGAATAGTTTACCTGCCCTGTATACCCGACACATTGGTCCAGGAACCTGGCTCCATGCTTTCTAGCTGTAGACCTCCTCTTGGCAGTTTTCCTCCTACCCTCGATACTCAGTATAGTTTATTACTTTAGCACATGCATGTACGGTTATAAAACAGTCTGGATTGGAATTGTCATTCTGGCACTTAATAGTAGTATGACATTGGACAGATTGCATAACCCCTCTTTGCCTCAGTTTACTCATATGTAAAGTATCACAATAACATCTACTTCATAAAACTGTTATGAGGATTGAATGAGTTAATATATTAAAGTTTTTAGAATAGTGCCTATCGCATAGTGTTATGTAAGAGGTAGCTATTCTTATTACCATCCAGTTGGATAAGAGGACATGACCTAAATTAGCCAGCAAAATGACTCCCCAAAGTAAGCCTCGCAAGACCAAAAAATGTTTTGTAGAAATATGTGCAGAAAGGGAGAGATATTGGGAAAATAAGGGACTCGGGAAGCTGAGTGATCATGGAAAGTTGCCTGGGACTCAAATTCATTATTTCCCCTGGATGCTTAGGGATTATAAAATTTTAGAGAATAGGAGAACTTCAGAATTTTTCTTATACAGTGCCTTCATTTTACAAAGGAAAAAAAAGATATGTGAGTTAATACAAAGTTATGTAAGTAATTAACGGAAAGCTTGTACTGCAATCCAAGTTTTCTGAGCCCTGATGCAGTGACTATTTTTCTACATCAAGGCAAGAAAATGTCTTAATTCCCTCTCAGATGAGAATGAGAAGAGTAATATGATAGGTTATGAATTCCAGCGATATGTGCTTACAAAGAGGTCCATTCCAACTTGAGAGTATTTACAATCTCAAAATTTTAGAAGTTTTTATGCTTAGATCTCTATAGCCATTTAATCAGCTAATTCCTTATTGCCATTTCTTACAGTGAAAGGTGCAACTTTTTAAAAATAATATATGTACAGCTTGAAATCTTCAAGATAGGCCAAAAACTGTCAGTTAGGTTCTACCCTTTGAAGGCCAACCTGACAATTTTATCTTGTTCCTTCCTGCTTTCATCTTTGCTGCTGGAGTGTAGTTACTGATTTCAGAATAATTTCCAGCACCATGACATACATTTGTATAGTATTTTCATTTCCCAAAGTGCCTTCATCATCTCACCTAACCTTCCCAGCAATGCTTTATCATCATCATCAGCATCCCTAATTGATCAATGAGGAAATCAAGACTTAAACGGGATTCAGTGACTCCCTTTCAAGATCACATAATCAATGAAGAGGAAGCCTGATTTTTTTTAAAAAGCAGGTTTTCTGAGTCATTCATTTTAATTTCTCTGTTTCATTCAGTTATTTTACCAATATTAGTGTGTGCTTGCTACGAGGATACAGTGGTTAAAAAACAAGTCACTCAAGGCTCTTGCTTTTATGAAGCTTACCTTACATCTAGATCAATTAAGTTTCATTCTAGGACATTGTAAAACTATTCATTGCCATCAGTGAGTTTACAAAAAAGCAAAATATATCTAAGGGACCAAGTATAGAGAAATAGAAGTATTCATAAGATAACAATATAAAGCAAATTATAAATAGGTTAAGGCGAACACAGTAACGACCAGATGATCAGAATGGTGGAAATAACTCAGAAAGACCACCTAGCGAAAGTCATCACTGCATCCCTTCCAGCCCTCCTGGCTCAGTCACTCTACACATCCCAGCCCCTGTCACATGAGACTGCTTTCATTTCTTAGCACACCCCATGCAATTTTATCCCATCTTGGTACTGCTTCTGTTTCCTGTATACTTTCCCCATTATTTCTTTCTAAATAAGTGATTTACTTTTCATTTGATTCATTTTTCAAGGCCTAGTTCAAAGGGTCTCAAAACTGATAAAATTACTACTGTTTCAGAACCTTCACCCATAACTGGGGCCTTCTGAGAATGTTAGAGTCTCTAGAGAACAAAAAGAAAGAAAGTCAGTTCATACTCACTTGGCAACATTTCTCATCCCCATAACGTCAAGAGACTATCAGAGGGAGTGATGTGATTCCTCAAGCTTTTTCACAAATTCAACAAAATTTTTATGGAGCACCCAAATGTTCTATTTTTCTGAATCAAGATACATTACTGAATAAGACAGGGGCCATCTTTTTGTGAAGCTTTAATTATGGTAAGGAAGAGAGAAAATAATAATATATGTAACAGCATAAATAAATATATAACTTATAATTGTGGTGAGTGTAAACAATTAAAAAAACACAATGGGATTGTGTCTGAAAGGAGGGTGAACATTTTGGTTGAAACTCTAGCACCTACTCCATCTTCTCTTGATAAAATAGCAACAATGTGTGGTTTCAGGAATGGACCTCAGTTCAAAGGGTGTGGACTCATTATTATGAGTGAATCCCATCTACTTTATGAATGATTCAAGCACAATCATGTGACACAATTCCAGCCAATGAAACAAATTTGCTGCAGGCATCTGAGAAAGTTTTTTTTTCCTCATTTTAAGAAATAATCATAAGGAATTAGTAGTTTTATGGCATTAACAAGGTACATATAGCCCAGATTTTACCTGGAACGATTTCACAAACATGAAAAGAACCAGCCTTGGAAGGATGATAGTGCCAGTGAAACTGGAGTGCAGAAAAGAAAGAATCTGTTGAGATATTAAACCAATAATCTGAAACCCAATCTCGGGACTTTTATATGATCTAACGTTTCCATTGAAGTGGAAAGTGGATTTGAACCACATTTTTTTTTTTTTTTTACTTGGACTTGGAAGTAAATGACACAAAAGGTGGGATCATCAGGTAAGACCAGTGAAAAGGTGGCACCTGAACTGAAACCTAAATTGTGAGAAGGAGATAATAGGCCAAAGGTCTGGAGGATTTGAAACAGCCAAGATAAAGATTCTAAAAAGGAAAGAAATGACTGTCACCTTTTGGAAGAAGCAGTGTGGCCAGAGAAGAGTGAAGGAAGGGGAAAATGGGATGAGAACCGATCGAAAGGTAGACAAGAGTAGGATCATCTAGAGTTTTGGAGGTCACAGTAAGGGTTTTAATCAAGACTTACAAAGAATCAAAATATCCCTTTGAAAAGTAGAGCAAGAATAGAATTTTTTGATATTCATTCTTTCTAAAGTTATAGATTTTTTTTCATGACATACATGGCAAAGAGCACCTCAGATGTTCTCTAGCTCCCCAACCCCAAGCCTTTCTGGAGCTAAGACCCATGTCACAATTTTGAAAATCTTAAATTATCCAATTCTGATAGAATATTGAAGAATATGCATATTCCTTTTTGGGTTTATAAATGCCCATAGGCAAGGACAGATAAGCTGTGATTTTAAAGAATTTGTTTCAAGAAAAATGGAATGGAAAAAAAGAAAGTCAATATCCAGATTTCTGAGCATACAAACAGTTCTACCCTAAGATAATTTTCAAATATCCAAAGCTGAATGGAGTATGAGAATATGAACCTACCATTGCTTACCTTTGTAGTTTGTTTAATAATTAGGAAATTGCCTCAAAATCCATAACATAGAGTACAGATAATTGTTCCCTACTTTACTTCAACAGTATTACACTTATTTTTACTTATTCTATTTCAAACCTAGTATTTTAGTTATGGATGTACGAGTCTGTGTTTCTCAACAGATTTTAAGTTCCTGAAGGAGAGAGACAACTTTAAATCTCTTTTATATTCTCTCATGATCTGACAATTCTATCAATATAACAAGCTCAGTACATTTCTGATAAATTAATGGCTCCTTAATTGCTATTTAACATTGACAAAAATGCTAAGATTTCATTTTTTCAATAATTACATCATACAGACTGCACACTACATAAATTAATTCCAGCAATTTGTGACAAAGTTTTACATAGAGGAAGGCTTCTCTTTTGGTCTTTGAATAATTGTAGTTTGTTACCTCTCATGGAAATTTGACTGCTAAGTTTCTGAACTAATAGTTCCTTTATTCATTTCATAGAAGCAACTGTTGCAAAAATTTGTATAAAATATACCCTCTTCCACAGTATTCTTCAAATATCAGTTTCCTTAAAGAATCAGTTCCTAGCACCCCAAACTTGATTTTGATGTCCTTTTTTTTGTATTCCTGAAGCAATCTGGTTCATATAACTCAGTTTACCTGGCTCAGTCTTATTCTGGTTGATACACAATACATGTTTGTTTGACTGACTAAGAACCAATTGGTGACATCCACCTCCTTCTCACCTCCAAGCTCTTACCAGGAACTTAATCAATAAAACGTTTGCCACATATGTTTGATACAATAAATATATATGCATGTTGTGGACATTTGTAAAGTAGCATACATTACACTATGAGCATGTGCACATATTTCATTTCATTTCATCCTCCAGACATTTCCCTTCAAACCCGGTACTCCTGCCTTCCCTCATTCTTCTCCATCTCCATCTCCAGCCTCAGGCAATGGAAACTGAAACTCAGAATGACAAATCTGCAGGACCCCGAGAATAAATATTTTTAAAAACTACTCACTTATGTTCCATATACTCACTAAGTTTAAGAATTCCTCGGAGCAGGGGGATTATTTATTTAGGGTAGTCTCTCTAGCCTCCCACTCTCATGGTCAGCATGTGCCATGTGCCCAATAAAAAGCCAGTGCCATTTAAGGTAGTAGGATCATTCCTTTAGGAAGGTTTTCAACAGTAAAGCTAAAATATAAGAAAAAAAAATAGCTTATTTTCCAGCCAAATCAAACCTTTGCTCAGGTATTTTTTTTACCTCAACTCTGCTTTCTGCTTAAACAAGATTTTGCTGAAAAAAATAACTCATTAATTAAAATCAGGTTCTCTTGCAGACTAATAGTTTTAGTTTCCCTTTTGTTTCTTCATTCATGGCTCTGAAGTCAGCTGGATTTTCTAATTCAAAATGGAATATATTAACCATGTTTATTCATGGATATTTTAACAAGCAAACTTGATTCATCTTCAAGCTTTGGATAGAAAATATTCTTGCAGCTGCTGAGTGATCTCGGGTGAATCTAGCTCCCACGATTAATTTCTGAAGCTTTATACCTGTCAAAGAGCAACTGCAAATGACTTAATGTCTGGAAGAATGTCAGTATCCAGGCTATCATTATCTGTCAGGAAGCAATCTCAGTGCCTCTGCTCAGTTCCAAATAAAATAAAAATGAAAAACTCTGGATCTGCTTCTGAATGTACCCCATTTTCCAAGAGAAAATTACTAAGGTCTCCATTGGCTCCCTAATGTGTATGTTTTAAAGTGTGTGTTTATTTTATTTAAAATATTGCTGTACCCTTACACAATCCTGTGAAAGGGCAGGTTTAGGTTTTTGTCATTACTGGCTTATTTGCATTTAATAAGGTACTACAACTAAAAGATTTTTATCTGTTTCAAGCCAATGAAGATATATAGCTGCTGCCACTTTTTCTGATTCATTATGTAGTTGCTGTTCCACAACAATAAGCGAATTCACCATCTAAGGTCTGTACTTCAATATCTATAGGCAGTTCAAGAGCAAACAGAGGATGAATTCATGATTCATATGAAACTTGTAGGCTTGGATCGTATGTTGAATCTGTTTCTAGAATTCCTTTTTAAATTGGAGCCAATATTCTTCTGGGGAAATTATCGGTGATCTATTGGGTTGCGGGAAAAGTCATGACATATTTTTTTTTTTTTGGTTTCTCATTGCAAAAATGCATCACAACTTTTCCAACAACCCCATAAATGACGAAAATGGTATGTTGTTGTTAGTTTAGTTTTTTGGTTTGAAAGATGTCCTTGGGTTCCTAAGTAATGTGAAAGCAGCCAAAGTCACAATCACTCATGTGTGAGATTCTTTAGCTCTAAAGTCAGTCCAAAGGCGAGGGATTACACAGTTGAAGTATTCTCATTACAAGTAACTCTCGAGTTAAAGTGGACATTTCCTCAGTCTGTTTTTGTTTTTTTAAATAAAGCTGCCCAGAGAGGTTGTCATTGTTGTACCACGCTTTACATCAGGCAAGTTACATTCTCTGGTTCCCCTATAACATCTCAGTGTCTCTCAACAGTAAGCTACTTGGCTGCCTTTGAGTTCTGGCTCCCAGATTTGTTGTGTCTAAATCGATTTGCCCTCAGATCTTCTCTGTGCCATTCTTTTGCTCTCCTGTGAATGGCTAGCCTCTCCCAGGCTTCTTGATCAGCTATCTTCCACTGGTTTACGCCACTGGGAGGCACTGGTGGAAGATTGGAGGGTAGGACAAAAGAAGAAGCAAAGAGGGCCTTAACAATATGTGTGAATAGTAGGTAATGCCATAGTATTTCATCTTCCACCCATGAGCATGATGATGAGAATCAAGATTTAACCTTTACTTTCAGGATGGATAACCTCAGTGCTTAAAGGGGTTGGTGCAGTCACATGAATGAATACAGCAGGCCCAGCGGGCACCAGTGAGAGCCCATCTAAAGGGGACAGGCTACCGCACAGCTCCAGACCACTACGGCCACGTGAAAAAGCTGGCTTATGCTGCCCATTCCTCTGTTGTTTATGGCATTTTTTGGTTTGTTTTTATTTAATTCAATCAAGACACCCAGAATTGTGTGCAAAATTTTCTTATTTTTAAAAGGTAAAGAGCATTTAAAATTTTTTTTTTTTGCTATCTGTGCCAAACACAACCTAACTGTGGGAGGAGCCTGACAATGGTTTGTGATCCTGGCTTTAGAACAACAACAGTTCACCTGGGGAGAAAACATGTTTACATATTCACAGTGAAGGGCAGGGTTTAGTAAAGCAATGATCTGGGTAGCTCTTCCTCCCCTCTGCCCTCTACTTCAAATAGCCAATTATTTCCAATCAACATTTTACCTCAACACAGTTGCTTAAATATTCCACTTCACTTGGTGTATTTAAACACAGACCAAGCATAATCCTACAGAGTTTGTAGGAGCTAAAAGGGCAGCACTTGATAAAGAACAAAACACTGAGTTGCTAGGAAGCAAGCAAACCCTGTTGTACGTACATGGCATACTTCAGTTATTATCTACAAATAAACCCTGGTAATGAGGTTTGGGGTTCCTCTCGGTTGCATGTTGATGATAAATTCTCTGTGGAACTGATGCTGACCCATTAAGCATGCTTGGTCCTGCTGCCGTGGCTGTTAATTTGACAGGACACTGTCACATTAAGTAGAACAAACATGTTTTCGCCCAGCCGGCCATCCAGAACCGACATGGCTGTTACTCTAACAACTGGATATTGATTGGAATCACTCACCCCTTCCGACCCTCCACTGGGAGGTGGAAACCAAGCTCAGGCTGATTGAGGATTTGCTTCTTTGCCACACATGGGGAGCACGTTAAGGATAGCCACAAATTGTAAGCTATTTAGCCCCTTGTCATGTCCATTCTTCAGACACTGTCTGGTTTTCGTTTTCATCGGTGCGACAGTAGGCTCTGAATAAATCATTGTGTTTATTAATTTTATGAATCTACACATCAATCTGGGAGGCTTGTTGTTTTTAGCACTTACAGCTTTATAAATGTAAAACATCAGAAGGCACAAAAGGGGATTTTATAAAAAGTCCAAAAATAGACTCAGAAATTTAAAATCCCTTGGATATTAAAAAGTGAGGATGGAATCTGGACTCTTTTTAATATCTGCATAATTGAGAGACACCCATTTTCCAGATATAATCTTAAAGTCTTCTCTACAGCAAAATCAGTAGAATAGAACTGATACTTAACTCACTTTTGATTTTTGGTTATTTAAAACCTACTTATTGCTATATGTACCTAACATTGAGCAGAGTTGGCTTTTCACCCCATAATTGATTTATTGATACAATTTATCCTGTGTACTTGCTGGGCTCTCATTTACCTGTACCTCTGTTTTAACCTGAGCTTATTTTTGTACCCTGATTTGTGCATTAAATTCCATGTTCATCATAGAATCTCCTGGTTGAAAAGGACTTTAAAGGACATTTAGTCAAATTGTTCCTTAGTGTCCTTTGTCTCCTTTGGAACATTCCCAAGTGGGAATTGGATATTTGCTTGAATGCCTCATTAAAGTCATTGCCACCCTAGAGAATTCTATTAAAGAATTATTGTTTGACTTGGCACAAATATGTTGGCTTAAAGCTTCTACTCATTGGTCATAGATCCTCTGGCCATATGGTACAGGTCAAACCCCCTTTCTATATGTAATTCATTAAAACATTTGAAAATAGTTGTGTTCTTTTGTCTTCACCAAGCTAAACATATAAGTTTTTTCAGCTGTTTCTTTTATAGCTGGGGTCTGTAAGCTATGGTCTGAGTTTCATGTAAATGAACTTTCACTAGAACATGACCATTTATTTACATATTGCCTGCAGCTTTTTTCATGCTACCACGGCAGAACTGAGGAGTTGTGATAGAGGTGTTATAACCCACAAAGCCTAAAATATTTAATTATCTGGATATATATACAAAAGGTGCCAAAAAATGTATACACATTTTAAAAAGGAAAAAAAAACTATATTAATTGTAATACTTAATATAAATTAATAACAGAAGATGAATACAAGTCACGTTTCACTTCTGCAATTACCAGAGGTGCTCACTGTTGTTACCATCAGCGTCCAGACACTTCTAATTATGGCAAACTACTGCTTGAGCATAGATAACATCTCTTAACATGTGTATACATTTTTTTGGCATCCCTGGTATATAAACGAAGTTTGCTGACTCCTTTCCTACACTGTGGCATGCCAAGCCCCTTATCATCTATATTCTTTTCCCAGATGGCTTTCAGTTTTCTGCTATCCAAGACTGTGACACCCCAAAACTGAGAAGCTTATGTCACTGTTTCTGGATATGCTTTCTATTCATGCAGACAGAAATCCATGGCTTACAAAAATTCTCCATCTTACAGCACAAAGAAACCCTCACTTAAACAGCTGAGATTACCCTGTGGCAATAAAATATAAAATGTTCTCCAAATTATTCTTATTTTAATGTTTGCTGCTTTAAAATACACTTTTGAGTAACTGGTCTAGCATAGCATTGTCCTAGACACTGTATGAAATGCTAAATAAAACAGAGGCCTTTCCTAAGAAAGCTCATGCCTGACTGTATGAATGAAATATTTATGAAATAACTTATTTTGTTTATTTCTTTATCACCCTTCAGAGAATCTCCCTTCAGCTCCTAAAAGGTAGAGTGATTTGTCTGCCTGTTGTACTATATTTCCCCAGCGCCTTGAACAGTGACTGGCACATAGTAGATACTTAGGGAATACTGGCTTTCTGAGAGTACTAATTAGAAGGAGAAACCAAAATATCAAAATTTAGCTGAATATTAAACTATATGACAAAGACTATATGAAAAACAGGAACTCTAGTTAGAGGTAGAGCAACATTGTCTGGACATAGAGCTAGATGGAAACGTTCTTATGTAATCTAACTTCCCCTCTAAAAGTAAAAATCCCGTAATAGTTTTCAGATTAGTATTCCTCACCTACACAGAATCTTCTAGTTCGCTTCTTAAAAACAAGAAATCCCTGATGCCCACAATTGAATCAGCATCTCTGGATGTCAAGCCCAGAAATATGCATTTTTTTTTGCATGCAGTATAAGTGAATCCCTCTTGAACCCTAAAATTTGAAAGCTACCTCTCTCAACAGAAGGTGATATAACCTCGATGTGAATATCTCTAGTGATGAAGAAATCACACTATCACAGGCCAGCTTCTATTTTATTAGCTTTAGTTGTTGGAGGAAAAATATATATATATATATATATATATATATATATATATATATATAGTGTCCCTCACCACTGAGCAGGTGGGAGTGGAGAAGGGATGGCAAAAGGTTAAGAAAGAGAGAGAGACACAAAATAAGAAAGAATACAGTTCGAGGCCAGGGGACCTCCGCCTCATGGATGGGAGCCCCAAATCAGGCCTCGCTGTTCCTTTTATCATCTTACACATAAGCAAGGGTCAATGTAGCTTCCAAGGTCTGTGTGTCTCACACCCGAAAACATAGCCCAGCCAAATCACCCACACCTGCTAGCTGCCATTACCAGAGGTCCCATGAGGTTATTGTCATGCACCTCTTAAGAGACAGAACTTCCTCTGCCAAGGCTTACTGATAAGAATGCACGGAGGACAGATGTTATCATATCAATAGGTCATTTCACAGGCAGGCTGCCAGAACCTGAAGCAAGGGGTCTACACCCTATTTGTCAACTCGTGATTCCTCCTATTGGCACCCACGAGCACCCACACGGCCATGTCTGGCTTAGGTTGCCCCTCCCTTGAGAGATCTTACCCATCATTGACTAACTAGCCTTCCTTTGGGGCTAAATAGGGATATATACAGTAAGCATAATATTGAAGTTATGATCTGTCTTTACGGAGAGAGGTGCATGGAGGCAGACAGGCAGGCTATAATGTGATATATATATATATTTTTTTTTCCAAAAAAGTATGCACATTCTAAAAAGGAAAAAAAAAACGCATTAATTGCAATAGTCAATATATGAGTATATTGATGACAAAAGTGAATACAAGTCACATTTGACTTCTGCAATTACAAGAGGTGCTCACTATGGTTACCATCAGTGTCCAGACACTTCTGATTACGGCAAACTACTGCTTGAACACAGATAACATCTCTTAACATGTGTGTACATTTTTTGGCACCTCCGGTATATATATATATTTATCAAGCTATAATCCACCTCTTATAATTCCCAATCATTGATCCCAGTTGCATCCATTAAAGTCATATGGAACAAATTTTATTTTTTCTCTTCCACATGACAGCCTTCAAATGTGTGAAAATTCCTATAAAATGTCTTCTGCAATCTAAACTTTTACTAGAGCTTTTATTTTTGTTGTTATTGCTCATTGGCAGAACTACCCAAAGTCTATCCAAGAGTCTCAATCTGTGTTGTTGGAGGAACCTGGCACCCACAGTGGAGATTAAGTGGTTCAAGAGCCCACAGGTACATCTCTCTTCCTTCTACTCCAAGCCAAACAGTTCACCACAGCTCCCCTTCTTATCAACATCTGAAGCCACACTATGTGCCTCCCACGCCAGCCCTTGATGTTGAATCTCAGCAGATTCATTGGAAGGGAGCAAGGGAGCCTTGCTCATAGATTATGGATTATAGTCTCCACACTATTCTTGGCACTCTCCTGATAAATTCCATATTTATAATATTTGTCTTAAAATGTGTCTTGCAGAATAGACTAGTGTAGTGCTCAAGCTCTAAGTCATACAATCAGACTTAACCACTAATTAGCTCTGCAACGTTGGGTGACTATTATTTAACCTTTCTTAGCTTCTGCTTACTTGTTCTACCAAATAGAGTGGGAGAATCAGTGGTAACACGTGTGAAGTATTTAACATAGAACCTGGTATATGGTGAGATTTTAATAAATGTTGAGGGCTGGACAAGTGGCACGTTGGTTAAGAGTCGGCTTGGGACTTCAGTGGCCCCGGTTCAGATCCCACATATGAGGGCCAGTGACACTGCCCTCTACAGCTAACAACAGCTCCACCTGGAGCTGGGCTGTGAGTCCCCGGGGAAGGCATAGCTGTAGCCCCTGCTGCAGTGGGCTGCCATAGGCTACAGTGAGTGGCAAGCAACCAGCATGAGCGGCTGGCAGCCGGTGTGAGCTGCTAAGAGCTGCCGTGAGTGGCCATCCAGAGGCCGGCGACCGATCTGCCTCATCCGGGAAGAGCGCAATGATAATACCAACATGGGCCAGTGAAACAACGTTCTCCACAACTAGACTGAAGAACAAAAGGACAGGAACTTATCTGTTCCCCTTCCCCAATTCCCCAACTCTTTTCCCCTCCCTCATTCCCCAATATAATCTTTAAAAAAATAAATAAATGAATAAAATTAATGTTGATTACAATTACTACCCTCTTGGTGGAATGAGACCATAACTTCCCAGAAATCCTATGAGTGCTATAATTTCTTAATTACATTCCCATCTCCGCTAGCAGATGGTAAACTTCGCAAGGCAGGGACCACATTTGACTTATCTTTAGCTACAGCTACTAAAGGCCACTGGGGAGAGCTCAAATAATAAAACTCTCTAAATAAGTTTTCAACCTTTCCAAACTTTGCATATTGCCAACCCTCTACCTTGTGCTTCTAAACTAAGCCTCATATACACAGCTCTGTGGGCAACCAATTTTGAAAACGCATCATTGTACCATTCCTGTTCTTGGTAGTTGTCTTAAAACCAGCATCTCTGTTCTGTTCTTGTTCTATTCTAAGTCTATATCTCTATTTTACACCTGATCCTCTGCTTAGTTATAAGGTTTAATTCTGCACTTGCCTTGCAGATATAAGGACGAGAATTGAGCTTGCTCTCTGTTATTTTCTGCCTCTAAACGTTGGCAGTAGCTACCTTGCCTGCCTTAGTGGCAGTCTCTAGAGCCTAGAGTGGTACCCTGTGTTGGACACCTGGCCAGCACTCCAGCCATGCATGCCCCATTTCCCCAGAGAAAAGCAAAGCAGGAGAGTGAGAAAATTCCATGATCCAGAGTTGGCTACGCATCAATGTGATCTGGCCTTATCGTGTCATTTTGGTTTCAACTGTTGTGCTATACAGCTAGAGCATGAAAAGTAACACATCATTAATAAGCCATTGTACTATCAGTGATGAAGTGTCAATACAGCTTGTTCAACAAGACATGAGGTTATGTACGTAAACCTCAGAAAGTTTTATCAGTGTCAGCTCTCAGAATCAGGAGGAATGACGATGGTATTATGTCTTAAATGCAAACCGCAAGTGCTGAGTTTGACTTTTGTCTTTGTGGAGGTGGCCCAACAACCAATACATCTTAGAGTGAGAGTGTGATGCTTTGCACGGAAGAGGCTGGTGCAATCCAGCTGAGTGGGTGGGTTGATGGAAAGTGACTCTGGCACTGCCGAGTTCAAATGGAATTAAGGATTCATGAGAGCATGCAGGAAGGCAGGCATAGAGCCCTGGGTGAATATGGAATGACTCACAAGGGAGACCCAGCTGGGTTTCGAATCCCAAATAAGCAAGGAACTGCCTTTTGATGATGCCAAACTATAAATATCATCACCTCAGAAAACCAGGTTCTCCTTTTACAACCTCAGGAATGAGTGAAGAAGTCCATGAGACCAAACATGTAGTTATAGACAGGCATAATCTCTAGTTAAGTAACACTGACACTCTGAAGCTATTCTTAAAATAATTTTTAAGAAACATATTTTTCTTAAGCTATTATGTTAATGGTCTTTTAATCATATGAAAAATGATGGACAGAATTCAAGCAAATTCAGTTTCTCTCGGCTACTTAATAGGCAATAAAACTGAAAGCATTTCCTCTGGCCCTACTCTGTGTCTGGTCATACGACTGCTGATGTTTAAGTATCACATGTTGTAAAAATAACAGCGTCTTTCAGGTTTGATTACAATGCTTATCTCTCTAGTTCCTTACACTCTTTCCAGTTTTGTGCTTTCCACTGAGGGCAGAAAGCAGGGGAATAGCATTTGTATTTTTTCCAGAATTTTCTTAAAAACATTGAAAAGAATGTACCCAGAATCCTTTGGTTTTAAACTTTTTACCCTGCTGTGCTTCCCATGAGCAGCTCTTGCAGAATCCCTCACTACAGGATTTAATAATTAGTGCAGATCTTGCTCACCACCTGGGAAGGTGTTAAGTGCTGGATCCTTGTGACATGTCCAAATCTGCAAGGGCAGGTCGGTCCTATTTTCAACAAAGTAGTGCCCAAAGAATTTGCCAATATAGAGGAAGATGAAGTCCAGCTTATAATCTAATACTGTTCTGTATCTATTGTGTACATGGGAGGAAATGACATGCCCTAACACTGGAGCTATGCATGGTTCAAATGCTTTAAGTACACAACAGAGACACAATACTGTAGTCTTACCATTGCAGGTTTCAATATACTGTGTCAAACAAAGGGAAATAAAGACCTAATTCAGGGGAAATCAGTTATGCATTTGTTTGGAAGCTGATTAAACCAAGGCAGGTCTGAGCTCTGGACTATGTGACCAGAATTCCATTAAAGCAGACCCTGAGCATCATCTGGGAAGAACTCATCTCCTTTCTCTGATCTTGTCCAATTTCTGTCTGTTGCTTCTGTGGTTATTTGTGAACGAAATGAAAGGAGGCAGTGCTGCTGGCTACTTTGTATACCTATCTGTACAAACATCTAGTAAAAAAAAAAATTCCAGCACCTAACCAGACAAATGCAAATAAAATATCATCTATTTGATTAATCACAGCAATATCACAGAACATTCATCATTTATTAAAAAGAATCATTGGCTTTCCAGAATTTTCTGGGAATTTTCATTGTTTCCTCCATTTGTACAGTAATATAAAGGGAAGCTATGTTATATAAATCTAACACTTTCTTTTTCCTTCAATGTAATTTGCACCATGTAAACTTCACAACTCCCTTCCAATACTTTAAAATTACACTTTAGGCCCCTCATCTGGGTTTTTTTATTACATAAATAAAACACTCTTGAGTTTAAACTTGAGTATATATATTTTCTCTTCTCTGAAAAGAATTATAGCATGAAATGCACAACACTGACATATTTTTATTCTTTCAATCTTCTCTCACAATATGCCTGTACATTAGAACCAGGCTTTGGCTCCACTGAAATCCATCTGTGACATATATTAGCCAAAAAATCATATTAATTTTTTCCTTATAATAAAACCACATGAAAAATGACTTGGAATCTATAGATGAAAATAACAGAAAAGCTAACATCTAAGTAAATGCATGGGATATCAGAATTGTATTAAAGGCCCTGAGATTTAGCAAAATAATAATTTTAAAAAGTCTCTCTTTCAATAAGGTGTTTATAGGTTCAAGGTCTAGAGAACATTCACATCTCAGTCCATCTTCTCAGGCTTCCCTCCCTTCTTTACCTCTTCCACAAACTCACCACTCTAGAACTATTTGGCTAGTTTCAACTCCCTGGGTATATATACTTTCATACCACCTGCCATGGCCCATACTGTTCTCTTTGTCTTCCCACTTTCCCATTCCTTCTCTACCTGTTAACACATTGTGGACCAGTGATGTAGATGTGCATCTATGTACTTAAATGCCCTGAGCTCAATGTGTTAAGAGCTACTTATTTTTCCTGACTCAACTCAAAAGTCACCTCTCCAGTGGAAGCACTCCTAATGCACACTTTGTTGAAAATCTCCTCCTTGCTCAGCTCAAAAGAATGTCAGCCCCTGGCATTGCTGGCAGTTTATATCTAAGGTCCTCAGTCCCTAGTATAGTAACTGGCAGAAGCAGTGAATGAATGAATATGTCAACCAATCAATCATCAATGAACAAACTTCTTTCAGCCTCAATGAATCACATTTCCCATCTAAATTATTCTTGAACTAATTTTCCAGTGAATTCTGATTTGTGGTTCAAGCCCTGAATTTATCCTATCAATTATATTTTTCCCATCAACAAGCCCACCATATTTTCTCTGGGACCTTCTGACATGCTTTAAGACTAATTTAAATACAGCATCATACTAAGTAAGAGTAAGACTGATAGCCTGGTCCTAAATATTCTATTAATTTACTGTAAACCCTGAGCAAATTTCTCTTCCTTTCTGGGTTTTTATATACTTGGTTATACAATTAGGAGTCTACACAGAATGCCCTAGGTCCCTTTCAATGAGAAAACACTGTGGTTGACAATGACTTTAAGAGTAGTGACCCCTATAGAAATTACTGCAGTTTAATAGAGACTCAACTCATTCAACAACTATTTACTGCATGCCTACCTCTTGCAAGGCATTTTTCTAAGCTCTGGGAATACAGTAGTAAGCAAAACATAAATGCCACCTATGTAGCTTATTTAAAGTGGGGTAGGGAAAATAGAAGATAACTTATCTATGTATGTGCATATGTATGTATATATATCTATCTACCAAATCAGGTGATAATAAGTAATAAGTACTATGGAAGGAAAAGTTTAAAAAACAGATTAATATAGAAAGGAACTACTGTTGAGGTGAAGGTAGAAGGACAGATGGCTTATGATTTTATATATGATGACCTCACCTATAAAGTGTCACTTGAATTGAAAGAGAAAGAGAGAGAGAGAGAGAGAGAGAGAGAGAGAGAGAGAGAGAGAGAGAGAGAGAGTTAAAGAGACAGCAAGTACAAAAAAACCTGTGGTGAGCGTGTGGCTGGCTTGTTCAAAGAAAAGAAAGAGGTCAATGATCCAACAGAAAAAGGGAAAGGATGAGAGATAATGTTGAAGAGGATGGAGTAGAGGAAACAGACCATTAAGGCCTTGTTAGCTATTCGAAGTGCTTGTCTTTGAGGATGATGAGAAACCATTGGAGGAATTAAAGAGAAAAAGTGAGAGGATCTAACTCAAAATTTTGGAATGATCACTGAGATGGTTGGGCTGAGAACAGATGGGAGATAGTCAGTGAAGCACATAGTTAGAAGGCTATTATAATAACCCACATAAAAAGCTGCAGGTGACTTGGACTTTGGCAGAAGCAGTGGACATGGTAAGAAGCTATTGGATTCCATGTTTCTTTTGAAGGTAAAGCTAACAGAATTTGCCCATAGATTAGTCATGTGCACACTGAGACAAAGAGGAGTTACAGATTACAGTGTTTGTGGCCTCAGCCAGGGGACAGATAGAGTTGACACTTAAAGAAGACTGTGGGAAGATCGGGAGAAGCAGGCTAAACTAGCAGAAATACTCAGGACATTAGATTTGGACAAAGTAAATGTGTAATGCTTCTTAAAGTGGATATGCCAAGTAGACAGCTGAGTAAGAGCCTCTAATTTAGGAACAAGGTGTGGGTTAGCAATACACATTTTGGAATGATCAGGGTAATGATGGTTTGAAAGACATAGGAATTGGTGAGATCATCAGGGGAAAACAGAGAAGACATGTAGATAGGGAAGAGAAGTGGGCCCAAATTCTGAGTCCTGGAGAACTCTATGAATAAGAAATTGTAGTGATGAAGGGAAACAGCCGAAGAGTTTGAGGAGGAATGATCAGCAAGGTAAGAAGAGAGTCAGGGACAACATGATCCAGAAGCCAAATGAAAAAGTTTTTCAAGACTGTGTCTCATGCAGCTGAGAGGTAACATGTAGTATAACCTGAGTCATCTCTCAATTATGAGGAGTCTGTTTCTCATTGTGGTCATTCTAGACCCTGCATCAACCAGGGATACCATATTCTCAGTATGGTCTGTGTGAATTCATGTGCCCTGGGGTTATGCTGTGCAAAGCCTGAGAAGACACACGTGACCTCCTGAGCCAACTATAAAGGGCCAGTGTAACCCTTCTCTAAAACGCCTTAAATCAGCATTGTTGGGTGACTAACTAATAGTCAGCAGGTCTGTTTCAAATGCACACGAGCACTTCCGTTTCCCCTCAGCCCTTCCCATACACACTAGGCATTTGTCATTTTAAATGCAAAGAATGGCATGTTCATCATGCTCTTCTGAAAAGTAAATGAAATTTATATGGAAAATGGAACTAGTTGTTGATACTACTATTATATTATTATTATTAACTGTTTACATTTATTGAGTGATTAATAAGTACTAGATATTATTTTAATCATTTTTTTGTATATAATTATGTTAAATCCTCACGACACCCTCTGAAGCTGGTATTAATATCACCCTGATTCTCAGGTGAGTGTGTTAAGCCTTACAGAGGTGAAATGGTTTATCTGAAGTCACAATAAGTAATGGCACATTCTGTTTTCAAACCCAAAAGTCTCCCTTTGGGGCTCTCAGTCAAGAAATAAGAAAGGAAATGTACAGTTCTTCTAAATGCTCTGTTCTTTGGATAATACATATACTTTGAACTCTCTGTTACCAACCGTTACTTTTTTCCCCAGTCAGGTTGGGTTATCTTGAACCAACCCCGTAATTTTCCTGATGCTGAAATGTGGGCAATAGCTGGCTCTGCCATTCCCTTAGCCTACTAGCTATTGCTATAAAAAGGTATCAATAAGTAGACAAGAGCCATTTGAATGGTAGCCTTTCATTCCTTCAGGACTGTAAAACTGATCCCAATAAAGTTATTATCTAGTATCCTGAAATCACATCACCACACAATCGCTATTCTCTGGGTTCACTGCTTTGGTCACATTCCAAAGGTTAGATTCCAGATCTCCAATGTCTGGGCAGTAGTTGGAACTTACTGCCACCTTTGTTATAATAAGAGTTGATTTGGTAAGAAATAATACAATTATTTTTGTTTAAGTGACTGGTGGCTGAGATGGCTGCTTTAAAAATGAAATCCATAAATTTGAAACATCAAGACAAAAGAATCATTATAATTCCTTAGTAGACAGAAAGAGCTTTAAAAAAAAAAAATTTCTGTGCCATTGAAAAAACAAAACAAAACTGGTTTACAGCCTCTCTCCTCCCCCGCAAAAAAGACATAAGTTTTAGGCTACAGATTTGCCTCTTTGTTCACTGAAAAAAATATTTTCGAAATATCTTATTTCATGGAGAATATGGTGAAATCACACTAAATCTCCATGTTTAATGGATACCAGAATACTTTCTTGGACTGTATCCATTATTCTCTATGCTTTTTCATTCCCTATGACAAACTTGATCACTTCAGGTAAATCTGTGACATGTTATGGAAGAGTAAGGAACAAACTGAGTCATTCTCAGCAACGAAGGTGTGCCATGGAATTGGATTTCTTAGCCACTATTATAGCTGTGTTGAGTCATCCATAGTCTTGTCTTCCCTCCACTATTTCTCACCCAGGACCTTCCACATACCTTTAGAAGTAGTCACACTGGGATCAGGCATATGGTCTCTAGCTGCGATTTAACTTGTGTGTGTGTGTGTGTGTGTGTGTGTGTGTGTGTGTGTGTGTGTTTGCACGTGTGTGCATGCAAGAACCACTGGCCCCCACAGGGAGCAAGCCTTAGTTGCCTACTTCAGTAGCAGAAGAATTTATCTAAAAGATAGTTTCCTGATGCAATTCCTGGGCTTGGATCCCATCTTTCCTTTCTCAATGGCATCAGGTAACAACAAAAATACCAGTACTGAAATCAGATACAGCTGGGTTCAAATTCGCCTTCTATACTCTCATTCCTGAGTCATCTTAGGAAATCATTTATACTCTCTGAGCTTTAGTGTTCTCATCTCATCAAGGGGAATAAATAGACCTATAACATGTGAAATGTACTTACCTATAGCAACTACACATATGGTCACCCATATAATTTAGACCTCAATGAAGCTTGAGCAATAGTATCTTCAGTCACTTTCTTTACCATTATCATCCTGTCCTAGAAAATAGAGTGTCAAGTTGCCCTTTATCAAGTGAGAGAATGGCACTCATAGCTGGTTCTGAATTTAGAAATCACATCATAACCAGGTTGAAGTAGTAACGTAAAATATTTTGCCCAGTTTTTGCCAAGGGGGAGTCTTATGGGGCTCCAATTAAAAGATGGATATGCTCTTGTGCCTCTAAAGAACTTTCACACCTATTGAAAGTGAATGAATGATAACATTTCTTGAGCACTTATTATATGAATCTACTGAGGCACAACAAATCACTCCCAAGCTTAACACAGCAAATATTATCTCACACACGTTTTGGGGCTCAGGTGTCCAGAAGCAACGGCTGGGTAGTTCTGGCTCGGGGTCACTCCTAAGGTTGTAGTCAAGGTGACTGTCAGGTCAGTCACCTGAAGGCTGGAAGGTCTGCTTCTAAGCTCTCTCACGGCTATTGGCAGGCAGATTTAGCTCCTTTCTGGCTGTCTCCTGAAAGTCTTAGTTCCTCATCACATGCACCTCTCCATTTGGCAGCTTACATGCCCTAGCAACATGACAGCTGGCTTCCGCCAGAGCCAGTGATCCAAGAGAGTGACCAAGATACAACATCGAGGAAACGACACATCGTCACTTCCTCTATAATCTATTTATTGGAAGTAAGTCGCTAAGTCCAGCCTGCTCTCAAGGGAATGGAAATGGAACTTTAGCTCATGAAGAGAGGCTATAAAAAAATTGTGGACATATTTTTAAACAATACTTAGTATGCTAAGAACTATTCAAAGTATGCACTGTAAATTATTCCTATTTAGTTTGCACCATAACTCTATAAGTTTAGACATTATTATGTCTCCATTTTACAGATGAGATAACTGAGGCTTAGAAAATTTAAGATATTTAGGAATGTGGTGGTGCTGGGATTCCAAACCAGCCAGTGTGGCTGTAAAGCCCAAACATTTTGAATCAAAAAAAGAAAAAAAAAAGAAAGAAAATTAATTTCCTTCAGTAATACTTCATTCTCAAACACCACCAATTCCAGAAAATACTTTTTAAAATGTAAAAATATTTAAGAAGTTTGGCCGTTTATTCAGCTTATGCAAAAAGAATGGTTAAACGTTCTAAGAGGAGCCTATAGAATCTGGTGTGAAATTATCTCAGTATCTTTTTCACACCCTCTACTTTTTTATGAACTCAAATTTATTTCCAATTATCTCATAAACATGAGGAGTGGGGTGGCGGGAGAGCCCACTGAGTAATAACTTACACACTGTCGTTTAAGAGCTTCTTTTCTGCCAACAATGGTTTGAATTTAATTTACTAGGGGATAAAATTGCAGTTGTTAAGCAAGTCAAAGCAGAAGGGGAAAGAGTCAATGATCCAGATCACAGCTTCAGTACCAGGTAAGGAAAAAAATGTCAGCAAGATATTAAGCAAATAAATAATAGCTGAGAGGTGGCAGAGGGGAGAAAGGAAGGGGGTGAACAAATGAAAAAATGAATGAAAGAATGAGTACAGAAAGAAATGTGGGTTGGGACGTAAAAGAGAGAAAAGAATAGTGTAGGCAAAATGTCTGGCTATAGCAGGGGGAATAATGGTGCCACCATTTGGGGCAAAAAACCTTCCACAGCTTTCCATTGCCTAGAGCAAGGATGGACAAACCATTGCCTATTGCCTGGCTCCAGCTGCCTGTCCCCAAGGTTGACAGCTAGCAGCTGACAGCCAGAGTCACTCAGAAGCTTGGAGACTAAGTCCTTCAGTTCTAAAGAAAGATCTTGGAGGCACAGCACAGAATTCTTTCCTTTCTCCCATCATCCTCTGCTGCTTTAGAGAGTACAGTTTTATGCTGGTATGTCAGTAAAGGGAGGTATTTTAATTCAAAGATACTGAACCCAAATATCAATTATTTATCTGAAAGCTAAAGATAATATATGTTCATGAAAACTATCATAATGTGGATTCAATGAAATAGAGCAGGTAAAGCATTTAGCATGCTATCAGATAGTGTCAGTTGCTATTATTATTATTATTATCATTATTATTATTATTAACTATACTTTAAACTGTAGGAACTCATATAATCCAAAGTTAAAAATGAACATGTAGTTTAGAAGATATAAAAATTCAGGGGTCATGGCTACTGAGATTGTTAAGCGTGCTCAATTAATGGCACCTCCATAATCAGCCCAGAACCTGAAAAAAAATAAAAATAAGGCCAAGAGTGACAGATGGGTCTCCAAGTATCACACTTAGATAGATCAAAGTTGAGCTGGGCCAGCTAACGTATGTACCAGAGAATTAGGCAGACTTATCCATCCAGCCATGGCCACACTGGACTGGGGCAAGCTACCTACCCTGTCCCTTATAGGGACAGAACCAGCCCCCGAGGGAGCAGAGCAGAAAGGCTGCATCAAAAAGTAGAAGGGAGCAGCTGAGCTGGGCATGCTTATGCCCCATTCATTTGTCTCAAGTGTATTAATCAAGCTCACTCTTTCTCTTCCAGGTCAGAGCAAGGAAGATGTTGGCTAAGGGAGAAGATAGGCTCCCTCAGCTCCTCTCCCATGGAAGGAAACATACAGAGAGGGAGAGAAGTGTTTTTCCACAGCAGTGGTTTCATAGAGAAATTGTGACTGCTCCAACCCCTGGTCAGGCCCCACCTAGCGAGAACACTGGGCCTGGGAACAGAGATACGAAAGATCAATGCGGAAGTTTTTAGACTCTCTAGATATGATAGGGTATATACCCTGCAATAAAATTTTTGCTTTAGTGATGTATTTTCAATTTTCACAACACGTTTTTATCAGGGAGTCCATTACCTTTTTAAAGTCTAAGGAATTAATTCATAAACAAATGGCGCCTAAAGCATGTAACCAGGGAACTAATAATATGCACAATTACCACGATCAGGGAAAACCCTAGACTTGTAACCTGGAGATCTGATTTTCATTTCCAATTCAACCATTTTCTAGCTAAATGTGCTTGACCAGTTATTCAAACTAAATCTCAGTCATCACATCTCTAAAATGAAGAAGATGCCAGGTTACCTCAGATGTTTCATATGACACTGGCCAGATCACGAAAGGATATGTATATGTAAAAGCACTTTGAAGTTTGAAGGTGCTGTGTTTATGGATATGGCATCTGCAAGGGCTTCAGATGTATTTTAATTTAACAGATAAATAAAAGGATCATGTGCTTGGAAACATAGACAAAGGAAAAGAAACCATCAGTGTTTTAACAGTATGTGACCGCAAAACAAAAAGAAAAAAGAAAAAGAGATTCTCTTTTCTCCCACTCAAAAAACCATTAATTTTTCACCATGGGCTCAGCCTTGAAGAGATTTTACACAGAAGAGGAGCTTTTCATTAAGTAGTCGCAGGGCCATATGTTTGGGAATCAATCAGCTACCAAACAATTGGATATTTCATATAGATGCAATGCCACTATATTTATCCTTTTTAAAAAGTCAGGCTGAATCTACGGCAAGTATCTTCTTATAAATGCTTTTCATTCAAAAATGAAACAAAAGATGTGCTGCTGCTAAGAGCTTCAAGGTCTTGAATGCCTCTGTGCTCCTTATTATAATTCCTTTCTTCAAAATAGGCATTTTGTGTCCCTAAAGGGCAAGCCTTGTGTTCATTCCATTCTAGGAATTGATTAATGTCGCAGGATGGGATGTATAATATATTTACGCCAGATCTGTGGCCTATTAGCAATTCACAAACCATAACTGCACAGTTCTGTGCTCAACTCCATTGTGCATTAAAAAAATGTTTAAAAATCTGCCTCCGTTCCCAAAACAGTATATAAACACGTCAACAAATCACATGTGTATTGAGGGGAGGGAGATAGAAGGTTATGAATTTAACATAGCCTCAGGCTGTTTTGTGACACATTAAATGTCACTCTGGCCACTGAGGTCCCTACCGGGCAGTTGGTCAGAATGAGCTGTAGATAGACTGAACCTCTCTTATTGGAGACAAATCAACAGCTCACCCAGACATAAATTGTATCCCCGATACTAGAAAGGAAATTACACAGTGCTAAAGGTAAGCCTTTTATTTCTACAAGACTGCAGAAGACAAAGAGATTTCATGGCAAAAGAAAAGTCATGAGACATACATCAAGAACAGGTTAGACAGATGGTGGGAATATTATCTTCATTCTAGTGCCAGCACCAGGGAAGGGGGTGTTTGAAATAATTGAATATACAGAGGGTGCCAAAAAAATGTACACACATTTTAAGAAAGGAAAAAACTGTATTAAAATTGTGATACCCAAAACACACTGATAACAAAAGGTGAATACAAGTCATGTTTGACTTCTGCAATTACAAGAGGTGCTCAAAGTGGTTACCATTACTGTAATTTTAATACAATTTTTCCTTTCTTAAAATGTATATACATTTTTGGCACTCTCTGTATATTCTCTTTTACATATACACATTCTATTTCTTAAAGGTGAATTCTTTCCCTTTTCATCTTTGGGACTTTAACAGATAGCAGAAAGTGGATAAAAAGAGGGTCCCCAAGCAAAGGGCTCACAAATCTGCCCTGAACACCACTCCTAAGAGATAACTGTCTAGATTCTAGTTTTCAGCAAGACTTGTCACTGGCAAACCTCATTTTCTCTCTCAATCTAAGGGTATACAATTGGATTCAAAATGTAAATGGTCTTTTTATGTTCAGTGATTGGTGTAAAGATGTATGCTTTCATGTGAACCAGCTATCCTAAAAGATCCTACAGTCAATTGAAAGGTTCATCTATTAAAGCTTTAGTTTATAAAATAAGGTGTTTTATGTTATATATATATTAATACTTAACCACAATAAACAAAGAAAAAAAAATAAGGTATTTTTTCCTGGAGAAGCACACATATTAACTATAAAGGGGAAAGGTTTTTTTGTGACTAGTTCATAGAATTATAGACTTTCAGAATTGGAAGGGATTTAGAAAATTCATCCACTACAGAATTTTCCAGAAGGTAATTCTACAAGTTTATTATAGCTTTTACAATAAGAAAGGGCTCCAAAGTCATAGTGGCCATTAGTTCTGCTCACCACCATCCAGCTTTTCTCTCCTCTGGGCACTATCTTATATCACTTATAGTTGACTAGGGTCATTTGAATAGTTCTGGTCAATGAATTGTGAGTGGAAATTATATGCATCATATTTGGGCTGTAACATTTAATGACTGGTTTGAGACCCTCCTAAACTTCCTGGTTTCTTTCTGCAAAATAAATTGCAATTTTCATGAGGATGTCTCTTCCATCAGCTGGTATCCCTGAGTGACTGTGAAGAAAAGAGCCCTTTTCCACTGTTCTTAAACCATACTGGATATGTAATAAGAGAGAGACAGGAGAGAGAGACAGGAGAGAGAGAAAGAGAGAAAGAGAGAAAGAGAGAAAGAGAGAGAAAGAGAGAGAGAGAGAGAGAGAGAGAGAGAGAGAGAGAGAGAGAGAGAGAAGAAAGAGGTTTCCTTATTTGAAAACTATGAAATTTGGATGTATGTTTTTTCTCTCAGCATAACCTCATCTATCCTGACAATGGTCAGATAGGTTTGAGAAACACAGGTTCACACAGAAATGGTCAAGACTTTAAAATGCTAATAGAAAATATGAATCTTCAAGGCAGGAATATATTGGAAGCATTTCTCACACCTATTTGACAACAGAAGTTTTTGCTTTGTTTTATTTTAGTGGTTTGTGTGTTGTGCAGAAATACTTAATGACCATGTCAAAGATCTCAAAGGGGAAATACCTTTGGTCCAGTCTCTGCAGTGTACAAAAGAGTTAAACAAAGCCCGAAGGCATGTCGGTCGTCTCCAGGTCAGTTAGTGGCATACCTGACAGCTGACGCCCAGTGTCCTCATCCTGGACCTGGCAAAGGCGGGGAGCTTCACAAGTGCATCAAACCATTGCTAATGTTCTATCCTTTTTCATGAGTCTTAAAAGAGCTAGCCCAGTGCAAGTATCCATGCCACCTTACCACGCAAATTAAAATCAAAACAAAGTTGCCATTTGCCCACAGAATTCAAAGAAACCCATAAGAAACAATCAAACATTTTCCCAACCAAGAGAAAAACCAGAATTTATATTTTTAAGATACATAGGGGGGGAAAAAAAATCTCTCAGCTGGATCTTCTGAAGTAGGACTCTGTAGCCCTCTGGGGGGAGGGGGCAGGGAATTAGTTCTCTTGCTAAAAACCTGATATCCAGAGCCTCAAGGACATATTGCCCTCCTTTTCCTTGAGGAAAGCTTGGGCCAAAAATAAAATTTCAGCCTGAAATGAGGGGGAAGATATCTGATCCACTGAGCTTGTCATTAGCCATGGAAGACCCATTCTGCTTTGAAAGCACTTATTTTGACTGGTTCTAGAGGCCCTAATATAATTTCTTTCTCCCAGACAAAATCATAGTAGTCAGAGTGATAGTTTTGAAGTTGTTGGAATAAAGATCAACTGAAACCTCATTTGGATTTAATCATAGTATTGGAGGAAAGGAGTAAAAGCGGTATGGAAAAAAAAGTAAACTGCTACACGATATCGCTAGAGATTGGTTAAGAAAAGCCATAATTTTTTTTTTAAGTTACCTTTTGTAGCAACTCAAAACCTAGTCTCTGAGCTTCCCCCATTGCACTTTATTTCACAAATTGGGGAAGGTTATAAATGGTATGCTGTGTCTTTCCAGAAATATGGTCCCCAAATGCAGGTTCCCTGTGGCTGCTTTGAAATTACTCAAATTGTATTGGGTTCTTCACTGGAGTGAAATGAGATCTTTAGTTAAAAAGTAATGAAGTGTAATTGGAACATAAATAATTTTAAAACCTTTTGGTGTTGGCCTGAAAAGTGGCATGTGAATAATGTTGAGTCATGTCCCAGGGCGTATACTGGTAGGCACAGTTGGGGAGTATGAATTCCAAATAGTGCCCCGAGGGTCCCAGGCATAATGGCGAGGGCAGAAATCTCTGCTTTTTCAGTCAAGGGCCTTTTTAAGTATTGCTTATCCCTCTGTGAACAGAGAGCACACAGCCTCCCCCAGTCAGCTGCAGAAGCAGAAGCAGCTCAGCCCATCAAAGCGCTCTCTGCCTCAGCAAACACAAATGACTGCAGTACCTAGCCTGAGAGCAACTTCTGCACGAAACAGGAGGTGAAATTAGGATAAACAGGACTTGGGAAAGTAATGAATTTGAAGCTGCTGTAACAGCTTCCTTACAGAAGTGAATCCAGAGGGAGACACCAGTTAAAATGCAGAAGGAAGTAGTAAGCCAAGCCTGGAAGCTCGGAGACCCTCCTTCACCCGCCACTCCCTTGCACAATCCACTCCCTCCAGAAATACAACACGCATACTGGGCAAAGGGGCTGTTTGTCAGATAGCAGAAACTACACAGTGACTAAGCATCATTGTCTGCATCACATCAAAAGTGATGTAAAAAGTCTAATTGGAGCCTCCTTTCTGGCTCTTCAGTTGTCTAAACCTTACAAAGAGGTCCATCTCTAAGTAAAAAAAAAAAAAAAAAAATTGTCAGCGCACATTCTTTTCTTCCTTGTGGCCCAGTTTTTTGTTTTCTCCTTGTCTCTGATTTGATAAATACATCCTCAGGACAATACTGTGGATTTATCAGCTTATTCTTTCCAGAGCTGTGGCTTCTCTAAATTTGCTGTCACTGATTGGTAGGGGAAGAAGAGAAGTTGGCCTGCTCACCATAAGCTGAGAGCACTAGATGTTCACCATTTTCCTTCACACTCTCACTCGTCCATTCATCTAACAAATATGTTATGAACGCCAGTAAGCAGAGCGCTTGCTCGTTATTGACCCAGATACACAGACCAAAGTGACAAAGACCTTGATTTAAAAAAACTTACAGTCTGGTAAAAAAAAAAAAAAAAAAAAAAAAAAAAAAAGACAGCCCTGTGAACAAATATCTGCAAAACAAAGAGGATGTCTGTTAGGCAAGCCTAGAAATGAGACCACAGGCGTGGCCAACAACTAGACAGCAGCCTGAGCGAGCCTGGCCAGGGGCACCAGCAAAGCCTCAGCCCGATTTCACAGAAACTGTGAAATAATAAAGTGGTTGTTTTAAGCAGCTAAACTTTGGAGTGATCTGTTACACAGCAGTAGATAACTAATATAGGAACCCTAACTGTTGGGCCTCACTACCCACCCGGTATCCCCCACCTACTGCCCCATTTCTCTCCACTACCACAGTCATTCCACTGGAGCAGTTCTGTTTTGATCTCTGATGTAAATTGATTTCCCTTACACAAATTTATTTGCACGATCATTTCCACAGCTAAGGATTTGTTTGAAAGCCAAAGCTCTAAATCTAAATGTTGGTGTTTCTCAGGGTTCCAGCCTGGGCCTGTTTCGCTGTTTTTTTGTTTTTTGTTTTGTTTTGTTTTGTTTTGTTTTGTTTTGTTTTGTTTTGTTTAGCTGAGCCATCCTGCCACCTATTGGCAGCTCGACCGCAACTCAGCTCCTGCTGGCATCAAACCGCTGTTGCTCAGAGTTCAGCTCTCACTCTTGAGGAGCTCTTAACCAACTGAGCCACTCGGCGGGCTCCCTGTTTCTCTTTTTATTTTATTCATTCTGCCTTGGAAATCAAGCCTATGTCCATATCGCAACTACACCCCCTGTTTTTCTAGTTCCTAAAGCCATAGTCCCAGATTTACTTTAAAACTTAACTGAACACTGGACATCTCCACTTGAATATCCCACAGGCACCTGAAAGTGAAAATGAGCAAAACTGAACTTAAAAACTCTCTTGCAAAATATGCTTTTCTTCTATATTTCCCACTTTAAAAACGGTGTTGTCATCACCCAGGTCATCCTTAATGTCTCCTTCGCACTACTCACTGTTCTTTCAATAACCACTTAAAATCCCACAAAATCCAATTTTTTAATATGCCTTGGAGCTAGATCCTGTATCTCCACTATCACTCTCTTAGTTCACACCACTATGATCTCTCTTTGATTATTTCAACACCCTCATAAACTAACCTATGCACATCCACACAGTACAGAGGTGGAGAAAGCAGGTTCTTCCTTCAACCTGCCTCATTTGAATCACACCTCCATTACTTACTCACTGAGTGAAACTGGTACATGCATTACCCCTTAGCACAGCATCCAGCAACCTTCATCATCTGATAAACATGTCAAGCTTCCTATCTCCCCATTCTTCCCCATTGAACTGTAAGTGCCAATCTGACTAAGCCACTTACTTGACCTTCTTCAATAGGCCATGTTCTTACATGTTTCTCTGATATTGCAAATATTGTCCTTTTTACCGTAAATACCCTTTTGACCCTACTGATCTGGCTAACTCCGACCCATCCTTTCAAAATTTAGTTGATGATATCAAGTTTTATAGGAAACTTCACCAACCACCACTGACCCCCCCACGCAGCACACACATACACATGCACTATCACACTTATGCATGCAGGTGGTTCCTCCCATGAGAACCCACAGTTCTCTGTGCACATTTCTATGTGGAATATCCAGGGGATGGTAACTAACCGTGTACATTTCTTTCCCCTAGATGTGAACTATGTAAGCCAGCAATGAGCAGAAACATGGAACACTGTCGCTCTCAATAAATATTTAAACAATGAATAAATGAGGGCTCTAATCCATCATGTCCTTTGTTCTTTGAGAGAGTGTATGAATTTCTGTATTAGGTTTCCACAGTTGATTTTTGTAGCACTGGTTTGATAAACTGTGGCAATAACTAGAGGGATTCATAGTGAAGATCAAGTAAGAACATGATTTCTGGACAAAGAGAAACCCAGAGAAGCTCCAGGGATTTTGCGCCCATGTGTCCAACCTGACTCAAGGGAGTGAAGTCATAGCAATCCCTTCAAGCCTGTCTATTCCACAGCTTCAGAGAGGTGCATACCTGGCTAGAGTCTGTTTTCAATTCCCCACTCCCACAAAATTCCACAATAATTATTATGAAATTGAAAGTTTTAGAGAACTTCAAGCAAAAGCTTCCGACTAGCAACTCCATTGAGATAGGTTTTGTTTCTTATCTCTTAGCAACTCTCTAAGTATTCAGGTGCCTTGGTTGGGGCCCCATTACCCAGTGTATTGATTTCCAATTGCTGGGAGGGTCAAGGTCTGAATCACTTCAGTAAGTGCCAAGAAAAATAAATGAAGAGACTGAAGAGTTTCCTGTCTTTTTATAGTAAATCAAGGAACTGCTAAGTTCCTGGTTCTTCAAATATGTAAGAATAAGGAAGGTGTTTTTTTTCTGCCTATACAATTTTCTCTTTTAATATACCCTGAAGAAGTAAAATTACTGCTGAGAATGACATGTACTGCTAATAGAAATGGGAGATACAGTCTCAAGATCTCAATAATAACAACTGAGCAGTGTCTATATTACTAATGAGATCTTCTAATCAACCCACTCATTCCATAAAGTTTCCACTATATGAGATGAGCAAAGATAGTTTTCTCAAACAGAAAGAGAAGTAAACAATATAGCTACAAAATTGATTAAGAGGATAAAGAAAGAGCTCTTCATATTTCCAACACAGAGAAATGGAATCATTTTTTAAGACTGTATTTTCATTACTAGAGTAAGGCAGCAGTGATCAGGGTAAGATTGAAAGAGAGCATTTTTATTCTTTGTAGGGTAGACATATTGGGATTTTTGGCATTTCCTTTGGCCAAAGGAAATAATTTTTCCAGAGATGTTGGCTGGAAGTTTTTATGCTTCTGAAGAAATAGGAAACAGAAGCAATAAACAAGTGATTGAAATATTTGACATAAAAAAAAAAAACAACCTCAAAAAACTACTACTTATAAGTAGTGGTGGCAAATAAGACTAAAAGAAAAGAGATGCCACTTTCAGTTAACAACTGAGAAATTATGAGTTCTGCAAATGTTGGCTCAATAAGTATATACAGGCTACACAGTGTAATACAACTCACCCAGCACCATAAAACTATTCTAGAATTCAAAGGGAAAGAGTTAACGCTTTCAAAAATTGCTTTGCAGTCTTATTTTCAAAACCGTGATATATCCTTGTTAGATATATCCTAGTAGAAGACAGTGACTTGATCAGCCCCAAATGGTGCATTAATGAAAGACAGTCTCACTAGCCCCTGAGAGAGGGCTTTCTGACGTAACATATCTTGCAAAGGGCTCATATTAAGGATGATAGAAGGAACAGTGGAGTAATAGACAAGGGTTTTGGACAGATCCATCACAGGGAGGGATTTATGAATGACCAATAAGAATAAGAAGGAGTTGTTCATTAGGGAAATACAAATTAACCCAACAATGAGATACCCTTATGCACACCCAAGAATGGCCAAAATCTAAAGGACTGACTATACTAAATGTGGCTAAGGATGTGGAGCAATTAGAACTCTCATATATTATGGTGGGATTATAAAATGATATGATCACTTTGGAAAAAAAGTTCCGATGATTTCTAATAGCATTGAATATACATTTATTCATGACCCAGCAATTTAACTCTAAGATAAATAAAAACATATGGTCATAAAATGCCTTGTAAAGATTGTTTATAGCAGCATTATTTATAATTCAACAAAACCTGGAAATAATCCATGAGTCCATCAACAGAAAATGGAATAAGCACACTCTGATGTATTCACACAATGGAATACTATTAATACTCAACAACATACATGCAACAATACAGATGAATTTCAAAAACACTATAGTGAGAATCTATATCAATCAGGATTTTCCAGAGAACTCAAACCAGAATCCACACACACACACACACACACACACACACACACACACCCCAAGATTTATCTTAATAATTGGCTTATGCAATTGTGAAGCTGTCAAAGCCAAAACCTGAAGGGAAAGCTGGCAGGCTGGAAACTCAGGCAAGAGTTAATGTTGCAGTCTTCAGCAGAATTTTATCTTCTTTGGTAAATCTCAGGTTTTGCCCGTCGTAACTTCAACTGATTGGATGAGGCCCACCATTATCAAGGGTAATCTCCTTATCAAAAGTCAACTGACTGGACAGGCTAACCACATCTCCAATATACTTTCATAGCAACACCTATATTGGTGTTTGATTAAACAAATATAGCCTAGCCAAGGTGACACATAAAATTAACCATCACAGAAGCCCTATACAAAACACGATACTGTCTGATTTTATTTATATGAAATTCTAGAATAAGGAAAACTAATCTAAGGAGGTATAAAATCATAATGGAGTTTGCCTCTTGGGGTTGGGCATGGAGTTTCTAGAAAGGGGCAGGAGAGAGCTTTCTATGGTGATGGTAGTGTTTATTTATGTATTGAGAGGGGCTTTGAAATACCCAAATGTGTGCATTTGTCAAAATTCAGGGAATATACACTTGGGATTTGTAAATGTTATATATGTAAATTTTATACCAAAGGAAAAAGTCTATAAGCAAATATCAAACTCTATTTAATGATATGTATGTTGAAATATTTAACAGGAAGTACACAGATGTTTTGAAAGTGGAATTGATTGATGGATAAATAGAAGGGTAGACAGGTGGGTAGGTATGTGATAAGGCCAGTATGGTAGTGTTAATGGCAGAGTGTAGGTGAGATATTCAGAGAGGTTGGCTGTAAAATGCTTCTGGCTTGGCTGTGTTTGAAACTTGTCATAACAAAGTGTTGGGAAAACAAACCAGTCTCTCAAAATAAGCTACACATATCTTTCCTCCATCAGCCACCTGCAATTAAGCTTCAGCCCCAATTTCACATCAAACTATCCTTCTAGATTTGCTGACTCCAGTGGGTACTCTTCCAGCCCTAACACATTTTGTACTGCAGAGAAGGTGGCTCTGAATTGAAGAGCTCATTAAATACTCCTTGAAAAGGAGTGTTGCCTCAACTTTAAATACTAGCATGTTTTTCTTTACAACCACTGATCGATCACACTCCCTATTCCTGAGCAGAAAGCTCAGTATCAACTTTTTTAAGGTGTCTGTCTTGGAGTTTTGCTATGCATAGCATGAATCACACCATGGGTGTCACCTGGAAGTGTGTTAGAAATGCAGAATCCCAGGCCCCTCCCTGACCTACTGAATGACCATGTGTATTGGGTTGTCGGAAAAATCATGACGCATTTTTGCAATGAAAAACATAGAAAAAATACATCATTACTTTTCCAACAACCCAATATTTTAACAAGATGGCAATTCATATGCATCTTACAGGATGGAAAGCACTGACCTCTAGCTTACCTGTCTAAACGGTATCGCTGTTTCCTGATTTACCATCTACTTCTCTGTTTCTTCCTCCTAAAATTTCCTTCAAAGACTCCTTTCTCCTCTCTACCACACTTAAACTGGAGTTCTGTCCCCAATGTTCAACTACCCTTGAGCTACAATTCTTCCTCCCACCCCAGTTTTGGAAATCTTACCCACCTAAATGCTGAAGACTTCTAAACCTCCATCTCTATTCACTCTCTGGAGGTGCAGGCCTATGCTTATCTAATTATCTATTGGCATTTTCTCTTTGAATGTCCACAGATACCTCACACTTATAAGAAGCTGAGTTATCTTTTTCTCCCATTATAGCACCCTTCGCTTCTCCCTACACCCCATATCTCAGGTAATGGTGCCACTTTCCATCCAGGCCTCCGAGAGGGGAGTCATGCCCGATTCCTTTCTCTTTTACTCTGGACCAGTTGCTGTTCACCCAACTCTCTGAATATCTGAGATAGGTCCCCCTCTTCCTTCCCACTGCCCCTAATAAGCTTTTCCCTCACATCTAAGCTACTGGAAGCCCTATAGAGAATAACAGAGAAGCTTTGGTGAAGCACTTCTCCATTCAACTGCTGCCAGAGTGCTTTACCTAAAACTAAACTTTCATCATGTCTCCTCTTTGTTTTTAATATCTTTCAACTATGAGCCTCACTTTCAGTATAAAGTTGAAATGTCTTGGCTTATGCTTGTACCTCCTACCCTAAGCATATGAGAGAGATCTACAGTAACTGAAATACTCTTTTGCATCCTACTACCTCTCCTGAAAAGCAGTGTTTTAAGAGTGGTGAAGACCACCTGATGTGTAGGTAAGTGACCAGGTTTCAAATCTCAGCTCTGCAGTTACACTAGTTATGCAACCTGATTACATTACTCAATGTCTCTAAGACCAGTTTACTCAATCGTAAAATGGGAATAACAAGTGGGGTTTGTGTGTGTATGTGTACATAGGTGTGTGAATAAATTAGTTAATGTATGCTAAGTATTTAACGTGCTTTGTGGAATGGGTATCATTCTATTACCTGAAATGCCTTTATTCCATTCCTTCCAGGTTCCTAAGCTGGTCTTAATGTTCCCCTCAGCTCGACTACACTTTAGATAGGTTTCTTCCTGACTCTAGTTCTCTGACCTCTTTTCTTAGAGCATTTACTTTAGAAAACTTGTCATTGTAAATTCTTTCTCTGCCCATTTCTTCTCCCAGTCTCTTGTCAGTTTTATAACTCAGAAATACCTTTCTCAAGAACCTGGGAACCATCCCTTTGAAATGTAATCATCAAATAAAATAAAAAATAAGAAGAATTTTTCCTTTTTTTTACATGTAATCATCACGGTAGATAATGTGTCCCTACCTCCCAGTCTCTATAGGAGAGTAGGTGCCTAACTTTGGTGACCACCTTGTGACAAGTTCCAAAAACCACATCCTGTCATCAAGATATGATCAGTTAGTTTCTCTTTTGGATAAAGCCAGTTAGCAAACACAGATGGCATAGGACTTGCTCCTAATGCCCTGTAGTGCTTTTCCAGTAGCTCATCCAGGCACTTAAAAACTCTGCCATCCTTTGTGTCAGTGGAGTTGAGTTCATATTGAAATCTATCTGACCTCTGTCCCCTATTGCAACTGCCTTGAATAAAGTCATCCATGCCTGTTTAATTTTGGTGAAATTTTCTCTTTGACACTGAGTAATTGTTACTCATTTCTTTAAGAGTCAGCTTAAATGTCACCTTTTTTAGGAATGACCTCCAGGCTACCTCCTTCCACAAAGATTTGGTTGCCTTTCTTCTGAACTTCCCCTTCCGCCAACACTTGGTACACACTACAAATATTGGGTTGTCGGGAAAGTCATGACACATTTTTGCAAAGAAAAACATAGAAAAAATACGTCATGACTTTTCTGACAACCCAATAAGCTATGCTTCTTTTTGTTTATCTCATCTCTCAGACTGCATAGGAATTCCTTAATATGCAAGTATTCCTTGCATCTCTGTATCTGTAGCTTCTAGAGCAACCTTAACCCATAACAGGCATGAATTAATGGTGGCTGAATGAATGATTAATCTAATGAACAAAGGTATCAGGCCCAGAACTTGCTATAACATGATGCTGAACAAAGTACGGCCAGAAGGCTACTTATTGTCTATGTAATGCCTGAAGGATCTCAGATAATCATAAACAACACATTCTTTCATAAATGTAACACACACCAAAAAACTGATAATGAGCAAGTGGGGCTAGAATAGCCCTCTTCCTTCTGGAATATATCTAACTTTATATCATCTACTAGTTTCTGCAATTTGGGGATCTTAAATGTCTCCATACCAACTAAGCTAAACATTCAGCTTGTGAAACATATATATGTTAAACATTTTTTTTTCCTTTTGAATAGAAATAACCTTATTTCTTTGATTCATTGTTTAAGCTATAAATTTAATACCCTGAATGGTAGAGTGCTGTGAGTTTCATGTCTGCCTTGATAGTGTTTTCCTAAAGAGTAAGACCACGGCCTCACTCTTTTATGCACTGAGACGTGTACCTGCTGGAGAAAAACAGACTTCAAGGCTTATACAGAGCATACCAGTTTCACCACATACACCAGGAATACAGCCTACCATTTATTGGTTGCTAATAAGGAGAAACATTTTGAGCTAAGGACTTTATAAGCATTGTTCTATTTAAATACCAATTCTGTGACTTAGATATTATCATTATTTTTACTAGCCAAGCTCATCTTGCCGAAACCTTCCATTGCTCACTTTGTCCAGCTATGTGAATTTTCCATCTCAGAGCTTCTTACACTAGCTTATTCCCTCCATCTGAACTCTTTTCCCTGCAAGTCTTTACTTGGCTGGTTCCTTCTCATCCTCAGGTGTCAGTATAAATCCCAGAGACACTATTCTTGACTACCCAAGCTCAAGTTGCTACCTACCCCTCCTGCATCATTCTCTACCCCTTCCATTTGGTTTATCTTCCATATAGCAGAGGTTCTCAAAATGTACCAGATTTGTGACCTTGGAAGAGATTCCAATTCAGTTCTCTCCAATTTCAAAGCTCACACTCTTAATTAAATTATTTCACCAAATGGCCTTTGCAGTGAAGCTCTGGAGATGGTCTCCTCACCTCAATCTCTAGCTTTAATATTAACAGGCCTCTAGCATTTGTGAACTTTTATAGCATCTTATGTTTGGTATGACATTATTTTAGAATTGCAGGGAAACAGAGTATTTAGTCCAGCTTCTCACAGACTTGCCAAGGTCATAATTAGTTATTCATACAGCTGAAGAGCAGTGTTTCCTTGCAGCCTCCATCCATACCCATTAGGGGGCAATATATATGGAGCCAAGGTCATGGAAATCACATGAAGCAGTTCTCATCTCTTCTGCCCCATCCCCACCTCTTTCTTTTCTAAACCACAGATGATGGGGGCGGAAAGCATGAAAGAAATGGGGCTAGCATGCTAAGTTGAGGGCTTTGACTTTCTGACCACAGCAGATATTTCTCCATAGCTGACAACTAGGTCGCACATCTTTTAACAGTGTGTCTTGATAAATGACACCCAGATACACCCAATCAGAGACTGTAGCATCTGAACTGGCAGCATATTCTAGCAATTCCAGCATGAGAGTGCAAGTCTTTCGAGATCAAGGCCCTTTGGAAATGGCCTTGCTGAGTCTCTTTTGTCATTTAATTCCTTTACATATGACACTTAAAACAGACCAACAAAAATGCTTTATTCCTAAATCATTTCAATTGCTGCAAGGTAGGAACCAAAGCAAGTGCGACTCAAGAGATCACTAAAGAACATGTTCATGTGTGTTCACAGGCAACATAGTTGGATATTTGGGAAATAGAATGAAAAGGGCCTGGTCTGTGCCTCCTACATTTTGCACTATCAGTGTTCAGGGAAATGCTTATCTCACACCAATTCCAGTGCTCAGGGAAGTACCCTTGATCAATGTTGGCCTTAAGCCTGAACAGGCTACTTAGGGTGGTAAGCTCACCAGCTTGTAGCACAGAACCAATGATCAATAATCACTAAATGACTCATTTTCCACAAGGCCAGTACATACATCATGCATTCACCATGAATATAGTTCCTCTAATCTGGAAACACTACAGTTGTACTGAAGACCAAACAAATCCTGCTGTCTGTAACAGAGAAGGTTAAATACCCAAACGATGGTCATTTATATGCTTCTGTTGGAAAAGATGACAATATTTTACCTTTAGAGAGATCTTATATCCAGATCGCAGCTGTCGGATAAAGATATTTACTTAGCCTACAGCCCTGCTACAAAATATAATATCATAACATCTATCTACCTTTTCTAGGGGAAATTCAAACACATTATCAATTTTTGGGGCGGGTCAGGTAGGGATGATATTAAAGAAGCTGGATACTTCACTCATTCGTTGAGTTATAAACAGAAGGTTTAAAATTATCCTAATCAATGCATTTTTAAATTATTTTTCCTAATCTTAATATTTATTTTATTTCTGAATTGTAATATATGGCCTATTCAGACACTTGCACAAAATAAATGCTTAATAGATTTTTGTTGAATTAATTTGATATAGTGATTCTCAAAGTATGGTCTGAGGATTCCTGGGACTCCTAGAATCCTCAGTGGTGTGCTGGAGCAGCTTCTATCATCACATAAGCCCCAATGGTGAACTTTTTTAGATTTTCAGGAGTCAGTTGTTAACTATAACCATTACTAAAAACCAAATTATAAAAATTTACACTTAAACAAATTACATTAAAATAAAGGTAATAAATACTCAAAAAACTCATCACTTACTAAATATTTCACTACATTTTATTATTTCTAGGCTCATTTATATCTATTGTATCTACAGTATAGAAACATTATATAATGGTAAGCTGCAGTACATTTCTCCCCAACTCTGCATTATCAGCCACTTTGAGAATATTTATACCAAGAGAATTGGCAAATGCTACACATTGGGCTTTTCTTTCCTCCCTGGTGAGTTGGTTTTCAAAATATTTACTGGCACATCACTTCCTGACAGTTCCCACAACTCTTTAAGGTGGTCTACCAAGCCCTTGAGTTTAATGTTCTCTTCATACATATTAACCAAAACAACATAGTAAAACAGATTGAATGCAGAAGCAGACAAAGGAAGGAAGCTAGACATTAATTTTCAAAAAATGTACAACTATGCTCTTCTCACTAATTTTTTTCACAAAAATGTGTTAACATATAATCTTTTTATTTCTATGTTTGAATGTAGTAATAAGTATTGGGCCTGCCGAGTGGCTTAGGTGGTTAAGAGCTCGCTCAAGAGTGCAAGCTGAGCTCTGAGCAACAGCGGTTCGATGCCCAGCCTAAGCTGAGCTGCTGCTGAGCTGCCAACAGGTGGCAGGATGGCTCAGCTAAAACAAAACAACACAAAACAAAAAAAAAATGTATTAATAGGTATTTTTATTCTTAGTTTTAAATTTTAATATGATAAATATTGATAGATACAGCTCACAAAAGCAAAAGCTCTTTGGCATTATCTATAATTTTTTAAGAGTACGCAGAGGCCTGAGATCAAAAGATTGAGAACTACTGATTTAATAGTGTAGCAAATCCCAGGAGTGCTTTTTTGACTTACTGTAGTCAAACTAGATATGCAAGTCTGTATTCCTATAGCTTTGTTACCTTGAGAAATTAATTCTTGACCTTGTCAAATCTTTATCTCTCCATTTACAAAAAGACAGTGCTAGACAAGATGATCTCAATAAATCTTTTTTTAGCTCTTAGATTTTGAACCTATGAGAACTATAAATGAGCTTTGCTCCTAGTGCCAAGGCAGTAGAAATGTTTTTGCTTTGTCATCTTTTTCATACCTCCAAACCACCTCATCACTGCTTTTAATAATATTTTCCTCCTAAGCTCCTGCCCGCAAAAGGATTTAATATTTTATTACATCACTATAAGTGTAGAATCCACTACTTCCAGATGTCAAAAAATTCAGAGCAGTCTTGGATTAAACTATATGCCATGTAGCAGATACAAAAACGCAGTGCAGACCAACAAAATGTCCCTCCATCCATCGGGTGGAAAATGAAATGCCTAAAGCAGGAGCTGCAACCGAATTTAATAATGCAAACTATTGCCCAGGACCTGCTTTGCATCTCCTCACAGCAGCAGAGTAAAATAAAAAGACACACGTGCTGCTGGAGTATTTCCTCTTTTTCGTGCAAACACCGCACATTAGTATCTGCTTGGCGTCCTTAAGAATGTGTGAAGTATGCCTCTTCATCCTAGACAAGTCCGCATAGGCTTTGCCTCCGTAATCACTGCGGCAAAATGCAAATAATGTTTGAAATAAAAAAGGGCTGGCCCAGTGTGCTAAGACTGCAGGCACCTTCACTTTCAGATAGCATCTGTGTCTCCTTGCCCCTCCTGCACCCTCAAGCAGAGAAAGATGTGAAATCGCTTTCAGCCTGCTGGGAATTCACTCTTTTCCAGATCCCTCCTAACACCAAACAAAACACCAGCAAAAGCAAGCATGCCCTGCGCGAAGCTGCACGGAGGTGGAAAGACTGAGGGCGCACGTGGGTGAGAGGACCCAGCGGGACGCCCGCAGCCCTTTGCGGATCGTGGAGCTATCTGGGACCCCCTGCGGCCTGGCCTGGGCAGGGGCCCGGGAATCCGCGCTGCGGGAAGATGGCTGCCAGCATAGCCACGACCGGGAAGGAGGCTGCTCTGAGCACAGGACAGGCTGCCCTCCCTCCGCTGCCCTGTGCGCCCCAGGCCGGCGCCGCCAGGGAGCCTCGACCTCCCTGCAGCAGTGGAGGCGCGGCCAGGCTCCCCGCAGTTCATGCACTCCCCAAAAGGCCTTGGTCAGGCGGTTGCGGGAGCCTTCTTTGATCTCTGCAGAAGGTCACCTCCGCACCGCCCTCCTCTAAGGCGGCACGTGCTGTAAGGCATCGCCATGGCAACTTCCCTTTCTCCCTTCTCTCATTATTGAACAGCTGAGACACCGAGCGTCCCTCAACTTGTTACTGCACAAGTTAATGTGGTCTCCCGGGGGCTTCGTTTCCTAACTACTGTTCTTTGCGCAACTGACGGCTTCCTGAAGCTGGAAAAACATGTCCTGTGTTCCAGACGTCCTCCCCACCATTCCTGGGCTAAGCCTGTCGGTAAATGGGATCATTCCCCTCCAAGGAAGCGCTGCAGGATTCATCGGAAGGAGCAGTATTCAACTCGAACCCCAGCTTACTGACACTGACCAGGGAACCATTTAAATGTTTGAAGACTGCAGTTTCAAGAAACAAAAACCATTAATAATTATGTATAATTATTATAGATTATACACACACACAGACATTACATATATTAATAATTATGTGACTACCTTCTCTCCCTCTCCCACCTATATTTAATGTTTGAAGGTGCAATACTCTCTCTAGGTATGGCCTATCAGGATAACCAGTAACATAGCATTTAGGGAAATTAACTGATAAACAATTATTACTTTTAACTGTAATTGAAAATGAGTCCAAAAAACAAAATTGTATGTGCTCATTAATAAAGAAATGCAAATTAAAATAGCAAAGTTCTGCTATTTAGTAAGGATTTTGCTTATTTGTTTTTAATAATAGCCAGTGCTGACAAGGGTGTGACAAAGCACACATATATGGCTGATGGGTGAGTAAATTGACACCATCTTCCTGGAGACAATTTTTTTTCTCAAGAAATAATTAGAGATCTGAACAAAATACAGCTACAAATGTAATACAGAGGACTGGATAAAGAAATCAATACCATGAGTTACTATGTATCTTTTAAAAATTAAATGAGACAATACATGATTCCTTGAAAGTAACTTCCATTGCTTGCTACGTGAAAAGTATGTATTAAATAGTGATTAATTCATTCCTATTTTTGTTTTAAATGTATTTAACAAGGAAAATGTTAACAATGGTTATCTCTGGGTGGTTTAATTACTGATGACTTTACCTTGTTCCTTTCTTTGACAGTGATAAGCCTTATTTTATATAGCAATAATAAAAGAAAACGCTGTGTGTGTGTGTGTGTGTGTGTGTGTGTGTGTGTGTGAGAGAGAGAGAGAGAGAGAGAGAGAGAGAATAGGTCCTATGTGTCTTAAAATTAGTATACATATTTATAACAATATAGTTATAAATCTATATACACATAGATTATAATTAAATATATTTTCCTCAAAGGAAAGTATGAAGATTTTAATAGAGATCTGGATCACTCTGATCATTTGGTTTTTCCTTTCAGATATGCAAGTACTTGGTATTTATTTGCATTGGGTTTGGAAAGGAATTTTTTTTTTTTAATTTTTACATTCTACCAAAGGAAACAAAATTGAGTTTCCATTGAAAACATAATGATATTAAGGAATATTCAAAAACATTTTAGTGTCATAAACCTTCATCAAAGATTAGCACTTTCATTTTGTTCTCATTCCCTTGCTATCGAATTACAAATTAAAGAGCAGTTGTTGGTTTAAAATGGAAATTATTGAGTGATGATGAGAGGACTGGTTTCAGTGCCAGGAAGTGATCAAAGCAGGACCCTTCAAAACTACTTTCTCTGTGGTCCCTGTGCCCAGGCCCCAGAATGGCCTGATATCTCATTCACACACGAATACTTGATCCTTCAGGGAAACTGCTCTCTTCCCACCCTGGCAAGAGTGGACCTGGCTGTTGTCCAGTACTTGTGAGAAGCCCCGCAGGTGTGCATTTGAGACATCTCATTTCTGAGGAAGGCTCAAGAAGAACCCAGGCCCAGAGGGCACAATGAAATTGAGCTTTTGTAAAGCTTGAGAACTGCTCCCTGTGAATAATCCTGAGGAAAATAAATCATAGACCTGGGCAAAGATACAGCCACAAAAATACTTGTTTTTATACATTTTCAGTAAAATTTTGGATTTCACATAAATGTCCAAGAGTTGGAGAAATCATATTACAGCTGGACAATAAAACTGTGTGCAGCTGTTAAAATGGAAGATGCAGAAGGATATTCAGTGATGCTGGAAAGTGCTCACAGTGCAGAGTTAAGTGAAAAGAAAGGCATGGTAAGTACAGAATGTACAATGTGACCTGGTTTTTATAAAATACTTCATAGTACGCACAATATTTAATGTACTGCATATGTAACTGAAAGTGAAAGCTCCAAAATTATGGATTGCCAATTATTCTCTTTTAGCATCGTTAATAGATCCATTCATAATAAGCTATTAATGGCTAAGTAATTATTAATAAGGTATTAATGGGAGAAAGTATATTGTATTAGAAGCCAGGGAAAGGTACTATAGGCTTTGATGACTCTTCAGGTATGGAAACACTTTCAAAGCATGCATTTTATTAGCTCAGCAATTAAAAGATGACACAGCACCTGGGTCACTTCACGTATTCATTCATGTGGACTAAAGTTCTGGACTCTGTCTTTTTCTACAACCTAATTGCTAAAGCAGATAAGACACCATTCACATGAGGACATCTGCTTACAACAATGAAAAGATTAAATCAAGTTAAAGGTTGTCTAGTCCCCAAGTAAGCACATTCTATGTATTCTCAGAGTACAGGCACACTCTGGGTTCTGGTCTGATTTTCCATAAATCCTTCATTTATAAATAGAGTAAGCATTGGCCACATGATTCTCTAATTAACAATCTGTGAGGACTATCCCTTAGGGTGCGTGGCCAAATTTTTCATCCTTGAAAAGCCTTTATGCCTGGTCCCTGCCAACCACTGGAGCCTTAATTCCCAGCCCTACCATTCCCACCTCCTGTTCTCAACCACAGCGAGGGTACCACAGCTAACACAAATGCGGTCTTACCATGCACTGCACATTGTCCTAATTCTCCCAGCAAACCTGGGGTAAGTGTTACTCTAAGGTTATTCTATACATTTTACAGATGAAGAAACTGAGGCACAGAGAGGTTAAACAATCTCATCATCTGTAGTTCCCATCATCTTGCATTAGTAGGAGAAAGTCTGGCTTCAGCTCTTAATGGTTATACTACCACCCAGTGTATCGTTTGCCAAACAAGTCATTAGCTCCAATGCATCTCTGCCTTAGCCCCGGCTCTTCTCTCTGTGTAGAAGGCCCTTCCACTTACCCAAATTCTGGCTCTCCTTTCAAAACACAGATGTAATGTATTTCCTCTGAAAAGTCTTCCTCAATCACCTTAGGCAGGGTTCAGGATTTTCCTTAAGTATTTCAGTTACAGTACTTAACACAATGCTGAAAGGCATATTTATTTGCCTACTTCCACCATTAATCTGTGAGCCCCTCAAAGCCAGGATTTAAATTTTTGTTAATCTTCATACTTCCATTGCCCCCACATAGTATCTGACACATCAGAGGCTCTTACTAATTGATGTATGTATGAATAAATGTGAAGGATACCATATAGTTCTGCTTGCCCAGAAATATGGTCTTCAATAACCCACCATGACAGCCACCCTCGTGACATTAGAGTAGGTGCTATGTAGATGAACACTGGACAAGCAGCCAGAAGAGCAGCGAAATGCCAGCCTCGCTCCTAAAGGGCAATCTTTATGTTACTGGGTTCTGAAATGTTAAATTCAGACCTATCCTTAGGGAGGGAAGGGAGGATGTTACAAGGGCCTATTAAGATACTATCAGGTATGAATTTTGACAATTTACCAGCTATTCTGTTAGGAAAGACGGCCCCTTTGGGGGTGGGACAGAGTATGGCTAAGTCTGATAAAGGGCAGAGGGCTCAGCACAGTGCCAATATGTGCACACCTCAAGGAGGCTCTAGTCAGCAGCCGGAGCTATCACCAGATCTGTCTATTTGGGGCAGTTCACACTTCCCCTCCCTCACAAGTTTTCACCAACACAGGGATGAAATGCAGTCTATCTGTGTCAATATTCTTGAATACTAAAAGATTATTCTTGCTGATTTCAGTCAGGCCACTAGTGGGACTACTTGAAGCAGTGGAAGGCAACTAATATTTATGCATTAAAGTCAATAGATCATGAATATTTAACATAAAGATATGTTTCTGTTTGCATCTTCCTTAGTATTTGCATCATCTTACTGTTGTGCCTGCATCTTCATTAAGCTATCACAAATCTCTTTTGGAATACATCTGGAAATAAATACATGATGAAAATAAACATACCATTGGTTCACTTTGAGGGTCTGGTTTGAACCTTGCTTTGGGCTTCTTAGGTTTATCTGTAACATTTCTCAGGGAAGGTGGGATATCCTCAGATATCAAAACAAACACTTTGTAAGAAAGAGTCACAATCCCAGTAGACTTTTGTCCACTCATTTGGAGGGGAATAAAACCAATTTCACCCCAAAATATTTCCTACATTCTAATTATACATATTGAGGTTTGGCTATTTTGAGGTTCATTTGACCATCATGGAAAATTTTGGTTCTTGTTATAGTACTATTGCATTGTTAACTAAGCATTCTTTTTTGAGTTCTGCAAAGTTCTCATAGATATCTAGTGACTCCTTGTGGAGTTTTCTCTCTACATGTAACAATTTCCTAAAAAGTCAAGAAATCAGAGTCTCAGAATTGAAGTGTCCCCGCCAAAAAAATAAAATAAAAATAAAAGAATTAATGGGGCTGGAGAAGTATTTAATGCTAACTTCCATGCAGTTGGGAATCTATTTAGCAATAACCACGAAAGACAGTTGAAAATCTCTGGTGAAAAGAAGGCATCTTTTGGATTACTGCCTCCCCTCTTTTCCTTTAATGGTGAAATAGATTTACAAACCATGTTGCAGTTTTCCTGGGATTTTGCCACAGAGGTAACCATTTCTACAGGCTCAGAATGAAAGAAACAAAGGAAGAAAATGGAATTTTAGATTGGCCAAGGTCAGAAATTTCCAATGTGATTCTATAGGGGAACTAGATTCTCAGGATTTTTAGTGGCCAAGTAATCAATGCTCCAATAACAATGAAATGTCTCAAAGCAAACAAACAAACAAAAAATACACATATCCCTCTTACTCTGAAATTTCACGATTACTTTGTTTTTGGTTTTTGGTTAATAGCTAACTATCTTTTTAGTAGGAATTTGTCATTTAGATTTCAATACCTAGTCTCTTGCCCTGACAGTATTCTACTTGTGTTTTGTGGAACAATTTTCTTCCACATTGTTTGTAGTCTATCTGGAATGGCTAAACTAGTTGCCCACTTGCTACTCTTGAAGGTTCAATACAGTCAGAAGGCTATCACAGAACACCTAGACTGTTCCTCCTGGGACACTGAATCTTAGGTAAGTAAGCAAGAACCTAAGAAGCCCATCTGATACTGTCATTGCTGCAATGGTGCCCTACCAGATTCTTCCAGCTCTGAGCTCATCTACAGTGCTGTCGTGGATCTTGGCTGGTTCCAAGCCCGGTTTCATCATTCCTTGGCATCCCTAATATCCTTCTAATATAGTCTCCTTTTTTCAAAAAGCTAGCCAGATTCAGAAATTGTGGTCATGGTTGCACAACTCTGTGAATATACTAAAAACCATTGAATAATGTACTCTACTAGGTAAATTATTTGGTACATGAATTGTATCCCAATAAAGCTCTTGCCCGCTCCCTCAAAAGCCAGCCAAAGTTGGTTTCCATTGCTTGATATATAACAAGATCTAATTGCTAGAACCCTTCTGTCAAAATGCAAATACCTAAGTTGTAAAGGAATCCATACTCTCAAGTCTCTTTAACAGTGAGTTCACCAAGAAAAAGTAATGGGCACTAGTTTTGATGGGGGATGAACAAATCTAACAAAAATGTACTATTCCAAGAGGGCAGGCAACAATGAGGAACCACATGGGAAAGATTTTAAATGTTCACATTGGCACCAGGGAATTGAATATGGAGACAGGGATGTGAAAATGTGCTATGGTATAGTCCATAGGGGAAGTAAGATTTTTGTCCCTTGTCCTAAATCCATATTTATCTAAAATCATAACCAAATGCCACACTTAGTACTTCCCTTTTGCAAATCATTTATTATCCACTCTATTATTTCTAATATCAACTGTAGTATTTTAAGATAAAGAATATACATGTAAAAAATGCATAATTAACAATTAATACACATTCCAAACTCTGGGGTAAAATCTTTTTGTGTTTTATTTTATTTTTAACCCATAACAACCCTGTGCTTCAACTTAGAACAAGTTAGTGGTTTTTCTCAAGGTTACAGAGGCATAAAAAAAAAAAATGAAATTCAAACTCAGATCCATCTGATTCCAAAGGCCATGTATTCTCTTCATGTCCCCTTATAATGCTCCTTCAGCATTCTAAGATGAAACCTCTCAATTCTAATTTTGACTGACAGCAAGAAGAACTAGATAATTTAAATTATATATATATATATTCCCTACTAATAAAATATTAATTTTTAATTAAATCAACATAGTGAGGTACGTTTTATACTTTTTCACTCATATAAATCCACACACCAAAAATGCCCCACATGTCCTACGGATGCTATATAAGATTCATTTAACCTGCCCCTAGCTTGCCTCTTAGCCTTGTCTTCCTTGTACCCCTGAATACTCCTCATATCATGAATTTATTACATGCCATGTTTACTGGAGTTTACATATACTTTTTTCTCTGCTCAAAATATCCTTCTCAGGTGACCTTGTTTTTGTTTAATTATTTCAAAGAAAACGGCTCAGACAAACCTTCCCTTAACTCTCTCACATTGGATGAAATCAATACTTCCTACCCTTCTACAGGCTTTGGCAGTGTCCCGTGTCTACCTCTAACACAGGACATTTCAGTCTGTATTGATTGATCATTTCTTTCTGCAACTAAGGGGCAAATCACATGAGTCTAAAACTGTATCTACTTGTCTTTAAACTTGAGTCCCTATCCAGCACCAATAAATGCCTGTTAATGAACAAAGCAATCAGTCATTCAGTAGCTTGAAAAACTAAAATGTTTTTCCCCAAAGTCTAATAAATTCAGTTTAGTGTATGATAGGATATTGTGGTTAAACAAATAATCTGTTCATGAGATTGTCTATACCATAAATGTTATCAAAACCTATCATATCATGAAATATATGAAAAACCCCACTACACATGACTTAATTTCTCCTTGGTGAAATAATTTTGCATATTATAATGGTTGAGGACATCATAAGCCCTCATTGGGTGTCATTAGTAGGCATACTTTAACATTATTTAATAAAGAGATCTGGTAAATGGGGTATCAAATGCCAGGGAACTTATTATATAGTGGTATCACTGTTGTTATTCCAAACATTACTCAAATAGTATTTATAAATGTGGCAGGGGGCGAGCTTATTTTGGAAGAAACTATAAAGATCATATTCAGTAATTTTCTGGATACCTTACTCTTCTGATACTGTCACCCTGATGCGCTGACCTTGACAGATGTGTCACCAACATTAATGTTGTCCTAGACAAAAGCTCATCACATGCTTGGCAGCTAAGCCTATGAATTCCCAATTTACTTGTTCTATTTTTATCATCCATGTCCTAACTCTTGCTTTTATGTTTTGACTTGCTACCCTATTTTGCCCCCTCATATTTTATAACCTTTCAGACTTTGTCCCTGACATTTAGGACTTCAGTAATCACGAAGGGTTTTGGCTGTAGGACCTCTTTAACATTCCCTGTTGCCTCCAGTGAGGACGCTACTTCAGCTCCCAATGGACTTTCCTTTGCCCGGGCGATTTGCCAGCTTCCTCCAGGGAAGGTGGAAGAGTAGAAGTATTAGACAGGCAAAAGTTTGACAAGCTTGCTATTGCTCTTTGCCATCGCAAATATATGACCAGTCCTTTATAATAGGAACCCAATTGCCTCTTGGCTAAATTTGAATGACAGGCAATTAACAGAAAACTTTACATGGGGAAAAACTGTGTTCCCAGAATTTTCTGAATTCTAGCCTTTACTTTGAATATGTGTGTGCATCTGTGTGTGTGTGTGCATGCACACACCCAGGCAAGACAGTTATCTTTTGTGTCTTGATGTCACTATCTGTAAAATTGATTATGAGAACAGCTATCTCCTAAAAAAATGTAGATATTTAGATTAACTTTGGTTTGTGAAGAGTTATAATAGAACTAAAAAGGCTTCTATATACTAAAATGATGGTTCTTTGCCGTTTCATTTGGAAGAACACCAGGAAGTCTTGATAGGATTTTAGTGTGTTGGGTCCATATGTATGGAATGCCATGAAATATTTATAGGGTGTGTTATGTCATATGAACTAGACATAATTTTCAGCAGAAAGCATGACTCTATTAGATGTCTACCATAAAATCATAATCATGTGTCCTAGGGTTGAGAGTGGGGGAAGTCAAGCAATCAAAGCAAGCATGATTTTCCATTTCTCAGTTTTCCACATGCTTGTTCTTCGATCATTCCTTTTTCTTTTTTTTAAGACAAGCTGTAGAAAGTATCAAATATCAAGAAATATATACGGAAGAAATTTTAAAATTGGAGCCAGTACTTGTCTCAGCAATTCACTGCTCGCTTTTGGAAGCAGAATGCTCCAACTTAGTTCAGGGAGCTCTTAATTTCCATACCAGCATAGTTTTAGAACCACTGTGCTCACATCCTAAGACCAGCCTCTAAAAAACACCCATTCCTCCTATGGTATGTCTCAAAATGAACTGCAAGTTAAAATAAGATGGTTTTACTCAGATGGGAATTCAGATGCTAATATTTCCGAAGAGAATGAATCCAGAGTTTAGCATAAGTACATAAAATGTACGTTTCTCATTTTTAATAGTCTTTTTAATGTTGACATATAACATTCACACTGCACTCATTCATGGAATTGATGCCTAATTTGAAACATATTTTACATTCGCAAGATGATTGTATATGGAAAAGGAAAGAACTCCCTTAGTCCCTCTGTGTATATCAAAGGAGAAATCTGGAGCCATTACATAGTTTATGCTTAACTTTTGATTAAAAGATACCATAAAATTCCTATGAGAACTCAGCCCAAGGTAGAGGATTTGATTTGAGCATATTGAAAATATACTGGGTGCCCAAATACCAGCTGTAAGTGTCTTTTCTTACTAAATTATATAATAAACAATCCACATGAATGTAAAAACCAGCAACTTCCTGACTAATGGTCACATCTGTTTTCTAGTCAACCTTAAATCCCCTATCTCTAAATTTAGTCAATAATTCATTTTAGAGCTGGAAGAGAACTTAGTCCAATTCCCTCATAGTACAGTTGAGGAAATTGAGGTACAAAGATATTTCTCTTTAATAGCCCCTACTAATCCTTCCAATCTCAGCCTTCACTGATTCCTGTCACCACCAGGAAATCAGTTCTCCCCCCATTATACACTCACAAATATACACTCACAAATTTCTCTGCACTTTTCCTTCATACTACTTAACATAACTTGCAATTATGCAATTGATTGTCAGGACTTTTAATTTTAGGTTCTGTTGTCAAGGTGAAAGCTCCAGGAGGTTCCATGAGCTGGATGCTAGCATGTATCAAGCACATAGAGTGCGCCCAGTAAGTAATTAACAAATCATTGTTTAAGTAACATGTAATGACACAAATATATGTATTACTTCATTTATAAAATGAGAGGTTAGGCTAGATGATCTGCAAAATGTATACCAACTCAAAAAAAATTATGAATGTTCAGTTAAGTAATGTTCTTTCCATTATGCCACAAATGTCGAACAAGATGTGCCATGTTGCTATTCAAAGTTTCTCCATTTACTGTTTTTGTGTCTTTGCAAAAATTTATTCTCTAGATTGAAGGTCAATTTCTTTGATGTAAAAATATAATAAAAATCTCTCTAATAAAAAACTGTCTTCCAACCCATTTATTTGTTAATTTTTTTTAATTGTGGTAAATTATATTGGGTTGTTGGAAAAGTCACGTATTTTTTCTGTTTTTTGTTGCAAAAATGCATCATGACTTTTCTGACAACCTAATATATAACACAAAATTTTGCATTTTAACCAATTTTAAGTGTATAGTTCAGTGTCATTAGGAACATTCGCATTGTTGTGCAACCATCACCAACACCCACCTTCAGAAATTTTTTCATCTTCCCAACGTTTCATCTTCATGCTTCTACATTACCATTCTTCTCTCTCCCTCTCCCTTCCAATTCATTTACCCTTTCTCACCACCCCTCACGCATCTTGTATCAATTATCAGTTGCTATGTAACTGCCCGTTTATTAAGCTTACAGTTCTGCTAGGTAGTTCTTCCCATCTAGCCTGGGCTCAAATGGTCTTAGCTAGGCTTGTACTTGAGTTTATAGTTAATAGGTCAGTTGAGTGGGGCTTAGATGGTCTTGAACAGCCTCACTCTCATATCTACAGGTAGTTTGGCTATTGGCAGGTATGACAAGAGTGAGTGAGTCATGTGATTTTCATTGTCTCAGTAGGATAATCAAAGCTCGTATAGTGGTGATGGTACCAAGAGGTCAAGACCCAATGTCAAATGCTTTTCAAGCCTCTGCTTGTATCATACCTGCTAGTGTCCCATTAAGCAAAGAAAGTCAAATGGCCATAATCCATATGGCAGACACTACTAAAGGACATGAATACAGGGAGGCCAGAACAACGTGGGGAAGGTTACTGCAAAAATATGTCACACCCTTGTTAAACAAACAATATTCCATAGCTTTATTATGATAATTCCTTTCTAAACATTATCAACATTTTTTTCCTAAATCTCCCTCTAAAGTACTCGACTGGAAAAAACAAAACAGCTCTAGTCAAACCCAACAATCTGCCTATTTTGCCCTCCCTATACTGGAGCAACTGTACATCACTGAAGAAAATCTCCCAAACATACTGACTGAGCTCACTCATAATTCATGACTACAAACCTTATCTGGGCATTGAACATTATGTATCATCCCCACTTATTTTTCTGATTAATTCACTTTGTTGTTCTCCTAGATGATGCTCTTATTTCATAATATACATCACAAACACACATGGAGGGAGGGAGGGAGGCAGGGAGAGGGAGAGAAGGAGAGGGGGAGAGGGGGAGAGGGAAAAGGGGGAGAGGGAGAGAGGGGGAGAGGGAGAGAGGGAGACAGGGAGAGAGGGGGAGAAGGGGAGAGGGAGAGAAGGAGACAGGGAGAGAAGGAGGAGAGAGGGAGAGAGGGGGAGAGGGGGAGGGGGAGAGGGCGAATGGCAAAGAATCACTTGGGTGTTTCCTTATCTTCCTAATAACAACTCTAACATCGTGCATCTGTTGGCATATTCCTTACCTCCCTTCCACATGCCTTTAAATTGACTTCCCCAGACTTAATCTCTCTCCTGCTCCTTTCTTATAAATCTGGTTGCCAACCTGACATATCACTTAGATGCCTGCTAGATCAAATGCAACACGGGGAAACAGAACACTTGATTCTGTGTCTTCACCACCACCCTCCAACACATAAACCTCATCTCTCTCCCAGTTTTTCTTCATTTATAAGGCCCTTTACAATGTTGATCAAGTCAGTAATTGGAATTCATTCTTGTTTCTTGTTACACCCTCAAAAATCCATTAGCAAGTTCTGTCAGATACCAAAAATATATATCAAATCCACCTGCTGTTTTATATCTGTTTCTACTATCCCTGCCAGGCTATCATTATCCCTTACCACCTGCAATATCTTCTTAACTGCTTTCCGTGTTTCCACTCCTGAATGCTTCAGTCTATTCCCTCCACAGCTTCCAGGATCTTTTAAGAACATAAATGATCATATTGTTCCTCTGCTTAAAATTCGCTAATGGCTTTCCACTGCACGTAGAATTAAGTCCAAACTCTTTACGGATGTTTGCAAGGCTCTGATATAGTCCCTGCCTCCTGCTCCCTGACCTCACCTCCCCCTGCTCTTCTCCTTCTTTTCATGCTTCAGCCGCTCTGACCTGCGTTCTATTGCTTGACCACACCAGACTTGTTCCTGCCTCGTGGATTTGGCATTTGCTATTTTCTCCACCTGGGACACTGTTCATGTGGTGAGACTTTGTCATAATTCAGGTCTCACCTTGGATGTCATCTGGCCATCCTTTCTAAGGTTGCTTCTCCTTCTACTCCCAGACATAGTCTTTACATAGCCCTGCTCACTCTCCATCACCCTACCCTGCTTTTTATCCTCATAGCATTTGTATGACTTGAATTTTTTTGTTTATGTGTCTGTTCCACTAGAATATAAAATCCACATGTGCTAAGAACTCATCTTGTTCACTTTTTTCTTCCCAGCTTTTAGGACAAAGCATGAAAAAATAGTAGATATATACTATAAATACTTGTCTAATAAAGAAAATAACTAATTCTTTCCCACTGCACTGTTTCTGTGAGAAAAAGTTTTTAGCTCATTTGCAACACTCTGGTACATAATAGTCACTCAATAAATATTGTCCATCTCTTCCCTTACTGTTGAAACGAAATACTGATTCCATCTTGTATTCTTAGCACTTAGACATTTTTAGAAATAGTATGCATGTGATAATTACTTTTTGTATCAAATCACTGATTCTACAATAAATAGCACTAACTTTGGTTAGTACAGATTTCATAGAATATTTCTATCAAAGCTTTTCTTGCTGAGAAGTAACAGAAACCCATTTACACTACTTTATATACAAAGGAAGAATCATTATAAGGACAAAAAATGTTATTTTACAGTGCACAGAAAGTACACTCATGACCTCCCAGGGGCTCAGAACCAGGAACAAAAAAATCATCACATACTGTGGCTATTCCTTCTGAGGTAGTCTGACAATTTTCTCTGCATCATTATTTCTCTTCGCAGATCAACTCTCTCTAGTGTTTCAAGCAATGGCTATCCCAGCTCTTGCTTTATAGTCCTCGTGACACAAAGAGTAAACTAGTGTCTGAGAATTAAATTTCCAAATGCCTGTGGAGAAAATCTGATTGACTCAGATTGGGTCAGGTATTTACAAAAGTGGATGGCCAGGAGTTGTGTTCACATATTATCAGATGACTTTGGAGGACCATATCTTTGTCTGTGCATGTGTGTAGAGAGCAAAGAAAGGAAGAGTTCTCAGAAATAAGTGGAGAAATAAAGGAATGGACACATACTCCAAAATTCATCTATCTCTCAAGGCCCAAAAGTTCAATTTACAGAGAAGTGGATACTGTCTCCAATGACAGCTTTAGTCTTTAGGTCTAAGTTTATTTTAGTTAACCATGTCCCATTCAAATAGTCAAAAGTACACTGCAAGAGGAGACTTTGCTTACATACGTGTGGAGATTTTACCTTAGTTTCAATCACGAGGGGGACTTCACACTCCAGAGGTCTTAGGGTGAGCCAGTGTCTGATATGTTCAGATTATAAATCAGATACACACAAAGTACTTGCAAGATGGGGGCAGAAGTCTTGTCTGATAGTGGGGAAGGAACAAATGTAATTGGCACTTGGATAAGACATACATGTTCCCAGGAAGAACCATTTTGAAGCAAGCTACTGAGTAGAGATTGAAACTGTGATGCAAATAAACACCACTTTCATCTTTGACCTCCAGAGAAGCTTGATTTATTAAGAGCATAGGAAAACAGAATGATTTGATTCGTGGTGTTAGCATAAGCAGGGCAGTGGTCATGTAAGGAAAGGAAAGTGGATTTGTTTAAATCTGTTTTTACCTTAGTGCTCTAAGGCAAGCCTACCATTTCCTCATGCACAAAAGAGAAGTGTTTATTGGATTTTAGGACATAATTCTGCTGCACCTCCTCCCACTCTGTGACTCTCTCATGAAGAATGACTATCCTTTGAATTAAGAGATAGCTTTTTTAAAAAGAGAGAGACAGAGAGAGATGAGAGTGAAAGAAAGGTAAAAATTGAATTGATTTCTTTGAACATAGAAAAAAAAGTCAGAAAGGTAAAGATAAGGATATGTGACAGAATGTTGGCTTGTATTTTGGACAGTTCAGATTAAAAGGAAAATATTTTGTTATGTTCCTTAAGACTAGCTTCATTTTAACAACAATCATAGAAAAGGACAGTAGTCCTCCATATCCTCAGGGGTGCATTCCATGACCCCCAGTAGATGCCTGACATGATGGATAGTACTGAACCCTATATATACTATGTTTTTCCTTATACATACCTACCTATGATAAAGTTAAATTTATACATTAGGCACAGTAAGAGATTAAGAGCAATAACTAATAATAAAATAGAACAATTATAACAATATACCATAACATACGTTTTATGAATGTGGTCTCTCTCTCAAAATACCATATTATACTGTACTCACCCTTCTTCTCTTGATGATGTGAGATGATAAAATGCCAAAACTATTCCTGAATCTGTGGAACCATCCCTTACTTGCAGTAAATGGCTTGGTGTCACTCCTTTCAGGGGATCCCCTGCTGAAGTCTTCCTATAGGCTCATGGCTTTCTGGCGAAACACATTGCAGTCCGTCAGAACCTGTTTTCTATTCATGGCTTCCTCCCACAAATGTAATGCTTTTTCCATCTTAATTAAGGCATTTATCACGCACTCTGGCCACACCTTGTGCAGTTGCAGGTGCAGTAGCGAAAATAGGACAAATTTCTTTTTTCCTCTTCACAATTTCACAGATAGAAGATTTGTTTTTACCACAGGCCTCAGCAAGCTTAGCATAAGATTTTTTTCCTTTCATATTAAGCTGAGGACTTTCACCTTTTCACTTAAACGAAGTACTTTATGGCTCTCTTTGGCATATCTGAATCGCCAGCAGGACTATTCTTGCACTTTAGGACCATTATGAAGTAAAATAAGGGTTACCTGAACGCAAGTACTGCGATACCCCAAGAGTCCACGGCTACTAAGAGACTGAGGGGCGAGTGGCATATACAGTGTGGATACGAGATTCACGGCTTAGGCGAGACAACGCGAGATTTCATCATGCTACTCAGAACAGGGCAATTTAATAGTGATGAATTGTTTATTTCTGGAATTTTTCATTTAATATTTTAGGACCACGACTGACCACAGGCAACCAAAACTGCGGAAAGCAAACCCCTGGAAAGGGAGGACTACTGTAATTAAGAAGATATAAATGTTGGATATACTAAGGCTATTTCTGCTCTGAGCAAGTAAAACAGATATACTGAGATTATAGTATTTACCACTTATTCCTCAGACTTCAAACTTTACTTCATAACCATGTGTTAAGACCTGAGCTTACGAACCAGGACTAAAATATAAGATATACGCCAGACTCTATTCGTCATTATCCATTGTGCCATCCAGTCAAATTCATTGGCCTTAACTATGCTATACATTTTGAAGCTTCCATATATCATCTGTTTGCTAGCAACTACACTTTTATTCATTTATTCACACATTCCTGCATCCCTTGACACATTTATTTTTCAAAAGATATTTTTAGGACCTTTCAAATTCCAGATACTGTTCTAGAAACTTAGGCTATAGTAAGGCAAAAATAATAATAATAATAATAATAATAATAATAGAAATAATAATAATAATAAATTAGGACCTTGCAGAACACTTTGTTTTGTTGAGCACTTACTCTGTGCAGTAGTTAATTTTATGTGTTAACATGGCAAGGCTATGATGTCCAGTTGTTTAGTCAAACACTCATCTGAATGTACTGGAAAGGTATTTGGTAGCCATGATTTAATAATTACAATTAGTTGACATTAAGTAAAGGATATTACCCTTGATAATGTGAACGAACCTCATCCAATCAATTGAAGCCTTAAGAGTAAAAACTGACGTTCACTGTCTCAAGACTGTAACATAGAAGCTCTCACTGAATTTCCAGTGTACCAGCCTGACCTACAGAGTCCTGACTGAAGACTGCAACAGCTACTCTTCCTGAGTTTCCAGCCTGCTGGTCTGCCCTAGAGATTATGCATTTACCAGCTTCTACAAGTGTGTGAACAAATTCCTTAAAATTTCTCTCTCTCTCTCTCTCTCTCTTCCTCTCTTTCTCTTCCATATAAGGCACTTTCTTAAAGATTTATATTTATTTAATATCTCATTTAGTCTTTGTAACCAGAGACAGATCCAGATATTACGGGGCCTACAAGTAGTCAATTAGGAGGTGAAAAACAATACATAATTACAATACAAAATTAGATATTAAATTTGGAGAAAATCTGTACAAATGATGCTTGGAAACTTACCCTTTATTAGTGTCATGATAAATTCACCTCTTTTTATAACAACCTATGAGATAAGTACTATTATTTTAATTTTCACAATGGGTGCATGATGGAAACAAGATTTAGAAGACTTGTCCATGTTTTAGATTTCAGGATAGGACAATGTAAAATTCTAGGACAAATTGTAAGTCTAAATTGCTTGAGGCTAAAGGTTCTTTATGGTAAGTATACTAGGTAACATTTCAGAAAGGAAGCTTCTATTTTTGGTTGAAGGAAGGGAAACATAAGATGTCTGTGCCTTCCAATTTGATATATGCCTTTTAATTTCTAGCTCCATAATTTACTTACTACCACAACCCCTGACCAGATACGGAACACAGAGAAGAATGCACCATGTATCCAAAGACTTGAAACCCGCATGGTGCTGGCACATTAGGATCTATGGACACAAAATGATAATAGTGCTTTAAAAAAAAAAAAACCGAAGTAAATTGGAGTGACCTTAGTACTTATCGGAATGGAAACACAGTTCTTTTTCTCTTATTCTTCATTTCCAACCAAGTGTTATATATTATATTCCAGATACATCGCTTTAAAATAAACACCATTGTACATATAATCACTTTAAACAAATCTTAATATTTTGCTTTGAAATTTTAAAATAAAATATTACAGACAGAAGTTAATATTACAGACACTAAACTACCATTGTATCCTGTCCTCAATCACATTCCTCTCTACCTCAATACCTACAGGTTGAATAAATGAATAAATAAACCAATGAACAAATACACTTTCAATAATATCTCTCCTCCTTTCCTTGTCAAAAAAGCCATAGTGCTTCCATCCTCTGCTCTACTAAAACACCAACAGATGAACATATCCTGCAGAGCTGAGTGAAGACATTTGAGGTAGATGTTCTGATCCACTCAGAATTTCAAAGAACATTATTGGGAAATACATTCATTCATTATAAAACCCTATTAAAAAACCTTGAGTTCGCTCAGACATGCTCTATTCCTTAACCAAGTTATGATCAACTTGCAGTTACTGAATGCATCTGTCTTTAAAAAATTGCTATCAGAATCTCCCACATCCATTTTTAGAATCATAGAATCACGTCTTTTTAAATTCTAGTTAGATCTATAGGTTGAAATGAGGACTAACACCACCAAAGTTTATGAAAAATCAGCATCTATATGTGAAAGTCACTTTTAGCATGAAAGGTGTGATATTTAAACTCTGCTGGAAAGAGGAAGATGATATAGACATAGGTAACAGAATCACATCAAAGTTGTGTGACCTACAACATCTGAAGCGCTCCTGTCTTTGAGTTATGCTCTGGCTTTCATGTTCATGGAAGAATTGCTTGCAATCTCTGGCTGGCCCTGAACACTGATGAGGTAGAGGAAATAGCTGTTCTCCATCTCTCCAGGGTTCAAAATTCTGCTCAGCACAGGGAAGTAGAAGTCTGGTTTGTAGCTGAAAAGAGACATTTATTAAATATCAATAAGAGTCAACAGCTCAAACTCTGAGCCAGGGATGCCTGGTTTCGTATCCTGGATTTTCACCTGACTAGCCTTATGAAGCCTGAGCAAGTGGTTTTCTCAACTGTGATATGGAGATAATAATAGTAACTACCTCGTTAGGCTAACATTTAATTATATATTATCTAGACTTCTTTGCATTGTGTATGACACATAGTAGATGGGCACCAAAGGCATGTAACTTTAATTAGTATTTTTGAGAACCAGAAACTGATCTGCCCCTCCAATTCCCTTCCCTTTCTGGAAACTCTACCTCCACCATCAAAGTCACTGCAGGAGCCAACATATGAATACATTATGACCTCACTCAGTGGCCACAGGTGATGGCATAGGGGTGGGCATCTAATCAGTCCTTTCCTGAGAATTTTGGAACTAGAACTGGGAGAGTCAGACTGTCTTGGAGTGACTTCCGCTGAAGGTATAAAACTCAGGAGATGACTTCTTAGGAGGCCGTGATCATCCACTGTGAATAAAAGCTGGTGTTCGGTGGGAGGGAAGTAAACCATCCACATGCATATGGAAATAGATATGAGAAGCGATCGTGTCCTAATGGCATTTGAATTTCTGATGGCAGGCAGTTCTGAGATGTAGCCACATCCCCGCATTCTATAAGGTCTTGTTCTGTATCATTTCCCAGTTACCCTCCAATACATTGCCCTGTGTAGTTAAACTACTTGAAGTTGTATTTTTACCTCTTGCTAATAATGGCAACATTGTACATGTATTATCCCATTTACTTTTCAATAATGCTGAGAGATAAATCTTATTATCCACATTCCCCAGATACAGAAACTGAGGTTCAAAGAAGATACATGGTTGGCCAAGGTCAAACCACAAATTAAGGTAGAACCAGAATGGGATACTATCCCTCTGCCTCCAAGCTTCTATTCCTGCCTCTCCCTTCCATCCATCATGCTCTTGCCTTTTCTTTCTGTTCTCTTTCCCTTCGCCCACTTTCTGTTGATCCTTCAGCTACCTTCCTTCAGGAAGCTTCCCTTGATTCCAAAGATTGGGTAAGTGTTTCTGTTCTATGTTCCATATCTTCCAGGCTTCTCCTTATCACAACATTGATTACTTTGTACATCTTCTCTTCCCTTCTGTATGATCACTACACTATAAAGTATCTAAAAATAGGAGGGATCTACTTACCATCTTTGTATCTCAAATCAGCCTCAGCCACTGGCATAAAGTAGGCCCTCTACACATGTCTTTTGAATTGAATGAATGAAGGATATATTGAGAGGAGGAGGAAAGGACGTTCTCTGTGTCTCCACTTTCTCATAAAGATCAGCCCAGCAGTCAGAACTTTCTTTTCCTGAGCTTGATTCTCCTGTCTTATAAAAATAATACAAAACATCCTTTTGAGTAGCTGCCCCCTCTTCTGCACCCCTGACCTCCTGCCTTAATTTCCTGCAGGTTTGTAGCTCTGCTCTAATTGGGAGGTGAGAGTGAAAATCACAAATAAAAAACAATTTAAACTCTCTGAGACACCTCACGACAGTTCTACAGCATGGAAAGATATGTCTCAGGCTAATAATGTTCACAAAACTTCTGATTTAAATTCAATCGTGCTGTCCTTGTAATCTCCAGGAATAGAAGCTATGGCCTTTTTCAATAAGTTTTACTTCAGAATATAAAAAATTATCTGGTTTTTATATGTTTCTTGACATGCAAGGAAATATGTGTATAAAACATAATACACACACAGAAAGAGAACGCATATTTTAAATAAAATAATTAAAATCTAAAATAATTATATTATCAATGTTTTTCAAAATTAAATCAATCATAATGAAGAACATTAAAAGAATAATATTTAAGAAGATAAAATTGTAAAGAGCATAGCCTGCACCTAATTGAATTTTTCTCCTCACAAATGTTCTTAAGCAAAGGAAGAGCCATTGGAATGGATGCCAAAATGAATTACCCAATATGAGACTGTGTGTGTGTGTGTGTGTGTGTGTGTGTGTGTGTGTGTGTCAGTGTGCGCATGTGTTTGACTTTGTGAGCCTCACTTCTCAGCTTGATAGAGAATATAGCACAGCTTTTTGTAGAGACCATACTGAAACGGTTTTGAATTATTAGGACTTTTGATAAAATATGTCTATTTTGGACAGATGAACTATTGTTTGGAAGCTGTGAGTCTGTCACCATCCTCGTTAAATAAAATTCAGAAAGATCAAATCCTCATGCAGGTTAGGACCAGAAGGTTTCAAACAGCTGCTGAGCAGTGAGGGGCCATTTTGTGGCCAACAGCCATCCAAGTTGTTCTTTGAAAGCATTGTCTCCTAAGCAAATGGAAGGAAGGGGGCAAGAGCTCTTCAGCACTACAGAGGACACTGCAAACAAAAAGATAGATAGTGTGAGTGCTTTCAGCGCAGCGCAGCTTAGCTCAGGAACATGTGTGATGTCCCCTTTCTTCTTGCAGGGTGGGGGGATGGGAGAAAAGAGGAAGTCACAGGAGCAGAGGGTTAATATAATTAAACCAATGCTGTCATAACGTGACAAATCAAGTTTGAGTGAAGGAACATATTCCTCAGTCACTGTCAAAACTATTTTCCAGAGGAAGCATTTTGGTTCTCAAGCCCGCAAGACTTATTGTATTTAAAACCCTTCCACAATCTGTGTTCACCCTCCATGAACCTTCCTTTTTTTTTTTTTCCCCCTGAAAGATGCTATTTCTAAATTATGGTGTGATGGAAGAATCTGTTCAGCTATAGCTGTTCATTTGCTGATTATAATAAGGAAAGGGTTAGTTGTTTCACAAATACAATTTATCATAAATGGTGCTAACTCAAAAAGATAAATTAGATTGATGTTTGTATTTATTGCCACGAAGATGAAAAGAGTTACTTGAAAATAAGCTGCAGACCTGCTCCAATCAGAATGCAAGTGCAAATCAATAATTCATTCTCATACATCTTCCTGCACTTTGCTAGCAATTGCAGACAAAATTAACGGCAACCTTGACAGCTGAAAGGAATGACTGTCCCATGTTTCCCCAGGAGGCCTACCCATTTCAGTCCCAGTGACATAGTCTCTACATTTTTCACACCTTTGCTCTGGGTAATTATGAGTCTGTTATTTCCTGTGATTTACCTTTACCTATAGTCTGGCAATTATAATTTTTACATAGCCAAAAATAATGTTTCTGTTCGCAAAGAACCATCATCCCTTGGGTATACCAGAACCAAAATTCAATAGCATCACATCAGTCAAAAACACTTATGAGCTGTAGGAAGAGGCATCAATATTTTACAAGCTCTGTGGGCTGTGGTAAAAGAAGGGTCATCAGGTTTCATAAACAGAGCTCACTTGATTGCCAAGAACAGAAATCCATTAAAGTTAATCTAGAGAGAGTTTAGAATAAAGATAAAGAAAGCAATCTCAGAAGCACCTAAGGACAAAATATGGAGCAGATATGTGTCCTAGAGTGTCTGAAATGCCAGAAACTGCTCTCTCACTCGCTCTTTCCCGTTTTTTGTTGAGGTCATCTCACAGAAAGAGAATCGGCTCCCTATCTAAAATTTTGGTCAAACACTGAAAGTAATAATATCACACACACACATGCATCACACACCCCAACAGACTATGAAAAGATTTATTATTCACATAACAAGACTTTCTGGGCAGAGCAGGGCAGATCTGAAGCAGTTCCAAAAATGGTTTTAGGAAGCAGGGATGGGCAGGTGGCTTTGAAATTTATTGTATGTAGGGGATGCGCCTGGAGTGAGGAGCCTGAAACTGAGTCTTGTATGATTTAGATTTTCCATTAGTTCCAAGGGAAGGAGCACTTGGACTTTCTTACCAGTTTGCCTAGATGTAGGGCAGAAGAGAAAGGAGGAGGAAGATTGAAAGCTGTCAACACTCGAATATTAAAAATGTGATCAGGCTCTTTATTACACTCTCCCTTGCCCACTGGGTCTGCATACTCTGTGATCTCAGATTCTCTGCACATCTGTTCCTTTATCTTTTTTGAGGACCTGTGACCTCTCTAAGTCTCATGCTTTCTGTGTGTTTCTTGGGGCTCCATTAGGGATGGCAAAAACTATAGCTGTGGCCCTCAGTGACCTGTTCCTATTAGCACCGGTCACCATATAAATGATTAAACCTCTGTATCTAAATTCAGGAGTGAGAGAAAGAAAAGGAGACAGGGAAATATCAAGACAAAGATAGAGAGAATAATGCCTATGTTTGGATTTTCCCAGGGCTAGCTATCCATTCTGACCCATTCTGTCCGGTGAGGTAAGGTCATGTGGTCCAAATATGTCCACTCGAGTGCCATCTTTGTGAAGGTCCTATGGTTGGGGTAAATTTTAATAAAAGCAGTGCTAACTCAGGAGTGCATCAACATCTCTTGGTGGTTTCCTTTAACTAAATCCATACTTTGTAAATAAACTAAAAAAACTCTTTTTTATTTATCTTGCTTGTGCTACTTTCTGACGTAAACCTGGGTCTGTATATACACATAAAAACATAAATTTTAAATATACATGTATATTTAAAAAAATCAATAGAAACATCTGAAAATTATTGCTTAAATAAAAAAGCAAATGTTAATGTGACTTTCCACATTGTGTGCAATAAACTCAAAATTTTAAACTGGTTATTCAACTGTCAAGAAATACTTTCAATTTATAACAAAGCCAAATAGTAACCTCTCTGTAGTTAGTTCTGACATCTTAGGAGATTAAACCCTAGAATATAATGTAGGCATCATTGTGTTAATCAGAAACACTGTCCTGAATGTTAAAATTACTCAGATGCTTAAATATTTATTTTATTTCACTATATTGCCATGTGCAGGATACCTGATTTATAGAATTTTTATTTTTTATTTTTTTATTTTTTATTTTTTTTTGAGGGCAGTGTCACTGGCCCTTATATGTGGGACTGAGCCAGTGCTGCTGGCTTCCCAAGCCAGCGCTTAACCACCGCCCCACTGGGCCGGCCCTAGAATTTTTATTTTTTATTAAATACTTTCCTTATAAATTCAAAGAGTAGACATATTGTTGAATTTCATTATCACTGACACTATCAGCAGACCTAGAATCTTACAAAAGACAAAGGAAAGGAAAAGACATGAAATTAAAGAAAATTGTCATATCCAGGCTCAGGTAGGGCCTTGGGAACATTGTGAATTTGACAAGGTCATCTCATCTCAGACTTAAGCACCTTCCCATCATGTGCCCGACATCCTGTTTTTCTCTTTCTACCTTTTCTCAAAATTTACTCTCAAAGCTTACAATCTCATTCAGACTTTATGAACTGATAAAACTTGAAATTGCATCTTAAACACTTTCTTCTAATACCCTCTACTGTGACCTTGAATCTTCTTTATATTGGCCCATCAAAGAACCCCAAAGCCAAGAATCTTGTTATTTCTCACTGAATCTTGAAGTCATAGCACGATTTTATACTAGCAACCTTTGCTTATTGAGCACGTATTATATATGCCAGGCCCTATCCTAAATCCTTAATGCATTCTCTCACATTTAATCTTCACCACCAGTATCATGGAGGTACATTAATTATACCTGCTTCATGGAGGTTTCTGAGGCACCAAAGAGTTTGTTTTGCTTCAGCTGCACAGCTTTTAAGTGGCTGAGCTAATAAAGAAGCATAGGTCTGCTTAACCTGAGAGATGGTACATGTAAGTTCTAGGCTGTCTCGTGGTCCCTAGAGGGAGTCCAGTGCATGTATGGTTAATACCTAGATTCTAATATTAATTACTAGTTCATATTGATGAGAAATATGTGGGAGCTCTTAGCTAGAAAATATTCTCTGTTCCAATGGGACCTGGCTTTCTAGCGAGCACCTAGCAAGCCAAAAGGCTAATTGTGAAATTTCTCTTGATTTTACAGACAATGCCATTCACATCAAGTGCATTTGAGAAATGGCTGAACTTTAAACTGTCTGTCTTAATCACACCTTTCTTTTAAATATACACTTTTCTCTAGTATTTAAAGAGCACATATTGCTGTGGTCCTTAAGCTTATCAAAAGGTCACACGAAGATAAATTGTAAGTGGGAGAAGGGAGAAATGGCAAGGGAAAGGAGTGGGGATTTGAAGCCGAGGGAAAGAGCAGGCCCAGCGGGAAGACATTTGGATCAGTGGGGGATAGGGCTGATGAATGCGAGGAGGAAAGCAATCTAATTCCTATAAATGACCACATTAGTAGGATTGAAAAGGGCAGACACAAGCAGTCCCTCCAAAGAAGGCTTTCTTGGAGTCTGGGAAAAGGCCCTGCCTGAAAAAACCCGGAATGCTCCTCATTAGTCCCATCTGCCATTTACCAGACTGTCTTGACTAGGGTAACTGTATCTTACCAGGATAAGAGGCTTTGAATAGAGGCTACAGAGGCTGGGAAGCAGCAATCTTGGCATCAGGATATTTTTCTTGTTTTACCTTTCTTGGCTACCTTTGATATCAAGCCTTTGTTTCTCTGAATCTCCTAAACAAACAAAAAAAAATGGTGAATGGTTGGTTGGCAGTTCCAAATATTTCTTTTGTTCCCGAGTCTTTCAAATGCACATCAGCTTTTAGAGTTAATTAGATTTCTGCAAGCTTAGGTTTAGAGTAGAAAATTCCTCAGGAATACTTTGGTGAGATGCTTCAGTAAGATGCCTGTTTTTCCCTTCCCTCATAACCCAATCCATCAGAATATTCTGAAATTCTAACAGCTTCTCATCTTTCCCGTAGCAGTTGTTCTAGTCCACGCCCCATCGTCTGTCAGCTGGACATGCAGTAACCTAACTGATCTCTTGCTTCTATTCACACTTACCCCACAATTTATCCTCCGTGAGGGAGTCTCCTATCTTATACTGAAATTTAAGTCAGCGCATATCACTTCTCACTTCAAACCTGATAATGAGTATCCCATAGCACTTACCAAAAAAATGCATGCAGGCCCTGGTTGCCCATCTCCTTCTCCAACTGCATTTCATCCTATGCTCCGCATTCCCTCTGAGCTCCAGAAGCTCATTCCCATGATGGAGAGGGACACTTGCCTTTTCTTCTCCCTGAAATACTCTTGCTCCAGGTATCTGCATGAGCAGCTGATTCTCACTTCCAGGGCCAAGATCAAATATCACCCCTAATAGTGAATACGGTACGTACCTTCCCATACCCCCCAGTGCTACGCTGGTGTACTCTCCCCAGCTGTTGGATGTGTTGGTTGTTAGCTCACAGCTGCCACCCTTTGCTAGGAATTGCCCTCTAGCCTAAGAGGTTGTGCTTTTCCCACTAGGGGGCTGACTGAAGCCAAGACTGACTGACTGACTGACTGACTGACTGACTGACTGACTGACTGACAGGGAGATACAAAAGGCAGCCCTCTTGCATCTTGATGGTACCAATTATGCAGTGTAATTAATATTCTAAAGCTCCAGGCTTCAGGAACTCACAGCTGAGACCACATCCCTGCTTCACTTTCTTTTCCTGCCCTCTTTTTTACCTAGTTCTCCCTCTCCTGAGAACAAACTCGCATACACTCAGGATTCCCCAAGTCAGGCTCTGCTCCTAAAAACCCTACTTAAGATTCCTCCTCAGAGAGGCTTTATTGACAGCCAGCTCTAAGGTAGAACTCCACCCTCCCACCATTCTTCTCTATCTCATTATTTTCTTTTATTTTTTCCCTAACACATGCAATTCTGGAATTATCTTTATTGATTGATGCTTTATTTTAAATCTGTCTCCTAGACATGTAACAAACTGCAGGATATATGTACACAAACTTGGAATAGTACCTGCTTATGTGTGATCACACAGTCAATATTTGTTGAATGAATGTATGCAGGTTTTTAAACTAGATAAGGAGTGAAACGCTTTCTCACTCTGAACTTCCACCTCTCAAGCCTGGTCTCTGAGGTGAGTGTATGTTTCTGAGCACAGCACAGGTGATAGGGAAAAGGTGATCTCTGCCACAGGGTCATAGGCTAAGAGCAGGGCAGGGAGTTATCCCTAGGTCTTGCCAGGAAATCTGGCCTGCAGTCAGTGTGGGCCATCCTGGAAGAGAAGTCTGAGGAATTCCCAAGTATTACAGCCTCTAAAACTGTCAGGCCACAGATTTCCAAGTGCAAGTCTAAGGGCCAGATTGGCCCAAAGCTATTTTCTTTAGTGCACATTGTTAAGTTGCCATTATGTTTGCAGACATTAAAAAAAAGAAAAAAAAAAGAAAAGAAAAAAGCAATTATGAGATGTCACAGAAATACCTGGATTTTTAGCTTCTCTTAAAAAAGAGTGGCATCATTTCTACATGATTGTGGTCAATTGGACCTACGGAGTTGCTGCCCCTTTGCGGCTGGGCATGGGTTTTCCTTATCACCACATTCCTACTAGCCTTCCTCTTTCTTTTGCATCATATGCTTGGTCCCTATAAACCTTTGAGTTTCCAATCCCGGTAGTGACCAGTTGAAAATCTCTGTATTGAATTCATTCTATAATCCTGGAACCTTTCTTTGAGAAACCATTGTAGAATCTTCAGCTTGTCTTGAGCTGTGCTGAGTGACTAAAGGAAAGATTAGAGTGGGAACTTGAACAAAGAGACAAGCTGCAGGAGCCATGAGGCCTGAAATCCAGCCAGGACTCTGCATGATAAGCAATGTACCCTGACAGCAGGCAACCAAAAGGAAAAGCATCCCTTTCAAATATCATCTGCCTCTTTATAGTTCATTGGCCAAGGGCAGGCTATATGTGGATGCTATAGCCATGGGGGAGCAATACCCATTCAGGGCAGCATGGTGATAGCAGGAAGAGACGCTGCTGGAACTTCTAGTAGTAGCATTGGGTAGATTAGCTCTCTGGCACCAAATATAGCAGAAGCCCAGTCAGTGACTCAGATAGATATGGCAGCTCCCAGGGAAGATCCCCAAAAGCGAAGTTGGACATCAAATCAGGAGTGGACTTCATATTTAACAGTTAAGTGACCTCATTAGAACCCAGAAGTGGAATGACCTAGAGGGATTGTGGTTTTATTTAATTTTTAGGCAACTTTTCAGTTTCATTTACTCACATTGAGATATACGTGGTTGTTGATTCATAAATAAATACTTACTCCAAATAAAAGCCCTTCCTTCTGCAGTGAGTGATGTTGCCATTCTATTGAAGCACTTCCCCCAATTTTCAGAGTGATGTTTGTTAAGCGTAGGCTAAGACACAGAAAGCCAAGAGGAGGAAATCAGACTCTTGAGTGATTTGAGATACCAGTCACACATCCAAGTACATTTACTTTATGCCCTTGTCTTCAGTGCTTATTTTATTTCTTGCCCTTTGATCTAGGACTTCTGCTATCTGATTCTTGAGGGGGATCAACAATGTGTCTTGTCAGCCCGACTCCTTGTCAGCAGAATGGCCGGACAGCATATCTGTGATGTCTTCTTTGCTGTCCAGAATGCGTATTCACTCTCCCATTTCTGGCTATGTCAATGGTGGAATCAGACAATCACATTCCTTCATGTCTTGAACAAAAATGCTGGAAAACCAATGCCCACAATAAGCTAAAAGTAACAACATTTTGCAAGTCTTATTACCCATAGTAAAGAGGAGACATGGAGAGATTATTAAAAATAGGTATTCAAACATGCTCTTAAAAACTGAAAGTCTGAGGGCCGGATGAATGGCTCAGTTGGTTAAGAGCTCACTCAAGAGTATGAGCTGAGCTCTGAGCAACAGCAGTTCGATGCCGAGCCCGAGCTGAGCTGTCGCTGAGCTGCCAACAGGTGGCAGGATGGCTCAGCTAAAAACAAACAAACAAAAAAACTGAAAATCTGGTGGGTTCTCAAGACCAGAGGGAGATTGCTATTGGTTGAATTTGTGTTCCCCCAAATCAGTGTTGATCCTAACTCCAAGTACTTCATAATGTGACCTTTTATTGTAGAAATAAGGTCATTGCAGATGTAATCAGTTAAGATAAGATCATATTAGAGTAGGGTAGGTTTCCAAGCCAATGTGATGCACACAGGGAGAAGAATGCCCTGTGAAGATTGGAGTTATATTGACATAAACTAAGGAACTACCCAACACTAGGAGAGTATTCTAGAACAGATCATTCCCTAGCACCTTTAGCAAGAGTGTGGCCCCATCAACACCTGGATTTCAGGCTTCTGACCTCCGGAACTGTGAGATGGTTCTTCTGTTTTTCTAAACCACCTTGTAGCTTTATACTTTATTATCACAGCCCTAGGAAACTAATACAGAAGTGTTCTTAGTTTTGCTGCACTTGATTCTGTATTTATTATGTGGGAGTCATAATTTGGTGTACCGTGGGAACATATGAAGATAAACAAGACATGATTCCTACCTTCAGTGAGTTTGCTGGGGAGCACACATTTAAGCACAAATAAAAAGACAATAATAAATAAGGACTATATGGGAATAAAGTAACTTGGTGTCAGGGAGCAGAGAAAAGCATGATGTACTAGCCTCCCAGACCCATCCCTCCCTTCTCAGTGCTCTCCCTCCCCCTCTCACCTCACACAGGGCTTCCGTGCAGTCATGGGGTTGCTGCTGACCCCCTCCACCCCAGGATGCTGCTACTGAACCTACTCTTCCTGAAGAGCAGCTCTTTCTAATTATCACCCCTTTTAGGATTTATTTCTCTTGCTTTTATGCCATCCAACAATGGGTACTGTGGTGTATCTGAAATAACACTAGTCCTGGGTTCTAGCCCCACATTGGACAAAGTAAAGACTATCTCTAAGTCTAGATTTAAAAAAAAAAAAGAAAATTGGAATAATGACCCTCCTCCATTCTACCTCACAGCACTGGCGTGAGCATCAATAACAGAGAATGTAAGAAGGCATTTTGAGCACCTGTAATATATCACAAAATATTCATGGTTACTAATGATCTGATATGTTTACATCCAGTTAAATACTTTCTTTGACCAGGAGTCTCTCGCAAATTCATTACCTCCACTGAAATGGAGGAACTTGAAATCCCTGCATTTGTTTGGCACCTTATAAAGATTTACAAAGCTTGTAAATCAAATCATCTCATTAATGTTTACCACAGTTCCATGAGCTATGTACTGTTTTGCAGATGAGGATACTGAGCTCAAGAAATGAAGTGCTTTGCTCATAAGTGGTTATAAGTGTGATGTGAAACCAAGTCGAATCCTCATCTTGTTTTTGGCAGCCCCTAGTGAGGGGAATGTTTTTGATTACCCAGCCCTTTTAATGTTTCTAAATATAAATCCTTAGTACAGATGACTATAATGTCCACCATTACTAATGAAGAAGTGTGATTTTGCCATTGAGAGCTCTCTGGTGATACACCAAGTTTTTATTTATGTTTCCAGACACATCATAAAGAATCAAGTGCTGTCAATACAAGAGAAAGAAATATGATGGAAAAAAAAAGGCACAAAAAATAATGGGGATATGGTCAAAGCTTAAGTTGAATCCACTGTTAAGATGAGTCTATTGTTCCCTGGGTTGAGCGTATTGATTTCCTTAAGGAAAAAGACTAACTTGGGGATACCGCTGGAATAAATACATCCCTAGATATGAGAAAGAAAACAGAATACAAATTAAGCCCCTTTGTCTTCTCCTCATGTATAACCTTGAATTTCACACAGGATCTTGAATGCAAAGAAAGAGGAAAAGAGTTGCTCATAAATATTGTGCGTAGTTCTTTCTGTCTAGTTTTAGAAGCCAGGGACAAGTGGATCACGCTGCCTTGGAATCATTAAGCAAGATGCAGAAAGCATGAATTGTGTATTTGTCAATATACTTCGATTATCTACATATGCTCATGGGTTTGAGTTGTGAGTAGGTGGATATGGAAGGAACGAATATGCCAAGCTCTTGTCTTAACATCTGGAAAGTACCATGGTCTCCAGGCAACCATCTTCCCCCCACCCCAGTATCTTCCTTGGAACTCTTGTACAGAATCTGCTTCCAGTTGCACTCCTCTGCACCATTCTGCAAGGCAGATCTGATCATCTCAGGCCCTACTAATACTTTCTTCAATTATAAGACAGCATTCGAACACTTTAGTCTGGCATTTAAGGCACTGCATAACCAGCTTAATCATCCTCTTCAGCCTCATATCTGCTCCTAAGCACACTCGATAGTCCACCACACCACTTGCTCACTTCTCCAAACACACCACAATAGCTACACTGCCATGATGTGCTGATGTCGTAGCCTCTGCCTCCATGCCTTCCTCCATTTACAAGATGGACAGACATCTATTCCACTTTCAAAGTCTAGTTTGATGTCTTCTTTCTATCCTTTTCTGACTTCCCTTCTAAAAACAATTAATTTAATAAGGAGGATAGTATCATCCTGCTTGCATATCAAATGTGACCATGCATTCTTCTATTCATTAAGTATTTGTTGAGTTTCTAATCTATATTAGGCTATGGATAAAGTATGGAGAACCAAAGACAAGCTCATGATATTTATGGATTAGTGGAAGAAAAATATGTTAATATTAAATTTATAAAGAAATGTATAAATGCCTAACTGCAAATTATAATAAATCATATGTAAAAGTGCTCAGAGAACTCTGAAGGGGTTTACTTATGAAAGGAATGATTATGAATATATGTTAATATGCAGAATTTGCTGCTCAAATGTGAAATTTTATATACACAAAATTCTCTTTTAATTTTCTCTAATGACAATCTACACCTATTTCTATTTATATCTGTATTTCTTCTAAACCATAAGTTTCTCAGGAGCAGATGCTGTGCCTAATTCATTTTTGTATCTCCATAGGACAATTAATAGGCCTACAAATAGCTTAATCAATGTTCAATGAAGTTATGATGGGCCAATTTGTAGCTGTTGGAAAAACATTTAATGTGCTAGATTTAAGCTTAGCTAGTTAGCATTTCAACATACTAAATAAACCCCACTTGTTCTATATGTATACCCAGAAACATTTGGGTAGTGCTAACAGTAAAACACCAAGCTCTTTCCACCATGAGGTCTTTGCAAACACCGTTTTGTTTTTCTGAAATTCTCTTCTTGTCATGCTCTGCCAAGGCTAACTCGTAGTCGCCTTTGAAGTCTCACATCACATGTAACATTTTGGAGGATATTTTCTTCAATCCATTGACTAGGTCGAGTCCCCTGTTCGAACTTCTCAAAGCACCTATACTTTCATAGCATCTATCACAATTGTGATTGATTTTTCTGTTCATTTCTTTATTACCTGCCACCCACTATATTAAGAGTTTTATGAAGGCAGGATCTATTTAGGGTTTTTTTTGCCACATAATGCATGCTCAATAAATATGCGTTGCTTGACAAACTAACTTACTGAATGAAAGAGTGGTTCTTAATGATCTTAAAAGCACTGCTGTGGATCTTAAGAAGTGATTTCATGCTCCCCTCTGCTACTAACTAGTTGGGGGACTTTCACTAGCCACTTCATTTTTCTATTATAGCTGCAGCTTCCCCATCTATAAAATAAAGGGGCTTGAGCATAGATTTCCAGCTTCTCCAATGCCAGGACTCTATAATATATCCCATTAAAATAGTAAACATTGAGTGTGCCCTGTTGTTAAAATTTAGACTCATGTTTTTCACACGCAAGGATTTCAATGCATCACAGGGTATTTAGTTAGTAAAGAGTTCCATGAAATTCTAAATTCCAAAGTTCTGTAAAAATGTGTAAAGTGTGCCCCATAAGAGTCAGGAAGAAAAGCATCACAGAAAGAAGCCCATCAAGAGGAGGGGGGCCTCTAATTTTGCCGATCTTGCCAGCTATTGAGATGGGTGGCTGATTTAAAAAAAAAAAAAAGGTCGGTAAGAATGGAGGCAGAAAGTAAACATTTAGTCTTGTGTTTAGTGGAATTTGAGGACAATTATAATACTTCTTCAAGTTGACTTAAGAAACTCGGCTCTTTGTCAGTGAGAATACAGTCTGAGAATTTCAGAGCTTCAGAGCTGGGAGGGTCTTGAGAAACAATCAAAGCTCACCCACCCCTTTATTTTCCGGATAGGGAAAGGGAACCTCAGAGAGCTGACATGACTTGCCTAGAATTATATAGGGGGGCGTGGCAGGTTTAGGGACTGAACCCAAGCAGTTCTGTTTTTTTCTGCTATCCCATCTCAAGCGGAATTGAGAGAGTTAATATGCCTTTAAACTAATGGCAACATATGAATTGCTGCCCTGCATTCATGGATAAAGGCATGCCCCCTAACACCCATTGTTTAATCTTTGAGAAGCAATTCAATAGACTGATATGAGATCTGTTGGAAAGAAGGCTTTCATCTGTGACATTTATTTTCATGCACACTTTTGTTGGCTTTGTGCAGAAGAACTTCATTTGGATTCAAAAACCTGCTCATAAATGTGTAAAGTTCTACTTTTACCTTGACTTTATAAAATAAAAACATTCCTCCAAAGCTGTCGCATTAAATTCTCTGGCTTTAGAAAACTGTCAAATGCTCTTGAAGATCATGACAATATCTTCATCGCAGCCCAGATATTAAAGAGAGAGAGAGAGAGAGAGAGAGAAATAAGACTGTGTTCTCTGGGGGAAATACTTTACCTGGTTTGTTTTTGCATTTTTCACTACAGAAAAATATCACAAAAAATATAACAAAAATCTGTATATGAATTCCCAGAATTAACAAATATTGATGTACTCTATTTGCTTCAGATCTTCTTTCAAAATTAAAAAAATGCTAAATCTGAAATGTCTTTATGCTTTTCTTAAGTTCACCCTCTCCAGATGCAACCACTATGAATAGTTTTGTGTGTATCATTCCAATCCATGTCTTTATCCTCTCACTACACAATATATAGTATTTTCTATATTTATAAATACGTAGAGTTCACATAAATAGCATCCTGTAGTGTCTATTGTTCTCTGCCATATAAAATTTATAAAATATAGATGGAAAAACAATTTAGATAACCAATCTGAGTAATTTATGATAAAAATATAAATACCTCAAGATAGTTTCCAAAATGGATGATTTTGATGAGTGTAGCATTGAATTCATAATTGAAGAGTCAATAATTTATATTTACTTAGCATTATGGGAAAGGAGGGGGGTAACATTTGTTAAACTCTTACTAATGTTCAGGGTGCTGTGCTAACCACATGCTATGCTATTTTACTTAATTGCAAAACCAGCTACCAATTTGATATTAGAGTGCCATGTTATAGATGAAAAAAATTGTGCCTCAGAGAAATTAAGCAGCTTACCAAAGTCACACAGCTACTTAGAGACAATGATGAAGAGTACAGGATCCGGAACTGAAAATCTCATATTCACATTCTAACTTTACTCCATTAACTTGGAATAAGGCAATCTTCCTTGTGCCTAAGTGCCCTCATTTGTAAAATGGAGCTAACAACAGCATCTAATGCAAAGGGTTATTCTGAAAATTAAATTGTATATGTGTATATATAATATAAATATATTATATAAGCATATTATAAAATATAAATCATAAATATGTATACCAGGGGTGCCAAAAAGACGTATACACATTTTAAGATAACATTTTTTAAAAATGCGTATACATCTTTTTTGGCACCCTCTGTCTATAAAACCCTGAGAATAGTGTCTGGCATTTCACAAGCCCTATAAAAAATGATTCCTATAATTATTATTGGATCCCTCATTCACTCCCTCCTTTAAATAAAATCAAAGGTTAGTAACACCTAAACAAATGAACAGTGCAAAACAGAAACAAAATAAAAATGAGGAAGGGAGAAGAAAACACTGCAACCGAGCCAAAAAGTGGGTCTCTGAGTTTCTTGAGAAGGAGACAGAGTAGGGCAGGGTGGCCCGTGTCCTTTCATACTTAGTTGTTGACAGAGCTCTATCGCATCAGGAAAGCTCTAATGCCCCAAACTATGAGAAAGGCAAGGACACTTCTCAACTGCATATTGAGCACAGTAATAAAACGGGTTCTCCAACGTGATTTAACAAAACTGGAGAGTTCTCTTCATTGTGTTTGCTCTTGATGAAAGCCAAGGGTTTCACTGAACAAAAGCTGCCGAATTTGATAGAGTAATATGTCCACGTGATGCAGCTTTTAGGAGCCTGGCTGCATTCCAGAGGGAAAGCTCAAAGAGGCTTGAGCATTTTAAAGGACTGAATAGTAGAAACCAACCTTCATAAATAAAGTATTTTTGACAGCAGCTGAATGAAAATTCAGGTTTGAGGTCTTGGATGAGAATGGAGAGAGGAGAAAAAAATTAAAAAGCCTGATAATTATATCACTATAGGAAGAATGAAATCTCAGTAGCCACTATTTGTGGTTAAAACTGAGGGAGGCAGCATGTTGATAAAGAGGGAAAAGTGGAGAGAGAAAATGTATGGGTCCTTAGAAATCCAGGGGAGAAACAGAAACAGAAAATAATTTGAAGAACTGGATGGAAAATGCACTTAAGAAATTCAGCCCATCCATCTCTCCTCTTGCAGAGATTCAGGCTTTGGAGATAGTTGCTGATCTTCCCCCACAGCCTAGACTTCCTGCAGCATGGGGATCTCTAAGGCTAAGAAAAGCTGCCTCACCTGAAACTGAAAAACAAAACAAAACAAAAAAACCCCCAGAAAATTAACATGGGGAGCACCTGGAAAGCAGCCTGACTATAGGAGGTTAGGGATTAAGAAGAGTCTAAGGAAGGTTAGCAAGTGTCCCTGGGCCAAGAGCCTCTTCTCTCAGTCACATCTGTGAGGCCTGACTGGACAGTACACTGCAGACACCTCGGGGTGGGGTGGGGGCTGGGAGGAAGGGGGCTGGAGTTGAGGGTCCCCAAGAGCAGAGGCTGGATCTGTTTTCTCCCCACTGTATGCCCAGTGACTTTCACAGTACAGGCACTTAATATACACTTATTGAGTGAATAAGTAAATTAATAAATAACTCCAGGAAAGCCAATTGCCAGTCACACTCTTGCAGATAAATTATAGATAGTGATTTAAATATCCATCAAGGTTAGAAAGGTTAAAGGTGTGTATGTCACTATGCATTGCCCCAAAAGATCCATGCAAGCAGAAAGATAAAGGGAAAATGGTGCAAAGAATAAATGTTCATAAGTAAGGTGTTAGATAAACAACTACATTAAATATAGCTCATGGTATGTAACAGAACATTAGACTATAAAACTCTATTATTCAACTAGGAAAATACACATGCTATACTGTTAAATGGAAAAAGGAGGTTGCAACAGTAGATCAAGTGTGATTTCAAATTTGCAAATTATGAAGTACATGTGAATTTTCTGTATATGTGGCTTTTATAGAAAACATTCTAGAAATCTTTTAACAGTGATTATCTCTGAATCTCATGATTATCAATTACCTTCATTGTTTTTCATACTGTTCTTTACCCAATGAAGGTCCCTTCCCATGCCATACTACATTTATAATCAGAAGAGTAATAACGTGATTTAAAAGTAAAAATGAAGTCCTCTCTTGCTTGTATTTTTGTTCCCGCCCTGCGTAGGGGAATCTTTAGGAAGTTAATTACACCCTGTTAGATACAGTCCCCTTATTTGGAAAATAGAAATATTAATATTAATATGTGCCCTTTCAATTCTATAGGGCACATGTGTGAATGAAGTGGAATAATGCGTGGAAAAACTCTGCAAACTGCAAAATACTAGCTCCCTATAATGAACCAGATGGGAATGGGCATTGGAATGAGGAGGAAAATGTGGAAAAAGAGAGGACAAAAAAGGGAAGGGTAAGATGACTGCATGATCATGAAAGAGAAATAAGTGTGGTACTATTAGGAGATATGATCAGGGTACTTTTCTTATAGGAAGTGCCAATGTTTGTGTTATGGAATTGGGGAAATTATATAGTGTTAGATTCAAGACATTTTCATTTCTGCCATCAAGTTATACAAAGATGGCATATAAGCTGCCTTAAGAATTAGGCTTGGTCTCTGGCCATTATTTCTTTATGCAGAGGAATGAAGAAAGAGAAAATATGCTCCCTCACCTACATCCCCCCACCTCCACCCCCACACACTGAGGTTATATGAGTAGTGAGTATGGAGCAGTGGTTGAAGCAATAAATATTCTTTAACTAATTTCTTAAATAAAAACCTGGTTAGGGCTGCCTGAGTGGCACGGTGGTTAAGAACTGGCTTGGGAGGGCAGCGGCCCCGGTTCAGATCCCTCATATGAGAACCAGTGACACCGCCCTCAAAAAACAAACAAACAAACAAAAAACACAAACAAACAAACAAAAAAAACCTGGTTAAAATGAAAATAAAAAGTAAAAACGGAAGTATAGCTAATCAGAGCAACTCCTATCCAAATCCACAATATCCTGTGTCCTCTTGATCAAGTCAGTTTGTCTTACTGACCTTCAGTGACCTCACTTGTTAAACAAGGGTTGTCAGCTAAATCGTCCCATAAACACTTTGAGCAGGAAAGCTCTGTGAGATTGTGATGCTATATAATTATAGCCTTCCCTTTCTATACATCTGTAAAGTAGGGACTCTGAGCTATGATTGCCTTTCTAGTGACCTGGACATTTGATTGGCTGCCTTGATAAATCTGGCTCACTCCTGGCTGGCTTGGCTGACACATCATAATATAATGTCATTACCCTATTTTAACTTGGAAAAGTTATTTAGCTTTTCTGAGCTTTAGTTTCTTCATTTGTAACCTGAGAATAAAAAGAGTACCTACTTTGGAGGGTCATTGCAGAGTTACATAAGATACTCTACATAGAATGGTTAGCACAATGCCCCGCACGAAGTATGTGTGCAAATTTAGGCAGTATCTTTGACCTGACAAGGTTTGAGTTTTTTCCTGAATTTTTCTTTAAGCTTAGCAGAAGTTGTGAGAAGACTGTCATTGAAAAATAGAGTTTGACTCAAAGACCTATTTTTGATGTAAAACGCTCTCCACAAAACCATCTCCCGTACAATCTAAAGAATGCCATGTTCTTCCATGAAATCTCAAGTAGCTAAAAATAGTGCTACTCTTGGGCTTCGTTGTAGCTTCGTTGGAGTATATATAAGCTAAGTTCACATTAAAATTATAATCTAAATAAAATAAAACCAAATTAATGTATTGTTTTTTACAAAAGGATAAATAGAGCATTTTATTAACACTTTTTTTGCAGCAATAAAATGATAGTCCATATCTTTTCATTCAACACAACAAAAGCCTATGATCACATTACATCACTTTGAGACACAAAGAAAAAGATATTTTTATTTCCATAAGGTCAAGAATTGTTTGCATTTTAAAACAAACTTTTGTGTTTTGTATTTGCAGTAGCAGGGCCTCCAGTCACTAGCACAGTACAATGAACAGATCAAATATCCAGAATAGACAATTAAATACACCAGTAATATTTTGAGCTGAATTGGGAAATGCATTATTATTATTTTAGAACATTATAAAGAGGTCTGATGTTAATATTTTTTAAAAGAAAAAAAATCATTCCAACCACCCAAAAAGCTACCACAAGCAAAATAAAGATAATATACAGACAGGAAATTGTATGCATTGCACTTATTGCTTGGTACACAAATGTTGCAATTCCTGTTGAGTTATATTAAGAAATGACAAGCAAAATGCCTCTGCCCCATCTAAAATTCTATGACTCTATGAAAGTAGAAATTGCAGTCCCCTAGCCCAACATTAGGTGTATGCTATTTTTGGGTTTTTTGTGAAGACTCTTTATTATGTTTCTGTGTATGGATATGTATAAGATATACAGATATATATAGATACATATAGATATAATTTTAATATAATTTATTGTCCTATATGTGTAAGACAAATATATTTTAAATGGGACTTTAAATAATAAAATTCTACAATCTCTCTATTAAATTTATCATTTTTATATTACATATATAGCTCTGTGGCACAAGTTTCATATAGTATTTAATTATTAAGGAAGAAGAATATCTAAACCATTTTCTATTTCTTTTGTTGTTAATATTGCATTTTCAGGGCTATATTTCCATAGTAAATTTCTTATTAGATTCTTCATGGTGATTGCATCTTTTTTCTAATTCAAGTTACAACCTGTACAAAGTTGTAATAAAAAATACATTGAAGTCTATTTATTTTTTATATTTTTTGCAAAAAAGTTATGTGATATGCTACATGAAAAGTCAGATTTTATTGAAATGTGAAGTGTTGTATACTGTTAGGTAAATGAATGGAAGAACATGAAGCATACTCCTCATTTTACAAATTCTTTCACAGACAGAATAACTGTTTGTACCCAAACGTTTGATATAAAACACTGCAAGATTCCTTTTGATAACCAACAAAATATTCCACATTATGTAATAACAATAATTATTTAGTACACCTTGCTAGTTGCTAGCCCACAATATCCTTCTCTAATTGAGAGATATCCCAACTTCATGATGTACACTCAAAAAACATTGTCAACATCTGATGCAGCCAACATGACAACTTGACTTTTTTTTAACAGGACTTCAGCGTGAGATCTTGCAATACAGTGTAACAAATATATAAGTGCATTTTACATGACAAAGTAGCTTTGGCTTCCTAACCTTTGTAGGATGAAATGTGCCAACTGTTTTAGTTGTGCTTCATTAAATGGCGATGAGTTTTAGCTCAGATGAAACCAGTGAGTAACTGCTTGCTTCTATAGTTTTGATCAGTCAACCTTTAAATCACAAACGCAAGAATAGAGGAACTGAATGGAAATGATGGGATTTCACAACTTCTACAGATTGCACTTGATGGTAACTTCATGAGTTTGTTTTGATTTCATTTTTACAGCAAGACTTGCCTGGTTGATAAGTTTACATGTTTACACCACATATGTTTAAAATCGTTGTGCAATCACAATTAACTTAATCACAAACACTAAAAATAAATCCAGCACTAGCTTTGTTATGAATAATCATCTCGGTCCTTATAGGTGTATGAGTCTTGTACGTCTTCTTGTACAAATTCCTCTTTCTTTTCCCAACCATTGGGCCAACCTCCATTGGCCTGTGTTGTGGCACCATAAGACTTGGCGGTACCATAATTTATATAATTTTGGGTAATGTCCCCTGTTTCTTCATCGAGCTCATCTTCATGGATAAATCCACATTTTTCTTCACTTGTTTCCTCAGGGTCTGCCCAGGGTTGCTTCTCTCCTGAGGCAAATATTGCATAAAATATAACTCCGCCATAATGGACTAGGGCAGCGATCAGGAAGACATACTGCCACTCTTCACGTGACTGCAGTGACAAAAGTGGTACTGTGAGAACAAACTCCCCATGTTTGCAAAGGCTAACATCTTCTCTAAAAGCTTAACCATCAAGCTTTTCATAAAAGGCTATCTTTAGGGAAAACCACTATTCTGATTACATAAAGCAAATACTAGGATAGAAACTTTCTATAACATTATAACTTTCATTATTTAAAAAATTTAAATCTAATGTGAAATAAAACTCTAAAATATATCTATGGTCTGCTAGTTTTTTAAATATTCATAATCTCTTTTCACTTCCATTGATTTACTTATTTTTCTCTCATTCCTTTCATTTCTTTTCTTCTAATAAATCATGAATCTCTACATATGAAGATAAATAGCTGAAATTATATTCTAACACTGATAACTGCAGAGGAGTCTGACTTGAGGTTTGCCCATAAAGCTCAGAAGATTTCTGCTTGCCTCTTCTAATAAGCTAGGAGCAAAAGAGGTTTTTTGTTGTTGTTTTGTTTTGTTTTTGTTTTTAACTACATCAAGAATATCAGAAATTTTAAAAGGTATCCAGAAGCATATCACTTATTGGTTGAGAAAGAGGGTTCACTCAGAGGTCTTAGAGAGATATTTTCTTCTGAGCCTCAATTATCTCCCATATTTAGAGGTATGGTGACTGAACCAGAAAAGAAATGCCAAAGTGAATATATTAACCTTTTCCCCAACCATGAGAAAGTATCTTCTACAAGTGAGAACACCCCCTGTTTTGTCCATCTTACCTTATTCTTTGTCATTGCACCAACAATGATAGGGCAAACCATTCCTGACAATGTGCCAACGCCATTGGAAATGCCCATTAAGATACTGGCATATCTTGGAGCAATATCCAGGTGATTAACATTGAAACCTGAAACACACACACAAACTTTGACTCAGAGAATCCAAAACCTCTTAGAAGTGAATGCCTGTAGACTATCCTCTACCATACACATCACCCTCCTTAAAAGATACTAGGTACACAGCATGTGCTTAGTAACTGCTTTTGGATCATTAAGCTTAGGGATATAATAAAATAAAAAGAGGTATAATTTCTTGTCTAGTACTTAATATATGATGCTCACTCCACAGGGAGGAGGGGAAAATATGTTCTCTTAACAACCACCACCACCACAACAACAAAAGGGAGGGTTAGCAGGGAGGAAGTGAGTAGTAACAAATCTAAATAATGATTTCTAAATGTTTTATTTCTTTTCCTGTGGAAATATGCTGAGTAAACTTTCTCAACAGTCAAAATATTAAAGAGGAAAGAAGCATTAGATATATAGGTAGATAGGTAAATAGATAGATAGATAGATAGATAGATAGATAGATAGATAGATGATAGATAGATAGATAGATAGATAACTTTTATCGCCAGCCCAAATCAGATGTCACAAGTACAAATTTAGATAAACTTTTATCGCCAGCCCAAATCAGATGTCACAAGTACAAATTTTAAAAAGGTATGTTACCAGATATAGCGAATCCACTGAATCCCACTGCCAGTACCAAGAAGGAGATAGCTACCCCTCTAGTATGAGAATAGCCGACGACCAGAAGCAGTGTTGCTTCCATGCCAAAACCTTTAGAAACAAACACATGAAAACACTTCAGATATTTGTGTAAAATTTTCCAATGAGCCAAAACTGCTATAAATGCTTATATTTAGTGACATAGCAAACCTCTTCAAGAAGTCTATCTTAAAAATAATAACTAATAATTTACACATAGAGATTACTGAAAGCTTCATTGTGTTTTAATAAAAACATCAAAAATAACGATAACCTTCAATCACAGGAGGTCAAATTCATTATGTGGTTATTTAAAACTAGGAGTTATAAAACTCTGAAAATGGGAAATGATTCTAGATGAATCATGAAGGCACAAATTTAACTACATATGTAACATGCATAGAAAAAGTTACCCATGTAGATCAGAACTTTGTGAACTAAAAACATGTCCTTACCATCACTTATGAACTTACCACCACAATTCATGATCTTTCTTACTGTAGTAGTTGAAAGAATTTGCTTGCTTCTTAGGAAATCTGCAATTTGTCCTCCAATAGGCACAATAATTGTCATCACTAAGTGTGGCACAGCAGATAGCATGCCAACCTGATGGAAAATAAAAAGGGGAGAAATATATGTGACCATAAGCAATGTGGGCAATTTAACAATCTTGGTTTTCTGAGTCCATCATAAACACTTATTGGACAAAGGAAGGAAAAATACTGTCTCCAAAAGACAACCTACTCATTCCTAGAATAAGTAACAACATCCACAGAATAAAGAGGATAGGCTAAGTAAATTTATTTTACTGGATCATTTTTTATCTTCCAGAAGAGAATACTTTTTTTCTGTGATATGAGTCAGTAAATTTTGAGTTCATGAATAAACTATCCTGAATCTTATCAGAGTGATTCACGTTTTTGTATACATTTTATATTCTTAAATATGTTGCAAAAATTAATCATTAGAGAGAGGAGTGGAAGACAGAGCGACAGGGAGAGAGACAGAGAGGGAGACAGTGGGATGAGGGAAAACACATTTGAAAAAACCTTGAAGAGGCTGTATCTTAAATTTATTTTTTAATTCATAATAAGGTTAAAGGAACTTTATTGTACTCTAAGTATAAATCTCTTATGAGTTTTATACTTTCATACATTAAGAGCCCAGAAAATACAGATCAATTTTTTAGTTGTATGCATTTTATATGTCAAATATTAATATTTAGTCACATTATCATACAGTGGAATATAGTTTCTGTATTAATCCCATACCAGGTAGCCCAATCAAAAATCTAACCTGTTACATCCACTTAACACACATTTTTTGATAAATAATTATGTGCAGGGCACTGTTCTCTAGGCATTATTGAGGCAGGAAGTATAAATAAAATGCACTTTAATCCTGTATTAGCACATACATGGACTCAGTAAAATTTAAATACAAACATAAGGAAGTTTTTTACTAAGTATAATTTTAAGCACAGTTCCTGGCAAATTGTAACTACTGGAAAAAAGTTTATTTGCTATAAATACATCTTTCAACTTAAATTATTGAAGGTTCTAGATAAATACTGTGTTTTATTTTACAATTGGGTATAGTGTGGTGTCACGACCATGGACTTGGGTTATTGTGATGATTATTTGAGACAGTGAATGACTCTAAAATAGCTTAAATGTCCAAGCTATTTAATTCTGTCTTTCATTTCAGATGGAAATGTTTTACATTATTATTATAGTTTATTGTAGAGCTTGGATTCAGAACCATGTCAGCCTAGATCCATAATCCACAGTCTATTTCCTTTATCACTTCCATTACACATTTTTCAAATAAGTCAAGAGACTTTTTTTTTAACAGGATAATAAAAATCTTCAAGTCAATCTATGTGTGTAGAATTTATTCACGATTTTAGTTAAAATATAATAAGTGAATCAAATCAACCCATGTGGTTAATGTATTTAGTTTTTATAAGATATCATTGTTTTTACTCTAGCATTTTCAATTAATTGGAGCTACAAGGCCAGAATGACCAGACAGTCTCATTAACATCAGTTGACTCCTTCCCTCTCCCCCATGAGACCTAACTTTGTTAATAGCCTCTCAGTGTCATATTTGTCCTAGATTATGAAAATGGACTCACACTCCAGTAGCCTTTGTTGAGAAGTATAACACCTCTCAGAGATCCCAAGGGCTACCCTGAAATGTTTGATCAGCTCCAGGGAGAAGAGCAGGAGAAAGCAGCCATTCTTCTCAGCAATGGAGGAAACAGTTTCCTTAGAAACAGTGATTACAAAAGAGCTCTTAGAATAGCTACTCCTAAACTCAGGTTTTCTTCAGCTCCAGGCCTCAGATAGTCTTTCATGTAGAGACATAATATGAATAGCAAGCCCAGCTGGACTTATGTAATGACATGAAGAGAAATGGCAAGCCCATTGCCAGCAAGACAAGTGTATTCAGGACTCAGCAAAGCGCCTGGCACAGAGATGGCATTCAACAAATAACTTGTTAAATGCTTCAATGAATATGTGGTTTACCTGGATTTGAATGGCATAGTAGGAGGAATTGAAGCATAAATCAAAGGATCTGGACTGCAACTTGATTCTGTCATTTATTACCAGCTTGGCCTTAGGCAATTTAAATATCTTCCCTAGTTTCGGTTTTCCCATCAGTTCAATAGAAATGGCGATAGTTATTCATATATTCAGCCAAACAGGTTGTTCATGAGTCTGACAGCATCTTCTAAATTTCAAACCTTTATATTTATATAAAGTAGTAGTATTATGTTCATTTGATCCTTATAGAAAATCTCAAAATGATCATAATTTCATAGCTATAACACATGTTGGTAGGATTAAAATGCTGTCTTGGAATTAATATCATCCCCCCTTTTTGGCTACACCACCAAGCTGTGAATTCTTTTTTTTTTTTATTCGTTTATTTTTTATTTATTTATATATATTTTTAATTAGCTTCAGGTGTACAACAAAGTGCAATAGTAATACTTTTTACCCCTCAAAGTGACAACCCCCCTCCCCCAATTCTCCCCTCCCACTCCTCCCCCGCCATATCATACTATCTATTACAATTCCTTTGACTCCCTTCCACCATATAATCCACATCCCGTGACTGTCTATATATTCAATTACAGTTGGCCAAGCTGTGAATTCTTGAGGACAGGGAATTTGTCCTGAATGGTTTTGTCTCTGAATCACACCCAAAACTTTGGATATCATGTTCAATGAATTCTTGTTAAATCAATAATTTGGATAAACAACATACAAGAATGCTTTCAGATATATTTTGCTATCCTCAAATCATTTAGCCAAGCAGATTTCTGAAAGCACTGAAGAAGAGTTAGGTTTGTAATTATATAAATCAAATTCCATCTTAATAAAATACCTTGTTATTCACTGGTATTTTGCCTCTGGCCTGAGACTTAAAGTAAGTTATATTTAATTGCCTAGAGAAGGGTACACTGCTGCTCACCCCAACTGGGAGGTAAACTCCATGAGGGTAGAGATATGTCTCTGTTTTGTCTGTATTTTTAGCAACAAAGAGCAATTTCTAGCAGACACGTGAATGCAGTAAACACTCAAATATCTTACTTAGTCTTTGTTTCTTGGAAGATATTATTGAATAAATAAATGAATTAGGTCATGAAATTTAGAAGATAAAATCTTGGCAAAGGAACTTAATATTCACTTAGGTACAAAAACAATGTATTAGTTAAATAAAGATAATTTTTACATACCTTGCTGATTTCAAATCCAAAGACTTCCTCAAAATATGCTGGCTGACTAATCAGCAGTAAATAAAAAGTCCAGCTTCTGCAGAAGTTCGCAACAATTATTGCATAGACCGGCATAGATGTAAAAAATTTCCTCCATGGTGTCTTGAATTTCTGAAATCCCAAAAGCAGAGCCATTCCATTCATTTAAAATATATTCTCACTAAATAGGAATGATAGGAGCTTTGTATCTTCAGGATGTGTATGTTAGGGCATGAGTAGGAGGCAGGCAAGAGGTAGTGAGTGAATCATTAATTGTAATAGTCCAGTTAACCTTGGCTGCATGAATAATCACTGGAAGAGGGAAAAGAGATATCCTCCTCCTCTTTTGATTAAATGGTTTCACTGTTAAGAATATGCAAAATTCCATATTTATAGAAAAATAATTCCAAAAGCATAGATCTTAGTTTCCAAGATTTTTTTTTTCCTTTTTTGGCAGTGATAAATCATGCCTCTGCTAAAACTCATTGCCAAATTAATGACCTTGTCGACATCCAATATAGTTTGTATAAAATGTTAAAAATTCAATGCAGTCAATGTAGTCATTATAAAAATAAGGAAAATTAACAACGCAATATTTTAGACCTGATCTAAAGACAATGATACCACTACTTATCTATAAACCCTCTTGATAGCCAGTGGATATCAGTATAAATTCTGTGACACTGACATGCAAGGTTCTATAAAACTCACATGGTATATATACCTGGTTAAAGCATTTGGCCACCCAGCACGCCATGGCACATCACAAGTACAGTCATGCATCACAAAACAATGTTTCAGTCAATGATGGACCACATATATAAAGATTATAAAGGAGCTAAAAAAAATTCCTATTGCCTGGTGATACCATAGCCATCCTAATGTCATAGTGTAACACACTGCTTGCATGTTTGTGATGATGCTGGTGTAAACAAAGGAATACACTTCCAGTTATATAAAAATATAGCACATACAATTACAGTGGTAGGCCATACCATCTAGGTTTGTGTAAGTATACTCTATGGTGTTCTCACAACAACTAAATCAGCTAATGACACATTTCTCAGAATGTATCCTGTCTTTAAGCAGCACACAACTATTGTTATTTATGATATTCAAGATGTTCAAAATTAACAACCTAAACATGACCGACTTTGCTTATAACACCCATCAAAAAATTACACGTGGTACACTTAAAGATCTTGTATACACCCTCATATATAGAACAAGTATCTTCCCCTAAGACTAAGTTTTACAACTTAAAAGTTTTTCACATTTCCAAACACTTTCTCAATTATTTTAAACACCAACACACTGTTTGGTGAAAAAAACAATGTGCTAAAATAACTTTGTTCAATTCTAACTTGGGACCTTTGACCTGACCCAATTAGTAAAAGAGGAGGCAAACATTTTTTTTACACAGATTGGTAATTCTTTTTTTTTTCGATATAGAACCTCATAATTACTAGTATTGATTGTGAATCAAAATAGGCCTTTTAAAGTTCACTTTAAAAGCAATATAGTAGGAAGTTATATTGTGGTTATCACAAATATATATATATATATATATATATATACTATATATAGGAAAAGAAAGAAGCAAAAGAAACAAACAAAAAAAACAGAAACCTGTCCTAAAAATATACAATGAGTACTATATGGCTTTGAATAAAAATTTCTAGTGACAGTATCACAGATGGCTTAGAAAAATGCAGGCTTTTTTAAAAATTCAATATATTCTGGGAAAATGGTATCAGATGAATACATTTATTGACCTATAAGAAAAATTGCCAAATACAAAAATGTCTGCATTATATTATTATGTTTGTATATTAAATAACTTTAGAATACTATTCAAAGTAAATAAATTTTTTCCTGCTGGGAAGGTGTTTCTTTTACTTACACCATGATCATCTCCATACAAATTGTATTCTTCAGGTTGCAAAACACTTTATTAAATGTAAGAGAAAAGTGTCTAATTTTATGCCTTAAAAATTATTGGGGGCCATTGGACAGTTCATGGCATTCTGATAACATTCTATGTACAGAACTGGCTGTTTGTATCACAGGTGTATTTAGTTTATAAAAATTCAGCAAGCTGCTTGCTTATGATTTTGTGCATTTTTCTCTATGTATGTTATATTTAATTTGTTTTTTTAAAGAAAAAAAAAGAGGCTTAAGAGACATTACAGTTAGCTGCAATGTGTGATCTTTAATTGGACCCAGACTCAAAACAAATAGCTACAAAAAACATAGAAATATAGACTAGGTATTAGAATCTGGACTGGATATTATAAATTTGAATATGATCTCAGTATTAAATAGTGTCAGGAAATTATTTTTAATTATATTAGGTATGATAAAAATGCTTAGATTGTAAAGGACAATATGTTTATTTTCCTAGAGATCTAGAGATACATGTGAGGGATTTACGGCTGAAGTGTTTTGATGTCTCATTCACTTTGAAATCATTCAGCAAAGAAAAGTGAAATATGAGTAAAGTAAGATGTTTATAACCGTTGCTCCTCCACAGTGGATAGATGGGTATTCCTGTTACTGTTCTTACATATCAAATATGTTCACAACAAAAAGTTCAAAATAACTAACACACAAGGTCTATTCCAACCTTATCTCATTTAAAAATTTTACTATGAAGCTACAGGAAAGTAAAAAAAAAATATATTAGAAAGAAATAAAATATTGTGTTTAGAAAAACCAGTATGGTATAGAAAAATGGGGAGTTTGGGATTATCTATGCTATTTTATTAAAAACCAACTGGCTGTTCTTTTCGGGTTTGTTTCCAAAAACTGGTTTTCACTTTTCACTTAGACTAAATTTCTGATTGTTTTCTTAAAAAATTATGCCTGATCTAGACACACAGTCTCTCAAAAACTGGTAAATAAAAGAAGTATGTTTAACTAATGAAGATATAGACTGATAGAATTATTTTTGACTAGAAATTGAAGCTAAATCCTGAACTCACCACAGATCAGCCTAGGGGTTAGCTTCTGCTCAAGGCAACTGTAGCTGGTGGGCATCAGAATACACCATCAACACCCACCCCACTGCAACATGACCACTTGTTTGAGTAGCCACCATTAGAAAGAAATTATCAATCCATTTACAGAAGGAAACAGAGAGGGAAAAGTTCTAATGCCAGTCTAGTCTATTCGGCTCATGGAACAATAATACTGTAAGGATTATTTTTAAGTACTGAAGCCTAACTTCTAAATAATATTCAATATGGGATTTTTCTTATTTATTAAAGGCCAAGATATAACTTCAGCAACAATGAATGACAAACCTTTTTACCTAGAATGAGACATCAAAGACAAGCCTTCTCTAACAAATGAAGTAGAGAAGCAGAGCTAGAATAAAATACAATTAGAATAGGGGGAGGAGCCTTTAAAAGAAAGATGAGAAACATAATGTGTAAGGGGCATTGGTTTCTCAATCTGAGTATGTTACCTTCCAATTCTTAGCATAAGGAATTTGAGTTACAGATTAAGTGCTGAATTACTCAACCTGTCTGAATACATTACTTGTGCTTCCCAGTTTGTTTTTTTGTTTTTATGGTACCATTAGCTACTTATTAATTACTATTTATGATATATTAATGTCTCATGAACTAATAAAATATTTGCAATATTGACATAGAACTGCATTTCACTCTCTATAAACAGACCCTATCCAAGAAACCAAATCATAATCAGAAAAAAACTTTATAACATTATCTTTATAATACTTGATTTTTATAATAGTCCTGAAAAATGGTAACCTTTTTCAATAAAAGGATTATATTATTTTAAGAATATTTTTTCATGTTGGCATTCTAATGCTTTAGTATTTACTAAACCATATATAATATAAATATACGTATATAAAATCTACATTTAGGTCATTCAATAAACAAAAAATAAGCCTTTCTACGACTGTGTTAGTTAATTTGGCATTTTCTACAATCTAAAATTAACAACCATTCGTTGAATTTCTTTAAACCATGGACCATATTGAACTATTTTTAAAAACTTGCTTAGGTTTGTAAACATAGCTATAATCCAGGGCAAAATGTGAACATGTTTAACAAAGATAAAGAAAAAGTAAACTGCAGATGGAAGAAGTAGCAATCATTCCTAGGTAAGTCAGGAAATATGCATGAAGTAGAAAAAAATAATAATCATGATTGATACTAAATTAGTTTTGTTGAATAAGGATGGATAAAATAGTTTGGGTGGTTGAAGTGAGATGAAATGGAGCATAAGAATAAAAATATACACCATAATAAAGTTCTTACTTCCATTGCACCTAAAAGATTTGCACTCTCTCCAATGCTTTCTTCTATGTACCTACGTTCTTCATCTGTAATAGTAGGATGCTTTGCAGGACTCTCGTAAGACACCAAAAGCCAAAACATGTACCAGACCATTCCAAAGCTACCTGCAAGCAGGAGTTCAAAAGGAGGAAGTCAAAGAAAACCACTGCAAATCCTGCCATTTAACAGACATTTGCTGAAGGCTGGTCCTGTAGTTTTATCAGTTTGTCTCTGGTAACTAACACTGATACACAGAAAACTCACAACAAATAATTACTGAATGATATGGGCTGGAACATCTTCATACATCCAACAAACATTTACTGAGCAGTTACTTTTACAGGCACTCTGCTACATGACAGAAATACTATGAACAAGAGAAAACTCTAGTTCTCCAAGAATTTTTTCCTAGGAGTGAATTCTTTTATTATTTGCCTGTCTTGAATATATGAAAATGGCCTATATTTCCAGAGAAAAGAAAGCCCATTTTCCTCTACTGTTAACACTTCAAGATCTAGTAAACAGGCTATTAAATAAAATCTAGATTATTTTAGCCTGAGTAGCTATTATACATTTTTTTAAAAAATGGACTTCTGTAATTAATCTAGTAACATTTCCCACTGTACACCATGTGACTGTACACCATATTATTTTCAGTACGTTATTACCTATTGATCATTCTTTGGGAAGACGAAAGTTATGCGTTCTAATACAATGAACTGTTTGCAAGTTTGTTTGTTTTTCATTCCCTTTTTTATTTATCACTCTCACCATTAAAAATGCACTTATTGTGCAGTATAAATCTGGAAGCATTAATAATAGAAAGAATTTCAAGTGATTTCTTCTGGTTTCCCAGCAGCCAGCCATTTCGTTTTTGCCCTTACAGTTCTCTTCTTCCCATGAGTAACAATCTGAATGCCTCTGGTCTCCATGATATTCTATTTTGCTTGTTCAATCTCTAAGAAGAGTCCCTTAATACCAGAGTTTTTTATGTCCCATGCTTCCTTTAATTACTGAACATGATAGCAAACACAATTTTGGGTCAGATAGTGTATGAAAATTCAGTATAGTGTAGTAGTTGTGGAATATGATCTCTTAGATTCAAATCTTGGCTGTGTCACTCATTAGCAATATGATCTGGTCAGGAACTGAATCTCTACAAACCTCCACTATAAAATGAGGTAATAATATTTTTATGAGATTGTGCCAAAGAGAAGTTAAAGGAGAGGATGCATAAAGACACTAGCACAGTAGATGGCACAAAATAAGCACTTAATAAATGTAATTTAGAAATAATCATTACCATTAACTGAATGCATCTAAAGTGCCAGACACTCAGCTAATTGCTTTATATGCATTATCTTTTTAAACTTAAGGCACTATACAGGTCTTATCTTACTAAGTTTTAAAATATCAATGCCGAATGTGTGTCTCGAAGACCCAGTTTTTGTTACACACAGTAAGCAAGGAAGTATTATGATATGATAGTTTCAGGGTATCTAATATTTCAAATTTGTACCATTCAATGATAAATATTAAATAAATTATAACTTGAAATAATGAGGCTGGTTTTCATGAGTCCTTTCTGGAAATTAGTATCTTTGCTTTAAATCCACATCATGTCTTCAATTAAGTAACAGACGGAGGCACAAATCAGAGGAATGTAATGGATAGCCACTCAACTTGTACTACATAACCTATAAATAAGTGCTTTAAACTTCTTTGAATTATGAACTCTGGAAAATATAATGAAAGATATGGTTTAAAATCTGATAAAAAGATCTCCCCAGAAAAGGAAATAGGTATAAATACATGTATTTACAATTTAGGGTATTCACAAATCCAAAAGCCTTCCGTGGCTTTTGACCCCAGATAAGAGTCTCTTCTATGAAGTATATTTAATAACATTCTACAAGCACAAGATTGGTTCTGATGAAAACATTTCAAAATGGAAATGGATCATGGCAAATTTGGGAATAGCCAGATACTTTTCTGTTCGACCATATGACTTCATGAATCTTTCAGATTCTTGTGGCCACGATCAAAAATGGTATTAATCAATGACATATCAGTTGGAATCCAGCTCTCTTCTATACCTCCTTTCCTCATTATTAAAGAAGTGTCTTTTAGAGAGAGACTTTAAGGGTACTTTCAAGTGGTAAGCTTTCAGTTTCTGGTTAGAAAGTAAACAGAAAGGGAATTTGAACTTAGGGTTACTTGTCATTTATATTTCAATTTGGGGGCTTAATCTCTTTTAATTCTGGAGAAATGAGGACTAAAATGTACTGCTGTTGCTGCAGGTGATTGATAGATAGTACTTCATCACAAAATTGAATTGTTTTACTTTGCATGACCATCGCCATCCAGCTCTCTGCCCCTGTTCAGTCTTCAGATGGCTCGATAAAGGAAATGACCAAGAAAACTTGCAAAGAAGAGAAATGGGTGCTGCTTAGCTCTTTCCTCTTAACCAGCCTTGAATTAAGAGCTAATTTTACTTTTTTATTTCTAATCAAGGACAATATATGTCATGTATTACAAAGCTTCCATCAGCAATGCGGTTGTTATTTTAAACAATAAATAACAGTGTAGGGAAAATCATGGAATTAAACATTTTCCTTGATCTTGTCAGGGTTCTTAATGGAAAAAAATAAGAGAGTAAACATAGAAGTATGTTTAGTGATCTATGTCATTGTTTTAGCTTATGTACATTTCTTTTAAGTCTATTGTATAGTAATGTAACATACCATAGACATAGAATACTGAAGACCAGCCAGTATACTGCACAAGAATGCCAGCTAATGGCATTGCAATCACAGCTCCAGCATAGGAACCTAAAGTAGAAGGGTAAATGGGAGACAGGTAAGTGAAATCAATAAAAATTCTTCACTTTTTCTCATGTTCTTTGGTTGGCTAATACAAACACACACTCACACACTTGCATACTCAGGTACATGCAGTTACCCACCTCCAAATTTATATGTATATATATAATACAAAACACAAAAAGAAATAGAGGATTTAATGAGAACAAGAAGAATTAAAGACATTGAAATTGCGGTCAAAAATCTTTTCTTGTGTATACACACACACACACACACACACACACACACACACACACACACACATACACCAGGTATAACAGGCGAGGTTTACCAACTTTCAATTCTTATTCAAGTTGTTCCTAAACTTTTACCCACCACAACTATACTAGCAGACAGTACTCACCACAGAAGGAGGTAGTTGCCAATCTACTCCTCTCCAGAGGAGGGGCCCATTTGCTCCAAATCCCATGACATGCTGGGTAGGTGACGCCCTGCAATGGGGGAAGATGTGTATCACTATTTAGGATCCAGAGTCACTGGAAAATAAGCACATTCCCTTTTCTCATTCTGTTTCCTTAGAATGGGCACAAGGGGAAGCTGCTACTGATGGGCCTTTGCTGATTCCCTGAATGTCCATTTTTAAAACTTTCAGCCCCAGACCAGGTAAACCATGGCCCTTTTGTAGTGACCTGTTCAAATTCTCTCCACCCTTCAAGTTTTACTTCTACCTCAATTTTCTTCAGATTAAGGCAAAATAAATGATCTTGTATTAGTTCATATGCAATTCAGAATCTGCAATTCTGAACAGTTTGAGATTTTGGAAGGCCTTTTTGTGAAGCATTAGAATCAGTGATTCCCAAATATAAGGAATCCATATGAAAGAAGGCGAAGCTTTCGTCCTTGAAACTCATGCTTCCTAAAAGTATTGTTTAGGAGCCAGCTGAGTGGCGCATTGGTTAAGAGCTGGCTTGGGACACAAGCGGCCCAGGTTCGGATCCCACATATGAGGGCCAGTGACACTGTCCTCAAAAAAAAAAAAAAAAAAAGTATTGTCTAACACTTAAGACCTTTAAAATAGAATTTGTACTCTCTATCCACAGGTTTTGCCTCCTCAGATTCAACCAACATTGGATTGAAAATATTTGGGGAAAAAATGTTATGTTGTTGCTGATGTGTACTATGTAGTTTGGCCCACCATGGTTATATCATTATTTCCCAAACAATGCAGTATAAAAACTATTTACATAGCATTTATATTGTATTAGTTATTATAAGTGATCTGGAGATGATTTAAAGTATACGGGAAGATGTGTGTAGGTTATATGCAAATATACCATTTTATTATAAGGTACTTGAGCACCTTGAGATTTTGGTATCTGAGGGGTGTTCTAGAACCAATACACATTGGATACCAAGGAATGGCTGTAATTATCATTTTTCTGTTATTTTTGATGCTATCAAATTTTCCTTCTTTTTGGAGATAGGAGATTGTTTTCAGTGCCTTCATCTGATTTTCTATTCCCACCATAATTCATGGAAAGAGAAGGAAGAATAGGTAAGGCAATCATAAGTTTATAAATTATATTCTTTCAAAGGAAGCAGGCTGATAGAACAAAAGTAAATCACTAGAGTTAGATGCCCAAAGAATAGATTCAATGAAATCTGAAATCATGATTCAAAGGCAATAGGGACTTGGCATAAAACTCCAAAACAGGTATTAATTCGAGGTATTAATTTGGCATTATCAGCCAGCAAAAGACAAGACTCAAACATTTTTATTACAATCCATCAACAAAAGTGTTGTTCTTTTTTTATTTTTCAGTCAAATAGGCACTAAATATTTATTCAATACTACTTAATTCTAGAGATGAGGAGGTAAGAAGTCACAATTGTAATTTAGCATAATTTAAAGACACAATATCTGAGTGCCTAACTTTTCCAATTGTTTTTAGCCAATGTAGACATAACCAAATAAGACATTTATTTAGAGATCAAGGCAAAGATTGTCTGCTGGTTCTTAATAACATGCCAACCTTAAGATGATGTCATCCTGCAGTTCCATACCTCAACAAGTCCCTGCAATATCCTAACAAAGATGACACACCCATAATGCACTCTGGCTGCTGATGGGATTAGCATATTCAGGGTAGAGGTAAGAAGTATGGCAGCTCCAAAAACCCTGAAAAAGAAAGGGAGTTAATAGAGCTAAATTTCTCAGGTCAAGTTAATTACAAGCAATTTTAAAGTAGACTGTTTTTTTGGTGTTTTTTTAAAAGAATAAATATGTTTTGGACTTGATTAGTTAGCCACTGCAAATAGATACTTGGACTATCTTGAAATACTCGATTATTTGAAACACAAGAAATAAAAGAAGGAGCCAGTAAATCTGGTTATACTTACTTGTATTTATTTTATTCATAAGTGAAATTATAAATTGTAAATATTTAATGAATCATTGTATGTGTTTTTGGTCCCCATCTCAATTTACAATGTAAACTGCTTAAGGGCAAGTGCTTGTTTTCAGATACACCGTTATATCCCCAATACCTAGCACAGTGCCTGACACAAAGTAGATATTCACTAAGGAATTTTTTAAAAAAATAATAAATGCCTACATGGAGTTGTGCCTTACATTATAAAACTGTGTCCAACTTTCCTAGACTATGTATATCCATAAAAATTTTAATGATGAAATCATATTTTAAATGTCCCAGGAAATCTCATGATCAGATCCCACAGCACATGTTTTTATAATAAAATAATTATTACTTAATGTAATTAATATATCTGTCTCAACTTTTTCTTTTCTTTCTTTTTCCTTTTTTTTTTTTTTTTGTGCATATGGGTTGGTGGGGAGATTGTGTTTGAGGGATACCTCTAAGTGTATATATATATACACAATGATTCAAGAAAAGAACTACGGTGCTAACAATTTTATCCATCTACAAGTAAAAATTGCATTTCATCACTAAAAAAATTTTATAATGATCATACAAAGCAAGTAAAACCTCCCCATAACTGGGTAACTCCAGAAATATTCTCTTGGCACAGAAGTTTGGGGATACACTATCACTAATGAGCTCAGCTGTGTGTTCTGTGCAAGTTTTCTCAAGTTGAACATTAAGCCTGTAATTCAGTCAAAATTGGTTGCTTCAAAGAAGCTCTAATTCTTCCAGGGGGTACATTTAAATGCAACTGTGAAAGACCCAAGTTTCTGAAAGGGGGCTGGATTGTTATTAATCTGCTACTAAAATCTGAGAAATGACTTTACAAAGGGCTGAAGTGGATCAGCTCTTTTTCTATGCATCGTAGACTGGGTCAAATACTTGGATTTACTTGACTCAGTCTAACATCTGCCTGTCTTCAGCTGCTTCTCTCCACCGAGGTAGTCACTCAAAAGGTGAATGTTCTGTTCCATTCTTCTTTTGTGCTGTTTGCTGAATAGGGTATCTTTGGGGTTTTGTCAAAGAAGAATTTATTTCCTAAATGTTTGACTCAGAATAGAAACTTTTTATGTCTAGAAATAATGACTCCTATGAAAATGCCACATACCAAGTGACATTAAACTCCTGCCACATGTGGATTTATTGTTCAGAAAATAAATGCAAAAATCCCATAACCTGTCTTTGTAAACTAAGAATCCAAAATTGTTATAAAAATTGACTTAAAACATATTTTGATTCTTGATTATCCATTTTTAAGTTGAAAGAATTTTCACCTCTCTTCAGACTGCAATCCAAATATTCTTATGTGCAAACCCCAGAACACTTTGGAGGTTTCCTTTAGGGCTGAAAGGAAATAGGAGAGAGTATATGGGGCATGTTTCCTGAACCTCGTGGTAAATGGCGCATGCTCCCAAGGGCCAGTGAGGTAAAAATGTCTTTTCACTGTTCTGGGAGTTTGAGTGTGGTACCTGTGCAACAGAGAGGATAAAGGCAGAAAGGGCAAATGACACAGGACTTCTGGTCACATGAGTAGACTGTCTTGGGATTGGCAAACTTGTGTTGACTGTATCTTTCTGTAGATCCATTCCACTTTGCTTATTATGATCGATAACAATGAGACTGACTGCTTAAGGCTTTAAGGATAGAGCAAACCAAAGCTACATAATGCTACAAGGTTTTTAAAAGTGTTGATATGAGTTATGCATCCACCCCATCCAGCCCTTTGGAAGAATTCTTTCAAACTGTCATCCATGAGCCAGCTGCATCAGAATTCCCTGGAGTGCTTATTAAAAATGTAGATTCCTCACTCCAGACTTTTCAAATCAGAATGTGCTGGGAGTGAAGTCTGGAAGGTGTGCCTTAATAAGCAGTCCAGATGATCATTTGGCATGCTAAGGTTTGCATAAATAAATAAATAAATAAATAAATAAATAAATAAATAATACTGTAAGGTTTTTATTCATGTTTGTCTAATATATGAGCCTTCTCTTCTAACAATTATTTTGAAGGTATGATGCATGAAGTTCATTTTCTATGAATATAACTTTCAGTCATTCCTTTTCTCTACCTCTTTTGAAGGGTTTTTAAATACTGCTATCTCTAGATAAGCTGGAGAAGGATGAAGTGCATCCATTCTCCACCTTGTTTTCTCAGTCCCCACACTGTTGATATTTTGGGATGAATAATTCTTTCTTGTGTGATGCTGTCCTGTGCTCTGCATGATGTTTAGCAACGCCCCTAGCCTCCATGCACTAGATGCCAGTAGTAGCATACAGCCCCAAGTAATGACACCAAAAATATCTCTAGCAATGTTGAAATGTCTCCTACTGATTCAGGAGAGCTGAACCAATTATGAACTATTTGTTGAGTGTCCACTATAGTCAGTTCTAAATTTAATCAGTGCTTATTCAACTTGCTAGCACTTCACATAAAATCTACAACCACCTAACAACCCAATGATATTGGTACTCTTAACATACCCATTTTATAAATGAAGAAACTAAGCCTGAGACAAGTGAAAACACTTGCACAAGTTGTTAACCAATTCTAAGTGGAGGAGCCCTGTGTCCAAATCTAGTCTGATTCTAAAGCCAGTGGGTTTGGTCACTAGGATTTATATCTGATGATGTACATTATACATTGCTAGTAGTTTATTTCAAGGTTTTAATTGTAAATTTAAAAAATAATCTTCACAAAGCTACTTGAAATCACCCTACTACTCCTGATAAAATGTTCATAGATCACTTACAATGTTTACCTTCTACTCTTGCCCCAAAGTGTTCCAAATTATATAATCTTATGACATTTGTAAATGCCTCCTACTTTTAAGTTCCTTAATTACTTAAAGCATCTTTTATTCTTGTTTATGATGCAATTGTTATTGCATCATAACAATGCATTGATTTTTTTTCTAACTATTTAAGAATAAAATCCATCAAACTTTCAGAACCTCATCTTCTTTTTCAATTTTATGTAACTGGTATACAAATTAATATCCAAGTAAATGAAATTCTGGTTATCAATATTATTGCCCAATATGGGAAGCCTTTACACCTTTTCTTGCTGTATTACACACAGCGAAAATTGAAGCAGCCATTTCATTCAACATATTCAACATTCATTTATGCATTCACACTCCAAATCTTTGTGAGACTATATTTAGAGCAGGGTATTGTGCTGAAGAGGAGAAGGGTGCTAAAATTTACAGAGTGCTTACTATACTTTCTCCACCTACATTAATTAATTAAATCCCCATGACAACTTTCTTCTCATTTTATAAATATAGAAATGCACACAGAAAGTTTATGCAAGAAAAAGGCAAGCAGTGGAGCTGAGATTTGAATCCAGGGCTCTCTAACACGAAATCTGTGCTCTTTCATCTATAAAATGCTACAAGGCACTCAGAAAAGGACAAGAATGGCCCTTGGTGTAGGTGGAGAGAGAAAGAGACAAGTATCCAAGAGACAATTTATGTCAAAGGCTATAACAGGGTACAAATGGAAAGCCACAGAGGAAGAAATCTATTCCAACAGGGGTGACCAGGAAGCAAGCCTTTCATAGGGAAACTTTCAAGTTTGACATTGGAAAATGAAGGGAAAAAAAGAAGAAACGAATTCCAAAATAGAAAATGGATCAGCAAAGGTTCAAAAAATGGAAGAGATTATATTATATATCAGAAACTAGGCTCGTATTGAAAATGGCTGGACATCACGGGACAGGTGATAGAAATAAGAACATGAAGAGTGAGATGATGCATAAGGATGGTGTTGGGGTCGAGGGGGTTGAGGAAAGGTAGATAGGATAAGAGGAGAAGAGCAGAGTCCATAAGTCCCTGACATCTTGGAAATGATGGAGTTTAGGGTCTTAGAGAATAATAGATGATCATGCCACTAAGGTGAAGTAAAGATGAAGCTTACAAGAACCTAAAGGAGAGGGAGCTATGAAGCCAGGGAGACAGAAGATGATCAGGATTCATGTAAGTTAAGGAAAGATGATGGTTGACAGAGGAACAAGGGGCCAAATCACTAATGGTAGTAGGGAAAAAGAAAGTGACAAATATGGTACGAAATTTTGTCACTAAATCTGACTGTGTCACTTGATAAAGGTGTGATGGGAAGTTACTAACATTGTAGGCTTCTGGTTAGTTGTCTATAGCAAGGGCTGTGCTACGTAATCGTGAGGAATGTGGCTTCTAGGACCAGACTCCCTGGGTTCAAAGTTCATTTCTGTTACTTAGTGCTTGAGTTATTTAGAGCAGTTTATTTTACTATTTACACTTCATTCCTCATCTACAAAATGGAGATATTAACAGAAACTATGAATTATTACAAATAAAGCACCCAGAAGAATGTCTGGCATATTCTAATCACTTAAGGGGTGTTAGGACTTGTACAATGATAATAATACATTATATTTCATAGGATCTCTGTGAAGCTAAATGAAATAATGTACCTAAAAGGCTTAGCCTGGTGTCTGCCACATAAACATAAATCCATAAATGTGAGTTGCTCAGGTGAAAATAATAACAGCCAATGGTTATTGAACTGTTAGTATGTGCCAGTCACTGTTGTAGATTCTTATGTTAAATGAACAACAGCAATATTAGAAAGCTACTAATGCTATCCTTATTTCATAGATAGAATAACCAAGACCCTGTGAGCTTAAATGACTTGCTAAGGTCACATAAATACTAAGTGGAGAACTATGGTTTATATTTACTCAGTCTGGTTGTAGATCCTAGATATTCAATCACTACATTCTACTGTACTTTAATATCACCAGAACTAATACTAGTACTAGCAGTGCCAGCACCAGAAGATGAAATGAAATCTCTGAAAGACAAAAACATTTCTGAAAGGTAGATGGCCGCAGCAGTGGGGAACAGAACAAATCTCGACCCCATAAAGTAAGTAAATGTAGAGGCTCATTAAGGGAGGGTTTGACTTTTTATGAATAAAGCCTAGGTTTCAAAACAAATGGAAGAAATAGTAGAACTGAGTATGGAAAAGAAGTTCCAGAAAGTAGAATAGCGTAGCGATTTCCAAATTTTATATGTGATAATCACCCTAGCTGGTTTGTTCAAACACAGATTGCTGGGCACCAGCAAATCTGATTCAATAGATTTGTGTGGGGACTGAGAATTTGCATTACTAACAAGTTCCCAGGTGCTACTGATGTTACTTTTCCTGATTTGCGAATCATTGGTTTAGTAGTATGCTAGACACTCCTCCTTCTAGACATCATAAAAGGGCACATCTGGGGCAGGGGCAGACGCACAATGAAAAGGGCTAAACACAGCTGAAATAAGGGACTTAGCTTTTACTATAGAGGGGAGTGTCAGGGGTGGAATGGAATCACCTACTAAAATGGACAACAGGGCCGGCCGAGTGGCACAGTGGGTAAGAGCTGGCTTGGGATGCCAGCGGCCCCGGTTCTGGTCCCACATATGAGGGCCGGTGACATTGCCCTCAAAAAAAAAAAAAAAAAAGAAAAAAAAAACTTAAAAGGGACAACATCTTTTGCAAAACACAAATTGCAATTAGATCATTTGATCAAGATCCAAAGTGAAGTTTGCTGGCCAGGTTTTAACTGTCCTCACTGACCAAATTGACAAAGCAGCTGCCATATTTTTCTTAAGGATATACAAACAGCATGACATAATATTAGTCAAGAATACACTGTATGACTTCAAATTCCACCTCTAGTTTCTTACTAGGTATGATGTTGGGCAATTTGTTATTACTTAAATTCTCTAAGCTTCAATGTCTACAGCTGTAAAATGGAGAGAAGTTCTCATAGCTCAAAGGATTGTCATGAAGAAGATTAAAGGAATCAATTATGAAAGAGACACTGCCTGGTTCATAGTAAATGGTTTATAAGTATCAGCTATTATTACATAGAAATTTCTTAACATTCAATACAGTTTTCAGAGAATTGTTAGTCTTTGTCCCTTTTTTCCAGAATGTTTTTTCGCTGATTAAATAATGCTATTTCTATGTCCATGGAGTCAGAGTTGTTCCATGTCTTCCTGAAATTCTAGCAGCTTAAGTTCATGAAAACACGTAGTGGGGAATTCTATCTTCCATTCTGAAGGCATACAGAATCTATCAACATACATTAGCCTGCCTCTCCACCTGTGCTTCAATAGTTGATCTAAAATATCAAACAGGAAACATTTTTTTTTAATTGATAGCTTTCTCTAAATCAATTATACCTGTCTTGGTATCCCCTCACTCTTACCCCCAATACTTCTCTTACACACAGATACTCCTCTTTTCAAGCTCATCTCTCATAGATATTTCTAAAGCACTCTTATAAAACTTAAACCAAGATATCATGTGTTTCTCCATACTCTAAGTTATTTGAGTCTCTTGGAGAATATAGTTCGGGTCTTCATTGCACTTCTTCAAAGCAAAAGGTTTTGCATATGTTACTCTTTCACACTTTTGTATAAATACTTTAAATAGAGGGCAATGAGGTCTGGCCGAGTGGCTCAGTTGGTTAAGAGCTCACTCAAGAGTGTGAGCTCTGAGCAACAGGGTCGCCGGTTCAATTCCCCCATGGGCCTGAGCTGAGCTGCCACTGAGCTCTCAACAGGTGGCAGGATGGCTCAGCTAAAATAAATAAATAAATGGCAATGTTAACTTCCCTTCCTGAGGTATATGTTGGTAATAACAGATTTTTCTTCTTTGAACCTTCTTTATCCTGATATCTCTTTCAATCAGTTGACCATTTATTTGTTCTTCAGCTTTTAATGGGGGACAAACTGCTGTTCTGGGTATCCTAACAACCCTAGGAAACTCAGTTACTTTCATAGAAAAACTGTAGAATGGCAGCTATGGACTAGAATTTAGAGTACCTCTGTGGAGAAATCCTTACTTGAGATATTTTTTGCTAAGTTCAAATACATGGCTCAGTCTGGTCTCATCCTTACGTCTTCCAAACAACACTGTAATCAACAGCCATTACACTTTCTGTTCATCCCAGCATCCTGGTGAGCCTCTGAAAACACTGTCTCTGAGGCTCTGCTTTCAAAATTAAATTAGGTTATAATGCTCTAGAGGTGATATATTCTCCTTATAAAAATCTCATCATTTATCAATACTTAATGTAGTTGTGTATATTGCATTATGCTTGACAGTCATCATTTTTGTTTGGCCTGATGTTATAAAAACAAACAAACATGAGAATTGAATATATTTTTTTATATCTCAACAGACAGAAGAAAAATGGATTATATACCAAGAGATGTTTAATATTCATGTGAGTTTTATTATCCCTAGCATTGGTCTTAACTTTGACACATAATTGCAATTCACAGCACTGCTGCCCTGAAAACAATATCTACCATAATAGGTTTTTCAAGTTTATCCTCTTTCAAAAAAACTTGTTTAAAAAGCAAAATCATGCAAATAAATCTTCTAATTATTCCACAGCCATTCTCTTTCCTATGGACACATCCCAGCACTAAGTAATGTATATTTTATTGTTTTTTGTTTTGTTTTTAGCTGAGCCATCCTGCCACCTGTTGGCAGCTCAACGGCAACTCAGCTTGGGCTGGGCATCGAACCGCTGTTGCTCAGAGCTCAGCTCGCACTCTTGAGCGAGCTCTTAACCAACTGAGCCACTCGGCCAGCCCAGTAATGTATATTTTAAGAGTCTGTATAATAGATTTTCTTTAAGAACATGCATCATAAACCTATTCAAGAGGAGAAATCTGTTTAGTAAAAAAGAACATCATTTGAAGTCACACACAATGGGATTCATACCCCTCCTCTTCCTCTTACCAGTTAGTGATATTTGGGAAAATAACTGCTATTTTGTGTTCAGTTTCCTTATTAATGAAGCAGGTATAAGAATGTCTGCCTTATAAAGTATTTATGAAGAAGGAAGGTGATATATATAAAAAAGTTTAGTGATACGTATATTTATTATTCTATTTAATTCTAATTTCATCTGCCTCCTGAAATGGAGAAGTAAGGCAATTAGAAGACGATTCATAATTCATATCCTCCTCTTTCTTCCCACCCCCAATATAAATGTACTATTTAGGGAGAGATGAAAATTTTATCCCTGAATGACCTACTTCACATTGATTAAAAAGCTCTTCTGATATTCACTCACCCCCCCCTCCACTTTACATGGTTAGAGTATCTCTTCTGTGTTTCCACTCAATTGAGGAACCTTTCTATTTTTCCCCATTTTAATCTAACAGCTACATTTCTAGACTCTTTTTAACTACAGGAAAAGAGAAGGCTGTTTTCTCTTCCATCATATAAATTAAACAATTATGTTACTACATGACTGCAGAAGGCCTAAAGAGAACATTTGTGTTGTTTAGGCTCATTTTTACAATCCTATTGTCTTTTGAAATTCCACTGTGGATTTTTTCAGGTGCATTTTCAATGTTTGTCCATAGGCTAAAGGTTAACTTTTATGACATGTCAAATAATTATGTAGTTTATCTGAGAACATTTTAATAAATTTGTGACTTATAGAATAGAAAATTAATGCTGTATGCAATACAATTAAACAATTACATATTTGTAAAATTAACCTGACTTCTAATTTACATTCTGGGTTTCTGTTTTGTTTTGGGTTTTTTGCTTTATAATCCATTTCAATTAACTTACTTAAGGTCTAAACATCATATTTTTTCCATGTAAAGGTAAGTAATATATGGGAAAATAAAGAAATGCATTTTACATTAAAAAAAATTTTCTAGAAATAAATTTCCCCAAATAAATATTTGCCCATTTTTATTTTTTGAATTGTGAACCTCAGTTTCCTATATCAATCAGTATTTATATCAGTATATTTATATCAGTCAGAGATAAGCCATCGATAATTGGGCTGAGAAAAAAAAATACAAAGAAATGTGCAAACTAAATATAAAAAATCTTAAGTTTTCTGTGACTGAAGGATAGGATTAGAAATTGATGGGTGTTCTCAATTTCTCAAAGAACATCACTATACTCTTTGTGAAATAAAATAAGGGCCATTTGATAAGATGGCTTTTAAAAATGATAAACCATTTGAAAGCTATTTAAAATTGTTTTCCTTTATGATTTCCTCTGCAGCAAATGACATATTAAAATAAATTCAATTTCCTTATTTTCAAGTTAAAACCTAATTTCTACTTGCTTTTTCCCTGCATATTATACATATATACACACATATACACACCTCTTTCCTCTTTTTTGTCTTACAGTGTAAAATGATTATATTTTCTTATAAACAATCATTTTTAAAACACTGGTATGTGTGCCTGTGGGTGGGTGGGTGGGGGTGCAGGAGGCTCTATATTAATAAAAAGATTGCCCAAATTGAGAGGCATATAGTATCCCTGATACAGAAATGTTTGGAAAAGCAGTTGCTATTGTTGAAAATCTGTACCACACCCCACTTGATTAACATTCAGTGTGGACCAGAGTGAGTTAGCTGTGAAATTCTCAATCATGTATTTTTTTTTCTATGACCAGAACCACAAACACCCTAATATATCAAGCCCACTCCACAAGGATTTGCCCAGAAGAGGTGGCAGAAACGCCAGTAAATTGTCACATCTACAGCTTATATCCATTTTCCCTGAATCAATCAATCAATCAATCAATCAATCAATCAATCAATTTCCATTTGGGCAGTGTACTTAACAGGGAACTACTGTTCCTCACCCCAGGTGTGGCACTAATCCTTTCCTAGAGGGTCTGCAGAAATAGACTGATTCAGCCTGTTTAATCTATTTAATCTAATCAAATCCGTGCTCGGGCACCTCCCTTTGTCACATCTGATGCCCCTACTCCCATATTAAAAAAGGAATACACAAGCACAAGCCAGCCCGCTGGGTCCCTTGGTACATCATTAAGTTGTAAAAATGACTTCATCACTCATGTCAGAGAAATTAGACAGCCCCAATAGTGGCATATGGTAGCGAGGAAATCGTTCTACCAGCTGCTCACCTGACTCCTCCCTCAAAATCATGCCCCTCCCCTCCAGAGGCTGCCTCTGCACTGCGGTTGTAGGATGGAGGTAGTATGATGTGGCAGCCACCGATGTGGCCACCGATGTGGCAGCCACCAGAAAGCCAGAGCTAAGCTAGTAAGGGGTGAGAGGAGAGGAGAATGGAAAGAGAGAGGTGCTGAGAAAAAAAGCTCATGTCAGCAAGCCACGTGCAAGCTCTTCAGGGACCCCTCCCACTCTTGATCTATCTATTCATCTTGTGGAAAGGGCATTTTCTTTTGTCAGGGAAAAAAAAAAAAAAGGCCTCGCCTGCATTGCCCTAGATACCTAACCTATAGGGCCCACAATGGGAAGGCAGCTAGATGTTTGATAGGCAGCTAGATGAGTGAGATAGAAATTGTCACCTCTGGCCCTAAAAGACTAGATGACTATAAACTGTTTTTCCACCATAGCAGGATGGTGGTCCCTTGCAGCCAGCTTTATGTTCACAGTCTGAATTATTGTTTCACACAAAAGGAATCTGTAAATGTTTCTCACTGGAAGGGTTAAGGAACCTTGATTACATTGGATGTTGTAATAGACAGATAAGTAGAAAGGGGGAAAAAAGATGATTGATAGATAGATGATAGATAGATAGATAGATAGATAGATAGATAGATAGATAGATAGATGATAGATAGAGATAGACTGTGTGTGTGTGTGTGTGTGTGTGTGTGTGTGTTTGGTATTGAGACTTAAGACTTCATTCTCAATAAATGCTTATTCTAATAAATAAAACACATCTTTATTGTTTATTTCTGTTAAAAAAAAAAAGACCATGCCAGTAAAATCACTTCTTTCTGGGCTTAAAATACCTTTGTTCCTGTCTTTCTAAAAATCATTCTCACAAGAGGATTTTTCATAATCAGGCTAGCCAGAATATTTACCTAAAGTATATCACATTTCATTTTTAAAAATGCACATTAGTAAAGTTTTAAAATCCATACATTTACATCTGTGCATTTTTAAGTATATAGTACTCTGTTTTACATCAGTAGTGTGAATTGAATTGTATCATTTGAAATCCCAAGGAAGAACCCTTATTCATTGCAGACAAAAGGTCTAAACTACTCCCAGTCATGCACAAACCTCTGCAATTTTCTAAGAGCCCCAACTTCCAAAGGGGCTGGGTAGGAGGGGAAAGTTCTAAATACCATGTTTTCTTATACAGATAATCACACTATCTGTTTAAGTCATTATCAAGTTTGGATGTTGCCTTTTGCAGAAAGAACAGAATCACTCACATTGTGGCCAAATAGTTTGGGAGCCAATGCACACATAAAAATACAGTATGTTTCTCCTGCCACAAAAATCTAAGGATCCCTTGAGGCTGCTAAAAGCTTCTCTCTCTAATTCATGGATTTTTGTCCAGGATTTGGGGCATGATAGATTGTAGGCACTCATTCAGAGAGCAGATGGCTCAGCCTGCTGCTGAATGTGAACTTTGCAATGAAGCACATTTCAGGCAGAGATGTCAATTTCAAAGTGGGTGTAGCTTGTGGTCATGTACTCATGGACACCTGAGTTTTAGTCACAGTCTCTTGTGACCTTGGGCAAGTCACCTCCTCCCTGATTCTGTTTCCTTTCCTGGTTTGTAAAATGAGAGGATTGGATTATATGAGCCCTGTCCAGTTCTAACGTGGGTTCATTCTGTTACAAGGAATGCATGCTGTGCTACAGACAAATGCGATCCTTATTCAAATAAAGAACTATTTTTTTCTCTAAGAAAAGCCAAGTGAGAAACCCAAGAAATACCCGAAAAGACAAAATGTTGCACAAGGGACTAAATTCTCTTTGAATAAAAGGTGGGGAAGGGGAAAATAAACTAATTTTCAACAGAGAAGTCAAACCTCAAGCTTAAATGAATTTCTTTAAGTGTATTTACAATGTCCAGTTAGTACTCAAACATTGCATGTACTCTATATACTCTTGACTAAAAATATTTTATTACAGCTCTTTAAAAGCCTTCAGATGAGATTTATGACATTTCTGGTGAACAATACAATATTAATTGTACATAATATGTAAGAAAATTTTAAAGGTAGAAATCTGATGTGTGAAAAGAGGCATTTTTCAATCATAATAAAAATAATCCTCTTGCATTACTAATATTTATTGCAAATTTAAACACAAGTATGCTAATGGTTATAGGAGTATTTTTCTTTTATTTTTTCTGAATTTAAGATTTTATTAATAATGAATGATAACAACAAACAATTATTGAGTGCCAAGTACTTTTTTACAAAATTTTATACATACCCTCTTATTTAGATGTCATGATAACCATATCAGGTAGGTACTTTGAGTAGTCCCCTTTTAGAGAAATATAAACTGAGACTCAGTTTATATAATGACGTTATAATATTTAATGTCATTCAGATATTAAATAGCACATTCAGGCATCTGAACCCATTCAGTTTTACTTTAGAACCTATACCTTAACCACTATGCCATACTGCCCTTTTAAATAAAGCCCAAAATCCTTCATTGTGATATTAATTTTATATATTCAACAAGTATCTCTCATGGGCCAGGAACCTTTTGAGATGCTAGGTATATAGAAGTGAAAAATGACATGGACAAAACTTTGTGTTTTGTCATGGAGCTTACATTTTATTGGAGAAAGGCAAACATTAAACAAAGAAAAAACTCAGTAAACTATAGGTATGAGAGGTGGCAATAAGTGCTATGTAAAAAAGAATAAAACAGGATTGGGAAATCAGGAGGACAGGGGATTAGGGCAAATTTTTAAATAGGGTTTCCTAGTACCACCTTAAAAAAAAAGCAGTCTTTGTGTATATAATATTATCCACTGAAAACCTAGTGTGGACCACACTTCTTTGGTAAATCTAACCTTTGGTTATGCCCAATACAAAAATTCTGTGGTTTCTCCTATTACATACTTGTCCAGGTCCCTCATCTTGCTCTAAATGCTAGTTAAGGAATTGTAATAACTATGTATGATATTAGGGGTAGGAGGGAAGGGGAGGGGGGAGGGGGAGTCACTTTGTAAAGGGTGAAAAAGATAACTGTTGCATAGTTTTGTACATTTGTAACTAATAATATAATAATAATAACAATAAATCCTTCAATGGAATCCTTCTGAGAAACATTCTAGTACTTGACATCAAGAGCGATGAGAATCTTAATGTGCTCTGAACCAGTAATCCCATTATGAGAACTAGTAATCTCATCCTGATGGAATACTTTAAAAGGAAAACACACACACACACACACTCACACGTGTTCTATACACATAAAAGTAAAACAGTTCTATACCCATAAAGTAAAACAGTAAATGTCCAACAATAGTCAGAGATAACAAGTAGCCATTAAAAATGAATATAGAGAAAAGTGTATATGAAAAAAATGCAAAGGTGAAAGTAGAAAACAAAATCATAAATATCACATGATTATAAGCATAGAAAACAATTTATAAAGCTAGGAAGAAGCCAAAGGAAATGGGGAATATCGTTGGTCCATTAATAAATACAATTTGCAGTTAAAAAAAAATAGTCCTTAGCAATTTCACATTTGTAAATATCTGGATTACTGTAAACCCCATGGCCTATATTATTGAAAGACAAAATTAATTTGTCCCCGACATCTTTTAATCACAATGTTAAATATGCTCTCATCTGAAAACATTACAGGTTTTCTGAGAAGTCCTTCTTTGACTCCCCCGTCCCCTAGGCCCTCCATGGAGGTGAGCAATTCTCCTGCCCAGGATGGTACAATAGCCGGTTAAGGAAACACAAAGGAAAAAATGATGAGGGAGCATCCTCTCCCTCGGACCTCCTCAGCTGCTCCTCTCAAGGAACAGGAAAGCAAGAATACTTATAATTTGACCAGAAAAAGAACCAAAACTCCGTATTCAGACAAAATGTGGGGTTGATTTTGCTTAATCCATAATATGGAGACTTCAAATCATTGCTGTTTGTTTTTCATTGAGAAATTTGCCAGCAAGTGTAACCAAGAGCCCTTCTTTCCACATACCTGGGTTCCTCTGCCTGTGTTCCACCCATAACAGTGATGGCAAACATTTTCCAAAGGGAACTTCTTTCATACCCAGAGGGAAAGAAATCTGTCCCCAGTATGCCACCCAAGGGAAACCTTGTTCTATTATATGATTTAGAGGGAGAAACTTATTTGAATGGGCATACAGTGCTGGAGGTGGAAAATTGGTCTTGCTGTGTTGTTTTTACTGTTTATGAAAAAGAATCACAATAGAAAATCTATATCTTTTTAATCAATTCTAAAAATCTCTTAGATTTTGTGTTTTAAAAAAGCCCTCTCAGATAAAATTCTATGTAGCATGTAGAGGACCAGTTGGAAATTCACCAATGTGTTAATAACAGGTATCTCTGGGTGATTATTTTGTTATCCTTTTTTATATGTTTTATTTAGTATGTAGTACTTTTATAATAAAAAAGGGGATGTTGCATATCTTTAAAACTTCTTTTCACAGGAGTCTTCAACTGTATTTGTAAAGTTTTGTTCTATTTTAAAAATGAAGCTGAAATATCAAAATCCTAAGATGAAATAAGGAAGTTAGTTTATAACCTTTTGTCTATTTATAATATTTTACAATGAATTTTAACTTAATTTTTTTTCAGTCTAGTAGAACACAAAACACTATATGTGAAAGTATTACATTTGTCTCCCTTGAGTACCCATTTAAAGGTAAGGTGAATTTGGATCCAAGTAAAAATTCTAAAATTCAGAATTTTTTCCTTTGAGGAAAATCTACCAAATAATTTAGAACCTGAGTCAGCATCAGTGATTTGTTTACTAAACATGACAAATGATAGCAATGATTTTGTTTGTTGTTTTTTTTTAAACCAGGGAAACCTCCCAGTGTTACAACCAGGTATCCCAGCTGGGGCATCCCTGGTGTTTTTGTCCTGGCAGGAAAATGTTAGCATTTTAACATTTGGCAAGCTGAAGGTTCTAACTCTCTGAGAAAATCTTACAGGCACAGCCATTGTATTTTCATTTCACATTACACTGAGTTTCGTGTATCATTTTGGATTTTGGTGAATTGTTGGATATTTTCCCCCTGAAGTGAAAATAGTTTATATATGTATGTTGTAGTATCTTTCTGGGGAAGTTTATTTGTTTTAGAAAATACTTTTTAGGAAACAAAAATGATCCAAGACACTATGCATTAGGGATATGAAAGCTAAACTTGTAACATATTCATTACCAGTAGTATTTAAGGGAATACTTCCTTTAGATTTTTCTGCCTGATCTTTTTTGTTGTTGTTGTTCTTTGATGTATCCCATTCATAAAATTAGGCGATCTACATAGTTAATGATTTTCATTTTAAACTGTTCCTTTTTTAAAAGGATATTTCACCTCCTGTTGAGTCTGAGTGTTAACCATCCTCAATGTCAGGGTAAAGGTGCTATTTATAGGACACTGTTCCTAATCTATTGCACTTCTCTTGACGTTTTAAAGGACTGTTCCAAAACCCTCACCCTAGAATCATTAATCCTAAAATGAATTTCCAAAAATGCCTTCTTCAGATTCTGAGAGGACTGACAAACACAGGATAGGAAGACACCTCTGGTGAATGGGATTGTAGATGACAAAACAAAAAAACAAAAACAAAAACAAAACCCACAGAAGCCTAGGAGATTTCACTGAGATGAGGAGAGACCAGTTTACAAAATCAGAGAAGAGAGGAAGACTAGAGAGGTGCCCAGTTTTAGATTAGGTCCCACTTTGGGGGGAAGGAAGAGAGGTGAGGCCATAGGTACAAGATCTGAAGGCAAACCGGAAGTCTTTATTGGGAGTCTCTAAGCAGCAGTACCTGGAAGGGCAAGCCTGTGCCTTCTAGTTCAGCATAAACAATTCAGATTTAAGAAGCATTTACAATAGTTTTGTTATCGCAATACAGACAGTGAAGGAAATGACGCTGCCTCTCACCCTCTGAAGGCTAGGCTGTTCTCCTTGACACCCGCACCCCATCAGTCCTTTTGCCCCAAATTTGGGGCTGCCTCTGCAAGGTGGCGCTGGGGACAATCCTTAGGGCTGGCGCTAGGACCTCGGCTTGCAGCCAGCAGCGCAGCAAGATTGGAGGCCACAGGGCGCAGCTGCGCGCCTTCCCCCCACCCCCCAACTCAGCGGAGCTCATTAACAGGTGGAATCGCACCCCGGGTGCCTGAAATCCCGCCTGCCTCCATAGAAACAAATCCTTCAGACCCAGAGCACCATCTGGGCCGGCTGCCCGGAGCTCTGCGACACGCCCTGCCGGGAGGTCATCGCCTCAGGGAGCTGGGGCACCCCCGGGACCCGCAGGGGAGCGCGCAGCACGTGATGCCCCCCACTCCTTTGTGCACCAGGCACCCTGTCAGGCCCGCGCACCACCCGGCTTCAGCTCCTTCTTCTAGGCCTTCAGGCACGTCGACTATTTTGCGAAGGGCCAGCTCACTCAGAGCAGACGGGAAGCTACAACGCCCGCCCGCCCAGGAAAGCCCAAATGCGCTGGGGAGACCTTATTCAGGAAGGAAGCACCTACAATTCCTGCTTCTAGAGGGGGTGTCCGGGACCTCGCCCAGGAGTTTCCAATCCACGCGAGGCTGTCGTCCCTGCCTCCAGCCTCTGCTACCCGTTCTGAGTGGACAAACTCCACGACCCTAAAGGCGGGCCCCGCCAGTTACCTGTTGGCTGCCAGCCGCGACGCGATGTAGCCGCCCGGGATCTGGGTGATGATGTAGCCCCAAAAGAAGGAACCGTGGATCATCCCCACGGTTTCCGGGTCCCAGTTGAATTTGGCTTTCTATGGGAGTATGGAAAAAAAAAATTAAAAATTAAAAAAAAAAATGGGGTGGAAGGGAGAGAGTAGAATCAGTGCCTGGGCTGAACATTCACCTCCTGTGCTTCTCGGGCCAGAAACCCCTCCACCCCCGGGGTACTCCCTGCATTCCCGGGGGAGGTGACTTAATTTTCGTTTCCTAACAAAACAGAATCTATACTTCCTTATGGAGAAGAAATGCCTCTTTTAACTAAATACTCATGCTCATTTGAAATGTATTGTGATTAGTTGCAAAGCTGGGTGTCCTGGCTTTACTCTTGGAAAACTGGTAGGCCGATCGGATCACCTCACATCGATGAATGAGGATTCCTCAGGGCTCCGGTTTAGGAAATTAAGACTCCCTAGGAAAAGATTCCGTTAGCCAGCTGGGGATAGAGACACCAGGCCGGGTGAGTTAGCCGCCTCCAGTCAATGCGGACCATAGTGGAATCTCTTGCAGAAAGGCATCTAGACCCGGGAAATTCTGGGGAAGGAAGATGGGGAGCTTGGGATAGAAGGTGCGGAGGTTGGAGGAGCTGGGGGGGAAAATGGTCTCAGAAACATGGGGTGACCGTGGGCAGGAATGACTTGGAGTAGCCCAGGAAATTTGGGGAGTCAGTGGCGAAAGAGGTGTTGCTTTGGGGAGGTCCTAAGAGCCGTAGAGGGGAGTGTCTGCTAGTCTCGGCCTAACTCCGCCCTCGCCAGTCTGAGCGGCCGAACCAAGTGCACCTGAAAGTAAACTAGGGCGAAATATCTGCAGCAGAAATGGGAAAGAGCGTTTATTCAGCCTGGGGAAGTGGGGCCCCCTTTTCTCCTTTTGAGTAAAATTTTGAAACCAAGTGCACTTTGCAGGGTCTCCCGGAATCCCCAAGGCGGGTCGGCGCTCACTGCTTCTATGCACAGCGAGTCAAGAATTACTCTTCCCAACCCTCGCTCTGCTTGGCTTATGGTCACTCAGATCCCTGAACTGAAAGTACGGACCCAAGGGTTTTTGTGACCTTGATGTTGACTCTTCTCTCCCTAGGGGTCACACTACAGACACCTAGTAAGATTAGGAGACTGGATTCCGGCACTTCTTCTCCCCAGCCAGGTGGAAGGCTCCTTAAGAGGAAAACTGCCCATATGCGCATAATTGATTTGATTTGTTTCTCGGTTTTGTTGCATTTTGATTAAGAATGATTGGTGAGAATTGGAAGAAATCGGGGGAATTATAACTAACATGCTGCTCTATTCCTCTCAGTAAAAGACAAAAAAAATTCCATTTAGATTTAGCGGACATTACTAAGCACCAATTTCTTGTATGAAGTCACCGTTCTCAAAAACCTAGTGAACTAGATACTGTTTTCCCCTTTGCGGGTACTAGGCCCAGCGGGCAGAAGCGACTTGCTTCTGGAACAAAACTGGAGGTGATCATCCTAGAAGGGTTCATTCTAGAAGGGCAGTGCTACAAGGGAGCTGAGGGAGCACGCAGGCCATCCTCACGTCGTTGCCGGGAGGGGAACCGGGCTCTAACAGGTGATGTGGCTTTGCGCAACCACGCAACCTGCGGGTGCCCACCTCCTTGATGACCTTGCCCCCGCGGTGGATGGTGCTGTTGTTGACCATGTCCACGATGGCCACGCCCAGGTTGCAGCGGATGCCGAAGGAGATGCAGAAGCCCAGGCCGCTCATGATGGCGATGATGTAGCGACGAGGCAGGCCGAAGCACGTGCAGTCGCACAGCGGGGCCTTTTTCTCAGGCATCTCCAGGGGCTTCCCATCTTCCGTCAGCTCGATGGTCTCCCCAGTATCTTGCTTCTTCTCTAGCACCCTGCACGGCCGAGCGGGGGAGAGGCAAGGAAGCCTGGGGTTAGGCACCCCAGACGCCCGCAGGTTCCCAATTCTCTGGGACCATCAGGGCTGGGGGGAGAGGCGCTGACCCGCTCCCCCTCCCTCGGGGATGAGGGTGCTAGGAGGACACCAGGCTTCAGCTCCTCCCGGGCTCTCCATCCTCTGCGAGTCCCCCTCCCCGCGGCAGCATCTCTTCAGCTTTAATACCTTCTGGCCTCTGGCATCCAATCCCCATTCCCTCCAGATCCACCCCCCCCCATCTTCATTCACATACACAGGCCGCTTGGGCCTAACTTTCTTGCAGGGTCTGCAGTTGATGAGGTTTACTCTAAAGGCGCCTTCTCAGCACCTGTGGAGACGCCTCCCACCCCGCAGTGCTTTGCTCCGGCGACAGCAGGCTTACCCAGCCACCTAGCCACCCAGCCTCCCGCGGGCCTCTCTGCTGCGGGCCCGCCGGGCTACAATCCTGCACCCGCCCTACCCCTCCCTTCCTTTCCAGTCAAGTTGAAGCTTTCCGGGGTGAGGACGCTGCGATCCCGGCTCCCCAGCTGAGCCCGGGGCCCTTGGGGACTAAGCCCTCCCCTACCAGTGCCCACGCGGAGAAGGTCTGTGAATGCTCTCTGGGAGTGTCACTCACCCTACGGCCCCTTCCTCCAGCCCCAGGGTGCCAATTCAACGTTTACTCCGCGGTTATACATCTTACATTTTTCCCTCCTTTTACTCGAATTTGAAACAAAGGCCTCCGCAACATATGGCCGACACCTAAGCTTCCTAGTGCCATAACATGAATAATTAATTATTCACAACCTTGCCGTCATTACTACCTCGGTTACAAACCCCGAAAAATGTCATGGGCCTATTTCCAAAGACTTAAAATACGACTCCCAGATACACAGATGCGCCTCCAAATCAACTGGTAAGATGTTCCACACTAAGGTACAAGGTCTCATATTTAGTTTTTGTTTTGTGGGGTTGGTTTTTTTTAATTTAATTTTCACAGTATTTCACAAGATTTAACCCGTCTGATTCAATTCCTTTTTGTCTTTCGTCCTTGAAGGGGGAAGGGGGAAATAGAGTGATGGAACGGTTTTACTAAAAGCTATAGTGTCCTAGTCCACAATATACCTATGAAATTTCTATTTAAAAAAGACAAAAAGACGTCTGTGAACTGTAACATCACTGTGGACCCTTGAGATGGATATTTTTAATATTTAAACAAATAAACTCTCTGCCTACAATTTTCAGATGTTTTCCAGTCCACCATATCATTAATTTTTATATGTGCCCTTTTCAATGATGTATCCACACACAACTGTTTTCATATACACGAGTAAAGCAAATGAAATTTTTAGATACATTCCAAGAAAGCACAACTTGGGAGATGGCTGTCAAGCTATTTAAGGCTACAAGGGGAAAAAAAAAAAGTCAGACTTCTCAATTCTACAAAACACCACCTGGGAATAAATAGGTCATAAAGATATTTGCGGCTATGTTCCTGCTTATTCCTGAAGTCCAATCCCAATTTTTGAAAACCCGGCAATTTATTCTGGGAAAGAAAATTTCACCTAATGAGATTTTATTATTATCTATTTTACGATGGCTTCATATGTTCATATATGCAAAGCTGAACTCTGCACCTGAACTCCCCACCTGCTGGCAGTTGGGCTGGGAAAGCACAGCCCTTTCCAGGGCAACCGTGGGACTGCAGGGCCCTTGCGGTATCCACTGCCGCATAGGTGCATGATCAACCCTATATAAGCCCACCAAAGCCTAAGAGATTTTGAAAATGGGAGGCACGTTGGTCATTTCCTTTACATTTCCTACATATTTCTATAGGCTTCAATTTCCCAATTGTGAGAATTAGCCCTCTCTTGAAATTGGTTATCCTTTTGTTTCTGCCCTCTCTTCTTGATTTTGCTCATATTATTAAGAACAAGTGTATTCATATAGTATTCTTGAAAGGATTTAAAGTTGTGAAATTTACAGCCTAATTAGTACAATAACTACAGGGAGGATAAACATTTTTTTTCAAATAATTCCTAGTACTTTCAAAGTCATTTTGCTGGTTATTATTATGGCTTTCCTTGTAAGTACTGTGACATTTCCCATGCAAGAAATAGACTTCTAGGAGAGGTCAAATAATGAAAAATACATATATATATATATATATATATATATATATATATATATATATATATATTTAGGTTTAGAGAGAAGAATCGTTTCAGCTATCAATTATTGATACATTTTGACTCTTCTTCCTTCTGTATGAAAGGATGATTGCATTGGGGATTCACTACTCAAGTGGTTTTGAAGCTAAGATCTAAATTTCTTTTTGTCATTGCTCTCTGGGATTTCTTTGTTAATTTTTTAAGAGGTTGTGTTTTTTCATTCATTTGTCTGCATCAAAGGAATTTAATTTAGTGTTACTGTAGGCACCAAAAGAAAGGTTCTTTGAACAGGTACTTGTTATTTTTCAATTGTAAAGAGGATAAATTCTGGATAGGAAAGGATGAGAATCTGCAGGTATGGGGGGGGGAATCACACACATGCACACACACACACACACACATACACAAAGCAGACAGGTTCGTTTAGTGCAACATTCTTGAATAAATAAGCAGGTTTCCAGAGCAGCCCTACTCCAGCAATGAACAGTAAAAAAAGATTTTCCGATCATATTACAATCTCTCTAAGCAACCAGGGTTTACGGAAATAGCCTTGCAGATTTTTTTCATGCTGAGCCCCAGGCAAACATGGGTTTGCTTTCTCTTACCTGTAGATCTGGCCGAGGGATTTTCCAGCAAAATTCTTTAGCCCCTCTTTTCCTGGGGTCAAAATCCTTTGTTTTACCGACTCCATTCTTGCAAAGGCTAGTGTCGGGCTCTTGCCAGATTTAAATAGTAGTCGCTATAAAAGGCGAGAGTTGCGCATATTGTCTTAACCCCTTAAGGTAGTTGTGGGCTTTTTCTCCTCAGCAGAACGGTATTGGTGTGCCTTCAGCAAGAGTGCGAGTGAGAGAGGGGAGGGAGAGTGAGAAAGAGAATACAACAGAATAGCTGCATGCAACCCACGGGTTTCCTAATAGGAGAGTTGGTAGACACAATCAGAAAGTCTCATTGGAAGGGGAGGATCCGGTGGCAAAGGGCGCACGCAGTGCCATGGTATTTGGGCGGGTGCCGATGAATCCTTGTTCTGGAAGTCAGCCCACTGAAAAACAAATTAAATTTCCAGTGTTGAAAGCCTTATTGCTATCAAATCTTGTGGTTTTTAAACGGAAGGGTAGACATATCACAGAACCCTGTGTAACGACAAAGTCAAAAGAATAGTACTTTTTAAAAAATGGTGTATTTGCTGTAAGTTGCTGAGCACTTCCAAAACTCATGGGAGCATCTTAGGTCTCAGGTGAGCAATGTTGCCATTAGTTTTTTTCTCCTTGCCTATGGTCTCCTCCCATCACGCCGGCGCAACTCTGCTCTGCGGTAGAGTCGAATTAAGATGGAGAAAGCTTGCTGCTCTTTGAGGACGTGAGTAAATAACAGATACACAGTTCCGATTTGGGCAGCGTCAGGGAAGATTTTTTTTCCAGCACGGCTGACAGCGCCCACCTGGGAGCGTCTGGGCAGAGTGGTTCAGCACCACGGACAGAGTAAGTTTCAGAAAAAAAGGGAAGCTTCTTTTGGCTGACCAGATTGCCAACTTTCTAGGGGAGCCTGGCGGATCGCCCTGACCAACGATCATTCTGGGGATCTTCAGAAATGGATGCTATGGAGACCAAGTGGGAAGATGTCATCATCGCCAGAGTTTGCAGCGAGAATGGTGCATTTGGCTCTGTGAGGAAGGAAGACTTTATTGAAAATTGACAAGTTACTTCTAGTCTCTCCTACGTTTAGCCCAGTACGCTGACATCAAATCTGACGGTGTTGCAGGGAAGGAAGATTGCAACATATTTTACTTATGTTTGTCTCATTCCGGGGCACTTGGGCTCCCTTGGATATAAAATATATGTACACAAAATGCATAATTATATTGTTCACATATTTTGTTTTAACCCTCAATAGGAAAGAAGAGAAAAAGAAAGAAGGAAAAAAAGAAAAGAAGGAAGAATGGAAGGAAGGAAGGAAGGAAGGAAAGAAGGAAGGAAGGAAGGAAGGAAGGAAGGAAAAAAGGAAGGAGAAGGAAGGAAGGAAGGAAAAAAGGAAGGAAGGAAGGGAGGGAGGAAGAGGGGTGATGGAAAGAGAGAGAGAGGAGAGAAAGGGCAAGGGGAGAGAGAACAAAAACAATAACTGTAACCACAGTATCCTTGATTAAATTAAAAATAAAAAGGCAGTTTAATATATGTTCCTCAGAATATTATGATTCTTCACTAAACTAATTCACAGCACACTACTGAAATATCAATATACTGATGAAATTAGTGGCTATACATTGTGCTTGCCAATAAATAATGATTGATGATATCTTCAAGATTTATTTGAAATTACTTACATTCCTTTAAAATGTGATTTTTTTTCCCTTATACCATCTTCTCCTAAAGCAGAACTATAGAGACATTCATGCACAAGTTTTGTTTTCAATACGTAAGTATAGTATCAATGAATGTATTTCATTAAGCAAAGCAAGAAAATTATGCTAGTTTAATGTTAACTATTAACGCATTCAAGATGAATCACAACATCTTAGATGCAAGTCAAGCAAGTGATTACAAAACAGATTGCCCTTGAACCACATTCTCAAGGTTGAAATCCTTGGATTGCATTTAAACCAATAGGGAGAATAGATTTTTTTTGTTTTAAGGACCCTGGGACCAAATCTCAGCAGGGTGGATCTAAAGGCAGAACCATGTAAGAATGTTCCCTGAAAAGTCCAAATAATACTGTGGATATGTATACACAGAATGGATGGCTTTAAAAAATTATCAAATGTAACTGACACTATCTGCCATTATTAAATTTAACAGTTGTCACATTACATTTCATTATGAGTTGTGATAAAAAAAGGATACTGAAGACATCTTTTTCTTATTTTGATAAATATGTTATATATGATATATAATATATCATATATATAAATATATATTCTGTAAAACACTGAACCAGATTTTTCTAAAACTCTGGAATGCCTCAAAATAATATATATCCTCAAAGATAGATAGATAGATAGAAGATAGAATATATATATATATATATATATATATATATATATATATATATATCTATCTCAAGCAAGAGGAGAGAAAAAAAATAAACTACCTCCTTCCAAACAAAAATTCTAGCGAATCAGGATGTGAATCATCGAGGTGCTTTTCATAATATCTACGTTCTTCAAATCTTTAGTGACCAAATTCATTAAATGTATTTCACTTTGGGCTATCCATGATTTTGAAATTCTTGAAAGTTATGCAAAAAATAGAAGTTAAACAAATACCTTTGAAGTTGGTATGGTCATATAAAATTGTTTCTCCTAAGCACTTATGCTAAGGTCAAATGTCAAGCCCTAAACTACCTGATTTCTAAGTCTGCACTATATATATCTGAAGAGGCATCAAGCAATAAAAATCCAACATGAAAGCATTGTTTCTAGAGTAAAATAATTACATTCACCTTTGTGGAAATAAATGTCTTCTGGATCTCTCCTCTATTCTCTTAATAACAGGGTGAGAGTTTCAATAAGAATTACCATTAATATTGATTTATTCATTCTAAAAATATTCAAGAATTGTGCTAGGTTCTGGGAATATTCCCTGAAATATCTCACAAGCTACATAGGAAATAGCTAAATACAATCACAAATAATTAGGGTGAAATTGGACAAGTTAAGTAACCCAGTCTGGGAGTGAAAGTGTACTGAAAAGATATCAGGAGGTGATGTTTCCTTGTCTGTCTTAACACTTTAAGAGAAACTTATCTCTATGAAGATGATGGCAGCCCAGCGGAAGGAACTGAGTGGGGATGAGTAGTATCACTTGGAGAGCAACCCAGCCAGAGGGGACATCTTGAACAAAGTCATAAGCAAGGGGAAAATGTTGTATGTGGAAAATTACAAGAATTGTTACTAGGCCATCTGAGACCAAAGAATGCCATTTAAGCTATTCTTAAATTAATAGCTACTTTCAATATAGGAGACATATATTCAGACACTCTTTACTAACCCAACAGATTTTCATCATGTGTTTCCAAAATCCAAACACTGTGCATGAATTTTTTGTGACTTAATTACACCAGATTCATCTTTTTGCAAGTAAATATTAGGAGTTATACATATGGTATTGATTTAGTGATATTGAAAAAAACCTTTCTTTCTCTGGACACTCTCCCTTACTCCCAATATGCTCCATCACATTTTAACAGTGCCTTAAATTGAATTATTAGACATCTCTTCTTATAGGAGAAGAATTGTCCCCTCTTCCCAAGCACTCTTAAACATAAAAGGAGAAAGCTTCATTGAATGTAAGTATGGAATGTAGCATATTCCAATTTATGACTTTCACTTACATGACCTCATTTATACCTTCCAATTATCCTTCAAAATAAACTGGTTTTATTTCCATTTTGTTCAGGAGGAAAATGAGATTTAAGGAATTGCCTAAAGTCATGCACCCAGTAATGAAAAAGCAGCAAGTGTTAGAGTAGTTTCTCACAATTTAAGATCTTGTTAAAACATAGATTTTGGGGCCGGCTGAGTGGCGCGGTGGCTTGGGAAGCCAGCGGCCCCGGTTCGGTCCCACATATGAGGGCCAGTGACACTGCCCTCAAAAACAAAAACAAAAACAAAAAAGCAAAAAAGAAACACAGATTTTTTATTCAACAGGTCTAGAGTGTAGCCCAAGATGCAGCTATTCTAATAAATTTCCAGGGAGACTTGCCCGTGAATCACACTTTGAATATCAATGGTCTAGAGTACAAAATGTTGTCACCTGACCTGGGTATAGGTCGTGACTCTGCTGATTATCATCCCTGTTAATTTGAATCAATCAGGTAACTTTAATGAACTTTAGTTTCCTAATTTGTACAAATTGATGCTTGTAGAAAATGATCTCTATCATCCTTTCCACTTGTAAAATTCAGAATTTTTCATTATTTATTCATTGATATAAACCATGTTTTTCTTTGTTTCTTCTACCCTAAGATTTTCCCATTGTATTTGAGCTAAATGGTTAATAATGAACTAAGAAAAATGCTAATAATATAGAGAAATGTGTTCCTTTCTGAAAGTTCTGTCTTCTTACATGTTTAAATTAAAATTATTGCTTGTGTTTTACCATGAGTAAATGTTAAGTTTTATATCAATTGTTGAAATAATTGTCTTCATAATATTCTTTGAAATTTACATAGGATATTACCTAAGAGCAATGTGATAGATTTATATCTGTTTTTATCCTTGTGTGAGGAAATATTTTTGAGAGATCACTTAAATGTCTTGCAAATGTTGCCCTCTGGTGGACAGATACGTTATTATTTTCGAAGCAATTGTAGTCAATTATGTAATTAAAACTACTGTACTGTTTTCTTCTACCTCCTTCTCCTCTTTTACCTTCTCCTCCCCCTATCTTCCTCCTTCCTCCTTTTTTTTAATACTTGTTAAATTAGAATCTATAGGTAAAAATTTGAATTATCTTTGTGGGCAATATAGTTATTTGCTATCGCCTGACCATGTACTAAATGTCTTTTAGAAATAGCTTGTTTGTCTGAGAATTCCTCAGTTCACCAAAAAATTATTATAAGGAAATTTTCCTCCATTAAGGTTTAGAAATGGCATGGTAATCACATGGGGGAAATATATTAAAGTTTCTCATTTCAATAGAATGAATTGTGATAATTTTATAAATATTTCAAAATAGTAATATAAATTTGATAAGTTTCGTTTTCCATCACACACATGGTATATAGATATAGATATAGATAGATATAGATATAGATATATAGATATAGATATATAGATATATGGCATCATATGTAATGCTATTTGTAAGCTTTCTAGGAAAATTTATTTCGAGAATACTTCAAGGTGTCTAATTCTGAGGCTATTTTGAATGCAAAAATTTCTATTTATTGTTTCAACAAATATTCACAACAGATATTTGCTTGTACTTATGTACTGTAAGTCATGTCCTTTTCTAGGGTATAGTCAACCAATTCACTCAGTTAAGTTTTATAGGTTTTTATAATACATGTAGAGAATGCACATTTCTACAGAGAAATCTGCTTTAAAAAGCTCTTTTACAATATGGCTTTATTTAACTGTGAATTTCTAAATCAATGTGCATGCTCATAATTATACTTTTCTTTCATGTTGAGGCTATACAAATAAGCTCAGGGATTCATCTGTGACATTTTTCTTATCAAAGGTTTTTCAGTGGACAGTTTTTAGTTCAGCTTTATTTGACTTTCCTTTGCAGTGTTAGCCTCAGAGACATTTCCAATAAATTACTGTTATACAATTGCTTGAGAGTCAGAAATAGAAGGAATAATTCCGTTTGTCTTACTCACATCTGTGTCCATAACCCCCAATACTCTGCACAGCTATATTTAGTGGCCTAGTATTAATTGTCTTTTGATTTCTCTCTGATCTGTCTGATTAAAAAGCTAGAAGCAGGATAAATATACATTGTAGTTTTAAATATATATTTAACTACCAAAAATATACGTATATAAACACATATGCAATGTGTCCTTTTTGTGTGCATCTTACTATATGTAATTTATTGTTAGAGAGATGTATGCATCTAATTCCAGTCATTCCTTTTTACACTCAAGGGAAAAAAAACAAAAAAAAACAAGACCTATTCATGGCAAACCATTGTACCTTGGGAAGAATCCAAGTTTTAAAGTGAATGGAGACCAGATACTGTTCTTTTAATGACAGAGAAGTATTTCTATTTTTAAATCCTACACTCTACACACACAGTAATGTGATTAAATTACAGAAATACTTCGAAAGTATTAACCTCTTTAAGGTGTGAAAAAATATTTTCTTAAAGTAAAAACTTTGATTGCATAAGGGAATATTGGGGAAAATTAAGACTAGAAAAGAGATGTAACTTGTAAAGAGAATAAAAGAAATACTATGTATCTCAATATGAAGAAGATCAAAGCAGAGATCATCAGGACTTCAGGTATTTTGCAAATAAATAAACAGATAAACAAACTAACTAACTAAATGACAAACAATATATAATATTCTTTGGGTCTGATAAAATCTTGCCTGGTTGAAATGTGTCTCTCTCTTTCTGGATCCTATAGGATCCTAATTTATTTTCATCGCCCTGGGTTACGGATTCCCTTCTTTAGGTACCACATGTTTGTCAATCCAGATTGTGGAATACTATATTCCTTGAAGGAAAGCATCTAACATTATTGAAATCTCCCACGTGGCTGCAAATACTACAGATTTTCTGTTTAACTTCTTCACACTATTTTCTAAGTTACTTAAGGTATCAGAGGCTGAATGAAGGTAGGAGATTTCACTCCTAGAATATTTAGAGAGACATTTTCCAAAGTAAAGATCCGATTACATAGTTTGGTAATAGGAAATAGTGTTTAAAATACAGAATGTTTTACTTTTGTAAGTATATTTTAATCATAATTTTGGAGAAATAAAAACAATAACAAAAATGTAATGAAATACAGTGGCGGCTCTAAATATTTCCTAACTGCTTCCCTCTAGTGGTAAAAAGAAGGAAAAGATTTCTTTGAATTGAAAAGGCTGACCTAAAGCAGGTTGATTGGAATTATTTGAAAGTGAGCAGGTAAATATGTTTCAAATAATGTTCATATTATATGTCCGGCTTCTTTCCTAGCATAAAAACCCAAGGAGGACTGATGAATTGGTATTTGAAAATTGTGCCACAACTTGCACAATGTTTCGTGCCTGCCTGTGGGGTTGTAATGAGGGTAAAGACTCCATGACACTGTGCTGAGAACCACAGTGGGTAGATCTTATTGTGTAAATTGGAGAGGCTGTGGATGTTCACTGAGACTCTTTGGATGTTAAATGCCAATCCCTTCAGTCATTTATTGTAGAGCAACCGAATCTGACTGAGATTCATCAAACCCTACCTGAAACCTGAGCTCTAGCTAGACAGACTTTCCAAAATTTTGAGCCTCTGAATCCCTTTTAATTAATATTTAAGCCAGTTTGAGTTGGCATTTCCATTACTTGCAACTGAGAGAATCTTTATATATTACCTTAAAGATATTTTATGGATGGAGAAATGTATGAGTGGGAAAATAATGGACAAACAGAGCCAAGTTTTAGAATATCAATTAAAAACACTGGAAAGAGGGAAGGGTTATAGAAGAGTAATTGTAGAACAGAATATTAGAAAGATCGAAAGTGTTCACTTCTTTAAAGCCTCACAAATACTCTTATAATCTTTAATAGTATATGAAATTTTCCCAGTTCTTCCAAACACCTGCTCATTGATCAAAAACTTGTCTGAATCTTTCATTCTAGTTTGATTTCCCACTTTTCCTTTTGGTGTTCTACACACTCCAACACACTGGAGTACTCTAGGAATCGCAGAAGCCCCATCCCCTGCTCTCCTGCCTTTCTGCTCACCGTTACTCTGATCCAGAGGCCGTTCCCCTTTCCCTCCACTCACCAGTGTCCAACTTGACTTATCATTCAAGACCCAGATCGAATGCATTCTTCAATGAAGTTCCTTCCTTTATCCACTCACAAGAAAGTGAAATCCAGCCCTAACTGCCATTGGAAGAAATGTACAACCTTGGATAAGGTAATTAAATTTCATTGTGCCTCAGTTTCTTTACATGTCAAGTGGAATAAGTTATGGCTACCTTTAGCAGATTAAATAATGCATGTAAGCCACCTCTCATAGTGCCTGACACAAAAGTCCTTAATATGTGAGAGCAATTGTTATCATGATGGTTCATGTTATTTATCTAAACATCTCATATGACACATCACTTCCTACTTTTCAGTCTTTGAAATGGAGTCCATGTGTACATCATGTGCATTTTCCATAACTTACCAAAATATCTGATAAATATTATAAACAGTGAACAAGGCTGGATAAATCAATACTCCTAAACTTTATTATTAGGCTCCCCTTGCAGCAAAGGGTATTCTTTGTATTAGTTTCCTAGGGCTTCCATAGCAAATTCCCACCTTAAAATAACAGAAATTTATTTTTTCATAGGTTAGGAAGCTAAAGTCCAAGCTCAAGATGTCAGCAGGACTGGTTCCTTCTGGGAGAAATCATCGTCTCTTGTTTCTCTCCTGAGTCCTAGTGGTTGGTGGCAAACCCTGGAGATCCTCAGCTCATACAAATGGCACTCAAATCCCTGACTCTATCTCATATTTGCTTTCTTCTCTGTCTCTGTGTCCCCTCTTCTCACAAGGAGAGCAGTCTTTGGATTTAATGCCATCCCTAAATCATAATGATTTCAAATCAAGGCACATATTTCATCTCAAGGCCCATGAATGGTCATGTTCTGAGGTTCTGGGTGCATATGGATTTTGGGGAGACACTATTCAACTTACTACAACTATGTATAAGGCTCCTTCCTACTTATAAAATAAACTGTAATTAAGAATATAAATTCTCCAGCTGGAGACTGCATAGGTGAAGGCCCTTCCCTACCCTTACTGGATGTGTGGCTTTGGTTACGTTCCTAATTATACCCAGTTTCCATTTCTGCTAAGTCAAATGAGGATTGTAATATAATATTTACCTTAAAAGTTTCCATGTGGATTAAAAGAGATAATCCTTATACAGGGCTTGTTGTTATTAATCAATCAATGAATGTTGGCTTTTTCTTTTTTTTCTTTTTATAGGGCAGGTCTCTCTGCCTGGAAAACTCATCATTCCTCCCACTTTTCCCCTAACTCCTTCTACATATTTGCATCTCAGTTTAGGTGTCACTTCTTCAGCGAGACACTCTCTGACATTCTCAAGAAAATCTAAAAGTCCTGAACACTGCTTTTCAGTCCTTATCACAATTGTATAGTGGTTGATTAATTATTACAATCAAATAATAATTGAATACACCTTAGGTAATACCATTTGATATCTGGCTCCCTACAGAGCTATACATTCTATAGGGACAAGAACTCTGTTTAGTTTGATATAAGGACAGTCGATTGTCTGGGACTGAATCTTGGCTCCTTCACTCTTTTCCTTGGGTGAGCTCCTTAATCAGCTCAAGTTTGTTTTTTTGTATGAAATGGCTATAATAACACTACTTAAGCAATTGTTGTGAGGATTACATGAGATCTTGTATGTCAAACAGCTCACAGTACCCGGCACATTCTAAGTGCTTAACAATTGCTAATTCATATTAATATATATATATATTTAGTCTCTGGCTTGTGAAGTGAATGAATGAGCCAGGTTATTGGCCAAATCCAGGAATACAATCTGTGCCACTGAATACTGTGGCACTTCAATGGGTTCCAGTGAGTGAGTGGCCTTGTCCTCATTAGAGGTTTAAGCTGGAAAGCTCAAGAGAAGAGCTGCCTAACACCACTGACCCCCAAATAATTCCATCTATTATAACCCTCACAATCCCATTTAGAACCAGAATTAAAAACAAAAAGTTCAGAGAATGCAATTTGTTTCTAGCTCTGTGGGTTTTTTGGAGATGTTGAAAGCTTCTGGGAGGGCAGTGAAAAAGATCAGGCTAAGGCTAGCCTGGTTTCTGAACAGTTAACATGTGGCTTCAGACAACAGTGTCGTAGTGTGAGGAGGGATAGCAATTCATCAGGGCTTTGTAGCTTTTAAAGTGCTTCTCTATAGTCTAGGGGAAAAAAACAATGTTGCGTGAACATAAACAGACAGCTTTAAAATTTAAGAGAAAATTATTCACTACCCTAAGAATAAATTGGTGTTGTGGAACAAATATGACCATTGATGAGCATACAATATTTATTTCTGCATTGCCTTTACAGCAGAAGTGACAATTTAGTGGCGCAGCTTTGCCATCAAGACTCAGCTGGTTTAAAACACTGGTGGAGGGGTGACCGGTTAGCTCAGGTGGTTAGAGCAAAGGCTCATAACACCAAGGTTACCGGTTCGATTCCCACATGGGCCAGTGAGCTGTACCATCCACAACTAGATTGAAGGATGACAACTTGACTTGGAGCTGATGGGTCCTGGGAAAAACACACTGTTCCCCGATAAAATTTCTTAAAAAAACAAAACAAAAAAGCCACTGGTGGAAATAGCATTTTTGAAGTGAGTCATGAATCACATAAGTTTTAATTTTACTGTTTTAGGGGGCTGACAGATTCCCTTAGGCCTCAACACCCAGGGATTGTGACTTAGTATTTCAAGGGTGAGTCAAGGATTCTAAATATAAAATATCAGGAGGTTTTTTTCTTTTTTGTTTTTTTAAATTGGAGGCAATTCCAATGTTGATGACCTGCAGACCTTACCTTGAGAAGAAAAAACAAACAAACAAACAAACAAAAAACAGCAAGGAAATTACTGCTGCAGACATTAGCTGGTGTCAATATAGAAAAGGGTGTATATATGTCCTTGTGGCAGATGTGGCTGGTTGACTTCTCCAGTGCCAGTTCCAACTCATTTCTTGCTGTGGCCTTCTCCTCTGGGGTTTTCTCTATGGGGGCGCTGTCTCCCCTGCAGCTACAGGGAACATGACCCAGTTTTGGCTTCTGGGAAATCTAGTCTGTTTCCTGGCAGAACAGAAAGGCACACGGGCAGAGTAATTGCTACTGTTCCCTCACCCTTTGAAGTAGATATTTACCATATTTATGACTGCTCATTATCTTTTGAATGGCCTGCTATAGAGTTGCTGTAACTGGACGGGCATGCGATCTTAAACCCCATGGATCAGACACCCTCATGAGAATGAGTTGAAAGTGGTCACGGTTGGGAAAGCAGGCCTTGTAGAGTTTCCATTTGTTATCATAGATCATTGATGGTTGAGGTGTCTGGGTTTTGGTGTCATCCGTGGCAATGGTGAGGTAGGGTGACCTACTCATCCTGGTTGGCCCAGGGCTTTCACAGTTAGCCGCTGAAGATCTCGTGTCCCCAGGTGCCTGCTCAGCACCAGGCAAGCCTGGACAGCTAGTCACCCTAACTTAGAGCTAGGGTGACATTGTCAATGGAGGTTTAGTAGTAAACTCAAGTTTCAGTAAACCAAGTTACTGGAATTTTGTGCTAAGCACTGGCTGAAGTTTCTGATGTGTTTTCCAGTTGGATTTTGGGATTTTCCCCCTGGAAGCTGAAATAAAAGTTTTCCCCCCACCCTTCCAATGGTTTCATGAGCTGCTGAACACACTGTAAATTACTAGCAAGAGTAAATTTATTGTTTTCAACTAAGGTTCCTGCTAATACATCCTCTTCCTGCTTCAAATATCACTATGACAGAGATACAGTAGCCATCTTATAACATGAAATGATGAAGATGAGGATGAAAATCAACAATGGTGGATGACAGAGTAGAAGGAAATAATGAGCTGGTGGTTTTGCTGGTATCATTACAGCAATGAGCAAGTCCTGGAACTGCCTATCCATAAGACATCTTATATCTGATATAATAAATATCTAGTTTTAAGTAATTGTACCCCAGTGAAATAGCCATCTTAACTGATACAGGCTCATGTTTATCATGCTAATATATAAACTGCTTTTTTCCTCACTTAAAATACTCTGTGACTTCATATTTCTCTGACAGTAATGTAGATTGACAGCATCCATGATGATGGTAACCCTAAATTTCCTTGGATGCCCGGTCCTCTTTTCCCACAAAGCCTTATGTATCTGTATTGAACTGTTTTCTAATTTTTTTTTTTTTTTTTGAGGGCAGTGTCACTGGCCCTTATATGTGGGACCGAACCAGGGCCGCTGACTTCCGAAGTCAGTGCTTAACCACTGTGCCACTCGGCCGGCCCTGTTTTCTAATTTTTTTTTTTTTTTTGTGATTCTGTTTCATCTTGGTTGCTTGTTAAAATTTTAATAAAATATGAGAATAAAAATATAGTTATACTTGAATGTATTGATATAGACATAAAATAATTTTAAATTATAAAAACAAACCTTGTTATACAAAAGCTGGTGGATAATTTCTGCTCATTTCTGCTGCAGCACAGATTTCTGCACAAGTAAGGAATCACTTCATGTCTTTTTTGTTCCTTTAAAGCTTTATGTCCTGACTCTGAAGAATTAGTCCTAGAAGAGACAGCTTAGAAATTTTATATCTCTTTCAAACAAGGATTGAGACAGTGTTCAGTGGTGAGACGTTTTACTGGGTTGTTCTGATCAGATGATTAAAAAAGGAGAGGAGAAATTAAAAAGAAAAAAAGAGGGTGGGGGAGGAAGAAAAGGGACCGGAAGGAAGAAGGCAAGAGTAACACAAAAAGTAAACTACCAAAAATAATGAAGGATGTAAGAAAGAAAAGAGTAACCCAACTCGAAGTTGGAGTATGAAAAGCAAGTGATTATGAACACATATTCCCTGACTTGTTTATAAGCTAAACCCCCACTGTCATCTTATTTAAAATCTCTTTCAGTTACCCTTGTCATTTTTTCCCCATTCAGTATGTTAATGATTTCACAAGAACCAAGGTGACTTCTATCTTCCCAGAAAGAACATTATGCCAAGACAAGAAACAGTCAGCAAGCACAGTGCTTCCAGCCCATGTCTCCCTTTACTCTGGAATCTTCCTTTTGCAAGGACACAGGTGCTGCAGACATCTCATTCCCACATATCAAGAAGCCCTGCTCTCTTAGCGTCCACGATCTATCAGAGACTCACCAAAGGCACGTGCTGCTGAAGTATTGGAGTTGCGTCTTTTGGTATCTGGACACAGAAGCCACCCTTAGTACCATGGCCTGTTAGTATCATTGTTTCCCCTCAACTTGTTTTCTAGCATCTTGCCTCTTGCCTTCACATTATTTGTGAGAATAAATATTAATCATTTCTGAAACATAAATCTTCCAGGGAAGCCTTCACAAATTGTTGCATTACAACTGAAGTCCCCAACTATGTACATTATTTTTTTTTTTAACAGATAGCTAACTCACTTCATTTTTGAGCAGGTTTTAAAAAGAAACAGTGAATCCATTGTTACATATTTGAGAAGATACTTTATCCCTCTGAGCCTCAGTTTTTTAATATATGATATACAGATAGCAATCCCTATTTTACAAACTAACATTCACAAAAAAGAAATAGTATCTAATTTGTAAAGTGCTTAATAATCAAATGCTGATTCTGCCTTTCTGATTCCAACTATCCTAGCATTGATATTTCTAAAGAGGCTAGGCTTTGCCAGAGTAGAGGAGTACATCTAGAAGTATTCTTAGAACACTTTGTGACAAATAAGAGGAGCAATGAAAGACTCAAAGGTCTGAGCCAGGGAACAAAGAAGATTTCCAGGGATAAGAGGTGTCATCCCTTAAAATATCCTGCTCTACTATCAGATGATATTGGAACTTTATCACAGATGCTCATTCTTTAGAAATTCCTCCAAAAATACATCAAAGTGGGTACATAATGGAAAATACTGCATAGTAATTAAGAACCAGTCTTACTTAGTCCTGAATCCTATTTCTGGCATTTATTAGCAATAGATATCTAGGTTAGTTTACCTCTGTGACTAAGTTCCCTCATGAATTCAATGGGATCATAAGATATAAAATACAGGAAAAACAGAAGTATGAAATGTGGTGTTTCATGGTAAGAACACAATAAATGATAATTATGTTCCATTCATTCCACAAAACATTTTGATGACCTTAACAAACGTTGATGCATAAAGGCATATAGGATGCAACCATGGTCTTCTGAGCCATGAGGGTCTTGTCCCTAAGGAAACATGTCTGGAAGAGAGAGGAGGCTTAGCTCTTTGCAGCAGCAATTTTGTGGCATTGTCATCACCAAGAGGCTACTTTGTGAGAACCACAAATTCTGCTGGAAAGACCAAGACAGATTTAGGTACTTTCTATTATAATTCTGGAGACTTTTTCATCCGTCTACATTATCCTTAATATTGACACATTGTTTTTGTTAGCTAGGAGTACTAGTTTCAGAATCAGAAATACAGATTTGAACCCCCAGTTCTGCCAAATACAAGGGAGGAGACCTATGCCTAGATAGTTAATGCTTCATGAAATGGATGGTGTAGCAATATTTACTTTTTCTTTTAATTTAGTCAGTGCCATCGAAATATTTATAGATGTCACCCATGTTAAACTGAGGTAGACAAGTTTGGACAAACAAATACCCATGTACAAAATTTGTAACATCATGTTCCTAGTTATATATGTTTTTAAATTGTTTTCTAGTTTCATTTGATTGTGGACATTTTATCTGATCAATTTTAATCGTTTGAAAAATTTTTTAATAGCCTGGTATTTTTTTTGTTAATAGCTTGGTATTTGGTCAGATTTTGTAAATGTTTAGAATGTGATTGCCAAGAAATACTATTCTTCATTACTGAGTGATGAGACAGGTAAAGAGTTAACAGAAGCATGTTTGTGAGTTAACAGAACAAGCTTAAAAATTAACCGTTGGGCTCTGAATCCTCTGCAGCTGTCTACTCTAAACTATCCCCGGCAACTCCTCTGCCCGTGCTTCTCTTCTTAAATAAATTTTCTGACTTTCTACCCTTTTATGCCTTGTGAATTCTCTCACAACCCGTGAGTGACCACGACATTGAGTACAACATTTTATGACGGGAAATTAAGTCTACTTTTTAATCACATTGCTCGAATGATCAACAGTCAATGGTATTTTTTGTTTTGTTTTACGTATATGGTAGTTTGTACTATGTAACTTGATTAAGGTGGAGCTTCATTTCCCAGGTTAGATTTGCAAAACAGGCAGATGAAGGGAAGCAGCGTCTATTTCTCTCTGAAGGTCTTTGAGGCCAGATATGGTGAAGGACACACAGAAAGGTATCCATCCAGTGCGCCCAAGCTTGCTCTCACTCTTTTCCACTCTAAGTCCAGATCTTCCTGACCAGAAGTGACCCCAAGCCCATACGTGAGGCTTGGCTGCAAATTCTCAGAAGTGGTAGAGATACAGAAGCAACAGCTTTGCATAGACTTCTTCACTAGCCCGCCTTCCCAGTCTCATGCCAGCACTTGGGTATCTGTACATGCTCCAATTTGTCCACCTATGGCTGTGTTTCTCCAAAGAGCCGAACGGTGTCTTTTCTCCAAATCTCCCTTTCAGGCCTTTACTTCCCATTTCCTTCCACAATTTCAAAAGGCCTATTTTCTAAAACAAATCCTTTACTCTATAACATTCATAGTAGTTTTGTTATCCTGATTAAATCCTATGTAAGAATCTATTTGTACTTTCAAATACAGTAATACCTTGGTTTGCAAGCATACTTCGTTCTGGAAACAAACTAGCTCTAGGCTAGGGAATTTGGCATTTTTTATGAAATACTCATCAGTCTTATACTCCCCAAAGGTAACCTTGAAGATTTTTTATTTTAAAGCTCCTTTCCCAGAGGTTCTGTCCCCAGAGGTCTAGGATAGGACAAAGGGACATACATTTCTCACAAGTGGCCCAGATTATTCCCAGGGAGGTGGTTGTGGGTTTCTTTTGGGGAAAGACAGGACTAGAAAAAAATTCAGAAAATATATCAACATACTAGTTATGTCGTTGGGACTTTCTATTCATCTGTATCACCTCCCAAAGTAGAAAAAATAACAGGGCAAAACAACAAAAACTACCATCATCTCCAAACTTCTGGACCATCTAACCTCTTATTTCAAGAAATTTACATCTCTAAATATGATCAATGTAATTTCATGAATTAAATGTTACATGTAATGCATTTTAATGTTCCTAAACAAAAAAGGATTTGAAAACCTCTTAGATACAGAGAACAAACTGATGGTTGCTAGATGGAAGGGGAGTAGGGGATGGGTGAGAAGGGTGAGGGGATTAGGAAGTACAAATTGATAGTTACAAAATAATCACAGGGATGTGAAATACAGTATGAGGAACATAATCAATAATGTATGCAGTGTGGAGAATACCATCAATAATGTTGTAAAGACTATATAGGGTGTCAGATGGGTACTAGACTTATCAGGGGGATCATTTCATAGATTATATAAATACCTAACCACTGCACTGGACACCTGAAACTAATATAAAATTGAAAAAAAGATAAAAATTCATGGGTATGCAAGGCACAGCATAGTCAATAATACTATGATAGCGTTGTACAGTGTCAGATGGTTTCTAGACTTATGGTGATCAGTTCTTTAGGTATATAAATGTTGAATAACTATTATGTACAGCTGAGACTGATATAGTATTGTATGTTAGCTATATTTTAATAAAAAATCTTAAAATGAACCGCTTTGAGCACTCGAATTCAGAAAAATTATGTCAACATTTTATTGTAAGAGCAACTTGAGTTCATGTCAAAATATAGTTTAAAATTAATATTACCTTATTCACTGCATGAATTTAAATCTCTTGAGATTCGTTGCTTAAGAGCAACTTTCCCTGCAAACTTGCATATCCACCTACTAGCATGCGTGTGCATGTGCGCGCGCGCGCGCACACACACACACAGGAGAAAGAAAGAAAAGAAAAAGAAGAACTTATTTCCTTGGTTAACAGCATGGCATACAATCTTTCATAGGAAAGATGTAACTAGTGAAATATTTTGGGGGGATGAAAGCAGGTAACTCACACAATTGAACCATGCTACTCTTTTTAATATCCTCATGGATTTTTATATAATACTAGAAAGACTGACATACTTAAATTATTAAACATCAAGTAGAAGAGTAATAACTTGTCTAGCAAAGGATCAATATAATACTTACAATGAATTATGGTAGCAAACTTCTAGGCCTGGCCTATGGCACTTCTTGCAATGCTATTGTATTTTCCTTAATAACATTATTTGATACGATAACAACTAATTAAAAACAATTAGTAGAGAAGTTTTTTTTGTGTGTGTTTTTTTTTCAAAACAATAGACTCGTCTTTTGAATGAGCAGTACAAATTCCACACCCTCAACTGGAGTCAATCAACCGAGAGCCGGGGCTACATGTAACACTTGACACTATAAAATCACTTTGGAATCAGTTTTACTTTTGACACAATCATTTCCAACTTGAAATCTCTGGCTTTTCTCTCATCCTCATTAGATGGCTTAGGGAAGAGACATTCCTCTTAACCCCGCCAGGGCTACACAATGCTGATGCTGCCTCACAACACTTCTATCCCTATGGAAATACGCACAGGTTTCTAAGGTGAGAACTCTTTTTATCTCCTTCTTACTCTGTCCCTTCTCTTCTTTATCATAGGCTTTCCTTTTTTTCCTTGATAACTTTCTTCATGGCTTAGATAAAAGAAGAATGCTAAATCCAGGAGGCGTCATGAGATGCAGCAAAAATAAGACAGCATACCATTTAATTAAGATATTTTCTTCTTGACGGATTCCCCTAAAATAAATGTTTTGAAGTGGATTCTGCTTCTTGTGTCAAAGAAAAACTGATGAAGGCAAGGATTAGAGTTGACATTTGCAGAGTTATGTATTTTTCGGCTTTTGCACTTAAAATTATTTTAAAAAAATATCTGAAATGCTTCCTGAACATTTTTGGAAGAAAAAACAAAACAAAAAAACCTATGGGTTTGATTGGATGATAGAAACATCTGCCATGATGTCAACTATCAGCTTACAGGTGGTCAGGTGCTCTTAATTCAGCCCTCTCATAATAACTAACAGGTTTAATTAGATAAGGCAAATCTATCTGGGTTGATTTGGCTTTGGATTTTGGCTAGCAAGCTTTTAGGAAAGTGATGAATACTTGTATTTCATTTTAAAATCTGTGAAATAAGGGGAAAATTCTTGGTAGAAAATTGAAACATAAATACAAAGTATTTGTTGATAATATTTTAAAGGGAGACTATCTACCAATCATAGGAACTATTAATTGATCTTAAAAACTATTTCCTCTCTTGTTCTCTCCATGCATCCTAGAAATTGGACATTTGAGGGCCGGCCGAGTGGCGCATTGGTTAAGTGCTGGTTTTGGGATGCCAGCGGCCCCGGTTCGGATCCCACATGAGGGCCAGTGACACTGCCCTCTACAGCTAACAACAGCTCCACCTGGAGCTGGGCTGTGCGAGCCCCGGTGATGGTGTGGGCTGCAGCCCCTGCTGCAGTGGGCTGCCATAGGCTACAGTGAGTGGCCCGCAGCCAGCGTGAGCGGCTGGCAGCCAAGCGTGAGCTGCCAATAGCCGCAGTGAGCGACATCCAGAGGCCAGCGACCGATCTGCCTCATCCGGGTAGAGCGCAGTGACGATACCAACAGTGAAGCAACATCCTCCGCAACTAAACTGAAGAACAAGAAGACGGCAACTTGTCTGTTCCCCTTCCCCGATTCCCCAACGCTGTTCCCCTCCACCAATTCCCCAATAAAATCTTTAAAAATAAAAAAAAAAAAGAGTGAGAGCTGAGTTCTGAGCAACAGCAGTTTGACTGAGCTGAACTGCCACTGAGCTGCTAACTGGTCTGGCAGGAAGGTTCAAAAAAAAAAAAAAGAAATTGGACATTTGAGTTGGTTTAAGACTGCAGAGTATAGAAGATTGTATTTTCTTACAATCTAGCTCTATAAATACTGCTAGGTTATACAAATTAAAAGCTATAAGAAACCAATTTCCACAATTTCATTTTTATTAGCACCCAGAAAGAAAGCAATATGAGCTGTGTACAGTGTGCAACATTGCAGTAACACCAAGTTGGATTTAACAAGCCAAAGATACTGCATCTGTGGCTTATTTCATAGTAATACTGACAGGTCTTCTCAACCAAGAGATAGATCTCCTCCACAGGTGAAATCATGCTTCAATAATGAAATCATTCCAAATTACACAAAAATATTCATAAAATCGACACAGTGGAGGGCAAATCATTACTGCTTATATTGGGGAAACTGTCTCAAGATTTTATAAAATTCATAATCGTCAGTTCTTATAATATTGATAATTCCACAAAAACGTATTAGCATCAAATAATGAAACACTACTTAAAAAAAATCTTGTGATCAAGTTTCTTCTTTCGTCTGCAATTAGAAACACTCTTCTTTTGGAACTGAAGTGTAATTTGAAACTAGAGATTCAAATAATATATAACTGAAGTGTATCTCTCACTCTATAGTGTTAAAAAATATAAATGAAGCAATTTTCTAAGGGAAAGAAAAACAAGGACTAGCAGACATGTGGCACAGGACTAAGTATGAGACGAACTATTCAACAAAAGTTGTTTTCACTTAGCTCTCAAATCCACCACCTTCTTCTTCTTACTTAGTTGATCCATTTTTGGAATTAAACTCCACGATTGATGTTAAACTGCCAATTTCTCTAATGCTGGCTCACGTTTGAGATTTTACATCATATCAAATCAACAGCTACAAGACCACTTGTGTGTCAAAGGCCCTGAGTGTGTATGAAGGGATGAATCAACAGAAAAGATTGCAAACTCATTAAAAGATTTGAGATTGCTTTAAACAAAGAGATTAAATTTCATAAACAAAGTGTACCTAACTTATACAAATAGCTAATGTTCAAACAGGCTTCATCATGTAAAACAGGCATTGTAGAAGACAAGTAATTTCTTGAGATAATTCAAAGACTTTTTTATATTAATATCAATAAATTGATCAATATACATTGTCTTGCATTCCTTAACTACTTAGAAGAGACATTTACTATTTTATAATATCTTTCATTTATGTGAAGACCTGAAGCAATCTAATAACTTAATGTTCATTTCCAAACAAGATCATCTAAATATTTATCTTTAAATGTTATCTTTAAATTACTGACTTGGTCTTTTATTGAAACCCAAGCGTTTGATACCCAAAGTCTCTTGAAAAATCAATTCTACATTTACCCAGAAGGACCACCTGGAATTCTGATGTAAGTGTAATTTATTCAGGACAATTTTAGAAACACACCCTTGTTACGATATTTACCCAATATTTTTAATATGGGCATTTTCTTATGTCATCTGATTTTGGATTTTCTTTTGTGTAGTGTAAAATGGCAGGATAAAGTGACTCACTAGGCCCCTTCACTTCTTTACTTTTTGTTCCAACATTTTTTTTGATGGAAAAGAGATATAAAACAACCCACTAAAAGACCATGAAAATGTGCAGATGCACTGGAAGGTGATGGGACAGCCCAAGTCAAGGGCTTCTGCAACATTTGATGATTTTCCAATATTCTGATTCCACATGCACTTTTAACAATCATTTATAGAATCCCAGGAAACAATATCTAGGGAGGGCCCAGCCAACAGGGAACAGGCAAGTGGTACTCTTCCAACCTCAAGGTTGGCCTCTATAAAAGTGTACAAAAACTTCAAGTTAAGAAAATGAAGAAGGGGTAAAACTGACACATGGCTTCTGGCCTCTGGCCCCAACCCACAGAAAACTATGAAGCCAGACTGGCAACCAGCTCTTTGCTCATTATGTTGACTAGATTGTTGATTTAGCCAGCTGTACTTTGTTTTCTTGAATCATGACTTCCTTGGCAAATTCATTAGAATCCATTTGCAAGTTCTCTTTTAATTTGTTAAGCTCAAAGTCATGGAGAATCTTGACAGTCATTAACTTTTCTCGCTTGATTCTCTCCATAACATCTTTTGGAACATCAGGGATCATCCAGGCCAACAAAAATTTAACTAAAAACACAATGTGCTAGAGGAAACATAACAGAAAATCAGAGGCGTGGTTAGAATTGTCAATCGGTCAGCAGGAAGTTCTTTCCAATCATTTCATTCATTCAATAAAATGTGTTCAACACAGGAGGCACAAGGAAAAGCAAAATATAGGGTCCCTGTCCTGAGACTTTCCTATGGAGACCAACTGATATTAAATAAATAAATACACATGAAAATATGCAGTACAGAAATTCCAGCTGAACACGGTTATTGAATATACTCTTTACGCTTCCTCCTGAAAACCTAATAAAATATTTGCAAAGGAATTTAAAAAAATGGTATAACTCACAAAGACAAAAAAAAAAAAAGGGAGGGAATAGTGATAACAAACTCAGGAGAGTAAAGAAAGGTAGCACTTACACTTGCAATTGGTGATATGGTTATGGTATCTACCATCAATTTTGTTTCAGATCATCAGAAAAGCTCAGGAAAGAAGGTATTAAGGACTCTGATGGCATAAGTGTGGGTGAAGTTGATAACAAGAGGATTGGCTAAAAACATGTGCAAAAAGCAGTTGAATTTTTAGAATCTCTTTCCCATCTGTATCCAGGTATTACTTCTCTCCAACCCCACCCTGGAAGCAATGGAAATTAAAACAGAAGTTGTGGACTCAGAAGTCCCAGAGATGGTGAAGGATGGAGATATTGAAAACAGGGCAACTAGGTGATATTCAGCCAACTGAATTCTGAGATCCCTAGTCCCTTCTGCTTTGCTCAGCTCTCAGAGCATAAGCAGCCATGAAGCAGCTTGACAGACAGGAGGTTGGAGGATTTTTTTTTCCCTGGGGAAAATACTCTGTGAAATTAGAACTACAGATACCAAAATTTTTTAAGTCTCAAATAAAAAGGTCCCATCTCTACCTTATCACACTACAGTGAAACCAACCAAGCAGCATTCCTTATGTATACACACAAAGCTTATAATCAGCTTTCATTACTTCACTCTTAAATATAAGCCAATGGCTAAGAACCACTGAATAAGTAAAAACTACCTAACATGAAAGAAAGAGACGGAAACACAAAAATAGGAACAAAGAGGAAACAGATAACAAAGAGAGCAAAAGAACAGTAAAGTAGAAAAATAAAATAAAATGAAAACAAAGATATAAATGTATCTATTTGTAGAAAAGAATATAAATGATAATTAAAATTTCAAAAGAGGAAGTATAACATCTGTATAACATAAGTTCCGGAAAGACAGAACAGAGAAAAATGGAAATTATTGGAGAAAGAGTACAAGTTTTCTCAACTTGAAGAGTATATATGTTTTCCGATCTACAGGGTTTAGTGAGGGTCCAGAATTTCAATATTGTCCAATATGGAGGAAGTGCCTTGTGAAGTTTCATAAAAGAATGATTAGTGAGAGAATTCTCAAAGATTATTGGTATACGAAAGATCAGAAACTAAGACTAGGGAATCAGCATGGTATTGCATTTTATAACAACCCTGGCAGCTGACAGAAAATAAAGCTGTGTCTTCAAAAATTTCAGAAATAGATAAATAAAGCTGGTTGAAAAATTTTCAGGTTAAAATGACTATCAATCTTGAATTATATACCAATTAATTATCTATAAGGAAAGAAAAAATTTTTCAACACTCAAGATCTCAAAAACCCATCATATTTTCTGACCACCCATATTTTCCTCAGAAAATTACTGAAAGATGTGCTTCCTTAAAATAAGCTAGCAATCCAAAAATGGGAGAAACAGAGACTGTGGAAAAAATAGTATTTGGTACAAGAGAAGGTAAAGAGACATCTCAGAATGAGGGTGAATCAGAGCCTGGGATGATTAAAAAATTAATAAGAATAATAAATAAACAAAAGCAAAACATCAAAATATTCCTAGAGCAATTTACCAGACTGAACGGTGATCTAAACTTCTGATGAAAAACGTGGGAATCAAAGAGTGATAAGTTCATAAATAACTGAGAGAGGAATAACATGGGGAAGAATATTACATAAGACTGCACTCTTTTTCATCATGCAGAGCTATTTGACTTTTTAAATTAGTTACATGTATAACCTTGATAAAAATAAGTGAAACAAAAACTGATTGGAATTTGTGTGTGCTTGCATAGACTTGTCCACTATTGATGGCTGTACTGTAGAGGGGAAAAGTGCCTTTCATTGATTTATCTCTTCCTTATTGGCTTTCATGTCTTATGATTTGTAGCATTCAATTTGCAGCTTAGTCAAATACCACCTCTGCATTAATTCTTTTATTGCATGTCTTATAAAAGTACTAGATATTCCAAATAGTGGACAGAGCAGAGGCTTGGGAGTGAGGCATCTGGCATTAAAACCCAGGTTTAATATTAGCGGATTATCATTAAACCAAATACTTAATTTTGCTGCGTCTCAGATTCATTTTTTTCAAGGGTGGGTCACAAAGTCTAACTTAAAAGGTTATTATGATAGCCTCTGGAGTCAATATTTAATGGGGAGTCAGTAAAATCAGTGGGTCCTCTGCCCTTCTCCTGACCTCGAGGAATGAGGCCATTTTTTTCTTTCCTGTCCCCTTGATATCCTCAATAATAGTACATGAAAAACAGGCAATCCATTGTACTGAAAATATCCCTCAGTACTTTTAATGACAACTAATTCTGTGAAAACAATATGAGATACTATTAATTTTCTGTTGAGTAGATACCTTTAGAAATATATGCCTAAAGGGAGACTAACTGGAACAAAACTTAGGAAAGGCTTACCTCCATAACTATGATGAAGGTCATCTTGGCAGCAAGGACGTGCCAGTACTGCATATTATGAGTGTACTTGTGATGGTGATCAGGGGGATATCTGTAATCTCTATACCTGAAAAGCAGAAATGTGAAAAATTAGCTATGGCTTCAAACAGACCTAGCATAAATTCTTATTATTCCTCTTAAGAGACTTTATTAGTTGACCACAAAAGTCAAGTTACAAGAAGTTAATTACTATTATGAAACATTTATCTTCCTTGTATAGAAAAAAAATCATGGCCAAATGTTGCTTATGTGTAGTGTAGATGTAGCAGGAGATACTGGGGGAAACCTCTCCTGCCCTTCAAAGATAAATTTTGCCATCTCCATTGCCTATCTTCTTACTCTGTAACACAATTAGTTCTACCTATCACCCCAGGGTAATGAATTGTGTTCTGTTATTAAACTGAAGGAACATTTTAATCCTTACCTTATTTGATCTTTCAAGAATAGAACTCAATATTGTTGACCACTTCTTTTTCTTGAAACTCTATATTTTTTGGCTTATCTGACACTGCATTGTTTTTATTTTTCTTACCGTCCTTCTGGAGTTTTTCTAGTGCTCAAGTTTGTAAGCTCATTGTTTGCTAAAAAGTTGTTAGACATTGAAGTTCTTCAATGCTTTAGTCTAGTCAGGAAGTGATGACACCAAGAAATGTGTCACAAGGGCAGGCTGAGTGGCGCGGTGGTTAAGCGCTGGCTTGGAAAGCCAGCAGCCCCAGTTCGGGTCCCACATCTGAGGGCCAGTGACACTGCCCTCAAAAAAAAAAAAAAAAAAGAAATGTGTCACAAATGTCCATGTTCTTAAGGCCTATGCTGATGCCTCCAGATGCAAATATGCACAATAACATGGCTTCTGTCTACCTGGGTTGCAACATTCTGCGGTTTCTTTGTTGGAATCTAAGATGAAGCAGTTGGTTTAAGATTTAAGTAAAGGGACTTCGATGTCCTATCTACCTATATAATAAAATATAGTAAAGTAATTATATACATATTATATAAACATTACAGACATATATTCTTTAAAACCTAGAGTGAAAAGATCTTCACAATACATGAGACACTAAGTGTGGAAACAGTAGGTTCACAAATCTATTTTCACACACTCCCTGTATGAAAGAAACCCTTCAAGTGGGATGGATTGTGAGATAATCATATTTTTACTTCTTTCTCACTCTATCTTTTCTTGAGGACCTATGGTTAAATTCATATAGGTTAAATGTATATAGAATACAATCATGTTGTATGATCTATAGATATTACAACTTGGGACCAATGGGCACTTCTTGGCGAAAAATCTTTCCAATAAATTTAGGAAATAAGAAACAATTCAAAGGATATTATTTATCCATAATATTCTCTTACATTGGGACATTCAACTTTTCCAAATCAAAATCATACAATGTGTGAATTCTAGAATTGATTCACTTTATTTATCCAGTATTTTTATTACTCTGAGAAAATCCTTTACGTTGTAAGGCACGAAGGAAATGGAGAACTTAAGGAGAACATTTAAATGGCAAAATTAAAACCTAAGAAAACAAGGGAACCTGCAAGTGGTGAAGTCTCGTCTTTCCGAAGGCGCAGTGTGGTTTGGCAAGTCAGCGATCAGGAACACAGACAGGCTGTTATTGACGTATCCTTTCAAAGGCTCACTGGTATTTGTTGAGTAGGCATAGTAGTAAACTAAACGGGGAATGATGTCCGATGTAAATGCAACAATAAAGGCCTGAAGGATAAAGCAAGAGGGAGATTATGAGCTCACCATTTTCAAAATATCTGATTTGTGTATCTACCAGTTCCATGTGCAATATGGATGCGAAATGATTAAAATGCTATTACAAATCATGTTAATATAAGAGTCTTGGGCCTAAAACATGAAATGGCTCATTTATAGTATATAACTAGTATTCTAAGTTTCATAGCTAGACAGTGACTAAGTTGAAAATTAAACCTCTCCAAACCATGCTCTTTCCACCATGACTTTCTATGTCTTACATTTCTTTCTTTTCTTTTTTTTTGTGTCTTACATTTCTTATTGTTTCATAGCAGTTGGATTGTCTTTAACCAAATCCACTAGCCTAGACCAACTCCATGAGCTAAGACAGTGTGTGTGCGTGCACAGGACATTGGTGGGAAGGGAATGGAGAGACAGGCCGTGAGCTGGTCAATTTCCCACAGTTCAGTACAATTAAATTCAGCATTGATTTCATAGGAATGGAATTTTCCCATCCTTTTCTAAGCTCTAAATAGAATAAATAACATGTTTCCTTCAGGCAGATAAGTCAATTTAAAACCATCCGGCTCTGCCATCTACATTTTCAATGGTAGATTTTAAAAACTTTTAGTATTACTTCTAAAGTTACAGTCAGGTTTTCTATCACTTGTTGAATAAATTTTGGTAGTTTTTATTTTCTAAAAAAGTGACAATTACAAAGAAATTTTAAAATTTAATGGAATAAATACGTACATAACAATCTCTCAATTATCTCACCTGTACCTTGTTACTCTTTTTTTCTTGTTTGAGATTTTTGGAGTTTTTGCTGATTTGTCTTTTCAATTTGTCTTCTCCACTTCCTTCTACTTTTCATTTACTTAACAATTATATTGTTTTTGTTTGTTTTCTAATTTGATTATTCCTGATTCTACCTTTATTAATTCTTACTACTTTCTACTGATTAGCTTTACATGTTTCCTTAGTTTTTTTTTTTTTTTTTTTTTTTTGTTTTTTTTTAGCTGAGCCTTCCTGCCATCTGTTGGCAGCTCAACAGCAACTCAGCTCGGGCTGGTATTGAACCGCCATTGCTCAGAGCTCAGCTCGCACTCTTGAGCGAGCTCTTAACCAACTGAGCCACTTGGCCAGCCCTATGTTTCCTTAGTTTTTAATTTACATGTTCAGCTCATATTTTCCAGTCTTCTTTTCTTTTGAGGGCAGTGTTACTGGCCCTCATATGTGGGACCCGAACCTGGGCTGCTGGCTTCACAAGCCAGCGCTTAACCACCGCGCCACTCGGGCAGGCCCTTCTAAGCTTCTTTTTTAATAAAGCATTTATTGCTATAAATTTTCTCTTCCTGTGATTTTAGCTTATTCCTTAGGTTTTCATTTTAATTAAGTGCTTTCCATAAGTTCAATTTTGTTTTTTCTTTATATAATAAAGTTGACTTACAAGTGTGAATGTTAAGTGGTTATTTGTCCTTATTTTGACTATCTTATTATCAACTTTAATTTTCAGAGTATTATGCAAGTGAACATGCATTGTAAAATTTCTGCTTTTGGGGATTGAGTTTTATTTTCATTTTTTAATAAGTGTTCCATAGACATAACATGTAAATGTTGTGTATTCTGTTTGTAGTATACAACTTTATGTACGAGTATAGTCAAGCTTTAATAGTATGATCCAAATAGTTTATACCATTTTTTGTCTACTTTGTCACATGCTATGAAACTAACTCGTGGTATGTTGATGAGAGTGATTTTCCAATTTTACTTGCATTTATAAGAGTTTACATGTCACGGATTTCTCTATGTTGTTTAGTGCGTAAAAGTTTAGGGATGTTTTATCTTTATGAATTGTACCCATCCCCAAGAAAACAAAATAAAATACAGTCACCACACCAACATAGGTCCACTTACATTACTGGCAACTGAAAGGACAGCCATTCCGTAAAGAATGTCTTGCCAAACACCTATGCTGTGAGCTTTAGCAGCTACAGGTCTCCTGTACTGAGTAGTAAGTTTCCAGGCATCCACTCGGATCTCTATAGTGTTATTCAGGAGAGCAAGAAGAGGAGCCAAAGGAAAAGAGGCCACGAATAGTGTCACAAATCCAAACTGGATAACTGTAAGGAAAAAAGAAAGCAAGATTCTTAACTTCACTATTGTGGAGGGGCAAAGGGAGAGCATCCTACCCAACGCTTGCGACTTCCTTCATTTTGGAAGGATCTACGCCAGCAAAATACTCCGGGCCTTTTTCCATCTGCCTACTTCCAACTCCCAGTAAGAAGGACAGTGACTTATTTGCTCGCTAGAATAGGAAAGAGAAACAGGGCATGCATAGCTCAATTCCATCCTTGCTGTTTCTTTTGAAATCTGCTTGTCTGAAGAAAGCATCTATTCTTGTTAGATAAGATATTCCTCTTAAAGCGTAGTCTTTTTTTTTTTTATAGTCTAGTTAGGTCTATGCTAGTCTAGCCTTTAAATTGGTATTGTGACGTTAGCGGGGTAATTAAGTTTTCCTGTCCTGCTAATCTATGCACTTTTGTGAGATCATAGCTAGTGACTAGATTCATTTGCATGCTTCCAATAGCCATCCTGTGCTGGGTATATAAAAGTGCTCAACTACAAGCTTTTTGAATGAATATATTATTTAAGATTTAAAGAAACTAACACATAAAAAGGTAGTGCAAAATAAGATATTTGAGAATAAAGTAGAAAATGAATCATCGAAAGCATCAGAAATATATATAAATTTTATGTGGGCAAAGGAAAGATACATTTTCTGGAATTTGGTATTTGGTCCTAACCCTCTGTACTATCTTAGTATCTTTGTCAATCAGCTTTCCTGTCTTTCCTCATTTAGAATTAACACCTGTGTAAGCTAGCTTCTCTCCCTGTTTTCGTTCTTTTGTATTCAACAATGTTTGGAATAAAAGAATCATCAACTGGCAGTTGGGCTTACCACATGAGTGGAAAAAAAAAAAAAAAGGAGAGCAAGAGATACAGGAATAGCTTTCCACTGAAGGAAGGAAGAAAGAATCTTCCACTAGTCCTCTATTTTTAGATGAAACTCAAAATGTTTCTGGATTTCAGCTTTACTTCTAAAATTTTTCTAAATTTTTTTTCATAAGAATCAGCCTTGTCATCTACTAAACCAAGTGAAAAAAATTGTCTCCTTTCTTGCCTTCTCTATTGAACTACGAGATAAAAAATTAATAGGAAGTATTATGTAGAAACAGCTTGAATTTTTCCAGGCTCAAATTCAGATCTTTATCTAACATCTCTGTGGACCATCACAAATTAATTAACCTGTCCATGTTTCAGTATCCTCTAAAATGAAATGTAATGAATAATGACTACTCCATAGTATATTTCAAGATTAGAGATGATGTATGTAAAACATCCAGAATAAATTAACTCTTAGCTGCATCTCAAAAACTAAATAAATCTTGATTTTATCTTTTAATTTCAGTGATAATCTCGGATGAATTTACATACAAATTCATTTGAAACTTACACAATTAATTTAAAAATTACAGCCTTATCACCCCATCAAGCAAAGAATACCTAATTTTACAGCCAGCTGTACAAAATAGACTTGTTTCTATTTGCCCTAAATTTACCTATTTCAAGCCAGGTATCATATGTATGCATTACAGTGGAGAATCATTATCAATCTGGTCTCTCCATTTATTTCACCATGATTTTATGGCCCTTAAGAATAAGTTTAAGGAATTGTCCTTAATTCCACCCAAGAAGCAGAGAATGTCACTGAAAGGTAACACTCTGAGTAGGCTATATAAGCAGTTCCCATCATTCTCTCTGATAAAATTTCACCTCAAGTTCTTTTTTGTGTTCAATCCTTAGAAAATCTTACATGTTTATTGTGTTCAATTTGGGTTTCCCTTGAATAATTAATTTTAGTCTTCTTCTTTTCAGCCTGAAATAACAGACATACACTAAAAGCACGTACAACTTTGGAAATGTTTTACAACTACTCTCTCGCTGAGGCAAACAAAAGGAGAAATAGCTACTTAGGCCATTTTGAGGCAGGTATTAAAAAGTGATCCTTTACTTGATTCAGCAATATTAGCATTCATTTGATAGGAAAAATATCTCTAAGACTGGTACTTTGAAATAAAATTTCATTCCGCAGTCTACTTTGTGAGTGATATAAACGTTCAACCAATCTTTTCTATATCCTTTCATCTATCTTCTCATCCATCATCCAACGATTTATTGAACACCTACTATGTACAAGGCAGGAAGAAGTATGAAGAGCTGAAAAGAATACTTATTTTACTCAGCCTGACTCTATGTTTCAAGACAAGTGGTTGAAAATTACCTGTTTCTAAGTATTCATAGAATAGCCCAAGAGATCCAAAACTTTCAAGGTCATGATCCTGCTCCCATCGACTGTATAGCTTTTCAGAGTTGGTTCGAGCTTTTCGGCGTCTCCACCAGTTCAGAGCAAAGCTATTGGAAGTGATAAAAGTAATATATGAAATGGAGTTTTTAAAAAAGGTGTGTGTGTATGAGGTGGAGGGGGGCTCACAGAATCAGAGTGTTAGATCTAGAAGTTGGCACTAAAAGAGGTTAAGTAACCTAAGATCACAGAGCAAAGTAGAGATGTGGCTACAGCTAAAGTCCACATTAAGTCTAGTATTCTTTTTACAGCACAGGCTGAGGTCAGAAGTTCTTCATTGAGGTGATTAAGAAAATACAACAACCCTGAATCTCCCCATAGTATATTTACCCAGAGACTTTCTGTTAAAGAGCATGCAGGAGAGGGTCACCATAGCACATTTTTTTCTATTTAATTCACTAACCTTTAGGTTCTCAGGATACTAAGAAGGACACTCAAGGAAATGAGAAATTGATTACAACAGCAATTCATGACAAAAGAAATGCAGAGGCTTATCTAACATGAAAATAAATGCAATAATCCTAAACAAAATATTACCTAATTTCCATATTGCATAAAAAAATAATATATCATGATAATGTTGGATTGCATTAAGAAACGAAAAGCCCTTTTACTAAAAAAATCAATGTAATAGGCTATATTAACAGATTTAAGGAGCAAAATATAAAATCATATTGATTGCTACAGAAAAATATACTTTATATATTTTAAGAACCTATTAAACCCATTGATGACAGAAAGATAGAAAAAGAAGGAAATTACCTCAATCTGATCAATAGTATCTACCAAAATCCTGGGCAAATATCATTTATAATAGGGAAAAGTTAGAAGCATTCCCTTTAGAATCAAGAACAAAATAAGAGTGGGCATGATCAAATTTAAGACTTTACTGGAGATCTTAGCCAGCACAATATGATGAAAAAGAAAAAGGCAAAAGAATTGGAAATGAAGGAGAAATCTATGATTATCAACAATAATGTGATTAGGTTGTCTGCACAGAAAAATAAAATGAAATTAGACAAAATTATTTGAAGTACTAGTACAGTATACCAATATATTTCATTCCTATGTACCTTCAAAACACAGGTAGAAAACATAATTTTTTTTTTTTTTTTGAGGGCAGTATCACTGGCCCTCATATGTGGGATCGAACCGGGGCCGCTGGCTTCCTAGGCCAGCGCTTAACCACCGTGCCACTCGGCCGGCCCGAAAACATAAAAACATAATTTTTTAAAAGATTCCATTTATAATAGCAACTAAAATTAAAAGTACTTAGAATTGGATTTGACAATAGATTTATTTGACCTATATCTGGAAGTTTAAATCTTTATTTAAAGTCATTAAAATCCAAAATAAGTGTTCATGAATAAAATGACTCAGCATTATAAAGTTGTCAGTTGTTTTCATTGAAAGCTGCAATTCAATTTTAATGAAACACATGTAATTTCAATAAAAAATTTTTTTTCCATGTCAAAGCCAACAACATGTTTCTAAAATGTATGCAGAAAGATAAAAGACTGGGTAGCCAAGATATTTCTATAGATGAAGAATAAGTTGGTCAAACATTCCCCACCAGATAGCAAGATTTATTATAAGGCTGTATTAAGAGAGTGTAGTATTGGTACAGGGACAGACACATCACGGAACAGAATGAGGATCTAGTAATAGTAACAGCCTTGCACTTGCTGTAGGGCATAAATGGTGAAGAGAAACTTCTCAATAAGTGGTAACTGACAATCACATATATAACATATATACATATTATATGTGTGTGTAAAAAATTAAATTTTGGGCCGGCCAAATGGTGCAGTGGTTAAGAGCTGGCTTGGGACGCCAGTGACCCCGGTTTGGATCCCACATGAGGGCCAGTGACATTGCCCTCTTAAAAAAAATAAAATTAAAAAAAAAATTAAATTTCAACTTCATAGGAAACACAATTTTTTTTCCGTATACATTCAGAATTTAAAAGAGAAAGATAATAATGTTAAAATGTTTAAACAATTAAGAAATAAAGTATATGAGAATATCTTTTTGATCTTGGGATAAAGAGAGATTTACTAAATAAGACAAAAAAATGTGAGCCCATAAAAGACTAATACATTCTAATATAGTAAAAGTATGCACTTTTGTCCATCTACAGCAATGGTTCCCAACTGGGGGTGATTTAGTCAACAAATATACATTTGTAATAATATCTGGAGACATTTTTGATTGTCACACTGGGGTGAAAGTGGACTACTGGCATCTAGTGGGTAGAAATCAAAGATGCTAGTAAATATCTACAATGAAAAGGACAGCCCCCTCAAAACAAATAATTATTTGGCTTAAAATGTCAATTAGTGCTGAAGTTCAGAATCTATGATCTAAAGACACGATTGAAAAATAAAGAGAAAACTTATGCTGGGGTAAAATATTTGTAACACCTATAACCAACTAAACAAACAAAAACAAAATAACCAGAAGTTATAAGTATTCCTACAAATCAATTAGAAAAAGACAGACAAGTAGAAAAATGGTTAAACAACATGAATAGGTATTTCATTGAAGAGTAAACACGTATGGCAAAAAAAAAAAAATGCTCATTCATGTAAATAATCATAGAAATGCAAAATAAGACCAAAACGAGATTTCATTTATACTCTCCAAACTGGCAAAAATTAACAAATAAGACAATCTAAGTACTGTAGCCAATGTGGATTAAAAAGAACTTTTGTGTACTACTTTATATCCAAACTAAAACACGGAGATAAAAGAATGTTGAAAGGGAAACAGAACACCTGAGAATGTTGAGACAGTATCAATCACAGGCATATAGGCTACTGGATCACAGGCATAGGAGATCGCCCTATTAAGAAAGTTTTGCCTCTAAGACTATTTCTGTTTACATTGCTCATTTATTCAGTTCTTTAGATTCCACATATAAGTGAGATCATATGGTATTTGTCTTTCTCTGACTGACTTATTTCATTTAACATAATGTTCTCTAGGTCCATCCATATCGTTGTGATGAGGGCTAGATGGGATGGGGATGGGCATGAGGGAGAAGGGGTGAGGAAACATAAACGGATAGCTACAATACTACTGCACAGACAGAAGAGACAGTTTAGGGAATATAATCAATAAGGTTGTAAATATTTTTTTTTTAGGGGAATAGAATGATGCATGTCTTGTTAGGGAGACCACTTCATGGATGGTGTAGTGGCCTTACCACTGCACTTTACATCTGAAGCTGTCGCTGAACAATATTATATGTCAACTATAATTTAACACATATATAGTCATGGGATGTGGAATATAGTGTGGGGATGGAGTCAATGGAATTGTAATAAATATGTATGATATGGGGGGTGGGGGGAGGAGGAGGGGGGAGTCACTTTGTAAGGGGTGAAAAGGATAACTATTGCATTGTTTTGTACATCTGTAACTAATAATAATAATAATAATTTAAAAATAAATAAATAAATAAGAAAAAAAGAATTTGCAAATGATAACTTGTTAGCTATAATAGCAAAAATAAGTAAATAATGGGAAGAACATACTGTGAAAAATAACATCCTATAATAGTGCAATGAGACGAATATAAATATATTTAAATAAAATGTTTACCTTTCTGTTTAGAAAACAAATTACCTTGCATGAAGATGATATTAAACCCAAAATGATCACAAATACATTTCATATATTTCCAAATAATTAAAAACAAAAAACAAAAAAGAAAGCTTTGCCACGATTCCAGAAGGGTTCCATTCCAATTACAAACTCCTCGGTCCCCACATAGTAACCACTATCTTGAATTTTACAATAATCGCTTCCTTGTTTTCTAAAAATGATTTATCATCATGATTTATTTTTAGTTAATTTTTGAATGCGGTGTAAGATTTACATCGAGTTTATTATTTTGCATAAGGCTGTCCAATAATTGTTCTAGCATCAGCTGTTGAAAAGACTATTCTTTCTTTAATGAATTGTTTTTGCACCTCTGGCAATAATTTGTGTAGATTTACATCTGCAATCTCTACTCTGTTCCATTGATCTCTATATACCTATCCCTTCACAAATTCCATTGTCTTGATTAACATAGTTTATAGCAAGTTTTAAAAATGAGTAGTGTAGTTTCTCTAATCTTATTCTTCTTTATGAAAATAGTTTTAGCTATCCCAGTTCCTTTGCCTTCTATATAAATTTTAGAATCTGCCTGTCTATGTCTATAAAATGCTGCTGTACTGATTGGAATAACAAGTCTATATATCAATATGGGGAATAATAGGCATCTTTCATAGGGATTTGTAGTTTTTAGCATATGAGTTCCATATATTTTTTAGATTTATACCAAAGTATTTCATTTTGCTGGAGCTAAAAATTTCTGTACTGACCAATGTTTCTTGCATCCCACACTTTCATTTCGTGTTCTCTTCTTACTCAAGTACATCTTTCAGTATTCTTCCACTGAGAGTTAGTTCTATGAATGTAAACTCATAGTTCTTTTATGTTTAAAATACTTAATTTCACCTGCACGGTATACAGTGGTTAATCTGGTCCTAGAAATCTAAGGTGAACATTATTTTCACTCAGAATCTTGAAAGTACTCTACTGTCTTTTGCATTTAATGCTATTTGTGAGAAATCTGTTGCTAGTATAGAATACATTTCATTTTCTTTGGAAAGATTTTAAGATTGTTTATCTCTGATGTTCTGTATTTTCACCATAATGCATCTGGGTGTGAATTGAATTTTGTTTAACTTGCTCCATACTCAGGATTCATTTTCATATCTGGAACTCATGTTTTTCTTCTTTGGAAATTTTCTTTGGAAAATTTTCAGCAACTACCTATTCAAAGAAATTTTTCTCAATTTTCTTTTTCTGGAACTTACTAGTGGAAGCCTATTAATATAGCCTCCTGTCACCTTAGTATTTTTATCTTTTTCTGTTTTGTTTTGAGGGCAGTGTCACTGGCCCTCATATGTGGGACCTGAACCGGGGCCGCTGGCTTCCCAAGCCAGCGCTTAACCACTGCACCATTCAGCTGGCCCTCACCTTACTATTTTTAATCCCATTGTTGCTCTGTTACACTGAAAAATGTGGGAATTTCTGAGTACTATTTTCCATTTCACTAGTTCATTCTTCAATTGTGTCCAGTCTGTAACTGATCCCATCTATCGTACTCTTCATTTAAAGTACAATTTTTCATTTATGTAACATTGGTTCTTTTTCATATTCATTTGTTCTTGTTTCATTTATATCTGTTTTTATTTAAATTATTTCCTGATTTTTTTTTTTTAATGACTATCACTTCCCTTTATGTTTGTAGGCTTTGCCAGAATCTTCTAGCTACAGAGAGTTCATTTTCTAAACAGTGATTTTGTTAGCAACCTTGGTAGCACTAAATCTCATCATAAGTTTGGGAATATTGGTTTGCAGGCTTAATTTTACTCATTTCTTTTTTCTTTTCCTTCCCATCTGTCTCTTTTCCTCTCTTTGCATATTTATTCTGCTTCCCGTGTTTGGTTTAGGGGTTACCTCCCTTCTGCCCTCCAGGTTCTCAATCTAGATCTAGGACTTTAAATACAGTTTGGAGTTATTTCTCTGTGTCAATATTAGGAATGCGGTGTATCAAATATTATTTGAACATTATATATGTTCTTCCTTTGTCAGCACATGAAATAGAACCAAAGGAGCACTATGGAACTGTGGGGGTAGGGTGAGAGCAGAAGGGAGTATGTTTTCAACCTTCTTTTATTAATAAATGAAAATAATACCAGTCCCTGGCTTCAAACACAGTTAAACTGGCCAGTTACCTGTCTTAAATGGAGCCCTGTCAGCCCACTTTCCAGGGTTTAGAAGGTACTAAAACCTGACACTGTCATTTCCTTACTTGGAGCCCTGCAGGGTTACAGGCTTATCATTCTTTCTCTTTTTATCCACATGAATTTTCATCTCATATTTGAGATCAACTGTCATTTTGTTTTTTTCTTTTTATAATGTATTTGTTATTACTATGCTTTTGGAACAGAGGGCAATCTCTTCACATACCAGCATTTCATTCATGACCAATTTTTGTGCCTTAATGTGTCCATCAAAAATGGATGTTTACAGAATTCAATTTTTTGTTATCTTGAGAAATAATATGCAAACATGTAGAAAATCTACAGAGGATATAACATTTATATTTCCCAATGGAATTTTCCCAGGAGACGGGAATAATTACCTTTCCCTCAACTTCACTCAAGCAATAGAAATGCATATTTAAAAGCCTATATTACCTTAATACATTCTTGACTATTAAGTTTTGATTTTTTTTTTTTTTTTGATTTGAACATTTGCTAACAAAGGCACCATGATAATCAAAGAACTCCATCTTCATCCAGAGGGAAACTCTCATGGTTACTTAAATCAAGCAAAAACTTATAAGTCATACATACGGGTAAATGGCTTCTTTAATGTTTCCGAAGATCTGTTTCCCAGTCATTATGATGGTCAACTGTGTTGTCAATTCTATTAGACATCCACCAGGATCACACTAGTCAGAAGTGAGCAGAGACAAAAACAAGGTGAATAATGAGAGATGGGACTGTGGCAATAACAAAAAAAATAATCCCAATTCAGTTCAGAATCTGTAGATTTGGGTTGGAACGGCTATTAAAGGGATATAAAGTGATATTTATCTTAATAGTCCTAAGCTGCTCACAGGTCAGTGCCAGGCTAGCTGCATTAGGTTCATCTGTGGAATAGATTAACAGCAGATTCCTAGATCTCATTCTTAGAACGTCCTGTTTCTTTAGGTCTGGGTTAGGGCTGGAAGTTGTTCTTTTCTCCATGTGCTTTGGATGCACCGCCATGTTTGGAAACCACTGATCCGGCTCCACTCTTACCCATGGCAGCGCCCTTTCTCCTACACCTCCCGAAAGCTATCCTTCATCCTTTGCAGGAAGCCTTCTGGAATACAGAACTTACTTGGCACATTTCACAGCTCACATTTTACTACCGAACAATAAGCACAATATAACTTCTTGCCCAAAAGGAACTGAAAAATCTATCAGATGACAGGATCGTAAGTCCAGTATTCTCTGTGGACATGGTCAGTGCCTTAGGCTTCTCTTGCAGCTTGATAAAATCTGAGTTAGTGCTGGACGTACACACAAAAAGTTATTTAACACTCAGTAACTGAAACCCAAACTTACCTCTCAAGAGAATTCTTACCTCTTCACTTCTCCACACATTAAACAAATACGTGTACTCTCCGGGATAGCCCACAAACTTCCCTTTAAAGAAAGCTACGTAGAAGCAGGATGAGTAAAAATTTACAAACTGAAACAGGAACATTTTCAAGGTCAGACTGCTTTCATACTCCTGGTACGTTCGAGGAATTTCTGGTAAGTAAAAAACACCAAGGTTTAATAAAGCACCTTTCCTGTACCTCAAATTTTGTAATCCCTGGGACAAGTGGCTATCTAGTCATATTATCCCGAGAGCCTGTTGCAATGCTTCCCACTCTGGTCAGAACAGACCAATATTAAGTTAACTATAGATTTGTGCTGGGCTTTCCACTAGAGACTTTGTATTAATCTCATCACTGGAGATGCCGGGGAGGCAGTCATTATATTTAGAGGGATGAAATACTTCCCTGGAGTCACAGTCAGAATCAGCCTCCTATCAGGCTGTAGAGCCTTATGCTCATCCCCACACAATATATAATATCCTGTAAACACATCAGATATTTCTCTCTCTCTCATCTGCTTTCAGTCAGTTTTAAACAAAGTAAACTCATATCAAGGGCCGAGGATGGTTTCCAAATCAAATTGTGTTTTCCTCTCATGAATTAAATGGCTGTGTAGATTTTGAAAACAATGTCATGCAAATGGTGGCAGTAATAGTACACATTTTCCCTCTCCTTATCATGATCCATCATTTAATGAATTCCAAAGAAAAGAGAGCATTAGATTCTCTTCACACCACAGTAAAGCACCATGAGGCATAAAAGAATAAGGAGCAAGTTTTTCTGAGCTATTGATCTCGCAATAGCATGAGCTCATCCAGCCAAGTTCATGAAATTTTCAGCAATACTAAAATAGTAACACATGTTATTCTAAAGATACAGATAACACTTTCATTTTAGTTCACTATAGTTGCATTCCTGCAAAATTTCTAAAGTGAATACGAGCGATGTTTCTCATTGAGGAAAGCCGTAATTTTCAAGGACTTCACTTTTAGGTGTTGTCTGCTAGGATTTTTTTTAAATTTAATTTAATAATTTAATTTAATATTTTAATATTTAAAAATATTAATAATAATTTAATATTTAAAAATATTAATAATAATCCAGGTTTTCAGACATGCCAGCTAAAAAGAGAAGCACTAAATTTTAGATCTATTCAAGAGAAGCTGATTCTTCTATTTTTCTCATGATGGTTTTCGAAACCAAATACCTTGTAAAAACCATACACATGAAATAAAAAATATCTGTGCCTTGTGAAAAGTGTGGATTTTACTTAGGATTCAACTAACTCCATCAAGGAAGGATAAAAACAAGACTATAAAAGATCTACAGAGTTCTAATTCTTCCTTTTAGATCTTCTTCCTGCTTCTACTAGGCCTGAATGTAGCTGCTAAGGGATTTTCTGAAGTACCAGATTATAGATCTACCTACGGAGCAAAACTACCTTCAAATGTGCCTTTAAAAACTCAGCTCCCTGAGGAATGATCCAAAATGGATGTTATAGCACTGGTAGGAACCCTTTTTCAGAGTCCCACTAATGATTCGGCCGGCTTACCCATTTTTGTAATCCAGGCAGATATCTTTTCATAAAAGAAATTCAAGATCAAGATGACAATGAAGTTCAAGCAGGATCCAGTGAGTGATGTAGCTATCTGAGGAGTGAGGACGCTTTTGACATGCTTTAAGGATGCTTCACTTTCCATGAAGCTGGCAAATGTAGCAAAGACTGACAGGCGGTACACAATCACAGCCACCATGCTCGCAATTACAAGAGCCATCTGCGAAGGAAGACAGAATCGATCACGTCGGTCTCTGGGGCGCTGTGCTGCGTACACATCTGAAACACACTATTCTCTTCATCTCAGTACGATTAGCAGCTCTGACGTGGAAAGCAAACTAAGTTGGTCTCTCTCGCCACATGTGGCAGGAAATGAATACCAGTAAGTTACGCGGGTTAGAGATAAGACATAGGGGTAGCAGCTGGGTAAATCTAAAACAGGAAAGCATTCATGGCCCACTGCTAGGCCCATTCTAAAGCAAGAGTTTAAACTAGCTAGAAGGCCAAATCCTGCCCATGACCATACCTGTGTTGGCATGGCCCTTGAATTAAGAATGTTTTGGGTTTTTTTGCATTTTTAAAGGTTGTAAAGACAATTACATGCCAGAGACTATTTGTGGCCCACAAAGCCTAAAATATATCTGGCCGTTTGCCAGCAAATGTTTGCCAGCAAAATATCTGCTCTAGATTATAGTTAAACGTGTAGCGTGAAGATTGCTTACTTTCCCAAGGAGAATACATTTAAAGATTGTATTTCACTTCCCCTCAGAATGTTGCTATTAGTGGTCTGATATGTTTAATAGTTTAGACATTTGTATAGGTCTGCTGTAAATTTTATATACTTCCCATATTGCAAAAACACAAAGATCTAGGGATGGCTTTTTATCAATGATTGGCAAATCTTATTCTGAAAGTTGAGGAACTGCATCAAATCAATGAACACTAAAAATAAAAGAATAATGTTTCTGGGACCACACTCCAGAATATTTCTCAAGGAGTGTCCCGAATTGATTATTATCCTTTATTCCATACTCTCTTCTCAATGATTGTTCAATCATCTGAGAAAACACATGTTTAAAACAGAAAAAATTAGGACCTTTAACAAGATATGTTGAACGTAAAGAAATTGTGGGACAATATAGATTGCTGAGGTTCAACTGTGGTCTATAATTGCTAATTTTTTATACTTCAACATGCTAAACTTTCAGAGGGTGACATTATCTCTTTTCCTAAAATTAAGGTCCAACTATAAGAGGGCACTAAATTGGAAAAGGGAGGACAGGAAATAGATTAATAGCTAAAAGGCATAGAGAAAACCTGGCTCCCTCACAATGGGATGTGATAATTAAATTCAGCAAGTAGAAGTAACATTTTCTTGTTTACCTCAGCTAGAGAATGAACTTTAAAAATACGAGGGTTTTTCTTTTCATTCTGTGCAGATATTTTAAGTGGAGATAAAGATAAATTAATGATTTTGAAAAAACTAACCAAAAAATCTGCAATCAAATTGTTTGTCAAACTGGTGTAGTTTCAAGTTATTACTTAATTAATGAAGAGCTGGCAGAAGGAAGGGGCAGGCTCTAAGATAAAACTCCTCTTCCCCCCACCCCCAGCTCTTTCCTAGGTTCAATTATGGCACATCCATGTACATTACAATTGATTTCATATAAGAGCTCTATCAAGATAAAAGGACTGTGGAGAGGAAGGGAAGGAAGGGACTCAAGAGCCACTTCAGATACAACTGTTGAGATAATCCAAATATGACTGCATGTCAAAGAGATGGTGACAGTTTTTTTTTTGTTTTTTTTTTTGAGGGCAGTATCACTGGCCCTCATATGTGGGATCCGAACCAGGGCCGCTGGCGTCCCAAGCCAGCGCTTAACCACTGCGCCACTCGGCTGGCCCGGTGGTGACAGTTTTAAAAAGAAGGCTCACCCATAATGTCACTGTGGCTCCTGATAAAAAGTACCACGGAACACGACGATGTAGAGGCATGTAAGGTTCCAGCTCCTGTAATTTTGAAGAAATCACAGCAAAATTCAAAATCTACCCTGAAAGTTGGGACTTCAAGCAGCTGTCAAAAGCACAAAGCTCCGTTAGAGTAGAATCCTCCCCAAAGGGTCCACTACAGATCAAGGAAAGCTACCGCCTCGCAAGGATGAAGGGCGATTGCCAGCCAAGGCTGTTAATGCATTTTATCAGGTGTTTTTCCTCTTTATTCATTTACTGAATTTTTGGTAATGTTTCAATGCAATTTAATAAATGTTAAATGAATGCCTAAACTGTATAAAGAATACGGTTGGAATATTATACTGCATGATCAGTGTCCTGATCAGAGTAGGGAATTCTACTGAAGAGGTTCTGTTAGAGACATATTCTAGTCTCCCTATAACAGCATCTGGTAGCATGGTGATTATAGAGCATGGAAAGTTAGGGACTTGAAGGATATGCAACCAAGGGTCTTGTATTGTTATGGCAAAGTGCCTTCCATTTTCACATGCAAAAAAACTGAGTCCAAGGAGTCAACAACATGTGGAAGGTAGGCCAGTTCAGGATCCCAAAGTATACTTTCAGTCCCAGACAGCAATGCAATGATCTTGCCATTATCATCAAATAAAAGGGACTGGTTGAATAAAATTTGGTCTAATAAAACAATCACTCATATAAGCCCACTACCTTAATACAACACTAATTTAATTTTTGCATATTAACTTAGTATCACTCCCAGGGAAACATGTTTATATATAAAACTCACAGCATACACACTATTTTCCATTTTTCTTTTCTATTGCTTAGTATTAAAATGATGTACTTCATATAATGCTTTGGATTTACTTCAAAATGCTCTAGCAGCAGAGAGGCGTATCAATAAAGACTGTCCATGACTTAGTATTAATTGAAGCTGGTTGGTGAGTCCATCCTGGGGTTCATTATACTTTCCTGTCTATTTTTGCATGTGTTCGAAACACAGAATGGAAACAAGTAAAGGAGTTTATATGATTGGTATGTTGGAGAATATTTTAAAGGCAAATTTACATATACATCATTATTTGAGAGGTAACCTACAGCAGCATGGCCACTGAGACATGCCCCTCGTTTTGGCTCCCTAATGTACCTTAGTCACTGGGTTCATTTTCCTGTGTTTACACATAGCTTCAAATTCAGGTCTGAGCTGCAGCTGCTGCTGTTCTTCTTCAAAGTCCACCAAGTCCCACTCATACTCCAGTCTGGCTTGTCGCTGTTTCCAAAACTCCAGAAACAAAGTGACTACAAGCAAATGTAGGAAAACAAACATAATTGAGAGACGGAGAAATAAAGGGAATAAGAAAACAACTGAGTTTGTCTTCTATTTTTAAATATCGATTTGGTTGTACAATGGTTCTTCTGTCACTATTATGTTTGATGATAAAATTATAAAATTAATAATGTTGGCCTAAGTATGGAATAACACTGAAATAACTCATATATAAAATTTCAAGTTAATATCTTAGATAGCAGTCCATGACAGAAAAAAAAAAATACAGGTTCAATACTACTCTCTTTCTTCATTAAGATAGTTTGGAATAATATTCCAACATAACTTTTTACTAACACCTAGATTTTTGTTTGCAAAATCAGTCTTTTACTTAAATCATTCAAGCAGCTATGCCTTAGGGAAATATAAGAAAAATGTTAAGTGCCATTCCATAGCACATTTTCTCTCTCTCTCTAGATAGATAGATAGATAGATAGATAGATAGATAGATAGATAGATATGGATATAGACACACACACACACACACACACACACACACACACACACACACACACAGAGGATGCCAGAAAATGTATACACATTTTAAGAAAGGAAAAAACTATTAAAATTGTAATAACATATACCGATAACAAAAGATGAATACAACTCATGTTTAACTTCTGCAATTACAAGAGGTGCTCAAAGTGGTTACCATCAGCATCCAGACACTTCTCATTATGGTGAACTACTGCTTGAGCTACACTGACCAAAGTGTCCACTTGTATACATTTTTTTGGTCATATATATATATATATATATAGTAAATACAGTAAAACGTTGGATTGTGAGTAATGTGGTTTGCGAGTGTTCCACAAGACGAACAAAAATTTATAATACATTTTAATTTGGTAAACGAGCGATGTCTTGCAATATGAGTAGTTTACTTCTGGGACGAATTATGCTCGCAAACCAAGGTATTACTGTGTGTGTGTGTGTGTGTGTGTGTGTGTGTGTGTGTGTTTGTGTATGCAATATGGAGTATATATATTCCATGTTCATTGCAGCATTATTTACAATAGTCATCCATCAATGGATGAACAGATAAAGAAAATGTGGTTCATATACACAATGGAATATTATTCAGCCATTAATAAAATAAAATCTTGCCATTTGTTACATGAATAGACCTTGAGGGTATTACGCTAAGTGAACTAAGTCATATAAAGATAAATACTGTATGATCTCACTTATATGTGGACTCTAATAAAAAACAAAAACAAAACTCATAGAAACAGAGTACAGATTGGTGGTTGACGAGGGTGGGGGAGTGGGGAGGTGGGTGAAAGTGGTCAAAATTATTAAAAGATTAATAATTTATGGGAATGTAATATATAGCATAGTGACTATAGTTAAAAATACTGTGTTGGATATTTGAAAGTTACTAAGAGTTGGTCTTAAATGTTCTCATCACAAGAAGAAACATTTGTAACTATGTGAGGTGATGGATATTAACTAAACTTAATGTAGTAAACATTTTGCAATACATAAATATATCAAATCATTATATTATACATCTTAAACTAATATGTTATTAGTCAGTTATATCTCAATAAAACTGGGCGGGGGTGGGGGAGGGTAGAGTGGAAAAGACATAAATGTCCAACAATACAGAACTGATTAGTGTGATAAATTCATAAAAATCAATTCTATTCAGTCTTACACACACATATACACACACACACACACACACACACAGGTACACATATATATTCCTTGCTATGGAAGGAGTTCCATCATTTATTGTTTGTTGAATAACAATAGGCTTAAAATTGTGCATAATATTATACCATTTATGTAAGATTATGTGAATACACATGCCCACACACAGAGAGCAAAAGATTCTGAAAAATTTTGGCCAAAATAATAAACTCTATTTCTGGTAATTTTAACATTATTTTCTTTCAGGTTCTATATACTCCTTGAATTTCCTATAGTAGAGATATATACATTTTTTTCATTAGAAGAAGCCAAAAAGTTAAAAAAACAAAACAAAACAAAACAAAAACATTTCTTACTCTCTAGTACAAAGCATGGTGTACATTATTTTCAGGTCTCAATCTCTTGGACTAGTGTTGTTCCTTTAACCTGGAATGCTTTTCCTTCACACCTACTCTGCCAACTCATCCGTTGATTCAGCTCAATTATTTTAGTATTTGTACTAAAACAAATATACTTGAAGTTCTGTTTTCATAGAATTTGGCCAAGATCCTCAAAAATCAAAGCTAAATCAAGTCACTGCTACAATAAACTTTTCTGGAAGAACTAACTGATGATAACACCTTTGCAAAACACTTAGTGTCACTGGGTGTGCCATATCTGGTTGCTCCTCTCTTTGTGATGAGATTGGTGTACAATCTCTCTCAATGGAAACAATTGAAACTACTAGATTTGTTTTAATTTGTGCACCTATCATTCACTTCTGATTCCAATTAATGACGAGACAGGATTTGGCAGCCATATGATGAGAGATGTCAGTACACCAACTTACCAAACTTGGCACTGCAGGAGAATTTGTTAGTAAGATGTCCCTGTCCTGTTCTCTTTGAATCTGGGCTGCTCTCTTTAGATGACAGCATCCAAGCCGAAGTGATAGAAACTCATAAGAACCTGTGCTTCACATACACACCAACAAATTTTGTTGTCTTTTTGCCTGCATCAAACTACGCTTGCCCTTTGCTCAGTTGTTAAATGTTCATATTTGTATTTGTTAAAGACTTCTTTCTTTTAATTGGAAAGAAAAAAAGTCGATTTTTCCCAGAGTCCCCTGAATTTCAGGACATGTTTTAGAAGTTATTAGGCCTCTTCTTGCTGAGTTACTCTTACAAAAGATATCTTCCACACTGATGGAAAAAGCAACTTCATAATACTTCTACTCACCATGTGAAATGATACAAATGAAACGCTGGGATATTTCCGCAATTCCCCTTTACATGGAATATTTTTATTGATTGGAACTGGTAGCTGGAATTAGCCACAGGGAACTTAGACTCAAACATTGATTTATTGGCCCTCTATCATTTATTTTGGTTCATATTCCAGTTTGTATACATGACTCAGTATCCCCCAGCCACCAAATATTGACGTTTATTCTCTCCTGAATTAACTATTATTGAGACGATTTCTCACCATAGTGCTGGGAGACAGTGTGAGTTGAATACATATGAAGTTTCAAAAAATTATCTTGGCTCTCAGAGAAATCAGCAGGTGATTAATAGAGGCCTTTCTTGGACCAAGGACAAAGGCTACAGAATGTTCAGGTGGACTCCATCAGGGTACTAACACTAGCAAAGACACAGCTCTAAAATCACCTGTGGTACAGAAGGCATGTCATCCGTGTATGTTGTACAGATGAGCCATACAAAATGTAACATGGACAGAGCTATCTTTTATGTGACTATTTACTCACCCCAAATTCCCATGAATATTGCAAAGAACACTGTTGACTCATTATCAAATAAATAGGAGACCTTTAAAAACAAAAATAACATCACAAAGGCTGTTTAGTTTCAATGTAATGCAAAAGGAGGAAAATGCTAAGTCTCTTCAGCACGCCCAAATACACACATACCTTTGAAGCCAAACACGTAGAATTTAGTCTCCAATAATCACACACTAGATCACAGAGAGGGCACATGATAATCTGACCTCCAGTCTCAGGGTCACAGATTTCAGTGCTGCAGAAAGAACAGCAAAGTTATTTTGAAAGTGGTGTGTGTTTGGGTGAATGTCGAAAGCTGCTCTTACTATAACTGTTTATACAGCTTCTCACATATGGCAAGAAGGGGTAATGAAGCAGCAATTTTTGTGGTTGGTCAAGTCAGGCTTTGAAAAACAGAATCTTTAGAACTAATCATTAAAAACAAATTTTCCATAAAGCACCAGGTGAGGGGCAGCTGGTTGGGTCTTTCAGAAATATCAATTACCTGCCACCATAAAGGAACATTCTGAAACAAATGCCAGGGAAATAATAACATCCTTTACAGTTATTATAAGATCAAGCAGTTTTCTCTATTCAGGTAGCTCAGGGGCACTTACCTTGTTGTGCTGCTATGCATTGATAATAAGCCATAAATGAAACAAGCTAAGCCAACTATAGCTGCAAACAACAGCATTTCTGTGTAAAATCCGAGAAAGACAAAATAGATGCCAATTTTTTCTCCATAATAATTCCTATAAAAGAGGATAAAAACAGAGTCAGTCTGGAAGGATGATACAGTCCAGACAGCCTTGTTTTGTATTCAGACAAGCCTGTCGTCTAATTTTGGCTCCACTGCTTTCCAGCCGTATAATTTTGGTCAAGTTACTAAACGCTGGAAGCTTCAGTTTCCACATCACAAAATGCAGAATGATGCTTATCCACAGAATTGGTGTAAGGATTAAAAGAGATAACACATCTAAGCAGGAAGCCAAATGAGTGAAATTTAAGTTTTAATCTTGAAATAATGAGGTGACTTGAAAAGCTTCTAAATTTTAGAGTTTACATCTTTCAAAATAAACTGCAGAACATTCTGCAACGTAACTTCTAGCGATTAACTTAACAAAGCAAAATTGCATTCACCACCTGCACAGACTTTTGCTTTATTTCTCTTTTTAAAATTGAAGAAGGAACTCCGACCACATTAGGCGAGAGTGGTTGTTATGTATAAAATTCCTTATGTCTCCAAGCTTGGATCTCTGATGGATACTTACAGAATTGTGAGGTAGGCAGCACACCAAAGAATTTAAAATGACTGCTTAGTAAAAGTTCCATAAAATATACAGTCCTGCGCTTGTTTACAAAGAGTTGAAAAGTAACAGCATTACTTGGCATAAATGTTTAAGTCTTACAAGTTTGGTTTTTTTGTTTGTTTGTTTTTTTGATTTTTGTTGTTGTTGCCTTTAAACCCAATATCCCTTAAGGAACCCCTCAAGGAACGAGGGAACATAATTTTTTCTCTGCCTCAGCAAACCAGAGGTCTTCTTTTGTTTGCTTAAACCACCTTAATCCTCCTCCTCATTCATCTAGGGCTCACCTCACCAAATCTGTAACGCCTTCCCATGGTTTCCTAGGCAGGTGGATGTGATCCCTTTTCAGTACTACTAGCACGCTATACATAAATCTATTATAGCACATAATGTTAAATTGTAATTTCAAAAAGAAGGCAACTCTGAACCTGAAGGGTATAAGCTTAATTTCCTAATGAGAAGATTTTAAAGTTTACAATATTAATTTTATTTAACCTCCCATTCTTCAGTTTTCAAAATTTCTAATCTTTTCTAATTAAGCAGGCATCTTACTTTTACCATCTTTCATTCTTTTCAGTGGTATTTTTGCATTGTTCTTTTCCCTTTTTCTGCTCTTCAAATCACTATAAACTTGAAATTAATTTACAGTTCCATCATGCTCCCTGGTTAATTTCCCATTCACAACTTCCTGAGGCCCGCACACTTAGGATGAGTGGACTTGCTCCCCCCCTCCCCTTTTTCCTACGTGCTGAAAAATATAGCAATTACTGGAACATTGCATAACATCAGATTTTTACATAAAGGGGCAAAAATATTTGATTTTGTCGGATTTACTATTCATGAAGTCTATTTGCATTTGATGTTTCAAAAATTAAAGAATCAATATTTTTTAAGGTAAAACATTAATATTATTGCTTATATATTTAAACCAAAAATTCTGCATAAATTCATAAACTGGATATTTCAACATTATTTTTAAAGAATTCCATTTTCTCCCTTTCAAATAGCAAGAACCTTATTCCTTGAGAATTAAAAAAAAAAATATGTTCTCAACAACTTCAGACCTTTGACTAGTATTAAAAAGGTTTTCAGAAACAGAAATTCTCAGATGAGCATTTATTATATATGGAAATACAGAAAATATTTTACTAAACTTTGGACTTGGAAGCTTAACAATAACAGATTAACAAATCAACCATCTCTTAAGAGTGCCAAAAATAAGAGGCACGTTTAATATTTGTGTTATGGTAAAAATATGTACATTATTGAAATAATGTTAAGATGTTAAATTATCTTATTATTCATAACAAAGAAAATGAGAGAAATCTAATACTATGAGACACTCTATAAAGACTCAAATATAAATAGAATGCTTTGAGTATCAGTTTTTTTGAAAAATGTACCTTGTAGTTACGCCTATGGTATTTTTTACCCGTCCATTTTACTACTAGATGTTCAACTCATCTATGGCCCCACACTATCTGATAGGTGGAAGGCATTTAGAAATATTGGCTGTGAGATTTTTATAAGATGGCACTGGTCTAGTTTTGTATTTCCAGGACTTAGTACTTAGTCTGAGACACAGCAAATAATCAAAAGAATGACAGTAGAACTGAACTGAACACAGCTTTAAGGAATGAATGAACAAATGCAAACATTTGGTATAAAGAGCTTCATTTTTACAGTGATTTCATGAACATCTGAGAAACTTAGCTTAGCAATAATATATTACCTTGGCATTTTAATAGCACCATCATATTAACTGTAAATATATTTCTTCTAAGCTATATGTGGTATCAGTTCTATCAACTTACTTCAATTTTAAAATTATATCAATTTTATTTCTGAGCATAAAGCCACTCAAATTTGGTGATATCAAAAGAAAAATTACATGGAGCTCTTAAATTAGAAAGAAAAATTGGGATCAGAGAGCTGATCCCAATTGAAGACTGATAAAACGATGGCAACCTTGGCATTTCCATTTTTCCTGTAAAAAAAAAAATCTAATATGAGAAAATTATTAGTGCCCAAAAGGCAGTAAAACTATTTATAAATATTTCGACATGAAACGAGGTTGGTATAAAGAGAACGTGAAATATGTAAAATCTAGGAATTCGGATTCCTATATTCTAAATCTCTTTCTAGGGACCCCAAGTCATCTTTTCTTTGTTTATTTCTTTTTATTCTCCATATATAATCATCCACTAGGTCCAATAATTTGTAATAAAAAATCTTTTTCTAATCCATAGTCTCCCCTCTTTCCTGTTTCCAGTGCCTTGGATATGATCTTCAATACCTATTACTGGAAAATTTTAATAGCCTCCTAAGTTCCCTGATTTCAGTCTTGCATCTTTTTACGGTATCTTCCTTGTTCCCAACAGTGACATTTCTAAAGAAAAAAATTCAACAATGTCTTTTCCTCCTTCAAACGTTTCGTCCTTTCATCTTAGCAGCGTTCTTCATAATTTCGTTCCTGATAATATTCAAATCTTACCTGCTAGTCCTCCTATATGATGAATTAAATGCTCAGGCTACTTCTCAGCACAGACCTCTGTACTTGTCTTCTCTGCAGGGCATATTCTTACCTAACGTTTTTTACCTAGCAACCTACTACTTATCTCTCAAAACACAGCTCACAAATAAGCACTATGGGACTTTCCCTGAGGTTGTCAGAAAGGTAGGTGCCTTTTCTTCTGTGCTCTGAGGAGTATCATGTTGATACTCTTTTCATGAGTATCATGCTGCTGTAATTATTATGCATTGGTGTGTCTTCCTGCAAATAGATTCATGTTGGGGACCATGTTCTAATATCTTTGTAGCCCTAGCCTATTGCCTGATATCTAGTGACATTGAATAAGTGCTCATTCAAGGAACCGGATGTACTGTAATTATGCATGTATGGACAATTGCTTTCTCTTTTTCAGGATATTTTATTTTTATCAAGTCTTCCTACAGAAACTTTCCTAAAAACCATGAAATCAACAAGGATAGGAAAAAAAAAAATTACACCTGATACAGGCCTTTTAGCCTCATGACAGAGAACAGCATGACCTTCAAATTATCCTAAGTAAAAAAATAAGCCCAGTTCTAACAGAGCAATTCTGCTGCCACAAACCTGAGGTATGGAGAGCAGGGAAGATGTTTAGGAAATTCTAGGGGAAAAATGTAAAGTACGGTGGAGACATTATACAAACAAAGACAAAATAATCTCTGGAAACATATGTTGGGACTTGGTTAATTCATAGCACAAACTAAAAGGAAGGGACCTGAAAATGAGCAAGACCGGAAGTGGCAGCCTCAGAGAAGCATTGTTCCTGAGTAAGAATTAGATATAAAGGGCAGTACTCCTTAAAGATGTGGCAGTAAGAGAAAGAAGGAAATAAAAGGGATAGTTAGGATCCTGTAGAAATGAAAGAAATGGCACATGACAACCACACACCATCATCCATAAAAGAAACTGCAAGGAATGGGAAAGAACTAACAGAAGTGGGCAGTCTAATGCTAGAAACTCCATTTGTGAATTAAACACAAAGGGGAAAAAAACCAGACCATAGCCATACAAAACTACATTTAAAAAAAAACTGAAGGGCAGGCCAAGTGGCTCAGTTGGTTTAGAGCTTGCTCAAGAGTGAGAGCTGAGTTCTGAGCAATGGTGGTTCAATGCCAGCCCGAGCTGAGTTGCCGTTGAGCTGCCAACAGGTGGCAGGATGGCTCAGCTTAAAAGAAAAAAAACTGAAAATCTGAAACAAATAATTTTAGCTAATGAAAATTCTCCCAAAAGAACATGAGGAATACTGTAATAAGGAACTACAAACAACAAAATGTTCTCAAATGAATAATTACAAAGATAAGAAAACAGAAACATAAACATAAAAAGAGAAGTGGAGAAAAACGGGAATAAATAAAATCAGAAGTGAAAGAATTATAGAAAAAAAAAAAGGAAAGTCATATAAGATCATATCAGAATGGATGCTGAAATCATGAGGTATTCAGGAGTGAATACAGGGAAATTAAGTGAAAATCTAATCAGACATAAAGAAAAACAGGAAAACTACCCAAACAATAAAAATGACACAGAGAAGTAAAAACGGTCTCAGAGAAATTATGAACCATTTGAAAGCAAGTTGATTGAATACATCATGCTCCTTTATGCCCAAATACTTTGTTGTCTGGTCCTAAGAATAAGGAAATTATCTTACATAACCACTGAAAAAAAATCCTAGGAATAACAGCTGTTTTCTACAATTGCTACCTCACCTCTGTGATAACACAGTGTTTTCTTTCTTGCCTTTACAGCTTCTTAGTTTAAAACGTTACACCTAGTCATCAATTGTTTACATTAAATTTTGTTAAAAATTTAAATTTATTAAAAAATGATCTCATTATTGAAAGTAAAAAGCAGTATGACTTGTTATAAATGTAAAGATAATTTAATAATAGGAAGAAAAACTTTAAAAATTGTTAAACTTTAGCTTGACACTGTCTCATGAAATATCTGAGCTTCCACTTTGTTGTAAAAGGAAATGAGCAAGTGCTAACAAGGTATTACAGATACGCCTGCAGTGACCTGAGATGGAGTGTTCCCTTGTATCTAGGGTTGTAAATACAAACCTTTGGGGAACACTTAAATCAGAAACACCTGCAGATGTTAAAAATGTTAGATGGATAAATACTCTCAATATATTTTTAACAATGGAAAATATGTAAACCTTCATTCTGACAACATTGCTTCTTTGAAAGTATGCTATGAAAATATTCTCCAAGGGCACAATGTCTGCACATGTTCATAGCAGCCTTGCTCTTATAGTGAAAAATTTGGGACAACATGATGTTTTTCAGTAGAAAAATAGATAAATTAATTATGCAAAATTTATAGTACGGCACTCTGTGTTCTATTAAAAAGCATTAAATCTGTGTATATTGGGATGAGTACCAATAACATTATTTAGTGAAAAAAAATTAAGCAAATAATAATTTAAGATACCATTGCTCTAGGGGAAAAGTGAATTTGTATATTTTATTATGCATGCACATAAAAATAAGACTGAATCGATATTACCAAATCAAGAGTAGTTACCCCCACAAATTCCATGGAAGTGGAATTTCACTTAAAACTTCGCACATCTCTTTATTCGTTGAAATTTCTTTGACAAATGTGCTACTTTTATAATTTAAAAAATTAAATGATCATTACTCAAAACAATCAAAACATCCATCCAACAAAGAGTTCATGTAATGATTTACAGAAAGCATCATTTTTATACTTTAGTTGCCCTTTATTCTTAAAAGTTCCCCCTTACTTGCCTTAAACAAAACTGTTGAGATAACATTTCCATTGATTTGGATGTATGAGTCAAAATCAGCCTCCTACAAAGGATGCTGTGATGCTGTGTAAGCATTATGGTACAATCATACATCACCAAGTGAATTGTTCTAATCCAATTATTCCTTTACTGAAATCATAGCAGTAGTCTCCTAGCATCCTGTATGTATGTAGTATTACTATGGTTCAAAACAGGAACCTGTGGCCATAGTCTTCCTGATTAGCTGTCTAGCTGTCTAAAGAAATTGTCAGAGAGCATGGAAACCAGACAGGGTCAGACATGAAACTTGTCAACTGCCTGAGCCAAAAAAAAAAAGAAAACAAGAATTGAGGTTTTAGATCAATTGTCTTCACAAACATCCATACACAACCTTTCTGCTGTTCTAAATTCCTGGATGGAGGGGAAAACAAAAGTACTATATATTAAGCACTAAATGTTGGCCCCTATGCTAAAACATATACATATCTCATTTAATTATCAAATAGCGCCATAAGGAAAATACTAACTTGAGAAGGTTTAGATAGTTTCCAAGAGGAAGAACTTGGATTTGAACCCAGCCTACCTAAACACTAAGGCCCAACCTCTACACCACCGAGCTATCTCTGCAGGGTGGTTAACAGCATTCTGGCAACAGTGTTCTGGTCACAAATGAATGACTAAATGATACTGTAGATACAAAACTGGGAAGGTGTAAAATGTAGTCAGTGAGAATAGTACTAAAAAGAATGGAATATGATGCCACTGTGAATAAAAATCACAACATTAAGTTTTAGTCAGTTTGTTCCTCTGAAAGAAACTTACCTAATCAAATCTAAAGGCTGCTCCTTGTAAAAATAGGAAAACCGAGCCCAGTTCTGGCAAAGCATGTACCTTTCATTGACAGGATGAGAAGGTTCTGATGGCTTCCAGTACTGACCCTACAGAGAGTCAAGAAGAAATACGTGAATGACGAAGGAAAAGACACGGGTGATGTAAATCAGCATGGCTTTTATGGGGTTAGCGAATGAGGCAAATGTTCTCTTTTCCTTTTAGACTTGGATTTTCATATTCCACTATGTAAAATTACTTACTAAAATCTATAATAAACTCTAATAACAGGTGATTTATTTATTCAATTCTCACACCCAGTTATTTAAAAACGCAAGTTAAAGTTTGAGACTTTGGCTTTTCTCAAACTGTTCCTTTCAGCCAGAATGTCTTTCCTTCTCTACTCAAATTAAATGTGACAGTCACAGCTCAGGGACTCATATACCTATATAACTGGCTGCGGCTTTAGAAATAGGCTAACACTTTTAATGTATAGATTGAAAAATTAAACCCCAAGTGAAGTTAAGTGAATGACCCCAAGTCACACTGCTATGACAGGTATCCCATCTGGGGAACCTATCTTGTCCTTACTGATATCCATTTCCCAAAGAACTTAAAATATATACAACAAACTTTGGCACTTAAGAGCCTCAGTACTGTTTCATACATATGTTCTTTCCCTCGCTATTGGGAATTGAGTAGCTTTATTAACTAACACTCCTTCAGGACCTAGCCGAGGACTGACTACACACAGTTGTTCAATACATTTCTTTTCAACTGTTTGCCTAGACAAGTAAACTACTGAAGACAACATTGAATAAATATCCAATTTAAAGTTAAGCACACATGAAAATCTCCATTTGATAAGGTATAAAATTGTATATCATCCAGATTATTCCAACAGTTTTCTTCTTCTGTAGTTAATCTTACTGAATCTTAAGAAATGAAATAGAAAAAGAAAAAAAGCAGTGGACTATTTGTATATCTGGAAAAATAATTCTTTAAAGTACAGAAGGGAAAATCCAGTACCTAAACTTGAATTCAGGAGAAAAGAAAGAAGAAACAAATAAAATTAACAGTACAGTATAGTTATCTCTAGCCATAGCTCACTAAGAGTGATTTTCTAGTAAGTACGAAGGACTCTACTGGAAGGCTAGATGTATGGATTAAAATTTCTGGTGACTGAGATATTTGGTCATTTATGTTTGGATTTATGATCTGGTAATAGTGAGAGACAGAATGTCCTAAAAACAAACAAATAAACAATCCTCAAAATCTTTAAGAAGGAATGAGCTCTTTTGTGAAGGAAGATTGACAAGGAAGGCATTGCAGTGTTTATTAAACTACTATAGTCTCTCTACCAAATTAACATGACATTATTTATTTATTTTTTTTTTTTTTGAGGGCAGTGTCACTGGCCCTCACATGTGGGACCGAACCGGGGAACATGACATTATTTAGAATCCATAATCTCCTAGAAATTCTTTTGTCCCAGGGGAAAAATACGGGGGAAAGGAAAAGGGGCATGCGTTGGGGGCGGTAGGGAAGATGGTTTCTCTAACACTTAAGTTAAAGTCACCTGAATTGATACTCTTGTTGAAAACTGCCAATCATTTTGGAAAATTCTCCTGTACCCTTACAGGAAACATATCAAAGATAATCAACCAACCACTGTTGAACTGACTGGGGTCAATTACCATCCTGATGAATAAATATTGACAGAAGAAAGCTGGCATAATAGTTTAAGCCCTGGAAAAGAAAGAATTTGGCTTTGGGCTTTTATTGTAGAAACTATTACAGCAATTTTACCTTCAAAATAATGGGCAATGATTTAGATGCTACTTGTTTAAATGGAAATACTTGGTTCTTCTATATTCCTAAAGAAAGTGTTTCTCAAAAAGAGAGCACAACATCAAAAAGTGTTTTATAAGTATCGGAGATAAAACAGGAATAAAAGAAACAAAAGTTCGAGTGGGATGATCTTAAAGTAGTTTACATATGTTCAGTCACATGATGTTTACTGCAAACAGGTGGTGATATTTAAAACACTGAATATCCAAAAATAAAGGTTTCCCTCAGAAACTAGGCTGTCAAGCTTTCAGGCTTGGTTAAATGGGTGCATCACATAGAATGTCCCTTCTTTGTTAAACTTATAAAGCTCAGTAGTTTTGTACAATGACCTCCAAATTCAAAGAACTATTCTTCCAAATCTCAGGTATTTGTCTCTTAGGACTGAAGTCTTTAGCTTGTTTTGCAATTGTACACCTGTATTATTTCCCAGGAACTCTTAATCTGTGAGCTTTGACTCATGGTTATGATCCAAAAATACCTAATAGAATGCTTTACACCTAATTAAAACCAACTATGCCACTGATGAATGAATGCCCAAATGCATTTAACGCATGCATGCAATTTAAGTTCTTTACAGCTTCCAAACTTTATAAATGAGAAAAAATCTGGTGAATTCAGTTAGAAATTTCCACACAGTATATTCTAAAATGCTCTTTTAATATAACTGCTATTTTCAATGTGAGCCCTAAAGAAAAATCATGTGCAGATGTAATAATTTTTTTCAAAATGAATTTCCATGAAAAGTTCAATATGAAGACATCTTAGCTATATGATTCCGCATAGCTGGTAAAGCTCTCAGGGATGTTCCCAACATGTGAGAGAATTAAGCAACCTGTCACAAAAAAGGAAGCAAATGGAAGATTCTCTCTCCTAACAAAACAATCTCTGAACGTGGGAGAAAAAAAAACAGGCTCAGTATTTCAAAGCCAAGCTTATACTTACATCATGGAGTGGATAGGCAGATGAGTAAGTGTGCGAAGTTAGCAGTCTTTCAATCCCAAACTTTTTCTTCCCTTCTTCTATGCCAAAAGGACATCGTGAGAGAATATAATAAACCTACAACGTAAACATAAAGAGGCACACTTTTCAAAACTTTATGCTTTCCACATTTTTTTCAATCACAATTTATCAAGGTCTACTTTGAATGTAGGTCGGGGCTCTGATTACAGAGGGGACTTTCCCTTTGTTGTTTCCGAGAAGATGGAGGTTAGATTAGGTTATGAGGAGTTTGCACATATTTTAGCTCCTGGGTATGAGAGTGCCGTATTTCCTTGGGGAGAGGGAGAATGAATCATAACTTAATTTGCTTCTCCTGTCCCAAGCTCCTGGGACTATAATTAGGGCTTCTTATTGGAGTCTTAATATCACTGCTACTAATTCAGTGAGGGGAATATGGGCAAGCTGTCTTGAACACTTTCTCAATTAATTGCTCTGGTAATTTATATGGAGCCTTTTCCTGATATCTGAATTTATTAACTAAAGATGATCATATCTCTACACCTATTTTGCAACAATCACATATCTTCATATCTGTTTTCTCCTCCATATAATTTGGGCTTTGGTATCCTCAGCTCTTGTATTTCTGTCAATTCAATCTTACCTGCTTTTTATGTTCCAGCAACTTGGCAGCATTTCTGCTTTTCTGATTGCTGAATTTGTTCTTTTTAGCATTGTTTTAGATGTACTTCCCTTTCCCCCCATTTCTAATATTTCATCATTTAAGGAATTGTTGATGGGAATTGTTGTTGTCCTTGAACTACCATTATCTAATCTGGTTATTCACTGATAACTTACTATTCCACCTTGGTAAATAAATCATAATTTATATAAGTGTTATAAATAATGTGATAAATATTGTTTCCTTGGGAAAGATTTACCAAAATAAGTAGTTTTGGGGTGTTAACAAAGTGGAAAATTTTACTCTACCAGATATTAAGACTTATTATAAAGCTATGTAATAAATACAGCATGGTAATGTCAAATAAAAACAAATCCAGACTTAGGAAAGGAACGATTTCATTCAAAAAGATTATTGTGAGAGGGTGAGTAGGACAATTTCAAGAGGGAGATCTGTGGACATCTGCAAAGTTAGGCAGAAAATGACTTTGCCTTTATAGGGGGAAGTAAGCCAGGTTCCCAGAGAGTCTTTCTTTGTGTTAAGGAAGGGCTATCCTACAAGCCAATGTTGGCTCAGGTAGGGGTAGATCAAAGTTTAGGGTTCTGTAGGGAAGAAAGAAGTTTAAAGTTTGGTCAATTCTGCTGACAAGTTTTTTGTTTTTTTTTTGAGGGCAGTGTCACTGGCCCTCATATGTGGGATCGAACCGGGGCCGCTGGCTTCCTAAGCCAGCACTTAACCACCTCGCCACTTGGCCGGCCACTGACAAGTTTTTATGAATTAATCAGGATATATAATTCAGCCAAACATTTATGAAACAAAGAATGAGAATGTGGAGGGTCTGATTCTGACCCTTATTATTACAAAGTCATAACAATGGGGAAAACTTATAAGGGTTACTATAGATGTAAGGGAACTGAAATTTATCCTGTGCCAAAAGAGAATGAGAATTCTTCCAATTCTTTTTCCTTAGAGCATTTCCTATAGAGAAAATATAACTATAAATTCTTTCTCTATCCCTTTTTGGATGTATGTTAAGCTTTTTTTTTTTTTTTTTTTTTAAAGATTTTATTGGGGGAATCGGGGAAGGGGAACAGACAAGTTGCTGTCTTTTTATTCTTCAGTCTAGTTGTGGAGGACTTTGCTTCACTGGCCCATGTTGGTATCGTCATTGCACTCTTCCCGGATGAGGCAGATCGGTCGCCGGCCTCTGGATGGTCGCTCACCGCAGCTATTGGCAGCTCACGCTGGCTGCTGGTCACTCACTGTAGCCTATGGCAGCCCACTGCAGCAGGGGCTGCAGCCCACACCATCGCCGGGGCTCGCACAGCCCAGCTCCAGGTGGAGCTGTTGTTCACCATCTTAGCTATAGAGGCCAGTGTCACTGGCCTTCATATGTGGGATCTGAACCGGGGCCACTGGCATCCCAAAACCAGCTCTTAACCAATGCGCCACTCGGCCGGCCCTATGTTAAGTCTTTTTGAAAGCTAAGTAAGCCTCTCGCCAGTTTTACAACCCAGGAGTACTTTTCTTAAGTTTTCTAGGAGCTGCCTCTTTTAAATGTAAATATCAAGAAAGAGGACATCCCTATCTTCCTGTCTCCATGTGAGTGTAGCACAGGTACCTGGCTCTAAGTTGTAACTATCTGCTTGACACAGGGATATTAGAAGTCTTATTTATTTTTTATTTTTTTAGATAAAGACAACTAACAATACAATTACCAGGTGAATTTGGGATGAACTATGTGGCAAATGGTGCTGTAAAGTCAAACTGGGGGTGGGGAGGTGGGGGTGGGGCTACCTATGAACACGCTGTAAGTCATATTGGGAAGGGTGATTGATTCTTTATAGTAAGCAGTTTCCCCGAATGAGAAGAGTGGGGGATTCCTTTAACTGTGGATGTTTTCCAGGACTACAGAACTCAGGTAAAGTTCAACATTGTCAGTTTTGACACAAAAATAGACACAGAGATCAAAATAGAATCAATCCCCCCAGTAGACTCCTGATTATATAGATACTTGAGTTATGACAAAGGAAGAATTATAAATCAGTATCAAAATTATTGAATGCTTTCAGTAATCGGTGCAAGCTGAATGACATATGGGGAAAAATGGCCTCCATCTCAAACCATAAAAATTAACTCCAGGTGGATAGTAGTTCTCAATGTGAAAAGCAAAATAATACAACTCCTAGAAGATAATATAGGAAATTAACTTCATGGTCTTTGTGGGAATTAAAGTTTAAGAACATTATTCATAAAGTAAAGGCTTGAGAAGGTCAACTACAGTAAAATTAAAAACATCTGTTTATCAAAAGAAACCATTAAAAAAAAAAGAAAAGGGAAGCACAAAGTAGGAAAAGATCAGTAAAATAGACAATGGAAAAAGGGCTCACATAAAAAAATATAAACAGTTCTTACAAATCAACTAGGGAAGACCTAACTGAAAAGCAGACAAGAGGCTTTAGCAGGGACTTTGTTGAGTGCATATCTAAATGTCCGATAAATATATATTATACAAGGAGATCAATCTCATTTATATGAGAGATGCAAATTAAAGCCATAATAGCACATACACAGATAAATTTCCATATGAAGTAACACAAGTGAATGAACAAAAGCTCATATAGAGCAAAATTAATCACCCAAATAAATGCTGAGCCAAAGCCGGACTCATAAGAATGAATACATGCTGCATGACTCTATTTTTATAAAGTTAAAACAGGCTAAATGAATAGCTGCTATGAGAAGTCAGGGTCCACCTCTGTTGAGAGGGGTGGGAATCCTGATGGTAGGAGGCACCAGGGCCACTGGGCGTTAGCAAGGTTTTCTCTTTTGATCTGGGTGGTGGTTACTTGGCTGTGCATTTTGTGATAATTCAGTGAGGTGTACACTTATGATTTGTGGGCCTATCTCTATTTATGTTACTAGGACTCTAAATTAGTACATGTTTTTATACAGTGTGATAGTGTAGCATATATAATTTTAAATGTGGATGCCTTTAGATTCAGAAATTGTATGTGGTATCCATTTTGTATAAAAAAATTACATAGATGCTGAAATATATAAATATCAGGTTGTAAACTGCAGGATTGTTTGTAATATCAGAAAAATTGGAAACAAACTCAATAGCTGTCAGAAATCAAAATGTTTAATAAAATTATGTTATATTTATATAAGATGTCACAGAATACGTATCATGAGGCACATATGATGGTTGTGAAGATGCTTTGAAAAATGTGAAATTTTACACTAATGTAAGATGCTCTTGAAATATTATTCAAGCTGTATGTACATAAAAGACAGTGTTCTGGATTAGGATGGGAAAGAAGGGAGTTTTATACCTTAATCTTCCAAATAACTTCTTCAATAGAGCAAGAATAAAATTGCTCTACCATGAAGGAGGGGAAATTGTGTTTTTTTTCGTTTGTTTGTTTTTTAGTTACAGATGTACAAAACAATGCAATAGTTACCTTTCTCACCCTTTACAAAGTGACTACCCCTACCCCTCCACTGCCCCCCCGCTCCCGGTATCATACATATCTATTAAAATTCCATTGAAATTGTGTTTTAATGTTGAATTAACCTAAGGCATTGATACTCTTTACAAAGAACAAGTAAAGATAAATGAATACTGACATTTCTATTCCTGATCAAGTTCCTAATTTGTTCCTACAGGTTCACTGGTCTGTTGTTAGCAACTTTTTAATGTAACAAGTATATTTGAAGTACTTAACGTTTGCAGTGTGTCTCACATACATTTTTTCATTTGATTCTTCCAATAATGCCAGTGTTTTCATTATCTCTATTTTAAGAAAGGTTATCTTATTTAGAAAGCAGCATAGTTATGACCTGAAACCAGGATTTCTGATTCCATGTCATGTGCTCTTTATTCCCTTATAGGTTGCCTCTGTTTTTTAAGGTTGTTGTTGTTTTTTAATTCTAGTGAGAAAATGGGGACACTTTTTAGTTTGTAGATTCACATTTTTATACATAAATTCTAGGCATTACATTTTGTTTAGTACTCCTATCAGTGAACTTTAAAAAAAAATAGATATAGAAACTAGAAGAAGTGATTATTTCAAAATCCTTCTAAGACACTTAAGAGTAATGAACTTATAGAGTGTGGATTTTTTTTTTTTTTTTAGGGCAGTGTCACTGACCCTCACATGCGGGACCCGAACCGGGGCCGCTGGCCTCCCAAGCCAGCACTCAACCACCGCGCCACTCAGCCGGCCCTAGAGTACTGAACTTAAAGGGAATGATATTTGTAATTGTTCAGGGAAAGAGAGCAAATAAAATCAAGGGTAAGGGTCTTATGATTGTTAGAACCTTGGTAATTACATTAATAGGCAACAGATGGAAGGGGTAAGAGCAAAAAGGAACCTGAATTTTCTCTTCTAAAATTAGATCAATAATAATAATATCTACTACTTACTGAGCACTTACTTAGTATATTTCAGAAACAGTTCAAAACCTTTCAAACCTTAACTCTCAGGGTAATTTAATTCTCAGGGTAACCTATGTGTATGAGGTGGATATTATTCATATCTTAACATGAAGAAACTATGGCACAGAAACTGTGAGTCTTTAGCGGAGAAGTTTTAAATGGTAAACGTGAAGGTCCTAGGACTACAAATGGAGAAGAAATATCATTATTCAAAATACTGAAAATTGCTTTAAATGAAAAAAAAAAAAGGTTCTGAGGTTTCTCAAATGCTATTTATATATAAAGAAATTAAAACATCCCATTGCCATCTGGAATAACCAATATTTCTCCTACTCTGCATTAAAATGATAAAACCAAACCTAAGATCATAAAACCATTTAACAAGATCTTATAAGATCAAAGTTCTGTTTTTCAATCAAATGCTTCCCCTGTATTGCATGGTGTCTCTCCTTTTTACTATGTCCACAATGTCAACCATTCATTTTTAAACAACACTTTGAGAAGCAGGGAGGTTAACAGGGCTAAGTGGTCCAATACCTGTCCAATACCACTAAATAAATGATCAAAAATCTACACAGAAACACCTTGCAGACAGAGTAGAGCACATGCACATGTGTAAAATCACACCCAGGCATACATTCTTTGAAGGGATGTGCCCAAAGGTGTTCTCTACCTACAATTCTGTTCCTTGATGAGGATGGAAAGAAGCTTGACTTGTCATCAATGAGGAAGAGTTCCTGGCGATGTCTGGTAAACTGGGCAGTGAAGTATTCAGGATGAGGATGCTTCACATTCCTTGGGAGTCTCAGAGGCCCAAGCATGTAGCTAAAGGGGATTTTCTCAGGTCGAGGAATATCACTCTCCTTAATAGGCATTTTGATTCCCAAAACTTCAGCATACGTAGCTAAGACCTCCCAAGGGGCATGGATCTTGACAAAATAAGTTTTTCCATCTTCAGAGTTCTATATAAAAAGGAAGCAAAATAACAGAACACTTATTGATCTGTTTTGTTACTGAGCTAATTAAAGAAAAGAAACAAAATCGTATAAAATTTCAGGGCCGGCCGGGTGGCTCAGTTGGTTAGAGCATGAGCTCTGAGCAGCAGGGTCTCTGGTTCAATTCTCACATGGGCCAGTGAGCTGCACCCGAGCTGAGCTGCCGCTGAGCTGCCAACAGGTGCCAAGATGGCTCAGCTGGTTAGAGCACGTGCTCTTAACAACAAGGTTGCCTATTCGATTCCCACATAGGGTGGAGGGCTACACCCCCTTCCCCCGCTCCCTTCCGCGGCTCCTGCAACTGGATTCAAAGCCGTTGCTGGGCTTGTGCCCTGCACAATTAAGATTGAGGGACAACAACTTAACTTGGAGCTGATGGGTCCTGGAAATGCACAATGTTTCCCTTCCCCAATTCCCCAACACTGTTCCCTTCCCCAATTCCCCAATAAAATCTTTAAAAAAAATTATATAAAATCTCAAATAAATTAAAGATGTCACAGGATTTTCAATTTAGTGAAATTTTCAGCAAAACCTTTAGAAGAGAAAATATATACTGTATGTTATATATACAGATATATACCATAAATTATACTTATATATACATGTATGCATAAATATTTTATATATGTGTATGAGAGAGAGATAGATACAGAGAGAGGCCAACAGAGAATATTTTTTAAAATATATTTCAGAGTCAACATACACTAGCTTAAAACCCATAGATACATATGTTATTCTGGGCAATCTAAGTGTTCAGCGACTAGCTATGCACTCAGTATCAGGCTTAGCGTATATGAGAGATACATACAAAGTATAAGAGGCACTCACTCTTTTTACCCAGCTTTTACACGTAAAGGAAGAGTTCATTAAACAGGAGTAAAATTACATTATAGACTGTGTGGTGTGATACATATTTATTAGTTCAATAAAAACAGGGCAAAATAAGAACTAGAGAGTATTAATTTAGAACTAGAGAGTATTAAGAGTTTCATGGACAGAGTGAGATCTGAAATAGATTTTAAAAACAATTTTGAAGGAAATTCTAGAAAACTAGTAAATGGCAGGAGGTTCAATAAAAGAGAACTTGGCATCTTTGTGAGCAGTAAAAGTGTCTTGGCTTAAACAGCGGTTGTGCTATTAATATTAATCCAAAACAGACAGCTTAACTAGTTAGGGTGCTAGGTTGCAGGCAGCCTTCAAAATGAGACAGCTAGAAAATAAAAACCATGTTTTCACTTTCTTTGTATCCCGAAATAATGATTTATATCCATTTTTAAAGTGTTCTACTCATCATGTCATAGTCAGAGCAAAGACCAACCTACCTGCACAACCACAGGCATGATCATTTCCAGTGTATATATATATATCTGTCACCAAGAAAAACTATTGTATGGCTCCCAAACACAAAGTTTATCCACTCAAGTGCCAGAGTAGTAGGAAACAAGACTTAAAACACCAAGATTCTGGTATAAATGAACAACTGCTTTTACCGTTTTGTCTTCGATTTCCAACTCAAGACCTGTTTTTCTGAGATTAAATTCAAACTCTTTTCTTCTTTCCTATGGAAAAACAAATCAATAAAATTATGTAGAACACCATTCATGCAGTGATGAACAGACCTGTTATACGATGACTGTGGCTTCCGATGGCCCCTGCCTTCCCATGGTTGCACATAAAAGTACCCTATGTATTATCCCCACATAGTATAGTACATGATATATGTGCTACTTTTCACCTAGACTATAACTCACAATATAACTGTAAAAATCCAATGTATCTAGAAATAATCTCCAGGAAATTTTTTTCTATCTGAAAAAATTTTACTAAATAAATATATAAAACTTGATAAACAGAGAGACATATTATGCTCCTAGTTGGAAAGACACAGTATTACCAAGATACCAGCACTCTTCAAATAAATGATATTCTTCATGCAATTTTCAGCCAAAATATCACCAAGACTTTTTAATCTTCAAGAACAGTATAGCTTCACTTAGAAAAAGTAAAATTAAATTAAATGTAAATAATCATTACTGGTGGGCTCCAGGGCAATGCATTGACGGTTGAAAAATCTTTTGGCTTTAATTATGATTTAAGTGTGGAAAATTTCATAGTTAACTGCAATTGTAAAAGGCTTCATTAAGATATTATAGGATGCTCATCTTCAAATGCATTTGTCTACCTTGAGATATCTTCAAACTTTACCAGGAATAAAATGTAATTTTAATGTATTCTTTTGATCTCCTTCCAATGTTTACTACATATAAGAACAGGTCTATGATAGTGGTGCAAGTTCTCTTTCTCAGCTACCCTTTCATAACTGCCCTTCTCCTATATTACCAAAATAAGGCAGACAGGAAACCAAAAAAGGTGGGGGAGAGGACATTAAACATATTCTATCAGTACTGAAAAGTGAGTAACTCTTCTCATTGTAGTAACAAATGTGTTTGTGAGTCATATAGTTGCCAATTTACTGAGCTCCACAATATTGAAGGAAGGGCTAACAGGACTGTTAGTTCACAGAGCATTAAACATTACTTTTATGATAAATACTTTGTAATTTGTATAACTCAGGGGCTCAAAAAAAGGTTAAACTACTAATATAATACTCTTTCTATTCTAATCTATTTATCTGAAGGAGCTTAATTTACTCTAACATAGTTAGAAACAAAACAGGAATATATTTGGAGCTGAACCATCTCATTCTAGGAATAATTCTCGTTCATCTATGAATAAAGAAAATCTTTTTTTAAAGCCCTGCTGCCCATCTCATTAATTGATGCACTTATGATGAGTTTAATTTTATGTTTGATAATTACTTGTCAAATATTGTAATAGATTTATGATGTTTTATCAATTATGTACCTGTACATTTCTAAAAAAAACTCAAAACAAAAGAAAAAGTGCAAAGCTTAGACTTTTATAGTTAAAGGAAATAAAAGCATTTCAATGTAGATGTATTTGTTGTAGCCATTTATGATTGAACAAAAATAAAAGACTGCCAAAGATAAAACATTCACATTAAGAAAAATTTATGTGGGGAAAGTGGAATGGAAATCTTAGGTGGAGAAAAAATAAATGATGGAAAATTTCAAGTGTTAAAGAAGGGTTTCTTCATATAATTTATTGTTTTAAATGAATAATGTTGGTTATCAAATTTCCATGGCATTTACTTTCTATGGATACATGCTAAAAAGTGGTTTAGCTGGACCATTTACAATATAGTATACATTACATCCCTTGGAACTGTTGAAATGTATGATGAATAACAGTAGATGGGAAGACTTTTAGATGGATCAGGCTTTTGTGGGAAGTTCAAGAATTCATTGTAGACCTGCCAAGTCTGAGATGCCTGTAAAACTTCCAAGCAGAGATGCAGAATAGTCATAGGAGAGAGAAGTTTGGACGGGAAAGATAAACTTTGGAATTGGCACAGATACGTATTTAAAGTTGTGAGACAAGATGTATCATCAAAGAAATCGATGTAGGTTGAGAAAAGATGAGGATTAAGAACTGGACCCGGAGGCACGACAATAATAAGGGATCAGGGAGAAGAAAAGATTAAGAAGCAACCAGTGAAATAAGAAAAACGAAGGGAATGAGAAATCCCGGAAGCCAAGTGAAGCACATACATAACAGAGAGCGGAACGATCAACTGTCACAAAAGCTGCCAGCGGATCAAGTAAAACGAAGGCTGCGACTTAATCACTGGATTTATTTATAAGAAGATTTGTGACAACAACAATGCAGTATAGTGATCTCAGGTAAGATTTAAAGGTCAGAAATTTTAGGGATAAGGGAGGGAGAATGGACTGTGATCAACTATAAGATAGGGCAAGCATTTACTCATATCCAAAAAAGGACAATGTACTGAAAAAACAACCATTATTTGAAAGGATTGTTGGTGAAGGCAAAGAACTTCAATGAAGAGCCAGGTAGGAAGGTGACATTCAGGAAAGAGGAAAATGATAGAAATGAATAAATTTCAGACGGGTTTCCAGGGAAAAGGGAGAAGAAAGGGACTGAAATGGGTATATACAGGGTCTTATAGGGATAAAATCTATAATTTCTTGGCTTTATTTTATATGACATTTATTTCTTATGTAAGTATGTGAGTAAATATGTGTATATGCTTACACACATGAATTAATTAATATATTAATTACCTGAAATTTTTATTCATTATGCTGTAGCCACTGTTCTAGGCATTTGGATATATTAGTACAACAACGAACAAGACAAAGTCCTTGGTTTATGGTGTTTGAGAGAGGAAACAAGTAAAAAAATTAGTAAGCAAGTTCAGAAAGTGATATGTTATAATGAAAGGAAAATAAGGAAGACAGCGTAATGCAAAGGCTATTTCAGATAGAGCAGATTAATGAAAACTGAAACGAAAATTGCATACAGAAGATATATATTTAGACATACAACTTACATTTTAGAGGTCACATTTAATAGTTAAGGTAAACTATATAAAAACTGTATCAGTGACTTGGAGGAAGAAAAAAGAAATTAGTGTTCAAAATGTCCAAAACATATAACTGATTTGACACACTCATTCTTAGGTTGCCCATTTTGTAGTCTTCTCACTCTGTTTCAACTGTCAGTACCACTTCAGATGCCTCTGGCTTTTATAACATCATTCATTGGGAACATCCCTGCCAAACTACAGAATGTGCTGCTTTTTATTATCCCCGTTTCTCTCATATAGGTACTTACAGCCTTTAGGTCTCCGTCTTTCTTTATATCATCAACATAGGAAAGTACAAAATCAATTTGCCTAATCCCATCTCGAAAGAAGATAGAATCTTTGCTTTGTTTATCTTTTTTAAACTGCAGAAGACATGAAGGACACATGTTTAAATTACAGTTTCATTTTCAAATGGCAAAAACAAGATAAGAATTAACTAAACGTTGGTCACCATCTAATTTTTTTTCAGATCTGAAATGACAGAGGAAGACAAATAAAGAGTTTTTATCAACAGAAAATTATGCTTGTTTTAGAAAATGAACTTCCATAAAGGAGATATATATTAACCAATAAAGACTTAAGATGAAACTAAGTATATCAACAACATGCACACACAACAAAATGATGCAATTATGGCAAAGTATAAAATATATGTATTTTGCATATTCAGAGAGAGACTTGTTATCTTCATTAGATAACATGCGAATTAGTTCAACAAATAATTCATGATCACGCATTACTTTGGGGGTATAATTAATTATAGACCAATTAATGACTCACACTGTAAAAAAATAAACTTATGATTAATGCTTATACTATGATTTCATAACATTGCCACACTTTCTAATTCAACTTTTGAAGAGTTGCAGTTAAAAATTAGGAAGCAGGTAGCTTGCCACTGTCTTCATTACAAGTAAACTCTCATGCAAATCTCCTTTCAGCGTCAAATGCTTAGGTTAACTGAAATCAATCCTTTGTTTAAATCTGAGTTATCAATTCTCTCCGTATAATAATCAAACATGCAAATTCAACTTTCACATGTTATATAGTACATTAGTTCTTTCCCTTTCAAAACTGTGAAAACACTAGAGAGTTTCAGAAAGAAAGGATTTCATGTTTGAGTGACTTGGTTTTCTTCATAGTTTATATGCAACACATAGTACTTAATACTTGCAATAGCTCACATTTACTACTTAGAATGATGCAAATAGACTATGCAATGGATGTCAGTCAATTCTCTAACTCTGTGATGCAAAGTTATAATATAGACAACTTTCCAATTCTTTAATCTGTGAATGGGGAACTGGATGGTTTAAATTTTCATAACTGGTATTTACATTAGTTTATGAGTTTCTTTTATGGTACTCTATGCTGTTTTTCACCCAAGTCAGGCCCGGCAGCCCTCCCATAAAAAGGAATGATTGTAGAACAGTCATATACAGATAAGCAAACATCTCATGTATGATCTGTCATCTATAAACACAGCAACTGTGTATATGAATGCATAGTTGATGTGTCTCAGAAAGAAGCACCTCCCAATATACAGAGCAGATGAGTAGAAAAACAGACAAAGATGAAAAACACTTAGGGAGTCTAAAGATTGAACATCAAAATATATTGGACTGTCAGGAAAGTATGGCGTATTTTTCTATGTTTTTCAATGCAAAAATGCATCATGACTTTCCTGATGACCCAATAGTAACTCAAACGTTATGTCTAAGTTCTCTATGTCCCAAGCAAAGGACACAAAATCATTTCCCTCTTCCTAAAAGAAAGCAAAAGAACCTGAGAAAACTCAAGCTGTTGTGTTCTATCTTGATTATAAATTACTAAAAAAGATAAAAAGAAATAAAAATAAATCATTTGAGATCTCATGTAAATCATCATAGTACTAACATAAGAATTCATCAAATCTTCTGGAAGCCAACTAGAGCAAAAAAAAAAAAACTAATTAGACTAAATATAATCAAAGCAAAAAAATGAGAGGAAAAAAAATAATCCTTGTGCTATAATTTTATGACAGCCATATTTTGCATGGTAGGATATTTTATAAAAAACAACATACATTTACAAGTGCTCTTACTGTTTGGACAAGCTAAATCTAGGCCCACAGAGAGGTCTAATGACAGGATGTGCAGATAGAAATCAACAAAATCACACTCAGAATATTTGACTGTTAAGGAGTAAACAGTACATAGAAGACTAGTGACTCCAATTATTTTCCTGAGTGTTCAAACTGGAGATATATATATATATATATATGCTTCCCTTCTCCTGAAAGCCAAAAATTACCTAGGACATCCCAAACTTCTATCATTATGTTGCGCCATCAGTATAAACTGTAACATTTTTTAAAATATGGAAAAATCACTGGCAGCATTGCAAATCACCATGAAGTACATGTCAGGCCTGTTAATTAAAACCAGTTGAAGCCAAATGGGGCAGAAAAACCTGATAATTTTGTTACATATAACCGAATACTAGTAAAAGTAATCATTGTTTAAGATCATATTTTGCAGTGTGTATATGAGTTTGTGTTCATACATGCTCTTTGAATACCTATTTATAATGAGGCAAACATCTAGTTGACTTCTCTTTGAATGAGACAGTTATTCTCAGGTTCAAAAACCTGGATTCCTGATGGGGGGTGTTCATCAACCTCTGAAATGTTATGTAAATTGCATGTGTATATGTGTGTATCATAGAGGTTCTGCAGCTTTAATCAGATGCAAAAAGTATTAAGAATCATCATTCTACAACTTCAATTGCCTGGGGAATAGGAATCAGTAACAAAGTCCCCCCAAAATCAGTAGTATTCATTGGAATAAAAATGACTCCAACTATCACTGCAGCCATTCAGAGCATAAGCAGCATCATTCAACACTGGTTTTACCAGAAGACGCCGCCTCAGGAACAAATTGTATCGCTTTGCAGGCTGTGAAGCAATCAATAAAGAGTTAGAAAATCTGCCCAGGAGTAAAGAAAAGATTCCCCCAAAACAGACACCAAACAAACAAACCCTCATTACAATCATTCAGGTGAATGTGTATGTGTGTGTGTGATACTTAAAGTTGGAAAGAAGGAAAGAACAGAAATTGGAAAAAAACAATAAAGAATAAAGGAAAGAAATAAAAGACTTCAAAGTAAATTTCTGTCCTTTATAACATTGAATAATACATATTTGTGGAACAGAATTAAAGAAGAAAGGAGATAAAAGAATAATAAAAGAATAATGAAAGGAATAATAGAAATGTAAAGTAAAACAGGGATTCTGTTAAGAATACCTATGTATACCAGGCAGAGAAAGCAAAATTACTACAATGATATGGGTCTATGTATGGTATGGAAAGTTTACCCAACAGTGTAAAATATTTCATGGCCTCCCAAAATATTGGAGAAAAAAGTGGAAAAGTCTTTGAATTATTTAAATGCTGGGTTGTCTTCAATCTTCAGTTACCATTGCCATTATTTTTAAAACACCAAGGCAATGACCTTAAAATATATGAAATAATAATATTTGAAAGAGAACCAAACCTATGGCACAAAAAAAAGCAAGTATCGTATTTATTTATACTACAATGAAATGATAAATAATCTAATAAAATGTTCAATAAATCATTTCAGTTCGTGTCATGCAAAGTTTTGCTTAGACTGTTGTTTTCCTGGAATAGACCAAAGAGACTCAAGCTACTGGTGACCACTACAGTAAAAATCCCTGCTCTGTAAAGCGATGAGCCTACAATATGCAGATGAGTTAACATTACTGTTACTTAAAAACACAGCAGATACAAGACAGATGTTGGTCATTGCATATTTTAAACTGTATTATTCTGTTGGGTTCAAATTTTTCACCTTGACACTTTCACGGGATCTTTCATGAGATTCACAAGTTACTGTTTTCCTCAGATGTCTTCCCTAAATTCATTATAGAATTATTAAAATAAATGAACAAGTTATACGCTAAGGGGCTACATTATGACACCCATTGGGTCCTGGCCTGTTTTCGTCCATGGACCCCCTTCCTCCAAAAAAAACCAAAAAAACAAACAAACAAAATTACACACACACAGTATATAATGTATAATAGTGTAATATATATTAATAGTATAAATATAGTATCTTATATAATAGTATATACTATGTGTAATAGTATATATTTTATATTAATTTTTTTTTAAATTCTGATTTTAAAAGAAATTAAAATTAAGCATTTCCATGGGCTACAAAAAGCATCGTGGGCCTTAGTAGGTACTGTGTCTACTGTGCCTAAAGGATGTCGGCTCTGGGGTTAGCGTTTAACTAAGGACCACCACATTTAAGAGCTGCTGAGGGCCGGTCGAGTGGCTCAGTTGGTTAAGAGCTAACTCAAGAATGCGAGCTGAGCTCTGAGCAACAACAGTTAGATACCAGCCCGAGCAGAGCTGCCATTGAGCTGCCAACAGGTGGCAGGATGGCTTAGGTAAAAAACAAAACAAAACAAAAAAAAGAGCTGCTGAGAGGGCAGGGTATAAAAAGTTACCTAGATGATTCATAAAAGCCTTCTGTGATAACATCTAATATCAAGTTAATATGCATCTTTTCCAATATACATGATATCCTGACAATATAAAAACCCATGGGCTGAACACCAGTAGTTAGTCCAGAAATTGTACTGACCCAGCAATCCCTTTTCTGGGTATCTACCCCCAAAATCTGAAAACATTTATCCACAAAGATATATGTACCCCTATGATCACTGCAGCATTATTCATGGTGGCAAAGACATGGAAACCACTCAAGTGTCCTTCAATAAATGATTGGATAAAGAAGATGTGGTACATACATACTATGGAATATTACTCAGCCATAAGAAAAGATGTAATAGTGCCATTTGCAACAACATGGATAGATCTTGAGATTATCATGCTAAGCGAAATAAATCAGACACAAAAAGTTGAGAACCATATGATTTCACTCATATGTGGGATATAAAACTGAAAGCAACAAACGAACAAGACAAACAAAACAAACTCATAGACACAGACAACAGTTTAGTGGTTACCAGAAGGTAAGGGAGGAAAGGGAGTTGATAGAGGAGGATAAAGCGGGTCAAGTACATGGTGATGGAAGGAGAACTGACTCTGGGTGGTGAACACACAATGTAATATATAGATGATGTATTATAGAAATGTACACTTGAAACCTATATAACTTTACTAACCAATGTCACCCCAATACATTTAATAAAAAATTAAAAACAAAACTTGATTTTAAATATATTAAATGAATGTCACCAAAGGACTTCATTATAAGAAGATAAAATTAAAAATCTATAGACTAATAAAATTTTTGAATAATATTATACATATATTTCCATTGTTATTATAAAAGTGGATAACACTGAGACTAATAAAAAGGTATTTTTAACACCATTCCTATTTCCTTGTTATTTCAGTAACTACTAAATGCATTTATTTCTGGTTTTGTCTAAGCACTGAATTTTTTAATGAGGTAAGCAATTATATTTCATTTTTCTTGCCTTTTTCTTGCCTTTTTCATAATATTGCCATAACATTAAAATAAATTTTCATATTAGAAACTTTTCACAAACATAATTTTGTCTATATAATTTCAATTCATTAAATTTAATCTAATTTATTTGTAAGAATCTAGTTTAGAGCCCTTCTCTAGTAATAGAGTTGAAAACCTATATTATTGCTACAAAGGAGTTGTCAGTAGCATCTTTTTTTTATCATATATAATTTTTATCACTCTTCTACATTCTTTTTCTTTCGTGTATTTCTCTTTTCTCACACCTTTCTTTGGCCAGTTTGGATGCCTTCGACAGGCCAGCCATGACCAATAACAGGCACTACTGTGCTGGATCAGCAGGCAGCACTTCAGAGGTTGCTGACGCCAGCTCCTATCTCAGCTAATAGAGCATCTGTTAGATATTAGGGGGGGAAATCCAGTATCATAGACATTTCCAGGTTGCATATTATAAGAGAATGGAAATCAAAATAATCTGCGGAGTTATATCACAGCTCATTCAATGCTCTGAATTTTTAAGCAAAAAAAGTTCAATTATTCTTGAGACTTGGATTTCATATTAAAATCTATATTAGCCCTTGATATAAAGGATGTAGATATTCAATCTACAAACTATAAAACCCACTTACCAAGTGAACCTTACACTAGTCCTAAATGTAAACGAAACCACAGAAATTAAATAGCAGTAAGCATATCTTGATTTCCTTGTGCTAGATACTGTGTACTATGTATGTTTAATAATGTTATCAGGCAGATCCTGTTAACTATCAGCAAATGACAAAGACAGATAACCAGCTTGGCACACGAAAGGCTGGGGTAGGAGCAGTGTACCCTTGGTGCAAGCAAAAATAAAATAATAAAAGCAACACAAAGTCAGTTACCAGTAAATTCTAAAAAAAATCATTGATAAAATAATCCTAAATCCTAAGCAATTGCTGACTTTCTCTTGAGTCTTAATAATCTATATGTAAGTTTCAATTTCATAAATGGAGGTTAATTTGGAGAATCCCCAATATGTGTGACTAGATCCCGATACACTGATGCTGTGGATTCAGCAATCCACTTTGAGAGTCTTGATGGCCGTTAGGGCAGCCCACACTTAAGGACAGATGCTTATGCTCCACTTCTCTAAAGGTAAGGGAATTATTTGGAATTCTTCTGCATTGGAGATTTGTTTCTTATTCATTTATTCATGTTTTTATGCATATGTTATTTGTGTGTTTATTTATTTATTTATATCAGTGTGTACTCATGGATATTTATTTTATATTTTGTGTTGTAAATCTAATACTACTTTATTTTGTTGCTCAAATTGTTCTAGCTTTGGCTATTGGGAGCTTTTTTAATTGACCCCCTATATCCCTTTGATATATTCTTATTAATTTTGTTTTGTTTTTAGCATTTTCTTGCATTTTGGCACTACAAAGTTCTCTAAGCTCATCTTGTACTTTCCTGTGTCAGTCCTAGGATCAGCCATTTCTCCAGTGAAGTTTTCTTTTAATGTCACAGAAATATCACAAAAGAAAATTCTGTATCAATCGTGGTCCTATTAGGCATACTCAAAGAAGGAAAATTTGAGGAGGGCTTAATAAAAAAAATTACCAACATGGGGTGCAAAAGAATCCCAATATGTAGATATGGTAATCATGAATCTCTTATTATCCATAGAACTGAAGGGAATGAGTAAAGAACAGTTATTAGTACCTAGAAGAAGAGAGCCATGTACTTAAGACATTCTTGAGAGGCTCTCTTGAATCCAACCTCAAATAAATAAGGAAACAAAACAACAAACTATAAATTATTATAATTTGATCAAACCCACAACCTCCATTCTGAAACACTAAAGATCAGTGCACTGGTGAAAAGCGAAACAATATTTATGTTAAAATTGTCAGTATAAAAATATCACTCTTTCGGGCCGGCCGAGTGGTGCGGTGGTTAAGCGCTGGCTTTCCAAGGTTCAGGTTCCACATATGAGGGCCAGTGACACTGCCCTCAAAAAAAAAAAAAAAAATTATAACTCTTTCCCCATCTTCCCAAACAGTATCTTTTATTTATTAAGCAATTAATGAAAAATTTTAAATCCCTTTACTAGCCTTTTAATTGATATTCAAATTTGATTTTTATATAAATTGTACTTCTTCATGGTTATTCTTAGGCATGTACTTACAGGCAAGAAAAAAGATGTATGGAGAAAGAATGCTTAACTAGGCCTCAGAAACTTGAATTCTAATCCAGGATCCGCCCCTCAAATATATGGACAATTTTGGTCAAGTCATTAAACTTCTCAGACTTGTCATTTTCTCATTAGTAAAACTGAAAAATTGAATTGCAAGCAAAGTGCTATGCTTTATGCATCATTCTCATCAATATGTCTGATGTTACCTTTTTTTTCATATGAAGCTGATTATTTTCCAAAGCAATAAATTCTCAAAAATCATGTAGGAGGATCTGAAAACTAACTGAACTGAGAAAGAGCATCACTGACTACAAAAAGATACCCCATTTGTATCCATGCAAGAAAATATAGTACTGATCGCTGCTTACCATCGATTCTTCACTGATGAGCAAGCTGGTCTCTCTGCTGCCCAGGCTCGGCTAATAGCACCAGGAGAAAGAAGATACAAGGCTGTTAATGATAATGAAAGTGGGGAGCACACAACTTTCAACAAAAACTTTAGGTTCTCCATACAGAAATACTAAACCTGCAATTCAGGGGAGCTATGAAACACCTGAAATGGAATGCAAGGCTGTGTGTATACATACACCTCATCCATATGCATGTGTGTTCATGCACGTGTAGGTGTATAAGTGTGTGTGTGTGTGTGTGAAAGAGAGAGAGAGAGAGAGAGAGAGAGAGAGAGAGAGAGAGAGAGAGAGAGAGAGAAAGAGAAAGAAGAGGGCTTCAGGGAGAATAAGAATTTTGGAGGCAGCTTTATCAAATCATAAAAAGAAAAATCTGTGACACAAGAAGTGGTTAAGAACTACTATATTACAGAAAATAACAAGGAGCTCCATTCTTTTAATGATGCTGAATCCTGAACAGGACAAAAAAGAAGGGCAGAATCAACTGGCTATTTTAAAAAAAAAAACAAAAAAAAAAACTTCTAGGCCTTTGAAACAGTTGATGGAAATTATTAAATTGAATATGTTGGAAAACGAACCACCAGAATTCTTAAGGATTTGTACTTATAATCCAAGGAAAAGACATACTTGGATATAAATACACACAGACCACTTGTAATTAAAGCAATAGTGATGCCTCGCTTATTGTGTGTATGGTGGATTTTACATCCTCATGGCCCATGATAGATGGGACACCACATCACATGCTCCTGAGATCGCTTCTTAGCAGTTTCTAGTGACAGGTAGGCAGCGTGCTATGGAGAGGCAGCAGCTAGCAGAAATGACCTGAAATACATGCCCGGACTGGGAATTCACTTACCTGCTTCTGAGATTATCACAAACAGCATCTCATTACAGGTGCTGCTGGGGGAGATCAGTTTTGAAAAGAGGAGATAAAACATGCTATGGGCATATTTCTAAAAAAGAACTCAAGGGCATCTTGGAAATACATCCAATACTACAATAGTTAAGTCACAGAATGTGCCACAAAAAAAAAGCAGTAATTTTATTTGTGCTCTTGAGGACAAGAAAGAGATATCAAACACGTATCAATTTTAATACTACGGTATTCAATATTAATTCCATAAAATGATAAATGTCATCCATGGTATTAAAGTTCTACTGCAATACTGGGAAGAGCTGTGGCAAAACTGTCTATGAGTAAATAAATGCTCAAAATCCTGTTTCACTGATATGTGATTCTATCTGCTTATGGACCTTGAATGAATTCCATTACCTCACCTAAAAATGTCAGACACAAAATAAATAACTAATATCTTGATCATACCAAAAAAATACATATCAAATGTTCCAAAAGCAATCAAGCTAGGCACTTTACAATATCTCAATTTAGGAAAAAATGAATTTGCAATAACTTTCCAATCAAAAACAGTGGTTATATCTTCAGTTTACAAAATGTAAAATAAAATAACATAGGTTCCTTCATACTTGTTGCCCAGTATTCTTCTGTCTCATTTCTCACTGACCTTACTCTTAGGCAAAGGGAAAAACTTTGCTGTTCTCAATTCTACATTTCCCTCGTCAGTGGCCATGGTTTTCATGTCTCAGGCTGCGTCTTGCCCTGACCCAATCATTAAGAAACTGAATGAAATGGTGCTAAATGGAATGAAATGAGTAATTGGATGACTGAATGACACAAACTTCCACTAGCAACAACACATGGCAATATTCAGAAGATCTATGAATCATCATAGAAACTGAGTAGCCATCCTGAATATTCTAAACGTTAAGTAGCAATGATTTGGAGATTGAAATTCAGAAAAAAAACAAAAACAAAAAAACCCTTCTAGGCAGAGTTCTTAAAACAGTATTCTTAAAGAAGTAATATTGTAGAGTGATTAAAGGAGCAAGCTCTAGAACTATAAGATTGGCTGGGTTCAGAATCCAAGCACCAACACTTTGTAGATATAACAATAAACCCAATTTACATAGTCTCACTTAATAGACTCCTCATAACCTTTTTCTTCAATTATGCAAAACTAATTACTTCATATATGTAAACTTGAGAAAGCTAACCTCTTTATGCCACAATTTCTTTACAATGAGATTAAAGAAGATAACACATGGGAAGCTCTCAATAAATGTTGGCTTTTTAAAAATTTTTGCTTAATTTTTAGTGCTAACATAAATAAATTTATCATAGCTTTTAAATTCACATGCATTTTCTGGATCTCCAAAATTATATCAATGTTCAATGATGACCTATATTAATTATACATCAGAGGCAACAGTAGAATTTAGTCCTTTTTGAAGTTTAAGTAATCATGAAAGTACAGACTATCCTTTGAAAATATACAATTTTAAAATAGCCTGAAATTTCTACATATCTATCAGTCTTGTAAAAGTCCTAAACATTCATCATAACTATAAATTTGCTAATAGAATAAATTGAATGATTCTAGTCATCTCTACCTCAATCCAAAGCTTGAATGGATATTCCGTTATCAACATATCTTTTTTTTTTTAAATTGATCTCAATGTGGAGTACTTTTTTTTTTTTTTTCAGCATTGGAGTGTTAGTAAAAGAAAATCAAGTTGACACTGAAAAACGTTACATAAGTTGCATTCACATTTTTATTTTACGTTGCATTTTGAAGTAATTATAGATTCACAGAAATTGGCAAAGATAGGAGAGAGATTCTATGTACTCTCCACCCAATTTCCCCCAATGGTTACACCTTACATAAGCATAATACAACATCAACTCCAGAAAACTGACGTGAGTACAATGTGTGTGCAGTTGTATGTCATTGTATCACGTGTATATTTGAGTAAAAACCAGCTCAATTAAGATATAGTTATTCCATCACAAAGATCTCCCTTGTGCTACTCCTTTAAAGTTAGGTCTACTTTCCTCCACCGCAACATCCGTAACCCCTAGCAACCAACCATCAATTTATTCTCCATCTCTACAATACTGCCATTTCAAGAGTGCTATAAATATAGAATCATACAGTATGTGGTCTTTTAAGGGGTTTTTCCCCCCTTCACTCAGCATAATGCCCTGGAGAGCCATTCAAGTTGTTGTATATATCAATACATAGTTCCTTTTTAGTGGTGGGAGTACTCCATGGTAAGGTGCCACCCACAGTTTGTTTAACCAGTCACCTCCTGTGAGGACATTTGGATTGTTTTCACTTTAGACTACTATAAATAAAACTATCAGCTTTATATTTACACAAAAATCTGTTTAATATAAGTTCTCATTTCTGTGTGATATATTGCCCCAGTGTGTGATTGAGTCATATAGCAAGTGTATGTTTAGTTTTTAAAGAAACTGCCAACAATTTTCCACAATGACTGTACTAGTTCACATTCCCACCAGCAACGTCTGAGAGATCCAGTCTCTCTACACCCTCACAAGTATTTGGTATTGTCATTATTTTCTATTTTCGCTATCCTAATATGAGTATAGTGATATCTCACTTTGGTCTTATTTTTCAATTCCATAATGGCTAGCGATATTGAACGTATTTTCATGTGCTTATTTGCCATCCATATATATCTTCTTTAGGAAAATATTTCATCATGTATTTTGCCCATTTGGGTTGCTTGTTTTTTAATTCCAATGGGTTTTGCCATTTCTTTATATACCATAGATACAAGTCATTTGTCAGATACATGATGTGCAAATATTTTCTCCCAGTCTGTAGCCTGTCTGTTCTGTTTTTTTTTGTTAGCTGAGTCATCCTGCCACCTGTTGGCAGCTCAGTGGCAGCTCAGCTTAGCTCAGGCTGGGCATAGAACTGCTGTTGCTCAGAGTTCAGCTCACACTCTTGAGCGAGCTCTTAACCAACTGAGCCATTTGGTCAGACCCCAAGCATATCTGTTCTTAATGGGATCATTCACACAACGAAAGTTCTTAAATTTGATAAAGTCCAATGTATCAAATTTTTTAGTGAATGATGTTTTTGTGTCATGTCTGAGAACTCTACACCAAGACCTAATTTCTAAAGATTTTCTCCTATTTTTTCTTCAAAAAGGTTTATAGTTTTATGGTTTATATTTAAATCTATGATCAATGTTGAATTAATTGTTGTATAAGATGTGAGGTTTGGGTTGAAGTTCTTAATTGTGCCTATGGATATTTAAATGCTCTGGCACCATTTGTTGGAAAGATTACCTTTCTTCCATTGTATTGTTTTTGCACATTTGTGCACAATTATTTGACTGTACTGTGTGGGACTATTTATGCAGTTTCTATTCTATTTCATTAATCTATTTCTGCAAATACCACAAAGTATTAACTAGACTGCAGCTAAAAAATGAATCTTTAACTTGGGTAGAGTCATTCCTTCTAATTTTTTCAAAATTGTTTTGTCTCGTCTACTTCCTTTTCCATTTCCATATAAACTTCAGAAAAATCTTGTCTATATCCACAAAAAGTCTTGCTGAGATTTTGATAGGAATTGTTATTAACCTATATACCAATTTGGCTTTCCATGTATTCACTGCTCATGTACAGAAATGCAAATAATTTCTATATGAAATTCATTTCTTAGTTTTAGGAGAACCAGGACTTGTTTTTGTTTTTGTTGTTGTTGTTGTTTTATATATTTCTTGGGATTTTCTATTTAGACCATCATGTCAATAGGAAGCATTTTATATATTCTTTTCTGATTCATGATCCTTTTATTTTATTTTCTTGCCTTGCTGCAAGAACTTTCAGTACTATGCTTAATAGGGGTGGTAAGTGAAGACAGCCTTGCCATGTTCCTGATCATAGGGTGATAACATTCAGTCTTTTACTATAAATATGTTGTTATTATAGGAGTTTTGTACATGTTCTTTATGAGATAAGGAAGTTCCTCTATATTCCTAGTTTTCTGAGAGTTTCTATATTCCTAGGCATTGAATTTAGATCAATTTTTTTTTCTGGAAAACAGATAAAAATCATGTGATTTTATTTATTTTTTTGCTCTTTAGCCTTTTAATATGATAAAATATACCAAGTGATTTTTGAAAAATAAATGAGCCTTCCATCCTTGGAATAAACTCGATTTGGTCATGATACTAAATTCTTTTCATATTCTATTTGCTAATATTTTACTAAACATTTGGGTGTCTATGATCATGAGGGATATTAATCTGTAGTTTTCTATTTTTATACTGTCTTTGTATGGTTTAGTACCAGGGTAATGCAAGCCTCTAAAATGAATTGGGAAGTGTTTATTCCTATTCTATTTTTTGGAAGAGACTGTATATAACTGATGTTAATTATCCTTTAAATAGTTGATAGAGCTCTCCAGTAAACCATCTGGTCCTAGAGGTTTCTTTGGGGAAAAACTTTAAAGTACACATTTAATTTCCTTAATAATTATAGGATTATTTAAATTATTGATTTCCTATTGAGTGGGTTGTGGTAGTTTGTGCTTTTAGAGGAATTTATTCATTTCATCAAAGTTATAACATTTATATGTGTAGAGTTATTCTTAGTATTCCTTTATTATCTCCCTTTATATCCACAGTCTAATGATATGCCTTATTTTATTCCTAATATTGGTTATGTGTGTTCTCTTTCTCTCTCTCTCTTGTTGTCATACAGCAGCCTACCCGTCTGCCCCCATGCATCTTCCCATAAAGAGTGGAGCGTCTATACAGATCCTTTTAGGGACATTGCTTTAACATTATGCCTACTCTGTTTATAACCCTGTTTGGCCCAACAAGATGGCTGGTTAGTCAATGACGACTAAGATTCCTTAAGGGAGAAACAACCTAAGACAGGGACAGTCATGTGGGCACCATAAGGAGAAATCACGGAGTTGATGAGAGTGGACATAGACCACGCCCCCACACATCCCCACACACCCCCTCCGGAGCTTATGGACTTAATGATGTGATAACATCTGTCCTCCATGTAATCCTATCAGTGAGTTTCGTCATAAGAGGTTTCTGTCTCTTAGGGAGGTGCATGTAAGCATATCATGGGACTTTTGTTAATGGAAGCCTGCAAGCATGGGTGATTTGGCCCTGAGCTAAGTTCTCAGGTATAAGACTCACAGACGAATGGAAGATACTTTGATCCTTTCTTGTGTGAGACAAGAGACAATAAAAGGAGCATTTATGCCCCATTTGGGGCTCAGTCCATGAGACTTGAGTCCGCTGGCACCACATGCATTTTGTCTCTCTCTTAACCTTTCGCTGTCCCTTCTCACTCTCCCACTGCTCTGTTGTGCTGGGCACGACACTCTCTCATTCTCCCCTTCTCTCTCTCTATTTTTGTCAGTCTAGCTAGAAGTCTGTCAATTTTATTGCCTTTTCAAAGAACCAGCTTTTTGTTTCAATGATTTTTCTCTAATATTTTATTTTCCTTTTCAATTCATTGATTTTTGCTCTTATCTTTATTGGAACATTTCTTGAGATGAAAGCTTATTAATGATTTGAGAGTTTTCCTCTTTACTAACATAAACATTTAGTGCTACTAATTTCCTACTCGTTTTGGCTACAACCCTCAAATGTTATTAATAGTATGTTACATTTTCATTTTTATTCAGTTCAATGTTTTGGTTTTGTTTTGTTTTTCCCTTGAGACTTTCTTTGAGCCATGGATTGTTGTTTAATTTCCAATTGTTGGAAATGTTCCTGTTATCATTGTTACTGATTAGTTTGATTCCGTTGTAGTCAGAAGAACACACTCTGTATGATTTCAATTATTTTAAATTTGTTGACATTTGTTCTATAGCCCAGGATATGGTCTATCTTGGCATATGTTCCATCAGTACTTGAAATATGTATTCTCTTGTTGTCAAGTGGAGTAGTTATAAATGTCACTTATATCCTACTGGTAGATGGATTGAGTTCATCTATATCCTTGCTGGTTTTCTTTTTAGTTGTGCCATCTATCATTAAGAAAGAGGTGAAGTCTACAGTTGTGATTACAGATTTGTGTATTACTCCTTTCCATTCTATTATTTTTTGCTTCACATACTGTGATATTATTTGGTGCATGCAACTTTAGCATTGCTATGTCTTAATGTTGGATGGACCATTTTTTATCATTATATAATGTCCTGTCTACAATAATTTTCTTTGCTACAAAATATACTTTACATGATATTAATTTAGCACTCCTGCTTTCTTTTTAGTAATATTTGCATATATTTCCAGCCATAATAGATATTTTTAATCCTTTTACTTTCATGTTTTTAATTCACTTTACAAATCTCTGTCTTTCAATTGGTGTGTTTAGATTACTTACATTTCATGTAATTATTGATGTATTAGGAATTAATTCTGCCATTTTAACTTTGTTTTCTGTTTGTTCCCTCTGTGTTGTTTCTGTTTTATTTTTCATGACCTCCTTTGGGTAATTGGGACTTTTTTTTTTTAGTTCTATTCTGATTTATCTAAACAGTTTTTGTGTGTATCTCTGTATTAAATGGTGGATTTCTGATATTATAATAAGTATATATATTACCGATAACAGCCTACAGTGTGTATGTTTTATCTGCCAAGTAAAGTATATAACCCTCACTTCCCTTTACAACCCCAAACCTCTTTATTTATAATTGTCTTAAATATTTCTTTGCATACATTGAAAACCACATCAGACATTGTTAAAATTTTTATTTCAACAGAAATTTTAAAAACTCAAAAGAAGAAAGTCTATTGTATTTACTTAGTTTAGTTTTTCTGTTGTTTTTTTCCCTCCTTCCCCCTGTTACAAAATTACTTATTTTATCATTTTCTTTCTGTCAGAAAACTTCCTTTGGCCAATCTTATAGGGTTGGTAAAATTTTTCTTTGGTCTTCTTTCATTTCAGAATGTTTTGGTTTTCTATTCATATATAAAGGATATTTTTACTGGTTATAGAATTCTAGTTTGGCATTTTTTTAATCACTTGAAATAATTGTACTACTTTCTTTAGCCTCCATAGTTTCCGATGAGAAAACTACTGTCATTTTAATTACTTTTCTCTTATAGTTAAGGATTTGTTTTGTTTTTCTCTCTCACTGCTTTTAGGATATTTTTTTCTTGACTTTAGTTTTCAGAACTAGTTTTAGTTTGACTGGTGTAAATTTCTTTGGGTTTATCCTGTTTGTGGTTCCCTCTGCTTCTTGAGTCTGTAGGTTTGTCTTTTGACAAATTAGATATTTCCAGCTATTATTTCTTCAAATAATTCTTTATCCCACTCTCTCCTCTCCTAGGACTACAATAGGACAAATGCAAGATCTGTTATTATAGCCCTACAGGTCTCTCAGGCTCTGTTCCTTTTTTTTTTTTCCTTTCTCTCTTCTGCTTAGAATGGGTAATTTCTATTCTAGCTCCAAATTCAGTAATTCTTTCCTCTATACATTCCACTCTGCTGTTTTTTATTTCAGTTTTTCTATTTTTCAATTCTAAAATTTCCAATATGTTCTCCTTTAAACTTCTATTATATTTTTGCTGAGACTTTCTATTTTTTGTGTTTTGTTTCAAGAATGTTCACAATTGCTCACCAAAGCATTTGTATGACAGCTGCTTTAAAATCCTAATTAGATAATTCTAACATCTGTGTCACCTCAGTATCAGTATCTGTTGATCATCTTTTCTCATTTAAGTTGGTATCTTTCTGGTTCCTGGTGTTACATGTGATTTTTCTATAGAAATCTAAACTCATGGAGTATTGTGTTATAAGACTCTAGATTTTATTTAAATCTCTTATTTTAGCAAGTCATCTCTGATTCCATCTCTGGCGGGTAGGGTAAGTGGATTGATGCCTTACTACCTGGTGGGGGTAGAATTCCAGCTGCCCCACTCAGCCTACGTGGATATGAAGAGGTGGTGGGGTGGTGGAAGGGTTTCTAATTACTGCTGGGTGCGGGGTCAAAGTTTAAGCTTACCATCATGCCTTCACTATACCCAACATAGCAAGAGTGTCACCTTACTGCTCCCTACTGTCACCATAGCAGGAAGTAGTATGGGGGTAGCTTCTCTACCTCTAGACAGTGGTGAAATTCCTGGCTTCCCACCAGGCCACTTCTGATACCAATCCAGCAAGAAAGGATTGAGTACTATGTTACCATGGATGACAGTGAAAGTCCAGGCTGCCCACATGTTCTCCACTGATACTATGCAAATGTGTGTGGGAGGGACATGTCTTCATCCAGTGGAGATGAAAGTCCTGGCCCCCAACACAGCCTTTTGGACACCAACTCAATGGGGAGTTGGGCATCTTGTTACAACCAGGCTGGGGTGAAAGTCTACTCTCTCAAATTGAGTTATTGTTGAGGGGGTGGTGGTAGGATCAGTTTTTTTCTGTGGTGTTTGACAATAAAGAGCAGTTATTAACTATAAGTTTTCTGTATTCTTAGGTCACCCCTTTCCTGGTCTATTTAGTCAAAAGAGAGTAGGCTTTTCTTGGTGCTTTATTTGTCTGTGCCAGTTAGCATTTCTGCATTACTCGCTTCTCTAGCAGTCAGTCTGCAATATAAAAAGCAAAAAGAAAACCCAGGGAACTAACTTCAGTGTTGTCTCTTGAGTCCTGAGATTGCTTGCCTGTTTGTCTTCTCTCTAACTTTCAAAGTCTTCTTATGTTTGCTTTATGTATAATATCTGGGGTTTTTTGTTGTACCTAGCAGAATAGGGAAAACTTTGTCTTCTCCACCTTTCTGGAAGCAAAACTACAGTCACTCTTAAGCTGATTAATTCAATAATATATCTATTTAATAACTCTAAACTTTAACAGTAATTCTTCATCTTTGTTTCACATAGGTGCTGTTTTTACTCCAAAGTACTCTGTATTAAAAAAAGATGTGCCAGACATAACTCTAGGTTGAGTTTTAAAAAGTTTGGTATGACAGTGCTATTCTCTCAAGGTTTAATCCATTGCCCTGTCACCTGTCACTTTGTTGCCTGCCTATAAAAAAAAAAAATTCAATAAACTAAAAACTATGACATATGATATTTCTAAAATACTACAGTTGAATTTAATTAAACAACTATAAATGCCCGAGTTTGGCAAGCCAAATGTAAAGCCTTAGAAATTTGAGCAAAATTGTTTCAAATGAAGACCTATCTGAGGTTCAAGGCAAGGAAGCAGTATCTATTGCTCTTGAAATGTGCAAAGGAATAAGGAACAGCATAAATACGACATGAAATTGTTATAGGTGTTTAAGTCTGGAATATCCATAAATATGAATAATACACACAGAAGCAAAGAATATGGACTGCACTTGAAGTTATCTTGAGCAACACATAAAAATATCTGTGAGGAGTATATTATTATTATGCCAATATGAACAAAACGAAAAGACAATATATTTTATTATCATTTAAATTGGTTCAGTCAATCTCATAAGACAAATCTTTCCTCAGCTGGTTCTAAAGACATGAAAACTTTAATTTTTCATGTTCTTTATTTTCTAGATAATTGTCTTGATTCACTTATTTAAAAAATATGTTCTCCGTGTTATATGACATCATTTTAGCTGTGGAGACTCTATTTTATGACAGTGGTTTTCAAACTTTAATAAGAATCACTTAGGTGCCTTTTTAAAATCATGACTCAACCTTATTCCCAACAGTACTGACTTGTAGTCTGAGGTTGGACCGAAGAGTCTGTACTTTTTAGAACTTCTTCATGTAATTCTTATTCAGGTGGTCTACAAATTACACTGAAAATTGCCAGACCAGTGGTTTTCATAGTCCCTTGGGTTCTCATAATCTGTTTCTTTCAGCATTTCCATCATTGAACTTTTAAAGGAATTTCAGAATTTCTGAGAATCTTCAGTCAACCAGCTTATCCAACCAGTTTATCCAACTAACTAGCACACAGCCAACCTACTCTGATAGGTTGTTTCCCAGGGTGGGAATTTCAGTCATTCCTAAAAAACTGTTTTTAAAGAATCTTTTTTTTTGGCTGGGCACCCCTAACCCAATTCAAGGACATGTGTCCCTCCATGACTTCTCTGGGTCAACAAGAGCCTACCAGAAAAAGTATTTTATCTGAAATACTTTCAGAATGCTTACATTCTGTATACAAGAAATCTAAATTGCTAGTGTTGTTTTGCAAGTTTTATGGATAAAATAAGGCCATTGGTTAAAATTCTGTATTTTTACACATATTGTTTAAATTTATTATTTATTATTGTTAATATATTTACTTACTTCAGGGTGAGTCACTTGAACCCTGGCATAGTCATTAATAAGCACTAATCACATACTAATAACTATAACATAAAAAGCTGTGACATTTTACCTGCATTATACTCTAGCAAGGTGTTAAGCCAATCTTGCATATCAGAGTTTATTTCACAGGGAACTTCAAAACAAATCTAACTCTGTGCTTGCTCCCTTATAACATCTAGAAAGGTCCAAAATTAAATCTGCATGAAACATGGAACTTGCTTTACCTACTAAAAAATGAATAGGTTAGAGGATAAAAGAGAAAGAAGGTAGTATGAGTAAATACCTGAAGTACAAAGACCTAAGTATTCATAGGAAGTGCATTTCTAACCTAGTATCAATTTTTTTTTCTGACTTATAGGAAGCTAATATATATTTAACTTACCTCATTCGTTTCAAAAACATAGTCTGCATCTCTACTAGGTCTTCTCTCTAAATTAAATAAGAAAGAAAAAGAAATGTTAACACGGCCAATTGATCAAAATATGTTCAAAGTCTGCATACAGATAAAATAGGGATTCAAAAAAAAAAAAGTTCAAAGAAAAATATACTGGAAGGAAACACCTTAGATCCTCCTAGAGCTAAACTGTTCCAAACAGCCTCTAAAAGAAGTATCAAAAATTGTCTATAATCTAGGGGGAAAATATCAAATACTGATATGTAGGATATAATCTTACCAACTAAGAAATAAACTTAACTCTGATAAATGTAGCTATTAATCTATAGCCACAAAACTGCTGAGAGGAAAACATCTAACAGGGATGTCCCTCGCTATCTCTCTGTTCCTACTGTGTGAGATTTAATATTCTTTCAGTGTGTTTTGCTGGGGTTGACCCAAACTGGTTGCAAGTAAGGCAATGTAACAATATGAAATAAATTCAAAGCTATCAAATACCATATAAATGGCATTAATGTTTATCTCATAAGATTTATGCAGCATTAAATGAGATAATTCATGCAGTTTTGGGCACAGAGCAGGTCAATGAATGGTGTTCTTGTTGATATTGTTATTATTAGGAAGTATTCTATTCTTTCGTTAATTTTCAAAGCTGTTTTAGATTCTCTGGGATAAGTTTTAGAATGTCAGAATACAGATAAAAGAATTTCCTTTGTATTCAGATCTTTTTGTTACAGGCTCTGTTATTTTAAAAGTTAATAGTTATAAATAAAGCATGAAAACAGACTGTACCTACAGCTATAACTTTTCTGAGTGCAGCCTTTTTAAGATTAAAAATATAAGTAAAAATTATTTGAAAAATATAAATCAACAGTACTATCATAAGTATTTAGATGCACAGCTCAAAACGACACAATGCCTTGACCATCTCTCATTGGATTTTTTTAATGAAAAGGACACCAATCTAGCAAGCTCTTAGAATGAGATCGGATTCTAAGAAATACATGCTTTGGAGTCTTTCATTTTTCTTGGGGACAAAAAAAACAAACAACAAACACTATTATGCAGAAGAACTAAATAGAGTTCCAAGTCAGAGCAAACAAGTGTAGTTATAGAGTATTTTATAATTTTGTTTTTGAGAAGAGAAAGTTGAAAAACTGCAAGCACTAACCCCTCCTTCATCTAGTTATTTTTGCTGCATTTAACATAAAATTGAAAAATAGTTTCAAGCTGCTGTTGGAACTTGATGCTATGTTTTCATCTGAGACCATGGAAATGGGATGATATACTTCCTCCAGATCATCTCCTACCCACACTAGTTCTCATGTTTTCACCCTTCAACATGCTGCTTCCTTTCCATAGAACTAACGGCTATTTTCTTCCTAGGTTAACTCTTGCTTATTTTTCACATCATATCAGTTTTGACATCCTCCTTTTGGGCCTCAACTGAAACCTCCTCATCTGCCTCCTGTGTTAACCTCCTACCTGCTCCCATATCACCTTGAAAGTAGTCTTCTCTGGGTAACTAGCCCAACTATACCTCCCTCCACAAGACTGCAAGCTCCCAGAGAACCAGATGGAGCATGCTGTATAAACTGTACCCTTATCTGAAAAGCAGAAAGGCTAAAGAGGATAGATGCATTTCCTTTCCCACTATGCTTCCTCTCACACATGGTGCTTCACTAGCTTTCTCACAGATAAACACAATCAGATGTTCACACATGCCAGACACACTTTTTCACACTCACTCACACAATACAAGCTATGATAACTATGCATAATCATCAAACTCCTGTCAAAATAGAGGCCTATCTGAAGAGACAAGATTTGAAGCCACAAACTCTAAATCAGCTTCTTGGTATTCTTCCAGTTTCCTCTAAAAATCAATGGAAATGACTATATGCTTCCTAACGGGCTAGAAACCAGAAATATGAAGGGTTTAATACCAATCATTGTGGAGATCCATAAAATGAGCTAAAAGTAAAGCCAGCCCAAAGACTGAGCTTTGAGATTTCACAGAAAGCACATTACTAAGAATACACACTCCAGCAAACCCAGAGCCCAAAAATAGCCCTTGCATTTACCAAATGGTCTTCTCAGTTTACACTCCTTCCAGCAGCACAAAATAAAATACAGTTGACCCTTGAACAATGAAGGGTGTAGGGGTACTGACATCCCCCTCCCCACAATCAAAGTCTGCATATAATTATCAATTCCCCAAAAATGTAACTTCTTTTTTTTTTTTTGAGGGCAGTGTTACTGGCCCTCATATGTGGGGCCGAACCGGGGCCGCTGGCTTCCCAAGCCAGCGCTTAACCACCACGCCACTCGGCCAGCCCAAATGTAACTTCTAATAGCCTACTGTTGACAGGAAGCACTTTACCGATATAATATACACAGCTGACTAACACATATTTTGTATTTTATATGTGTTACATACTGTATTCTTACAAAAAAGGAAGTAAGCTAGAGAAAAGAAAATGTTATTAAGAAAATCAGAAGGAAAATACACTGACAGTACTTATTGAAAAAAACCTGATTATAAGTGGACTCAAGCAGTTCAAACCCATGTTGTTCAAGAGTCAACTGCATATGCAATCAAGTATTCACATTACCAAAAGATAGATGGTTTAAACACAATGTTTAATGTAGTTGTAAAAAGGCAGGCAACTTTATGTTCAACTTTAAAACCGTCTTTTCCTATGTTAAATCCTTGAATTGTCTTTTCCAATGCTAAATGTCTCACAAATCAGCTAAAGAACGAATATTTCAGATGAGAGCTTCATTATCATGTCAACCAGCCAATAGTTTAAAATCAGTAACACTGACATTTTATCAGCAGTATTTGTTTACATTACTTTTTAAATATTCTATTACATTTTGCCCTTGGAATTTCATTGTAAAAATTATTAGATAGTGGGAAAACAGCTAATCGGAGATCACTGATTGTTTGTATGTTTAACTGTCAAGAAAATAAACTGAAAAAATGTAACATATCCAAGAAATACTAACTATTATGTCTGAAGACAGAATGTTAACATTCTCTCTCGGGAAGAAATCCTATCACAAGTAAATCAATTGTTTAACTTTCTCATATTCACTCTTTAAAGGTGATTTAGGAAATACACAATACACAAGATCTAGAATTACCTGTTTCGGTAAATTTACTCTAAAATAATCTGTTTGTATTTTAAAACACAGAACTAAAAGTAGCTCCTAAAATTTGATGCCATGTAACCCAGTATTTTCCAGGCTCTTCAACCAACACTTTTGCTTTCATAACTGTGTCCTTACACTCCAGGAAGAACCATACTCGTATAATTAGAACTGGGCTTCCAAAATCCATTGGATTGTCAATGTTAAAAAAATACATCCTCAGGGCAGGCAGAGTGGCGCGGTGGTTAAGCACTGGCTTGGGAAGCCAGCGGTCCCAGTTCGGTCCCACATATGAGGGCCAGTGACACTGCCCTCAAAAAAAAAAAAAAATACATCCTCATTGTAACGCACTCTTCACACAACCCTAGTAATAACAGAGGTCTCAATAGCCGACAGTAAAACCAACCCAGCAAAATACTGACATAATGAAAACTATTTAGAAACATAAGTGTTAGCTGAGTGGACTGTACCACCCTGCTCCTTAGGCCCCACTCTCACTCATCCACACTACCCTGCTGTGCTTGGGTTCCAGATCTGTGACCAAAAGAGGAAACAGGGGTTTGGGTGAGATGCAGTTATCAGAACCAATCATCACATGTATATGGTATTCCACATCAATATCCTTTTCGCCAGCCTCCACCCAAATCAGAGACAAAGCTTCCATCTCAATAAGAAGGAATCTAAATAAATTACAAAGGCCTTTGCCATTTGTAATAGCAACTCTGTAAATATACTAAAAACCATTCTTTGCCAAGAAAAGGGAAAACTGAAATTCTTTTGGAAAAAGTTCTAAAACTTTCCTGGACTCAAGCTGCAGTAATGTAAAATTACATCTATTAATTTAAGTATATATTTAAATTAGATCATACTTCTAACAACTTCAGTGTAAATCTCTGCAATGCCATATTGATATATATGTATATATATATTTTTCATTATATATACAAAATTATATACTTCCACTTTTTCTCCTCCACTGTTCTTTCAATGAAGGATATATTTCTGTACCTTGCCATAGCTTTACTTCAGTAATTATAAGGAATTACTGAATGCTTTAAATGAAAAATATATATTGGGTTGTTGGAAAAGTCATGACACATTTTGGCAACGAAAAACATAGAAAAAATACGTCTCATGACTTTTCTGACAACCCAAAATATCTATTAAAAACTTGGGGTTACTAAAATTACAACAAAAATAATTCTCAGCAAAGAAGGAAACTTTTAAATAAGTATAGAAAGGGACTTTTAATTTTATACATTTGAAAGTCATTTGATTTCTTTTGTACCACTGAACACCATTTTCCTTAATAAATAAATTTATTATATCATTTAGCAAAGTCCTTAGTCAAACCTGAAAGTTTTCAAGAGTTTTATTTCCCTCTCCTTAAATAATTTTTTGACTTAAAAAGGGGACAGTTGCTTCAAGTGACACCATCAAGAACATGGAAAGACAACCCAAGGAATGGGAGAAAATATTTGCAAATCATATATACAGAATACATAAAGAACTCTTTATGTTTTTTAATGCAATAATGAAAAAACAAATAACAATTTTTTTAAATGGGCAAAGGATTTGAATAGACATTTCTCCATAGAAGATATATGAATGGCTAACAAGCATTGGAAAAGATATTTGACATATTAATCACTGGGAAAATACAAATCAAAATCATATTGAGATGCCACTTCATAACCACTCGAATGGCAGTAAATAAGACAGACAATAACAAATGTTAGTGAGAATATGGTCAAATTGGAATTGATATGTTGCTGGGGAGAATATAAAATGATGTAGACACTTGGAAAACAGTTTGGTAGTTTCTCAAAATGTTCAGCATAGAGCTACCATATGATCCAGCAATTCAACTCCTAGGTATATACCCAAGAAAATAAAAACACCTTCATATAAAAAACTTATACATGAGCATTCATAGCAGCATTATGCATGATAGCAAAAAAAAAAAAAGTGGAAAGCCCAATGTTCACCAATTGAATAGATAAAGTGTGGTATATCTATACAATCGAATATTATTTGGCAACAAAAAGTAATGATGCACTGATATAAGTTACAACATGGATAAAATTCAGTCATTATGCTAAGAGAAAGAAGCCAGTTACAAAAAGACCACATATTATATTATGAGTCTGTTTACATGAAGTATCCAGAATAGGGAAATCTATAGACAGTAAATTAGTAGCTGCCTATAGCTGGAGGTAGGGGGAGGGGTGGGCAGGAAGCAGGATGAAGGCAGATTGGGAGTGACTACTAACAGGTTTCTATTTCGGGTGATGTAGATGTTCTAAAATTAGACAATGGAGATGATTGCAAAACTCTGTAAATCTACTAAAAACCATGGAATTGTACACTTCAAATGGATGACTTTTATAATTATGTAAACTATATCTCAAGAAAACTTTTAAGAAAGTGAAGGAGGATGCAACAATGTGTTGCATTTGTTGGTGCCTTTGCAGACTAACTAATAAGACTGCTTAGATATTTTAACACTTAAAAAAAATCGTTTCCATGTTTAGATCTAATATGAAACAAGATGCAAAAACAGAGTGTCAACAGAGTGTCATTCAATTGTCATTGAAGGTCCTGGAGATAGTCCCAGAAAAATATGTGCGTTTTTAGGAAAAAGTGTGTACTAAACCCGATCCACAGAATATAGGTATGTATGAAGGCCTAAGCAAACTGGTGAGTACATCGCGGTCAAGGGAACTAAAGAGTCCATTAAAGCTAGTAAACCAGCAGCCGTTCCCAAGAATCTCAAGCTGATCAACCTCAGGGTCCGCCACTCCCCAACATGAACAAAGATCTCAAAGCTTGAGCAGGAATGGGCGAATGAAAAGCGGCCAAAGCATTCTAGGGCCAGCCCCCCCGCCCCCATACACACACATGGGTCCGCTGGCACGCACCCTAAGCTGTGGCTCGCTGTGGGAGCCTTTCTCCCTCCTTCTGGGGTTCATAGGCCCGGGCCCCTAGGTCCACACCCCCAGCCCGCTCCCCTGGCCTCTCTGCAGTATCCCACCGCTACGCCGCGCCCACAGAAGCAAAGAGGGTGTTCTCGGAACCGCAGGGATCACAGGACCCAGGTCCCGGGCTGGCCGGAGCAGCAGTGGAAATCATGGGGCGCCCACCCCCCCCACACACACACACACGCCTGGCACGATCTGTGACACAGCCTTGCAGTCCCTGCCTCGCGCAGGGCAAGCCACTCCGCGCACGTCCCCGCGCTCCAGGCCGCGGGGCCGCCAACGATCCCCGGGGGTCCCGACGCCTGCGGGGGCGGGGGGTCCGCGCGTGTGTCCGAGCCGCCCCGCGTCCCGCTCCGCCGGCTCCTACCTTCCTGCTGCACCATTTCCAGGACGTCCGGGTCACCCATCTTCGCCAGCTGGTTATAGACACTGGGCGAGGTGCCCCCGAGGTCAGACCACGGCGCCTGGGGGGCGGCTCTGGGGCCGAGGCTGAATCGGATCGTGGCCCGACGGACCGGCTGCTGGGCTTCCCTGCCCGCCGAGCGTTCCTTCCGCTGCTCACCGAACAGCTGGCTCTCCTGGCGCTCCACCTGCCTCGGGGGCTGCAGCCCGCCCGGCTTCTCCTCCAGGGGATCCGGGTCCTCGCCCTGCTGCGGGCCCTCCGCGCTCTCCGGAAAGCGCTCCCGGGACTGTTCCCGGAGCGCGCCGGGCGGCTGGGCTCCCCGCTTCCTCGCCTGGTCCCCGGGCCGCCCCAGCTCCCGCCCACTCTCGCTCTCCCGCGGCTGCCCTTTCGCGTCGGCTCCCTCGGCCTTGCCCCGCCCCTTTCTCCGCCTCCCGGCCGCAGGGCCTGCCGTTGCCCCGCCCACCGCGGCCACGCCCCCCTCCTCTGCGCTCTGCGTGTTCGAGTCCCTCGGCGCCGGCAGTGGCGCCCCCTGCAGGCCGGCCTCTTCCCGGTCCTCCTGGCGGCCCGCCCCCCGCTGGCTCTCTGGGCCCCTCGATTCCATTCTCTATGGACCTTGCTGGCAACTTCCACCCGGTCGGACCAGGTCGAGGACTCCTGGTTCTCCCGGGCTGCCCCCTAGCCTCCCTCCCCACCCTTCTCCTCTTATCCCCTCGGACCTCAGCCAGTTGGGTCCGCCCTCTTCCATAGGCCTAGCCCTCTGCCTTTAGCAGGTGGCACTGGAAGGGAACCTCCTCCCAGTCCGGTAGTTATATTTTTGTCCGGTGAGAAAAAGGCCCCCTTTCTTAAGGGGACCCTTTCCCTTAAGGCCAGCGCGTGGCCAGAGTCGCCCAGTTCCAGCAACCCCCCTCCATCCTGCTTGTGGCCCAAGGGTATTAACTTTTCTTCAGGCAGGGACTGCGTCCTGGTCACGGAACCAGATCTCTGTCTAGTATTTTTGTCCTGAGTTTGAATTCAGCCTCTTCCCTTTCAAAGTTGGGTGGCATTGACCAAGTTTCTATAAGCTTCAGTTTCCTCATCTTTCAAGTCAGAACAAGAGCAGTACCCACCTCCTAGGGGTGTGGTGAGGAGCTCAGTAGACTCGTACAGTGCTGGCATGTGTTAAAAATGTAGCTGCTATAGAAACGAACCCGTATTACTTTATCCTTGCCCCCACCTCAAAGTGTCTCAGTGACTTGGGGACTTCAGCCTCAAACAGAGTGAATGGCCCCACGCTTCAGAGGGTCCTCTGAATTCATTCTATGTTGTTGAGATCCTAACAGCTGTCAGCTCTCCAATAATTGGGAGATCTGAAGAATTACTGTCTAATGAGGGACAAACACATAAGTGATGATAAACTTGGTGTGAGGCAGAGATCTGTGCTGAGGGCCTTGACAGTCCTGGGGATAGAGTGACTTTGAGTTTGAGGTGGGGAGAGGATGATGTAAGAATAAAGAGATGACTATGGACCACTTGCCCTTTCTTTTTATGTGCTTCTACATTTCCTTCCTATTGAATATTTAGAACTAAGAATTATCTTTTACAGATGAGGAAACAGGAGGAAAATGAAGTGTTTTGGTGAAGATCATGGGAGAGAGAAGTGTTTTCGTGACGGTCATGGTTAACTGGAACTGGAAATCACCTTTTTGTTTTTTTTCTGTATCTTGTTCTCTGCACTTTATAAACCTCTAGGACTGCCTCAGTTCTGGTCCGGTGATTTGAGACAAGCAATTCCTTGCTTGATACATTTTGGAATTCTGTTTGAAATGTGAGTCAAACAACAGACTTATTAATACATGTAACTATAATAAATCACTAGTTATGATGCAAGTGTTTGGTTTTTACCTCCTGATTATCAATCATTGTTTGATTCTAATAAAATGTTTTCAACATGATTTGTTTCACATTCTTCCTGTATAATGGATACTCTGCTAGGTGCTGTGCATATTGGGATTTAACAGATGAGTACAAGCTTTGCTTTATGTAGATTAATTAAAAATAAACAATAAAATTATTTTTCTATGATTTTATATAGTTATCAGTTTTATATTTCTTGATTCTGCACGATATTTGAAATAACATATATGAGAAGATATTTAATGCTATTGACTTTACACAAAGTTAAATGGAATATTTTGATGCTGAGTTTGCTGACATTTTATCAACTTCTTGTAAACTTTGTTAACAAAAACTTGAAGGCTCCCTGTGTTCTTTTGATAAAGGTCTGTACCATATTCACAACTCTTTAGATCTTGAGAAATTTTCTTTGTATTCATATCATTGTAATATTTTATGTTGTTTATCTATTCATAATTTAAGGTGTATCCATTTCCTCCATCACTAGACCCTCCCTCTTTAGATACAATCTCTAACCATCATACATTTCCAGAATTATGTTCTAAATAATGAATGCATGTTCTTTTAGTAATGAGCACACAGTTAAGTACAATAGTCCCTCTCTCATATGAGATTTTGCTTTTTCTGGTTACAATTACCCTCGGTCAACCAAGGTCCAAAAATATTAAATAGAAATTCCAGAAATAAACAATTCACAAGTATTAAATTGCTCCGTTCTGAGAGCATAATGAAATCTCACATCATCTCGCCTGGGGCGAGAATCTTGTATTCCCGCTATATATGCAGCCCTCCCATCAGTCTCTTCTTAGCAGCCATGGACTCCTGAGGTATCACAGTGCTTGTGTTCAGGTAACCCTTATTTTACTTAGTAATGTCCCAAAGTGCAAGAGTAGTCATGTTGGCAATTCGGATATGTCAAAGAGGAACCATAAAGTGTTTACTTTAGGTGGAAAGGTGAAAGTCCTCAACTTAATAAGGAAAGAAAAAAGTCATTTGCTAAAGTAGCTAAGATCTGTGGTAAGAAAGAACAAATCTACCCGTGAAATTGTGAATCAGGAAAAAGAAATTAATACGAACTTTGAGGTCACACCACAACTGCAAAAGCTATGGGCACAGTGCTTAATAAGTGCCTTAGTAAAGGTGGAAAAGGCATTCCATTTGCGAGTGGAAGATATGAACAGAAAACATGTTCTGATTGACAGAAACGGGTTGCACCAGAAAGCAATGAGCCTATATGGAGACTTCAGCAGGGGATCCCCTGAAAGGAGTGACATCATGCTATTTACTGCAAGTAAGGAATGGTTACAATAAGATATTTTGAGAGAGAGACCACACTCACGTAACTTGCTTACAGTATATTGTGATAATTGTTCTAGTTTGTTATTAGTTATTGTTAATTGCTTAATGTATCTAATTTATACATTAAACTATATTACTCTTATGTATGCATAGGAGAAAAGACAGTGTATACATTGTATAGGGTTTGGTACTGTCTGCCATTTCAGGCATCCACTGGGGGTTGTTACATAAGAGTGGGAGCGGGCCTCCTGTATTGGATTGGGGCCAAAACATTGTCTTTTATAGCTCTCCAGATGATTCATCCTGTCTTTCAATTGTATTACATTCACTTGGTAGTGCCTTTTAGAAATATTTGCCTTTTGTGTCCTATATGGAGGGCGGTATGTGAAAGTATTTAAATGATAATAGAAACACAGCTGTAAAGATATAAGTATTGATGCTTTGGAAATGAAATTGTTAGCTGGCAGCTTGAAATACTTGTTTGCCAACTGATAAGTTAAAGTATAAATTTGCCATAGGAAAGGCACTTTAGGGCTGTCAGTATATGGTGTTTGAAAGCCTGAGCTGCACGAAAGTTAAATGTGTGTTCTTCAGCACACCTATGTAGGAATACTTTTTTATGTAAGCAGAGGGATCGAACAGATGGATTTAACTTTGAAGAGAGCAAGCTCATGAGCTAGACCCTGGAGGTCAGAAAAGCCCTCAGGAGTTATGTAATGAATTGTTCACCCTCCTGGTATTTAAGGATATAGCACCCAGTCTGTGGTGTGGACCAGTCTGCTTTCTTGATTTCTCTGTATATTAAGGCTTTAACTCCTAGAATAAGTTCCCTCCTTTGGGGCTACTAAGCAGTCATCATTTTTTAACCTCCCAAATATTATTTATTCTATGCATTTTCAACATCATGAGTCAAAAGATTGGCATCCCATCCTTGCCTCTGCCCCTTAATCAGCTGAACAGCACAATGACCCTGAACAGGTGACTTTACATCTTGGAGCCACAGGTCCTTCATCTGTGAATATTAAGGTTCTTACCTGTTCCACTCATCTCCCAAAGTTGTGAAAGTCAAACAAATCATATACATGAAAGGATTTTGAAAACAACAGAAATGTGACAAACATGAGAAAGTTTTATTTACTGACAGAGATAAAGTTATAGATTTACCAATAGTTAAGGCTACTAGTTGTGGATGTTATTTCCCCCCTCAAAATGCCACTTCAGCCATTCCTCTGAAATTTGCAAGCACTTTCTGACTCTGTACAGAGTCCTCGTTCCCCATCCTCTAATTTCAGAGAAGGGGCCCAATCTCTTTATTTGCAGAATCCTGACTGTTTGAGGTCCTGGACCTTCACAATAAACCCTAGTCCTGTTCAGTAGTACCTTCATCTCTGCCTACGATCTTGTATTCTTCTTTCTATTAGAAAAATCTCACATTACAGGCTGGCCTCTGGAACCATTGTGGTCATGAGAAAACGCAGTTTAACACTTAGCACTCATGTTCATGCTTCATATTTGCCAATATAAATGCCTAGTAGGGCACATCTACTCTGCTTAGTAACTAGAAAAATGACATTGGCTCTCAGACTGAAGCATGGGAAACTGTATCACCAAAAGGAGCAAGGATGTGTTCTTCTTTCCCATGCCTGCCTGTGACAGCAGCTGAGGTTACAAATGGCACTTTTCTGCTTGCAGTCTGTCAAAGGCTTCTATTACATATAAGGGAAAATCTAAATACCTTTCTAATCAGGAGGATTGCAAGGCTACATTTACACGAGCTGGTTCTGGCTAAATATTACTTTCCACCTCTCTCATCACATCCCAGCCATGCTGTCTTGTTGCATTTCCTGAAACACAGTAAGCTCTTCCCCATAATTTTCCCAAGTAGTTTGCAATGGTTGTTCTCCCCATAAAAACACAGATGCTTGATGGTTCACTCTCTTACATGGTTCAGTTTCTATGCAAATATCGTTTCCTTGGAAAGAACTTTGCTAACTACCCTAAGACAACCTCACATCACTGTCCTCTTAGCTGGCATTATTTTTCTTCCTAGCTGTTACCTCTTTCTAACTTGGAGTATTTATTTGCTCATATAAATTTATTTGTGCATAAGCTCCAAAAAGACCGAGGTTTTGTTGGTTCTTTTCACTGTTGTATCTGTGCCACTTAAAATGGTGCCCAACACAGAAAGATTCTTAATAAGTATTTGCTGAATGAATGATATAACCAAGGTTTATCATCACATTTCCTATGTCCTGAGTCAATGGTTGACTCCTCCAAGGTCCCTCAGTTTCTAGCAGCTGGGAGAGTAAGTATATTACCCATTTGCCGAGTGGTCTGTGGCTCTGAAAGTGCCAAGTGCCATTCTGAGGAATAATTTTCTAATTCTGAAGAAACTATACAATTTACCTAAAGAAACTACTAGAAGCAACTGAGATAGAGACAATAAATCAGGACTTTGCCTCCTTTCTGAGCACCAAAGTCAGGGGATGTATTTTTTTTTTTTTAATGAACCCGTATAGTTTATACTGGCTGCATCCAATAAGCATGTAGATCTTGGGCCTTGAGTGGATATACCTATATTTCTGTATTTCCCTTTCATCTTTCACAGATAAGTTTTCCATCAAGGAGTCTATATCCACTGGTTCTACATTTTCTTTACCATCAAATCTTTTTTTGAATCTCATCATGCCCCTAAAAGAAACTGTTCCTTCGAAGGTTATCCTTCACTCCCCTGTACCAATCATTATATCCAGTGTCTCTTTCCAGAGGTACACAGTGATTATCAGAACCTGCACCATTCTGAGTCTCCATCCACAATTCTGACTCTCCCATCCTTCAGGAAGCTTCATGTAGAAAGGAGCATGCAAGTTAGACTATTCTGGATCAGGCAAACCTGCCCCAGGTGTGAATCCTCACTCAGCCACCTACTGGTTGCATAAACTTGGCCTCCCAGGCTAACCTTTCTAAACCTTAATTAGCTAATATATATAATGGAAACAGTCATATCCACCAAATGGTATAGTTATGAAAATTAAATAACAATGCTAAGTCCTTGGCACATAGAAGACGTTAAATGAAAGTTAGTTTTTGTTTTTGTGTATGTGTGTACTTGATTTCCTTGGCTCTTTCATCTTTTTCAGCAAAATCTCCCTTGTTATTCTTTTTACTCTTTTTTCCACTAACTAGCCCTTCTTTGAGGCTCACTCAAATAGCCAACTCCACACTTACTTCTCATTGAAAGTTTTTAAATTCCTAACAAAATTGATCTCACCTCTATGTTATAACATTAACTTAATTTGATCAAATCCAAGGCTAACTCAGTCTTCCTTCAAACCATTTCCAACTTCTCAACTCTCCCACTTATTTCAGTCACCAGGATTATCTCAAGTTAATAATTATAATAGCTACTATTATTCAAATATGTATTAATTAATGTGCTTTGCATATATTACTGCATTGATTTCTCATGATGATATGCAAATAAGTACTTATTATTAGACACTTCTTGTGTGTTCTACACATCTTGGCTCACCCTTTTTTTAAAATCAATTTTATTGAGATATAATTTATGTTAATAATTACAATTTATATTAATAATTAAAATCACCAATGTTAAGTGTGTGATTAGATACATTAGTTACAGGTATACAGTTATGTAACCATCAACGCATTTACGATGTAGAATATTTTCCAAAACTACTCCATACACTTGTAGTCAATTAATCTCCTCATCCCATCCACTGGCACCTGACAACCACTGATATTCTTTCTGTGACAAGTTTTTTAGCTCACCTTTTTAATTCCCATTTTTACTACAGCAATTTGTTGTGCACATGTATAATTTGAAAGGACCTTGCCTCAGCTCTACTGAGTACCTCATGCTTTCTTCCCAGGACTTCTCCACCGCCATGACATAGGTTTTTTATGGGTGCCCAAGCCAGTCCCCTGAAACACGTGCAAGCCTTTAAGTGGGAGACAGTACAACGTGAGGCAACTGTGATCAATAGGGGACAGTGGATTAATAGCTCCTTATTCCATTTCTTGGAGGAGTAATTTGGAGGTGTATTTAACACAGCTCTTTAAGGGTTCTCCAGAGGGACCACCCCTATTTGCCCTTGGGTTGGCTTTTCCATCCTTTTATGTTTGACTTTTTCCAGTCCTCCCTCTACCCCACCCCCACTCCTCTTCTTTAGGATCACTTCCCAAGATAATCTTCCTGTATGTAAATCTTATCTCAGGCTCTGCTCTTAGGAGAAATCTAGGCTAAAACAGAATTATTACTATATCCCTATCATTTAGGAAACAGGCTGAAAAGCTAACCCCCAGAATTGAGTATCTGTTGGAAGACAGAGCAAGAGCTTGGACCAAGAACAGCCTGACTCCATAGTTCATGTTCTGAATCACCATATAGCCTTCCAAGGTGGAAGCTAAAATCAGCCTTGATTTTGTTTGATATTTTTACAATGTGGATCTAATTTACCAGTTTTCTGCCACTTCTTCTTTTGAAATGTCTCACTCATCCCTTAATGTAAAGGATTTCATCTAGCTGGAAGTCACAATGAGTAATTTCCTAAGGCTGTCACTTTATCACCTCCTTCTTTGATTCCTACAATAGCCTGATAGTTGATTTTCTTCCTTCCTATCAGGCAATATTGTTAATGGATAAGGGTGTCAGCTTTGGGGTTTGATGTAATGAATTTCAAATTTTGGCTCACTCAGTTCTTAACTGTGTGAAATTTGTGAGACTCTTAGCCTTTCTGAGCTTCAGTTTCCTTACTTATAAAATGAAGGAAATAACACCTACCTCACAGCATTGTTTGGTACAATAAGTGTTAAGAACTCAAATATTTCCACTTGTTCAAATATTAAACGATGGGATGCCATTTTCATTTTATTGCATTTGTTGTTGGTATTGTTGAGTGATTTTAAGTGGTAGAGTTTTAGAGAAGCTAGAGCCTTTTATTGTCAAATGTATATTCATCCCTTTAATTTTCATGACAGGATTTATTTCTATTAGTCTATAAAACTTCTAGTAATCTGTGAAGCAAACCCTCAGATTCCTGGACTTTGAAATCAAGCATGTGATGCATAAAAATGCCAATACAAATATTGCTTGAAGCAGTGGAAGGAACTCTTACAACCTGATAGACTCATATATTGATTAAAGTGCTCCATTATGTAGCATTCAGATGATATTTAGTGCTCGGGCAATGAAATAAAAGCTTCTGAGAAATAGTAGGTTCCCATTAAAAGATGATTTAATGTTTGGATTCAAACATGCTGTCAGCCAATTCATGTTCCCTAGAATCTATTCTACTCACGACTGAAATTCTAAAGGAGATTTTAAAACTTGGATTAAATACAAAACCAAACTTGACTGAAATAGAAGCTTCAACTTAGTGAAAGCATACCATTAGGTACACTAAAATTGGTCAGGCCTTTTATAAAATATGTTTATGAAAACATAGGCTATTTTCAAAGTATCTAATTTGGTTATAATTTCAACTATGAGCACAAAGAAAATGCAATTAAAGAGTTTCACTGCCTCAGTAGTTACATCTGGGGTTTTGTCCACCGAAGTAAATCCTCTTTTGTCTACTCCACCCAGTGGTTTTCATCAGGAGCAGAAGAAGCCTCAGAATATATTTGACTCCCCAAGATCATGAGCACACTTGTAACTGAGTCTGCTGTGGTTTGTAATTTCATGTTTTACGGAGAAAGTTGTCAATTACATTCCTTATTTAGTTCCCCCAAGCTAGATAGTTATTTGTAGTTGCAAGCAGTCCCTCACAGAGAAAATAAGCTCACCCTGCTTAATTACATATTGGCTTTACATTAAGGGATGACTCTAATCCTGAATTGCCAGAAACAGTCATCTTCAAAGACAAAGAAACAGAAATCTGTAAAAGAAAAACAGGCTGCTTCAAAAATGAACTGATCAACATTCACTCCTCTGAGATTAGAGAAAGCTCTGCAGATGGACCCCAGGGCAGGGTCTGCAGGACCAGGACTTGACCAAAAAGGATGCTTACCCAGAAGAGAAAATTTAACTGATGGGCACTTGAGAATATATTTTATACCTGCAGTTATTTATTTATTTGTTCACCATTCTCCCCTCTGTTGCTCTGTGAGGACATGACTGGGACTGTATCTCTTTGACTCCTCACTATACTGGCCAGAGACAAGCACAGGGCTTGATGTGCAAATAGTCATTGATTAATGGCCAGATGAATCTCTCCATCATTGTTTTGCCCTCTGACAGCTTCTTTTGTGATTATCCTACCTCCCCAACTGGATTGTAGTCATCTGAGAGCAGAGGCCATATTTGATATCCCTCCAAAATCCATCGCAGTGATGTCCCATTCAAATTAGTATCAATACATACAGAATAATAAGATGTAACTTTGAGAAAATAAAGGAAAAGATTGGGAAGCAAGAGTGGTAGTAAAGAGTTGTGATGATTTCTGCACAGCACATCTCTAAGTATACATTGAATTATATGAAATTTCCAAATTTGACCATATTTCACCTATAAATTCCATATTAATTTCAATACTTCCATTTAATTACTAGGGAGTGATAAAGGTTGAAAAACAAACAAACAAAAAACAATCCATGACATTTGAGGTAAACTGGAGTTTAAACCATAGCTCGGCTACTTACTAGCTTAGTCATCTTGCATGAACTTCCACTTCTTGTTGGAGCAGTTTCCTCAGTTGTGAAATGGGCCCTTGTTGGAGGTTGTTGTGGAGATTAGATGAGCTGAGAACTTAAGTCTCTAGCCCATTACACATGCTCAATGAAAGTAGCTCCACTCCCCCATCATCTCGTACAAATATCTTAGCATCCCCTTGTCTCCATATGCTCATCTGCAAAACAGATAAAGAAATTAAGTATGGCTCAGAGCTCATGCTCGTAACTACTATACTATATGATACAATACTATACTGTACTGTACTATATACTAAATCATACTATACTACACTACACTATACCATACTAGTTTTTTTTTTAATGGCTTGAAATTAAACTTGTATAAAAATTAATAGTCAAAATGTGGAGCTAGTGTAGGAGACAGAAAAAAGTGTGTGTGGGGGGGGCAGGGGGGGTGGCTACAGATGTCTGTACCTGGCTTGGGTTATCTATTTTTCTTCTCAATGCATGAATGAGTGGCTAGTATGTGTCACACATCATAAACCTTTGTGTGCCTAACCTTCATTTGGTAGGAGTGTGAGGTGTTTATCTCTGAGTCAGAGTTTGCAAGTCTGCTCACACTATAGCTTTAACTGTTTTGAATAAAAGAAAATTAATAGCACAAGAATATGTATCATTGTCTTTATATTTAGGGACCTGCCTTTTAATCATTTTAATCAACTGATTTCAATTTTGACTCTGGCTGTTCTAAGGACTTTATATATATGAACTCATTTAATCTTTACAACAACCTTGTACAATAGATGATATTCTCTCTCTTTTTTTCAGATGAGGAAACTGACATACAGAGGGTGTTAGTAACTTGCCCAAGACCACACAGCAGGTAAGTGGCAGAGCCAGGACTTTCAAGGAGGCCATTCCAGAGATTCTGTTCTCATTCTCTGTGCTCTAAATCTTAATGGTTTCTTAATTTTATACCTTACAGCTGAAAATGTACTGCCTAGCAGATGCATTGTAGGCAATACCAATTATTATTATGGAATGCCCCTGGAGGGTGTCCTGACATAGATAATTCTTTAACAGCTTCTAATGGTACCATTAAAGTTTTATTTATTTGCGTTACAAGTTACCTTCTTTAAAATGCATATAGTAAGCAAGAATGGGAACCTAGCATGGGGGGAACGGAAGGAGGGAAATGAATCCTGGAGCAAGGGAGAACTGCTAGGAGGTGAGGCCTGGATTTCTCAGTGAGAGGAAGGTAGAGGGGAAAGAAAGGAATGTCCCTGTTAGGTTAAACTGGCACAACAGAGAGATTGTTAACAATGAGTCCCAGTTTGTGATGGAGGAAACCAAAACATCAGGGAGGTTAAGGACTTGCCTGTCGTTGCGTAGCTGTTACGCAGCAGAGCATGGATTAGAAATCACATCTAAATGACCCTATATTTAAGTGCTATTTCCTCCATTACCCTGAGTACTTTCTAGGGAAGAGGAGAAGGGGAGGATGTATATCCAAGGTCTTAAAAGGGGAAATAGGAGAGGATGGAGGACAATAACCCTGTTTCTAATTTTATAAGGTTGCCCTTCTCCTTAACTTTTTTTGTATGCTTTCATTATGAATTCTTGTTAACTTTTTATCCCCTGTGTTCTGCTTTGCTTGAAAAAAGTTTTGACTGATTGTGATGTTCAAGGTACTGTGCTCACTGCTTTGTATGTCTGTAGTTGACAGTGTGGATTAGGGGTGGGGTGGAGAGATAAATATTTTAGGCTCTAAATCTTCAAGGAACTAATGATCTGCTTAGGGAAATAATATGCACATTTTCTCCTGGATAAAAGCCAAATTTCTGAGCCTAGCACACATGACCCCTCCCAACTGGACCAAAGCCCTCTTATTGCTCTCAAAGCTCTGTCCTTCTCATCACCTTGATCTCCTTTGAGAACATCTAACTACTCACTCTGCAGGCTCATGCCTTGAAGCTGTGGTAAGTACCATTTTCTGGAATGTGTCTCTCATTCAGAGGTACTCCCCTACCTCCTAATATAGTAGCTGATGGAATAGCAGGTAAAGGACAGTCACACAACCTAGATTTTGCCAATTAGATGTTCCCATTTAGTTCTTTAAAACTTGAGCAAATGACACAAACATAAAAGAAGATATGAATTCATTCACCATGGTGGTAGGTAGAATATAACAAAGGGAACATGCTCAGACATGCCGCAATGGCAGCAACCATATTTAGATTGGCAGGGTGTCCTGGCCGTATCATTCCTGACAGAAGATGGTTATTGTTCTTCCCATTCCTGGGCCCTTCGAAAATGCTTTCATTCCTGTATTTTTCCTATGCTGGCTTTCCTGTGAAGTGTTGACTCTGAACCCTGACAGTCTTTCAATAAGTCTCCTTCTGTTGTTGCACCCCAAACCAGCTAATTGTCAGTTTTCTATCTTCAAACTGTGAAATCTTCTCTCAAGCATTTTCTGGTATCTTTGATTTGAATTAAATATTCTCTTTTTTGTGAAGTATGCCAGTTACTATGTGAGGTACATTGAAAAATACAAATAAGTAAGTTGGAAGAATATTATTCTGTATAAGTATAGTATAGTATTACAACATAGTATAGAGAGGGTGCCAAAAATGTACACACATTTTAAGATAACATCTCTTAACACATTTTTTCTTAAAAATGTGTGTACATTGTTTTGTCATCCCAGGTATAGTAGGTTCTTTTTTAGAACAAGGAAGAGATATCATACTACGAACTCAAGCAAAGTTTATTTTAAGTATGTAGCAAATGATCCTCGTGGGTGCTCTGCTATTTCTCTCTTTCTCTCCCTCTTTTCTCTTTTCATTTATTCATTTATTCCACAAATATCACTGCGTCTTCAGTGTTGATGGGCAGGCATTGTTCTAAGGTCTGGGAACACAACAGTAACAAAGAAAAATAAGGTCTCTATTCTAATGCAACTTCTATTGTCTAGCAAAGAGATGAATAACAGGTAAAAAAAAATGAAATGATCATTTCAAAGGGTTACAGGAACAACAACAGAGTAATGTAGAGAATTACTGGGTTGGAGACCTGAGAGAGGTAACTTTATGAAGTTTATGTAGGGACATCTAGGAAGACTTCTTTGGGATGATGATGTTTAAGCTGAGGCCTGAATGATGAGAAGATATTTGCAAAGAATTGAAGGAAGAGTAATCCAGGTAGAGAAAGCAGCATACCCAAAGGCTCTGTGGTGTGTTCCAGTCCAAGAAAGAAACCGGGGTGAAGGGAACAGTAAATAAGGTGTGAATGACAGGAAAGGAGGTAGAAGGAGAAAGGAGGGCCTTTCTCCTTCTATTTTTATTAGGGCCTAAGAAATGTTTGAATCTTACTTTCAATTTTCATGGAATATATACCCCTGAATAGATTACTCATCACCTTAGTTGCTTATATTAAGAGAATGCTTACTCTTCTGACAGAAGAGTCTCCATGGCTTAATTCTAAATGGAAGAGAAGCATATTTTATATTCCATTGGATTCCAAAATGGTGTTCCTGATCAGTGTTGGGAGCTCTATTTTACTTAATCATTGAAACCCAAACTGATGGACGATTCACTATCATCAACACATGGCTTTCAAGATTTCCCTGAATGTAGATACCCAGACTGGGGTAGGTGAGGGAATGTGGGGAGAGAAATAGATGTGTGATCTCAGGAGAGTGTTTGATGGGCCAGCAGGAAGGGATGAGCAGAACTTCTGCTCGTGCCCCCTTGGGCAGAATTAGTTGTATGACCACACCAAACTGCAAAGGAGAGTGAACAAATGCAGTCTGGATGGTGCCAAGGAATAAAGAGAAATAATTCAATCAATCATGGCCTGTGTAGTAAATTGCCTGAGGCTGCCTTTCTTGGTAAGTATCTGCAGAACACAGTGTAACTAGCAGGTTTTGTGGGGCTTGCTACCTGCTAGGGACGGGAGGTGGGTAAAGACAGAATGTACTCTGAAAAATGAAATTCAAGTAAATACGATTTTTTTTTTTTTTTAGAAAATGAAAAACACTAAAGTTTTGATAATACAAACTACAGAAAATAAACCTGGGCACAATTTTCTTGCCTGGTTGAGATTAGCAGAAAATATAGTGGCTCTCAATAGAAGGGCCACTTCTGTAGGGTAATGTTGTGGGGTAAATAGTATATGTCCAAGTCCTATGAATGTGACCTTATGTGAAAATAGGATCTTTGTAGAAGAAATTAAGTTGAGTATCTTGGGAAGAGATCATCCTGGATTTAAAGGTCCCTCTGCATGGAAACATGAGGCTGAAAGATTCCCACCTTAGTATTGTTCCCAGTCAGTACTGCTAAAGCATCCCCACACTCCCTTGCCCACCAAATTATCTCTCTTTACCATTTCTAGGGATCTTTAAAGAGGACCTGTAAAACATGCTCAAAATCTAATCTCTCAGCTCGCCACAGCTGGCAAGCTGTTAGGTAGCATCTGCTACATCTTGTTCAGCTGTCTCTTATCAAAATCCAGCATTTCACAGCTGCTTGATGGAAACAGCATGCCTGTGATAATACACACATCCAGTGGAGTGAAAGCTGCTGAAGCCACTGGAGGTCAAAGCAGGGTATTTTTAGGAAGACGTAAATGATCCTGTCCTCCTGAGACTTCTGGTGGCAATGCCAGTTCTGACTCTCACTAGGTCCCTCATGACAGGTTCTGTCATGCTCAGGTCCTAACTCCTCTCTTGCCCAGAGCTCTCGTATGACCCAAGGGGATTGGAGGGCAGCAAATATCATCCTATTACCTCTAGTCTTTCCATCGCTTCCATTACCTTGACACTTTTTTCTGAAAAAAAAAAAAAAAAAAATCTTTGTTCCTCTAGCCAAAGCAAAAGCCTTGTGTTTAACAACTTAGGTAAAGAGAACCTTTGGCTAGAGGGGGCATATCATCTAACCATACACAGCTCCACTCCAGGTAACACGCTCATGGTGTAAGAAAAAAGTAGAAGGAAAGGAGAGATTTTTGGTATAGAGCAAGTGTGAGGTTGTCAGAGACAAATAGCCCTTCTCCTAAGGCTGATCCTATGTTGCTGATGAGCCATCAAAGACTTTGAACTTACACTCCAGATTTTGTGTGACTTGATACTATTTCCAATGCCATGGGGAAGGAAGTTCACTTCTCCAAGTTTTGGTGGGATAGTAATTAATGATATGTTTATAAGGTGTAGCTGCTAGGCTTTGGTTCAATTCAGTCACAGGATTTGGGCTGAGAATGGAAAAGATGGGAGTTGGTGGTTACATTAGCCTTGTAAAAGAGTTCTCAGGAAAAGTGCCAGCATCCATTTAGATCTGTTTGCTTTGTACACATAGAAGCTAAAAGCAGGCCTAATGCAAGAGAAGGAAAGCCAATTATGACGAAGGAAAGAAGCCAAGAGTACTAACAGGAAAAAGAGAGTGAATTAGATTTAAGGAATGAGTTCAAGGTCACAAACAGAGAACAGGAAAATGTTGAGAAATTAAGTGTTATATGACAAATTTATATAGATAATAGTGTATTAGCTTGCTAGGGCTTCTATAACAAAACACCACTGACTCGGTGTCTTAACAGAAATGTATTTTCTCTCAGTTCTAGAGGCCAAAAGTCTAAGATCAAGGTGTTAGCCATTTCAGTTCAGTTCAGTGTCTCCTGAGGCTTTTCTCCTTGGCTTGCAGATGGCCATTTTTTCTCTGTCCTCATATGTTCCTTCCTCTGTGCATCCACGCCCCTGTTTTTTTTTTTTGTGTATCCAGATATCCTCTTATAAGGATACCAGCCATATTAGATTAGGACCCATCCTAACTGCCCCCTTTCCCTTAATTATTCCTTTAAAGGCCTTACCTCCAAATGCAGTCATATCATGAGGTTTTGGAGGTCAGGGCTTCAATATATGAATTTGGAAGCAGAAACAGTTCAGCCCATAAAGAATATATATTCAGCATAATAAACAACATGATGTTTTACACAATTGAAACACTGATTCATGTTAGTCTTGCACTGTTCCTTAAACATTTATTTAGTGGAGGTAAATGTTTCCTGATCCTGGATGGTATTTGGATGGAGCTTAAGCCTTTTTTGTTTTCAAAGAGCTTTAAAAGTTACTTAAATTTATAAAGCAGTCTGTCAATTCAGTAATTAGGATGTGATCATTTCTAGATATTAATCAAGTGATTCAATCTATATTGAAAGGTAAGACTTCTTATCTCCCTTCATACTAAGGTCTGTAGATGGCAGCTCCCTGCTTACAAGAAATGGGGTATGTGACTGGCCTCTTCCTTTCTTTGCCCCACTCTTACCTACTTGCTAGCTGATGTTTCTGGCTTCAATAGGCAAAGAGAGAAGAAAGGAAGTAGAAGAGAAAAGGCACTGTCTTAGCTTGGGCTGCTCTAACAAAATACTATAGACTGGGTGGCTTAAAAGTTAGACGTTTATTTCTCACAGTTCTAAAAATGGGGGAGTCCAGGATCAAGGTGCTGGCAGATTCAATTCGTGGTGAGGGCTCTCTTCCTGCCTGGTAGATAGCTGCCTTCTCACTGTGTCCTCATATGGCCTTTCCTGCATGAGTGTAGGTGGAGAGGTAGAGGTAGAGGTAGAGATAAAGAGATAAAGACAGAGATGATAGAGGGAGGGAGGGAGAGAGGGAGGGAGGGAGGGAGGGAGGGAGAGAGAGAGAGAGAGAGAGAGAGAGAGAGAGAGAGAGAGAGAGAGAGATTGTCATCTTATAAGGGCACTAATCCCATCATGAGGGTTCCACCCTCATGACCTCATCTAAACCTAATTATCTCCTGAAGGCCTGACCTTCAGATACAGTTACACTGGGGGTTAGAGCTCCCATATATGAATTTTGGGGGGACACAGATATTTAGCCCATAACAGCCCATAAGAGGCTTCCTGGCTAGGCTGGATGGCTTTGTGATTTCAGATGCAGGCAAACATTATTGGATCCTTAGAGATCACCACTGATGAGCACCTCTCTCCAGCAACTCCTTTGACCAAGTAGATGCTTCCTCATTCCAAGTGGTTGTTTATAGCTCATTTTCTAGACCCTAGGAATCTTGACCATATTCAGCTTTTTTGCAGCTAGGGCTCCCCTTTCCTTCTAGACACCTAGGATAAACTGCTATTGCTTCTATCTCCAGCAGGGTTTATGTCTGGTTCATGGGAACACTCTTTCATTTCCTTTGCATCAACAAAGTCTAAGAGTTCAGGCCTACCCCAGAGTAGCCTCTTCTATAATGTTGGCATTCTGAGACACACACAAATCAGTTACTAGTCATCAAGCGGTCTTTTTTTTGTTTAATTAGCTTCAGGTGTACAACACAGTGCAATAGTTATACTTTTTACCTCTCAAAGTGACAACCCCCCTCTCCCAATTCTCCATCCCACTCCTCCCCCCTGTATCATACTATCTATTACAATTCCTTTGACTGCCTTCCACCATATAATCCACATCCCGTGACTATCTATATATTCAATTACAGTTGGCATACAATATTATACAACATCAGCTTCAGGTGTACAGTGCAGTGGTCAAGCCTCTACTCCATCCATGAAGTAGTCTCCCTAACAAGACATGTGACCATCTGACACCCACAAGATTTTTACAACATTATTATATTCCCCGAACTGTCTTTCATATCCTTGTGGCAATATTGTAGTTACCTATTTTTGCTGTCTAATCCCTTCCCCTTCTCCCTCATCCCCACCCCGCTCCCAACTAGCAACCTGTTTTTCCTCTATATCTATGAGACTGTTTCTGTTTACTTTGCTCATTCATTCAGTTTTTCAGATTCCACATACAAGTGAGATCATATGGTATTTGTCTTTCTCCAACTGACTTATTTCACTTAACATAACAGTCTCTGGGTCCATCCATATTGTTGCAAATGGTACGATTTCATTCTTCTTTATAGCGGAGTAATACTCCATTGTATAAATGTACCACAGTTTCTTAATCTAGTCATCTACTGATGGGCATTTCAGTTACTTCCAAGTCTTGGCTATTGTAAATAGCGCTGCAATAAACATAGGGGTGCATATATTTTTTCAAATTAGCATCTTAGATTCCTCTGGGTAGATACCCAAGAGTGGAATTGCTGGGTCATACGGCAGTTCCATTTCCAGTTTTTTGAGATACCTCCATACTGATTTCCATAATGGCTGCACCAATTTGCAGTCCCACCAACAGTGCACTAGGGTTCCCTTTACTCCACACCCTCGCCAGCACTTGTTGTTTTTTGATTTATTGATGATAGCCATTCTGACTGTAGTGAGGTGGTATCTCATTGTGGATTTTATTTGCATTTCTCTGATGATTAGTGAGGTTGAACATTTTTTCATGTCTGTTGGCCATCTGTAGGACCACTTTAGAGAAATGCCTCTTCATATCCTCTGCCCATTTTTTATTTGGGTTGTTTGTTTTTTTGTTGTTGAGTTTCATGAGTGTTTTATAAATTTTGGATATCAACCCTTTATCAGATATATCGTTGGCAAATATCTTCTCCCATTCAATAGGCTGCCTTTTTGTGTTATTGATGATTTCCTTTGCTGTGAAAAAATTTTTAAGTTTGATATAATCCCATATGTTCATTTTTTCTTTTATTTCCCTTGCCTGAGGGGATATATCAGTAAAAATATTACTCAGGGTAATGTCTGCAAACTGACTCCCTATGTTTTCTTTTAGGAGTTTTATGTTTTCAGGTTTTACATTCAAGTCTTTAATCCATTTTGAGTTTGTTCTTGTATATGGTGTAAGAGGTGGTCCAATTTCATTTTTTTGCACTTGTCAGTCCAATTTTCCCAGCACCATTTATTAAATAGACTATCTTTACTCCAGTGTAAATTCTTGCTTCCATTGTCATAGACTAAATGACCATATATGGATGGGTTTATTCCTGGGCTCTCTATTTGGTTCCATTGGTCTATGTGTCTGTTTTTATGCCAGTACCATACTGTTTTGATTACTGTAGCCTTGTAGTATGTTTTGATGTCAGGTAGTGTGATACCTCCCACTTTGTTCTTATTTCTCAGGATTGCCATGGTTATTTGGGGTCTTTTGTGGTTCCATATAAATTTTAAGATTCTATGTTCTATTTCTGAGAAAAATGTCCTTGGTAGTTTGATTGGAATTGCATTGAATCTATATGTTGCCTTAGTTAGTATTGACATTTTAACTATATTAATTCTTCCTATCCATGAGCATGGTATGTATTTCCATTTATTTGTATCTTCTTTGATTTCTTTCTTCAGTGTCTCATAATTTTCTGAGTACAGGTCTTTTACTTCTTTAGTTAAATTAATTTCTAGATAGTTTATTGTTTTTGAAGCAATTTTATTGTTTTTGAAGCAAAGGGATTGATTTCCTGATTTCTTCTTCTGATAGTTTATTATTGGTGTATACAAATGCAACTGATTTCTGAATATTAATTTTGTATCCTGCTACCTTACTAAATTCGTTTATCAGTCCTAGCAGTTTTTTGGTGGAGTCTCTGGGATTCTCTATATGTAGTATAATGTCATCTGCCTATAATGACAATTTTACTTCCTCTTTTCCAATTTGGATGCCTTTTATTTCATTTTCTTGTCTGATTGCTGTGACTAGAGCTTCCAGAACTATGTTAAATAGAAGTGGTGAAAGTGGGCAGCCTTGTTTTGTTCCTGATCTTAAGGGAAAAGCTTTTACCCTCTCCCCATTGAGTACGATGTTTGCTGTGGGCTTATCATATATGGCCTTTATTATGTTGAGATATGATCCCACTATTCCCACTTTACTAAGAGTTTTTATCATAAATGGCTGCTGGATTTTGTCACATGCCTTTTCTGCATCTATTGATATGCTCATATGATTTTTATTTTTCATTTTGTTAATGTGATTTATTATGTTATTGATTTGCGGATATTGAACCAACCTTGCGTATCAGGAATGAATCCCACTTGATCGTGGTGTATGATCTTTTTAATGAGATGCTGAATTTGGTGTGCTAGTATTTTGTTGAGAATTTTTGCATCTATGTTCACTAGGGATCTTGGCCTGTAGTTTTCCTTTTTTGTAATATCTTTGTCTGACTTAGGAATCAGGGTGATAGTGGCTTCATAGATAGAGTTTGGGAGCCTTCCCTCCTTCTATATTTTTTGAAATAGTTTGAGGAGAATAGATATTAATTCTTTTTTGAATGTTTTGTAAAATTCACTGTGTAGCCATCTGGTCCAAGGCTTTTGTTTATTGGAAGATTGTCATCAAGGGTTCTTAATTGCAGAAATACATTTTAAGACTTGTGAGTGGGTATATGAAAACCCCCTGCCTTGATAAGCTTCAAGTAAAGGTTTATCTGGGGTGAGATGAAGTGAGGAATCATATTGCAGAAAAAGTTCTTTCCAAGGATATCTCTTCACTAATTCTTCTGCCTACTTTCCAATCCTTTTGTATTGTCCATTTGGTTGAGACATTCCAGAGTTAGTTTAAATTTCACATCTATTTGTTTTGGGATCCTGGTCAAATCACATGAACACTTACCCAAAGAGAGTCAGCGAATGAGAGAAAGAGAAAGAGAAGTATACTAAAAATACTGAAGATCAAGACAGAAATAGAGGCACAAATAAGGAGGGAGGAAAATTGGGAAGGGGAAAGGCAGGTGAGAAAGGAGAAGGAGGAGTATGCTAAAAATAGTAAAGGTATTTATGTAGAAATGGTACAAATGTTTTTTGTTTTTTTTAAAGATTTTATGGGGGAATTGGGGGAGGGGAACAGACAAGTTGCTGTCCTTTTGTTCTTCAGTCTAGTTGTGGAGGTCTTCGCTTCATTGACCCATGTTGGTATAATCATTGCACTCTTCCCAGGTGAGGCAGTTTGGTCGCGGCCACTGGATGGCTGCTCATGGTGGCTATTGGCAGCTCACACTGGCTGCAGCCACTTACAGTAGCTTATGGCAGTCCACTGCAGCACGGGCTGCAGCCAACGCTGTCCAGCCCAACCCCAGGTCAAGCTGTTGTTCACCATCTTAGCTGTAGAGGGCACAGCATCACTGGCCCTCACATGGGATCTGAACCGGGGCCCTGCTGCTCAGAGCTGGCATCCCAAGCCAACTCTTTCTTTTTTTTTTTTTGAGGGCAGTGTCACTGGCCCTCACATGAGGGACCGAACTGGGGCCGCTGGCTTCCTAAGCCAGCGCTTAACCACTACGCCACTCCGCCGGCCCAGCCAAGCCAACTCTTAACCAACATGCCACTTAGCTGGTTCAAATGATTATTTAAGTCTTCTTGTATATATTTTGCATTTTCCAAATATTCTATGCTGATTTTTAAAATAAAGGTTTTATTTTAGAATAGCTTTAGATTTACAGAAAAATTGCAAAAATAGTAGGGAGAATTCCCGTATACCCCACAACTAGTTTCACCTGTTGTTAACATCTTACATTAGTACAGTACTTTGTTACATTAATGAACCTAAATTGATAATTGTCATTAACTAAAGTTGATACTTGTTCAAATTCCCTTACTTTTTAACCTAACGTCTTATTTCTGTTCCAAGATACCACGCAGAATACCACATTACTTTTTTTTTTTTTTTTTAAAGATTTTACTGGGGAATTGGGGGAGTGGAACAGTGTTGAGGAATTGGGGAAGGAGAACAGACAAGTTGCTCTCCTTTTGTTCTTCAGTCTAGTTGTGGAGGACATTGCTTCACTGGCCCATGTTGGTCTCATCATTGCGCTCTTCCCGGATGAGGCAGATCGGTCACTGGACCCTGGACGGCCACTTACAGCGGCTCTTGGCAGCTCACACTGGCTGCTGGTCACTCACTGTAGCCTATGGCAGCCCACTGCAGCAGAGGCTGCAGCCCACACCATCGCCAGGGCTCGTGCACCCCAGTTCCAGGTGGAGCTGTTGTTAGCTGTAGAGGGCAGTGTCACTGGCCCTCATATGTGGAATCCAAACCGGGGCCATTGGTGTCCTAAGCTAGCTCTTAACCAATGTGCCACTTGGCCCCCGACACATTACTTTTAATAGATCATGTCTCTGTAGGCGCCTTTTGGCTGTGATAGTTTCTCATTCTTTCCTTCCTTTTGAATACCTTGAGAGTTTTGAGGAGTCCTGGTCAGGCATTTACTAGAATGTTACTCAATTGAGATTCGTCTAATGTTTTCTTTCCTCCTGATTCAATTGGGGTAATATATTTTGGGGAGGGAGATCACAGAGGTGAAGGGCCATTTTCATCCCCCCATTTCAAGAGTAAGTACTATTAACATGACTTATCACTGTTGACATTAACCTTGATAACCTGGATGAGAGTGTTTGGTAGTAATTATAAAGTTACTCTTTTAACCTCTTTTTCATACTGTACTCTTCGGAAGGAAGTCACAATGCACAGACAACATTTAAGGAGTAAGGAGTTATGCTGTACCTCCATAAGGATAAATTAACTACATAAATTATTTGGAATTCTACATAGGAGATTTGTCTCTTGTCCACATTTATATACTTAATCTTTTACTTGTATCAGTATGCACTCATTGATATTTATTTTATACTTTAGGTTATGTGATGTTTTTCATCCTCAGAAAAAATAAACATTGTAAAAAGGCCTAAGTAAATGAAAATATTTCTAACTTGGCATTGAATTGAAATGCTTAATAAGTCCAGAAGAACCTTCAAATTAGTTTATATGTATAAGCTAAATGTAACCAAATATAATTATCTTTGTAAAAAATGATTTTTCAAGTAACATAACCATACTAACGGGGATAAAAGAGCTAACCAAATATCTTTTAAAAATATTTTTTAAACCATGTAAGTCTTGAGCTTTAAAGACAAAAAGAAATGTAAACTAATCTTGAACTCTACCTGGTAGGTTTGTATTTCACAGTAGCATGAGTGTAGCAATTCTGAAACTGCTCTCTGTGTGTTGCAGGACTGAGCGAATGAGTAAAGACATCGATAATATTCAAATCCACTGTTTTCACTCTTAGAGGAGATACAAATATGGAATAGAGGAAGGCTAGAAAGAACTCTGTAGTGTTAGACTGGAATTTTCCAGAGTTGAGACAGGAAAAGTACAAGATGATCTTAGAGCATTTTGTGGTGCCACAAAGTAAAGAAGTGCTAAAAAAAAAAAAATGGGGGCCTGTCAAAAGGACAAAAGGGCTAGCCTGAAGCGGCTTGCAGTGGCCAAATATTTTGAAATATCAAAATAAAAGCTAATAGTAGTGGATTATAACCCTTCGACTAAAAGAAAAATCCATGTGCCCATACTGCTAGTAAGTGAATGAGGGAGAAAGGAAAAAAAACAGAAAAATAGAATACCAACTATTAAAAGAAGAAGGAATGATTAGAAAGTCAACATCTTGTGATTATCATAGTAAGAATTGATTTAAGCATGAATAATAAAAGGATGACAAAACTCTAGTGTAAATTTTGATGAGATACAGAGTATGTACATTACCAAAGCATCTTCCCAGAAATTACTTATTAATCACCACAAATGGGGCATCTGATGTGATTTACTAGACATTACTTCATTAAAATCCCAGACAAAAATGTATAACAAAAATCGAATTATAAGGAAAAACACCTTACAAACTGTTGAGAAACATCCTACAAATAAATGGCTTATAGTTGTCTAAAGAATCAATGTCACCAGAGACAAAGAAAGCCTAAAGACCATGTGATCTTTAGCCTTCATTTTGTTGATGTGGTGTATCACATTAATTGATTTACGGATGTTGAACCAGCCTTGCGCACTAGGGATGAATCCCACTTGATCATGATGTATGATCTTCTTAATATATTGCTGAATTCTGTTTGCTAATATTTTATTGAGAATTTTTGCATCTATATTCATCAGGGAGATTGGCCTGTAGTTTTCCTTTTCTGTGATGTCTTTATCTGGTTTTGGAATCAGGGTGATAGTGGCTTCATAAAAAGAGTTTGGGAGCCTTCCCTCCTTCTGGATTTTTTGGAATAGTTTGAGAAGAATAGGTGATAGTTCTTTTTTGAATGTTTGATAAAATTCACTTGTGAAGCCATCTGGTCCAGGGCTTTTGTTTTTTGGGAGCTTGTCAATTACTGATTCAATTTCCTTGGCAGTAATCAGGATATTTAGATTTTCTGTTTCTTCTTGCGTTAGCTTTGGAAGGTTGTATGCTTCTAGAAAATTATCCATTTCTTCCAGATTGTCAAATTTGTTGGCATATAGTTGCTCATAGTAATTTCTTAGAATTTTTTGTATTTCTGTGATGTCTGTAGTCATTTCCCCTCTTTCATTCCTGATTTTGCTAATTGGAGTCCTCTCTCTTTTGGTGTATTGGGGGTGGGGGGTTGTCACTTTGAGGGGTAAAATGTATAACTATTGCACTGTGTTGTACACCTGAAACTAATTAAATAAATAAATAAAATAAAATAAAATTAAAAAAAAAAAAAAGAATGAAATCTTACTATTTCTGACAACATAAATGGACCTAAAGTGTATTATGGTACGTGAAATAGGGACTGAGAAAGGCAAATATCATCTGATCTTACTGATATGTGGAATCTAAAGAACAAAATAAATAAAGAATACATTGTATATATTGTATTTTCTTAATAAATCCTGAATAAAACTAAAACAAAAACAAACAAACAAAAAAAAATGAAAGCCTAAAGAACTATTTCAGATTAAAGGAGACTAAGTAAATATTGCAGATAAATGCATTATGTAATACTGCATTGGTTTCTTGTTTGAAGAAAAATATTCTAAAATGGAAATTATTGGATTAGAGGTGAAATTTGAATATGGATAATAGATTATACAACAGCAGAAAATTCACTGCAGTAGTAGAATTACTAATGGCCAAAAAAAATCATAAGACATATATTTGGCTTCCACAGTAATCAAGCAATGTATTATAAAACAAAAACAAATTATAATATCCAACATTGGTAAGTACATAGTAAAATAGCTACTTTCATACATCACTCATGTGTGTATCTTGATAGAAAAATATTAGGTTGATGCAAAAGTAATTGCGGTTTCGGACTGTGAATTTTAAATCATTATAACTAGACTCAAACACATCTTTATTAATCAAAATAAGAATCATTACAATCAACACATTTTTGCCAATGAGAAATAAGTTTGTTTATTCCTGTATCATAAAAATCTCTGCTTGCGAATTCTAAAAACTCTTGGAAAGCATTTTCTGCATCCTGCTGGTTGTGGAAGCATTTTCCCTGCAAATCATTGTTGAGATGCTTGAAGTTATAGTCAGTTCCACAGTCTAAAATACATATAAAATAAACAGCCAGTAATAAGTCATTAACCAAAAAACATAAAGGGAGAAATATACATTAATATGATGTATAACATTAACCACATTTATTTAAGAATGTATTCCAATATCAAAAGCAAGTTTCAGCATTGCAAAAACCACAATTGCTTTTGCACCAACCTATTAAAACTAGGGGTATATCTTTTATACTGACAATTTTCACTTCTTTACATTTACCCTAATAAGAGCTGTTTTTTGCTATTCTTGTATCTTTTTGGAAACTTTTATTTTTTTAAAAAAAATAAAAGCCAACAATATTTTTTTTCTAACCATACGATTGACATATTGCCCATTCTAGAAAATTTAGAAAGTATGAGAAATTTCAAAATAAAATAAAAAGTATCTGTAACCATACTACACAAATTTAGCCACCTTAATAAAGGGGCCTTTTAAAATATATTGGGAACATACTGTGTATAAAATTTTATTTCATTTTTTAAAAATTACCACTGTATCAAGGTGTTATCAAATGTCATTTAATAATTTTTGAAGACATAACTTTTTTTTTTTTTTTTTTGAGGGAAGTGTCACTGACCCTCATCTATGGGACCCAAACTGGAGCCGTTGGCTTCCCAAACCAGCGCTTAACCATCGCGCTACTCGGCCTTGAAGACATAACTTTTAATGAAAGATAAAATCCTTTCTATCTATGGCTATAACAGTAATTTATTGTGCCATTTTATTTACTGAAAGGCATTAAGTTTATTTCCACGTTTTTAGTATTATATTGCTCTGGTAAATAAATGTTTTTGTACATTCATATTTTACATAGCTCTTCTGATTTTCTTAAGGTCAATTTAAAGAGTTAAAAGTTTTCATGTTGAAAAAAAATCTATTTCACTGTCTATATCTATCTACAAACATGCATCTCCACATTGTTTTCTGGAAGATTTAAAAAAAACAACACAATTATTACTCTTGCCAGTGGTGTATGAGAATGCCTATTTTGGTATATGCTTACTAGCACTGAACACTATAATTTTATTTTTGTTTAATATTGCAATGCTATATTACTATTACTAGATAAAGATTTTTTCTAGTTTATTACTAGATAAACATTTTTTTCCTTATAATTTTTTTTTGCCATTCTACTTCTGTGAATACTGTTTTCATGCTTTGCTCACTTTTCTATTGAGATGTTGGAATGTTTTATTATTTGCTTTATGTGATATCTATATCTATATATCTATCTATATATTTATATATCTATATATATGTGATATCTATATATAGATATAGATGTAGATATAGGTATAGATATAGATATATAATGGTATAAAGCTAGACCTAAAGGTATAGAGCTGGAGATGGAGATAGAAATAGAAGGATAAAAGGGAGGGAAAGTGGAACAAGAGAGAGAGATAGAGAGGGAGAGAGGAGATAACAATGCCATATATGATATAGATACAGGATATCCATGACTTTAACATTCCTGAGGAAGAGATTATCTTTTCTGATTGAGTTTTATTATATTCTTCCTGATAGTAATGTTTCTCTAGATTCAAATAATGTGTTCCCTTACCTTAAAGCAGCATATACATTCCACTTAGAATTTTTTCAAGTGTATACATAGTATATTATTTTAATTTAACTTTTTCTTTGCTCCCTCTAGTGAGAAAACCTATTTATGTACACTTTGTAAGATTTCTGGCTTCTTTTTCAGTATTTAGTGCCCTCTGGTGTTTGCAAAGAAGGGATAGCAGTATGTTTTGTGCCTCCAATTTGTTTTCTGCTTATTAGAATTCCTTGGCACAGATGAAATGTACTATACAGATTGAGATAATGTTTCAATATATTCAAAGTTACTTTAGAAATAAAAATGAGTGACAGTCTATAGTTATTTGGGGAGAGTTCTGACTTTTTAAAATATGTGGGATTTCCATGTGGCAAATGAGAATGAAAATTGCCTGGGAAACTTAGATACCAGAGGGGTTCTCCTTTTCAAAGCCAGAAAATGAAATATTCACATTTAATCTTTGAAATCTGTTTTTTGATAATGTAGCAAATATTGTGAAAATAACAGCAGCATGAGGGAAAGGGAAATCCCAAGGAGGATAAAGAAGAGGTGAAGGAGTGATTTCTCTTTGTTGTTCAAGAACTCCTATATTCTTTCCAGGGGGTTTTCCTCCTCTTGATTATGTGTGTGTGTGTGTGTGTATATATATATATATATATATATATATATATATATCATCTATATTAATCTAATATAGAGATTCTACATTAGCCACCTCTGCAGCTTGCGGTTATTTCACTTATTTAAAGTGGGCTTCAGTTTTCTTCACTGTATGTTGACATACCTCATTCAGTAAACTTCAAACTGTTTTGAGGGAGAAGAGGAAGATAAGCACTTACTCAAACAAAATAGTCCATGGAAGTCTAACATAAAATGCAGGAAAAATAACTGTTAATCTGGGCCAAGTGGATCAGAGAGCATGGGAGAGGTTTTGACTCTCCGTCACTTAACCTTCCCTCTGGCTTATCTCCCAGTTGATGTCTGGATCACCTCTGAGACTTCTCAAGTTCTTGAGGAACACATTTTGACCAATAAGGGCAGCAAAAGGAAAATTACAAAATGCCCTCACCCCATACGTAGTTAAATGTTACCCTCAAATGCAGAAAGTCTGCTTTCTGTAAATGATTTTGTATTTCAAACACTAGTAAAATCTCTTTCATTTATGTACTTACTTAACAAATACTTACTGATAACCAAACATTATGCTAGATTCTGGTGGTGCAAAAAAATTGGTGTTTCCTGTCCTCCATAAGTCCTATGGGGGAGGTAATGATAAAGGGAATGATTACATAAATAAATGTCACATTACGAAGATGATATATTTAATGAAGGAGAGGCAAATATTCCCATGAGAGCACATGATAAGAAGATTTGATCTAGACAGAAATATCAGAGAGGCCTTCTAGGGGAGGTGATGAGTGAAGCAGGATCTAAAGATAAATTGTGAATTACCTGAGTAAAGCAAAGAAGTAGGAATATTTCGTGCAGACCACAGGGTAAGAAGTAGCATGGCACTTCAATTAATTGAAGATGGTCAATGTGGCAAAAACAAAGCAAGAGGCGGGGGAGGATTGGGGTGAGCAAGGGTCAGAACAAATAGTGCCTTATAAACTCCTTCAGGATTTTGATCTATATCTTAAGAGAAATAGAAAGCTACTAACATGTCTTGAGGAGAGATGGCATCATCAGATCCCTCTGCTTTTAGGATGGTGAATCTATTAGACTGGTGTGAATAAGAAGTACAGACATGGACAGGGATCATGTGGGGAGGCTTGTTAATGTCTGACAGAGGGATTATAGTGCCTTGGACTGGGAAGTGTCCATGGAGATAGAAAAAGTAGATATATTTAAGAGATTCTTAAGGGATAAAATTGCCTCAACTTGTTGATGGCTTGGATATAGGATATATGGGAGAGGAAGGTATGAGGGATAAATCCCAGATTTCTGTCTTATTGAATAGATGAGACATGGACCATCACTAGAGGGCAAAATTTTGGGTGAAAGAAGGGGAGACATGAGTGTGATTTGGATGCTTTATGTCTGAAGAATTTTTGAGACAATTTGTCAAGCTGGCTATTATAAATTCATACTTGAAATACAAAGGAGCTCTCTAAGCAGGAAATAAATATTTGGAGTTATCTATGTTTAGGAGCAAGGGAGACTCGAGTATAGATGGTGACTCCAAGGATATTTTAGCACAATAAATGGCTAAGTAAATAAGGTAAAGTATTTTAAATGAGCAGCCATAGATATAACCAAATCAAGAGAATATTATGATTATGTCCTGGGGTGATGGGGAAGAAAGTATTTCAAGAAGGATTCAAACAGTACTTAGAAGTGAGAAAGCCCTATAAAAATACCCACTAGATTTAGCAGCAGGAGGCTTTGAGTGCCCTTCAGGAGTCCTGTTTCAGTTAAATGACAGAGGCCAAACTCCAGACTAGTGTAGTTAGAGGAGTGAATTGGAGACAAGTTGAAACATTTCTGTATATACATTTGGCCTTAATGGTGAGGAGAGAGATAGGCTACTAATTGATGCAGGATGTAGCATTGAGGGAAAATTTTTTTTTATTTTTAAATAGGTAAAACTTGAGTGTGTTTAAACACCAACAGAAGAATCCAAAAGTCGTTGCAGTATATAAAAAAGAAAAGGAGAAGGGCAATAATCAATAATGTAATTTTCTAGAGAAAAATAAAGATGCTGAGATTGAAAATATATAGGGAGGGACTGCCCATAGCTAGGCAAGGGGTTGTGCATGCACTTGAACCAGAGAGAATCATTGTTAGTTTAGTTTGTTATGTAGAGCAAGTTTGAATATTAGTGACAAGTGAAGGTGGTGGCATTTGTGTGTGTGTGTGTGTGTGTGTGCATGTAAATACATGATTCTTATACTTTATCTGTAAAGTAAGTGGTGTCTTCATGTGCTTAATTTTAAAAATGAGAAAAGAGTTAAGATTTGAGGGTAGAGTATTAGGTCAAAATAATAGAAGAATGAGCTGATTAGACATATATACAAGGATGGTTTTGAATATATATATATATCAAGGTTCGTTACCATCAATTTATGGGTAACCAATCTGCTTTCCTTGACTGGCTTTATTTTGCCTTTTACCACATACAATTTAGCTGGAACAAATATATTAAGAAGACAATTATGGAAATAAAATTCTATGTCTATTTCAACCAGTCTTCCCATTCACTATGTATAATAACATTTTGAAATTTCCTGGAGCCACTCCTGATGTAACTGAATATGTACAAATGCAAAACAGTGATCTAATTATTTAGAATATAAAAGCACTTAGAACAAAAAGATGACAAATGAGACCACATGACCACAAGCTCTAGTGGGGACAGTGATATTTCAATATATGTACTAACCCTTCCTGGGGTCGGGGAGGGATGAGAGAGGCCATGGAATAGTTTCTTCATGTTGCTTTCAGAGGCAAACCTATGACGTGAAGTATGCTAGTGTATATAAATGAAAATGATGTTATATAAAAGAAAGGAAATGGGGATTTCATATGACTAATCTCATTTTTAAATCAATTTTTAATGCTGTTGTATGAAACATTGGGTCCTAAAGCTGATGGGACAGTTAAAAAACGATGAGGTAGCAGATTTTATAGCATTTTGCAGCTGCCTCTTCTTATATATATACAATCTATGAGATGTGATCAAACAATATATGGTGAATGTTTAAATAAAAAGAAATTATTACAGTAAAAGATACACTGCCATTAATATCCCTCAAAATACTCCTTCTCACTTCAAACATACTTATCCCATTGTTCTTGCCACTTTCTGAAGCGTTTCATGAATGTCTTTAGTTGTGCTGTCTTGGCTGCCTGGATGTCCTGAATCATTTTGACTTTGGGGAAGAGCCCAAAGTTGCACAGTGCTGGATCCAGTGAATAAGGTGGATGAGGATACACTATAAAGTTTTTATTTGACAGAAATTGTCATATACTAGGAGCGATGTATGACATGGGGCATTGTCATAGTGGAGGATGATTTATGGCACTGTGGGGGACCAGCCTCCACAGTCCAGGGTTTCCCTCAGGTGGAGATGGCGGGGGAAGAAAAGAAAGGTGACAGTGGAGACACCAGGGGAGTTTCAGAGAAGAAGTGTTACACTTCATTGCCAGACCGTGTTCTTTTTATAGGAATTCTTGACCATTATATCAATCACATGAGTGTGGTGGTTTCTAGTTCCTAGGATTTACACAGACTTTACTTCCCTGCAATTGTTCTCTCCAGGGTACACTGGCCTATTCTATGGTAAGGATTCACTTATCTCTACATATCACCTAAAGAGTGGTTACCATGACTACCTAGCCATTATCCCAAATTCCAACAGCTAGACTCACAGGGCAGGGCATATACTAAAAGGACTAGAAGTGGCTGTGTTTAGGGTAAAAGCATCTAAAATCTATTCCTATGTAAATACAATACTTAGTAGCTAAAGGGAGTCTTAAACATCTCTTGTCCTAGGAGGGCTACATATTTACAATAGAGGTAGCATCTGTTTCTCAGTCAAAGCTTCAGTATCTGTTGCTACAACAATGCACTAGGCAAAGAATTCAAATAAAGCTGTTAACATACCCTGTGGTTAGCAAGTCACCTCTTACTGGAACTCTCATGGCCTGAAGACTTTTAATTTTTAAGGAGACCATTCACAGCAGGGCCCTTAGGCCACAGGCAAGCTTCTTGGCCTATGTTGTCAGAGGTCTGTGCCTCAGTTTCCAAGGGGCTTGAGTCCCCAATATCTCAGTTCAGGGGCCCCCTCAGGTTGTATCCTGTTTTAGGGAGTTTCCTTTTCCTTAAGAAATCTTGCCCCATCATTGACTTACACAACCAGCTATCATCAGGGTGCCACAGGAACTTGTCACAAATGCAGTGAATGTATTGTCTCCTATGGGAGGAAATGCACATGGGTTCATAGAGGCAGGAGATATTACACGACCAACCATAAGGCAGCACCCCTAACATCCAGTGCTGAGCAGGGCAATGTGACCTTGTTAGATGTCGGCTCCCAGCATGGCACACTTTAAAATGCACCTTCTCTCAACCATAGCTCACACCCCAGTGACTGCACTGAACAAGCTGAAACTTGTCACACTGTTACTAAGGTTCCATGTGCCACTTCCCATGTTGAAGATCCCTGCCTTTCCATTGGAGGGCACTTGGCAGCAGCATGCACCATATTTGTTAATCACAAAGGAAAGGCTCCGTGTCACACATGGCTTTTGATATACGGCAATTTCTGTCAAATAAAAACATTACAGCATGTCCTCATCCACCTTATTCACTGGATCTGGTACTGTGTGACTTCTGGCTCTTCCCTAAAGTCAAAATGATTCAGGACATTGAGGCAGCCATGACAGTACAACGAAAGACACTCATGAAAGAGGACTTCTAGAACTGCTTCAGGAAGTGGAAAGAATGATAGGATAAGAGTATTTAAAATGAAGGAGAGTATTTTGAGGGGGACTAATGGCAATGTGTCTTTTACTATAATATTTTTTGTAATTTAAACATTCACTGTAATTTTTGATCAACCCTCATATTATCCTTTGAATGAGACTGACCTTACGTAAGCAATCAAATCTGGTTTTAGTGTAATAATTACTATAGCTTCTTTCACTTCAGTTCTCCAATGTATTTGGTGTATGTGTAGTAAGGAATTTGACCTGCCCAAAGAGAGCTCTGGTTTTTGTTCCAGATTCCTGGGAGATGATAACCTCTAAACCCTCAGAATTTTCTGAGTGATAGGGGTATCTTTTTGTATTCATGAATCAGCTTGGACTTCACCTGATAATTTATGCTACCTGCTACCCAGGTGGTTCATGGTGGACCCCTCTGGCCCCTGTGATATTAGCCCAATCTCCAGGGAGGAAGTGAGTACTGGAGATAGAGTTCAACCACATAAGCAATCATTCAATCAATCATGCCTACATAATGAATTCCATTAAAAACTCTAGACACCAAGGCTGGGATAAACTGCCTTGATTGGTAATACTTATGTGTATTGTCACACATCATGGCCAGGAAGAGGTAACACTGTTCATACGTCAGTAGGGAGAGGATAACTTATGGACAGAGGGCTCCAGGTTTAGACCCCCCTAGAGTTGACCCTATGTGTCTCTTCCTTTGACTGCTTCCACTTTATAGCTTTTCTCTGTAATAAATGTGACCTTAAGTATAATTTTGCATACTGTGAGTCTTTCTAGTGAATTATCAAATCCAAGGGTGGTTTGGGGAACCCCCAAACTTGCAGTTGGTGTCAGAAGTTTTTGACAGTCTGGAAGACTGTCCTTAACCTCAGAGTTTGGCTAAATCTTGACTATTCTGAAATAAATCAAAACTTTTGAATGCTCCCTCTTAATTATTCAGTTGATTTTGGATGCTAGAAGGCATATATCTTTTGCATCCTAAATGAAGTTTTCTCCGTCCTTCAAATATAGCTCTTTTCTTCTAAACACCTTATTTCCCTCTACTGACATCTCACTGCAGAAACAGTGCCCTTCTGGGGGGCTTAGCAGTGAAATTAGATGACCCTGTGCCAATAATATCACCTCTGAAATTGGTATTTCTGGGCCTTAAAACCTTAGAGCTGTGTATCAGTCAGTGCCCAATCAGGAGACAAAAACTAGTCTTGAATAGGGAAATTTTAATTTAAAGAATTATCAACCCTAATGTGATTGGAGTGAATAAGAGGTAAAGAGAATTCTGAAGAATACAGGAAGAGCAGATAAAAGGATCAGCCAGCACTTCTCAGGCTGAAATAGAGCACCCAAGGGAGATCCTCCCCTCAAACCCAGGGCTGAGATCCAGACCTTGTGGAAGGCTCTGCTGTGGCTGGCTGGGTGGTACAGTTTGCTGGGCTGTCTCACTAGAGGAACTTGTTGGAATGTGCCCTCTGAACTTGGAGAAAATTCACCCATTAAGGGCTGGGGAACATTATTCCCAGCAGGTTGTCTTACCCAAGGCACTAGAGTGCAAAACTGCCTCTAGGAGAGGATGCTGGGAGAAGTTGCCACCCACTGTTCCCTGCAGGAGCCAGGTCTGGGGAAGCCACCCTTGCTGCAGAAACTGGGTGCTGGTGGGGCAGCACATGCTGTAGGCAGGATGGAAAAGCCTTTCTTTTAGCAATGTTTCCCCAGTGCCCTCTGCTGACATAGCTGAGCACTGTGCCACTTGGCAAAGAAAAAACCATTTAAAAGGTCCCGGTTCCATTTTCTCATGGCAGGCAACAAATTATGAATTTAGATCTGAGAAGAAAGAAATTCATAACTGGTCAAAGGTTAAAGCTATATGACAGGCTATTTTACTATCTGAGAGGTTAAGGGGTTTGACAAATGTTACACAATGAGGAGGTGGGACAAGGTCCTGGATTTTCCAATGCCCAATCCAGTGTGTGTGTGTGTGTGTGTGTGTGTGTGTGTGTGTGTGTGTGTGTGTGTTTATTTTTACCATCAGTTCATCTAACTGAAAACTGGTGGGGATTTTTCCCCACTCTGAACTATATTCTTCTGGAAGGATTTTCTCTCTTTACTCTCTTTAAAGTGAGAGCCACAAAATCAATGGATATATTTATTGGGGAGGAGCTATCTACTCACAAAGATCCAGTGAAAGATGTAATACTATCGTCATTTTACAGATGAAAGTAAGACTTATGGAGGTCAGACAATAAGTGGCAGAGAAAGTTTGTCTGATTCCAAAACTTTGTTCTTAACCCTTATTAGAATTAAATCAAATATTTTATTAATACAGCCAAGAAATTCTTACCTAAGTAGAATGGGAGTGTTCTGGGATTAGGGGAAAGGACATAATTAAGGAGTAATTATGGAAGGGAGAGAGAACTATAAAGCAAAAGACAATAACAGCATGGGTGGGCTGTGCACTTGCTTATGCAGGTGTGGGAATGGGTGATGGAGGGGTTGTAGACAGGCGTAAGTTGAGGGAACACTGATTCTTGGCATCTGGGCGGAACCTGGAGGGCAGTGGGCAGCTGGTGTTGGGGTAGGACTGCAAGAAGCAGGAGAACTTTGCAGATCAGTCATGCGTCTTTCTCAGCTGGTTAAAAATACATGTTTCTGCTGGCTCCCTTCCCCTGTGTCCGATCCAGTGATCTGTGATAGGATGTGGGAATATGTGAGTGAGTGAGTGAGTGAGCAAGAGAGAGTATGAGTCTTAATCTCCCCGTTCCTAGCCTCACACCCAGCTGTTTGGGAACCACTGAGCTAACCCAATCCCCTCATTTTACAGATGAGAAACTGAGGTCCCAGAGAGCAGAACTGATTTGCCCCCTGCCATGGAGGGGCCGTGTGGAACCCATTTTCCCCCTTTGCTACAGGGCCTCACACACAAGGAACCAGATCTATAGGCTATAAATTCAACTGAGTTGTAGAGTTTCCTCTCTCCTCTTTGCCTTGCTTCTTTAGCTGTGTATTATACATTTTTTTTTTTTTATATTTGTAGGTGAGCTGCCTCACTTAAGTAAGAGGAAGGTATGGATTTTGGTCAATTACTCTGGTGTTATAATGCCATCACAAATTGCATTCTCAGTGTAGAAGGGTCTGGAAATGTTGCCAAGTTCCTCAGAGTACATGCAGTATAGGTACAACCTTTTGCATAGAGCATAACCGATTGTATGTGGTTTCATGTGTGTCCTTGGTTAGAAACCCAATTTTCAGTGAGATGAATGAAATGTCACTTGAGGTTGGGACAAGAGCAATTCAGTATTATTGAATCAGTTGTACTTAAATCAGCTTGTCCAATACAGGCAGATCTCCAATTCATTGTTAGGTGGGCGACACAGGTTGTCATTTACTGAGCCTCTGAAGGGATCTGTGCATGCCTACTTAGGGGATGCAAACAGATTTTCTTGTGAATTTACAGAAAAAAGTGTACAAATATTGGTAAGCATACTTAACAGTAGAAAGGGAGGAGAAAAACAAAAGCACTGTGTAATAAAAACTATACAATTCTACAAAAACTACAGTTCTGCCAAACACTTTGTAGAATAATAGAATTGGCAAAGGTTTAGATATATTGTCATCTGGCCTTTTAATTTCCCACAAGGGGGACAGGCCAGTTGTTTTTCCTCTGAGAGACAACTTTGCATTCGGAAGGCCTTTTAATCATGCAAATATATCACCACATGATGTACCACAGGGATGCAGAGTTAAGGTTGTAATTACAAAAACAACCAAAGCAAAAACCCCCAGCTTAGAGCTAACAGGGACCTAAACCTCACTCAGTCCAAACTCCTCGTTTCTAAATTGGGAAAGAGAGCGCAATTGACATGGAGGCCTCTCCAAGCACAGGCCCTAAATGGTCTGACCTGTTTTAGTATTGGTGGCTCTGCCACTTGCTAAGTGTAAGACATCAGGCACTGTCACCAGGTCGTTGGTGACAGTGCCTTCACTTACCACCTTTCTAAAATTGGGATAAGAATTCTTTACACGATTGTGAAGATTACATGAATTCATAGCTAGAAAAGTAGTTTTAAAATATGAAGTACTATATCTATTCACATAAGTAAAAATGAGCACAGTGTATACTAATATGTAAAAGCAGTGTAACCATTATTGTTTTTATTATTTCAAAGGAAACCCCCTAGATAAATCTAAATACTGAGTACAGCTTTCACTTTCATGCAAGGAAGCTCAGTTTTTAGAAGGGCTGACTTCCAAAGAAAACAGGCAGAATGTCAGAATGCAAGGCAAATCCACAAAGCATATAGTAGAAATTTACAGGAATCAGCACTGCAGGAGTGAAAAGTCACTGCTCTTGTTTTGAAATGTGCCTAAGTCTTCTTCTATCTTAGTGATAAATGGTAGACTATTGATTATTAAAATGATCTTACTAATTAACCTGTGATGTTTAGTATACCTGCTATTATCATGGCAAAAACTCATTTGTCAGAGCAAGCAGAATGTGGGACATGTTTATTGCGATGGAGTCCAGCTTGGGCGAACTGTGGCAAATGGCGTAGTGGGGTTGTGGCCCCTCCTCAACATTTCTACCTCTGTCCTTTTCTCCCTTATCTTCCCTTAATTTAGTGCATATAACCACCTCATATACATTTATATACTTGTTTTTTGTTTGTACCTATCCAATAAATGTAAGTACCTTGAGAAAATAAAACAAGGGAGTCGGGACGTATTAGCCATTTGATAAGTCATTTGTTGAATGAATGCTACAAGTTAGACTACAGGAAAAATTGAGGAGTCAGGTGTAAGCACTAATTATTTAAAACATTATTTTTGGAATCCCAAACACAGTCTTTACTTTCTGTGTTTTTGCTCATTTTGCTCAAGGGAACTTCAGCAACCCTGCTTCTCCTAAGATTCGATGCCACTTCAGGTCTGGCTGCATAATTCAATTGCACTTCAGAGTAGGTTTGTTTCACTTTATCCTTCCATTTATTGAGTGAGGATTTAGTTATTTTAGGAACCCAAGTATAACTCTGGGCTTACAGTGAGTTTGAGACAATTGAAACTTGAAATTTCATTTACCTGAAATGATAAGTAAAATTCCCATATTCTTGAAAATGTGTATCCGGTTTTCAAATCTAAGTGCAGGATTTTACCCTGTTCCTGTCCATTAGCTGTCTTTCTATAGTGGACATATGTTGTTTCTGTCTGGGATTGAGCCTTTTTAACACTGTTCTCAGCTTCCTCACCTGTGCTTACTTAAATAAAATGAATGGGCCCTGACCATGAGAACCTTAACGGTCCACTCAGCTTGGCTAAACTTTAGGCAGGCTTCTTCCTGATGCTAGGTCCCTGAACTCCATTTCCTTGGAGTATTTACTTTAGAAAATTGGTGATCCTAAATCCTTTCCCTGCTCCTTTGAGATGTAAAGCTTTTCCAAAGCTTATTGCCAGCATTACCCGTTCAAAAATGACTTTCTCAAGGACTTGAGAATGATCTCTTCCAAATGTAATTATCAAGGAAGACAGGGTGCCTATCTCCCCTTTTCTGTAGGAGAGTATAGGCCTAACTTCCGCTGGCCCCTTGCTCCAAATTATAAAACTATCTTCTGTCTTGAAGGTAAAAGAAAGTTTACATTTTCTTTGAGTAAGGCCATTAGCAAAGACAGATTGCCTACTCCCCCACTGAAGCTCTTAGAAACTCTCCATCTCTTTTTCTTATAGAAGTTGGATATACGGATTTGGTCTGTGATCTCTGCCCCATTGCTGGTAATGGTATTGGAATAATATCAACTTCTGTTTCTTCATCCTGCCTGGAGTGATTTTTCTTTAACACTCCTCCTTCCCATACTTGTTTTCAAAATCAGAACTCATTTGAATGCTCTGTGTAGACTCAAATTGGGCTTTTTTGGCACCTCCCTTGCCTCTTCCTCATAATATAGAATTGTATGGTAAGATTTTATTTCTAGAAATTTCTTGAAATTATTATTATTTTTTTTCTTTTAGAGCTTCCTGCCATGGCACTATGGCTATAGCTGAGTATTTGAAGATCGACTTCATCTATTATTCTCATTTACATTGGCAATGACCATTTAATATTATAAAGTAGTTAAAGTTTACATAGTAGTTTATATAATGCTTACACATACAAATCTCTTGAAGACTATGTATATGCTCAGTAAATTCAAGTTTTGTTTTAATGACCTCCTTAGTATATTGATATTTTGGGGGAGACAGTTGTGTGATTAGGTTTTTAGTAAACACATTTTTTGTAAACGTCTAGTGATTCAGGAATCTTGTGGTGTAGGGTAATTCTATTCATATGAGTTCATTTGAGAAACAGGAACCATATAAATCACTATTGGTGATTACTTCCTGAATCAGTGAAATGACAGGAAGTCCCACTCTTGGCAAAAGACACCAGGGAAGTAAGGCTTGTAAATAATACTTTTCCTGGAATTTTGCTGAATACAAATATACATAACATATAAGAAAAGGTAAAAGTAACTTCAATTACTTCCCTCCTCAAAAAAAAAAAAAAGAAAAAACAGTTTAAGTGTTATTAATTTTCTAGTGACATTGTCAATTCTTTTTTTCTTTGTTTCTTTTTTTTTTTTTTTCTCAGCTGAGCTATCCTACGACCTGTTGGCTGCTGAGCTCAGCTCGGGCTGGGAATCGAACTGGCGACCCTATTGCTCAGAGCTTGCATTCTTTTGTTTGTTTGTTTGTTTGTTTTTTTGAGGGCAGTGTCACTGGCCCTCATATGTGGGACCTGAACCAGGGCCGCTGGCTTTCCAAGCCAGCGCTTAACCACTGCGCCACGCAGCGGGCCCAGAGCTTACATTCTTGAGCGTGTTCTTAACCAATTGAGCCGCTTGGCCAGCTGAATTGTAAATTCTTGATTTCAAGAATTTTGCTTACCTTTCCTTTTGTTCTCCCACCCCCGCACACTTAGAGCAATGCTTGCTTAACAATAGACCTTTAATGAAGTGAATGGAAGACAGGCTCTGTTTTAATCTCATTTAAAATTCATAACTGGTCGGACTAGAGCTAAGGGATTTATTAATATGCTTTTTTTCTAATGATGCCAAATAACATCGTGCACCAGGAGGGGGATGAACTATGAAGGTTGTTAGCTTTTTCCCTGGAAGATAGTTGCCATACAGTTACTTCTGGGGGAAAAATTGTGTTATAAAAATAAAATAATTGTAAATATTTATTGGACACTTTTATGTGCCAAGAGCTGTGCTAAATACTTCACATGAAGTATCTCCTTTTAATCGTCATAATGACACTATACATGTAACATGTCATTATGGAAGAAAATGCTCTGGCTGTTGTCTTGTCCTCGATTGTATCATGGATCATTCTCCATTTCCCCATTTTTTTTTTCCTACTGTAACCTCCCAAGAACTGGAATTGATAAGTCTAAGGAGGAATACAAAAAGGAAGAAACTAAAGATTAAATAAGGTGAGAGCCTTTACCAGTTAGAAACTCCATCAAAGATATCAGAAACTATGAGAGCAGAAAGCTAGTTAGCTTTGGTCCAGTGAAAAATTTGGATTAGAATTGTATGCTCTCACCACCGTCCTAACATTTACAATTAGAACAGACTATAAACATTCAGATGACCTTAAAATAGAAATTTAATTGGTTTGCTTTTCTTGCCTTTCTTTGCTAATCTATAAGAATTGATTGTAAATGTTTCTCTTTACCCCCTGGATGGTTTAAAGATTAAATCCTCTTTTCCCTCAAAGAAAGGGGCATAATTTAGGATCTGATTTTAATAAACCAACAAAGTCACTTGAGAAAAATAAAAAGGAAAGCTAGGTTTTGAAGAAAGAGGATAAAAGAATGGGAGAAGTGAAAGGCTGACATAGGTTTCTCTCAGTCCAGGGCTAAAAGAAAGATAGGGGATGTTATGTATTCGTTTAATATGATTTCAGATTCATTTGTTTATGACTTAAGTGAAGTTATTTAGCCCACTTGTAGATAACACAGATGAAATGTTGTTTTCAGAAGTAAAGTTGTTTTGCTATAAGAATGAATTCAGTTGTGTCAGGATGTCATCACTGATCAACACTTAGTAGCCTAGCTGCTAAGGGGCTCCACTGGAGGCTTATCAGTAAGAACATTTAGAGAAGCAACCATGGCAAGAGGACATTTAAATTATAAATATGAGAGTCTGTGAGAACTATTGAAGAGGTTCTGCCTGGGCAAGGCACACTTTGTTGACCTAAATAGCTCTCCAAAGACTTGAAACATTGACAACTGCTGTGGCCAAGGCAACTCTTTGGTCAGCAGTGGAGCTAAACCCTGCACCAGTTCCTGGAGTGATAACCTTTGGAGCAGCCTTAGTCTGTCTGCCAATATCTATCAATATGCTCTAGCAATAGTAGACTTACTTGTTATTTTTTGCACTGGCAGCTGGAAGTCAGCTCGCAGTTGGTCAAGCCTTCCGTCCCCTGAGAAACTAGACTCATATATAAAGGCACATCTCTGTTAAATTGGGACTTTATTCATTTCATCTCCCCTGGTCTAGAACAATAGTGTGATTAATCTATTGTTTGTTTGAAGTGTGTTTTTCATTATTTGGCATATTAAGATACATTATCCTATATGCTATTGGCCAGCAAAATTATTATAATTCCCACAGTGAACCTATGTTAAATAAGTGCCTGGAAAAGAAAAAATCAGCCTCTAAGAGTAATTTTGCTGCCCAAAGCAAAAACAAAAGGAAACGGGGTGGGGTGGGGGGTGTGGATCCTGGGACTGTGGAGATCCATCCTCTGACTCCCAGAAGTGCCCTGGAGGGGAAACAACCCCCTGAGAAAGGTTGTGCGATGTCTGGGGAGGGGAGGGTCAATCTCCTTTTGCTTCCTCTAATTATGTACAATCGGTAGGGAGTAAAAATTCCTCCATGGGTCTCCACTGTTCAGTCTAGCAAGAGATAGGCTTTGCTTTTCTTAAGCCAAAGTGTTCAGGGAGGTGATGTAAGAGGCAGAGCTATGGGCAGGATGCCTGGGGGAATCTGATTAAGAAACTTCTCCCCAAACCCCTCACCCCAAGGGGGAGGTAAGCCCCAGGACCTCCTGGGCAGATTCCTCTTCTGGGTGTCCTTCTAATTACAGATGTCACTATTGGCGGGTCTAAGTTTTGTTGTGTTGAGATAGTATTATTTAGTCTAGTACTCTTAAGAAGGATCCCTGATATGACATGATATACCTATATTCTGAATTTAAGCTAAATGCATTGCTAGTTTATTAAGATTCTTACAACTGAAGGTTCCTGATTTTTTTTTTTTTTTGGTATTCTCTGTGTTCTGAGGGAGCCGAGAACCAGATTCCAGTCCGTGTTCTGCAGTGTACCTACTGTGAGGCCTGGATGGTCCCCTTGAGGCCTGAGGTTTCCCTTTGTAAAAATGCAGAGGGGAAGCTTGTTGCTAGATACAGCACCAGTCACTTCTGAAGATTGTGGATCCCTTTACTCTCCCAGACAGAGTCATGTTATGCAAATATTACCCACAAGCTGCCAAACGAACCAGCTAATAAAGATGAAAACGTAAAATGGTATTTAGAAATTGCCCTGGGGATCAGTTCAGATTGAAAAGAGAGTAGTAAATCCCATAGAACTGAATATTGAAGTTGTTAATTTGGTGGCTTCTGCTGCTGTGCCTCCTTGACTGAATTTTTAAATGATGAGGAAATGAAGCCCCAGGAGGTGAGTGAGAAACCAGGCTGGGCTCATCTGCTGCTGTCCGCTTACACCAGCGCTGTGTGAGCTGTATGAAAACGCTACCTTCTCAGCTATCTCTGCTGAGATTGTAGCCAAATACCTGTGGACTAAGAGTCAGAAGACCTGCTTCATTATTATAAATACTTAAAGTAACAGTTTTACCATCAATTGAGTAGTTAACTACATGCCAGGGACTGTTTGTTGCAACATGATCTCATTTCATTTCATAGCAACACTGTGAAGGAGGTATTTTTAGTCACTCTATTTTAGAAACAGGAAAACTGAGACTCAAAAAGTATTAATGATTTCCCCAAGATGGCCCAGCTCTGTGCTTTCATAATGGGCATAGAAGTTAACGGCCATCATTATGGAAGGGAGCGCAAAGAAAATGGCTATCACATCTCTAGTTTATCCCCTCTTCTACTCTCCTGAAAATCCTTTCAATATTTAAAAATGAAATCAGATAAACTAATCCAAGCAGCAATTAAGGTGAACGGAAAGCCTCAAAGGGGTAACAATTTTGAGAAGGTTTGTGTACAACTGGAAAGGAACAGACTTCTTGATGGAGGGGGAGGGGGAGTGCCACAGCTGATTATGTAGGGACATATAAAACAGATTTTTTTTTTTAATCAATGTATTTTTAATTCTGTATCTTCTCTTCCTTGGTCAAAGTCCTGATACCAGTCGCAGTAACTACACGATGGTTCTCTTCCACTTCAGTAATTTGTCCTACAGTGTGGAAAGGCTTTGATTATAAAGTCATCCTAATACTTGAAGGAAGAGGAGTAGGCCATAAATGCTCTCAAGAGGCACAGTTCGCTTTCTGATTCAGTGGGTTCGAGGCAGGATTTCTAGCCCCGAATAGCTATCTCCTTTCCACTGCTTCCATTTCACCTTGCTTAAAGGGATTGAAATAATTTTAGTCTTCACCAAGTGCCAGTGAAAAAGAGAAATTCAGTATTGCATATTTGAAAGTTGCTTAGATTGCAAATCTTAAAAGTTCTCATCATAAGAAAAAAAGTGTGTGACTGTGTATGGTGACAGATGTTAACTAGACTTATGGTGGTGATCATTTTGTAATATATACAAATATCATATCATTATGTTGTACACCTGAAACTAATATAATGCTATGTGTCAATTACATATCTATTAAAAAAAAAGAGAGAGAAAATTCATAGGAAATGTTGAAGTGGTAGGAGGGCTGGTTAGTTCTACAATCTAAGTCTTTTAAGTATATACCTTAAGCTGGCTTTCCCAAAATGGATTCCAGAAAATACTAGCCTCACAAGTTGCTCTCTAAATTAAAGGCTCTGTGGTCAGATTCCTTTGGGAAATGTTATATTCTCTGCCACTGTCAGTGAGAGGCTACTACCATTTAGGGTCAGACGATTTTTGGTTGTGTGGGATTATCCAAAGTATCGAAGGATATTTAGCATCTGTGCCACCTGGCCTTTCAATGTAAGTGCAGGTCCTCGGCCATCATGACAATCGAAATTGCTCTACTACATTTATAAATGACCCTTAATGAGACTTACTAAGTCTCAAGCTGGACAAATGTATCTATCACTTTATGCAAATTCACAGAGTATATTGTGAAGCCTCTGAGGATTCCTTTTAAAAAACGTTTTTATTCTACCCAGCATATCCTAAATAAATATAGAACATATCTATTCTCTACCCCACTTTGCTTTTCTTAGAACACCAAGTGAACCCCCTTAGCATATCTTTTGAAACATACAGCTTTAGCAAGAAGGAGCAGGAAGGGAACATTAGCATGTTAAGAGACACTAATGACCATCTAATACCTGGCATCCATGATTCACCCCAAGGGCCAGATATGGCCTACTTGGCCATGGGGACTTTTCAAACTTTTATTTTAAACATGATTACCACTCATGATCTTTTGAGCCATTGGGACCCAACCATCTGTTCCTCTATGAGACTGACTGCCTTGGTATCAAGCTAAGTGGTTTGGATAAGGGAATTATTTTTTTGATGATGATAGGAATTCATGATATGGTTTGAGCTGTTCAGGTTTCATTTTACTAACATTTCATCATAAAACAACAGGGGATTCTCATAAAAGATCCCTGCCAAAAGGAAAACAGATGTCGATAAGATGTCCATATGCACTTTACACGTTTGCGTCATGCATAATTCTCATATACTGCAGATCCTTTGGCTCACCTCTGTTTTCAAGTAAAAAATCTTAAACTAGGTAAACACATATACATAAAAGTCTAATTATACAGTAGTTACCAAAGAAAAACAAAATTCATTTTCCTGTATTCTAAATTCTGCCTTTTGCCAATGGGAGAAACCAGCCCAGAAACTGGTCCATGACTTGCACCCAGATATCCTGACTCCCAGGCAGGACTCTTTATCTTGCTACATTTTGTTATCACTTAACAAAAGAATTACTGAGATGTGGGAAATGAGGTATTTACCATGAGAGGTAGATGAAAGAAAGACACTGAACTTGATGGGAAGGACTTACCACAGTAAAGTCTTTAGAAAACCATTATTTAACTGTTGCAGTGCAAAACAAAACAAAAACCAAAAACAATGAAAAACTCATTTCATGGTAAATATATAAGTATAGTAAACTTAAAAACTGCTTTGGTGAACCATGAGCCTCTGGAATCGCTGTTACTAAGGAGCAGTGAGCCCAGATGGCAGGTTCCAGTTTCTTGGGGGCACATAATAATAGACCTGAAAGCAAATAAGGCTTTGCTTTTTATCCAGATATAATGTGAAAGGAGGTTTGGGTTTCCCAAATTCCAGCCTGTCTAGGGCAGGCCTTGGCAAGGTTATATGGTCTTTTCTTGAAAGACCTCAAATATTCCTTTCATCCCTTTCTCAGTCACAGTGCATTTATTCTTCTGCTATTTGACTGATAAAGTTTTTTGGATATTACTTTCTCTCATCTCCCTTGCTATAAAGGTGGAAATGGATTTAAAAGTGAAACAATAGCTCCACATTATACTCTTTTGATCATTTTTTTCATTAAGAGAACTCTCAGTGTGCCCTCTTCTCATGTTTGAACTCCAAGTGATAAGAGCTGTCTCCTTCTAATTAGGTAAGTCCTGAATTACAGTTTTCATAGCATACGGTCCTCCCAGGCACGATATCCCTTTTTATGTCAAAAAATAAAAACTTAGCTTGAAAGGGATGAGGTGTGAGGGTGTGGAGGCATAAATAGTCGTTTTTAGAGAAAGTAGCTTTTGAATTATGTGCCGAAGCAGAATTCCAAAAGTCAAATACCTGGTGGAATTTGGGCACAAGACAATAATGAATGAAATGGGCCAAGTGTATGAAAAATAACTGTTCATGCCTGAGGATAATGGGCAACTGACATTAGGCCAGTGTAGATCAGGTCATGAGGAATACCACTAACTAGGCAAACTCTAGTGGGTATGCTCCAGCCAAGAAGGTCAAATACTACTTACCACACCCATGGGGTAGTTTTGGCTCACTCTTCTTAGCTGTTCAAGGGAAAATATATATCTAGATTTTCAATATAGGCAACCAAATTATAAAAGCATTAAGGGGATGAGCATGCCAAATAGGATGGGCTAAGTCTCACGGGTTCTTGGTTTAAATAGACTTAGTCCTATCTTCATATCTCTCTGCCCTTCCCAATAGGAATCTTGCAGTGCCAAGCACCATTCTGATACCTTTCCTCTCTCTAAAGTTGGTTTTCAGTGTATAGATATAAAAGTGTTTTTAGCTTCTGAATTCTAACAGTTGAAGAGCCAGCAGGGGGAACCCACAGACTGTGTGACTTAAAACTAAAGGACTAGATTTTTTTTTTTTTAATTTATACATAGAAAAAAAATTAACACAATTTTGAGGACCAGCAACCAGCTTTTAGCAGTCTGGCTAGCAATTTGAATTTCTCTTACATACCAACCCTTGCTTTTGTTTAATAAAGTGTTGTTATGCCAATCATCATTAATACAACTGGAAACACTGACTGCAAAGTCTTCTCTGGAACTTAGGTCAGCATATGGAATGTGGCTTAAATGCTGAAATTAAGAATCATTCCCTCATCTGGATTTGTCTGACAGCTGGCTCAGCTGAGTGAGTACGTGGTTGCCTGCCATATTTGTTTTGACACAAAATGGACTTACATCAACCAGAATTTTATTACTGAAATATTACTATGAGCTCAGCAATGTACTATGCACCATGCAGTTGCAAATTTTTTATAATATTGATTTGTTGCCTTCAAGAAAGGGGGCGGGGTAGGAGAGAGGTAGAGAAGCTGGCTACATTAGGATGGTCTGTCCTGTGGAGAAGGCTTAATAGGATTCCCATAGGGAAGTACTTTTTAATTTTTGTTTCATAATGGCATATGTAAAAAACGATGTAGATCATTGGGGATACTTCAAGAGTATAACTGTGTAAAAGATGAACAGCTCTGATTGGCTCAGGCCTCGTATGACCATGAAAAAGGCTATGGCAATTGTTAGCAAAGTTACATAGGCTTCAGGTGTACAATTCCGTAATACATCACATTGTGTGTTCATAACCGAGTTATGTGTATGTTCATACACAATTCTGTATATCACATTGTGTGTTCACCACCGAGTCAGTTCTCCTTCCATCACCATATATTTGATTCCTTTTACCTTCATCTACCACTAACAATTGTCACCCCAATAAACTTCAATTTAAAAAAAAAAAAGGCTGTGAGTGGGATCAGTATCTGGGCAGACCTTCAGCCCATTGGTGACATTGTAGAATGCTATAGAACACTGGTTTGGGGGCCTCTGCTCTAGAAATGTGAAGAAAGGGGAGATGAAAATTGAGGCAACTGTATGACTGATTTCCCTTCCCTTTTTCACTTTTTCCCTAATGTTGGTTTTGTTATTATTACTCATCAGCATTTGTCAAAAACAAATTAAATCATTTGTCATTCTTTTCTTCAGTTAAAAGACATAAGATGGAATAAAAGGTGTGATTTTTCAGAAATTTTGTCCCCTTTTCCAAAGTTCTTAGAATGACGTATCTGATCTCTAGAAAAGACGAAATGTTTTCCCAAGTATGTGTTCACTACTGCAAAAGCTGGCTTAGCCTTGTTGGCTCATTCATGTTTGTTCATGCTATTATTTTGGAGAAAAAGAGAAATCAGCAAGCAGAAGGGAAAAAAGAGAGAATAGGCTATTGTTGATATTATTATTTCTAAATGAAAGTCTAATGTATATCCTCTTTATTCCAGCAGGCTGTATATTCACAGTTGGTTCTTTTTGTGAAAAAAAGTTGGCTGCTACTATTTTGGAATAGGATAACATTGTGTTATAATCAAGCATATTGAAATCTAATGATAGAGTTATTAATGAACTGAGAGGGGAATGAAAATGTTCATCTTCATGCAGAACAGCATTAAATGACCACATTACTGCATATTGGCTTTCTTTATTCCTCTCCTTCATAGCTAATTAAGTTAAATAACATCTATTGAACAAATTGCTTTTACACTTTGAACCTAGACACAATCCTCTATAAGCAAAATTGGCAGTAGAAAGGTGAAGATCATCTCTGCCCCTCAATTTGGGCAACAAATTGTATAATTTTGGACTTTTGATGTTTAGTGCAGGCTGCCATGAATTCTGGTAATAGCTTAGTTGGAATTTAAAAGGATGAGATAAAGACTCTTAGGACAAGGGCAAAGTTATAGTAATTAGTTTTTCTTCATCATCCCCTTGCTCTCACTCCCCCTCCCCAACTATATCTGTGACTACGCAGTTATACTGAGAAGGGGATTGTACTCGTAGTAGCTGGGAGGGACTTGAACATTTGTTGTAATTTTTTTTTTTTTTGAGGGCAGTGTCACTGGCCCTCATATGTGGGACCTGAACTGGGGCCGCTGGCTTCCCAAGCCAGCGCTTAACCACCATGCCACTCGGCTGGCCCTATAATTTTTAAAATTATAAAATCTTGAATTATGCTTTCAGTCTGAGGCTGGAACCAAGAAGATACTGCTTCACTGCTAATGTAGAGAATGCTATAGGACCAATATAATTTTTCAATATGCCTTCCAAGAAAATGGTGGCTGCAAGTTGTTAGAATCCCTCCAAGACTCCAGAGTTCATAGTTACCAGGGTAATATGTCCTCATTGTTGCATCAAAGAAACTCCTGAGCAGTATTCTGTAGTCTGTTTCAAATTTTATTTGAGCAGAAATCTCTCCCAGTGTCCCGCAACCTATCTTCTCTATGAGGTCAGGCTAATATTTGCATTCCAGAAGAGAGCTCCACTGTATTTAATTCCCTCCCTTGGACTATTCAAGCCAGCTGCCCTCAATCTCCTCACTTGAAGAATTGTCACTCATTTTGGAGGGGGTCATCAGTCAGAACAGATCCACAGCAAGATTTTTTAACTCTGGTGTCAAAGGAGAAAGCAGCCATCATAGGAGTGTTTGAAAAAACAAATATAAGTATTGATTGGAGATACATTACGAAACAGTCAAAAACACCTTTTCTGAGTTAGTTGCAGGCCATTTGATATCTTTGAGTCTGTGGGCAGGAGTGGGAGTAAGTGCCTGTCAGCTCAGCCTCTCATAATAATTCCAACCCACATAATAATTCCCAACATGGGACCCATAAGGCAATACTGTGGGTTTTGTCTACTTCAAATATTTTTTAAAACCTAGTAGAAATTACACATTTTTTTTCATAAGAATACCCTATATGTTAAAAACAAAAAACAAAACAAACAAACAAAAACTTTAAGTTTTTTTGTTGTTGTTTTGGCCTGGGATTCTGTCTGCTGAGTTATTTATAAAATCTGTTATCTGTGGCAGGTTGAAAGCCCTGATCATCTATTACTGGCATTGATTATGATGGTTCATGAAGGAATTTAAAATTCACAGATTTATTAGTGATAGAAACACCAAGAAATCCTTCATAGTATAATAATGTTAATAAAAAACCCCACTAATTTTATAGTACACTTAAAATTTTATGAATTATTCATTTGAATATCCCAATAGCTCTGATGAAATGGGTAGGGTAAAGCCAAATACTAGACAACTGAAGTGACTTTTCAAAGGCAAAAACAGATACTGCTTCTCTGACCACTATCACCATCTCTGGAAACCCACTCTCACTGATAGGTATTACAGTATTTCCATAGCATTGCAGTTATAAATGCGGACTCTGGACAAAGATGGCTTAGGGTTAAATTCTGACTCTAATCCAAATTAGCTATGAATTAGAGAAAGTTACTAAATCTTATTCTCTATGCCTCCGTTTTCTCAATTTCTGTCATCTCAGATTAAATGGAGATAACAATAGTATCTAGCTTGGGATTGTTGTGATGATTATTGAATTAATAAAGTATTTGGAAGAGTATTTAGGATAATAAGGATTCAATAAATGTTAGCTATCATTATTATTTCCAATAAGATTGATTCTCCGAAGCTAAGATTCACAACACTTACATGATAGATCCGGGCGCATTTTTCATTTCATTCTCAGACTTCTAAAGTATTTCTTTGATAAACTCCTTTCAAAATCTAAAAAATTCAAAAATCATGGAAAGCAGTGTTAGGGAATTATTAGGTTCATCTTATCAATATAGTCAATTGATGATATCAACTTGGAATAATTAAGTGACTTTCCCAAGGTCACATGGCTAATTAGTGGCGGAACTGGGAATGGAATCCAAAGCTCCTGATTTACAAAGCCATGGCTTATTCAGCGAATTCACCTTTCTTAACAATTTATATACCACATCCTACATTCCCTATGATACTTATTTTTCCAAAGGAAAGGAGATGATAGTAAGCTAAAATCTCTATTATATACCATCTAGAAAATTGAACTTTGATAAAATTGGTCCTCTAAAGGCCTGACATTTTTTACCCTCTGAAATTCAATTGCAGGCTGGAATACTAATCTGAGCATTGACTTTTGTGTCAATTGTGAGGATGAGTTCATCAATGCCACTGTTTGCAGAGAGATTCTGGGAAAGGGAGATTGGGAAGGACACAGCCTTTAGTGCTCTGTCTTCACAACTGAAATGAACAAAGATAGAACATTCCAAACAAACTTCCCTCCATATTTCTCATAACAGAAAAATTTTAAAGACTCATTTTGGTAATAATCATAGATAATCTGAGTTTGTTCATTAGTGCCTGACAAGGAAAAAAAGAACAAAAATTATTCCTTGACAAGACTGTTGAACATGGCACAAGGATTAGAATCATTATGCATGTTTTTAGAGGACAGAAGTAGACATAATTCATTAAAGTTACAAAGCAGCAGATTTTGCCTTACTATGAGATAGAATTGGTGTGTGAGCTCCCTAGCTCTATGCACAGTGCATAGAACACACTAAGAATACAGTAAGGCTTGCTGGTTTCCACTCCCAATGTACTTGAGTTTTTCTCTGTCCTGGTATTTTTATAATGTATTATCTTTTGACTCTACTGTGCTTTGGGATATAGACTGTAAGATCCTTGAAGTTAGGGACTGTATCTTGTTCATTATTGTATCCTTAGACCTAACACAGAACGTGTCAAGTATTAGCACTTAATAAGCACTGTGGGAAGAAGGAAAGAAGAAAGTAAAGAAAGGAGGGAGAGAGCAGGGAAAGAATTACATCTGAGTTTTCCAAAAATAGAATGGAAGCATACTTTGCAACCAATCTTGGAATCCTGGTTTTATAATCACTTACTGGAGTTGTTGTAGAGTTGAATTGAAATTTATTTGGTGATAAAACCTTCCAGGTGGTATATTCATACACAGTATATGAAAAACTATGTATGTCTTACGATTTCAATTATTTACAAATTCCATTCAAATGTGATATTTACTTGCCTCCTAAAGTGTAAGCTGTTATTTAGTTGTCATAACATGGCTAATGAAATCCTTGGCATTGAGTTTACACACATCTTTGAAAAATATGGCACTGTAATTCTGAGACATAAATGCTCCATTAGACTTACGGTTTTGTAACACAGGAGGAAAACTCTAAATTACTCTTGCTACCAAAAAAGAACACTGGATTTGGTAGAACTACTTTTAGCTATGTTAATTTATACATATACCATGTCTGCCATAGAAGACTTCTCGAGACAGAGAATTCTCTAATTGTAGCCATTTTAATATACATCTTAAACTCACTTCAAGCTAACTCATTTCAAGGTAATCCTAAATTTCATTGTAATTTCATATAAGAACTTTTTCACAAACATATAGAAAAAGAAAGGTGATTGTTGTCATTATGAGAGGGTTGTGACACTATGATGTCAGTGGGAGTGAGGAAGAGTATGGGTCATTCACAGGTAACCGCTGAGCAATGTCATTTGTGTGTGGTTTCTTCCTTTAATATGCTACACCTATTCTGGCTTTGCCTGGAGTGACTCAGCCATTTTCTGAGCAGAATATTTTGTTCTGTCTCACCAGGAGATTCAAAATCAGCATACATGATTTATGCTTGGCAATACTTCTGAGAAAGATGAACAGATATGGTAATTCATTTGTTGCCATTATATTCAACAATCTGTTGATAAGTGGCCTTGTCACTCCAACTTCTTTGATTTAATGCATAAATCATAACGGTTTCAACTTTACCAAATCCTTATAGTTATTTTATTCAGACTCATGGTTTTTCTGATTCAAATAAAAGAAAGAAGGAAGGAAGGAAGGAAGGAAGGAAGGAAGGAAGGAAGGAAGGAAGGAAGGAAGGAAGGAAGGAAGAGAAAGAAAGAAAGAAAGAAAGAAAGAAAGAAAGAAAGAAAGAAAGAAAGAAGAGAAGGAGGGAGAGAGGGAGGGAGGGAGGGAGGAAGGGAGGGAGAGAGGGAATAAAGAGATAAGAGAGGATAGGAAAAGAAAGAAAAGAAGAAAGGAGGGAGAAGACAGGCTAAAGTAAAAAGAGAAGAAAGCAAGAAAAGGAAAATAAAAGGGGAAGTGAAAAGATAAGATTTTATTATTATTATTATTATTATTATTATTATTATTATTATTTTGCAAAGATACCAGACAAAAACAAAGAGGTTAAAATGGATGAAAGGTATAGTTGATGCTATGAGGTTCTGGATTTGGGTGCTTCTGACTGCATATCCAATTAAAATGCCTAAAATAATAAGGGGAATATATCATCTCATATAACAATAAACCTAGAGCATTGGTTCTCAACCAGGGTCAGTTTTGGCAGCCAGAGAACATTTAGCAATGTCTGAAGACATTGTTGCTTGTTACCACTAAGAGTAGGGTGCTGCTAGTGAGCAGAGGCCAGGGATGCTGCTAAGCATCCTATAATCCTATAATTCATTCAGCCAGCCCTGCACAACAAAATATGATCCAACCCAAAATGTCCACAGTAATGAAATTGAGTAGCCCTGACCTAAAGGTTGGGAAGTTCCAGACTTGGAAAATTCACACAATGTGATGAAAGGTCTGGTTTCTATCTTTCTGTCCTCTTGGCTTGTTCTCTCTTGTTGACTAACCTCATGATGTCGAGATAGCTGCCATGGCTCAAAGTAGCACTTCCAGATGCAATATCTCAGAGGAAGAGTAAGGGGGTGTTTTACTTGGCTTGTACTTTCCAAACCTCTTCACCACCAATATTAGTTTAAGCATATCATGATTTACCCCTTGAGCTTGAAACAGATTTAGATTTCTCTAAAGCTTGATACTTAAATACAATGTGATTGATTGATTGATTGATTGATACCAAGGAAGAAAGAAAGCAGTGGTTGTTGGAGAGAAAAACAACTTGTTTTCCTTGAGTATTAACATTCTGATGCTTTTATATGCACCCCAGTATTAGAGAAGCCTGAAAGGTGGTGTCAGCCTAAATGAAGAAGTCGAGTGAGGCAAGCTGAAGTTACTAGAAATTGAGTCTATTTGGGTAGAGCAGAGGAATTGCAATTTCTAAGATGCATGATATAGCAAACTACAGACAAGTCTATTGAGGGTTTAGGGCAGGCTGCACTTTATGGGCAAGGAATGCAAAAAGGGGGAAGTCCAGCTGGAGTCCAGCATTAAGTTCATTGGCTTTAGGATAGGGAGGGATTTTTGGCCAGAGGCAGGAGATCAACCACTGTTTTCTGTAAATCAGGCATTTTTAGGAAATATACATCTCTCAGTTGTTAAATTCTGTTCTGAGGATGCATGCGTGAGATTATCCATTTCATATCTCCTGCTTCCATTGAAGACTGAAGCCCTTTCACAGTGGGAGGATACTTCAGCCATGATAGGGCACTCTCTCCCCTGGTTAATGTTTGAGGAATGCAGGCAAAGGACACCTTCTGACTTTCAGTTTTGTATGTTTTCATCACTACTCAATGCCCTTATCCTTGACATTATTTCTTACATTACGCTAATTCCTTAAATTGAGTTACATTCTCATCTTGTTATCATGGAAGCTATTCTTATATTTTCCTATCCATATTGATGGTGTAGACCACTGCTCTTAACCATATGTTTCATAGTTTTAACTCTCAGAAAGCAATATTATGTTTTATTTATCTAAAGGGGGTCAGTTCACTATTGTCTTCACATCCTCATGTATTACCTACGAGCATGAACACCTCAGTTCTTATGAATCCTGAAAAGGAAGATGTAACTCTTGCTAGGTAACCTATATCAGTGCTCCTCAATCTTACAGCCATGACACTCTTTTTTGTTGCTGTGGGGACTTTTTGCTTTTTTTTTTTTTGAGTGGGGTATTATTTAGATAATAGGAATGAAATCTTTTTCAAAAACCTGTGATCAGTTAGCTTATCCAGGCAGGATCATTCTTTAAACATTGTAGCATATTTAAATTAACTGTGCACCAATTACATTTCAATAAAATTATGACAATTATGCAACGATTTATTGCAAAACGAATATAGGCAAAACTCCATGAAAGTTGTGAAAATTGGAAAACTATATTATTGTTCATTTCTGCCTCTCCTGGCTTCCTTTTTCACCCCAACAAAAGACATTAACCTCATCTTTGAATGGCCTGGGAATTCTGCTACATGTTGCAGTGACTGCATCAGATGGATCAGACTGCATCAGATGGGCAACTGGAATCTTAGGAGGAGTCTCATAATGATGAAAACTGACAAGTGCAGCACAATGCTTCTGTCTCCTTTCCCATATCCAGAGCAGGTATCACATTCAATTATGGCATTTTACTTCATTAACTTCATAAATAACATCAAAGGCTTTGCTAGAGTAGATCTTCACTGTCCAATGCTGCACCCACTGACCACGTGACTATTTAAACATAAAATGTTAACAGCTTTTTGAGTTTCACTGACATTCAATATGCTGCACACATTTAAAGTTTACAGCTTGGTAAATTTGACATGTGTATACACCCATAAAAACATCAGGACAATCCATCATCCATCATCTCCCCAAGTTTCTTTGTGCCCACCCCTCCTTGCCTATCCCCAATCCCCAGGCAACCACTTATCTGCTTGGTATTTACATAAATCAATTATCTGCTTTATATCTCCATAAATGAATTGCTTTTTGAAGAAGTATATAGAAATTAAGCCAAAGAATATGTACTATTTTACACTCAGCATGGTTATTGCTATGTAGAAAATCATGTTGTCAACAGAGCTGGTTTAAATTTTTCCTTTCCAATGGGGAACTAATTCTTTTTGTTGCCTTAGTGCCCTGAATAGAGCCTCTAATACAAGGCAGAACAGAAGGTATAAGAATCGATATCCTTCCTTTGTTCTTGATCTTAAGGAGAAAACATTTGGTCTCTCACTATTAAGAATAAAGTTGGCTTTTCATAGATGTGCTTTTTCATGTCTAGGAAGATCCTTTCTATTCTTAGTTTGCTGAGAGTTTATCAGGAATGGATTTTGAATTTCAACACATATTTTTGTTCATTTATTGATAGATGTGCATTTATTGATAGAATGTTAAAACTTTTTATAGATTTGTTAATATGGTGAATTACATAGATTGATTTTTGAATATTAAACCAACCTTTCATTCCTGAGGTAAATCCCACTTGGTGGTCATGTAGTATCCATTGTATACATTTTTTAATTCCAATTTGCTAAAAATTTGTTATCAATTTTTAAGCTATGTTCATGAGAGGTATTGGTTGATGATTTTGTTATACTTCTGTCTGGTTTTGGTGTTAGGGTAATGCTGGTTTCATAAAATGATATGGAAGTAGTCTCTCCCTTTTAATTTTCTGGAAGATTTTGGAAAAATAAACTTGTATAGTTTATTTTTTAAATGTTTGACACCAGTTAAGCCACCTGAGCTTAGAGTTTTCTTTTTTCTTTTTGTTTTTCTGAGGGCGGCAGTGTCACTGGCCCTCACATGTGGGATCTGAACCTGGGGCTGCTGGCTTCCCAAGCCAGCACTTAACAACCATGCCACTCGGCCGGCCCGATTAGAGTTTTCTTTGTGGGAAGGTTTTTAACTCTAAATTCAATTTATTTAACAGATATAGAGCTGTTCTGTTTATTCGTTTATTTCTTGAGTGAGCTTTGATAGGTTGGGTCTTTCAACTGTCTTTACATTGTCAATTTTAATGGTGTACAATTGTTTATTAAATTTAGAATAAATTTAATACAATTTAAAATTTAGTTTATCAATCATATTAATGAACATTAAATCCTCAACAAGTACGTATGGCTAGTGTATTGGACAGCACAAATATAGGACATTTTTATCACTCTAGGAAGTCCTATTGGAAACACTAGAGATGGCTATTAACAATTAATATAAGTTGCTTTTATGATGACACTCATTCCTAGTTGTTACTTATTAGTTAAGGATCAAGACTGGGAATGTGTCTGCTCTAGATAGGAAGTGAGATGTGCCTCCAAAAACCAAATCAGTTTTAAGGATGTTTTGATTTCTAATTATGTTTTTAATCTGAAGGATTAAAGTCACACACTCCTTTACTTTGATTTTATTCACTTTTGGTGTATGGTTGACCAGAGTGGATAGTCTTTTTAACATTCAGAAGAGCAAGCTGGCTTCACCTACTTGACTTGATAAATCCTAGGAGAGGGAAGTGAGGTAGTTCCACTTACCAGTGGTTTCAGTTACCCACGATTTGAAAATATTAAGTAGAAAATTCCCTTTGTCCAGTGTATCCATGCTGTAGACACTACTCACCCATTAGTCACTTAGTAGTCATCTTGCTTATCAGATTGGCTGTGGTATCACAGTACTTGTGTTCAAGTAATCCCAAAGAGCAAGAGTAGTGATGCTGGCAATTTGGATATGCCAAAGAGAAGCCATAGTGTGCTTCTTTTAAGTGAAAAGGTATGAATGTATACGAAAAATACATAGCACATATAGAGTTTGGTACTGTCATGCTTTTAGGCATCCAATGGAGGTCTTCGAATGTATCCCCTGCAGATAAGGGACACTATTGTAATTTTATTTATGTAGAAAGAAAAATACTTCTAATCTGTAAATTCTATACTTTGACAAAACCTCTGATTCTCTGTATGTTAGATCTCTGTAAAGTCCTTTGAAAGACTTTTTCTGACTTGAAAGAGACAGTTAGGCATGTATTTACAGTGAGCTGTCCTAAAATCTGTAAATCAGAATTTCCACAGTGGAGCCATCACTTGTTATAGGGATTGATATTTCTGAGCAGAATTTCCTCCTTGTTTCATTGGCATTTCCAAATGATTTGTTTCAAGTCATTTGCCCTGTTGATTACTGTGTATTCTAATTATTCAAACCACAGCAGGGCAATCAATTACATTTAACATCCTGACCTAAAGAGTAGGCGTTTTTTCCAGAACTGGTCTTCTTGAATGGAGAAAAATATTCTTTACAATTTAGAATTGGTGAAGACCTTTGCTTTTCTTAACTGCACGAGTAATAAGAGGCTCCTTTTCTATTCAATTAATTAACATTGCTTGATAGCTCTTTTTAGCCATCCATATTTTCAAATCCAAGAGATCCATTCTTAAAAACTCAATGTTTGTTTATTTATTTCCCTCAATGTTGGGTAATTTAGAGCTTTGATGCAAAACAGATCTGGATTTTAATGTCCTTGGCTGTGTTACTTAATGAATTTGACCCTCAGTTTCTGGGTTTTAAAATTGGTAATTAAACATATCTCATATGGGCACACTAAAGCATAGTAATTAGGAACATGAATTTTAGAGGCAACCAGATTGGTGTCCATAACTGGTGTCCAGATTAGGTTTATCATTTACTTAGCAATTTGATCTTGGAAACGTGTAAATCTAAGTTTTATCAGTTATAAATGGACACACACACATATATAATATATTATATACATATATAATTAGGATTGCAATGTGGGTTAAACATAATAAATGGCATTTTAAAAGTTCTTCTTAGCACAATGCTGATTTAACAAATAAAAATTATCCTTATTTCCCCACTAGCTTATTGTCAAGTAGATAACATACACTACCTAGCACTTAGTATGTGCTTGACAAATTTTACTTCTCTTCCATTTTCCCCATCAAATCTATTACCTTTAATTCAGGTGTTACTTTATAAAAAAACTAAACAGATTCAGCTCTTCATATATATACGAGGCTGGGCAATTAAGTTCACGAATTTATCCTAGAAAATGTGCTACACACCTCACTGATGAATATCACTATGGTCACCCTCAAAGCACTGCCCTTGGGAAGCTATGCATCAACACCAGTACCTAATCCACCCTTCAAAGCAATTTTGGAACTCTTTCTGGAATGGCCATCAGAGCTGTCATCATATTACCCTTGATGTCCTGAATGTCTACCTTTCAATATTTCCTTTATCTTTGGGTAAAGAAAGAAGTAATTGGAGGCCACATCAGGTGAGTAGGGATGGTGTTCCAATACAGTTATTTGTTTACTGGCTAAAATCTCCCTCACAGACAGTGCTAGGTGTGAGCTGGTGCGTTGTCGCCTGGTGCAGTCTTGATGCCATGAATTGAGCCATGACTTGTTGCCAAAAAGTTCAGGTCATCTAACTTTTTCATGCAGCCTTTTCAGCACTTCCAAATAGTAAACTTGGTTAACTGTCCAGTTGCTACAAATTCATAATGAATAATCCCCTCTCATATCAAAAAAAGATTAGCAACATCGTTGCAACAAGTTCATGAACTTAATCATCAGAACTTGTAAATCTTTTACTTCCTTCCCTTTTCTCTTTCTTAAGTCATGTTTGAATAATCAATTCTGGGAATATCCATAGATATTATCTTAGAGGTATCTAAATTGACAACTTTTGGTCTTGTCTATATGAAATATTTTCAGCAATTTTCATCTATATATTTCATGTTTATTTAACAAGTAGAACCTAGGTAGCTAGCCACACAAGGCATAGAGGAATGAAGGAGAAATACTCTTGAGCTATTACTTGTAGAGTATGATAAAGCAAGTACTGGGTAATGATGAAAACAAAAAACATTCTCACTTGGGGTTCCAGTGTAGTCAAAAAGTGACATTTAGAAGCTTAAAACTGCCCTTCCATTATCAAATACTACAGAAAATTTATAGGATTCAGTAGTACAGACCAGAAAGCATTGTCAGGTTAGAGAGAGAGCGTAGCAATCCCATAAAACTGTCAGAAAAAGCAGAAGGCCAAACTTGGAAGAGTAACTCTCTGCAAAAACTAATTTTCAACGTTAGAACCAGGTGAATAAATTAATGCATAATCAAAGACTAAGAACATCAGATAAATAGTTACTATAGCTGTGGAACAAGGAAGGGATAGACAGACATGAGGGACCAGGCTACATATAAGATACATTTAAATTTCTCAAACATGTCAAACTTTTTCCTTAATGGAATTTTATAGTCATACCCATTTCATACTGTTTATTTTCAGTAATTTTCATTAGTTATTGTATACAGGGTGTTACAATTAAGTACTTGAACTCATCCTAGAAAAAGTGCTACCTACTTCATTGCTAAATATCACTATGGTCACCTTCGAAGGACTCCCTTTGGGAAGCTATGCACTTTCGCCAGTGCCTAGTCCACCCTTCGAAGCAATTTTGGAACTTTTTCTGGAATGGCCATCAGAGCTGTCATCGTATTACCCTTGATATCCTCAAAGTCATCAAAAATGTCTTCCTTTCAATATTTCCTTTATCTCTGGGTAAAGAAAGAAATCACTGGGGGCCAGATCAGGTGAGTAGGGAGGGTGTTCCAATACAGTTATTTGTTTACTGGCCAAAAACTCCCTTTGCTTTTGTTCATCAGTGAGTTCCTTTGGGACCATTTTTGCACACACCTTTCTTATGCCAAGATTTTCAGTTAAGATTTTCCTGTTTCTCTATCGATGTTTACTTGGTCTGCTATGTTTCTCACAGTCAGCCAACAATTTTGACACACAACTCGACAAATTTTTGCAATGTTTTCATCAGTTCTGCTCATTACTGGCCATGCTGACCTCTCTTTATCAGTGATGCATTCTCTCCCCTCAGAAAAACGTTTAATCCATTTGTATACTACCATTTTCTTCATGGCATTATCCCCACAAACCTGGACTAACATGTCCCTGATTTCACTTCCACTCTTGCCAAATTTAACAAGAAATTCAATGTTTGTTTGTTGCTCTAATTTAAGCTCAGATGTTCTCTCAACAGCATACAAAAACACGCAACAATAACGAACGTCACTCAGCAAGACATCACCACATTTTGACCCAAACACAGCTGTGAGACTCTGATATACCAAGTTTTTGAAACCTTACCGAGCTGTTTGTACAGTGCTGCCAATGTAAGAGCATGGTGGCAAGTTCACGAACTTAATTGTCAGACCCCATAATAATATATATTTAATTCATATTACATAGTTTGGATTAATTGTTATTAACAAATTATTTTTATTTTCATGAAGTTCCAAACAAAAGAAGTCTTCCACATATTATTATACAGATATGCTTGACTCAGTGGACCTTACATAACGGTTAACAGTTAAAAATTCTGATGCTTATGTCCAATAAATAATACATTTTTAAATCGTCAATTTTAGTAATCAAAGACATGTATTTTTAAGTAAAAATAATATGCCTTATTAATTTACTGAATTTGCAAAAAAAAATATTTAATGATGACACCTATTGCTAGTCTGGAGGTAATGTCATGATTCCTTTCATATACTGCTATTGAAAGATATATTAATAAAATACTGCTGGGATGCAATTCTGTGATACATATCTATATTAAAATAACTTGTATTTTAAGATGTAACATTTTATAAGACTCTAAATTGAGGAAATAATGAGAGATGTGAGCAGTAGTTTATGTACAAAGATATTTATTACAACATTATTTATAATGTCAAAAATTGAGAACAGTATAAATGTATAACATTTAGAGATTGGTGGAACAAAGCATGATATATGTATATAATGTAATATCATATAAACACTTAAAATTATTGTGTTTTGGTATTTAATGTGGAGAAATTAGTAGAAAAAATCCATAGTGCTATCTTAATATTACTATATATGTTTTCATATGTACAAATATACACACACAGACACACATATACACAGACTGTATCATATGCTCTTATTTATATTAAATATTGGGTAAAATATGCCAAAGTACCAATAGCAGTTTTCTTGGATTGGAGACATTATGGGAAACCTTATTTTTTTCTTTCTAATTGCTTATGTTTTCTACCAGGAAAATATGCTGATTAAAATATAAAGAAGCAAACATTCTGTGAAAGAGAACAAGAGAGAGAGAGAGCAAGAGAGAGAGAGAGAGAGAGAGAGAAGAGAGAGAGAGAGAGAGAGAGAGCAATTGTAGTGGACTAAATGAGTTTAACAGGCAGTCAGTATGCCTTTCAGAATACAGTGTCATCTAGGTTGATTTCCTGTCTGAGTCTTCTACACCTTGCATCTGTTTAGCTTTGATTGTGGAGAAGCAGAAATTTAGAATCTCTTTAAAGGACTGTCTTTGCCTCATTTCTATAATCAGAGAGCAACGTGAGATGGGACCAAACTGCTAAATCCTGGCTAGCCCCCAGAAACTTGAGCATTTTTGGCAGCCTGACAATACCCTGGTATAAGTACATTGTTCCTGCTGCTCTCAATCTGGTTTTGCACTCAAAGCGCTATTGGTAGAGTGCCCAATATTTGAGGCTTTTAACATCCCAGGTCACCTTTACCAGCTTCCTAAAATGGTAATGTGGGGTGGGAAAGTCTGGCTTGAAGTACCACATCCATTACTATCCTAAACTTACTGTGGCTGCTGCCCTTCATGATTACTGGGCTGTGCTATTAAAGGCAAGGTATGACTCTGCAAGTTTATGATACTAGTCTTTCTGAAACAAGCAAATACCTTCTATTATGTTAATGTTTATTTAAATAACAAATAGCTGGCCTCTGGCTCTGTTTCATCCTCTTCTGTGTGTCTGAGCAGTTAGGCTTACAGTACTGGTGAATATTTTTATGTTCCTTCAAGCAGCCAGAACACCAGTTACTGCAAGATCGTCCTGACAGCCCTTTTAATATCTTATCACCTGATCCTTTTGTTTGAGTGCTTTGTAAATCCAACGTTTATAATTCTCACTTCTAATACAGTCATAAAACTCAGATGCTTCTTTTCAGAAGAGCACTCAGCTACAGAAAGGGAAAATTGTGTGAATTAAGTCAGGGAGCTTTTCAAGCCATCAAGTAAGAGGTCCTATACCATCATGACATTTCAACCCACAGCCTGGTGCTGAAACTTATCAATTGAGCTGATGAACTGTGTCTGCAAAAGTAAGGATCCAAGCTAGTCAAATACTTTTCTAAGCAGCTTACCTTAGCACAATCTATTTTTCCAAGCACCTAATCGAGGACATTTATTTCCCATGGTTGCAGTAAAAATGGAAATGTCAATGGAGAACAATTGGTTATTAAAATCTGCTCAATGTTGAGCAGGGAACTTGGAAGAAATCTTAAGCTTCACCCATTCACACATTTACAAAGGCTCCATCCGTTAGCAAACTCCTTTGTACTCATAGCTGGAAGCTTTTTGCAATAAAACACCAATAGTATCTGTCTTTATATGATTGCAGAAAGAAAGATGAATGTAAGTGGATACATGAAATATATGATAGTGCATAAAATAATTGTTAATGTACTTGCTATGACATGATAGTTACTAACAGTTTTGTTGTCTCAATGCCCTTTCCGATTGTATTCACCAGGGGAAATATCCCTGTGACCTTGTATTGAAACTAGCATATTTCCCATCACTTTACTCCTTACAACCTGATAGTAGATTTATGATTTCTTAAAGTTGCAAATGCAGCTTTAATTTAGAAATTACATGGTCCAGTCCAAGATATTAATTGAACATTTTCATCTTCATTAAAAGGTAAGATTCCTCCTTCACCTGCCCATGTCTCTAAAATAAAGACTGAGGTTTTGGTCCTTTATTCTGCTCGTCTCTGTCTTTCATGCAACAATGGGAAGGGCAAGGAAGAGGAGTTAAGGCCATAAGCTAGTTTTAAATCACATGATATCTCTGTGTGAAATCATGTTTATAATAATGAATCCTAAATTTGTGTGACTGGTTTGGATTTCTCCCTTACTATGTAGACTTTTATTTCTAGTTGCTTATTTAGCATGCCCATTTGGATGTCTAAAACCTTAAATTTAAGATGTCCAATTTGAACTAATCTTTTCCCAAAAATGTCTTCCATTTGCAATCAATCCCATCTCAGAAAATCATCTTGCCAATTTTTAAAGCCCAAAATCTGTGGAGTCATTCTTAATTCTTTTTTCCCCTCACATATCTGATTTGTCAGGGAATCCTATCAAAGCTACTTTCAACATACATTCAGAATTCTCCACATTCACTGTTATTAGTGGAGTCAAAGCCATCATCTTCTTTCATTTAGAATATTGTTTCCTACTTGTCACCTCGCCTTTACCCCCTACTTCTTTATTCTTTAGCAGCCAGAGTTTTCCTAGTTCAAAACCATGAAATGACTATTTTACTCACAGCAAAATCCAAAGTCATTACTACGTGTTTATGGTCCAACCTAATCCAGTTCCAGTATCTCTTTGGTTTCATCTATTATTAATTTTTTTTCTACTAACTTAGCAGCAGCCACCTTGACCTATATTTTGTTGTTGTTCCTTAAACATGCTAAGGAAATTTCCATCTTTTGTGTCTTTGTATTGACTACTTGTGCTTAGACAGCTCTGTCCCTGCTTTGTGCTTATCTCTATGGCTTACTTCATTACTTCCTTCACATCTTTGCTGAGATTGTTCACTTCTAAATGATGGCTACCCCAGCTATTCTGGCATTTCTGATCCCCTTTGTTCTGGCTTTTATTTTTATGTTTGTCATCTGTGAACCCCTGCTCCCCGCTAGCATGAAAGTTCTACGAGGCAATGATTTATGTCTGTCTTGTGTACTATACGTCCTAGCCCGTAAACCAGTACTTAACACTATCCAGAAACTCAACAAACATTTATATATTGAATTCAGCCATGTGCTTTCTTAGATTTATTGGAACTTTCTCAATGCCAGTGACTTTTCTTCAATAGTTACTTTGACCTTGGCAAATGTATTAGTTTTCTGGGAGAAAATTCTGAGATGTCCTAAATTAAATTGTAGCAGGCTGGAGGGTGAAAGAAAGAGGCAGAAGTTAATCAGTTAGCAACTGCAGGGGAAAACCAACAAGATTGCTTATGTTCCTGATCATATGTTGAAACTGTGAATTAACTTCCATGCAGCTATTTCTGCGATTATTGATTATCGAAAGAGAATAGCCAGGCACCACAAGCCACCAGATGGAACCACATCCCATTTATCTATGGACTTTCCAGACAGTTGCCCACAACCAATCCAAAGGAGTAAACACTCCTACATTACAGTCTATGAGGCAGGACCAGTCCTGCTGCACCTTCTCCCACCACCTTTATCTATAGCCAATATAAATACTTTCAAAACAACTTACGTCTTTCTATCAACTCCAGGATGGTGGACATATTGCCTTCTCCACCTACCTTCTTTTTTCCTTAAAAAAATTTTGTGTGAAAAGATTTCTCATCTTTGAAGGAACGAATAAAATTTAAATTCCTCATAGAAAAATTGTAGAGACTCAAGGAGATATGGATAAAAATCGCCTCGTATAAGACCTTGAATAATGTTCATTCCACATTAGTCCTCTCGTTGATGGCAGAGACTAGGTTTCAGACATTTTTACATGCCTCAGCAACTGAGATTAGGCAAGGTGCATAGAAGATGCTGAGTAAATGTTTGTGGAATGAACAAATAAATCCAGTGCTATAAACACACAGAACAGAGAGCAATTAATTGTGAATTCATTAAGATGATCATATTTACTTTCCTTTTTCTCTGTATTTACCAAACAACTTTTTCATATTAATTCAGTTCCCTAAAAATGTGCCTGCTAGAAAAAGAATACACTATTCATTTGGCTTGACAATTGGTCCATGAAGCAGTAATGTTTCTCACTATAAGTCAAGAAATTAGCTTCCAAGTTACTAATCAATCTCTAGTGAGTTTGATCAGCATCAGTTAGTCCCCTAGAAACTGATCAACCATAAATAAATGAATAAGGGAAAATTTGACATTGAGAAGTTAAGGATCAAGTCTTAGGTCTATGGAGACTCTACAAGGAATCATATAAGACACTAACAGCCTTCTTACTGAGAAATTGGTAAGTCTGAGTTTACCAATGTGTGTACAGAGATATCAGGGTTTGCCCTTTTCTTTTTATTTAAATCTTGCTTATATTTCTTAGGATAAACCTGCTACCAAATTAAATCTAAGCTCTTTATTTTTAAAAATTATTTTTTTCAGTTACTGTTCACATTCAATATTATTTTATATTAGCTTCAGCTATACAGCATAATATTTAGACATTTATATAATTTATGCAGTGATCCTCCCGATTAGTCTAGTACACCCCAGCACTAACCATAGTTGTTGCAACATTATTGACCATATTCTCTATGCTGTACTTTCCATCCCTGTGACTATTTTGTGACTACTAATTTGTATTTCTTTATCCCTTCACCTTTTTCACCCAGCTCCCCCAACCCCTCTCCCCACTGGCAACCATCAGTTTGTTCTCTGTATCTGTGAGTCTGTTTCTGTTTTATTTGCTCATTTATTTTGTTCCTCAGAGTCCACATATAAGTGAGATCATATGGTATTTGAAATCGAAGCTCTTTAAAATGACATTCAGGGCCTTACCACAAGCTGGTTCTATCAGTGGATGACTTTATTACCTTTCACTAGGATTCCTCTGTTCACATCAGCCAAACAGACTTCCTATTCCTTCTTCCTGTCTACATTTCCTCAGCCCTGAAATGCCTTCTTTACCTAATGAACTAAATAGATTAAACAATTTTCAAGGCCTAGTTCTAGGGCTTCGCCTTTCCTTTTAAGTCTTGGACTAATCTATTGTTCGCCCTAATTCTTATGCATCACCTAAAGTAGCTGCAAAGTTAAAACACTTAAATGCCCCTAGGATGAGATTTTAGCACTGGGTAGACTCTGAATCAAGTCAAACACAGAAAGTCTTTCACATGTGGTCTTTCCGGAAATCACTGATGAGTAGCATAATGATAACTTTTTGGGGGAATGAGGCTTTGAAGGAGCTCTAGATTTCTTTTGCTCCCTCTGGTATTAGGAGTGCTCACTGCTATTTTTCAAGGCTGCAAGGGATGGGACTAGAGCAAGTCAAAATACCATAAAGCTCACTGTCTTTTGTTTCTGATGTTTTTCAAAATCAGGATTCAGTTGACTGACTTTTTTTTTTTTTTTTGCCCGTTATTTCTTTTCTTTTATAAAAGGACAAGTTTTTGGAGGTCCTTACTGTACATTTGCACTGATATTACCTCTGATCCATTTTTAATTGTTTTACACATTCCATTCCCTTGTAAATATCCCTTTGAAGAAAGAATTTTACAAACACACACACATACACAACTGACACCTTGACTCAATGATTTCTGAGTTCTAACTATGATTGATCATTGTCTTTTTCTCAGTTACTGAAAAGTTACCTATAAAGTTGCAAATCTTTCAAGTGTTATTCAAGTATTAGATTTTTGGCTTTATAGTGTTTTCTGTTTTTTTGTTTTTTTGTTGTTTGTTTGTTTGTTTTGGCAGGGTGTATTTCTTGTGTTCTGTTTATACTTAAGGTCATGAATACTTTATTAGGCTTTTTTAGGGTGAATATTAAAATTAGTTTCTGTAGGCTGAAGTCATGGGGTGCTCTATACCATGAGAGCTAACTAAATTAATTCAACCCTGAAAGACATCCTGTGGGAAATAGGGATGTAATATGAATATATATAAAGGTAAAGAATGTATTAACATGAGGAGTTGCCTTATGTAGAAAAAAGAGTTTAAAAGTGTGTATTCAATATTGTCCAGGAAAGGCAGCTATTGGATTTGGTGGGCCCAAGCTAGCATATCTCTTGTGAACTATTCTCAGTTGTAGATAAGTTTGATACATTGCATTTACTGAGTTCTTAATAGCTTCATAAAACCAAGATGTTTCTCGCCTTTGGATTTTAGGCTTATCAAAAATATCTTGATTAATCAATTGGCTTCCTTGACCCCATTATTGTGGTAGGATACAAGGTTAGGTATAAAGTGGAGGGAGGATGGGATGTTGGGGTAGAATACAAACATTATATGCATCTATTATAAAACAACACAATAGCATTTCAGTTGATAGAATGGTCTTGTGTGATCAATTTTGTATTTGTCTACCACTGAAAATCAGATCATATCTGGATAAATAAGAAAATGCAGCTCTTGGAATTTAAGATGAAAACCCATACTCTGAGAATGTGGTGCCCCAAGAGGAGCTGCCCCTCAGACGCTTCGTCAGTGGCCAGCTGGTGATCCTAAATAACACCCCTGTTATGCATTACCAACAGTGAAATCAGTTGTTTTTCCCAGAAATACACAAGCAAACAAACAAAAATACCTCATCAACTGAATTTAACTTTGTGTGTTCTGGTTTCAATGACTAGGTAGGAAGAAAGCATTCTGGCCTGTCTTCCTTCCTTCTTTCCTTCATTTATATATATATATATATATATATATATATATATATATATATATATATATGCTCCTCCATGGGCCTCAATAAACACAGTCTAAGTTGAAAATATTGAAACTCAAAAATACTTTTAATATATGTAAACTACTGAACATCATAGCTTAGGCTAGCCTATATATGAGTGTATACACACACACACACACACACACACACACACATATTCTCTACAATGCTAGGCACTGTTTTGGGTGCTTGGTAGACAAGGCAGATATGTTTCTTTACTCTTTATATTCTAGCTAAAGTGGAGATGAAAGAAACAAGAGACCAACAAGAATTTCAGAAAGGGCTATAATAAAAACAAAACAGGGTAACATAATAGAATCTTACTGGAGGTGGGATTAATCTATTTTGTATAGATGATAATAAAAAGTCTCTCAAAGACAGTGATAGTTGATTAAAACTTTAACGAGGAAGAATGGGCCATGAAAATATCTGAGCAAGAGTATTCCAGAGAGAGGAAATACCTCATGAAAATATCCTGAGGTGGAAACAAGCTTGGCAAACAAAATTTTAAACCCATAAAGATTTAAATCAATATGGAATTAAATCCAAATTAACAATATTTTGAAAATTCTAATTATGTATTTGGAGTTGAGATTAACTCAGATGCGAAGTGCTGAACAGTCAATTTTTTTTTGGGGGGGGGTAAAGGAGGATGAATAAGATTTATATTGTTTATATGCCAGCTTTAGAATAGATTAAAATGTGATTTAGAAGGTTTATTTCCATGTTGTAATAAATATGTTATCCTTGACTGGTTTATGCTGGTATTGATAAAATAATCAGATATGTCAATTTATATTCACTTAGTTACAAATCAGCAAAGCCCAACTCAAGGTTGGGCTAAAGCGGAAATTTATTGGTTAAAAAAATCACAGGAACAGTTCAACACAAAACTGGAATAAAGAAAGAAATAGGGTTGAATCGCAATTACTAACAGGATTCTCTCTCCTTTTTTTTTTCTACCCACCACTTGGGTAGTGCATTTTCTTCCACTGTAGATGGGTTTTGCCTGAATAGCAATTGACATGGCCTCTGACAGCTTCTGAGTTTCAGGATTTTAAGTTTTAGCCACCAGCAGCTACCATTTTCTCTGACTCCCAAAATTCCCAGGTAAAGGCTCTGATTGGCTCAGTGTGTGTCCAGTACTTTCTCTGGAACAAGAAGTTGAAGCAGAAGTTGAGCAACATGAAAGCCTTGTAGTTCTATTGATGCAATTCAAAGAACAAAAGGGTTGCTTTATCCTGAAATGTGTAAAGAGTAGGTTGGGGGATTCTGTGTAGTTAAGACACGATATTTCATACACTATTTACCAATATTCATTGGAAAGCCAAAATCTACTCCCAATGTGGCTCTATTCCTGTCCACAACAAAAACAACCACCCAAACAAACATAACAAAAAGGACCAGAAAGCTCTTCTCATCATTCACTTTTAATCACAAGATTCAATGTATTTAGAAACAAAGTTAACATGGACAGAGGGAAAAATCTCAATATCCTAAAACTACCCAAATCAAATTTTTAAGATTGAAAGCAGATGTCCAAGTCTGAAAGATAATAAAATTAGGGAACTCCATCTACATGTGAATGGAGGCATAACTGGACGTCTACATGGGTCACTATAACAGAATACAGATGCTCTTCCATGGGTCTCAGTAAACACAATCTAAGTTGAAAATATTGAAACTTGAAAATCCATGTAATATATGTAATCTACCGAGCATCATAGCTTAGCCTAGCCTACCTTAAATGTGCTTAGAACACTTACATTAGCCTACAGTTGAGAAATTATCTTGAGTTTCTTCTCAAGGGTCATCACCTTACTCTTCTTTTCACCTGAAGCAGGAGACACAGAAGGGCATTTTGTAGACATCATGGGATGCAAAAGCACAATGTCCAAAAACTGCTGGCAGCAAAGTGTACTGTAGATATAAGTTGTTTACCCTTGTGACCTTGTACGTGACTGGGAGGTACAGCTTGCTGCCACTGCCTGGCATTATGAAAGAGTATCATATAGCCTATTGCTAGCCCGGGAAAATATCAAAATTCAAAATTCAGAGTTCAGTTTCTATTGAATGCATGTAGCTTTCACAAGAATGTAAAGTGGAAAAATCCTAAGTCAAACCATCATAAGTTGTGGACTGCCTGTACTCACAAAAATCCACTCCTTTCTGATCGCCTGTGAAAGAATTAATTTTATTTAGACCCGATACCTCCAATTATTTTAAGCTAAAATGTGTGTGCATTTCTCTTTCAAACTTTATTTGGACAAGTGCCTCAATTTTCAGCTTTCCAATGCCTGTAGTAGCTAATTTTGTGTCAATTTGACTGGGCTAAAGGATGCCCAGTTTGCTGATCAAATATTACCTCTATGTGTGTCTGTGAGAGTGTATCCAGAAAATGTTAGCATTTGCAACAGTAGGCTGAGTAAAGATCACCCTCACCAATGTGGGTGGGCATCACCAATTCATTATGGGCCTGAATAGGACAAAAATGTTGAGAAAGGGCACATTTGCTCTTTGCTTAAGTGGTGACATCCATCTTCTGTCTTCAGATGTCAGAGCTCCTGGATCTCAGGCCTTCAGACTCACACTAAATCACACCAATGACTTTCTTGGCTCTCAAGTTTGCAGATGGCAGCTTGTGGGCCTTATTGGCTTCCATGATTGCATAAATCAATTCCTATAACAAATATCTTCATATATATATATCCTATTGGTTCTATGTCTCTGGAGAACCCTCAGTGATACACGGCTTCACAGGAAAGTTAAGATTTATTATTATGTTGTTGAGCATTGTAGGTAAACGTGATAATTCAATTTCTAGAATGGAATTCTATTTGCCATTCTATACTGACTGTGCTAAGCCTGTTTAGGCTAATCACCAACTGTGCTCTTCATTTATGTAGTATGCTTTTTTTCTTTTTTCTTTTTTTTTTTTTGATATTAGTACTGTATCTACACTACACACTTAGTTTAATCTAAATCCCACAAAGGAGATAATGTTGAATATAACTCCAACCTTTAAAACTCAAAATATTTTTACTCATTATCACAACATCTCAAGATTTTACTGCCATAAAGATAATTTAGCGTATTAGGGAATTTGTTGTTTATTTTTTTTTTATTTGCTTAACTCTTCACATAATAATAAAGTGGTAGCAATAACCAATAAGAAAATTATGCAACACACAATTTCCTCCTAAGTAATAATCACACACCAATTACCTTAAGGGAGCAGTCTTATTCTTCTCTTATCTGCCCTTAGTTCCTTTAATTATCTCATTTTGGAAGCATATAAACTTTATAAAGATTTAACGTGCTTCAAAATACCATTCTAATTGTTTATATTTTCCTATTAAGCTCCACTAATAGAGTTTAGGAATTGGGAGAACAAATAGATAATGCTTATTCTATAGAAACTTTTAACTAAAAAATGTATTTCTCTGAGAGTACCTATTTAAATCACTGGGGGTTGGTCTGTGCTATTTTAATAGACCATTAAAAGGGTATTTCTTTGTATAATAAGGCTTTTACACTAGATTCTTTTGGCATGACAATGGAGAGATATCTAATCTAGATAAAGTTACTTCTACTATGCCCCAAACTCTGTTCAAGGAAGAAGTCTCTCAGAGCTGCCTCAGGTGGTCAGTGTATTTTGTGTATCATGTGTTCCTGTGTGTGGTTCAATATGATTTGCAAAACTATAATACACTTCATAATTTGGAGGGTCCATTGTTTGTTGTAACTCCACTGCTCCGGAGCTATGATTCAGAGTAGATTAAGGAAAGACAGTGGTCCCTGATGGAGGTCTGTTGTTAACTGATCTAAATCAGTAAGGCAGCCTACAGGGGACGACCCTGAGTTTAGAGGCAGGAGGCACTGCTCACAACCTGACCATTAGTAGGTTGTTTTAAGTCCTCTACCAAATTTTAGATTGCTTGTATACTTACTACTGAACAGACACAAAAAACTTTCATTTCTGTAATGTGTGACACTCTACAGCCTCAGGCACTCCAGATGTACCATGCTTGAGTGTTCTTTCTGAAATGGACTCCAAGTCAGCCCCCTTCTAATTGAATAAGGTAGTAGGAACCAGGAGGACTCAGATCCCAAACAAGCTCTAGACTTAAAGTGGTGCTTTGAAAGTGTTGAGCAAATGCACTTAGCAGATTTTTATGTGATTCGTGGACTGGCCCTGAAGCTCAAAAAATATTTCTAGTCAACAAGAGATCTTGAATGCCACTTACGAATATTTTTACCAAGGGGGGGAAAACCAACTTTCCTTTTGTCAGTTGACACCTTATATTATTAGAATATATTTAGGATAAATATTTGAAATGCTGACATAGTCGTTTTGGAATGTGGATTCTTAATGGCAGTACTTCAAACACTAGCTAGCTGTCCCTAGAGTGCAAATTCAAGTTAATTTGCACACATAAACATGCACAGGATACACAACCCTAAACACACATCCACACACAATATACTATTATTTATATGGAAATATAAATAATTTATATTTCCATTTTTTTATGGAAGTAAATTGCCACACAGAAATTATAACAAGGCAATAAAACCAAATCATATTTCAGGGCCTCCATAGTCTAGAATTCTTTACAGTTATCACCTTCTGTCCCCTCAACAGAACCAAATGTTACCTCCTCTTCTGTGTATCCATAACCCAGGGCACGCTGTAATAATCTGGGTTCCTGAATGCACTCTACTTGCAGTCTTTTACCACTGACCATGAATGCAAGTTTTGGCCACAGATAAATTATAATTGAAAGAAAATTATGTCTAGTGAGGGGCTCTGCAAACTGCAGCTCAGGAGCCGCATGCAGCTCTTTGGGTATGTACAGGTATGTGGCTCTGACACAAAATTGAAAATGAAAATAATGGCTTGGGAAGCCAGTGGCCCCGGTTTGGTCCCACATATGAGGGCCAGAGACACTGCCCTCAAAAAAAAAAAAAAAAAAAAAAAAGAAAAAGAAAATGAAAATAAAACTATCATAGTTTCATTTATAACATTTTTAAAGGATATTATTCACATAATGGTGATTATGTAAAAATATATTTATGGCTCTCAAATAATTTTTAAATTGTTGTGAGGGACAGGATTGGCTCTTCTGTCTCAAAAGTTTGCCGACCCCTGTGTTAGTGGTTCCTGTGATTCAGACTGTATTCCTTTTACTATCTCTTAATTCTTGCTAATCAAGAACAATCGTTGGGGTGGGTGGAAGGCAGCAGGAGGAATCAGAAGAGTAGAGTTGCCCTTTAGTTACATAGTATCAAACAATTAAATACCAAATTTGACTTTTGCCCCTCTCTTACTCTTTCCCTTTGATTTCATTAAAGTATCAATTATACAGCAGGTTGGGTTGGCATTGAACACAGAATGAAGAAAAGTATGGAGACATAGTCACTCTATTCCTGAGACTCAAATATACAAATGCTTTTTGGTATGAACCCTAAATTTCATTAGTGTAGCATGTCTTTTATGACACTGGCCCTCTAAAAATGAGATTTCAGAATGCTCTTTTTACTTTTGTAATGCTGAGAATGAGCTTCTAGAATAGTTTAATCAAAAACTTCCCCATGGCAACAGCAGGTGGCACATGCCATAGCATCCTTTCTAATAGTTTGCAGGAACATCTCTCACTGGATGTGGGAGGTTTTGAATCACGGTCATGAGCCTTGCTCATTTTTGTATCTTCACCACTGAATACTTAGTAGGTATGCAAAAATATACATTGAATAAAAGAATAAATGAATGAATAAATGAACCAATAAATATCATCTTATGGAAATGAAAGAAAAGTAGAGTGATAAAAAAGCCAAATGAGATCATTTTAATTACTGACTAGTAAGGGATAAATTAAATCCACTTTCCCCCCACCAACAGAAATAGAAAAATGAGCATATTTTTACTTCTTTATTTAGAAACCTATATCCTTGAAGATCAGTAGAATCAAACACTTAATTCTTCTTGTGAGGATGCCTGTAAGTGAATTTGGTTAAAAATAAAAGTAAAGATTTATTATGTCACTCTTTCTTGTTTTGAGCAGCCAAATATATACTGAGATGTGACTTGAGGGAAGTGAGAGAGTGAGGAGTGAGGATATCTGGGTAAATACTGTTCCAGGCAGATGAATTGCAAGGGCCTGGACCTCAAAGCAGTGATGGGGTCAATGAGTTGGGGAAAGTAGAGGGAGAAACTCTCAGAAACCATACTGGGGAAGGACTTGGTATTTCACTGTGAGTGAGGTAGGAAGACTTGGTATTTCACTGTGAGTGAGTGAGGAGTTTGAGTAGAGAACTGTAATAATTGACTTACATTTTAAAAGAACCATCCTGGCTATTGTGATATCAGGGTAGAGACACAAGAATGGGAAGTCAGAAACCTGCTAAAGTGCACCGGAGGTGGGGCTCTTGTTGGAGGAGATGGAAAACAGACGAAAAAGATCATCTAAGGAAGTAACAAACACAGAACAACACTGATGCGATAGAGGATAGCAGCTGGGAACCACTTTTTCCACTTAGGTAAGGTCATTAGTGTCAGTCTTTCTTAGGAAGTAGCATTTTAGATTAGGGCTAAAGATGAGAAAACCCAGCAGTATGATTATGCAGGGGCAGAGGATTCTTGGCCAAAGAAGAGCAAGGGTGAATATTACTCAAACAAACCACCTAGATAGCGCTCAATGACTTTGCAGCCAACATTAACCCATCAAGCCAAAATTTGAACCTTTTACTGTAGTTCAAGTTTGGAAGGCATGTCCTGTAATGTGCACAGGTTTCAGAGCCAGGCTAATTTGACTTCATTTCACAACGTTCCCTTTATCAATTGTACGACCCGAGATCAGTCACTAAACTTCACTGAGTGTCACTTTCCTCATTTGAAAATGGGGATAATAAAACCTACCAGACAGTGCTGTCATGAGGAATCAAGCATAGCCTACATAAAGTAACTAGCATGTCTCCTGATGTGTATTTTGTGTTCAGTAAATATTATTGCCTCTTAAAACAAAGAAAAGGAAAATGTGTCATAACTAAGTGAGACCAAGAGGTCTTTTCTCTGGAATAGACAATGCTAACCTGGACCACAGGGAACTTCCCTGCTACTTCTCACTGTCTTGCTTCACGTACAGATGGGTTCTGTAAGCCACTGTTAGAGGGGATGGGTGGCTTTGCCTGATGGTTGTACAGCAGGAATGATGAGTGGCCCTCCTTCTTTAGCCTAGTCTTCTTTATGGGTGACAGCTCACCTCTAAGTAGGATGCTGGCCTAGGGAGGAGGGTTCTTTGACAAGGCGAAGAGGAAATATCCCAGACACAAGTCCAAGACATGCAGAGAGTGTGCGGCCACCACTGATGTGATATTAAGGGCTAAATGTCTGCAACAAAACTTATTATTTTTTATTTAACACAAAACCTTAAGCTTAGTGATCTGTAATTTCAAAGCCAAATATTAAATACATGATTTCAAAATGTTTGTTATTTTACTCTGAAAAAGTATTTTTAACACTTCAGTAGTGAGTATGAATCTGTCGATGCACAAACTCTAGTGCTTAAGGAATGTAACCTTCGGTTTTCTGTAACTCATTAGAATTCTGTTTCAAGGCCTCATTCTCCTGATGACAGGAATTAAAATCTCCATCAGTGTAAGGTTCTGCTCCTACCCCCACCGCCAGGAAACCAGCTAAGTTCCATACCTCATGTTGCAGGGCACAGCGAGGTCTGGTTCCTGACTGCCGTCTGTCCATGCAGATGTCTTCTATGATATCAGTCATCTGGTCTGGTCCTGGGTTATCGATTCCTGCAGATTGTTATGGTGCTATCCTTTGTTCCAGGTCTGACTCTCTCTGCAGCTTCAGAGCCCATTTTGGGAGCATGAAAAACCATTGACTGCTCCCCTTACTCTGATGCTATGGAAACCGAGGGATGGAATGAGCAAAGGGCTGTTTCAGGCATGGACCATACAGCCACTTCCACTTTAGTGTTTCTGGGGGCCCATTCCCAGGAATCTCACCCACTTTTCAGTTCTCTCAAATTCCCTCTAATTTTCTTCTATCTAGACTTTACTGCTCAAAGGCTACAAACTGCATTAGGCATTCTGCTGGCTCATCCTCTTCCTTGCAGTAGTAACAAAAAGATGCTCAGCTGCTCTAATTAGGAGAAGAGGTTAGGGAATGAAACATATCTTGGGAAAAAAGCATTGATCAATGGTTCAAAATATTACTTTGCCTCATTTCTATTGAAAAATAATTGTGGCATGACCATTGTTTATGGAGAAAAAAGTGCAGTGAATGAAATACCTTTTATCAACTTTAATCAAAGGTGGTCGTAAGTGTGTAGAGAGGATAGTCACTTCTTAAGCAGTGAGAGGGTCAGTTTTCATTACTATATTTCTAATGTGTCTCCTGAGTTTGCTTTCTCAATGTGCTTTTAAAGAAAACTTTTTGTGAGTGATTCAGATCACCATGTTTTAAAGATTGCCTCCATCTCATATTCTCAGATGGTTTTAATCTAAATCATGTCCCCTAGTCAAAAAAAAAAAAGTGTCACGAGCAAATTGGTTTATATTTATTTTGCACTGGCAGAATATGGTCCTGGAGATTATGATAATGAAAGACTCAATATATACTGTATTAACACTCTTTTAGCTAAAAGCCACAGAAACCTAATTTAAAATTCTGGAGCTAAAAGGAAAATATATTATTGGGCTCACATATCTGGAAGAAGCTTGATTGTGCATATCAAGATACAGTAACACAAATGATATTACTGGAGTTTTCTTTGTTGTCTGTCTACTCTGTCTCCAACTTTTAGCTCTTCCTTCTGCATGTAGGTTCAATTCTCCAACTTTCTGTGGTGGGAGAGATGACCAAGCTTATATCCTTATAGCCCATGATTCAAAAAGATAAAGGACTCTTTTTTTTTCTATTCTTTTTTTCTCTCAGTTTTCAAATATCAATGATCTAGGCTTATACTTTCTTGGGTCATGTCCATGCCCAATCACTGTAACCAGAGAGATGGAGCACTCTGATTGGCTGGCTTTAATCACATGATCACAGCTATACTTAGCTCCACCAGAACCACAGAGAATGTAGGAATAATTATTCCTAATAGAAAAAGCAGTTTATTGTTACTCGGAGAATGAAGAAGGGCAGCAACAACAAAACAGGTCTCACTCAAAATGGAAAGAGGAGGGTAGATAGACCAAGGTTCTCTTTTAGTGTTTTGTCCAAATCTGTTTTCTGGGCTTTGACCACATTTATGATGGTCCATGCACTATGATTGAAGACCTATACTACTCAAAGTGCCATGTAAGAAAAGACAATGCCTATTTCCATATTGCTCAACTAGATTTTCACCTTGTTTTTATAGATACTGTATGGATTTTCTCATTAAGACATATTTTGTTATTTTTCTCCTCCTCCATTCTATGTCACCATATATAAAGGGGCTTTTGTGACTAAGCTTGCACAGGGTTGAACAGGCTAGTTACTAAGCCAGAGAAGGTGGTAACAAATATTTGTTTGGGTGTTATTTGATCTGGTATTTTTTAAAAAATTTTTTCCATGTTTCCTTGGAGGTAACCTTATTCTAGGTGGGGAAAAAAAAAGGAGCTGAACAGTAGAACCCTTCATCATATATCATACTCACATCTCAGAATTAAGTTCCTCTTCCTCATTTTGTTTCTCTGGCATGACACATGCTCCTGCCAAAGTCAGAATTATCGGTGATATGGAGAATGAGACAAAATCAGATTTACTGTAGACTGTAGAGAAAGTATCTCCAAATCAGGCAGAAAATGTCAATATCATTGACCTCAAGGGAGATATGTGGTTTTTGCACAATGTAGCTTTGGGCTCTTCAGCCAGTAGCAAAGCATCAAAACAGCAGCAGAGAGGGGTTTTTCTCATGATCAGAATGTAAAGTGCCATCATTGATCCAGACTTAGGAAGGACTGTAACAGTTCCAAGGCCTTGCAGACAGAGCTAGACATAAACCCAAAAATCTGAAATTCCAGCCCTGGCTCTTTCTCTGCATCTCTGAGGGTTCTTGCTTAATTACTGGACCTATTTCTGTATCACTTCCTTCTTTATTTGATATAAATACGATGACAGTAGTTGTCATGGGGTCTGGATTAGACATTGCTATAAGATTTCCATTAATCATATCATGATGATTAGTTTTATGTATTAATTTGATTGGGCTAAGGCATGTCCAGATAGCTGCAAAACATTATTTTTGAACTTGTCTATGAAAGTGTCTCAAAAAGATATTAGTATTTGAATCAGTAGACTGAGTGAAGCTCTCCCTCACTAACCCCTATGGGCATCATCCAATCTACTGAGGCTCTGAGTAGAACAAAAAGGTGAAGAGTGTGAATATTTTCTCCGCTGGAGCTAAGATACCCATCTTTTGCCCTCTGCCATCCCTGCTCCTGGTCCCAGACTTTCAGATTAAGTCCAGGATTCATACCATCAGTCCCCAGTTCTCAGGCCTGCAGGTTCTGGCTGAATTATACCACTGGCTTTCCTGGTTGTCTAGCTTGCAAATTGCAGACCATGGGAGTTCTTGGCCTCCACAACTATGTGAGCCTATTCCTATAATAAATATCCTCTTATCTATATCTATATATCTCTACATCTATAGATATACATCTATATGTACATCTATGTCTATATCATCTATATCATCTATACCTATCTATTTCTATATCTCCCTCTCTATATTATCTATATATCCTATCAGTTCTTTGTTTCTGGAGAACCCCGAATAACACAAATATTATCATTTAATAGTTCTTACATGATGTATGTACCTTTCCAAACACTTTCACATCTGTTATGCCATTTAAGCTTTTCAACATACCAGCCAGGAGAATATTTTTATTCCAACTTTTAAGAGAAAAAAAACTAATAACTGCAGAAGTGAGGTGAATTCTCTTTAAGCCTTAGAGTAACATGGAAAGTTCCAGGACAAAACCTCTGTTTCTATACTCTTGACACAGTATTTGTTCATTTCCTTCTTTTTAGTTTTGTTATTATTTTCTATTGTTCTTGTATTTTCTTTGCTAGTAAAGCCTTTTTTACTCTAAAGCCACAAATTTATCTTTCTTCTGTGTATTAGGTATTTCTTTATAGAAAACTACAATAGCAGGAGCTAACATTTTATGAGCATTTACTACATAGAAAAAATCTATGCAAAGTGCTTTACACTCATTATCTCATTTATTTCTGGCTGTAACTCTATAATTTAGGGACTATTCTTATTCATTTTAGATCAGGAGATTGAACCTTAAAGAATTTAAGAAACTTGCTTAAAGTCACACAATGATAGTCTGAACTCTTAAATACTCTGAGATATTGCCTTTCTGATCTACAGCAGCTGCTTTCCAGTATCTCTTTCCAGCTTCCTCAGAAAAGGTAAATTAGGCAGTTTACCCATAAGATAGAGTTACTTTCTCCCATATGCCAAGTTGTTTTCCTGTATTTCCACATTGTTATCCCCTTCTTCTTTTAGTTAAGGTACTCCAATTGAACATATCTATCTTACTTTGTTCGTTTTCAATTTAACAGAACAAAAAAAAAGTAGGAATTTTTTTTTTTTAATTCATTGGTTAGTAAAATTACATAGGTTTCAAGTCTACAATTCTATTGGGTTGTCAGAAAAGTAATGACATATTTTTTCTATGTTCTGCATTGCAAAAATGCATCATGACTTTTTCGACAACCCAATATAATACATTATCTATATATCACATTGCGTGTTCACCACACAGTCAGTTCTCCTTCCATCACCATATATTTGAACCCCTTTACCCTTATTTACCACCCCTCTTCCCCCTTACCCTCTGGTAACCACTAAACTATTGTCTGTGTCTGTAAATTTTTGTTTCTTTATTTGTTTGTCTTCTTCCTTTATTGCTTTCAGTTTTATATCCCACATATCAGTGAAGTCATATGGTTCTTGACTTTTTCTGTCTGACTGTTTGGTTAGCATAACAATCTCAAGATCCATCCATCCATGTGGAAAACCTTTTGAATTCCATCCTTTCTATTAATAATACCATCTGACTTCTCACAATTTCCCTGGAGAATATTGTCCATGTCCAGGCTTTCCCTTTTACCTAAATGCTGGCTGATGACTCCTCAGTATAGTATCTTGAGGGATATTAGGAAGGCTGCTGATTAAAAAAAAGTACACGTCTAATAAGTTTGGAAGACAGTGCTCCAAGAAGGAAATCTTAGCTTATTCACCTTAGCCTAATTTGAATTAATGTGTATGATAGATAGGAAGGCTCTAGGTAGGAGCCTAGTAGCTAGAGTTAGATGACCTGCTATGTCCCACTGAAATAAGAATTTATCTGCCATGCATGTTCTACCATTCTTAGTGACCTATAAATTACTTATTTCCTTGAAATCTCAGATCCTTGCCTGACCCCCCACCTCTCCTTTTCCAAAATGCCATATATACCTAATTTTGCCTTACTGTCTTGGGAATTTTCATGATTATGTGAATTCTCTGTGAGCACATATTAAAATTGTGATTTTTGGGCCAGCTGAGTGGCACGATGGTTAAGAGCTGGCTTGGGACGCCAATGGCCCTGTTTCAGATCCCACATATGAGGGTCAGTGACACTGCCCTCTAAAAAAAAAAAAAAAATGTGACTTTTCTCCTGTTAATCTGTCTCTGTTAATTTGATTATTAGCCCAGTTAGAAAAATATTAGAAGATGAGAGGGAAAGTACTTTTTTAGCCTTTTTTTTCGCCCTCATAAACACCTATTCCAAGAATTCCAATGATCCCCAAACCAAGTATACATAAAGTAAATAATACCAAGACATCCCATAATCAACTTGCTGAAAAAACAATGATAAAACAAAAATCTTAAAAGCAGCCTGAGAAAATTAATACATTATATACAGAGGGACATGATAAGAGTCACAAGCAGAAGATAAGGTAGAATGACATTTTTTTATGATTAAAAGAAAAGAACTCTTAACCTGGAGTTCTACAACCTGCAAAATAAGGTTTAAAATATAAAAGTTAAATAAAGATTTTGTTTTAAAGAGAAATAAAGCTGAGAAAATTCCATACCAGTACATCTGCATGCAAGAAATTTTAAAGGAAGTTTTTCAGGCAAAGGAAAGTAATACAGGATGGAAATGTGTATCTACATAACAGAATGATGAGCATGGGAAATGGGAACTGTGTGGGAAATAAAACACAATTTTCTAACTTTTAGTCGCCTTAAAAATGGTTGATGGTTTAAAGCAAAAATGATAACAAATGAGATTTATAACTATGTAGATGTGAAATGTATGATAAGAACACAAAGGAGATGAGGGAGGAAATGGAGGTATATTGTTCTAAGGTTCTTATGCTATATCTGAAGTGCTATAATAGTACATGAAAATAGACTGTGATAAGTTGAAGATGTGTCTTGTAAACCCTAGAGATAATTGAAAAAAAATAATAAAAAGAGTTAGGGCTAATAAGCTAAAAGGAGATAAAAGAGAAACAAAAATATTAAGTTAATTTAAAAAAAAAACATAAGAAAAGAAGGGAAAAGACTATTCCAACAGTCTAGGAGAGAGATAAATTCTTGGATTGTGGTAGCGGTACTGGATGTAGTGAGATATCACAGAGTTTGGGATATAGTATAAAGTGGAGTCAATGTGGTTTGTTAAAGGAGTGGATGCTATAATAAATGTGAGACTGAGAGGAGCCAAAATGTCTCTCAGGTCTTTTAGGCAAAGCTAATGGTAAACAGAGCTGCCATTTACTGATATCAGTAACAGTGGGAGAAGGACACATTTATGAGGTAAATTTATAAGTTGACATTTGGCCATTTTATGTTGAGATGTGTATTCAAGTGGGGATGTGGAATAGGCAGTTAGACATTTAAGTCTCTCATCCAAGAGGAGAGATGGTGCTGAAAATACACATTTGGAAGTCATTCATTAAGAGGTATTAATTAGGTCAAAATGGTTTGCATGGCAGAAAGTTATATTTTTCCTTTTATATAATATAGTTATTGGAGAAAGTTTTAAGCTGGGAACTGACATGGCCATATTTGCTTTTTGAAAAAGAAACTGCTATGATAGTCTTGTGAATTATATTTTGGGGATAAAAAAGAATGTAGGAATACCATTTAAGAAACTTTTTCCAGAAAAAACAAAAAAAGGAGATTAGGGCTTATACAAAGGCAGTGACAATGGTTGGAGGAAATGGTGTAAATCTGAGATATAACGGGGAAGTATAATTCACTAGGCTAGGTGACAGATTAGATTTCAGAGATGTTAGGTGGGAGTAAATTCTAGGAATTCTGTCTTGAGTAACTAACTGTGTGGATGGCTCACTGAGATGAGAGACACACAGGGCAATCATGTAATTTGCCATCTAAACTGGGACACTTTTAAGAATAAAGGGGCAACTCATGACATAGTGATAATGAAGGGGTACAGGAATAAGAACAGCATTCGACTTCCAGGGTTGGGGGTTGGGAGTGGACGTGAAAATTCCGGTTATGGGCACACAGTTTGAAGGGATTGTATGATATCCAGGGATAGATAGCTAACATACCATTGGGTAAATAGGTCTAGGCGATGATGAGTGGTTTGGACTTCAAGTTGTTTTACAGAAAGTTGCTGAAGTCATAGAAATAGACCCTAACAGTTTATAAAATGAGACAACTAATGAATTGAGGATTGATTCTTGTCCTTTTTTATGTCTTGGTTTACAGAAGCTGGGAATATGTGTGTATGTGGCGGAAGTGGGGGGTTGGGGAGGAGGGTTGTGTTGCATAGTGACAATTTACACCAGATAGTAACAGTTGTATTGAGGAAATTCAGTATAATAACTTGTAAGAGGCTAGAGGTAATACAATTGAACCAGCATGATACAAGGACATGTTTTTTTCATGAAGTTCCAACACAATTCAGCTTAATCTCTCCAGAGGTCATCTAATTTTCACATGTGATAATGAGAGCTAAAATTTATGTGGTGCTTATGCCAAGCACTCGAAGGGAGACAGAGTTTGCCACACCAAAATATGCCTTTTTAGGATATTGATTATTTTAAGTTGGTTATTTTTAAGACACAAACGACTCAGGAAAAACCTGGGCCTTCCTCCAACTTCCTAAAAGAATTTAGGTAAAGGAACTGCTCTAGGAAGGGAGCCGTCATCCTAGATAACTGTAGTTTAATATGATCTAGGTGTGATAGGGAAGAATCTAGCAAGGCTTATTTGATCAATGTCTCCTCTGTGTCCCATTGTCAAAGATCTAGCAAATGCTTATTTATTAAACATTTTCTTTTCCATCTCCATGTGAATTGCCTTCCTGCCTTTTGAAAATCCCGTTTTCTCCTTAGCTCACTATGGCATCTGAACCCCAACTGCCTAATTTGTCCTTGGGCCCTGGAGTCTTAATGCATACATATGTATGCAATTAAACTTGATTATTTCCTCTGTTTATCTGTTGTATGCCATTTTATAAGTATTTCACCAGCCAGAAGAACTAAGAGGGGAGCGAGAGGAAATTTTACCCAACCCCACATACTGTTCTAGGTACTTTATCCACATTAACTCTTTTTTTTTTTTAAAGAATAATTAAAGTTTATTGGTGTGATAATTGTTAGCAAAGTTACATCGATTTCAGGTGTATAATTCTGTAATATGTCATGTGTGTATCACATTGTGTGTTCACCACCCCAGAGTCAGTTCTCTTTCCATCACCATATATTTGAACACATTAACTCTTTTAACACGTCTGCCCCATATGGGAGTATGCTATTATTTACATCTTCTGGTTGAGGAAAATGAGGCTTAACAACTTGATCATAGTTACAAAGCTAGTAAGTGGGGTGTCGGGATAGGAATTAGATGATCTGACTTCTGAGTTAAAGCCTCCTGATCCTTGACAGTAATCCTGCAGGATTTTAACATACTGATTCAGAGTCCAGCTTTCTCTCGTTTGTTTTTCTGTTTTTTTCTAGCCCCAAATCCATCCAGCACGATCTGGCCTGACATTACAGGAAGGATTTATGTTTGACCATTTTGTGCCTCACCTAGTTTTTCTGCTTACTACTCAGAGTGAAAGCAGGGGAAAAGAACACAAGTGTGTCATGACCCGTCTTTATCTCTTACCTCTCAGCTCTGACACCCAGACTGCATTTGCTGACATAGCTCCAGGAGGGGCAGTTCTCACCCCAGGCGCAGATTTCATTGCAGGCCCTGTTGGCTTCAGAGATCCAGCTGGCCTTCTGCGCCCTAACACTAATCCACGACAGTCACAGACCCAGATCCTCCTGATGGAAATGTTCCTGACTCAAGTCATAATTAGAAAGGACGTCACTCCTGAACCCGAGGTTACTAAGCAACGGATAAAGAATCAATTGAATGTTATTGGCTGCATATTCTGGCCTACCCCTGCATCCATGCTGCTTGTTATAGAGGCTCTTGGCTACTTTTCTTCGTGTCCATCTGCTAAGATGGCAACATGCCCCCTTGTTCTGTATTTGGATTCTTGCCTATGGTCATGGCTGCCAGACCATGACAGACAGCTGCAGATCAACAGAAGTGTTAGAGCTTTTCTAGCTATATCTTCTTTGGCAGCCACAGACCTTGTAAGATGTAATGCACACCTGTTGCATGTCATCTGCCAAACAACATAGATATTTGAGAACGGAATTAAGGGAAGGCAGCAGCCATGAAGACAGGGTTCACCACATGTGAAACTTGGAGTGTCAAAATCACCCATGTCTTTAATGGGAGGACAGGTCCATGCCAGAAAGCACGAGGAACGTTCAGCAGAACAAGGGGTGCTGAGTGATTATGAAATCTCAGACAAACACAGACCATGGAATAGCAGGTTCTCCTGTGAACCTTCTCCAATATGGGCAACTTGCCAGAAGCATAATACAACAAGGTCAAGAGAGGTCTGTGTAATGAACTCACTGGCCTTTATCATAGCTAAAAAAGATAATAATAATATAAAAAATAAAGATCTAAATTCTCTCCCTGTGTCTGAAACCTATGGAAAATGTTTTCCTGCAGCATTAGTTCTAGTCAATTGAAGCTCAGACAAGTGTACTCATGTATATTGCTCAAGAGTTTCTTTATTTTATTATAAGATGTAGAAGAGATCGGAATGGGTTGCAGAGGAGATAACATTTTAGAGACACTTTACTCATGTCAACATTTCTGAGCATCTACTGCATGCTGAATATTTTATCTGAATACATACATTTACTCTTCATACCAGCAGCTCTATGAAATAAACATCTTTACCACATTAATAATGTATAATGATAATTATTAATTAATACATTCTTCTTATTATTAAATTATTATTAATCCCAATAACCTAAAGTCATTTTGTGAGGTTATTTAATATTTTTGACCCCTAGGTATGTAAACTTGAAGCTTAGGAATAATCAAGGAATTTACTAGGTATAGGTAAAGTGTCAGGCAGATTTAAAGTAAATGTATTTAACAATTCTTTTCACTTAAAAGAAAATATATTTTGTAGGCTTCTGAGTGAAAAGAGAGTTTTTGATGTTACATATTTAAATATAGGCTGGATTTTTAAGTTTAATATTGGCAAGGGTCATGTCTCTCTTGCCCATTAGTATAGCCCTAGTGCCTAGCATAGGAATTAAACATTGAATTTATTGAACAAATAAATAAATGAATGGTAGGATCAGAGAGAATTGGTAATATTGCTAGTTTATTTATTTTAAAATTAATGTTCGACACACACACACACACACACACACAATGCTTTGTTTTTTGTTTTTTGTTTCTTCCCTTAGGAGAAGATGCTGAGGCTAGAGAGACCCATTAGGAAGAAAGGATAATTATAGTCCAAGTCAGAGAAAACAAAGGCATGAACCAAGGATGTGCAAGTGGGACAGGGAGCAATAACTGATGTACTAGTATCTTCTGAAGAAGGCTCGAAGGCTTGAAGTATGTGTGATAAGGCAGGTGTGAGAAAGGAAGAGCAGTTTAGGGTGACTCCAGGGAATCCAGTAGATGCTCTAGGAGGCAGATTAATGTCTTGAAAATAAGCATAAAATAGCTTGAACTGTTTTGAAAAAGGAATACTTCTCAAAACTTGGTCTCAGGTCTGGACGGCTCAGACAACAGTGTAGAGTATGGGCAATTGAGTCCCATGGCCTTTTCACTGTGGTTCCTCAGCCCCTCAGAGCCAGCACTGCTCAGAACACAGCACCTGCATACCTTGAAGACATTGCATGTTCAGTTCTATCCCATCACAATAAAGCAAGTCACATGAATTTTTTGGTTTCCCAGTGTATATAAAAGTTATTTACACTATACTGTAGTACATCAAGTGTGCAATATCCTTATGTCTAAAATGTACACACCGGGCCGGCCGAGTGGCGCATTGGTTAAGAGCTCGTTTTGGGATGCCAGCGGCCCTGGTTCAGATCCCACAAATGAGGTCCAGTGACACTGCCCTCTACAGCTAACAACAGCTCCACCTGGAGCTGGGCTGTGCAAGTCCCAGCGATGGTGTGGGCTGCAGCCCCTGCTGCAGTGGGCTGCCATAGGCTACAGTGAGTGGCCAGCAGACAGCGTGAGCTGCCAATAGCTGCGGTGAGCGACCATCCAGAGGCCAGTGACCGATCTGCCTCATCTGGGAAGAACTCAATGACGACACCAACATGGGCCAGTGAAGCAACGTCCTCTGCAACTAGACTGAAGAAAAAGACAGCAACTTGTCTGTTCCCCTTCCCCGATTCCCCAACGCTGTTCTCCCCCAATTCCCCAATAAAATCTTAAAAAAAAAAAAATTCTCTCTCTCTCTCTCTCTCTCTCTCTCTCTCTCTCTCTCTCTCTCCCTCTCTCTCTTAAAAAAAATGTACACACCTAAATTAAAATACTTTATTGCTAAAAAATGCTAACCATCATCTGAGCCTTCAGCAAGTCATAAACTTTTAGCTGGTGAAAGGTCTTGCCTCAATGTTGATGGCTGCTAACTGCTTAGGGTGGCTAAAGCCTGGGTTGGCTGTGGCAATTTCTTAAAATAAGATAATAATGAAGTTTGTCACATTGATTGACTTTTCCTTTCATGCTGTTTGATAGCATTTTACACATAGTAAATCTTGTTTCAAAATTGAAGTCAGTCCTCTCAAACCCTGTCACTGCTTTATCAGTTAAGTTTATGTAATATTCTACATCCTTTCGTGTCATTTCAACAATCTTCACATCATCTTGGAGTAGTTTCCATCTCAAGAAAACACTTTCTTTGCTCATCCATAAGAAGCAACTCCTTATCCATTCAAGTTTTGTCATGATAACAGCAATTCAGTCACATATTCAGTCTTCATTTCTCATTCTAGTTCTTTTGCTATTTTTACCATACCTGCAATTAGTTTCTCCAGTGAAGTCTGGAACCCCTCAAAGTCCAAGAGGGTTGGAGTCAACTTCTTCTAACTTTCTGTTAATGTTGATATTTTGACCTCTTCCTGTGAATCACAAGTGTTCTCAATGGCATCTAGAATAGTGAATCTTTTCCAGATTTACAATTTACCCAGATCCATCAGAGGACTCACTATCAATGTTATCGAACCCCAACGTATGAGTCCATTTACCTGCACACACAGGCTGAAAGAAGATGAGTGAACAATTTATATTAAAGAAAGGCATTTATCAGGACTGATGTCAGAGTTTGTGTGAGCTCATTATCTAAAAACCCAGCTCTATGCTGACAGGTAACCAATAGGTTATATAGGGAATGATCACAAGACACTGTGGATTAGGGGCTTTGGGGTCATGTTAGGAGCTGATTCCTCAAAGGTGAGGTAAGGATAGTAAATAATTTCCTCAGGTTTTGAAGAGAGCTCTGCTGTCAGCTCTAGCATTCCTCTGTCTGGTTTCATGGAGAGGTAGTAGAAGGGAATGTTTGGACCTTTGGCTCAAGGGGCTGAAACATAATTTAGATCAAGGTGTTAACTTTGGCCTGCCAGAGGCTCAAACCTTGTGACCATTCATTAGTCAGGACCAGGCTATTGCCTTCGGCTGCCTCAGGGGTTAGTGATTATCAAGGGGGAAAGTTAAATTCCATGAAATGTGCAGAGAAAAGAGAGAGAGAGAAAAAAAAAAAAGACTTCTAAAGCTACAGTCACAAATCAAATCAGAATTGTGAGGACCCTCAGTTTCACTGACAGCAGCTATAGCTTTACAAAATGTATTTCTGAAATAATAAGACTCAAAATCAAAACTTTTCTGCAATCCATGGGCCACAGCATGGATGTTTTGTTAGCAGGCATGAAAATAAATTTATTGTCCACCTTGGAGGACCAGGTGCACTATCATCGATCAGTAATATTTTGAAAGGAATCTTTTTTTCTGAGCAATGGAGCTCAACAGTGGGCTAAAAATATTCAGGAAATCAAACCTGTGCTGTCATCCAGGATTTGTTATTCCATTTATAGAGCAGAGGTAGAGTAGAATTAACATAATTTTAAGGGCCATAGGAGTTTTGGAATGGTAAATGATCACTAGCTTCAACTTGAAATCATCAGCTGCATTAGCCCCTAACAAGAGAGCCAGCCTGGGCTTTGAAGCTTTGAAGCCAGGCACTGACTTCTCTGTAGCTATGAAAGTCTTCGATGGCATCTTCTCCCAATATAAGTCTGTTTCTTCTACATTGAAAATCCATTGTTCAGTGTAGCGACCTCATTAATTATCTTAGATAGATCTTCTGGAGAACTTGCTGCAGCTTCTACATTAGTACTTGCTGCTTCACCTTGCATGTTTATGTTACAGAGACAGCTTCCTTCCTTAAACCTCATGAAACAGCCTCTGCCAGCTTCAGACTTTTCTTTTGTAGCTTCCTCCTCTCCCTCAGCCTTCACAGAATTGAAGAGACCTTGCTCTGTTAGGCTTTGGCTTAAGGGAATGTTGTCGATGGTTGATATTCTATCCAGACCACTAAAAGTTTCTCCACATTAGCAATAAGGGCTGTTTCACTTTCTTATCGTTTATGTGTTCATTAGAGTAGCACTTTTAATTTTCTTCGAGGACTTGCCCTTTGCTTTCACAACTTGGCTAACTGTTTGGCGTATGTGGCCTAGCTTTCCAACATGGCTTTTGACATGCCTTCCTCACTAAACTTAATCATTTCTAGTTTTTGATCTCACCTTTCTTTCACTTGAACATTTAGAAGCCCTGGTAGGGTCATTAACAGGCCCAATTTCAATACTGTTGTGTCCCAGGAATTAGAGAGGTCTGAGAAGAAGGAGAGAGATGGGGGATTGTTGGTCAGCAGAGCAGTCAGAAAACATAATATTTCTCAATTAAATTTGCCATCTTATATGGGCATAGTTTGCAGTTCCCCAAAACAATTACAATAGTAACACCAAAGATCACAGATCACCATAACAAATACAATAATAATGAAAAAGTCTGAAATATTGCGAGAATTAACAAAATATGATGCAGGGGCACAAATTGCACAAAAGCTTTTGGAAAAATGATGCCCATAGACTTGCTCAATGCAGGGTTGCTAAAAACCTTCAACTTGTAAAAAAACACAATGTTTGCAAAGCACAATAAAGTGAAATGCAATAAAACCAGGTATGCCTGTGAGTTCTCAGTGGAGGCAAACTGATTGAGGAAATGAATGTGTCACAAAGTTTCTCTGGAGGCTATGAGTTCTTGGAAACACTAACAGCACCTTTGTATAATAATAGGAAATTACTAAAGACTGTGGATTCCTAAATCGATTTAAAGATTGTGACTACAGGCTTTTCATTTTTTCAAGGTTTAGGATTGAAGCAAAACCAAATTAAATGATAGCTGCCAGGAGAGATCTTGTTTTCTGTAGACTGGTGACATTTATTTCCCTGTCTCTTTAGTATTACATTAAAGTTTCTATTAGTTTTTTGGTTTTATTACCGAGTTTTAAATGAGAACATTTTAGATGACATTTTCTTATGAGGAAGTTTCTTGCCATCAGAAAGTGTAACTAATCACTAAGCATCTCCCAATTTATCCAGATAATGTTTCCCAAGTTATCCCACATTTTTTCAATAATTAATGAAGCTGTGTTAATGAAATGGTATGGTTTATTTCCTAAGAAATACGACTTTCAATTGAGCTATGATAAATGTGTTCTCCTAGGCTTTCCTTTTATTTATTCACATTGCATTGTATCCTATATATAGTTGACAGTCACCAAGAGCCCGAAGGACCTGAATCATTCACTGAAAGTACTGGGGCAAAAAATAAAAGTAGAAAAGATTGTTGTTATTTTTTTCTTACCAGAAAAGAATGTACCACTGAGATTAAGTTGGTTGGAGAAGAGCGATTTTAAGACCATTCCTACTTCTTCTATACCTGGACTAATCTACTAATTGTACTGTAATCCCTGACAGTTGCTTTCTCTTTTTTGTAATGCAAGTGCCTGATTTCAGCTTTGATTGCTAAGGCATCCACTTACTTCAAAGATAGCTATCGCAAATAAACACATTGCCAGTCACAAGACTAAATAAAGACTTGGGCAGAGTCCCCGCCTCCTTTGTTTTAGAGATCTTGGCTGATTTCAATAACTGACCATTTGAGCCACTTGATTTTTTTGTTTGTTTGTTTTTGTTTTTGTTTTCTTTTTCCTATACTTTAAATTCTTGCTCTTACGTTTTAAATTCACCAATTAAGAGTGAGCCTGCACCTACCCTTGACCCCAATAAAAGTAGAACTGCAGGCCTCACTCTCTCTACCTGTCACCTCTAGTATCTGTAAATAATAGTAATAATAATGATAATAATAATAATAATGAGGAGGAGGAGGAGAAGAAGGAGAAGTTTTTCTCCCCCAAAAGTTTCCTGATGGTTATTGCTGGATGCATCTTGCAATCATAGTAAGAACCACAAGGGCTGGTCCAGCCATATCATTGGTTATTGAAAGGCTGATACTGTCACACAACACTGTTCCACCAGTGAGTCAAGTTCATTCCCTCTTCTGTACCTTTATTCAAGTCACTCTCTACATCTAGATTATCCAATTCTTAATAATCCTTTAGCACTAAGTTCAGTCAACTCCTTGTGCCATTAGGAAATTTTCCATGCTCAGTACAATCCATAATACATCATTTGTTCATTCACTATTTATCAAACACTGGTGGGCAAGTGATTGCATTGTATTTACAACTCATATGGTAAGCAATAGACTAGAAGGTCGGGAAAAGTGCTTTTATGGAAATAAAATAGAGGTCCATCTTCTTTCCTACTATTTATCATTTTTGCACTTACATCTTGCTTGTCACATCTCTTCTGTGATTTAACTTTTGTAAAATCGAGTCTTTATTTTCACAACAGTAAAAAGATAGGATGGATAATATGAGTGGGTGGAATGGAGAGTATGAATAGAAGGTTAATTATTGGTTAAGAAATGCAGCTCATCTGTTCATCTAGCTAGAATTTAGGGACTAAAACACTGGATGGCTTCTGTGGATTTTATTTTCTTTCTTTTTCTTACAGAAGAAGATGAAACTAGTTCTCATTAAGAACCAGTGAATATTAAGCACAAGTGTGTGCACATCCACTCATACCCACCTACCGCCTTCCCCAGCCCTAACATACACATAGTGAATGAAGAAGAATCACTACATGGGTTAGTGCTTTATAAAATGAAGGGAAATAAATTCCAAGTGGATCCCCTGACATCTCTTTATAATTTATTGTATTAGCTATATAATAATTATACATTATTATACTATATTAACTTTTATGTGAGAATGATTTTAGCCTTACCAGAGAAGGGATTATTCCTCAAGGTAGAGTCATTCATTTGGTCTACCTTGTAGATATTTGGTGCTGTCCAAAATGTCCATGAAGACATGTGTCTCATGCCCAAAGGTCCTTGATATTTAGTCCTGTCCAAAATACCCACAGAGATATTTGGTCTATGTATGCCAATCCATCTGCCTCACCCCATGTGCCATTACTAGTTAGGCTCCCAAGGCAAGAAGAGTTATTTTTGGCAATACAGCCAATAATCAATGGACCAATAAAACATGATAGTATTTTTTATGTATTAATTCTGTAAACCAAAAGTATAAATAAATGTTATGGGCTATTTGAACCCAGGGATATTTTCCAAGCATGGATATTTTTGACAGAACCAAATAGCAAGGACTTTTTTGGTATTAATTAAATATCTCTATGAACATTTTGGACCCAACAAAATGTCCTGCAAGGCTGTGGAACTCTGATAGTCAACTAATTAATGGCAGATGCCACCATTAAAATGATAGCTATAAAGACAAGCTATCACCTTGCCTAAGAGTTAGAACATAATTTTTAAAAATATGTCTTCTGGTTTATTATATGAAACCAAAAATTTATGAGAATAAAATTTAGGCAGAATTGTGACACAATTTCATAGTGGTTGTGTTATGGTGGTATAATATTATTTCTTTTCTTGTTGTCTAAATTTTTCTGGTACATGTTTTTTTGAAATCAAGTCATAATCCTGATTCTGCCACATACTAACTCTGATATTTTCAGTAAGTCATTTATTCTTTCTAAACCTGAATATAATAATAATGGTATTATTTTAAAATACTAATGGTAACTTTCTTATAAAATTATTTGAATGATAGATGAAGGAAATCTTTGAGCCTCATAGCTGATACATAGTAAGTGCTCAAAGTATATTGCTATAACAAATTCTTAATAACAGAGGATAAAAGTTTTGAGGTAAAATTACAAATTACACAGTAAAATTAAACTATTTAACTTATCCATTCATTTTAAAATTTATAAATTCATTCATTCATTTACTCAGCAACTATTTATTAGGTACTATTATTTCCTAGCATTGTTTTAGGTGCTAGGAATATGGAAGTTAAAAAAAAGCACACAAAACCTTTGCCCTCATGAAACTTAGAGTCTTAATAAATTTGTTTTGATGTACATAAATACAGTAAAGTGGAAATAAACAACCATAAAATTGACAAAACCAAGCATCGGTGTATAGGTGCTGTTATGAGAAGTACATTTGGGTGTGAGAGGTTTCCTTGGCATTCCTCAGATTCAGGTGTCAGCTTCAGCAGGTCACGAGAGGATGATATATGCCTTATAGTCTGGGGAGTGGTGAAAACAAGGGTCTGGGATGCTGACATATTTCAACTGGGCTCAAAGTCCTTTAACAATATTTTATTCTCCCATAAATGAAATTTCTAGGTAATTTAAAATCTTTATGCATCTCCTTCTAAAATTCTTTCTAAGTAATATGTTATCTGTATAAGGAGGAAAGGGAGAAAAAAAAGACAATCAATAAATAGGAACAAAGAATCATGAATCAGAAGGGGCACAAGTGAGTTAGAGGAGCTCAAATGAAAAGGAGCAAGACAGCTGTCAAGCCTCAGAAAGGGAGGGCAGAGATTTACATTTATGAGGTTTTTCAAAAAAACCTATCAGACAACCTAATTAAAACCACAAATTTTAATTGGAATTAATTGGACTGGGTATTTGAATGAAAGAAGTAGGGGGTGAAAAGCCTTTCCTCTCTTCTCTCCTGTCAAACACACTAATGGACGATGAAGCTCGGGCAGTTAATCAGGGTAGAACCTCCAGCTCCCTCACTGACTCCAGTAATGTCAGAGCTAAAGGGTTTTTAGATAACCATCACACCATCATTAGATAGATGAAGGCACTAAGGAGAAGGATAGATACGTGACATGCTGAAGGTCACCCACAGTGCTAATAAGAGAAAAAATTATGTGTCCAATTTCCCAAATTAGAACTTTTTCAAGCACACACCATTATAGCTGAAGGGTGTGTGTGTTACCCAAGGCACACACAGAAGAGATTTTCAGGTCAAGTTCATTTAGAAACCAGGACATCAGGTTTCTAAATGTCTGGAAAGAACTGTTTTGATCAAGGAATCCACATAATTAAAATAGCATCTGAGAATTCCTTGTAGCTGTTGCGAATGAGAAATGGTTACAGAGAAATGAGGGAGAGAGTGATGAGGCGAGCTTTTGATTTTAAAGGCTAATGCAAGGTCCAGTGTGCATACATCCCTAAGGTGACCTCAATTGTTTCATCTCTTTTCTCTCTATGAAGGACATAATGTGCTAAATTGTATAATTACTGTTTAGCAAAGTGATTTACTCTCTCTGTTTTGATATAAAGGAAAAATAATTATTTCAACAAAGAAATATTAATGAAATGCAACAGAGGAGAGGAAGTTCTTTTTAATAAATAAATGATATTCAAATGGTTAGATACCCAATGGAAAAAGAAAAAAAAAATTGACACCCACCTCACACCCTATATAAAAATTAGTATGAGATAGATCATAGATCTAAATGTGAGGGCTAAAGGAAAACTGGATTGTGGTTATAGAACATTGGAGAAAAACATTGGACCGTGTTTCTGTAACCTCAATGTAGATGAAGATACTAAGCATTAAACAAAAACAAGAAAAAAAATGATAAATCCGACATCATCATAGTTAACACTTTGTAAGTGGGCATAAAAAGCTATATGATGAGTTTACTCGTTTCCCACATACACTTTGTAATCGGGCATAAAAAGCTATATGACGAGTTTACTCGTTTCCCACATACAATGTGTTAAAAACTACTGCTCATCGAAAAGCACCAGTAAGAAAAAGAAAAGTCAAACAATAGAAGGGGAGAGAATACAATATAGTTTATAATACATGTACCTGACAAAGCACACATATCCAGAAAATATACAGAACTCCTACAGATAATAAGAAAAAGACACCATCTCTCCATCCCATCACAAAAAGCTTGAACAGACACTTCGAAAAGAAGACATCCAAATGGACCATAAGCATATGAAGAAAGTGTTTGATACCATTACTCACAAGGGAAATGTAAATTAAAACCACAGTATCACTGTACTTCCATCAGAATGGTTAAACATTAAATACAAACAAAACAAAACCAAAAACGAATGATACCAAATGTTGGAGCAACTGAAGCTTTCATACATTGCTCTTAAAACTGTAAAATAGCTGTAATATTATATTTTGGAAAATTTTCTAACAGTTTCTGGTAAAGTTAAATGTACATTCATCCTATGAACCAGTCATTCCCCTCCTAGATGCATATCTAAGAGAAAAGAGTTGATGTCCACAAAAAGACTTGTGCAAAATGTTCATCGTAGCTTTCATTGTAAGAACCCTAGGATTAAAACAAGCTAAATGTTTATCAACAAGAGAATGAAGGAATAGGGACAATGTGATACTATGCAGCAACAAAAAAGAACAAGCCACAATATGGATGAATACCAAAAAACATTATTTTGAATGAAGTAAGTCAGACACAAAATAGTACATACCATATGGTTACGCTTATTTGAATTTACAGGAAAGGCAAAATTAATCTATGGTGAAGATATTAGAAGTGACTCCCTCTGCTGTTTTAGTAGTAGGCATATTGACTGGGATGGGCAGGAGGGAACATTCTGGAGACGGACATGGTGTATAAATCTTGATCTGGGTACCGGTCATATGCCACATACAAAGATAAAAATTCATAGAGCACTGCACAAAACAGTACATAAAACAGATTTTTGCAGACTACATGAACATTATACCTCTATTGAAACAACAAAAAGAGAAATAATCACATGGAAAATTTGAAATGGTAAAAAAGACACCAAGATAGTCTTTTTGGCTCCCTCCTTCTCATCCACAGGCTGAAAGCTTTTCCCTTTCTCTCTCCATCCCCATTTTTCTCTCCTTTATTCTTTCCAATTTCCCTTCTCCTCCCCCTTCTTATAAGGTGATTACATAGGTGAGGTATTGTTTTGTCCATTGGCTGAACCAACTTTATGGGAAAAGGGTGATCTAAAGAGAGTCATCCTAGGCAGGTTAACCATATAATGTATTGCCCAGAGCAAGACACATCTGAGAATGTAAGGATGCTCTAAAAATAATTATATATTTTCGAAATATTTATTTCTTATCCCCCAAATTGTTCTTAGTATGCTTAAAACATTTCAAAGTTAAATTAAAAAAATAAAAATAACATATCCCTGAATGCTAATGCAAATAAACAAATGTCACTGAACGCTTTATCATGTTGACTGAGCATTACAAAATAAGATAAGCATAATAATTATTCTTAGTACAGTTTCACATACTTTAATACATTTCTTGACGATACCTACCTTTAATATTGTGTCATTGATTTATTTTTTCTGAAAACTGTATTTTAATATAGTCTTATTAAAGGTTTGATAACACTGCCCAAAATCTTCTGGTTAATACATTTCAAATTGCTGAGGTCATCAGTTGACTCATCTTTGGTGGATCATACATTAATTTTAATAGGAAAAAATAATCTCTCTTTTGTGTACAAAGACTTGGTAGGCTCTGCAAATTGTTCTAAATAAGGTAGATTCTCAATTCATATCTTTGTTTTGTGCTGTAATATGTGAATAGTTCTGCCCAAATATTGGTACTATATTCTTTTGCATCTTTGTTCAGACTATATCTCCTCACATATTTTTACAAGACAAAGCTGTCCAATTAAGTTACCACTATTATGTTTATTTTTGCAAGTTTCAATAAAATTGGATGTTTAACATGGTAGGCCTTCTCCATTTCATTCCAATTTGGTATAGAATATAAAAATAATTAAAAGTAAGAGCAGCATCAAAAGGCTTTTTGATACATTAAAGTGCATTATTGAATTTCAAAATTATATCTGTGCACCATTTGAGTTCTTATTCTTTAATTTGTTCAGTTCCTCCTTTGTTATTCTGTGTTATCATTTTGTTGGTTTGTGCTCCATTTATTGAATATATTCATTAGAAATTTCAAACTGATTTTGAAAATAAAAAACAAGGTACCAACATTTACAAGACTTTTTTAAAAATAAAAGTTAAATAATATTAACAATCTTATGTTTATTTACAAAATAGTCCTTAGAGTCTCATTTGTTTTTAAAATCCAGTTAATGAAGAGCAGTGTAGAGAGCAAGCATGACCTGAGATCTTGAAGCATTGTTTTTGTATTTAATATCAAATTTGTCTCAAACATGTTGTATTTTAATTACTGTGTATATGTGTTTCCAACTATCTATTTTGTGAAATTATACATACTCACATACATGCAGATACATAGAATTTGTCAGCCTTTAAATTGCAACTTTTATTTGAATTGGTAGAATACCGGTTTAATACAAAGTGAATTATATTTTTATGTACAACTAATTCTATAAGTATGTTTCTCTTCCATACATCTCTAAGAACATTGTTTTCAATCATAACATTATGGTCCAAAAAATACCTATTCATATTGTCATAACAACAATTATTTCTCTTAAATGTTTAACTTTTAAATTGAATTTGTAATACTCTTCAAACTTATGTCAGGTGTTTCATCTTCCAAAAAGCTTTGTTTTGATTCCATGAATTGGTTGAAATAATTGAAATATTACTGAACATAAATGAGTTTTTACCTAAAGTATCTGATGACATGGATATAAAATTGCCATTATTTAAAACTGCAGAATGCTTTTGCTAATGGAGCCAACACATTTGTTGGCCCATATTTTTTGTATATGCCCAAGAACACTTGGAATTGAAAATGAGCAAATTTATTTTTGAAGAATAGTTATTTGATCTAATGCTTCACAGAACAATATATAAACAAGTGTCAGCCAATGTTAAATTATCATTTTCAGGCACATTCTTTTTAATGAATAACTTTTGAAATAGACACTGATTTTTCTTTCCACGGATTTATGTCTTTATGTTGTCAGTGGTATTGCTCTGACCTCCATGGTAGATTGTAAATACTGACAAATATTTTGCACAACTCACATATGCATAATGAACTTTTGTAAGAAAAGAAAATTCAGTTCTTAAATTTTTTTTTTTTTACAAACACCTTTTCATTTTTTTAACTCATTGCTGCCAAAGGATTTATTTTAAAATAAATGAACATATTTTTAAACAATAACATGAAAAGTTTTAGATTTAAACCATATAAAACCATTGCAGCAAGAGTATTCTGAATCCTCTATCTGGTCTATGGCAGGATTGCCCACGTAATATCCCTGGATTTCTACTAACCCTACTAACTGGTGATCTGGTAAACTTATACACTGCATGCCATAGCACAGTAAAATTGGCTAAGGTGTCCAGTAGCTGGAAGGTATCCCAGAATCAAATAACTGTTCATTACTACCTCAAACCAGAAGAGTTAGCTGTTCCTGGCTGCTTGGTTCTGAGGTCCCTTTGTTTTATGAATGGCTGTTCTATATGTTGTCCCTGAAATGGAGCTCTTGGAAAAGACCATGAAATGAGAGTGGGATTGTTGCTGGTTGTATTTCCTATTTATCTTCCTACTGTAGTGAATATTCTGTTAATTGCCCATGTGGCTCATGCACAGCAGATGCTGAGGGTACAAAGTGGAGGGAGGTCTGCCAAGTCCATTCTAGTACACTTTCTTACAATAACTAATAATGAATCTTCATCAAAAAGGAAGAATATGGAACACAGGGTTAACTAGATAGGAATTTAGACACCTCAAAGGGGACTCTTTCAGATACACTGAGATGCATGATTACTCTAGTGTGGGGACCTAGGTCAAGCTGGGAAGGTTATCATGTTAAGCATTACCTGGGAATATACTGAACCAAGGAGGACGGAGGAAAGCACAGCTAAGGGAAGGAATGAATTGACTATGTAAGGGATTAGAACATGCATCAAGCTATAGAAAGGCTGATAAAGTATGGGAATAGGCATTCTGATCATTCTCCAATTTAGAGAAAGGTTCAGAACACAGTGAAGAGGGTGTGGCATGGCATACATGTACAATAGGAAGCGAAGTACATGAACCCTAAGCATGAAGTAGGATAGAGCAAGTTTTAACAATACCAATACCAAAATAACTTATTTATTGAGACACTACATGGGACAGGCACTCCACTAGGTATCTAATCAAGAGGTACTGGGTGAGATTTGCATTAATCTCTCCATGACACGTATGAAAAATATGGAAATAAAAGAGGAGTAAGACACTACTAGAGGAAAAAGCTTTAGTGAAACCCAGATCTGTTTTTCTCCCAAACACACATGCTTTCTCCTATTCCTCTCTAACTGCTCCTTTCCTTTCATAAGGAACTAGACTGCTTAAACTTTATCACTTAAGAGCAACCCTGAGCTTTCCATCCCAGTATTTTTATCCTCCTTCTCAAATTTGACCTTTATACTGACCTAGGCTTGGATTCAAAGCAGTCGAGTCACTTGTTTATATCATTGCTCACTCCTTTATGATCTATGCCTGTTTGAAACGAACTCCATCCTGAGGTCACTCATTGAAATCTCTAACTTTCTGGTAAAGCCTCTGGATTGTTATCAGGCCCTTGCTCCATTTTTGAGCTTCCTTATTTTGGGTTCTGGACAAAAAAATCCAAGGCTCCTTCTCAAACTCTGGAATTTAAAATTCTTGTTAAAACTAAAATTGAATCCTAATTAGTGAGCTCTAGGAGAAAATTATTTCCTCTCTATTCTCCTACCCCACCCCACCCCAATGACACAGAAAAAGTACCATAAATGGAAAACAAAAGAATTCTTAACCTATTCATAATTTGAGACTGAACTTAACTTTGTTCTGCTCTTGAAACATCTGATACCTCACTTCATTGCTACATCTCCTATTTCTTGGTTTACTTTTGTCAGGATTGGTATGATTTTCCTCTTTATGACTTGATTGTATTTTCTCCTCGAATCCCCTATAAATTGGTATCTCCTTGTGGGTAGCACATTAATGCAGTTTGCTTCAGCTTCATAGACCCAATAATCCCTGAGCAAATGCAACATTATTCAGAAGTAATGGTTCTAATTGAGAAACTGTGTATAATTATTTGACCTTAACACCAAGAAAATTCAAATTAAAATACCACCCTGGCCCAAAACAGCTTCAACTCAGTTATGTCTGCCTATATCTCATGGCCTGAGGAAAATGTGCTTATAAAGAACAAGTAGGGAGTTGAGGTTTGAGCCTTGCCTATATCCACATAAAGGAAATTAATGAAACTATAAACTTTTAGGGCATATTACCTGGCCTACTGCAGCTAGAATTCAGTCTCTTCAAAGACTGAATGATCATATTATTTAACAACATCTGGCAGGGACTTTAAAAACCTTCACCCTTTTTTAGGTCTTCATTAACTATGGAGGAAAAGCAATCTTCCTTTTCATACATTTAAGTAGGAACAACCACCTTGACGGATTTCAGGGGCCTACCGGTGGGCTGGCTGACAGATAGGTAGCAGGAAAAATCTGCTTCTGCCAAGTTTGGGGACTTCGTGGGTCCATGCCGAGGGAAGCAAAACAAATTGTCTATGGGAGTGATTTGGAGCCTTACCTCAGCCATTGCTCTGGTTTTATAGAAACAACAACCTCATTCTTATATAATCAACAGTAATTTTCTCCTTTTGACTGTATACTAACAGTGACACTTGTTGCTTACTCTCTTTGTGGCATAATCATTGTTCATCCATGGGGAAGAATTGGAATCTATTTGAGCCTATGTTTTAATGCATACACAATCAGAGGATTGAATTTACTCAGAATTTATCAACCTTGGTGTTATTGGCATTTTGAGCTGGATAATTCTTTGTTGTAAGGTATCTCCAATTTCTACCCACTAGGTGCCAGTAGCTTGCCCCTTCCTTGTTGTGACAAGAATGTCTCTATTCATTACCTTGGGGGCAGAATCATTCCTGGTTTTGAACCTCTGCACTAAAATGTCTCTCAATTCCTCTCCACTTTGTATATCCTGTCATCTTCTCTGGCCTGGAGAAATAGTCTTACTTTTGTTTTATAGATAAAAACTATTCCTAGGAATATAGTTCAGAAGGATAAGATGTGGATGAGGGGAATGGTGACCTCAGTTTACAATTAATAATACATGCTGCTCTGGAAAATCTAAATTTTGGCATTTGCTTCCTTTTCATATGAAGTTTATTTTCTTATTTACAGAGTAATATTATCCACAACTATATTAAACTACAGAAGTATCATGAAAAAAAAAAAGTCAATCTTATCCAAATGTGAGGAAAGTCACATCAACAATCTGGCATATTTATTTGTAGGCTTTTTGTCAAGAATGACCTAAATTCTTCAATAAAGAAGATTCAATCATATTTATTGGACTTTTGAATTTGTTGGTAAACTTGAGAAAATTGTTCTTATGGGGACATTTTTTGTGCAATTTTACAGTATTATTCCCACTGAACAGTATAATAATTTATACTGAGATTGTTTACTTTTAAGTTTTTCATTTTGATGTGAAAGGAATTGTAAATACTTCCACTTTCTTGTAGGTTTAATGTTGTATTGGGCTGAATTTGTATAGTACTCACTGATATTATCACTATTCTGATGATCTGGATGTTGTGTTTCTTTAGATTCCATAAGAACATCTTCTAGACTTCTTTATTTTATGAATTCTTCATGTGTGCTTTCGTATTTTGACTTCCTTGTTGCATAAGTGAGTAGCATATTCTTAGCTCTTGTATATTGGAGAGTGTCTTTTTTGATGTTATTGACATGTAATAGACAAGTTGACTGACTGTAGTCTCTAAAAATCACATCATTTCCCTTCTCATATTCTCTCTTTATTACATTATTGTTTTCTGTCATTAAGTATCTTAAGATGGGATCTGATGTTAACTCTTTTTTTCTGCAGAGATACTTGGAGGATTTTTTTCTTTATCCATCCAATTCAGAGATTTTTTTTTGGAAATGTCTGGATACTCATATGCATTATGCATTATTAATGTTTCCTGCAATATATTGAGTTCTGTATACATAGGTTTCACTTTGTTTTCTGTGGTTTTTTTTTAAGCTGGAGAATATTCTTCTTAGTAGTGAAGAACATTTTAGAACTTTTGTTCCACCTGTTTGTATTTCTTCCTCAAAGACACTGTTCTAATTATCTAGTCCATATGGTGGAGGTGGAAGACCAGGGGAGAATTAGGGTGATCATACATACTAATTAGTCCAGGTCAGCCCTGGCTTACGTCAGTTGTTCAGTGTAAATATTAATTCAAACGTGAACGTTCTCTCTCAAAAAATCCAGTTTGGACTGCGTTCATTGCTATTGACTACTTACCCCGGGCTGTATATTACCCTATAATTCATAGGTGATGAAGCTCCCTTCCTGCTCCATTATAGCAACAGGGTAGGAAATGATACATCCAGGGCAAGAAGGGCTATGTTGTTGACATACCTGGAGGAGAGAAACTAGAGAGCTATCCCTGGCTCTCTTCCATTCTGAGTCATTCTTTCCCTTCATAGCAGGGCAAAGCCTTTTAACTATTGAGTACATCTTTGTGATCCATTAACCTTGTCTCACATTTCAAGTTACAGTGTACAGAATGATTGAAAATAAAAAGATAGAAGGAAAGGTAGAGCAGGCAAATCGCAGCTAAATGAAAGCTGGGTACAATTGTAAAATCAGATAAGAAAAGGACCTGAGACCAAAATTGCCAAGCATCAATGAAAATTAGTATATACTGATAATGATCAAGAATATCTAAAGTTCCTGAAAACACAGGCAGTTAACAGAATAGTCTTAAAATATATGAAGTCACAATTTAGATAATAGTGGGGAGATAGAGATAAACTACCCATTCCAATCGTAGTTGAAAGATTTTAACAAACTCCTCTCAAAAAAATGATAGCTCAAGAAACAAATAATAAAAAAAAAAATCAACTCCATATGCCTGTAGAATTTGACATCAACAAACACAGGATATACATTCTCTTTAACACACGTGCCACAATCACAAGCATTAAATTTGTACTAATGCCTTAGATTAAGCCCCCTGGGAACAGAATCTGAGGTAGAGAGTTAGATGCAAAATATTTACTGGGATCTGCTTTTAGGAGATAAGCCTGTGTGTGTATGTGTATGGCAGGATTAGGCAGAGGAGGAAACTGACCCACAGTGGGTTGCAGCTGAGGCTCAACCAACCCTAATGGGAGCTCTGAGTTTGGGAAGGACCTTCAGGGTTTTTCCAAACTGAGATAAGGGGACATTGTGACATTGTTTGTTACTGGCTGTAAGATTAACCAGGGATGGGGCACAACCTTGCCAGAGGCATTTCCCTGTATCTGAGGGTGATTTCCATGAAAGGACATGCTGGGAGACATTAACAGCTGATATTACCAGCAGCTGCAAGATAGGTGAGTCAGCCCTTAAGAAGCCTCAGAGGAGAGCACCATAGCCTCCATTACAACCAGATCACAAAAGCCTCAGTACATTCAAAAGAATTAGTGTTGCCAAGACTGTATTTTCTGGTAACAAGACAACAATGCATTAAAATTAGAGATCAGTAACCAAAGAATAGCTTAAAATCCCATATGCCTTGAAAGTTAAAACAAAACAGACTATGAAATTATCTCCTGTTTAAAGAGGAAATCATGAAGATAAAATGATGAAATGCTTAGTACTAAATGACAATAAAGCACCACATGTGGAAATTTGTGAGATGAATCTGGAGCAGTAGTTGGTAAAAAAAATTTAAAGCTTTGACTGTGTTTATGAGGAAATAGCAGTAACTGAAAACAAGTGAGCCAAGAGTTCAACAAAAGAAGCCAGAAAAATAGGAATAAATGCAAAGAATCAGGAAAGAAATAGTAAAGTTAAGGACAAGAGTCAAGGAAATGTGGAATAAAAATAGGTAAAATTAATAAAACCAAAGCATAGTTCTTTGGAAAATCCAAAAGGATTGACAAACAACTGGTAAGGAAAGAAAGGAGAAAGGGAATAACAGGATATAAGATAGGAACTGTCTCTGTTTAAAGGAATATAGAATGGCAATGGGGGGAATAATTACATCTATGTTAAGAGATTAATCACTATCAAAGAATATTAGAAAGTATTACTCAATAAATTTGAGACGTGAAAAAGACAAAAATAATTGACTCAAGAAAAAATAGAACAATAACAATGAAGATGAAATACTATCACAACAACCTTCCTAAATATTAGGGAGTTAATATTTATCTAATATGAGTTGTTCTAGAAAATAAAAAATAAAAATAGGAATATTACCTAACCCATGTTATGAGGCTGATACAGTCTTGATTCCAAAATTGAATAAGGACAATATGAGAAAAAAGAAAAGAATAAAATCAATCTTAAATATATCTACAAATATCTTAAACAAAATATTACAAGACCAAACCAACTAGGTTAAAATAAATATACTTATCAAATAAGTATATAAAGAGGGCTCAGCTTTAGAAAACCTGTCAAGCCCAAAATTTGGAAAGGAAAAATATAAAGTCAATAGAATAAATAATAGGAAACAATCTGTGAAAAATCTGGGTGGAAAATATTTCTTAAAAATAATTTGAAAAAGACTAGCCATGAGGGGAAAACTACGATAGATTTCTTTAAATTTACATTAATATTCTTAAGGAGAAAAATTCAAATGACCAGTGCCACAGATTCTGAAAGAGCATTTAAAAAAATTCCCCCCTTACTTATGATGAAAAGGACTTCTTAGAAAACTAAAGATAAAGCTTACTTTAAGACTGAAGAAAGCCTATGTCAATGTCTTCCTTAATTCGATACATATTCCTTTTGGAGTTGCTATTATGACAGTGATTGCTCTGTCATTTCTATTGTTCATCAAAGTACTGGAGGATCTGACAAATGTATATAGCTGAGCGAAAAAAAAAAAAAAAGATATTAAAGTGTTAGAATCGCTATTATTTGCAGGTGGTATAATTACCATAGAAATTAAACAGAATCAATAACCTGTAAGAACTAACAAGAGAGCTTGAAAAGTTATAGAATACAAGATCAACATGCCACAAAATCAACAACATTTCTCAATACCAAAAATAATGAAATAAGAGAAAGATATTTGCTAAATTTTTTTTAAAAAATCATTTTTTAAAATTACCATAACCAAAAATGCATAGGCACTTAAGTGCAGAAAATAAATATAAGCTCTCATAGGGCTTAAAAGAACATCTGAACACCATGTTTATGGCAGGGACAATTTAACATGTAAAGATGTTAGCAATCAACAATTTATCTTTAAATTAAATTTCAATTCTAATCAAATAGAAAATTTTAAGTGATTCAAAATTTTAAAGGAAAAATAAATATTCTCAGGGAATTTTGAAAGTAAGCCACCAGATATGAAAACAAAGTACAAAGTCATCATAATTTAAAAAGTAATGTCTTGCTACAGGAACCAAGAATTCAGTGGAATAGAGAGCTCAGAAGCAGATCGATGCTGATATAGGAACTTTACATATATAATAGGTATGGCATCATAAATCGGTGTGGAATAAATAAATTATATTCATTGTCTGATTAGTTATATAATTATGCAAATCACATGTATATAAATATATATTTTACATAAATTATTGTATATAATATATTTATATTATTAATCTATTATTAAAACCCTATTGATTATATATTTTATATAATATGTTTATATATAAATTTATATAATTAATGAGGACTATATTAATATAAAGGATAATTATATATAATATATATCATGTAGTTATATAGTTATATAATCACGTAGAGTAAAAAGAACTCTACTTCCATATTTCAGTGAAGTCAGGTTGGTCAGGTCACATGACTTACTTTAGCCAATGAAATGCAACAACTGTGAACATTCCAATTAGAGACTCCTGGGAGAGAAGATGGCCTCTGATGTACATGTAGCATGTTGAGAAATAAATATTCGTTGTTATAGAAAACTGAGATGAAGTCATTTATTATCACAGCATAGTCTAACTATCCTGATATGATAAGTAAAATACGATATATGCCTACGATGGTCTACTATGTATGCTTCAGAAGCAATACACTAGATTTACTTAGGAAGAACAGCAATTGATCTCAGATACATAATAATGAATTGAAGATAGATGTGTGAAAGTTACAAGTATAAAACTATGAGATCTATGAAAAATATAATTTATTTAAATTCAAACCTGCACATAACAGCACTATATATTTTTTCAGAAAGTGTGGTCACTAAATACAGTATGATGACTATGAATGAAAGGTGACTATGGCTACAAATTCATGATAAAGGAGAACTTGAAAGAAAATCGTCATTAAAATAAAAAACTCAGTGTAAGTGTTTTTGTAACAGCAAATTAAACACAGTTTCCTCTATAAAATGAGGGAAATAATAGTAACAAATCTCATCAGGTTGTTATGAGAATTAAATGAATTAATGTATAAAAAGGGCTTCGAAGAGTATCTGGCACTTAATAAGTTCATTAAAAGTGTTTGCTAGTAATTATTAATTTCTATGTGTTGTTAATTGAAGAGAGGCTTACTAAATATCCATGATAGAACAGAAGTTACCCATCATGTAATATAAAAAGTAAACAATATGTAAGTGAAAATAAGAGTTATGAAATAGGGGCCAATATACACCTAACAGATGTTCCAGAAGCAGACAATGTGGAAAAGGCAATATTTGAAGAGAATAGTTGAGAGATTTTAAAAAAATGATCTATATCCTCAATTTGCAAATCATATTGAATTTTTAGGAGATGAAAAAAAATCCAATTTAGGCTTACAGTGAAACTTCAGAAACCAAAGGCAATGAGAAAACAGTAATTTTAAAAAGCAGGAAAGGCCAATGACCTACTAAGGAATAAAATTTTATTTTCTTCAGTAAAAATTGATGCCAGAAGATAGTGAAACAATATTTTTACATATTAACGGGAAATTACCCACCTAGAATATGATGCTCAGCTAAACTTCCTATTTGAGAGTAATGGTGATAAAGATATATTTAGATGAAGACAGTATTTTTCTCATTCTCAGGCCAGAATCGACAAAGACCATGGATTTTCCAGAGCTCTCTTATTAGTTGTTGGGACCGATAGTACTGAAAGGTTGGTTTTAATGTTTGCTTGCTTTTCTCCAAATTCCCTACTGAATTATTTAATATTATATTACTTTATTATCCAGATTCATTAAAAAGCTCTATTGACTTTAATAAATTCCCTCCAGGCAAGAAATTTAGCAGCAACCTTTTAAGACCAATAAAACAGAAAAAGGGAAAGTTAAATGGACTTCATCACGAATGTATATTCCAGTCCTCACCATTTCTCACTGCTTAATTATTTGACTCCATTACTTGCCTCTGTATCCAATCTCACCTCCTTACACTTTTATTGTACTCATTATGCTTAGTTGCATGGACTTCTGGATGTTCCTGGAACATTCCAAACTTGAACTCATCTTATATTCTATCTCTCTGTCTGGAATACTCCCTCTCCTGTCTTGCAATACCAACCTGAATTTATTTCTGATCTCATTATTTAGCTTCCAGTTTACTTCTTCAGAAATGTTGTCTTTGCTCATTAACCCTGACTGGAGTAACTACCTAATATTTTATCAATTACACAATTTGTTTGTTTTTACATTTCAACTTGATGACAGTAGGCACCCTACTCATTCATTATTATGTCTGTAAAATATAGAATAATGTTAAATACATAGTAAGTACTCCATAGCTATTCACTCAATACACAAATTAATTGATAGCAAATTGCTATACAAATCTGGAACTAATGATAACTTGATTTCTAATATGCAAAGAACTTCACATTTATTATTTTATTTAGCCCTTATGACAATCCTTAGGAAAAGGAGCAAAGAGAATAAAGTGAGCAAAGACCACCTTTGTTCGCAGCATTATTAATTATCCCTACTTTGCTGAAGAAGGAATTAAGAGTTAAGGGAGTTAAATGATTTACTAAGATCGCAAACTGATAGTGAAGAGGCATGTGGTAGGCAAAATAATGTTGTAACAATCCCCCACCCCCCAACCCCGCCAAGATCTGTGTGGGCTCAATTTAATTTCAGGAGTCCTTAAAATAACTTTCCTGGCTACAATCAGGGTCAAAGGAAATGTGACTGTGATAGAATGGTATAAGAGATTAAGAAATTTCTAGCTTTGAAAATCGAGGAAGGTGCCACAAAACAAGAAGATGGGAGCAGCCTGTAGCGGCTGGAAAGCCAAGGAAATGGATTGTCCCCTAGAGCCTCCAAAAGGAACACAGCCCTGCTCACATCTTGATTTTAGCCCAGTGAGATCTGTGTCAAACTTGTAATCTATAGAATGATAAGACAATAAATTAGTGTTCTCTTAAGCCATTAAGTTTATGTTAATTTATTACAGCAGCAATAGGAAATGAATACAGGGCTGGAACTAGAACTCAGATCAGCTGACTTCAAGTTTGGTGCTCTTTCCATTACATTACACATCATCTTTAGAAATTCAAATTTCCCCTAAATTCAGTGGCGAATAAATAAAATACTAACTGAACAGTACTGTAACAGGGAAATGTCTCCTAAACTGGGTAGATTGTAGCATACATATATAAAGTGTATGTGCCAGATTCTTTAAACAATTTTTTTTTAATGTCACAAAAAATAATGACACCATGAAACAAGGCTATATAAAGCATCTAAAGATGAGATGGAAATCTCAGAAGTGTGTTTTGAATAAATTTTGGATCCATTTATCATTCTCATATTCATCATAATGAGAACAGAGCTCCATTCTTGCTATAATCTATAGCATTGTAATATATAGCATTGTTCTGAAGAGCAAGTCCAACAACACTTCTTGGGGGAAGGAGGGACAGACCTTTCCTTGCATTTTTATGCAGCCTATAGAAGATAGGTTTACCCAATAAGGAAAAGAAGAAAGATAATAGAATGAAGGAAAGACCAAAGGGTGAGGAGAAGATATACTATGAATAAAGACACATAAAAATATAGTAAAAATATTTGGGCAGAACTATTCATACATTACAAAGAATTGTTGAACCCTAAATAACTACTGATAGGAAGTAATGCATAGTTTTTGGCTAATGTTGGATGGACTGGAGCTGGTTCATGCTTACCATACCCCTAAAACAAAACAAAGCAGTTACCTGGCTTTAAGAGATTTTTTTTTTTAAATATAAGAACTCTTTAAAAGATATGTAAATTAAATCACATTTAGTTGTACGATATTGTTTCATTGACTAGAAGGCAGAAAAGGGCAGGAAAACATTTAGTAAATATATAACTATTGGTCAATAAAAGAAATATTTAGAATCCTTGAACTACGTTAAGGTCTTTAACCAAAACATCCTGAGATGCATAGTCACAATAAAATGAATGGTAACATTTGTAGACTGAGTGAGGTCAAGTACAAGTTTCTTTAGTTTTATTTACACATTTGAATATGGATGCATACCACCACCCCTGAATAGAACATATGATGATAGTGTTTATGTTGGAAATTATTATTGTTTAATTATTATTTTGAAATACTTCAGGACAAACAGCACAGTTTATGTGTTTACAAATTAACTCCAATCTACACCTTAGCAATTAGTTAAGATTTGAAACCCTCCCAAAAGGTATGTTTAATTCATACTGATAGCACCTTAATCATGATTATAAAATCTCATGTATGATGTTTTTAGTACACAGCAATAGCATTATCAAAATCTACACAAGGTTTATTAACTAGCATTATGAATGTTAGACATCAAATAGTGTTGAAAGTGAATGATGATAATGGCATTTCTGGGCAAGTTGGATGAATCTACTAGAAAGAGATTGGATATTATCCCACTTTTGATAAAGCAAGTGACATACCATGTTTTATTTAGCCACTCAACAAATACCTGTAATTTTATGTTACTCATTCTAGGTCTGGTACTGTGTTGGGTTTTAGATTGCAGAGATGAATAAACCATAGTCGGCACATTTATGCAACTCAGTGTCCAATAAAGCTACCATTTTGGGAAAAAATATCACAGCATACCCTGCCTTATTTGATAAGTAGGTTCCCTCAAACATCAACTCATAAAAAATAAGGTAGCATTATTGAAGTTATTTAATGCAAGCCTGCACAGAGCTACCCTTTCTTACATGCTAGGATTCAGCCTATATTTTTCCATCACAGCTGCCATTTGAAGGAAACTAGTGGAGCTTGTCTGTTCCAGCTTAAATAGGATGGAGACAGCATTCCTGGACACTCTCAGTGATTCAAAAACTCCTAGTTAGCTTGGGTTAGGAGCTCATTCTAATTACAAATCAGGGGAAGCTGGGCCCAGGGAACACTAGTGAATTGGGTATCCACTATCTACCCCCTGCAATGCTTCCCAATGGAGTTGCCTGCAGTGTCTCTTCCCAGTCTCCTGTCCTTTTCCCCATGCCAAGATTAAATGTTAGTTCACCTCCTGTCTCACTATTAGAATGGAGGTTAGGTGAAATAGTTAATTACCAACCAAGTTATATCCAATTCCTTATTATTGTGGGGAAATATATATTGAATTGTAATTCAAATTTAGAATAAGTGGTACAATAAGAAATGCAGAATTAAGCGAGAGCACGATTCCATGGGGCAAAGCCTCCCTAACTTTGGCTGGAGGAGTGGAAGCCTATAGAAAGGGGGTGCAGCTAAGTTTGGACTTGAGTAGGTGTACAGTAGAAGGGTGCAGAACAGAAAGTATTTCACAGGAAGAAGGGATATTGTACAAAAGCAATAATGTGGCTGGAACACATACTGCCAGGAAAAGAAATGTGTTCGTTTGTGAGTTTTGGAGGAAAAGAGGGCAGTTAAAGCAGTAAAGGCAGGTTAAAGGTCTGTTGTTTTGAAGGATGCTGTGTATTGACATTATCCTCTATCCATGGAGAGTAACACGTCGTTCTGTGCAGTTTGGAGTGGGGAGTTTGAATGGGAGGAAAGACAGAAGCATGTAGTATTTCTGGGAAAGATAAGAATCTGGATTAAACTGAATGTGCTGCATATTTAGTGGAGTGCCAGGTTTAGAAAAATCAATCAATCAAACAAAACCAACATGCCCAATTAAGTTTGGACTTCAGGTAAACAACAAATAATCTTTTAGTATGAGTATGTCAAGTGCAATATTTTAGATGTACTAGAAACTTATTTGTTGTTTAAGTAATATTCAAATTTAACTGGGTGTGCTATATATATGTTATCGGGTAACTCTAATATTAAGACAAAGAAGAGGGCTGGCCGAGTGGTGCGGTGGTTAAGCGTTGGCTTGGGAAGCCAGTGGCCCCGGTTCAGTCCCACATATGAGGGCCAGTGACACTGCCCTCAAAAAAAAAAAAAAATACAAAGAAGAAAAGACTTTACAAAATTGGTCTTTGGTCTAACTTTACCTCTAAATACAGCAAGTCCTTTTTTAAACTGTGGCAATGTACACAATTCAAACTAAATTGCATTGCAAAGCTCTGTGTCATTTGAATGTAATTAATTCTGGTATTGCTTTAGCAATGTTCCTTCCTTTGGAAACTTCTGGGGCTTTTTTAGTCATGGAAATGCATTCTTCATTCTTTCTAAAGTGCTCTCTCTTTGTTTAATTGCAAACATAATATTTATTGAGAATGGATTGCAGGGAAAGTATAATAGTGCCAACGTGGTTGACAACGCCTTAAGACTATAAAAAGTATAATGTATTTCTGTGAGATAAAATCCATTTTCACTTTGAGTAGTTTTAGGGGGAGTGTACACCCACACTGCCGTGGCTGCTTCATAACTCAAGAGTAATTATTTCTATTTGTGTAAGTCTGTAGTCACAGACTGCTGAAGTTTTTCTTTTAATTGTATGTGGTTTTGTATGTAGTTTTATATCAGAGTCAATCAATTAGCAAGAACTTTTTGAGGCTGTGAAAGAAACTAGCATTTACTAATTCTTTACTAAGTGCTGGGAAGCATGTTACATATTTCTCATCTGCTTTCACTACGTCATCCATTTGGGGTAGGTATTATTAGCCCAGCTTTAAAAGTAAGGAAATTGAGGGCCGGCCAAGTGGCACGGTGGTTAAACGCTGGCTTGGGAAGCCAGCGGCGCCAGTTCGGTCCCACATATGAGGGCCAGTGACACTGCCCTCAAAAAAAAAATAAATAAAAATAAATAAATAAATAAATAAAAGTAAGGAAATTGGGTCTCAGAGAGAGGAGGTAACTTGCCTAAAGCCATACTACTTGGCAGAGTAAGATTTTGAGACTAGGTCATTATTAGTATAAAACGTTGGTTCTTTTGGATTATTCTAGAGAAGTGGTTCTTAGCTGGGGTGATACTGCACCTCAGGGGACAATATCTGTTTATTGTAAATGAGGGGGAGGATACGATACTGGTATCTTGTGAATATAGGCCAAGGATGCTGCTAAAAACACTACATCACATAACAGTCCCCACGGTAAATAATTATAAAAGCCAAACTGTTAAAAAGGCTGAAATGGAGAGATCCTGCTCTAGAGTGCAGAATCTTGCTTGGTGCAAGACTGAATTTCCCATCACTTTAAGTATCCAAATTCAGGCTGGGTGAATACCGGCTAGGCCTATTGTAAGGAGCTTCAGCCATTGAGTGATAGTATGGAACTGATAAACTCTAAGCTATTATGATTTTTCCATGGTCTAGATTACCTGTAAAGAAATAATTTATAATTTATTTATAAAACACATTAACTAGGTTGAATTTTTCTGTGTTCTTATTTAATTTAGCTTAGAGAAAAATCGAAAAAATACAACTCTGTGTATATATACAAGGTGTGACAATCAAGTTTACTTGTTGTAACAATGTTGCTAAACTTTTTTGATATCAGAGGGATTATTCATTATGAATTTGTAACAACTGGACAAACAGTTAATCAAGTTTACTCTTTGTAAGTGCTGAAAAGGCTGCAAGAAAAAGTTAGACAACCTGAACTTTTCGCCAACAATTCAGGCTCTTGCATCACGACACTGCACCAACTCACAGGGCACTGTCTGTGATGGGGTTTTTAGCCAGTAAACAACTATTGGAACACCCTCCCTATTCACCTGATCTGGCCCCCATGACTTCTTTCTTTACCTGAAGATAAAGGAAATATTGAAAGGAAGACATTTTGGTGACATTAAGGACATCAAGGGTAATACACGACAGCTCTGATGGACATTCCAGGAAAAAAGAGTTCCAAAATTGCTTTGAAGGGTGGACTAGGCGCTGGTGTCGGTGCATAGCTTCCCAAGCGGAGTACTTCGAAGGTGACTGTAGTAATATTCAGCACTGAGGTATGTAGCCCTTTTTCTAGGCAAACATAATTGTCAGACCTTTTATATATATCTTATAAAGCTTTGAAAGAATAAAGAAACGTTGCTAAATCACAATCAGAAATAATTATGTAAAGTACAGAATATTTTAATAAAATGTATTCTGAATTACACATGCCTGTTAAAATTTAAGAAAGTGGAAGCTATCTGGCATTCAGCATTCACAAGGGACTGCCTCTGAGCATCAATATTCCAAAATCTTTATCCATTTACCTCAATTCCTCCCACAACTGGCTTTATCCAGACATTATTGTCTTTTGCTTGGAATATAGCTACTATCTCCCAACTGATCTCTCTCACTTCAAGTTAGCTTAAGAAATTGATCATTTCCATTATTCACTACAGACCTTGATAGTTATTACTCTTTCAGTAATGCATTGTACAAAATTCACTTCAATGATAGAATTATTTTGCTCCAGCTTGAATTACAAAGTCTAGTTCATTGTCTGTTACTAGCAAAAGTCTGCGTAATAGGGTTTTTCAATCTATGGCATTTTATATTGAGTCTCTTATAAAATGTATTCATTAAATTCAGGTTGGTTTAAGCTTTCATCAATATAGCTGATTGATTATTTGGTTAGCTTCAGAACCTTGGCATTATTAACATAGATAAAACACCAAATTAAAAGAATTATTTAAACAGACATCCCTTTACTAATCAAATATTGCAGAAAGATAAACTAAGTCTTAAAAGAACAACAAGTAATACAACCACAGTTTCTGATTTCAAAAGCTGTCTATAAAAAATGAAAGGGAAGAAGAAGCACTTTAGGATTGTAGTGTCAGGACTTCTGAAAATCTACTCTTCCCTAAAAGAATGAGAACACTGGGCAAAAAGAAAAAAAAAAGGGGGCCGGTCGAGTGGTGCAGTCGTTAAGAGCTGGTTTGGGAAGCCAGCGGCCCTGGTTTGGGTCCCACATATGAGAGCCAGTGACACTGCCCTCAAAAAAAAAAAAAAAAGAAACAGAAAAAAGAAAAAAAAAACGTATCAAAATCAACATTTTCAAAACTAGAGATTAACCTAAGGCTTGCAGCAATCTGAGGAGGATTTATTCAAGAAAATGACTATATTTCTGTAAGAACAGCAAGCTCAGAAGCATTTAACTTGCCATATTCCCAGTCCTCAATTACCAGCTCTGTGATAGCATTAAAAATAATCTGACTGGCTACCATAGTGGCTGTGAAAACCAGCAGTGCAGCAGCCACTGGAGGGGTGGAATGGATTAGAAGCTCCCTCCAGAACAGCCTCAACCTCAGAGGATTGTCATTATTCGTTTGTTTGGCCGCTCCTTAGAAAAGGCCATTCACAACAGTTGCCCTAATTGGACCTAGCTCAAAGCTCACTCAGTGATAATAACCATACCTCCAGTGCTTTTGTTTTAAAAAAGTTGGTGATAGTTTAACATAACACTGTAGATGCCTGAGATACCAGTTGGAGCAAACAAAAGGCCAACCAAAAAACTTAAAAGGGAAATTTGGGGAATGAGATTTCCATACAAGGTTTTGAAAGTTCTAAAATATTTCTAAGGATAGAATAGTGATTCTCAAAGTGTGGTCCAGAAACTGCACAAGGTAAACATTATTTTCATAACAATAGTAACACATTATTTACCATATTTTACTCTCATTTTCTCATAAGTGTGCAGTGGAGTTTTTCAGAGACTGTGTAATGTGTAATATCATAAAAGATTGAATACATAAATGGGTAGGAAAATCCAGCTCTCCTGTATTAATTAGGCAAAACATTAATTGGATTTTTAAAAATATAAAATAATGTCACTTTGTCAATAATTTTTTGAAAATAGAGATATTTTTCACAAAAGTATTGTTTTTGTTCTTAGGTAATGGGTTTATTGTTATTTTAAAATATTTACAAATCGTCTCAGTTAAAATTTCTCATATACTAATATTAATAAATGTAAGCCATGTATATAAATTTTTAGGGTCCTCAAACAATTTTTAAGCATGAAAAGTGATCTTGAGATCAAAAAGCTTGAAATTGCAGTGAGATAGCATATACACTTATGAGCATGAAATGTATGTATTCATCCTTTTAAGGCTCACCCTAAACCAGTAGCTTTTGTACCGTTGTCTGCCAAGAAAAGAGTAAAGTTGAAATAGTAAAACATAAATTGACAACCTACTTTAATCACCCATATGTATAAATTTGAACCACTGTATAATAACTGATGTGGAGCTTAACAATGATCCTTTGTTTCTTGGCAGAGTTTTGAATGCACTTATCAAAAAACCTCAAGTGTTTAGTACCTAGACTAGCATAGGAGCTACCAAAGTATAATACTCATGATGAACATTTTCTAAAACTAATATGTTACACCGAACTAACAAAAGGGCCACGAAATTCCAGTTGAAAAAATGATGACCAACATTTAAGGTAACTACATACTAATTGACTTTCATCTTGTTCCATAGAAAAGGGAATCTCCATATTTGATGCCAATTATCTAAGTCTGATTCACTCTCTACTAAGACATATGTGACTACCTAAAACAACATATGAAAACATCAGCAGTTATTTGTAAATAATCATTATTATCATCTGCTTTATTTAGAAGTAAAACAAACACACATAGCTGCCCAGCCTAACCCATGATTAACAGAGAATAAAGAATTTCTCCATCACCATGGATGATGACAAAGTACAAAGGACAGTCCAGAAATTTAGACTCTAATGTCTGAGGCATATTGGATAGTATGCTAAGGGGTTAGTTCAATTTGTACTTCTTGAGTGTTAGACCATAACTAGACCTAGAAAATTTGGTTTATGTTAATTATTACTAGAAAATAGTTTATGTTAACTACTCCGACATCTCCCAATTAAGATTAGAAATAAATAACATAAGAATGAAATAAAATGCTGACTTGTTTCCCTCCAGCTTGGTGCATGAACTTAAACTTTCACACATGATCACAAAATTTTGCAAAACTTAGACTGAACCATGTGCAGGGGGACCTCAAGTATGTTTATGTCTGAAATTTAGAGGCTTCATTTCCATATTGTCCCACATATGTCAGGTAAGTCTCAGGAGGCATAGGTTCCAACCTTTGATGACGAAGCTGCCAAATGAACACGGTAACTGTGCTTTCTCTGCAAGTGGGAGTCAGCCACTGATATCACTCCTTTCCAGAATCACTCCTGCTCATCTCCCATGTTCTTGTATATCCTGGGTTGTTTGAGGCAGTCTTTATATATGGAACACTTCCAGCTGTTTTTCATTAAATTAAGAGTTTTCAACAACTGGATATGAGTTTTTTAATTTAACCATTCTTCAATTTAATGGTAGAAATTAAGGACATGGACCATTTGTAGGCAAAATCCCCAGGAAATTTGAAGTTTGTTTCTGAACATTTTGAGGAAAAAAAAAATCTGAGAGCCACTCATACAACAGTAAATTTAAAGTTGTGCCTTGGTGACAGTTTTTCTACTAGCAATAGTGTACGGTTTATGAGGTGTTGAGCTAATATGGAGTAGGAAACACACATCAGTGCAGATCTTGTTAAATGGCTATTAGGACTGTGACACCACAGTCTGGGCTCTTTAACTTGAGAAGATGTACATAGCACTGTGAACAAAAGAACATTTTGGGATTAGATCTAAGTTGAAAGATGTTCCTACAATGACACTTTATCCTAATCAATTCACAAGTCCTCTTTGAAAGTAGCATGAGTGATTTTATTGCATGTTGGACATGTGGAAGAAGCATTTATTGTTTTTAATTTTTTTTTTCCTCGCTAGTGTTTGACTCTACCCAATAGTGATGCCAGTTATCATGCATTTTTTTTTCTTTTCCAAGCATCAGGGAGGCCCTCATACACAATAGCCCCCACCCCATGTTGGGGTAATGGGCAAAGTACAATTGGTTCTCTCAGGTCCAACGGGCTAGGTTCCACTTCTGCCACCACTAGTGCCTCAGCCCCACAGATGTCAAATGGATAAAAGAAGACAGAAAGGGAGCAAAGTTACATGACATTAATACAGAAAATTGCTGTCCTTCACATACTTTCTTTCAAGCCTGTGCCAACATATTTAAAGCTTGATTCCCAAATCTTGTTTAAGAAAAGGAATATTTTTGCCCTGAAAGTTTGACTTATTTTTTTCTATCTCAAAGAACTTAGCAGTTTCAACCCTGTCCATAGCAATTCTTCCGTAAATAAATCCTAATACTATTTGCAAGAGAAAGACATGCAAAGGATTCTGAGATGTGATACATCATGTCTATGTGGTTAATCTTTAATTCTTTGAATGCGGGAAATTGAGATATTTACAAGAAACCATACCATTTCTTTCATATTATTTTAAATCTGGATCTCTCAGTAATCAAGTACAAATGTAACCCCAGTGCTTCTTTATCAATAATATCATATAAAAAAAAGTATATAGAAAAGGGTAAAATGAAGTCATTAATCCTAAGGGAAATGTGGCAATCATGGATTTAGGATTTTCCAGGGATTAATCAGGTCACTAAATTTCATAATTTACAGAAGAAACAAAGACCACTCAGAAGTTTCTCTAATATTTTTCAACCTATTACATTGTCAGAGGTAGATTAAAAACCATGACCATATTATTTTGCAGCTCTTTCCATTAAGGAGTGATGTCCACTTCCCCCTAAATAAAAATACTTAGGTGTAAATCAAATAACATATGTACAAGACTTATAGGAGGAACCATAAAACTCCAATAAATGAAATCTGAAAAGAACTAAATAAATGGAGAGATATTCCATATTCATGAACAGGAAGACTCAATATTGCTGTGATGTCAGTTCCTCTCTACTTCATCTATATTTTCAATGCAATGCCAATCAAAATGCTAGAAAGTTATTTTGTGTATATCAACAAACTGATTCTATTGTTTATATGTAGCATCACAAGACCCAGAATATCTAAGATAATATTGAAGGAGAAGATTGAAGTTGGAGGACACATGCTATCTCACTTCAAGACTTACTACAAAGCTACAGTAATCAACTAATTAATACTACAGAGTAGTATTGGTTAACAAAAAGATAAATAGTTACAGTATATAAAACAAAATAGAGAGCCAAGAGATAGAGCCACATAAATATAGTCAACTGATTTTTGATAACAGAGAAATGGAGCACAGGTAGCCTCTTTAACAAATGATGCTGAAACAACTGGACATCCACATGAAAAAAAAAAAATAAGCCTAGACAGGAACTTTACAATCTTTACAAAAATTAACTCAAAATGGATCATAGATTTAAACATAAGATGCAAATGAAACTATGAAACTCCTAGGAGATAACGTATGACAAAATCTAGATGACCTTGGGTATGGTAATGACTTTTTTAATGTAACAGCAAAGCAATATCCATAAAATAAATAATTGATAAGCTAAACTTCATGAAAGGTAAAAACCTTTGCTCTGCAAAATATAATGTTGAGAAAATAAGAAGACAAGCCACAGAGTAGGAGTAAATATTTGCAAAAGATATAGCTGATAAATATACAAAAAACTCTTAAACTCAACACTAAGGAAACAAACAACCCGAGGGAGATCCAAGATGGCAGAGTAGATAAATGCTGTCCCTGCCTCCTTCCATGAACACATCAAAATTACAGTGAAATTATAGAACAATCAAGATGAAGAACCATCTGGAGTCTAGCTGAGCAGAAGTTTTATAACTAATGATATAGAGAAGAAGCCAAGCTGAGATTGGTAGGAGGGGCATAGATGCAAAATAGGCCAGCCCAACACTTTAATGTGGCAGTTCAGAATCAGCAGGAATGTATTGACCAGACCATGGGGGTTCCCCCTAGAGGAGTGAGGGACCCCACCCTCACATCAGGCTCCCTAACCTAGAGTACTGGTGCTGGGTAAAGGAGCCCCCACAATATCTGGCTGTGAAAAACAGTGGGTATTCTGACTAATTGGGTAGGACTAAAAGTTTCTATTTATTAAAAAAATTAAATCAATAATTAATAACCTTCCAAAACAGAAAGAAGCAGGCCTAGATGGATGTACCTTAGTGTATCTTAGTTAGAAAGCCTTGAGTTTCTCATCAAATATGATATTTGCTGTAGGTTTTTTTGAAGCTAGTTTTTATCAAATTGAAAAAAATCCCTCTATTTCTAGATAACTGATGGTTTCTATGATGAATGGTGTTAGATTTTGTCAAATACTTTTTCTGCATTTATTTATATGATCAGGTGATTTTTATTTTTTAGTCTGCTGATGTGCTTGATTACATGAATTGATTTTCAAATGTTGATCCAGCCTTGCATACCTGAGATATATCCCACTTGATCATGGTGTATAGTTTTTATATACTGTAGCATTCAATTTTCTAATATAGTTGATTTTCTAATTTCATTGATTTTATATTGTTGAGAATTTTTGCATCTATGGTCATGAGAGATACTGGTCTGTAGTTTTCTTTTCTTGTAATGTCTTTGCCTGCTTTTGATATTAGGACAATTTTGGCCTTCTAGACTAAGTTAGGAAGTATTATCTCTGTTTCTATCCTCTAAAAAAGACTGTATAGAATTAGTACAATTTCTTCTTTAACTGCTCGGTAGAATTCACGAGTAAACCCATATGGGCCTGATTCTTTCTGTTTTGGAAGATTACTAATTATTGATTTAAATTTTTGAATAAATAGAAACTTATTCAGGTTGTCTAATTTTTCTTGTGTGAGTTTTGGCAGATTGTGTATCACAAGAAATTGGCCCATTTAATTTAGGTTATCAAATTTGTGGGCATAGAGTTATTCATAGTATTCCTTTATTATCCTATTAATTTTCATGGTATCTATCATGATTTCCCTGCTTTCATTTCTGATATTAGTAATTGGAGTTTTCTTGCTCGCTCGCTCACTCTCTCTTGTTAGCTTGGGCAGAAGCTTATTGATTTTATTGATCTTTTCAAAGAACCATCTTTTGGTTTCATTGATTTTTCTGTATTACTTTCCAATTTTCATATTCATTTATTTCTGCTCTAATTCTTGTTATGTCTCTATTTCTGCTTGCTTTGTGTTATTTATTTTTCTTTTTTTTTCTAGTTTCTTAAGATGGAAACTTAGATTACTGATTTAGACATTTCTTATTTTCTAATGTATGCATTCAGTGCTATATATTTCCCCTCTAAGTATTGCTTTCACTGAAGTGGGCTGGATTGAGTGTTTCCCTTTTTCTACGTTGAAGGTTAGAGCTGATTGCAGTTGGTATTTCTCTTCCCCTAAGTCATTAGGCTCAATAACAGTCCAGAGATTATTCTCTCCTTGACTAGTTTCTATTGAGGACAGAGTATTAAGAAGAACAGAGGACTGTGGCATCTTTCAAAATGGTTCCTTTTCCCTCCCTCTGCCAGAAGAATGAAAGGATTTTTCTCTGATATTTACTGTGAGAACCTGGTCTTGCTCCTGGAGGTACATCTCACAAAATCATTGGGGGATTTCCATATGACTGATTCCCCCTAGAGTTTTTAACTCTCAGACATCTCTATGCTGAGCCTCCAGTAAACATCAATTACTAAAGCATTTTGTTCCCATGGCAGTTTCTGTTCATGAAGCTCTGCTCTGGAATATTGTCATTTTCTGTATTTGCCTGTCTGTGTCCTCACTTTTCTTATGAATCCTAGAAGAGCTGTGAATCTTGCAGTTTGTTTAGTTTTTTACTTATTGTTAGAATGGAATGGTGATTTCCAAGTTCTTCACTTGCAGAATGGGAAACTAGAAGTGTGGCTTATAATTCTGACCTCTTGAAAGATGGCCTTGAAGTTGCCCTGGAAAAAAAAAAGAAAGAAAAGAAAAAGCCAAGGATTAAAGGTCCCATGGGAATAGAGATGCAGCCAGTCTAGCGCTACCAGCTCAGTCCATCGCCAAGCTGACACCACCCTCCCCACCAGCTGAGTGCAACACATAAGTGAGCTCAGGCAAACCAGCCAAAGAATTGCCCAGTCAACCCACAGAATTGTGAGAAATAATAAATCACTGTTGCTTTAAAGCTATTAGGTATTGAGTTATAATACAGACAACTGAAAGAGGTATTGTTACCTATAAGTGGGACGTAATAGGTAATAGATATATTCTGATAGATCTGTCTTTTGACTGAATAATCACATTGCTTGAAAAAGTGTATTAAAATAGTCATTGTCAAGAGGGACTGAAACCTCATATATTTCTACATCTTATGGAAGGCATTAGGACATTCTATTACATTATTTTTCTTTTTTTCAGCTTTGTGGAGGTATAATTGACAAATAATATTGTAACATATTTAATATGTATAACATGGTTACTTGATTTACATATACATGTGAAAGGATTCCCACCACTGAGTTAATCAACACACCCATCACCTCACATATTTACCTTGTTTGGGGGTGGGGGGTGGGGATGGGGATGAACATCTATGTTCTACCCTCTTAGCAAATTTCAACTATATAATATAGTGTTATCAACTACAGTCACCATGTTATAATTATACCCTCAGACCTAATTCATCTTATAACTGAAAGTTTGTAGCCTTTTACAAGCCTCTCTCTATTTCCCTGATCTCCTAACCTTTGACAACCACTTTTCTACTTTGTTTCCAAGAGTTTAACTGCCTTTTTTTTTAGATTCCACATACAAATGATTTCATGTAGTACTCATCTTTCTCTGTCTGGCTTACTGGCTTATTTCATTTAGCATAATGCCCTCCAAGTTATCCATGAGGTCACAAATGGCAGGATTTCCTTTTTTATGGCTGAGTAATGTACATATAAAATTTGTTTTACCCACTCATCTATCAATGGCTACTTAGGTTGTTTCAATACCTTGTGAATAATTCTGCAATAAGCAAGGGAATATAGACATCTCTTCATGATAATAATTTTGTTTCCTTTGGATACATACCCAGAAGTGGGATTGGTCGATCATATGGTAGTTCTATTTTTAATTCCTTGAGGAACCTCCATACTGTTTTACATTGGCTGTACCAGTTTATATTCCCACCAACAGTCTACAAGTGTTCCCTTTTCTTTACATACTTGCAGGCATTTGTAATCTATCTTTTTTATAATAGTCATCCTAACAAGTGTGAGGTGATATTTCATTGTGATTTTGATTTGTATTTCCTTGATGAATAGTAATATTCAATACCTTTTCATATACCTGTTGGCCATTTGTATGTATTCTTAGGGGAAAAAAAGCCTATTCAGGTTCTTTGTCCACTTTTTATTTGGGATATTTGGTTTTATGCTATTGAGTTGTAGGAGTTCCTTGTACATTTTTTGTATCAACCCCTTGTTGAATATGTAATTTGCAAATATTTTCTCCCGCTCTATAGATTGCCTTTTAATTTCTTCATTCTTTTTCTTTTTTTCTTTGTTTTGCTGAGCAGAAGTGTTTTTATGTTATTAGCATTTCACTTTTTTTCTGAACACTAATCTACAAGACCATTTTTTTTTCATTTCTTGTATACTTAGGAGTTTCCTTCTCGCTTTTGAGCAAAAATATGCATTGTAAATTTCTTTTTCTGCATCAGCTTGTCATATCTGCCCATATTGCCTTTCAATATTCTGATTTCTTATAGGCATGGAAGGTTTCTGATATGCATTAGCCCCCAATATCTTCTCCATCCTTCACTGGCTTGATGCTTAGAAGCAAATGAAACATAAAGATAATAACCCCTGTTTTTAATCTTTTTTTTTGCCCTGAGGCTCGTTAGCTTGTATTTCTTTTCACTGAATCTAGTCATTGCTTTCATCAAGTCAAGTTATTGTAAAGGTCTTTACAATTTTTCTTTTTTCCTTTTGAAGCTCACCATTCTGACTTCATATTCATTGACCCTCTGCTTCTGTCTCATTGCCACACATAATTACATTTCTGCTTCGGGATAGATAAATGGTTAAAACTGCTGTTTCAGATTACAGAGCCAGCCTCTACTCCTTACTATCTGGTGTGATCTTGCTTAAGTAATTAACCTTCTAATCTGTATAGTAGAATATTAATTCTAATAATAGTACCAAAAATCCATTTATTAAGCAATGAAGTTGGGTCAGGTACTTCTTTACGACCTATTCAGTCTTCCAGCACTCCTCAACTTGAGGACTAGTATGCTTCCTGTTTCACAGATTATAGAATTGAAGATCAAGTATATGGATTTATTTATATTGAAGTTGTTGAAACTACTGTGGAAACTAGTTTCCAATGTCCCATGATGCATAGGGAACACATAAATTGTATTTGATTAAACCAATCAAAAGCAATACTTTGAAACTAAGTAGTATTATTCAGTGGCGAGAGAGCAAGCTGTCTAAAAAAAACCTAGGGTTATGAAGTATCTAAAACATACATCTGGCCACAAATATCCAAGCACCTCCTGGCATGTTTTTCAGGACCTGAGTCTGGTGGGTGGCATGGCACAAAGCTACCTCTTGTCTGGATATCTTTGCTTTAGAGGTTCATAGAGTAGGAAGAAGCCCTAGGCACAGAACTTACTCACTTTCTATCGCAGGTAGATATTTGTGAACTCTTGGCCCTACTAGTCATTATTCCCAAGAAGGCGTAGTTTCTGGTCAAGAGATCTCTCATTATAACACAAACACAAAGCAAGATATTTAGTTGGTTCTCAATACAAACTTATTGAATGAAATAAAAAGTGAACTCCAGGCCTATGGACAGACAACTTGCGTTTTCATCCAGTTTTTTTCTTCTGCTGAAAATGTAATTTATTTATTTATTTATTTATTTATTCATATTTTTTCTTAGTTGTCAAATGATCTTTCATTGAAATATTTTCCTTTATAGTTCTTAACTAGCTAGGCATTCCACTGTTGATGTCATCTATGATTTCGTGAGGGTAGCGGCCATCAACATTGCAGCCCACATACTAGGCAGTCCTCAAGATCTCTTTAATGATTCCAAGGAGTTCTCTAGCTAAAGCTTGGTGCTGCGTCTATCAGGCAATGTTGACAATCTCATCAAAAGTGATATTTCCACTGTGCTTAAGGTTTTTTTTTCTTTTTTTCTTCTTTTTCTCTTGGCGGTTCTTTGAGGGCCTTGATGATCAGAGCAGCTGCAGAAGGTACTACCTCAATCGGAGCCTCTCTGTTCTGAATGGTCGGTTTCACTGTAATCCTCAGACCCTTCTAATCACTGGCTGCTTTAGCGATGTCATCACCAAGCTTTTTTGGAGACAGGCCCAGGGGGCCAATCTTGGGGGCTCTGGCAGAACATGGTACCGACTTCCCCACTGGTTCACTCCAGGTATATGACTTTGATCTGGTTGGCGTGGAACTTTGGTGGCAAGGTGGGGGGAGCTGGTATCAGATGAACCTGGATTCGGGTCAACCAAAAAAAGGTGCACTGTGGACTCCTCTGAGCAGAAAGCCAAAGGCTGTAATTTATAAAGGTTGTTGGGTCTGCTTCAAAGGAACAGGTAGAATATTTCCTGCTTTATCCTCATAATAGGCTTACCATAAAAATTAATTGATATAATGAATGTGATCATGTTTATAAAATTGTTAAATATTTGTTATTAGTCAAGATGAGATTAACCTGCATTCAGCTTTTTAACTTGCTTCATTACCATGACGAGTCCCATTAATCTTTGCCTACTTTTCTGCCCCTGATTTTCCTCCTCTGGAGGATATTCTCAGTCTATAATCTTAATCCTATATTATACCATATCTTTGCTACGTGTCTTTCAAAAGAACACCATATGTCCTGCTGGTTATAGTCCTGCAGTTAAAAAAATTCAATAGTAAAATAAATGATTTTTTGATCATTTGTCATCTATAAAATATCATTAAGGCTATTGAAATTAAGGCAAAGGTTAGTGCCATTGATTGAGACTCCAAAAAAAATTTCCTGCCCTTGAGTGTCTGAAGATTAACAAAAATTTTTTTTGCTAATACCTGGGGACTTCTATTCTCGCAGCCTCTTTTTTTCTGGTTCCTGAGTCTGTGCACAAATTTTTGTTTGTTTGTATTTATTTTTGTTTTCCTGGCATTCACCTGACTAAACACCAGGACTAAACACCTCTTTGTTTTCCTGGCATTCACCTGACTAAACACCAGGACTAAACACCTCTTTGTAAGAATATCTTCACACAGAAGCATTAGAGAGCAATGTAGAATTTACTTTAGATTTTTTTAGAGGTGCTTAAAAAATCTTCTTAAGTAATTTTGTTCTCTAAAACCTTCTGTGATGTTGCTGCTCCCAAGGACTCCTTCTCTTTTTCTCATCCTTTTTTCAACACTCTTATACCTTTCTGATACCTCTCTAACCTGCTTCAAACACAAAGCTCCTTACCCACCAGAATTTCACATTGTTATTCTGTTATACAGAGTAGTTTTACCTCTTTCCTGAGTCAATCTTGTGGCAGCCAACACCTAATAGAAGTTGAGTTCAGAATCCGGAGGACCTAAATTTCACACCAAGCACCTATCAATCCATTTTTATGGTTAAGATGGGACTTTCTCCCAGAGAGAAACACTTACAAATAAAACTTTGTCCACATCATAACTGGTATAGTTCATTTTGAGTCTAGTAAGCTGTCTCTGTTTTCCCAAAGGGACTGGAGAACAGATTGGGTATGAACAGTCACAGAGCAGAAAAAAAAAAGTTTGTTGATTATGATATTAATGATTTATTGACACTTAACTATGTTCTCCACATCATTCTGATGGTTTTACTTTAATTACTCATTTAGTCCTCTCAATAACCCAATGGGGTAAGTAGTATTATTTTTATATTTAAAGATGAAAAAATTGAGACAGATAGGGGTTAAGTAGCTTGCATAAAGTCACAGATTTAGTAAATGGCAGAGCCATCATCAAACCCAGGCTGTCTGGCTTCAGAATCTATGCTCATAATTACCATCCTATATGGACTCTCACCTGCCAAGAAACTAGACTTACCTTCCACGGTGTTGACATTTCACCCATCAACCCATGGTGGCCGTACTACCACCATGGTGAAGAACCCACTGTTTTGAATAACAACAAGCTGATCAGCAGTTTTTCTGAAACAGTGGAGATTTCTCTTATAGGTCACCGGGTACCATTAAGATCTTTATTGAAACATTAACAGCCCTTGGCACTTAAGGATAAGTGTTATTGCTCCTTTGTCTTATATATACAAACACTCATAGGAATAGAAAGATATATTACTGTGTCAAATGTAGGTAATATAGTTATGGAATCATATCTTAGGATAACTGTCACTTAAAAGGGGTTTCTTATTTTGTTTATTAATTTGGACAATAAGAGTACAGTTAATAAAATAGATTTTAGTTCCAGACACACATGAGTCATAATTCTGGTTTCCCCATTTACCAGTGGAACTCTGAGTCTCAATTTCTCTATGTAAAATGGGGAAAAAATAATTATTCCTTTGAAAGCATAACTGAAGATAAAGCAAGGTAATAGATGTGAGGTAATAAACATTTGGCACCAAATAACTACCATTTATTGGGTCCCCAATATGTGACAGCTACGATGCTCAGCATTTCACATACATTATCATATTGCATGCTGTGCATCATAAGCTCTCATTAAATTGAAATGCTTATTAGGGCCGGCCGAGTGGCGCGGTGGTTAAGTGCTGGCTTGGGAAGCCAGCGGCCCCAGTTCTGTCCCACATATGAGGGCCAGTGACATTGCCCTCAAAAAAACAAACAAACAAACAAAAAAGAAAATGAAAATAAAACTATCATAGTTTCATTTATAAAAACAAAAAATTGAAATGCTTATTATTATTGATGAAAACTTTTAATAGCTGGACACTTTATTTTATTTTTAAAATTTTTTTTTTTTAAGCTGAGGCATCCTGCCACCTGTTGGCAGCTCAGTGGAAGCTCAGCTTGGGCTAAGCATTGAACTGCTGTTGCTCAGAGCTCAGCTCGCACTCTTGAGTGAGCTCTTAACCAACTGAGCCACTAGACCAGCCCTTATAGCTGGACATTTTAACCTTAGGCCTTTATTTTTCTCTTTCAAGAGATTTTGAAGCTCACATGCACACTGAATTGGGATGTGACTAATTTAACAGGGCTACACTCTTCAGAATAAGATTCTAGGTACAGTATTTATCTGATCAAATGCAATCTAAAAGAAGGTAGAAAAAATAATAGGATAATGATATCAAAGAATGTCAGACTTCAGAATACACTTGGAGACTACCACTCCTGCACTTCCAATCACTGACAAGTCTTTTTGGAACATTCATTGCATTATATTTCTGAAGTTCTGTACTAAAAGTAAAGACATAGCCTTCTCCTTTTCTGCTTTGGTTTCCACAGACTTCATTATCTCTCAGAAAATAAGAGATGGGGAAGAAATAGCAAAATTAATTTTCCCACTAGGTGGCAAACAAACAGTACACCGATTTGCAGCTTTTTTCTCTGCAATATAAAAATAGTAGAGAAAAAACACACTAGCTGTAAGCTGCCTTGGAATAAATATAAATATATATGTAAATATAAATACACACACACACACACACACACACAGATTTTTGCCTTTGGGAGAGAAATTGACTTATAATGATTACAAATCAGAAAGCAGAAGAAGGATAGACTTATTGAGGTAAGTCAGATTAGGGGAATTTTAAAGCATGTACATGTTTAAACTTAACCTTCAGGGAAGACAGGGTAGGAAATTCCAAGTTGGTACCTTTAATATATTTGCTGGCTGCCTTTTAGCTTTCTAGAACATCTCCTGAGTCTTCTGTTACCATTTAATTCAGCAGTCGAATATTGTTCTGAAAGCAAGGAAGCACAGAGGTAACTTTGGATCCCTGAACTTGATTGATCTCTGTTTAAAAATGTTTTACTATTTCCAAAATTTCTGGAGTTTCTTTTAAAGAAATCACATATCTTGTAGGCATGTACAAAGCGTTTCGAAACCATTCTGATTCTCTGCCTAAGATGAGGTGACAATAAACTGCAACCAAGAAATCCTTGCAGTCTTTGTAGAGAAGTCTGGAGGAAGAGGGCTGGGGGTGGGTAGATTCGTTCATTTCTCCTTGTTGTAATTGTGAATTGAGGATAGAGGAGATCGAACATAAAGTGCATTGTCTTCTCCGAGCTCCCATTCTCTCAAGTGGCAACTGACTCGGTCAGTATAATTGAATTGAACATTGGTTGAGTTTGGACTCGTTTGGGAGGTTAGCTGGATCCAGTCTCTCCTCTCTGAGTTTTCTCATCTGTTAAACAGAAGTAATAATAGGGCCTCCTTCAAAATGACACTGGGAGGATTAAATGAGATGATGAGGATATCAGTAATAATAAGGATACTGAAAATTAACAACTTCGAAATACTAATGTGTGAAGGGACAGTATAAGTTCATTTTATGAGACTAAGACACATATTGGGTTTGGGTCAAGAAATTACTCTTTTAATATAGCACCTTGTTCCTCAGTTTCCATTTATTGTGTTCACACAAAATAAAACACAATGAAATGAAGTAAAACATACATCAAGCAAACTAGCACAGCAGAGTACAGGTGAATTGACCTCGGACACACTCACCTTCGCCCAGATCCTTAGTTGTACTTGAACCCCTTGGGAAAGTGTGGCTTCATTTCCATTTGGGAGCCCCCCCCCCCCCGCACTACACAGAGATCTCTGAGACTCCTTCTTGATCCACCATTCTAGGTCTAAGATCCAAGAACACTCCCAATTTTAGTCAAACCTTTCCTGACAAATTGCGTTTACAATTTACATCATTTGGCTTAGTGTTCAGGTGTCACCTATGATGATTGCCCTGTTTAAATTTATTACCCTTCCTTTGGTACTCCCTATTTCCTCACCCTGACTGATTTTTTTTTCCCATGACACATTTAATTTACCATAGAGGTTTGTTATATTTATTGTCTGTCTCCTCCACCTAAAATATAAGATCCTTGAGGACAGGTTTTTTTTTTCTTCTTCACTTTTATATCCCCAGATCCTAGAGACGTAATCCTTCATTAAATATTTCTTTCTTTTTTTTTTTTTTTTAAAGATTTTATTGGGGAATTGGGAGGGGAACAGCGTTGGGGAATAGGGGAAGGTGAACAGACAAGTTGCTGTACTTTTGTTCTTCGGTCTAGTTGTGAAGGACATCGCTTCACTGGCCCATATTGGTATTGTCATTGTGCTCTTCCCAGGTGAGGCAGCTCTGTCGCCAGCCTCCGGACAGCCACTCATGGCAGCTCACACTGGCTGCTGGCCTCTCATGGTAGCTTACGGTAGCCCACTGCAGCAGGGGCTGCAGCTAAGCTGTCGCCAGCGATTCACAGCAGCCCAGCTCCAGGTGGAGCTGTTGTTCACCACCTTAGCTGTAGAGGGCAGTGTCACTGGTCCTCATGTGGGATCTGAACCGAGGTCCTGCTGCTTAGAGCTGGCGTCCCAAGCTTGCTTAAGCAATGCACCACTCGGCTGGCTCCATTAAATATTTCTTGAATAAATGAGTCAAGGAGTGAATGAATAAGACGAAGGGTAAGGACACAAAAGGCAATAGATGGATCATGGACCTCACATTCTATTGATATTATAGTTTTAGCTGTGCCTGTATAATTGATTCATATATTTGTTAAACTGACATTTATTGAGCCATGAACTATTATTATGTGTTGGGAACTCTAGGAAGCTTACATTCTAGTGTGCCAGACAGACAATAAACAAATTAGTTTAAGAATAATATTTGAGGATAATCAGAGGCTTTTATAAAATTTTACGTAGGTGTTAAACACTGCAAACTGTTTGGAAGATGGTAGGGTAACTGAGAATATTATCTTGAAATTGCATTTGTGTGACTGTCATATTGTTTATAGTGTAGATTTTATGCTACTTGACTTGGCTTGGAAAATGCCAATGGAGAGTATAGGGGGCCATAAATCCTCTTCCCTTAGCCATCATGTTTGATATATTGGTAAGTTCTATAAAAAATAATCAAGGCAAGATAGTGTGATCCATATAATGGGGTGGTTCTTATGGGGGATGTAATTATAGAAAAGCCTTCCTGAGATGGTAGCTTTTAATCTGAGTCCAAACGGATGGGAATGAATCATACAAGCAGCAAGATGAAGGAAGAGAGTCTCAGACATGCAAAGTTCAGTGGTGAAGATATGCAGAGGATTAGAAATATAGAGAATGTGGAATGAGGGGAAAGACTTTTGGGGGGTAAGGTTTTAGGGATATAGGAACAGATCATGGGAATTCTTATAAGGCTGTGGTGAAAAGTTTTCTGTTCATTCCTAGGGTGAATGGGAAGAGATCAACTGGTTTTAAGCAGAGAAATAGCATAATTTAACCTGTATTAATGCTACAATCTGTCTGGCTACTGTGAGGGAAAAAAATAGTTTGGTGAAGAGCAAGAGAGGAAATGAACAAGTCATAGGAGGCTACTGCAGTGGTCTAAGTGAGTGATGATGGAGGCTTGGATTAAGGAACTGGTAGTGGAAAGGAAAGAAGTGGGGATTGGGGATATACATTGGGGGTTACAATGAGAGGACTTCTAATGGATTCATTGTAGAGGTGAGGGGGGCAAAATTTTCAAGAATGGCTCCTGAGTTTTTGACCTGATCACCTAGGAGGATATTGGAACCAGCAATTGATATGCAAAAGACTGGATGAAAGGCACACAAAGATAAAAGGTACCTAGAAGAATATCTGGCATCTATTATCAGCCATTTAGGAAAGGGTAGCTAACAATCCTTTTTATGTTTGGTGTAGAGTATAAAATAAATCATATGGCTCTGGTATTCTGGACAAGGAGAATACTAACAAGGTGGTGAAAATGAAGCCAGATTAGAATGTTCCAGTCTCTAGGAAACCATACACTTTTCTCCATCTCAGAAGGAAGTAAATACTCCACTAAGTATTTGGATCATGTCCCGGTTACAGCACATTCCACACTGACCTTAATTTATTTAGTCACTTTGCTATTTGTCTGAACAGATTGTGAGCCTTTTCGGGGGAATGGAGATCATTTAACATTCAATCATAAATCCAGAGTACCTGGCACATAGTTGGTGCTCACAAATGAGTGAATGAATGATTGTGTGGCTGACATAAATAAAATGCTTTTTAGAGGTTACCTATGGGACGATATTTGGTGTTCATCCCCTGGTTTTTAAACATTGGAAAGTAAATGCACATAAGGTCTCAGGCGAGGCACTGCAAAACCTTTTTGAAAATCCAGAGGAGTATGGTGCTGATGTGGCCTCAGGATTAACTTTTATAATAAATGGCTTTATGTTTCCGAGTACTGTGTAGTTATAAGATCCATCAACTCTAAGCTCAGCCTTATCTCTAGAAATCTCCTTTCATACTTGACAAGTGTTCAGGCCTGGCTTTCTTTCTTTTTGTCTGCAATGTAGCACTAGGGCTAGAGGAGTTGTATATGCCTTCCTCATGGCAACTCAAATACCTTCTACAGGAGGGTGAGACAGAAGTCAAAGCCTGTTTTGAGGACAGAGTAGTTGATAAAGGCTTTTAGAATACTTTTTTTTTAACCGAATTCTTTATTTTAGCAGGTGAATTCTTGTCTGACCCCTAGAAGGATTCTACCAAAAATAAAAACATAACATGGCTTTGCATAATTTCAGTCAAATCCTCATCGTAAAAAGATGATTGAATGAAGCCCCACCTCAGTTTCTGCCTCCTCCGGGATAAATTGTGTCTCAGTGCCATTATTGGAAAAGCAGTGATGGGGGACACTCATATATCTTCTAGGACGTGACTTCTTGAAATTGCCTGGGAAGATCGTTAAAACGCAGGTTGTAGATTTCCATTTAGTAGCTCTGGGTGGGGCCCAAGGTTCTCCATTTCCAACCAGCTTCCAGCTCATGCTGGTGCAGGTGGTCCACAGATGATACTTTGAGTAGCCAGGCTCCAGGCCCATACTGGGTGAAGGACACCCAGATCAAAGATGACAGTTTGTGCACACCTCTGATTTTTAATAGTGGCTTAATGTTTTATTCTATGAACGTGCCATCATTTAGTAAATCCCACATTGTTGGAAATACGCCCTTTGGCTTTTGTCAATATCATTCTAATGTGCTTCTATATACATAAATATTTGTCTATGCTGCTGGTTATTTTATTTATTTAGTTATTTTTGGACATATCACTGTAAGTGTAATTGGTTTTTCAAAGGTACATATTTTAGTATGCATTTTAGCATATATTCTCAAATTGGCAAGAATTTTCCAGTGAACTCTTTGATGAAGTTATTCTGTATAATTTCATCTGTGCAGCTTTTCCTGCCTACAGACTCATGTGACATTCTGACACCATGACATTTTTAATATTGCCTGAAGTAACATTTTATTCCAGCTTTCTGATCATGCCCCATCTTTTTATGCTAGTTAAATATTTTAAATGTTAAGATTGGGAAGACTCATAGCCGTTGCTGAGGAATGAATTTATAAGTGCATTCTTGGTGCAGAATACAAATACAGTATGCAGCACATAGATAATACATGGAACCTCAAATCAGACAAAATGACTTTATATCTTAAGATATGCACCCAATTCAATCAGTTGATTAAACATTATCCAGAACAGCTGGCAGCTGACAGGAATGACTTCTTTTAGAATAACTTGGATTCTCTAGATTCAAATATATGGAGGAAAAACATGAAGGAAAAAAATCCCTTCATTACAGCTTAACACATACAATAATAATTTGGACGCTTATTGTGTTTTCAACTAAGTAAAGAGGATTTATCTGAATAATACAGTTTCCTCCCACTCCAACGATGTTTGATTTGTCCTTGTTCCTTTCCCCCCTGACATCTAACATCTGATCTCTTTTCTGAATTGCCCAAGAGCAAAAAATGTGAGAGTATGTGCTCTTTTAAAAGTTATAATAATGGGGGTGACCTGTTAGCTCAGTTGATTAGAGCGTGGTGCTAATAACAACAAGGTTGCTAGTTCAGTCCCTGCATGGACTTCTGCGAGCTGTGCCCTCCTAAAAAAAAACAAACAAAAAAAACGTCCGGCGGAGTGGCGCGGTGGTTAAGTGCTGGCTTGGGAAGCCAGCGGCCCCGGTTAGGGTCCCACATATGAGGGTCAGTGACACTGCCCTCAAAAAAATAAATAAATAAAAATAAAAAAAGTTATAATGCTAGAGTAAAGCCATATAGTCGGAACATTTTTCTTTTGGAGTCAGCACACCTACATTGCAATTGGTATGTAACGTAAGTTATTAGGAGCTTAACACTACATCAAATGAGAGAATGTAAATTAAAATATTTTACAAGCTGGAGTATCACTTAAAGTAGTGAATGCCATTATTATCTTGAGGTGCAGTGGAGGCAGATAAACTTTGGAATGCAAGCACATCACTTATCTCCTTGTTTCTATCAAATGCCCACATCATTCTTCCTATTTATTTTCCACTTCAAAGCTCACCACAATGTGACTGTGTTTGGAAATGGGACCTTTAAAGTGGTGATTAAGTTAAAATGAGGTCATTATGGTGAACTCTAATGCAATCTGAGTGGCATCCTTATAAGAAGAGGAAATTTGGACACACAAAACATACCGGGGTGCACGTGCTAAAAGGAAAGATAATGTTGAGGACAAAGTGAGAAGGCAGCCATGGAGAAAGGCCTCAGAGGAAACCAAACCTTGATCTTGAACTTCTAGCCTCCAAAACTATCAAGCCACCCAGTCTGTGGTACTTTGTTATGGCAGCCCTAGCAAACTAATGTACTTTCCTTTAGAATTACATTGTAATTTTCTTGCAGGAAACACCAAAGTTTTGTACTTCTTTATATTTCTGGTGCTGAGCTAATATTATGTCTTAAATATTTTCATTATAATTTAATCTTGTAACTGGATAGAGAATGAAGAACTCAGTTCTCATAAATATGTTTATCAGAATAGCTGACAAATATATTCCAGGCTTGTCACTTTCTTGATCCAGATATTTTGGGAAAAGTTCTATGTCTCAATCATCTAGGATTTAAATGATAATAATAGTTTTAGACAATTATGTATTATTATGTGTGGTTATTTAGTTTGACCCTGTGATGAATGCTATGACATGGGCTAAGCAGATATAAAATACACTGTTTTACAGAACCTCAGGATTCTATGCCTCAGGGTGAGTGGCTCGTTCAGGTCAGATAGTGAAGAAAATGCTCTAGGACCTGATTAAGGTCCTCCTATTCCAAATTTAGTCTTGCCATCCCTCCCTGTCATCCACCTGCTTAGGGCAACTATATTAAAAAAAAAAAAAATGCCAGCACCAGGAGTTAGAAATAATTCTTTTCTATCTGCTTAGATTTCTTCATTCATTTAACTAAATTGCCTACTATGTAAAAACTGTACCAGGCAAATAACACATAACTTTGAGACTTACGTTTCTTGTCTATTCAATGGAAAATATTGTCTGATTTGCATATGTCTCAGGGAGTTTTTGGAGATAAATATCAGAAATAACCACTTCAATTCAGAAGAAGGGGTAATTCATTAGCACAGTCAGGTCCTCGGGGGTTGCATGAGCACTGGTTGTCCTAGCACAGCCAGAGCACACTGTGGGGGCTTCAGCATTATGAAAACACTACTTCAGAGGCAGTGAGCACGGGGACATGGTGAGCTATGTCCTTTTGTGCATCAACCAAGGGGGAGGAAGATAATTGTGCTGAACCCTAGACCTCTGGACAAAAGAAAAAAAAAATCTATAGTTCTGAGATGGTAACTATAGAGGAGATAGGCACAAAAAAGAGAGAATTCATTTTTCTCTAGGTTCTTCATATCTCCCTTGATTATGGGGGCCCAATGCTGGTTTTATGCTCAAATCAAAGGTCCCAGATAAGAGCTAATACAAATTATAAATGGCAAATTAATTCTAGCACATTCTTCTGAGAGTGTACCGGATGAGGCCTACTTGGTTTGGGAGAAAAAGAGTAGAACTTCTATTTATATATCTCATTTAAAATTGTTTTTTCATTCTTTTAAAATTATATATATATATATAAAATAAGTGAATAAATATTTAGATATTAGTGATGCATATTTAAAATGTGGTTACTGTTAGGAGTTTGTAGACCTCAAAATATAGAGTCCAATGACAGAATGGAGAAAGCACTTGGCTGGAAATGTGCATTCTGGATCCACTATTTTCTAGATTCACCATTTGTTACCTGTATATCTTCTAAGTAATTTAACCTTTCTTACTCTTAGCTTTCTTTTTAATAAAATGGGTATAATATTTGCCATTCCTATCTCATAGGATTGACCTTAAATAAAAGAATTTTATTATCTACCCAACAGAAGGAAGCACCTCATGTTGGTGCCATCTGAGTCATATATTTTATTTATGACAATTGATGGTAAATACTTTGTAAATTCTAAATCATCATATCATAGTGTCGCGTTCCTGCACGACAGAGCAGGTGGGAGTGGAGAAGGAATGGCGAAAGGTTAAGGAAAAGAGAGAGACACACAAAATAGGAGAGAAAACAGTTCGGGGTTAAGGGACTTCAGCTTCATGGACTGGAGCCCCAAATCGGGCCTGACTGTTCCTTTTATTATCATACGCATAAGCAAGGGTCAGTGTAGCTTCTGCGGTCTGTGAGTCTCACACCCAAGAATTGACCTCCAGGCCTAATTTCCCATGCCTGCAAACTGTCACTACCAGAGGCCCCATGAGGTTATTGTCATGCACCTCTTAAGAGACAGAAGCTTCCTCTGCCAAGGCTTACTGATAAGAATTCAGGGAGTATTGCACTGTGTTGTACACTTGAAGCTAATTAAAATAAAATTTAAAAAAAAACAGAAAAAGAACAAAAAAAGAATGTAGAGAGGACAGGTATTGTCACATGAATAGGTCATTTCACAGGCAGGCCACCAGAACCTGAAGCAAGTGGTTATGCCCCTTTTCTTCTCTCCCTGACTTCTCCCATGGCACTCGCACCCACGAGTACCCACTGGCACCCATGCAACCGCATCTAGCTTGGGTTGTTTCTCTCTCTTGAGAAAACTTACTGGTTTCTGACTGGCCAGCCATCCTTTAGTGCCAAGTGGGGCTATATACTGTAAGCATAATATTGAAGTTATGATCTGTCTTTATGGAGAGGTGCATGGAGGCAGACAGGCAGGGTATCATGTGATATCATAGTACTCCCTGTGTTCTATTTCAAGTGCTTAGCTCACACACCCGGAAGCACACACGTGTGCACAAACACATTCACTCATTATCACCTTATTAGACCCATTCACCATACACCTATATTATAGAAGAGTAATGTTGGTTTATCTGATTTAAGAGTTAACAGCGTAAGAATTTTAGAAAGATCAAAGTAACTAAACTTCTCACAAGAAAACAAAACCAAATCTTATTTAAAAATAAAGTATCTACTTGTATTATACTCCATACTAATAAAAATAAGGAAAAGGCATATAGCTATTACATACTTTTTAAAAGTCAAAAATATTAAACCAGTCAAATATATCCCAAGAGTCACATTAATTATGTAAATTTAAATTTTTACATTAAAAATGTCCCTGAGTTAGCAGTTTCTGGGTTTTTTGTTGTTGTTTTTTTTAATTTGGAACTTTTAAACTATTAGAAGTTCAGGCTTATTTTCCCTGAATGTTGGGAATATTGAATTTCTATAAACACTTATTTATCTCTTTAAACTGTGAAACCAGAGCTTCTTTAATTTAAGAGGTGTTATAATCTAATTCATAATATTCTCCTGGGGTAGAAAAACATTTTGTAGACTGAGAGATAAAGGGATTTGTCAAATACAGATACACAGACATATAGAGCTCCTATAGTTTCAGTTCTAAGGCTAAAAATAAATAGACAAATATATAAACTTATCAGTTCAGATCATAAAGACCTATTTTCTTTCCCAGTAGGCACACAATTCTTAACTGATTTGAGCTCACAATTAACGAAGAGACAAAAAGAGTACCAAATGAGATACTCCACTTTCACTGAGCAGAAAACAAATCTCCATTTGTTTGAATGGAAATAATCCATTCAACAGAGATCTTAAATGATCGTGTCGTTAAATCAAAGTCTCCATCATTGTTGCCAACAGTTGTAGGCTGCATACCAACTAGAAACAAAAACAAATGCTGCAAATCAGCAAACAGCAAAAAAATAAATCTAGAGAAGCAGAGAGTCCGCAAGGATAAACTTCTATTGATTGTTAGGATTCATTTTGAGACACAAGAGGAGAGGTGCCTGAGTTTAAGCAGCCGTTGAGGTACACTTCTCCTCATTCAGTTTCATTGGCTGTCAGATTAGGCCACTTAGATATCTTAGTGGAACAACCTTCAAAACTGCTAAAGGATAAATTTCAAAAGTTAAAAACATGACCCTTATCCAAAAATCAAATGAATAATGTTGGAAATTTTATTCAACTCCTTAGCGAATCAGTAATATGTCAAGACCAATTCAAAGTACATTTATATAGGCAATTTAACAAAGAATTGTTAGGATGAGATTTCTGCATTAGATGCAAAACTAATGTCTTGCTGGGGGAAAAAAAAATAATAAAATAAACTCTGGATTCACCTTTTGTATAGAAAACATTAGTTGCATCTTTACAAGACAAAATTTTGTAAGCTAACATATCATATCACTATGTCTGGAATCTTGGTTTAATATAATAAAACAATGTTATATTTTTATGAGACTGAGATCTGTATCCACTATAACAGCAATTTGATGACGAGGCTATATCTCCTACTTGGATAAGCCAAGGAATACATGGATAAACAGAGGTCCTATGAAGTGACAGCTTCCCAATTCTTTTTTTCGTGTTTTTTTTTTTTTTGAGGGCTGTGTCACTGGCCCTCATATGTGGGACTGAACCGGGGCCGCTGGCTTCCCAAAGCCAGCGCTTAACCACCGCGCCACTCGGCCGGCCCAAAACTATTCTCTTTTTTTTTTTTTTTTTTTTTTTAGGGCAGTGTCACTGGCCCTCATATGTGGGACTGAACTGGGGCCGCTGGCTTCCCAGGCCAGCGCTTAACCTCCGCGCCACTCGGCCGGCCCACAGCCTCCCAATTCTGATAAAACTGCCCCAAACAAAATAACTACATTGCCAGGGTGGGGTCAAGAACCAGTAGTCTCCCCTTATCTGTAGTTGAGCTTTCCACCATTTTGGTTACCTGTAGTCCACCTTGGTCCAAAAATATTAAATAGAAAATTCCATAACTAAACAATTCACGCTTTAAATGACATGCTGTTCTGAGTAGCTTGATGAAACTCACACAGTCCCACTCCATCCCACCTGATACGTGAGTCATCCTTTGTCCTGAGTATCCTCACTGTATACACCACCCTCTAGTTAGTCACTTAGTAGCTATCCAAATGATCAAATCCCTTATCAGAGAGAAAGACCACTTTCACATAACTTTTATTACAGCATATTGTAATAATTGTTCTCTTTTTATAGTAATTATTGTTGTTAATCTGTTACTGTGCCTAATTTATAAATTAAACTTTATCATAGGTGTATACATATAGGAAAAAAACATCATTTACATAGGGTTTGATACTATCCACGGTTTCAGGCATCCCCTGGGGGTCTTGGAACATATCTCATGGGTAAAGCCATGTTTCCTCACCATGAGAGCACTAGCCAGAATTACCTTTTTTGGTTACATTTCAGGGGACAGATAATGGACTATTGAGGACTGTGCAGCAAAGGGCAAAGAAGTGGTGGGGGATGGGGAGCAATTGCCTGAAACCATGTCTATCCGGGACCCACCTTTGTCCTTGCATCCAGTGTGGTATTTTTAGTATACCAGTGTTTTTTGCTACAATAATGACTCTACTCTTGCTTAATTGATAAGTGGTTGGGAACATTACATCTGCTTACAGCAAACCTAAAGGAGAAAAATCAAATCTACATGACCACCGAGGAAGATACGGGTCATATTCTCAAATGTGATGCTGACAGATAGATTCTGCTAAGGACAAAACTATCCACTAGATAGCACTAGTGGAGGGATTATTATTCTCTTCTAATCACATATGTCTTTAGGTCACAGCTCTCAGTTCAAATAACAGCAGCAATTTCCCCCTAGTTTTAAGTGGGATTGTATGCATACTTTGTAAATTCTTTATCATCACTCATTCTTCAATCACTTTTCCTCAAACATATAAATTTGTGAACTGTCTTTGCATCTCACTTGTTCCTTTGTCATAGAAAATTGTGGGTTTCTTTTTAGTTTTTGTTTTAAACTTTAAATCTCTCATAAATTGCCATCTCAAAACTCAGTTTATTGCTTGTTATTGTCATTATGAATACTTAAATCAGCATTGTCATACCAGAGCATATGGGAGCAAAGGATGAAAATAATCAAGTAAAGTTGGTACTTTGCTCCCAAGATTTTTCAGGGAAAAAAGAATTTTAGGTAGATGTCTAATTTATATGAGTCACGAGTTCAAAAGGTTAGAAAATAAATACTAGAAGGATATGGTATTTTCTGATCTCCGTTTCTTGGATAAATTGGGGCCTAAGGTGACAGGCTCAGACTGTGTTGCCCAAACCCTGAGTTTAGGTCAGATATCAGTTGGGGTTGCCACTTACTTATGGTGTAAAAATACTGTGATGTTCAAAGTTGGGGAATTGCAAGTAGTAATGGTATATAGGGAGAGACAGCAGGCAGGTTTAGTAAGAGCTTGTGAAAAGCCTTATATAAACATCTTAAGCATAGTTTTATTAACATCCTTCCTTTTACTGAAAAAAATCAACTATGATAAATAGTTTGTAAGTAAGCATAATACATAAGTAAGCATTTAGTTGAGGCAGAACAAATGTGATTTCAGGAGCTCTAAAATATCTTTTCATTTCCCTAAAACCTACCTATTGGATGCTGGTGGCAGAAATGCCACTGTTAGTGGTGCTGGTCCATATCTTATAGCTAACCACTGGTAGTGGGCCTAGCCTGGCTGAAGAACGCAAATGAGCTACAGAAGGATGTCCAAATGGTAGACAAAAACAGAAAGGTACTGAGTCACATAGCAGGATCCATATTATGTTGCCACAGGATGGATACACTACAAGAGCAAGTCAAGGAGACAAGCAGGAGGACACAAGAGGCCAGTCCTTGTCCTAAGTGTATTGACCAACAGCTGGCTGACTCTGTGAGCTTTTCACATTATGTCCTTTGACACATAAACTGCATTTTAAGAGCCAGGAAGATGGACCATACCAAATTGTATAATACTCTGTTTAAACAAAACCTCCCAAAAGGGGTCGCTATGAAGCTATGATTTGGTGTGACTGCTTTCTCAGGTCCTTTCAGAGAACAGGTTTCAAGAGGATAAGTGAGGGACAAGACACTGAGAAATTCACACAGGCTTCACTGGGAACCCTTGAGGTAGGGAAGGGTGTGTGAAAGGGGGGATGAAGAGGTTAAAGACGTCCTCTATCTATATCTCAGTTTTTCTTAAAGCAAGTCCTTGTTCTTAAGGCAAGGCTGGAGATCTCACCTGGTGCAGAGGTGTGGCTATGAAAATACCTGTATTCAAATTCAGTATCTTCTCTGATGGGGATAATGAAGTAAATCATGTCTACTTCATAGGATATTTGAAATGTTCCAATGAGGTTACCCAATTCAGTAAATAGACTAGTCATTAGTACAGAAAAATAAGAGGATTATTATCATTCCTACAATAGCTCAGTTGTTCGTTTGTTCCACTAGTATGAATTGAGTATCTATCTCCTGTGTGTGAACAATAAATAAGATAATTCCTGCCCCAAAGATGCTAATTACATGAAAGCATTATTATGTAAACAACCTCCAGATTTCTTCTCATCTACACACACCAACCCCAGTCATAATAAGCTCTTTTAAATCCAAAAGTTTAAATCCATGACAAAATTTCAGCAACCATTAATAAATGATGCTGTACATTTTAATTTATGTTATGGCCAAGACAAACCTTATCCAAATTATATCAAAGAAACGCACACTAAGTAGTTAAGGTACCATAAATAACTGATCAAACACTAGAACCTGCCAATATTATTAACTTGGGCCCTTGGTCAGCACCAGGGAAAGTGCAAAGGCAATTGTAAAGAATTGAAAACTAGCACTTTGATTCAAAAGCTGCTTCTGAAAACAACTGGGTTCTTAAACAAAGGACAATCTTGGACTATGTGTTTGAACAAATGATACCCCCATGAGCAATGATTTTGAAAATCACTTTTAGTCAAAATTGCAATGAGATATATGGAAATCATGACTAGCTCTATCTTATCTTTGGATCATGAAACCAGGGGAGGCAGGGGCAGTGAACTGTCCCCTTTGCTGCCGATCAGATTGAAGTGGATTTATGTATTCCAGGCTTTTTGCTATTTTGAGCCATGAGAGGCAACAGAAACAGAGGCTGGTTTTTAGTTCCTAGAAGAGCAAACTCTTCTGACTAGTAGAAAACTCGCTCTGTTTGTCTGCAGCAGTGCTCATTTCAACCTCATTTCCGCCTGAAAGCTTCTCATAATAAGAGCATTCTTATCTTACCCTATGACCTGCAGAAACCAAGGAGGCTATGAGGAGGGAGGGGATTCTCATCCCCTTCAAATACTGATCCATTCACTTGGTGAGCTACAAAGAATAAAACCTTCTATGCCAACTTTCTCTGAGAATTGCAACCATTCCTTTGGTTAAGAGATAAGGTTGTAAATTGGTCATACAAGCACTTCCTATGTATGCCTATATTCTATAATCATCGGGAGGCAGCACCATAATGAAGTCAGAGCATCGACTTCAACAGCAGACACATTTCATGTTGGAATCTCTTCTACCACCTCTTCCCAATACATCTATTTACTAACTTTGCAATCTTTGTAAAAGCACTTGATTTTTCTAAAATTTTACTTCCTTCACCTGTGAAGTGGGAATAATAATGCTACATAGGTGATCTAGTCTAAAGTAGCGGAAGTGCCTTGCAAATGCAATGCAGTCACACCCTACCACAGTCCATCTTTCACACTTCAACCAGGGGTATTTTTCAAGCCTTGCAAATGGCACTACACTGTTCTCAGGACTAAGTATTGTACTAACTCATTAATGAGACTGACAAGGCCTGCATGGTTTGAGCAATGCCTACTTCTCCTCTTTTTTCAACACACTGTAATCCAGGTATTTTCAACTAGATCCTCAAACATGCTTCGTCTTGAGGTATTTTTAGGTCTAACTTCATGCCAGCCTCTGTTCCAATTCCTTCTACTACATTTGTACTCACTCTTCTGACTTTCCCAGTTTCTCATAGAATTCTTTGACGGTTCTATTATATATCTATCTGGGTTAGGTTCTTCTCCACAGGTCTTCTTTCCATCTTGTATCACTTCCTGTACTAATTGTAACTGCCTGTCTTCACCGAATTCCTATATTGGACAAATTCCATTAAATTGGACATGGTAGCCATCAGTGACTGCTGTCTGGTGAGAGCCTGCTTCCTGTTTCATGCACAGCCTTTGTCTTTTAGCTGTGTCCTCACATGGCAGGAGTGGTGAGGGAGCTCTCTGCAGTTTATTTAATGAGGACACTAACCCCATTCATGAGGCTCCATTGTCATGACCTAGTCATCTCCCAAAGACCACACCTCTAACACCATCACATTCAGTGTTAGCTTTCAATGTATTGATTTTGAGGAGACCCAAGTATGCGGTCTATAGCAGCTTTCAAGTAGGGTCTGATGACTACTGGCCTTAGAATCCCTTTTCTGGCTTAATTGAAATGCGGACTTCCAGGCTCCACCAAACTATGGAATTGGAATTTCTGAGAGTAAGCTTATAAATTTGCATTGCTAACAAGATACCAGCTTGTTTATATGCATACTAAGACTTGACAGTGATAGAGTAAGTATTCCAATAAATATTTGATGATTAATTCAAACTAAACCAGATTTCTGTGTTTTCAAAATGCATCCCCATCTCAGGCCCAGCCATTGGCAAACGCAAAATGGAGGGCTGTGCCAGCTCCCTAAGATTATTGTAATCAATTATGTAATACTTCCCTGGTAGATGAACAGTTTCCTCCAGACACCACTGCTGTGTGCCATGCAAGTATGCACTGCATGTGTTAGATGGTACCATCTGCAGATCGAACACAGCAGTCAATTATTTAAGGACTCTGCCTTCTCATTCAAATGGCAGATTGCAACTCCAAGGCCATGTGCGATTGTTCTTGTACACACAGAACACCTGCATCGTGGGAGACATGCCTGGGCTCTGTGGAACAGGTCCAAGGAAAATGTCAGCACTCCACATGACAAACCAGAGATTCCTTATGAAGCTTATACTGTCTCTTCAGACCTATTTCTTACCAAGGCTATCTCCCCTTTTATTATATCAGGTCACTTTTTTAGGGGGATATATGCTGCAGTGAATCTTAATAGGACGTACTTTGTGCTGCTTCCATATAAAGCTTGTATAAGGAATAGCTCATTAGATAGTTAGTAACGACCTATCTTAGGGGAAGAACAAGGAAAAATACACAAAGCACCCATAAGGGAGAAAAAGTTACTGCTTATGAAGTCTGACTGGAAGGAATGGAAATTAGGAGAGAAAAATCTAAGATAAACCTACTTTCTAGAAAATATGTTTTCAAAGACATTGCCAGCTTTGCGGCATCCCCAGCTTAATTACTGCATTTGCATTCCGGAGTACATTTTCTACTGGGATATGTTTGAAAATCATATATAGTAAAATCTCAAGCAGAATAGATAATTCCGCACTGTATTTCAGAGAGGAGTCAGCATCACACCATAACACAAGTTTATATAAGGAATCGAATTTTAAGAAACAATAAATGAAGTGTTCATTAGAATCAGTACTCATTCATACCATCTACAGGTATTTACTCATAGATTTTGTGCTTGTGAACAATCAGTAAACACTTAATGAGTACCTATTGTGCGCTACTCACCATGCTAAGCACCAAACCTATTCGATAAATGAAACACTGTCACTTCCGCAAGGAGTGCAGTCTCGTTGTAGAAATAGCCAGCAAACAATGGAGATGTGATGTGGAAAGCACAGAAATGGAGAGTATGTGCAGAAGAGAGTGGAGGGAGCCAAGAGGAGGAGAGATGAGCTCTAGGGCTCTATACGATTATCTTGAGTCTCTTCTTGTTTAGGTCAGAAAAAGAGCTCCTACATTTTGGGAAGATTTTTCTAAGAAATTGTGTGCACTGCTTTATTGTTTAAAAAGCCCATTTGTAACCCAGAGTCAGGGAAAACTTTCTGTCTCAAATGGAGGGCTTTTATCTTAGCCTGTGCCACCTCTGGTGCAAGATATTTGAGCAATGGAAAGATCCCTCCAGGGAGCATTTACCTGAACTATTTTTCCTCCATTTTTAAAACCAGAGATGTTTATGAAATTATTCTTGCCATAGTAGGCAAAATGAGTCCCCATAAATACCTTACAAAGCCATAACCCTTTCTGGCAGCCCTTAAGTGTATAAATTTCTACAATAGCTAATAGGAACTTCGTTTTTTTCGTAGCCAAGGAAAAGCCCACAAGCCTAGATGACTGACCTTTGAACAACTGCAGTTTAAGAGACTGGGTGCCATACTGAAGTTAATCAGATTTTATATTGAAACTCACCAGCCAGCATTAGAATATGAGGAAGGAGGCAGCACAAAAGCAGAAGAGAAAAGGTGATCTAGATTGAGATTTGAATAGCTATGTCAGCTTCACAACTCCTGGCTATACCCTATAGCAATTACAATAGATAGATAGAACCACACCACACGAAAATAATTTTTAATAAAAATGAACATTTCCCTAGAAGAAAAGTTCATCTCTCAAGGTTTCTTGTTTATATAAATATTCACTGTATAAATCAGGCAGGAACATTTATAGATCTAAATAAAACCCTGGATAAATAATTTAACAGATCTGCTACAACTGTGCTCTACCAGGTATCTTCCTGCTTATGTTAACAGTTAGTAAATGGCTTAATTCTTGATGTGAAGTGAGTCCTTCGTTGTTTCCAGTGTGGAGCCAACTGAAGAAACCCTAATAAGGGTCTCCCTAATAAGACAAATATCCATCTTACTAGGGAAATCACTTCATGGACAGTGTAGATGCCTGACCACTGCGTTGTATACCTGAAGTTGAAGCTGAATAATAATGAATGTCAACTATAATATATATATATATATATATATATAGTCACAGGATGTGGAGTACAGCATAGGGAACAGAGCCAATGGAATTGTAATAGCTATATATGATGTCAGAGGGGTAATAAATTGTAAGGGGTATATAAATGTCTATTATATTGTTTTATACACCTGAAACTAAAAAAAAAAAAAGAAAAGAAAGAAAAGAAAAGGAAAACAAACTCCTTGGATATTGCTAAGGCAAACTACCTAAGCTCAGGTGTCAGCACATACCTTTTTGTTTAGCACCTTTGTTCGAGGTGGACTAAATAGACCACTCTGGCAACAATGCTGAGGTGATGAGTAAGATAAGAATCATGATTCCCATTCTACAGATTAAGGAACCAGGTTTCTGAGAGGCTCAGAATCTACAGAACTGTATTCTATGAATAATCTACAAAATTGTATTCCTTTTAGACACAGGAAGCAGGCTTAGGGACATTGACTTGCCCAAGGGCACTTTTCAACCTCATAAATAGAGGAGGCAGTACGTTAATTCAGATCCACCAACACGCTGACTTCTTTACTCTTTAAACTCAAGGGTGATGATGTAGGTTAGGGTTTTGCTGTTTCACTTTTGCTAAATTCTATAGTTTCTCCCATTCAACATTTTAGGAAGTCATGATTTCAAAGTAGTCGCCAGACACACTAGTACAGCACTCTACTAGGGCTTGATTCGTCTGATTTCAGCCTCCAGTGAATATTCATGTTTGCATTGTGAAAAGTCAGTAATCTCTGGAAGGTAAGAGCTGATGAAGGAGTTGCTGACACAATAAATCCTTAACTCCAGCAGCCCTGGGAGAAAGTAAAGCAGATTATCCCATAGACAGGCTGCAGATGTCAGGTTAGCTGCATTTTACAGAAATGTAAAGTCAGCAAGAGACTGCTTTGGCACTTTCTTAATTATTTTTTTTTACAAAGTAATTATGATAATATTAATCTTTTAGCATTAGGACTCTCTGTGACAGCTATACTTACCCTCTAGAAAAGGTCTCAGAAAACTCCCATTTTTACATTTCTAGGACATACATATGAAATACATTTATGGAAGTGAAAAACACTTGCAATTAAGAAAAACATTTTAAAAATGTTTTAATAATCTGAGAACAATATTCTCTTTTCTCACTCTTCCTCTCTTCCCATAATGGCATTACCTCTACCCATCAAAACAGTGATGTACCACTTTTCATGGTAGGGTAGTTAAGAACCTCTGATAAAAAAATAAATATGATTCTGAAGCAAAAGAACAAAGAATCCTGAGGTTGGAAGGCATTCAGTTATTGGAAATAAATTATGGCTTCTTTTTGTATATATGTTTGTTTGTAATTCTGCTGTGATTGCAGCCCACCTTCGCATATTAATGATTACACCTTGTCATCTGGTGACTGCTGAAGACATAACAGGCAATGGGAGGGAGATTTTCTGAACAGATTTTAAAGCCACAAGGCTTATATTGAAACAATGAAGTAGGTCATCCAGGCAAGCCGGAAACATTTATCAATTCATCTACATTCTCCCTTTGGGGATTTAACAGTGAGCTAAAGGTACAATAGCTTGACGGTCCTGACATTGGTGTATAGATTTTCTTTTAATGAATTCTTTCTATTCTATTCTATTCTATTCTATTCTATTCTATTCTATTCTATTCTATTCTATTCATTCTTCTAAGCTGGTTTAATTTTTAAAACTTTTTTTAAAATTTTTTTTTATTCTCTGTTTCCTTCTGGTATGAGTTAAACAAGTTGTAATTTAAAAAAAAAAATGCCAGTCAGGTTACCAGAAATATGAGGTGGTAAGAAATTACCCACAGCTACTATTTCTGTTTTCCATGGATATTATAAACAATATATTATTCCAGAAAAGTTAAATTTCAGAATGGCTCCTATAGCTATACTATTAGAATAGGGATTTTTGAGGTGATAAATAATAAACTTCTACAAGAGTTTGAGGTAACATATTTCTCCCTCTCAGATAATTGTCTGATTTCATAAAATTGATAAAATGTCCCAAGTGACTATGTTCTGACTATCTTTGCGTACTCTAAATATCCCAGAAGCTACAACTGTTAAAGAAAGAGACCTGGACCATAAGAGATTAGTCTAGTTTCCATGAAAGCCACCATTGACTGTGGGTCTGTTACGTTCCAGTGAACTAGCTGAGTACTTTATTTAATTATCCCTAATCTTCAAAACAATCCTGTAAAACACACGTGATACTTTTCACTTCCCAAATGATACAACTAAAACTCAGAGGGATTAAGTTAATGTACCTAAGGTTTATAACTACTAGTAAATGTTGAAGCCAAAATTTGATCCCACAGCTATTTGATTGATTACAAAAGTAAGTACATACTGCTTTCATGTGATGAGGGCACTGTATAAGCATTTTCACAGAAATTTTTACTTAGTATGATTAGTCCAAGGAGAAAAGCTAATGAACAATTTATAAAATCTATCTATCTATCTTAAAGCAGAATGAGGGGCCAATTAAAAGCTTTTTCTAGAAAATTACTTTTCTGGATGATTAATCAGGTCTAAAATGGCTAGGAAGGGAGAATGACATCACAGTCATCTAAGAGTGACTCATTCCTCAATACCTTAAGAACCATCATCACTTGAGATGCCTGGTGGTTATGTTGCAATGAGATCAGTCACAGGCTTGTGCCACCTGAGCCAGCCTGCCAGGCTACTCGTGAAAACAAAGAGAGCCTCATTTATGCCTGGGAGCCAGAATCTCACCCAGAATAAATTAGTCTCACAGACTTATTCATCAGCCTGATGGTTTTAATTGTTAAATCAGAAGTTTAATTTGCCATGCTCAGATAACAATCCAATTCCAGAAAAGCTTATACGTCAAGTGATCAATGGGGGACAAGCATAGAAAGTTAATTGTAACTAGTCCTTGAATCCTGATGTAAATCAGGACAGTAGGAAAATTTCAACTTTGCTTATCTTCTCTCGTTATTTGATATCTTAGGGATCTACAGAAACTAACTACTTAATTCTTGCTCCATTTTTGTTTATTATAGTCCAGATACACATAAACACACACATACATTTTTGTTCGTTATATTAGTTTTCTGCTGACTAAAGGCCATTTAGGTTTAAATTGCGCTATTTAATCTCCACAGTAACACTATGAGTATGATGTGCTATCCCCATTTTACAGAGGAGGAAACTAATACTCACCTCTGATAAATACATAGCTCTCAATAGGTCACAGAAGTAGTCAGTGTCAGAGCCAGGACTCAAACCCAACCCAAGTGAGCCTGTCTTCAAAGCCCATGGTTTTTTCACAACCCCTACATAGACGCCCCTGCAATTGGAAATAATGAAGAGTGAGCAATCTATTAAGAGGCTATCATGGTAAAACGATATGAAGGAACCATATCACATTAGTAACAAATAAGAAAATTGTTCATATTCCTCCTAGCTAAGAGAGAACTCAGGGAAACATAAGGGTTGTCTTTCAATTTATGAAAGATAATCACATGGAAGAGAGACTGTACTTGGTCTCTATAACCTCAGTAGGGAAGAGTCAGAAAGCAGTATATCATGTATGAGCGTAGGTTTTGAAGTATGTTGGAACTAAAATTAGCCCCAGCTTTGTTACTCACTAGTCAGTGCAAAATAAGACAACTTTTCTCATTTTATTATTTATAAAATGTGTATTGTATTTGTATTTTTTTTTTTTTTTAGAGGGCAGTGTCACTGGCCGTCATATGTGGGATCTGAACTGGGGCCGCTGGCGTCCCAAGCCAGCTCTTAACCACCGTGCCACTTGGCTGGCCCTATAAAATGTGTATTGTAAAAATATTACTATTCGGTGGAACTACTCACAACATATTTTAGTATTATATAACAAAGACCTACCAAACATCTGGGGCCATCAAAAAATGGAGTGGAGTTGCATGTGGGTATAGATTTCATCTCCAGTGTAGTTCAAGTTAAGTAAGTAAGGTGACTGATCAAAAAACTGGAAAGCATTTTAAACACTAAATGGAAGAGACTGTTGATTAGATTAAGCCAGCAGTTCCCAGAAATTTTAATTTCACCAAGTAGTAAGTTTAAAAAATGTGTATTCCTGTGTATTATTTTACCAAGCTTGTATATATAGAAACAACATAACCAAGAATTAATTTCATCTGTAATTATCATTTAAAAGAAAAAAAGACATTCCTTTAATGGACTAAATATGGCCTTATTAATAATTTAGTACAGTGTCCTTACTCTTCTAATTTTGCCTTAGACCAACAACTTTGTCATTCATGAATATCAGTCTGTGGACCATCATTTAGAAAATATTGGAGGAATTAGCTTTGAAAAATTGTTTCAACATTGAGGTTTTAAAATTCTAAACTATGCTGTACACCAATCTAACCCCCTTCCTTCTTATGGTGGCACTAGTCCAAATTGTTCAAGGCAAACAGACACTCATGTAGATGTCCAGGGATTCTTGCTACAGCTGTTTATATTATTATGAACTGGAGATGGTTAATAAAGTCAGGTCATACCTAGTTCAACAGATCACTTTAAATCATTTTGATAAAGGTGAGACCATGTTAAGCTCTGACCCTGAAACAATTTGTCAGGACCCCCTCTTTATTTTAACCTAAAGTCTCATTTTAAGATGATGGAGTGATAAACAGAACAAAGGATTCTAAGAAGGCTGAGGATACATCTAAGTATTTAATGGGAGTTGACCAATTCACAAAGATGCATAGCAGAAGCCATTCTCTTTACTTCCTGTGCCCCCAAAGCATAGCATTTCCATAGCTGAAATTAGCAAATTTCATTTATGTAGACAGCAATTGTATGCTTTGAGATCTTACCCATGCAAATGAAGAAAGGAATTCCAAATTTCTTATGTCACAAGTATAAATAACATCTTGGAAGGACTTCTGATTCAATTTGGTCATTTTTCAAATCAAGAAAATGAAACCCTGGACTGCTAAGTAACTTGGTCACGATCACACACTAAGTTCAGATTCTAATCTGCCCAGTTCACACACTATGAGTTCAGATTCTAATCTGCAGTCCAGTGATCTTTCTGTCACACCATGTTGCCGCTCAGATCTCCAAAGCTCCTCTGTAATGTTTTCAGAAAGATGTTGTTTCTAAGAAGTCTTCAGAGAGTAATTGACATGGTTCAGAGCAGACAGGTAAAAAGATGGATAATTTGATTTGAATCTTGGTGGGACCACTTGCTAGTTGTAAATTGTGGGCAAGTGGCAATCTCTCAAAGCTTCATTTTGTCATCTATAAAGTGAAGATGCCTACCTAATAATGTTGCTGTGATAAGTGAATGAGGTAGTATGTAGAAAATTCTTAGCCCAGAGCTAGGCATATTATCAGTACTCCGTAAATTTCCATTTTTGTTATCAATATTTACAGTTCTGTCAGAAAATACAGAATTTCAAACTTTAATGTTTCTCAAACTTCAAATGTCTCACTTTATTAAAGGAAACCATAGACAGTGCAGTAAACACCAAAAAGAGTCCATGGCAGAGGACTGAAACCAGCTTATCACTATTGATAAAGTTCCTATAACAAAACATATATACATAAAAAGCTGCAAAAGTATAAAGACCATAGAATGTTTTTCAACTTTTTTTTTCTCTAAATGTCCCTATTCTCTACCCAAGCCCAAACCTGGGACTTATCCAAAAGTATGTACATTCCTTCTGTTCCTTGTATACAAATTCAGTCTCCATGGTCAATTTTAATTCACAGATATCTTTTCTATCTGTCCCCTTGTCTCCATTTTCTGGGCAAATGTCTTGGCTCAGATTCCCCTTGGCTCTCACTGGACTACCCCAAAAGACTAATCACCAAATCCCTATTTTAGTACTGTTTGCTGTGGTCCACCTTCCCCGTGCTGCCCAAATAGTCTAACATTAAAATCTAACCTTGTCATTTCCCTATTCCAGATTTGCCAGTGACTCTCTATGCCCACCAGGTAACAGACCAGGCATGACAAGGCAAAGGCTCTTCTTGAGCCATTTTCAGCATGCTTGTCCAATATCATTTCTCTGACATCATACTTCAGTACTTAGCTCAGTGCTCAGCATGGGGTAGGCATTCAAGAAACAATGGCAGATTGAATAGATGAATGCATAAATGACAAATGAGTGAACAAATCAAAACCTAACACATTTTCATTCCTCTGGTCTCCTTGTGAGCAAGTGACCTGCTAGAAATCAACAAAACACACAATCAGCACAGTGGTATTTCTTCATTCCAGGGCACTACTATACAATTTCTAGACTCTTCATGTTTTTATAGAACTCTAGTTCTATAGAATGGCTATACCATTTACTCAATTTATTATGGTTATTCCCAAATGATTAAATAATCCCCTATAATCTATGTTAAATGGCTACAATCCTGTGCCTACATTATGGTTTACTCAGCCAATTTCCTATTATCAAAACTTTAGGTCATTTCCATGTATTCATTTTGTCATTTTATATACTAATGTGGTATGCATATTTCTTGAGGGAAAAATTCCTAAAATGAATGAAATTTGTTGGGTTTTAAGGCTTTCATTAAATATTGTCAAATGTCCTTCAGAATAGTTCTAACACATTATACAACTACCAGCAGGTTAAGAGAGTGCCAAGTAAAATTATTTTAATGATAGAAGATTAAATCCCTCATTGATACATAGTAATTCTGTGGTTGAGTTTCAATGTTTTTTCAATATCTTTCTTTTTTCCTCTCTCTCTCCCCCTCTTTCTCTCTCTCCATCTATTTCTCATTCTCTTCTTCTCATAATGGCTAGTTTTGCTCTTCTCCTAGGATTAATAAATCCACAATTGTGTGATTGTCTTGCTATAAAAACATATTTATATTATCAGTGACTATTCTTTGCTAATTTGCATCTATTCATCTCAAGTGATCCTTAGAGCCTCGTCATCTTTGGGTTATGTGCAGAAAGGAAACTGCAGCACTAATCTATGTCTCCTTTCAAATAAAGCTTTTTAAATTTTTAATCATTTTATACGAAGCCCTCTCAAATAAGTATTTGTTTAGAAGCAGAATCATAAAAATAAAGCCATTAAAAGAAAGCGTTTTCCCCATGCCTCACTCTTAAAACTTTGCAAAATAGACATTTAAAAAATCATTGATACAAATGACATCTCATTCACTCTTTTCTTATGAGACCAATGCTCTGAGCCCTTGGGCTTAAAGGATTGAATAATATTTAATTAATCATATAAAATATTAATTCTGTAATGCTGTTATTCTTCTAATGGTCTTTTTAAAAATAATTAAAATGGACACAGTCCTTGCTGTTACATTGGGGAGTTATGAAAACAGAAAATCCGCAAGGACTTTGTGTATGTCAAACCCCTTGGACTGTTGCTCAGCCCCACTCTACCTCTTCCCTATGATCCCAAAGGACTCAGCTTGTTTATGTACTCATTCGGCTTCTTTCAGTGGCCACATCACTCTGTCCCTAGGAGATCCAATTCCTCCCAAATCAAGCTGAGAAGATGCAGGCTCCTCAAGTCCTGTTCTTTTAACAAGTTTCCTGGTTCAGGGAAATAACCAGGGTGGTAATAAAAATAACAAAAAAAGAAGTTACACAGCTTTATGAATACTTATCACGGTCTTATAATGGGGGGGGGGCGCCTGCAGTTTCCATTCCCTCTCTTAAATGGCAACCTGAAACCCCAGTAGCTTTTCTCTTTGTCAGTGCTATCTTAACATATACCTTGCTTTTTCTCTTTCACCCATAGAGGATGGATGGCTTTGGTGAATCCTGTGAGACTTCATTAAGATTCAGTTTTAAGTGACCATATATAATCCCATGTTTCCCTAAAGCACACAGTCCTCCATGGTCCCCTGCATTTATCCACACCTGGGACCTTCATTAAAAAGCATCTCTAATTCAGTGCATTCTATCTGTCTGGTCACTCATAGGTGTTATCTGTTTGGGTATATGCTGGGATGACTTTAATATGAATTACAGGGCCGGCTGAGTGGCACATTGGTTAAGAGCTGGCTTGGGGGCCGGCCAAATGGCTCAGTTGGTTAAGAGCTCGCTCAAGAGTGCAAGCTGAGCTCTGAGCAATGGCGGTTCGATGCCAGCCCAAGCTGAGTTGCCATTAAGCTGCCAACAGGTGGCAGGATGGCTCAGCTAAAAAAAAAACAAAAACAAAAAGAGCTGGCTTGGGATGCCAGCGGCCCCAGTTCGGATCCCACATATGAGGGCCAGTGACACTGCCCTCTAAAAAAAAATAAATAAATAAAATGAATTACACAGGGACAAAAAATTCCATTAAAAGAAAAATAATATCAATAGGACCAGCAGGATTGTCACATAAGATCTTGAAGGGGGAAAATTGTGCAGTACTTAACAATGAAGGACAGGTCCTTTTAATGCCAGGCTCTTTGTGGCAGGGAGTGAGTGATGATAAATTCCATTACTGTGAATGTCAGTTTAAGGGCTGATGAGAAAGGTTACTGCAATTCTACATTGAAAATGCCCACTCAGAAGGAGAGTCTTTCTTCTGTTTTTTACCTCTAATAACTCCAGCTCTAACCAAAGTTAGCTGATTCTCAGTTGATAAGACCATAGCTGTCCATTATCATGAAGATGGAATATTCATGAAACCAAAGGAATGCTCTCATTTGTAATACATTTTCTTTGTTCCAAAATAAAATGAATTCTTCACTTTCTCATAAAACTCATTTTATCATGATACCTTTTGTTCTGTTACATTAGTCTATAGAAGTCTATGTCTGCAATTAAGACTGAATGATACAAAGTGTTAATAGGGAAGAACTAAGATTCCCCCCATCCCCCCACAGATCACAGGTAGCTAATGGGCAAATAGATGAATGGACAAGATCAGGGCCATTTTACAAGAAAGTTCACCTCATTATTCATGATCATCAACCCCAATCTAAAGGGAGTAACAATTCCTATTTCTTATATCTCACCTAATTTTCTCCAACCAATGAGTCAGAACAAATTGGCCATCAAAGAAAACATTAAGATCCCAAACTATTGAGAATCTACATCATTTGTGGAACTCAACTGCACTTTTTTTGTCTCAGCAGAGGCTAATACCTAGTGACATTTCAGTTAGATGTCTCAAAATGACCCACTAGCTGTGTGCAGATTCTTTCCCAAATGCATTTGGCTGGACAGGTGTCTGAAAGGTCCACCATTAGTGTATCAAAGGATTCCATTGAACTGCAGTCCTTTTCTGGAAGACATAATATTCTTATATTATTATCTATTGCTATTCATCGACTTTGGGAAAAAAATCCATTTGGGACATTAGATGTAAATAAATGTGACACATTTTAATGGAAAGAGCACACTGTATGGTGGCATGGCACATTGATGGGAGAGCCATGGGGGCAGACATATAAGGAGCACCCAAATTTGACTCCTGCACAACTGGAAAAGATCGGGTGATTACATTTGAAGAGACTAGCAAAAGAGAAATTGGGTGGTCATATGCTCAGCTAAAAATAATAAAAAATAATATTAGTCTAAGGGAGTTCAGATAATTGAAAACACTCTCAGCCTCTACTATGTAATTATTTTAGCTGAGCCATCCTGCCACCTGTTGGCAGCTCAACAGCAGCTCAACAGCAGCTCAGCTCAGGCTGGGCATCAAACTGCTGTTGCTCAGAGCTCAGCTTGCACTCTTGAGCGAGCTCTTAACCTACTGAGCCACTCGGCCGGCCCTCTACTATATAATTTTTAAAAGGGAGAAACCACAGCTATAGATAGTAGAATGTTTTATTTATTAAGAATTCTACTTTTTAGGGAAAATATTTTTGATTAAAAAGAAAAAGTGCTACTTTTCTGGGTATTTACTGGTTTTAATGGCAGACCATTAAAAAGATGAAAAGGAGAACACTTTGGGTCATAATTTGAGGAACACTCACATAGCCTGTCTTTCTATAGTAAAGAACATGAAGAGTCCTTTTTTTTTTTTTTTTTTTTTTTTTTGCCTTTAGCACCTATAAAGAGCAGTGATAATGGCATAATAAGTAGTAGCTTGCCTCACATAACACACGGATGCATTTCTCAGCTATAAGACTTTGAAAGAATAAAGCAAGAGTTGACATTTGATACTAGCTTCATTTAATTATTTTATCCCTTACGAGCAGTAAAAATCCCTCCCCTCATTTCTTCTCCAGTAACTATTTCAGGAAGCAATTGGTCCTCGGATCTTAGGAAACTGGGGACTGAGAGAGGTTCCTACAGATTCAGAGAATACCTGTGATCAGTCCTTCAGTGTCACCCTGGGCGTCTCTCTGCTGGGAGGGGCCTAGGAAATCTAGCCGTCTGGTATTTCCTCCTGCGAGCTCAGGCTTTCTCCCTGGAGGCCAAGTCAGAGATGAAACCTGGCTGTCAGTAGCAACCTGAGTCAGTCACAGACATGGATATGTTGGGCAGTGCAGTGCATATAATCAACTTAAAAATGATTTGATGCTGGCCGACTGAGTGGTGCGGTGGTTAAGCGCTGGCTTGGGAAGCCAGTGGCCCTGGTTCGGGTCCCACATATGAGGGCCAGTGACACTGCCCTCAAAAAAAAATAAAAATAAAAAAAAAAATAATAATTTGATGCTTTTAGACAGGGCATGCACTTTCCATTTGACGGAGTCATCACTTGTTTCTGTTTTCTTACACATCACATGTTTTCGATATTTTAGGTACCTGCCAGACCTTATATGTATTTGAGTTTGTGACCCTTGGAACTCTTTAAGAAGTCACAGCAAGACCAAGTCCGATATATCTAATTCCTCTCTACCCCATCCTCTCTCTCTCTCTTCCTTTTTTTTTTTTTTTTCCTTTGTGTTTGTCTCAGCTCACCCTCATTTTTCTTCTTTCTTCTTGTATCCTTCTTAACCTCAGGCACCATTCTAAGCAGCTAATTTCCCATCCAGAATTACTACCACCACAGGGGTGAACTGGGTTATTGAAGCACAAAAGTAGGATTACGTAGAAAGAAACCATATAAAGACACGTTTCATGTTCTATCTTTGTTGATTATTATTTTATCCTTTAGAAAATAATGGAAAAGGAATCTAGCATGAATTTTTGAAACACCTAATAAGTACTATGATGCTGGTTCTTTCTTTCCTTTTTGCCTCCATCACTAGGAAGCTCAGGGTTAAATTCTATTCTCATAGCAGAAGTTGATATTAGCCTAGTTTTCTAGTATAATTACTTGTTCCCTCAATTGTGCAGCTTTTCTCATTTTAAAATGATCATTCTGATTCCCATATGCCTTATGGTATACATTAAAATGGCTACATACTCTGTAGTACTCCTTTCATTAAGAAGTATTATCTAATTTTTCTCCTCTTGAATCAAGGCTTGCCTAGTGACTTCTTTGACCATTAGATGTGATGGAGGTCATTTTATAGGACTTCTGAGATTAGGTCATTCTCAAGAATTTTCCCAGTTTCTATCCAAGCTTGGATCACAAAGGAAAACTAGCTATAAGAATATAAGAAGTCCAACTACCCAAAGACTGCTATGCTGTGAGGAAGCTACCTGGGGAGAATCCAAGAAGACAGAGAGAAGCCCAGCCAGCCTCAGCTGTTTCAGGCATCCCAGCAGTGCCAGACATATTTGAAGAAACCACCCTGGACATTCCATTATAGCTGGTATGGCATGGAGAAGGCCCAAGGAAAGCCAACCAACCTGAGGCTGCAGACATATAGCCCCAGCAATTTCGGGTGTTCAAACCACCCCAATTGAGATCCCAGTCTATGTGTCAGGATCTTATTCCCAAGATCCTGACTTATAGAATTGTGTATAGAATAAAATTGTGCTATTAAATTATTTTATGCTATTGAGCCTTGGGGTAGTTTGATACCTAGCAATAGAGAGCTGGAACTTTGATTATACTTGGCTTTTATTGTGAGCCACTTCAAGTTCATTTTAGAAGAAGACATTTCACAAGTATTTAAATAAGGTGACTTTTCCTGGTAATCAAAGAGAAGGAAATCCTTCAGGTGCTGAACACTATAGTGTAAATTTTTCCTCCAGTAACATTTTATTTCTTCCTCTAAATTTTGGATTGGAAGGATAATGACTTGTATAAATTCGCAAATGCTATTGATGTTAGAGAAAGTTTGCATACAAGAACAACTGAGTCATCTAATTATGCAAAAACATAAGCAACAGTCTCTTCTCTGTCCCTTTAGAGCTGTGTGCTGGCACAGAGAATACCTGGCCCTGTGTTTAACAACCCCTGGTCACAGGATTTGTCAGAAACCATGCCAAACTCACCGTGGAGCACCGTCAACAGTTGAGTGACAAAATATTAAGTTTCCATAAAGCAGCTTCTCTTTCTTAAAAATGCTCAGAATGTAGAGACAATTCTTTTCAGTTGGATGCATGACTTTGCAACAAGAATACTATAATTGGGGAGCCTATGCAAGTAGCATTTCTAACACATCAAAAATAAACAAGATGTAAGTTATGCTCCATGAACAAACTGCACTGCATCTCTTGACCATTATAGTGATGAGATATTTCAGTAAATCACAGTCTTCTTGCTGTCCTTGGGTCTTTTGCAATCTCAGCTACTGCAGCGGTATAATGTACATTGATTTCTGCTTGGAATTCAATGGCAAGAAAAGCAGTTTAATCATTGGGCTCCTGACTAGTTAATAAAGAATCTGTCTCATTTAATAAGTTTATTTTAGATAAGCCCACCATCATTGGTATGATCCTGCATGTCTTTCTACTCCTTTTGTTGTTGGGGGTGGGGAGGTGTAATAAATGAGGCTTCAGATGAGACAATGCAACTGTAATCTTCCTGCTGCTTTCCTTGACCATCTCTGTGGTGTGCAAGGCTGTTTGACAGTCCACCAGTGAAAGCCACTTAATCATCTGCTGCATAATTATAGATACACAGTACCTTTCTGTGCCTCGGGAGTCACTGTGAAGTAAAAGAAATCCTGGGACCCCCACTCCAAACGAAAGCCTATGCTGCAATTATAGAAGGCAGGCACCCTATTGCTATAGTTTTCCACCCAATCACATCTCATTAGCATTCAATTTTGCTAAAACCATTTGACATAAAAGTCACTACAAAGCTGCTACATTTTGTAGTGTATTGGCAAAAATGAAATTAGATATAACTGCATTAATGCTCTGCGATGGGAGCTTGCTAATAGGATTAGAAACAGCCAAAAAAGTTAGGAGGAAACCATCTGAGAAAGTCACTCCTAATGTGAAGAGAATCAATGAACAAGGCTGGCTTTAGGTTAGAAGATATTGTGCCCTGACTGGGGGGTTGGGAAGAAGAGGGATAGAGCGGACAGGACATATTTTTGTTAGGAAGGCATTATGGATTTCCAAGTACATATTCCAGAAAAGATCCTCATCTATTACTACAAAGACTCCACTATCCTCAAAACTGTTCTTGGGTCCCCACTGCCTCTGACTTCTGGGTTACCTAAATATAGGTTAAACCTGCTTCATGTGTTTTCATCTGAGATTAACGTATACTTGGCTTGTGGCAGGACCCAGTGCAGAAGTTTTAGATCCACCTTTAGGGGTCTCTTAGAGTCTCAAAGTTGGAAGGGAATATTGCAGGCAGTGAGGGCTATTGGATGTATTCTTGGTGACAGCTGGCATTTACCCCCCAGCTAAGGTCATCTGTTCCTGTTCGCTGAGATTTGTTTGTCTCATTTCCAAGATGGCATGCCCATGTCCCAAACATCAATAGCTTCTTTTAGCTAAATCACAGAAAAACGGAGAAATAGTGCACCAACATTTTGCACAGGGGGTCCACCACTGGACACCACTGACCAGTGAGGATGTGAGAGGTTGGGAGCATGACCTGTCGCATGTCAGGAGGCTCCATACAGGGCAACGTACACTGATGCTATACATTTTAATGCCGAGAATCGAGCTCTGAGAATCAAATCACTAGGCTGTACACCTGAAACTAATATGAAATAATATCGTATGTCAACTATAGTTAAAAAATAAATAGTCACAAAAATATAAAGTACAGCATAGGGAATATAGTCAATACTACTCTAATAATGGAGTACGGTGTCAGATGGGTAATACACTTATTGGGATTATTAGTTTGTGAGGTATATAAATGTTTAATCACTATGGTGTTTTGTACACCTGAAACTAATAAAAATATACACATATGTAAGAAAAAAAAAGAATAAAAGTATACGGTTTGTCCTGTGAATCTCTGGCCACAGGAGATGGTTGTGATAGTAAAGGTAAATAGCTCGGAACTCTCCAGCTTTCAAGGGGAGCCAGTTGGTATTATTTGGGATAAGATACCTACAAACTTGAAATATAATAACACAACCTATCAGTAACCTATCATTGGGATAGTTCAGCCTCCTTATAGCAGTCAATACTTGTAAATGGGTATTTAGTTAATCAGTGGGCTTCATAGTCAGTAAGGTCTGGTTTGGGATCCAGGCTCAGTCACTTACCATATGAACTTTGGTAGGTTTAATTAACCCTCTAAGACTCAGTCCTCTGGCTGTATTATCAGAATAATGGGAGTGTCTACCTCACAGACAGTTGTGAAGATTAAGTGAGGCAGAGCATGTAAATGAAGAAAGCACATAGAAGGATGCCAAGTGTCTCAAGTGCCTTCCACGTGAGATAAATAACACCTAACACATCCGGGGGAAAAAAAAAGCAGTCCTGGACAGGGATAAGCTGGAAGCTGGCCTGATATTAACAATTAGTCTATGTCCTTCTCTTGTTGAACAAACATAGGTAATGAAGATAAAGGAAAGACATAGGTCCTGCCCTTGAGAGCTTACATTCCAGTAGGGGAGACAGACACCCAAATAATTATATTACACAATCAGTCCTAGATGCCTAAAGCAAGATTCCTAGAGAAACATTAATTCTGGCTTGATCATAGCATCTACTGAATGGAGGGAGAAAAAAAAAATGAAGACAGAATCAAGAATCTTGATGAAGGGCCAGCCGAGTGGCGCGTTGGTTAAAAGCAGACTTGGGAAGCCAGCAGCCCCGGTTCGTATCCCACATATGAGGGCCAGTGACACTGCCCTCTACAGCTAACAACAGCTTCACCTGGAGCTCGGCTGGGAGCCCCGGGAATGGTATAGGCTGCAGCCCCTGCTGCAGTGAGCTGCCGTAGGCTACAGTGAGTGGCCGGCAGCCAGCGTGAGCAGCTGGCAGCTGGTGTGAGCTGCCAAGAGCAGCTGTGAGTGGCTGTCCAGAGGTCAGTAACTGATCTGCCTCACCCGAGAAAAGCGCAATGATGATACCAACATGCGCCAGTGAAGCAATGTCCTCCACAACTAGACTGAAGAACAAAAGGACAGCAACTTGTCTGTTCCCCTTCCCCTATTCCCCAACGCTGTTCCCCTCCCAATTCCCCAATAAAATCTTAAAAATAAAAAAGAATCTTGGTGAAATCAATTCTTTCTAAATTTTGCATCAAGTCCAAGTAGCTCAACCATGAATAGGAAGTTATTTCTGAGGACCCGGTAACCATTTTGGCCTTAATATTTCTATCTTGTAATGGATATATATATATATTTTTAATTGGCACCTTTAGTTGAGTGCCTAATCCATGCCAAGTACCAGGCTAAATGGTTTCTGTACATTATCTCACTTCAGTGTCACAAAGAACTCTCTATTCAGTAGTTTTGGTATTTTTTTGCTACTTTATTTTTATGAGGAAACTGAGGCTTACAACATTTATTTACCAAGTGATGCATTATGTAGGTAGCTGAGCAGAAATCTGTCTGATTTTAAAACTGTGATCTTATCCACAGTCTATGCTTCCATCCTTTACTGTGGCTGAGGCTTTTCTTTCACGTCAGTCTCAGACACTGCCACCTTAGCTGTTTGTTTATTTGTTTTTAAATTTTTAAATCTTTTTATTTTTCAGTTATAGTTGACATTCATTCTATTAGTTTCAGTTATATAATGGTTATTACATAATGGTTAGATATTTATATAACTAAGTGACCTCCCGTTAAGCCCAGTACCCATCTGACACCATACATAGTTATTACAATATTATTGACTATATTCCCTATGCTGTACTTTACATTCCTGCACTTAGCTGTTTATAATGCTCAGACACCACCAATTTCTTACAGCTTAGAAATAATCATTTTAAGACATGGGCACTCAGGGTATGTGACTTAATAATGTCCTACTTTTGTTAGCACAATGCAGCTGCATGCACGAGCTTGACTGAAAATTGAAAAGTTGAGAATTTGGTGCTGTCTTGTGGGGAGTAAATGTGTGCTCCCAATTGAATCTGGGAGATGGAGTGTTTTCTGAAAAATGTCAAAATGCATTTCATATTTATGGTATAGATGAGGAGCCACCAGAAGTCCTCTAAACATATTTTGTGTTTCTCAATAGGGTATTTATAGCCTGGTTGTTTGGACATAGTGGAAAACTGCCAAATCCTCAGGAAGTTGCAAAGAGGACCAATGAAAGGGGAAAAGGTTAGGTTGGAGCCCAGTGTGGACAGGAGGGAGAGTAGAGAGACAAAGCTGACTCATTCTCTCTCTGAAAGTCTAGGTAGCTGGGTGATCTTCAATGACAGAAGCTGGTATATCAGCTAGAGACAGTGCAATGGTGAGCAATCATGCTTCATAATGCAGGGCTTCTGCCCATCATCTCCCAGGGTACGGGAGAGTCTGCACTCACAAATTGTCCAAGTGAATTACAGGAAGGCATTCTGTCTCTTAGGGATTGTGCCAGAGGCTACGTGTTTAATGACAGGGGTTTTCACTAGAAAAATGGATGATTTTCTTATGGTGAAATGATTCTAATTGCAGCTTTCTCTCTAACGCCAGGGAGGAAAAAGTGAAGGTTGGGAAGCAGGTAGAAGACAGGAGAGGTTTCCATGCTGTCACTGTTAATGTGAAGTATACATTACTGAGTATTCTTAACGGGATTCAGGAGACAGTATGGACAGGTTGGCAAAAATTTGATAAAATTTACACATAAACAAAGAGAATCTGTACTAGATACTGGGCTGGTGGCAGGGATGGCTGTCTAGAAGGAAAATGCATGGAGATGAGTGAGAGAAGAGTCTCTATTTTACTGTCTCCTGGAGAAGATAAAATGGATACACAAATGACTGGAATAGAAAGCTGTGTAAAGATTACCAGGGGAGAATTCAGACTCATTCATTGAATTTCTGCTAAGCAGATTCACATGTTTCTTCATTTAACCTGCACAATAGCTCTGTGAGGAAGCAATTATTATCAGACCTACTTTACTAAGGAGGAAATGAAGGCTTAGGGAAGTCTGCCAGCTAATCAGCACCCCCAAACCCCAATACAATGCATCTCAGATGCTTCCCAGCTATGATGTTATACAGGCAAATCAGGAAATAAAAGTAGAGTTTGAAGGAGAGTAAGATCCTCTGTCACTGAGGAAAGAAGGCCTTTTGATGAATATGGTATTTGAGGCTTGGGCTTAGAATCATGAATATGACTTTGGAAGGGGGAAATAAAGGAATAGTTGAAATAGATGAAGAAATGGGGAGTAAAGGGTGTTCTGATAAAGAGAAAAGGCAAATAGTCCAATTTATCTTTTCCAAGGTAAATATTATTGACTATTATATATAATAATATTTCAGTATTTCCTAGTGCTATTTTTGTCAATGAATTTTTGTTGTGAATACCAGCTTTTCCAGGTACCCTCTAGTTTCTAAGCCCCTCGAGGGCAGGGTTTGTGATTTATATCATATTCTTTTCCTTCTGCTTGTACAGATTAAGCTCATTATAATTTGACAATTCTCAAAACTTCGAGATGGGAAGCATCTAAGCGATAGCTTAAGTCAACTGTTATATTTTACATATGGGGGAACTGCAGTGAGAAAGACTAACTGACTTAATTGCTCAAAGACAAAGAGGGTTTTCCAGCTTTCATGTGACGACACTGATGATGACGATGACAACAACGACGACGATGATGATGATGATGATGATGATGATGGAGGAGGAGGAGGGAGAGAAGAAAAAAATGCCTGGGATATAACACATCCTCTTTCCACTGGACAAGTTCTTTGAGATGGTTTTCTGGTGCATGGTCACAGATTCACCATGCTCCACCCATTTCATCTTTTCCATTATAATAAAGAAAGTGGGCTATAGGGAACATAGCTCCTCACCGTGGAAGAACAGGTCAAATTATTTAGAGAATGAATAGATGGCCTCAGCTACCTTGAAATATAAATTCCGTATCAGCATAACACACATAGGCATTGAAACTTCAAAGGTCTCAGGTAAAAAGGTAACTTAAAAGTGACCTCCTCAGAACTCAAACATCAACTTCTTTCCTCCTTGAAAGCTTCTCATCCATGTCTATCACTAGCATCTTTTATCAGTCTTTTCAATTGGCTCTTTTGGAAACCACAACTAGCTTTGAATTCCTGCGCTGCAATTTGCTAGCTGTATGCTCTTGAGAGATATATTGAACCTGTTGGAGACGAAATTTTCTTGTTAGTAAAATGATAGTGACATACTATCAGGGAATTGTGGGAAGTGCCTGACATAGTGCCTGTCACATTATATACTATCAGTGAATGTTTCTTCCCGGGCATATACTATATGTTGGCCCATCTAGAGACGATTCCTTTGATGGCTTAGATCACTTAACTCCATTCATGCATAGCTCAAATTTTTGCTTTTTAGTGTCTTTCATACCTGCTTTCTCACTTGACTCTCACATTAAACTGTCAGAGTGAGTAGTACAGGTATATGGTTTCCAGGTGATCAAATGAAATCAAATGTTTTACATAAGAGGTCATCATAAGTCAATGCTAAAGCAGAAACTGGAAGCCAGGTTTCCCTGAGTGCTAGCCTTAGGTATTACCTCCCACACAAGGACAACTTACTTTCTTGGAACACTCAGGTACTTCTAGGAAACCGCATTTCCCTCACTGAGGTCCCTGAGCTAGTTTACTCTAACAAGACTGAGTCTTATTTGGTTATACAGGAGACCCTGCCTGGAATGGTTCAAGCCCACTGATTCCATTTCTGACAAATATTTACAATGATCTGACTTTGAGTGACCCAGCTTGGGTTTGTATGCGTTTAATATATTCAGTGCACACCATCCTGCCTCTTGTTTATGCTGCTGTAAATCCTGATTTGTTGTTGTGTCAACTCCCTGATTTCATGAGCATGCCTTCTCATTTAGGACATAAATGGTGGGGCTAACCCAATCTTGGAGCCCATCTATGCCATTGATAGTATTTGTTATTTTGGGTTCTCAAAAGTTCTTTACAGTTCTGAGTTGCATTTCTCTACATCAAAGGGCTGTCACCCAGTCATCTCCTTAAGCAAAACAGAGGCCCTGCAAAACTAAGAGGAATAGTTTCAAATGGCCCTTGGGAATTATTTCTATTCTCATTTTGCCTATGCAGTAAAAATATTCTGTGTGGTAGGGAAAATACTTTCTGTTAGAAATAGAAATGAATTAGTTGACCTGGAGTCTGGTGTAATCCTGGCTCTTCAGACCGTAGGTAAGTTATCCCCTCTGAGACTCATTTATTTTTCTAAACTGCAGCTATGAATACCTGACCAGAAAACCTCAGATGGTTTGTGTCAGTCCCTGAGAAGGTAAAGAATGGCAACGTCTTATAAACACTAAATCACTTTACAAAGTGTTAAGTATCTATAGCACAAAGAAACTAGACACTGAAATGGTTGTAACTTCACCCTAAAGAAACTGCATTTAGTACTTTAGATTGAAGGTGGTGGGATCAAACTATTTAGGCTTGAATTCTTATTCTATAGTTTACAGGTGTAAAGTTTGGGGCAAGTTACCTAGTGCCTCTATACCCCGATTATGTTCTTTATTTGATAGATAATAAGAAGATAATAAAAGTAATTATAGAGTTATAAAAATCTAAGGGGTTTAATATGTCAAGTACTCAGAAAGTTGGAAGGTCCATAGTAACTGCTCAATAAACCTTAGTACCCAAGTCCCAAGGTCACTTTCGTAACAATTTTAAACAGATGTGTCACTAGCGTAGAAAAACTGATTTAAAAAACCCTTCAATTCTGCAGTGATTTAAGATTTATGTAAAGTTTACCCAGAACGGATGATGGCTACTGAGAGCCTAAAGTTGCAGGCAGGTTTTTGAGCACATTCCCTTTAGACCCACAGCAGTTACAGGTGAATACTGAGGTGGCAGCAAATGGAGGACAGACATGGGGAACAGGGAGAAGCTCCCCTGTAGAAGCTGCTCAGACCTGTGGCGGTGAGAAGGCTTGTACCCATTGATGCACCTTCGGTACCAATGGAGCAATTAGAAATCTGAACGTTCACAGGGAATAATCTCAGGCTGACCTATATACCAAGTTGGCTTACTTTCAATTAAACAAAATAAGATTATCCTACCATACATGGAATTAAAAATTTTAAAAGTAAAACTCAGAAACAAAGAATAAAATGGTGGTTGCCAGGGGCTGGGGTTGAGGATGGGGGGAGTAGGTAGAGACCTGGAACAGGGTAGGAACTTTAAATTTTAAGGTGAATAAGGTCTGAAGATCTAATGTATAACCTGGTGACTGTAGCTGATAATACTGTATTGTATAATTGAAATGTGCTAAGAGGGTAGAACTTCAGTGTTCTCACCAAAAAAGAAAAAAAAAAAGATAAATAAGTGAGGTGATGGGTATATTAATTAACTCAATGGTGGGAATCCTTTCACAATGTAACATATATCAAATTATTACATTGTACATTTTAAGTATCTTATGATATTATTTGTCAATTACACCTCAATAAAGCTGAAAAAACTGAAGCCTCGCCATTTTCTATGTCATTTACACTTAGAGAGCTAGGCCTTGAGTAGGTCTCAGAGCTCCTTTGAAAGATATATTTTTGCTCTGTCTCATCATTCTCTATTCTTCAACTCAAGCTTCAGATATATTCAACTACTTTTAGGACCCCACCAACCTTCTTAAGTCCCATTTCTGGATGCTGACTACTTATACAAATAGATCCTTCAAGACTCAACTTAGAAGAGTTTTTCAGAAGGCTTTTCTTGACCATCTTCCTAAACCAGTACCCTGTACATGATCTAACATAACACTTATCACACTGAATTGCAATTGGCCTACTTATCTTTTTGCCAAACTGGACATGAACTCTCAAGGTGAAGCAACTATCATTGCAATGCTGTACCATGTAAACCTAACATAGAGTCTAACACATAGTAGGTTCTCAATAAACATTTATTGAATAAGAGCATGAATGAATATAACAGTATAAGGGAAGGAGGAAAAATAGGTGGAGTTTTAGGGAATCTAGTCCAATTCAATCATTTTCTAGAAAAAAGTGATTACTTGCCTTAGTTTTGTTGTTTTTGTATTTACTGAACAACCCTTTACTCATCAAAGGGAATATGAGCTAAACCTGGTTAGGAGCAGTGAGGGGAGTAATCTTAAGACTCAAGTTCTACAGGAGAGAGAGAAGTTAATCTAAGCAAGGAATACTGTATTCATGCCTTGAGATCTTGACAGATTAGTAAGATTTATTCCTAGATATATTTTTACATGTAGATGATTGTAACCTGCATGAGCACATGGTTATTATCCTGGAGGTTTGGGTGAGTAAAGTATGGGCCCTTGGAAGTATGTACTCCATGTGGAAGTAGCTGAGTAAATTAATATTTGCTCGGGTCCAACATGTCTGGGTTTAAGGCAACTCATTGACTACAATGTTATAACTCCCTAATCTTTATTTTTTTCAAGTAGAAATTACTAGAATATAAGGTGATCTTTGAGAACTACCCAGAGAACTTGTAAGATGGATCACTCTCTTGAAATGATGCAATTTTATGGAGGATTTGGAGTTGCTACTTGTCTTTTCCTGATTTTAAAATAGAATTTTACTTTGTCTTCTACAATTTGTTTCCTACGGATTGTGGAATTTTGGACCAGAGTAGGATAGAGACTGCTTAAACAACAATAAAACCAAGCTACACTTAGTCAAATCACCTACGAATGTGTAGTGTACCTAATTTCACAGGGAGAGACATTTTATGCCTCCAAAAGAAATGGTTGTATAGATTTGTGAGTTCCTCAGGTAGAAATGCGTTATCCTACAGTAACTTTTTAAATAAAGGCATATTATAGACACTAGGCCCTCCTTATCCACAGGTTCTGCAGCCATGGATTCAACAAACTAAGGGTGGAAAATAGTGATTGGTGGAATCTGCAGATGCAGAACCCACAAATACAGAACCCACAAATACGGAGGGCTGACTAAGGTACTTGTGCATCCATGGATTTTGGTATCTCTCAGGAGGCCCAGGAACCAATCCCTTGTGCATACTGAGAGACTACTATATTTTCAATCCACTTAAAAAAAACCCACCTACATATTGTATGTACACCTTCTGTGAAACTTAGAAGAAACTAATTCTTTTAATAATTAAACTTTAGAAATGAAGGCTGAAATGTTTCAATTTGAAAGAAACAGCCTAATGAGATAATAACAGAGGTAGAAGTAGAACAAGGCCTTCTATTTGCCTCATTCTATTCCCCATCTGGTAGACCAGGATACTGTTGATAACTGATGATGATAACTGGTTAGTCTAATAACATGAAACTGTAAAATGTCTTCTCCGTATTTAAATACTCATGATGTCATTTTTCTTTCTAACATGTCCTAACAGAAAGTTTCATTAGAGAGTGGGTCAGGCCTTCATTTAAAAAGTCACACATATGGAGATAAAGTGATTGGGAGGAAACCTAGAATAAATTTGTACTTAGTTGTGAATATAGGGCTCCCTACAGCCAGATGTGAATTACGCATTTTGGAATTCTTTCTATGCTTGATCCATTTCAAAACATTGCTATTGGACTCACTCTCCATTAAAAGTAGTTGGGAGTCAGCCATCAAACCTTGTTTGGAAATTACAAGCCAACCTGGGAAACCAAGGAAAGTACTACACAAGTGGCTTCTCAGAGAAAATCCCACCAGAGCTCAGGGAGCTCAGCCTTTAGGGAGCCATCAGAGTTATGTGGATCTTTAAGGGAGAAAAATCTTAATTTCTGGATTTTTCCACTTTGATGCATTGGCTAGCGTCCTGAAAAATTAGCTCTTGAATCCAGCTGAGCTTCATCAAGGCTGAAGAGATTTTATGATGAAGTTTCTTGGACTTAAGATGCTACCAGTCTTAGGAATTATACTTTGTTGACAGACAATGCTAGAATCTCAAAGTTGGGTGTAACAGGGAAGGGAGAAGAAAGAGGCTTTGAAGTGCATTTTTTTTTAATAAATGCAGAAATACTCTTGTCTGTAACATATACTTGTGCACATTTGCTTCATTAGTTCAAGGTCTTCAGATCACCATCTCTAAAGTTTCTATATTTTGAACATTTCCCTCTACAGTGTCCTTGGGCCCAGAGTCTCCCCACCCTCCATTCAGAATCCCATTGCTTAGTTTTAACAGTCACTGCCATCCCTCTTCACTTCACATCTTATCTTGCTGTTTTACCAGAGTGAGTAAATCGCCTCTGTCTCCTTTGATATCACTTTGTAATATCTTGTGTACAGTGTTATTATTCCTCTTCTTTTTGCCTTTGGAAACTGTCTAGAAGACCTAACTTGTCATTTTAATAGGCCAATGGATGAGAAGAAGAATCCTAGTGTGTCTGAACTGAAGGGTACCTAGAATTCCCAAATTCTCTTCCTTTTATGGATGAGGAACGGTGTCCTAGGGGCACTGAATGACTTGGTGAATGGCAGTTAATCTACTAGTTTCTTGAACCCAAATGCTTGAACCCAGATTTTCCAACTCATGTATTTTTCTGAGTTTGATCTTTAATTTGCACAATAAACACAATCTAATAAAGCTCATTTTCTATATTGTCATAATAGATTACAGACAATCAGGTATTGTTTCTCTCTTTTATCTAAATGTAATGATAAGGCAATATGGCTTTTTAATGAACAAACATATCAGAGTTCATACATGGAAATGAGTCACAGATTTCTTGGAAGTATATACAGTTATCCAAGTATTGTGAAATTTGCTAAGAAGATTGTTTGATATGGAGCTGATTGAAGTACTGGGAATATTTTGATCAGAGGGAGGTACAGTTTCTAATGCCCCTGAGATCCCACTATAAACAGGTGGGTTGTATTAGCACAAGTAGAGATTTCTCACTCTTCTCATTTGAAAAATTCACAGCAGGACCAGGAAAGGGGCAGAAGAGAAATTTTATGTCCTCTCCTGTACTTTATCACTAGTGACTTCCCATAAAGCAAAAAGGAGACTTAAATTCCACACATAGTTTTATTATTGAAAGGGTCTCTCCCAAGGATTGTTATGAATATAGCACCAAAATTAACTGAACACTTATAGAGTATGTATAAAATATATATGTAAAATTATATACAAAGAAAGAGTTAAATAAAATCAAGATTGGAGACATACTTTTTCAAGTGCACACTTCATAGTGGATGATTATCCTGTGTTCTTTTTTCAGAATCAAGTCTGACAGTCTGAAGTGCTACACTCCCTGGGAGCTGCTCTTTTGGAGCAGATGTGAATATAGAAACCTAAGAGTTTAAGCCTTGATTACCTGGAATTGAAAAAATTGAAACTTTCATATAACGAACTGTTCTTGAGCATGCTCTTTGTTCAATCTTCAAATCCGTCGACCTGGGAAACCTGCAGAGGATAAATCGCTGAGATGAAGTTATTTGCTTTATAGATATACAATATATATATATATATATATATATATATATATATATATATATATATATATATATATATATTTCCAAATTGCTTCCCCCACTTGAAGATTTCAGTAAGCATTAAGAATCTTTTGGATCATTAAAACACACACAATCCTAAATGTATGTATTTTCTGCAGTGCTTTTTTCACTTAATGGGTATAACAAAGATCATTTGTTTAGTAGTGAGAAAAAAGCAGCTGCTGAATTTTTACTTGGAAATAACATTGGTTTAGTAACAGCAAACAAATTATTTTTAAATTTGAGGAGATATCAGCTATTTTAGAAAAAAAAATTAGTTCAATCTTTTAGTTTTGTAGGTGAGGAAGTTGGCACTGAGAAAGATATATGATTTGCCTAAGGTCACAGAGAAGACTCATTACAGAGATGGAATGAACTTTACATTTGGATGTTTTGTATCAACATAGGGTGTGAATGAGTGTGTGTGTGTGTGTGTGTGTGTGTGTGTGTGTATGTATGTATGTATGTGTAATGATTTCTCAACCTAGATCAAGCTATTTGTGGAGGGGAGCTTTCTAGGTTTTGGTATATTATGGGTAAATATATATGCAAACATACAGTTATAATTAATCTACTTTTATCACACTTTTTGGGAAGTTTTTTCCATTTTTGTAATTTTTAGGTATTATCCAGTGACCTTGTATAAATACTTAAATATAATAATTAAAGTCTATATCTCATTTTATCTCTGAGTTTCTCAGATAGGAGTCACAACAGAGGGCCAAATCTTTAGTCTTCCCTTGAAGAATTGGTTAAGCAGAAGCAAGGCACAAAAAAATGGGAACAATAATCATAGACAAATTCATTTCTTTCTAGCCTTATCATTCAGTAGGGGTAACTTGATATAAAACCCAGATATCAATGATAAGGTTTATAACTCAAGCTCTCGTAGACAAATAACTTAACTATCATTACCCAATTCTCCTAAATTTTCCAATCTTGGGTGTATTCCCAGAAAATATTATGGTGAGGTGGGCTACACATCTATAATCCATGACTGGGATTAGCAAGAATGAGGAACAGTGTGGGCACCTAGAAAAAGAGAGAAAAAAGGAATATTACGTGGGAACAAATAGGCTCCAAGAGGAGATGTGGGAGAGCTCACATTCTTCTTTTTTTTTTTTTAAAGATTTTATTGGGGAATTGGGGAAGGGGAACAGACAAGTTGCTGTCCTTTTGTTCTTCAGTCTAGTTGTGGAGGACATTGCTTCACTGGCTCATGCTGTTATCATCATTGGTTCCTCCTCGGTGAGACAGATCGGTCACTGGCCTCTGGACAGCCACTCACAGCGGCTCTTGGCAGCTCACATCGGCTGCCAGCTGCTCATGCTGGCTGCTGGCCACTCACTGTAGCCTATGGCAGCCCACTACAGCAGGGGCTACAGCTATGCCGTCCTGGGGACTCACAGCAGCCCAGCTCCAGGTGGAGCTGTTGTTCACCATCTTAGTTGTAGAGGGCAGTGTTACTGGCCCTCATATGTTGGATCCAAACCGGGGCCACTGGTGTCCCAAGCCAGCTCTTAGCCACCACGCTACTCGGCCGGCTCAAGAGTTCACATTCTTGTCAGTTCTTGAACTCATCCACACTTCTTAATTCCCAGGCCTCCTATCCTTCTCAACTCATCCTGTACTTCCAACTAAATTAGTGAATTAATTTTAAGAAGTGTTTATAGAAATGGAAATTGACACCTAGAAAAACTAAATAACTTGCCAGAGGTCACTAAGCAAGGGCATTTATAAGTGTGGTTCCAGAATCTTCTCTCACTATGGGGTTCCCAGTGAAAACCCACATAGCTTGATTGGCCTTGTCCTTACCTCACCTTCCTTACTGGGAGTTCTAGTACCCACTATGTAATATCTACCCTTCCATTATCATTATCACTCAGAATTTGTCTCTTTATTTCCTTAGTCCAATTGCTTGTTCTATTGATGGTAACTGTTCCCATAGATTTCCACTCAGAGTCAAAATCATTTTCCAAATGGGAGCCCAGAAAAACATGGAGCTTGGTGTCTTTGCTCTTTGTCACATGACTTCATTTTTCTATTAGATAGACTGACTAGTGCCACAAGAGAGTTTGACAAAGTTTCATAGACTTTGAAGCCAGACACCTAAGATTTAGATCCTGATCTGATTGAACTAGAACAACAATTTATCCTCTCTCAATCTTCATTTATAAATTAAAAATGTTAAATCAAAATATTGGAGTGATGATGGAACTACAGAAAATATATGTTACCTAGTATATGCATATTATAGGCATTCAGTAAATACATTATTGTCTTCATTTCGCTAAAGACCTCCCAGGTTAATTTGAGGCAGGGATGATATAATAGATGTGAAGACATGTCAAGGAGTTAAAAATGCATTTTACAAGAATTAGGAATCATTTTTATTTATCTGAAACACAGGAATGTTAAAAGTTGCCTTCTCTGAAATGGCATTTAAGATATATCTTCTGATTATGAAGCAACTGTAATTCAAAGGACATTTGCCAAGCAGATAAGCATAGCAAATCACTGTGAGAAATGCGGTCAAGTTTTTCTATGTTGGACTAATGCTTCCAAGTAAATAAGGTGATGGTTCTGATGAGTTGTCCATATCTACAGCGTGCAGCCCCATCTGTCTAGCTTGTCTTTGAACTTGGGAAACATTTTAATGAGGCCTAGGTCTTTTGCTCAAAGGAATTTGCCTGTAAAGGAACCACTTGGTTTCTGGCTGTGCTGTGGGATTCTGTTTTATGTTTTGAACCCATCATGTGTCCTGGGCTCCCAGGGATATCTACTTATTTACTTTTATACTTGGAGGCTAGGCTTGGAGCACATAGCAGTCTTGATGTGTAGCTAGTGATGAATTTCTACCCTTTCTTGAGTATTGTAGAATCATTTAGGACCTACTACTGCAGGTAAATAGCTTGTGAAAGTCATCATGATCATATTTCTTTGCAAGTATACACATTTGGAGCAGGAAAAAGTTATTCTTAAATCATTTCCTGTACCATTTTTTTTGTGTGTGTTTTGAAATAGTAGCTGAGGGTGCCGAGAGATACTTCTCTGAGCAGAATATATATTATTTGTTCTAGAAAACAGCAAAGGTTAAATTAAAAGGGTTGTCAAGTGCTGAAAGTATTGCTTCTCACTTTCATCTGAGCTCTCTCACTCTTTTTTTTTCTTTTTTAATCCCTCAGCATCTCCTCTTTCTAAATAGGAAATACAGTTCTCTCTGGCTACAATATACTCTTACTGTTTAGTTCTTCTTGCATCAATAGCATTTCAGCCTCAAACTAGAATTTTGAAAGGAAATGAGCCCAATTTGCAAACTGTCTTTGGTTAACTGAAACAGAAAAGGAATTAACTGGAAAACTGTGATAGAGATCATAAAACCTAAGGGAAAGAGAAAAGATGTCAAACACCAAGTAGATTGCCAGAACACCGACTAAGGTAACATTACTAGAATGGCTTAGTTAGGGTGCCATTGCAGCTTCCATCGGACACTAAATGCCAGTGTCACTGAACCCACAATTACACTAGCAGTGAAATAACTTCTCAACTGTCTTTCTGTGTGCCATTTGCTCCAAAATGAAAATCTGCATGGTGGCATCACATTGTCCAGGACTAATTCACATGCCCAGGCCCTAGCTTTCAACAACTATAAGTCATAGGCGAGGCACTGCCCTCAGCCAGGAGTCCAGAAAGGGAAGATTCCATAATCCAACAAATTGTGTCCAGATGTTGAACACTCGATGGAATATGCATTATATCCCACTTAAAACAGCTTTTGCAGAAACTTCCAATTCTGGGATGATTGAGTTGACTTGTTTTTTCTTATTCTTCTAGCAAAATACAACTAAAACTCTGGATATTATACATAAAACAAACATAAGACTCTGAAAAGTAAAGAGAAGAAGGCAGATGGTTAGGGAATTTGGGGACATGAGAGAAAAGAGAGTGATGATTTCCCTGAGTGTTCTTTGTGTCTCATATGTCTGAGACCTGGAGCTGAACAGACCAATAACCCAGAAATGCCAGTGGGTACAGACAAGACCCAACAGAAACAAATGTCGTCTCTCTTTAGTCAAAAGATTAGAAACAGGTGTTAGGGAGATCATGTAAGGAAACTTGACTTCTGTCATCACCCAGCAGTACTCAGGCTTCCTTCTCCCTCCCCAGAGTTGTGTTAGAAGAAGCCTAGTGGAGAGTAAGGATTTTCACCATCACTCAGTGGTAACAGGGCAACCCCTGTTGTGGTGTCAGTGAAGGCCATGTAGGGATCCAGGAAGTTCACTCTAGTTGCCCACATGCCAGGAACCAGGAACAAGTGCTATACATTCCTTGATGAATCTCAACCTAAGTCTTACATCGTATACAACTGTTAACTTAAAATGAATCATAGACTTAAATGTAAAACAAAGAACTATAAAACTTTAGAAAACACATAAGAGTAACTCTTTGGGAGCTAACAGTAGGAACAAAATTCTTGGATTTGACACTAAAGGCATAATCCATGAAATAAAAAAAAATGATGAGTTGAACTTCATCAAAATTAAAGGCTTTCTTTTTAAAGAACCCTCTTAAGAGGTTGAGCATATCAGCTACGGAGTAAGAGAAAGTATTTGTAAACCACATATTTGACATATCTAAAATGTGTGATGAATTCTCATGACTCCACAATTAAAAAATGCAATCCCATCTAGAATGGACAAAAGCTATGAAGAGATATTTCATCAAAGAAGATATACAGAATGCAAATAAACATGTGAAAATATGATCAACGTTAGTAATCCTAGGGTAATGCAAATTAAAAGTACAATGCAATATTGCTACACACTCATCAGAATAGCTAAAATAAAGAATAGTGACATGAAATGCTGGAGAATATGTGGAGAAATGATATTATCATTTGCTGGGCTGATATAAAATATCACAGACTGGTGGGCTTAAACAACAGAATGTATTTTCTCACAGTCTGGAGGCTAAAAGTTTAAGATAAAAGTGCTATCAGGTTTGCTTTATAGTGAGACCTTTCAGGCTTGTAGATGGCTACCTTCTTGCTGTGTCCTCACACAGTATTTTCTCAGTGCATATGAAAAGAGAGAGAGAGAGAGAGAGAGAGAGAGAGAGAGAGAGAGAGAGAGAGAGAGAGGAGAGATTGAGAGGTCTCTTTTTATAAAGACACTAGTCCTATTGAATTAGGGCCTTACCCTTATGACCTTATTTAATTTTTATTACCTTCCTAAAGCTCCTATTTACAAATATAGTCACACTAGGGGTAAAGCTTGAAGATATGCCTTTTAGGGGGACACAATTCAGCCCATAACACTGTGTTGCTGATGGGAATGTAAAATTATACAGCCAATCTGGGAAATAGTTTGGCAGTTGCTTTAAAACTAAAAATGCAATTACTGTGTGACCCAACAACTGTACTTCTGGGCATCTATCTCAGAGACAAGAAAACCTCTGTTTACAATAAAAATTTGTACATGAAATTATTTTTCTTACCATATATCTCAATTAAAACAAAAACCTGCATAATAAAATATCTGATTTTATATATAAGAAGACTTTCCCAATCAAAAGGCTTTTTTTTCACATTTTTTGCTAATGTAAACAAAAGTGAGATGATATTTATTTTTTAAAATATTATGATTAGAGTATGAATCCATAATTAAAATTATCAGTGGCAGACATTTTGTTTTCTTTGCAATGAATCAAACTTTCAAAAGCAGTGAACAAATGACCAATGCCACATAATTAAATAAAAAAGGAAAAACAGTATTTTAATACTTTATTTTCAACCAATTTCAAAATCCATTAATAATAATGGCAACATTTATGTAGTACTCATTATGTAACATACCCTCATCTCAAAGCCTTCCATGTAATAGCTCATTTAATTCTCAAAACTCAATGAGACATGAACTATTACTATGTCTTTCCTTTTTCAGGTGAGGAACCTGAAGTGCAGAAATGTTACGTGATTTTCTTAGTATAACGCTGCCAAGAAGTTGTGGAGTTGGAATTTGAACTCAGGCAGTCTGGCCTTAGAATCTGCAGTTAAACAATATGCTCTCCATATTAAGGTGGGTTTCCTTTTTTCCCTTAATATAACATTATTATATAGATGAGCCTCTGAGCTGAAACTCGGAATGGTAAAATAATTTGACCAAAGTCACATAAGTAGAGTATAGAATAATTTTTTGAGCATTCAGGAATATTAGAAGATGTCTGAAACAGAAAGAATTTTAGGGATCATTTAGTCTGTCTCCTTCATTTCATAGGTGATGAAGCAGAAGGCTACGGGTGATTTTTGGTCCAAGATCATGTTACTGCTTAGTAGCTAGGCTTAGCCTTGAATTCCAGGTTTCTTGAGTCTTAGTCCCACAGCTTTTTCATCAATAATCAATGAAAATTTATAAGAAAGACTTTCTATTGAAATTATTAGTTCAGCCAAAGAATGATCCTGACAGTTGTTCTGTAAGTTTAGACCAAATTTCACTTTATTTCAGCTATCTGTCCTGGGAATAGAGAGGGTCAGTAAGGAATGATTGGACAAAAAGGAGAAGAGCGGAGCCATCAGTATGTTGCAGAAAGGCCAAGGCAAATGAAGAGTGAGAGAAAGCATTTGAGTTTTCTGGGAGAAGTTCACTGGGGATATTTACAACAAGGTGAACATTTCAGGAATAAAGCTTGATAGTGGAGATGAGGGAGGAGAGGAGATATGGAAACTGGACTTCATTTCTAAATACAGAGGTATATAAATCAGAACCATCATGAAATAGAGAGGTGAACATAGTAAGATGTATATTCAAGTGTCATTCCTGGACTATGTGCTGGAACTCAGGCCTTCAATACGATTAATAGATTGGCTCTTACATGGTAAGTGTCAGTAGGAAAGTATAGCTAGAGGTATATCTGTCAGCTTCCTCATCTTTATTTTTCCAGAATCCTATTTCACCAAGCTATTCTATACTCATAAAAAGGATGCACAGCAATTTTATTGAAAAGTTAAAATAAGAGTGGGTTCAGTCCTTTTATTAATAAGGGTGATTATTGGGCCGGCCGAGTGGCGCAGTGGTTAAGCACTGGCTTGGGAAGCCAGTGGTCCCAGTTCGGGTCCCACGTATGAGGCCCAGTGACACTGCCCTCAAAAAAAAACCAACAAAACAAAACAAACAAAAAAAGGTGATTATGGGCGAGTCACTGTCTCAGGATTCAAGTGAATTTAAATAAGTTTTGTCACTTTCAGACTTTCCAGAACCATTAATATTGTGATGTGCATGATTAATATCAAAAAAAGAGAGAGAGAGACCTATAGCATGCATGTTTACCCAAACTTATTTGATCAGCAGTACTCTTTTTAGAAAGACCAACTTATTAAATATTTTTATTCTCAGCATGTACATCAGGGAATTCTCCCAGAAATATTCACTTTTACTTCATTAAGACAGTGTTTTTTTTTGTTCTTCTAAAATTCTATTTTTGTGTTTTCTCTGGACTTGGATTTCCCATATGCTACAAGGTTGTCTTTTTAACAAACTGATAGAATGTGATCACCATCCCTACCTCTTCACGTTCCTAGTTCCATAGGTTGCACTAGACAATTATAACCCAGTAATGTCTCATAGTAGAACTCTTTCTTCTCCTTCATCAGTCATGAGCTGTGAGGGCCTTATGCCAAGGGCAGTGTATAAAGCCTGCAGTGGTTCTTCCGCTTTCTGGGAAAGTAAGTGATTCAGGAAATCAAGACTTTCACTCTGTGGTTTCACCAGTGTGGCTCTGGTTTGTGACATGCGATGCTGCCTGTGTGCCACAAAGCTTGACAAGTTACCGAGCAGTGGGAAACACCAACTTTTCAGTTTTGCTGACCTTTGGTGTGCACTGGTCTTCTTTCTTCAGGCTCCATCCAAAGTTTTTAGTCTAATATCCAAAGTCCAGCCTTTTAGTCCCATCCTTCCTACCCAGCCTGTCTTTATGGACTTCCTTTGATTTTCGATTCATTGATTCATTTACTGAGTCATTAATTCATCCAACAATTGTTTTCAAAGCTAAATGACTAGAGAGATGAATATGAAGCTTGTCATCTAGGAGCTCTGATTTAACAGGAGAAAAAAGACATGTAGAATCCATTCAACACATATAATATAGTAGATAGGAATGTTATTAAACAGGGAGAGATAAGGAGCCATAGGGTTTGAGGAAGGGTCTTCCAAATGGGATATCTGGGAAGGCTTTGAAGAGGTGACATTTGGACTGATCCTGGGTCTAGAGAGAATATTGAGCCTCTTCTATGTGCCAGCAATAAGAACACACTCATGAATAAACCTAATAAAAATGAGTAACAGTGAATGTCATGTACTCTCATAGGTGCTTTCCCTGTGTTCTCTTTCACAATTGTAGAAACTATGCACTATTTCATTCTCATTTTGCAAATGAACAAACTGAAGCATGTAAGTCACGTGTCTTCATTGACTCAGTCAGTAAGTGGTAAAGCCAGGCTTTAACTGCAGGAAGGCCCAGGGTCTATGTGCTTACTATGCTTTACTACGCTTGACTACGCTCTCCTTTACGTAGTCCTGGGTCTCATGGTAGTTTGAGTCCAGTATAGGAGATAGAGTAGTGCACAGGTGATCATGATATAAGTTTCATTGATAAAATGTAGGATATGCAAAGTATTTGGGAGCAATCAGTGACTGAGCTTAGCCCAAACATAGAAGATTAAGGGATTGGGCACATCTAATCTAGGACCTGAAGGATAAATTGGAGTTTGCTAGTCAATAGAGAATGAAGAGAAGAAGGAATAGGGAGGGTCAGAGTAAGGGATTCAGCAGAGGGAATGCAAGAGTTAGTGATAAAGGAGCATGGCTAGATGCCAGAGGGAACTATTCTGTGTGACTTCAGGGCCAAACTATAGCTAAACAATTGTATTTCATAGGCTTGTTGTGAGACAAAATGAACAAATGTTTAAAAAGGAGAACCTAAACCAGGGATGGCATAAATTAGATGTGTTTTGATTTGTTACCTCAACCTTCTTTTTTTCTTCACTTTTAGCTAGTGGTTATAACAAATTCCTCCTCAATGTGTGTGTGTGTGTGTGTGTGTGTGTGTGTGTGTGTGTGTGTGTTGAGGGGTTTCTTAATCATGAGTCAGTAAGAGTCATCCTAAAACAATGTTGTCACTTTTTCTGGAGTCTAAAAGCAAACCTCAGAAACGTGGATTATTGAGAGATCCACTAAGTCAACTTTTTCCAGGAAAAATATAAAGCAGGGGAAAAATAACCACAGAAAATATTTGAGGCCATAACCTCTGAAAAGATTAAGTAATATTAGGAGAAAAGGAAAAGGAAGAAGAGGAAGGGAAAAGTAAGGAAAGAAAAGAGGGCCGGCTGAGTGGCTCAGTTGGTTAAGAGCTTGCTCAAGAGTGCAAGCTGAGCTCTGAGCAACAGCAGTTCGATGCCCAGCCCGAGCTGAGCTGCTGCTGAGCTGCCAACAGGCGGCAGGATGGCTCAATTAAAAAAAAAAAAAAAAAAGAAAAGACAAGAAAGGATTTCACCAATGTGGGAGATGTCATCAGCCAAAGTGAGGCGGTGACACTGCACAGCTTCAGAGGGTGTTATGCATGTTGTTATCTATAGAGCAGCTCAGTGTACAACCTGTACTTACATTATGTGACAGCACTAAACCATGACTAAATATGACATGCATTTCGGGGCCAATTTTCAGGCTATCAGTGATGTTCAGCAGTGAAATGAGTTATATTGGGAAGGAAAAAGATATTTGCCAACCAGAAGTTTCCAAGTAGAGGTTGAGGTAGATTGTCCTTTTGTCAGGGATATTACAGAAAGAAGGGAAGCTAAGCTAGATTCCGTAAGATTTGTCCTGACTCACACTAAAGTTTGATGTTTCTGTGATATAAATATATTGTATAACAAGCTGAATGACATTTGTTTCTCTAGGATTCCTAGTTCTTCCATCCTTGATTGCAGTTACCTAAATTTATGCTTTAAGTCCCCCACTGCAGATACATGCTGCATTTGGCTCACCTATCTTCACAATATCTTTAATATCCCCATTTTAAAGATCATAAAGAGTGAGGCCTCAAATAGATAGTTCATCTGGGAAGGACCCACTAACTCAGAGCTCTTTGTAGTAAATGATCAGAATTTCTTGGAATATTAGCCAGAGCTGACAGTTTTAGAGGATAAAAATACCTAGCAAATAAAAATCATAAAAGGAGAAACAAATGCTAACGGAAGAAAACATTCCTGGCAAATATGATGTGAATAAAAGTGACACTTGCTGAATGTAACTGAATGAAAGTATTAGCTGAATAAAAATGCTAACAAATGTTAACAGCTCAACATTGCTGGTAATGCACAGCAAACAATACCTGCTGAAAGAAAATATATTAACTGCAGGAGAAAGGAAAGGAGCTGGAGTGATTTATACAAACACACACCTAGATAGGAGGGTGATTCCTATAGTAATAGATTGCTGTAGTGTTCCTAGCTCCAGCATCAACACGCCTCAACCTGACTTAGCAGCTTTTCATTGTCTTTTTAAAAATTATAATTTAATTTATTTAAATTAAAAAAAAACTTTATGATATTTATATGCCTTTTGAATTTCTCTTCTGAATGTGTGTATGTATCTATCTATAAAGAAACATTGTTCTTTTAAAATGTAGAATATAGAAAAAGTAGAAAAATAAAAATTTATCCTTATTTAATGTGTAGTGAGTGAACTGCACCACACAAAAGTTAATGAAAATACACACATATTACTGCTAACTCTTCGTTTCTTTTTCTTTCTTTCTTTCTTTCTTTCTTTCTTTCTTTCTTTCTTTCTTTCTTTCTTTCTTTCTTTCTTGCGGGTCTCTGTTTTTTTCTTTCCAGTTTTTCTTTGGTGCCAATTTGTTGTGTTTTTTCCTCCCCAGGTGGTAATCAGATAATAGTAATCGCGCTTTTACACTATTTATCCTATTTCGATGTATTAATAATAATTGTAAATATTTTAATGGCTTCGTATAACTCTGTACAAGTTATCTATAGACCTGTATAGTGAGGCATCTGTGCTGTTTTAAAAGCCTATGCGTTATCTGAAGGAGAACCCGAAGATTAAATATGGTTCAAATTTGTAGCTGTTGATTAATGTGCCTGTCTCAGTTATTGGACAATAGAGCAGTTTAGTTATAAAAAGCAATCATTGTGACATCCTATGGTGGGTAGAATGCTGGTAGCCCCTGCCCCCCTGGCCCTTGTCCCCCCAAAGATAAGTCAGGCCATAACCTCAGAACCCATGAATGTGGCTCTATTTGGAAAAAGGAGTTTTGTGGATATGGTTCAATGCAGAATTTTGCGATGAGGTCATCCTAGTTTATCCAGGTGGAACCTAAATCCAATGACACATGTCCTCTTGAGAGCCAGAGGAAACAACACAGACACAGAGGAGAAAGCTCTGTGAAGACAAAACCAGAGATTGGAGTTTGGTCACAGCCAAGGAATGCCTGGAGCCATGAGAAGCTGGAAGAGGGAAGGATAGATTCTCCCTTAGACCCTCCAGAGGGAGTGTGGCCCTGTCAACACCTTGATTTTGGACTTTTGGCCTCCAGACCTGGGCAATGAATAATTTCTGTTGTTTTAGGCCACCACCAGTTTGTGGCAGTTTGTTACAGCAGCCCCAGGACACTAACATACTCATACAACCTTAGGCATTTTATCATGATCAAAATTGCTCATTGGTCATTACTATCTGAGTAATACAAAGGGAATTTAGGAGGCTAGACCGAAGCTGTGTGGAAATGGATTTTGCTAATCAGGACACTTAGTTTTAAGAAATCACTTCTGAAATGTGCTGTGTTTCCAACAGAGGAACTTTGCTTTGGAAAGTGAGCTACTCGTACACAGTGTTATGGAGAAGGTGACACCTGATTTCAGCCGAAGGAAAATGGAATGCACCAAGGTACCCAAAACATGCCATTTAAATAATCTAATGTCTGGATTATTTAATAACATATGGGGCTGCTTCCTTCCCTCCACCTTTTCTAAATTATTACATACAAATAACAACCCAACTTGGTTATCAACAGCACATCCCTATCAGATTCACTCACACAGAGCAGGGTTTCCCATAAATATTCATGGGAAAATTTTCCTTTTTTTACTCATTCAAAACCCTTGCTTGATGACCTGGTGTTAGATTTCTGGCAGTGTTCAGTGTCAAGGGCACTGCAGCTTCCTCTGAACCAAACATCCTTGCTATCTGCAGACATGCAGATGGGGATGTGGGCTTCACAGTCTTACATCAGGAAGACCAACATTTGACAGAATCCTGCAATTCAACAGACTGACACCCACAGATGCACATATCACACACACACACACACACACACACACACACACACACACACACACACACGGGCTTGGAGCTATGTTACTGATGCAGCATATTTCAGCATGTATGGAGAGCCCCAATATGTGTACACCCATAGGCTCTCTGGCTGCAGAGACACACAAATACATCTTCAAAAAGCGTGCATTCCTTTCAAACACAGGCAAGTATTAAGTAAGTGACACTTCTATTGCACTGATTGACATTTCATTATCTAAATGCCTAGCCTTCCTTTGGCTTTGGGATAATTAGTTGTCAATTCCCTGAAGCGACTACATTTTCGGTGTTACTCCAGTTCTTCAAAGGGCAATGGAGGACACTAAGCAGATCTTACCATCAGACCAAACTAAAGTCCCGAGAAAAATGTCCTGGTTTCAGGGGTTAGTCCACTGAAAAATAGAAAAACAAATAAATAAATAAATAAATAACCCAACCCCTCTTATGTTACCAGCAGGAAAGACAGGAAAACACATTTATTTGAACCAGTGTCTTATCAGTGAAGTACAGAGGCTGGGCAAAGTCACTGAGATTTTTTTTTTTTTTTTTTTTTTTTTTTACAGAAGTGATCGTTGTGATTCTAAAAGTTGGTGGTATCTGTCACTGTGCCAAACAGAAAGTTTTCATCAAATTGTGGTTACCTCATCGAATCTTGCAGCTTATGAAGAAATCGCTATTTAATTTTGTATATCTGTTTGTTCAGCGTCTCCTCCAAATTTCAAGAAATTTTTTATGCTGTTAATTTCTTCTCTCTGTTTGGTAGCTTCATAGCACATATGGAAGCAATATCATTTTTCTTCGATGCGAGGCTTATTATTGAATTTCTAAATAAGTTCAACTTCATTCTGTTGCGATCTATATAAAGAGAAAGCATCTAGAGAATGGAAATGAAGATGTAGACAATACACAAGTGTGAAAGACGCGTGATAGCACACAGGGTCAGGCTTCAAAGGAGGCGAGCTGATACTGGCATTAATTTAAGCTGGTGATGGCCCCAGATATGGTAATGAGAAATCAAGACAGGAAAAAAGGGGCTGATCCACGAGGGGAACTCTTGCCTAAGCTGTTGATATAGAGCATGAATGGAATGGCCCAAAGCAAAGACCTCAGCAAAGGTGAGTATGTGCCACAAAGGATACAGCCATGGGATGTTGGAGCTAATTGGTCCCTAGAGGTCATCAAGCCTATCCCATCTCATTAAATCAACAAATACACATTTAGTTTTTACTATAGATTAGGCACTGATCTATAGGTTAAATGCTGAGGATTCAAATGGTGAGCCCGTTAATGCAGCCCCTGCCCTTACTCATGATACATAGTCAACCAGTGGGGAAACAGAGGCTTAAAATGGTAGTGTAAACTGCTCCAGGTCACACAGCTGGTGTGTGTCAGGGTGATTTCGAGAATCAGAATCTCCGAAAGTTTTCCAATGGCTGCCATAGCTGTGAGGTAATTGCCAACTACCTGAGATTCAAATACTCTTGTTTCATCTGAATAAATATGTGACCTGGGCCACCCTCCCTCAAAGACACTTAGCTACGTGCAGTTTCCCGCTCATGGATCACAGCCATTAAGCCTCAGCTAAAGACAACAGATTCAGCAACTAACCGTGTGAGCACTGCTTTTAAAAAACTATCCCAGAGTTCAGCTTGACTGACATCCACCCCCAACTGTCCTCCCCCATCAGAGATTCCAACTGGTGACTTTTTAATATTCATTTCTTTCAAAGGGCCTCCACCCTGCAAGCTGCTCTCAGGGTGCTGAAATTCAATTGCTTCTGGCATAAAAGCAAAAGGTCACTGAACATCCCATCTCTAAAATTTGCCAGATCAGGTGTTGGCAGACATTGAGAAGTGAGGTGTCAGGCAGCTGGCACTCCTTTTCTTGAGTGTGCATGTCTGCGTGTGTGTTTGGAGGAAAAACATGGTGTGAAGGAGTGGTATAAATATTTTCTAGGACATGCTAATCGTAGGTTATAAGAATTAGAACATTTAGCCAATTTCTTTGTGTTATATATGTGGAATGTCATGCACCGCTTAAGTGACAGCCAGTTAGTCGCAGAACTGCAGCAGTAATAGACATCCTAATTCTGAGCCCAGTGTTTGTTCAGTTTTCTTTCCTGTTGGTTATTAATGAAAAATTTCAGATTATCCAGTTGTTAATGCCAAATTGAATGCAAGACAGTTTAAATACCATTGAGGAGGTATTTTGGTGTTAAGTACCCCTACCTGTCATTAGTCAGTACCAGCCATCTTTTCTTAAGCACAGGCTGAGTTCTTCATTGGGAAACTCCTTACGTTAAAATTTAAATGAGTGGCTGCCATATTACTTTTATTCAAGCAAAAGAGATCTCAAAGAGAAGAGTCCACTCATATAACTAAGTTACCATGCCCAGCCCTTAATAGATGCTCAGTAAATATTTGTTGAATAGATAGGCCAAGAATAGTCCTCAAAGAGACTAATAGCAATGAGGACAAGCATGAATCAGTGTAAAGAACAAGGGACTTAGAATCTTAAATTTGGGATATTGGGCTATTTATTTAACCTCTTTAAGTCTCAGTTCCTTCATTAAGAAAATTCAGATAATAATGCCCATCTCTCAGGGCTATTTTGGGGAAATCAAATGAAATAATATTGGGAAGTTCACACTCTTATCAAATGCTATAAAATATGCTTAAAGTACTCATTATAATCTCTTGCTGCAATATAGTTGGTTCTCAGGAGAAGCAGAATATTATTTCATGTGGTCCCAGAAAATGGATATGTGGACTGACTACATAAGAGTTGGCAAAGAAGCTCGATATAGATTCCCAGATTCCACCCTAAACCTGCTGAGTTAGAATCTCAAAAGGAGGATTTAGTTTATAGTCCCCTAGGGCTCTCTAATACGCAACCTAATTTAGGAACTGGGAAGTTTTTCAGGATAGAGCTCTTTTTAATAATGATACCCAGGTCCTTCTGGAGGCTCTGTAGTTATGGTTACTGTTGTTTTTGCTTTTTTTTTGTTCCTGTTTTTCTGAACACAGTTTGTCCTATGATTAATCTAGTGCCATTTTACATATTATAGATGCTTCATAAATATTCCCAGCCAAGTAATAAACACATGATAGTGTAAACAACATCTTTGGCAGAAACCAAGTTGACATTTGTTATTCTATTTCTAAGAAGATTTAGGAGGAAATACAATCTCTCTCTCTCTCTCTCTCTCTCTCTCTCTCTCTCTCTCTCTCTCTCTCCTTTCTCACATACACACATTTCTGTGTGAGAACATTATGTGTTCATAACTTAGGGTAGCTATGCTACAGGTACACACATTAAGCAGATTTATGGTTCATCTTTGCAAGTGAAAGATCCAGCTATTTTCCTACCTTACAAATGACTGCTATAATTGATCTAAAAACAACAATGCCTATCATTTGTTGGTCAATTACCACCTAAATTATATATGCCTACTTGATTAAAAACCCATTTTTTTCTTCTCATAGAACTTGATTTCCATATGTTTGTTTTAATATTTTCATAACAATTTTCATAATATGTATACCAAAGTGACATCCAGTGAAATTTCTAGCCACAACAAACACTCATTTTTTTCCAGTTAACGAAAGATGTCACTTTCCATTAGGGACTTAGCTAGATGTCTTAGTCAAACAGAATGAGGTTACAAGATTACCTGAAGTTCAATACACGCAGTGACACAACCTATTTCTATAGTCTTGGCCTACTCACTTAATACCTTTGGATATAAATTTTCTTATAAAATTAGAAAGATCAAAGTAGATGATTTTTAGGTTTCTTCCAGTTTTGACATGTTAAGGTCCTATGAATTCCCCTAACACTGGAGGAATCTAGAATTTAAACCACCTATATAGTGAAATATACATGTCTCATCAATGGAGTAGAAAAAAAGATTAAACCTTTCAGGTTTATTAAATTGAGAATGGAAAAACAAGTATAAATCTTACTGAAAACATGTATGTGAATTACTGCCCTCCAGAGACTCAGTTATAGGCTACTCTTTGAGAGTTATTAACTACAAAGCATCCCAACAATAATGGGTAATTGCCTTAGAAAACCCAACCTGGCATAGCCTAAACGCATCTGGTTCCCATTCATAACCTATCATTTAAAAAAGATACATCATCTAAAGGACAAACATAAAATATGAACTTCATAGTCCAATGAAATGATTCCCTCATCAAAATTGTAATTGTCTTAAATCTACTCAAAGTGGCACAGAGGGAGCCAGGAGCCTACCCAGGCAAGAGAAGATTCTGCTTTGACTTGCATTTTCTTCAATATCCCACCTGATTTTTTTCATCCCTCCAGGGAAATATGACTGTGATAAGGAGCATAATGACCAGCATAATGTGGATTGCCTAGTCATCTCCTTTTAATCCAATTAGAAATCCATTCAGAGCCCCTGCCTGAACTATCTATTGCATCCACTTTTCCTCAGTCAATTTATGCTCATATCCATCAACACCGTTTAATGGGCATTGCTGTTCAGGGTCATTCCTTTTTCTCCAGCACCGCGCGGCGCATCAACCACCAACATATCCCCCATCACCCAGACAAGACTACTTCCTGACAAGATTTCTCTATAGCATTTTCTCTTCCTTCCCATTCTTTGTCCTTTTTTGATTCCCTTTCATTTCTTCTTTTAGTTATAGGAAAGGGAAGTGCTTGCATTTCTGAATGAAAAAGAAGGAAATATGTGAGCTCTGCATACCTACTTTAATATTGTTTTCAAAAATCTGGAGAGCAGGTGGGGTGGGGGGATTGTATGTTCTTTATTTTCTGGAATGTCATCCTTGCTTTCCTTTCTCTTTCCATCTGATTTCAAGCCTTTGCAGAAAGCCTGTGAATCCCTGCAGCCCTGTTAACCTGGCAGGAAAGAACAACTTTCTCAGCATTAGAATGCACTGATACGGTGTGTACAAAAGATTGTCTTTGATAGGGAATTGGGAAAAAGGGTTCTGAATGCCAACTGGACCTATGACTCCGAACAAGGTACTTCTCTCTGAGTCTCACTTTTCTCAGATGAATAATAAGGGAATTAGTGTAGATCAATAGTTTTTTAATGTGCATCTTCAGGCTTGATTTATAGGGCAAGGAAGGGACTGGTGGTTTGAACTTTGCAATACCCATCAGGCTTTCATTTGAAGAAAGAAAATCAAGGCTGGGGAATTTTTTTTTTTTTTGAGGGCAGTGTCACTGGCCCTCACATGTGGGACCCGAACCAGGGCCACTGGCGTCCCAAGCCAGCGCTTAACCACCGCGCCACTCGGCTGGCCCGAGGCTGGGGAATTTTAAAGGTCCTTAATGTACTTTAGTTCTGTGACCCATAATTTGAGAAGTAACAACCACAATGATAATCATAATAACATTTGTTAATATTGCTTCTTAGTTTAGAAAGCATTTTGAATCTATCTGTGATGTAGAAATAAATGAAGACCACCAAATGAGAACAAGCAACATTTATTTTTTCCTAGTTTGTTATAGTAAGAGGTCAGCCACCATCACTTGCATTGGACAGAGATGCCAAGGAAGGCAGAAGCATGAGAAAGCTTTGCAGTAGAAACAAGGGAATGCTTTAGGTATGCCCTGAAGGAGGCTGCTGGCATGGGGAAGCAGCAGGCAGGCTGAGCGGAAGCAGGGCATCCTATGCGATTGGTTAGGGGTATATATTTGACTTTCTCCAGTTGATCCTAACTTGAAAGTGGGGGCACCATTTTGGGAAACGTCAGTGATTAATCAATTCCTGGTCATTTGGGGATGATTTTTACAGAGATTATTGTCTGACTGCTTGAACTGGTTGCTAGAGATTGTAGTCTGACTTCCTGAACTGGTTCCTGTAGATAGTTTGTTGGCTTCCGGGGCTGATTGCTGCAGCTTGTGAGTCAGAGTTCTACTTCTATATTTAGTCTGGTCATTGTTTGTTTATGTACTCTGTCTCTCCATGATTTCATTTGAGCTCCAAAACAATAGTGAAAATGGAGACAACTGGCTTTTTTTTTTTTTCTGCCCTCTGTTAATACTCTCCATTTGAGAACTTCAATCCAGGCTTCTCTTTTGAGGTCAAATCCCTACCTAGTTTATTTGTAAATCTTCTACCTCAGCTGGGATTTTATTTTTATTTTTCTTCCTAGTAAGGAAAATATAGGGCTGATAAAAAAATGTCTATCTCACATACTCCTAACTTAGTTTGAAATGGAAACCTGTGACCAATATTATCTGGCAGACTGTCATCTGCCACCATCAGCGACTCCCACAGACTCTGTGCAGCTCTACTTTCAGCTGCTAGGATGCTCCTGGATCTGCTGTCTCAATACCACTACTTAGGAATCATTGAATTCAGCCTGCTACTGTCAACTCCAGGGCCATGGAGACTCCTTTACAGGGTGTGTGCACGATCTTCTGGAGTGACTCTATGAAAGTCAGCCTGTATCTCCCTCAGTGCCAGGCTTTTGGCTCTCCCCTTCAGTTATCTTTTGCCATGCCATATAACAGGCAGGACACAGGTTTACTGTCTCTTCTGTTGGTTTAAGTGGAGTAACCTGAAGGCACTCAGACATCAAAAAAAAAAGTAACCAAGCAAACAAACCCAATAACCTGATTTAGCGATCCCATTTTTGTTCAAGGGAAATATACAAACAAACCCTAGTAGAGATTCTAGCTCATATGATTCTTGTCTTGTCGCACATGAAGGTATTAAAAGACTCACTGACTCAAAGAAGTTAGATGATTTTTAGAATTAGGGCTCTGTGGCTTTGGCTTGAATATCGCACTCCCCCATACCATGTTTCATCTTGAAAGATGGTACTTTGATTGAGAAACCACAATATCAGTCATACCTATTAGATAGAGGGCAGGTCCAATTTATCTTTAGGCAGGAGGGAAAAACCTCACAATTTGTTTGCATGTCCTGCTTTGGATTATCTAGGGCATCTCATTTTCAATTGAGCTAACTCAGGTTGCACAACTTCTTGGATAAACTTATGCTGGGTAGCATCACTAGAGATTTTTAGCAGGCTGGCAATTTTCTCCCTTCCTTATCTTTGAGCTTGACTTGCAGATCTTCCTCTCATGAGGGCACATCCAGCAAGAGTCTTGTAATGTGTCAAAAGACCTCAGAAATGCTGGCAAACTTCTCTGAATCTAGTTATACATAGATTTCTCTACTGGTCAGGTAAACATGTGTTTCCTGATGAATGGAATCACTAAGTGGGCTGTATGCTGTAATCTACCAATAGGGACTCTTCAGCAATTTATTCCCTATGAACACATATCAGGAACCTCCAACAAGTGACCAATGATATGAACCTACTTCTTGAATCGAACCTCTTGTGCTCTTGCACAAGTATTTACTAATGCTCAACATATTGTCTACTTCCATGACTCCAAACTTTTAATTCATTCATCCAAAAAATATTTTCAGGTACCTTTTTGTACCGACTTGTGTGGTATATACTGTGGGCACATTTTAATAAAAGTACATTATCTCCATGTTTGAGGGGACTATAACTCATGTTTTTTGTTTGTTTGTTTTTTGTTTTCTGCCAGAAATACCCTTATTCATTTTTCTTCACCTGGTTTTCTCTTACTCATCCTTTAAGACTTGCTCAAATTATCTGTGACTGATCTTGGCCTTATCCATAGATGTGCCAAGATTAAGGTTGGGCATGACTCTTGACCTTGGGGCTCCAACCAGGATCTTTGGTACCTGAGTTAACTGTATATATCAGATTATATAAAATATAGTATAACCACCATCATTTTCAATCTCCACAGCTCTGACTGAGGAGACTGACTTTAATTGGGGCAAAGTCTGGGGGAGTTTATGCATAAGAACATTCTTGTAAAGAATGGAGATTTTGTTGACAAGCAATTAAAAAGCAGCTAGTAGTTTCATGATTCTAGTACCACATGTAAAAATGGGAGACCAGGTAAAAGTTTGAGGGAAAGAGACAGCCAAGAAGCACCGTCCCGGGATTATACTCATCCCTGGCAGTCTGAATGGGTGTGCACTTCACTACATCTACTCAGGGACAATCAGAGTGGGGGTGGGGCAGACTTCAAAGAATTCCTGCAGATCCATCAGCGAAGAGCAGGAATCTTCCTGGCTCAAGCGGCTGAAATACAACATCTAACCAAATACTGGCTGGACAATATGATACTCCGAACCAGCAACAATACCTAGGAAGCCAGGCTTAAGAATATTACTGGTCAGCCTCCGTCCTGGTGGTCTGGAAGGCTGAGCCCCCTTAGGAGTGACTGGAGAGGACACTTCTGAGCTGCTAGTCCCTGGTTGGATGTGAGGCAAAAGTGTAAACTTTCTGAATTGTGAAAGTGAATTCCAAACCACACACACATCCAAAGGTAATGAGTAAAAACGTAACTGACCACACGGCTTCAGCACAATCTCTGACCAACCCATGGACCATGCTGACCCAGGGGCAAAGCCCAGGAAGCCGGGCTCAAAGATATAAACAAAGGAAACAGTTCTGAGCAGGGGCATCAGAGGCTCTCCATTACCGGGAAGTTAGGCTTCACAAAATTCATTCAGACAAGTCACTAAATAAATAAACAAATGAACAAATAAACAGCAACAAGCCTCAGAGGCAAGGGGGACTCTGTATGTAATGCAAGGTGCCTAACACATCACCTGGTTTATATTAATCACTAGTTTTGAGTTAGTCTGAGTCCTAACATTGATCTGTCACTAACATGCTGTGTGACCAGTTTAAGTTGGGTTACTCCTCTGTGCCTCAATTTCCTGTAATTCAGTGATACTAATAGCACCTACTTCACAAGATTGTTGTGAGGATTAAGTGAATTGTGCATACAAAGAACTGTCTCATAATCTACACTCAGTGAATATAAACTATTACCCTAATCGGGGGTGGTTGCCTTTGTTTTCTTCTGTTCTACTTATATTATGGGCTACCTGCTGACATTCTTCGAATAGATTGCGGTTCCTTTTGGATCAAGTGTTGGCATTTTTAAAATGTCAGTAGACCTGGGAACATTTGTCTATGAAGTCATGAGTTCCTTGTAATGAATATGTTCATCACTTTCTCATTGTCATAAACCAAAAGGGCCAAGAAAGCATAAGCTTGGCCAAAAAAGAAGAGGGCAACATCAAGGTGCAAAGAGGGGGAAAAGGGAGGTTGGTGGATGCTAAAAGCCAAGGAACACTGACTGCAGTTTTCCTTAGGAACAAGCCCTCACGTTCATCTTAGTGGGTTATATCAGAGTTGTAAAGATGACTGATGTTTAATTGCATAGATCAAGTCTTTCTGATTTCTTTGAAATCCTACACCCTATTGCTTGTTGCCAACTAAGCAATTCTGTGACTTATTTCTGAATGTGAACATACAGAAAGACACACTATACCCAGACCTCTCTAGAATGCTGTGGGATTGTTTGGCATAGCATTTCTTACAAGCCAAACACTAGATCAACATCCCCACCTATGACTGCTTTTGTTGGCATTATGCCCAAATCTCCTGATTGCTTTCCTGGCCATGGAACAGGCCTTCCTAACAAATACACATAAATGCTTTATTACAAAAGAAAACATGCAGAGAAAAGGAAAGCTACTACTCTCCCTTATGCTAGGCTCAGGTAGAAAGGAAATGCAAATTTTTTTTCCACTAGAATTTGGTTTTAGCCACAAACATGATAATAAATATAAATTGTCTTGGGGCACATTTTAAAAAGTCCCATTTACAGGGCTGGCCGAGTGGCGCGGTGGTTAAGCGCTGGCTTCGGAAGCCAGCGGCGCCAATTCGGTCCCACATATGAGGGCCAGTGACACTGCCATCAAAAAAAAAAAAAATAAATAAAAAGTCCCATTTACAAAGGTTAGCAGTTGCATTACAGTTTGTATAAGGTTCATAAAAAATGGCTTGATGTGTTGTATACTTGCTTTATTTTTGAAAACAAATTAGCCACTGTTATCAGCTCCTAACTGGAGTTTTCTGTTTTCTTAAAAGCCCTATTTTTCTTCTTTTCACATTTTGTTAAACAAACAAGTACTTTTTCCTTTTTGTTCTTCCCATTTAGTAAGAGCTACTCTAAACATGTTCAGACATTCACAAAATAAACAGTAGAAGAAGCCACAAGTACAATTCCCCACACCCAACAACTTATCTAGGTTTTATCTCCCTTGCTTGTCTGTCTCTTTCTCTTCCTTTTTTCTTCTTGAAGCATTTTAAAACAAATCCCAGGCATCATGCTATCTCAACCTACAGACTTCAATATGTATCTCTGAAACCAATGGGCAGTATCTTACATAATCAGTGCTGTTATCATACCTAACCAATTTAATGCTAATCCTTGGTACCATCTAAGACCTAGCTCAGGGTCAAAATCTCTGCTGTTTTCTTACTGGTGGGTTGTTTAAATTAGCATCCAACTCAGATCCACCAATCCATATGGTTGTTATCAATCTGAGCCTCTTTAATCCTGGAATAGTATGTCTCCTTTTTTTTTTTTTTAATGCTATCGATTTTTTTTTAAATCAACAAACAAAACCAATTGTCAGTTGATCGCAAGAATGTTCCACATTATAGATGTGTCTGTTTGCTTCTTCTACCTTATTATTTCCTGTAAACTGGAAGTAAGTTCTAGAGACTAACACTGTTAGAATCAGGTTTTAGCATTTTGGTAAGAACATTTCACAGATGGGGCTGTATGTCATATTTATCACATCAAGAGACACTGAACCCTTGACCATCTATCTCCCTACTGGTGATGTTGATTTACCCATGCCTGAGGTTGGGATAGCCTCATCCTTCTATGGTTCTTCTTCCCATCAGCATTTTATGTAATGGTTCCTGCCCCTGATCATTGCCAGAATCAATAACTGTAGAAGAGGTTGTAAAACATTTTTTTTTAAATGAATAATAACATTCTTTCATAGCATAGTGTTATTTGGGTAACCTGAAATATAATTCCCATAGGAAAAGCATTTAATTTTTAAATTTTTAGAGAAAGGATTTGGGACCTGTTCTTACATAACCAACTAATTGGGAGAGTGCGGTACTATCCTTCCCCATCTCTATTTCTTTCTCTCACACATCATCATTAATTATAGATTTTTATATACACAATGATTTTGAGTCAATTTCAATTATTCTTTGTGATGCTTAAATTATGTCTCTGCATCTTTGGCCAGTAGGAGTCTCTTCATGTTGTACGCTCAGGTAGTTTGACAGACCTGTAAGTCTTTGATCATTTCTTTGTTTTCTAGCATAAAACATGTCCCAGTCTTATCAAGTATCGATGCTTTCCCAAATCTGAAACCAGCCATTCCCTCTGAGGCTCTGGGTTTCACTATCTGGGCATTAGATGAGCTCACTGTTCCTGAATTTTCTTTGCTTTTAAACCTTTCCTGGTGTGAAAAGTAGGAAATATACATTTTGAGGACAACAATAATGAATTTATTCTAATATATCTAATTAAAATTCACTGCTATGTTCTTTTGTAACACATAATTAACTGTTTTACCTTTATTTTTATCCCTAGGTATTTTATGCTTTTTGATGCCATTGTAGGCTTTTAACTGTGTTAACTGTAGCCTTTAGTGCCATTGATGAGTTAAATGCTGCCTTGTTTGACATTAAAATTTCAACTTCTTTTTTGCTTTTCATTGAAATTTGCCTGGTGTATCCTTATCTATCCTTTTATTTTATTTATTTATTTATTTATTTATTTTTGAGGGCAGTGTCACTGGCCCTCATATGTGGGACCAAACCGGGGACGCTGGCTTCCCAGGCCAGCGCTTAACCACCGCGCCACTCGGCCGGCCCTATCCTTTTATTTTTAACTTGTCTGAATCACTTTGTATTGGGTGTCTCTTGTATTCAGTAACTAGTTGGATATGGATTTATTTGCCAGTCTAAACATCTTTTTTCTTCCTTTTATAAAGTTAAGCACATATATATTTATTGGTAAACTACTAGAAATTCTAAATTCTGCCATGTGGCTTTACATTATATTTATTAATACACATACTCATACCCACAAAACATTTCATTTCATTGTCATTTTCAAAAGCTTTATATTGGTACTGTTTTGTTTTTTTAGGATAGTTTATATTTTTGTTCTAGAGGTATTAGATCAATACCTTTCTTTATATACTATCTCTAGTGCTATCTTTTTTAGATAATGTCTATTAATTACATACAATAAACAATAAGGAAGATTTTCTCCTCTTTTCTCTTTCCTGTCTTCCATTACTGAATTTTAATGACAGCTATTACATTAAAGTTATCTTTGCACTTTTACAAATGCTTAAACTTTTGCTGTTTCATTTGTCTTGTAAGTTATACCACTGAGACCAACAGCAAACATATTCTACTTTGTACTTTCTTTCATCTTCTCACATTTTTGTTAATTATAGTACTTCTATATTGTCAGAACACAGAGCATTTGCAAACTACTGGGGGAGGTGCCAAAAAAATGTATACACATGACTTGTATTCATCTTTCATTATCGGTATATATCGAATATTACAATTTTAATGCAGTTTTTTCCTTTCTTAAAATATGTATACATTTTTGGCACCCTCTGTATTTTACCACCCTTATCTTCTTTTTCTTTTTCTTTCTTTCTTTCTTTCTCTTTCTTTCTTCCTTCCTTCCTTTCTTCCTTCCTTCCTTCCTTCCTTCCTTCCTTTTACTTTTTCAATTTAAATAAGGAGAATCCTTTCATGTGGAAAGAGCTAGTGTAATCACATGTTTGAAAGGAGAAACATAGGTACTGAATCAGAGGGAAAGAGTGAAGGGTGAGCGCCACCATGGCCTGGTGAATCCATGATCCTATTTCCTATCCTAGGTAAAATCTTCCACCAAATAATGTATAAGCAAGCTGAACATTCCACCTTTTATTCTTTTTTTTTTAAATTTATTTATTTTTAATTAGTTTCAGGTGTACAACACAGTGCAATAGTTATAGTTTTTACCCCTCAAAGTGACAACTCCCCTCCCCCAATTCGCCACCCCACTCCTCCCCCCCATATCATATATATCTATTACTCTTCCTCTGACTCCTTTCCACAGTATAATCCACATCCCGTGACTATCTATATATATTCAATTACAGTTGGTATACAACCTCCGCTTCAGGTGTACAGTGCAGTGATCAAGCCTCTACTCCATCCATGAAATGGTCTCCCCAACAAGACATGTGACCATCTGACACCCCACAAAATATTTACAACATTATTAATTATATTCCCCGAACTGTCTTTCATATCTCTGTGGCAATATTGTAGTTGTCTATTTTTGCTGTCTCATAGATATAGAGGAAAAACAGGGTTGCTAGTTGGGAGGGGGGTGGGGATGAGGGAGAAGGGGAAGGGATTCCACCTTTTATTCTTATTTGAAATCTTACTCCTGGACTTTAAACCATAGTTTATCCAATTGTTCTTGGGTGTCATAAGCTTATTCCCCAGTGTGTTCCTTTAGGAAGGATTCATGGGACCAGTATTCCCTAAGTGGTCAAGAGGAGTTCTTGGAGATTAAGAAACCACACTGCTCTAGGAAGTCCTAGAATAGGACATATTAGGTGCCAATCATGTTTCAGGCCCATATGCCAAGCTATTCTGAGATAATTAAACTGAGAATCTTGCCTGCAAGACGTTCACAGCCTTTATAATACAATACTACTACCTGGCATTACAATCTTGGAGTTATGCTAAGGCATTACTTTGTTCAGAGAATTTTTACCTATATTTCTTAAAAACAGATTTCAGATCCTTTAAGATCTATTCCTTTGCACTTGGCTTAGCCTATAGCTTACCATATGGGTAAGAGTTACACTAACATGCTTGGGGATTGATATCAGGCTGGAGAAAATGCATTGTCTTTATAAGAAATTACTAAATCATACTAAACCATTTCAGGAAAACAATCTCAAATTCATCTTTGGTCCCTCTCCCATTCTCAAACTAAGCTCCTTCCTTTGGGCCACAAGACACGTGCTCTTTTCCTAGAGTGCACACCATGCTCTCAAACTTCCTCAGAGTATTAATCTCCCTCCATCTTCAAAGCTGACTTGAACTTCCTTTCATTTATCCACGGTACTACTCTTATCTAACCCCTTGTATAAACTTATATTCATAAGTTTGGTGATAAGAAATGATAATAAAATATCATTTCTTATGCTAACTCTATTACTGAGTGCCTGAAAGCAAAGCAAAACAAAACAAAACGAAACGAAAACTATTTCAAAAGCTTCTAAAGGCCACATCCAGTCTCTGTAGGACTATTGTCATTAGTTAAGAATATTTGCCAAAGAAGGAATGAATGGCAAGTGGAAACCCTGGTGTTTACCATTTCTACACTAACTCATGATGATGCTATGCTGTTTTATACAAACTTTCCCACTTACATTGCAAACATTTTTTTAAGACTAGGTGCTCATTAAGTATCTGAATTTTTAATTATGTAGCAACAAGAAAATCAAGGAGGATTTCAATATAGGCACTCCCATTTGTTGAAAATGTTCAGGGAGTAAACATTTTTGGTTGATTAAAAAACATGGCAATCATCAGGATACCATAGGTATCATTTATTCACTTAATGGCACAAATTAAATGTTTTGAGCTACTTTCTGGGTATTCAGGGATAAAAGGCATATTTACTTTATAGCTAAATTTAAATATTGGAAGCAAACAAGTTAAGAAATAAATATGTGTGATAATTATTTTTCAGAGGTTTGCACAGTTTCTTTGGGAGAACTGAGAAGCTCTAGTTCAGAAAGGAGAACCAGAGAAGTCTTCCTAACAGCTGAATCTTAAAGAACAAAAGGGGTTTGCTCAAGTGGCTCCTCCTAAAAAGGGCTTTTGCTGATTATTGTGTATAAGGTGTTCTTGTTACTATCTTATTACCCTGTCTTATTGCCTTTGTAAACACATCACTACTCAAATTTATCATCCTAATCAACCTATGTCTACCTGCCCTTTTATTACTTAATGTAATCATCTATATATCTATTTGAAATCTGTTTGTATATTATCTATTTTTTTTCCTTTAGATGTAAAGACAAGAAGCCAGGGACATTATATGTCTATTAAATCACTGTATTCACAGCACCTATAACAGTGCCTGGTATTTAGTAGGGACTCAGTGAATTTATGCTGAAAAAATTGCCTCTGGGAAGTGAAAAAATGAGGTTTATCTGCTGGGTATAGGCATATATGTATGTATAATTGGATGGTTTCAGTTGGGTATATCAGAGTTTTAGGAGAATTGGCAATGTTTAAAATAGTTAGGGAGAATGTGAGAAAAGTGGTTAAGTTTTAGGTTGTGGTGTTGAAGACCCACTTGAGAGTGGTGATTATGCATTTTATGACTCAAATCTATTTTGTTATGTGACTTTCACCGGCAGTGCTTGTTTGTTAGGATTCAGGCATGAGACATGACTGGTAGAGTTTATCTAATGTTCAGAGTTTATGATATTGCTAAAATTGTTATTGAAATGATGGGCAATTTTAACTTTTTGGTGATTATATAGAAGAGAATGAAAATGATTATGATAAGTGTTTTGGAAGAAAATAATATAAATGAAGAAAGTGAGTTAGAAGAGAATAATACAATACTGAACATTTATAATGTCTTCTTTGGTATGAAGTAGTGATGGTGTTTTGTTTTTTTTTAAATTCATGTAATCACATTTAATTTTCATGAGTGTATAAGTAAAAATAACCTGTGCAGCTTGCCAAGCAGGTGTTAGTATAGTCATTTTACAAATGAGGATATTACAGCTCAAAGAGTAACGACTTTCCCAACCATATAAAGGAAACAAGAGGAAAAAGCAGAGCAGAAATCCAAATCTCTTGACTACCCATCTAATGCTCTAAGAGGGGAATATAGGTGACATCATGGCGCCCTTTACTCTATTAATTCCATGGTTTGAGCTACATTAAAAATATTGGGGAATATTAGATTTCATCATATTTATATTAACTCAGAGGAAGAACTACATAGATACCTATTTTTTGTTGGAAAATAAGTAATGTTGGCTTTAACTCAAGCCACTTACACTAATGAAACCATTACTTTAGGTGGAGTAGTGTCCTGAATTTCACATGAATAATAGATGTGGAAATAAAATTCATTGAAGGAATCTCATTTCATTTTATAAGATGATAGGTGCATCTTAATGTGATATGAATATCAACTTCAGGCAACAAAGTGTGGTAGAAAAAGCATGGGATTTGCAACACATTAATTAGAATCTTGTCTTAGCCTTCTCTGAAAATTAGTTTTGTCATTCACAATATAGGAATGATAATGACTTCTTCATAATGTGGTTGGAAAACTCTGGATAGACTTGTACCAGGAATTAAATGCTTCTGCCTGAAAATGACACACTTCTGATCATATTTCATGAATTTTCACAGTCAGATGGACATGTCTAACTTAGGGGAAAGTGAAGTAAAAGCCCCATGTGGACCTAAAAGGAAAATGAGAAGTACTGGTGAGTAGCTTTCATATATAGCATAGTGATTTAAAAATTAATTAGAGAGACAAATCAAAATAATAATAAACAATATAACAGCATTTTCCTGTCACGTCCCGCACGACAGGGCCATAGGAGTTTGGAAGGGATGGCAGGCAGAGGTTGAGACACAGAAAAATATAGACAAGAGACAAAGGATAGTTCAAAAGCAGTGCTAGCCAGGGGACTCAGTGCCTCTAGGACTAAGAGCCCCAAATCGGGCTTGACTGCGGCTTTTATTGGGATATACACAAGGAGGTAGCCCTGGTCTGTAAGTCTCATACATCATACCAGAGAACTTAGCTCAGGGTCAAATCACCCCATGGCCTGCAGGCTGCCATTACCAAAAGTCCCATGATATGTTCACGTGCACCTCCTAAGGGACAGAAACTTCTCATGCCGAGACTCACTGATAAGATTACACGGAGGACAGATATTAGCACCTTTTTAAGGTCACTTCACAGGCAAGCTGTCAGCCTGAAAATGACACACCCCCTGAGAGAAGGGGTCTTTGCTCATTTTCCTCAACTCTGTGATTTCTCCTGTGGCACCCCTGCAACTGTGACTGGCTTGAGTTGCATTTCTGCAGGTAGGGTCTTACCCATCATTGACGAACCAGCCATCTTCTGGGATCCCACAGGAAGATAGAGTAGGCATAATGTTGAAGAACTGTCTCTATGAGGATCTGTTGTTATGGGAAGGTGCACAGGGGCAGACGGCTAGACTGCTGTGTGACCACATTTTCCAAAGCACACTTTCCAGAATTCTGGATCTAGAAGGATACTTTTAGGTATTTTCAAAATAAAGAGAACTCCCTTATTCAAATGAATTTTGCAAATGTTGAAACATTTAAAGTTAAAAGTTTTGCTATTGTAGAATATCACATAACTTCTGTATGCTAAAAATGCATTATGGATTTCAAACCTGAGAGGCTGAAATTATGGTAGGTAGCATTTTTCAATCTTATTGATTGTAGAATCCTTTGTTGTTTGTTTACTTTCTAGGGACCATTGTTTAAGATTATGATGTGCACATAATCTCACATTTTGAGAAACGACAACTAGACTTATCTAGAGAGTAATGAAAAGGGAGTTTTTTGAGGCTTGATAAAAAGATACAGACTTCTAAGTTCTAGGAAAATTGCCTATATAGGCAAAGTAAGTAGAAGCCTCAGCCCTTGGGTGTTCTTTCATTGAGAATAGAGTGCTAGTGACTAGAAGGTTTAGAAATAAAGTCTCATATTAGAAAGATGCCCATTGAGATAGCAGAACCTGAGGGCATTGACTGTAGATTGCTTCATAAAGTGTAAGAAAGTTAGAATTGGACCAGAGCTTTTGGTTTTATTCCAGAGATTGGGGCCTCAGTCTTACCATGGCTGAGGCCAGGTTAAGAGGCCTTTCATTCAGTGCAATGATAGCTCTCTTTTATTTTATTAATATCACATTGTTATTGGCCTTGATAAAGACTTCATTCTAAGTGTTGTGTCACAGGACAGCTCTCATAAAAGTGTGAATGGAAATAAGAAAGTCATGATTCGGAGTGGTGTCTCTTTATGGACTTGTACATGGTAGGAAGGTGACAAGGGGGCTGGCGTGGTGCCCACCAAGTTTCTAGTTTGCTAATTGCTGTGAAGAGGGATATAGCTGTCCTCTATTCAGGATTTGTCATCGAAGAACAATGCAGTCAGTCATCCTTTGTTATCCACAGAGGATTTGTTCCCCAACCACCCCTCCATAGCAAAACCTACAGATGCTCAAGTCCCTTATATGAAATGGCATAGTATTTGCATATAACCTATACAATCCTCCCATATACTTGGAATCATCTCTAGATGCTTATAATACCTAATAGAATGTAAATGCTATGTACATAGTTGTAATATGTATTGTTTAGGGAATAATGACAAGAAAAAAAAAGTCTCTACATGTTTAGTACAGAACAAACCATCACAGACTAAATTAGAGAGCACACGTCTGCAACATCCTTTTTTTTTTTTTTTCTGGATATTTTTGATCTGCAGTTGCTGTGGATGAAGTACCTGTGGATACATATAGGGCCAACATTAATTGAAAGATTAAAACCTGACCTACCAACATCAATGGATGAATGACTAAACAGACATCGTCTAGAGCATGTCTGAGTACGAAAAGAGGTCAGATTTTACTTATACTTGGATAATAATTGTAAGGTTATTTTTTTTCCAAAAGAATAGCTTTGGAAATTATATATCTTTAAAAAGTATGTTACTTAGGACGGCCGAGTGGCGCGGTGGTTAAGCGCTGGCTTGGGAAGCCAGTGGCCCTGGTTCAGGTCCCATATATGAGGGCCAGTGACACTGCCCTCAAAAAAACATACAAACAAACAAAAAAAGTATGTTACAAGTAAATTTTAAACTGTGGCAAGGTTCAATCTTAACTAGCTTTGGATTTTAATGAGTTATTCCCAAATTACTTGGATTCACTGCTTATGAAGTCTATGCTTTTAAAATCAGGAGTTTCATACTTATCCAGATACTTTGCAGAAATAATGCCTCATTAATATGAGTTTATGAGTATATTCTGAATGATGCTTCCCACAGTATTGATTGATATTTATTTCGGTTATCTAGCTTGATATTATTCAGAGCAACATGGTCTATTTCTTTTAATATTAGTTTTCTCATTCTAAATCATAGGAGCTTAGCTTCTCAAAATCAATTCCTAAAATGGTAATAAACAATTCTGTGATAAGCTTTTCACTCAGGAATTGAAAATACTTGTTCTAGAATTCAAAATGTAATGCTATATACAATCTTGTTGGAAATTAGATAGTTTTTCAACTTTACATTTCAAAGGCATTTATTAGATTTCATTTTGTTATTATAGTCCTATGGTTGAATCATACTTATTAATCTTCCTTAATTTATACCACACTATAACATATTTATATTATATTACACATAAGTATACATATATATGTATAATATATATGTTTAGAAAATGCTCAGTATTTCTGAACTACAGTTTCACATTTGAGAGTCTGAGGAAGATTATTTGTTTTCTCTTTTGTTAGACTTCTCATAGGTAGACATTTGAGTTACATATTTTATTTTAGACCATCAACAAGAAAAATATATAAATCTAAGAGACATTCACAAATATATGAAGCATGGATGTGAAATATTTTGAGATTTTCAAACTCCCAAATTTGAGTTTTTAAAAATGATTACCACAGAAATATCTAAATGTTTGGATTTCACAGTTCCTATACCAATATGAAGTCTATAACACTGACCAACCTATGTAAGCAGCAATTATAGTCTGGGTGTGATTTTCAGCAGTCATTTTACTGATGTGTCTGTTTCCACAGTTCTATTAATAGCTCCATGAGACACTTCTAATCCCTAACTAGCACAGGCTCATTTCCTCTTCATTTTCTCATGTCCCTTGCTTTTAATGACTTTGGATGAGCCTGCTATCTGGTTTCTAATTATGTTTACCTAGCTTGCCCACTTTTCCTGTAAAGATAGCTATGCCCAATATACAATTGAAAATAGCTCTCATGTTATCATTGGATATTCTGATATTTTTAACAAAAGTTTGAAAATCACTTGAATATCCTAAGTTCTCTAGTCTAATTCATAACAAAAGCAATGTCTCCATAGAAAATTCATTTTAAGAATTGGCATAACTATTTAGAGTATTTTGTACCAATCCCTCCTGGAATAAGATTTAAGCTTGAAGTAACTTCACTGGAAAATGCTTTGTAGGTGTTCTCTCTCCATAATTAGTAGAATATATATGTTAATACTATTTTTCACATTATATATGTGGTCACAAATTTAAAACAATATGAAGTTTTGGCCAACTATATGTAGAAATAAAAATAATGGGATCTTCTATATAGCTGATAGTACTCTATATTTTCTTACTCGTATAATTCAGAAAAAATCCATTTAATTAATTGAAATTACATAGCTTTAGGCTAAAATGACAATGGATAGTGTTATGTATAATTCGAAAAATATTCTGAGAACTAATTTTTGCACTGTGTATAGTAGAGATGGTCAAAGCAAAAACAGCGAGTTGGGTTCTTAAACTCAAAAGGCTTAGAATCTAATGAGGAATCATTGATTGGGTCTGACCCTGATTAAGATAAAATATTCTCAAATATGATTTACCCTCCTTTGCTGTAGGCTTAGACTCATTTATCAAGTGTGTCTTCTATTTACCTCTCAGGAAGGGAGCTATTGGGACAGGAGGTGCCATGGATGGGTCATGAGTTTCTTCACCAGTACGGTAAACTCCTCCCTTTCCTATATACTTTAGTATATATATGAGTTGTGCTTTGTTTTTGTTTTCAGTAGAATCTTATTTATTTTAGAGTTTACATGCAGAAAAAGTCATTCTTTTTGATGTACATCCCTATGAGTTTTGACAATACATAGTCATGTAATTACTATCACAATGAAGAAACAGAACAGTTTCATCACTTCCCACCTAAAAAATAAAACCCCTTGTAGGAGTTGAAACTTTCTCTCACTTTTAACTCTTGGCCACCATCAATCTGCTCTACAAACCTTTTGCCTTTTCCAGAATGTCATATACATGTAAACAGGCAGGATATAGTTTTTAAGTCTGGCTTCTTCACTTAACGTCAGGTAGTTGAGACTCCTCCATATTGTTCCATAATCACCAGTCTATTCTATTTTATTTCTATCTAATCATGCATGTATGGATAAACAATGTCTTTATCCCATTCCTATTTGAAAGATGTTTGGATTGTTTCCAGTTTTGGATCATTAAAAAGAGATGCTATAAACATGTGTGTATAGGTTTTGCAAACACAGGTTTGCATTTCACTTGAGTAAAAACCAAGGAGTATGATTGTTGGGTCATAAGGTAAGTGTATGTTTAACTGTATTAAAAACTGTCAAATTCTTTTCCATAGAGTGCCATACTCTGTTCCATGCATAGTTTGCTTTCCCACCAACAATGAATAAGCATTCCAGTTGCTCCCATCCTCACCAGCACCTGGTATTATCAATATTGGCAGTAATTTTAACAGCATTCTTAAAGTTTCTGTCAATTGCCACCAAGGCTCTCAGGGCGTACCTATAACAACAGTTTTCTGGACCTGCAAAACTGGTTGATCTTTCTTTTTGTTCTATCCCCAAATCAACCAAAATATCTCTAATATTTCCATTTCTTTCCATCAGTCCTGCCACCATGGCTGATAGTATTGGGTCATTGGAAAAGTCATGAAGCATTTTTGCAATGAAAAACAGAAAAATATGTCATGACTTTCCTGCCGACCCAATAATATTATCTTTTGATTGGACCATAGCCTTTTAGCAGGTCTTTTTAATTTCACTCTTACTCACAACCCCACTTATCTATTCTTGTCATAGCATCAGGAACAGTCAATATTATATAATTCACCAGGAACTTCTTTCCCATTTCATCTAGAACCCAATTTGAAGCATTTGCATAATCTGGCCCCTGCCTCCCTCTTTCTCCATTGATTTCTTTCCAACCATTCCTGGTTTTTTCCAGTAGTCTGAGCAGTCTACATTCTTACCTTCCTCAGGGACTGTGCAAATATTCTTGAAATATTCTCTTGCTTCTCTTATTTTCAAAAAAAAATCTTAGCTTAAATGCCACATATTCAGCAAAACTTTGCTATCTTTTTTGAGGCAGGTAACACATTAATCTCCCCCTTTTTTGTTTCTTTAATAATGCTTATAATTTATAATGCTTTAGATTTAATTATTTTATGATTAAGTTTTTCTATCTCCTTCACTAGAATATAAATAATAATAAGTACCATGAGGGCAAAGATGATGCTTGTCTCATATATCACTTAACCCCAGCACCTAAGTGAAACAGTGTTTATATGAAAGGAATAAACATAAGAAAAGAAGAAGGGAAGGATGAAAGGAGGGACAGAGGCAGGGAGGAAGGGAAGAAGGGAAGGTAGGAAGGAAGGAAGGAAGGAAGGAAGGAAGGAAGGAAGGAAGGAAGGAAGGAAGGAAGGAAGGAAAGTGAGGGAGGAGAGCTGCCACCTGGGTAGGTTTTGTGGGCTGCCAAGCAGGAGGCTGGTTGGCATACCTCCCTCTGTGTTCACATAACAGGTCCACATTTAAAAATGCCACCCTCTTTCCCACCTTTCTTTCACGTTTTGTACCAATGAACTTTTCAGTAGTCTTACAAAAATACTTCATGTACTCCATTCATTTTTATATTTTCCTGTCTCTATACTTTCATTCATGATGAACCAAATATTGTTTCAATAAATGTTCTGTTTGAATGCCATGTTTTCTATGAAACCTAATCAGTACTGACTGCACTATCATAATATTGGGGTATCGGAAAAGTCATGATGTATTTTCTATGTTTTTGGTTGCAAAAACGCATCATGACTTTTCTGACAACCCAATATTTTCTTTGAATTTTTTTTTTCTTGAGGGCAGTGTCACTGGCCCTCATATGTGGGACCCAAGCCAGCGCTTAACCACTGTGCCACTCAGCCGGCCCTGAACTTTTCTTATAAGAAATCACTTTCTGGTCAATGGTTTATAGTCCTTCAGGTTCATATCTTATGCCTTCTATCCTATGGGCTCCCATGGCAGGAAGGATCTATAGCTGACTCTTTTTCTCAATCCTTTAAAATATTTGATGTAGTACCTTAACCATAGTATCTTACCAATAATTATTCTTTTAACTTAATTCTCCATCCATATACTAACAAATCAATAAATGTCAAATAGCTAAAATTTTCACTAATTTTTTAGACCTTGGCTTTGAACAAGGTTTTTTTAATTGTTTGATGGAAAATTAACTGTATCATGATTTCATAAGTGCCACTTTACACTGATAACACAAAATAGTACAGCAGGCAATTTTAATGCACTTATTTGCAGAACATGGGATATACAGGTATTTAGCATCTATTCCACACATCAACATTAAACACTAGGAAAATAAATTGCTTTTTTTGCTCCCTCCTCTTTTATTCTTTCTAAATACCAGTACTGTAACAATTCTGTCAAAACAAGATGCTTAATTATGGCACCTCTGCATTGGAAGGTAATTAATGCAGACAAAACTGTTGACACATTATAGCTAAGATACAGCAGAGTGAAAAGTTTAATCAGCTGTAAAAACACGAATGAATTAGATTCTAAATATGATGGGTCATCACAGGAAAATGATTTTTGATATAATTCTGAAACTAAGGTCTTGGGTGGGGACTCTTGCTGATTAAGGAAATGTGGGCTTACAGCATTCTTCCCTAAAGGAGAAAAAAATGGCTGTAAAAAGAAGAGCCTGATGTTCATCTCTCTAATAGAAATCATTTCAGGCCATGAATAGTGATCTTGCCAAATACACAGTGTGAACTAACATCTAATATGCCCTTCCCCGGACCAGAGCTTGATTAAAAATACATCAAACTCAGATGTCCCTGGAGTGCAATCATTATCATCTTTGACTTATTCCTTATCATTTTATTATTATACCCGTAATGTGAGCGCAACACTTTTTCTTACCTTGGTGTTTCTGCCCTGTTGTTCTCTCTTTCTGGACTATTTCCTTTAGATTGTTGTATCTATGATCTTTGTCATCATTCAGGTCACAGTTCAAATGTCACCTTCCTGGGAAGGGCTTCCACAATCACCATATCTTGTGTCCCCTACCCTCTCTAGTCACATTAGGACACATTGCCTTCTTTCATTATTCATTACCTTTGTCAATATCTGAAGTTGTTATTCTTCTGACTATTTGATTACTATTTTTCTCTCCTACTGAAAAGGCAATACAGATAGGATGCTTGTTTGTCATATTCACTGCTATACTTCCAGTGCTGCAATGCTGTCTGGTGTAGAGCAGTTATTCCATCAATATTATAGAACAAAGTGCTGGACCTTATTTGGCACATCACCTTTCCCTAGCATTGTGGAATCAGTCTTAAGCTTATTAAGAGAGTTCAATAAGCCATCAGCCATTTTCCTGCTGAGAAAATTATGTGGAAAAAGATTCACTGTAAGTTCGCACACAATATTAACAGAAAACCAGCTGGAGTTGTCAAATTTTACAATGACCAGGAACACCTAAGGAAGAAAGCAGAAGGTAGAGAATTACCACTTATTGAGGCTCTATCATGTGCCAAATGATATATTAGGTGCTTTACACATATCACACTTATTACCCATAAAAATAATGATAACAAAATTATTGACCTACTATGCACCTAGCACAACTCTGGAATATTTCATTTTATTTCATTTTTCTCATTAAGTTCATACCATTAAACTTACAAGGTAGGTACTATGATTATCTTCATTTTGCAGTGATGGAAATGGCTTCTTTGCAGATATTTTCTCATTTAAGAATGGAAAACCGAGGTTGAAAGTAATTTTTAAAGGCTACAAATATAGTAAATGACAGAGTTTTGATTTGAACCTAGCTGTTCTATGATCTTTGCTTTGCTTTTATCATAACAAATTTGTGTATGTATGTATGTGTGTGTGTGTGTATGTATGTATGTATGTATGTATGTATTTATGTGAAGTCTACCTCGAGTCAAGGATTGTTATTCATCCTTCAGAGGTGAGTGATTGGAGATTCGTCTATTAGTGAAAAATTAATCATTTTCTGAGGGCCTACCTATGTGCTGAAATTGAATTTATTTTTCTAAGAGTATATAAATAGCATGTTTTTCTAAGAGTATATAAATAGCATAAATGACAGGATAAGCCACAAAACATTCATTATGAAATGCTAGGGTGTAATAAGAATGATTCAAGAAAGGTTGACTTCATTATGGTGTTGATTGTTAGGTATGTATGTGAACTCAGAACAAAAGTTAGGGAGAAAGGGTCATCAGGAGAGGCTCCATAGAAATAAGGTGGTGCTTGGTTTGGGTCTTGAAGGATTGGCAAGATGAGGAAAACAGAGAACATCAGAGATAGAGATAGAGATAGAGATAGAGATAGAGATGATAGAGATGATAGAGATGATGGAGATAGAGATAGATCTAGAGATAGAGATGTATAGAGAGAGATAGACAGAGAAAGAATGAATAGTGTTAACAGAAGGACAGAGGAAGAAGCTGAACAGAAGAAATGTGAATGTATAAAGAGGTGGGGAGAGGTTAATAAGATTGGAACTGAAAGTGTGAGTCAAAAGTACAAAGCCACAGTTCACACAGTTGGGTGGGATCAGATGATGCTATTACATGGACATCACCTTTTTCTGCTCTCCCTTTGTACTGGCATCTTCTTGACATGGTTGTGGGAGGCAGTGTGTGAAGAGAAAGATGATGAAGGGGAGCTGTCTCCTTCTCTTGTAAGTGCAGTAGATTGAACATGGGAGTCTTGAAGAAACATACACTCGGAGTAGTCTCACAAAAATGAGAGCCTCCTGGAAATGCACGTTACAGCTGAGGACAAAATGCTTCTCTGCAGTATGGAAAGGGCAGTCTGCCAATCTGATTCATTGTGCTTCTGATCGCTTTTCTATTTTCATGGTTAATTGCTTAAATATGGGCTTCTGCTTCACTTATGAGCCTAAAGATTTTTATGTGGACGATGGACTTTCATGGACTACAGAGATTTAAAAAAGCGTCTAACCCCCTAAAATTCATTCTGGCAAGAAAAGTCAGTGTGTAATGTAAGATGTTTGGGAGGCATTCTATATAGATGAAACTGCGCTGTTGCCATTGCTTTAGCAGTGCAAAGATAAACTGATATTTATAAGAAAACTATCTTGATACACAGAATTTCTAAAGTCAGAGTCTTTGCCAGGTGTGTTTTATTTTATTTTATTCCAAATTCTGAAAGGTAATTAGTCTATATTCAAACAATATTCAATAAGTAAATCTTTGAGGAACTACTGTGTACCCAGTGCTTTCATGTCTGTGTTCTCCGATTCCATGCCCCACGCTCTCTCCCCCTCTCCTTAATATTTTTATTTTCCAGAATTATGCAATTCCTTTACCTTCTTGGGTAATGATATTCCCTCCCTCCTTCTCTTTCTTTTTCATAGACAATTAATGAGATGTAAGTTCTCTGAATTCTTCCAGGTATTGTAGATTCCAAGAAAACAAGACATTGTCATGCACAAGAAGAGTTGCTACTTTACCAGGTGGGGCCAGGTTGTCAAATAATAAATGTAACTTAGGATTAATTACTGTGTACATTAGTGGAGAAAAAGCATTGACCCATTTTGCAGAGGGGAATCATAAAAAGCTTCATAGCAAAAGGGACAGCTGATCTGAGTTTTAAAAAATAAGTAGATATTTTCAAGAAAATCAAAAGACAAGGGCAAGTGACATCCTTAACCCAAGGAATATCATATAGAGAGGCACAGAGGTTTAAGAAAAACTGCATGCAGCAGCCTCACCTTTGCAAAAGCATGTGAAGAAGAATAATCCATACAGCCTTTCATAAATCCTCTCTTGGGTAATTAGCTTTCGGGAATATTGCCAAGCAGCAGCAATTTTTGCTTTCTCAGCACTCCTGGAAATATCTGAAATGCAGGACAAATACGAGTATTCTTGCCACCAAACAATGCCATCATACTTAATTTGCATGAAGCTCCATGTGACAACACCCATGTTAAATATTAAGTGAGTTGGTTGCTTTCCAGACAAGAGTGTCTGGGAAAACTTTATTCTGAAAATTTTGTTAACCTCGCCGACAACCTAAGATTATTCCCTTTACAGAGGGAGCATTCGAGGTGTGGGAGTACAGAGTGTTTTCCCTGAAACATGGACAGGTCCCTTTTGGGCTGACTGAGTTGCTCAGTTGGTAAAGAACTCATTCAAGAGTGTGAGCTGAGCTCTGAGCAACAGCAGTTCAATGCCCAGCCCGAGCTGAGCTGCCACTAAGCTGCCAACAGGTGGCAGGATGGCTCAGCTAAAAAAAAAAAAGAAAAGAAAAGAAAAGAAAAGAAAGAAAAGAAAAGAAAAGAAAAGAAAAGGAAAGAAAAGAAAAGAAAAGAAGTCCCTTTAGTTCAAACATTCTTCTCTAGTGCATCCATCTGAACACTACCTCTGCTGTGGTTGCATCACACTCTGATTCTTCATCTCCAGTATCTTAAGGAGACCCAGACCTTCTAGTTTTTATGTAATTGTCTTGACTCTCTCCTGGGAAAAAGGCCAAATTTAGAAACACAAGAGTCATAATAAGCCAATATCCTTATGGGACCAAGACCTTTGCTTTCAACCTATTGTTGACTGTTTTTCCCCCCTTCTAACGTTTTCTCCTTTAGCTAGCATGTGACTGGATCATCCAGGGGTCTCTCTGTTCATCCCTGTGTTACCACCTTTGTATAGACACATCACATACAAATCCTGCTGAGCTGGTACAGGTGTGTTCAGCAGGTGCCTCAGCTGTGTCCCACCTGCTGTCAGAAACAGTCCTTTATAGAACAGCAGTGTGGCTTCTTCACAATGGGAAGCATGAGGGAAAACTTGTGCATTGAGTTAGTCACCTCTGAGTGCCTCATTAGGTTGGATGCCCACAACAAACAGATTGTTCTCAATTTAGACAAGATTAGGTTTTTAAACCATGTCTGCTGAGCTGCTTTGTTTGGCGCAATGTTGCCATGGGCTTAGCAGCTCCCTTCTCAAAACCATTTTCATCGACAGATGTTTGGGACCAGCTTCTAACCACAGCTACTGAGGCTGCAGGTAACTGCGGTGAATGTCTGCAGAACTTTTGAGCAGTTCTAACTCTCTGTGAATGGCTGGCGTGTCTGCTAAATCTTCTACACACAAAAAAAGCTATCACTCCTCCTCACCAATGCACAGTTCTAACTAAAAACTAAAGTGCAAAGACAAGAATTTGAAAGAGCAGAATGCTGGGCTGTGGAGGTTGATAGATCTAGATTCAAGTCCTTGTTCCAATCACTTACTAATTGTCTGACTTCGAACAAGCCACAAGTGGGAACATGGCAATAGAAGAATTGATGTCTGGCTTATTCAGGTTGTTTATTCCATCCTAGAGAAAGAAGGAAGTGCAGGAATGAGGCCATAATTATCATTTGTGAACCCCTTCTGTGATCGTTAAGGAAGACATTTTACAGGTGAGGAAATTGAGGCACAGGGAGGTGAGATGACAAAAGTTGTATTCGCTGGCATAAGAAACACATTTTTTTTTTCCTTTCTTACCTGAATTCAGTATAGCACTACGCTGTCATCCTGCTCCTCTTTCAGCGCCACCTGAAATTGTTGCCTGCCTGCCCATTCCTTCCGACTGGAGCAGCTCTCAGAGTGGCTCGATGTGTGGGCCAGTGGACTTTCCCAAAGTGGAAGAGGAGCCTCCTTAGATATTGATGCAGATCCACTGGCTTCCCCAAGTTCCACTCTGGACACAGCCAAGCAAAGCCCAATAAGGGCATATTCTGTATATACTGCTTAATATGGGATGAGTTTCTCAAGCCAGGAAACAGTTAATGCCATTTTAAACCTCAGTATAGTGCACTAAGGTACATATTATGTTTCCATGTCGAAGTTCAGAAAGATCGAGTATGAAAGATCTCATGAGAAGGAATGAGTGTATATTCTCAGTACTCTGTAACTCTTAGAAGGCAAATCTTACCTTTAGACACAAGCACGCATACACATGTGCTCACTAGTTGTTATAAGTGTGAACATAGTTAAATGAAAAATGATCAGTGAGTCCTGTCCAATTACAAGTCTATATTTATGGACTACTCAAAAGGATTTTTGCTGATTCCAGATTATAAAGATTAAACATAAAAAAACAAAAAAAGTAAAAAAAAAATTAAAAAGCAACAAAAACACAAGAGCTTTTCCAAATACATCCTGTTGTTTTTCCTTTTCTAAACTGTAAGTTAAGTTCTCTATGTCCAAATATCTCCAACAGCTTTTGGTGGCTTTGTTGTTTTGGTTTATTTCTTTATTTCTTTTTTTTTTACTTAGAAGTCATGTAACAAACACATCTGTGTTGACAACACATCACATCGTGTGTGTTGATGACAGACCCATTCCAAAGCATGCTGATGGTTCATAGTTACTTTGGAATGGCCTTTGAACACACTATACATGGGCTGAGACCATTGGTCTATTTACAAAACATAACCCTTCACTCAATGGACATCTTTGTCTAATGATGACAAAGGACAGTCTACGGCCAATGATAACTTTTACTGGAGTTTTGACTTGGTTTGTGGCCTATATAAATTAGCAGGTACTATCGAGGGGAACTCAAGGCAGTAAAAGAAAAGTTTTTTGTTTTTTTTTTCAATAAAAGTTTTTGCTGACTATAAATTAAAAGCTGACTTTGAAAGGCCTGAACCCTGATCCATTTGCTTTATAGCCACATTGCTTCCATCTGTGCAGTGGTTACTAACCACAGCTGAGAGGGATTGGGTCAAACATGGCTTTGGGATTCGGAGCTCAAATCGAATTAATTCTTCTTACTGCTATTACCCCTACATCTCCCTTGACGTTGCCCAAGGGTCACCTCTATTATGTTGCATTTCTTCCCAGCCACCACAGTGAAAGGTTATGGCTCTGTTTGCCTGATTTTTGTCCCTATTTCTGCCTTGTTCAGGCTGATGACATTATGTTTCATGTCAGCCTTAACTTGGTCAATCAAAGGCCATAAAAGTAAATGCATACAAATCACAGATATCCACAATAGTTCCAGTTCTGTAAAACTACCAGAAGGCCTGAAGACCCTCTCCAAATAGCTTTCACCTACTAAGTCCAAGTTATACCTGAAAAACTGGCAAATATATAAATGTGTGACGTATCAGAGCTGATCTTTTTTATTGCTTTTCTCTTGGGTACTAAAGCAGGAGTCGGGATTTTGTTTTCACTGTCAGTGTTTTCATTCATCTGATTGATATTAGAGGGATAGTAAACAATACTTCAGTTCATATAATGCTAATTATATTAGTTTGTTTTATGTCATAATGTTGTATGGCTATAGGAGAGGGTGAGTGGGAGGGCAAGATAGACATGGAAGTAGAGATTGTTTTGTGTCCCACCACTATGATGTAATCTCTTGGATTCTTTCCAGCTTTTACATTTAAGATTCCATCATTCCTTGTTTTCAATTTGGAGTCAGAGCTGTGAATTAAGTTCAACAGAAGGGGCTGATATTTATTCAGTTCAGGTGCACTAGAAATCAAGTCCAGTGTGTTCCGAGGATACAAAGAACACATGCAGACACTATATGTCCAGAGAAGCAAGGGGGTAAATCCAAAAAAGAAGTTCTCAAAAACAGACACACACAAAAGGAAAAAAATCCAAAGGATCAAGGCTACTAAAATAAGGGACAGACAAGCCTGACAAATATTCTGGGTCATGAAAATGCAGAAACTAAACAGCTGTGTTTTATGCACAGGCTATTAACAGCCAAACCTCTTCTTTTTTATCTATCGTTCTCTTCATTGCTACTGGAAGAACTCACCTGTCTTGAATCACATTCCCAGACCTGATTCTGTTTTCTACGGAGACAGCTGATTGGCCTAATTTTGTTTAGATGCTCCTAAGAAGATCAGTGGCTCTAGGCCCTGGTTGCATATTATGATCACCTTGCTGGGCTTTACAGACAAAGAAAATTCCAGGCCTTACCACAATCCAAAGAAATCAAATAACTAGGCCCTTACTACTCAATGTGAGTTCCCGAGTGAGTAGCTTCGAGATCACCGAGAAGCTTGTTAGAAATACAGATTCCCAGGCCAACCCCAGACCTATTAATAAGATTCCGCACTTTAAAGAGACCTCGGGGTGATGTACATGCGTATTAAAGTTTAAGAAATGCTGCTCTAGAGCCAAAGTCAGCAAATATTTTCTTTAAAAACACAGGCGTAAAACATAGTACAGTCATGCCTTGAATTGCAAGTAACATGATTTGTGAGTGTTCTGCAAGAGGAGCAAACATTTCTAATACATTTGGACGTGGTAAATGAGTGGTGTCTGGCAATATGAGTAGTTTGTTTCTGGAACAAATTATGCTCACAAACCAAGTAAATATAGTAGGCTTTTCAGGCCATATGTAGTCTGGCACATTATATTTTTCCTGTTTAAGCAATATCTTAAAAATGTAAAAGCCATTCTTAGGTTGCAGTACACACAATCAGTACACACAATTGCTAGATGTGGATCTCCTAAAGTTTATGAGATCAATTTATTAATGAAGAAACTAAGGGCCAGACATTTAATTTTATTTACTTATTTTTTATTTCTTTTATTTTATTTTAGTAGAGACAGCAGCAGAGTGTGAACTAAAATCCAGAGTGCCTTTATTCTTTTCACAATTATATTCTGTCTTTTTTAAAACAATTTTATATATCTTGGGGGTATTTGCATTACGATTGTGCCCTAAAGAGAACAAAGAAGTAATACTGCATGAACAAATAATAGCTCCACTTATTAATACCTACTATGTGCCTGAGACTGGACTAAGCTTTCAAAATATGTGAACTCATTTAATAATCTTCATATCAATGTTACAAGGAGTTACTATCATTATCCCCATTTTCATTTGAGGAATCTGAGGGTAAAAGAAGTTATGTAATTTCCCCAGTCTCATAACTAATAAGTATTAAAGCTAGGAATGTTGAACTGCAAAGAAATATGGACCTACCACATTGTATTCTCTTTACATTATTGTGTAAGGAGTAAAAACCTATAAGAACCGAGCTTCTCAGCCTTGAGCTTATTAAAGATAAAAACACTTAGGCCCTAATTCTGGAGATATGATGCAATAGGCTGAGGCATCTGTATTTTAATTAAGCGTCATGTGTGTTTCTGGTGTCCAGTAAAGTCTGACAAGTATTGTATTAGCATGAGACTTTATTATGTATTGATTTAACATGATTTCAAATCCACTTGTTTGTGACTGAGGTGAAGTTGTTTTATTCTACTTCTTTATGGCAATGATAAAAATAAAAAAGTTTGCTCTGATAGAAGCATGAAATAAGTTGTGTCAGGATGTCATCATTCCGCATGTGTTGTCACTGGATAAGCATGTAAGTGGCCTCCTTGATGATGTACACTGCTGGGGGCTAATCAGTAAGAACCCGTGGAGAAATAACTAGAGTAAGAGGACATTAAGAGCATAGATACTGCGAGTTTGTCAGAACTAGCTGAGAGTTTTGGTTTGGGTGAAGTGACCCTTTGCTAGCCTGAAATCTCTCCAAAGACCTTCAGGCATTAGCTCCTATCTTGGCACAGCGACTCCTCATCACAGTGGTGAGAAACCTTGTTGGGACCCGGTGAAAGAGATCTGCCCACCCGCTAACCTCAGGGTCTTGGTTCCCTAGCAACGTGCTCTAGCAACAGGGACTTTTGTTTTTTGCACTGGCAGCTAGAAATCAGCTCTGAGTTGGTTAAGCATCTCTCCGGAGTCGCCTCCTACAAAAATGTACGCCTCTGTGAAATGTGGACTCTCTTCCTTCATTTTCCCTTGCCTGGAACGATAGTGTGATTGATGTCAGTTTTTTGGAGTATGTTATTTCCTTATTTGGCTTATTAAGAGATATTATCCTGTATGCTATTGCCTTGTGAAATTATTGTAATTCCCACAGTAAACCTGTGCTAAAGACAGAATCAGGTTCTGGAGCATAATTTTGCTGCCTCCCCAAAACAACAGACTTTATGTGTTCATTTCAAATGCTGAAACAATAGTCTAGATTGTAATTCCAAGGAACAAACAGAAAGCCCCACATGTTCAGAACATTCAAAAGCACCTTTAAATCTAATCCAGCACTGCTGAGGCCCTGCCACCCTGCCTACATGTACCTCTTTGTGGGGTTGGGGACAAAGGGATTAGATCCTGTTCCCTTGTCATCCAAGATTGAATCCAGTCTTGCTATGGACAGGTTATTTGGAACCACAAAATGACCATGTGCTTCCGGAGGCCTCAGCATGTCTTGGGCTTATGGTTGGGCCTCTCATCACCGTTCACCATCTGGACCGTGGGGCCCTATATGGACTGGGCAGCTACTCTGAGGGTCTTTGAACTGGGTTATTTTCTCCAGATCCCAAACCACAGAGCTCCATCTTCTATTCCTTTTCCAATGGCTCACAAGCCTGACTCCTGTAAATAACCACCCGCACCACCAGGTAGTGCCTTCATTTCTACATTTCCAACCACTAACCTGGTCTACTGATACTGTGCCATCTACTTAGTGCTGCTCCAACACCTTCCAAAGTCCCCTTCTGACTATTGTGAGGTACAGTAGGTACCCCCTTCTCCACCTGAGCTCCAGGTAATAGTCTTCATTTCCCTTCCTTGTTGAATAGTCTTCCCCCAGACCATTTCTCACTGCACTGTGATGTTAGCTTCATTCTTCCCCTCCTCCCCATGGCTTCTTCATATGGCAGAGAGCCTGCAAACCACTGGGCTTTCTACCTCCACTTACTGTTCCACAGCACCAAGCTGTTGGCCTACAAATATATAGAGCAGTTGGGTAAAAACTCCTAAATCACCCTGGCTATTTAAAGCTGGAGACCGTCTTTGGCAGAAGCATTCTTAAGGATCTTGCTTAGCTGGTATTTTTAATTAACACAATTAAATGCCTTTTAGTATTAGTCCAGGGCAGCAGGACAAAATTAACAGAGAGACAAATGCAGAGATGTTGACAGAGCTGAGAACCAACTTGGGAGAGCTGGGTCTTAATCTTATTATGAGGTTAAAATTAAGTTTCCTTAAATCCTTTAAAGCATGGTCCCTTTCAGCTCTTGAGACTGAGTTGCTAGACTTAGGCAGTGAAATGCAGTAGAGTTTTCCAGGCACTGAAGGTTTTGAAAGTAAGGGACTAAAATTAACTTATGCTAAACATCTCACAATCAAAAATAGCAATCAGCATTCAACACCTGCTCACTCAACTGTAAATAACAGTATTTTAGACTGACACAAATATCATTAATGCATAACCTTGTTTCATTCTCCAACCAACAATGGAGGTGAATATTGATACCCCAGTTTTTAGACAGGGAAACTGAGACTCAAAAGCTTTAAGTGAACTTTTCAGGGGACAAAGCTGTAAGCATAAGTAAACAGTAGGGTCAAAATGTAACTCAGCCTATAATGATATGTTGATCACATTATACCTGAGTTAGTGAAAATACTATCCAATGAGCAAATTGCCAGTCGGTACTCTGGGAAGTGCTTCCTAACTGAGGGAAAGGAGATAGCTCTCAGCAGAGCACACATAATCAATCCATCCAAGACAGAATGTGCAAGACATGTGTCATCTGACATGGCCTGATTTAAGCTTATACTAAAAGAGACATTGGGAGCTTTCTGTTCCTTCTAGGTGAGAATTAGCTTGGTTATGATCCCACTGGCTTGAGAAGGTATACTGGTGTTTTTAAAATAACAAAATAGAGAAAGAAAAAGGAAAAGGAGACAAAGGTCCAGATTGGGGAGGGGTAGTTTCCTGTTTTAACCAGTGTCTGAATTACACAGGCAGTGAAGAGTCAGGCTGCTTTACCTGTTTCTTCCCAGCATGCCTCTGCCTTACAGTTAGTGTTTATAAAGTGTTTGAGTGTTATGGTATCATCAGAAAGTAAAATCTTTGTTAATTAGAGCTTGATTAATGAGATCATTTGTTTAGCTGATTATTATTATTTTTTCTTTTCAAACTATTCTCATCAAAAGAATGAGACAAATCTCAAACTAACAAGCTGACAGTTAAGATAGTTAAGGACAAATAAGGTGTTCCCAGGATCCAGGTTTTGTCCTGCGGTTGGCACACGTGTGCCTAACATCGTGCACCTGTCTTAACTGTGTGATCACGGACACTTATCCATTTACACCGTGGAGTCTCCACTCCCTCTTGTGGCTAGTTGAAAGACGCAGCTGTGGCTGGGCTGGAACCTAGGTACGCTATCCAGATACTGTCACTTAAACTCTTAGTGTTTCAGTTTCCTCATCTATAAAAGGAGGATATAATCACTGATTTAAAGAGGAATTTTAAAAATTAATTATAATATCCTCAAAATTTGTGTGACCTGTAAACTGCTGTGCATTTAGTAATGGTTGACATTGAGTACTCACTATGTATCAAATACAATCCTATGATACATATTTTATATATGTAACATGTTAATTTTTGGATATTAATTTATTTTATCTTCACAATGATATGTGGTAAGGTATCCATTGTAAATATGAGGAAACTAAAGCATGAAGAGTTTATATGCATATAAGAATTATCATTATTCATTCAAAAATATTTCTTAAGCACATACTTTGAGTCAAGTACACACGTCTCTTCTTTTCTTTTTTTCCTCTTAACCTACCTCTTGCCTCTCCCCTACCCTCTATGCTACCTCCTTCTTCTTCAGGCAATAGAGAAAGAATGCTAGACTCAGAGCCAAAAGATCTATGCCAAGTCCTACTGTTATATGATCTGAAGCAAATCACTGACTCCTTGTACCTATTTTTTGCCACTCTCATAGGCTGGTTGAAATGCTGAGAAGGATGAAATAATGAGACGATACTTCCTAATGTAACAAGCTTATACAAAGGTAAGGTAGTGAAAAGTGTTACCATTGCTATTACAACTGTTACTAAACAATTTCTAAGATCCTTTCTTTCCTGAGGTCCTGAGTCTTTAACACAGCACAGAACTGATGAATAGGATCATGATTAAGGGATCCATCTGGCCTCACCAAAAGCAGACCAGCAGATTGGGGCACAGCGTTTAGTTAACCAGAAAATGAAAGCAGTTAAGCCATGCTTTAAACACTCTGGGTTATGGATGTTTTTAGCCTGTTTTGAATAAGCACTGATTTGTCTGGAAATCTGATAGTAGGAAGAGGGACAAACTACTGAAATGAAAAGGTGTAGAGTTATGATAGCAATTTGTCGCATTCCACCAGCTGAATTAAGTTATGTACTCTTACCAGGAAAATAAATTAAGACTGTTTGTTCTGAAAGGGCAGGGAATAAGTCAATTAAACTTGCCCTGTGAAGCACTCATCTGTTCATGTGGTTGCTGAATAAATACTTATTGATGATGATCATGAAGCAGTTAGGAGCTGGGAGGATAGTGATAAGCTTTGAAAACACTGGTCAGAAAATCATTGGCCACAATTCTAGCCAACTTAATGGCTGTGTGAAAAGCCCTGGTGGTTTTCACTTAATGCAGTCATAATTAGAAAGCATGGATCTTGTGACAGGCACCTGGCTAAGCTCCGGTGATACAGCACTGACTGCTGCCTTCAGGACGCTTTGATATCTGCCGTATTAGTTGACCTGGTGGTAATTATATTTGAAGGCTCTTATGGAAAGGATAGAACATGCCCCAACAATAGTGGGGTTTGGAAACTCATTGGATAATCGAAGTTCACTGGGACAGAGCAAGAAGAGAAACCCAAAAGACGCAGGTGAGTCTAGCAAATGCCCCAGGCTGGTGGTTCAATGGCAGAATGCACAGCAGGAGAGTCCATGGGTGACAACAGTTCTCTAACCATCTGAGCATATTTGTCTCTCAGTTGGAGGGATATGGGGAGCAGCCTTATTTTTATTGAATAATGAACATTCTCCATGTGTGTTTGTGTATGGGGGGAGGAGGATTAAATTAAGACTGTGTTTCCCAACTAATATTCTTGAAGTGCTGTTATGTGGAATAGTAATGAGTAAGTCAAATGGAAAGGGTTCGCTGCACTATCTATGATTTTGAGATACGTGGTCCATGTATTACAGAGCTCCATGGAGACTTTAATATGCCCACATACCTTGGGACTCTCTAAGAATGGTAAAATCCTGTTACGATGCATAGGACCAAGGCCAGCCTAGAGCTGACCCACGTTAGCATTAGAACAGTGACCAGTAGCACAATCCCCACTGGAAATATAAAGGCTGAAAGAATTCTGGAGCATTTTAGGGAGTTATGTGCATAGGTCCTTACCTTCTGGAAGAGTGCAATATGATTGTCAGTACTGCTTTAAGCCCTTCCAATTCTCAGACTTGTGCTTTGTATCATAATTCCTCTTTTTATGTCATGAATCAGACATTGATAACTATGTATATAAAATTCCATTTAGCTGCCATGATGTATTTGGTAGCCATCAGCAAGGGCCTGTTCTGGGTTCAGGGTACACATGCACACAGCTATGTGTGTGTTCTCTTTTCATGAGACAGATCAGTAGCACACTTCTCTGCTATTGTATGAATGGCAAATGCCATGGTCCAGTCATTTATTTTATCTCAAATTGTTACTGATATTAATAACTGTGAAACTTATGGTTATATGTGTTGTGTCAGCCAGACATATCCCCGCTATTAACTTTTGGATAACAGCAGCAGCTTGTCTAATGGAAAATAATGACTTTAAAGCAAAGAACTCCAAATACTGTGTTTCCACAGAGAAACCAATTAGAGAAAAGCAGTGCACCCTCTTCAAGTTCTCACATTTCCTGCAGCACTAGTTCTGAATGACTTTATTCACTGTGTCTCTGTAGCAGTGTGGGAGACTTAAAAATTAGTGTGAATATCTTTTCCCCTTAACTCCTTAGGTCTCTGAGGAACTGAACAATGCATTTGAAATGGTTGATCGTACCATTCTATTGTCTAAATTAGCCTCCTAGTGTGTGATGCTTCAACTCAAAAATGGATCACCACATATGCAAGTCTAATAAACTGAAGAGGCTGGCATTTTTATTTTTACTTTTTGGTGGAGGAGGAAGGATTTTTCCATTCCTTTTAGTAAGTTAGGAGAAATAGGAAACAATCACATTCTCAGCTCAACAGGAGATTTTTTTTTTTTTTTTGCATATTGCTATGCCAATTCTAAATGTGCAGATGCAAAATAGCATCTTGGCTTATAAGACGCACCAGTTTGATTGTGTGGGTTATAAAGTCATTTATTTATGCACCCATTTGTATACAGTCTTCATCACTACAGCATCTGGGAGTCTGACATTACTTAAAAAACACAATTAAATTTGAATACCTCATACTGGAACCTTATTACAAACTTGTTATTCCCCTTTCCTTAATTTCATTCTATTATTCCTAATTATAGTTTCCTATCATAAACACTTCTTCAATTATTTTTCCCCCTTCGGGAATTTACAACCAGTGATAAAACCTTTCTTCCTTCCTCCCACCATTATTTTAGTCTCCTGAATAGTCACAATGGGGTCCATGCAGCCCACACTTTTTATTTCTAGAACGTTTCTGTAAGAGGGACTCCTGAAAGAACAAAGTTCCTGCTCAGGTGAATGTAATTTTTCTGTAAGTAAATGCAGGGTCAAAAACAAACGAGGCTGGCAGTCTACTTAGGTTTTCACTTTTTCTAGAGTTCAGGTAGATTTGCTTATTTTCTCTAAGACCTTTGTTTCCTTATTTGTAAAATAGGCATAGAATTTTATCCTGCCTATTTCTCAGGGATGTTTTGAGCTAATAAACACAGAAGAATGCTTTTAAACCATGGCATCTTATTCAAACAGTAGGAAATAATGCTCCATAGCTCATGTTTATGGAGCTCTATGGGTCAGGCACTGTGCTAAGGAGCTCAAGAACATTCTTTTATCCTCCCAGCAACACTTGAGGTATCATTTTAATCCCCATTTACAGGTAAGCAAAACGAGGCACAGAGAGGAAAACACCCAAGGTAAAAATGAACAAACACCCCCTATTCTGGAAATACTCAAACACCTAGCAAGGTGTGGGACTTGTTTTGTTTTATGAGATTGGGTCTGGAACTCTTTTATTTAGATACTAAAGCATGGTGGTCTCAAAACGCTGGAAGGCTCAGTGATGCCAGGCAATACAAGTAACACCTGTGAGTGTCGACAGCCTTTCCCGTTCATTGTTGTGTCATTTATTTAATCTTCTATAAATAAGGGGCTTAAATTACATTCTATAGTGTCAAATGTGTCCTGACTGTTGACTCTTGACTACTGATGGCAGCAGTTTTCTTCAAATTGTCACCAGCATCTCACTCTGTGCAATAGTGGAGGTTAGGCCCTGGGTTCGTGGCTAAAGGCAGAAGAATTCTGTTTCCACTTATTGGAAAAATTTTTGACCTAAAAATATTCAAAATTGTTTACCCTTTGCTGATTTTCACATGCTGTTCAGTCAACTTTTAATGAAAATTTTCTATCTAATGAGACTAACTCTATTGCACTAATAATTGGGCTGTTTTCATGAACAGGATACATTACTGTGAAATCTTGGTTGAACAGCAGAGCACGGGAGAAAAGTTCCTTTTTCCTGGCTTGTTTTAGGCAAAAGGCCCTAAGGAAAAGATGCCACACAGGAGACAGACGCTTAGCAGAGACAGGACCATCTAATTGCACACAAAACATGGTATTTATATGTTGATATATGCCTTTTCAATGTCCTGTAGCAGTCTTCACATCTTTGTAAAAAGATCTAATTATTTGGTAAGTGCAGGGCTTAAATAGCCACTGAGATTCATAGCAATTAGAACTAATTTGCTTTTCAGGAATGCTCTTTTATCCTTGCAGTTTTCTGAAGATAAATCATTTGACCCCAGGTTCACAGAGATGATAAGCCCAAGAGAAGTAGGACTCAGAAATAGCACGGTTTCAGCAAATGCTGAGCCATGAGCAATATTTGAGTTCACCAGTGGGAACCCAAAAGCATACACATTAGGGGCTTGATCAAAGTAGTAACAAGAGGTTAACACACCCACTCATTATCTCCTAACTCCCAGGCTAGTGATGTTTCCACTACAACATTCTGCCCTTATAATAAGCCACTAGAGCCAGCCAGGATGCTTGGCGAATGTCTGCCTCACTTTTCCTGTATTAACGTGAAGATCAGCCTCTATCTCTTAACCATCCCCGTAAGTGAATAATTGTCCTGTCTTTTTCTTTGCCATATTAATTTACCAGAGGAGTCTTTTTGTGTCTTTAAGTTACTTTCCTGTTCCAGATCTTCCAATTGTCACTCAATGTCTAGGAAGTAAAGTTTCTTAATCTCATACTGGTATTCAGAGTTTTCTATAATCTAGTAAATTGGCAATTCCATCTTTATCTTTCATATATAAAAATAGCGGCTTCCAATACGAAGCACTTATTCTGCACTGGACGCTCTACATCTGCGATCTCATTTAACCCTACGAAGTACAGCAAGCCCTCACGTAACATCCTCAATACATCCTGTAACTCCATGTCTAGCGAAATGACTAACAATGAAACCAATTTTACCATAGGCTAATTGGAATACACAAGAGTTAATTTCTATGCATCTCATCAATATTATAATGAGATGATATCATTTGAGGACCTGCTGTGGGCAACATTGCTTGTTCTTATTCTCATGAAGTTAAATAACTAAACCAAGTTTACTTAGTAAGCATCACAGGTACAATTTAAACTCAGGCTGTCACACTATTCCAAGGGTTTAACTACTGAGCTGTGTTCCTTCTTGTCATCAGCCTGTCTGTCCCACTTCTTCAAATTGGTCAGGACTCATACTTCCCCACTATATACTTTGTTTATTCCCACATTTAAGCCTTTGCTCATCATCTACCATGACCGCAAATTGTCCCTATTTATTGTCTATCAAAACTCTTCTTTCAAAGCCTGTATCAGTTTCCTGTTGCTGCTGTAACAAATTACCATAAACTTGGTGGCTTACAACTACACAAATTTATTATTTTACAGTTCTAGAAGTCAGAAGTCTGGAAATGGGTATTAAAAGGCTAAAATCAAGGTGTCAGCAGGGTTGCATTCCTCCTGGAGGCTGTGGGTGAAAATTGGTTCCTTGCTTTTCCAGCTGCCTGCATTCTTTGGTTTGAGACCTCGCCAACCCCTGCCTCCATCCTCGCATCTCTTCTGATTCTTGCATGTCTGCTTCCCTCTCTCTCACAGACCCATGTTAGTATACTGGGCCTACCTAAATAATCCAGGATAACCTTTGCATTTCAAGGTCCTTAGTCACAATTTAAAATCTGTTTTGCCATGTGAGATAATATACACGTATTCCCAGATTTCAGGGATGAAGACATAGGTTACTTTGTTGGGTCATAATTCTGTCTAACACAAAGACCACTTCCAGTGTCATCTCCATGCTCAAAAGTTTCCCAAAAGTCTCCAACAGCAGGCTACTCCAGTCTACGTCGTATGGCTTGTACCCACCCTCTTAGCTTTGAAAAAGTTGTCTTCCACTGAATTGTATGATTTTGGAAATTAGGCTCCATTTTTTATGGGCTCAAATTGTCTCAGCTGCAACCTTAGAGATTAACCAGTCCAGGAATAACAAATGAATGGGTTTCATCTCAAATGTCACATCCATGAGCTGGTAGGAGCAGCTCAGAGTTCTGTGTTGGGAAGGATTTTGAGACTCCTGGTTTCAAAACAAGGAAGGCTGTGATCAATTAGTACGTTTGCTATGAAGGCAGGAATGGGAAATGGCAGCTCAGGGGTCACATGCTGACCACATCTGCTCTTCTCCCCAATCACTCCCATCTTCAAAATAAGTAAAGGCAGTTAGAAAAAATTACCTGGATTTTACAGAGGGCCAACTATGCATCTGGCACCACTTCTCTGGTATGTTATCTAACTTAGCTTGTTTGACCCACATAATGGCCTTATAAATACATGTTACAAGAGGAAACTGGGGTTCCAAGAGTTTAAGGAACATGTCCAAGCATCAGGTAGAAGAAATTTGGACAAAAATATGGATCTGTCTAATCACAAATCAAATTCTGTTTACTATAATAAACTCAAGATGTAAATGCTTTACACAAGGCCAAATGAAACTAGAAATGGAGTAAGGATTAAAATTTTAGTAACTACATTTCCCCAAAAAACAAGGGCACAGAGATGGACCCATGGCCACAATGCTGAATACTTAACACTGGGACTTCTATACGAAATCCAAGGTTTACAGGTACTGCAACCAACTATGGACACACAGAGCAGAGCTTTTTGTGTTTGTTTGATGATGACATTCAGTGATCACAGGATATTATTTATTTTCCCTGAGTGACAAACTGGCTGATTTTTTGGCTTTGAGAGCTACCCTTCTTTTTACTTACACTAGGGTATTTGCCTTTGGTTGACTTTAATATTTCCCCATAAATTGCACCTGCCTGTTTCTTCTTTCTCTGTTAATATTAATATGAATTGATTAACGTGCTCTGCAGACTAGAGTTGTGACAGAGATGTCAGGAACTAGCTACTCCAGCTCTCTGCCCAAGGGCCCCTGTGCTAGAGAAACATTCCCGTTGAACCAAGAACCCTTTGCTAAAGCACCGCTCATTGATGAAAGTGCCTGCAATTGGATCAAAATCATTTCCAAGCAATGGATCATGTCACTGTCTTATTTGAATTCCTCCGGTGCTCCCCATCTCTTTCCAGGGAAAAATCACATTCTTTTTCTTGGGCATCAGGTCTTCATTATCTTACATGCTGTTGCACCACTAACTTCATCTCCCAGGCCTCTCTCGTCTTCTCCCTCTTCAGCCCCTCAGCCCTGCCTGTCACCTTCTTTGCTGCTCTCACTCTTCCTGTCTGGCTCCTAGGTTTTTGGCATGCCCTGTATTCTAAGATCCCCTAGGTTGGACATCCCACCTGCCTCACCCAACACAGTTGCTTGAGGGAATTTTTAAAATGCAAACCTGACTATGTCATTTTCCTGCACAAAATCCTCTAGTGGCTTCCTTTCTTCCAGACCAGTGATTTGGAAACCTGAGGATATCAGGTTTGTATAGACGTAACTCTCAGTCTCACCATCCACTTCATTCCTCAGACAAGATTCCAATTCAGAAGGTCTGAGATGAGGCTAATAATAAGAATTTGCAGTCTCTGGGTCACTCCCATGATGACCAGGCCTACAGAGTATGTCCAAATTCCTCACTACCACACAGTGGACTCTAAGGTTTGGCCTTGTTCAGAGTCACACTTCATCCCAATCTGCACTAAACCTGACCCCCTAACTCCTACCCCATTTCCACCCCCAGGACCGCTAGATTTTCGCTACCCTGATTTACTTGTGGGTCTCTGCACAAAGCATGCTCTTCGCTATTTCCATGCTTATATTCATGGCATCCGAAAAAGGTCAAGTCTGTGAAAGTCACTTTCCAAATGCAGCTCAGGTATTGAGTCCTTGATGAATTCTCCATCCCCTCAGACTGAATTGATTACTCCCTCCTCTGTATCACTTTTAATTACTGTATCTTCCTTATTTTATATGAAATGCTCTGTTTTATAAGGCAGACAACATACTTATTTTTTTTTTTTTTAAGATTTTATTGGGGAATTGGGGAAGGGGAACAGCGTTGGGGAATCGGGGAAGGGGAACAGACAAGTTGCTGTCCTTTTGTTCTTCAGTCTAGTTGTGGAGGACATTGCTTCACTGGCCCATCTTGGTATCATCATTGCGCTCTTCCCGGATGAGGCAGATCTGTCGCCAGCCTCTGGATGGTCGCTCACCATGGCTATTGGCAGCTCACGTTGGCTGCCAGCCACTCACTGTAGCCTATGGCAGCCCACGGCAGCAGGGGCTGCAGCCTACACCATCGCCGGGACTCGCAGCCCAGCTCCAGGTGGAGCTGTTGTTAGCTGTAGAGGGCAGTGTCAATAGCCCTCATATGTGGGATCTGAACCTGAGCGCTGCTGCTCAGAGCCAGCATCCCAAGCCAGCTCTTTTTTTTTTTTTTTGTTAAGAGGACAGTGTTACTGGCCCTCATATGTGGGATCCAAACCGGGGCCGCTGGCATCCCAAGCCAGCTGTTAACCAGTATGCCACTCAGCCGGCCCAACATACTTATTTTATGCATTAAGTGATAAGCTTCTTGTGTCTTAGCCAAACCTGGCTTTGTACTAGAGATAGAACTACTTTTTTATGTACATAACTTACAAAGTGATTTTATTCTTACTGTACTGTATATGATCCTTATACCAGCTATGTAAAGCAGGTAGATCAAATATCATCCTTTCTTAAGAGATGAGAGAAATGAGGTTCACAGAATCTGTCTTGCCCCATATCACAAAGAAAATGATGAGAACTCAGCTTTCTCATTCCAAGGATGTACCATATGTGATATTCATATATGATATAAAATCTCACGATGTAACATATAACATCTCAAGATGCATATCTTTTTTGAGTTAATTTATTTTTTAAAAATATTTGTTTCAGGTATACAAAGCTACGTAATGATTAGAAATTTACACCCCATACAAAATGATAATGCCCCCCAATCTACTATCCCCCTGACATCATATAAAACTGTTACAATACCATTGACTATATTCCTTATGCTGAACTTTATATCCCATGACTATATATATATATATATATATATATATATATATATATATATATACCGATGACATATATATATATATCACATATCGGGGGTGCCAAAAAAATGTATACATGTGACTTGTATTCATCTTTTATCATCAGTATATATTAAGTATTATAATTTTAATATGGTTTTCTCCTTTCTTAAAATATATATACTATTTTTGGAACTCTGTATATGAGGTGTGACAATTAAGTTTGCAAAATCATCCTAGAAAAAGTGCTACATACCTCATTGGTGAATATCATTATAGTCACTTTCAAAGTACTCCCCTTGGGAAGCTATGCACCAACACCAGCGCCTAGTCCACCCTTCAAAGCAATTTTGGGACTCTTTTTTTGGAATGGCCATCAGAGCTGTTGTCGTATTACCCTTGATGTTCTGAATGTCATCAATGTCTTCCTTTCAGTATTTCCTTTATCTTTGGTTAAAGAAAGAAGTCATTGGGGACCAGATCAAGTGAGTAGGGAGGGTTCCAAAATAGTCATTTGTTTACTGGCTAAAAACTCCCTCACAGACAGTGCTGTGTGCGCTGGTGCATTGTGTGATGCAAGAGCCATGAATTGTTGGCAAAAATTTCAGGTTGTCTAACTTTTTCACAGAGCCTTTTCAAAACTTCCAAATAGTTAAGTTGGTTAACTGTTCAGTTGGTATAAATTCATAATGAATAATCCCTCTGATATCAAAAAAGGTAGCAACATCATTGCAACAAGTTTGTAAATTTAATCACCAGATCATATATATTTAATTATAGTTGACATTCAATGTTACTCTATTTCAGCTTCAGGTGTACAGTGCAGTGGTCAGGCATCTACACAGTCTATGATGTGATCTCCCCAATTACTCCAGTCCACATATGGCACCCTACATAATCTTTATAACATTATTGATTATATCCCCCATACTGTATTGCACATCCCTGTGACTATTTTCTGACTACCAGTTGGTACTTTCTAACCCCTTTGCTTTCTCCCCCATCCCTCAAGCCACCTCCTATCTGCAACCATCAGCTTTTTTTCTCCTTACCTCTGAGTTTATTTCTGTTTTGTTGGCTAGTTTAATCATTTTTGTTCTTTAGATTCCACCTATAAGTGAGATCATATGGTATTTGTCTTTTCAGTATGATTCATTTTACTTAGCATAGTATACTCTAGGTCCATTCATGTTGTTGCAAATGGTAAAATTTTGTTCTTTTTTTATGGCAGAGTAATACTCCATTGTATAAAGGTACCACAATTTATCCAGTCATCTATCGGTGGGCATTTTGGTTGTTTCCATATCTTGGCTATTGAGAATAGCACTGAAATAAATATAGGGGTGTATATATTTTTTTTCGAATTAGTGTTTTGGATTTCTTAGGAATAAATAAATATCCAGGAGTGGATTTGCTGGGTCATAAGGTTGTTCTATTTTTAAATTTTGAGGAAACTCCATTCTGCTTTCCTTGGTAGCTGGACCAGTTTACATCAAGGTGTAAATCTTATGGTGTATCATATAACAGCTCAAATTAATAGAATAGTCACATAGTACATTTAATGGATAGGACATTAAATCTCTATTAAGAAGAGTGATAAACTATTCCATAGGAAGGCATAATTATATTTTTTTCAGTAATTATATCCATTAAAAAGAAAATAACAAACTGCTCCATTAGTCAGAAACTAAAATGAAAAACAATAGGTTTACAAAGCTTTTGATCTCCAACTTTTGCTTCTTTTGCATTTTGATCCTGAGGGTGATTAGAATGTCCTAATTTCTATTTTGGTAAGTAAGTTTTCAGCAAGGTTCTCCTGAGGCCTAGCAAGTTCTGACAGATACAAGAGAGGCTGAATCCAGGAAACTGTTGGACATCAAGAAATTGATGTAACTTCTCTTTTGCACAGCCATTCTTCACTCTATTCAACAACTTTTGGAGACCTAATTTATTAATAAAATGTCATGGGTTTATTTTATTTATTCTGACTGGTACTTTCAAAACCAGAAACCAGTGAGATCAGGTATAATTCTTTGGGGTATGTGATAAAGGATCTATTTGATAATTCTTTCTTAATTCAAATCTAAAGATTGAGACTTTCACTTATAGAAGAATATTAACTATTGATATTACAGGGAAAAGCTAAATGGGGCCTAGGTTCGTACAGAATTAATTTTGGGAATTGATAACACTTCATAAACAGGCAGAAAAAAAACCACCACTCTTTTTACTAACGTTTTCCTATTAAGGCATCTATTAGACACCCCTAGACTTCATCATGAAAGGATCCTTGGTAGGGGGTCATTAATTAAAACCCTTAATTTTATGTGTTAATTAGGAATTTTTTGTGCCCACCAAGAAAAGTCCTCTTTCAAATTACAAGGAAACAATAAAGAAATGTATCATCTCATATAATTAAAATACTAGAGATAGTATGAGCTCCAAAATGGTGTAATCATTGGATCAATAGCACCAGTTAAAACCCTAGTTTTTCCTATATTTTTATTCTTCCATCTTTGGGATGTTTCTTCCTCAGATGGATACAACACTTGTAGAATTACATTTAGAGAGAACAACATCCAGATGAAGAAGTGGGACAGCCTATTTCTGTGGCTCTCCAGAATAGGGAGACATTCTCCAAACTAACTCCCATTCCAGTAATTTTTCTTCATAAAGCTTCATTGGTCAGAGCTGGGTCACAAGGCACATCCTTCTACATAGGCCTATTATTGGCAAAGGAGTAATGTGTGTTGGGAGTTAATCACAAATTCGTCAGATGCCATATTTCAGTTTTTCTCTGAACCAGAATAGGATAACTTGTACTAACAGCAAGATGGAGCAGATTAAAGAAGGACCACGTCTAGCCTAGCCTGTAAGGTAGATAAAGTGGGTGTCAGGGTGCCTAAGGGAATGGCCATCACAAAGCATGGTTAGGAACACAATAATGTTGTGGTATTTTCCAAAAGTAGGTAAAGTCCAAGTGGGTGAAACACATAAACTCGCCTGGTTTGTGGGCATTGGCTTCCTGAAGAATGTACTTTTGTTAGCAGCGTTACATGTGGTCATTTGGATCTGAGAGTGTGAGGAGCTGTTAATGCTTTACTTTGCTTTGGATGAATGATTCACCCCTTTGAAACCATTGGGTCTATGGGAAATGAGAAGCATTATTAAAAGTTCCTTTTATTTGATCTTATCAACTCTGGGTTTTTTTGTGTAAAGTTTTACTCATCAAGAAGAAACTAAGTATCCTTAGTTCAACTGCAGAACATGGAAATGAAGAAGGGTCTTTAATCAGGCTAATACAGACATAAGTTCCTTTTGATACCAATAGGCAGATCCATTAAATAGTCTCCCAACCCCACCACAACTACACAATGGGAAAAAGAACAGAAGCCACCCGTACTCTCTCCTTAGGCATGGATTGAACTGTGAAACTAAGAATGATAATGACTAATGTATACAGATGTGGAAGAAAATATAACCAGGGGAAAAAAATGTTCATGTTAGAAGTGCTGACACTTCAGATAACAAACTATATGCTGTGTAACGTTGGCTACATAAATATAGAAAAATATTTTCATGAGCCATCTGGATGCCCATGTCATATCACCAAATCATGTCAAACTACATCACCTCTAGCCTGGAATTATCACCTCTAATCTGAATTTGGTTTCAGGGTCTTCAATTTGCACCACTTTGGGGTGAGCATTCCCTTTATTCTAAGTTTAAAAGCATCAAGTCATAGGCAGTAGTCATTGTTATTTTAGGACAGTTTTATCCTCAATGAAATGTAAGAAATATTTCTTTAAGAGAATTTAAGGTGAAAATATTCAACAAATGAGACCATCTGTTCTAGAAGGATAGAATGTGATGATTGATGTAAATGTAATAAAAATGCACAAAATATCACAATGCAGAATGTAATAATTATTATTGCCATTGTAAATATTTGACTGTCAAGTCTGTCATTAGCATAGGGCAGTAACAAAGAGTTCCCTCTTATTATGTTCCAGAATTTTCTCTTATACCCTCTAATTACTAAGTTCTTATTTCCAATTTATCAAGTATCTAGTAAAGTGAGAAAAGGTAATAAGGCAGAAATCCACGCTTGAATTGTTCAGTTTTATCAAGGTGAATAACATTTTTACTCACTTTCAGAGTTACATAGGAATAAGGGCCAAATAATGTGGTAAAATCCATGTTCATGACACTGAGTTGGTTGATTCTAAGAGGCTAATTAAATTTCCACCTAGGTGCCTGCCATTTAAAACTGAGCCTGCCCAAAATTAAACTCTTGATTTAATCCACCCTTAAAGTGACTTCTTCCTTAAACTTTATTTGAATGAATGGCACTATTGCTACAGCCCAAAACCCAAGAGTTGCTTTGCTTTATCTGTTTTCCTCATATCTGACTTCCAATGCTTGAAATATTTTTGTAGTCTTTATGTTTAAAATATGTTGTAAATCATCACTTCTATTGTCAATACACTAATCAAATCTACTGTCGTCTCTTACTTGGATTATTACAATTCCTAAATCATTTCCCTATTTCTACTCTTGCCTTCTAGAGTCAATCCCCCAAACAATGCTTACAGTGATCTTTTAAAAATGTATAGGGCCGGCTGAGTGGCGCGGTGGTTAAGCACTGGCTTGGGAAGCTAGCGGCCCCAGTTCAGTCCCACATATGAGGGCCAGTGACACTGCCCTCAAAAAAAAAAAAATGTATATACAATTGGATCATTCCACTGATCAGAACCAAAATGGGGCAGGATGATTGGAAACCTATCTGAAGTTCTTAGAGCATCCTACATCACCTAGTTCTTTCTTAACTCTATAAGAAATTACCCATCACTACCCTCTCCCCTCATTCACTCTGTTTCAGCAACACCAGGTTTTTTGGTATTCTTTAAATACAGAACCTCATTCCTAGCTCAAAGTCTTCCCTCTGTCTGGAAGGTCCTTCTCTTCCTTTAATTTATTCACAGCTCTACTTTCTGTTAGTAAGAAATGACTGTCTTTTAACACATCAATAATAATATAAAAAACTTTCACTTCTGGCCAAGATGGAATAACAAGGATGACAGTTACCCTCCTAATTGAAACAATTAAAAACTGGAATATATATATGCACACATTTATATATGGCTCCAAATTTACTGGACATTAGGTAACAAAGGACAGTGACCCCTGAGATATAGGAAACAAATGAAGGAAACACTATGATTTCCATAGCTCAATGCCTGGAGATAGTCTACAGCTTGCAGTGCAGGGAGGGGGAATTTAAGCAGTTCATTATTCAGTGAGCTAAGATGGAGCGCAGAGCCTGTGGAAGCCCAGGTTGTAAGAGTTCCTAGGACACAGGGCCAGAGAAGAGAGAATTCCAGAAATTTCTACAGGGTCCTCCTCAACTATTTAGTTATGCACTGATCAGCACATATGTAAATACACATATGACTCAAGGTCATAGAAAGAACCATCTGAACGATTCGGAGAAAAAAAATATCTAGATACCCAAATCTCATAACAAGGTGGGGTAGAGCATGTTTCCAACAATATGAGTAGAAACTTCATATTCATAGAATATTAGACTACTAACAAGAGACTTATCTTAGTAGTGGGGAAAATTAACTCTGAGCTAAATGCTACACTGATCTTTCCAAACAAACTTAAAAGCAAAACTCAGAAGGATCAAGATATTTTCAAGTAACTTAACCACAGACCAGAAGAAAGCTCAAGAATATTTTTGGAATACCAAAATATTCAGAACCCAAACAGGCAAAACTCACAATGTTTTATATCCACTAAAACATTACCAGGCATGCAAAGAAGGAAAGTATGACCCACAATAAGAATAAATATCAGTGGAAATGGTTCCAGAAATGATGCATATGGTGGTAGAATTAGAAGATAATAACTATAAAACAGTTAGACAACAACATCGCATATGTCTTGAAGCTATAAAAAAGATTAAACATAACATGTTCAGAGACATAGAAAAGATAATAAATAAACAAACCAAACTTCTGGATATGAAAAGTATAATATCTGAGATAAAGAGTATACTGGGGGCTGGCCGAGTGGAGTGTTGGTTAAGAGCTGGCTTGGGACACCAGCGGGCCTGGTTCGGATCTCACATATGAGGGCCAGTGACACTGCCCTCTACAGCTAAGATGGTGAACAACAGCTCCACCTGGAGCTGGGCTGCTGTGAGTCCCCAGGACAGCATAGCTGCAGCCCCTGCTGCAGTGGGCTGCCATAGGCTACAGTGAATGGCCCGCAGCCAGTGTGAGCTGCCAAGTGCCGCTGTGAGCGGCTGTCCGAGGCCGGCAGCTGATCTGCCTCACCCGGGAAGAGTGCAATGATGATACCAACATGGGCCAGTGAAGCAATGTCCTCCACAACTAGACTGAAGAACAAAAAGAACAGCAACTTGTCTGGTCCCCTTCCCCATCTCCCCAACGCTGTTCCCCTCCCCCAATTCCCCAATAAAATCTTTAAAAAAAAATGTATACTGGATTGAATTAATTGAAGGTTAGAAATTAGAGAAAAAAAAGATTGGTGAATTTGAAGACTTAGCAATAAAAACTTTCCAAAATAAGACCCAGAGAGAAAGAATGAGAGGGAAAAAAAAAAATCAGTAAATTCTGGGAGAACTTAATGCAGCCTACTATACCTTTAATTGGAGTCTCTAAAGGACAAGGGGGGAAACAATGAAATATATATATGTATATATACACAGGGTGCCTGAAAAATATAAACACATTTTAAGAAAGGAAAGCTGTGTTAAAATTCTCAACATATACCAATAACAAAAAATAAATACGAGTCATGTTTGACTTCTGCAATTACACAGGGTGCTCAAAGTGGTTACCATCAGCATCCAGACACTTCTGATTACAGCAAACTACTGCTTGAGCAACGTTGACCAAGTGTCCACCTGTATAAATTTTTTGGCACCCCCAATTTTCTATATATAAAATACACATTCTAATAATTTGGTGCTAATAATTTATAATAGGACCAAAAATGTGAAATACTTAGGGTAAATCTAACAAAGGATGTGCAGAATGTGTATACTGAAAATTGCAAAAATTTGGAGAAAGAAATTAAATTCTTAAATAAAAGAATAGATATACATTGTTCATAGATAGACTCAATATTGTTAAGATGTCAATTTTCCCTAACTGATCTATAGATTCAATGCAATCTCAATCAAACTTTGAGTAGATCATTTTGTAGAAATTGATGAGTTGATTCTAAAATTCCTATGGAAATGCAAAATGTCTAGAATGGACAAAATAGCTTTGAAAGAGAAGAACAAAGTTAAAGAACTTTTACTAACAGACTTTAAAACTTTCTATAAAGTATGGTGATCAAGTAAGTATGTTATTGACATTAAGACCAATGGAACAGAATGGAATTCAGAAACAGACATATGTGGTCAGTTGAGTTTGGGTAAAGTTGTAAAGGTCATTCTGTGGGAAAATAATATTTCAACAAATGCTACTAGAAAATTTGGATACCCATATGCAAAAATATGACATTCGATACATCACACCATGTGCAAAAATTAGCAAAAAAGACTAATCATGAACCTAAAACTAGTACGTCCAGAAGAAAACATAGGAAAAGTCTTTGTGATATTGGTTTAGGCAAATTTTCTTAGAGATGACACCCAAACCATGATATATAAAATATGTAAAATAACAAATTGATATTTTTAACTCCAAAGTTAGTAAGCTTTGCTTTTCTAAAAGCAGCCTTAAGAAAATGAAAGTACAAGCCACATTTTGGAAGAAAATATTTGCAAATTATATATAATAAAAGGCTTATATTCAGAATATACAAAATATTCTCAAAACTCAATAATATAAAAACCCATAAAAATGGACAATAGGTCTAAACAGACACTTCATCAAAGAAGCTATATGGATGAACACATAAAAAAAATAGTATACATCATTAATTATTTTAAAAATACAAGTGAAGGGCCGGCTGCGTGGCGAGGTGGTTAAGAGCTGGCTTGGGATGCCAGCGGCCCTGGTTCGGATCCCACATATGAGTGCCAGTGACACTGCCCTCTCAAAAGGAAAAAATTAAAAATAAAAAAATAAAAAAATACAAGTAAAACCACAATGAGATATTGCTGTACATTTGTTAAAATGTTTCGAGTTAGATTGACCATACCAAGCATAGGCTAAGATATAGATCTTGTAGGGTTATGTGGAGGTAACCTATTGCATCTTTAATTTCACATTGTAATATTTCATTGCTAGAATATGTAAATACAACTGATTTCACATTTGTATCCAAATTGTCTTATTTCTAGCAATTTTGGGGTAGATTCTATAAGATTATCTGTATCCACCTGCTACTTTTGAAAGGATTTTGAGGCTTTCTCTAGGCTTATCTGTAAATGTGGTATGTTTAATTAGTGATACTGTCAGGGAAACATAAAGGACAGTGGTAGCAACTATGTACCTAGTTTTAGTAACAATTTACCCCAACTCCCCCTTTATATAAATAAGAAAATTAGGCCTCAGAGAAGTGAAGTGATGTGTTCAAGTGTGGTAGGATTAAACCAAAGCCTATGCCTTCTTACACCATTTAAACATGGTGTTTACTATGTTTCCCACTATCTCCTCATCAAAGCGCTGCTGAAACCCCATTTCCTTCAGAAGTCATTCAAGCCTAGTCTCTTCAAATAGAATTCTTTTCTCCTTTCTTTATGGATAAATAGCCCTTAGGTCATATTGGTATCATGACATATATCTTAGTATCTTTTTTCTAATTATTACAAGGCGGTCTTCTTAGAGGGAAAGAACTACATTATAAATGACTCATAAACCTAAGGTAATATTCCTCATAGAGACATCTAAATGGTTAAAAAAAAAAAAGATTAAAGGGCTTTAATCACACACTACCTTATCACCTATTCATTTTCATGTCTTATCTCTATGTTTTTTATAATTCTCACTCCTTTGCACTAATTCAAATGTTTTAATATAGTAGGATGTCACCAAATACGCAAGTAATTCTTAAATATTCAAACTGTAAATTCTTTATGAACCAAAGGGTTGAACCTTTAATGTTAGAAAACCTGTACTGAAACAGGCTACTAAGACATATTTTTAGGCACGTGACTTTCCAATGGCAGGAAACATGAGCTTGGGCAGATAAATCATCTGTTTCACCTACTCACAAACCTTCCTGCCTTGGATGCCCTTTGCAAGTGTGTCCTGTGGGCTACAATTTTCATGACTTAATGGATATTATGTAATAATAATATTTTTTTTACAAAATAACAATAATAAATGATACATTAACAGTTACATTTAAAGTAAGGGAATCGTACTTTTTGCAATAAAACTAGCAAAACTATATCACTGGCATACATGATCAATTCCATTCATTTCTATGGGAGAACCTTTTAATATAAATGTATGCAATCAGATATTTGAAATATTTAAAATCAGCGCTGACTCCATATTGAAAATACAAAGGAGTGCACAAAAGATACCCTAGTTTATAATGTAAATAAAAAGAATTTCTACAACTGACTAAAGACCATATTTTGTTTTGCAAGACCACATATGCATGAGGAAATAGAATATCTATCCAGACAAATGACAAAAGTATACCCCCATGGTACTCCTGAGCTAAACTTTGTTTCAGGGTATCAGGTATCTGTGCATTTATTTTTTACCAAAGCTAGGAGCTGACTTTTGTCATTGCCTTCACAACATCCTCAGAGAAAATTTAGCTGTAGAGAGCCAGTGAAGGAGTTGTAAGACACATAGACACTTACTTAATCAGTGTTAGCCTCGTTCTTCCCTTTCCACTAACCTCCACGTGTGCAGCTCTCACACATAAAACACATGAAAATCAATTTCTCTGTAGTTTAGTTTGGTAGAAGGAAGATTGGCCTTGTTAATAATAAATCTGGGGTTAAGTCTTGGTTTCCCCTACACTTAAAATCTATGACTAGACAAATTACTTAACCTCTCTACTTTCCTTGTTTACAAAGTGTGGATAATAACACCTGTTTTGCATGTATTGTGAGACTTATAATAATCCCTAACATTAATGATTATAAATGATAATAGTAGTGTATGTTTTTGTGTATATGGGACCTAATGGAATGTTTTAAAAGATTACCTGGGGAATCAGTATTTCATTTTGATTGCTATTTTGCTCTCTGTCTCTAGCCCTGCAATGTTATAGCATTTGCTTTTATTGGCCTTTGAATGGAATAGCATTGACCTATTACAATGTTTGTGAGTTTTCAGTTACTAAGTAAATTTACTCCTTTTTATAGTGCAGGTGCCAATGCACAAGGTCAATGACTACATTACAAACTCCCTATGTGAAAGCTATTGAACTGTAATATCTGTCACTAAGTACAGTGGGAAATGATTTGACCTTTCCTTGAGTAGTAGTTACTGGATCAAATTATTTTTCAGCTTGAAAATAATTGCAGATCTCAGCTACCCATTAGGCCACTGCCATCTGAATTCACACCAATGTTTCATCTTCTCGTTGCCACCATTGGTAATCATAAGCAGCAGCACACAAAATGTGCAAAAGCAGCATGCAGTGATCAGATGCCAAGAGGTTTTGGATTCCAGTGACCTGAATTGAAACTCTGGCTCCTTTTCTGTCTTACTGATTGGATTACTTCCCTATATCTTAGTCAATGTAACTTCCCTATATCTTAGTACTAATGTATTAAATGAAGTAATATATTTTAAAAATTCTGTTGTTTAGTTTTAGTTCCAACATGTAAAAGAGCTTGGAAGTCACTGCTCCAAGACTTTGTAACAAAAAAAAAAGTTGGACACACACTTTTCTTGGACTCATCAGAGAGCTGAGGTTGCTGACAAAACTTCACCCTAAAATCTGGAGAGAGGCACATTTAAAGAGACACAGGTGAGATCTGTTTACCTGGAGCAGAATTCATTGGGACCATAAATTGGTAGAAACACTGAAATGACAATTGTGATGAATTGCCAGAGGATGAGTATGGACTAGTCTGAGAGTAAAAATGTCCTGGTATCTGCAGCCTTACAAAAGCCCCTATACTTTCTTGGGATTTGCCTCCACGAGCTCCATATGGTTTCCATAAAGAAGATCTAAGAAAGCAAGAGAAATCCCCCTCTTGCGAGTGGTTCCCTCGCAAGAAGGAAGAATAATTGTTGTGAAATACATCCAAAGTCTTTTTTCATGGCAAAGAGCTACTCTCTAGCAGAATGGACTTGCCTGAGATTTATCCTCAGTGGGAGAAGGAAAATCCTTTCACTCCAGTCCCCCCTCAGCCTTCTTGTCACAGCTAATGGGGTGGGGAAACATTTTCAACAAGGGTCAGGGCTTCCTGGAAGTAGATTGGTAATACTGCAGCCAGGTAAGGGCATAAGAAGCAGAGGGAAAAAAAGCTATAATTGAGGAACATTTGTGAAGGTCACAGTGCCAAGATACAGGCCCACTAAAAGACCGAGATTTAATTGCAAGATTATGGAAACTTCCCTCTCTCCCACATGTTAGTGCCATGTCAAGAAGTATCCAGTAAAATAATAATGGATTTCAGCTGAAAAACTACATGAAAAACTTAGAGAATATCTCTAAGAAGGAATACTTAAGGAAGATCAAAGTCAGGAAAAAAGGCACAGGAAAATTTAGAAGCCTGTAGCATCTATAGCTATAGGAAACATTAAGCATAGTTTAACACCTAGCCAGATTAACTAAATCCTTACACTGAAAATCTACCTCAGTTTCTATCACCCAATACAGTGTGCCTATCTTTTCATAAAAAAAACTATACAGCATGCCAAAGGAGGAGGAAGGGGAAGGCAAGAGGAGGAGGAGGGGGAGGAGGAGGAGGAAGAAACAAAGTAAACATTAAAACTAAACTCAAAAATGGCAGATGTTGGAATTATCAGACAGGGAATTTTAAATAACTATGATTAATATGATAAGAGCACTCATGAAAAAAGGTAGGCAACATATAAGAACAGATAAGTAACATAAGCAGAGAAATGAAAACTCAAAAAAATAAAAAGAACCAACAGGAAATGCTAGAATTAAAAAACATTTTAATAAAAATGAAGAATGACTTTGATGGGCTCTTCAGTAGATTGGACACAGCCTAGGAAAGAGTTATTAAACTTGAAGATAGGTCAATAGACACTTTCCAAACTGAAATGTAGAGAGAAAAATAAAAAATAAAAAAGCATAGCAGAACATACAAGAATGTGGAATGATACCAAAAGGCATAGCATACACATAATTGGAATACTAGAAGGAGAAGAAAGAGAAAATGAACAGAAGAAATATTTGAAGTAATAATGGGTGAGAACTTTAGAAAATTAACAACAGAGACCAAACTACAGATCCAGGAAGTTCAGAGAACACCAAGCAAGATAAATCTAATGCATGAGAGCATGCACACAACACACACACACACACACACACACACACACACACACACACACACACTCATGCAATCCTAGGCATATCACATTGAAACTTCAAAAAAAACAAAGAAAAGAGAAAATTTAGAAATAAAGCAGATGGGAAAAAATATCTTACCTATATAGGAAAAAGGATAAAAATCACAGTGGACTTCTCATCAGAAATCATGTGAGTAAATAGAGAATGGAATGAAATATTTAAAGTATTGAAAGAAAAATAAACTACCAAAACTAGAATTACATATCCAATGAAATTACCTTTCTAAAGTTGAATAAAGACTTGCTCAGACAAAAACTGAGCTGAGGGAATTTATCACCAGTGGATCTTCCTTGCAAGACATTTAAAAGAAGTCCTTGACCAATATTATTAATGAACATTGATGCAAAAATCATCCACAAAATATTAGCAAACTGAATCCAACAATGTATAAAATTAATTATGCACCATACCTAGTGGGTTTTATTCCAAGTATGCAACACTGGTGCAATATTTGAAAGTCAATTAATGTAATCCATTAAATAACAAGCTAAAGAAGAAAAATCATGGGATCATATTAACAGGTGAAGAAAAAGCATTTGATGAACTCCAACACCCATTCATGATTTAAAACTCAATAAAACAGAGAGGGGAACTTCCTCGACTTAATAAAGAACATCTACAAAAGTCCTCTAGTTAATATATTAATTATGAGAAACTTGAAGCCTGCACCCCCCCACCCCACCCCCACCCCCAAGGATCAGGAAAAAGATAAAGATGTCCTGTCTCACCACTTCTATTCAACATTATACTGGAAGTTCTAGCTAATGCAATGAGATAAGAAAAAGAAATAAATGGTATACTGATTATGAAGTAAGAAATGTAACTGTCTTTTTTGCAGGTGACATGATTGTTTATATAGAAAATCCTAAAGAATCAACAAAAACTTATGGAACTAATAAGCAATTATAGCAAGATTGAAGGATATAAGGTTAATATATAAAGCAATTGCTTTCCCATATAACAGTAAAAACAACTGGAATTTAAAATTAAGAATACATTGTTTACATTAGTCCCCTCCCCAGTACAATACTTAAGTATAAATCTAACAAAATATAATTAAGATGTCATGAGGAAAACCATAACACTCTGATTTAAAAAATTAAAGAACATCTAAATAAATTGAAAGGTATTTCATGTACATGGATAGAAAAACTTGATATTGCTAAGATGTCAATTCTTCCCAATTTGTTCTCTAGATTCAATAGAATCCCAATCAAAATCCCAGCAAATTATTCTGTGTATATTGGCAAAAATTCTAAAGCATCTTTATTTATAATTGACAAAACTTAGAAGCAACCAAGGTGTTCAACAAATGAATGGATAAACTGTGGTGAAATCATACAACAGAGTATAATTCAGTGATAAAATGAAATGAGATATCAACCCACAAAAAGACATGGAGGAAGCTTAAAAGCATATTTCTAAGTGAAAGTAGCCAATATGAAAAGGCTACATACTGCATGATTTCCCCTATGTGATATTCTGGAAAAAGCAAAAGAATAAAGACAATAAAAAGATCAATGGTTACCAGGGGTTCGGGGGGGGGGGGGGATGCAGGGCAGAAGGGAGAAATGGAGCAAAAGGGATTTTTAGGACAGTGCACTATTCTGTATGATACTGTAATAAGGAGTGCATGACATACATTTATCAAAACTCATAGAATTGTACAACAGATGAACCTTCATGTAAACCATGGACTCTGGTTAAAAGTAAAGTACCAATATTGGTTTATTAACTGTGACAAATGTCCCATACTAACGTAAGATCTGAATAATAGGGGAAACTGTGTGAGATGGATGGGAACTCTGTAATATCTTCATGACTTTTCTGTAAATCTACTATTCTAAAATAACAATGTTTATTTTTTAAAAATACCTGTGTTTCAAATATAATAGGTTTTCAAGAAGTATTACTTCCTCTTTACCATACATACTATATCATACAGAGACCAGTTCAATTCAGTGCTCTTGTTGTTGTTTGGGATGATGGGGAAGGGAATTTTCTAGTGAATTACATATAAAATTTAATAATGTATAATCACATAGTATAAAGAGATATTAAAAGTTTAATGATAGGTGAATCTCTTAAACATAATTTAATTTTTTTTTGATGATTCAGATGGCACTCAGGAATTTTTGAAATCCTCTAAGTCATCATTATGACATCAATTATTTCTGTGACAGGCAGAATTTCACTAATAGACACTTCTTATTGTGGGAACGCCAATTTTAATTTGTTTAGGAATGTGAGTTCATCAAGAGAATTCTGGATTTTTAAAATTATACACATGAAAAATCAATCAACAGAAAAAATAAACATAAAGGTCACTACAAGAACACTCTATTTTGGGAAGTTAACTGTGTTAACATTTCCCTATATTGGTTAGTTGCCAGAACTGAAAGAGCTGAGCAAAGGATTTAAAAACTAGAGACAGTCAGAAATAAATAGGAAAGCCATTCTTGTCATCTTGGGTAAACAAAGACACACAGCTTGCAGATTTTGCCTGAGTCTATGTTGAAACAGGCTAAGTCATGAGGATGTTCTTTTCGCTGCCAATAACATGCAGGATTCCTTTGAATAGTTCAATGTGCAGGGTGAGAAAGCTCTTTGAACTTTAGCTAGTCCCCTAGGATGTCTTGCTGCTATGTGTGATAACCTGGTGAGTGTTTATCCCTGCCATAACATAAGAACTCATATATTTTTCCAAAGAGGATTTTCATTTTTTTTCCTGTCTGAATACTGCAAGAGTACAAAAAAGAATGTGAATGTGGAGCATGGAATAAACTGGATAAGCAAGCAGAGGCATTAGGCCCATGTGAGAACTAAAGAGGATTACATGTGCTGCCATCTTTTAGACCTCCAAAACCCAAAGTTTTGTTGTTGTTGTTATTGTTTTTGTGCATTTGGAAGTAAGATTTTAGCTGAGAGGAAAACTGTCATAGAATTCTGCAAGTCTAGGGATGGTTAGATATATGGAGAAAAGAAACTAGCAATATCTGTGAGGTTGTACTGATTTAACAAGATCTTTGTAAATTATAAAGAACCTTAATCCCATTTACCAACCTGAATGCATTTGACCAAATACACTGATCCTATTGTCTCTATAAAATGGTGCTAGGATTCTCTTGTCTGTTCCAAAAAGAAAAAAGCAGAGATTTGATTAAATGGAAACAGATTATCTCATTTCTCCAAGTCATATATTTTCGGTCCTTTATGATGTCCATTTTAGTGTGAAGGAATCAGAGGAATCAGTTCTTCTACAAACATCAGTTATAGAAAGACAGCTGCATTTCTTTTAGTAAAAAACAAACAAAAATTAAAGATTATCTCTTTAGCTAAGCAGAAAATCTATAATAGTTAATGTTCTGCTTTGCTCTAGATCGTGTTCATCCTTATCCCAAGCCATCAGAAGCAACAAAATAACTTTGCAGACATTTTGATGGGAGATCGTTTCACCATAAAATGTTATTTGGACACCACAATTAAAAATTTAAAGTCTATTTAGCTCAAAGTCAGATAAGCTGCTGACCATAAAAACCAATGCTCTATGAACCTATAGACACAAAAAATAAGACTATCTTAGTGACTAAGCCAATATTTAAAACTATTAATAAATCTTTCTTAGACTACCTTGCCATTTTAGATAAGGTCTGTATCATCATCCAACTTAGTGTTGAAAAAAGCTAATTAAATCAACAAATTACCAAGACCCCCCCCCACCTTTTCTTTTACTGCTCTAATTAAGGATTTGACACTGTTTATATTCTAAGCCTATTTGAATTAATACAAAAAAAAATCTTACCATGCTTGTACAATCAGTTTTTGCTTATCTTTTTCCAATTTTCTTGGATATCAGCTTAAAAAGCTTTTGAAATTCAACATCAGCAGATATATTTGGCAGTCACTTTTTCCTGAATACTATATAATAAGCCATCTCATTTTGTTTTAACTTGGTTCAGGGCTTTTTCATTATGAATATCTATGCTAAAAGAGAGAATATGACTTCGTGAAAAGATCAAAGAATTTGTAATAGGAGAGATTTGGGTTTAAATCCTAGCACTGTCACTTCTGAGCTATAAGACTGTAAGGACGACTCTAACTGGTTTCCTCATCTATAATATGGTGACAGTGACTTCTGAGGGTGAATGTGAGGATAATTTGAGTTCATGTGTATGTCATATTAGCATGATGCCTGGCATAGCATAGGTACTCATCATTTGGCAGTCGTTAATCCACTGTTGGCTGGAATTATATTCAAAATATTCAAAATCAGTGTGACACAGGCACATCCAAACAGTATGTGTATGAGTGCCAACCTTACAAACTGAGACTGTTCTCAGTTTGTACTAGCTGAATATCAGCCCCAAGTGTTAGGAAGTGGAAGGGAATAACGTTGGCAAAGGAAGTTGGAAGAAATTTGATAAAGGCCTCATTGTATATTTAGGAAAGCACTTAAGATCACCTCTCTGGACCCTTTCCCACAGGCCAAAGTGCAGCAAACTGCAGCCCAGAGAGCAGCGTCTGACCCAAGATCACACAGCTTGAGAACTGGATTTTAAAATGTATCTATCAGAGGGCCAGCCGAGTGCTCACTTGGTTAAAAGTGGCCAGTTCTGAGCAACAGCGTTGCCGGTTCGATTCCCACATGGGCCAGTGAGCTGCGCCTGAGCTGAGCTGCTGCTGAGCTGCTAACAGGTGGCCGGATGCTCAGTGGTTAGAGCTTGCATTCTTAGGAACAAGGTTACCAATGACTCCTGCATAGGATGGTGGGCTGCATACACCTGCAACTAAGATTAAACACGGCACCTTGAGCTGAGTGATCTCAAGCTGCCAACAGCCGGCCGGATGGCAACTGGGCTTGGAGCTGAGCTAGCTGTGCCCTCTACAACTAATATTGAAGGACAATTTGGCTGTTCCCCTTTCCCAATCCCCAACATTATTCCCCTTCCCCAATTCTCCCAATAAAATCTTAAAAATAAATAAATAAATAAATAAATAAATAAATAAATAAAATATGTCTATCAGACTCCAAAACCTTTGCTTTCTCTGCCACACTGAGGTTGTTGACTTTATCTCTGTGCATCTTCCAGATTCTGAGATGGTACTTCAGGGTCCTGGTCCAGTCTATTTCAAAATTGTGTTCCTTGAATCACTAGGTTTCTGTGGGAATGATTCAAGTTCTCCGACAAAGCTTTAGTGGGAGCTGAGAGGCCAGAGCTATGTGTCTCCTGGAACATTGCTCTGCCTTCAACCAGAACCTTCATCTCTTCCTTATACTGAGATTTCTTGTTAGATTTCATTTAAATAAAAAGGTTTTATTGCTTTAAAACAGGAATGTTGAAAAGTCCCTGTTGTATCCCAAACTTAATCCCTTGTTCCTGCTTATCTCCAAATAGAATCTCAGCCTAGGTCTTTGTACACTCAGATTTTTCAGCTTTCTTTGGCCTGGATCTCTGGTCACTATTTGGCTAACTCTTGTGCTGGAATTTGTACTTGACTTAGATTTCAGAGAATTCACCTCAGTTGCTCTCTTATGTGTGATTCTAAGAAAATACACTCTAACTCTGTTTTTCTACTCATGACTTATGTGACACGGGGTCCATTTTCCCAATTTTCACTGCCTCTGGCTTGATCTTGAGCTACACAACTCATTGGCCAAGACTCTGGCTTTACATTTAGCTTTAGCTTTTCTTGGCTTATCAATATCAAAGACAGTACATATTTTATAATTTCCCGCCTGATCTGGGAGCTATCGTGTTCAATGCTTTAAAAGTAACTCCTTATGGTGAAGATACCACCTGATGGAATTCAGGTTTTTGACATCGTGGGTGGTCTTTTCTTTCTTTCTTTCTTTCTTTCTTTCTTTCTTTCTTTCTTTCTTTCTTTCTTTCTTTCTTTCTTTCTTTCTTTCTTCCTTCCTTCCTTCCTTCCTTCCTTCCTTCCTTCCTCTCTTCTCTTCTCTTCTCTTCTCTTCTCTTCTCTTCTTCTTTCTCTCTCTCTCTCTCTCTCTCTCTCTCTCTCTCTCTCTCTCTCTCTCTCTCTCTCTTTCTTTTTTTCCTGCAGACCTCATTTTGTCCCCTGCCTATGACATGACTCAGACTCTAATGATCACTCCACTGAAATCTTGACTTGCTCATGCTGGGTGCATCTGATGAGAGGGGATGTGCAGGGAGTATTTGTGATGGCAGCTGAGACTGCTGAGGTGTGAACGTGGACACTTGAGAGATCACAGACATGCCGACTGTCATCCATCCAGTGCCTGCCACAGAGATCACCCAGCTCATGGCCAACTCCCACCTGAGCTACCACACTGATTGGTTCAATTAAGTTCATGGAAGCTGTCATTAGTGGATAAATCAGCACCTGGCTCATGAAGCATTGTAACAGATGGGGAGGGAGCTACTATGCCCACAAAAGCTGCTCACCCACAACTGCAAGTTGGGGTCCCTCCCACTCTCTGTACTTGCCCATCTGTCAATCCTTAATACGTGAAATTCATAGCATGTACTTTTTACAGCACCTTAGCTGTCAAAACAAATCAGTATTTTTTAATTTTCTGTGCAATAATTTTTTCTTTTTATTATTTTTATTAGTTGCAGGTGTACAAACAACATAGTGTTTAGACATTTATATATCTCAAAAGTAATAACCCAATAAGTCTACTACCCATTTGAAACCCTGCATAGTTATTAGAACATCATTGACTATATTCTCTATGTTGTACTATCTCCATGACTACTTTTTAAAATTATAGTTGGCATTCAATATTATTTAATATTAGTTTTAAGTGTATGGTGTAGTGGTTAAATATTTATATAATTTGTGAGGTGAACCCCCTGATTAGTATCCATCTGACACTATTCATAGTTTTTCCAGTGTTATTGACTATATTCCCTACACTGTACTTTACATCCCCAAGACTATTTTGTAACTACCAATTTGTACTTAATTCCTTCACCTTTCTCCCTCCCATCTAACAATCATCAGTTTGTTCTCTGTATCTATGGGTCTGTTTTGTTTTGTTTTTTGTTTTATTGTTTATTTTGTTCTTCAGAGTCCACATATAAATGAGATCCTATGGTATTTGTATTTCGTCTGACTTATTTCGTTTAGCATTCATTATACCCTCTAGGTCCATCCATGTTGTCACAAATAATAAAGATTTTTTTTTTATGGCAGAGTAATACTCCATTGTACATATGTACCACCTCTTCTTTATCCAGTCATCTATTAATGGACACCTAGGTTGGTCTGTATCTTGGCTATTATAAATAGCGCTGCAGTGAACATAGGGGTGCATATATTTGTTTGAATGAGTGTTTTGGATTTTTTGGCTTAGTATCCAGGAGTGGAATTTCTGGAACATAAGATAGTTGTATTTTTAATTTTTTGAGAAACCTCCATACTATTTTCCATAGTGGCTGCACTATTTGCAATCACGTCGGTGGTGCACAAGAGTTCCCTTTTCTCTACATCCTCGCCAACATTTGTTTGTTGATTTATTGATGATAGGCATTCTGACAGCTGTGAGGTGATATTTCATGTGGTTTGTATTTACATTTCTTTCATGATTAGTGATGTTTAGCATCTTTTCATATGTCTATTGGCCATCTGAATATCCTCTTTGGAAAAATGTCTATTCAGGTCATCTGGTCATTTGTTAATTGGATTGTTTATTTGTTTTGGTGTTGACTTGCATGACTTTTTTAATAGATTTTGAATATTAACCCCTTATCAGATGTATCATTGGTGAATATCTTCTCCCTTTCAGTAGGATGTCTTTTAATTTTGTTGATGGTTTCCTTTGCTATGCAAATACTTTTCAGTTTGATGTAGTCCCATTTATTTATTTTTCTTTTGATTCCCTTGCTCAAGGAGATATATCAGTAAAAATATTATTAAGGGTAATGCCTGAGAGTTTAGTGCCTATGTTTTCTTCTAGGAATTTATGGTTCCATGTCTTACATTTAAGCCTTTAATTCATTTTGAGTTCATTCTTGTATATGGCATAAGAAGGTGGTCCAGTTTCATTTTTTTGCATGTATCTGTCTAGTTTTCTCAGAATCACTTATTGAATAGTCTGTGTATATTCTTACTTCCTTTGTCATAGATTAAATGATCATATAGGCATGGATTTATTTCTGGGATCTCTATTCTGTTCCATTGATCTAAGTGTATATTCTAAGAATATACACTGAGTAAAGTCATACTCAGTGTATATTCTTACTTCCTTTGTCATAGATTAAATGATCATATAGGCATGGATTTATTTCTGGGATCTCTATTCTGTTCCATTGATCTAAGTGTCTGTTTTTATGCCAATACCATGCTGTTTTGATTACTATAGCTTTGTAATATTGTTTGGTATCAGGTAGCATGACATCTCCAGTTTTGTTCTTCTTTCTTAGGATTGTCATGGCTATTCAGGGTCTTTCTGGTTCCATATAAGTTTTAGGATTATTTGTTCTAGTTCTGTGACAATGCCATTAGTATTTTGATAGGGGTTGCACTGAATCTATAGGTTGCCTTTGGACATTTTAATGATATTAATTCTTACTATTCATGAGCATGGTATATGCTTCTATTTATTTGTATCTTCTTCAATTTCTCTCTTCAATGTCTTATAGTTTTCTGAGGACAGGTCTTTTACTTCCTTGGTTAAATTTATTCCAAGTTTTGTTTTTTTGAGTTGTTTTTTTTTTGATGCAACTTTGAATAGGATTGTGTTCCAATTCTCTTTCTGATAGTTTGTCATTGGTGAATACAACAAGTACAACCAATTTCCCAATATTAGTTTTGTATACTTCTACTTTACTAAATTGATTTATGAGTTCTAATAGTTTTTTGCTGGAACCTTTCAGGTTCTCTCTATATAGTATCATATCATCTGCAAATAATGACAGTTTTACTTCTTCCTTTCCAATTTGGATGTCTTTTATTTATTTATCTTGTCTGCTTGCTGTGGATAGGACTTCCAGTACTACGTTGAATAAAGTCATCAAAGTGGACACCCTTGTCTTGTTCCTGATCTTAAGGAGAATGCTTTTAACTTTTCCCTGTTAAGTATGATGTTAGTTGTGGGTTTGTCATTTATGGCCTTTATTATGTTGAGATATAATTCCTCTATCCCTACTTTACTGAGAGATTTTTTTTTCATAAATGGATGCTGGATTTTGTCAAACATTTTTTTCTGTATCTATTGATATGGTTATATGATTTTATTTTTCATTTACTTTATGTGGTTTATTATATTGATTGATTTGTTGATGTTGAACCAGACAGAATTGCATACCAGGAATAAATCCCACTTGATTGCGGTATACGATCTATTTAATGTACTGTTAATTTGGTTTGCTAATATTTTGTTGTGGATTTCTGCATTTATGTTCATCAGGAATATTAGCCTGTAATTTTCTGTTTTTGTAATGTCTTTGTCAGGTTTTGGAATGAGGGTAATGATCACCTTGTAGAATAAGCTTGGGAGTCTTCCATATTCTTGAATATTTTTGGAATAGTTTAAGAGAGTAGGTGTTAATTCCTTCTTGAGGGCCGGCCGAGTGGCTCAGTTGGTTAAGAGTTCGCTCAAGAGTGCGAGCTGAGCTCTGAGCAACAGCTGTTTGAGGCCAGCCCGAGCTTGAGTTGCCGTTGAGCTACCAACAGGTGGCAGGATGGCTCAGCTAAAAAATAAATAAATAAATAAATAAATAAATAAATAAATAAATAAATAAATAAATTCCTTCTTGAATATTTGGTAAAATTCACCTGAAAAGGCATCTAGTGCAGGACTTCTGTTTGTTGGGAGCCTACTGATCACTGATTCAATTTCATTTGTAGTAATCAGTCTGTTCAGATTTTCTGTTTCTTCTTGATTTAGCTTTGGAAGATTGCATGCACGTAGAAATTTGTCCATTTCTTCCAGATTATCCAATTTGTTGGCATATAATGACTCACAGTATTTTCTTAAATTTCTTTGTATTTCTGTAGTGTCCGTTGTTACTTCTCTTTCATTTCTGATTTTATTAATTTGGATCCTCTCTCTCTCTTTTTCTTTCCCTCTATGAGTCTGGTTAAAGATTTTGGTTATTAATTTTTGTTTAAATTTTCAAAGAAACAGCTCTTGGTTTCATTGATCTTTTGTAGTTTTTTAAAGCTCTATTTTGTTTATCTTCACTCTGATCTTCATTAGTTACTTCCTTGTACTTACTTTGGGCTTTATTTGCTGTTCTTTTTCCAGTTACTTTAGATGTAAATTTAGATTGATTATTTGAAATTTTTCTTATTTCTTTAGGTAGGCCTGCATTCCTATGAATTTCCCTCTTAGAACTGATTTTGCTGTGTCCAGTAGATAGTGGGTCATTGTGTTTTCATTTTCATTTATATCAAGGTATCTTTTGGTTTCTTCCTTGATCTCATTGTTGACCCGTTCATTATTTAGTAGCATGTTATTTAGCATTCATCTGTGTGTTTTTCAGCTTTTTTTTCTTCTAATTGATTTCTAGTTTTATACCATGTGGCTTGATATGATTTCAGTCTTCTTAAGTTTATTGAGAGTTGTTTTGTGACCTAACATGTGGTCTACCTTGGAGAATGTTTCATGTGAACTTGAAAAACAAATGTATATTCTGCTGCTTTGGGGTGAAATGCTCTAAAAATATCAATTAAATCCATCTGGTTTAAAGTCTCATTTTAAGGTTGCTGTTGCCTTGTTTACTTTTTGTCTGGAAGATCTATCCATTGGGGTCAATTCAGTGTTATAGTCCCCTAATATGATTGTGTTACTTTTGACCTGGGCTTTATGTTTGTCAATATCTTTTTTATATATTTAGTAGCTCCTTTGTTGGGTTCACAGATGTTTACTAGGGTTATGTTCTCATGTTGAATTGGTCCCTTTATCATTAGGTAATGTCCTTCTTTTTCTCTTATAGACTTGGCTTTCAAGTCTATTTTGCCTGATATAAGTATTGCTATGCCAGCTTGTTTGTTTGTTTGTTTTTGTTTGCATGAAATACCTTTTTCCATCCCTTTGCTTTCAGTCTGTGTATGTCTTTTGCTCTGAAATGGGTCTCTTGTGGACAAGGTATATATGGGTTTTGTTTCCTTATCCATTCAGCTACCCTATGTCTTTTGATGGGAGCATTGCATCCATTTACATTTTAAATGATTATTGATAGGTACATAGTCACTGCCATTTTGTTATTCATATTTTTGATCTTCTTGTGTTTGTTCGTTTTTCCCCTCCTTCTTAAAGAAGTTTCTTTAACATTTCTTGTAGTACTGGCTTGGTAAGTAATGAATTCCATTAGCTTTTTCTTGTCTGAGAAGCTCTTTACTGCTCCTTCAATTTTTAATAATAGCCTTTTTGGGTTGAGTAGTCTTGATTTTAGGCCCTTGATTTTTATCATTGAACATTTCCTGCCACTCCCTTTTGGCCTGCAAAGTTATTGTTGAGAAATCAGTTGATAGTCTTATGGGAGCTCCCTTGTAAGTAACTTGTGTTTCTCTTGCTGTTTTTAGGATTCTCTCTGTCTTTAATCTTCGTCATTTTAACTATAATGTGTTGGTGTGGGCCTGTTTGGATTCATCTTGTCTGGAACTCTCTGCACTTCACTTCCTAGGCCTTTAGTCTATTTCCTTTGTCAGGTTAGGAAAGTTTTCAGTCATTATTTCTTCAAGTATGTTCTTGGTCCCTTGCTTCCTCTCTTCTCCTTGGTACTCCTGTGGTGTGAATTCATTGTGCTAGCTATTGTCCCAGAGGTCCCTTATACTACCTTGTTGGGTGTTTTTTTTTATTCTATTTTTCTTTTTGTTGTTCCATTTGGGTGTTTTCTGCTACCTTGTCTTCTAAATCACTAAATCAATCTTCTGCTTCATCTCATCTGCTGTTGATTCCTTGTACTGTACTGTATTTTTTCATTTCAATTATTGATTTTTTTCATGGTTTCTATGTCTTTATTTATGCTATTTCTTTGTTGAAGTTCTCACTATGTTCCTTAAGCATTCTTACAACCAGTGTTTGTGTTTTGTTTTGTTTTTAAGATTTTTATTGGGGAATTGGGAAGGAAAACAGTGTTGGGGAATTGGAGAAGGGGAACATTGTGTTTTTCCAGGACCCATCAGCTCCAAGTCCAGTTGTTGTCCTTCAATCTTAGTTGTGGAGGGTGCAAGCTTAGCTCTAAGTCCAGTTGCTGCTTTCAATCTAGTTGCCGGCGGGGGAGGGAGGCAACTCCCATGTGGGAGTTGAACCAGCAACCTGTTGCACACTGAGACCATCGGCCACCCATCAGCAGCTCTTGGCTGCTCAACTCAAGGTGCCGTGTTCAATCTTAGTTGCCATGGTGGCGTAGCTCACCATCCCATACAGGTGTTGAACTGGCAAACTTGCCACTAAGAGCAAGCGCCCTCACCAGCAGTGGCAGCTCAGCATGGGCTCAGCTTACTGGCCCATGTGGAAATTGAATGGGTGACTCTGTTGCTCAGAGTTCGCACTGTTAACCAACTGAGCCACTCAGCCAGCCCCTATAACCAGTGTTTTAAACTCTTGTCTCTGTCTGTCTCCTTGTGTTTCCTTCAATGTATTAGGTAGATCTCCTATGTCTTTCAGTCTTTGCCAAATAGCATTATGTAGTAGGTTTCCTGTATGGCCCAATGGTACAATCTCCCTGATCATCTGTGTGTTTTCCAGGAGCATCCTTCATGTGTGTTGTATGTATTCTGGTGTTGTAGTTTGAGCTTTGTTTTTGGTGCATCAGTAGGTGGCATTGACTCTTAGGCTCACTGTCTGTGAGGGTTGGCTATGCCCACAGCATATGATCCTCAGAGAGGGATTTTCCCAAATGGGCTCCTGTGCCTGTTGAGACCCCCCTTTGGGTGTGCCACTTGTGGAATTAATCAGGTAGTGCTCTGGTGTGTTCTGAAGCTGGGCACTGGATATGTTGTTTCTTGTGCCTCTTGGGAAGGACTCTCATACAGGCCAATTTCAGTCATTTGCCTGTGACCCACCCAGTGCTACCTGATAGAAGCTATAAAGCTATATTCAACTGGTTGTTGCCTGTATTGGGCCTGGAGGCATGTGGGGCTGGCCTTGCTGTGAACCAAGGCTCACTGCTACCAGTATTGGGCCTAAGGCAGCTTAGCAGCCTGTTGCTACCCACCGGCTGCCCATAACTCTCAGCTGCTAAAAGGGCTGGGCTGTTTGACCTGGTGTTGAGAGTGCCCCTGTCAATGATGTGTTGGCTGGTGGGGTGGTTTCCTAGGAAATCACGAGGTGTGGCTAGTGGTTTTTACAAAGTTAATGTAGAATCAGTTCTTGTTCCAGTGCTGAGCCTGTGGCTACTCCACAAAATACCCTCAGAACACCATAGCCAGTCACTGCTCACCCAGGGCCCACAGATCCCCGAGATCTGCTTAGAAGGGCTGCAGCATAAGCTAGGGCTGACCTCCCACCACCAAAATTTTCCCAGCCCACTGTGGGCCATCTCCTGCTGTACAAGTCTCCTGCAGCTTGTGGAACAGGACAGGCTGGCTGTATAGGAGCTGAAGGTGTGCTGATGGATGCTGCACTATCTGGACAGGGTGGGCTCCATGGGAGTTAGCAAGGTGGTGCATGCTTGTATAGGTTACCAGACCAATTGGATCTTAGATTTGGCCCTTTGGGGATAAGTTCGACACAGGAAAGATGGTGCCCATCTGTAGGTTACATTTGAGGTGGGCTCCACACACAGATAATGGTGGCTGTCTCTCTAGCCCTTGCTCTGAAGCCTCACAACTCAGACTTTGCCTGTATATCTTTGGCACTTCTTGAGTTGCTGCTCCTTGGTCAGAGCCCTGGGTGAGTGCCTGTGAACAAGTGAGTTTGTGCACAGGCCCTTTAAGAGGATGTCTGGGCTTCCTGTTGTCTTCTGTCTCACCAGGATGGATGGGAATCCTTGCTGATTTCCACTGCCAGATGTTTTGGGGACTCCTCTTCCCAGCACAGGATTCCTGGCCTGGGGAACCCAGTATGGGGTTGGGACTCCTTACTCTTCATGGGGGACCTCTGCTGCTGAAGTGTCTCTCCCAGTGCTCAACCATTACCTGTGGGTTTTGGGTTGGCCCATTTTGCAACTCCATCTCTTCTATTAGTCTCAATATGTCCTCTTCTTTACATTCTTAGTTATAGGGATTCTGTTTAGCTAGTCTTCAGGAGTTTCTTAGGTTGATGGTTCTATAATATAGTTGTGATTTAAATGTGATCATGGGATGCAGCAGAGACAGTGTTTATGTATTCTGCTATCTTGGACATTTGAGTGACCTTCTATGCTATAATGTGCATGGTTTCAATTGACATGTATTCACATTCATTGATCTTTTGCAGGGTCCAATCTCCTAAAAATCTCATTTAGTGGATTTTTCATTTTATTTATTTATTTCTCAGTTCTGGAATTCCCATTTGTTTCTTTTTTTTATTGCTTTTTATTTCTCAGCTGAGATTTTCCTATTTATTCTTTCATCATGAATGAATTTATTTTAAGTACTTATAAATGTCCTTATATATAAGTATTATATAAGTAGAAATATTACATAAGTATATTTTATATATAAGGTCTGACAATTAAATTCATGAACTTATTGCAATGATATCGATATCAGAGGGATTATTCATTATGAATTTGTACCAACTGAACAAACAGTTCACCAAGTTTACTACTTAGAAGTGCTGAAAGGCTGCGTGAAAAATTTAGACAAAATGACCTGAATTTTTCACCAACAATCCGTGGTTCTTGCATTACGACAATGTATGAGCTCAACAGCACTATCTCTGATGGAGTTTTTAGCTAGTAACCAAATAATTGGAATACCCTCCCTTCTCCCCTCATCTGACCTCCAATTACTTGTTTCTTTATGTGAAGAAATATAGAAGAAATATTGAAAAAAAGACATTTTGATGACATTCAGGACATCAAGGGTAATACGACTACAGCTCTGATGGCCATTCCAGAAAAAGAGTTCCAAAATTGCTTTGAAGGATGGACTAGACACTGGCATTGGTGCATAGCTTCCCAAGTGGAGTGCTTTGAAAACAAAGGTGACTGTAGTGATATTCATCAAGGAGGTATGTAGCACTTTTTCCAGGATGAGTTTGCGAACTTTATTGTCTGATCTCGTGTATATACTTTAATGTCCTTATCTGTATCTTTTTCTTGACTGTTTATTCTGGTTATGTGTCACATTTTTCTGATCTTAACATATATGGTAGTTTTTAATTTTATAATAGAAATAGTGAATACTACATTGTTAAAAGAGGGGATTTTAGTTTACTCTTTTAGAGAAGGCAGAATTTTGCTCTGGTAACATGTTAATGTAGTGGAGCATTAGCTTTATACTGTTAAGGCCTTGTTTGAATCTTTGTTAGGGTCTGTCTATCTAGTCTTTATTCTAATGCTAGTATAGCACTATTACTAAGTAGTAGCCCTGCTAGGGTATCAACTGAATAATGCCTAGAATGTTAAATTAGGTTTCTCCACTCCACTCTTTCCACTTTGGCTAATTCCAGCATTATTCCACAATCTCTGTTGAATTCATAGCCTCCTGGCAGCTATTTTCTGCATACCATGCAGAGTTTTACTCTGTGAATATACAGCTTAATATTTGGTCAAAGCCTCTAAGTCAGTGCCATGCAGATTTATGGAACATATTTTATGCACAAAATTCTCTCTTATGTTACCTAATCTTGCAAATACTGGCTGCCTGACTATGTGGATGCCTAACTGTGATATCTGTTTGCACAATTAAATGAGACTACCATGCTCTCTGTTCAGGCTCTACTGCCCTCTTCAGCAATTTGGAAAGTAGGTCTAACTTATGCATTTTTCCTCTTTCAAGCCTTCCTGTGCTGTTATCCAGTGTCTTAAATATGTTACTTCATATATTTTTTTTCCACTTTCTTTAGTTGTTTTTGATGGGTGGGTATTTGCTTAGAGACTTTCTTTTTCAATCTTCCGTTAATCTAGCTAATTGTTTTAGGGAATTGTAGCTAATTTTCTATATACTTCTTGGCTTTCTTATGGGCTGGATAGGGATCTATATCTCATTGAAAATTTTTAAATAGCCCATTTACTTTCAAAATTTCAGTCACCCAAAAAAATCATATCTATAAAAGTGAGATATTGGTGTGGTCTCCCAAAAATCAAGATGGTGATAAAGTGTCTGAGAGTGCTGTTTTCCACAAATGTAATAAAGAATATGATTCTGGAAAGTATACACATTTAAATGCCTCCTCTTTTTTGACATTGAGAGACAAGATCTCTGTCATCTATATTAAACTCGATCATAGAGAATAATTTTGAAAAAAGCTTGATAACTGCTCTTGTGGCTTCTTCTGACTTCAGACATATAAAAAGAAGTTCCATGTTTCAGTAAATAGGCATTAACTTGGATTTTTTTGTTTTTGTTTTTGTGACCCCAGATATCTCAGGAGTTCACAACTTCTAGGTACCATGGTATTGCACGCATTATCCTTATTTGCAATTATTTGTTTACAAGTTACCTCTCCAGATAGTAAGATGAGCAATAAACATTACTTAAGCAGAACCAAGCTTTCATGGACTGAAGGATTTTAGTGCAATTAAGAACTGCCATAGAGCCTAAAACCAGTGCCAAGGTACTGGCCAGGAGACCTAGCTTACCAAGTCTTCAACAAAAGTGCTCTAGGGATACAGAGGTGTCAATAAAATGTTATGCTTTTAAATAAAATGTTCCTATCGCATGTACTCTTATAAAGTACTTTTCCAGAACTAATGTAATTGTTAAGAAAACACAGCGTTTACTCTGAATAACACTATTTTTGTGATGCAGATTCTGCAAAAGTCGACCCCAGCTTTTGAAAGTAATGTGTGTAATTTAAGCAATCAGCAGGACAGATACTTCCTGAAAGTGGAGAATGGTATTGCTTATTGCAATTCTAATAGCAATTTTGCCAAGCTTTGCCGTAGAAAATGATCATTCCAATCATTGTGAATCTTTCTCTGCTATGTTTAAACCAGAAGTAAAGTTGTATATGACTGTGACTCACAAGATGTAATACATACTTGATGCAACCTTGCCTTTCCAGTACTGGTAAGATTAATTTAGAAAATGGAAGAATCAGGCAGCTGGATAATGACTTTCTTCTTTTTTCCCCTCCTTTATCTTTCCTCTTTCTTTTCTCTATGACGTACAAACTTGTGTATCCTTGTAACTTTTCCTACCCAGTTTACCTATTTGCCAGCTAGATAAAGTAAAAGATATTGGGTGATTTTGTTTGTTTGCTTTTTATTTTTATGCTTACAGATGCATAAAATGATAATCAAATGTTAATAAAATCAAAGAACTGTTATGAAACGATTGAATGCTGAGACTAACCTCAACTCAATGTCAATTCATGAAGAAATTAATAAGAATAATTGTGGTGTAGGACATCACCCTAACTTTAAATTTATTACTGGTTTATTTTATATTTGTGTGTCAGGGCTCCACCAGATAAACAGAATCAATAAGCAGATAAACAGTTCTGTCACAGTAAAAGAAAATTTGATATGCTTTGCAATATGTTAGCTCATGTATGAAAAAAAAACTTCTTGATCAATAATTACCAAGTTTGACAAAATTTCCAGACACTTACACATTACCAAAAGCAAGTCATAAAGCTGAAAGAGACGTTTGTAAACTAGATATTGAAAGATTTGTTGCAGGATGTTGGTTTATGGAATTGTGGGACTAAGACAAGTCTGAAATCTATAGGGCAGGCTGCAACCATCGGGAATGAGTCCTAGTTGGTATTCGTAGGTGGAATTTCTTCTTGATCAGGGAAATTCAGCTCTACTCCCAAGGCCTTTCCACTGATCAAATTAGGACTACCCAGATTATCTAGCATAATTTGCATTACTTAAAGTTAACTGATTATGGGCCTTAATCACATCTACAAACTACCTTTACAGCAATACCTTGATTGAATAACGGGACTGTCGCCTAGCCCAGTTGACACATAAAACTAACCATCACCATTTGTGTTACTGCCTTCTTGATTATTCATAATAGTTTAATAATAGAGTCATATCATTTCTTTTTCAATTACGAAGTTGAGGGCCGGCCGAGTGGCGCGGTGGTTAAGTGCTGGCTTGGGAAGCCAGTGACCCTGGTTCAGGTCCCACATAGGAGGGCCAGTGACACTGCCCTCAAAATAAATAAATAAATAAATAAATAGAAGTTGAAAATTATAAATTGGTCTCAAAAATAATTTTCTGAAATTTTTACTGGTCCATAAAAGGCAAATGTCTAGAAGCTGCTGCTGAGGCATAATATTCTTCTTCACATTCCCATTTCACAGATAGGAAATTATTGAGGCCCAAATAGATATTTTATTAATAACTCATGAGTGATATATAGTCATTATTTGTATGGATTTAATTTCCTGTATTGGTTTACCTTGTTACCTTTTAGATTAAACTACATGTCAGTTTTCTCTTGCTGTAAAACATATTATGACAAATCTTATTATCATAGAGTTTCTGTGGGTCAGGAGTCTCAGCAAAGATCATATGTTTAGGGTCTCACCAGGCCAAAATCAAGATGCTGTCTAGGGCTGTGATATTGCCTGGATTTGAGGATACTTTTATAAAATTCATTGGTTGTTGGCATAATTTAGCTCCTGGTGGTTGTAGGACTGAGGTCATTGTCTTCAAGACCTGCCCACTATTCCCTGAAATGTGGCTTTCTCTACAACATGAAACATTGCTTCTTTAAGGCTGGCAGGAGCAAGTCTTTGATAGTTGTAATCATTTTGACTTCTGATCTCTAAAATGTCTGTTAAAGAAATCACCTGATTAGGTCAGGCCCATCAAGTAAAATCTCTTTTTGTTTAATTTAATGTTAACAGATTAGGGGCCTTCAATACATCTACAAAATTACTTCACCTTTGCCATATAATGTAGCCTAATCAGGGAGTAATATCTCATCATTTTTCCAGGTCCCGCCTACAGTCAAGATGAGAGGATTATCTATTGCATGTACATAAAGGGCAGGAATATTGAGGGTCATTTTAGAACTTTTACCTATCACACAGAGTCAATTGCTTTTCAACATCATTTTATTCTTTATTTTAACTTGGGGCAAGGTGAAAGTAAGGAGAAAATTTAATTCATTTCATTCAGTACATTTGTGATGGCACTGAACTGAATAAAATAGGTTAAAATTGGGTTTATAAAAGCAATAATCACCAAGCTTTATTATGTAATGGATTTTGTTCAACTAAATCAATGTGTAATGGAATCTAGATGGGATTAAACTGGAAAAAGTACAGAAACTTTGACAAGATCAGAATAATCATAAGAAAATGAGATATAGATCATGGACTGACAGTTTTGCATCAATTCAGGCTATGAAAGTGGGTAGATGCATTTGCTAAAGGATAAGGCTCTTCTCATTTCACTGCCATTCAAATACACAATTGCTCATCATGAAATTTTTAAGAAATGCAAGGAGGCTGAATCATGATGAGAATAAAAGAGAAATCGATTAGCATATGGGTGAGCTGTACTTGTCTCAAGGTTCAAAGGTCAGGAGTCCATGACTATTCATATCTGCCCCGATATTCATTCTCCTCTCCAGAACTGGATTTACTATAAAGCTCAAGAAACTTAACCATCAGGAACTCTCCCTTGCCCCTTCCAAGGCCTTAGAGGTCTTCTTGATATGTTCACAGAAGTCAGTTTTCATAAAATATTTAAAATAAATAAAATGTTTGGATTTAATAAGTTAAGGCTACTGTCTTTGTCACTTAAACCTCTCCTCTATTATACTTACCTTGAACTGGGAGGCATGGAGGAGATATGAGCAATTTTTGGATATTCTGAAGTATAACTTAAACTGGGGACTTGGGATTCATTGTGATGTATTTATATGGCTCACACTGTGTCAGGGCACAGTTATTACAAATCATGCCAGTATGTTAGTAGTTTCCAGGTATATTCTTAACACCCACGCTGCTAACTCACGCAGATGTATGACATAAACAGTTTGAAAACAAATGTATTAATGAGGCTCAACAACTAAAAGAATACTTAAGATCTGTCACAGTAAAACAAATTTTGATATGCTTTGAAATATGTCAGCTCATGTATGAAAAAGAAAAGCAAAAAACTTGATTGATAATTGCCACATTTGGCACAATTTCCAGATATTTGCACATTACCAAAAACAAGTCATAAAGCTGAAAGAAATATTAGTGAACTATTATTAAAAGTTTTTTTTATCAACCATGCTTAAGGAGAGGTTAAACTATCTTTAGCAATTCTCTGCTTAGTTTCTTTGTAGGAAATATTATAAAACCACTGCTATATCAAGAGGCAACCATTGAGTAGAGAGTCAGATAATAAATGGAAATAATTATAGAGATATGTTACACAATAAAAATATTGTTAAATAACATAAAATAGTTATTTTATGCTTTTGTAATTTTTGTGTTATTTGTCAGAGTTTTAAAAATTAATTTATTTCTTTACTCATTCTAAATAAATATTTAATTTTGTATTCATAATTTTATATTGTTTTTCTTAAACAGGGCCTCAAAATCTCATAAGCCTTCCAAAATCTGGTCTTACCCTAAGCTGTTTTACTTTGTTATCCTAAAGAATACCTTTTATAGAAGGTTAAGACCACTTTCTAATATTTGTGCTATTTTATGATGACTATTTATTTTATATTGACATGGAATGTTTGCTTTTATTTGTTTTTCTTATGCAGTTAGCATTAACCAGCTCTCTAAACTCCTGTGACTTGACTTCTTTAAGTCTCTATTCTCTATTTTGGAAAATTGCATCCAATTTCATATATCACATAGTAGGCCCCAAACAAATGCAACTTGCATTGTTTTTGTCACTACTATCATCATCATTATTCTTGTAAATGGTAGCATTTTAAATAAAGGTTTTCACTTACAGTTGAAGTAGGTTAGCCAAGTAAACATTCATTCAAAAAATGAACTAGGAAGCAAAGATAAAATTAATTTCCTGAATGAATCAGACTTCTTGATAAAAAAAAAGATAAAGATAATTTGACTCTAATCATGAATTACAGTTTATCTCTCCAGTAATTCTCTAAAATGTCTCTTATCTGAGGCAGTGAAATATTCACTCTGGGTATAGACATATTGACTGAATTTATCTCATTAATGCTGTTCAAATACTTGACGTGTTCATACAAATGCAGAAATTGGCTTGGTGAGCCTTCTACCTGATTTTGCAGTGGGGTGGGAAAAGGTCGTGTATGAAGAAAGGCATAAATACTCAAGGGGATTGCTCCAAACTTCAAAAGGAAGATGGACTTAGAAATTTGATCTGTGTCTTCAGAGGGGAAAAGGGCTAAAAACAGCTATAAAATGTACCTATAAAGGAAAATCATTTGAAATTTAAGTCTATAGCTGAAAACATAATCATAATTAGCATTTATGTGGCAATTTGTACTTTTTTAAAATTAAAATTTATTGTGGTGACAATGGTCAACAAAACTACATAGCTTTCAAGTGTACAATTCTGTAATACATCATCTATATATTATATTTATATAGATAGGAGAACCCAGAGTCAGTTCTCCTTCCATCACCATATATTTGACCCCTTTTACCCTCTTCTACCCTCCCCCATACCCCCTTACCCTTTGGTACCACTAAACTGTTGTCTGTGTCTATGAGTTTTCGTTTCTTTCTTTCTTTGTTTTGTTCCTTTGCTGCCTTCAATTTTATATCCCACATATGAGTGAAATCATATGGTTCTCAACTTTTTTCTGACTTATTTCACTTAGCATAATAATCTCAAGATCCATCCATGTTGTCGCAAATGGCACTATTTCATGTTTTCTTATGGCAGAGTAGTATTCCACTGTATACTTGTATATATACCACATCTTGTTTATCCAATCATCTGTTGAAGAATACTTTAGTTATTGCCACATCTTGGCCACTGTAAATAATGGTGCAATGAACATTGGAGTACATATATCTTTATAGATAAATGTTTTATGATTTAGGGGGTAGATACCCAGAAGAATGATTGCTGGGTCATATGGTAATTCTATTCTTAATATTTTGAGAAACCTCCATACAGTTTCCATAGTGGCTGCACCAATTTACATTCCCACCAACAGTGTATGAGGGTTCCTTTTTCTCCACAGCCTCTCCGACACGTATTATTATTTGTCTTGTTGATGGCAGCCATTCTCACTGGTGTAAGGTAATCTCTCATTGTGGTTTTGATTTGCATTTCTCTAAGAGCTAGTGAAGTTGAATATTTTTTCATATATCTATTGGCCGTTTGAATGTCTTGTTGGGAAAAGTTTCTGTTCATATCCTCTGCCCATTTTTTATATTGGATTGTTTGTCTTTTTGTTGTTGAGCTGTATAAGTTCGTTATATAGTTTGGATATTAGCCCCTTATTGGAGGTGTTTGTAAATATCTTCTCCCATTTGGTCTGTTGCCTCTTTATTTTCTTGCTGGTTTCTTTTGCTGAGCAGAAGCTTTTTAGTTTGATATAGTCCTATTCATTTATTTTAGCTTTTACTTCCCTTGCTTTTGAGGTCAAATTCATAAAATCCTCTTAGAACCCAGGGTCCATAAATTTAGAACCTATGCTTTGTTCTATGCAGTTTATTGTTTCAGGTCTTCTGTTTAGGTTTTTGATCCATTTTGAGTTAATTTTCATACATGGTGAGAGATAGCAATCTAGTTTCATTCTTTTGCACGTGGCTTTCCAATTTTCCCAGCACCATTTATTGAAGAGGCTTTCTTTTCTCCATTGTATGTTTTTGACTCCTTTGTCAAAAATTATCTGTCTATACCTATGTGGGTTTTCAATTCTATTTCATTGGTCTGTGTGCCTGTTTTTCTGCCAATACCATACTGTTTAATTATTGTTGCTCTGTAGTATAAGCTAAAGTCAGGGAGTGTGATATCTCCAGCATTGTTCTTTTTTTTTAGTATTGCTTTGACTATTCTAGGTCTTTTGTGATTCCATGCAAATCTGATGATTTTTATGTTCCATTTAAAAAAATGCCATTGGGAATTTGATGAGGATTGCATTAAATCTGTATATTGCTTTGGGTAATATGACCATTTTAACTATGTTGATTCTCCCAATCCATGAATACAAATGTCTTTCCATTTCTTTATGCCTTCTTCAATTTCTTTTTAAAATGTCTTATAGTTTTCAGTGTATAGGTTCTTCACATCCAATTTGTATTTTCTAAGTTGTTTTCACATACATAATGCCATGCCATTCATCCAGAAACGTGAAATAGAGTTGATTACAGGGCATCTGTGATATATTTGGTGATCGTTTAAGAGCTCACACATGGAAACTCATACCTTTTATAATGAAATGACCATACTCTTTCCATCACTGCAATGAGTGGGCACTCATGGTCTCATAATAGGAAATGAGAAAAGAAAAGAAAAAAAGAGTAAGGAGGGGATCAACTAGAGGGTAGATTCTAGTGAAGGTCAAGTAGAAAGTTGGTAATAGAGAGCAACCTACCTGCTGCAGAGTGATGATGCCCATTTTCAATGAAGTGTGGGTTGTGCCCAGTCGAAGTACTATCTCTGGGAATTGTTCCAGGGTTAGGAGGATTGCACCGCTAAATTGAAACAAGTTCAGAAATAAGGCTTTTGAGGTGAATACATGCTTTAACTAGCCTTTTATAGTGTGCCCAAGAGAAGTACTTCCAAGTGAAAGTGGCTTCAAGAGACATTGTGGTTCAGACAGTAACTAAATATTTCTTTAGGTCAATAGTTTTTTTTTAACTTTTTTTCATTTTTGAGTAGCATAACCTTTTTTCCAAAATGATCAGGAGGAGAATTTCAGAAGGTAAAGTAACTATGAGGTTTGGGATTTTGGATATAATACTGCAAGCGTGGACTTCATTCTTTTTTATTTTTTATTTTTTTGACTTGTGTAACAGCCGAGAGAACAAAGCAATTCATCCCTCACAGCATCTAGCCTCTTCTAAGGGAAGGGGACCAGAATTTCAATCAAAAGGGAAAATGTCCCCTTGAAGCAGAGTTGGGAGCCATTTGCACTAATTTTTTAAATAAATATATATAAAATAAGCTTAAAAAATGTGAGCCACATAACAAGTCCAGATGTCATGCCTTTTTTTAAGGTTCATCTATATCCCAGTCTCCATGCCGTCAGTCAAAGCTTTTCCTCTAGATTCACCTGCAGGTCAAATTCCAGCCTAAAGCTTAGGGCTTCTGAGGGAAACACAGACAGTCCTGATCTGTGTGCTCACTAACAAATTGCACAATCTTCATAGTATTCAAAAAAATTATTCTGGGCCGGCCGAGTGGCATGGTAGTTAAGCTCTGGCTTGGGAAGCCAGCGGCCCCGGTTTGGTCCCACATATGAGGGCCAGTGACACTGCCCTCAAAAAAAAAACAATAAAAATTAAAAATTAAAAAAAAAATTATTCAAAAATATAATCGTATTGCTTCTTCACTTAAAATCCTTCAAAATTCCTCAGCAGTTACAGAGTAAAGCCCATGCTTTGTAGCATTGTTTCCAAACTCCTAAAGCTCAGTATTTTATGACAATTATACTATTTATCATGGAAAGATCCTTTTTTCCTGCCTGTCACTACTCAAGAGAATCTCTAACCTTCCAGTAACACCCCAATATCTACTCAATATATAATCATCAGATTAACTTTTCAATCATGCAATGTGTAACCCAGCTGCAAATCTATAAAATGTAATTATGGCTGGCTACATAACATTTTAAAAAACAGTTTAATAGCGATTGAATGAGAAGAGCCATTTTTGTGTGTTTATAATTAACACAATTGCGTGGCTGTCTCCTAGGAAAGCTATAATTTATACATTGAACTAAAGTGTCTGATGAAAAACTCATGCAATAATTACTTTTATGTAAAGGAAATTATGTATAAAATAGTTCATAATGTTGAGCTAACTGCCCATGATTTGTGGTGGCTTTTCACTGCAACCTATGGCCTGAAAATAGGTTAGGAGCACTTCTTTTATTATTATTATTATTATTATTATTATTAATTTTTTTTACACATTTTAAAAAAATTAGTCTCAGGTGTACAGAACAATGTAATAGTTATACATTTCACCCTTCACAAAGTGATAACCCCCCTCCCCCAATCTGTTGCCCCTCTGACATCATATATATCTATTACAATTCCATTTACTCAATTCCCTATACTTGCTCCATATCCCGTGACTATGTATATATATTAAATTATAGTTAACATACAGTATTATTCAGCTTCAGGTGTACAGTGAAGTAGGACCATTTCTTGAAGGACCACCTGTTTCTCCTCCTTCCCTGAAGTGTGGATTCCCTCAGGGTTCAGGTCAAGACTTCAGGAATTTACTGAAATAACTACTACGGGCTTCTCTGCCTCTACTCTTGCCCCTTTAGTATTCTATTTGCTGTGCCAGAACCAGACTGATATCTTTGAAACTACATCAGATCATGTTACTGCCTTGTTTAAATATTCTCTGTTGGCATTCCACTGTACTCAGAATAACAGCTCATGTGCTTAAAATAGCCAATTCCAAAGTGCTGGGTCTTTAAAAATTACAAATGGGGTTATGTTTCAGCATTTCTGGACCGTATCATACAGTTTTTCTACTTAGATCTATTAATATGCTATATCATATTAATACATTTCCTAATAGTGAACAAATATTGCATTCTTTTGTTTTGTTTTGTTGTTTTAGCTGAGCCATCCTGCCACCTGTTGGCAGCTCAGCAGCAGCTCAGCTAGGGCTGGGCATCGAACTGCTGTTGCTCAGAGCTCAGCTCGCACTTTTCAGTGAGCTCTTAACTGACTGACCCACTTGACCAGCCCAAAATATTTCATTCCTATAGTAACTCTTACCTGATCATACATGGGGTTATTTTCTTCTCGTGTTGGGTTCTATTTTAAAAAATGTTTTATTTCATATGTTTATATAAGTGATATGGGTGTGTAACTTTCTTTCTTTCTGAAATCCTTAACAGGTTTAGTATTCATGTTAAGAAGGAATTTGAAAGTGTCCTTCATTTTTAGGCTCTGGAAACATTTATGTATCTTTAGGATTATCCAGCGTTTGGAGATTTGGCAGAACCCCTCTGTGATACTATCTAGGCCTGTGTCTATTTGTTGTTCCTTAATAAATTTCTCTGTTTCTTCAGTGGAAATTGGTTTAGTTAAGCTTTCTATCTTTACTATAGTCTCAATGATATATAGTCTGATGATTTTTAACAGTTTCTTCTGTTTTGGTGATTATTTTTGCCTTGTCATTTCTTATTTTGTATATCTGTGCTTTCTTTTTCTCTTAATTAACTAGTAGTTTGTTTATTTTGTTAATCAAAAACAGGATTTCGATTTATTAAATTGTATCTATTGTCTTTTCTGTGCTCTAATAATTTTGCTTTTGATTTTAATCTTGATGGTTTGTTTTTTTTGAATTACACTGTTGTCTTTTTTCTTAGCATTTTAGTTGGTAACTTAATTTATTGTTTTTGCTATTTTATGGTTCTTGAATTTGCCTATTTATGTTTATTTGAATTTTCCTCTGATCATTCTTTAAATATGTCCCACTTATTCTGAGATATGGTATTTTCTTATTATTAATTTTTAGAAATTCTGTAATCTTGAATTTTACTTCCACTTTCAGCCGTGAGCTGTTTATTATATTTCTCTTTAATTATTAAGTTAAAGGGACTATTTATATTGCTATTAATTTCTAGTTTCATTATATCGTGATCAATTATTTCTACTTTACAGACTTTAATAATGCTTTTCTGTGCCCTATATATGACTAATTTTTGTGACTGTTCCAAGTGCTCTTAAGATGAAGGTATGTTCTCTGTTATCAGGATGCATAGTTCAATGTATAGCCATAAGATTGTCCTCGTTGACTATGTTTCATTTAGGACCCTATGTTCTTATTTACTTCCTGGCCATTTGTTCTACCTTCTACAGAGAGTGGAGTCTAAAATTCTTCTATTATTAGTGTATTTTTTTCTTCGAATCTTTGTTTCTTTTAGAATTTTTATAAAGATAGTTGCTGTCATTTTTCATACAGATGTTCATAACTGTTATATACTCATTCTGAATTGTAGCTTTTAGCATTAATAAAATGACCTCAATTGCACTTGACAATTTTTAATATAAATTATACTTGGAAATCATCAGAGCAATGCTTTTTAATTCCTATTTGCCTAGTATGTATTTGTCAATTCTTTTGTTTCTTAGCCTCTCTGAATCATTTTTTAGGTGTTTCCCTTGTATACAGATTAGAGTTGACTCTTTCTTAGTCAAATTGAAAATAATTGTTCTTTTTATAGATGGCCTATGCCTGTTCACTTTATTGATATGACTGATATATTAAGTCATATTACTTTAAAATCTTCAGATTAGGAAAGACCTTAATGATCATATGGCTAAAACATTTACTGGAAGTTTTAAGCTGTTAAATCAACTCAGAAACTGAATCAGACTTTCTTCTGTGCTACCCAAACTCTTAATTACAATGGTACAACTATGTGTTGATCAACAAGGTGTATGTGTGTTTGTGTGTGTGATATTTTCATGTGCATCTTTTCAGCTGCTCTCCACTTCCCTTCAGTAATATGAGTCCCTTGAACCCAACCATCTGTATGTATATCCTCTTCCCCACCAGTCCTCATTCTGCTGCCATGCTCATACAAACATCTCTAGAATGCCCGGCACATGGTAGGTACCTCAGTAAGTACCTGCTGAATTAACTAGTACACGAATAACTCAGAGGAAGGAGTCTCTAGAAAGTTGATTGTATTTATTAAATTATGTGAATTCATTGTTCCAGTTGCCTGTGGAGTAAAGTTATAGGTATATGCAAGTCATTTATCTTTCTGGTAAGGGCAGAAAATGATCTAATTGTTTTAATGTATCCTGTTTCCATGTAATGGATTCTGCCTGTAACAGTTTCCAAGATCATACATCTATTAAATGTACAGATATGAGCCCATGTTTGCTAAACGGCCCTGCCTGTGCTTTTAACCTTATCACAAAATCACATCTCATTTGAAAAAAAATTTGTACTATTTCCCTGGATCCTCAATATATACATTGCAGTCACACTTGGCATATGACTCAGATCCCAGCCTCAACCTTATTATTTTGACTAATATAATTGCTCTTTACAATGAACCCTGGGAATTTGAAATTATGCTGATTTATTGGCTCCTTAAAAAAGAACTGGTACCTCTGACTTGACAGTGAGAGCTCTCTGGCACGCTTTCTTTCAGCTTTTCATGCTCTGATTTTGTTTCCAGAAAAAAAAACATAGAGATTTTAACTTTTATTTTGGATCATTAATTTCACTAAGTCATTTGAGCAGCAAGGTACTTAAAGCTTCCTCAGCAATTTGAATGAAAGAAGACTTTGAAAGTGCCTCAGTTGAATGCTTCTTATTCTAAGCTGAAAGCTTTCATTAGAAATAGACTACACTGTCCATGGAAGATTTATGAGTCTATGATTCAACCGGGAATGATCTATATAATAATATGTGAAGCTTTCACAAACACGTAGGTAAAAGACAATCATTTTCAAAGTGCCATGCATGATATGAGAAATTTAATTAAAATGAAAACAAGCTATTGGAGGGATGTCTATAGTATTCAAATAGGGTATGACTACCAACCAGGTGGAAGAATTCAAAGTTATAATAAAAACAAAGCAATGATTAAGATTGCTTTAGGAATCATTAAAAAAACAATTAAAATGTTTTTCCTATTATGATTTCATTGTTTAAAATATTTTAAAAATACTGATTAGTAAAAGAAGGGAAAAAAACAATACCCCAGCTGATAAGATTTTGGTATGACAGCATTCTAGAACTTTTTAAATAAATATATATGTAGTGGTCTGCATACTTTGTTGGACATGTGAGCACCTACATCCATATCTGTACTGGGAGGGACGGTCTTCATTTTCTGACTGTCCAGTTTCTGTACCTTTTTTTTTCTATATTTGAGGAATTCCTTACCTTTCTTCTATATTTGAGGAATTCCTTACCTTTCAAGCCTTGGTGAAAAGCTGAACTTGCCTCTGATTATTAGGCTGGAGACATTTGGTCACTTTCCCAGGTTCCCTGGCAACCAGTATGCCAGGAGGTAACCTCAGTTAATCAGATGTATCTACTCAACATAGTTGATCTGGAGATACTGACAAGAGATCATTATTTCTGGCAACAGTAGTGGAAAGAACAGTCCCAGTTTCCACTGATTATAACAGAGACAGTACAAACTACAATTTCCAATATCAATAAGCTGTTTCAGCAAGAGCTGTTAGCCATTCTAGTAGGTGTAAAGTATCCTCTCATGGTGGTATTTCCTAATGACTAATAATGCTGGTTCTAATTTTTACTCTTATGACTAATGTTGTCATGAACAACCATTTGTTAGGTCAATCTTTGAACACATCCTCCTCAAAATTAATTCCTCAGATTAAATTGCCTGTAGAAAGCATTTCAAGACATTTGATATGTGTTTCCAAATTATCTTCTAGAGTGGTACATTGGCTTTGTTGCCTGAAATTCCTACAACCTAGCTAATTTGATTGATTAAAAATAGTTTCTGGTGTTTATAGTCACATGCTAGTGAAAACCAGCCATCCCAATTAGACTTATTGACTTATATCCCTCTCCCACTATGGATATGATGCATAAACTCCTTCAATTGCACTTTTTCACCTGCAATACTATGCAAAATTTTAGCTTCAGTTACAAAGGATCTCTTACTAATGGCAGCCAGCCACTTTCATTCTAGCGCTTATCTGCTGTGGACCCATGCAGAGTAGAGTCTGGCCTCATCGTCTTTAGAATTTCCCATGGCATACACCTTGGGACAGCTATCTCTCAGCTATGCCACAGAATACATGTGTTTACAACTTTGGCAGACACCCTGGCTTTGGCCTGCTGCAGAGATGCAAGCACTTCTGTACCATCTCAGAACCTCTGCTGTGACAGAAAATCTTGTCAGAAAAATGAAAGGCCAGATTGGGATATGGCTACCTGCCTGTGTGATATGTTGGTATCAAAGGGAAACATTTGTAGGCCTCCAAAACTGTCTTTTGGTCCAAGATGGAAAATCTTTCTCCTCATAATACTCATTTTGAAGAAGAATTTTAAAGAAATAAGTGTAAGATCTATAGTTGTTCATATTTTGAAGTGACTTGTAGGTTTTATTTTTTTCTATTTGTAACTGCACACAATAAACTTTGTTGATGACATTACAACTTGCAGTTTCTGGACTTGAATACTTTTAGTTTGTAGGTTTTCCATTTCAACATCTGAGTGCCTCAGTGTTATTGATGAGAGAGTTTTGAGCAGAGAGACCTACTCTCTATTCCCCATTTACTTATTTTTATTCCTTTCCCTTTCACTTTCATACTTTCAACAAATCTCTGATGTTCTCGAGCATTCCATCCCATATAAATTTGGACTAGCATAAATGACATTCTTTTTTTTTGTTGCTCAAAATGATAGATGTGTTTTATAATACTTCAGTGGAATAGGCCAGACTGCAAAAAATACCAGATAAAGATTCCCTGTCCTAAAGCACAAAGGAAATATTCTGAACATCTGATGTCTGACTCCAACATTTTTGGATGTAAAGCAGAGTGTTTAAATTTCTATTGTTCAGAATTTCATATAAAATAAAAATGTCTATAAACTTCCTGGATGGGAATTTTCAACTGTCTGTTTATCCTATTTTCATTCCCACTCTGGACCATAAATTTCTGGATGAAGTAAGTTCATTTTAAAAATTGGAGTGAAGCAAATTTCGTTCTGTATTTATTTTAGAGAACTTTATAGAATTTAATTAAATCATCTGTAGAAAGTAAAGACTTCCAAACATTTAACTGAATGTCAGTAGTGCATCGTGTTTGAGTGTACAGCCTCCCACTTCTGCCAAAAGCTACTTAGTATCTGTCTTAACAAGTTATTTTATCTCCCTGAGCCTCAGTTTTCTGCTATATTAAAAAACAAAACAAAACAAAACAAAAACATTTATTAATGCCAACCTTGACATTGTTATAATGATTAACTGAGATAATTATTTAAAGATGTTAAGTGCATTACATGATCCCTGGTACATAGATGGCTCTCCATAAAGGACAACTAACATCTTGACACATAGTAGGTACTCAATAAAGACTTGCTTAATGATAGAATAGAGTATCTTTCCTAAGAAACCCAAATTAAGAGTAAATTTATTACCTTTCTACATTTTATATAGTGTGTGAAAAAATATCTAGAAGACTTCTTTCTTGCTTGGTGTTTTCCACTGCTGCAGTCTCATGCATTGAGCACTTTACAAACTTCCAGAAAGATTTTCAGTGACGCCATTGCTAATCTTCAGTTACTTTCCAACTGCCCATGGCAGAAAGGTTTCTGCAATAACCTTCTCTGAGGTTAATTACTAACCTGACTGCTGCTGCCTCGTATTTTATTTGCTAGTATTTTACATCTCTTTGAGGAAAGTCATATGAAAAATTGCTGAAATTTACATTCATATATCATTGTAAAATTTTTAAAATACTTCAGACTTGCCTCATGCAATCCTCATGATGGGCCTGTAGTCTCCCATTCATTGATGAAGAAATTGAGATGTCATGAAGTTCTGACTCACAGTTAAATGTCTGTAGAAAGTGGTAGAAGCTGTGTCTCCTAACTCCTGGTTCACTGCCTTTCTCCCCATTTTAACTCCCAGACTCCTCACACTTACCCACAATGCAGCAGTTTCATCCCTGGGGTGACTCCCTAGAGGGTTTCCTCAGTCATTCTCAGATGTCAAATTACAAATCATTTCCTTTCAGATTAAAAAAAAAAAATTGGATTAAAGGGCAGATCTCCCTGAGAGAAGTAATCCTAAATTTTGAACTTTCCTTGTGGGTGTTAATATGAAGAGTCTGAAAGAAGATTTGAGGTGAAACAAACACAGGAGCATAGGAAACCAGAGATTGGAAGACTTGGAAGGCGGCCACTGTCTCCATCACAAATTGGCCTCTTCTATTTCCCTTAAGTGGAAGCCTACTTAAGGTAAAAGTCAAGAAACAAAAACAAAAATCAGTCTTCAATATTTCCCAATTTTATGCCAAACTTTTAATCTATTTTTCCCCGTATTTGAATTTATCATCGTATTTGTGAGGTAGTATTACCTTTTTCCAGGATTTGCATAAGGTCACTGAGGGACTAGGGCATTAAATAACTTGCTCAAAGTCATCTCTCTATACAGTGTTAGAGTCAGGATTAGAATCTAGATTGGTCTAAATGTGACGCTCATGGTTAGTCTAAGAATATTAGATTGAGATTGTGTTTTTGCTGGGTTTTCTCAGAATCAGAAAAAAAATATATTGGTCACTATAAGAGCTCTTTGTCACAAATCTTAGCACTGTTGCTTGACAAACATTGTCAAGCTTTCGAATGCCCCTTTCTCAGCTCCAGAATGCATAAATAATGCCCTTTCTCCACAATGAATAAATGTATGCAGAGGTAGAAGCCAAAATGCTTACAGTCTCACTCTCCCGCTATCATTCTCTGCAGATAATAATTTAACGCTTATTTTCCAATCAGTCTTCAAAGTATAGGGCTTGATATTAAAATACTAAAAAAATGTAAATACCCAGATGAAATCTGAAGTAACAAATTCCTGAGGTGATGGCATATTGTATTATATAACCACTTAGAAGCTAAGATTTCCCAGCAAAACAAAACAAAACAAACAAAAATCCAAACACACACATTTCTGAAAGATGAGGTGTCTCATAACCTTCAAAGACTCCTCAATGCTGAAAGGACAAACTTTGGGTTCTTGGTTCTCTACCATCTCACCTACATTCCCCTCCTTAGCTAATTTCCTATCCACTCTACTCCAGCACTGTTCTTAATATTCGTCCTAGATTGGTCATCTTTATGTTGTTTTTTTCTCTCGCCTAGAATTCCTTCCATATCACTGCCATTTGACCCATAAAGACAAATCCTACTCATCTTTATGAGAACTAAGGCCATCTATATCACACAGCTTAAATATCAGGATTGAGAACAGAGAATACTTGTGTCAATAAGATTTAACTATTTATTCCAGGAAGATTTTAAACCAGTAAATAACTTCATGTGTGCTTCAGGATATGCCTGCATATCATTTTATCTGAACAAACAGTTTGCTTCTCTGGGTAAATATTATAGTGCTCTCAGGACAGTGGATTGTTCAACTGGACTATAAATAGCATGATTGTCAAACAAATAGTTTACTTGTCAGGACTTGCTTCAAGTTGCTCACCATGCTATGTCTACCAATCGTAAGCAATTATGTCATGTTTCTATCCCAATCTCAATTAGTTACCTACCTTGAAAGACCTGATTTAAACCACTGGAGCTTAGGTCCTAAACTTTATAAATATCTTTGATTTCTCCTTGTGAGACTCTCCTAAGGGTGCTGTCAATTGGTTTCATAAATAGCTTTATTTATTTAAGGTTATTATGATGTATGTGCGTGCGTGCGTGTATGTGTGTGTGTGTGTGTGTGTGTGTGTGTTTTAAGTCCACATATCACATTATATTATTCAGAATTCTTTCAGTGAAAAACAAATAGAAAACCTAACTCAAATTCATTTAAAACCTAAAAAGGGATATTTTGGCTCACATAACTGAAGGTCCACAAAAGGAGTCAGGATGTAATAGAGAGATTTAAACATTGTAACCAGAACTCAGCTCTCCTCTCTCGTATTTTACCCCCCATATGGCTTCTTTACTGGTTATCTTTATCATTTTGGAATACAGATATTGTTTGCATTTGGCTCCAGGCTTACATTCTCTCTGACTTGGGTTTCCCCAAGATCAGACCTTGACATAGAGATTCATGTCCAAGTAATTTATCTGAGAGGTGCAGGTTATGTGAGTAGGAAAGTGGGGGGAGCAGGACAGGGAAGGTAAAGAGATCAATAAGGAGTGCATTATAAAATCAACTGCCATGTTGGGCGACTGAAGCTAAACCTGACGGGAGACTGGGCAACAACGTCAAAGTCAAACATAGATCTCCAAGTTATACCACCTAAAGAGCAAGGAAGATGGATACTGGTACACTAACTACTGTTGGTCATGGTTTATGGGAAGAATATCCATGCTGGTACCTGAGGTTGGAGCCAACTTCAATGGCTTTAGAGAAAGCCTTTAGATAGCAGCCATATGCAAATATCCACAACAGGAAGTGGTGGCAGGCATGCAGTGAAGTCAGAAGGCCCTTGGGATATGGGAAATACACCGAAAATTACTATACACTAACCCAAACCCTCAGCATGTACAAAAGTAAAATTATTTATCTTAGGACAAGAGTAAGTCACATAGCTTGGCAGAATCAATCACTGCAAAAGCTAGGGATATAATAATGTCAGCTATAAATGGCGGAGTAAGAACTTCCAAAAATCCTATCATTCATAGAAGCAATGAGGATACTGGCAGAAATTGTCACAACCAATTTTTTTAGGACTCTGGATATTAAATAAGATTTTTAAGCCACCTACGGAGTCTTTATTCAAGAAAAAAAAAATCTCAATATTGGTAAGAACAGTGTGAAATACAGTATTTTAACTTCTATTCCCATTCTTCTCCTCTGAGCTCCACAGCAACCTAGAAAACTGACACTCTACAATTATGTGGGAATCCAGAAACCTGGCACCACTGGAGTGGAAAGAATGAGACTGAAGTTCCTTTAAGGACTGCCCAGACAATTGTTATCATTTTCCCTATTACACATAAACCACAGGTTACCATATGACCCAGTGGTTCCACTCATGGTATATACCCAGGATAACTGATATCATATAGTCCCACAAAAACTTGCACATGAATGTTCATAGCAGCATCAGTCATAATAGTTAAAGAGTGAAATGTCCATCAACTGATAAATTGATGAACAAAACGTGGTATAACCATGTAGTAGAATATTATTCAGCCATAAAAAAGAAATGAATAAACCTTGAAACATTATATCAAGTGGAAGAACATAGACATAAAAGGCTATATATTGTACCTTGTGTGATTCCATTTGTATGAAATGTCCACATAGAGACAGAAAGTATGTTAGTGGTTGCCAGGGGCTAGTTGTGGATAGGAATAAGGAACAACTGCTAATAGGTACAAGATTTCCTTTGGGGTGACAAAATTGTTCTGGAATTAGATATTGGTGATGATCACACAATTCTCTAAATATGCTCAAGATCAATGAACTGTACACTTTAAAAGAGTGAATTTTATGGTATGTATATTATTTCTCAATCATAAAAAAAATTTTGCAGTGCTGTTTTATCAGGCCTGGGTTAAATCCCCACTCCTGCGGGATATGGGAAGTCCCACAGTAGGCTGACAGTGGGGTGGTTACAAAGGAAATTCAAGGTGCTATTACCAGAAAAGGAGGAATGGGTGCTGAGTTAGCAAAAATAAGAAATATTTTTCTATGCTGGTTCTCTCATCAAAGGCTCAGAAACCCTTTGATCAGAGCCATTTGTCAGTTCTGCCAATTCTGATGCTTTTATTAAAATGACTGCTTTCCTGCTACAAAGCTGCCTCATGCTGTAATTTTTTTTTTTTTCAGCCTTGCATGTGTCAGGATCATACTGGCTTCTTATCTATCCCAGCTATCAGTATACCATATCACCTCGTTCTTTTTCTACAGCCAAGAGAATGCAACAATAACAACAAGCCCAGAATCCTCAGCACTAAAATCCTTCCAAATATTTCTCCCAAAATGCTTATGCAATCAATCACTATAAATATGCCCTGGGTGGTAGGGAGGGTCACATTAGACCCCCAAGCTGATTTGCTCCTAAATGCTCAGCTGAGTCTGCCCTGGCTGCTTAAGCACGAATGGACAAAGTAGTCACGCCTACTTTGTACTAGTCGCAACTTCTCTATTACATATCTTTCGATAGGAAGTCCTGTAACTAAGCATGGGACTATGGATGTTAAAAGTGAAAAAGTTAGCTAGCCAAAAAATTATTTTTTTCAAATGTAAGCATAAAATGGACGGTCAATGCACTGAGTTATTGAATTTTGAATACCCCTACATACTCTCTCTCTCTTTCTCAGAAATATTTCTGTTGCAAGACTACATGATTTTCAGAATTAAATTTCTTCCTGTTTTTTTTCATTATGTTGTTCATGCAAATATATCAAATATTTCAACAACTACAGTAGCTTAAAGATCACTTCCGAAGAGATATTGACCATTGCTTTTGTTTTTGTGTTAGCTTGGAAAGATGGCTTATCTTGGGTTATATAACACAGTGTCTCCTTACTGGTGATAAGGACCAAACAATCAGCGTATGTTTATTAAACTTGTGAATGATTTTGCTGATCTTTGACTCCCCTGAAGCAACAAGTTCTCAGGTTTTGGTTCTTGTCTGATTGATTCAGTTTAGCAAAGCTGAGGGACAATCCCTGCGTATCTGAGGATTCTTTCTAAAAGACTTTCCCCAACATGCTGTGTTAATGGCCTTAGATTAACCTCAATTCACTTTTTACCAGAAAGTCGCAGAATATAGGAAAATGCCATGATCTTGTTCTGTCAGCCATTCTCCCCCACAAGTTTGAGATTGTTCTCATTCAGCAGGGAAGGAATAGAGTTCCAGTTAAAGGGTATTTCTCTTTAGATTTCTTTATCTCTTCCCAGACTGAATCATAAAAATCATCTATTCAAATCCACTTTTTGGGTATCCTCCTTTGCAACACCAATTCCCTCTCTTATAATTATTTACCCATAGTTTTAAAGTGAGGAGTTATTTAAACTCAGAAAGCAACAAAGCTCAGCATTCCCTTAACATTTTGGAAACAAGTCTTCATAAAAAGTAAGTGCAATGGATTAGGGATGAGAGTATTGTTTTGTTTTTAAGTCAATTAAGGGTTAAATATATGTAAATAGGTTTTATTACTGAAAAAAGGCATCAGATAATATACAGGATCGTTTTCAAATATAATGCAATATACTAAGGTAATCAATTATCTTCAAATGTTGATTTTGTAGGTGCTCGGTACAGTTAAAAATGAACACAACCATGATTGGTAATAGGAGTTTGGAAATTATGCAGTTAATTAGTTAAAAGTATCACCTGTTGGATAGAATTTTCTCAAGTTTCTCTGTTAATTGAAATTATCTTTGTCCAGAGAATGAAGCATTTTATTGCAAAAGAATAAAAACAAAACAAAATGAAAACCTGTTGCCTCTAAATTTGAACTTCTGCTTCCATGCTTAAAAAACAAATTGAAAAGGCAAATCTACACATTCTAAGTCTCTAAAGTGAAATTTTTCTTTTCTTTCTTGTTTGCTTTCGTTTTAGCAACCATGGCTTAAAATGTAATAATTTAGCAAAGAATGGACCAAATTTTCTTTCTGAAACCAGTTTTTACTGTGCTGTTGAAAACATCAGATAGTGAGACTTCATCTTTTGTGTAGATATTGGGATGCAAGTCTATGCATGGAAAAAGATGATGGTAAGATTACTGATGTCAGACCATAAATAAAACTTGTGCTTAAATAATCTATTTTCTCCTTGATTTGCACTCATTTGCAATATCTTGGAAGCACAAAAGGTACTTAGTCCTCATTACTAAGTGAAAGATTGATTATGGAAACAGGACTTGACATAGAGCAAACAACTGACAGATGGTGGAGAAGGGTGCTGATACTGAGTCATTGACATAATGTTTCTGAGCATAAATGTTCATTTATTTATTTAGTCTGGGACACTGAATTGGAAAGTGCATATCTGAGAGCAATAAGGAAGAGACTGAGACTTGATTCATATTTCTCTGCTTGTTCTTCATCCTACAATGCTGTTGCCCACAAGTCGAATGGTAATCAGATGTGATTTAATTTCTGCTTCAAAATAAAATCAGAAACATTTTATGAAAAGTATTACCTGAAGACTTGCCTGATTTCTAAACTAAACAACTTGACTGGGAATACTATCCCACTTAAAAAGGGGGGTAAAATGACTATTGAAACTCAGTATTTAACATATTTTGAGAATAAATATTTCCTACTCTAAAAAATATGATCAGGCCAAGATGCTGTAAATATACACAAATTGCCACAAAATTATCATGGAATCTATGTGGATTTGAATTTACAAACACTTCAGAATGTAGAAAGATTAAGCTCATTAAATTTAAAGGAGTGGAGTGTAAACATCTCATGTACTTTACCATATAATGTAAGCTCATTTTTTTTCAGTCAATTTAATCCTCCATGATTCCTTGCTGTTATAGCTTGCCTCCTTGCTCTGTTTAAAAACGCTGCCCCCTCTTACTATTCCTATGACTATTTTCACTTATCCAGATGCTACAGCTAAAGAGTTATCTTCCCCATGAAACCTTTTATGACCTAATATTCATTTATCTTTTTTTACGAATTTCTACAACCCTCATTCTCTGTACCATTCATGAAACACTTTCGTATTTTTACTGTATGCAATCAAATTCTCTGTGTAACTTTGTCCCAAAACTCAGCTCAGACATTCGAATTGGTATTGAAATTCAGTAAAAGATAAAAACTTCCTTTGAAGGGAATTGGAAGTTTTAGATCATTTAGAACTATTATGTCAAACCTTAGATGCTGCCTCAGCTTCCCAGGGTTGATCAGATTCCAAAAGAACAAGTACTCCAGGGCTGGCCCAGTGGTGCAGAGGTTAAGCGCTGGCTTGGGAAGCCAGCAGCCCTGGTTCGGGTCCCACATATGAGGGCCAGTGACACTGCCCTCAAAAAAAAAAAAAAAATTATTCCAAAAGATGAAGGTATGTTAGGTGTTTTGTTGTCAAAGAAAAATGGTGCTAAGTTGGTGGGGTGGAATTAAGGGGAAAAAATATGTTGGAATCTTCTGAAACAATTAGGATGTTGTTGGAAAAGAGGCCATTGAGGAAAAAACATGATGCAGAAGCTGAAGCAATATCCTTGGGGAGGCAAAAGGGGAAAAATGTTGAGAGCAAGAAAGAAATTGACCTTAGCATGGAAAGTACCTCCTTCAGAGGCAAGGTAGGGTATGAAGTTGGGTAGAGCACACAGGTAGAGATAAAGGTTGGTGAGTACATAAATGGTGGGAATGGGTGGAGATCGTCTTCTGATTGCTTCTGCTTTTCAAAGAAATATGTCAATGATGAGCAAAGAGAAGAAAGTTGGTGTTGAAGGTTGGAGGAGAAAAGAACACAGTGAAAAGTTATCTAGCTGAATGAAGAAATTAATGGATTAGAGGGGCGGTTGTAAAATTGTGATTGGCATGCTCCTGGCACCTTTAAGTGGGTCTGTGAGGTCAAACTATTTTCATTATAATATTAATATGTTATTTGTTTTTTCACTCTTATTCTCTCATGAGGATATACTGGAATTTTTCAAAGACTACTGACATATGGTATCTTGGCGTAGAATTAACCCCTGGTTGTTCGCAGGATGCAAAAGGAATTTATGAGACTCTACAGGAGTATCCAGAGGAAAGATTTATTGAAAGGCAAAAAAGGAGAGTGAGAGTTCTGTTTGGAACTGGCAGAAGTTTTACCAGGGCAGCCTGAGAGGGAGAGCTGCAGGGACAGAGGGTAAGAGACAGATACTGGCAAGTGGAGTTTAGCCAAGGCAGAGTCCGATGGGGGACAGCTGCACCAAAGAGAAGGCGTGCTGGGGTTTTATACTTTTCTAAGCAGGATGTATGGTGCTTGTCAGCTTGCAAGGGGGCTGACATTACAATTGTCTTCTCCTGGGTACTGTCCTGTTCCCATCGATGATGGATGTCAGCTTGTAGGGGCTTGCTGCTGTGATTGGGAACTGTTCTGTTCCCACCAATGATGGATGCAAGGTGCTTGTCAGCCTGCAGGTGCAGTGCTGGCCAGGGGAGTCAGAACCAATTTGTTTAATGTTTACACTCATTCCTGTTAACTCTGCCTGTCCCATCCTGCCAACTCACAAGCCCACTCCCGTTAACTCTTTACTTGTCTCATCATGTGGTATTGCAACAGATTCAGTGCAAAAGCAGAGGGAATCCAGCTGTCTTCTAGTAAGCCAGGCATTGTAGAAATTCACGGAATTTAAAATCATACTCTTCTCGTCATTTTTTTGGTTTTGCAAAGTGAAGTTATTCATAAAATATTTATGTTGATAAATAATGGATTTGTTTTGTGTTAAAAGGTATTACTAAATGTTTTAAACTTTCTCTGTTTTGGTTTCTAGTATGATAAATATTCATAGATACAATCCATATAAACAGAAGTTCTTAATTTTATGATTTTTAGGAGTAGAGTAGGTTCTTGAGATACCAAATTTTGAACTGGAGAAATCTAGTTTTATTCCTGAGCAGCACTAAGAGTGCTCTTACGATGAGTAATTATACATTTAAAATAAACCTGGAAAAAACAATCCTGAAGTTTGTATGGAACCACAAAAGACCTGACTATCCAAGCAATCTTAAGAAAGAAGAACAAAGATGAAAGCATCACACTTCCTGATTTCAAACTATATCACAAAGCTATAGTAATTAACCCCGTATCATATTGGCATAAACATAGACACATAGATAAATGGAACAGAACAGAGAGCCCAGAAATAAACCTATGCATACATGGTCAATTAATTTATGACAAAGGAGTCAAGGATATACAGTGGGGAAAGGATAGTCTCTTCAATGAATGATATTAGTAAAAATGGACAGACACATGCAAAAAAAGTAAAACTGGACCCCTATCTTATGCCACACACAAAAATTAACTAAAATGGATTAAAGACTTGAACATAAGACCTGAAACTATAAAATTTCTGAAAGAAAACATTGGGAGTAAACTTCTTGACAAAGGTCTTGGCAATGATTTTTGGATTTGACACCAAAAGCAAATTAAGCAAGTGTAACTATGTGAAACTAAAAAGCTTCTGCACAACAAAGGAAATCACGAACACAATGAACAGGCAACCTGCAGCATGGGAGCAAATACTTGCAAATCATATACCTGGTAAGGGTCTAATATTCAAAACCCATACAGAACTCACACGAGTACACTGAGGAGCAAATAACACAAATACTCCAGTTCAAAAATGGGCCCAGGAACTGAATAGACATTTTTCCAAAAATAGCCAACAAGCACATGAAAAAGTGTTCAGTATCGCCAATTATCAGGGAAACACAAATCAAAGCCAAAAGGAGAGTCACCTCACACCCATTAGAATGAATGGCTGCCATCAAAAACAAATGATAGCAAGTATGGGTGAGGATGTGGAGAAAAGGGAACCCTTGTGCACTGTTGGTGGAGATGTCAGTTGGTGCAGCCACTTTGAAAAACAATATAAAGGTTCTTTAAAAAGTTAAAAATAGAACTACCTTATGACCCAACAATTCTACTTCTGGAGATATATATATATATCAAAAAATGTATACACATTTTAAGAAAAGAAAAAACTGTATTAAAATTGTAATGATATATACTGATAACAAAAGATGAATACAAGTCATGTTTGACTTTCGCAATTACAAGAGGTGCTCAAAGTGGTTACCATTAGCGTAATTTTAATATATACATTTAGTGCATACATTTTTTTGGCACCCTCTCTATATGGAATACTATTCAGCCATAAAAAGAAGGAAATCCTGCCATTTGAAATAACATGGATAAATCTTGAGAGTGAAATAAGTTAGACAGAAAAAAAGAAATACATATGATCTTACTTATTCTGTGGAATCTAAAAGAAACAGAGAACAAATTGGTGGTTTTCAGAGGCAGGGGAGGGGTAGGGAGGGGAGAGCAGGAAATGGGTGACTGGTCCAAAGGTACAAACATCCAGCTATAAGATAAATAAGTTCTAGAGATGCAATGTACAGCATGATGACTATAGATAACAATGCAGTATTGTATGTTTGAAAGTTGCTGAGAGTAGATCTTAAAAGCTTTCATCATAATAAAAACTTATAACTATAGGAGGTGATGAATGTTAACTTACTGGAGTAATCATTTTGCATTATATACCTATATCAAATCTTTATGTTGTACACCTTAAACTAATACAAAGTTATATTTCAATCATCTCTCAATAAAACTGGGGGAAATCAAATAAAGCCAGTCAGTGTTTGCATGCTTTCCTGTCATTAAATTCAGATGCCCGAGCACCAGAACAATGCAGATGGAGCACTGACCTCATCCAGGCAAGCCTATCAGAGGGAGAAGGAATGAGGTAGTCAGGTTGACCAGTGGAATTGAAGCTGGGTCAGGAGAAAAGTGAGTACTTCAGAGATTCTGAGAGGGAGAAGGTATAGGGGGTTCAAAGGATCGCATTTATAGGCAGTTAAAAAATTCTTGTGAGTCTGGAGTAGAGGCAGTAGGCAAGAAAGATAGGAGGTGGTCTATACTTGGAATTGCCATTATGAAAGCAAATATTACTGGTTCAAGTTCAGGGGATGGATTGCTGGGTAGAGTAAAGGAAGAGATTACTGGATGACAGTAGGTTATTGACACTGTCAGAGAATAAGATACTGATCTATATGCTGAAATCTTTAAGGAAGGAGAGAAAAGAAAGGAGGATGTGAAGTTGCAAATGTGAAGCTCTTGAAGATTTTGTCCGTAGTCACAGAGGGTCTTCTGTTGGGGATTTCTGAGCCATACAGACACCAAAAACTAAGGCCTACCTGAGATGTGGCAGGTGGGTTATTAGCCTCTCTCACCTTCATCTTGTAACCTCAGAAAAGTCTCTCAATCTCTGTAGTCCTTAGTTTCTCACTCTGAATTGGGTAGATTAGTACCTAGCTATAGGGTGGTTATAAAAATAAATTGAGGCAGCACATATAAAGAACTTATTATAATGCTTGACACATAGACAGCACTCAAAATACATTAGCCATTATCATTATGATTATCTACCCAGCAAAATTATGCTCTCTTTGAGGAAAGCCATCCTAGTTCAATCACATTTACATCTCCCTGTGCAACTAGCACAGTTCTAGCTATTACAAGTGTTTGTTAAATTGAATTTGTGTGTCTTACTCATTTTCTATTTGAATCAGCATTTTTTTTTAAAGAAAATGACAGTAAATATGACATTTTAAGACATACCTTAGCTCCTATGACAGTCATCAGTATCCAATAGCAGACCAAAAAATGTTCGGTTAGTTGCCTGAAAATGCTCATTTCTGCCTACGCTTTGGAGTTTGTGTAAAACAAGGATAATGATATGGTACATGTTTGCAAATGGTTTTTGAGACTGTAGATGAGTGCAGCACTAGAATTAAATTGTCGCCAAATTTAAACTAGATTCTGTTGAATGCAAGATGTCTCATAAACTGTTGTTTGTCTACTTAAGCCCAAAGCAAACCTATAGTTTTAACCCTAGAATTGATATTTTAGCCAAGGAATTTTATATTTGGGTTCAGAATTATGTCTTTTGCCATAATATTTTTAATGTGTTGATGATTCACCATACTATGTAATTTCAGGGTGCAAATGTGACTTCAAAATGAAACAAAACAAAACTTTGCTTTCAACCGAATCAAGTGTTTTGTTGTATTTTAGCAGTTTACTTGCAATTCTAGTTTTCTTTTTGAAACGTGAAGGTTAATGTTGCCCAATATCTCAGTCTTCTGTTGCTGAGATCAGACCTCTCTAAATGATGAAAGATGGGGCAGTGCAGAGATGAAAAGACGTTAACAGTAATAATTGTCATAGGAGCACATACTGTGCAGTTTACATAATTTTTTATTAACACATTTATCTCTCACAGAAGTCCTAATAGTGAAATAGCAAGCGGTGCCATTGTTGGTTTCATTATACAGACCAGAAAACTGAAGTAGAGATTCTATCACCTGTACAGAGAGAGTCACACAGCTAGTAAGTGGGCAGTGAAGATTCAAACCCAAGTAGTGTGATTAGTGAGTCACTTTTCAGCCAAGATCTGATGTTTGACACTATCCAGGACAGCCTCTTTGATACAGGAATGGCCTTCACTTTGTTTCTAGTACCCACCTTTCAGTATTTAGCACCCCTTGTGTCTTTATTTTTAAAAGGCCTTGAACACATAAAGTTTATACTCGCTTTGTTCTATTTTCAAGAAGTCTCTATACATGTTGGATAAGTATAAGGGTGACTCTTATTTAATCAAATAAGAAAGGAAAAAAATCAGAGATTATATTTCTGATAGTGACTTTCACCTTTTAAAGGGGTGGTTAATTATTCCTTTCTAGAGGAGCTGTTTGATGATTAAAGCTGAAATTTTACTGAGGTAATTCCTTAAGTGTGGTTGTGATGGAATTTCATTGAATATGGGCACCATTTTGTCTTATGGAGCTATGTTATCATATTTGTTAATGACCTGAGTAATCTGACAGAAGAAATCTACGCACTCAAAGTGAACAATTGAGATAACCTAATTCCAGGCCTCAATATGTCCCTATTCATTAATTTATTTGCATATCAAAAATGCTTAAGGGGGGCTGGCAGAGTGGCGCATTGGTTAAGTGCTGGTTTTGGGATTCCAGCGGCCCTGGTTCGGATCCCACATGAGGGCCAGTGACACTGCCCTCTACAGCTAACAACAGCTCCACCTGGAGCTGGGCTGTGCGAGCCCCGGTGATGGTGTGGGCTGCAGCCCCTGCTGCAGTGGGCTGCCATGGGCTGCGGTGAGTGGCCCGCAGCCAGCATGAGCGGCTGGCAGCCAAGCGTGAGCTGCCGGTGGCCGCGGTGAGCGACATCCAGAGGCCAGCGACCGATCTGCCTCATCCGGGAAGAGCACAATGACGATACCAACAGTAAAGCAACATCCTCCGCAACTAAACTGAAGAACAAAAAGACAGCAACTTGTCTGTTCCCCTTCCCCGATTCCCCAACGCTGTTCCCCTCTGCCAATTCCCCAATAAAATCTTTAAAAAAATAATGCTTAAGGGGAAATGAAAATGCCTATTATAGGGCTGGAAAAAAAAACACAGTTTCTGGATTCAGTGAAATGAACACTTAATTTGTAAGCCTCCTTCAAATTCATGCTTTGCCTTTAATGAGCTGACATTCTTGGGGGGAAAATCTGTCTCCTCTTTTATAAAATACCAATCCTAGTATTTCCTTTTCATTGATACTCCATGTACAATAAATTTCTCTCTCTCTCTCTCTGTCTCTCTGAATCTCAGTTGTCTGTAGGCCTTTTGAGAGTCAATGAGAATTTCAGCTTCCAGATGGTTTTCTCTAATGGTGCTAAGTAACATATATCTGAAAATTAGGACTGAGTATTGGGAAGGAACTGAACCATATAACAGTCTAACCACTATACAGAGACTATCATTTGTCATAACTATTCAATATCTCATCCATGAGCTACCATAACTTTTATATTCATAATTTATTGAATTAAATATGAAATGATTGTCCTATGTCTATATATGCACCATTATTAGAATAAGAATTACGATCTTTTTGAAATAGTCTGTGCTTTTGAAACATATTTTATTATGGTGTTATAAACCCATAAGCCATCATCAAACATATTTAAATTTTAAAAAAAAGTCTTCAAGGCTTCAAAAGATATTGTCAAAGTTTATGTCCTTGAACATTTTTCTTCCAAATTATTTTTTCATAACTTTTTCTCATGATCAGTCCAGGTTAGTAAGCATAACAGGAAAACCACAGCTAAAAGCATGACGCTTACAGCTCTTCTGGTGGATATTTTTCCAAGGTGCTTTCTGAAATGACCCAACTTCCACACTCACAATTTATTCCTAGAAAAGTGTCAGTGAAACTAAAATAGATATGGGGCTTATTTCTGAGTAGTATGACTGGCTGGGCAATGTAAGTGGACAGTTATTGATTGCCTGTCTAAACTGATTGACACTAATTTTAATAAGCTGGGACCTTTCTCTCTTATTTCAGCCTGTTGTTCAAGAGTTCAAGACTTTATTCCTCCATTAGGACTAATAGAATGACTTCCTGACTTTTTGTAAAGGCTTTCTATGGTCGGAGAAACAAATTATTATGAAAGCCCAGAGGCTGAATCTGTGATTTTCTAAAGAAGCTCTTGGTCTTTTAATGTTTGATTTGCTGTTTGACTGCTTTCCAGATAATTACAATGTTCTACTTCTAAGCCCCTAATGTGAACTTAAGGACCTCTGAGTGCTTCACCGTAAGTAATGTGGATCATTGTTAGTAATGAGATCGTATTTACTGGTGCTCTGTAACAATAGCTGGCCAGTGAGTAAATTAAGTCAAACAAATGTAAAAGCTGTACTGGAAGAACGTGGCTTGCACTTATGACACCAACTTGGTAAGAAAAAAACAAACAAACATATAACGAATGCATATATTTTAAAGCCACACCTCTTCCTTCTACACAATATTATTTTTAATGTCTTCAACAGCTAAGATTAGGATGATAAATGGGAAGTCCAAATAACAGATAGTAGCTAAGTCATTCATTTTAATGACTCTTCTCACCACCATCTTGCCTCCTTATTTTAACCACTGGATCATGGACCAAAAGTTGGATTGAGGGCTCCTCTCACACATGGTAGCCTCAAAAATTAATGCAAATTAGCTCCACCTTGAGGAGATAAATCTCTATAATAAAAGAATAATTAATTAGAAACATGCTGAGTTGGTTTCATCTTTCTCCCTTCTAGGAATCAAGCATTTAAACTGAGATGATTGCATTCCAATTTGTTCTCCTACAAATGCAACTAATTTGATTGTATTTTTGCTTACTCCTGAAAGGAGACCTTGATAGATAATGTATTTCCCCATATATGATTAGTAACAAGGATGTACCTTTCCATTTTATCCTTGCAAAGAAACATGCCTTACCAAGGGCTAACACCTGCAACTACATTTTCTAACTCTTCATTTTCTTCTCTAATTACTCCTTGATTGTGGGTAAATTCTCCAAGCAGTAGTGGAAAGGAAATCATTGTCTTTTTATCACCTCCCTGGAGAATTCATTCCACTTGTTTACTGACATGTATGGCTGACAGAATAAAGTATTCCTAATTAGAATATATGAAATAATCATTGGTCTACCTGGAGTCATAATTAATGCATTAGGAAAAACTTACTGAGTGTCAAGAAGATGGGTATTAGCATAAATGAGCTTATTTTATCTGCTTTGAAACACAGAGGATACCTTTTAAGACATAGTGTTTACTAACACAGAGTAATAATAACATGGCAATTTACTAAAATCATTAGAGCATATCGTTGGTAATATAGATTATTACATGTAAACTCCCTTCTATATAATGTACCACAGATAGAAAGAAGGAAGGAAGGAAGGAAGGAAGGAAGGAAGGAAGGAAGGAAGGAAGGAAGGAAGGAAGGAAAGAAAGAAAGAAAGAAAGAAAGAAAGAAAGAAAGAAAGAAAGAAAGAAAGAAAGAAAGAAAGAAAGAAAGAAAGAAGGGAGGGAGGAAAAGGCTGGTCTGACACCTTAGTAGGCTTAAAGAAAGGGGAAAAAATCACTTGTTTTTTGTAGTGCTCCTTTAATAATTGATATGATCTTTATTTAGCATTTTCCTAGGCTTAGGGGGAAAGAGACTCCTACTAAGGGAATTTTACCTTTGCTTGGGAAGGTGAGTGAAATATTTTGATCGCTTAGAGCATATATTTCTGGGTAGAAGACAGCTAAGGACATAAAAAGGTCAAGAGTCTCAAGGAAAAAGGAAGCACCAGACTGGCTGCCAAGGGGCTCATACAATGTCCTTGGCTTGGAAAACTCACCACAGTCCATTTGCTGGACTTCATCCTTGCCAGCTCAGAGACACAGTTCTGTTAGCTTATTAAGAACATATCTGTCTATTTGGAATGAATTCCCACAAATCAAACTCCAGATGAGTAAGGTATAAAGCAAACCCTATCTTATTGATTTACAATGAGAAAAAAAAAACTGTCATAAAGCTGAGCACATCTGCATCAATATGACCATGAAAAAGGGTCAGGGCAGCAAGTGAGTTGTGTGGTTTTGTGTTCAGTAGCACCAGGCATAACCTCTGATGTCTTAATGAAACCATCTCTACAGTACAGATCATTTTGCCTTGAGGACTGGGATACTGGTGGTTCATGTGAGGACCTCCCTTCACAGTAGATGGGGAGGATAAGTACTGCCCATGTTTGCCTTTCCAGCTCTTCTGTTCTTCACTTCCTAGTGGACACCTTCCTCTATAGAGAAGTTAATCCCTTGGGTCCAGTTCTTCTCATCTCTTTAAGATGTTTTGCATATCTTAGCTCTCTGACGCTATATATTGATTCTACAGTTTAACTCTCAGAGGTCATAATTTTTCACAATCCCTTGTAGGAGAATCTTGCTGTTCACCCATGTTAAATAACTTCATATAAAAACCTAAAAAGAAGAAAAAAAATCATGAGAGTCTCAGTTTTATAATTGTTTGAACTGAAAAGTCTTGGATACCTTTACCAAGAAACCATAATCACAGTATGTACCGGCTTTTGCTACACCCCCCTGCTCTGCCATTTCTGTATTCTTCTTTATGGCTCTTCTGTTCTCTCTTGCCCCCTTTCTCCACTCACCCTTATCTCCATCCCATCCTTTATATATACTACAAATCTCAAGAGGAAAGGACTATGCTGAGTGTCAGTGTGGAAAGCTCCCAGGATGCCCGAATTCAAGCTCTATCTCTTCCAGCATTGCATCCTTGTTCCAGGCACTTAACCTCTCCTGAACTTCAGTCTCCTTATCTTCAAATGAGGGATTGGACTTGGTCCGTTTTTATATGTAGTTGATCCTTTAGTGTGAATTAACGTAGTGACTTGCTGAAAGTTAAAGAAGAATCGGAATGGGGAAAGAATTGTCAATGAAATCATGCCCTGATCTGAGAGAGAGAGAGATTTGAAAGTTATGCTGCTCTCTGAGTATAGCTTTCTTTGCATGCTTATGGACACTGTATCTATGACAAAGTGATTGTTTCTATTGTATCTATTGCTTTTGTCTGCCCAGAATTCCTTGTTTCTTCCTCAGGAACATTCTTCCTGTGGGAACTTAGTGTAGAATGTCTTTCCTGCACAGCTTATTTCTCTTACTGATCTGAAACCATGCATTCAGCTATTGTTTGGCTCCTTGTTACTTGCTCTTTAGAATCAGCCTACTTCTCAGCTTCATTTCCTCCTCCTGAGCTAGTCCTATCTGGTGTTTCATCACAGTGACTTTGTTGCTCTTCTCAACAGAACACTGTATGCCTTTCATGATAGAATGCCTTCACATATGCTGTTCCGTCTCTTCCTCCTCTGCTTTCGTGACTCTGACTCAGTTTCAAAGTGTGCCCTCTGCATGGGCCTCCCTGACTTACAACACAGGTAGAATTAGTCACTCTGTCTCTCTGCCCCTATACGTCATACGCTCTGTAATACAACACACATTCTGCACTGAAATTATAATTAATCTGTTAGTGTAATAAGCAAAGTATATATATATATATAACAGATATATATGACCAAGCAAAATTTCAGATATATATGACCAAGCAAAATTTCACGTGGCTTCTCTTCTTCCGTGGGTCTTAGCTTGCACCTAAACAACTCTACAACAGAGGTCTATTTGAAATATTGAACCTTTAGGCTAGAAATTTCTGCTTTGCATCACACACCTGACAACCGTGGTCTTCAGAAGTTATAATGTACATATATTCATAATTTAATTGAGCATTTACTATGTCTAAAGTGCTATATCAAACAATTGTACATGTAGTATCCCATTACATTGTTTCTATTTCAGAGATAAGGAGACAAGCTTAGAGAGTTTAGCAATTTGACCAGGGACACACAGCTTGTGGCTCAGTGAAACTAGGGTCCAAACCAGGGTGGATTAACTTCAGAGCCTGTGCTTGTAACCACACTATGTCTCCTACTTATCATTTATACTCCTCGAAGCTCCCTTCCCAATGCTTTGCTGTTCTTCTTCTTCTCTGACTGATCTCCCATTCAGCCTCCCCTTCCCATCCATTTCTACTATGCCCCCTGGAATGCTCTACAATTCCTACAATCCCAAATTCTTCTTCTTCTTTTTTTTTTAAAGATTTTATTGGGGCATTGGGGGAGGGAAACAGCGTTGGGGAATCCAGGAAAGGGAACAGATAAGTTGTCCTTCTGTTCTTCAGTCTAGTTGCGGAGGACGTTGCTTCCCTGGTCCATGTTGGTATCGTCATTGCGCTCTTCCCGGATGAGGCAGATCTGTCGCCGGCCTCTGGATGGTCGCTCACCACGGCTATTGGCAGCTCACGTTGGCTGCCAGCCACTCACGCTGGCTGCCGGCCACTCACTGTAGCCTATGGCAGCCCACTGCAGCAGGGGCTGCAGCCCACACCATCACCGGGGCTCGCACAGCCCAGCTCCAGGTGGAGCTGTTGTTAGCTGTAGAGGGCAGTGTCACTGGCCCTCGCATGTGGGATCCGAACCAGGGCTGCTGGCGTCCCAAGCCAGCTCTTAACCAATGCGCCACTCGGCTGGCCCCCAAATTCTTATCTTTTGATAGAAAAATCTGCTTTCCCTTTCGCTCTAACCAAAATCTGACTTCCTCTCTGCAAGTCTTATTCCTCCTTGCACCCATTTCAGGAGAAACCGTCCATCATTCCTCAGTACACATACCTTCTGCTTCAGTCTGGCTTCCAGAATAATGTGCCTGCCTCCTCTTTTGTAAAAACTCCCTCTTCCTTTTGAGCTGTATATTGCCGTGTTCTACTACTCTTTATCTCTTCTTATGGCTGTCTACTGTTAATACAGTTCTCTGCCTAACATTTTTTTTTCCATCTTCTCAAGGGCCTTTAAAACTCAGTGGATAGCCTGTTTAACACCCCAGCTCACAGTGTCTTCTCTAACTCATTCCACTGACCACTGACTCTACCCCACTTCCACCAGATAAATCCTAAAATTTTGGCCCATCTTCCACCTACCCAATCTTAGGATTTTGTACTTCAGAGTTTAAGTACACACCCCTGTTCTCCTAGGTCTCTAAACTGAGTTATTCTTCCACTTTCTATAGTTCTCTATTTCCTTCACTCCTCTAATGGTTAACTATTCCATCTTTTCTCAGCTCGCCAGCTCCCACCTGGTCAGACCTTCCTCCCTACCTGGCTTGGACTTCATAGTCGACTATCTGGATCACTTCTCCCCGAAGCCATTGATTTCCACAGTCTTTTATGTGTATGCTACACCTTTCCAGGAAATCAGAGCTACATCTGTACTCCCTGCTTCTGGGAGCTTCAGGAGAACATTGCACTGGCGTTATTACAAATGCTCACAGCAGGCCAGGCTATGTCTTTTCCGTTAAAATGCTGTCCATGTACTATCAGTACATCCGAGGGATGTGTAGCCTGTCTCATGTAAGCAGACTCTCCCATATCCACATGCATATTTAGAATTACATACACAGAGGCAAGACAGAGCAAACTGTTGGGGGGAAAATTTGAACTTCCTGCCATTAATTATTATATAGTTTTGAAAAGAATCTCTGCCCTTCTCTGTATCCCATACCAAAAGGTGAGGTTATTAGGTGGCTTCAACCGCATACTTCATATGCGTCACCTTTCTACAAATCCATGGAAACTCCCTTGAATCATTAGACTTGAGCAGAATATTATTCCATTGAATTAATCTGATAATTGCCTCCCTCTGTAATCTACTTATGTGGGTACCTGTAAATGTGTGTGTGCATGTGTGTTAGTATATTGTGACAATATTATTGTCAAGTATATTGCCTATATATGTTATGGGCCCAAAGCAATATGGATATAGTTTTAGATCATTGCTTTTTAGTGTAGTGTTCTATGTTGATACATATGTATATACAGAGAGTGCCAAAAAATGCATACACATTTTAACAAAAGAAAAAACACTATTAATTGTAATACTCAATATATACTGGTAACAAAAGATGAATACAAGTTATGTTTGACTTCTGCAATTACAAGAGGTGTTCAAAGTGGTTACATCAGTGTCCAACCACGTCTGATTATGGCGAACTACTGCTTGAGCATAGATAACATCTCTTAAAATGTGTATACATTCTTTGGCACCCCCGAGGTAGATGTATATATATATAAATTTCCTTTCTTTTGAGGATATATATATATATAATTTTAATGTGACCTCAAAAGAAAGGGAATTCTAAGATTAATAAACTTTGGAAATCTGAGTTTGAAAAGATAAGCAGTATTGTTTAACTGATGGATACCTCAACACTTGTAATAAGCTGGTGTGCTTGTGGGATGGATATAGCTGCAGCATTTTCAAACTTTATTTGATAATGGAAACTTCTTTGTAAAAAATCAGTTCACAGGGCTCGTTTTCTGCAGAAAACACATTGGTAAATTCAGCTGTAAGAAGTTCATTTCCCAGAGTGCATTAATCACCACTTTTGATCCAATTAAGAGAGAGACAAGTTGGCCTAGTTCTCAATCAATAGACTGTTAATTAATAAAAATGAAGTAAATAAGTAATGTTATTCAAAGTAAACAGGAGATCTGTTACAAAGCCAACAATACAATGTTATAATTATTATTTTCTATACATGTTTATCTTTTAAAGATGCCTAAAGAAAAAGGAGAATATGTATATATTTACAGGTTTTTATATTGATCTTCTTATTTACCATCTCATTCTCTTCATGATGCTGTGAATTCTTGTTGCCATTTGGTGTCATTTCCACACTCCAATACTGTTGTCAAATATATTGCTTATATACATTACAATCCCAACAATACAATTGCATATATATAGTTTTAGGTAATTGCTTTTTAAATAATTAAAGAGAAAAAAGAGGAGAAATAGCAGTTATACTGTCTTATATAATTACCTTCAGAATTACCTTTCCCATTGCTCCTTGGATTAAAATTAATGCCTGAGGTCATTTGCTTTCTGAAGAACTTGCTTTACCGTTTCCCTAAGGTGGGCCTGGTAGCAAAAAATTCTATCAGTTTTTATTCATCTGGGAATGACTTCATATTGCCTTTATTTTTGAAGCAAAGTTTTGGTAGTGTTAAGGTTCTTGATTACAGATTTGTGTTTTCCTCTCTGAACTTTAAATATGTCATCCCACTGCCTTGTGGCCTATATTATTTTTGATAAAAAGCCAGAAATTTTTCTGATTACGGTTTTCTTGTAAGTGATATTTCATTTTTCTATTGCTGCTTTCAAGATTTTTTTATTTTATTCTATTTTATTTTAGGCTTTGATTTTCAGCATTTTTTACTTTGAAGTGTCTGGATAGTAATCTCTTTGAGTTTATGCTACATGAAGTTCATTGAGCTTCTTGAGTGTTGGTTCATATTTTTCATCAAATTTAGGAAGTATTCAGCCATTATTTCATTAAATATTCTTTCTGCCCTGTTTTCCCCCTTTCCTGTCTTTATGGTACCTCTATTACGTGTAGTTCTTCTTAATGGTATCCTATATTTCTGAATGTGTGTTCATTTTCCTTTATTTTTTCTCTGTTTTCCAGATTTCATAATATCTATCAAACTTTCTTCAAGTATAGATGCATTATTTGGATTTGCTTTATGTTTCAACACATGGTTTACCCCTGGAAACATTCCATATGCACTAGAGAAGAGTGTGTATACTGCTGTTGGGTGGATATATGATTCTTGCTTGTGTCATGTCAAATCTATTGTAATACCTCTCTCACGAATTTTTAAATTTTATTATTGTAATATCAACTCCAAAATTTCCATTTGGTTCTTTTTTCTAGATCTATCTCTTTATTGATATTCTCTATTTTTTGAAACCTTGACTTTGTACCTTTCTTTACTCCCTTAAGTATGGTTGCCTTCAGTACTTTCAACATACATATTATAGGCCAGTTCAGGCCTATTCTAGTGCTTCTATGCCTGGGGTAGATCTCCCTTTACTATGGAGGCAGGGAGAAGGAAAGTAGTCTCTGATCTCTTGGGTATAGTTGTCTGACATTTATTTAGCTGCATAATGAGGGAGTTGAGATATACAGGAAGCTCCCCTTTTCCAAGGAGAAACCAGATCTGTTGTCTCTGACCTGGGGTGAGAGAGAGAGCCTAGTGATGTTGGTTCAACCTGCCCAGGGTGGAATTTCTGTCATGCCCAACTGTGGGGAGGGAGAAAGGTGAAAGCTGCTAGTGGTTCAAATGGCATGGTTGCTCACTGTTTTTACCCTGCTTTGGGAGATTTACTTAAATCAATGTTTCTTCATGTTCTGTGTGCCTTTAGAACTATTTCCAGAGATTTTCATTATTTATTTTTTTTTTCTCATCAGTTACTGTCGTTTCTCTGGGGAGCTCTTCACACCACAGTTCTGGAAGTCAACTCTAAGAGCAATCCATTTTGTTACAAAACTACGCTTCTAAGCCCTGAGGTAAGATCTTTTCACTTATATTATATCTTTTATCTTATATCTTTTACACTTACAATAATCTTAAGAAGTACATGATAATATTATCCTCATTTTATTGAGGATGAGGCGAAGCCCACAGACCTCTTGAGTTGAACCCAAACTGATCAATTTAATATCCATGCCGTTGACCACATCATTACTGCTGTCTCCTAAACTCCACTCTGCATTAATTGTCACTTACTTAACACAAAGTATTAATGAATTAAGTAGATGAATACATTGCATTAAGAGTTAATTCTGAAAGTGAGAAAAAAGAACCAAATTAATGGCCATACTCAGCGCCAGGGTGTTTCCCAGGAATACGTTGCTCACAGTTGATGCCTGTGGCACTTGCCTGTGCGGCAAAAATTTAACTGAGTGGCTGCTGGGGAAGCCATGCCAGCTGCTGGAAAATTGTGCCCTTGTTCAGAGAATCAGGTCCCTTTTTCATTCCTGCCAGTAGTCTTTGGGATTTCTATATTCTGATTTGATCTTCATTCAATGTATAATTGCAGTACAAGATTGAAAATGCTGTTTACAGTGTAATTCTAAAGTAGTTTATACTCTTGCATAATTGAAATGGCTTGCTTGAAACAGCTCACCGCACCCACATATGCCACTTAGCGAAGCAAGAGGACTTCCAAATCCATTCTGTATGCAACGTCACAGCAACTAGGTGAACTGTATCCTACTGATGGCTGAGTTTTTCTGCAGTACTGTATTCATGTTAAAGTGTCTTTCAGTTTAAAGTGATCATTCATTCCTTCCTGTTCATTAGTATAATATTGTAGGAAGGTGCATTTATGATTTTATTAATGAAAGCCATTCCTTCATTGAAAGCAATTTTGAAAATATGTCAAAAAATTTCAAGTTTGCCAAATGCAAATTTTTATTATCATTGTTCAAAGACAACGCCAGTAGTTGATATTGCCAATATATGCTTATGATCTTTGCTGGGATGAATTTACAGCTTTTTTCAGGACACAATTTGTGGAAATAAGTGATATAAATTCTCTGTAGTATTCTCTAGTTTTCCTTTTCTTTAAGATTTATTTTTATGAAGTTTCAGCCTCTAAGCTCCAATCAAACAAATATTTCCTGGTCACCTAAGATTTTACAGACTCACATACTAAAAACTGGGAAAAGTACTGAAGAAGTGTAAGACATGGTCCCTGTCCCCCAAATCACTAACGTATGTTATTTAGGAAGATTACATGACATGAGAGAAGTAGAAAAAGTTCAAATTAAAGTTCTAATATTTCGCGATAAGACTTTCAGCAAGTTATTTAATTTTTCTGAGTGTCAGTTTCTTCATCAATAAAATAAAACTCGTTAATATTTATTTTGAAAGTTATTATAAAGTTTAAATGAGATAATTTATGTAAAAGCTAGCACTATATCAGACACAGAGTAGAACTTACACAGGCTAGTGATGATGATGATGGTGAGCGTACATGTGATATATGTATATACAATCATCTTCATTTTACATAAAAATGAAAAAATGTACACTATATATTTCCAATGGCTATGTCAAATTAAAAGCTAATATCAGGTTCTGAGGTCTTAAATATATTTTTGCATAAATATATTAATTATAAGCTTAAACTTTTTAGCTTGCCATTAATTAAAATATTCATGAGTGAAAAGTCTGGTGGTTATAAATCAAAGCATCTGACTTCAATTTATCAAGCTAGCCAGGAGTTAATCTGATTGCATTATTGAAAGTCTGAGGAATGACTATGGAAAACAATGGAGTAGGTCTCTTGATATTCAGTAAGATGGAAAAATTATAAGAAGAGATTAAGAATGGCACTGGAGCAGAGGTTTGGTTTCAGAGAGCCTTGGACTTGAATTCAGACTCTAATTTCTAGCTGCGTCACTTGGACAAATAATGAATTCTCTTTCTTCCTCGGTTTTCTCATCTTAGAAAATGGTATATTTTATAGAAGATGCTTAAATAGAACCTTAAAGAGAGTAATTGCTCAACGAAGTGGAAATTATTGTTACTTTTGCTATTTCTAATTTTTTTTTTGAATTGAAATTTATCTTGCACTTCTGACCACAAAGTATAAGTCAAAAAAAAAAAAAATCCTAGGTCTATTATGTTCAGGAGGTCAAGGCTGTGATAGAAGGGTACAGAAAACTGGATTATTTGCTGATGAGTGTTCTCTCATGAAATTTCTAGTGAAAATGACCAGACTTCTGAGCCATAGCAACTGTGAGATAATAATTTTGTGTTGTTTTAAGCCACTAAGTTGATGGTAATTTGTTATGTTACAATAGAAAATTAATACAAAGCTCAAGACATGCAGATGTGCTATTTTGACCTTCATATTTAAAGATCCAAATAGGTGCAAGTGTACCATAACCAAGCATTTATATGCACATTGTATATTTTTTATTAGAACATGATGAATCTCTTATATTACTAGTGAACAAAGCCCTCAGAACTGTGCATATGTGTGAAATTGGCTTGATTTCTGCCCTCCAAGGAGCTAATAAGTTAGTGGGTGGGACAGACATGTTAATAAATTTAAAAGCACATGAATTGAACAATAAAGGTGGGACAAAAAAAGGTGCTAAAGATGGAGGGTTCCATTTTCCCAGTTCCAAAGTGAGATCCTGGCCCCACAGCATATCAGACAGACTTCAAAATCCACACCAGAGGCATTGCAATTATTAGAGGCTCCTCTTTTGGGCTTTACTTTGATTTCAGCAAAAAAACATTTACAGCACATTTCAATTTGTGAACAACAACAAAGCACATCTTTGTTCCAATTTTTTTGAATTGCATCCAGTAATGTTATTATTGGTCTGACATGTCAAAAGTAATAGATTGCTTCACAAATCCATTGGCTTACATCAAGAGCCCAAATGCAACAGAATCTGTTGTCATAGAAAAAATTATGTAAATAATACTGGAAAAGCACTAATAGAAACATAATATAAACAGTCATATGCAAAGGATGCTGTATCAATTTCTGAAACCCCTTTTTTATTTTCCTCATTTTAGTGGAATCTAATTACGATGCCCTGAATGATAGGCATCCTTGGAAACAGGGTGGAAAATGACGATAAAAAGCTGCACTATACTAATGGGTGCAATTTGTGTTTAACACCCCCTCACCACCACCATTAATTTCTAAATCCCAGCTTTGCAATAATTTATGGTTATTACTTTACAATCTAGTCTGCTTCCCCATGCCTTGCATAGCATTTGCTCCTCCTAACCTCACTTACCAGGGTGAATGCAATGAGAAGGCTAACAATCCTGCATGAGTGTGTGCCTTTAACAAGAATAAATTGCCAGTCTACTGAGGTTTATTCTTTACATAAAGAGATAAGATTTTCATGTTTGGAACAAAATAACAACTTATTTGAATATTACCAATTTTAAATAGGTTATGATTTGGAATAAGCAACAATCAATTATCTTTTCAATTATTCACAACAAGAAGGTCAAGTTATTTCTCCTGTTCATTCATATGTCATTCATGAGTACATACAACAGCTGCTGAGGTCCAGTTCTACTGAATATTGAGAATACACAGATGACTAAGATATGTTTCCAGTCATACAGAGCTCTCAGTTAAAAGGAGTTAATTCTGGGCTTAAATCAAGTAGGATCAAAAGGACAGGAGTTGTAAGAGATTTGAGGGCATATGAGACATACACTTGCTTCAGGCTGGGGATGGAAAAAAAGGCTTTTTGGGCAAGAAAGTGCTTTAGGAGAAAACTTTAAGGAAGTCCAGGTGAGAGAAGAAAACTAGCAAAATGGTAATCGAATTAAAATTTAGCTTCAGTCATCCCCAATCAGGAAAGCCTAGGACATGAATGGTACTACAGAGGCGTCCCATTTTGAGGTGAGGGAGTTGAGCTTGTTTACTGTCATTTCAAACATTCATCAGCTACATGCTACACCCATGGGACAGCTTAATCTCTGGGATATTTCTTTTTTTTTTTTTTTGCTGAGCCATCCTGCCACCTGTTGGCAGCTTAGTGGCAGCTCAGCTTGGGTTGGGCATCGAGCCGCTGTTGTTCAGAGCTCAGCTCTGACTCTTGAGAGAGCTCTTAACCAACTGAGCCACTCGGCCAGCCCTTCTGGAATATTTCTATGCAAAGCAGTTCCTGTTGGCCTTGGATATAGCAGTGAGTCTTTAACAGCTAGAAGGTGGGTGCACAGGCAGAGGAAAGGAGGCCTAGCTGGGCCCTCACAGCACCTACCATTATAATTATCTAATTGGTTTTCTGATTATGACTCAGCACCTTGGAGTCCTGTTATACTCTATCCATTCCCATCTTATTGGCCAATCACAGCAAGCTTGGGATAGTCTCAAAGTGAAAGGGCCTTAGTCACTCACTCCTTGGAGACTGCTTCATCTGTGCTGTATAGTGAAGCTGGGAGAGCTGCCCACAATATCAGCATCATTTACAGAAGGCAAAAGGCAACAAGGTCACACAGCAGAGCCAACGCCTTCTAACCACACCAAGATGGGTGACTAGCATGTGCTGAGCTTCTTATGGGACCTGTTTGAATCATAAAAGCTAGAGAAACTGGGATTTCTTTTACTTTTTTTTTTTATTAAAGTTTATTGGGGTGACAATGGTTAGTATAGTTACATAGGTTTCAGTTGTACAATTCTGTAATACATCATCTACATATCACATTTGGGTGTGTTCACCACCCAAAGTCAGTTCTCCTTCCATCCCCATATATTTGATCCCTTTTACCTTAGTCTACCACCCCAGCCCTTACCCTCTGGTAACCACTAAATTAGTCTGTGTCTATGAGTTTTTGTTTCTTTGTCTTGTTGTTTTGTTGTTTTCAGTTTTATATCCCACATATCAGTGAAATCATATGGTTCTCGACTTTTTGTCTGATTTATTTCACTTAGCATTTTAATCTCAAGATCCATCCATGTTGTCACAAATGGTATTTCAATGATGATGTCATTTATAGGACTGTGAGCCAGAGTTGCCTACAGTGACCTAGTAAACCTTGATTCCAATTGTTAATATTATGGGAAGATTCGCAAGTTGTTCTACAAAGATTGCAAACATTTTAAAAGTTTACTTATTATAAGTTGATGTGCTAAATTGTGTACCTTTCTAGTCTAGTCACTAACGCAAGACTTTTTCAATAGTCACCTTTTTAACAGAATAGCTTATATATCTTAAAACAAAAGAATTACTTTAAAACCATTTGCTGGTCTCCTTTTACAACTTTGCTACTGAAGACAGTTTTTAATCTAGTATTCAATATCTCTTACCCTAAGATGCATAGAGAAACTCTTTGATTTTAATTCTGTTACTGTGTCTCACATGCCTTGGTTGTCATGAAGCCTGAAGGTAACTTTTTAGGAAAATTCAACTTAGTTTATGTTTTTGGTAAAACTAGAATCCTGACGTGATCACTACATAATTCTTTTTTAACAGTATCAGTCAATATCTATATTTTAGTAATACTTCAAATCTTCTGATGGAGGCAGGATATAAATACTGAAAAAACTGTATACATATATTCTGTAAATACATGTATATCTGGGGTCCCAAAAACATGTATACAAGTGGACACTTTGTTCAATGTTGCTCAAGCAGTAGTTCACCATAATCAAAAGTGTCTGGATGCTGATGGTAACCACTTTGAGCACCTCTTGTAATTGCAGAAGTCAAATGTGACTTGTATTCATCTTTTGTTATTGGTATATATTGAGTATTACAATTTTGATACAGTTTTCCTTTCTTAGAATGTGTATACATTTCTTTTTGGTACCCTCTGTATTTATATATAAGGTATATAGTTTTATATGTACGTTCTACAAATGTATATATGCATATATAAGACAAGGTGTGTATATTTATATATTATATATTTTTATATTATATGTTTATACAAAGCAAATATATATATGTATAATTATATAAAGTGCCATATATGTACTTATATATGTAAATATTAAACTATATAAATATATATATACTATAAATAGATCATCAGATGAACAAAATTTGGCTTAAGTATAAAATTATGTTTAAAGCCTCCTGCAAAAACTATTTACAAGAATTAAAAGTTTTATCAAATAAGCTTTCACCTAAAAGTCTCAAAAATATTAATGTACCCATGTTTTTGTTAATCTGCAAAGCAAAGCCAAGAAATACAGGAGTGTTCACCTGGTGGATAGATAAACAGATAGATAGAAGAAATGATTGCTTGTTTTATTTATTTAGTAACTAATTTAACAAATACTGAATGTCCATTGCTAGACTCCGAGAAAATAAAAATGAGTAAATCTCTACTTTGCCTTTAAGGAGCTCCGAATACAGCTCCTAAGGCAGATATAGAAACAGATAGAATGTAATTAACTGTGTTAAATGTAAAATGGACAATGTGCAATGGGAGTACAGAGGAGGGAATATTAATAATTTCTAATTAATCCCCTATTAGATGCAATAATAATAGTCATGAATTGATGTAGTTTTGTTATGAATAATGACTAAATGCTTCATTTGAATTAATCTCACATAATCTGTACAACAATCTTATGGAATTAGCCACTGAAAGAAAGTAAATTTAGCAAAATTGAGTAATTTGCTTAAAGTCAAATTGCTGTATTTGTTGGAAATAGTACTCATTATAAAAATAACTATCTTCTGTAATTATGGAAATCTCCCTGGAGAAAAGATATTTGATCCAGATTTAGAATAACAGCTTTCCTAAATATGTTGGATTCAAATGGAGGCTGGATAAAAATATATTGTGAGCTTTAATGCAGAGCTAGCTAAATGTTAACCAGACTGATGTTACTATTGATACATTTAGCTTTTCACTCATCTTTAAGTCAGTTTTGGTCGTTCATATTTTACTAAAAATTACTATTATGTCACAATTTGAATATGTCGTACATATTATTCTTTGAAAGATTTTAAAAACTTTACTTCATGTGAAATTACATTTATCTTTTCATTCCTATTATTGCTAATTTATACATTCACTCTTTATACTTGGATTAATTTTGCCAATTTCATTACTAATTTTCTGAAAAATTAATATGTTTAATTCTATTATCAAAAAAGTTTCTTACTTTTTGTTTTGTTAAATTCTACTTTCACATTTATTATTTCCTTCCTTCTATAATACTTCTTTAAATTTAATGTGTTATTCTTTTTTAAATTTTAAAACTTAGCAGCTTTCTTGTTTTCTAATATATGAATTTAGGATTATATATTTTCCTTATAAATATTGTTTTGGCTACATACCAAAGTTTTTCTATGTAATGCATTCATTGTTTTAATTATCTAACTTTTTACAATTTCTATTATGTTTTGAGGAGTATAAATTATTTAGAAGTTTATGTGACTTTTTTCTTTTCCGTTTTTTTAACATGATATTTTTTGTCTCTCTTTTAAAATTAATTTTACTTAAATAGCATTTTTGTCTTGGTACCTGATTAATATGATATTGATATTTGGATTTCTTGAGACTCCTTTATAGACTAACCATTAGGCTCTAGTGATTAATTGTTCAAGCGTTTCATGTGTACTTGATAACATATTGGGTTGTCGGAAAAGTCATGACACATTTTGGCAATGAAAAACATAGAAAAAATATGTCATGACTTTTCTGACAACCCAATGTTTGTATCGGTGTTGATGTTCATAAAGGCTGGGATGTGTGTTTGTTTTGTTCCCAGCAACAAAACATGTCTCTCATACAGAAGGCCTTTAAAATATACAGAAGTCTGGGCTGGCCGAGTGGCGCAGTGGTTGAGAGCTGGTTTTGGGATGCCAGCAGCCCCGGTTCGGATCCCACATATGAGGGCCAGTGACGCTGCCCTCTACAGCTATCAACAGCTCCACCTGGAGCTGGGCTGTGCGAGCCCCGGTGATGGTGTGGGCTGCAGTCCCTGCTGCAGTGGGCTGCCCTAGGCTACAGTGAGTGGCCAGCAGCGAGTGTGAGCGGCCGGCAGCCAGCATGAGCTGCCAATGGCCACCGTGAGTGACCATCCAGAGGCCAGCAACCGATCTGCCTCATCCGGGAAGAGCACAATGACGGTGCCAACATGGGCCAGTGAAGCAATGTCCTCTGCAACTAGATTGAAGAACAAAAAGACAGCAACTTGTCTGTTCCCCTTCCCTGATTCCCCAAGGCTGTTCTCCTCCCCCAATTCCCCAATAAAATCATATATATATATATATATATATATATATATATATATATATATATAATAAATTTGCTACTTGCCATATATATATCAACTCACCACGTTGTTTAAAGAGTACAAAATTCATCAATGTGTTTTCCTTCCTGCTCAGAATATACAAGCACCCAAGGTTTTTCTTCCATCTTTCACTTTATAGCTGCCTGATATTTTAGCTTAATATTGTTTTTGCTTATATTTTTATTTATATGTATATTTAATTTTCACTCCTACATTGAAGCCCCAGGCTCCAATTTTTCTTTTATGCCTATTTGTTTCTCATCACCAAATTGTACATAAATGCATACCAATGTATAACTGCAGGGTGAGGTTTATTTTGTTTTCACTATATAGTTTGTGGATTTATTTTATGCATATATAGTAATAAATCAAGTTTATAAGGTAAATTTTATGGACTATTGTTATCCATTTTAAGTCAACTTTTATTATTCTTAAAGTAAGATACACAGATGGTTTAAAAAGTTAAATAATACATAAAAGCTATAACAATATAGTGTTCCCATCATTCTCCTATTCCTGCCTTTGGAAATTCTCCTTCCAATTATTTATTTGAACTGCCTCTTCTTTAATTTACTTTTCAAATTGTGAATACACATACAGAGACACATATACTCATCTCTTGAATTATCAAATATATTGATTGGCATAGTACTATGGTATAAAAAGGTAAAAATATTTTACCTTTCTTATACCTGTTCACTCCTCTGCTTTATCCATTCAATATAATTCTATCATAATTAGGGCCATGTCCAGTGTGTTAATTATTATAACAATAACTATTACTTTTTTTTTTTTACTGATGAATCAATTTTCTTTTCTTGAACATCTTTTTTTTTTTTTTTGAAGGAAGTGTCACTGGCCCTCATATGTAAGACCTGAACCGGGGCTGCTGGCGTCCCAAGTCAGCTCTTAACCACCATGCCACTCAGCCGGCCCTCTTGAACATCTTTTGATTATTTCCTCGGATTAATAATTTTTAATTCTCTTATACCTCTTTCCAAATATCTTTACATCTTCCAATAATCCTGTAAACCTCCAAAGCATTATTTCATGGATTCAAATCTGTCAGATAAGATAGACGCTCAACCAGGAATAAACTCAGCTACTCCATTCTCCTGCTAAGAAGATGACTTTTCCTACACATGAAGAACATTTGTGGTGGGTTTTTGGATTCTAGGTTGAATAACAATTTTCTGTCCAAATGTTTAATGCATGGGTGTATTGTCTTTAGGTTTCCATTACTGCTATTGAGTGAGTCTATAAAGTAGTCTCTTGATAACACAAATCTGTATCTTCTCAATCAATTCATGTGGGGTGGATCGGTGAAGGGACTATAGAAAAGTTTGTGTTAGGTAGAGAATAAATTACAAAAGATTTTAGAATTGACTAAAATGGAAATAAAGTCTAAGGTGAACAACAGATTAAAAAATATACATATTACCCTTATTACTCAGAGCACTGAAATGGGAGATTGTGGCTTAGGTGTATGTGTGGCAACAGTTGGCTTCCTAATGTTAGATCTAGTAATTAAACATATTTACATGTCCATTCATGGACTGTGCTGGAAAAATAATGCACCCACATACATCTCTGTTCTATAACTTAGACCATGGAGGAGGAAACAAAAAGACAGCGCAAACAGGTATGAGAGCTTGCAGAAAGAGACCTATTCTTGTTAAGATGTTTTGATAAATCTGCTTCCACGTAGGTAGAAGTTGATACTCCTGGGTTTGTATGTTGACCTGTTGCTGCCTAGACTTTAAAGAAGTCAGTCTCTGTTTGGACTGGTGGAAAGATTTCTCATGAGCCTAAGAGAAATCAACAAGTGGATAGGAAAAGCTTGGATCTATATGAAGAAATGATGAGAGGAAAAAGAGGTGATGGAGTGGGGTGCTGAAAAGAGATCTTGAGGGAGATAGTAATGACTGAGGAGATTTCAAAATTGTTTACTATCAGGTATGTGTTGTGAACCTCTTACCTCATACTCTTAAAGGAATATCAGTAAAGTCTACGTTGACATTAATCTGTTAGAGGATAGAAGGAGGTGGTAAACTATGGTTTCAGATTGGCACAGGGCAAAATCAGAGACTATTCACTAGAAGTAGGAACCAGAGGGCAGGGAAATGTCAATTCTAGGGGACTTCTAGCAACAAGGTTGAAACTAAAATAACCAGAATATAAGATAACAGAAATAATCCTTGTAAAAGGACAAAGTAGAAATTTTATTTAAGGTTTTGAATCATCTATCTATCTATCTATCTATCTATCTATCTATCTATCATCATCATCATCTACCTATCTATAAAACTTACGCCTAACAAAAGAAACATGAAGATTTTTATTGCAATTGTGGACAGCATAAAGGAATTTGTTAATGACCTTCTTACAATTTTGTACAGGGATTAAAAAAGCAGTTATTTAAGTTACATTAGCATTCAGAGCTCAGCTTTTTAGTAGGATTCTTGCCAGTAATTTTAAACCTCTCTTGGGTCTTGCTCTCCCCAACTTCCTTACCCCATGAACCCAACTATCCACTTTTTCTGTGTCTGAACTACAGTGCCTCAGTGATGCTGGAGGAAGTTGCTTAACATTGCATTTTTTACCATTACACTTTCATGATCATCAACAGCAAATACTCTTTCAATTCTCCTTGGTATTACCACTAAGTTTTGTCAGCCTGTTATTTTTTTCCCCCTTATTGCAATGACTCTTTTCCAATTCTCTCTTCTCAAATCTTTAACCTTCTTAACTTGTCACTCATCCTCAGCAGATGTTTCTACTTATCCCATGGGAAAATCAAAGTTAGAAGAGATTTCTCAATTACTTGCCATCACAGCCTTAAATTTAACTACTTCCAAACCCATTATTTCCTTAGTTTCTCCTATTAAATAAGCCTATTTTCTTCCACCTCCTTTTCACACTTCTTGGGAAGCTGTCTTCTCTCACATTCTGGATATTTGAAGTATCAATTTTCTCTAATTTTAGCTTATCCTTCTTAATATGTTTCTTCCTGTTGGTATTTTAAAATGGTCAAGTCAGTTCTATCAAAACCAAACAAATCAAACCTGTCTAACCCCATTTCCTTTTCTTCCCAATTTATCTCTCTTTCTCTTAAGAGGCAAATGTCTGAAAAGTTATCTACACTTGTATCTCCAAAATTTTCACTAACGCCATATATCTCAACTCAGTTAAAATAATATCTGCTTCAACTAATAATTCCCAGGGATGGGGAGGTTGTCCCCCAAACTCCTGATGAGCTGAAGTTCATCAGACTTCTCATTTGCACTCTCATTACGCCATGTAACTTTCCTTCTGTTCATATCCCAGTTTCATGTTATGAGTGCATTTGTTTGATTTTGTTTAAAGTTTCTCCCCCACACAAAGCCTAAGCTTCATGTGGATGAGAACTGTGGTTGTTATTTGCTCACCAGTGTATCAACAGTGCCTAACATATAGAAAGATGTTTAAAATAGTTCTTCTTGAAAAGCTATGACTACTTGTAGAATCAACATTAACTTCATTTCATGCCATAATCAAGAACCATAATTTAGTTTATCCATTGTCTATTGCCAATGTTGTCTGAGTGCCCAGTGCGTACTCAAAGAATTGGCCTACAGGTAAACAATATAGGTTTCAAGGGAAAGCTTCATGGGAATGATCACAACCTTGACTTCGTCCCGTTCAAATATTTCAATTTTATTGTTTCCTTGCTTTTATTCAGAACAGTTCATTCATTTGTTCATTCATTCATTTCATTGTGTGAATATGAATTATTTAGTACTTAATAATGACAAAACACTTTGCCAACCAATGAAATAAATTTGCCTGTGCTTTCCAGATAATCTCTGACTCTTTTCTTTTACAAAGTGATTCCACCATCATCCTTGTTAATACTTTTTGTAGAGCCTATCTTAAAATGGTACATTAAATGTTCCCTCCTGTTTGCCTCACAGAGGCCCAGATAAATGTTTGGAATGGCAATGGTGTAATTATCTTTGAATAGTGACTAAGTTTCTGAACACTCCCCCCACCCTTTTATTGTATACAACAACAAAAAGAGAGCAAGTAGACGTTGATTATAAGGCACTCATGTAGAGCATTCATGTGTTGCTATAATTCCACTCATGAATATACATACGTTATGCATCAGTTGTTATTCTCAACGGTATAGAAGGTACCTCAGCCAGTGCTACACTCATTTAGGATTAGAAAACAGATGGGGATATTGGAATGCAATTCTGGTAGAAATATTGGGCAGAAGTCAAGCACTAATGCTTGTGTTCCATATGGAAGTGGATCCTAGGCCTTTCATCATATAAAATGTGGCTGCTGATTTAAGATCTAACAGAGGAGCAATGGCAACCTTTAGTGTCAACTTTGAATAATGCTGATGTTCTGGGTATAAAGAAACAATATTCAGAAGGAACATAGTACAGTGGAAAGGCTCTGGCTCCAGGCAACCCTGAATTTCAAGTTTTACTTTGTTGCTTTCAATCTGGGTTACCTTAAATAGACAATTAGCCAGTTTAAGCTTAAATATCTCCAATTACAAAACCTTAATGATAATGTCACTTCTCAGGATGTTTATCCAAATTAAAAGAAAAAACTACATATTTTAAAAATGTTTGTATATAGAGACTCAGGTAATATTTGTGCAATGAAATATGAACCAACCATGTTGATGGCATTTTTAAATCCATTTTATAAATTATTAAAAATATATGTTGTTTTTTAAAAATTGCTTGGTTGAGGCACTCTTGGTTAAGATGGCACACAGTGGATAAATGCTGTGCTTGCCTCCTCTCATGACCACATCAAAATTACAGCTAAACTACAAAACAAACTGAGAACCCCCTCAAGTCTAGCTGAACAGAAATCCTATAACTAATGATATACAGAAGAAGCCACGTGTAATCGCTATGATAGAAGGGGAAGAGATGCAGAATGCACAGGTTCCGCACCTACATGAGGCGGTTAAAAATCAGGAGGGATATCACAGCTATATAGGTCCCCCCTGAGGAGTGAGAGGTCCCAGTCCCATACCAGGCTTCCCAGACCAGGGCTCCCGTGCCAGGGTTTTCACTGACTGTGAAAACCAGTGGAGATTGTGGCTGAGTAAGATGCAGGGCTCCTGGAGTCCAAAATATTCCTCTTAAAGGCCCTGCACATGGATGATGGACTCACTAGCTCTGAGCTCCAGCACTGGAGCAGCAACTTAAAAGAAGCCAGCAATACATAGGGAGGAACCAAATTTTCTGGCTTCTGGGTGAGAGCTGGATGGGCAGGTTTCTCCAAGACAGAAGTGCCGGAAGATGCCATTGTTCCTTTATTTAACCTTCCTCTCTCCCAGTGTGCAGAGGCCAGTGGCAGCCATATCTGAGTCTCCATCAACCAGGCTAACACTGTTCCTTCATCCCCATCCTGGTGATTCTCTGAGACCCTGCCCCACCAAATTTGTGGACTCACCCAAGCCCCTTTCCATGGTGTTTTCATACAAATGGCCTGTTTTGGCTCATGCTGTGGACTTTCCTAAAAATCTCTCAAAGGTTCGTAAACCCCAAACAAGCAGCATCCGGCCTCAGTTCACAACTAAGCAGCTAAGCCTCTTCTAGTCACTTCCTAGCTCGTTGCATGTGGAGGACATCTATGGAACATTTTGTGGCTCATGTCAGGTGGCCCCTTGCGGGTACAGGCTGTGGATGAACTTGGCCTGTGGCAGGGCCCTACCCAGGAGGCCCCAGGGACAGCACATCCATCTGCCTCCAAGAAAAAAAAAAAAGCACCCAAAAGGCACCAGAGCCCTGGCTAATGTGAACCCAGCTCCATAGGATCAGTCCCTGAAAACCAGCTCCTCAACTGTAGTCACAATCAGTCCTCACAACCAATCAACCTAAGGGTCAATCCTTCCCATTTACCTGCAAAGAGCAACCAAGGCTCAACTACAAGAGGGCACATACAACCCACACAAACGACACATCTGGAGCGAGCCCCTGGCTCAGCTGACCAGGGACGCTGCACCACTGGTCTCCACAGACACCTACCATCGGGTTGTCAGAAAAGTCATGATGGATTTTTGCAATGAAAAACATAAAAAAAATATGTCATGACTTTTCTGACAACCCAATACATAAGGCCACTTTACAATACATAAGACTGTAAGATACAACAGCTCTATCTAATACATAGGAACAAACACAGGAAGGCAACCAAAATGGGAAGACAAAGAAACATGTCCCAAATACAGAAACAGAATAAAGCTCTAGAAAAAGAACTAAAGGAAATGGATACAAGCAGTCTACCAGATGCAGGGAACCAAACACTGGGTATAAAGATGTTCAGTGATCTCAGTGAGAACTTCAGCAATGAGATAGGAAACATAAAAGAGGAGATAGAAAACATAAAAAAGAACCAATCAGAAAAGAGGAATACAATAACTGAAATGAAGAATATGTTAGAGTGACTCAACACTAGATTAGGTGAAGCAGAGGATAGAATCAGAAATTTAGAAGGTAAGATAGCAGACAACACCCAATCAGAACAGCAAATGAAAAAAAAAAAAAAGAATCCAAAAATATGAGGATAGTTTAAGAAGCCTGGGATAAGATCAAGCAAACCAATATTCCCATAATTGGGGTACCAGAAGGAGAAGAGAGAGAGAGCAAGGAATTAAAAACCTACTTGAAGAAATAATGACAGAAATTTCCCTAACCTGGTGAAGGAAGTAGACATACAAGCCCTGGAAGCACATAGTAGCCCAAACAAAATGAACCCAAAGAGGCCCACACCAAGATATACAATTAAAATGCCAAAGGTTGAAGACAGAATCTTAAAAGCAGAAAAGCAGTTAGTTACCTACAAGAAAAGACTGTCAGCTGATTTCTTAACAGAAACTTTGCAAGCCAGAAGGGATTAGCACAAAATATTCAAAGTGATGAAAAGCAAGGACCTACAGCCAATATTACTTTTCCCAGAAAAGTTATTTAGAATTGAAGGACAGACAAGGAAAAGCTAAAGGACTTCATCACGATCAAACCAATTTTACAAGAAATGTTAAAGGGACTTCTTTAAGAAGAAGAAAAAAAGATTAAACATGTGAATAATCAAATGGCAATAACTACATATCTATCAACAATTAGTTTAAATACAAATGGATTAAATGCTTCAATCAAAAGACATAGGGCAGCTGAATGGATAAGAAAACAAGACCCTCACACATGCTGCCTATAAAAAACTCACCTCAGATCGAAAGGCACTCAGGCTGAAAGTAAAAGGATTAAAAAAGATATTTCATGAAAATGGAAAAAAAAGAAATTGGGGTTGAAATAGTTATACCAGAAAAATAGACTTTAAAACAAAGGCTATAGCAAGAGACAAAGAAGGATCCAATAATCTCCAAAGCACTACTTCAAGGGGACATGTGCATTCATATGTTTATTGCAGGATTATTTACAATAGCCAAGATATGGAGGCAACCTGGGTGTCCCTCAATGGATAAATGGATAAAGAAGTGGTACATATATACAATGGAATATTACTCTGCATTAAAAATAATGAAATCTTGCCACCTGCAAGAACATATATGGACCAAGAGCGTTTTCTGGTGAGTGGAGTAAGTCAGACAGAGAAAGACAAACAAAAGTTGAAATATGATTTCACTTATATGTGGAATCTAAAGAAAAAAATTTTAAAAATAAAACAAAGAAACTTATAGATACAGAGAACATTTTGATGGTTGCCAGATAGGAGAGGGTGTTGTGGGATGGGTGCAAAAGGTAAAGGGATTAAGAAGTACAAATTTGTAGTTATAAAATAGTCATGGGGATGTAAAGTACAGCATAGGGAATATAATCAGTAATATTATAATAACTGTATGGTGTCAGATGGGTTCTAGATTTATCATGTGATCATTTCATAAGTCATAAATGTTTAATCACTATGTTGTATACCTGAAACTAATATAATATTGTATGTCAACTGTAATTGAGAAATAGAAAAGTTATTTTAAAAAAGGAAAAAAAAGATGCATAGTTCAAACCTTTGTTCTCAGTCACCTGGCAATTTTATTACCTATTATTTGAATGGTAACAATTTCTGGCCCCTGCTCCTGCCATAAGAGGAGCAAAGTGCCCTCTCTCATTTATTCTATCCTGCATACAATATATTACTTCACACACCTTTGAAGCTCACATTTCCCTTCCTGAGAATTTTCCATCACCCAATTAACTAGCTGAAATGCAAGCCCATTCTTTGCTCCATTTTTACTGTCCCCATACCTGCAACAGCTGATTGGACCAATAGAGAATACTTGACAGCTGATGGAATTGACAGATATAATACAAGACACTGAGTTCAATTTGAATTTCAGATAAATGATGTGTAATTTTTAGTATAAGTGTGTCCCAACCGTTACATTGATTTTCTATATCTGGCAAGCCTAACCTGACACAAAATGGGACAGATTTTCTCCCCTGGGGATTTGGAATTGGGATGGAAGATCTACTTCATTCACAATGCATGTCAGGGCTGGTAGATCATGTAGACCCACTTTGTGCAATTAGAAATAAAGAAAGCTTTATTTGGAACAGAGATGAAAGGAAGATCGACAGATTTCAGAAGTGCTGAGAGGAAAGACCACAGGGCCAAAGAGAAATGAAAAGAGTTACTCCATTGTGTGTTCATCACCCCAAATCAGTTCTTCTTCCATCACCACATGTTTGACCCTGTTTACCCGACACACAGTGTGATATAGAGATGATGTATTACAGAATTGTACACCACTCTCACCCCAATAAATTTTAATTAATTAAGAAAGAAGAAAAAGAATTACCCCACTTTGAAACTTACTATATCTTTGGGTCTCTTCATTCTGATTCCAGACTACATATTTTCTGTTATCGCAGTGCATGAAATGTCCTTGTATCCAATAAATTTCCATTTTTTGGCTTAAGCTACTTTAAATGATCTTTTGGTTCTTGAGAGCAATATTCCTGTTGTGAAGGGGTCCGTTTTTACTCACTAACTGCACCCCACTACATCACGTTCATCATAGTTCAGATCAGGAATAAGAAACTGTTTATGATTTGGCAGGAAGGATTGCCAAACTGCAGGCACTTTCCCGTGTACAGCAGACAGATTATGAAAATGAGAATTACGGAGAATTCGGAAGATCTGATGTATTCAAAGAAAGAATGTTTTGAAGCACTTTAAAGTTTGAGGTGAAAAGGAGAAAAAGACTATTTGGGGAGAAGACTGAAATCTGGTTTTCTTTAAGAAGTATTTCAACATCAGGATCTGATTTCTCCTGAGTTCTGTCATCTGATAGATATATTTAAATGTTAGGGAGAAGCTCAGCAGGTCTCAGGCAATTTAGCCTTTTTGTTCCTTGTCAAACTAGCTTTTTTAGGTTAGTTCAGTCCCTAGCTCTTTCTCACTTCAGATCTTTTTTTTTTTTTTTTTTAAGATTTTATTGGGGAATTGGGGGAGGGAAACAGCGTTGGGGAATCGGGGAAGGGGAACAGACAAGTTGCTGTCTTTTTGTTCTTCAGTCTAGTTGTGGTGGATGTTGCGTCACTGGCCCATGTTGGCATCGTCACTGCGCTCTTCCCGGATGAGGCAGATCGGTCGCCGGCCTCTGGATGTCGCTCACCGCGGCTATTGGCAGCTCACGCTGGCTGCCAGCCACTCACTGTAGCCTATGGCAGCCCACTGCAGCAGGGGCTGCATCCTACACCGTCGCCAGGGCTCGCACAGCCCAATTCCAGGTGGAGCTGTTGTTAGCTGTAGAGGGCAGTGTCACTGGCCCTCATGTGTGGGATCCGAACTGGGGCCGCTGGCATCCCAAAGCCAGCGCTTAACCAATGCGCCACTCGGCCGGCCCTCACTTCAGATCTTTATAATTGTTGTTCTGCATTCTGTTGAGACTTTCTAGAGAACGATGCTTGCAACTGAAAACTTTACCTGTTAATAGTTTAAGGAAAAATTAATGTACTAGGTCCTTCTGTTGTTTTTTTTTCCCCTCCCTACTTTGTGTTACATTTTGCTCTGGTTGTTTTCCTATCCCAAATAATTGAGATTACTAATGGCTATATCAATATCAAAAGTATTCATAGGATAGAAAGTTCTCTTTATAGTTAATGTATTTTGTAATAAAACCATTGGTTAAGTGCAGATAGACTGGATAATAATGCAGGAAGATATAGAAAAATAAATTGAAATATCAATGATAACATTATTTTATATTTTATTCATTTATTCACTTTGTATACATCTTTGATTATCCATTACTTGCCAGTCATCTCCTTTTTAATGAATAATAATAGTAATTATTATTATTATTATTATTATTATTATTATTTTAAAAGAGAAAAGTATCTTCCAAGAAGAGAAAATAGTACTTTCAATTTCTTAGGGGCATGAGAGTACTTGGAAGACTTTGGAAACTAAAAATAGTTTGATATATCAGAACTAAAATATGCATTGGTTTATTTATTCAACAGTGTATCTTGAGGAAGAGTGAAGGGGGCTGGAGTGGTAAGCCAAAGGCTACACACACTTCCTTTCTTTTTAACATTTTCCTTCTATAGATGCCATTAATTGCCAGACCCTTCAAGTGCCCTATTCAAAACAAAAGCTGATATTAATAATTTGGGAGAACGAATAGCACTTGACTCTATAAAGCCCGAAGTCTTATGGAGACCTCATGAAAAACTTAGTTGTGTCTATGTGATCTCCTTTCCTCTCGTTTCTCAAGCCGAAAAACCAAGGTATGTTTCAGTGGAGGGCTGAGGAAAGAAGAGAGGAGGGAGGCATCCAAATTCTGGGTTTTATGAAAATGAGTCTTTCTTTTCACCAGCATCTCTTGGGAGAGGCCCCACCCTGCTCATTTAAACCCTGAGGCTAGATCATGATAGCGTTCAAAGAAATCACTGTGCCTGGCTGACATAACTTTTTAAAGGTAAATGTTCAAAATATTTTGGAGCTGCTAATTCTGGATGAGTCGATCACAGAAACTTGAACGCAATTTTCCTTTCTTTCTCCCTGTTGAAGGCCCCAAGCTATTGTAGAAAGACTATATCACATTCAAAAGTCTCTTTCAACTATAAAAAGACTATCTACTCTTCTCAAAAGGTTTCTTCAGTCTATCTCTGGGGCTTTGTGAAATCAAAGAGAACTTTTAGCTTTTGCATTTGCAAACACAATTTTGAAATTCTCATATTCTCTTTTCCAGTGGGTTGGTTTGGGGAATTCATGTTTTTTCTCCGCTTGGGATAGTCATAGCCCTAAAGATTTCTATATCGTAGTGAAGAAGATAAAGAAACAAAAGGGTAGTGAAAAGGATTAACATTTCACTAACACTTTTACAGGCTAAGCACTCTTCAGCTTTTACTTTTACATACATCATCTCATGAAATCTTTATGCTCACATTGCCAGGTAGGTTGTACTAGCTCTAGTTTAGAATGGAGGAAGTTGAGTGTTAGAGAGTTGAAGTCGCTCACCTGAGGTCACAGGGCTTGTTAATTACAGAGCCAAAATTCAAGCCCAGCTGGGAGTGCCTCTGAAATGTTCTGACTCCTCCTCTTATTGTGCTAAGCAGTTAATGAAATATCGTACCCATGGAAACATATTCTCAAACAGATGTATGTGTGAGGTCCATAGCAAACCCATTTGAAAAAATTACTGAAACTATGAGGAAAACATGCAAAAAAAAAAAAATGAAGATGCTTCAGAGGTTTCTATTAGGTGGTGAGACAAAATTTTTGTGGAAGACAAGTTGTTAACAATATAGCAAAGACTTAGTGGACAGCAAAAGTTACCTACTGTTTGTTATTGATTATCCACAGAGAACTCTGCTGTTATGGGATTTAGCTTTGGGATTAACTGATTTAGCTCAGGAGCTTTGTTTTTCTCTGTATCTACTAGCTAAACCTTTTTACTCCTATGGGAAACTAATAACTTTCATAAACCTGTATAGTCATGGCATGTTGCTGTATGCTTAACAATGGACTCTGTGGGGGAAACAAAACAGCTCCCCCGATTTATAGCATTTACGGATTTCCATGGGGGTACTCCTACCATGGCTGATTTCAAGGTATCAACATGACATTACTAAACATGGAGCTGGGAAGAGATGCTCCGTAGATTATCATCATATAGTATTTCCCTGTAAATAATCAAAAGAGCATAGATAACGGTAAAATGCAGTAAAATAATTAGGTGATCAATTCTGAGTATTTATTAACTTTGTTTTTAATGTGATTTGTTTACAATACATAATTTAATTTTTAATAATGGCTGTGCTAAAAAAAAAGTGGGTTTCACAACTGAAATTTTAAGTGTTTTCTTATGAGCAGACATGAAACAGCTCTATCACTCAACTCGGATGTCTTCACTCTACTTTTGGCTTCTCTGAGCTCATTTCCTCAATCTGTTCCAGTCAGTGCTACATACTATTGGACTGTGTGTCTGCTTTGTCTTCCATCAAAATTGACCTGTGCGGTGTCTCACTCTCTCATTGACTGGAGTGATGAGAGCTATGTTTGAAAATTTTCTAATGGGTTACTATCCTAAAAGCATTTATAGCCTCAATACATGCATAACAATAGTAATTTTTAACTAAAATAAGGGTATGATGAATAGTAAAAGATTCAGGGACAATAGCAGAGCAGTGGGAAAGTATTTTAAGCTGGTGAAATTCTCAGGACCCTGAAAAATGACAAGCACCACCTAGACAATAATTCAAAATATAGGCCCTGAATCCATATATCCTAAAGCCATTGTCATATGATAGTCAAGTCATCCAATTTTTCTTTTAACATAAAAGCAAATCGAGATTTATATGAAACCAAACTAAAATTTCTGATGATTTTTCTGAGGTTTCTTGAGTAAAGTAGCCTTTAAATAGATAGAGTATTGCTATGACCTGATATACTGCACATGTCAGTAAGGATTTAAACAAATAAAATGCCTAGAACCACATAATCTTAGATCTTGGAGAATTGTGTCAGGTTATTGAGGTGAGGTGAGTAGAGACCTTCCTTTCAATCAGACAGTGCTTTGATCATCTCACACATATGAGGGCATCTTTCTTTAAAGTTGTCCTTTAAAGAGGACAATATTTAACATCTATCTGCTCTTATTCAAGTTCAGGGAGGAAAGTTTTCAGCAATAGGTTCCTTCCACCATATCTCAGTCTCTCCTACTGTACTTTATATTTCATGTTCTTCTCTCTGACAAATTGAAAACCATTGGACCTTGCCATCTGTGGTCACAAAACAAAGCCATTCCTCAAAGATTGTTAGTTAGGCTGCTCACTACCCCTTCCTTTCTATGTTTGAACAAACTCAATCTCTCTAATCAAATTAGATGATAGGGATCTAATTTGCATGTTTCCCTTTGTGCATATATTTTAATCTCTTTGCAAACAATTACATGGTGGTATTTACCACCACCATCACCACCCACCTATCCATATCCATTTATTTTGCTAGCTGCTGTGGCATTTAACTTTTGGGATTCCATGAATGGCAGCAATTCTCTGCCACCAAGGAAACTGAGTCATCTCCAAATATTAATTTATAACTATGTATCATCTTTGTTACCTTGATGCACCTGTCAGGAAACCAAGACAAAAAGGAGGTGACTGACAATAAAATCCAAAAGAGAATCTGCAGATCTCTACCAATAATAATGGTGGTGGTAATACCACCTGTGAATGTTCTAATCTACTATCATTACTAGTAATGATGCTGAGCTGAGCTTAGTCACTTATTACCATATTTAAGGGATGAGTCCTCCATTACAAGTCAGGAGATTTGCTTTAATATTGGCTCTGTCTTGATTGATGACCTAAACAATTTAATTCCATAAATATTATTGTGTAACTATGTCATGTAAAGCAATATGTGTGGAACTAAGAATAAAAAACTGGTGGGTTAAATCCACTAATCTCATTTTCCAGGTAGTAAAATGGGGGTTTGACGTTATATTAAATGATTATATTAAAGTCACCCTGAGCTTTACATTACCAGTATTCAACTTGCATAATCTTAAAAAATTGCTTATAATTTAGTTTCTTTCTTTTCTTGTTTTCAAAGACACATAGAAATGCACAAGTTACTTTTACCAACAATCTTGCAGCTCATAAGCTGGTGAGTCCTTAAAAACATTTATAACATATCCAAGCCTTAAGTCCTTCAAGGACAAAGCCATAATACTAATACCTGCTTCTTAAGATGAAAGGATCCAATAAAATAAGTTAGGTAAGCCCTGGAACACAGGAAGTGTTCAATAAATTATAGCTATTATTATACCAGTTAATAGATTTTTTTAGAAGGATGAAATAAGATCATTAATATAAATTACTTAGTACAGTTGGATACATAGAAAGTTTGCAAATATGGGAGCTAATGTTATTGGATTATTATTTTAAACCAGACCATTATCTTATTTACACTCAGTAAACTCATTTGCAAACTTGTGAAGTGAATTTGTAGTTTCTATTAAGAATTAGACTTATAAAGGATAAGCTACCTTTTTAAGATCATACAGCTTCCCCCTCAAAAAAAAAAACACACAACTAAAATAAGAGAAAAATAAAATGTTGAGTTTAGAAAGAACATAACAACCGAACATAACAACCTAACAAGGATTAAAATGCAAAATCAGCCTGGATAATCAACGTTAGTCTCTGAAAGACCTGAGTTGTGTGTGTAGTCTCAGGTAGGAGAGGCATGTGAGAGTCATATATATAATTTCATACTATTTTCCTCTTTGTTCCCTCAACAAGTTCCTGAATGCTACTGTGGGCCAGGCACTCTGCTGATGGTGGGAAGATAGTTAGTGAGAACAAACATAGTCTCTGCTGAAGCTGAAAGTCTAGCAAAGGCAAAATTTAATAGCCAAACTTTTGCCCCCAAATTGCAACTGGGATCCAAAAGAAGGTGTGTTTGCAAGAGCAATGGGGATTTGTCCAACAGGTGAAGAAATTGTCCCAGGAGCACATGATGACTGAGGAATTTGGAAGAATAAATAGGAATTGTTTAGTTGAAGGGGGATGTTGAGTTGGGCACCCAAACCCAAGAAAAGCACACAGTAGGAGGGAGCATTATGTATCTCAAAGACAGGAAATCAGGACTAGAAGGCAAAGGTCAGAGTGATGTGAAAAGAAATGGAGAAAGTAAGGCTCTGGAGGAAGCTGTAGTATAACACCTTATTGTCTTTTGTTAAATATTTGGTCTTTATTGTAAAAGCAAAGAGAAACCACCAAAGGCTTAACTTTGCTGGGGATACGATCAGATTTATATTTTGCAGTTCAAAATAGCTGTGACCCTCCCTACACACTTCAACTACTCTTACATTTGACCTGGTAAAGGCTAGGAAGGACTGTAATACATGAAGATGAAGACATTACCCATGTCACAATTCTTCTCCCATTATTAGTGCCTCTGGACACCATGATACTATAAAGAAAATAAAGATCATTGTAGTTCACCCACTCTTTTATTAAACTAATGTCTGGCAGGGTATTCTCAGGTTTGTTTTAAATGTCTATGCCACAATATCTTTACCAATACCTCTGTGCTGCTATCCATCACCATCATTCATTCTTTCATTCATTTATTAGCAAATCTATATTGAGAATCTATTATATGCACAAATAATGTTCTAGGTGATAAGAATTATCAATAAATACAAGACGAACTTCTTTTCAGGGAGTTTACCTATTCATGAGAGTAAGGAAACAATAAACAACAACAAAAAATAAGGTAAATTTCAGATTATAAATCTGTCTGTCAGATTATGATTAGTGCTATGAAGAAAAATAGAGGAGTGCCAGAGAGGAAATATGCTGTAAGAGGAAGCATCACTAAACAATGGTGGTATTTAAATGAAGGTCTGGAGGACGATATTTTGGGGGTTAATGTATTTGATGAGAAGAAACAATGTGTAGAAAGGCTCTGGGTTGGGAAGATGTTAAGGGAACATCAAGGGGTTAGTTAGTGTGACTGGAACAGAGTGAATGAGATAGAATATAGGAGTAGAAGATGAGGTCACAGAGGTAATGAGAGGTGAGGACCAGATTGTGCAGGATCTTAGAGACCATTCTTGGGGCTTTAGATTTTATAACTTATATGCTAAGTCATGGGAGATTTTTGAGTAGAGGAGTTATGTCAAGATTGGAATTTAATGGACCACCTAATTACACCATATATGAGAAAAAACTCAAAATGGATTAAAGACTTAAATGTAAGACCTGAAACCATAAAACTCCTAGAAGAAAACATAGGGAGTAAGTTTGCAGACATTACCCTCAGGAATATTTTTACTGATATATCCCTTCGGGCAAGGGAAATAAAAGAAAAAATGAGCATATGGGATTACATCAAACTTAAAAGTTTTTCACCTCAAAGGAAATCATCAATAAAACAAAAAGGCAACCTACTGAATGGGAAAAGATATTTGCCAACGATATATCGATAAGGGGTTGATATTCAAAATTTATAAAACACTCATGAAACTCAACACCAAAAAAAAACAAACAACCCAATTAAAAAATGGGCAGAGGATATGAAGAGGCATTTTTCTAAAGAGGACATACAGATGGCCAACATGCATATGAAAAAAGGTTCAACCTCACTAATCATCAGAGAAATGCAAGTAAAAACCACAATGAGATACCAACTCTGGTCAGAATGGCTATCATCAATAGATTTATTGTTATTTAAGTGCTGGCGAGGGTGTGGAGAAAAGGGAACCCTGGTGCATTGTTGGTGGGACTGCAAATTGGTGCAGCCATTATGGAAATCAGTATGGAGGTATCTCAAAAACCTGGAAATGGAACTGCCGTATGACCCAGCAATTCCACTCTTGGGTATCTACCCAGAGGAATCCAAGACACTAATTCGAAAAAAATATATGCACCCCTATGTTTATTGCAGTGCTATTTACAATAGCCAAGACTTGGAAACAACTGAAATGCCCATTGGTAGATGACTGGATTAAGAAACTGTGGTACATTTCTGCAATGGAGTATTACTCTGCTATAAAGAAGAATGAAATCATATCATTTGCAATGATATGGATGGACCTAGAGACTATTATGTTAAGTGAAATAAGTCAGTTGGACGAAGACAAATACCATATGATTTCACTGTGTGTGGAATTTGAAAAACTGTTTTGTCCAGTAGATGTCAAAGGGGTGATTTTGAATTGTCTATTGGATGTATGAGTCTGGAGTTCAGAGGGAAAACCCATTTTGGGGATTAGAACTTGGGAACCATCAGCTTTGCAACTGAGATCACCAAAGGGATAAGAATAACAAAGAAGAGGTCCTACGTGTGAACACTAAGCCCTTCAGTGTCTTGTAGTTAGGGGGATGAGAAAGAATAAACAAAAAAGCGTGAAGGACTGGCTGCCAGTGTTACAGAAGGATAATTACGTGAGTGTTTTGCCTTGAATGTAAATGAAGAACTTGTATCGAGAAGGAAGGAGTGATTAACTGTGTTAAAATGATAGGTCAAGGAAGATGAGGGCATAGAACTGAACAACTACATCCTGTGGTGAACAGCAGGAGGAAAGGCTGTTAAAACTTGGCCCTCAGAGGATGTTTTTTTCTGGAGTTCTGTGACTCCCCCCATTCCAGAATTCTCAGTACTCCTCACAAGAACAGTTCTGCCTTCTTGTGTATGCTCCCAGTCCAAAAATGCTGGTGGTGGGGCAAATGCATTATTTGTCTTTCTCCTATGTACATGATTAATCAAAATAGGCTATAACTATCCGTCAGCAAGAACGTCTGCCGAGCCAATCCTTCAGATAAAGATTCATCTTTAAAAACAAACAAAACAAACAGAAAAAACAGAAACAACAAAAAAAATTAAAGCGCATACTATTGTCATTATGATAAAAAAATACTGTTGAGTTTTGGAAAAGAATGTCAGATTCATGGTTCTTTTTTAAATTAAACTTTTTGGGTGACATTGATTAGTAAAATTATATAGGTTTCAAGTGTACATTTCTATAATACATATTATTGTATTGTGTGTTCACCATCCAGAGTCAATTCTCTTTCCATCACCATATATTTGACCCCTTTTACCTTCTTCTACCACCCCCTTACCCCCTTACCTTCTGGTAGCCAGTAAACTGTTGTCTGTGTCTATGAGTTTTTGTCTTGTTTGTTTTTAGCTTTCAGGTTTATTAGGTTGGTGCAAACATAATTGTGGTTTCGGAAGGTGAATTTTAAATCATTATAACTAGGTTCAAACATATCTTTGTTAATCAAAACAGGAACCATTGCAATCAACACGTTTTTGCCAATGAGAAATATTTGTTTATTCCTGTGGCATAGAAATCCGTGCTTCAGGATTCAACACACTCTTGGAAAGCATTTTCTGCATCCTACTGGTTGTGGAAGTATTTTCCCTGCAAAAAGTGTTGAGATGCTTGAAGAAGTGGTAGTCGATTGGTGAGATGTCAGGTGAATATGGTGGATGAGGCAAAGCTTCGTAGCCCAATTTTTTCAACTTTTCAGGTATTGGTTGTGCGATGTGTGGTCAGTCATTGTCATGGAGAAGAATTGGGCCCTTTCTGTTGACCAATGTTGACTGCAGGCCTTGCAGTTTTCAGCGCATCTCATCGATTTGCTGGCATATTTCTCAGATGTAGTGGTTTCACTGGGATTCAGAAAGCTATTTTGGATCAGACCGGAAGCAGACCACCTTACAGTGACCATGACCTTTTTTGGTGCGAGTTTGGCTTTGGGAAGTGCTTTGGAGCTTCTTCTAGGTCCAACCACTGAGCTGGTTGTCACCAGTTGTATAAAATCTACTTTTCGTCGCATATCACAATCCAATCGAGTAATGGTTCATTTTTGAGTAGAATAAGAAAAGATGACACTTCAAAAATGACAATTTTTTTGATTTGTGATCATCTCATAAGGCACCCAAATTATCGAGCTTTTTCAGCTTCCCAATTTGCTTCAATGCCGAATGACCATAGATAGAATGGTTGATGTTGAGTTCTTCGGCAGCTTCTCATGTAGTTGTAAAAGGATCAGCTTCGAGGATTACTCTCAGTTGGTTGTTGTCAACTCCCGATGGCTGGCCACTATGCTCCTCATCTTCAAGGCTCTCATCTCCTTTGCAAAACGTCTTGAACCACCACTGCACTGTACGTTTGTTAGTAATTCCTGGGCCAAATGTGTTGTTGATGTTGCAAGTTGTCTCTGCTGCTTTATGACCCATTTTGAACTCAAATAAAAAAATTGCTCGAATTTGCTCTCTGTCGAACATCATTTCCGGAATCTAAAATAAATGGAAAATAAAGAGCAAGTAATAAGTCATTAGCAGAAAAAAACATAAAGCGAGAAATGTACATTAAAATGATGTATAACATAACCACATTTATTTAAGAATGTATTCCAATATCAAATGGCAAATTTCAACAATACAAAAACCGCAATTACATTTGCACCAACCTAATACATCCCACATATGAATGAAATTATACAGTTTCATAGTTCTAATATCAAGAAAAAGCACATGAAAGCAGTGCTATAAATTCTGTACTGTTCAAGCTCAAGATCCAGAAGGGTTTATTCTAATTGTGTTTGAATATTCTCTTTTCTAAATAAATTAAACAAAAGAGTGAACTTTCATAAAATGGGTTAAAGAAAGATGCCAACTTTTTTGCTTTCAAAGAAAATATCTTGGTTACCTAATCGGAAGATGCCAAGAATCTTCCACACGAGGACAAGCACAGGGTAATTCATTTGCAGTCGAGCCCATTCTCTTCCTTCCTTTGAGATTTGAGTGTCTTTCATCTCTGGAATCAAGCTGTTTGATTAATATCTCTGACCAGCCCATGTTCTAACTCTGGAACTCTGACCATTATTTCTTAATAAGCATGCATTCTAATTTCCTCAGCAGCAAAAGTGGACACTACAGTATTTATCTCATTAGGATTTTATAAGGATAAAATATATGCAAAGTGTGTAGAGTAATGCTTGGCCTAAGACATGACTCAGTGGAAGAGGATCCCAGAAATATTCTGTGGGTTTAATGAGGTAGTACTTGGATAGGTGATGGTGGGGGGAAGAACAAAAATTACTGACTCTCAAGTTTTCCCTAAGTTCTATCCTGGCACTTAATCATACCTCCCTCTCTTCAGTCTTGGCTAATGAGCATCTAAATGCAATCTTGACCTACTTCACTGTCATGGAAAAAGACTATTATTGCTCAAGGACTATTATTTGCTTTGATAATATATGGAATGAAGATTTAAAAAGTCAAAGTGCTACATAATTTCGAAGGTGAACTTCAGTCTCCATATTCACCTTTATTCTTCGTGGAGGTTCTTCCCTCTCAATCTATTATTATTCCACCCTCCAAAACAGAACAACTCTACTCTGCTCGGCAGAGCTCCACAGATGACAGCCTGATAAACAAATGTTTTGAACCTTGTTAGGCATCCAACAAAACAGGATTCTAAGAAGTTAACTGGGTAGAGCAGAGAAATCTTTGAGGAAACCAGTCTGAAAAATCAGAAGAATTTCCATCTGTCTTCCCCAAATTCCCAGGACTTCGTGGCCTTAGGCAAGCTACTGAACTTTTCAGATTCAGTTTACCCATCTGTGAAAGTGAGATAATTATATCTATATCTTAAGGTTGCTATGTGTATTAAATTAAATACTACATTTAAATGCTTAGCATACAGCCTGGCACAAAGTAAGTGCTCAATAAATATTTTATTCATACCTCTTTTGGAAAGACTTGCATTTGAATGACTTAGGTATGTGACTGTCCCAGTCACTAGACTGAAAGCACCTAGAAAGTAAAGTCTATGTCTTAATTATCTTTGTGTCTCTATTAGTTCATGATACAGTATTTACTCAAAATATATGCTTTTGAATAAAATCAAATATTTGATATTGAATATTGCCATATAAATATCAACTAAAATAATTTTATTCCCAGATTACAGTTGGATGCAGATTAATTAATTCTAATAAATGAAGACTGTTACTTTCCAAAAAAATGTCACCTTGACTTAATTCAAGATTGCATTGCGCTTGGCTTTCTCCTCACTAAAACAGGCTAGGGGCTGACAAAACTTAATAAAATATTGACATTAAGTAGAAAAGCTCATTGGCAAATTATAGTGTTGAAGGGTCATAGCAATCTTAACTTACATAACAGTAAAAAATAGGGAATCTGTTATGATATGGAGGTTTTAAAAGGGGGAAGAGAACAGTATTGAGCAACCTGGTATGAGCTATTTGAAAGATCCATGGAGTCAGCTTATTCTAAAGTGTCATCAGATCTCTGCCACAGTATTATAATTTAAGGGCATCACTGCAGCCCCTGTGTAGTGGAGAAAGGACAAAGTGGGGCCTTATATTATTTAGCCTTTCTTCTATTTTTCTCACAATTCTGCGTACAGAGGATTTAGCTCACAAGACCCATCTCCCTTTTCTGAGTGACCTTGGCTCTGTCAGCATCCTTGAGTAACTTCAAAGAAACAGAAGAATCTCAGGTGGTTTTTCCAGAACCACATAATGTTCAAATATAAAATATGAGGCTCAAAAAAAATAAAATAAAATAAAATAAAATAAAATATGAGGCTCTACTAAGACACCTAAAGAGAACCTCAGAGAAGGATCTAAGGACAAATAAAATGCAATCATCTGAATTCAGGTACTCTATGAGTTTCAGGAAAGAAAAATTCAGAAGTCCAAGCAGCACAGGGTCATAGCATGTCAAGAATGGTCTAACCCAAGCATGATAAAGAACCCACAAGGTATATTGCTGTAACTGGTGAAGACTAACTCAACTGAGGCTAAGTTTATAATTTAGAAACAAAACAAAACATGGGTTCAGCTGAAAGGAAAAACAGGGCTGCAGAAGGTGAGCAGAAACCAATCTGATCTTTGGTATGAGCTAATCCATTATCTCAGGAAAAGTGATGTATTTCCTCAAAGCAATTTACTCTTTTTGTTATAGGAGTAAATTTGCTTTGTTTTCAGGCATGTTTATCTACATATAAACTTTGTCTTGGTAAGATTTTAAACTATTATTATTGTTTTTCTTCAGCAAATTATTACGTAGATATGATGAGAATATAGTAGTCACAATTTTCCATTCATCTAGAGTATTTTGATTAGTTTAAATATATGATACACATTAACACCTTAAATCTATAGCATACCTTGAAATAAGGAAGCCAAGGCTTTTATCACCTTTCTATACCCAGAGTCAGAGAGGGTAATACATCATCCAATGTCATATAGTAGGACGTATTTCAGTTCTGTTGAATCTTTTTTAACAAAGTTTCCAATGAATAATGGTATTATTATTTAATAGGATTTTGTTTCTTTCCTCAAGATGTCTAACCTTTGAGAGAATGATTGCTTTCTTTATGTTTATTATTCCAGCAATCATGGCACGGCTGTTGCTTCATAGATATTCTTTGGAGGTGCTAATAAGCATGCACAATTGTGTTTATATGTGTTGAAAAGGAGAAAATTGTGTTATAAAAGTGAAACAGAAAATCATTGTTTCTTTATTACATGTCTGAGGGTCTCTTAAGTCACTTTTAATAATAAGAAATAAAAACACTAACCCAGCCAGACTTTATTTGAAAAGATAAGGCAACTAGTTGATTTCCAGCAATGGCAGTGTCCGTTGGATAAGCTTCTTCTCAAGTTTGTAAATGTTGTTCATTTTTTAAAATTTGATATTCTCAAAATATAAGGGAATAAATAATCTCAAAATGAGGTTATAGAGAAGGAATTCAATATTTGAAAAGACTACAGGCCTAGCAAGATTGAGAGCATATAATCGAATGTAATTTTCAATATATAATTGTGCTGTTAAAATCTGGAAAGGTTAAATTCAGAACAGTGCAGGAGAAAGTGAAAAGTTCTCAGTTCAGTAACTCAAGCAACCCAAGCACTCATTAGGGCTCTCTGAGGCATTGTCTATGGTATTGAGTGTAGCTTCTTTATTTCCTTTCTGTAACTTCTTTGGTAGCTGAGGTATTTCTTCTATTTTCTCCCAGTTCTAAATACAGGAGATTTACTTAAAGGACACATCCTCCTTTATTAAGTTACCTTGGCTCTATCAGCATCCTTGGGCAACTTCAAAGAACATCGAAGAATCTCAGGAGATTTTCAGAGCCACATAATGTTCAGTATAAAATAAGGAATCTGGTAGTGTATCCATCAACAATTTTCCTAAAGATGTCTACGCTATAATGTTTTATTGATTTCCCAAATCTTCAGCCAATTCTGACCTTGTCAATAGAAAAAAGGGACAGGATTTCAGGTTCTAATTACTCATTGCCCTTATATTATTACCATCATATTATTATCACAAACTCTATCTTCATAAAAATCATCAAAAATATAATTTATCTATGGATCATCTTGTGCCTAAAGTTGTAGTGAACATTTTATATCAAATATGAAATTTCATGCTCTCCAATAACTTAAACTCATGTTCATTTAAAAGCTGAACCAACTGAGGCTTTTAGATATTAGATAACATGCCCAAGTTTCCATATTAATAAATGCCAAAGCTTAGATATGACTCCAGGCAGTTTTACTGCAGAGTCAATAGCTTACTATGCTAGTTAGCTATCAAAGATGCATTGGGTTGTTGTTATTATGTTCCAGGCACTGTCCTAAGCCCTTTACATATATTAATTTATTTTATTCTATCTTAAAACATGGTGAGATCAACCTAGTAGGATTCTCATTTGGCAGATAAAGAAACAGAGGCACGGGGAAAAAAAAAAAAAGATTACTGTTTCAAGTTCCCACAGTTAGTAAGTTGAGAATGCAGGATTCATATTCAGGACTCTTTTTTCCAACGTCCATGGTTCAGTTCTGAATGTTAGCTATCATTGAATAGCTCATAGGTAAATGCACTGTGGGTTATATGCCAAGTGCTTAGATTTGAGACTCAGTGGGATGAAAAGCTCATAGGAGAGGGGCCCTTAGTGAGGCATAACTCAGATCCCAGTGCAGAGCAAGAGGCAGATTTTAGCTGCCTACACAGAGGAGTATCCAGGAGACCCAGCTGTCAAGCACCACAGAAAGGAACCCTCACATTCAAGGGACTTATGATTATTAGAATACAGAATTTTACAAAAGACAAGGACTCTACACCATCATGTTCCTAAAGTGCATGATTCTCATCAGCATACAAAAGGCCCTGTATTCTAGCTTGGGGACAGGTCTCCTTACACAAGAACATCCACTGAGTGGCAAGTGGCTGTGAGGAATGTCATGTGGAGAAGGATCCTGTGGCCTCCTCTAGCTTCCTGGGCAGAGATGTCTGTGAGGCTTATCACAGGCACAGTCATCGGACCCAGTAGCAAAAGGAACTCACAGAGTGGCTGCCCCCTTAATGCATGTCACGATCTCTTCTTAAAACCTCAACACTGCCCAAATCACTAATATTCATGACTCCCTGCACATGTTTGGTGCCATTTAATTCCCTATCTTCTGTCTCAATGGAGTAGCTTCATGGATGTCCTAATGCTTTCACCAGTCCACATCAGAGAAATAGCCTTTCTAACCCAGTACTTTTCCACTGGAATTTGCATACACTTCATTCTGATTTTCAGCACAAGGAACACAGCTCAGATCCCACTATTCATAGTGACGAGGTCATTAACGCATCACATTATGGGTTCTGGTTAGGTAGAGTCTTCCATAACCACTCAGATGAGCTCCTGCCTCTTATTTCATGGCTACCAGACCTGGCTTGAGAACTGAACTGAAGGACGATGAGGAATAATCAGCTGTGCTAATGGAAGTATTGGCCTACCAACATAAAAACCTTTCCTGCTTGGGAAATAGGTGTGTGTGACACAGTACATGTGCTTTAATACTGATGACAGATTGGTAGAATTAAATAATAAGGTATTTAAGACTAAAGTAGATATAGCCTAGACACAGAGACATAAAGAAAGGAAGCTAGTATGGAATATCTGTCATGTGCAAAATAAAAAGTCTGCTAGACTCTTTATACATCATGTTCAATGTTCATAGTAATGCTGTGAAGTCAGAGGTTAAGAGCGTGGTCACTGGAGCTGAGCTGCTTAGGTTTGAACCCTACCTCCAGTCCTTACTAGTGCTATGACTTTGAGCACACTCACTCACCTCAGTACATCTCGGTTTCCTCCTCTGGAAAATGTGGATAATAATGCAACCTAGCTCACATGTTATAGAATTCTTAGGACACTGCCTGACTCATAATAAGCATTATATGAGTATTAGCTATGGATTTTCCTACCCTCAACTTAGCCAGTGATTACACAGAAAGCGGTGATAAATCCTGATCTAGTTCCAAAGAACTAAATCTGTGATGAACCAAGAATTCAAAATTTAGTTAAAACTTTACACTATTTTGTCTTCATTTATTCATTCACTACCCCTTCTACAAGGATCAGTAAATACCTACCATGTGTTAGGCACTTGGAGAGTGTCAGTGAACAAAAGGAGATAAGCATCCCTGCCCTTTTGGAGGAGGTGATATTCTAATAGCTGGAGTGCTGGTGAAGGCAGACAGTAAACCAGAATCATAATAAGTAAAGTACATATTATATTGGAAAAGAAATAACTGTTATAAGAAAAACAAAAGTAGAACAAGGTGATAAAATTCAGGGGAGCAGGTAAAGTATGGTAGAACATTTTTAAAGTGTGGTCAGGATAAATAAGAAACAAATGACACTTTTTTCCATTCCAACATCTGTGTGGCAAATAGTAAATGCCCCAACTGATATTCCTTAAGCTTAGCTAAACATTGAAGAAATGAAGATATCTGTCGGCCTGTTAAAGTAGCTTGGAGTTAAACAAACCTGAATTTAAATACTGGCTCCAGAACTTAATTAGTGTGCGGCCTTGAGCAAGTCTTTGAACCTCAATCCCTTCATCCATAAAAAGAAATACTATCTACAATGCAGAGTTGCTAAGGGGATTAAATAAGATGATTTCTGTGAAATTCTTTTCTCATTGCTTATTAAATTCTCTCTACCTGGCCACAGTTACTGATAGCCTTGGTCTTCTGTAGGATACTCAAAATGAGGCATTCCTTTCAGGAATCTAGGGTTCAATATTTAAAGCCCCAGAGTCTTGTGAGTGAGGATGTCATCTTCTTTTACACATGGATGAAAAGGAATGATGTGATAGCTTTAACTTCTGGGCAAAAGATCAGAGGTTGGAAGCCAGGTTACTGCTCCTGCAGAAAGAATGTGTTGTGACTATCAACATAAACCCAAAAGCCTGACAGCTCACAACATGGACCCAAGCCTGGGAAGCCATACATGGAATCCTTCTCTATAAGCCATTATAAGCCTTCTCTATAAAGCTTATTCTTTACAAACATATTTGCCTTCCTGAGTTTAGGCTTTGTTTTAGAGCAAAAGCCCACTGCATGGGGGATTCATTTCCCCATGGCCACTACTTTCTATTAACATGAGATAAATGAACGTACCCTAAATTTTCTTTCTGAAAAAGTGCAACCTAATTTCTATAGAGAAAAACAGAATAAATGCATTTCATTCCTAGGAAATCTGAAATATATGCCCTGTGTGCTTACTGTGTGAGGAGATTGGGCACTAATGGATTTTCTATTACAAATCCTTCAATGAAAATATAAAGTCTATCATTCACCTGGGGATATAAACCATGGCTAATAAATGGAATTGGATTCATTTGAGCACTGTACTCAGGATAGAGGAAAGTCGTTCTTCAAATGACTCTGCAGTTGGATTCTTTATTGCCTAAGTTACACAGTAGTTAACTCCCAATTGAAACTGAACATTTGTTGTGACATGGGACATCCACATTTCTGTCCCCTTGTCAAGTTTCCATTTTGGATTTAGATTTTAATTCGATTTCTTTAGGAGTCTCTATTTTACCATAGATTTTGAATCAAAGTGCTTTTCTCTCTTCATTTATTTGTAATAGGCCTTCAGAGTGTCCTTGCTATAAGACACAATTATTATAGAATGGTAAATAATAGCTAATGTGTGATATATCTGATAAACAGCGGCTATGGAAGTCAAGCACAATATCCCTATTGTAAGTCATATGTTACGTTCCCCAGTTCAAGAGAGATATTTATATTTTATATTGTCCTATATAAAGATTATGCATTACAAGAGGGTGGTGACTTGAGGAGGAGGCAAAGCATTACATCTGTTAAGCAGCCAGCATGTCCCAGGTATTATGCTGGGCGCTTTGCATGTGTAACTCATTCGATCTTATGAAGTAGGTAATACTAGCCTAGTGTCATCTTTGCAAGGTTAAATGCCAAGTTAGAGAGGTTCACCATTTCACAGAAGTAGAAATTGGGTATCCTGGGGTTTTACTAGTTTGACCAGCTACAAAAAGCCCTCCTCCTTGCACTAAACCAGAATAAATCTGGTATTCTTAGATTAAGGTATGTGGTTTGATTTTTGAAATCAAAATACTGGAACAACTGCAATGGAGCCCACTTTTCCTCAGTTTGTGAAAGACATAGATTGAATTATAACATGTCCAATAAGTAGGTAGAGTACACAATACACGTGTGCACATGTACACATGAACATGTGTTAGGGCACGGTGGCACCAGCCTGATACCCACTCAACATTAAGTCACACCACCATTTCCTTGCTTTTAAATTCTCCTAGATTATATGGCACACCACTCAAGTAATACACTTTTAAAATATTTTTTTCTTCCTCTGAATTGTGATAAAATACACATACCATAAAGTATATGATTCTAACCACATAAAATGTACAATTCAGTGGCATTAAGGACCTGCACAATATTATGCAACCATCACTATCATCTAGTTCCAGCACTTTTTTATTCAAAAGGAAACCCTGTCCCCATTAAGCAATCACTTCCATCAACTGATGGAAATCACTAATTGATTTTCTGTCACTATGGATTTGCCTATTCTGGGTAGTTCCTATAAATGGAATCATACAATACATAACCTTTTGTGAATGCCTTCTTTCACTCAGTATAATGTTTTCAAGGTTCATGTACCTTGTAACATGTTCAGTACTCTATTCCTTTTTATGGCTGAATAATATTCCATTGTATGCATATACCACTTATGCTTATCCATTCACCAGTTGATAGACATTTAAAACGGGTCAAAAAAGAAACTATACTACTTTAAATGGATATATAAACTGAAAATGAATCCACAGGGCTGGCTGAGTGGCGCGTTGGTTAAGTGCTGGCTTGGGATGCCAGCAGCCCTGGTTCGGATCCCACATATGAGGGCCAGTGACACTGCCCTCTACAGCTAAGATGGTGAACAACAGCTCCATCTGGAGCTGGGCTGCTGTGAGTCCCCAGGTCAGTATAGCTGCAGCCCCTGCTGCACTGGGCTGCCATAGGCTATAGTGAGTGGACGGCAGCCAGCGTGAGCTGCCAAGAGCCGCTATGAGCGGCTGTCCAAAGGCCGACGATCGATCTGCGTCACCCAAAATGAGCATAATGATGATACCAACATGTGCCAGTAAAGCAACGTCCTCCACAGCTAGACTGAAGAACAAAAGGACAGCAACTTGTCTGTTCCCCTTCCCCAGGTCCCCAAAGCTGTTCCCTTCCTCCAATTCCCCCAATAAAATCTTTAAAAAATAAAAATAAAAATGAATCCACATCTTCAAAATTTTTAAATATGGCAAAATACACATCATAAAATTGAAGAAGTGATGTCATTTACTGAAAAACAGTTCATCTGAGCTGCGTTCCTCTGTGTGTTATTTTACAGGATTGAATCAGAGTCTGGATTTAGTGGCTGTTCTAGTAAGTTTTCATTTTATTAGTTAAACATCAGTGTCTTTGTTTTCAAAAATATCGTGAAAAAGACCTAGCAAATGAGTGAACCAGATTTTTGCTTATTTGTCACCTGTGGTAGGGATTCATAAATTCTAGGAAAGTCTTAAATGTTCATTCCAGATGCCAAAAATGTTGAGTTAGTTTGGGTTCCTGCTGTGAAATATAACAAATGGAAAATTAAAACATGCATCCTATTGTACATGAATGTTCAAAGCAGCATTATGTGTAATTGCCCCAAACTGGAAACAGCTCACATGTACACCAATAGGCGAATGGATAAACAGGTTGTGGTGAATCCATATAATATACTACTCAGCAGTAAAAAGGATCAAGCTATTGAGACATGCAACAGGATAGATAGATCTAAAATAATTATCACCCCAATAAATTTAATAAAAATTAAAAAGATAAACATGGAAACAATATAATAACTATGTTGAAATAAAGCAGTCTGATAAAAAAAAGAAGTACATATTGTATGATTCTATTTATATAAGACTTTAGAAAATGCAAACTAATCTATAGTGACAGAAAACAGATCAACGAGTGTTTTGTATGGGGAGCGGGGGGAGGCAGGAGAGGAGGTTACAAAGGGGAACAAGAAAACTATTGGGGGGCCGGCCGAGTGGCGCATTGGTTAAGCGCTGGTTTTGGGATGCCAGCGGCCCCGGTTCGGATCCCACATGAGGGCCAGTGACACTGCCCTCTACAGCTAACAACAGCTCCACCTGGAGCTGGGCTGTGCGAGCCCCGGTGATGGTGTGGGCTGCAGCCCCTGCTGCAGTGGGCTGCCATAGGCTACAGTGAGTGGCCCGCAGCCAGCGTGAGCGGCTGGCAGCCAAGCGTGAGCTGCCAGTAGCCGCAATGAGCGACATCCAGAGGCCAGCGACCAATCTGCCTCATCCGGGAAGAGCGCAATGACGATACCAACAGTGAAGCAACATCCTCCGCAACTAGACTGAAGAACAAAAAGACAGCAACTTGTCTGTTCCCCTTCCCCGATTCCCCAACGCTGTTCCCCTCCTCCAATTCCCCAATAAAATCTTTAAAAAAAAAAAAAAAAAAAGAAAACTATTGGGAATGATGATTGTTTATTCCCTTAACTGTGGTGATAGTTCAACAGGTGTGTCGATATGTCAAAATTTATAAAATTGTACATCCTAAATATATACACTTTATCACATCTCAATTGGACTTCACTAAAGCTGTTTTTAAAATTAATGAGTAAATAAAAAAATACATAAGTAAATAAATGCAGATCCCAAATTTCTGGCTGCACATGACCTTTCATCCAGAGAAAATTAAAAATGAATTATTACCATTAGCAAAAAAAAAAGGGGGGGTGCAGGATGCTGAATGGCTAGTACTTGTATTTTTAATACTTGGCACTTGGCACTAGGGCGCATACTGTTGGCTGCGATGGGAGAAACAATTTCAGGTATATACGATTTGCTAATAGAGTCATCTGACAATAGGAGCCTGTGCTTAATCCCTCAATTTTTAACTATAACATTGTCAAGAATATACATACAATTCATTACTTCAAGAAGATGTAAAAATTTGACAGGACAAATGAGTCTTATCTTAATATACACACATCAAAGCTAGCAGGCATGTCCTCGCTGGAAACAGTTTTATTGTTGTTACTCTTGGACTGCTAAACAAACCACAATTCTGCTAATTCAGGGGTGAGTATTGACAATTTAGTTAAAGCCAATTCTTCGTGGACAGACTGAGCAGGTTGCAAATGTATAATCTATTTATGTGTGTAAAGACAGCAAAGTGCTCAATAAAACACATTAACACTGAACATGCGTTAACATTTTCTGTTTTCGTCCATTCTGAGCAATGGGATCTTGAGTATGATAGTCAAGTATGAAGATTATATAGCTAACTGGAGGGTTTCCTTAGCATAGGACTTTGGGATGTGCACAAAATCATTTATTGAGGGTGAAGGCACTGTGCTGAGAATCATGTTTTTGATGGCACAGGCTAGTCCCTCTTCTGATGTCTCCTGCTTGCATTAGACCTCTAGTATGGTTATTCCTTCTTAGTCATGTCCTGTTTACCCACGGAATGCTTGTGTGCTGCCAGCGCACTGTTTCTTCAAATTATTTTAAACTCATACTTCTTTGGCACCTAATTCTTTTATATGATCTCAATAATTTCACATCCCCTGATCTGTCACCTCAATCTCCTTCAACTCTCCTCTGCGCACGCACATGCACACACAAACACATCATCTCAGTGGGAATACTCACTTTTTGCTTCAAGCCTTGATAAGAATCCATTGCCTATTGAGCAGAAACATGGCACCCTCGATGCCCCAGTACCTACTTGCGGAACTCCATCTAGTGCTCTCAGGCAATAGCAGTCAGGGAATGACTGCTTAATCACTTCCGTGCCTAACATGATGTGAGCTTTGCAAGGCTGAGTGGAAATCTCCACTACGCAGTTGACACCAGACTGCTGAATGTGCCCATGTGCATCTCACACAGAATAATTTTCTCTCAATGCTGGATCCTGATATTCTAATTGTGTCTCAGTAACAGAAAGAAAGCATGTTTCATCCTTCAGTGTGTTCCCAATGAAATGTTTAAAACCCACATCAGGCAAAAGACATAATGAACAGAAAATATTACCTGGGATTTCTGATGCTGTTGCCTTTGATTTCCGTTGTTTTGGTAATTGGAAGGTGGAACAGATGGTGACAATCTCCTTGAATATGGCATACCTATTCTAATGGGCCATTAGAATAGGCCATTCTGCCAAGCAATTCTTCACAAAGGATGCATTAGAAAGGACTGTGGCTTTCAAAAACCAAAGATGATCTCTGTGGGATGGACAATTAGGTAGGGGGTGAATGGGCAGTTTATGACCCTTAGATGCAGCTGCTTTGTGAAACACATGACACTTGTTGCAATACACAAGTGAAGAAAATGGCGACACAAAAGGGGGCAGCGAGATTCCACTGATTATTATTAGCATCATAATTCCATCTTAGATAAGCTTCCAGACCATTTCCCAATGAGGCTAACATCTCCCCAAATGGCCCCCTATTTCTGGCCCAGCCTGAAGACGAAGGAAATCAACTCCAAACTAGGGGTATGCCTCATTTTTGCAACGGCAATAAGGAACAAGTTCAACCACAGGCAGCATTTGTACAAAATATAAATGGAAGTGGCTTTGTTCTGACTCACTGGATCACTTTCAGGATCAAGCAACAGGTAGGTGTTGAAATAGCTCAGCTACCACGTCTACCATCACATTGCAAAAATCCTCTCCAATTATTTTAGCAAATGCAATAACTTAAAATGAAATTGGTATAATTCATAAAATGCCACAGGTGAATGGAAATCAAGGTGCTTGTAAATACTATGCTTCTGTACATTTTCCCATTTGCTGGGAGTCTCATAGAGGCTTAATTAAGCATTCTTGGGTTTTACTTGGTAATGTGACATTTGCTATCAATTTCTAGGTTTGAATTTGCAAGACAAGCAATCAAGAGGCTGGTAATTTCCTTCTGGGTGTTTTGCACATAATTGGAATGAGCAGAAAGAAAAGTGGCAGCAGGTTCTATAGGTGTGTGTTAAAGAAATACTGTCCTTTCCCCAAAGGAAAGAATATTATATTCTTAAAACAAAACAGAACCTTCTCTGTTCCCCATTAAATATCTGCCCAAAATTTATTTGTATTGCTTACATGTTCCTATTAAATATAAGCTGTGATTCTCAGCAGCTTTTCAGCCTGTCTCTTCTAAACGGAATCACATCATTTTATTTCCATTACATACCCGAGCTTTCTGAAGTTCCCTTCTTAAATAGAACCAAGCAGAGATTTAATATTTATTCATTTTTCCATCATAAAAATTGTTGCATGCTTATTAAATAAAATGGGGCCACCAGAAAAAAAGAAAACTGAAAAACAAAAATTTACAGAAATATGTCCATGTTAACTTGTTGATGTATTTTTCAAGCCTTTTTTTTCTACACATAGGTTGTCAAAAATATTTAAAAATCTTTATAGAGATACAATTCTCTATGCTTTACTTTGTAATTAACTGCTAATTTTTTTAAAGATTTAATTTTTGGATAATATTCTGTAAGTTAGATATCAATTAGTTTTAAAGCATTCATTGAATTTTTGAACATTCAAGTCTTTTCTAAATGTTTTGATACTACAGACAATTCTGTGATAGAGAATTTTGTGCATAAGGCCTTCTATATTACAATTATTTATTTTTAAAAAACTTTCAAATGTAGACTCTGTATCTCTAAAAGCAGTGCCATTTCATACCCCATTATTATTGATATTACAATGTTTTTTAAATGTTTACTAGTTTAGTAAGCAAAAATGGTTATCTCATTTTAATTTGCATTTCTTTGGGTACTAGTGAGGTTGAGTAGTTTTCCATTTGTGTTTAATTTTATTTCCTCTTGTGTGAATTGTCCATGTCTTTTGCATATTTATTTAATAGAGGCTTTACTATTCTGTCCCTTGCATGAGTGTTCTCTATAGTACAAATCTGCTGTTATACTTGTTGTATTTTTGTTTCCTAACTTGTTGCCTTCCTTTGAATTTTGGTTATTCAGAAAAAAGTTTTTAACTTATCTGTGAATAAATGTTAGTACTCTCTTTTCCACATATCATGTAGCTTTTAAGCTTAAAAACATCCTCACGAACACCAATATTCAGAAGTTCCTTAGTGAAAAATACACATGAGTTCTTTTTATTTATTTAACCCCTAATCCATCCAAAGTTTATATTCCCCATAAGCTGTGGAAACAAAAATGAATTAATTATTTGCCAGGTATTAATCAGCAGTCCAAATACCAGTTACTGAATAATCTATGTCTTTGTCACTGACTGGTAATGCTTCCATAAAACACACACACACATGCGCACACACTTCATGAAGGTAATTTATTCCTGTTCCTTTTACACAGTGAGGTTGGATCCAAGAAGAAGGATTTAAGGCATCCTTAAATGCAAGCATCAACAGGGCTGAGATTTTTATCAGAGCTCCCTGTGCTGAGTCAGTCCTGCTTAATGCCACTGAAGTGAATTATATCAGAGTTCATCACTCCCCCTTGGGCCCTGTATATTGGAATTGTTGACTACCCAACCTCCTCTGATGAGCTCCTGAGACCAGTCATGCTATTCCCTCCACTCCATTATTCATGTTTGTCTCTGAAGTGGCCACATACTTCCCAAATGAGCTCCCCTACCCCACACCAAACCAACACAAGGGCTCAGTGACTGAGAAACACCCAATATAGACTGCCTCCCAACTCCAGCCATGAAGAATCTCAAGACTAATTATTTTACCCTTGTCCCATCAAAATTCGTATGCATTTTCCCTTCTCACGGAGCAAATTCACACTCTCTACTTGTCCAAGTAGCAGCCATCTATCATACCAAACTCCTCCTTCAAAGCTAACACTAAATATTTTATCAGAGGCCACCACTATACCTGACATGTTAGCTTCCTGTTGTGGTGCTGTAATCAGTTTCCACCAGCTACAAACGTAGTGACCTAAACCAAAATATATTTATTCTCTTAGCATTCTGGAAGTTAGAATTCTGAACTAGATTTCAGTGGGCTAAGAGCAAAGGATCAAGAAAGACAGTTTTTCCTTCTAAGTTTTAGGGAAGAACCCATTTCCTTTTCTTCCCAAGCCTCCAGAGGCCACCTGCATTCTTTAGCTCATAGTCCCATACCCCATTTTTAAAAGCCAGCTGCTCGGCATCTTCAAATCTTTGTCTGACTCTCCTGCCTCCCACTTTCACACATAAGGATCCTTCTGATTCCACTGGGCTTACTTCTAGCATGTAGATGACCTAGGAAAATCTAGGATGATCTCCCCATCTCAAAATCCTCAATCACATCTAACACATTTACAGGTTCTAGAAAGCAGGATGTGGATATATTTAGAGGTCATTATCCTCTATCTATCACACAAAAGCTGAACTAGTTGCATGAACAATGACCCCATAGAGGTGGTGATTTCAGGTCCAAAATAATATGGTAATACTTAAATATGTTTGTGTTGGGTGAATATTTGCCCATTTTGTTCTTTTATTAATTCTTTTGTTTACTCATTCAGGCGATAACATAGTTTTAAATTAACTGTTCACTGGGAACAGACTGTCCCATTTTAATTCCTGACTCTGAATCTTACTGCTTAGCAATTTATTTAACAAACACTGTGCTTCAGTTTTCTTATCTATAGAATGGAGAAAAAATAGTATCTATTACATAGAGTTGTTGTGTCCATAAAATAAATTCATTCATATAGAGATCTTAGAAGAATGTCTAATACACAGGAAATACTCAAAACGGGTTAGCTGCTATCGTCTTCATCATTATCATTATCCATTCATTTAATCAATATTTTCAGTCCCAAGTACCATGCTATGTACTAGGACTTATGCATTCTCTTTCACTTCTGCAAGAAGTGATAGGCACCGAAATAAATAACTGAGTGACAAATGATACTTCGTTAAAGTTAAAACATTTATAGATGCACAGAACATTGAACAACTTATCCCGAGGTTGTTGCATGGTGTGTGTGTGTGTGTGTGTGTGTGTGTGTGTGTGTGTAAGGGTAGCGTACCATAAAGTAAATCTTCAATGAAAATGTGTCACTTTAAATTATACATTGAATGATAGGTAGGAGTTTGAAGGGTGAAGAATTTAATGTGTACGTAAGTTCTCTCTCTTGAAGACTAATCAATTTGATCCCACATTGGCTTACAATAATTTTAAGACCTCATCCTAACTCTATAAGCAGTGGGAAAGAGACATAATAAAAAGAATAGAATTGTTGTCACTGAGGACCAAGGGAGAAAAGGTTTATACACTCAAACAATGAAAACATAGATGTGTGAACACCTTACTTTGAAACTAATCAAAAGAAAGACTGAGAAAACAAGATTTAATTTTCATAAAATATTAGAAGGACCATTCCATAGTATACAGCGGAGCCATTTCACCCTGTGGATGAAAAGGAGAAGAGGCTGAAATCTAGATTTATCTAAACCCATAGCTCCTAGATCGAAGACTGGAAATTGAGTCCTGGTCACATGACACATGATTAAGACCCCTTTTGGCAAAGCTAAGATGGCTGAGACTTGAACTATAATCTTTAACAAGTCTTTTTTTGTACTCTGCACTTTTTAACAGTATTTATAGTGCAATATAATATAATATAATATAATATAATATAATATAATATGTAATATGCACCTCTGACACAGCTCCACTGCTTTGGTTATGGGTAACTAATTTTTTTATGTCCTAAGAAGGCATCTTTACTTTCAAAATTATTTTTGTTTCATAATTTAATAACTGATAATAAGTAAGAAAAATAAATTCAAGGACTTTGCCTCTTGCTTTTAGGTTGGTGTGCATGTTTAAAGAATTAAACCTTTTCATTCTGCTCTCACAATGGACTCTGTGGTAATAATTATTAGCATTTTATGTAAGGAAAACAGAGACTTAATAATAATTCAATACCTTACTGTAGCTTAACATTACTAGTAAGTGGAGGAGCCAGGATCTGAACCTATTTCTGCTTATTTGAAGCACTTGTGACTTTACTATCTTAATGTGGTAGTTTGTGCATTTGTTTTCTAATTTAAAATTCTTCAAAGATGACTTGGTCATGGGAGATGAGGAAAACCACTGACTAAGCTATATTGATTTCCTGAAAAGGAGGCCACTTTTCCCTAGCAATGTCCAAGATAGGAGCACTCCTCCACTAGACACAATTGAGGTCAAGTGAGAGACAAAGGAAAACAATGATTAATAAGCCCCTTACTGACAGATGCAATAGTATCTTCCTTTCCTTCTGCTGTCTAGAGACATATAGTTGATTGTCCACAAGAAATAAGGATCGTCTTAATATCACCTCCAACAGCTAACTTCTCAAACAGGCTCATCTTTGAAGTGAAGTGAAGTTTTAAAAAATAACCGCTATATGGGCCGGCCTAGTGGCTCGGTGGTTAAGCGCTGGCCTGGGAAGCCAGCAGCCCTGGTTCAGGTCCCACATATGAGGGCCAGTAACACTGCCCTAAAATAAATAAATAAAATGATTTTTAAAAATAACTACTTATAGGGCCGGCCGAGTGGTGCATTGGTTAAACGCTGGTTTTGGGATGCCAGCGGCCCTGGTTCGGATTCCACATGAGGGCCAGTGACACTGCCCTCTACAGCTAACAACAGCTCCACCTGGAGCTGGGCTGTGCCAGTCCCAGTGATGGTGTGGGCTGCAGCCCCTGCTGCAGTGGGCTGCCATAGGCTACAGTGAGTGGCCCGCAGCCAGCGTGAGCGGCTGGCAGCCAGCATGAGCTGCCAATAGCCGCGGTGAGCGACATCCAGAGGCCGGCGACAGATCTGCCTCATCCGGGAAGAGCGCAATGATGATACCAACAGTGAAGCAACATCCTCTGCAACTAGACTGAAGAACAAAAAGACAGCAACTTGTCTGTTCCCCTTCCCCAATTCCCCAACGCTGTTCCCCTCCGCCAATTCCCCAATAAAATCTTAAAAAAAAAAAATAACTACTATATATCGTAATAATTTTTGAGGCACAATTCTTGTTAAAGACATTAAATGGGATTTAAAGTTTACTTTTCTTAAATACCTAATATTTTCCCAAAAAGAACACAAACCACAGTAACACTTCACATTATTTTATTATATTTCTGCCTGTAGTTAATTCTGCTTTTTGCCATCATCCTTTCTAATACTCTTTTCATTTGTTCTAGAAATTGTTGTTTAAGAATGGTGGTGAGTTCTGGGTTTAGCAGAACTTTTCTTACTAGAGAAGATATATACCATTATACATATATCTATGCGTGTTAGTCTGTTTATTATTACAGTTAAGGAAAGACAGAAGATGGTTGCAGTGCTGTCTTCCAATATTTTAAGGGCTGTCAAATGAAGAATAAATAAATAAATGTGCTGTTCCTAGGATTAGCAACAAAATGGATGGAAGGAAAGAGTCCTGAGGGAAACTGGGTAGTCAGCATACTATAAAGAGGCAGATTTGAGGTCAAGAGAAGGAAATACTTTCTGACAAGCAGTGCTGCTCTAAAATAAAATTGGCTCCCTCGTGATGGAGTGAGCCTTTCACCATGAGAAGCATGCAAAAGAAGGAGGAAAGATTTCCTATTGGAGTAAGAGATTAAAACAAATGACATGGAAAGCCCTTTCTTTTAAAAAATTGTTTTGTTAACTACAGTTGAAATTCAATATTATATTAGTTTTAGGTGAATAGCATAGTGGTTAGACATTTATATAATTTATAAGATGCTCCACCACAATAAGTCTAGCACCCACCTGACACCATATATAGTTATGATATTATTGACAGTATTTCCTATGCTGTGTATTACATCTCTGTGACTATTTAAGGCCCTTTTTAACTCTGAGATTATGAATCTATGGTGCAAAATATATGTAGTAAAACTATTATAGCTAAAATATGGGTAGATTCTCAAGATCTTTTATATAAACATTTTTGCTGCCTATAAATGCTATACAAACTTATTGAATTAAATCCTTGCTAATTAATAAATGAACAACTGATACATTAAATAATTATATAAATATTCATTAAATGACAGAATGTAGAAGGAAGTAGTAATGTTAAGAAAGAAGCCTTTCTTCTTTCTTTTTCTAAACAACACAGCAAGGCAATTTATCAAGGAACTATTTATCATTTTTTAACCTCTTTGTTTACTCCAGTAAGCTCCCTTGAAAACAATAAACAGTGAAAAGGAAGGATACCAGACTGGGTAATGGATAAATTTACCAAATTTTCTTATTGGCATCAACAAGTTATTCATATAAAGCTTGAGAGTTGGAACCTGACCCGTCTCTCCCCACATTTCTAACACAGTAGGTATTCATTGCTGTATAACAAAACACTGCAATACTTTGTAGCTTTAAAAAAAATAGACTTTTATTTAGCTCACAGTGCAATTTGAATTGGGTTTAACTATAACAGGTGTTTCTGCGAGTCTCCATTAGACTTTCTCACTGAGGTCAGCTGCCAGTCGGCTGAGTGTCTCCGTTTATGGAGGTTAGGTGTGAACTTGCTGTGGGGGCAAATGGGCCCTGGTTCCCTCATTATCCAGGAGGCTAGTCCAGGCTTGGTCACATGATGGTGGTGGTGGCAGATTTCTAAAGTAGCAAGAGAGCAAGCCCCAGAGTATAAACACTTTCAAACCCCCGCTTCATTACATTTGCTATTATCTCATTGACCATAGCAAGTGTTATGGGTTTAATTGCATCCTCTCCAGATTCATAGGTTGAAATCCTAAGCCCCACTAACCTCAGTATGTGAATTTACCTGGAGTACAGGTTGTGGCAGATATGATCAGTAAAGATGAGGTCACACTGGAGTAGAGTGAGATCCTAATTCAATATGAGCTTGTAAATCTAACCTAATCTGATATGTCCTTATGAAACAGGGGGGATTTAAAGACAGGCACACACAGGGAGAACACCATATGAAGTTTGGAATTACACTGGCACAAGCCAAGAAACTACCGAAAGCTAGAAGAGAGGCCTGCAACAGGTCCTTTCTTAGCACTTTCAAAAGGATCATGGCCCTGTGACATCTTGATCTTGGACTTCTAAGCCCCAGAATTGTGACACAGTGTTTGTTGTTTAATCCACCCAGTTTGTGATATGGTTTTACGGCAGCCCTAGCAAACTAATATAACACATTGCTTGACAAGTCTAGAGTTAGTATGGGGATAGACTGGTTACCTAAGAGCATGGGTACAGGGAAGTATGAGCAAATTAGGGACCAATCCTGCAATGCTATACCACAGAGAGTAAAGACCTAAATCAACGGAGACCATTCCTGGTATGCTCAATCAAGTATGTGCATTCCAATTATTGGGTTTTAAAAATCACTTTCAACAGATCCTCTGTATTGCTATGCCTCCAACTTGACCCAAAGTTAGATTCAACTGTTTCATTTCCTTTTGATTTTAGGGATCAACTTTTAAAAATTTTATTTTATTTTAGAATTATGTAAACTATTTGCATCATCCCAGATTCAAATCTATAAAACAAAGTGCATTGCAAAAAAGTATAACTTTCATGGCTATTCCTACTCAGAGGCAGATTTGATCTATAGATTGCTAGTATATGAATCCTTCTCTTTATACTTACTTTATTAGAGCCCTTACTGCAAATGAATTGTAATTCTTAAACATTCCTATTTCTTTCCTCATGAGCTCCCTAGTAACAGAAATCATGTCTTATTTTTCTCTCTGTCATCAATGTTTCACTCTGTTATTTATTCCTTTAATTATTTATAAGTTCAGAAAAATGTTTATTTAGGGTCTGTAATATGCTAGGAGTTGGAGTCATGAAAATGAAGAAGACAGACATGGTTCCTGTACTTACAGAGCCTAGATTCTCACAGAAGAGGCAGTCCTTAAAAGAATAACTAGAATAAAGTGTGGTAGATATTACAGAAGAGGAAGTGTTCTATAAATGCCCATTCAAATTAATGTTATTTTGCTGCCAAAGTATTGCTTGGATAATTCTCATTATTTTACCTCTGTAAAGCTGAATATGACTTGAAACAGGACTTGAAATGACTTGTCTAGCTGAATTTGTGTGTGCAAAATTTCCTAAAATTTTTCCTAAAATTTTTCCTAAAATTTTTCACCTATTGAACCAACAATGACCAATCTCATAGTTGTTATGAGGAGCAGAGGTGGTTTGGGGACTCAACAGATTTTCTAATGATGCTTTCTGCAGTGTCAGTGCACAAGTCAATCACCTGTAAATGGCAGAAAGAATGTCAGATCAGTTGGGGACAAGGGGCAAGAGTTATAAACATGGAAATTAACCAAAAAAGCCAGCACCATTCAAGAGATTAAGTCTGTTTATTTCTTAAAGGAGGAGTCCAGATCCCTTCAGTCATAGAATTTAATCAAGAGCTAGGAGCAAAGTAAGACTCTTCAATTATTCATGGACACACATCAGTAACAAGCAATTACTGCATTTGGTTATAGGGATGCAGTTGGCACCAAACATCGACCCAGATATCTTTACAGGAACCTGTACATCCTCCAGAAAAAGGTAACATCAATGTCTCATTACCAGTCATTGCATCCAGTCTGCATATCTTGACAGTGTAACCCAGCATTTCTCAACTATGTCTGTACATTGAAATCACACGATACTAAAATAAATACATGTTTATATTTACCTCTCTGTATATGCATAAGTTGCATGTGTGTGTATGTGTGTGTGCGCACCCATTTAAATATATATCATGGACACCATCCCTCAAGGATTCTGATTTAACCTTCCATGGGATGCAATGCAAAAGTAAGGAGTTCTGGCGCTACGCATCTACTAGATGCGTGTATGACATTTATTTATTGAAATTGAAAATGAATGAGAATAACTTGTCAGCATGCTTATTATTTATTCAGAATGAAATTTTAATTTGCCACAAGGTAAAAACAATATATGCTTATTATATAAATTCAGTATAAAAATCAACAGAAATTCAAAACTATCTGTGAGCTCAGTTGCGCCTGAGGGAGGGTTAATTGGCCTTGGGTGGGGCCTGATATGTTCTTGAAAGTCTCTCAATGAGACCTTCCAATATGCAGCCAAAGTTGAGAATAACTGGGGTATCCATTTGAGATCATCTTTGGATAAAAATCAATGAGTGGAATCTCATTAATGTTTATTTAACCTCTTTGCCATTTGTATTACAATGATCATGAACCAACATTCCCACTAGGGGTCATTGCCAAACTACTTGTTGGAATTCATGAGTAAGACTATGACCTCTATTGCTAACTCATTCTGCGATTTTGAGGAAATCACTTTACCTCTGAGATACTCAATTCCCTCATCCGTGAAAAGGAGGTATGGGTCTAGATCAGTCACCAACATGAATGCCTACAGCCAAACATCAAAGTTGAAAGAATGGACTCTAGAGTCAGGTGGCCTGGATTCCAGTGCCTGTCATACCAATACTACCTATATGAACTTGGCCAAGTTGCTTAATTTCTTTCTAAGTTTCCATTTCTATAAAAAGTTAATAGTTATATTGCCTCATAGTATTCTTGTGAAGGTCAACTGAGTTAACATATGTAAAGTACTTATCAGCAGTGCCCATATATCGTTGCTGTTATCATTTGCAAGGTAGTATAGTGTGAGCTGTGGAAACATACTTCTATTGTGTCTGAATCATGGTAGTTTACTTGTTCTATTTGTTCACTCAACCTTAACTTACACTGAGTAAAACACTCCTCATAGAGGGTTGTGAGCATTAAAATGGTTAATACAGGTAAAGCACTTAGAAAACTGGTAAATAATAGAGCTTAATAACCCAATAAATGCCACCTATTATATTATGATTATGCATAGGGCAAGGCAGATATTTGAAATAGCAGTAGGGTTGACATTCTTTCTAAAAGGGAAAATTAATACTGAGCTGCAATTGATTTTTGCCATGTCAGATTTTCTGATTTTTTTACAGAAAAGAAGATTTTTGTCCGAAATCTCTGGATGTATAATATTGACAACTAAATAAATAATTTAAAATTAATCATGTAAAACGAACATGTCTGGTGTCATCAGTTTGCAATTTCTGGTCTAAATCCTGTTGAGACCTTTTTAGCTAGAGGAACACTTGGCTGCAGTTCTCAAATCACCCCCAAATGCTTTAGTTACACAGTGACCCCTGGACCAGCAGCATCAGCAATACCTGAGAACTTGTTAGACATGCAAATTCCTGCGTCTAACTCCAGACCTACTGAATCAGGAACACTGTGGGGTGGAGTCCAGCAATCTGTTTTAAGCTATCCAGGAGATTCTGAGGCTTGCTTGATCACTAACCACTGGTGTGATAGAAAGAGGAAGGTCTCTGAAAGAAATTCAAATCCCAGCTCCATGATACAGTAGCTATGTCAACCTTGGTCAAGTTGAATGAGGGATCATTTTAAAAATACATGTTCCTGGGAAATACTTCACATTTACCGAAACTTAGGCTGTTAAAATGGAGCTTCAGAACCTGAATTTAGTTGTTAAGCTCTGATACAATGGACTGGTTCAGAAATCCTAATCTAGTATTCCCGTTTATTTTATTATTATTATTATTATTATTATTATTATTATTATTATTATGTTTATTCCTGTTTATTTAATGCTAGAGCTCCATCAAGAAACTTTCCAATCTGCATTTGGTTAGTCTCAGGCAGAGTGACTCACTACCTGGTGCTGTGTTTATGAATGTGGTGGGTCCTCAGCCAGACTGCCAGGTTCTAACCCTGGTTCTGCCACTATAGCTTTGTGACCTTGAACAAGTTCTAACCTCTGTGTCCTTCAGTGCCTTAGCTACAAAATGGGCCTAATACATGTTGTAATACCTGCCTTAGTTTCCTATGGCTGTCATAAGAAATTACCACACATTTAGTGGCTTAAAAGAACAGACTTATAATCTTTGTCAGTTCTAGAGGCCAAAAGTCTGAAATCAAGATGATGGAAGGACTGTACTTCCTCTGGAGACTCTAAAGGAGGCTCCTTCCTTTCCTCTTCCAGCTTCTGCTGTCTGTTAGTCTTCCTCAGTTTCCTTGGCTTGTTGTCACACCACTCCAATCCCTGCTTCCCATCTTTACATAGCCTTCTCCACTCTGTGTTTCTTGTATGGAACCTTGTCATTGGATTTAGGGCCTACTCTGATAATTAGGATTATATTTTCATTTCAAGATCCTTAACCTAAAAGGGACTTTTTTTTTTTTTCAAATAAGGAGCCATTCAAAGTTTCTGGGGATTAGGTCAGAGGTTCTGAGGACCCATCATTCAACTTCCTACAGGACCCAGAGAGCTGAGACACACAGGAAAGTGCTTAGCATGTGCTTGGTACATCGTAAGTGTTCTATACATATTAGTATATGTATATATATACATATACACAGTTTCTGATGCAATATTTTCCATAATTGGGGAGCTTTGATTCTAGAAATTTCTGCTTTATCTTGAATTAAAATAACTGTCACATTCCCTTATTTCCCCTTGTCCTGCTCTCTGGGGTCAGTTAGAACAGCCCTTGTGTCTTCCACAAGACAGCCTTTAAATAATTGGAAAAGCATAGTACACATTTTTAAAGAGTTGTCAGCAAACACAGTCCACCTGAATGACTTCTTTCTCAGGTTCCCGTGAGTGAAGGCATCTCTAACCTCCCTTCTCCTTATTCCTTCATTCCCCCAACTCCCTCCAAAATTAGGAATCATTTATTAATACAAACGAGCTTACAGTAACATTCCAAAGACCTGTAATAAGTAAATACTCTTTGTCTTTGAAGTTTTCGGTTCTAAAGATAAGAAAGCTATATGCAGGATAAAGTATGTGTAGTTCATAATTGGTGCTGTAATAATATGAACTTCTAAAATAGTGAATTTCTTCGGAGAAATTAAAATGAGACACTGCCTCTATCTGAAAAGATCAGGAGAGAGGGTAAAGATGTAATCCAGCATTATAAACAGAAAGATTAATATCTTAAGAGATGACATAAAAAACAATTTTGGCCAAAAGTAACTTTTTAGATACTAGACATGGAAAGACCTGAATAGAAATGTATAATTAAGAGTAATGATAATAAACATCAGGGTGGGGGGGTTGGATTCCTGAAATTCCCATCAGGCAGTGTAAGTATTGGGCTGACAGAGAGGCCAGACTTCTACTGGGTGTGGGAAAAGGTGGAAGCTGAATTTCCAGACTAGCTCCCGTGTCTTGAATTCCCACCTGAGGACAGTATTTCTTTAGCCTCCAGATGATCACTTTGACCAATGATTTAATCGACAGTAAAGGCCTCCACTGAGAGACACTGTACTTTCTCAAACCAGTGATTTTTTTTCTTACACTTCATGTATCTTTCCTCCTCTGTAATTCCCCTGGTGAACATTTCCCACCAGTTAGACTTGGATACTCAGCAATGCAGAATAAAATCTAGGAAAAGCACTGAGTCAACGTTTGTGGAATAAAAGAGACAGAGAGTAAGAATGAGAGTGGAGGAGGTTTAGAGAGAGAAGGGGGAAGAGGAGAGAGAAGAGGAAGAAAGGAGAAAGCAGTAGTCAGGGGAAAGACTGGACTGGGAGGAAAGAGATTAATGTGAGAGATGGAGTAAAGAGTGGCAGACAGAGTGAGGAGAGAAAGAAATAGTGAATGGCGTAGGACAGAGGGGAAAGAGGGAGGGTATTCTGGAGAAAGATTTAGGGAGAGAGCTTAGACTGAGACAGAGTGGAAAGGAAAAGAGAGAGAGGGAAACTCAAATAGCATACTAAATCTTTTCACTCTTATTGGGGTTTAGACTGGTTAAATGATGTTTTAAGTTCCCTTTATTCTCCTACAAAGTTTGAAACCAATTTAGAGAGAGTTGCTGGAGTCAGGCAAACAGAAATCAAAATGTCAACTTGATACTGGCTAAAACTAAGTGACAAATATAGCTTTAAATCTGCATCCAACCCTGCATTGAACTTTTCCCATCCAGGCAGGGCGGGATGACAATAGCAGCTGCCCATGCCTTTCCACCTAAGGGGAGAATCTGTCCTGCTAAGCTGTGCTTTCTAGACAGTGCAGGGCTGGAGAGACCTCCTGCTCTCTCAAGATAGGAAGTTGAATAATTGAACCCAGAAATCTGCCCTTTCTCACAGACCTACCAATCAGATAAACCACACCGCCCCCTCTGGGTAGAACGTCTGGTGGGTATGGTGGCCCGGACAGGCCAGGAGGGTTACTTAGAAGAAACTTAAAAAATTCTCCTCCTAAAAACTCTGTAATGAAATCACCTGTTGTTTTCTCTGTCTGCAGATTTCAGGGACCCTAAATTCAGGACTATATTTTGTTCATTTTTATCCCCAACATCTAGCAGTAGTTCCAGCATACGGGCGGCACTCAGTGACTGCGTTCTTGCTGAATGAGGGACTGATTCATACCATAGTGTGTAGGTGAAGAAATGTCAGTGTTTACAGCCACAGAGTAAACTCATTAAAGTGCGTTCATGGAGATAGGGCCAAAGAGAGATTGTTTGTCCACTAATGGAATAAATGGCATCATGAAAAACATCTTTCATACAATCTCTAATTTGTCCCTGGTAGTCAATGAACACATAGCCAAGTTTATTGCATTTTCATTAATTTCCTTAGTAAATTCAAGGTCATTGCTTAAGCTATGGGACATATTTAAAAAAGGACATAGTTATCTTTTTTACTGACAATATGGCACGGAATAAGATCTTCACTAGACACTGCTTGAATTCTTTAGAAAAAGCTTTACTTTGGCATCAGAGCTGGGGTGTTGAGTTTCATTAAGCTAGTCAAGAATTGTTCTGCCAGTTCAGGATAACTGAGATGTAAAGCATCATGAAGATGGGCCCTGCTGTGCTAACAGCAAGCAGGACTAGCTCAGCTCTTCCAAGAAAGCCTATTGTAAAATGGAAAGTGAAAAGGAACAGCAGTCTGGCTTTTCAGAGCAGAAGTTCAAATCAGGTTGGAAGTCAAAGAAAGTCAAAGAAAGAAGCTCATTATAAAAATCTATACCCCTTGGGTGATGTTTTTGTATACCTTTATCAGCTGCATACAATATTTAATTAAATGTGTTCTTTCACTTCTAGCTCTTTTTTTTATACGGAATTAAAACTGCAGTAGGACAGTAAACACAGTGCAATTAATTAGGACCTTTATTCCAGGAACAATGTTAGATAAAGTCAAGTACTAAGAAGAAATGCTGGCCTAGAAAGTCCTCCTTGTCATATGGGGGAACTTGTAATGGTTCAGGCTTCAGAAAGGTCTGGAGCAGAAGAAATTGTGGTCTAGAAAATGGTAAAACTGTCCATCCCTTGGGTGAGGAGGGTCCCTGAGGACAGATGCAGCTTCATATAATGATGAAAATAGTGTCAAGAAGCCTAATTCTTGCTTCAGGTGACAGACTAATGTTGGGGCCTCCAGGACAGTTTTCTTGCCCACTCTGGTTTAACTAACATGTTCCTGCTATGTGCCACCATAGCAAGCTGTAATGTCCCCATGCTCCCTCTACTGAAGGCAAGGGACACATACACATAGTCTATCCTTGTTCTTCTAGTGTTTATCACAACTCGTTGCCGATCATAGATACTCAGATAATTACCAAAGAAAGGAAAAGTGGAAGGACAGAGGGAAAAGAGGGAGGGAAGTAAGGAAGATTCCAGAACATATCTGGGGATGGAGTCAGCATCAGAAAGGTCCAGAAATCAGCGTGTTTTCAAGAGGCAAGATGAGAAGTTGCATGCAGGGACAGACAGAAAGGTAGTCAATGGCAAGGGGATGTGGTTGCAGAAATGTCGCCATTGACTAAGGTTAGGGAAGAATTTTTCCAGGGCCTGTCAAGGATAATGAGAGAGAGATTCACTTCTCAAAAAAGGAGGGGAGAGTGAGTGAGACAGCGCTCAGGTGGCTGACATCAGGGATGAAGTGGAAATGCAAGTATCTTAATAAGGATGTGGAAGGAGGATGCAGAATAGGATAAGCGTCAAGGGGAGGTAGTTTTCTCTTTCTACAGTTTTTCTCCATATCCTTTAAATCAACTTACTCCCACCCCTTAACTTTTGTTTATTAAGATATTAATTACACACAATAAAATTCATTAATTAAGAATGTCTGATCTTCAAAATATTCTCTTAATAAAATGACTAAATTGGCTATGTCTGGAAGAAGATATTTGAAAATCACTGATTTGATAAAGGACTTGTAGTCAGAATACAAAGAACCCCTAAAACTCAAGAATAAAAAAAAATTAAAATGTCAAAAATTTGAACAGACACTTCTTCAAAGAAGATATATGGATCGCAAATAAGCATATGAAAAAGTGCTCGAAAACAAACGAACAACAAAAAACAGGATAACAAACATTGGTGAGGATGTGGAGAAATTGGAACACTTGTGCTCTGTTGGTGGGAAATGTAAAAATGATACAGCCACTCTGGAAAACAGTATAACAGTTACAAAAAAATTAAAAATAGAATTACCATATGATCCAGGATTTCTACTTCTGGTTATATACCCCAAATAATTGAAAGCAGGATCTTAAAGAGATATTTCTACACCATATTTATAGTAGCATTATTCACGGTAGCTAAAACTTGGAAGTGTCCACTGATGGGTAGCTGGATAAACAAAATGCGGTATATACACACAATTGAATATTATTCAAAAAGGAAGGACACTCTGACATGTGCTGCAACGTGGATTATGCTAAGTGAGAAAAGCAGTCACAGTGCAGTGATCAAGCCTCTACTCCATCCATGAAGTGGTCTCCCTAACAAAACATGTGACCATCTGATACCCCATAAAATTTTAACAACATTATATTCTCCGAACTGTCTTTCATATCCCTGTGACAATACTGTAGTTACCTATTTACGCTGTCTAATCCCTTCCCCTTCTCCCTCATCCCCACCCCCCTCCCAACTAGCAACCCTGTTTTTCCTCTATATCTATGAGACTGTTTCTGTTTCTTTTGCTCATTCATTCAGTTTTTCAAATTCCACTGATCACTGCACTGTATACCTGAAACTGATGTTATATAATATTGTATGCCAACTGTAATTGAATATATAGATAGTCACGGGATGTGGATTATATGGTGGAAGGGAGTCAAAGGAATTGTAATAGATAGTATGATATGGGGGGGAGGAGTGAGGGGTAGAATTGGGGGAGGGGGGTTGTCACTTTGAGGGGTAAAATGTATAACTATTGCACTTTGTTGTACACCTGAAGCTAATTTAAAAAAATATGTAAATTAATACATTTTTTTTAAAAAGTAAAAAAAAAAGCAGTCACAAAACAACAAGTACTGTATGATACTGTATGATTCCACTTCTATGAGGTACTTAAACTAGTCAACATTATAGAGACATAAAGTATAATGGTGGTTGTCAGACACTGGGTTAAAGGGGAAATGGGGAGTTATTATTATCTAATGTGTACAGAATTGCAGTTTTACAAGATGAAAGAGTTCTAGAGGTGGATGGTGGTAATTGGTAACACATTACAATGAGGTACCACTGCACACCCACTAAATTGTATAAGGTTTTACAAACTGACCATGCTAAGTATTAACAAGGATGTAAAGCAAGTGAAACTCATGCAGTGCTGATGTGAATGTGGCATCTCAAGAAACTGTGAAAAACTGGTAATTTCTTAAGAGATCACACATGCACTTACCATCTGACACAGACATTGTACTTTTAGGTATTTAACCATAAGAAATAAAAGTTGGCAGAAATATCCAGAGCAGCTGGGTTTGTAATAACCCCAAACTGGAAGCAATCCAAATGTCCACTAGCTGGTGAATGAACCAACAAATTGTGAAAAACCCACAAAATGGAATATTACTCAGTGATAAAAATTAATGAACTATTGATACAACATACAAAGATCTCAAAATAATTATGCCTAATGAAAAAAGCTCAACAAAAATAATGCATGCTATATTATTTTATTTATATAAAACTAGAAAATGCAAAGTAATCTACAGTGACAGAAAGAACATCAGTGTTTGGGGATAGAGAAGGAGAAAGGAAGGGTCAGAGGGATGGGTTAAAAAGGGCATAAAGAAATTTTGGGAAGTGATCGATATACTCGTTACCTTTGTGGTGTTGAAGATTTTATAAGTATATATGTGTATATGTGTTTGTGTGTGTGTGTGTGTGTGTGTGTGTATATGTCAAAACTTATAAAGTTGTATACTATAAATATGTGCATTTATTTTATATCAATTATACCTCAATGAAGCTGTTATAAAGTACAAATAACAGGGATTAAGTAAAAGAAAAAAGTTATGTGAAGTAACCTGTATGATTTGCCACTGTTGTTTAGTGATGCAATAGGGCTTTGAGCTATTGTCTATCTAATATTTAAAACTTGTGCTTGTTCAACCTGCATGCTGCTTTGATTGTCAGGCATATACTACCTCAGTGAATATTAGTAATTATTTCTATTGCTATTATAAGCCTATAGCTACTATAATTTCCTATTGACTGAGAGTGGTATTTTTAAGTTTTTATATTCTCATCAGTTGGCCTTGATATCCCCATATAGAAATGTTAAATCATCTTTGGTTATGCTCACAAAGATGATTCTTTACAATGTATTTGAGGGAAACAAAATCAAATTCAACTATGATAATCAGTATTAATCTCTTCTAGGTTGTAAATATGTTCTAATTTTTGATCTAGTAGGGGTATAGTATTATCTGCTACAGTAATTAAGAGTAGTAAGTAAAAGATTATTTGGCTAATAACATTTTAACAGTAACTATTTGGAGTCTTTTAAAAATAGATCGAGGGCCGGCCGAGTGGCATGGTGGTTAAGCACTGGCTTGGGAAGCCAGCGGCCCTGGTTCGGGTCCCACATATGAGGGCCAGTGACACTGCTCTCAAATACAAAGGAAACAAAAAATAAATGGCAGCTAATTCATTCTGATGAATAGGAAAGTTGTTAGTTACCAAATTTTGTAAATTGGGAAACAGTAAAATAAAATTCCCAAAGCAAGGATACTTGTATCAATATAAGCTATAAATCACAGCCCTAACTACCACGCGCAGTACAATTTGATCAGTTGGTTTCTCCACTAGCATGTTACCCTCAAGAAGGCAGCAACTCCATTATAGAAGAGGCCAAGTTTATTTTTTGCTGATTTCAGCATGTTAACTTTTTTCTGTCATCTTAGTCCCATCATAAGGGCCTATACTATTGAGAAAAGTATAAATGTATTTAACCCCATTCTTCCAAGCAAGATAATAAATTATGTTAAGGAAAACAAACAAAAAGCTTTGGGATCAGGTCATCAGATCAGATGTACAACTACCAGGCATGAATTGGAGGGCACAGTTGGACCAATTCAATTTGTGGTGGTGAAGAATAGAAACTTAAAAACTGCAGTCTGGATTTGAATCCTCATCTGACCACATGCCAGCAATGTAAGCTTCAGGAAGTTACTTAACTTTTTGTGCCTTAGTTTTCTCAATTATAAAACGATGCTCGTTGGGCCGGCTGAGCGGTGTGGTGGTTGAGCGCTGGGTTGGGAGGCCAGTGGCCCGGGTTCGGGTCCCACATGTGAGGGTCGGTGACACTGCCCTCAAAAAATAAAATTAAAAAAACAAAACCAAAAAGAAAACGATGCTCGTAATATTCCCTTTCTTGTAGAGGTTTTGTAAAAATTAAATATGAGTTATTATTTTATTTAAAAAATACACATATAGTGCTTATTATGTAATAGACCAGGGGTTGGCAAACTTTTGAGACAGAAGAGCCGCCAGGGGTCCACAAACTGCGGCTTGCGAGCCACATGCAGCTCTTTGGGTACGTATATGTGGCTCTGAAGGAAAATGAACATGAAAATAAAACTATGAGAGTTCATTTATAAAAATTTTAAAGGATATTATTCACATAATGGTGATTATGTAAAAATATATTTATGGCTCTTGAATGATTTTTAAATAGTTGTGAGGGACAGGATTGGCTCTTCCAGGGGTCGGCAAACTTTTGAGACAGAATGTACCCAAAGAGCCGCATGTGGCTCTCGAGTCGCAGTTTGCCCACCCCTGTACTAGACAATGTTCTTTTCCTTTCACAGACATGAACTCAATCCCATTATTGCCTATGAAGTAGTTAGAATAATGTATGGCAGAAATTAGAACTCAGTACATAGCATTATTCTTGTTTTCTGATTATGATCACATAGGCTCATTTAAGAAAATGTAGAAAGTACATTCAGTTGAAAACAAAGGATAGAAAAAAACGTATTCCCGTAAATTCAGAAGAAACCATTTTAAATATTTATGCGTATTTCTCATCTCCTTTTACTTTACTGTTAAAAATGGAGCTCACACATTTTATAATGACTTTCCTGCTTTTGACTTTCATTTGCTTTTTTTAAAATTTTAATTAAACTTTTGATTTTGAGATCATTGTAGATTCCCATCCAGTGTAACAAATAATATATCTCATATAACCTTTACACAATTTCCCCAAGTGGAAAAATCTGGCAAACCTATAGTAACACATCCCAAGCAGGACTGATACAGGCAAGATACACAACAGCTCCATCAGCACAGAGATCCTCACCTGTGGCCCTCTCACAGCTACACCTCTGTGGTCCTGCCCACCACACTCTGCCCACCTTCTTCACCTGTTCCTTTCCCATCCCTAACTCCTGGCAACCACTAGTCTACTCTTCATTTCTATAATATTGCCATTTCGACATGTAATATATGTGGAATAATATACTATGTAACCTGGGGAGGTTGGCTTTTTTTTTTTTTTAACTTCTAATTGACCTGCTTTTTCTTTTACTTCAGTGAGGGTTATTGGTTAATTTAAGGTGTGGAGTCCCACAGTGTGAGGTGTGTTGGACTTACAACAACCACAGAGACCATTTAGGTCCCTGTTCTGAGCATTGTCCTTTTTCAAAGGTCAGAGTTAAAGACTTCTGCAGATTTGGTGGAAGGTGAGGAAGTGTGTTTTCACTTCTTCACCTTTTTTTTTTTTTAATTAATGCAGGAGATTGCAGGGACAGAAGAGAGGGGTTGTGGAGGGAAAGAGCACGCAGTGCAGCAAGGCCATTAATGAAAATGAAAATTAACAGGCATTTGACAGAACAGGGCAAAGGAGGAGAGGTAGGGGCGGGGGCAGCACGTGGGGTAATCACTGATTACAAAAAGCAGATTGGTGTCTAAGCTGCATTGTTCTTGGTATAGTGTATCTCACTGGAGATGTGAGGTATGGTTTAAAATAGAATTATTTTGAGAAGAATGAGTTGCAAATGGGGAGGGATGGATGCTTCTTCAGAATCAGAAATGAACTAATCATTCTGTTTTTATAGGAGTCAATTTTAATAATTGACTTTCTTTACACAGTTTTCTTTACTCAGTTACCTGAGGTGAAACTGCACCACTAGTGCTTGGAGCAAAGCTGGGCATGTGTAAGGGGCGACATCGATGGTGCCAGACCCACACAGCCCTAAAGATTGTTGCAAAGGAGCATGGGAGATCACACTTACTATTCAGTGGGAACGAAGCATTGGCCTAGGCACTTTATATAGATTAACTATATCTTTGTGATTTTGTATTTTATGTAACTGGTAAAATTATGTAAAAGTGGCCTTGTAAATATATGCAAACTATTTTAACTGAAGTTAGGCCTGTTCAAGCAAACATCTTTGAGAATTCAAAACTATTTATTTATGTATTTATTCATTTATATTGTGGTAAGAACACTTATCTCAATATGAAGTCTACCATCTTAACAAAATTTTAAGTGCACAGCACATCTTTGTTAACTATAGGCACGACATTGTACAGCAGACCTCTAGCACCTACTCCTCCTGAATAACTGGAAAAACTCAGCTGTTTTTTGCTTAGCATAATTATCTGAAGATTCATCCAAGTTGTTGCTTATGTAAAGAGTTCCTACCATTTTTTTCCGCTGTGTAGTATTCTATGGTATAGCTCAGGGGTTGGCAAACTGCGTATCGCAAGCCACATGTGGCTCTTTGGGTACATTCTGTCTCAAAAGCTTGCCAACCCCTGGAAGGGCCAATTTAAAAATTATTCGAGAGCCATCAGTGTTTTTTTACATAATCACCATTATGTGAATAATGTCCTTTAAAGATGTTATAAATGAAACTATGATAATTTTATTTTCATTTACAATTTTTTTTCAGAGCCTATGGCTTATGAGCCCCAGTTTGCCGACCCCTGGCGGCTCTTCTGTCTCAAAAGTTTGCTGACCCCTGGTGTAGATGGACCAGAATTTATTCATTTGTGAGGACATCTGGGTTGTTTCCAGTCTGGAGTTATGATGAATAAATCTGCTGTCAGCCTTCATGTACATGTGTGTGTGTGAACATAATACTCCATGTCTATGGAATAAATGCCCAGAAGTATAATCATGGGGTTGCATGATAACTGCATGTTTAGGTTTTAAAGAAACTGCCAGACTGTTGTACCAGTTTCCAATCAGAAATCTGTGAAACTATGAAACTGTAGAATTCCGGACCTGAAAACTTCTTTTTGGGGATTTTTTAAAACTTGTGAATACAATTTCCTAAATAGTTAGAGGGCAAATTAGATAATTAGTCACGGTGTGAGAGATTGGACCAATACAATTAAAAATTCATAGACTGTGAGAGAAGTAGGATAGGGAGAAAAAGAGGTTTGCCTTTCATGCAGAAGGACTAAATATTCCCCCGTCCTAAGCACACCACATATAACAAGGATTAGATATTCTTCTTGTCTGCCACTGTAGCATATGTATTTTTACATAGTGACAAAAATTCTTTGCAACATAGTTTTAATAAGTACAGATATTTTACTGTGTAAGTAAATTTATGTCTTCTATCAATATACTTTGTTTTAAGATTTATAACTACATATACTCCCATATTAAACATTTAAAATAAACATATACTTTCCCTAATTTGGGAATATTTGATGATAAATATTGAAGTGGAATTACTGGGTCAAATAGTATGAACCTGGTTATGATTTTTCATGAATTTGACAAATCACCCTTCATAAACTTTGCACCATTCTACATTCTCACAAATAGCATCTGAGAGCATGTTTTAAACTATACTTTTTACCAAGAATGAATGTTCTCTTTTTAAAATAGTTACTTTGTTACACAAAAAGTAAATATGTTTTCTCTGTAGGGTATTTATTGGATTAGAAACAAGACTGAGAATGTGAGAATATGATGGTGTGTGTGTGTGTGTGTGTGTGTGTGTGTGTGTGTGTGTATTGATTTTATCTTATTTGCACTCTTCTGAGCTGTTCTTATTTTTTTACTGCGATCATACATTTTATTTCATTTAATTGATTTATACAGTATATTTATCTCTAAACTATTAATCCTAACTAAACTTTTGGCAAATATCTTACCTTTTGTTTTTCATTGTAACTCTTCAAACATTTTTATATTATAAGACTTATTAAATGTCTTTTGGAATTTCTTCCATTGCTTGTCTGCATATCGAATTCTCCATACAGACGTACATGCTAAGTAATATTACTGATTTTTTCAAGTTTTTTTATGATTTATTTAAAACTTTTTTCTTCTTAGGATTCCATTACACTCTTTAAAAATGTTGTTGACTTCAGATTTGTTTATGTGAATTTTATCTTACTGTATATACTGTATTAGATATTAAAGCTATTTTACAAATATTTATTAATAATCATGTTAAATTATTGTTAAAAACAGTAAGTCACTACATGTTACATAACTGATGTATTTTTAAGAAAAATAACTATTTTCTAAAATAAAAAAATACTGAGACGGGTGGCATTGCTTTACATATTTGCAAATCTCTAATATCTGACTTAATAGAAAACAGTTACGGTTTCCTACTATGCTTCTGCATTCAATTCAATTATGATAGGTTGTTTTGATCAAAGTAGGTAGAAACTACCTGGCCTCACAAAGATATGTAGTTGAAATAGATAGAGTCTTTTCGTAGGCCTTTCAGACAATGGTGGATATATACATTTTTGATACTACAGCAAAACTCAACAAATCACTTTCTTAAATATCAGTTGCAACATGGACCTGAAATCATATCAATTAAATTTCATATTGTTCCATTAATATCTATTGGTCTTTCTTGTACTTTAATTGGATCCTTGACTCATAAATTATTTGGAATATAATGCATTACTTTTTTGAAAAATATTGATGTATTCAATTACATACTTGTGGTCTTTCAAATTTTAGCATATTATACAGTATCAAAACAATTGCATTCAGCATTATTATAACCTATCTCATCAGAAAGGTTTTTAAGTAATTGGACACAAGTATTGTCAAACTATTGATGATGGATACACATTTTCCAAAATTCTAATTTTTGCTTGAAAGCTCAAATGTTATCATTGGAAATATATGTGGCCAGTTGTTTTCCTTGATGTGACAGGCTTATTTTGTTGGTTAACCATAATTTGCCTGTCAGTTGTTCTTTCAAAGTAAAAATGGTGTTTCATGAAAAAAAGTAATTACTTAAGCTCTCAACTCAATCAGAGATTGTTTTCTTTAAAACCACTGTTAACCATTATACTTCCATATGGAGAAGAATGTCATATGCATATTTTCCATTTGCCACAGAGGATATTAAAAAGTCTTATTAGAAGGTCCAGATAAAATAAAGTTAATAATTTTTACTGCTTCATTAAGGACATTCTTAGGGGAAACTGACTTTTTTTGGCCCTGCTAGCCATGGCAGTAAAAAAAAAAACAAAAAAAACTCGTGGTACAATTGGTGACTTTCCTTGATTTACCTTAAAGCGCCTGAAGTTTTGCTTGCTATTGTTTTTGCAGCATCAGTGCAAATGTGAACATGGGAAGAAAAATGTTAATAAACAACCTGTTATTATAACTTTATTTAATCTTGTGGGTCCCTGAAAGAGTCTCAGAGACATCCAGGTATCAAGGGATCCCAATTTGAGAAATGCTGCCTTAAACTACTTAGAAATTTTACTGTATGATTTGACAGAAAGACTGAATTTTTTTTAGAATGCTTAGCTAATTTTCCTAGTTTCCCGAAGTGATTTGTATATATTACAAGTAATTTACTAAATATATATACATATATTTTTTCACCTCCATTTTCTTAAAGATATATAGATACACAGAGGGTGCAAAAAATGTATACATGTTTCAAGAAGGGAATAAACTGTATAAAAAATGTAACACAATGTATGATGCTAGCTAGCATTCATTTGAGTAAGGTCATCTTTTGAGTTAATGTCATACTACACATTGCCACCATAATTCAATTCAATTTCAAAAAGTACTACGGGTATTATCTCTTAAAATGTGTACATTTTTTTGGCACCCCTGGTATATGTATGTGTGTGTGTTGATAGATAGAAAGATAGATAGATAGATAGATAGGTAGATAGATAGATAGATAGATAGATAGATAGATAGATGATAGATAGGTAGTCATTTTTCATGCTATCAATTGATTTGTTCACTAATTCTTCCACCAGTATTACAGTTTTAATTACATACCTTCTAATATGTTTTAAAATCCAGTGGGAGCAAAACTCCTATTATAATTCTTCTTTTTAAAATGTCAGAAGTTGTTTTGCATGCTTAATCACCCAAGAGAAATTAAATTTTTTTTATGCCCACAGAACAAAATAATTCTAATTATAGTTAAGAAAAATTGATCTTTGTGTAAGGAAATATTTAACCTACATATTTTATCAGAAACAAAATTTTTATTAAGTGTAAACAAATTTAAAACTAACTTGAAAATAATTAAAATTTTTTTAATATTTCATTCTTTCCTGGGATGATTGCTTCCCCTTTATATGAGCCTATATAAATATTTCAACATATAATTCCTACATGCTTCATATTACTGTAATTATTATTATTTTTTAAATAGACTGAGTTTTTCTTTTTTTTTTAAAGATTTTTTTATTAAGGAATTGGGGAAGGTTAACAGAGTTGGGGAATTAGGGAAAGGGAACAGGTAGTTGTTGTCCTTCAATCTTAGTTGTGGAGGGCACAGCTAGCTTAGCTCCAAGCCCAATTGTCATCCGGCTGCCCATTGGTAGCTCATCACTGCTCAGCTCAAGGTGCCATGTTCAATCTTAGTTGCGGGTGAGTGTAGCCCACCATCTCTTGTGTAAGTCCAACCAGAAGTGTTAGGAGCACACGCTCTCATCAGCTGGGTCATCCTGCCACCTGTCTGCAGCTCAGCAGCAGCTCAGCTCACTTGCAGATGTGGGAATCTAACCAGGAACCCTGTTGCTCAGAGATGGCACTCTTAACCAACTGAGCCACTTGACCAGCCCTACTGTAATTATTTTATTTGTATTTTTCTATGCTGTTAGGATTATTATTTTTACTATTTTAAATCTGTGTTGCTAGTGTAAAGTCTTTTGATTTTATTTTTGTTTTTAGATGTAGGTTTTATTTCAGTCATGGTATTGAATAGTCATAATTTTCCTCCTTATGGTTTTATTTAGTTTTATAGGAAGACAATTAAATCTGTAAGTAATGATAATTCTATCTGTTGTTTTATAAAAGTTAGAGGGAAAAAAAGAGTTTTATTGCTTCCTAGTTTATATCTTACTTGACTTTTGATAACCTTTAGCAGTGTTAAGTAAAATGGTTATTCTTTGTGATTTTACTGGGAGTACCTCTACTGTTTTATCATTACCAAGAGAATGATAGCTTGAGAAAAAAATAATTAATTTCACCATGAACTTCAATCTAAAAATGCAGATGTACCTTATATTTTTTTAAAAATAAGGAAAAATAGACTATGTTTAAAAATATTTATACTTTTGAATCTTTATACTTTAAAAATAAAGAATCCCCCAAACATACCAGAAAAGCATTAATTAGGTTAATGTTAGATGGACCCCAAATTTTTCCTATACGAACACAATCTGAAGACAAAGAAACACCATTTACAGAGCTATGAAGAAAAACCTAAGTGACCCCACAATTCTATACCTAGCTAAAAATGCAGTTGGCAATGCCTTCTAAAATGCATCTGATATTTTCTAAATATATTTTAAATTTTTCTTAATTTTTTGAATTTCACTGAATAAGTCCATTTCAGTTTAATACTACTTTTTTGAAACTCAGAGAAGATTCTTTGAAGTGCAGACTCTTTTCATGTTTCTGGAATTTTTCCTGTTTGTGTAGCTATACAGATCTCTACTTGCCTTGAAGTGGCTGATAGTGAAACAGAAGCTGAATTCATTTCTGATATAGGAGTCTGTTAAAATTTTTCACCTCCTAAATTCATACCAAAAGGGGATAGTTAGTTAATTATTAATATGGAAAACCAGTAGCTGCAGGAGTGAAATCGTATTGACAGTTCTCAAAGAGGTCCCTAACACTGGGCTCTCCTCTCTGCTTAGTATGGCTGTTTGTACCAGAAGCAAAATTAAGGTATTCTTTCATGCAACTGGCAGAATCCTACTGCTGCTGGTCAACCCAAGAAAGATGAAATCCAAGGGATAGGTGAAGTTATAGCAGCATCAGTGTCTGCTTTCAACATGAGCTCCTACCTCTTTGTTTAGGGGATATTATTGGAGAGCAGCTGTGGCCTTCTACCACCCACTCCTTGAGCATATCCATGCCTGGGAGGGAGTCACGGATCAGCCCTCAGTGGGTTTCTTCAACATTTTTGTTGATGCAACGTTTACAAACTTCTGGTGTTGGCCATCCGAGTGGCTCAGTTGTTTAAGAGCACGAGCTCTGAGCAAAAGTGTCACCAGTTCAATTCCCACATGGGCCAGTGAGCTGTGCCCGAGCTGAGCTGCTGCTGAGCTGTCAACAAGTGGCAGGATGGCTCAGCTGGAAAGAGCACGTGCTCCTAACAAGGTTTCCAGTTGGACTTCTGCAAGAGAAGTTGCAGGCTACGCCCACCTGCAACTAAGATTGAACATGGCACCTTGAGCTGAGCTGCTCTGAGCTGCCAATGGGCAACCAGATGGCTCAGTGGTTAGAGTGTGCACTTTTAGCAGCAAGATTTCTGATTCGACTCCCACATGGGATGGTGGGCTATGCCCACCCACAACTAAGACTGAACACGGCAACTTGAGCTGAGCGGCCACGGGCTGCCAACGGACAGCCGGATGGTGACTAGACTTGGAGCTGAGCTAGCTGCGACCTCCACAACTAAGACTGAAGAACAACAACTTGGCTGTTCCCTTCCCCAATTCCCTAACATGGTTGCCCTTCCCCAATTCCCCAATAAAACCTTAAAAAAAAATGTGGTGTTTGGAAAGAACTCATCTCTTACAACTATCTTACTTAGTTAGTGCAGTCCCTCTTGCAGTGTATGTACTGCAGTTTAATTCCTTGAAAATTGGACTAGGAAGGAGGCATAGAAAAAAATGCCAAAACTTTCAGAACTTCATATTTTGCTTTTGACTTATACCTTTCCCATGTTATTAAAATCTCTTTATAACTATCATTTCCATGTATAGAAATTTCCTTTCAATGTACTCAGCTGCAGATAACTATTCACCGAATTTCTATTTTAAACTTCCTTACAAAGTAAACAAAATCAGGAGGTCTAGGTGGAGGAAAGACATCATTGTGATAGTACATCTAATAGTAACTTATCAAAAGGTAATCTTGAGGGTTGTTTTTATTTCATTTGTTTGTTTGTTTTTGCTTTTAAAAAAATTATCACTTTGAATCCATCCCGACCCAGGCTTTGCAGGTTTAGAAGTACTGATATCTAAAGCAGTCATAGGACATCAGAGTCTGATTGAATTATAAAGTATGGCATCTGCCTGGGTCCTTTGGGCTCCTTGTGTCCAAAGAGCAGCACATAAAAAGAAGGGTCACTATTTCGGCAGAGGTAATTGATTCTGACCATTAGAAAACATAGGGATTTTGTTACAAAATAGAGGCAAAGGTAAATAAATATGTGAAGAATTCAGGTGGTTCAATTGGTTGCTTCTTGGTTTCCTTTGCTTAATTTTGATCATAAATGCACTGGCTCAGGATCCTAGCCTGTCCAGGTTAAGAAGTAAAATTATTAAGGGGCATTAGTAGTTCAGAAAATTATTGGGAAGGTTGGGGAAACAAGTTCAAGTCTGACCTTTCAAGAACCACTTTCTAGGATGGGGAAGCCGGTGCCTCCTTCAAACCAATCCAGAACCACACTTCCTTTGTTATTTTTTATCTTGGCTTGAACTCAGCCTGTTTCCTCCTGTAGTTCACCTCTGAATAAAAATCTGAAATGTTGGTACCTTGTTGGTAGAAACTAGGTCACAGTTTTGCATCCCAGCTGTGAGGTAGCCTGAAAATTAAGCTTTGCTTTTCTATTCATTTCACCTTGGGATGTGAAGCTATATAAGGTGCCAAAATACTGAAATCTGGAAAGGGTGTTCAAAAGTCTTTGGGAAGACAAATATCTGCTACAAATGCATTATCTTATTTCATGCTTGCCAGGCCCTATTTTCATCTCCATTTTCTTAAAGATAAAGAGACAGTAGCTCTGAGAAATTAATATGCCTAACAGCATACAGCTAGAAATAGTGTTTAAACTATTTGTTTAAACTATTTGCATAATGTTTAAACTCAAGCCTGTTTGTCACAAAAGTTTATGTCCTTTATGGTTGTCCTCCAGTCAGACCATAGATGAAGGAAAAACTCCACCTACACACAATCCTATGAGAAGAGCCTGAACATCTCATTCTGGGCTTAAACAATGGGATTTCTTTAGGTTTTCATCTACTGGTTATTTTTTTAAAGCTGATTTCTTAATTGAAGGAACAAATTGGATGATGAATACTGAAAACACTGTTTTTCATTCCAAAAGTAAGAGCCCTAACAACTCAACAGAGCCTACATATACAGGTTTTCAAGTTTATGTCCGTGCTCAATTAGGACCACTTAATTTATCTTCATTCTTGAGTGTTGTAAAGATTTTATTTCTGTAGCAAAGTAAGTATTGTTTATTTTTTAGACACAAAATTGGACTGACATAGTTCACAATAATGGCATATTGTAATAAAATTCACCTTGCTACGTTTCTGAATTTTCCCCAGTTTTAACTCCAATGGTGCAAAAATAAATATTGGTATTTTTCTAGTAATTAGCAAGTCTTTGTCCAGAGTTAGAACAAGAATGCAATTACTGAGGACTCTATTTTTCTTTAATATCATTACCTATAGAATATTTCTATTTTCTATATTGATAAGACAAAAAAAAAGTCCGCTCAAAATCTTTATTCAGAAACTGCTTACATGGTTGCAGGGTAAGATTCACACATTCAAGTTCATTTTCAAAAAAAAAACCTCAGCAGAGAGTTTGGCATCATTTAATTCTGTATTAAATAAAGTATTGGGCTGTCAGAAAAGTCATGATGCATTTTTGCAATGAAAAGCATAGAAAAATACATCATGACTTTTCCAACAACCCAATAGAATGTAGAAAAGATCTTAGCCATCACAGAGGATAGAGCAGGCCTTTTAATCTGGGGATAATCTTTGCATTTTCTCTAATGCTGTAAATGATGTCTAGAAAGAAAAAAAAAGAGCAAGGCTTAAATCACAAGACTTTATTGAGTTATAAGTATGCTATTATGTGCCTTGGAATTCATTGCTTAAAGTCTCTAAGTGTAGACTTTCTTGTCGGATAAATGGGCAGGATAAAACTAGTCTCACTGTGAGTTTAGACCAAAAGTGATCATGCTTGTGAAAGTACTTACACAAGCTCTTGCAATTTTCCTTCTCTCTAGCTACAGTTATTCCTATTCCACTGGATCTTGAGAGAGAGGGGAAGTAGGAAGGGAGGAAGAAAGAGAAGGGAGGGGGAGGAAAGGAAGGAAGGAAGGAAGGAAGGAAGGAAGGAAGGAAGGAAGGAAGGAAGGAAGGAAGGAAGGAAGGAAGGAAACCCATATTTCTCATCACCTAAAACTCATTACTGGTATGAGCATCCTAGACTATTTCCTCCTAAAAGTGATGTACTTGATATTTCATGTTCCTGGAAGGCTTTTTCTGTATATAATCTTCTGGCTGACTTCGTTTTACCTAATCTAGCTATCTGCTCAAATATTACCTCTGCATGGAGTCTTCTCTGACATTGATATATAAAGGAATACACCCCCATCACTCTCTATTACCTTGTCTGTTTTATCCTCACACATTTATTACCAACAGACATTATATTATATATTATTTGTTTATTGTTTTTTTATTTCCCCGCTAGACACTAAGCTCCATTAGGCATGAGCTTTTTAACTTTTGGTCATTACTGTATCCTCCAGTAACTCAAGAAACACTTGGGACAAAGTTGGTGTTTAATAAGCATTTATGAAATAAAACCTGGATTTAATTACTAGATTTAAAATTCTGTAAGTTTTCAATTGCATAGAAGTTAATATCTTGGTAAATTCTGTGTGTAGGCCACTGGTAATTTCTCTACTCATCTTTTACCAACTCCATAATAATACACTCATTGTACTTTACTTAAAATATCTTATAGGGGGGGAGGGGCAAGATGGCGGCTGTGAGGAGGGCTCCATGAAATCTCCCCTGGAAATATCCACAATTTGAACTTCTAATACGCTTCAAAGAGACATCTACTCATCACACAGAGCGACTAAGAGTTCCACACAAGGATTGCTGGAAGGTGGGCAGGCCGGGCGAGTAGGGGAAGAAGGCGGCGAGACGCGTGAGGTGCAGCCCGCACCCGCGGCTGCTGAGTCACGGTGAGTGTTGCCCCGGCTCGCTCCCTGTGGTCCGCGGCCCACCTAGAGTTCAGCAAGAGCGCGTTGGTTTGCAGTCTGAGGCAGAAGCCTCAGGCCCGGCAAGTGCGGGAGGAGAGAGAGGAGACGACTGTGCAGAGGTACGAGCTGCACCCGCGGCTCGCCAGGTCCCCAGGAAGCAGGGTGCAGAGCCCCGCAGCGGCAGGGCAAGATCAGTCCCTGCACCCTCCCGGTTCAGGGATCAGTCTCTGTGCCCACCGGGAACCCCGCGGAGCGCAGAAGCCTGAAACCCGGGAGCAGGGGAAAACAGAGGACTCGCCCGCGGAGAAGCAGCGCGCGCTGGGCGGAGACGCAGGTCCCGGAGAGACGGAGCGGGGATCGGAGCCGCGTGGAAAGGTGCGCGCAGTCACCTGAACCCCGGCGGCAGTCCCTCCAGGAGCGCAGCAGGAGAACGGCGTGCGCGCGCGCCGGCTCCAAGGCAGAAGCCTTAAACCCGGGAGCAGGGGAAACACAGGACTCGCCCGCGGAGACGCAGCGTGCCGGCCGGAGTCACAGGTCCCGGAGAGACAGAGCGGGGATCGGAGCCACGCGGCACGGTGCGCGCAGTCCCCTAAATCCCGGCAGACCGTTTAGGAGACCAGCAGGAGATCCGCGCGGGCGCGCCGGCTCCGAGGCAGAAGCCTGGAACCCGGGAGCAGGGGAAAAAGAGGACTCGCTCGGACAAGCAGCGCGCCGGGTGGAGACGCAGGTCCCCGAGAGACGCGGATCGGGGATCTTGGCCACACGGTAGGGTGCGCGCAATTCCCTAAATCCCGGCAGACCCTTTGGGAGAGCAGCAGGAACTCCGCTGGAGCATAAGAGGCAAAGGCCTTAGCTTGAAACAGTGTTGGAACTGTGGCTTTGTTTATTTTTATGTTTTTAATTTTTTTTCCCTTTTTCTACTCTTGAACAGAAAGCAAAAAAAAAAAAAAACCCAATAACTCACCCACTCCCACAAACTTTGTCCCCTGCCAAGACAGTCTTAAACTGACTCCTGAAGGGAGCAATAGGGGCAGACTAGGAAGATATCCTTACCTGCAGGGGGTTGAGAATTTCCACCCAGTAAAGGCAGCAGAGTGAGACTACCCACCCCGCCCCCACCTTTAGGCAAGGCTTGGGAGGCAGGGCAGGTTCATCTGCTGAGGCACTAATTAACAGATTCTTAGCAGCAAGCTTTTGGTAGTGAGGAATTCTTTAATTCTCCACGGCTGTCAACCCAAAGGGTGCCCAGAGACACTCATTGAGCCTTTGAGGGTGCAGCCTGCCTTGGGACAGGCAAAAGCAAAAAGGCAGTGACTTTGTAAAAACCACCAATCACACGTCACAACCACACTCAAGTACAGCACAACTGCAGTGCCAGGATTACGCTAGGCATCAGGTGGCCTACTGTTCCCACAAGACGCACAGGAATTTTTGTACAGCAGACAAACTGAAGAGATCTTGGTGGACTTTAGCCTAGACCAGCACGGGTATTTTTGGTTTGTTTGGTTTTATTCTGTTTTGTTTTCCCTCTATTGGCTGCTTATCTTGGTTGTTTTTGGTTTTTATTTCTATTTCATTCTAATCATATTGTAGTTTTTAATATAGGCATATATATATAGGTATATATAAGTGAATATATGTCCATATATATGGGTGTGTAGACAAATATATATATATATTTTTTTTCCTTTTTTCTTTTTCTTTTTCTTTCTTTTCTTTTTCCTTTTTCCCCACCCTCACTTTCTCTCTTATTTTATTCATTCTTCTCACTGCTATACTTTTCCTCTTTTCCTTTTTTCTGCAAATTTTATTTTTTAAATTTTTCTTACTTTTTTTATTATTATTTTAGTTTATTTTTATTTTTTATTTTTTAGGTATAGCTAATCGGTTTCTCATGTTTATTCTATTTTTTATTTTAGGATATTGTATTTTATTTTGTTTCCTCTTCTGTTATTATTGAGTGTGTGGTTTTTGTTATATTTCTGTTTGTTTTCTTCATTAGTATGATTGATATTTCTGTACAAGTTGACTGTAGTTTGATGGTTGGTTGTTTTTACTTGTGCGAGCATTTGGTTTCCTTTGGTGGCTGCGGAGGTTGTTCTTGTTGATCTGTTATGCTCTAAAATCACTCTGCAGCAGTGGGTCCAAACAAACAGACACAAGAATCATCATACCCGGAGGCCAACTTTAGATAAAACCAGAGCATTTCTGGGTTTGACATACAAGAGTCACACCCAAAAAGAAGTTACTACAGGTACTAAGACCCATAGGGTCCAAGTTTCATCAGAGGGGTCAATCCTCTCACAGCAGCTCATAAACTGCAGAAGCTGCTGATCCTCACAGCTAATCAATCTGGGAGTCAATCCCACCTACTGACAAACCAAAAGTAATCAAAACTAAAACTTCAACAAGTGAGGACGCACGACACAAGGAACACCTCAGATACAAGCACAGGAGAATAGGGAGACTGAGTAATTCAAATATAAAGGACACACACCATATAAGTTTACCCAGAAAAGACTGAGAAATCTGGGGGATCTATCTGTTATATTGAAGCAAACACAAAGAGTAAGCCAGAATGGGGAGACAAAGAAACATAACACAAATAAAAGAACAGAAGAAACTTCCTGAATCAGTGGAAATAGAGGAAATAGAGGTAACCAACCTATCGGAGACAGAGTTCAGAACACTGATTATTAGAATGTTCAAGGAAATTAATGAAAATATAAAGAAGGATAGAGAAATCATGAAAAGCAACCAGCTAGAACTTAAGAACACAATTACTGAATTAAATAACAAACTTGATGGAATCACTAGCAGACTGGATGAAGCAGAAAATCGAATCAGTGACTTAGAAGACAAAATAGCAGAGATCACCCATGCGGTACAACAAAAAGAAAAAGAATGAAAAACATGGAAAATAGTTTAAGAGAGCTGGGGGACAACATCAGACGCAATAACCTAAGGGTCATTGGAGTACCAGAAGGAGAAGAGAGGGAGCAAGGGATTGAGAATATATTTGAAGTAATAATGTCTGAAAACTTCCCTAACCTGGCAAAGGACATTGAAATACAAGCCCAGGAAGTGCAGAGAGTTCCAAACAGGATGATTCCAAACAGGCCCACTCCAAGACACATTATAGTGAAAATGGCAAGGGTTAAGGACAAAGACAGAATCCTTAAAGCAGCAAGGGAAAGGCAGCAAGTTACTTACAAGGGTACCCCCATAAGATTATCAGCTGACTTTTCTACAGAAACTTTGCAGGCCAGAAGAGAGTGGCAGGAGGTTTTCAAAGTGATGAAAAATAAAGGCCTACAACCAAGATTGCTGTATCCAGCAAGGTTATCATTTAAAATCGAAGGCGAGATAAGGAGCTTTGCAGAAAAAAATAAGTTAAGGGAATTCATTACCACCAAGCCAGCTTTGCAGGAAATGCTAAAAGGGCTTCTTAAGTAGAAGAGAAAAACAACCTATGAAAGACTACGAACACAAATAAGAAAATGGCAATAAATACACACATATCAATAATCACATTAAATGTAAATGGATTAAATGCTCCAATAAAAAGACATAGGGTGGCTGAATGGATAAGAAAGCAAGACCCCAGTATATGCTGTATACAAGAGACTCACCTCAGATCCAAAGACTCATACAGGCTGAAAGTAAAGGGATGGAGTAAAATATTTCATGCAAATGGTACTGAGAAAGAAAGCTGGAGAAGCGATACTTATATCAGATAAAATGGACTTTAAATTGAAGAATATAACAAAGGACAAAGAAGGACACTTCATAGTAATGAAGGGATCGATCCAACAAGAGGACATAACTCTAGTAAACATCTATGCACCTAACATAGGAGCCCCTAAATATATAAAACAGATATTGTCAGACATAAAGACAGAGATCAACAGTAACACTATCATAGTAGGGGACTTCAACACCCCGCTGTCACTAATGGACAGATCCTCCAGACAGAAAATCAATGTGGAAACAGCGACCTTAAATGACACATTAGACCAGCTGGATTTAACAGACATTTTCAGAGCATTTCATCCCAAAGCTACAGAATATACGTTCTTTTCAAGTGCACATGGAACATTTTCTAAGATAGACCACATGTTAGGTCACAAAACAAGTCTCAATAAATTTAAGAAGATTGAAATCATTTCAACTGTATTCTCTGACCACAATGCTATGAAACTAGAAATCAATTATAAGAAGAAATCCGGGAAGCTGACAAATAAATGGAGGCTAAACAATATGCTATTAAATAGTGAGTGGGTCACAATGAGATCAAGGAGGAAATCAAAAGATACCTCGAGATAAACGAAAATGAAAACACCACGACCCAAAATCTCTGGGATGCTGCGAAGCAGTCCTAAGAGGAAGTTTATAGCAGTGCAGGCCTACCTAAAGAAGGAAGAAAAATCTCAAATCAACAGGTTATCCTTACACCTAAGGGAACTGGAAAAAGAACAGCAAAAGAGGCCCAAGGGGAGTACAAGAAAGGAGATAATAAAGACCAGAGCAGAAATAAAACAATATAGAGAACAGAAAAACAATTCAAAGATCAATGAAACCAAGAGCTGGTTTCTTGAGAAGATAAACAAAATTGACAAACCTCTAGCCAGGCTCATCAAAAAAAAGAGAGAGGACTCAAATTAGCAAAATCAGGAATGAAAGAGGGGAAATGACTACAGACATCACAGAAATACAAAAAATTCTAAGAAATTACTATGAGCAACTATATGCCAACAAATTTGACAATCTGGATGAAATGGATAATTTTCTAGAAGCATGCAACCTTCCAAAAGCTAACGCAAGAAGAAACAGAAAATCTAAATACCCTGATTACTACCAAGGAAATTGAATCAGTAATTGACAAGCTCCCAAAAACAAAAAGCCCTGGACCAGACGGCTTCACAAGTGAATTTTATCAAACATTCAAAAAAGAACTATCACCTATTCTTCTCAAACTATTCCAAAAAATCCAGAAGGAGGGAAGGCTCCAAACTCTTTTTATGAAGCCTCTATCACCCTGATTCCAAAACCAGATAAAGACATCACAAAAAAGGAAAACTACAGGCCAATCTCCCTGATGAATATAGATGCAAAAATTCTCAATAAAATATTAGCAAACAGAATTCAGCAATATATTAAGAAGATCATACATCATGATCAAGTGGGATTCATCCCTAGTGCGCAAGGCTGGTTCAACATCCGTAAATCAATTAATGTGATACACCACATCAACAAAATGAAGGATAAAGATCACATGGTCATTTCAATAGATGCAGAAAAAGCATTTGACAAAATCCAACAGCCATTTATGTTAAAAAACCCTTAGCAAAGTGGGAATACAGGGATCATATCTCAACATAATAAAAGCCATATATGATAAACCTACAGCTAACATCATACTCAATGGGGAAAAGCTAAAACCATTCCCCTTAAGATCAGGAACAAGACAAGGCTGTCCACTTTCTCCTCTTTTTATTCAACATAGTGCTGGAAGTTCTAGCCACAGCAATCAGACAACAAAAAGAAATAAAAGGCATCCAAATTGGCAATGAAGAAGTAAAATTGTCATTATATGCAGATGACATGATACTGTATATAGAGAACCCCAAAGACTCCATCAAAAAACTATTGGAACTGATAGACGAATTCAGTAAAGTAGCAGGATATAAAATCAATGTTCAGAAATCAGTGGCATTTGCATATACCAATAATAAACTAATGGAAAGAGAAATTAAGAAAACTGTCCCATTTATAATTGTTCAGCCAAGAACTATAAAATACCTAGGAATAAATTTAACCAAAGAAGTGAAAGATCTGTACTCAGAAAATTATAAGACACTGAAGAAAGAAATCATAGAAGATACAAATAAATGGAAACACCTACCATGCTCATGGATAGGAAGAATTAATATAGTTAAAATGTCCATACTGCCTAAAGCAATATATAGATTCAATGCAATTCCTATCAAACTACCAAGGGCATTTTTCACAGAAATAGAAAATATAATCCTAAAGTTTATATGGAATCATAAAAGACCCAGAATAGCCTCGCAATTCTGAGGAATAAAAACAAAGTCGGGGGATCACGCTACCAGACATCAAAACCTACTACAAGGCCACAGTAATCAAGACAGTTTGGTATTGGCATAAAAACAGGCACATCGATCAGTGGAACAGAACAGAGAGCCCAGAAATAAATCCAAGCATTTACGGACAGTTAATCTATGACAAGGGAAGCAAGAATTTACACTGGAGTAAAGATAGTCTATTCAATAAATGGTGCTGGGAAAATTGGACTGACACATGCAAAAAATGAAACTGGATCATCTCCTTACGCCTTATACAAGAACAAATTCAAAATGGATTAAAGACTTAAATGTAAGACCTGAAACCATAAAAATCCTAAGTGAAAATATAGGGAGTACATTTGCAGACATTACTCCGGAGCAATATTTTTACTGATACATTCCCTACGGGCAAGAGAAGTAAAAGAAAAATGAACATATGGGATTATAGCAGACTTAAAAGTTTTTCACAACAAAGGAAACCATTAATAAAACAAAAAGGAAGCCTACTGAATGGGAGAATATATTTGCCAACGATATATCTGATAAGGGGTTAATATCCAAAATTTATAAAACACTCATGAAACTCAACACCAAAAAACAAACAACCCAATTAAAAAATGGGCAGAAGATATGAAGAGACATTTCTCTAAAGAGGACATACAGATGGCCAACAGGCATATGAAAAAAGTTCAACCTCACTGGTCATTAGGGAAATGCAAATAAAAACCACCATGAGATACCACCTCACTCCAGTCAGAATGGCTATCATCAACAAATCAACAAACAACAAGTGCTGGCGGGCTGTGGGGAAAAGGGGACCCTGCTGCACTGTTGGTGGGACTGCAGATTGGTGCAGCCACTATGGAAGTCAGTATGGAGGTATCTCAAAGAACTGGAAATAGAGCTACCTTTTTGACCCAGCAATTCCAATTCTAGGTATTTATCCTGAAAAAAACCAAGACACTTATTCAAAAAAAGTTATGCACCCCGATGTTCATAGCAGCACAATTTACAATAGCTAAGACTTGGAAACAACCAAAAATGCCCGTCAGTAGATGACTGGATTAAGAAACTGTGGTATATTTATACAATGGAGTATTACTCCGCTATAAAGAAGAATGAAATCGTGCCATTTGCAATGATATGGATGGACCTAGAGACTATAATGTTGAGTGAAATAAGTCAGTCAGAGAAGGACAAATACCATATGATCTCACTTATATGTGGAATATGAAAAACTGTATGAATGAGCAAAGTAAACAGAAACTGTATCATAGATATAGAGGAAAAATCAGGGTTGCTAATTTGGAGAGGAATGGGGATGAGGGAGAAGGGGAAGGGATTAGACAGCAAAAATAGGCAACTACAATATTGCTACTGGGATAGGAAAACAGTTTGGGGAATATAATTAATAATGTTGTAAATATTCTGTGGAATGTCAGATGATCATAGGTCTTGTTAGGGAGACCATTTCATGGATGGAGTAGAGGTTTGATCACTGCACTGTTTTACTAAAGTGGAGGTGGTATACCTACTGTAATTGAATATATATAGATAGTCACGGGATGTGGATTATACTGTGGAAAAGAGTCAGAGGAAGAGTAATAGATATATATGATACGGGTGTGTGTGGGGTGTATTGGGGGTGGGGGTTTGTCACTTTGAGGGGTAAAATGTATAACTATTGCACTGTGTTGTACACCTGAAACTAATTAAAAATAAAATAAAATAAAAAAAAAATAAATAAAAAAAAAAAAATAAATAAAAAAAAAAAAAGAAAAAAAAAAAAAAAAAAAAAAAAAAAAATATCTTATAAAAATACCAATTTCAGTCCTCATATGGGACTTCATGAAAAATCATACAGTAGAAAAAAATTTCATGATTTTTTTTGAAAGTTTATCTTAGCTCATTTACTATTAAAACTGAACTGTTTGGTGTTCCTTTTCTCCCCTGATTTGCAAAATTAATTAATCCAGACCAAGATATTAATAGAGGATTGATGGTACCTCTCTTAGGTAACTAGCTGACAAATGAAAATAGCTGTGCCCTAATTAACTTCTTTACCCAGTGTTTTCCAACTTTGCTACAATGAGAAATCCCTAGGGTACTTTTTAAAAACAGTATCCCATACCAGCTAAATCAGAGTGCCTGAGAATGGTAGCTAGGTATCAGTATTTTTTTTTAATCCCCTGGCAATCCTAATGAACAGCAAAGGTTGGGCTCTATTTCCTTAGCTTAGATGAGTGGAAGCTTCTAACACCAGAGACAAATTAATGATTTGTGTCTCTGTTTTCTCCTAGAAAGGCCAGTACTTCAACATAATTGTGATTCTCAAGTAGGAGCCCATCTTCCTCTTCTTCCTTGAAAGCACAGCATGTTCACAGCATGTACCTTACCAGCACAGGCTGTAGGCTCCTACCTTTGTGCCTCAATTCCCATTGATCCCTCTGAACAAAGTGACCTTACAGTCTCTGTCGATACCCATCTTTCAAAGCCTTATAACAATGGTACCTCCTATTTGATATCTTCTTTCCTGTCAGAATTGATCTTACCATAGGTGGTGCCCCCATTCATCTTTCTTTTTTATTTATTACAGGCTGGTATCCATTACTAATTTGGATAAGTCTCACCTTGTTTGAGATGTGATTTAATCATCCGTTAAATGAGGGGGTTGGGACTTAAACTTTCAAGACACTTAGATTTCTTCAGGCACTAAATGGTTATGGGTTCTTTTATTCTGGCACTCACCTAGGAAAAACAGCTTTTGTCATTAGTATGGAAATTGAATGTCATAACACTGCAGTTTTCACCTGATAATTGCATTTTTGGTTTCTGAGCTGTTGGGAATAGAACAATTCCACATACATATATTCCTTTTCCTGAAAAGTAACAATAGTAATTGTAAAGATATATAATATATGTGTATATATGTATATGTACAGATACACGCGCACACACACACACACACACACACACACCAGGTCAGACAATCAGGTTCTCGAACTTTGTTGCAACAATGATGCTAACCTTTCTTGATATCAGAGGGATTAATCATTACAAATTTATACCAACTGGGCAAACAGTTAACTAAGTTTACTATTTGGAAGTGCTGAAAAGGCTGCATGAAAAAGTTAGGCAACCTGAACTTTTCGCCAACAATTCATGGCTCTTGCATCACGACAATGCACCAGTTCACACAGTACGGTCTGTGAGCTGTAAACAAATACAGTAAATACAGTAAACAAATACAGTAAAAAAATAACTATCGGAACACCCTCCCTACTCACCTGATCTGGCCACCAATGGCTTCTTTCTTTACCTGAAGATAAAGGAAATATGGAAAGGAAGACATTTTAATGACATTTAGGACATCAGGGGACATACAACAACAGCTCTGATGGCCTTTTCAGAAAAAGAGTTCCAAAATTGCTTTGAAGGGTGGACTAGGTGCTAGTGTGGGTGCATAGCTTCCCAAGGGAAGTACTCCGAAGGTGACCATAGTGATATTCAGCAATGAGGTATGTAGCACTTTTTCTAGGTTGAGTTTGCTAGCCTAATTGTCAGACCTCGTATATACACATCATGTCACTACACACACACACACACACACACACACACACATTTTATATATTACTTGCAATTAACGTAGAATTTTTACATATTTTTTTTCCACTTTAGTCATCCTAACAACATATAGGAAAGGTGGGCAATTAAATGTATACCACCTTGTAGATAAACTAAGACTCAAAAAGGCCAAGTGATTTGCCCAGATTCTCATGTGATTAACATGACAAGGCTTTGTCTAAAATGGATATCTTCTGCTTCCTTGGTTCAAGTTCCTTTCTATTCCACCAGAGGTAGCTCTGTGTGTATAGCACTGTAAGAGAATAAATGAGACATCCCAACTTGAGGTCAACTGTACTCCATGTTGTCTGTTGTTTTTCCTCAGAATTGGGAAATTAAAACTCCCCAAAATACCAAGGTTTTGGAGCTCTCCTTATACATGACCAACTTGAAGAAACTCAGCGTGACCTCCTTTCACTGATGACTACCTGAGCCTGGTAAGTGTCCTTCAGTTTCCTCTGACAAATCAAGCATATCTGGCACTAACTATTCTTCTCTGTCAGGTATGTCACAGCTGTGTGTCTCAGAAATCCAAATTGTTGTCATCCCTCCACCATGTGCCATCAGGGCACTTTGTTTTCAAGTCAGCAGCAACGTAGACATTTCCTAGAAGGAGGATGCCTTAGCTACCGCTGAGTGGAATAAGCAGAAGTGGAAGGGATGACCCTTTGAACCCTCTTCTGTTACACTAGCATTGGGTTGTAACCTTTATACAGTGATCTTTTATATTCATTACCCCCAATCAAAAAAGGAGGAAACCGAGGCCTCAGAGGTTAAAGGAACAGCTGTAAGATCAGAAGTGGTGATCAGGACGCTTTTATTCTGGTAGCTAATCCAATTGAGAAAAGAACAATGAATTGCCCATCCCACTCCAATCCAATGATGAAGAGAACTTTTTTTCTCTGAATTGGCTCTCCTCTGGGCTGAGAACAAAGGCTTTGCAAACAAAGACTTGGGGTACTTTACATCCAAATGCAAACAAAAAAAAATGTGCCCAAATCAAGAAACTTCAGGATCAGCTAGTACTTTTATATCATCATAACTGCAATGTCTGTACTTCCTTTATTTTTCTTTTTGAAGCGTTTATTTGGGCAGCCACTAAGAATGGGTGCACAGGCTTTGTCTAAATGTTGATTATTAAATGTAGATGAGTCAGAGGGTGGTAGGTGTGAGAATAAGGGGGTGTATGAGGGAGATTTGTGGTGATGGAACAGTTCTATATCTTGATTGTGTTGATGGTTACACGAATTACACTGTTATGAAATTGTATAGAATGTACATTCATGAATGCATGTAAAATTGGTGAAATCGGAATAAGGTCTGTGGACTATCCCAATGTCCATTTTCTGGTTTGATATTGTACTATATGATACAAGGTGGTGTCATTGGGGAAACTGGGCAGAGAGTATGTAGGGGTTTAGGAGTGGCCTTTTGACAGTGAAATCATGAGGATCTCAGTCATGTCTTCCTGTCATGAGGAGGATGAAATCAATTAGGAGGGAATGGTGTTTGTGCTTGAAGCTTACTCTTGAGTGTTTTTCAGGCTGTCCTGGATGGTATAGAGCTGCAGAACCAACCCCTGTGGGTTCAAATCCAGGCTCTGCTACTTACTAGATATGCAATTTCAGGGAATTTGCCTTGCTTCTTTGCCCCTCAATTTCCCCAATCCATAAAATGGGGTTATAAATACATCTTTCTCATAGAGTTATTATATGGTGTAAATAAGTAATCATATTGTAATGTACAGGAGTATCAAAGCAACACAGTGTACACCTTAAACTTATAGTATGTTATATATGTTCTCATATAAACCCAGTGACACATGTGAGAATGGTCATATATATAAGAATATTCATAACAGATCTGCAAAAGAATAGGAATCATCCAAATTTCCATCAACTGGAAAATGATAAACAAGTTGTGACCTGTTCATATAATGGACATTAATATACAATAATGAAGGCAAATTGTAGATACAAGTATTAACATGAATAACTATTGCAAGTATGCCACAGAGGAAAATAAACATATCAAAAAGTTCACACAGCATTATTTCACTTATACATGATTCAAAAACATTTAAAGTAAACAATACTTGGTTTAATCCTAAAATTGAGGACATGGGTTACTGGTTACTTCTGATGAGCAAGGATGTAGAATGGAATCTGGGAGGAGCAAACAGGGAATTTCAAAAGATATTGTTTTGTTTGTTAAACTGGCTGGTTGGAATATAGGTTTTCCTTTGTTACTTTTTTAAATTTACATATATTTTAATAAATATTTTGAATATCCACTCAACATATAATAAAAACATTTAAAAACATTTTTGCTCTTAAATGTCCTTGTATTTGAAAGGAAGCTTTTAGAGAACCCTATATTTTTGTGCCACGATAAAAAAAACAAAAAACATTTTTTTGATTATCCAGTTGTTTCATATCTCTTTGGGCGGCTTGAAACTGTGCCCCTCGGCATTATAAACTGCAAGTGAAGGTCTTTTGAGAAAGGCAACAAATCAGAAATGCAAAATGCCATCACTGATTAATTTATGAAAACGGAGTTTTCAGCCTACAAGAACCAGGGGCAAAACAAAACCATAACTCACCAGGGGCCTGTGAGCCCCGAAGTGTGGCACTTGGCCATGTGTAACTATTTATCACTCCGGGTCTCGAATCTGAATGATATCAATCATGCCACGGCACCAACTGAATATAAATTGCCCTTTCTGGGCATCAATAGGCCTGGTTCTGCTAAGCGATTTGATAGTTCTTTTATTTTAAAACACTTAGGATGGATTAGAGAATGAAAGCACACACTTTTGAGCCATTTAGAAAAATGAATTCAAGCCACACTTAAGGACAAAGAAAAATCCTTCTGATCTTTTCTGGTGGCATATTTTACTCAATAGAATAGTCCCACGGAGATGCAAATACTTGTGCAAGGTCAATTTCCAATCCAATGTGATTGTTAGCTCATGTATCATGGTGATATTGGCACCCTGTGAACTTCCACACGGACTCCAATGATGCTGAGAGTGCTCCAAAAGTTTTTGGAACTCCTGAGGGACTAGGTCCTCAAAACCTTGAATAAACTTTTATAGTTCAGGGGTGGATTTCTTTGATGTTTAGAAAATACCAAAGTCTTTTGGAATAAAAGTTCAGAGACTAAAGGGAGATTTCAAGGGCACGTATTTCTAATTTGGCTCATACACAACAGGCAGCATTTTGGGGCAATGAGTCTTGTTTCTGTGGATGGTTCTATAAAGTGTCACTGATGCCAATTCCCTGTGACAGAACAAGTGTAGCAGCAAGTCTAGACTCCATAATCAGGTCGCTCTGGAATCCTGCCTCTGCCACTTACTAGCACAGGCATGACTGACAACTTACTAAATATTACAAATCTCAACTAGCTCCTCTGAAATGAGGATAATCGTGACTATCTTGAAGGGTTTCTATGACAATTTTAAAAACATATACTTGGCTTCTAGCACAATAATATTCAATGAATGGGCCATAAAAGTAACATAAAAAATGTAAGTAGTATATCTAATTCTGAGATCTTGAATTTCAGCAATATTGAATAGCAGTTAAGTACATGAGCTTTGGGGTCAGAGTCACCTGAATTTAAATCACAGGTTCTCCATTTCCTAAATAATTTATATAACTTTAAGACAACTATTAACATCAGAAAAATTCTAAGGATTGTAACAGTATTTGTTGATGTATAATAATAATCATATAGATATTTAATATTAAAATGGAATTGGTAGTAAATTCAAGTAAAGCAGAAATTGTAAACATTTAAGCCTTGTCTCATTCATAACTGAGACTAATCCCTTAAGGCAGAATGGCTTGGAAGGCAAAGGCCTGGATACAGGTTTTCCTCTTCAGCTTTCCTAGACCATGAAGAGTAGAAGTGACCGTTTGTTCTCTGAATGTGGGCAGTCTGGGACTGAATTTGGCTCTGCCACCTTTACGAGCTATAGGAATGTGGGCAAGGTGCTTAAACTCTCTGGGGTCTCCCTGCCCTCAAGGAAGCATGTAGGTGTCGGGGCCCTAAGGCTTATACAATTTTGAAAGTATCCTTTATGAAAATGAATACAAAGTTACAAATATAAACTTATGTACCCAATTCTGAAATGTATACTTTGCTAACTCTAGGGTAAATTAGCTTCCAAAGTCTTACAGGGTTGTTGGGTAGTTGGATATATGCAACATGTTTTGAACAGTTCCTGATGCGGTGATCGCTATTTGTTTGCTCTTATTTCTATCTCCATTCCACAAAGGTATCTCTAGTCCTGTCATCCCATTTTATCTATATCTATATCTATATCTATATCTATATCTATATCTATATCTATATCTATATCTATATCTATATCTATATCTAATCTATCTATGAAAGAGGAAATGCATCTGTTTTCCCCTACCTATGTTAACATTTCAGATTGTCACAGAGTGCTAAAATATCCAGTTTTGCCCAGGATAGCACTGATTATAGATGGGTGCTAAAGACATGAAAAACAAGAGCTCACAGTAGTAAGACCCTGGCAAACATGCCTGAGGACTTCTCCATCTAGGGTTTGGCCTGGAAAGAGTGTATGTAGTCTTGGGGACAGGGGCCATTCTATGACAAATGACAAGCTTCCTATGTTAGTCTTCTGGCTTTCTGCCTGGAGGCCATAGCTAATGATGTATGAGAGACAGAAGTATAGGAAAATTACCACCTCCAGGGGCAACATTCATCCATTGGAGATGAGAGTGGGTGAGCAAGATCCAGAGAAAGGACGCTGAGAGTATCTCCTTAAATTCTGCACTCTAAGCATCTCATTTGCCCACTGTAGCCCTGACAGTAGGTAGCGCTCTTTCCCTAGGCCCTCACCTTTGCATACCCAGTGGTGATAAATATGCTCCCAGCATCAAAGTATTGCACTTTCTCATGCTTCACTGACATTCTTCCCAACCTATGTAAATACTCCTGTTACCAGGAAAATGAAGTTAAACACCTCAGTTCTTGTCTTCTGGAAGGAAATACTTCAATCAATTTGTGCAGCATAGACAGAAATTTATTAGTAAAAGAAAGTACACTCCGAGACACAGAGAATGGGCTGACCCAAGAGAGGAAAGCAGCCTCACCTTACATTGGTGAAGGCTTTTATTTCTGTGGGTAGAATTCTCTCCCCCTCTCCCTTCTCTTATCTTTCTCCCCCCTGAGGTGCCTGGTCCCCTGGCCTTTAGCAATGTGTTTCTTTGATTTAGGTTCCTGAGTAAACATATCCCTTTGATTCAGGGGTTGAGTAAACACATCCCCTTAATTTGGGGGGCTATGTAAACACATCCCTTAGGGGTGTGTGAAAATCTGGAATCCTGTTGGACTAGTAAGGAACTGGTGACAAACAGTATGGGTTCTCCCTTCTCTGACTTTTAACAAACACATGTGTGAGCCTGGAGTCCCGCTGGGCAGCTGCCAGGGGTCTTGACCCAAGTAAGAGTTGCAGCAAGTGGCTTTCTAACTGGGGCTAGGTCTCTCCTTCTCCTGCTCATTTCTATCTACCTACCCTATCACTCCTTTTATTAAGTTTGGTTGAAATTACTCAGAAATAAAATACAAAAATCAAAACAAGAGCTCACGAAGATGAGATCTAAGGAATCTCAGGAGGACAGGGCAAGGACCTTTGCTGAAGGTTCTCCCCTTTCCCACTTGTGGTTACGGTGTTTGCTGGGCATGTCGGGAAGAGTGCTGTGCCTTACCCAGACTTGCCTAGGCTAGCCTCAGGAAAATTCATCCTGTTCAGTTTCATCCCTCTTTCTCCTCTCATTTCCCACCTTGTGTTCACCCTCCATGGTTAACCTTCCCACCTCAGGAGCAGATTTGACCCAATTAACTTGCTCCACATGTGTTCTAATAATTAATTTCATGTTCTATTTGGTGTATTTTATGTACACAGAGGCAACAAGAGGGGGTAATTAATACATAAAGGACTTCTTGTTTTATGTTTAACAGAACTGAAAAAGAGAGTTGACATCTGTCTGGAGGCTTGGTAAAGCCTTTAGGTTCAGATGTTTGATCACTGCCCTTGTCTGTTTATCCATTTTGAGGATATAAAGCAAAAACCATCCTATTCACCTCTATCAGCTTTCAACTACAGACTCTATAACTGAATGGGTATACTCTATTTTATGAAATTCTTCAGGTTTATTCAAAATTTCTGGTCTACTAAGAAATTATTTTCTTTACTAAATGTAATTCCAAAGAATAGAACAGGTACTGGACCAATTTCCTGGATGGACTTTGCAAGCACCCCTTCCACATAAGAAGTGAAGTCCTATTTCTTAATAGCAGGCTTGTCCTATCTAATTAAATAAAACTTGCTCTCAAATGTAACACTTCTGGTATGGTCATGGTTATAAACCTAGTTTATCCAGGGCCGGCCGAGTGGCACGGTGGTTAAGTGCTGGTTTGGGAAGCCAGCGGCCCTGGTTCAGGTCCCACATATGAGGGCCAGTGACACTGCCCTCAAAAAAAAAAAATCTAGTTTATCCAATTATTCAGTTGTTGGAAAAGTCATGAAGCACTTTTGCAATGAAAAACAGAAAAAATAAGTCATGACTTTTCCAACAACCCAATAGATCTTGGTAGAAATGAATGCAGATTCTTATTGAAGCTTTGCAAATATCTACATTATCATGGGAAGTAAAAGGATTTAATAGAGGCCTGAAAAGTTTTGCAGACAAGGCCAATCAAAATGTGCCTTTATTTTCTATAAAATCATCATCCTGAAGTTCTCCTAATGATTCATTAGCTTATAATGTACATAACAATTTCTAATAGGATAGTTCCCCTAAATTCTGGGTAATCCATTGAAATAAGTTATATTGATGTTTAAAGATAGGTCAAGATGAATGAAAATGGGTTTTTCTTAATGCCCATAAAAAATAGGACCTTATAACAATACCAATAATATGCAAAAATCATAATACAATTATTAGATTTTTTTCACTTAGTTCTATAAAATTAATGCCTATTTGAGATATTATACTAAAATACTAATTTAAGTACTAACATATCAATGAAAAAATAGTATAAAGATGCGATGGGATAATCAGAGTTAAAGCATATTAGTTTCTCTTATTGTTTAGAAGAATAGAAAACACTGATAAATTTTAGACTGTAAAATTAAGTATAAATGATAAAATTTCAAGGATAACTGCTTTAAAAAACATACAGAGAATTTGGAAGAAAGAGAAAAATATGAGGAAAAGTTTCATTAATCCAACAGAGGACAAAAAAAGGGGTGGAAAAATAACTATAGAAAAGTCTGCAGAAAACATCAAAATGAAAACTATGAATTAGAGATTAAGACATGTAGAAGTTAAAATAAGGCTTAATGCAAATCCGTTTGCAATTCCAGAAGAAAAAAAAAAGTCCTGTGATTGTATGATGATAGTAAATAATTGCCCTAATTTCTCTTACACAGGTTTGTAAATATGTCATGTCAGAAAATTCTAATGGACAGCACTGTGTCTAGTCAGACAAATTTGACATTGTGTACCAAGAGGTTGACCCAAGAATAATCATAGCAAAACAATCAAACAGCCATACAAGCAAATAACCTCAGTATCCATCAGCAGAAGAAGGGAATGTACTCATACAATGTGGCTGATTGGAACAGTATAGTGGTAAAAGTGAAAATGAAAGGAAACCAACTGTAGCTTAACAAGAGAGACGTTCCTGATCACACTAAGTTTAAAGTACATTGCAAATAGTATATACAGTGTGATACAATTTTTACAGAGGCAGAACAACACATATAAAACTAGCCAGCATGTTGCTTAGTCATATATCAAAGGAATAATAAATATAAAATTCAAGATACCTGTACCGTTTGTGAGAAGAGGGTAGTCAAAAAGGGAAACCAAATCAGAGAGGAACCCTCTCAGTATAAATGGTTACTTTTTTTTTTCTTTTGCTGTATAGTGTGTACAAGTTACCTTATGTATACACTTGAGTAGTTTTATATGTATAAAATATCTCATTACAGAATAATAGTGCATGACTTATCTTTTTTTTTTTTTTTTAGTAGTTAGGCCTTCAGTGTGTCTCCTTTAACTCCAATGTGGTTATTTTAAGATAAATGTTATAATTAAAATATTTTAGAGTAATTTCTATATTTCTAGTTGTTTTCTATTTATTATTATCATTATCAGTTACTGATGTACAAAACAATGCAATAGTTATCTTTTTCACCCTTTACAAAGTGACTATCCCCTCCCCTGTTCCCCCACCCCCAATATCATACATATCTATTACAATTCCATTGACTTCATCCGCACACTATACTCCACATCCCATGACTATATATGTGTTAAATTATAGTCAACATCTAATATTAATCAGCCGCAGCTTCAGATGTACAGCGCAGTGGTCAGGCCACTACACCATCCATGATGTGGTCTCCCTAAAAGGACATGCATCCTTTTGTTCCCCTAAAAAAAAAAAATATTTACAACCTTATTGATTATATTCTCTAAACTGTCTCTTCTGTCTCTGCAGTAGTATTGTAGTTATCAGTTTATGTTGCCTCGTCCCTTCCCCTTCTCCCTCATGCCCATCCCCATCCCATCTAGCCCTCATCAGTTTCTTTTAATCAGAACAAGAGTTCAAACTTACCAAATTATTTTTAATAATCACTTGGGATGTTTATTTTTGACCTATTTACATATTTTAGATTCTGAAATGATATATCACATTTGCAATTAAGTAGTGAATCTACTTTTTTTGGTACATTATTTTCTTGATACACTGATGGGTTTGATTCACTAGCATTTTATTTTGAATAAATAAGTCTCTTTGATCCATAATTTCCTTTTATGTGCTATCTTTGTAATGTTTTGAAACCAGCTGTACTTGCTTCATGAAGTAAATTGAATGGTTTTACATTTTTTAGTTTTCTGGAAAAATTGATTTATATAGCATAGGAATTGGCTACCACAAGTTTGAAAGACTCCATAGTAAAAACATTTAACCTCAAAAGACTTTTAGAAATAATTTTTAGATAACATTTGAAATATTTTTCATGAATTCTCATATATTCAGTTTTTCAACTTCATTCTATTTTCTTAATTTATATTAGTAGATTAACAAAAAAAAAACCTTTGTTAGGATTTTTCACATCTGTGTATACAATATATAATTATACATCATTTTTGCATAATTCATTCACCCCAGCAATTTCTATTATTATTTGTGCTTTCTTTCTTTTTTCTTTTTTTACCTTTGCCAGAAGTTTATATATTGTGATAATTTTTCCCAAAGATCCAGATCTTGTATTTATTTAACAGTTGAACTACTTTTGTGATCTGCTTTCTAATTTATTTTTTCTGCTTTTGTCTTTATTTTCTTCCTTATGGGATGTTGGCAATCTAGACCAAGAGGATGTGGATAATGAGCCCAAAGAGACTGTGTTGAACCAGCATTGGTAAAAGAAAGTCTGGTTCTCAGGTATCATGTCTGCTGTGCCTAACTGATAAGTCCGCACTGACTTCTTTGTTTTCTACAAGATCTAATCTTCCTTATCATCAGCCTCCCCTTCCCTACACACAAGCGTATATAAAGGGCTCAGTAGCAGTAAATACTTCAACTTTAAACTTACCAATTATTTATTTTATAGGCTAGATCCTATAGATATTCATAAATATCTCATTAATGAAAAAAATTCACCTTCTCAAATGGACTCTCCACCACCTATTCTTGTTCCCAACATCTTGACAGAAGTTCTTAGACATTCTACTGTTGTTTTTTTTCCTATTTCCAGCTTTTTTTTTTTTTTAAGATTTTATTGGGGAATTGGGGGAGGGGAACAGACAAGTCGCTGTCTTTTTGTTCTTCAGTCTAGTTGCGGAGGACATTGCTTCACTGACCCATGTTGGTATCATCATTGCGCTCTTCCCGGATGAGGCAGACTGGTTGCTGGCCTCTAGATGGTTGCTCACCGCGGCTCTTGGCAGCTCATGCTGGCTGCCGGCCGCTCACGCTGGCTGCCGGCTACTCACTTAGCCTATGGCAGCCCACTGCAGCAGGGCTTGCAGCCTACACCGTCGCCTGGGCTCACACAGCCCAGCTCCAGGTGGAGCTGTTATTAGCTGTAGAGGGCAGTGTCACTGGCCCTCATATGTGGGATCCGAACTCAGGCCGCTGGCATCCCAAAACCAGCTCTTAACCAATGCACCACTCAGCCGGCCCCCTATTTCCAGCTTTATTGTATATATTTAAAGTGTACAGCATGATGATTTGATATACATTGTGAAATGATTATACCAAGAATAAGATAATTAACACATTCATCACATCACCTCACATAGTTGTCCTTTTTATTTTTCTATTTTTGGTTTGTGGTGAGAATGTTGAAGACATTTTAGGGTTAGGGATTCTCCGCCCCCATAGAAATGTTTTAATTTATTTTAAAATCAGAATTAAAAAAATAACCTTTAAGGTCAAAGATTACATTTGTCTTTATACCAATACAGTCACAAAATGTAATTTTTAATATGTATTTATGGAAGAAGGGGCCCACAAAGGCAAAATAGCCTAGAGGTCTACAAAAGTCTTAATGTGGCCCTGAAAGAAGGTTACATTTTATTTGCATAAATAGATAGTATCACACACACAAAAGAAAACATTAGAAAGGTGCATGTCATTTTCGTAATTTCAAATGTAGGTTTTTGGTTTGTTTGGTTTGTTTTTTAGGTACGTTTAGTACTTCATTTTGTAGGTCATGTCTTGGAGAGGGTCACTTATCCAGTAAGTGATGGAGTTATTGTAAAATTTGGTTCCGATTCCCACCAACTCTAAAGTCGATGCACATAAGCTTAGCGGGAATGGTCCTGCTTCTAGTCTAAAAGGGCTTCTGTCAGGCTGACTAAGGTAAGTGACACTCAGGGTTCATCACTCTGGACCTGGACATCCACATACGGCTGTGCCTGACCCTTATCCAATGTCCCTAAGGGAGACTTCAAGTAAGTTGTTCTTGTGGCTCCTCCCACTGAATCTCCAGCCTGAACCCCTGCTACCAATTCACTCCCATTGGCTGCATTTTGCCTTTTAATGCGTCAAGTTCTGCTGCCAACGAGTTTGATGTTCCTAATAAGCCATTTATCTCTACTATATTATCAAATAACCTTTATTTGTCAAACTCATCATTATTTATTGTACTGTAACAGAATTTTTTTCAAAATTTCCTGGGGAAAACAAAATGAAATGTTCAGTCCTTTAACTCATTCACTGGAGAAAATCAAACCTCAGAATGCAAAAGTTGTTAACAGTTAATCAAATAAATGTACCTACTGCACAAACTCTGTATCATTACCCACGCACTCTTCCCACAACCTTCCATTACCCACGCACTCTTCCCACAACCTTCCCTGCCAAATACCTTGACATCCAAAGCTTCAAAGGCTCAGGAGTCACACACAAATTAAGAGAGAAATCTTGACAGATTTTATTGACTCCTTTGCTTCCTCAGTAGAAGTCAGGTAATATGACAGACTAAATGTGTAACAAAGAAGTGTTCATAAGGATTTTTACAAGTATTGAAATTGTAGTAAATTTCCATATCAAATATCTGCAGCTTTATAATCAGTCAACCAAAACTTAAAGCTTCAAACTGTGGCCATTTATTTGACTTTCAATTCCTCTAGGTCATTCTCATGTGCCTGAGGCTTTCATGTGGCTTTGCTTCTCTCACATCTGTGGTCAGAGGTGGGGTGGGTTGAAGTTAGTTGGTCCTGCATATCCTCAGTTGCACATCTGACAGTTGACTTGCTCTCTGCAGGGATGAAGGGTGTAAGTGGCATACATGTCACCTGTACCTGATCTTCTGGCTGGCTAGCCCACACTTGTTTACGTGGTGGCTTGGGGCTATAAGAAGAGCAAGAAAGGACAAGATTAAAAGTGAAAACTTCAAGTCTTGCTTAAGTCATACCTGCTATTGTTCCCACTGGCCTAAACAAGTCATAAGGCCAAACCAGAGTTAACATATTTGTGGATTCTGTAAGGGCATTGATACTAGTGAGCATAAACAAATAAGAGGTTGCTCCAGCAGCCAAATCTTATATATTCTAAGAAATCTTTGCATTTTTTCCTCCTATAAACATAATATAATAAAACCATCCCTGGGACTTAGAGTACTGAGAACATTATCAAAGGTGCTTTCAATCTTACAGTTTCATATAGCCAATGATTCCTCTCCTGGGCTTCATATTTAAAACCAGAAAAATCTAAAATTCCAGAATCTAGATTTTCTTCATGTTTTTCAACTCACCCATTTCTCAGAACCTCTAATTGGGCTTCATGTTTGGACTCATATTTGCTTCACAGAAATTTTAAATTAATGATGCTGAGTAAGTATGTGTGAATGACCAACAAGTAAACACACTCTGTTTGGAATAGGTGATTTGGTGGAAGCTCAATGAGATAAGAGCAATGTCAGATACAGTGTTTTATTCTGTCCATTGCATTTGGGAGCGGCACATATGATTGTAGGATGTCTCTCGATAAAGCATCAGCCCCTTTCTGGTATGAGCAAGGCTGCAGCCTTCGCCCATCTCAGCACCCTGTCAGGATTGATTGCCTAAGGCCAGTGTTGTCAACTGTTTTGGTCTCTGGACCCTTTTCAACTCTTAAAAATTATTGAAAGCTCCAAAAATGTATGTTTATTTGGGTACTATATGTTGATATTTACTGTACTAGAAATAATTATAACTGGTAAATTCCTTAACATATTTATTAAATCATTTTAAAAATAATAATCCCTTTTTCTGTTAGCATAAACAGTAACATTTTTAATGAAAAATTGTGTTTTCTAAAACAAAACAAAAAAAAGTTAGCAAGAGGAAAAATTAGTGGCATTGTCTAACATTTTTGCAAATGCCTTTAATGTCTGGAAGACACCTTGATCCTTCCATCTGCTTCTGCATTCAATCTGTGGTGATATCACATGTCAGGCAGTCTCTGGCAAACTCTACTGCGCATTTTTTTTTAGTTGAGCCATCCTGCCACCTATTGGCAGCTCAGCGGCAGCTCAGCTCAGGGTGAGCATCGAACTGCTGTTGCTCAGAGCTCAGCTTGCACTCTTGAGAGAGCTCTTAACCAACTGAGCCACTCAGCCAGCCCTTACTGTGAACTTCTGAGAGGATAAGAGTCAAAAAAGTAAATAACATCTGGGTATAATTATAAAAATAATGTCGATGAGGCAGGCTCCCCTGAGAGAGTTTTGGGGTACCCAGGGATGCAGAACCACAATTTGGGACTGTGGCAGGTGTTCAAGTTGCTCTGCAGCATGCTAATTTCTGTCCTGGTAGGCAGCCCACCTGGAATCAGTCTTAGGTAAATTAATCCTGAAAACAAAACAAAACAAAACAAAACCAAGGAAAGCCATTATGCTTTTGAATGCCAAATATGCCTGAGGAATATAGGTAGAGGTGGGGGTGGGGAGGGTATAAAAGATCTGAGGGTTATAAAGAAAAGACTCATTTAGAAGTCTACATAATCAATGATCTACATATAATTATTAATATTGTTCTTTAAAAGCAATGACTTTCTCAGGCTCCCACAGTCATTTAGTGGCATAACCAGAATGAAAACTTTGAATTTCTTTTTCACTATCCATGAGTTTTTTTCATTTATTTAATTTTAAACTTCCTGTGAAGGGAGTCAAACCACAATAAACTCAGGAGTTTTGCTGGAGCCAACCCTAACTCTTATATAAAATCAGGATAACTGATACCCAAGTCTACTACTCCAGTGTGTGATGAAGAGGGAAGCTTTAGAGATATTACAGAATGGCATCGTTTATGAAAACTTCAAGTCTCTCTACTTCTCTGAGCCTTGTTTCTCTCATATGTAAGATGTAGATAATGATAGTAAATGCTTAAGATTGTTGCAAGGAAAGTACTAAGTCCAAAGGTCATATTCACTGAACACGTTCAAGAAAAAAAAATTGTTATGGATGACCAGAGTGTTACCAAAGGATGGGTTCTTGGTGTCATCACAGGAAAGAATTCAAGGATGTACCAAATAAGCCAAGCAGCAAAGCCAACCAAGCAGTGGATTTATTGAACAAAAAGGAAATAGTACTCTCAAAATGGCATGAGAGCAGGCAGGCCCAGAAGAGGAGCAACTGCCCCAAAGAACAAAAAGGCTTAAGATTTTCTTAGAATCAGGGCACAAAATATTCAAATTTTAAGGGTGGTTTCACAGATGTTCTCAGCTGGTCCTCACTGACTACTCCTTCTTGTTGGGAGATAGGATTCCCTTTTCCTTATTTGGCCTTTGTCAGAACTGTCATGGTGACATGGGATGGAGGAATTTGCCTGCCTACAGTGCTAATAATATTATGATCTATTATAATTAGCTGAAGTTCACCTTGAGGGGCAAAATGGCTTCCTGAGTCACCAAAATCTAGTTTTGGCTGGTCTGGTAGCTGTATGTTTTCTTAAGAATGATCTCATCTTCTTCCTTTGTCTCCCTTCACATCCTCCTTTTTCCCTACTCCCACATCCCTTTCTCCCCATGGCCCTATTCTTTCTGCCTACAGTAACAAGGAGAAGAAAGATACATGTCCATCCTATATGGAAAACAAAGTATAGTGAATTCCCTACCATGTAGGCTGCCTAAATCCCTCTGATGTCAAAGGAATCCATACTCTCCATTTTAACTTATGCTTACAGGTCAGCATAGTTTACACATTTTACTTATAATCTTTTTGCTTTACAGATGATTGAAATAGCTAGAAAAGTTTACTGGAAAAAAGTAAAAGCAGATGACAGTAAAGAAAAGGAAACTAATGTTCTAGAACACCTACTATCTGCGAGGCACTTAAACATAAAAGCTATCCAACACATTTCATTAGGAATTCTGCAAGGTAGGCTTTAGTACTCTCATTTTACAGATGTGAAAGTGAAGCTTAAGAGATGTTAAAGTAATTTGCCCAAAGCCCATGGTCAGCCTATCTGGATCAAATTCTTGCGCTTATTCCATCTCACCTTTTTGCTCTTGGGCATGATAGACAGTTGCAAATCAGTGAAGGGTGGTCATGATGAAAGGAGAAATTTGACTTGATCTATTGGCCTTAAGGGATAAAACAGAAGCATTAAGTTTCAATTTATTGAGAAAGAGAGTTCTGCTCAATATGTAAGAGTGTTCTGTAGACTAGTCAAAAATAGAGTGAGACACTTTGGGAGGTAAGCATAAACCACTAAATGGCAATTGGTGATGGGGATATAAGTTGACATCTTCTGACAATGATTTAGGAGAGAACAAATGAGACAAAGGATATAATTTTTGAAATACTACCTATAATTTTTGAAATACTACCTAATTTATTTTTAAAATGGGCTACTTTCTCCATGAAACATTTGATAATTCCTCTCTTCTTTCTAGTTCTTTGAGCAAAAACATAAACCACATTTAAGAAAAGAAATGGAGATTAAGATCTAGCTACAGGCTATGGGTCTAAAAAAAGAAGCTGGGGAATGGAAGAGTGGTATTATTTCTGACGGACAATTGGTCTCATAGGGTAAAACCACCCAACAATGATGAAATACATAGAAGATTATTTGTGTCAAATTGGATAAACATACTACTTTTTTTTTAACATACTACTTTTTAAAATAGCTTTATGGAGATAAAATTTGCATACTATACAATTTACCCATACCATACATTGAGACATTTAAAGGGTACAATTCAATGTCTTATAGTGTAGTCACAGAATTGTATATCCATTATCAAAATCAATTTTAGAATATTTTCATTATCTCAAAAGAAAATCTTCAGCCTTTAGCCATCATCCACTAGTCCCTTTAACTCCCTAAGTACTAGGAAATTACCAGCCTTCTGTCTCTGAAAATTGCCTATTTTGAATATTTCATAGATTATAAAATATGTGGTCCTTTGTGAATGTCTTCTTTCATTTATTATGTTTTCAAGATTTATTCATGTTGTAGCATGTTTCAGTACTTCATTTCTTTTTTATTGCAGAATAACATCTCATGTTTTGAAATACCACATTTTATTTAACTATCCACCATTGACAGACATTTCAGTTATTTACACTTTTTGGCTATTTTGAATAATGCTGTCATAAACATTCATGCCAAACTTTTGTGTGGACATGTACTTTTATTTATCTTGTGTATATTTCTGAGTACAATTGCTGAATCATAGGGTAATTCTATGTTTAATCACTTAAGGAACTATCAGACTGTTTTCTAAAACAGCTACTCCAGTTTTCATTTTTTTTATTCAAGATTGTTTTTATTAGTAGTAGTTTCAGGTGCACAAAACAACGCAATAGTTATCCTTTATCACCCCTTACAAAGTGACAACCTCCCTTCCCCAATCCACTGTCCCCTGACCCCCGATATCATACATATATATTACAATTCCATTGACTCCATTCCCACACTATACTCCACATCCCATGACTATATATGTGTTAAATTATAGTTGCCATATAATATTATTCAACAGCAGCTTCAGATGTATAGTGCAGAGGTCAGGCCTCTACACCATCCATGAATTGGTCTCCATAACAAGACATGAGTCCATCTGGTCCCCTAAAAAATATTTAGAATATTATTGATTATATTATCTAAACTGTCTTTTCTATCCCTGAGGCAATATTGTAGTTACCAGTTTGTGTTGCCTCGTCCCTTCCCCTTCTCCCTCATGCCCACCCCCGTCCCATCTAGCAATCATCAGTTTTTCCTTTGTGTCTCTAAGACTATTTCTGTTTACATTGCTCATTTATTCAGTTCTTTAGATTTCACATATAAGTGAGATCATATGGTATTTGTCTTTCTCTGACTGACTTATTTCACTTAACATAATGTTCTCTAGGTCCCTCCATATCGTTGCGAATGGTACGATTTCTTTCTTCTTTATAGCTGTGTAATACTCCATTGTGTAAATGTACCATAGTGTCTTAATCCAGTCATCTACCGATGGGCATTTCAGTTGTTTCCAAGTCTTGGCTATTGTAAATAGCACTGCAATGAACATAGGGGAGCATATATTTTTTCAAATTACTGTCTTGGGTTTTTCAGGATAAATGCCTAGGAGTGGAATTGCTGGTCATAAGATAGTTCCATTTCCAGTTTTTTGAGATACCTCCACCTAATTTCCATAGTGGCTGCACCAATTCATTTTTCATTCTACAGCAATGCACAAAGGTTTCAGTTTTTCCATTTCCTCACAAACACTTATTATCTATCTTTCTGGTTACAGCCATTCCAATGAGTGTGAAATAACATTTCATTGTGATTTGGATTTCCCTGATAACTAATGATGTTGAGGATATTTCTGTGTGCATTTTAGCCATTCTCATATTTTCTTTGTAGAAATATCTATTCAAATCCCTTGCTCATTTTTAATTTGGTTTATTTTTTATCAAGCTATAATAGTTTTTTAAAATATATTCTAGGGCCAGCCAAATGGTGCGGTGGTTAAGCACTGACTTGGGAAGCCAGCGGACCCCGTTTGGTCCCACCTGTGAGGGCCAGTGACACTGCCCTCAAAAAAATAAAAAAATAAAATAAAATATATTCTAGATATAAGTCCTTATGAGATATATGATTTGAAATAAATTTTGCCCTTTATTTGGGTTCTTTTCCCCTTGTTAATGGCTTTATTTGAAGTATAATAGTCTTTAATTTTAATAATGTACAGCTTATTCTTTTATTGCCTTTGTTTTTGGTCATATCTAAGAAACCATAGTCTAATCCAGAATAATTGCTGTAACAAAATACCACTGAGGGGTAGCGTACAAACAACAGGTATTTATTTCTCAGTTTCTGGAGGCCGGAAGTCTGAAATCAGGGTCCCAGCTGATTTCAGTTGGGTGGGCTGTCATGGAGTGGCAGATTTTTTATTGCATTCTCCCTTCATGGGAGAAAGGGCAAAGGAGCTCTCTCTGGCCTCCTTTAAAAGGGTGTTTTTCTCATTCTTGATGATGAGTCCTCATTACCTAATCACTCCCAAGGGTCTTATTTCCTAGTACCTAACATTGGGCACTAGAATTTCAACATATGAATTTGGGGAGAGGGTCACTAACATTTAGACCATAGCAGATAGTTTTATTAATTCTTTTCCGATAGATGCCCTTAATTCCATTATTTTGCTTAACTGTCCTGGCTAGAATCTCTCCAGGACAATGTTCAATTGACATGGCAAGAGCTGACAGACATCCTTGTCTTGCTCCTGATGTTAGCTCTTTTAAATGCTTTTTATCAGGTTAGGGAAATTACCATCTCTTTCTAGTTAGTGAGTGTTTTTATCATAAGTGGGTGCTGAATTTTGTCACATGGTTTCCTGTATCTATTGAGATGACTGTGTCGTGGTTTTTTTTCCCTTTATTCTATTGATGTGGTGTGTTACATTAATTTAGTTTGAGATATTAAACCAATCTTGCATTACTAAGATAGATTCCCATGTGGTCATGGTATATAATCCTTTAAAATTATTTAAGGTTTCAATTCCCTATTTTTTCCCTGTAATTTTGTTGAGGGTCTTTATATCTATATTCATAAGAGTAGACTTACAGTTAAACATTGTGCTATTGAAGAAAATTCTAGGTAGGAATCGCCATCTTAATATCTTTGGCATAGAGTTTAAGATGATTCAGATTATATTAATGGAATTCAAGTAAACACTTAAAGTTAATTCTCAAAAATGTTTCAGGAGGGACTTTTCTCAAAATGAAATATAAATATCACCCTGCCCCATTGTGTTTTAGGTTTCATTAAAATGTGTAATTACCCTGCAAAGAGATATGGGATATAGTCCTCTGGCGATAGAAGCAGAGAAGGATAATAATTAAGAGCACAAACTCTCAGACTAAAATATTAACAACTGAGTCCTGGAATTTACAACTTTTAAATATATGACATTAGAAAACTTACTCAGTTTTTGAGTGCTCAGTTTCCTCATCTGTAATACTGTAATATGGCAGTAATAATAGAACTCAACTCATAGTTTTATTGAAAGGATTAAATAATCTATTTTAAACAGTATCATATATACACCAAGAACTTAATAAATATTCGTGCATATTATGATATACGAATTCTGACAATTAAGTTCTCAAACCTGATGCAATGATATTGCTAACCTTTTTTGATATCAGAGGGATTATTCATTATGAATTTGTACTAACTGGATAAACAGTTAACCAAGTTTACTATTTGGAAGTGCTGAAAAAGCTGCATGAAAAAGTTAGTCGACGTGAACATTTTATCAACGATTCATGACTCTTGCATCATGACAGTGCACCAGCTCACATGGCACTGTCTGTGAGGGAGTTTTGAACCAATAAACAAATAACTGTATTGGAACACACTCCCTGCTCACCTGCTCTGGCCTCCAATGACTTCTTTCTTTACAGAAAGATAAAGAAAATATTGAAAGGAAGACATTTTGATGACATTCAGGACATCGAGGGTATATGATAACAGCTCTGATGGCCACTCCAGAAAAAGTGTTCCAAAATAGCTTTGAAAGGTGGACTAGGAACTGACTCATCATTCTAAGATGAGTCACAAACTTAATTGTCAGACCTCGTGAGCCAAACCATTTGGACTATTCATGATCATTTTGAGCTTTAATGACCTGGTAGACATGTACCATAAAAGAATCACAGATGATTTATCTAGAAAGAGACAAATTCAATCCCATCATAATAAATATGCAGAAATAAGACCTAGAAAGAAGAAATGATATTTCCCAAATTCTATAAGTTTGTCATAGAGTTCGGATAAAATTTCACAATTTATGACTTAGAGTGCCCCATTTATTAACATCTTTATGTTTGTGGACTCTAACCATTTATCTTTAGGCCAAACTAAACTACCCAATTTTGGTATACTCATTCATAAATTAAGAAATATCACAATGACCTAAATTATGTTCATAGTAATTACTCAGGACTGTCCTGTCTTGACAGAGTTTAAAATACTGAAAGAGAACATGTACTTTTATATGAAATAAATTTAGGTAGGAATCCTATTTTGCTATTTAAGAGTTGAATGACCTTTATGCAACTTATTTAGTTTCTCTAATTTCTGATTTCCTCTGCTATAAATTGGTCAATCCTGGTATACATGTGGTTCACATATTTTCTGTAAGGATTAATATATGCTAATATATAAGTATTTAACATAATAACTGGCATGAAAAAATTTGCTTTTTTGTTTTTGTTGCTCTTGTTATTTTTAATCTATCTCTGAATGTGTCATTTTTCTTCTTTTATTTCATAGTCCTTCTTTTACAATCTTAAACTGACTTTTAGACTCAGTGCTTGCTATTGGTATTCTCTCTCAACCTTCCTTAAAAAACTTTGGGGCAGTTTTAGGTCCTTTACTGTTTTCACTCTGGCTCATCTTCCAACCTCCCTGAGATGAGCCATTGACTACTGTTGTGACTAAGCACTCCCAGCCACTTGTAGAAAAATGATGTCATGAAGGAAGTAAGTCACCACTCACACAATCAAGCACTTTTTTTTTCCTCCACTATGAAAACCAAGCTAATTGTAAACTTGGGTGGTCTCCATTCATGTTATTAATGAGGTGCCTTTTCACAGTGCTTCCATAGTCATCTCATAAAATTAAACAGAATTTTACTCTTTTTCTCCAATCAGTGATAGTGCAGATAGTCTGTATAATTCTAATTACATTTTTTTCTGTGGAGATGCGTGGTTAGATCTGAGCTGTTTCCTGTGTAATGAAAAGCACCTTTCCTATTTTTTCATGTCTCTTCTGAATAACTGCCTTGATCGTGATCAAGAGTCGCTCTTCCAAAATGGGTTTCTACCTGCATCTCATTAAGCAGTGATGGGATGTAATTTTCAGGCACATAGGCTTGATTGCTCAAGGCTTCATTCCTTAGCTGTGATCGTAGAAGCTGGGAAGGGTGTGCTGGAGAAAACTTAATTTTTATATCTCATTCAAAAACAAACCCAATTAAAGCAATCTCTAATGCAGAACCAATGACTGTTCCATTCCTGACTAGGTGAACTAGGAAAGATCAGTTGGGATTAAAAAATAAATAAAGACATTTATTTTGCCAGGTCAGGTTTCCCACAAGGTAACTGTCAGGCATAAACTTATAAGAAGCAAAGATAAATGTTAATGAGCAAGTCTGCAGCCCACATGCTGCTGATTGGGGTCTTCCTTGTGGTATCCAACTTAATTGCACACATCTGGCTTGCTACCGGATCCCACAAGCCTCTACAAATTAAATAAAGATGATGGTTTAGTTTAATAACTAAATATGCAAATAATTGAAGAAAGATCCTTGATGATGATGGAGGTAAATTATCAGAGAAGCAGGAAAGACAGCTATAAGAAAAGATAGGACTCTCAAAAGTTCAGTTTTGGACATGTTAACTAATTAATGTTTAAAAAAATACAGTGGTATAGGATGTATGATGCTGCAAAGAAGAAATACTTATTTTGTGGTCAGAAAAAGCAAACTTAAGCTGGTCTTAATACATTATCCTAAACAAAACTCACTCTTAATTTCAGGTTCCATCAAACACACTCTTCCTTTTATTATGTCACTTCCTAGCCAATATGACTTCCAAATTTTACTCAAGTTGACTTAAGAGCTATACAAATATGTTCCTATTTGTTCTCTAAGGCAATAATAATATTTATTTTGTACTCCCTTACTGGCACTGTCTGGAGTACTATACCCAAGGGAACTAATTTATTTCCATGACTGTCATGAGATGCCATAATTATTCTTATTTTGCAGATTAGGCAATTAAGCCATTGAGATTGTCAGTGTTATACTAGGAAACTGCAGAGCCAGGATTCAAACCCAAATGTTGTGCCCCAGAGCCTGTATCCTTACCCACTATGCCAAACAGCCTCTTAGGTAAATGTGAGTGGCTTTACACAACATAAAAAACACTTAGTATTCAACAATTCAGGCAGTCTTATGAGATTGGGCATGGGTACTATTCTCCCCCATTTTACATAGGAGGACCCAAGTGTAATTAAATGACTAATTCCAAATTGCCTAAGGAGTAAGTGATTAGGACTAAACTCAAACTCTGGTCTTTTTGTGTGAAATTCCATTCATTTCCTGACATCATTCTGCCTCTTTTTTTCTTTTCCATATTTTTCAAGCTCTTCAATTCTCGTTAAATAGAGGGTCAGTGTTACCATGGACCCCAGTACACTTAAGCCCTTTTCCAAGGCCACAGAAATTATTTAATGTATAGCCAAGAAAGATGACTGGAAACCTGCCTCAGCCTGGAGAAAAATATTGAGGGTAGGGACAATAAAATTGGAAAATCTGGTGCTAGTAGCAGCTAGGATTCCAAGACACTACATAACAAAATGCTAGAATATGACAGGGGAAATGATATAATACAGAAATTTTAAAAAGAGGAGGTCCTTGTGAACAGAGTTGACCCAGATGAGTTCATATGGGAGACATAGAATGGTATGTAAAATTCATACCAGATGATGAGAAGTAGAAAGGTGGGGCATACCATCTAAAAGCTCATGTTTGCCATGCCAGGTGTTCAGGCTGAGATATCTTCTCCATGTATCTCCCACAAATTCTACTGGACAATTCACTATGGTTTAAATTACCCTCAAACTCCCAGGTGCTCAGTGGTTGGTTGGGGCAACTCTGAGCATAGCTCTAAACATGACAACTGCAGATGAAACAGATACCAACATTTTTTGTCAGGTAATGGTTGCCAATCTGGGTCATGGACCATATCCCTCATGATAGTACAATAATTAGCCTCTTGGTATTTCATTTCAATAAGCCCTTTCCCTTTGTGTATTAAGCATTATTTCATATTCTATTTGCATTTGTGTCTGTTTGCATTTGGTGCAGTTGTTCCATTATTAATGTAAAGGTGCAATTCAAAATTTTCATGATTAATTTTAATGTAGATCTCCCTTCTGTAAATAATTGATGAAAAATATGATCAGAGCAATACCAAAGCAAGAGCCGATACCCCTCTGTCAACTCTTATCTTCTCAGTGACACTCATTTTCAAATCCCCCCTGAGAACCTTCATTTGGTTGCAGATGTTTTGAATTCCCTGACTTCTTGTCACTTAGTTCTTTGGTTATACGCTTACAAATCTTATGGTAGCATCATAAAGAAAAGAAAATACTGTTTTCCTCATTTTGTCCAACTATTTATAGGAAGAAAACCTGAGGCAGCAGAAATAAAGTTATTTCTATCCTCCTGGGGTGCTGAGACCAGTGGCAAATGAGTTAGGAGAAATCCAAGGAGGGAAAAACAACTTCCACCTATCTAGCTCATTACACAGTGCTTTTAAAATTAAAAGCCGAGATGCCAAGGCTCATAGATCAGTAATTTGTAAGGTATCTCTTTCAGTCTTCCTCTCTTCACAGGCCATTCTCCCTTCTCAGTGGTATCTCTCATCACTGGCATGTGTGCTTTGCCTAGAATGTCTGGTGTATGCTCCAGGCATTGCTATGAGAAGTAAGAGAGAAATTGCCAGCCTCTCAGTGCTACTGGGAACAACATCCTTCAAATGCATACTTCTGTTTTCTGTTATAGATTGAAATGTAGGAAAGCAGGAACTATACTCCTTAGGAGGTGATGATAGGAATGACCTGAGAGGTATGTGAAAGACAACTGCAGTATCCTACTTGGGCTGTCCAGTGTTCCTGTTTGTCCCGCATGCCACTGGAGCTGGTCTCAGCCTCCTTGGGGCGTCCCAGTTCTCATGCTTGGATATTAGCTCTCCTTGGCTCTCTGTCTCTCCTTGTCCCAATGATAGTGATGCAGGAAAAAAAAAAAGAAAAATTAGATTTAGGGAAATTATACATTAAAGTTGGTGCTGAACAGGCAAAATGAGTTATAGAGCGGGACAAGGCCCCATTTGTCTCTGGCTTCAGATCTATTTGCTACAATTACTTCTCCTTCTCACTGTCACCCTTGTCTCTTCATTCACCTGGACCTACTCATATTATCTGCGAAGAGTCCAGCCCCAGGCCAAAGCCCTATATGTAATCCTTCAGGCCTGACCACAGACAATTACAAGGCTCTGTCTGGATGGCCTGCTGGCGGGATGCTGCTCTCCTTGAGCCAAACTTGGTGCACAGCCAGTGCATTGCAGCTTTCTGGAGGCAGTTGTGGTGAAGGGTAGAGCCCCCAGGCTCCCGGGTGATTTCCTAACTCAGACACCTCCACTTAGGGGACTCTATTGGAAGCCTTGGCTAAGGCACTTCCACCAAGACCTCCTTATCAAGGGCCTTGACCCAGGCATGTTCCTACCCTCTGACTCAGTACTTTTCCATTCCTAGCCCTTCACTCTGTCCTACTTCTGCTGCCCTGGGTCCCTAAAAAGGCTGAGGCCTTTTGTGTGGTGTTCTTTAGCAGTGAGCAGTGAGATAGTCCCATCCCCAGCAGCACTGTGTGTTATCTGACCCTTGCCCAGTGCCTTTTCGTGGGATAAAAGAGAGCTGTGAGAGCAGTGCCTTTTTCTTTATCTCTTGCCTGCATTGTCACACTAAGGGAAAAAAGCCTGATGGTTACTTTCAGTTTGGCTCCTTGTCCTACTTTACCATCTCCACACCTCATTGCCCCCAAATTTGTTCCTGGTTTACAGCTATTTGTCAAAATAAAATCATAATCTATTTGAAGAGATGAAGATAAATAAGTTTTTGAATCAACATGCACTCATTGAGCAACTATTATATATTCCAGATATTGAAAAATCCTAGGAATTTATCAGTGACAAAGTAGACATTACCAGTCTAGTAGGACAAACAAGGAAAGAGAGTCCATTATAACCAGAAACAAGTAGAATACCGTATAGCATTGGAACTATAAGGACTCTGCAACATGGTATATAAGTGGATTTGGAAAATAGAAATGCTCTCAACATAAGTGATACCTGACTAGGGTGGCTTGGTGGGTAGGTGGGGTAAGAAAATTGTTCTGGGCAGATAGAAAAGTGGACATGAAAGAGAATATGACATTTCGTAAAACTAAAATATATGTTTTATATACTTGGTGATATATACATTTTATAAAATGTCATGTGATTTTACATATACCAAACGTATGGAGCTGGAGCATAGAGTTGAAAGGACAAAGTAGTGAGAGGTGAATATGAAGCGATAGGTAAGTCCATATCAAATAACATTATACTATAATCAAGATTTCTGTGTGACATTTCAATTCTATTGTCACAGAAAAGCCTCAAAATTATATGTATTGAATATTTTAAAATATACTATCTCATTTGACCCTCACAACTTCTCTTTAAGGGTACTAGTACAAGGAATAATATAAGGCGATCTTACAGAGAGGAAAAATTAGATATCCAAGGAAATGTGTCACCTGCATGGCCTACCCACAGTGACACATTTAGTAAAGGTTAGAGACGGGCTTCCAGCCCGAGCCTCCATATTTCAAAGCCAGTATTCAGTCATTGTCTCATTATGTAGCTTTCCCTAAGTCTGAAACTGATTTGGGGAAATCCCTCTTACTTCTGGAGCATGAAAACAGGCAGTTTTTCTAGATTCCTTATATGTCACTCTTTCCCAGAAAGCAGCTGTACAACTCTACTTTTAATTTAGGGATTCCAGAGAGAACAAGACCATATGATGGCTGTGTGGGCATGCACTGGTCTGACAAACCCAACCCCACCTTCCCTCATACTCTATCCTAGGGGAGTCACCCCTGGTGCTGGGGAAAAAGAAACAGGGATTCTGTCCTGATGAGGATGGGGAAGACAGACTTCCACTCAAAAGTTCTGTTGTCCCATCTCATTTCCATTGCTACTTGTGGTTACATTCTCTGTGGGCCTCCTTTTATTCCGATAGTTTCCCTTAAACTATTGGAAATGAATCCACATCAATTATTCCTAGTTACCTCAATACTGCTTCTGCCTCCTCTTCTCCAATAATACCTGGATTCCTGGAGAAGAATTACTTAATTTCTCTGTGCACACAAGAGTAGAGTCAAATTGAGTAATATATTATCAGAGGGTCGTTGGTTATTTGCAGATTCAATGGGACCTACTTAAAAGGGAAACAAAATAGTTGTGGACAATGTCTTTTAAACTTTTTTTTTTACCATGACTTATAGTAAGAAAATGTGTAAAATTATGATATAGCACATACACATACTAGTAGTAATAATTGTGGAAAAAAAATTTAAAATAGTAATGAGTACTTACTATGTGCCAGGCACCATGTAGGTGCCTTACATATATTAATTTCTTGAATTTTCTCAAGAACCTTAGGAGATGGTCACTGTTTTTAACTCTAATTTACAAATAAAGAACCTGAGACATGGAGAAGTAAAGTAAGTTACACAAGGTCTTGTGGTTGGCAAATGGCAGATCCAGGATTGAAACTCAAATAATTGGGCTCTAGAGCCTGTGCTCTCAGCCATTATATGATGTACACACACACACACACACACACACACACACACACACATTTTATAGAACACTTCTTACACTACTATGTTTGGTGCACTTGGACATTTTCTAATTTTGCATTTTCTAATGCAAGTTGAGACTAGCAAAATTAGTTTCATAACCACTCAGGCCTCCGTATGATGCATAGCAGTGGATAATGCCATGCATTTGCACAGGGCTGTGCAGTGACCCTGGCACTAATGGTTGGCACCTAAAGCTTGTAAAACTCTGGCCTAGTGTTTAAGAGCTTTGGCTTCAGATTCAGACAGATCCTCCCTACACTACCAGTTTGACTATGTCTAACTCTATGACCTTAGGAAAGTCACCTTTGAGCTGCAACTTTTGTGAGTATTTATCCCATAGGTTTATTAAGAGAATTAAATGAAATAATACAGTTTAAAAGCATAGCAGAAAACTTGTTCATTCTCAAGAATGGATTGGATGTTATTTTGTTTACCATTTTTGGCATCGTCTTGATTTAATTAAATTAAACCAGGAATTCTGAGACTAGACTAGACTAAAGGTCTAAGGCGCTGCCTCAGGATTCTGCACGAATAGGTTGTGAAGGGAAGATTCAATCACACGGGTAGGGTGTTTTATTGGGAATTTAAGCATTAGATGAGAGTGGATTTAGACTGGAGACTATGAAGGTGCCAGTATGTCAGGGCTGCACTGTAACTAGCCAATGTCCACCAGCATCCTTAGCCATTGGAGAGCCTCCATACAAACCCTGCAGTCTCCTGAAGTATCTTGCCCCACTGAATGTCAGACAGCTCCACTGGCAGGTGAATGAACTTGACTCAGGAGACAGGCTGAGATCTGTGAGCTGTTCTTACACTTGATCTTGTGATCCAAGTGCAGGCTCAGCCACGATTTAGTTGGCAAGCCTGGGCAAGTCTCTTAGCAAATCTCAGACTCAGTTTTCTAATATATCAAGTAAGGTATGTCTAAACTCACAGGGTTTGTGTGGGAATTTACAAGTCATAATTATTACAACAAAGAAACTGAGATGGTGAAAGATTAATTAGTCTTCTAAGAACAGAGTTCTTTATTTTGGAAGTGTTTATTGAATACCTGTATGTGTCAGGCACAGTATTTTCAAAGGCTCTAGCATAATGCCTGCCAAATAGTAGCTACTTAGCAAAGTTTGTTCTCTTTCCCTTCTTTGCCACCACTCTCTCAGATGCAGCAGGGATGTGAGGTCTTTAAGAATCCTGTGGTTCAACAGCTCAGGTGGGTGGGAAATCAGATGGCAGATATCTCAGCCTCAGGCTCTGGACTGCATTTGATGTCAGAAGGTGAAGTGCGTGGGGTCTCCAATTGGAGAAGCCTTTTCTTGAGTCATCATTCCTTTTAGTAAAAGCATGGGAGATTGTGATTTGATGTGCATTTTATATAAAATAATCCCATAGCAGTTTTCTAAAGCAGCAATCAGAATTGTTTCATTGAGGTAGATGGCACAATATCATACCTTAAGAGGCTCATGCCAAGATTATATTTTCCCTTTTAAAAACCTGTATATCTCTAAATAAAGAATGATGATGCTTGTGAAAATTAAAATTTTATACAAAATTTTATGCAAAAAAAAATGTTAACCAAACCATATTGGCATTTATACAGAAAAACACTGGAATCATTAGTATGTTCAACAATAAGAGATTAATTAAATAACAGGCTATGCTATTATGTTCCTGGTACATCTAATATGATTAGTAAATATTCATTGAATAAATATATAAATATTTAAGGATAGACAATGCACTCCTCATGTCTTGAATAATCCTAAGTAAGCAAGTGAAAACAAGTGGGGAAACATTTTGCAACAGCGAGGGATTCAAACTATATAACTGGACATATATCTCCCAAGACAGGGATGTGGTTCAGGAAATAAACAAACTAAAGTTTGTGAAACTCTTGACCCATGAATGTGTTATTCCCATTGAATGTGATGTATCAGGACCAGACATAGAAGTTCAGAAGGAAAAGAAGTGAAAGACAGCCACAAGGCACCGAATGGGCTATGTGGGAAGGAGGATGGGGTGGTGGTGTCTCAGAGAGCCAGTGTTCCCCAGGTAGAGGTGAGATAAGGGCGTTAGGTGCTGATGCTGCCCCAGTCATTCCTGCCCGCTGTGACCTGAGGTCCACACCATCCCCAGCAGTGGCTTGCGTAGCTCTAGCCGCCACTGTACAGGGCTCAGGAGGACTCCGCCAAGTTGTGCTCATGCTGCACATCCTGCAGCTCTGAGCGACATTGTTTTCCCTGCAACACATGGAAGAGGGTCTTCTGCAGGGAAGGCTTATGCAGAGCAGGTAACATAACGTATGCTAAATAGGAGGCGAGTGAGCAAAAGAATTAAAAGTCTGAGGCCAAATGGTAATAACGGAGAGACTATCAGGAACAATGTTTCTCAGTGGAATGGAATAGGAGTACAAATGAATATTAGTTAATACATGGTGGGAGAGCGAGAGAGCGAGAAAGAGAGAGAGAGAGAGAGAGAGAGAGAGAGAGAGAGAGAGAGAATTAGTTGAATTAGCTGGTATTAAAGAGGGGTCAAACCTGGCTTAAACAGAGTCCAATACATTTTTTGTAAGAAAATTTGAAAACCTAACTTATACATTATACAGTTTTTTCCAAACTTATTAAACAGTAAAAATGACAACAAACGCTTATTTTAAAGAGCAAATTAAAGGGATACTAATCTGCAGAACTCAACTGCTTCATTAATGAAGCATGGTCCTCTAGATTAGTGCTCTTGTATAATTGTGCATATAAATTATCTAAAGTTTTTGTTAAAATGCAGATGCTGGCTAAGTAGGTCTGGCCAGAGACCTAAGATTCTGCAAGACTAACAAGCTCCCCAACGATGCTAATGCTGGTATGCTCAAGAAACCAATTTGTCCTCTGAATAGCCTACAGGGAGGGGAAGAGGAGAATTAAGGGTCTCTCCCAGGTTTCTGATCTGACTTGATCAATTGGGGCAATGGTGGTGCCATTCACTGAGATGGAAAATCCAGACTGAGGAATTGGTATAAGGAGAGAAATAGATTTTTACTTTAAACCATAATTTGACCATAAGATATTCAAGGGAGATACTGTGATGGTGGTTAGATATGTGAGTATAACTCAGCGAGACCAGGATTGGAGGTATGAATTCAAGAGTCAATGACTGAGATGATATTAAACCATGGGGCTGAATTATATCATTTATAATTAAAGTGTAGATAAAGAAGAGGTTCAAAAATGAAGGCGTCTGACTTTTATAGGGTGAGGAGAAAAAGAGGTGGCAGCAATGAAGAATAAAAACAGATAAATGAGGTAGAAGGAAAACCAGGATATTGAGATGTCCTACAATCTGAGAGATGAAAGCATAGGAGTGAACAACTATCTCAAATACTGCTGAGGACAATGGCCATTGCATTTGGCAAGATTAAAGACATTGGTGGTTGTATCAGTTACCTATCAGTGCATAACCATGTACCCTAAAAACCAGTAGCTTAAAACAACAAGCATTTAGGGCTGGCTGAGTGGCACGTTGGTTAAGAGCTGGCTTGGGACTCCAGCGGCCCCAGTTCGGATCCCACATATGAGGGCCCAGTGACACTGCCCTCTACAGCTGACAACAGCTCCCCCTGGAGCTGGGCTGTGCTAGCCCCGGCGACGGTGTAGGCTGCAGCCCCTGCCGCAGTGGGCTGCCATAGGCTACAGTGAGCGGCCGGCAGACAGCGTGAGTGGCTGGCAGCTGGCGTGACCTGCCAAGAGCCACTGTGAGCAGCCGTCCAGAGGCTGGCAACCGATCTGCCTCATCCGGGAAGAGCGCAATGATGATACCAACATGGGCCAGTGATGCAGCATCCTCTGCAACTAGACTGAAGAACAAAAAAGACAGCAACTTGTCTGTTCCCCTTCTCCAATTCCCTGATTAAACAACAACAACCATAAGCATTTATTATGTGTACAGCTTTTGAGAGTCAGCAACCTGAGAGCAGTTCAGCTGGGTGGTTCTGGCTCAGGGTCTCTCATGAGGTCGCAATTTAAATATTGGCTGTAGTCTTCTAAAGGATCTCCGACCTGATGTCATGCTCACTCACAGGGCCACTGGCAGGCTTTGTTCTTGCTACCTATTTGGCCTGAATCTTCAGTTCCTCATCATGTGGGTAGCTTTCCACATAGGCTGCCTGAGTGTTCTCACACCTTGACACCTGGCTTCTCCTAGAGTGGGTGATACAAGAAAGAGAAAATACACATGCCCAATGTGAAAGTCCTGGGCTTCATAACCCAATCTCAGAAGTGACACACCACAGCTTCCACTACATGTTATCAGTTATACAGAGCAACCTTGGTACAATGCAGACGGGACCAGGGAGACTAAAAAGCAAGATGTGGAGACCACGAGGGACTGTTCTGGAAGCTGGTTATCACAGCAGCTTTTCCAGACCTGTTCAGTGCAGCATCAGGAACTAAAACCCAAGTAGGTTACGATGACTAGAGAATGAGGGGTGAGGAAGTAGAGGCAAATAATAGGAATAAATCTCTAATGAAATTCTGCAGAAGACGGGAGCACAATAGCAGAGCAGCAGCTAAAAGGAAATATGGAATCAAAAGAGATTTATTTTGTCTTCCTCTTTTTTAAGCATTCTCAGGGGGATTTATCTAGTACAGCAAGTTGTGGAGGTTTGAGGTTAGAGGGATGGATTACGTTTCAGAGAGTATTGGAATAGTTGTCAACAGAGGTGGGTTCTAGTTCTTGTCCTATCACTAGCTAAGCAACCTTAGGAAAATTACTTCACTTCTTGCAACTCAGTTAAATAATCAATAAAATGTGACAGTGTGCCTATCTCAAATGCTCTTATAAGGCTCAACTGATATTATGTATGAGAAAGTGCTGATGAACAGGAAAGATGCTGTTCTAATGTGAGGGAAACCAACAGCGATTCATCCATTCATTTTTACCAATAGTCATATCCCTGAGAGAAATTTGGCTTGTCCACAGGTGCTCTCTCTGCACGGAAGAGCTGTGTCTTCATCATATAGTTTTAGATGAGAACAGTTGTCGCTCATGGCTCTTTGTTCACCTTACAATAGAACTAGATGTACTTCTGGCACTTTTTATAGAGTAAAATTTTAGACTCACCATGGCTTGCTTTCCAAAATATGGCTAAAGGGCACTATTTATGGGCACTGACCACAGTCTCTACTGCTCATTAATTCTTCTCAATCATTGCTGGAAACACATTAGATTCATCTAAGAAACTTTTAAAAATATATATACCATTTAGTAGGATGTACCTACAGTGGTTATGATTTAATTTATCTGGAATGCTGTTGTACTCATCAGTGTTTTGTTTTTGTTTTTAGCATCTCGCATATTTTTAATATGCAGTCAGGGCAGGAGCCACCGATTTAAAATATGTATTATCCATTTCTGAGCTGGAACTTCAGAATCTCATTCTTGTGCCACATCATATCACTCAACCTTGTATTCTCTCTGGAAAATTATAAGTGGTTTAATGTGTTTATAATTGGAATGATAGGATGGCTGCTAGCCTACATTGAGAGGCATTACATGAAATAGTTCTTTGAAACTTACTCTATTTTTAGAATAAAGGCTGTTTTTCATTAAGTTACAGGGTATCCTTTTTTTAAAAAAAAAAAAAGGGAGAAAATGTGTTCTTTCAATACCAGGTAAAGTTGCTTTTTTAAAGTCAATGATTCGTTTTCCATCTTTTGGCCACTCTGAACCATGTGGACAGTAATGTTTTTCTATGCTGATTGGTTGCTAGAAAGCTTATAGACAATTTTGTCCTCCACCTAATGCAATTTAAGAAACAAACCATTCATGTATCAGAACGAGTTTTGATCCCACCTTAGTTCTCCATCCTCCATTCCTTTTCATTTTTTTTTTTTTTTAGAGGGCAGCCTCACTGGCCCTCATATGTGGGATCCGAACTGGGGCTGCTGATGTCCCAAGCCAGCTCTTAACCACCACACCTCTCAGCCGGCCCTCCACTCTCCATTTCTTTATGCTTCAATTTTCTTCTGTATTTAAAGTGCCGGAATCTACTAGAGATGTGTGCATTATTTTAACATTCTTAAATCCTTTTGAGAACAAGATAGGCTATTTTCAATTCAATTGATGAAGTACACTAAAATAAAAAATAATAATCTAAATAGAAGGTTCTATTGTTTGGGTTATGAGCTTAAAATATCTGATTTGACACTCTTATATAAATAAGGGGATCCCTCCTCCAACTTCACAAAGGAATTTGGATGGCTTAAGTGTTTTGAAATTCATAAGTCTCTAGTTACTTTGAAAATGCAAATATACCAGATTTGCAGACCAAAGATAAAATATGGGACTCAGAGATTGCCTGTCAGAGACCATGAAACTCTCTTACCTTTGTGTTTCCTCTGTGCCTTTCCATGAAAGATTTCTCTTTTGAAAATGTGTTTTACATGTTGAATAAGACAATGGTAAGCAAGAAATGAGGCTAATACAGATATAAATCTCTCCTATTTCAGGAACACTGAATGTATCTATTGTCTCTTTTTACTCAGGGGAGTTTTCTATCAGAAGTGAATTTTTAAATCTAATCTTAATCCAATTGTCAGACTACCTGTAAGGAAGTCCTTAAGTTAAAACTGTTTCAGATTAATATAAAGAATTAACAGCCTCATCACCAGGTTTCCAAGCAAAGCAGTCAATGTGGGGAACATTGGGTTGTGTTCAGATAATTTAATTATAAAGCATAGCAAATGCGTATGTGTGTAGCGGCGGGGAGTGGCTGGTGAGTGTTTAGGTTAACACTTTCAGTATACTATCTTCATTTTAGTGCACATCACTACGATATAAACAAAATGATGCAGCATCCGGGAAGTTTAATGTCTGTGTTTATGGCACATGTCTCTGAGGGATGCTGAGTTGAATCTTAGGAGTTGTAGAAAAAGCAAACCACAACCTTGTACCCTAGAAATCTCCTTATATCCTAGAATTGAGGTGGGGCGGGGGTGCGGGGTGGAGGGGAGAATTCTCACCCTCAATTCCACTCTGGCTTTTTGGGAGAATAGAAGGCTTCCTGGCTGAGCAGCTGGGCTCAGTGACTAAGCAGGGACTCTCCTACCATGTATCATCTAACTAGTACCTGCCAAGAAAGCTGTTTTCCACTTCTAATTGCCAGCCTGTCCTTGTTCCTGTCTGCTGTTCCCAGCTTTCCCCAGCTGTGTCGATTGCAGGATTCCAAGCGCTCACCACCCCTGTGCTATCTGATGTGTGATGCACATCTATTGAAGAAAGGCTCCTGGGGACTGCGGGGGGGTCCTGGGGGGGTGGGGTGCTCTGAGCTTCCAGAGGATGTCATCACTGCTTGGACACACAGAGATACTCTAACTTAAAATTCCACCCTCTTTCTTGTTAATATTAATCCAGTAGTGGGCAAATTTCATTTCATAGTAATATTAAAGGAACATCTACACATTCACCAATTTTTTTCACATCTGTCCTGTTTTAAAAAAGGGATAGCTAACTCTAAGTGTTTTTTGGCAACAGCCTACCATTTTAAAGACGCCTTTGAACTTTGCCCGTTCAAATACCTAATTTTTCCATACTTTCTTATGTGTTATTTATGACTTTATCTTTTCATTTCCTTTTGCACTGCACAATTCTTATAGAAATCTAACCAATGCTAATTCTACACATTTGTTATATATGCTACAAGTGTTTCGATTGGGCACAATTCTATTTTAGAAGAAAGACCAGGGCAACATTTTGTAAACATGTTAAGCTGATAAAGATCTGAATGGCATTGTTGATTTCATGATGTTATTTATTGGTCACCTGCCCCTAAAAGTATGTTTCTATTTGGAAAAAAAAAGAAGAAGAAAGAAAAAGAAATACATAAGGTAAAAAAACCTGAAACTAAGTAGCTGAATTTCAATTATTTAAACAATCATATACAATTGTATATTCCCTTGGCTGTAATCCATTTGTGATATCATTAATATTTTTATATTTTTCTCAACTACTTTGAGTGATATTCAACTAATAAGGTACTGGCCACCTTTTCCATGTAGGAACAGTCGATGTCTGGCCAGGGAAGAACTTTATTCCAATAAAGTGGCATTAGAGCTACGTCCTGAATAATGACAAAGCCAGCCAGACAAAGATGTGGGTAAAGCACATTCCAGCTGGAGGGAAAACTATGGCATAGGCCCTTAGGTGGGTAGAGTTTCCTCCCAGGAGGGTCAGAAGGAGGACTGGAGTTTGGAAACAAGAAGGAGATGAATAGGAGAGAACACTGGAAATGGACGGGATACTGCAGAGAAGTAAATCTGTTGGATGAAGTTTGGATTTTATTCGAAGAGCCAAGAAAAGCGGTAGGCAGATAAGAGTTTCTATCTAAGAGATCCCCAAAATAAACTCTAGTTTTTAAGGTCCCATCAAAAGGCAGATATATTCAACAAGCATATCATCACCATTTAGTGTAGGTGACAATTTGATTAATGGTGATGCCACTGCATGTCATGCATTATTAGCATCTCATTTACCATTGGCAAGGTGCTGAACTCTGCATTCAAACTCAAGGACACTTCCGAACCAATCTACAATCTTGTATTGGATGGTCCGTTTTTTAGTGCCAATTTCTATAGATGTAAGAAGAGGTAGAAATAGCTAGCAATTTTAATGGAAATAATTTACTATAAGGAACAGCTAATAGCTAACTAGGTGAATGAAAGGGTGAAAAAGGGAATTCTAAGGTCATACTGCAGAAAGCAGCTGCTCTGATTGGACTGGGGAACAAAGATAAGAGGTTGAACTTATAAATCCTGAAGGAGGGCTCAGAGCTGAAGTTCAGAACTCTGAGGACATCTATTCCTTGGCGCATGCTGGACTCCAGACCTCTGAGGATGGAAGGCTGGGTAGCTACTATGGATGTCTTGCGAAAGGGCTTGATGAGGCTGTTTCTGTGAGTGTTGAAAAGACTGCAAACTGATTCAGCTGCTCCTATGCTGTGAGGATGAAGGAATACTGATTAGGTGATCATCACAGGAACAGGAAACAGAAAAGAAGCAGCAAGTCTATTTTTACTTCTGCAAAAATGTGGTTTGCATACTTATAGTCTTGCCATCATTAGAAGGTGCTGGAAGAAAAAAAAAACTTGTTAACTGCCCTGGGACTGACTGCAATGCAGGAAAAATGAGTGAAGTACATGAGGGGTATTGAATGTGGTCCTTCACTGCCTAAGCTGAACATCTACACAACTCATCCCAAATGAATTGATTACCTTCCATTTAAAGCTTGCCCCAAAGACTTCAGAGTTCAGAATTGACAAATCCCTACAATACATGTGATTCTCAAAGGCATATGTGTCTGTGCTGAGCCTTCTGCAAGTGCTGTGGAACCCAGGTCACCCAGATAAAGAAGGCCTGGGTATGGCCTCAGAATGGGCCCCAGACCAACAAAGGGTCTTTCTTCATTTCATAGCTTTCGTTATCCCTGATCATCAGTTTATTAGATTAGAGCTCTTGCACTGACTGCTAATCAGAAAACACTTGATTTAGCCTCAGGTGGTCTTTGTAGGTAATTAGCTCAGGTACCTAACACCTGACTCCTCTTTATCTTTGGAGAAAATTTGATAATCCAATTCTCCTTTCGGAGGCCTGGGGGCTGCTGGGAATTTCAGTTATGACCAAAGCTAATTTTCATGCTTATGGGTTCATATATTATGATTAGCACAGACTGAACTATCTTTGGTCTACGTTCACTATCATTATACAAGGATATAGCTACAGGAGTCCTTGTTTTTTCTGAGCCTAAATTGCTTAGTTTTCAGAGGTTCAGAGGTTCAGGTACAAAAGTTCTTAAGGAGCTCCTGAGAAGTTCCTGGAGTGTTAGGAAGCACAAGTCAGTTACCAGTTCTCATAGCTAGTCTCTCCATGTAGAGCTTTCTAGGAGGAAGGCAGGAAAAGGAGGAATCAAAGAGACCTTCAGTCCTCACTTTTTATCACAAGGTAAAACAATATTTAAAAATAAAACTCTGAGGTAAGGTTTTCTAAAATAAAAGCATAGATTAGATCATTCCTAAAATCATCTAGCAAAAAAATGGGGATCCAGGAGTTGACTTTTAACTGACCCAAAACACCCACATCCTTTCCACCACATCATGCCACCCATTCTGCACAGTGTAGCGAGTGTGGGAACACAACATATTAAGAGACATCACACACCCAGTGGATACTGGTTTGGGTATTATTTTTCTTCTGGTCTCATCAAATCTTCAGGGGAAAAACAGCCCTGGTAGAAGTCCTGGGCTATACAGGTATACCTTGTTTTATTGTGCTTTGCTTAATTGCTCTTCACAGGTGTTATGTTTTTTACAAACTGAAGACAAGACCCTCCACCAACAAGAAGACTAGAACACAGACTCACTTTCCTGCAGTACTCACTTTGTTATGGTTGCGTGGAACTGAACCTGCAATGTCTCTGAGGTATGTCTGTATGTGGTGACTCAATATCCCACACTTTTTCTTTTAAAAAAATGTTTAAGCCATAACAAAGACTGCAGCGTAAATGACTTTCCTCTACGAGTTCTTTAAAACTGAGATGTTGCTAAATTCATTTTTAATTAAATTTATTGGGGTAACATTGGTTAATTACATTATATAAATTTCAAGTGCACATCTTTATAATATGACATCGGTCTCCTATATTGTGTGCTCACCACCTGAAGTCTAGTCTCTGGTGTCACCATGGTGAAGTCTAGTCTGGTGTCACTCTGGTGTCCCTGTGCCCTCTTCACCCTACCCCTACCTTCCTTCCCCTCTGGTAACTGCCATTCTGTTATATTTAGTAGGTTGTTTTTTTTGTTCCTCTGTTGCTTTTTGTTTTACATCCCACAAACAAGTGAAATTGGATGGCTCTTGTCCTTTTTCCCTCTGACTTATTTCACTTAGCATCATAATCTCCAGATCCATCCATGTTATCTAAAATGGCAACATTTCATCTTTTGAAACAAATTTGGAGGAGGCATAATTGCATTCCAAAGGCTGATGTGGTCTGCTTGGAGAAACCTGGGGCAACAATCAGTGTTACTTGCAAGGATGCACTGGTTTCAGTTGATTTCCCATGCTGTTCACAGGTCAAGCCTATATTCAATTTGCAAGCCTTCTCTCAGCATAGCACTGATAAGGGGGCCTGTGATTTAATCTAACAGGGTAAGCAAAAGGTCTTCATGCCACAGATTAGAAATACAGCTTCCTTAAAGGAATGGGGAAATCTCCTTTTGCACAAGGTGCTGAGGCATAGCGCCAAGACAATGGCTTAAGCACAGACAATTTGCAGATAGCCCAGCCTAAAGCTTTCATCAGGATAGGGGTGGGGTAGACAGTGGGGTTAGATGAGCAACAAGCTTGCCTTGTCCGTGTTTTCAAAAGGAAAGGTGAAAATATTTTTTTAGGGGACTAGATGGACTCATGTCTTGTCAGGGAGACCACTTCATCGACGGTGTAGTGGCCTGACCACTGCACTGTACATCTGAAGCTGCAGCTGGATAATATTAGATGTTGACTATAATTTAACACATATATAGTCATGGGATGTGGAGTATAATGTGGGGATGGAGTCAATGGAATTGCAATAGATATGTATGATATTGGGGATGGGAGGGCAAGGGGGGAGGGGCTAGTTATTTTGTAAGGGGTGAAAAAGATAACTTGCATAATTTTGTACATCTGTAACTATTAATAATAAAAATAATAATAAAAGAAAGGTGATCCTTAAAAAGGAGGTGATCCAATAATAATAAGGCTTCATTTTGGTTTGTATATTATGATCTGCACACATTTTCCTTGTGTCTTCTTCAAAACCTTCCTGGATAATAGAGATTATTATAATTAGAGGGTTCATTCTAGAAAAAAGAAACACTCTCAAAGGCAGTGTGAGATAATTGGAGGAGCTTAAACCCAGGGATCAGGAGACAGAGTTTCTTATGTTTTGTGAATATCTTTTTATATTATTCTTCTCCAAAATACTGAGAAATGTTCAGAGAAGAGAATATTATCTTCATTGAGAGAATTAAAAAACTTAAATTTACAGGTTATGACTAGAGCAGAGGTTAAGTAGTAAAGCTAAACTTTTGCCTAGAAACCCCTGGCCCATGCTTTTGCCTTTATTAAGCTGCTAAAGGTGAAGACCATTCATCATCATCAAAGACATTATTACATCAATAGCTACAAGATACCAAGAGCTCATAGGCAAAGTATTAAATACACTTTCTATACGGCCCCATTTAATCTTCTCTACAACCACGTATAAGATTTTTACAAGGTACATGAACCCCTCAAGGAAACTGGTTGAAAGTGACAGTGTGGAACTGGAACCAGGAACCCCTTGAAGTAGATGTCATTATCATTGAAGGAGATAACCATAAAATAGTGGTAACGCGTTTTGCACCAGGGGCATCTGTTTGAACCACAGTTCAGGTATTTACTAAGTGTATAACAGCTGGGGGCAAATTATCTCACCAGCTTGAACTTTGTTTTCCTCATTTGTAAAGTTGGGACATTATATTGTATAGCTCTGTTTTTATATATATATATATATATATATACACACACACACACACACACACACACACACACACAGTAATACCTCGGTTTGTGACAATAATTCATTCTGGAAACAAACTACTCATATTGCAAGACATAGCTCATTTGCCAAGTTAAAATGTATTACTCATAATGGCAAAAACCGCTATTACTTTTGCACCAACCTAATAGAAATGTTTGCTCGCAAACCAAGTTACTCACAATTCAAAGTTTGACTGTACTTCGCTAAAGTTGAGATCTATATTTCCCACGGTCTTCTTCACTATATAGTTCCAGGTTAAAGTTGGCAGAAAGAGGAATTTGCTTGGGATTAGGAAGATGAAGTGAAGCAGAAGTCAATACTTTCAGAAGATCGCCATGAGCAGACCTGGTGATGGGTAAGTGTGGAAAACCCTGGCAACTTCAGCTTATCCTCTCTGTCCTTCATTCCACATCTAACCCACTTTACTAGTTGGCCCTGATGACCAATAATGGATGCCCTACAATCAGGTGCTTTGTTATGGACTCGCAAAAACAGCCACACAGAGGCAACAATTGCCCATACAGTTACCCCTTCGCATCACTGCTTCAGTGTCCACTTGTACTTGGCTTCTTACATTTATTTTCAAGATCTGGCTTGTCCACATCTGTACCAGTCTTTCAGGCTGACTGACTAATGATGGTTTCTCTAATTCCTTCTGATCTTCCTCTTGCAGATTTTCACTGTCCCACCTTTTTTTTTCTTTTTCATATTTGTGTAAGGCCTAATTCTTAAAACAAATGCTTTAATTCTTTAATACTTATAATGACTCTCCTGTCTTAGCCTTAACTAACTGAAATATCTCTCTGTTTGTAATCTTGTAGTGATTGATTAAGGTTATATGTAACAAAACTTGGCATAAAGTATTAGCACAATAGGTGATACCCGTGATTACTATTATCTAAATGTAGTATGAACTTCAACTTATTATGTTTGTCTTTGTGCTTCTGCTCTATTGTGTGCACTTGGTCAAATTGTCTTTGTAACTTCAGTTTGCAAATGGTCTTTCCTGGATGCGTTGAGCAAAATCTACTTCAGGGAAAATTCAGCTCCAGCAAACAAATGGTGTTTTGGTCTCTGAGTATAACCAATTCCAAATTCCTAAAGGAGACATCTGATTGGTCATGCAAATAGACTCTATCAATAAGAACCAGTAATTACCTCCTTATGTAAGGTCCTCTGAACTAGCATAAAAATAAGCAGATCCTGATCATAATCCACTTGGATACAAAGTCTAATATAGCAGATCCTTGAATAACATTCTTCATTCAATGTTGCTTCATTATAATGTTGATAAGATGCCATAGGAACTTGCCTCTTGTTTATATCAATTAACCAGTGGTAAAGTTGGTTCCGTTATACGTCATTTCACATAAAGTTGTAGAACCTAGCAATAATGTGAATGAGGTTTTCTGTATTCAGTAATGTTCTATTTTCTTAGAGCTCAGACAAACAATATAAAGTAACTATCACACAAAAGATGCTATGCAAAAGAATACAAAAGAGAAGCTAAATTGAAAGTGTGACTTGTAGAGAAAATTGAGCTTAGCTAGAGTATCTTGTATAAGATCTGACAATTAAGTTCGCCAAATTGTTGCAACAATGTTGCTAACCATTTTTTATATCAGAGGGATTACTCATTATGAATTTGTACCAACTGGACAAACAGTTAACCAAATTTACTATTTGGAAATGCTGAAAAGGCTGTGTGAAAAAGACTTGAACTTTTCGCCAACAATTCATGACTCTTGCATCACGACAATGCACCAGCTCACACAGCACTGTCTGTGAGGGAGTTTTTAGCCAGTAAACAAATAACTGTATTGGAACACTGTCCCTGCTCACCTGATCTGGCCCCCAATGACTTCTTTCTTTACCCCAAAATAAAGGAAATATTGAAAGGAAGATGTTTTGATGACATTCAGGACATAAAAGGTAATACAACTACATCTCTGATGGTCATTCCAGAAAAAGAGTTCCAAACTTGCTTTGAAGGGTGGGCTAGGTTCTGGTGTGGGTGCATAGCTTCCCAAGGAGGGTACTCAGAAGGTAACTATAATGATATTCAGCAGTGAGGTATGTAACACTTTTTCTAGGATGACTTCTCAAACTTAATTCTCAGACCTTGTAAATCTGATAAATGCTTATTTTTTCATATTTATTAAGATATAATTTGCACACAGTGAGATGGGCAGAGTATAGTTGGATGAGTTTTGACAGTTGCACACACCAGTATTCAATGTTATGCTGGAACCAGCATTTAAAGACTGATTATTCAATTTCCCCAAACTTGGCAAATCAGTTATTAAACCATTTGTGGTTTAAAAGCAGCTGTAGTGGGAGTATTCATACCAAAATAAACATCTACAAATGCTACAGATCAGGGCTTTTTGTTGCTGAGAGTCAATTTGTCAGCATACAAACTGTAAATTCTAGACCTTATCAAGATATCAAACAATATACCTCCATATACCAGAAAGATCCTTTTTCTTCTTCCCTCTCTATGCCAACCTCCTAGATTCAACTACTGTGCTGATTTTCTTCCCTTACCTTTCTTTAATCTTTTCTAGAACTTCACAGAAATGTAATAATACAGTCAGTATCCTTTTGCCTCTGTCTTGTTTTGCACAATATAAGGTTTTTGAGATTCATCCATGCTATTCCAATTAACAGTAAGTAGTGCATATCTTTTTTATTGTTATCTAGCATTCAATTTTTCAAATGCACCAAAACTACTTTTCTTATTCATATCTTGTTGCTAGACACTTTGGCTTCTTCCAGTCTTTGCCTATTATGAGTAAAACTGCCATTAACATTCTTGTACAATTTGTTTTGTGGGCATATGCTTTTATTTCTCTGGGGGACCTATCTAGAAGATGAACTACTGGCCCATAGGATAGGAATATGCTTGTTTATCTTCTTGAAAAAATTGCCAGAATGATTACTAAAGATGGTAGATAATTTTACACTCACGCCAGTAACATATGAAGGTCCTGGTTGCTCCCATCCTTGCCAGTATCCGTTGTTGTTTGTCTTTATTTTAACAATTCTGTTTGGTTTGTAATGGTAGTTCATTGTGGTTTTAATTTTCACTTCCCTGATGGCTGACAATGCTGAACATTTTCATTTTCTCAATGGCCATTCATATATTTTCCTTTGTAAAGTAACATTAAGTATTCTGCCCATTTTTTATTGTGTTGTTTGTCTTTAGTATCAAATTATAGGAGTTTATATATTCTGTATGCATATAATTTGTCAGGCATATGTTTTGTGAATATTTTCTCCAGTCTGTGGCTCATATATTCATTTTCTTATGTATTTTAATGAGCATGCATTTTTTTATTTTGATAAAATGAATTTTATCAATTTTTTTCTTTTGTGACAAGTCCCGTTTACACACCTGGGTTCTGTTTATAAAAATCTTTGCTTATCCCCAATGTCACGTTAATTATCTCATGTTTTCTTCGGGAAGCTTAATATTTTGTTTTATTTTTTGTTTGCATCTATACACTTTTTAAATTAACTTTTGTAGATGGTGTGAAGTCTGAGTCAAGTTTCCTTCTTTGAAAACATAACCAATTGTTCCAGCAGTATTTTGTGAAACAAGGCTTTCCTTTCTCCACTGATATGCTTTGTGGCCTTGGTCAAAAGCAGCTGACCATAAAAGTGTGGATCTATTTCTGTGCTCTCTGTTATGTTACATTGCTCTATTTGTCAGTACATGTGCAGCTCTCATGCTATCTTAAGTACCATATCTTCATATAAGGTCTAAAAATACGATTATATAAGTGCTTCAACTTTGATTACTGTCTGAGATGATTTTGGCTACACTAGGATCTTTGTACTTCCACATAAATTTGGGAATAAGCTTGTCACCTTTTACAACAAGTAAAATCTGCAGGGAATTTTATTGGGATTATGTTGAATCTGCCGATCAATTTGGGGAAATTGGGCATCTTAAAAATATTGAAATTCACAATTCATAAAAACTGTATATCGCTCCATTTGTGTAGGTCATATTTAATATGCAATGTCTTATATCTTTTGGTATTTTGCACATAATTGTAAACCTTATTCCTAAGTCACTTGTGTATTTTGAATGCATTGCGAGTTTCAAAATTTGATTTCACAATTTTTTTGTTGTTGTTGCTGGTATATAGGAATACAATGGACTGCATATATTGACCTCGTCCCTGCCAGGACCTGCTACATAATTTGCAGCTCCCAGTAAAAAATAAAAATGTGGGGCTCTTTGTTCAAATTTCAAAATAGTGAATCAGGACATTAAACCAAGTGCAAGACACTTGAGTGTGAGGTCCTGTGAAACTGCACATTTGCGTGCTCATGAAGTCAGCCTTATCTCCTGCAAGCTTCCTAAATTTGTTCATTAGCTGAAGTACAGGGGTTTTTTTGTTTTTGTTTTGTTTTGTTTGTTGGTAACTTAGAATTTTCTACATAAATTATATGTTATCTGAAAAAATATATATAACTTTATTTCTTCCTGTCCAATCTATATTACTTTATTTTCTTTCCATGCCTTAGTTTTACTGGCAAGAACCTCCAATTAACTTCCATTCAGAATAATATTGATTAAAGTGGTGAGAGTGGGCAATTATATCTTGTTCCTGATCTTACAGGTAATACATTAGGTCTTCTACTGTTGAGTGCAATGTTACCTAAAGATATTTCATAGATGCCCCTTATCAGTTTGAGGATCTTGCTGAGACTTTTTTTTTTAAATTATGAGTGAGTTACAAGTTTAGTCTAATTTGGGTCATGCTGACCAAATAAGTTGAGAAATGTTCCTTTGCCCTTTTTTTTTCTGAAAAGTTTGTAAAGGTTGATATTCTTACTACTTAAATTTACTTTTTCCTTATAATTCATGCTTTGCTGGGCTGGCGTGACTCTGGACAGAGTGGCCAGGTGCACGGTGATACCCTGTTGATCCTTCTTGCTCCCTGTGTTCAGGCCAAAATAAGCTCCTGGCAGTGAGGCTGAAAATGTTCTGTGACAACCATGCAGGTAGGCAAGGGCACCTAGATAAAGCGTTCTCAACCCTACAGAACTTGAGGGAGACTTCAACAATGGCGTCCACCAGCATCTCAAATCTGGAGAGTTCCCGCACTTTCCCAGAGAGCTCCTGCAGTTACCCAGCCTTCTCTATTAAGTCTCTTTCTTTTATGTGTTGTGCAGAAGCTGCTTAATCAACCCTCAGTTGTCTTGTGGGAGGAATTCCCATATGTATATGTATATATTTCAGTGTGCTTGTGAGAGGGGTGAATTCAACATCCTACAATACCAACTGCTGCCATCTTGGTCCTCTTAATTAAATTAATTTGTAAATGTTTGATACAATTCACAATACAGACACATAAGACTGGTGGTGTAGTTTTGTTTTGTTTTAGCTGAGCCATCCTGCCACCTGTTGGCAGCTCAGCGGCAGCTCAGCTTGGGCTGGGCATCGAACTGCTGTTGCTCAGAGTTCAGCACACACTCTTGAGAGAGATCTTAACCAACTGAGCCATTCGGCTGGTCCTTGTGTTGTAGTTTTTAAGGTTTGTAATTATGGACTCAATTTATATTCTATTTCTCTTAGTTTAGGTAATTTTGGAAATTCAAGGTATTTCTGCATTTTATGTAAGTTGTCAAAATAATTGACATAAATTGCTCATATTTTCTTATGTTTTAAATATCTTTTGCATTTGTAGTAGTGTCACTTTTTTATTTCTTGCTTGTTTTGTTAACTGGTATTCACTATTCATTCTTAATATATAAAGTTACAGACTACAATTTTTATTAACCTTTTCAAAGAATCTTTTCTTTTTAAAAAACTATTTCTCCACTTTATATTTCAGTAATTTCTGCTATTTTTATTATTTCCTACGTCACCTTGCTTTGTGTTTATATTGCTCTTCTGTTGCTAACTTCTCAATGTGGAATGAGAATGAGATGACGTATTTTAAATCTTCTCTTCCTTTATAAACATTCTTTAGAGCCATGGATTATCCTTTAAATATTCCTTCAGCTTATCTTAAAAATTTGTATATATTATGTCTTCATTAAAATTTAGGTCAAAATATGCCCAAATCTTTTTTTGGTAACTTCTTGGAACTGTGTGTTATTTAAAAGTTTATCACTTAGTTTCCTAATATTTGGGTAAATTTCCATATATCCTTCTAATATTGATTTTAATTTAATTCTCTATTTCAATCCTTTTAAATTTACTGAGACTTGTTTGATATCCTAGCATATGTGCTATCTAGCCAATATCCTATGTACACTTGAAAATAATATGTATTTTGCCATTGGAAGGTGTGGTGTTTCATAAATATTAATTAATGAATTGGTTGAGAAGATTTTTCAAGTCTTTCATAATCTTTATAATTTGTGTTTACTTACTATATCAGCTACTGAAAGAGAAGTTTTGGAATAGCACTGATAATTATGGATTTGTCCATTTCTCCCTTTAGTTCTGTGAGTTCTGTGAGCTTTTGCTACATGTGTTTTGAAGCTCTGCTATTTGGTCCTTACACATTTTAGATTTTGTGTCTTTTTTGATGGCTAAGCTCTTTTATTTTTACACAATATCTCTTTGTGTATTTAGAAATACTTTTGTCCTGCATTCTAATTTGTCCAGTATTAAAAAAAAAAAGACTCCAGTTTTCTTATACTGCAGTTTTGTTTGATTAATTGCCCTGATTTATCTTTTCTTACTCTTTTAATTTCACCCTGTATCTTGAAATCTAAAGTGCATTTCTTATCAAAAAACAAAAAACAAAACACATGGTTTGATCTTGCTGTTTTATCCAGTGTGATAATCTCTGACTTTCAATGTTCCATTTACATTTAATGTAATTATTGAAATTGTTGGGTTTATGTCTGTCTTACTGTTATTTATTTACTGTTTGTTGCATCTCTTTGACTTTTTTTTTTTAATTCCAGACTTTTTCTCATTAAAAAATATTTTGGTATTTTATGTTATCTTCTCTTTTGGGTTATCAGCCATACTGTTTTTTGTTTTATTATTTTTTTAAGTTGATATAAAGTTTAAGATATGCATCTTTAATTAACTCCAATCTACTTTCAAATAATATTATACCACTTTTCATGTAATACAAGGAACTTCTACCAATATACAGTGCTTCCATTTTGTCCCTCTAGTCCTTTGTGCTACTGTTGCCCTACGTTTACTTCTACATAAGCTGCAAACCCTATAATGTATTACTAACATTTTTACTTTAAATGGTCAATTATTTTTAGTGATGTAAAAAGCTTTTATATTTACCTTTATATACATTTTATATCAATTTATACATGATATATATTTTTATTTACCTTTATATACATGTTTATGTGTAGATATGAGTTCCCATCTAGTTTAATTTACATTTAATCTAAAGAATACACACACATATGCACTTGTACAATGCCAACTTACAAAATAGTTGCAAATATTATGCAAATGATTTTTATTTCCCTGAATAATTTTCAGTGTAAGTGCCGAATATAAAATTCCAGGTTTCCAGTTTACACTAGTTTTTTTTCATTAAGTGTGCTATAAGCTGTAGGTGTTTTTTATTTTTTATTTATTTATTTTTTTGAGAGCAGTGTCACTGGCCCTCATATGTGGGACCCGAACCTGGGCCGCTAGCTTCCCAAGCCAGCGCTTAAACACCGCGCCACTCTGCCAGCCCAATGTAGGTGTTTTATATATACATTCTTTATCAGACGAAAAATCTTCCCACCTAGTTCAAATGCACTTACGGTTTTGTTTTGTTTTCTGTTTTGTTTTTTTTTAATCATAAGGAGGTATTAAATTTTATTTCATTTTTTTAATCTTTCAATTACAGTTGACATACAATAGTATATGAGTTTCAGGTGTACAATATAGTGATTAGACATTTGTATAATTGATCACCCCAGTAAGTTTACTATCCATCTGATACCTTACATAGTTATTAAAATATTAACCATGTTCCCTATGTTGTAATTTACATCCCAGTGACTTTTTTTTTTTGTAACTGATATTTATACTTCTTAAATAAATGTGCAGTTTCCTGTTCTCCTAAGCAGGGTGCTTCAGGGGTGTACCTTGTGTGGGATGCATATGTCCTTCTATTGTAGTTGAGCTTTCATTGCTGTTGGCACCTCAGTAAGTGAGATTGACCCTCAGGCTAACTGACTAGGAGGTCCAGCATGAATATAGCAAACAAACTATTGTGCAGGGGCAAACCCCATGGAAAAGGTGGCAGCTAAGCCTGCCCTTTGGGTGTGTCATTTGTGGAGCTAGTTGGGTGGTGCTCTCCTGTGGTCTGAAGCCAGTCAATGGTTGCATTCATTCTGAAGCCTCTTAGGAGGGACTCTTGTGCAGGCCAAGTTCAGCCACCATTTGTACTCAGCTTAAGCCCACCTGATGGGAGACACAAAGTAATCTGCTTTTGCTGGGTTTGTAGGTGCTTAGGAGAGGATGTGCCACAAACCAAGGCAGGCTGCTATTAGTGCAAGTCTTAGGACCCTTTTGTGGATACCACAATGTAAACTGAGGACAGCCTTCTCCCTTTTGCTGGGCTGTGGCCATTTAGTTGAAGCTACATTCTAAACCAACACTGACTTCCTATAATTCTTATGCCAGATTTGGGGCCACCAAATGATAGTTACAATGTAGGTTAAGACTACTGGTTGCTGCTTATGGCAGGCTTGGGGTCACTTAGCACGAGGTACAGGGCATACTGAGGCCAGTCACTACTTGTTTATTGTTTTGGGCCTTTGAGAGATTTTAGGAAAGCCTGCAGCATGAGGCAAACCACTTGTGTGGAAAAGCCCAAGCAGCTGGGTCTTGGCACGTGAGTTGGGTGAGGTGGTGTCTTAGAAAATCACCAGCGTGGAGCAAAAGGTGTTAGGTGAATAGAGAGTAAAATTTGAAGCCTGCTTTTGCTGTGCCTGCTGACTAGGTAGGTGTAAGGCTCAACAAAGGAACAATGGCAACTGCCACCAGTTCCATCCCCAGAGAGAGTTGCCCTGATACCTGCCCCTCCATCCCTTACCCTTAAGTTTGTCAATTCAGTTCTTCCCCATAGCTCTTGGTGTTTTCTGAGCTGCTGCCCCAATGCTGGAGCCCAGAATGAATGAGTCTGTGAGAGGAAGTCCATGGATGGACCCTCTCCAGAGAAACTCCTGGGACTCCAGCAGCCCTCTGTTTCACAGGGACAATCCCTGCTTGTTTCCAAAGCCAGCTATTATGGGGACTCCTCTTCCCAGCACTGGTGCCTTGGGTTGGGGGCTAGGACCTCTCACTCCTAAGGGGGGAATTCTATAGTCAAGGTATCTCTCCCGATTCTTAATCAGCACACCATGGGTAGGAACCTGCATTTTCTAGTCTTGACCTCTCCTACAAGTCTCAATGTGGCTTTTTCTTTATATCCTTAATTAGAGGACTTCTGTTCAGCTAGTCTCCAGGTGGATGTCAGTGATAGTTGTTCTATAATGTAATTTTAATATTGATGTGGTTGTGGGAGAGATGAGCATTACCTACTTTACCATCTTGACTGGAAGTCACCTGAATTTTATTTTAAAACCTTGTCGTACGTATACTGAGATGATCACATGCTTGTTTTCCCCATTGTTTTCTTTTTAAATAATAAATTTCTCTGAGTGATTTTCAAATGTTAAACTAATTTGCATTCTTGGAATAAACCCCATTTAGTCACAATGTATTTGCCTTTTTATATATCCTTGGATTCTTGGATTTCGTATGTAACTTTTTTTTTTTTTTAAGGCTTTTTGTGTATATGTTTTAATTTCTTGAAGTGAATACTTACTGATATTTCATTTCTTCTTCTTTCATAATATATGCATTTAAACCTATAAGTTTTTAACTAGGTACTTCTTTATACTAACATATCACATTTTCATTATTTTATAATTGTTTAAAAATATTTTGTAATTTTATCTTTGATTTCCTCTTTTATCCATTAGTAATTTAGAAGTATTTTGCTAAAATTTTAATTTTTTTTTAAGATTTTCTTTTTATCTTTATATTATTGATTTCTAGTTTAATTCCACTGTGATAAAGAATATATTCTATGATTTCCTCTTAAAATTTCTTGAGCCTTCATCTGTATCATAGCATTTAGTCAACTTTGGTAATTATTAGTGATAAAGATTATTAATACCTTAAATTTATAATGATAAATTTCAAGTGATTTTATGGCTGATTTCAGAATTCTGTGCCCTTCAATTAGGTTATTGAGTAGAAGGCCAGTAAAAAAATGTTTACAATTGTGACTTACAAGATGAGTGTTTATAACTATGTGTGAGAGCAAGTCTCTTAATCTCAGATAATTCCTTGTTGTGTGTGGCTGTCCTGTGCATTTAGCAGTATCCTTGGCAGTATCCTAATTGTTAGGTGCTAATAGCAGTCCTCTGGTCCCCAATATGAGAAGCAAAAGTGTCTCCAGACATTACTAAATGTTCTCTGAGGGTCAAAATCACCTCTGGTTGAGAACCACTGAGATAGACAAAGAAACATACTTTTGTAAAATTAGCATACCTATGTAGATAATGGATATATTTCTATAAAATAGTCCTGCTTTTATTGTAAAAACATGGTTATATGTCCAGTGATAGTTACTATAATATTTCTGACTGAAGACATTTTATTACTTTGAATGACAGGGCAAAGTAATAAAATGAAATTTAAATGAAATTTTTTTTTTTGTCTTTCTAAAGCTCTGTAATTCAAGATAATGTAAAAATTTCACAGGAATAGCTATTGACATCCAAATGAAAATCAATGCTATAAAATAAGTCCCCAGAGAATGAGAGAACCATGTTTGGTTCATGGAAACCAAACATTAGAATAAAACTGAAAATGCAGTGAATTTCTCTGCTTCAGGTTTGCCTGAAGAATTTAGTTTTCACTAAACAAACTATTCGTGGTGAGTGTATGAACAAATGAAAAGTTTGATTGTATTAGAATATAAGGTCAGACAATTAAGTTCACGAACTCATCCTAGAAAAAGTGCTACATAACTCATGGCTGCATATCACTATGGTCACCTTTGAAGTACTCCCATTGGGAACCTATGCACCAATGCCAGCACCTAGTCCACCTTCAAAACAATTTTGGAACTATTTTTTCTGGAATGGCCATCAGAGCTGTCATTGTGTTCCCCTTAATGTCCTGAATGCCATCAAAATGTCTTCCTTTCAATATTTCCTTTATCTTCAGGTATAGAAAGAAGTCATTGGGAGCCAGATCAGGTGAGTAGGGAGAGTATTCCAATATAACTATTTGTTTACTGGCTACAAACTCCTTCACAGACAGTGCTGTGTCAGCTGGTGCGTTGTCATGATGCAAGAGCCATAAATTGTTGGCAAAAATTTCAGGTCGTCTAACTTTTTCCTGCAGCCTTTTCAGCACTTCCAAGTAGTAAACTTGGTTAGCTGTTTGTCCAGTTGGTATAAATTCATAATGAATAATCCTTTGATATCAAAAGAAGGTTAGCAGTATCGTTGCAACAAATTTGTGAACTTAATTGTCTTCCCTTGTATATTTAGTTACAAGAACTATAGCAGTTGCTTTTTCTTTTTCTTTTTTAAAGAATTTTATTGGGGAACTGTGTTTTTCCAGGACCCATCAGTTCCAAGTCAAGTAGTTGTTTCAATCTAGTTGTGGAGGACGCAGCTCCTTGGCCCATGTGGGGATTGAACTGGCGACCTTGGTGTTATGAACACTGCACTCTAACCACCTGAGCTAACTGGCTGCCCCACAATTTCTTAATTACTAAGCAATATCTATCATCTTGGTAATATGTCCTAAGCTCTCCTTCTTGAGATCTTACCTTATAAAAGAGAGCATATGATTTCTCTTCAAATTGTTGATGAGATGATATGCAACACATAAAAATTCTCCAACAGTTGTGAAACTTCAAATGCAAGGGATTCTTATGTGTCATGGGTGGGGATCATGTGATGCACTCTATATTCTACGCCTTGGCAGATATTACAACTCTGTGTGACATTGCTTTCCCACTGAGCCTCGATGTGTCCTCAGAATTCTTTTAACAGAATAATCCTGAACTATCACCACTAGATGAGAGTGAAAAAGCTATTTTTCATCTCTGCATCCTTGCATATGTCCTTTAGATTCTTCTCTTCATATTCCACTTCCAGTCATTTATTTAATGATCTTCAAGAGGAATAGAGGGCAAAGGGCATCTGTTTACTCCCTCAAACAACACACATTCTATGTTTGAGGACACAATGTGGACCACCAAGGTGGGATAACAGGGTTTGGGAAGCTTGTTCTGGACAGTGATACAGCTACTACTGATTTCTGAATACAAATCCACTCTTCTGGTTTAAATATTTAGAAAATATTCTAAAATATTTTCCCACGTTCAAAAAAAGCACTCCTATTTATGTGAGTTGTGATAACAATTGTAGAAACACCTGTTCATCTTGGCACAAGTAAATTGTGTAGCCCTGTAAGACACAAAATGATCCACCATACAAATAGTATCAGTAGCAAAATATATGCGGACTCAGAGCACCTCCATCAGGCAGAGAGAGAAAACGTTGAAGAAGTGACTGAGAGATGCATCCCCTGACAATACCAATTTTATAAGAGGAAGGAGTGGGAAGAAAGTCATGATTAAAGAAGAGGGACAAAGTGAAAACCCATTTTGCTCCAAATCAGCATGAAGTCTTTATTCAAGATTTATTTTAAAGCTACATTCCTGTATCTTGATACTCCTTTCTATTATTTTGCTATGGATCTGTTTCTTTTAAAAAATGCAAGCCCAGAAACTTTGCCATGGAAATGACAAATTGATAAGAGCCCCAGAGTGCTCTTTAGTGTTGTGAGGTAAAAAACAATTATGCATTATTCCAAAGCAACTGCAGCAGCGAGGAGTTGAGGAAGTAATACCTAAATGACTGTGGAAAATAAACGAGGAGAATTGTGAACTTTTTAATGGGCAGTTTTCAGCCTCAGCTCAAGTTATAAATATCAGCAAATGTTCTACGGTGCTCATTGCATTCCTCTAGTGCAATTTGTTTAGTGCTTTGAGATATGAGACAGCCATATATTTTACTCTCACTGCTAGTAGCCAATTTGCAAGAAAGCAAGTAATATAAAAATGGCTATTTACTCTGTTACAAGTGGTACAGTCCATTATCACTCTCCACTGATGTCGTTACAAGGAAAGCAAATCAATAATCGGTTCTCATTCCCTAACTCGGTAAACCATCTGCTTTCAGTATTGTAAACCATACATACTCAGTTTGGATGCAACCTTTACTGCTACGCTAGAAGCTGGTTCATATCAGACCACAAACATCACCACAGGAAAATTATTCCTTAATTACCTTTCTCCAAAATTTAAACAGTTAAGTGCTAGGGCATTTCTTTGTAACAGGAGACACCAAAATTATGACAATAAAAATGTATATGCAAAGAAAAGGACTTTGTCAAAGTAGTCAAACTACCTTGTCCATCTTGCACAGCTTTTTCTGAATTAAGATTGCTCAAGTAAACATGTTCTCCGAACCACGAGTTAGAGATTTTATCATTGCCTGTAGGGCACTGCTTCTGGAGCAGGCATCGAGTTGTACACACAGTCCTGAAACCTGAGATGGATATTGATGGGCCACATTGCAGTAAAAAATTTAATGGCCCTAAATCCAAGTATATGAAATAATTTCTTTGTTTTATATAACTCAGTTTAATTAGTGATGCTAAGCCTTCATTCTGTGCCTGATGCAGAAAATATCAACAAGCAACTTCCAAGTAGATTCACTAAAATTCTATGCTTTCTTAGTCCATTCATATTTTTATTCTGTGACTCCTTCTCCCCAAGCTCAATCTTCCCCTTTCTCTTGCCAGGGTTCAATAGTAAGTTCTGAAGAGGCTAACATAGATGTTGGAGGAGGGTCTCTCTTCCAATCTTATGTGTTCTATTTATGCCAGCGTCTTTTGAGATGCTGCTTGCCCTTAAATGTGTCCCCTTCTGCCAAGCAGGCAATGCTGGAAGGAGGAGATATAGAGGCACAGAGATGGGCCAACCTTTGTGCTTTCTTATGTTCCATGTTCTGTTTCAGGTTCTCCCTCTGGTCTGCAGGGTCCTCTTTCAGGTAACTTCTGTGCCCCTTTCCACAGGCAGGGGAAGGAATCAATTGCTATTTTGTGTTACCTTGGATCCAGAGCACAGCAAACATTCTCACTGCCATTACCATCTGTTGCAGCCATCTCTGCTCTCTTGTTTTCATATTAGTGTGACACAAGGGACATTGGTAAAGCTTCTCACTTCCTGAGTTCCAGACAGGACTAAGGAAGCACTGGTCTTCTTTGCATTGAGGTTCACAAGTTCCCAATAATTAGGAATATTTATTCTGTTCCCTACAGTAACAATCCTTATGCAATAGGTACCCTTCTATCTAGCTACATGAAAAGGTAGGAGATAGTAAATAGAGTGTGAGAAAGAACAAGCTATCCAATACCTAGATTCCTTCCTCAATAGAGTTAAGTTTTAATTGGTCACTTTACATGATATCTCAGAACACGAGATAATCCTATCTTAAAAGCTTTATTAATACTCAACCAGAATCAAGTAATTATTCTTTTAACTTTGTCCCTTATCAGATTATAACTATTTCAAGGGCAAAGCTGTATTTTTTCCTATGTTAATTTTTGGATGAGGTAGAATCCTACTTAAAATAAAACATATACTGGAAGATATGAATGTCTAGTTTAGTTAATGATTATAGAATTAACACCTATAAACCCACTGTGAGTCAAGGTTACTCATAGAATGATGCAAGCATAGCAGATGCCCTGCTACCCTCCTGTGTCCCTTTCTGATTACAAATACCTCCCTCATTTTATAGACATAATACCTCGATTTTTAAGACAATTTCATTTAGTTAAATACGTGCATACACCCATAGAGTAATTTTAGTTTTGCATATTTTGGACTTTGTGTAGATGAAATCTATCTGTATGTTTTATTTTGTGTCTTCTTTCTTTTGTTCATATTGATGTCGTTAAGATGAACTGTGTTCTGTGCAACTGCATTCATTCATTTATGTTGATATATAGAATTTCACTTTGTACAAACATACCCCATTGTTTTTATCCACACAAGTGTTGATAGATCTTTGGCACATTGTCGGTTTGAGGGTATTTTGAACAATGCTGCTATGAATATTCTTACCCAGGTATCCTGGTCCACAAAAGCACACGTCTCTCTAGGGTAATTATCTAACACTGAAATTCCTGGGTCATAGAATATACAGGCCACCAACACTCAAAGACAATGCCAAATACATTTTTACAAAGTTGTAAAAATTTAGACTTTTACAAAGTTGAAATAATTTAGACTTCCAACAATAATGTACAATTGTTTCCATAACCCTAAACATCTCTTGGTATTTGTCAGATTTTAAAATTTTTGTCAACCTGATAAAGGTGTAGTTATCACTCTTCGTGACTTACATTGGCAATTTCCAGACCACTAATGAAGCTGAGTTCCTTTTTACAGGCTAGTGACCTGCTTTACGTTAATTTTTGGTGGAATCCCTGTTCAAGTTTATTACTAATTTTTCTTTTGGGTTTCTGTCTTTTTCTTGATGGGTTATAAAATATCTTCATAAATTTTGAACACAGATAATTTTGTTGATTGTGCTTGTTGCAAATATCTCCTCTCTATCTTACTTGCCTTTTCACATTGTTAATAGGGACTTATGGGGAAGAAAAGTTTAAATTCTAACATGGCCAGGTGTATTCATTTTCTTCTCTATGCATAGTACTTTTCATAGCTTGTCTCCCAAGATGATAAAGATATCCTCTTTTGCTCACATTTGAATCTTTGATCTATCTGGAATTTGTTTTTGTGTATGATGTAAAGCTATTAATCAACTTTATATTTTTTTCCATGTAAATGCCCAATCCCTTCATCACTATTTATTGAAAAGTGCATTTCTTCCCTATTGGTCTGCAATGTCACCTCTGTGAAAACTTGAATCCATGTATTTCTGGTATTACTATTGGTTTATTTGTCAATATCGCACTCTCTTAATTACTGTTGCTTTATAATAAATAATGACATCTGATAAAGCAAGTTTTTTACCTTATTTTCTTTAGGTATATCTTGATTATTATTGCTTATTAAATACCCATAAAATGTTAGAATTATCTTGACAATCTGAAATATTTGTTGGGGTTTTAATTGGGATAATATTGACTCCTTATACCAATGTGGGCATAACTGTAAAATACTGACTTTTCATATTCCTAAACAAAGTATATCTCTCTCACTTTGTGTTTATTTATTTTTTCAGTAAAATTTTATTATTCCCCCTAAGAGAAATTTCACAACTTTTGTTAGAGTTAGTAGAAGATATTTCATAAATTTTGATGGTACTCTCAGTTGTATTTGGTATTTATTTTTACCTATCTGTAACAGAATGTAGTTTTAAATTTATTTTTCTGTCTTAATTTCATAACCACCAACTTTTCAAAATTTCCTCATTTAATCATTTAAGCTATATTCTAATAATTTATCTTAGCAATTTATAACACTTTCTTAATGTTTTCCCTCTTCTCACAGTTCGTCTATAGATTCTTTTAAATTTTCCATGATGAAATCATATTAATTATAATTATATTAATTTGATATCTGTTCTTTTCTAACTCTTGTATCTCTTATAACTCTTATATATAGCTAACATTTTCTTCCATAAAGCCAAATAGAAGTGGTAATATTGGATATCATTGCCGTGTTCCAGGTTCTAAAAGGAAAATTTTATATGTTTCACTTTAATATTACATATGCTGTACTTCATTTGTAGATATGCTTTGTCAGATCCATGAAATTCCTTTCTATTTTTAATTTGGTAATTTACTTTAATATGAATGGATCTTGAATACTATCAAGAAATTTTCTGCCTCTATTGAGATATGCTTTTCCTCCTATAATTTGTAAATATGATAAATTGTACCAATTTTTTTTTGCTATAGTTAAATCAGTTTTCATTCTTGAGATGTTAATCTTGAATAAGATGTATTATTGTTTTCACATATTTCTGAATTTAGTTTTCTAATATTATGTTTAGGATTAGATACAAGCGATTTATGGAAATTCCATTTTCCCTCTTATGATCTTTTTCCCCTGAGCCTCCTTTACTGCCCACACAGAACACTTCACTTCTGCCACTTCTGGTCAGCAAGTGTGAGCAGGTTTTACTCCACAGCAAGCACTTCTCCACGACACCAGGTGGTGTCATACAGCTGAACTCAATTCTGACACTGTATTCCTGGAGAGAGTGTCAGAGCCTAACAGGTTAAGGGCTCATTCCCACAGGGCTGCCCCCACCCCACTTCAGTGCCAATTGCAAATAGCAGGTCTCCAGGTTACCCATAACTTCTGTTCTTGACTACAAATCCCACAACCACCTGCTCTGTTTGACTACTTTGTTAGAGTGGTTCACAAAACTCAGGGAAACACATTTATCAGTTTATTAAAGGGTATGATAAAAGAATACAGCTGAGCAGCCAGATGAATGAAGAGATACCATAGTGTGAGGCCAAGGAGAGTCCAGAGGGCAGGAGCTTCTGTCCACATGGAGTTGGGGTACATCATCCAGCCGAGCCCATTGTGGATGTGTTCATTAGCCTGGAAGTTCTCTCGCCCCCCCCTTACTACTGGCATTTTATGGAGGCTTCCTTACATACACATGATCAAGTATTAACTCCATTTCTAGCCCCTCTGCCCTTTCTAGAGATTTTGTGGGGGTGAGAGGGAATGCTGAAAATTCCAAACTTCTAATCATGGCTAGGCTTTTCTAGTGACCAGCCCCCATCCAGGCCTCATTAGAAGAAAAGACGCTCTTATCATTGAGGAAGTTACAAGGGTTTTAGGAGTCTTGTGTCAGTGTTGATTCGCAAACTTGGAGTCCCCCACGTGATATCTAAAACTGGCCCCACACACGGAGGGCAAAGAGAAAGAGGCAGACCCCCTCAGATTGGTAGATGGCAGGTTTAATAAGCAAGAGAACTGACATATGAGGGTTGGCTGCAGGACAAGTAGATCTCCACGCTCGCCTACCATAATCTTAAGTTTATATAGAAGCTTTGATGGAGTTCAGTCACTATACTGTCTGGATGGTCTCAGCAACACTGGCTTCTCTCCAGGCTGTCTCCTTGAAACAGCTCTGAGTGTGGAAATGGTGGGCAGAACATGTACCCTAGGGACAGGGGAGGGAGTAAGGAGCCTCTATCGCCTACGTCCAGGTCACGTCAAGCCAAGGTGACATCTTTTTGATGATCTCCTCAAACAAACAGGACAGGCTCAAAGACCAAATGTTAGAATCAGAGATGCTCCCAGTACTCTTCATACTTAGTAAATCACAAAGGTTTCAGGAGTCCTGTGCCAGGATCCAGGGGCAGAGACCAATATATATTTTCTGTTATCTCTCCATGACCTTGTCCTTTTATGTTTTTGTGGTATCCTTGTTGGGTTTTAATATCAAGATTATGTTAGACTCACACATTTATTATTTTTTGAAGACTGTATATGATTAAAATTATTTTTTCTTTAATAGCTTGGGAAATTTTCCTAATGAAACCACATTTTTGAGAAGTATGTGAGCATGATTTTACATTTTTAAAAGGATATAAAATATGTAGTTTATCTACTTCCTTTGCCAGCTTTAACAAGTGATGCTTACTAGTTTTCAAGTGTTTGTAATATCCTCTTCTTTTTTGGACTGTAGCATCTCTTGTGATGTCTGTCGCCTTTTTCTCTTCTGATGATCTGTATGTGTTCTCTTTTCTCCTCCCTCCCACCTTAGTAAATCTCATCAGGGGTTTGGCAGTTTTAGTCACCTTCTCACAGAACTATTGGCTGTGTTGATTCTTTTTATTAAATGTTTGCCTTTTTTATTGTTATTTAAAATAATTTTTTAAAACTATTATTTCCTTTTGATTCACACAATTTTAGTTTGATATTGTTTTCTAATTTCATGAAATGATTCTTTTCTTGTAACTTTAATCTTTCTTGTTTATAATGTATGTGTGTGAGTGTGTGTATACATACATATATATGTGTGTATATATAACCATATATAGTTATAAACTCCCCCTACTTAACTGCTGTACCTACAAATATTAACATGCAGTATTTTTATTAAGATCAAAATATATTCAAATATGAACTATGATATCCATTTTGATATCCATTATGGTAATAAGATATGCTTATTTCAACCTATATGCTATTTACCAATAGTTCTTAATTTACAAACATATAGTAATGTTTTTTAAATTAATTTTTAGCCTAATTACATGATATTCAGATAATATATTAAATATAAATTCAATCTTCTAAAAATTATTGATACTTTAGTTGACATATGAACATTTTTGTAAATATTTTGTGTGTGCTTAAAAATATGTGTTCTGAGGATTTGGAATACAATGTCTATATACTTCCTTTAGGTTAATTTGTTTCTATCCCAAGCCTTTTATATTGGCTCTTGCATCTGCTTTGGAGGCTCTTCCCCATGTATTTGCATGGCTAATTACTTCACTCCATTCAGGTCTATATTTAAAGATCATCTCCTGAAAGAGAACTTCTCTCACTATCCTATCCCAATATAGGCTTCATCTCTCATCTTCTTTACCCTGTGTTATTTTCCTTAAGATACTATTACCCCTGGCTGTCATTACATTATATATCTGTTTTGCTTATTATCTATTTCCCTAATTGTAATAAAAAAAAACACCTCGAGGCAAGAATTTTCCTGTCTTGTTTGCTGTGCTTCAAAAGTACGACGCACTAAGAGCTCAACATATGTTTTAAATGACTAATAGAGTGAATTAAAAACAAAACTCAACAGAGAGCTCAGCAAATATATATATAAAAGCTTTACCCAGATGTTTTCCTTCAATTGATTTGGCAGTGCCAGTATAGGCAACAGGTGGACGTAAATCACAGGTAAGTACGGAGTAAGAAATGGAGAATAAGAAGATCCCTGTTAGAACCTGTCCAGAGCAGGTGCCCAATAAATATTTGCTGTTGAATAAAATTGAGAAATTTCCATTAAGTAAAATTGAGGAAAAAAGAATGAAAGAGAGGAGAAAAAGGAAAGATCACATTGTAAATTGAACGAAGGAGGACACTAACAGACAATATGTATCTCTACATTTAATGTCCCTTTTTTGTGGAGGCCCCTGGTTTCTTCTGCCCATTTACCTGTTATCTCCCCAAAGAGAAGGATTTACTAATATTACTAGATGTCAGTTAAGGAAAGAAGCTGAGTGCATGCAGAGCTAAGACCCATCCTTTCTCCTCGTAGTTTGGTATTGATCTCCCTGAAGACAGCGTACATCTTTCCCTGCTCCTCCATGCGTTAAATTTCACAGGAGCAATCTACATATGTGGGAGATCTGTTATTGTCCAATGCTTGGTGGGTAAATCTATTTAATTCCAGGAATCAGTTTTATGAAGCCCACTATTACTATGCACCCAAGTGACATTCTCCAAACAGTTCTATGCATAATAATCTACCTTTTTTTTTTAATCTCTCTGCTTTGTTTCTTTGCTATTGCTTAGTTGCTTCTAAACTCAGGCCAAGAGCAGGAGCGTCCATTTATTAGGGCTACCGATAAGTATATTTTCACTGCTGGCATTATCAGTAGTAAGTTGTCTCTTTTAAACAAGACTTTCACAATAACAGAAGCTATGGATTCTTGTAAAAACAAAACCAGATAGAGGATGCTGAGGGAGGAAAGGAAAATAGGTCCTTGTTTCAAAAATTCAGTCCATTTGGGCGAGCTAACTGGCATGTTGGTTAAGAGTTGGCTTGGGATGCCAGCTCTGAGCAGCAGGGCCCCAGTTTGGATCCCACATGAGGGCCAGTGATGCTGCGCCCTCTACAGCTAAGATGGTGAACAACAGCTTGACCTGGAGCTGAGCTGCTGTGAGTCGCCGGCAATGGCATATGCAGCCGGGCTGCAGTGGGCTGCTGTAAGCTACTGTGAGTGGCCAGCAGCCAGCATGAACTGCTATGAGCCTCTGTGAGTGGCCGTCCATGGGATTGGTGAGTGACTGCCTCAACCGGGAAGAGCACAATGATAATACCAACATGGGCCAGTGAAGCGATGTCCTCCACAACTAGACTGAAGAACAAAAGGACGGCACCTTTTCTGTTTCCCTTCCCTGATTCCCCAATAAAATCTTTTTAAAATTTTTAAAAAATTCAGCTCATTTACTATGTAAGCATTTTCTCATTTCATTATTATGTCAAATTTCTTCAACTAATCTACAATACACAGTCAAAATGAAAGGTAGAGATGCAGCAATTGCTTAGCAAATTTAGATTTGTAGAGAAAAAGGTGCCACACTAAGGATATAACAAGGATTTACTGGAACAAATTGCTGTGCAGGCTTGAGTTCTAGGTTACTAACCTACATTCTTAAGTGTTAGCATCCTTCATCGAGGCTTCCAACCAACTGAATTGGTGAAGACTCTAGTGAACTCAGAGCCACTCAAGACATGCTGATCTATAGCAGTTTGGATGAACACAACAGAAATGAAAGCTGAAAGTAAAATTAGAATGGGTAGCATCAGGTCATGGTCCATGTTATACAATGCCAATGAGGAAGTTTGGTAGGAGGGCTACTTTATGCATATTTTTTGAATTAGGACTTTTAATGACAGCAATACCACCAGTGACAATCAAAAGTTTAGAGGTAGCCAAATACTAAATTGGGGGGGAGGAAAAGAAAGGGGCCCTTTTATTGAGCCTATCAGACATTCTGGGGTCTCTGAATTACTGTAGAAACTATTCATGAAGATAGCTAACTCTGTGTCTAAGTGCTTCAGCATACTGCCAGTTCTCCATTAGCATGTTCTTTTAACTCTCATGCACCATATTTTTCTTATTAAATATACGCCCATATGAAATGTTGCATGAGTTGCCATTTTGTTTAAAAATGACAAAATATAAATCAGTTCTACAATGAATAGTGTTGCTCTTTGGGAGCCCACTTTAAAAGTTATTAGGGGGTGAAATACATAAAGAAGTTAATGACACAATATATCAAACTGTGGCATTGAAAACGAGACCTAACTTCCTTAGGTCATTAAATTCCAACAAAGCTACCATTTCCTTATCTCTTTCTAACTTATATCACTGCCATGTGTTACTGGCTGCCATCCATTGGAAAGGTGATCCTGTTTCTTTCCAAAGTGCAAATATCTGTATTCTATGTCATCAACCATATCTTTGAAAATAGATGCTTGAATTTTACCATTCATGGGCAAGCAATATCTTTGGTTTGACTGAGAAAATGGGCTCCTGGGGAAACTGGCTAACCAGCCACTTGATCATTTGTTCTCACATTCCTCTCCAGTCCTTCTTCCCCTGTGCAATTACATTTTCCTAACTTCCTCTTCCCTTTGGCTTATGGGTAGATTGAATTAAAAGGAGGAATCAGTAGAAGACTAAAACGTAGGAGAAGGTAAGAAGCCAGGGTGTTTCTCTGGTCTCTCTGTCTTGAGCAATATCTTCAATAGTGCCTGTGTCTTTTCTGTTACCCCCATTCTCACCAGGCAAACTTGTTCTTTGTGGCCCCTAGTCTAATATGGCAGCCCCCACCTTGTTTCTAGCTTCTGGTGGTTAGCCCTGGTTCGTGGCTACTAGTATCTTACTTTAAAAGTCAACATTGAAACATTTCACACACCCCAACCCATTTTTAACTTCCAAATTGGATTATCAAATGCTTTTCCCCTGATCATTGTCTAATTGTTCCATATATTGACATACAAACTTGGCCCCTGCATCTCTCTTTGAATGTGTTCTTTACCATTTCCCTATACTTCCCATTTCACAATTATATCCCAGTAGTATGAAACTACCTCTAGATACCACCATATCACTGTTAGGCAAAATGGTTTCTGGTGCTTGACTCAATCAAGGCTATCTTAAGCAAACTGCTCTCAGTGAATGCCAGTTCATACTATAAGGGGTGGGGCCATATCCCCTGAAAGGAATATTCTTACAGAGATATGTAGGTCCATTGAGTTGTTTATTGCTTTGGAATATACAGTTTTTAACAAGAATGTGCCACTTGGTTTGTTTGTGCTGCAGCCCAAGGCTCTGCTTGTTTGTAGTTTCCTTAACAAACTGTTTAATTTGGAGTTGGCAGCCTCTTTCTTCAGTATCTTGACCCCATCCTCCTTCAGAGGTCACAGTTCAGGTACTGTGGGAGGTCACAGTTCAGGTACCTTGGGAAATTTTCCAACCCATCACTCCTCCATTAATGTCCTGATATTGTTGTATCTCCTAGAACACTACTTACTGCAGTCTTCCCTTGGATATTTCCATCTCAAGCCTCCCTTGACAACTTTTTCCTTAAAAGGATGGGTTAAGTGCTCATCTTTTTATTTTTTTTTTTTATTTTTTTTTTTAAAGATTTTATTGGGGAATTGGTGGAGGGGAACAGCGTTGGGGAATCGGGGAAGGGGAACAGACAAGTTGCCGTCTTCTTGTTCTTCAGTTTAGTTGCGGAGGATGTTGCTTCACTGTTGGTATCGTTATTGCGCTCATCCCGGATGAGGCAGATCGGTCGCTGGCCTCTGGATGTCGCTCACCGCGGCCACCGGCAGCTCACGCTTGGCTGCCAGCCGCTCACGCTGGCTGCGGGCCACTCACCGCAGCCCATGGCAGCCCACTGCAGCAGGGGCTGCAGCCCACACCATCACCGGGGCTCGCACAGCCCAGCTCCAGGTGGAGCTGTTGTTAGCTGTAGAGGGCAGTGTCACTGGCCCTCATGTGGGATCCGAACCAGGGCCATTGGCATCCCAAAACCAGCGCTTAACCAATGCGCCACTCGGCCGGCCCAAGTGCTCATCTTTTTAAATCCCTTAGTATCTTATGTTATAATCACAACCCTTGGCACATGCTTTTAGTCTATAACCACTTATAATTAATTCATAGTCTATAACCACTTACAAACTTTAAGCTCATCAAGGACAAGGGCCAATATTATTTCATTCTTTTATTTCCTTGATTAACATACAGTGTATAGAAAACACTTTTAGCTGAAAACCAGGTCAAAACATGTGTTCCAAAAATTTTAGCCCCAGGGTTTCAATATATAATTTTACCCTATACTCTAAATAATTTAAGCAATTGTTTTTGTTGTCTTTCCTTAAATTATCAAGATAATTATATCTGGAAAGGATAATTGCAGCATTTTATGCCTGCTTTTTGAATACTATGTGAGTTGCTCCCTCTCCCTAAAAATAACATGATAATGTCTACATTTTATCTAAATTCTGTCCCTGGGAAAGAACAGTCATTTGTTGATCCTTTCTTTACCTTATGACAATGAGTATTAGAATCTGGGTGGGATAGGAAATGACTCATCTGGTTTGGTCACTCACTGGTCCCTCTTTTAGCAAGCCTTCATTCTGAACAACTGGGTTTTGCTTTTTAAATATCCCCATAGACTATACCTCAGGCTTGGATACTCAGTAAATACTGGCTGATCTGGCTTGATTGGATAATGCTAATAGAAACCACTTGACAGCCCTCGTGATCATGATGAACACACGTGGGGAACTGGGAGTAGATTTGTTGAAACCACCAAAATATGGGAAATTTGAGTCAATCTACTCAAAGTCTGACACATTATTTGAAAAGTGTCACCAAGTGTATTGTTTCTCCAGAAATTCCCTCCATTTCTTAACTCTGCAAAGGAATAGAGTACTCTTCATGTACCTTTTGTTGTTGTTGTTTGTTGTTGTTGTTTTAAGAGGGCAGTGTCACTGGCCCTCACACGGGGGATCCGAACCCGGGCCGCCGGCATCCCAAGCCAGCTCTCAACCACCATGCCACTCAGCCAGCCCCTCTTCATGAAGCTTTAAAGGTAAAATGTTTCCTCCCTTGGAGGTTTTCCAAGGGAAACAATACCCAGCTTTTCAGCAGCATAATATTTACCAGATCAAATAACTTCAAATTACCTGACTACTCTTTACCATTGGAATTTTGGTCCTTCAGCCAGTAGGTAATCATTTCCAATCATTACCTACTTCCTTGCAACTGAATATCTATAATGCACCCCTTTATCATGTGCCACTTCCCTGCATAACCTGACAGCAGAATTCAAGTCCTGAGCATTTGTAGGATTTACCTGGCTTGTTAGCAGTTTGTCATCCTTTTAGAATTTTTTTCGCCCTTAAAGAAATTTCATATCTTTGGAGAGGGAAAAACAAATTGGATGAGCTCTGTATTTTCTTGATGGCTCATCAGTACAGCTAAGATGTTTTGAACTCTGAAGAAGATGACCAGCTATTGATGTAGTTGCCTAAAAGGGTGAGGCAAGAGTAGGTAGGGCATCAGAAAGGGTCAATGCAAGAAAGAACATCAAAGAGAAGTCTCATAATAATAGCTTTTATTCATTGAGGATATGCAACCTTTATGAACTTCATAATGTATCTCTTAATTTTATAAAAACTTTATCAAGGTATGTAGTATTAAAGTTTTTCCAAAAAATATACACTAGGATGCTGCTATTTTGGCAGAATAGTAACTCGTTCACAGTCCATTCAGCGGAGTAATGAAAGTGGGATCAAACCCAGGTCTGTCTGGCTCCAAGATATGTGCCCTTTCTTCTTTACCTTGTGTCCTATAGGCAGTTTGTTCTCATCCTTCTTCCACCTGCCACTTTGTTCTCCAATGTCGATGGTGCCAGTAGTTTCATTCAAATACCTCACTATGGCATCACAATCATGTTCTGTGACCTAATCTCCATGCTCCCAACTCTCCCATTAGATACTTCTTACATTAAAACTGTATAAGATATCTGGCCAAGTGTCAGAAAATAGTCAGATCTCAAAGGTGGACACCCACCCTCCTATAAACCTGCTGACTGCTCTCATTATGCTTCTGGGCCTTCAGGATTGTGGGACTAGTCAGGTCCAAGTGCACTCTGATACCACCACTCACTGCTTGTACTCTGCCTCTTATGTGCGGTACAACAGCTCATGTGTTTTTTTGTCCTAAACATTAGCAAATGAACATTAGCCTCAGGAGCTTTTTGTTTGTTTGTTTCAATCCAGAAATATTTTCTTTATCAGTGTAATACTGTCTATTATATCCCTTTACCTGGATATTGCATCCCTTTCCTCTGAATGCCTGTAATATTTTCTTCTGTACCTTGCTGTATTTATTCCTTTTTACTGAAATAATACTGCCCCAAATAGGTGTTCAATAAAGTAACTATTCAATACCTAACATAAAATAAGTTCATAAATGATTGAAAAAATAAGCATGAACCATAGGCAATTGGTTACTTTACACTGAAAAGAGTTCTTTGGACCTAGAGGTGTGCATGGGGGACATTCTCAGAATATCCATCACAATTTCCATTGTCTTTTATTTTAGCTCCAAACTTGAGCCAAATACACTGAATTGTTATATCAGCTTTGAAGCTACCCCATACTGTCTGTTACACCTTTTGGCAATTTTGCGGGCTGTTTACAAGGGCCAGTCAAATCTTTTTTTTTTTTTTTTGGTCTGAGTTAGTCAGCTTCCCTCTTAAATTTTGTCTTTCTCAAAATATGTCATCTTTTAGTGCTTCAAACAATGCACATTTTTAGTAGTTTTGTCCATTGTGGAGTGAGAGTGATTTCTGATATTTTCTAAGATTGCTATGTAAAGTGACTAGAAAGATAAATCTCCCCACTAAAAGCAGTATGATTGAACCATCTAGATCCAGAGTAAAGAGGCAGATGATGAACAAGCTTCTGCCAGGAGTAGACAGCAGGATGCATTTCACAGCTCACAATGCAACCCTACTCATAAAAACAAATGAAGAGTCACAGGGCTGCAGGAAAACAGCAGTAGGATGGTCGCAGACAGCTGAATGTAATTACCCACCTTACCCAGAATGAGAAAGTGCAAATTAACAGCTGTTGAATCATGGGGTGAGAGGGCACTTCTAGTCATGCATATGCCAGGCACATACTTTTTTTTCCTTTTTTTTTTTATCAGTTGCAGCATAGCAAAGTCCTACTGAGAATTACAGTAAGAATGGAAGTCCTACAAGAACCAGAATGAATCTCAGGTGCTATGAAACCCAATCCAAACCACTCAGCCTGATATAAAAGATCTGCTCTGATCTTTACTCTTGCTACCTTATTCTCAGTGCCTCCTCTAGTGAATAAAAATGGAGGAATCACAACTCAACACACAAAAGGACTAAATCAAGGGTTTTTTTTAGGTTATTTTACTAATCAGTCAAGATATAGTAAACCAACTGGTACCCCTCCCCCAAAAAAGTTATGTTCACATCTAAAATAGCCTCAGATCTTGTGAATGTTATCTCATTTGGAAAAAAAGGGTCTTCGAGGATTTAATTCAGTTAATGGTTTTGGAATGAGATCATCTTGGATTATTGGGTGGACCCTAATCTGATGACAAGTGACTCTATGAAAGACACAGACAGAGACACACGGAGAAAAGGAGGAGGTAATATGACCACGGTGGCAGAGATTGGAGTGTTGCAGCCACAAACCAAGGACCACAAACCAAGTAGAGCCATCTGAAGCTGGAAAAGGCAGCAAGCCTTCTCCCCCAGCGCTTCTGGAGGGAGATGGCCTTGCTGACACGTTGATTTCAGACTTCAGCCTCCAAAACTGTGAAATTTCTGTTGTTTTACAACACCAGATTAGTGATAATTTGTTACAGTGCCCACAAGGGGTCTAACACATAAAGCTGATTCTAATTCTGATATCACTCCAATATAATATGGGGCCACTTTTTACTCTCTTGAATTACAAAAAATTTCAAGTCTGCTTTATTTATATTTATTCTCTACATTTTTTTTCTTCTCTGCTGAATAAAAAAGGCATGACAAGCCTTCCTTTCTTGGATGCACTGAAGCTGCCAAGATTCTCTGCCATTGTTAATGAGTTGGTATTGTGTTTCCCTTTCTGCATCTCTGCAGATGACATTCAAAGCACCTCTCAGTAAGCCATATGCTTCTACTTGAGCTTCTGTGGTCTGCTACATTTTATTTGGTTGTGAATCAGAGTGAGGTTGGAACAGGAAAAAATCCTGGGTGCAGCTGTCTTGTTCTTCCAACAATCTTTCACAAAATATTTAATCCTCATTAGTATACTTGTGTGAATTAATGCTTATCTGTTGCCTGGGCAATGATCAGTTTTGATAAAGAATAAAACATTATGATTTTAAGCCTTCTAATGAGTACTTTCTAAGCACATGCCATTTGTTTAAGAAATAGAAATATTTATGGTGACTGATGATGCCCTCTAAAAGTTAGGTAGGATGCTGATGCTTCACTCATCTGAGAAACAAGAGTTCTAGTTCCAGTGGAATTAAACTAATCAATAGAAATATCAACATACACACTTTGCAGAAACAGACACAGAACATACTAAGGAAATTCTGGGATTTAGGCACCAATAAATTCCATATGATTTAAGCTAATGATACATGGGAGGTAGAGGTTAGAGTGTGAAGAAATGTGATTGGCTTACTGACCTATACATTTTGAAAGAGTATTAGATAACTTCTAGAGTTTCCTAGGCCTCTAAACCAGAGGTCTGTGACAAATTGACTCCATGGGTTATGCCAGTCCACAGACATGTTTTGTATGGCCTGAATTTATTCCTTTAAACTTGGATACAGAATTTAAGACTCATAGTATCACATATTAAAATTCAAATTTATGGCTTCTCTTATAAAATGAAAAAGTCTGGGAGTACTGGGCTGACATTTTCAAGTAGCAACAATTGGCTGACAATCTACCAAGATCTAAGGGATATACACTATATATGTCATTACATTTTCATGATTCCTTTCATCTTACTCTGCATACTTCTTTAAATTACATTGTCTCTTACAACATTTGATATTTTAAAATCTATTTAAAGCTTCTGCAAACTCCAATTTCAGTATAGTGATTCATTCCTTTAATAAGTCATTTTCAAATTTTATATGTGAAATTATCTAAGTCCTTCCCTGGGAGTGCCTGATCCGCAGCAGAGACATTTCAGCTCTGTTCACAAGCATAACTGAAGGCGATACTTCAGTTATCGCCATTTTTAAACATTAGGGCATGTTGTACCCCATACTTTTGTTCTATTGCCACTATCTTGTCTTCCAGGTTGCTAATCTGTTCTTCTGTGTTAACTGACCTGCTATGGACGCCTTCTAATGTATTTTTCATTTCAGTTGTTATATTCTTCCTCTATGATTGGTTCTTTATTATACCTTCTAACTCTATAGAAATTCTCTCTGAATTCCTCCATTCTACTCTCAAGCTTGTGGGGCATGCTTTGTGATTGTTACTTTGAATTCTTTATCAGGGAAATGACTTATCTCCATTTCATTAGAGTTTTTCTCCAGGGTTTTTTCTTCTTTCATTTGGGGCATATTCTTCTGTTTCCCCATTTTGTTTGACTTTCTGTATTTGTTCCTCTGAGTTAAAGGAAATAGCTCTTTCTTCCAATCTTGAAAAATTGGTCTTGTGTAGAAGTGGGCACTGTGCAGACTGTGTTCCAGATGGTTTTGGCAAGCTGGCTGGAGTCACGGCAGGGGCATGCAGTCCCTTGTGTGCTGTCTGGCCAAAAGGAGCAGGTTCTGAGTGGGGCATCCTGGTGCACATGTATGTGCATTAGCTCCCCATTGTGCTAGCTGCCCACAGTCAGAATGGAAATGAAGTGGGGGAGCCTGATGTGTGCTCACTTCCCTGTTCTTCTGATCCAGGTGGGGCAGCCCTATGTGCATGCATAGCAGTGCCTCACTAGTTCTGCATTTTCTCCAGAGAAGGCAGCCCTATGTGTGGCTACCTAGAACCCTGCAAGTTCTGCAGTTTCCAGGCAGGGCAGCCCTGGGTGCATGCGGCACAGTGGATGTGTACAGCTGCATCCTGTTGTACCTGCTGGATCAATTTCCAGGTGGAGGGGCCCTTTGTGTGCACACTATGGTTCCTGCTGGACCTAGCTCCAGGAGAGACGGCTGGGGACATACTACAGCAAGCTTGCAGGTTGGCCAGAGCACCTAGATAAAGCTCCCACCCACTACCCAAGAGCAGGAGTAATGTAAACAATGGCACTCACTGGTTCCTTTGGTCCTGGAGAGTTCCTTCAGCACCCAGGAGCCCTCAGAGTTCCCCAACTTTCACTATGCAGTCTCTTTTGTTTGCTGTGCAGAAGCTGTTCACTTGGCCCTGTTATCTCTTAGGAGGAGTTGCTCTAAATATAGATGTATAGTTGATGGGCTCTTTTTTTTTTTTTAATTGGGGAATTGGGGAGGGGGACCAGCCAAGTTATTGTACTTCAATCTTAGTTGTGGAGGGCACCAGTCGCCATCTGGCTGCCTGTCAGTAGCTCATGGCCTCTAAGGTCAAGGTGCTGTGTTACAATCTTAGTTGCTGGTGGGTATAGCCACCATCCCATGCGGGAATCAAACCAGCAGCCTTGTTGTTAAGAGCATGTGCTCTATCTACTGAGCCATCCAGGAGGCAGCTCAGCTCAAGTTGTCAAGCTCAGTCTTAGTTGCAGGCAGGCATAGCCCACCACCGAACAGGCAATCTTGTTGTTAGGAGCACGTACTCTCACCAGCTGAGCCATCCTGCCACCTGTTGGCAGCTCAGTGGTAGCTCAGCTCAGGTGGAGAGTCACTGGCCCATGTGGGAATCAAACCAGCGGCCCTGTTGCTCAGAGCTTGCACTCTTAAGCTAACTCTTAATCAACTGAGCCACTCAGCTGATGCTTGATGTGTTCTTGGGAAGGGGCGACCTCAGCATCCTATGTCACTATCTTGGACCTGCCTCCGATTACTTACTTTCTTGAAGCAATAGTGCTAAAATACTAAAACATTGTGTATGTGTCCCTTTAAAGTTGAACATTTTTATCATGTGAGATTGACATACCAACTACCAATGAATCTAGGTTAATTTTCATTTCTACATGTTTGAATATTTCTATTTTGCTTCTTAGTTCCTGAAGTATTGATTTCCCTCAATAATATTATTTTTTTTTTAAACAACATCAGGTATTGAAAAGTTGCTACAAATTAGGTTAACTTCATTTTCCTGGTAATCTAATAATTTCTTATCAGAAGTTTTATGTTACATAGTGGACACCATCTTGGCGAGTTGACTACTACACTCTATTTTGTTGTTGTAATAGTGGTGGTTGTTACATTCTTGGGTTAATCAGATTCTCCTCTTCCTCAGTACTCCATTACCACTGTTTGAAGGTATAACTCAAGATGACATCACAGTCATGAACCACAGAACTGATTATGATTCCAGTGTGCTCACACCAAGAAATCAAATCAGGGTGCAGCACAGGCAGCAAATTGACTTAAAGACCCAATTTCTGATAAATGCTCCTTGAATTTATTTTTGGACATGGCACACATCTCCTTTTTATTGCTTTGTGATAACCTGATTTAAATCTTAAATGTCTAATGGAAAAAATGTTGTTATTTCTTGTTGTCGTATCCTTCCTGGGTATATAACAAGATTTTTATAATGTTTGTTAGCTAGTAATTAAATATGGAATAATTGATAACTAAAAAATAATTGATTGCATAAATATGTGAGTGAATAAAAAAGTGGGTAAACAAATAATACTACCAATTCTTTAGTAAGTTCCCATTGATCACAGAATGAAAATGTGACTGACTTTCACATGATTGCCTGCAACATCTCACTCCAGCCTACCTGTCCAGCCTCATCTCATATCATTCTCTACTTCATTTATTGGCCCCTGGGCTCCATTCATGACCTTCAAAACCCCAAGTCTTTTCCACATTCAAGCCTTTCACATTTATTTCTTACTTTACTCCTACGCACTTATTTCTGGAAAAATATTCCCACCGCACTTTGCACATATCACTTCTCATTCTCTATATCTCAACTTGCTTATCACCCACCCCCTTAGGTCATCCTCGATCACCCCACCCTTGTTCACTTCACCGGATCTAAACTGGGCTTCTTCAGTGCCCTCCAATTTATCACTTTGCATTTCTTTTTCCTAGTACTCATATAATCTGTAGTTATGTTGCTCATTTAACTATTTTCTAGGTTTTTGTCCACCTTTTTCATGTGAAGTTACAAGTGCTGTAAAGATAGAAACCAATTTTGTCTATTTTATATTTGCAGAGCCTACTACATCAACATTAAATTCCTGAAAGATAAATGGATGAATGAATAATAATATCAGAAAACAGACTATATGCAGGATTGCCTTTCAGTGCCAGATTTCATTGTATTCTGAAGTGTGGTGTGCGTTTGTATATGTATGTGCGCGTGTGTGTGTGTTTCTTCAGAAAAGAATTGGATTTTTAATTTTCCTTGAGTTTTTTTTCTATAAAAAATGAAATTGGGTGATTGGGTAAATGGCTTGCTGTTATTGTGGGTTTAGATATGCTGTCTGGGATTTTAATCTGAACATTCTCAGCTCCTATTACCATTTTCATTAAGCAATATCCCAATCAGGAGGGATATGTAACAGAGACAATAACAAGTATTACACTATCTGTGATTGTCTTTTGATGTCATCCACTAAGAAGTAAGAAAAGCTCACTTGAAATTGAAATGTGAGAAACATTTGGAATCATTAGAAGAATGGCATAGGGGAAAACTGGATTGGGTGGTAGTTTTAGGTCTCTGAGTAATTAGTTATGAATTTTGTGCAAGTCCCTTAACCTCGCTGAGTGTTGGTGCCATTTGTAAAAGTGAAGGTGAGGTATTAGGTCAATGACTTTCAGGCTGTGCTCTGCTGAAGTCTGTGAGTTGTGGTGGGATGTGTAAAGGGACTCCAGCTCTCCAACCCATATTCCAAACAGAGAAACTCTACTGTTATCTGCTTTTCATATTGGAGCACCAAATAAATTTTGATTTTAAAACAGCTATTAATCACTTAAGAACATTTGAAAGGCACTAGAGTTGATTGTTTCACTACCCCATGATAACTTTTTGATAGTATCAAAGATTGTGATTTCAGTTTTTAAAAGAATTAATCAAAACCCTACTCTACGCAAGGGGCTACACAGAATGCTAGACAATGAAGGTTATACATACCATGGCCTATAGCCTATTGAAACTATATTAAAAAGAAAATATATACTAAAAGTTCATAACAATGACATAAGCACTGAACTATAAAGCTCAGAGGAGGGGAAGCTGTGGGACATATGCATAATATATATGCATTGTAAGTTGCATATATTATATATAGATATGCTACTTATATATAACATGTATTAATATAACATATATGCACATATATTTCATATATAACCTAGATGGAAATAATGAGGCAAAATTTGTGTTTAATAGATGTATCTAGTTAATATATAGAACTTTCATCTACCCTCATATTCTGTTCTCCTGAATTATAATGTTTTTACACTATTGATAATTGGAGAGAAGCTACATAATTACTTTTCTATTTGTTATTGTTTTTTACCACTGTGTATGTTAGCATCTTTCTTTACCTTTGTGATGGTGCAGGCAGTAGTTAAGATTTGTAAGGAGACAGATCCAGCAAATATTGCTTTGGTTCATTAAATTGGAATCATTTTACATTGAAAGGTATAAAATGAGATTTAAGCAGATTCCAACAGAAATTTATCAAATTTTTTTTTAAGTAACTTTTTTTTTTTTCAATTTCTGGATCAAGAAGGTATTTCAGGCAGTAATTTATTTCAATAGGATCTCCTAACGGATTCAGAGATTGTCAGCACATTCTAAAAGCCCACATAATGGTGATCTTTAAGGACTGTTTTGTTCATCATATTTCCTCAGAAGAGCTTAGCAGAGTATCTCATTTATAAAGTACTAAATTTTTAATAAGAACATGTAATCAATTATTATAGGAAGTAAACCCCTATTGATAGGAGCTGTCAGTAGTTTAAATTGTGCTGCTAAATATCAATCACATTTTGTCATCAAGTTAGCACTGATTAAATTTACCCTACCAGGTCTAAAACGAAAATAAGAAGATACTGGGTTTTATGAGTGTAGTTATAAAACAGCAATATTTTAGGATGAGCGATCAATGCTAATGGATCTGCAATAAAGGATGAACACATACAAATTCAAAGAAAACTTAAATTTTGAAAAGTCCTTGGAAAAAATGGAAATGCACATTCTAATCTACATACTAGTGTTCAGTCTATCATCTATAACAGAGTTTGGCAAACTTGTTCTGTAAGGGCAAAATGGTACTATTTTTGGTTTGGGGCAGCACATGGCCTGTGTGAGATGGGCTCAGTTCTGCAGCGCTGCCTCTTCAGCTGCAGAGATTGTGTAAATGAATGGGTTCCACAGTGCTCAGTGACACAGAGCACTGGCTTGAACACAAGAGGCCAAAATTTGCGAACCGCTGACCTATACGTCACAAGTGATACTTGTAAATATCTTTGTTTTTCCAATGAACATTGAAAGCTTATTCCTTTTTAGTGGAGGAGTCATAAATATTTTCAAAAGAATCATTTTCAAATTCTCAAATTTGTGTTTAAGAGATGTGTTTAGAAGGGCTGGCCGGGTGGCGCGGTGGTTAAGGGCTGGCTTGAGAAGCCAGCAGCCCCGGTTCGAGTCCCACATATGAGGGCCAGGGACACTGCCCTCAAGAAAAAAAAAAATGTGTTTAGATCATATATAGAACTTTCAAGATTACATTTAAGGCATTAAAATAAAATGGAGATGTTCTAATTTGCCGTACTATAGCAGCAGTTGTCAAATATAATATTTAAGATCCTATTATCATAATTTAACACATGAAATTGATTTCATGTAGTAAACTCCATCTGCACAAATTATACTGAGTTTACCTCTATTGGACAAATATCAATGAAATTTAAGGTGATCTGAGCTTGTAATATTTTTATGAATAATTTTATTAATATTGGTATTTAAAATATTTTATGATAACTGACTTAACAAGTTAGTTGTTTCTTAATATTGGGAGAGTGAACAAAAATTCATGAACCAATAGGGCCGGCCGAGTGGCGTGGTGGTTAAGCTCTGGCTTGGGAAGCCAGTGGCCCCGGTTCGGTCCCACATATGAGGGCCAGTGACACTGCTCTCAAAAAAAAAAAAAAAAAATCATGAACCAGCTTAATTCGAATAATGATATATTCACAAGTCTTAGGTATTACAAACCACTAAGATATGATTAACCTGAAACTGCAACTTAAGTTTGAATTCTCAGCTCAGGGAAAATGTCATTTGCACATTTTATTCATTTTGTACAACTCAATAGTTGCCTATTTTTAAAAGTATGGTAGTGGCTCAATTAAAACATTCACTGTCATGAAATAACTGCTCTTATTTTAATTAAATTGATTGGGATAACATTGATTAATAACATTATATAGATTTCAGGGGTAAAACTTTATAATATATCTGTATACTCTATTGAATGCTCACCACCCAAAATCTAGTCTTTTCATCACCATGTATTTGATCCCTTTTAACCTTTTTGTCCACCCCATACTCCACTTCCCCTCTGGTAACCACCATTATGGTGAATTTGTTTATTTGTGGCTTTTTGTTATATATCACATATTACTGGCATCATGCCATTTTTGCTCATTTACATCTAACTTATTCACTTAGCATAATACTCTTAAGATACATTCATGTTGTCGCAAATGACAGCATTTCATCTTTTCTTATGGCTGAATAGTATGCCATTGTATATATGTACAACATCTTCATTCAGTCATCGATTGAAGGTCACTTAGGCTGTTTCTATGTCTTGGCTGTTGTGACTAATGCCGCAATGAACATAAGGGTATGTATGTCTTTACAAATAAGTGTTACAAAATTTGGGGGTAGACAGGCAGAAGAGAGATTGCTGGGTCAAATGAAAGGTCTATTTTTAAGTTTTTGAGGACCTTTTATACTGTTTTCCACGTAAATTGGCTGCACCAATTTACATTCCCACCAACAGTGGGTGAGGATCCCCTTTTCTCCACATCCTCTCCCAAACTTGTTATTTCTTGTTTTATTGATAATAGCCATTCTAATAGATGTGAGGTAGTATCTCATTGTGGTTTTGATTTGCATTTCCCTTATAATTAGTGATGAGTATCTTTTCATATGTCTGTTGGCCATCTGTATATCATCCTTGGAAAATTATTCAGATCCTTTGCCCTTCTTTAATCAGATTTTTTTTTTATTGTTGAGTTCTTTATGTACTTTGGATATTAGCCCCTTATCAGAGGTATTGTGTGCAAATATCTTCTCCCCTTCAGTTGGTTGATCTTTTGTTTTGCTGATAGTTCCTTTTGCTGTGCAATTTGATGTAGTCCCATTCATTCATTTTTAATTTTATTTATATTTCCTTTGAGGTCTAGTTCACAAAAACCCCCTCTGGCACCAAGGTCTATAAGTTTAGTACCTACGTTTTCTTCTATGTATTTTATTGTTTCAGGGCTTATATTCAAGTGTTTAATCCATTGTATGTTAACTTTTGTGGATGGTGTCAGATAGCAGTTTAGCTTCATTATTTTGCATGCGGCTTTCCAGGTGTCTTAACACCATTTTTGGAAGAGATTTTCCTTTCTTTCTCATATATTTCTGGCTCCTTTGTTAAAAAATTAATTGTCCATGTATATGTGAGTTTATTTCTGAACTTTTTATTCTATTCCATTGGTTTGTGTCTTTCTGCTGATACCATATTGTTTTGATTATTGTAGCTTTCTAGTATAGTTTGAACTCAGGCAGTATGATACCTCTGGCTTTGTTCATTTTTCTCAGGATGACTTTGATTCTTTGGTGTCCTTTGTGGTTCCATGCGGATTTGAGGATTATTTGTTCTATTTCTGTGAAAAATGCCATTGGGATTTTCATGGGGATTGCAATATATCTGTATATTGCTTTAGGTAATATGACATTTTAACTATATTGATTCTTCTAATCCATGAACATAGAATGCCTTTCTATTTCTTTTTCTTCAATTTCTTTCAATGATATCTTGTAGTTTTCAGTGTACAGGTTCTTCACCTCTTTTGTTAAGTTTATTTCTAGCTTTTTATTCTTTTTATTACAATTGTAAATTGGACTATTTTCTTCATTTCTCTGATATTTCAATGTTTTTATATAGGAACACAACAGATTATTGTATATAAATTTTGTATGTTGCAACTTTACTGTACTTGTTTATTGTTTCTAATAGTCTTTTGGGGCAGTCTTTCATGTTTTCTATATATAGAATCATATCTCCGCAAAGAGTGAGCTTTGCTTCTTCTTTCCCAATTTGGATGTCTTTTATTTCTTTCTCTTGCCTGATTGCTCTGGCTAGGACTTCCAGTATTAGGTTGAATAACAGTGGTGAGAGTGGACTTCCTTGTCTTGTTCCTGATCTTAGAGAGAAGTTTAGAGTTTCTCACCATTGAGTATGATGTTATGATATGAGCTGAGGGTTTATCATATATGGCCTTTATTAGGTTGAGGCAATTTCCTATTATACCCATTTTGTTGAGTGTTTTAATCATAAGTGGGTGTTATATCTTGTCAAATGTTTTTTCAATCTATTGATATGATCATACAATTTTTATTTTGTTAATGTAGTGTATTACATTGATTGATTTGAGAATGTTGAACCATCCTTATAGCCCTGGAATGAATATCACTTGATCATGATGAATGGTCCTTTTAATGCATTGTTATATTTGACTTGCTAGTATTTTATTTAGGATTTTTGTATCTATGTTCATCAGAGATACTGGTCTATAATTTTATTGTGTGTTTTCCTTGCTTGATTTTGATATCAGGGTAATACTGGCCTTGTGAAACGAATTAGAAAGTATTTCTGTTCAATTTTTTTGGAAAAGTTGGAGGAAATAGGTATTAGTGTTCTTTGAATGTTTGGTAGATTCACCAGTGAATCCATCTGGCCCAGGACTTTTGTTATGTGGGAGGTTTTGATTACTGTTTCAATTTCCTTGCCAGTGATTGGTCTATTTAAGCTTTTCCAATTCTTCATTGTTCAGTCTAGAAAGGTTATATATTTATAAGAAATTTTTTCACTTCTATGTTATAAAACTTGGTGCATGTAGCCTTTCATAGTATTCTTGTATAATCCTTTGTATATCTGTGGTGTCCCTGTAAATTCTCCTCTTTCATTTCTGATTTTATTTGAGTCTTTTCTCTTATTTACTTAGTGAGTCTAGCCAAAGGTTTGTCAATTTTATTTATCTTTGAGAAGAACAAGCTCTTTGTTTCATTACTTTTTTTCTATTGTTCTTTTGTATTTTAATTCATTTATTTCCATTCTGATTTTAATTATTTTCTTCCTTCTACTGACTTTGGGCTTTCTTTGTTCTTCTTTTTCTAGTTCCTTATGGTGAAATGTTAGATTATTTGAAATTTTTCTTGTTTCTTGAGGTAGGCCTATTCTTTTTTTTTTTTAATGAGATGAATTTAATTACTCAGACATGCTTGGGTGACAGGAATTCCTCTGAGAGGCAAGAGAACTTTTTTTTCTAAGACTAGTTTTTAAAGCAGTTTAGTATCACAGCAAAATGGAGACAAATGTAGAAAGTCTCATATAGAGACTTCTCATATACCACCTCCCTCCGAACATGCATAGCCTCCCTCATTATCAATATTCCCCACCAGAGTGGTATATTTGCTATAGTTGATGAACCTACATTAACACATCATAATCAAAGTCCACAGTTTACATTACAATTCACTCTTGGTGTTGAATATGCTATGGGTTTGGAAAAATATGTAATGGTATGTGTCCATCATTATAGTATCACAGCGAGTATTTACACTGCCTTAAAATCCTCTGGGCTCCACCTATTTATCCCTGTTACCAACCCCTGATCTTTAAGAACCTTTTGAAAATTAAATTTATTGGAGTGACATTGGTTAATAACATTATATAAGTTTCAAGTGTACAGTTCTATAATACATTATCTGTATATTGCATTGTATGCTCACCACCCAAAATTCGGTCTCTCCCACTTTGTCACCATATATTTGACCCCCTTTACCCTCTTCATCCTCCCCCCACTCCCTTTCCCCACTGGTAAGCACCATACTGTTGTCTGTGTCTATGAGTTTGCTTGTTTGTTGTTTTTTGTTTTGTATGTCACATATGAGTGAAATCATATGATTCTATCCTTTTCCATCTGACTTCTTTCACTTAGCATGATACTCTCAAGATCCATCCATGTTGTTGCAAGTGTCAGTATTTCATCTTTATGGCTGAATAGTATTCCATTATATATGGAGGTAGGCCTTTAATGCTATGAAGTGTCTTCTTAGTACCACCTTTGCTGCATCCCCCAAATTTTGGTATGTCATATATTCATTTTAATTTGTCTATCATTTGATCTCTTCTTTTACTTCTTCTTTAGCACATAGTTGCTCAGTAACACGTTGTTTAATCTCCACATATTTGCGGTCTTTCAAGCATTTTCCTTGTAGTAAATTTCCAGGGTCTTACCTCTGTGGTTGGAAAATAGGCTTGGTATGATTTCAGTCTTCTTAAATGTGTTGGGACCAGTTTTATGCCCAAACATATGGTCCATCCTTGAGAATGTTCCGTGTGTACTTGAGAAGAATGTGTATTCTATTTTTTGAGGATGGAAAGTTCTAAAATGATCAATTAATACCACTTGGTCTAATATGTCATTTAAAGTAGGTATTTCCTCCTTGATTTTCTGTTTGGATGTTCTATCCATTGCTGTCAATGGGATATTCAGGTTCCCTACTATAATTGTATTTTTGTCAGGTTCTCCCTTCAGATCTATTATCAATTGATTTATATGGTGTGGTGCTCTCAGGTCGGGTGTACATATATTTATAAGTGTTTCATCTTCTTAATTGTCCCTTTATCATTATAAAAAGTCCACTTTTGGGCCGGCCGAGTGGCGCAGTGGTTAAGAGCTGGCTTGGGATGCCAGTGGCCCCAGTTCGGATCCCACATATGAGGGCCAGTGACACTGCCCTCTACAAAAAAAAAAAAAAAAAAAGTCCACCTTTGTCTCATTACCTTTTTTACCTTGAAATCTCTTTTGAACTGCTACACCCATTTTACTTTGGATGTCATTTACCTGAAGTATCATCTTCCACCCTTGCACTTTGAGCATATTTATGTTTATCTTTGGAGCCTAGATGAGTCTCCTGTAGGCAACATATATTTGGGTCTTGTTTTTTAATTCCTCTTGATGCTCTGTGCCTTTTTATTGGTGAATGCAGTCCATTTACATTTAGGATGATTATTGATATATGAGGGCTTACTACAGCAATTTTATCTTTTGTTTTCTGGTTGCTCTGTATCTTCACAGTTCTTTTGCCTGGTGATTCTACCTGCTATTTTAATTTGGCAGTTTTCTTAGATTCCCCCCCGCCCCACCCCACACCCCCCTTTTTTAATGTTTCATGTCTAAGGTCTGGATTTTTGTTTTGTGGTTACCATCAGGTTTATGGAAAATGTTTCAACATTTCTTGTAATGGAGGTTTGTGATGACAAATTCAGCTTTTGTTTTCTGGAAGAGTCTTTATTTCTCCATCATATCTAAAGGATAACTTTGCTGGATATATTATCATTAATTCATGGTTCCTCTTTCAATATTTTTAATATTTATTTCTACTCTCCTGTCTTGTAACTTTTCTGCTGAGAAATCTGATAATAATCTAATAGTGTTTCCTTTGTAGGTTATATACAGCCTTTTCACTGGTTGCCTTGAGAATTCTTTGGCACTGAGTTTTGACTGATAACATGTGTCTTGGAGAATGTTTTTTTGAATTCATGTAATTGTTTTGTTAGTTTTTTCTATTCTAAACTCTGGGTCTTTCCCTAGACTTGGGAAGTTCTCATCAAGTATTTGAGTAGGTTCTCTGCTCCTTTCTCTCTGTCTTTTTCTTCTGGTATAACTATTATCCTTAGGTTATACATTCTAATGTAGTTACAGTTATAGCAGAGTTCTTTTTATTATTTGGTTTTGGTTTTGAAACTCTTAATTTACTCTCTTCTTCTTCTTAGGTCATTTCTGTCTTCAAGTTCCCTACTTCTTTCCTCCATCTGGACGCTCTATTTTCAGTGCTCTCTACTTCATTCCTCATCTCATTTAGTAGTTCTTCAGCTCCAGAATTTGTTTTCTTTTTTATAGTTTTAATCTCTTTGGTAACATACTCCTTTTGTTCCTGAGCTCATTGATCTGCCTTTCTGTTTCTTGTATATTGTTGAGTTTCTTCACAACTAATCTTCAATTCTCTGTTACTTAAATCACAGTCTTCCATGACTTTGAATTTGGTTTCTGGAGACTTCATTTTCTTTCTGTGCTCCAAGTTACCTTGGTAGTTCATGGTTTTTAATGTTTTTCTGCATATTTGAGATAGTAATCTCTTTTCTTATTAAAGTACTGTTTGCTATCAATAGTTCAGCAGATTGATAGGTAGCATATTTTCTTTTGTTTTCATCCTACCTGCACTAATTTGCACCTCTGAGATCTTGGTAAAGCGGGATAGCTTAAGTTATAGAAAATGCTGTGTACCCATTCGTGTGGTGAGTGTCCCATCTGTGACCAGTTTTCTTCCTTTATGGGGCATCATCACTGTGGTAAGAAAGTGGTTTTGCAGACTCTCAGAACTCCTTTCCTTTTTCCACCTTGTTTTTGGCTTTACTGGTCTCTGCCAGGGCATGGGGGAAGAGCAGGCAAGTTTGTGATCACAGCACCTTGCCCCTGATCCAGGCTTTTGGCTCTTGTTTACATCTTCTTAGCCACCTTTGTCCAGTCCTGCTGCAATTGGGTGAGGGGAGGAGATGCCTTTTCCAAGACGCAAATTGCTTCTTCTCCATTATACTCCAGGCTGTAGTGAGAGAACTGCAGCCTGACTCAGCTCCTGCTACAATGATCACAGGAGCCATGGTGGGTGCTCAACTGCATCTGTAGCCACCATCCCTCTCCTTCCCACTGTCCTGCCTCCTCTGCCTGTTCCAATACACCCACCTTCAGATATCCTGATGCATGGATCTTCCAGGTGTGTAACAATGGAGTCTTCTCAGTCTGCCATGACGCTTACGTCAACTTCCCAAATAGCTTTCCTTAGAAATGTCTCCTCCGACTACACAGAGTCGTGTGGGTTAGTAGAAAATTGCACTGGGCAGGTATTAGGAGACTTGGTTACCAGTCCCAAAGTGCTAATAGTCAATTAGAGCTGAACAAATTGGTTGACCAGGACACATTAATTTACTCTTTTGTAGTGTAGGAATAGTACCATTCACCTGAGTTATGATGATATATTGTATTAATAAGTATGAAAGTCCCTTGTAAGTTATCAAATATTATATAAAAGTGATGCAAATATACTTTCTCTTTCAATGCCAGGAAAGACAGTAAGCATTACTGCTTCTAAATTGTGGCTTAAGATTATGTTTTACTTTGTTTGGTAGAGAGAGTAGAAAGTCCTTTTTAAATAATTATTTAATTATGTTTGTGGTCTTTTTCCTCTTTCTCATAATGCTTTTAGCTTGTTTAAGCTGAATGATTGGGCACCAAAGTGTGTCCCACAGTTTGAAATATAAGTATGATGCAATTAGACGACATACATATATTTATCAACACATTTCACAGGGATTTCAATGAAGTATGACCATAAGTATGCAATGGATGGGACAAAATCACAACAGGCAACTTTATTTGTAGAATCTGATCCAAAAATTTAAAAAATAAATAAATAAATGGAGCTGAATCTCTATTGTTAGTATACAAAATAAACCAGGAAAAATTAAACAAACAAAAAATACATCAGCACTTACCAGGGGATCATTTAAATGAATTTGCAAATGTTCTGATTAGGGAAACATGTGATTTTACAACACGGGAAACTTCTTTTAACAACCATAAACTTAAATGCACTGCACTGTAGGTCACCTAGACTAGCTAGCAAGAATAAGCAAAGTGATAGGTCCAAAAGGCAACCCCCCAAACACTTTCCTCAGGTGGAGACTTTGGTAATTGTCTGTGGTAAAAAAACAAACAAACAAAAAACCAAAATGAAACGCCAACAACTCCTGCTCTTCATCATGTTAGATGGTCATTTCGTCCACTTTTCACCTGCGATGATGAGTCCATTTTAAATACTTCAGTTATTATGAAGACACTCCAAATCAACAGAACAGCAGACACTTCCATTCTGTGCATCAAGACACAAGCATCAAAATTTGAGACATGGGATATAAATTGATTAGCAATGTGAACTTTTACATACAAATGAGTGTCTACATTTTGAGACAAATTCCATGAATGCTATAGAAAAGTGCTAAATAAAAAGTGGAAAGGAAAGGAAGAAAGAACTTCTGAGACCCTCCAAGTTCCCCCTTGCTGGGTTCTGCTGGCAGCACAGTTTCATACCCCTGTCTGAGCTCAAACCATGTTTGGTACTTAATCTCTGTATGTCCAAGTTGTTGACACAATTTATTCACTGGACTTAATCCAAATAAGATTCTTTGCAAAAATAATCCCTGAAAGATAATTTGCCATTTAAAAAAAAAAAAAAAAACTAATCCAAAGTACCCCAAGAACCTGAAGGCAACTCCAAAATAGGTTCCAGAAAGGTGGCTTATTAGGAATATAGTGTCTCTCATGGTGACTATGAAGGGAACAATCAATTACATGCATTAATGTAAATATTCCCTTGTAACACTCCCCCCCACCCCTGCAAATAAATCTCAAACCTAATCTCACAGAAAATACTCAATAACACAGGTTTCCATGTTTCCTGGTCACTTTGTTTGCTGGGCTGAATGTACACATGGGACCATGACTCTTTTGCTGTATGAAGTTTGATATTATCCTTTTACTATTGGGGCTGCATCTTAAGATGGTACTCTCCAGAAAAGAGAAAAAAAATCCATATTAATAAGAGCATACAAAGACAAGTTGGAAACTTTCTATTGTTGCCTGAAGCTAAGGCAGGATTTGATAGAACCAAATAGACTAGTTTCTTTAACGAGCTTAATCATAGGAATCTTAAACAGATGTCAGGCAGAGATTTGACATTGCCTCACCCTTGCTTCCAGTCAGCTATAGTCATAGCTCTTCAAAAGCCTGAAGGGAGAAAGGGGTCAGTATTCAATTTTAAAGACATGAGGATGCCTCATGGGAACTCCTCCAAAAAGAAAAATAATCACAATTAAATCATGCAGCAAGAGTGTCAGGTCCCTGTTTTAGGCACCCTGATAATTAAAGCAAACAGCCTCATAGAGCACTTTTTTCTAACATTGATAATTTCATGAAAGAGCTTAACAATTTCCAGGGTGAAAACAGAAGTCTTTTTTTTTCTTTCTTTCTTTTTAATATACAGGTCAAAATAACTGAAATCAGCAATAATTGGGTCTGATGTCAAATTGTTAAATTCTGTAGTTTGAAGGCAAGAGAGAGGACTATTTTAGTCCATGTTCATTTGGAATTTTATGCACAGTGCAGCTATGATCTATTCAGACTTATTAACCTCTTGGGAGAAGTAAATGCTGCCTGGATTTCCATCATGGACCTAGCACCTATGCATTCAGAAATATCATAAGTGGGTCTCTTGCAAGCATTCTCTGCCAAATGTTCCAGGCATGGTTAGTCTCAGGACACCCATTACCTTGCATTTACAGGTTGTGCAGGGGGATCCAACCATTGTCCACACTGAGCCGCTAAGTCTTGAAATGCCATAGCTGTCCAGGCAAGTTTTCCTGATGTCATAGGCGATGTTATCAGCCAGGCAGGGGTCACTGACACAGCGGGGACAACACTCCCCTTCCAAGATGGCTGAGTACTCACAGTTTAAATTGGGGCAAGTGAGTGGCCAACAATCTACCTCTCCTTCCTGTGGAGAGAAAACCAAAATGCCATTCTAGTCAGGCACAGTTTTGTTACTAAAGTCCCAGAGTGGAGAGAGGGCACTGTTCTTCTCATGTCTGTCCTCCATGACTGTTTCTACTCTGGCACCATTATGGGTACAATGCACTTCCTGCTTGAAGCTACTACAGGTATTACCACCTCCTGCAGGGTGCTTTCGATGACTGTCCACATTGCAGCCCCTGAAATAGTTAGGTCACTTCTCTGTGTCAATGGCAGCTTATAATTAACTCATTTCCACATGAAGTTTTGAGTGTTCAGGTTTGGGGTTTATCTATATCTCTCCCTGATGCTTAGCACAGTTTTGGTCAATGAATGCTAATCAAATGAACAACTAAATGAAAAGATGGTAAGGTACTGGCTGGTGTATAAAAGGAAACGCATGTCTTTTAAGGTCAAAGGGAAACCTGAAGCACTGTAATATTTCAACAATGTCATAAACGGAGCTGCTAGTATCAAATTTAAAGTTGGGCAAATTAACAGAACCATTTCATACTAGTTTTGAATGTGCTGTGTAGCTAGTGGACGTCATATTACAGTTCAGTTGGAGCCTCCACATGTCTCAGAATCTGGCCACTGAGGCTCCACTGAGCTGCTCCTAGTAGAATAGTTTCTCTATGCTGCCCCTTCTGTTATCTTGACATTCATTATAATTTATGCAAACTCATGTCTAATTATTCGGTCAGCTTCACAAGGTTATGGCCTTTGATCAGATTCATGATAGACCATTTATATCATGCTCCCCATTATGGCATCCAGAATCTGGCACATGCAAACTCTCAATGAATATTTATTAACTATGACCCACATTATTCTTAAATAATTAAGTTATGTGTTCAACTGCTTCAGTTTTTCCCATGAAATATTAAACTTAGGGGCTGAAGATGGAAGAGGATACATTTTTGAAATTCTGTGATAATTTCATATCTAAAATTAATACCAATTCTTCTGAATGATAGTGGCTTCTTGAAAAAGAAATGAAATTTCCCTGATATGGAAGCTAATTCTATACTTATATTGAATTTGTCCCTGGATGGGAGTTTGAAAAAAAAAATGGTTATGGTTTTAATTTATCTGAGTTATCTTCTTCAATACTAGGAATGATTAAGAAGGATATATCTATTAAGATTATCTGCACATTCACCAGGAGATTTTAGAAAATCCAATAGAAATTTAGAGGGTAATTTCTCTGAATATTGTTTTCATACAGCATCCATAGACTGAATCATTCATTTCAGCAAATGTTTACTATGAAATGCAGGTAATAGTGTCCATTACAAGTTGATTTAGCTATGATTTAGTTCCATTAGTTATGCATGACTCCACATAGATGAAACATCATATTCACTATGATAATGTGTCCTAACAGTCTTTGCATCCTTAGAAATATTTGTTTGTGGTACAATTTGAAACAGTAAGAACCAGTCCAGAGAAAAGGTTTAATTTCTGGACCTATCTTAAATCTGATTATACTATTAGTATCCCTATATCAAAATCCAAAATAAATTTCATTTTTTCAATATGAAGGTTTGGCATCTGAAACATGTTTTTCAATCCAGGAAATATTAACAATAGTACTTAGTGTGCATTAAGTGCCTCCTATGTGCCAAGTACTATACTGGTCCTTCACATATATTCTCTAATCTTTATAACAGCCCTAATAAGTAGGTATTCATTCATTTGTGTACATTGAAGAATGATTAGTGAAATATTGGAACTTGCCTAAGTTAATTACAAGGAGCTAGCACATGGGAGAACCAGGATTGAATTCTAGATCTTATGACTCAATCCCTGATATTTCTACTATGTTACTTTATTCTCCTATTGAAACCTTTAATGGTTATATCCCAAAAATGAAAGACTTTGTTCTATAAGAACTACAAGTCTTGGTCAGGGCTTTGTATCATGCAGGGGTTTTTCTTGATCTAGATTTGCTATTAAGTGGCAGTAGTAAGCTAACATAACTTGGGTGGAATGTTCTTTTTGTCTTGCACAGTGTTTTACATAGTAGAATCCGAATGTCTTCAGGCAGAGCATATGCCCCTTAGTTAACAACAGAACCCACAATTCCCTGCATAGGATTACAGTGGGGAACTAAAGCCCATAGGCAACTGCATTTGTAACCCACAGTAAAAGCTAATACCCTCTAAAGGATGCTGACATACCAGACACCTGCACTGCTGGCAGCTGTGAGTCCAATTGTCTCCACTGCGATAGAGCTTGTGTCCATTTTGATCTAAACATTGACTTGTGACCCTGGTGTCACACTCTGGGCAACAGAACAGGTCAACACTTGGATTCTGGCAATCACAAGCTGTCCGTCGGCAGAAGATCTTCCCGTCCTGTTTAGAAACGAGGTTAAGGCGGTTTCATCATGAGGGAAACAATAAGATATATGCATCGTGAAAACCAAACCTTTACTTTAGAGAGCACATAGGAAAGATTTCTTTGAGTCAAAGTACTCCCCTGTCCACATCCTATTTTCTCAAAACAGATGCACACACGTGCTTTCACATACAGACACCCTGTCTTTCCATGACTTTGCCTGTAGAGCAGCCCAAGTAACAATGGAGACATTTACAAGTTTCAAAAAGAAGTCAATATGTTCTTTGAAACTTTTTTTTTTCTAAATATTTCCTAGAAAGCCTATTTCTAAGTAAAATTATAACTTAACTGGGCAGGTAAAATGAATATGTGATCAAGAACTCATTTGAGTGAAAAATCATACTACTGTACTTTTCCCAGTTCATAATGATAGCACCTAACATGTTCAAATGAATTCATTTAATTTTATCTCTATCTTAACTCTGAGAGGAAGTCTGAGTGTGCCCTTTTACAGAAGAATTAACTCAGGCCCAGAGAGGCTAAATGATTTATCCAGTATCACAGAGGTGGTGATTCTCTAAGCAGCATCACCAGCTGTTCTGGTTTCAAAACAACTTTTCTTCTACCAGACAGCCTTTAGGTTGTTTATTACAAGGGGCTAAAATCAGGTGCCACTTGGAGGTAGTTCCACACGTTATAAGCACAGTACAATTTCTGCAATAATGGCCTTGAAATTATAAAGGTACTGTATAATGGTACTTATAAGGAATTGAAGGTCAACAGCATTCAAACATAAAAACTTGTTTACCTATCAGTTGTTCACAGTAACTTCTTATCTCAGATAACTAAGAAGTTGAAAATGTAGGGTGAGAGCTGTGGCCACCATGTAAATACTCATGCCTTGTTGAGTATTTACAAAGCCAAAGAATCTCAGGGTTAGCCAGACCTTAAAGGACTCATAACAAAACCTCTTTGACCTATACTTTAATCCTTTCTAGAGCAACCATATTCAAAAATAATCAAGCCTTGCTTGGAGCTCTCCAGCCTTGAGGAACTAATCACTATGAAAGTCATGCAAGATATATATCTCTGCACACGTCTGAATGTTAAGCACTGGACTTCTTGTTGTCTCTCATCATTGATCCTTGTTTACATCTTTGGTAATCACAGAACCCCCAAACCCTTTGTAACATTTCAACTTGTCTGAAGACAGACTTTAAAATCTCCACTGAATCATCTCATCTCTGGATTAAACATCTCTAATTTTTTGACATGTCCTCATACTTTTGAATCCTTTTACTGTTATAGTTTCCTTCTTCAACAGTTCTGACTATTGCCAATAAGAATAATGATCTGCCATAATATTAACACTTGTTTTGTGCCATAAATTGTGCTAAGCTTCTCAACGCATTATCACACTTAATCCTGATAATTTTGTGGGGTAGAAATTCATATCTCCATTTATCAAAAATGGTAGCTGAGTTAGAGAACTAAATATAATCTTCAGTAATGGTCTGACCAACACAGAGTGAAGTGGGACTCATGGTTACCTTGTCTTTAGTACTGTACTTTTTTTTTTTAATGCAACCTAATTCCAATATTTACATTCTTACTCTGATTATATCCTAGTGTTGACTTACATTGAGCTTAATGAAGACTAAACCCCAATTTACCCCATCCCATCTTGTGTAGTGAGTAGTTTGGGGGCAGCAAGTGTAAACTTGTTTATCCATATTATATTTCACCTTGTTAGATCCATTTCATCTCTCCTGTCACAATCATTTCTGAATACTGTTTCTGTCATCTACCATAGTTTGCCCTTCTTCACAGCTTAGAGACATCTGCAAACTTGATGGACCTGCCATCACCATCTTCATCAGCTTCACAAATAAGAGTGTTGAATAGGATAGGGCTTGTTGAGATAAGCTTACTGTCAACTAAAGTGGAAATCTTTGAATGCTTTACATTCTCTAAACAGAGTACAAAGGACACATGCTAGCTATACATATAATAACAGGTTGAAAAATGCTTTCCCTCAAATTCTTGCATTGGCTCGATTACTATAAAAAAAATGACATATAATAAGGAGTGACAACAGTATTATGGCAGAGTGAGAAGACTTCACTATTTCTCCCCTTAAATTGACAACACATTGGATAGCTGTGACTCCACAAATGATCGCTTGCTGAACATACAAACACACCTGATCCACTCATTGGGACATCTGAAGGTGGGTGTATTGGAACAACTAGGATGGAGGAAGGGCAGTCGCTGCAAATGCAGTTCCCTGTCCATCGTGTCTCCACCAAGTATGGTAGTGGGGAAGGAGTTTCCATCCTGGAAAAGGCATCTCCCTTCCTTCCCCATCGTGGCACAACTTGGTTAGAGGTGGCTGGAAAGCTTTAAACAAGAAGTTGGAGCTGACAGGTGTAACTAGGAGGAGGAGCAGGACTGCAAGCTTGGGATTCTGCTTCCTCTCCCTTACAGGCTCTGGCAGAGCCTGGCAAAGCCAAACACACAGCAGAACCTGGGAACTTGAAAAACAGGTTCTCCACCACATTCCACTACCACTGTGGTAGTGCCCGTGAATGAGGCTTTCTGGTCACAGAGGTGACACCCATCATAAGAGTGGGAACATAGTATAGTCCTTAACCAATGGTATGGAGCTTTACTGAGATCCCAGAATTGCAAGTAGTGCAAGGAGGAGAATAAGACACTAAACAAGAAAAAAGTACCCTATCTATCAACCTGCTGAATTGTTGAGCAAAGTGGTATCTACACAAGAAAAGAGAGCATTATCTGAAACGTGCAAGACAGAGAAACAATCCATCAAACCACGAACAAGCAAGGTAACAAGGGAACTAATAAAATGTCTCCAGAAACCAAATTAAAAGTCATGGAAAACTGTGATTTAAGTGACAGAGAATACAAGATGGCAGTTATGAGGAAACTCAATGTTATAGAAGAAAACTTAGAAATGATTTTCAATGAACTCAGGAATAAAATAAATGAACAAAAGGAGTACTTTACCAAAGAGATGCTGGAAATGAAGAACTCAATAAATGAGATGAGGGATGCATTAGAGAACACTGTAAATACAGCAGTCCAGAGGGAAGAGAGAATTAGCGAACTCAAAGATATAAACCTAGAAATGAGTCAGGAGGAAGGAGACAAATAACAGTATTAAAAAATAATAAAGAAAAAAAATCTATGAGAACTATGTGACTACATTAGAAAGGGCAACCTAAGCATAATTGGTATACCAGGGGAAAAAAGAAACAGAAGCTACTCAAATAAATAATTGATGAGACCTTCCCAAGCTTAGGGAAAGAACCAGAGTTTAGAATAGAGGAAGCTAACAGAAACATAATTATAACATTTCAAAAAGATCTTCCCCAAGACACATATTATCAAACTGTCAAAAATCAATGACAAAGAATTCTTAAGGCAGCCAGTGCAAAAAAAACTGTTACCTACAAAGTAAACACCACTAGATTATCATCAGATTTCTCAGTAGAAAAATTACAAGACAAGAGAGAGTGGAAGTAAATATTAAAATTATTAAAAATAAAAATAATGAGCCAATGATAACATATCTGGCAAAGTTATATTTAGATACGAAGGAGAAATACAGGCTCTCTCCGACCAACAGAAGCTAAAAGAATGTGTCACCACAATGCCTCCATTACAAGAAATGTTGAAAGGAGCTCTTATACCAGAAACAAAATGACAAAAGTATACAAAACTTTGAGTAAGATAATCAACAGATAGACAGAAGCAGCAGGAAACTGCAAATCTACTTCTGAATAGGTTATTAAACAACTATAAAAGTTAAAGGGTGAAAAGGACATTAAAATGATAACTACAGCAATTTGGTAACAAATGCATAGCATAAAAAGCAATAATGTAACAAAATCATAAAGAGAAGAGGAAAAGAACTAAGTAGGTACATGTGAATGAACATAAGAAGCAATCAGAAGAAAAAGGACTATTGTATGTATGAGACATTTTACACAAACTAATGGTAACCATAAAACAAAATTTCAGAGCTGAGACATGACACATAAGAAAAGAGAAAAATGGAGGGAAAAAAAAAATCAAGAAAACTTCCAAACTAAAACATTTGACGGGATTTAAAATAAAAACAAAAGATAAACTGACTGTAGTAAGTCTTCATATGTCAGCAGTCACCCTAGATGTAAATGGACCAATATCAGTCATCAAAAGGCATAGAGTAGTAGGATGAATGAGATAAACAAGACCCAGCAATATGTTGCAAATCATCTCAGTCCTAAAGACAAACAGCTCAAAGGCCAGGGATAGAAGATGATACTTCAAGCAAATGGCCTCTAGAAAAACAGGTGTAGCAATGCTTACATAAGTGAAAATAGACTTAAAGATTAAAAAAAGGAACAAGAAACAAAGATGGACATTTAATAATGATAAATAAGATAATTAACCAAGATGACATAACACATCAGTATATACGCACCCAACCTGAGAGCACCACAATATATAAAACAATTACTAACAGCCCTAAAGGGAAAAACTGACAAAAATGCAATTATAGTAGCATACCTCAATACCCCGTTGACAGCAATGGATATATCAACCAAACAGAATGTCAATGAAGAAATATTGGCCTTAAATGACACATTAAACTAAATGGACTCAATTGATCATTTAAAACTTTCCATTCCAAAATGACAGAATATACATTCTTCTCAAGTGCACATGGAACATTCTCAAGGATAGGCCAAATGTTGGGGCACAAAACTAGTCTCAATAAATTAAAGAAAACTGAAATTATGCAAAGCATATTTTCTGACCACAAGAGTATGACAAGAAATTTACTACTTGAAGAAAGCTGGCAAAACAACAAATATGTGGCGACTCACTAAGGAAAAACGAACAGACAATAAAGAAAAAAAGAAAAGAAAATTAGAAATGAAAGACAAGTTACAACAGACACCACAGAAATACAAAGGATTATACAACAATACACTAAAGGCCATATGCATCAAATTTGATAACTTAGGAGAAATGGAATAATTCTGAGAAATACATAACCTTATTAGGCTGAATCATGAAGAAATGGAAAAATCAAAACAATAATGAAAACCCTCCCAAAAAACAAAAGTCCTGGACCAGATGGCTTCGCTGGCAAATTATTAAACATTCAAAGATTTAATACCTATCCTTCCCAAAGTCTTCCAAAAAATTGAAGAGCAGGGATACTTCCTAATTCCTTTCACAAGGATAAAATTACCGTGATACCCAAACCAGAAAAGGACAGCAAACAAATAAAAAAATTACAGGCCAATGTCTCTGATGAACATAGATACAAAAATCTTAAGCAAAATATTAGCAAAATGAACACAACAATGCATTAAAAGGATCATCTATCATGGTCAAGTGAGAGTCATTCCAGGGATGAAAGGATGGTTCAACATTCACAAATCAATATGATACACTACATTAACAAATTAAAGTAAAAATCATATGAGTATATCAATAGATGCCAAAAAGCATTTGACAACATACAACATCCACATATGATTAACATTCTCAATAAAATGAGTATAGAAGAAAACCTAATAAAGGCCATATGTGACAAACCCTAAGCTAAATACTCCTTGGTGAAAAACTGAAAGCTTTTCTCCTAAGATCAGGAATAAGACAAGGATGCCTACTCTCACTATTGTTATTCATCTTAGTACTGGAAGCTCTATCCAGTGCAATCAGGTAAGAGAAAGAAATAAAAGACATCTAAATTGGGAATGAAGATGTAAAACTGTCACTTTGTTGCATAAATTATGATTCTATATGTAGAAAACCCTTAAGATTCTACCATACGACAATTAGAAACAATAAGCAAATACAGTAAATTTGCAGGATGCAAAATCAATATACAAAAATCTGTTGTGTTCCTGTATAAAAACAACAAAATATTAGAAATAGAAATGAAGAAAACAGTCCTATTTACAACTGCAACAAAAGGAATAAAAAGCTAGGAATAAACTTAACAAAAGAAATAAAGGAGCTACCTATACACTGAAAACTACATTGTTGTAGACATTGTTGAAAGAAATTGAAGAAGGCACAAAGAAATGGAAAGATATTTTGTGGTCATGTATTAGCAGAATTAAAATTGTTAAAATGGCCATATTATCTAATGCAACATTCAGATTTAATGCAATCCCCATCAAAATCCCAGTGGCGTTTTACAAAGAAACAGAACAAAAATTCCTCAAATTTGTGTGGAACCACAAAAGACTCCAAAGAGCCAAAACAATCCTAAAGAAAAAGAACAAAGCCCAAGGTATAATACACCCTGGCATCAAACTATACTAGAAAGTTACAATAATCACAACATTATGGTACCGACAGAAACATAGACACACAGGTGAATGCAATAGAATTGAGAACCCAGAAACAAACTCACACATATATGGGCAACTGATTTTTGACAAAGGAGCCATAATCATACAGTGGAGAAAGGAAAATCTCTTTAATAAATGGTGTTGGGAAACCTGGAAAACCATATGCAGAGGAATGAAACTAGACTGTATTTGTGTATTTTTACTTATTTTTTTTTTTTGTAGGCAGCATACAGGTATGTCTTGCTTTGTTATCAATATGCTTTAGCTAAAACTTATCACTTTAAACCTAATTTTGTTTGTTTATTTATAGTAGATGTCTACTTCTTTATTTACACTGTATACTGTACCCCCCTTTCTTGCTTTATTTGCTTTTGAAAACTTTTTTTTTCCATTATCTTACTTTCTCTTATTTCTGGGACTACAATTACATATATTTTCATCCTATTGATATTGACTCATAGATCACTGATATTCAATTTAATTTTTCAGAATCTTTATATTTCATTTCAAATAATTTCTATTGCTATATATTCAGGGCTATTAAGATACTTTGCTTGTGTAACCATTACCTAAAATAACTCCTGAGGGGTTTACATTAACTAACAGAAGATAAGAAAAGTAATGATAGCTACAACATGACACCATTTGGTCAGCTCCATTGCAGAGGGCACAATATTATTCCCCCCAAGTCCACAAAGACCAGGCCTCAGGAGCCCACACAGCTAAGTCCATGAACAACATCAAACACAGCAACAGATTCTTTTAGAAGAGGTTACTATACGACAGGCAGTGAGACCCAATCAGGTATTTCCCTATGTACGATTAAAGGATGACTAAGTGAACAATCTCCAGGGTTAACGCAAAATAAAGCAGTTTCACATCTCATCAATTATGTGAAAATGCCAAATAGGCCACACTTAGTCTATAACATTTTCAGAACAATGGCTATATTCATTTTGGCTTTAAATTACAGGGTAACTGTCAAGGATATCATTTTTAATAATGAAAATGTCACAGGTGGCTCCATTCATACAAAGAGAATGCCATTATAAAACCTCAGCACACAGAGCACAACTGTACTAGAATCCAAATTTGGCAGGAGAATGAAGCCAACTGATGGTGAGCAACCCTTCTTGCCATAGATGTCTGGGGCCATTCTCCGAGCTTGTCCTCTATCCCAGCTGGAGTGGTTAGAACAATCCCCACGTAAGTGCCAAGATGTATTTTCTCACCCTCTACCATAGGAGCTAAATGCTTTTATGCAGTTTTATATGAAAATTCAGCTATAAACAACTAATAAATATAACATTTAAATTGCTTTTGAATTTTAAAAAGCAGGAACATACACTTTCCTAGAAAATAAAAAACTAATTCTTATTATGCCTTGGAAAATTATAGATTTTATAATATAAATTACATGTTTTATTATTGAATAGTTAACACATTGATCATATACTCCAGATTCCATAATATCATTATTTTTCTTTCTGCTGTAGTTTCAAAACTTTTAAATCGAGAGAGTGGACTTCAGTAAAATTATGTACATTGAATAATACAAGTAATATAAACCAGCGTTCGGCAAACTGATACCCAGAGTCCAAATTCAGCAAGTCACTTGTTTCTATGAATAAAGTTTGTTGGAAAATAGCTTCATTTACATATTGCCTACAGCTGCTTTCACATTACAGTGTCAGAGTTGAGAATTTGAGACAGAAACCTTACAGTGTGCAAAGCCCATTTGGCCCTTGACAAAAAAGTTTCTGATCCCTGATATAAAGTATAAAATCAGGAGCGGTACTCTAGACTCATCTGTTCTATCTTCTCACATACAAATACATTGGGCTGTAATATCCAATCCTTTTACAAAAGGTTCATTTTGCTTCAGGTTACTCTCCACAATCTAGTCAATTAGCCTTCTCTAATTAGCACCTAAGGTTGAAAAATTTTAGCAGTCATTTAATCCAACTGTCTTATTTTAATGAGGAGGAAACCAGGTCCAGAGAGAGGAAATGACTTTTTCACATAGTAAATTAATAAAAGAGGAGCTAGGCCCCAATCTGGATGTTTATCATAATGATTTTGTATCATGAGGAGGCTAGAGGGTAGAAAAAAATGATTTCAGACAAACTGAGATCAGAAGCATTCTTGGGGCAATGATTCTCAAAGTGTAGTCATCTGACCAATACCATTAGAATCTCCTGGGAACTAGGCAGAGATGCAAATTGTTGTGCCCCAACCCAGAACTACTGAGCCATGGAGTCTGAGGGTAAGTCAGTGATCAAAGTTTCACAGCCCTCCAGGTAACTGTGGTGCAAGGGAAAGTTTGACAACTACTGACAGAGAATCAAAGTGCCCCATCAATTGGGTAATTAGCATAGTATAACCCTCAAGAGCTTCTGTGATGAAAAGGCAGGGATTGGAATAGCATAGTAGGAAATTGACATTGGGGGAATGGACATGGAGGCCCTGTTCCTTGACAGAACTCCTAGAGTTTCGAGGGCGAATGAAACCATCCAATATATTCATGTTTCAAAGAAAAAGGAAACACAGTCTTAGGGCTTGCAGAGCCAACTCCTACTATCAAGAACACTCTTGGCATGGGGTGGCCAATTAGCTCAGTGGGTTAGAGCGCAGGCTCATAACATCAAGGTTGCCGGTTCGATTCCCACATGGGTCAAGGAGCTGCACCCTCCACAACTAGATTGAAACAACTACTTGACTTGGAGCTGATGGGTCCTGGAAAAACACACTGTTCCCCAATAAAAATTTCTTAAAAAAACAAAACACACTAGGCAGAAAGGTATTGATAATGCTGCTGGTTAGATTCAGAGAGCAAAGCAAAGCATTTTTATGAGTAAATTGCAGGATTCCAGAAAGCTACTCTACCCTGGCACAGTTTGTTCTTTACGAGTAAGTGCTGAGAATGGCAGGACTATTTTACTGTCAGCTCCCTGCAGACAGGGTTATGCTCTCCTTGCCTGAAGGAAGTGGATGGACCCCACCATGGCCATCTTCTTCTGTTTCTGTGCAGAGTCTTATATGAGGCCAGGGGAAATGGCCCGAATTCCAGACAACCTTGTGGCAAAAGTCTTTCCAAACTGCCATAGCAATTTGGCCCTGACTTTATTATAACATGGTAGGTGACTGGTTATTGTATGCATTTCCTACCAATCTGTACAATCTCTGTAAACTCAAGACCTGGTATTGCTGAGGTCTTCAGTACCATAAGTCCCCAGCTTAACGAACATTCAAGTTGCAAACTTTCACAGATACAAACGGACCTCGCATTACGAACATTCGTAGATGCGAACAAATCACAGAAGCAGCTCACGTGTCTGCCAGACATTGTCCCAGCTGTGCTGCTGTGTGCTTACTGTGCAGTGCGATAGTGGACAGTCATACAGTGCTCAATCAGAGCCCATGGTGTCCGGAAGCAAGAGGAAAAGCAGTGGCAATGTGGAGGGGACTGCTAGGAAGTGCACAGCAATAACCATGGAAACAAAAGTAAAAATTTTTTGATTGAGAGATTGGACCGAGGTGAAAAGATGGTAGACGTCACTCGTTCTTATAACATGAATTGTTCAACCATTGGCTTTACATTGTATATTTGTGTCAAAGGTGTATAAGACTCACTTTGTAGGACTTACGCACAAATCCGACTTATGAACATCCTCCTGGAACGGAACTTGTTTATAAGTTTGGGGACTTACTATATTATATTTAGTTATAAGATGAATGCTATTGACTTTTCTTCTTAATTAAACAAACACATACTGCACAAAGCACAGAAATGAAATCTGGCTTTCATATCTTGTTCTCTTTCTCCCATTGGGTTTTCCAGTTACTAATGATAGTAGAAGTTAAGGTGTAGGTGTGAGAGTAAATGTAGGTGTAATATCTAACATATATCGAGTATGTACAAGCCTAACTGGCAAACCCTGGCTCTTTCTCTTGTCAGTGGCACCTGAAGTCATTTCACCCAGGAAAATGGGTGGCTGAGTCTCAGATATGCCACTCTGGAACTTCTTTTTTTGCCCACCGAATGAGGGCACACACTGCAACAGAGGCTGAGTGTCTGACATCATTCATCAAGCCCATCATTTCATTTCTGTGTCATTTTCCATGTAATCTTCTCTCTCTATCCATCTTTCAGATTCTCATCTTTTCTGTCCTGAACCTGTACTTCAACCTAAGTGGTATCTTTCTATTTAGCTTTGATCACCTCAGTCCTTCCCTCCTACTGTCAATCAGACCTTGATTGGGCCAGGCCAATCCTAAATGAAAAACTCTTATGATCCTCTGCTGCCATCAGGAAACACTCTAAATGCCATGGTTTGACTCTGTCACCAGCCTTTGTCTCCAGGCTCATCTTCAGCTACACCCTTCCTATATTCTTCTTGCTCCTGACATTCTACTCTCATCATTCACTTCATTCCCTTAACACAACATCTATTGTTATGCTTATATATCATTCTTCTTGCTGTTCTCTGTTTGGGATTCACTTTCCCCACATCTCTACTTGGCTAAATTTCTCATCCTTCAGGGTCTTACTCAAAGGTCACTTACTCTGTGAAGTCATTCCCTATCCTTTCTGTATCCTCTTAGAACACAGCATACTTCTCCTTTCTATGTTCCCACCACAAATTGTCCATGGCCACCACGGCATGACAGGTGGTTAATTGTTTGTGTATCAACTTCATTATTCATCTCCATGATCTCCAATATAAAATACAACTACTCATACTAAGATGCTGAATTTCCTAGAAACTAATAGAATAGATCTCTCTATCTTCCCAGGTAGCACAGATAGAAAATAAAGATGCCTCCTTAGGGCCCTGAACAAATTTATGAATAGAAGAGCTACAGATGAGTAGCTTTGAAAAGTAGCTGGGCTATAACTAAGGTTTAGGGATCAAGGCCAGAGAGGATCTTTTTTCACTCTGTGTTTCTGTGGTCTGCATAATGCAGGCGGGACCTGGGTTCCAACCAGTCCAGCACTCATTCTGTGCCTAATCAACTAAATGGTTCAAAGATCAAAATCATTATCACTGCCAAGAAAGCACATGGCATCTAAACAAGGAGCCTAGTTTTGTTGTTGAATTCCATTCAGCTCTGGACATGTTTCAAGGCCTTTTTTTCAATTTGCATGAAACACTAGTAGGTAATATGGTATATTGATCTCATGGGGGAAAGTGGCCTTTTAAAAGAACTTTGCCCTGTTTCTTTTAACAGTAAGCCTTGATCCTTTGTTCACTTTTATGTGTTGGTTTTATTTGAATTTGAAACATCAAATCAGGATATGATTAAAAAGCCAGTACTATATATCCCAACCTTGATTTTATTTCTTTGTCTCCAAGATTTTACTTCTTAGCCTCCAAGTCATTGTAATAGTCTATTTGGATGCTTATGTCCTAGAGGTTTTTTCATATCAAGTCTGAATAGAATAGAAGAATGCCTGTGGACCTCTGGTCAAGATGGTAGAGTAGGAAAACTCTGTTCGCTTCCTCCCATGAGCACATCAAAATTACAATGATATTATAGAACAGCTATCATTGAAATCCACCTGAAGACTAGGTGAACAGAAATCCTATAACTAAAAATATAAAGAAGAAGCCACAGCGAGACGGTAGGAGGGGCAGAGATGCAGAACAGTCAGGTCCCACACCCGTGCTGTGGGGATTAAGAATTAGGAGGGACTGCTTGGCTGCGATAGCCCCCACTGAGGAGCAAGGGGTCCTCGCCCTATAGCGAGCTTCCCAGTCCAGGGCACTAGTGTCAAGAAGTCCCCATAACATCTGGCTATGAAATCCAGCAGGGATTGCATCTGAGTGAGATGGAGGGCCCTCGCTGTACTCTTGAGAGACACGCACATGGATTCACTTGCTCACAAACACTCACTCTGGGCTCCAGCACAGGGATAGCAGCTCAAAAAGCTCCAGGAACATATGTGGAGGAACAATTCCACTAGCTTCAGGCTAGAACTGAAGGAGCAGGGATCAAGGCAGTTCTTTCCAGGGATGGAAGTGCAGGCAGGCGCCACTGTTCCTTTTCTGAGTGCTCTTCCTACTGAGCCAGCCCAGCACAGGCAGGCACCATATCTGTGCTCTCCGTTAATCTGGCTAACATCATTCTAGCCTACTGATTTCCTGAGAACCTAACCCACCCTACTTGCACAACTGGCCTGAGCCACTTCCAGTGGCTTTTCCACAAAAGCAGCCTGCCTTGGCTCATACTGCAGTCTCTCTTAAAATCTGTCAGTGGTCCACAAACTGCAATCAAGCAGTGGCTGGCCTCCGCATGCTCTGTACCTCTTGCTATGTGGCCTCTAGCCCAGCACAAGTGGTGACTGGTTTTAACTTGCACCCTAACTCCCATCAGAGGCCTCAAGCCTGGAATAAGCTGAGGCCAGTGTTGGCTTGGAATGTAAATTCAACTAAGTGGCCATAATCCTGACACAAGTGGTGGCTAGACTCAGGTCATATAGTGGTGCCCACCAAAGGGTCCCAAGCCTGGTAGTGGCAGCTGGCATCAAATCACAGCCCAGCCACTCTTAAGTGCCTTCAAGCCCAGCACAAGCAGCAACCAACAACAGATCAATCTGTGGTTCCCATAAGGTGGTCATAAACTGGACACAAGTGGCAGTGGACCTTGGCCTGCACCAGAGTCCCTCCCAAGAGGCTCTGGAACCAACATACCTGTTGGCCCACTTCAGACTGCACTAAGGCACCACCCAACCAGCTCCACAATGACAGACCCTAAGGGAGTCACCAGAGCTGTGCTAATGCAAATCCTGCTCTGTGGGGTCAGCCCCCACACAACAGTTTGTCCATTATAATCAAGGCCAGAACTCATAAATAATCAACGTGTAGCTCAACCCCACTCAAGTCAACATGCCAACAGCAATCAAGTCTCAGCTCCAGCAGGAAAGCACTCATATCCCACACAAGGGACAACCCTAGAGCACCCAGCTCAGGTGGCCAGGGAGACTGCACCACTGGGCCCCACAGGATACCTACTACATAAGGCCATTCTGCCAGGACTGGGAGCCATAGCTGATCTATTTAATGCTCAGAAACAAACACAGGGAGGCAGCCAAAATGAGAAGAAACATGTCCCAAATGAAAGAACTGGACAAAACTCCACAAAAAGAACCAAATAAAATGGAGACAAGCAATCTATTAGATGCAGAGTTCAAAACATTAGCTATTAGGATGTTCAGTGAACTTAGGGGAAGAATAGATGAATTCAGTAAGAACCTAAACACAAAGCTAGAAACTATAAAAAAGAACCAGTCAGGAAAAAACAAACAAAACAACAACAACAATGCAATAACTGAATAAAGAATATATTAGAGGGAATCAATAGCAAATTCGATGAAAATTACATTAGTGATCTGGAAAGACAAGGTAGTGGAAAACACCCAATGGGAAAAACAAAAAGAAAAAAAAAGAATCCAAAACAATGAGGATGGTTTAAGGAACCCTAGGAACAACATAAAGTGTGCCAACATTCATATCATAGGGGTAGCAGAAAAGAGACAGCAGAGATTGAAAACCTATTTGAAGAAATGATGATTGAAAATTTCCCTGGGCCGGCCGAGTGGTGCGGTGGTTGAGCGCTGGGTTGGGAGGCCAGCGGCCCCGGTTCGGGTCTCACATATGAGGGTCGGTGATGCTACCCTCAAAAAAAAAAAAAAAGAAAGAAAAAAGAAAGAAAATTTCCCAAACCTGGCAAAGGATATAGACATACAAGTCCAGGAAGCACAGACAGCCCCACACAAGATAAACCCAAAGAGGCCCACACCAAGACACATCATAATTAAAATGCCAAAGGTTAAAGACAAAAAGAAAATATTAAAAGTAGCAAGGGAAAAGCAGTTAGTTACAAATAAAAGAGCTCCCATAAACTGTCAGCTGGTTTCTCTATAGAAACTTGGCAGGCCAGAAGACATTGGCACAAAATATTCAAAGTGATGAAAAAGAAAGACTTATAACCCTTATTATTCTACCACATAGGCTATCATTTAGAAACGAAGGAAAGCGAGTTTCCCAGACAAGAAAGAAAAAGCTACAGGAGTTAATAACCACAAAACCAGTAGCATTAAAAAAAATATTAAAGGAGCTTCTTTAAGAAAAGATAAAAAATATGAATAAGAAAATATAAGAGAGTAAAAAATTCTCACTGACAAAGGCAAATGCTTAGTAAAGGGAGTGGATCATCCATGTTTTGCCTGCTGGACAGAGACCTAATTGCCAACTTCTTCCATAAGGCCTTCACAACAATTCTAACCCACAGTGAGATTTCCCTTCTCTTAAAACCCTTTTCCTTTTGAGTGAGTGCCACATGATTAAATATTTTACTTAATAACTTGAAAACTTCTGAGGGAATGTCCCACACAGTCATTGACATAATACTGAGTTGAGAGTTTGAGCTCAGTCAAGTTGGATTGACTGATGGCTTAAATAGCTTCACATATACTAACTATATTAACAGTGTTTACAGGGCATATAGCAAGATGAGAAAACTACGAAATTTGGTGCACGCAAGTGGAATTCAAGTCCCATCGTATACATTTATAACTTGTGATATTTAGGCAACATGACTTGCCCTAAAAGTTAGAAACTTGGTTTCTTCATCTTTCAAAGTTGTGCTATATTAAAAGTGATGCTGTTTTTAAATAATAGAATGTTTGGAACATGGGAGGTGCTCCATAAATGTGGACAATGGACCTAAGCTTGGATGTGTCAAAGCAGGTTTACATATAAGGAGGGGGAGGAGCAGAGACAGTGTTGTGAAGTAATGATCTAAAGACTTGATAATATAGCTTTCCTAAATAGGTGCCCAGGTCTGTTTTGGGGTGTGGCAGACTTGAAGGCAGGTACATGAATTGGATGACTTTTCAAGGTTCACTTCAACCCTTTTTCTAGGGTGCAATCTGAATTTCTCAGGAGACCAGCTCTCTAAGAGGCTACTAAGCAAGTGATTTCTTGTGGTTCCCATGCCTATGCCAAAAGACATCATATAATGCAAGACCTACAGCAAAGCAATATTGAAGGAAAATGAATAGCCAAGATTAACAGAAGATAAAATGAAGCACGAGGAAATCAAACACTTTGATAGACCCATTTTACAAAGAATAAAGCAAAACCAGGGGATGACAGCATTTTATTTTCATAAGCATTAAGCTCAGTTCCGGACAACTTCATGTAAGGAATAGCCTGGCCCTGAGAACCACAAAGAAGATATAATTTACCAGAAGGCTGTGTACCACCATTATCATTTGTTCAGGATGGGAGACTGCCTATCTCTGACCACTGGAGGCAAGTTCTCTGAGCCTTGCTTTTCTGGATGATGTCACCACAAAAGTGAACAAGCTCATGCAGGTGATCATTTCAGGCAAAGAGTAGTTTTAACTAGCAAGTCTGTATAAGTGTGGGATGAGGGCTTCATAGAGCTCTCACCCAACCAACCTTTAAGGCACTGCAGGCTCTTAGTGGGAGGACTGGCATTGACCTCTGCCTCACAACCCCTCTGCTCTGCAGCCTCCTCAACCCCACACCTCACTTTTCACTGAGAGCAGATTTGCCTGCCACTCAGCATCATCATTACCTGTGGCACAGATTAGAATAGGAGAAGCCTTTTCAAGAACTATAGGATACCTATGAGTCAACACCCTGGGAGAAAGAGGCGGGGAGGGAGAGAACAGAGGAAGAGAAGGAACAGTTACAACTTCTGCTGAGCCACACCAGTCATACCTTGCAGGAACAGACAGAACACCTGTCTTCTTTCAGGGTCCACACCTGCCCATTGCGCTTCAGTCCTCCTTCATGGGGACAGTCACCAGAGCAAGAGGGCCCTGAGGGACAGAGGCAGTCGAAGCCCCCTGCTAAGTTGATACAGGCAGAATCGTTCCAACAGGTATGTGTTCTTAAGGCACATTCATCAATGTCTGCAATACAGAAAGTACAGAGCTTTAGAATCTAGCTGATAATTGGAAAACAATTATTATTCAGAATAGCATTCACGAGCATGTACTTTGTGCCAGGTACTGTGCCACGCTGTTCACATGCCCTACCTCATTGACCCTGTAAGGCAACTCTGTGTTGGAGGGTCTGTTCTTATTTCTGTTTTGCGAATAATGGAGCTGAGGCTCAGAGAAGTTACATATCATGCCCACCATCATAGAGCTAATAAGTGGCAGGTCTGAAACTCAGACCCGTAACTGTCGGACTCCAAATACTAAATTATCTAGTAGCAGCTGTGAACTAGCTTTAGGATAGTCTCAAGAAATATACCATCCAGAGACCATAAACACTGCTAATGTGTTAACAGTGTGGATATACCCTATGCAGATTTGGGTCTTTTGGAAAAGATGTGAATAGAATAACCACTGAGTAGGAACAAGGGTGCAATTTGGGTGCCCCCAGATTAGACTGCCCCCAAATTAGACTGCCCGCAGATCCTGGGGCCCAGGGTGAAAAGAGAGGGAATAATTTTTGGTAGGTGCTTTCCTCATCAAGCCTCCCCATCCTAATGGCCAGCGGTATTTTTGCCCACGTAAGAAAACATCCCAGAGCTACAATAGGGTATGACATGGGTGTTGATGAAAGACACACACATATTTTGCTGTTTTTCATTGATACCTAAGTATGGAAGGAAAACATTAATCCAGTCAGCCCTCCCTGACATTCAAAGCTCAAGTGACCTTAATGACGTCTCAAACACAGCTAAGTGGCCCTAACGGGTAATCTATGCCAACTCCGTCATCAAGTAACTCTTTTAGAAATGTTTTCCTTAAATTGAAATGAGATATAGTAATCAGTAATTTCTACTTGGTACTAATTCTGAGACCATTCAAGAAAAGTCTACTTGATGTTTCTTATTTATTATAATCTTTATGGTCATTTGTCTACCAGCGTATTCTACTCCACTGATTAATCTATGGTCATGCTTCCAAATATCTTTCCGATGACACTGGTGATTCCAATAAACTTTTACCCAATGTCTGCTATGTGTAAGGTTCTTTGTACACTAGGTGCCATAAATGTTGACCATGACATATAAGACGCTGTCCTTGTGAAAGTGAGAAGGAGAAACACAGGAATGCATATAGAGATCATTATTGTTGGGCTATTTATTAATAGGCTTCACTTTTATAGTAAGTTAGGATAAGAACAGTATAAATTAACTTATTCTACATCCTAAATTTCATGTTAAATATGTATCAGGTTATAGGCATTTGCTTAAGGATTATGGACTAACTTAAAGAAAACATAATTATCAGTGGCATTTCCCCCAAAACTGTTCAAACAATAAAATCTTTAAAAGTATAATATCAACTGCACTGCTATTTTATATTTATATATTGTTTCAAAGTTTTTCAAAGCTCTTTTTTTTATAAATTATGTCATGGAACTGCAAGATGGAAATAGATATTCTCATGTTACAAAAGAGGAAACTAATGTACAGAGATAGCTAATTGGTCACACAGCTAGTATATTTTAGAGCAAGGATTCCGTCCTAGGTCTGCTATTTTCAACTACTTACCCTTTAGATACTGCAACTCATTTTTAAGGATAAGATCTTACATGAATCCTCTTTAATACTTTTAGTTGAAATTCTGAGAATGATACAATCACTCAAAATGTGAAGGAATTGTGAAACTACTGTGATTTAAAAATAATGAAAAATAAATGACTTATCTTTCCTAACTGAATACATGCACTGTATTGGCATAAAACTTGGCTTCACAGCAGTGGTACAAAGTGGAAGATGTTAAGGAATTCCAATAATATTTCTAGATTTACTTTTTGTCTTTGTCCTACCAGTTGTAGACTCAGTCAAGACATCTAGTTAATGAATGATGATTTTTCCTTTGAAAACTGTGGGAATGATCCCAAATGATGATGCCCAGATTCCAGGTCAGGCGACCTCAATTACCTTATCATTCCTGGTCACATTCATACCATTCTCAACACATTGACCCTATCATGTCCCTGCCTAGAAGCCACTCTCATCTCCGCAGTCGTCTTCCTTTTCTCTGAATATTCCTAACTAAAATAGCACTGAATTGGGAGTCAGGTGACCCACATTTGAAAGCAATCTCTTCCATTTAATTGAGTGCTTACCACGTACAGGTCATTTTACACATCACACTATATGTCCTTGCTCATATTATTTAGCTCTCTGACCCTCATTTATTTATTGTATAAAACTATACTGACCTAATCTATGGTCATTTGAAAATAAAAATGTAAAGAACAATGACTCAGTAAATTTTTTTTCTTGATTTAATGAATATAAATATTTAAGACACAGTTTAAGCCCTACCTCCTCGGTTCAGTGTTTCCCAATATGATGTCAATGCATAGTAACATGTATCACCTCTGAACTCCCACTATAATGACAGAGGTTGGTATATAGCTTACTATTTAGGTACATGCTACCTTGGGACAATACTAAAGTGATACATTTGCATTATTCTCACTCCCTGGGTTTTGCTATAACAACTAAAATATTCGATCGTAATACTTCTCTCATCACATTTATAACTAAATACATTTATATGTTTAGGAGATATAGAGTAAATTGATTGGTAGACTGATGGTTCATCACATATATAATTATAAAAAATAAAATAAAATTCACATTTCTTCGAATTCAGTGTTAGCTCACATCTTCATACTTATCACCAGGCCTATTGCAAATCTTCCTTATCTGGCCTCTCTGGCTTCAGCTACTTCCACTCTAATCCAGTGGTTTTTTTTATTGTGGGCCCAATATATACATTTGGGAATCCTTTAAAAAGTATTGGTACCCAGGCTCATCACCACTAGAGACTGATTTAAATGGTGTCAAGTAGGATTCGGATATCTGGGCTCTGTTCAGCTCAGATTTAGAATCATTGCTCTAACTCATTTCCATAGGGGAGCTGTGTTCTAAAAAGCTGATCTGTCCATGTCACTCCTCTGTTTACCACCTCTTAGTGGTTCTCTGATGCTTATAACGAAAGTTTCAAACTCCTAGCATAGCATATAAGCCACAATCTTACATTTCAATTGTTACCTTTTGTCTCTTCCTCTTTCTGTTCAAAAGCAAAGGGGGATACACAGACCTTGTTGTTTCCTCTGTAACTTTGAACATGCCTTTTCTCATTATGGATGTACTCTCCTCTTCCCTATCTCTACTTTTTCTTAGCCTGTATGGATTGGGCTGGAGTATAAATTGATTAGGTAAGCACTTCCCTTCCCATGCTATCTTCACTCCCACATATTCTTCAAAATCAGGATCAAGTATCACTACCCTTCATTCTACAAGACAATCACTACTGACTTTTTGCTTTCCCTGTACCTTATATGCAATGCTATCTTGCACTCATCTCTCAGAAGTTATATACTTGATATATCCATCTCTATAGAGGGCAGAGACTAAATGTTTTCATTTTTTTCTCTTCTCGGTGCCAAGTACAACATAATACACTGCAGATGTTCAATGTATTTATTTAACTTAATTAAATTCAGGAAATGTATAGACTGATGCTCTTATAGCGCCTATTTTACCAAAATTTGTTCTCTGGGTTCTTCAAAAAGGCTTAAGGCCTAACCACAATGCTCCTCTTCAGGGAACATATTTTATTGTTCAGTTCTCATCTGGAAAAAAACCTTGGGTCTGGTTCAAATATGATAAATACAGTAACATAGGACACATTGAACTAGCAAGGCAAACGTCCCTTCTCCATGCTCACTCCAGTTTCTTGTCAAATGCTTGAGGATAAGGGCAGAAGAAGACTTGTGAACAAATCACTCACAAAACTGGAAGAGGGATTTCAGCCGATTCGCAAACAGTGGCTACAAAGGGATATTTAATGTATGGTCTCCTTTAAAATAATCATTAAACTGGCAATTAATGCCCAACTGAAATTTGCTGTTTTTAACATTTGGTTATTTTGCATTACAAAGTTGCAAACATTGACAGTGTTTTCCCTCAAATTAAAAAAAAAAAAAGCTGAGCATAAAGATGAACACACCTCGTATACACAATAAAAACAAGGTGCAAAACCTGGGTTTGCTTTTGTCGCTCCAGAATGAGACGATTTCACAGTTGAATATAAGACCATATTGCCTACAGAGTTCCTTGTAATTGCTTTACTTATGACACAGAAATCTAATTCTGCTTCCATGCAATTTAACAGATTTATGGAAAGCCAGATGTTAGCAATTATGGAAACTGACATTATTCATATTCTTGGTAATACAGACCTGTTTGCTCTGCACAAAACCAACTTAATCTATTATACATATCCCAAGGCATCCAAAGGGAAGAAGCACCCTATTTACATATCGCAACTGTTGTTCTCTGCTGAGCAAACACAAAGACATTCACCCATGATACTTACCCAAATCATCAGACAGGCTTCCAAAGACAAAGAGGCAATGAAACAAAAATCAAGGAAAATATTCCGCACTGAAATCTATAATCATTGAAGTGTATTTTTTCCTTTTTTTTTATTGTAAATAATGGTGCTCTGTATTTTTTTGTGTCTCCTTGTAAATTCATTATTTAAATGACCCAAGCTCAAATGAGATTTTTTTTCAATAAAATTCCACTGCTGAGCTTACATTAAAACTAATTTTCTTCCATTGACATTTTCACAATTTCTGAAAGCTGTTGTTATTGTAGTCAAATTTGCTTTAAAAAATGTCTGGTTGTGCTTTATTCTTTAATTTGAGGTTCTTAGGTTTCTCAAGCATGTAAGAAAGTACAATTCAAGATGTTTATATCAGCAGCAAGCAAACCAATCCCAACCTAGCCCCAAACAATTTTCCTATCCTTCAAGAAAAATGGAAGTTTTAATAGCATAACAACACTAATGATACCTGCCTCAGGAGCTGAAACTTCTACAAGATGATTTCAGAGATCAAGGGAAACTTTTTTCCAGTGGTTTGGTAGCAGTTAGATGAAAAGAGAGAACTTTTTTTATTACCCCATATTCCTCTTTCCCAAATAACGTACACAAAATCTGCTTTTACTTTCAAACTCAAAACAGGTGATATGTCAGAAAACAAAATTTAACCTGGGGTTTGAATATCCAGCTGTGTGTGTGTTCTGACTTGGAAATCATTACCAGACATTAGTAGCTTGGAAATGAGAACAGAGTTTGGGGGCTTATTAATGATAAACAAGATAGAGCACAGATGCCTCTCCCATTGCTAAAGCAATATTGCTTTTTTTTTTTACAGTGGTAGAGAGAAAATTACAGAAAGAAAATATACAGGCTGCATATCAGCAAATTAGGTGAAAGAAACAAGTAGAAAATGCAAGGTCTGATGGTGCTTACAAAATGCAAGGCTAATGCAATTCCAAGCTGCATAGTAAGTTGCAGGTCCAGAAGAAGAGAGATGATAGACAGGTTCTGTAGTGTGCTGGTCATACCACGCTGGGGTATGTTATGCTCCTTTTAGAGTACAATTAGGAGTGGATTGACACACTTAGGATACATCAGAAGAGATCTTAGTGAGGGGTTCAAACTCACCTTGCTTTAATGAAATATGAGGGTTTCAGCCTGAAAAGGTAAAGACTGAACGAAGAGACCAGGGAGCTATTGGAGATACTATTACATATCTCTTAGGAAGAAGTTCCAATGTCCCCCGGTGTTAACTCTTCCCTCTTTGTTACTGCTTCCAGTGTTATTTGAATTAGGAAAAAACCCTTTCCTATGGTGTTCCTCTTATTGCTCAATTTGAAATGTTACTCTCCATTGATTCCCCTTCTCCTTTAACTGAGCCAACTCTCTTCTAAGCAACAGATAAGGGAAACACCTTGTTTGGGCTTACTCTTATCATATCTACTCCCTAGGTCCAGGTCTTATTTCCTAGTGTCTACAACTAATAGCTACCTCCATGTATGCATCTTCATCCTTTCCTAATTGTTTGTAAGTTTCCATGTGACCCTCTCTACAAAGCCTAAATCCTGAAGGTTCTTAAGACCACAAGTTTGCAAAATCAGGACCATTTAGTTAACAAATATTGTAACAAATATTGGTATTATTTCAGTCTAAAAGCTCTCTTTTTGACCCGTGTGGGATATAATATTGCCCTATTCATCTTCTTATTTCTTCATTCATTCAGTCACTGGTACCCAGTTGAAGCCTAGGAAATTGACAACCCCATCCAGGGTACAACTTCAGATACCTCACTGGTAACACAAGTAACAAGTGACTGTATCCAGCACTTATAGTTGGAGAAAAACAAGAACCAGTTTCATCCAGCAAGACTAATTCCTATAACTGGGAACCTGATGCTTAGCTAATTTTAATGTCATTGTAATGTCATTTGCATTGCGGCTACTATGCCTCCCATCAGGCATCTCATGCCATGACAGTTCCAGAGGGACCAAATAAAGAAGAAAAAGGAGGATCCCACCCAGGGAGAGGAGATGAATAAACTATATCAATGGGATGTTACCAATTCAACTTCCTGTGTTTTCCTGCCACTGTCTTGCTCTTGAATTTTTTCTTGAGACAAGAACCCATCACCATTGCTCCAGGTTGACATCACACAATCATTAATCAATTAACTAATTATATGTATATTGAGCATCTACTCTGTCCTACAAATAGTGCTGGAGAGGGGCAAAATAAAATGGGCAAAAAATACAAAAATGATCCTGCAGTATAGACCTTACAGTTTTCCCCCATATTTTAAGTTATTAACATTTCCTAAGGTTCCATCTCTTTCGTCTCCGTGGAGGCAGTATATCATACCAACTAAACACTTAAGCTTTGGAACCCAGCAGCTGTGTGGGCCAGTTAATGTGACCTGTTGTTCCAGTTTGCCTGGGACTGAGGTGGTCCCTGAGAGAGGTCCCTGCTAAAACCAGGAAAGTGCCAGGCGAAGGGGACGAATGGGTCAACTGCATTCCAGTCTTCTCCCTGCAACTCATTGTTTGTATGTCTGGAAAATTTGCAAAACATCTCTGAACCTTGACCCATCATTTGAAAAACTGCAAAAACAGCACCTGGGATAATCTGGCAATTTGAGTAAGCACATAAGACAATGGTTATCTAGTAGTTACTGCTCAAAAATGGTTAGCTGCTGTTATTGTTTTTCTTACTATTGTTTCTATATTTTTTTCTGTCAAAAAATTTTTCTGCTCATAGAGGTCAATTCACCTCATGAATTCCATGGTCCTGTCTCTTCGGAATATACTCAAATCTGTGCCACTACCCCTGAGCTCTTACTATGGAGCAAACTCCCACTTTCCATTGGTTTACTGAAGATTTCCACTTGAATTCTCACACAAACTTTCATGGATTTGATCAGTGTACTATATAGCCAAATCCTGAAATGCTAACACTCTAAGCTCTCACTGAGACCTAAATAGAAGATTTGGTATTAATATTAAGTGATTAATATTGAAGGAATATAGTTTTCTGACACTTCATGAACTTGCGTTGGTCTCTGACTACATTTGTGTGTTTGTTTGTTTGTTTGTTTTTTAGGCTGTAAACGTTTAGGTGTTTTACTACAGATGGAGAAAACAGTTTTTTTCTAGGTAGGAAAACAAAAGTAAAATAACAGCAGAGTAGCCTTCTAAATTAACCAAGTTGGTTTGCCATGAACAAGTCATATTTAAGTAGTGATAAAATCTGTTTAAAATCAATACAATTTTGACCAGTGGAGAGAATAAAAAAAAAATCTATAAATATTGAAATATGTGCTATCCAAAGAGAATTTTACTGCACAGAGAGGCTATAGCAGTCATTCCAATAACCCTAGATTCATACGTTTTTATGTATCTGCTTATTGGTGGGAGGGCGAGTTGTGTTATAGCTGCATCCATAACAGAGAAGTAGAGCAGAAATGTTTTTTTGCAAATTATTAAATGCCTAACACTGAGTCATACACATTCTATTGTTATATTCATTTTATTGTTAAATCTCTTTAACAAAATTTCACCCTCAGCTGAAAAACTTACCCTGCTGCACTTTATGTTGCCTGTCTCCCCTTATGTTGCCTTAACTGTAAACATACTTATCTATTTTCCTTATTCATTCAGAAATAATATTCTGGTCTTAGGTACTTTGGGTCTCCTACAGTGTCTTTCACTTACTAAGAAATATATAAAGTTTGAATCTGCTTGAGCTATGATTTTACAAAGAACCCTGTCCTTTGGGCCTTCATTTTCTCTTTGGTAAAATATAGGAGTAGTATAAAATATTTTCTAAGATCTTGTACACTTCCAATCTTATATGATTACTTTCCACCTTTGTAGGACTGAGTTTTTATAATTCAAGTGCTAGATTATGAGTAGTGACAGATGGAGAAGAGGATAGAGGCAAATGGAAGAAACCAGCTTCAGGGTAACAAAGAGATTTCTTAGAATTAAACAGTTTTCTTGGACATTCGCTATTTATTGAAACCTCCAGTTTCTCTTAATGCGTATTCGCAAGCAGGTGCCAAAGAGAGAAAGTAATGAAGGGAGCAGCGTGGGTTTCTTGTCTGCATTGAAGCCTGGGCAATACAATCCTTGATGACAAATATGCACAGAGAATCCTGCCAGGGTGAAAACCAAAAACTCTCTATTTTGACAAATCGTTCTCTCAAGCAAGCTGTCAGATGAGAAATAATTTCTTCTATCTTCTATGCCAAGGAAAGGTCTTAGGCACACAGAGGTTGCAAAGTAATTTCATTTACTACCAGAAACTTTCTACAACTTATATAGAAATCAAAGGTCAAAAAAACATTGTCAAGGGTACAATTCTAAAAACTAAGTGTCAGTCTAAACAACAAGAGGGTCAGATTACAATGTCCAAGAATTTGAAGACCTTCCATGCCTATTATTTATTGTCTCCTTTCGCCACTCTGTATTTTTGGTACCTAACTTCCAGAAAGGGGTCAAAACTCTTCCAAAAATGTTACATCACTGGAAGGAGAATTAGGACATTGATCAAGGACACGAGCTCAGGTCACATTGCCAAGAAGGGCAGTAACTGCTGAGAAGACTAACGAGCTATAAACACATCTTAATGTGATCTCATTGTGTCTTTTTATAGATGATTTTTTCTCTTAGCTCTTTCTCTCTTCATATTTCTTCTAATTAAACTGATTTGAAAACAGATTTGGGGCTGCCTCCTATTTTGAAGAGATAACCTCCGGAAATGTCTGCAAGTGTTTTAGTGAAATCAAGCGAAAATGAAGCAAGGAGTGGGAGGCTTGAGCCCATTTTGCTCTACACTTTTGGGGGATAGGTTCTGTTTATTTTGAATTTGTCTTTCTGTGTGTTTTACCCTAAAGAGGGTAAAACCACAAGGGGCAAAACTAAGTTAATTTTCAACCAAAAGCAAAGGAGGCCACTGACAAAGAGTCTCTCCTTGAGCAATCTCTAGTCAGGCTCCTCTGAGCCTTCTTCTCAAGGAGGATACCAGCTACAAAAGGCCACTATGCCAAGACTGGGAGATATAGCAGACCTACCTAATACATAGAAACAAACAAGTAGAGGATCACATCAGCAATCTATAAGACAAGGTAGCAGAAACACTCAATTGGAACAGCAGAAACAAAAACAAATAAAAATGAGGATAGTTTAAGGGACCTCAGGGATAACATTAGGCATAACAACAACTACATCATAGGGGTAGCAGAAGGAAAAGAGAGAGAGCAAGGGATTGAAAAACTATTTGAACAAATAACGACTGAAAAGTCCTCTAACCTGAAAAAGGAAATAGACAAACAAATATAGGAAGTGCAGAGTCCCAAACAAAAGGAAACCAAAGAGGCCCACACCAAGACACATCATAATTAAAATGCTAAAGGTTAAAGACAAAGAGAGAATCTAAAAGCAGCAATAGAAAATCAGCTAGTGACATACAACAGAGCTCAAATAAGACTGTCAGCCAATTTCTCAACAGAAACTCTTCAGACCAGAAGGGATTTGCATGATGTATTCAAAATGATGAAAAACAAAGACCTATAAACATGATTACACAGCAGGGCTATCATTTAGAATGGAAGATGAAATAGTTTCCCTGACAAGAAAAAATTTTAGGAGTTCATTAAAACTAAACCAGTATTACAAAAATGTTAAAGGAACTTTTTGAAGTAGAACAGATTAAAAATATGAATAAGAAAATACAGGGAAGAAAAAAAAATATATTACTGAAAAAGGCAAGCATATAATAAAAACAGCCAACTATAAATCTAGTGCAAATGTTAAAAGGCAAAAGTAGGGAGATCATGTGTAATTACAATAATAATTTATAGAATATACACAAACACACAAAAGCATAAAAAGTAATGACAAAAAATAAACATGGAGGGGGACATAAGTAAACATTGTAGTGACTGTATCATGTGTTCGAACTTAGGCAACCATCAACTTAAAATGGACAACTATTAACATAGCTTGGTATACAGGAAGCATATGGTAACCTCAAACCAGAAATCTACAAGAGATATATAAGAAATAAAGAGAAAGAAATCCAAACATAACACTATAGGAAGTCATCAACATACAAGAAAAGAGTACAAGAGTATAAGAAAGGAACAGAGAAAATCTAAAAAACAATCAGGAAAAAAATTAATAAAATGGCAATAACTACATACCTATCAATAACTACTTTAAATGTCAATAGAATATATACTTCAATCAAAGGACACCAGATGGCTGAATGGATGACAAAATAAGGCCGATACATATACTATCTGCAAGAGACCCACTTCAGATGGAAAATCACACACAGACTCAAAGTAAAGGGATGGGAAAAAAATATTTCATGCAAATGAAAACCAAAAAAATTTGGGATACCACTATGTATATCAGACAAAATAGACTTTAAAACAAGGGCTGTAACAAGAGACAAGGACATTTCATAATGATACAGGGATTAATCAAACAAGAGGATATACCCCTCATAAACATCAACATACCTAAATATATAAAACAAATATTGATGGACAGAAACGGAGAGATCGACATTAATTGAAAGTCATATTAAGGGACCTTCCTACCCCATTGACATCAATTGATAGATCATCAAGACAGAAAATCAACAAGGAAATAGTGGTCCTAAATAAAACATTAGAACAATGGCCTTAATTGATATTATTAGGACATTACACTGAAATGCAGCAGAATATGCATTCTTTTCAAATGCACTGGAACATTTTACAGGAGCGATCCCATGTTAGGCCATAAAACAAGTCTTAATAAATTTAAGAAGAGTGAAATCCTGTCAAGCATATTCTCCTATTACAATGGTATAAAACTAGAAATCAATTAAAAGAAGAAAAATTAAAAACACACAAACATGTAGAGGGTAAACTACATGCTACTAAACAATGAATGAGGTCAAAGAAAGAAATCAAATGTTACTTTGAGACAAATAAAAATGCAGACACAACTGCTATTTTTTATGACACAGCCATAGCAGTTCTAAGAGGGAAACTTATAGCAATAAAGGCCTAGCTCAAGAAACAAGAAAATATGAAATAAAAAAAATCGAATTTTATACCTAAAGGAAGTAGAAAAAGAGAACAAAGCTCAAAGTGAGTAGAAGGAAGGAAATAATAAAAATCAGAGCAAAAATAAATGAACTAGAATGTAAAAAACAGAAATGATCAATGAAATGAAGAGTTGGTTCTTTGAAAAGATAAACAAAACTGATAAACCTTTAGTCAGAATCATCAAGAAAAAAAAGAGTGAGATGGCTAAATAAATAAAATCAGACATGAAAGAGAAGTGACAACCAACACCACAGAAATACAAAAGATTATCAGGAAATACTATGAACATTTATATACTAACAATTCCTAAATAGACATTTCTCCAGAGAGGACATACAAATGGCCAACAGACATGTGAAAAGATGCTCAACATCATTAACCATCAGGGAAATGTAAATTCAAACTACAATGAGCTATCATGTCATACCTGTCAGGGCTATCATCAATAAAGCAACAAACAAGTGTGGGTGAGGATGTGGACAAAAGAGAACCCTCGAGTACTGTTAGAGAGATTGTAAAGTGGTGCAGCTGCTGTGGAAAACAGTATGGAGGATCCTCAAAAAATTAAAAATAGAACTACCTTATGACCTGGCAATTTCACTTTTGGGTGTTTATTGGGACAAATCCAAAACACTAATTTGAAAAGACATATGCACCCCTATGTTCATTACAGCATTATTTACAATAGCCAAGATATGGAAGCAGCCTAAGTGCCCATCAATTGATGGTTGGATAAAGAAGAGGTGGTACATATATACAATGAAATATTACTCAGCCATCAAAAAGAATACAATCTTGTCATTTGTGACATGTTTGAACCTGTAGTGTATTATGCTGAGTGAGATAAGTCAAATAGAGAATGTCAAATACCATATGATTTCAGTTACATGCAATATCCAAAACACAAAATAAACAAACAAAACTGAAACAAACTCATAGATACAGAGAAGAAATTGATGGTTGCCAGAAGGGAAGGGTTTTGGGGAATGTGTAAAAAAATAAAAGCGATTGAGATGTACCAATTGCTAGTTATTAAAACAGAAAACAGTTACGGGGATATAAAGTATAGAGAATATTGTCAGTAGTATTTTAATAATTATGTATGGTGTCAGATGGGTACTACCCTCATCAAGTTGGTCACTTCGTGAGTTATATCAATGTCTAATCACTATGTTGTACACCTGAAGCTAATTTATTGTATGTTAATTGCAACTGAAAAATAATTTAAAAATAAAAATCTGTCCTTACGATGTTAGTGTATGGCTTTGTTTATATATTAGACACCACACGGGCTGCTAGACTATAAACAAAAGGAATTCTTGCAGTTCATCTATGGTCCAGCTAAGCTACTTACACTAAGCAGCAGTAAAGGGCCAATGTCCTCATGAGTAATAGAAATGACTACACTGAGTCCCTTTATTAATTCATTTATTTGACAAATATTTACTGAGCATGTATGATATGCCAGGTACTGTTCTAGGCATGGGGAATACTACAGCAAATAAAGCATGCATAATTCCTGCTACTGGAAAGGATAAATTTGAACAGGATAAGACAAAAACAGATAATTCCTTTCATGTATCATCCCAAGGGACCTACAGATGTTTTGGTGCCCTGGCCATCCCTAGGGACTTTTATTGAGTCATGATTAACATATTTTTATGAAACAGAGATTTCTATCTTTTTATTATGTATAATAATAACTTACTATACTCTTATACACTATACTCTTCAGGGTTTTCAAAATCCTTTCAAATTCATTACCTAACTTGTCCTTCCAAAAATATTTAGCATGTTAGCTTTACCATCCTCCATAGCAGGAAAATGACCCAGTTTGAATTGCTACAAAGTCATACATCTAGGAACTGGCAGAAACTTGTATTTGAATCCATTTTTACTTGTATGTGTCCTCAAGTTAACTGCTTTAGTAAGTCATTTCACAAAATCTCAGCTTAGAAAGTGTTACTGTGGGACAAAGGGAAATTCAGACCTCTCCGTTTTTCCCTTTATCCACCTATAAATTGGGGAATAGTAACACACTTGAAAAGTTGTTCTGAGAACTGTAGGACAAAATGTCAGCACGTGCAGTTTCTCGATCACGATCATGGTCAATAGTTGGCTAATTCTAATGGCCTCACTTTTTTTCCGAAGAAAGGCAATCCAAACGAAAGGAGTAAGGGAGCAAAATCACACAGGTGTGCAGAAAATCACACTGACACAAGTATGACAGAGGGTTTGACATTTTGCCTGAAATACTACTATATTAATATAGCCATATTTTATATTAAAATGGCTGCTTCTTAAAAAGTATCAAAGTATTTTCACAATAAAATAAATATTTCAGCAACATTGAGAGACACTGATATTAGGACATAGGATTCACAACTTCCAACTCCTTATCCTAGAAACAGCCCTCTTTATGATCCGGTCCCCACCTCTATTTGCAGGGCTCCTTTCTTGTTCTTCTCCACGCACAACACACACCCATATTTATCATGTACTTCATCCACACTGGAAGTCTCACTGTCTCTTGGGCACATTTAGATCTTTTTCATGACTCTGCCCCAATCAGAGTGCTCTCCCTGCCTGAAATACTTACCTTAATACCTGTTTGCCTAGAAAAATTCCTTCTCATCCTATAGTCTCAGTGAAAATGTCATATATTTTCCCATATACATTGCCACCCCCACATACCCTAATCCCAAAAGGAGTTTGTTACTTTTTCCTCAGAGTTTCTAATTTGTATTTATTTGTGTCTCTAGCTGCTCCAATAGCTCAACCTCTCGCAGTCCTTGTCCACCCTACCTCTCACCTTTCCAGACTGGAAGGACTTTCCTCTCTAAGAATCCCACATGGACTAACATATGCCAGACCCTTTCAATAAATGCTCGTTGAACAAGTGAATGGTGAGTTTATGCTCACAGTGCCTATTTGGTCTGAGTATGATAGTTTAAAACTCCCTGCTCATAAACCCACAGGTAAATATTTCACAGCAGCATGAGCAACCTCAGACTAAAACTAACAATTCAATATTCATTTCAAAAGGGTTGTAAATGCCAATCTCTGAGTCGCTGCATAGCCAGGCTCTCTGGCTCTAAGACATTTGAGCCAGACGTTTCTGGAGTGACACATTTGTTCACACTGTGCTTCAGGAGGCAGGAAGCTGACGACGAAAAATATGGTGTTCGCTACCAAGGAGCGCTGGGAAACTGAGACAGGAAGGCGGACGAATCCCCCCTGAGTCCGAACTGTAGAGCCGCAGGTGGAAAACGCTGAGAAACGAGATGAGAGTGGTGACTGGAAACACGAGTGTGGATCCTGACATTTCCACAGGGGTTTCTCCATATTGAGGTCAGTATCATTCTGAGATCCCAGCGAAACTATAGGTCTGCTGTCTCCCAGAGACAGATACTCACACACACACATATACACGAACACGCATACAGTTTCAGGGCATTCGTGGACCCCCTCAGAAGGCTTTCAAAGAAACCCCGAAGGAAGGGGTTTTCAAACTTGAGGGGGCATCAACATCAGCTGAAGTGGGGCTCGTAAGAAAAACAGATCACCGAGCCTGATCTCCAGATTTGCTGATTCAGAAGGCCTGGGGCAGGGGAGAGGATTTTCATTTCTAACGGCTTCCCAGGGGATGCTGCTGCTGCTGCTGCTGGCCTGAGGATTACACTTCTACTAGAATTATTGCCCTAAACTGCATGAAACACTGAGTTCAGAGGCAGTCATTTTAGGCAACTATTTTTTAGGAATATCCTACTCATTCTGTTGTCACTCAGTTGGAACCGATAACTATTTAGGAAGAGGGGGAAAAAAAAGTCATTTAAAACGTATAAAAAAGACTTTGTATGGTATAAGCTTCAAGATCCCATGTAGGAAAAAATCAAATTGCTTCTATTGTTGCTTCATGTTTCCAAAAATGCCAAGTTCGCAGTGACAAGGAGGCCTTAAAGAAAACCATATCCACCCTGCAAAACACCTTTTAGGGAAAAATAAATCTTTTCCTGTGTATCAGCCAACTGTTATTCTTCCTGTATGCTGGTGCCCGTTCCATCCCTCCAATAAGGCCTTCCTCACAGCTCCCATCGCCACTTTCTTCCTTTTCTCAGAACTCCCACTGGGCCTATTCACACAATGTAAAATCTTCACCAGGTCCCTCTGGAGACCTGCACACTCCTGTCTCTATCCCTACAGTCTAAAGAAGCAACTGGCTTCTAATTTCTGCTTCTGCGTCGCTGTGGCCTGAGATATCATGTTACCAAATCTTCATTTCCTACAGTGGAAAGCACAGCAATCTTCTAGATATTATTAAAAGATTAGAGGTTAGGCTGGAAGTATGAAAAGAAGACAAACTATCTATTCAAAGGAGAAATATGTTTGTCAAAAAACTAAAAACTGGCATCATGTAGCGTAGGGACAAACCAGCTATTCATACCCAATAAGCCTTTAGTCAAATAATATAGTATGGTAGAATTGAGTGATTTACATTTTTAATGATTACAGAAAAAAAATAAAGTAATAGACAAAATTTCCTTACATCAAAATTAAATAAAAGGCATAAAATTGCTGGTACTTAAAGGGCAAGTAGTGTGTCCAACACATTTTTGTTGTAGAACTGGAAAAAAAAAACAAAACCCTCTTTTGAGTAGCTCATTACTCAACGATACTGAATAAAGATTTCCTAGAAATTCCTACAATGGCCTATACTCATTTTTAAGTTTTCAGTCAGTATATACTGCAAAGTGCCAAATGCTTGGGAGCAAAAAAGGGTTTTCAAGCTAACTGTATTTGGGACACTAACAATGCACAGTAAAGGCTCTGAAAATTCCAGCCGTTAATAAACCAACTTAATTCTATTAATTAGAATTTCCCAAATATATTTCCCTCTGTTAGAACCCTCTGTTAAAAAATACTCCAGCATTAGTGTCCTAAGACCTAGACTTAGCTATTAATAAATGCTGTGTTGGAGTTATTGCCCCAGTTGAGTTTTAACCACCGATGCCAATGAGGGGAAAAGATAAGATTCAATTACTCAAAATCACTTTGTTGTTGCTCTCTTTATACCAGGCAGAAATCAGATCCCTGTCAAAAATATAGGGCCTACAGGCCGGCCGAGTGGCTCAGTTGGTTAAGAGCTCGCTCGAGTGCAAGCTGAGCTCTGAGCAGCAGCAGTTCAATGCCCAGCCCGAGCTGAGCAGCCTCTGAGCTGCCAACAGGTGGCAGGATGGCTCAGCTAAAAAGAAAAAATAAATAAATATGGGGCCTACAAAGCAGAGCCGTGCTTCTTTGTTCAATGCAGCTGGGACAGGAGGTGGTGAACTGCTCAGGCCTTGGCTGCTGAGCAGAGTGCGTACCATGCACTGCTATAGCTCTTCATGTACACCTGTCGCTTGTACTCAGGAGCTTTTGATTCTCATGTCTGTAGTTGTGTACCATCACATAGCAATGTTAGAAGTTCCCATCGCCTGGAAGCCATCTCTGGGCAGGAGAACATGTTGATGGATTTGGGTGACCTCTTAGCTGCCATTCTTGACGTCTCTCTTTTGTTCCACTGTGGGATGGCTCCCTGAATACACGGGCATGGAGCGGAACTTTAATTCCTTCTGTATACACAGGCAAAATAAACTAAATTGAGAAAGCATGCGCTTTATACCATGGTGTAGCCACAAGAACAAAACGAAGTAGAAAACGAGGCAATTATTTGAATAATCATCACTATTCACACCTTAATTTAATCCTTTCAAAAGTTATCTCCACTTAATAACCAATGAACTGAGGCAACTGGGAGAGTAGAAAGAACATGGGTTTTTTCACACATGGCTGTGCTACTTGATGGGTTTTTCCTCATTTGCTACCTATCTCACAAGGGATTTTCGAAGGTTACATAGCACATAATTGACATTTAATAAATAAAAATATGGCTATTATATTATCACTTGTACAGTAGACCTTAACAGGCAACAAAGAAAGCAATATCCTTGCACAATATTTCAAAAATAGTAAACATATACACAGTTCTTAGAAAGGATGTTAACACTTTTCTGGAAGAAGACATCTACCAGTTAAGAGCTGTGTGAACGTGCACAAGACCTTGAACATCCTCTGAACATCTGTTTCTTTGCCCGTTAGGCAGATAGTATAACAAATTCCACCTGGTGGACTTGTTGTAAGGATAAAATTAATTAGAAAATGTAAAGCTCTTAGAAGAGTACATAGAACATGAAGTAATCGATTAATCTGAGCTATCGTTAATACTTATTTATGCCTGTAATATACTTCCCCCTCCCCTCGTTCAGGTCTAATCGTCCCAGTGCAGTCTGGCATGACTGTTCTTTGATTCTCCCTGGTCACTCTCTTCCCAATTACTTACATATTTCAGTCTTGACCACATAATTTTATAATTAATTATAACCGGAATCAGAACGCTGCTGGTTGTTGCATGTATGTTGATTTTTGTCTCCAATTTGGTGTTTTAAAGTCCCTAAGGGCTGAATTCTTGGCATTACCCATATTATCTAGCTTAGAGCTAAGACCATAGCAGGCTAATTTTTAAAGAATAAAATACATGTAATAACATTGTGACACTTATGAAGTTTGTTTTTTTTAAACAGCTTTCTAATTGTCCTCCTTTTTATTATTACCCATGTGTGTGACCTTCACCTGGACAAGAATTGAGGTCCCCTGGTTCCCTATACACCAAACCCTGTATCAGAGTCCCAAGTTGTTCTATCTGCTTCATGCCTGATCACAACTGCGTTTAGAAAGATGTCCAAACAATTGAGGAATTATCAATGAAAAGATACCAAAGAGGGCCAGGAGTTGCTTACAGAATAGACCCCATAGTTAGTTTGATGCTCTGTTAGAATACTTCACCAAAATGTCTGGTTGTAGTTCCAAAGTTTATGTGGACACCATCCCATAGGGCTGCTGTGTCAGCCCCGATAAGTTGAGGGTGAAAAAAGAACCTTGGGTTCATGCCTGAGTTCAGTGCAATGAACTCTATTCTGACATCATTTTGTGAAGTGTTTCTCACCAAAATTAAAGAGGTATATTTGCCTTCCCTGAGGAGTGCCCAGAGCATATCCAGTTTATCCTGAATGCTGAACCTCTCCAGGTTTATGTATGTATAGCAGACCTGAAAGGGGGCAGGAAGCTTCCAGAAGTTCTGATAAGACCCATTTCTCGGGCCGGCCGAGTGGCGCATTGGTTAAGCGCTGGTTTTGGGATGCCAGCGGCCCCGGTTCGGATCCCACATGAGGGCCAGTGACACTGCCCTCTACAGCTAACAACAGCTCCACCTGGAGCTGGGCTGTGCGAGCCCCGGTGATGGTGTGGGTTGCCATAGGCTATAGTGAGTGGCCCGCAGCCAGCGTGAGCGGCTGGCAGCCAAGAGTGAGCTGCCAATAGCCGCAGTGAGCGACATCCAGAGGCCAGCGACCGATCTGCCTCATCTGGGAAGAGCGCAATGACGATACCAACAGTGAAGCAACATCCTCCGCAACTAAACTGAAGAACAAAAAGACAGCAACTTGTCTGTTCCCCTTCCCCGATTCCCCAACGCTGTTCCCCTCCGCCAATTCCCCAATAAAATCTTAAAAAAAAAAAAAAAAAAAAAAAAAAAGACCCATTTCTCACCTGATTTAACATCTGCAACTGTGTGTTAATGACCAGTGTCCAGAGTTTTTCTACTCTGGATTCATAGCACCAAAAATGCAGAGAAGATAATGACATCAGTGAATAGCTACATGATATTACTGTCGAGGCTATGGTGATATCAGATTAACTATAAAGAACCTGCCATCTTAACATTCTGCTCCTGGTCCAGACGATGGCCCCAAAACACTGCCCTTGAGTCCAGTGGATAAAGTAATTCCCCCAATGCTCTTGCTTCAGACACAATAGTGCAACTCTCCATCTGGGTCTCACTCACTTTCTCTCACTCACTTTGCTTTGTCTCACTGACCTCCAGGTGCTCTGCTTAACATCTCCTCTATCTGGGGGCTCATCACTGGTCTTACTCCCTTCCAGAAAGCATTACAATATTAACATATTAAAGCAGAAGCTTAGGGATCAAACACACTGGAATATGGCCTTTATGTGCCCTTCATTTGGCTGCAGAATTTGAGACAAGTTATCTTAATTCTTGGGACCTTTCTTCATCTTTAAAATGGTAATAGTATGAAGGCTTCTCCTCTTATGGTAGTTGTGAGAACTCAATTAAATAAAATTCCCTGGCATAGTGTCTGGCACATACTGTAGGTGTTCAGTTAGTGATAATAGCTTACATTATTGAGCACTTAAAATGTAAATGCTGAATTGTTTTCCCTGTGTTAGTTTATTTAATCCTCACAATTACTCCATCGTAACTTATGAGGTTGGCACTTTTGTAAATTGCTTAGAGCAGTGCCTGGCACAAAGTAAGCTCTCAACGTTAGCTCTTAGTAGTGTTACTGTTGCTGTCTTTATTTGTTTGACAGGTGAGGGATTTGCAGTGAAGGGAGGTTAAATGTTGACTATTATTATCTACTACTTGCCAGGATTTTTGCATAAAGAATGCTTATGTTAAGAAAAAATTCCACCATCAAGTATTATTATAATCATTGTACACTAAGGAAACCAAGGCTTAGAAAAGTTAAATATCGTGCCAAATACTATTCAGCTAAAAAGTGGTCAAGTTGGGATTTGAGTGTAGGCCTATATGGATTTAAAACCTGCCTCTGCACAATATCACTTTGTTACTCACTGAGGCCTCATTACTCCCTATTCCCTCAATGAATTTCATCGTGGGGAGCATCTCTAGGTTACAGCCTATGAGAACCAGGACCTTGGGTAGCAGAGCGCAAATCATTCTTAGGCCATTTCAATCAACTCTGACACATCAGCCAGCTAAAACTGAAATTTCCACCCTGAGAGATTCCGGAAAAATCTTTCCTGGTTGTTCTATGTTGCTGTGCATGTTGATGACAGTTGCAGCAGCTGCTCTGACAAGAGAATCTCCACGGGGCCATTTACAGTGGCCAGAGAGCAGGCTCCAGGGTCTGGGAACCTACTTCATACAACCAGGTCCTGTGGAAGAGGCAATAATGGGAGGCCAAGAGGTGCCACGTCCTCTAAGAATAGTGTGGCATCCTCGGGTATGCCTTGATCAGTAAAATGGAGTTTATTAGGATTTGAAAATTTTGTTTGAAACAAACAAACAAAAATAGATGACTAATACAATTTAATACAACACAAATTGACAAGGGATATCAAAAGACCTCAACTATATTCTAGGCTATACAGAACTGATGAAGAAGATAAGCAGGTTTGGGTAAGTTCCACAAGAGAGATACAAATATATAACTGTGGGGACATATAAGAGGGAGGCATTTTTTTTTTTTTTTTAGAGAAAATCTATGATCGTGATTCTCTATGTCAACTGAATACTCTTTCAAATCACTTGGAGACTTAAAATAAATGACCTCAGTCTAAGTCCTATAACTCATCATCTCAATCAGCAGCTTCTCAGGGAATCTACTGTAAAACAGGTTTGAGAATCACTAGTTTAGCGAGTAAGACTTCATCAGGATTTTGACAAGTGCAAATGGGGATAGAGGGATGGTCAGGGAAAAGCAAACAATCGAAGGAATACATTAAAGAGAGTACAGGGTTTGGCAAGAGTGAAAGACGTGTTTGAGGAAACTTGATGATCCATGCAGAGTATGAGAAGGAGCAGAGGAGAAAAAAAGATTCATATGCAGAAGCAAAGTCATGGAGACAGACTGACATCCTAGGGAGCTTGACTCTTGTTTTAAAATATGAAAAGTCTTGCTCTTGGGGCTGGCCGGGAGGCTCAGTTAGCTAAGAGTTAGCTTAAGAGTGTGAGCTCTGAGCAACAGGGCTGCCAGTTCAATTCCCACATGGGCCAGTGATGCTGTGCCCGAGCTGAGCTGCTAACAGGTGGCAGGATGGCTCAGCTGGTGAGAGCACATACTCCTAAGAGCAAGACTGCCTGTTCGATGGTGGGCTATGCCCACCCACAACTAAGACTGAACTCGACACCTTGCTGCCGCCTGGATGGCTCAGTGGATAGAGCATGCGTTTTTGTTTTTTTTTGATAGCAGTGTCACTGGCCCTCATATGTGGGACCCGAACCAGGGCCTCTGGCATCCCAAGCCAGCGCTTAACCACCGCGCCACTCAGCCGGCCCTAGAGCATGCGTTCTTAACAATAAGGCTGCTGGTTTGACTCCCGCATGGGATGGTGGCTATGTCCACCCGCAACTAAGATTGTAATTCAGAACCTTGAGCTTAGAGGCCACAAGCTGCTGACGGGAAGCCATATGGCAACTGGCGCCCTCCACAACGAAGACTGAAGAACAACTTGGCTGGTCCCCTCCCCAATTCCCCAACACTGCTCCCCTCCCTCAATTTCCCAATTAAAAAAAAAAAGGTCTTGCTCCTTGTACATGCCACGGTTAATTATATACTAGTTCTCATTTCTAAATGACCCAGATAATTGCCAAGCTACATAAGCAACTGCTCACAACTTCAATGGTAAAACAGGACCACTGACTTCACCAGTGTGTTCAAACACAGAGTGCACTGTACCCTACAGGAGCAATGAATAGCTGTCACCTTCTCCTTCTGCAAATGTCACTTGGAGAATTTTTGTGTGCCCCTCTTTCTTGAAATTATAAAGATATCAGTGAGAGAGAGAGAGAAAGAGAGAGACAGAGAAGCTGACTTTGCTAAACTCATCAAGAGTGGAGACTCTGTCTGTCTCTACAATACCTAAGTTTGGTTGTTTCTTCAATCATATGACCTACTTAAGGGGACACAGGCAAATGTTAAACACTTTTGGTCATGCAGTAGTAAATCTTGCATTGGTGCTGTTCTTTATGACACCAATAACAGTCGATGCTTCAAGTAACTGAAGTAAATAGAGCAAGTGTTATTATCCTCATCTAACAAAAAATGGCGCGAGTGACATGCAACTGTTCTAAAAGCCCACAACTGCTACAGTTTAAATTCTAACATATGCTATTGCTGCCATTATCTGGAGGAAAAAAGCATAGCTTGAGTACATGTTGCTAAAACACTTAAAAAAAAAATTTTAAGATTGTTTTAGATGCTGCTTTTAAAAAAAAGTAAGCATTAGAAGCTGATGTTATTTACAGCTTATTCTGATGTGATCATTTTCAGTGCCATTAAGATATGTTTGTTCTATGATTCAGAATATTTTTGGTCATAAATCCCTCAAGAACAGAGATCTTATCTCCTTCATACCCATGTTCCCAGAAGGCTTAACACGATACGGATGTGATAGTTATTCTCAATAAATATTTTTTTCTGCTATAAAAGACACACAACTTTGTGATATTTAACATGCTATGTACCACACTCTACAGAGTTATGCCAACTAAATAGAAAATAAACCCAACCGGATACGGTTTTTATTGTTAATTTCTTCAGTCATTTGACATATATGCATCAAATGCCTACTATGTTCCTAGTGGCTGGAATCATAGGAGTGAAAGACAGACAAGGGCTCTGCCCTGAGGGAATTTATATATTTGAGGCAGAAGGCAAATAAATGGACAGTAAACTTGGGAATAGAAAATGCTATGAAAGATGTAAAAGAGAGTGATAGGATGAAGTGACTGGGGAAGGGCTACTACAGACAGAATGGTCAAGGAGGATTTCCTTGAAAAGGTGGCACTGTAGCTGAGAATTAAATTTTAAAAGTACACCATCATGTGACAAGACAGGTGTCGTGTGTTCCAGACTGAAGAGAACAAAAGCCCTCACACTGGGCGAGTTCATTGTCATGTTCAAGGTATGAAAAAGATTAAAAAAAAAAAAAAGGCTAACATATATAGGGCATGAGTCTAAGAGTTAGGCAGAGACAATATTACCTAAAGCCTGGAAGCCCACATGAAGAAGTTATTATAGAAATTTATTTTACGTTCAATGGGAAGGCAAATAGAATGTTGTAACAAAAAAGTGACATGGTCTGATGTATACATCTGTTTCATTAAAAAAATGTTCTTAACCAACAGAGTGCCCTCAACTTCCAAAAAAGAACTAAATGATGCTCATATTTCTGTTAATGTGAGAGCCATTTTAAGACCCATTTTATAAAGATATTTTCAAAAGTGTGGAAATAAAAGGGAATTCAAATTAATGATTACCCAAATTAAAAATGCCACAAATAAAAACAACTCGTTTGCTTGCCAAGGAGTACCATTTGCTAAAGTTCTCCTGTGCAGACTGGAAATCAGTCCATGGATGAACGAAGTGCTTCTGTAGGGAGTGCAGGAGCTTTGCTCTCCCCACCACATCAAGCACGACACTCAGCATGGCAGAGATAAATCAGCAGGTGAGGGGACCATGACATCTGTCATCTAATCGAGGACATTTATGAGAGTGACAGAGTGCTAATTAATGGAATTGATAATTACATCAGAACAACAAGCATAAACTGGGGTCTGAGTCACCCTTTACCTAGGCTTGAGTCTCAACTTGTCACTCAAGTTGTGACTCAAAATAGCTATGTGGCTGGGAGCAAAGTGACTGTGTTTCTTTATCGGGCAAATGAAGTGGTTGCATTTCCACATTTATTGAACACCCATTACCAAAGGGTATCATCGAAGAGACAGAAGAATAAAGCATAGTTCGTGCTCACAGTCTAGTCAGAGAGCACATAAGTTGTATGGTGGTGTAATGAGTGAAGCTACAGAAATATGCACCAGGGTAAAAACTCTGGAGTTAGCAGAGTTGAGGAGTGATGAATCCTATGAAGATGTCAAAGAATGCTTCCTGGGGACCTGGTGATACATGAACAACAACAACAAAAGCCACTGGATTTAGTCTTATTCACACAGCGTCTATTTACACTGAGTTGCACGTACACAGACATTCCTAGTTGCTTGTAAAGCAAGAATATGAAGACCCAGTATAAATGAAATCTTGCTGAGGGCACAAATTATTCTAACAATAAAAGAAGCATGGACAGAGTATGAGACAGAGTACTGAATGTACAGGGGCATTTAAGATAATAATAACTAACATTTATTGAACATTTAACAGCTATCAATTCAATTAATTCTCACAATACTCATCTGAACTAGATATGAACATTTCCACTTTACAGATGAGATCTCATCCAAGGTAGCCAATGGAGAAGTGGCGGAGCTGGAACTTGACTGCATGGAAGTTGGCTCAAGGGTCAGTGCTTCTTTTTTTATTTTTCTATTATATTTATTATGTTGAAACATAGTAGATGTTTCCTGGTAAGGAGCCATGCTTTTCACAACTACACTGGATGCCTCTCAAGAGTAATGTCAAAACTGTGGTGGACAATTCATGCTCATTGTTGCCCATTGTTCCCTAATTCATCTTTGCTTTAGGGCACCCTCAGAGAAAAAGTTGGAAAAACACTAAATGAATCTTGTAGCAGCCTTTAAAAAAAAATAAGATAAACAATGAGCAGGGATAACAAATTCTAATTCACTAGTCTGAACTTTGGGAACCCATGCTCAGAATGCTTGCCCTCTAGATCTGTTCAAATCAGCATTAAGAATTCAGCTGAGTCCACATGACTGGAAATAACTGGATTGGCCTAGGTTCTCATGGAAACAATTATATTTTTGATAAGCTGTTTGGATTTCATGAAAGCTGTCAGGTCTGGAAGGTGAAGAACTCCATCTGTTAACTTCCTCTATTCAGTGTTTAACAGAACCAAAAGCAGAACAATGACTAAAGAAGACTGTGCAAGGATGATGCAATAATAAGGCTAATGCAACTATATGATGTTTGTACATCAACTCAAAGCTTAGGATCTTTAAATATACGGTGTCCCATTTAATCCTAACAGCATATATGTATTACTTCTACTTTTTTTTTTTTTAAGCGGGACCATCCTGCCACTGTTGGCAGCTCAGCTCAGGCCTATGTGGGAATCGAACTGGCAACCCTGTTGCTCAGAGCTTGCACTCTTAAGCAAGCTCTTAACCAACTGAGCCATTCAGCCAGCCCTATTTCTACATTTTTTACATATTTACAGATGAAGGCTCAGAGAGGTGCAGCAACCATTGCAGTGCAAGAGCTATGATTTAAACTAAACTTATGAAGTCCGGCAATATTTCCTCCTCTCCCACAGCTATATTTCAAACTGTTAAAAATTCCAGCAAGTTATCATGGCTTCCTAAGAAAGAACTGAACACCTTAGAATACAGACGCAGGCTTTGTCCTCTGACTACCCCAGTTTCTGTATAAAAATTATAAAGCCCCACACTGTATAATCCCTGGCCTAATCCCTCAATTGTAGACAGAGGAAATTTGAAAATTGATGAGTTTAACCAGTGAAAGATCAGATTTTTCACACTGGGAGCTGAATAGAGGACAAAAGCAGGCTGTCCCTCTTGCAAAGGTCCGATGGATGGAGGGGATGGCTGAAAGCTGCTTACCAACACAGGACTCCCCGGACAGTGAATAGGTCCCATCGTCATGGAAACCGCTTCTGCACTCACAGTGGTACCACCCTGGCAGGTTAACGCAGCGGGAATGGTTGTGGCACTCAATGATTCCCTCTGTACATTCATCAATATCTGCCTCAGAGAAAAACACAAGCCCACCAGGACATTAATTTCTTTCGACACGAACCTTTCCAGTAAACACCTAAAACATGTTCATGTCAACATGTCAATTAAAACTGGTTAGTCACCTAAAATGAAGGTTACAGTGTTACCGTGCTAAAGGTCTGGATGCCTGCTGCATGAAAAAATCAAAAATCGAGAGAGAAGTTTGGTGGAAAGAAAAGAAGGTTTATTTAGAATGCTGGCATTCTAGAAGGGTGGTGGACTCCTGTCCAAAGTCCATCTCCCTGTTCCTAGAATGGTCAGAGGTTATGGGTAAACAAGAAGAAGTGGAACAACGGAAAGGGGTGTTAGTCATGTGACTCATTCAGGAGAACATCTCTTGGGTTCCAGTTTGTTCTGTGATGGTTATCTGGAACCCAATCTTATGGGTGATTCATATGTCACCTGACAGAGAATCACAATCAACAATTAGAGCCTGGTGGCCAGTGTCCATCTGGCTGAGTGCTGACTCAGCTTCTTGAAAGTTAGTTTTCTGCTGATGAGCTAGATTAACAAGGAATGCATGTAGCCGTGGGAAAGCAGAACAATTAATTTGGGCAGTGAGGGATGGCAACAAAGAGAAAACAGCTGACTAGCAAATCATGAGTGAATCAAACTTACTAAGTTATCGATTTCTTAAGTTTCACCCTTACAACAGGAAGAATCAAATCCAATTTGATCCCAAATCTAGATTTTGAAAGCGTCCAGATTTTTGGATGCTTTCTCATTTATTGTCCAATAAATGAGAGCTGATGGTCATGAAAACATTCCCAAAGGCAAATGCTGGGGCTTCCAAACCACCAGAAACTAAATGGAGGAAGTTTGGCACAGTTTTGTTTTTCAGCATATATGCCTTTTTTTCAGATTCAATGATTTCAAAATAGTAATTCCAGATATTACTTGGAACTCATTGAAAATATCCATGGACAAGTAAGTTCAGGAAACTAGTGTTAAATAGTGTTAAATGGATGATATTTTATAGTGCAGTCTCAGAGACTTATGTTTATATGCCTTGCAAAGTTTAGAAACGAGAAGAATGATATGCACTGTTTCCCAAATGTATTTGGATGAGGAATGCTTTTTAGGGGGATACCTTAATATCTTGGAAACTAGTGTTCTGGGGAGCACAGTTTGAGAACTACTATTCTAATTCTTTTAAAACTGTTGATTTACTTCAGGACTTGATTGATGATAGTCAGTCAGAGATCCTCATTGTTCAGCCATGCCTGATGAAAGCAAGTCTTCTAGGCTTTGTTTGCTTTAGGGTCTGGCTTTTTAGAATCAGCAAATGCCTGAGTCATGCATAAATTCTCTAGCCCAAAGGCTACCTCTGAGCTGAAGGAGTTGACACCATTGCAGAAAGATGAGCTGTCAAGTGCTATTCTAGGGTCAGCTCATCCATATAATTATTTCTTAGAATATAGCCACTGTTGGCGGTGAATCTTCCCCAAGTGCTCCTAGAACTATCTGAACTATGGCAGTCTTATATGAATAGAAATCTAATTAATATTGGGATATAACACATAATGATTAAAACAAACTTTAGAGTCCCTTTCAACAGTTCCATGCTGTAGGCATCAGCTCAGGTCAATCAGCTACCAGTGGCTCTGTTTCCTACCCAGGTTCTTTTTTTTTTTTTGTCTTTTCTTTTTCTTACCCAGGTTCTGAGTTGCGCATGGAGCTGTGAATATAGTTTGAAACCTGTCACTCTCATCTCATGGCATTCCAGCCAAGTAAAGAGAGGGAAGGTATAGCTCTTTATTCTGGGCACCTCCACCTTTGACTTTTTCTGCCAGCTGCCACCTTCTTCCTTTATGGCTTCTATCATTCAGTCCATACAATCCTTTCACATACAGCATCCCTTAGGTTTCTAAACGCAATCAGCCTTCAGGACCGAGTGCTTCTAGGACACCTTCAGCTATTGCAGTCAGGTTGTGTATACATGTATTATAAATCCCCAGAAAATGAAGTTTCAACAACTATGTTACCATTTCTGAAATTTTATAGGTATGTGGTTCTGGAGAACACACCTTGGATTGCTAAAAATTTCAAAAATTGAAACAGACAAGTGACTGGAGGATGTTTCACAGAGAGGAAGGGTGGGCGTTAGGTTAACAAGTCTGCTCAGTAATTTTTGAATACAGAATACCAAGGATACATGAATGTAACTGGAAGACTGATTTTCACAGGTAACTTGCCTGTATTGGGCTGAAAGAACTCTCTGCAGTGGAACAGCAACAAACTACCTCAGACACTTATTTCCAAAGCTCCTAGAAAGGCAGTCATGATCCCCACAGTCCCTTATCACTTCTAGACTACCAATAATATTTAGGTAATGGCCATCTAGCCACCGTAAGGGTTGTGGGAAATCAGGAAATACAAAAGCAAAAGCTTCTCAAACAAACAAAACAATAGTATGCCCTGGTTGGACTGGGACAGGCCTAGTTTCCCTCTACTGCCCCTTTCACTCTCTAAACCAGCCAGCTTGAAGGACAATTATCTGAGCACCTTACAAATAATTTGTCCAGCCCTTGATTCCATAGGTTATCTCTAGGAAAGGGAGGAACGATGAATGATGTACAAATATTTTGTTGTTGTTGTTAAGAGAAAACTTATAAGAGTTTATTTGAGCCAAGCAAATATTTGTTTTTCAATTCACAAATATTTTTATTCCTGAAATGAAAAGGGACCAGTAAAAGCTTCTGTGATTCAGCAGGACCTCAGTTATCTATGTGGGGCTTTCATAGGAAGTGAAGACAATCAGACAGCTAGACACCCACGGTTTGCCCCAAGACACATGGGAATCCATGGCTTGCACTGAAAATGAGGAAAGCAGTGGAGCGGGGCCTTCCCTGGGGGCTGCACTGCCCACAGCACAGTCAGGGACTTGCTGGAATAACCACAGCTCATCACACAACCTGGGAACAAGGCTGCATGTTTCTGTCCTGTGTGCAAGGTTTCTACCTGAAGCCAAACAACTCATTTTACATGTAACCAGACTACTGGAGGGGTGCTTCATTTTCATCATGTTCATAAAATGGGCTGTTTCTTCTGCATAGTCACAGTAGTATTCAAAGCAACCACCACAGGCCCAAATACAGAAAACACTTGGAGACTTTTCAATGACACTTTGGGGGCTTTAAAAATTATAAATGGGTTCTGGCTGCCTTTGTCCTCAGAGATTTTTTTTCCCAGTCAGCACTTGCCATAGGCAAACAGACAAGACAGATGCTCAGGGAACGGGGTCTCTGTGAGTTCACTGTGCAATCCGACTCTCTCTCTCTTTCTCTTCCTCTCTCTCAAGGATTTCTGATAAATCACAGTGAGCCTGGCTGCATCACACAGCATGTCAGCTGTCCCAAAGGAAATGGACAGACAAAAATAATCGTTCTTCCTTCCTACTACTAGACCTAGGACTATGTTTAAATTTCAGTTGAATCCAGCACAGACTTGAAACTGTACCACAGGAAACAAGAGATGCTGGGGGATTCCTGAGAGTGGAGCCTATTGCATTCATTTCTGAATCCTCCATGCCAAGTGTCGGCTACACAATAAGTCACATTACAGCCAGGTCATACAGCTAACAAAGGGTGAAACAAGGTTCAGAACTAAGCTGAACCTGTATTTCTCACTACTGGATTAAACCATCTTGTTGATGAATCAAGAATGGAAGATTTACACAAAGATAACACATGTGTTCAAACCTCTAAATAGTTGTTGTGTTGAAAATATGTTCAGGGATGATTTTTGTCTCGCGGTGGATGAGAGATGACAAAGACACAGTTCCTGATACCCAGGAGCTCACAATCAAAGGGAGGAGATATACACACTCATCTTTCAGGCCCCAGCCAATATCACCTTTTCCAACACCTCCAGGTATAGAGCCCCTCCTGAAGTGACTCAGTATATACACACACATCTATTCAAGCACACATCTTATTGTATCACAGTTATTATCCATTTGTTATCACTCAAATGCAAATTTCTCAAAAATAGAGACAACATCTTATGTTTACATTTTTTTGTAATAGTGAATGTTGAGAAATATGAAGGTTTCCAATAAAAGTTCATCGGAATGAATGAATGAATGAATGAATGAATGAAAAAGTAAATGACAATGGACTGAATGAAAGGAACAATGAAAAAGTGGTATAATGGAGATTCAAAGTACCACAAGATTTCCTGATGTTTGCAAATCACAAAAACACAATGTCAATTCATAAAAATATATGTAATGGGGTTAGTTGAATCTTTATATGTTATTTACCTCTGAAAGGCACCGTGTCATTTCTGTTTAATACTTTGCTTCTATGTCTAATTTTTAAAGATTTTTAAGGCAACACAACAGGCAACAAAGACATTGTTATAATTGCCTTCATAAAGGATCCCACCTATAACTTGAGTTTTTTTAACAAAGAAAAACAGATGATTACCCAAGGCTTTTTCAAAAGATATGCCCTAAGCATCACACATAATCCTAGTCTGAAAGTACCAGTGAATTTGCTATCACAAGCCATTTGCAAACAAATCCTTTGATTCTTGCAAAATTCTAATCTCTTCAATGGATGAATCACTTCCTTCATCTGATATCTTCCCTCTCAGTTTGCCATCTGAAAATTTACAAAAGCAATACAGTTTTTCTTAAAGATTATTTCCAAGGAGATACTATTGTATTTCACATTAATTGGTTAAATTTCACTGTGAAGCAGGCTTAGGTTGCAGTTGGATTATATCCTGTCTAAGGATTTGTAGAGTGAGGAGATTGCGTCATAGGAAAAACGGTGGCTACTTTCATTCAGTCAACAGAAGTTTACTGAGCACACATGTATAAAGCACTGTATTCCGCCCTGTGATACAGAGCTGAAAAGATAAGGCCTCTATACTCCAGCCACTTAGAGTCTATCAGAGAAAACTTGGATGTAAAAAATTAACCGTGGTTAGGAACACGGGCTTTGGAGACAACATGACTTCAAATTCCTGCTCACCACACCAACATATTGTTTAGATTTTTCAAATCTTTATTTTTCTCATCTGAAGATTGAAGAGAATAAAAATAAAATAGGATTGATGAACACAAACCCTTATTAATCAAAATCTATTCTGTTTCTCCTGTTTTACAGGATATTAATGTGGGCTCTATATTACTGCTCACAACCAGAACAAAGGAAAAAAAATTAACATTAACTTGAAATCAGGAAACTGGTTAAAAGTGCAAGATGATTTCTGGATCTTCAAAAATACTCATTTATATTTTGAGATGATTGTGATATGGTAAAACATTCAGGAATAGAATTAATGCATCTATAATATATACCCCATTAAAACATGGATTCTTTACTCCCCAAAAAATGTCACATGAATTTAAGGAGATGAAACTAATAACATAAAGTGCCACAAGCACAGTGAACACAGACATGATTGTTATCGAATATTTGCTGAATGCCGGATTGTACTGCACATAGCATGCATCAGAACGTTTGAGGGAAAGGAAAAAGACAAGTAAATGAATCAGACGCTTGGTGGGAGAAACAGCCCTTTCATCTCCTCTTCTTCTTGGGCTCCTATGGATATGTCCTAAGCACACCTCCTTTGCGAATAGGCCATGTAAATGAGCTTTAGCTCTAGAGCTGGAAACAATGGCTCACACAAAGCACTCACAAGAGCATCCATGCTATTTCCACCTGCCCACTGAGAGCTAAGGTGCAGGGAAACCTTGGAAGCCACTTGCTAAAAATGGCAGCATCTTTGTCTGCCTGGCTCTGTGTATGACTACATGGAGCAGAGCCCCTCCACAGACCTGAAACTGTCAAGGATTAGGTATCTGAGCAAGAAATACATTGCTTATTGGGCCAGTACACAATTTGGGGTGCTTTATTGCTACAGCCAGCACTTCCTGGTTTGATAGTCTCCTTTCTGTATTAGGGGAAAAGACTGCTCAGGTCAGAACTCACGCAAACACAATCTCTACAAACAAAAACAAGCAAACGAGAAAAAGCCTCTCCACCAATTACTAATTAGGTAGGTAGCTAAAGGAGTCTTAGAAGTTTTGTGCTGAAAGTCAAGAGTCAAGATAACAACATGCAAATAAGACAAAGCTTTGTAGCTAGATACACTTGAGTTTGAATCCTGACTCTGTTATTTCCTAGCTGTGTGACTCTGAGCACGTTATTTATCTTCTTTCAGCTGCAGTGCCCTTGACTTTTAAATGAGGGCGGTATTACCCAGCTCATAATGTTGCTTTAAGGATTGAATGAGATCAGTGTAAAGCTACTGTACAGAGTGAGGCAGGCAATCATTAGGCCTGCGATAATGAAGATCTTCTAATTTCTCATCCCCACTTGGCATGGAGAAACTATGCCCATGCCAAGATGGTCCAGGTTCCGAGGCTTTGATTCCTTACATGTAAAATGAAAGGGCTGCGCTATAGCACACTTCATTCCATTTCCAGCTTTAACCCCCAGGTGATGGGAGATCTGGGCTTTGGGCAGATGTCTTCCTCTGCTCCTCACCAGATAAATGGCTGCTGTAAGGATTAAGTGACCTCTTTGTATCCAGTTTCTTGGTTAGCCAAATTACATTTTTTTTTAAAAAATGCATGTTTTGTCTTTCTCAAACAAAATTCTGAGAAGGTATGAACAAGCTCTAGAAGTCAATTAACTGCTACACAAAAATATATGGTGGTATCATTATGACTGTTTCTTTTTTGTACATCCTGATTAGCAACTAGTTTTGGTCTACTGAATTGAAAGGTGCCTGTTATGAGTAATGGTGTCAGTGGCATTGGTGACTCGGCTCACTGCCTTTTGTAAATCTCTGTTTTTACTGAGTTGGCACAAGAGAATCAGTCTCTTCCTGGTTGTATCCTTCCAATGTGATCTCTAACATCTTTCTTTTTGTCTATTCTCTAAACAAATCATTTCCAAATTCTTCCAGAAAAATGAATTTATTTGTACTTTGACTCTCCTTCCTAGTTCAGAGGCTCTCTGATATACATCTCTAAACTGACCTCTAACAGAAGTTGATATACACATAATTATCACCTATAAATTAGCTAATCTCAGAGCTCTCTTCATTTCTTTCATTTGGGCATTCTGCCCAAAGTGTTACACAACATACATCTTTCCATGTATTAAACTCGTCCCCCCACCTCCCCCAGCACTCCTTCCAGCTCTCCTTCCTCATAATCAATGAATAAAAGGTCAAAGTTCCTATAAAGGCTTACAGTGCCTTACATGATCTGCCTGCTCTTATCTCTTTGAATTCACCAAACACTGTTCCTTTTGCTACCCAGGATGGCTACACTTGTTGAGGGTCATGGTCCCCAACATTGAAGGGCTTGTAAGCTGGCCTTAGTGGGCTTGGGGAAGCATAACTTGTTTATCTGCTCCTATTGTTTCCTTGCTGCACCTGGAGGGTGCTTACTATCTACTTATGGAGGTATGTGGTGAGGACGGTCAGTTCCTTGGGACACAAAACAAAGATGACTATCCAGATTAATGGAAAAGGAGCCTAAGGCACATACATATACACGGTTAATGATTTACTGCAGTTTACTTCCTTAAAAATGTACAATAAAAGCTATGCGCAGATCCGATTCAGGGCTCAGTCTTCTTTGGCTGAGTCCCTTGGGCTCAGTCATCTTTGGCTGAGTCCCTTGGGCTCGCTCTTATCTTACTTCTGTCTCTTGTTCTTATTCAATCTGCGTCACCCCTCTCGAGTCCCATTTGCCCTTGCCACGCAGGACGTGACAACTGGCGCCTCAACATGCGGCCCGAAGAAGGGAAGGAAGACTTTGAATCTTGGTGAAAATTCAAGGCGCAGACCTCAGGGCAGGCCGGCACTCTACTTGGTAAGGAGTAGGGAATAGTCCTGAGGAATTGTACTGGGGCATCTGGAGAATAAACTAACAAACTCTGTATGAAAGTGTGTGATTGTGTGAGTGAATGCATATAGTTCCACAGCTTTTCGCTACGGAACTTGAGTGGGCTCCAATCTGCGGTTCCGTAATCTGTCATACGGCATAATGGCGACTGACTCGTTCACCTGTGCGGGGACTTATACTGCAGAGCCTTAGCCAAGGCAGACTTAGTCCCGAGAGGGGCGCGGCCAGACAAGCATCTGAGTGAATAATTGAGTGTAAGTTCTCTTTTCTTTTCTTTTCTTAAAAACTAACATGGTAAATTCTGAGGGTCGATATAGACCGTATATTTGCCTCATTAAGCAACTTTCTAAGAAGGGAGGGGTAAAAGTCTCAGAAAAGAAATTAGAGGAACTTTTAAAAGTTATTGAAACCCATTGCACTTGGTTTCCAGATTTAGGAACCATAGATTTAGACCAATGGGAGATGGTAGGTAAAGATATATCAGAAAAGCAACTCCAAGGAAAAGAGATACCAACTACAATTTGGGAGACTTGGAGACAGGTCCGGTCAGTTTTAGAACCTTTACACACTGACACGGAAGATGAAGAGGAGGATAAAAATCAGGATTGTAAAATTCATATTGAGTCATCAGAGGATGAAGGGAGAGAGGAGGAATCTGTGGAAGCACCCACGGTAATTCCAAAAGCATTATATCCCTTTTTGCAAAATCTGCTAATTCCTGATTGTTTGCCTCCTCCCCCAACAACTAGAATGAAGGATTGCGGGTTATCTAAAAACCCATCAAAACTAAAACAACCAGTTTATCCTGTTATATCGACACCTCCACCTTATGCCCGAGGTCCACATTCATCAATGTCAGCCATAGAAAAGGGAATTCAACAGGCAAGGTTAGAAGGAGATTTGGATGCTTTAAATTTTCCAGTCATAATTAGGGAGTGTATTGCACCCAATGATGAACATCCCAATGGTTTGCAGATACTAGAACACCAACCTTTTCCTTTTAAAATCCTTAAGGAACTCAAACAGGCAGTTACTCAATTTGGTCCGACTTCCCCTTATACTATAGGACTAATTCGAGGTATTGCTGATGGAAATAGAATGATTCCAATAGATTGGAATGCGTTAGCTAAGTCCTGTCTTTCTCCAGCCCAATTTCTACAATTTAAATCTTGGTGGATTGATGGTGCGGAAATTCAGAGTAGGCAAAATCAGGCTGGTGAGATAGATATTACTAAGGATCAATTAGTAGGTGATGGAGATTGGATATATACCGAACAGCAGATTTTAATGACTCGTCAGGCACAAGACCAGCTTAAAAGAATTTGTTTGACGGCTTGGGAAAAAGTAGAAATGGAAGGAAAAGTTCCAACTTCCTTTCAAAACATATTTCAAGGACCCCAGGAACCTTATTTAGAATTTATAGCTCGCTTACAGGATACTATTAACAAACAGGTATCCAATGCTCAAGCCGCTGATATCATTTTACAAATCATAGCTTATGACAATGCTAATGAGGATTGTAAAAAAGCAATAGGAGCTCAAAAAGGAAAGACACATGCAATGGGATACATCCGCCTCTCTCAAGGAGTAGAAACTGAACAATATAAAGCTACAATGTTAGCTCAGGCAATTACAGGAATGACAAGAGGAAAAAGGTTTCCAGGTACTTGCTTTAATTGTGGAAAGCCTGGTCATACTAAAAGGGAATGCAGAAAGAAAATTAAAAATGTTTCTAATATGCCTAATGACTCTGCTCCTGCAGAATCGAAATCACCAGGGATATGTCCTCGATGCCGAAAAGGGAAACATTGGGCATCAGACTGTAGATCATTCTATCATAAGGATGGAACTCCCCTTCAGGGAAACGGGAAGCGGGGCCAGCCCCAGGCCCCGACAACAACAGGGGCATATCCGACATCAGCCACTCCTCAGAACTATCAGGCCGTACCTCCCCCAAACTTTCAGTACAGCAATTAAGTTCAGCAACAGAAGGGAGTGCAGCAGTAGACGTTTGCACCACCCAAGATATTTTATTACTTCCTGGAGAAACGCCTCTCCATGTACCCACAGGAATTTTTGGGCCAACTCCACCAAACACTGTTGGACTTATTCTTGGCTGATCCAATTTAACTTCAAAAGGAGTCACAGTTCATACAGGGATCATTGATTCTGATTATGAAGGAGAAATTCAAATTATAATATCTTCGACAGTCCCCTGGTCAGCAAAAAAGGGAGAACGGATTGCACAGTTACTTCTACTTCCGTATGTTTCTCCAACACGAAAAGGAATCCAAAAAAGAGGAACGGGTCGTTTTGGAAGTACAGGAGAAGCAGGTATCTTTTTAGTAGAAAAAATTTCAGATATTCGACCTATTTGCCAAATTGAAATACAAGGAAAAAAGTTTAAAGGTCTTATAGATACAGGAGCTGATATTTCAATCATCAGTTCTCTACAATGGCCAAAAAATTGGGGATTACAAGATCCAGATATCAATATAGTAGGAATAGGAAGAGCCTCAGGCTTGCGTCAAAGTATTCAGATTTTTCCATGTATAGGACCAAAAGGACAACAAGGATTTTTACAACCTTATGTTGCTGATATCCCTATTAATTTATGGGGAAGAGACCTGTTGACTCAATGGAACGCAGAGGTCTGGAATCCACCAAATGAATATAGTCCCCAAAGTCAGAAAATTATGAGTCGTATGGGATTCCAACCAGGAGAAGGATTGGGAAAATTTAAGCAAGGTATAACTCAACCTCTCCAGCTGTCATCTCAGCAAGGAAAACAAGGACTAGGTTATCAGACCAATCAAAATAACCCTTTTTTGTAGGGGCCACTGTCGAAGAGCTACGTGCTCCTTTGCCTCTTAAATGGAAAAATGACACCTCGATATGGATTGAACAGTGGCCCCTTCCTCAAGAAAAATTAGAGTTTTTAACAAAATTAGTACAGGTCCAATTAGAACAAGACCATATAGAACCTTCTACTAGCCCTTGGAATTCTCCGGTTTTTGTCATTAAGAAAAAATCAGGCAAATGGCGAATGCTAACTGATCTTAGAGCTGTTAATGCTGTTATTGAACCTATGGGTGCCCTTCAACCAGGGCTTCCACAACCATCTATGATTCCTAAAGATTGGCCTCTTATAGTTATTGATTTGCAGGATTGTTTTTATACGATTCCGTTACATCCTCATGATTGCCCTCAATTTTCCTTTTCCATTCCATCTATTAACAATAAAGAGCCAATTCAAAGATATCAATGGAAAGTACTACTGCAGGGAATGCTTAACAGTCCAACGATTTGTCAGGTTTATGTAGCTCGAGCTCTTACACCAGTAAGAACTGAATTTCCTGATTGTTACATCATTCATTATATGGATGATATTCTCTGTACTGCATCATCTATGAAACAACTAGCAGCTTGCTTTGAATCACTTAAACTTCACCTAGACAAGGCAGGGCTATGTATAGCCCCCGATAAAATTCAAACAACCACTCCAGTTAAATACCTAGGAACAATTGTTGATCGACAGACTATTAGACCACAAAAGGTTCAGATTAGAAAAGATCAGATTTCTACTTTAAATGATTTACAAAAATTATTAGGTGATATTAATTGGCTATGTCCTACTTTGGGCATTCGTACTTATGCTCTCAGCAATTTGTTTAGTCTCTTGCGAGGACCTTCTCAATTAACCAGTCCTCGTGAATTGACTCCACAGGCAATTAGGGAATTAGAACTGGTAGAACAGAAAATACAAAAAGCTCAGATTCAGCGTATAGATCCCTATCAACCTTTACAGGTTCTGGTTTTCTCCACACCGCACTCCCCAACAGCGGTTATAATACAACAAGAAAAAATGGTTGAATGGCTATTCCTACCTAATCATTTTGTTAAGACACTGCCAACTTATGTTGAATTAATTTCTGAATTAATATCCAAAGCCCGCACTCGAGTCTTACACCTTAGTGGGCAGGAACCTAATCAAATTATAGTTCCTTTTAAGAAACAGCAAATTTGTCATCTAAACATTCATAATGAATCTTGGCAAACTGCAATAGGAAATTTTTATGGAATCATTGATAATCATTACCCAAAGAATAAATCATTTCAATTTTTGCAAAAGACTAATTGGATTTTGCCCAAAAAAGTCCGACAGGAACTGATTCCCCAAGGAATTACCGTCTTTACTGATAGATCTAATAATGGAAAAGCTGCCATTGTCAGTGAAAAAGAATGTCATCTTGTTCACACTAACTGTAATTCGGCACAAAAGGCTGAACTTGTGGCAGTTTTAACTGCTTTGCAGACCTATTCTGAGCCTCTAAATATTGTTTCTGATTCGGCTTATGTTGTTCACACAGCTCAAAACATTGAGACAGCGTCTCTCTCATTTAATTCTAATCATTTTGTTTCATCAACTTCAGCAGGTTGTGAGAAATCGTCAACACCCATTTTTTATTACTCATATTCGCGCTCATACGACTCTCCCAGGTCCATTGACGCGTGGAAATGCTATTGCAGACTCTTTAGTAGGAAATGCTCGATTGATGAGGTAACCCACTTTCACTCTTTAACCCATATCAATGCTAAAGGTTCGCGATCTAAATTTCCCATTACTCATAAACAAGCTAGGTATATAGTTCAAACTTGCCCTACTTGCCAAATTCTTAATGCTCCACAAGAATGTCCGGAGGGAACCAACCCTCGGGGTTTAGCTCCTAATGATCTGTGGCAGATGGATGTGACTCACATCTCTTCTTTTGGAAAATTATCATTTGTTCATGTCTCTGTTGATACTGCCTCAGGATTTTTAGTAGCCACTGCTCAAACTGGTGAAACTGCAGCACATTCCTGTCGTCATCTTTTGATTTGTTTTTCTATTATGGGCCTTCCAAGAAAAGTTAAAACGGACAATGGACCAGCTTATACTAGCGCTAAATTTGCAAACTTTTGCGCAACCTGGCAAATTACCCATAATACTGGCATTCCTTACAACCCCCAAGGACAGGCCATTGTCGAACGTGCTAATTCCACCTTAAAGAAACAATTGTTAAAACAGAAGGGGGGAGATGAAAAGGAACCACCTCAGGTACAATTAGCTAAAGCTATGTTTACTTTAAATTTTTTGAACTCCTCTGGCTCTGATCCACATTGTGGACGAACTGCAGCAGAAAGGCATTTTAATACCAGTTCAAAGAAAATGCCGCCAATCCCCATATGGTGGAAAGACATTCAGACTAACCAGTGGAATTTAGGGACTGTTGACATGGGGACGAGGTTTTGCTTGTATTTCTCCAGGCAAAGAAGAACGTCCTCTGTGGGTGCCTAGTAGATGCGTTAAACCTTATCATGAACGACACACCCAAGAAGGTTATCAAGAAGCCAAATTTGCCTAAGGTTGCAAGGTATGAAATGCCTCCCAGTGAGTTTACACTGGAGGCTACCTCGGCTGAAGAAGAAACCAAATGTCATCTGCTAATCTTCAGCTCCTCCCTGGAGAGGATGCCCTATCCGCCACTGCGGAAGGATTATCTAATTTGAATCCACTCAATTGGATCAAAAGCCTTGGTGGAGGTTTTGCTGGTGCATTTGCATTACTAATCATTATCTTATTTCTGTTCTGTTTAGTCCTCCGGTGTGGCCAACAAACCCTCCGGCGGGCCATAGATGAAGAAACTGCAAAATCCGTGTTTCTCCTTCTACAACAACAGAAGGGGGGCGATGTTGCCTTACAGCCGATTCCACGACCGACCCCTCTGCATTAGCCTCTAAAGGCATAGCATTGGTTTTTGTGTCTGCTTGGTTCTGTACCTACTCCCTATCCTCATTAGATGTTTTCTTAAGTAGATGATGAAAGTCCAAGCCAATATTCTTGAGATCAAACTTAAGGCAAAGCCTCAAGTTTAGCCACCTGCTTATTAGCCCCACTACCCCTAATCTTCAGCGAGGACAGGCTAGCCAGAGATGGGTAAGGACCTCCTTGAATGTAACTAACCTAAGACAGGGCTTGATCGCTAGAGGATCAAGTGCCAATGACGGGTAAGGTTATTATTTCATTGGGGGGACACCTAAGACAGGCACTGTCGCCCGTAGCCACCTAAGGTCACAGGCGTGCTTTTTGAATAACAAAAAAGGGGGAGATGTTGAGGGTCATGGTCCCCAACATTGAAGGGCTTGTAAGCTGGCCTTAGTGGGCTTAGGGAAGCATAACTTGTTTATCTGCTCCTATTGTTTCCTTGCTGCACCTGGAGGGTGTTTACTATCTACTTATGGAGGTATGTGGTGAGGACGGTCAGTTCCTTGGGACACAAAACAAAGATGACTATCCGGATTAATGGAAAAGGAGCCTAAGGCACATACATATACACGGTTAATGATTTACTGCAGTTTACTTCCTTAAAAATTTACAATAAAAGCTATGCGCAGATCCGATTCAGGGCTTAGTCGTCTTTGGCTGAGTCCCTTGGGCTCAGTCGCCTTTGGCTGAGTCCCTTGGTCTCGCTCTTATCTTACTTCTGTCTCTTGTTCTTATTCAATCTGTGTCGCCCCTCTCGAGTCCCATTTGCCCTTGCCACGCAGGACGTGACAACACTGACTTCCTAGCTATTCCTCAGGCATGCCAAGCATGCTCTAGCCTTTTTGTATGTTGTTGGCATATGCTATTCCTGCTGCCCAGAATGTTCTCTCAGATATGTCCATGGCTTTATCTCTCAACCTCCAAGTCTTCACTCAATTATCCATCTTCTCTGCAAGCCTTTCCCTGGCCACCATATCTAAAATTACAGCCATACTTATTCACTTCAGCTCAAAAATTCCATATTTTTCTCCTTTGCACTTATTGTCTGTCATCTACCGTACTTTACATTTTACATGCATATTTTTTTTTCCATCTTCTTCTGCACACTAAAATGTGAACCCATGAAGATATATGAGGACAGAACAGGACCTGGGACTTAGAGGGCACAAAATGAATATTTTCTGGATGAAGGAAAAGTCAGAGGAAGGGAAAGAAGCCATATTGGCAATTCTTTCTTTGACACGGTTCAAAAATCTGCTTTGCAGCCATTCTCTAGATTTGTTGCCAAAACACCACGCTCCAGTTTTTTATTTTCTCAGACCTGAATGAGTGCAGTATCTCCTGCCTGTCCTCTCCAATACACAGCAGAATTTGGCTAATCTTTCCAAAACTAATTACTCAGACAAATTTAATTACAATAGTACTAGCTATTCTGGCACCGGAAAATTAATTCAACTTGGGTAAGTCTCTTTCCAACTTAATGCTTTAATTCTATTATTTTTATAAGCAAAGATTTAATTAGATGAGTGTTTTCCACCCAGCACTCTACAGAGCACTAGGTTTCCAGGGAGGCTTTCTTTGGTAGACCAGGTGAATCTCCAGGTGGAGCCACTGTGTGTAAGCGCGTTGGGCAGCTGTACATTTCTGTAGCATAGATCAGTTAAAATTTCACCACTATGAATACTGTCGATTATAAAAATACTGATGTAGATCATATTCACTCCCAGTCTGAAAATCCTATGATTATGTAATTTTATTATACCCTGTTTCTCACTTACAAATGATCCACATTATAAACATCCCCCACTAGGCATTCAAAGTCACAAAAATAATATGATTACTAATTCACTTTTATTTCTCAAAATTCTTCAGCACAATACCTTTGTATGCTCTGGCTTGGTTGCCTTAGTATCCATATATCCTATATTCAATTTCATTTCATATTTCCCAGCCTACAAGTGATTTTTTAAAAAAATTAAAACCCAAGTACAAATTTTAATCCCACCAAAAAGTTGTCTTTATTTTTTTCTGAATTCCTATAGTACTTAACAATCCTACCACCCAATTTAAATCTTGTTATCCATTCTGTTCTAGAAAATTCTGTGTGTTCTTGCTATAGTTTATACCAAATAGAATTTTCAAGCTTTCACCCATTAATAATTTACTATGTGTTATTCCCTCTGACAAGTACTTTATATTCACTAGTTTACTTGACCTTCAGAATGCCTCTGACATAATTTTAATTATCCTAGTTTAACAGAAAGTGGAGACTCAGATGTTTAAATAATATGCCCATTGTAAAACACCTGGAAAGTGGCTCATTGGGGAGTTAAGCCATGGTCTATTTGACTGCAAAATACATACTATTAATCATTTTACCATGCAACCTCCAGCATATTTTGGAGGAAAAATAACCTTCTCTTTTGTTGTCCCCTATGTCTAAGCTCCATTTCAAGTGTAAAGGTGACTTAACTCATCGTTATCAATAGATTTCTAGGTGAAAGAGTTGAGTGGAGACTTCAGCCAATGCTATACCAGAAAGAAGGCAGAATTTGGAGTTTGAGTGTTAGCCAATTTAACTGCCTGCTATAACAAAAATGAACACTCTTCAAAGGAAAATTCTACCTCTACAAAGTAGGAACATAATATCCAATACACAATTAAAATTATCAGATAAAAGAAAATATAGATAAAAGAAAATATGACTATTGAGAAAGAGAAAAAGCAGACAATAGAAACCAAACCCCAGATAATTAGTTTAGTGGATAAAACTTAAAAAAAAAAAAAAGCAAACAACAACAACAAAAAACATTAAAAATATGTTCAAGGACTGAATAAAAATATACTAAGATGAAAAATGAATAGACTTCTACTTTTAACCAAGATTGAGTAATAGGGACTGGACTTACCTATCAATCCAAAATAAACCAGAACAAATCAAACAACATATGCGGAAATAATGGCATTTAAGATATTGGAAATTAGGCAATTAAGGAGCATAATCCCTGAGAGGCATGAAACATATGAGAAGAGTCTTGCAATTGCCCTAGTTTGCTGCATGAGAGAGGTTCAGGCCATGGTGCAAGGGAGAGGAACTCAAGGGGAGCCCAGCAGACTACCTCAATTGGAGAGAACAAGGCAGCTAGAGTTTGCAGGGCAGTGTATTGGAAAGGAGAGAGCTGCACAGAGAGGGAACTCTGGAGTCCTGCAAGAGGTCACATTCAAGTACTCAGCAGAGTAGTGATCAGAAAAAGAGCGTGATGAAACTGCCTAATGCTGGAGAAAGACCCACCAGAATGGATTAGAGGTAATAGTGCCTGGTGCTCACATACGGAGGGGCACAGTGCATGCTTCCATCAGCTAGGCTGGGAATTCTCATACTTCACTGGGTAACGCTGGATAGGGTACATTAAAGGGTCTTGCCTCGGTAGTGCAGAATAATTAGCCCTATTATTAAACACTGTTTTGGCCCCAACTAAAAATCTTAAAAGCAAGACCTAAAAGGATCTAATAGTATGTAAGTGTTTTAATAGTGTTCCAGGAAAAAGCTAAGAAATATTTATAGGAATACAAAAATAACTAGCATCTAATAAGTAAAATTGACACTGACTGGCATCCAATCAAAGATTCTTAGGCTGAATGGAAGCCTGAAAATCTAACTTAAAATTAAGAGGAAAAAAGTTATTTGACACCAATGCAAAACTGATACATATGTTAGAATTAAAGATTGGACATTTTAATAGTTATAAATGTATTTGCATGTTAAAAAAAGCTAACTTGAGACATGAAAGGAATTTATATGTAAACTATATTTTACAAGTATATTAATTATATATTAACATATTATATAATACATAACAGGATATAGCAATCAAGCTACTAGAGATAAATGCTACAGTGTATGAGATGAACAATACACTGGATGGGGCTGTTGGCAGATCAGATGTTGCAGAAGGAAAGATTAGTGAATTTCAAAAAACCATTCAAAATGAAATACAAAGAAAAAGACTTAAAAAAATTAAAAGCATCATTGAACTATAAAAGTAAATCAAGTAGACTAATACATAAGTAACTGGAGTCCTTTAAGAAGGAACAGGAAGACAGGGAAGCATTTGAAGAAACATTGGCCAAAATTTATCCAAATGTGTTGAATCTATAAGCAAATATATTTATTTATTTATTTATTTATTTATTTATTTTTATTTTTTGAGGGCAGTGTCACTGACCCTCATATGTGGGACCCGAACCGGGGCTGCTGGCTTCTCAAGCCAGCGCTTAACCACTGTGCCACTCGGCCGACCCTCTACATGCAAATAGACTCAAGATCAATGAGCTCCAAGTGCTAGAGACATAAAGAAAAGAATATTAAGGCACATCATATTCAAACTTCCCCAAAACAGTGAAAAAAAATGTTAGTAGCATCAGTGTAAAAATAAGCCATGTTACATGCAGAGGAACAAAGATAAGAATGTTTAGCAGATTTCTTTTGAGGAACAATGCAAGGGAAAAGACAGTGAAGTAAAGCTTTAAAGCACTGAAAGAAAAAAACTGGCAGCTTAAAATTCTGTACCTAGCAAAAATAAATTCCAAAACTGAAGTGAAATAACGACCTTTCAGATGTATAAAAGCTGAAAGAGATCATCATTTGCTTTTCTGCACTACGTGAAATGTTCAAGAGAATCCTTCAGGCCAGGGGAAAATGTAATAGATGAAAGCATGGATGCGCACAAAAGAATATAGAACACTGGAAATGATATCTGCATGGTAAATGCAACAATTTATTTCCTTATTCATTTGCTATTTTTTATTTTTAAAATTATTTACTTTTATTCATTTTTTTATTATTCATTTAAATTATTCAAAGGATTTTCAACAGTTTATATAAAAAGGACATTTTGTGGGGTTTAAAACATATATCAGATAATACATACAACAACAATAGCATAAAGTCCAACAGGAAAAAAACATGGAAGTATGCTACTGTAAAGTTCTCATATGATATATGAGTTAGTATAGTATCACTTGACGGTAAAGATGTATACCATAAACACAAAAGCAACCAGTAAAATAACAAAGCAAAGATTTACAGCTACTAAGATCCCACTGATGATAAAATGAGATCCTAAAAATTACTCACTGCAAAAAAAGACATAGAAAAGTAGAATGGGAATGAAAAATAGATGGGACAAATAGAAAACAAATAGCAAGATGACAGGCTTAAACTTAACCATATCAATAATCATACCAAGTGTAAATGGTTTGTACATCGAAAATTCTATAGGCAGTAAAATGATTTTTCAAAACTGAAGGTAAAAAGTAGATGTTTTCAGATAAACTAAAACAGAGAATCGTAGCAAATTGATTGGCACTCACAGAAAATACTGAAACACGTTCCTAAGACTTAAGGAGAAAGAAACCTGATGGTATCTCAGATAAACTGGAAGAAATGAAGCACATAACCAATGATAAATACATATGACAATATAAAAGCTATATGAATTTTCTCTTTTCCTTTTCTTAACTTCTTTAAAATACAAGTGACTTTAAATAAAATATTATAACACTATTGTAAGATCCATAATGTATGTAGATGGTAACAGATGACACCAATATCAAAAAGGACAGGTGGGTGGTACATGGAAATATACTGAAGTATGACAATATCAATTCTACATGGCCTATGAAAAGTGTAACTATACTGATCTATTACAACAGTAGCTCAAAATATATTGATAAATTAAAGATGCAGATTTTTAACTCCCATAGCAACCACCAAAAATAATGAAAAAAGAAGAAGCAAAAAACTTAACAGAATAAAAGCATTTGATTAACCCCAAAGAAGGCATAAATAAAAGGAACAGGAGAATAAAATCCAAATGAGACAAATAGAAAAGAAACTACAAAATGGTCAAGGAAATCCAACCATATCAGTATTTATATCAGAGAAAAAACAAAAAGGCTTCACGATAAAGAAAATTAACAAAGATAAAAAGCATATTTCATAAAAGTCAATTCATCAGGAAGATATAACAATCTTAAATATGAGGAGGTTTTTAATAATAAAGATTCAAGATACATAAAGAAAACTAAAGAAGTGAAAAGGAAAATACACAAGTCCAGAGATTTTAAAAATCCCTATTTTAGTAATTGATAGAATAACTAGATAGGAAAAAAAATCAGTAATATATAAGACCTGAGCAGTACTCACTGACATTTATTTAACATTACTACCAATCACTGCACATGTTGACCAAGATATGACTATTAAAACTATCCCCCCAAAATTCAAAAGACTGAAATCTTATCAAGGGTGTTCTCTGACCACACAGAATTAAGTTAGAAATCAAGTAACAATAAGATCTCTAGAAAAGGTACAAATATTTGGAAATCACACCACTTCCAAAAGCTCATGGATTAAAGAAGAAATCACAAGGAAAATATGAAATATTTTGAACTGAATGATAATAAAATTATAACATGTTAAAATCAGCAGGAATCAGTTAGAAACAGATGTATGGCTACAATGCTTATATAAGAAAAAAATAAAAGTTTAAAACCAATGATCTAATTTTCCACTGATTGAAACCATTAAAAGACAGTCAAATAGATTTCTACATTATATTGGGTCCTGACCAGTGGTTGAATATGTAAGGTAAAATTGGCGACAACATAGGAGCATCTCAAGGCTCTATTAAACTAGAAGGGATACTCCTTAACATAACCTGAGAAAGAATAGCCAAACACAATTTTTCAATACTAAGAACAAGAGGGAATGCAAAAATTATGATTCTGCACCTCAAAACCAAAGGATGAGTCAAAGACAAAAGTTGGAGGAGTAATTGTGAAATACAGATCTAGGAGAATGGGAAGCAGATAAGCATGGGGTGTAAGGAGCAGGTGCATGGAGAGGACCAGGAATGAGTACTTGAAAAATAAGTAGGCGTTGAAACGCCCTTGACTTTGAACCCTCAGTTCCAAGTTATACTTTCACCTTGCTTCCCCCCACCCTCCAAAAACTAAACATCCTGCCTCCCATGATTGAAAACTCCAGGGGCACTAGACTCTGAGATACAGGTAATCAAATATATCAATCAGGATTTAGACTCCCTCTGTCTCTCCATTCAGTTCTTCATCATATAATATCAGCTTCATTTTAAACCAGAGCCTCTCCATGTAGTTTTCCCCACTGTTCTAGGCTAACATCATTCTAAATCCATTGAAGACAGAGACTTTTAACAACAGTATTGACAAAAACCTAAGATTTGAACCTCACTGGTCTCAATTCAGTTACTTGCTGAGCCCAGAAGTAATTACTGTGTCTATATCTGGGTTGCCAGCCCATCCCTGGAGCAAGAAGTAAATCAGCTCCACTTGAGGTATGCTGAACTGAGAATTGCAAAGGGGTTGCTCCCCCAGAAATATTAGAAGGTCATTACTAGAATGCGGATGTATGCTGGGTAGGTAAAAACAACAAATTTCTGTTAGGCCCCTTTTCATATTAAACTGCAGCATATTGTAAAATAGATATGCTGACTCAAAACCATGCTACTTAAGGCAGGCTGTAGCATTCCCTTTGGGATGCTTCTCAGTCTAAAGGGTACCTTCATATTTCTATTCTCTTCTTACTTTCAGGTCAAAGTTCTTGATATATGCATCCATTGTTGCCAAGAAAGTAAAAATGACATCAATGTCACTCTAAGAACTATGTATTAAAGATACCTATTTGAGGCTTCTGGGAGGATAGCAGAGTACCCTTCATAAGTGAAGGGTCACATAATGAGTTTTGGCAATTCTTTAGGGGAAAAAATCATTTCATTCCATCATTATCATCATTGCTGTAGCCCATCATTTTTGAGACCGTGTTTTGTAACAAGCATGGTGTTCACTACTCTCAATATGTTTTAAATTATTCTGTCAACCTAATAGATAGCATTTGTGACAGACTCATTGTCAGCCATGCTTCCAGGCCCCATACCAGTTGTTCATCTGTCTGATGTACATTAAGTACCTGTCTATCTTTCTTCGGTTGACTCCTGAGAGTTGTGTGTCTCAGACTCTTGTTAACTGGCTTTCCGTTAGGTGTGGCTGATTGCTGCACTGGTGCGACTTAGGAGGGAGAGAGGAAGAGAGCAGGGCATTTCTTTCCATACTCAACTTTTCGTGGCATCTCTGATAATGGTTACACCTCAGCAGCCCAAGCAGTGGTAGTGCCTCCCTGCAATGCTATCTCCAAGATATCCCTCTTACCCTCAATTGCTCATTAATCTTCTAGCACGTTTGTAACTAATTCACTCTATTAAATTATCTCCACTGAATTACCTGCTGAGGTTTTTGTTTTCCTGCTGGCTTGTAACTGATATACCACCTTCCATTCCTCTTTGGGGTAGAAGAACCTTGACTTATTTACATAAAGAGTAGTGATTGCTTAATTTCAGAAAAAGAGTAGGCCCATCTCCTAGCCCCAGGGGTTGAATCACTCTTGCTCTAAATCAGTGGTTCTCAAAGGGCCATTCAACTAGCAGCATTAACATCAGCAAGAAATAGAATAGCAATGAAAATGATCAGATTCTACCCCACATACTGGATCAGACCCCAGCAACTTGTATTTTCACAAGTTTGCCAGATTTATTCTGAAGACCATACTCTGAGAACCACAGCTCTACAATAATAATGTTATCCCTGTCCCCTTTCCCAGTGATATGTCTTGACCTGGGCATGTGACCATGTTCTGGCCAATGAGAAATAAGGGGAAATCTGCAGGGCATGAGAGTGGGAGTAGGGTTGCTTTTCAAGAAGAAATGAAAGAATTCCCAAATATTCATTCTATTTGGCAAGCTGGTTGGAGGATTTGATGACTGGAGGAGCAGCAAATTTGGTACCATGGGGGGGGGGGGGGAGGAATCACAGACACACCAAACTAGCCTTATGATATCACTGAGCTACTGAACAAACCCTTGAGAGACATAGTAAAATCCACATAGTGCCAGATTTCTTATCATGACATATAATTAAGGATTTTACGATTAAGTTACAGTTGCTTGAGTTTTCTGTTACTTGCAGTTAAAAGTAATTCTAACCAGTAGGATATTCTTATCCCTGTTTTTCAGATAAGAAAACCAAGCCCAAGCAAGAGAAAACAATTTCCATAAGGCAATACATCTAACACATGGTATGGTAAGATTCAAACTTGTTTTTCTCTAATTCCAAACTTAACTACTCTACCTTTCAATAGGTGACACGTCACTCTCAAAAACTGCAGATCTGATGTGACATTTCAGGGTACTGATATGGCTATGTTTTACTTTCCCCCTTATGTCATTATATCTACTCCTGAGTATCTTTATGGACTGAAGAATCCTTGATTAAGACAGTAGTGAGGCCAACTTGAACAATTCTTTGTTTTTCTGCTTGAAAGGAGGAATGTAAGTCTTTTCTTAATTTACTCTTGCAAAATGTTAAATGGATCTCTTTAAGGACAGGTCCAGGTTTTACTCTGAGAATTCCAATAGCCTGCATTATTCATAGTGGAGGTACTTAAGTAGACATGATAAATAACATAATTTACCACCAAACAAAACAGAGAGGCTTCAGCCCCCAATGAGAAATGGAGAATTTAAGTAAGTCAGTCCTTTAGAAAACTTTTCCATATTTCGGTCACCATCTGAGTACTCCTACAGAAAAATTATTTTATGTTGTATAATGGCAGAAAAGCAACCACCATAATGAAAAAGTTAGTTTAGAAAAAAAATAACAACCTTTATTTGTCAAATTCACAGAACTTCCATAATTTGTGTTTTTAAAATGGACAAAATGTCTTTTTTTTCCTCTTCTATGCATTGGAGAAGGAATTCAGAAGAGAAAATTCAAGCACACTCTTAGACAGGACTGGGTTTAAGATTCCCATAGAGCACTTATGCCGGTTTGTCTGGCCATAGTTGCACAGCATCCTGGATGCAATTGGTTTGAAAATGGCATTGCTGAACTGATGCTGCTCACAAGGGATGCAGAGACAGAGCTAGCCCCATGAGTCAACCTCAGAAACATGGACACTTGGAAAGCTCAGAGCCAGCACCAAGTAACTATCAGAGGAAACAAAGCAAATGAGTCATCTCTTTTTGAATAAACAGCCTCTCCATTTGAGAAACCACATAAGTATCTAGAGAAGACAGACTGCTGAAGGGGTAGATTACATGGGGTGAGGATCATTCCGAAATGAAATAGAGGATAGTATCATTGCCTATGGTCATTTTTCATATGTCCCTTTTCAGTGCCTGTATAGAAACAATAGCTCCTTTCAAATGTGTGAGTTAGCCATTGTAACATGGGTGATAACTAAGAATGTCTAAATTCCATGTGATTAGAAATCACTGAGTCATAGAGGAACAGAGGAATGGAATTGTTATATGCCATATTCAAAGTCATATTCTCCAAAGATTAGAGGACCCATGCAGGCAACCTGAATTAATAATGTAGCCAGCCATTAGGAAACTAGAGAGAGGGTGTTCCCATGAGGAGCAGCAATTATTTAGCTCCAGGAAATGACCTCACACCATGCCATGTTGGAATCCCAGCAAAGACCACCCTTCACCTTGCTGAAGGTTCACTGATGGGCTAAGTCTGGCTATAGGTTGGTTTTATTATTATCTTTTAAATACCAATTAGGCCAACACTGGGCAGAACACCAAAAACAAGTTTCCATTGAACTTGAGATCTCATTTTACAAACTTTGAGTCCAATTACCATCCTTTTACACATAAAAATTGAAAGAAGTGATTTACCTAAGGTCTCCTAACTGGTTGAACAAATACCTAACCACACGTACCATGAATCACTTCAACAGCTATTTAAAGGGCAATGATGCCAAATAGCTAGACAGACTTGAAAGCAAGACACACACACACACACACACACACACACACACACACACACACTTATCACCTAACATGTGCCCACAGACTTTTCTAGATGTGGAACTATAAAGAAGAGAATGAACAATTCTCCAATGTCTATATTTTAGTCTCCATGGAAGTTCTGAGAAGTACAACTTCCTCTCCCCACTTTACGGAGAAGAAAGCCAAGGTCTGTGTCACTTTTCCAAGGCCACAAATTAGTACATAATAGAACTGGGATTTCAGTGCCACAGAGTTGTTTTTCTTACTGTGCAATGTTGCTTCTTCCTTGCACCTCCTTCTGTGAAATCTTAGGTATCCATAGATAGCCTCTTCCTTAGAGGACCTCAGTCTGTGGATGGAGACAAACTTAGAAACGAACATCTCTCTGGTGGAAACTCTGTGACAACAACACAGAGAAATGACAGCATTTTGGGGGACACATCCAGAACCAGATCTGCAGGAAGCTACTCACTCAGCTCAGTAGAGCATCTCTTGCTCTTCTCCACAACCTGCACTGAACCAAAGTGGAGGTGCCAAACCTACTCCCTGCAATCTCTAGAGAATGTTCTGGCTTCAACAACCTTACTCAGACCACCGAGTTCCTAAGAGAGTCTTTTGGATGTGAAATGCTGTAGGCTTGGCAATCCTCACAATCCCCTTTAGTCAGGTGTGGCATGGAACCACACCCAAATGCTGGCATGTATGGTATCTTGTTTGATCCTCACACACCCATGGTAAATTGGGCACTTTAGTGTTCAGATTCACCCTTCACACATGATGAAACTGAGGCTCAGAGAAACTGCTCAAGGTAGAGGAGAAGCCCCAGTGAGGTGTTCTGCCTTCTAGCCCTGTGTTCTCTATAGCCTAAAATGCTAACTATTCAGGATTTGGGATACAAAGGAACAGAGGTTACTGTCAGGAAACAAAAGGAAGGTTCCCACAGAAAGAATCAGTTAACATGTTGCAGTGGAATTTGATTGCTTTTGGTGATATTTCTACAGTCTCCTTCTTCATCTCCTGAGCTTTCACTTTTCTTTTGTATTTTCTGTTTCAGTAATTTCCCACAAGCATTTGTCCCCTCCTATCCTTTTGCCCTGGCTTGCACCAAAGACTGAGATTTTCAGAAAGAAGTAGAGATGCAACAGCCACAGAAGACCTATGATCATTTATATTGAGGGCCACTGAAGGTCACTACTGTAAAAACGAGGTAAACGTCAAAAAACAAAACAAAACAAAAACAACCAGGAAAGAAGAATGAGTAAATAATTTAAATGTCCACATACGACTGCTAAGGAAAAGTAAAGTCATCCTTCAGAGTGGTTCACTCTTTTTCGTTGCTTTGTCTTCAGTCCTACCTTATCTTCAAGCCACAGGAAAGCATTCTTCCAAGAAGGATTTTATCATCCATTACCATCAGCACAATCATTAGTATCAGCTCCATCTCCTAACTCCTTGCTTCTCAAGAATGACATTGGCAAAGAAACAAATACATTGAAAATCAGTACTCAACAAAATAGGACAGGAATGAACACTGTAAAAAGGATCATTTCCCAATTCCTAAGGCAGGGCTTTCCTGTCACAAAGGAGACAGCACAGGCCTGTGTGCCAGATCTATTCCTGGGGCCTTATAATAGATGACCCAAACAGTCAGCCCTGGGAACAGAAACAGCCCACACAAAATGCATGGTTTTGCTTGGCATACACAGAGTTATATTTAACAACTGAACCAGATGCCAAGTAAGAATCTGAAGATTTCACACACAAATTTTGGATTCCTGGCATCTCTAAAATGAATCTGCAACATTAGACCCACCTTGCCACATGGCAGCAACTGGTAGGAGCTGAGCCGTGGTTGCCAACTTTAAATGGAGCATAGGCTCTCCATTGCAGAGCAGTCCATATCAGGCTCACTTTACACATGCTTTCCTGGTGTAAACATCTAAGTTTGTGACACCTGCCAGAAAGGCTGCCTTAATGTTGACAAGGGCAACAAAACCTCTAAACTTTTTGTATGGCGCACCTCTGATATTATAAATATTCTCAGTTTACAACTCCTATATATGAGCACTTTTTTATAACACAAAAGTTAAAAGCAAAAATCATAAGGCAAATATTTAATCAATTTAAATTAGCAATGCTAATTGCATTATTTATTAACTTCAGAAAAATGTTTGCTCTCTAATGTAGTATTTTTATACTTTCTTTTTTTGTTGAGGGCAGTGTCACTGGCCCTCATATGGGGGACCCAAACCGGGGCCACTGGCTTCCCAAGCCAGCGCTTAACCACCATGCCACTCGGCTGGCCCTCTATGTAGTATTTTTAGCATGTGCACAAAGATTGGAAAATGTTTAGTTGAAAATCTTGCATTTAACCTTGTACTACTTTATATGCTAACTAAATGATGTTGGCAGGTCAAATGTTTGCAATTAAATCCTTTATATAATAATTAAAGACCAGTAAAGTCTTATATCCTTATTTTCTGATAAGATAATAACTAATATAAATAGAAATTTGAATATTTAATACCAATTGATTGGTGTGCCCAGTCCTGGGGCACATGCCTGGTGTCAGAGGCAGGGGTGGATGTCCCATCACCACTTTTACATACTCACCAGGGACAATGAAAGCAGGGCAGCTCAGGCTCCTAGGACAGTTTGGGGGTCAACCAGAACCAAGCTCAAACTCAGGCTCTGCCACTTACTACAATAGTTTCAGATCCAGCTATTATCTGCCTCAGTCCATCTTAAAAATGGAGAAAGGACGGCTGTATCTCTGATGAACTCAGTCTTGGGTGTCTCTTTAAGAAAGCTTGATACTTTTTAAAAAAATTTCCTCCTTTTCAGAGCCTCTAAAATCTGAATATATATATATATATATATATATATATATATATATATATATATATATATATATGAAATGCCTTTCTATCAATGGAATAGCAAATAACTGAATCATCATAATTTAGCAAAAGCATTTTTTTTCCAGATATCTAGTTACCAAAGCTCTGCTCTCTACACAACACACACACACACACACACACACACAATATGTTCACTAAGGAATGACTTCTTGGCAAAAGCAAAAAACCAACTTCATGCAATTTTTGGAAAAAGAAGATAATACCCTTATTAATATGAAAACAGTCTACACTACATTTGGCTTCTCTTCCCATTACTCAAGTATATTCTCACAGGCATTAATTTTTCCTGTGGTGTTCACTACAATCCACTGAGTAAAATGGTGATGACAGGAAGTGAATTACAAATCAGAACCTAATTGAACAGCAGGGATAGGCTGATTGACATTGGCAAATACCTTTACTGCGGCAGCTTCAGCACAGCTGCCTGGGGTCCCAGACTGTGGGCTTGCTGCTTGAGAATAAATTTGGTATCCAATCACCTTGAATGTTTGCTTTGATTAGGCACATAGGTGTCACCCCACTTTCTTACTCCAAAATGACCAAATACAGTTTCCATTTATAACCCACCAACCATCTATTGAGCATTAGCTATGCATCAGCAATATGCTTGGGAGTTCAAGGCCGTGGATCCGGTGAGGTAGAATATATTAATAGATGGGCTTTACTGGTTTGTATCTGTTACAAAAAAAAAAATTTATTTTTTTCATGGTCATGTAGCTTCTATTTTCAGATGGTTTGGGGCTGAATTCATATATCTGTCCTTTCTTTCCTGTGTGGTTTTGGATTCTTCATTTTCATCTTCCTTATCATTAAAGGAAGATAATAATTCTTGCCACGAGACTTTTGTGACTATTAAATGAGAGGTGTTCTGTTATTTGTAGTTGATGAATAAAAATGCTCGTTTCCTTTTACCCTCCCCATTTGTTACAAGGGGTGCAAAGTGGAATAAGACCAGTTCCTGCCTTTCAGGAGTTCACATTCCTTGAAACACATATACAATTAAAACATAAAGAAATATTATAATACAGTTATTAATCAAATGTTGTAAGTACAAAAATCAAATAGCTATAATATTATCCTCTAACAGTAAAACCCTGGGATGGCATATTCTCTGATAACATAAATTCAAATATAATGTTATTTCCGAGGGGAAATTAACTCTCACTTTCTGCTTAGCCCTCATTCTCAAATAGAGGTGAAATGAAGTGCTTATCTTTTGAGGAGATGGAGAAGTCAAGGCCAGCAGTAAAGAGGAGGCAGCCCTATTTCAGGAACAAGAATAGGTCCCATATGTGCCCCATATTCTTATAGCTCTATCTTCTAGGATCATTTCAACTACATGGGTACCAACTCATGAGGACATTTCTGGAACAGCTGCAAGTTCCAGCCAAGACAAGGAACTAGAAGCAGCTTTGTTGTGATATATAGGTGTGAGGACAGTCACCACGAGGTGGCACCAAATAGCAGCAAGGCCTGGAAGGATGTAGATCCTGGATGCTCACCATGGCAGGCTCATCCCAGCCATATAGTCAACCTTGTTTGTTGTGAAGTATCTTTGCATTCGCACAATTTATATGTTAGGCCCACTTTCATCAATACATGGGTTTTATTGCATTTGGATTTTGTAGAAGCTTTGAACTCGATTACATTCCCCGTAAATCATGGGCCTTCCTTACCCTTTTTCTCCTGTCGTACCACTCTCCCCTCAGCTCACTGCACTCCAGACCCTTTAGCTTTCTCAAATCCAACATCTAAGCTATTTGCACTAACTTCCTCCTCCTGTAAAGTTCTTAATGCGCACAACCTGCTCCTTCTATTATTTAGGTCTCAGATTAAATGCCACCATTTCAAAAAGTCCTGCCTTGACCACCATTTTGAAGCAGCTTCACCTCTCTATTCTCTCCCTACTCCATTAACCTGTTTCTCTTCATAGCACTAGTCAGAGTCTGACATGAACTAATATATATGTTTATGTATTGTCCCTTTTCCTCCACTAGAATACAAGGCCACAAGGGCAGGGACTTTCCCCTCTTGCTTACAACCATGTCCCTTCAGCATTCTAGATAATTGTTGGTGAGGATGACAAGCTCAGTAGAATTCTTCTTTGGGTCACTGTCAGGGCCCCATGAAGGCAGAGAGAGTAAGCCAACTAGTAATTCTAGAGGAAAAGTACCAATAGGGAAGCTGTAGGAAACTAGGCCGTATTGGAAGAAGTAAAAGATGATTCCAATAAATACATTTGCTGGAATATATAGGAGATAACATCTCAATAATAATAGTGGCACCAACAATTAGCATACAGTGAGTGTTTATTCCGCCAAGCATTCTTTCACATACTTTACAGGTGTGAGCTCATTTAATCCTTTCAACAACCTGGTGGTGTGTAGATACCATTATTATCCCTATTTTACAGATGAAAACACAGTGATGCAGAGAAGTTATACAACTTGCCCAAGGTCACACAGGTAGAAAACGGAGATGAAATATAAACCATGATAATCTGTTTCATTCTCTTAACTAAAACTACTATTTCAAATCAAACCATGAAAATACCAAACGCCCATAAAAGTTATTTAAAAAAAAGAAAAAGAATAGCCCAGAAGGTCTTTGCTAGGAGAGATGGGTACAACTGTCTAATCAACAAGAAAGTATAACAGGTCACTTAACAAAGAGGAAGATGACATGCAGGGTGGTCAAAACAACAATAAATATAAGGCAAGAGGGTTTGGGGGGTGATTAAGGAACTCCTGAGAGGGTTCAAGAGCTCAGTTTGGAAAAAAGTGCTCACATCACAAGTGTATTTTTTTCATGCTCCAGGAATTCAAACCACCACTTAAACACGTTCTGCCAGGCTGGATCATGACATTTTGGCAGATGTGGGCAAGGGCAAATGTATTGCAATTTGTCTCCTCAAATTATATCCAGGTTTAACCCTCAACATATGTTTGGATTTTATATTTTATACAGATGCCAAGCAGAGAATGTGTGAGGAGGAAAAAATGGACACTGAGAAAAAAATGACTAGATTGAACTTTCCTTCACGTTTCTACACACTTCAAGTAAAGTGTCGAAATAGGAATTTGCCCAGTTCTACTTTAAGAAAATGCTTTACAAATTCCATAGAGCATATCTAAATTGCATTTAGATTCTGTGTTACACTCCAGCATGGTTATTTGTGGTGTTTACTGTATACAGCCACTGTTCTCTGCCTCTGCACATTTATAAATACAACTTCTAAAAGGCATCCATTAAGGCTTCTGATGTATAATTGGAAACATGGTGTGACCAGTCATGCATTCACCAACATGACAGAGTCATGTAAAGTCATCCTGGTCCACTTCGTAAGGGCTGGAGAGGTCTTGTCATCCAACACAAGTTCCCAAGATGTTAATCAGACTTCAGTCCCTGGACTTTTCCATGAGACTTTCAGTTCATGGGTTACCACTGTGTTCATGCCTCTTCTAGTAGATCAAATATGAGGAATTAACAGCCTAATCTGTAGTAGCAACACTTAGCAGCTTGGGAATTCATTTTAATCACCATGAAGGCAATGAAAATACCAATAATCTTTTCTTTTGCTCATCTATACAAATATCTGCCATTTTTATGAAATGCCAAAAAAATCCAAAAAATTATAAAAGATAATCCAATAAAAGTACCAGTATCTACCACCCAGTTAAAAAGATAAATCACTATGAATACAGCCGATGGGACCCCTCTGTATGCCTACCTGCTCATATGTCCCTAGAATTCACCAACATTCTTACTGTAGTTTTATCATTCCCATATACTTTTTTTTTTTTTGAGGACAATGTTACTGGCCCTCATATGTGGGACCGAACCGGGGCTGCTGGCTTCTAAAGCCAGCGCTTAACCACCACGCCACTCGGCCGGCCCCCATGTACTTCTTTATGTATGAATCTCTAAACAACGTATAGCATTTTTTTGCATTTTTAAATGACATAAACGGCATCCATCTGCACAAATATATTTGTAACTTGCTTTGTCACTTAGCATTGTTTTGACATTTACTCAAACTGAAAGGAGTAAGCCTAATTTGTTCATTTTCCATGCTGTTATTCTATCCTCTCCTTGACTGAAATTGAGTTCTCAGATTTTTGCAATCATAGTCAATGAAGCTATGAACACTCCCATGTGCAAGAGTTTCTCAAGTATATTCCTGTAAGTGGGATTGTTAGGTCAGGGAGCCCGTGCACAGTCACCTTTATCAAAGTACAAAACAATACGCCAAAGTGCTTATAAATTTACATAAATACATGATCCATCTAAAAGTGTCAATTTTTCCTGTGGTTTCATGTCTTTCTCAACACGTGGTATTACCAGAAGTTGTGTTACCACAGTAGATGTGAAATAGCATGTTGCTGTCATTTTATTTAGAATTCCCTGATTACTAGTGAAACTGAATATCTTTCCATATGCTTATTGATTTTTGTTTCTATAAATTACCTGTTTATCATTTTTGTTCACTTTGTTTGCCTTTTTCATGTAGATTAAAAACACATAATACGATAATATGTTTGTTGGTTTATAGTTATTGCGAGTATCTGGTTTCCAAGCATGTAGCTTATATTTTCACTTTTTTTGAGGGGATGGTTTCTTTGATGAATAGAAGTTAATTTCAGCTCATGTGAAATGATTTCCAATCTTTTCCTTTGTTGTGTTGTTTTTAAGGGTTTGTGTGTACTGCTTCACCATTAAATTTGAGGCTTGCTACAGGTTTTAGTACAGATACAGTATCTCAGTTGTTAAGATTTACTTTCTATGACAGAGTGAATAAATTTTATTGAAAGCTTTTTCTACTTAAGATGATTCTATATATTTCCCTCCTTGTAGCATTTAGTGCAATGAATTATATCGATGTTAAATACTGTAAAACCGTTCTTGAATTTCTAAGATAAAAGCAACCTGTTCATGATATTTTAAAAAACAATCTTTTAAAGGTTGTTTTCCTTATATTTATTCTGAGAAGAATTCTTTTTTATGTATAAGTGACATTGAACTGCGATTTTCGTTTATTAAATTGATTCTGCCTAGTTTGGTAACACTTTTATACTATCTATATTAAGTGAAACTGCAAAGTATTTCCCCCTTTTTGATTCTCTGGAATATTTTATAAATATCAGTATTATATATTTCCTGAATATTCAATTCACCTCACTGTATACTATCTGTGCATGAGTTTCAATATTTATGTGTATGGGTAGGTAAATACATATTTATAACTAATTGAAAAACTTAATTGTTATACAGCTACCCAGTCTTTACATGTATTCTTGACTCAATTTTGATAAATCATATTATTCTGATAATATGTATATAATGAAGGTTTTCAAGTTTTACCATATTATTTTTTTATTTTAAGAAATACTTGTATCTGTATTTAAGTTCCCCTTTTTACTTTTAATAATAACTTTTTGTGCCTTGTCTCTTTCTCTTTGATTGCCGCCAATGAAATTTTGTTCATATAATGGATCTTTTCTAAGAAATAACTAGCTTTTGATGACGCACGATTTCATTTCTCATTTTACTTATTTTTACTATCTTTATTTTTTCCCTTTAATTGACTTTCTTTGTTTTATCCTGTGGTTCTTTTTGCTAACTTTATAAATTGTATACTTTTATCAATAATTTTAGCTTTCTTCTATTCTCACAAAAGACTAGGGGTACCTCAAAAACCATTTAAGCTATATTCAACAATTTAATCCTGTATTTTAATTCCTGAAATATCTGTTGGGTTCCAACAGTTCTATTTTCTGAAACCGTTGGATATGTTATTTTGCTGTTTATTATTTTTCTGACTCCCATTCATATTATTTGGAAATTTTGAGTGGAAAATTGTGTTCAATGTTCAATGGAGCTATATCTGTGGGAATTAAAGACCTGAGTAGGCGGTGAGTTTCACCCAAAAGAATGAGCCTTTGTTTCTGCCGGATGTCCCAGGAGGGTAAATCTTTAAAAACATTTTAAGTTAATTTTACAGATTCAGGTATTCCTAGCTCACAAATTCATATAAATCCAAACTTTTTCCCCTGGAATATGCTTTTTCTATGAAGGGAAGATATTCAATGAAGAAAAAAATGGTTTAAAAAAAGGAAGATCCATGTTGTTCAGATGTCTCAGGCATTGTGACTTCATGGAAAGAATTCAGCAGTCTTGAGTTTGAATCCATACCATGGAAGAAGCATGACCTCGAATAAGTCTCTTACCCTTATACGAGTGTGATCCTGATTCTTTGTGTCTAAAAGTATGGGGACTACATTGCATGGATAGAGTGAAGACTACATATACATAGCTTGAACCTACTTAATAGAGCACCTAGAAAACAATGTATGTTCAATAAATGAGGTGATAAGCCCTGACTATTCTTCTTCCATTTCTTTCTTGGGCAAGATAGAATGATAGCCCAGCAAATGAAAGGACCCCTAGCCTATTGTCTGTATGGCCATAATACTAAAACCGTGGCATCTACTCAATAAATCCTTATTGATTTCCTCCAAGCTAGGCAGTGAAGGATGGGGTACATGGTAGGAAACATTAGAGTGGATGTGACATCTATCTGTAAAGATGGAAACTAATGGACTCAAGCTGCTAGATGTTTTGAGATCATAATCACTATTCTATGTGCTTTGCATATATTATGTTCTTTAATCCCTCCAACAATTGCATAAAGTGCTTGCCCTATTCTTGATGAGGTAACAGAAGTCTCATATCACACTGTAAGAACCCATCAAAGCTGGATTAAAGTCCAGGCTATTTTATTTCAGATCTTTCTTCATAAGTCTTAAATTTTGGCCCCAACTAAGAGTACAAAGTCATTATATTGTATTATTTTTGGGGGATCAATTAGGCCAGAAAGCCATAACCATGTCATCCTAACCATGACTGAGCACCATGACTTTGGACAAAGGTGGACCTAGGGCTTCCTGGGAGAATCGGGAGTATTACTTTGCTGAACAACAGCTGCCCTGTGATCTGTAGTTCTGGATCACTATTATAAGGTTGCTTTAAGTGTCAGATTAAACTCATTAATTAGCAAATGGCAGCCAAATTGACAATTCTTTAAAGGATAATAATCCAACATACTTTGGGTGCTGACCTTTAAAAAAAAATCAATATTTTAAGATAGTACACTGAATTTGAAAAAATGTATTTTTATCACATGCAATAACATGATTGTTTAAATTAATCTTCAACCTGTCTTATCATATTAGGATATTCATATTATGAGACTCCGACATGCTCGTAGCCCTGAACTAACCAGATGTTTTTGAGATTTTGATGTATGTGCCTAGGGAAAAACTCAGAATTCTAACCTCCATTCAGTCATCAATCATTTACTGAAAGGCTATTATGAGTAGAAACAAGGCACAGAAGATATATAAAGGAAAGACGTGGTCCCCCCACCTGAGATTTCATAATCTAGTGGAGGAGAAATAGACAAATAATTACAACAATGTTATAAATGTTAAAGTAGAGGGGATGATTCACGTTATCTTAAAAGAAAAGAAAGGGAGTTACCTATTGGATAGAGGTGAGACCTAGAGAAGTTGCACAGGTGACAAATCTCAGCTGAGCCTTGAAAGGCAAGTAGAGTTTCACCTGATGGAGATAAAAGAGCATAGAGGTCCAGGAAATGCCATATGTAAAAATCCTCGATGCAGGATAAAATGCAAAGCATTCAGGGAACATTGAGCTGTTCAATGTAGCTGGATCACAGGGCCTATGGAGGATTGAAGTGAGGAAGAGATGAGTTTGTAAGATAGGATGGGATTCCTCTATGAAAGACCTTGATTTAAATCCTACCTTACTTTCCATTATGTAAATAGTAGGGAATCATACAAAAGCTTTTCAGCAGGAACATGACATAACAACTTCTCTATTTTGGAAAGATCACTCTGGAGACATGGGTTTGCAAAGATTGGAGGAGCACTGGTTAGAAATAGGAAAATCATTTTGGAGGCCTTAGAGGAGGAGTAGTCCTACAAGGTGATGTCCCAAAGACAGTCTGACAAGGACATTTTATCTCATTTGTCAAGAAAACTTATTGAGGAATTTTAAACTCTGTACTTATTATGGAAATTTTTCTCAACTCTGAATGCCACCATATTGAAATAATCAAAGCAAGAGATATCAAATGTGACAGCCACAGAGTCTACAGAGAGCGGAGATTTTAAGGGTGGCATCAATAATATCTGGTGACACCCCAAGGATAAAATAAGAGTGAGAAGCTGAGCATGGAACCTCTGCTAAGAGTGGATGAGATAAAACAAATAAAAGTTTACTGAAATTAAAATTAGAGTAGTATATATTCTCTCTGGAAACCAGAGGAAGGGCAGAAAAATTACTAAATCCACCTGACCAGGAGAAGAATAGGAATAAAGAGAATTACCAGTTTTGAAAACCAAGTTTCAAAGAGCCTATTATAGGTACATCATGATAAGCACTGAGTTAATTAAGACAAGAATTAAAAAGGCGCCCTGCAAATTTATTCAATTATGCACAAAAGTTGGAATCAGATGGTAGGAAAAGCTGTGTAAGTAGAAGAAAGAAACAGGCGTTTCATCAAAAGACATGAGTTCCAACTCCTGCCCCACTGTTTACTCACCTCTCTGAGCTTCTGCCTCTACATCCAAGAATATGCAACAATAATTCCTGCAGAGAACTGAAGTGAGGATCAAATGAGATAATGGATATTAATGCACTTGTAAACTACAAAGCTCTTGACAAATCTGAAGCATTATTATAATGGTATTATCACAATAAAAGTTAAACGTACAGGAGAAAAAGCAACCTAGCTTTCAATTATTCTGTCAAAATATTTATTGGACACTTATGTGCCAGTCTGCTGCTCTCAGTCCTGGAGTATGAAAAAGGTGCCCACTCTCACAAAGCTCTCATGGAAGATGCATTCTCACAATGAGAAAGAAAAGAAGTCACAAGTTTTTAATTCAGTAAAGCTTTGGCAAGAGAAAAATATCCCTGTTGAGAAATCAGCTAAGTACTTCCTGGATCCAGCACTAGTCAAGGGACATAAGATGTGTCTCCCACTGATGTCAGAGTGTTCATTATATAAAAGTTGGAATCAAGAAAAATTTTGGAGATGAGAACAATTGCTTGATGGAAGAAAGAAGAAGAAGAAAGAAGGAAGCAGGAAGATGAGGAAGAAGAAGCAGCAGTAGCAGCAGCAGCAGCAACAAAGAGCCAAGTGTCATAGCCATAAAAGATAAGAAAATCTAAAATTAAGGACAAGAGGGGGTGACCTGTTAGCTCAGTTGGTTAGAGCTGGTGTTGCTAATGCCAAGGTTGCTGGTTCAATCCCCACATGGGCCACTATGAGCTGCACCATCTATAAAAGAGTCAACCATGCCATTGTAGCATGAAGGCAATGTGTAGCCAATGACCATGGCTGTTCCCCAATAAATTTAAAAATAAATAAAAATTTAAAAAACAAATTAAAACAATAAATAAATAAAATTAAGGACTAGAATTGGGTAAGTGAAGCACTAGTATATGGATACTCAGAGAAATTGAGGCATCATCTGAATTAGACATTATTTGCAGGATCTAACTGACTGAGAATACCTTTTACATGACTAGATTTACACTCAACCATTCAAACTGAGAAGCAATGTAAATGTTATCTGTTACCTGAGGCACTTCAGCAAGGATGTGGACACAGTAGGGGACTAACCCTAGCCTTGTAATAAACACACTATAGTTTGCTTGGCCAGATGTTTCCTCTAATTCTCCAGACATAATGGGGAGCTGTCACCTGGGATGCAAATGTCAACCTTGGTGTTGAGGCATCCTCCTGTGTTGTCTAGAGCAGTGCTCTCCAATCAAAACATAACATGAACCATGTGTAAAATTTCAATTTTCTAGAAGCCTCATGAAAAATGTAAAAAAAGAAAAAAAGGAGTTAAATTAATTTCAATAACATACTTTAACTCAAAGATCAAAAATATTATTTCAGCATGTAATCAATATAAAACATTTATTAATGAAAAGCTTAGAATCATCATAAGAAGTCAACGGTCACACTACAACACTGACAATATCAGCTTAAGATGATGCAATGGTTAAAGTGAATTGTAGTCCTACCAAAACAAACTTCTGCCGTAAGGAAAATACATCCATTGCTTCAGTTTTAAAGTTTTAATTAAATAAATTAAAATTAATTAAAATGACAAAGTAGGTAGCTCATTTGCACTAGCCATATTTCACATACTCAATAATCACATATGGCCAGTGGCTACAATTTTGGACAGCACAGGCCTAGTTTAGAAAAAGTATTAGAACTTTAAGGGAACTTAAAGATCTTCAGAAGGAGTCTCCAGTTTACATAGGCTTACGATGAGGGAAGAAGGAAACTGGACCAAGTATTGTGCTGCGTATTGGCAGATGGGATTTATTAGATCATTGTACTTTAAAATAACAGTATGAAAATGATCATTCCCATTCCAGATGAGAAAATTCAGGCTCATACAGATAAGAGGGTTTACCCCAGTTACATGGCACAAGTGTGATAGATCAGGATGCAAACCCAGAATTTCTAATGCTTTCTGTTTCTGAGACACATACTTCCTCATTTGATTTTTGTCCTTTTTGTCTTAACATAGGTATAACCACGTGTCTTGATCCTACATCTTGACTGATATGTGGTTGATATGGGAGTTTCAACTTACTCTTTAAGAGGATGGCATACGCCAGAGCCTCTAGTCATATTAATTCCTGTTTCTTTCAATTTCTTACTTATCATTCAAGATACACTGTGTGCATTCTCTCTTTGAGAACAAAGCACAGGAAAGGAATTTCTGTAAACATTATAAATAGCAGCCAGCTTTCCAAGAACCTGCTTGAGGAGGAAAACCTTGCACATTTGCTATATCATTTTTATTCCTTTCTTGTCTAGTCACAATGTGGGTGTATAACCAGAAAGGGCCACTGTGATTTATCTGCTCGCCTAAAGAATCCTAAAGCTCAAAAGTGTCAGAAAGGCAGGAAACCATAATGCAGACTGTGCAAAACAATATATTAACAGGCAACAGATATATTTTTGGCATAACTTCCTTCAAAATCAAATTGACGGAGGTTCTGATGAATCAGGTTACAGAAATATCCGGAGTGCTTAACTTCCCCAGAGCTATGTAGTAAATAATAAAGTTGCCTGAGTTGGGCAGAGAAAGTCCGAAACAATCAGGGTGAGAATAAATGCAATAACCAGTTGGGTTTTTAGTTTGTTTGTTTTTGGACTTTTTTTTTTTTTAAGCAAACTTGCACTTTCTGTAGTTTTTTGCAATGAAAAGATTATGGGTTTTGGAGACAGAAGATATTACTTGAACCCTGCCACTTCCTTGTCACATGGCCTTTCTATTTCTCACTTTTTCCATCTAACTGAGTGCCAGACAATCAGAAGTCCCTAAACCAAGACTAGCTAGTTACTTATCCAGAATAGCATCCTCCTACCCAATACTGATAATTCTTTTTTCTTCCTTTTTTTTTTTTTTTTGAGGGCAGTGTCACTGGCCCTCATATGTGGGACTCGAACCAGAGCCGCTGGCTTCCCAAACGCTTAACCACTGCGCCATTTGGCGGGCCCCTGATAATTCTTATTCACCTCTCTATTCTTTGTGAATTTTGATCATACTATTTCCTACCTCCATAATTGGTAATATTATCAATAAGAAGTCAATGCAGTGACTCCTGTAGGAAATTTGTCAACTGTAAATCATCAGAGGCCACCTCCATCTGCCTTTTAAGACTCCAGCAAGTTCTTTCCTGGGAGGGAGTTGGCAACACATATGAGTAAGGACAGAAGAATTAAAAGCTATGACCACTGTTTGCCAAAGACAAAAGGCAAGAATATTGGTGAGCTTTGTCCAAGGCTGGTATGCGAACAGATTAAAGTTTTGGGTCTCAGGACAAAAGTACAAGTCAATGAAGAAGGGGGATGTGCAGTAAGAAGAATTATAAAACATACACAATGGCTCCTGGATACTCTTTATATACAAGGCTTATGGTAGTTACCTCATTTTCCCATTCATAAACAGATCATCACTCATGTGAATGGTGAACTAAGGCCACACAGGAGAACCCTGACTTACCATAACATAATTTGCTGGAAAATAATAAGCTTTATGTCTTTTTTTTGGTCGCTTATGACAGATTTGTAGTATTTTGAACAGGTGGGGTAAACCAGTTTAAATCCCAACAATACACATATTATTACCCACAGTTGATTACACATTGCTTTATTCAGGTCGTTATTAATGACTCAAATAATGAGGTTTCCTGCTACTTTGCTCACATCATACTCAGATGAGATATGCAGTTGAGATGAAATGAGTTGTCACAATGTGCTCCACATTAAAAATCCCAATAAAAAGCAAGCCCTAATGTAACATTGCTAATGTGAGGTTTTCAACTCAGCATCCAAAAAGCCAAATGTGCATTCTTCCTTTAAGATTCTCCAGATATTGATCACCCATATGTATCATTATGGCCTGTAAACTTTTATGGACCTTGTACAAATTCAGATGCCTCTCTGGCATGTAAATTTAGATAATGTGAGACCTGTACTGTGACATCCTGGTCTTGGCTCTAGAACATATGAGATGTCCATACTTTTTTGTTGGGGACATTTGGCATGAAAGTCAAGAATGTAAAGCTCTGCAAAAGATGGATATGAAAAGCCCTCCTTCCTTGGGTAGATCTGAAAGAAGCAGGTTCTATCATCTATATGATACAAGTCCAAATATTAGAGTGTAAAAGCTTTAGAGACCAGCTTGAATCTTCTCGTGTCCCTTTTCCATGGAGGTGCAGTGTTAAAAGGATTTAAAAAACAAAAAAAGTTTGAGCGGTAAAAAGTATAACTATTGCACTGTGTTGTACACCTGAAGCTAATTAAAATAAAATAAAATAAAATAAAGAATTCTACTGTATTATAAATAAACTATACTTTTATTCTTTTAAAGATGGTTCTGGAACTCTCAAGAGTTCATAATTGTTAGGATAAGGAACCATAATGCATACTAGCTACTTGTCCTCTATTCTCTGAGTTCTTTTCTTACATTCACCTAGGCTAATGATTTACAAACCTGAGTGTACCTTACAAAAAATGGCAATGCCCATGAACCATACCCCAAGATTTTAATTCAAATAATCTATTCTGAGTCCCTAGCTTCAGTGCTTTTAAAAGCTCCCCTGGAAATTTTACTGTACAGCCAGGGCTGAGAGCCACTGAGATTGAATATTGGAGAATAATCATTCTGCCCTCAAAGAGTTCACAATCTAGTGAGAGTCAGACGTTATCCTGATTCTACTGTGCCATTTCTCCTACTACCACCACTACTATAATTTTTATTAAGAAAGCTAGCATTTGTCATCATAGGTAATGTCATGTGCATCAACCCTAAAGGTAGAATAATGTTTTGATTGTTCAAAAAATAAGAGTTAAATCTCTAGCAGGTACTGTCACACATTCACTGTGAGTCAGGCACTGTTTTGGGCATTGGGGATCTACAGGACCACAGTCTGTAGACACATGTCATGAAACTGCTTAAAGTCCAGGAGGCAGAGCGTTCTCGAAAACGTCCAACTGCCAGCCATCCTGATGCTGCCTCTGACAAGCACACAGGTGGAGGGGGCGGGGTGGTTTCTCCTTGACTCCAGCTTCAATATCTACTGTTACTAGCAATAGGAATCCATTTCATCTGCTTGTGCTTTCAGGAAATATTTAGCAGGTCTTGAGAAGGATGTGTTTCTATTTTAATGCAACCCTTCCATTACTCTTTCAGTTACTGACATCAATCATGCTTGAAGACCATTATTAAGTCAATGCTACAATCTTCATCAGCCCAGATTAAAGAACCCATCTTCTGTAACTTTTTCCTCAGAGAAATGCCTTCACGGACCTTTCATCAATTTCACTGCTCTTTTCTGAGTTCTCTTCAATAGTCATTCAGTCTTGTATGAATCAAAATCATGAAAAAATATGAATAAACCCTTTCTGAAGGTGTCTTTATGGGCTTGCCCTATATGTTCTTTGAATCTGGGTTGACTTTACCTGTGGGGCACTCACATTAGCAGAACATGATTTAATATTTATTTCATACAATCTGATTGAAACACCATTTATTAAGCACCAACTTATGTGCTAGATAATATCCTAGGGGGCTTTCACATGTCATTTCACTAATGTTTACAATGGCCTTTGAAGGAAGGCATTGTATATTCCCATTTTATTGAGGAAAAAACTGACACTCAGAGAGGTTAAGAGACTGGTGATCTGTCTAAGACCACATAGCCAGGAGTGAGGAAAGGAGCTGTGCAGAAGAGGTGAAAGGCAGAAAACCACAACAGTAAAAATCAGTTCAAGGAATATTTCCCCAACCATTCAGCCTATCCTATCTGGTCTAAGAGGGAAATATTAAGGGAATAAATGAAAATTAAGTCTTTTGAGAGGAACAGAATGCCATTAACATTATAATTGGCAGAGCTATATACTTCTTTCCCTTCTCCCGTGCTATTCATTAGGCACATGTATATGCTAATGGGCTACACCTGGAGGTGGACAGTGCAACGTCCTTCCCATTGGACACACAGAAGAGCTTTAATCAGTCATTCACTGCAGAGCAGTTCAGTTAGTCTCCCTGTAGACAGAGGCCTGAAAGCTATTTTAACTCAAAGAAGAAATTACTGCCCAGGATTTTCTGTTAGAGAAGTGTGACAATTTAGCATGGCTGTGGCTGACACTGTCAAGCCATAGGGACAGTTTAATAGCTTCATTTACAAAAGTCTTCCAGGTTGTGTGACAGTAAGGTTCTTTCCAGACAGTGAAATTGTCCTTCCTCCCCACACTGTTTGACTATGAGGTTAGACAATTAAGTTCGCGAACTTGCTGCAATGATGTTGCGAAACTTTTTGATATCAGAGGGATTATTCATTATGAATTTATACCAACTGGACAGTTAACCAAGTTTACTATTTGGAAGTGCTAGAGAGGCTGTGTGAAAAAGTTAGATGACCTGAACTTTTCACCAATCGTTCATGGCTCTTGCATCATCACAATGTACCAGCTCACATGGCACTGTTTGTGAGGGAGTTTTTAGCCAGTAAACAAATAACTGCATTGGAACACCCTCCCTACTCATCTGATCTGACCCCCAGTGACTTCATTCTTTACCCAAAGTTAAAGGAAATATTGAAAGGAAGGCACATCAAGGGTAACATGATAACAGCTCTAATGGCCATTCCAGAAAAAGAGTTCCAAAATTGTTTTGAAGGGTGGACTAGGCACTGGTGTCGGTGCGTAGCTTTCCAAAGGGAGTACTTTGAAGGTGACTGAGTGATATTCAACAACAAGGTATGTAGCACTTTTTCTAGGATGAGTTTGCAAACTTAATTGTCAGACCTCATAGCTCCTACTGCTACAATCTCACACTTGACTGATTTGTATTCTTCTTGAATGGGAACAAGAGGCAATTTGTAGGAACAGCAGTCCTAACCCCTTATTGGTAATGGAATGGTTAAAACAAAACTAGCTCCTGGACTTAGGATAGTTTTAAGTTTTGCTGATTCCAAAACTAAAAGCTTCAGGAAGAAAACTTCTCATTACACTCCAGAAAGGGAAAGATTTTTGCAGTTGGACCAAAGAGTAAATCAGTCATTTGTTATTTTCCAAAGTCTCTCATTATGTCCTAAATAAATTTGGGAGAAAAAAAATAGTGACTTTTACACACAAGTCGTTTTCAGACCAATTAAATTGTTCAAACATGAGCTCTATGCATTCTGCACCAGAGTGAGAGAACTTGAGAAGAAGACTAAGTAAGAAAGGGAGATTTGGGGACAGCCCCAGACATCACACCAAACAAGAAAAAGTTGAATGACTTGGAGATGTTCATCCTGGAAAAGGAAGATTTAAGACTGTGGGGAAAGCTGATAGTTAAAAGTAGAAGGAGAATTAGATTTTTATTAGCTTTACTTCAGTCTATACCCATGATATTAATATGTTATTATAAAAGAAGGTGTTGAAAAAGTTTCACTCTTGCTAACTGTCTTTGAGAGAAGTGATGCTCTCTTGGGTTTCTGGTGTGTCTTCCTGATAGTTCTCAAAAGGGACAGGCACAAATGGAGCAGCCCTAAATCATATAGCGAGTAAGTTACCCTTTCTTGATTTCTCTTTCTATTTTCTGGTAACAAGGAGTAGGGCTCAGTTCTCTAAGACTTCCTAATAATTTTAGTTAATCAAAAGAGAGAAAGGCCATAACCACAGGCATAGAGCATAGCAGGAATTAATTGATTAGTTTCTATAGTATGTATTTTTATCAAATGACTTTGTGTTTAAAGCAAGTGATTTAAACATTTCTGGTAGTGATAACAAAAATATTTTGTTATATAAATGTATTTAAGAAAGAGTTTAATTAATGAGAAATATTAAGTAATTAATTGTACAGGCACAACTCAGATGATGTCATTGAAGTAGCCATATCTGTAAGATATTTGAATAAGTTCCAAAAAGACTTAAGTCATTGGTAAGATAGCTTCTTGTGCATAGAGATTTTCAAGCAATGGCTTAGTGGCTGTTTGTTATGATATCCTGGGGTAAGTCCAAAACTGGATAGAGGCCAGGACTCAGTGATATCTGATGTATCTTCAATCTGAGATTTTATAATTCTTTGCTTTTCTTTCTTTGAACCCCTATTCCTCAGCTTGTGCTATGCTAACAAACAAACCCAATATTTCTCAATGACTTACAACAATCACAACACATTTGTTTCTTGGACATATTATATAAGGCTTCAAGTCAGCTCAAGTTCTGCCCTGGGTCTACTATTAACTTGCTCCACAAATCTTCCCATTATGGACATCAGGCTGAGAGACCAGCCCTTTTGTACAACCTGCTTCCTCTTGTAGTAGGGAATGTCTGCTTGGATGCAATCTACATCTTATGCGCTCACATGCTAATAGCAAAAGCAAGTCACAAGGCTAGTCTTGCCAATGTATATTCCTCTTATGGGGTGGGAAAGAAACAGATAGCTATGAACAACAGTACAATTTACCACAGAACCATTCAGGCTGGGGACCTGTGGTTCATAATTAAATTTTTCCCAGCAGGGTACAACTTCAGACATCAATACTTCCAATTAAAACAACACTGAGATATGACCCTGCCATGTCTCCAAATAATTAAAAAAGCATAGATAAAATAAATAGAAGAGCTTTCAAGGAAGTTGGGTTATAACAAATATTAACATGAGGCAAAGGAAACATTTAGAGTGTGAAGATAAATTTTCCTTTTAGCTTTTTTTTTCTTTTTTTTCCTTCTGTTTTTCTCACATGCAGGCTGTAAGGTTTCTGGCCATATCAGAAAGAGCCTGGTGACCAACTACAGGGATGGATGTGACACTGAAAGAATGAATCCCTCTCTACTCGGGATCTCTTGCTAAGATGTCTTGCAGCTCTGATATTCATTGAAGTGAGATAAGAGATATTTAAAAAGCTTTGTCAGGGGCCAGCCGAGTGGCACGGTGGTTAAGCTCTGGCTTCGGAAGCCAGTGGCCCCGGTTTGGTCCCCACATATGAGGGCCAGTGACACGGCCCTCAAAAAAAAAAAAAAAAAAAAGCTTTGTCAAATAATGAGAGGGAGGGAGAGAAAGAGAGACAGAGAGAGGGAGGGAAGGAGAAAGGGAGGGGGCATGCATGAATCATCATTAGTTATTAGTTGTATTAGCTAAGGCTAATGTACTTTGTGCATTAATTAATGACTACTGTGTGTAGTAAACTTGCCACAGTTATTCTACAGAAGATGACAACCCAGATTAGGTTTTATTGAAATGGCGAGTGAGAAGAACAATATCCAATATAACAGAGGTATTGTAGAAGAAAGATATCGCTTACATCAAAGTTTACAACACAAGGGAGCAATTTGCTACAGCATCTCTGTAAGTAATTTTGGTGTAGTGAAAGGGAAAGAAGCTTTCAGGTTTAATTCCCAGCTGCTTCAGTTACTAGGCTGGCAATATTGAGTAAATTTCCAATCTCTGTTGACCACAATAGGCTCCTGTAAAACAGGACACCAATACTTACACTAATTTAATAAATTTTGATTAAATGCCCATTATATGCCGGGCATTGTTCTGGGCTTTGGGAATTTAGCAGTAAGCAAGGCAAAAGTCTCTATTCTCTTGATGCTTACAACCTAGAGACAAACCCAGACAATAAACTAACATATTAACACATTTTTTGCGGGAAACGAGTAAACTCGTCATATAGCTTTTTATGCCCGATTACAAAGTGTTAATATACACCATAATGTTAGGTGGTATTAAGTGGGATGGAGAAAACTATATTGGATGGAAAGCAGTCATACCAGGTAACTAGGGAAGGCCTCTCTGAACAGTGACCTGCATGAAAAGTGAGAACCATAGGCTCTCTAGGGGGTAGGGAGGGGAGATGGCTCCTCCAGGCAGAAGGCACAGGAAATACAAAAAATCTCTAGGAAGAAATGAAGTTATGATAGTCAAAGAAGAAAGTCAATATGGCTAAAGCAATTTAAGTAGCAGTGACAGTGAAGGACATGAGAAGAAAGAGGTAAGCAGAGGCCAGGTCATGCAGTATCTCCTAGGCCCAGGTTGAGATGATATTTTTTTATTTTTTTAGTTTTTTGAGGGCAGTGTCACTGGCCCTCATATGTGGGACCCGAACCGGGGCTGCTGGCCTCCCAAGCCAGTGCCCAACCACTGCGCCACTCGGCCAGCCCTAAGATTACATTTGAATGTGAGTAGGAAGATATGCCAAGAGACAGTTTTGTAAAGGAGAAATATCTTAAAAATAGTACATGGTACCTAATGTTATTTGGAAAATACTCTATTTTACCTTCCCTATCCTTCACACTATAAAGTACAGCATCCCTTTAGACTATTTAAATAGACCACTTTGAGCCATTAAGTTTGTAATAGAGCTTTGTGCCACTTCTAAGGAATATTTTGTTCTCTTTAATACAGATTAGTAGAAAGAGTTACTTGATTTTTAAGATGGGTTTGACTCTAATATACTACAGGGTGCCCCATCTACACCTCATAATTTCCCCTCAAATCATTTGTCAGGCAAAAAAAAAAAAAGAAAAAGAATTGGTTACATGCAAATTGCCTTGTACACAAAAAATCTAGATCCTGCTCAGGTTTTCTTGTGCCAAATAATTTGACAGAGGAAATGCCAAGTTAGCTATGAGGACAGTTATCTCTGTCTAATCTGGGGGAAAATTGAAAGTATTTGTTCCTTCTTTGTAAAAACAAAAGGAACCCTGATAATCTCTTACAATATGAGTAGAAGTGAGGTCACCTCTCAGAAATTCCTTGTTAAAATATGAACAAGTAACTTCAAATGAGTAATATAGTAGACCAATGATATTTTCACGTGGACAGATCTACAACTTAGCCAATTGGTCACCTAGAAGGCCTGAATATCCAACTAACACAGAACAAATGAGTTTGACATGGTTACATAAATGGAAAGGGGTCTTCTCTTTCCAGGAGTGCTGGCCTAGAGGCCCACAGGCATGGAGAAGGATGAGGAAACTGATGGAAACATGAGATTTCTCATCTCACCACTGTCCTATATTCCTCCATCTGGAATCTTGGCCCCCTCCCCTACATTCATATCTTTTTCAAGTACCCAGTCCAAATGCTGCCAGTTGTGAAGATTCCCTAATTCCTCAGTAGGAAGACTCTCTCATCTGAACTTCTAATGGCTTATCCTGTGTCTGTCTATGGCACTGAGCACTTTCCACCTTGGATTTTAGTTACTTTTTGCCCTGTTTGCCTCACTCGTATTAAAAGAATGACTTGAGGCTAAGACTAAATTTGATTAATCTTTGTGTCTCTATTTTCTAAATCTGGGATCTTTGTACAGTGTTTTATCCAAAGTAGGCATCTAATAACTGGTAATATCATGGCTGACTTAAATGGATGGAAGGAAGAAAGAAAGAAGGAAGGAAGGGAGGAAGGAAAGAAGGAAGGAAGGAAGGAAGGAAGGAAGGAAGGAAGGAAGGAAGGAAGGAAGGAAGGAGCTGTTCACATTTCCTTTTTGATTGTTCCCTCTTGGACATTCCTGTCATCTCAGCAGACATCAACAATACCAATTCTTTAGATTGTACAAAAAAAGCAGAGCTTTGTTGTTTTTTCTAGTAACTGCTCCCTAATTTTTCATACCAACCCATCTTATTTGATTCAAAGATTCCACTGATCCTTCTCCTCTCAGTATAATGAAATAACAAACAAGGCATGTCACAAGCAGAGGACATTTTTATTTTCCAAGAGGCATCTGATAATATACTCTCAATAGTTATTTGCAGACCTCGCAGTGGGTAAAGGCCAGGGAGTAATTTATGATTCAATAATAAACAAAAGAGTTATGCGCTTAATGGCATGAGTTAAAATAATGTTGTAATAATCTGAATCTTTAAAGTTCAACAATTAAGGTTAACGGAATGCAAGTTGTACTTGATAAACAGTGTCTCAGATACCTGGAAATATAATCAAACTAATGATGAACAGAACTGGAGGCAGGAAGAGGGCTTGCTAATTAGGAAAAGAGTGAATTGAATTTTTCCAGATATTGGAGGTGTTGACTGAATAGTGAGCCACAGATGGGCAGAGAAGTTTAAAAAATAAACAAACAAACCAAAACAGGTAATGAATGCTATATCTTGCTTCTGGGAGCTTAGACCATTCAAAGGCTATCAGGATGAAAATATCAGTCTTGTCCTCATTGACAAACCCTGTGCTAAAGTCACTCCTGAAATTGAACTCAAATGAACTCCATAGTCTATAGGAACAGGCCAAAATAAATAGTTTAAACCTTGTTTCTTTTCTATTTGTTGACAAGAGTCAGCATGGACTTTTAATATGAAGCAAAAAATTTTAAATTTTTATACTTCACTTGCAGCTACATATATTCAATTAGGAGTCTGCATCTACTCTTTTCACATGTTTGCATAACATGTCTGTATGTATGTGTGTTTGTTCAGTGAGGTGAAAAAGAATATGAACTTGGGAGTCATACAGAACTGGTTTAGTGTCTCTTTATAGCTCTTGACTTTGGATAAGTCCTAGGATGCCCAACCCTCGTTTCTTCATCTCTATAATGAGAATAATCATGGTACTTTCCTTACTGAATTGTTGTGATTATTGAATGTGACGAGAAATGGAAAACACTTATCATAATAGACAAACAATAAATGTAGATATTATATTGTTCTATCACATTCACTTAATGTTTAAAATTATTTTCAGTTCTTTAAAGTCCATATCATTTAAGGTCAATATCATGCTTCTGCCACTTATTCACCAACATTTTTAGCTCACTAGCTATGAAACATGATTCTGTGGATCAGAAAGACCCAAGAATAAAGCAGAAAGAAATACAGACCAGAATAGTTTTATAAAAATGTGGTCTAGTGGGCAAGATTGAAAAAGTGGCAAGCCTGGTAATTTTATCTTGGGTTTAATTTCATTCATATTCCCCAGGCTACTTTCCCTGAAATTTCTGAAGTCATTTCCAAGCCTATAATCTTTTCTCAAATACAGAGAAAGGGACCATTGAAAAGAGAGTAAAATGACCGGTACACAATGTGATCCAGTTATAAAGCCACTTTTCCTTCCATTTTCTGACTTGCAGGGATTGACAAACACTAACAAATGGCAAGGAAGTAAATCTGGGGAAAATTTCCCTGAAGGCTTTGTAGCCTTAAACATGTGTGCTTTTGTCTTGGGTTTGGGGATGATCATTTCTAAGTATAACAATGAGTTTGATGACAATTAACATTTATAAGTGACATTTATAAATCATAATTATTTACAAAACAACTTGCTATGTATTCACATTTACTGTTATGTTTAATTTTCACAACAACCCTGGTGAAAATACTACTGTTATCACTTCTTAACTGAGAAATTTGAGCTTGGAGAGTTGAAATCATTTGTCCAGATGACACGGCAGTAATTAGTAGTGTAGGATGTGAGCTCTAGATTGAGAGCTCCTAACTGCTGCACAACCCTGATCAGGACTCGGGGCTCCATGTGCTCTGAGCATCCACTCTGCTCAGGTGCTGGCAATATCAGAATGAGTGAGGCATGGCCTCTGTCCTTAAGGAGTTCACAGACTAGTGAAAAAGAGGAACACTTAAATGAATGTCAATGCAGTATGATAAGCATCTGGTCATAAAGGACAGGCACCCCCATTGGCCTGGGGCCAGCAGGGAACGTCCTATAGAAGGGGTGACATTGTAACTAAGTCTCCAAACAGTAGGGGCATAAAAAGTAAATATCAGGCAATTCAAAATGATGAAGACAAAAACATGAAAAGAGGTATATTGGGAGGTTTACATGTGTGGCTGAAATATATAAATAGTTAAAGGCAAGAAAGAGAAGGCAAGACATGAGACTGGAGAAATGACCAGATCATAGAGAACCAAAGATATCACACTAAGGACATTGGCCTTTACCCTCTTGATTCTAGACAAAAGGAGCAACTGAGGCATTTAATCAGGAGAGTGATGTGCTTATATTTGAATTTTAGATGCAAGATGAATTTAGATGAATGTTGGTTTACTGGCATAAAGTAAACCCTCAAGAATGGTTAGATATGATTTACTTTTTATGGAGGAAGGTTGGAGAGCATTAACCAAGTTCTATTCTTCATTATACTTTTCAGATGAAGAACCCAAAGAAGGGGTGATAAATGTCATCAGTGGTAACATTTGCATTCAGAAAAGCCTATTATGTATCCCAATGCAATTTAAAAAGGAGAGAAATCTGGCAGTCTAGAAATGCACAAAGATATATCTAATCTTTCTTTCTAAACAATGTAGTGGTACTCATACTTTTATAATGCCTTTTGAATTGAAGATGCTGCAAACCAACATCCTTTATTTCTATAGCACCTACTTATCTCAAACACAATGCTTACTCTACTGCATTGTCATCATTTTCATCTGTCTGTAGTAGGAGAGCTCAGGACTTTGAGCAACTTGAAATCAGTTTCTCTATCTTTGCCCCTTAAACCTAGAAAAAATAAGTAGCATATAGTCTTCAATTCCTGTTAGTTGAATAGAGAATCCCCTAATTGAAATGCAAGTGAAGGGGAATGGGAAAGGAAGCCCATTCTTCTAGGTTCTCTTTCAGCCTACAAAGAGCTCTGGTGGGCAGGATGCGGTCAGTAGGAATCTCACTGATTTCTTCTGAAATTATGGAACTCTAGGGCTGGGAGAAAAACCAAGGGTCATTTTCTAACCCAGCTTGCAGGGCTTTTTGTTTAGATGGAGGGAAGGTACTAGGTACTTTTGCAAAACCTTTCCTTGTAAATGTTGTTCAACCCAGTAATTTTTACTTCTACGGCTCATGGAAAATCTACTGAAAGAAGAAAATGGCCCTGCAATTGCATGAGATCTGTCCTCTAGTCATCCTACTTACATGTTCTATTGGTTCAGAAAAGTGGGGATGTGTTTGGATGGACAGTAAGCTGGCCATTGAAAATTCCATAGATTGTTTTATTTATAATTGAATTGATCTGCACTCTCATTTCTATCAGAACAGAGATCCTGGGCATTCCTGGTAAATCCTGGAAATTTCTGTTCTTTTTGCTCATGGATGAATGGATTCTGGCTAATAAAGCCCAGGATTCACAACAGAAAAATATCTCCAGTCTGTCAATGGAGGGAAGTGTTCAGTATCTTTCCAGGCAGCGCTCCTCAGGAGAAATTTGCTTCATCTGTAAATGTAGCCTGCCTGCTGTGTCCTCCAAATATGTAGGTAAAAATAATCACCTCCATTCACAGAAAGTGTCTTTGGGTAGGCATCTACTTTCTCTACATTTCCTGCAGGGCATCATGGCTCTTGGGCTTCGCTGCCCCACCCTCACCCCAGGTATACTTTTCTTGACTAGAAAAATGCTCTTAAATATTATCAACCTTAGTCCTTTTAGTTTGGGCTATAGATGCTACCTATCTATTTTATCGTGTTTTTCACTTTCCAGTCAGGTAGTAACTTGTGTATGATTTGACAAATAGAAAATCACCACTGGAAAAGCCAATTGCAGATTGGATATAGACATTTCACAATTTAATTAAAATGTAATTACCTGTAAGTCTTCTTATTGACAAATTATTGGCCCAAAATAATAATAAAATGAGCATCACGACATAAGTTTAGGCAAAAGAAAAATTCAGAAGAAACAAAACTCATATTAATTTAATTAAATAGTGATTTATATATAATTAGGAATCAAGCATTATAGTAATTAAAAGCCATAATGAACTTGAAACACTTGTAATGTGCAGTTAATAAAGCATCTTTCCCTCAAATTCTAAGAATTCTGTCTCTGTGAGTTCAGAAGTTTTTCAACATGGCCAGACATCTCAGTGGAATAGATAACTGACTCTTGAAAAACTTGAGAAAGGTCTAATTTTACAATAGAGATGGCAGATATTGGTAGTCCTTAGTAAATTTTTTAGTATGTTCACTGCTAATAGCCCTTAGTCAATGCAGTGGAGGACAATCCCATTTTTGATGGTTTAATTCTTAGTCTACTAAGAGGCTCCCCAGTGGGACTTCAGATCTATTTTTAGATATATTTGGAGAATCTCTGCCCTAGAGCTATTTTCAAACTGTGTTTACCAGAGCCTAAAAAGTTGCAGGGGGGCTTAAGGAAAAAAATAGAGCGGGCTAGAGAAACCTCTTGTTTCTTCTCAGCTTTATCCAGAACAACTCTGCTTTCATTACATATAAACTCAAGAATTCCAGGTGATTCTCATCCATCTATTGCAGGGACTCCCCATCTAATCACACCTAATGTCTCCTGTCACTAACAAGCATTTTGTAATGCTCTCTTCATTATCCTGAAGAGAATATTTTGAATATTATAAACCACCTACCTACATAATCTTGAAAAAATTAACATAAACTCTAAATTTAAGATACCAAAAAATATAGTTGTAATAAAATAATGTATACTCAGTGTGAAAGACTGGGCATGGTTATTCTAGAAAACATAATAAGGCAGTTAGGTGCTTCCTGCTGATAAGTTTATATTTATGTGAAACAGGACAACAGCCAATGATTTATTTTCAACTCTTTTTTCTTACAGTTGATACTTTTAAAGGCAACATAAATATGCATGTCCATATCCAGATTACAATCACCAGGAATGCAGCTGCGACTACAGAACAATGCAGGTATAGTTGTATTAGAGCCACAAATAAGGTAAGTAGCACTGCCACAGTGATACGATTTTCCAAGATAAAGTCAGAGCATTTATTTTGTGTCAGGAGCTGCTCTAAGTACATTACATTATTGACTCATTTAATTCTCACAACGTTTTGAGTAGGTGCTGTTACTGTTGTGTCTGCTAGCTTGCGGGTCATGAAAGAATTCATAAAGTCAGGTAGAAATATAGAAGGAAAAGGAAGATTTATTAAAGTAAGAGAAGGGTCAGCTAGACAGAGTCTGCTGGAAACCACTACAAACTACTGTCTCGAGTCTTTGTTTGGTCTCAAGTTTTATATTTTCTTGTATTTGGAGGTGGGGGGAAGGTGTGATAAAGCTGGTTATCGCAACCTTTGCATGTGTTATGTAGCTTTAAGCTGGAGCCAGAAGAGTGGATTCCATACAGATGCAAAACCTCCCCCACAAGTCACAAGGTTAGTACTGGGCCTAAGTAAATAGAAACATTGAAACTGCATGGTAGGGCAGCTCAGTTGGTTAAGAGTTAGCTTAAGAGCACGAGCAACAGGGCCACTGGTTAGATTCCCACATGGGCCAGTGACACTGCGCCTGAGCTGAGCTGCCAACAGGTGGTAGGATGGCTCAGCTGGTGAGAGCACATGCTCCTAACAACAAGGTTGCCTGTTCGATGGTGGGCTACGCCCGCCCGCAACTAAGACTGAACTCGGCACCTTGAGCTGGGCTGCCACCTTGATGGCTCAGTGCATAGAGTGCACTTTCTTAACAATAAGCTGCTGTGTCCCACTCCGCCATGGGATGGTGGCTGTGTCCACCTGCAACCAAGATTGAACACGGCACCTTGAGCTTAGAGGCCACAAGCTGCAAGCAGGCAGCCAGATGGTGACTGGTGCCCTCCACAACTAAGATTGAAGAACAACAACTTGGCTGGTCCCTCTCCCCAATTCCCCAATTTAAAAAACAAAACAAACAAAACACCAAAAACAAACAAACAAACTGCATAGTAAATGTATAGGAAGCAGAATCATTAAGAGGCAAAGATAAGAAAGCTTTCAAAACGTCCCAAGCAAACTTATACTTATTAATTAGAATTTTACCAGAGATCTCAAAAATAGATTTAGTACCACCATTACAATCCTGTCTTAACAGTTACTATCCCCAATTTAGAGCTAATAAAACAGACACAGAATAGTTAAGTAATTTGGCCAAAGTCACAGCTAGCTAGTAAGTGTAGGCTCTGAAATTCAAAGCCAGGAAGGCTGGCTCCAGAATCTGTGATTTTAACCCTTCTGTTATGTCTCTTGGAGAGCAATTCCTGGGGAAGCTCTAAGAAAACAAACAAAAAAAAGTACTCTTCCCCCAATTACTCCAGTTGTAGCATATCTGGAAAAACCAATGTGTATAAAAGCTGGGTAATACATGCTACTTGTCATATGTGAAACAGAGGTAGGTTCTAGGCTTAGATACCTACAAACTGCTTTTTCATCTACATGAATTTCTGGGGAGAGAGTCATATCAACCATAGAAGAAACGGGACTGGGCCGGCCGAGTGGTGCGGTGGTTAAGCGCTGGCCTGGGAAGCCAGCGGCCCCGGTTCGGTCCCACATATGAGGGCCAGTGACACTGCTCTCAAAAAAAATAAAATAAAATAGAAGAAACGGGACAAGTCTTCAATGTCAAGAACTGTCTTCCACATTGCCGGGCAGCTGACAACACTGGCTACTGCCTACTGAAAAACTATAGTACCCCAACTTATCACTATAAAAACCAGTGGTACCATCGCAGATTTCCAAAACTCCTAGTGGCAAAAGTCCTCCCTGGTAATTAGTATCCAAACTCGGCTGCCTGGAGCCTCAGAGGACATCTCCTTCTCTCCCCAAATTCAACCAGGGCAGCAGCTCTGCTTTGATCCATTTTATGCACTGCAGTTCCAGGGAAGATTGTGTCTAGAAAAATAAAAGCTTTTTGCTACTTTAAAAAGCTCTTCAAATTAATTCTCCAGGCTGGGACTCACTCATCTCTTCTCACTGGGCATAACAGAAACACCTGCCTGTGGTCCTTACCATCTGCTCCTGTCTTCTTTCTTCCTGGATGAGCACACCGCTAATGACTCAATCATCTGTCATAACAAAGAGTTGCAGTGACAGACTCCTGGCACAACTAGAGAACGCAGCCCCTGACGCTGCTAGTGGCGTCTCTGTCCGAACTGATGTCCACTGGATTGGCATGACCCTACAGGCCTGTGTGCCCCTCTTGACTTCAGCTAGTTGGGTGCCACGTCTGATTCATGGGGCATCAGTGGTCTTCTGTGGTACTGAGAGCCTGTACTGCCACCCAGGGTCTCACCTGGAAAGGTAGTGCATTAGGCTGGAAGCAAAACCAAAGCTGCTTTACTAATAGAGTCCTGGACTAAGGCGCAGGAGACACAGTGCTCTGCCACCAATTAGCTGTGTAGCCTCGAGCAAATTACTACCCCTCTCTGGTTTCAGTCTCTTCATGTGTAAAATAAGACTCAATTTCAAGTTCCCAGAGCACTTATCATCTCTGACCCTCTCTCCTCTCTGATCCTCACAGTCAGCTGCAGGTAGAAAAAGTATGTATTGCTCCAAGGCAAGGTCAATTGCACAGCCAGCTAAAGATGAGCAAGAAAAACTTTTCTGGGGCTATGGCTTGCATTTTTTACATGCAAGTAAGCTAGCAGGGTTATCTTGACCTCTTTAAAGCAGCAGCAGGAAGCAGCAGCTCAACAGAAGGGATGGAATGGTGTGAACAATAGCAGTGATAACAATGCTTTAAGGAAAATGTGTTTTAGAATGAGCTTTTGCCTGGATTTTATAGTCTACTTATCCAATGCATCCCCCTTGTTCCTTTCCTCTTTATACCAGAAAATGACTCGTCTGTGAGACTGTCCATAGAATTAAAAAAAAAAAAAAAAGTGAATGAATGAGGCTCAGGGAGAAAAGAGGAGAAAAAAAACTGGACAGGAGGGAATTTTATAAGGCAGTGATTGCAATGCCAAATGTAGCTTCTCAGAAAAAATGCAAATGCTGTAATAAGTTCTGGACAGATGCTAAGTGTGATTGTCAGGAGGTGGATGGGAGAACTTCACAACCAATTAGAGGCTTAGATTTCAGTAAATCATTAGGATATTGCATATCAGAAACAGGTCAGGCCTTGGAGTGGGGAGCTTCTAATTTGAGAGCCAGCTTAGTCTCTTACTAATTTGGTGACTTTGGGAATTACCTAATTATTTGGGGTCTCAGTTTCTTCATTGACAAACATTATTATGGCCAATATTTTCTATTATTAGCCATTGATATTTTATATCAGTAGAACTCCTTTCAAAATTTAAATCTTAGAGTCCTAATAATTTAAACAAATAAAAGGGGAGCTGTTCTAGGGCCCCTGCTACTTCCTGTCCACTGATTCCAAAGGGGACCCCTAGATCACTTCTTCAAGAACCCTGGGGATGTTTGAAAGCCATCCATCTATGTTCTCCCTATTATCTCATTCATTTGAAAGTATTCTTTCATGTATTCAACAAGCATTTATCGTAAACCTCATCCACACCAGACACTGCTAGATGCTGAGTATACAAGATAATCATGACATCATACCTGTCATCCAGAGTGTTGTCCAATACTTACCAAATATCTTTCTATTACATGCTTTGTCATGCAGAATACCTCCAGAGAAAGACTGTGAAAACCAGTGAATGGAAGTATTCCTAGTTAGTTCTAGTTCTCCACAGAAATTATTAGACTGATATTTGGTGTACACATCGTGTCTTGCAACTAGCTTCATGTGTTCTCATCATTAATAGCATGTACTAACAAATACTAAATTTCAGATTTTGCAAGTTTGTGGAGAAGACGGAGCTCAGCTCATGGCAAATCCATTAAAATAAGTGCCCCTTTGCAAGTCCCTATAGCATCCAGGCTCAACACTCATGTTCAATAATTCTCTTTTATAATATGGCCACTGGTCCCAAAATTTCCTGGTGAATGTTTTCAGAGGCAGCAAAGCCCCTGTTTAATTTGGAGACAGCTAAAATGCACCCTATGAAATCCAGTGATCAAAACAGGTGATGAATATAGGGAATAATAATATCATTTGGTACCCCAAGAGAAGATTGATTACAAATTAATGATGCTGGCATTCTCCTGAGCCTCCCAAACTGGCTGTGAGCTATTACCCTGAGTTTGTTTTGAGCCATGAAAATATCCCTAGAATACCTGTCTAGGTCCAAAGTAGATTTTGCAAAAAAAGCCATATATATTTGGAGATATTCTGGGATCTGTTAAAAAGGTAGTCTCATTACTCTGTGTTGCTCATGATCAAATATGGCAATTAAAAAACATAGCCAGGACTTTAGTACTTTCTAGCAAGAGGTGGGAGTGTATTCTTATCTATTCTTGATTCTGGGAAGGCTATGACAACTTCAACTTTTGCATAGGAGCAGAAGTGAATATATATGATATTGAAATCTAGGTTACAGAAACCATGTAGCTTCTATCTTGTTTACTGAAACACATGAACTTGGATCCCTGCACACCATGGAACGATCCAACTACCTCAAAACCTCCATGCTATGGGAAGCCCAAGTCACATGAAGATTCCATGTGCAGTTGCTCTGGTAGATAGTCTCAACTGAATCCCACCATTAAGTGATCCTCGCCCAAGCTACAGACCTGTAAGCAGTGAAGTGTTCAGATGATTCTAGACCCAGCCATTCAAGTCACATCTGTCTTTAGAGTCTTTCCAGTTGAGGTGTCAGACATCATGGACTACAGACGGCCCCCCACTGCTTGGCCGTATCTGAATCACTGACCCAAGGGGCCAGGAGCATAATTAAAGTGTCATTGTTTTATGCCACTAAGTGGTAGAGTAGTGTGTTATTCAGTAATAGATAATCAGAAGAACAGAGGAGGTCTGAGCTAAGTATTCTCTCAGTGACAGATGTAGTTTTTATCCCTTAGTTTAGGAATGCAGAAGAGGAATCTTTCCAGGGTAGACTCTGCCAACTAGAAAGAAAGGATAGATCTGACCTGGAAATAAAAAACCTTTGTGAAATTGCCCATGACTTAGGGCCTCAGTCCCAGGGGACTGGAAAGCAAAACTTCAGGCTTAAACAAGGAGTCCAGAGCTGTAAAAAAAAGAAAAAAAACAGAAGGAGGTCCCATATCCGTCCATACTATTCTATGATCCTCACTAATGAAGTAGGCTGATGCAAGGCTGCAGTTCAATAAAGTCAAACATTAATTTGCTACAAATCAATTCATTAAAAATCAAACCACCAAATGATCAATTCTCCCCAAACCATCAAATACTTATGCTTGGTCTTCGATATGTTACCACTTTCATTTTGCTGCAGAGCAGTAAGTGGAAGCCAACCATCACCCAAAGAATAGAAAAGGGCTTCCCTCTTTTGGCATATCATTAATTGATTTTCACTGCTGGACAGAGATCCACCATCAAGCCATGGAAGGGCAGACAGAAGGGAGGTGCCTAGAGCTAGACTCCGTAGTGTAGTTCAGGTAACTTTGGATAGGTTTTAGAGAATTACTCAGCAAATTTATTCTTAGTGAATTATTTCAAGGAACCCATTTTGAATCTATAATGCATTCCTAGGTACATTTTTTTCTGCAGTCATCCCTTTCTGTCACTCAGTCCATCTTAAATGGTATTCGAACTGCTTTTCCACTCAGGGACAGCTGCGTGGTTGAAACTCTGAAGAGTTTTGCCAACTTTTGAGAGTTTTTCTCTGGGGGTGAGAAAGGAGGAGAAGTGTCCAACTCTCCAAATTGTGTTGAATTTGGGCCATAGGGAATATGCACACTTGCCTGTATAAGCAGATGAGGACAGCTACTTGAATATATATAAAAACATGGGTGCCCCCCCCTTAACTCTAAGATGTCACCATCTTTGACTAAGAACCCAGCTTCTGACAGTATGTACATGATGAACAAGGGACCAAGAAAAAAGCTGTGCAAGGATGGTAAATCAGCCCTGGAGGAAAATGGACTGATGGATTCCACAGCAGCTTATCTTCCTGTCCAAATACGCTTTTCCAAACCATATGACTCCTTTGAGTGATGAATCCAATATAAATCCCGTTGTTTTACCATCATATGGTTCCCACATCCCAGTAAAGGAGCCTTCTTAACTCCAAAGAGAATGCCATATCTTAAAATATATATCCATTTTAATCATTCTCCCTTAAATTCACAAAGCCATAAACCCTACTAAATTAAGGTATTGTACTTAACAGAAATTTGGGTTGAGCTAAGGAGCAGGCATTGCTTGCTGATATCCAGCAAGATGCAATAAGTGGATTCCTTCAGACGGAAGAATTTTTAGACTCCAAAGGCAATGTCTGCTGCCTTCCTAGTTACATTTATTTGATCCAATATGCTTCTCTTTTACTTAATTGTAATTGCGTGAACCTATACATTGACTAGAGTTCCATGGCCTGATTTAATGAAATCTCCTACTTGAACCAAGATGTCCATCCTATTATTGGCCTTTTAAACTCAGCAGACTTATCCACACACAAGACTATGACTGACAGATAAAAGTAAGACACACACAGCATGCAGCAGCCTAGAGAAACACCCCACACCCCTGTCAGTCACTCTCAGTTCAGTGCTCCAGCTTTTGGCTCTGCTCCTGTGGTTTCCTAGCTCTTCTCCCTGACTTCCACATTTTCTCTGGCCCTTAGGAATATGTTCTCTTTTAAGTTCCTCCGTCTTCACTTTCCTCTTGGCATCCACTGAACTACATCAGCTGATTAAATCCCAGATTAGCATTGTGGTCACAGAAACTGTCTGTCTTCAAACCATCTTCCACTGCTTCTTTGTTTAATTCCCTTAGGCAAGATGCTTCCACTCTCTGTGCCTCTGTTTCCTCAACTACAAAATGTCATTTAATAGTACTGGCTCCCAAAGGATGTACAAATTTAGAGGGACTTTATAGTTAGAAGTCTGTAAGACAGACCCTAGCTCATACTGGAAACTCCAACCCACCAACAATGGAGGACTGAAACCTTATATCAGTGTTTCCTAAAGTGTTCTGAAGAACTTTAATTCCTTAAGAGTTTAATAGGATTTAAGGAGGAGGAAGGTCTGGCATTAAATATGTTGGGAAATGCTAGGTTACATAAAGTTAAACTGATTTCTTAAATTCAGGACAATCCAGAATCTTAATTGAAAAGTAGGTTGCCCCTGTTCCTCAAAGCAAAAATTCAGAAATTTTTTAAAAAGTTGAATTATCATGAGGACTGAGCACTGAGTGGATATTGGATACTGATAAACTCCAGGACTGTTTTGTATTTCACATATTAACCTTAAGTGAATTACTGAGGACTTGTTTGGTGCCAGGTATAGTACACTGTTTATTCATTTATTTTTCAGATCGACCCAGTGAAGATACGGATTACTGAAATTCTATAGATAAGGAAACTATGGCTTAGAGGAAAGACAGAAAGACAGATGTCATCTCCCTGCTAGTAAGTGGTGGGTCCGAATGCAAACCCAGGGCTTCTGCCTCTGACCCAGTCTTCATTCACTGGACAACTCAATTTCCTATGTCACTGAGCACTTCTAACAATTTGGAGTGTTTTGTTCTCTGAAATAATTTGTGAGCTATGAGTTATTTCTGTGTTTCAGGAGTGATTGTTATCAATTATGGAATTATTAACAACACTTCCCATCTGTCTGTAGTTTCCAGCTAAGAATGTTAATTAAAACACAAATCCATCAAAGAATTTGGGAAATTTATGACTGAAGATGTTTACCAATGATTCTGGTAAAAATGCCCAGCATGTGTTCAGTAAATAATACAGATATTGATTTCACAATTCACTAGATGTCAATAATTCTTCCTCTAGAAAATTATATTACCTCAGTGATAATGGAAGGAGCTGTGGGTGTTTCTCTCCCCACACGATTCACCTCGTTTACCTATTTGCCTCAAGACTAATATATCTTATCATGTTTTTATATGCATCCTGCTGACATATAAGCTACAAAGAGAGGTTATAACACCTGAGAGGCTCTCACCAAATTGTCAAAGGAGAAAAACAGAACCAGGCTAGGGACAGAACTTCAGACTTTCAGGCTTTTAGCAACTGGAAGTCTACCTCTACTCCAACTGAGGGCTAAGGCATGGGAGAAACAGCCCAATTCATTCCCAGCTATGTAAAAAGGGTAGTTTCATTCAAGCTGCCCTATGACACCAAATTCTTGTCAGGAAAAAAAAAAAAATCCTATTCCATAGTTACTTCAAGCCAATTATTCCTCTAGGAATGGAACAGTGTAAAGGCCAGTTAATCATTTCTAATGACCAAGGCAGGATTGTCTTTAAAAAGCATCATAAGGGCCGACTGAGTGGCACGTTGGTTAAGAGTTGGCTTGGGACATCAGCTCTGAGCAGCAGGGCCCCGATTTGGATCCCACATGAGGGCCAGTGATGCTGCGTCCTCTATAGCTAAGATGGTGAACAACAGCTCCACCTGGAGTTGGGCTGCTGTGAATCGCCGGCGAAGGCGTAGACTACAGTGGGGCTGGCCAGCAGCTGGCGTGCACTTTCGTGAACCACTTGTGAGCATTCATCCAGTGGTCGGCAAGCAACTGCCTCACCCGGGAAGAGCGCAGTGATAATACCAACACGGGTAAGTGAACGACATCCTCTACAACTAGACTGAAGAACAAAAGGACAGCAACTTGGCTGTTCCCCTTCCCCGATTCCCCAACGTTGCTCCCTTCCTCCAATTCCCCAATAAAATCTTAAAAAAAAAAAAAAAAGCATCATAAAAGCTTGTCCACATCTTGCCATGTAAACACTGAACAAACTGCAGACTACTGACATTGTTGCCTTCTCAGACTACATTGTTCCAGCCATCCCAGTCTTAGGGACCTCAGCATGGTCAGTGACAGCCACGTCCTCCATGCCAGCCATCCTCAGTCACAGCCAGAACACCAGTCCTCTCAATGAACAAACATCTACATGATACATGTCCATCTATTATTCTATGCATTTTCCCCATATGTTTTTTCATCCATTTCTAGTCTTTACAAATACCTTCCATTATGACCTCTGGAACCCCTCTTCTAAGGTAAACAGCCCCCATGCCATGTCATCCTCAACTCTTCCCAGAACTCTTCCATCTCCTGGTGTGGACCCATTAATTTTATACTCATTCATTTGACTATAAAGTGAGAATGAGTTGGCACTCAGCATTAATTGTGCATCAGGCAATATTTGAAGTATGAGACTGTAACACTCAACAAGAAAATCCATCTCTATACCACAATGCTATAAAATCTGGGATCATTTTCATAGTGCTCTTCGCTGATCCTAAATCCTTATTTCATTGATCCTCATGCGCACCCCTTTTACCCCTTGAGGCTCATGTCATCCCACTTTCGCACCTTTGCTCTACCTCACATTTCTATCTAGATATCTTCCCACTCCGTTTCCTCTACTAAGCATTTTGAAACATGCCTCACAGTGTTTATCTCCACTCTTGATTACTGCTATTATAGAAATGATGTAATCTTTCTTTTTTTTTTCACAGAAGTTTGGGTAGCTCATCTAACTATCTAACCATGTAACCTCGAAGTCTTCAACTTTCTTGATTCCAAAAATTGTATCAACTTTCCACTTCAGCCCTTGTCAATTCACCCCTGACCCCCCTCAAGTACTGCAGTACCTCTCGCCACTATTCTCATTTATCCTTTTCCTTCATCCCCTTAAAATCTCTTTATTCTATAGTAAGCTTAAATCCCAAACAGGTTCATTTATTGGTAACACCCTCTCTTTTCACTGAAACGTCCTACTAAACTATAATTTTTAATTAATCCAGCCTTCTTTTGTTTTTTTCTCCTACACCATGGCATGTAACTGCTTTTGGAGAAAATATATATAATGTTGTGAATTGGTGGCACTTCAAACAGGTGATCTTAAGAAGACCCTCAGTGGATGCAGCCATTTCTTTTTCTTGTTGTTCTCTAGTCAGATCCCTCCAATTTTTCCACAGTGATTATTATATCAGTTTTAAGTCTCTCTTATCAAGGTTGCCCAACTCCTCTCTCAGCAGAAGGCTGAAGATAAACAGAACTGGGTATGAATCTCAGCACCACAATTTCCTAGTGTGTATAACTTATCTCCTACATGCCTTGGTTTGCTTATTTTTAATAGTAGATTATATATATATATATATTACAAAATTATGTGAATATTAAAAACAATACAAAATATGACACAAAATTAGCCCCTCCGTATGTTACTGATATTGTGGGGTCATGATGATGGTGATGAAGAAGAAGGATTTGCCTCTCATTTAACAGGAGAAAACAAATCTTTTAATTTCCTTCCCCACATCTATAAATAACCTTCTATTTTTCCCTTATAGTTAAATGTATGTCTCTACCTCAAGCTAACCCTGAGATCACTGTTGTGATCTAGTCTCTTTAAGTCTATGCTGAAACATTGTTCAGTTTTCTAGTTTTTGTACTCATTTTTATATTTATGCCTTTTAAGTCTTACATTTTCAACATTTGGTTTATTCTCTATATTCAAGTTTATTTTTGTTTTTAATTTTTTCATTCACCAATGTATTGTAAGAACATTTCCTCCAATATTTTGAGTCTTTGAAAATAGGATTTCAATGGTTGTGTAACACTCTAAGAATACACCATAATTTATATAACAATGCCTTTTTTGTTGGGTATAAAGATTGTTTCCATTTTTCATTATTAAAATGATGCTGTGATTATTATCCTTGTACGTAAATCTTCATCTGCAACTCTAATTCTATCCACAGGGTGGAATTCTATAAGCAGACCTACATAGTCAAAAACTATATTTTTAAGGCTCTTTACACACATGATCAAATCACTTTAAACAAAGATTATACCAATTTATATACCCACCAGCTGTGTATGAAAAAAGTTGGTCTCACCAAACTCACTGTCATTAAAAATTAAAACTGTCATTAAAAATATTTCCTGCTAATTTTTTTTTCAATTATGTTTAACATTCAATATTATTTTGTATTGGTTTCAGGTATACAGTTTAGTGGTAAGACATTTATATAATTTATAAAGTGATCCCCCAAATAAGTCTAGTTCCCATCTGGCACTATACATAGTTATTACAATATTATCAACTATATTACCTATGCTGCAATTTATAACCCCATAACTATTTTGTAAACACCAATTTGTACTTTCTAATCTCTTCACCTTTTTCATCCAGCCTCCAAAGCCCCCTCCCATCTGGAAACCACCAGTTTGTTCTCTGTATCTAAGAGTCTGTTTCTGCTTGTTTTTTTTTTTGTTTATATTGCTCTTTAGATTCCACATGTAAGTGAGACCATATGGTATTTGTCTTTCTCTGTCTTTCTTATTTCATTTAGCATAATATACTTTAGGACAATTCATGTTGTCACAAATGGCAAGATTCCATTTTTTTATGGCTGAGATTATATATATATATATATATATATATATATATATATATATATATATATTCCACGTCCTCTTTATCCAATTATCAGTTGATGGGCCCTTAGGTTACTTCCACATCTTGGCTATCATAAATAGCAGTGCAGGGCCGGCCGAGTGGCGCGGTGGTTAGGCGCTGGCTTGGGAGGCCAGAGGCCCCGGTTCGGGTCCCGCATGTGAGGGCCAGTGACACTGCCCTCAAAAAAATTAAATAAATAAATAAATAAATAAATAAATAAATAACACTGCAGTTAACATAGGGGTGTGTATATCATTTTAAATTAATGTTTTGGATTTCTTCAGAAAATACCCACAAGTGGAACTGCTGAATCATAAGGTAGTTCTGTTTTTATTTTTTTGAGGAATTTCCATACTGTTTTCAATAGTGGCTGCACCAATTTGCAATCCTACCAACAGTACAAAAGGGTTCCCTCTTTTCCACATCTTTCCCAACACTTGTTTTTTGATTTATTGATGATAGCCACTCTTACAGGTGTGAGGTGATATCTCATTGTGGTTTTAATTTGCATTTCTCTGATGATTAATGATATTGAGCATATTTTTATGTCTATTGGTCATCTGTATGTTCTCTTTGGAGAAATATCTATTCATGTCCTCTGCCCATTTTTTAATTGGAGTGTTTGTTTCTTTTTTTTTTTTTTTAAGATTTTTATTGGGGAATTGGGGGGAGGGGAACATCATTGGGGAATCAGGGAAGGGGAACAGACAAGTTGCTGTCTTTTTGTTCTTCAGTCTAGTTGCGGAGGATGTTGCTTCACTGGCCCATTGGTGTCGTCATTGCGCTCTTCTCACATGAGGCAGATGGGTCGCCGGCCTCTGGATGTCGCTCACTGAGGCTATTGGCAGCTCTTGCTGGCTGCCGGCCACTCACTGCAGCCTATGGCAGCCCACTGCAGCAAGGGCTGCAGCCTATACCATCCCCGGGGCTCGCACAGCCCAGCTCCAGGTGGAGCCGCTGTTAGCTGTGGAGGGCAGTGTCACTGGCCCTCATGTGTGGGATCCGAACCGGGGCCGCTGGCATCCCAAAACCAGCTACCAACCAATGCGCCGCTCGGCCGGCCCGGAGTGTTTGTTTCTTTGGTGTTGACTTGCATGAGGTCTTTATAAATTCTGGATATTAACCCCTTATCAGATGTATCATGGGCGAATATCTCCTCCCATTCAGTAAGTTGTCTTTTCATTTTGTTGGCAGTTTCCTCTGCTGTGCAAAAAGTTTTATTTTGATGTAGTCCCATTTGTTTATTGTTTGTTCTCCTCACCCAGAGATATATCAGAAAAAAAAAATACAGTAATACCTTAGTTTGTGAGCATAATTCGTTTCAGAATAAAACTACTCATATTGCAAGACATCACTCATTTACCATGTAAAAATGTATTAGAAATGTGTGCTCATCTTGCAGAACACTCGCAAATCATGTAACTCGCAATCCAAGGTTTTACTATATTACTAAGAGTTATGGCAAGGCATTTGCTGCCTATGTTTTCTTTTAGGAGTTTTATGGTCCTGGGTCTTACATTTAAGTCTTTTATCCATTTTGAGTTTATTCTTGTATACAGAGTTAGAAGATGGATGTTTCATTCTTTTGCATGTATCTGTCCAGGTTTCTCAACACTTTGTATTGAATAGACGGTGTTTACTCCATTGTATATTCTTGCCTCGTCACAGATACTATTTGGAAGTGCTGAAAAGGCTGCATGAAGAAGTTAGGTGACCTGAACTTTCCACCAACAATTCATGGCTCTTGCATTATGGCAATGTACCAGCTCACCCAGCACTGTCTATGAGGTAGTTTGTAGCCAGCAAACAACTGTATTGGAACACCCACCTTATTCACATGATCTGGCACCAATTACTTCTTTCTTTACCCAAAGATCAAGGAAATATTGAAAAGAAGACATTTTGATGACATTCAGGACATCAAGGGCAATACAACGACAACTCTGATGGCCATTCCAGAAAGAGAGATCCAAAATTGCTTTGAAGGGTGGACTAGGCACTAGCATCGGTGCATAGCTTCCCAAGGGGAGTACTTCAAAGGTGACTATAGTGATATTCAGCAATGAGGTATATTGCAGTTTTTCTATGATGAGTTCACCAACTTAATTGTCACACCTCATATCATGTTAAATAATTTATGGATATTGGACCAATTTAGCATATCAGGAATAAATCCCACTTGATCATGGTGTATGATCTTTTTGAAGTAATTTTTAATTCAGTTTACTAGTAATTGGATCAGAGTTGTACATCTACATTCATCAGGAACATAGGCCTATAATTTTCTTTTCTTTTTTATAATGTCTTTGTCTGGTTATGGAATCAAGGTAATATGGGCTTTGCCGAATGAGCTTGAGAGTCTTCCCTCCTCTCGAACTTTTTGGAATAGTTTAAGAATATGTGTTAATTCTTTTTTGAATGCTTGGTACAATTACCTGAGAAGCCACTCTGTCCAGGACTTTTGCTTGTTGGGAATTTTTTGATTTCTGATTCAATTTCATTACTAGTAATAGGTCAGTTCAGATTCTCTGTTTCTTCTTAACTCAGTATTGGAAAATTCTATGTTTCTAGGAATTTATCCATGTCTTCCAGATTGTCCAATTTGTTGGTATATATAATTGCTTATAGTATTTTCCTAAATCCTTTTAAGAAAGGATTTATTTCTGTGTTATCAGTTGTCATGTCTCCTTTTATATATCTGATTTTATTTATTTGGGACCTCTCTTTTTTGTTTTTCTTCTTGATGAGTCTGGTTAAAGGTTTATCAATTTTGTTTATCTTTTCAAAGAACCAGATTCTGACTTCATTGATCTTGTGTTTTTGTTTGTTTACTTGTTTGTTTTAGACTCTCTTTCATTTACTTCTGCTCTGATCTTAATTATTTCCTGTCTTCTATTCACCTTGGGCTTTGTTTGCTGTTCTTTTGATAGTTAGGTTAAGTGTAAGGTTAGATTGTTTATTTGAGAGTTTTTTGTTTCTTTAGGTAGGCCTGTATTGCTATGAATTTCCCTCTTTAAGACTGCGTTTGCTTTGTCCCATAGATTTTAGAGCATTTTGTTTTCATTTCCATTTGTGTCAAGGTATCTCTTGATTTCTTCCCTGATCTAGGTGTTGACCCTTCATTGTTTAGTAACTTGTTATTCGGCCTCCATGTGTTTGTGTGTTTTTCAGTTTTTTCTTGTAATTGATTTCTAGTTTCACATCATTATGTTTGGAGAAGACATTTGATATGATTTCAGTCTTCTTGAATTTATTGTGACTAGTTTTGTGGCCTAACATGTGGCCTACCTCGGAAAATATTCCATGTGTACTTGAAAAATATGTGTATTCTGCTGCTTTGCGGCAAGATGCTCTAAAAATATCAATTAAATCCATCTATCCTACTGTGTCATTCAAGGCCTATGTTTCCTTATTGATTTTCTATCTGGAAAATCTGTCCATTAGTGTCAGTGGGGTTTAAAGTCCCCTACTATGATTGTATTACTGTAGATCTCTCCTTTTTTGCCAGTCAATATTTGCTTTATATATTTAGATGCTCCTGTGTTATGTGCATAGATGTCTACTAAGGTTATATTCTCTTGATGGATTGATCCCTTTATCAGTATGCAATGTCCTTTTTATCTCTCATTATAATAGTTTCAAAAGTCCATTTTGTCTCATATAAGTATTGTTACCCCAGCTTTTTTTCATTTGAATGTGCATGAAATATACTTTTCCTTTTAACTAAAATTTCAACCTTTCCCTCTCTATTAGTTCTTACAACAATGGCTAAAAATACACTTAAGTATTTTACCTCATGAAAATAATAATTTTCTACCATTGTCTTTCTTTGGATAGCATCTTCTTCTGCCTTTCACAGCCAGGTTTACTGGGAAGTGATTAATCTTCAGCCTGGGTCTCTATCATCTAATCTTCCTATTGTTACCTTAATTGGGCTCCCACCTCTCCACTAGCAAATGTTACCAGTGACCTCCTAACTACTAGTCCAGCAGATTGTTCTTGTCATTTTTGTCATACGTTAAATTCAAGCATGTGACACTATTAACTCTTTTCTAGAAATGTCATTTTCCTTGGCTTCTGAGACACACTTTTCTTCTGTTTTTCCTCATTCCTCCTTAAGCACTCTTTTCCAGGTCTGACTATTTTGTAGGTCATCTTTTCTTCCTCTTTATATTTCCTCTACATTATTTAATCTACACTAATGGCTTTGGAAATATACTATTGCTGATAAATCCCTAACTTTACCCTTAGCCCAACTTCTTCCATAAACTATAATAAGAAAATTATGTTTGAATGTCTATTTGATTTTAGATATCCTTGGGAACTTAAAGCCTAAAAGTCTGAAATTAAATTTATTTTTCTCCCCAAACTCCTCCTCTTGCATTGACTATTTTGGTGAAGGGCACAGCTATCCTTGCCTATCTTTAAGAAGGGCATCAGGAGTAATGAATTTATCTCACTGTTCTTAACCAACAGTCAATAAAGTCCTGCTAAATAATGTTCAACCCTACAAAACCGGCTCTCACAAACCTTTCAGTCTTATCTGAATTACACTCACCTCCATCATGTTCTAGGTTTTTTCCACTTCAAATTTCTTCTATATTACTGAGCAAAATATTACTCATATCTCTGACTTTTGCATTTTCCCCCCATAATGTTCCACCCACACAACACACATTATACCAGCCTACCCAGCAAAGAGCTAATCAATTTTGAAATCAGCACCATGAAAACTTCCTAAAACAAGACTTTCTTTATACTCACCTAGAATTGGCCTTTTCTTCGCTTGTGCTTGAAATTCAGCACTTAAATATCTTTCCCTAGTCAATCTTAGAACACTTCCCTAAATGTACTTATTTATATATTTTTTTTTGTCTGCTAAATTGCCCCTTGAGGGATGCACATTTCTGCTTGTCTTTATAACCACATTTTAAGGAATTTATCAGGGGATTTCAGAAATGATCCTGGCATTCTGAAGTCAATATATCAGGTTAAAAAAATTGAATCTTCTTTCAAATGTGTTGTTTACATTGTTATCTTGCTCCTTGAAAAAAGATCCAGGTTCTTATTCACCTTTCTGTTCCTATAAAGCCTAGATTAATAGATTCCCAATAAATATTTGTTTATGCAGGTGAATATAAAAAATGACAACACAGGATCATTATGAAGAAAATATAAAAATCTACTAAGGGAATACTTCTTCTACTCCACTCTAAAAAAAATTCACTGCTGCACTAAAAAAGTAGAAAACTTAAAGAAATATTTATGAAAAAACTCTTTCAGACTATAGAGGACAGGCAGGACACAGCAGTGATCTCCAAGAGAAGAGAAAAGAGGAAATAAGTCATATAATTCCCCCTAGCATACTGCCAGTATATAGGCCATAATGGGTAGGGGGAGAGAATGAGAGAGAGTGAGAGAGAGTGAGAGAGAGAGAGAGCAGATCAGATTTTGCAGATGATAAATCAATAAAATTGAAGCCATAACAGTAGAATCTATCCATAATGAGGCAAAGAAAGAAAGAAAATGAACAGAGTCTGAGTGACCTGTAGGACAATATCAAACAGTGTAGCACACAAAAAACTGGAGCCCTGAAGAAAATGGGTAAAGGATGTCAGAAAATAACTTATTTGAAATTAATAAAACTTATTAGAAAAAAAAAAATATATATATATATATATATATATATATATATATATATATATATATATATATATATATATATTTAGGGGCCGGCCAAGTGGCATGGTGGTTAAGCGCTGGCTTGGGAAGCCAGCGGCCCCAGTTCAGGTCCCACATATGAGGGTCAGTGACACTGCCCTCAAAAAAAAAAAACCAAAAACAAACAAACAAAAAAAAAACTTATTAGAAATAACGGCTAAATTTATTGTTATAATTTTTCCAAATCTGATGTAAACCATAACATATCTAAGAAAGCCACCAAACCCTAAACAGAAGACATAAAGAAAACCCCACCAAGGCAAATATTAATTAAATGGACAAAAACCAAGAATAAAAAAAAAATCTTAAAAAGCCATCAGATTAAAAAAAATACATTATATAAAAAGGAGTACTGACAAGAATAATCACATATTTCTCTTCAAAAAACATTCATACTAGGCAGACAAGATATTTTAATATATTGAAAGGAAAAAACTGTTAACCTATAATTCTACATTCAGTGAAAATATCTTTCAATAATAAAAGTATAAAAAGGCATTTTTAGGCAAACAAAAGCTAAGACAATCAATCACCAACCAACTTACAGTACACTGAATATTTAAGAAAATTCTTCACATAGAAGGAATTTGGATTAAAGAAAATGATTAAAGAGATCTAGAATGGTAGACATGGGAGTAAGTATAAAAGAAACTTTTTCCTCTTTTTACCTTTGAAAAGATAAGTTGCCCTTAAAATTCTAATATTTATCTATTTTGGAGTTCATTGCATATGTATACATAAAATGTATGACTAAAACAGCACAAAGGATAGAAAGGGGAAAATAGAAATTTACTGTTGTATGAAGTATAGAAAAACATGATGAGGTACTTTTACTATCTGTGAAACAATTTAATATTATTTGAAGGTCAACTGTGATAAGTTAAAGATGTGTATTGTAAACCCTGGAGCAACATCTAAAAAAAGAAAACAAAGATTTATAGCTAAGAAGCTAATAGTCAAGATAAAATGGATTCATAAAAAACAATCCTAAAGAAGGTGGGAAAAGAGGGGGGAAAAATGAACAAAGAACAGATGGTATAAATGAAATACAAATAGCAATATGGTAGATTAAAACCCAAACATAAAATAATTGGTTTAAATGCAAATAGCCTAACTATTCCAATTAAAAGGCAGAGATTGTGAGACTGGATAGAAAAACAAGACGCAATTATATGCTATCAAAGTAAGTAATTGAAATATAAAGACACAGACATGAAAAGATATACCACATATACATCAATTAAAAGAAAATAGAGTAACTATGGTAACATCAGACAAAGTACGCTTCAGAACAAGTAGTGAGGGATATTATATAATGATCAAAATGTTCAATTAATCAATAAGACATAATGATCCTAAATGTGTATGCACATACTAATAGAGATTCAAAGTACATGGAGAAATAACTGATAGGCTTAAAGAAGAAATAGACAAATCTACAATTATAGTTGGATATTTAAAGACTAGTCTTTCAATAATTGATAGAAGCAGTAGACAATTAATTAGTAATGACATAGATGACTTGAATATCATTATCACCCAACTTGATCTAATTAACATGTATAAAATCCTCCACCCAAAATTCCTTTGAAGAGCACATGAAACGTTTAATCAGTTAGATTATATTCTGGACTATTTAACAATTCTCAGTAAAAGAAAAAGAAAAATTACAACTACAAATTTTAGAGACGTTAAATTGATATTCATTATAAACAACCATGAAACAAACAACTTAGATCAAATGAATAAATTCCTTGAAAGCACCAATTACTGATGTCATTCAAGAAAAAACACACAAACAATGCATGTTTTCCATTTGGGCCAAAGTACAGTCATAGGGACTAGTTTTACCCACCAGATATAACCAAAATACCCAGGCAAAATACATGTTATAATTGTTTTCAAGACATTATACATCAGAACTATGTTTCGATAGCTTTGAAAAGGATGAAATAATTTTGAAAAGAAGAAAAAAGATGGAGGAAAAATGCTACCTTATTTCAAGACTTATTATCAAACTACAATGGTAAATTCATTTATGGTGCTGGTTTAAAGATAGACAGATCAATGGAAAAGAATAGAGTCCAGAAATAAGACTCAAAGGCAATTCAGTAGAGAAAGGTAAGTCTTTTCAACAAATGATGATGGAACAATGGATATCCATATGCAAAAAATACTTTGATCCATATTTTTCTTAATTAAAAAAATTAACTCAAAATGTATCATAGACCTAAATATAAAAATTAAAATTTCTAGGGGAATACAACTGGAGAAAATTTTGGGACACTGGGTTAACCAAACATTTCTTAGATGCAATACCAAGAATACTATTCATAGAAGAACACATTGGACTCCATCAAAATTAAAAACTTCACCTCTTCAAAGAAACTTGTTAAGAGAATGAAGAGACAACCAACACACTGGGAGGAAATATTTGCAAAGCATGTATCAGATAAAGGAATTTTATGCAAATACATAAGGACCTCTCAAAACTCAATAAAAAGAAAATGGCCCAATTTTTAAATGAGTAGAAAAGTTGAACAGAAAATTCACTATAAAGACATCTGGATGGCAAGTAAGCACATCCCAAACATTATTATGTGTGCACACATGCGCACACTGCGATACCACTAGACACTTCAAATAATTATGCTGAGTGAAAAACTTCAAAGAGCATATGTTGTATGATTCCACTGATAGAAAACTCTAGAAAATGAGAATTAACATATAGTGAGAGAAACCAGATGAGTAGCTTTAGTTGCAGGGGAGGCAGAGAAGAGTAGGAAACTAAATTACAAAGGCAGATGTGGAAATTTTGAATTGACCGATATTTTCACCATACTGATTGTAGTGATGGTTTTATGGGTAATACCTATATAAAACTCATCAAATTGTAAACTTGAAACAGGTGCTGTTTTACTATGTCAAGGAGACCTCAATAAAGTGTTAAAAATAATATGTATATACATGTATTTGTGCGTGTTATGTACTTAAGTGAAATTTGCACATTAATTGGTCAATATTATGCAACAGAAAATAATTACAAATAAATTATAATGACATGGGGAATTCTTAAGATATGATTTTAAGGATGATTACCAGGCTAAAAAAATGAACATATTATACAAACTCACTGGGTAGAATAAAATGTGAACAAAATACAAAGAAAAGTAAAAGAAACTATAATCAATAGTAGCATCAAATTTTCTAAGATCAATAAGATGGATTATTTTATGATCATAAAAAAATGTTTTTAATCTAATTTCAATGGTAATATTAGCGAAAACTCAAAATAGTGACAATATCCAGTGTTGGTAGATGATGACATTGGCCCTTTCTTACCCAGCTGGTGGGAGTTCTAAGTATAGTTCCTATGGAGAATAATTTAGCTATGTGTAATAGGAACCTTAAGCTTGTGCATAGCAGGGAACAATTTCACTTCCAGAAATTTTATCTGAGGGCAGATCAACAAATGTGCAAAGATGAAGTACATAGATGATCCTGGCAGTTCTTCTTAAGCTCATTTTCCTTTGCTGTTCAACAGTAACAAACTGCTTGGGGCGATGACAACGTCGTAGGTCTACTGTATTCCGTTAAGGGGGAAAAGGTTAAAATTCTTTATAGCATGATCTCAATTTTAATTTTAAAATGTGGTGTCAATTTACATGCAGTGAGAGGGCATTGCCAGGAGAGGTATATATGTGTGTATACAGAGAGAAAATGTCTGTGATTATACATACAAAAATATTAACATGGGTTATTTCTGGTTAGAGGAAAAAAACTATTATTTTCCCTTTTATGCTTAATATATACTTGATATTATCTGAATGTTCTGCAATGAAACTGCAACACATTTTATAATCAGAAAATATCTATTTCCATTTTAAATGAATAAGAACCTTCCACTTCCATTTTGAAGGGGAAAAAAAAAGACACAAGGTCCTTAAATTTCGTGACTATCATGTTTTGCTTCTCATCAAGTGCTCTTTATTTAAACAACTACACTCACTCAATAATGCAAACATTGAAAATCATTCATTAAGCATTAGCTATCCTTCTAGTTCATAATCAGTGCACAAAAAAAGCAAGACAACAAACTTTTCTACGTACAGGGAACAGTAAACTTAATAGTGGCCAATTTCCACTTACAGGTCTTAAATTATTAGCATTGTCATCCATTTTCATTGTGTTTACACTGTTGGTCTCACCTGTCACTTAGGAAAACTCTAAATATACATGGTGCTGAGATGTCATTGTCATATAATGCCTCAACTGCAATGCTTCATTACAGGCTGGCTTCTTTCAATCTACTGTTGAGCGCAGACTTGTATTATATTGGGTTGTTGGAAAAGTCATGACGTATTTTTTCTATGTTTTTCATTGCAAAAATGTGTCATGAGTTTTCCGACAACCCAATATATCTCTGAGGACAAGAGATGCCTCTACTGAATTTATCAGAGTTCCATGCACATAACAAGTGCTCAATTAATATATGTGAAGTAACTCAGTATGCTTAGTGTTTGATGGACTGTACCTAAATGTACCCCAAATTTAATTGGAGTGCTTCACACAACTGGACTACGCTTAATAATTTTATTTTTTGTTTAATTAAAATTAATTTTGTCCAGCTTCTTTCCTGTTGACTCATCATTAACTATCTTCAACAAGTACTTATGGAGTGTCTCCTCTGAGGGGGTTACAGTGCAAGGTGGTGGACAAGATCAAACAGAGCCATGCAATCATGAAGCTTATACTCTCTTGTTGGACACAGACAAATCAGGAAGTATTTGGCCAGGGCCGATACAGGGGTGATGGATAAGATTCCGGAAGCAGGACTCTGAATCACAGCCCTAGGAAATCCAAAAAGGCTTCCTATCAGATTTATCTTCACTGACACCTGAAAAAGGAGCAGGCATTAACCAAGTCAACAGAGTAACTGGGTGAACACAGTAAATCTTTTTTTAAAAATCAGTCTGTTTTCTTCTCTGTTTTAGTAAGTTAAAAAAAAAAATGTATTTTCTGATGACTTAGGGTCAGAATAAAGAAGTTGAAGATGAACTTACATTACAGGGTCCCGTAGATATTATCTTGTTAGTATTTTAATTAAATAATTTCTAAGCATTGATATCCATCTAGGGAGTGATATAACTAACATAATAAAATTACTGGTTAAATATGTATTCCATGAAGTCAGGCTCTTTTTAATCAAGTTTTCACTGTGTATCCAAAGGTAAGAACGAAGTCAAAATAAATTGAGTGCTGGGCTGTTTAGCTAAGGTATTAATGAAACATCTTGTTGAAGATGTACTGCCTACTGATGCCAGATCTTATCAAACAACTGACAAGAAAATATAAGTGACATTTATAGAGAAATTAAAGAGCCAAAGTCTTACCATACATTATTTAAATCTTCCTAGCTGCCCTGAAAAGCAGGTATTTTTATCCCCATTTTAGACCTAGGAAACTGTGGCTTGAGAGTTAGTTTAAATTCAGATCTGTCTTGTAGTAGGCTCCATAGCTCAGGGGTTAGAACACTGGTCTTGTAAATTCAGATCTGTCTAATGCAAAAGCTACAATATCACACAGACTTTAATGATTGTGCATATAATATTAGCACAGAATACTGTGAAAATACAAAGAAGTACTGGCATAATCCTAACGCCAGAGAACTACATAATATGGCTAGGAGGATAAAACACATCAAAAGACGATTCAGAACATAACAAAATATGCCAAGTGACAAATGAGTACTGCGTACGTACACACACACACACACACACACACACACAAACAAACACATACACGGTCCAGCATGAGAGATGATATGGTGGTTCAGGGTTGTCCTTAAAACACACTATGAATAGGAGGGATTTCAAAGACAGGCTATTTTTCTGAAAGGCAGAACTGGGAGGACATTTGAGGTAGAAGAAACAATATAAGTCAAAGTTTGGTGTGGGAAAACAGTGCGTTTTGGAGAATAGAGCCGGTCCAATGTTGGTTTGGAAATTATCCTAGTAGGCTAGATGTGGGCAAAAGGTAAAAAAGATTTAACAATAAAGGAGTATCAACATTTGCAAAAGCACAGCAGGCTCTGGAGGACTGTGAACTAAGAATAGATAACACCTATAATTCTTGCTTTTCATAAATTTTACAGAATTCACCAACTCACTCAGGTAAATGTGACTGTTGGAGGGAAGAGCCTTTAACATAATTCTGGTCTATAAGTAATCAATGAGAATTGAAGACGCTTCATGGGAAAGCAAGCAGTCCTGGGACCCCAGCGCTTTGCAGAAGCTACTCTCGTCAGGGCACTGAGGTCATTGTTCTTCCTCAATCCCAGGACCTTTATTCCTCCTCATTCTCCTGGACTGTGCAGCCCCAGATGCTGCTGGTCACTGCATCCTTCTTGATACATAAATTCCTCAGCTTCCAAGACCCTTCACCAGTGAATTAATAAACATTTTCACACCAGCTGTGTTCCAGATACTAACAATGTCCTTTCTGTTCTCTATTGTCCTTTATTCTCATCATGCCTCCCTTTGGAAACATGAAAGCCCCTTAAAGGCAAATAGTATATCTAATTTTTTCTTTCCCAAGAATGCCCAGCTTTGTGCTCTATATATTGTATTAGTCCCCAGGTTGTGAGGCAGTGAAACAGTGTGACCTAAGAAGAGATTGGCAAAATGAGTAGGGTCTGTTGCTAGAAATAGTCATCAATGAGTGGTTTTAGGAAATTCCAGGACAGGAGGGAGACCTAGCACAGTGCTTCCTTACTCTGGAGAATGGATAAAAACTCTACGGAAGATGTATTCAATACCTACAGCATTCAAGTTGAAACCCAGGATGAAGTTGAACTGCTCCTTTCCTTGGCTAATTCTAGAAAGGTACCATGTTAGTTAGAAATGTCCCCAAAGCAGGAGCCCAGGCTCCAGAGTTGTCCATTCATTTATTATGCTGATTTTAGTTAACATTGACCAAGTGGCCATCGTAACAGTCTGGCCCCTGTCCTTGCTCCTGTGAACCAGCCTCTGGTGCCATGTGACTCCCATCGGCAAAAACTACTTCAGTCAGTGATTGGAGATAATCGACTTCTCCATATCAGGGGCTACTAAACACTTCTAAACATGTAAAATCAATTCATCCTGCTCTTGCCCCTACCTTTCCCTTTTCCTCCAGGTGTTGCCTAGATTAAAATTTGTCTTGTTCTTGTGGCCTATTCATTCCCATACACTTTGTAAACCTGGAGTTGGGACGTTTCTTTCTCAAGAACTCTGAAGATGAGAAGTTTGGTTAGCATCTTCCTATCTGTCTGAGTGTTCACTAACTTTCTTCTTCCCTGTATGGTGTTTTATTACCACTTAGGTATAGTTATTTCTTAGTAGACTTGTCTGTAGCCTAGAATCCCTTGTGTGAATTGTTCCCGTACCCTCAAACACCCACCTTCACCATCGAAGCCATACTTCCTTCCATTATTGGGTTCAGTTTGTGTCTCACCTCAACCCTCAGCTTTAGATGATAGAACTGCCTCTAGATTGCAGTCTTTCCTATGGTGGCCTGCTTCTCATGATATGGTAAGATAGTAAATGCTTGTTTGATTTTCTTTGGATTCAGGCATTATTAACATTACCAACATAAAATTGAGTGGAAAAAGTAAAGAGAAGCACTAGCAATTCGTAACATCTCACAAAACCTTATTGAGGCACAGAAGAGGGCTTGCACAGTTTTGTTTTGCAGGGATGCATTGATGCATGATAAAAGATATATTCTTCATTATGTTCAATGAGTTGAGAGGCAGGTAAAAGAAGAAGAAGAAATTATGTTTTTAACCAAATAACAATAATTATAGGTTGTTGAAGTAATCTCCATTTTAAAATACAAACATAGTGAATCCAGTGAATTATAAAAAGTTACACATTTCAAACTCAAATAAAAATAGTGGGGTTTTTGCAAATGTGGGCAACAGATTTTTTTTTATATGCAAACAATAGGGAGGATAATGTATTTTCAGCTTTCAGAAGGCTTTAATTTAATTATTTTCCTTTAATTTCTTTTCTTTGTAAATAAATTTAAAAAAATACCAAGAACAGGGCAAAATCAATCAATTGGACTGCAAATGCAAATATGTATATCTTAAGGCTGTGATCCGTGACCACAAGTGTAAAGCTCTCAAATAAAACAAAACACATTTTTTACTTATTACTATAACTTGCATCTTTTAAAAAGAGAAAAATTGAAGAGTCTGCCAAACTAAGATGTAAGAAGAGGGTATGATTGGGGCTCACATGTAGAATTGTTTAAAACAAGTCTTTGGAAATAGCTCTTAGAGCCTTTTAATCCCAAAATAATACACATTGTTGGCAAATACATATATTCTGTGCAACAATTTATGACAAACATTGAAAAATTTACAGAAATACAGAGCTACAGGAAATGGAAAATAAGAATAAACATTTTAAAATGAATTAAGGTGTTGTCAGTTACCAAAAAAAAAAAAAAGTAACAGAATTAGAAAAGCTAATTTTTGTTTTGTCTTTCTACTTTGAACCAGAATATACTAGTTATTATCTAGGAAAATGTACCATGTGGGAGGTGTTTCATTCTCATAGTGACAATAAACTTCTGTTTTCTGGCATTTTACAATCATTCTGTAAAGCATTTTCTGATTGTCCTGGCATGCTCATTACTACAGCACATATTGTAAGGACTAAGAACAGATATGGTTCTGGTCTGTGATAAACATCATTTAGTTTGGGTAATGATACTGGTATGTCTAAAATAATCAAAAAATACACAAGAGTATATATATGAACTCATGGGTTGGGTAGATGCTCTTACAAAATTTATTAAAGTCTTGGCAGCACCATCTTGTGGCAAAGAGAGAGAAGCTGCTAACGGACATGGTATGGACGTCTGATGAGCCCACAGACTTTCTCTCCACTGGGTAAATCACTAATCTGGTCCAGATTGCCAAAGAGATGAGATAACTTTCACCTTGATTTGAGGCTAATTTAATACTAGAAGGGAAAGTGTATTTGGTAGGTGAGGCATAGAAAACATGAGGACGTCTAGAGAGCATATAATCTAGGCAAGGTTACATATCTATGGTTTTGAATTATTGGAATATTGGAACAATATTAAAATTGATTACTGGGAGTTTGAGTAATAAAGTAGAAAAGTTGGCAAGAACCATAGATGATTGTAGAAAAAAAGAAAGCAGCAGCCCTGACAACTGTCTCCTGCTATCTGGCCTGGTTCTAATATTTAAGTCATGGTGTGCTCCTCTAGATCATAAATAATTTCACATGAGTTTGTTCAATGATAATAATATAGTGAGGCCAAAGTAATATCTATTTTAAATCATATATGAGAACAGATAAAATAATAGTATAGTGCAAACAGGCAAAAAAAACAAAACATAAACATTCCCACTCTCAGGTAATAGTGACTGCAGCTTCGTTACCAATGACGACTTTATCTCTGCTCAATTTCTACAGATTCCTGGATACAAATTATTAAGACACCCCAATCATGCACTTACCCCTTCCTCATTAAAGTACTCATCCAGAATAGACCCTTCCTTCCTTGAAACCTTCCCAAATCACCTAAAACAAAACCAAATCACATTACAGCCATACTCCAGCAATCTCTTGTTGAGATAGCTATTACTCCCAATAAAGTCCAATAGCCCTTGTTGCATCAAGTAATAAACCCAATTTTAAAGACACTATCCTGGTGTTCTTTAGCTGGTGGACATTGATAATTGTTAGGATTTCAGCTGAGTGATGTAAGGTTTAGGGCCGAGAATCAGTAAGCAAATAGCTCTCAGAACCAGCAATGACAAGTATTTCCACTCCAGGTTCCTTAAATAAATGTTAGCATAATAAGAACTAATATCATTAGTATATGAAATTCATTGTTTTATAGTTTTGTAGCTATCTTTAGGGACAACATGACATGAGAGGATTTGCCTTTATAGTTCTTAAAACCAACCAAACAGGGCACTTAAAGGCTAAAGAATCATTCAGTAAATAGGCACATTGTTTGCTATTATGTCCTATAGAGCCTAGAGAAAAGTATGAAGCCCAGACGGTCCTTATACTCAAGAAATGTATAGTACACTTCAGCCAAAACTAAAATCATTTTCATTTTACTTGAGAATTTTAGTCTTAAGAGTTTACTAGATATGAGACACTATTATAAGTATTACACATACAATCTTATTAATCCATAAAACAAAGACCCACAAAGAAGATGCAAGGAGTATCCCAATTTTACAGCTGAGAATACTGAGGTACACAGCAGTAAAGGAAATAGCCAGACTTGCACATCCAACGGGTAAACATAGGTTCAGGGTAAAAATCCAAGCAGTTTGAAATCGGAGTCCTCATTCATAAACCATTACTTTTCCTCCTGTTGAAAGAGAGTTAGTAGCACAAGACATAACATAGTTAAGCATGAAAAAAAGTGCTGAATAGACAGGCAGAGCCAAATGACAAAGGGAGCAGGACAATGATGTCCACTCAAAGCACAGGATGTCCCTTTGGTGCTAACACAGACAGAAACCCCTCTCACCTAAGGCAAGACTTCAGCAGATTAGAAATGGGATACGTGGACAAATTGTGTGAAATTAGACCTCTTATTTTTGAACTTTAATAAAAGAATCTATATAAAATGTCTAAAATTCTAACTCCTATTTTAGAAACATAGCATAGGGATCAGAGCTGATTCTCTCCTTGTTTAAATAGCTTGTATTTGTATCTTTCACAAATATTTACTGAATTCCTACTGTGGGTAGACATTATTCAAAGCACTTGGAATATATCAGTGAAGAAAACAAATCAATAGATATTCCCAGCAGGAGAGAGGTAGTAAATAATAATTATAATAAATAATTAGATGATGCAGGATGTTGGAAAGTAAAAGGATTTTAGAAAAAGAAATTTGAGAGCAGGTAAAGGGCTTTGGGACTGCCAGGAGTGAGGCAAAGGAACACACTGCAGTATTAAGTAGGTAGTTAGCACAGGCCTCTTTGAACAGATAAGATATGAGCGTAAATTTAAAGGAATTAATACAGTCAGCCAAGCAGATATTGGCAGGAAAAAAGCATGAAACGTCCTTCTGAATCAACAGCATATTAGAATATAATATAGTTCGCTCCATAAACTGAAAGAATTAGATTGAATGCATTTTGAATTGGGAAGTCACCCAAAGATATTTTTTAAAAAACATACATATAGTTTCTCCCTAATCATTTGCTTCTTGTTTCGAGATGTACTGGGGGCCTACTATACTCCAGACCATAGTTGTAAAGGACATACTGATAAACAGAGCTTATTACTACCTTCAAGTTGCTCGTCTGGTTGGAGAGGAATAATCATCAAAGCACAGTGAGTGGGACAAACATGCTCCTCCTGAAGTTAGGCAGGTTTCCTGTGGGCTCATGCCACAGGTTGAGGTGTTTTCTATTTTACCTCTTCCTGTTATCTGCAATTCATGAAGTCTGAATGGTGACACTACCTCATCCCACAAAGCATGTCCTATGATCTAAGGAGCACTGCACTGTGTCTCCGGAGACCCAGGTTCTTCTGAAGGGGATGGAATGCATACCTGAGGTGGTAACAGAACCATCAAAAAAGGTTCCCCTAACACCAGTCTTGTTTAATGCTCAAACTGCCTTTAAAAATTAAAATTAAACTAACAAATTAAATTTAAAATTAGCTCAAGAGGTTTTTACACAAACTGGCTAGGAGTCTTTAGTTTTCCAATTTGTATAAAGTAGAAAATGATACTCAAGGATTCAAGACATTCTCATTATTCACAAAATGCTATAAATTATATATATATATTCATGTAGGAAGTGCATTTAGCCAAATTAAATACAGTCTTAAAATGTACCCAAAACATCAAAATATAGTGAAATAACTAAAAAATGGTTACAAAGGTTGGATTTCAAGAAAGCTTTCAATTGGAATTGACAAAAAAATAGTCAATAGATTATTTTAGCAGGCAGTATAACTAGGCAGATGTTATATTTAGTTGTGATCCCAAGAGCTTAATATCTTTGCCTTACATGTACTTGCTTTGTGAGTTTCTGTTATCTGCTAGTAAACCACAAAGGAAGCCTGATACCTGTAAAAATGGATGGAAGAAGTGAGCGTGTAACAAGTGTCTAAGATGTTCCAAGCACTTTATAGAAATTTTGAGTATTTTATTTAATCTTCCCCACAACTCTCTAAGGTAGATAGGTGTTACTCGTTCATTTTACAGATCAACAAATCAAAGGATTGAGGAAGAAAAGGACTAGGATGCTCTCCTGTCGCTAAAGAGGTAGTACCCCACTGAGGTTTTAGGGTTCCGGGCAAAGATGCTCTCTGAAATCTTGTGAACCCACATCCCAAGCTGACCAAGCTCATCAGTTTATTTTACAGACAGATAAGGGACTGTTGGCTTACTGCCTTTTCTAACCAGTAAATACGCAAAGCCTTTGTTATCAATCCAGCCTGTCAATGGAAAACGCATCATGACATTTTTTTCTCCTCAAAAGTGACTTCCAAATTATCCAGCATTTGAATTTCAAAGCGGAAGCAGCTCAGACTGTGTGGGGTTAGGAATAGCAAAGTTGCTTGGAATAGCAAGTCATACATTGGCTGTGCATTGCCTTGAAGTCAGGGTAATGGCCCCCTGACTACAATAGCCTGGCTTCCACATTCATATGCTGGTTTTAACAAAGTCAAAAATGTCCCATATGTCACTTTAAAAGATAAAATAAGAAACTCAGATTCAAGCCCTTGTCTGAAAATCAGTTAAGACTTCTGAATCATCTTTCAGTCCTCCAAACCTGTCAGTGTCACTTTAATATTTAAGCCCATGAGCTTCATATAATTGTCTTAAAGATGTTTTAAAACATTTCTGACTTTTCAGTTTAATAGTAAGTGTTTTAAAATCCCTATCGCAGTGAACAAAGCAATCAAATTATTAAACCAATTTCTTTTGGCATGATCAAGTTAAAAATACTTCTTGTGAATGTAAAAGTGGAATTCACAGTAGTGCTTTAAAAATTCCATGTCATTACAAATGATAAGGCTAATCAAAATGAATCAGTCTGGTATCTCACGCCTCAAGTGTTTGGCTATGAATCAGACACTACAATATGGGGGCTTATAAATGTGGCCATGAGGCTATTTACTCCCCAAATACAAAATGCCAGTAGCAGTGGTAAGGAGGTCTAGGCACCTCATGTGTCTACCCATAGATTTTTCATAGATTGTCACAGCCAAGAAAGTCTCCCGGTGCTGCTGCCTTTCACACCTTCCTGAGCTCCTATATCATAATACATGTGCTTTAATCACCTTTGGACCACATTTTATCATTTGTGAATTGGACACATTGTCTTTCTCATTCTTCCTTCATTCCTCAGCACTTTACCACAGAAATCACCAAGTCTCTCCTAAACCATGGCAGGTCAGCTAGGAAGGGTGGTCATTATAGTTTCTTCAAGAAAGGAAAGGGTTTCTAAGTCATAAAAATAAGTCCGGAAAAATAATGCCTGGTTGAGGTTTTTCTTTTAAGTAAAGCAGGATAATTATTGCCGAAATCTATCAGACAAAAATAAATAAGAAAGTGGGAGGGAAGTGTAAGAAATGAGTATTCCTGGGAAGTTTATCTATCAGTAATCAAATCCAAATCTTTTGCCTTGATTAAAATATAAGAACCTGATCAGAAATTCCCCAAATAAATTCATGACTGCACAGTACTTAAATTGGCTAAGAATGCCACCAGAAAACACTTTTGTTTCACTACTTGCCAGAAAAGTATTTACATTAAAGATTATTCTCCACGAAGCACCATGGTCCTGGCTTTACTAAAGATTCTAGGAAAATGAAGGACAAATTATATTAGGTCCCGCATGGTCTCCCCTGACCTCAGAATAAAATACTAGCCCTCTATTACCTCCCCCTTCTTTCTCTCTCAAGTGAGTTTAAACTAGAAAGTTTTTCTGAAGCCAGTTGCTTGCAATACCCTACATGTTCATTGAAAATCCATTATCATTTTATCTTCAAGACAATAGTTTCTACCTTTGATTATAGGTACTTGAATACCAGGCTTTTCCATCTGGCTTCAGCACCAGCTTTTTGAGAGCACAAACCAGGTCAGATTCATCCATGTAAACTGTCCCCACCCCACCCCATTCTGGCTTCTTCTGATTCCCTTTCACTCTTTCTCCAGACCTTAATTGACCAGCTCTTTCCACACTGGTATAAGATTGGTTTACTATACTAAAATGTATTTTGCCATAATGTTAGGTTGGTGTAAACATAATTGCAACTTTCGCAATTGTTTTTAACGTGTTAAACTGCAATTACTTTTGTACCAGCCTAATACTTATAATAGCTCATTATTTTTCTAACTGAACCCTGACAGATATATACCTCATTGATGTTGGACTTGATTATGTGCTTTGACCAACAAAAGATTAGCGGCTGAAACACAACCAGAGGATTTAAATGTACTTACATGAGTTGGTTTAGCTCTTGTGATTCAAGCTGAAAGTCCAAATATAATGAATAGATATCTGGAATATGTCTAAACCCAATCACTATATGAAGTTAAGTCCAGCCAATTTTTTTTTTTTTAAGGGCAGTGTCACTAGCCCTTATATGTGGGACCCGAACCGGGGCCACTGGCTTCCCAAGCCAGCGCTTAACCACAGTGCCACTCAGCCGGCCCAAGTCCAGCCAATTCTGATGAACCTATCAGAACACAAGCCATCCTGCTACTCTGAAAAATACACATTTGCTGTTGGCAGCCATTGTGTTTGGGAATTATTACATAGAATTACTGCAACACTCATTGACAAATACATTCGCAGAAGTTAATTGAGATTTATAAAGATGGGATTTGCATCTCAGTTTTCAAATCCAAACCCAGGATGCCTTTTACTCTGTCTTGGTATCTTGGTAAAATTAATCATCAGAGCATGGGAGACATACAGAGCATTTTTAAATTATTATTTAATTGTTGTAATAGACTGAAATAATGGTAATAATCATATTATTTCATATCACTACTACTTGGCAACTGTTGTGAGGAATGTACGAACACTTAAGTTTGCAAACTCACCCTAGAAAAAGTGCTACATACTTCATTGCTGAATATCATTATAGTCACTTTCAAAGTACTCCCTTTGGGAAGCTACGCACTGACACCAGCGCCTAATCCACCCTTCAAAGCAATTTTGGAACTCCTTTTTTGGAATGGCCATTAGGACTGTCATTGTATTACCCTTGATGTCCTGAATGTCATCAAAATGTCTTCCTTTCAATATGTCCTTTATCTTCAGGTAAAGAAAGAAGTCATTGGGAGCCAGATCAGGTGAGTAGGGAGGGTGTTCCAATACAGTTATTTGTTTACTGGCTAAAATCTCCCTCACAGAGAGCCTGTGAGCTGGTGCATTGTCATGATGCAAGCGCCATGAATTGTTGGCGAAAAGTTCAGCTTGTCTAACTTTCAAGTAGCCTTTTAAGCACTTCCAAATAGTAAACTTGGTTTACTTATTTTCCAATTGGTACAACAAATTCACAATGAATAATCCCTCTGATATCAAAAAAAGGTTAGAAATATCATTGCAACAAATTTGCAAACTTAATTGTCAGATCCTATATCACCACTGGACAACTCCAAAGAGCTGGTAGTGTGGTGCACATTGTGTTTAGTAACGGAGGTCACCGCAGTGACTCAGCACTGGAATCAACCTACTCAAGACAGTACAAAGGGACATTGCTAAAAGCATGCATAATTATATAATGAACTTCGAAGTTTTGAAGGTGAACCAATGTGTGTGCATATGACTCTCTCCCCAACAACATTTCAAACACCCACTCATGAAAAGCTTTAGAAGTATCTTCTTTCTCATATTAATCAATGATTTATGATGCTCATAAAATCATAATAATGATTATGCATTCATCCATTTTTCAGCCAGAATTTCATTTACCAAACCACTATCTATTGTATGCCAGTGATTTGACTAGGGTCTGGGATAAAATGATGAATGAGACCCAGAACTGAGCCCAAGTAGATCATATGCCAGCTGAAAGTTACTGTACTGGACTATGAAAGCAGGGCTCAGGGATGTGTGCAGGAAACAGCCCCATAAACAGACATTTAACACGATGTGAGAAGTCCAATGGAAAGCTTTCATTTCAGGGAAGAGTAGAATTATTGAAAAAAGAGGAATGGACTCCACCAACGAACAAAAGCTTTTCTCCTCTCCTATCTCATTCTCATTCTATTTCTTATTTCTAGACCTACATAATCGATAAACAGAGTTTCAAAGTGTCAAATCCTTTCTATTTATGACTTCTAGCCCCAAAGACAAGCATATTCTTCTCTTTTAGCTATGTCTTCTTTTATTTCCCCCCATGTTTATAGATAGCTTGCTTGTATCTTGCTTATTAGTGCTCATATCTGATCTTTGTAATTTTTAACATTTTAAGTGGACTACTTTGTTTGGAAGATGAAGACATCTTTTTTTGTTCTCCGCTACTTCCATGCCCCAACACAGTTTACCACAAATTTTGTCTGGCAATATTTAGTGTTTACGTTATTATAATTATGTAAACACTGTTTATGGTTAGCCCTAATTGATTTTATAACTATATATCCCATCCTTTAAATTTTCTCTATTATGCGGCTGCTCACTTTGCCCAAATTCCATGTATTTCATGACTTCTACCCTCATTTTTGTGAAGCACATCTCCAGTAGTTTCCTAACAAAGAGAGCATGGAAGTACTTTGGGGGAATGGCTTCACAGCCTAGCACTGTGTTTATCTTCATAACCGATTTATATTTAGGTAGTCGCAAAATTGTAGTCTCTAAATAACTTCTCTCAAAAGTGTCTTTATTTTTGTATTAACTTTCAATTGCATCTGTAGTAAATTACTACAAGCTTAAAAACAACACAAATTTATCATCCTAGGGTTCTGGAAATCAGAAATCTAAAATCTGTGAGGCTCTGGGGGAGAATCCATTCCCTTGCCTGAAGGCTGCCTACATTTCTTCTCTCAAGGTGCCATTCCAGCAAGGACATTACTCAAACCTTTCTTTCCGTCTGTGTTTGAATCTCATTATTGACTCTGATCCTCTTGCTTCTCTCTTATAAGGATGTTGTGATTATATTAGGCCCACTATGATAAGCCAGGATTATCTCTTCATCACAAGATCTTTAAGACCAGCTGCAAAATCCCTATTGCTATGCAAGGTACCAAATTCATAGGTTTGGGGAATTAGGACATGGTCATCTTTGGGGGGACATTAGTCTGTCAATAACAATTTTCATGAGTATAGAATTGAAGACTATAACTTCCCTCCAGATTTTGAACACCTTTTTCTATTGTCTTCTAGTTTTCCAATACTAGTGGTGGGAAGTCCATGCCATTCAGATTCTAAATCCTTGATATGTGACCTATTTTCTTTTCTGGAAGCATTTAGACTACTCTTTTTTCCTCTGTTGTTTAAAATTTTACAATGATGAGATTATTAAAAATTTTACCTAGATATTTATTGAGTCCTTCAGTGTGGCAACTCACGTCCTTGAGTTCTGGGAAATTTTATTCATTAAATCATTGATAACAATCTAATGTTTTCTGCTTTGTCTTTCTGGAACTTCTATTATCCAGAATTAACCTTGTAAATGTGTCCTCTAATTTTATTGTCTGTTTTCCCTTATTTTCCTTTTTTTTTTTTTTTGGCTTGTATTTTCTTTTCTTGAGATAGCCTCAACTTGACTTTCTAACTAGTGTATTGAACTTTTGTATTTCTAGCCTACTTTTCTAATTTCCAAAACTTCTTTTATTCTTTGAATGTTTTGTTTTATAGCATCATGTTATTGTTTCATAAATGCATATATTTTCTTCTCTCTGCAAATGTTGCAGACATTCCCTTGGCACTTTCCTCTGTTCATATTGTCTCTCATTCTTTTGGGGTTTCTTTTACCCATGTGATTGCTTTTTCTCTCTCTTTCCTCTTTTAAGCTTTCCTGGCTATTCTCTTGTAAGATATTTAAATTCTCATATGTAAGAGTCTTTCATTTTTGGGTAGTGTTCTCATAGAGGAATCTTCCCATCATCCTCTTCAGAAATAAATGCCAGACTGCCAAGTAGGGAGAGGGAATTGGGAAAGCTGCAGCTTTGGAGGTTTCCTGATGTTTACTTCCTTTGATTTTCCTTACACATGTTCACCTTGCCCTTTGCTGTGCTTGTGCCTGGTGCTCCAGTATCTGAAACTTTTCTGGTACAATTTCTCCTGAGAGCAAACCTTCAGTCTCTTGATAGCAGAGAAAGATGTAGCCTTTGTGGGCAAAAGTGGGGGAGGGGGCCTAGGTGTCTAAGTGCTTCTCAGAAACAGATGCATAGATACAGAGAATAAACTAATGGTTGCCAAATGGAAGGAGGTTGGGGGGCTGGGTGACAAAGATGAAGGGATTAAGAAGTACAAATTGGTAGTTACAAAATAGTCATGGGGATGTAAAGTACAGCACAGGGAATATCATCAATAATATTGTAATAACTGTGTATGATGTCAGGTGGGTACTAGACTTATCAGGGGGATCACTTCTTAAATTATACACTAAGCTATATACCACTAAGCTATATACCTGAAACTAATATAAAATAATATTGAATGTCAAGTGCAATTTAAAAGATTTAAAAAATAAATATATTTAAAAAGGGAAAAAGAAATTGATATGTATTACTAAGTAATAAACATATTATTTTAGATTACATTAAAAATAATTGCTCCTCAGGCAAGTTTTCATCCTATTCTCCCCTGTTCATCTCATTCATGATCTTCATCTTCAGAGGTTAGCTTATGATTCCTAAGTCTTTACACATTTCTTTGCAAATAACTAGGCAGATACTTGAGTTTCAATTTTCTCTATCTGCGGTCAGCTTCCATTTGTCCACATGCTTTGTGTCTCCCATTCTCAGCCACTACTATCCCCTGTCCTCTTTTCATATTTATGCATTTCTATCTTTTTCTTATCCCTTTACTGGCATTTATATAATTATTGTACTTTTCCTGGGGATATGGAGAGGGAATAGATATAAATGTATATGTTCAATCTAACATGTTTAATTTGAATCCTCTCTCACTTAATTTAATATTAAATGTATAGGTCAATATTGCAGGCATACCTTTATTTTATAGAAAAGAGTGAAACTCAAAGACTTGTTCAATATTATAAAGTTGAGATAAATCTAATACAATTTCAGTTACATGCAATTCAACCATTCATCATTCATTCATTCATTGTACCATGTTATATAGGCATCTCTCTCTTACACACACACCCACATACATACACACACACACACACACACACACAGACACATACACACAACCTAAGATTCTGCTTCAAATACCATAATAACATGGCCAATCTAATATAGAAACAGCAAGGAAGATATGATTAACTCAACAAGTGATAGAAAAATAGGAATACAACAAATTGTCAAGAAGTGGCGAGAAATTATGACTAATAGGGACAGCATGTGCAATGTCATGGCAGTGAGAAAGCACTTTATATAAGCATTTGAATAAGAGACATTTTTTTAAAATTGTGATGAGATCTGTATGTGATGAAAGCTGATGTCTCCTAGACTGAAGGAATGAATCTCTTTATCACCTTCTAGAACCATATATTTGCTGTTCCCTTTGTGTGCACTTACTCACTTATTTCAACTTTTTTATCATCAAAGTAAGAACCTTGGTGTTCTTCCCCAAGGAACTGGATAAAGTTATTTTCTGCAGTCATATTATAAATATGTACCTCAGGGTAATTGTTTCAGTGAAAACTGCTCTTCATTGGGATGAGCAATAGAGAATACTCAGAATATCAGGTTTCTGAATTTCAGCACATGCTTTTGATGACAATGATAGCTGCAAAGATTTATGAGAAAAGTTGAATTCATGACTGATTGAGACTCCATTTCTGTGAACCATAAAAGGCTCTTCTACTACAACATAGCAGTTTCTCTCTACTAATACCCAGGTTAACATTTAATTGCCTCAGCATTATCCAAAATTTGTGACGGTTTCCATGACAACTGATGGGGAAACTTTGCTGGAAAGATTTTTTTTTCTTTTCGATTTTATGTGGCAATTTCAGAACTCTCAAAATTGTCTTTTCAGGATTATAAAAAAATCATATTGGGATTTGTCTTCATAAAGACCCCTTTCTCTCACTAGCTTTTACCTTTACCAGGATTCGTTGCCTCTATTTTATACTTCCAGGTAGTATGACCAGCTCTCCAAGTCCAAGGAGCTTGGTCAAAGGTATTATATTACAGTGCAGAGTAACCAAAGGAACACATTATCCATCTGTACTTCAATCCTCTTAGTCACTCATCCAGACTTACTGGAACAGACAAATGTGATCGGGGCTCATTAAGGGGAAGAGTAGGTGGGGATATTCTCTCTCTGCTCATGGGAAATAGATCAGTTATCTTAAGAGGCATGTGCAGTAATAAACAACCCTAATAATATCTCTGTTTCTACAACAATAATGGCTTAATTCTCATTCACTTTACAAATCTGTGCAGGTTGGCTGCAGCTCTGCTCTAATCCTCTTCACTCTGGAATCCAGATGGAATGAACAGACATATGCTGGACATGCCATCCTTACGGCAGAGTGAAGAAAAAAAAGATGGCTGAACCATGCACTGGTTTTTAAAGCTTCTGGTCAGAGGTGACACCAGTTCTTTCCCCTTTATTCTATTGGCAAGTCACACGGCCAAGTGATGTCATCAGTGTGGTAAGTATACTTCTTCCATGGGGAGAACCTAACAAGGAATAGTTTAACAACCTAGAAAGAAAGGGCCCAGAAGAATGAGAAGGCAAAAATTTTGAACAAATAATGTAATCCACTTCAGGGAAAAAGACAGTCATTTTCACTTCGCAGTCCTGGGTCGTCATTGATTTTTTGGCTTAAAGGACTCCTTATCCTGATGCAAGGGCTCTTTCTTTCTTAAATAAGGCAAAGAGATTTGGGCCTCTGATCTCAGCTATAGGACATAAAAAACATAGTCTCAAAGGGGACTGCTTACAATTGGTGCCCCTCTCCCAGACTATACTCTTTGAAAGAAACTGATGGTTTCTTATTCATCTTTGTATCTATGGTATTAAACTCAGTACATGCTGAAAATCAATATTTATTGGACTGAACTGAATTGAACTAAATTGCATGGCACTACCAGAGAAGACATAAATTCTAGTACCTCTTTATTCATTAATTTATTTCTATAAACATCATTTATTTAAAAGCCACTGAACACCTACTATGCATAAATAAAAGACATAGCACATGTCTTTATGGAACACATAGGCTAGGAGAATCAAATTTATTTTATTTCCTCTAAAATATCTCAAAAGATTTTATGGTTTTTGTGAACTATATACTGTTCACATTTATCATGGAAAGATGGCCTGAATATGAGGCAAACTTCAATCATTAAGTCTGAATCAAGTACAAAAACACATATCAAAACGCCTCTCTTTTATAAAGTAATAAAGGAGAGCAAGCTAGTTACATATTTATTTTACCCTGTTAGACTAACAGGTAGGGGTAGGGACTGGTTTTTCTTCATCTATGTGTCAACAGCAATTAGCACTGGGTGAATATGTGTTCAATACATGTGTGCAGTTGAATGAATGATATTCTGCCTCCCCAATCCCATTCACACCTATACATTCTATTCTGATTTATTCATTTCTATCAGTTCCTCAAATGTTGTAGAGACCATAGTATAACAATTGCTCAAATTAGTAGATAACAGACAAAATCACACAATTAGCTACTAGGATCGGAAACTGGCTACTTAGGTGTAAACACCATTTTTCCATAGCTCCCTATAGTTTCAATCCACTTTACTTACTGAAGTGTTCATAACATATTCATTTGCATGATAGCATCACGTTCTTCACCACCTTCCCTAGGAGCAGAGACACTGGCTATTTTGTCCACTGTCATATTTTTAGCACACACACATCCTAGATAAAGTCTAACATAAGTAGGTGCTCAATAAAAGTATGAAAGACCAACTGATTACAAATAAGAAAGACAGTTCCTTATGGATATGAAAATAATAATGACTAGCTCATAAAACTCTTGTGAGGCTTGACTGAGCCAATGTGTGTAAAGAAATCACACAGTGTTAGAGAGATGGAAGGCTACTAAATGAACAGTGATTAGAAAGAAGAAAACTCCTAAGAGTAAGTCTAGTAAAGTGGATGGGATTTGGAGAGGACAAACATGTTTTGTTGTTTCACAGAAAATAACTGGGTTTTGGATGTGAAGTGGGACAAATAGAGATCGGAGGGCACATTTAGGAATCAAGCCTGACTCTGGTAAGAAGTCAGGGAGAGGTAACATAGGGTCAGATAATGGGGGTGAGGAGAAAGACATTGCCCTTGATAATCACCTAATCCTGGAGATAACCAATCAAGCTTTCCCAATCCATCAACTCCTTTGCTCCAGTTTAAAACGCTGAACATGGAAACATCATGTACTACAACCAGTCTGATTCATAACAACTCTAACAGGTACATCTTAGATGATTTATTAGTAAAAAGGAAAATAACCTATAGAGTCATATTTGGGAGATAAGTAAATTATCCTCTTTTGGTTTTGGAAGCTTCTTACATAAGGATTCTGAGTTTTAAAAAAAATCATGAACATCTCTAACATGGAAGTCACATAATACATGAGAAATATATGCAGTTTTGAAGAATTAATGGAACCTTTTAGTAATTTCTGAGTAAATGTCACAAAGACGTTACTAAATGCAGCAACTTATCAACGGACAATGGCATCTGGTATGCCACATTGTTAAAATTAAAATAGCAGTAGTTATTATAAAGTGAAGGAGCAGAATGAGAAGGGGGAGGAGAAACAGGAAGAAGAAGGGAGAGGGGAAGAAGGAGAAGGAGAAGGGTGAGGGAGAGCTGGAGAGGACGGGGAGGTGAGGAGAGAACGCGAAGCCGCAGAAACAGCACATACTCATAAAACACATACCACATTCTAGGTTCTGTTATAAGTCCTTTAAATGTATTAACTCAGTCAATAGTAAGACGCAGTATATCATACTGTAAATAAACTTGGAGCCATGCTCTCTGCGTTGTGTCCCCACTCTGTCACTTATCAACTATGGACGTTGGGCAAATTATATAATTTCTTACTGTCTTATTTTCCTCATTTATAAAAAGGGATAAACTCATAATTTTTGTGGGGTTAGATGGGTTAAATAAATCATCTACATGAAATGTGAGACAGAATATAAATGAACTGAAACGCACTTTACATAACTGTTGTCCTGACTCAACTAACTATTGCAGGAAAACGAAGGATCTAGAATTTAGTCCATATGCGTCCCAGTAAGTAAAGGTCAAGCTGCCTCCAAGGCCATTCACTGTTAGGATCCTTGTTACCAGACCACTGGTTAGATGTATGATTGAAGGTCCAGTTCCCATTACATGGTTTTGTGTTTGGCTAGTGGTGGGAGATCCTGAATATAAAAATCACCACATTAACAGCTTGCAGTTTAAAGGGAAAGTGGGGAAGGTATGAGTAGCAAATCCATTCATCATGCTGTCACCTCAACTTTCTTCCAAGAATTCTGGCCTTAGTACATGAAATTTGAAAAAGATAATTATAATCCAGGGTCAATTTCATCCCCGTGTTTTTCCTCTTCATTTTCCTTTGCAAAGGACTAATGAATGCAAGAAGTATAGGCACAAAAGCTGAATGACTTCTGAAGTGGAAATGAATGCCCACAGGGGTCACCACTTAGGAAAACAACCACCTCACTAACTTCTAGGGAGGAGGCCTCACCCCAAGGTTAGAAGCACTAAATCATCCTATCCAAGGTAATACTCATTTTAGCACATCGCCATGCTGTGAGTACCCATTTTTAAAGCTCTGTCTTTTCTCAACTTACTCCCAACCCTAAAAGAAGTACATCAACTACAATCAAAGAGTGGGTAGAAAAACAGACAATAATCTTCGTCCTCAGTGAAGAATCAACATGCAGTTGGAGGTATCTTGCATAGAGTTTTATTTTCTCTCTGAGGAAAGATATTTGCTTCCTGGAGTGTGGTAGCAGCAGGGCCTCCAGGAGACCAAAACATTGCATAGCTCAATTGTTACAAGAGGCATAATTTCTTCGCAGGAAAACAGCATCAGAAATTGGTTTCCCAAAAGGATGCCCTCCATCCTTCCCACCCCTCCTGAGGATGGAGAACACGTTGAATTTTTAAGGACTGTGGAAACATCAGTTCCTAATGAATGGAACCTAATTAGTGACAACTAAAATGTCATCTGCTGTGGATCTCAGAGTCCCAAACAGGTGGCTTCTACTTTGTTTCAAGTGTTTTTACCAGGAACAGAAACCCCTCTCCTCCAACCCCTCTCCTTTTACTTCCTTTTTTAGTAACGCAAGTGGGAAACAAATATTAGGCAATCTTCTTTTGCAAAGTAAGGGAATAAAAGCCCCAGCGTGGGTGCTCGGTTGTTGTCACAAGGAGGGACACCATAGTGACACAGTTGCTACCCCAGATCATTCCTGTAAAATATAAAAAAGACGAGGAAAAAGATAAATGGAAAGAAATAAGCCAAACAAACAAACACAAGAAACAGAGATCAATAAACCTAGTACCATCATTACATTTTTGACCTGGATGTATATAGATTTAACAAGGAAAAAAAACTTGTCAATCAAACTGCTAAAAACAAAACAAACAAACAAACAAACAAACAAAAAGCCCAAGATGGCCTGATGTTATTAGCCGCATGGTGAAAAATTCAATCCTTTTTTAATCTGGGAAAGAGGCACTTACCCCACCCTGCCTAAATCACTTGTTTCTGTCCTGGGCAACAGGTTTCAAGGCAGCCACGGACTGAGCACCTCTGAACTAGGCTGGCAAGCCAAGGCACCTTTACCCATCTTTCTCTGAGGGCTCTGGGCTTCGCTGCCAAAAACTGCTGAGAGCAAAGGCAAGGGAAGGTGGAGGGAATGATGCTCATTTGTGCTTTCAGGGATAAGAGTTTCTCAAACAAGTGCAGCTTCCTCAGTCAAAGCTCCAACTCCCTCTAGTTTCAGAATTCTAACAGCCCTGAAGGAGTGAAGAGTATTTACTTGGCATGGTTAACTGAGTAATTTAGCAGGTACATTAGAGATTATGTTGGCCCCCTGGTTTTCTACATTTCCTGCTTGATGTCCTTCTTTATTCTTTAATGCCTCATTTGGAGACTGAACAAGGGGAAGGAAGAGATGGAAATTGCCCTAGTAAATGTGATTGTCAGCTTACAAGGAGGGGAAGGGAGAGCTCTGTATTGACATGGGTTGAAACTATTCTAGAATTATCTGTGGAGACTCTTTACCTAAAGTAACCATATTAAGAGATTTAATAACCAAAGTCCCATTTTCAAATAGCCCCATTTCCACCCTATAAAATGCTCTTTAGGGCCGGTCGAGTGGTGCATTGGTTAAGCACTGGCCTGCTGGTTTGGGACGCCAGCGGCCCCAGTTCGGGTCCCACATATGAGGGCCAGTGACACTGCCCTCAAAAAAAAAAAAAAATGACCTTTAAAATCCAAAAGATGTAGTGCAAAATGATAATACATAAGAAGATAGGTGGGGTATATTTATAAAACATCTGGAGATTTCTCACTAAAACAAAAATAGCTTGAGAGAAGAGAAGGGTTAACTGGGCATAAAGAAACCAAATCACACCTGGGTTTGCCTTTTGTTATACCAGTGATTCTTAGGCTGTGATCCATGGATGCCCATGAGTCAATGGATAGACTTTAGCCAACCACTAAAATATTTCTTTCTTTCTCAAACAATTTCGGGGTATATATGCAAATATTTCTGGGAGAGATTATTCCTAGCTTCTATCAACTTCCCAAAATGGGGAATGTGTGTGTGTGTGTGTGTGTGTGTGTGTGTGTGTGTGTGTTTGTGTGTGTCAAAAAGGTTCAAAAAACCCACAAATACCCCGCATACTTTACTCTCACCAGTTCTTTCTTCCTTGACCCACCATCCTCTCCTCCTCCCTTCCTTCATATAAATATTCAAATTAATATGGTTCCCAGAGACCCATTATCAGTCCCAGTGGCACAGAATTCTCTCGCATCTTCCACCTGCTTCAAGCTCATTAAACATATTAATTAGTCTCTTTGGACAATCACAGTTGCTCAAATTCATGAATTTCTTTCCCTCTAATCTTGAATTCTGGGTAGGTTTGTGTTGTAAGGCTTCAGAAAGGCCAGCCTGTTATTAAATGGAGGGTTGTAAAGATTTTACTACCATCATGTGCAACACAAGCCTTGATCATACTATTATTGCTTCTATAGGAGGAATATAAACCAAAATGTCGTTTACATGCCCCCACTGAGACCCCCTACCTCGTGACAGCTGATGAAATATGTCCTTCATTTTACCTCTGGAGGGACTGATACAAACTGTGACAGGTCCTGGGAGGAAATAAATGCTCATGTCTTGACACAGGCTTCAAAAATATTTTTCTACATCAGAGCAATTGCTTTGCTCTTCCCCACAGATGACAAACAACTGAGATGTGATGAGGATGAGTGACAAGGCAGCTGAGATGCCGTGGAACAGGTATGCAGACAAATGCAGGCTAAAATAGGGAGAGAACCTGAAGTCAGATATCAGAAGAGTCAGGTTCCCATTTTAGTCTCGTTACTAACCCAGTGCAAGGATGCAGGCAAGACACCTAACCTCCCTGGGGCTCAGTTTTCATAAAAGTACGATGAGGAAATAGGATTTGATTAAAGATTTATCTAAGCTCATATGTCTAAGCAGTCAAACTTTTTCTACAAATCTAACCTAATACGTAGAACCATAAAAGTGAAGCTTCTCTGACTGACCTTGAGATAGCCGGTGAGAGACCATTTACTACATCCATCCCCACCCCCAGTAACTCCTGAGTGTCATTTTTGCAAAATATAGTTTCCAAACCACTGTAATAGGTGGTTCATCCAGATTTGACATCCTGGCTTATGGTCTATCTCGCATCCCATCTCTGAGAATTCGAGATGACTCAGCAGTCCTGAACAGCTGTCACAGTGATACTGATCCTTATTACAGTGACAGGGAGCCTCTGCAAGGGTCTGAGGTGCCCTCTGAATTGGCAATCAGAGTTTTATTGGATTTAATAAAGTGGCTTATGTGTTTTGTTACTGCACATTTCTTATTTTTATTAGCTGAAGTACTAGATTACCCAGAATGCTACATTCCATAAATACTGGAGACGAAACATAAGGTACCATGATCAGACCAGGAACACTGCCTGGGATGTCTGCAGAACTAGAGCTTTGCTTCCAACAGCCTGTGATACCTGCTGGTTGGCTAAGGGTTGCAAAGTGATGCAGAAGCAAGGGCCAGTCTCATGCAGGCAGGGCAGGTGAGACTCAGGGGATGTCCTGAAGCAGAACCAGACGCGAACAGCTTTCACTCAGGCCTCTCGTTCGGTCCTACCTTATTTTACTCCCACCATGTCACCCCACCATCAGTTCACCTCATCCGGAGACATACTGGAGGGGATCATATTCCATTCATTGTGTTTTAGAAGGTTTTTCTATCTCTGGAAGCTTTTCAAAGGAGATAAATATTTCTGGGTTTGATATAATTTTTCTTCCCAATACTTCATTTTCTGTGAACTCATTTCCCTCCAGACAAAAATACAGATGCTCAATATTCAACCCTTGCCTTATGGTACTAAGCACGAATATCAAATTAGAAGGATTTAAGCTCATATCCTACCCCTTTTCACTCATTCACTGACTGAGTGATCTTGAATTCACTCAATCTCCCTGGACTTCAGTTTCTTTACCTGTAACTTGCCCATCTCATGGAGCTCATCTGAGCTTAAAGCAGATAAGGATGACAAACACTTGGGTCAGTGCCTGGTACCCAGCAGGTACTCAGAAACTATAGCTGCTAGTATTTAACAACAAAAAACATTGATTTCCATTCATTTATAAATTAACTGAATGCAATCCAAACAGAATGACCAAGTTTCTCAGACCTAGACTGGATTCAGAAGGAAAAAAATCTTTCTTTTGAACAGAATTTTTGATAACTATAAATTCACAGAAAACAGAGAAGGCACTATTCTAGTATTTTTCCATCAATCAAACTATTTTGAAAATATAAAGTAATATTTTCCTTGAATGTGAAAATGCCTAAACATTTGAAACTGTATAGCAAACTTGCCAACATCAGTCTTGAAAATTGATCATCAGCAAATTTCCCTGTCCCACTGTGGCCTCTGGTTAAGGTCCCTCAGACACGAAAATCCAGGGGGCCACACATTCTCATTATTGAAGAAAACAATGGAATGAAATTGATCATTGATATAAGCCTCACATTATATTGATAGCCGTTCATTGAGTAAAGTCTGTCAAACTGCTTCTCCGAAATCTCCTGACAAACACTTATAATCCCAACAAGGTACCCGCTGGTGTGCTTTATACTTTCATTGGATTTCATACCAACCTTTTCCGACCCACCTCACTTCCACTGAATCCCATCTCCTTGAGATCCTTTATTAAAGACTTGGTATTTTGTTCATGGTAGATTTTTTTTTTACATGAATTTTGAATTAGGAAAAATATACATTGCATTAGAATATTCCTTTCCTTGATTACTGAGTTTTTTGGTAACCTCTTAAATTTTCTATTTCAATTTAGTGCCTCCCTCTCACCTCACCCTAGTTTCAGTGCTGCTATTGAACCCACATATTTTTTTAAATTTTTTATTATTAATTTTAGATGTACAAAACAATGCAATAGTTATGCTTTTCACCCCTCACAAAGTGGCAAGCCCCTTCCCCCCGATATCATACATATCTATTACAATTCCATTGACTCCACTCCCCACACTGTATTCCACATCCCGTGACTACATATATATTAAATTATAGTTAACATATAATATTATTCAACGACAGCTTCAGATGTACAGTGCAGTGGTTGGGCCTCTACACCGTCCCTGAAGGAACCCACATAATTTTTTAACATAAACCTCCACTAAGTGTTTTTACTCTTCCCAACCCCAACTAAAGTTCATTGCTATTTATTGTTATTGGGAGGCACATTCTGATGTACAGGTGTGAACACTAACTCTATTACATGAAAACAAACACTTCTCAAGGTTGTGGTTTCCTGAATTCCTGAGAACTATACAACAAAGGGAAGCCCACAAGTAGGTTTACAAAACCTCAGCGAAACCACAAAGAATCTCTGCACCCTCATTTCCTATCTATCTATCTATCTATCTATCTATCTATCTATCATCTATCTACCTACCTACCTACCTACCTACCTATCTACCTATCTACCTATCTACCTATCTTCTCTTCCTCCCTAACCCCCACATAGCAGGGTACAAACACTGGTTTTCCTGAATGCCTACTCTATGACAGACATTATGCTAGGGCACTTTACAAGTATCACTTTCAATTCTCTCAACCTTGTAAATTAGATATTATTTTCTTCACTTCCCGATGAGCAAAATCAGGAGCAAAAAGCTCTATACCTCTCTTGAAGTTATGATACTAATTCACGAGGGAACCAGTATTTGAACTTGGGTAATTTGACTTCCAAATTGGCACTGCCTCTATCCCATCTAGTATATGAAGAGAAAAAAACTGGCCAGGCTATATTCTCTTCAGAAAGAATCAATCACCATGTATGCCATCTGTTGGGGTGCGGGGAGGTTGTGGAGGAGGAGAAGCTCTGGGTTTGTATTAAGCTAATTGCTCCACAACTAAATTGCTGTTGATCGGCCACCAGCCATAGCATCTCTAATCCCACAGAAACGACACACGCTGTATGCTCCAGTGCAGTGCAGGGAGCTCGCCAGGCACACAACACCATGGGGACTTTGTGGTAGGCAAACTTGTATCAAATATTCTCTTCACTGAGATAAGGAGGACACAAATCATTTTTGTGATCAAATAGCATGAAGCTCTTAAATAGGTAGAGATTACATATTATGTCCAATTTCTAAAAACCTCAATAAAGATACCATAAACAGAAATCCCCACATATAACAAATCACACTTAACTGTGACTAGTATCTGATTTACATTAGGTGATAAATTATTAAATCATGTGAATATAATACTGGAATGGAGCGCAGACCAGGAAATGTAAAAAAAAGAATAAAAGAATAAAAGAATAAATGTAAAAAAAGAATTTTAAAAAAAAGGAAGGTAAAAAAATCTCTCTTCTCCTCTCCTTTCCTCTCTTCTTCCTATCCCACTCACTCTGTTTTAAAGCAAAACCTGATAGAACCTGAAATTTACTCAGAACATTATTCCCCCAGTTGGCAATGCACTTTCCAAAACAGCTAAAGGTTTCTCACTTTATTGTAGAATGGAAATGAAATGACATAAGCAGTGAATGCTTGCTATACCGTAGACATTAATCATCTTTTCTCACAAACAGATTTGCTTTCTTATATCTACATGATGAGACAATAAAAAAAGGAAAAGCAACTGACATTTCCATTGCACCAGAAGAAAAAAAAAGTCCCACATAAAAAAAGGGGGAAAACATTGCAAGTAGAAAGCAGTTAAGAGCAGTGATAAAGCAAGTTCTTTCTTAAAAAAAAAAAAAATTCACCTGAAATATATAAGTACTTAAATTGCTTTCAACATAAATATTTCTTTCTTTTTTTTTTAACCTAAATATTTCTTAATGAAATGATTTTATGGTCTAAATTTAAAGATTCAAAACCCATTATCAATGAAGTTGTCTTTACCTGAATTTCATTCATTCTTTCTTGCATTCTTTCATTCTTTGTGTGCTCTGTATCATGTGTGTATATGAGAGAGTGACATACAAAATGTTCCTTCGAATGTCAAGTTATGGCTTGAAAGACGGTTACGGATGGCATCTAGGCCAGCATCTGCTCACCTAAGATAAAAGCTGACCTGGTGTATTGGGAATAAACATCAGGTCAAAGTAAAAGCCTTATAATCTGCAGATTGGAAATCAATGTTCACATTAAAACATGTTCTTTGATTTTCAGGTTTTTTAACGGACTAGTTGTCTGTTAAAAACATCTACCGTATTTTGCTGTGTATAATGCACACTTTATTGCCCAAATTTGTGAGGGGAAAAATAAGGATGCTCTTTATACATGGGTAGTACTAATTCTGTATCTATATAAATGTTTTTAATTCTTTTATTTATGCTTATGAGTTAAAAGTGTAACTCTGGAAATCAATAACGATATCTGTATGCAAAATAATACCCTGGAATACGAAATCTGTTTTGTTGAACTTATGACAAACTTAAAACGATGAAGCGTTCTTGGCCTTCTAAGATGCGTAAATATGGTAAATGTGTTACTGGTGTATTAAATTTCTTGTATGTTGTATCTGTTCTAGTGTTTTCTCTAATTATTTGTTACATAAAATTTCTTGTACCACAATGTATTAAAAAATGCTAAAATCCCTTTTTAATACAGAAAACAAGTATCTAAATGTAAACAAATAAAAATTTGATTTAAGAAATTAAAATGAGTTGTTTTTTTTGTCCCCCGAAAGTTTTGGCCAAAAACACATGCATTATATATGGCATCTTTATAAAGTATATCTCTGTAAAGTAGAGCTACTGGAAAAACTATAGCAAAAGGATTAAAAGCTCTGGAGCATTTGGCCACCTTTCCTTTTTTAGCCTAATACAGTGTCCTGACCTAAGAAAATGCAGAATAAGGGGATAGGCAGTCCTTAGCAAAGGCTCTGGAACTCTCCCTACAGCTGTCCTGAGTTCAATGTCAAGTGCCATGGATGCAGAATAGCAGGGGTTACTATATTTGGATACCAGTGAAGTTTCATTTCACATGATGATTCCAATCAGTTGGTAGCATCTTCCTTGAGTGTTATGTTAAGAGGGATTCTGAGGCATTAGCTGGGATCTGAAGAAAGAAAGCTTTAATGGACTCATGGTGCCTGCCACGGGCACTGTAATTGCATACATGCCAAGGATTTTCCACCCCTATATGTGAAGTTAACAACTGCCTGTATGAGAAGAAAAGGAAGGGGAGTTCCATTAGAAGCATATAACAAACATATTAAGTGTTCAAGGAGAGAGACAGGTGACATACAACTTGATGAATCAGGACATACTTTATAAGAGAGGGTATTTGAGATGGGCCATAGAAAGTTAATAGGATCTCAACTGGAAAAGAAGAGGAAAGGTCTTTTTGGTACAGGAAACTGTAGAAACCAAAGCACGGGAACAGCAATGTTCAAACGAATGAGTAGCTTTGTGGAGTAGGAGGATAAAGTAAATGCATGAGAGGAATGAGACATGAGGTCGAAAAATTCATTTGAGGAAGATACTGGATAAGACAACTACCAGTGAAAAAGAGTTATCAGTCTTGGCAGGAAATGGGGCTCCACTGAAGAATTCCAAGGAGTAGAGTCATATAATTAGAGCTGGGCTTTGGAATGATGACCTGGCACACAATTCACAGAATGAATTTGGTGGAGTTCTTTATAGAAAACAGAGAGGTCTGCCCCTGCACCACTGTGAACTAGGGGTATTGGGAGCCCGAGCAAAAGACAGAACTTTCTCTCCATTCAAGAGAAAATTCGGAAAATTTATTTCATGTCAATGATGCAAAATGAGTAATTTTTAAAAATATTCAACTTTTGAGCCTGAGTGATAAAAGGTGCATTAACAGAAACAATGAAATATTTTAGTGAGATGGCTAATTGCCTAATTCTGGAGTCAGACGTAGTTTTAAATGAACTTGAGCCAGATGCTGGATTTCTCTAAGCCTCATTCTTTCATTTGCACAAAAAGTATAATCCTTATTGCATCAGAGTGTTTTGAGATTGAGAAATTAATTAAAATAAAGCACTAAGTAGTACCATCGCTGGGAAAAAGTAGTCAAAAATAATCACTCAGTAATCTGCTTCTTGTGGCAATTATTATTATTAGAAAATTCAGGAAAAGGAATGCCTCAGTTGGGAGTAATTTGGTTGCCAGGGACAAAACCCCACTTAAATAAATTCAAGGGAAAGCATGATTAATTTTAAATATGTAGAGACCTCTCACTGAACCCACTGACAGCTAGTGGTGCTGGGCTTGCCAGGAACTAGGTACTCAACAAGAAATTTACTCTTTCCATATGTCTCTCATTGGCTTGTCTCTTCTGCTGAAGTTTGGCTTCCACTACAAAGCTCTTATTTCTGCTTCCCTAGGAATTTATTTTTCTGAGCACCACGTCCGTTCCTAACTGCACAGGACCTTAAAATCCCAGTGGGCAGTACGGCCTTACTTACCCAGCCCCTGGATTCTGCTTTGAAATCCCTGGAAGACAGATTGCAGTTGGTTCAGCATGTGTTCAGGGTCCACCCTGGCCCAGTAAGCATCTTCCTAGGTGTCAGGACCTAATGTAGTTAGAGGCCCATCATTCAGACTTGCAAAACAAAAGCGGGGGGGCAGGGGGCAGGGAGCTCGTGGGAAGGGAAATAATGGGAATTTTAAGCAGAAGGAATTGAGAGCAAGGAAAGATCTTGTGTTCATTTTTGACCAGGTCAAGGGACTTTCAACAGATTGAGAAATCAATTTCAAAGCAGTGTGTGTATCTAGAGTTCGGAAAGGATGAGGTTGAGGAGTACAGACTGGTAAGTCATCTGTTTAGGAGGTGATAATTGATGCTGCAGAGGAGCTAATGAAAATCCTTAGGAAGGAAATAGTATATGAAGAAAAACAGTTTGTTTGGGCCAATTTTCTTATGGCCCAGAAGCTGATTTCTTGTATTATTCCCACTGGAAATATTTCCACCGACCTCAATTACCTCAGGTCACAAACCTTCATGTTCTCTTAGTACACAACACAATGACAGGTCTGAAATAACACACAGAATGCACACAAAAAATTAGGGTCCTGTTCCTTTTTACAATCGTAAAAACAAAATGACAAAAAAGACTAACCAAACTCAAGGCATGCCTATAATCTTTACAAAATGAGGTTGGGGCCATCCATTTCATTAATCATTGTCGGGATGCTAAACAAGTCACCACTAAAATGTGTAATGACATAGCCAAGAGGAAGGAATGAACAAACTGGGCCTTGTGCAGCATGGTGGTCTGTGTGATTCAAGAGCTTCCTGGGCTTAGGGAATCTTTGGGTAGAACCAAGTAGCCATCAGAAGCCATACTGAACGTGCCCTTAGAGATTGTGAGGCCTGGGAACTTCACAGGTTTTTACTGCAAAACCCTTCTTCAAATGCAAGCTGGTTTACCATGTCCTATTCTAAAGAGATGGAAAGGCCAAGCAGATCTGAGCCAAGTGGGAATGGAGGACTTAGAGTAGGCTGTCTGCCTCATATCCCACTCCAACTAAGTAACTAGATGACTCTTCTGAAACCCTCCCAGAAGCAAAATTTGAAAAATATTGACAGAGACTCATTGCCTCTGGGCCATGGAGGAAAGTCCTCCGGCTGTGATTCAGGCAAACTCAGGTCCAGGTCCTCTCAGTAATGCTGAGCTTCAGAAAATGACTTTTGGATTAAAAAATTAAGTTTTAATCCCAGCTGTGGGCCATTCCAGCTATATGTTGGGTGCCTAAACTTTCTAATCCTCATCATTATTATTTCTATTTTACGTGAGCTACTGTGATGATGATTCAATAGAAAAAAGTATCATTTTATAAATGCCTGGCATCACAGCAAGCCCTCAGGAAAGGGTACTTATGAGTCTTTTAGCTTCTTGAATAAGTCATAGTATCTTTGGTCTTAAATGTGCCTGTAACATGAGAGTGAGGATTAGGTAAAGTCAAGTCAGAATTTCTAGGGGTCTGTGAAGCAGGACTGACAAAGTAAGTCAAAAACTCTGATTTTACTTTAATTGCTCTAGTATGGACCACATACTCAAACATTCTTGATAAAGCCTTTGAATTATACTATTCTGCCCCCTAAAGCCTATATGAAACAAACTAATTGAAAAACAACAAGAATTAAGTCAATCAGCCAGTCCATTCTGGGTGTGTGACCTACTATATATCAAATAGAAGAAAATACCAGGGGTGCCAAAAAAAAATGTATACACATAACTTGTACATCTTTTGTTATAGGTATATATTGGGTATTACAATTTTAATACGGTTTCTTTTTTTCCTTTCTTAAAATCTGTATACATTTTTTTGGCACCCTCTACATGAATATAAAACAAACATAGCCGGAAAATGTTTTGAGATTTCATTCTCAGTCCCTTTCTTGTATTTTCCCCTTCATTCCTTCCAAGACTAGCCAGGTTCTTTCTGTGTTTCAGGCCCGAGAAACAGTTGGTTGCAAGTCACACTTCCTTGTGAAAACTGAAGTTTAACAAGATAAAACTAAAGCATCTGTAGGGGGAGAAGCGCAGTGCTTTTGATCGTAGAAGTGGGAGCAGAAGCAAGAAAACCCTTTGCAGCCACACTGATAAAGCGATGGGGGAAGATGCACTCCATGGGTAATGGAAGCCTATGCCCCCTCATTCTCAGTACCCTACAAAAAGGACAAAAGTAGAACTGATAGAGACAGTTGAATGGTATGGCCAGGGAGACTGAACTGTAAAGACTGGGCTCCCAGCTTTGAAAAGATTCCTATTTTCTGGGCTCAGCGACATGCTGGTTGTTGTAGCATGTCCAACATCTATTCCCCCATTCTTTTGATAACATTCTTAACTTTCCACAGGGGCTTCTCCACCCCTCACCCCCACCCCCACCCCAACCCCCCTCAGTCCCTGTGATTCATGGAGAATGATCTATCAGCACTGCTAAATCCAAACAGTGCAATGAGAGCCAATGAAGGACATATTAGTTGGAAGAGCTAAAGAGCTCTTTCATATTGACTAGGATAACCAGCATGTGAGTATGGGTACCTGGGGTGGTGGGCAGCCAACACTTCACCATGGGCGAGAGAATGCTGTAGCCCAGATGAAGACATATATGAGGAAGAGTCAAAACTTTATTTGAGCACCTTTATCTAGCTGTGTCTTAGACAAGGATTCCTCCCCTGGGCTTTTCAGTCATAGGAAAAACATTTCCCATTTTGGGTGAAGGTAAGTTGGATTGGATTTGTGTCACTTGTAAAGCCTCTGAATTTAAAATTCATTCAGGTTTGGTCAATGACGTACTCAAATGTTTTGTGCACCCCTGAGACCCCAAGATCTTCATAGGACTCTGGGAAGAAACCCTCTTCAATATGGTAAAGATTCAGTTCCCAACCAAGCTATGAAAAGGGAGCTCAGAAAAGGGTTTCAATTTAAGACAATAAAAATAGAATACAACTTTTTCTTGTACACCTGAAATCTATGTAGAACAATGTAACACCCATTTCAGCAGCAAGGAGTGTCCTCCACAGGGAGTCAGCTCTCTCTTACTTGATCCTGTTGGTGGCTTCCCTATAGATATTGATAACGAAATCACTGCTCCATTCTTCAGGTATCAGCCAATATCACAGGGCCAGATAACTCTTAACTGCTCACCACCACCCCCACCACCACCCCCGCACCATTATCCAATTAAAAGACAGAGTTGTGATGTTCAACTCTATTTCAGGGTGACTTTAGAAGTGAATGAGAGGAGTTCAGAAACTAATAGTCTTCACATGCTCCTGATGGAAGGCTAAGGAGACTGTTCTTTCAGATGTCCTCTTCTGTTATTGAATTATAAGTAAACTACCCCTAACATCATAGGAGATAAAGCCTATTTTTACTCATTAATAGTGTGGTAGAGACCAAGATACGAAGGACATCTTCTAAAACAAACAAACAAACAATGGAGTTTATCACCAAGCATTAGAGTAATCTGTAGTTCCAATTATCCTTCTTAATTCTGCCTTTCTCCCCAAATGAGCAAACTTGGCAATATGGTAATGGAATAAAGATAGGTGGTAATATTACAGGAATATCAAGATTCCCCGGTAACGGTAGTCACAGCATAAATTTGTGACGTTGTCTGAGATTTCACCATTAGAACACTGGTATTTCATGCCAAAATTGTAATCTCTAGTCAAATGCAAATATTGTGGGTGGATCTATTGCCTAAAGTCTTCAATATCATCCTGCAGATGATAATGTAAGATTACTTTCTTCCCCAGGTAGGGAGAGGATGAGGAAAGGAGAGTGCTGGCATTGTGGAAAGAGACCAAAAAAGAAAATGTCCTAGAAGTACAGTTGTCAAAATCACTTGCATAAAAATGTTAGTTTGGTTGTCACCAAGAAAGTTAGATGAGAAACCAAGCATTACAATAGCTACTTCTTCACAACTCAAAGAACTTCACAACTTGAAGGCAAACTGAATTATATAAGTCTGCATCTGTTCTTTGAGAATCTGAGAATATTTAAAGCTGATATCAGATTTGAACATCTCTTCTATCATTTAAGTGGCAACCTAGCTCTTTCCCTGTTTAAAAAAAAAATTAAATCAAAGAGGAGGGATGGAAACTATATTTTAAAATATGCTATGTTCAAGTTACAGTCTATGCCTATATTGTGGCACTTATTCCTTACTACAGATGGTGAAGAAGATGTTATTATCCCATTTATACATTAAGTTCAAAGGGATCTCTGAGTGTTAAAATATCACATGGTTATTGGCAAGTGGAGGACAGAGGTACACCCAATGCCTGACTTGATACACTTCTTCTGTTCTAGCATATTTCCTGCTGTACGGTCAAGCATGCTTCATCTCCTTAAATCAGAAATGCTAAGGAGTTTGTCTTTCTTTCTCTGACCATTCAAAGCTGCTACAACCCCTTGCCTTAAGTTTCCGTGATGCATGTTGCCACCTGCCAGATACAGTCTAAACAATCCTTGGGACAATTTGGAGGTGATGAACTAAGTCTGCCTCCAGCAGGAACACAAAATAATTTCTTAGGTCAATTTGCACTTCATGGGTCATGTCACCACAGGGAACATAGTGTAACTTACCTAAATTGCTGACTTTAGTAGCATGCAGGACACCTGACTGTGACACAGTCCTCACCTGGGCTCTGATTTGAAAGGTGAGCATTTTGCATTTAAGAATATGGGGGGGGTGGGGAAGGATGCTGTTTTTTTTTTTTATTTGGCAAAGTAACAAAGTCTTCCCTATTCTCCCTTTTAATTATCTGTTTTTTATCCTGTATTCTGGACAGCTTTGTAGTTTGCAGGTGACTTACATATTCCCAAGGAGTTCCTGAGGAAGATCTGCTATCATCAATCTGATCATTTTTTTCACTGAAAAGACACTTTGTATGTTCTATTAAGATTGCTTTACAGAAAGTGGTATTTCAGCTTTACAGCTAATGTTACAGAAAGGGTTGTATAATTTAAAGCAGATAGAAAGGGATAGACATTGAATGTGGTGCTTTTCTTTGCCATATCCTTTCTATAGTTCTGTGACATTCAAAGAACTGAAATTTGTCATTGTAGCCATCACTGATGGCTGCAATGCGTTATTTTCTGTTTGACTGACACGGGACGTTTCGAAGTCTCTCTCTGTCTATCTTTTTCTCTCATCCTGCCTCTTACATTTTTGGACTTCCTTTGATTTCTATGCCTAGCACTTTACCCTGGCAATCAGATGTGCACAGGAATCATTAACTATGAAACAAGTGGATACAGAGATAGAGGACAGCTGAAATCAGTACAGTCAAATAGGAATAAAGATGCTAATGGGTGACATACTAGTGAAACTGAAAGTCTAATTTTTTCCTTTATTTGTGGCACAGATGAGACATAAGTACATGTTCAGTTAGTTTTCCAATGCGATCTGATTTGGGCAGAGCAGAAACAAGTTTCCCTCAATTCAAGAAATGGAGACAGACACACAGGGCATTGCATGTTTATCAACTTCAGAGATAACATGAAACTGGCAGGAGGATTGGGAATAGATTGGATGACGGAATTATGACCCAAAATGAAGTTGGCAGCCTGGAGCTGTGGGTCAAATCCAAAAAGGGAAGTTAAATCAGAATAAACTTAAAATTTGCTGCTTAACTCCTGGGAAGCTGTTAATGGAAGGGGCTAGTTTCCTAACTGGTTCCAAGATAGAAAACTAGGACCAACAGCTGAATTTTACAGAGGCAGATTTTTACCTGAAAACAGGAATGACCATAAAAATTTGATTGAAATGTGTTGCTTCCATGGGAATGAGTTTCTTTTACAGAAAAACAAAACAGAACAAAACAAACAAACAAAAAAAGCCAACCACCACCACACTAGAAAGAGTTAATAAGAAAACAAGTTTGGGTAAAGTGTGTGGAATGGCGTAGACATTGAATAAGAGAAGATTTGATGCTCATCTCCAATCTTGATATTCTAGCAAAAATTCTGTGACACAAAGTAAACTTCTATTAAAGTTGACTTCCTTAAAGAAGTGTGAAAATTAAGGGGAGAAAGAAACACAGAATTAGAAGCTATTTAAAAGCAGTATCCAATCACAGTCATCTATGTGTACAGAAGGAACCTTTTATATTTGCACAGATATTCCAATGGTAAAATTCTAAACCAGTTGGCAGTGCTACACTGGAAGGAGCTAGGAACAAGAAATGGACTTGCTCAGATGAAAGGTGCGAGCGGTGTCCATTCCTTCAGTTAGCACCACCTACTACATCAACTTCCATTATCAGCATCGCCATTATCTCCTATCAGCAGCATTACCATCATTACGCATCCTCAACAGCACAGCTTGCACAGATGGCAGCCACTACTGCCTGGTAATCGACAGTAAAGCGTAGTGTGGAATCTGAAAAACTGTATGAATGAACAAAGTAAACAGAAACTGACTCATCGATATAGAGGAAAAATCAGGGTTGCTAATTGGGAGAGGAATGGGGATGAGGGAGAAGGGGAAGGGATTAGACAGCAAAAATAGGCAACTACAATATTGCTACTGGGATAGGAAAAACAGTTTGGGGTATATAATTAATAATGTTGTAAATATTCTGTGGAATGTCAGATGATCATAGGTCTTGTTAGGGAGACCATTTCATGGATGGAGTAGAGGTTTGATCACTGCACTGTATTACTAAAGCGGAGGTGGTATACCTACTGTAATTGAATATATATAGATAGTCACAGGATGTGGATTATACTGTGGAAGAGAGTCAGAGGAAGAGTAATAGATATATATGATATGGGGGGCGGAGTGGGGTGGTGAATTGGGGGGGTTGTCACTTTGAGGGGTAAAATGTATAACTATTGCACTGTGTTGTACACCTGAAACTAATTAAAAAAATAAATAAATAAATAAATAAATAAATAAATAAATAAATAAATAAAATAAAAAGCAGTCTCTGTAGCTAGATCGCTAAATTCAAATCCTGGATCTGCCATATCCTTGGGTTACCTAAATTTCTCTCTGCCTCAGTTTCCCCATCTGTAAAATGGGGGAAATTGTATGCATTTTGACACTTAATTTAACAAAAACATGTAAAAACACTTGTATCTGCATGCAGTACAAAGTTAGTGCTCAATAAATGGTAGCTATTATTACTTTGACTTATGCTTAAAAACAAAAAATCCACTTAGCCATTATTATCCTAACTTGATAGGAGAGGAAACTAAAACCCAAAGAAGTTATGAGACTTAGCCAGTAGTCCACAATAGTAAGTGATGAAACCAGAATTCAAAGGCATATATTTATCTATGCCTCATTCTAAAATCCATGCTTTTCTTAGTTATTTAAATTCTACCAGGGGCCGGCTGAGTGGCGCAGTGGTTAAGCACTGGGAAGCCAGCAGCCCCGGTTCGGTCCCACATATGAGGGCCAGTGACACTGCCCTCAAAAAAAAAACAATAAAAATATATATGATATGGGGGGGGAGTGGGGTGGCGAATTGGGGGTGGGGGTTGTCACTTTGAGGGGTAAAATGTATAACTATTGCACTGTGTTGTACACCTGAAACTAATTAAAAATAAATAAATTTTTTAAAAAAAGTAAATTCTACCAAATGGCAATACCTACATATCATCAAAATGAGACTGTCAGCCATAAACAGAACTTGACAAAATGCCTATTACTAATAATAAAACCAAACACCCAACTCATTGTTTCATAACCTCCCATCAGTCATGAAGTTGTCCATTTGTAGACGTACAACTGACCTGATATTGAGAGTTTTCATATTCCATTGCCATTTCTCTAATGCTTTATTTCCCTTGGGCTTTCAAAGCTGTTTCAAGAGAAGTCAGGAAATGCAGCTGGTTATATCTGCTGAAATCATCTAATTTTTTTTCCTTCAGGAGAGACAAGATATCCCAAAGTAGCAGACAAATCAGAATATTGTAATGACCATCCTGAGTGGTGTTTCTAACTACCACTACACAACTGGATGAGTTGGGGGTTGTTAGCTCCAATTACTGCTGTGAAAATCATTAGCTATAAGTTCTCCACTTAAAGTATAAGAAATTAGGAAAAAAGCAAAATGAGTCATGTGGAAAGAATAAAATAGGAATAACCTTTTTAAGCAGGCAAATATTAATATAAAGTAAAAGCAAAAGTAGATTCCTAAAAACTGTATAAAAGTGCTTAGAATTCAGTTCAGAGGCCATTTATGGAGCATTTTCTGTGTACCAGACACTGTGAGGATCAGGTAATCATTAGTAAAACAGACAATTTCCGTTCTAATGAAACCTAACACTCCTTCCACCTGCCCTCCTCTCCCAGACCTTTCGGAGGTCCAGCAAGGATCCTTGCTTTTGCCTGAGATCAGTCTCCTTTGAACTTTCTGCTGATTCAACTGTCCCCAACACCAGTTGGTGGTAACTCTTAGATATTCCGTCTCACCAAGACAAATGAGTGTAGTCCCATGACCACAGAAACTTTCCATAAAGCTGAACTCACGCACATTTATGAATCATTAAAATGAGCAGAGACACCAGAGTGAATTACACAATGCTTTTGGATTGCTAGGATAGAAGGAACCATGCCTGCCATAATTTTAAATGAACATTTAAAGAAGTCCTCAGGGGACTCGCTTTATAGCCATGCTCAGAAACTGATGCTTAGAACTGCAATGGACAATTATCAAGTCTACCCATGGGTGTTCAGTGGAAGACACAAGCCTTAGATGAGTAAGCCAGGTAGTATTATTATTATAGTTTTCTTCCATAAAAGCAATGCTCTATGATTCATTATTAAAATAAAAACAATATATAATCTAATATCTGTAGTATGGGCTAAGTCTTGTTAATTATAAATATATTTTTAAATGTATATAAAATTTTATATTCCTTGTACAAATATGATATTAATGTCTAATATGTATAATTTTAGATAATTTAACATGTGGGTCTAGAGCATATGTGGTATGAAACCTACCTGTATAAATTTAGTGTAGGTGTAAATTTATATAATTTATATGTTTCACATGACTTTAAATGATATAATATTCATGTTTTTTAAATTAAAAATTTTCTAAAGTGCACATACATAATTATACTATATGAAAGGGAATAGAGTAATATGGGTAGTTCCTCCATTGCCATAAAGATTATGAGTAATTTTTTCTTTTTACTTATTTATATTTTCCCATTTTTCTTACATTGAAAATCTATCTTTTTTTTTTTTTTTGAGGGCATTGTCACTGGCCCTCATATGTGGGACCGAACCGGGGCTGCTGGCTGAAAATCTATCACGTTTGAACCCAATTTTTTTAATGATAAGAATCAAAAGAACCTTTAAGACATACAAGAAATGGTGAATTAATTTATGCTTGTTGCTAAGACCCAATCCTTATTTGTTTTGTAGATAGATTTATTTTAAAAAGAATCATAAATTATTTATGTAATTTTCAAAAAGTATGAGTCAAACATTTAGTATAGTCTTTATAACCCTCCCTCATATATAATAGATAGTCCTCATACATAATTATATTATTGAAATATATGTATATTAAATATAGTGCGTGTGTATCTGAGGTTGGACAATTAAGTTCACAAACTCATACTAGAAAAAGCGCTACATACCGCATTGCTGAATATCACTATGGTCACATAAGTACTCCCCTTGGGGTATAATCAATAATGTGGTAAATATTTTGTAGGGTGTCAGATGGGCACATATCTTCTTAGACAGACCACTTCACTATGTGTCAAAATTTCCTCATAAACTATAATACTATAATATTTTAATATATTACATCCAGTACAAGTTCTTTTCTATTCCAGGCCATAGAATGTGTATGAGGACTGACAATTAAGTTCGCAAACTTGTTGCAACGATGTTCCTAACCTTTTTTTGATGTCAGAGGGATTATTCATTATGAATTTGTACTAACTGGACAAACGGTTAACCAAGTTTACTATTTGGAAGTGCTGAAAAGGCTGCATGAAAAAATAGACAGCCTGAACTTTTCGGCAACAATTCATGGCTCTTGCATCACGACAATGCACCAGCTCACACAGCACTGCCTGTGACGCGTTTTTTTTTTTGCCAATAAACAAATCACTGTATTGGAACAGCCTCCCTACTCACCTGTACTTGCCCCCAGTGACTCCTTTCTTTAACCAAAGGTAAAGGAAATATTGAAAGGAAGACATTTTGATGACATTCAGGACATCAAGGGTAATATGATGACAGCTCTGATGGCCATTCCAGAAAAAGTTCCAAAATTGCTTTGAAGGGTGGATTAGGCACTACTTCTATTTTTTTTTTCTAAAGCATTCTTTTTTATTATTATTAATTAGTTTCAGGTATACAAAACAATGTAATAGTTATACATTTCACCCCTCAAAAGTGATAACCCTCACTCCCCAATCTATTGCCCCTCTGACATATATATCTATTACTATTCCATTGACTCAATTCCCTATATTTATGCCATATCCCATGACTATATATATATATATATTAAATTACAGTTGACATACAATATTATTCAGCTTCAGATGTATTTATGATGGGAAACAAGATAAGAATGTCCCATCTGTACCACTATTTAACATCAATCATATATATATATATATATATATATATATATATATATATATATATATATATTCCTAAAATCGACAAGAGAAAGACAGGAACCTCAAGACAAAAATGATCAAAATAAATCAACAGGCAATTTAAAGAAGAGAAAATCTAAATGGCAAATAAGCATAGAACATATATTCAAATTCATTGGTACTTAGAGAAACTAAAATTAAGCAATGATGTATCATATATATATATATATATATATATATATATATATATATATATATCAGATTGGCAGAATCGTACATTGCCAGTAGAAGTGTGGTCTGATGCAGCCATTCTGAAAACAATCTGGTATTACATAGTCAAATAAAGTTTACATATGCATTTCAACCCATCAGTCCCTCTTTTCGCCTATCTACCAGGGAGATTCTCACACAGGTCCATAAGGGGACAGCAAAGGGGCTGAGTAACACTGCTTGCAGCTGTCTGGGTTTATTTAGAGGGCAAATGTGTATGAAAAACATGATGGAAGCACACTTAGAGTACTGCAGCAGTGCCAGTCAGTGTAAGTGGACCTTAATTAAACAGGGCAATCAATCTAAATTTTACATTTGAATAAAGATGCTAAGTTTTTAAAATGGAAGAATCATGGTAAAATATACAGCATTATACCAGTTAAATAAATTGAAAGTCAAAGTACAAAAAAACAGAAACACACATTTAAAGGAACACTATAAGTAAAGAAATACATCAGATGCATTAAATAGTTATTTGTGTGGTAGAGCGAGAAATGAGAGTAGGGAGCCATGAGAGGCAGAAGAGATTAAATAAGGAAAGAGAGCACACAAGGATAGCATGATGGCATGCAGCAACTGCGAGAGATATTAACTCACCTTTCTGCACTGAGCTTAACACAAATAAGTATAACCCCAACCCATCTTGCAAACGAGATTGCTCAGCTTTCCCAAGGTGTTCCTGTAATTCCACAGGTTCATGCCATTCTCTCTTTGTGGAATGCCACTTCTCTATGTGGAGTTGGATGCATCTGAATCATTCCTTAAGGGTTCTATCCTAATGCCTGCCATTCATGGCAATTTTCTTGATCCTTTCTCCATTCCCTCAAAACAGAAGTAATATTGCTTCTGTAAAATTCTACCAAAGTCTTTTATGGATCTCACACAGAATTCATCATTTTTAAATCATGTATTAATAATTATTATTGTTATTAATAATATAGGGGACTATCTCCCCTATAGTCCATGATCTGGAATTATTTTCAGTCATTTCTATGCATAGAAAACAGTTGACAACCATTTATGGGCTAAATTAATATATATGGATTCTGCATTTCACAAGTGGCCCTAGGTGACCAGATCATTGTTCCACTTTAGTCCTTTCCTTAGAAATCCTTTGTTTCCCTGGGATGAAATCAGTGCCATTTCTTGTTTATAGCATTCTGAAGCCAATTTTTATTTTCTAAATGAATTAGATTATTTTTATATGTGAATGAGTTGAGTAATTCTATAAATGTGGTAATTTCATTTACTGATATTGGAAAATAGCTTTAGAAAACATTTGTAAACAACACTCCCCTCCTATAAGCTTAGTTCCCTATAGATTTTTTCTTCTTAGGAAAAAGGCAAAACTGCGGGTAATAAGCAAGTTCACAGGGTATGACCTATTCAATTACTGATGTTTGGATGACAAACATTGGGGTAAAAATTTATTTATGTGATGAAGGAAATTTCCTCATCAGGTATGCACAAATAACTGCTTCTGCCAAAACTTGAAACTTCACGCTCCTGGAATTGAAGAAAGTACCGAAATGACATTTAAAGTCTGCATGAATTGACCTGGTGTTTGTAGGTTCGATGTCGTCTTAGCTAGTGTTTTTCTTTTTTTTTTTTTCCTTCCCTAAATCAATAAATTCTCATACTTGGTTGGTTTTGAGGATTGATGTTTCTTTTTTTATTGTTTTTCTCAGGCTGCTTCATTTTGAAGACTTCGATTCAGGTGTTATTTTCAGAGGCCAATGTAATTTCTACTGATGTCAAAAAGTAGAATTATGCTCTTAATATTTCATGCTTTTCAAGGTTCTACACTTAACATGACCTGTGCCATTTCCCATATAGTGTTAAATAATGGAGGAATTACTATTACTAGAATAATAGAAGGGATTCCACTCTATCATGAAGAAATTTCTCCACAATCACCAATGCCATTTTAGTGGGTGAAATGAGCCCTAGAAGCTGAATGAGTCATTTAAGTAAAAGTTAGAAAGAAATATATCTTAGGTGTCTTGCCTCAGGGACCAAAACAGGATTTTCTTTTCATGTGTTTTATCTGGCCAAATACAGATTCAAAAGTTAGAAAAGAATGGTCTTGTTGCCAGTTCGCTAAAATCATTTCATAATCTGCTTGATCTCTCCCAGAAGGGATACTTGACTTTCCTAAATGTGATTAAGTTTCAATTCAGACCACCTCACTTTTATTACAAACACAGACGCTTGAGGAATTCTGATTAGTTTCAAAGAGAGGCAGATATAGAGAGGCTAAAGCAATCAGTCACCCTAGACATCTCTTGCCACGGCTAATCTCTTGAATTGCCCCTTCATATCTTGCTCACTCTCCAGTAAAACTCCTATATTTTATCCTTCCATTTTTCCATTTCTTAGTGGTTTTCTGCACACTTTTCATAGGAATTTCCCTATTCTGGCAGCTTTCAAATAAAATTATGAAGTGTATCTTAATTCTCTCCAAGCTATTTAATTCCTCTTATATTCTAGAAGGTATCCTCAACAGCTCTAAACAAACCCCACATCATCTGGATAGAGCCACTATGGGAAACAGTATGGAGATTCCTCGAAAAATTAAAAATAGTACTGCCATTCGATCCAGTGATTCCACTTCTGGGTATTTATCCAAAGAAAACGAAAAGGCTAATTCAATGCACCCCTATGTTTACTGTAGCATTACTAGTAATAGCCATGATATGGCAGCAACTAGATGTTCATCAATAGACGAATAGATAAAGATGTGGTGTGTATGTGTGTGTACACACACACAATAGAAATATTATTCAACAATAAAAAGGAATGAAATCTTGCCATATGTAACAACATGGATAAACCTAGAGTGTATTATGCTAACCAAAATAAGTCAGACAGAGAAAGACAATTACAATCACACTTGTATGTGGAATCTAAAGAAACAACACAAAATAAATGAATAAACAAAACAAAACGGAAACAGACCCATAGATACAGAGAACAAGCTGATGGCTACAACAGGGGAGGGGTTGGGGAGCTGGAATAAAAAATAATTTAAAAAATCATTAAAAAAACAATATAATGGGAAAAAATAAAATAAAATTGGTGGCCTAGCAGCCTATATGCAAGAAATTGGTCATTCTAGTTCCTTTTGAGTAAGGAAACTTGTAAGTTGAGGACACACAGACTTTTCATGTATCTCCTAACTAAGCTTGTAAAATATTTGAATATTCTAACAAATATAAGCATTACCTCTAGAAGTTATTAATTAATACTTAAAGTTTAAAACATGGTGACTCTTAGGAATCTATCTAGGTGGTAATAGTAGGGAATGGCATTATTAGAGTATGTCATTTCTGCTACATGTTACTTAGTTAATGTGCCTCCTTTCCCAATACAAATAATCAATCAATCCAAGCACAAAACAGTCTTCCTTTAAGATGATTCTGTGTTGGAAATTGCAAAGTGAATTCTGCCCACACACTTTATATATAAGAACAGCTCTGTCAATGAGAGTCCCAGAAGAAAAATGTTCCTTTGCCTAGGACAAGCACCTAAAACTCTGAAGAACAGACAAGATATATACACACATGAGTTATGCATATATTATTTATGCTAACATTCTGTGAGAGATGATGTAACACAGCTGGGATGGATGTATATGTATATGTATATGAATATGAATATGTATATGTATATGTATATATCTGTCTTAGAAGCAGGCAGCCCCCTTAGTTTGAATTCCACTTTCCCTCTGCTTATTAGTACTTAACCTTAGGTGATTTCTGTACATATTCTAGGCTTAGGTTTTCTTGATTGCAAACTGGGGATAAGAATAATTTCTAATTCTGTAGGATGAGTGTGAGAATTAAAGGAGATAATTTATGTAAAGTGCTTGGAACAATCTTGACACAGGTGAGGTACTCGATAAGCGGTTGACATCTTACCCACCTGTGTCTTTACATAGAGATGATTTTCTTTCTAATGGATATCACTACAACTTCCACCAGGCTGCTCTCTGGCCCCCAGGACTTGGTGGGATTCTATTTTATTGACTTTGCCATTAAATCAGATAAGCTTTTCCAACACCCATATCTGAGAGGGTTCCCTACCACAGATGGTACATATGAAAATTACGCACCCATCTTTCCAACTTCTGAACACATTAACACAAACAGTCCATCTTTAAAAGTTGAAGACAACTGCTTCATAGTCCATATTCTCAATGATTCCTCCCTTGTCATACCATTCACTCCATCATTTCTTGATCTTAACTTCATTAATCCATTAAAGTATATTTGTGAAATGCTAATCCATCCACTTTACTAACATGTGGCACATGTGAGGGTTAGAGCAATTCTTACTTATGTTTGTAAAGCCAGCCATCTCCTGGTAACTAAATGTTTTGTGAGCACTGGGCACACAACTTATGAAAAAGTGCATTTTATTTTTTAAATGAATGTATTTCTTGAGTCACAAAGCTCTGCTCTTGTCTAAATAATTTACTCATCCTACACAAAAATCTTTTAGCTTTACTATTTTCTATTCAGCATTAATTGTTTACAGTTTAACTCCTTTTTTATTTCATTGAACAAAGTATATTCAATTTTAATTATCCTTCTCAAATTTAATTTTGCTCTTCTGTGTTCAAAGCTTTTGACCCCCAGGTCTTTCTATATTATTTCTCAGTTCTCCCTGGTATTTGTAACTTCCACTAAGGACCATCTGTAGATTTAATTAACTTGTTGAATCCTCCTTCTTCCAGATCATTAATGAAGTTGTTAAATAAGTCTGAGCCCAGTGCTCATCTCTGTTGTATCTCGATGGTCCTTCAACCCCAATTATGTACTACATTTCCCTTTACCATTTCCTCTTATTTATATGCCCTTGGTCATTTCCCAAGCCATTGAAAGGCACACTTCCAAATCATTGAAATTATATTTTAAATGAAATTTCATGTGAAATAGCACTTGAATTTTTTTAAAACCTTACTTAACTACTCTTAGTAGAATGGCAATTTATAGTCCCAATTTCCCATAATATCCTGTAAATTTATAGGAGTAATTCAGACATTTAACACTTAAATAATGCTTCACTGGTCTTTGTAATTACAGAGATACTCTATTTCCAAAGAGAAAATGTTTACTTTTTCAGAAAGTGTCTTGATTTTTTTTTTAATATATAAAGAGCAATTGTCATGGGATAGTTATAAAATTGCATCCCTACCCCTAATCATTTTTCTTAAAGAGAAACATATTTTATATAATCTAACTATATTAACAGTTTTACTACTATTATTGCATATACATTTCCATGTTGGCCAGGGTTCCTTGTGACTTTTCACCTGTGGGTTAGAGACAATTTTTGAACTGAGGGTCTAGCTTCCAATTAAAGGTGCTGAACTAAATGCTCACATTTACCTCTACTTTCTTCACCAAAAACTAATAAAATAATTGAAGAAAATTATAAACATCATAAATCCTCAAAGGCAAAGCACATTGCAAAGGCAAAGCACATTGGAGAGGAGACAAGGACATAATTTTGGAAGCTTGAAAAGAGATGGATGAGTGTCAACTCCCTCAGGAAGCATGAGAAAAATAACTTATAGCCTGCAGTGAAGAATGCCAAGAAGCAACTTGATTTACACCACAGAACACAGGAATTGATGGCATTAGATATCTCTTGAACTGTGGAAACTAATAAAGCTAAAAGAAGAAAACTAGTTGGAAATTAGATAAAGAAGCAGTTAGGTTCATCAGAGTTGCTCTCTCACCCAAGCCTGACTTCTACCATTCCCCTACCCCAGGAAAGACTAAAGGTTTATTTTAAGCAGAGGGAATCACAAAAACTGGAAGACAGTTGAGAGCATAGTTATCTCTATTTTAAAAACAAGAAAATTAAGTGAAATTTTCATACTGAATTTTGTAACCATTTGTCTTGTCCTCCCCACCTGGCTCTCAGAACGCTAGCAACCAAGTTTAGTTCTTCTTAAAATTTAATTAATTCCTCCCAACAGATTGGAAGAATCTTCTCTACAACAACTTAGTTCAAAAGAATGAAACTGAAGTTATTTATATCAACATACCATATAGGCAAACTAAGTTTGCAACCAAATTTTAATGTCTCACTCATAAAAGTGAGCAGACAGCCAAGGCTATCAGATGTTTAAAAAAAGGCAAAGACAGCTGGCCGAGTGGTGCGGTGGTAAGCACTGGCTTGGGAAGCCAGCGGCCCCGGTTCGGGTCCCACATATGAGGGCCAGTGACACTGCCCTCAAAAAAATAAATAAATAAATAAATAAAGCAAGTCTTTAAAAGAACAAAGTAGCAGAAAAAAAATCAACTTAGATAAGATAGACTCTACTAAGTAATAAGACAACTTTAAAAATTCTTGCTATTTCATACTCAGAAACATTGAAGAAGATACTACCTATAAGAACTGGAAAACAATTCAGAAAACAAAAATAAAATGGGATATCAGAAATAAGTTACACAGGGCCGGCTGAGGGGTACATCGGTTAAGAGCTGGTTTTGGGATGCGATCGGCCCCGGTTCGGATCCCATATATGAGGGCCAGTGACACTGCCCTCTACAGCTAACAACAGCTCCACCTGGAGCTGGGCTGTGCGAGCCCCGGTGATGGTGTAGGCTACAGCCGCTGCTGCAGTGGGCTGCCATAGGCTACAGTGAGTTGCTAGCAGCCAGCATGAGCTGCCAATAGCCGCGGTGAGCAACCATCTGGAGGTGGGAGACCGATCTGCCTCATCCGGGAAGTGTGCAATGACAATATCAACATGGGCCAATGAAGCGACGTCCTCCACAACTAGACTGAAGAACAAAAAGAGAGCAACTTGTCTGTTCCGCTTCCCCAATTCCCCAACACTGTTCCCCTTCCCCAATTCCCCAATAAAATCTTTTATAAATAAATAAATAAATAAATAAATAAATAAATAAATAAATAAATAAATCACACAAACTTGGAATATAAAATTGATGAAATATTTCAAAATCCCCAAAAAGAACCAAAACTAAAGTATAAAGGAATGATAGAAAATGAGGCAGAAGTAAGCAAGCAATTAAAAGATCAACCTAAAGGTCTAACATCCAAATAATAGGAGTTCCAGAAATAAAGAACAAAGAAAATTCAGGGTAGTAAATCATGAAAGGATTTTTTTTTTTTAAATCTCAAAAATGAAACAAGGAACTTCCAAATTGAAAGGCTCTTCAATGTGCTCAGCACATTGGTTTAATAAATTACCATCACAAAGGCACATAATCATCAAATGTTATTACACCAAGGTTCTAAAAACAGGCCACAATTTTCCAGAAAGAGAAAAGTCGGTGTATACAAATGATAGATAATAGAATGGCACTGCATTTCTCAAAATTACACTGGAAATCACAATAGATTTATGCCTACAATATTCTGAAGACTAACCCTATTTAGCCTACAATTTTATACCCATCAAAACTATCAACCACGTACGAAAGGAGTGTAAAAGCATTTTCAGACATGTAACATTTGAACAATTTATCTTCTCTGCACCTTTTCTCAGGAAGCTAATTGATTATCTGTTTTGTAAAAAGGCAGATGTAATCCAAAAAAAGAGAACTAGACAGTATTCAGGAAACAGGAGACTGACCAAAAAAGATATTATACTGAAAGAAAATACATAGACAATAGTTGTATCATAGACCTAAAGAATTTCCAGTATAAAATGGAGGCAGTAAGAAGGGTCTTGAAAAATTTCCTCATTAAGTTAATGTTAAAAAGTATTTTGATGCACTGGGGGGATATTATTATTTGAAGAAAATCTGGGATTGAAACAATGCTGAGTAAATAAAAAAACTGAGCAAACAATAACAAAATGAGAAAATCATTAAATCCTGGGAAAGCAAGCTGTTGGGCAATAGAGGAGAAATAATGATTAGCTAATTCCAGTGTTCACTTATAAATATCATTTACATAGACATAATAAGGTAAACACTGAATATTGATCTAACCAAAATAGAAGAGAGAAATGAGAAGTATTCTCATATTCTTAAGTGTGGGAATATGGGCGCACATATGCATGCATGTTTTTATGTGTGTTGTAGGTGAGACACTGAAAAACAACTAAATCTTCACCTTCCTTGGTGGTCAATAGATAATGCCTAAAATGGAGAAATCAAGAAATAATAATACAAATGTATTATCATTATTAGAGATATGGGGAAGAACATGACGAACTGGAGGGGAGGAATGGCATGGGACAAGAGCAAGGAATTGCTGTTTTTCTATATCTATAATGTAGAATTATTTGACTTTTTAAATTATATGTATTAGAAAAGAACACAGTTCGATAGATAAAAGGGCTGAGGCCTGGACTGGGTACCTCACAAAACAATAAAATCAAATAGGCAATAAGCATATAATATAAGATCAACTATATTGGTCAACAGAGAAGTGTAAATTAACACCATAATAAAATATACAGCAGTATGGTTAAAATGGAAAAGGCAGATAGTAAATAAGTAATGATAATGTTATGGTACAAATGGAATTCTTATTCATTGCTAATGAGAATATAAATAGGTAGAATCACTTTGGAAACTGACAGTATCTATTAAAATTGAACCTACACGTACCCAGAAACTACATTCCTGGATATACAGATAGATAGGAATGCTTATATATGGTCACCCAAAGATTTGTACAAGAATATTTGTTGTAGCAAAATAACCAATATTGGAAACAACTCAAAGGTCCAACAATGCACTTTGGCATATTCACAGAATGGAATATTATTCTACAGTGAGAATTCTTTTTTTTTTAAAGATTTTTATTGAGGAATTGGGGGAGGGGAACAGACAAGTTGCTGTCTTTCCGTTCTTCAGTCTAGCTGCGGAGGCTATTGCTTCACTGGCCCATGTTGGTATCATCATTGTGCTCTTCCTGGATGAGGCAGCCTCTGGATAGTTACTCATCCTGGCTATTGGCAGCTCACACTGGCTGCCAGCCACTTACGCTGGCTACTCACTGTAGCCTATGGCAGCCCACTGCAGCAGGGGCTGCAGCCTACACCATCGCCAGGGCTCGCAGCCCAGCTCCAGGTGGAGCTGTTGTTAGCTGTAGAGGACAGTGTCTCTGGCCCTCATATGTGGGATCCGAACCAGGGCTGCTGGTGTCCCAAGTCAGCTTTTCACCAATGCGCCACTCAGCCGGCCCTACAGTGAGAATTTTTTGAACTACAAATACAAGCAATAGCACAGATAAATCTCACAGAGCTGATGTTGAACAAAGGCAGCCAAACACAAAAGAGGCCATATATAGTTTTGATTTCGTTTGTATGATGTTCAGAAACAGGCAAAACTAATCTAGTATTAGAAGTCAGGACAGTGGTTCCTTGGTGGGGTCTTGGACGAGGACAGGAGAGGGGGCATCTGTTTTCAAAGGTGTTTTCAGTTTATAAAAGTCATTGAGTTATATAATTATGATTTGTGTGCTTCTTTATCTACATGGTACATTTCAATGAAAGTTTATTATTTTGAATTTTCCAGACCTCTTGCCTCTCCCTGTTCATGCACTCTTAGGGTTATTTCCAGGCTTGTGATCACCCTACAGAAAAGGGGACAGAATGTGACATTTACCAATCAAAGGTTTTGCTAGATAATAACTCTGCTGAATATTTCAGAAGCGGAAGAGAGAAAGGGAGAGTGATTTAAGTAAATAATTAAAGATACTATTTTTCCGGAATACCTTCAACAATGCAGATAGCTAAGAACTTATCAGAACAAAAACTTCCTATTGTGCTGTAGAAGCAAATTGCAGTCTCAAACCAACACCTGTTCAACTCTGTTTCCTCACCTTTAAAATGAGCAAAATAATAATATCTATCTTATAATTCATTTAAATACTTACTATAGTGGCTGGCATATAGCCACCTCAAATATACTAGCTATAGATACATTAAACATTAAGTAATTGGAAAAGGGTTCCTCTCAGATTCACAGGACTTACATGCTAATAGCTACTAAAATATTAGCAAGATGGTTCCCTTCATGAAAATAATGTATTTATGTGACATTATAATAAGTTTTCCTTGAGGAAAAAAAATGAGTGTGTTACATCAGGGGGAGATTTGCAAATATATACATATATATGAAACAGACCTCACATCTCTCCAGAAACTTTGAAATTTGTTTGTACAACACTGACTTAGCAAACATCTGTTCAGAGATCTTATTTCCTTTTGATTTATAACTTCACTTCTCTGAAGGTGTGTTATGTCATGCCCTAATATGTGTGGGGTGGTTTTCTTTTTGGATAATATTTAATTATTAATTCTTGTTAGAGTGGCATCATCACTGAGAGGCTCACATTGCATTTTTTCAACTTCAAGTTCAAAATTGGAGTGGTGGTGCTGAGAGATGCAATTTAGAATATCAGCTCTATGCTTACTAATTCTATGAACTTGACCAACTCATTTTAACCTATATGAAACATTTCATTGTCTGTTAGATAGAAATTAATCTTACTTCACAATGCTTTCTTGAGATGCTTTCAAAAGAAACCACCTTTAAAAGAGTCTACAAGTATGAAGAGTTACGTAACTATTAGCTACAATTGATAGCATTGCCCTCAACTCAAAAAGCTATAGATGACAGCCTGTACACCGTGATTCTCTACAATCAATTAATTTACTATCATCTAGCATTTATTAATTAGACTTTCTCTAGTTCTTACAGCAACACTGAGAGATACTTGCAGATTGAGAAGTTATATAACTTGGTCAATGTCACATGCTGTGTGGCTGACATCCATCTTAAAAGCTTATATTTTTCTCCATTGTACTCAAATAAGAATGTCCTATGGGTAAAAAGTTATTACACTGGCATCCTTCTGACACTTTCAAAACTAAACCTCTATAGTAAAGACTTGGAGCCAAGAGAAATGAAGATTCCTATAGAAGGGAGATTGGGGATGGCATGACGTAAAATTGAAAAAAAAAAAAAGTAAAGCATGACATTTTAAGCCACCAGAGAATAATTCATGCCCCAGCTGTCCCTCTTAAATAGCTTTACAAACTTGAGCGATTTCTTTAATCTCTAAACCTTAGTTTTCTCATCAGTGAGACTAGATGATGACAATATATCCTCCACGGAGTTGTTAGGAGATGAAAAGAGAAATGATACGGTGCCTGGAAACATGCATTGGAGACTGTAGTGATCCGTACTACATGAAATATTACTATTACACTAGTTCCATTCTGAGGAAGAGAGGATTAACTAAAGTATAATGAGGAAAATTAGTCTCTCAAAACATCAGTGTGGTATAGATGATATAGGGAGGAATAATAGCAGCTCACTCGGAATTCAGAGGTCAGCTGAGAAAAATAACACATAAGAGATGAACTCTGACAGTGGTCAAAGCCTGTTCAATCAACCCCGCCTTTTTGAGAAGGGCAGCAAAGGACAGGGTTTTAAAGCTGAGCTTTGAGGCATAAAGAGCTGTTCAAATCACAGCCCTGACACTTCTTAGCCCTACAATCTTTGCAGTTGGTAATCTCAATTTTTTCAATACATGAGAATAATCATTCATTCATTCACTAAATATTTCTTGAGTACATGCTAAGCGTCAGACACTATTTTGAGAGCTGGAGCTATAACAGCAAACATGGATAAAAACCCCTGCAATCATGATAGTCAATCTTCCAGCAGAGAAGGAGACAATAAACAAGGCAGATAAGTTATAAAATCAGTGTCTTAATTGGTGATAAATGTGATAAAGGGGAATAAAAAACAGATCATTGAGGTAGTATTGTGTGGGGCAAGATTTGGAGTTCCAATTGTAATAGAGTGACCTCACTGAGAAGTGACATTTGAGTAGAGATCTAAAGGAGGTAAAGAAATGAGTCATGAAGATATATGCAGGAAGAACATTCCAGAAAAAGAGAAAGCCAGGTGCAAAGGTCCTGAGGTATGATTATAGGCTTAAAAAATGGACATGTGGGAGTGGTATAGAATTATATGATGAAATTAGACAAGTAATATGGGGTAGAAGGATACTGATGTTTCAATAACATAATACTTGTCAAGTATTAAGCACAAGGTCCAGCCCAAACTGAGGTCTAGCCGAAGTATTAAAAATCACTATGTAATTTAAGTAATTTCTTCACTATTCTGATTAAAATCTTCAGAGATTGGGGAAGTAGTAATTCTGCAAGAGACACTGAGAGAAATGTGAAAAAAATGTAAGTATCTCCAAAATGTGAATGCATGGAGTTTATGGGCAATGCACAGTGACTGTGGTATTTCCACATCTTTGGAGACCAAGCATCTGGAAAAATTAAAGCTTGCCATTGGGTGCTTGACATCATTTACTAAAAGAGAGTGCCATAGTAATTTGTTGACAGTAAATCAAAAAGTGCTTAAAAGTGCAGTTCACAGTTCTTTAACAGTTTCAAACAAGTGGACGAATCAAACATGGACTGCTCGGCAATTTAAGAACCAGAGAAGTGCCATATTTGGGCAGGCTTATCTGTGTCAGGGATGGGCTATAATAGGCCAAAGCTTGTCTACAAGAAGAATAAAGGACTTGTTTATCCTCATGAAATGAACCATCTAGTTTATGTATATCAAAGTTTTCTTCACAGATACTAATGCTTCTGTCATTCAGAAACATGTTATGCAAATCCCATATGATGTCATTTAATATGCCTTATCCTTAACACCTTAGAGTGGGGAGAATAGGACCAACAGGAAAGGGATGGGAAAAAAATGGTTGGAGCATGTACCATTTTGGTTTGGAGACACTGTGCTAATAGTTGGTATATCGAGTCAATACTTTGTAGAGTTTTCTGGGGGTAACAGAAGTTAACCATATATGTTGACTATGCCACAGATATGAATAGTAGCAAGAAAGGGGATAAACAGATACACAGCAATTAAATGTGATACATTTTATGAAAAGGAAAACCAGGTTGAAATGGAACACATGGGAGGGGACTTAACCTTGGCTAAGGAGTCTGAAAAATATTTCTGAAGAAAAGCCTAAGATCTATGTGAGAGAACAAGGAAAGATGGGGCTGGATATGGGGGGAAGAAGGAAAGTAGAGAAAGAGAAGTCAAAGGGTTCCAGACAGATCAAATATCCTGGACAGAGGCCTGAAGTAGTGAGATTGTTGCTTTGAGGAAATCTGAAAAAGTTTGGTGTGGGAGGTGCATTGATTATAACTGAAAGGGGCAGAGGCTCAGGGTCATCAATAACTACTGAAAAGAGGTTGGCGTTTATTCCAAGGACATTGGAAACCATGTAAGGCTTTTCAGCAGGGAAATAATTTGATTGTATTCCTGTGTTTAGGGATTATATTGACTGCCAAACAAGGACATTTGGGGGACAGGGAGGAAGAGGACTTGGGGTCTGGGGTCCTGCCTTCTGTTATCATCCCAGGCAAAACCACAAATGACAGTGGTTTCGACTAGGCAGTAGGATGGAGAAAATAGACAGACTGTGGGGATTTGATGAAATGGGAAAGTGAGGGAGAAGAAAACATCAGAGATAACTCTGACTACATATGATCTAAAAATATCAGGGATGAAGGTGTATGATGGACAGCAATAATTTTCTCATTCTTCCCAAGGTATATCATGATCACAGTATTGTGTGGCTTTGGAAACTAACACAAAAACTAAAAGAAATCCTTATTAAATTATCTAAATGTTTTAGGCAACTGCCCTGGGCTCTGGAGATCCAGTTGGCAATAAAACATTAAAAACCTTGTCCTCACGAAGTTTCTATTCTGGTTAGGCAGTCAGATCACACACATAAAAAGCATTACTAGGTCAGAGGATGATAAAGGCTCTTGAAGACAATAAAACAGTGTCAAGGAGGAGATACGTTATTTTACCTAAGGGCGAGGGTCTCTCTGAGGTGATAAATTTGAGTAGAAACCTAAATGACATGAAGGAGCTTCCCATGAAAACTCCAAGCAAACTCAACAGTAAGGGAAACATGATTAGCATGTTCTAGGAAAATCATGGATACCATTATGATGGGAAGAGAAGGTATACAAGTGAGTGGGAGCACATGGAATACTGAGGGCAGAGAAGTAATAGGGAAGGAGGCTCAGAGCACACAGTCTTATAGGCCATTGTAATGACTGACTTTTACTGAGTGACAATAGGGAGCCAGGGAAAATTTGAGGCAGAGGGATGACTGGGTCTAACATTATTTTTTAACAATGTCCCTTTGACTGCTATGTTGAAAAGAGGCTATCGTTGTACAACAGTGGAAGGGAGATGACTTAGAAGGTTTTTACACTAATCTAGATTACAGGTGAGGATGCCATGTGCAAAAGTGGTAGCAGTGGAAACCATATGAAGTGTGGATTCTAGATATCATATAATATGAAGGCAGACCAAGGATTTGGATGTGCAGTACTAAACAAAGAAGGAGTCAAGGATGATTTCAAGATCTCAATAGAGAAAATGTGAAAGGATAGATTTTACCTTCACCTGGAATGAGGAAAGCCATAGGAGGCGTAATGTGAGAGGGAGATGATCAAGCGTTTTCTAGATGATTGGAGACCCTCAATAACTAATCTTTTCTATTATTCTAAGTTAATATTACATATTTGTGATCGACATAGAAGTCAGTGTGTGTGTCACAGACAGAGAGAAAATTGCAAACAAAAGCTCAGATATTTAAAACAATAAGATGCATTTCAGTCATCAGAAGTTTAGAATGGGCTGGAATTTCAGGTGTATGTGAAGAAGTAGAAGAGAAAGCTGGAGAGGTAGAAAGAGACTAACCACGGAGGCCTTTACATACTACATCATAGGATTTGGACTTTATCTTGTAAGCACTGAGGAGGTACTGAAAGGATTTCTTAGCAAAATATTCTTTAATAAAATAATCTTCCAGAATGTCCCCTCAGGGACTCAATCTACTAAGCTAAGATTGCTGCCACCCAGAGATAACTTTAAGGTCTCTTTAAACTGAAGAATGCTTTAAAACCACATTAGCCCACCAAGCCAGAAACTGCTTATCTTATAACCAGCACCAAAATGAATGCATAGATCTTGATGTCTGATTCATCATATTTTGGACCCAAGTGAACATTTTCAGGCAGCTACCTTTTCTAATCAGTGGATCCTATTAGGGGAGAATGATGCGAATCGCGCGAGTTATATTCTTTCTCCTTCAGTCATTGGCTTCAATTAGCCTTTTTCCATATGATTTGCGGTGCAGTACATGTTCTTAGACACAAAGAATCCTTGGATACTAGTTACTAGGGCAAGTTCGTAATTTCTGGGCTCCAGTTGGTCGTATATTCACAGAAACCAGGATTTTCTTTCTGTTTAGCCATTGTACTGCAAGTTACAATGTTGTGTGTATTCCCCAGAGCATAAAATTAAAAATAAGTATGTGAACCCAATTCCTGACTTTCACAGTTTGATAGTATGAGCTTGCCTGCTGGGGAACATGAACTCCTTGTCATCTAAATAGCCAGGAATTATTTTCTACATTACTAACTAGACAAGGCAATCCGTAATAGCTTGTACTTGTTTGATGGGGAATGCCAATCTATTAAAGAAAAATGGCTCCCTTCACTTTGTTTTCTGGAAAGTCATGCTGACAAATTTACTGGAAGTACACAAAATGTCTATACTATTCTTATTAACGGCATCTCTCTCCTTCATTTTCTATATGACATACTTTCAATTAGGTGTTTTCTAAATGAGATTTGAATTGGAGTTATTATAACCTTTCATTTATCAAATGCAAAGATTGGACCATGTGAATTTTAAGGTCTTTGTCTATACTTACTCATTTATCAAATATTTATTGAACTCAAAGGTAATAGGATATTAAAACTGGATTTTTCCCATATCAGAGTTTTGGTAGATAGTAATATGTTAAAGACTCCCACATTCCAAAGCTGGGATCTAGACTACTTTTACGACACTTCCAAAAATCAGTTGTGCTTACATTATCCTTTAACCTCCTTGAGCTCTTGTAAACAAAGGCCTAGAAATTCAGTGAGGAATGTTGATGAGACCTTGATGAGCGAAAGCTCTTTGGCGTGCTGCCAGTTCCATATCACCTTTTATTGGGAAACAGAGGGAAGACCTTCCTCTGTCAACTCATCTGAGGGTACCAGGCTGCAGGCACACCTAGCAGTGTTGCCTGGATGGGGAGCGATTTAGCAACTGGTGTTTCACTCATGCCTTAGAAGTCTGAAGGTCGGTGCTTGGGTCTGGGGCTGCTTCAGTCACGTAGCAAAGCACGAAAAACCAAACAAAACAAAACATACATGTTAAGAGAGGGCTGTACTTGGAATGATTGAGGAGAAAATGTCTGCGTATGGGGAGTCTATAAAACAGTTAGGTCGGCAGTCCAAACAGGTGTAAATCTTGCAAGACAAAGAAGCCACAGAAGAGTGGACCTCCACAAGGTCAGAGAGCTACAAAAGGATCAAAGGACTGTCCCCGTCAAGGGAACTTCATTTGGAAGGCCCTAGTGACTGAAGAGCATTATTACCACAGCACCTCCCAAAGGAAGAACCAGCAAGTACACATCTCCCACCCAGAGGGCCTCAGTGCTAGAACACTGCTGTACCGGTTCCATGATACTCTACTCTCTCCCCATAAAACTCTCTCACCCTGGGTAAGAGTTATGACATCTGTGAATTTTAAAATATTATATTGAAAGAAAAGAAGGAAAACTGTCCATGCCTCCTGCTCACTGTAGAATTCTCAGATTGTGGCAGGTTGATGAGTGAGAAAGTAAAAAGGTTTTATTTAACTTTAATACCATATTGAATTAATCACTTAAATGAGACTTTTTTTTTTCCTGAAACATCTCTAAAATCACACAAGGACCTGATAGCGAGACCAATATCCTCCCAGTACTCTCTTCTGTGTAAAGTGTATGTATGTCTGTGCATGAAAATTGGAATCACACTAAACATGCCATTTTTACTTAATAATGCCCAGTGCTTATAGAGTGCCAAGTTACCAGGAAATTAAAAATTAAATAGTAATTCTCCAGTGGGGCAGTATTGTTTTTGTTCTCATGTTTTAATTCAAGAAACAGAGGCACAAAAATTTGAAGTAACTCCCCAGCATCTTAAAGCTGGTCCTCAAAATTGGAGTGTCTGCTTCCAGAGTTTGTGTTCCTTCTAACCAGACACTGTCTCCCAGTCATTAGTCTTCATCCATAGTTTTTAAGTTTCCATAGAGTGGATGACCATAAAATATATTTCACTAATCTCTATGTTTATAAATCAAAGTGGCTTCTGATGTATTATTATTTAAAATGACATTCCTTTAGTATTTAAATGTATCATCAAATCTCATTATGTGCCCATCTCTGGGTATTTTCTCAGGGCAAAGTCCTAGGATGCTTGGGGCAGTATGGACAACTTTAAGGTTTTTCTTGGATGACTAGTCCCATTTCACACAGCAAAGCTGGTTCTGCCCGCCATCACATAGCTCATAAATAGTGGAATCTGGGAATAGAATCCAGGTTTACCGCTGCCAAATTGAGAAGTGGAATGCTTGTGTTTGTTCAGTGAATTTGAGGAATCAACAAAGGGCTAAGGAAATATTTGCAGAAGGACAAGTAGGGTTGTCTCTTCACTCAGATCTGCCTATGCACAAAGCTGCCTATGCTATATCAATAATACAATGAGAATCTGGTGTTGACTCGTCAATTTCAACTCCAAGAAACGGGAAATAAACAACAGCTAAAAAAAAACCTTCTCAAGGAATCATGCCTAAGGTATACATGTCACTTTCCGATGCTGAATTAATTCATTCCTTTCCCTGAACAAAACTAATAAATTAATATGGATTAATAACTAATATGTATTAATTAATAAATTAGTATATATTAGCTTGAAATAATTTATTTATATTTATGAGCTTGATATAAAATGTATCAGCTTGATACATAAAATATTGATGGGAACAGAGAGAATATGGATTAGCAAAGATGACATGAATAAAACCAGTTTACATCTGAATGGGACGGTAAGAGTCCATAAGAGCTGGTAGACAGAATAGAGAGTTCAGGAATAAAAGATGGATATAAGGCATAACTCCACCATTTACCTGCTGAGTGTCCTTGAGAAAGTAGCCTATTATTTCTGAGTCTCAGTTTTATCACCTGGTAAATTGAGGACAGAATCAACAATAGATATCATTTCTAGACACCTACTGTGTGCCAGGTACTCTACTAAGTGATTTAAATAGACTGTCTCATTTAATCTTACAATAATATTATGAGATAGTCTCATAATATTGATATCTTTTTTTTTTTTTTTAGTGGCAGACTGAAGCTTGGAAAGATGACATATCTGATCCAATATCACAGATTCTGGTAAATAGTAGAACCCGAAATTAAACTGAGCTAATATAGCTTCAGAGATTGTGCTCTTAATCCCTAATTTTTTAATTCTCCTCCTGCCTTAGGCACAACGAAGATGCTGAAAGGAAGATATAAAACAATGTACATAATCAAGTAGGAAACTTGGGGAACACAAGGGGAACATAACTTATTTGGCCTCTCAGGTAATCTGTTAGGTTTAATTACCCCTGTACACAGGTAATGCAATCTAGAGTCAACCGATGTTGGAAGGTGTATAAAGTTTGGACTCTGCCATACATAGGTTAGAAGTCCAACTCTCCTGCTGACTGGCTGAGTAACAATTACACATGTCCTTGTATGTGCTCACTAATGAAACTAGCTGCCTCACAAGAACTAACAAACTCAAAAGTTTAGGAGTCATAATTGATGGATAATAGGCTAAATAATTCACAGAGTGGCACATCTACTTTCAGAACTCAGGACTCTGCCCTTCAGTCTCTTTTCTTTATCCCAAGCCGCATCTTTATCCAAAAGCCCTGCTTCTGAACAAAAGGTATATCACTCCTTACAGTTGTACTGACATGACTTGAAAACCTTGCTTTGTATCAAGATGAGAATTAAAAAATGGCTTGGGGTATTTTTTTTCCATAGATCTGAAACCTGGTAGTTTGAGGAACAGGGTTCTGAAATAGCACCAAGGAGCTCTGAGAGGTAGGTGGCAACTCCATGTTGCCGTGGCAACTCCGAAGCGTATTGAATCTTCAGCACAATTTCTCCATCACGGCTGAAGGAAGAAAGAACTGAGGGGAGCAAGAGGGTCCTGAACAAGTATTCTAGGAGTGGCACCTGAACTCAAGGTTCAGCTGCCCTTAAGACGGACGTTCCGTGTTAGTGGGTTTGGGCGCCTCGCCTGCTCCCCTGCAGTTGGGTCCTTTGCCATTCTCTATTTCTGCAGACATCCAGTGCATGTAATAGCTCCTCGAATTCACACTCATCCAATAGCTCCTCGAATTCACACTCATCCGACTTGAATGATACTTTAAAAGACCATCTGTGTCCACTCTTCCATTCTTTTCTGGTGGGTTCAACTGGATGGGCAACTCAGAGAAACCTCAAATCCTCTTATTTTTCCCTTTTATTTATTTTTTTATTTTTATTTTTTGAGGGCAGTGTCACTGGCCCTCATATGTGGGACCCGAACCGGGGCCGCTGGCTTCCCAAGCCAGCGCTTAACCACTGCGCCACTTAACCGGCCCTTATTTTTCCCTTTTAAATGATACCACAAAAGCACTGCTTACTCTTTTTCAGGGCATCTATTAACTACACAACAACAACAGCAATGCTATTAATAGAAGCTGCCATCTACATGTGCCAGACAATCAGAGAAAGCTCATGTTGGGAAAAGTTAAATAAATCTCGCAACTGCTAACACCCTGAAGAGATACACTTGCACTCACCCTCTTCCTAGATGCCTCCCCACAGTCCTGTGAGAGCGGAAGAGGAAAAAGAAACATTCTCTTCCCTACTAATGGAATGGAGCTATCATCCACCTTCCTAAGGGCTCTTAAAATTTTCCCTAAAACAGGGGCAGGCAGAACAATGATAACTAGATGAATGCCAGCAGAGCTCTCTCAAAATCAGGGCTAGATTTAAAATTTGGAAGAACAAAGAGGTCTTTGTTTCTGACCATTGTTTTTTTAGCTAGTGGATGGATAATATACTCAGGGCAACCGATTACCCTCAGTCTACATACCTGCAAGTCCCTGAGACACAGGCAAAAGGACAGAATAAATTATCCTGTAAAAAGTCATTTCCCTTTAGGAAAGGTTAAAAGACCCCCAGTAACTTAGAAAAATGAAGTCCTTTTCATGACTTTTATGTTCTCTTTATTTTAAGCTTTAAAAAAAATTGTTTATTACTACAAATATAATCTATATTTATTATAGAAAAATTAGAAAATTCAGATAACCCAAATAGAAAAATAGTAACTACTAGAACTTATATTGTGAATGGATAATACTGTTAAATTTTGTGGTTATTTTTTGATGTTCTGGAATATTCATCAGATCCTTAAGTTTTGGAAGGGATTGGAGACTGTGAAAGGTTCAATGGTTACGTGAGTTTACTGAATAATATTTATAATAAATGAACACATTTCTGGAGCAACTGTGGGAAAAAATCAAGGTCTGTTATTTTTATAATATCAACATGTTTTTACTAATTCTTTTACACAAGACTATGATCTAGTCTATAGCTTTACTAGTCTTTGCCAACTCTGTGTCTGATTCACAAGACACTGGTTATGGGTACCTACAATTGTACAATACACACACATACATATATTTTAAGACTTTTTAAATCTACATCTAGACCTGGCATTGTCAACAATGTTTGGCAATGCCAGGAGACATTTTTCATTGTCATGAGTGGGGGTGGGAGTGCTGATGTTATTTAGTGTGTAGAATCCAGCCATGCTGCTAAGGATCCCACAATGGATAGGACAGCTCTCCCCAATAAAGAATTATCTGTTCTAAAATGTCAAAAGTGTCAAGGGTAAGAAAATCCTAGCTAGACAGAGTTTAATACCTTATATTTAATCTCTACTTACAGTTGCTTGCAAGATTGCTTAATGCTAAGCAGAAAACTTAGTCTTATTTACTTCCCAAAGGAAGATACTCTGTCATTTTATGGTAGGTAACATATTTCTGGATTTAGTGTAGCTCTTTGATTTTACACTTGAAAAGCCTCTAGGAGGACTTTGTGTTGTTTCATTTTGACTTGTGCTTGGTTACATTATGTCTGTGTGACATGACATGCTTTTAGTTCTCTTTGGGTTAAGAAGAGAGCTTTTACCAGCAGCCCTTTTCTAGGCTAACAGTAGCAAAACTACACTTCTTACTGATTCCTTACTCATCTTTCTCTTTATATATCTTGATGTTAAATGTGAAACTAAACCAAATTGAAGGGCATAGAGAAAGAACAAAGTGTAAGAGGAGAACCAATATAATGTGTTATCCAGAAACCAAAAGAGATAAAATATTTGCTTATCTTGAGTGGGATGATGAAAAATTTAAGTTTACTAAAATCTCATCAGTATAAGTAAATGCAGAGCTGTTCATCTTTATGTTACATACCAAACACAAGTGGGATTTTTAACTCCATTAAGTTCCAGATAGGCATTTTCTTTAACAAATGATTTCAGTGATTTAAATAAGTGTACTTGAATTCTCAAAGGTGGAGTATCACAAGCAATGACAGAACCAGTAACTAGGGGGACCAAGGGAAATATTTTTAAGACCAAATATAAGCAGGTTCTATATAGCTCAAAGGGGACCATTTAGTTAGCCCTGAAATTTAAAAAAACAAAAAACAAAATAAAAGATTTAGTGTAATCATGCCGTGGATATTCACAATGCATTTGCATTTTTCCTTTGTATCTTAAGTCTCAAGGCATGTAGCATCACTATTGAATGGCAAACAGAATTAATGTTTATTGTTAATGAGCAACGTGACAAAATAATTCAGACAAGACAGGGTATAGGTTTTCAGTATTTGTCTTAGAATTCATCTTGATCCCTTGTACAAAATGGATTGGAAAATATGTACTTTATCCTACCCACAAAAATTTCATAGACTTAGAACATTGGCTGATATTAAATGGAATGGCTTTGCTGCTGATGAGAGACAGTGTGGCATCCAAAGAAACTTTTTTTTTTAAACTTTATAATAACTGAGCAACAATTAAAGAGTACTCAATTTTCAGTCTATACTTTCACATTTATATAGGAATCTATGTCCTACCTATCTTGTTTTACTTTTGCTTCTGGTCTTGATTTTCTCCTTTATCTCTACTTTTTTTGTCCCACATTGTGGACCAGAATATAAGCACTAGTTCAACCAACCACTTACTGAGCAGAGAAAAGAATAGATGTCAAATCAGCAAGCCATCAGAACCTATCATTAATTCTTCCTAGGCTGCCATTGACTCAGGCCCAGGTCTATAATCAATGTTCTCCCTCAATTCTTGATAATGTAAAAAGAGTAAGAACTTTAGAGTAAATGCTCTGGTTAAATATCACAATAATAACACAATATTAACTGGTTTATAACAAGCAACCTGAGGTGCTCAGTGAAAGTGTAGATCCATGGACCATCCGCCAAATATTCTGAAGCACCAGCTCTGAGGCGGCAGTCCAGGAATCTGGATTTTAACAGGAAGTTCATGTATGACCCTTGAGAAACACATGAAAGGGTTTATAATGCTGGCTGTGGAATGAAACTTGAATTGTGGTCTTAGTTCTAATGCTGACTCTGTAGCATTGCAGAAGTTACATAACCTAGCTAAGCTTTATTTTGTCATCTATACCACGGGAGTAACAGTATCTACCTCTTTTATTTATTCTTAATATTAAAATATTCATTTGAAAGACCTGACACATAATTAGTACATAATAAATGGCATAACGTTAGCAGTAATAACGCTTATCATCTACATTAGCATCATCACCACTCTGTCCCCATTAACTCCTGTACACTCATTTTAGGGGAACATAGCAGTTCTAGAGGAAATAATGAGAAACCTTTAGATATATATATGTGTGTGTGTGTGTGTGTGTGTATCTATATATATATATATATATATATATATATTATATATATATAAAATATATATACACACATATATTTTTTATTTTATTTTATTTTTTTTTACTTTAGAAAGCCTAACTAAAGTCAAATGCATTGCAATAAGAGCACGTGTGCTAAGTTATCATTAAGTTGTTTTGCTTTTGGCAAGAAATCTGCAGCTCCGTGTGGTTATTCTCTCATGCTGCTCAGAGGCAATACTTGGCTCTTTTATATGTCTTTTTTAAGGACAAACCAATTAATTATAATTTAATGCATGTAATTTGATTCATTGATAATATTAAAAATATGGAAACAATAGTGCACATATTGCTCGTTGATTTCCTTGTTGAATAATTTATACAGTTAAATGTTGACATATTTTGACATAAAGGATCGGGATGCCTTATAAATATACAGGCAGTACAATGTAATATGTTGGGCAAGTTGGGGTACAATAAATAAACTTATTTTTAAAACGTATTATCTAAATTCAGAAACCTTTAAACATGAAGGAAAGGAAACAAGGGCTTTGCTCAGATTTTCTGCATTGAATGAAGACTTCCTCTACTTCATCGAACAATGGGAATAATGACTACAGCATCACATTTCCATATTTTACGCTGTACTATGAGAAGTGCAAACTGTGATATTCTAGACTCAGAAAAACACATTACTGTGATTTCAGGCCCATAACAGTCATGGGCAAATGCATGGCAATATTCAATCTTACGTGGCATAGAACCCTTGCTACCATTTATATATACATTGGCATATTAACACTGAATATCGATTTCAATTACATGCACGTAGGACTCCTCCAATTAATAAGAGAGCAGGTTTCACCAAATAGTGCCAAGTGTAAACACTACATGTATTTCAAATAGAAAGATGCACATAATGGAATCTTACAAATACTAATTGGCTTATATTAACAGGTTCATGAATGATAATATTCCTAATAAGCTAATATTAGAATAAAATCCCAAGTACGCCAATAAACCTGCTGCTGGAATTACTTAATGTGCTTTTATGCAAGGAGCATGTGGTTTTAATTTAGATTCTGTTGACACAGCAGATTGTTATAACTCCAATAGTTGTGCATGATGCTACCCCCAACAGATAACAATGGGGGCAGGTCAGATCGTCAGGCTTTGTCTCTAATTAGCACTAAAAACGCACACTTCCAACGACAGCAGAGAAAGATTCAACCTTGCTAAATTAGAGTTGCTGAAGGGAGGGCAAATGAAGGTCTATTTGCAGAGGGAGGACACCAATTATGCAGTGATCAAAAGGTACCCACGTTGGGGTGCCACACCTACCACTGAAATGTAATGTATCAAGTCAACCCCCAGTGCTGTACCCCTGCAGACGGAGTTTTCATTCTCTTCTTGAAATCTCTTTTCCCTCCCTCACCCCAAAAAAGTGCTAGGTTACCTTTCTCGCAGTGGCTTCCTGTGAATCCAGATGGGCAGACACATTTGTTGGGAGCCACGCATGTTCCACCGTATCTGCAGCCTTCTTCACAGAACGCTGTTGCAAAAGAATGAGGGATTTCACTTAGATAAAATGGCAGTAAGAAAATTCATGGCAAAAAGCATAAGGGATTCTTTCTTTGTTGCACAAGGAACATATATCACTGTGGACATATTTTAAAAATTTGGTACCCAAAAAGATGAATGGCATAATACCTATTTCACTGAGACCAATTGAAATAATGGATAAAAAATATTTAGCATGGGGCTGCCATGTGCTGAATGGTAACTGTATGAATAGGTATTACTGTTGCTTCTATTATTACTATTATTATTATTATTGATACATTTGAAATCAAATAGAATAAACTGAATAACTGGAAAGGATAGGGTTGAGATAAAGGCAAAGGCATTTTAAATACTATTTTGTAACTACATTTTTCTCTAAACATCTTTTATTATAATAAAAAACTTTTCCACATTGATTTTAAAAGATTTGGGTCAATATAATATTTGACAGCATAATAAATTTAACTAACCACTTATTTTTGAATATTTAAGATGTTTCCAGTATTTTCTATGATAAAAACAATGCCTTGTCTGTATAGCTCGACTGTTTAGCATACCCAAAGTTATTCCTTTAGGGAAAATGCCTCTGTGAAAATAAGTTTCAGAGGGTATGGAGTTTAAACTATTTGCTGAGAATCGCAACATTATCCTGACTTCATCTCAGTACTACTTTCCTAGGCTTCCCAGAGTACGTTAGCCTCCCTCATTACATGATAGAATTGCATAGCATAGCTCCATACATCTCTCCTTTGCAGTATTCAATATACTCGTTCATTTACATATAATTGATTATCATTTCCTGTCTCATCCACTGGACTGAAAGGCTCATGAGGACAAATGCCATGATTCTTTTCTCTGCCCATTGTACCATAACCTTAGTATAGGAGCACATAGTAGGTGCTCAAAAAAATCCTTGCTGGATGAATGAATTTATATTCTGCAGGCTATTCTGACAGAAAAAAACTTTTCCCTTAACGATTCTGCAACACTTCCATCCAGAATAATTTATTATCCAATCTTGCTGGATATCCAATAATTTAGTGTACTAACGTTGCAAAATTTCTCATTAGCGAAGATGATTGCAACTTGCTAACCCAGAGTTTCTTTTATCCACATGAGAGGTAGGTGAAACATTTTTAAATATATAATTACAGCTAGAAAATGTCATGGTTATAGTTTGCCATCACCACATAAATAATATGGGTCTAACTTTAAAAAGCTACATAACGTCTTCAGATAGTTGAACACTAGTTCAAGTTCATAAAAATTCTCACAATATTGTCATTTTCCACATCATTTAATATCCACTGTATAATTCAACATTTCAGAACTTAGCAATTAATTGTGAGTTTCTTTGCTTCTGCCAGAGAGACAGCATGTACCTTGGAATTTGAAAGAAACATTTTCTCTTTTCAGCATCTTAGTACCCTGAGCCTGTGCAAAAAAAGATTTAGACAATATATGCCTTGGGATGTTCATCACAAAAAAACAAAATATAGAGAAATGTATGAATACAAACTTCTTCTTGTTCCCCAAGTCATACTTTGTGGACTCTGGTAGCTGACATTTCAAGTAAGATATTGAAAGCGTAGGTCCACATCAAAATTAATAACAGAACACTAAACAGTACACTTTCCATCTGTCATCTAAAAATGACAGATGGAAAGCTGTTGAGGAAAGTTTCAAGTGCCACCAAAAGAAGGCTCGGGGTTGGAAGCAAAAATTTCAGCTTGGGTTTCTTTAGCCAAATAGTCAAACAGTACTTGACCTAGGTTTGTGTGTGTGCGCGCGTGCGCGCATGCACGCGCACACACACACACGCACACGCACACATACAGATCTGTAGACCTGGTTAGGAGACTCAGTGTTGTTTCATGATACATGTGTGCTCTTGATTTACTCACCCCTTAAATGCAAATGATAAAAGGAGGTTTTTGAAGAAAGCATGAGATGCTTGTGATGTTCTAAGAATGTACAGATGTACATTTGTGATGTTCTAAGAATGTACATAATAAATAGGGTGCTATGAGGACGAAATGAGTTAATACGTGTAAGGGACTTAAAACAGTATTTGATGCACAGTGTCATACAAGTGTTTTGTTAAATAAAATTGATAGATAGCAATATCATTATGACTGTGCAGAATGGACCAGGAACAAATGGTCTAATACCCAAACAAATAAACCCATCTATAAGGTGTTCAGCTTCACAAGGTAGGTCATTATTACCTCATGATGTATGCCTGATTTAGTTTCTACTAAGAGTACCAGTAGCCCTTATTGTGGAACTATTAGATATGTGTTATTGTTTCTCCTATAAAAATGGGGAAATTGGGGTTCAGAAATCAAGTGGCCCATCTAAGGCTACACAGGTAGGAGTAGCAGAGCCAAGATTCAAGTAAATACTTCTTTGCCTTCAAAGTCTTACCTCCTCTTTTTATATTACAGTGCAAGGTTATCTGTATTCTGTTATTCACATGGGCAGGTTTCTTCCTTTTTTGAATAGTTCCATTAGAGCTAATCGAACTGACTACAAATTGTAAGAAAAGCATATATGTCCAAATTGCACATGTGGTTTTAAAGAAGGCAGGTAAGCAGCTGTATAAGTGCCTACCTATAATCTAATCTCCATTTTTGTCTGAGCCTAGCCTCATGTGACCCAACATGCACATATTATTTTTAATGGAATTTATCTGGAGTAAAGAAAATATTCATTGCCTATCTGAACCTTAGGTCATATGACAACTTAATTTCAAAAACAAAAACAAACAAACAAAACACACACACAAAAAAAAAAAATTAAGAAGGAGCATGTCATCTAAAACTTAAGCTACTATGGGGACATCTAGATCAATGCAAGTTTTCTTTGACTATCTCATAAAATATCAAAATATACTGCTGTGCCCCAGTCTAGAGATTGCAGATAGATTATTTATATCTGGATAGGGCCTTCTTAACTATAAACCTAGAATTTCAAAGAAAAGGACTCCGATACTCAGAGGACCTGTAATCTGCACAGCATTGCTTAGTTGATGGCAGAACCAAACCAAGAAGCCATGTTACCATGGCTTTCTAGCTTATGAGAGAATGGGATGAGGATAGAAACTACATGGTCCAAATACTTGCACTATCTTTATTAACTGTGACCCACCACAAACATTTCACCCCTCTGGACCTCAGTTTTCTCAAGAGTGAAGCGGTAATGATAGTAATGATAAGAGACATGCTATGCAGGTTACATTCAATGGCCAACATAAATGGCCCAGCACAGGACACTGCCAGTGGAATGTGCTCGAAAAGGAGGTATGGTTTTTGTTATGTATCACCAGGCTCCGCTTCTCCGAATAACAACACTACTGTACACCATTTTCTGTTCTAGATGCCGGGTATGCAGCAGTGAATTAGGAAAGATCCCTGTGCTATGGAGCTTATTCTTTAGTGCGGGCTCATTATCACTCCTTGCTGGACTTGATGTCCTTAGTAGCATCATGTAGTTTGCCGTAGAACTTGGAATCACAGCTCCATTGCAAACTCAGAAAAACTCAGGCATTATGAGAATGTTGTTCCTTTGTCAACCACTTTCCAGATTCTCAAGAACAGCATCAACAGATCATAGGTGTACAATGAGACTACACCCCCTGAATCTGTCCTTATAGAACCATTTGCTATTCACTTACTACCCTGACAGAGATGTTGGATTGGGTCCACTCTAAAACGGTATGATTTCTATTTTTGAAAGGACTCTTTCTATTGTACAAGAAAAATAAAATCACACAACTCCAAATTGAGGGAGAGGTAATCCACAGAAGGATTGCTTGTTTATGTTCAAAATTTCTCAGCATGTGAAATAAACATGGATGTTAAGGGGAACAAAGTAAGGAGGAGGTTTGTACATGTATCACCACCATGTGCTCAATTTGACCAAAATTGTTTTACACTAATAAAAAATTAATAGCCCTTCGAGCTCTATATCCACTTCAGAGGATCCTCTCAAAGTTTTACTGGCATATATTTAGTTCCAAGGGACACCTGGTATCCTGACAAAATAAAGAATCAAAGTTACAGCACCATCTGTTAGAAGAAAATCCTTCTCTTGCATCCTGGTTTCCATGAGGAAGCATTTTTCTTAAGATCATTTCTGACCTCTCTTGGCAGCTTTGTTCATTCCACCCTTGGGGAGGTTGAGGAATTTGTTTTATTGATAAATTTGGGAAAATATATTTATCAGAATGATGCTTCTAAGATGGGAGAAGCAGGAAGATGGGCTGGAAAGCATCTTATGATTAGGAATAGGTCATTGTTACATTTCTCGTTTACTTGGGATAGTGAGTTACTAGGTATAAATTAACTTGGTGTAATTGCTAAAATAACTATAAAGATTTCAAATGAAATAAATAAAAGCTGGTCACCATGGATAATTGTTACAGGGTGTCATGAACAAAAGATTGTAATTAATTTGATTATATGCACCTACCATGCAAAGGGGGGTGTTATTTGAAATCTCGTCATGCTCAGCAACACTCCAAGCCCACCCGACTTCTTTCTTGGGAATGAGCCGCCTTCAGACAGTATCAATTTTCCCTACCTTCCTAATAATACCTTCCCCTCTGGCACTTGGTGGAAAGTCAGCCTTATTCTGGGTTCATTCTTAGCAAACTAGCTTGGCTCACAGACCTAAACTCATGTTTTCCCATCCTGCTCTTTTAATAACAAAGGTGATACCAATGCCTTCATGTTTGTGTTTTGGTTTAATTCCTTACTTTATTCACAAATGATATTTACCAAAGGGCCCCTCAAATATTTTGGTTGCTACAAGGTGGAGTGTGGAGTCAGTGTGCTACTGGCATTTGGTGGGCAGAGGACAGGAGTGTTGCTCAACATCCTATAATGCACTGGATGGCCCTGAATAACAAAGAATTATCTGACCCCAAATGTCCACGTTGTTGAGGCTGAGAACCTCTGCTCCAGCTTTATACAATGAAGTCTACTGGGTATCTCCAGGAACAAAATTATTTTATTTGAATCCCTTTTTCAATCTACCCCCACCTTGCTTCAAAAAACATTTTAAAATATAGAGAAAAAGTAAGAATGAAAATCATCCAGATGGTTAGTCTGATATATAGAACCAAACATCCAGAAGCCTGCAATTACCCTTTTCTTGTCATCATTCTGGCCTGAAGCAAACGATATACTGCCTAATTTAATAATTATTGCCCCCCAAATCACCTTCAACCCTATCACTTACTACAGGTGTGTTTATCCACAGCTCTAATAGCCTTTCCCAGTTTCCTTTTTAACAACAATAATGATGACAGTAATGGTAAATTTCATTTACTGAACACCTACTAAGTGTTGTATAGACAGAATATTCCATTTCGTTCCTACAGCAATTCTGTGCATTAGTCACATTGTCCTCTTTGTCAGAAGAAAAACCTGGCTTAGAGAAGTTAAATAAGTCATCGAAGGTCACTCTGCTGTGAAGTGGCTTCCCGGGTTTCAAACTAGGAGTCTTCACCCCATCACTAAGTCATTTCCATTAAGGCTTGGCCACCTACTGTGAGCCGAGAATGTGCTGGGCGCTGAGAAGTCTACAGCTAGGCAGGCAATGGTCCTCAGTCCCAAGAAGCTCACCATCAGGTAGCAAAGAGTGGCAGGCATAAAACCAAGCGTAACAAAATGTGACAAATGCTGTTGTAGCAGTATGAATAAAACGCTGAGAGACCACAGAGGAGAACATGATTAACGCTGCCTTGTGACTGAGGCAAAGCTTTGCAACAGTGCTGGCAGCTGAGCTGAGCCCAGAAGAATGAATAGGATTGTTGCCATGCAGAGCAGCACAGGACAAGGGATAGTGCAGGCCAAGATTTTGTCCTGCGGAAAGGTACTGAATAGGAGAAGAAAATGAAGAGGTGTTTATAACTCACATCGAGGTTAGAGACTGCACATTAGAAGGGAAGTCAGCAAGCCATGCAGGGGAGGAGGAGCATTTTAGAATGTGCGACCCATGTTCTCCGTCTTCCCATCTCCATCCACTTCCCGGGTGCGCGGTTATCCTACAGCATAGTAGTATACTGCCTGGATATCTACTTATAGACTTTTCTTTTGTTCTGTCCATTATTCTAGTTTGTTGAAGACAGTGCTCTGCTAATCCTTTTTTATTATACCAAATGGTAAGAAATATATTTAAATCAGAAATCTTCACATACACACATAGGCAACCAGAATTATAAAATTCCTCTTAGTTATGCACTCTGATATTTTCCAATGTATTGCCTTCCATCGTATCGCCTTCCATTGCGTTGCATGTATTCTATTCACTGTGTTGTATTCTATATCATTTATAGAATGCAGCTATTGTGATGTGACCTACTTTCACAAACCACTAAACCTGCAGTTTAAACTGTGTGCTTGTTTCACACATTCTAGGTCATTGTCATATTCTTCTAGTCCACAGCATTCTGTGATAGGATGGGGGCACAGAGTCACTTTAGATTAATCTTGACATTTTCAAAGAGAGATGTTGATTCAAGCTGTAGAAAGACTGATACGATAGGAAAAGGTCTACAAGGGCTATTTTCCATGGATGTGGTTGCAACGGAAACCATATATCTGGCAAAGTCAAAATATTTACTATCTAGGTAGGCCTTTATAGATGATCTCTATTACAGAGGATGACCCAAATGGGGGTGGCATTGGTTGAGGGGGGAGGTAATTCATCCTTTTGCTTTATTTTTGGAGAATATATATATTTCTCTAACTGTGAAATTCTGAAGGACCAGAATTATATTTTTTTGCAACCCTTCAGTTCTATCATCTTGAATGCTAGCGATACTAAATCCATATTTGCTGATAAGAATAAATTAATTATACAGAGAAAATAAGAAGTTTGAGAAGACAGTCTTGTGTATAAAACTACCTATATCATGAAATCTGAAATAAGAATATGACATGTAGTTTTCCAGTCAGATCAACTCAGATTTAAAAATTGATCAAGCATCTACTATGTGCTACACACTAGATACTTTAATAAGATATGATCCCTGTTCTCTGGAAACTGAGAAACTAATACAATGGTTCTTCCTGAAGGCAATTTCCCCCCAGGGGACATTTGGCAATGGCTAGAGTCATTTTTAATGTCACAGCTGTGCCAGTTACTGGTGGCCTTACTGGTGGGTAGAGACCAAGGATGCTGCTCAACATCCTACAATGCACAGGACAGCCCACAGCAAAGAATCATTCAGCCCAAAACTTCAACAGTGCCAAAGCTGAGAAAAGACAGGCAGTCCTTTACTCAGTCATTCAAAAAATAGTTATCAAGCAGCCTCTGTACCAAGCATCATCTTGAAAACCAAGGCTCACACAGAACAGCTAAAAATATTTCAACACATGGATTTATATTCTACCAGGAAGATACCGAATAACAAAACAAGTGTGTAAGTGATAAAGTGAGATGATAATAAACGATATGGTAAAAAATAGAGCAGACCAGGACAGGGACTATGCCAGTGGGAAGGTAGTAATTAAATAGGATCATCATGAAAGGCCTCACTGAGAAGGTGGCATTTGAGTGAAGACCCAAAGGGAACAATAAGTGAGGCAGGCAGATATCAAACAGAAGAGCCAGGCAGAGGTTACAGCAAGTGCAAAGGCCTTGAGGGGTGAAGTGTGCAGACCACATCGTACCTTGTAGATCCTAGCAATGCTGTCTGCACCTGGTGTAGAGGAGGCAGAGAGGAGGAAAGGATTATTCCTGCTTGGAAGTCAAGAAGAGCTCCACCGAGGAGCCAAGACCTGAGCTGAATCAGAAAAATAGTGACCAGGCAGATTGGGGCCAAGGATGCCGGAGTAAGGGGGCAGGAACAGCATGAGCAAAGGTACAGAGGCCTGGAGCACTGCTGGCTAGGACTGAAAGTGGCTTCCGCTGGCTGCAAGCTATGCGGAGAGGAAGGAGGGGCAGTGACCTGAGCTGGTGTCTTACACACCCAAGCTTTGGGCTATTTTACAGGAGATACTTCTCTGCCTTTCTCACCAGGGACCCACCCGTCTTATGAAGAAGGATTTAGGACTGCCAACCTTGTCTTATGTTTCCACAATTTCTACTTCATTCAGAATAAGAGTGGTGGCTTTTTCCTAGGAAGGTGGAGTCCAAATGTTGACTATGAATCAGTTTTTATTATAAGTTTAATATTGCTACAGTGTATAAATGGAACAATCATATAAGAGAAAGAGCAATGCAACAGGAAATTTCTAAGAACTTGGGAGTGAGGACTATTCAGCCTTAATGTTGTGTGGCTGGGTTTGGGGGTCGATCACTGGCACATATCCAGGCAACCTGGCACCTGGATAATTCTCCCCCACAGACCTATGTGAGCAGTTAAGAGCACAACTCTGGGAACAGAGACCTAGATTCCAGGCATGGTTCCAGCCCTGATTAGCTGGCTAGGCTTTTTGCTAGCTTTATTTAGATATAACTGACATATAACATTTTGTAAGTTTAAGGTGTACAACATGTTGATTTGATACCTTTACCAGTATATACTGCAAAATGACTACCACCATGACTGATTTTGGAAATTTGTTTAATCTCCTTGAGCATCAAATCCCTAATCTGTATAATTAGGTCAATAAGAGAACCTATGCCATGCAAGTATTACCAGGATTCAATAGGGGAGTGCATGTCAAGTACTTGGCATAGTGTTTCCACACAGTAAGTGCTCACTAAATGTTAGTTCATCTTAAATCAATCGTCTTCTTTCTCTCCAGGTTAATTCATATTTGGGTTTAGTGTAGCATTAGTGTAGCATTTCCTTCTCAAATATCAAAATCCTTTGCAGCCTGCCTTCCCTAACTGATGCCCAAATCGATGCCAGAGTTTGAGAGCTTGGTGAGCAGTGGCATCAATTGCGAAGAAAATGTTGAAGGATTAAGGCCAAAACCTAAGAAGAGGAACAGAATGAGAGATGGTGTTCACGTTTCCAAAAGCAAAATTCATGAAGTTAGGTCAGGACTCTCTATGATGTAAAAGCTAAGGCAGTGGTCAAATTACATCTTTGCAACAAAAGCTCTGAAAGCAATTCAGAATTTGGTGTTCAACAATTACCAGCAGCACTAAGAAATGGGAGTCTGAAAGTGCTATCTGTGCAAAGCAGTTGAGGAGACAGCCCGGGGTGAGCAGGTCAGAAGGTGTCTGCTGCACTGCTATATTGGAGCCAACACATAAATTACCCCTGGAGGTCACAGCCTAGAGACTTTGAAGGAATAAATCTCAGCAAGTTTGCAGAGGGAAAAGCTTCCTACAATTTTCTATAACTACATGGAATTAGATGGTAAATCTGGAGTGAGATATGAATGCGAGCCGCAGTGATCGTAGCTGGGTAATTTGGATGAACCAGAGTTCTAGACAAGGCGTTGTTCACCATTTTCATGCTGAAAGCTGAGCAACTTCTCAGACTTGTAAAGCATTTGGTGCTTTTGTTTAAAAAAGTGCTTCACAAGAATCTTAAAAGGTAATTTGTAATGATACTTTCACTCTGTAGTAAATGGGGAAACTGAGAGGGGAGAAGTTAGATGACTTGCCCAAGAGAGAGTTAATTATGAAGCAGAGACTAAGAATTCCAGGCTCCAGGATTCTGATAGCATCAAGTTCCTGAGAAGCAATGCCAACTTCACCCAGTGGGAGGAAGCTGGTTTAAGGTTTTTTAAAAGTAGGAAGGAAAGGAGAGGAGGTAGAAATAAGGGAGGAGAGAAAAATGAAAGGAAAAAAGAGCATAGGAAAGAAAAAGGGTTAGTAATTAGACACTGTAGCAAATACTGCCCACCCCCACCTTTTCAATACCTAACACAGACAGGCACACCTAGGCTGTTAGATGACAGACTCTGGGACATGCGGAGCCTCAGGTTTGCAAATCTCAGGTCTGCCTTTTTCTAACTCTGTAGCCTGGAGCTAATCTAGAAACATCTAGAAATCTTATTTCCTCATAACAAAGTGGGAAGTAAAAACAGCACTTTTTTTTTTTTTTTTTTTTTGAGGGCAGTGTCACTGGCCCTCATATGTGGGACCCGAACCGGGGCCGCTGGCTTCCCAACCAGCGCTTAACCACCTGCACCACTCAGCCGGCCCAAAATAGCACTTTCTTTATATGGTTGCTAATGAGGAAAAAAGGTTACTGCAGGTGCAACACTTAGTTCCAGGCACTCAAAAGATATTAGTCATTATTGGCATTATTACTATTATTAGTTATAAACTCACACACATGGTGGGAAACCCATCTGGGAAAAAATACACTGATGTGGGGAACGAAAAGGAAAACACACCCTAACTCACAGGGTTATTAGGCTGTCATTTGCATCTTGTTAAAGATGTACTATGTCTCAATTCCTTGAAGGTCCAAACCAAGGAATTCAGAGCTAGCATTATTAATTATCATGTTGTAGAATGCAAAGAATTCCAAAGAGCTCTGTTTGCTGGAGGAATCAAAACCATATATTTGACCTTTCTCTGGCTGCCTTCAAAGTTAAAAGCCAGGGTCCTGGTACGTGAGCATGTCTGATTAATGGCTGCTTTCATGCTGCATACACCCGCTGGGCCTTGAGCCTTCACCACTGCCCAGGTATCTGTCTTTCTAGATGTTTAACCATATCTCATCTATAACATGAGCTGCTCTCATTCTTGAGCTAATGTTATTTTTGAAATATCTAGGCTCAAGGCCCTCCAAATGTATTTCTAATTTATAGGCAGCATGGTGGAGGGGGAAAAAAAAAGGCATAGTCCCTAGAATGAGAGCCACCTGGATTAAATCATGAGCTGTGTGACCTTCAGCAAGTTACTCACCTTTTCTGAGCCTCGGTTTGCTGACTTGTGAAACAGAGACACAAATGGCTCTTCTTTAAGTTTGGGATGAAGGTTAAATGACAGGATAATGAGGAAAGCAAGGGGCATGGAGCCTGATACATCACCTCCCTCTCCGGATTTGTCCCTTGCTGGTTCCACCAGCAGCCTTATCCCCCCATGTAGAGTTCTCCAATCATTCTGAGCTTGTTTTTGCATCCACATGGTTATCCCACATGAGGCTGGCCAGGAGAGGATTAAGCAAGGCGCCCTGGATGACTATTTCCCAAGGGTGCTATAAAGGAGTTCTCATGGTGCCCATCTTTCTGCTCAGCTCGGGGGCTGTTCCCGGCTAAGACTCTCAGCTGGAAGGGAATCCTCTCATGGAGAGGATTTTAAAATACCTCCCTCATCTCCACAGTGGGCAGAGAACGCTGAATCTGATTAGTGTACTATGATCCCAGCAAAGAAACAACAGTTACAGAGTACCAGGGACAGAGGGACAGACAGACAGGGCATGTCACAGGCCCAGCCAGAGTCTGCAGAGTCCCCAGGGGAGAAGCAAAGCCTCCCAAGGAAATCATTTGATACCATTTGGCCTCAAGGACTATATTCTTTCCCATATATAAGAGAAAAAAGAAAGAAACTCAAGTAAAAAAAAGTACTTTGCAATATAAACACCACTGAACAGGATCCAGAATGAATTGAATCTATTATTTAAAGCTACAATGATTAAGGGCCATCTTTGATTTTTTTTTTTGTTTGCGTATTTGTTTATTATTTTTTTGAGAAGGAATGTGGGATTAATATCAGAACACACTGCAGGCCATAGGAATCTGTGTTCTATAATACTACACTTAAAATTTATTTAGTATTATAATGAAGCATGGGTTTAACAATTCTCATCAAACATTTTCATTTTATAAAGTTCTCAGCTAGAAAAATCTAACACTTTTTCATCCATTGAACTATCAATTGAAATTCTACTATGCACCAACTACTCTGCTAGGCAGTTAACATATAACAATGATCAGAGCATATAAGGTCTCTGATGTTATAAAGCTTACCTTTCAGTAAAGGAAAAACAAACAACAAACAAATAAAAGTACAAAAAAATTCAGATAACAGTAAGTGCTATGGGGAAAACTAAAGCAGAGTAAGGGAGGGAAGTATTCAGAGAAGGGTTACTATTTACTTACAGTAATCCTTGGAAGGCCTAATAATAACATTTGAACAGAAACAAAAAGCATGACAGAGAGGAGACCATGCAGATATTAGGGTGATGAGTGTTTCGGACAAAGGGTACAGTTCTGGGCAAAGGTCCTGACATGAGGCTATACCTAGCATGTCCAGGAAATGCAAAGTGTCCAGTTGAGGCAGGAAGTGAGTCATAGGAGAGGGCAATGGAAAGCTCATAGAAGGTCAATTTTCCTAGGGTCTTTACGACCCTTACGGACTTTGGATTTTTTGCCCTGAAAGAAATTAAAACCATTGGAATGTTTTGTGCTAAAGAGTGACATAATGTTACTTCAGTTTTAACAGGATCTTTCTGGCTGCTGTGTTGAGGAAAACACAGTGTGGGTGGGTCAGGCAATAGTGAAAGCAGATCAATTAAATGGCTATCACAATAATTCAAGTAAGAATAATCCCCTCAACCAGTGCTATAGAAGTGGAGATATGAGAGAAGTCAATGATTTCTCCAATATCTATGGACCAGACAGACTCTGCATAGTAGAGGTAATATTTGTCAAGAAGCGACATAACCAGGTAAGCAGCATGGCACTTGCCCTTCTCCAACAGAATTAGGAATTAAGGAGGCTTTTTTTCTGGCATGTATTTTCTCTGCCTGTAATTCTTTTCCTCATTGGTTAAGTTGGGTAACTCCTGCTTGGCCTCCAAATCCTAGCTGAAATCTGGCCTGCATTAGTTTCTGATGGCTGCCATAGCAAATTACCACAGATGGGGTGGCTTCAAACAATCAGAATTATTCTACAGTCTGAAAGTAAGGTGTTGTCAGAGTTCATTTCTTCTAGAGGCTCTGAGGGAGAAGCCATTCCACACCTCTCTCCTAGCTTCTGATGGCTGACAGCAATTCTTGGCATTCCTTGGCTTACAGCTTCCTAAATCCAATCCCTGCTCTCATCTTCATATTGCCTTCCCCATTTGCCTCTGTGTCAAATCTCCCTCTCATTTCTTTTTTAATAGCACCAAGCTAAATCCAGATTGATATCACCTCAGCATACTTAACTAGCTCTTCAAAGACACTATTTCCAAATAAGGTAACATTCACAGGTACTGGGAGTTAGGACTTGGACATATCTTTTTGGGGGCCATTATTTCACCCACTATCTGTCCCCTCCTTTATTCCTCCTGTGGAGTAAAAAGGGGTGCAGTAGTAAATCATAAATTCCTAACTGGGTAGGTCATGGTGGGTAATCATGCCCCAAGACTATAATTTCTTTAGTGAAAGGTTTAAGTCAGCTCTGTCCATTGTTGTGCATCTAGGTTAAAAAAAAACCTCTGAAATGCAAGAGCTAATACCCCTCAAAGGTATAATGGTCCTCAAGAGAGCCTATAATCTTAGCTATCCTGTAATCCAATCCCCACCTTGCTTTTCTCCCACCTCCAGGTAATCTTCCTTATGTTCCCTCCTTAATTTCAAATGCATAAAACAAATTGCAAAATGGTTATTCTCCACAGCATTTGAGATCTTGCTTCCCAGCAATTGCCATTAGTTTGGGCTCAAATAAACTCCTATAAAAATTCTCCATAGGTTTCAATGTTTCTTATGACCACTCCCCTCTTGCACACTTTATCACAGCACTTACACACTGTCCTCTAATTTATTCTTACTGATCTGTCTAACCTACTAGATTGGAGCTTCTCAAACATATAGACCATGCCTTCCATCACTCTTTCTCCAGTTCCAAACAAATAATACATACTCAATTGCTCCTTGTTGAATAAATTAATTACAGATCATAGAGTAGACTTAATGAAACCAACAAAAGATTCAGCTGACTCTCTCCAGGTAGTTTAAACTTCTTATTATCATGACAAAAGATACCCAGATGTTTGCATCTGACATTGGCCTTGAACAAATGCTCTGGCTTCTATTTTCTTCTCCAACATAATAGAATATACAGTATAAATGAAATTATATACCTATGCATTGGGCAATAGAGAAAGATAATTCTTAACCATAAGAACAAAGGCATTGGTTCAATATTAGTGGGGGGTTTTTGTTTTTGTTTTTGTTTTTGCTCTTCAGTCTAGTTGTGGGGGACGTTGCTTCACTGGCCCATGTTGGTATCATCATTGCGCTCTTCCCGGATGAGGTAGATGGGTTGCCGGCCTCTGGATGGTCACTCACCGTGCCTATTGGCAGCTCACGCTGGCTGCCGGCCACTCACGCTGGCTGCCGGCCACTCACGCTGGCTGCCGGCCACTCACGCTGGCTGCAGGCCACTCACTGTAGCCTATGGCAGCCCACTGCAGCAGGGGCTGCAGCCTACACCATCGCCGGGGCTTGCACAGCCCAGCTCCAGGTGGAGCTGTTGTTAGCTGTAGAGGGCAGTGTCACTGGCCCTCATATGTGGGATCCGAACCGGGGCCTCTGGCATCCCAAAACCAGCGCTTAACCAATGCGCCACTCAGCCGGCCCAATATTAGTGTTTTTTAAACTTTTAAATTAAATCTATCTCAACAGCTAAATCATTTTCTTACTCTTTCATTAGCCATTCATGGTGTTATCATATTCCATTTCCTATTCTTCAAAAGTAGAAACAGGAACCTCCAACATCAAGAATGATAACACATCTAATAGTTATGTTCAAAAAAATTACTGGACTGGAGAAACAGTGTCAAAGCAGTGAACACGAGAGAAAACATCTACGTAACCAAATGAAGGGAGCTGAAATTATCATCCAAAAGTATGTATTGATTGTGTTAGGAAATCAGGGAAAAAGGGACATGAGGATCACTAGCTATAAAAGCTGAGAATTTGAAAACAATAGACAGGATAGAAAGGGAAGAGAGGTAGAGATCAGGGAACAGCAATAGATGCCATGTCAAAGATTAGAAGCAGGGAGGCAAGGATTGATGACATTCATCAACATGAAGATGAGAACACATGGAGAGAGAGGCTACAAGGTGATCTGGTCTCTCAGATCCCTGAGATCACAGTAGCAAGCTCCTGGTATGACTGTAGACATATCCCACAATGCCTATGTGATTTATAAAAGCTGCTGGCTATGTCAAGATAGCAGGTGAAAGGAGTAAGCCTTTACTTATTTCAAGAGCTGCATAGTAAAGGGTAATGACAATAATCTAGCAGATTGTGAACTATATAATAAAATGTCAATTCATGTATTGTTTTTTTATTAGTTGCATAGTGTGACACTGTAATCAGACAGAGTCCTCCTGAGGACACATTGACTAATCTAGGTCCTCAGGCTGATCTCACTACAGTGCAGCATCAAGCTAAACTGTGATCAATAACATACTGAAACCTACACCGTTTTGTTACACAAGTAGCAAACACAGAAAGGTATCGCTATTATCAAAGACAATGTAACATGTACTTTCCAAAACTTGAATGATTAAACTCAATCTTCATCTTTGGTTCACTGCTAAATAAAAAAGGGTAATATTTTACTGAGCAAATGCAATAGACTAAGATCTCTGCTTTTTTTTTTTTTTTTACTTTTCCCCCAAAAGAAAGGCATTTCAGAGTAACACAAAGCATTGTAGATACAAATACAACAAAAATAACCTGAGCACCATGAAACTCCAAAACCATTTTCAGCAAACTCTTGCAGTTTTTCATGCTGATAAAACTAAGGTACGTGCTTCCAATCCTTGCACATAGACTCAGGCAGGTGCTGGTGAATTACATTTCCCTGCAACTCTACAGACTATTCTTAAACATGTTAATGCTGCCAGTGCCTATAAAATAGCATCACTGATGAATGGTAAATTCCATCTCACCGAGTCACCTAAGCCATCGCACCTGCACGTCCTGCTTTCAAAACAAAAAGAATCTGTTCTTCACTGGGTTCTCTTAATTTTCATCTCAGAATTATGGGTCTAATACAACATCATCCCCATCAGTCCACACTAACACATGGTCACCAGATGTCCTTTTGTCCTCTCCTCTCCATTGCATCGCTGCTTATTCAGACACATGTCACTCCTTTGCTTAAAGACCTGAGAAACCTCTTCACCATCATCTGAAGAAGTCTTCCTTGGCATGCTGCATGACGCCATTCACCATCTGAGCCCACGCTGACTTTCCTTAAGTTTCTCTCCATGTCTTTCAATTTTTTACCTAATTCTACCTTAAACAAATTTCTCCCCTAGAACACTTGATGGTATTTCCCATGATTCTCCACCCTGTAATGCTCTTCCTCACTTATGAATTCATCCTTCAAGAGCTGCTTCAAAGGGCGTTTTTCTATAGGGATTTTCCCAGGCCCAGAGAAAATATTTCTTCTTGTTACCCCAAAACCTTTGCTGTCAGCACAGAAAAGTCTGCATATTTACTGTATCCAGACAGTACATTCTGCACTTAACACTGTTTATCTCCTTTAATCCCACCCCAAAATAATAAGGTAGATGCCATTATTACTTCAACATTATAAATAGGAAATAGTGGCTACAGAAGGAAAACATCTACTCAAATTTACATAGCTCTTGAGTTGTGGAGTGCCTGCCTGTCACATTTTTTTGAAATTACTGGTTTACATACAATTTATTACTATCCATGCTTACAAAAGAGCAAGAACCCTAAAATTCTCATTTTTTATTTTGCCCAGTACCTAGCACAGGGCCTAGTACATGTTTGATTAATAGACAGCATGTGTCTAATGACTGAATGAAAGGATGACAAATGCAAAGAACAACTTTGCTGTAACATGTATCCTATTTTTATATGTCATCTGTCCAAAGTCTTCACTGTGCTAAAGAAAGAGCACCAAGTCTTGGGAAAGAGTTGATCATATTTCTACCTCCTAATGTTACCCAAATGATTCAATCTAAGGAAAAATGTCTTATTCTAAACACACACACACACATACTCCAGAAGACATCTCAACCCAAGTTGCACAGTGATACTTTGCCCTGCTTCTGCACTCCCAGCCATATCGGGTCATTTTGATCCCACTTGCTCAGCCTCATCGCTGTTGGCTCTACCTGTCTGGGTTGTAAGCCTTTTCCTCCACTCCCTTTCCAGCTCTTACAAGCTTAGCCAGTTACCTCAAGTCAAACCTGGGCACTTCATCCAGACACGTCTTGTTCCCTGGGTTCCACATACTTCCACTGTCAGTGGAAAGCACTCGGTAAGCACTCTATATTCTAGCTCCCAGATTCCGCCTGGAAAACCCTATGATTGGCTCAGCTCTAAACTTTCGAGAAGAGAAATGAAATGAATAGAAGTTTCTTGTTAACAATAATGCCTCAGTATTTAACGTTATGTGTGTCAATAATTCTGTTAAATGTTAAAACTAAGTACCTTCAGGGAAATGGCACCTCTGATATATATCTTCTTATGATTCTATTTCTTACACAAACCATTTCTTCCCTACTCTAGGGCCTTTTCATTTGTTGTTCCCATTGCCTAGAATATTCTTCTTCAAGCTGTTCACAGGGCTCACAACTTATCTTTATTCTGATCTCCTTTCAGAAGCTATCTTCCTAAATGGCACCACTGCCACTCTCTATGCCTTTAACCTGCTATGTGTTTCTTCGCAGCACTTGCCTCTCCAAGATATCATAGTGTCAGCAGCAGCAGCATGGCTGACATTTATGGAGCCCTTAATTTTTACCAAAGGCTGTGCTAAGTAAGCAGTTGGCCCTAGGAATTGTGTATATAATCCCCACAACTAGCTTAACAGTTGATTATTTCTATTACATACCACAGTACAGACAAGGTAACTGAAACATGTAGAGATTATGTAAGTTACCCCAAATCATACTAAATGGTTGTGAGTAGGATTCAGAAGGATAAATAGGAGTTTCTCAGATGAATAGGACAGAGCAAAACATTTTAGCAGAGTGAACATGGGTGTTTGCATTTTGGCATATGTAGTGAATATTTTTGGTTTTGCCTGTTTGCATCCATTCCCCATTAACAATATCTAAATGTATTTTTGTTTTTTACAGGAATCCCTCTTAGCCCTACTCTCAGTTCATGGGTCTTGGTCTGAGTTCATTGCATGTCCCAGTTCTAAAAATGGACATACAGAGGTCGCCAAAATAATGTATACACATTTTAAGAAAGAAAAAAACTATATTAAAATTGGAATTCTCAATATATACCAATAACAAGAGATGAATACAAGTCATGTGTACACATTTTTTTTTTTTTTGGTACCTCGGGCACATATTTAAGTCAATTCAAAGGGAACATTTTCTCAGTGTTATGGGGGTTGGAGTTTGGGGAAGTAGGAAGTACTCTCACTGCAGTGGGCTTGTTTAGCTATTATAAATCTGGAACTGCCAGTGGTCATCTTTCCTTCCACTTGAGAGAATCTTCCTGAGAAAGAAATCTAACACAGGAAATTCAGACTGAAGGACTAGGCAGAGAGAGAGCGAGAGAGCGAGAGAGGTTTCTGTCATAGCAATGGGGAAACATTGAGTCTAGCGAAGCCTGATCTGTCCCTGCATTATTAGTTTCAGGAGCCAATACATTCCCTGATAGGCTTAATATAGTTTGAGCTGGGTTAGCATCCCTTATAACTGAAATACTTTTCACTACTATGGCAAAAAACAGATTTCCATGCACTGGGAATTTCAAGCAATTCAGTAATGGTGGAAACGAAAGTGGCAGGAGATGAGGCTGGGGGCAGAAGCCAACTGTGAAAACAAGTGCGTAAAACTGATATGACACGAAGGTGCCTGGATTGCTGTTACCTAATGGTGTAGACCTCACAGATACGGTTTTAAGTGCTGTGAACACTTCAGAGCACACCAACAGCCATACTGAAAATACTGCTCTGAAACATGAAGCAGTCATTGGGAAAAGACATCGCCCTTTTTAGGAAGGTAATTTAGAGCAGTCAGCAAAGTCACACTGTCCCAGCTGCCATGCAGCACCGACAGTGCATGCTAGAATGGATATGGCACAGTTCAGTAGCATGACATGATGGCTTCGAATGAAACTGGGACCTATGGTCAGAACGTAGGTGTCCATGTCCTTAGCATCTCTTCCTGACCATACACCAACTGGATGACCTTAGAAAGTCACTTAACACTGTTCAAATGGAGAGAATGATCCCTACACCCTGTCAACTTCACAGGGTTTCTGAGAGGTTCAAATGAGATATAGATAAGCAAATGCTTTGGAAGCTGTAAAGCTCTGTGCAAATATCCATGATTGTTCATGTCATCAGGGTTTCAAGGACTGGTTATAAGCTTTGGCACTCATTTTCTGTGTGATTATGAGCAAGTCATTAAACCTTTTGGGATCTCATTTCACTTCTTTCTAAGAAGAGACTGAACTCAAGGTGTTTAATGTTCCTTCCAATTATAACATTATTTCGGTAATTCTCCAAGTCTGCACTATGCCTTTGTGGAAAAGAGGACAATCATCAAAATTAACAAAGCAGCCAATTGGGATTTTCCAGAAGGCAAAAGCCAAGCTACTTAGGAAGTCAGAGCCCAATCACAGGTAAGTTAATAGCGAGTGACAGCTACAACACTGATATACACACAGCTTTCCCAGTGTTAACTCTGAGCAACAAATGGGTTAACTTTTCATTAACTATTTGCTTAATAAAGCAATTGGTTCCTTGTGCAATCTTTGAGAAATGATTCCATCAAAACTGTTAAAATTAAACTGTTGGCACCTAACAAATTAAATTACAAGAAAAATTCACCTCTGTCATCCCCTGGAGAAGCAGAATAATTGAGATATTCGTAATACAACTATCATTGTACAGCATTGTCACAACCAAAAGCTACTTTGAAATTCAATGAAACACTGTGATAAGGCAGTTAAGCATCACCCCCACTGTGAAGATAGGAACCCATGATCTGGATGAAACCATACTTCCCACCCCAAAATACACAGTTAGCAGGTAAAATAAGTGGAATTTGAATGTTGGGTCTTTTGACTTTTAAGTCTCTTTTAGTCTATATTCCCTCTTGAAACCAACTAGCCCAGGGTTACTATTAGATGCTACTGTTTTTTCCTGTATGTTAAGACCAGAAAGGATACGATTGAGTTTTTGAAAGGCAAAAAAAATAATGAAAGGTATTAAGAGAGAGCAAGACCAGCTGAGCGCCATTCAGCAGTTGCAGATGAGTTTCCTGTCTGGGTTTACACATCACACAATACTCTTGCTTCTACACCAAATTTCAGGCCCAATGCCCACATGTGTGATTGATGGAACTCAATTAATGCTTCTCTCTGCCACCTGATTTCTTAGTGACACCAAGTTATCTCAGCATGTTACAGCTGCCCTGAAATCTCTCCACCGGCTCCTGCTACAATTGGCTATTGATTGAAAAATTCTATTACTGTACTTAGTTACACAGCTTTCAATAAACAGGTCAGACAGCACTGTGGCTGGTTTCAAGGAGAGCAAAAAGACCTGAGGGCAATGGGATACCTGAGAAAATTACCAAGAAGCCTTAAATACTCAGATGGACTGTCTGGTCTCCTTATTAGGATGTGACCTGGTAATTTAGCAAGTACTGACTCACTTCTGATCCTCAAATGAAGCACACCTGCTGGATACACAATTGAAAATGTTTAACAGCAACCCGATTGTATTTCGAATAAAAACAAAAATAAGCACTTGGCACGTGCTGGTTTAAAGGGACTAAAATACTCCCAGTTTGGTTAACATTACAGAGCAACCCCTCTATCCCAGGCACCAAGCTAGGTACAGCAGATGCTAAGAAACATAAGACGTGATTCTCACTGTCAAGAGCTGGCAAACTATCAATACAATCCACAGGCCAAATCTGGAAGAGCATCTATTTTTGTAAATAAACTTTTATTGGAACATAGTCAAGCTCATTAATTTATGTATTGTTTGTGGTTGCTTTTGTGCTTCGGTAGCAGAGTTGAGTATATGACAGGGGCCATATGCTTCACAAGCTAAAATATTTACTACCTGGCTCTTTACAGAAAAGGTATACTGACCTGTAGGCTACACTGCTGTGAGAGTAATAGATACTAATGGGTGATGTGAATACAAGCTCCTACATTTCTGATAATCAGAACACAGAGTGATAAGAAACCATGAAGGAAGGGCCCCTAAGGTTTTCTTACACTGCCAGGAGGAAGTGACGCATGAGCTTTTTATGAAAGAATGGGCAGAGTTGGCTAGGGGACGATAGATAAAGTAGAAGAGGGAAGGTGCAAAACAGGACCTGCACAAGCAAAAGGGCAGAGTTGTAGAACAACAAGATCATACATGTGCTCGGAAATGCAACCCAGCTGGGAGTAACTGAACTCTATGGTCTCAAGAGGAAGGTAGGGGTCTGGTCATGGAGAGACTTCCATATTGTGCTGGGGTGGGGGGGATGGTGGCCTTTATCCGTAGGAAATCCTAGACTACTGAAGGGATTAAAGAAGGGAATACAAGTTCAAATTTGTATTTTGGATAGATCCCTCTTGGAGCAAAGAGGAGTATGAACTGCAAGAGACAAACTTAAAAGCTGTTAGACTTGTGAGACAATTCAATAGTCCCAACAACAGATATTGGGGGTCTAGCTGTGGTTGTGGTGGACTTTTGGGTCAATGATATTAAGAGGAGGAAACCAGTGAAAAGGAAAATGGGTCTCATTGAGGAACTGCTTTAAAAGTAATGCTGACCAAAAACATAGCCAATGTCTCTGTCAAGATTTATGCACCTGATTTAAATAGGGACATAGATCATCCCAGTGAAGCATGTTTGGTGGCTTCTGAATATAATAAGGGAAAGAAGAGAAAGGTAACAACAGCCAAATAAAAGAAGAAAAAGATGACTATTGTAAAAATGTGCTCTGTGCCAGACACAGGGCCCACTTCTTTACATACACACTAACTATTGTTTAATTATTTCTGCTGCCTAAAATAAATATATAAAGGAATGAATGAATGCTATTCTACCCATTTTAAAATGAAGGAAAATGTCTCCTTGGGATTATGTAAAGTCTTGTGTAAAGAGCCTGGGACATGACAGGTGCTCAACAAAGTATTGGTGTCTTCTCCTAAGAAAATGCCCTAAGAAATTAACCTTACTGAATCCACCACAAGGGAGGGCTTTCTCATTCAACTGATGGTTTTATACCCCCTCTCCCACTGGAGGTTTCCGCAGGTACTCAGGATCTGGTGAAGGCAGTTCAGACTTGGCCTTTGCCTTACAGAGGCTCCACCCTGTGATACTGCTGTATGCATCTCCCTTCGAGTAGTAAGAGTATAGCTTGGAAGCAAAAAACAGAGAGCTTGAGTCAATCCTACATTTTGATCATTTATGTACATAAATAAGCTCACATGGCCCCCTAACGATGGCGTTATTTGGAAACTCTGAACAAGGAAAACACGATCTCAATTAGTTTCCTCTCAAAAAAAGGTATTAAAGATGCAAATTTCTTTATTTGCCATTCTAAACTCTATGTGAAGTTTGCTTGCTCTTTGCTCCAAACCTGCATAGATTATACATGTCAACTGGTAAAGTAATTAAACAAGAAAGCCATTAGATTGAGGTGATTCTAATGCATCCTCAGCCTGCGAAAGCAAACAAAACCTAAGCCAGAGTCAATTCCTGTAAATGCTTCAAGGTTAAGAAATCGAAACTTAAGAACAACCAAACAAAATCAGCCAACCAACTAGGCTTTCCCAAATAAGGCAGGTGCTTAAGCTACAGCCAATAGAATAATATCCTTGCTTTGCTTCCATGTCTGCTCTATAAGGGTCTTTTCCCTTAGCTCCTGCAGGTGGACTACTGCTTGATTCAAATAGACATTTGCTAAAATAAACTCATACATTTTAATGTGCCTTTTAACAGAAGAGTGTGGGCTCTAAGAGCTGGTTGGCTCTGCATTTAGCATAGTGTAATGTACAAAAAAGCACTTAATAAATTTCTTTTGATGGGAATAATGGCTTGGTCTGGGGAATAGTTTCAGCTACTGGCCATGTATACTTAGCTGGAGCAGTTATCTTTCCTTACCCTCCAGTATCAATTCAGTCCTGATTAATACAATTCATCACATACACTCTAGACTTCTACCGTCATAAACATTAATTACTTTGTCTGAATTGCCAACATGGGATCTTGTTTACACATGCCTGAGTTTCCCATTTGGTATAAGATTCCCCTTTGCCTGACACAAACCCATTTGTGAGAATTAAAAAATATGTACAGAATACACTAAATATAAATTTGTGCTGTTTGCCTTGCACAATATATATAATTTGTTAAACAGTGGATAAACGAAAGGGAAACAAGGAAAGATAAAGGAAGACCAGCACTGAAAGAAATATAGGATGAGAAGAATGGAAAGTGAAAGGGGAAAGAGCAGGGTGGGAGAAAAAAGAGAAGGAAGAAGTCATAGGTAATGGATCAGAGGTATAGCTCACCAAATAATCATTTGCTCTTCTACATTCCTCAGCCTCCTTTGCATTTGGCTGGGGTCATGTGACTAGTTTTAGCCAATAGGCTGTGAGCAGAAGTGACATATGCCATATAAGAGTCTATGTGTCTTGTCTACCCTTCCTTTCTGCCGCCGTGGTGATCCCGAAAGCCATGTAGAACACATGGCATAACTATACGATAGAGGAGGGAAAAACCAACTCATCAGGCTATGTGAGCTTTATAGTATAAGCTACTGAGATTGTGGGGCTATTAGAATAGCATAGTCCTTTTATCCTGATTAATACAATGACACATCGTGTGTGATGGAGTTGCATAGATATTTTTATGTTATTTTGATCATAAGAGAAAAACAGAAAGAGAATAACCTTTACTTTATTATATGATAAAAATGATACAGACTGACTACTACTTCCTGGCTCCTCCATTTCAGATCCATTGTAGGAAATATTGTACTTAGTGGTCCTAAGCCAAGTACCTTGAAAATTGCCATTTCATTCAGAAAACCCTAGCCATCTGCCTCTCAGCTTGCATGAAGAATTCTTTGCACAAAAACAACTTACAAGAGCAACTTCTCAAAACATCATCTATTCTAATGATCATTTATTGTTTAACTAAACATAATACTTGCTGAGTTTTCACATGCAAAATTGATCTCAAATTTAAACCCAGTTATCCCTTCATTTAAGAATTACTTTGTTCATATCTCAATAAGATCTTCAAAGGGAATTTCTTTTATTTCCTGTGATTGTTAGAATTTAACTTGTTCTTGCTATAATACTTGAGTGCAATAATTTCAGCAATTAGAAGTTTTGGGTTTTTTTATTAAAGTTTATTGGGGTACAATTGTTAGTAAACTTATATAGGTTTCAGGTATATTTCTGTAATACATTATCTATATATCACATTGTGTGTTCACCACCCAGAGTCATTTATCTTTCTATCACCATATATCTAACCCCCATTATCCTCATCTACCACCCTCCACCCTCCTGACTCCCTGGTAACCACTAAACTATTGTCTATGTCAATGAGTTTTTGTTTCTTCATTTGTTTATCTTGCTCCTTTGTGGTTTTCAGTTTTATACACCATGTATCAGCAAAATCATATGGTTCTCAGCAATTAGAAGTTTTAAAAGGCCACTTGAATATAGAATGAGAAACAGACAATAAAACTAAAAATTAAAAAAAAGCTTAAATGCAAAGACTTTCATTTTCATATTTGTTTAATATGCATGCATATTATGTGTACATGTAGGAGACACAGTAAGTGTAGAGCCAAAAGCAACACATTAGAAGAAAAAAGACGTGAATTCTAATGTTCCCTCTGCTTGTTACTACCTTTGTGATCTGCAGCAAGTCACTTACACTATTTGTTTGTCTGTATGTTTGTTTGTTCTGAAAAATTTTGAGAGAACTCAGCAAGACTGGAAAGCAAGGTGGAAAGATCCTAAATTCTGAATAGAACCGACCTAGGTATGAAATCTAGCTTCCCTTATTTACTCTGGCTTGGGCAAGTCACTGGCCTTTGCAAACCTCAAATGGCTGTGTTGTACTAAAGGGGATAAACTTACTCCATACAATTACTATGAGATTCAGTAAGATAATGTATGTAAACGGGCTCAGCACAGACGCTGGCTGATAGAAAACACTAAATAAATCTATTTCTGTAAGAGTTGCACAGTTGTGGAGTGTTATTACACACACACACACAAAGGTTCTACATAATATTCAAGGGCAAGTTTATGTCATAACCGAAGGACATTTATAAGAAACTAAGGCTTTCAAATCACAATTACCCAGTTTTCACAACAGACCTTGGTCCTATCTAAAGAACGTTGAAGGGGCTTTTATATGTATTAAATAATGTGCATTAACAGATGTACATAAATCAGTTGTTGATTTTGCATGGGACTTACACTGAAACTGACTTGAGATGAACTGTGGTAAGGCCCAACATTCAAACAGAGCTGAAACAAACTTGGCTCAAGAGTGGAAGACTTAGGAGTCCATCACCTCTGCACTCGGGCTTGGCTCTGGATTAGCCTGTGAACTGATCTGATTAGTTATGTGAACTGGGACATACTCTATACGATTCATTGCTATGAATTTTAGGTTCTGCCTACACAAAATGTAGAAAATAATAATATCTACTTTGCTGACAGTGTTTGGGGAATATCTTAAAGAAAAAAATGTAAAGCACTTAGCAGAGGATAGACTCAGCAATGGAAATAGTGGCTAGTGGTGATAAATGTTACGGTTGGAGTAATGTGGGGATTAAGATTGCACGCTCTGGAGCCAGAATTACTGGTTGCTCAATCTGATATCTTGCTTAAACTTTCTTTGGACCTGTGCCTATATCTAAAAAATTGGGATAATAATAGTATCTGCTTCACAAGGTTCATGTGAGAATTAAATGAGTTAATACATGTAAATATTGAGAATGGTCAGTAAGCAAGGTGTGGACTATTATGATCATTAGGAAAGGTTAAAAATAATTTGGAAAAAAAAAGAAAAGATCTTTAGACGATATTCCTCAAAATGCCAAAAAATAAACAAAAGCTTTTGTTTCTGCTTCTCATTAAGAAATGAGGAAGAGTCCCTTGGAAACAGGAAATTGGGAGGAGGGAAGTAACAGGCTCATCTAAAAAAACCTCTGTGGATATCTCATCCTCCAGGTGGGGTAAAATTAGTATTCACAGTGCTGGCTGGCATTATTAGCTCAATGAGATACCCCAAAGTTTTGCAGGTCACTCTGTAGAACTACAAAGGTAGCAGTTCTTGGTGACTGTGATAAAAATGCTTTGTAATCTACAAAACAAGACAGAAATATTATCTTTGATACTATTGCTATACAATATCATGCCTGTAGAATATTGCTCACTCATTTTTCCAACAGATATTTATTTATGGCTTTCCCACTATGAGCCAGACACCATCCAAGGAAATGCATCAGTGAACAAAATACTGCAATCTTATGCTCAGGAAACTCACAGTCATGGGAGAAGATAGACATTATATAAAGATGCTCACACAAAGAAATATAGAAGTACCAATTATCTATGAAGGGAGGAGATAGGACTTAGTGGTAATGTTTCAGAGCATAAGGTTTGTTCAAACCCTGGCCCTCCTACAAACAAACTGTGTGGCTCTGGGCTGATAATGTAAACTCTGTATGCCTTAGAAATTCTTCTGCAAAAGAAAATAATGAGCTTCTAACTTCATGAGGTGACTGGGAAAAATCAAGAGAGATAACACATGTAAGTAAAGGAATTAGTGCCTAGAACACAGAAAATGTTCAGCAGTAAACATCAGTTATTATTTTAATTACAGGAATTTCATAGAAGGGCTTTGTTCATTTTGTTAAACAAATACATCCAGATGGCAAATAACACACACAGAGATCATATATATATATATATATAAATGTAATATATGTGTGTGTGTGTATATATATATATATATATAAAATGTATATACATACATATAACATTAAGATCATTAGTCAACTATTCCCCTAATTAGTTAAAATGTATTGGACTTTATACACAAAACATAATGGCTTAACAACAAAACTTTCACTCTCTAACTGGATGTTCTATAGAAATGGATTCAGGTGTTATGGAAGCAAAGGACCTGGGAATGTCATCAACTTGATTTCACTGTCTTCAGGCAGGCAGCTTCCCAGCTGCCCTGACAGTGGGTATCCATCTGTTTCTGAAAGATCTCCTGGGAAAGGGACATTTTAATCTCCATTGGCAGATAACAAATAACTGGCATTGGAAATTTCAAACCCAGAGGAAGGGTGATGCTTAATCCTAAGTGATTTATGACTTGAGTCACATGGTTATTATTGACAATTCCTTGATTAGATCATTGGCATTTCCCCCAGTCATAGCTTGTTTCTCATTTTAAATAAAATATGATCAGAAAAAGTGAGACACAGAAACAATTAAGGGGAAAGTGAGAAAGAAAAATGAGAAAGAGCAAAGAGGAGAGAAAGAGAAATAAAGAAAATATTGGATAAAGACTAATTGCATTCATTTTGGATTTTTTTCTTTTCTGCTTCTTAGTGTAAGTGCAAAACAAATATTTAGAGGTATTTATAGGAATGTTTGAATTGAAAACTAGACTTAGAATAAAATTCAGAATATTTTAAAGGGTTTCAGGGATTTTAAGTGTCATTTTAAAAAACTCTCAGTTGTTGGCTGGCCGAGTGGTGCGGTGGTTAAGCGCTGGCCTAGGAAGCCAGCGGCCCGGTTCGGTCCCACATATGAGGGCCAGTGATACTGCCCTCAAAAAAAAAAAAAAAAAAAAAAAAAATCTCAGTTGTTGTGGTCTGCAATATCATTTATATTATGAGTTTTAAAAAGTAATAAATGTCCTATTTTTTCTAATTTATTTAGATTCTTCTTTGGGGACTCTCCAAATAACTTAGTGTGTTCATAGAAAATATCATGACTCTGATTATATTATGTATAAGTAGATTTGTTGTTTTTTTAACCTGTGAAACAATGGGTAGTGAAAACTAACATGTTTGTTAATTCTGCTCTGGGGCAGCTAGGCATTTTAGCCGTTCTCTCTTCCCCTGTCTGTTTCCTCAGTACCTTCTCTCAATCACCCTCTCCAGCTGCCTCAGCAGATACAGCACACCATATTGATGGATTAACCCAGCCACTGTCACAGAATCTACACAACTGCAGTAATTTACAATTATAGGTACCACAGCATTTTACGAAAATTAATTAAATGGTTAGATCTGCTCTCAGAGGAGACACACAGGCAGCCAAATTAAAATATCAAAAAAGGATAGGTAAGCATGTATACCATTCATATTTTTAACTCTACAAAGGTACGAAAGGAATAGAAATAAATAGAGACGGGTGGAAACAGAGAGAGGGAGATATCTCTCACACAAATCCCTGGAGAGAACAGTGATCATTAACATTGTCTGGATAGAGATATAATACTCAGCAGACTGTAGTAGATACTTGACTTCACCGGGGTCTGCAGACCACAGCCTACCCCCTGTTTTTGTGAGGCCCATATGACCTAAGTATGGTTTTCATTTCTAAATGTAAAATATAAAAAAGACTATTGGCTTTTTGGTAAGAACAACTACTCTATGTTGCTTATTGGCCCACAAAACCTAAAATATTTACTATCTATCCCATTACAGAAAAAGTTTGCCAATCCCTGGCCTACACTATTAATCAACTATGACAACTTGTACTTGTGTAGTATTCCCTAACCACAAGCTCACTTACTTAGTTCTGTCTATCCCTTTTAGACAACAAGTTCCTTCAGGGTAGGGACAAGGACAAGTTCTGTGATTTTTACACAGTCATGTCCTCAGCACAAAACACAGCACCTATCATATAGAAATCACTCAACAAGGATTTGGTTAAAAAGTTAATGAATACAGCACTTTCTCTGGGCCTTACGTGATGATAATGTCCTAACAGTGAAGCAGAAACCAAAGAGGAGAAAGGACCTGCCCTAAATCACAAAACTCAAGAAAAAGGAATTTCAATTCAGTGACCCTTACTCCTATTACAGTATGTTCTCACTACAGCTTTCTTTTAGCAAAGGAGGAAAAAGCCAATTTAGGTTGATCTGGTTTACACACAAGTCTATAGAGAACAGATAAGCCAGGCAGAGCATTTACTCACTGGGACAGAGGAAGTCAGGAAAACAACTGTCAGCCTGTTTTTCCTGTGTCCTCCATCCTCCTTTTCCCACCAAATACTTCAGTGTTTAGTGATTTGTATGGCAACTCATGGTAACAGTGAGCAGAAACAGACGGATATAAGGGAACCACCTAACAATGCTAAATACACACACACACGCACACACACACACACGCACGCACACATGGAAGCAAGCTTAGAAGCAAATAGTTCACACTAATCTACTTGTTTTATTATAAGGAGAGAAAGGCCAGACCACACTCCTTCATCCTTACCCACTCACATCACCCAAACTGCAGTACCATCTTCTTATCTTCCTGATTTTCATCATTACAACAATTACAGTGGCCATGGTGGTGCTATGTCAGGAACCGCTTCACTGACAGTGTCTGGTTTCACCTAACCATAACCTGTGGCATCCACCATGACAGAGCAGTGGGAAAGCAAGAAGGGATGGCGAAAGATTAAGAAAAAGAAAATGCATATGGTGCCAGGGGACTCAAGTCTTGGACTGAGCCACGAATTGGGCCTAAGTGCTCCTTTTATTGTCTCTCACAAGAAAGGATCAAAGTATCTTCCATGGTCTGTGAGTCTCATACCTGAGTAACTTAGCTCAGGGCCAAATCACCCATGCCTGCAGGCTGCCATTACGGAAAGTCCCATGATCTGCTTACGTGCACCTCCCTAAGAGACAGAGACCTTTTATGCTGAAATTCACTGATAAGATTACAAGGAGGTCAGATGTTATCACATCCTTAAATCCATAAGCTGGCTGTCAGTTCCAAGATGGGGGTCTGTGCTCACTCTCATCAACTCCATGATTTCTCGTTATAGCACCCATGTGACTGTGCCTGTCTTACGTTGTTCCTCCCTTGAGCAATCTTTCCATTCATTGACTAACCAGCCATCTTCTGGGGCCAAACAGGGATACAAGCAGAATAGGCATAATGTTAAAACAATGTCCCTAAAAGGATCTGTCTCTATAGACGCTCCACTCTTTATGGGAAGGTGCATGGGGACAGATGGGTAGGCTGCTGTGTGACAACAATAACCTAGAAAGAGGAGTTAAACTTCACACAGGCAGTAAGAGATAGATCCAGAATTAAAATGTACATCTTTCTGACTACAAGTCTGGTCCTTTTGACCACTGCCTTAAATTATCACCTTGGCTGCTGCTTTGCTCCCTGCTTGTCCCAGTCTTTATGTCCTCATTTCCATTTTTATTGATTTTAAGCATATTTTATCTTTTAACTAGAAGCATGCAATATGATCTGTCTTAATCTCATTTTACCCAAGAATGACCTTAAATTCATGACACAAGATTAATATGCATGAACTCTAAATTAATTGATAACATTTAACCACTTTCCAGTGATATATATTTAACTTATTTACTTATACAATACTTTCTTTTTACAAACGACTTGAAGAAAATTAAAAGACATACGAAACCATCGTATAATGTATATCAAAACAAATCTCGGTAGAATGATAATTAAATAGAAAAGATGAAGCCCCTCAAATTCCATAAAGAAACTCTAAACAAATGTTTCATCTGTAGGTATTATGCTAAATGAAATATGTCAGACAGAGAAAGAAAAATACCATATAATTTCACTTATATGTTGAGTCTAAGCAGCAAAATAAATGAACAAATAAAACAGGAACAAACCCGTAGATACAGAGAACATTTGAATGGTTGTCAGATGGGTGGGAGGTTGGGGGATGTGTGACCTGATTAAGAAGTACAATTCCAGTTATAAAAATAATCATGGGGGTGTAAAGTACAGCATAAGGAATAGAGTCAATAATATTGTAATAACTATGTATGGTTTCAGCTGGGTACTAGGCTTATCAGGGTGATCACTTCATAAGTTATATAAATGTCTAACTACTCTGTTTTATACCTGGGACTAATATCATATTGTAATCAGCAGTAATTGAAAAAAAAAAAGCATGCATTTTGGCTTTACGTAGTCCTAAGTAGAATCCCAGTTTCATAACTTAACATGCTACTTTCTCTGGGAATTGCTTCTTCTTTAATTGCAAAAATATGAATCAGAGTTATAGCGCAAAAATATAATGAGATAAGACAGGCTGGGGGGGGATAAATACAAATACAAGAAAGTGCTTTATCTCTAGTTGGAAGAAATGACAAATAAAACATGCAATAGACTTGGTAATGTCAAAATTAAAATACAAAGATCAAAAAAATGCACAAAATATTTTAAAGGCAAATGATATAAAAGGAAAATGTCTGCTAATATAGCAGACATAGGTCAAATTGTTAGATTTTTGAGGTGCTCTCTCAAATAAATAAGAAAAATATTAAGTTTAAAAAAAATGGGCAGGACTTACACTTCTTGAGATGATAATTCTGATAACATAAGACTAGTCCTACTACTATAAACAACTATACCTGTATAAAATATATGGAACAACTGTTTTCAGACATCAAAGAATGGAAAGCACAGAAGATGATAACTCATACAAAGAAAACAAATAAGGTAATCCCTAAAATTCCCTCCTCTTTCTGCCTGGGGTTACTTTCTAGACATGATGAGGAAAGACAAGTAGAGAACAGCACTCTTGTTGAGGTTAAGAGAGAAAGATTAGAGTTTGAGGAAGCAAATCTGACTGGAATTTGAGGGCAGTGTGCCCACATGGAGGATATTAAATAGAGAAAGCTTTGGAAATCTGTATAGTGTTCCCCTTGAATTTTTACACACAAAGCTATGTATCGTTGGAGCTACACATAGAGGGAAGCCAAAGAACAACTAATGGGACACCATGACCTGAAGAATTTATTGGAGCTTAAAAGGGTTGGGAGACATTCAAGTTCTAAAAGTTGAGAGAAACCTTACTGAATACTCAGGGCATTCAGAAGAGACCCCAGAAAGGCTGAATTAAGAAACAGGGCTAACTGACTCCTAGGGGAGAGGCAATATGAGATTCATTCAAACTAAAGTCAAAAAGAAGCCTCAACAGGCCATAAGAACAGAAAACTCCAAAGCTCTGCCCTAAGGAACTGATTTTATTGAGAAAAGAATGTGGAGAAATTCAAGTATTAAGGCATTCTCACAAAAAGAGTGGTGGGGGTAGATTTTAATGGTGAGTAATTAGAGGAGGCTGATACCTTAAAAGGAGCAACAAGCTAAACCACAGGACAATTTTACCAGAGAAAGCCAGGGAGAAGGGAGAAGAGACCTCCTGTAGTCCGAATATACTCACTCCCCTTGAATTTTTACACCCAAAGACTAGCTTCAAAATAATTCCCTCTAAAAAGGCCTGAATTTAATTGGACCAGACTAAATTTATGCCCCAGGGCATCTTCAAACACAATAGAGCAAATCAACCAGAGATTAGCTGAGCCCATTAGCTGTGTGTTACCAACAGAAGGAGGCAGCTTACTAAAAAGATGAGAATCAGAGAGCTCTGATAAAATCACTGTCTCAAAGGTAGAGACGAAGGTTACTATACCAAAATTTATAAATATATAATTGTTCTCCTTTCTTCTCTCAACTACTTTAAAAGATATAAAATTATATAAAGAAATAAAAATGTATCAGTGGGTTTTTAATATATAGATGTAATATGTATAATAATGGCATAAAAAAGAGGGAATAAACTATGTAGGAGTGACATTTCTATATTTCACAGGAATTAACTGAGTATAAATCCAACATGGATTCTTATGTTAAGATGCATATAGTAAGCCTTAGATCAATCACTAAAAAATAACTCACAACATCCAATGACAAAGTCATTCATTAAAATACTACCCTAGAAAGTATTCACTTAGTTCAAAAGTATAAGAAATAGATTGTTTAAAAGTACACAAGATATAAAGAAAACAAAAAGTAAAATGGCAGCTATAAATCCAAGTATAAAAATAACATTAAACATAAATTGACTAAACATCCAGTCATAATATAAAGATTTTTCAACCTGGATTTTAAAAAATCAATCAATCAATCCATCAATCAAACAAACAAAACATGCCAGATGACAAAAGAATGACATCTTTTAACTATTAAGGGGGAAAAAAAAGTCTACAATTCTATATGCAGTGAAAATATCCTTCAAAAATGTAGGCAAAATACAGAATTTTTCAGACAGCTAAAATCCAAGAAACTTCACCAACAAACCTACACTCTACTAAAGGAAGCTCTTCATGTAGAAGGAAAATAGTACCAGATGGAAAATTGATTCTTAAAAAAGAAATAAAGATTGCCAGGGATGGTAAATATGTGGGCATATTTTTATTTTTATTCATTTTCAATTTTTTTAAAATTGACAATTTAAAAAAATAATAATATATTTCATAGTTTATTACACACATAGATATAAAATGTATAACAATAAGAAGACAGATGTTGGCAGAAGGGAAATTGAAGTGACTCTTTGAAGGTTTTAATTTAAACATGAGGCTGGCCGAGTGGCACAGTGGTTAAGCGCTGGTTTGGGAAGCCAGCGGCCCCGGTTCGGGTCCCACATATGAGGGCCAGTGACACTGCCCTCATAATACCATTTTAAGTTTGTGATAAATTAAAGATGTATATTGCAAACCATAGTGCAACAATTGGAAAAAATAAAGCAAAGAGATATAGTTAATAAACTAATAGTAAAGAAAAAATGAAATAGTACAAAATAGTCTATTAATTTAAAAAAGTCAGGAAATGAGTAAAAGAAGGGCAAAGAACATAATAGAAACTAAGTAGCAAGATGGTAGATTTAAACCCAAAAAGAGACTTAGTATGAGTGTTCATGTCAGCTTTACTCATAATAGCCCAATACAAAAACAAACAAACAAAACCTGGAAACAGCCCAAATATCCATCAACTCCCATCAACAGGAGACTGGCTAAACAAACTTTGGTATATCCAAGCAATTAAATGCCATTAGGCAATAAAAATGGAATAAACTAACTTAAACTAACGATACACCCAACCATGTGGAGTGAACATCAAAAGAGTTATCCTGAGCTTTAAAAGCTTATTACTAAAATGTTACACATTGTGTGGCTCCATTTAAATGAGGTTCTAGGATAAGAACAACTATTTGGAAAGAGAACAGTGGTTGCTTCTGGGTGGAGTCAGTAACAAAAAAGGGGCACAAGGGAACTTTCTGGGGTGAGGGGGACAATCAGAGCTTGATAGGAACAGAATTAAACAAGTGCAGGCACTTTTCATAGCTTGCTGAAAAGTACAATGATGATCTGTGTGTTTAATGATATGCAAATAATACTTCCATTTAAAAATGTTTTAGCATAGGTAAAAAGGTTAAAATATAGGAAAGCATGCCAAAGACCGATACTACAAATGGGAAAAGCTATCAGCCTTATCAGTAATCAAAATGTTCAGTTTAAAACAATAGAATATTCATTTTTTTACCCCCAAATAGGCAACAAATTTAGAAGACAATATTCTATGCTAGCAAGGAGTGGCAAGGCAAGCATTCTTATGCAATACTAGCACAAAACTAAATTGGTTTAGCCTTTGTGGAAAGCCTTGATCTAATGTATTCCACTTCCAAGTATCTATTCAGAGGAAATAAATCAGAGATGTAGACAAAGATTAATGTAAAAAGATACCCTCTGAAGCATGATTTATAACTGGGAAAGCACTGGAAACAACCTAAATTCTTAATAAATTCTAAGAGGAACAAGTAAGAAAACAGAATCATACATTCATTATGACAAAACATGTTATACAGAAAGAACAAAGTAGTCAGACTGTAAAGGAATTAACAACAGTATTTCTCTGAATGAGGAAATTATAGTTGTATTTGCACTTTTTTGCATTTTTCAAGTGTTCTCAAAAATATCGATTTCTCCAACAAGGAAAAGAAAACTATTAAAAAAAAACAAAACCCACAGAAAGGTTAACTAAGAGAACATCAGTGTCAACTTACAAAAATAGAATGCAAATGTTTAAAAAAAAACAAATATGAATAAGAAATTCTTAGCAGACAGGGAAGAAAAGGGAAATGTAATACATTACTCTCTTTAACTAAAAGGACAAAGAAAATGCATTTCTTGGTAGGGATTAAATGTTTCCAAGACATCACTCTATAACATCATGTCTTCCTCCTCTTCAGTCTGGGTCTCACCTTTATTCGTTTCCCTCTCACTTGTCTACTAATGTTGCCCCTTTTATTACTTGTGTAATCTACACAGAACTACCATTGTATTTTGAGTCACCTCTCTTCTCTGGCACCTTGGCAAGGCAGTACCAACTGACAGATTACACAGATTTCTCAGAACATTCAATTAACCACATGTCACTCAATGTGTTTCCACTGGATTGTAAGTCACTTGAGAACAGACTTTGTATTTGCTTAATCTTCTTTCATAAGACTCACACCACACTGTCGGGACCCCGTAGACACTGAACATTAATACTGATTGGAAAACTTTAATCTGTTTCTAGGAAGTTGCCAGTAGGATTTCTCTGGGAATCAGGTACTCCTACCACCAGCACCACACTATTTGAAGAAGATGTAGGAAAAAAAATAGAAGACAATTTAAGACCCCTTGCAGGAAATCAATTGTACTATGCTTGAGAATCAAGATTGAAGCTATTTTATTTTAAAATTTTATTCATTAATTTTTGAAACACTTAAGATAATTCTCCATGTAGGACCTAAAGCGATATAAGAATAAAAAAAAGAAAGTAGAAGCAAACGCTCTTTTGCCTGAATGCCAACTCGGCCATTTACTAACTAAATGAACTAGACAAATCTCTTAAGCTTTTAAGCCTGGGATCCTCGTCTGCAAAATGAAGTAAAAATAACTAGCTCATGTGGTGAGGATCCATATAGGTAGGAAATAAATGTAAACTCCCTAAATAAAATGTTGGTCTTTCCCTTTGGAACTTATAATCTATTATAGCAGAAGATGTGATCACTTATATAAGAGATGGCCATCCAAAACAGAAAGCAGTACAAGGGCAAGTTCTTTGAGAACTGGAGAAAGTAGAGATGACTTTGAGTTTGGAGTTAGGGGGTGGACAGTAAACACCTAATATGATTCCACATATTTTTACTGAGCCCTGACTCTGTCAGGCACTGTTCTGGCTCTGAGGTACAGTGGGGAGAAACCTATACACGACTAGAAACTGTCAGACAACACACATGTATAAAAATAAATAAGAACATTCGGGTAGTAAAAAAAAAAAAAGGCTATAAAATAAAAGAGGGTAAGAGGGCAGAGAGACTGGAAGCTCGCCCAGTGAGATGGTCAGAGAAGACTTTTTTAAGGTGACATTTTAGCTGAGACCTAAATGAAGAGGATGGTCATCTTGGGGCTGGGTCAGGGGTAAAATGAGAGGCACCACCAGAAGTAAATTACTCTGGCTTAGAGCAGAAAACTCAATAGGGTTAAATGTCTCACTAATTTTTTTTTTTTTTTTTTTGAGGGCAGTGTCACTGGCCCTCATATGTGGGACCCGCACCAGGGCCGCTGGCTTCCCAAGCCAGTGCTTAACCGCCGTGCCATGCGGCCGGCCCATGTCTCACTAAATTTACAGCTGTTTTCTAAGCCACTAAGAACTGGGGTAAAAAATTAAATTAGTGCTCATGATGAACAGAAACAGGAGAGAAGACCAGGAATTAAGCATTCCCATAGGTTTGGTTAAAAAACGCCTTCCGTTTCCCTGACCTTGTCCATAGCTTCACAAGCAACAAAACAGAGGTCCTGTGAGGAAGGGCTTCACGGAGAGAACAGCCAGGGAGCTTAAACATGGTTCTGCCTCGGGATGTGATGTAGTCCCTGTCTGAGATGCCCTAGTCTTAAAGGCTCTCATCCTCAGTTTACAAACCTGTTAAGTGGTAGCACAATAATTTCTCATTCAAGCAAAAGGGAGACCAATCTGCTAAAAATAGAGCCACTGCACAAGCTGTAGGTACTTTATCACACTGTTGTATACTGACAAAATATGGGTGATTATTTTTTTTCTCTCCAGTGACACTCCATGCGTTAGAGAATTTTAAAGAGCTCTTTAATGACAGAGTGAAGCAGTTTTATTTCAGGCTGGATTGGCTGATCACTTCTTCACACAACAATGGCTTGTGCTTCTGTCCTAATGGGACATTTTCCATTCACTTAAAGGCTAGCTGAGGGTCTATAACATGGAGGCAAAACAGGAAATTGGGAGAGGTTGCCTGCCTAGTTAAAGAGGGAGAGACAACCAGCCCAGAGGGCAATGGGGCAATTTTTCAGCGGTATGAAGTATAAAAAGATTACACATACACACATGCACATGCACACACACCGAGTTTGACGAAGTAGGAAAGTTATTCTCACTATGGCATACCAAGTGCTACATACCTCATTGCTGAATATCACCACAGTCACCTTTTAAGTACTCCCTTGGGAAGCTATGCACCGACGCCAGCTCCTAGTCCACCCTTCCAAGCAATTTTGGAACTCTTTTTCTGGAATGGCCATCAGAGCTGTCATTATATTACCCTTCATGTCCTGAATGTCATCAAAATGTCTTCCTTTCAATATTTCCTTTCTCTTTGGGTAAAGAAAGAAGTCATTGGGGGCCAGATCAGGTGAGCAGGGAAGGCGTTCCAATACTGTTATTTGTTTACTGGCAAAAAATTCCCTCATAGACAATGCCATGTGAGCTGGTGCACTGTCGTGATGTAAGAGTCATGAGCTGTTGGCGAAAAGTTCAGGTCGTCCTTTTCATGCAGCTTTTTCAGTGCTTCCAAATAGTAAACTTGGTTAACTGTTTGTCCACTTGTTATAAATTCATAATGAATAATCCCCCTGATATCAAAAAGGTTAGTAACATCAGTGTAACAAGTTCACGAACTTAATTGTCAGACTGTATACATCCACCCCTGGGGCAGGGGGTGGGGGTGGAGGGGGGGATGCCAAGAAATGCATACACATTTTAAGAGATGTTACTTAAAGTGTGTATACATTTTTTGACACCGTGTTTGTGCGTGTTTGTGTGTATAAAATTTTAGTCTTCCATGAGCAAAGTAAACAGAAACAGTCTCATAGATATAGAGGAAAAATGGGGTTGCCAGTTGGTGGGCGGGTGGGGATGAGGGAGAAGGGGAAGGGATTAGATAGCATAAATGGGTAACTACAATATTGTCACAGGGATATGAAAGACAGTTCGGGGAATATAATAATGTTGTAAATATTTTGTGGGGTGTCAGATGGTCACATGTCTTGTTAGGGAGACCACTTCATGGATGGAGTAGAGGCTTGATCACTGCATTGTATACCTGAAACTGATGTTGTACAATATTGTATACCAACTGTAATTGAATATATAGATAGTCACGGGATGTGGATTATACGGTGGAAGGGAGTCAAAGGAATTGTAATAGATAGTATGCTATGGGGGGTGGAGAATTGGGGGAGGAGGGTTGTCACTTTGAGGGGTAAAAAGTATAACTATTGCACTGTGTTGTACACCTGAAGTTAATTAAAAATAAATAAATAAATAAATAAATAAATAAATAAATAAAAATTTTAATCTTCCAAAGCAAGCTGGAGTTAGATGTGGCTTGACCTTCAGAAACCCTCCTTGGTGGTCTGGTCTCATGGAACCAGGCACAGCTAGTGGGTTATAAAATCAATATGAAATCAGCTTATTAGATCACTGTCAGTATTTCTACAAAAAATGAATTAGAACTGACTAGAATATAACAGAATACAATAGATCATTGAAGAGTATATTACATAAGTAATGGCATTTCTATGAAACTGTTTGTGTGTTTATATGTGTGTTTATATGTGTATGCTCCCTGATATGTGTGTTTGTATATGTATGCTTATGTACTGAGTCACAATTTAAACTGTATTTCATATCATTGGTAATAGTCAAAAAACAATTTAAAGCCCGTGCTGTTGGGGACATCCCACCCAAGCCCAGGGCACATACCCACTGTACTCACACACTCAGAATCAGAGCATCTGAGCTAGGAGAAACCAAGGATACCATCTACATATGTAATTTCGTAGATGCAGAAATAAGCTAAAGAAGAGAAATTACTTTCCCAAGATGACACGGGTTCAAGACCTGAACCAAATTCTCTGTAACTAATAGTCCAGTGACCTTTATACTACACTGTATTTAAAGTCATAGCTTAACATTGGAAAGGAGTTGTTCTGAGAAGCAGAGTTGTCCATGGATTTTCCTGTCACTGCAAAGAGGGGAGTTGACTTAGACTCTAGGAGCACAGAACCTATCACTCCATGGGATCTTCTGCTCACACATCCCCCAGAAAATGAGTGCAGTGTGGCTCATATGGGACACATCTCTTTCTGTCCATGTCTCACATCTTCCAGGAGACTACTTCAAGATGAGGTCCCATGGTTTGGTGTTTAAAAGCAATGTGGTATGAGTTAATTAAGCTCACAGACCACAGTCACACAGACCTGGGTTCAAATCCTGTAGAATATAAGCCCCATGAGGGTGGAGCCACAGCCTTCTTGTGTACTGCTGTAACCTCAATACCTAACACCACATGTGAGACAGTGTTGATGCCCGGTACAGGTCTGTGAAAAATAACAAGGGAAAGGAAAGGGGTTCTAGGTCTGCCACTTCCTAGCACTGTGACCTAGACAAGTGACTTCACATCATTGAGCCTCAGGCTTCTCATCTACCAAAGGGAAATACTCATAGGGTTATTTAGAGGCTCAAGTGCAAGAATACAGATCCAGACCTAGCTCCCAGCATATAGCAAACATCAGTGTGTGTGGTTATTACTAGCTCTCTCCCATTTTTTTTTCCCCCCTGCCCACTCCTCCTCCCCCCGAGCCATTGTTCTCAGTCTAGTTGTGGAGGTTGGAGCTCACTGGCCCATGTTGGTATTATGATCATTGCACTCTACCCAGCTAAGGCAGATTGGTCTCTGGGTGGCTGCTTATGGAGGCTGCTGGCTGCTCACGGCAACTCACGCCATCCACTCAGGTCAACCCAGCACCAGGTCAAACCGTTGTTCAAAATCTTACTGGCGCAGCTCACTGGCCCATGTGAGAATTGAACCAGCAAACCTGTTGTTCAGAGCTCACGCTGTAACCAACTGAGCTATCTGGCTGCCCTTCTCTCTCATTCTTGTTCAGTGGTTTTTAAATTTTAACTCAATAGAACTCTGTTTTTAAAATAATATATATGAAACAATATATATGTGTGTGTGTGTGTGTGTGTACACACACACACACACACACACATATATTTATACATATATACATATGTATATGAAAAAAGGAAACCTAAGGGCCGGCAGAGTGGCACGGTGGCTAAGCACTGGCTTGGAAAGCCAGCGGCCCCGGTTCGGTTCGGGTCCCACATATGAGGGCCAGTGACACTGCCCTCAAAAAAAAAAAAAAAAAAAAATGGAAACCTAATCTGGAGAACTGCTCTGCTGGTTGGCTTCCTTCCTGCCCCCAGTAATGACCCCTGAATCACCTCTGAGGATTCCAGAGTTAATCAGAATTCTGCATGAAAATTACTCCCCTGGGCCGTGACCTTTCCCTCTCCCTGGCAGGATTACTGCTGAGGCTGATATGGATTGCTGAGGCCAGGTAGGAAATAAGCCCTGCAATGAGCACCTGTCAGAGCCATGTAATTACAAATCACCTGGGGACAGCATCCCATTGTTCATTTATTGCATGGAAGAGGCATTCTCAGAGCCAGGGAATTTCAGAGTTGCAGAACACACCACATCCTGTAAATGCAGGCACCAAGGGGAAGGAAGAGCTCTAAAACAAATCCTGAAAACTGCAAAAACTAATGTCAGAGTCCTGTGCAATTCTACTAAATTTCTGGAATTTATTGATTGCCCCACATCTAACAGCTTCCTCCAGGCACACATTTGCATATGGAAATGTGTAATGGTTTTTATTCATTCTCATTTCTTTCTTAATGTTAAATTAACTGGGTCAATAAACCACAGGAAGTATTCCTTGAAATCTGACTTCAATCACTATTAACATAAAATATTTAAGTGTGTATGGAAAGCATATTTCAGGAGGCTTGTCCTAGAGAACAGCAAATAGAAAGTCAGAATTTCCTGTCAGGTCAAGGAAGGTGTTTCATGCTGCTCTCGAGCTGACAATGGGACCACACGAAAGCATATATGTGAGCAACCAACTCTGCTAGGACAAGTCAGAGACAGTGAGGGAGCGAGGAGGAGGCCTGGACCTGCTGGGAAAAACGGTGCAGCTTGAACTTATCACTTTGGTACAGCTTCTCCATCTGTCAAATGGGAATCATACCATCTACTTTTCAGGGACATTGTGAGAACAAGATAATAAAGGAGAAAGTACATTGAGTTCCTTGCCAGCACAGCACTGGATTCACACAGAGTATATTTAGTGTCAATGCTGGATTTTAAGTGTTTTCATGAAGTATGAGGGCTACCCCCTCTTCCCATGCTCTCTGGAACAGTTTGCTGAAGAGTTTTGCATTTGATTTCCAGAGGATAAATAAAAATCATTATAATTATTATAAATGATGCCAATAACAGAGGCTCATTTTTAAATATATTTGCTTTAAACAGGACCCAAATCCAGTGTCGTAAGCAGAAACATGGCTGTTGTCAGGAGGACAGGGAAGGCGTGACAAAGAGGCTCTGAGGAATAGAGGTACCTGCAATGATTTAGGACACATGAAGTCCAGTGATTTACTGGACACCATATTTTTGGGGGGTTTTGAGGTATGTCCCAAGCCCCTTTAGCCCCTCACTCCCATCAGACTTTTCCTGGGTTCTATTCTCTCTGCTTCTTCTAAATCTCATAAGGATCAGGTCTTACGTATCTGTAACATATGCCAGGCATTGTGTTAGCGTTTGGATATACAAGACAGGTAAAAAATAAAAATAACCTTGGCTCTCATGGGGGTTCACAGTGTGCAGCAGTTCATAAGATTGATAGATATAATAGTTACTAGTGCTTGGAAGAGCTGAACCTTGCAGACTTCTATGTCAATTATATTTAATAAATATTGCTGAGACCTCACTATTAGTAGAGAACTAAGATTCAAAGTTGAATGACATTCTACTTTTAAAAAACCTTGTAAGTTAATCAATCATATTAACATGTATACAAATAAGGATGAGAAAAGCAAGTAACATAATATTATTCGGAGCACATTGCAAGTATTATCTCATTTAATCCAAAGGATGGCTTTAGAAAGTAATCCCACTTTACAGATGAATAAATGAAGGCACAAAGAAGTTAGCCATTGGCCATGGTCAGTTACACAGCTTGTAAGAGCCAAGGCCAGGATTCAAATCCACACTGTCTGACTCTAGGGCAGGCATTCTCAACTATCACGCTTCAGTCCTATCAGTAACACAGTATAGTAGGAACACAAATGGAAGACTAATTCTTAATGGGAAACCTAATCCATCATTTATTGTGCCCATTTAACAAACATTAACTGAATACCTACTGTGTGCTGGATTTTGAATGCAAAGATGAATTGGATGTATTCTGTTCTAGCGCTTACACACTGTTAAGGGAGGTAAATAAATAAACAAGTGGATGGTATATTACAAAGAGACATATCATGGGGATAACTGGCTTCCTGGAAGAGGGAGTACTTCAGTGGGGCCTTGAAGGATAGATAAGATATTCACGTGTGATAGGGCCATACTGGCATTATTTCAAATAAATTACAAAAGTAGTAACTTTAGAAAAATGGATTAGTCCCTGGAAATTATTTTCTAGGAAAAAGGGAGCAATTTTGTGCCCTTCAGATATAATACAAACCTTTAGGGAAAGCTGACTGTGGCTGCTTAAAGCATGGCCTCCCTGACCCCAAAGAACAGATGGTACCTCCTAGATTAAGAATGTGAATTTCATACTTCCCTCTCTCTGTGAGCCAAGGTCAGGTTTGACTTGATTTTTATTTCCCCTGATTTTATAAGAAACTCTCTCTACAACACAAGAGAAAGAATCCGCTGTGTTACAGAATCCAGTAAAGGTCAGGGAAGGGAATGACTATCCTTATAGGCTGTAGAGAGGAGCAAGAATTTTGGAGTTTTACATTGTTCATAGTTGACATATATTTCACGAATCTTTCAAGATTATTAGTTATTTTCTGGAAGTAATAGCTTTCATTTGAAAGAATATAGAGCCTCTACCCCCTGTCCTGTAACACATACATGTTTTTAGAATTCAAGCAACATATAGAATTTCTGTTTTGAGATACGGGGAATTTTTTATTTTATTTAACTTACATGATTATAGAATCACTAATAGTAAAATTCTAAGGAAGCTTATAATCAAATAATCTCATCTCTTATCTTTATGGCCTATTAAAGGATGCCAGAGAGCTAAAAATGACTTGCCCTGGGTCAGATCCCCGTGTTTCAGTCACCCAACCCACAAACATTTTGTCATATTAACATGTGTTCACAAAAACAGTGGCTTTACTTTTCAACATCTGTTTTTGCTTATGTTTCCTCTGCCTAAAATTCTTTCCCTCCACTATGCCCCTCACTTCCATGGACAAATTTACTTACATGTTGTCAAGGAAATGTCTAATCCCCTGAGGGAAACATGGAATATCATCCTTGACAGCCAGCAGAGGGCCTTACGCCTAGTAGGCTTAGCATGAGTGAGAGAGAGAGAGAGAGAGAGAGAGAGAGAGAGAGAGAGAGAGAGAGAGAGAGAGAGAGAGAGAGAGAGAGAGAGAGGGAGAGAGAGAGAGAGAGAGACAAAATAGCTAAAGCAGAAACTCACACAAATCTTTGATGGATCTTGAGATTATTATACTAAGAGAAATAGGTCACACAGAAAAAGTTGAGAACCATATGACTTCACTCATATGTGGAATATAAAACTGAAAGCAACAAAGAAATAAAGAAACAAAAACTCATAGACACAGACAACAGTTTAGTGGTTACCAGAAGGTAAGGGAGGAAGAGGGAATAGAAGAGGGTAAAGGGGTCAAATATATGGTGATGGAAGGAGAACTGACTCTGGGTGGTGAACACACAATGCAATATATAGATGGTGCACTACAGAATTGTACACTTGAAACCTATATAGTTTTGTTGAGCACTGTCACCCCAATAAATTTTAATTAAAAAAAATATTTGATGGCAGTGTGAATTAAACCAATCTGAAAAGGAAAAGCATTTTGGCATAAATATCAAAAGCCACAAACTTCTTTATAAACTTTGGGTCAATAATCCTACTTGAATGAATCTATAATAAGGAAAAAAAAACCTAAAGCAATGAAACAACAGAGCTTTATGTATCGTGATGATCACTGAATAATTATTAATAACTGGGAAAAAATAAACTGTGGTAACAGTTCTTTACTTCAGTAGGATAATGGTAAAGTTAATTTTAATTTATATAGCCAATGGGATATTATATAGTAACTATATTTATGCTCACCAAGAGTTTTGGCAATAACCTTTAGTAGCTAAGAGCATTAATTTTGGTTCCAACTTCAGCTTTACCACTTACTAGTGTGTGAGATTGGGCAAGTTTCCATAAATACTATAGACATAATTACATGCTATATAGTATTTCTATAAATACTATATACATAATTACTATATAGTAATTTGCACTTATACAATGAATATTATCATCAATATTATATATGCTAATCTAAGAAAATGAAATGTTTATACTAGATGACATATATTAACAGGAGTAAAGCACTATATAGACAAATAATATTTATCTTATGATTACACTCAAAATGTCATACATAAAGGAACCATTATATCAAGAAAATAATTTATGTTTCCCTACCCCAGACTTTGTGCTTATGAAATGTTTTCATTATCTCCTGAGGGCTCACCCCTTTTGCCCCTCCCCCTGCTCTATCTGCAGGAGGAAGTCATCCAATAACCAGAGACTCTGGGCAGTACAAGTGGACACCAAGGCCGTTCTTTCTTTGCTGTCCAGTGTGGACCATCTTCCAGGACTCTTCCTGAAAACAATCCATCAGGCATGCCATTTGTCAGTATCCTGAGACTTTCCCCAACTCATATGTAACCCATCTCTTATAGGCACAACACTTCATTCAGTGACCTGGGGTGCTCTTCAATCCTAAGGCTTACAGAAGAAAGTTCTAGACACCTTAGGGGTACAACAGGGGTGGGGACCATGGGAGACTAGATGAAATCAGCCTGAGATTTCTCATGAAGACAGGGCAAAACTGGATCATGCTACCCCTGTGACTGGACCTCTACCATAATCATGACACTAACGACAGAACAAAAAGATAGGAGACAAATATATCAACGTGTAGGCAGTGGTATTCTCTACATAGTAATACTATGTTATGAGTGATTTTTATCCTTCCTTTTATTCTTCATTGTTTTCAAAGATTGGTTAACTGACCACATTTTAATCTTCATAATGGGGAAAAATAAACTTTTTAAATGTGTAAAAAAACAAAACAAAACTGGGTCTGCCTCAAGTGTTTGAAAGTTTAGATGGCATGATGTCAAATAAAAGTCAAAACTTGACATTTTTTTTCATGTTAGAAATTTTCTAAAAGAAGTCCCCTGGGTATCAGCAGATTTAAAAATCAGGGATTTAGCTGTAGGAACAGAGAGGATTAGAGCTGTGAATGACACACAGGGAAGAGTAAGCTGGCACATTGAGGATATACGAAAAGCCAACTTATTTTTTACGAACTCCAATTCAGTAAATCTCCCAAATATGTACTGAGAAACACTAGACCCTTTAGAAGAAGCAAACTTAATATATCCATTTGGTTAAAGTGTAATAGTTGAAAAGCTAATGCATTTGTAACTTAGCATTGCCTTTTAAACCTCTCTATAGGCAAAATAATAATAATAATAATAATAATAATAATAATAATATAATAATAATATAACTCCTTTAATTGGACAAGAGTTTTAAAGCTCTGCAATATTGAGGGGAGGGGGGAGGAAATCCACCACCAAATAAATTGGGGCAAAATGCTGTTTTTATCCAACTTTGAGAGTGATTGTGGAGAAACAATTACAAGTGTCCAAATATTCTCCCAAAATGTGGCAACCATTTAGAGAAGATGTACCAAGACCTTTGGAAATCTCTAAGATTTGTGAATAATTTAAAAACAACATAACTGAGATCACCTAATTCAATGACATCTGAGAAATTTCGGTGACCTCCAAAGACCCTTTATAAGCATTAAATTCAGTAGAGTCACACAGAGAGACAGAGAGAGCCTGGCTTGTATGATATATCCAACCCTTCACCAAGCTCTGTCCATTTTTAGACTTCAATGGTTCTTGAGTCTGTGCACTATTTTCCATCATTGTCTCCATACTAGTCAGGCTGCCATTGGTCTTGCCTGGATCACTGAACTAAGTCCAACGCCATCTGGCTAAGAGGATGGAGTCCAATCTCAGCTCCACCACTTGCTAGTTGTGTGACACTAGGCAACTCATATTTTAACAAACTCTAAAATGTTTCTTATCCACTCCTGCCTTTTACGCCTGTCAGCACTTGCACTGCATGCTGAGTGTTTATTAAGACTATTTCATGTACTGGGTAAGAGCCCTCATGCTGCAACCATCATGCCTTTTTCTTGGGAGCCATCCATCTGTCATGCAGCCGTCTTCCCAAATATAAATATAAAATGTCACCTCCCTTGCTTAATCTCTTTAATGGCATCCCATTGCTTTAAGGATTAAAGCTAAATGTTCTGTGTGCAGGGTTTCTGTCCCCTTCTCCAGTTTCACGTACCATCACTTCCCTGCTTTGTGTGCTCCAGTCACACAGTTTTCTTTCAGCTCCTCACACACTGGCTTCATGAGGACAGGGACCACATCTGGACTGGCTCATCGTTTTGTGCCAGCACCCTCCCTGTGAAGTACCTGGAAAATGATGCTCTTAATAACAGCTAACATTTATTGAGTTCTGACTGTGCCTCAGATGCTGTGCTAAAAAGTGCTTTATTTATATTCTCACCACTGCTCTATGGCATCAATGCTATTACTATCCACACTTTACAGATAGGGAACTACAGCTGACAATGCCAAGAAATTTGCCCAAGGTTGCAGAGGTTAGTGACAGTGGGGATCTGAACCTAGGAAAGAGGGCTCTGGAGTGTGTGTTCTCAGCCACTACGAGAGATGATCCCTAAACCTTTGTTGAATGATTAATTGAATAACTGCTTGTTTGCAGAGTGCCTAATGACTTGATTCTGAAATGTAAAAGACACAAATCAGTGTATCAGCAAAACTGAAAATTAACTCACTAATGGCCTTGGGAGTTTCTTGAAAATAGTCAAAAGGTTAAAGCCGTGAAACCAAGATGCTTATTAAAGAGGATCTAAGGTTCTCTTTCTGATACACAATTCACCAGGCCACATTTACCCTGAGTTTTTCTAACTCCTCCACTGAATTTGATGCTTCTTAGAAGAGATTGCTCCTCACTCACCCCTGTGAATGCTGAAGGAGAGCTGGCACAGGGCCTGTCCCATGGTAGATGCTCAGGGACAGGTTAGCAGATTGTCAGGCTCCATTACCAGAGAAGATTTTAAGCATTTGAATTTGAAAAACAAAACTGAAGAAATTAACAAGGTCTGTAGAATTAGCTGACAAATAATCTAACAGGAAAAAAATCTAAAGGGTGCAGAGGTACAAGTGGTTTCATATTTATTCATCAGGTAGAAGCGGGGGAGGCTGAGAAGGGAGACCCCTGATATACAGAGGGCTACTTATAAGGAAAAAGGGAATTGTCTAATCTCCATCTCCACTGAGAACTGCATAAAAGGAGAAGGCTTAATTAAATGCAGTGATATTTGCGTTTTAAAAAATTGCAGTGTCAGACCTCATATTTTAATGAACTCTAAAATATTTCTGTTATCTACCCCTGGCTTTTACACTTATCCATGTGTGCAGTGCATGCAGCACAAATGTCTACAGTTGAGATAATTTCATGTGCTGGGTTAAGAGCATACATGCACTTGCACTTGGCTCAGATATATACCACATTCTCACCTTTGCCACTCCAAGGACAGTTTACTTCAGTCCTTTAAGTTTCTGTGCCCTAATCTGTGAGAAGGGAATACTTATACCTTCCTCATAGAATTGAGAAGGAAATGAGAAAGTTTAAAATACTGAGCCCAATGTCTGGCATATAACCAGGGTTTGAGTCATGGCAGCTATTATTATTCTCATCATCATCAGGGCTATCATTCAATTACTTTTCTGGAGGAATTTGTTTATTTGGGGAGATATGTGCTAACATCAAGGTGCACAATGCAGTGATTCTGAAAAGAAAGAGAAACAAAATGATTACCATATAAAAGAAATATCTTTTCTAAAAAAGAGTTCTCCCCTACTGAAATAGTACACTGCTAGATAGAAGCTAAGGACATGGACTCTCCAGTGAGACCGCCTGGGTTTGTAGCCAAGTTCTAACTCTTACTGGCTGTGTGGACAAAACAAGTGACATAACTTTTCTGTACCTAAGTTTATTCATCTATAAAATGGAGTAATTATGGTACCTCTTACTTTGTGATGATTAAATGAGACAATATATAGTGCCTAACACAGCACAGGTGCTCAGTAAATTCTAGTTGTTATTTCCTTAGATATCAGAAGAAGTTATTCAGCCACTTTTTATGCAAAATTTTAGACAATGCATTAAATAGTATATGTTCAGAATTTCATGGGGATAGCTCCAATATTTTCACCAAAAATTAATCTAGGCATTGATGGCCATGATCTATTTTAGAGGTTTTTAAAACAGAATCCTGGCTACACAGCAAAATGTCATTAGTATTTGTGTGTAAAAAAAAAAAAAAAAAGATAAAGTATATGTATTTGATTTTATGCCAACATAGCAAAAAGTAGTGCCCAAAATGCATATGCCCTCAAGGCCCCAATTAAACATACACAAACCTAAAGGAGAACATGGACAAAAGAATGTATACATTTTCCCAAGCATGGAAAATACATACTTTTGTAAAAAGGTCATTAAAACCTGCCTATCAATACAGGCTAACAAAATAAACTTCTTGAAGACATATATTGCCCATGGATTTATGCTGCCTCTTTGCTCCAGTACAATTTATAACATTTAATTTACCAAAATTGACTAAAGAGATATTTAATATATTGCTTTGCAATGCAACATTTAATTTTATAGCATGGATAATGCGTTTCTTTTTACAAATGTATCCACTTCCTGATAGCATCAATAAGCTGCTTCAGAGTCATTAAACACTGTGTGAGAAACCAGAAAAGCTACAGATTTTGTTACTGAAACACAGGTTAATTTTTAGCTCATAAAGCCACTACATGGGTTACTTGCCTGGTGTCTGCAGCCCACACACTCAAGTTTGAAAGGAAAGCACAGTCAACTTGAACGACAGATTGTACACTAATTAAACCTTTCAGTGGATTCTCAGCGCCCAAAAGATACTGATGAAAATGACTGCCATACACTTAGGGGTCTGCAGGATCCAGCCCTGTTAACTCATCTGCCTCCTCCTTTTCCAACTGAACATGCAAAGTTCTACCTGCCTTTGAACCTGCACACAGGCAGTGATACCATTCCTGCTTGGCTGCCAGCCTTCCAAACCGCCAGCCTATGTTAAGTTCCTATAATGTGACATCCACCTTATGGGATGATAAAAAGGAGTGCAAATGCAGTTCAAGGAGGAAATTAAACCACTTACCATGTGCATAATTAGAAATAATGGCAGTGGTTTATGATGCTATCACAAGATAGGGTCATAAGAAAATGATTTCTCACCACTAGATAAACTTCAAAGTAAAGGTGAAGAGCTATTAGAGAGTAGGGGAGAGGGGAGAGAAAACAAAAGTAGAATTTTGGAAGAATGAAAGACAAACAAGATTTTTTGATGTTCTATTCAAAAACAGCTTGATTCCTGGAAGGCACAGTAATCATGGAAATAAAACCATAAAGTCTATGATAAGAAAAAAGACACAATTATTCCTTACAGAGGCAGGTTATACTGCTCCCATCAAATTTCCATGCCTATATACTCATTAGACGTATCTTTTCAAACTCTAACAAGGAGATGCAGGGTCTTACAGGCCACTCTTACAAGTCTCTAGTCCCCCTGAGACCTACTATGGGCCCTCTCAGAGGGCGAGTTTAGGGAGGCTTAATTTGCCCTCATTCTCAGAAGCTTGCTTTCCTTGGTGTCTTAGCTCAGAAATTAGATTTTCCAGCCTGGTTGTTTTCCTTTCACCCAGGTGCTATATCCATCAACATTGTTATCTTTAAGAACTCCCTGGCATGATATGCTATAACCTACTTTACATGCATAATCTCCTTTAAGCTTTACAACCACCTCAGGAGGTGTTTACTGGTTTATCCCTATTTTATGGATGGAGATACTGAGACTGAGCATTTGAGTAACTTGCTCACAGTTGCTCACCGGTGAGTGACAAAGCCAAGGTTCCAGCCTAGAGCTGGCTGGTACTACACAGCTCCTACTATTACTCACAGGTGCCTAACAGTGCTTAGAATTTGGTTTCACAAAAACGTTTTGTTTAGTTTGGCTCCAGTCTATCACAGATAGCTCTGGATCCTTCAAAGGTGAAATAAGAATAGAGGACCATACTCACTTAATAATTATTTTAAAATTAATTCTGAATACAAGGTATCCTTGTTTCACTAAATAAAATTTAATTTTGGGTTCTTCACCATTTGAGTCTACCAGGCTGCTGAGTTGTGGTTCAATCTGCTTGTTTAAAGTAGAGGCTCAGATGAACTTCTCCTTGGAAAGAATATAAGATGTTTTTGGCTTTTAGCTTAGAATTAAATCTAAGGAGATGTGTCACTACCTTTATCATAGTACAGATCACTGAACAATGTTTTTTTCCTGGGCCAGGTTTTGAGGGATATGGTTAGATCTCTGCACCATTGCTGTAGCTGGATGTTCAGAGCAGAAAGCCTAGAAAGAAACCATGCCTGGCTGATTTCAAAACAATATACCTTTATTAAGAGCCATTGCTCTTTTGGGGAAAGTTTTCCTGTGTGTGCATCTGTAAGCATGTGTGTGTGTGTGTGTGTAATAACTTTTGAAAAGGAGGAAGGGATTGTCCATTTTTCCTGTTACCTTAATTTATTGTTATGAAAACACACTCATGTATGTATGCATATATGTCTGTATCGGGGGCTAGTTGCAAATAGGTTAAATGACTGGGATATTTTCATCCATGACAGATCAGGTATAATCCTATTAATGCTACATGGACACTAAAATCTTTTAAATTTTAATTCGCCAAAAGGCTGTTGATGTTGACAGCTACGATAGCTACCCAGTGAAATGGTGTCCCCTGATACAGGCACACCAAGGCTCATTCCACCAGAATAATAATACAGCAATAATACAGTTAATGTCTATTTTTAGAGCAAATATCCAAAGAAACACATATATAAATTGCATAACTAAATAGGAAATCCTGGGAAAAGGTGTGTTGTTAACTCAACACCCTCATTCTTTGTAAAACATACCTATATCTAAAGTATCTCATTTCCATTCAATGCATGGGATGAGATTTAAAGAATTCAGGCACCTCATATTCCTACTAGCTGTGGCTCCCAATGCCCCTGGTTTGTTCCTATCACCTCAGGGTCATCATGGCAGCAGTGGGAGATATCAGTACTAATAAAAAAACTTTCCCAAGTCAGGTGGAAAAAAAATTTCCCACTATCACCACAAGTGTAGTAACCTTGCACTCATAATTTCAGATAGTTTCCTATAATGTTATCTCTGGATCTGGCATGAATCCAACTGCTGAGTACGACCTATGATTAAATAAGGAACAAGCTTCCTCATTTATTAAATGAAGTCAATGAGAATTTCATCTGGAGAAGGGTCACTAAAAGGAGAGAATCAAGACTGTTAATTTCAAGGGGAAGATTACTCTCGGAATGTCCAACTAGAAAGAACATCACCATGTAATAATTAGTGCACAGGCTCCTAGTGGACGTAGAGAAACAGATGTTTCCTGAACTTTTTTATCATTTTTATTATACTTTGAAAAGAATCAGAAAGGAGGTGCAGATGAACCTTGAAAAGAATCAGAAAGGAGGTGCAGATGAACTTATGAACAAATCATGAGCTAGTTTATGCAGCTTAGGCTTTGATTTTCAGCTCACTTTCTGACATGATTTATCGGGTACACCTTTATTTCACCAGATGGTTCACTAAATTGACCCACTCGTATAGATGAAATCGCCCATCAGGTCAGAAGATTGACCAACTGTTCCAATGAATTGATTAATTGTTTCTGTGTATTGATAATTTGGCTTGCCTGAAAGACTTGGCCTTAGCATACAGAATTCTGAATATGATACCCAAATGAAAAACACTAGGATCCCATAGATAGCAGGTCCAAAGGCATGAGGAGGTATTTCACAGAAAGGACACAACTGTCTAGTAAACATAATCTTAACTTAATTAGTAAAAAAAAAAAAAAAAAAAAAAACATTAACAAGTACCCATTTTCACTGGCCAAATTAGCAGATAGAATTACTGCATACATAATTCAAATCCTTTGACCTAGTAATTCTACTGTGAGTATGGTCTCTTTGGAAAATAATCCTTAATAGGGAAAAAAAAAGTACATGAAGATATTCATTGCAGTGTTAGTTATCATCATGAAAATTTAGAAACTGAACTGTCCAAAGGTGTGTAAAAGGCTAAGGTGATGGTTGCAAATGCTCAACATAGAATAATATGCAGCTATTTTCTTAAAATGGTGCTTATGAAATGTTTACAATAAATGTAACATATTCATCAACTCTATATTGTCTAGATCAGGCAGTGTATAGTTCCATTGCCTTTGCTTACCACTTGGCTTTGTAGCATAAGTCTTTTGCCCTGCTATTCATCACATTCTTTTCATATCTTCTGGAAGCATCCTTTTGATAAACACGTTGCTGTATTTTACTTGTTAGAATGGCAATGATTAATTTAGATGCATTTATGCTTGTCACCCATCAGGAATCAAATGATGCTCTAAGTACCCCTAGAATCTATGTGCTTCTCAAGTCTTTTACAGTGTAACAATCCTTTAAATAGCAGATTTTTACTGCTAAATTAAATTTAAAATTCAAGTACCATAAATAAGAAATAACACGTCTGCATCTGCACGTTTTTCTCACTGAGCTCAGAGTACAACATCATTTCTTACTTCTTTGATTGCTCTTGTCATTCCGCAGGAAAGACTGACCATATAATTGAGCATAAAGCTAAATGTTACTTCTAAATACAATTAAGCCTTACAGGTTACCTCTTAGAACCAACCATTACGCCCCTTGAATTTTGGTGTTCTAACAAGTCTTGGTGATCAAACTAGATTTCTATCATGTAACAAATAAAAGCTGGACTTTTATGTGTGACAGTGAAGGCCCTCTCCACTGTACATTCTACTCGCCATCTCTGTCTTCCTCCCTCATTGCTTCTCCACATAAATAAAACTCGTTAAAAGCTCAAGATACCTAAGGTCTTATTGTCCCTTCTTACACCATATTCTTTATCTTGAAATGCCTCTTTCAATCTATTCCTTAAAAATAATAAGAAAAGTATACCATATATTTATTGAGGGCCTCCTATGTGCTGGGAGTTTTGGAAGCACTTGGCATATGTCTTTAAGTAAAACAGACAAAGATCGCTGCCCTCATTGGAGCTTGAGTACTACAGAAAGGAAGATAGACAATAAAAAATCACTAAGGGGCCGGCCAAGTGGCACGTTGGTTAGGAGTTGGCTTGGGAAGCCACCTCTGAACAGCAGGGCCCCGGTTCAAATCCCACATGAGGGCCAGTGATGCTGCGCCCTCTACTGCTAAGATGGTGAACAACAACTCAATCTAGAGCTGGGCTGCTGTGAGTCTCAGGTGATGGTGTGGGCTGCAGTGGGGCTGGCTGGCAGTTGGCATGCACTTTAGTGAGCTGCCATGAGTGGCCATCCAATAGCCTGCGAGCGACTGCCTCACCCTAGAAGAGTGCAATGATAATACCAACATGGGCCAGTGAAGTGACATCCTCCACAACTAGACTGAAGAACAAAAGGACAGCAATTTGTTCCCCTCCCCTAATTTCCCAATAAAAATCTTTTAAAAAGAAAGAAACAAAGAAACAAAGAAAGAAACAAAGGAAGGAAGGAAGGAAGGAAGGAAGGAAGGAAGGAAGGAAGGAAGGAAGGAAGAAAGAAAGAAAGAAAGAAAGAAAGAAAGAAAGAAAGAAAGAAAGAAAGAAAGAAAGAAAAAGAAGAACAGAATAAGGGAGATTAGAAATGCAGAAGATACAGTATAAACTGTGAAGAAAATGTTGGCTCTAAATTAGCATAGAAATATGGGCTGCATATGTCTGTGCTTTAGACAAGAGAGTTAATTTTCTTTTTCTTTTTCTTTTAAGCGACAGAAATTGATTTGTACAAGATCACAGAGCTCATTAGTTCAGCCCTAAGGACTAGAAGAGCTTCAGTCTCCTGAAGCCCATTCCAAAATTTCTTATCACTACTTCTGAGTTACATATAGGTAAAGAAAATGGGATTGGGCATCAAAAGAACAAGGGTTTAGGATCTGGCTCTGTCTTGGGCAAGTTTACTTGATTCTTCTACCTAAAACTTTCTGATCTAGAAAATGAAGGTAATTAGAGTACTTACATCAGAGACACATACAGAGGTAAAGGAAACGATACATAGAAGGCATTTAGACAGTGTCTGAAATATTGTAAGCACATGTTAAATGGTACTGTAGCTTTAAAAAAAATTTAATGAGTTTCAGGTGTACAAAGCAACATAATAGTTAGACATTTAAACCTCTCATAAAATGATAACCCACCACCCAAGCTACTACCCCTCTGACAACTTATATAACTGTTACAATACCATTGACTATCTTCCCTATGTTGTACTCCACATCCATGACTATATATGCCTATATGCAGCCGCATTCATTCTCACTCAGTCACAATCTCCACTGGTTTTCACAACCAGAAACTATGGGGACTTCTCTCCCTGGCACCGGAACCCTGGGCTAGGGTGGGGCTGGAACCTCTCACTCCTTTAGAGGATGAGGAGACACTCCCACAGCCAAAGTATCCCTACCAATCTTTAATGGTCACATGTGGGTGAGTTACCAGCCTGTTCTGCGTCCCTGTCCTTTCTACCCATCTGGAGGTGGCTTATTCTGCGCATCCTTAAAGGCTTCAGTTCAGCCTGAATTTAGGTGATTCTCAATAATGGTTGTTTTGTAGATTAGCTGTAATTTTGATGTGGTCGTGAGAGAAGGTAAGCACAGCATTTACCTACTGCACCATCTTGGTTGTGTCTGGTATTGTAGCTTTTTAATTTGTTTTTAAATCTCATTTGAATACTAAACACTTATACTATAACAATGAACAGCAGGTCCTAGCTTAGACATTTACATTAAATAAGCATCTATTTATATATAAAATTTTATATTGCTCAGAGATCTGTCATACTGATGATGAGTACATTGGAACTTTTCATGACATCTTTTTTGCATTGTTGTTTTATATATATATATGTATATATATATATATATATATATATACATATATATATATATATGAAGCTGGCTTTTAGAGTTTCAATTAAAAAAAAAAATCAATACTGCTAGTGACCTAAACCAGTCAGAGATCAAACAAAGCTAGAGGTCATGGTAACAGATGAAATTTTCCTTCTTCAAACACTGAATTAACCTGGACAATAGTTCATCTTTGAGAAAAAAATGGATTTTTTTTCACAAAACCCTCTAATTTTCTGGAAGAATAAATGTTTCAATTTCTTTCATGATACAGAAAACCATAGCAGCCAGGAAAATGGTATACATTTTACAAGAAGAACATTTTTCTGAAATGTATCCAGCCCTCCAATAAAGCAATTCAGAATATATCTTGAAGTATATATTCTATCCACCAACATGTATCTGTACTTTTAGGTACTAATCTGGTAACACAGTATTTTCTTCAAGACTCGAAGTACTTGAGGGGAGGAACCATGTCTTATCCAGTTCTTCTCCCACAGTTCCTAGCACAGTACTTCACTAATAATAGGAACCCGATCAATGAATTAATACATATCTGGTACTTTAGTTTATCCTTAGTTGCTGAGTCCTGATAAACCACAAAAGAGGAAATAGCTCCCATACATTTCTATATAAAGGCAGAAACTATGATAACAATGTCATAGATATTAGTGGATCCCAATGGAACCACCTACCATGTGGAGTCTCTTTCTACTTTACTTTTGAACTTGGCTATATGGCTTGCTCTGAGGTAATGACATCACAAGCAGAGCTTGATAAACACTTACACACTGGGGATTATCTTTCTGAAGTGCTCCCTCTTAGAACCCATCCACCACGCATTAAAGAAGCCTATCTAGCTTAATGATGGCTGAAATGTCAGGAGAACAGAGACACCCCAATCCATTGGCACCAACTGCCAGCGAGGGGAGTGAGTTTATCTTGGAATTTCAGGACTGATGAGCTCCCATCTGACTGTAGCCTCCTGCTACACTCCCAGTCAGTGACACATGAAGCAGAACTACTCACTGAGCTCAGCCAATCTCCAAATTACGAGAAGTAATAAATCACTGTTGTTTTAAGCCACAACACATTGTATTGGTTTGATGTGTGGTAATAGATAACTGAAACGTATGTGAAAAGATCAGGTGTTTAAAAGCCCAACAATCGTGGATCCTAGACTCCCTCTTCCACCGACTTGTGTTTAGACCTTTGGACCCATTGCAGAACTTACTAGTATCCTCATTTCTTCATCTATAAAGCAGACAGACACTTAGCTCACAGAATCGCTGTGAGGGTTAAATGAAATGTCACACCTAGCAAGTATCCCCCAAATAATTAGCTGTGGTTGTGAGCATTACTGCAGTAATATAAATAATATGGACTTAATTTCTTGGTAGTTTGATTGATGAAAATCTCATTTGATAGTCTGATCCGAGCTGCATATTATAAAATTGTATCACTATTTATTACCTTCTCCTTAGCCTCACCAGATTCATATGTTTAAGAAAAGTGTTAGAAGAGTCCGTGGGAAAGCATCTATTCTGGACGAGTCCCCTGACTGCCCTCCTGGCCTCCACACTTCTTCCCCTCACCACAGTCCCTCATCACCATGGCAGCCAAAGTGACCTATTCAAAGTTCTAAGCCATCTCCCATCCCTCTCCAGCTGTAAACCTACCCATGGTCTAGCACTGAAACTTGAATAAATCCCAAAGCCCTTCCCCTGGCCCAGAGTGCTGCTTGGCTGGTCACTGCATTCCTGTCTCATTGCATGTCCCTCCTCTTTCCCCTCTGCAATTTCCTCCCCAGCCAGATTGGTCCTCTTGTTTCTTTAAATACCCCAAGCTCACCCTGACTCTGGGCTTTGCCTTCGCTGTTCCTTCTACTTGTCACAGCCATTCTCATGTCTCCCTGGCAGAAGTCAGAGGTCAACTCAGTCGCCATCTCAGAGAAGCCTTCCCTAATCAGCTAGAACAACTTATACTTTCAGTCCTTCGACTGCCAGTTGCTCTCAGTCGTAACACCTATGTTTTATTGCATCTTTTCCGTCTTCTTCTTTTCTCCTGGCCCTTAGAGTGTGACATAACATTCATCATTTGTGTTTTCATGCTCACTCTCTGTATTCCCTCTTGGACACTGAAAGTCACATGAGATCAGCGTTTCTGTTTTGTTTATTACTTTAGACCCTTTGCCTAGGGCAGGGGTTCACAAACACGACATAAGGGCTTGCTATTGTCTGGCACACAATCAAAAAATGGCTTTTCCTGCTTTTAATAGTTGAAAACAGTATGACATGCCATTTAAAAATTATGTGAAATTTAAATTAGTGTCCATAAATAAAGTCTTATTAGAACACAGCTGCATTTATTGTCTATGGCGCCCATTGCTCTCAAACGGCAGAACTCAATAGCTGCAACAGAAACCAGATGACTCGCAAGGCCTAAGATATTTACTCTCTGACCCTTTACCCACACCCCCTACAACCTCCACCCTCCCGCCACACACACACACACACACACACACACACACACACACACATTGCTGTGTCTGACTTATCACAGGTGACCAATCTATTGGGTTGTCAGAAAAGACATGACGCATTTTTGCAATGAAAAACATAGAAAAAATGACTTTTCCAACAACCCAATATATGTGTCCGTGGAACTTTTTTTTTTTTTTAGAGGGCAGTGTCTGTGGTCCTCCTATGTGGGATCCGAATCGGGGCCACTGGCATGCCAAGCCAGCTCTTAACCACCGCACCACTCAGCTGGTCCTCTGTGGAACTTTTTAAGAGGAAAAATCTGTATATCCAACAGTGAAACTTCCTAGGACCCAGGCACAGGAAACATCTGACCAGGAATATGCTTCCCCATGAAAAGCCAGTCAAAGTACAAATTCCTGACAAGGTCCTTGGAAGCCTTTCAGGTTCTTTACTCTTCTCCAAAAGCAATATGTTTCTAGGAGGAGCAGAATGCAATGTTGGCATTCTCATCATGTGTCCTAATTGATCCACACACAGTGAAAAGTTAAATGAACAGGGCTGGAGATGTTTGGAAAAATTAAACACAGATTTCTTAATAAAGCTGAAAATAGCCTAATAAAGCTGAAAATAGGCTCCTGGCATCCCAGAGCATGTTTATTTCTGTTTGAATAGATGGTTTCCCATAGACTGTTATCAGCTCAGTGGGGATCCTGGGAGAGAAGTGCTTTCCTCCTCCTGTGTCTTTTAAGCTCTTTCCCAGTGAAATTCAGGCAGAGACTGTAAAAAGCATCTGTCAGTCGGGATAAAAACAATAACCATGGTCACATAATGCTAATACCTTCAGCTGCCCGTTTCTGGAGGGCTCTAAACAGATACCAAACAACCTCAGAGGAGAAGGTCCAGAGCGTGACAATCTTTTCTTTGTAGAAATGTAGCTTCTTGATAAAAGATGCAAGTATCCCGTGGAAGAATAATAGGGTCATTCTCATTGGAGATGCTGCTTGGCAGCTTCCATACCTGAACCTGGAATGTGGTGAATGTTTTGGCCATGGGGAAGTGCAGATGGCACATGTCCTGCCACCACCACAGGGAAGTGGGATTGGAACTTCAATAGACCTCAGGCAGAGACTGGCCTAGAGACAGCTTCTCTGGGCAATCCCAGGAGTAGATTATGCTACTGACAGTTGGGAAATGACCGAGGAGGGAGAGATTTCAAATGAACCCCAAGGCCATTTCTAGAAGGAGAGATCAAAATGGTCTCAGGGCAGCGAGTTCGCTCAGCAAAAGAAAGGGAAAGTGATCTCTTTCTAGAAATCTATTGCACTATCAAGAAAGCATTTGAAAATAGATGAAGGAAACAAGAAGTATGCTGGAAAGAACAAAATGATGAAACATGCTCACAGAGAGACTGACAGAAACATGAAAAAGAATAGAAAGGCTTGAAAAAGGCAGCAATTCGCTGAGAAGTAGCTTAAGAAAAATAATAAACCTTCCTAATCACAGATTTGCAGCCAACTACAATGAGGTTAATTAATCAATGTAAAGAGTCCATCATTCTGGGGGGAAAAAAAATCATAGATAAATCAGATGTTCACCTTAAATCTTGAAAATCTCAATTTATTGATAAGATAATCAGGGTATGCTTTTGCAGATAAAATGAGTTCAACGATAATTATATGCAAGATAAGAAATGATGGGGGAAAAGGAAAAGCTTTGAATATCAGGTAATGGGCAGGTGGTGGCTTGTGATGGCAGCTCTCGCAGCTGTCAGCGTCTGTGTACTCACCCAGAATGCCTGTCTTTTCCCTCTCCTCCTCTTCCTCCTTTCACTCACTCACTCACTCACTCACTCACTCACTCACTCACTCAGTCACTCATTCTCTCTCTCTCTTACTCTTAAGAGGCACAACTTCCTCTGGGAAGCTTTCTGATTTCCCCCTTTGTAAGATCTCATAACACCCGACTTATAGCTCTACTACAATACTTATCACACTCCATTATAATTGCCGGATGATTATTGATTTCCTCAACCCTGTGGGATCCCGGAAAGAAAGGACATGGATTCTTAAAGCTGCAGCCCTGTTGCCTTGCACAGTTTCTGCGCCTGCTCAAAGCAAGTCCTCAGTGGAGGACAAACAACATTGCGGAACGTGTAAGTGAAGGAATGGATAGATAAAGTTTCTGTGTAAACAAGTATCTTGCTGCTGGAAAAAATAAAATTGGGACCATAATAACCTAATTCCATTACAACATGGATACCTTGAAAAGGATGAATCCCAGGGACTTTTCTTACCCTGGAGAAAACAAGTTCTTTATAAATTAGGCCTTCCCACTTCTTTTTCTGGTGTTTGGCATAGAGTTGACTTTTGACACCATACCTTTTCACAGAAATTACATATTTTATCAATTTGAAAGATCAAAACTAGATGAAGTACCTTAGATGTGCTCTAGTCACAACCTTAAATGGTTAAATGTGATTTCATTTTAAATTCCTTTGCATTTCTTTTCACAATACTACGTGTATCTCCAGAAATCTCATCTTCTTCCTGTGCTATTATAGATTTCTGCACAATAACTTCAAAATCTCTTTTCTTTCCTTTCCCCAGAGGATGTTCCATTTAGGAGATAAAGTAAATGCCTAAATAGATGGCAAACCCCCAAATAAGGGAAATGATTCCCTTTTTATTCATGATGAGATCTGAAAAAAAGAAAAAAGAAAGAAAGCAAAATATTCTAAACAGAGTTGAATGACTTTAAGGAACGTATTAAGTAGATAACTACCTGTGTATAATGCTTGATTTATGGATTCATTTATTATGCACAGTTGTATTAAATACATCATTTAATAGGCTATATTAAATACATTAATTTAGAAATATTAGGGCCGGCCGAGTGGCGCAGTGGTTAAGCGCTGGCTTGGGAAGCCAGCGGCCCCGGTTCGGTCCCAAATGTGAGGGCCAGTGACACTGCCCTCAAAAAAAAAAAAAAAAGGAATAGAAATATTATTTTTCCTTTACCATGATATCACAAAATAATTTCATTTAATCCGCTCCCATGAATATTACTTCAGGGTCTTCCCCAACTCAGAGCCAGTTTTCAACTTCTCTAAAGTTTCCCAAACCTATCATCATCACATTCGTCTAAGTTGTTGAGATAAAGCACTTTTTGAATCTGTGTTTGATTTCATTGGAAATATCAAGTGAAGTTTCAAGAAACCAATTGCAAAGTATTAGGACTTCTCTTGTTTTCCCACTTGTCTAATAGGTAAATATTTGTGATCTCTACAGTGTGACTAGAAAACTACACTGTGTTATTAAGTGCTTTTTAAAAGGCATATATACAATGACATTCAATACTTGCAATTGTGCAAACACCCTCCCAGGAATAATGACTAATTCTTTGTTGAGGCATTCTTTTTTTCTTCTTTTTAACATTTATTCTCCAGGTAATTTTTACACAAATCCCAAATTAGCATAGCTAATGTCATTTTTCCCCCCTCCTCCAAATAGTTTCTTGTTGTTCAAAATAAAAGAATTAAGAGGCCACCTAGTAATATGAGAATATTTATAAGGATTTGAATTTAAGGCAATTCCTTTATTCTGAGGGATAGAAAAGGGAAAAAGTACTCACCTTGTATTTGGACATATATGATATTTTCTCTCTTTTGTAGAAAGATTCATTCATTTACATCTACATGAACTAAATTTGGCACTAACTGTGGCAATCCAGATGCTTAAGCTGACTAGATCCCAGCCCAGACTTTTCCTCAGTAGACACTGTTTTATCCAGGCCATGTTCGTTTTTAAGCATTTGCAAAATTGGTAGCAAGACATTCCATTTTTTTTTTAATTGCTCTTGTAAAGTAGAGTCATTCTTTTTTTTCATCTGAAACATATCTCCTTTCTCTTTTCCTTTTGTTGCTTGGAGCAATCACAAATGCAATACATATAGCTTCCCATATCAGAGAAAGCAAATTCATTTGTGATCTGAAGAACATTTTACCACATTGAGTTTCCATGTTGTGCAAGTTGTCAGGGAAACTCCAAGGACCAAGGACCTCCCTTCAAAAAATTTCTAGCTCTGTAATCAGCTTCCAGCAGATATTTTGCATATTCCCAACTGTGCCCTTAGTAATGCAATCATTTTGTTTTTTATTTGCAACCTCCATAATGACCCAGAACTGGATAAATTTCTTCAAAATGTTCCTCCTACTTTCTAAATTCAGCATTGTTTTTTTTTTGAATTCATATTATTATTTTAGTTATTCTCTTGCTTCAACAGCACATTATTTCTCTTGTAAGTTTTGTGTCTTTTTGTCTGCCATTCCTACAAAGAAGTCATTTGATTATTTTATTTATCATTTGTTGAAACGTCATCTATCTTTGATATTTGATGCTTAGTTCCGGCACTAAATAGTCTCATTTACCTGGATATTCTGCCTTTCTCATTCTGAGCTATACAAGTCCCCTAAAATTTTGAGAAGCAGTTATCATTGTAGTGATTAGACATTGAAGCGACTGGCTTGATTGTAATCCTGGCTCCACAATTTACAATCTTATGGGCCTTGAGCAAGTTAGTCAACTCTTCTGTTCTTCAGTATTTTGGGTGAATATAATTGGTTTATGTGAGGATTAAATGAGGTAACGTATGTAAGCCTTTTAGAACTGTGCCTAACACACAGTAATTGTTTAGAAATTGTTAGCAATCACTTTTCCTAGGGGTTATGTCAGGAGATAGCCATATAATAAAAACAGAACTTTATCTGGAATTAGAAGACTTGGACCCTCACACTGGCTTTGTGATGTACTAGTTGTGAAATTAGGCCAGATATTTTGCTTTCCTGGATTAATATGCAAAATACATGAGTTCTCTAAAAAAATTTTTTAATTTTTGTGAGTCTATGGGATTATTTTCATGAGGAGACACTGATTTATGGCTGAGACTTAGTCCACTTTCACCTAAGAGTTTAAGAAATTCACAATGCCCAAATCCTCATGACCATTTCAACACTTAGGTTCTAGAGCCACACTGCTAAAATTGGAACTCAGGCTTCCTCTTCTGTTATTTGTGTGACCTCAGGCAAATTTCTTAACCACTCTGTGCCTCAGTTTTCTCATCTACAAAATGAGTGTTACAGTAATAATAATCTAATAGAGTGGATATGAGAATTAAATAAATTAATAAATGCAAAGCATGTAGAACAATGAATAACACATAATAAATTATGATAACTATAATCATTATTATCTTCAATCCAATTTGGTATGTGTTTAATTAGTACCTTCAGCAAGGCATTTTGCTGAGTAATACAAGATCCAGAACATTGGCTAAAATATGTTTCCTACCTTCAAATACCATATCATTTATTAAGGCTGAAGTCAAGTAGATGAACAATTAATACAAGACAAATGTGAAAAGAAGGAGTTCAAAAGTCCAACGAAAGGTTTATGAGGGTTCAGAGAAAATAAAGGGAGTATATCTGCATGGGGGCAATAAGAGACCTTTTCAGAAAGGATGTACTATTGGAACGAGGCCTTGAATAATAGGCAGACTTGTAATAGGCAGAGACTAAGTTGAGAACATATTTAATGAGAAGAATTTCATCATATGTGAGGGGAATAACAGGTCATATTTAAGTAAATTAAGGTGTCTACTTTGGCATACCAACATATAGCATGTTTAGGAAAAGCAAGACCTCTAGAGTGGAAAGACAGTGTGGGCTAAAATTGTGAAGAGCCCTGAATATATTCCAAATTGAGGGAACTCTGAGGGTGATTAAACAGAGTAATGACAATCTAATAATTGCTTTAAGGAGATGTACCTAATGTGAATGTCAAAAATCAACTGGGATGAAGGAAAAGAATGTGATGGTGAAAAACCTAGTTTTTCCATTTGAATTTCTTAACTTGTGGTTTCTGTGGCTTATAATAAAAAAAAAATATGACAAAAATCATATAAGAAAATGAAATTCATAAAACAAAATAAATTAACATCAAGTAATACAATAGAATGGAAAGAGAAAATTTCATAGAGGAAAAAAATGCTCAAGAATTTTTTCTGCGTTTCTTAGTAGCCAAGGCAATGTACGAAATTTTCAATGGATTATATACCTCACATTATCTAGTAGAAAAAGGACATAAACTTGCAGTGAAAAACTTGCTTTCCAGGTCCTCAGTTTTGAAAGGAGTCTTCCCTACTGGTCTTTTAAACAAATTCAGCATCTTCCCAAAATTCAGAGATGTCCTCTAACAAGATTTTGCATACCAGACAGACCTTGATGAAAACTGAAGATAAAATATCAAAGCACTCTTCTATAAAAGCAAATCTCTGAAGATGATGGCGAAGAAACATATTTACAGACTGGTACTATCTAGTTGTCCAACTTTGTATTTATCTTTAGTGATATCAGAAATGGAGATTAAACACTCCTTTTAATAGTCCTTGAGAAAATATACTGATGACATGAAATATCACCTGATCACCCTGTAGACTAAAGACAAATAATCACTTGGTTTAAGCCATTAAATTTTGAAGTGGTTTCTTATGCAGCCATAGACATTAAAGCAATCTTATTTAATTTTTATAACAATCCTATGGAGATAAGTATTACTTTTATTTTACAAATGAGTAAACCAGAGATCAGAGAGGTTAATGTCACACAATCCAATGTCACACAATCAACGTCACACAGCTCCTATGTAGAAAAGCTGGGACAAATGTGAGCTATGCAACCTGAATGACTGTTTTCTAAGACCATTCACGAAAATAGAGCCTTAAAGAGGAAGAGTTAATTTAGAGAAAAATCAAACAACTTGCAGTTGCTATTCTTTATAACAATAGGGCTTTAAAAACAAAAAAGCAGAGTATTTTTTGATAAATTGATAAAGACTAAAGGAAAACTGTCCAATAAATGTAGTGCAGAAATCTCAGGAAACATAGGCAGCCTGCCAACCACCTGTTTTGCTGCCTTGAGTGCGTTAGTGTTCTTTAGAGAGAAGCAAGCTTGTAAAGAAAGGGTCACGGGCTAAAGCCAGGTGGGAGTATTTTGCAATAATTAGTTCTTCCAGTCCTCTACTTCTATCTGTGAATTCAGGCCATTCTTTCTTCTTTTCCTCTTCTTTCCTATCTTCCATAAATATTTAGAGCAAGCCTAAACTAAGAACTTGTCCCTGTTCTAGGCTATGATGCTATAGTGATGATTCAGTCACCCCAAGGAAGGCATCGTATGGTGAAGTTAATAGGAAAGAAAGCAGGTAATGACAACCAGAGAGATTAAACACTAGGAAGGGTCTACAGAGAGCTCTGGGGGAAACTGAGAGAGCTACTTCCCTCAATCTCACAGGGGATGGGAAGAGAGGTAATCAAGGAAGGCTTGCCAAAGGTGGGAATGATTAAGTGTAGTCCTCTACGATGAGAAGGAGATTGTCTCTTGAAGGGGAGAAGAACAAAGACCATGTGCAAAGGCTTGAAATAGAAAGTTTATATAGCTCTTAAACAATGAAGTTGGCACACTGTGTTGTTATTGGGGCAGGGAGAAGGGAAAATGGTGAACCTGGAGAAGGAAGCGGCAATCAGAACATGGGAGGTCCTTCATGCTATGCTCAGTTGACTTTCTCTTAAGGCCAAAGGAAAGCGATTGAATAAGAAGTTTTAAGTAGGGAAGGGACATGATCCTATTGGGTTGTCGGAAAAGTCATGACGCATTTTTGCAATGAGAAAAACATAGAAAAAATATGTCATGACTTTTCCAACAACCCAATATTTTCCTTTCAGAAAAATGATGCTGAATGCATTGTAGAAAACAAACTTAAGTACTATAAGCAGGACACAAGTTAGAACTAACAGAAATTAGGAAGTTACCAATGATAAAAAATGCTAATGAGAAAGGAGGTGCCAATGAGAATGAAGAGAGGTACCTGGGTTCAAGAAATAAAAAGGAGATAGGGGATTTGATGGACAATTTTCATCCCTAGTTGAAAGTCAATTACAAATCCATATAATAATAAATGGAGCAACTTATCCAGTAAGCTCCAATGACAGCAATGAATTAATATAATTCGCCCAGTTTTCATAATTAGATTTTAGAATGGTATATAATGGATAATAATGAATATAATAATTCTTACCATGTGACAGGCACAGTGCTATCAGCTTTATGTGCATTTTCTCACTCAATCTCTCCAACAACCCTATGAAGTAGTCAGTTATTATTTCACTTTACATATAAGAAATTTGAGGTCGTATCCCCCATATTATTAATTTTTGGTTGATTCAATTAACATATATCCTTTATTTATACATATCAGTCATTATCTTAGGATCCATAGAGGAAAAAGAGGAAAAAAATTATGGTATTGGCCCCAGAGAGGCACATGGGTAAGTGGGAAAATCTAACACTGATATGTGGAAAATTCCACTATAGTGTACTAGGTGCCTGGTCCAAGAACTGTAGAAATATTCTGGAGATGACCATCTTTAACAGAAAGGGAAAGTTCAGCTCAATTGAACCTAGCAGCATAAACTCCTACTGTCTCAAATAGAAGTCAATATCTGGCTACCATCTGCAGTTGGGCTGGTTGTGCCATGAATAAAGTCCCCTAATTATGAGAGAAAGGGGTACAGAATCAGTAGTATGGATAAGGTAGCAGGGGTTCGTGTGGTATTGGAGGTGGGGGAACTTCAAGCCAAATTCTACCCCTTGCTCCACTGATCAAACCATGACTGGTGCAGGTCTAGATCTGCAGAGACGAAGGCACCGTATGGACCAAAGGCAGCCCTGGCCAATAATATATCTACTGTCCAATAAAGGGGATGCCATAATTATTTTACAATTGACTTATCCCTGCTTGCCTATTCTTCAAGAAAGACTAGATAGTATGAAAGGCTCTAGAGAGTTACTCTCTCCTCCAACTAAATCCCCTAAAATTTGGAAAAACCTCTTGGTTTTCCAAACCTTGGCCCTGACTTTATACTTAAGATGATAGGTGAGCTCAAGGTAATATGAAAAGTCAGAGCCTTTTGGAAACTAAGGAAGTCAGGTCTCAGTCCAATGTCTTTAAGTTGTGGTCCATGAGCCATGGCAGGATGCAAAGGTTATAGCTGCAACACAGAGATTTCCAAAGTATTATTAAGGCGTCACTGTTTTTCTTAATCTCAATTCTATCTGCATGGCATTCTTGCTAATAAAACTACCACAAATACTATAAAAGTATTTATAATCATTGTTTTAATTTCCTACTTGAGTAATAACAATTTCCAAGCACTAATAAAATTATCATTTTTGTTCATTTCTCAACTATGACCTTAAAATACTGTAAATAAAATATATTATAGTAAAATGACAGTAAACATTTAAATTAGTTCAGTTCTTTTTGTTTTCTTATGTATACTCTTTCCTTGAAAGAGTGACTGAAAGAAAGTAAACCATAAAAAACTGAAATAGCGAATATGGAGTTTATAGTCCATGCTTCTATTTGTAGAGCAAAGAATAATGAGCCCAGGACCTATTAACTAAGGATTTGACATGTAGACTCTCAAGCCCAACTGAAAGGAATTCAAGAATCCACTTTCCAGGAGAGCTGCAGTGCTCAGGGATGCCCATGTGTGAAAAATTACAACAGAGAAAATACCTTCCTAACATAAACAAGACCATGGGGGTAAAATGGGGCATCTAAGAAGGAGTGGATGCATTCTGTACTAGTTCAGCTTTATACTACCTTATTTATTATTGCGGTTACAATGTATATTTTGCAGGCAAATTTTATTGCACTAATTAACTCATTAACAACCTCTAGAGAGAAGCCAGACTTCTCTGTAGACTGGCTTGCTGAATTTTAATGACACAGATAAAGAGAAAATCCATGTGCCAGGTTCTGGGAAAGCCCCAGGACTTTCCAAACAGCTCTGATTTATTTAGTGTGTCACCTCATAGAGAAGTATGAATTGCGCATTAAAATAGAGAAGAATTTTTCAATACATATACGAATACAATAGGTTTAGATAATTTAAACAAGCAATGTTAATGGCATTTAAAGCATTTTAATTCAATCGAAAAAGAATCAAACTTGATTAACTCCCCCCCCCACCTTCTGAGTGGGAGCAGAAGCTGGTTAATTCTGGAGTCCACACTAGCCAAGATGGCTGGGGTTTCTGAATAGGTAGGTTGAGGTAAAGAGTGGGTCAGAAAGGACTTTGGGGGACAGCTCAGCCTCCAAGGTACTGACCATTTAATTGACAGCATTGATGTGGTTTTTGACATTATTAATGACATCCATTGTGGTACCCTGGCCTCCAATGTCTGGAGTATGGATATCTGTGTCCTTCAAAGATGCCAAGACTGCAGTACGAATGGTAGTGGCATAGGAGGGGAGCTTGAGGTAATCCAGCATAATACAACTTGCCAGCAGCATGGCAGTCGGGTTGGCCATATTCTTATTGACTACATCCCTGCCGGACTGCTTGGCAGCTGTTTCAAACACTGCATATATGGGGCCATAGTTGGCCCCAGGCACAATGCCCGGTCCTCCAACCAAACCTGTGCAGATACTATTGACAATGTTGCCATAAAGATTGGGCATCACCATGACATCAAACTGTTGGGGCCGGGATACTAGCTGCATGGTGGCGTTATCCACAACTATTCCTTCAAAGGTGATCTGAGGATAGCGGGACGCCACCTCCCTACAGCACTGGAGGAAGAGCCCATCTCCCAGTTTCATGATGTTGGCCTTGTGCACAGCCGTCACTTTCTTGCGCCCCATCTCCTGGGCCAGCTGGAAGGCATATTCAGCAATGCGCAAAGATTTGGCCTTAGTAATGATCTTAAGGCTCTCTATCACGCCTTTCACGCTCTCGTATTCCAGGTTGCTGTATTCACCCTCCGTGTTTTCCCGGACAACGACGATGTCTATGTCATTGTGCCGGGTCCTCACAGCCGGTGGACTCTGAAAGTGGATGACATGAGCGTACAGGTCCAGAGCGGTGCGAAACATGTTGCTGCGGGATTTGTGAGATGGCGGCAGGTTGTGGTTCGTTTCAATGATGCCCTTCAAGGCCACGCAGTTCCGACGAACTGACATGATGGCATAGTGAAAGTCCTCTTCGCCAGAAGTAGAGTTCATGTGCACCACCTCAAAGTCCACAGGCACACAGGCACATCTAAACACAGTCTTGACTTGCAGCATGAGCTCAGGCCCGAGGCCATCCCCAGGGATCATAGTCACGGTGTGCCGTCCACCATACTTGGCTGGGGGAGGAACATTGCAGCAGAGTGAGAAGCTCCTCAGTGAGATCTCATGGCCAGGTAAAACCTCCCAGGAATGGCTGAAAACAGTAGGTCGGAATATGGCCTTCACAAAGCAGCCAGCAGCTGGCAGCATCTTCCGTGCCATGATCATTACGTGGAGGTTAATTTCTGTAAAAACATGTCCTCTTGCTCTTGCTTTGAACCGGCTTCTTTGAGAGAATCCTAAATCCACAATCTTTGCCTAGGTCACAATTGTCTCTCCTTCCTGGTGTTCTATTTTAGACATTCTACTGGCAGTGTGAGAGAGGGAGAGCTAGTCAAGAGGATGATGGGATGCGTTAGATAATAGAAAATACATTTTGGAATTGGATGATAGCTCATTAGGCACATTCAAGGTGCTAAGCTTTGTATGGTATACTTTTTTTAAAACAACACTTTATATTTTAGAGCAGTTTTAGGTTCACAGCAAAACTGAATGGCGGGTACAGAGATTTCCCATTGAGCTGGTGCCCTGAAAGACACAGCCTTCTCCAATGGTCAAAACCCCGCACCAGAGTGGCACATTTGTTACAACTGATGAACCTACGTTTACACATCATTATCATCGAACGTCCCTAGTTTAAATTGGGGTTTACTCTTGTATTGTACATTCTGAGTTTGGGCAAACTCTAATGACGTGTATCTATCATTATAGTGTCACAGAGTAGTTTCACAGCCCTAAAAATCCTCTTTGCTTTGCCTATTCATCCCTCACTCTCCCCTAACCTTTGGTAACTACTGATCGTTTTAGTGTCTCTGCAGTTCTGCGTTTCCCAGACTGTCATATAATTTGAATCACATACTACTGTAGTCTTTCTAGATTGGCTTCTTTGACTTGGTAATATGCAGTTAAGTTTCCTCCATGTCTTTTCATGGCTTGATAGCTCATTTCTTTTCCGCACTGAATAATATTCCATTGTCTGGATGTACCACAGTTTATCCATTCACTTACTGAAGGACATCTTGATTGTTTTCAAGTTTGGGTTGCTATAAACATCCATGTGCAGGGCTTGTGTAGACATAAGTTTCCATCTAATTTGGGAAAATAACAAGGAGTACAACTGCTGGATCCTATGGTGAAGTATATTTAGTTTTGTTAGAAATTGCTAAACTGCCTGTATCATAAAAGTGGCTGTATCATTTTACATTCCCACCAGCAGTCAATGAGAATTTCTGTAGTTCGATATCCTTGGCAGCATTTGGCATTGTTAGTGTTCTGGATATTGGCTATTCTAATTTGCATGTAGTGGTATCTCACTGTTTTGTTTTGTTTTGTTTTGTTTTGAGGGCAGTGTCACTGGCCCTCACATGTGGAATCCGAACCAGGGCCGTTGGCGTCACAAGCCAGCTCTTAACCACCGTGCCACTCGGCCGGCCCTCTCACTGCTATTTTAATTTTCATTTCTCTATTGACATATGATTGTGGAGCATCTTTTCATATTCTTACTTACCATTTGTATATGTTCTCTGATGAAGTGTCTGTTAAGGTTTATGACTCATTTTTTAATTGGGTTGTTTTTCTTATTGTTGAGTTTTAAGAGTTCTTTGAATATTTTAGATAACTCCTTTATCAGATGTGCTTTTACAAATAATTTCTCCCAGGGCCGGATGAGTGGCTCAGTTGGTTAAGAGCTCACTCAAGAATGGGAGCTCTGAACAACAGGGTCGCCGGTTCGATTCCTGGCCAAGCTGACTGCCACTGAGCTGCCAACAGGTGGCAGGATGGCTCAGCTAAAAAAAATAAAAATAATAATAATAATAATAATTTCTCCCAATCAGTGGCTTGCCTTCTCATTCTCTTGAAGAAGTGAAGTCTAGCTTATTAATTATTTATTTCATGAATCCTGCCTATGGTGTGGTATCTAAAAAGTCATCACCATAACCAAAGTTATCTAGATTTTCTCCTATGTTTTCTTCTAGGAATTTTATAATTTTGCATCTTACATATAAAATCTGTGATCCATTTTGAGTTAATTTTTGTGGAAGGTTTAAGGTCTAGGTTTTTTCTTGTTTGGTTTTGATTTTTGTTCTTGTTTTTTTGCATGTGGATGTCTAGCTGTTTCCAGCACCATTTATTGAAAAGTCTGTTGTGTTGCCTTTGCTTCTTTACCAAAGATCAGTTTACTATTTACATGGGTCTATTTCTGGGCTCCCTATTCTCTTACATTGATTTATTCATCTGTTCTTCTGCCAGTACCATGCTGTCTTGATTAATGTAGTTTTATAGGAAGTCTTGAAGTCGAGTACTGTCAATCTTCTAGCTTTGCTCTTCTTCAATACTGTGTTGGCTATTCTGTATTCTGGGTCTTTTGCCTCTCTTTATAAACTCTGGAATCAGTTTGTCAATATCTACAAAGTAACTTTCTGGGAATTTGATTAAGTTTTTATTGAATCCACAGGTCAAGTTGGGAAGAACTAATATCTTGACAATATTAAGTCTTCCTGTCCATGAAGACAGAAGTTCTCTCAATTTGTTCAGTTCTTCCTGAATTTCATTCATCAGAGTTTTGTAATTTTTCTTCATATAGATCTGATAAATATTTTGTTAGATTTATATCTAAGTATTTCACTTTGAGGGGTGCTAATGTAAATTATACTGTATTTTTAATTTCAAATTCTACTTATTTATTGCTGGTATATAGGAAAGCAATTGACTTATATATTAACCTTGCATCCTGAAATCCTGCTGTAATCATTGATTAGTTTCTGGATATATATATGCCGGCTGAGTGGCGCGGTGGTTAAGCACTGGCTTGGGAAGCCAGCGGCCCCGGTTTGGTCCCACATATGAGGGACAGTGATGCTGCCCTCAAAAACAAAACAAAACAAAACAAAAAAACTATATATATATATATATATAACTATATATATAAAACTATATATATATATAAAACTATATATATATATACATATATATACACACACACACACACACACACACACACACACACACACACCTTCTCAATACACTTTTTAGTTTCCTTCTGTTGTCTTATTGCAGTAACTTACATTCCCAGGATGATATTGAAAAGAAGCGGTAAGAGGCAACATCCTTGACTTCTACCTGATCTTAGTGGAAAAGCTTTGTGTTTCTCATCATGGAGTATGATGTTAGCTGTAGGTTATGTGTAAGTATTTTTTGTCAAGTTGATGAAGTTCCCCTATATTTCTAGTTTACTGAGAGAGCTTCTATTATGAGTGGGTGTTGGAGTCTGTCAAGTGCTTTTCTGCATTTATGGATATAATCATGCAATTTTTCATTTTTAACCTGTTAAAGTGATAGATTACATGAATTGGTTTTCAAATGTTGAATCAGCCTGGCATACCTGGGATAAATTGCATTTGACTCTGATGTATAATTCTCTTTGTACATTGCTGAATTCAATTTGCCGATATTTTGCTAAGGGTTTTTGCATCTATGCTCATGAGAGATATTGGCCTATAGTTTTCTTTTCTTACAATTCCTAGGGTAATAAATGCTGGTCTCATAAAGCGACTTACAAAGTATTCCCTCTGGTTCTATTCTCTGAAATATATTAGAGATAATTGGTATAAATTTTTCCTTAAATATTTTGCAGAGTTCACCAGTGAACCCATCTGTGCCTAATGATTTCTGTTTTGAAAGGCTATTAATTATTGATTTAATTTTTAAAATATGTACAGGCATACCACAGAGATATTGAGGCTTCAGTTACAGACTATTGCAATAAAGTAAGTTGTAATCATTTTGCTGGTGGAGGGTCTTGCCTTCTATTTGTAAAAAACAAATCTGTGAAGCACAATAAAGTGAAACACAACAAAACAAGGATGCCTGCATATGCCTATTTAGACTGTTTCTTCTTATATGAGTTTTGGCAAATTGTTTTTTCAAGGAATTGGTCCATTTCACCTAGGTTAATATATTCAAAATTGTGAGCTTAAAATTGTTCATAGTACTCTTTTGTTATCCTTTTAATATCCATAGGATCTATAGTGATGTCCCCTCTTTCTTTTCTGATATTACTAATTTGTATCCTTTCTCTTTTTTTTTTTTTCTTAGTTAGCCTGACTCAAGGCTTATCAAAAGAAAAAAAAAAGAAAGAAAAGAAACAGATTTTGGTTTTGTTGATTTTCTCTATTGATTTTATCCTTTAAATTTCAATTAATTTGTTCTCATATTTTTAATATTATTTTCTTCTGTTAACTTTGGATTTAATTAATTCTTCTTTTTCTATTTTCCTACGGTAGAAGCTTAGCTAATTGATTTTAGATCTTTCTTCTTTTCCACTGCTTTCACAGCTTTCCATAATCTTTGATGAGTTGTATTTTCATTTTCATTTTGTTCCAAATATTTTTTAATTTCTCTTGAAGCTTCTTCTTTGACCCATGTATTATTTAGAAGTGTGTTGCTTAATCTCTACATTTATTTGGGAATTTTCCAGCTATCTTTCTGTTATTGATTTCTAGTTTAACTCCATTGTGGTCAGAGAGCAGGCTTGATGATTTCAATTTTTTTTAATCTAGTAAGGGTTTTTTTTATGGTCCAGAAAGTGTTCCGTATTGGTGAATGTGCCATGTGAGTTTGAGAATGTGTATTCTTCTATGGTTGGGTGAAGTAATCTATAGATGTCAAATATATCCAATTGATTGAGGGTATTGTTGAATTCAAGTATGTCCTTGGTGAATGAGTTTCTGCCTCTGGAGTTTGTTCGTTTTTACTGTTGTTAACTTTTTAAGAAACTGTCACTTCTCCAAAATGGTTGTACCATTTTATAATCCCTACCAGCAATGTATGAGAATTAGAGCTTCTTCACATCCTCACCAACACTTGCTATTGTATTTTTATTTTCAGCCATTCGAATGGGTTGTTATAGTATCTCACTGTGTTTTGAATTTGCATTTCCCTTTTCACTATGATGTGGAGTGACTTTTAATATATTCTCCCAGCTCAGAGCTACAAGCATTAATATCTGATATTTCTAGAAGTCAACCAGTGAACACTGGAAAGTTGGCAACTTCTATGTTTTCCAAAGCCATCCCATCTCTGCCGTTTAATTGAAAATTAAGCATATCTTTAAATTATACATCAGCCACAATCCCATTCTCATTTAACTTTCAAGCACCAATGCCTCTGATGCAGGTTATTGGTTGTTGGGGAAGGTAGGGGACTTATTTATAAAGACTTCCAAGGACAGTTAAAATCCAAGAAACTGAAGAAGAGGACTTAATAATGGCTATCATTATAGAATACTCACCCCATCTAAGATGCTGTGATGGATATTTTTCGCACGTCATCATAACCCACCAAGGTAGCCTTACAGCCCCCATTTTAAAGATGAAGAAATTGGCTATCACAGATCCTACAAACTCATATTATTGTGAATGAACAGAGGATGGCAACAGTTGAGGCATACTAAGGGTACCAGGGGCCTAGGCCAGGACTTTTCTAACTTGATCAACCTAGGATCCCATTGACATGCAGATTCTAATTCAGTATTCAGTTGAGGGAGGAGTATAGATTTTGCATGTCTAAGGAGCTCCCTAGTAATACAGATTCCACTGGTCCCCTTATCACACTTTGAATATTAAGGGCTTGTCTTTACCTCCACACAAAGTCCAGCCAGGTCAGAGCCAGCATTTGGTGTGCTTGGAAGCAGCCTGCTGGGAGTAAAGAAAGGAAGTAGCACTGCTCCCTCCTCCTGAAAACTGATATAAAATGGCTATGAGTAGGAGTCAGCTGGGTACCTGTTCGTCAGTTAATACATCAATTAAGATAGATAATAGCTGTCTACCACCAGTGCCAGAGGCTAGAGCAGACGATCATGCCAGGATAAAACACTGGTAGAAAAATGACCAAGACCTAGCTACACAATTTTGTTTCTACCGATCGGCCACCCTTACATAAGCATGTTTTCCAGTCCTCTTCCCAACACTGGAAAGGAGATAGATCTTTCAAAAGTGTGAATGAGGAAGAAAGAAATCCCTGAGATTGGGATTATAAACTGGATGATGGTTAAGATTTTAATATCCAGAATGACCTCCAAAAGTCCCTGGACAATGGAAAGACCCTAACCTCAATGGAACAAACAAACAAAGGTATGTGTTGTGCAGTTATAAGAATAACAAGAGTGTCATGGTTTCTCATATTTGATCAGTAATAATTCAACCAAGTCTACTGTAAGTGGGATGTTGAGACAGTAAAAAAGGTTTAAGGAAGGGAAAGATATAATCCAGCTTGCATTTTAAAAATGTTTCTTTGGAAGAATAATCTAGAGGATAAACAGTAAGGTGACTAGCCTGGTGGAAAGTAGGCAAATGATAGGCTACCACTGTGGTTCTCAAAGAGTGATTCCCAGAACAGCAGTGTCAGGGTCACTGGGAACTGGTTAAAAATGCAGCTCCTTGGAACTCTCCCTAGACTTATTGAGTTAGAAAGTCTGGAGTTGGGAGCCAACAATTGTGTTTTAGTGATCCTGATATATGCTGACATTTAAGAACCCCTGGACTATGAAGTGGTCACAATAGAAATGATGAGCAATTGTGCTCAAGTGAAGGCAGTGAGTAAGATGAGAAATACTTTCAGAGATATTTAAGGATAAACAAGACTGGGCTATTCACCTGGGAGACACTGAATATTTTTCTTATTTTTTTTTTAACACACTGGGTGAATTACAGTGCAATTGATTAAAAATGTACAACACTAAAAGAACAGTTTGGGTAGGGGAATGGGATAGAAAATCAGTTTCAGATACAATGTGTTGTGGGGAGCCTGTTAGAACATCCACAAAAAGACGCCCAGTGGGTGACTTACTAAATGAGTCTGCAGCTCCAGAGAAAGGATTGTGGGTGATGATATAGATTAAGAAGTCATCCATATATGGGAGTGAACCACACAGGAGCACATGAAATAGCCTCAGGCAGAGGTTTTCAACTTTTCTTCTGCTGACAGATGATGAATGGCATTGATACGACACACACTCCCAAGGGTATACTCAGATTGTAACAGAAACAGAACACACACACACGAACAAAAGTGGTTAAATAGATCAGAGTTCCCAAACTGTTTGTTTTTATAGGTCTGATTTACAAAAGCATTTTACTAGAAAATGATTAGTAAAATCATTTATTTAATGACTTAAAAACATGATTTTTTGAGGAAAAAATACCAGGGGTGCCAAAAAAAATGTATACACATGACTTGTATTCATCTTTTGTTATTGGTATATATTGAGTATTACAATTTTAATACAGTGTTTTCCTTTCTTAAAATGTATATAATTTTTGGCATGTTCTGTATATATGGCTAATCTAATATAAAAACTATATAAAGCTATATTTTAGAAATTTAATTCAGACCTTTATAGGTAATATAAATAAGTAAGCATGTACTAATAAAGATAAAGAAAAACAATTCATATTGTATGGTTAAAAAGTATAGCATATCACAGTTGTTTTTAGTTATGATAGTAACATAAATAGAATTATTACACATGTCATCTGGATGACCACACTGCATTTGATTTGGAAATTGTAACTAGAGTCCAATTCTCATTTCTAGGCTATAAAGATGCATGCACATGCCTTCTTTAATTCTCTTCCTTATTAAAAATGTATCCATGGGTAAAATCAAATAAATAAATACAAGTATAAATCCACACATTACAAATTATAATGTTGCTATAACTATCAATGATGCATCAATAACCATAGTTCATGGATATATTCAGCAAATGTGAAATAGGCTATGAATTCTGAGCAATTCACTACCAGCAAACTCTGATTCCATTTTTCCTCAAAGAAGCAAGTACACACTATTAAAATGCAAATGACTGTGCCATTCTTATCATGGTAACTTTGAGATGAGTCCAATTATTTTAAAAAGTAAATCATTCACAAGTGCTTGTAACTTAATATTTATGAATAAGATAGTGGCTTTGACGTATGTCATAACTGATGATAACACAGTAATGTGGCATGTCTATCAAGTCAAGAATCACTAGGCTAGGATGTTGCTTGTGGAGAAAGCACAGAAAAAATGATGACAAAACTGGCGATCATCATCATTTGAACTATTTGAGGAGGAGGATTATAAAAGAAGTGACCTAGGCGGTAGGAAGAAAATGAAGAGAAAATGTCATAGAAGCCAAGTGAAACACTCAAGAAATGAGTGGTTAGCAGGGTCAATATCTTGTTAGAGGTTAAACAAAATTAGAAGTGGCAATGATGGGGTCACTGTCAATCTCCAAGAGGCTGTATAAAATTCATAATTGAAAGCATGGGCACCAGAGCCAACTGTGTGCCATGAATGACCTCTGCAACCTTTGCAAATTTCATGGTCTCTTTTGGAACTTATATAAGTGGGAGCAGATAGCTTAAAATGATAGATTAGATTAACTGATAGATAGCTCGACCTACAGAAAGCAAGCAACACATAAATAGACCTTTTAATATGAGAAAGAAGGAATGCTATGAAACAATGTAAAACCTGCTGTTTTCAAGGAGCTTACTTCTAGGCAGGGTTAAACTAAATGTATCTGGGTAGAATGTGAACGGGCAGTGCATGCCAAGTGGTTCCTGAGTGACCCGGCTGGCACACGGAAGTGCAGAGGATGAATTTACTGTGTATCTAGGCTATGAAGGTTAGGAAAGGGCTTCAGACAAATCTTAAAAAAGGGTGAGCAGCAGGCAAAGGGGATTTCTGAGATGGAGGCAAAACTTAAAGGCCTATAAGGTATATTAAGCATCTGTTCTGCTGAAAGGAAGGGTTTATTTAAGAAAATCATGGCAGACAAATGGGGAAAGTAAATTGGGGTCAGAGGGCAGAGAACCAAGAACGGCAAAGTAAGAAAATTTATGATACCCTGAAGGCAGTAAAAAAACATTTAAGGTTTTGAAAAAAAAAAATACAAGGGTTTGAAATATACTACTTTAAAAAGGAAACTGTGCACTTAAAAAAAAAAAGCGCTACAGTAAATTTTCAATGCCCAAGACTGCTTTAAACTAAACCTTTGCATTAATGAAAGCAAAAATTTTAAAACATTATGTCTTTCCCTCTCTCCTTCTCTAAGATAATTTCTAAAATCCATTTCATGTTGTCCTACAGAAATAACTATGAACATTGTTTTATCAATACTCTTCCTAAAATGATCAATACACAGAGATTTAATTTGTTCCATTTTCTGTATTGTACTACTACAATTTCTCCCATCATTCCATCACTATTTAATAAGCACAGAAGAGCTGACGGATGAAAGTCATCCAGAAATGTCCTCCTTATTTTCCAAAAGAGATTGCACATTGTATAATACCAAATCCAGTGTAGAATCCTGTGTTTGAGGAAGAGCTAGGTTACTTTTTACACTAAGAAGAGTTTTCTGGATATAGTTTTCATTTATTAAAGAAACATCACCTCCACCCAGCCCCTGCATAAAGGTTATTAAGATGGGGGTGGGGAGTTCACATATCCATCCATTCTTTGATGTTTTTTGTCTGAAACAGTGGAGTTCATAGCCTACTCACAAAATCGATGCTTAAGCAGCAACGTTTGCCTTTGCTAAAAAGAAGCCAGGCAAACACTCAGGATGACAGACAACTTAAAAACAACTTACCTTTTATCTTCCCTTCTTACTAAACTTTACAACCACAGGAACAACTCTATTAAATACATTTCTACATGAAATGTAATACATAATATTGAATGTCCACTGTAATTAAACAAAAAAACATATATTTTGTTTTTTTAAAAGAGGGGAAAAAATACTTTTCTATCACTCCCTGGCTCCTTGCCCATACCACTCTAAATTCTCTCTCCCTATCTGGGAGGACTGTGGTCTTCCTATTCTCAGTGTGGCTATAATATTTTTCTTCAACTATTCTATATTTTATTTATTTATTGTTATTTTCAAAGATATCACTGGGGAATTGGGGGAGGGGATCAGCGTTGGGGAATTATGGAGGGGGAACAGACAAGTTGATGTCCTTTTGTTCTTCAGTCTAGTTGTGGAAGAAGTTGCTTCACTGGCCCCATGTTATTATCATTGAGCTCTTTCTGAGTGAGGCAGTCACTCGCTGGCCATTGGACAGCCACTCACGGTGGCTCATGGTAGCTCACGGCAGCTGCCGGCTGCTCATGCGGGCTGTCAGCCACTCACTGTAGCTTATGGCAGCCCCACTGCAGCAGGGGCTGCAGCCTACGCCATCGCTGGCAACTCATGGCAGCCCAGCTCCAGGTCGAGCTGTTGTTCATCATCTTAGCTGTAGAGGGCACAGCATCACTGGTCCTTATGTGGGATTTGAACCAGGGCCCTCCTGCTCAGAGCTGGCATTCCAAGCCAAATCTTAACCAGTGTGCCACTGGGATGGCCCAACCATTCTATATTTTAGAGGCTTTCCTCTTAACCAGGATATAGTAAGAGAATCTCTTTGTGCTAGTAATGATTGGATGCATGAGTCAATTAAGTCCTTTCTGTGACACCTATCTCAGCTTTTCATCCAACACACACACACACACACACACACACACACATTCCACAGCTGTTGACACTAGCTCAGGGAACCATACATTGTGGATTTTTCTAAAATTTCCCAACTACAAGTTGCCCAAAATCATAATCCCTGTAACACACGCTCCACATTTGTTACACCAGCATGATTCATTTTCTACAATAAGGTTCTCATAATAACTACAGAAACTGGACATTAGAGAGGGCTTTCTGAAGCCAGCAATTTATGCCAACTGGTTTATCCCTGGTCAATATTACAAAGTAAATGTAATTATACAAACCAAAAAAATGTTCTCAACTGAATTCCCTCCAGCCTCCACATCCCCTCCTTGCAAATGCTCCCTCTTCATTCAGGGTGGAAAATGCCCTCTACTGAGCACCGTATCCTAGGCTGTGTTAGGCAATGCTTCACCTTAATTCTAAAAATGCAATTATGAGATAGGTGTCATTCTCATCAATTTGTAAGGAAGGAAGCTAATGTGCCAAGAGGATTAATAACTCCTCCTAAGTCAGCAGAAGGTTCAAACTGGGAACTCTTCCTCCTAAGCTTGTGCATTTTCCCTTGCATTATGCTGCTTTTCTTCCGTGATTTCACATGTTTTCTTATGCTACCCTTCCCTCCCATTCCTATCCCTGAAAACAAAAGAAAGAGTCTCAAACTAAAACCAAATCCCCATGGTAGGCAAGCAGGCATTTGACAGATAAACTGTAATTATACAAAACTAAAAGTATCCACAAACAAATTTCCAAGTAAAGATATTTGGTTAAATGCAGGCACTTGGTGCGTGCTCCTTCCTAAAACCCCATTAAATTATTGTAACTTTAAATTTTGGAACTTTATTTGACAATCAGCAGTTAGTTTTCATTCATGTTAAGTGTAGTTTTTTTTAAGTGGCAACAGGTATGTAGGTAACCAATGCAAAGAGCTTAGTTGGTGAATCTTCAACCTCGTTAAGTTTTCTGGACAACTCCACCTAGATATGGCATGGGCCATTCCTTATTCCTTTGGACCACACAGCTTTGCTGAGTCTGGTGTCAGTGTTCACATCCGGGGTTTCCATCTTCTTCACGGCAAATTTCTAGATCTCTGAGTGTCCAAGGAGCATGCTTCTTGAAACCCATTCCATAGATGCACTTGTGAATGTTGATGGTGTATTCTCTGACTACTATTACCTCTTTGATGGCAGAACGGCCATTCTCCTTCTCACCACCTTTATTTGAGGGAGCCATTCTGCCAGGCTCAAGTTGCAAAGGAAGAGCACGACATAGTATGTGAAATCCCATTAAATTATATTTGAGGTGGTTTTTTTTTAATTTTCTTTAAAAACAACAACAAAAACAACAACAAACCCTTCTATACCCTCAGGGACAATGAGAATGAGAGAGGAGACAACAAAACTGGAAACTGGAAACTGTAAAAGCTTAATCCCAAACACCCAAGGAGAAAAGTTTAAGAGACAATTTGTTTTGTACACAGAACCCAAAAGGCCTAGGAATGAGCAGCACCAGATCCCTCTGAGAGTGGCAGGTAAAGGTGGGTTGAAGGTCTCTTTAAGAAGTAGGTCGACACCCAGATCCTCTGCTCAGTTACATCACTGCCTCCTACCAACCTAGAGGAAGATGGGGCACTTATGGTGTATACTGGGGAATACCATGCACGATTGAGTGCACATTCAGTATTAATTCAGGGGAAATAAGCTTATATGGCATACAGAATGCTGAAAAAATGAGCTTAGGTTCCCTGGGAAGGAGTTTAGAACAGTATTTTCTAAAAACAACAACAACAACAACAACAACAAACTAAAAATATTTAAAACTATTGATAATCAAGCATTTCTGAAGAGAATAGCCCACTGTCTACCATCACATCCCTATTTGTACAGAACTTTTACTGTCCATCTCTTAAGTGTGAGTAAAAAGCCAGGGTCAAACATTTGAGGGAAGTTTCTAATATAAAAGACAGACGCCAAAAGAAATTAATAGAAACAATGAGGGGGATACAAGAACTCCATTAAGAGAAGAACACGTCAAATAAACTATCAGTAATGTCCTAAGAGAAAATGGACACTGCGTTAATGAAATAAAAACAATATGCCATGAAAATACCTAAAAAGAGTAAAAATGGCCTTAAAGTATAAAAGAAAATAGCTGCAATAAAAATCTCAGTAAAAGGGCTGGAAGATAAAGTAGAAGAAATTCCCAAATAGTAGGTGAAAATGATAAATACATGGAAATAGGAAAGAAAAAAGGAAGCTGGAGAACCAGGAAGTCCAGCATCAAAATAACAGGAGTGCCAGAAGAGGAAAAGGAGGCAAAAGAAGTGAGGGTGAGAGAATGTGGGATATAAGTCAAGAAAATTTGCAAACTTAAAAAATTATGACTATCTGAACTCAAAAGGTTCACTGAGTGCCCAGCACCACGAAGGAAAACTACATCCATGTCATCATGAAATTTAAAACCATGGATTTAAAAACAAAGCATGAAATGTCAGAAAGGTTTTGGACTTCTCAAATTCCATGTCGGAACTTATGTGACAATGAAACAATGCCTCTAAAATTCTAAGAAAAAGGATTTATAGCTCCAAAACACAATGCCTTTTCAAATTATTAATCAAAGAGGAAGATAAAATTATTTACTAGACATGTACCTTTTGCTTACTATGTGCTAGTTTTCCAAGCAATTTTTAAATAACTCATTCAGTAAATCAGTTTTCAAAAAAGCAAGGTCTTAAAATTTTTTCCCCCACATCCTTTTTGTCATGTAATGATGGATAATGGGCTCCATCAAACCAGGGCAGTAAAGCAAGAATACTCTGCACAATATACAGGAATAGGGTCTGCCACTCCAAGGAGAGGCAAAGGGGATCCCTAAAATCATGGTGAACAGATATTCCCAGAACATAGGCTATGCAGTGAGCAGTGAGCCTAGGAATCAACCAGCTTGAGCGAGAAATTTGTTGAAAAACTTGAAAGAGTTAATGTCTTTGAGGATATTTATACAATTGGTGAAAGTTTAGGAATAAGTTATAGTCAATCCATAGTAAAGTAAGCAATAAGATGATAAACTAGATTATCATTGGCAGGAAACAAAGAGTTGTGCAAGGAAGGAAATCAAACATATTCAATAATACATTTATCAAGCATACACCTAGTCGTGATAACATAAATACAGAATATTGATCTAACAAAAAGATTGTGCAGAGGTATGTGAAAGATAGCCAAATCTCCATTATATGTGGTGAAAAGCCAAAAAAAAGGCCAAAATTGGGAATATGAAGACGTAGCCAAGAAACATGCTATTTAGACATATGAACAAAAACACTTAACAAATCTTTTAAAAGCATGAAAATGGTTGCCTCTAGGAATAAGAACTGGGAAAGTTTCCCATGAGATTAATCTTTTAAAAGCCTTCTGGAATTATTTACCTCTTTAAAATACATGTATGTATAAATTTGATAGAAATACAAATTAATGTTTTAATGTTCAAAATTGATTTTTCCTTCATGCAGCGAAGTAAAAGGGTTAAGTGTCAGCAAATTGCTTAGGTTCAAAACCTGGCCTTTCATTTGCAACTACTTGACCTTGGGAAAACTGCTTAGAAATCTCTCTCTGCCTGAGTTTACTCTTATGTAATAACATGAGGGTAATAATACGTTCTCCTCAAAGTGTTTTGTGAGGACTGAATATGTGCATTTTGAACAGTGCCTAGTACAATGCATGCTTATGATCATTATTGGTGCAAATGCAATTTGAGGGTATTCTGTATCAGCCTAAAAATAACAAAAGAAAACTAAAACAGCATGTCATTTCATTTAATTTCAACTCCAAATTACAAAGATTGGCCAAAAATTATAATTTAAAAAATTCTAAGAGCTAACAAATTCTAAATAGTGACAATGTGTTAAGCAAACCTTTGACAACACTACAATTGCTTACTCTGATCACATGAATGCCTATTCAATAAGATGTAGAAGGTTTTTAAATATTATATCCACTTAAGAATATGTATAGCCCTTAATATGCTAACCTTCCTCCACTTAACAATTTGAGAAATTGATAGAAAGCATTTATATGTGTTCTAGAGGAAAATGAATTAACTTTCATTTATAATTCCTCCCTTACCAAAAAGAAATTATTTTTAAATCCGTTTTCATATTTTGTAAGCACTCCCTACTTTTTTAATATTTTAGGGACAATATAAATATGAGTTAAAATCCATTCAGCTAGAATACGCTGAGTCAAGAGACCTCCTTGATAACCCTCAAGACTGAACATCATTTTCCCTCACGTAGATGAGGACTCGATCTGCTGCATGTTCATTACCCACGTGACAGTTCTCCAGCAACTTAAAATGCTTCTCTTCACTGAGTTACAGGTTGGTGTGGAAGTCAAAAGCTGAGCATGTTCATACCTATGCCGTCAATGGAAGATGAATGTTCAATATGGTTCTTGTGCCAAACTGCCAGAGACTGTGTTAAACATGAAATACATCAGGAAGCACTAGGCTTCTAATGAGCCATGTTTGAATATCCACGGTGCCAGTCACATCATGCTGACTTCCTCCGACTATGCAAAGGGATACCTAATGAAGACATTCTCATGATACTAACACAGCCTCATGGACAGCCATCTTTCAGTTTCCTGAGGCAACCTGCACTACGGCTTGTCAAATCTAATTACCAACAGAAGGACAGAAACCTACCACTTATCTAGTACCTTGTTAACATGTCCCCAATGAAGCAATATGAAATGAATGCAACAACAGTGTAGTCTACTGGGAAAAACCTGCGGGACACTGTATCGTTTCCCATGAAGGTCTGAGTGTCAGAAACAATATTCTGTGGTAAAACTAAATAGCTATTTTCAGATAAATATATATGCTGGGTTTGCAGAAATTAACTTCAGTTCACAGGTGTTGGTGTTTTCTGTGGTCTACTTGGATACTGCTTGATAAAAATACTTTGAAAGGTTATATGTCAGTGCTGAATTTACATATAATGTGTACGGATATAAGTAAAGTATCAGCTTGTGCATCCCCAAATTAAGAGTAGTTTATTTTTGTTCATCTCATGTTCAAAAAGGCTATTTCCTCATCTGTAACATTTAACTCTACCATGGCCATTAGCATAGTGTATCAGGAAAAATGTTCAGTAAGAGGGGTGGATAAGGAAGGAAGGATGGAGGAAGGGAGTGGGGGATGGGACAATGGGAGAAATATTGTAGACTGTTGGTGTTTCCTTCTGCCATTTCCCTTCACTTCAATAGTGTTTGCCATAAAATGAGACAGTATGAGATGGAAGATGGGAATCTGTTATTGCCCAAATCAGTCTCCATTATTCCTTCACGCCTCTAATAGCATTGGTATTTTACTGAAAGGGGTTTTGATGTTTACAGACACAGTATTTATTTTGGTTGCCTATAATGTGGCTCCAAAACACAGCAATACACTCATCTGGCACTTGACTAAAGAAACTGGAATCTCTTTCAACTCTGCAGGAGAAACTAGCTGTGGTGCACTCACTGAGCCTAACAGCTGTTCTTCTTGCTATCTTGTCCATCTCAATAAATAGCTCCTTTTTTTCTTGTCTTTTTTCTTTTGGCTCACATCATAGCCTTGGAATCATCCCTCTTGATATCTTACTGTCTCTCACACTCACACCCAATGTGTCAACAAATCCTTTGGGTTCTAAATTCAAATTATTGCCCAGATTTGATACTTTCAAGTCCTCCAGTGTTACAATTATAATCCATCACCATCTCTCATGTCAATCACTACAATAATCTCCTATCTGCTCCCCCTGCTTCCATTTTCGCCTCCTTTTGGTCTAAAATCCTCACAGCAGCCGGAGTAGTCCTTTTAAAAAGACAAATCCAATAGTGTTAGCACCCTGCTCAGAAACACTCATAAGGACTTTATCCCCTTTATACATGGAATAAAATCCAAGGCACATTTCTGACCCAGACTCGCAAGCCCCTGTAGATGTATGTCTACATCCTCGGAGTGGATCTGCTGCCATTGTTCTTAATCATTTGCTCCAGACACCCAGGTCTACCTGCAGGTCCTCCAGCATGTCCTCAGGGATTTCACACTAGCTTTTCCCTCTGCCTGGAACAGTCTTCTCAGATACCTACAAGGCTTCCCTCCTCACTAGTTCAAGTATGTCTCTGATATCACCCTATTAGAAAGGCTGTTTATATCAAAGAACAGCCTCCTTATATCCTTTACTCTCTAGTTTCTTACCCTCCTTTATTTTTCTTCTTGGTGCATATCACTAATTGAAAACATACTTATATACTTATTTGCTTATTTGTATTATCTAATTCCCCAGCTGCAGGGACTTAATCTGTTTGGTTCCCTGCTACACTCACTGCTTCTAGAACAAATCTTGGCATTCAATATATATCTGTGTACTAAATGAACTGAGAAATTATGCTGAGCTGTACATTATAAGAGATTTAAAGGATCTGCAGTAATTTTAATTGTATATAAACTGCATCTCAGAATTTATTGCCCACATGTGATTCTACTCTAAGCATATGATCAGAATAACTCTATTAAACACAACTTAAATAAAAATCTGCTAATTGGAAGGAATTGCTTCATTGATATAGGCTAGGTTCCCGAGAGCTAGGCAAGCTAAATCCTGGAAATCATTTTTGAGAATACAAAAAATAATGATCTCAGGCCCGCCCAGTGGCTCAGTTGGTTAACAGCACCAGCTCTGAGCAACAGGATTGCCAGTTTGATTCACACATGGGCCAGAGTGCCCGAGCTGAGCTGCTACTGAGCTGCCAACAGGTATCAGGATGGCTTAGCTGGTGACAGCACATGCTCCTACCAACAAGGCTGCCGGTTAGACTCCCACATGGGATGGTGGGATATGCCCACCCACAACTAAGATTGAACATGGCACCTTGAGCTGAGTGCTGCGAGCAGCCGATGGGGGGGCCGGATAGCGACTGGACTTGGAGCTGAGCTAGCTGCGCCCTCCACTGAAGGACAACAACTTGGCTGTTTCCCTCCCCCAATTCCCCAACACTGTTCCCCTTCTCCAAATCTCCAATAAAATCTTTAAAAAATATAATAACGGTCTAGAGAAACTCCTCCCTGGTATTTCACATCTTCTTTTCTCTATAAAACACCAGTGCGTCCATGTGACTCTTTTGCTCCACAGGGCCTGAAGTCCAAACTCCTTAGTAAAGCATTCAAAGCTTCCTCGTACTCGCCCAGCCTACCCACTGGACCCTTCCTGGATACTCTTTTTACCTGTTTTTTCACTAACCTAGTGACCCAGAATCATCATATTATACTCTGTTCCCCAAAAAGACTATGAACAATTGTGCTGCCATGATTTTTCTCATGTTATTCCTCTGCCTAAAATGTTTACCCCTCACATCCACTTGGCAAACTCCTACTTGTCCCTTGAAATTCAGATAAAATGTGACCACTTCTGTAACACCTTCCCTGACCCCTATTACAATAAGTCACTCCCACTATTCTTTATAATGATACCAACTTTAAAAGTGCCATACAACTGTAAAATATCAAAAGTTTACACATCATACATTTTAACATCCTCAAAGGGAAAACATCTTATTCATCTTGAATCTTCAAATTCTAGTGTAGAATTTGGTATGTCACAGATGCTCAATAAATGTTTAAGGCTGTTAAATCAATCATTCCCCACCCCTGCTGCTTCAATAGGAACAATATAAAGATGTTCTTTGTCCAAAACCATTTATTCTAGGTTTGAATTTCTCTTACCTCACAGATATTCTTTTCTTACTCCCCTGACTGCTGGCCTACATTTGATCCTGTGACTATACTCCTCTGAGTTGTCTGCTTCCTAAGCTTGGATCCAATTCTTGCTACTCTGAATGCTCTTATTAGTAATAATTATGGCTACCATTTCCAGAGCCTGTAACTCTGCCCATGCCTCATAAACTTTCTCATTTAATATCTACACAGCCCCTGAAGTGATAAAATGGTTTCACCAAATGGAGTGTGAGTGAGATGGTTAATCTTGTATGTCAACTTGACTAGACCATGAGGTGCGCAGATATTTGGTCAAACTCTCTTCTGGTGCACCTGTGAGGGTATGATGTGGGTGAGATTAACATTTGCATCATGAAACTGAGTCAAGCAGACTGCTGTCCTTATGTGGGTGGACCTCATCAGGCTGACCCTCCCCCATGTAAGAGAAAATTCTCCTTCCCGACAGCCTTCACACTGGAACATTGGATCTTCCTGACTCAGTTCTACAACAGCTTCCAGCCTTTGTATTCAAAGTGGGACACTGGCTGTGCAGATTCTGGACATGCCAGCCTCCATAAACACATGGGCCAATTCCTTGCAATAATTCTCTTTTTAAATATGTGTGTGTCTGTGTGTGTGTGTGTGTGTGTGTGTGTGTGTGTAGACATATAAGTATATGCACCTGTGTCTATATCTATTTGTATGTATTCTATTTCTCGGGAGGACTCTAAGCGCATAAGGAACTTTACCAAGACTACATCATCCATAAATTACAGAAAAAGAAATTCAACAAAGGTCTATTTGTAAACTCCATGCTTTAACAACCACCACCCATGGGATGTAATAAAAGAACAATTTTCAGTTTTGCCATGACTAAAGAAAGATTTTCCCTTGCCCTTGGATGAAATCTTGTTCTTGGTCAAGTTCCATAACTTTTTTTCTCACGTTTGGTAAACAGAAAGTTCAATGAGCAATTATCCTATCCAGATATTAATCCAAACACCAAACTTGCTTCAATATGCAATCACTGCTGGGGTCTGTTTTAGCTGGGACCTCACAGTGAGAGGAAGAGACATGATCCTTTCTGGCTCCCCACCTATGTGTCTCTCTCTTCCCCAGGTGGCTATTTTTTTCTCCTTCTAGGATCAGGTTGGGGAGAAGATACTAGGAGAATAGGACACAACTTAGAAGGTAGGCACAATTGTCACTTAGGGTGGCAGATGTACAATTACAGATTTCCTCATGGGTATTTCCCCACCTACCTTACACTGACATGGGCAATGACTCTCTTTAAGGTGGCAATTGTAGCTTAATCCTATTTCCCTTTCAATCCAATTACACTCTGTTTCATTGCCTCTTCCTTACAACATAATTGGCAAAACTTAAATGGCTCCAGTACAGCACATTGGCCATGGGGAACCACTCAGGACTCCTCTGACAGCATTTCAGACAATGCTATTACTTCCCATCACAGCAGAAGCTCACTATTACTTCAGTTCCAAAGCAATTCACCAGTTCATCTTTTCAACACTCTACGTTTCCTCGGGTGGGATTCCAGTTCATTGTGTCACCAACTTCGGAAGACACATATCAGGTTCTCCAGGTGATCTCATTAAAGGGCTCCCAGGTATGATAAGAGGGAAGGTGCAGGCACATTTGGAGGCTCACAGGACAGATTTCTCTAAAAACAATTCTCAAAAAATCCCAACTCCATTTCTTTGAACTTTCCATATTCTTGAAGTGTATGTGAAGTTCAAGAGCCATGAAACTGGCTCAGAATATCTAGGCAGAAGTGTCCACTTAGTGGTCTGGCATCTTACTCTGAAATTGTACAACAATTGTATCATGAAACCATAGAGGAACATGGATATGCCTATTCTAACATCTAGTATTGGACACTATGGTACCCTCCTTCTATCCTTTTGGGACTTACTATTTTTTCACATGCCTGCCTGATTTCCCACTGCCAGCATCTGCATCTCTGAACCTGAGGGGAAGCTGGCAAAAGGCAAGTGCTAGGAAGTTAATTTTCCTTGGGAGTAGCCATCTACCAATTTCTCACCCCCTGGATGAGATAATCCTGAGGCACACAGTTTTCCTAATTTTCCCATCAGGATTGAGTTCCTGTTGCCCACAATGGTAACTTGCTTCTCTTAAGTGACACATCCAACACTCACCATCTTCCCTTTCCTGTCTGACTTCCCCATTCCCCTTCCTGTGCTTGCCTCCCAAATAAAATGTATGAGCTCAAAACCTATTCTCAGAGTCTGCTCTACAGGAACCCAAACTCAGATACTCTAACTCTTACTCATTCTGCTTGTGGTCATTTTGACACACCATATCTTTCCCTCCAAGTTTGCACCCACAGCCTTGAGGAAAGGGAATCACAGATGAGAGCAGTCCAGCACCCACTTTGATGGCTCCAGGCTTCACAGTCTAACAAAGTGAACACTTGTAGGTCACTGGCAGTTCAATACCATGAATACACCAGACTCCAGGAAGTCAGGCTGAGACCTGCTACATATTTCAGGCTGATCAAGCATTCAAAGCGTGGTCATGACTTTGAGGTATCTGTGACCTTCTGAGGCCAAAGTAAAGAGTTGCATTGCCTTTGAAAGAAAAAAAAAATGCCCGTGGTGGTAGGTCCAACAGCCTTCCAGATCTTGTCACCATGGAGGGCAACCCAGTGGGATTTGTTTACTACCTAGCTTCAACTCAGGTCAGCACCTCTTCATTTATCACAGTTAACTACATAGTACAGAAGCAAATCCACACCATGTAGCATTTACGTGTTCAAGTCAGGCTCCAGCAATCTGTATACCTATCTTTGGTGCTCAGCAAGAGTTAATATATAATTATATAGAGATTAATCAGTAGAGGTAAAAAATATGTGTCATATGGATATGAAATGAAGGACCCATGGAAAAATAAATGCCATAAACATGAATGGTCAGTATTGGACACCCATTCATGGAATGCTTTTTATGTACCAGACACTGTGCTAGGCAAATGAAGACAAGAAAGATATTAGTTTTACCTTTAAGGGAATCACAGCTTGGTAGGGGAGACAGCTACATAAAGAGAAGATATGGTGAATATGCTAAGTGTTGGCATGGAGACATGAACTGTTTGCAATGGGAGCAGAGAGGAAGAAGTTATGTTTGAATGCTAAGGGGATTGGGAAAGTCCTCAGTGAGAAGGTAAAGCCTGAGTGGATTCCTCAAAGATGAGGGAAATTCCCTTCAACAGGTAAAACCTAGAGAAAATCCCAAGCAGAAATTCCAGCAAGCTAAGAGCATGCCAGTAAAGAGAGCACAGGTGATCCCCATTGAAGGTGAGGAGGGTCAATAGTGAATTCGGACAGGTAGGCACAAGCAAATAGGGCCTTTTTAGGAGGAACTGGATATGGTTTACATTTTATTTTGCTGGCATTTTTGTGAATGGATATAAAAATGGAAAGAATATAATGTGCAATCAGGAAACACAATAATCAGATGCTTTCAGAGAATAGAAAAGGAGAGGAGACACAGGTTGATTGCTATATAAATGTATGAGAAGCAACTTTTCTGTTGACACATCTTTATTTCCAGTTTCCCAGCTATACTGAAGCTGTTTCCTCCCCTCCACATCCAGCCCCAGATGTCCGTCTGGATGTAATCTTGTCAAATTGCATTCCAATTCCCCCTCTGAATCTAGTTCATAAAGGTGATTTCATTACAAAACTTTTGAGTGTAGTTGTTAGCTCTGTAGTAGATGATTCAAGCAGAAAAGCCTATTTGCCTTACAATATATCCTGAGGGTTTCAGAAGGAGGGTTTCTCAGTTTTTCAACCACTAAAAGGACACGGCAATTGCTTTCCTGGGGCACATAAAGTCTGAAGAGCATAGATGATCAACAAACTTAAGAAAGTGGAGCTGTCAGATTTAGAAGTTCAGCTTCTGCGGGCAGGTAAGATACATATAAACCCCTGCTAACCATGATGGTACACCCAGAATCATTCTTCCAAGACCCATCTCCCCACTGCTGAGGGTATTCTCACTACGCTTCATTAGAGGCCCCAAGGCAGTCCATGGGCTCTCAATCTCTTGGTTCTTAGTGTGTAGATGGTGCTTCCTCTGTAAATTAAGTCATCCCTGTCCAGTGTGTCTGTCATGTCAGATCATGACCATTCCCTCTGCTCCCTTCCATGTCAGAGAAAAGTGAAGTAATGTGCTTCACACAATGAGTGTTTGAAGGCCCTGGGGCTTGCCTACCTGCTCTCAGGCATCCCTGAGCTGCAAGCAATTGCATAGCATCCCTCTCCTCAGCCCCTCACCAGCTAATCTCCCCCCACCCCAAGTGGCCATCTCAGCACAGTTGGCTTCTTTCAGAAATGGCTGTGAAATGTACTGTGAAGAGAAAAGATGGTGAAACACCACTTAATGGCAAAGAGGAAGTTCACCAACCAGACAGCACAGTGCAGTGTGTTGGTCTTTTCATCAATGCCCACCAGCGTATCTGCCACCTTTATAGCCAAGGAGTTAATAACAAAGACAAGCCTGGTCTGAGACTGTTGAAATTGGCTGGTGAGCAAAGATGAATATCCAGGCAGTTGAAGAGACTTCAGCTCCCCTGGACATGTGCAAGCATTCCTGCTGTCCAATTTCAAAGCCCTCTTTTCACTCAACTACTGCCCTCCATGCAAGGTCCTTTTTCTTTAAACTACGCAAATGTAACTTTAATATTAACTTTACTCAAGATATTTCATTTATGCATTTGTTTGCTGGACAGTGATTTTTTTTTTTAAAGCCATCTATTAATTCATTCTGATGGCACAATTTCCATAATGTAATTTCTTGGGTAGCAAGGAAATGGCTTATTTCCATCATTACATTTCTTCAGGTACCATTACAAGTGTTTCATTTCAGTCTTACAATTAGTCTTATAATTAACATAGGCTGACTTCACAGAGACTCATTTATTATCTTCATTGCCTAATGCTATGAAAAGAAATCCTTGGCATAGATCAGTGGCAGACAATTCTCAGGCAACTTTGGTATTTGGTAGAGAGAAAGCAGTTCCAGAGGCCTGCTATGCTCTCTCATGCAATTGGTCCACATTGCTCCTTCTACGTGGAAGTCTTTCTCTATTTTTCTCACACCAACCCGCTGTGCACACAGCCGATCTTGTTTATCTCACTAATGTCTACTTGACCTCATTTGTCAATTTAACAATAACTTGTTGAAAGCTTCCCAGACCTCTCTCCCACACTAAGACCAAGGTTTGGTTTTGACCATCACATCCCTTGTTTTAAGCATCTGAAAAAATTTTGGATGACCAAGAGTATAGGGTGAATTATAAGATGATCATATGTACTACCTCTGTTTATCTAATATGGTACTGTTACATTGATGAAATCATTAATAGCACCCTTTTTTATTCTTAAGAGTGTCACAAGTTGGATGTTATAGTACCTGGTTGCCTTTTTTATCAATACATTGGAAGAAGCATTGAATATTCTCTATTCAAAGAATCTGCATTTGACTCTGAGCTCTGGTATGTCTTTGTTGCGTAGCCCTGAACAAGTTGCTTCCCTTCTTTAAACTCATTTTTATCTTCTATAAAGCAGGGTTGAAGATAATATCTCCCTCAAGAGTTATCTGGGAAATCACAGAGTGAACATTACTTTGATAACAGGCAAATTGCTACGTAAATCATAGTTACCACTCTGTCACTATAGTTGTGATACATATATAGTAGCAAATAAAAATAGCTGTGAAACAAACAAAAAAGTCCAGGAAGATATCATGGAATAATGAAATGATTTTCAGGAATTAGAAACCTGGTTTCTCAGCCTCATTCTGTTATTAAAAGGTTAGAGGCATATCCTTTCCCAAAGCATCCTGATCTGTCAAATAGCAAACGTGGTCCCTAAGAGTACTTCTCACTCTAAAATGCCTTGGTTGTCCATCAACGAGGTGTCTCATACCCTTTCTAGATTAACCTTTATCCACAGGGTCATTGGATTTACTTTAAGTGGTGTATTTTTGTAAATTTACTCAAACATGAACACTTCTGAGTACAGACTTCACCTGTTATCAGTTGTATACTCCAAGCTGAGGAGTAACTCTGTTGGTGAAATTATTGATCAAAGGAAGATGCTGAGAGGCCATAGAATGCAAAATCATGTTTCAGTGAGCAATAGCTGCCTTCAAAGAGATTAAAATCTAATAGTGAAGGCTTTTGTATCCATCTCCCTACTCTCTGACTTATTTGTCCCTTCTTTTGATATCTCTACTGAAAGACTGAATACATATGGACAGGAAAACCTCAAACTGTACATTTTTGTTCAAGGCATGAGAAGGTTCTGTTTGAGCTCCATGTCTAATTAATTCCAAATTGTCAACTTATTACAGAAGAAGTTGACTGCTTTAGACTAACTTTAGTAGACATGTCAACATATGCCTGGACTCATTTTAAGGTTCAATTAGCTGCCCTTAGAAATATAATGTGTTGTAACGTTTTCAGATGGAAGCAGCTTTCTTCATTGGTATCAGACTTTAAGAAATTTGGTGCATGGGTACAGGATGTGTCAGGGACAACTTGGTCCTAAGTCTCAGAGCTGAGCTTCTGGATCCCAAATGGAACCCTGCCTTTTATCCCATGGATGAACCCTGACCTAAGCAGGAGGGATGCATGCTCCCCAGACCAGGAGTAGTGTAGTAAACTGATTAGATTCCACCGGTCTTATTCAGTGTTTCTCCCTTGGTCCCTGTTACCAAAATTCTAGTTATCACTTCTCTTACATGCCATGGAATGGGCTTTTAAGCCAGAAAGACCTGGGTTCAAATCCCAGTTTTGCCATTTGCTAACAGTATGACTGCAGGTGATTACCTAAGCCTCTGTTGTCTCATTTGTAAAAAGGATAATGCATGCCTTTTGGGGATTTGATAACGATTAAATGGAGCAGTGTGTGTAAATGTCTGACAGGACTTACACTTAAATATGCTGTGCATGTTTATTAATTTCTGTGTCTATGTGCATTTAATAACAGAACACTGTTCACAAATCCTATTCTGGCCCTTGCTCCTCTGATAGACTGAAGCTTTCTCCTTGAACTTGCCCTGAACTTCATCCTAGTGTCTAGAACCCAGCTACCCACAAACAGACCATCTTATTATCATAAAAAATCTGCTTGGTTCACTAACTCTCCCTTCAAAGTTCTCCTCAGTGTGATCTATTTCATCACATTGAGCCTCCCTGCTTGGTCAGTTTGCGGAGCTATAACAATACCACAGACAGTGTGGTTTATAAAACAACAAAAATATGTATTTCCCATAGTTCTGGAGGCTGAGAAGTACTAGATCAAGGTGCCAATAACGGTTGTATTCTTCCTGGTTCATAGCCAGTGTCACCTCCCTGTGTCTTCCCATGGTGGATGGGGCTAAGGATCTCTCTGGAGCCTCCTTAATATGGCACTAATCCCATTCCTGAGGGCCTCATTCTCATGACATAAGCACCACTCCAAAGGCCTCACCTCCTAATACCATCACCTTTGGGATTCAGCATTTTGACATGAATTTGAGGAGTCACAGACATTCAGACAATAGCAGTCCCTCACACCACTGCCAAACGTCTGCATAGACTATGGTCACGCATTGTTGATTCTCTTAAACTCTAGGTTTTCCGACCAAAATGAACATCTCCTGGTGGCACCTGTAGTCTCTTCAACTTCCCTCTTCCCTGATCCTTTGCCCCCAAATATCCCTATCTGGCAGACCCAGTGCTGCCATGTCCCATCAAAGTGGTCAGCCACCACTCTTGCTGGGAGGTAACAGACTATTGATAATGAAATCTCTCTAATTCTGAGTGCTAAAGGAGGAGTAGGCTGGTAAATAATGGATGGATGATGTATTTATATGCTTTTCATTTTGTGCTAACAAAGGACAAATAGGAGCTGTCTCTAAGCATTCTCATGCTTTGTAAGCATACACTGATGATTTTAGGAGACTCTTCTTTTGTATCTGGGGAATAAATGATTTCAGCTCTTCCTTTTAGTTTAGAAATTCTATGAATAACCTCTGACTACTAAATCTAGATCCTGACATTCACCATCATCTATTGTCATACAGGTATCTTACATAATGTACGTACGATTTTTTTAAAAAGTATGCTTAAGAGTAATTAAACATCTAAGTAATGGGCTTCTTGTTGATGCTTTCATGCTTACGGCCTTAGTGCATTTTATAAACTTCCATTTACTAGATCCAATACTGCTCCAGATACACAGACATTTTTCATTTGGACCTCAGATTCTTCATTTTAGGATGCGGCATTGAGGACCATAAAGAAAACAAGAATGCCCCAAGAATATGATGGTGTTTAGTGACTGAGGCAGGCAATGGTTTGTAATTCCAGGAGCTTTCCAATCAGAGTGCCAGAAATAGGGTCATGTGTGCTACTGCTGCCCTCAGTCCAGCCAGGTGACCTTCAGCAGTGAGCAGCCTCATCGATTTACTCCCTGTGCCTGTCAAATATTACCATTTCTATACGTATCATGATATAAAAGATAACAGAAATTGAGAGTTACTGTTCTTACTCCTTGTCCCCAGTATTTATGATTGGCATTATCCAGGGATACAGTGTTTTGTTCAAGATGGTACAATTTATGGAATGATCTGAATTAGAGTCATTGGTTTAATCTTACCCCAAGGGCAACTCTTTTGAGATTTTGATCTAATTACTATCAGCCAGAGACAAAATATGACAACTTTTCTCTATCAATCTGGATGATTAGGCTATAGGCCTTCAAATCCAGCTGATAAGAAATCAAAACAGCACCATTCTGAAGAGGAAGACAATGACATTTTAATTCCAACAGCCAGGAGCAAGGGAACATGCTGCAAGCTTTGAGGATGATATGAGTGATGCAAAGCAGTGGCTGTTTTATTGACCTAAACTGAAAGGCTTTGGAATACAGTGGAAAGGAGAAAAGCAACTACAAAGTTCCACACATGGATTCATTCAATAAGCATCTTTTTAGTGAAAAACAAAAGAAATACTTATTCAAGAATATTGATATTGATGATAATTTGGTCATGCCTGAGGGGAAAAAATGTAGAAGTTTGTAGTCAAATCTGTTCATTATTCTTCCATCTAAAACAATCCCTTCCCTTGGACTTAAGAAGCAGAACCTTGACCACCCTGATTTATATACTCTTTACTCCAAATATATCTTATTCTCATATAAATACAAAGATTTTGCCATTGGAATGTTGAAGATTCTGACTGTTTTCATTCATAGAGAAGCTAGGTTATCAAGCCAGCACTTAGCACATTGTTAGGAAATGACAGAAAAGCCAACTAAAGAGGACTGAGCAAAACTATAGGTGATCCCACCTCAACTATGGCTGCATAATAATGATATTAGTAGGATCTGATTCAACTTCTCTCCATGCAGTTCCGTGTTGGCTTCATTCTCAGACAGCTTCTCCCCCATGGTCCCAAAATGGCCATAAGGGATCCTAGTCATAGCCTTCCACATTTCTTCCTATGCTAGAAAAGTGAGACTCTCCGAATTAACCAGAAAAAAAAAATGGATCTGTTTAGGTAACATGTCAAACCCTGAACCATCCTTGTGGCCAGGAAAATTGTCTTATAGAGGGGTTATGGTTTCCAACACAAGAGCCATATGAACTGAATGTGAGTGGGGTGCTTGCAGAAGGAAATCCAGGAATGGTTACCAACAGGGTGAAAGAATGCTGGATGGCAAAACCAACAGATGTCATTCTCTACTCTGTCATTCCCCTGACTATACCTTGGGAACCGCCATTGGAAAACTGAGATTAATCTAACCAGGCTCCACAGGCCTCTGATCTACGGCTATCATCCAAAATGCAATCCTTCCCTGTACCCAACTCAGTTCAAACTCAATGTCAGATTGGCTGCTTCTGTTCTCCATTCTGCTGTTCTTTGTCCCAAAGATTTTAGCTATGGCTTCTAAAACTTTAGCTGATGGGAAACAAATTTCCCTAAATCCCCATCTTCTTCAGAGAATGCTTCCTCCACTATACAGCAATAGTTAGATTCTTGCCCATGCCCCCAAAAATCTGCTCCCCTTTTAACTCTCTCAAGAGAAGTGTTATTATTCCCATATGCCCTATGTTCCATGGAAAGTCTTGGCATTTTCCAAGCTTGTATCCATATGACAACTTGGAGTCCACACACATTACAACGCCATTATTACATAAAACCCTTGATCCTTATCTAACCTCATCCCTGGCCTAGATTACATAACTAACTGCCTCAATCATCTGCCTCAGAATGTGTGTGAGTGTGTGTGTGTGTGTGTGTGTGTGTGTGTGTGTGTGTGTGTGATGGGGAAAATGATTCTGTCTTCTTCGGAGAGAACTGTTATGACTTAAATGAGATATTTGTAAAGCTCTTAACACAGTGCCTAGCTCAGTTTTCAATAAATGTTAGTAGTTACTGTTGTCATAGGGGTGGGCTTATGGGTAAATGGCCATACTTTTATTTCGAGTGTTATATTTATATTGTTTTAATACTTTATATTAAATAGAATAACTTGAATCTGGTAGATTAAAACATTGCTGTCACTATTCTGGTGACCAAAGTTATGTCCAAATAGAAACAAAATGTAGAATACTTGTGCTTTGAGCAGGATCTTTATTTATTGACTCTTAATTTTCTCACTAAAGTGTAAAAGCCTTTTTCTACATGCCATAGATACCTAAAAGTGAATTTTAAGGTAGAAGAAATTAGTATTTATTAGGTTCCTATTATATGCAAAATAGTAGACATAAGTTATTTCACTTAATACATCTGTTTTGTTATTTTCCTCAATGTATTAAGTTTTAAGGAAACGAAGTTGACTAGGACATGCTTTCTGCCTTCTCAGGCCAGTGAGGGAGATACATTAAGCAAATCTGCAATTCCAGACTGGTGTGATAAATGCCTGGACCGACAGTGATAAGCAGTAACAAAGAGCAGGGGCAAAGGTAAATTACCTGAAAGAGGTCAAATTTGGACTGCATTTTGAAGGCTAAGCAATGGCCAAGTGAAAATGAGAGGGGAGACATTTCATTCAAAGGGAGGACAGAACAAATAAAAACATTTTAAGTACAAGCACCTTACTTAACCTTCAAGTCAGAAAATTTTAAAAAACTTCCAACGCTATGGAATTGCTAAGTGTTAGAGACCAGTTTGGAACACAGCAGACTGACTTCAACAATCCATGCACTTGGCCGGCAGAGTGGCTCAGTTAGTTAAGAGTGTAAGCTCTGAGCAATAGGGTCACAGGTTTGATTCCCATATGGGCCAGTAAGCTGCGCCCGGGCTGAGCTGCTGCTGAGCTGCCAACAGGTGGCAGGATAGCTCAGCTGGTGAGAGCATGTGCTCCTAACAAGGTGGCCTGTTCGATTCCTGCATAAGATGGTGGGCTATGCCCACCCGCAACTAAGATTGAACACAGCACCTTGAGCTGAGGGGCCATGAGCTGCCAATGGGCAGCCTGTTAGATACTGAACTTGGAGCTGAGCTAGCTGCGCCCTCCACAACTAAGATTGAAGAACAACAACTTGGCTGTTTCCCTTCCCCAATTCCCCAACACTGTTCCCCTTCCCAAATGCCCCAATAAAATTAAAAAAAAAAATCCATGCACTTCACCATTGAGCTATTGCACAGCAAAGAAGACATGAAACAGTATAAGAAGATTGACTGGCATATAAGTTTTGTTTGGGGAGGAAGTGGTAGAAAATGAATCGACAATGGTAGGTGGAAATTAGATCCCAAAAGCCAGTGTACCACACTAAGAAGCCCCCAAAATAATGGGGATGCATGGAGGAGCTTCCACCTAGAGTCATGGTATAGATACATAGATACTCAATAGTTCCCACTATATGCCAGGTAGTGTCCTAAGCACTTACATCCCATTTCACGCCAAACACAACCCATGGAGATGGATACAATTATTATTCCCAGTTGTAAAAGTAAGGCACCCCTTGTCTGAGTAACTGTTTCAAGATGGCACAGTTAGAGAAGTAGAACAGCCAGGCAGTCTAGCTCCCGAAGCCATGCCTTTCACCGTTCTGTCACCCTGTTTGCAGGTAGGCCATGGAGAATCACTCTGGCTCTAGATGTGTGCTGGACGGAGTGAAAACAGCCAAACAGGAAAAGTTGGGTGGTAATATTGACTATAAAGTCCATGTCATACCATCCGCATTTTGAGGCAAGCAAGCAAACTCACTGACATTAAGAGACTTTGCTCTGGACCACACAGTATGTGTCAGAGTTGAGATTTGATTTCAAGAGTGTCAGATTCAAAAGCCCTTTATTGATCATGTTTGGGGCCACCTCTTGCTAATTCAATTTCAATAAAATTATTACATATTCCAAATTATCTGGGTCTAAAATCATGGAGTTTTATTCTCTGGGAATTCAGCATTCAAGTATGATCACGCTAAGTGGCATGTTTAAGCGTGTCAGATAATTATCCACAAATTGCCATGTTTCCCTGTCTTCAAGAATGCATGGCTTTCCTCTGGCTAATGGCTGTAAGAAAAGACTGCTGAGCATGTCACTATTTAAAGTTGATAAGCATCATCACAGTGAACAGGTTATTATGAAAAGCATTATGTCTGCTTGCTTATGAATTGTTTTTAATATGAAATTGATCTTGAAATGCAACAAAAGTAAATGCTATAGACTTGTTTTCTTTTCCCTTCGACTCTCTCTTATCTTAGTATAATTTGTGCTTTGATGAATGCTCCTCATTTCTGTGCAATATCTGACTTTATAGGGAAATTCCATCCTAAAACAGGAAATGTCATACTGTAGAAGAAATTAGATATTCTCAACCCCTGGTATATGGATTCCAGCCATCTGTCTGCTTAAAACGCTACAGTTTTGTATTCAACTGAAAGCCAGACCTGGGCTGTTCCATATAACAAAGAAAACAATGGAAAGCGCCTTTTCTCGCTTTAAGAGTACCTTGCTGCCTCTCCAAGGATCACCTCTGTGTGTTTAAGAGTGCAGATTAAAGAGCTTGCCATATTAATTTATCAATTGAAACCTGTTCTGAACATGTTAGAGCTGCTGGGTAACCACTAGCCACAGGTGACTGTTGAGCACTTGAAATGCGTCAGTCCTATTTCTTCTTATCTTTGTTAAGGCAACTTCTAGAAATTTTAAATAACATGTGCTTCACATTATATTTCAACTGAACAATTATATTCTAGAGGCTTTATGTTTTCTAATTTCAGATGTGTATGTGACATGGGTTTTGCTTTGTTTTATTAAACATAAAGCAAGTCCTCTTCCGAGAAATTTACTACACGTTGCTTGTCTTCTATTTAACATAGTCTTCAAAGAGATACTAAAAATGAATATCCCAACACTCGATATCATTATCTGTGCAAAACTGCAAAACAAAGAGTTTTCCATCTCAATCCCAAATATCATTTCTTAGCTTTAAGCAGTCTAGGAGGCTGAATCCAAACAATTTCTCAATCTCATCTAGTCACATCTCCAAAAACAGACTATGTTTTAGTGGAATATCTAGAATTCCTCCCCATCTATAAAGCCATTTCTACAAGCAAAATATCCAATTTATTAAATTATAATATTCTACCTACAAAAAAATTATCTTAAATTTGTTCATTTTTCCTAACACAAACTTGAAAGTATGGTTAAACTAGATTTAAATAAATACTTCAATTTTTGCCATATTCCTGCCCAATAACTTTTAGATATTAAAAATGGTATTATCACATTAAAAGAGTAGTATTATCTCCAAATCAGTAAGGTGATACAAGAGCACAGTGCAAGAGAACAAACACATAATTTCTCTGTTATATGTTGAAAAATGGAAAATTCACTAATTTTGGAAAACTGATCACTAACCACAGGAAGAAAACTGTCATATTAACAAGTGGGAGTCAGTTATTTAAGTAATAGAATTATAAGCGGTCTGGGCACAGGTGGAGAGCTACTTTACTATGTCACTGGCAGTTCTTCTCAAGAGATATTTAATGATTCTTGAGTTGTTTGCACTTTCAAGTGACCCATAAAGCACTTACTCAATTTTCCTGAAAACTGGCAGGATCAAAAGCTTAGACAAAAAGTGAATTGTCTTTAATTTGATTGAAGCCAGACAGAAGCAGTGATGACATGGTTGGAAGGAATGAGTTCAGTCAACTGGAGAAACTTTGAAACCCTGAACTCCCAGTCTTTCTTACTTGAAGGCCTGTAAATGGTGTTCACAGTGCATCAGCTAGAATCCATTTCAGAAATGCATACAGAGGTTTATTTTCTACAAATAACCATGCAGCCACCTCTATTCACTTAGAATTTTATTTACAGCATCAATATTGCAGAGACTGCTAGTGCCCACCCATAGCTGTGTCCCCCCTCGCCCCTTCTTCCCAAGCACAGATATTCTGTCCATGTTAGGTGTGGCCATGGACCGAGTGCTGCTCAATGCCATGTGAGCCAAAGTGATACGTGCCACTTTGAGGTCTCACCAATAGAAATCTCCCATGCATGACCTAACTCTCCTTTCCCATCTACTGATGAAGTGGTAAGGATTCTGAGAACCAAGAAAAGGTCACAGCCAGAAGATAAAAAATGAGTGGGTTCCTGAATTACTGCATGGAGCATAACCCCCATTCATCACCACTTCTTAGAGAACAATGATGTAAATAATAAATAAGAATGTATTGTTTTGGACCTACGGAAAGTTTGGAGCTTGTCTGGTACAGTAGCTACTAGTGTTTCCTTACCTTAAACAAGCAGTTTCACATGAGTTAGCTGTTTCACCCTACAATTTTCCCATTTAGGAGCTGAAGGTCAGAAGAAATTTGAAAATGTCATTACGTCTATGAACAAATGACAAAATGGGTAACAAGAGGTCAATTGACTGGTTCATTATCACAGGACAAGGTGTAACCCGAAGCCCTGGCAAATAAACATCAAAGTATAAATAAAAGATTAGGCAAAAATGATAGGAAGGCACTGAATTCACCATGGTTGTGTTGGAATATAGCTATATTTTGCGGGCTAAGCTTTGAGCACTTGTCAACAGAGCTGAGGCACTCTGTTATGAGTATATCTAACTTTATTCTAAAAATCAAACAGAGGGACACGCATGAGGCTGAAATGAAGAAACACGTGTAGGGGATAGGGTGAGGCAGAAATGTGGAAGCAGGCAAGTGCAAACCACAACACATTCTACTTGGCAGTACTAGTTAAGCATCCCGCCAATCAATATTCTATTAAGGGAGGATTGTAGTTAGCTCTAGCCCCATATTATGTGGATATTTGAATATTATTTGTAAATTTTTTCAATTTATCCCTTGTTTCCTTAACAAAGATGGGAGTCAAGAGAAGTCTCTAAATGTTAAGAAGTATCTGGGTCAGGCAGATCCAGCAACAGCACCAGAGCTAGTTCTTGCCTGCTTAGCAATCATAGCACAATAGCTATTGAGAGAGAGCAGAGCTACTAAAGCTAACCTCGCCTTAATGTATGGCACCCAACCTATTCTGTATACCTAAAACTAATATATAATAACACTGAATGTGAATTGTAATTGAAAAAAATAAAATTAAATGCAGTTTGACAAAAAGAAAATATATATATATGGCATCCAACCAGGAACGATGTAGTATTTTTTGTTCTTCATAAGGTAAATACTCTGCACATATAATCTGAGCTTCTATGAGCATGTCAAGTACAGCTGGTGCCATTCTATAATTGTACTGCTTTTTAAATACTTTTTCAAATAATTGCTCCCCAAAACAGATCCTAATCCAGCAGATAGCTTAGAGATTCACTATAACATCTTTCAGTAGTGTTGCCTAAAGAAAGTCTCATGGTCCTTTGAGAATTGTTACTTAGGAAAGAAAGACAGTCTTATTGATTGCTCAACAGAAAGTCAATGTTCAGTAGCCTGTATTAAAATAAAATTGATGGATATATATTTATGTGACTCTGCTAATCTCATGAGTCATTTCAGATGTGTCAATTATGGGTAACAAACATCTACGGAACTCACCAAAATGCAACCTCAAAATGCACTCAAAAGAATCAGCAATTGTCTAAGTGTCAGAATGCCATACCTTCTGAGATATAAACTGGTTTAACATGTTTCCCTTAAGCCCCTAGGGATGTAGTCACTGTCCAACGGGCTGCAAATTTTAAAAGGTAAGCACTGACTTTGGTAAGTGATGGAAAGTGCATTAAGTGCAATCAAGAGACTTTTATTTTGCCCAGTAGAAATGCACTTAAAGGAAAAGAAGATTAATTGCTAGAATAAGACTATATCAAGGTCTGCCTTGTTAAGCCAAAATGACTCAACCAGTATATTATATCTTGTGCCACACAAGTCATCTTCCCTGTCCCAATCTTGTTATGCATTGTTGCTGGTTTGAAGACTGCAATTCAACTTCTGTGTCTGCCTACAATTCATTATCAAGCTGATAAACATAGTAGGTGGGATCAAATAATACAGTGAATGTTTAAATTTTAAAATATTTATTACTATAAAAGATACATTGCCATTATTCTCACTCAAAATGCTCCCCTTTGCTTCAAACACACTTATCCCATCATTCTGGCCATTTTCTGAAGCAGTTCTGGAAATCCTCTTTTGTGAGTGTTTTTAGTTGTGCTGTCATGGCTGCCTCGATGTCCTGAATCATTCTAACTTTAGGGAAGAGTCAGAAGTCACACGGTGCCAGATCCAATGAATAAGGTGGATGAAGACACACCACAATGTTTTTATTTGACAAAAATTGTCATACCAGAAAAGATGTGTGGTGTGGAGTGTTGTCATAACCAAGGATGATAGATGGCATACTTTAAATTAACACACCTTCTCTCAACCATAGCTCACACCCAAATGACCGCACCAAACAAGTTAAATTTTTTCATACATGGTTACTAAGGTTCAAAGTGCTGCTTCCTATATTGAACATCCCTGCCTTTCCGTTGGATGGCACTCAGCATCAGCCTTTACCACATTTTGTGATCACATGATTAAAAAGCTCCATGTCACAAATTGCTTCTGGTACATCAATTTGTGTCAAATAAAAACATTATGGTGTGTCCTCATCTACCTTATTCACCAGATCTGGCACCCTGCAACTTCTGGCTCTTCCCCAAAGTCAAAATGACCATGAATGGTAAATGTTTTGAATCAACTCAGGACATTGAGGCAGCCACGACAGAGCAACTAAAGACACTCACAAAAGAGGATTTCCAGAACTGCTTCAGAAAGTGGCAAGAATGATGGGAGAAGTGTGTTTGAAGTGAGGGGAAATATTCTGAGGAAGATTAATGACAATGTGTCTTATACTGTAATAATTTTTTAAAATTTAAACATTCACCATATTTGTTGATCACACCTCATAATTTAGATTAGACCATCAGTTTCAGTCACGTCTTTCAAAGAAAGCATCATTGAAACTTTAAACATAATAGTCTTCCCTGGACCTAGAGACTCTTCCTTCTCTTATAATTCAATCAACATTATGATGCCCTCTCCTTCCCCCTCCCTCCCCCGCCCTTTACAACTATAACAAATACACTTACTTGTTGGTAAACATTTGTATGGCAGTGAGTTTGCAAAAAGGTGTGAAGTTATTTTAATACTGCTTAACACTGCAGTTGAAACTCAAATACTCATGCTAACATTACTACCAATCTACTTTGACTACTACTACTAATAGTGCATCTAAAATAGGTGAAGATTTCTGGAGCTGGAGTATCGGGAGTGCAAGAGTCTTTATCATGGTATCAGGAGAAAATGGTAGTGGAATGATTGTTTTAAGTTTCTTTGTTTCTGTACCCAAGTCATAGCTTTTCCCTTTATGAGGAGGACTGTCTGGCAAGTCTGATGAAGACTGGTACATGTGTGTCAGGGACCGTGGCTCCAGCATGATACAAGCTATCTCCTCTCAGAGCTCTGTCACTCAGGCATAGTGAGATCCCTAGAGCTTCCCATCTTTGTGCCAAGAGTAGAGCAAAAATCTGACCAGGTCTCTACATCCTCTGTTCCAGCTTCTCCCCCGGAAACTGGGAGAGTATGAGGGGCGAGCCCTGACTGCCCCAGAGAGACCAAGATAAAGGCAACACTATGGTTCCCACACTGACCCACATCTATTTTCTACTGATTTTAAACTATAGAAATGGAGAGGAAAATGGCATGACTTCGAACTTCCAATCAGGGAGTGGTAGAGTAATATTCCATTTTATGGAACAAAAGTTTATCTATCATTAAAAGTTAAATGGCCAACACAGAAATTGATTCCATGCTGTTTTGGGTCACATGATGGAATACTGATCTGAGTCTCATGAATGTTTCCCATTAATCAGAGTGGACCAAAGCCACAGAATGAGAAATCAGTGCTCTATTCAACAGCACATGCCACACTGGAGAAGGTGGGCATCTACAGAAGTTCTTGGAACACAAGGGCACAGTTGTGAGTTTAGTAAATTGTCATATTTCCCTTGTTGCTTGACTTCCCATCATGTTGAGTGCCTTCCAGTTCTACACCTAGCCTATGTTAAGACTATTGAGTAAATAAGTGACTAAAGTAAATATGAGACTAAAGAGGAGCCAATAAAGAAGATTTTGATAGAGATGCAAAAAAAGAAGCCATCCTTGGGTTGCTATTGCCACTGAAATTGGGCTAAAGGATTTGGTCACTTCTGATATAATCATACCAGGTATCCATAGGATATCTATGGGGCACATTCAGTATCTATAGAATTGAATCATAAAATAAATGAATTTTCTGTGTACAACAGATAATGTCTTTGAAGTTAAATAGCAGGTGCACTGATGATTTTCTAAAATATTAAAATAGATATGATACAAGCACTTACAATGTTAAATTTTCTTGGTTTTTCTGAATGGTGGCCTAGATTCAGCAGTAATTAGTACACCAAGCTGCAAGAGCAGTATCGATCTGTGTCAGATAACTGGCCAGTTCTCATTTTGCATCAATATATATTTGCCAAGCACCCAGGAAGCACAGGTCTTCTGTCAGTGGGAAAGGCTGATATGTAAACAGCAATGTTTAACGAGACATATTACATTGAATACTATAAGCAGAATTGAGAGGAGAAAATTTATTCTGAGAAGATCAAGGAAAACTGAGAGCTGAGCTAGACTAAAAAGGATGAACAAGATTTCAATTGGACAAAGAAAAAGATGGCAAATGTCACTCCAGTATAATAAATGATCCCCCTAAAAGGGAAGGGGGCATGAGGTTCTGACATGGTCTTTTAGGAGAATGGTTAATTCCCAAGTGTGACTGGTAAGGTAACGGGAAAGAAATAATATTATAAGAGAGGAGGCTTAAAATATTCAGATGGGGCCAAGTTGATACAGGACCTTGAGTGCCTTGCTAAAGAGTTTAGACTTTATTCAATAGAAAACAGCTTTTTTAGTAAAAAGTTGTGTCATTATTCTGTACCCCACTCCTTGGGTCTGTCTATACAGACTTAAGCATGGCATTATGGTTCTGCATAGACAAGCTATTTCTTACCCCTGTATGCTAAAATTTATATCCCTGTGTTAAGAACTCTTTTCTGTTAACTGGTAGAACTTAACTGAAAAGTATTTTGTCATCCACATCACATGAGTCTTGTCTTTATGTTTGTATTTTTATGGTCAAATGGCCTAATAATCCTAAAAAATTTTGAAAGACATATTTCTTATAGTAATCTGACCTGGTCCAATTATTTCAATCTGATCCTGAAAAAAACCTTAAACACTACCAAAGGGACACCCTCCCACATCATCTCCAACAGGTGGGAAATTTTAAGTGGCTCTAATTTTAGGAGTGTAGTACACATTTGCTATAAAGACTTTTCCTATTAGTTAAGTCTGATCCTCAGCTATCAATAATCAACCTGCTTTCTAACTTTAGAAATAGATTAGGTATAGGGTGTGGTTTCAAATACTTCCTTGGAATGTTATGAAATTACTCTATAACCAGAAGCGCGCTCTTAGAAATATACTCACAACCCTTATCCATTTATCGGTATGAATGTGTTTTTACAAATGGGCCTGCCTCTAAATGGGTGAAGCCATCCTATAATGTCAGTCAATCTTGCCTTTCGCCATTCTCTCTAACATTTTACTTGTGTACCTGAAGGCAGAATTTCAGATGAGAACTTTCCTGAATTCTTCCTCATTACATTACTCACGTTTGAAAATGATGCCTAGAGTGCTGTAAGTACTTTTGCCAAAGGCTTTCCTATTCCCCTTGCTATTTGCTCTAAAATCTCGAAATATCATCTCCTCTGATCCACAGCCCAGCAGTTCATCAATTTTATATCATCAGTGATATCTTATTAAAACAACTTACCTTTCTCTTCTCCCTTTCTCTTCCTCCCACATCACCTATCAGTCTCTGAAAGCATTGTTGTGCATGTCAGATACCTGCATTACTTATTTCATTAAGGATTTCATTTACGTCTTTAGCATGAGCTGCCATGTGACTCTTTCTGTTTATGTCAAACCATTCTGGTCTTCTGTTCCTGACTGTTGGTGTCTTTCTTGAACACTTTCTCCAGCATCTCATCAAACCGGAACTTCTAGGAAGCAGAGCATCTGCACAGGCACCTCAAGGTAGGCACGCTCAGAAAGAATGCCTTCAGAGCACTACAGGAGTCTCAAGTGCCTTAGACGAAAGACTCACCAATGTTCCAGGAACTGCTGCAGTAAACTGAATTTTATTGTAATGATTTTCTTTCAAAGCCAGTCACCCGTTAGCAATGCAGACTCCACATTAAGGTCAGTTTGCATATCTACTACCTTTCTTTGGAAGCAGTGGTTTCCTCAGTCTAGGGGTAAGGCTTGAATGGCCTAAGTACCTCTGTGTCCCAGGCAGACTTTTTGCTTTCTTGTGAAATCTTCTAGATACACAAGTGCAAGTTCTATTAGAAAGGAATATTGACATGTTCACTCATCAGGAAAATATTGAGCACTATAACACTCTTAGCTCCATGCTAAATGTTGGTTAAACAGAGATAACTTATCAGCCATGGCCTACAGGTGACAGACAAGTAAAGAGTCAACTGCAACATGGGACTAGAAAGACGGGAGTAATATTTAGAAGGTGTCTTTGGAGCACACAGAAGGGTTGCTTACCTAGCCTGAGCTTTAGGGATGGCTTCTTGGACTGGAAAGGCTAGGAAAAATGAAACTATTTTGCCATAAGCTGTAAAGTCATTCAACTATCCCCTTGCATGGCTTGAAAAAAAACACTGGGCAAGGGAAGATTAATTAATCTGCTTCTCTAGGCAAGAGAAAGACACTGAAGGGACAGTAGGAGTGGGACACCACCTACTGCCTCCTTAACACTAACTTTAAAAACAGTACTGAGAATGACTCACCTTAAAGTGGAAATGGCTACATCAGGCGAACAGATACTGACATGATGATGAAATGAAACCCCCAGCTAACCCCTTTATTTCTCACTTAAATAATGCTGAATTTAGAGAAACAAAAAGGCTCCCTGCATGACTTTCATTTAAGAAAGAAAGTGAAACAACAGACACAAACATTTTACCACTTAAAAGAAGTTGTTGGTGGAGTTGAGGGGAGGAAGCTTCTTTTCTATGTATCTGATTTCCCTAAGAGCAATTTCCCCTCATCCTCTTAGTCTGCCCTCTCCTATTTCCCTGACTGTTGGGGAGCTGGAGATAGGAACTGGGCATGCGTAGCCCAGCTCTTACCTTACTGATATGCTAGGGATCAGGAAGCCCACAAGAAACACCCATTCTAAGCTGCTTCTCCTGCCCTAAGCGTACAGAGGAGGCCCTCCCTACCTGCAGATGCTCCACGTGTTGCTGTCAGCTATTTATGGACAACTGCCTTAGTTAAATCTCACCTCTGGTTCCAGGTTAATGCAGATCTGGGAAAGCAGATCAACACTGTTCCACAGACAACCCCAACCCTCCTGTCAGGTTGTGTAAATTGGATTTGAAACAGTTCAAAAGTGTTTTCCCCATTTAACCCCAAGTGCCAAAATAGGTAGCAACAGATGTTGCATAGTTTCAAAAGTACTGTAGTTTGTTTATCAAAAATGTCAACAACAAAAAAAAACGTTTTTAGTTATAGATTGCCAATCCACTCTCTTTTCCCTTTGTTTTCTATACAGTCTCTAGTAAGAATATTTAAAAAGAGAGATAGTTAAATGATGAACAGCCAGGGGGGAAAAAGGAACTGGAAGGAGAAATGGAAAATAAAAAGAGGCGTTAAAAAGGGGGAGAGGAGGTGAAGCAAAAGGAGAGAAGGGGAGAGAAAAGAGAGTAAAGGCGGTCACACTAAGTTGGTTAAATCAGATGCAGCTATGTCTTAATCAGGTTTTACCTGTAAAATAGAGTAATGCTATCAACCTCCCAGTGTTATGGTGGGGACTAAATGAGAAAACACATATGAACACACCCAGCAAGATATCTTGCACATACTTAGTGACAGTTGTTGCAGCTGAACTGAACTGGTATTGTCCATCCACGTGAGAAAACAAAGAAAATAAAAAACTCCTTTCATGGGCATAAGCCGCCAAGAAAGCCCATCTGAGAGAATTCACACCAATTAGTATTGTTTGAGAAACTGCTGCCTGGTGATTTGCTTGCTAACAGAAGTGTGAACAATGTTTATTTCTACCCAGATGTAGTCAATTCCATGAACAGCACCAACTCTGGAAAAGCTCTGATACAATTGAGAAAAAAAAAAAAAAGTTCAAGTTGTCTTGTCATCCTTGTCCAGCTCCCTTTGTAAATGGTCAGCTTCAGATGGAAAAGTCAACTGTAAAATGCATGCCTAAAGCTGAGACACAAATTTGGGTACAGGCATACCTCAGAGCTACTGCACGTTAGGTTCCAGACCACTGTCATAAAGTGAGTATTGCAATAAAGCGAGTATCGCAATCTTTTTTTTCTGGTGGAAGGTCTTGCCTTCAGTTTCGTAAAAACGCAACACCTGTGAAGCGTAATAAAGCGAAGTGCAACAACACAAGGTATGCCTGTGCTCCAGTCAGAAGCCTGAGGCTCCAGGAACTCATGAACTGCCTCCTTCTCCCCATTCTTCATCATTGTACCGCTAAGAATAAATACTGCCTTCACTTTTAATAGCATGTGATAGTTTAAAACACTTGAGATATGTGTGTGTGTGTGTGTGTGTGTGTGTGTGTATATATATATATATATATATATATATATCCCTTTAAAAATTCTTTATAACATTGTTGGATAAACACAGGTGATATTAACCCAATTTTAATATGTAAAAATATAGAAGTTACAACTCACTAGTAATTAGATCAGGTCTAAGCTCCAACTCTCAAATCTCTGTGTCCAATTCTTCAACTACACTGCACTGCCTCCCAAGCAACATTTATAAAACACAGGATTCTCCCTGTCTTGTCGAGGTCAACACAATTGACCATGAGAATCACTATAAGAAAATTATTTTCCCTAATTCATAACTTTCAAGGAAAGATGTATTTTCAGAGTCTGTAGACAACAGGAATATTATTTGAACTCATATTTTTCACAGTTGGACTTTCAAATTCCCCAAAGGTGAAGTGCCTACTTATCACACTGGTCTGAGAGGGCCTAGAAAAAACAAACGTGCCAAACCAGTGCAATTAATATTATTTGACCAGGTAACATAATTCTGAGAAAAGTGCATTAAAATCAAATCCCTATGTTTCTCCTTGGATTTATAGCATTCACAAGTAGGTACCAGCAGTGGGCTTGATAATCTGGGGAACTATGTCAATGTTTATGTTTTTTTTGTTTTGCTTCGGAAATATCTTCAGCCTTCCTTTTTTTTTTTTTTTTTTTTTTGAGGACAGTGTCACTAGCCCTCATATGTGGGACCCGAATCGGGGCCGCTGGCTTCCCAAGCCAGCACTTAACCACCGCGCCACTCGGCTGGCCCTCTTCAGCCTTCTTTTAAAGGTTGAGCTCTCGTTTCTTTATTTGCCTCATGAAACTTAAAAAACAAAAAACAAAAAACCCCACAAGTATTACATGTATAAATTCCCATTGTAAGAGATGCAAACAATATTAAATTCATAGCAATAAGTTAACGCTCTCACACCACCCACACACACACCCATGGGTAAGACGCTGAACACTTTGCATGTGTACAGCTTCTATGCATTTACATAAACATGTGTATATATATTTTGAAATAATAAATTAGATATGTGAAGTTGATATATGTATTATCCTGTAACTTGATTTTATTTTTCTTTCTTTTTCTTTTTCAAAATCATGTCTTGGAGGTCTTTCAGTGTGCATGTGTATGTGTGTGCATGTGTGAGTACATACATATACTTAGAGTTTCAAATCAATGTATTCCATGAAATGGCATGCCAAGTAAATTAAATCATTCCATTACTGATGAATATTTTGGTAGGTTCTGATTTTTTTTTTGTTTTTTTTTTTGAGGGCAGTGTCACTGGCCCTTATATGTGGGATCCGAACCAGGGCCGCTGGGGTCCCAAGCCAGCTTTTAACCACCACGCCACTCGGCCGGCCCAGAGAGGAGCATTGTTTGTTTTTTTGTTTGTTTTTTTCAGCTGAGCCATCCTGCCACCTGTTGGCAGCTCAGCTCGGGCTGGGCATCGAACTGCTGTTGCTCAGCTCACACTCTTAAGCGAGCTCTTAACCAACTGAGCCATTCGGCTGGCCCTTGGTAGGTTCTGATTTTTGATGAACACAAACAACGCAGCAAAAACATCACTGTATGTGAACTGTTCCCCTCCGAGCACGTGCTTTTCTAGAACACATTTCAAGAGGTAAAATCAATGGAATCAAGAAAGCCCCTATATTACTCTTCAGATTTAGTTTCAATGTTGATAGATTTTGTCAAATTGCCCAAAATGTTTCACCAATTTATACTCTCAGTCATGTATGAGACTGTGTATCCCAAGACCACCAACAGAATAAAATCAATCTCTTTAAATTCTCCCTTAATCTAATGCATGAACATAGTGCCTTACTCATTGCACATTATTTCTCTCTCATCACCAGGCTGTCACCTCTGCAGAGGAGTACTGATAAAGTGTTTCACGTCCTTGGGCAAGGTACTTAACCTTTCTGTGTCTCAGGTTTGTCACCTCTAAAACGAGGATGATAACACTTAACTCAAAGGGTTATTTTCTGGTTTTTGTTTTTTTTACATCTTGCATCTTTTTCTATGTGACAGTGTCTCTTTCCTTTTTGGTTGATTCAGTCAGTTAACATATCTAATGAGTGCCTCCATAGGCCAGGCGCCATTCTAGTTGCACGGAGCACAAAGACAAGACCTACTGGTTGTTCTCAAGGAGCTTACATCCCAATGGAGAGGCAGACAATACAAAAACAAACATATAAATGTATAATGTTCTGCTAGGTTGCGTTAGTGAAGAAAAAACAAAGTGGGGCAGAGAGCTAAGAAGGAATAGGGGTGCTATTATTTCAGACAGAATGGTCAAAGGAAGTTTCCATGAGGAGGAGACACTTGGGTAGAGACGTGAAGGAAATGAGCATGGAGGCTGAGGGAATAACCAGCGCAAAGGCCTGAGGTGGGAATGCGGTTGGCATGTTCAAGTAATAATGTGGTGACACAGGGGGAGTGAGGGGGAAAGAAAAGAGAGATGCCAGCTGATGGGAGCCAGGGACCAGATTCCCCTCTTAACCAAAAGGAGGAATTTGAATTTTGTTCTAAATGCAGATGGAAGCCAGGGCCCAGGAGGATACCTTGAATGTGGCCATAGCAGTGACCATTTGCCCCCTGAGCAAAGCCTCACAGGAGATGGAAGTAATCAGAGCATCCTTCACAAACTCAGGCCAAGAGATAAAGCTGAACACAGTCATCAAGTTGTGGAACGACACCCCTGACCCACACATACCCCTTTATCATTCGCCTCAAAGCATTGCTCTTTTCTGACTTCAGCAAATAAACCAGAAACGGGTACCCTGACCATGCTCAGCCACCAGAATGACAAGCACGGTCTGCCACAGGGGCACCGGGATCCCAGGCTGGGCAGCAGCTCGCAGTGCACCCAAGGCCGCAAGCCTACCTCTGCAGATGGTCCCGTTCCCCACGTAGCCCGGTTTGCAGGTACAGCTGTGCCCTTGGACAGTGTTGGTGCAGATGGCATTCTCATCACAGTTGTGCTGCCCATTGCCACATTCGTCGTGTTCTGTTTGCAGGACAAAAAAGAAAGAGAGGCAACTTTTCTTAATTTGGAATCACTGACGTTGAAAAGCTTAGCAGGAACTCCCCAAATAAGAATGACAGTGACTATAATGAATCGGGACTTTACTCTGTGCCTGGCAGTTTCTATGCCTGATATGGTTGAAATCTCAACAAGTCTAAAAGACGGATGTTATCCCCACATTGCAGGTAAAGTGCAGAGAAGCCAAGAGACTAATGCAAGTCACAGGACTGATATGTGTTTTTCTAAGGTCATTGCTTCTTTCACGCTCTGAAAAGGCGGCTACAGAAACCTCAAGGGAGTGGGTCTCAACAGGGGGCAATTTTGTGTCCTCTGCCTCTTGAAACATTTGATAACGTCTGACAATATTTTTGGTTATCATGATTTGGATAGGGAGTGCCACTAAAATCGCATGGACAGAGGCCAGGGATGCTTCTAAACATCTTACAACACACAGGAAATCTCACCACAACAAAGAATTCCTTGGTGCAAAATGTCAGTGGTGCCGAGGTTGGGAAGCCTTCCTCCAAGGTTAGAAAAAGAAAGACAAACCCACATGAGAGATGCTATGGCTTCTTTAGAACAAAGAGGGTGCAACTGAAAGGAAGACCCAGCAAAGGAGCATGGACCAACAAGTGTTTTCAAAGGAGTGGCACTGGTCACAGGGAATGTTGTGACCACAGGGCTCTGCGCTGAGTCAACAAGGGATTTACTCTCAAGAGTCTCTTTCAGGGCCTTCAGAGTTTAACTCTAATTTTCCACAGGGACCATTTTCATAGGGTTCAGAATTTAACCTCTCGGTTAAATATGAAGTAATATGATTATATATATATATATTCCATTAGTGGTAACATCCTTAATGCACAAGCGGTGTGGGCAAAAGATCCAACACTACAAAATAGACTGAAAGATTCTAAATTAGAAATCAAGATTTGACAGATAACTACACTTTCTACTCATAATCAGGAAATTTAAACAGTCATCTCAATGACCACTCTGTAAATAAATAAGATGGGAAAGTTTGTGCCCTTTAATCCCTTGAACATTGCTAGTATACGTTTTTAGAAATTTTAAGAAGAAAAATCAAATAGAGTTATTAAATCATAAAAGGTTAAAAAACACGAGTTCAAATCCTAGCTGGAAACCCCAAGGAAATAACACTACTTGAATAAAACTAAAAATTTAATAAGTTTGTTAACCACGGTGACCTGTTAGATTATTGTAGCCATCAATGGAAATATCATCTATCTCCATTAATTTTTATTCTAAATTTCCTAACAGAGACCCAGTAATGAGAAAGGTTCAATTCTACAAAGTGGAGCTGTTTTAGTTATCCACACGTAATTAAAGTAAAGTACACACATGCATATGACTCTTAATTTAACAGCCTGGATTTTTCCAAAGTAAAATTTTCTTTGGACCTTAAAGCTATCCCAAACTGTCAGTGAGAAACGTGCACAGGTTAGCAATCAGTAAAAAGGGAAGATTTATGAGGACACACTTCCAGTCTGTGTTAAAGTCATCTCCAGCAAACTCCAAAAATAATATCACCCTGTGGATGTCTGATTAAATTTATAGAACCATCAAGCCCCTGGTATGGGCAGGTACAACACCAGGTGATATTAGGGACATAAAAATTCTAAGAATACAGACCTTTGACTCCAAGGGCTTTCCATCTCCTTATTTAAATTAACTTAATATGTAATTATTAGTGTCTGCACTAGGAATACAAAAATGAGTAGGTATGATCTAGGCTCACATGAATATTTTAATAGGGGCCACCAGACAGCATATGTAACACAAGGGAGAAGAGAGAAGAGTCATAAGTAGGAGACGTTATATTTTATCCTACAAATGCATTTTACAGTAAAAGGGGGTCCTGCTAATAATTACACTGGGGTAACAGGCACAACTCAGAATGACCTAAGCAAACCTGCGAGTGTGGTCATGCTAGAGAAGAGGAACAAAGATCAACTGGAATAAGAGTTCACTGGAGGAAAGAAACTTCCACTAAGAACAGTCCTCTTGCAAGACATAGTATTTGAACTAGTCTTTTAAAAATGGTCGTGATTTTATTAGCCAGAATTGCCCAAGAAGGGAACTCCAGGCAAAAGGACAGTGTGAAGAAAGGTATGGTTTTATGTAATATTCCAAAAGTTCAATCCATCTTTACCTATCTGATCTTTATTTTTCAGCTTTATTGAGGTATAACTGACAAAATTATAAGGTATTTAAAATGTAAAAAGTGATGATCTGATATACATATACATTATGAAAAGACTCTCCCCATCAAGTTTATTAACACGTCCACCCTACCTGGTCTTGTCTCCTAATATTCTTAAAGCAAACCCTCTTCTCTGATGAGGTGACCCCATCACTGCCCTGCAAATGGATGAGTTCATTCTTTCCTCTCTAGTTTGTCATGTTGTTTCCTTGACTCAAAATACTCTCCCACAACGTAGCTGAAATACCTGTGCCCCTGCCTGGCTTCAGACACCTCTTCATACCCATGCTCTCGCCATGAAGGTTTCCATACTTGCTCTCCACAATTTGACCCATCTTGGAACTTTTATTAAAGTTAATATCTTTACCTCTTTGGAGGCAACCGTATCACAGTATGTGGTGATATTTATGAGTTTTATCATTAATGTCTTATTAACTAATTAACTTTGAAGAGAGGAATTGCAGTATATTTTCTACAACTCTCACTTTACCTATCACTACTTCACATAATGACAATGAGCCCGAGAGTGCCAAGTACTGAGCTAAACATTATACATACTCGTATACCAAATCACAACAATCATATGAAGTAAATGCGCTCATTTTACAATGATGAAACTGAGACAGAACTTGCCTAAGATCACAAACTAGAAAGTGCAGGAGCTCGGATTTGTGAATCTAGACACCGGGGATGACCACCACATCACTGTACAGTTGGAAGCAATTTGGATGTGGCTGGGGCTAAGTCAAGACATGTGGAAGTGATTCTATAATGCCAAAAATGAAAAGTGTCTTTTTCTATATGGGTCCCAAGTTTCCACTTGAAATCTGACACATCCCCAAAGGGTAAAGGTATAAAACTTCTGTATTTCATTATCTTTAGTCATGCCCAAGTTTTCAAAGTAACCAGTACCTTCAAAACTATGTCTGACAGAAAAGGCCAAAGAAGAAATGGTTTCCTTCTAAAAATATCAACTTCCCTTCCAGCTGTTGGAGATATTGCAGAAGGTGTAAGACAAGCATGTGTGAGAGGAGGCATGGCATAGAGGTTAAGGGCACAGACACCACAGCCACACAGCCTGGCTTGGGCAATCCTGGGTTTGCCACTTACTAGCTACGTGAACTTGAATCAGTCAGCCAATCTGTGTCTTAGTTTCCTAAATATGTATAATGTGGATAAAGAACCTACCTCCTGGGGTGGTTGTCAGGATTAGTTAGTACAGATAAAATACTTATCATACAACATATTGACTAGTAGGTACTCCATAAGTATAATTTTTTTTATTATCATTATTGCTATTACTACTAGTAGAAGTAATATGTCTACTAGTAATAGTACTAATACTTCTACTACTAGAAGTTCTACAATTACCACTACTACTGCAATTACCTGGGACTAGACTTCATTGTTAGGTGGTGGTTAAAGTTGGTTAAAAAAACTGTCTGCTTTCTTTATAGGGTGTTAAGTCAGGCAGGAAGGCTGTTAACAGATGGGCTTTTGAAGACAATTAACTTAGAGTACCTTTTTTTTTTTTTTTTTTTTTTGAGGGCAGTGTCACTGGCCCTCATATATGGGACCGAACCGGGGCCGCTGGCTTCCAAGGACAGCGCTTAACCACTGTGCCACTCGGCCGGCCCTAGAGTACCTTTTTGAAGAGCCAAAGAAGTATTTGCTTAGATTCAAGTATGGTCCTCAAGAAACAAGACTATAGACTGGGAAGATGAAGGATGTATGTTCAGGATTCTTGATATATGACCATAGTTTGATGACAGCATATTTGAAATATCAAAACTCTCAAGACAAAGGACAATGTGGCAGCAAGCCGCATTAATGATTATGATAATTATTGTTATGCTGGCTAATGTTTATGAAGCACTCATTAAGGACTGTCATTATCACACAGTTCCTTTCTCCTTCCTCTTCTTTCCTCTTTCACAGGATAGCTCAGAAGGACTCTAACTGATCCACCTCTGTAACATTGTAATCAATTGTAATCAATAGCCATTGTCAATTAACACATTATTTTCCTTCAAGAACTAATCAGGACCCAAACAAGCTACTGAAACAGTCAATTAGCTGTGGCTGCAAATGCCCCATGGTTGGGTCTGTATGTCTTGTGGCTTTACTTTGTTCAAAGTAATCTCTTTTATACTTTATAGAAGTGTTACAATGCCCTCACTGGGATATGCTAAGCAGGTCTTATCAGTCATAGTTTACAGACGAAGACATTGGGGTTTGGAGCACATCAAAGGGCTTTTCTGATAAGTACACAGATAGTAAGTTTTACATCTGAAACTCAAACTCCCATCTCCTCATTCCTTCTGCACTGTTTCCAAAATCCCACTTTATTTTGTGATCAAAGAAATTTCTACAATGTTGGCCACAGGGTAGGTAATATTTGATTTAAAAAAATAATAATAATTACAGACTTACAGGAAGTTGCAAAGGTAGTACACAAAGTGCTTGTGTCCTTCACCCAGCTTCCCTCAACAGTAGCATCTTACACAGCAGCCGCACAAATCATAACCAGAAAACTGACACTGGCATATTAGTGTTAACTAGTCTGCAGAGCTAATTCAGTTTACGCCACTTTTTAAACTGCACTCATAGTGTGTGTGTATACATACGTGTACATATCATCCTACATATAAATCTGTGTAACCAGCACAATCATGCCATATCTTTGTGTTTACACCTACTCCACATTGCCCTGCAACCATCATCCCCAATTCCTGTCCCTGTCAAGTCCTAGTATGTTCTCTATCTCTAGTTTCATCACTTAGAGAATGTTACACAGGTTGAACTATATAGTAAGTAAATTTGGAGATTAACCTTTTTCAGTCAGCATAAAGCCCTTGAGCTCCATGCAGATTGTTGTATGTATCAATAGCTTATTCCGTTTTATTGCTGAGTAGTAGTCCACTGTATAGATAGTTTCTTCAATCATTCATGCTTTGAAGGATACTTGGATTGTTCAGTGTATTTTGCTATGACGAATAAAGTTGCTATGAACGTCTGTGTACAGGGCTTTGTGAACATATACTTTCATCACTCTGGAATAAAAGTCCAAAGTGCAATTACAGGATCATCTGATAAAGTCATGTTTCATTTTGTGAGGAACTTTCAAAAGATTTTTCAGAATGGCTGTACCATTTTACATTCCCACCAGCATTGTATGAGTATTCAAGTTTCTCCGCATCATTGCCAGCATTTGGTATTGTCACTATTTTAATATTTAGTCACACAAGTGTGCGGTGATACTGCATTGTGACTGTAGTTTGCATTTTGCTAATAGCTGAAGATGTCGACCATCTTTCCAAGTGCTCACTTGCCAACTATGTCTTTTCTTTGGTAAAATGTCTGTTATATCTCTTGCTCATTTTATAACTTATATTTTTCTGTTGGTTTTGAGAACTCTTCAATACTCTAGATATAAGGCCTTTGTTAGGTATGTTGTTGGCACATATTTTCTCACAGTCAATCACTTGTATTTTCATCCCCTTAGCAGTCTTTCACAATGCAAAATATTTCACTTTTGATGAAATTCAATTTACTATTTTTATTTTATAGATAGTGCTTTTAATGTCATATCTAAGAACTCTTTGTCTAACCCTAGGTCCCAAAAATTTTCTCCTATTTTTCCTTAACAGTATTGTTGAAATGATATTTTCCTCCATTGAATTGCTTTTGTACCTTTGTCAAAAACCAATTGGTTATATCTTCATCGATCTGTTGCTGGGTTCTCCACTCTTCCATTGATCTATGTGTCTATTTCTTTGCCAATAATACTGCCTTGATTACTGTAGGTATATAGAAAGCCTTAATACCACATAGAATGATTTCCCTCCCACTATCTTTTTATTTTTCAAAATTGTTTTATTGTAGTTCCTCTGCATTTTTACATGTATTTTAGATTAAACTTCTCCATTTCTACAAAATTATTTAACAGGAATCATGTTAAATTTATAGATCAACCTGTGGAGAACTGACATCTTAACTATAGTGCATCTCCCAATCCTTAAACACTACTTGTTTATTCTTTGATTTCTTTCATCAGGGTTTTATCATTTCCAGCACACAGATCCTGTACATGTCTTATTAGATTTATAACTAAGTATCTCATGTTACTTTGGAGCAACTGTATATGATATTGTTTTTAATTTTGGTTTCTACATATCATTGGCTAGTATACAGGAATAAAATTGTTTTTTGTGTGCTGATGTTATACTAGAGACTTTGTGGAACTCACTTATTCTACAACTTTTTGTAAATTCCTCAGGATTGCCTACATAGACAATTATGTCATCTGTAAACAGGACTGGCTTTCTTTCCTCCTATCCAATCTGTATGCTTTCCTTTGGCTTATTGAACTGGGTAAGACTTCCTGTACCAGGTGGCACGAGAGCAGTGAAAGCAGGCATCATTGGCTAGTTACCAGTCTTAGGGAGAAAGTATTCAGCTTTTCCACATAAGTATAACGTTAGCTCCACATCATACTGTCTTGCACACTCTGGGCAAAGGCGGAGTTTCAGCTCCCTGCTGGGTTCCCTGACAATGAAATTAGGAGAGAACAGGGTGCCAATTAACCTTGTGTAGCACTGCCCTGTTCGGTCTCCATGCTGCTGGGTGCAGTGGAGGCCCAGCTCTATGCTGGGCCCCACTGACATTAGTACAGGGAGGGAATCAGAATACCGCCTGCTTCTTCCAAGCAGGTTTCCCATTGACATCTAGCTATAGTAGGATGGGTACTGCCACAAAGGTTTGCTGTTCTGTTAGGCATCTCTTTTCCTAGTTCTTTCCCTAGGATGGGTGGAGTCAGCTTCGCCTTAAGATCTCTTTCTCCATCCCTGTTGGTGTTTCCAGGTTGCTGACTTCTTGAGCTCCCCATCCGGGGTATATGAGAGGCAAAAGGAAAAAGGGGAACTCACACCTTGTTCTTCCTCAAGCCCAAAGTTCCTAGGTAGTCCACCTCTTCTTTACACCTTTCAGAATCTTCCTGGGTATTGTTGTGTTATGCACAGCTTTTTTTAGTTGTAAGAGGAAGCACCTGGGAAGAATGGGGTTAATCCATCTTAACGGGAACTGAAAGTCTTCAGTGTATTTAATTTTTAAGAGGCCGGTCACTTTCCTTCTCTGCTTTTCTAAACAGCACTAATAATTGGGATTTTTTCATAAACATATTACGAGTAGGAGCACATTTATCAATTTAGCACATTTATTGAGCGCATACTATGTGCCAGATGCTGCTGTAAATGCGTGATAGCATTCACATGAGTTAAATATTATCACCCCTATTTTGGAAATGAGGAAATGAGAACAAAGAGGCTGTCAGTGGTCCAAAATTATAGGGTGGTAGATTTTAAGGCTGTCACTGTGAAACCATGGAAGAAGAATTTAGGCTGTGTAGTTATTAGTCATTCTTACAATCTCTAATAATCAATCCGTCACCAAGTCTTGTTGCTGTTTCTTCCTAAATATCTTTCAAATTCAATCCTATGTTTTTCATTTCCGTTTCCACCACTCCCAGCCAAGCTACCATCCTCACCCAATTTACCATCACTTGGGCGACTGCTAGAGCTTCTCAATAAATCCCTTCACATTCACTATTGCCCACCTTCAATTTATTCTTCATACTGTACTTCAGAGCGATCTCTTAGGAATTCAAATGTGATCATCCTGCCAGCTGCTCTAAAACTCTTCAGTTACTTCCGCTGTGGACATTTTTACTATGACCTCCGAAGACTTTTAGCCTGCCCCTACCTAACTACCGTGGTTCATTTTGACTTGTGCCTGCCCGCTAACCATACTGCCTTTATCTCCTTCCTCCAAAGGGCCTTGTTCCTTCGGGTCACAGGTACTTTCACATGTTCTTCCCTCTTCATATCTGCTTATCCTTGATGTCTCCACTCAGTCCTCACCTCCTCAGAGAAAGGAGTCCTGATTTCCTCAGCAGGAAAGTTTTCCCTGTAACTCACTCAGATAACACCCAGTGCCTCTCCTTCATAGGGCTAATCATAGCTATAATTCTACATTTATTAGTGTGTTCTTATTTGACTAATGTTTATCTTCTTTACCAGAGCACAAATGGGGGTAGAAAATATATTTTTCTTTTCTTTATCACTGGTGCTTAGCAGAGCTTCTGAAACATAGTAAATATGTAATACAAATGTCCATTTATAGACATTATAGAAGGGAAGGAGGGAGGGAGGAAAGAAGGACAGAAAGAAGGCAATGCTACCGTCTTTGGCATCAAAAGTGGAAGAGAGGTCAAGGAGAATTAACACAAGGACAAGGTAATTGAATCAGGCAGCTAGGGGAAACTTAGGAGAAAAAAAAGCTTATAAATGAAATACAATGAGGTAATGGTATGTTGATATATTTATTTACACAATGACTTTGTGAGAAAAAGAAAAAGGGATGTGGTTTCAGAGGCTCTCTAGGAGGAAAACCATTTTTTTTTTCATAAAGAATTGCTAAAGACACAATCCCTGGACTGTGTGAAAATGTTTGCAAATCATATATCTTATTAGTGATTTGAATCCAGAATATATGAAGAACCTTTACAACCCAGGAATAAAAAGATAGCCCAATTAGAAAATGTAAAAAAGTATTTAAATTGACATTTTTCCAAAGAAGATATACAAATGGCCAATACGCACATGAAAAGATGCTGAACATCTCCAGTAATCAGGGGACTCCAAAGCAAAACCGCAGTGAGTACCAATTCACACCCACTAGAATGGCTACAATCCAAAGACAGATAATAAGTGTTCATAAGAGTGTGGAGAAACTAGATCACTTGCACACTGCTAATGGGAATGTAAAATATTTGGAAACTACTCTGGCAGCTCTGCAAACTATTAAAGATAGGGTAACCACATGTCCCAGCAATTCCAATCCTAGGTATACACCTGAGAGAAATTAAAACATATGTCCACACAAGGACTTGAACATGGGTGCTCATGCTAGCATTATTCACAATAGCCAAAAGATAGAAACAACCAACTATTCATCAACTGATGACAGCATAAAGAAAATGTGGTATATGCATAGAGTAGAATATTATTCAGTAATAAAACAGAATGAAGCACTCTTACATCATACAATATGTATCATGGATAAAACTCAAAAACTAAGTGAATGTAGTCAGTCACAAAAGGCCACATATCATATGATCCCACTGATATAAAATGTCCACAATATGCAATCTATAGAGACAAAAAGTAGATTAATGGTTACCTAGAGCTAAGCTTGAAAGAATGGGGAATGACTGACTGTTAATGGATACCAGTTTTCTCCTTGGAATGATGCAAATATTCTAAGTTTGGATTATTATAATGTACAACTCTGAAAATACACTTAAAACCATTGAATTATATACTTTATGGAGGTGAACACTATATTGTCTCAGTAAACCTATTAAAACTATGAAGGAGACAGTTCTGAAATGAGTTAATGCATTTATCTCTGGGTCAATGTGTTAAGACAGGGATGTGAAGATTCATCAGAAGTCATTCTTGGACAAAATGTTCTTCCACAAATGGGGGTTAGGAATGTTATTTTGCTAATATCCTAGAAATGTGCCATATTTCCTTAATTGAAAAACATCATTTATTGAATAGTAATACTTTGGTGAAAAGTAATTATGTATAAAAATTATGCCTGAATTACAAGATGATTCCCAGTTTCTTAAATGTGAAATTTGAAAATCTATGCTTTAGGCTTAGGGACATATGTTATTTATAATTTAACACAGTGTTTGAATTCAAAAGGCAATTTCCTAAGTCAAAATATACACAACTCTAAACCCCCTATTTGCCAGAATAGCAATTAAATCTCATGCATTATTGGGCCCCGTTCTATCCCACTTTACCCTCAGCAAGATCCCACTAAGGTCCTGGGGGTCTCAGACAAAAGTCTGTGGGATATCTATTTGATTTTTGCACTGGTCATTACCTTACTCCATAAAAAGGAGGCTTGAAGCCCTGCTAATTCCCTGCTAAACTCACATGCTGAGATCTATGCCAAAAGCAGGCACCCTTGTATCGGGGACCTGAATATTTGGGTGAACCACAAATCCGTTCTCCCTACTCTGGGGATACCACTTAGAAAACCTCTAGGTCCCTGTCTTTCCTCTCCTGGATCTAAACTACTTATTTTAGATGACTTTCACCTTTCCAAACATTAAACCCTAAAATCCCAGGGCCCTCTGTGTAATTAAGTCTTGTTGAAAACTTGTACTAACTCCTTCCATTGGCAAAAAAGCTTTGAGTCTCCAGGTTTAGAAGCTGTTCTTGACTCGAAACCCTGAGTAGGGATATGGACAGAATGGAAAGAAAGAAAGAAAAGCTGCAGAGAAGAAGGTGGGGTGAGGACTGGAAGAGAACTCACTAGTTCCCAGTTTTTTGTGTGTGTGTGATTTGCATAAAATAGTCTTATTTTTGTTGATATATATATTTTTATTTTTTTTCTAATTTCTCCATAGCAGTGAGAAACAAAACATGAAGTAGTAATTCAATCAAATGTTTTTCTATTTAGATATATAGTATGATGTATTAAATATGGCAGTTATATATAATTTACATTAACCATTTATATATGATATTTGTACATACATAAAAAGTCTATATAAATGTACATTAAACTATTAACAGTGACTTATAATGGGGGGTGAATAGAGTATAAATGAGGGGCACTTATACTATTTATTGTATTCACTTTGTATTTTGAATTTTTTACAACCAACATGTATGTGTATCTTTTATTACTAAGCAATACAATATTTTTTGCATATTTTTATTGTTTTTGTTTTGTTTTTTAAGAAGAAATAGTTTCCAGATATATCCAAGTTTGTATGAAAAAGACCAAGCTTGAGAGGCTGACAGATTGGGATGCAAATCCTCACACTGGATTCAATTCCCAGAGATATCTGACAGACTCTCTGTGCTCGTTTCTGTGTGGGTGAAATGAGGACAATGATACCATGACTAAAGAGTAGAAACTTGGTTTAGTTCCCATTTCCTCAGATCCATACAGATTCTACAAGAGAGGAGATGTGTTTATATAAGAAGCATTTATATAATGTTTATGGGAAGAAACTTTGTAAAGATCTGGTATCATTTGGGACACATAGTAGGTGCTCCAAATATGGCAGAGGTCCTCACCACCACCATTATCACCAACATCATATCATAGTGTGGTGTTGGCTTGTGTTGCCATGAATCCTTTCTCAATAATTCCAGGAAGATTTTACTAGGAGCTTTGCTACTCTCCTTTATGTCCCCAAGACTCTGAGTCTATATCCACCATTGCTCATTCTGTGACCTAAACAAACATACTTAATATTTTTGAGCTCTAGTGTGGTCACCTGAAAATGGAAGCAATAAGATCCATCACCAGAGGTGTTGGGAAGATTAACTGAGAGAGCATTGGAAAATGTCTAGCAGCAAACCAGCCAACTAACAAAGATTCAGTGAATATTAGTTTTGCTCCACAGGGATAATTAGAAATGCATCATTAAACTACAAAATTAATGAAAAGCTGAACTGTAGTCCAATGTTTCTGGGTTTCTTTTAAAATACCTCGTCCAATAGGAATATCCAAAATGAGAATAAAATAAGTGAAACTGTTGTTTGACTCTGGTTTTAGGTAACAGTTCACATAAGCATCCCCACAGTGACCCATTTGCCCGGGCCTTTTATCTCTCTACTGTGAAGAGGTTGGCTCATGCTTCTTTTGGTTCCATGACTACCCAGAGGAACTCAGAAGAAAACTGTCTATCCAGATATGAAACATGGCAAGTAAAATAATGCTGCATTGATGGTTTTCTCTATCACAGAAGTTTGCCATTCTTTCCCTTTGTGAAGTAGGGTGATGGTGCAGAAAAAAAAAAAAAAAGAAAAAAAAAAGAAACCTGGGAGAAAGACTGACAAAGTGGGAAAAATCCTTTTCTTCCTCTCTTAATAGTGACTGAGACACCCTGTCCAGATGCTGTGGGGAGCTCAGCTGACTTACAAGATCTCAAAGAAAAAGAAGATAGAAGTATCTATCTTCTCTAACAACTCTAACGATGTGCTAGTCTTATTACCCTGTTTTCCACCATATCCCTTCATTCCTACTGAATTCTTCCTCCATAACTTACTCTGGTGGGCTGAATAGAGTGCCCTCAAAATTCATGTCCACCGGAACCTCAGAACATGCCTTATTGGGAAACAGGTCTTTGCAGATGTAATTAGTTACGATGAGGCCATGTTGGATAAGGTGGACCCTAAATGCAATAACTGGTACCCTTATAAGAAGAGAAGGCACCAAGAGATATACCAGGGGGTTGGAGCTCAGCTGCATCAAGTCAAGGAAAACCAGGATCCACCGGAAGCCAGGAAAGGCAGGGAAGGTTCTTCCCCAGAGCCTTTGGAAGGAACATGGAGCTACTGACTCCTGGGTTTTAGATTCTGACCTCCAAAATGTGAGAGGAAAAGATTTCTGTTATCTTAAGCCACCCTGTGTGTGGCGATTTGTTATGGCAGTACTAGAAAACTAACACACTGACCTTACATATAATTTTTCACACCTTAAATTGCTGAATGGACAGTGGTGTGCCAAGTCTTGATGCCCTTCACTGTTTCCTAGAAAAGAGATTTTCGAGGATACAGGGAAAGGGGACAGGGATACAAGTTCAAAATGAAATCATTTGACTGTATTGTGGGGGAAGGGGAAGCACAAAGGTTTTAGGGACAAACTGAGTTTGAACCACAGCCCCCACAGGAAGCACCTCTAAGAGATCAGCAAGTCTCTTAACTCTTCTGAGTCAATTTCCCCCTCTTTAAAGCAGAGAGAATGCTTACTTATCTTGCTGTGGAGTTGTGAGCAGTAAGAAAAATATAATTAGAAGGTTTACACAGTGACCAATGGATAACAAATGTTCAAGTGTTAGAATTGTTGGGTTTTTGTTTTTGTTTTTTTTGTTTTTAGTCCAAGTCATAGCTTGGACTATTAAAATTAGAAAACTGGAAAAGATATGCCAGGCCAATTACCAAAGGAAACGCCACACTGGAAATATTAAAGTGCATACTTGCTGAGATTGAAAGAGGCTCAGCGTCTGTGTCTGCTGCCTCAGCTCACTGGTGAATATTCCTGTTCCTTGTTCCTGTTAACAAGATAATCGAGCACAGGAAGACCCTAAGCTTTCTCAGCCTCATGCCTGGGAGGGACACTTTCTTGGTTGACCACCCCTAAGTTTCTTCTTTGTTGCTGGCTGAGTCCGCCTACCATAGAGGGTGTAATGCCAGGTACTTCCCAGCCACTTTCCCTACAGAGCTAACTGGAGTCCAGTGGACATAAGGTAAGTGTGCTGGGAGGTTTCTATGATTGATTTCCTCCATGAATAAAAAGGAAGAAGAAAAGGGAGGAAGAAAAAGAGGGGAAGGTGGACAAAGAAAATTATTAGGTTGTCAGAAAAGTCATGACTTATTTTTTTCTATGTTTTCCGTTGCAAAAATGAGTCATGACTTTTCCGACAACCCAATATATTAAAAAAACTTTGTGGTTCTCTTGCTACTCTCAGTTGCCTTGTTCCCCTCCAGACCACACATGTGAAAAATATAAGTTAAAAAGCCACTTTCTTCAGTAGTTGGTACTTATTCAATACCTATTAAGTGCTAACAAGAGCTAGGCACAGGGGATACAGGAGCAATGACAGATACTAGTCCTGCCCTCATAAATTCTGTTATCTAGAGACAAAACAGACCCTGCTATCCCAGATGAAAAGTGCCAGGCATAATAATACACAGCAAGGGAACAGAATACAGGCAAGCAGTCAAGGAGGACTTCCTGGAGGAGGTGACTTATAACGATAGGATTGATTGGGAGTTAACCAGGCAAAATGAAGCAGGGCATCAACTTTGAAAATAGATGGATGGATAGAGATAGATAGATAGATACAGATAAACTTAGTCCAACCTCCAAAGTAATACCAGAACTGACACAGAGAGATATTACAATAAGATGATAGATCTATAAAAATTGTCCAATAAACACTGAGATGGAAACACAAGGCAGAGAAAATAAGCCCATTTTTACACATAATATATACAATGTGGGACAGGATTGCTTTCCAAAGGAAAATAAAGCTGCCTGAAATAAGTCCGACGTGCATCTCTCCCCACCAGTGGTGAACTCCTGGTATTCACAGGTAGCAACAAACACCATTTTCTTCTCTGTGCTTATAGTAGATTTTCCAACACCGGCCACAACTCTTCCATCTCACATGCTATTCTGCAATGTCACCTTGCTCTTCCCCATCAAGAAGTCCAGTCTAATTATCCTCCCTTTGATTCTGGGCTGCCTTTATAAATCTGTTTTTAATCAAGGGAATGTGACAGAAAGTATATCTCATGGTTAGAATAAGTCTGGAAGCTTCTGGAATGCTCATTCTCTGGATGCCCCATCTCAGAAGCTAACTCTTAGAACCCAACTGCCATGCTATGGAACGATGAACACACATGACCAGACACATGTATATATTCCAGCCAGCGGTCCCAGCTGAGCCCAGCCTTGGAGGATTATTTACCCTGGCACGCGGGGAAACAAGCCTCCGCTGATCCAATGCCTCGGCTTCCTGAGTCTCCCCAGTCCTTGAATTCTCCCCACCTAAGGCCCAGATATCAAGGAGATACCAACCATCCTTGCTGGGTGCGGGGAGCCAGCCCCCGCAAAGACCAGGGGTTCCCTCGGGTGGGAAAGCGTTGGCGAGGAGAAAAAAGGATGGAGGGAGACACCGGAAAGAGGTTCACAGGAGCGTCACACACACTTTATTATTAAAGCCTGGCCCCTTTTATAGGGGCTTCTGACCATTACCTCAATTGCAACTTATGTTTCACATGATCAGGATGTTTTTCTCTTTCTCAGAGCTTTTACTTTTTTGTAATTGTATCTTTCCAGGGTACACCGGTTACCGTGACTACCTTACAGGGCGTATACTTGAACTACTTTAGTAGCAAAAGGAGTCTCAAACTTTTCCTATCCTACGAAGAGCTGCATATTATTGCAATAGAGGGGAACATCTGTTTCTCAGTCAGAGCTTCAGTTTTTGTTACTACAGCAATGTACAAAGCAAAGAGTTAAAACAAGGTTGTTAATTAAAATACCTCATGGTCAGTAAGTTGTCTCTTATCAGAACTCTCATGGCCGAGAGACCTTGGTCTCCTGATCTCCAAGGAAACCTTTCACAGCTGCATAGGCCAAAGGGCTTGAGTCCCCAATATCTCAGCTCAGGGGTCCCCTCGGGCCGTAGCCTATTTTAGGGAGTTTCCTTTTCTTTAGGAAATCTTACCCCGTCGTTGACTTACACATCCAGCTATCATCAGGGTACCACAGGAACTTGTCACAAATGCAGTGAGTATATTGTCTCTTATAGGAGGAAAGGCACATGGGTTCATAGAGACAGGAGATATTCCATGACCAACCATAAGGCAGCATCCCAGACATCCAGTGCTGAGCGTGGATCTTTATTTCAATGTGGCCTTGTCAGACACTAGGATGCTGTCGGCCCCCAACATCTGGGCTCTGACTGGGTTATTCACCCACAGAATTTATAAGCATAGTAAACTCGTGATTGTTTAAATCAATTAGTTTGAGGTGGTGATTACAGAGCAATAGGTAACCAGAACAGAATCCCTGGCTCCGACCCAGGGCCTGGTGTGAATCAGGGCCTGAATGAGGTCTGGCAGAACTGCGTTGGAATGAAATCAGACTGTATTTCTTCCTCTGAGACAGCCCTCCATCTTCAAAGGGAGGTGTCTTCAGGGATGACTCACTATCTGTCAGTTGTTTCACATTGTCTTTATTCTGCCAAGTCTCCAGATATTACTTAATATAGATGGACTCTAAAATGAACCCAAAGAATGGCAATTTTGCAGCAATCAAAATATAATTTTATCAACATCAATTAAATGATTACTGTGGGAACTTCAATGTGAATGTTGATGGCACTGTCGAAATTTGTCTACATCTGGTCCCTCTGGTTGATGCTAACAATGTATTAATAGAAGAGGAAATACAAAATCATACTAACAAAGTCAACAGTATATTCTGGAGAGTTTCTTAGAGGCCAGAAGCATAAATGAAAGTCCGGGACAAAGTTTTGTCCTTCCTAGAGGAAAGTGCAGTGATTCGAAATCTGAGCTCTGGACACATGCAGTCTTAGCTTAGTCTCAGCTCTGCTACTAAATGACTGCACGGGGCTGACGGAGTGGCGCAGCGGTTAAGTACTGGCTTGGGAAGCCAGCGGCCCGGGTTCGGGTCCCACATATGAGGCTAGTGACACTGCCCTCAAAAAATCACATTTCTAAATGACTGTGTGAACCTACCCTTGTGTTATGTTATCTCTCACATTGTTTCTCTTTTAGTAAAAAAGTCTAAAGATTAAATGAGATAATACGCATGCAATGTTATTCAAATATTTATCCTGCACTTGCTGTGTGTTTGCACCCTTCTACGCACAGAAAACAAAATGGCGAACAAAGATAATTCCCCTACTGCAATGGAGGTTACACTCTAGTACGGGAGACAAACAACAATATGCAAAGAAATACGTAATATAATCTGGGGTAGGGATCATTAATATGAGGAAAACTAAAGCAGAATGAGGAAATGGGGAGTGATGAGGGTGCTAAATTAGAGGGGTCTGGGAAGGCTTCTCTGACGACCTTTTAACAAAACCTGGATAATGAAGGAGTAAACAGTTATCCTGGAGAACAGCATTCTAGGCAGAGAGAATGCCAAGAAAAAGGCTTGAAGTGGGAAAGGGAAAAGCCAGGAGGCCTGCGTGGCAGGGGTGGGGTGAGGAAATGGGATGGATGGCAGAACATTGCATTTTCCACGTAGCCATGGGTCATATCCAGTAGGTCCTTTTTCACCATCAGCACTGTATTCTAAGTGTGGTGGGAAGCCATTGGTGGGTTCCTCATCATCTTCTACATGAATTGCTCAGCACAGCACATGGCATATGTGCTCAATAAGTACTTGGCTTGTTATGTTATTATCGACTAATGTCAAGACTGGACTGCAGGGAAACATTGTTCATCAGCAGTGAGTCAAACCTACATTCAAAGCAAGCGATAAGGTCAGAACGTGCAGGATCTGCAGCCTCCAAGAGGGGCTATTTCCGGTCAGAACTGGAAGATATATTGGGTTGTCGGAAAAGTCATGATGTGTTTTTCTATGTATCCCGTTGCAAAAATGCATCATGACCTTTCTGGCAACCCAATAGAAACAAGGAAATCAAATGAAGTCTGAAGAAATGTCAGGCATTCTGCTCTCCCATGGACTACATTACTATGTTCATGAAAACCCAAGTCGGGAGGTGACACTTTGTGTAAGAACATATTACTTGCTTGTGACTGAACAAAACATGAGCTTGTTGCGGCTACGACGAGGCCTTGCTTTTGTCCTTAACCTAAAGACCTAATGCTTCATTAGTTAAATGTGGCTATGGAGCCCTTAAAATATGGCTAGTCTGAATGAGATGTGCTCAATATGTAAAATACACACTGGATTTCAGGACTTACTTCCATCAATAAGTATCTCAATATTATACTGATTACACATTGAAATAATAATATATTGGGTACCCTGCATTAAATAAGTTTATTTTATTTCACCTTGTTTGACCTTTTTTTTTTTTTTTTGAGGGCAGTGTCACTGGCCCTCATATGCGGGACCCGAACCGAGGCCACTGGCTTCCCAAGCCAGCGCTTAACCACCGCACCACTCGGCCAGCCCTTACCTTATTTTTTAATGAGGCTATCAGAACATTTTAAATAATAAATGTGGCTAGCATTATATATCTATTGGACATTGATATATTAGATGATTCTTAAGTGTGGGAGGGAAATTAGAGAAATAAAAATATCTCTAAGATATTTTTGCATTCCTAATCAGGGGTGACAAACTGGGTTTATCTTGAAAGCCAGGTCTCCCTGTCTGATATGGAGTGCTATATTAGAAAGCATTCAAGGTCCTAGCTTACTGGGAATATATATGGTTGGGATTAATTTGTAATATTTACCAAGGACAGAGAAGGAGAATGGGACAGCTGTATACAATGCAATGATTTTTTTTTATATGGGAATAATAATAACAATAATTTCTTGAGAATGCATGCTTCACCGGGCATGTGATAGACATTTACTCTTGCTAGAAGTTTTCCATTCACCATCTTATTATATTTTTCACAACAACCTTAACATCTGGTCATTACTATCCCTCTTTTAACTATGGGGAAATGAAATTCAGAGTGGTTAGTTTCTTAAGATAGTAATAAAAAAAAAAGTTTAGGATTTGAACCCAGGACAGCATCTCTCCAAAGCTCATACTCTAATCACAACTTGCTAGGAGAGGACGCGACCTCCTAACAGCAGAACTCCCTGGGATGTAGGGATCTCTGTCCCAGAGAGTATGGATCTCTGTCTTCTGCTTGCTCCCTGCAAGTTGGTGTCTGACTTATTCCTCAACATGGATCTGTAGTGACCCACCTTTTGGATATAATATGATGGTATCAGCGGATGCACCCTCAAACCCCTTGCTGACCTTAGAACATCAGTCTAGATCAGTGATCCTCAAACTTTGGCATGCATCAGAATATGCAACGCTTATTAAAACACACATTGATGCAGGTCCTGGGTAGGGCCCAGGAATTTCAACTTTCACTACATACCTAAGTGGTGCTGATAAAGCTGGTCCAGGAACCACCCTTAGAGAAGCCTAAGTATGCATCCAGCTCCCAGGTATTCTTGGCCACACAGTAAATTATCTGGGGAATTTTTAAAATGAATCAGTGTCCAGTCCTAGATCAGACCAACTGAATCAGAATCTCAGGGTCCAGACAAAAGCACTTTTTATCTTGCTCCAGAAAGATGTGAAGGTTGAAGGCCAATAAGCTACCTGCTCCTTCTGCTTTATTTTCCTTTCTAGCTGTTCCAAAAGGTAAAACTAGGAAAAAAATAACCAATGACACTGCAGGCAAGAGGGCAAGGCTTAAATGTTTCACAGTGGACAGGAAATTCCAGGGCTGAGCTCCAACCTGAGTGTTGATAGGTAGATGTCCGGGTAGGGGTTGGGGTCCTGGAGGCCACAGGAAAAGTAAATCAGCAGGAAACAGAGCCCCTGCAAATGCCACCCACTAACTGACATTAGGACCTAGTAGTCTGTCCTATAGAGATATTTCAATAGTGATTTAAAGTTCAATATTTGTTAAGTCTCTGTCCTTTGCATCATAGCTGGAGAAATTTCCAGGGTAAAGGACACTGACATTATAACTATCATCTGGCTCAACAGGAATGAAATTTGATGGAATGGAAATGATTCACATCTGTGAGGCTCCCCAAAGAGAAGACCCAGTGAAGCTAGCATCTAATCCTGTAAAACCTACAAAACTAAGAACTTCAAGTGTAAACATCATGAGATATTTTTGTTGTTGTCATAAAAGTAGGACAAATCCTAAGAATCTAAAAATCTGATGCTGACTTCTCCCTTTGCAGTGCCAAAAGTGAAAGCAGTAGACAGTCTCTAAAACCTCCCCTTTAGCCCTGTCACTCTAAATAAATAAATAAGAAGAAAAAAAAGAAAAAGAAAAATTAGGAACATTAAATTAAATGACTTGTTATCCGTGAAATGTTCTGAAGTTTGGTAACTTTGCAGAACCACAACTCAAAACCACCTAAGATTTCCTGGGCACAAATTGCTGAACCCTTCCATTTTAAATTTACTCACAGAAGGATTTTTTTCCCTTCTTTATGATGACAATTTTACCTATTTTTAACTGTTTCTTTATTGCCTTGTGGCTATGTCAAAGATGCTGACTGGCTTGAAAATGCAAACACATTTTCAAATATTAATTTATTTGGTTTTTCAAGGCTTCTCAAATGAAATGCCTTTTGTTTCTGTGGTTCCCTATGCATTCAGATCTGGTCCTTTCCCGGTTCCTGAAAAATGATTCAGTTCCCACCCATTGGCTGTATATTATCAAGAGATTCATTCAGTCTTTAGTTCCGATTGATTTGACATTATAAAATTTCAATTTTAAGTTTTCCTGTCCCTCAACTTCTTTGAAAAGGAATCCTGTCCTTGTATAAGGTAAATCAATTATTTGCAACATTAAAAATTACTTAGTTTACTTAGCCAATCTTAACTTTTGGATTTTCAAATATTTGTCAAATAACCAGATGTTTTCTCTTCCTACATCATGTTTAAATGAAGAGAGAAATGACAAGAAATAAACTGTCAGGGAATATATTTGAGTCATATTCACTTTAATTGTTTACATATTACAAATGGCTATCACTCCTCAGTGACAAATGGTTTAAAAACATTGATTGAAAGACCTGCAAAAACCTTTGTCATTAAAGGCTACAAGATGTACAACTGCTCTTTTTCTTTGGGTTGAAAAAGGGGGTAAATACATTGTGTGATAAGTTTACTGTTGAAAGGGAGTGGAAATAGCTCAAATGTTAGTCCTGGTGTAACTGCTGCTGACTATATATCCAGAAAAGTGTAACCTTGCCCACTTCTTTGGCATTCTGTTTTAAGTATCTGATATGCTTCTAGTATAGAATCTAAACCAACCACTACTTCATAAAATCTCTACAAGAAGCATCCATTTTTGTTTTTGCTTTTTTTTTTTTTTTTGAGGGCAGTGTCACTGGCCCTCATATGTGGTACCCAAACCGGGGCCGCTGGCTTCCCAAGCCAGCGCTTAACCACCGCACCACTCAGCCGGCCCAAGAAGCATCCATTTTTAATATCTGCCACCACAAAATGTGCCCTTTAACTGTGCCCAGGAGTCAACTGAAAAGTGAGAATATGAAAATAATATAACTGTGCATATGGCCATGTTTTGGAAAATGGAAATAGTGATAACCAATTATAATAGCTTAATGTTGACTTTTCATTACACACACATACACGTACCTCATATACTACTGATCTCAATAAAGAATCCTTCAAAAAGCAAACAAGACAAATAAGTCTTAATTTTATCTGCCTAAATTAACCTATTCAACTGAATAGTCAATCAAAATTCACAACATATTTGTGAATTGTTTAGTCATTAGCAAATAGTGCAATGAGAACTTTGCCATCCCATTTACTGAAAATTAATATACCTTTTTAAAATACTCAAAATGTATGTTAGAAAAGATACGATAATTATATCCTAAGCAAATATGTGATTCTTCCACTTCACCCTCAGTCGAATTAAGTAAATAACATTGTGCTTACACGCAGACATTATAAGCAAAGGTTGCAGTTAAAAGATAATACACATCTCTGCCACTTGGAATAAAGAGCCAAATTATTAGCCCATAAACAGGAAAAGGAAAATGCTATAAATATAGACTATCTAAAAGGAAAAGCACTATTCAGTAACAAACATTGGAATTAATACCATCTATTATTCTAGAACTAATCCCTGTAATCAAATGGTAGGTATTTCATGTATAATATTTTGCCTTTTTTCATAGATCTTGTGTATACTATCTAATAAGTCCAACTGAAACATGTAAATTAAATTATGACAAGAAGTTACATTTGAATAGTACGTTAGCTAAAAAAATAAAAGTTAAGACAATTTCATTTGCTTCTCATGACAATTCTATAGGAGAGGTGGGGAATTACCATTGTCCTCCTTTTGCCTGGGATGATAACACAAGTCTCCTAACCACTAGTACAGAGGCTGAGTCTTACCAGGAGCAAGCACAGTGCCCTGCACAAGCTCTTACATCTTACAACCACTATAGACTATCACTATACAAAATGAGAAATGAAAGCACACAGAGGTAAAATGCATTGCTTTAGTTTCCTATTGCTACAGTTACAAATTACCAAAATCTGAGTATCTTAAAACAATGCAAAGTTATTATCTTTCAGTTCTGGAAGTCAGAAGTCCAAAACAGGTATCCCTGGGCTAAAGCTAAGGCATCGGCAGGGCTGCGTGCTTTTTGGGGGCTTTAAAGGAGATTCTGTTCCCACGCCTTTTCCTGCTTCTGGAGTATCCCCACATTCTTTGGTTCATGGCCCCATCCATGCACCTTCAGAACCAGCAGTGTCCAGCCAAGGCCTTCTCCTGTTGTCCTCCGTCTGGTTTTCTGTCTGGTACTTCTCTTTTCTACTTATAAGGACCCCTGTGATTACACTGGGCCCACCCAGATAATCCAGAATAATGTAGCCATTTCAAAGTCAGTTCATTAGCAACCTGAATTCCATCTACAGCCTTAATTCTCCTTGACTTTTTTTTTTTTTCATGCGGGAATCAAATGGGCAACCTTGCTGTTAAGAGCGCACACTCTATCCACTGAGCCATCCGGGCAGCAGCTCAGCTCAAGGTGCCGAGTTCAGTCCCAGCTGTGGGTGGGCATAGCCCACCATCAGACAGGCAACCTTATCATTAGGAGCACATGCTCTCACCAGCTGAGCCGCCTGCCACCTGTTGGCAGCTCAACGGCAGTTCAGCTCGGGTGCAGCATCACTGGCCCATGTAGGAATCGAACCAGCGGCCCTGTTGCTCAGAGCTCATGGTCTTAAGCAAACTCTTAACCAACTGAGCCACACAGCCAGCCCATCTCTTGTCTTTTTAACCTAATATATTAACAGCTTCCAGGGATTAGGATGTAGATATCTTCTCTGGGACACATGGCTGGAAAGTGGTACAGCCAGAACTTAAACATGCACTTGCTGGACTCCAAAGCCCACCCAGGCTCTCGCGCCACTCTATTATATTGCTACATTAGACTATGTCCAATATGATATGTATAGTCTTACTTGCCAGGGAGGCAGGCATTGCCATCTCTACTATGTTATCTTTTCCATTGTCTACATGAGTTGCTGAACCTTAGTAAACTAAGGCTCATAAGGCTCATATATGACTAATACGGGTTAACAACTGGGCTATAATCGCTTCCTCTAGCCTGTGGATATGCTTGATAAATATTTGGCCTGTTTGCATCTTTGGCCATATGAAATGAGGAAATGTAATCTTTAAAGATAAATGAGGTTGTGATTATGTTTGCCACATGCTTATGACTGATCCAAGGCTGTCCCTGAGCATGCTGTATTTAGCTGTCAGGATATGTAGTTATTGATTCCTGAACTTGTACTTCAGAATGGGAATTGGGCACAGTCCCCTCCATGTACTAAGGGACTCGCAAGGTTTTTAAGCCAAAGGACCATAGACCCCACACCTCCCTCTGCCCATATGAGCTTGACAAGGGTCACTTCCCATACCTTAGAAGCAAAACAAATGGCATACGATGATTGGACCCAGAAGGTGTGTCTAGGTGGTTGAGACCTCTCGAATGCTGTTGGCCATGCATGTGGCAATGTTCCCTGTTTCATGTCCTTTTTTGAAGTTAAGTAAATCGACTGCTGGGTAAAACTATTAGGGCCTATGAATTTGATTGATAACACAAACTGGAAACAAGACTTGGTATCTTATTGAATGAGTGAATAAGCACCTTTCCACAATCCACTCAAGAGCCATTCCTGGGACTCCAATTTCAGCACAGCTGTATATGACAAGCAAGCATGTGCATTCAACACAGACAACACCAGAAAATCTTCATTCTTTATCTCACAATAGTTACAATATTCTGTGCAGCTAATCAGAGGGCTCTGACTATATCCAAGGCAAACTTAATAAAAATTAAAATGTATCTGTAACCAACTGAAATTTATTTCTTATAATGGCAGAAGCACTCCAAGTAAAAAGGCAAAATATGATACAAGACCAAAAGATTTTTAGGGTAATTTGCTTCCACTAAACTTAGGACAGGTGATACTAGTAAATTATTAGCACCTGATGGACTGAGTAGGCATTCTTACATGATAATCATTATATGCACGTATATAATGTATATATAATACATATATGCACATATATACAATATAGGATTCATTGCCACCAGGTTATAATGTCTGTCTGAATTTTATATTTAGTACAGTACATAACCAAATAGAATGTCCAATGTGAGTTAAATAAACAAAGACAGTAAACTTAGGATTCTTAATAGTTGCTCAAGCTGCCAAGTAGTACTTATAAAATAAAGAAACCTAGAAATAAGCAAATGAATTATGGTGTCCCAATATTTAGAAGCAATTTGATAATATCAAGGCAAGTTAAAGATGCACAGAGTGGAATGAGACTTATGCCAGTGTATTAATTCCAGTACTATTTGTCATTGTAAAAACTAGTCAACAGGAAAAAGATAAGTAAATTGTGGGCTCTTCATGCAACAGATTACTATACAGCAACTAAAAATGAATGAACTAGAGCCACATATGTGAATACGGATAAATCTCAGAAACATTGTGTTGAATGACAAGAGCAAAAGGCAATTAGAGGTACGCAGTATGATATCATTTTCATAAAGTTAAAGACATACCCAACAATACTACAGACTGTTTATATAGACATAGATAGACAGTAATATTATAAAAACATGCTTGGAAATGGTATAAAATGCGAGAGAAAGAAAAGGAGAAATGAGATCCAAGATGTATACAGACATTTTAATGCTGCCTGTAAATTTTCTTCAAAAGGGTATATAGCAAGATAGCAACATGTTAAAATTTGATGCGATTCAACACTGGGCACAAGATTATACTTTAAATCGTTCTATATATTTGTAATAGTTTGTGAAAGTATTATTAAAATAATATCCTTATGGTGTCACAAAAAGATTACACTGAAATGGACCCTAGAAATAATCCATGATCAGATGGCCAAAGCCATACAGCCAGAGGCCTCAGAGCAGGCAAGTGGAAACTCAGAAACTTAAATCCAATGTCTCTAATTTGCACATCTGTCCTCTACCCACTGTGCCTTACAGTATAGTATGCTTTGCTTTCACTTCTGGTTCTTTGTCGTTAAGTAAATTTTTCAAAACAAGTTTTAATTAGAGAAAAAAATTCCCAGTTCAATACAATAGTTCTTTTTAGCCTTAAGGGCTTTAAATTGCAAGACTGTGAAAATAAGTAAAGGTGAGAGAAAAAAAGCTGCAGGGCCATCTGAAAGTCTTTACATGTCCGAGCTGGAAGGGAATCATTTCACTGAAATTGCCAACACATAAACCTTCTATGGGAGCCAAACACATCTGCAGAGTTGTGCATAAAGGGCTGAGGTACAGTTATTCTTAATGGAGATGTCAGCCATCTGCCACCCTCAACTGTCAGCCTGAATTTCTACCAGAATCATAAGTAAGTGTCCCAGCCCCAGACTCAGTAACTAAGGGAGAAATGCTGTTCACCTCCTTCCCCAAAATGATGTCGACTGTGGGAAAAGAACCGAGGCAAGAAAATATGAATTCACCCTTAAATTCCTTCTGTGACTTTACCTTTTCCCTTGGTGTTCCTTCCCTAAAGGATGACACCTTTTCCTTAAATTACAGACATGAATAATCTCCAGAAGGACAAGGAAAGGGACTAACATTTACTGAGGTCTTCTGCCAGGTGTTCTCTTATTTCAGTCTCACAATCATCCTTTCAGGCAGGTATTGTGGACCCTACTACACAGAGAAGAATTGGGGGTTCCAAAGGTCAGATGACATGTGTATTCAACTTTATGCATTTAGTAAAGTGCTGGAAATCTACTGCAAGACCATGTTTTCCTACTACACAATGCTTCCAAAAGTCCAGAATCTTTGGCACTTCATGTCTTCTCTCAGGTTCTTAGTTTTTTCATCTGAAAATTGGGTGGATCCAGGTAGTCTATTGTGAATAGGATATGACTCTGAATTAAGCAGCCCTGGAGCAAACACAAGAGTTACAATTCACAGAGACAATTTGGAGAAAAGAAGTCAAAATAGGGCCTTTGACGGATAACAGTCAGCACTGTTTATCAGAGATACTGCATGAAATTTAATAATACATAGACAGAAATTTAAAAGGAATGTATTCATTGCATATTAGACTCGTCAATCTACTTTTTGAGATAAGCCAGGTTTTCATGGATGGAACTTATCATATTAAGTGTTATTATGATTTTATACCTCCTGGGCACAGAAGCCTCCCAAATCCAACCCCATCTCCTTAGCAAGTATCTCACTACGATCTCCCATGCTTTCCTAACCAGCTACTCTGATAACCAGAAGAAAAACTGGTTGATCTTCCTGACTTCCAGTTTTGAGGTATGTTGACTCTGTTCATATTCTCAGTCCTTTTTGTCACGAACTCATGTTACCTCTGTCCCTCAAAGAATCTCAGAGGTTCACCTCTTCTGTAAAGTCTCCCCTTGACAAACCCCAGCTGGATCCAGTGATTTCAAGTATTTCAGATTCTCTTGTCTCTTTGATGCAAGGGGAAGGGAAAATGGGGCTTTTAAACTCTATTTCCACTACGTGCCAGATATCCTGCTAAAGCCTTAATAAACCTAATCACATGAAATCACACTTAACTTTTGTCAAGCTAGGTATTATTATTCTATTGAATAATACCTATTTAGCTGAGGACAAAACTGAAACTCAGCAACATTAAAGTGACTTGACTAAGGTCATACATTTGGTAAACCAAAATTGACAACCGAATCAACCTGGATCTAAACCTCAAACCTAAAGGTTTCTACAGTCAATGAACAGACGGGGTGTGTAGAAACATGGATCTTTATTTTTCTCCTTCTCCCAAACTAATACAATTGTTTATTCATATTCCTCTGTTTCTAAAATTGTAGGTCTCCTCAGTGCCAACAGGGTTTGCACAAGTGATATAAAAATGAAACATACTATCCCCCAATAAATAACATTAACGTTGCCCTACACTATCCTTTCCTTGAAACCAGTCAAACTACATTAGCCCACAAAATACTGTGCAGCTCTGGTTGCCACAGCTCAGTAAAGACTTAACAAGACTTGGAAAAGGTCCAGGGATGAGCAATTAAAACATCCTAGGAGATGAAAAAGGATGTCTTAATAGAACAAACTAAAATCAATCAAGACCCTTAAGTTTACCGAGATAGACTGAGAGCTGACGGATTCAGAGTTTGTAAAAACATGTCGGGGTAGTGTGAGCACGGATATGCTCACTGTCATCAACATTGGCCAATTTTTGGCCACTCAGTATCCATGTCCCCTTCCCACTGGTGTCTAGGATTCCTTATAGGGGTCTTCAAGTCCTTTGTCACTGTGGTGGAAGGGTAATTCCAGAAAATTCCCTTCTCCTACATGATCAGAGAGGATGGGGTCTCAACATTCTCCATAAGGCCAGGGAAGTCATGTGACCTAAGCTCACCCAATCGGACCCTCCTCTCCTTCTCTTTTTAGATGAGTTTCTCCATCCTACCAAACAAGTCTGCGAGCTTCCAATAGCCTTGCAATAAGTTAGAAACAGTTTCACGTACTTCTAAGAAGCAGATATACTATACTTATCGAAGCCCAGATAGGGTGCTACAAGGCAACCCCTTCTCCATGAACTATCGTAAGCAAGATGTAGTTTAAAAACTAGAGGGCAGACATTGCATTAAGGCCTTTATACCTATGATCGCTTTTAAGTCTCACAACAACCCTGTGAGGTCGGAAGTAGTACCTCAATCTCACAGACTGAAAATGAGGTTCAGTGAGGTTGAGTAGCTTTCCCAGGATAAATGCTAAGAAATGAAAAAGTCTGAAATAAAATACATGTCCTTAGTCAAATTAGAAAGAATTATAAATTGAAACAAGTGATATTTGGACTAGCTATTTATAATCTTAGGGAGTAGACATCAAGAGAGGAAACATTCTTTGACAACACCTCTGGGTGATCCTGCCAGATACAATCCTCAGGATGGATAGATGGAGAGACAGATGGATTTATGGACTAAAAGATGATAGATCCCTGGTCTGGTTCAAGAGAAGAAAATTCTTATGTGATTAGCTGTTAAAGCACAAGTAATAATCGGTGCTAATACCAAAATAAAACAAAATGCTATCTGAGGTTTCCATTTGAAGATTTAACACATACTTACTTCATATTGCCTGTAGATTTTTTGAACATTATATTTAGATGAGTGAAGAAATCCATAAGTCCCTACACTGTTAAAGGGCTTCAAATTTTCCATCACAACAGTTAGAACCTAAGGCAAAAATCTAGCTCATTTAGAAAGCACATGATTTCCCTTTAATGAAAATTCACTCATCAATATAGCTGGCAACCTTCAGTTTAGTAAAATCTATCATATTATGGATTAAATCATTTAGTAGAAAAACTAGTACTCTTTTGGGGATAGCATGTGCTTTTTCTCAGAGCCATTGACGTGCTCGTAGGTCTTGAAAAAGTGAGGCTCTCCTCTCAACCGACTCCTTTGAAGCAATACATGTTAGCATGCTCTGGAAAACAAGGCAAGGGTCAGAGGCTGAAAGAATGAGGGAGGGAATGTGGGGTGTTGATTATGACCCACTTCTTCATTTTAGAAAAGGGAAAATGAAGGCCACTGAAGCCAAGTACGTATCCAAGTCTCACAGCAGTCTCTGACCTACTGGGGGCTCAGACTCAGGCATCCTGGTTTAAGATGGTGTTGCTGCCTCTATATCACGCTGCCCATACTAAACCTGAAAACATATTGTGGGCCAACATATAAGAAAACCCAGAAAACTATTCTTTCCATCTGTGATTCTAAAGAAAGAATCCTGGTCATGGAAATACAACTGTTTGTTTGTTTTTTTTCCTTCTTTTGTTTCAGACTAATGGAGTTATTTCTTTTTACCTTCCCCCACACCCATTTGTTGTTGTTCAAAAACAGAACTGATTTCCTAATCCTCTTCAACTTGGGGCCACAAACCTGATTCCAATCACATTATGAAAATGAAAGCATAGCTATCGGGTCGGTGTTGTTCCCACCAGTGACATTCATTATCTTTGGTAGGTGATGTGGGGAATGAAACGCTGCCATCCAAGTGGGAAACATCTTTGAAATAGGAATGAAAATCTCAACCTGCCTTTGCACGGGCCATGGCTCTGATGATGGAATGCCATCAAACAGATCGATGCCTCCATTTCCTTAATTAATGATCATCTCACCAGGGGAGAGAGAGTGGATATTATTTCAATCTTTATAAACTCTTCTGCAAACACTAGAGCTCTCTTGAGCATTCACAGGGATATAACAAGCCCTCACCCTGAATAATGTACTTATTCTCAAGCTTTATTTGTTCAGTGGACTCTATGAACAGATGTTCTGAAACCTATAAAAATGACTTTTTAAAAAGGAAATCTATACTCAAATCTTTCTGATATCATTTCAGCAGTATAATTTATTATGTACCTACTATGTGCATTGTGCTGGGCTGGCCCTTAATTAAAGTCAGGCAGTATTTGAGAGAATTTGTAATTTAATGAAAGAGACAGCCCATATTCATATAAAGTGTGTACAATTTTCACTGTAACCAAATTTTGATGTAACCAAATACAATTTTGATGTAACTAAATAAAATTCCCCAATAGCACACTCCCCCCTCCCACCCCCCCCACCCCCCCATGAATCTTGAACAGATTTCTCTATTTCAAAATTGTGCTTGGAGTCAAACCCAGCTCTGCTTTGTGGAGCTGGGACTGGGACTCTGAAACACACTGTCCATCATGCTGGCTGTTCCTGGTTAGACCCTGCCCATAAGGGTGCAGGAGGGGAGCTGCAAGGCTTCAGAATGAAGGAGGGACTTCATCCTTCTTGTCTCTTTTCTTTTTGCTCCCTTCTTGTCAGTGTCACCCTAGCAATGATACCTCAGTCCAGCAGTATCAATTTTCTGCCAGTGGCAGCATTTGGTTCCACCTAGCAATTTTTCCAACATTTGAAGAATCATTGTTATGGCACCCCAGATCAATACCGGCTGGCTAGCACTTCTTCCATAGACACGCATGGGACAACAGTCCCGTCATACCACTTTTCCACTCTTGGGGACATTAACACCAGCTAAGCAATGCCCTCCTTTTCAGATATCTGTGTTTCAGCTCTGTGAAGCCCCATCTCCAAGCTGAAATGTCAATAGTTTTAACCTCATCTTTTTGTTCTCCCAGCTCAAGGTAGTATCTGCTTCCTGAAGGTGCTTCATTGGTGATATCTTAATGTTCTCGTTTTGCCTTTTTAGTTCTTTAATGTATAGTAATAATTCATTATTATTAACTCTCTCTTAAAATAACTTCTATGTTGTTGTTTTTTTTGTCTCCTGGGTGGCCCCTAACTAATGTCTAAGTTCAGTGGAACCCATTTTCTTAAGAGCACAGACCCTGGAGTCTGGCTGCAAGGGTCTGAATCTCATCCCCTCCATCTAGTAGTTGTATAAAGTTAGTTGGGAAGTCAGTTCATTTCTCTGTGTCTCTGTGCTCTCATCTGCTACCTTGGGATAATGGTAGTATCTACTTTGTAAGATTGTTGTGACATTTAAATGAGCCAGTACATATATGGCATTAGAATAATGCCTAACTCATAGAAGCACTATTAAAAAATGTAACTACTATTCTCACAGGATGACCCATCCACTTAGAAACCAGACTCTTCCCATCGGTGCACTAAAGGAAAGAGATAATGATGATAATTGAAGGTGCTGCATTGTCTCTTATTTAAATAAAGGACTGAGGTTTCTTTAATTTTGTTGTGATCCAGTCAAGAAAGTGAGAACATTTAGCTTGCTACAATCGAGAAAAACTAAAGGAGCAAATGTCAACAAAACTAAGTGGACAGATACCCTATCTCTAACATTATAAAAATTTAAACTTCTTACTGAATATGTAGTTCAGAGACAGTAAAAGAAGAGGTGGAATTCCTTAGCTGTTTCCTTAAATCAGTACATACTGCCAATGCATCACTGTGAATGGAGGGAAAAGAATGAGGGTGGGAGTCGGAATTAGGTTCCAAAGCCGGCTCTGCCATTTCCTACCTCTGAGACTGACAAGTTACTAACTCCTCAGCCTCAGACTCCTCAGAGCCACATAATCCTGGCACTTAGTAGGTGCTAGAAGAATAGCAGCTGCTTTTCTTCTTTCAATGAATATTCCCTGAATAAATTCACTTGCTTAGTTTTACCTTGTGCTAGCTAGTTCTTCTGCTTTTTCCCATAAATACAATATAAAGTGTCTTCCTCATCCCCACATATCAGTCAAATGAAAGCCAGCAGAATCTCATTGATGACCAGTAAGTCATGTTTAAAAGGTCTAAAACTCGTCCAGCTCCTGCCATGTTACATTGGGGAGAATACTGAGCTCAGCAAAGGCTCGGGGACTAACAGGGAAGTGCAGGCACATTAGATACATCCTCACATTGAGAGAAACTTCTCTGACATGCGGCTGACTTTGCCTACTGCATAAACAGTGAGATAAGAAGAATGAGGCTGGGATTCAGGAGTTACCTAGAAAGTGCAGTTTTGTAGGCAGAGATTTTTTTTCAAAGAAGTTGTTCAACTATTAGGGAAAACCATGGAGGAGGGTTTATTTAAAAGAGCTTGAAACTTAGACAAAAGATTTGTGGATGAAAATGGGAGCACTATGAAAAGTAACCTCCCAGGTTGAGCTGACCATAAATTCCTAACTGGGCAGGTCATGGTGGGCAGTCACAGCCCAGGCCTGTAAATTCTTTAGTGAAATGTTTGTAAGCCAGCCTGACCATTGTTCTTGTGTGTCTAGGTTAACACACCTTTGAAATGCCAGAAGTAATATACCCTTTGAAGGAATAATCACCCTCAAGAGAGCACATCATCTTAACTCTCCCGCAATCCAATCCCCACCTTGCTTTTGCCCACCTTCAGGTAATCTTCCTTATGTTCCCTCCTTAATTCCAAACACATAAAAGAAATTGAAAACTGTTACTCTCAGAAGCATTTGAGAACTTGCTTCCAGGCAATTGTCATCAATTTGAATCAAATAAAATCTCATAAAAATTCCTTACAGGTTTGGTCACTTTTAAGTCCACAGATTTGCAATGGGGCTTCTAGGTGACCTAAGACAATGATGTCGAAGCCTTGGCCTGTAGAAGAGGCCGGAAACACACTAGAGAAAAATAGAAGCAAGTGCAGAAATCACAGGCAAAGGGCTTGTGACACGAAATTCAGAGAAAGGACTAGGCCAATGTGTTTGATGCTCAGCGGGAGGAAGAACAAAAATCCCCTTCTAAATTGAAACTTATACAGCTCCCAGCTGTAAATAAGTAGAAATGGATAATTTATTTCTACATTATTTGCCAACTCATTTCTCTTCCACAGAAAAGAAAATTGTCTTCTCTTCATCTTAAAGTATTTTCTGATTGCTCAGAAATTACGTCAGAGATCAAAGGAGAATCTCTACATAAATGCTTTGATGGAAACCATGAACGGCAGTGTGGCAAACAGAATCAGGCACAAATTAGTAATTCCAGATCAGAACACATTTCAGTCACCTAAAAATTGTGTTTCCAATTAACGCCCCCTAATTTGCGCAGACACAAAAGCATCTACTATAATTTCAGCTTTGAAAACAACCAAAGATTTTGTTTTTCTTCCAGATGACAGGGTATAAGTCAGAGATTATGCAACATAGATTAATTTAATTCTATAAAGAAAGCAAAATGAGATTGCCCAATGCTTATGTACATGTCATTGTCTCCTAATCATTTGTCTAAAAATTATGACCTGGGCAAAATATGGCCTTCAAGCTAAAACCAGCCCTCATCCAGTCAGCTACCTCTTTTTGTGAATAAAGTTTTATTGGAACACAACTACACCCATGCGTTTATATATACTCTATGGCTACTTTCCTGCTACAATGCCAGATTTGACTAGTCACTATCCAGGCTTATGGCCCATAAAGTCTGAAATATGTACCATTGGGCCCTTTGCAGAAAACACTTGTTCATTCCTGTCTTAAACTGTTGCACACATACTTTGATATATTCCAGGTGCAAGGGGAGATGGGATAAGACCACTACTAACTCAAACTACATGCAAAATGTGGTTCCTGAAAGCAAATAAAAGGCTACTCAATTGAGCCTTTAAGTCAAGTTTAACGTAGTCACATTATGCCTAGGAATGTGGGTGGATGGTAACTATGGTTAACAGATAAATAAACATGACTGAAGCCCAAGAACCAGTTTGGTCTTAGAGACAGAAATAAAGATTACATTTCATTTATCCAAAACTAGTAATGAAAAAAAAATAAAGAAGTTTTGTATGCTTGTCATCATTCAATGCACTGCAAAGAGAAACTTAGTTCTCGCGCAGTGTGGTTTTTCTGTATCTCATCTCTAAGTAATCTGTAGTATCCCTTATGGAAGTTGTAGCTTAGTCTACAGAAATTCCTAGAAAGATTGCTACCTTCACAGTATTCATGCACAAGCGTAGCTACTTAAATCGTTGCTCAATATTTTAAGACAATATGATGAGATTCTTTCTTTTGTTATTTTATCATTTTTCAAAAAAACTCCCAAAAATAGAAAGTGAAGATGGTGAGAAACAAGCTTAGTATTTTGGGTTTCTTTTTAGGGAGATGTTGGTTGAACAGCTGTGTTACTTAGATCTAAGGGACCCTTAAATAGTTACATTTATCTTAAATTTTGACATTTAAACAATTACCCAATTGTCTTCTTATATCCCTCTGCAAAAAAACAAACAGCTAGGAAATAATAATGCATTAATCAAAACTGAGCATCCTTTCAAGAAAGGTTATATTCTATCCCATGAAATAGGGACAGATAAAATAAGGAAATTAATCTATGAACTATCCACACAGTATGAGTTTAGAGAAATATAAGTATTAATTTAAATTTGCCCCAAATGAAACTTTTACCAAAATATACAAGAGATTTTGATGAAGATGAAGAATATAACCTGAATTACCAAAGAGTTAATACATAAAAGTATCAATTTCAAGAAATTCTTAAAATCAGCTAGACTTGGGGCACAAGCCCCAACAGTTCTATTCTGGTTTTATCGTTACTTCTAAATGTTGATGGAGTAACAAGGAATGAGCAGCAAGTGCCTGTCTATAGGCAAGGAAGGTGAGAAATCAGGAAGTTTTCCTCAACTGAGCTGAAGAAGGAAGCAGTAAACTAGAAAACAATATAAAGCAAAATTCCAAAAGATGAATGCCAAAAAGAGCTGTAGCATATTATAAAAACATTCATTGATAGAAGATTCTGCACTTTGCCACAACATAGTTGCAAAAATGTGAATACAGGAAAACCAAAACAAATAAGATCAGGAACGAAAGGAGCTTAAGGATCAAAGATGGGACACAGCAGAATCACCTGTGTAGGAGGGAGCTCAGAGAGTGTGACAGGTAAGAAAGAGCAGCTGAGTCACTGCAATAGAACTGAGCAATTCATGAGGTAGACTGGGAATCAAATTCACTTTTCAAACATACTATTTGCTTCACATCACCCTTGTGGAAAGAAGCTACATTGGAAAGCACTGTTAAGTTAAATCTAAGATCACTGACTTACAATTCTATCATTTGTACACATTCATGTAACATTATTAAACATCTATTGCTTATAGAGTACATATTATTTATTAAACTTTAGCCATAAGAGATAGTCATCATCATTTTAATTTTATATCCCTCTACAACCACATGTTTAAGTCTATCATAGATTGCATTTGGTTCCACCCCCTTTTCATTCCTCCCACTAAAGGAAGAGTGTATTTCCTTGCCCTTTAATTTTGTTCTCAGCCATGTGACTTGGTCTCGTCAGTAGGTATTAACAGATATTACATAAGCAGAGGCTTCAAATGTATGTGCATGTATGTTTGGCTTGTTTTGCACTTCCCTTTGGCATAAAAACAACATGTGTCTGCTCACCTGCTATCCCAAAGAGGATGAGAGATCCATGGAGCAGACACACACACGAGCAGACTCACATCACAAAGCAGAGCCACCCCAGCCAACCCACAGGTCCTTGAGAACAAATGACATTTTAAGTCATTTTGAGTTTTGAAATGGTTTGTGATGTATCATTATTGTGGCAATAGCCAACTAGCATATAATCAAACCACTCCAACTATACTTCAAAGCCCCCCAAATATAATACGTTATTTCCTCAATGCCTATATTTCTGCTAGTCTCCTGCCTCTCTTTACCACCTTCATATTGAAAATAGTGTATGTTTTCAGGACCTAGCTCCAGCCCAACTTTTCCAGGGAGACAACTTTAGATATTGATCTGATAAAATGACCAAGACTATATTATGGAATTCCTACACTTTGAAAGTTGGAACCCAGGCACTAAATAGTTGTTCTATATATTAGTGGCTCTCAATCTGGAAGATGCTGGAGAGTTTGAAAAATCTGCTCAAGGGCAGTTTGAAAAATGTGCTCAGATGCCGGTGACATTATGTCTTTTTCTGATGCTTTCAGCAGTCGATATGACTGCTCCGCATTTCACAAATCTCAATCACTCATAAGATTAGTCATTCTTTCCCAACTCAGACAGCTATCACAAGCTACCTTCCAATTTTTGCCTTACAATCATAAAAACCTCTACTATCATCTACTTAATGTTTTCCTATACATTGAACTTTTTTACTTAACTAAATGTACTTATAGGGGAACTTTAGAAGTGGAGAAAAAAAAGTAAATTTCTCATTATGTTATTCATGGTAATACTATTCATTAATGTCCTAGCAAAGTGTCTTTAAAATAATCTAGGGTACCACTCTTCTTCCTTTAGAGTGGAGAGGAGGGGCATGGGAGTAGTCTGGGTGATTCCATAGTTATTTTCATCTGTTCAATTAGATTGTAAACCCCTTGATGATGAGGATGGAGTCTCATTAAATACTTGGTAATTGGCAGCCTCAGACAAGGCCAACAAAATAGAGAAACATCATGAAAAAAAAAGGAAATCCTTATTAGAGAAATAAGACCATGAAAAACTACCCCTTACTTACTTGTTTACTAATCAATTTTAGGCAACTCATATTAGTATCTAAGAAAGAATTCAACTTGACCAGATAACACATTATCACTCCTTAAACCTGGAGTCCATCAATATCTGTGAAGTCAATTAACATGGCTTTGGGTGAAAAAGGATCTGGATGGAGGAAGAGGAAGTTAAATGCTCTGTTATGTTTAAGTTCTTTACAATGAAAAGGTCATGAGCTTTAAAGAATGGAGGATTGGATCTGAATCCCAATTCTATGATTTATTATTTGAGTGAAATTGGACCAATCCACGACCTCTATGAATTTGGTTCCAGATCTGTCAAACAGAGATGACAGCGCATCTGTCATCATGTTGTAGTGAGCATGAAATCAATTAAACAAAGCATATGTAAAATCAGAATACAAAGTCAGACCCATACTACAAGTTCAATAAATATCCATAGCCCCCTTCTATTTTTAAGGAGACAAAACACGAAGGGATACTGAGGCCCAAACAGAAATTCTCAAACAAGACTAAGGCATCAGAGGTTATATGGTTTATAAGAGCCAGTGAGAAATTTGATTAAAGGGAATCAATAAGAGAAGCATACACTTTTGTGCTTCCCACACTGCTGATACCAAAACTGCCACCCAGTTCTTGGTGTAGCCATTTTCAAAGTGTAGAGAACTTGCATAAGAAACATTAGGGGGTTCTTTATTTTTTTTTAAATTTATTTTGTTTTTAATTTATTTATTTTTAATTAGTTTCAGGTGTACAACACAGTGCAATAGTTATACTTTTTACCCCTCAAAGTGACAACCCCCCTTCCCCAATTCGCCATCCCACTCCTCCCCCCCATATCATATATATCTATTACACTTCCTCTGACTCCCTTCCACAGTATAATCCACATCCCGTGACTATCTCTATATATTCTATTACAGTTGGTATACAACCTCCACATCAGGTGTACAGTGCAGTGATCAAGCCTCTACTCCATCCATGAAATGGTCTCCCCAACAAGACATGTGACCATCTGACACCCCACAAAATATTTACAACATTATTAATTATATTTCCCGAACTGTCTTTCATATCCCTGTGGCAATATTGTAGTTAACTATTTATGCTGTCTAATCCCTTCCCCTTCTCCCTCATCCCCACCCCCCTTCCAACTAGCAACGCTGTTTTTCCTCTATATCTATGAGACAGTTTCTGTTTACATTGCTCATTCATTCAGTTTTTCAGATTCCACATATAAGTGAGATCATATGGTAGGGTCTTTAAAATGCAGGGTCTTGCTTACAGTCTACTTAACCTAAATCTCTTGGGTGGAAGCTCCAGAATCAGCATTTGCATCAATTTCTCCAAGTATGATTACACAACTTGAAGACCATGCAGCACTGACATAGCTCCCTATTAATATAACTCTCAAACAATCAAGTCTTTGCCAAAGCACATGAACTATGTAGGTATTGCCTTTTGGCTTTGGTGAAAAGGCAATGTCAGCCAACCATTTTATTCCCACGTAGGAGCTCACTATGCCTGGATTTACTCTTAGACTTCCTAATCTTCGGAATTCCTCATTCCAGTTGTCAATCCTTAACTGGAGTTTGTAAACACACACAGAAACACAAGAGTCTGAGAAGTTTCAGTCTAAGAAGTTCCACATCATCAGAAATTAACATTTGTGCTACCAACGAAACTTTTGATTCAAGACAACATAAAGTAGAGAAAGCCCATGCTTGTTCTGTATCTATTAGATGTGACACAAATGTAGATAAAGTGCATAAGGATGCTAGGCATATCTTCCTTCTTTTTTGTAATTACCTCCGTTTCATGATGTAATATCAATGGAATCAAATTTAAAGGGCTAAAAATGTTATAATGACTATTCCAATTCAGCAGCAATTACTATTGGTTTAAGCCTACTAGTATGACACTTGGCAGGAAGCTGTCAACCATTAACAGTATAGGCTCAAAACTTCAGGTAGACCAAGTCTGGCTCATAGGAAGCTTTTTAGAGGCCCCCTGTGATTTACAAATGTAACTGTTATCCCATTTCCAGCATCCCACATGAGGAAAACAAAGGGACTCTTAAGGCAAGCATCGGTCAATCAACACAATCCCACAATCTGGAAATGATCTCTCTTCTCATGGGAGAAACAAATTTTATTTCAATGAAACAACTAAGGGACAATTCAAAACAAAGTGAACATGTTGGAATTCTGAGCTGAATGGTGCAGAAAGTCTATGGAAACAGAAGAATTCATCACATCTCCACTTAGGTGGCTCTTACTATGTGCCAACCATTATACTAAATTGTTTTACATGCATTAGCTTGTGTGATCCTCACAGCAACTCATGCAGGAGATAAGAAACCTTAAGCACTATCATCTATTCCCTTTTAATGCAAATATGGAAGGCTAGAATTAGCAAGAAATCGCAGGGTGTTCTAATAGAGCAGGGAGGAATTTGGGCAGCAAAGGCCTAAGCTGGAGTAAGTATGGTGGATGAGGTAAAGATTATGCACTAGAATGGAAGCCATGCATGAAAACATGGGAGTTTGGGTTAGATAAGCATAAAGGATCAGTTGACTGAAGGTCTTGGATGCCAATCTTATAAGCCAGAATTAGACTGCACAGAGCCTGAATTTTTCTATTGACTACAGCAGTCATCCCAAGAAGGAGATTTATTTTAAAACTTGGTTCCAATGTTTAAATATGTTCAAAGACCAAACATCACTGTTTGAAAAAATAAGCGAAAATCCCACTGTCATGATGATCTGACGCTTCTTTCTACACTGTACCATCAAAGTGACCAATAATCATTTAATCATTGTAGAGAAGCTAAACAGAGAAAGATTGATAATCTATCTAGCAACCCATTTTTCACGTTAAAGATGAGAAAAGCATAAATTTAAAACCAGCACTGTCACACATTGTCAGTGGATTACTGTTGAATTCTAAATTGGACCAGTTAAGGACATTTTCCACCTGATTAAAATTCATCATGAATTCAAATAACAACAGGAAATATTTATAGTGATTAAGTATGCTTTGCCAAATATCTCTTCTCATATATCTTAGTATCAGGATATAATATAGGCGCATTCACAATAAAATCAAGCTCTAACACTAACTCTTCAGTTAGAGAAAAAGAGAGAAGCAGAACAAACATGAAATTGAAGAATGGTTAGAAATAAAAATCCAGCCATGCAGAAAGGCCCAGAATCCAAACAAATGAGACGATGTCATCTACAGGTGCTATGGGTCTACCAGCTCACAAATGCACCAGAATGCAGAATCGGTAGGAAAGAGCTAAGTAAATAGGCTATTTTTTTAGAAATGAAAGAAAGCCAAGGTAACACTGCTTCTAATTTTAGACAGCAACTTCATTTTTTTTTTTTTTTCAAGATATTCTGGTTGGAACCTAGACCAGGATTTTCAAACATGGGGCCAGGGCATCCGGGCATGACCTATTTGTATGGGAGATGAGTAACAAGTGATTTGGGTGTATTCATAATTAAGGTACAGAAATTTAGAATGATTCACTTCTTGAATGTCAGTAAGCATGGATTCAAGTTGATTGTAATTATAGGGTCCTGCTCATTCACTGGCATTTCAGTTCTGGAGAGGGAGTGAAATAAGTGAAGTTAGATTACAGGGATTAATAGCCACCTGCCGCCTTTCTTATCTATTCTGCAGCTCATAATGAGAAATCATAAATGATGTGGGGTTACAGCTGATATGAGCACACCCAGGGAATGTATTCATCATGGGAACTGTAGCACAAAAAAATGACTAAAAATCATGGGTCTAAGCACTCTCCCCACTTGAATGGGTACGATGAATTATCCCTGCTTCCTCCTCTTTTCTTCCTCCAAGGTCCCCCAAGCTCCCACATGCTTTGTCACAACTGTGCAGTTTTTCTCCTTCATTCCACACTCATTGTCTGTCCACCACTTCTATTGTCTGAGATAGAGAATACATGTAACCAATTATCATTCAAAAAGACACAATAGCATTCTACAGACTCGAGACCATCTGATTACTTCAATTGACAGCAAGGTCAGGATACCATGTACTCCGCTCACTAGCGGTACTAGATGCTATGGAGGATGGGAGGCATAATTTTGAATGCTGGAAGACATTGTTTTTGCAAGCTACCATAAATATTTGGTGGGGAATGTGAAATTTAATAAGCAGGGACTATTTGGTATGGCCACACATTCAAGTTTGTCTGGGCCAGAGTCACTTTCTGCCTGTTGTCCTGCCTTAGTTGTTTAATAGCACCCTCTTTCACTCTCAGGAGTGACTCGGTGTGGATGAAAAATATACCCTCTGCCATAATGAGGGGGGTGTCTCAGGTTCAAGTTATGGCTCCAAACCTTTTTATCAGATGACCCTGATCAAGCTTCTGAACCACTCGGAGCATCAGAGTCCTTGACTGTATAGTAGGAAGAATGACAGTAATTGCTTCATTGGAATCACTGTGAGTATTAAATAAACATACATAAAGCATTTAGAAGAGTGCCTGGTATATAGCAACAGCCATAATTATTATCAGCCATAATTATTATCATTTAAGACACAGATCATGTATTACCTTCTCTGAGTACCTTTCTTCAATCTGCTCCCAACCCAAAAATATACTTGCACACTGGGTCAGGTTCCCTTCCACTGCATTAACACATACACACACACACACACACACACACACACACACACACACACACACACACACCTGTAAGTATCAAGGCACTAATTAAGTCAATACTTATTGCATGGGACCTAACATTATCAGACACAGTACCAAGCACTACTTACGAGTTTGCCTCTTCTTGAGACTATGCCTTATTCATTTTATTATCCATATTGCCTAGTGCATAGTTTGCTCTCAAATATCTGTTGAATTGAATTGAAGTGAAAAGAGGCATATCCCTATCTCCTCCTGGAGTAATAAAAACAGATTTCCTGAAAAAAGTAGAATTTATGCCAAGTTTTAAAGTGTGGGAGGGTTTGGATAGGCAGGGGAGAAAGAAAGTGTTGTCATTCTCCATGTGACAAAGTACACTGCTGTTAAGCTAAAAAAAAAAAAATGTGAAAGTGCTTTATAAACCTGTGCTTTATAAACATGCCTAATTATAAACAAAGCAGAGAACTGGGAGGTGGATTGATATTTCCAGAAAAATCTGCCAAAAAGTCTATAATTTCCCTTTTCCCTTTTCCCTCACTGGCTTTTAGAGTGAATCTTAAAATTTACACCATTTGCCTCTTCCTGTCAAATAACTCATGGAAACAAGGACTCCTGAACAGCATGTGTCTCATACCACAGACTTGTTCTGCACATATCTTTCTGAGAAGTTGTAGGTCAATCAAATTTTTGCAATTCTAATCAAATGTGAAATGTATGGAGGGAGCTAGTTATTTAGGGATGCCCCATAGTGACTTCTATTGTAAAGTGAATATAGTAATAGAGAAAATCACACTCTGTAATTCCTAGTGTTTCTAAACCTGAACTGGTTTGCAGAGAGAGTGCTCTATAAAATCAAGGCCAAGTAGCATCACACACACACACACACACACACACACACACACACACACACACACGGTCAGAGTCAAGTCTTATAAGCCTTATGAATTACCAACATTAAAAACTACCGAGTTTTCTCCACCCTCGTTAACCCAGAAATATCTAGGTTAAGCTGCAAGCTGCCTTTAGAAAGGAATTAAATAAGAGCTACATTTCTGAAAATGTGCAGAAATAGCCTCAGCCTTAAACATGTACATAAAGCATTTGGCACAGTGTGTGGCATATACCAAATAGTCCATAAACGGTCACCTTTGGAGTCAAGTCACTATTAAAAGAGAACAGAAAAAAGGGATTAACAAATAGAACCTAAAACTAGTCCCTCAGGAAAAATAACTGGACACACCCAGGACAAGGTATGCAAACAAAACTATTCGGGGAGGGAGGGAGGTAATACCTGAAATAAAGGCTATTTTCTCAAAGCCATGAAAGGGGAAGAGAGAGTGAATTAAGCATTGGGAACAACCATAGGATCATGGAGAAGGAACATGTGCTCAATTGAAAAGAAGCACCCTAAAATCAGCCTTCTATATTTGTACCTTGGGCCTGACTGTTTCAAATGTGACTTTGTCCCCACGAGTCCACGTCTGATACAGTAAACTGAAAAATCATAAGGAAAACAATGGTGAACTAACAAGCTTGGGCTAAAACTTAGCAATTCCTTGGTGTACTGATCTGGATCTGTCCTGTGGAATTGCTACTAGTTAAAATCTAATAACATGGAGCATAGGGTTATAGATTTGGAAGGAGCCGAGGAGACATATAGGCTAGATTAGACATTAATGACCCTACGGTGTTCAATAGGTAGGTCTAAAAAATAGCCTTTGGGGTATCATTTTAAAGTGCCTTTCTTGGACTTTCACAGCTATTTTCACAGTAGTGATGGTTGAAAACAAATCTGAAATACAATTGTTTGAGCCTTGGAAAACCAGATCATCATAAAGTACATTTTGCCAGGTTCAAAGGAAGTTCAGAAACTTGCAAATGTAATTTCAATTGCCAAAGTCATAAGAAAAATACTTAATTTTCACTGTAATAAAAATATCTTGCTAAGAAAAGATCAGTGTAAGGCAATAACAAAGCATTAAGGGAGATTGATCTAATTTAGAGAAAAATCGGGAAACGAAACTAAGGGAGAAGCATCAAAAATCAAAATGCACGCCCTGCAGCCCCAGAGAGCACTGTAGTATTGAATTCCATTTCAGACCCCAAAAAATACCTTATAGTAATAAGGTAGGTTTCCTGAGGAAAAAGTTACAGCAGTATATATATCCTGATTCAGAAATGCAAAGGAGCCAAAACCTCAGTGGCTTTGGACTGTAAGGCAAAAGTTAGAATAAGAAAACTCTTCATGAGTTGTAAGCAGCTTATATAAATATCCAAAAATACAGACAATCCTTATGGCATTAACAATGCTCACATTTTGTTAAGTGAGAAAAGCAATTCAATAAAGGGTCTATCACGGTTTTGTTAAAAAAAAAAAAAAAGGAAAAAGGTATGTTTATTTTGTGCATAAAAAGTAATAACAGTAAACTTACCAAACAGTTAATTTTTATCTCTGGGATAAATTAATAATTATCTCTGTATACATACAAGTATACATACCAAAAAGGATACTGCTTACGTACAAGTACCATATAGGTAAATGTATCCTACCAAAATGTTAAGAGTTATCTCTGGGTAGGATTAGATATGAATGTTGCTTTCTTCCTTATGTATATTTATATCTCACACAAATTCCACAGTAAGCATGTATTTTTTTATGATCAAAAAATAAATCTGAAACAATGGGGCTAAAAAGTATACGATTTGTCAGGAGTTTCTACTATTTGATAGGAACTGATATCAAAGTTCAATAAGATCATTCTATTAGTAGAAAGAGGAAACGTAGAAAACATGATATTTCCGAGTATCAGGGAAACATTTTAGAGGAGAACCATAAAGTCAAAAACGGATATGTTTGCATTCACTAATGAAAAATAATCGCAGGCCGGCCGAGTGGTGCGGTGGTTAAGCACTGGCTTGGGAAGCCAGCGGCCCCGGTTCGGTCCCACATGTGAGGGCCAGTGACACTGCCCTCAAAAAAAAAAAGAAAAAAAAGAAAAATAACCTAATCCAGATCCTGTTTAATGGGCTGTTCCTACTAGTAGAATGGTCTCTAAAAAGCATGTATGCACCCAAATCTGCTGTGTTTATCATTTTGGTCAATGGTTTACATGGGCATTTATGTTGTATTGACCAGATATACAGTTGACACCTAACATGTTAGTAAGGAGAAAAACTAATAGAAAATAGAATTTAAATCCAAAAGGATCATAGCAGGCCAAGAAGATGGACATGAGTGCCACAAGATAAAGTTACATAGAGATAAATGTAATTTTTTTCATTTCTATCTTTTAAGAAATACACATTTTATACATACACACACATATTGAACAAAGTAAGGAAGCTTACAAAAACGCATATAGTATATTAGGTAGATGTGACAGAAAACAAATCTAATTTGGAGGAAATATAGTCTATTGCTGCGTAGAACTATCACATGTAAGTGTGGATCTTCCTTCAGTCTTAATTGAATTTCAAATTATGTCTTCAAAGTGTTTGTCTGTTCTCTCTCTCTCTCTCTCTCTCTCTCTCTCTCTCTCTCTCACCTTTCTTTGCCTCTGTCTCTATTTGCACATCAGTCAATTCTCTTATCAGAGTATCATAGGTGAACAAAGTGGGAAAGAACCATGTGGAAGAAAATATGGCCACCAGTGGCTGGAAGCCCACACCCTTGCAATTATGAATCAAAAGGACAAGAAGTTATCCCAACATCTCCAACAGAGAGGACTTGGGCTTATTCTAATTGGCCTCACTTGGATCAAATGTCCATCCCTGTGTTCATAGGTTTAGACTAGTCACATGACCACCTCTATGCCAAAAGGTGACCAAGGAATTATGATTGTCCCATCAGGCACAAACCAAGTAAGGGAGGATTCTCCAAATATAATAGAATAAAGGAGATGAAAAAGAGTGCACACAGAATAAAACTTCAATTAGCATAACTCATCACATAACAGAAAATCATAAACCATATTTTATATTTGAATGTTAAAAGAAATAAGGGTATGAGACTAGTCAAGTCAACACTAATATCAGCAATAGAAATGCATACTCTACACTGGTTATTATATGCGAGCCAAAATGTAGCTCTAAGCTTCCCAACAGTCAAATGAAAGGGGGAAATATAGAGTTACCAGATACACAGTTATCATAAAATAAAAGCAGGCTATTCTTTCATGAGAGCTTTAGCTTTTCTTCATTTTGATACTGAAATAGAGAAAGTTCTGTCTTAGATCTTCATAATAAAAAAGGAGAATACTCGGTGTGGTGCCTGAAACAACATGCTTAGCAACATCCCTACCACAGAAAACCACAGCCAGTGTCACTTGCTCGCTGTTCCTTATTAGATCCTTCAGTGTTCGTTACTAGTATAAACCCAAATACCACTTAACAAAAGCAGTTCTAGAAGGGCAAAAAAATAAGTAAGTGCCAAGGACCCAAGAGACTTTGCTCCAATGATCTGGTGAGATTAAAAGGTATAATTTAGAGCATTTGGAACGATAGATAGAGTGAATATCCTTCAGGCAATCCTGAGTTTCTGATAAGAATTATTTAATAGCAGTGCCAAGGTTTTTATCTCTCGTCAGAATTCAGAGAGCGGATATACTGCATCACCAATAGAGAATTGAATCATATGCTCCGACAAATATCTGGGGAGAAGGTAGCAATAAAGTCCTCGGGCAGGACTCAAGGAGTTTAACTAACACAAATGCCTGAGTGGTCACCTGAGTGGTCACCTGACCTCCTCAGAAAATAATTCTCTGCCTGTTTCAGCACAAAAGAAAATTGAATCATTAAAAATAAACATAATTTTCTTAGTTGATGGCCATGAGGCTTGACAGCAGCACTTGATGAAAAATACTTATAATGTTTTACTGATCGCAGGTTCAATCAGAGAATCATGAGCTCAGAGATTTTAGGACAATTTAAGAGAATTACAATATCTAAAACAAGACAGAAAAAGTCAGTCCCAATGGACAACAAATAATGCTGTAGGTATCACTGAGCACAGTTGGAAATACACAAACTGGAGCATGTGACTGGATGAGTCACAAGGATGGTGAGGAAAGTCAAAACTGTTAAATAAATGGATAAAAAAAATACAAAAATCTAAAGAAAACAAGACATAAGAAGGGAGGAGGATGTAATAGTTAACTCCAACTACTTGAAAGAAAATCATACTAAATTGGACTCCAAGGAATAGAACTAGCATGTGGGTCACAAAGAGATGCTATTTCTTATTCAATATAAAAAGGAAGAATGTTATAATGGTCAGAGATATTCAAAGACGAAATGGAATGCCTGGGGAGATTGTAAATTCCATGTCACCAGGATTGTTAAGGCAGAGATTAGATGGCCATTTGTCAGAGATGACCTTTTAATTTCCATCTAACACAGAGATTTTTATGGAATTAGAAACCCATTCATTTATTACTTTATAAATACTTATTATACACCCATTGTGTTCTCAGACATTTTTCTACATATTAAGCATCTAGCATGGAATAAGGCTGATGTGATTCTACTCCCCATAAAGTTTAAAATAGAATGGAGAAACAGGCAATAAATATTAAGCAAACAATAAGTGAGCTAGACTATTACAGATTTTGATGAACACTATAAAGGTGGGGTGAGTGGGGTGGCTGGAAACACCATTTGGTCTATTCTAGGTAAGTGGTCAAAAGATGAGTTTCTTAAGAAGGTGATTTTAAGCTGAAATCTAAAGAATGAGGAGCAGGTCATGTGAAGTGCTGGGGGAAGAGACTTCTATGTAGAAGGAATAGCTAGTGCAAATGCCCTGAAGCAAGAAAGAGCTCACCACTACATCCAAGCAATAAAAAGAAAAACCAATGCAGCTGGGAGTAGTGAGCAAGGGAGAAGATTAATACCACAGGAGGTCAGAGGCAAGAAGGGACAGAGTATCTTTTTTTTTCTTCTTGGAAATTCAAGTTTATTTTTTATTTTTTTTATTTTTTTAATTAGCTTCAGGTGTACAACACAGTGCAATAGTTATACTTTTTACCCCTCAAAATGCAACCCCCTCCCCCAATTCTCCACCCCACTCCTCCCCACCATATCATACTATCTATTAAAATTCCTTTGACTCCCTTCCACAGTATAATCCACATCCCGTGACTATCTATATATTCAATTACAGTTGGCATACAATATTATACAACATCAATTTCAGGTATACAGTGCAGTGATCAAGCCTCTACTCCATCCATGAAGTGGTCTCCCTAACAAGACATGTGACCATCTGACACCCCACAAAATTTTTACAACATTATTATATTCCCCGAACTGTCTTGGAACAGAGTATCTTTAAGGGCATCTGGAATGAATATCTGTCAATTACCAACTTTACAATTGAGCCATGCCCACCTTTCTAACGATACATAAATTTTGTGTTCTTGGTGTTTGAGACGAATTGACCCAATATCCATTCCAGGAGTATGCCTTTACTGGCTGAAGCCACCTACATCTTCATCCCATTGTCTACAGTTATTATGAAAAAGCATGAGACCCAAGTCAGCTCAATTAAGGCCAACCATTAATCCAGCACACTTTTGCTTGAATTGTTCCAGGAGTAGATTCTCTCTTTACTCTTACAACTTAAAACTGAAAAGTATGCCATTTCACTGCTCACAGACATTTTCAGACCACAAAGGGAGGTTTTACATGGCATTGCGGCAATACTACACAATTGAGATCAAGAAATGAAGGAAAAGAAATCTGGTCATGATAACATCATTGATTCACTGGGTCGGCCCTCTCTCAAAATCAGTCTTATGCCTGGCCTTCTCATTTGCTTAAGGTGAGTACATTTCCTTTGTTAAGTCAGTTTGAATTGTTTCCTACGACTCAATATATAAAGATTCTCAGTTAATATAAAATGTAAGGAGTTTTAATTTTATCCTACAAATAAAAGAAGCTATTGAAAACTTAACGTTGGCATATACATGATTTTATTAACATGTTTTAAACTACTCTGAAAGTCCTTGTCTTTTAGTAAGACAACACCATCTTTTTATATTCAGTGACTGACACGTTTCATTTAGTCCTTCACCCATATATTTATTATTTGTTTTAGATTGCCACATCCTTTTTTCTTTTTCTTTTATTTGACCAAAAGTTTTAGAAACCAGAAAAATGGGAGAAGAAACAGGTTTGGGGGGACTTTAAGAGTACATTTAAGGACAAGGTAAGTCTGAAATGCTTATTTGATTTTCAAGCAGAGTTGCCAATTTGACTTTGGGATTCAGAAGGTTAGATCCTAAGGGAGAGTTCAAGAGGGGAGATATGAATTTTGAAGTCATCAGCATATGAAAAGTATTTAAAGATGCTGGACTCCATGAAATCACCGGGTCAAGGATTCTGTAATTCTAAGAAATGGATGTATCCAAGGCCATAGACCTCAGCAGTTTGGAACAAAGAACAGAAAACCACAAGATGTACCCTAGACAGCCAGACTGAAGGTCACTACCAGGGAAGAGTCTGCCTATGGTAATGGTGATAAGAGGATGGATATTCACTGAAAAATGCTGTAATGCTTTCTAAATCCATCTTTGAAAATGGGTAACAACAACTCAACACAAATAGTTAGGCTTACCTATGGGATGTTTTGATAGTAAATTATTTGAAATAAATAATCAAGGCTCTATGAGAAAGAATGTCAGTGAGAAAATGATTGAATAAAAAGAAGAAAATAAGCTCCTGGTGTGGGGTTTGCTAAAAATAAAATCATCCAGAGATGCACCAAGGATAACACATAGGTATAATCCCACATCTATGATCCCACTTGCACCCCACAAAGTGGCCTCCTATTGGAAACAGAGCAAAAGTCTTTAAAATGAGGCACCAACCAGAAGATTTTAGTTCTCCTTTCGTCCTCTTGGCAAGAATACATCACCACAGGAGATTCTGAATGCTCTGAAGAATTGTACTTTTTTTTGACCTCTATTTTTAAAAGCCAAAAATCACTAATGCATTTTTATACCACCACAATTTCTTTCAAAAGTGGGGCATTTTCGATAAGAGATAAAAAGTGCGGTATCTACTATATGCAGCGTAGCAGACAAAAGCAGGACTTGGCCAGTCCAGGTGATTTGGGCTAATCAGGTTAATGAAGAAACAAACATTCCCACAGTTATTTGGGTATCTAAGATGGGCATTCAAAATCTCAGATTAGCTCCTGTGGGCTGAGTGGAAATATCCTGTGTAGAATTCTGAGATGCACAGAGTTATCCTAGTACTCAATTAACTCTTCTACTTTTAGCCATTTTATCCTCTTAAATTCCACAAGGTATTCAAGCAATCTTGTTTCTCTAGCCTGTTACAAAGGAGAATGTAGAAAAAATAATGAAAAAGCCCATAAATGAAAACTACTTACAATATACATCTACTTGAAATCAGCCACTGTATTAGTCTGCTAGGGTTGCCATAGCAACATACCACAGAGAGTGGTTTAGATAACAGAAATTTGTTTTCTCACAGTTCTGGAGCCTGGAAGTCCAAGGTCAAGATGTCAGCAGGTTTAGTTTCTCAGGAAGTCTCTGTCCTTGGCTTGTAAATGGCCACCTTCTCTCTGTGTCCTCACATGGCCTTTTCCCTGTGAGCATGCACTCCTGCTCTCTCCAACTTTTCTTATAAGGACACTAGTTTGATCAAATTAGGGCTCCACCCCTATGGCTTCATTTAATCTTAATGACCCCCTTTAAAGGCCCTATCTCCAGATATAGTCATATTGAGGGTTAGGGCTTCAATTTATGAATGGGCGGAGAGGGTACACAATTCAGTCCATAATAGTCACCAAGTCCTATATGGCTATCTTTTAAATAGCATCTCACAAACTTATCTTTACTACCATTGATTTCTTTTGGCCATCATCGTCCTTCATCCAGACTATCCCAAAGCTTTAAAACAACCCATCATTAGATAGCCTTCCTTCCTTTCATCCTCAACAAGAGGATGAGTTTTAATCTAAATTTTACAGGATAAGGTGTGAGTGCCTAGCAGGATGGGTAAGGCCCTTTAGGACTTGAGTCTTCTTCTCTTCCCATCTTCCTTGCCTGCCACTCCTTTCTGACATTGCATACTCCTCTCATACCAGCTTACCTGAAATTTCCCTCACCTTCCCTCCTCTCCTTGAGTCCTCTGCCTTTCCCCATCTCTTAAGCACTTGGTCTTTTTTCGAAACTAGGCACCAGTAGCATTAACTCAGTAAAGTCTCACTGTCCCTTAGACAGGTGTGGCCCCTCCTTTCTCAGTACAATGTCTTTAAATTACACCAATTATTATTATTGTATTCTTGCAGTATGACATGTCTCCCTTCTTAGGCTATAAATATCTTGCATATATAGCAGCTGTAATTTATGTCTTTCTGCACCTTCATGTCTCGATGAAATTGTTGAACTGAATTATTTAAAACATACAATTTTACAGACCAAAAGTTCATAATGCACAAATTCCTAAACCGGTGGCTATTTTCCACAGCACTCAAAATGGTGCACATACATAAACAGTCTTTGGCCCTGCTCAGTCTCTGCATAAGACACCCCCCTAGCCCCACCCATGATTTTGTAACATCCAACAGGCTCAAGATCTTGCAGCTCAGACTCCACCAATTTCACTGAGAAACCAATTCCAAGCCTAATACATTTTTGGATGCACAGCATGGCATAGGAACTATCCAGGACCATAAAACTTGGTTATAGCTAGAAAAAGATAAATGTAAACACATTATACAACTCTACAACAAACCCACCATCCAGTAATATCCATCTGAAAGGGGTACATCTTTAAGTATATTCATCTAGTCATCCGGAGTGGATTCTCTGCCCATGTGTTTCTCTCATTTGTACTGAGTGTCTTCTCACCGCCACCCAATCCATGCACCACCACCCAGCCTCACCTCCTCTCCACCCCGCTCACACTAAAGCAGAAAAACAAAACAAAGCAAGCAAAAACTCTGAGCTAAGTGTAAGATACACAGTCTCTTCCCAGAGGCAAGCAGGGAGAGGGAAATTTTACTTCTTAGATCTGCACTATCCACTATGCAGCCAAATGTGACTATTTCAAATTGAGATGTGCTGCAAGTATAAAATATGGGATTTTAAAGACTTAGTGGGGAAAAAAGGGAATATAAACTATCTTATTAATAATTCTACATTAATTACACGTTGAAATTGTATTTTTGATACAGATGAAGTAAAATGTATTAAAATTGATTGTACCAGGTTTTTTGTTTTCAATTTGACTAATATAAATTTTAAATTATATGTATGCCTGCCTCTCATTATATTTGAACAGTGCTGTCCTATGAACCTAGGGAGAGGAGAGAAAAGATGGTGGCAGTTCTAAAGAAGAGAGGGAGGGTGATCAGGAGAAATAACCCAAATGAAAAAGAAGTGGTCCTTCTATTACAGAGGTCCCAGGAGCAAAATGGAAGGGTCTGCAAGGTAAGCTGTTCATACTATTATTCCCTATACCCTTTAGTTTATTTTAAATATTTCTAAATAAATTTTAAATAAAAAAAATGTCACTAATAAATACGTGTGTGTGAAGGGCAGCAAGAGGCTAAAATCAGTTAAAATAGCAAATCCACAAAAATTATACATGTTTAAATTGAATAAGTTATTTAAAATCAGTATGTTAGGATAAAAGGACTTCACATCCCAAAGAGCATGTAGGAATAGACGCAGGGAAAAGATGACCTTTCCATCTGGAGCAGAGCTAACAGAGAACATGAATCGGGTAACAAATACTACAAACATAGCAACGTATGCTTCTTTTGTTTCCATGAAAACACAGTATTAGTCTAGTTTCTTTTGCCTTGAAATAAAATATCCATTGCTCAAACTTGCTAAAATAAATTACAAATAAATTACTTTCCCTGAAAGCTCCATGTTGTTTCCTTTAAACAAAAGAATAAGGAGGTTTCAAATGTTATGATTACACACATGCAGATATAAGCACCAGTTGTGGAATATCAGGAAAATATAAATTGCTAATGAATTCTAGGCTCTAGTGTAGCTCGAAGAATCCTTTCCCCCTTTAGCTATTATTCAGGAACAAAAGGGTACATGCTAAAATTAAAACACACCACACACTGAAAAGTGATTTAAAATAAAAAATCATTTCCATTCTGAATAATTAACCTAGAGAACACCATTATCAGATGATATTTACAAACAGCAGAGATTTTGATAATACCCAGGCATTTTTGACACGGTCTAGAGAAATATTAGCTGAGAAAAATGCCCTCAAACCAAGAATAGAAAATAGTACCCAGATGAGGACACTCAGTGTTCCCCACATGGTACAATACTGCAGTTTTTGATACTTTAAATTGTCCCCTGAAGCTTTCACCTGTCCTCAATTTAGAAATTGGGGAACAGGCTTACATATGCATTCTTTGAAAAGATAAAGGTACTTATACTTAATAAAATCCCAGTGCAGTTTTCTTTGAAGAAAACAAAAAACAATCTTCTTGTTCTTTGGGTTACGTGCAGATTAGCTACAGGACAAGAGGTGCCTGGGGAAACTGCTAAACCCATTAGGAATTATTGGGTTCTGGTTGTTAGGTCTTGGGACATTATCCAGTCCTGAGAGATGACCACAGCTGAACAGAGCAGATGAAGAGAGTTTAAGTCCTAAAACTGGACACAGTCAGTGGCTCAGGTAGGAAGGACATGAACGCTATTAAACGCAATGGGAAAATGAATGATAGGTGGTATGCTTAAATTTTGTGCAACTGTCCAGCAGCTAAGCATCCTTACATTTATCATGCAGTTAGAGCAAGACTAGTTGTAGGCAGAACGCTAACACTGCAGATGCCAAAGAGGACAGGGATCCTCCCCTGTCCTCTATACCACATAGCCAGAGCATGGATATATGACTTCAACAAAAGCAATGACATGCCCTCTCTCAGGGAGTTTAGCTCTTGAGACGTAATGAACAAGCAATGGCCAGTTAGACTTATTTACTGCAGCAGAAATTTAGATTTGAAACTTCAGTGACTTGATGTGGAATGTCCAGGCTTCGCAAAACCAGATACACAATCAAAAGTATTCATGTACAAATAGCACCATCCGTGGCATCCTAATCCTACCATTCCTAAAGCAATCTTGGAAGTATATTTATTCCCTTGGTTCACGTCTCTCATCTACTTACTTCCATATCCTTGTATTCTTTGTCTGCTTGAATTAGTGACAGTCAGTTCTATTAAGTTAACCCCATTGGAGAGCTAAGAAGGATGTATAACGTGGAGATCTAAGTAGGCAGCTGCAGGGAAGTTGGTCAACAGGAAAAGGGTTCAAAGTCGAAGAACTTAGAGTGACTGGTAAGAATAAGGCAGGAGCTCAGTTCTAGAGGATACAGAGTAATAGACAAGCTATTGAGATGCAGACTCTGGCAGGGAAACCAGGACCCAGCTCCAACAGAGCTGTGAGAGAGCCAGTGTCTTGGTCTCAAGAATAAGAAAGGCATGAGAACCGAGCATGAGATCAAAGCCAAACCAGCAGCATTCTGCTTTACTATGTTGAGCATGAAAACAAAAATCATACTGATCATTATGTGACCTTGGACAACTCACACAATCTCTCAATTCCTTCATTTTTGTAGTCTGTCCATAATGTTACTACCCTATGCCCAAACTCAGAAAACAGAGATCATATACATGAAAACACAAAGCTTTCTGGAAGAAGAAAAACCAAACAAAAAAACACCTTGATAGAAAGGTAAGATTTTATTACTATTTAGTAAATAAATATGAATGTAATAAAGGCATCTAAGCCAACAACCGTTTGCCCACTCAGTTACATCATATTTACTGGAAATTTGAATGAAATGTAGATATGTAGATATGATATGAAGACTGAAAACGTATTTTCTAAACACAGACAAAAACTACGTCATAGTAGTAGGATATGTTCATAGTAAGATACGTTCCCTGACGATGGAGACGTGTTCTGTTCATTTACTATGGATACTCCAAGCCATCGCATGATGAGATTAAGAACCAAGGCAAAAAATATGAAATGTCAAGGTGGCAGAATCACATTTAACATTCAAGTGATTATGCATTTACATAAAGTATAATCAGAAAATAATAATAGCTTACACTCATATGGGATGGCCAGGTACTGTTTTTAAGTATTAATTTAATCCTCACAACTCATTTAATCCTTATTTAATCCTTACAACTATGCTATATGGTGGAAATCATTGTTATATTCATTTTAAGGATAAGAAAACTAGGCACAGAGAGGTTAACCTGATTGCCCAAGATCATCTAGCTAGTAAAGGGTGGCAGGTAGGATTTGTACCCTAGCAGCCTGGCTCCAGAGTTGATATTCTAAACTGCTTCTTTTTTTTTTAAAGGTGAAGAAGAATCATGGTTATTTTTTATTTTTTATTTTTTTTTGAGGGCAGTGTCACTGGTCCTAATATGTGGGACCCGAAATGGGACCGCTGGCCTCCCAAGCCAGCGCCCAACCACCGAGCCACTTGGCCGGCCTAAACTGCTTTTTTATACTGCTTTTCAAAGAAGAAGAAGAAAAAAAACCGTTATTGAAGAGCAAGGACGTCAGAAACATAAATTCAAAATTCAACAACCAACATATATAATCAATTTCAGAATGCAGTTTTCATTTGAGGCAGAGACAATTTACTTTCTCATGTCTCAGCAAGAACCATTATATAAAGAAGTGTAAAGAGAACTGTGTGTTCTGTGTCAATCTTCAATGTGTAATTCTAAAAATCCCACAGAAATTGATGATAAACATTTTAATTCATTCAACAAATATCAAATACTTGCTTTCATACACAATGCTTGCTGTAATATGCTTGTAGAATTTTCCATTACAAATAAATATATCTAACCCTGCATGTTCTGTTTGTCTGAGGAGGAAAATGAAATCCTGTGGAGATATTTAGATTGAATGAGTCAGCAAGGACAAGTATATCAGTCAAAGACAAATACTTCAAAGAGGTAGGGATTTTTTTTTTTTAATTTGGTGTATATTAACAGCTACCCCATGACCTTCCCCCAACTCATAACATTATCCTAAATGATTTCAATGTCCCTGTGGATATCCCACTGACCACCATATTTTCAGCTTTTGACCTCTTTAAATGTAATCATCTTTACCTCTTTTCCACTTCAGTGTCTTCCTCTCATAATCACCTCTTGGGTACTGTCATGACCTTGAAGTGACCCATATCAGGAATCTTAAACTCTAACACGCTGGTCCCTCCCAATCTCCCATTCCCCAATCCCAACTAAAGGTGCTTTCCAAACTGTGAACCCTGGTCCCATCTCTTTTTCTGACCATTTAAGCCTAGATAAGCTCTCTAGTCCATCACTTAAGTTTCTGCCTCTCCACATAACACACTTCCATGCCCCTGGTCAAGGTGCGGTCCTATAGTCAGCCTTTTCTACCTCAGCAAAAGCAACTGAGAACCGCTAGGGAAAGGTTACTTCCTGAAGCAGACTTGTTATGCTGAAAAAGTATGCTTTCCGATTCCATCTGGATCTTCAACACTACAAATTAATCTTTTTGTTTTTAACGGCCTTCTGGGAAGCTCCCTTTTTTACATCTTCAGTCACATTCTCACTCTCCTAAAATCTTCACCCTCCTGCTCAGTTCTAATAAGCCCCATTAATAAGTGGCAGTAGCAGTAAACTCCCTCAGTGTCCCAACAACAAACTTCCATCTCTGTGGGATACCCATAATTCCTCCCAGCCTACTGCTTCTCAGAATGAAGAAGTCTTGTTCTACTCAAGACGGCATTCTCTATGTGAACTCATTCCTCTACGTGCTCTTCAAACCTGTCCTCTGTCTTCAGCCTCTAGATTGCTACTGGAACCTTGTCTTCATCTAAAGGAATGCTCAAGTCTCTCTCTATTGAGTCAATTTCAAGCCCTCTCTATCCCCCATATCTCTCTCTTGCCATCCATTTTTTTTCATTTTCTTCCACCTGAGCTCTTTGAAAAATTGATCCACACGTGCTGTCTTCACTTGCTAATCACCCATTCACCCTTTAATATACAGTAAAACCTTGGATTGCGAGTAACAGTGTTCCACAAAACGAGCAAACATTCCTAAAACATTTTAACATGGTAAATGAGCAGTGTCTTGCAACATGAATAGTTTGTTTCTGGAACGAATTATGCCGGCAAACCAAAGTATTACTGTATAGTCTTCTGGCTTCTGTCCCCTCTTCCCAGCACTCCCCAGTCAAGGATCACAATTCACTCCTAAGTGCTAACCCAAGAGACAGATTACAACAACGTTAGTTGACCACACAGACCCCTGATCTCTCCTCCTTGAAACTCTTGTCCCCTTTACTTCAAGGGCAACACTTTCCTGGTGTTTTTTCTACCTCGTAACTAATCCTCAGGTTCCTTGTCTATATCCCCCTCCTTAAATTTCTTAAGTGTTCATTTTCTTAGGGCTCTATTCTGTGTTCTCTCCAAAGGTAAGTTCATTTATTTCCACATTTTTAAGTGTCACGCTTGTCTTGACAACATTCAAACACACATCTCCATGGCTAGTGCTTTAGCATTCCAGGCATACCCATTTACTGAACCTCTAGTCATTTCCATAAGAGTTTTGAAAATTCCCTTCACCCAACCTGTCCTTAATTGAACAAATGGTCTTTATCAACCCCATTATCAAACTCTCCTTTTCCGGGGTACCTTTCTTGTTCTGTAGCACCATCATCCACCAGTACCCTGAGTCAGAACCTGAATGTCGGTCTCTGCTGACTTTTTTTTTTTTTTAAAGATTTGTATTGGGGAATTGGGGGAGGGGAACAGATATGTTGCTGTCTTTTTGTTCTTCAGTCTAGTTGTGGAGGACATTGCCCCACTGGCCCATGTTGGCATCATCATTGTGCTCTTCTCGGGTGAGGCAAATCAGTTGCCAGCCTCTGGACGGCCGCTCACAGTGGCTCTTGGCAGCTCACTCCAGCTGCCGGCCGCTCACGCTGGCTGCTGGCCACTTATGCTGACTGCCAGCCACTCACTGTAGCCTATAGCAGCCCACACTGCAGCAGGGGCTGCAGCCTACACCGTCGCTGGGACTCACGCAGCCCAGCTCCGGGTCAAACTGTTGTTCACCATCTTAACTGTAGAGGGCAGGGTCACTGGCCCCCATATGTGGGATCCAAACTGGGGCTGCTGGTATCCCAAGCCAGCTCTTAACCAACGTACCACTCAGCCCGCCCCTCTGCTGACTTTTCACTCATATGCTCTCAAATCCCAATAATTTCTAGGAACTGCAACCTTTACTTTAGGCAAAATCTTTACTCTCTTTTCTCAGAGCCCTAATGCTGGCCATTATCTCTTACCTGAAATGATGCAATAGCCTTTCATGTGAGTTTTCTGCCCCTAACCTCACCCACAAGACAGTTCTATCAGTACTACACCATGTCATACAAGGTTATGACATGGCCTGTGTTAACTTTCATGATCTACCCTCATAACTTTTCTCTTTCACATTTTATGCACTAACAACATAGAGGTCCACACATTTCCCATACTTATTTCTTAAAGACCCCCATTTCAAATTCTGTCTCTACTGATAAGAATACTTTCTCGCCTGCCCCATGATTACCTGGTTTATTTTTTGTCATCTTACAAAACTCTCTCTCTAGGAAGGTTTCATATTCTCCTCCCTCCAGGAAGCCTTTCCTCAGTTCCTTCTCTCTCCCTACATCAATGCCTCCCTTCTCTTGACTACTTAAGAAACTTGTATATATATATATTTTTTAAAGATTTTATTGGGGAATTGGGGGAGGGGAACAGACAAGTTGCTGTCCTTTTGTTCTTCAGTCTAGTTGTAGAGGATGCCATCACTTCACTGGCCCATGTTGTTATTATCATTGCACTCTTTCCGGGTGAGGCAGTCACTTGCCGGCCATCAGACAGCTGCTCTCGGCAGCTCACAGCAGCTCATGAAAATGCACGCCAGCTGCCAGCCAGCCCCACTGCAGCCTATGCCGTGGCCAGTCACTCACAGCAGCCCAGCTCCAGGTCAAACTGTTGTTCACCATCTTAGTTATAGAGGGCGCAGTGTCACTGGCACTCATGTGGGATCCGAACTGGGGCCCTGCACTCAGAGCTGGTGTCCCAAGCCAACTCTTAACCAACACGCCACTCGGCTGGCCCAAGAAACTTGTATATTTTTATATTTTTGTCCTGATCACCTTGAAAAAACAATCTACATCTTTTGTTACATGTATGACTTACCCACTAGATATGTTCTTTTTTTTTTTTTTTGAGGGCAGTGTCACTGGCCCTCATATATGGGACCCGAACTAGGGCTGCTGGCTTCTCAAGCCAGCGCTTAACCACCACGCCAGTTGGCCGGCCCTGGATATGTGTTCTTTAAGGGAAGAAATTGAGGCTTATTCAATCTCTGAATCCTCAGAACTTAGCATAAAGGCTCTCAGATAATAATCACTCAATAAATGTTTGATGGATTGAATTGAATTGTATTTCACAGTTTGGTTTTGCTTTTCAGAGATGGCTGCAAACATAAATCTCCCTTCTCATGTCAAGTCCTAAACTAATCATCTTTCAACACCTATTCAATGTCACCATCCCCCAGGGTAAGAAAATATTCTCAGAGATGCACACATTTAATTTGATAATCAAAGATTTCAGAAGATCTAATGGCATCTTGAAAATAATCCATCTCCCCTCTCCCCCAGTAAGAAGCAGTAGCAGTTCATTAAACTGCCTTCAAAAAAAGGCTAACATTTTACCCACAACAGGTTTCAGCTCAAACAAGCCTTTCAGCATAAGCCATATGGTTTACTATTCAGGCAATCTAATCCTATTTTCACAGCACTTTTCATCTTGTTCACTAAATAGAAAGACAGAAAGAGCCATGAGCTTTGTTACACATGAACTCTTTAATGCTACCCATAGCATGGTTCTCAATCCTAGGAAAAAGACTTGATAAATCAATGGTGGCCTCTAAGAGTTGAAAGTAGGATTTCTATGGGGTAAGAACCCTTTCTCAATCTAAAAAGAAATAGTACAGTGTGATAGAAAAGGTATAGATTTTAGAGTCTGATAATCTTAGATCCACCTCTTATTAGTGGTATAACTTTAAGGAATTGACATCAATCTCTGAGCCTCAATTTGTCTCACTAGTAAAATGAGGATAACATCTAGTATAGGAAATTGTCTAGCAGCGTATCAGGCACATTCTAGGCACATTGTAAGTAAATGATATTTACTTTCTTTTCCCTTAGTTGTATCTCCCAAAAGCCCTATTGAGGATGAACTACATGAGGGCATGTAGTTCATGAGGGCATGTCTCTGTCTTGTTCACTGCTTATCCCCAGTGCCTGGTAGAGCGCCTGGTGCATAGCAAATACTCAATAACTATTTAATGAAATGAATTTTCTTACAGGTCTGTACTGCTCACCCCCACTGAAACAAATCTTAGGTTATTCCCAGCCACAATGGAACTTTGTCTCTCTCTCTCTCTCTCTCTCTCTCTCTCACACACACACACACACACACACACACACACACACACACACACACACTCGCCATTAACTCATACACAAAACCCCAAACCAAGCTTCTCATTTTTGAGAGCATGTCTGTCAAGCTCAGATGAGCTTAATGAATGGTCCATCTGGTTAAATCAAAAACATCTATTTAACACACTAGCAATTTTATGATTTATAAAATACCTGATATAAACACAATTGTATTTTAAATGCCTGGACTAAAATTCATCTTCTCTAAGAAGGTTAAGGGAAACATAAAAAGTCCCAACCATCTATGCACCATCTGTATCAATAGGAAGAAGTCATCTCACGAATTTCAGAAAAATAATTTAGAAAGGTCATTCTAAGGTGCTAAGTGACGACATAAATGAAAACTACAGAAAACACATCTGAACTGAGATTGCACTGTTCTGTGAGAAAGTCTTAGTAAATGTAGAAAGACAGAGAAGCTGTTGAAGCCAAAGTGCTGAAATTACTCAGGATATAATTAGGTAAAAGCCCATGGGAATAGACAGCTTAAAAAAGAACACAAAGACATAAAGTACACAGTGCCTGAAATACTTCATTCTCATGCTCATTCTTGGGAGGGAAAAAAAGAAGCCCTGTAATTTTTTTTTTTTTTTTTTTTTTTTTTTGAGAGCAGTGTCACTGGCCCTCATATGTGGGATCTGAACCAGGGCCGCTGGCGTCCCAGGCCAGCTCTCAACCACCATGCCACTCAGCCGGCCCTAATTTTTTATTTGAATATTTTTGTTTAATTAAAAAGAAACTCATTTGAGGGAATTCTAATTTTAAGGTCCATCTTCACAATTATCAATTGCACAGGCAAAAGCTGAATGTGAGACTTCATAAGATGAAAATGCTAATAACCCGACATCTAAGAGTCTGCAGTATTATTGTGGCTCATCAAGTCAATATTATTACAAGCCCCAGTTTTGTCCTTTTCTTGATCCAACTCCCAACATGCTCAGAGCCTTTCTGACTAGAAAACAAATACAGACTGAATTTCTCAAAAACATCGATGTCTCTCAGTCAAAACTGCAGCATCTTTGCTGGTTCAACATTTAGTATGCGCTTCGTTTTGAGCAATGGAGTAGAAACCTTAATCAATGTCAAGCAAAAACATACCACCTGTCAAATGGCTATGCTGGGAAAAGCAGGCAGAGGCGAGGGGGAGTGAAGGGAGAATTGGGATCAGGAAATAGATTAAAAGTATAAATTCTCTCAATCATGATGATACTACGATTGCTGGACAACAAATGTTTTCTACAAACAAAACGCTGTCAACACCCCTGCGCTCTCCACCTTCCTTTGCTGGGAAACATATAGAAATGTGACAAGAAACAGCAGGGCATTAGAAATAGATTTGCTCAGGCCCTTGTGGAGTGGTCTGAACACTCTGATATTCCAAGAACATTAAATTAAGCACTTCCAGGGAGCACTGGTGGCCATACCTACTTCAGCATTGTTAGTCAATGTTACAGTCAAGATCGGGAGAGACAACAGACTTCTGTGTATATTTGGAAGAAAGAAATCAGACAGACCTAATAGTGAAGATGTTTCAATAAACTGAGACGAAGGGACATACCTCCCTTTGTGGAGCACTCTAACTTGCAATGGATGTGTGAGGATATGAATTCATTTGATTTTTGCCAAAATACTGTTTGTTAGTAATAGTTATTCCCGTTTAACTGATACAGAATGTGGAACTCACAATGTTAAGTAAATTTCATCTCCAATACATAACTTTTATTGAGGGCTTATTCTGTGCTATGTACTACACTAAGGAATTTTATATGCTTTCTCTCAGTTAATCCTTAAAGCAGGCATGTGAGTCAGAGATACTACTGACATTCCAAATTTCAGATGACAGAGGGCCTAAAAGAGGTAAAGAAATTTAACCAAGGTCATTACACGTGATGGATGGCTGAAGTAGTGTGCAAGAGCTACGTGAAATTCACACACCATATGTACCATCAACAACTAGCATGCACACAGAAACACACATGTCACTCACACCACACACACACACCACACATATGCAAGAGACACACACCATATGTGTCACACATGTACTCCACACCCCATTTACACCATACACACCACACATCACACCATACATACCTTGGAGACATACCACACAGACCAACACATCATGCACACAGATCACTCACACAACACACACCAGAGACAAATACCACATGCACCGTGCCCATACTTCATCTACACGTACAACACACACACACACATACACACACACACACACACACACACTCCACACCACATACACCCCACACATACATTCCACAGAGCATATATATATATATATATATATATATATATATATATATACACACAACATACTTTATACATGTCCTCACGCTATACACACACATACCACACACACCATATACATATATCACCCACTTGTTAGCAGGTTGCTATCAGAAGCCCCTGGGACGCCACCTCCACTCTACTTTCTAAGGAGCAGGCTTTTGTAATTTGGTAAAGGACTACAATTCTCAAATCAAAGATAAGGAGAAATGTCTTTAAAAAAATAAACAAGGAAACAAATAACAACAGAACAGCAATGTATGTCCTTGTAGATCAGTGGTACAGAGTCTGGCTGCAAAGCCAGGATATATGATATTCTACCCGGGTGCTTTGGGAAAAATACCTAAGTTCAAGTCTCATTCCAGACTACTTAAGTCTGAAGTCTTTGGGTAGGAGGGTGGGATCCCAAGCCTCAGCATCTAAGAAAGCACCCACTCCTGGTGATTCAAATGTGCAGCCATACTGAGAATGAGACTTCTGCTCTTTCAGGTATACTTGAATCTCAGTGTCCTCTTGCCCAGGCCACAAGTGAGAGCCATCACTAAGTAGTGTGGCAAAGGCAACCTTCAGGGCTTACCCACCCCATTGCCATCATGCATCAGTCCCTCACATTTCTCTCCCAGCTCCTCAGCAATTGGAGATCACTGAGAACTTGGCCAGCGGACACTGAGTGGCAGCCTTCCAGCTTATCCAAAGCCATAAAACTAACCTAAACCAGGAAGCTGTTACAGTCAGCAGGTCAGATAAAGCCTGAATCCCCTCCGCCTACACACCAGCCTAGGAAGCCCCTTTCTTGGCTGTATTTCGGGTAAGTGATACTGAGTGCTTGACCACTGTGCAGTCATGGCTAGATAAGAGCAAGGTAAGGCCAGCCCCTTACAATGTGCGGACCCATCTCTGCTGACCCAAACTTTCCTGCTTTTAGCTCAAAGGAGCTCCTAAAGCATCACTCCAATCCGAGTATCCACCATGGGTCCTTGCAGTGAAACTCATTCCCATTGCCTCAGGGCCTTTGTAACTGCTCTTCTCTCTGTCTGAAATAGTCTCCTCCCAGGTTTGTCCATGGCTGGTTCTAATACTTCAGCTCAAAAGTTACCTCCTCAGAGAGGCTGTTCCTGACCACCCAATCTCATGTGGCCCTCTCCCCATCCCTAGCCACTTACTAGTTTTACCCTGTCTTGTTTTCTTCACAGAATGTATCACTAGCTGGTTATATTTGAACTAACTGTTGCCATGGTTCCTACCTGAAAATATCACATACGCTGTAGAGAAATAACCCTACTTACCTGTTTCCTCTCATTGCCTAGAACAGCGGTCGGCAACCTTTTGAGACGGAAGAGCCAATCCTGTACCACACAACAATTTAAAAATTAAAGAGCCATAACTATATTTTTATAAATAAGGAAAACTTAAATATCCTTTAAAAATTTTATAAATGAAACTATGATAGTTTTATTTTCATTTTCAATTTTCCTTCAGAGCCACACGTACATACCCAAAGAGCCTCACATGGCTCACGAGCAGCAGTTTACCGACTCCTGGTCTAGAACATAAACGGTACAAGAATAGGAATTCTGAGCATCTTGTCCACATCTGTGTCCCCACAGACAGCACCTGACACATACCAGCTACTCAATATATTAATATTTGAGTAAACAGAAAAATGAATGAGTAAATTAAGAACAGGATTGTTCCTTTAGATTTTAGGAAATCCAAGATAGGAAATATAAACCGACAGGCTACAGTGAGAAGGAATGTGTCTAATATTAAGCTGTAGACTTAAAATTCCTCAGCAGCCAGGCAACCAACAGAGCACTCAAATTTGGGTGTATGGGGGGACAAAGCCTGTGCTTATAACCACTAACACATACAGTTTCCCATCATTAGTAGAACCTAAGTCACAGGACAAAACTGCCACCAAAGTCTCATGATTTTTTTCTGGTGCTCTTTTCCATATGCTATCACTGGTATTAGAAAGAGAGAGGACAGGAAAGAACCATCAAAACCCAATGGGTAGGGCCGGCCGAGTGGCGCATTGGTTAAGCGCTGGTTTTGGGATGCCAGCGGCCCCGGTTCAGATCCCACATGAGGGCCAGTGACACTGCCCTCTACAGCTAACAACAGCTCCACCTGGAGCTGGGCTGTGCGAGCTCCGGTGACGGTGTGGGCTGCAGCCCCTGCTGCAGTGGGCTGCCATAGGCTGCAGTGAGTGGCCCGCAGCCAGCGTGAGCGGCTGGCAGCCAAGCGTGAGCTGCCAATAGCCACGATGAGCGACCATCCAGAGGCCCGCGACCGATCTGCCTCATCCGGGAAGAGCGCAATGACGATACCGACAGTGAAGCAACATCCTCCGCAACTAAACTGAAGAACAAGAAGACAGCAACTTGTCTGTTCCCCTTCCCCGATTCCCCAACGCTGTTCCCCTCCACCAATTCCCCAATAAAATCTTTAAAAAAAAAAAAAAAACCCAATGGGTAAACCAAGTATCAGTGAGTCTGTATTTCTCCATACACAGGACTCATGTTCCAGGATGGCAACGTGTCCCTTCAGCTCATGTCATATAATGAATTATACCATCATAGGGTTCTATTGTACATCCAAATTTTACAAAAGAAAATTTTGTGTTCAAATTCAGAAACTCACAAGGCTTCTCTTTTGGCTATTTCTCTACAGAAAGAAAAGACTTGGAGTGAAATCCACCCTAGTCCCCCATCCAATTTACTGGCTCCGTACCATTGGGTCAGTGTGAAAGGTGTGTAGGGCGTGATTTCTTCTTTCAGAGGGTGAAAAGTATCCTTGCAGCGCACAGGGAGAAGCTGAGCCCACACTGTTCATCAGCAACTCAAGAAGCCGATTGTAGTGAGGCTCATAAACCCCCTTAAGTGAAATCCACCAAGGGCAGAGTCAGCCTGGTCCATCCATTCCTTCCATGAGCCTATCACCTGAAGGAAGAGATGGTTTACCTGCTAACCCTGCTACTCCCATACTGGCAGCTGCTTCTGCCTGAAAGGTCATTCATATATTCTCTCTCTCTCTCTCTCTCTCTCTCTCTCTCTCTCTCTTCCCATATATATATATATATATATATATATATATATATATATATATATATATAATTTCCCACTACCTGTGAGGCCCAGGTGAGGCTGTGCAAGCTGTGAGAAACCTTCTTTATCTATATGCACAACCATGAGAAATTATGGAATATCTGTTGGTTCTATAATGGGTTTTGGCATTTGATCAAAGGCGATCTGGAATTCTTTCCTGAGTGGTTTATGTGTTTGTACGCTTTTACAACAACATTTTGAGTTCCCTGGTGACAGAGATGGTGTCAAGCTCTATCTGTATTTTTCTGGATCATAAAAATGTAAGATACTTGTCAAATGATACCAGGAATATGAACATATCCAGCTTGCCATGAGGAGGCCCAACAGGGATAAATCAAATCAATCCTTGTCAGCAGAGACCTCAGCATGAAGACCACTATGTATTTGTATCCTAACCCTCCATGAAGATATGCCTGCTAATGCTGAACTAATGCAAGGCAACTACCTTTCTAAGGGATCAGTCATGGAAAGGCTATCGAAGACAGAGGCATTTGCCTCCAAATGCTGATCCACTCATGGCCACTAAGGGTTCTGACTCGGGAAGTCTGGGACTCAGCTTGCACCCAGGATCAGAGGTAAGACAGGCATGGATTTCCCCTATGCTGCAACTCCTAGACCAGAATTGCCTTCAGTAGGTTCCAAAGAGTAATTCATCCGTGAAATGCTCCAAGAAAACAGATTTGGGGAATGCTGTATAGCTCCGACAGAGAGATTCAAAGTGTTCCTTAGTTGACAAAGGCTCTGAGAAAACTTTCAGCCAAAAAAAAAAATAATATATATATATATATATATATATATATATATATATATATATATATATATAAAATTTTGTTCAGCTCAGCATTTCCCACATTCATTTAAACACCGGAAAACATTTTTTCCCCCAACATCAGCTATTAAAGTCCCACAGAACTACAGATGCTCTGACTAAAAGTATCCTAAGTAAATCCCTTCAGTACCACTTTTAGAAGCCCAATGCATAGGGATCTCTCAGTACCAAGAAACAGGAAATGATGCCTTACTAGATGTTTAAAAGTGAGCTTATTATTATTAATCTTTATTTACTGCCTGGTATGAGTACTGGTGAGTGTCCATTTTCCATCACCCTCATCACTTCCACATCTATTTTCATCCTTTTCTGCCTTGCACTGAGTTGCCCGGGATGCTCCCTGCTGGCTGGCTACCAGTTAGCTGGAGAGCAGCAGGAGAGGAATGCAGGGAAAATTCCCGCCAGTTCCTTCCCTTGTTTAGTACCACTTCCTCTGTCAATATCTTCATGTCTCCAAGACAGCAGCTCCAGCTGTGCAAGCCCCAGCTCCACAATTCTGGCTCTCTCGCTACTGGCACCTGACTCCCCCATCCCTCAGACCTAAGGATAGCAAAACCTGCTAGCACTGTGTTTCACCTTGCATTTTTATACCCTTAACCCTGCCCATGCCCCTGGAAGTAGCCCCATCATTAGTTTCTTTATCTGAATCATTTGGGGATCAATTATTTTTTCTTCTGTCAGACCCTGACTGAGCAGGGAAAAGAACTGATACCTATCAGCACCTTTTATAGATCAGATACCACACAAGAGAATTGTATACATAGTATGTAATTTCATCCTATGACCTGTGATGATAAGCATTCTAATCCCCATTTTATAAATGAGTAGGATGAAACTGAAAGGCATTGAAACAGCTTGTGTTAGCCTATATAGTCCAAGAGTGGCCAAAGCAGATTCAGTCTGGGGACACTCAGCCTGTTAGGACTTTCCATGAACTTACTTTGTTCTAGGCCCTTGGCTAAACCCTGGAGATAGAGTAGGGAATAGAAATAAAAAGGATAGAGAAGAAACAGAGGCAGACCCCTGATATTGCAAAAGGAAATTCCTTCACCCTTGAAATTCAATGTTGAAAATAAGAATTGACTCACATCAAATTCCTGGTACACCTGGACCGTCATCCTGATCCTGACATTGCTCCTTGGAAGCACATTATAGACAATAAGGCCTACCACCAAGGTCAAGGGGGAAGCCCCCATAACCAACTTTTTACTGCATCTGTCCTACTCAAATGTATCTAAAACACCTGGCCAACACCACGTTTATTCGGCTGTTGAATAGCATTTCTTATGTAATTGGATAATTAAGAGATAACAGCAGCACCATAAATCTGTGTACAAAACATTGATTTTGACATTTCTCTTCTGCATCTGACATCTAATCAGTATTAAGTATTATCAACCCACATGTTCGTATCTCAATTGCTTGGATTAATTCTTTCCCTCTATGCCACACCAATTCCATTTCAAATGATTATAGTAATAACTATTATTTGCTGAGCCATTAGTATGTGTTAGGCACCTAATCATTTTTATAGAGTTGAGCACTGGGCTCTAAATTTGGCTTATCTAAGTTTAAAATCCAATTCCACCACTTACCACTTGAATAACTTCAAGTCTCAGTTTCTTCATTTGTAAAATGGGGAAAATAATAATCCCTATTCATAGAATAGGGATTGTTAAAATAATCAAATTAGAAATTCAATATTAAGCACTACCCTCTGTGCCCGGCATACATATAAAAATTGGGGGTGCCAAAAAAAATGTATATGTTTTAAGAGATATTATCTACACATTATTTTTTGAAGTTGAATGTGTAGTATGATGTTTGTTCAAAAGATGGCATTCAAATGAATGCTAGTGACACCATGAGACAGGTAGGACAGTCAAAGAAAATGGTTCTCGTTTGGGGAGTGCAAGACCATTTTGAAGTGGCATTTGAAATTCGAGAACATTCTCCTGACTTAACGCTCCTTGACTTCCACTTATGGGAGACCTTAAAGGATGTGGTGTACCATAGAAAGCCAGCTACTCTGGTGGTCCTTCGGGAAGAAATTGAAATGCCATGCTCAGCGATACAAGTGGACACTGGTCAGCCTTGCTCAAGCAGTAGTTCACCATAATCAGAAGTGTCCGGATGCTGATGGTAACCACTTTAAGCACCTCTTGTAATTGCAGAAGTCAAACGTGACTTGTATTCATCTTTCGTTATCAGTATATATTATTACAATTTTAATACAGTTTTCTTCCTTTCTTAAAATGTGTATACATATTTTTGGCACCGTGTGTGTGTGTGTATGTGTGTGTGTGTGTGTGTGTGTGTGTACACACACATATATGTACACATATAGGAAATAATATTAATAATAATACACATATAACTCTATAGCACTTCTATGTACATGCCTTTTTCAAAGTGGTTTACATGTATAATACTAATTCATTTAATCACCATAAAATCCCTATATGGGAGGTATTACTATTATTATTATTAAAGTTTTGTGACTGAGGAAACAGATTGAAACAATTTGCCCAGAAGTTTCTGCCCATATGCAATGGAGCAGGCATTCCAAACAGGTCTGCCAGATTCCAGACCCTGAGGTAAAAAAACATGGGAACAGCATTTAGGGACTTCATTGTCGCAGGAAGCCCCACCTCACCTCTGGGTTGCAGAGCCTATCAGCCTTTCACTCCCTTGCTCTCCAATTATATAACATGTTCTGCTACTGAATCCATGGTTCATACTTAGCATTCTATTCAGGTCAATTCTTCAGTGACTCTCTAACAGACTTTGGAAAAAGTTTAGTTCTTAAAATGGACATTAGGGCCTCCCACCCGCTGTGACGGTTACTTTCACTTCCCATCATGTTTCTGGATCAACCACAATAAAAGCAGAAGACTTCTAGGATGTAAATATCTACTCTTCCTTGACTTAGGAGACTTCCGCTGGGAATAAGGCCCCAGTGACACAGTAGGAGGGAAAACCACAGCATAAGAGACAGGACACTCCTGCTAGCAAACCTATGTTAATTCTCCCTCTCCCTCTCCCCCTCTTCCTCTCTCCTCTCTCCTCTCTCTCTCAAGACATATCAGAGGTACCAAAAAACTGTATACAAGTAGATACTTTGATCAACATTGCTCAAGCAGTAATTCACCGTAATCAGAAGTGTTTGGACTCTGATGGTAACCACTTTGAGCACCTCTTGTAATTGCAGAAGTCAAACGTGACTAGTATTCATCTTTTGTTATCAGTATACATTGAGTATTACAATTCTAATACAGTCTTTTCCTTTCTTAAAATGTGTATAACAGAGCCAGCCGAGTGCCGCGCTGGTTAAGAGTTGGTTTGGGATGCCAGCTCTGAGCAGCAGGGCCCTGGTTCAGATCCCACATGAGGGCTAGTGATGCTGCACCCTTTACAGCTAAGATGGTGATCAACAGTTCAACCTGGAGCTGGGCTGCCATGAATCGCCAGCGACAGCGTAGGCTGCGGCCCCTGCTGCAGTGGGCTGCTGTGAGCAACTGTGACTTGCTGGCAGCCAGCGTGAGCATCTGGCAGCTAGTGTGAGCTGCCGTGAGCTGCCATGAGTGGCCATCCAATGGCCGGCAAGCAACTGCCTCACTCGGGAAAAGTGCAATGAAAATACCAACATGGGCTAGTGAAGCAACGTCCTCCACAACTAAACTGAAGAACAAAAGGACACCAACTTGTCTGTTCCCCTTCCCTGATTCCCCAATATATATACACAAACTTGAAAACCTAAAGATTCACATGCATTGTTTTGTAAGAGCTTATTTTCTAGGTGTAGTCTCTAAAACAGATACAGGGATGTGAGCATGAATGCCTATTTTACATATCTCAAATTATTTAACTCAATTATAATACAACGTCCTTAGACTAACTATGCGAGGAACACAGTGATTTATTTATAATTTCCATTTCGCAGGAGCTTGTCCCAAAGTATTCCCTTCATCTTCCATAGCATCAACCTCTCAATCCATCACATGACCCATCTAACGTTTCTCACAAAACAATTTTACTGTATATGTCATGTAATTTTCCCTTATAAATGTCCCTATTCCTTACGTTCCCACATTCTCCCCTTAATGCTCCCAGCATGCTCCACTGTCCCTTGTCTCACTTGTTTGGAGATACCATTTTGAGATGTGACGTGTATTCTTCCTTTCAATCCAGATTTTGTTCTTCTCCTTCCCTTTCTGGGTCTATTCCTTATGTATCTTTCTGTCCCCCATTTTCTGTCACTGATGCCCCTTTGATCCATCTCTTTGCTCTCTGTCCTTCCATTAGGCTTGGCACAAACTTCTTTCACCTGGTCAGTACAGCATTTCTTTGACCTTTCCAAGTCTCACCTTCTGCTCAGTGTTGAAACACTGACAAATAGCTCCGTCTCCTTGAGACTCTATAATAGAGAACCTGTCCACAAACAAAGTTCCTTGCAAAGAAACATAACCTAATCATCAGCATGGGATTTCCTGACCTTTTACATTGGTCCATGGCACAACTTTGGCACAACTACAGCAGTCCAAAGCCCTATGTTAGATTTATGTAAATTCCAACCAGTTGGGGCTGGGACATCATATTTGAAAGAATTCATTAAGCCTACGGATAGTTTTACTGTTTGAGGTGTGCTATTTTTGTTTCCCATGAAATAAATTTAGATGTGAAATTCAGCCCCTTACTCAATTTCTGAAAGAATGAAATAAAGAAGAAAAGGAAGGAAAGAAAGAAAAAGCACTGTCATAATATGTATTTACATGAGTAGATATATTTATTTAATTTTGAAGAGGAGGCCTTACATCCCAGCTATGCAAACTTAACACACAGAACATGAGATAGCCTTGTTCTTACAAGTCCTTTGTGCCTCCACTGAAAATGTTTTGCTAGTTGTTTCACCCTCATAGTGTCCCAACTTCATCTCACGTCACTGGTTATTCTCTCCCTTCCCTTCTCCTTCTCCTCTATCAACTTCCAATTACTGTTTATTTCTGTGGCAGAACACTCTAACTATACTTTCCATGCCCTCAATTTCAGCCACTGAGATAATCAAACTATTTTCCTAAGCAAAGATCCGTCTCGGAAGGTAATTCTCTTGTCAGCTACCAAGATAACAAAAATTTTTCCCTGCTACACAAAGTTTATCCAGAATTGCCCTGAAACTCGAGTGAATTAGGGCAAAGTAATTTTTAACTCTGTGCTTAACGGCTGAACACAGACCCAAGAAGGCTAATGGTAAAGGCATAAAGAAGGAGTCTGACCTGGAAACACATGCATACAGCCATTCCATGAATCCTGATCCAGCCTCTTCTCCCTGCATCCCTTTCAGGCTGCCCTTTTGAGAACATCTTTTCATTGCTATATATTTCAACCTCATTTTACTTACATATCACTCAGAACCCAGAAGCAGCCGCACTCAGCTCTCAGATGTCTGTGAACAGTTCTTTGTTTGTTTCTTTGTTTGTTTGTGCCCTACTGTGCTTGTTTTCCATAGGGCCTTATGGTTAGGTTTAGCAACAAGAAATAATGATTTGACTGTGAAGGCTTAAATACTAAAGCTTATTCTCTCTCATATAAAACAATTAGAAGACAAAAAGTCCAAGAATGATATGCTGGCTCTACCGCCAGCAGGAATTAAGCTCCTTCAACTGTTTACTATTGCAGGAGAGAAGAAGGAAGCAAGAGGGAAAGGTTGAAGAAGCAGACTCCAGGCTGAACTCCTAGGAACAAGTCCCAGTCCACACCACAGAGTTGAGATACCAAAGCGGATGCTGTCTCTGCCACAATCAGGAGGCTGCAGAATCAGACAGCTGCCACCTCTCCAGAGCCATCCCAACTCTGCTGTGATCAGGGAGTAGTCAAATCAGAAACAGCTGACATGCTTCCGATGTAATTTAAACCAGAAACATGGAAACCTCTATCAATTCCTTTCTTCCCAAGGAACTCAGATTCTGATCCAAGTCTCTAAGAATTCATCTCTTGATCAGACTGTAAGTCATACTTGATCATACTTAAGACCCTGAAAGCGAGGCAATTTGGGAAATGTAAATTCTGGCATTTAGGTCTCTACAAATCAGGAAAACATGCCTGCAGGGTTTGGATCAGGTGTTGAGTGAGACAATCCACTGTTGACCACCCTAGGAGAATGCCATGTATATATCCATCACCACTCGATGCCTTTTTCTGGAGAGGAATGAAAAGGCTCATCCTAACAGCTGGCAGCATTTGAGGGGGAGAGAGACAGGACTGGAAAATGGTTTCTGAGTATCTGACCTTAGAGTCATGTCTGTATTCCAGGGTGAGAGGAGAGCTATTGGAAGAAAAGGGAGAGGGAAGGGAACATGAAATGGTGTTCCCACCATTGCTGTCTGCTTTGCTAGGTGCTTGGAGTTTGTGCTCTGCTCTAAGTGACTATTCTGTTTCCTTAATCACTTTTCTTATCATTTCTCATTGTATTTATAAAGTTCAAACACTGCCATCCATTTATTTTCACAGATTTCTTATTCAAAATTTGCTGAAGAATAATTTACCCTTACCATATCTCTGTGTGGCAGGGAGGATGATTTTATTATCTGGGGCACAGAGAGGTTAAATGGCTGCTCCAATGTCACACAATCAGTCAGAAGAATAAAACACCACCAGGAAATACCAACTCAATGGTATGAACTTCCCTAAGAAACCCTCCAACTCTAAAAGCTTAGAGAAAACCTACAGAGCTTGGTGGAGGGTGAGGGGCTTCAGGAGGTCCAAAGGGAACAATTAACTGAATACCAAGGATTAAAAGTTTTCTAGTGAATTTTTTTTTTGTTTTATTCTTTTTGAGCTTTGTGATCTCAGGTTTGATTCTTGAGGTCAGTTAGTTGAAGAGCAAGATGTTTTCTCTGCAAATGCATTATGTGTGTGTGCAATGAATGTGTGTGTGAACACAAGATGGAATAAAATCAAGTCTGTAATTTCCCAAAACAATAAAAATGACCATTCTTCATCTGTGAAAATGAAATCTGCCAAAGTGCTTAGTTTCTTCTCTCTTGGGTCACAGGTAGGCTACTTTGTGGGACCTATAACAATGGCCATTCATGTATTTTCCCCAGTGTCAATAACAAAGAAAATTCTGACATGAAACCTAGAAAAAAAAACTCAATCAGAGTCTGATGATCTGGGTTCAAGTACCAGTTCTGTTGCTAATGACCTATGCAACCTTGGAGTAAATTAATTTCTTTGGGCCCCAGTTTTTCATTCATAAAATGAGGGTGATAGCTTTATGACCACTAATCTCCCTTTTAACTTAAGAGTCTCCAATTGAATACTTACACAACTGTGGAGGAAATGTTTTCACTAAAGAGTTGGCAATGTGAATAAACAATTTAACTTCTTTCTCTTTTTTATAATAATGACCTAAACAAGAAATAAATACATGGCTAATTTTACCAGGCAAGAGCTTTATGAACTAAAGCAAATGACTTGGGGTTAACTAACTGCAGACCTTCAGCGCTGTGGCTAAATGCTAGTCCAAAGCTGGTGACGGCCAAAGGAGATGATATCATAACATCCTTCCGAGCCTCCTGTGTATTGAATTAATAACAGTAAAAGCAATTTTAACAGTAGTTATTACACTCCAATGTGTCCAGCAGTGTGTGTGATCTCTACACATTCATGTTCTCATTTCATAACACATAGCACATGAATCTATTACATATTTAGTTCCTTCAGAAGACCTTAGACTTTCTAAAACAAATGACTTTGTCTGTTTTAGAGGGCTTGGTAGTTCTCTAGTCCCCATTTGCTTTTCTTTTGATCAATACCCTGTTCATTAGAGTCCCCAAACCACACACTCACACACAACCCAGGTGCTTGGGGAGGAACCAAGTTCAACCCAGGCTCTTGAGATGGAGCACGTGACCAAAGCTAAGCTGATCACCATGGTCTCTGGCCACAGTTGTGGAGTGGACATGTGAGCTGGGGGGTTCTGGGAAAGGAGCGTCTGATAGATTTTTCTCAAAGGTAATCCTCTCTGTCTTCCCGGATGTCAGTGTTGCTGTTGGCACCCATCCTGGAATCAGAAGATCCCAGCGGCTTAGCATCGACTTAAAACGACAGAAGTCAGAGCAGAGAGATGGCAAGAAAGGAAAGGAACCAGGTCCCTGATGACATCCTTTCATTTCTGTGTCAAGCCAGCTGTCAAAATTGCTTCACCTCTGGACATATGTGTGCATGAGCCAATAACCCCCCTTTAGCGTTTAGTTTACTTGCAGTTGGAGTTTCTGTGACTTGCAACTGAATGTACTGTTAGCATCTACTGCAGTGCCCACTATAGGGAATATTTGCTGATCACCCCCATTGTGAACACACATTTATGAAGTACTCACTATGTACTAGGCACCATTCTAGGTGCTAGGAATACGGCATTTAAAGAAAACTGACAAAACCCCCTGCCTTCATAGAGCTTACATTCCCGTAAGAGAACCAGACCGTAAGTAAGGGAACCAAGAGAAATAACACGGTTGATAGCTCTATTCTAAGGAGGAAAACCACAACAGAGAAGGGAGAAAGAAGTGTCAGCAGGAATTGAAGGCCCTCTACCCTATTTTAAGGGAGTACTTTAGGGATGGGGGAAGGATTTATTTGTTCTGTTCAGACTATCTATCTATGCCACTCTGCACTAAGCTGTCATTAGAAGCACAAGCCCTCAATATTTCCCACTTCTGTTACTCTTACAAAAGTACTCCAATGAGGACATTGCATGAAAACTGCAATGTCATCAGTTGACATACTTGAAATAGAGCCAAGTATTGCCTTGAATATGATGAGATGCTTGCTCATTCCCTAGTAGGAACCTTGACACCAGATGACACAAAGAGGAGAACTTGCACTGAGGCATTGCAAAGAGGAAGGACCCTTCCGTAGGCCATATTTTCAAACAGAAACTACCATACTTTCTTAATTACAAGGTGTAACATTCCTGACTTTATTGGCGTTTGAATGTGATTTTTCAAGTTGATAAGCACTCATTGATACATCACACTTACTCGCAGTTGGATTTCAAATTTCATATTTTGACATCCCAATCCCAGCATGTTCCAAGATGCAGTCACATGTCATTTTATTTTAAATATTTTTTTCCAGCAAGGTAGGGAGCAGATTTTTGTTTTAAAGAGAAAAATTTCACAGTAGGCTCTACACCCAAAACAACATTTAGGTCAAAACAAACCGTATATTCACTTTTCCTTTCCTTGCTGATGTGTCTCCGGGTGAAAGATGGTGTGTCTCTGCTTTTGCCCTGACAGAAAAAGCAGGATCTCTTCACAAATGCACAGGCTACTGCCATGGAAATGAACATGAGGTAATGAATATATCATTATGAGTGCCATCATATCTAGTAGGTGGGTAATGATGGCACTTTGCATTTGGAATCTTTGCAGTGATTTATAAAACATTAACTTAGAAATCCCCTTAAGGCCTTAGGGAGAAGAAGGGTGGTTTTATACCAGTTCTGCGGATGGGGAGACTGAGAGAACAATTATGAGAGTTCCCCAAGAACAATGAAAGAATAAGAATTAAATGCCATTCATGCAGCGCTTTCAACCTGACTCAGTTGTTTAACAATGCCGTCAGGTTCTCCCCGTCCTCAGACAGAAAAAAACGCCTTCACAACACAAAGTGCTGAGAATGTGACAGAGAAATAAAGTGTATACTATATTTCAAAGGTCCCTCCAGGGGAAAAAACCTAACATCTCTATTTACATAAAGTAGAACTGGTTTTTCATGGTTTGTGAAAGATGGAGGAAGGGAAATATGTAGCAGAAAACACAGTGAATGAAAAGATGGAGTTAGTGCATTGCCAGGTATGGGTCTCTCTATGTTTACATGGCTTTCAAAACAGACCCCTCTCCCTACCTCTATCCTCTGACCCTCTCTTCAAGCCTTAAAATATAGGTTTCCATTCATTTCCACAAAGCCAGCTCCTCCATCCCTAACCTGCCTGCCCACAATGATGTCTTCCTCTTAAGTGTCTTCAGTCCGCCTCTCCGAGGTAGTTTCAAATATTCTTCATCTTACAAGTTGGCTTGGGGTGGACAAAACATCTTTCACTTGATCTTGCTGTCCCTTTCAGGTTTTTCTACAATTCTTTCTAAACACTGGAGGGCCCAAGTCTTCCAAATTCTGACCACTGTCCAAATTTCTATCAAAATATTACCTTTTAAATACTTTATTGGAGGCAGCAATGATTCCGCTCTTTGCAATACTGACAATGACTCTCTTCTTGCCAAATATAATGGAATTTTCTATGTTCACCGTCCTGAACCTCTGTACGATCCTCTAGAAATACTGCTGACCACCAACTCTTTCCTGCTTTCATTTCCATTTTATCATCTCCTAATTTCATTGCCACTTTTACTGCAGCTTCCCCACTCCCCCTCTACCCAAAGCCTTCATATGGGGTTCTCCTCCTGGACACTGGCTTTATGCATTTTTCTCTATGCACTTTCTTATCCTTATTCTTATTCTTATCCTTATTCTTATCCTGTATCAGAATGACTCACGTCTCTATCTCGAGTATCTTAACTCTCGCACGTAATCTGGTTGAGCATTTCCATCCACTTCTAAGTGAATTTACCTGGTAAGGAGGGAAGAGCTCTCCACTGCTTTCTTTATTCCATGCCTCTCTCCTCTCTTAAGAGTCTGGCACACCAATCAGACTGAGTTCAATTCCAAGGCATTAATTAGACCATGTTAATTACATGTAAAATCACACATCTAAAGAGAGGCCCAGCCAACTTGTCTGCTTTTCACTTCTTTACTGGTGAGCACTGGACATTTTGGTCCATAACAAAGAGTTGGTGATACAATATGGACTTGACTGGTAAAGAAAATCTCTCTTTCCCACTTGAACTTGTGATTAAATTGCTTGTTGCAGACCAATTCTGCACTATAGCCTTGTTCTGGGGAACACGGACCTACCCCAAAAGATGCGAATGATGATGATGGTAATGATAGTAAGTAGTGTAGTCATCATTGTCATCTTTGAGTTTTCATGTGTCACTCTTGAATCATCTGGTTAAATATAATCTAATACCATTTGACTTTATTAAACCCCACTGACTAGACATGACCAAATATTATATTGTCACTACAAATGTGACCTACATTTTTCTACTCCAAACTGACTCATTTTTTCCAATAATGCCATTTCCATGCATAGATATGCCATCTTTCTAGTTTCACAAAATATAAACATTGTAAATTATTTTTTTTAAATAATTTCTGGTCTTCAATCTCCTGTTCCCTCTTCTTCCAAAGCATGCTATTGTTAGATCGATTCTCTAAATACCTAGTTCAGGAGTTTACGATGGCTCCTTATTATCTGTTCATGTCTAATCCACTCTGGAAGCCACACCTGCCCTCTACACTTGGTCCCTCAAGACTTTCCAGACATTCTTTATAAATTGTTCCACATTGCAGGGCCTCTTCCTCCTCTTACCCTCTTCTATACTTAGAGATAGGACTACAGTGTAGAACACTGCTCTCAAGTTACTCCTTGTATAATACAATGGTCTCCTCACTCCTACATGACGTTCCTGACAGATACAGGTGTTTCTTGTACTACCTTCCTGACCTCACCAACACCCACAAGTCCCTACAAATACTGCTAGAAATATAGAAAATGCTACAGGAATGCATATTGATTGACCAACAGAGTATAATTACTATTGTGATCAAGAGTGATTCTCCCATTCTTGCTTCAGTTGGATATACTTTCCATGTTTTCCCACAACAGTTACAATTAAACCAAACCCCTTACCAGGGTCCACATGGCTCCACATGGTCTAATCTCTCCTTATTGAGCTAACCTTTATCACCTACTTCTCTCAGGCTAGGCAGGACAGCCTTCTCCTCTGTTCCTCAAACACACCAAGCTCAATCCCTTTTCAGAAACTTAACACACAGTGTGACCTCTAACTGGGAAGTCTTCACAGACCTTCACATTGCTTATTCTGTCCCCTTATTTGATTGTGGCTCAACTGGGTCAGTGCCTCAGTAGGCCTTCTCCTACTGTCCTTTATAAAATAGCTTTCTTGGTCACACCGCTCATTTCCTAACCCTTTACCCTCTTTTCTTTCTCCTTACAGCACTTATAACTGAAATAACAAACAACAAATTGTGTTTTATTCATGCGTTTCTTAATCAACTGTTTCCCTGCCTGGAATATAAACCCCATGATGGCAGGGACTGGTTTGTCTCATACCCCACCATATATCCAACACCTAGAACAAAGCCCAGCACATAGTAGATACTCAAATTTTTGTTGAATAAGCAATTGGCATGAAGATCATTAAGCTCTATTTTGCAACCCTTTAAATTCCTCAGGCCGACAACAAAGCACTAAGTGTGTTTGTTTAAGGCCTTTGTTGAAGTAAAAGGCAACCTGCATTCTGGCCATGGTAGCGGGGAGGGGCTCAACTGTTAGAATGTGAAAATGGCTTGCAAGAATTCAGGCATGAGAAAGAAACACCGAGTGTAGGGACCAAACACTGAGAAATATTCTCAGCAGGTAAAAGGCAGTGTTTCAAGTATTTTACTTCAAATCCACATAACCCAATTAAAGCATATAAAGTAATTGAGGGAAAAGAAGAGTCATATTAATTGAGCAACTACCATGTTGCAGGTATTGTGAAACACCTAGTGATATGCTGTTATTTGCTGATTCTGTGTGCCCCTGCTTCCAATAAAGGTTTTATACTTATTAGCTCATTTAACTCTCAGGTCATGACATGCTAAAAAGTACTGCTACTGTTAGCATTCCTATTTTGCAAATACAGAACGCAGAATCAGACCTGCTTGCTGCATGTCACGTGAGCTGTGGATCTAAGATGCAAACTCAGGTCTTTCTGGCTCCCAAGCCTGGGCTCCATGCTGCACCATGCATCTTCCATCCAGCTGGTAAATCTGATCAGATCAACCAACATTTCCTGAATCGTCTTCATCTGTTCTCTGAATATCTAGACTGCACAGGGCAATTACACATTTCTCTGGTTTGGTCCTTCATGAGTTAACATTCATAGGACCTGTGTATACACGTACATGCAGAAGACATACAATCGTCACAGAACCTAAGAGGAGAAAAATAATCTTCTTTCCTATCACTCAAGGAAGCTACAAAGAGATGCTTTTTAAAAAAGCTACAAATAGATTGTTTATCTGATTCACATTCTCCCACTGAGCAAATATTCACTGTTGAATGAGTGATTATCCGAGTTGTCAAAATCAGGGATTTGAAAGCAAAGAAGCCAAAAAATAGCACAGAAACCTTTGGTGACAGGTGTTCCACCCTTTCAAGAGCTCTCGCTGCCAATGAAGTTAAAACAGTTGCCATGCTTTGACTGCTATCAGTCCCCGCACTGGGGAAGTCTCTCCTCCTAGTAATGAGAATAAAATCTTATCTCACAGCTCCAAAGATATGAATTCAAACAAGCTTTCTGTGGCATCCCAGCCTGAAGTAGTGCCTTTTCCCCTAACCTTCTCAATCATTCACAGTACTTAGAATCACAGATTTTCAAAGATTTTAAAACAGAAGCCTCCACCCACATTTCACGAAAAAAGAAATGGGACAAGTATGTAAAGCATTTTGTCCAAAGTCATAAAACTAGCAATAGTCAAAGCTGAGATACGAATGTAGGTCTTCTGATATTCTGATATTTAGTTCCTGGTCGTTTCATGATCCTCCATCACCTCATCTAGCCTTCCCTACCTTCACCTGAATTCAGGCCAAGCCCTAAGGAAAGCAAAAGAGGCACCCATTCTGTAAACATTCTTTTCTTTTCTGATCATCTCACCACAAGCAATTGTGTTGCTGCTTTCACTCTGCGGGTACCACTTGAAACAAAGAGCAGAGTGAATATCAGAGGAGTGACATTTGCCACTTCAATAGCAATCTACACCACTCAGTATGGAAGGACTTCAAAGGGGAGACCAGCTGTCCATCCTGAACCTGTGGGTCCAGTCCCCCTTCACAGAAATCTCCTGATGTGCAATGGAGGTTCTTTGATCACTTACATGATAATTCCAAGTCACAAGTCGATAGTAGTTAATAAAACATCATATGGCCCAAGTCAATATGCAGAAGTTACATGAAATATTCAGTGAAACAAATACCACCAAAGGAAGAGTATGAGCATGATGTTCACACGTTCTTTTAAAACATCTGTTACAATTTTTTTTTTTTTTGAGGGCAATGTCACTGGCCCTCACATGTGGGACCCGAACCGGGGCCTCTGGCTCCCCAAGCCAGCACTTAACCACTGCGCTACTCGGCCGGCCCCTACAAATTTTTAAATATAAAACTAAAAGGCACTGTTAAAGTCTTACAAGTGAAACAAAATTGCAATTGCAGTGTTCTACATCTACATCACTATAGAGGTGCATTGAAGGAAAAACAAAAAAAAAAGGTGCCTACCATGGCATGCACTCTGGATAGAGATAAAAGGCCATGATTCTTAGTTTCAAAGAGGCAAGAGTTTAATGGGCCCTTGTAAGTTAATTTATAATCATATTCTCCTGTTATACATGATGAAACTGAGGCCCAAAGAGGTAAAATGACTTGCCCAAGGGCATGTAGTATGTCAGTCTGGATTAAAATAAGTCTCTCTAATAATCAACATCAAATTCTTTCCTCTCTACTCTATTCCCTTTGGCAAACTAATCATCACTATTCATTTTGAATGTTGACACAAATTTGTTGCTTAATATATGGATAGTAACATCGTTTCTAAACATAAATCATCTGAACAATTACAGCCACAGAAGCCAGCATCTGACTTTATTATATATGCATATATCTAGTTTTATATATTATATATAATTATTATTACAGTATATATATATACACACACACACACGTGTGTGTGTGTGTGTGTGTGTGTGTGTGTTACACAAGAGAGGACTTTCAGAAGTAAATAAACAGGTACCATAGTTGGGTGAGCATGCATATCCCAGGTGCAGGAGCAAAATTTCAACACACAACATCCTCCCTCCTCCCTACCAGCATGCCTTGCTTCCCAGATGCTCGGTGTGGTACTGTAGCCCATGTCCACTTGGGTTCCAAGACAATTATGATGTTATCAGGTACGCTCAAATAATCCTTCCTCTCAGCCAAGCTTTTTTATTTTATTTTATTTTATTTTATTTTATTTATTTTATTTTATTATATTTTTTGAGGGCAGTGTCACTGGCCCTCATATATGGGACCGAACTGGGACCGCTGGCTTCCCAAGCCAGCGCTTAACCACCGCGCCACTCGGCCAGCCCTTCAGCCAAGCTTTACAGCCCACCAACACTCACCAGTCTATTACCTGTGGCTGAGCAGCCCGCTTAGGGACTGCAACAACATGACAGAGTTAGTTTTGTGCATTTCATACACACAGTCCTCACCTTTTTTCTCGCTACAAGAACAAAGCCAATTGATTACAAAGCCCCATAGGACATACCGCCAACCAAATACAAAATGCTGACCTTCTTGCAAAAAGCCTGTGGGTATTTGGGGACCAATGGCATAATGTATTTGCCCTCTGCATTAAAAAGTCAGGGCTGTAAACATTCTTTTCTTTTCTGAATTATTTATCAACAGCAGGGAAAACCACAGATGTAAAAAATAAAGAAAAATGCAAGGTTCTTTCAGCTCCCCAGTTGCTTAGAGATGTTTTCTGGCCCTGACTATAGAGTTGCACATTTACTCTGTAGAATTAAATGTGGAGGCCTTGTTAATAGTAGTGGGACATGGGCATTGAACTCCCTCCATGCTGTGTTCAAAGTGCCCCTTCTGGAACTCTGTTCTTCTTCTAAAAGTGGTATTGTCCTAGTAAGGGCTGGGGCCATCAAAGCTTTACTTTCCATTTAAAGGAAAATATAATAATGCCCCTTTTATCCAATAGCCCAACTTCTATCATCTTCAACTCTTAGGAATACAGCCAAGACCCTGAATCTGTGAAAGGAATCCCTGAGTCATGCAATGGCCATGAAACCCACGTATTTTATTCCCCTGGAGAATACTAGAGGCACTTGTAAGCAAGAGAAGGGTTGATGAGAGTTTACTGAGTTAGCAGGCCTCGTTTGCAAATCCCGAGTCATTCCGTAGATGGCTGGTCTATCCATTTGCTGGTCCCACGGCCTGCAACACTGTTAGTCCAGAATCAGCATGGATCGCTCCTTCACTTCTCTCATGGTTCTATTTACATGCCCTTTATCAGTGAGCCCCTTCCAGACTACTCCAAATAGGACTAAAACTGCAACACTGCTCACCCCAGCACAGCCATCTCCCTCCTCTCAATATTTCACTCCATTGTTCTTATCTTCTGACATACTATATATTTACCGGTTTAATGGTGACTTCCCTCAACGAAAACATGAGCTCCACTGAAAGCAGAATTTTGTCTGTTTCACTCACTGACATATTCCTGACATCTTCTAGAATACAACCTGATGCTTAGTTGAGTTCTCAATTGCTATTTAATGAATGAATGAACAATGAATGAATAAATCGCTCTCAGAGCTATAACAGAAGTTGATGCCCAATATGTGTTGGAGAAGCAAGGAAAACTATGTAAATAATACTTCTAGAGTTGACTTATTTTTATTATGGTAAAGTACACATAACATAAAATTTGCCATCTTTACCATTTTTAAGTTCAGTGGCATTAAGTATATTCATATTGTTGTGAAACCATCGCCATCATCCATCACCAGGAGTCTTCATCTTATAAAACTGAAGCTATAAACCCATTAAACAATGACTTCCCTCCCCCCAGTCTGCGGCAATGACCATTTTGCTTTTTGTCTTTATGAATTCGACTACTCTATGTATCACATATAAGTGGGATCATACAATACTTGCCTTTTTGTGACTGGCTTACTTTACATACTTCTGTGATTCAACCATGTTGTAGCAGGTGTCAGAATTTCTTTCTATTTTAAGGCTGAATAATATTCTACTGTATGTGTATATCACATTTTGCTTATCCATTTATCTGCCAAGGGATACTTTGGTTGTTCCAACAGTTTAGCTACTAATTTAGTAAAATAATGCTACTCTCAACATGGGTGTACAAACATCTCTTCAAAACCCTGTTTCAGGGCCGGCCGAGTGGTGCGGTAGTTAAGTGCTGGCTTGGGAAGCCAGCAGCCCCGGTTCGGTCCCACATACGAGGGCCAGTGACACTGCCCTCAAAAACAAACAAACAAACAAACAAACGAACAAACAAAAAACCCCTGTTTTAAATTATTTTGGATATACACCCAGAAGTGGAATTGCTGGATCATATGACTTTTAATCTATTTTTAATTTTTTGAAGACACGCTAAACTGTTTTGCATAACAGCTGCACCATTTTACATTCCCACCAAAGGCACACAAGGGTTCCGGTTTCTCCATATCCTTGCCAAGATCTGTTATTTCCTGTTCTATGGCAACTTTGACCCTCAATCTCTCACTTAACTCATCACTTGTTCATAATAATGCACACCCATGAATGAAGCAAATAAAGAAAATAAGATTCCAGAAGAAAGGCTAGCTTAACATATCCAAGGGTAGAGTCAAGAGGAAATAAGAGATGGGAGAAGAGATGAAATAAGATAAACTATGTCCAAATACTAGTAGAGTAATTCAAAACTTCAGTAGCTTTGAGAGGTAAGCATGGTAACATGCTTCTGCTATTTTATCACTTGTCAGTTTCCTAAAGCCTAAAAATAGTTAGAGGGCACCAAGCTCTGGCCTCCCTCATGGGCTTGGCTCCAAAGCTGTGAACTGTCCTAAAATAAATTAATAAATAAATAAATGATTTTCTTGAGGCCAAGAAATGCACCACAGGGTATACGGTCACATGATTCCCTCCTGGTACTATAAGCCACTCAGCTCGGATTGCCGTGACAAAACAGTCTTTTTGTACCACACATTCTGGCTGAGATAGGAATTATCCCTTCACCCCTCTTTCACACTCATAGGCAGGGTGATGTCTGATGAGGCAGAACAAGAGTTGATGACAGTGGGCCAAAGGGGAACTGCCCAGGCCTGTATCTCCCTTCCCAGAGACCACCCAAACTCAGCCCCTAGAGATAAATCTTCCTGTAGAAATATCCTTCAGAAAAGAAGATAAGACCCAAGCAGAAATGTCAACTTTTTGACACCTACGTAGATTGCTGAAGTCTGACCCAGGGTGAACTCCAGCCTCATTACAATTAGAAGAAAATGAACACCCCCGCACCATGGATTTTTCTGTATGCATTATGGGTACACACATGTGCAGAAAGAAACCAGTTATATAACCTGCACATGTCAATCAAATGACCTCAGAAGGACGTCACATCTCCTGCTGTAAGAAAATTTACCTACCCTTTTCTTTGTAACAAAAGGCTAGCTTGAAGCACAGGGCAGCCGTCTTATCTGGACACTGCCACTGGCTTCCTGAAGCTAATAAAACCTTTCCTGCTTCCTTTCTGAGTCTTGTGAATTCTTTTACTTTCTGCAAACAACCAGGAGCATTCTAAGCCAATACCATCTCTACCTCCTCTGATCAATGCCACATTTTTAACATAACCAACTCAAATGGAGCACCTTCGGGGGGGAACTTTGTTAATGAGAAAATACCCTATGGTTTTAAGATAATCCACAAGAAAGTTCTCTCTGCGTACATTTCTTTACCAATTCATCAAAATTCAGAATCAAATGACTATAATTCGAAGGGTTGTTTTTTTTTGATACCTTATATGTTTCTAACATCCCAGCTATTTGAAACACCTGATACTTTCTTTCCCTACATTCAACTTATCAACCAGAATTGCAAAATTAATGCCAACAAGGGAAAAAAATGCTTGAGATTCTAGGAAATACTCTTTGAATTGTAAAGGATGAAGAATTCAATAAGAAAATATAAATATAGGAAACACATCTCACCCACAAGGCAAGAGCTCAAGGAAGCACCTCTGTCTAGTTAAAAAGTATTCTTAGGGCCGGCCGAGTGGCGCATTGGTTAAGCGCTGGTTTTGGGATGCCAGAGGCCCCGGTTCAGATCCCACATGAGGGCCAGTGACACTGCCCTCTACAGCTAACAACAGCTCCACCTGGAGCTGGGCTGTGCGAGCTCCGGTGATGGTGTGGGCTGCAGCCCCTGCTGCAGTGGGCTGCCATAGGCTACAGTGAGTGGCCCACAGCCAGCGTGAGCAGCCCGCAGCCAAGCGTGAGCTGCCAATAGCCGCGGTGAGCGACATCCAGAGGCCAGAGACGGATCTGCCTCATCCGGGAAGACCGCAATGACGATACCAACATGGGCCAGTGAAGCAACATCCTCCACAACTAAACTGAAGAACAAAAGGACAGCAACTTGTCTGTTCCCCTTCCCCGATTCCCCAACGCTGTTCCCCTCCACCAATTCCCCAATAAAATCTTTAAAAAAAAAAAAAAAGTATTCTTATGTAAAAGACTTAATGCGGGGTCCTTACACCAGCAAGACATGTGCTAAGATTACACAGTTCCTTAGGGCCCTACTTTTCTCTGAAATGTCCCTTCATGAATAACACCTGGGAAACTGATTCCTCCCACTTCATGAATCCCTAAGCGTGTGTATTTCCTGCTTGGGGCTGGCCTTAGCTTTGCTCTGGCTCCCTCCTCATCCAAACTGAAGCAAAACAAGCATCACCATCCCTGCAACAGAGGAAGAAAAATGCATGCATACAATAAAGCCAAATGAAGATAGAGAGGCAGGGAGGTGTGAATACCTCTCCAGAATGGTACAAACCATGATAAATGCATGCACAGGGTAGACTATTTTGCAGCCATAAACAGTTACATTTTTTTAAATAACTCATGAAATAAGTAGAAAATAATTAAAATGTTAACTGGTAGCTGCAGTTTGATGTCCAGTGCAGGATACAGATGTCGGCAGAGAAAAATGACTAGAAAGAAACGCTCTGGGATATTAATAGATGTTGCCTTTACAGTGTTAAAATATGGATGGTTTTTATTTTCTTTTTATTCTTCTAAATTTCTTAATGTTACTACACTATGCATACATTACTTCTATCATCAGAAAGCATCTCTCTTATAATTTTATTTAACTGCTCTTTTCTTTACACATCTTTCTGCATACTATAAATCCCCTCTAATGGCATGTCCCCATTGCCAAAGCCCCTATCCTAGAGTCCAGCCTAGACTAAGCTTCTACTTGGAAGGACATTTCATCCTTCGCCTGAAAGCAGTTTGTCCTATGGACACCCCTAGCACTAACCAGACGCCAGTCAGCAGAGCTGATAAATGCCAAGGGTGTTCATAGGTTAAGGGGCTTTCCTTCTCAGGGAACAAATTTAAATTTTTAAAGGGAGCTTTGGGAACATATTTCAAAGCTCTAGTCTACAGCAATTTACAAGCTAATGACTCCAAAAGATGACATTTTCTTTAAATAAAGAAACATATTCTCTGCTAGTTACAAAGCATTGCGACATCTGCTTCTCACTGGTCTCCTTCTTAACCTATTAGCCTAAAGCATCTGACGGAGGGTTCATGTCCTCAGAGAATCTGGACACTGGTTACAGAGACTGAGATTCTCAAGGCAAGTGGCTCTCAGGGATTTCGAGGTGCCTTGTTATCACCTGAAGTGCTTCCAAAGTCACTTGGTGAGAACAGATGGGAGAAGGAAATTGGGTGAAGAGGTTTTAGGGCTTCAACACTGAGCACCATCTAAGAGGTAGTCCTTCGGTTGTGCTCTTTCATGGGCTTAAATCTTAAAACCCATCTTCCTCTCTTGGTGTTACAAACTGAGACACGGAGCACTTCAGGAATCTCCATATGCCAAAGATCATAAATGACAGAGCTGTGGGTTACAAGTCCCAGGCTTTCTGTCATTCCAATGATGGCTATTGTTTACTGTGAATCTGTAGACCATATTGCATTAGCATTTTAAAGGCATCTTCAACAGAGCTTAGATGGAGGCTGCATTCCAGTCTCCAGTTAGAAGGCCTGCATTCCTATCTCACTACATTCTAGGGCTGAGGTGAGCAAACTGCGGCTCACGAGCCACAGGCAGCTCTTTGGGTACATTCTGTCTCCAAAGTTTGCCGACCCCTGGAAGAGCCAATCCTGTCCCTCACAACAATTTAAAAATTATTTGAGAGCCATAAATATATTTTTACGTAATCACCATTATGTGAATCATATCCTTTAAAACTTTTATAAATGAAACTATAATAGTTTTATTTTCATTTTCAATTTTACTTCAGAGCCATATGTACACACCCAAAGAGCTGCATGTGGCTCTCTAGCCGAAGTTTGCCGACCCCTGGCAGCACTTCTGCCTCAAAAGTTTGCCAATCCCTGTTCTAGACTGTGGGTTGGCTATGGACAATTCCTTAACCTCCCGGCAGTTAGATTCCTCACCTATAAAACATAGTAATGGCTAACATTTAGTTAGCATTTTCTTTGTGATGAGCTCTTGTCCAGACAACTTTATAAATATTATCTCATTTTCTCCTCCAAGAATCAAGAGAAAGGTGTGCCCATTTCCTGGAAGTTGATTCAAGTTGATACTACTAACAAATGCCCAGGAACGGGGCAGGAACCAAGGCCCGTCTGAATCCAAGCCTTCTGTTTTTCTTACTTCTACACAAGTCACCTCCAGATCACACTGCAGATCAACAAACAAGGAGATTGATCTATTTCTAAAGCACTAGTCACTCTATTGCTTCTCAATTCTCTTACACCATCTCTCCCACTCAGCATCAAAATCAAGCTGCTTCAGATACCCTCCTGGGGAAAACACATTATTATCCTTATCATATAGTAATTAATACCCTTTTTTCTCCTGGCACCAATGCTCTCTCCCTCAGCATTTATTGCCCTTACTTCACAATTGAGCACTCAGTTATAAGCCCTATAAAATTATTCTTCTTAAATGTAAATTTTATGTTCCCCAAAGAGACCATTATCTCCTAGACCTAGAGGTCAGGAATCATATCTTACAGCATCCAACATTAGAAAAGCAGTCATTTGCAAAGTTTTTTTCTGTTTTTTGTTTTGTTTTGTTTTTTTTAAGAAGGTGAACTCTTTTCAAAAGTAACCTTAGTTGGAATTTCAGCTCCTCTGACTGAAAACTATTGAGTTGGTTAAACCTTAATCTTTTTAAGTCCAGAGGAAAATGTTGAGTTGCTGACATTCATTCAGTGAGCTAGTGGCCGGGGCAGAAGTTGAATCTCCATGACCTGATTCCCATCTAGTGGTTGCTTTGCTATGGAATTCCTGGGTCTCATCAGTCTCCCCTCAGTATCTCTGTCTTGGTCACAATCCAAAAGAAGAAAAGAGAAAAAAAAAAAAAAAAAAAAAAACTGGACCAAATGCCTTGAAACTGGAAACCCTGCAAGAGGGAGTGATGAAAGATATTGCAGGTAGGACCTGACTATCAGATTACCTTCTAGGATCCTCAAAGGGGGAAAACAGCATTATAATTACAAGTGACCCTCAGCTGCCATGTTGGCCAATCAAATTCTCTAGGAGCTCTGAGAAGTAAAGTCACTGCTCTTAATCACTTTCGTTCAGACTCATAATCTGTGTCACTATGGATCAAAGTCATTAGAACTATAAAGTCAAAAACATTTAATTTTTTCTTTTTTAATTTAGTGAGATGATACTTCAGAGACATTGCAGGAACAAATTCAGTGACACATTTATCTAGCATTTTTTGTTTTCTAATATTTTAATAACACTTTTCTGATAATAAAATATAATGTGGATTCATTGGATTGTATGTATTCCCTTTCATAGAAAATTCGGAAAATACATAAAGTATAAAGAAAAAGTATCAGGTATAGTCATCTACTCAAACAGATACTCTGTTTCCTGTTTATTTGGGGGACCATCCCTGTCTGTGTTTCTATGTGTTTGTGTATGTGTCTCTATATAATTTTTATTTATTATTTTAATTGGAAAATAGTATACATACCAGTTTGAATCTCATAATAGTATATGGTGAGAATTTTCCATTTACACTGTATAGTCATCTAAACATTATTTTAACATTCATTGTATTCCAACACATGGATATACTGTAATGTATTTAATAAAACTTCCATAAGTTCACATTTAGGCTGCTTTCAGTTCCTTTTGTTATAAATATAAATGGAAAAAAATGGCTAAAATAAAAATCGTAAGTAATTGTGACTGTTTCCTTGGAATAAGTTTCTATAAATAAATATTTCTAGGCCTTTTGATATATATACTGTCAAATTATCCCCCCAAATTGTTATCAACTTACATTTTTATCAGCAATGCATGAAGATGCCTATTTCTTGAACCATCTCCAGAAATGGATGATTGACATATATGTAAATGTATAATATATATCTATATAGCTACACACAGATAGTCAAATATATAAATGTAATATAACTAGTATCTAATTGCATTTTTTTGAATTACTCCTAAGCTTGAAATAATGTTTTCAAAGCATTGAATATAATATATGCTGTTGGTTACCTATACAAATGTGAATTTACACACACACAAACACACACACACACACACACACACACACACACACACACACAAACACACACCCCATTCTCTGTTCTTGAAAATGAAACACAAATTTTGTTTAGATGTAAGTTAGCCATGTACTATGAAGGAAGATGAGAATCTTGACTCAAGGTAATTCCATTTGCCTTTCTAAGGTATATTTTACTAGTAAGTATATTAAACAATTTTGGCCAATAAAACATGAAAACATATGCTGGGGATAGACTGCTGGTAAAGTTATCTTTGGTCTTAACAAAGAACTCTAGGGCAAAAATCTTTTATTTTCTGAGTTTGGGAAATGGTTAAGTCAGGATCTGATGCTTGGAGTTGCTTCAGCCATTTTGAGACCATAAAGGGAGCTAGGTTATTTCAAACTATCATGCCCCAAATAACAAAGTAAAAAGTTGGAGGCAGCCTGTGTCAGTGTCATGGAGCAGCTGAATTAACTAATTCTGGAAACAATGTCTCTCTAGACTTTTTGTTATGAGAGGGTACATTTATCATTTAAGCCAGTTGAGTCAAGCGGTTTTTCTTCTTTCAGCTAAAATCATCTGAATATACCTACATTGTCTCATGTTATCTTTTATCAACTCTGTGAGGATGTATAGAGGATACTGATGAAGAATGGTTTTCCAATTCATAAAGTAAAAAGTAGCATAGCCAAAGCTTGCAACCAGTAGAATTTATACACTAATTTATATACCAGATTTTAACCATGAGAATTTAAAGCTTTCATTCTGGCCCAAGAATGAGTAATGTATATTTTCAACTATCTCAGAGAAAGGAAACAAAATCCAAACACGTCTCACTATACTTTAGCAAAGTATAGAAATAGCTATACATATACATTTACCAAGTCTTTGCTATGGAAATGAAGAACCTAAGATAGCTTGCTGGGTTATTAAAGAGACATTTCCATTGATTGTGTTGACCCAAATGTAGACGTAAATGGGGCTGCAAGACGGGCCGTAAACCATGTTGTAAGTGCTAAAGAACCCTACTCAAACTCCTTGTTTAGGTGATTCTGAATACATGACTCCAACAACAGAGTGTACAGAAATAGTAACAAGCCTTTTATGATAACTTTGGGTCAAGGGCAACACCATGTTTAATAGGTTTGTGCACAAACACCCTGGGACATCTCCATCATGTATCCTAGTTGCTGCGCAGTAGCCAATAAGGTTCAGATCCTTTATGACATGTGCTGGAATAAAAAATGACTCTCCTGAAATGCAACAAAGAAGCCAAACACTGGACCAACCGTTCAGGCTTATTTTCATCCCAAAATCTCAAGGGAAATGTCCTTTGGCCCACGAACACACGGGTTGCCATGGAGATGTCCCAATTGTCTTTAGGACCCCTGAGGCATCCTAGATGTCATGTCAGAGTTGAAGATTCACGATCACCCCATGAGATCCCACATGCACAGGCATCCACAGGCTTTCTCTCTCCAAAGTCTTACACATCCCAGAGCAGAGACCTGGAGGCAGCACCCTTTCTCTAGGAACTGTCCAAGTCTCTGCTTTCAGTACCTCCTGACCCCATGTCTCCACAACCAGTTCCAGTGCACTCTTTTCTAGTCTACAACATATAGGGTGATTCTTCTTCCTTCTGATTGCCTTCTGATATTCTCTCCATTCTCCAAACTTCTCTGTTCTACAAAAACAGTGGCTCTTAACCTTGACTGCACATTAAAATCACCTGGACAAAACACTGAAGCCAGGTCACAACACTAGACCAAATGAAAATCAAAATCTCAATGGCTAGATCTCAGGCATCCACTTTTGTTTTGTTTTGTTTTGTTTTGTTATTGTTGTTCATTCATGACTTAAGTGATTCTAACCTAAGGTGGGGGTTGAGAACCTATGTGCTAAAGAATTACGATTTTGGAACCCTGCTTTTGGTACTGTCACATCCATCATCAAAAGTGGGAGCCAACTATCTATTTAAAATAAGGGAAGAAATAAAAGGATGTAGCAGCCAAACAAATCAGAACAATACGCAAAAGTCTCATAACGATCATCAAAGTTTTCAGTTAGGTTTTGAAATAGCCAAAGGTAATGTCTTATTTTGACTTTTCTTATTCAAAATATCAATAAATGTTTTCTGGTGTCTTCAATAAAAAAAAAAAGTAGTTCTGCTCTTTAAAGCAGAACTTAGTGTTTTTCACTAAAGTAAAAGTAGTCTACATGTTATATGCTTGGAAGATAAGGATCATCAGTGGTTAATTTACTGCCATGCTCTATCAAGGTGGAAGAATGTTCTAGTTTAGCTCCATACCATATGGTTCTACTCAATGAGAAAACATCAGGTGTATCATATCTGAAAGTGTTCTGAATTTCATCAACTTTAGCAAGAAAAAGCATTTTCCAGAAAACTAATCTAAAATTTCTAACAGCTAATTTGTACTCCTAAGTCTTTTACACTGTTGCCTAACCTCTTTCCATTACAGGTATTTAATTTAAACCATTAAATTAATAGACTACTATATCTAACTCTTTAAGCTTGCTTGGAGTATTTCAAACATATACTGACTTCAAGCTTTCACCCATGCCAATATCAATAAAATAAAAATCCTTTTAGCAAGGTAATAAAAATCACATGGGATAGTTGTTATATCACTTGTTCCTTTTATTTTTTACCTTCATGGGAAGTTTTTGGCATAAAAATGAATGCTTACCTATTACTGTCAACTACCTGTCTTACTGCAGCATACTTTTGTCATAAATCACAAGTATCTTCCTTTAAAGCTGCTTGAGTATCTAATGAAAACGTTGTATGAAAACTAACCACGGGAGTTTAAATGGAGATAAATGAAAGACAGAGGTCAATAAAGCAAGCATTGGGTGAGCATTCCAAAAACCAAAGGGTACAGAGAAAAGAGCCCCCACACCTCAATTTCAGAGACTCCTCAGTTTCAAAATTCAACAAAACAGGAAGAGCAATTCAGGGATCTCTTGCAGGAGAGAAAGTGATTTAGACTCACACGCAAATTCCAATGCCCCAAAATTCCCGAGTGTTAAACGTCAAATGTTTCAGATTTTACCTTTTCAAAGGCCAAGGGAAACTTTCTTACCAAAAAATACAGAGCCTCATATACAATACATGGCTATGGCAGGGAATCCCCAGCTCTCAGGGGTAATAATTAAGTTATAGCACATTTTTAAGTTCTAGATCATTGTTCTCAGTGTTGAGCCCTCAGAACTTGATTATCCCAAGAGATACGATTTTTTCACTTTTTGGCAAGAAAAAAAGGTAGGAAAAAGTTGGTTTCTTCTCTGTTTGATACAGTGCCTTCCTCTCTGGTGTCATGCTTGGCATTTACTGTCTCAGGAATGGTTTTTTTTGTGTTTTTTTTTGTGTGTGTGTGTGTTTTTTTTTCCTGAAAGGACCACCATTAGCTGCACAGACTTAGGAAAGGCTACGCTGGGGTTTCTTCTTTAGAACTTGCCAAGCACCAAGAACTACAGGGGGTTAAAAACCTAATATTCACCTAAACGCTACTGAGACTTGGAAGAGAGATTGATTTGGTAAATTTTAGAACATTTTTGATGGTGAATGAAAATTTGAATTTTCTCCTTTGAAGCTGTTGCCTCCTGAATCATGAACTCTCTGGGGCACAGAGGTCATTTGCCACTAATCTTGGTGGCCATATTTCCTAAAACTCATGACAGACAATAATTAGATATTGGATATAAGAATAAAATGATGAATGACTAAATGAGTGAATAAATCAATTATCCAATATATCAATGTATCACCAAAGCTGATATATCTTCTTTAACTCTAGGCTCACTAATTTTTTGGTCAAATGGAATTTTTTAATACGACCATTGACTTCGAAAAAGTGTCAGGCTAAACAACAGACAAAAAAATAAGGAAAACAATAACCTTGACATACTTCGAACACCAAAGAACAGTGGCAGCAGATGCCAATTGATTTGGGATCGACATCAGAATGATCTTTGGAAATAAGTAATGTTGATAATAAGGAATGCTGTGTCAGGAACTCAGGGAAAACAAAGGATACCTTCAGGCCTGTCAATTTCTCCCAGCAAATTGTCTTCTGGAAACGAAACATCTAAAAAGACACAGCAGCAGACATCTATTATACCCCTCATTTATTACCCAGGCAAATAATCACTTAGAGGAAGAAGTCTTTTTTGCCAATAAAGAAATAACAGAGATCAGTGGTGGGGGCCTACTCTATCTTGAAGAATCAAGAATACGTTTGGCCCAACAGGCTTATTTTCAGGAACCAAGGTAAATGTCAGACTTCCAGGCTACCACAAAAGTTAGTGTCTAATGGAGGTCCATGAATCTAATCTAGAGGAGAAATATTTGCAAGGAGAAGGCTTGTCTCTTAGCTCTCTTCATTCCCATCCACATCCCCCACTGTAAAAACCTAACGTAATCCAGCCACTGCATGCTAGCCAGCCCTGTAAACACCAATAGCTCCTTTTGGCTTGCAAAAAATACTCCAAACACTCCATCCTGGTAATTAAGCACATTTTTCTTATTGCATTTTGCTTGTACACCTCATAGCACTTAGTACAATGTGATTAATATCATAATTATTTTTTGAGATTAATTCTCCCATCACATTGTGAACTGCTGTTAAAATAAAGGTTATTTTAATCATCAACTCCTCATGTCAGAGGAAACAAAATTTGTTGAGAATCTATTAAGTGTCCGTCACTCTGGTATTATTAGCCCCATTCACCAAATGTGTCTGGCTCTCTACCCTTCTAGACAAAAGATAGGACTGCATTTCCTCATCCCCTTATAATTGGTTGGGGATTAGTGACTAGTTCTAGTTATGAGTGGAAAGAATATTTGTTACTCCGTGGTAATGGATGACACAAGACTCTTCAGGTTCTCTTTTCCCTGTCTTGGTTGCTAGTAATGCTCACTAGCGACTATTTTATTAACTTGTATCCAAAGTAATTATGATGAGCTGAGCACCAATGATAGACATATTGCATGAGCAGGAAATAAAATCTTGTATTTTAAAGTCAGTCATATTAGGGTTATTTGTTACTTCAGAACATCCCATCCTGATTGATACATGTGCCATCATAAATATTTTCACGTATATAACTTGATGTTTACAATAGGAGAGATGAGCAATATTTCATAAGTGAAATTTACAAAAATAAATAGTTAGCCCAAGGTCAAGTAGTTTTATTCAGTCCTTCATTCAGTAAATATCTACTGAGCATTGTTCTGTGCCAGGCTATTTTCTAAGTAGCCAAGATAGAGCAGTTAACAAAATGGAAAAGGTCCCTGCTCTCAAAGCTTATATTCTACTAGAAAGAGACAAATGTTTAAAAATAACATACAAATAATACAAACTTCAGATGGTGGTAAGTGACAGAGAATTAAAATCAAGTGATAAGGCCAAAAAAAATGGATTGGCTAATTATATTCATCAGAGAAAGTCTCTCTGAGCTGAACATTTTTAGGCTGAGATCTGAGTGACAAGAAAGAGCCAGTTATGCAGATATCAAGAGGAAAAATCTTCTAAGTAGGAGCAACAGCCTATGCAAAAGTCCTAAGGCAGAATAAGGGTGTTGAATGGATAGAAAGTCAAAGTCAGGGTGGTCATCTCATAACGAACAAGAATTGACGTGGTATAAGATAAAGTCAAAAAGGTAAAAAAGGAGAAAAGCCATATAGGTTTTTACATCAAAATAAGGAGTATGGCAGCCCCGGTTCGGGTCCCACATATGAAAGTTTGAACTGAAAATAAGAAGTATGGATGTGATTTTCTGTATAAAGGGACACCACCTCAGAGTTTTAAGTAGACGTGTATGATTTCTGTTTAAAAAGTTGGCTCTAGCTGCTATGTGGAAAGTGAGTTATAGTGGAACAACGCTGGAACAGAAAGTCCAGTGTGGGGACCACTGTAGGACCCTAGGAGATTGGTAAGTGTGGATATGGACAGAAGTAGACAGACTTCAGACACAGTGTGGAGAGCAGGGTCAACAAGACTAGGGCGGTGTATGGCCTGAAAGTGGAGGGGCACTGGAAGGAAAAAAAAAAATCAGGTTTAACCTCTAGCTTTCTGGCTCAAAAAAAAAACTGGGAAGATGATGTTTTTATTTGCTGAGATGGAGAAAACTGGAACAGGTGGAGTTTGCCAAGGTGAAAGGAAATCAAGAGTCTGTCACATATAATACCATGAAATGCCTATAACTATCTAGGTGTGGATTTCTAGTTGAATACATGATTCAGATGCTCAGGAGACAGAACTGGATAGAAATTCAGGGTTTACTGATGTCGAGTGCTGTTCAAGTCCTCAGATACAAGCAAGGCATCTAAAAAGAATAAATGGATGAACAGGATAAAGGGGTCCAGGGCAGTGATCTATGGCACTTGAACCTTTAAAATGTTGGCAGAGAAAAAGGAATTGCTAGGGATACTGGACGGGAGTGGCCAGTGAGAAAGAAGGAAAATCAGGAAATATAATGTCTCAAGAGTCAAGGAAAGATTGTGCTTAAAAGAGGAAGGCATGGTCATCTCTGCTAAATGGTGCTGAGAGGTCAGGGAAGATAAGAATATTAGATTTGGCAAAATGGGGTTCATGGGTGACCTTTATAAATGTAGTCTGTGCAGAACTGTGAGGATGGAAGCATTACAGGAGGGGGTGGAGGAGGGTATGAGGTGAGTGTATGTCAGTGAGGACAATCACCACAGACAAATTCAGTTGTTTTGCTGGGAATAGAAGCAGAAAAATGGAGCAGTGAATAGAAAGGAATCTGGGATCAAACGAAGATTTTTAAAAGAAAAAGATCTTCCTCCCAAGTCTATGATCTATAAAGTCCAAAGACCTCATCAAGACTTCTGCCTCTGAGGTCTCAACCTTCCATACACATGTACTTTTTGTTTTCCACCATGTTAACTTGCATTCAATGCTGGAAGCACTCAGGGTAAGTAGACGATGCTGAAGGTTTGAGGGTCATGAGGGAAACTGCCTTGCAAAACAATGACGACAACGAACCTCACATGAAATAACCCTAGGCTTAAAAGTTCCTTCAGTTATCCTTCCACTGGGTGGTCCTTTGCTGGCCCTCTGTCCTCCATTGCACGAAGCTTACTGCTCTCTGACTGATTCCTCTTTCTTCCCTCTTGTTTATTTCTCTTTTGTTCTAACTTTTCTGTTCCCTCTCAGACAAAATATACATAAACAAACAAGAGTGTGTGTGTGTGTGTGTATGTGAGTGTGTGTATGTGCGCGTGTGTGTGTGTGTAGATATTTTTCTGCAAAGCTGTATAACATTTTTGGAGATGGGGAGAGGAGTGCTTGGGCACCCACTAATACACATACCCTTGCCTTTTATTCCAAACACCACAGTTTCCTTTCTAAAAGTAATTCTGGAGCCATTCTTAGAATAATACATTTTCCAACTTGTCCCATATATAAACCATCAAACAGAGCACCTGTCCTTACTAGGCTTTCAACAAGAACCAGTGCTTGATTTCTTCTCTCAGTGAAAAAAATCAAAGTAGTGGTGGTATTCTGCTATCATTTCAACAAAGCCTTTCCACACAGCAGGACCTTAATTAAGTCTTATTGAGCTGCATGATGTGGTGCTGCTGTGTTGGGAGGATATCCGCTGATACCTTTTCTACGTTAGGATTACAATAAGTCAAGACCTCAATTTACTATTAAGAATGGAGAAATAGTCATCTATAACATCACAGATTTTTAGACTGTGTTTGTATATAGGTCCTAAAGAGTGTTGCTCCTTTAAAATGTTTAGATCTCGGGCAAGGGATTGAGAACATACTTGAAGTAATAATGTCTGCTTCCGTAACCTGGCAAAGAACATTGAAATACAAGCCCAGGAAGTGCAGAAAGTTCCAACCAAGATGATCCCAAATAGGCCCCACACCAAGACACATTATAGTGAAAATGGCAAGGGTTAAGGACAAAGACAGAATCCTTAAAGCAGCAAGGGAAAGGCAGCAAGTTACTTACAAGGGCACCCCTATAAGATTATCAGCCAACTTTTCTACAGAAAATTTGCAGGCCAGAAGGGAGTGGCAGGAGGTTTTCAAAGTGATGAAAAATAAAGGCCTACAACCCAGATTGCTTTATCCAGCAAGATTATCATTTAACATTGAAGGACACATAGGGCTGGCTGAGTGGCACGGTGGTTAAGTGCTGGTTTGGGATGCTGGTGCCCCGGTTCGGGTCCCACATGTGAGGGCCAGTGACACTGCCCTCAAAAAAAAATTAAATTAAATTAAATTAAATTGAAGGAGACGTAAAGAGCTTCCCAGAAAAGAACAAGCTAAGGGAATTCATTACCACCAAGCCAGCTTTGCAGGAAACATTAAAAGGGCTTCTTTAAGCAGAAGAGAAAAACAACCTAACTAAGGAAGACTAAGAATACAAATAACAAAATGGGTAACTACGCATCAATCAATAATCACATTAAATGTAAATGGATTAATGCTCCAATCAAAAGACATAGGGTGGCTGAATGGATAAGAAAGCAAGACCCCTGCATATGCTGTATACAAGAGACTCACCTCAGATCAAAAGACACATTCAGGCTGAAAGTAAAGGGATGGAGTAAAATATTTTATGCAAATGGAACTGAGAAAAAAGCTGGAGTAGTGCTACTTATATCAGATAAAATGGACTTTAAATTGTAGAATATAATAAAGGACAAAGAAGGGCACTTCATAATAATAAAGGAATCAATCCAACAAGAGGACATAACCCTAGTAAACATCTATGCACCTAACATAGGAGCTCCTAAATATATAAAACTGATATTGTCAGACTTAAAGACAGAGATCAACAGTAACACTATCATAGTAGGGGACTCCAACACCCCGCTGTCACCAATGGACAGATCCTCCAGACAGAAAATCAATGTGGAAACAGCGATCTTAAATGACACATTAGACCAGCTGGAATTAACTGATATTTTCAGATCATTTCACCCCAAAGCTACAGAATATACGATCTTCTCAAGTGCACATGGAACATTTTCCAAGACAGACCACATGTTAGGCCACAAAACAAGTCTCAACAAATTTAGGAAGATTGAAATCATTTCAAGTGTCTTCTCCACCACAATGCGATGAAACTAGAAATCAATTATAAGAAGAAATCCGGAAAGCTGACAAATAAATGGAGGCTAAATAACATGCTACTAAATAGCAAGTGGGTCACAAGTGAAATCAAGGAGGAAATCAAAAGATACCTCGAGACAAACAAAAATGAAAACATCACGACCCAAAATCTCTGGGATGCAGTGAAAGTAGTCCTAAGAGGGAACTTCATAGCAGTGCAGGCCTCCCTAAAGAAGAAAGAAAAATCTGAAATCAACAGGTCATCCTTACACCTCAGGGAACTGAAAAAGAACAGCAAAAAAAGCCCAAGGGGAGTGCAAGGAAGGAGATAATAAAGACCAGAGCAGAAATAAACAATATAGAGAAGAGAAAAACAATACAAAAGATCAATGAAACCAAGAGCTGGTTTTTTGAGAAGTTAAACAAAACTGACAAACCTCTAGCCAGGCTCATAAAAAAAAAAAAAAAAAAAAAAAAAAAAAAAAAGAGAGGACTCAAATTAGTAAAATCAGGAATGAAAGAGGTGAAATGACTACAGACATCACAGAAATACAAAAAATTTTAAGAAATTACTATGAGCAACTATATGCCAACAAATTTGACAATCTGGAAGAAATGAATAATTTTCTAGAAGCATACAACCTTCCAAAACTAACTCGAGAAGAAACGGAAAATCTAAATAGCCTGATTACTACCAAGGAAATTGAATCAGTAATTGACAAGCTCCCAAAAAACAAAAGCCCTGGACCAGACGGCTTCACACGTGAATTTTATCAAACATTCAAAAGAGAACTATCACCTATTCTTCTCAAACTATTCCAAAAAATCCAGATGGAGGGAAGGCTCCCAAATTCTTTCTATGAAGCTACTATCACCCTAGTTCCAAAAACAGATAAAGACAGCACAAAAAAGGAAAACTACAAGCCAATATCACTGATGAATATAGATGCAAAAATTCTCAATAAAATATTAGCAAACAGAATTCAGCAACGTATTAAGAAAATCACACATCATGATCAAGTGGGTTTCATCCCTAGTATGCAAGGCTGGTTTAACATCTGTATATCAGTTAAAATGTGATACACCACATCAACAAAATGAAGAATAAAAATCACATGGTCATATCAATAAATGCAGAAAAAGCATTTGACAAAATCCAACAGCCATTTGTGTTAAAAACCCTTAGCAAAGTGGGAATACAGAGATCATAGTTCAACATAATAAAGGCCATATATGATGGCTTACAGCTAACATCATACTCAATGGGGAAAAGCTAGAACCATTCCCCTTAAGATCAGGAACAAGACAAAGCTCTCCACTTTCTCCTGTTTTATTCAACATAGTTCTGGAAGTTCTAGCCACAGCAATCAGACAAGAAAAGAAATAAAAGTCATCCAAATTGGCAAGGAAGAAGTAAAATTGCCATTATATTCAGATGACATAATACTATATAGAGAGAACCCCAAAGACTCCATCAAAAACTATTGGAACTGATAGACTAATTCAGTAAGGTAGCAGGATACAAAATCAACATTCAGAAATCAGTTGCATTTGCATACACCAATAAGAAACTATCCAAAGGAGAAATTAAGAAAACAGTCCCATTTATAATTGCTTCAAGAACTATAAAGTTCATGGGAATACTTTTTTTTTCCTAAAGATTTTATTGGGGAATTGGGGGAGGGGAACAGCGTTGGTGAATCAGGGAAGGGGAACAGACAAGTTGCTGTCTTTTTCTTCCTCAGTCTAGTTGCAGAGGATGTTGCTTCACTGGCCCATGTTGGTATCATCATTGTGCTCTTCCGGGGTGAGGCAGATTGGTCGCCGGCCTCTGGATGTCGCTCACCACGGCTATTGGCAGCTCACGCTGGCTGCCGGCCACTCACTGTAGCCTATGGCAGCCCACTGCAGCCGGGGCTGCAGCCCACACCATCACCGGGGCTCGCACAGCCCAGCTCCAGGTGGAGCTGTGGTTAGCTGTAGAGGGCAGTGTCACTGCCCTCATATATGGGATCCGAACTGGGGCTGCCGGTATCCCAAAACCAGCTCTCAACCACTGCCCCACTCGGCCGGCCCCCTAGGAATAATTTTAATCAAAGAAGTAACAGATCTGTACTCAGAAAATTATAAGACACTGAAGAAAGAAATAAAAGAAGATACAAATAAATGGAAATACCTTCCATGCTCATGGATAGGAAGAATTAATATAGTTAAAATGTCCATACTGCCTAAAGCAATATATAGATTCAATGCAATTCCTATCAAACTACCAAGGGCATTTTTCACAGAAATAGAAAATATAATCCTAAAATTTATATGGAACAATAAAAGACCCTGAATAACCCCGGCAATCTTGAGAAATAAGAACAAAGTTGGGGGTATCACATTAGCAGACATTGAATCATACTATAAGCCTACAGTAATCAAAACAGTATGGAACTGGCATAAAAACAGGCACATAGATCAGTGCAACAGAACAGAGAGCCCAGAAATAAATTCATGCATATATGGACAGTTAATATATGACAATGGAAGCAAGAATTTATACTGGGGTAAAGATAGTCTATTTAATAAATGGTGCTGGGAAAATTGGACAGACACATGAAAAAAAAATGAAATTGGACCACCGCCTTACACCATATACAAGAACAAATTCAAAATGGATTAAAGACTTAAATGTAAGATCTGAAACCATAAAACTCCTAGAAGAAAATATAGGGAGTAAATTTGCAGACATTACCCTAAGCTATATTTTTACTGATACATCCCTGCAGGCAAGAGAACTAAAAGAAAAAAATGAATATATGGGATTATATCAAACTTAAAAGTTTTTTCACAGTGAAGGAAACCATCAATAAAACAAAAAGGAGGGCTGGCTGAGTGGCGCATTGGTTAAGAGCTGGTTTTGGGATGCCAGAGGCCCCGGTTCAGATCCCACATATGAGGGCCAGTGACACTGCCCTCTAAAGCTAACAACAGCTCCACCTGCAGCTGGGCTGTGTGAGCCCCGGCGATGGTGTAGGCTGCAGCCCCTGCTGCAGTGGGCTGCCATAGGCTACAGTGAGTGGCCAGCAGCCAGCGTTCGCGGCTGGCAGCCAGTATGAGCTGCAAATAGCCGCAGTGAGCGACATCCAGAGGCCGGCGACTGATCTGCCTCACCCGGGAAGAGCGCAATGATGATACCACCATGGGCCAGTGAAGCAACATCCTCCACAACTAGACTGAAGAACAAAAAGACAGCAACTTGTCTGTTCCCCTTCCCCGATTCCCCAATGCTGTTCCCCTCCCCCAATTCCCCAATAAAATCTTTTTTTAAAAAAAAAAAAGGAAGCCTACTGAATGGGAGAATATATTTGTCAACGACATATCTGATAAGGGGTTAATATCCAAAATTTATAAAACATTCATGTAACTCAACACCAAAAAAACAAACAACCCAATTAAAAAATGAGCAGAGGATATGAAGAGACATTTCTCTAAAGAGGACATACAGATGGCCAACAGGCATATGAAAAAATGTTCAACCTCACTGATCATTAGGGAAATGCAAATAAAAACACAATGAGATACCACCTCACTCCAGTCAGAATGGCTATCATCAATAAATCAACAAACAACAAGTGCTGGCAGGGCTGTGGGGAAAAGGGAACCCTGCTGCATTGTTAGTGGGATTGCAGATTGGTGCAGCCACTATGGAAGTCAGTATGGAGGTATCTCAAAACACTGGAAATGGAACTGCCTTTTTTGACCCAGAAATTCTACTCGTAGGTTTTTATCCTGAAAAACCCAAGACACTAATTTGAAAAAACATATGCACCCCTATGTTCATTGCAGCGCTATTTACAATAGCCAAGACTTGGAAACAATCGAAATGCCCATTGGTAGATGACTGGATTAAGAAACTGTGGTACATTTACACAATGGAGTATTGCACAGCTATAAAGAAGAAAGAAATCGTACCATTTGCAACAATATGGATGGACCTAGAGAACATTATGCTAAGTGAAATAAGTCAGTCAGAGAAAGACAAATACCATATGATCTCACTTACATGTGGAATCTAAAGAACTGAATAAGTGAGCAATGTAGACTCAGAGTACTTTTTTTTTTTTTTTCGTTTGAGGGCAGTGTCACTGGCCCTCATATGTGGGACCCAAACCGGGGCCACTGGCTTCCCAAGCCAGCACTTAACCACTGCGCCATTAGGCCAGCCCAATAAATGAACAATGTAAACAGAAATAGTCTTAGAGACACAGAGGATAAACTGATGAGGGCTAGATGGGATGGGGATGGGAGAAGAGGAAGGGACGAGGCAACATAAACTGATAACTACAATACTACCGCAGGGACAGAAGAGACAGTTTAGGGAATATAATCAATAAGGTTGTAAATATTTTTTTTAGGGGAACAGAATGATGCATGTCTTGTTAGGGAGACCACTTCATGGACCGTGTAGTGACCTGACCACTGCACTGTACATCTGAAGCTGTAGCTGAATTAATAAGATGTTGACTATAATTTAACACATATATAGTCATGGGATGTGGAATATAGTGTGGGGATGTAGTCAATGGAATTGTAATAGATATGCATGATATCAGGGGTGGGGGGACAGGAGAAGGGGGCGGATAGTCACTTTGTAAGGGGTGAAAAAGATAACTACTGCATTGTTTTGTACATCTGTAACTAATAATAATTTTTTTTAAAAAAGAAAAAAATGTTTACATCTCGGTATGCTATGTTTATGCAGCCTCTCTTTCTTCTCTAGGAATATATATGTAAAAGGAACTTTAGTTATAATACGTAAAAGATAGATAAATGAGATTTGGCCTTCCTTGGCCATCAGAAACCTGTAACAATCTGAGATCACCTGTGCCTTTGTTGAAGAACAATATCTTATAAAAAGCACAACAATCCATGGCGAACATATTTGGACATACAAACATGCTTCCCTAACTTTTGCAACTTTTTGCACTTCTGAAAAAGTTACTCAGGATAAAAGACATTAAGACAAAAGCGGCATTCCATTCTAAGTAAAGAATTCAGTGTTTATATGCCAATGTTATCAGGATAACAGGAAAAATGCAGGAATCAGGAAAATGTACAACATGACTAAAAATCTTGTGTTCAAGGGGCCTTTTCTTATAGGATTCAGATTGATCATTTAAAGATATTTGACCAACAGAAGACAGACTCAGAATCTTCTACCACCCTTAACCAGTTTATCATTCATGTCTCATATACATGATCGGGAGCATATTGGGACCCAAACCAAATGCCACAAAAAGCCAGCACTGCTCACACAAAGGCACCACCCACAGTCCCTGGAGTCTCTGTTTAGTACAAACAGCTGAGTGATATAAAGAGAAGAGGGAGTAACTGACAATTAGCATATCAATCCAAAATCTTGACTGGCTCCCATTTGCCCAATCCCTGCCTACCAGGTATCCCTCTTCTCCTTTAAATTTAAACTCTGTCTTTCCCAATGGAAGCAAAGTGCATTTCCTTATATACAAAAACATTTCATCATGAGGGAAGGAAAATAGTTGAAAATAGTTTGCTACCTTGTGGAGCCGATGTCTCTAAGTCCCTCAATGTTACTACAGGCAACTGGGACTTCAATTTCAAATCATGCACCCATGCATGCATGCTCACACACAAAGGCAGAAACACCAGGTGTGAAATTATATTATGTAAATAAAATTTCTTTTTTATTATCGCTTTTTTTCTCAAAAAGTAAGGGTAAAATAATGCAAGAGAAGAACTAATTAGGCAAAAATAGTACTTAGTACACTTGGAGCTAAATGTAGCAACACAGAGATAGCGCAGAGAAAGGCTGAATCAGAAAAGCACCATTGCTCCTTGATGCTCACCTGTACACGAGAAGTCATCCACGCGGATGTATCCTGGGACACAGTCACAGCGATACAACCCAGGTAGGTTGACACACACAGTATTGGCATGACAATAATGCATCTTAGCCGCACACTCATCAATATCTGAAGGAGGAAAAAAAAAAGAAGCAGCAGCTAAGTCAGGGTCAAGTCGAATGATTAAACCAGAGTGTAATCTTTTTCCAATGAAATTAAAAAAGGTGAATGCCCACTGAAACCAAGAGAAAAAAACAAGATGCATTATAAGCACAAAAGTTCAAGTGCAAATTCAGCTGGTGCTAAAAGTACTTCAAGAAAGATGCATGGTGCGATGCACTGTCAAAAAACCAGAGAAGTATGAAGACTAGATTTACTATTATTACTCTCTCACTATGGGGGGACCTTGATTTGCATGTCCAAAATCAAATAGGTATCTGTCTAGTGAGTGATACTAATTAATATTTATTAGGTATCCACTGTGCATGGCATAGCTGTTATGGGCAAGATCAAGGGAATCCTTCCCCCCTCTGTTTGTGTGTCTCGCTAACGCAGGATTTAACCCATCTGTTACAAAATGATGGTAGATGGGCCGGCCCGCTGGCTTAGGAAGCCAGCAGCCCCAGTTCGGTCCCACATATGAGGGCCAGCGACACTGCCCTCAAAAAAAAAACAAAAAAACAAAAAAACAAAATGATGGTAGAACCAGTTTCTCCCATGTTGTACGGTGAATACAGAGAGCAGCTGTTGTCTAATGCAAATTAGTGTCTTTCATCTCTTGACCTGGAGATCCATCCCAGGTGACAGAATGGGCTGATTCAACAAAAACGATCTTTTTCTCTTTAGAATGGAGGTCAGAGCATCACCTGCTTTCTCATAAAAGTTCATATATCATGATGAAAATAACCTACAACCTTAAATACAGGGTTTAGTCTTTTCTGGAGGTTGTTTTCAAAAATGGCTTTATGTCCATTATACTCAGGCTGCTTCTGTGTGATGGACAGGGGATCGGAGAGATAAAAAGACAGCATGGGAATCCAAGATAGGCAATGTGAGCTCTAGCTCTGATTACGCTGGCTGCTAGCCTGTGACTTGCATTTAACCATTCTGAGTCCCAGAATCCTCATCAGCTTGTCATAAAGGTCAGTTCTTGATGCTTTATATCTTTATATGACATTTACATAGTTTAATCCACACACAATTCCATGAGTAAAGTACAGCGCTACCCTCAGTTTAAAGTCTAGAAAATTGAGGCTTAGGGTAGTTAAACATCTGGCATGACATGATCCTGTTGGAACATGCTATACCCAGGACTTGAACTCAGAAGTCAGTCTCTGACTTACTCTGATTTATTTCATGAAACCACCCTGAAAATGATAACTGCTCAACTACAGTACCCTTTCTTCATGTACAGAGACCGAGAATAATAACTGCTATCTTGAGTCACTAGAAACCTCATTTATCTATTTATTTTAAAAGTAAAAGTAGATTGACTTATTTCTTAATAAAACGACTCTGAAAAACAGCAAAATCTCTTCAGTGTTCAACATCTGTCAACCTATAAATAAAAGTGGGTGTGAGGCAATTGAGGCCTTAGAAGAAGACTTACAGTTAACAAGACTTCCGTTAGTATGATATAAGAAGAAAACAGCAGAAAGTTGTGAAATAATTCATGCAATTAACAGAGCTCCACCTGCACAATACCATATGCTTCTCAAAGTGTTCCATGACCATGTATAATAAAAAGAAACAGGCAACGGGAATTAAGGTTACATTAAGCAAGGGTGCGGAGGGCGCACTCCCAGGAATTTGAGATAGGGCTGTAAGGGTGAAACTCAGGAAATCAATAATGAATGCAGTTAGGCTACTTAGCTAGTATGCAGTTCGATTCGCTTCATAGCTTGCTGTCTAGCCACTTGTAGTTGCGCTTAGTTTGCAGTTAGATACACCCTGAAATCCAGCTGTTTTCTTTGTTTCTCCCCTCACTGATTGACTTAAGAACTCTGTTTTTTTGTTCCCTTTCTCAAGACTACACATACCTTGTTAATCCATCTAATCAACAGAATCTTAACCTGAAAAGAGCCATTTCTTAATCCTCAGATGCCCACAGGACACAGGAATCCATTTGGCATCTACCATGCAGTTTTTACTGGTGACACATAAAGCCCCAGGCCAAGGTGGCCAAGTCCTGACACAACATTACTTTAAACCAGACCAGACACCAGGAAGCCATGTCAGTCCTTGGGCCTGCCTGCCTGACCCCCCTTTTCCTTTGTTCTTCTGTACCTATGAAACCTTTTGACCAGTCTAGGAACAGGGGATGGCCTTTGGACAGGAGTCTGCCCTCACCCAAGAATGCCAGCATTCTGAATAAACCTGCCATTCTTTCCACCAAACTTGTCTCTGAAGTTTTAAATTTTTTCAAGCATCAGGCAGCTGGACTTTAGCACGGTATCAAAACAGTCACTGTAGATGTAGTTCAGATCTTTTTGGAAGTCAGGGCATTAGAATTCCTTAACAAGTTGGCTCTGGCATTGTTTAAACATTTTGCTTCACAGAAGAGTAGATATCATGAAAGTCAATGGAAAAAGTGTTTCAGGAAAGGAGCAATGATCATGTCTGTCACCTGCTGCTAAGAAGCTGAATAAGATAAAGACAAAACTAACCATTGCATTTGGCAGTTCACTGCTATCTTGGACCTAATAAGACTAGTTTGGGGAAAGCGGCAGGACAAAATTTGACTGGAGTCCATTAAAGAGAGGATGGAATGTGACGGAGTAGAAACAGAAAAACAAGGCAAACCTTTTGAGATATTTTCCAGTAAAGAAAGATGGGGTCGTAGCTCTAGGAAGCCATTGCGATGACAGTCTTGTTGAAAGATGGGAAATATCACAGCAGGTTTGCATAGTGCTGGGAATGATTCAATCTGAGTGAAGAAAAATGGTGCTGTAGAAGGCAGAGCAGATCACTGCAGGAGCAAAGTCCCGGAGGAGGCAAAGGGAGCTGGACTCCAGTGCACAAATGGAGCAAAGCATCTTTACAACAAGAATGAAGCCAAAAGATCAGGGAAGAGGTGGAGCTAGGTTGGCATGTTTGGTGGTGGGAAGTGAAGTAATTCTCCTTTGCTCCTTTTTCTTTTCTCAATGAAATGAGGGCAATATCTGAGGAGGGGACAGAGGTATTGGATGTTTAAAGAGTAGGGAGAAGGTATTGGACAATCATTTTGGAAAGAGGAAAAGAGGATTTAATAGGGTGTGTAGAAGGGTGGCTGAGGAGCCACCTGTGATTTTTGGTTGTGAATGGTAAGTGAGAGCAGTCAGTGCAGCCATATACTTTTCTCCCATCTTATTCACTTCTTTGGGGCAAGTGCAGAGTAACTGGAATGTCCAGGGTAACCAGAGATGAGTTTTTAGGCAAATACAATGAGTAAAAAGAGACACATGGGAACTTAGGGTGTAAGAAAAGATGTGATGATAATGAGGTGCCAAGGAACCTCAACTATGAAGGAGAGAAGTGAGGGCATGAAGAAGGAGGTAAGGAGTTGGAATGAAGTGGACATTGTGGTAGACTCTGGGCTACACTGCCTAGACATCTCTTCAGAACTAAAGAACTTAATCCCTCAGCAAAGGGGAGTACTTACTGCCTGCTAATGCTCTACAGCTATTACAGTGTTTTAGGGTAATTGTCTTTGGCTGAAGAGAGATGCCTCACCCACTGTTACACTTTCATCTTGACAACCTACAATAAAGACTCGCTCTCTTTTATACCAATTTGAGATGATTCTAAAGGACTATCCCAGGTTCAGAGTACTCAGTGAGACTGAGCTAACTCTTCCATCTACCCATCCTGTCTCCTTCCCTGCCCCCATAGGTGTTTATACCTACAGCACTCTCTGATAAACTTCCTTGCATGTCAGTCTCCATCTCAGAGCTTGCTTCCTGGGGAACTCCAACTTCAGCAGCAATCCTGTAGATGGCAAGAATTATTACAGTGGGTGGTGCTGGAGTGCATGAGCTGGAAAACTAGAGGATGGCGCCATACAGCGGCATACTTGACATTAAGATTCTGGAGGTGGTTTAGTTATTGTTGATTACAAGGTCTTTTGTATGAGTACAGAGGAGAGGAAGAGTAAATCATTGTGAGAGGTTGGGCACACCAAGAGAAACCAGGTACTGGAGGGAGTTATTGGCACTAGTGTTATTCATCAAGTATTACCAGTTTTTTTCCTTCTGGGCACATATCAACTGTCCTGCCGATCCTCTTCGAAGTTAAATATGACCATATGACTTGAGCATGAGCATTTATTAGCCTTCTACTAAATCCTGAGGAAGAGTGATGAACAAAACGCCACCATGAACCTCAAAACATTGGGCAAAACTTGGAAAGTTCTACCAAGAATGTAAGTGTAAGACCTTTTAACAGGGACTTGGCCTACTCTTAGAAGGTCAGACAAGGATTCTCTATGGAAGTAATGCTTCATTTGAGATCTGAAGCAGATGTGAAACAGGTAAAGAGGGAGAGGAATCACATACCAGACAGAGAAGAATGTTTGCGAAGCATTAATTAGAGGAAGGAGTTTTGCCTATTTAAAGCAAAACTAGAATGATAAGCTGGGGCCATATCCTGGGCCTGGTAGGTAGGCCACGGGAAGGAGTCTGGACTTGAGACAGAGTAGTGACACAATCCAATTTTGTTTTTAGCATATCACTCAACTGTAGTGAAGAGAATGGATTGGAGCAGGGCATGCTGAAGTTGAAAGCATGTTGGTATTTCACAGAGATACAGCCACACTGAACTCCATCTGATTCTGCTGGGATGCCCAACCATTCTTTAAGATGAGAAACAAGTCAGGACTTGCCTTAGAGGCAATTCAGTCTTCAGCCGATGGGCCACAGCTGCTAAGCAAGCTGCTGACTACAGTGCACGTTTCCCCGTCATGGACCCCTGTCAGTTCCCCCAGAGGGAAAGCCCTGGCTCACTTCTCTTAGGCCACGCAATAACTGCTGAGATGTGTCTGCCTCATCTAGATTTGAAGGACTTACTTGACTATAACAGGCTTATTTTAATTCTAATAGCCAAGCCATTTCCTTGTTTCATTGGATTCTAAGGTCTTGAATAAAAATATTTTCAAAAACTGGAGAAGAGGATGGTGAGAAAAACCCCAGTGAGAATTTCTCAGATTTATCCAACTCTTGCTCTTTACAAGTCGCCCAGAAGCCCCTGGCCTTATATCTGTGGTACTCTATCAATATGTCTTTGAGTAGGCTTTGTCTTCACTTCATCCCTGGTAATTTCAGCCCTTGCCTATCTGATAATTTCCTGGTGGTGGTCCAGAAAAAAGGACAGCACCAAAATAAAGCAGGAAAGTTGACAAATGTACCAGAAAATTAAACTGTCACAGCCTTATCTTTGTTGCTTATCCCCCATCGTGCAACCACCAGATATAAAAACTACTTCCTGGTATAAATGACGGGGAGGGGAGAAAGAAATTAAAGTGTTTGAATTCATCCAGCTGGGTCCCTGACGACAAAATGGTGGAAGAAAGAAAGAAAGAAGCTGACAACCACCCTAGTTTCTGGATGGGGGTGGTGAATGGAGAGACAACACATTTGCCAGAAGAAAGATTGCCTCTCCATCCTCAGGGAAAGGCACAACCCTGCAGACAGTCTCAATAGGACTCAAGAGTGCTTCAAAATCAAAACTGATTATAGAGAGAATCAAAACAGAATTAACATCTTCAGAGAACTGGCAAATCCTGAGAAAACAATAAAAAAAAAAACACCTGATATTTTAAAAATGAGTCTAAGACAATCTTTTTGCTCACAGACAAAATGTTCTGAAAGGTAATGAATAATAATAACAACAACAACAAAAACAGAACTCCCTAATGAAAGGATAAGCTGATGCTTAGCGAGAGAAATTGAGTGGGCCCAAAGCAATAAGGATTTTAGAACTACAGGCCTGAGAAACCATCTGACCTTTGCCTAGGTGAGGATGGTACTAGCAGATTCTCTCTCTCTCTCTCTCTGGCAATGGTTTCTCCCATGGACATATTCACCCAAAATCCAGGAGGCAAGAAAAGGCTAAGCCTGAGGCTGAACCTCAATGTAAAAGTTCAACACTCAAGTTGAGGCTCAAGCTAAAAGTCTGAATCAATCTAGGAAGCTTTCCTAAGAACTATAAGTACCATGACATCTGCTGGAAGGCACGTGACAGCTACTGAAAGGATAAATAGATTCAAAAAAAGAAAAAAATCAATAGGCACAGGGTGACACCAAGATGAATAAGAGGCTAGTAGTATCAGAGGGTGCCAAAAAAACATATACACATTTTAAGAAAGGAAAAAACTGTACTAAAATTGTAAGATTCAATATATACCAATGACAAAAGATGAACACAAGTCATGTATATACATGTTTTTGGTACCCCCAGTATAACCTCATAGGATAAAACTAGAAACAGCCCCTAGCACCTGGTCAATAATAAAAATCCAGACACTATGCTAGGTACTCTATAGATAGCATCTCATCCCTCCACTTATTCCTCTTGACTCCTGTAGGAGGTAGGTATTCCCATGTCATGATGACAACCTGAGGCTCAAAGATTATTAGGTCATTTGCCCAAGGCACAAAGTTAATAAACCTAAGAGCCTGGGTTTGAATCCGCACAGTCAGAACTCAAAGTTGGCATTGTTTTCTCTGTGCCAGTTCCAGCCCTCAAAATGTTTTCATCTTATGATTGTTAGATACATACAATGCTGCTACAGAGTACATAAAAACAAGTATTGGGTCATTGGGAAAGTCATGACGTATTTTTCTGTTTTTCAATGCAAAAATGCGTCCTGACTTTCCCGACGACCCAAAAGATCAAATTCTGTGTCCATGTGCAATGCTGTTCACTACATTTGTTCTGATATTGCACTCTGTTAAACAGCAATGCTAGGCCATGCACCACTGCTTCTTTGCTCTTTTAAATCAATCCTAACACTTTCACACCTTAGGCTCCAGTGACCCAGCACCCCAAAACTGGTAGCAGCATTCTGCTGCCAGCTGGAACCCACAGCTTAGGCTAGTCTCTACTCCAGTTGTTGAAGACTATCAAGTGCCTCCCACTGGAACACAGACTAGATGGAAAAAAAAAAGGCCTGGGTTTGTTTTTATTAAATATTGTTAGAGAAACACCTATAAATACACCCACTGCAGCATATATCAGCTCAAGTAAATGGGGCACAAATTGTGATTGATTCATATAGATCGTTTGTCACCTTTGAAATATTAGAGCTCATCTTCTGATGGTCTTTTGAGGTAATAAAAATACAAGATTTATGTCCCTCCCCAGGATGGTGAAGTAGTTTGCTTTTGTTTTTAAGAGGTATACTTATGGACTTTAAAATGAAACTTGATGTGGCATAATGATCCTTCATGTATCGCCTACCTCTATCTGCATAAAGAATTCAGAGCATGCCCAGACCCGAATTTGGCTTCAACATCATTAAATTAGGCACAGGGTCTGGTAGCAGGAGAGAAGCCAATGCAAAGCATTTCCTTTTTTTTTTTTTTTAAAGATTTTATTGGGGAATTGGGGGAGGAGAACAGACAAGTTGCTGTCTTTTTGTTCTTCAGTCTAGTTGCGGAGGACGTTGCTTCACTGGCCCATGTTGGTATCGTCATTGTGCTCTTCCCGGATGAGGCAGATCAGTCGCCCGGCTTCTGGATGGTCGCTCACTGCAGCTATTGGCAACTCACACTGGCTGCCAGCCGCTCACGCTGGCTGCTGGCCACTCACTGTAGCCTATGGCAGCTCATTGCAGCAGGGGCTGCAGCCTATACCATCGCCAGGGCTCGCACAGCCCAGCTCCAGGTGGAGCTGTTGTTAGCTGTAGAGGGCAGTGTCACTGGCCCTCATATGTGGGATCCGAACCGGGGCCGCTGGTATCCCCAAACCAGCTCTTAACCAATGCGCCACTCGGCCGGCCCAGAAGCATTTTCTTAATAAAATGGTGTCACCTACTCAGGCTCGTTTATAAGAATTTCCTAGAAAAAGGCAATGGAGGGAGGAGAGGACCAGGAAGGTGGGGGTGGGGGTGGAGAAGGCATACCCCACTCCCTGTGCATATTTAAAAAGGAGACAGAATAGGGAAAGTGGACCCGTATTTATTGAGACAAGCACTATGTGCATCTCATCTCTTTGTTCTCAATTATCCCGTGGTCGGGCATCAGAAACTCCATGTGGAATATCTAGAATTTCAACCCAGGCCTGTGACTCCAAGCATACTGGCTCCACACTGACTGTTGGACCAGGAGCACTGGATTGACAGTCAAGAATCAACTTGTATGCCTAATGTTTCCATTGGCTAACAGCAGCTGTAGGCAAGTCACTTCTCAAGACATTGGTTTTTCCATCTATGAAGTGAGGGAGCTGAACCGGACAGCATGTAAATAACCCCAGATTCTAAGGTTCTTGACACATCTAAGTTTTTCTGTCCTCTCATCACAAAGGCCTGCCTTCGAAGCAGTTTCTCTCAGGCAATTCCCTCCCCTCCTGTTTTAAGGAGCACAACGACGATCCAAATGACTTTCCCAAGACACAGGTTCCTGGAAAATACAATAAAGGGGGTCTGAGTCTTCACACTATTGTTTGATATCTGCATCCACTGAGTTGGCATCTCCCCTGAAAATGAAGAGTAGCTAAGTACGAGCAAACAGATATTCACACAAAGGCATGGATGTGGGCAAGTTCTCCATGGACTAGTAAAACAAATTGCAGAGCAATCCTACCATCCTTTAACCTCCTGACTGCAGAACTCACAACTTATAAAAAATGGTGGCATTGGCCAGTCTTTTGTTATATTGGAGCTCTTGATATTTTCCACCTGTAGTCATACTGGATATTTTTGAAGTCAGGACCTATATGATCTCTGATTCGCACTTATAAAAATCCAGCGACACAGGCAAGATGTGGATTAATTATGCCCTTTTTCATATGAGAAAATAGTGGCCCAGAGAAGACAGAGGCCCAAAGGTACATAGTGATTATTGACCTGGTAATAGACTCAAGATCTTCTAGCTCTGGAATTAGTGCTTTATCCAATGTTTTGTGCTTCTCTACAATTATAGCTTCCTTCCTAGAGCAAGGGAAGAAAAATCAAATGCCTATGGAATCTAGGAATATAAACTAAATGCCTACAGAAACCAGGTAGAAGATGTACATGCAAAATATGTCTCTTCCACAAATAAATAATGTGTCTCTTATTTTTCTTAAAACCCTTCCTTGCCTCCTCCCCATCCCCTTCCAAGAGCAAAGGAATGGTTCTCTCTTCTAAGGGAAAAAAACACAGTACAAAGCCAATGATGCCTGGAAAGTGACAAGAAACCTCAGCAGCAGAAAGAAAATAGAAAGAGCTTATACTGTAGAAAACTACATCTCTAGTCAAATCGTGCCATGAAGAAGTAATAAATGACATTACTTACACAGCATTTACGATGTGCTAGGCATAGTTTTAAGTGTTTTACATGTATTAACTTATTTAATACTCACAATAACTCTATGAGGTATATATTACATATAATCATCTTTACAGGTGAGAAATTAGAGACATAGAAATGTGTGGTAAATTGTCTACGGTCATATAGCTAGGAGGCGTAACTGGGCTTCCAGGATATGATTTCAGGCAGCACGGCTCCAAAGTCTGCACTTCTCTCCCCATAGTATTGCCTCTCAGGAATTGTGACCTAGATCTCTGATCTTTCCAGAGAAGGTGCATAGCCTAACATTAATTTAAATTTTAAAAAATATTGGCTCCATTTTTGTCAAACATTTTGAACCAAGCAAAACATATCTGCCTATCTGTTTCAATCCATGGATGTCTGTGCCTTAAAACACGTTATTACAACTAGCTTTAGTGGGCAAAGAAAGAGAAAGAGAGAAGGGAGAGGAGGGGAGAGGTGGGGAGGAAAGAAGAGGAGGGAAAAGGACCAGAAGGGAAGAAGGGAAGATAAGAAAAGAGAAGCAAAAAGAAACAAATGATAAAACTACCTAGGGAGGTGCCTATATAACTTCTATGGAATTAATTGTGCCTCTCCCTCCCCGCACCTTGCCAAAAAACAATTCATATGTTAAAGCCCTAATCTCCAGTGTGATGCTATTTGGGTCCTTTGGGGGGTAATTATGTTTAGATGACATCATGAGTGGCACCCTCATGATGAGATCCATGCTCTCACAAGAAGAGACACCACAGAGCTTGCTCTTGCTTTCTCTCTGCCTTGTAAGGACACAGGGAGAAGACAACACTCTGCAATCCAGGAAGATGATTGCTTTCCCAAGAGCCCAGTAATGCTGGCACCCCTGATCTCAGACTTTCAGCCTCCAGAATTGTGAGTAAATACATTTCTGTTGTTTAAGCCATGCAATCTACAGTATTTTGTTAGGGCAGCTCAAGCTGTCTAATATAATAACCCTTTAAATTTCTCAGTTGCTTGGTGAAGTGGGCTTTTACATCATCTTCTAAGATATATGCTAAACAAACATGTTTCCTGACAGATCAGATATTTGCACATTAAAAACTCAAATAACCTGGCTGGCCGAGTTGGTTAAGAGCTCGCTCAAGAGTGCGAGCTGAGCTCTGAGCAATGGCGGTTTGATGCCAGCCCGAGCTGAGTTGCCGTTGAGCTGCCAAAAGGTAGCAGGATGGCTCAGCTAAAAAACAAACAAACAAAAAACCTCAAATAATCTTTTCGTCATTCTATGCATAGTAGAGAAGTCTCCTTAGAGAGGGTTAAAGACACCATGAGGTAGAAGTTAGATTATTCGATTTCTGACATTTTAAAAGTATTTTCCATATATAACTAGGTCAGATATTTGGGAATTCATGCTGTCTTTTTCCTCTTTTTGGGCTCAATTTCAGAATCAGATAGTATTTTCATAAAGCAACACATCTTTGAGCCATTGAAAATCACAGCATACCAATTTCTAGCTGACATTGAAAAACCATCATAAGATACCACACTATGATTTTCTTCCCAGCGCAGCGTGTCTGACCTTTGAGAGTATACATAAACTAATGCTGAGTGTATCTGCAAGGAAAGTGGGATGCTGAGTGAAGGTGATTAATACAATTCTAGCCTCAGGCTGTGCCCCAGCCTATCTGAATCCACCATTATCTGCACTCTTCTTCAGCCAGTGGTACCAACAAAATCAGTGATTGCCTCCAAAACGGTCTAAGGTTTCCTCACGAGTTGTAAGTTGGACTAATCAAAGAGCACACTGGAAGTGTAGAAGCTACAATGGTGTTTTGTCTTCCCTAAAATTGGGAAAGGAAATTCAAAAGGTATTGAGACACTGCTGGGTTCCGCAGGAAGTCAAGATTCCAAAGGTGAGTCAGTGGGTCATGGTCTTTGCCTTCTGACTTTTTTGCGAAGTGAAAAAAGCCAGACCATACAGAACCTGGATGATCCAGCAGACAGGCAGTCACATCTACATCAGCCGTGTTAGCATATCCAAGTTCTACTAGAGAAAGTAGTGACTAACTCCAACAAAAGGCGCTGGCAAAGAGTTCACCCAGATTTTTGTTTTGAGTCTAGAGAAAGCAAGAAAGATACCTTCATAAAATGTAGATGGCCTTCCCTTATTACTTTGATTGAACTGGGCAGCAATTCTTTTTTTCACCAGCTTCATTGAGATATAATTGACAAGTAGTAATATTGTGTAAGTTTAAGGTATACAACGTGTTAATATGCTGTGCCTATATACTGCAAAATGGTTACCACCATAGCCTTAGCTAATGCCTCCAACGCATCACATAACTACCATTCATTTTTTTTGTGGTGAAAAGATTTAAGATCTACTCTCTTAGCAACTTTTAAATATATAATACAGTATTAACTATAATCAGAATTAATTCATATTATAACTGAAAGTGTGTACTCTGACAATCAATAGGTGAATGCATAAATAAGATGTGGTGTGTGTGTGTGTGTGTGTGTAATATTCCACTGTGTATAATATAATACACACACGCTGGAATATTATTCAGTTATAAGAAAGAAGGGTATCCTACCATTTGCAACAATATGGATGGACCTTGAGGGCATTATGCTAAGTGAAATAAATCAGACAGAGAGAGATAAATATTATATGATACCACTTACATATAGAATCTAAAACAAACAAACAAACAAACAAAGGAAGATTGGTGGACTGGAAGGTGAGGAAAATGGGGAGAGGTTGGACAGCTCTTCTTTTGCTTTACAAAAAGAAAGGAAAGCCAGCTGAGAGTGAATGAGATGGGACAGTGCATTACCAGTGAAGCCATGTATATTCTCTTTGTATCAGTTACAACTATTCACAGTGATCATAGGTAGCATTTACTGATCACTACTTTGTTCCAAGCATAGTTTTGAGCACTTTCCATGTATTAATTCATTACATTTTCACAAGTACCATACAAGTAGGTATATAGTAATATTTTTATTTTATGGATCCACAAGAGGTTAACCAGCTGGAAAGTGACTTCAGGGAATTTTTAACTTGTGGTATCTGCTTGATTCTGCTTCTCTGCAAGGCCACCTTAGTTTCCCCCTTTTTAATAATATCTACTTTCCTAATTAAATTGCAATTTTCTGTAGTCACTTGGTCATATTATTCATTCACCACTTTCCCCATGTGGTCAAAATAAAGTACACAGTCTTTAGTCTATTAAAAAATAAATAATTTGTTGCTGGAAGTTTAGATCTGATTCACTACAGCATCAAGTTAACCAATAATTAAATACCAGACTCCAAAATAAACTAACAGGGGCCTATGGACCTATGAGCAGGTAGTGAATGAATACAAGTTGGGTTCAAGAAAACTAGACTCTGTCTTCCAGTACCTGTATGATGAATGATGATCACCTGAATGTACACAGGAAGTAAGCTCCTTCTGTGTGTGTTTCACTGCGTGGAGAGATTCCTTAGATAAAATAATCGTCTTAAGGGCTGGCCGAGTGGCGCATTGGTTAAGAGCTGGTTTGGGGATGCCAGCGGCCCTGGTTCGGATTCCACATATGAGGGCCAGTGACACTGCCCTCCACAGCTCCACCTGGAGCTGGGCTGTGCCAGCCCCGGCGACATTGTAGGGTAGCCATGGGCTGCCATAGGCTTCAGTGAGTGGCCGGCAGCCAGCGGGAGCTGCCAATAGCCGCGGTGAGCGACCATCCAGAGGCCGGCGATGGATCTGCCTCATCCGGGAAGAGCGCAGTGACGATACCAACATGGGCCAGTGAAGCAACATCCTCCACAACTAGACTGAAGAACAAAAAGACAGCAACTTGTCTGTTCCCCTTCCCCGATTCCCCAATGCTGTTCCCCTCCCCCAATTCCCAATAAAAAAATAAAATAATAATAATAATCGTCTTGAAATAAAATCACCATTATTCCCAATTCCAGCTTCTTACACATCTGACTGAATCCATGTACTCTAATATGAAAACTCAAGCCATAAATCGTGTAATCTGGTCCTTAAAAATCATCCAGTTATAACTCGTATGCACTGCAATTGTTGCAAAAATATAAAAATGAACAGATGGGGAGAAAACAGAAACAAAATAAACACAGCAAAATGACTCATAACCCATTTTCCTCTGAAAATACAATCCAACAGTAGGATGAACACCAGCATATAAAAGGTAAGAAAAGGAAGAGAATATGGTTTCCAAATAGTCCACTGGGTTTTAAACTATTTTTAAACAGAAGAGCTCTTTAAAAAATATTAGCAGCTAACACTTGCATAGCACTTTCTAAGACCAGGTGCTGTCCTACATACTGAGGGTGCCAAAAATACATACACATTTTAAGAGATGTTATTTATGTATTACTTTTGCAAAGTTGAATTGAATTATGGTGGCAATGTGTAGTATGACGTTTGCTCAAAAGATGGCATTAATTGAATGAACTCTAGGGTCATTCATTGTATTATAATTTTAATATAGTTTTTTCCTTTCTTAAAATGTGTATACAGTTTTTGGCACCCTCTGTACATTAACTTATTTATTTATTTTGAAAAGATTTTATTGGGGAATTGGGGGTGGGGAACAGCATTGGCTGAACCGGGGAAGGGGAAGAGAGAAGTTGCTGCCCCCTTGCTCCTCAGTCTAGCTGTGGAGGATATTGTTTCACTGGCCCATGTTGGTATCGTCATTGTAGTCTTCCCGGGCAAGGCAGATGGGTCACCAGCCTCTGGACTGCAGCTCATGGCGGCCATTGGAAGCTCACACCAGCTGCCGGCCGCTCACACTTGCTGCCAGACACTCACTGTAGCTTATGGCAGCCCACTGCAGCAGGCTTGCAGCCTATACCATCACCGGTGATTCACAGCAGCCCAGCTTGAGGTGGTGCCATTCACCATCCTAGCTGTAGAGGGCGCGGCATCACTGGCCCTCATGTGGGATCCGAACCAGGGCCCTGCTGCTCAGAGCTGGCATGCCAAGCCAGCTCTTAACCAACACGCCACTTGGCCAGCCCTACATCAACTTATTTAATTCTCATAATAACTCTTTGAAGTAGGAATTGTTTTTTAGCATCTCATGTTTACAGATGAGGACATTGAAGCATGGAGGCTAAGCAATTTGCCCAAGGTCACATAACAAGTGAGGAGCAGAGCGAGAGCTGAAGTCCAAGCAGACCTGGCTCATGGCGGGGAGGGGTAGCTCTCCTCTCCACACATGCACTCCACCAAAGCGACATCACCTGCAGGGGGTTGAGCACCTGGCACTGAGGGGAGCAAACAAGATCTCAGATATTATACAAAGTTTGTGATTCTCCAAAGGACCACAGTACATGAACATAGTGTACCTGTGGTATTCAAATTTCATGGGATGTAATCAGAAAAAAATGTCTAAAAGGTACCTTAGAGGGGTGATGATGAAAAAGAAATTAAGAAACATTGCTCTATACTGAACTGCCTCTGTTTGGAATAACATCTGACGTGGAAGCCCAGTACATAAAATAGAACTAAGCAGAGGCTCTGATTAAAAAAAAAAAGTCTCAGGCTGGTTGGGATGAAGAGGAAAAAGAGCCATCCACATTCAGCTAGTGTGAACAATGCTGCGGTGAATCCTGGTGTGTGGACAAGTATCTGTGCAAGGCCCTGCTTTCAGGCGCTTGAGGCAGAACTCAGACAGTGGGATGGCAGAGCCACTGGTCATTCTATACTTAGAGTTTTATTGGTTTTGTTTGTTTGTTTGTTTGTTTTATTAGTTTCAGGTGTACAAAACAATGCTTAGATTTTTGATGAACCACCAAACTGTTTTCTAATTCGGCTGTAAATGGGAGGTTCCCTGAGGCTGGGAGGAGGAATGGTCAGTTAATGTTTAATGGTTCCAAGGTTTCTGTGGGGTGAGGAAAGAGTTTTGGAAATAGTGGTGATGATGGCACAACATCGTGACTATAATTAATACCACTAAATTGTATACTTACAAATGGCTAAAATGGCAAATTTCAGGTTATATACAGAGGGTGCCAAAAAAATGCATACACACTGTCAGACAGGAAAAAACTGTATTAAAATTATGCTGATAGTAACCACTTTGAGCACCTCTTATAATTGTAGAAGTCAAACGTAACTTGTATTCATCTTTCCTTATCGATATATATTGAATATTACAATTTTAATACAGTTTCTTTTCTCCTTTCTTAAAATGTGTATACATGTTTTTGGCACCCTCTGTATTTTACCACAATTTGGAAAATAATGTAATATATCAATAACCATTGATTTGTACAATTTAAATCTGTGAATCATGTGGACCATGAATTATATGTCAATAAAGCTGTTTTTCTTTTTAAACAAAGGAGGTGGGGAGATAAGGAGAGAGCAATCCCAAGCCTGTATTCCTCTTTCCTGAGGGAAGAAAACAGGTATGTCCGTGAGAAGGTGAGTGTCACATAGCTAGGAAAACATGGCAGGCCTCAGTTCAAATCCCAGTTTTGCTACTGATTAGTATTACTCTGGGAAAGTTACCTTATGTTTCTGAACTTGGGTTTCCATCTCTGAGGAGGCCAGGGCTGGGGAGACTCGGTGAGACAGCACCCATTACGCACGTGCACCTCACACAGTGGCTCAGGTGTCAGGAAATGTCTAGAGCGGTTTCTCCTCACTCTTTTGCTTCAAGGGCAGCCATTCTTGACAGGTTGCCAGGCCTTACTCACCTCTCTGGTTAGCCTTGGGAACACAAGAAAAAGCAACTGTCTCCCCAAGTCTGTGTCCTCCAACTGTCACTGCTTCCCTGACTCATCCAGGTGTCTCTGGACTTGTTCTTTCACAAAATGATTCTTTCACAAAATGAAAGGAGGAAGCCCGGGTCTCCCTCCTTGCCCTACAGCTCCCCACCAGAGACAGCAGGGCTGCCACTTCCTGCTCAGGGAAACAGGCCTTTTTTTTTTTTCCTAAATAAATATTGTGAAATTTATCGGGGTGACATTCATTAATAAAATTATATAGGTTTCAAGTGTACAATTCTATAATACATTATCTATATATTGCATTTTGTGCTCGCCACCCAGAGTCAGTTCTCCTTCCATCACCATGTATTTGATCCCTTTACCCTCTTCTATCTCCTCCCTTTCCCTCTGGCAATCGCCATACTGTTGTCTGTGTCTATGAGTTTCTGTGTATTTGTTTATCTTGTTTGTTCATTTGCTGCTTCCTCAAAAAATTAAGAATAGAAGGACACAGCACTCCCTCTTCTGGGTATCTAACCAGGATAATTTGAAAACATTTATTCGCAAAGATATATGGACCACTATGTTCATTGCGCTGGGCTTTTCTTTTCCCCTGCCCGAGACCAGCTGTGAGTTCTTAGACTACATGTTGACATGACACTGGATCTGTCTGGAGTGGGGTTGGTGGTGCATGTTCTGCAATGCCTTTGTGCAATAAACTGTGAAATAAATTAAAACACCTAAATTTTAAAACTCAGTTTATCCCTTTAGAGTAGAAACCTTCTTTAGGAGTGGCAAAATAGAGTCTTGAATAAGTGAAAGCCTAAAAACAAAGATGAAATGATCTTCCTATTTTAGGTAAATGGAGCTAATGATGGAAAAATAAATTTAAAATACCCATGATATCATCATCATCATTGTCATCATCATCACCACCATCATAGCATTTCCTGGAGATTAAAAAAGGCTAAGATCCCTCCTTTTAGGTATACATTGAATGAAGTCTAATTCAAAGACATGCCTTAGAGTCACAAACAAATTTTTAAATTTTTAAATGTATTCCTTCCTCAAAACAAAGAGAGAGACAGAGAGGCAGAGAAAAGAGGCGGAGATGGAATTGGGATTTATTATCAAATGCTTATCTAAAAAAATCTACTGAGGACAAAAGCTGAAGGAAGAAAACGAGGCCAGAGCTCAATCAATGACAGCCTCCTTCTCCTCTGTCTTACACACACCTATGGTCGTGGAGCACCTAGTTCAAGGTGAAGATTTTTTTTTTTTTTTGAGGGCAGTGTCACTGGCCCTCATATGTGGGACCAAACCGGGGCCGTTGGCTTCCCAAGCCAGCGCTTAACCACCGCGCCACTCGGCCGGCCCTGAAGATTCTTTTACCATGTGGTACCATCAGGGCTCTCTAAAAACCCCATTAGACTGGTCTTTGGAAGAACTGTTCCACTATTTTGGGAAGGGCAGGACAGGGCCATGTGGTGTTTTCACTGTGAGGCCTGTGGGTGACAGTGCTTATTACCTGGCGCTAGCCTGGCTCTTGCACGCTGACTGTGCTCTCAGGAGATCAGCTGGCCAGGAATGATACTGCATGATGGGGTCTCAGAGATGAGATCAGCATGGCCATGACTTCCACAGTTAATATGGAAAGATAGAGTCATAAGCAAAGGACACTGAAGCTGAAGGAAGGAAATATGCATGGACCAGTCCCAAGGAGGTAATGAGCAACCTATCTTAGCGAAGGGTGTGATATGAGCTGTCGTAAAAGATGAGAAAATGTTCAGAAGACTGATAAGGGAGAAGACTGAAGGGAAGGGAAGGAAAGGAATCCCTGGAGAAAGGAAAGACCCAGGGCATGAAGTAGACACATGTGTTGATGTGACTTCGCAGGATTAAAAGGTGGTGTTAGGGAACAGAGAGAACTCAGGACAGCATGAGGGAGGTAAGCATGGTCAGATGAAAGCAGGCTTCGGATGTCACATGAAGGAGCACACACGCCATTTCTGAGGTCAGTGTGGACATGTGCATTCCAGAAAATTCAAGCTGCTAGAAAGTAGCAATTTTTTTGAGGGTAGGGGGGGGGGTTTGAAATATTTATCATTCTCAAAAAAAACAAGCTTATGAGATGTGTGCATCTGTTGAGAGCAGCAGTTTTTGACTGCTTAGCTCACTATTATAGACCTGTAAATGAGTGAATAAAATAATATGGAATTATTAAAGTGTATTAAATTATGACATGATCGCTGATGCATTTTTAAAAGGTCATTCTGGAAGCATATGGAGGGTGGATCTGACAGGAGAGCACTCGTGACCACATTAAGAGCTGCATGAGTAGAATGAGTGTAGGAGACTGGCTGCAGAGGGCTGATACCTGGACTGAGAGTGCATGAGCTTGCAGCTGAAAGATTCTACCTTGTGATGGGAGTTTGTGTTTTTAGGGGTAGAACAGTTAAGTGATAGCAAGCAAGGCAAGAGCATAATGAAGTGATATGGGAGTGAAGGTGATTGTAGCCCCATAGACAAAAATCTTCAAGCTGGACCTTTGCCCAGAATGATGGCACAGCTTAGCATGGAGATGAAGCCTGAGCAGCTATGTACGAAAGACCTCAATGAGTGTGTGTGTGTGTGGGGGGGGGGTGGAGATTTGTCACTGACAGCCACTAGAAGGGATAACAGGTGCTATGAACAGATGGCTGGGACTTCAAAAGAGAAAAGGTTTTTATATGAGGATAGAAGAAATTACTCTAGATGCAGCTAAGCTGTCTTTGGCAAAGCCTATGCAGTCTCTGGGCTCCAAGAGACGCTATATTTTGAAGAAAATGCAGCCTCTGCTCAGAGAGCTGCAAGAGAGCTGTATCCCCAGAGGAGTTCAAGGAAGTTACGAGATAGAAGGACATTCTGCAAACAGCTTGTGGAGGGGGGGTGGCATTTGTTTACAAGGCAACAAGGGTTTCAGAGAACACAGGGCAGTGGGAGGAGGAAAAAACATAGGCAGAAAGAAGAATCAACTCATAGAACACACAAAACAGAACTGGAAGTAGGGTGCCCCAAGAAGAGAGGTGATAACAAGGCCTGGCAGTTTGGACAATGGGTACAGATGGTGGTGATGAGAGGCAGTGTGGCTCCAGCAGCCCCCGGGGATGATCTTAGGTAATATCAAAAGCCTGATGAAACTGCCTTTGCTGGGGAAACAAACTGAATGCTAGAGAGTTCTTTTTAGCCAAGGAAGATGCAGAACTAGTGGTGACTGGATCATAATAACTAATGAAACTCCCAACAGAATTCTGCCCAGGTGGTGAAAAATGGCATTTGTGGGTCACAAAGATAATCACTACAGTTTGGCACCCGGAACCTTGAAGAGGCTTGAAGGGGCTCCCCTTCTGACACACACACACACACACACACACTCATTGAGGTCATCCATACCTACCTGTTCAGGTTTCATCTTCATGCTAAGCTGTGCCATCATTCTGGGCAAAAGTCTAGCTTAAAGGGGCTCATGAGAGCTACTGTGCAAATCTCTTCCCAAATCCAGAGTTAGTGACATTGGTCACTTGGTGAGCATATTTGAAACCATGAAAATCAACAACCTCTACAAAGCAGGCCTCCTGCTCCCCCGGTCCCTGAACCAATGTTAAACATTTGCTAACAGCCACTCCCTGCCTTACCCTCGTTCCTGTATCTCCTGGGGAAAGAGATTCATGCTTCAAATGCCAGACTGCTTCCTCTCTGATCTAATACCACCAGACTACTTTGAAGAGACCTGCCTTCCCACAAATGCTTTTGCTTTGGATCTACGCTAGCTCCTCCTTCACTTTTAGGTACTCTCACCCTAGACCTTCCCTGGGACCCAACCCCCACTCCAGATCCCAAACTCTCCCACTGACTGCCCACCACCATATTCTTCAGCCATCAAGTCTCAGCATGATAAGTATTAAAAGCAGATGAGTATAGATACAGAGAATAAACTGATAGTTGCCAGGTGGGAGAAGGGGTTGGGGATGGGTGAAAAAGGTGAAGAGATTAAGAAGTACAAATTGGCAATTACAAAATAGTCATGGTGATTTCAAGTACAATATAGGGAATAGAGTTAATAATATTGTAATAACTATGTATGATGGTGCCAGCTTGGTACTAGATTTATCAGGGGAATCACTTCATAAGTTACATAAATGTCTAATCACTTTGTAAATTACATAAGTGACTAATACTATGCTTATGTACCTGAAACTAATATAATATTGAATATCAACTATAATTTAAAATTTAAAAATTTAATTTAAAAAGTAGATGAGTAGATTTGGATGCTGACTGTCCTTCTGTACCTTGCTATGTCCATGACCTTGAGCATATTTGCTGTCTATTTCCTTTTCTACCAAAACATTATTTTGTAGAAATACCCTCGCTGGATTATTTTTGAGAAGTAATTGACCAAGTCTGTAAAGTTCCTAGAGCTATGCCTGATATGCAGAAGAGCCTCCATTTTTCTCATTTTCTCTAGGAGGCGGGTGGCGGTGGTGGTGGTGACAGTAGTAATAGTAGTACACAGTGTTTAACTGCCACTAAAACCTTATGCAGTATTACCATGAGTCATCCCATTCCATAGATGTGGGCCTAAGGTTGCACAGCTAACACCTACCAGAGCCAGGAATCAAGGCCAGGTAGTCAGCTTCAGAATGCTTATTCTTAACCACTGAGCTGTCTTCCTGGTAGGCCCTAGACCCTACCCTCTTTCCTCCTATTCCCCATGAATCTTTTCAGTCTTCCTAACTTGCCAATCTAACGCAAGTCACTACTGGCCAAAATCCTGAACTACTGAGTCCTAGTAACTGAGTCCTAGGCTTGAACTAAGAGAATGATAAAGCTATTCAGTAAATAACATGCGTAAACAAACAAAAGCAAAGACAAATCACATCACCTTGGAATCTTCAGTGCTACATCTCATGTTGTTCCTTCAATCTGGGATGCTCCACCTGTCCCTTTAGCAAATACAGTCTAATTGTTCAGATCCATTTTAAGTTTCACTCCACAAAGAAAGCCCTGCCTTCCCATCCTTTATCCTTCCTCTGGGTCCCCTAAGGTGCCCGACACATACTCCTGACTTAGAAACCAACCTGATAAAAAAAAAAAAAACCACCAAATCTCCTCAACTTCTATAAAGTAAACTTCACTAAAGTTAAATTACATCATTGTTTGTGTATCTGTCTACTGCCCTACTGGCCTGATTTTTCCAAACACAGGTGAGATCTTATGTTCCTATGCCATTAACATCCAGCACACAAGCTAGTATGAAATATGGGCCAAATAACATTTGAAAACAACTGCTTGAGAATGAATAATTCGACAAATAGATAGCAGGATGGATAAATAACATACAGAGCAATGAATAAGACCTATGATGAACATCTTAGATATTAAAAATTAAATTCAGAATTAGAAGCATGGTCAGATAAGAGTTGCTTGCCACGTTTTCTACTGCCTTGTTCCTTTACAGGAAACTCATAAAATGTTTTTTAAAAATATTTGCCCTCTAAAATTGAAAATGAACCTCCATAGATTATCACCCACTCCTACCTGTGCTCCTACATGTTTGCTATCAGCTTTTGAAATAACCTCATTTATTCATTAAGTCCTCTTTCTCACATAACTGGGTTATTTAAACCAGAATTATATGAAGGTCAGTTTTCCACTAGCTGGGAATTCCTCAAGGTGTATTTTATAATGCTAAGAAAATATTCTGAGATCTTCATCAAAGCTTTTTAAATAGCGATGTAAAATCTATTGAATAACGGGATATATTTCCCAGTTCCAGAACAGGTCTTCAGAGAAGAGGGTGTTTATCAGTGAGAAGATATTTACCCACAAATGAACCACCTGATATTGGCTCGGGTAATATATAAGTTATATAAAAACAGCTACAGTTTATTAAATACCTATTATGTACCAGAAAGCACTCATTAGCTTTAACCTACATGACTCCACAGGTATTAATTTTCCATTTTACAGAAAAGGAAATTAAGGTTTGAGTAAGTTTAATTAAGTTTCCAAAAATCATGAGATTATCCAGTGGCAGGGCCAGGGTTGAAATCTGAGTCTATTTTATTTTGAAGTTCCATCTCTTTCAATATATGGTGCTCATAAGAGTTTGTACTTAATAATAAAGTAGTTGGTTAGGAGAGAATATATTATACCAGTGTTCTTCCTCGCAGAACCAATATATCCTATATATGGGTGGAACTCTCTCATGTGGCTCTCAAGAAGCTGGAAATTTCATCCTACACTCAAATCCCACCTAATAAAAAGGACCCCACCCCCACCCCGATCAGACACACTCATAAAGATGTTTGTTAAGCCCCATATGAAAATAAATCCATTTCTTTTGCAAGTAAGCAGGCCAAGAAAGCCAAAGTTTAAGCAGATTCCTCTATATTTATGACACTGATATAAGCCCTCCTAATTTGTCCTGTTCAAGTGACCAGACCTCTCCCTCTCCGTAAGCTCAAGTTCACACAGCTAAGAAGTGACAGAGCCAAGCCCAAATCTCAGACAGCCTGACCCCAAGGTTCACTGTTGCTTGTCAGGAATAAGCCACCACACCATCAACCAAGATACCTCTGTTAGACCTGGAGAGATAAACACTGAACAACCAAATAGGGAAAACTCCAGTGCTTTTTTTTTTGTTGTTATTTATGATCCATATCATGGCTATATTTTGCTCATGCTCCTTGAGAGGAGTGTTAACCACAATTTTGTGGCTAACACCCATATGCCATCAACCATAAAAAAACGATGCTGCTGAATACTGGGAAGATGAACCAGCCTTTATAAAACCAGCTGAGACCAAATGTTTCTGGGCCATTTAACCCATTCTTGGGCCATTTCTCTTGTTTGTGGACTCTTTTTTTATTATTATTATTTTCTATAACACTGCACATTTCAAACTACAAGAAGTGGCAGATGGAAGCTGAGCTCCAATAAGAGATGGAGATGGCTGGTTCACAAATACCCCAGGTTTCATAAGAAGCCCTGCCTTCCTCCTCCTCCAATCAGCCAAAATTCAGCATCAAGAATCTCCCTGCCATGGCAGCCCCTCTAAACCAAATAAGACCCCCCAAAAGCACCTCTTCAGCCCACATTTATAAGAAATGTGCAGCCATAAGATGCCTTCCATCCCTAACACTGATACTCCTTCCTCATTTGAGATACCCCTAAACTGCTCCGTTGCTCCCTACCAATGTTCCTGGGCAGCAATTAGAATGTCTCCCCTGCTTTCAAAATCTCACCTTAATAAAATGCTTGCCACTTAGAGTCTATCTCAGACTGTTCTCCTTTTACTGTCTAACATTGATTCTCCTTTGTAATACCTTCGAACACTGCACAACTAAAAGTAACGGCAGATGGATTCCTTTGCCACAAGTTCATGAATAAACAGCTTTGTTAACTGGGCCTTGAACTTGGTTTTGTTTCCAACAGAACTTACATAGTTAGCCATACCAATATGCATCCTAAATTAGGGCTTTGATGCATTATTTATAACACACTCCTTCTGTCCACAAGAAGAAGCCATTAAAGGAGAAATGACAGGGTCCAAAGGTGGGAAGAGATTCATCCACAATTATTTTTCATTCTAACTTAAGTGATACTTTTATCTGATACTATTCAAAATTTTAAGTGAATTTCAAGGGATTACCAATTTGGTTATTTTTATATATACCTTTCACGCACCCTGAAGTTGAGAATGAAAATTAATATAATAAAACCAATTTCCATATTTAATACATATTTTACTTTTGCAATCCATTGGACCTGATTCTGCTGTTGGTCCAAGATGAACCTTAGATTATTGTAATTTTTGCCTTAGCACTGCTTTACTCTGAACAATTATGCTAAAATTGCTATCACTCTCGGCATTTTCATCTATTTCCCATCCCCCAAACATTTGCAGGGAAGAAGGGGGTGCTTCATTTCTCTTTTTTATCTCAAATACTATTACACAGGCCGAGTCCTATCTCTGTGCCGTGATATTGACTAGCCTCTCTTTAAATTCACATAGATGCTATCTTCAAATGATAAATCGTAGCAGGCTACCCATATAATTGATCTCGAATTCCCCGTGCCCCCAACAACCTTTAGCTTTGGCATTTTGAAGGACTTTGCACCTATTTGAAAAATTAAACGCTAATGAGAATTCTGAAGGGAGTGTGTCTCTCTCTACCTAAAAACTGTTGTAAATCTCCCCAAGAAGTGTGAACACTGACCTCTAGAACCATTTTGAAGATATACTTTAAAAAAATTAGACATGAGCTATGAATAGCAGTCTATGGTAAAAAACAAATCCTCTCTTGCTTTGCAGCTGGAAAAAAAAAATCATGTATTTACTTGACCTGTACATGTAGCATAAGACAGTGTGTGAGGTTAAGGGAAAAGAACTTGTTGCTTCTGGTACAAATCTGTTGAATTTGCCTAATGTACACAGCTTACCCAGAGAGTGGCAATGAGGTGGTAGAAAGGACATATATGGGCTTGGGGGTCAAATTCAGGTTTCAGTCTGGGCTGACTCACTAGATTTGTTTCTTTAAGCAAATAAGTTCTCTAAGCCTCAGTATCCTTATTTGAAATGCTAATTCTACCTTGTAGGATAATTAGTGAGAAATTAGAGAATTAGTGAGAAAAAAAAGTACAACACAAATCCAGACCAACTGAAGCACTCTGTTAATATTAGTTTACTTCCATCAAGATTACTTTCACCAGACCACTGCTATGTATCTCTTGAAGCACATAAACTGAGTCATGTCCCTTGAGGCATGGCCATGGTCATTTATAAACTTGTACAGCCAGGTATATAAAAATCCCGGACAGTAGACTTTATTGGAGCCACAAAATATATTCAGCAATACACACACACACAGAGTCATTGGGACTCAAAGCACACAAGCTGTCAGCCTAGATGATAGAATTTTTTTCGTTTTTTTGTTTGTTTACATTTGCTTTTTTGTTTCCTTGCTTTCTATTAAGACTATCTTGTTAAAGAAGTTCTAGGTTCACAACAAAATTGAGGAGGAAGTACCGATTTCCCATACCCTCCCTTCCCCCACACATCCATATCTTTCTCCATTATCAACACCCCTCACCAGGGCAATGCCTGTGTTACAACTGATGTCCCTACATTGACACATCATAATCACCCAAAGTCCACAGTTTATAATATAGTTCACCCCTGGGGTCGTACATTCTATGATTTTGGACAAATATATAATGGCATGTATTCACCATTATGGTAACATACAGAGTATTTTTCACTTCCCTAAAAATCCTCTGTGCTCCCCCTAGTCATCCCTGCCTCACCCCAAATCCCTGGCAACAGTGATCTTTTTACTCTCTCCATAGTTTTGCTTTTTCTAAAATGCCAGGTAGTTGGAATCATACAGTATGTGGCCTTCTCAGATTGGCTTCTCTTACTTAGCAATATGCATTTAAGGTTCCTCCATGTCTTTTCATGGCTTGATAGCTCTTTTTTTAGTGCTGAATAATATTCCACTGTCAGGATATACCACAGTTTGTTTATCCGTGCATCTACTGAATTACATCTTGGTGGCTTCCAAGTTTTAGCAATTATGAATAAAGCTGTTATAAAAGCTGTTATAAACATTCAATTGTGCAGGTTTTTTCATAGATAATAATTTTTTAACTCTTTTGGGAAAAGACCAAGAATGCCAATCTGCTTTTGGAATTAAATATGGCAAATTGTCAAACCTGCATCTAAATCAGAGGTTGGCAAACTTTTTTCCATAAAGAAACAAATAGTAAATAGCCTTTGTGGGCCACATCTCTGTCACAAATGCCCAACTCTGCCACTGCAGCATTTAAACAGCTACACACAATGTACAAACTAACAAGTGTCACTGTGTTCCAATAAAACTTTATTTACAAAACCAAACGGTGGGCCACATTTGGCACAAGAACCATAATTTGCTAAGTCCTGACCTAAAGGAAAGCAGAGTACCTAGAATCAGCATCTTTTGTACTCCTTCCTTTCTTCTGTGGTCCTGATTACTCTAGTGTTTATAGTACTTTCACATCCAAAATGTTTCACAGGACATCAAGTTTAGGACACTCATAAATAATATGAAGGCAAGACAGAGTTCTTATTGGATGATTTCTTACTTACACAAAATAATAACATTTTTCAGTATGATAATGAAAGAACAGACTAGGTATCTCCTTCAAGGAATTTCAGAAGTCTGCTATAATTTATAATACTAGTAACTAAGAATTATTATCATTATTATTTTTTCTTTCCAGATCATATAGGCACTAAATTCTTTAGGCATAACCTAAGGTGATTCAAACAGAAAAAATATTTTTTTTTACAAAGTTCCAGAATATGAACATAAAATTTTCTCACTGTTTTTTGTTCCATACTAAAAGGTGAGTGAAAATTTGGATTCTAATGTTTTGCTCCTGGCTAGGAAATAAAACAGCATTTTCATTCTGCTGCCTCCAAAGTCAAAGCCAAGCTTTATCTTTAGTTAAAAACCATTCCATTAAAGCTCAATAGTCCACTGGGCACTCATTCCTTTTTCTCCCATATTCAAGATTTTTCTATCTGCCTTTAGGATTGATGCTTTTCATCTGAAAGTCAAGCTGAGTTTCATCTGGATTTAGAACCTATTTTAGGGTAAAGGCTGATAAAGGATTAATGGATTATTATGAAAGAGAGTGAAAGCTTCTAGGACTGATGGCAATGAAATAAGAATCTCCCAGATGGAACAGGAAACATCATGCTCTTGGTTTAAGTTTGCCTAGATGACAGAAGTCAATGGATAGATAGTAGCTGTCTACTCTGGGTGTAAATTGCAGTCTCAGACTTAGCTCAGATTTCATCTATTCGTTGCAACAGTGATGACTCAAGAATTTTCTCAATCTCCCCTACTCCATACTTAAAGAACATACTTAAATGAAAACACTAGTGATTTTCATGGACTACGATAGCAAAATCTTCTTATTCTAAAATAGATCATATGTTCAAGTAGGAAGCAAAATTATTTAATGTCAGTCACAAAGTTCTCTGCTTGAAAATCTAAGGCTGAAGAAAGGATACCGAGCACTCCTTTCCTTCTTTCTAAATCTTTTGCCATTCATGTGACCTTGAGACTAGTCACTCACCTTCCATTACTGAGAATGCAACTGGGTTTGGTCAGGGGCTAGGCCCTGCCTACAAGTCCGTGGGGGATAAGATGCTTCCTACACACAGAACTTACAGAGGTTCCAGGTCCATTCCATTGATTCCTTCTTCCAATATGCATTTACAAAGTGTTGCATTTCAAATAGAGAGGACGGACAGGTGAGGACACTGCCCTTGAGGAGCTCATGGGTATGAAAACAAACTCCATCAGCTTCGTGGTATCCCCACTCCAATTTCTGTCCTTCAAAGTCCATTCTTCCCAAAGTAGCCTGAGCTCTTTTTTTAAAATGTAGCTCAGGTCATATGCTTCTCTTGCTTAAAACTCTCATTTGCTTTCCCCCTATATTTAGAATAAAATACAATTGTTTTCCTATATCCTTATATGGCCTGACCCTACCTATCTTTCCTACTACCCTCCCTGTCCCTAGTTCTACTCTAACACCACCAAATTTCTATCCATTCATTGAACATAACATTCTGGCATTGGGGTATTTCTTGTTCTCTCTGATTAAAATAATCTACCTAGAATAATCTTTCCCCAGAGCCGGTCCTTTTTCACCCTTCAGGTCTTGACTCCAAGGTCACCTCCTCAGACATGGCCTTTCTGAAGACCTAGATGAATGAGCACCACCCTCGATCACTTGCCATCCTTTCTATCATCCTGAAATACAGGATTCATTTATTTGTCTCCTTGTTTTTTCCTCTGTCTCCTCCAAAAGCATGTATGTTCCATGAGAGTAGAGATCTTGTCCATCTTGCTCACTATTGCGCCCCCAATACTTAGAATAATATCTAACATGTGCTAGGCACCCAATGAATATTTTAATGGATGCCTGAATGTATATAGACGTGTAAGAATAACAGCTAACATTTATGTAATTTTATGTGCTAGACACTGTTATAAGCATATTATATAAATGATTTTCTTTAATCTCACACCATAAGAGATAAGTACTTCTTACATTCCTTGTACAATTGAAAAAACTTAAAGTACTGCATCATTAAGTTCTAGTCCAAAGTAACACAGCTAATAAAGGGCAAAGCTAGAATTAAATATCAGACAGTCTAACTCTAAGCACGTGCTCTTAACCATTACCACACTGAGGAAAAATCCAGATGGTGAGCTGCTAACCTGTCTGGGTCTATGCATATATTGCCTTCAAGCCCGCCCAACTATAGTACTATGAGGATTAGAGGCATGAGACACAAATGCACTGTGCTTGTGCCATCAGAACAAGAGGGAATCAAACACAGCAAGATGATGGTCAGTCTCCAGTACTTATAAACCACTGTCTAATAAATGGCACTTGTCTGAAAAGGACCGCTACCCACTTGATATCCCAGCAGAGCTGGCCCAGCAAGCTACCATTCCACGTTGGGTTACAGAAGTCCTCAATCCTAATATGAAAAGCCAGACTCCCTCATCCCTGGACAACTCAGACCAGAGCCAATTTCATCAATCAATAAATCAAACAGTCAATACAACCAATATCTATTGGGTCAAACGCCATATTTAGAACGTATTCATTGTCTTGTTTTATCCTCCAACAAATGGAACAGGTACTATTCTAATCACTCCAGCATTAGATGAAAAAATTGTTGGTTGAGTGGCATATTAGTTTATTTTACACCACTGAAACAGTCAGAAGAACTAGAAAATTGAGGTGATGGATAGTTTTCCTTGACCTTCATATACCCAGGACCAAAGAGCTCAAGGCAAGCTCAGGACACAGTCCCATTGCCAGACGCACGCACAACCTTGTACAGGGAAGACAAAGGCACCCCTTCTCAAGATACGTCACTGCCATCTACATAAAAATCTCCACAATAACAATACAAATCTACAGTTAGCGTAAGTGCAGCATCACCTGGAGTTGTACAGAGTGCAACCAGCACTCTCATGAACAGCGTTCCTGCTCAGCCATTTTTACTTTTTCAAGGCTCTTTGTATTTTTTAAAAACGAAATTATAAAAATAGGATTATCAAAACTGTAATAATGTTTATCTTATTCAAAATAACACTTTTAACATAATACTGCATTTTCATTGTGTCACTGACAAGACAATTACAAAAAAAACAAAAATGAATTTAATGTACTCGTATACTATATAGCACTTGAGGTCTGGTAATAAGACTCCAGTTTAAAGTTTTATGATGGATGCATAATTCTAGCGCTGTCAGAATGCCTGTCACTGCAGATAAAACCTTACCAGGTGATGTCTGCAGTCTATATTGGAGGTCCTGTGTCAATGCACCTTCCACTCTGCATGTGATAGACCCTGAATTGTACCACAATGTACAACAAGAGGTGTTCTGAGGAGTAGTATATGCCCTGGTGACACTAGCACCAAAAGGGATACAATCAGCAATGTGAAGCAAGTTACTATTTTCTCTAAGCCACTTTTTCTACCAGAAGGCTCTTATAAAAGGAAATTTAGCAGCAAAGTTTGGGGAAGAGTGATCCTTGCCTGGACAAAACCTCTCCTATAGCTTCTGACCTCAGGCCATCTGCTGCCTCACACAGTTAACATTCTCCAAGCAATCTGTTTGCTGTCTGCTAACATTTGTCCACCATATTCTTAACCATTTTCCTCTGACATGCCCATGGTCCTCACTTGTGATATTTTTGACCTTCCTTCCAATGGCCCCATTAAAAGAAAAAAAGGAAGGACTTAATTTTCATCTATAATCTTGTTCTCTCTGCTACACCTGGAATGCCTAGGGGCTTTGTTTGTTTGTTTGTTTGTTTGTTTGTTTGATCAGTTTGGAATTCAGTGACCCCCTCACCTACCTGAGTATCTTTTTTCTCCAAGCCTAAGGGCCTAGCTGCCCAACACAGCCCACTCCCCCTCTCTGTAATCCCATTAACCCAAGCTGTACCAAGGACCCCTAAACTCTCCATCCATGCCTTGCTCTTCACGTTTCTGTGCCTCTCTTCTGTAAGTCATGCCACAAGAAAAACAAATACAGAGTAGCAAATAGTAACAATTTAACATCTACCAAACACTATGCCATATCCCTTCAAACCTTAAAGATTCTTAAATGAAGACACTGCGGAGTGCAAAGCATTTTAGATTGAAGAAGCTACAAGAACAAAGAAACTGAGTGAAAAAATATGAGTTTGTCTAAGGAAAAGCAATTATATCATTGCTGGGAGCATAATGTACACAGCCTTTGTCCTGCAGGCAGTGGGGAGCTATAGAGGTTCAAGCTGTGAACTTGCTGAATCTAGACTGTATTTTAGAAAGATGAATTTGGCAACATAGGGAGGATGGATTGGAGAGACAGAACTAAAGGGCTTGTTCTTATGCAAACCTTCCTGGGGAAATTATCATATAATGACAGCAGTCTATCTCTGCATCTTTGATTACTATGATTAACTGCTAAGAGAGCAGTAGGTACTCTGGAAAGAGTATGTAAATATGTTATTTCTATAGAATCACCTTGATGATTTACTAAATTAATCTGTACTTTTGGAGGAAAAAGTTGTTGTTTTTTTTTGCCATACTGAGTCCCTCATAAAATAGTTTGTTTTTTTATACTGTATTATAATGGAGTTTCTACCCCATTCACCTGAATGGAGCCCTCTAGTTCAGAATGGAGGTCTGACAAGTTTGGCCTAATTCAGCTGCTTAAAACAAGACTACCTTTGACATTGAGTGCCAGAAAAATAAATGATCACCATCGTAAAGAATTCACCTGTAATTTTCAAGGTCCCCAAAGGCAATACAAATGAAATATTAAGCTACAAGAATTCAAGTTGCTGTTAGAAGGAAAATGGTACATTTCTATGAAAGAGCATTGCCTGATGGTTCAGACTATGGGCTCTACAGTCAATCAGCATGGGTTTAAACTCCAATTCCCTCACCTGCTATTTGTGTGACCTGGAGTAAATTACTTAACCTCTCTAAGGGCAATAGTAGTACCTACCTCACAAGATCATTTGAAGAACAAATGAGATAATCCATGTAAATCACTTAACCCATAGATTGTGCTCATATGACTTCATTTCTGTTTCTTACAAAGATCACTCTGACGGCTAAGTATAGACTAGATGGGGTGAGAAGAAAAGGGAAAACTAAAAAGCAGAAAGGAAGCTATTTCACTAAACCCACAAAAGAAATCATGGCAACTTGAACATGGGGAGAGGTAGATGGACTTGATGACATTTTCCAGGTAAACTGGATAAAACTTGCAGATGGAGACTTGCTTGATGGATTCAAGAATGACTCTCATGCTTCCAGCATTAGAATTGGATGGGTAGTGGCAAACTGAGATAGTAGAGACTGCCAGGGACATGTGACTAGAAGAAAGTCAGGAGTTCCATTTAGGACACATTATAAGTTGAAATAGTAATTGAGCAAATGAGTGGATACAAATTCAGAGTTCAGAAAAGATTTGGGCTAAAGATATTAATTTGAGATCATCTAATGTGAATTTATAGGAAAAAGAAAAAAAGAGGCCAGTTCTCTTGGAAAACAGAAGTTTTGAGTTTGAAGAGAAGAGGTGCCTGTGAAGATGACTAAGAAAAAGCAACCATATTGGGGAAACAAATAGGAAAAGGTGTTTTAAGGTGTACCGACAAGGGGGGCAGTGACTAGCCAAGGTCAAATGCTGCTGAGAGAGCTGTCCCCTACATCTGGCCACACGTAAGTCAGCCAGGGTGGTAAGGCTGAAAATGGGATGGCACAGGTTCTACAGTGGGTGTGAGTCAACAATTGGAAACAACCTATAGAGACAATTCTGAGAAATGGCCTTGAAAGGATACATGGATTGGAGCAGGGACTATTAGATAATGTAGATAAAAAAGGAATTTTTGTAGGTGGAAATAAAATGATAGTATACTAAAGGAAATAATTCAAGAGAGAGGGTGAAATTGATGATGCAGAATACAGAGTGAGACCCCAGAAAGGTGAGAGGAAGTAGATGCAGAACACAGAGAAAGGCTGGCCTTTGATCAGCTGACGAGCACTTGTTACAGCAGGAAAGAGGGGCATTTGGGTGCTGACAGGAGTGGACCTGGGGGTTGGATAATGACATAGTCCTTTTCTGGAGATTTGTATTTTTCTCAGTGACATGAGAAATAAGGTCACAAACTAAGGGTGGAAATGACAGCAGAAGGAGGGGAGGTTGAAAATTTGAGGATTAAAAGGAAGCAGGGAAGCTTACTGGTAAAACATTAGACAACTGCTGAGTAATGTTGAATTTCTAAGTGAAATTTTGTGATCCTAAAGTGTAAAGTGCAATTAGTTCACCTGGCTTCATTCCTTTCTCTGGAAACTTTCAGCTACTTGTGAACAACGTGGAGAAACTGGACAATCGGGTTAAGGTGTGTACAATGTGGAAGAGAAGGGCAAGAGCACTGGGACATATTTTCAAGAAAGTAATTACAATGATGAGACATGGAATTTAAACTGTACCAAGAAGGAAAGACATGAAAGGACCTCAGAATCATGAAAAAGCAGTGGAAGCAAATAGAGTAATATTTCAGTGTGGTAAAATAATTTTTTTTCCTATGCGAGTAGTTGAACAAGAAAGATGAAGGGAAAGAATTTCCTGCCTAAATATTGGAATGATTTAAGATTTCAGAGATGTCGCCATTTCTGGTGATGACAAACCTTGAGGCATGGCTATGGAAACCATCAGCATTAAAATATTGTTTAAACCATGAGAAGAGGGGGATGGATGACTGGTCGAAGGAGATACAAAGTTCAGGAAGCTGAGATGCCAATGTGCTGGATAGGTTTATCCAAGTAGATGTTGGAGTAATCAAGAATAACGACAGGCATTGGCATGAAGAGAAAGACAGTGAATCCAAAGCTACATGGATAAGGGGAAATTATTATTAATATATCTGATGATAGCAGCAAGAGTAGGGACAGGTTGGTATAGTCAGATGGTGTGGATCCCAAAGATGAAAGCGACTTTTGTTACAAACTCTTTGGAAGGCAAGTGGGCGAAATCTACCAAAATTTGAAATGCACATACCTTTGATATAATCCGCTTATAAGGTTTTTGTCTACAGATGAACATAAGCTTGTGCCATGTGCACAAAGAGATAAGTTCAAAGATGTTCACTGAAACTTTTTTTTTTTTTTGTAAAAGAAAACATTCAAACTGCTGAAATATTTACCGTCAGTGGTCTAGCTAAATAAAGCATGTCAGAGCTGCACAAAGGAATACAGCATAGACATACAAAAGAATAATATGACTCCAGATGTTGTCAACATGAGACTACATCCAACATATATAGCAAAGTGAAAAAAACATGTATCAATAATACCTTCCATTTGTATAAATAAAAAGGGATATATGCACAAATGTATATGTTCCTATTTTCCTAAATATGCATACCATATCACTAGACATATACCCAAGAAACAGACAAGGTAGTTGTTTATAAGAAGGGCTATTGGTGTCTAAGACAGTCAGGAGGGAAACCTACATTTCACTCAATATTTTCTTATAAAAGTTGAATGTTTGGGCCGGCCAAGTGGCGCATTGGTTAAGAGCTGGCTTGGGATGCCAGCGGCCCCGGTTCGGATCCCACTTATGAGGGCCCGTGACATTGCCTTCTACAGCTAACAACAGCTCCACCTGGAGCTGGGCTGCCAGCCCCGGCGATGGTGTAGGCTGCAGCCCCTGCTGCAGTGGGCTGCCGTGGGCTACAGTGAGTGGCCGGCAGCCAGCGTGAGCGGCTGGCAGCCAGCATGAACTGCCAATAGCCACAGTGAGTGACCATCCAGAGGCCGGCAACCAATCTGCCTCATCCGGGAAGAGCGCAATGACGATACCAACATGGGCCAGTGAAGCAACATCCTCCGCAACTAGACTGAAGAACAAAAAGACAACAACTTGTCTGTTCCCCTCCCCCAATTCCCCAATAAAATCTTTAAAACAAAAAAAAATTGAATGTTTAATAATGTACTATATTCCTTTTTAGAAAAGAAAACCATTGCATTTTATTTAAAAGGAAAAGAAACAAGATCAAGATCATCACCCACCTATTTTAGCTATAGGACTATAATGAGGACCAATTGAGATAATATTTGAAAGTCATTTAGCACCAAGCTCATCCTAAAAACATTTACTGCTATTATTGTTGTTATTATTGCCTTGTTTCCTTGTAGTAATGAATGAGTAGCCAGTATGTCATCATTTCCTTCACCGATTATCTTTTCCCCTTCTTATTGAGAAATAATTTCCAAAAAGTGCCACCCTCCCCACTATTTAAAATTCTCTAAAATCTCCCTTCTCTAACCAGCATTCCAAACGCTTTATTGACAACTGCCTACTTCAATTTTCCTCATATTTACTCCCTATAGCATACCTTCTTCTCTCAACAGTCTTACAGGCTACCTTTCTCAGAATAACAAAAGTATGACTGCATATCAAAGGATAGGTTTCCTCACAGAGCATAAATCTGGCATGTAGTGTTATGTTGATTTTCCAGACTCTAATAATTCTAAAGAATTTGTTGTTTATGTTCTAATTATTCTTTGAACAAATAGTTATTTAGGACATTATTTTAATATTCATCCCTGAGTAGTTGAAGTTTTTTATTTTTAAAAGGTTTTTTGAAACTACTGTCATTCTTTCAGAGTTTTACTGGGCCAATTGTCAAGAAATTTGCCCGAAGAATTTCTAGTTTAGGGACTTTGTTGATGTTTTTCTATGATCATCAATAGTAATATTCCATGAACATTTGAAAAATAGGTATATTCTCTACAGATTGGACACTTTTAGATATATCTATTAATTCGCTTTTATTAATTGTTTAAATCGTATAATCATTTTTTTTCTGTTTTGTCTCCGACTGAAAGTAGTAACTTAAAATCTGCCACTGTAATTATGTTTCTGTCAATTCCTCCTTGCTTGTCTAACAGATTTTGCTTTATGTGTTTTGATATTTTATTAAACACAGATTCCTATCTATGATATCTTTATTATGGATTTTACCTTTCATCAACATTAAGTGACTATTCTCATTTCTCTTAATGCTTTTTGCCTTGACTTTTATTTTGACAAGTATTATTGCCTTTCCTGCATTCTTTCTGTTCAGATCGCTTGCAATACCTTGGCCTGATTCTGGAATTTTAATATATATATTTTTTATAGTTCTTATAACCTGAATATAGTTGATATTTTAAACACAAGTAAAGATTTTTGTCTTAACGTTTGATGCTTAACTTATACCATATGCTTAATCTTTTGTTATATATAATTTTCTATGGTTTAGGCTCCCTTGCCATCTGTATATTTGTTCATTTGATTAAGAGGACTGTGATAAGATTGCTTGTACCTTCTGTGGGACTTGGAAGTCTGACCCTCTATTTTTGATCTACTAGCATTTATCTCAAAAATTTTCAAAACCGGAATCATATCCTTCTCCTTCTCATATATGTGGGTGGGGGGAGCAGAGGGGCAAGAAGAGTAGGAGAAGGGAGAACATATCTCTTCAGAGTCACGTGTGAAATATGAGATTTAGTATGCTTTCACTTCCATTTTTATGGAGTATGTTTTTCTTTAGGTCTACATTTCCTTTTTAATATGTATTTCTTTAGCAATTAATTTACACAAAAATGATGTATTTCTTCTAAGCGAAATAAGCTTTGATATTCCTTTCTGGTTTTTTTGTGTTTTTTTTTAATAAAATGATTACTCCATTCTTTTTTTTTTTTAGGGTAATATCACTGACCCTCATATGTGGGACCCGAACCAGGGTCGCTGGCATCCCAAGCCAGCGCTTAACCACTGCGCCACTCAGCCAGCCCTCCATTCTTGAGCTCTTCATTTTAAATTACTTCCTGGTTATATGGAGTGCTTCTTCCAATGTATAAATTTGGAGCCCTTAGACTTTCTGTTGTCATCATATATAAAGAACAATTTGGCTGGAGAGGTATTCCTTGGATCACATAATTTTATCCATCAAACCCAACATATTTTTTCTTTTATCTTTTGATAACTTGTTTTGAAGAGGAAAAATCTGGGACCCACCTAATTTTTGTTCCTTTATTTTGTGGGACAAAAGATTTGCACAGCAAAGGAAACCATCAACAAAATGAAAAGACAACCTCCTGAATGGGAGAAAATATTTGCCAATAATACATCTGATAAAGGCTTAATATCCAAAATTTATAAAGAACTCATACAACTCAACACCAAAAAAGCAAACAATCCAATTAATAAATGGGCAGAGGACCTGAATATATCCTCTTCTCCAAAGAGGATATACTGATGGCAAATAGACATATGAAAAGATGCTCAACATCATTAATCATCAGTGAAATGCAAGTTAAAACCACCGTGACATACCACCTCACACCTGTCAGAACTGCAACCATCAAGTAAAAAAAAAAGTGTTGGCAAGGATGTGGAGAAAAGGGAACCCTCATGCACTGTTGGTGGGACTACAAATTTGTGTAGCCACTGCGGAAAACAGCTTGGAGTTTCCTCAAGAAATTAAAATTAGAACTATCTTATGACCCAGCAACTTCACTTCTGGGTATTTATCCAAAGAAATCCAAAAACAAATTCAAAAAGATATACAAACCCCTAGGTTTACTGCTGCACTATTTACTAGTCAAGATATGGAAACAACAGAAATGTCCATCAGTAGACGATTGGATAAAGAAATAGTGGTACATATTTACAATGGAGTATTAGTCTGCCATGAAAAAAAAATAAAATAAAACCTTACCATTTGCACAACATGATGAACCTAGAAGGTATCATGCTAAGTGAAATAAGTGAGACAGAAAGAAACAAATGACATATGATCTCACTTACTCATACATGTGGAAGCTGAAGAACAAAATTAACAACAAACAGAAATGGATTCATAGACACAGAGAACTGATGGTTGCCAGATGGCAGGGAAATTGGGGGCAGGATGAAAAAGGTGAAGGGATTAAGAAGTATAAATTGGTAGGTACAAAATAATCATGAGGACATAAAGTACAGTATACAGAATATAGAGTGCCAGGGGGGTATTAGACTTTACGAGGGGATCACTTTATAAGTTATATAAATGTCTAACCACTTACTGTATACCTGAAATTAATATAAAATACCAAATGTCAACTATAATTGAAAAAAAATTCTTTGAAAAAAATCAGCAGAATATATTTAGATGTGGGACTCTTTCTGTTATTGTTACCTGGAGTTTTCTGTTCTATGAATGAATATATGTTTTAGTTTTATAATTTTCTACTGTATAATTTACTAATCTATACTATTTTCAGTTTTTCAAATCAGAAGCATAATTATGTTGCATCCCATCTACTACATTCTGACCCACTTTTTTTTTTGTTCTTTCCCTCTGCTTTCTAAACTTCTCAAGTTTGAAATATCTGCCATTGCTATTTTCTACCACGTCATTCACTTATGTTACAGTATGGAGTTTTTTAATTCTGCTCTTAAAGTTTCAATATTCTTGCAGCTGTTGTTCCTCTCAGTCAATATTTCTATCATCTTGGAATGCACTTCAGCTTATTGGCTTTTTATAGCATTCTGATATCTGCTTGTGATTACATACCTTTATTTCCTAGCTTAATGAGATATCATCTAAAATTGCTTTTTGTTTCCTGTGGTGCATCATTTACAAGGATGTGCATTTCTTCTATATCTTTAGAGTAATGCTGTCTTATACTAGTCTGGTAAATTTTTAAATAAGCTCATTTACTTTCCTTTTCATACATCTTTAAATGAACAGAGAACAAGTCAGAACTAGTGATTACTGGGTATAAATGACCCTTTCCATCATCACTTTTATTCTCTTGGGCACTTGTTATTTGTCCCTCCATATTTAAAAGCGGAAGTCAGGTTGACATGGACAAAACCTAGTCAGCTTCTGCTAACACTCACAAATAAAGCCCTGCTGGCCTGAGACTGTGTCTTCTCATTCCTCCCCTGCTTGGCTCTGTAATCATGGAAGAGATTTTTGTCCTTCTGGAAAGTCTAATAGTCTCCTGCTAGCCTTCTTCCAGGAGTTCTCAAGCTTGGCTACACTTTAGAATCATCTGGAAAGCTTTAAAAAAAACACAAAAAAAAACACTCATGTATGGATGAACTTAGTGGTATGTAAATTATACCTCAATAAGTCTGTTACAAAAATAATCATGTATAAATTCCAGCCTGGGCCAATTAAATCAGTATCTCTAGGGGTCTGGCCCTAGTATTGGGATTTGTTTAAAAAAAAAAACCTCAACGGGTTCTGGTGAGCAGTCAGAGTGAAGCATCACAGCTGTGGTCTCATAACCATCAGTGGCTCCCAAACTTGGATGATCAGGAGGGCTGAGGGGGGTTTTTGAAATGCAGAAACTGAAAAAGATCTCTACAACCCCTCTGCACCCCAACCCCCAACTTCTCCTTCATGAGATCTACATTACCGCTTTAAAAAAAAAAAATGCAAGGACCGGCCGAGTGGCGCGCTGGTTAAGCGCTGGCCTGGGAAGCCAGCGGCCCGGGTTCGGTCCCACATATGAGGGCCAATAACACTGCCCTCAAAAAAAAAAACAGAAAAAAACTAAAAACAAATGCATTACCCAGGTGACTCAGGTGCTTGTCAGTTCAGCATCACTGCATTACAAAGGGGCTGCGAGTGCCTGCTGCTGCCTCGGACAGCAAGGCTTCTCACATGTTAAAGCACCTACAAAAGACCTGGGAGTCGTGCGCATGTGCAGAGCCTGGTTCAGTGAGGCTGGGAGGGCCCTAAGAGGCTGTGTTTCTACTAAGCTCCCAGATGAGGCTGATCCTGTCTGTCCTAGGCCACACTTGGAGGAGCAAGGTCCTTGACCACCTAGAAATGCCAAATATGACAAAAGCTCATCCTCAGCCAATAAGACTTAACGACTGGATTTCCCAGCCTTGCTCTCATTCTCCGCTATATGATTCCAAAGGTTTGTTTTCTTTAAATCCCTGACTACTTTAAATCCAACAGCCATTGGAAGGAGGTAGATCCACATTTTCCTCCAGCTTAACTTTTATTGTGTTTGGCCTAAAAGAAGCCTCTTTAAAATTATATTTATATATATATATATATATATATATATATATATATATATATATATATTTCTCAACAGATATTGGAAAAGATTTACTTATTCCCTATTCAATAGCACTTAAATTAATTGGCTGAACCTAGCTACAGAAACAATTTTTGGAAATATATTACTAAAATGTGAAGAAATAAAACAACTGAACTACTTTTACTGTTTTCACTTTTCTTCCTTCAAATCTCAGATTAAATTCTACTTCCTCCGGGATGCCTTCCCTGACTGCGCTTGCTCATCACAACCTTTGCTTCTGTGAGCTGTATATTACCCTCAGACCCCGCCAGGTGGCCCTTGATAGCATATGGCTGTGATGCCATGCACTGACTTTATGCATCCAGGTCTTACTCTAGCCACTAAGACTTGAGATCTGATGGGCTGGCATCTCCTTTGGCTCAACACTGAACAGATACACAAGGACTCAACTTGAAAATCATCAACTTCTTCATCAGATAAATTGAACTTTCTGACATCCATGTATATGCAGCCACAGATTCCCGATACTGTCAGAGACTGCAATGGATCAAAATGGATTTATCTCTGTACTTCTCTCTCTTCCATTTGGGAAACACACCCAAACACATCCTGGAAATTACACCTTCTGATCCCTTCGTTAAAATCGCTAGGTATTGAGACCCCTGATAAATCCTAAATAACCTATTCAAAGATGCTCATGCTGATCACCAAAGATTATTTGCAAAATGCTATCACTGATTAAGAGTTTGTTTGCTTCCAAGGTGAAGAGATCAGACAGGCAGTCAGCATAACTTCCAAGGGTTGAGAGGCTCTGTTCCAAGTCATCTTCTACCAAATAAGAAATGAGTGGCCTGCAAGGTCAACAGCAGAGATCAAGAGAGGGAGACTGCTTAGTAAGAGAGGGTTCAGGGAGCTCTGATGTTATAAATTATGTGGAAATGAAGAAAGAATAGAGCAAGCTAGATTAAAAGGTCAGAGGCATATTTCTGGGTGTTTTGTATTTGAGCAGAAAGTACAGCTCATATTAATTGAAATGGGGGCTACCACTGACTAAAGATGTACACATATGGCTAATGGCACATATTCTAAATAATCAACAGAAAAAGAAATGTTTTGCTTGTGAGACAACAAAATTAGGGCATGCTATTCCTTACTGATGTTGCTTGAGGCTGCCATGTCTTATTACAGTTTTGAAGCATACGTTCTTCATTCCTTTTTCAGTTCCTCTTTACTGGTTTCTCTGGCATGACCTAAGTAGTTCTGTTTCTCTGTATAAATCTTTGCCAAGCTTTATGTGCTGGGTTTTGTTACAACTTAACTACCTATCTTTAGTCTGTCATTTTTTATATCTCCTGTCCATATAAAGAATTGTTACTGTGCTACATTCCTCAGTAAATGCCAAGGCCAAAGAATGCTCTTATGCAATCAATTATTGATATTTATAAAAGAAAACAGAATACAAGTGAGAGTTCTAAAGCTGGGGGTGGGGGAGCAATTTAGCTAAGAATTATAAATAAAATCTAGAGATCACCCTATATAGGACAATAACAGTGAGAGAACTGTTGGGTACAAAATGTCAATATTTCAACTTGTATTGTTCTTTCCTTCAAATAACAATGGAGTAATTTACAAGCACTCAGAGTTTCTATTCCATGCCATTACACTGGTGTTTAATAATTCCCACATGTATTGACTCTATTACTGTATGTCATTTGGCTATTAGCTGCATCAGCTATCCAGAAGTTCACCTGCCATGTTAGAGACTCTAATGGCTTCCAGTACAAAGCTAAACAAGTTAATAGACCAAGCCTTGATAAAGATACCTTAGTTGTCAGTTTAAATTCATTCTCTTCTGCATACATTGGTGACAAGGCAATCCTATTCCCCTGATAATGAGAAGACTGTGGCTTCCAATTTTCTTTGCTTCTCACAGGTTTCTGCTATGCAATTGGTTAGCATGATGAAGACGTAATCGTTGTGGTGAGACAAACGGAGCTATCAGAGATAAAAGAAACCCTGTACAGACGTCCAAGATGCAAGGCCTGAAAGAGGGCTAAATTCTTTCGTTTAAAGATATCCATTCTTTAAGGAAGAAAATAGAAATGCTTTCTGGAGTGATCATCTCATTAAGGCACCTATTGAGCTAATAGACTCAAAGAGATTTCCATCTTTTTCCCTCTCAAAGTCAAGCTTTAAATCCAGATGTCTGACCTCATGAGCTGTCTGAGGCTTCCAAGAGCCATCCTGCACAGTCTGGGAACACATGCTAAAGGGAGCGATTAGTAGTCAGGTCACCCTCAAGTTTCTGCCTAAGGAAATAGCAGTTGGCCAGATCCAAAGCCACACAGACGACATGGAAAGGGTTTTGAATAATAGGAAACTGCTTTGGGAGACATTGTTTTAAAAGTATCCAGTCTTCCTTCCAGCTACAAAATGTTCTTTGAAGTTTGTTTTGGGTTTTTTTGTTTTGTTTTGTTTTTTTGTCAGTTGTAGTAATTTAACACTAATAATACAGTAACTATTGTTATTACTACCATCCTTACCATTTATGGAGAGACTAATATATGCCTGATATTGCTAAATGTTTATCACACATTATCTAATTATTCCCTTAAGTCATATTTACTGAGTATCTGCTATGAGCACTGGGGTTACAGCGATGTTCAAACCAGATTTGATCCCTTCCCCAGAAAGAACATACATTCTGACTTATTAATTTATGTACTTAATCTTCACAACAAACTTATTAGATAGGTACTATTCTTTATATTTTGCAAATGATGAAAGTCAGGCTCAACACTTGCCCAGTATTATACAATGAATAAGTGATGGGGCAGAATTTAAAACCAAGGCACTCTGTTCCCAAAGCCATGCCCTTAACCTCTTAACTATGTAGAGGTTCTGAGAGTCTGAGGCAAATCTAGATTACATAATGAGGGAGGGCTGGAAACAAGGTTAGCCCTTCGAGTACTTGTTGTCTTTACAATGGGAGATACGCTTGTCAGTTTTTAACCAAGCAGGATAAGTAGGGGTTTTAGTTGTCAGAATGAGCAGGAGAAAGAAATTTGCCTGATATTATCCATCCAGCAAGTGGGATAGTTGACTTGGCTCAGAACCTCTCCTACTTAGAGATGCTGTTCAAGGCATCTTCAGGCTCAGATCTTGGGCAATGATGCTCATATTTCTTCAGATGCAAATCTTGATGTCAGGGGGCTCTTTGCAACTCATCAGGACCTACTGAAATATTATACTCAAACCACACTCTGCTGAATTGCTTATGTTCAGCACATACCAGGCTCTATATGAGATAACAAATAGCAAGTGCCAAAGTTAAGAAAAGGCATTGGAAGCAAATCTTCCAAATAAGCACATTCTGTGTATTAATGTACTTTTATGCAATTTAGGAAGAGATCAATACTGATCAATTTTAGTAGCAAATCCCTTGTGGAGCCCCTGGAGAAGCAATAACAGACTCACTGCTCTTGGATCAGTCCCACCATGTAGGTTTCAAATTATTTTGCCTCTAACTGCAGTCTCTGAGAACTCAACTCCATTTGGAGAAAAGAAAGAAATCTAGTTTAAAGTTCATTCAGCATCCTCAAACACCAGGCCTACCAATTCAGAAACCTTCCCTTTACAAGGGCTTCTTAAACTCCTGACATTTTCTACCTTTGTTAAATAAGAAGCGCCCCCTAGGAAAATCATATCTATAAATATCAGTGTATAGACAGTTTCCTTTGAGTTTTCTTCTCATTGAATTTAGCACAAAGCTGCCCACTTGGAATAACTATCAGTATACCTTTGGCATCAGGCTACTACAAACAGCCCTGGAGTGACCAGGTAAGTAAGTTACTTGGGATGTGAGATGAACATGCCATTTGGGGCCGGCAAACAATTTTGTCCCTTCAATTTAAATGACCACATGGTCCCTGACAGTATCATAGTTGTCTATGAGTACCTACATATCTGAGAAATGGGATGAAATGAAGAAAGTGAATATAGAGAGCACCTATGGTGTGTGAGGCATTGCACCCACATGCAACATGTTTTTTAAAGCTTACAGTGAACTGGAAGAAGCTCAAAAAGGCTAAATAACTTTCCCAAACAAGGTCACACAGACAGCAAGTAGCGAAGTTGAGAGAAAAGCCTGATTTTCTGCCCCCAAAGTCCCTATTTTACCCATATGTTCCCCTGGCCCTTAACTGGTGATTTCCAGCCTACAGTATCACAATCATTTCAAGAAAGATTCTAAAACTTCCCAAATAATACTGCAAAATAAAAAAAAATTAATCTAATTCTAAAACCTCCAATAATAAATGTATGCCACACCACCCTTTGTGTGGAAGCAGTGGCCTCATTATATAACAGCAGGTTATACAACATCACAAAAGGTTGGGACTCCCTGGATTCCATGTACAGAGTTTGCTCTCCAGACTCCTCCCCTCCTGGCCCTCTCCTCCAAGAGTAACGTCACTAAGCGAGGTGCCAGGAGCAATGTTCCAAAGGTTCCACTTCTTGAGATCTTCAAGTAGTGCTGACAACTAGAAGCCCTCACCACAAATGAAAGGTACGGTGTGTGATCACTTTGCAGGCAACAGACCATTCACAGGGCTTGAAAAACAAACACATCTGTTTCCATATTCTAAAACTTTCTACTCTGGCCAAGTGGACATAGATATTCTCTGCTTTCAACTCCAGGCTGTTAAAGCCAAATGGGGTGTGTCCACAAGAAAGAAAATGCTGAATGAAAGGCAGCATCTGGCTCTGTTCTGTAGGATGTTAGGCCTGTGAGGACGCGAAAGGAATGCATGCATCCCGTGCATACACTGATACTTACAACGAATCCATTCCCTCCGCCACTGCCTTAAGTGCAGCGGTTCACTGAGCCTCCACAGGCTTCTTTATTTAATAAACACCACGCACTTTAGGAGACCCTGAGGATTTTCCTTCAGGCAAACTTAAGGTCTTCTAAAGTCTTACACAATTAACCCAGTCCCCCAAGGCTGACTTATGGTTTTGACATCACGCCAAACTGCACAGCTGTGGTAGGCGGGTGGACTCCTGAATCAGTTGCTCAACAGCAGAATCTCGATTACCTGTAGGTTGGCCTCATCCTTCCTTCTTTCCACTCTTCATAGTTGAGATACTGATTATACTCTCAGAAGTGTCAGCCACTGGCTGTGCCTATTTACCTTCAGCTTATAAGTAAGCAAAACACTAAAAACATGTATATTTGAATGTGTGTGTGTGTGTGTGTGTGTGTGTGTGTGCATGCGCACGCTGAAAGGCAAAGGGAAGTAAGAAGAAAATGAAAGTAAAACCAACACAGAAGTTCTACATTCATACTAGGCCAGTCAGTGTATTCTCACTGATAGAATTATCCATTGCTTATACCACGAAGTGGGAAAAAAGTAGACTCTTGACTCAGACTGTCTTACTTTAAATCCTGACTCTATTAACTCAATGGCCTTGAGCAAATTAGTTCACCTCTGTGTCTATCTACAACAGGGAAAAGATTTCTTGTGCGGATTAAATGAGGGGATATGTAAAAGGTATAAAGCATATCACATGGTAAGCATTCAAGAGATGTTAGCCATTGTCCATTGCTGTGTTCCCTAAAGCAGTTCCCTTCCTCCGTAAGAACTTGCGTTCATCCTGATGAATGGTCCAGGCATACCCTAAGTCCACCAGACATGAGAATGAACACATCACCTCCATGAGAAGGACTTAACACAAGGAAAGTGACAAATCTGGGAGAAAAAGAATATAAATTATAGAGCTTTAGCATTCTATCTCATTCACTGTGTATATCAAACCAGTGCTTACCCAAAGCATTTTGCATTTGCCTCTAGTTCATTTCCAGACTCCCTTTGTTGATGCTTTTTTCTTCAATATAGAACTTCCTCTCTGTAAAGCTTCTCTGTCATATATTCCCTTGGTCGAATAACAGAAGATGTTCCTCTGAGCCATCAATGTGAACTGTCTTCCTCCCAATATATGGCAGGTCTAGGCAGAACAAGCCTTCCTCCAATTAGAGACAGAGGGTTTTATCTCCAGCCTGCACCAGGGAGATTGAGCACTACTTCAAAATACAAGGCTTTCAGCAAATATTGTGTCTGCAAATGCAGAAGGTTTCAACCCTCTCGCAAGCAGTAAGAATCTAGGATGTCTGACTTAATGTGCTGGCGGGACATTTCCCTTGATCATTTGCTTTCCTTGTACTTGTTAGGGACTCTCATGTTTAAACATTGTGACTTCCACCACAAATTCTCCTTCCATATTTGAATGCAAACCAACAAATAATAAAACAAGAGAAGAATTAAAAATAGACCTTCATTAAGCTAATCTCTGACTGTGAAGGGAGGGAAGGTCAAGGAAGTAGCACTGTATTTAGGAATTATCAGGTACCAGCCAGTGTCATGCCTCATCTTATTCAAGCCTTAACATAAGGTAAAACGCATGAGAGTAGGCAGGAAGTCTTTTATTATGCCCAGTGCCTAAAACTCTGCCTGGCACATAGTTTGCAATAAATGTACACTGAACGATTGAATGAAAGCAACTGTCATTTTACAAATCAGTAGAGGGATGAACATAAAGAGAAATAAATTATCTTGCCCAAAAGACCCAGAGAAAGGAAAAGCTACAGATTGAAAATTCTAAATCCGCAGCCTATATTTTTTCCACTTTTACGTTTTTATGGTATAGTCAAAAAGAAAAAGGAAAAGAAAAAAAAAAAAACACACACTGTTACCACCCCCTCTAATACAGTAAGTGAAGAAAGTAAAACACTTGTTATGGACAATTGTCAATGTAAAATGTGAGATGATCAAACAAATGAATGCAATTCCAGTGCTGCGTATTAAGCTATGAAAGTGGTGTACCAAAAGGGCTGGGAGACACATGTCTTTATGAAGAGACTGGCAGCTGGATACAAGGTAAAGGAGAAAAGGGTGTCATCATTTGTCATTCAGATATCCAGCCTGAAAGGCCTTTTGTTTCATTAGTACCAAGGACTCCAGCGCAAATGAGAACAAGAGAACAATCAAATTTGATTAACTGTATTCATTTAAAAGTAAAACTGGGAATCCAACTCAGGAAAAGGCTACAAATCAGATAAATTGAAACAGTCAAAATTATAAGTGAATTAAGGACACCTACAGCAGATGTGAATGAGTTTCCCTATAAAAGAATTAACTGTTTATAAATGTTCCCAGCCAGTGTATGCTGACAATAATGAAAAAACATTTGATCTTCAAAGATTGTTGGTTTGATTTTTTTTAACTTGTATTTTCTCTTTCTTCTGTTGCACATAGAATATCAGAACACTTAATCACACAAGCACTTATTCAGTTGAATGGGGGAGACATTTCTTCCCAGATTCATTGCAAACCTTTTGCCCTGTTTTTTAATAACCGAAAGTGATTTCAGAGTTAAAATGAGCAGTGTCCCCTTACAATCATTTACTCCACAGTTAACATCTAGCCCTATATAATATAGCTACGACTAGAGAGCTCTTTGAATTCAGTACATGTAATACAATGCTAGGTTACTGGGAAAATACAAAGAGAATCCATTATCAAGGGTGGTAAAAACAAAATCAATGCCTTGTATTTTTCTCTTTTTTTTCTTTTTGAAACCTCTTAATAATCTCTAGATGTCCTCACTGAATCAGGGTAGAGAACAGTTCCATAGTGACATAAACAGGCCATATTACAGCAAATTGAGTCAAAGAGCAAACTCATTGACTCATTCTAGCAAATTCAAGATCAGTGTACCCAAGGGACACAAGGGGACTTCTGTACAAGAAACGTAGAAATGATACAACAAAAGCTAGAATACTGTTTATACTTGGACTTCCCTAAAATCCTGCTTTCATGAAGCCAGTGGGAAACAGATCCTTTAAAAAGGTCCTTTCCAGATGAAACAGCTTCCTGTTATCCTGGCATCTAGGGTCATTTAATCCATTAATTAGGCTTATGAGCCAATAAGCTTTTTAAAAGCCTATAAAAATCTTTGAGACCTGTAAAAAAAAAAAAAGTATGTGTTCAAAAATACAAAAAGGAAACTACACAGTCAGTATTATATCTTGATTTGTCTACAAAATGTACCATCATACCAATTTCATAAAGTATAAAAACATACATTTGCAAAAATACCTTTATATCTTAGAATTTTCTCACTTATCTTGAGTATGCATAATGATTGCTGAGACATCAAGGTCATTCATGAATTAAATGTGTAACCCAAGCCAAATAATTTCAAAAGCAAAATTATTAAACTCCTTTAAAAATTTTACAGGAAACATTGCTATTTAATAGAGTGTGTGTGTGTGTGGGGGGGTGTTTCAATTTGTTCAATAAAAGTGGGTTGGGTCAATCAAGGTATGAGTATTTAACACCTACAAGGAGTATTAATGTCAACCCCACCCCCAGCACCCTTCCCTCTTTTCCCCTTTCCCATCTTTCCTCCACAGACCCTCCAGAGTGATGCCTGCAAAATACTAATGTCATCAGAGAATTCCTTGGCTTACACTCCTGAGTGGCTTCCCATTGCATTTTGGATAAAATCCAAACTCCTTACCAAGGTCTAGAAGACATCCAGGACCCAATCTTACCTCAAATCACTCAATCCTTCACTCTCCAGTTCTTGAGGAAATTCTATTATTTCTACCTTCAAAATATAATCATTCTCATCACCTACTCCGCTATCAGATAACACGTCCTGTGCAACCATCATCCTATCTCAATAACGACAACTAGCTGATAGCAAGCCTCTCTTCTTCTATCCTTACTCACTGTAGTCCATTTCTACCATAGAAGCCTGAGGGAATCTATTTAAAAAGAAGTCAGTTCATTTTACTCCTCTGCTCAAAATTCTCCAGTGGAAGAGTTCACTCAGAATGAAATCTGAACTCCATACAATGGTCTACAAGGCCCTAGAGATCTGGCCCTTGCTACCCCTATTTTCTCTGCTCCTATTGTCTCTACTTGTTCTTGCTGCTCTGTTCACTCTGGCCTTCTGGCTGTTTCCTGATCATCCCAGAAACAGTTCTGCCTTCATGCCTTTGTACTTGCTGTTTCCTTAGTCAGGAACATTCTTCCTCATGATTTCTGCAGGATGAACTCCTTCACCTCCGTCAAGTCTTTGATTCAATGCCATTCTCTTACAAGACCTACTTTGACCACCAGACGATACATGACAACCTACCATTACCATCCTACCACATCAGCTTGGCAATTCCTGCCCTACTTTTGCATTCTCTCCTACCACCACCTTCTAATATCCTCTGTAATTGGTTTATTTATTATGGTGTTTTTGTTTGTTTATCATATGTCTGCCCCTGATAAGTTTTAAGAGGGCAGGGATGTTTGGTGCTCATTATAGATTTCAGGTTTCTAGAACAATGTCTTTCAATCTAATAAACACACATTGAATGTTGAATCAGTCTCTTTGCTCTTTCCCACCCTGGATTTTTTTCACTCTGTTGTATAACAGAGAACTTGTCTGGCCTTTGTCTTGGGTTCCTGGCAAAAGAGCTTCTAAAACTCTTAGAATTTCCCAAGCAATAAAAGTACCTTCTTTATTCATGAACTCCTAGATCACACCTGAGTTTATGCTAATGAGGTAACACTTGGTGGGCTCCTAGATAACTTCAGGATGGGATCTAGTCACAAGACCAACCATGTGATTATAGGGTTGGGGCTTTGAGCCAACTAACCTCCAGGGAGAAGAGGGCGGGAGGGTGAGTTCGATCACATAGCCAATGATTCAGTCACTCTGACTACATAAACCCTCAATAAAAACTCTGGACACTCAGCACTGTCCAAGTTCAGTGGGCCTTCCTGGTTGGTGAACACATTGATTCGCCAGATGATTCACCCTGACTCCATGAGGAGACGGCATAGAAACTCTATATTTGGGACCCTCCCAAACTCCACCCCATGTGTGTCTTCATTTGGCTATTCCTGACTTGTATCCTTTATAATAAAACTGGAACATAATGACGAACTTTCCCGAGCTCTATGACTTGTTCTGGTGAATTAGTAAACCTGAGGAAAGCCATAACCCCCGCCCCAGATTTGTGGCCAGTTGTTCAGAAGTGAGGACATTCTGTTGTGAACTGTGCCCTTGAACTTGTGGGATCTGTGCTAATTCCAGGTAGTGCCAGAATTAAACTGCAATGTTTGTTGATATCAGTATATAGTCCCTCAAACATACTGGACAGAAGCAGCCTGAAGTTCACTCTCTTTCTACTTTTTGGTCTTTAACTGGTGTATAAAACAGAGGAGGAGAATTAGCCAAAAGGGGTCAATTTAATAGATTTCTTAATAACTGACTGAAAACTATGGCTTAGATCTAAGGGTAAATGGAATCTCCTTGTCACATACTTCTATAATAGACCAGAACTATCCAAAGAAACTATAATGTTAGCCTCACCTCTAAGCCACCTATGTAATTTTAAATTTAAGTAAATTTTAATTTTAGTAAATTTAGTAACTTTTTAAAAGGTAAAAAAGGGTAAAATTAATTTTAATTATATTTTATTTAATTCATAATGTCTAAAATATCACCCCAAAATGTAATATATATAATAAACATTGAGATATTTTACTTTTTTCACACGAATTTATTAAAATCTGAGGTGTATTTCACATGTATAGCATTTTTTAAAGTGGCCTAATCACATGGCAAGTGATATCAAGAGCCACATGAAAAGCTTCCATATTAGAAAGCTTAGTTTCTAGAAATCAGAAATTACCTTGAAAAGAATAGACAAACCAGCTACAAGTAGAAAAATTGGAGAATGGCTGGCCTGAGGGGCAGGTCCTTCCTAACTGACTTCCTTCAAAGAAGAGGAGCCTGAAACTAAAAGTTGGTGGTGGAGGGATGTTGGTCAATTCAAAAGACCCAAGTCCACCCCTGCAGAACACAAAACAGATTCACCCTTTTCTAGTAAAACGTGGCACAGTGAACGTCTGAAAAATTCACCAGTCAAATTGGAGGGATGTATGGGGAAGCAGCACAGATTCCAGGACCTTCATGTCTTTAGGGGGTAGGTAGAAGGGAACTTTGCCTCTCTATTGTCCACAGCAAAATCAGGAGTATCTAGTTTTACCACCCTTTCTCTCACTGTAAAACCTTTGCAAATGTTAATGATAGCTAATGCTTCTTGAGAAGGCACTAGAACAAGCAATTTAAGAAATATATTTCACTTAATCTTTACAACAAATCTCTTTTTCAGGTAAGTAGACTCAGGCATCGTGAGGTTAAATAACTTGTCCAAGGCCAGCTAGTAACAAGAGGATCTGGATACCAAAGCTTCCCCCGCAAAATCTAACTTCCTAACTAAAATTCTGCAGTGTAACAGCTTTCCCTTTCTTTTCACCTGGCCAACTGGTCTGCACACTTCAAAACACAACTGAAACATCCTTTCTTCTATGAAGCTTTCCCTGATCTCCTTTCTAATGTAGATCCTACTTCCCCTCTAGCCATGTCCTTTCTCTCTCATGACTCGGGTTGATTTTGTTAGTGTTTTATCATGACTAATAATACACACACACACACACACACACACACACACACACTTCACATATTTATTTGTTCATGGTCTGTCTCCACTAAAATATAATTCCATGAGAGCAAAGACCTTCTCTGTCTGGTCAACTGTTGTATCCCCAGGATTTCAATCAGTGATTTGTGCATATACAGGTATATCTCATTTTATTGTGTTTTGCTTTACTGCATTTCACAGATGTGTTTTTAAAAATTGAAGGCAAAACCCTCCAGCAGCAAACACCTACAATTCACTTTTTTGCAGTACTCTGGATCCAAACTGGTCATATCTCTAAGGTATGGCTGTATTAGAAAGAACTATCAAGTCTACCAGCAGTGTCAGCTGCTTATTAGTTTTTGTGATGCCAAAGTCCCTTTAGGAATAAAAAAAAAAAAAGGGGGAGGTCCACAAACTCAACCACATTCAATGGAGATAATGGAGGTGGTCTTAGACAATTCAAGAATTTTCTTCTTTGTATTTTTCTCTTCCCTATACTCTTGTTCATTATTTGGTACATAAAAGAATTCTGAAATCAATAATATAACATTTTACCAGATGTCAGCAAGTACAACAAGAACTAGGCTAAAATGTTATATAAAAATATATATGCACACAAAGAACATCCCTCATACAAATGATGGCATAGCTGAACCACATAGTCACAGGAAACTAAATGACATAACTTATTAGTTAAGACTAACAGCTAATATCTTTAAGTGCTTATAATTCCCAAAGTTTTAACATGTGTTACATAATTTAATTTAATCTTCATAAAATTTCTATGAAGTAAATAATAATATTGTTTTTATTATACAAAAGGTGTATTAGTCAGGTTTCTCCAAAGAAACAGGATCAATAAGAAAGAAATAGATGATACATGATGATGATAGATAGATAGATAGATAGATAGATAGATAGATAGATAGATAGACAGAGAGAGTGGAGATTTACTATAAGTATTGCCTCATACCATTATGGAGGCTGAGAAGTCTACAGTCTGCCATCCACAAGCTGGAGAAATTATAAAGCCGGTGGTAGAATTCAGTCTAAGTCTTGAAGGCCTGAGAACTAGGGAAACCAATGGTATAACTCCCAGTCCAAGGCTGAGAGACCTGGGGGGCCATTGGTGTTATGTCACAGAGCTGGAAGGCCTGAGGACCAGGACCTCCGATATCCAGCAACAGGAGAAGATGGGCCTCCCAGCCCAGGAAGAGGCAGACTTCACCCTCCCTCCACCTTTCTGTCCTGCTCCAGCCTTCAATGGCATGAATGATATCTTCCTACACTAGTGAGGGTCATCTTCTTTTTCAATCTACTTATTTAAAGACCCTCACAGTCATACCCAGAAATAGTGTTTTACCAGCTATCTGGGCATCCCTTAGCCCCATCAAGTTGACACATAAATTAACCATCACAGAAGGAGAAATGGAGACTCAGAGAGGTTACGTGACTTGCTCAAGGTCCTAAAGCTAATATGAAGCGGAGTTCAGATTCAAATCCAGGGCTGCTTGACTCCACAGCTACAGCTGTACTACTAAGTGGAGCTGGGCTGTGGAAATGGCTCAAGGAAATGAATGGTGACAACATGGGCTTCACAAGAGAAGCAGAAACAGTGACACTAAGGTTCTATTCACCTAGGTAATGTGCCTAACCCCAACGTGGTTCATTAGCATAAAACACTCTCCACTCCAGCAGGACTGTGGGGTCCATGCAGAGAGACTCTCACAGATACCATAAGATGAACTAGTTGTTTACATTTCAGAGCACAGATGCAACCTCTGAGCCAGCAACAGCCTACTCCACTTAGCTCAACTTATGACATCGTCAAGAGTCACTCTCTGGCAGCAGTGGTAGAACTACTAGGAGAAAGCATGCCTATTGATTTATCCTCATGCCCTGTCATTCCTTGGGTCTCACAGAGAACAAATGACAACTGTCCTTGAGAGTATTAGAAGCCAGGTATGTCAATCACTTTGTGACCCTGGTATATATCAAAAAGCAAGAAGCTTTTAATTTCTCTGAGTTGTCAAAAATATCAATTTTCCATTTACTTGTTGAAATAAAATATTCCATCAGACTAATCAAGAATTGCTTGTTGTTTATATTAGATCTGGGAGATCATCTCAAGTTACTAGAGCAGGATAAGCACAAAGATCACCATTCAGTTTCAGCAATTAGAGACCTAAGTGTCACCATGAGAGCAGGGTAAAATGCTGAGAAATCTCTCATCCTGCTTCCAAAAAAAAATCTCAATGTGCAGTGCAGTGAAACAAGAAATAACACAGAGTGTGCTTACTAATAAAAGCAAAAGAAAACAGCAATTTAATTTAAACAAGCTAATCCAAATATTGGCTTCACTTAAAGCTTGGAAAATGCCATTTCATTAAATCATGTTTTCATTTCGGAAGATGATTGTCAGACCCAAAAGATTTTACTGTAATAGAAGATAGCAACATATACAGTTTTAGATTAATGAAATCAAAATGTATTTTTTTTAAAAAATTATAATGGGGCCGGCCGAGTGGCGCATTGGTTAAGCGCTGGTTTTGGGATGCCAGCGGCCCCGGTTCGGATCCCACATGAGGGCCAGTGACACTGCCCTCTACAGCTAACAACAGCTCCACCTGGAGCTGGGCTGTGCGAGCCCCGGCGATGGTGTGGGCTGCAGCCCCTGCTGCAGTGGGCTGCCATAGGCTGCAGTGAGCGGCCCGCAGCCAGCGTGAGCGGCTGGCAGCCAAGCATGAGCTGCCAATAGCCGCGATGAGCGACATCCAGAGGCCAGCAACCGATCTGCCTCATCCGGGAAGAACGCAATGACGATACCAACAGTGAAGCAACATCCTCTGCAACTAAAACTGAAGAACAAGAAGACGGCAACTTGTCTGTTCCCCTTCCCCAATTCCCCAACGCTGTTTCCCTCCACCAATTCCCCAATAAAATCTTAAAAAAAAAAAAAAAAAGCCCCTCAAAATCACCAACTTGGGGAGTACTTACTCCAAAAAAAAAAAAAAAAAAAAAAAATTATAATGAACGAATGAATCTCTAAGCTTAAGCCAGGGAGAACCTTGTACAAATCTGCTTCATGTAGCATCCATGGACCCATACCCACACAATTGCCCCTCTGCCCTTCAATCCATCAGTTACATCTTAATGGAAAAAATGTCCACTGGTGTTAAAATTTCCTTAGAAAGAGGACTTGGCCTTGTACACAGTGACATTGCTTATCCTCTGGGAACTTCTATACCCTAGATTTTCAACTCAAAACTCAGTCTCCTTTAGCTGGAAAATGGCAAACAATTGACATAGGAGGTTTTAATCAACAAACTACCTGCATATAAAAGAAGGTATAAGTTAAAATACTTATAGTTTATTTAAACCACTTAAATGTCTTTGGAAATAATTCAAGTACTTAATTTCTCTTAGTTCTGAATATATGGTCATTAGAGAAAAATAAAGAAATATAGATAGGTAAAAATTTTAAAATCATTCATAATCTTCATCCAGTTTTAAATTTGTGGGTTAAATTTCTAAATATTAATTACAATTTTTCAAAAGAGAACCCTCATTAATACCCCATTTGCAGCTTGAAGAATACTATATCAAGGATTTATTTCTCTTTTATTGCATATTTTCTATAATATTATTTCAAATCAACTTTTTTTTTATTATATGGATATAAAATAATTAAAGTGACCAGTTTCTGGTTATTGGAGATTATTCATTTCAATCATTCTCTATTTTAAACAACTGGTGGATAAACATCCATGTATTGACATATTTATGCGTAACAATGATATTCCAAAGGTAAATTCCTAGGAGTGAAATTGCTAGCTCAGAGAACAAGCAATATTTTAAGACTTTGGATGCACACTGCCAAATTGCTGTACTGAAAACATAGTTCCCATAGTTCCCATTCACCTTCAAAAAGGAAAGCGTGACAATGCCCACATCCCTGTTCATGCTATCTTTACCTTAACCTTGACTTATTTGATAGACTGAAAAGTGGCATCTAATTGTTTTAACTTGTATGTATTTGATTACCAGAAAAGTGTTTATTTGATTACCAGAGAAGTTTAACAGTTTTTAATGGGTCGTTTATATTTCTTTTATGAAATGCCTTCGTATATGTTTTGTTTTATCCCCATATTTAAAATTTAAAGGTTTACCTTTTTTTCTTGTTGATTTGACAAAGTCCTTACTCTATTAAGGACATACTCCATCATGCATGTCACAAATTTGCTTTTGTCCTTCACTTTTAAAGCCTTCTAACTTTGAAATTCACAAAGCCCCTTTCTCATTCTTTTTCTAGAAATTTCATCAATTTTTCAGGCCGTTGCTACCCAATCATTTTTTACCATAGAAATCATTAATATAATATAGGCTAAAGCTAGAAGTCAAACATGGTTTTATATCACACTTCTACCAACTAGTCACTGTGTGATCTCAGGAAGTAATTCACTCTCTCTGAAATTCAGTGTCCTCATCTGTGCTAGATATTATCTAATATCCTTTTTGGTTCTAAATTTCATTGACTCTCCAAATTGGCAAATACTGAAATTTTCATTGGGTGTGAATTTATATTTAGAGGGGCATTTCTTTTTCAATTTAGTAAAAATGAAATGGAATTTAGTAAAGAGAAGAGCTTGCTAAGGCAATTGGTTTATTAAAAGAATATGATTTCTGCTTAGCATGAAAATATTGTCAGTCTCAAATGAATGCCTTTTTGAACAGTAGGTCTCCCAGAAGGTTATATTAAAATCACAGGTTGGTAGAGTTTCTGAAAAGTTTCCTGATTTACATACTCCACCCTCATTTTTCAGATGATGATATTGAGGCAGAAAAGGAATGTGACTAATAAGTTGCACAGGGAGTTAGATGAAAGGTTGAATGGGGACCCAAAAGCCTTCTTTCCTCTGAGGGCAAAATCTTCTGCTTCAGTACATCCTTAGCCTTGGATCCCAACTGTAAAAAGTTCAACTTTTGGAAATTAGCAAATAATGTCATATTATCTGCCAATATCATGTCATATTGCTATGGACAATATGATATCATATAATTCACTGGAAGGGACTTTATAATAATAATAATAATATTATAATAATAAAGTTTAAAAAATAAAATACAAATAAAAAAATAAAAGTTAGATCTGAAAAAAAAAAAAAAAGAAATAGAGATGAAAGAGAAATGATCCATGTCCAGGTGTTTCCTCTTACAGGAAACATCCATGACCCACTGCTCCCAACTGGGCCACGTCTAAACAATCCCTTCTTAGTATTTCCTTCACTTGGTACGAAACCAGTTAAAAAAATAAAACCATAGATCAATCTCCTTTCTAAATAGGACCAACGAACAGTTAAAAAAGATAACAAAAGTTTCTATTCATAATGGTAAGCCATATGCTTAAATACACAGTAAAAGATTTACGAAGAAATATGCAAGGCCTATAAGAAAAGCTTAAGGCTTCTTGGCCTTTTAGCTAAGATCAAGTGTAGAAAATAAACTTAAAAACTTTCTTAAGGAATATGAACGGTGACTTGCAAAAGAGCGATACATATCACTGTGAAGATGTCAATGCTCTCAAAATTAATTACCTATAAATATAATGCAATTCCAATGAAAATGCATATTTGAAATTTGATACAATTAGGAGAAAAACCTTCTCGAAAAATCAATAAGAAAGAAGAGTCAAGCAATTTTTACAGAAAAAGAAAAACGAGAGAGAGAGAGAGAGAGAGAGAGAGAGAGAGAGAGAGAGAAATTTGAGTTAAAAACTTCTATAGCCTGATATTAAAAACATAGTGTAAACTACAAAAACTGAAATACTGACTTAAGTATAGATAGTTTTTTTCTTATGATAAAAGATATTTTAAATTAGCAATAAAATAAGGATTATTAAGTAAACAGTTCTAGTACATTGATCAACTATTTGAGGAAAAAAATAATACTAAACACCTACCTCACACCACAAGGCAAGATAAAGCACAAATAAATGTTTAAAATAAAACAATGTAATTAAAATAGTCCACCAGTGAGGAATACCTTTCTAATTATAAAAGCAAGGAAAAAGAGCAATGATGATGAAGATTTTAAAGATTTAATGTAAATCAACAACTTCTGTCAATCCAGTAACACCATAAACAAAATTTAAAGGCAAATAACACACTTGGAAGATAGCTGAACATATTGTTAAGCCACAGAAAAGAAAAAGACAAAGATGAATACACTAATAAAAAGTGGGCAAAGGGCATGAATTTGCAATTCACAAAACAATAAATGCACATGTACAATATGCATATGAAAAATATTTAACACATTAGTAATCAGAACCATGTAAATTAAAACAATGAGCTGTCACTTGTTTACCCACCAAATTACAAAGACTTGAAAACTACAAAGTCAGTGAAGATGACCTGGTTGGTGTAAAAGCATTTTATACACTATGAAGTATGAATGATCACACACTTTTTGTAAGGACTATTTAGTACTATTTAACAAGAACCTTAAAACAGTAGAACCTATTTTCTTTAGCCCTTCTATATGTTCAAAGAATAATACAGAGACATTTAAAAAATGTACGCATATATACAAAGTAACCACAACAATTATTTTAAAAATATTAAACTTTAGAGAATTATAATACACAGAAGATATAATGCAAGAAGCCATCTAAATTTATGATCTTGAATACTTAAGGTTAAAGAATATGTTATTAAATAGAAAAGTATTTTACCACATAGTAAGTACAATATACTGCCTTTATAAAAAAAAAATATTCACATTAAAGAGAAAGAGAAAAATAGAAATAGAAAAAGAGAGAGAGAAGCAAAAACTGGAGGAGTCCATATCAAAATGTTGACTGTGGTTTATCTCTAGGTAATGGGATCATGTATGGTTTTACTATGTTTCTTGAGATGTTTCTGTATTTCAACTTTTCTGCAATGAAAATGTACTATAGTCAGCCCTCTATAGCCTCAGGTTCTACATCCACAGATTCAACCAACTACAGATCGAAAATATTGGGGGAAAAAAAAAAAGTTACATGGTTGTTAACACATACTATGTAGTTAGGCCAAGATGGCTGCATCTGTACTAAACATTTACAGATTTTTTTCTTGTCATTATTCCCAATATAATTCAGTATAACAACTAATCACATAGTATTTACATTGTATTAGGTATTACATGTAGACATGATTTAAAGTATACAAGTGAATGTGTGTAGGTTATATGCAAATGCTATGCCATTTTCTAAAGGGGCTTGAGCCCCGGTGGATTTTGGTATCCTCAGGGATTCTGGAATCCAATCCCCCATGGATGCTAATGAACGACTGTACTTTTAAAATCAGGAAAAGTAATCATGTTTTGAAAGATTCACAGAAAGAATCTATAAAATAGATAATAGGGAAAGAAAACACATCAAGTTTTTTGTTGCTGTTGGCATTCCTATTGTTTAGATTAGAATCTCATTTATCAGAGACACATTTTCTCAAGAAAGGCACCTTGCAACCTAAAAAGGACCTACTGTAAACATGGACACCAATACAAAGAAAGGAATTTTGCCAAACAATTTTGTTTTAGGGAAAGCTTCCCAGGCATGACAATTTCTTCAGTGGCCTCTAATAAAATGCAACCACTGGATTTTATTGGGTACAGAGTCCAGAAAGTGAAAGATGCTCCTCTCCCCGGTTCCTACCACTGGAATCCCTTTTTATTAACAGGGCTTAGACCTCAGCAGCTGTGATCCTTGGTGAATCAGCAGTATGGTGGTTAACTGTTAGGAGTAGCCCCCTGAACCTCAAGTCTACAGAGGCATAGCCACATGGCGGTCTAGAATAAATCTTAGACTCATAGAACATCAAAACACATGGAATCTTCCTGGGTCCACAATCCTATCCTATCATCTCACTGATGAGAAAACTAAGCCCCATGGAAGTTAACAGACTCCAAGGTCACCCTGGTATTTCCTGTTTCCAGTTAGGGAAAAGGACAAACATCAAAGCAGAAAACATTTTAAAAATCATTGATCTCAGAAGGATGCCCTCGCTGACCCTAACCCCCGCCTTGTAAGTGAATCCAGGGCATAGGTCTGCATATTTATGTGTCACAGTAGATTCAGAAATAATTCCTCTCATCTGAGTCAGATAATGCTGCATATTTTAATTCTATCAGTCTTTTCAGAGCCTGTGCTAGCTAACATACAAGTGGCACGTTATTAAATCAACCTCCTAAAAAAAAAAAAAAATTCAATTTAAAATAGACTGTCTCAAAAATCACATTGATATAATTTATTAGTTTTAAGTAATCTCTATCCAGGTTGCCACTTCCAAGAATCTGTTAAAATTATTTGTTTACAGGAAAAAGAATGAAGCTGTAAAAGAAAAAATAAAACCTTGGTCTTCCTTGTGATTTGCTCACCTATCCCTCACATTGCAATGCTAAATAAAACCATACATATCCTCTCCTGTGATGGGAGGGGGTCGGGTGAGCCAAGCTAATAATGCTGCCGACAGAGGCAGACAATTATATCTGATTTTTATTCTTTGGCTCTGAAAGTGTTTAAAATGCAGCACAGCCATTGCCGGCGACAGACATCCACATCTGTGTTTGCTTGTGGCATCACTTGTCAAGTTAACATTTCATTATTTTTTTTTTTCCAATTTAACTTTGAAAGTGTTGAATTCAGTCCTGCAGTGGGGAGCTGCCATGAATTACTGAGCCGTGTGGATCTTCAAAAGATTTAGTATGTAGACAGCAACATAAAGCTGAGATCTTTGTGGGGATGGATCTGCATGTTTTGAGACCCACTAAGCTGTGGGGAGGCCTTAAAGTGATGCCAGGAAGTGGATACCCAGCCTTAAACGGTTTTCCTCTCCCCCTATGGATTAGCAGGAAAAATACTTAGGAAGTATTATATATACAGCATGTCCTAAAAATGCAGCTCAGAAAGCTTAAACACAATCCACTTAGCATGGAAAAGGAGAATGTGAAGAAACTAGGGGACAAAAAGGGAACCTCAGACATTGATCTATAATGTGGTCCTGGGTCACCCATATTGCACCACTTCAGAGGGCACCATTCATACAATATTCCATATGAATAGTGCTCCCCAGAATGTGGAAGACTGCCCCCCTCTCTTTCTCCCAGTTAATTCCTTTCCTATTTTCTATCAAGGTACTGACATTTTAAACCAGTGGGATTATGCCCAAAGGGCAAGACCAAGGACTCTGCTTTACTACAAAAAAAACAAGTACTGCCATATATCAGTAAATTCCTTCACTCACTCATTCCCTTCCTTCATTTATTCATTCCACATTTACTGATAGCTTACACTCTGCTAGACATTGGAGACTCAGAGAAGCAAGTTGAGTTGAGTCAGAGTTCTGTATGACAAAGAACCCATAGCTAATGTGCAGAACCACCTCAAACATCATAGAGGACCACCAGGTTTCCTGTTGGCATGAGGAAAAAGTAGTGAAGGGGAATCAGGGCCTGGTAAATTGGCTCTAGGACACTGCGACTCCACATTCTTGAATGAAGATGGAAGAAGTCTGTCCCATCCTCATAGGATGGTACCTGTGGTAAGATTGCTGGCAAAAGTACCCATAATTCCCCTCCTCTTTCCAGGCCTTTGGGTAGTCCCCTACCACATGAACTCTGGTTTGGGCCATGTGACTTGCTTTGGCTAATAGAACAATAGCAACCGTCACATAAAATAAACACAAGTGCTTATGCATTTGAGGCTTGCATTCACTTGCTGTTCTTGGGAATTCTGAAAGCACCATTTGTGACCGAGACTGAGCTAAGGTAGGGGAGGATGGTCGATATGCAGTTAATTCACCCATTGCCCCACCTGACATTAAGCCAACATCTAGTCATGTGAGTGGGATGTTCCTTGAACACCGATCCCTGGCTAACCTAAAGAAACAAGAAGTTACATGTATTTTTGTTATATGACACTAAGTTTCGGGGCAGTTTGTTATTTAACAAAAGTTATTGAGTCAGTACTTTACTCTAAGGCAGTAGAAACTCCAAAGATAGATCCTATGGCAGCAGCCCTGGTTAGCACAGAATGTGTTTATGTGTAATCCTAGGCATTTTAATCAAATCCTATCCAGTTCAGGTCTTGGGGGAATTTGCTTTATAGTCCTTGAATCATGAGCATTTCAAGTCACTACAGTTTCTGGTATCATCTAAAAGCCAAATTAACTAAAGTTAGTTAAAAGTGATATAATGGGCAGGGGGGTGGAGTGGGGGGGGTGTGGAGGGGTGGAATAAAATTTGAAAACATTTGCAGCAGGGATGGCTGGTCAGGACACGTTTCATCAACAAAAGCAAATGTTGGAAAGGGTAACAGTGAGACTTCCTGTAATCACTGTAGGGTCTACACTGCCCAGCTCCCTTTCCAGATCCTCAGATTCTGGTAGTGATGGAAGCATATAGCTCTTAGCTGAATCTCTCTAGGAACCTCCCTCAGTGGAGGAAAGCTATCTCCCCAAGGTCATGTCCCCTTCCTTTCATTGCCCAAGGTCACATCCAATTACTGGTCCCTGCACTCCTTTTATTCCAATGCAGTCCAATTCTGGTAAGTCATGTCAACATCAGACTTCCAGGGCTCCCTGTGGGACTGGCTGAGGCTTTCAGTATGAGTGCACAGAAGTTCAGCTTCTTCCTTTTCCCAGTCCTGCTTCCTTCATCTCTTCACAGGTGTTGATCCTGGGAGCACTCCCCAATTAAATCCCTGCATGCTAGTCCAAGTCAATGTTTTCTGGGGAACTGGGTCTAAGGTACTCCCAGAAGTACCATCTTGCCAGATGGAAATATAATAAAGGGCAGTGGTGAAAAAAGGGAGCCATCACACAACAGGATAATGGCAACAGAGTAAGAAGCCATCAGAAGCATGAACGTTCCATATGTTCATAAAAAGGGAAGACTCTCAAGGAAAAAAGTAATTGGTAAACAGTGCTAAACACCCTTGTGCCTGCGTCTCATGATTTATATTGCAGGAACTGTGTTTGTTCACAACATCAAAAAGGCCAACCCTAAGTCACAGGAGTTCGAAAATTAAAAGGAACCAAGTAGGTGAAAAATGCCTCTCCTGGAAGAGAGAAGATGAGAGGTAAGAGGATGTGGTCATGTTATCCAAGAGAGGATTGCAGAGGCAGAAAGATTTGAACAGATTGAATGAGGCAAAGACACATCTTCACAGTTAGGAATACAAATGAGAATCTAACAGAAGACCTTAAGGTAGGAAAATGATTTTGGAATTTTCAGTTGCTCTCTATGTTGGTTTACTGGCAGAACTTTCTGATGGTAATTAATGTTTGAAAAACTGATAGCAGGCATCCTGTTTTTATTTGTTTATGTTTTTAATAGGAATTCTAATGCTTCAAATTTTTTTTTAAATTTTAGGAATGTTTTGACTTTTTCCTTAATGGATATGAATATTTTAAAGAAACAGAATGCTTTCTAGGAAATGTAACCACAGATTAATTTAGAAGAAACATGAAACTTGACTAGATCAAAAAGCATATGAGTATAAGAAATGAAAAGACATCTAATAATTATTTTCAAAAAAAAGCTTTCAGGCCTACTTGCATTAAAAGTTTTTCCAAATTTCAAAGCTACCAATAACCCCTATGCTTTATAATGGCCCAAGTTAAAGGAGGAAAATAAAAAAAGGATGCTCCCTGATGAGCCAACGCCAGGCCTGTTCCAGGGCCGATGGCACAGTAAGAAAGAGAACACAGAAGCACCTCAGTGTGGGAAAGCAGGCTTGACACAGACCCTTCAATGCGGATGCGAGCCATCCCTCAGCCTAAGAGTATGAAGGCATTGTTCAGCTCTGAGCTTCTTCGACTAGGAGGATTCACGTTCGACATGTGCTGTGTGGATCATCCAACATTGGGCATGCTTCCCTTCAGAGCCAGGTAGGTACTGGAAAACCATATCCAATCATCTGCATCCTCAGCTGTTGTATAACCTTTAGACGACATGTTAACTGGTTCAGTAGACAAACGGAGTAAAAGCAACCTTGAAATAAGTGAGTTATCATTCTTAAACTTCAATCAGCCATCAGCTATCTGGCTAAACTCTCTTCTTAATCCATTTTCTTATGTTGGTAAGCTTTGATACCAAAACTTAGTGTAACAACATGAACAATCAGAAAAACAGTTCCAAGATAAAAGCGAATTTTGTTAGAATTGTAAAATACTAGGAAATCGTATTTTAGAAATTTAGAAGTTCTAGAAATTTTAAACCTGAACTAATAAATTATATAACACTCTTAAATAGGTATGCATTTAGTAATTCAAGAATGGCTTAATATTAGAAAATCTATTAACGTACTATATGATATCGTGAATTCACCTATTAATAACCAATAGAATCAACTAATAGATGTCTAAAATAAATGTGATAAAATTTGACATAAATGTGATAAAATTTGACTAGGGGAATTCCCATTAAAATCATGAACAAATTTTAAAGATTGGATGTTTATTATCATTTTTTTAAATGTTAGATACCATCAGAAAAATAATTACAAACTCCCAGTAAACTAAGAGAAGAAAAGAACAAAGTCAGACATAATACATAAGTTTTGCACTTTTACCAGGTAGTGCCATAAATGCAGGCTTTGCAGTGATGGGAAAAATGAAAACCAGGAAGAGAATTGAGCCTTCACACTGCAGATGATATGAGTTGCACTGAACACCATGACTTTGGGCTGAAGCAATCAGTACCCAGTCCCATCTCAAGCACTGGTTTGAATTCTACAAAATAATATATAATAACATACAATGAATGCTAATAATTTCATGTTTATCAGTTGTGTGGCTTATAATTAAGAGCTACCAGACAGAATAAGATGTGTATTTTCAGCGATAAGTTTTTATAATTTAGAAATGTTAGGCTATCCTCAAAAACAATTTAAATCATCCCAAGTTGTTCAAAATATTTTTTTCCTTTAAAAACTGGTCTACACCTTACTGAAACTTAAGAAACACTGCCTTAGAGAATCAATTAAATGACATTAACACTAATAAAAGAGTTCAGTAATAAAGATAGACACAAAGTAAACATATAAAAATCAATAGCATCCTTAAACACCAGCAATAAAATGGTATAAAATATAATGGAAAAAGGTAATCACCATATTAGCAGCACAACAAAAGATAACGAGAAATAACATTAAGAAGAAATATTAAGGAAGGACATATGTTGCGGGGGAAAAAACAACAACTATAAAACTTTACCTATAGACTCAAATGTACTAGAATAAATGGAAAGGCACTTGGGAAAAAACTAAATAAAGTTTAAAAGGCAATTATTCTGAAATGTAATTATATGCTTAATTCAATGTCAATGAAAGCCCACACAGGCTTATTACTGAAGTGTGACCATGTGGATGTAGAGTAAAATGGTGGGAACAGTCAAGTAAGTTTAGCAAAAGTAAGAAATGAAGGTATGGTGAGAAAAAAAGTTACAAAATAGAACTAAGTTAATTAAGTCATTTAATTAAACAGGTATCTTTCCACTAGAACTTCCTGCAGTCCTATATGTGATTATGATCTATGTCTGGGGGAGAGGAGTGACCGAAATGCACGTAGTATTTATCAAGTGTATTTAAACAGAAAACTATTCTCTATAAAACAGTCCCTATACATAACTCCTCTATGAGGTCTACCAATTAAGTTTGCAAACTTTGTTGCAATGCAGTTTGAGAAATGCCCAAAATATTACAAACGGAAGAGTCTGCTGGACTGTGAGTTTCTGGACCTCACCTTCGAAACTCTTTTCCCTCAATCCACTTTAACCCTTCACACCATTACTCCTACCCTAGGCCTCATCATCAGAAATCATACCACCTCCCACAATGTCATTTCAAGCCTCTTGCATTCAAACCACTGTCTCTTATGCTTTGGGCTAACTTTTCATCACTTCATCTCTGCCACAATTCTTCCACCTCACAGAGGCTGCCCATCCACCAATCTACTATTCACTTTCTCACTGTTCATCAGCCTCTCCCCTGTCTTCACTTGCCCTGCATAGCTTAGATTCTATGTCTTGCTTTTCAATCAGTTTCTTAACCTCAACCCCTTTGGCCATCTGTTCACCTATATACTTGTCTATACACAACCCTAAATCTTGTTTAATTCAACTTCCCACTTTTCTTTTCCCTCACACAATCAATTGAAAGTTTCAAAAAAATATTAAATTCCCACAACCAGTTTTCTGGAGTGTCAAATGGACACTCCTATGCATTCCTTTTTACCTCTCTTCCTCATCTCTGAAAAGATTATTCAAACCTTCTTCTCTTACCTCCAGGCTCCACCTATGTATGTATAGTCTCCAACCCTCACATGATGACTCCATGTTCCACAGAGAAAACTGCCTCATACTGAAACACTCTCATCTTTCCACCATTAAATTAACTCTACTTCCCACACCCATCTTTTCCTGTTAAGAAAAAAAAGAATGTCTAGCTTCCTCCGGATGGGCAGTTTCTCTACTTTTCCTCTAAATGCCATACCACTCACCCCTTAAATGATCCCATCTCTTGGACATCACAGATCTCTCTTCTATTGGATCTTTCCAACATCCACATTTGCACACACTCTTGTTCCCTGATAACGTCTTCCACCACTGGCCCATTTTTCTGTTATCCTTCAAAACTTCTCAAGAGTTGCCTACATGTGATTCTCCACATTCTCACTTTTAATTCACTCCTCAACCTACTCCTACCTGGCAGCCTTCTGTCCCCACTACTCCCATGGAAACTGCTCTTTGGCAAAATCACCAACAACTGACCTCTTGTCAGATCAAAAAGGCATCTTTCTGATCTCCTGATGTTTCTCAGCAGCATTTCACAGAATTAACTCCTCTTTTAAACCCTTTTCTAGGTATACGCCTTCTCGTCGAATGTACCTTCTATCACATTGGGCATAATTTGTGGGGCCTCTTTGCTGGCTCCACCATGGCCACCCAACCTCCAAACATGTATTGCCCTCAGGATTTGGCCTAACCTCATATCATTCTCTCCTGATGACCTCAACCATTTTTATGGTTTCAAATATCACTTGTATCTTGGTAATTCCCAAATGTATCTCTCAGGTGCAGACTTCTCCTTGGAACTTCAGATTTATATGTCCAACCTCCTATTACTCATCTCCACTTGAATATTTCACAGATATCTCAAATAGAACACATTCCAAACAGAATGCTTGAACCCCCCCCCCCACCAATTCAAAGTGACACCACCATCCACATAATGACCAAAGCCAGGAACTTTCTACTCATCCTTGGTGCACTACATTCACTCCATCTGCAAGTATTATCCATTTAAATTTACCTCAATAAATATGTCTCAATTCCATCTGTGTTTCTCCATCTTCACTGCTACCATCCAGTCACCATCCTCTCCATGGAGAAGGTCTCTGGATCCTTGCTCCCACTATGACCTCCTCCAATGCAATCTGCATAAAGCAGCCATTGGGTCGTACAAAAATCTAAATTATATATTCTGCCTCTGCTTAGAATCTTTTCAGAGTGAATCCTTACACTTCTTAAAAATTACTTACCACAGCCCCCAGGTCTTGCCAAATACAGATTTGGCTAATTTACACTCCATGATGTGCCTCTTTCCCCCTATTTCTCTAAGCAAAAGCCCACATTCCCTAGAACACACCATGCTTTTTCTATGCTTATGTCCTTAACCTCTAGAATTTGTTAAAATCTGTAGCCATTTTATTTATTGTCTAATTGAATATACACCTGCCACACCAGAAAGCAGCTTTCACAAGTTCAGGGCTAGACCCTGTCAATCTATTTACTGCTACATCCCTACAATGAGCAGAGCTGCATGGCACTAACAGATTCACAGCCAATATTTCTTAAGTTAGTGAATGAATAGAAGGACTCTCTCAGCCCACACAACTCTTTCACCCCAAATAGCACCACCAAAATTTCTTGCAACGATCTTTAGCTCTTTTGAAAAGCCTTTGTGAGTTATCAGTAGCACCATAAGGAACTCTCAGTGTGCTCATGATAATTTCAAAAGCTGCTTTGAGGCGCTGGTCCATCATTATTACTTATTCTGGGTCCTCAACTTACCAAAAGGTATGGTGATTCACAAAAAATGGGGGGAAAGAGGTATTTCAGTGAATGAAATCTCCTAAAGCATACTCTGTATCATACCACTACTGCCACAGTGATAAGCTAAATATTGTAAAATTCGGTTTCCAATGGTGCTAGAACACATGGCTTGGAATGCATGTCAGCAACAGTGCCCTCACCTCCCATTCACCTCTCATTGGATATTTTCAAGCATCATCACCTGCAAGTCCCCAAGCCAGCATGGCAAAGGATTGGCTCTCACCAGCAAGAGATGAGAGAAAAGCAAGGCGGCTGCGGTGAGGAAGCCGCTGACTCCAGGCTGGGTTTGCATGTCAGGCACCTGGCTGAGTCCTCTGCTCTGTGTCCAGGCTAAGCATGTGGCATAGGTTAAGAAACTATTTCCAATAGAACCATTGTTAACTCTCTCGGGGGCTATTTCTCCACAGCATTACTAAGCTCGAAAATACCTATGAATATTTATTTTCCCAACCCCTGTCCCACTGTCTCCCAGATACTCATCCCCGTGGGCTCAAGAGCAGAACAATATGGCCCAATGTCCTGAAAATGGGTCCATGGGGCATTAGGAATACCTGGATGTTTTCAGGGGTCTATGAGTCGTATACAATACAATAGATTTTGGACATAATCCTAACATTTTTGTGTATATTCAGGATTATTTGGATGAACTCTTTATAACAGTACTACCATGCAATGTTGGTGTTCATTTATTATTGTTTATTTACAACGGATTGTCCTAAGAGGCTATATTTTAAGTGCTGTTATCAAATGAGAAAAGAGGCGGACATGACTAATAAAGGATACGTTCAAGCCAAATGAAGTCGAAATGATATTTAGAGCATGCTTTTCAAAGACTTAATGGTTCAAGGATTGAAAGTGAGGATAATTGGGTCATCATGCCACGGTCAGTGTGTATATACACCAAATACGTTAAAGCTGTGCTTTAGAATCCATGCTGCATACACACTGTCAGTGCGGATTAATTTCAGCAAAACACCATCCTTGGTCATGTTGAATTAATGCAATTAATTCAAGTTTTATTGGCCTATGGTTTTGTTTATACTTCCCTAGTAAATTGGTTTGCTTTTCTGGCTGTATAAGAGCTATAATTATTAGGAGTATATACATAATTTTATGTTTGTACACATTTAAGAACTAACTATTAGAATAAACATATTTAAATTAAGGTCTATGGTTTTATTTGCTTGTTTCAAAGATGGTGAGTAGAAAAAGCTTATGCAGTATAAAAAGTATGATCTTTGGAAACAGATCAGCCTAAGCTCAAACCCTAGCTTTGCCAGCAGCTACTGCTATCATCTTGGGGAGCGATTTACACATTGCCTTCAAATCACAGTTTCTCCAGAGTGGTTGTAAGTATTATGTGTGATATGTGCAAAAGTGATATGTGCTAACCACTCAGCCTATAGCTGGTGACAAATAAAACTGTTTCCCTTTACTTGACTCCCTGACTTGTTGCTTAAAAAATTAACTACATTTCCAATGAGTGTTCACCCATTAATTCCATGACATTATATTAGTATTAACCCTTTATATTTTTTGTAATGCTTGACATAGTTAAGTGTCACCTCATAACAACTATGAAAGAAAGATAAGTAATTAAGGCATTATTAACCCAATCTTGTTGATGTGAAGACTTACTAAGAGACATGTGTTGATACATGATCAGTCATACCCCTTAGACTCAGCTCCCCTGTCTTTTCACTCAAGTGCCACTGTTCTCTTCATTAGACTATGTCCAGATTATGATCAAAGGAGTCCTTCTGTAAATTCTTTCAATGTAATATTACATTATGGTTTGCTCTTAGGTACAAGAAGGGGTCTGGCTATTGCATAAATAACATATATAAGGTATTTATAAAACAACAGACAGTTAAAAAGAAAGCTGGACAGCCATGACAGAAAACACTGGTTTTAAAGCAAGGATTACTTGCTGACCTTGATAATTGTCACTGACCTTGACACTGATTACTGACCTTGATAATTCTAGTTTTTCCCCTCTCCTGTAATACTCCTCACAATGGCATCCTTTTATATTGTAAAGTCTGTTATTAATTCATGATGCAAAGAGATTGTGTCTTGGCTTTAGAAATTATATTAGGTCAGAGAACAATTTTTTTTTCTTTCTAATGACCCAAGATAATATTAGTGATAAACGGTTTAAGTTTTCACCATGAAAATATAAGTATAGTTGAAATTCCACTGCAATTACGGGAACTGCTCACTCTTGTCTTTTTATCCAGTTTTGGCTATGAGGGCCAAAGAAATCAAAGACAGCTAATACTATAGACAGAGAAACTCCAGTATTCAAGCAGACATAAAAGTTTCTATTAAGAAAACACCAGATTCTTCTCTGTGCTCCTGTTGGAAAAGGTCCAATCAGCATTACCAACAAATCCATGGCTTCAAGAATAGACGGGTAACAGAGGCAGGAACATAGGGTCAGCATAAAAATTAGAGAGCTACAAGGCTTTGACATATGATGCCACATTTGCATACACCCACTTAATATAATTTAATTCCTTCAAAATGTATATAAAGACAAGTCGAAAGATATTTACCAACTCACACATATAATAGAGAGAATAAGCAAAGTAACCAAAATGTCCAAACATAAAGAGTATATAATTTATACTTACGATAAGACATTGTTCAGCTATTAAATTGATGTTTACAAAAAATTCTAAGGGCATAGAGAAGTGCTTTCAACAAGATGCTTAGTATTTTAAAAAGGGATAAATATTCACAGTATGATCTCAACTGTGTAAAAAAAAAGTATATGGAAGCAAAGAAAAAAGCTAGAAGGAGATACATGAAAATATTAATGATGGTTTTTGGCTGATAAGATTGGATAAAATGTCTTTTTTATTCATATTTTATCTGTATGTTACATCATGTTTGAAGCAATTGTGTTACCTTAGTACCAGTAAAAATATTAAATGACAATTTCTACAAAACTATGAGCATTTCTTAAATCGATTGCAACAGGGCTGAGTTCCCCTCAAAAGAAGACCTTATAGCAGCACCAAAAGCCAAAAAAAGATGTGTGTCAACGAATAATGGCATTGGAGATCTATGTGAGACCAGAAATGACCCCAGAGTACCTTTGGGAATTCCCACCTTCCAATTTCATACATTTTAGAGAAGGATTTTCCTCTCTGTTAGCCCCTACATGGGGACTCAATAAAGTCAAACCTGACATATTATTGCATCTTTTTGCTTTACACAATGAAAACTAAACCAGTTGGCAACAATGATGCTGGAGATTTTTAAGTGATCTTCCCCAGATTGAATTTTTTTCCCCATCCAGAAAAATCGTCGGCACTGATACCTTGTTTCTTTATATACCTTACATAGACCTTCTCTAAAGGCAGAGTAAATATGTACTTTAAAAAGAAAAGAAAAATTCCTGGGGTTCTCTTATAAAGAACTCTCCCCCTTTCTCTTAAACATAACACCTTCCATTCACCCCTGACCTGCCATCTATCTCCAATCTAGTTTTACTCCAACTTCTTCTTACATCCTTATTCCTCCAACTCTTCCTCATCCTCTAACCCAGTGTGATTTAAAATCGTTATTCTGAGTATGTTTTGTTACAGTCCACAGTTAAGAGGTTTATACCAGAATGTATATCAGCAAAAATTACTTCCTTCACAGACAAGTCTTGCAATAAATAAATAAATAAACCAAGCACAGAGAAAGGAACAAAAATGTCATCTGAAATAAGCAGCACACTTAGTGACTTCATTGATTTACCTCCTGGAGCATGCTTCTTTTCTTGTCATAGACTAGTAATAAACATTACCAGAGCAGCATTAGTCATACATCACACACTGAGTTGCACTGCTCTACTCCTTCCTACTGTCTCCAAAATTTTAGTTCAGCAAGTTCAGACATTGATAAAAGCACACATTGGATAACATAAAATAGGACAATGGACCATACAGAGTAGTGAGAGACTAGGATGGTCAGGAAAGGGTTCCGTTAGAAGGGACATTTGAGTTAATACAAAAAAACTAGCCAATCAAGGATCTGGAGACAGAATTGCCAGGTAGAAGAAACAGGTACAAAGGTCCTGAGGTTGGATAGAAAGGTGAAGTAAAAATATGACAGAATTATTAACTGCTAATGAATTCTGGAAATTACCTGGATGAGGGCTTCCCAAAGAGGGTGCTGCAGGATACAAGCGCACAGGATGTTAAGCAGTATTTCATTTTAAAAAGGTCCCCTGGTCAAGCAAGTTTGGGACAAGTTGCATTAATTAAGTTTAAATTGTTTTTAAAACTTCAGCTGCTAATGTGCATTGTGAATCTCCAAGTGTTTCTTGGAGCCCAGGTTGAGATATGCTGCACAATATCTTAATTTTACATATGAGGATGCTACGGTTCAAAGACGTTTAGTGACTTGCCCCACATCCATTGGCACACTGGTAAATGTTTAAAAATCACCCTACCCCACAGATGCATACTCACTGTGATGGACTTGCTCTAAAGGTGGCTCTCCTGATCCCATCCCTAAGTGTTCGTATCTCCCTTGTGCTTTCCCCCCTTGAAAGTAGGTATGGACACCTGTGACTTGCAAAGGTGATAGAATGTTACTTCTGTGATTAACTTACATTATACAACAGTCTGTCTTGCTAGTGGATTCTCACTAGAAACTCTCTTTCACCCTAACTGGCTTTTAAGAAGTAAGTGGCCATGTGAGCAGCCCACATGGCAAAGAACTGAGGGCAGCCATTAGCTGACATGCAGAAAAATGTCAAGAGCTTTCAGTCTTAATACTGCAAGGAAATGAACTCTGTGAGCAATCTAAGGAAACTTGGGAGCAGATTCTTCCCCAGTTGAGTCTCCAGATAAGACCACAGAACACCTGACACATCTTGATTTTAGCCTTGGGGGACCCTAAGCAGAGAGCTCAGTTAATCTGTGCTGGACTCTCAACCCCCAGAATGTGAGAGATAATAAATGCATTCTGTTTTAAACCAATAAGTTTATAGCAATTAATTCTATAACAATCCATACTAATATACATATATATACATATATTAGCATATATTTGTTACGTTTTACTGCTATAAATGATGTGTAGTACTAAAAATAATAAAATGTGAAATAGTCTTTATTATAAATTCTATATAGCTGGCTGATTCTCACAAAATGATTTTGTTGATTTTTGCTGAATTCTTGCATCTATAACCAACCTACAGTTGCAGCAGATGAACAAATAAAGTTCCAACATGAATGTTGGTTGATATTTTTATTTACACTAATGAGTAAGATAAAACTGAAAACAATAAAGGTATATTTCAAAACTTTATTCATTTGCCAATGCAGAGAGGCTTCTTTGATGAATGGGAAAACAGTTTTTGAAGCCTCAAAGACTATTTATTCAATTTTTGGCACTATTGACAATGTAACTACTATAGACATGAAAAGCTCTCAAGTTTACTCGCATCATTAACACTTTCCCCATCACTCTTGCCCATGAGTGGGCCAGAAGTCAATGAATATTTCCAATAAAGAGCCAGACAGTAAATATTTCAGCTTTGGCAGGCCATAAGTCTGTGTCATATACTTCTTCCTGTGTGTTTTGTTTGTTTGTTGTTACAACTTTTTAAAAATGCCTAGCTCTCTGGATAAACAAAAACAGAGTCCTGGGCTGGGATTATTTCATAAACCATAATTTGTCAAACACTGGTCTGGTCTAGACAATCAACGAAACAATAAATCAAATAAACTCTGATATGTAACATTTTCCAATTTCTGTGATGTAAGTACTTCCACCATGGCCAATTTCAAGCTACTGACATGATGTCACTAAATCTGGAATGGGGAAGGGACGCACAGAAGCACACCATTTGTCTTAGTCTGCTCAGGCTGCCATAACAAAATGCGATGGATTGAGTGGCTTAAACAACACACATTTATTTTCCCACAGTTCTGGAGGTTGAGAAGGCTAGGATCAAGATGACAGCTGACTTGGTTTCTCATGAGGACTCTCTTCCTGGCTTGCAGACAGCCACTTTCTCTCTGTGACCTCATGTGGCAGAAAGAGAGAAGAGAGACAGCCAGGTCTCTAACATCTCTTCTTGTAAGGACTAATTATGCCATGTCAGGATCCCACCCTGATTATCTCATTTAACCTTAATTACTTCCTTATCTATCTGCAAATACAGAGGTAAGGGCTCCAACATATGAATTTTAGTAGGACACAATTCAGTTCACAGAACCACTTACAGCATTTCTACCATACAGACACAAGATCACAGACAATAATAGTAAAATTTAGAAAAATAATTAGGAAGTGATGAGTTTTTCATATTTATTACTTTCATTTTTAATATAATTTATTTAATGGTGCATTTATATAAAATTTATTTTTAAATATGGGTTGTACTGAAGAACTGGCTGTCAAGACTCCTGAAAATCTCCTACATGCCCAGTACGAGCCAGTTCCAGCATACCACTGCCAAAGCAAATTAGTTTGAGAGCTGGTACTAGAATTCTTATTTTTTAATCTAGTGTACTTTCTTCTTTTTCCTTCAGCAGATTGACAAAACAACACTTTTAGTATATATATATATATATATATATATATATATATATATATATATTAGGCTGTGTGTGTGTGTGTATATATATATATATATATATATATATATATATACACACACACACACACAACCTAATATCCAAAGGAAATACACCCAAACTCCAGCTTTTGTGACAATTAATTTCTTTTTTCCCCAGGTTGTAAAAGTTATGAAGACTAACACATTGGTATCACACAGCCTATAAATAGCTGGCTTGCTCATTAAATACATATTTCCTATACTAGTTTACATTTTGCTTTCTTACTAGTCCAGAATTTTCCTGGCCAAACTTTGGTAAACTGTTATCAAAGAAATATTATAAACCAGTAACTTCTCAAACACCTATACAGTGGAATCAATGGAGGACCCTTTATAAACCGCACACCAGACAAACTTAGTAGTAGATCAGAATGAGGGATGGACCCAGAAATCTCTGTTTTCAAGTAAGTGCTGATGGCAATTCCAATGTAACTAGTCCAGCATCTGTTGTCAGAAGAACACTTCAGAACTATTAGCATAAATGATAAAATTATTCTAAAGAATGAATCATTCAGTGAGCCCGATATGTCTTATTCTTTAATATACCTTTCTGGGGTTCCTTTTCAATCCTATCTGTAAATCTTTACAGTAATACTTTATATCAGTCCTGTAGATAATATGATATAATTTCACTAGCTTCCAATAAAAGTTAGTAAGGCAAGACTGCAAGTAAATGATGTTTCTCTGAAATGTTTCCAACCTTTCGTTTCTGTCTCCTTTTCATTTCCCTGAATGCCCTCTCCTCTTTTATCAAATTTGCTCTAAGGAATTAAATATGCTTATTCACGCTAACATGTAAGTGACTAATATGGGATCAACCTCCATTTCACTCTGTCTCACATTCTATATCTAATCTCATCAACAAATTCTATCAGCCTTATGATATATCTATCCAGAAGCCAACCACTTTTTTCACCACCTTTTCTACTAGAACTCTAATAACAGGCCATCATCCTCCTGTACAAAGTTATTAAAATAACATCATAATGGATTTTCCTGCTTCTTCTTTTACCTCCCATCAGTCTATTCTCAACATACAGTAAGAATTACATTTTTTAAGGTATAAATACAATGTCATTCTTCTGCTAGAAACTTTCCAACGGCTTCCTATCTTACTCAGAGTGAAATCCAAAGCTCTTACTTACCATGACCTACAAAGACCCTCTGGATCACCTCTCTGTGCTCACCTCCTACCCCATCCCTCTTTCATCATGCTTCATCTACACAGCCACACCTTCCCTGACCAATTTTCATAGAATAGCACACACACCCTACACTTCCCCATCACCATTTCTTCCTATGCTACTGCCTTTCTTTTACAGAGCATTTATCACCACTTGGCATATAATGTGTTATTGTCTATCTCCCTCACTAGAAAGTAGGGGGTTATTTCTGTTTGTTGGTTTTGTTCACTAAAGTTCCCCAGTATCAGGCACAGTCTCTGCCATGTATAGTAATCATTGTTCAATTGATATTCATTAAATATACATTATTGAATAAATGGTAATTATTGTCACCTTCCCACAGTAATTTGTCTTTTCACAAACTAACTACTTTTTCTCCATCTACCTGTGATAAGCACCCTTTAGCATACTTAATTCCTCTCAGTCAGGACTGCCTTCATAATTTTGGGGACCCAATGCAAAATAAAAACATAGGGCCTTTATTTTTAAAATATTAAGACTTACAATATGGCAACAGCTGAGTGTTAAACCAAGGGTGAGGCCTTTCTAAGTGCAGGACCCTAAGCGACAGTACAGGTCACTTGCCCATGAAGCTGGTCCTGCCTTAGTTTCTTGAACTTGCATTACACTTGACCTTGTGCTGGACCTACCATCTTCCCCTTCTCCCTTACCTACAGGTCTCAACCTGTCCCTCAGAGAGACATTCCCAAGCTCTCTGGGCTAGATCAGACCCCCTTGCATTCCCACTGTTTATTATGTCTTTCATAAAACCTTTGCCCTTATGATAGATAGCTGTTCATTTTGGTCTTCTCTGCTAGGCTAAAATGAAGATGGTAATGTATGATGTAACTGTATTCCCAATACAGGGTCTGGAACCTAGTAGGTGTCCAACAACTCCTTGTTTAATTGGCTAAGATAAGAAAAAACTTGCTAGTTGTGGAATTTTATATATCAGAAAGTCGAAAGGTATTTAGATAATCAGGGTACTCTCAGGTCCTGATTATTAAAATTGGCTACTGTTGTAAGAGCCTAAGACCCAAACAATCTACTGAGCATCTCTTCTCCAGGCAAAGGACATTAGAGCTTTGGTACTAAAAGTTGACACAGCTTGGGCAACCTTGGCAGTGAAGCCTGTGACTGGAGGAAGCATAAGATGTGAAAGTCAGAAAACAGCAAGCCTGAGAAGAGGGCAAATAAAATAGGCAGTATTCCCAAGTTATGTTAAACCTCAGACTGTCCTGTTAGCATCTTAATTTAACACAGAGGTGGGAGCCATGACAGTCAGCCAGTCAGCAGGAGCTTTTTGGCAGTGATGGTGTCATAATTCAAGGAACAGCCTTACGGGGAAAAGCCTGCATAAAACTAACTCGGGTGTCCTAACCTCAGCCCAGCATGCTAGGAAGCTAAGGAGGGTCTGAAGTACAGACATGAAATCAAGGCTGAACACCGGGCAAAGAAACTGGAGCAACCATTTGGCACTTAAGGAATAACTAGAACACTTAGTAAATAGGTAGAAGCTAGGGTCTTGGCTAAGAATTCTAGAAGCCTGGGGTTAAGACAAGATAAATTCCAGATCCCAGTCATTGGCTGGTGCACATGAGTTTGGCACTGGGATTGAGTGGGGCTCGGTCAGTACATGAAAGTCCTTAGGGCATGTGGACCCAGATAAGCATGGAGAAGGCAGAGTCGATGCAAGTGGGACTTCTTGGCTTCCACTGTATGACTTCTCATCTAGATGAGTTCCAGAAAATTCATTTCACCAAATAGATTCCATTCAATCTAAGTTTCCAGCATACCTCTGTAGCAGACGCTGTTATTGAACTGTCTCAGCACCCATTCCCAACTACTCCCTTGCCCACCTTCTACTATAAAGTTTGAAAAATGTGATATACCAATTTCCCAACATCCTTTGCAGCCAGGATGGCCATGTGAGTGACACGATACCATCCAACGTGAGAGACGTCTCAATGGAAGCTTTAGGGAAAGACTTTTCTGTCCTGATTCAAGGGACAGACACAGCTGCCACTACTTTCCCTTCTTCTTACCTTAAAAAACAATGCGATATTTGTACAAACCAATCCATCTTGATACCATGAGGCAAGACTCAGAGTGAAAACAAACACGCTAAAAATGGAAGGAAGAAAAATAAGAGCCTGGATCCTTGACAACATCATTGAATAGTATCCAGATATCCTGCTATGTGAGAAAAGAAAATTTTTTTTTAAACAAAAGAAATGCTTTACTGTAGCAGAAGGCACACCTAAAATGTTTATTTATACCATTATTCTATAATTACAGAAATCAATATGTGCAACATTAGAGAGTGTTTCTAAAATGATGCCCAGTGGCTAAGAGTCAGGCGCTGGAGCGTGGGTTCTAATCCCAGCCTTTCTGCTTATTATCAATCTCCCTGTGCTTATGTCCTGAACTGAAAAGGGACATTATAACAGAATATACATTATACAGTAGTGGAAGGGTTAAAAAAAAAAAGGCTAATGAGCTTTTAGAACAGTACCTGGAATACGGTCAAGTGTTCAGTGAATATTGGCAATTACAATGATGGTGTAGATAGAATAAAATTAAGATTCAGAAAATGAGCCACCCTGCTAGTCCTTTCCTATATCAGACAAAGTACTGTCCTCCACTTCTCTTTCTAGTACAAATTGCCCTTGGTATTATGTAGTTGTTTTTCCTGTGTTAGCAGATATCTAATTCATATATGTATTTTTAAATGGAGAGAGATAGAAAATATATTGCCTACTTATCACCAATAGACTGATCAAACCAAGATCTTCTCTGCAAAATCAACCAAAATCAAATATAACAACAAAAGCATTTACAAACTATTGTCACCCTGACTGAACCTCATTATTATCTTCCAGGTTTCTTATATCGTTTCAATAAAGTAATTTGACCTTCACAAGGTGAATTTATCATGGCTTGCATATCAATAATCCCACAGGCCTTCATGCAGCTGGGAGAATAGGATGCTTGCAGCTCATAAGCCAGGTCTGTTAAACCCTAACTATGAACAAGTAAACAGTATTCAGTTGGCAATACAAAGTATCATGTTTCATCTATTTTATTCACGAACTTAATGGCCCATGAAAAAGACCTATTTACATTCCTGTTCTGTTATTTAACTACAAATAAATACCTCTCCATGCCCAGCAAGAAAGGTTCCCTATATATCTGTTCTCTACAAAAAAAAATTAGTCAAAAAGAAATAGACACTTTCAAGTACAGCAATAAAGCAGAATAAAAGTCCTGATAAGTGCCTATTTCATAACAGTAATCTTTGATAAAATATAACAATCCCTCCTCCAAATGGCTATCCAAGCTTGCAAGGATGTAAGGAAAATTTGCAGAGGCCAAAAAAAAAAGAAGAGCAAGCCAAAAGCCAGAAGTAAGTGATGGCTGACCAAATGACTGCCAGGTTTCAAGGTCAGGAAAAGAGAGAAGGATTTAGATAGTCCCAAGACTAGAAACAAAATCCTTAAATAAAGCTGGGATTCCTAAAAATATATTCATGACTTGACTATATCTGCTCATCAGAAAAGGGAGATGGATAAGGAATATGTCTTTCTTGTATATCCCAGTGAACTTGTATAGCCACAGGCCTATGCTGACAGTTTCTGGATTGAATATACATATATTTATCTGTGTAGTATGGGATACCTCAGGCCCCAAAATTAAAGTTGCCCCAAATTAGTAGTTCCCAAATACACCTGGAAGAAAGAAAAATCAAATATTCTTTAGCTCTGTGCTTTCCAATAATTGGCCACTAGCCATATGAGACTAAATTTGTAATTAAAATTAAAATGAATTTAAAATTCAGTTGCTCATATCAGCCATATTTCAAGTACTCAATAGTCACATGCAACTAGTGACTATTATATTGGACAGCAGAGATATAAAACATTCCCATCATTGCAGAAATTTCCATTTAACAGGCTACACAGATGTACTCTTAATCCAGACTTCACAGGATTCCCATAGCTAAATGCTGCTGAAAATGAATTCATAATTCACACTTACTAAACAAACAAGGCAACCATTGGTGGGAGTAAACAAAAAAATAACAGTGGAATAAGACTAATACTTACTTTAGATAATCAAATTTTCTAATACATATTATAAATGTTTTAAATGTTTTAAATACATGTTTTAAATGTTTTTCTTAACTGAAGATGGACTCAAAAACATAACAAGAGAAAAAGATACCATCTAAAGGGACCAGGTAAATTTGAAAATGAACTAATAGAACTTCTAGAAATATATATGCATATGTGTATGCATATATGTGGGGGGGGAGGATGTGCGCGTGTGTGTGTGCGCGCGCGCGCGAAATCATTGAATTTAAAAATCCAATGACTAGGGCCGGCCGAGTGGCACATTGTTTAAGAGCTGGTTGTGGGATGCCAGAGGCCCTGGTTCAGATCCCACGTGTGAGGGCCAGTGACACTGCCCTCTACAGCTAACAACAGCTCCACCTGGAGCTGGGATGTGCGAGCCCCTGCTGCAGTGGGCTGCCATAGGCTACAGTGAATGACCAGCAGCCAGCGTGAGCGGCTGGCAGCCAGCATGAGCTGCCAAGAGCCGCGGTGAGAGACCATCCAGAGGCCGGCGACCGATCTGCCTCACCCAGGAAGAGCGCAATGATGATACCAACATGGGCCAGTGAAGCAACGTCCTCCGCAACTAGACTGAAGAACAAAAGGGCAGCAACTTGTCTGTATCCCTTCCCAATGCTGTTCCTCTCCCCCAATTCCCCAATAAAATCTTTAAAAAAAAAAAAAATCCAATGACTAAAGAAAGAATTCATTAACTGGTAAGTATATCTAAATAAATTACCAACAGTGCAGCACAGCACTTTCCAAAGGAAGTATGGAAATATGGTTAAAGAGACATGGAAGCCCTAGTGAGCAAATCTAATTGGAGTTCTAAGGGAGAAAGGATAGAAAGAATGGAGAAGAGAAAATACCTGAAGAGAATAGATTAAAATTTTCCAGATTTTCCAGATTTGAGGACCTATCCTCAAATTCAGGAAATTAATACCAAACAGGATAAATATAAAGATATCCACAGCTGCATAAATCATAATAAAACTGCAAATTAAAAAAAAAGATTACCCAAATAGGGTAAAAAGAATCACCTACAAAAGAATATTGATGACCATAGCAACAGACTTCTCCACATCAATAAAGGGAAGCCAGAATACCATGGGTTGATGCCTTTAAAATGTTGAGAGAAAATAATTCACAACCTAGAATTAAATATTAAGATAAATCCTTAATTAAGAATCAGAGTAAACAAGTCATGTTCAAACAAACAAAAATTAATGTGTTTACCACTAATAGTTATTGAAGAAAGTGCTCACAGATAACATTTTGATGAAAGAAAGTTACAAAAAAGACTAGGAAGGAATGGTGAACAAAGACAGGAGGATAAATCACAGCAACAATGACTATGCAATATAATAACTTCAATAACAACTAATTTGGGTAGTAACAAAATAAATCTGGACTAAAATTCTAAAAAAAGTAACATGAAAGACAGAAGTGTTTAGACTTAAGCATTCTAAGTCTACTCAGAAGGAGGACAAAAATATTAACTTTAGATTTTGTTATGCCAAGTCTGAATGTTCAAACTTTACGGGTTAACAACCAGAAATAGAGAAATAAAGTGTATAATTACACAGCCAGCAAAGATATAAAGACAAGCTGGGAGTGATAAAGAAGAAAATTTGGAGAGTAGTTTTTTTTGGAGGGGGGAGGAGAAAGCAATGAGAGCAGGGTACAATCCTTTAACTAGATTACTAACTTGTGCATAAAGAAACGTTTTCTTTCTTAAAGTAGATGTTAGGCCACACAGGTTTTTCTTATTTCATTTTTTGTACCTTTCCACTTAATAAATTAAAATAAAATAAAATGATATGACCCACTTGAAAAATACTTGCTGTACAAAGAAACATTAAGAAAGACCTCACAAGAGTAAAGTACTTTAAAGTTTACAAAGTGCTATGATTCTCACTGCCTCATTTGATCCTCACAACCACCAGAAAAAGTAAGATGAGTTTCACATTCTCCATTCTGCAAACAAGGAAGGAAAAGAGGCCAGGATGGTAAACTGCCTTCCTAAAGTCATGCAACTGAGAAATGCTAAAACTCATCCTCAATCTATGTTCTCTAATTCAGTTTCTTCCCAGGACACAATGCTACCTTGTTTCTATCAACAAATATAAAGAATAAATTACAGAATTAACAAGTCCCATACAAATAACATATTATCTGAAAACAATTCTGAATATTAAAATCATATTTTTAATATTTAAAAATATTTAATAGTCAAATATTTATGAAATTTATTTTATTTTAAAGTTAATAATTTTATTTAAATTTTAAATTTAATATTTATAAAATATTTAACTATTTTAACATTAATAAAAATATTTAAATATTAAAACTGTAATATTCCTTCAAAGGGAATAGTCAGAGATTTAAGCAACATTTATATACAAAGATGTCTGTCCATTGAAGCATTATTTATAAAAGTAAAAAGTGAAAATGACCTAAATATCTAACAATAGGAAAGTGCAGAGAATGGTATGTCCGTGCAATACCAGGTTACACAACCATTATAAATCATTTTCTAAAAAAATATTTATATCCTAGGAAAATGCTAATGATATAATGTTAAGGAGAAATATGGTATTAAAAGTATAATATCCATTTTATCAAATAGAGACGTTGATATAAAAATCAACAAAAATGATAAATATGTGCATATTGAAAGCCAGGAAGCTAATGTGCCAAAACAGAAGTAGTAATTATATTTTGGGGGTGAGGGGTTGAAATCATTGGTGATTATTATCTTCATTCTCTAAAGTGAACACATATTGCTGCTGTAATCCGAACAAAACAAAATTAACAAATAAGTTTTAGAACTTAGTTTTTATGAAAGCACCAGCAACTTTAAATATATTACTGAGTTCAAGAGGTAAAAGTTAACATGCTACAAGAAAAATGAAAAGAAAGGAAACGAAAGGTAAAGATAAAGCATTTCTAAAATTGAATCATATGAGGCCATATCCTGGTCCTCATTATCACTGAATCCTAATCAAATAAGCCAACTGGCCTCAGATATATATAAAACTGAAAACCAAACACTGAAGAACCCTAATTCCCCAAGCTTCTGGTTTAACAACAGCATTAGCTGAAGATCAAAAAGGCTACCAAAGAAAGGCACTCCAGCCAAGACACTTCATTTATCACAGTTGTCTGTGCAACTGAAAGGTCAAATCAGGTCTGAAAAAGAACAAACCATTCAACCACAGAGATATGGCATATCTTCTAATCATGAGAAAGCTGTAACCTGAATGAAGGACAAATTACGGACCCTTCCTAATAATCATCCACAGTTCCTAAGCCCAGACATGCAAGGATAGTTACAGTTTCTGATAGAAGACATGTGTTCCACCAAGTTTCTTCTGCTGACCCCTAAAGAAATATCTAAAGTAATTTTAAAGTTCAATTCACAAGCTAACACCCAATACTACAGGCTGTCACCTTTCCCAAACTTGTGCGTGCCTATCACCTAATACATCGTGATGAACGTCCAATCACTTCATTTAGTTCTGTACTGGCAATCTCTCACGGACCTATTCAGCAGGTCACTAGAGGTCTTGCTGAGGATGGAGAAATTTTAAGATCTTCAATCTTGTTTTCAGGTATAATGTACCTGCCATCAAAATAAAAGCAGTTAATGGTTTTTCCATTTCTTTTCCATTAGAGGACTGGATGAATACAGAGGGGATTGAAAGCTGGAAGCTAACTCATTAGATGATTCTTCTCTTTATTTAAATCAAAAGATTTTCCATGCCCTTTTTTCAACCCCTCTCCTGTTCCCTTCTTCCTCTCATGTTTCCTGTGAGCCTGAATTGAAGACTTATGGATGGCAACAGGCAGTTTGGGGCAAAATGAGTTTGGAATTCAGAAAATCAGATTGATTTAGCTGAAGGCATTAAAATGGAGTTTTCAGAAACTCCCTGGTAAGTCAGTCCTGCACAGGGATCTCAGGTAGGTTTTCCTAGGGCTTCTGGGTAATTACAGTGAGGAGGGTGGTGGTGACGACGGTGATACCAGGATGGTGAGGGGGAGGAGAAAGATGCTCAGGAAGAAGTGATATCTTCGTCAGCAAACATATAAACCTGTGGAACAAAACATGTTTGTTCTACAAACACTAAATTGACACACACAAAAGATAAAGTCAAAATAAAGAGAATACAGACCAAGTTATATATTTAAATATATATTTAACTTAAGCTTAACTTTGTCATTTATTGAAGATAAAACCCCTGTCTCTTCTGCCTTCAATGAAATGTCAGTAAGGCACAACAGAACAAGTACATCCCAATAACCAAACAAGAGGTATACAGAGAAGCAAATGGTTCTGTGATTCACTTAATCCCTTTATTTCCAAAGATGGTAGAAAACCTGTGTACTTCTGTGCTTGGTTTCTGAAACATTAAAATTAACAATGATAGACCCACAATGCAGAGGATGAGAAAGGAGCAGTGTTAGTTGGCTCAGGTGATTCTAATTTAACTTGTGTTGCATTAACCCAGGGAGGAAATCTATTTCTATACTAGATTCCAATATCTCACAAGAGGGAGAGAGCAGAATTTCGGGATATAAACTTTTTGGGGAAATATACAAATTTTAAAAATGAGAGCTTTTAAATTAAGAGAAATATAAACTGTCCTACTAAATTGCTTGTAAAATAAATAACTGAACACATATACAATTCCTCAATAAACATTGCAGACAACACAAAATATACCTCATCTTGTACTCTGGCCAAATACAGAGAATTAAAGGGGGAAGGGAGTGAAGAAATACAAATAAAAGAAGATAGACTATCCAAGATGGCAGAGTAGATAAATGTTGAGCTTACCTCATCCTGTGAACACATCAAAATTACAACTAAATTGTAGAACAATCAACCTGGAAAACCATCTGAAGTCTAGCTGAACAGAACTTTTATAACTAAGGATTTAAAGAAAAAGCCAGGACAAGACTGGTAGGTAGGAGGGACAGAGACACAGAATAGGCCTCAAACCTCCATGTGGCAGATGAAAACTGGGAGGGTTGTCTTGGCCACAGAGGTTCCCCCCAGAGAAGCAAGGGACACCACCCCCACAAGTTTCCCCAGTCCGGAGTACTGTTGCTGGGAAGAGGAAACCCCACAACATCTGGCAGTGAAAACCAGTGGGCATTCCATCCATCTGGATGGTAAGGAAGGCTGCAAGAAACCCAGATGTCCCCTTAAGGGGCCCATAGAGACTTGCTCACAGGCACCCGCACTGGGCTCCAGCAGAGGGACAGTGACTTGGGGAGGAGGGGGTTGGAGACATACAGGGATCAGACTGAAGCGTGTGGTTTCAGTGGAAGGCTGGATGAATAGTCACCATTTTCCCTGTGTGGAGTTCTTCCCCATGCAGCCAGGGACCATCTTTCTTGTGTTGAGCGCTCCCCCATAGCCAAATCTGAATCTGAATTAGTCTGTGAGCTCCATTTTTTCCACCCTGGTGACTCACTGAGACCCCACTGCACCCAACTCCATATTGCACGAGGCTTTATTGGTGGCTAAACCTTATGGAAGCTGGCAGCTGGCAGCAGGCCTCGGTGTGTTCCAGCTTTTTGCAGCTCTACCCCAGATCAAGGATTGGTAGCAGCTATCCTCTGTTCACAGTGTGGCCTCTCCCACATACTTCTAAGTCCAGCACAGGCAGCAATCAACTGTGGATTGTTTTGGACCTCCTGCCAGGTTGTCCCTGGCTAGTCACAGGCAGTGGGTGAGTGGGGCCTGCACTGGACCCACCCACAAGAAGCCCCAGAACAAACATATTTGAGGTTGGCTTTAGATAACAACAGAGCACCATCCAATTAGTTCCACAAGTGGCCACCCAAAGGGAAGTATCAACAGGCACCAGAGCCAACTGGGGTGAATCCCACTCAGTGGGGTAAGCTTCCCGCACAGTAGCCTGTAAGCTGTGGATTTGGCTAAACCCCACAGCCAGTTAGCCTGAGAGTCAATCCCACCTACTGATGTGCCAATAGTAACCAAGGCTCAACTATAACAGGAGGTCACACGACCCACAAAAGGGACACTTGGAGAACCCAGTACAGATAACCAGGGAGGCTGTGCGAGGGCACCTAATACATAAGATCACCCAGCAAGACTGGGAGATGTAGCAAATCTACCTAACATAAAAAAAGCACAGAGAGGCAACCAAAATGAAGAAACAAAGAAGTACATCCAAAATGAAAGAACAGGAGAAAACTCCAGAAAAAGAATTAAAACAAAATAAAGGCAGCCAACCAACCAAGACACAGTTCAAAACACTTGTTATAAGAATGCTCAAGGAACTTAGTGAGGACTTCAACAAAGAGATGGCAAGCATAAAAAAAGACATAGGGACCATATAAAAGAACCTGTTAGAAGTGAAGAATACAATAACTAAAATGAAGAATGCAAGAGAAGGAATTACCAGCAGACTAGATGAAGCAGAGGATCAAAGCAGAAGACAAGGTAGAAGAAAATACCCAATCAGAACAGCAAAAGGAAAAAAGAATAATAATTTTTAAAAGGGAGAATAGTTTTAAGATACCTCTGGGACAACATCAAGAGTAAGAGCATTTGCATTATAGGGGTATGAGAAGGAGAACAGAGAAAGCAAGGGATTGAGAACCTATTTGAAAAAATAATGACTGAAAACTTAACCTAACCTGGTGAAGGAAATAGACATACAAGCCCAGGAAGTGCAGAGTCCCAAACAAGATGAACCCAAAGAGGCCACACCAAGACACATTATAATTAGAATGGCAAACGTTAAAGAAAAAAGATAATCCTAAAAGGATCAAGAAAAAGGTAACTAGTAACTTACAAGGGAGTTCTCATACGATAGTCAGTTAATTTCTCAACAGAAACTTTGCAGGACAGAGAGATTGGCAGGAAATATTCAAAATAATGAAAAGCAAAGATCTACAACTGACACTACTCTACCCAACAAGACTATCATTTAAAATTGAAGGACAGATAAAGAGCTTACCAGACAAGAAAAAGCTAAAGCAGTTCATCAGCAGCACCAAACCAACATATTAGTATATTATAAGGAACGTTACAGAAACTTCTTCAAGACAAAAAATAAAAATAAAAAATATGAATAAAATGGCTAAAACTACATATCTATCAACAATTACTTTCAATGTAAATAGATTAAATGCTCTGATCAAAAACACAGGGTGGCTAAATGGATATGAAAACCAAACCCTTACATATATTGCCTATAAGGGACTCGTTTCAGATTGAAAGACACACACAGACTGAAAGTAATGTGATGGCAAAAGATGTTTCATTAAAATGGAAGTGAAATAAAAGCTGGGTTAACAATATACCAGACAAAATAGACATTAAAACAAAGGCTACAATTAGAAACAAAGAAGGACCCAGTGATCCCACTTCTGGGTATTTATCCAAAGAAACCCAAAATACTACTTCAAGGGGACATGCTCAACCATATGTTCATTGCAGCATTATTTACAACGGCGAGGATATGAAGGCAGCCTGGGTGTTCCTGAACAGATGGATGGATAAAGAAGAGGTGGTACATATTCACAATGGAATATTAGCCTTAAAAAAGAATGAAATCTTGCCATCTGCGACAATATGGATGGACCTAGAGGGTATTGTGCTGAGTGTAATAAGTTAGAAAGAGAAGGACAAATGTCATATGATTTCATTTATAAGTGGAATCTAAAGAGCAAAATAAACAAACAAATGAAATAGAAACAAACTCATAGATACAGAGAATATTTTGATGGTTGTCAGATAGGAGGGTTAGGAGTGGGTGAAAAGACAAGGAATTAAGAAGTACAAATTGGTTGTTATACAGTAGTCATGGGGATGTAGGGTATAGCATAAGGAATACAGTCAATAATATTGTATAATTATGTACAGTGTCAGATGGATACTAGCTCTATGGGGTGACAGATGGGATGGCGGTTGAGGGCAGGGTGAAAAAGTTAAGAGATTAAGAAATACAAATTGGTGGGCCATTATAGAGAATATGTTCAATAATATGGTAATAACTATGTATAGTGCCAGGTGGTACTAGTAAGGGGGATCACTTCCTAAATTACATAAATGTCTAACCACTATGTTATATACCTGAAACTAACATAAAATAATATTGAATGTCAACTCTAATTGAAAAATTTTAAAAGGGGGAAAAGATCAATAATATTGTGATAGTGTGGTACAGTGTCAGATGGTTGCTGGACTTATCACAGGGATCACTTCTTTAGCACAAGGAATATAGTCAATAATGTGGTAATAACTCTGTATAGTGCCAGGTGGGTACTGTTGAATAACTATGGTGTACACCTCAAACTAATATAATATTGTATATTAGCTATGTTTTAATAAAAACCTTAAAAAATATTTTTTTTAAAATAAAATAAATTATACAAATGTCTCACTACTATGCTGCACACCTGAAATTAATACAAAATAATATTGAATGTTAACTGCAATTGAAAAGTTAAAAAGGGGGAAGGTAAAGTTGAATAAGAGGTTCAAATTTCCAGGTATAAAACAAATAAGTCACGGGGATGTAACGTACAGCATCGGGAATAGAGTCCATAATATTGTGATAGCATTGTACGGAGTCAGCTAGTTGCTAGACTTATGATGATCACTTCTTTAGGTATATAAATGAACAATTATGGCGTACGCCTGAAACTGATATAATGTTGTATGTTAGCTACATTTTTTAAATAAAAATCTTTAAAAAACAGAAAGATAAAGAAAGAGAGAAAGAAGTAGAGAGAATGTGGATACAAACGAGAGAAAAGAAGGGGAGAGATGCACAGAGAGGGAAACAGATGGGTAGAAAAAAATCAGACCGGAAGACAGTCTCAGTAGATGCTCAAGAAAATATATTAACGAATATAACTGGTTTTGTCAGTTACAGCTTATTTCATCAGTGGGCACTGCCCTTTAAAATACTAATTAGGTCTTCAGCATGGAGTCATTAATTAAAGCACTTGTGTTTCCAAACGTTTTTTTTTTCTTTTTCTTTTTCTTTTTTAAAAGCTCTGAATGGGTCGGATTGTCTCTGGCCAAAGCATGATGTTAAGTCCATAGGAGGAAATGATTCTCTTAGCATCAAGACCAGATAGGGCTTAACATACCAGTTTTCAATTCTACCTGCATGCTAGAATCACAAGGAGAGCTTTAAAATAAAATAAGGATGCCCTAAATAAAATACTGATGCCCTATCTACCCTGGACTAATTAAACCAGAATCTCCCAAGAACAGCCCCCAAGAAACCTTCTGTGCTGAGTGAAAAACATTCTTCCATCCTCCCAAAATGTCGAACGGCTTCTGGAGTATAGGTACATAAGATTTTTCCTATAATTACATTTTGGTTGTTCTTTATTTTCAGCTGGATCCTGCAGGGAAGAAATGAGTTCCTGAGAACGAAGTTTGGAGACATGTTCTTCCTGCGGACTTGAATCCACCTGACTCTGTGTAGCATGTGTGCAGGAGGACTCGACTGCTGAAAAGGTGAGCTGCAGCAGGCATCCTGCATTAAAGGACAGCTGAGGCACAGCTCAGCTGCACTCCCTCCTCCTCTGCCAGGCCACCCCAGCACCACAAATCCCTGCTGTAATGCCTTTTAACTGCTCATTTTTGTCCAAGAAAATGAACTCTTCCAGAGAGAGCGCTAAGGTTTCAGGGAAACTAAACTACTTCTTACTAAAAATCAAAACAAAACAGAAAATAAAAAAGGTCTTTGAGGAACTGTGAGCAGCAAGAAAATTCTCTTTAAAACTAACTCTCTGGTTTGGGGAATATAATCAATAATGTTGTAAAGATTTTGTAGGGTATCCAATGGACACTTGTCTTCTTAAGGAGTCTGCTTCACAGATGGTGTAGATGCCTGATCACTGCAGTGTACACCTGAAGCTGAAGCTGAATAATAATGAATGTCAACTATAACTTTATATATACATACACACATATATATATACAGTCATTCACAGAATGACATGCAGTCATTCACAGGATGGGGAGTACAGCATAGGGAATAGTGTCAATGGAATTGTATCAGCTTATACGATGTCAGGGGTAGTAGATTGGGGGAGAGGGGTTATCACTTTGTGAGGGGTGTAAATGTCTAACCATTGCATTGTTTTGTATACCTGAAAATAATAAAATAAATAAATGAATGAAAAATAAAAACCGGACCCTCTGCCTTCTGGTCCCCTTTGAAGAATACAAGCACCTGAGAGACGGTTATCTCTTAGAAGACCCAACTCAGAGAGAATCAAAATGTTATTTGCACACAATCCCATCTCCATCTTGGAGTTAGCAGTACAGGCCTAAAGATCAGTAGCACCTCCAGGTCTGGTGTGAAGGTTCTCAAAGACAGGATGTTTAGGGATGGACCTCATGCAGTCATATATTCCTTTATTCTGCAAGTTTCGAATTTAGTTTTGTTTACATTTGTTAACAGTCTCTAGTGCTTCACTTGCTGCTAACAGAACACATGACCCCTGCCCTGCAGGAGCCTGTACACTAGATAGAAAAACCAGAAACACAGATGACACAGCTAAGTTAGGCTTTCCGCCAAGAAACTATGGGAGTTGCCTTTTCAGTTCTCATCCCTGCGGGACGAGCTGGCATTCTCCAATAAGGTGGGTTATTATCGCCTTGCAAGAATTAAAACATTTTTCCTACAAATGCTACTTAAAATAAAGTTTGATCCTAAATCTTCCCCCCACCCCCTCCCTTATGCTCTCTAAAAGAAAAATATTCACTAGCATTGATTCTCTTCCCTCCCTCCAAAGAGTGCTTGATAATCCTTCACAGGACACTGAGAAGGAAATGTCCCAAGAGGGCTACTGTGGCACGTGTTTCTAAGAAAGGGGGAGAGGAGGACAGGGATCTGGGCTGGAAGACAAAAGCCAGCAGAATGTAATTGTTTGGAGCTGGGGGTTTGAGGCCAAGCAGATTCATGTCTAACCTGAGTTGTATGACCCTGAGCAAGATATTTAATCTTTCCAAGCTCAGGTTTCTCATCTGTAAAGTATGTACAACAAGATCATTTCATTCAAAGGATCATGGTAAGATATTTGACAATTTAATAATGAATTCAAAATGCTCATCACAGTGCCTAGCACAAAGTAAATGCACAATTTATTCATTCATTCAAGAAATATTTAATGAGTGCATGGAATGTGCCAGGCAATGTTCTAGGAGCTGGGATAATAAACACAATAGACAAAAACCCCTGCCTTCATGTTGTTTATCATCTACTGTTAAGTATACTGCACAGTGTTTTAGATGGTGATGATTGCTATGAAGAATACAAAAATGGAGAAGGGGGATAGGGAGAGGGATGATATGCATTTTTAAATAGATCTTTCTGATTCCGTGACTTGTGAGTAAAAAACTGAAAATGTGAGGGAGTGAGCCATGCAGAGAAAAAAGTCCTTGCAAAGACCCAGAGGGAGAAGCTTGTCTCATGTGTTTGCAGATTAGCAAGGAGGTCAGTGTGGCAGGAAGATGCTAACTATGGGGAGCATTAGGAGGAGATGAGATCTGGAAGGTAAGACACAGCAGACAAGGTAGAGCTCTGAAGCTTGGCGTTCACTGGCTGAATTAAGAAGCTGCTGGAGAGGTCTGGGAAGAAGAATGACATGAGCTGATTTACACTTTAACAGGATCGCATCACAGTGGTGTGCAGAAGAGATGGGGGTATGTGTGCAAGGGCAGAAACAGAGGAGTTCAGAGACTACTGCGATAATAAAGGGGAGAGTGGATGGTGACTAACACCAGATAACGCCAATAAAGACGACGCGATATGCTCACATAGGCCATGGATATGGTTTGAAGGTTAAGTTGATGGGATTTGCTGATGAATTAAATGTGCACTATGAGGAACAGGGATCAAGAATGACACTCCACATTTCAGCCTGAGCACCTGGAATGACTCACCTTAACTGATGGGAAGACTGAAGGAGAAGCAGGTTGGGGAGGACAGGCCATAGGGAATACAAGCTTTAGATGCCTTCTGCACATCAAGGGGAGATATAAAGTAAGCAGTAAAATATGTGAATCTGGGATGAAGGGTCAGGTCTGGTCTAGACGTACACATGGGCATCCCTGGTACATAGATGCTGTTTAAAGCCATGAGACTAGATGAGATCACCAAGGGAGTGAGTAAACACAGACAGAGAAGTCCATGAAGAGAGCCCTGGAGTGCTTCAATATTTAGAACTCAGGAAGGTGAGGAGGAGGAACCATGAAAGGAGTCTGAGAAGTGGCCGATGAGGAAAACCAGGGATACACACAGAACCTAAATTTCCTTTAGATTACATTCACTCACCTAATTATACATGTACCCATGCATCTATCCATCTAGTCTAGCAAAACTATTCAGAATATGGATTTTAGAATGAGATAAACCTAAATTCAAATATTTGATATTTGAATATTCTACTCACCAGGTCTGTGGCCCTGGGAAGTTATATAACTTTACAGAGTCTCTGCTTCCATGATTGTAAAATGAGGTAAATAGCACCAACAGTATGGAATTGGAAGGACTCAATGAGATTTTGTATATAAAGCACAGAGCTTAGAACGCCAAATGCTCAATTAATAAAGAATGGCTACAGTTTTTATAATTATTATTTACCAAGTACTTTCTGAGCATCCACACGGATGCACAAAACCAGATGCTGGGAAGAGAATTAATCCCAGCAGAGAACAAAAGATGATCCATGGACATTTCAAAAACATCACATAGCCCATGGTCCCCAAGACAAGCTCTTTGAGGGCAGTGACCTTATCTATATGATTTATACCTTAGCAAGTGAGACAAGCATGGCAAGTCCAGTGTTTGATGAATGAATAAATGACAGACGGACATGAAGAAACACTTGGTGACAGAGATACATCACTGAACAGAAAACACTTCATTAAAAAGGTGGGAAGAGGACCGGCCGAGTGGCACGGTGGTTAAGCGCTGGCTTGGGAAGCCAGCGACCCGGTTCGGGTCCCACATAAGGGCCTGTGACACTGCCCTCAAAAAAAAAAAAAAAAAAAATGGGAAGAAAAGCTTTCAGTGAGTATCTCCCATTGAGTGAACCATAATTTACATAAACAGGCAAGACAAAAGAGGAAAATGGTCTGAATTATTAAAAACTATAGCATTTGGGATTGTTGAATAAACCTTGTGATCTAATCAAAGAGAGGAACCTGTTGCCTTGATAAATCTTGTTTTAGGGAAGTCTGTTTTGATTCACATTTGTCACCCATAGAATATCCTTCATGAGGGATAATAAAAATAGAAGCAAACAGATGCTGATATCTAACTGGTGCTATGTACTCTTGTAAGCAATTTGTATGCAGCTACTCCTCAAAACAACCCTATAAGACAGATACTACTATCCTTTCTACTTGGGGACATTGGGAGAGTACCATTTTAACTGACACTAGTAAGCAGCAGAGCAGGGACTTGCACATCTAACTCCAGAGCTGAGTCCTTAGCTATTACAGTGCATCCTGCAGAGGCCATATGAGCTCAGAGGTCAAAATGCTGACAACTTCCAAACAACCTGTTAGGTAAAGAAAGGCATACCACAGTGAATTTAGTCACATTAATGATAACGATGACAATATATATCGTTCCCCTGACATTTGATTTTAAGTAAACCCATTTTTCTAAATTGGCCTCGTAGTTCAAATATTTGTGAGTGAATGAATTAATTAATTAATTAATTAAATACACCAACATATTCCTAAAGTTTCTGAATTCCTGAGTGAAGCTGAGTGTATCTGTTGCCACACTTTGGGACATCAAAACATCTCTACAACAATGTAGGGTGCCAGATGGGTACTGGACTAATTGGGGGGATCACCTCATAGACTGTGTAGATGCCTGACCACTGCACTGTATACCTGAAACTGAAGTAGAACGATATTGAATATCAACTATAATCACATATATAGTCACGGGATGTAAAGTACACCATAGGGAATATAGTCAATGGTATTGTAACAGTTATATACAATGTCAGAGGGGTAGTAGATGAGGGGCTATCACTTTGTGAGGGGCGTGAATGTCTAATCATTATGTTGATTTGTATACCTGAAACTAATATAAAAGAAATTAAATTTTTAAAAAAATCTCTAGGTCTTTTTTCTTCTCTGTTACGGATGAGAATTGATATTAGTTTTAACTAAATAGCCATCTTTATTTGTAAGAAGGATTTCAAAAAACAGTTGCACTTGTTTCGGTAAAGCAGCCGCTACCCAATGCTGCATTGCCTTAGAGAAATCCTTAGTGATTGTCAATATATGTACGAAATAAAAAAATAAAATAAAATGAGGTGCACCAAAACCCATCAGAGCAACTGAGCAAAAACTTACATGTCTGTTTTCCCCAGAGTGACGGGCCAGAAAAATGACGCCACTCGAGCTACTGCATGTACAGCTAGCAGCTGGGGATCAGAGTGGGCAAGCGTCATGCATTGTCTCCACTAGCATGGCCCATGGCCCATTCTCTCTCAGGTAATGGTCCACAGCCCAGAGCGGTTGCACAGTGCCTACATTCTTTTTTTATTTTTTTGAGGGCAGTGTCACTGTCCCTCATATGTGGGACCCGAACCAGGGCCACTGGCTTCCGAAACCAGCGCTTAACCACCGCGCCACTTGGCCAGCCCGACATTCTTAGTCTTAAGAGTCATAGGAAGTTTTTTTCTAAGTACAATAGGAAGTGTTTTTCCTTACTGGCTTTAAGTGTACAGATTTGTAGATTTTAAAAAATTAATTAGCAGCATTAAATATATTCTGATTTGAAAAGTGATACACATACATGATAGAACATTTGGAAAATATAAACACAAATAAATAAATAAATAAATAAATAAATAAAATGCCACCCATATCACCACTGCACAGGGGTAACCCCTTACATTCACAGAATTTTAAAATCATAGTACAAGTTGAACTAGTGCCAGTGATTTGGAGGGAAGGCAGAATTGTGGCTGAGTCTATAGATTTTGTGTTCTTTTAACATTGCTATAAAGTTATTTTGTGAGTCATTTTTTAATGAGAAAGAAGTTATTAGGGCTTAGTCCCAATTCCTTTTACAGTGAGAAAACTAAGGTTCCACGGAAGGGAATGACTTGCTCAAGATCCCACAGCTGCTTGTCTATAAACAGAACTAGAGGGATAGGTTTCCAACACCAGGTTTAGCACTCTCTGTACCAAGGCAAAATCCCACAATTATATGTTCATGATGTTAAATCTTTATGGTGTTTTATTTTTCCAAAGTTCCCAAATAAATTTGAAATATCCTAGGAAGGGAAGAAGAGCTTAAGCTTTGGGGTATATTTCCATGAGTGTTCTTTCCATATGCAGGCAGCTCAAGGGAGCCAGTGGGCACTGACATGTAACCTTTCATGGCACAGCTCAACTCAGGACCCTTCTTGCCCATCACAGCCCTATGGTCTTCCTGCTTTCCTTTATATCTTGATATCTAATTGACAACATTTTATTGATTGCTTGATACGAGGTCAGACAATTAAGTTCGCAAGCTCATCCTAGAAAAAGTATTACATACCTCACTGCTGAATATCACTATGGTCACCTTTGAAGTACTCCCCTTGGGAAGCTATGCACCAATGCCAGTGCCTAGTCCACCCTTCAAAGCAATTTTGGAGCTCTTTTTCTGGAATGGCCATCAGCGTTGTCATCGTATTACCCTTGATATCCTGAATTTCATCAAAATGTCTTCCTTTCAATATTTCCTTTTGTCTTTGCGTAAAGAAAGAAGTCATTGGGGGCCAGATTAGGTGAATAGGGAGGGTGTTCCAATACAGTTATTTGTTTACTGGCTAAAATCTCCCTCCCAGACAGTGCCGTGTAAGCTGGTACAGTGTCATGATGCAAGAGTCATGAATTCTTGGTGAAAAGTTCAGGTCATCTAACTTTTTCAGGCAGACTTTTCAGCACTTCCAAATAGTAAACTTGGTTAACTGTCCAGTTGGTACAAATTCATAATGAATAATCCCTCTGATATCATGAAAGGTTAGCAACATCGTTGCAACAAGTTCGCAAAATTAATTGTCAGACCTTGTATATGCCAGGTCCTATACTATACTTATGTTATCTAATTTAATCCTTATGAGAGCCTTATGTTCAGTTTATTACCTCTATTTCATAGGAGCAGAGCCCAAGGCCACAGAAAAGTCGCTTCAACTCAAACTTGAATTTAAGACTTTCCAATTCTAACCTCTCTTCTCCCTCCTGGATAGAAGGATGAACTCTTCTAGCATCTTGCCACCATAACTGGCCTTTTTTATTTATTTATTTATTTATTTATTTATTTATTTATTTATTTATTTTTATAACTGGCCTTTTATTATTTTATTTATTTTATTTTATTTTATTTTGTTTTATTTTATTTTTCAGTTACAGTTGACATTCAATATTGAAACCTTTTTCACATGAATAGTTACTATAGATCACTGTGGGGGAAATCAGACAGAAAAACCAAAACCAATAGGACTTTAGATTTAAATAGTCCTGATTTCAAGGTTTACCAACCCAATTTAGTAACTGTGTTTCCTGACCTTTGGCAAATCACTTGGATTTCTGAGCCTAATTTCCTTTCCTGCCATTATGAGGATTTAACTGCCATCCTCAAAACTGGAGTGTCTATAAAATTTAGCACTTAAACGTGTACACTTTTGAAAGTGAAAGAGGGTGCTAGTAATAAATTTGGTGGGACCACAGGTATAAAATAGGACTTGCCCAGGTAAATCGGTACATATGGTCCCCTATAGATAACCATGTCAAAGAACCTCATGCATTACCCAGCATAACATTCAGGATCACAGCATAATATTTTCTGTATCAATGAAGAATCAAGTAGCACAGTGGTTTTCAACTTGGGGCCATTTTGCCTCTCAGGAAACACTGGGCTATGTCTGGAGACATTTTGGGGTGTCCCAACTGAGGGAGCATATGCTACTGGCATCTAGTGGGTAGAGGTCAGGTGTGCTGCTCAACACTCTATAATACACAGGACAAACCCCTACAATAAAATAGCAATCATGGCAAGGTTGAGAAACCCTGAAATCACAGCTTTCATTAAGGCAGCAGATCACTGCTGTTTTGTACATCAAATGGACATTGAATGGAAGGTCTGATGTTGAGGCTGGAAGTTCACTTTGCTTCTCAGAGTTTTACCCTGGGTCAGTAGAAACATGGTGCTAAGGAAATCAGTCCCCTTGGAATTCAAATGAACTGGTCCATTCTTTTGATAGTTTCATTACCATAAACAAATTTTCAAATGGACCAAATGGACCACTCTGAAAGTACCATCTCACATCTCAGAGGCAAGTTGCTATGCAAGAAAACAAGAACATAATGCAATTTGCATATATTTGCATGCAACGGAGTTGGCATGCAATCAACACAGGTACTTCTCTAAAGGTAGAAACTATAATTAGCCTTCATCTGACTTGCCTTCCCTAGGACATGCTCTCATGATAAAAGTAATTTTAATTTTTATTTTTTTTGGGGCCGGCCGAGTGGTACGGTGGTTAAGTGCTGGCTTGGAAGGCCAGCGGCCCCGGTTCGGGTCCCACATATGAGGGCTAGTGACACTGCCCTCAAAAAAAAAAGTAAGTTTAATTTTTAAACCCCAAACCTAAAATGAAGCCACTATATGGGGAACCAAAGTCCTTTGAAAGAGAATGAGCAATTATCCACAACTGTGTGGGACATAATTAATTGATCATTCACTCACATGTTCAGATATCAGATAAACATGAAAGAGATTACAGTTTTAAAAGCTCTCTTCAGATTCGCACACCTCCCCCACACCCAGCCCCATGAGGCCAAGTTCAATATTCAATGTTGCACTCAGAATGTGCAGATGGGCTCAAGAACCTGGCTGCAAGATTGGATATGTAAATACATTTATCTTGACTCTTAAGGCAAATGTAGCTCATTAAAATACAGTTACAAGCAAAACATAATCCCTGTTTATCTGCAGAAAAGGCACTTTATAGTTTGGGTACCCTTTTGAAGATCTAAAATCTCCAGGAAAGAGATTTTTTTTTTTTTTTTTTTTTGTAGTCTTACATTTCTCTCTACACTATCAGCCAGCTGATCCCTACCAGGAAGGATTTTTTCCTGGTCATCACAAGGATAAACCAGTTCAAACAACTCCACAGATCTCTGCTGTTTGGTACAATGTCCAGCTACTGCATGGGCTGCCAAAATTAATGGTCGTTTTTTGGCCTTCCTACAGTGGCATCTGTCCCGAGGAGGAAAAGGATGAAAGAAGCACATTCAGAGACTTTCCCACACAAAGATGTTTTTTTCTGATACAAGTTTTTTCATCACGGCAGAAAAAGTTGCAAGAAACAAGAAGTGATGTCTTCCAGCTACTGCAGACCAGGGAGGTGACTTCAAAGTGATAATCAGTGAGGGAGACCAGCAGCTTAGATATGGGAATGTTTCAATGAGATAAACCATCTTGGGTTTAGACAACGAAGAGAAGTTTCTGCTTTTCATCAAGGAAGGCCTTCTCCCCATATGCTTTGTCATTTTTTAAAAACTAACCTTCAAGAAAAAAAAAGAACTTTTTTTCCCAGATGGCCTTGGCCTTGATTGGAATTAATCACTCCCAACTTGGAGCTGTCACAGTAGAGCATACATAGTTCTATTACAGCAATTGGACTACACAGTCAAATTTACTCCCATGCCTATGGGTTCATTTAGGGAATTTTTTAAAAAGTTATTGGGGGGGCTGGCCGAGTGGCGTGGTGGTTAAGCGCTGGCTTGGGAAGCCAGTGGCCCCGGTTCGGGTCCCACATATGAGGGCCAGTGACACTGCCCTCAAAAAAAAAAAAAAAAAAGTTATTGGGGAACAGTGTGTTTTTTCCAGGACCCATCAGCTCCAAGTCAAGTTGTTGTCCTTCAAACTTAGTTGTGGAGGGTGCAGCTCAGCTGCAAGTCCAGTCGCCACTTTCAATCTAGTTGTGGGCGGGGAGGGGGGTGCGGAGGGGTGAGGGCTGCACATGTGTGCAGCCCACCATCCCATGTGGGAGTTGAACTGGCAACATTGTTGTTAAGAGCACATGCTCTAACCAACTGAGTCATCCGGCTGCCACAATTTAGGGCATTTTTAAATTTCCCACCTTGTGGCACTGTGTCTGGCACAAAGTAAAGCATGAAATAAAGTTTTAACCAATTGAATTGAAATGATATGGGAACCACACAACAATGTACACTGGTTCTGGATTATAATCAGGTACATAATGGTTCACATCTGCTGAGCACTTAACTAAGTGCCAAACATCATTCTGGGTGCTTATTTATTAGCTCATGATATTATTTCCACATATGAATCGGACTATAACCATATAAGATGGATACTAATATACTAATAGCTGTTGTATAGCCAAGTAAGAGAAGGTACGGAGAGTTGTCTGTGGTCACATGGCTAGTAAATGACACGTGAAGATTCAAGGTGGGCAGTCTCTCTGTAATGGCTGTTAGGTAATATTGATGCAAGAGGCTAATGCAGGGTGAACAATGGGCCAAGATGAGTCTAATGCAAGTTCACACCGTAAGTAAATACTAAGCTCAGGCTGAACACCTAGAGCAGAATTCCGGACTTAGGTCCAATGCTAAGCCAAGAAATTGCCCTCAGGCAGGACACTCAGAGTGCCTGTCACCTCCCTCTGGGTTCTCTGCATCCTGATGAAGCTCATCCTGATTAGTTTTGGAACTCTGGGATGGAACTCAATAGGATGCATCAGGGTTTCTCAGCCACAGCCCTTCTGGCATTTGGGACCAGATAATTTATTTTTGTACCGGCCTTGTCCTATGTATTATAGTATGTTTGGCAGCATCCCTGGCCTGGCCTCTACCCACTAGATCCAGTAGACTCCCTCCCTCTCCTGTGGTTGTAACAACCAAAAATGTCTTCAGAGCCGGCTGAGTGGCGCATTGGTTAGGAGTTGGCTTGGGATGCCAGCTCTGAGCAGTAGGGCCTTGGTTTGGATCCCACATGTGGGCCAGTAATGCTGAGCCCTCTATAGCTAAGATGGTGAACAACAGCTCAACCTGGAGCTGGGCTGCTGTGAGTAGCCAGCAACAGTGTAGGCTGCAATGGGGCTGGCCGGCAACTGGTGTGTGCTTTTGTGAGCTGCTGTGAGCAGCCGTGAATGGCTGTCCAATGGCCGGCGAGCAACTGCCTCAGCTGGGAAGAGCGCAATGATAATACCAACATGGGTCAGTGAAGCGACGTCCTCCACAGCTAGACTGAAGAACCAAAGGACGGCAACTTGTCTGTTCTCCCCATCACCCCCAATTCCCCAATGCTGCTCCCCTCCCCCAATTCCCCAATAAAATCTTTTAAAAAAAAATGTCTTCACACATTGCCAAATGTCCCCTGGAAGACAAAGTCATTCCCCCAGTTAAAAACCACTAAAATATATGTAGACCCTAATCAGAAAAGGAGGACTTGAAAAATACACAATGACTCTACTCTCTTTTCTGTCATGAGAGTAAACCATACCCTGTCTGGGATGGCAGAAAACCCTAACTCTCAACCCCTCATTTAGGCCACATGTACTTGCCCTTTCTTCCCCTACTGGGTGTTGGCAGGATAGGAGGTAGTGGTAATGTCTTATTAACACCTTGGGAGTGTTATGTTCCCTGTGTAATGGCTCACTCAGTTAGAAAAAAATAAAGAAATACCAGTTGTAGCTTTGCCTTAGAACTAGAAAGCTCTTAATGAGTCAAGACTATTAAACCCTAGATGATAAGAAGAACAATTATAATCATCCCTATTTAAGAGAGCAAGAACACGAGACTCAGAAAGGTTAACTGATTTGTCTGAAGTCACAAAGCTAGTTTGGGGGGCCGGCCGAGTGGCGTGGTGGTTAAGCGCTGGTTTGGGAAGCCAGCGGCCCCGGTTTGGTCCCACATGTGAGGGCCAGTGACACTGCCCTCAAAAACAAAACAAAACAAAACAAAAAAAACAAACAACAAAGCTAGTTTGGGGTAGAACTAGGACTCAAGCCCAGACCTTTTAAGTCAAATTTTATTACAGCTCCCTGCCACCCCTGGGAAAATAAAGCCTTCCAAAGACCAATTAATGCAGAAAGAAGAGTAAAAACTCCCCAACTGCATTCTGATGACTAAATCATCCTGAGTAGAGAGTGGGAGATGTCCAAACACTAGGAATACTTAAAATGAAGTGGAATACAAGAGCTGAATGGGAAACAGCCTATGTAGATGAGACAGAAATAAAGACACTGTCACATCGCATCCATCTCTAACTCATACCATTTGGTAAATAATAGATCTAAGCATTCCTGCAATAAACTCAGTCGCCAAAAAATCCTAAGTATAGCTGGAGAGTCATTGAAAATATACATCTTCTCTTGCACCAGCTTGTGGGGAAACAGAAGCACATTACACATTGGCTCTGTTTTTGTATCAGCCAATCCTCCTGTGGAGGATCTCTTTTGCTGCCAGGCAGTCATATTTAATGTGCCTACCATATTTCCACAGCCAGTGACAATAACAAGGCCGACGGAAAGGAAAGCGACAGCCCCTGAAGAATTAAATACTCTCCTAATCAGAAAGATCAAGCCCAAACATCTGACAGTATTGGAGCCACAACAGTAAAAACATTTGTTCCCAGTTGCTAAAAATTTAACAGATCAGACTTAGGACCCACTGGCCGAAATGTTTCCTGTTGTTCCCTATACTCAAACACAGGTTTTACAGAATGACATAATCTGTCACACCATAACCTCTAATCTCTGTGGCCAAGGGTGCTCCATTGGACACTGTAGAGCCTGTTAGTACAAAAATATTCGAGCATCTATTCATTGAACATGTATTATTGAGACCCAGTCTAGTACCTGGGCTAGAGATACCAAGAGGAACAAGAAGGGGTTCTTAACCCACATATCTCACAGAATTAAGAAAAATATTTAATTTGAATACTTTGAGGTAAGCCTGATAAATAAGTTCAAAATGGAAGAGGAGTACGCAGAACTAAATGACCAATTGTGCCTAGGTTCTCAGAAGGGATGTTGCTTAAGCAAAGTATGAAAGATAGAGAAGTTAACAAGATGGGCAAGAGATGGAGGACTCTCCCCAGCCGATGGAACAGCATGTGCTAAGAGTAAATCTCAAAAAGTTCAACAAGGCTAACGCACAAACTATGAGTGGGTAAGTGATCCATCAGGGCCAACTTTATCTCCTCCTTCATAGATGGAGTTTCCATCTCACCACATATGGGGAGCTACTGATAAGAGAGACACGATCCAATTTGCATGTAGTAATATCAACCTGTTGAAAATGTAAAGAATGGATATACTACACACACACAGAAAAAAGAAAAAAGACAGAAAGCAGAGACTTCCAACAAGGCTGTCTAGAACAGAATGGAGTTCATATTACAGTGGGAGATGGAACAGACACATACAAAAAATAATAAATATATAATATGTTCAAAGAGCTTCAGGTATAGATTTTTTTTTTCATTTAATACTATGAGGTAGGTACTATTATTATTTGCATTTAACTGATGAGAATACTGTATCAGTCAGGGTCTGATTAGAAAAACAGAAGCCACTCTCTGGATTCCAGGTATGGAAAAAAGGGAGAATTAATTAGAGGTGTTCATAATGTTGGGATGCACCAGGGGAGTAAAAGCTGAGAAGCAGCCACCAATGATCTCAGACTGAATCAATGAAGGCAATTATTTCAAAAGCTCACCAGGGAGCCACTGGAAGTCTGAAGAGTCTCTGGGAAGTTTCTACCCCTGCCTGCGACTGTATAGCAGCAAACAGGTAATTCTCAAAAGGTCACTAAGAAACTGCTGTGATTCTCACAGGTGCCCAGGTGTCTGGCTATGATTGCTTCTGGAAAACCGGGGCTTCTCCTCTCCTGCCTCCCAACAAGTACCTGTCATTGACTGCTTTTAACTAAAATATTATAGAGAAGGAGAGTTTGGGGAAAGTTTTCCTATTTCTCTGTAATATGAAGATGGGCCTTTAGAAAGGGATGGTGGTAGTGGGGCTAGGTTAACCACACAGAATCCAGCATAGAAACTGGGGCACAGAAAGTTTGGGTGACTTCCCTAAGACCAAATAAGAGTTGAGACCAAAGAGGTAAAGTAATTTGCTCAGGATTACAGTACTCATAACAGGCAGAGCCAGGATTTTGGACCTCGGCACTCAGATTACAAGGCTTACCCATTAATCACTATGCTGATATTAGAAATGAGGGAAAAGAGATCAAGAATAACTTCAGGTTTCAGACTGAAAGACGACTTTAGATGCTACTAAATTAAGACTAGTCTAACTTGTTCTTTTGCCCAAATAAGCTATGTGAAACAGGAAAGAAGAAAATGATTAGAGGCTACAATCTTCACTTTAATGGGACTCAAAAAAGCTCTTACTTAATGGTATGTGGAACTTGAAATTGTTCTGCATACCTGTGACTTCAGTGGTCTGTAGGGAACGCCAAGACAAACCAATGTGACAGCTCCCCTAATTTTTGCTCTAGAAGGACACAGAGAAGGTGCTGCGGTCAGGTCCTAGAAGCTGCTATTCCCACTTTCGAGAGAAGGTGGCCCTAATATTTGCAGGATAAAACGGCTTTCCAATACGATTCCTGTAAAATATTACTACTGCTACTAATCCGACATTGACCAGGCAATATGCCTACCTTTCAGAATAATATGGCTTTTCCATTTCTATTTCACAGTCCTTTACTCAAAGCTTTCACCTTGATCAGATTGCTAAGGGACATGAATTTTAAATGCCTCAAGGCTCAAGTAAAAAGGACTTAAATAGATTGTTTCAAAACTTGTAAAAAGCCTACCACAATCTATCATAAATAAAGCCACTATTTATACTCAACTGGGATCCCATACAATGCTTGCTTCATTTATTCATTCATCCATCTGTCCATCCATTCATTAATTCAGTGACTGCTCTGTACCACGCACACTGTTGCAGGGGCCAAAGCCACAAAGATAACCAAGTCATATTTTCAGAGATCAAGGGTAAGCAAACCTTTTCTATAAAGGGTCAGAGAGCAAATGTTTTGGGCTTCACAAGTTATATGATCTCTGTGACAACTACTCAGCTTTGTCACTGCTGTGTGAAAGCAGCCCTAGACAATGCAAATGAATGGGCAGGCTGTTTCCAATAAAATACATTTAAAGATGCCTGGAGGCTGTAACTTGCCAGCACTGGTCTAGACCACTAGTTTTCATAGTATAACCTCTCAATTAGAAACATCAGCATCACCTGGGAACTTGTTAGAAATGCAGATTTTCATGCCTTACCCCTAGACCCACTGAATCAGGAACTCCGTGCATTAAGAAGCCCCCCCCAAGTGATACTGACACATGCTAAAGTTTGAAAATCACTGGTCCAGACTGTAATGTCCAATACGGTAGCAGCATCCAACTACATAAATTAAATGTTCAATTCCTCACTTGCACCAGCCATATTGCAAGTGCTGAATAGCCACAGGTGGCTGCTGGCTACCATAGGGAACATTCCCTACACTGGGACAAGTTCCACCGGACAGCGCTGGTCTAGACGGACACAATACATGACCAAAAATTGCCATGTATTGTGATAGGTACAACAATGTACCAACTACAAGTGTGGTATGAAGTTAAAAAGAGTCAATTCTACAGGCAGGGAAGGGAGGGGGGTCACTGAAGGTTTGGCAAGGAGGGATCATGAGCCAGTGTCTTGAAAGCAACACAGGAGCTTACCTGCTAGTGTACAGAGTGGGACACCATCGAGGGAGAAGTGACATAAGGGAGAAGCACAGCATGTGCAAGTCATCAAGAGGGAAGGGCATGCTTTGTGATGGGAACTGTGATTTCTTTACTATGGCTAGAACACAGACAGCGTTTAGGTGAGAACAGAGAAAGGAAACTAGAAACGTGGGGGAACTAAATCATTCACACCTAGGTGTCTTTCTTAGAGGTACTGAACACCTTTGAACACCTACTGGCTGTTCAAAGTATGATTAGTGAACACCTACTGGCTGTTCAAAGTATGATTAGTTTGTGTTTATAAAAATCACCCAACCAAATGCATCCAAGGCCTAAGACACAGTACGCAACATGTTTATTTATCTGATTTATCCCAAGGCTTCTCTGGGTAATTTGTTTATGTTTAGCTACTGGAAGAGAAAAAGTGGGTAAATTAAGCCCAAACTGATTTCTCATTTAAAAGAAAGCATGTAATTATACTCACCTTGCCCTGAATGGTCCTCTGTGTCCCAACACACAAGGGAAGTAGAAAGGTTAAGCTCCTGATGCATATTTCTTATCTGCTATCAACCCATTAGTGTCCAGTAATGGCAATAAGCATCACAATGGAAGAGTCTGTGGAGCAGAGTTACTTTCTGCCAACACTGGAAGCACAAAAGACAAATGCTACAGGATCCTGCAGCGCAGTGTGCGGACACAAAAGCTCTATACATTGTATCCACTTGAAGCAGGCCTAAATGGTCTTTTATGTAGCAAAACAGTCACCCAGAAACAGTGACAGTACAAGGATGTTTACCAGGATGTGTGTGGGAATGGAGAACATACTGTTTCCAACAGGGTGTGCCTGCTTAAAAGGGGACCAAGTCCTAATTTGACTTAGATGCAATGGTAACACCTACAAAAAAGAATCATTGAGAGGAAAAGAGAGATGGGGCTCTGAAATCGATTCTTGGTCGGAGGGAAAGGAGAAAGGGCCAGGAAGGGGGTAGAGGTGGGGAATCTTGAAAATGGTCCTTACAGTTCGTTACAAACCAAAGCTATTTCAGAAGCTGCTGACCTTTTCACAACCACATTGATTTGGCCACAGGACAAAAAAAAAAAGCCATGAAGCAAATAAAGTCACCTCAGGATAACAGGTTAAAGTCAATTGTGAAAGGAAGAAAGAAGCTTGACCTTCAAAGGCTAATATTGTCAGGCCAATACAACCTGAACAGGCATTTATCACCCAGGTTGCTCCCAAGTAGCAACTGTTATCAGTATAGAGAAGTGGGTGCTGATTTACAGCGCCAGTGCTGAGCCCTTGATTAGCTCATATCAAGTAACCACAGCAGTAATTTCAACAGCAAGACTAAATCTCTTCTCTTCCTCCCTCTTCTGAGTCCTTCATTGACAACCTGGCTTCATTCACACTTGGGTCTCAAGAGGGTTGCTCATTCTTTATATAGGCATCCAACACTAAACAGAACTAATATAATATATTCATCAAACTCCTTGATGATAAAGCTTGAAGGAAACTGAGTGGCACACTCCTGGGATAAGAAAAAAGAAAAAAAGAAAAAGAAAAAAAACTGGTCAGAAAGAAAAATCTGTCAATAGATGGCAACCTTAAGAAAAACAGAATTGACATAACTAGGAAAGATACAGAGATATGAAATAAAACAGACCAACTTCAAGTCAGTGAACAAGTATGTTCAATGATAAGTGAAAGCCAAGAGGAAAAATTTCTGACAAAGGCAATGGGAAAGTTCAGCTAAGGAAAACAACAGCCAAAGTCAAGGCTATCGTTTTCAAAAGTGCCTTAAGAAGTTGATAATAAAACAACCACAATGGGTGCTGGGGGCAGGGGCAGTCTATGACTTTCCCCAAATATTAGCTTTATTATATAAGTTGATTATAAGATTTTAAGTTCACCAAGTTAGGTCAGGATAATTACTCTTGCAGTCCTCTATTTATTTAATGTATTTATTTAACGTATTTATTAAATAAATGTATTTAATCAACACTATTAAGTCTCTAATACAGCACCATGCTAGACAATAAATTCACAAATATATATAAAATACAGTCTTTGCCTTTCAGGAAGGAGTTCACAATGTCCTGAGGTTAGAGCAACCTGTAAGCAAATAATTACAGAAATATAAGTGCCCAAACCAGGAGTTATGCATACACCGAATTGTGGGTTCATCAGCCTCATGAATGGAAAACTTACCTGGGAAACAAGCCTGTCTAGTGCTTGGTTAGAAAAAGTTCACACTACGAGAAGTGTCAGCATTGCGGAGCTGAGGAAATGGTACATTAAACAAGATTTCCTCGTTAACCTGTCCTAGGGAGGATCTTTCCCAGTTGTTCAAACAGAATTTACAGTGCAAATAGGGAGACACGATAAGGAAACAAAACAAACAAGCTTGACTCCGCTCCAAGAATTTCCATTTCAGATGCTTAGGAAGGCCTGTAGAAGACACTGCTTGACACATTCAGGCAGGTGGAATAATCCAACCTCAGTGAAAGGCAGTGAGAGCACAGGTGACACCTGCTCAGAGCCCCAGGTGCCTATTGTATTAGATCTAACTAAGTCATTCAGCTGATGAAGTTGAATCAGACTTAAAATCTCTGTCATAGAAAGCAACTGAAGTCCCATTTGCAAAAATGGAACAATCAGAGCAACAAAATAAAGTAGCACCAGATTAAACCCCAAAGTATAAAAGAAAATATCCATGAATCTTCCTCCCGAAAACCCATAACCCATCTAACAACAAGAAAACGAAATCAGACAAACCCCAATCGAAGGACATTCTACAAAAGACTTTACCAGTACTCCTCAAAACTGTCAAGGTCATCAAAAACAAGGAACCTGTGGCAGCCAAGGGGAGCCGAAAGAGATACGATGGCTAAATATAAGCGGTATCCTATGTGTGGGATACTGTAACAGATAATGGGCATTAGGTAAAAACTAAGGAAATCTGAATAAAGATATGGATTTTAATTAAGCACAATGTATCAACTTTGGTTCATTAATTATAACAAATGTACCATGGTAACATGAGACGCTAATAAGGGAAACAGAACTCTGTATACTATCTTTTCAACTTTTCTGTAAATTTAAAGCTGTTCTACAATAAAGGGAAAAAGAAAAAAAAAAGAGAGAGATAAAAAACATACTTGGCAGATAATGTAGGACCCATTTAATCCTCACAGCAACTCAAAGGGGTAGCTGTCCTAATTATCCTCATCTTACAGAGGAGAAAACTAAGACAGAGGATAGGTAAGTAACTTGCTCAAGGTCACGTGGTCAGGATTCAGAACCTGACAGGATTCACAACAGTCTGACTTCAAAACCCACACTTTTAGTCGTCACACTATACTGACCTGCAGACTCCACTAAAAGTGCCTTCTCAGCTGCAGGCACTTTGTCCGCACTCACCCCTTCCAGCGATACGCTCCTTCTCCAGCCCAGACCCTGCTCCTGGGATCTCCCGGCACAGGCTCTGAGGTTTTTCTCCCAATAGGTTGCCTCTTTGGATGCCACTCCCACAGCCCTGTCCTCCAGCCATCTAATTTTGCCACTTGCCTCAAGTTTATACACCAAACTGGCCCCTTCCAGGGCCCTTCCAGACCAACTTTAGGTTTCTCTCATCTTTGGGGGGCTAATATTGTCAGCGCAGCTTTCTATGTCCTTGGGCCAGAGGGAGGGCCTGAGTTAATGAGCATCTATCCACTTCAACAGCACAAGCCAGCAGGTCCCGGCAGATGGCCAGGATTCTGATGGCATGAGGGCACAAAGAGGCTCATGGGAGAGACTAAGAATGATGGGTCAGTCCTAACACATGCTAGCCAAGACTCCCACGCAGGATGAGGGAGTGAGTGAGCTTCCAAATTTTAAGACAATGCCTAGATGGGGGAGAAAGAGGGGCACCCTAGGAAAAAACTTTGTGGTCTTGAATAGAAGTCTAGCAGACAGAACAGCTCTAAACACAGGGCACAGGCGATATCTGGGATGTGCTCTCATGGTGGGAACAGAGAGAAAGAGCAAAGCATGGGAAGATTCTTACCCCCAGGATGCTTGCTATAAGAAACAGGGCATTCTGATTATAGGAGAGTACTCTTCTTACCTTAGTGTGGCAGCAACTGAAGAGTGGGATGGCTCTAGTACTGCTCACCTGGGGCGGCCTCTGTCCTTTGGGTTCGAATTTCAACATGGAAGCCAAAGAATACAGACGTCCAAATCCAGGGACGCTCTAACCATGGCGCCTCACCATCAGAGGTGAGTCAGTGCGTTAGAAAATTATAAGACCCTGGAGTCAGGGAGTTGCTCAATCTCTGAGTTGCATGTCTTCGACTGTGAAGTGGGAGCAATAACTTCTATCTCCCAAAGTGGCTGTGAAGATGAAATTAGTTTGCAGATGTTAACTCCTAGCACAGTGGTTGGCATTCAAGCCGGGCTCAGGAAATATTCATTTTTCTGCCCTTCAGATTACAGCAGTGACTACAGTGGGAGAACTAATTCTAGAAGTTGAACTGGAAGATAAACACTGCTTTTATGACTATTGCATGGTCACAATGTGCGAGGTGTTGGAGATGAGCAAAACCAGACACAGCGCCTGAGCTTAGGGGAGCTCCCGCCTCACACACACCCCTCCCCCAGTCGCTGTCTTGTGGGGAAGGCAGGCAATGACCAATGAAAACCACATGAGGGCCTGTCTATGAAACTGTTGTAGGTACTATGCATATGCGATAGCCTCAAAGATGGACACTTAGAATCCCCCTGAAGGAAGAACTTTCCCCCGCCCCCTACCCTCACCCTTCCAGCACTGCAGAGTCTGGTCAGTAGACAGCCTCCAGCTGTCAGCTCTTTCAGGGTCCACCTTGGCTGCACAGAAACGCCTGGTCTGAAGACACACCCTACCCAGGACAGCCTGCAAGTGGCAGTAGACAGGTCTGGTCGTTTTGGTCTAACATGGCACAACACTGACACACAATATTCGCTCCCGATCTTTGTCATGTCGGCATTAAAACTTCTCCCTTTTCCCAATCCTGCTTCTCCCTCTTTCCTTTCATAGGTTTTGATCCCTAATAAATAGTTTGCACCCCAAACTCCGCCTCAGAAGCATCTGTTTCCAGAGAACCCAACATGTAACAGGAAAAAAGAGGGACCAGTCTATACAATGGATAGCAAACAAATCTTGGCTTAACTGGGAGGTCCAAAAAGGCTTCACCAGAATGAAATCTCTCAAGTAGATTTCTGCAGGATGGTTAGATCTTGAGAAAGCAAAGAGCAGGGCAGCAAGTTTGCCACCTGAGAATTAAACTAGTAAAATCCACACACAGTGGGTGAGATTAGCCATCTGGGGATATAAACCTAGAGAATGTCTGCAAATGTGTGACTGCGGAATTCAGGAATGCTGAAAATCCCAATCAAGGTGACCTGGGAGTAACTTCCAGAAATGGGAACTGCAGTGTGATTGTAATTTGCTAAAGCAAAAGGAAGCCTCATCAATGGCATTGTATCTTGTTTAGAGAAAGACTGAACAGACTGGACGAGGCAGCCATAGTGGAAAGGCACTCCGCAAGGTGATGTGGCTCAAAGCTCAGGGCAGTTTACTAAGTTTCTTTCTTTATTATTATTGTTTTTAATGATCTGGGGCAGGAGAGGAGAGGGGTCTTTTACCAGCTTTGAAAATCTCCAGTAAAAAATGTTTCTCCTCAAGCTGTATGGTTCCTCACTATTGAAAAAAGCCCTGGAGGTCTACCCTCAGTTTAGCCTGTTTAAGGCTTGCAGTTCTAGGCACTTTACATACATTGTATTATAGTGTTCACCCTCACTTTCTAGATGGCAAGTGTTATGACTGTGATTTTGAGGAGGATGAAACGCAGGGCCCTAAATTTAAATGGCTTGTCTGCAGTGTAGCTGTTAGATCGGAGCACAGGATTTGACTCCTGATCTGCTGTGCCCAGGGTTTTGGAGATTACAACTGAACACTCAGGTAACAGTCCTTTCAAACCTCACCAGAGGCTCCCTGTTAATCCTAGCTCTATGGGAAGGGTGGGGATAGGGGAAGAAGAAGTTAAGATGGGGTTGGGGAGTAGGCAGCAAGCTGAATCCTCATTTATGATAAGAGCGGGCGATAGATAACGAATAAAATTATATAAAAGATAGCAACACAGCACATCATTAAGAAAAAAATGGGGCCGGCCGAGTGGCGCGGTGGTTAAGCGCTGGCCTCGGAAGCCAGCGGCCCCGGTTCGGGTCCTACATATGAGGACCAGTAACACTGCCCTCAAAAAAGAAAAAAAAGTGAGAAGAAAAAAATGGAAGTAAATAGTGGAAGAAATGGTGAAAGAAACTTCCATAGGGAAGGAGTAGGAAGGGGTGAGCAGTACATAAGCCATGTAACACTATGTCACTTTAAAATATACGAATGCTTTACTCTGATAAAAAATAAAATTAGTATGAAATACAACACTCTACTAAGAGAAAAAACTATTTGTGTAGCACAACCTGAAAGACATGCAGTCAATCCATCCCTTGAACTACCTTACACCTCAGAACAGCAAACAGCCAACATCTCCAGAGCACAAGGGACTGCAAGGCTGGCAGGGCCCTTCCAGGGGAGAGAGGGCTCTGATGACGGCTCAAGAACAGCCATCTCCTGACAGGTGTGTGAGGTCCACGTGGACTGAGCAGCCTGCTGGAGCCTGCTACTAATGAAGCCTTCCTCTGAGCACCTGCTCGTTAAGGAACCATGTGAATATTTTCCTCTCCTTCAAGGATATCCTGATCTGTCTGAGATGCCTGACAGTTACTGTAAATTATTGAACTGACATTCTGAGATATCATATATAATCAAGTTCTACAAGCATGTCAAATAGAAGTCTGTCCCTCAGAGACGAAGCTGTTCCCAGCCATCTCGCAAAAATCAGATTTTCTGAGGCAGAAAGAGGCAGACCCTGGGTGGTAGTGATTTGCTCCGGAGGAAATGCCCCCTTGCATGTGATCTCCGAGTAATCTGTCACACATCTTTCGGCTCATGAAACCCTCTGCTGCTCTGTGAACCACAGGCTTGTCACATGAGTTATTAGGAAGTCAAATTAAGGCTTGAGGTCTTATTTTCTTCTTCTCACCATACTGGGAGTCCTGTGAACACAGGCAGTGTGTCTTTTCATCTTCATATCCTCATCACTTTGCATTCCATCTGATAAATAGAAGACCCTCAATAAATGTTAGTCGAATGAATGAACACATGATGGTGTGACGCCACATGCTGCGAGACTGCTTAGAAGATGATGTGAGACAACTACGGGGACAAGTCCCAAGGAGAATGCTGGATTGGGGGAAGTGGTGTGCCAAGAATTTTGCTGGTGGCAACTATGGTACCAGAGAAAACCACTATGGGAATTGATCACAAGTGGTTATAGTAATTACAACAGTAAACTGAAGGCAAATGGATCCTGGGATCCGATTAAACAAACACAGGCCCAAGGGCATCGAAGTCTATAAACATTCACCTCCCACCAAACACACTGCCATTTTGCACTCTCTCCATGAACCTGTGTGGAGCCCGTGTGGGACCATCCTTAGCATGTTGAATTGCCTCAGTTGGTGGGACCTTGAGAGCAACAGTACTTTAGGAACTTCATCTTCACCTCCATGCTAATGCCTACTCCCCCTCTCAGGTGCCCCAGATTAGTGAGTTAGTGGAAGAGCTGGCGCCACAGGGCAACAGAAAGTTATGATGGGCCCAGGCCTCCACAGGGTGGCATCTTGCGTGTCCCTGCTTCACATGCTGGCCTAGAACACACGTGAGGATGAGCATGAACGTCCTGATGAGCTAAACTTTCCTCATCCACTTGTTCTTCTCCCCACACTTCCATCCATAGCTTTATGCTTTCCTTATTAGTTATTTCCCTACATTTTTCATTCATTTACCCATTCATTCATTTATTCAACTCACATTTTTTCAGCACCTACTCTGTACCAGGTTCTGTAAATCAAAAAATCATTATAACGTAGCCTTTACCCCAAGATACAATCCAAATCCTATATGTCAGAAACAAATCTAAAACATTTACATTAAAAACAAAAATTCTTAGTATCCTTTCATTTAGAATCATGCAGACAAAAATATCTGGATAGGACTGGCCGAGTGGCCTGTTGGTTAAGAGTTGGCTTGGGACGCCAGCAGCCCCAGTTCAGATCCCACATGAAGGCCAGTGACACTGCCCTCTATAGCTAAGATGGTGAACAACAGTTCCACCTGGAGCTGGGCTGCTGTGAGTCCCCGGGAGGGCATAGCTGCAGCCCCTGCTGCAGTGGGCTGCCATAGGCTACAGCGAGTGGCCAGCAGCCAGCGTCAGTGGCCCGCAGCCGGTGTGAGCTGCCAAGAGCCACCGTGAACGGCCGTCCAGAGGCCGGCAACTGATCTGCCTCACCTGAAAAGAGCGCAATGATGATATCAACATGGGCCAGTGAAGCAATGCCCTCCACAACTAGACTGAAGAACAAAAGGACAACAACTTGTCTGTTCCCCATCCCGGATTCCCCAACGCTGTTCCCTTCCCCCAATTCCCCAATAAAATCTTAAAAAAAAAAAAAAAATCTGGATATTTCAAGTTATTTCACTTCTCTAGGCATCTTTCCTCTACCATGAAATGAGAGGGTTTGCTTAAATTTGCTTAAATGATTTATAGTCATTGCCAGCCCCAAACTCCTTGACATGTCTCCAGTACAAGCCATGAAAAGCTTCATGTTGTGGGAACAAACTTCACTGAGACTTTGCAAATAAACGAATATGGATGTTTCTATTCATATTTACATCTTTAGCTCTATCTGTGAAGCGTTAAGAAAATCATCTTAGAGAATGGGCCCCACCTTAATTTTTAAAAGTGCTTATTTTTGAGTGGGCACCTAGATCCTGTTATCATTATTGTTTGTGAAATGGAGAGTGTGATGAAATTATTCACTGTTAAATCATAATTGCCCAGCTCCTACAGCTGCAATTGAATGTGAATGTGCGTGCATCCTTCCCACAGACCCCCAGCACTGAGACACCAAGAGGATGGCATCTGGCTGCCTTGTTTCTAACAAAACAGAGAAATCTCCAAGAGAGGGAAGAGAATGCCATAGACAAGGCAGGCAGGGTGTAAAATATGCATGCAAAAAGCTCCAAACAAGAGTTGCAGCAGTTATACAGAAAGCAGCCCCAGGCTAGCAATAACTTTCATCCCAATCATTTCTGCAGTCTCTCACCCCATGTCTGATATATATACACTATACTTGTAAATGCTCCAGCCCTATCAATATGTCACATGTTATTATGTCTTCTGCGGAGAATATGTCACAAAGCACTGACATTTGTAACAAGTTTAAAGGTTTCTAGTTATTTCAAAAATGCCTGCCCCCACCCCAACTTTGGAAAACAAAATGTAACCGGACAATAAGAGGATAAGGGAACAATGCTAGGTGAGTTCACTACTTTCTCTTATTTCTCTAGTTGTGGGACACGATGGAGAATTAAGTCTGGAATAGAAGGCTGCCTTATTCAAGAAAAGTGGTCTGTGAACTTCTATTCTAGTTCTAAGAATAAAGGAGGGTCAGCCTACCCTCGCCTCACACTGTTATATGTAAATATATCTCCTGCCACCCCACTGACAGGCAGATCGCCATAAAAAGTTAACTCGGACCTTAATTTTGGGCTTTGCTTTCCCAGTGGTTCACAGTGTTAGAGGCTGCTAGAGATAATCGTTATTTCATTCAAAGACCAAGGAATTTACTTGGCTCAGCTGCCCACCTCTCCATGAAACTGTCAGAGGCAGTTCTGTAATGGGCCATGACAAGTGAGAAGTAACAGACCACAGTAGCTGTAACTCCAGTGCAAAGCTCTCAGAGGAATGTGATGTAGTTGGGGCTTCAACCCTAAGAGAAGTCTTTTAATCTCACCCCTCTGTGCCTAGATGCCTAAGAGACCATGTCACTGAGAACCTATAAGCACTGATGGAAGAACAGGAAGAGAGAATTGAGGACCAGAGATGGCTGGGCCTGTTCAGGGAACAAGGCCCAGCTCACTCACCCCATGGAGGAGAAATGAACAAGACTTAAGGTCACGTACAGTGACCCTGACCCCTAGATGCGCCCCAGTCACTAAAGTACAATGTGACTGAGTCATATCAATGGTCCCACTTCTTGAGAAGGAACAAGGAGGGACTTGTAGAGAGGGGTCAAGACCTGCATATCCTGCATGCCCCACAAAGAGTGGAGACTCGGCCTCAAGAGGTCATCCTGAGAGAGCAGGAAGGCTTCTGGCTGCCTGCACTTGCTGCCACGCTGAGTCTCAGCAACGCCAGGCAAAGCATTTGATTACGAGGAGTTCTTTGAGTGCCACCAGCAAGAGAACACACAGGGCAGAGTCCATCCTAGTGCTTTGCTAGTGACTACATTTTATTTTCTTATTTACTCATCCCTTGGAATCTATAAAATCAGTACCATTGCATCAATTTTATGAAGAAACTAATTCAAGGTTAAGTAAGTTACCCAAGACCACTGGCAACTGACACAGGTGAGAGTCAAATCCAGATCAGTCAAAGTCCAAAGCTTGCTTTAGTGCCAGTTTGTTCTGCTAGTGTCACAGGATATGTTCCTAACATTATTAAAGATCATTAGCAAAGAATAAGCTAAGGCACCCATCACTTTGGTTTGTATCCTCAAAGCATCCATTATTGTGTGTGTCTGCAAACAGTACTAATTTGAACGGTGATGATTCAAGCAAGGGTCCATAGACAATACTAAAAATGAAATGCCATTGTGAGTTAATGAGACATCGGAAAGCTTTTAACCTCGGGGCTGCAAAACTGTGCCGTTAATGCCGACGCTCATAAACACCATCTTTATAGAGAAGGGATTGGAAATATATGCTGCTCATTCATAAAGACAAGGGCCAAGAGGCAGCAAAATGCCAGTGATCGGGCAGCGGCACCCCTGCTCTGTGAAGGCGGGTCCAAATGCCACCAGTCTGATGACCCATCGATGTGCCTTCCCCAGCAAAATCTCTGCCAGAGACCCATTCTGTGGCCACACAGTAGGAAGGCAGCTTGGGACAGAACCACACGCTCCTCCTGCTCCCAGTACCAGCCTCTAGGTGAAAGGAGGGAAATGTGGAGTGCTACCTAATTTGTAAACACAGAGAAAAAGGTAACTGCCTAGAATGCTCTGGAATAGAATATAAATTTAAGATGAGGCTTAAATAACAAGTAGCAATAAACCTCATTTTAAATCTTATTGTGAAATATCATCATATAGATGTTTTTAACTACCCCTAAGCATCAGTAAATAGCACAATAATAAAATGAAAGCTCATAAGAATAATGTGAATATAGTTATTTCGAGTTTGGGCCCTCACTCTCCATTGCTGTAACGAAAGCAAACATGAAAAATTAGATTTGGTGTATTCTGATTCCAGGACACACCCTGGGTGGTTTTGGGATGAATGTTGCTTTAACTAAACTTCTGATATGAGCTTGTTTTTTCATCATTTGCTTCCAAAAGGCAGGCGGGGGCGGGGAATTAACTATTAGTTGAGGTACTCCATCAGGTAGTGGTGATTCTTACGCTTTGCAGTTTATCAGACTGGTAACATTCGAAACACATTTTCAATAATGTATGTCTTACAAATAGTAGCCAATATTCTTTTTGTACAGTGAAGATTTTTTAATATACCATACATTACCACTACTACTTTATTTGAAAAAGGACATTTTAAAACAAAAACATAAAAAATCATGTTTTAGGGCCGACCGAGTGGTGCAGTGGTTAAGAGCTGGTTTGGGGATGCCAGCGACCCCGGTTCGGATCCCACATATGAGGGCCAGTGACACTGCCTTCTACAGTGGCTGTGCAAGCCCTGGCAATGGTGTAGGCTGCAGGCCCTGCTTCAGTGGGCTGCCATGGGCTACAGTGAGTGGCCGGCAGCCAGTGTGAGCTGTGCCAATAGCCGCGGTGAGCAACCAACCAGAGGCCGGCGACCGATCTGCCTCATCCGGGAAGAGCGCAATGATGATACCAACATGGGCCAGAGAAGCAACGTCCTCCACAACTAGACTGAAGAACAAAAAGACAGCAACTTATCTGTTCCCCTTCCCGGATTCCCCAGCGCTGTTCTCCTCCCCCAATTCCCCAATAAAATCTTAAAAAAAAAAAATCATCTTTTATTTTAAATGGAACATGATTTGAAAAACTTACTTATTATGCTTATTTTTCTCATTTAATCTGGACATGTAAAACGTATCAAACTAGCATCAGTCCAGGCCTGGTAATTTTTTTTTTTTTTTTTTTAAGATTTTATTGGGGAATTGGGGGGAGGGAAACAGTGTTAGGGAACTGGGGAAGGAGAACAGACAAGTTGCTGTCCTTTTGTTCTTCAGTCTAGTTGTAGAGGACATTGCTTCACTGGCCCATGTTGGTATCATCATTGCGCTCTTCTTGGGTGAGGCAGATCGGTCTCGGGCCTCTGGACGGCCGCTCATGGCTGCTCATGGCAGCTCACACAGACTGCCGGTCGCTCACTGTAGCCTATGGCGGCCCATTGCAGCAGGGGCTGCAGCTATGCTGTCCCAGGGATTCACAGCAGCCCAGCTCCAGGTGGAGCTGTTGTTCATCATCTTAGCTGTAGAGGGCAGTGTCACTGGCCCTCATATGTGGGATCCAAACGGGGGCCCCTGGCATCCCAAGCCAGGTCTTAACCAACGCGCCACTCGGCTGGCCCAGTCCATGCCTGGTATTTGAAAACCTCCATGGAGAGGTTAGAGCATTGGGTTTTGGAGCCAGAATTCTTGGGCTGGAATCTTAATTTTCTGATTAAATAGCACTAAACAATACCGGCTTCTCTGATTCTGTACTTTCCTAAAGCAATAGAGATAATGTCTCCTTCGTGGGGTTGATAGTAGAATAAATTAAGGTAATAAATAAAAATGCTTGGTAATCAAAAAAAGGTCTGCATTAATGTTTATTACCTATATGTTATTATTTAAACTTCACATAAATCCTTCTAATTAATTAGATTTTATTATCTATTAATTCAATTACTATATCTTGAACACCTATTAGATCCCAGTATCTGTGATAGGCTTTAGAGGTGTAAAAACAAATATGGCTGTTCCCTGCCACTCAAACTCAAAGCACAGCCAGGGAGAAAGACACAGATATGGCCACAAAACTTCAGTGTCACAAGTGCTATAATGGGCATTGTAAAACTCAGTGGGAACACAGGCAGGGAGACAATCAGTTCTGCAGATAAAAATCACAGAGCACTAGTGATACACGGAAAAATAAAAGACCTCTAGATAGAAAAGCTGAGGAAGGGATTTCAAGGCAACAGAAATGCAAGAGAATACAAATGGGTCCTTCAATTGTTCTCACATCCATCACTACAAATATCCAGGAGAAATGCTCATCTGGATTTTGTATTTAAACACTCCTTTCTTTCTCTTGAATTTTGAGCCTACAAAGTTGGGAGGCACCTAATTTATGTAAAATGTGAAAGGTAATTTGGCATTAGTCCTCACAGTTGGCTTCTTGGAGTCGGACACCCTTACAGCTGAGGATCCTGGATCCAACCAATCCAGCAGCTTACACAGTGGCAGAACCTGGCGTCCCTGGCCCAAAGATCCATTGGTCTCTGCACCAACGCAAGTCAGAACAAAGCAGAGTGTGGAGAAAGAGCCAGAGGCCCAGCTCTCTAATTTCTGGGATCAGTCACCTTGGGCCAGCCCCTGCCCCTCTTGAAGTGTTGGTCTCTGAGCCATAAAATAAAGAGTTTGAGTAGATGGTCTTTAGTGTTCCTGACAGCCTCAACTTTCCCAGCTGTCTAATACACAAGTTTAATGTGGCATAACAGAAAAATGGCATTTTATTAACCACTTCTTTGTTGTTACTCTTTGGGCTTATTCTTTCCATAGCATCTTGATTCAGGGATAGCTCGCCAAATATGACCCCACTCTGCTGAAGAAGCAGAGATCTATCAATAAAGTTAAAAGGAAATGTGTTTATAGGTATGAGTTACAGAAAAATGTAAAGACTGTGAGCCTTTGGAAGTCAGGGACCAAGTCTAAATGCCAAATGTATTCTAGTACAATGACTGAAACATTGGAGATGCTCCACAAATGCTTGTTCAATGAATTATCAATTACTTAATCAGAAGAGACCACATATTTTAAAACACAATAATGATCAATTCCATTTGTGGATGAAACATTAATTTAACACTCATTCTATTAGTAGTTAAAAATTACAATTATGCTTTTAAGGATTCAGCGCAATACCTTTGGGGCAGAGGAATTTAAGGACATTAGAAGAAATTCTTTGCACTCAAGATTTCTCCTAGTACAGCCAAAGGTTGCAGAAGACAGTCGGCGGCAAGTGGCAGGAGACGGCATGTGACAGCTGCAGGAGGAAAATAGGATTGGTAGAAGAGCAAGTTTAAGGACCACTTGTCTCACCAAGGTGAGTTAGCACAGGAGGAAAGTTGTCCACTGGCTGAGAGCTCCAAGATTGGGCCATTCCCTCCATTAAGCAGTCCTTGGACCATAGCATCCTCTGCCTTATGGAATGCCATATTATTTTGGATGGAGCAGGAGACAAGTCTATGGGGAGAAATGTGGGAGGCAAGTTTGGTCCAGGTCCACAAAGACTTTTCTGACAGAGAAAGTTCCAGACAAAGTGTAGCTACTCTTTGCTCTGCAGCCGCCTGTGACTCTTTACTTATTTAGATTGAAGATGAAATAGTGCCTCTGCAACAACATGGACGGATCTTGATATTACCATGCTAAGCAAAATAAGTGAGACAGAAAAAGTTGAAACCCATATGATTTCACTGATATGTGGGATATAAAACTGAAAACAACATGGAAACAAGACAAACAAGCAAGCAAAAACTCAGAGATACAGGCAACAGTTTAGTGGTTACCAGAGGGTAAAGAAGGAAGGTGAGAAGTAGAAGAGGATAAAGGGGGTCAAATATATGGTGACAGAAAGAGAACTGACTCTGGGTGGTGAATTCACAGTGTGATATATAGATTGATGTATAGGGCCGGCCGAGTGGCGCGGTGGTTAAGCGCTGGCTTGGGAAGCCAGCGGCCCCGGTTCGGGTCCCACATGTGAGGGCCAGTGACACTGACCTTAAAAAGAAAAAAAATGTATATAGAGATGGATGTATTACAGAATTGTACACCTGAAATCTATGTAACTTTACCAACAATTGTCACCCCAATAAACTTTAATTTTAAAATGTTTCTTATAAAACAAAATGGGATAAGCTGACAAGCAGGAAGAGTTCCCAGTCCACCTACGGCCCCACCCTCAGCATTGCCTTCTTACTGCTAGGATATAATGTTTATCAAAGACAGAATGGTCAGAATGCCCAAATGTCTGCATAGTCTTTCCTTTTGTTCACTCATTAGTGTAGTTCATTGTTATAGAATATTCTAGTTCAATGTCCATATGCCTCTAATCAAGTCTTTTATTGCCCTCATAGATGCCTAGATTCTCCTGAGAAATGTTAGTTGTGGAGCTGCTGGAATGGTTTGGGAAATGTGTGAATAGCAGTTTGCCCTTCCTGACAGGCGTGGAGATGTGCCTCAGATTTCTCTTCAGAAAGACCTTGCTGTTCCACTGAGAAAGACACAGTCCGCTGACAGCCATTATCTGCATCAGCCTGCTGCAGCAGCATGAGAGCTGAGATGACACTTTCTGGGCTGTCCCCAGCTAGTGACTGAGTACTGCAGAAGTTCTAAGGCCAGGCCATTTGTGCCCAACATGGGACTCTGACAAACACTCTTTATTTGGGAGCTCTCCATTGATTGGCCAAGACTTTGTCAGGTCTGAATGTAGTCTGGGGCTTGCCCCACCTGATGCTGCTTCTCCCCACTTCATTTCTCACTGGGATTCCTCTCTTCCCCACTAAATCTTTGTCCTTCTATTTCAGCATCTGCTTCCCAGGAAACCCAAATGACATGCCAGGGATATCTGAAATGTAACTCCAGTAGGGGTGCAAGTCCCTTCAATTGGAGCCCCTTACCCTGCTGCCAGGGTTGCTTGGGCCAGCCCTCACTCTTCAGATTTGCAAAGTGTGAATCAAGGTACCAGTCCACTGTCTTCCCCAAGATGCTGGAAACACACAAATTCTCCAGGGGTATCCTTGAAGCTCTTGTCTCCAGGCTCTTTCCTTCCCAATGGTGGAAAGAGTTCAACAACTCTGGCCAAAGAAATGCTCTGTCCAGTCTTCAATTTCTCTTTTCCCTCTCCAACCCTTTCAATAGGATGAAGTGGGTGGTCAGGAGTTCTCAGGCATCTCTTCGTCAGTGCTGTTTATGTGGTCCAGCATCTCAGCCAGGAATGAGGGAGTGGTTGTCATCTGTTGGTCTGTTCTATGCCTGTGAGCTTCCCTCCATGGGACGGAGAGAGTAGTATTTCACCATTCTGCTTCATAAGGAACATGTAAGTCCAGAAATAATGATTATCAAAAGCCTCACTTCTGCTGTAGCTTGTACAAAAGCAATTCATCTTATTTATGCAAAGCCTGGTCAAAAATACTCTGTGGGGATGAGTTGGGGATATTTCCTTGTTTTCTCCTATGGAGTCCCTTGATTTCAAAAAGATAAGATTTTGAAAGCTGCCAACAGCTAACTTTGTCTTTCCTAGGTTTTCTTTAGCTTCCCTTTTTTTTTTTTTTTCTTTTTAGGTATACATGTCCACGACTGTTAGGAGAAAGATTATTAAGAATCTAATGTCTTTAAAGGATGCTGGCTAAAGATCAACAGCCAAAAACAACTCTGAGGTTCTAACTCTGAGTCCCCAAAAAGTATGATTTGGATGACTGGACAATTCAAGAAGGTGCTTTTACCATTTTATAATGATATGGAATCCTGCCAGCCCTCCATGACAGAGGAAACTGGGTTCTCATTCAAGATCAAACAACTATGAATGTCAGCTGATTGGAAAAGTTCCCCAAAGCCAAAGACTCATCTTTCACTATGATTTAGTCAATCACTGCCAACAACTCTTGTCCAACCCCCTTTATGTGCCCTTCAGGGATCTGAGAGCCATCATCCATCAAGACTCTAATTGAAACACCCCCACCCAAACACACACACTCAAAGCCTTCATATAATCTTTCAAGCAATCAAATATAATTAGCCAACACACTCTGGAGTATTGATGTCCTTTGCAAAGCAGGTGGCAGAATAGAAGCTAAAACGGTGATACCAGAAGGAACAAAAGAGCAACAGAAGCCACCTGATTTGAAGGTGAGACACATTTGCAGTTAAAACACCTTAAAACTTAAGAAACACCCACACCCTTAAAGGTAAGAGAAAAAACTTAAGTGAGGGAAGTTAGAAGTTTTGCACAGATTTCAAGGTTTTAATCAATGAGTTTTGTAGGAAACGGGGCCCAAAAAAAGCATAGTAGCAAGAGTGCCATGCTTTAAAAAGTGCCCTGTTTTCAATGCCACCATTACTGTTGGACTTGCAGTATTTGTATCAACTTAGCACCAGGGTAGGGGGGTGTTAATTTTGTGGAGTGAAGTCAATGATGCGCCTCAGCTTTTCTTCAAGGCTTCAAACGCTTGCCTTGGAAATACAAACAGCATATAAGCAAAAGAAATTCAACCAAGGACATACATTTCTAGGATGGGACATCTGAGGAACCAGTTGACTATTTTGGGGTTGCATGTGTAGTCACCACTAAATATTTCACACACTAGATAGGATACTGCCATGATCTCAAGAACTAGCATATAGAACAAAACCAAAACTGTGGACAGACTAATATCAGCATGAGCTGTAGCATTATGTTAAAGCTTGGATGGAGTCTCAACTCTTAGAAAAGTGACAACAGTGATGGGCACAGAAGCCATGTATTGAAACAAAGAAGTAAGCATGAGGTTACAGTACATTTTTTATGCATAGTGTTCTGCCACAACAGGGTTTCTTCTAGTCTTGCAGGCATGATACCCTAACTCTGGTGTTTGATGTCCATCATTGACTTAGTAAAGTAAGGAGATGGCATATTATGTAACGTATTATACAAACCCCCACATATTCCAAACTTGGATGCCATGAGTCTTTTTGCAAACAAGTCTAGCCTAATATATAATAGGAATCTCATTTAATTTCAATTGTCAAGTTATATTTGTAGCTTGTCAAGTGAAGGTAGGCGTCATCCTTTATCTGGTTTCTATTGAAAATATATATTTCATTTTAAGAAAAGCTGAGTTTACAAAAAGAAAGAAAAGTTCCATAAAAATGGCCTTTACAAGAAGGTAAGAAGACATGCAATTTTCATCATCCTTGGCATTATATAGATTGAATTTCATTCAATCTCCTCTTATCCAGAAGCATACACGATTGGTAATTTTCAAGTGCACTCATTAGACTGCTGAGTTAATAATGCTGATCAGCAGGAAGATGAAAGACAGTCGAACTTTTCCTACCAGTCAACATTATTGACCACGCCAAAGCTGTTAAATTAGCTGCTGCTTCGGCTCAGTAGCTCGAAAGATGCATTTTATGTCAAGGTGCTTACATACCTAGGAAAAGAAGATCAATTTGTGTAATAACAGGACTAGAGGTATATAAAGATAGTGGTAGGCAATGTGTGAGGTGCTTAATGAAAATTGTCACCATAATCATTGTGAAAAAAAGATCGTAAACTGAGTGCAAAAATACAAAAGACACTTTACCAAGACACTTCAGAAGCAGTCACAGAAATAATAGTAATAATAAGCTGAGGTTAAGAGAAAATTTTTAAAAACTTATGTTATCCAAACTAAATCACTTACATGTAGGATGGTTTAATCAGACTCTTTTTTTTTTTTTTTTTTTTGAGGTCAGTGTCACTGACCCTCATATGTGGGACCTGAACCGGGGCCGCTGGCTTCCCAAGCCAGTGCTTAATCACCACACCACTTGGCCGGCCCAATCAAATTCTTAAAAGTGTTGGAAGAGAACACATTTCTCTCTCTCTCTTTTTTTTTGGGTATATCTAAATGGCCATTTATTGAAAACAACGCATATAAATAAAACAATGAACAAAATTTATATATTCAGAGAAAGAAATATAGGGTTTTTAATTGCTTAACATTCTTGTAATTTTTAAAAATATTAAAGAACAGAAAATATTAAAAAGAATATAGGAATACGAGTTTAACAGTCAGTACAACAGTTTGCATTTTTTTCTGGCTTTCTGGTTTTGTCGATAGGTACAAGTAATTTATTTTAAATCAACTTTCTATTGTGCAATAATTTCAATTCACAAAAATAGTTGCAGAGATAGAGATTTCCTAAATACCCAGTTTCCCCTAACATTGACATCTTATATTACCATGGTACATTGGTATAAACCAACATTGGTACATTACTATTAACTAAACTCCAAAATTTATTCTTCACTGGTTTTCCCACTGATGCCCTTTTTCTGGTCCATCAAGGTTAACATGGTGCATTTAGCATTATTCTCTGTCAGGCTAGTTTAGGGGGATGCACTCCAAATCTGATTCCAGTTCTCTGGGTTGTAAAATACAAAGGAACCCAAGTCCTCGTGTTTCATCATAGCTATTTGATGATACCCGTGATCTAGTCTGGTCCTAGCCCATATAACTGACTTGGTGTCAAGGAACTTGAAATCTTAAAGTGCAAAGCAGTCACCACCTTTCACTATTTCACTAAATTATAAACCAGAAAAATATTGTTGGGCCCATTTGGCCATACATTGTATTTAGTAGTCGATAAATTTTGTGAAATACTTCTTGATGTATCTTCCCTCTTGATAACCTCATTGTTGTGAGGGTTGTTTTTCTTCCCCTATTGCTTTTCTCATCACTAAGGATAAGGGATTTTTGGCAATGCAAAATGGAAGGTATGCCCACAAGGTAGCAAAAAGAAGAATATGATGTAGGGGAAGTCCCTAATAGGGACAAAGAGGAAGTTGAAGCCTTTCCAGTAGAGGCTGCACAAAGGTGGGGGAGATTCAGAGAGGATATAGGAAGAGTGAAAACAATAAGGACCTGATTCCCCCAGCTCTTTAGCTTTGTGGGGGCAGAGGCATTCGAGAAGATAACAATCCCTAGAGAGGGCAGAGAAAGAGGAAAGAACGAAGAATTCGCGGTTCAATTTGCTAGTTGGAAGTCTAGAAGGAGATCCCTTACAGTGTGCTCCCATACCAGCAGGGAAGTTGCAGTTGAACCAAAATGGCGACGTAGCACATTTACGCAGAGAGAGGATCAGTGGCTCGTCAGATTCTGCGTATGAGGAAAGGAATCCAAAGCTCCCTGGGTCCCCACCATGAGGTCACCAAGTATGCCAGCTGGGGTGGCGTCAGAGGAGTATGGTGTAGAACAGTACCAAAGGCAGACTGCCCAGGAAGGTGAGCAGACAGGAGCAGAGGTGGAGCCATCAAGATGGGAAAGCTCCCTGGGAGCACTCAGCATGCACGGAAACCCCGACCAGGGTACAGCAAGAACGGAGACCACCACCCAAAGACTAGGTGTGATGAATGGCATCTCACCCAAGGACAGATGGAACAAAGCAGCTTGGGAAAATAATGCACAGACAAGACACCCAGCCCCACTGCCAGAACAACACGTAAGTAGCATCTTGAGAAGATGAAGGGAAAGGGAAAGTCTCCAAAAGCTGTAAGGGGACTTTAAACTTTGAAGATGATGAATACTTAGGCTTACCTAAATGAGGCCAAGTTCATCCAAATAATAGTTTTAAATGAAGAAAGACCCAAGGACCCCTAATTGCACACTCCCGGCCCCCTTCTTTTATCAAGAATAAGGTATAAGAATTAGATCAGACTGAAGAAAATAAATTCTGATGCACTGAATCATAGGATATTGATTTCAACCAGAAGATTAATATATTAAATAAAAGTAAACTTTTGTAGAATGAGCATAAAATGTTACTTTTCTGTCCTTCTATCCAAATCCTGTTCATTCTTCAACTCTCACCTTCTTCATGAAACCTCCATGTGGTTCAGCCCCCAGTGACCGAACATTTCTCTGAATTCCTCCTCCATATCAAGTACAGCACTCCAGTCAGCCTGATTTCTTCCAAGGAGGTGATTTACAGGAGATAGAGACCATGTCTTATTCTTCTTTTCATGTCCCACACTACCCAGCATGAAACAGGGCAGCACGTAAATAAGTGCTAATTTATTTACTGATTGACACATAGTAAGGCAAAGAAAGCTGGGTGAAGGGATAACAAAGGGAAAAAGTAAGATAAGAAATGGAGCCACTGCTCTTTTGGGATGTGAAAAGTGAAAACTATGGAAGCTGATTTTTTTTTTCTCCCTCTGACGCTTAGTTATTCACAGTTACTGCAATTAATAACTATTAATCACAAGAAAAGGATGAGCTAAGTTAATTCCTCTAGACAATTTGCACATACTGTACCTAATGCGATCAATTTTCTTTGCAGCAATTAGGAGTAAAAAAACTAACATTAAGCCTGTGGGATACCTGCCTCCTTTGTGGAACTTGAAATTCTTAACATTATGTAAGTGAAGAGAAAGAACAAAGAATAAAGTTTGTACTTCTCCTATTGTTATTTTAAGACTCTGAGGAAATGACTAAAATCCATGCCTAACACGGGTTGTTAAAATAAGATCTGACTGTTGCAAGGTTGAATTTGTTAGAAACAATAATTATTTATGACACTTTATTGCAACACTCTCCAAAGCATATGGTTACCTTATTAGAAATTAAAATTCATTTCCATATAAATCTCAGCAAGATATTACACCAAAATAACTAGAATAACTTCAGGGGATAACGAATAATTCTAGTTTAGCTCTTCTAAGGCCTGACACTTGTAATATAAAATTTAAACTAATTCACTTGTAAGTACAATGGCAGATTTGAAAAACATGGACCATCTATCTCCTACAAGCATGGGCATAAATATTATTACTTTACCACTTCGGGGACATGTATAATTTACATTTTCCCCACAAATTTCCACTGCTTGGTTTTACATTTTTTCAACATAAAAAACTTGCACATTTTTCAACATAAAAATTACCAATGCATTTGCTGTCCTTTCTTACTTTTAATTGCAGATGTTTAGAAAGCATAGCTTTTAGCTGAAAGGCTTTCAGCTTTCCACCAGAGTGAACAATACATCGGATCATAAAAATAGGCATGCTATTGTGGGCCTGTAGAGGCATTGATGCACTGTAGATATTTCTAACTGTCAGGTCTCACATAGGTTTCATCAGATTTCTTTTACTGCAGCATTTGGCTACTCAGGGAATCTTCATGTTTTTTCATGACAGTGCTCAGTGCTTATTTTCAAAATTGGCCTGCTGAGTTCATTTCATGATTGTTTCTGATGATGTGCTGTGTATGGTGGAAATGGGCGCATGTGTCTCCAACCTCGGCATCCAAATCCTAAACAACAATGACTTAACAGATATAAATGTGAGGTCTCAAACCTCCGTATGCTGCAAAAACACTCAAAAGTCAAGTAGACTGCTTCAAAGTTGTTTTAATTGACCAAGGTGTTATTTGTAAGACAGATAGGGATTATATAATGGTCACAGTTTACTTAACTTTACATTATTGTCTTTGAAAATATAGAAGAATATAGGAATAGCATTTATTTTGTTATCAAATTTCATTGAGGGTGCAGAAAATGGTGATGTTTGGCTAAAAGAAAACCCCTCTGGTTTCCTCTACTCACAAACTACTCCTGACACCAGGTATGTGGGGTTTTTCCCACACTGACCAATTACCTAGACACCAGCTGGGCATTCTACAATTTCATTCAATTCTGATACTGTCTATGTGGAGTTAGTATCAGGTCCCACAAGTTAAAGACTTGGTCCCCCAAGACTGGCCCCTGTTCAGAAGCTAATCACAAATCCCGGCCACCCGTACTTCTGACTGACTACAAATTGGGGTTCCCATGACCCCTTCCTCGATTTCTATTATTTGTTAATGTATTCAGTTCACAGAACTCAAAAAAGTGCTTTACTTACTATTGCCAATTTATTACAAAGGATATTTTAAAGGATGCAAATCCATAGACAGATGAAGAGATACATAGGGTGAGATCTACAAGGGTCCTGAGCACAAAAGCTTCTGTCCGCATGGAGTTTGGTCTGTGTCACTCTCCTGGCACATGGATGTCTCTTTGCTCACCAACCAACAAGCTCTTGCAACCCATTCAGTGGGGTTTTTATGAAGACTTCAACTTCCAGCCCCTCTCCCTTCCCTAGAGGTCAAGGAAGGGCTAACTCTCTCATCACATAATTGGTTCTCCTGGCAACCAGCAGCCATTCAGAGACCACCCAGAAGACTTCAGCCACCAATCATCTCATTAGCATACAAAAAGACACAAATCACTTTAAAATAATTCAAGGGTTTTAGGAACTGGATGCCAAGTGGGCCAGGAAAGGGGATTGTGGGGGCAGAGAGCAAATATGTACTTCTTATTATGTCACACTGTCACACATAGCTTGTTCTTTTATTTTCCAAAAACAAACAAACAACAACAAAAACCACATTTAAATATATTCATTAAAATTCTATTTGCTGGCCAAGCTAACGGACATTAGCTAAAAGCAGTCCACTGCTGCCGTGTCGAAGTAAGAAATGGTGGAAGCACCCTTGCTTTGCTGTAGCAAAAGTCTTACCAACATTCTTACCACAGCCCAGCATGGCTGTGTATTCAGTCAGTTAACAGAACAGGTAATGATGCCCCAACCCTAGGCAGCGCCTGCCCTCAAAAAGCTCACAATCCACAGCACAGGATAACGTGTCACCCATAAGTCATGACATCATGATGACTGTAAGTGGATTATAATGAGTAGAACATAGAAAATGGAAACTCAGGACAGAGAATATCAAAGTCTATCTGGGGAAGTCAAGAAAGGAAGGCTCCATGGAAGGCTCCATGGAAGTAAATGCAGCCAGGAATATCATGTAAGAGTTTGCCGGGCAGATAAGAGGAGAGCATTTGAGGCAGACAGAAATCCACTGTAATCAAAGCTGAAAGTGCCTCAAGGTAGGGACAAGCTAGGAAGAGGTAAAAGGACACTTCATTCTGGGGGAGTAGCAAAAGCCCCAGACATGGGTCAGAAGCCAGAGGTTCTGTTCCAGGTTGTACCAATCACTATTCATCTGACTTGACCCACACCAGCCCAAGAGACCATCAATTTGTGAGTGACAGAATCGACACTAGAATCCAGGTTCTTGACTTCTTTGGATCACCTTTCCTGACCTATAAAATGTGCAGGCTGAATCAAATAACTTCCAAAGATCTCTGCGGTTTAAATTTCCAAAGGCAAAAAAATTAAAAACACAACTGACAGCAACCAAAACTACCCGAAAGCATTCAACTCTCAGGCAGATTGCATACCCCAGCCTCCAGCAAACTATACAGCATTGAAATACATATAAAGAATCCAATTTACAGGAACAGCCAGAAATGAAAATCATAGACTAAGCAAGAAATCCAGAAACCCCATCTATTTCTTAGGTATGAGAGCAGTAATTGAGATCACGTTTAAATGGAAACCATCTCCAGCCCAGCCTCCTCATCTGCAAAGCCCTGTTTACAGAGCTGCCCCAGGAACACTTCTTATTTACATATGCAGCAGCCTGTAACTCTGAATTAATGACTTTGCATGGAAACATCCTTGTCTTCATAAAAATGTTATTGGGTTAAATAAAAATATTTTCAGCACTTTTTTTTTTTTTGGCATCTCACACAGGCTTTGAAGGAACGAAGCAAGGAGAGGGGATACTGTGCCCTTTCTGCACAATCCCTGTCACCTTGGGAGTGTGATTCTCCTCAAGTACAATGCGACGAGGGGAATGGAGAATAAGAGCCGAGTTTAATTTCCTTCTGCCAAATTAACTTCCTCTGCTGCTGCGAGTAATGTGCATAATGATAAGCCTGGAGAATGGGAAGCGGGTGGACTAGCAAGCATTGTTCCCAGAGCAGGTTCCAGTTCAAGTGCAGCCACTCCTCAGGCTGGGAAAAGGCCATTCTTCCTCCCAGGAGGTCAGCACCAGGGTCAGCAGGTGTTTACTGAAATCCATGCCAGCTCTTGCAAACAACCATCCCTAGGCAAGTGTCCATGTGATAGCCTAGTAGGGAATGCCTCCTCCACTGTCCTTGTATTTGTATGTAGGGAAAAGAACTAAGGGTTATGAATCAGATCTTTTTGGATTTTAATTCTAGCCCAGGCTCTAGCCAGATTGGACATGTGACTGACATCTCTCAGGGCCTCAATTTATATCTCTTTAAAATGGGAACAAGGTGACTTACCCTACAATGTTGTTGGGGGAAATTAAATGAGAATACATGTATGAAATTTAGAAGGCACTCAATAAAGGTTCAGTTGCCTTTCTCTTATTGACAAAACACCTCAGAAATCTCAGTAGCAGTTAAACAGTGAACTTATAAGTCATTCCAGCCCACAGATGTGCAGAAACACAGACAATGTATTACAACAAAACCACTGGTTGCCAGAAATGTTAGTATCAGAGACAGAAATAATGAGACAGGGGAAGACATCCTGGGGCATGTGTCCCCTTAGTAGACAAGACTTCCCTTCCATGGTGATGGAATATGGCTCCAGGTTTTCTCACCAGGCCATGGTGGCCACTCTGACCCTCTCTGGACAGTTCTTTAGGAAGAATCCCCTCTCCTAGAAGTTGGAACATATCTGAAAAAGCTGACCTGCTGGGCAAATACCAGAGCTGGTTTTCAGGAACTGGGGCTGAGTCGACAAGGCAGTGAGCTGAAGAATCCAGGAGTGGAAAGCACCAGAATATAGCCACATGGCATGGCCAAGAGACAGCTGGGGTAAAGACACAGAGAAGCGAGAACCATAGGATGTGATCCAGGACTTCTCCTCAGAGCCAGATCCGGTCTCAAAGCTGAGGACAGAAAGGAGTGGAGTATCAAATTCTAAAAAACAATGACGTATCAGACACCCTGTGCAGGTTCCGCCATCCAAATCCCTGCAACTCCATGCCCCTCCCCTGCTTATGGGAGCACAAGATTATGGAGCAGGGAGAAAAGACAAGATAATGCTGCCATGAGTCATCAGCTTGGAAGGAATGCCTTGGTCACTGAAGGATGATTCCAAGAGATTGGGGGTGCCAGCAAGAAGAAGAAACTGGGATGCTACTCAGCCAGATATCTGCTTATATAATGACCTATCTGTCTTCTCTGTGTCTGACAGAAACAGCATGGTGGGTGGGGAGAGAGGTTATCAGAGGATGGCCTGCACTCTTGGTATGCTGTGAAAGGTAACCAGACCTGAGCCACTTTGCCAGGGACACATCCAAAAGAGATGCCAGTTGAATAAGGAAATCCCAGCAGCAAGAGTTTATTAAAGTATACTGTTAAAAGAAAGAGATAAAAAGGAGGGGTGGGGCCGGCCGAGTGGCTCAGTCGGTTAAAAGCTCACTCAAGACTGCGAGCTGAGCTCTGAGCAACAGCAGTTTGATACCCAGCCTGAGCTGAGCTACCGCTGAGCTGCCAACAGGTGGCAGGATGGCTCAGCTAAAAAAAAAAAAAAAAAAAGAACTAGGCAGGGGTGGTTGGCTAAGAAAGTGAATCTCCATGTTAGGGACATGTGCAATGGGAGGTCCCACAGGACCTGCCACAGACCTTATACACTGACCCACGAAAGGACCCACATTTGGATGCCCAAGGGGAGACAGAATTGAAAAATCAGGCTATACTCCCTCTCCACTACTAGCCCTCAGGACAAAGTGTGGGCAGTGCTAAAAGGGAAAAGAAATGAAAAGCAATAAATGAAATATGAGATTGAAGTCTTCAACTGGACTAGACTTTTAATACACAGGAATCACTAGAAGGCTATGCACTTTGTGCAGAATGTTAAGGAAACAACTGAGGGCAGTAATTGAAGACAAATCAAACTGCCTCTTGCTTTGTACCCCAAGTGATTTCAGACCTTCAACTGACCAATGACATCAAATTCTGCTGCGTACTACTATAGGGTTTCAAGGCCTAGAAAGGCCAATGTCAAGAAGGTGAGGCATGGGCAAAGAGGGTAATAAGAGCAAAGTGGGGTAAGCAAAACAATAACCAAGTTCCAATTTCCAGGCTCTGTTTGTATTGATCACCCACCCTCTTTGTACTTGATACCTGATTTTCCAGCACAGAGCTGGGCAGATGCCCTGACCCAGAGATGGGGCCCATCTGGCTTACATGCTGCAACCAACCTGCTGGAATGCAATCCCCGCTCAGAGAGCCCCAGGCCTCATTCATCCCACAGAAGTTCAGGACCAGAGACCACAAACCACCTTCCTCTTCAGAAACTGAAGAAAATGATAAAGAAGATAAGAGGACGTTGTGTCACACAGATCTGAATTTATACCCAGCTCTGTTAGCTGTATGACAGTGGACAAGCAGCTCAACCTTGCTATACTTCACCAACACCATGAAGGGGCATTACTCTTACAGATGGAGAAACTGAGGCTTGACGAGATTAAGCACTTTGCCTGAGTCTAAATAGTTAATTAGTGAGGGAGAAGGGGAGGTCAAGTGGAGAACTCAGCCCCCTCTGACTCCAAAGTTTTCTGCGATACCAACTTGAGAAAATAACAGTCTTCCCTGAGGTGGTCAGACAACCTAGTAAGAGGCTTTGTGAAAAATATGCAAGTATTGTAAGCATAAGATGTCACCATTATTATCTACAAGCAGATGATAATAAGGCTCCTGCGCTTAAATTCACAGCTGTGATAGGTCATTCAATTCTGACTCAGATGACTAAGGTCTGCTCAGAAAAAGCGATCCAGACCATCACTCTGTGATAAACTAGCAAGAGGAATTTACTAAATTAAGGAAACAGTATTTCTTGAAACAAGAGGGCATTTCAGGGTGAAAGCAGGGTGAAGATACCACATCATATGTGTGTTCTCTAATGGAAATTGTATGTGCAGCTCCACTGGGCATGGTTACTAGTCTGTGGAAACACTGACAAATCCCAATCTTTTTTGTGCCTTCATTTTCTCTTTTTTGAAGTGGGAAACAGAATACCATGGTTTTCAAAATCAGGAAGTCATTTCTACAAAATATGATATGTCCTGAAGAAGGCAAGACTTCCATTATAATATTAAAAATATGTGTTAAGCGTTGTTCCGAGCCCTGTACATATATTAACTCATTTTATCCTTATGGCAATGGTATGATGTAAGTACTATTATTATTCCCATTATTCAGATGAGGAAAACTGAGGCACAAAAAAAATTAAGTAACTTTCCCAACACCCACAGCTAGTAACTGGTAGAGGAACAATATCAACCTGTGTAGCCTCTCTCCAGAGCCCATGCCACACAGATGTTTATTAGATAAAAATGAGTATAACTGAGGCCAAATTGGTTGAGGAGAGTTACAAAGGGAGAATAATAAATTAAGTTATACCTAAAGCAAAATCTACCCTAGTAAAAATGGCTTCAACCTTTTTCATTAGAATTAGGCAATATTTCAGCCCTATGGGGTTTCTTTCTTATTAAAAAAGCCATTTTGATTATTGCTTACCATATGCCAGAGATTACATGAGGCAAATACTGCACTATATGTTCTGCAGTTTTCTTCTGGATTAATTCTTTAAAATACTCAACTCTTCAATCCAATTAAATAATACATATTTTGTAATTTTTGAACATCATTTACATACAAAAATACTGTTTTACATACTGCTATGTAAGTGAAGGTTATAAAAATTGCGGAAAAAAGAAGAGTGACTTGGCCACACCTGTGTTCTGTGATTCTCTCAGAGGCTAGACTCCCCCATCATTGCATTGGAAGGCATATATGATGTCTATAATTGTTTGTTTTATTCATATGGGCTGAAGAAAGGTAAAAAGATGCCCAAATGTCTACAACAGTGGATCTCAAAGCATATTAATGCCACTGGGAATGAGGGAAGGATGCATTGCATCACCTGGTACCTTGTTAAATTGCAAGATTATCAGGCCCCACCCCAGAAGTAATGAATCAGATACTCCGGGGATGGGGCCCATCCATCTGGCTCCAGGTGTTTCTGATGCAAGTTGAAGTTTGTGAGCCACTCATACCAGTAAAACCTGAACCTTCAAGTTGCTTGAGTAGGTGCTGAAGATTATAGTTACCAAGGGCTCATAGGGAAAAGATAGGAGGAGACCAACAGGATAAGCATCTCCTAATTCGGGGTGATGATGACATTGGCCAGCTGACAAGTGCCATCTTTCCTGACAATCTCCCTTTTATTCCTTTCTGGAATGTGGGCAGTCGATGCCCTGGAAGAGAACTGGACCTGGGACAGGACTGCAAAATGGTAGAATGTGGAAAGAAGGTCTCTAGACCCTGCAGAGTCCTGATGAGCCATCTACTCCTGTGAGACTAGCTTGAGGTGTCACATGGTCTGCTTTCCTGAGGACTCCCTGGCTTCCAGAGAAGGGAGACAGGTGTATCTATCACAAGAGGGAGTAGAAGGGAATGTGGCAAAAAGGAGACCTGCAAATTGTGCCAAGAGACATCAAATACAAGTCTCTCCAAAATGCCCTATAAGCCAGAGAAAAATGTCTGCAGACCAAGTATGGTCAACGTGTGACTTCTGATTCTACTTGCAACATCCTCATCACTAAGAAGGAAGCAGAGGTCAAACATGGGAAGTCACTTACTAAAGCCTCACAAGGCACTGGCAGCAGTTGCCTGGCCCTGAATCCAAAAGGCTCCTTTTTCCAATAAAATGCCATAATTTTTGTGCATGGACAATGTAAATTTTGTAACTGATCAGGGTCACTCTTTTGCTCATGTGCAGCTGAATTTTACTAATTATATAAGGTTCATGGCCAACAAATTCAAGTATAAAATTCCCTCCTATCTTTCTGTGATTTCATTGTCTAGAGGGCGTCTAGTTTAAAATTCACTTTTCCTATTTTACGGTTCTTTTATATTCTTGGAAGACACCTGAAATGCTTTATGGAATTAAGCAGGATATATCTAATGAAAAGTAACTTTATTTGACCTCAGCAGCTCCCTGATGGCACATCCATACTTCTCATTCACAAGTACTTAAGGCTACTAATTTAATCATCCTGATGAGTTAACCAGACAAATCAGATCAAAAAAATTATTTATGAATATTTTCCAGAAAACAGAGCTGATCTAATCAAACCAAAGCCTTGAGGGAATCAGCATAACTGGGAGCAAACCACTCACTTGGTCAGTTCGACATGGATTCTAATTCATTGAAACCTGGTTTGAAATCAAGGACAGTCCAAATGCAGATGCTATTTGGGGACTCTGAGAAGAAATTTCATCCCTGAGTCTTAGTAACCAAAGCGAGTTAATATACCTTCAAAACTAAGCAAGTTACTCTCATCTCCCTGCAAATGGTCCATCATCTTAAGTGTTGGCCATTAGGGTGCATGGGATTCTGCACAGACCTCCAAAAAGACATGGGCTAGTGATGACTCATCACTAATGAAGTGAACAGTGTCCAGTAGTATTCATGAAGATGCCCAGCCCAGGCTAACAAAGGAAGTGGGTTATAAAGACCAGAAAAACATGAAGATCTTCACACCATTTGTGAGCATAACCTATCCTACTTAAAGAGGAACCATAGTGAGAAAGAAGGACCCATTCTAGGGGGTTTACTATATTATCTCGTTTGATCCCAAACATGCAATAGAACTACTATCACATTTTGCAAACAAAGGAACTGAGAATCCAGAGTATTCAAATAATTCACTCAAGTCCAGTAACAAGAAGCAAAGCCAGGATATAAATCCAGATCTATCTGGCTTCAAAGGTCATGAATTTTCACGAAGAAATTTAAATATTTGTCAAACACTTTATTAGGTGCTAGGTATACAATGTTCAGGGGGAAAATTCTGGGAATAATCAAGACATTGTGCAAACAAATATAAAATTGGCTTTCTGAGCATACAGCACATAAGAGATATACGGTCCCAGGAGCATATATATTGAAAATCTTGCCCCAGCGATGAAGTCAATTGAGAAGGTAGTAACCGATCTAAAGAAAGGGTGGAAGATAACTAAGTGAAAATTATAAGTAATGGGGAAAGGACGCTGCCAGAAGAGGGACTAGCAGATTGTTAGTGAGAGGTATCTAGTGTGAATGAAGAGAAAGAGAGAGCACGGTGCAAAGTAAGACCAGAACCGAGATCCTAAAGGTCCTCTGGCCTGTGATAAAGATGCATTTTTCCTTAGAGCAATGGGGATTCATGCACCAAGGCTAGGGGGAATGGCATGATCAGTTTTGCATTTTGAAAAGGTTATTCTGTGTGCAGCATGAAAACCTAATTAGAGAGAAAAAGAATGAAGGAAGTTTAAGAAGCTGCCATACCCATACATGCCTTTGATGAGCCCTGAGGTACTGCAGTCCAGATGAGAGACAAGAAAAGCTGGGACTAACAGGAGTCAGGGAATGTGGAGGGAAATAGATGGATTGAAAAGATACTCAATTGATAATATCAAGAGAACTTGGTGATGGATTGGACACTGGGGTGAAGGAGAGGAAAGCATTAAGGATGCCCCATAAATCTGTGGTTTGTGTAACAGGATGGTTGGTGCCATCACTCACAGAGAGAGGAAATATGGGGGAAAAAAGAGCAGGTGTTCCCCAGGGAGACAATACATCTGTTTGGGCCATGTTGCATTTGAGATGCCTTTGAGATAACCAGGAAGAGTTGTCAAATAAGCAATTAGACATGCAGGCATCTTTAGATGAGAGGTCTCAGCTGGGGCCCAGCCTAAGGGTGTTAGTCATTCATCCATCAGAGCTAAGCAAAGTACTGATGTAGATGGGGTGGGGCAGGGAATAGGGAGTGAGCAGAGACAACATCTAGGATCAAGCCTTAAGGAGCTCCATCATTTAATAGCTGGAAGAAGTAATGTGAGCCAGGAGACAGCAAGGCTTCCAGGATGCCATGTCACAGTGCAGGTGGGGTAGAAATTCAATAGCTTTAAATGCTGCTGAGGGCAGTAATATAAAACTACAAAGTACGAAGAGCCGCAGGCTCACAGGGGCTCAATAACTTGCCCATAATCACAAAGCTTAACAGGAGTCAAACCAGAATTGAAGCCCAAGTCATTCTGATCCCCAAATTCATCCTCTTCTTACCACATTATGCTAAAAACAAATCAAGATTTCACCTAAAATAATAAGCAGATCTGACTTTTCTCCAAGTATAGGTGGTACTTGAAAAATATTTACCAAAACAGAGGTAAACAGGTTGGAGTTTTTTCTCTTAACCATGACATTCTAAAAAATTTGCCATAGACATCCGTTAGGCAGTAAATCCGGCCCTTATAAAATTATTTGATTAACACAAATTCCATACACAAATAACTTTTTAGTAACAGCAAATCACATTGAATTAATCCTTAAAATCTTCCAGAGCTCTTTCATGACTGCTATTAAAATTCTGTCTTTACAGCCGGGAGAGAGAGACTATACTTCCGGTGCTGCCTTTAGTGGTTATTTGACCTCGGTCAGGTCTTTTAACCCTCCTCACCGGCAGAAAGATGGGCCTGGATAATCTCTCACTGCCTGCATAGCAGCATTTCACAGAGTATCATCCTATTCATTCAACAGGTAATGCCTGTCACTTTCCATGCAAAGGGCTGTGTCCCAGGACTGGCTAATCAGTATGGTAAGCTTCCTGGATACCAACAGTGGTTCAGGAACAAGTGTTGGGCCCAAACCAGACTAATGACAGGCAACTAATGACTCTTGCTACAATGAATCAGATTACTTAGTTAGGAAGACAAGCTTGCAACTGGAGGCAGCAATGGAAAAAACACGCCCATGAATAAAACCAACAAAAGCCAGAGATAAAGAGAGGAGAGAGAAAGAATCCCAGGGGCATTGCTTGAGCTCTGGATCCAGCTTTGCCTGAAAACTACACATTGAACTTTCAGTTGTTTGAGCCCATACATTTTCTCGTTAAGCCATTCTGAGTTTGGATTTCTGCCACTTGCATATCAAGGAAACTTAATCAGTACAATCAGCGCACTTATACACAATAACTGGTTCCTTCATTGGTTTTTCAGGGGAAATTTTCTAGATAGAAACTCTAAATCTACTACATATATATATTCTCTTGGCTTATCAGTATAAGGAAAACTAGAGGTGAGAACCAGGAAAAGTACCAAGGCAATGTTTTAAGCTTAATAGAGTTTGTCAAAGCTCTGATGATTTTTGCAAACTATTCACAAAACTAAGACAATAGGCCTCAGGTGGCACTGTTCTACTCAGAAGATGAAGGGTGCCTACTAGACACTGTTTTTTGGTTATTTTTTTTTTATATTTTTTACTGATGTATAATGACATCAGAAAAAACAACATCAGCATTGTATTAGTTTCAGGCATACAACATAAATCATTTTATGAAATGATCCCTACTGTAAGTCGAACTGAAGTCCATCAGCAGACATTGTTACAAAATTTTTTGTTGTTATAAGAGCTTTTAACATCTACTCTCCTAGTAACTTTCAAATGTGCAACACAGTTTTATTAACAATAGTTGCCATGCTGTTTATTACATCCCCATGACTTCTTTACTTTATAACTGGAAATTTGTACCTTTTGACTCCCTGAACCCATTTCACTCACTACCTGCCTCGGGCAACCACCAATCTGTTCTCTGTATCTATGAGCTTGTTTTTTGTTTATTTGTTTGTTTGTTTTGTGTGTGTGTGTGTGTGTGTGTGGCTCATTTTGAGAGTACCCATATAAGTGAGATCACACGGATTTGTCTTTCTCTGTCTGACTTTTTTTTCCACTTAGCATAATGCCCTCAAGGTCCATCCATGTTGTCACAAATGGCCAGATTTTATTCTTTTTTATGGCTAAGTAATCTTGCATTGTGTGTATGACATAGATATATAGATAAAAATCACATTCTCTTTATTCATTCATCTGTTAATGAACACTTAGGTTGTTTCCATATCTTGGCTATTGTAAATAATGCTGCTATGAACATGGAGGTGCAGATACCTTTTTCAGTTAGTGTTTTCTTTTCCTTAGGATATATTCCTAAAAGTGGAATTGCTGGATTACACAGTAGTTCTATTTTTTAACTTTTTGAGGAACCTCTATATTGTTTTCCACAGTGGCTACATCCCAGGCATGGTGAATAATCATAGTTAATAACTGAAATGGCCTTATCTCCTCCCACCTCCACACATGTAGCTCATCCTCTAAGTCTAATAAACTACTCAGCTATTTCACCATCGCATCATGCCCTGCTCTCCAGCCTGTTTTCTGCCATACCCATACACGCCTTTGATGAGCCCTGAGATAACCACAGATGGGTAATTCATAGTCCCTACTAAATTTCTTTTCTCAACTTCCACACATGCCTCTAAAATCACTTTTAAAATGAAAAAAAGAATTTGATAAATCAAGATGTCAAAATACCTATACCTTTCCTTCTGTCTGACATCCTTTTTCCTCCCTATCTGCCTGGCAAAACACGCCTCAGCCTTTAAAACTCAGTTTCAAGTGCCTTGTATACCACAGAATGGTACTTTCCACACATAGCTTTCACAGATTTTATGGGGATAACAAACTATCCTGATATCTCAATAGCCTAAAATAAGTTAATTCACACTATGTGTCCTTTGCAGGTCAGCAGGGCACCCCCCCCTCCATCTTTTAATCCTCAGGAAGCCAGGCTGACAAAACGGCCCTTATCCAAATTGCTGGTTGCTGTTGTCAAAGGAGAGGAGTTGTGGAGGTTCTTACCCAGCAATTAAGTACTCTAGCTTGCAAGCAACACATATTACTTCTACTTATAAATGCCTGACCAAAACTACACATCCCATGGCAAACATTTAATGTCTGGAAATAGGTAGAACCAAAAATATTTGTGAACTGCTCCACGGCTGTGTATCAGAATCCCCAGGTGTGAAATTGCTGAGTTATCCAATAGTCAGATGATAGGGTAGGACACTAGGAAAGCAAAGGGAGAGGGCAGACAGGGAGGACCAGAGAGTTTGAAGATAAAGTAATATGTAATATTTTTAAAGTTCTAAAGTAGTTATCCTAACAAAAGTTAGAACTTCGCCGGACCTCTTTATGCTTATTTTATCATTTTATTTTCAAAAATAATTAATTATTTTAGAGAGGGATACATCACCAACTTCTCAGTGGTTAGGGCCTCTGAAGATTTTGCTCCGGCTCTGAGTCTGGGAAGGGTCTGGGAAACCGAACTTCCTAAGAGATTATGCTGCTCACAACATTCAGGTCCCACAGGGATAGATAAATAAATAAGTAAATATGGGCTGCTGAAAATGTCAATCTTAGTCACTATCCTTCCAGGATTTATACCTTCATCTTTAAAAATGTGGTTTATAAAATCTACTGTCTAGTGCATTAGGACCATTAGTTAAGATAGTCTATGTAAAAGCACCCAACTCAGTGTCTGATAGGGAGTCAGGAAATGTGAATCTCTTTCTTTCCTGGAACTCTTAACACCTAGCAGCACACCTGAGAACTAGAAATGCTCAGTAAACTCTGGGGGCGGGGGAAGGAGGGAGGAAGAGAGATCAACTGCCATGAATATTTAAAACCTCACTGATTCAAATGTGTCTATTTTAAATCACTGGATATTTAGAAAAACACTTTCTAACCAATGTTGTCATGAACAATACCTGGTGCTGGAGATGCAATAATGAATAAGACATCCCCTCTGACTTTAAAGAGAATCCCACTCTTTCTTTGCTGGGTGCTACTTTGGGGAGAACAGCCCAAATAATAAACAGGGCACAGAAATAACCTCTGAAGCTGTGTCCTCGAGTACGCACAACTAGGGGCACCAGCCTCAGCCTGGCCATCCACACCTGGCATTATGAATAAGAGACTGACACTCAGTGCCCGTGGGTAGCTGGTGGCCCCAGGCGTATCCTCAGTTACCAGGCAGAAATTCAACCATGAGCACAGCCATGTGTTCACTCAGGCCAGAAAATGGCCTCAGGAATTTTTTTTTTTTTGGGGGGGCGTGTTTTTTAGGGCAGTGTCACTGGCCCTCACATGTGGGATCCGAACCAGGGCCACTGGTGTCCCCAAGCGAGCTCCCAACCAAGGAGCCACTACACTGGCCCTGGCCTCAGGAATTTAAAGAATGTTTTTCAACACCACAGGTGCACACAGGGGTTCCAAGGCTTTCTCCTCAGATAATCAAAAATTCCAATTAACCAAAAACAGCCATTCTTTGAGACACTAATCAGTTTGACCATGTTTTCTATATATCCAACTTTAAGGTGCCTGCTTTGAAGCAGATATTATTTCAAAGCAAAGATTATTTCATTCTTTTGGGAAACATGGTAAAACATGCTAGTTAAATAGAAGATAACACAAGCAGGTCCCAATGGTGTGACTTTTTTTTCTATATACAAAGGGTGTCAAAAAAATGTATTCACATTTTAAGAAAGGAGAAAACTATTAAAATTGTAATCATATATACTGATAACAAAAGAGGAACACAAGTCACGATCTGATTTCTGCAATTACAAGAGGTGCTCAAAGTGGTTACGATCAGCATCCAGACACATCTGATTTGCTGAACTACTGCTTGAGCAACAGTGAACAAAGTATCCACTTGTATACATATTTTTGGCACCCCCAGTATGTTTTTTAACAGAAAATAGGTATATATACATATATATATATATATATATATATATATATGCTCGCACGCATGCGCACGCGCGCGTGTACACACACACACACACACACACACACACACACACCCCTAGTCCAGAATAGTTGACACAGCTTCTTAGTTTTAGTAGACCAGGTTTCCCTTTAAGGTAACATGGTTTATTTTTCTTCTTCTAAAAGAAAGTCACAGATTTATTGTGCTCAGCTCTGTACCAAATGAGCTGAAGGGAGATTTATAAAGCAAATAAACAGAAAGATTTACAGTTCTTTTCTTAGCACAGCTAAAAATTATGGAAAAACTCATTGACCTTTCAAGAGAAGAATTTGGTTCAGTCGGCCAGAAACAAAGTGCACCTAAGAGGTTTCCGATTAATCCTTTCATTTAAATCCTTTGTCTTTCTCCAGTAAATATGCTGGGGCCTGCTGAATCCCATTCATTCCTTTTGAAGTGTAACTACCTGTGGTCATTATAAGCAGCATGTCCTGTCACACTAAGCATCCATAATGTTGGCAATAATTAGAAAATGAGGGAATTGGTGAGATTAGAAGGAGAAGGGAAGTGGAGCAGACAGCTAAGTGGGAGAGGCTGATTTTGCAGGGTAACCTAGGAGGAAAGAAAGAAACTGAGGCAGAGGACTCCTGGGTCTTGAGGAAGGAGGAAAGGGATGAGAGTGGGAAGGTAGAAAGTTCCAGGTCTAGTATTCAGGGAGGTTCTTCCATTAGGTTCTCCACAGGGAAGGGGCTGGGAAAGGGAACTACGAAACATGTCTGAATCTAAGAGGGTGGACTTATTCCTTAGCTGTGTGCCCTAAGATTGTGAATTAAGAATTGTGCAAACTGTTATCAAACTGTCCCCTATCTAACATATCCAAATCATGCCCCTGGGACCCACTACAAAAAGAGAAAGTGAAAACAGACAAATCATTAAAACAAAATTCATTAAAGTCATTAAGTTTCTTTGACACCTGCTCTTTGTTTCCGTTATGTTTTTTCATGGAGACAAATACAGCCTGGAATTAGGGCTGTGGGCATACCATTTATTAACAGTGTAACCTTGGGTAGGTCATTTATCTTCTCCAAGTCTTGGTTTTATGGGAATAATAGTAGTACCCAGTTTGTATAGTTGTGAGAATTAAATGAAACAACGCTTATAAAATGCAAAGCACAGTACCTATCATTGAATAGTGGCAGGATCACCACCATTTGTTTACCACAGAGCTGAATTAAATCTGGAAAAATGATATTCTTAGGCATAGGAACAGCTAGAATAGGTATAAAAAGATACAGGTTTAATTATAACATCTGAGCCTCAATTTCCTCTTGCAGAGAGGAGAACTGGAACTGGAGAATCAGAAAGAACTAACTCCACTACTTAATTACCTGGATGACCTCAGGCAGCCACTTGACTTTTCCTAGCCTCGCTTCCTCATCTGCAAAATGAGAATAGTAATATTTTTATTAGGGTATAATATGAAAAATGATGAAAATGCATGTCAGGTATTTAATACATAAACATATAAATGCATTAATAGGGACCGACCGAGTGGCTCAGTTGGTTAAGAGCTCACTCAAGAGTGCGAGCTGAGCTCTAATCAACAGCAGTTCGATACACAGCCCAAGCTGAGCTGCCTGTGCTGCCAACAGGTGGCAGGATGGCTCAGATAAAAAAAAATGCATTAATAAATACTGGGGTTACCAAAAATATGTATACAAGCGGACGCTTTAGTCAACGTGACTCAAGCAGTAGTTTGCCATAGGAAGTGTCTGGATGCTGATGGTAACCACTCTGAGAGCCTCTTGTAATTGCAGAAGTCAAACTGCCTTGTATTCACCTTTTGTTATTGGTGTATATTGAGAATTACAATTTTAATAGTTTTTTCCTTTCTTAAATTGTGTATACACTCTTTTGGCATCCTCTGTATTAGCAGCAGCAATGAGTATGATTCACTCATTCATTGATGCACTCAACAATTTTTTTTTTTTTAAATTTAATTGGGGAATTTGGGGAGGGGAACAACATTGGGGAATCGGGAAAGGGGAACAGACAAGTTGCTGTCTTTTTGTTCTTTAGTCTAGCTGTGGAGGACGTTGCTTCACTGGCCCATGTTGGTATCGTCATTGCACTCTTCCCGGATGAGGCAGATGGGTCACCGGTCTCTGGATGGTCGCTTACCGTGGCTATTGGCAGCTCACGCTGGACCCTGGCTGCGGGCCACTCACACTGGCTGCTATAGCCTACACTGTCGCCTGGGCTCACGCAGCCCAGCTCCAGGTGGAGCTGTTGTTCACCATCTTAGCTGTAGAGGGCAGTGTCACTGGCCCTCATATGTGGGATCCAAACCAGGGCTGCTGGCATCCCAAAACCAGCTGTTAACCAATGCGCCACTCGGCCGGCCCGCACTCAACAATTATTTACCCAGTAGCTGCTATATTCCAGGTAAAGCTTGATGTTAGAAACTCAGCAGTGAAAGAAGCAGACAAAAATCCCTGATCTCTTGAATCCTATTCTCGATGCTAATAAGTGTACCTTGTGGACGGCAAGTATTCAATAAACACCTTGAGTACATTTTAACAGAGGACAACAGGAAGAGCCCTAAACTTGGATTAAGATTTCACTTAACTGAGTTCATTACCTGGTTGCAGATCTTGGACACCTCTCTGGACCTTAATTTCCTCATCTATAAAATATTTTAAGAATGAGAATCCATACATTATGAGAGAGTAAAGAAATAATATATTTTAATGAACTTCATAAACTGCAATGCATGTACAAATTTCTGTTATCATATTTATTCTGTTTATACACATACTTAATGGTCATGTATTCAGCAACACCACACCCAAACTTTGCCAAATAAGAGAAAGCAACATGAATGAACCATTCTCTTAATTATTATTCAAAAAATTAAATTTATAATACATGGGTTAGACAATGTATGAAAGAAGAACAGATTTTGCAGGCATTCTCATTACAGAAAGTTTCTTAAACTTTTACAACTCACTCTAGTCATGATAGAACATCCTGACATTTGCAAGAGAAATCTCCAGCGATTTCTAGGAATCCACAGATTTTTAAATATTACGGGAACTTATAATTATGTAGTGAAACACATTAAGGACTAGAAAACAGTCTCATGGAATGATAATAGGTTTCACATATTAATTAAGATGATTCCATGCACAAATAAATTAAACAGATATTAGGTTAAATACAATTTTCTACGGGGTTTTTCAAAACCATTATATGCAATTTTGATATATGGCATAGACATGTTCTAAACATAAAGTAGAACCAAGAATCATTTTTCCCCTCCCTTCTTTTTTTTTTTTAAAGTAACTCTAGTAAATTTTATTTTATTTTATTTTATTTTATTTATTTATTTTTGAGGGCAGTGTCACCAGCCCTCACATGTGGGACCCAAACCGGGGCCACTGGCATGCCAAGCCAGCTCTTAATCACCCACCACTCTGCCGGCCCTTCCCCTCCCTTCTTAACACAAGTGGAATAAACTTTAAGAATGCTACAGTAAACACAACTAAACATTTAAGTGATCCCTCTAGATTTTCAACAAGAGGGCTTCAATGCTTAGTGATTAGTAAATAACAACAATCTGGGTGGGGAGGTAGATACGGAGTGGGCTGTTTGTTTTTCAGTAGCCAGTTAAATTCCAGTGTGCTTTGGCCAATTACTACATGTCATGGACATTGTTTTATATCAAAATGTATTACAAATTATATTCAAAACTGAAAATCCAACCTGAATCCATTAACAACAAGAAAAATCTATTTTTGGAGCTATACCAGAACTAGTAACACAATAAACAATGGGATTCAATTGTGTCCTCTGGGGAGACCACATTCTTACCATTGGATTGTGGAAGAAATATGGTAATAGACGTGTCCAAAACTACTAAAAGGAAACCCCTGAGTTTTACCACCTATGAGAATAGCATTAGTGAATAATACTGAATAATCAATCAATCATTTACTACAAATGAGTTACAATGCATCAAAGTGGATTTGGAAAACAATCTACGTTTTTGAAGTAGATTGAGATAGCGGGTCTGTAAAAGTCCTACAACCAGTTATCTTTTTTAAAAATTTAAGCAATTCTAACTTCACATGAAACAGATTCTATTTGATGGTCTATACTCCATACCAACATATGGTATTGAAACCTTGATATGAGAGAAATCACCCATCTCCTTTGGACTCCCAGAAGAGGAGCCCAAGAAGGGAGAGCTAACTTAAGATTCCCAAAGATCCTGAAAATTGCTATTTGTCACAAATTCTCTGCAATCGAGAAAGGATGCTCTATTTACCTTGCCCACAGTAAAATGCTGAGCTAGTGTGTCAGAAAGACAAATGTACATTCTGAGAAAGTATTACTTCTGTGTAAAAATTTGCCCTGGACTAGAACTAGAGAAAATGGACACCTAGTCAGATATATCCTGGCAAATAAAGAAAGTGTAACAGGAGTCAACTGTAGTTATTTTTTCTCTGGATCATTCCATAGTACTATGTGAATTGCTTTTTGTGTCAGGATGACTTGAGATGAAATCCCGGCTTTGTCATTTACTAGACATTGGGTTTCTTTATTGACCAAGTAGAGACAAAATTAAATAAGATAATAAGTATGAAGACCTGGGTAGCAAACTGCCTGGAACTGTACAGGGTGATAGGGGTAGGTGAACAAAACAAGCAACAAATCCCAGCCATCACAAAACATACATTCTGGTGCTTATAAAGAGAATCCTGAAGAAATAAATGTGTTACTTTTTCAGTCAAATGCAAAAGATAAATTGGCACAATGTTAAGCATCGACTGGTGAACTATATAATCTGATATGCCAGACTTCTTTGGCTGGGCTCCGAGAAGTTTCCATTAGAATTTTGAGGAGTCAGGTGTCAGCATCAAAAGACAAAACTCAGCATTCTGCAGCAGCAAGAAAAGTGACAAACATCCAGAAATTAATGGGAAGAAGTCCATGACTCTCTAAAAGGCTCCCTAGAAGTTAGTAGCTAGAACTGGGCTTTCTGCAAAGCCTTTCAATACCAAAAGGAGGCGGGGAAGGTTTTGTAATGATGTGCATGCAAGCCATAATTGGAACACATTCCAAGGTGCCTTTTCCTACTTTAAAACTGGAAAAGAAATTAGCAACATCTCTCTGTGAGATGGTAACTGACTCAGTGGGAAGAAGCCATAGAGCACTAAAGTTTATTCATGGAATCATGTCTTTGTTTATTCATCGGTTCATTCACAAAGCATTCCCTGTGCATCTACTTTGTCTAGGCCCTAGACTGGGTCTTGGAGATACAAACATGAATCAGACACAGCCCTGGCCTTTGAATAGCTCTTAACCTACAAAACATGTTTAAAAAGTAATTAAGATCCTGCGTGATGGGCACTCTAATAAAGGTTTGAACAAAGTGCCATTAGAGCCTGGAGGAGGAAGCCACAAAGTCAGCTATTACAGTTAGATGTGATATAGAAGAAATAACCAGAGAATGATTCTAAATTCACTTTTCATATATATCCAATCAATCCCTCCTATCCAATCAGTCAACCAATCCTGCTGATTTCGCCCCCTGCCCTTTTCACCTCCAGGTCTGCCACTACATCTTGCCTAGCTTACTACAACAGACTGACAATTAGAGTTCCTGCCTTGCTTTACATTCTGTCCTCCACTGCATGCAGCCAGAATGATTTTTAAGAAATACAAATCAGATATTAGTGCATCTTTTTTAAACCCTTCAGTGACTTCCCACTGCCATTTGAGTAGAATCCAAAGATCATAAAACCTACAAGCCCCCCTAATTCTGCCTCCCTCGGTACTCATCACTCTCTATCTACCACCCCACCCCAGGTTCCAGACAAACTAAATGCTCTCTTATACCCCCAGGTCTTCAGAGATGATGTTGTCAACTCTTGCCTTACAAATCTTCTCACCCACCTCTCCTTTCACTAACTCCATCTCATCCTGTGGTCTCAGCTTCAATCACCCACAGAACTCCATATTTACCCATCAAATATGTGTCATCCTTCACAGACACAGTTGTCCCAATCTTTCAAGACCCCTCTCTTATGGCGTCTTTCCTGCTCATTCCACGAATTAGCCCTCTCCTTCCTTACTACTCACTGACATGATCCTGAACCATATATTTTAGGGCTTAATTATGTCTAATTGAGCATTGACTATATTCAGACTTAATTAACATTTATTAAAATCCTATTTGATATTAAATCCAGCTGTAGATCTTTTTGTTCTCTTGAGTTCTTAGAGTAATTCTTAAAAGAGACTACTAAGATAAGTATTAACACACTAACTTTACAAAGGGGAACTGCAGAGTGAAGACATTCCTTGCTTAAGGTCACACAATGGTAGAACCAGGATTTCTAACCCAGGTGTCCCAAATCTAAGTCATAGATTTTCACCATTCTTATTTTTCACTAGTTATTTTGAGTGTATATTTCTTGTCTGTCCAGACAAGTTTCACCAAGAATCAGAAGCTACAGCAGGCATCATACCAGTCATAATAGCAAAAGCACAATAAAAACTTACTGAGTTAAATTCTTCTCAGTACTGTCTAGATGTTCGGCATCTTGGAGATGATCAACAGTTATTGGGGGTTTTTTGTTTGTTTGTTTTTTGTTGTTTTTTTTTTTAAGGGCAGTGTCATTGGCCCTCATATGTGGGACCCAAACCAGGGCAGCTGGCTTCCCAAACCAGCGCTTAACCACTGCACCACTCGGCCGGCCCGTAGAGTTATTGTTTTAAATAACCAAAAACGTTTAAATCTACTGCATTTCCATTTAAAGTTCTAAAACTTGGACTTGTCCCTGAAAAGTGAGCAGGGATTTTTTTTCCCTTCCTTTTTTCTCTTCCTTTTCTTTGTTACATAAAAATGCTAAATGTTGTATATAACATAATATATGCATAATGTGTTTCATAAAAATGCTAAATACTGTACATAACATATGTATAATGTCTTTCAAGAAGACACTTTAAAGTCTTAACATACTGTACAGTGAGCCAAAAGATGTCTCTGTGATATCTTAAGGTGAAAGTACATCACTGGAAAATAACCTAAGGCCATTCTCACAAGGCTTGGCCTCTGGGTACCACCCAGCCCCTCTGAGAGATTCATCAAAGAGCTGAGTAAGGAAGATCCAACTGGGAAAATGCAGCTCTTAGCTCTCAGAGGGAAGCAATGGTCAAGAATTGGATGTAATGTGCATGCAAGGATTTGGGGAAAGACTCCAAGCAAGGCCAGAGAACCTTATCTTGATGATTTCAATGATGATTTATCTCAGTACCTACCATATGCAAGCCTGAGAACTCATGAAGACACCAATTCTTTAAACAGTGTTGCCTTCAGCATCACCCCAGCCAATGTTGCTTCCATGTGGCCGTGAGCATGACTTCTCTAACATACCAATCCGAAAACATCAGACCTTCCACAAGATTCTCTGTGGCCTACAGCATTCATTTTTGCTTTGGATCATGCATCCGTATTGATAACAATTTGGAGGCATATACCTCCGACATGAAAATATTTATTTAATGAAATATATACAAGTACTATTATGCTAATATATCCTGTACACTATAAAACTTACACCGAGATAAAAATTAAAAGAATGAGATGTAAATGAATATACATGAAAGTTCTCATAGTTTTCCCATATCCCAATTGACTCAATTTTTCACTGGTTGTGATCCCTGAACTCTGTAAGGGTACACACTGGTCTACAGGATAAAACTGAAGCGCTTTAGCATACTTACAATGCTCTTCACCATGTGGCCATCAGTCATATCTCCATTCTCGTCTCCTGCCAAACTTATGTTCCAGCCATGCAAAGCTTTATATTGTACTTTTATGTACGCTGATCCCTCTTGCCGATGATGGCCTTCCCTTGCATTTCCTTCTGAAGAAGGGCTCATTCCTAAGGATTCAGCTCAGGTGTAACCTCCTCTGGGCAGCCTGTGCAGACTCCCATGGCAAAATTCATTGTTCTTACAAGTGCACTCCCAACACACAATTCAAATCCTAGGATGGACCACATCCTATTGCATTTTCATTATCTGATTACAAGGCTCTCCTCTTCTCCCTTTAGACTGTGGCCTTCTTGAGGATAGGCTCTGTTTCTTAAGCATCTTTCAGTTCTTGGAACCCAACACAGGACCCAGCGACAAGAGGTGCTCAATTAATGTTTGCTGAAATAATAGACAAGACTGTAGGTCTGATTCTTCTTTATGCTCTTAGTAGAGCCACTATGTACATTGCAGACTTTATACTGAAATAATTCCAGCAGGTGCCATTCATCTAAATTACCACTACTTCTATAAATTCCATAATGACAAACTAGCAGAGGACTCAACAGAACACAGTGGCTCAATGCATATGCTGGTAGATGTGTTAGCGTTCTCCAGGGAAACAGAACCAATAAGACTAAACATATATATATGGAGGGAGGGGGGGAGGAAGGGCGAGAGAGGGAGGGGGAGGAGAGAGAGAGAGACAGAGAGAGAGAGACACAGAGAGAGAGACAGAGAGACAGAGAGAGACAGAGACAGAGAGAGATTTATTATAGGTATTGACTCACACCGTTATGGAGGTGTAATGCCCCACAACCTGACAGGTTTAAGCTGGAGAACCAGGTGGTGTAACATAGCAAGTCCAACAGCCTAAAAACAAGCAGGCTGCTGGTATAATTCCCAGAGTCTGAAGGCCTGAGAACCAGAACTCCAATGTCCCAAGGCAGAATAAGAGACATCCCAAGTCAAAAAAGAAAGGAGTTTGCCCTTCCTCTGCTGTTTTATTCTATTCAGATTGTCAACAGATTAAACGATACCCATCTACATTGGTGAGGATGGGTCCTTGCTCAGTCTACTGAATCAAATGCTAATTTCTTCCAGAAACACCCACACAGACACAATCAAAAACAATGTTTTACCAGCTTTCTGGGCATCCTTGTCAAGTTGACGCATGAAATTAACCATCATAGACAGATACATAACCAGAATATGTGTGTATCTCAACCCTGAATTGCTGAAGACCAAGTTCTAGTCCAAGCAATGCAAATGATGGCTACATTTATTGTTGAAATAATGGTGAATAATTATATATGTATAATTTATATAATTATAATTATCATCATAAATAATGTTACATTATAGAGCTAGGAGGCTTTAGTCTTTACAAAATGCTTTCACATTCAATATGTTATTTCACTATTGCAATCAACTAGCTCTATATAAGCCTTGTTTAAACGTCCTGCTTGGACTATGAGAAAATCAAGATACAAGAATTAGGTGACTTTCCAAGGTCACCAGCTGGTAAGAGGTAAACCCAGGAATCAATCAAGATCTCCTTTACTTAGTTCAATGTTCTTTCACTATATCATGGCCCTGGGAGTTGTCAAAAAAAAAAAAAGATGCAAGGGAAACGCTAGAAAACAGGAATATTTGAGGATACTTGACTACCAAGGAAAACTTCTAGGCAGAGACAATCTGTTTAGACCGCTGCCTAAGAGCTCTCTTTTCCACATTCACATTGCTTTAATTTTTCACTTTCTTTTGCTATGCTACTTGAAATTGAACAGTTTGGGGATTTTCTTAATTAACAAGCATCCTCTTTTAAGAACACATTTACCTCTGGGAACATTATGTGGATATCAATCATTTACAAATGTGTGTAAGGTTATTCCATGAATTGCTTTCCTCCTAGCATAAAAATCAGGACCAAAGCACATGAAATTCAGGCTGTGCATTTTGTTTGGAAGAAGAGATGGGGTTACTTAGGGAAATGGCATTACACTGGCAATAGAACATATCCAGATGAGGCAATACAGTAGGAGCCACAGGGCGGCCTAGAGATGATGCAGAGAAGAAAGGTTAGTTAAATCCTACCTAGTCTCCAAGTAAGCAAGTTTTAATGCAATCAGTTGAAGCCAGAGGACCATTTGATAGGACATAGGACGCAAAAAGCAAAAAGCCTAAAATCCATGAGGGAGATTTTTCGCATTTCTTAACTGTGTCAAGACTGGAGGAAAACCATTCACCAAAAGAGATTTTTTTTCCTCCTGGGCACAGAGCTCGACAACATTCCCCAGCTTCTCTTGCAGTTAGGTCTGGCCAGTGACTAAGTTCTGGCCAGTGGAATGTGGTCAGCCGTGTCTCATGAAAACCTCCCATGCATCACCTTCTATTCCCTTTCACTTTCCATGGCAACCTTGGAAGCCATATATTGCACACGGCGGAGTCAAAGAAAGAAGGAGTCTAGATCCCTGCATCACAGCTTTGAGGAAAGCCACCAACTAACCAGGATCATCCATCTGGAAGTCTATATAGTGGAAAACCAAAGCTTCTATTGTGTTAAGCCCCAGAGAATGTGTTCCTTTCTATAAGCAGCTGATCAAAACAAATTTTTTTAAAAAACTTGAGATATAATTGATATATAACACTATATTAATTTCAGATGTACAACATAATGATTCCATATTTGTATATACTGCAAACTAATCTCCACAATAAGCATAGTTAACATCCATCACCATACATAGCTACAAACATTTTTTTTCTTGTGATGACATTTAAGATCTACCCTCTTAGCAACTTTCAAATATGCACTACACTACTAGTAACTACAGTCACTTCGCTGTACATTACATCTCCATCATTTACTTATTTTAAAACTGGACATTTATACATTTTGACCCCTTTATCCCATTTAACACCGTCCCCCACAACCACCAACCAATCTGTTCTTGTCTTGTGAGCTTGTTTTTTTAGATTCCACATATAAGTAAAATCATACAGTATTTGTCCCTCTCTGACTTATTTCACTTCGCATAATGCCCTCAAGGTCTACCTATGTTGTTGCAAATGGCAAGGTTTCAATGTTTTATGGATGAATAGTAGTATTCCATTTTATGTATACACCACATCTTCTTTATCTATTCATCCATTTATGGACATTTAGGTTGCTTTCATATCTTGGCCATTGTAAATAATGCTGTAATATATGATTTGCATATATCTTTTCTAATTAGTGTTTTCATTTTCTTTGGATATATACCCAGAAGTGGAATTTCTGAGTCATGGTATTTCTATTTTTAATTTTCTGAGGAACCTCCATACTGTTTTCCATAGTGGCTGCACCAATTTACATTCCCACCAACAGTGCACAAGGGTTCCCTTTTCTCCACATCTTTGTCAACACTTTTTATTTCTTGTCCTTTTGATGACAGCCATTCTAACAGGTGTGAGATGATATCTCATTGTGGTTTTTATCTACAGTTCCCAGATGATTTGTGATACTGAGCACCTTTTCATGTGCCTGCTGGCATCTGTCTATCTTCTTTGGGAAAATGTCTATTGAGACCTCTGCTTATTTAATAGGATCATTTGGCTTTTTTGATACTGAGTATCCAAAACAATTTTTTTTAAATGATCCCCTTCTTGTCAAAATTAAGGGAGAGCTACAATTTCTCTCGCTATCTGGTAAAGAAAGTCAATCTGTGGCAAATAACAACCAACAGTGCAATTTGCATGGAACAAAGTAAGCTGGTAGCATTTCAGCATTACATGAGCTGGATAGATGCTTTTGCACGGTAGTCTCAGAAATAAAAAAGCAGATGCAGAGAAAAGCCAGGCCCAAGAAGAAAGCTCATCTATATCTGCTGCTGGGAGGGAGGTGACATGTGAGTTATTATAAGCAAAGCAAAGATTAGAGATTTCTGTATTGGAAAGCAGGGGACAGGCGGGGGGTGGGGGGCACGGGGTTGACAGATACCTGGATACCAGAAGCTTTCTCCCATAGTGATGCAGACTAAGTAATTAAAATTTAAAAAAAAAATCATACCATGAAGTAGTCTTATCTGAAGCATTCTGAATCCCTGGAAATAAATGGGAGCAGGAGCTTACAGTTAAGGTTTTACTAATATAAATAATTAAAACAGGCTTTTGATCCCTTGTGCTGTCCAAAGCCAAACTTCAGGAGACAGAAGCCCGGATTTGAACATAAATTGGGCTACGTGGATCATGAGGCTCATGCATTTTGTAAAAATTCAAAACAAGAGTTATCTGATTAATCCTTGGATGATTAAGTGTAATTAAGCATACTAGCCATTTTCCCACGCATTCTCTTAATCAGGAATTCACAGAGTCTTGTTTCTATGGAAGTACACTCATGCTAGACTTTGCATCCAATAAATATCTACCCCTTAGCTATTCTGCTTCTGCTTTCTGTTTGACCGCTGACCTCTCTGCCACTTTGCCAGACTCTTAACACTCAAAGTGTCAGACCCTTTGTCACCACCTCCAATCATGTGAAAGAAATGAGAAATCACCTTGTCTAGTCAGTTGCTGTATCGCAGACATTTTGGTAGTTTTGTTACATGACATCATTAAATCTATATCAATACAGGTGATTTGTTCCACAACACAGCTCCTTAAATATACCTTCACTCGTATTTTTCATGGAAGGAATGACTTCATCCTTATAAATTATTATGCATGGGGCCCCACTGACAACAATGCTCATGGCAAGACCAATAAAACCTGGTCCTTCCATCTAAGGACAATTTTCCCCACTACTTGCCAATTCCCCCAAAAGATGCAGCTGTGGGAACCCACTTAATCAAAGTACTGGCCTCAATGAGTACACACTCTTCCAATTCCAAGAAAGATCCTTAAATAAAACATTAATGATATAAGGTGATGATTATGATGATGACGATAACTGTTGTGATTCATTAAATGTTAAATAACTACTGGACAATTTGCTAAGTTTTTGACATGCACTGTCTAATTATCATCTTAATTGGGAAATCCAATTTACCATATTGGAACTGGCCATAACAAAACACTGATTGACCACTTGTGGTCAGCAAAAATCTATTGCCTGGCACCAGGGCCAGAGCAGACTATTAATAATGCACACAATTTGTACTGTTTCTAGAAGCTCTCAATGCTCTATTAAAACTACTTTCAGTCCTGGGCACTGAGCAAAAGGTATTTTACTGACGCTAAAAGATCTGGATCAATTAATTCAGACAGGTATACCAACAGGCTTAGCTAATTTATGCAAAGGTAACACATCATGTCTGCTCTAAACTTTCAATGATTTACACAATTATTTCTCACTCATGCCACATGTCCATCACCTGTCAGTTATCACACTGCTCCACATTATCATCCTTCTAGGACCCCTGCTCTGAAACATTGCCGGTTTTGTGTTAGAAAAGAGAGTGAGGTGGAACCCTGTCATAGCTCTTAGAGCTACTCTGAAATGGTACAGTTCACATCCACTCATATTTCATTGGATCAGGAGGACAATACAACATTGCAACAGGATGGGGGATGAGGAGGTAGGGCATAGCATGAGTCAGGGCATAAAGCACTAAAGTAGTAATAAGTATTATCTTTTCTTCATTTCTCTAAGTCTTAGTGTCCACATATGTAAAATGGAATTAACATGGCCAATGTGATCACTTTCCTCACAGATTTATTTAGGACTCAAGAAACATACCCTATATATAAAAGGAGTTTGAAAATTTCAGAGCACTCTGTAAGTAGAAAGGTATTATCATTTAATGCTAATTATAGTACTTCCCATGCCTGGTAGATTGCATGATATATATATGACATCACAGTGTTCATTCTTCTAAATAACTTTTTACTACAAGAAGAGAAAGTTTATGAGACTCTATTTATGTAGATTCCACATTCAAAAAGCAGTTAGGGAACTGCTATACTTTCCTCAGACACTACATGTACTTTAACGTATCAGAAACTACTTAAGACCAACCCATTGAAAATATCGTCAGAAAGGGAAAAAGCCTCAGCATACCAGATTCATAAAACATCAAAATCCAACTAAAGCAGTTTTCAAAATGGGAGACATTCCTGCTTAAGTCAGACCAGGCAAAATCAAACGGCCTTCTGTGGATTGTATCGTAGCTGACAAAGTGTCTTATTATCTTCTATTGATTGGCTAGGAGTTTCGATATTTTCTCTATGGTAGTTTCTACTAGAATTTCTACTAAGCAGGAGTCCTTAATACATCCTATCTCTGCTACAACCCTAGGTAAACTTATGAAAATTGAAAGCCTTTCGTGCTCCTTTTTCCACTGAGAGCCTAAATAGGCTTTTAAAGATAGCCTGGACAACGTGTGTAATATTTTGTTTTAATTTGCAAGCCAGCCTTGTTCGTGTGGTTTATGCCATATCGGTCATTTTCATTCCATTTACTCAGAGTAAAAAATAACTTTCCTGGAGCAGTTCGTAAGTAGCTAGTCTCTCAGCTAGGGTAAGGGTGAGACAATGAACTCAGACCTCTGAGCATCTCTGGTATCTAGGTGGGTGCTTGGTGACCTCTAATCATCAGACACCCCCCGCCGGAGGGCTGAGGAAATGGCCATAAACTAAATTTAACTATATAAGAATGCAGCAGATATCGCTTGTTGCCCACCCAAACCACCTCTACACTCTTCCTGTTGCTACAGCCCTAATTGCTTCAGGTAAAGAGCAAAGATCATTTGGTCTCAGGAAAGGGAAACCCCTGCTCCAGCTCTAGGGGTTGAACACAGTTAGACCAAACCAGTGACAGTCATCTCACTTTTCTCAAACACTGGTATCATTTCTCAAACAAAGGGTGGGGAGGATGCAATCCAGGTCTGAAAAATACAACAGCAGAAGTCTTCTGCATGGAAGGAGGGGAGATTATAGGGGACTTTCTAGGAAGGGCTGTCTTTAAACATAAAAAGGCAGAACCTAACACAAAGAAGCTTTCTAATCCCTGCCTCTTTTTTCCTTCCTTGCTTGGGACACTGCTATGAGGACACCATGCTTGGGGCTACAGCAGCCATATGCAATGACAGGAAAAGGCCCAAATCCAGCGTGCTACAGATGTCAGAATGGAAAAAGAGAAGAGCTCTCAATGTTGATATTCACTCAACTTGCTCAGTGCATCCCATCCAGTGTTTGACCCCTGCTTTGACCCCTGAGTTCCATTCTTATACCATAATACTTAGTCATTTCTTCTGAGGTGCTATCTTTCTCTCTATGAATAAGCCCTCTGGAGCTTCTGGGAAATATCCGTGATAGCAGAGAAATGACTGAAGCCTGAGGATAGCACCATCACCCAAGGTGGCATCGCTGTGCACGCCTAAGGCCAGGAACATACACTGAGCTGAGAATAAGGTTGTCCAAGAAAACAGTAATTCATACCTACAATTGCTCAACATAACGGATAAGGCCTCACACACAAAGGGCAGGTTTAATAGCACAAGTGGCTCCTCATGGAGTTGATTTTATGTAATAAAAAATGGCATCAATGAGGAGACCATCAAAGGGACCCAAGGAACATTTGCACCAGCAAGTTTCTTCCAAATTCTGCAGGGTCTCAGTAGCTCAGGGGAGCCAGGAATAGTGGGTGTACCGATCCCAAATGGACAACTAAAAGTCTGCCAGTGGTAGAATTAGGACTGAAATTATTTTGAGGTTCTTTCTATCATTCTTATCATTGTTCAAAGTCTTTCCCCACATATAGTAGAAGGTATGAAAGTAAAATATTTTAGACAGTTACTGGCTTGTAGGATTTTTCCATGATGAAAGGAGAGAATGTTCAGATTTTTAAAATTACATTAATTTTCTGATGAAAAATAGAAAATAGCATAAAGATGTTTTTAAAATAAATATTACTATGAAGTATTAAAATTAATAGTCCTCTTCTCCAAAACTGACAATAGGTAATATGCTATTAAAGGGGAATGAAAGGTTCACAACCAAAGGGGCCACTTCATCCTCTCAAGTAGCATGTCTCCCTAATCAAGCTCAAACCTATAAAGGTCAGCAAAGGAAAGGAAAAAAAAAAGTAACAAGGATAGGAAACAACTGACTACTTAGACTCTGTTGCTAATGAGCACCAAACTAGTAATGAAGGGTCTTCCAGAAAAAAAGAAAAACGGGCAGCTATCTAAGGGATACTGAGCCTGAATAAGGATGAGATACATTTCCTTAACAAATGAAGAGGTCTTTAGTCAAAGCCAAAAAGTTAAGCAAGGGTCAACCATATAAAAGAGTAGAATGGAAAGGAATTTACCATCACTGTCATCCATTGTCTTTACCTTGAGAACACCTGATCCACTTGAGAACCAAACCAGCTGGAGGAGAGTGACCAAGATTTTGCAGCATTCATGCATTTAAAATAACTACCTGATGAACAGATCGCCAGGTTCAATTCATTGTTGGCGAATATGGCAGCAATGATTGCATCCAGCCAGGAACAAGCCAGCCATCCTTTTGCCTACTAGAATTTCTCTAAACTGATGGGCAGGAGCACTTGAGTTAGCACCTGAGAATGGACAAGCTAAGATATTACAGTGCTGTACCCAATGACGGATGTCAGAGCTAATCCTTGCTCCTTTGATATATTGCACTAAAGGAGCAGGAGTGTGCACTGCTTGTCACAGCATGGTGGAGTGCCGATCTTGGAAAGAGAGGAACACATAAGGCACAGGAATTGTTCCACTCAATAGAGTGGAAATAGGGGTCACGGATGCTTGAGGCTTTCAACCCACTATAATGGCATCAGTTCATGTGCCAAAGTTACGATGAGTCCATATGTCACTGTGACTTTTGGTAGAGTTTGGGAATTAGCAACCCATGAATCAGTCACTGAGAAACACAACTGAAAAAATATTCTGACCTTGGCAGGTGAAGAAGATGGCAGTTGGATATAAACTATTAAGCATCATTCAAAAGGAGGATCTGCCACATAATGTTTCATTGAACTTGGAGATGACAATCTACTCAAATAAGACAACAGAGAATGGTGTGTTTACCGTGTTGCTGGGGATTGCTACAGACGTGACATCAGTATGTGGAATCTGATATGGCCCTATTACTTTTATTGCTTTGCTGTGTTTCGTAACTATCTTGAAAGGGCTTGCTTTCACATGCTACTAAGCAGCCTGGATAAATCAGGAGAATAGAGTACTCTAGGTAATTGATATAAGTTCTTGTAAGATCCTCTAAGACCAGAGCCAAGCGATGGCTTTCAATCTTCAACCATAGCAACCAGGAATACAGCTCTCACTGTGACTTCATTAAATAGCTCACTTACCTTCACAGTAGGCGGAGTCTCCCTGAATGGAGATGTAACCATTCTTGCACTCACAAGTAGCTTTTGTATTCCAGTTTTTGCACTCTGAGTTTTCACCACATTTAGGTCCTTCTGCACAGAAGTTATGACCTAGTATAAGCAAGTAAAATTTTACATCAGGAAAGAAGAGAATAAAAGACTTCCAATAATAAAGTATGAAACACTTTTATTATATGTAACCATGCATGAAAACATACCTTAGCAATATGAAAGAGTGAGCTGGTAAAGGGGTGGGAGAGTAGGAATAGGAGACTTTGGACCGTCCTGTGACTGAGATTTTTCTTCACCCTAATACTCAAACTTGCTAAAGTTGCCCCTTCCTAAAAGCTTTTATCCATATTGATCCTGAATCCTCTTCTTACCACCTTCTTACATAACTAGACTTTTTATCATTGTTTCATTGCAAAATTTATGACACAGAGAAAATATGTAAAATGAATACATATGAATATAGAAAATAAAATGAATACAACCAGAATATTAACAGCACCCTTTGACTACACCACACCAATGAACCCCCTCCCAGCCATCAGGGCTAGCTACCCTGAATTTTGTGTTAATTTCTCCCTTGCATATTTTTATAGTTTCACCATATATTGTGCTTATTTCTAAATAATATATCATTTAGCTTTGTCCATTTTGAACTTCACGTGAAAGAAGTGATGCTTCTATGATGTATTTTTCTACTCATCCCTGTTAATGCCTGTAGCTGTAGTTCATTCGTCAATGCTGTATAATATTTCATAGTATGAATATTCCACAATTTATCCATTAAACTACAGATTGACATTTGACTTATTTGCCTTAAGGCATGAGCACTGAGCCACAAAAGTAGAATAAATTCAGGCCCTAAGCTTCCAGGAATGCAAACTTTTCACCTCTGTGCCCTAGAGTTAGAATTGACATGCAAGTCTCCTTTGGCAGATTGGATTTTTCCTATCATCCACTGACTGAGGATTCACCCTTCAAGGTTCTTGATTTATGCATCTCATGACAGCCCCAGGCTTTGTCTCCTATCTACTTACATAGTATCCATTAGAACATAGGTTCTACCACCAAGGACTAGAAATTGCCCTCAGGGCAAATGCCAACTCCAGTATGTTTACTTATCTCAATAGAATCACACTTTTTCAATATATCTTGGTGTGTTTTTTCCCCTTACTTTATTACAAGCTCCTCGAAATTTTCAAAAAAAAAATTATATAGTATGCATCATTTTTAGGTGAATAGTTTATACCTACCACAAAAGTTGTGAAGTTCAAATATGATAAGGCATATAAAGGTGCTTTATCATCTTTAAATCAGTATATTTTAGTGAATAATAATTACACTGCTACATCACATAGACGGTCTCACAATGAATCTTGGAGTCAGGAGGTCTAATTTCTAATTCAGGGACTGCAGCTAACAAATAATAAGTCACTTTGCCTATATAGGTATGTACAGAGGGTGCCAAAAAAATGTATACACATTTTAAGAGAGGAAAAAACTGTATTAAAATTACGTTGATGGTAACCACTTTGAGCATCTCTTGTAATTGTAGAAGTCAAACGTGACTAGTATTCATCTTTTGGTATATATTGAGTATTACAATTTTAATACAGTTTGGCACCATCTGTATATTGGGAATGGATGACATCTGTGATTTTCAAACTATTCCTCAAAGTCTTAGGCACAGATGAGTTGTCAGATAAGATTCAAGTCCCCACTACTGAATCAAATATAATACCTCCGCTTTTATATTTTTGACACATTCATCACATAAACAAGTTTCTTGCTTTACAAACACAAAAATCATATAACATAAAAATCAATTATACAAACTCTGAGTTTAATTCCTTTTGGTGATGATATTATAGAACTTTTTTCTTTGAAATAGAATTTTAAACCAACAATATTTAGGCTGCATTTATTCTAAAAGATAATAACCATTATTAAATAATAAAAATAGGGCCGGCCAAGTGGCGTGGTGGTTAAGCGCTGGCTTGGGAAGCCAGCAACCCTGGTTCGGGTCCCACATGAGAGGGCCAGCGACACTGCCCTCAAAAAATAAATAAATAAATAAATAAATAATAAAAATAAAATTCAGGCACCTATGTCTGGCATTATGTTAGATGTTTTAAGTGGGGATCAAAATAGTATATACCTTATTAATGTGTGTGAAAAGGGTTAAATGGGCTAATCCAGGTAAAACACTTAAAACAATTTTTGATACACACTACAAGGTCAATAAATGTTAGTCACTATGATGAAAATAATGATTATGATAATGATAATGCCAACGATGATGACTAAAGTTCAAAATAACTTGATAAGACTATTACCCTCACTTTCAAGATAAGAAAAGAGAAGCTCAAACTCATTATCATCTAGCTAAACGTGGAGATGCTGGGGTTCTAAATTAATGTCTGGCAAACTCCAAGTCCCAAGTACTTGTCACTACATATACCCTCTCAGATGGCAAAACCTAGAGACAAAAAGTGACAGATGTAACTGTTCCTCAGAACATTAGAGAGTGAGTCCAAAAGCTTAGGTGAGTCCAAAAGTGAGTCCATATATCACATCCAGCCACGTCACCTAGTCACTGGTAATTGCTCCAATCAAAATCAGCAAGAATTTAACTTGTTGGAAATCTAAAAACTCTGTCAGTCAAGAACACTTCTACAAGGGCTTGGAGGGCTCATAATATCCATTACAACTAAAACAGCTTGACGGTTTTGCTACCAAAGGGATGCTTTTTATAGATCATAGCTTTTTTTGCCAAAGGAAGTGAATGGACTTCCCTCATGTCAGAATTGGTCAAAAATTAAGTTGTCACGTTTTTCTTTCATTATGAAGCTTGACTCAATGTTATATGTGCATCCATTACATGTATTCTTTGTCTGTGTCTTTTCTCTTTCCAGGAAATTGTAACTGCCATTTCCTTCTATGTCTACTTGACGGACTGGAACAAAGCCCCTCCCACACTGTTGATTTCCTAATGCGCCTATCAAGCATGTGCCATGTCACTTCACAATGCAGAGAGCTGGGTGAATTGTACTTCAAGGACAGTGAAGGGCCCATGGGACAACCAATCTTAATGTCAAATCCACTTTGGTCGGGCTTCACTATTATGCCAAAACACTGGCATTTTTTAAACTAATCCAGGCCTTCAGCCAAGCAATATATATTCAGTGCCTACTTGCCTTTCTGCACAAGTGAATAATGATTCACTCAATATTTATGGGTCACCTGCTCTGTGGATTGAAACACCATGCAAGCTTCTGGGGGGCAAAGCAAAGATGTTTGAGACATATTCTCTGCCCACAAAGAAATTACAAACTCGGGGCCCGCCGAGTGGCGTGGTGGTTAAGCGCTGGCTTGGGAAGCCAGCGGCCCCGGTTCGGGTCCCACATATGAGGGCCAGTGACACTGCCCTCAAAAAAAAAAAAAAAAGAAAAAGAAAAGTAAGAAATTACAAACTCTATGGGGAAATAAGCCAAATACAGGGGTAGTGTAAATACAAGGCAATCTATGTTAAGTGAGATGTGAGCAGTACAAATTATCGTTGTGTTTCAGAGAAGAGGAAAACATTTCAGGATGATGCAAAACTTGACCTTGGGTTCATCTTAGATAGAAACTTGAAAGGGCCAAGGCACATCCTGGTGGGAAGAATGGGACTCCAACTCAAGGAAGAAGGGTAAGTGTGAAGGACCTAAAATAATCTGACAAAGATGTAACAACAATAATTAACATTTACTGAGCATATACTATATGTTAGGTAGGCACTTGGCTATGTGTTTTATGTGACTATCCCATTTGATTCTATTAACAACCTTGTGAAACTGGAATTGTCATCCCTATTTTACAGATGTGCAACTGAAACTCAGAGAAGGTAGTGACTTGTGGAAAGTACAGTGAGTCAGGACCCAGATCAGACTGAAGCCAGAGTTCTTAACCACAATGTAATTCCACTGTCCTCTCAAGGGCAATAAATTCCTAAGCGTTCTATACTTCAAAGGATAAAAGATCTCCTTTTTGCACGTGTAGATTCAAACAGACTACAATTTAGGTTTCTTCTTATTCTCAAAATAGGTTTTATTTTTGCTAGGTGGTTCCAAATATTCTTAACCAAAATCCTAACTTTAATCTCCCCAACTTCTTTAAATCAGGGTCTATATGATTCATTCCTCTCAACCAAGAGCTTCCTGCTCAAGGATAGCCACATGGATGGATGTCTTAAAAATGGATGGACACAATGGAGAGGCAGAAAGAAATATAGGTGGGTTAAATTCATAAGTAAATGAATAGATGAATGACTCTGCAGTGTCATGTAATGTCCCCTCCTAACCAACTGGAAGGCAAATGTGACACATTCATTTGTCATCATTTTTCTTTCCTTAAACATTTTTATTGAGGTACAATTTACATACCATAAAATTCACCTATTGTAAAAGATACAATTTGGTGATTTTTAGTAAACTGACACAGTTATGCAGTCATCACCACAATTGTTTTTAGAATATTTTCATCACCCCAGCTTCATTCTTAAAACTCCACCTCAGCATCTGAGTTAGTGGCCAAGTCATAACCCTCAATTAATTCTCCACATTTCAGAATCCTTATAAAGGCTTTGTCTTTTTTATCTGATGTGTCTGGTAGCATGACATGTAAGATACAGGTCCTTTCCTTCCTGGATATTTATCTTCAGTTGCTACCTACGGTTTCTTTCTCAAGTCCTCTAGCTAGCTCTTAGTAGATTTTTCTTCATCTAGTTATCAACACTGTCTGATATTGAGACTCCCCAAAGTCACCCTCTTTCTTTTTTTATTAAATTTATTGGGGTGACAATAGTTAGTCACCCCAATAAATGGCATAGGTTTTAGGTGTACATATATATATATAGGACATTATCTATATATCACATTGTGTACTCACCACCCAGAGTCAGTTCTCCTTCCATCACCATATATTTGACCCTCTTTCTCAATTTTTTTTCATAATTAGAAGCTGTGACCAGATGGTAGAATACACAAATAAACAAACTGCCCAATACTCAAGTTCTTTTACTTGACTATTTTTAATAGATGACTCTACAATCTCCGGAATTATTCTCCTATAATTAGAAGCACACACTGACATCTTTTAACTAGCACTGGACTAAATACAGAAAACGTCTTCATTACCAAAGCTGTTATTTATTGACTTCTTCCAGCATGTTAGGCTAAGCATGTTACACAACTTACCTCATGAAACCCTCACAACCATAAAAATTACCATTATCCTCATCTTACAGATTAGGAAAATGTGGCTGAGACTGTAAGTAACTTATTCAAGATAACACAGTCAGGAATTGGCAGAATCATGGTTTGACTCTAAAGTTCTTGTTAAGACCACTGTGATTTAAATGCTTGCAAGCATAAACAACAACTAATGATTATTCTCTGATGATGTCTAGAGACCTCAATCCATCTAACATCCCGTAAAATTTTTAAAATAGGTCCATTTAGGACCCACCTGCAGGTTCTGCCAATCTGTTTTTAGCAGAAATTGAATCTAGGACAATGCTCATGCCCAAACATTTCTGGCCTCCAGTTGAGAACATCCATCCATCTCTAGGAGGAATAATAAAGGCTCCCAGGTCCCTCTAAGAGTACAGGAAATAACAGTGACAGTCTGGCGCATCCCATTTCACAGAGTTTATATCATTACAGCCAATAGCCCGCTTGACATGCTGTTTAGATGTCCTCACAGGCATCTCACAGCTCACCCCACCAAAATTAAACTCTTGATTATTACTTCCCAAATCCACACTCCCTGGGCTCTCCATATCCATCTGTGACGACTTTATCCACCCAAACCAGAAAACTAGGAGTCATCTTTGCCCTCACTCCTCAAATACGGGCTCTTCTCACATTGTGTTAATTTTATTTCATAACTATCTCTTCACCCGTCTCTTTCTCCTCTACTCTATGGCAGTAACAATACTAACCTGTCCTACTCCAAACTATTATCTCTCAAATGGAAATTGACTCATTTGCCTCCCTGTTGCCCCTCTTGCCTGTCTCTAATTTTCCACACAAAGGGGTCCTTTTAAAACATAGATTGGATCATCTTACTTCCTCTTAAAAATCTTCCAAGGGATCCCCATTTTACTTAAGAAAAACACAAAATCCTTAACTTTACCTTGAAATACCAAACAAGGCTCTCCCTCTCTCTCCATCATTCCCTTGCAAACATTATCAGGCTTTCTTTTAATTCCTCTAAATAGTCCAGTCTCTTCCTGATTCAGGGTCTTTGCAAGCTTACTCCACCAACTCAGAATATTATTACACATCCCTGCTAGAATAATTTCTACTCAACCTTCAAGTCCCAGCGCAAATGTAATATATTTAGAGAAGGCTTCCGTGTCTCCCAAGTGTAAAGAAAGCCCCATTCTTTCCCATGCCACCTTATTCTTCTTGTTCATGGCAGTTATTACAATTACTAATTATGTGTGTATTTGTGTGTTTATTTGTTCAATGTCTGTCTCCCCATCAGTTGCTCACCTTTTCAAGGGAAAGGATCGTGCAAGTTTGTTCACCTTGTGTTCTAACACATTATAGGCACTCAATAAATATTTGTTGAGTTAATGGCTAAAATCCTCAGTCCTCCAAACTAAAAATTAAAAAAGTATTTTAAAGATGAATAAACCAGGGGTCATAGATGTTAACTACTTTCCCTGTGGTTACACAGCTAATAGGTGATGGGTGAAAGAGAAATATAAACCCAAATAGGATTCTAATACCCAGTCTCTCTTTATCACCCGTCACGACTGCGCCTTAATCATCAAGGAACATTGAGAGAATGCTGTCCCTGACCTGAAGAAATCATTATTCCATCAGCCACTAACATTTTTTAATCTGTGACATTTCCTGAATAGTTCCAAATGAACAAATCTTGTTTCTTTCTCCAGGACACATTTCATTATTACCCACTCCTTGAGGAGTTAGTCAGAACACAAACCAGTAAAATAAAATAACTTATCACACAACAGAACACCATCCATGGATGATATACGAATACAAGTGAGACCCACTTGGAGCTCATACTAGAGTGCTGAAAGTGAGCGGGTGCTCAGAGGAAGACACATAATCTGCTGAAATGAGGTCCCAGGCTTTACTTGAACCAGCTCCTCAGTTTCAGTTCCTAGCAGGGTTACCATTCATTTGACAAATATTTATTTAAGCACCTACTATGAGCCCGGGCACTGTGCTAGGCAATAGGGATATAAAAAAATGCTGTGAACAGAATAAAAATGGCCTTATTCATCTTACACTCTAGCAGGGATGACTGATATTGAGTACTGGGTTACAAAGAGATACTGGGATAGAGAGGGACAAGATGCTCCAGGAATATATCACAAAGAAGGGTTCTAACACAAGGTTTTAAAGAAATCTGAAGGATGAATGAGGTTGGCTGGAGAAAGGATAGGAGCTCCAAATACAAGGAACAGCATGTGCCCATAACAAGTTCAAAAACTTTAATGAAGAAATAAAATTATGAGGTCATACTTTTCTTCCAGTAGTTGGGACTCCCCCTAGTGGCCTAGTATCTAGAGTTCTATTGCCAATGTTACCAATAACACCTGTAAAAACATCTGCTGTCTTTAAACCCATTGGCCTAATATGCACATAATAAACCCCGCCTATTATAGGAGGCCCCTCAACACTGCCACCACCAGATCCCATCTGTACCCTTTATTATTACAGCAAAACCATCCACTCATTCTGCTTCATCTCTGGATTCTACAGCCAATGATGGAAAAATATCTTTATGATTTACTACTGTTATTTCTTCCAGAGCAAAGAATGAACAGGCTACTACCTCTGCGCAGGACTTGTTTCATTCAAACATAGAGCACTATTGTTTGTTCCCAGCCTCCTGCCCCTAATGTATCTCCCAACAGGTCAGGCAGGTTACCTTTGAAATGATGTACCTGGACAATCTGAAAATGTACCCCAGAACCCTCTACCCTGACTCAAACCCTAGAAAGCCAGTACCTCTCACATCACTGATATTGCTCAATCTTGAAATTTCTGGGCCAGACAAGTGGCGCATTGGTTAAGAGTTGGCTTGGAATGCCATCTCTGAACAGCAGGGCCCTGGTTCAGATCCCACATGAGGGCCAGTGACGCTGTGCCCTCTGCAGCTAAGATGTGAACAACAGCTCGACCTGGAGCTGGGCTGCCGTGAGTCACCGGCAATGGTGTAGGCTGCAGTGGGGCTGGCCAGCAGCTGGCATGCACTTTCATGAGCTGCTGTGAGTCGCCGTGAGCAGCTATCCAATGGCCAGCAAGCGACTGCCTCAGCCGGGAAGAGCACAATGATAATACCAACATGGGCCAATGAAGTGACATCCTCCATAACAAGACTGAAGAACAAAAGGACAGCAACTTGTCTGTTCCCCTTCCCTGATTCCCCAACACTGTTTCCTTTCCCCGATCCCCGCCCCCCCGCCGCCAAAAAATGGTATACTGAGTACAGTAGATTCCATGTGCCTCACTGGTATGGAGCAGCTCCATCCCTGGACTGGCTAGGAAGGATATGGCCCAAAGACCCTTTCTGAGAACTGTACACCCGTATAGACTCCACAGCCAACAAACATACCATGGAGGCCTTGGCCTTTGAGGGCTGAGAACTTTTCTTTAGCTCCTTGTGGACAAGGGTCTGGATCAAGATGAGCCTGTTCGAGGCTGGCCGAGTGGTGGTTAAGTGCTGGCATGGGAAGCCAGCGGCCCCAGTTTGGATCCCACATATGAGGGCCAGTGACACTGCCCTCAAAAAAAAAAATGGCCCTGTTAGGGGCTGAGCTCTGGACTCACAGGCTCTGTCTTAGAAAGCAAATGTTTTTTTTCTACAATAGTCAACACTAACAGTCTTCCTATCCAAGCAGACTGGCCTTCATTTCAGGCCTTCTTTCTGGGCCAATGTGCCTCTGTCTGGAGGCTCCCTGGGTCCCGATCCATTGTGGCATTTGGAGGAGCAAAGACATTATGGACCCCCTGAGATTATACACTCCTTCAAGTGCTCTCTGTTCCCACCATCAACCATTGAAGGCACAGCCCTGTCATTCCAGTGGCCACTGCATCCCAGAACTGCAGAGATTTTGATGGCATTCCATCTATCAATATGCACAGGACTTGACCTACCTACAATCTGTCAGTTCCTCTATGTAGGCATAGTTTCCATGCTCATTAAGCCTCTGTTCCAGACTTTTTTCATCTCACATACCCTGAAATCCTCTCTCTAAAACCATTTCAATTACAAATTAACCTAAAATGATGAGGAAGACTAGAAGAAAAAAAAATCATATGACTCGAAGACTCTTGGGGAGGATTTAATTGAAGGGCATAAAATCTTAAATAGTACAAAAAAATCTCAACTAATTTCCATCCAGGCCAGATGACAAGGCAAGTGAGCATGAATTAAAATTACAGATCAACTCATTGGGAACAGATGTCAGAAAGAACTTTTTCCCCAACACCGAAAGTCTTAAACATGCCGCAAAACCTTCCCAAATCATTGGCAACATTGAAGATATAATCAGAGTCTCTTATGAGGAAAATAAAACCCTGAGGAGTGTTTTGAGAATTCTGGGATGGGCCAAATGATTGATGTGTTTTCCTGGAGCGATCCTGAGAATGCACGGTCAAGAGCGGTCAAGATGACTGGCTTTTCATTCCCCTTGAACTGAGAGCAACAGCAATTCACGAGCAATCATTTTCTGCTGGGGTTCCGTTCACACTTTTATTGCTTCTTCCCAGGCAGGAGCACAGATGTCACACCGGTGCCCCTTCCCCACTTCTTCACCTCATGGCCTCACACTTAACTAGACAGGCTCCTGCTCTACAGGACCATCATCTAAAGATAATGATGAAGGTAAGCAAATTTCATGCGGCTGGCACCAACTGTCCTGAGGTTGTCAGAGAAAACTGCAGCAGCGAGTAGGGCTGTTCTGGGGGTGCTGCTGGTGACTGAGACCTTGGACCCCAGCAACTGCTAAGTGGTGTAGCCATGCCAGTGTCCCTCACCTTACTTCTTCAGGTATGTCTTCCTTCCTAACTGCCCCATAGTTCTTTCCCTAGGGCCACCCTGTGGGTTTAACCAACTGTTGAGCTGATGACCTTCACTTTTCATTAAAGGACAGGGGAACTGGTTACAGCATTTGGCATAATCCAAGGTGTCTGAGCCCCTAGTCGGGATATCAGTTCCACTGAAACAATGAACACCATAAGTCAGTCAGAGCCTAGTATTCTTAACTCTAAGTCTTAGGTTTAATTCTCCAAAATAGAAAAACGCAGTGTACAGCTATAGTCTTTACCTCTTTAAATGGGGGTGGTAAAATATGCAATCCTGTAAGAAAATGGGTGTGGCTCAATAAAAAAACAAAAAAAATCAGCTTCAAAATCAAGCCAACAAGTTATAACTTGAGGAAATAATTTATAACTCAGCAAAATGGGTTTTAACATTATTTCACATATGCAATATATAGAGCATATCAGCTGGTACTTCAAATAATTCCCAAGTCATTGACATAAAATTAATAGAAATATATGGTAGGAACACATTTTCATCTACCTTGTCTCCTACATTTAAAGAATAAATTCACAAAATGTGATCATTAAACCAAATGTTAAAAAAAAAAAAAAAAAACCCAAAGAGTTGGAGACCTTTCTGGATATTACATAATCAGCCAGTTGGGGTCAGAATGCAAAAAGCACTCTGTACTTTCTCAAATTCCTAACCTAAGCCTCCTTGGCTAGGGTGGCTCCTCAGAGTTCAAACGAAAATAAACCTTGGAAAACTTCAATTCCCTGAGCATGCATGAGAAAGGTTTTGACTTAGCCTTCCGAGGAGTAACTCTCTTGGGGTGATTTCCCTCATACTAATGACCTGACATTCACAGTAAGAAAGAGCGAAATGACAAATATGCTAACTGAAGGGCCTTTGGTACAGGTATTGAAAGAGGCTACAGCCACTTCATTTTCTGTAACCAATAATATCAGGGTGGAGGAAACCATACAGCGGAAATCACACCACTGTGCTCATCCCTCAAACATGAATTTCAGGTCATCACAGTCCTACCTCTCTGCTCACTCGCTGCCTGCCAGTCAGTACACAGTCTCAATCCACAAAGCAGGATATGCAGCCTTTCCATATACAGGATAAAAATTACTTTACATAGAAATAGAGTGTTTCTCACCTTTTCATTGCTTTCTGTTTTAGAGAGGGGAAAGCAGGAAGGGGGAGCAGAACTGAATAATTTGCCTTAGAGGAGGCCCATGGGGCTTTCCAAGTCATCTCAGAATAGTAATCGTCCACTCCCCTCCTCCTCTTGCAAGCCTCCACTCAGAAAGCACGAACAGGGAGGAAAAGATAAAAGACAAATAGAAGTCAAAGGGGAAAAATATTGCCCACAATATTGTGAGAGACTATATTGTTACTTCTAAGATACTCTTGGGAAATAAATTGGAATTCAGGGATATGGAGTAAAAATCATAGAGATCGTAGCCTGAGACAATAATAGATCTTTGAGCTCATCCCGACTGATCTTTTGTTAATCGTCATATACATTTTATGTTTTCATGACAAAAAGAATACCTCACTGCCCAGACAAACATGCCTTTCATTTTCTGATTGTTGGCTGTTTGGAACAAGCGCTAGCATGTGAACAAATGGGCTGGCTGCATGCTCTGGGCTCCTTTCTGCTATGAGCCAACAACAGAGGAGGGGAGGGAATGACAGGAAGTGGTGCTGAAAAGGGCCTTAGTCAAGGAGAATGCTGTCTTCATTCCAGTGTCTGGATTCTGGGATTGGGGCAGAAGAAACCTAAACAACTTAATTCAACCCACTGCCCACAAGAAGTCCCTCCCACCATATCTTTTCTGAAGACATGCTGTTTCCTGTCAAAATGTACAGGTGTCAAAGAGCATAAATAACTCTTTTATATACACCCCTCCACAAAAAAAAAAAAAAAATGAAAGAACTGGAGAACTGGTAGCTTCCTGGCTGAGAAGGAAGGAGGAATGAGGAAGGAGAAAATCCTCAATGTCACACATTGGCCCGGGTGATGATCTAATCTCTGAAGCCTTATTCCTGCCTCCCACTTTTCCCTCAAAGCTGAGTCAGGTTCAGTAAATGCCAGGTTGCTCTTGACAGGAGCCTTGAATGAGTCTACTGTTTAATGAGATGTCACGTCTCTCAGCATCTTCACTGGTAAATAAGGACAAGCATTCATAGAAATGCTTGCAGAAGCAGTAACACCTGGTCTGTTGTAAACTGGGTCAGAGCAATGAAATTCCTCTTGAATTTCTGTGGAATAATCAATGATTCTGCTCTAATGAAACCATAAATCAGAAAGGATTTACATAAACTGAATTCCACTTGGCACCTCAACAAATAGCAAGTGATGGATTTTGCATTAAATTATAAGACCTACCTAACAGCCCTATCAGTTACCAATAAATGCATCCCTCTGAAAATTCCAGTCAATCGTTAGGTCTTTCTCAAGTGTCCCAGCTGCAGATATGCTTGTAGCCATGAAAGCAGATAAATCAGGGAAGATACTCAGATGGCATGGTTAGCAGTTACTGATTCTAAGAGCTATTCATGAGGCTATCAACATACTAAGTTTCCTAGGAATTTTGTCAAAATACTGCTCTCTCATGACCAACCACAGAGAGAAATCTCACCCTAAGCTAAAAGCACTATGTGATAAAATATAAACCATTTTTATACAATCCAAGGTGCTAGAGGAGGGGCCAGCATGGTACAGGCTGCCACCTGTTTTTGTACATAAAATTGTATTGCAACAGAGCCACACTCACTTATTTACCTATTGCATATGCTGCTTTTGCAATACAACAGCAGAAATAAGTGGTGACAACAGAAACACTCTGGCCCCACAAAGCCTAGAATATTTGCTTTGTGGTCCTTCACCAAAAAATATATTTAAACCCTTGTGCTGGAGAAGAGATTTTTTTTTTAAAGTAAAATATGAGGTTACCTGAGCTAAACTGCTGTGCTGCTTGATCCTTCTTAACTCTAGAAGCCTCACAGGTAAGCTGAAAGGGGTCTGGCTAACTGGGTGTTTCATAATATGGAGAAGGATTTGTTGTGGGTACACTTTCAAAATAATAGCTATAAATTTAACTGGACTCATTTTTTTCAGATTTCCAATAAATTTTCGGTTCTCTTAATCCATCTAATTCTGCCTGGGTGAGAAGTTTCAGAGAGGAAGTGATATTAGAGCTGGGGTTTGAAAATACAAGAATAAATGTGGGAATGAAGGGAATTTCAGGAAGAGGAAGAAAAACAATTTCTGCCCCAGAATTAATAAGCGATTCCGTGTTACTTACTCGAAGATTTTTCCTCTCCAGAAGTAAAAATGCTATACATAAACCTATGAGAGAGGATTCACTATAAGTCATCCTCTGTCATATATAGGAATTGGCCTGTGGAAAGGGCTGAAAAAAATGCTTCCAATCTCATTCAAGAGACATATGTAATAGTAATGACAATGGTTATTATTGCAGGAACTATCATCATTTTTATAGGAACTACTGTGTATTGAACACTTATCACTTGCTAGGCACAAGGCTAGGTTCTTATGCATTATCTCGTTTAATCCTCACAGCAGTCCTATGAAGTAGATGCTATGATTACCCTCATTTGACAAGTGAGGAAACTAGAATTTAGAAAGGTAAATAGGATAGGCAAGTTTCTAAGTAGCACAGTATAGTCTGGGGCCCATGCTATCATCATCACACTCTTTATTAAACCCTCACACGAGCAAAGCCACTGCCACCCCCAGCCCAATCACGGCCACCACCAAGCTCACTTACCTCTACAGACACTACAGCACTGATTCTCTGGGAGAATGTGATCCTTTTCTGAGCAATTCAAAGGAGGGCACGCTTCTGTAATTTTTACTAAAACTCCACCCTGGAAGCCAAATAATGGGGAAACAAAAACGTTCATATTTTTCGTCGATGATACAAATGTATAATGCTCATTGTGAACAGCCTGCAGTGATAACAACCTACAATAATTAACAGTACTCCCAAGAATTCCACAGTCATGACAAAGTCGCAAATTAAATTGGTGAGCCTCTCAGAGAAAAAGGCAAAATTTCCTTCCTGTATCAAAAAGGCTTCCATTTCAACGGTTTTGAGTATGGTCTGTGTCACAGAAGGTCATTAAGAATAGCATGCTGGTAAATTGTAACAATTGACTGTTGGGCTGGGAGCCCTCGTTTGTAGTGTTTGCCAATTTCTGTGGTGTAAATACCTCGATGATATCAGATTTTGAACTACCAACATGGTGTCACTGGACACAGAGTTGGGAAGTTGTGTACAGTGAGCTCTCCTGAGCTTCTATGAGCAAGTGTCAGTCCTCCACTGGGTCACAAGCACTGTGAACCCAGAGATAAATAAGACATCTTCCCTGCCCTTGATGAGCTCACATCGGGAGGGGAGGGAAAAAAAAAAAAACACCTCTTAAACTAGAAACCATAATACAACACAGTAAGTCCTAAGAAAATGACCTAATTAAGGTATGATAATGTGTCATGGGAGAATAATTAATTCTGCCCATGTGTGAAGAAATTATGAAGATGCCACATTTGAGGGAATTTGAATAATGGAATAAAGAACAAGAAACTTTCCAGCAGACGAAACAAAGAGCCAAGGTATGCAGGTACGAATCAACTAAAGAGGGTTGTTTAGCACTAGATTTGCCCTAGATATAAATAAAATCACAATAAAAGTTTGAATATTCAGCAGGTGAATATTCACTTCACCAAAGGCTCTCTTTGTTGATATTACCACAATCTATATTTAGTTATGCTCTAAATTTTTAAAATTAGCCTATTAGTTATTATTCTAAAAAGGGGGGTTCAGAGACCCTTATTTTACCTAAAATGTTAAGCTCTTCTCTCCCATTCTTACGAGGATGTTTAAGTCAACCAAGAAGCAAGCTTGAGAAAGGGAGTCTCATTTAAGGCTAAAGGTAACTCTCAGCATACATAGGAGAGTGATGGAGCTGGACAGGCAAGATGGATGGGGGAGATGCCACGTTTTCCACCTCCGGAAGACTCTATCATTCCAGTGGCCGCATAGTTCACTGATTTGGCAGGAACTCCCATTATATCAGGCACTTCCATTTTTTAAATATGAGCATAAACATAACTTTAAATGTCAAATATAAATTTAATTTCTAACTACTCATCATTTGGGTAATTTGACTTCCTTGCCTTTCTCACATTTTTCAGTCCAGACAGCCCAGCCTCTAGCTGGGGTGTCTCTCCTTTTTTTTTTTTTTTCCTCATTTGCTCTTCATCCTTGATCTGTCCTGCTGTAACTGGATCTCTTGCTTTACTCGTAATTCTGGGCCTAAGATCTGAGAATCGATTCTGCTATTTACCCTCTGTCCCCCTTTTCAGCTACATTCCATTCTCACCCCTCAATCCAGGCCACTCTGGGTAGCACCTCACCTCAAGTTAGCTCCAGTCTTAAGGCTAGTGTTCCTATCAGATGTACCCTCGTTTCTGCAACAGGGAATCAAAACAGATACTATAAACCCATGCATGTCTCTCACTATCAGCTGCGTAAGCTAAATGCAAAGGAAAACACAATGCTTAAACTTACCATTAAGGTCTCTACTTCTATGTTGATATATTTATTATCTACTGCCTCCTCGCATAAATAAGAGTAGTAGACACTATTGGGCCTCTTTTAGCATTCTGTGTGCCCAACGCCCAGCTTCTGAATGCTTTGCAGCTCATGGCTCCTCCCTGCCACCCTCAGAGGGTTTTCTTTGGGCACTGGAGCCACTTTGGCCATTCAGAGAGCCAGAAGTTACCTGCAATGGGAAGCTCTTTTCCTGGAGAAGAGACCATAGCTGGGATATAATTTATAGTTCAGACCTCTCAGGAAATGAGGGCTGTCTGGCCTTTCGCCTAAAATCTCCCCTTGCTCCGTGCTTTGCCCTTCCCTCACCTACATCCCTCACACCCTCACTGGTGTCTCCTTGGGAGCACCACCTTAATAAATCATTTATACTGAAGTCCTTAGCTCAGGGTCTGCTTCTGGGAGAACCCAAACTGAGGAGAGATAAATTTCACTCTTGTGATCAAAAATCAAACTGTTCAAAGACATTATTTCTTAGGTAGTGAGATTCTGGAGTGACTTCCATTTTCTTCCTTACACTTTTCCCTCTGTATTCCAAATTTTATATCGTGTGTCTATGTTTGCTTTCGTAAATAAGTAAGCAAACAAGCAAACATTAAAATCATTACAAAAAACTTTTTTTAAAAAATAATCAGTCACAAAAGGCTCCTTTTTTATACAAAGGGCTTGCTTTGACTACTCATTCAATCAGTCGGCAATTCTAACAACCGTTAACCTATTTAATGAGTAAGATAATTCCAAATATTTAAATACAGACAAACCCTTTGGCATGAATTTAAAAATAATATGAACTGTGATTACAGTAGCATAAGTGCCACCAAATCCATTTAGTCCAGCCACATAATTAGGCACAAACATTTTTTAACTTTATTTTCAAAACTATCTCTAGTAAGAAGCATCTGATGATTAACATTTTCAAATCCTCCTGATTATGGTATATTATTTTATGACCCCTGGAACTCTGCATTGGTGGAGTAATGTAATTCTTCCATTCTTTTGTAATTATTTAGAGCAACTGTCTCCATGTCAGTCAAATATAAACATTTTCAATCTGCATTTCTAAGAACACATAAAATTCATATCTTTAAGTAAAATAAAGTGTGGCTGGACTAAAGAAATATTGCAGGGCAGCAATCATTGGACAAAATTGAGCAGACTGCTAGGAGGTATTATTTATCTAGATTTTTAAAAATAATATGGTAACTTCTGGAAAATGTTGGTGAAACTATTTGAAACAAGAGTTTGTTTCTTGTCTAATTGGTGTTGCTGACGCTTTAAAATGATCCCAGGAAATGGATGGATCTTCAGGCAGCCTTTTGTGAGCTAGGGATCTGCATGTGAACCACAGAACACAGAAAATTATTTGAGTAATTATTTGCTCAATTCTCCCAAGGATAGTACTTACATAATACCACCTCTCCTCAATGCCTAGGAGAGAAATTAATTCATGATAGCCAACAGGTGCCATAGGGCATTAGGGTTTAAATCTTGAGAAGGACTGCCCAGGAAAGACCTGAGGCCCTCTCATCCTACACCCATCGTCCTTCTTCCCTGCTGACAGGCTCTATTAAATGTGGCCCAAGGCTCCTCTATGGCCTTTTATAAATGCTATCCTTTATCAAGGGAATCAGTGAGTCATCACCTTATTCATCTGGTCTTAGATAGACTAAAAAGGGATAATTCAATCCTCCTGAATCTACTCTTCTAAAATTCAGAAATGAGAATTATTTCCAAGTAAGTCTAACACCAACAGGAGTGACAGTGAAGCGGCTAGGGGAGGAGCCTGTGGAGCTAGATGACATAGATTCAGGTCCTACCTAGCTCACTGACGAGCTCTGTGATCTTCTGTCCCTCAGTTTACTCATCTGTGAAATGGTGATAATAATAGGACCTGCCTCATAGGGTTATTATAAAGTTTACCTGAAATACCGTGTTTAAAATGTTTTAAATTGTGTCTAGAAAACACTAAGTACTCAAGAAATGTTAATTATTGTCAATAACCCTTCTCTCTGTACACAAAGTAATCATTTAGTACGTAACTGTAGGCAGACAATAAAGAAATTAATGACTTCTTAAAAGAGGATGAAGCTATTCACCTATAAATACACATGCTTACATGCATACCTGCATATACACACTACTTGTGCAACAAGGGTAACCTGTCTGCCCCAACGTCTTTCTAAATTATAAAAACATAACAAAACAAAAACAGTAAAAGATCAACCACAGAGCCTACAGCGGGCCAATAACAGTGGTAAGAGCTATTCTAATAATCGGGCATTTAAATCCATGTACATATCTTTAGAGGTCTCAAATGGCGTGTCTTGATCCTCTCTGATGATAACAGAGATGAGTTACAACTGTGACCCTTGCCAGAGTCACCGCTGCTTCTGCTCAAAAAGTAAAAGGGCTTGCTAGTTGTGAGTGACAGATGCATGGCAGATACTAGGATCAGCAGCAGAGCCGGCAAACTGCCTTTAGTCATCCCAGCTTCCCCTGAGGTAGAAGAAAAAAGTAAAGGTTCCCAGCAGCAGCCAAGAAAGAGGGAATGGGAAAAACAATAGGGAAGTTCAGGGGAGTTAACCCTTGGGGTAGATTCTGACCAAGAGAGACAGGAAATAGAAAAAACCTTTCCCTTCCCCCAAATCCCCCATTAAAAAACTAGATTCAAGATCCTTGAGAACTTCTGCAGGTCTTTAATGCCTCATTCTCCTTTATCTTTAAAATATGGTCCTTTCTTTTCCCTAGGGATATGATGAAAAGCAAACAAAATAATGTAGGTACAAGCACTAGCAAAGGTGGTTTACTGAGACATGGTGGTTCCCATCAGCCTCTCTGGAGATGCCTCACAAACCCGGCTGTGCCCTGTTGTGGGACTGGGGCGGCTCTCTAACTCACCACCTTGTATTGGCTCCCCCTCGCTTCCTCTGTCACTCACTCTTGCATTCCTGGGACAGCACCTTACCCCAATAACTGCATGCTAGCTCCCACACTTTATCCAGCATTTTGTTCAACTATTACCTCCTTAGAGAGGCCCTCCCAGACTATCCATCCCCACCCCAAAGCTCTTATCCCTTCAGTCTTCTTTGTGTTGTTTACAGAATTTGGCATTATAGTGTGTATTTATTTATGTTCTTACTATCTGTCTCCTCCACTAGACTGCAAGTTCTATAAACACAGGGACTTTATTTTATTCACTATTGCATGCCCAGAATCTAGTGCAATGCTGGTATGTAGCAGTCGCTCAGTGCATGTTTGCTGAATGATGACTAAATGAGATCTATGGTTATACAGATGTTATTTCAAGGAATAGATGGAAGGAAGCAAGCAGGAGACAGAGGTATTTTCTAAAATTACATCAGATACTTGGAAGTAGAGATGGCACTGTCCACAGCTGGCATCACAGACGGATTCCAACACATCTCAAAACTCTCTCCCAGGGCCACCTGCCAACCTCCCTGACTCACGGTAGCATCTACCTCCCTTCCCCTTCTGACATCCTTCCCTTAATAGTTTTTCCCAAGGCTATCTGATCCACAGCTGACCACAAGCTGACCACAGGCTAACCACACAATGGCAGTGGCTGGGACCTCTCCATCCTGGACTCCAGCCCATCACAGAGAGCTCTCCCCGTCAGGGACTTACTCAGGCCAGCATGCTCCACTCAGGATCCTATTAGAGCCCACATATCTATCTGTTAGGATCCCTCTCATTTGTGGGGAAATTAGGTTGAAACTTACTCGGCATTCCCGGCAGCTCTTGGTTAAAATGCGCTGGCCTTCTGCAAGGACTTTTCCTCCATAGATACATTTTGCTGTAATAAAACACAAAAATGGGTTAGACAGTCATGCTGTGCAACAAAATGACCTCTGAGGTGCCATCAAACTCCAACGGATTCCACAGAACACAGATTCTCTGATTCTAAGCAATACAAATCTCTTTGTCTAGGATAAGACATGGCCATACTGTTGGGTAACTGCTGAATCCCCCAGTCAGACTGCCATCATGATTATGTGTGTCATGAGTCCTTCACACCAAGGATATACAACTATTTCAATGCAGCAGTTGCAAAAGGAACCAGTGAATGAATTGATGAGGTTAGACCTTCAAACAAAGTGGTTGTCATCTCCGGAGAGTACAAGAGCAGAAGCTTTGATTCAGACACTCCAGCAGTAAGATGAATGACTAGGTGAAAGGGAACACATATATGTTCCATTTATCAGAACCTCAGCCACAATGCAGAAAGGTGCTATGTTTTGCCCCTGTGATCATGAAAAGTACACGGCCTTAGCCTATCTGTTCCCGAGAAGCTCAAAGAGAACTGAAAAATATAAGCCAAATTGGTGAAGTGCTTTATCAATGCACTAGAGAGGCCGCCTTGGGAAAGGTGAGCTTAACAGGCGAACAGGGACATGGAGCAGGTAGGCTTTTTAGAAAAGTGAAAAGAGAAGCCTGAATGAAGCTCCCCTTACTCCACTTAGATTCCACTGGGACTCAGTCCTCAGCTCAACTTGCTGATGCACTTTTAAGCAAGAGCAGAATATGTTAATTTGATATGACCCTAATGTGTGTCCACCCAATTCTCCAGCCACATTCACAGAAACGGGGAAGCAGAGTCCTGATTGCTCCCGCCCGCACACAGAGGAAGAATCTTCTTGCCCTCGTCCTTGGGAGATGCCGAAGTGAAGACATGTACTCTAAGAGATGCCTACCTTGAATCACCATCCTGTAAAAACCACCTCACCTCTCAGAGCCTTCCTTTCTATATCTGTTAAAAACAGGTTCATTAAATGTAATAGCTTTCTACCGTGTTTCCCCGAAAATAAGACCGGGTCTTATATTAATTTTTTACAATCTACATTTATTCATGTACAAAAATCTACATTTATTCAAACAGTCATGTCTGGCTGACGATCTTAACTGGGGCTTATGTTTGGGCTAGGGCGTATATTACAAGCATCCTGAAAACTCATGCTAGGGCTTATTTTCCAGTTAGGTCTTATTTTCTGGGAAACACGGTAGTTCTACAGTCATAAGACTCTCACGAAATGTTTAAGTATGTAGGAACCTTAGTAATCAACTGAATCCCTTCTTGTTAGTCACCAGGAGAGCAAAGCCCAGAGGCGCTGGTTTACTTAACATCAGGATCCCACAGCAGATGCTGTGCTGTGCTACCCAGATCCCCCTCCATGGACAAAGGGCACATTCCTGCAGCTGCTGTGACAGCTCACTACCAACAGCTCTCAGCTAAATATTGATCTAGGCTTACCCTTGGCTTAAGAGAGCCACCTTGCCCAAGGTCAAGTCCCCTTCAGCCAATGAGTGGCTGATGAAGGTTGTGCAAAGTCCTGACCCCCTTTCCCCAACTTGGGATAACTCTGAAAGCTCGTCAACCTCTCATTCCAACCAATTCTGCTTTCTTCTCTATCTCACTCCCACCTCAGAAGTGATCCTGACAGAGCTTCCTAATAAACTACAAATCATTACAAATCACGAATGGCCTTAGAACATAGTCCAAGCATCTTAATTCCGCACACAAAGCCATTCACGGGGTTCTCTTTATCTCTCAATTTTCATAGCTCACCAATTCCTGTGTGTCCACACACCCTCCCAAACATGCATACTCCATATAATGCTCTAGCCAGGCTCACATCGCTCCCCTCAGCCCTGGAGGATTTGCATATACTCTTCTCTTCTCCAACTACAGTCAGCCTCATTCACCTTCCACTGGCAACCTCCCCTCTACATACCCAATCAGTTTCAACTTAGGCCTGACTCCCCCCAAAAGGTGCTCTTGCCTTCTACCACTGGTGAATGGACACTCACTTTGTGCTTCTGTCGCACTCTGGACATGGCCCTAACACATTGATTTCAGTGGCCCACTTAATTATACATTAATTATACACCACTAACTGTAATGGCCATGAGGATAGGGATGACATCTATTCACCATTTTATCTCCAGCCCCAAGCTCAGGGCATCTCTGGGTTTTCTGTTAGTAACAATAAATAACTGTAAAATTCATGAGCCTCTAATGGGTTGTAAAAACCAGTCAAATTTCCTGATTCCCAGATAAGACTGCTTTCTGCTCTTCAATGCAATTTCAACCATTAAAAGCAAATACCAAGGGTTTCAGCACAAAACAGCAATAGCAACAATAAAAAAGGACAGAATCAACACAATTTTCTACATAGGCCCCTTCTTCCATTCATTTAAAAAAAAATGATCCCTGATCATCTTTTATGCCTCAATTTTCTAGATAAATCAGTTGACCGTGACTCACTGGTCCTAATGATAATGTGGGCTCCCCAATTTACTTGCATGGGGAGACCACACCTCCCAGAGACTGAAATTCCTGTGTAATAAGCTCCCACACTCCCACACAGCTGCTGCCAACTTGGCAAGACAGCTCGCTCCAAAATGACAGCACTGCTAAATGCCCTGCTGTCAAATCTGTCATCTGCTCCTTGGCCCAGGCTGGGAAGCAGAGAAATAGCCTTTTCTTCCTTATGTTGCCCTTTGCCTCCCCCACAATGGTATGAGCATGCTTGCTACCCTGTCTTATGACATTTACCTGATTCCTCACTTCCTGTGACAGACTCATCCCAGAAACACTATCTGGAGATAGGAATGTCTTATTGTTTACATTCCTAACACATGAGGGGACTCACCCAGCCCTCAAATCCACCAGTCTGATATAAACATTAAATGCCCACCAAACTTTATGTTTTCGCATAGCAGGGTACTGTGGGTGCTGCGAATATCACTATGATACTGCACGCCTTGGCCATTATAACTTAGGCATTGGTGCAGGATGCGTCTACGATTACATTAACAAGTATCCATGAAATTACCTTAGGACAGCTTTCAGAATCACCACTGGATGTCACCAATATTTCTCCTGCTTTCTCATACTCATCCCACTTCTCTGACTGTGCCCCTCCCCTCCTTTCCTGCCACTGCCTTCCATGTGCCTAGCATGAGTCATCATTATCCAACCTTTTGATCTCCAGCCAAAAGGCTTATTTTCGAGGTCTGGGGAGATTCTAACATAAGGTGAGTCAGGCTGTGGTGCATTTGGCTGGGGCATTTGGGGCGCCAATCCAACAGCTTTCAGTGTGAGTAGAAATCTAAATGGATACCTGAAGCCCTTCATATGGCACTGGAGACATGCAAACTAGTATATTTTCACAGTGTCCAACCATGAAATTGAAACTTGTCACCAACACACACTTCTCCATGATGTCAGAAACAAACGTATCAGGGATTTAGAGAAAGGGATGCACTGTATCTTTCTGTCCCCACAGACACCTTGTGGCCCTTCAAATTTGAACCTGATTTCTCTAGCGGGATGAGTGCACGCTTTTGCCATTCGGGTGCACACTGCATAAATAATTGACAGGTACAACTTAGCACCCCTGTCAGATGTGGACATGAGGTTGCTGTGTACTTCATTTAGGTATTTGTACCCTGCATACACTTGAGTCATCCCTTGGCACTCAGTGGCTTAGAATATCAAAATCAGCACTCTACATTACACTTTGAAGGAGAGTGGCAGATGAGAAAGGCTGAACTCCCAAGGATCCTTCCTCCCTCTGAGCTTATTCACAGATCTGGCTTCAGGTACCACCTCTATGAACCACATCCAGGAGTTTCGCTATAAACATCTTTGCTGCAAGTATTTTCCCCAGAAACGTTTAAACTGCTTAACTAACTGGCCACTGATTATGTTACCATAAAAGATAAAATAACATTTGGATAGTTTGGTTTCATTTCTCCATTGAAGAATCAATTGCCTTCAGCAGACTTAATTTATTTAAGCTAGCTGATTTCGTGTCTCCATTGACACTCCCATTTTTATATTATGTAAATCTTAGTCAGAATGCAAACTATACTAGAAAATGATAACATATTAGTTTTCTTAAATTGGTGCGCACAGTCATCTCTCCCACCTGTCAAAACCAATATCTGCTAAATGCCCGGCTCATAGAAAAGAGGCAGCTACTAATTCACAACAGCCTTCGGGAACATTGATTATAGACTCTTAAGTTGGAAATAACACCTCTCTTGATGAAGGAAGAAATTTCAGTGAAAAAGAAAAAAAGTGCAATGGCAAAAGAGCAGACAAATCAACAAGCAAAAAAGAAGAAGGAGAAGGAAGAGGAGGAGGAGGAGGAGGAGGAGAAAGAAAAGTATAATACTATGAATGAAAGACTTCAAAGACAATCTTTTCGTTTTTTGCAATGAAGTCTTTTTAATTGGAATAACTATTTCATGTTTCATCATGTCCTCTTTAATGTCCCTCTTTTATTTTTCATTCTTTTATCTTTCCTGGTGAACCAGCCTTACAGCCCATTTGTTATGCTGCAGGGAAATGTCTGTGGCCAGCCTGCTTGCAGCAACGATGTTTACAGGGAAACTTCCTAGAACCCCTGAGCCAGACGCCCACATCAAACTGGTTGTCCCTCAGGCATGTGCAACTCAAACAAGCCAAACAGAATGTATCCTCCCCAAACTAGTTCTTCCACCTGCCTTTTTCTGTTAATCACACTCTGAATCCCCCATCAGCTCTTGTTCAAAATCTGGCAACTTCTCCCCTACGGGTACTCTGCCCCTGACTCATCTGTCTCATGAAAAAAAACACTAGGGGGTGCCTCCCATGCATGGGTCTTTAACTATCACTCACATCCATGCCTGCCTTTTCTCCTCCACAGGCAGGGCCTGCCTGCCAGTCCAACACCCTCCACCTGGAATAGCCTGACTCTCATACCCAACCTCTCCAGCTCTCTGGGAGCAGCAGCCTTCCTAAAAGCACTTTGATTCTGCCACAACCCTGCTTTAAAATCTTGCTTTTGAGTACCACAACCAATGCTGTGTTTGCTTCCATGACTTTGGACGTGCAATTCCCTTGGCAATACCCACCTTGTCCACATAGCAAATTCCTATTCACTTGTCAACACTCTGCTCAGCTATTACCTCCCCTAAGAAGTCTTCCTAACACAAATGCACACTTGCACGCACATACACACATGTTTCTGATGGAGTTAATGACTACCTTCTCTGTGATACCGCTGCATATTATGTAGTATGCATGTTATACGATACTCTATCGTAATGAAATGCTGCGTGCATCTCCCTGGACAGCAGTGGAGAGACGGGATAGGTTAAGAGTCTCAGCTCTGGAGCCAGACCACCTGGCTTTTATTTTGGCTCCACCAAGGCTGAGAGATCTTGGACATACAAGTTATTTCTGTGCTTCACTTACTCATCTGTAAAATGGGGATCATAGTGGGGTCTACGACTTTGGGTTGCTAAAAGAATTAAATGAATTAATATACTTAAGAAAAGTTATCACACTACCTGATATAAAATGAAAGATCCATATGTGCCTGCTGTTGTACCCAGAGGTAAGCACAGTGTTTGGGAGAGGAACCTCAGTAAGGATGACTAAATGAATTGAATGGGTAATCACCATGCATCCCCAACCCACCTTTGCAGCTTCATTTTTATTTCTCACCCATAAGGACCGTCTGTTAGACAGACTGTCTCCCTTTCCCTCTGCCACCTCTACTCCTTTGGAAATGCTGTTTTGCAAAGCTGAAGATTCCCTTTCCATCCTCCTCCCTACCATCTCTTACAGGTCTCAAATTTGTCTATCAAAAGAGAATTCAGACTACAGGACACCAGTAACTGGAGATTCTGATTTACTAAACCCTGGGGATCTCTAATTTAAAACGTTCACCAGGTGATTCCAATGTGCAGCTAGGCATGTTAGATGCCTTGAATAGAGCCGATATCCAACAAATATCTGAGGAATGAAACGCCTACCCCATCTCCTGGACTGCCACACCCAAAAGCAATGAATCTAGAAGCTCTCTTGAGTTTTCCCTGACACCTCCCTCCCAAACAGACAGAAGAACATTCTAGTATCAGGACCTGACTCCCCATTATGAAAACCTCCTTGTTCTCAAAGATGGGCTTTTGTTCAAAATAGGACAAAGTACTTATTTTAGGCAATGAACTGAGAGAAGGACACTTAGACAAAGTCCTGTCCGCTTTCCAAAAGGATGCGCTCTTTTGTAAGTGTTGCAGCTCCTGAGGAAAGTACATAATACTTAGTCAGCAGACAAAACAACTTGCTCCTTTGGCCTGAGTCAGAATAATACTTTTCCTCAAGAGGCCCTGGAATACTGTCCCCACCCCTCAAACCCAGATTGTAGCTTAGGATATTTTATCTGAAAGGGTCAAAACTAAATGTTCTCCATCTTTTTTCTAATGTGGAGATATTTAGAAACATCTAGAAATTCTACTGACTTGTGTTAAACTCTATCAATCCTCATTCTCCTCTCCTCCACCCCACCGCTCAAACTGCCTCAAAAATCTTCTATAAGGCTAGAAATATTTAGCTTGGTTCCACTTCCTCCAGGGAGTTGTGTATGACTATCATCAATGTCCTTCCCCACCCTCCCACAAGCCTTCCATCTATACTCCAATGGTGCCCCATCCACATGCCTAATATGATTGCACTTAACAAAGCTGGACACTGCAAATCACATCTCTAACTTGAAAGTGAGCCCTCACACTATTCCAGGCACCAGCATTGAGTAACTGGCCTAATACATGTTTCTATTAAAAAGTAGTAAGAAATGAAAATCCTCTAGGTCAAAGGTTTCCAATCTTTTAACTACCAGAAGTGACTTATATCATTTCTTCTCAAGTTTTTTGTTTTTCTTTGTTTTGTTTATTTGTTTTGAGTAGTGGTCTTAATAAATGCCATTTTATTATACTATAAATATATCAAAATACCAGTCAGAACTGCTAAGATAATTAGTGCCACCTATGTAAATTGCTATGAATTCCAAACAAAGGCAAAAACCACACTCAAGTTTTACTTAGCCTGTGTATCAGCTTCTTAGTAAAGTAGGGTAACTTACTGAAATTTTTTAACACTTAAAACTCTCCAACAAATTGGAATAAAGAAAAGTGACTATCCCACATACTTCTAGTAAGAGAATAATTTGAGAATATGTATTAAGACCTTTGAAAATGTCAGTTGTTTGGCCCCATAATTCTACTCTGGAGAATTCCATTTTAAGAAAACAAAACAAAAACAAAAACAAAAAACAACAACCACAAAAAAAAAAGTCTTTTCTATTCAAAACACGTTATTAAAGAGTAATTCGTGGGCTGGCCGAGTAGCGTGGTGGTTAAGTGCTGGCTTGGGAAGCCAGCGGCCCCGGTTCGGGTCCCACATATGAGGGCCAGTGACACTGCCCTCAAAAAAAAGGAGTAATTCGTAAGAGTAAAAAGTGAAAAGCAACCTAGCTATCCAACACTTGGGCAATGATTAAGTAAGTTATGCAACAGCCAAACAATGGAACACTATGAAGCTCATTAAAATGAGGTTTATATGGAGTTTTTTTAAAAATTGGAATACACTTAAGTGATAGTGGTAAGTCCACAAAGTAGGACAAAATTATCTGCACAATAAGATCTCAACTGTACACAAAATATAATTTTAAAACTAAAATCCATTAAAATTTCAAGAGTGTTTGTCTCCAAGTGGTGGTGTTATGGGAGATTTTTTCCATCTTTATCTTTACTCTTCTCTGAGATTTCACATGATACACAACACACACATTGCTTTTACAATTAGAAAATCAAAAGGGTAAAAACACAAACTGCTAAAAGACTCATCTACCGCATATCAAACAGCAACTTCCAAGAGACAGCATTCACAGATCTGTCCAGGAAATGCAAAATGATGGATTTAAATTGTCTCATAATTTTTATATACAAATTCCTGATAGTTTTTCAACTTCTTCCTCTGCTGACTGTTATATAAAATAGCAAAATTGGAAAAAAATGAGCTGTACCTACTAAAAACTAACCTTCTATCATGGCATCAAACTATACTCTTCACCACCTGGTCACTCATTCTATCTGTACTGCCAGACATGACTTCCGAAAGCTATTGGAACAGAAACAAGAAAGTTTCTTTTTTTAGATCAAGTACAGTCTCCTGAGTAATGGGTGTACTACACATCCATGAGAAGGAATATTCAAATGTTCCTTTTGAAAGAGTTCAACAAAGGTTTAGGCAGGTGTGACCAAACCAGCTATCCTCACTTCCACTGTTAGATCAGGTAATATGTGGCTCTTGTCAAAAAGCCAAACTACTGCCTTTTGAAAACTGGATAACATGGGTGTTTTTCAATAGAGAAGTGATCTTGAAAATTATTATAGGATGCCACCTTTCTAACCTCAACTCTCCTTTTCTATGGAAGATCATATTTTTTGATGAAAAGACTATGGACTTTGTAGGCAGACAGAACTAGTTTTACATCTCACCTTTGCCACTCACCAGTCTTGTGACCTTAGTAAGTGAACTTCCCTAAGTCTAAGATTCCTGTAAAACAGGGATAATAATAATCCCCACCTAAAGGATTAAGGTGAGGATTCAATAAACTAATGGAATTCAAGCATCTGGCATAGTAACTGGCACATACCAAGCATTTTAAATGACAGCTTTACTTTTTTATTCTTATTGCTTGTCTCAATGTTCATTTCACTAGTTCACTTGAAATAGTGCCCTTTGTAATACATGGGGAAAAGGATTTTTAAATCACCATATAACTTGGACAAGCCAACTTTGAAGGACATTGTTTCAGTATTTTAATTAAAGTTCATCCCAAAATTCCTAACAAAGACCTTTTAATAACAGGATATCTTGCCAAGACCTCAGAAGGCCAAAACATAGAATTTCACCTTTCACTTGATAATTCAGAATGAGGTAACTAAACAGATGGAGCTTTGGAGTCATAACTTCATAGGATGACTCCACCCATTAGCAGGTGTTTGACCCTATAAGTGACGTAATCCCTGTGAACACCGGTTCCTTCCACACAGAATGAGAAGAATAGTAATTATGGATGATGTGAGATTGTAAAACAAAATAGCCTATCTGCCACATTATAGGTGACTAAAATATAGCAGCTCTTCTTATAGATTTAATATTACATCACCTGCTGATGCTGTATTTCATCACTGTTAATCAATTGAGGCCTAAAATATAGGGAAAAAACAAATCTCAAAGCACAGAGGGCCACGGTGACCCTCAGGCAGTACTTACGGCGGCAAACCTTACAGCACTGGCCAGCAATGTGCACGGGGAGGGAGTCTGGGGAGCAGTTGAGAGGGGGACAGGACATCCTTCGGCATTCCACAGCACCACTCTGCAGAAGGAAGCACAGGGAATCTCAGAAGTGCCTTTTGAAAGGTCCCACGTGGAAAAGCTCACAGCTCATCCCAGAAACCTCATCAGGGAAACAGCAGCACTGCAAGGAATTCCCAGTCTGCTCGAGGACCACAAATAAAATATTTTCTCCAGCCTGAATGAACCCGTGCCACCTCAATTACTTTTCTGATACACATCACTGGCGTCATTCCACCTGCCCATGTGGGCTAAGTAGATTAGGCAGAAAACAAAAAGCCTATTTTTACAAGAACATAAATAACACCTTTTGCAGACCCTGTCAATCATGGTTGAGGCTCTAACAATGTGCTTTGTATTTTCCCAGACAAACAATGGCATTATTCAGATATTTATCAAATAATTTCAACTGCACATGGTTTACATACTAATTGTGGGGAGTGGGGGCTTTTGTAATTTTCTGAAACAGGTGAAGGAGTCGAATACCCTGAGAGTCAGGAGAGGTTGTACAATTCTCTGAAACATATGATGGGTCTCTTGTAAAATACAATAAGGCACCCAGAAATTAATTGAACCCCCTTTTAAAACTTATTCTAGCAGAGAAAAGTTGTGACTCAAGCTAACCTAACCTTAGGTTGCTTGAAAAATCAGAGTTCTTCCGCCCTCTGACTCTCTCATCTCCAAACAGCAAGCTTCTTATAATGATGTTAGATCATATTAGAGTATGTTGTCAAGGGAAAGTAGATTTTTAATTTCCAAGTATTTACACATGAAATGACACTTTTCCAACTTCCCATCACAGCTTCACAGATTACTAAGCAGGTGCTTAGTAAAAAGGCAACACTTCTCAGAGTTAGCATTACATATTAAAGAACAAGTTTACATGATTCATTAGTGAAACTGCCCTGTTAAAACTGTTGCTGTTTTATTAATTTGCAAAGAGGCTTACTTTGCATGTGCAGTTCCTGCAGTGATCACCATCAACCCAGGAGTCTTGGTCTCTATAGAGCAGTCCACTCACTTGACAGGTCTTCTCGCAATGACAGTTTTCCAATTGACTAAGTCTTGTCTCTGCATAATTTAGCTGAAAACAAGAGTTACTAGGAATCATTTCTGTAATTCAATTGCACTGTCCTAACAAAGCTAACAGCAACAAGAAAAAAATAACCCAAGTAGGAGGAGAAAAAGATGCTCAGAGCAGCTTGCTGATTCTTAGTCAGATCTGTCTTTTGTTTTGGGTTGTTTTTCTTCTTTTACAGGAGGTCGAATCATTCTAAATTAAAGACACATTGGCTTTCATGGTCTAATGAGCACCAAATGAGACATTAAACTACCTCAGGGACCTCCAGGGAGTTCACAAACGTATGTGTTTTCAGCTCAAAGCCCACATGGAAACACTCGTAATGAATGTGTTCTCAAGGACTCGTTACAACACTTACAGGAGAGCTAATCAGGAATTCCAACACACTTACATTATCTCCCACCATCCTCTCCACATTCTTCACACACATAACCAGAGTGGTATGGTTTATAATCTGGGAAGTCATTGCTTCCTCTCTTTGGAAAAATTATGGGAACCCAGGGCCAAGAAATGTCATAGAAGGAAAGCTGTAGAAGGATCTAGTTTCTCTTGCTCAGGATTCCCCAAACAGAACGTCCCAAGAATCCACCTTGTGTTCAGATGAAGGTTAGGAGAGTCAACCAAACAGCCTCCCCTCCTCCACCCTCAGTGAGATCAAGATTTGGCAAAAGAACCTTTTTCTTTTTTTTTTTTTTTTTTTTGAGGGCAGTGTCACTGTCCCTCCTATGTGGGACCCCAACCGGGGCCTCTGGCTTCCAAAGCCAGAGCTTAACCACCACACCACTCGGCCGGCCCAAAAGAACCTTTTTCATTTTTCTAGGTCACCTAACTGTTACCATGTCACCATTAATCACAGAATCTAAGAATCTTTGATTGGAAAGGGTTTATAAAGCTTTTATGTCCTCACAAGTAACCCTATCAAGTGGTTATCCAGCCTATGTCTGTACATCTACAGTTGTGAAACACCCGTTATCTTCCAAGGAAAGCCAATTTTTTTATTGTTGCTAGCTCTGGATGCTTGAAGTATCTTCCTAGGTTTGAGCCCTGAAATCTCTCCCTTTTTCTTACTATATCCAGTTTTGCCTTGTAACCATCTGAGCAAGTTTAATCTCTCTTCAAACACTTAAGGTTATCCTGTCCTCATGCCCACTCCTAACCAAAGTCAGCCCCACCAGGTTCCCTTAATAGCTCTTCATGATATGGTTCTAATCCTCCCTCCTGATCACTTTCAGCCTACTCCAGTTTGCCTTCAAAAATATGGTGCCAAAAAACTGAACTTTGGTACAAGCTCTCTGTGATAACATCCACACCAAGGAGTAACTCAATCCAGTAGCAGTATTCTTCTTCTCCTTTCCTTATGTAGTGACTGCCTTGATTGAAAAATAAGTATCACTGCCACAAAATTCATCAAGTAGTTTCTCTTTTGTTTCTCAATCATAACTTATACCTCCATGTCTTGAGCATTTTCCCCACACAGGAGATCAAGCGAATCTTAAATCCAACTAAGACTATTTCAAACTAATATTTTAGATATAATGGATGAACCTGGGTAATGGTGACTCTGACCAACTTTCTACATTAACGACTGTACCATTCCATACATGCTCCCCTCAATTATTGATAACAGTGCTACTTGGTAGAAACGGAATCCATATGTAATTCCAACCTTGGTTTCTGTCACTTATTATATCCCCTTCCTCTAAGCTTTTGGCATTTCTCAAGAAAACTGGTTTCTTGTCTGCCTTTCGTGCGTGGTGCCAATGGGCAAGGAAAAGAACAAAAGCATCCTAGACAAACCACAAACACCATAATCAGCTCTAAAGAAACTGACTTGACGATGCCTGAAGTATTAGCTTCCTATGACTCTTGGAATATGCATAATCTTCCAAAACTTCAGGTTCCATTTCAATCTCCAGCCTAATAATAGAGTTTCTAGAATATATACAGTTAAGTTCTTTGGGAACTCTTCAGGAAATAAAGATAAAATATACTTCCGAGAGTTTGGTGAGGTTGTAATCAAATCCATGTATAGGTAAGAGATGATAAAAAAGAAGTGACAATGTCACATATTATCTCTTTACTTCATTTCTATAGCCCAGTAGTTCCTACAAAAGGTGGCCAACCTGGGATGGAACAAGAAAGAGTTGAACTAAATCTGCATCTCCCCCTAAAAGTGGCTCAGAACGGGGTATCTGTGATAGGAAACGTGCCTGTCTCACTCTGAAAATCTGGAACTCTAGCATTCGTAACACTCCAAAAAGGGAACTTCCTAAAGGCTAAATGACCCAAAAGGTAAGTGTGCATCTGTCCCAGTTCCCTGAAAATCCAGGAGCTTGCCTAAGTGTAACATTGTCAATTTCCAGTACTGCCCAACGAGGTTGAGCTATGCTCAACTATAAAACTCAACTGCAAGGAAAGCCTCAGTTTTCATAGAATGGAAGCTATTCTCAGGGCTGACTTTGTTTCCTTTCTGAACTTTGTTTTTTGTTTTTTTAATATATTTAACCTTTTCTGATAACATTGAAAAGCCCTAATCTCTGAAATGTAAGAGTACATCAGACAGACACAAAGACAAAGAGATATTAAAACAAAAAACTGACTTTTCAACAGCACTTAGTATGTAATCATATCTTCCTATTTCCTCCTGCTAAATCCTGTTGCCACAAAAAAGAAGAAAAACAACTCTGAGTCGAAAAATGATTTATATTTTCTGTCACTGGTATTAGCATGCAGAATTTACACAAATTCATTTTCAATAGCTATTTCTCCACTACCTGCCATTTTCTCCAAGAATGACTGCAGATCCAAAATAGATACAGGATCAAATCTACATCTCTATTCCGCTTAACCTTTGTTCATGCATTTATCTAAGCAACTGTGGACCCAATCATTTATTCTTCACACATTCAGAGATAGATAGTAGACACCTTTTTCACCGTAAGAGGTCAATGAATGGATCTGAGTACATTAATGGTGTGGTAGGTTGCTTTTTTTTTTCCTTTGAAATATTATTTGGCATTTGCTGTATGGAAGGGGGAAAAAGAAATCTTCTATTGTGTTAAACCTTTAGGCTTAATTGAAAAATCACTATTGAGTACCTCGAAACAATGAAAGTCTCAATATTAAATATGTTACAAGCTGAAATGCTGCTCCCAGTGCTGCTTGATTTGCATAAATAGCTTTGTCAAGATTTCAACAGAAGTAATCAAGAAACTCCCAGTCTCCAGCATCTCTTCTTCCTTGGCTTGAAGGGCGGGGCAAAGCCTGACCCTCTCACAACACACCTGGCCCAGGAGGAGGGTGCTTTTCACAATGTCAAGGCTCCTTGGGAAAACTTCCAGTGTAAGTGAGGGGATTGGTGGTCTCTTATGGGGCACTCAGTGGAAGTAGAAGGGGGCGACTTCCCTGCACCTTCTCTGCCTTGGAAAAATGTATGGTTCTGCGGGATTTCCAGGGCTCTTCAAGAGGGCTCTTGTGTACCCTGACCACTGTCACCTAAAGGTGCTTGCAAGCTGTTCCCATGGTCTGTCCTGTATCAAGCAAGGACACAGCCATTCCCCAGCCTCCCTACCTGAAAGGAGGAAGGGAACAGCAAACACTCCTAAGCAGCTCCGACCCCGGGGCTTCTGTGGGCTCGACATCTGTTCTGATGTTGGCTACCATCACCTACATCACTTGTGCTCTGGGCTTGCTCCCTGGTAGGACTGCATGACTCCCATTATCACTGAAGCATGAGGACTTTCTGCTTCTTTCCAAGACCTCCCAGCACCAGCCTCTAGACCAGGGCCTTGATAGCAACCCACAGACTCTGCCAGACTGTGTGCTGCCACGCCACTGGGGAAGGTGTACCTTTCCTTAGGGACCATCTACCTCTCACAGTTGCCTATTTTTTCCTGGGTTTAACTATATCCTTAACAACAGTCACTGCTAATTGAATGCCCAGTGTGTATGACACACCACACCAGTCCTCAAAAATCTCACTTGCCTGGTCTCATGGAATCTTTATAAAACCAAACCTAATTGTTAACAATTTACATATGGGGAAACTGCAGTTGTAACAAATCCAATGAAGCCTCGGGCTGTCACCTTGATGGCTGCACAGGGTAAAGGGGAGAGGAGTTAGGCTACAGGGTCTGCCCAGCTGGGGTGTCTTAAAGAAAACTCCTACATGAAGATGCGGGCCCCAAAGGGCTGTAACCTAAGTTTAACAATGAATTAAAAAAAAAAAAGGCTTGTACAAGGCACTGAAAAAGCTTCCTGTTCCATTTTTGTCATCCGCTAGAGGGAAATATCTACCTTCAGACTTCTAAAAAAAATTGTTTCCGGAGAATTCACATGGCCTCTCCTAGGAGTGTAGCCTGAGTCTGAGCAGTCCATGATCTGAAAGCCCTTAAGAAGACGATGTGAAGGGCCGGCCGAGTGGCTCAGTTGGTTAAGAGCTCGCTCAAGAGTGCAAGCTGAGCTCTGAGCAACAGCGGTTCGATGCCCAGCCCGAGCTGAGTTGCCGTTGCGCTGCCAACAGGTGGCAGGATGTCTCAGCTAAAAAACAAAAAACAAATAAACAAAAAAGGGCCGGCCGAGTGGCGCGGTGGTTAAGTGCTGGTGGCTTGGGAAGCCAGCAGCCCCGGTTTGGGTCCCACATATGAGGGCCAGTGACACTGCCCTCAAAAAAAAAAAAAAAAAAAGACGCTGTGATCAATGTGCTATAAGGTGGCCCTGGTGTGGTCCTGACAGAAGTGCACACAATGTCAAACAAGACTCAGGAAATTCCGCATATGTCCAAGACAAATTTAAGTACCGAAGGAGTGAGTGAAGGGACCTTGTTATTGCCTTGACATCCCCCCTTATTGAAAAGCTGCTATGGGCCCTGTGCTCACTTTTCACTCCCAGCAGGTCCCATCTGAACATTTATTCTCCTCTTTTTATGGCTCATTCTTCTCACTGATACTGTCATCCTCCTGCTGCGGCATCCACCTCCCTCTCTCCATCAGCCATTCCTTCTTTATATCTTTTGTTTCTCTTTCTAATCCTCTCTTCTCTGAGATTAAGCCCCAGCTCTGCCATCCACTATCTTGGAAAAAGTTACATACATACATACATACATACATACATACATACATACATAGATGTAGCTTTCTTGAAACTGTGGTTTTTTGTCTGGAAAGAGGGCTAATAAATCAAGCCTAGCTCACAGGATTGTTGTGAGGATTAAAGTGACGGGGATATAGAAAGTTGAAGCATTGTAACTAACACACAGTAAATACCCAGTCAATACTGCCTAGTATGAGTGACTTTCCAGCTTCTTCTAGATCAGGGGTTGACAAACTAAGGCCCACCACTTATTTTTGTATGGCATTTGAGCTAAGAATAATTTTTACATTTCTCTGTAGTTATATTTTAAATGACTGTATTTATACAAAATAAGTATATACATAATATTCTCACATCTGCTTCTTGGCTAGTGAAGCCTAAAATGTACTAGCTGGCCCATTATAGAAAAGTTTTTCAACTCCTCTTCTAGATTACCATAGATTCCAAACTATGCAATGAAAATGAGAAGTATTCAAGTTTTCTAATTATAATCCTATTCACCGTTTGGAAGAAACAGACTTATAAATCTTCGCAAGTGCCTGGGGTTGGGTGTGGAGGGGGTGAGAACGTGGATTAAATTATCCTCTACTGGCATTTGCCCACAATTAAATATCTTCTGCCTTGAAAATGCCCATTTTACATAATAATATTTTGAGGACAGAGCTCAGTGTGGCTTCTGGATAATATATGGCTAAAAAGAAAAGAATGGCATTCTCGGGAAAGGAAAGGTGGAGAAAAGAAAGGCCATCCTCAGAGCCAGGGAGGTGACAGCCACAGTCACCTGAGGCTGAGTGGCATGTTTCTTGTTCCAAAAGTTTGGTAGCAAGCTAAAATATAATTAACAGCATTGAGATCAAGCTGCTTCAGACACGGTGAAATAAAAGCCTCTCTATGCCACAAGCTGGGAAGGCAAATAATTGCCTGCATTTCCCATTTCCACTGCATGCTGACGTGAGAAGCTAATGCTTCATTCTCGAGTCTCAGTTTCTCGCTCAGAAAAGTGTTGTCTCTCCTTTCCAGACAAAAGGGGACTTGGCTAAAAGTCTAGTTTGAAACAGACACATTATCTTCAGCAACACAATCTATGGGTCCAAAATATAGCCCTACCTCCAAAACACTTACCTACCCACCAATTTTTTTCCACGTGCCATGGCTGATGGCAGGGAGCAGTCATAGCCGCCAGTAGAACAGGATTAATGGATCATTTTCACTGTTATTAAAATTCTTCCTTTTGCAGAGGATAATGTCTCTTATGCCCAACCTAATTCTTTCTTCGCCCTAGGCTGGAACTCATGTCCAGGACTGATTGGTATCATAACAACAGCATTAGCCACATTTTCTATTTATCCAGTGCCTTTCTCCACAAAGCTCAAGGCTTTCATTATGAATCTAAATTTTATGAATAAATATATTAAAGCCCCTAATTGTTTACATGTTTGCCATTGCCACTCAATATGAACATCTCTGGGGTAGAAATCATGTCTTGTTCATTAATGGTTCCTTTGTACCCAGCAAATAGCAGATCCTCAAAAGATTCTTGTTAAGAAGATTGATGGAGAGGGAAAAAGATACAGAATTATAAAACTGAAGGTGCTTTTGAAAGGCAACCTTTGCCTCCTTCACTATTTAACTCAGGACCAGTCCAGAAATGAATCCTACACTAGAAATGTGATAAAATGCCTTCCTGTGATTGTAATCTCTTCCTAACAATAGCTATGTTGCCCCTTCTGATTATTAGCAATTATTCTTATATCCAAAACGCATTAGTTTATAAGCAGCAGTGGCTCTGACCATACATCGTCTGACAGTGTTCCTAGTTGAATAGCCAGTGAGCAAATTCCTTTCCACTCCCAGGGAATCATTGGTGATACATATTGCCGCCTTCTTCCAAACACTTTTCAAGTAAACATTTTGATACAGCCTAATAGTATCAAAGACAGAAATTGTTATATTTACTGTAGGTAGCACTGTTTCCAGAATAGAGCATTTTCATAGTAACATATTGCAGATGCCAAGGCTTAAAATGTTTCCATTATAGCATATCACTTTAAATTCCAGATAGCAGGGAGAAAGAAATGAAACAACTCAAGTGAAATTTAGATACCTACTTTTGCAGTCATCTTGGCCAAAAGCTCTTGTAAATCCATGATTCCTTGCACCAGGCTTAAAAAGTCACTACAAGTTGGGCAAGCTCAATAAAGAAAATAGAAAATGAAGGTTGATACGGTGCTAATATAGAAAGAAATTGTTAAAACACTAGTTGTTTGGCTATGTAGATGGGCTTTTGCTTTTCTGCTTGAGCATTGCTTTGAAATTGGTGTGAAATCACAGAGGATTTCAGGTCTAGATCTTTCCCTTTTATTAATAAACAGAAAGAAAGAAATGGGGGGAAAAGGATTGTTAACTAAAAAGAAAGCTAATATAACATTTTAAAATTAAAATTAAATCCCTGTTTTTATTTAGAGGTGATAGAAAAAATGTAAATAATCATAGAAAAGGGGAAAGTAAACTCATATCCAGGTCAAGCAGTTAAAAGAACAGTTTAAATATGTATATTAAACATAACTTCCCATATTAATCTACAGAATGCAAGCTGCTAATGTAATCTTTTTCTCACCTTCAAATTTTAATTGTCTAAATAATATATATGCTTTTTTAAAAAAAAATTCAAAGCCACAGAAGTATATAGTACAGATAAGTTCTATTTCGCTACCCTTACCATCTCATCAGTCAACACTGTAAAGAGTGTATGTGTATCCTTCCTGACCTGTTTCTCTGATATTATCAACAAGTTCTATACTATTAAAAATTCACAAATGCTTTAAGTTGCTACTTACTGCGATTCAGGTTCGGACACTGTGTTATGTATCCATTCGGCATAAAGATGATTTTCCCAACTTGGATGATCCCCTTGATAACAGAAGAGAGAGGCGGCAATCAAGATGAGTTACCACTTCAAATGGCCCTGTTACATGTTCTCTGTGGGGCAGGTTATTTTTAAACAAGACCGATATCCTCATTCAAAGGGGGAGCTGCTCTTAGTCCACACCAAACTACTCCAAACCATCCTCTTCTACAAATGTTGAAATGAACATTTATTTTTAGAAAGCTACAATTAGTAACCACTCATTGATGCAAATGACATTATAGCACTAAAGATCCAACAGTAAATATTCTTCAACTCTCAGACTAAAAAGGCATTGATGCAATAAAAATTCTCCTCAATGCCCTAGTCATCCAGGAATATTAAATAGTCCTAATTTTCAGGACTTCCTTTAGATTTTTTTATTGGGCAATTGGGGGAGGGAACAGCGCTGGAGAATCAGGGAAGGGGAGCAGACAAGTTGCTGTCCTTTTGTTCTTCAGTCTAGTTATGGAGGACTTCGCTTCATTGGCCCATGTTGGTATTGTGATCATTGCGCTCTTCTCGACTGAGGCAGATCGGTCACCATCCATTGGATGGCCGCTCACGGCAGCTCACTCCAGCTGCCAGCCACTCACAGTAGCTTACGGGAGCCCATTGCAGCCCCACTGCAGCCTACGCTGTCAACGGCGACTCACAGCAGCCCAGCTCCAGGTCGAGCTGCTGTTCACCATCTTAGCTGTAGAGGGCGCTGCGTCACTGGCCCTCATGTGGGATCTGAACCAGCAGTCCTGCTGCTCAGAGCTGGCATCCTAAGCCCACTGTTAACCAAACAGCTGGCCTTTCTAAGACTTATTTTTTTTAAGTGGGAGCAAAAAATCATAGAAACATATTAAACTAAAATGTTTCTATTGATTCATTTATTCATTTATTAAATAAAATCAGACATGAGGAAAACTCCTTAACAATCTTCATTCTCAGCTAATTAAGTTACATGGGTCTTGGCTGGCGAGCTTTATGACTTATTCAACATCTCACTGTGTGTAAAAGATGGACTTTTAATTCTGTAACTTAGTCTAGAAGTACAATCCCTAATTTAAGGAAGTCATCAAAGATGCCATCTCTCAATGAAAATATTGACTTGGCTTTTGGAGTTGTCAAGTTGAATTTTAAAATTCTGTTTCTATGTTTTTGTTTTGTTTTGTTTTTCCTGATTTGATGGAAGAGATATTACAGAACAGATGGAAAATGTGGAAGCTGGTTCAGAATATTGAGCTTAATCTATAAATAAAATATAGGCTTAAGAGTAGTGTGCAAGTCTTTCAAAGGAAGTAACATTTAACATGTATGCGCTCATCTTCTAAATAGCACAAGATAATCAGCAAATGCTGTTGTTTTCTGCTAATTACTTCAAGATAAAATATGAATTGGAAATATTAAGAGAAGTAACAGGATCACAGGACCTCTTCCTCAGAATTGGATACATTTATTAACCTCTTCCTCTTCAAGGGTGATGCAGTGGTTATCATGATGAGAGGAGGCAGCCTCACCATGGGGAGGCAGCCCCTGCCACTGCTCCTCAATATGAATTCATAATCTCTTGCAGGGAACTTGCAGGGAGCAATTAATGGAGTGCAATCTAACTACATCAGCTTCTTCCTGGTATAAAGTTGCTCAGTTTTCCAAAGCAAATTAACTCCTTTAAAAAGGAGAGGGTACCTTTCATTTACATTTGAGAAGTTTGATAAAAGCATAGGAATGGAAGTCAGGGGACTGGGTTCAAGTTCGGGATCCATTTCCTTCCGGCTAATTGGTTGAATTCAAACATTATGTCAATCATCTTCTCCAAGCTTTAGTTGCTTCATCTGGAAAATGAAGTGCCGTATGCAAAAGCTAAAGGTCCTTCCAGCACTCAAGTTCTGGTCAATGGACCATGACGAAACTGAAATCATCACATTTTTTTTTTTTTTCAAAGATTTTACTGGGTAATTGGGGAAGGGGAACCTTGTGTTTTTCCAGGACCCATCAGTTCCAAGTCAAGTTGTTATCCTTCAATCTTAGTTGTGAAAGGCGCAAGCTCAGCTTCAATTCCAGTCACTGCTTTCATTCTAGTTGTGTGTGTGTGGCGGGGGTAGTGTGGGGGGTGGAGGGAGGCACAGCCCACCATCCCCTGTGGGAGTTGAACCAGCAACCTTGTTAAGAGCACACGATGTAACCAACAGAGCCATCCAGCCAGCCCTGAAATCGTCACAATTTAGACCTCTGTGCATTTGCTATCTTCCAAGTTAAAAGAAAAAAAAAAATGAATCAAGGACCGAGAAAGCTGTAGATTTCCATCAAAGCAGAGACCTAAATAGGGAACTGAATATCATTTTAGAACACATCTGTCTTATCAGGTTGGATATTGATGAATCGAGAGTGACCAACTATGTGGGTTTTCCTAGGATTTAGAGATTTCAGTGCTAAGCTGACAGACTCCCAGGTGAACCAGGACAGCTGGTCACCTGAGGTGATACAGAAATGGTCAAAGGACACATACCAGCTAAGAATCAGTCCATCTATTACCTGTTTGTCAGACCCTAAATCATTCTTATTTTTATCAGCCATGGAAAGAGCATTCTGAAATCTGGAGTACATTAGTTGTAGTATTAATTACCTTTCCAAAAAGAAATGAAAAAATCATTTGAAAAGGCTATCCCATCCACTTACCCTGTAGCAACATAATAAAGAACACAGCACTTTTGCTGTTTTTCTAAGTGACTGCTGATTTTGTTACATTATGAATTACAAATTGCCTCTCTCTCTCTCACATCTTTCTTCTACTAGTCTCCCTCCTCACTTCTCTGTCTTTCCACTTTTAATCTCTGGCACACACTTAGGTGTTACACAGATCATTAGGTAAAGGTCAATGATGTTGACTTGAATGAAACCAGAAATAAGGGCTGACAGCTTCTCGGTGCCCATTAACATAAAAACTCAAAGCACTTGGTATTTTTTTCTCTAAGGAAAGGTCATGAAGCTCAGTCCACATAATGGTATGAAAACATGTTCTTGCCAAATGTATCAAAATGGGAATGTTAATTTTTTTGAATGGATGTAATCCATAACTGGACTAAAAGAATGGTGGCAATATACTATACAAATGACAAAAGTAATGCAAAGATGTCTGAGCGTATGTGTGTATGCATGTAAAGACATACATGTGTATGTGTCCTAGCACCTTCCCCAGAACAAGAACCAGAAGGTACTGCACTGAATGGACTATTTAGTGCCTGGACATTTGTCAGTAAAAGGCACGTTTGTTAAGCATGCAGTTTTATTTAGAAAACTAAAAAAAAAAAAAAAGACTTTCATAAAGTATCAAACTACAAACTACAAAGTAACTTGATCAGCCTTATTTCTCCCAGAAAAATCACCTACGAAGATTTCTACAGATGAAAATTTGTCTTCATGCACAGCAACTTCTCCAAAAAAAAAGAAGAAATAAGGTATCAAAAGACAGAATTCCTATTATTTCTCCTTATTTACCTTTAAATGTATCTACACTTAAACAAAAAATGCAACTCTAGCTGGGCCTATATTAGCTCACCTTATTTGATCTCATTTTTTCAGAACCTATGCTTTATTTCATATCATTCATCATGGCAGTGTTTCTCAAACTTTGAGTTTCTTAAGAATCCCGTTGAATATCTGTTTAACATTCAGATTCCTCGGTCAACCCCTAGATTCTATTTCAATAGGGTCGGAGTCGGTTCAAGAATCTTCATTTTGAAAAGCTGCCCAGGTTGATTCTGACAAAAAGTCAAAGGGTCCAACTCTGAAAAACCTGCTCTATTGTCAATCATGTGTTTCTTTTGGAGCAATGGAGTTTACTCATTAAAAGTTCACAGAGGTGAAAACATCATCCAAATCCAATATATGAATAGAGTAAAATCTCCCTGATTTGGAACTGAATGGCAACCAATAAAATTACTAAATGATCAACACCATGAAGGAAATATCATATTTTCATTGCAGTATCCCCTGTAGGTCCTATTGTAGTATATTTCACAAGGTAGGCACAATAAATACCGTAAAAGCATCAACTTCCTGAAAACTATGCATTACACAATAGTGAACAATATCATTTTCAGAGCTGCTGGAGTCTATGAAGATCAGGTAGGATATTAGTTTTTAAACGAGGGGTTTAGAATTTTAGAAGAGGTGGAGGGAGGACAGTCATGCATATTTTGAAAAAGCTTCCAAGGTCATTTTGATATGTCCAATTAAGACTGCAGATTTAGGGCCCGACCGAGGACCAGATCACCTGGTCATGTGGCCCAAAAAACCCTAGGACTTTGATACTTTAAGTAGCTTTCCTAAAGGACATCTTAATCCTAGGCTATAAACTGCTGGTCTGCAAACTCCAAACCCAGTGCTGGGCCACTGCAACACAGTGAAGGAAAAATAGATCATGTGAGAAAGTCTTATAGTTACAGGAGCTAACAAGATGTTGCTACAATGAGATCCTGTTATCAAAATGAGGCCCATGTTAATTGCCTGAATTGACAGATACTATTTAATTGTCCATCATGAATTACTTGCATTAGATGCTAATAGTTTTCTAGAACAGTTTTGCAGTATTGGAAAACTGGGGTCCTTTTAGGTAGCCATTATTACCCCACCACCACCACTTCACCCCTGTGGTCTTATTTACACCCTTAAGTTGCTAAACAATCCATTTTCTCATTGTTAGTGCAATGTTAAAACTCAGCCCATCTGAAGAGCTAAATAAACCCAGCACCCAAATTAATAAACTTTTACTATCAGTACTGATGGAAGGGAGAAAAAATGGATTTTCCCTCCTTTTGTTACATTCACCTGTTACTGCTTTCTACCTCCTGCACTCAGCTCACCAGGCCCTCAAAAATAAGTTGGCACCAGATAGGTTGTACATTATAGGGTTTTTTTTGTTTGTTTGGAGAATTAATGCCCATTATTTCCATTGTTCCAAGAACATTTCACAATAAGAAATAGAGAAAGATGCAATAAAAAATAGATTAGAAGAAGTATGCCATTATTACCCTCTTATGCATGGAATAACTAAAATTAGGCAAACCCTTCTAAGACTCACAGTTTTCTGGTACAAATGAAAGCAGCTTTGCCGCCAAACAAATGCTAATACTTTTTTAACGTGTTTATTTCCCTGCAGATCTCTGTTTACATTGAAGAAAATGGTCCTACTTTTTTTTTATATGCTAAAACACTGAAACAAATTGCTTTGAAAGCGAAAAGAAAAAGGGGGCTGGGGAGGGTTCCTGCAGGGCATGTAAATATATGGATGAAGATATGTTCTGTTTATAAACTGGCAAGGAACCAAGCATTGGCAACAGGCTAACAAAAATTTTGTAAGACTGGGGACACTCGCAAGGAGGGTTTTCAAAATGCAACCAATTATGTATTTCTGCCCTGAAGACAGTTGATAAAATATTCCGGTTTGCACAAAAGCCAAGAAAGACACTTGTCAACTTTCATTACAATCAATAAAATCTGTCAGCTCATTAGCATATCATTAGCTGTCCTGCTGCTTCCAAAGCCTTAATGCACAGAAATATTAATCTACAAATGTATAAGATGCCTCAGCTATGCAGCTTTGACTTTCTGCATGAAAGGAAAAAGAAGAATTAGAGATGGGAGGAAATCAATATAGCTGCTTTTTCGATGTGCCTATAAACATATGTTTACCATCTGTGGAATTATGGGAACCAGCTGAGGTAGAAAAACAACAGCTGCGGCATAAAAAAAAAAAATTGTAATCAATTTTACTTCCCAGTGACAGCTCAGCTGTTTAAGAGACAGTGATGTCCAGGTAAGGGAAAGATTTGAGACCCAAATTCACCCAAAAGTCAGAGGGAGAGAGGGAGAGAGAGAGAGAGAGAGAGAGAGAGAGAGACAGACAGACAGACAGACAGACAGACAGACAGACACACAGAGACAGAGAGAGAGAGATGGCCTCTGTGGAAAGCTTTGAGATGTGATTTCTCCCTGAGATCTCCTGTGTTTAGAAACTGCCTAAAGACCCAAGCCATTGAAGCATCCCATAACTCACTGCCATTCACCTAGGCTTGTTCTTTATTTTTTTTTACCCTCTGAAATAGTAACAGCATAATCAGCTTAGAAGACATCAAAGGGAAATTGAGTGGTAGTCAACCATCTTGATAATGAAAACCCATGACAATCACAAGATTCAGATAAGCCTATCACTGCTGGCCAGCTATTTTCTCCAACGCATGCAGTGTTGAAGTGAAGCAATCTGCAGCTCGAATTCTGTGTCTCTGACAGGAATTACCTAATGCTAGAGGCTGCCGTGCCAGGCACCATCCTCCGCTTTTTAATCAGCGGAGCTTTTATTGCACTATCCATAAGGATCCACCAGGGCCCAGAAATGAGGTTTGACAAGTGGGGAGTTGTTGCTTTTACTTTGCCTGTGAAGCAAAGTATTAATATTTAAAATAGAGAATAATAGTATTTTAACCTGAAAACACATAAGAAGCATTTTTAGTTCTGGGCCAATAAAGCAAGCGTGGTTCTCGGACCCAAGAGGCACCTTCTACAATATAAATATGAAAAGCCTAAGAGATGTGCTGACTCTCACCTGAGAAGGGCTGAATCTTTTACAGGCGTATTAAACTGATTGAGAGAGTTTCTATAATGAGATACTGACACATTTTTCCCTACCTAGCCATCTCATCTCACCAAAAGGAAGGTCAGAAATACTGGTGGGCACACAGGATTCTAAACGGGAGATGTGTTGGGAAAGGTTTCCTTCTAAAGAACCACTGGACAAGGCTACTCTCACTGGGAAGCAAGGAGATTCGCTCTGCTCCCTACTGAGTGTGTAGAAATGCCACCTCCTCTGGTGCTTCTCACTGGGACCACCCTGTGCCTTTGGGCTGGAGCACCCTGGAAGAAAGACAAGAGTCTGTCCCCGCCATGGGACATGGTGCAGTTAAGTGAACCATCTCCACCCTATAACACAGTGACTAGTACATGGTAAGCAAGAACCTATAACAGTTTTTTGAGTGAAAGTTTAAATGAATGAGCAAAGACCAAAATAAAAAAGACTTAAGCTTAAATCCCATTTCCATCACTTAGAAACTATGTGAGACTGGACTGAGCTAAATCTCTGAGTTCCACTGCCTGATATATACAGTAGAGATAATAGTAATAGCCATCTCATTAGGATTCTCTGAAGGGGAAATGCAATTAGCTGAGAGAATGTATGTATGGATGCACAACACAAAGCATTCCATAATTGTTGGTATTCTCTTCCACATCCCTATAAACCCATCTCTACAGCAAAATGATTGTCCAAGTCTAAGAACGCCCTTTGTACTTCCTGTCTTCAGGGAGCATTTGGGCTCTTAAGCACAAGGTTTCTTATATCTCCAGAGAATCATATACTCATCAAGCTAGAATAGATAACAGGAATAACTTTTCTCTTTCTCTTCATCACAAACCCCCTACTGAAACAGAAGTACCTAAAAGGTAGGAAAAATGCCTACCATTTCTATATAGTATAGTGGTGAGCTCAGAGAGCATTAAGTCATAGGAAAGGAAGGGAAGGATGCATACTGCAAAACTCTATGGGCCAGGTGTTTTTTTGTTTTGTTTTGTTTTTGAGGACAGTGTCACTGGCCCGCATATGTGGGACCCAAACCAGGGCTGCTGGCTTCCCAAGCCAGCGCTTAACCACCGTGCCACTTGGCCAGCCCTGGGCCAGGTGTTTTTAATGTATATTCTTACATAATCTGCATTACCTTTACGAGAGGTATCTTTGCCACTTCACAAGTAAGAAGACAGATTTGAGGCTGGTTTATTCATTCATTTTAAGAATACAAGGTCGGCCAATTAAGTTTGTGAACTCATCCTAGAAAAAGCGCTACCTACCTCATTGCTGAATAACACTATGGTCACCTTTGAAGTACTCGCCTTGGGAAACTATGCAACAAGGCCAGCACCCAGGCCACCCTTCAAAGCAATTTTGGAACTCTCTCTGGAATAGCCATCAGAGCTGTCGTCATATTACCCTTGATGTCCTGAATGTCATTAAAATGTCTTCCTTTCAATTTCCTTTATCTTCGGGTAGAGGAAGAAATCATTAGGGGCCAGATCAGTAGGGAGGGTGTTCCAATACAGTTATTCGTGTACTGGCTAAAAACTCCCTCACAGATAGTGCCGTGTGAGCTGGTGCACTGTCATGATGCAAGAGGCATCAATCGTTGGCGAAAGTTCAGATTGTCTAACTTTTTCATGCAGCCTTTTCAGCACTTCCAAGTAGTAAACTTGGATAACTGTTTGCCTAGGTGGTACAAATTCATAATGAATAATCCCTCTGATATCAAAAAAAAAAAAGGTTAGCAACATCGTTGCAAAAAATTCACGAACTTAATTGTCACACCATGTACATATATACACATATACACCAGGGGTGCCAAAGAAATGTATACAAGTGGACACTTTGGTCAGCGTTGCTCAAGCAGTAGTTCACCGCAATCAGAAGTGTCTGGATGCTGATGGTAAACACTTTGATCACCTCCTATAATTGCAAAAGTCAAACATGACTTGTGCAAATTCATCTTTTCTTACCAGAATAAATTGCGTATTACAATTTTAATACAATTTTCCTTTCTTAAAATGTCTATACATTTTTCGGCACCTTCTGTATATATGTATTATATATGTGGTTATATGTGCATATACACATATACCCAAATATATATGAATTATCATGCTGAAAAATTATGACATGCTCTTTTATTTTGAATATTTATGATGTACAAAAAAGTTGAAAGCAAAATATAGCAAAGAACTGTAAATGCTAAGAAATACAATATTATCACTACAGTTGAAGCCTTGGGTGCCCACCCCTAATAAAATTCCCATTCCCTGCTTTCAGAGGTAAACTATTCTAAATTTATGCTAATCCTGCCCATGCATTTATTTTTTATTTTTGTGGGTATATAAATAAACAATATATTGGATTATTTGCATTTTTAAACAAAATTTTAATACCATAATTTTCTCCTCCACCATGCTTTTTCACTCATTATGTTTGCAATTCATTACTTTTTATTTAATTTCAATGATTTCAGTGTTTATTTGTATGATTCTATGATAATTTATTAAAATATTCTCCTATTGATGGACAATTAGTTTTCCCACCCAAGTTTTTGAAATTATAAGGAAAAATATTTCTACGCTAATGATTGTACATATCCTTGGGTACATGACCAAGAGTTCTCCAATCGTGGAGAAGTTGAGTTCGTGTATCAAAAGGTATGTACATCTTCAATTTTATATAGAAACTCCCAAATTGCTTTCCTTAGTGGTTCTACCAATTCAAGTTCCCACCACAATGGCTCAATTAACTCACCACTGTCAGGTTTTGGTTTTTTTTTTCTCCATGTTTCCAGACTAATGGGTAAGAAACAGTATTTCGTAATGGCTTTAATTTACATTTCCAAGATAACTACTGAAATTGAATTCCTTTTAATTCATTCATTGACTATTTATGTTTACACTTTAGGAAGCTTATCTTTCATATTTTTTGCCTGATCTCTTATTTAGTTGCAAGAATCTTTCTTATAGATTTGTAGAATTTTTTAAATGGATATTATTTCTTTGCTAATTGATACTGTTGCCAAGTTCATCTTTGATGAACATTTTATTTTATATATTCAACTCACCAATATTTTCTTTAATCATTTTACTGTTTTTAATCTTGCTTAAGAAATACTTTCCCACTGAGATCATCAAGATATGTTCCTATGTTGGCTTCTAAAACTTCCAAAGTTTTTTTCCACATTTAGGCATTTAATTCAATTGTAATTGTAATTGATTTTTGTGTATAGTGTCCAAATACATATTAGAAACATTTCCAAAATTATATATGAAAATCAATTACATCAATTAATACAGCATATAGGAAATATTTAAATAACTGGTTCTCTTAATCTTTTATTGATGAATGCGTCCTTTTTCCATTGACCAAGAATGCTACCTCAATGATGTATCAAGTTTCTAAATTTTCACATATAATGGAAGAGTCTCCAGGCCTCTCCGTTCTGTTTTCTTGGTTCATGGGACAATCCTTATACTGATATAACACTCTCTGATGATTGCTACAACTCTATAAGAAGTTATATCTTATATTTATAGTAAGTAATATCTGAAACAGAAAGTCTCTCCTTTTACTCCTTCAGAATGGTCTTCATTATTCTAAACTTTTCCACATGAATTATAGAATCAGCTTATAGATTCCAACAGGAAAAAAAAATTCTGTTGGGAATTTATTACAAGTTCATTGAATCTAGAGATCAATTTGGGAAGAGTTGACATTTTTGTTACTTTTACATGTTCTTCTCCAAGAATATGGTATACATCTCCACATTTAAGTCTTCTTTAATAATCTTAATAAAATGTTATAATTTGTTCCATAATTGTCATGAATGTATTTTGATTTGCTCTCAAGTACTTTAGACATTTTTGATATTGTAAATGAAATATTCTATTTAACTATATTTTTGTTGCTGCTGCTGCTGCTGCTACTTTTCTTCAGCAATGTAATTAATTTTGTTTTTGGTTTTTAAATCCAGCAATTTTTCTGAATGATCTTAGTCAATCTAATAATTTGTGGATCTATGTAATCAGTTACATAATTTGGGAATAATTACATTTTACATTTTTATAATCCTTAAGGTTTTTTATTTATTTTACTTGTATTTATTACTGTAGGTGCTAGAAGAACCTACAGTGTAATGCTGAAAAGAAACAGTGGTTATAAGGATTCTTGTATGATTCCTGATCTTAACAGGAATTCTCTTAATATTTAAACGTAAGTGTGATGCTTTAATGTATGTTTAATTTATGGACTCTTTATCAGTTTAATGAAGTTCCCTTCTATTCTTATTTTGCTAAGAACATTTTATCATGAGTCAGTATTGAATTTTATGTAGTACTTTTTCTGCCTCTTCAATTGACCTTTTGTTTACTGTGGTGAATTATATTAATAAATTTATTGATGATAAAAACAGATTTGCATTGTTGAAATAATCGACTTGGTCACACATTCTCTCTCTCTCTCTCTCTCTCTCTCTCTCTCTCTCTCTCACACACACACACACACACACACACACTGCTATATACTGCTATATTCAGTTTGCTGACTTTTTTTTTTTTTTAGAATTTTTAATCTAACCTGTATTCAAAAGCATGTTGCACTATACAATTCCTTTCCCACACAGTACTAATCTGGTAAGGAATCAAGGTCACACTATCCCCATGAATGAGATGGGTAGTGTCCTCATTTATTCTCTTCCCTGGTAGAATTTATGTAAGAATTATTTCCTTGGATATGACAGAACCCCTGTAAAATTGTCTCAACATAGTGGTTATTTGATGGAGAGACGTGGTAGGTTGCAAAAGTGGTTACAATTGTTTGCTTCTTGTTGGCTGTTGCCCTGTGCAATGGGAGCTTGTGTCATATCCCATAAAAAGGTGAAGTCTATTTCCCATAATCTTAAATCCAGCCTTATAACATGCTTTGACCAATATTATGCAATAAAAATAATGTGCAAGTTTCAAGCCTAGGCTTTAAAAGGCTGTGAACACTTCTGCTCTAGCTCTGTTCAGCCACCATGTAAAGAAGCCTGGGCTAGTAGACGGCTAGAAATTAGAGATCACATGAAGCAGAGATGAGACATCCCAGCTAAGGCCAATCTAGTACTGTCAATCCCCAGAAAACCTAGCAGCTAGCCAAAGATACTTGAGTGAACCCACTAAGAATACAAGAAGCATTCAGTTAAGCCCATTCCAAATTGGCAACTCACAAAATTGTGAGGTAAATGGTTGCTCTTTCAAGCCATTAAGTTTTGAGTTGAGTTGCTATGCATCAAAAGCTAACTGATTCAATAGATTTCAAATCATGAATTCTTTATCATACTTTAGTGATTTTTTTCATTCTTTAAGTCCATTTTGATAATTTATGTGTTGTTAGAAAATTGTCCATTTTTCTCTAATTTTCCATGTTATTGGCATAAAATTGTTAATACATGATTAATTGCTATTGTTTTAATTTTTGCAGTATTTTATGTGCTTTTTTCTTTCTACTGTTTTTATGCCTTCTCTCATTTTTTCTTGCTCAAACTTACAGATTTCTCTTTTTGAATGACCAAATTTTGCCTTTGTTGATTTTCTCTGTTGTATCCTATTCATTATATTATCAATTTCTGTTCTTATATGCTTATGTGTTCATGTCTTTTACTCTCTTTGGATTTATTCTGATTTTCATTTTCTAACATCTTAAGTTGGATACTTTACTTATTAAATTTCTCCTTTTTCTGTCTTTGCCGCATACAACTACTTTAAACAACTTCCCCTATTCTGTGGCAAGCCCTTTCACTTTCTCAGTCATGTGTTTTGGGGAAAAGTTCCAAATTTTCATATATTGGAATATATATCAACCTTTGTTTTATGGTTATTACTTTTACCTCTTATTTGAGAAATATTTTTCTTACATCAAGGTCATAAAGATATTTTTCTATGCTATCTTTTTAAGCCTTACTGGTTTACCTTTCATATTTACACCTATAATCCCCTGGAATTGATTTTGCAGATAGCTTGAAAGAAAAGTCAAGATTATCTTTTATTTTCCCCATGGATGTGCACTTGACCCAACACCCTGTAGGGAGAAAAGCATCCTGCCCCAGGATGCTGTAACACACCCCAATGCATTCTTTCAGCTTATGTGTTAGGTGCATGCAGCTTTAGAATTGTTTATATTTTGTGGTAAATTTTTTGGTCTTTATGTTTGATATAGCCTGAGATTCTAGAGCTTTCTTATATTTATTTTGGCCTATTCTTTACTTTCCCCCCTTCTTTTATCCACTTCACTATCAACATTTATGAATCCTTATTTTTTAATTGTTTCAATATAAACAATATATATCAGAATTTGAGTTTTATAAATCCAATATAATACTCTGACTTTTGACTAGAGTATAAATCACTTAAATTTTGTAATGAATATTGTGAAATGGAATGATGTCTATGGTATTTTATTAAATGTTTTTTTCTCTTCTTGCCTTATTTTGGGTTGATAGAACTCTATAAAAAGTCCCCTCAGAGGGCCGGCCGAGTGGCTCAGTTGGTTAAGAGCTCACTCAAGAGTGTAAGCTGAGCTCTGAGCAACAGCAGTTCAATGCTCAGCCTGAGCTGAGTTGCCGCTAAGCTGCCAACAAGTGGCAAGATGGCTCAGCTAAAAAAAAAAAAAAAAAAAAAAAAAAGTCCCCTCACTAACTCATACTTAAATTTGAGAATTAAATACTGTCTCTATTATTTCAGTGTTGGTTTAAATTTTTAACATGCAAATTTAGAGTCTAAAATTAATTAGTTTCTCCATTCATTTTCTGACCAATACAAGGCCTTATAACACTTTAAATTAGATTATACCCTATTTTCATTTTATTGTTGTCTAACATTTTGAATTTTATTTTTTTCCAAAATTAGGCACTATTATTATTTAATCAAACAATGATCATCCAAGTTTGTGCATGCTCTCAACAATTCATTTATTCACCAATTCTCCTTGCACTATATGTCTTTGTTCTGGGAAGTTTCTCTAATGAATGTCTATTGGTCATAAACAGAGTTTTGTTTATCTATAAAGTCTTTATTTTATTCTCATTCTCAAATGATAATTAAGCTCAATATATGCAACCACATTTGGGAGTTATTTTCTCAAAACTTTGAAAATGTTTATTATGTTTGGGCTTCTGCATTTATTATTTAAAAGCCAGCTGTTCAATCGATGTTATTCTTTTGTGGAAAATTTGCCTTTTCTCATTGGCTACTATTCAGTTAGTCTCCATGTCTTTGGAGTTCTCCTACTCCACTAATATTTTTAGGTGCCTGTCTATTATCTTGATTTGTAGAACAGATTATTAAATAGTCAAAAATTCTTTCCCTCCTTGCATCCATATCCTGCATCCATATCCTTACAATGTAATATTGCAAAATAGTCCTTCGAGAGATGGAATCTATACAAGCAGTATGTAATCAAAGCAATATGATACTGGCATAAAAATAGACATACAAACTAATAAAACAGAATCAAGAAAATCCATTCCCCCCCCAAAAAAAAAACCTTGTCTATATGGTCAACTAATATTTGACGAAGGAGCCAAGAATATTCAGTGGGTATAGGACAGTCTTACCAATAAATGGTGCTGGGGAAATGGATATTCACATGTAAAAGAATGAAACTAGACAACCTATTTTACAACACTCACAAAAATTAATCTGAAATGGATTAAAGACAAACAAAAGATCAGAAACCATAAAACTAGAAGAAAATATAGGGGAAAAGCTCCCTGACATTGATCTTGGCAACAGTTTTGTTGTGTTTTTTGGTTTGTTTGTTTGTTTGTTTTATGACATCAAAAGCACAAGCAACAAAAGTAAAAATTAATAAATAAGACTACATGAAACTAAAAAGCTTCTATACAACAAAAGCATCAACAAAATTAAAGGCAACTGAATGAATGGGAGAAAATATCTGCAAATCATATACCTGATGAGGGATTAATATCAAAAATATATAACTAACTCATATAATTCAATAGTAACAAATAAAACAAAACAATCTGATTTAAAAATGGGCAGAGGATCTGAACAGACATTTTTCTAAAGAAGACATGCAAATAGCCAAAAGGTACATGAAAAGAGTTCACCATCACTAATCATCAGGTAAATGCGGATGAAAATCACAATGCAAAGGTGAATGGGAAAAAGTTGGTCAAAGAGTACAAGCTTCCAGTTATAATATGAGTAGGTTCTGGGGATCTAATGTACAGCATAGAGATACATAGTTAATAATGCTGTATTATATGCTTGAAAGTTGCTAAGACATTATATCTTAACACTTTGTAAGCGGGCATAAAAAGCTGTATGACGAGTTTACTCGTTTCCCGCAAAAAATGTGTTAAGTATTCTCACCACAAAAAAGAAACGGTAATTACGTAATGTGATGATGGTAATATTAGGTAACCCTATGATAATCATTCTGCAATATATGTGTATCATATAAACTCATTGTAAACCTTAAACTTACACATTGTTATATGTTAACTATATTTCAATAAAGTTGAAATAAGTAAGTAAATACATAAATAAATAACGAATGAAGTCTCTAAATTTCTGGTACAGGCAGACATCCCTAAGGTTTTCATTTCCCTCGGTATATTTGGCCTCTCTTCATACAGTGCAATGATGAACCTTTTTAAAAGATTTTGCTCTATTTTATCCAGAATGTATCAGCATTTTAAAGCAGGAGGATTTTCACAGTATCTAGTCTACTATATTGCCAAAAGCAAAACTCTGCCATTCTACTGAATGAAGAACAAGACTATCTTAAAATTTCATGTTTTTAACTTCTTCATTTCATTTTATCACTGTAGCCTCCCATTTCTATGAAGTACAACAATACAGTTACTGTATTAACCTCTTTATAGACAAGAAAACCAAAGCTCATAGACATCAAGATCCGTTTCCTATAGTATATTGTCCACCAAACTGATTTAATATACATTCCGAGAATGGGAACCAATTTAAAGGCTACCTTAAGTCCCCCAGAATTAGATTAATGAGAAACATTTTTAGGATCCTTTACATTCTGCATCATCCATACTGGCTACAGAGTGAACTGTGACCCTGGGCAAGTCACTTAGCTCTCTGCCTAACAGCGAGTTTCCAAGCACCTACTTCATAAAATTATGAACACTGAATGATTCAACTCATATCAAGCACATAAAAAAGCATGTGCAAAAACAGAGAGCAGTCCTTACTTTGAATAAGCCATGTTTTTGGTTGCGCTGACCAAGCCATAAATTGCTTCCTGGGGGAAGGTTGGTTTCGGGAGGGTCTATCACACGTTCATAAATCCTGTAAGAGCAAAGAACACAGTTACTCATAGAGAGGCTGAAAGCAGCACCAAATACAAATGCTGCCTGAAGTACTCTGGCAATAGCTGCTGCTACAGAGATGGAGCCAAGGACGTGGCGTGTTTTAAATGACAAGTAGGTAACACGAATGTAAGATCTGTCTCTTGACAACACATGGTGTTGGTTCACCAGGAGTTTCCTGGGTGAAATTCAAAACTGGCCCGCATACACAGTGGGTGAAGTGAGGTTGAAGAGAGGCAGACAACCCCACATTGGTGGTTGGCAGCTTTAAAAGGCAAAGGAACTTACATAGGAAGCATGTCTTGGGTGGCTACAAGAGGAGCAGATCTCCACCTGCCCACCAGAATCTTATGTTTATATAGAGGCCTTAATGGGGTCCATACACATATACAATCAAGATGGTCTCACTAACACATTACTCTCTCTAGGCTACATCCTTAAGTGCCTCCTGGTATGGGAACAATGGAAGAAATGTACATTTTAAAGACTGGAGGGAGTGAGGCGCCTCCAATTGCCTGGGTCCAGCTTGCAGCTCAACCAGAGCTCAAGTCCTCTCAACGACCTCCTTCACACTTGGACAGATTAGCTGGGCCCCTCTTGGCTTTCCAACTTTACCCTTTGAGCAGGGGATGGAGGAAGAGGGAAGCATTTTTTTTTTTTTGAGGGCACTGTCATTGGCCCTCATATGTGGGACCCAAACCAGGGCCGCTGGCTGCTTAGCCACCGTGCCACTCGGTCAGCCCTTTAAAAATGCTCTTTTTTTTTTTTTTTTTGAGGACAGTGTCAGTGGCTCTCATATGTGGGACCCGAACCAGGGCCACTGGAGTCCCAAGCCAGCACTTAACCACCGTGCCACTCGGCAGGCAAGAGGGAAGCATATTTAAGTGTCTACCCTGAGCCATGAACTTTCTACAACCCCTGTGAGTAAAGTAGTTTTATCCATGTTCCAGGTAAGAAAGCTGAGGTCAACCAAGTGAAGAGAGTCAGAAGTTGTGAAGTCGGGATAAGAATCCCCAGCTGCCTGGCTCCAAAGCCCATTACTCTATACTCTACTAGTCCCTAGCTTAGTTTATTTAACTGATAGTCATTTCCACAGTAACCTGCTGAACCTCTCTAAACAAGTGAGTAGCAGCTGCCCAGATGATAAAATGCTTAGTCTACAAAATGGAGTTACTGACATCATCATCCAGTCAACAAATATTGAGCACTTTTTATTACCAGACCTTCACACAAGGCAACAGGAAATATAGCAATAAAACAGACATACAAAGTTGCGCCCTCATGGAGCAAAAGTAAGATAAAATTCTGCACATGAAGAAATTCTACATATGCTGTATCTGCATATATGATATATGAAGACATATAATTAATATGGAGGAGACAATAGCCCCAGGATATTTGAAGGTACCTACTGAACAACTGTATGATCTCCACTGTTCTGCCTTACCAGGCCCCAGTTAGTCAAGCATCTTTAGATCTGTGCTTTCCTCAGAAATAGTCCTTGCAACCACTGTCTGATCAAGGGTCTCCACCTCACCCCTGGCAAGGACCTCCCAGCACCTGAGTGCTGAGACAAGGAAGAATAACTGCTGAACGTGTCCTTAGATGCTCAGAAGATTCTGAGCAAGGTGAGACAGGGTAACCATGAGGGCATTTCAATGCCTCATGATGGCCCTGTGCATTCCTTGCATTTCTCAGTCTTTGCTCAGAAGAGTTGCAGGAAGGAGTGAGCCCCAGGTAGGTCCAGAGGTCTACCAACTTACCAGTCCTCCTTGCTGAGATGGAGCTGACCGCCTCCTGCCAGAGGATGAGGTATTCCTCCAATGGCTCTCAGAAGGAAAGCGTGGAAGAACCGAAAGATTGTCTGGTTGTGTCAAGGCAAGTGAATGACTGCAAGACTCTGGCAGTTAGGAGGTGTCACGCCACAACCTTATATCTTAGCCCCATCATCCAGTACTCCCCTGTTCCCCAATGGAAACATGCTGTTTCCTAATAATCCAGGTAAGGTATTCAACGGACAATGCTCTAAATATATCAGGTCCTTCTCTACTAATTATCTTTCCATTATAAATGGAGGCTTAAGGCATAAGCAAAGAAAAATAAATTTCCTTTAAATAAAACAGGCTGTGTTTTCTCCACAGGAATTCAACCATTTTTTTTGTCTGTTAGAATGAACCATTTTAAATGAAACAGTTTGTCAAAACTGCTGTAACACAAGAACCTGCTATATGCTTCCTTAAAAAAAGTTTTTCCCCAATATTAGGGAATAATTAGAAACAAGACAAATTTACAACATAAGAGCAATGTATACATTATAGATCAGCTTGATAGAATTTACTGTAGTCATTAAGACTGAGAAATACGCAGATTGTGAAATATGGGAAAACATACAAAATAATTTTCACTGGAGAAAAGTGGAATGCACAATTATTTATGCTCCTTAGAGATAACGATGCAAAAATTATGTTCAATGTTGGGGAATTTCCGAGAGGCCAGAGAGAAACGGAAATGACTATGTTTCAGCGAAGAGGCAGAAGCATAACTTTTACAAGGTTGTTTTGCTAATGAATTGAAAATGTTGTCAAATTATTTACAGATCTTAACCTTCATTTAAAAATATTTGCATCTGTCAGAGTGAGAGGAGCTTTCAATTCAAACACTTTTTGGTTTTCAATATGCTAGAAAGCCGGGTTAATGAGCAGAGTAGAGTAGGCCCTTCATCAGTGCTTATTAAGTGTGAGAATAAAAGATGGAACAATCGAAAAGATCAACTCTCTACCCTGCCACATCTCCCACCAGCATAATAACTCCTTGTGACTTAGCAATAGTTGAGGAAGCAAACATCTGAGGCCCACTAAAGCAGAGCAGTGACCTACAACCCCAGTGTTAAAGGGGCGTGCTGATTTCCAGTGTTACACAGTCCCTATCAGGGCCCTTCCTGATGCCAAAGAAAGTCTGGGAAGCTGCTGTCTCCTTGGCTGCCTGGCCAATTCATGCCAAGAGGCAGTCTCCACTAGAGAAGTCCATGCAGCAAGCAGAAGCAACAAAATGGATCCAGATATAGTAAATGAGGAGACCTTAAAAACACAGTATTAAAAAAAACAAAATAAAAACCCACACAGAAGAAATCCAATCACAAGGAAATATCAGACAAACACATTGAGGGACATTGCACAAAATAACTGCCTGTGCTCTTTAAAATGTCAATGTCATGAAAAATACTGACAGATTGAGAAACAGTTGCAGATTAAAAGAGACCAAAGGGACATAAAAATTATATACAAGACAAGATTCTGGATTGAATTTGGGGGCAGGAAAAAAAAATCCCATAAAGGACATTAGTTGGAAAATTGGTGAAATTTGAATAGGAGCTGTAGAGTATATAATAGTATTATACTGATGTTCAATTTCCTGATTTTGAGAATTGGGTGGTATATATGTAGGTAAATGTCTTGTTCTTAAGAAATAAACACTGAAGTATTTAGGGGTAGAGAGCCATGATGTTTCCAGCTTATTCTCAAACGTGTGTGTATATATATAAGTACATACATGTGTAAATACATACATTATTATTTAGAGAGAGAGAAAAAAAGCAGAATCTGAGCAGAGTATATGATTGTTCTTTGTATCATTCTTAAAATGTTTCTATAAAATTAAAATTATTGTAAAATAAAGTTTTAAAAAGAGTAAAAACCAAAAGGTCTGCAATGCAGTAAAATAAAAATATACATGTAACAAAACAATTTTATATCTATATCTATTAGCTAAGAATGCATACAAATTTAAAGAGTTGCATAAAATATATGATAGTGTTTTCCTAAGGAAGTAGGAATGGTGAAGAGGGAAAAAGTGAATGAATGCATGCATGAATGAATAAATTACACAGACTAATGTTAATGACACATCATAAACTAAGAAATAGGACTACAACATTTGTATCCTTGTATCAACATGCCAGACACATACGATCAGAATCTTGGGGGAAATGCTTTTGAAACCTAGGGTATAGTTCAGGTGCACTAGCTCATGGAAATAGACAGATAGGGCACAGCAATTTGTCACTTACATCTAGTATCACCCAATTCAAGTGTAATGAAAAGTCAAAGCTAATATAGTGAATGCCTAAGTTCCCAGTGTGATATTCCAGGATTTGCTTAATGGCGTTTCCTTCACATCAACAAATATCTGACTGTCTACAATATGTGTGACATTGTATTGCTATGGGGACACACACAGTCCAAATGAATACACCAAATCTTTGCCCTCGAGTCAAATGCCTGAGGCAGACAGACAGACAACATGCATGCAACACACCGTATAATTCAGTAAGTACAATGATCTATGGAGGCAGGATGGAAAGAAAACAGAATTCTGTCTGCCATAGAGAAGACTTTCCAAAGCAGGGGACACTAGAGCTGAGTTCTGAATGAAGAATGAAGTGAAGCTGACACTCAGACATAACAGCAAGCCCTTACACAGCACTTAGTGTGCGCCAAGCGTTGTACTGAGGACATCCCATATATTAATTCACTTGATCGTCCCTTTACCACCATCAGAAGGTGGTCTTGGCTCAGTAAGGTTAAATAATGTGCCCGTGGTTAGGCAGTTGGCCAAGGGCCGAGCTGAGATTTGAACTCCAAATCTGTGCCACTCACTCAGGCCAATTAAAATTCGTTTGCTCATCAGGAAGGAAAAGGGGAAACAAGTTCATGTGCCAAAGTATATGGTCTAGACTGGTTAGATTCTCCTGGAACCCACTTTCTCTTCCTCCTGGGCTCGCAGTTCCACCACATTTCTAGCCCACTCACAGCTGGGTATGGCCATGAAATATGAGTGGAAGGAATGTGCACCAGGTCCAGCCCTGCCCCTTCCGCCAGAATGATCTCTCTCAGGCATCTCTCTCCCTCTCTCTCTCTCTCTGTCTCTCTCTCTCCCTCCCTCCCTCCCTCCCTCTCTCTGTTTCAGCCAACTAGAGAAGACTGAGGGCTAGGAGGTGGGCATAGCCACAGGATGGATTATCGCGGACACCTGAATGATGATGTGGAAGGCCACCTGTGAACTGGACACCCAACTGGACATACTACATAAGCAAGAAGTAAAATTCTAGGTTAACCCACTGAGATACAGAGATTTTTCTGTAGTTATAGCCAATAGTATTTGGCCTAACAAAGATACCCCACCGAAAAATAGGAAAGTGACTATTGTGTTTTCATGTCCACAAAGCCAAGAGGTATCAGAGATAGTGTGGTATAGCAGAGACGACATGAATTGGGATCAAACAGATTTGGGTTCATGTTCCAGTATTGCATCCTATTAGCTATATGACATTAATCAAGTTATTTAATTTCTCTGTACCTCAGCTTCCTCATTTGAAAAATGGAGATCTTACTGCTGACTGTGTGCATTGTGGTGAGGCCTAAATGAATTATGTTTAATGCCCTTGGAACACAGTAGATGCTGCCATTCTAGAAAGTTCACAGGTGCCTAACAATGCCAAGCTACACAGGTCACATGACCCATCCAGCCCACTGGCTGTGGCTCATGCCAAAGGAACCCACTGGGATGTGATTACCAGCATCTTAGATTCCTGCTTGTGCTTCGGGATACAGTTTAAAGGAACTACATCATTGTCATATGGAGTATATTAACTCCATGTGTGAGACTTCAATGTTAAAATGCAAGCACATAATGCCTATTTTGTCATAAGCTACCACCATTTTTGAAAATTTTAAAGTCCTAAGTTTCTTTTCACCTTCCACATATTTTAAAAGCTAGAACAAGTGAATACGCAACAGGAAAAAAAAATTAACAGCATTAATTTCTGTTGCTGTTTAACCTGATTAGCTGAGAAGCAAACTGACAACCTATTTAGATACTAAATTTTAGATTAAAAAACGAATTTTAGGACAAACTATATTTTCTATGACATCCCAAAATTCCAGTATTTTTATTATTTTAGTTTTAAAATGTTATTCATTAGCTTCTTTTAATTCTTTCCAGCCTTAAATCACAACCTTTTCTGTATAAATTACTCAAAATTCTAAGCACACATATTATTGGGTTGTCGGAGAAGTCATGGCGCATCTTTGCAACGAAAAATTTAGAAAAAAATATGTCATGACTTTTCCAACAGCCCAATATTTAATGTCTTTTACATCCTGCCAAAATATATAGTTCTTTGACATTTACAAGTCTGACTTTTGTGGAAAGTTCATCATAAACACATAAGATTGGAGAAGGGCTCAGGAAAAAAGCAAAGGTAGAGAAATACTCTATAATTTATTAGACTGTGTTGAGACACACAATCACCAAACCAACAACAAAAGTACACAGCTTTTCTAAGTAAAAAAACAACACGACAGTGTTCCTAGCGCTTCTGCCCAGTCCAGGACTAGGTACTTTCCGGGCCCATTTGGGACCATAATTGGATTTAGCCAATCCACAAATAACGTTTATGGGAAAATAGAACTGTCAGCACTGGGCAGAGGCCCTCGCTCTGTGTTCTTATTTCAGAATGCCTGTATACATCTCTTATATATTACGTTTTATATATCTTGATTGCCCTACATGTCGGTTCTTTATGGACCTCTGAGATCCTACCTGGGTGACCAATGTGGACATATTCTCCAGATTCTCAGTGTGTGAGCTTGTACCCTCGCACTCCCCACTGGACTCTAAGAGTTGGCTTCTGGCTGGGCCTGCTTTCCCAGACCTCCCTGACAAGGAAGAAGGAATTGGTGTTTCCTGGTGGCCCTGGGCCCAGCACTTTTGTCCTCGAGTTGTGCCTATACTACCTGACTGCCACAATCACTGATTATCTGCTGAGTGTGGAGGAAATAGTGCCCTCACTGCAAATCCCCACACCTGCTCAGTTGTCTCAGGCACTGGGACCTTCCCTGACTATCCTAGATAAAGTGGCTTCTAACCACTCATCACTTAGCTTGTTGTACCCTCATCAACGCAAATGACTCTCCAAAATTATCTTAGTTCTTTCTTGATTTGCTATCTACTCCTACCAGACTGTAATCCTCTTGAAAGCAGGGACCTTGTCTATCTTTTTCATGTCAGTATCTCTAATATCTGGGAGAGTGCCCAGGCAAAGGTGCCTACCCCATATATTTATTGAAAGAATGAATGAATGAAGAATGAATGAATGTTCCCTGATACTATCTTCAGAATAGGAGAGCTATAGTCAGATAGTTATACAAGCCCTAAAGTACTAAAGCAAAGACTTTATGGTGAGCAATTCACAAGACTGAATAATAAGACTGAGAAATCAGGTAGTCAAATTTGACACTTTATGCAAAGAATGCTGAGGAAAATGCAGGCAGTGAAAATGAGTGAAATGTGATAACCCTTTTTAGGTGTCTTCCTCCACCATTCCCAGCTCATGAGATTTACACAAGAAGCCCAAAAGACAGAGCAAGATAAACAATTCTCATTGCTTTTCCTCCAGAAAAGGGAGAAGGATAGCAAGTTTGAGTCTGTCAGGCAAAAACTCACTAACAGGAAAGCAAAACAGATGGATTTCAGAAAGGGCAAGAGAAATACATAGTCAGCAACTTGAAAATTAATTAGATTAAGCACCGTCCTTTTTTTTTTTTTTTTAAGATTTTATTGGAGAATTGGGGGAGGGAACAGCATTGTGGAATCGGGGAAGGGGAACAGACAAGCTGCTGTCTTTTTGTTCTTCAGTCTAGTTGCGGAGGACGTTGTCTTCCCGGATGAGGCAGATCGGTCGCCGGCCTCTGGATGGTCACTCACAGCGGCTATTCGCAGCTCATGCCGGCTGCCAGCCACTCATGCTGGCTCCTGGCCACCCACTGTAGCCTATGGCAGCCCATTGCAGCAAGGGCTGCAGCCTACACCATCACCAGGGCTCGCAGCCCAGCTCCAGGTGAAGCTGTTGTTAGCTGTAGAGGGCAGTGTCACTGGCCCTCATATGTGGGGTCCGAACCGGGGTCGCTAGCGTCCCAAACCAGCTCTTAACCAATGCGCCACTTGGCCAGCCCAGCACCGTCATTTTGATAAGCACACAATTGACTGCTTAAGTTGGTTGCACTGTAATCAGCCTAAATTTATCACAGTCCTGTAGGTTATCCAATACAAATAATGTATTTACTCAACTGTCTAAAATCTACACTTTCTTTTGGCTAAAGAAAACCCAATTCTCACTTCATCACATTTGTTTTAAGTAAGGCCTTGTACTCAAAGGTGCTGCCTATTAAGCAGTACTAAGAGAATTGTGGGAATTTTGCAAGCCACTCATAGCTAGCATTATTTTAAAATGTAAGTATCTCATTTCTAATACAATATCATGCAAAATTAAGCATCCAGTCAAATATAAAAACTGCTTGAGAGAAATGAACAATGCAAGAGTAGCTGACAGGCCCCTTGTAAAAGTCAGTCACTGAATCAAGGACTCACATGAGGAATTTTCTTCACAAGGCACAACCTCCCTTTATTCTTGACTTTGGTTAAGAATGCCCTCCCTAACAAATACACCATCTGCTTAAAAACTGGTCAATAGTCTACGAAAAACTCGATTTTCTGTTAGAAGATAAAGCCCTCCGAGCTCATCACAAAGCAGATACAGTGATTCAACAACACTACTTGTGAAAGAATATTGGATTTTTATTTACCTGGATGAAGAAAAGCCTCTGAAGGACTCCATGGTACCCTTTCCCAATTATATCAAAGAATGAATTCTCAATGTAAACCACGTGAGCCGACATGTATTATGCCTCTGTTCAATAAGACAATATGAAGCCAAATGAGATGGCTAAATGAAGAGGTTTATCTTGGGCTTTGGCTAGAACTGAAGAAAAGCATTCGCGTTCTCCCTGAAGAGGAAAGTTGCAGTGACCTTCCTTTGCTAGATAGAGCTTTATCAGCCCTGCCTCTCAGCAGGCACCAGTGAATATTAAGGTGCTCCTCAGAGCAAGTCCCCTCTACAGAACACAAGGCAATGCCCATCCTATTTCCCCTCACTAACATGATTGGTGGGTAACCCTGCACACAAGTCCTGATGCTAAAAGGGATAAAACGCAATCCTCCCCTTCTAGGCCTCGTAAATGTGAAAATTCCAAATCGTTCATTTCCACCAGAAAAGCAAAAGATATCTATTATTGGCCCTGAAAACTAAGCAGTCATTCTGTGGTTTATGGAAATTTTAAAAAATAGTTCCACAAAGCTTACTTTACTCAGTGTGAGAGGAGCGTTTGGCAACTGTGTACACTGATAAGTTACTTGTTGGATTTCCATGTCAGTTGCGAATATTGTTAATTATGTGCAAACATGGAATGCACATCACACAGGACTTACACCAGAAGGACATGAAAAGAATTCCCCCAACAAAGAGCTCTGCATCCCCTCCTACCAATCTGTTTAACAAAACCAGATGACACTTGAGAAACGATAAGAATTAAAAATGCAACTCCAGCGCTGTACAAGAGGAACCAGACTGTAATCGAGAGGAGGCATTATAAGGATGAATATAGTATGCCCCCAACATGTAAGAATTGAATCCCAACCTAAATCCATGCAGAACTCGGGAGGGAGGGCGACAGCAGGGCTCAGCAGGTTTCCAACCTGCTCCTTAGCAGCTGACTGCCGAGAGAGAGGAAATAAAACTGCACACAGAAAAGAGAAGGTAAAGTTGAAATCTGGAAGACGACCTTATTGTGGTAAATGAGGAGGCAGCTGTGTTGGAATGTGATCAGCAAATACTGCTGCCAGGGCAGGGTGTGAACACTATCCCGAGAGAGCAGAGGTCTTCCCAAAGATCAAGCCGTCCTGTTTTCTAAGTGCTCCATTCACTTAGAAAACACTCATCAAATTCATGCTTTTTCTTGTCTACCAGTTAAATTTTACTGTCTCCTTCTTCTTTCATCTGGATCTGTATACCAAAGGTACTTTCCCATCTTAGCCATATTTTATGCTCCTAATCTCTCTCTTTCACTACCTCTTACCAACCCTTCCTCTCTGCCTAAAGTTCATGATTCGGATATCACCCCAAGATGATGCTGACTGGCCAGGGTCAAACAACTAACTCATATAAGTCTACCCTATTCAGCATTTTTATCTAAGAGTTGGCAGTATAACAGCAAATGTGCCTATTGAGTCTGCAGGAGAATATAAAGTTGGTGTGATTATTTCAGTCATAACAGATTTAGGATAATACCATTAGAATTAAGAGACATTAATAGGCAGTAGTTAGGGCCAAACAAATTAAATAAAATTTAACATGGGAAAAATGAAAGGTCTCATGCTTAGGGACTATGCTTCTCAAAGACAGCATGTGAGACCTAAGGCTTAACAGAAATACATATTGGAAAACAGAAAATACTTAGCCATTCGATCAACTGTGAGCTAAGATATGGTTGTTAAAAAAAGATGTTGTGATCTTAAACTGTAACATGAGGAGAAGATTATCTCATTCTAATCTGAGTCAATGTGCCCATAGATAATCCTACTAGTTGTAGGAACTTCTCAGATGATAAACAGACACACTTTAGAAAGAACCAAATGAGATCCTGAGGGCCTTGCGAGCCAAGTCAAATGATGAATGGTTGAGGATGTTCAGTCTGAAGAAGCAAATATTGTGGGATGGCATGAGAAAGTCCTCAAATATTTCAAGGACTGTTATGTGGAAGAGGGGTTGGACTCTATGGACTAAAAGAGGTAAAATGCATACCAACAAAGTGTAAGCAACTGGAGGCACTTCTGGCTCAAGATAAGAATGTTCTAGCAGTCAGAGAACACCAGGATCAGCCCTGAGAGGCAGTGAAAGTCCAGTCTCTGGAGAGTATCCCGGCAGGTGATAGAGGATCACTTGGCAAGGACCATAAACCTCAAACTCAAGGAGACAGAGAGAGGCTGTTTCAAAAGTTATAAGGCCCACTGTTGAGTGAGTACCTATTATATACTAGCACTTTCCATACTTTATAATCCTTGAGGTTACCCTAAAGGCAGGCATTGCTATACTCAACTGACAGATGTTCACAAAGGTTAAGTGACATGCCTAATAACATTCAGCAAATGGTGAAACCTAAATTCAAGTTTAGATGTAAATTTCTGCCCTGCCATGTTGCCTTATAATCCTCTATTGATTCATCTCTTAATAAGTCAAATATTCAACCAGTGGGTTACATTAACAGTGGAACATACAGAAAGATCATTGAAGTAGAGTCAGAAAACCCCTGTCTGTGTCTTACAATTACTATTTAGGCTTTAAGACTTGGGGCAAGTTACTACAACTCTCTGAGCCCTCACTTTCTTCACTCATAAACCTTTAATAACAATACCTATTGCACAGGCTTTTGATGAACATAAAAGAGATAATTTAAATAAAAGTATGTTGTAAACTCTAAAACGCTTTTTTAAAGTGGAACACTGTTAATGTCATTAGGTAAGACCAATGCTCATATCTTCACAGAACAATATAAAAGATACTTTAATTTGAATTATTTTCAGAAAGAAATACCAGAAGCCTCATCATCTAAGCCACAGTGGCTCATCTGGTTAGAAAGTAACACCAGTGTCAGCTTTACAATGTCTATTAAAGAGGGGCTTAGGGGCAGCAATCTGATAGGAAAGTGAGGAGAGTAAAAGCCTCCTGTATCACTCCCTAGGTGTGGCCACTGATGGGACACTGAAGCTATAGTCATTGGTCTCATTTTTTCCAGGCATCCAGACAAAATGTGCTGCTAACAGTGTTCAATGATACCCCAGGCTATCTGCCTCCAAAATATTTGCTGATACTCATAAGTAGATGATAATTTAGTGTAACCATCTTGTCATCCATGTAGATGAAGACCTAAGTGTTATAAGTCAGAAGCCTACTGCTCATATAAAGCACACATCCATAACCAGGACTCTCAGGGCCAGAAAGGACACTGAAGGTCTTCTGAACCAACCTCCATCTGCTACTTGTTATATTAAACATCTAAAACCCATCTGTCATGCCTCGAGTGTGTGTGACATCCTCATGTAACACTTGAAGGCTTCCCAGAGCAAATGGATGTCTCCCCAAAGGCCTGATAATTGACCATTTCCTAACAGCCCATGTGAAATATGTCAGGGTCTAGCAGGTATGGTAGGGAACAAGGGGAATATTTTTCTGTCTCTCCATGAATTCCGGATAAAACCACAGAACACCTCCCACATACAAAAAACAATGACATCCCTCACAATTCAGGCAACGATCCATATTCTTTGACCTTCTCACTTTCTCAGGACCTTGGAAAACACCAGTAATATCCATTGACAGTTCCCAAACTTGTACGTCTATTATGATAACCTAGTAAGCTTTTCAAAAATAAAGATTTCTAGGTCTGTCATTAAACTAGACTGAGAGGTGCCAGCCCGGCCCCACTACAGAAAAGAACCCCTAATGGAGGCCTTATCAGGCAGTGTTTGCCCGCAAGCAACAAAATCAAGCTTGTTTAGGAGCTCTGCCTCTGCCACTCCACTGCAGCCAGGCTACCCTGTGAAGTAAGCAGTTGGGACTCTGCTTAGGGAATCTCCAAAGCAGAGTGAGAGGCATAAGGGATGTGTTCTGCTCTCTGGGGCCATTTCCAGAGGTTTTTCTATTTTAAAAATAAATAAATAAATACAGGAAAACTCTTTCAACATCCCAACTTTTTGCGGTGCATAGAAAGATGTACAAAAGTTCTTCTGACCTTGCCCCATTAATAGCTGTATAGAGAATGGAAGGATGGATAGATGATACAGACAGGCACTTTTAAATTTATTTTGACATGAATAATATTAAACCCTTGGCCTCCCAGAGCCTGCATTATAGTGTAGATGAACAACAATAAACAAGCAAACAAATCACTTTATAATGTCAAATAATGGCAATTGCTATGAAGAAATATAAATGAGGTGAACTGGCTATCTCCGTGTTCCCCCTCCAGAGATGCTCCTTGCCTCTCTCCATCTTGTTTTGTGAACAAGACCACCGACAGGTCCGCTCTCCTTTAGGTTCCAGTTGGTTTTCAGCCATGGGGAATGCCAGCAGCAGGGCAGGAAGAGATTGGGTTTGGGGTACTAATTAATTAACATGTAAGAAGTGTCCTGGGCACGTGGCACTCATTGAATAATGGAAACTGCCCCGAGTAAGAACAAAACTAGTGAAGAAGGCAGGACTACTAAAGTGGTGCTTTCATGTTTGTTTGGGTGTTTTTTTTCTCTCTCTCCACTGCTGTCTATCGCCTTCCCAATATAAATGTGTCAATACAAACTTGATTGTTTTTTAATAATGTTTACGGAGAGGATAACTTGTGTGCCTTGACTTCTGTTTTGTGGCAAGTGCACTGAATTATTCATTTAGTTTGGGGCTCTTTCTTTTAAAAAGTAATCATCCCCTTCTGGAGAGAAAATTTTATTTTTTCATGCTATCAGTCCTGTCAGACTTTAGAAGTTCACAATCGCTGAAGAAGAGCAAAGCAATTTAGATAAAATTTCCTGTTCTGAAGGAAGACTTTTGTTATTAAATGTGAGGCATTCAATAGTAACTGCCAGCTGTTTAATCAAAAAGTTATTGTTCATTGCAGAGGAAAAATTAGAGTTTGGAAAACAATGAGGCGACAACGGCAAGCTCAGAAAATGTCTGAGGGTTTCAAACTCTTTTCAAACTCTGTCTGATCATTTAAACTACAATGGCCCATTTCTGATAAGGCATTTCATGGATGATAATAAGAAAATCACTGAGATGGCTGAGATCTCCTACTCATCTCTTTAATTACCCCCCTTCCTGGTGGCCCCTTCATGTTCAGATTACAGGGTATAAATTAAAGACAGTTTTCAGAGATGTCTCAAATAAGCCTATTATTAAGGATACCCAGGTGACTCCTTTAATTCCAACACCAACATGAGCGATAAAAGAAAAATGAAGAAGGTTAAGGAATTACAAGAAGAGGAATATTCTGCCTATTAGTAAAAGAAGAAGGCTTTGAAGAAGACTGATGGGAAAAGAAGTCTTCTTCCAGAAGAAGACCTCGATTCTAAATTCTGGGTTTAATGGCTAAACTTGGGGTGTGGCCTTGAATAAATTGCTTCATCATCCTGGGATTATTGCCTCACCTTTCACATAAAGAACATGATGCCTGCTCTAGTTATTTTTTTTAGACTCATTGACATATTCTACAGTAACTGCTTTGAAAACTATTGCCCAACAGTGATGTGAAATGGCATAAAGTGCTGTCGAGCCACCTGAATGCCTGTTGGTTTTCCACATCTGCCCAGTGACACATACACATCCCTTTCCTTATGTTCAGTCCATGAGATAATCTGAAAACTGTTTTATAATCTGGCTCTTTTTTTATTACGTTATTCAAATTGATTTCTTTTACAACCTAAGTGTATTGACTAACATGAAAACGTGTAGGGAGATACACTTAAAGTCAAACAATTATACTCTTAACTAAGGAGCTGCAATTATCCTTGGGGTGCCCACTCACCACACCTCAGTACCCACCTCATTTATATCCTGCAATGTAATCAGCAATTTATGAATTTATGGGCAATCGGAAAGCAGAAACCAGCTCTTATTTACCATGGTATCCCCGATACCGAGACCAACGCTGGGCACAGAATATATGCTCCAGAATAATGGTTTTCATTTCACTTATTTTTACACTTGTATTAAATGGATCAGCCATCACTCTCTGATTGTATAATGATTATCCAAAGGATGAACTGGCTTGGTTCGCTCTGCCTCTTAATTGAATTAATTGTCCACCTGTACTTTTAATACTAGATTGATGGAAAGGTTTAAATACAAATTTTTAACTGAAACAGGATGTTTGAAATAACTGAAGCATTACTCAAGTCAAGGCCATCCTCCATTTCCATGCATAAATGAAAATGTGTTTGTACATTCCCCTGGGCTCCTTAATCTTCCCCTCTTCTTTTCATATAGATCTCATAAACAACTGTCTCACTAACACATAACTGACTTGGCATTTGAGCACTTAATACTAATAAGAAATACCAACTAAGTGAATGAATAAATAAATGAATTACTTGATGAAATCTAAGGCCTTAGATGTCTCTCCACGTCATTTTACAGGGTCACACTGAATTATCTGTAAGTCCTGGACGTTCCACGCATTCTCTTGCTTCTGTCCTCCACACATGCTGGTCCCTTGCTTTGAGACACCTTCCTAGCACTTAGCTGGCAATATATCCAAGGCTCAACACAGCTGTCAAACTGGGAAGCTTTTCTCATACTATCTTTCCTTCAGATTCAGTGAAAACACTACTATTTTCTTGCTTTCTACATTGCTGTCAAAATGTCTGATGCCAACCTGAATTTATTTCCTTTGTAAGCGATTTGGTCTTTTTTGCCTTGAAGTCATGAGAATACTTTTTCTTTTATTTAAAATTAATGGTTTTACTAGGATATACCTTTGAGTTGATTTTATTGGTCAGTTTTCTCAGATTCATGATTGACTTGTTCAATACGTAGATTTGAATTTTCTTTTGTTCTCTTGCATTACAATTTTTTAATAGTTTTATTGAGATATAATTCACACACAATGCAATTTATCTTTTTAAAGTTATACTTCAGTGGTGTTTGGCATATTACTTTTTTAACTTTTTTAAGGTGTGGTAAAATATATATAACATAAAATTTGCCATGTTAACCATTTTTAAGTGTACAACTCAGTGGTATTAATTACACTCACAACGTTGTGCTACCACTACCACTATCTATTCCAAAATTTTTTCATCACCCAAAACAGAAACTCTGTAACCATTAAGCAGTAACTTTTTATTCTTCTACCCCTCAGCCCGTTAAACTCTAATCTTTCTGTCTCTATGAATTTCACTATTCTAGACATTTCATATAAGTAGAATCATGTATGATTTGTCCTTTTGTATCTGGCTTATTTTACATAACATAATATTTTCAAGGTTCATCCATGTTGTAGCACATCTGAGAACTGTATTCCTTTTCATAGCTAAAAAGTATTCCATTGAATGTATATGCTACATTTTGTTTAACCATTCACCTATTGAGGGACACTTGTTACTGTCTTTGGCTATTGTGAAAAATTCTGCAATGAACATTGCCATGCACATATCTGTTCAAGTCTCTGCTTTCAATTCCTTTGGGTAATTCCTGCAAGTGGGATTGCTAGGTCATATGATAATTTGATTAGCTTTTTGAGGAACCACCAAACTGTTTTCTATAGTAGTTGCACCATTTTACCTCCCCACCCACAATGCACAAAGGTTCCAATTTCTCTATATCCTCACCAACAATTATTTCCTTTTTGTGTGTGTGTGTGGGGTTATTATTATTATAGCCATCTTATGGGTATGAAGTGGTACCTCACTGTGATTTTGATTGCCATTTTCCTAATGATGAAGGAAGGTGAGCATCATTTCATGTGCTTATTGGCCATTTGTGTACCTTCTTTGGAGAAATGTCTGTTCAAATCCTTTGCCTATTTTTGAATTGGGTTGTTTGGTTGTTTGTTGAATTAGGTTAAAGGAGTTCTGTATTCTATATATTAATCTCTTATTAGACATATGATTTGCAAATATTTTTTACCATCTTGTGGGCTGTTTTAATTCTCTTAGATAGTGTCCTTTGATGCATAAAAGTTTTTAATCTTGATGAAGTCCAATTTATCTATTGTTTTTTTATTTCCTGTACTTTTGGTGTCATAATCAAGAAATCACTGTCAAATCCAAAGTCATGAATATTTTTCCCTATGTTTTCTTCTAAGAGTTTTATAACTTTAGCTTTCCCATTTAGGTCGTTGATCCATTTTTAGATAATTTTTATATGGGGTGAAAGGTAGGCGTCCAAATTCATTATTTTGCAAGTAGATATTCAGTTTTTACATCACCACTTGAAAAACTGACTTTTCTCTATTGAATGATAGTGGCAGGGACTCTTTTTGAAAATCAATAGACCATATGACTATTTGAGAGTTTATTTCTGGGTTCTCTATTCTAGTCTATTGGTCTATATGTCTATCCTATAACAATATCATGCTGTTTTGATTGTAATAAGTCTTGAAATCAAGAACCGTTAGTCCTCCAACTCACTTGTTGAGATTTTGTCTATCTTGCATTGTAATTTTAAATATTAGTTCCATTCAATTATTTCATTTTTCTTCTTCAGTAACTTCAATTTTATGTATGTTGGATCAGCTTCTCTATTGACCATTTTCTTTCTAGTTATTTTTATTTCTTTATTTCATATTCGTTTTCTTGGTTATCTTAATGACTTTCCTCACTGCCCCTTATAATTCTTTCCATCAAACTTATTCTCCTTTAGGATTTTGGTAATTTATTTTTCATTTCTAAAATGATATGATCTTTCTCTTTTGTTTCTTTTCTGAATTCAGTTGTTATGTTTTACATATCCTGTTTTTTTGTATACTTCTACTCTGAGTTTCTGAGTTTCTGATTACAAGTGTGTTTTCACATCTCTAACGGCTTGTTAAAGAATATTTTATTTAGGTTGGGCATACTGTATTAGTTTTGTATTTCTATGTTGAGATTCATTTTTTAAATTTGCATTAGATGAACTATTTCCCCTTTTTTTAGATTTTATTGGGGAATTGGGGGAGGGGAACAGCGTTGGGGAATTGGGGGAAGGGAACAGGCAAGTTGCTGTCATTTTTTGTTCTTCAGTCTAGTTGCGGAGGATGTTGCTTCACTAGCCCATGTTGGTTTTGTCATTGTGCTCTTCCCAGATAAGGCAGATCGGTGGCCGGCCTCTGGATGGTCGCTTACCACGGCTATTGGCAGCTCACGCTGGCTGCCGGCCGCTCACTGTAGCCTATGGCAGCCCACTGCGGCAGGGGCTGCAGCCCACACCATCACAGGGGCTCGCACAGCCCAGCTCCAGGTGGAGCTGTTGTTAGCTGTAGAGGGCAGTGTCACTGGCCCTCATATGTGGGATCCAAACTGGGGCCGCTGGCATCCCCAAAACAGCTCTTAACCAATGTGCCACTTGGCCGGCCCTATTTCCCCATTTTTTAATAGTAGTTTTGTATACATGTTTCTGTTCTTTTATGCTCACTTTGTAAAATTTTATTTTCAGGTACACTGAAGCTTATAGTGCTCTCTGCTTCCAGTTATGCTGCGACTGTGGATATGTACACTTACATGCGTTCTCCTTGCTGCTTTCTAAGTGTTTTTGGAGAGAATGTGGAGAGATTCAGATTTAGGCAATCACCATTTTCCTAGAAAAATGGAGACATGAGGGAAACTTTCCTATATTACCCTTATCTCTTGTAACTCCCAGCTAGATTAATAGAAGCACCGCCTCTTGTTCTAGAGCATTCTTCAACATATGATGGTGGCACCTACCACACTGGTATAGGAATCATTTACGTACCTGCCTGTCTGCCAACTACACTCTGGGATACTTAACACATTGTATGTGGGAAACAAGTAAACTCGTCATATAGCTTTTTATGCCCGATTACAAAGTGTATGTGGGAAACAAGTAAACTCGTCATATAGCTTTTTATGCCCACTTACAAAGCGTTAAGAACTTGAAACTCTTCTTTAGGATAGGTGGTAAGAGCTTTACTCTTAACTAGATTAACTGGATTTACAACATGACTCTGCCACTTGCTAGCAATACAACCTTGAGCACGTAAGTTACTTCACTACTGCTTTCTAGTTTTCTCTCTGAAAAATATAGACAATAACAGTGCCTACTGTATATTGTTTTTTGTGACAATTGAGAGACATATTTAAAGCACTTAGAACAATGCTCGTCATATAGCAAGTATTTAATATTCTTATCACCATCATCATTATCTCTTCATCCCCAGAAACTAGTATGGGACCTAACACATCAAACACATTCAATAAATGCATAACTAATGAATGGTGCAGATTTCTCTATCTTCTGAATTGTAATAGCACTGAAAATGCAGTTGATAATCACTTCAGCAATGCATCAGATACTATTGTGTATTACAATCTACTACTCCAAGTGTTGTTTTATGTTCCAAATAAGACCATAAGCTTCTTAGAGAATACAATTTACACTGAATTCTATATCCCCTGTGGCATTATGCTAGCTCAAAAAAAAAAAAAAAAAGGCTTGACAATGCTTTTTTGAAGAATTTAGTAAATATTTGAATCTAAATATTCTGGACAAGTAGCTATGCGTTAGGACACACACACAACTTATATCCAAAGAGAACCCTGGAGCTGCCTCCTCATGCCTCACCATTTCCACCCCACCAATGAGATGTCAGTACCACAACGCCCAGCTCTAACTCTTCGGAGCTTGGAGAGTTTGGTAGTCATTTAATCTCTCTGAGAAATGAAGGGGTGATAGATGCCTCCTGCATTTCATGGGATATTAAAATGAAATATTTGTAAATCATGCGTCCTGACATATAGTAGCTCTTAGTACTCTTCTTCAACTACATCTTGCACGCCTTGCACCTGCTTCACCTGTCTGGCTCCACCTCACTGATCAGGTCCCAAGCCAGAAAGTAACCCAGCAGCATTTCCAAACAGGCCAGCAGATACCTGTTAGGTACCTATTGCAAAACATCCTCCCACATATCACTATGGCCCTGCAACCCTGTATGCCACTGCTTAGCCATTTGGTGGCTCAAAAAATCAAGGCCATCTGCTTTATTTTTTCTTTTGGTTTGGTTTTGTACCAACTGCATCTAGAACTCAAAAGTGCTCAACAATCAATGACAAAAGATACAAAGGAAGAAACATAGTATAGTCATTCATTCTTTCTTTCAACATGTATTTATTGACTTTTCTATTATGTGCTAAGTTCTGAAGATACAAATATGATAAAATCCCTGCCATTATAGGGGAAGACAGAAAGAAAAGGAGGTACAAACACATAATAACAAATAAATAAGGGAAGTGATGAATGCAAAGAACAAAATAAAACAGTGTAAAGGGGATGGTGAGCCATGTAGTGGGAGGCTTTCTAGTTTAGTTTCACTGATGAGACAGCATTTGAATAATTTAAGGAAGTAAGGAAGCAAGTCAATAAAATACATAATATATATATATATATATATATATATATATATATATATATATATATATACACACAGTATTTCAGGCAGAGCAAATAGCAAATGCAATGATCCCAAAACGGAGTGCAAGTGGAGTGTTAAAGTAACATCAAGGACTCAGGTGTGACTGAAACAAAGGAAGCAGGGAAGAGCGTTCCCAGGGATGAAGATAAAAAAGCAGAAAGAAGCTAGATCACCTTGGACTTTCAGATCATATTATGGATCAATTTTTTAAGTGAAATGGAAAGAACTTTGGAGAGTTTTGAGTAGAGGACTGCCATGATCTAATTTACTCTGGCTGATGAGTTGAGAGTAGCCTGGGAATAGGCATGTCGCAAAGGTGGAATCACGGAAACCTATTGCCGACTATTGCAACAGTACAGATGAGATAGTAGTGGTTTGGAGCAGGCTGGTATTTGTAGAGGTGGTGAGAAGTGGTCAGATTCTAGATATACCAGGGGTGCCCAAAACATATATACACATGACTTGTATTCATCTTTTGCTATTGGTATATATTGGGTATTACAATTTGAATACAGTTTTTTTTTCCTTGCTTAAAATGTGTATACATTTTTTTGGCACCCTCTGTATACTGAAGATAAAATTAACAGAGTTTGCTGATAAATTATATTTAGAGTGTGAGAAAAATCAAGAAAAAGATTACTCCAATAACTCAGAGAAAAATAATTTTTAAGGAGGGAATGACCAATTATGTCAAGTGCAGCTGATAATAAGGTAAAGACTGAGAATTAATCCTTGGAGTTGGCAATATGGAGGCCTTTGGTGACTTTAATAAGTTTTATTGGTGTGATGATAGGGACCAAAACCCAAATAGAATGGACTCAAGTGAAAACAGGAGGGAAGGAAATGAAGACAGTGTTCACTAGCTCTTCTGGGGATTTTTATGGAAAGAGAAGCAGAGAAATGGGAGCATCAGCTGGCAAGGAAGATGGGGTTAAGGAAAGGATGGGTTTAGAGCATGTACTTATGCTCCTTGAGATAGTCCTGTTGAGGGAAAACAAAACTGATGATACAGGAGAAAGGGAAAATGGTTGAAGTGATGTCCTGCACAAGGGGGTCAGGGGTGGGGGGTGCAGGCTGAACAGAAGCATGTGGAACATGTGTAGTAATAGGAAATGCAGAGTCCATGATACATAAGCAGGTAGGCAACTGGAGGTTGTGATGGTCACCAGTAAGCTTCTCTTCTGCTTGTTTCTATTTCCTGTGTGAGGCAGGAAGCAAGTTTATCAACTGAGGATGTGAGACAGGACTAAGCGTTGAGAGTGTGAGGAGAGATGGAGAATAATCACCTCACAGGGGAGGAGAGTATGTTGGCTTTGGAGTCGCACAGGCCTGGGTGTCAATTCCACCTCTAAACTGCCTCCTACTTCTGGGACTTGGTCAAGTTAGCCCTCCCTGATCCTACCTCCTCATGGTCAAAACGGAAATAAGGATTGCCTTAAAAATACCTGCTCCCACAACTCAGGGTTGTTCTAAAGGTTAAATGAGATGCTATGTGTCAACTCCCAATACACAGTAGATGTGTGATAATATTATTCATTCCTTGCCTGCTTATTCTTTCTTATCCTCTACCTTCCATTTCCCTCTTTTTACCTAAAGTATATATGAGTGATGATGACTCAATGTCAATTGTCTCATTGACAATTTAGAAATTAAAGAATGGGATGATCATTCACCTTTTTCCTTTCCCTCTCTTTTAAACCCCTTGGGACTCTTTCTAACCCTAACAGTCAGCCAAGTAATCAATGGGTATTTGAGAATCTCCTCCATACCCAATGGTTGTATGTGTGCAGAGGTAAAGGGGGCAGAAGGGACATAAGGCTCTTTTCTCTTAATTAGATAACCTTATAGTATGAGCAGAAAAAAAGAAAATCAGAAGGAAAGTTATCCCCCGACATGTACACTATACTCTCTAATACTCAAATATTGTGTATGCCCAGGTCTAAGCACACAATCACAGTTTGAGAGCACCCAGAGACCATCAAGTTCAAATGCCTCATTTTGTATGATGCCCAGAGCAGGAAAGTTCTTACTGCAGATCACAAAATCAAATAGCAGAGAGAGAGCTAGAACCCAAGTCTTCTCATCTACTGGCTAGAATTCACTGAATTTTATTTCATAAAGTTTTCCTACTATAATGACCACTGTTATTGTTGGTAATAATTAATATTTCCTGAGTGCTTACTATGTGCCAAACAAATCTATATATGCTTTCCATGTAATACTTCAATTAAATCCATGATGTAGGGTCAATTATTATCTTTCTTTTAAAAACAAATGAAAAGAATGTGGACAATTACGTTAGGCAAAGGGAAACCATTGGTAAATGAAGGACCTGGATTGAATACAATGCTAAGACTCTAATCTAAAGCCTTACTCACAAACCACTGTTCATTCTACCTACCTCTCTTCCACTGGAAGTCGATTCTTCCACATTTGAACTCTTTCACAGTTGACCTGTGTCTTTCTTTCTTTTAGAATCCTGAGCATTTATGTCTTGGAATTGTGGGTTTATGCCCATCTTTTCAATGCTGTGCAAAGAATATTAGATGCCAACTCCTTAAAAGTCCAGAATTTTCCCTGTGCCTAATACAGCCATTTATGCATAGTATTCCTTCCCTCATTTGTTTAATTCACTTATGAATTTAACAAATACTCAAACAAGTATTCACGCTCTGTCAGGTATTTGACCAAGAGCTGGGAACACAGCATTAAAACAAGACAAGTTCAAGTTACTGACACTCTTTCTTGGAGGTGAGAGGTACAGGTCAGGGAAACTGAGACACACTACCAAACTGTAAACAGGTAAATAATCAAGATAATGTCACATAGTGAAAGTCCTTCAGAGACAATAAAAGAAGATGAGATAATTGACACAATAAAGAGTCATCAGGTAGAGTCAGTGCCACATCGCTTTCGAAGCTCAGGCACAAAGTCTTCTGAAGCAATTTCCAACATAAATACAATATAAATGCTGTTCCCTTTTAGCAACCAGTGTCAGATTATCAGGAACACAAATAACAGGATTTATCCTTGCCAATACTCCACTCTCTGAATAGCAAAAAAAAAGAAGCCAAGGGATTGGCCTTTTCATCTCTGCCTCTCAGCACCATTTTGACTATTTCCTCTTTCTGAATACATAATTATATCTAGCAAAAGCTTGATTGGAAAGTCAATCTTAACAGAGACTAATGTCATCACTAAATAATTTGTCACTAATTGGAGGGGATCTCATCCGTATTCCACATGAGTTGGACCTGTGGGCTGAGGTGAATGGAAGAGGAGGTGCCGCAGGCTTGGCTTTGAAGGGTAATCTGTTGGGTCCTGTCCTCCTGTCGGATATGCTTCTCATTAACTGTGCTGGATAAGCAGGTAAGGATGCCGAGCCCTCTCTGGAGGGCTCCGTGCCCCATCCTCAAAGCCTCTGCTTTCCCCAATTCCCACTTCAAGGTCCTGGCATATAACAGTGATAATAACCCCTCCCTGCACACAGCACATTACAGTCCACGTGACATTTCTACAGTCTTTGTTTCTGCCCAGTGGGATAGACAGAAGTAAGGATTACTGCCACCCAGCTTTTACTGTGAGAAACCCAGGGCTCAAAGAGGTTAAGACACTTGCCCGAGGATACAGCTAGGAAGTGGTGAAGCCAGAGACTGATCAGGGTTGTGACATTGAACCTGTAACAGTCTGGGTCCTAGTTGGCAACAGCCCCCCACTTTCCAAAACTTCACATTACACCCCTTCGCTTTTATGAAAGACCCACTTTTGCTAACCGAAGCAATCAAAGGGGATCCTCACTTTCACAGAACAGCCATTACTGGACAGGTCAAATGCAAGCCAAGTGGTGTAATGTGGAGTTTCAGGAAGCTGGGGCTACTCTTTGCTTTATGCCATTTTGGTTTATAAAAGTGTTTATGAGGATGCTCTACTTTCAGACAGTGCAGAAAACCTGTATACTGAGGCACGGTCATTTGGAAAGAGTATACAATAGTCCCCTTCATACACCATTTCCCTTTCCATGGTTTCAATTATCCATGGTCAGAAAAGTTCCAGAAATAAAAGATTCATAAGTTTTAAACTGTGTGTGGCTGTCAGTAGTATGCTGAGATCTCATGCCATCCCACAGTACCCCACAGGACATGAATCATCCCTTTTTTTTCAGGAGATCCACGGTATATATGCTGCCTGCCCGTTAGTCACCTAGTAGCCATCTCAGGTATCAGATAGAGATGGACTGTCACAGTTATCACAGTGCTTGTGTTCAAGTCACACTTATTTTACTTAAAATGGCCCCAAAGTGCAAGAGTAGTGGTGCTGGCATTTGGATATACCAAAGAGAAGCTATGAAGTGCTTCCTTTCAGTGAAAAAGGTGAAAGTCCTCAACTTAATAAGAAAAAAAAATGTATGCTGAGCTTACAAAGATCTACAATAAGAACAAGTGTTCTATTCATGAAATTATGAAGAAGGAAAAAGAAATGTGTGCTAGTTTTGCTGTCACACTCAAACTGCAGAAGTTACAGCCATGTTCATGATTAAGTGCTTAGTTAAGATGGAAAAAGCATTACAAACATGTTCTGATTGACAGCAATATGTAGAAAGCACTGAGCCTATATGGAGACTTCACCAAGGTATCCCCTAAAAGGAGTGACACCAAGCTACTTACTGTAAGTAGGGATGGTTACAGTAAGATATTTTGAGAGAGACCACACTCACATAACCTTTATTATAGTATATTCTTATAACTGTTATATTTTATTATTGGTTATTGTTGTTACTCTCTTACTGTATCTAATTTATAAATTTAATTTTATCATAGGTTTTTAATATATAGAATACAACCATAGTATATATACAGTTCAGTACTATTCACAGTTTCAGACATCCACTGAGGGTCTTAGAATGTATCCACCTTGGATAAGACAGAACTGCTGTAATAAACTAAAGGAATTAATTACAGAAGTATGAGCAGGGAGTAAATAAACCACAAGGAATGGTACATTACTACAGAGTTTGTATAAAGAGGGGTAGGGAGCCCTTTCTCTCCTGTGCATGGAAAGGCAAGGAACTAATAAAGGGCTACTTGATAGGGCCCGTGGCTTTCAGTCGAGGGGCACAGTAAGCCCAAAATGACCCACAGAGAAGGAGCCAGAGGAATAGATATCTTCTGCTCCCTCCCTCTAACCTCCTGCCTATTCTTCCTACTGATAAAATTCAAAAGGAATGAAGATGGCACATGAGCCTCCAGAGGCAGCCCATGCAGATCAGCTGGGACACAGAGCAGGGTGGAGAAGAGAGAGGAGAGAATGTTTCTGGAAAAGCAAATGGAAGATACCCATCCCAGAGTTCAAGGATTTTCTACCATTCACTGTCCCCCTAGGATGAAGACTGGAGTCAATACCTAAGCACCCTCTGTTTTGAAGGAGGTATCATTTGGGGTAATCCCAGTGATGGCTCATCTTGCAAATATGGGTCACCTTTTTCATGTGACACTTAGGAAGGATGAGCTCTAGGGCAATGCTCAGTCACATAACATGTATGTTGAACAGTTTCATGGACACTGTTAAGGTTATATGCATTTTCTTCTCTACTGAAATCTGGATTTCACATTTCAGAATTACTGCAAGTGAAGTCTTGAACCTATCTGCAGATGTGAACTCCACTGCTGCATGGCTCTAACTCCAGGGGAAGTAAGCAGCATCCCCTCACACTGGAGACCCAACTTGAAGTTTAAGTATAGCAGGAAAATACAAAGATCAATGTAAGGCAAGGAGTCAACATCAAGAAATCGTCAAAGGCAAGGTCTAATCTCCCCAGGGGGCAGCAAAGGGCTGTCCTGCAAGGGAGGGGGGTGAACATACATGGAGTGGGGCTGGCAGGGGAACCCCAAAGCTCTGAAAAGGAATCCAAGCAAGTTGCCAAACTGATCAGGGGAAGAAGCAGGCATCAAAAGCCAGGAACTGGTGGACCAGTAAGGCAAGAGCTGGGAGAATTAGGAGGCAGAGTCAATGGGAAGGCAGGCCTGGGTAAAAGCTGCCATCAGGCACTGGAATGGATGGGCCTCATGGCACTTTAGGTGGAAGGGGTAATTGTGTTTAAAGGATCTATGAGAGGGCTGCAGCCACAAGTAGACAAGCAGAGGCCAGGTTTCCCAAAGTGAAAGCCTAACAAGAGCTGCCTCTGTGAATAAGGTTGATGGATTCTGGAGGCAGGATCCAAGCTGGCCTCTCTGACCCATTCATATTCTTTCCTCTGTTTGATCATGGCCTTGAAGATACCCTGATGGCAGGAACAGCCACATATATAAATGACTCCTGATTAATCAGATATGGTATCATCTCCTTGGATTTGTCCTCCAACTCACTTCTGCTCTTCTCAGATGTGTAAGAAGAATCATCATCAAACTCAGCAGAGCAGCATGGAGGTGTATATTGAATACCAGACATGGTACTAAGCTATCGATATGCTGTGGTAACAGCCTACCCAAGAGCCATTTCCTCCTTTTTTTTGCTCAAAGTAACTCAGAGGGAGCAATGTGCCAGCAACATAGAAGGAAGGATGGTTGGTCTATGACAATCATGGTGGCTCCTTTCCCCTTTGTCAGGGAAAAGCATCTAGAGACAATGCCAAGGGTGACACAGTACAAGAATATAAGGGATGCATCAGTCCCAGATGATGTCTGAGAACCAACTCATCTCAGGCACTGCCTCATCTGAACTCCCTGTTCAAGTTTAAGCCACTGTTATTTGTAACCAGGAATGTCCTATTATTCTAATGCATGTGCATTGTGGCCTTTAATTCTAGTAATCTCATGAGGGAGACTTTTTTTTTTCAACATATGCTTTCATTTTTCAATTATAGTTGACATACAATATTATATAAGTTTCAGGTGTACAACATAGTGCTTAGGCATTTATATGACTTACCAAGTGATCACCCCAATAAACATAGTACCCATCTGACACCATACCTAGTTATTACAATATTGATTCTATTCCTTACATTGTACTTTACACCCCTATGACAATTTTGAAACTATCAACTTGTGCTTCTTAATCCCTTCTTCAACTTCACACATTCCCCCAGCCTGGCAACTCTGATAGCTGCCATCCTCCCATTGGCAACTATCAAAATGTTCTCTGTATCTTTGAGTTTGTTTTTGTTTGTTCATTTACATTGTTCTTTACATTCGATGTATTAGTGAAATCGTATGATATTTGTCTTTCTCTGACTTATTACACTTAGTATAATACTCTCTAGGTCCATGCAAGTTGTTGCAGATAGCAAGATTTCATTCTTTTCTATGGCTGAGTAATCGTTCATTATATATATGCACCACTTCTTTATCCATTCATCCATTGATAAACACTTAGGTTGCTTCCATATCTTGGCCATTGTAAATAATGCTGTAATAAACATATGGAGGCACATGTCTTTTCTAAATAGTGTTTTGGGTTTCTTCAGATAAATACCCAGAAGCAGAATTACTGGGTCCTTCTTTGTGTCTTGTAATAGCCTTTGTTTTAAAGTCTATTTTGTCTGTTATAAGGCTGTCCCAGTTGTTTTTTGTTTTTGTTTTTTCTTTCATTTCTATTTCATAAAACATCTTTTTCCATCCCTTTGTTTTTCAGTCTGTGTGTATCTTTTGATCTGAAGTGAGTCTCTTGTCTTGAAGTGAGCATGTCTAACAGTTTTGTTTTCTTATCCATTCAGCCACCCTATGTTTCTTGACTGGAGCATTTAATCCATTTACTTTTAAAGTAATTGTTGATAAATATGTAGTTATTGCCATTGTATTATTCATGTTTTTTATATTTTCTTCTTCTTAAAGAAGTCCCTTTAACATTTCTTATAATACTGGTTTGGTGGTAATGAACTCCTATAGCATTTTCTTGTCCAGGAAGCTCCTTATCTGTCCTTCAATCCTAAATGATAGCTTTGCTGGGCAAATAATCTTGGTTGTAGGTCCTTGCTTTTCATCACTTTGAATATTTTGTGCCAATGCCCTCTGTCTTACAAAGTTCTTTAGAGAAATCAGCTGACGGTCTTGTGGGAGCTCCCTTGTAGGTAATGAACTGCTTTTCTCTTGCTGCTTTTAAGATTTTCTCTGCCTTTAACCTTTGAAATTTCAATTATGATGTGTCTTGGTGTGGGCCTCTTTGTGTTCATCTTGTTTGGGACTCTGTATTTCCTGGGCTTGTATGTCTGTTTCCTTTGCCAGGTAGGCTAGGTCTCCATCATTATTTCTTCAAATAAACTCTCAATTCCTTGCTCCCTCTCTTAGCCTTCTGGTACCCCTATGATGTGAATGTTGGTATGCTTGATGTCCCAAAGGCCCCTTAAACTATCCTCATTTTTCTGGATTCATTTTTCTTTTTGTTGTTCTGATGGGGTGTTTTCTGCTGCCTTATCTTCCAAATCACTGATTCAATCCTCTATTTAATCTAACCTACTGTTGATTCTCTCTAATGTATTCTTTATTTCAGTTACTTTACTCTTAATTTCTGACTGGTTCTTTTTCATGATTTCTATCTCCATTTTTATGTTTTATGTCTCTTTGTTGAAGTTCTCCCTGAGATTACTGAGCATCCTTATAACCAGTATTTTGAACTCTGCATCTAGTGGATTGCTTGTCTCCATTTTGTTTAGTCCTTTCCCTGGAGCTTGGTTCTGTGCTTTCATTTGGGACATGTTTCTTTGTTTCCCCATCCTGGCTGCCTCCCTGTGTTTGTTTCTATGTATTAGGCAGACCTACTATGTCTCCTGGTCTTGGTAGAGCGGCCTTATGTAGTAGGTGTCCTGTGGGGGACAGTGGCACAGTCTGAGGGAAACATTATTATTATCCGTATCTTTCAACTGAGGCTTAGAAAAGTTAAGTAACTTGCCATGGGTCACATAGCTAGTGGCAGAGCCAGAGTTGAAATCCAGGGCTATCCAACTCCAAAAGCTTGTGCTCTTAAGCACTAAACTACACATTTCTCCATGGTGTTCACCTGATGCCTGACCCTGGACAACACCAGCTCCACTTCAGCCACACAAAATGAGATTTAGCATCATGCCCATGCTCAAAGCATCTGACCCTCTTCACATACCCACTTCAATCTTGTAACTCCCATCACAGCATTGGCTAATTGCCATGGTCTCACCTAGCTACACACCTGGGACAAGACATGCTGATCCAAGGTCAGGGGCTTTTGGCTCCCTGCCCTGTTTCTATAGTCATTGCTGCGTGAGAAAGCCAGAGGCATGGATTATAGCCTAAAGCAGATTCCTAGAGACTACTGCTCCACACTCTGCCAAGGCAACAGAGCTGCACAGACAGACTATCCTACAAGAAACAAAGCAGCCCTCCTTCCTCTTGAATATATTCCTACTACACAGCAATGGTATATCAGGCTTTATTCTGTGAAATGAAAAAGCAAATGGAAGAAAAATACATATAGGGATGTCTCCTTATTGAAAAACAAAGTTTGAACATGCAAAGAAAGCTCTACAGAAGAAAAATTAAACTGTTAATGATCACTCCTGTGGAGCAGAATTAAGAGCAGGGTGGTGGGTATCATATGGTTTTTATTTTTATTGTTTTTTGAGGGCAGTGACACTGGCCCTCGTATGTGGGACCGAACCAGGGCCGCTGGCTTCCCAAGCTAGTGCTTAACCACCGCGCCACTCAGCTGGCCCTCATATGATTTTAAATAGCTTGTACCTTTCATATTTTGTTATTCAGTAGTAGTTTTATTACATTTTATGTAATTTCCATAGGGAATGCATTATAATAAGTTTTAGATGTTCCATCATATAAAGCTAAAATAAAAACAACCCATATCATATTAATTTTCACCCCTACCTTCACATCGTTCCTTAGAATTTCTGTCCTTATAACTTCTTGTATGTGTTTTCTTTTTTTTTTTAATTTTGTGAATCAGGCAAGTATCTTTCATAATTAAAGAAAAAAATATATCCATTGAATTTCATAATAAAGCTATACCAAAATAGCATGGAACACTCATGAAACTCTGCCCAAAAAGGCTTCATTTAATGAGCAAGAGGGAAGGCCCTCACTGTGGGATTCAAATGCAGTTTTAAGAAGCAGACCCACAGAATTTTATGATGGTGATATGTCCACCATGACGGTAAAACACATCTACCCAGCTGTGTTTGCTTTCCATCAGAAAGGGCATGCCCTTAATCCTCCCTGTGAAGGGTTTATGGTCCTACCATCTCTGTAAATTACCTCCACTCCTTCATGCTTGCCAGAGCTCCCTCAGACCCAGGACACATGTAAATTTAACATGAGAGCGAGACACGGTTCACCTTCTGCTGTGAATCAGACCAGGAAATTACCACAAACCTTTTCTAGATTAACTGCCTTCCTCAAGAAAAGAATACTCTACAAAAAGTTCAAAGCAGAAATGCTAGAATTACTTCATCTTTCCTTGTGCTTGATATTTACAAAGCCACTGAAATTTAAAACACACATTCCCATGCAGATTCTCATTTGATCTTCACAATAACCCTGTACAAGTAGACTGGGTAGAGATGATGCCCATTTTGTGCAGATGAGGAGACTGAGGCAAAGAACACAGAGACTTAACTAATGAAATCATCTAAAAGGCTAGGGTCACAGTCCAGAAGCCACAAATACAGACTACTAGATCAGAACTCTTCCATTCACTCATTGATTCATGCAGGTATTCACAATCTGTACCGACTACCTATTATATCTAAGATATACATCAGTGATGTAATGGTGAGATCTCAAGGTGCTTACAGAAAGCGTGGGAAAGACAGATATCAACCAAATGATCAAAAACTCCTTTTGTCCTGAAAAATAAGGATAAGTACAAGGAACTTGATAGTCTAGAAGTGGCATGTACAGAGATCCTTTGGCTTAAATGAACATGGTATATTTTTAAAACGAAAAGAACTTGAGGTTAGAGAAATGGGAAAACTAATGCAAGAGGAAATTGAAACAAGAAACACAGGCCAGACTATGCAAAAACTGTGTAAGCTATATTAAGCATTGTGATCTTTAGCCTAAAACTAGTAGGAGGCCATTAAATGAGCTTATGTGTGTGTTGGGGTGGGAAGGGAATTGGCAATCAGATTTGCAGTGTGAAGTCCTTATGTATCACCTCAGTGTCCATGAAAAATTGCTGTCCATAAAAATTACTCAGAATTCAATGTCCTCACCTACTTCCTGCATTTTGCTCTCTTATTAGCTCTTACAGGCTTGAGGACGTAACTAATTAGCTACCAATAAAAAAAGCAATAACGACAAATGGCCTCCTAAATGGGGTTCCCCAACACCCAACCTTTTATTTCACCACCAGTAGTTTTTAATGTGACCTTGTAATTGCAAAGTCACCTTAAAGAACACAGAGAGTTTACCACCTTGAAACAGTGAATATCAAAATTTATATTGGAACACTGTAAAACCACCCATGTAACACTGAAGACCAGTGTAATGCATCTATTTCACATTTGAAGAAATAGCCAAATGGCTCATTTGCAGTCAATTGTGACTTAAGCTTAGGTCAGTAGCCATTACACATCAGCACAGAGGCACATGCAGTGCATACAAATCATGTGAGGATGATGAGCCATCCGAAGGCCTGCCCTAATATTATCTCTGTGGTATTGAGATCATGAGCCTGTCCATCAACACCCTAGCTGCTAGGAAGGAAGGAATGTCCTTAAATCTAAAAATAACACCACATAAGCCTTCTAGAGTCTAAAGACTAACATTGGTTAAAATTTATAACAAGATTGATTTTGGTCCAATAAGGAAGTAGCCCTGTGAGGTGACCAGCACCCCCTGGTACAGAAAGTAATATATCGAACATGGTTTTTGTCTCAGTTTATAAATGGGATACTTTATACTTCTTTAATGAGAAATTGGAAGTGTTATCTTGTCACAAGGCAGTGTTAGAAAGATGAAGGAGGAGGAAGAAGAGGGGGAGGGAAGGAGAAAAGAAGATGGAGAGACTAGTAGAGAATAAGCTCCCTGAAAAAGGAATAAAGAAGGACTTCTAGACTCTGGGTCTAGTCTGCCACTGACTTAGGGTGTGCCCCTGGATGAGTCACTTCTCTTTTCAGCCATCCTTAACCATAAGAAGCTAGAACATCCACCTCAGAGAGCTATAGTAAAGATCAAGTGAATATATAAATCATCTCTAAAGACATACAAAACACTAATCTCAACTCAGTAACAACTGAGCAAAAGGTCTGAGTTTCCACTGCAGGGTGCTGGGTCTCTGAGGTCAAAATGTCAAAAAATTCAAGAAATTCCCAAGTTCCTTCCTTGTTTGCACTTCAAAGACAGCATCAGACCTGGAGAGCAGGTATTCGCAAAAGTACACTGAGCGACTGAGAGAATAGTGCTGTGCTGAGGACATACCAGGATAAATCACAGCCTGGGGCTGTTTACCTCCAGTGGAAATAAAATCCCATTCTGGGTACTATAGGCATTCCAAGTGTCCCAAGGAAATAGCTGATGGCCCCAACTCCAAGCCTGTAAGTTCCTATGTGTGAAATTGGCTGTCAGGGAAGTGATACCCTCAGACTAATAGACTCTAATGAGTAGGGATGCAGCATGACATTCCTCAGGAAGAGTTAGAGACAGGATCACACAGACCCTGTGCAGCGAAGGGGAATTATTTCTACTCTAATTGCCCAGGAACAACCGCAGGTGAGGCCCCAGGCCTATTAACCAGCTGGTGTAGTGGCTCAGGAACTCCTGCTGGGAGAAGCACTCAAAAGAAGTTAAGAGGGATGAGCAGAGGGACAAAAGTCAAATTAGAGGTTAGAGCAGGGAAAAGATTGCACAGAAACCTTTTTCTGCCAAGCCTCACACCCCACGGCTACCTAACTCCCTAAAAGAAAAGTAGCCAAACAGGAATGGCTATAAATCTGTTTCTTTGCATCCAACTGTTCTGGTTGCTATTATTTATAACATTAATTTAATTAAAGTTTCCAGAGAGATAGATTAATTTCTTTAAGGTAGTGTGGAAAATCAGTTATTTTCAATGACAACATCAGCACCCTGGGTCTAACTAGAAAGCTAATGCATATTTGGAATTCTTTTCTTTTTTCAATTAAAAAGTCCTCATGACTCATGCATTTTTTATTCCCAAGTGCTCATTTCTAACGAGTGGGGCATAAAAGGAACAGAGACAACTAATATATAAATGTACATTTTTTAAAACATAAGTTGTTTCCATAACATGTATTGTTCTGGTTTTACTTTTTATTTTCATGCCTTGCTTTCCTTTAAAAAAAAATAATAACCATGCATATCCATCAAAAAAGACAAACTGAAATTATAACAATAAAATTGCGAACATCGATACTGTTCCTACAGAAAAAATATTTATTTCTCTTGCAGCCAATTTCCCTTTCCATTCATCCTATATAGACCCATGTCTATGCAATACCGTACAACTCAAAATGTGTCTGAAGGCATGTAGATGAAATCACCAGGAGTTGGAAATGAAGTTATTTTTCTCTCTATTCTAATATATCTTGGGTCCCATGTATGCAATAAAGTGCCTTCTTGTTAATCTATTCATGGCTTCAGGTAACCAACAAACTCCCAGATAAAGGGAAAATTGTACTGTATTTCTTTTTAGCCCTTTCCATTTGCAACTTTGAAAGCCTGAGAATATAGGTTGATGGGGTGAAATGCAGGCCACTCTCTCATCATCCACTTCAATTAATCCTTTCACCTCCTACCTCTCTCTGCCATTGAGGCCACAGTTGATCCAAATCATATTTAGACCCACCAGGGAACAAGAGGAAAAGATAAAGGTTTTGAAAAAGACAAAATTAAAAATAGGTCTGCTACTGATGTCATTAGAATACAGGGAAAAGGTAAACTTGGAACCCACCTCATGAGATTGGAATGAATAAGCCACAGGGCACACAGCATGGGTAGAAGTGGAGAGAGGGCTCAGTAGAATGAGACATCCAACACTGGAATGTCGACGTTGCCTTAACAATTAAGCAGCCACCCTCTACTTTGCCAAAGAATCTACAAATTTGAATGTAGATCTTTAGAGATTTAAATAATGGGAGAGAATGAATCTACAGTTTGGCAGCAAAGTCCCCCCCGTCCGCCTCCACACCCATTCAAAGAATGTGTGATGCTTTTCAACAGCACAACTGTCCATCACCTGCTGGCTACAGTACACTGCTCTATTGTGTGTGTACCCAAACTATCAAGGTCTCCATGGCCAGGGGCTGCATGATAGTCCCACCCTGCCCTCAAAGGCTGTCCACTGTCACATGTCTGGGGCAGAGAACACCAAAAGAAATAAAGAGCACAAGGTGGAGAGAACAAGACGCCAACATCCCTTAGCATCCAAAAATGCATATTTGGCATCTACTCCAGCAAGGAAGGAGGCAAGTGAGAAAAAACGAGATGGCCATTTAGGCTAAGTGGTCTTTGCTCACCAGCATCATATTGCACTGTCTACCCACCTATCAATTGCAAAGCCCCCGCTGGTCTATTGCAGAAGTGGCCCTGTGAAGATGGCAGGCGGAGTTGCTCTCCAGGGTCCTGAAGGCAAAAAAAAACAAAAAAAAAAAACACGAAAACACCATGCCCTGCTTAAGCACTGAGATGAGACAGAATCAGAGAGAGATACCCAAAGGTCTGAGTTGGAAGGAAACATAGAATTCATCTAGTCCTAACCCCTCATTGTATATCTAGGGAGTTAAGGCCCAGAGACAGTAAATGAAGTTCCTGGGGATGTAGAAATGTAACAATTTCTTTCAGTTCAAATTTTTAGTCCAGAACATCTTTGTGCTAAAAAGCCAGATTTTCAAAGTAGAGAAGCCAATGGTCTATATGTTCTTTAGGCAATGCAGGAAATTATAACAAATAAATTTCCTCACTCAGTAAAACTTTACCTAGCTCCTCCTCCCTTCATAAATGCTGTGATAATTCTGGCTCATGAGTTGGGGAGGAGGGATTGAATTTCTGAACGTCCTCTCTCACAAGAATAGAAAGGGAAAGAGACCATGCCGCATTCTCAAGGATTTGCCAGGATCAACCAAAGATCTTGTCACATTGGAGGAGGTATTTCCTTCCCCACTCGACTTCAGTTACATGTTTTTAAAGGGACTCTGTTGGCATAAAAACTGTGCATCATTGTGCCACACTAAGGACTATAGCCAAACTACTGGAAAACCTTGCCCAGAATTTGGCAGACAGAATAACTTCAGAAACCTGACTGACCTCAAACCCTGTATTGCACATTGGATCCACATTACACAGTAGGTTCTGATGCATGAGACATAAGCCATTGTTTTTATACAGGTGAAAATGTGACTAAATTGTACTCATTTTCAGGATGATATTTTAACATTTTTTTTCTATGTGATGGTATGTCTATAGTGCTTTATGATGCTATATGTTAATATAGTAGCTTGAAATTTTCCGAGGATTTTACACTCTTTTGCTATATTCCTACAACCATATGGTGGAAGAGTTAGTATTATTCCCATTTTACAGATGCAAGCACAGCTCCTGGCAATAGGAATAAATGAATGAATGAATGAATGAATGAATGAATGAATGAAGCAAATAAGAATTTTCAAAGAATCTAAGACATGGATTCCCTGATTTCACACTCCTGCGTCATTTCATATAAATCACATTTTATAAATGACAAAGCTGAGACAAAGATCCAGCATTCAGTTCAGTCTAGGTAAAATCACAGAGCTCACATGCCTGGTCGCATAGAGAACAGCTCTTCCTTCCCTTTCTATACCTCCTTCTCTGTCTCTCCCTGCAGGCTTTTCCTCACTGTCATCTTGACACCACTCACCTATACACACTCTTCTCTCACTGGCACTGTGATTGGCTTTGTAATACTTTACAAGAGGAACCTCATTCCAAGCCCAATTCTCATGTGACTGGTACAGAATCAAATCATACAGTGGCCAAAGTGGAAAGCTGCAGAAATTGTCACGTATGTTGACCTGGGGTGATAAGACATTAAGAGGCTACCCCACATGCCTGGGAGCTCTCCCTCCTGTGATCTCCCAGACCTGATTGTCTCTACCCAGAATCCAGCAATCCATCACGTATTGTCTTATGACATCTTTTGTACTGCTACCTTGTACTGTTACTTAAATTCACATGTAGGTATGTCCTACTTCCCTAATGCGCTTGTCATCTCTTCCTGGACAGAGGATCTGGAGCTGCTGGGTTTGTTAGGCATGAGGCATATGCTGGCTTCCCAATTTATTTTAGTTAATTTTGATGAGTTTCGTGCATGTGTTCCAGTTTGTGGAGTGAATAATATATTAGTCGGGCAAAAGGAGACCGAGAATCTCAGCCTGGCTCTCTGGGAAGCCATAGTCTTTGATAGTCATCTCTTAATGTCCCTCTCCTGACTGGAAGCAAAAATGTTCATATAAAATCAATGTAGTACTTATACATGTAGCTTAACTACCTTAAGGATTGTGAGGCTTAGTAAGATGATGTTTGTAAATACTTTAGGCACTATCCTATGCATATCACCCTATGTCATTATGAAAACTGAGAGATATAAACAGATGTTCACATCTTGAAGTTACTCTGAAATATTAGACAGAAACCTTGAATTACTGACATGTTCAGTGATTTATACTAAGTTGATTTTTCTGCTTCCGCATGCTTGTCAAGATCAGTGGTATGCAAAGGTTGAATGCACTGAATGCAGTGAATGAATAGCATGTGTTAAAAGTAAAATCTAAATGATTATTTCTAGACTATAATAATTGAGTTAACTTCCTCTTAGAGTGACTATTGAGTCAGAAATGAGTGCATATGCATGTGTGTGTGTGTTGTGCACACTTGTACAAGTCTGAACAAATGAGGTGAGAGTTCAGAGCTCTGTTGCAATGTGACTGTAAGAGATCATTGTTTTTCCAGCTGTAAGCCAAGAAGGGGGGACACCTTAGAGGGGGGACACCTGCGTACTGCACAATGTTCTGGCCGAAGGCAAGGTGAATGTACTACTTGATTAGAAAACACGTTTGAGTCCGTCCCTTAGCTGTTGAGAAGCTCAGCCCCACTGTCACTTCCAGACCAAGATGCTGGAAGTGACTATTTGTAGTTCTCTCCACTGCTCGGCTGCTATGATGAGTTGTCAAATTAGCCTGCTCACAGAGCTCAGGCCAAGTCCAGGCTTTCTCTGACAACCAGGGATGAGGGCCTATCACTGCAGAGGGCCTTAGCGGTTTCAGAATTTTTAAAAAATGACTGAATGAATAAGCCATGCACTTTGTGATGGCAAGGACTCTCATTTCTTTGTATCCTCCACAGCTTGGCAGAGACAGTGGGTCCAATACATTCATTTGATGGGTTGATAGGCAATTAAAAGCTACGAAATAAAGAAAAGAAAATCCGTTTTCATGGTGAGTGAGAAAGAACACTTATGTATTAAATCCCATATGTCAGTGGATTCGTGGCTTTGATTAATGGGGAAGGGCTGCAGGGTAAGCTGAGAATGAAGCAGGAGAATCTGAGGAAGATGAGTTCAGGCCTCATTCTCAGCTTTGTTGGCAACTATTAATATAAAGGCAGCTAGAGAAAAACCCAAGGCAATGGAGATAATCTATATGGCCCCCAACTGAATGATTCCTTTTTTATTTCTAGCTTGAGGTAATCTGCTACCCACATTTTGGAAGCTTCTAACTAGACCCAGCTAAACAGCTGAAGCAGGGAGAAAGGCATAAGTCTCCATAGCAAGCAGAAAGTGTTAAACTACCGACTAAAACAGCACTCACGTTTCTCATGATAATTTGCATAGTTAGATCTGAAAAGGCTCTGTTTCTCAATTCTAACCTAAAAAAGGTAGAAAATCCTGCCACAGTTCTTCAGGGCAAAGGAATCACCTGGAAAATCTTGTCTTCCTGTTTTCAAATGTTGTTATGGTCCTTGAGCCCTCTGTAGCCTCTCTCCCCTGGGAAAACTCTCTGGTGTGGTTTGTCCTGGGAAGTACATGAATTACAGAGGTGCTATGGAGGGATGAGATGACTATTTGGAAGTTAGATCCCAGTTCAAAGTTTTGGCTCCATGTTTATTACATTATGTGATGGAGACCAAGTTACTTACCTTCCCTGAACCTTTCTAATTCCAAATCTGTACAATGGGTCTAACACAATTGTCCCCACATGGCTATCCTAAGGAATATCATGCTTAGCACATTTCCTGGCCTGTAGTAGGCAAATAGGCGCCCAGTAAATACAGGTCCTTATCTCAATGCCAACACAAGGGATTCGGTTAGTAAGAGTCCACATCTTAACAGCACCTCCAAATGTCAGCAAAACTCGAGAGGAGAAAACCGCTCACACTGCACCAGCCTCCTGCCTTCCCTCATGCTCCAAGCCCAGGGCCACTGGTTCCCACTGTTGAGCTGAACAGCCTAGCATAGCAGCTAGAGCAAGGCACACAGGAGGGAGACTTGGGTCCAAATCCTAGCACTGCCACACTGCCACATAACAGCAGGGTTGCAGACACATCCATAATGTAACCTCGGCTCCATCATTTTAAAATGAGAAACATAACAGCAAAAGTGTGAGATGAATTCATCTATGTGAAATGTTTAATGAGCACACTGCCTAGCACAGTCAAAACTCAACAAATGTTATCAATCATATCACCATGTATCATTTAAGCCCCAGAACTCCAGTGGTGACAGGTTGAGAAAAATAACTTTAAAGGTCAAAGGACTCAAAAAGTAAGGATCTCATGATGGTATGAAATAAGCAGCTTAGAGAGTAAAAAATCAGCTTCAGTGACATTCACTCTCTGAGAGGGTGGCCTAGATAAGACGTAGTAAGCCAGCATCTTGATAAGCGGACCAGAGCTCTCGCCGCTCTAAAATCAGCTAGTGCTGGTTAGGAAGAAATTTGTGAAGAAAATAAGTTTATTTTATGCATTAGACCTTTCTCTCCTCCTTACTGGGGCTCTGCGTCGGGTACTTAGTTTTCCAGGGTCCCCCATTTATTTACTGCAGTCCAGCCTCTCCGCCAGCGTTCTCCACCTCTTTCTACACCAATGGTTTTGAAATGCCGGTGCATGCCCCTAGTCTAGACTGCCTGCATTAAAACGCAGGGAGAGCTGGCTAAAAATATAGCTTCTCAGGTTCCAGCCCTCAGGGTCTGATCCAGTAGGTCAGCGACGGGGCCTGGTTACCCATGTATTTTCTTATTGAGTTCCCAAAAATTCTTAAGTATCGTGAGATTCGGCATATGTTTCTAGACTTTCCCTACACTGAAACCAAAATTTACCTCTCCTGTAGCCCAGTCATCCCAGGCCTTTCTTTCCCCTGACCTAGCTAAAAAATCTCATTTGTGTTGGAGTCCATGAATCAGCAACTGGCAACAACTGTATTTTTTCCCTTTAAGATCTTACACAAAGGACAACATGTTATGCCATATACGAAAGTATGAAAACATTTCAAGAGAAGGGAAGGAATATTTAGAATCTCCTCAGCCCATTCTTTATAAATGGGCTGACCCTAAAGAGTATGGTGGACTCCAGCTCTCCCACCCTCTCCCCCGCCCCACTTTCCAGGTAGAGAGGTGGATATAGCCAAGGACACACAGTGGATGAAAGGCTGGAGATGAAGACGCACCACACACATGCAGAATAAATAATAACAACCACCACGTATTGAACACCAAAAGCCAAGCATCACCCTAAGCACTGTACATGGATGATCTCATTTAACCTTCCCATCTATGAGTATGTATTAGTATTATTATTCCGAGTTTACAAATTTAAAAACTGAAATGCAAAGACATTAACTTACCCAAATTCACACAGCTCACAAGTGGCTGAAGATGGGAGATGAGAATATCTCATAAGGACCAGAGAATTTGTGAAGACATGAAACCTTAGATTAGCGGAGACATAGCATTTCTCCTCTTCCTCTCTTGAGGGGAAAAAGATCAAACTTTTGGAAGGAGTAAGCAAGAAAACTGTATAGCAAGAAAGCAGTAGTGTCTCTAGGACTTGTCAGGTGGGAATTGCTATACCAGGGCTTTGAGCCAGCTTTCTGGCACCTGGCATAGGAGGCCATGCCAGGCCCTTCCTCTGCTCTCCCATTGGAGCAGGATCTGGGATGAGTGAGTGGGGAGGAGGAATAAACCAGCGTGCTACCTGACAGCCTTTAGTTCTAGAGAGCTGAAAAAGATGATGAGCTCTTGATGGTGGAAATGGAGACAGCAGCTTGAAGGCTGGCTTTATTCAAGCTGCCAAGCCCAGGACTGCAGGGTAAAAAACCAGTGGTTTCCATGGAAACTTTGTCTATGCACTCATATTATATCTGGACAATTTTCAGAAAGTCCCTTACATAGATGACATCAAAATGGACCAAGACTCACTTCCACACAGAGGAGCTTCCCTAAACCTCACACTAGTTTCTACTCTCAGCCTTTCCAGATCCTCTTCTAAAAGTCTACAGAGCTGGGGCAGCAAACACATTCAATATCTCATCAGAAATGTGGTCTGGAGCTCACTGACCTTGTATTATCCCTCCTTCTGTTGGGTTCAAGTCCTGTGGCTAAACAGTCATTTTAACTTTGATGGTATCATTAATGACAACAAACAATTCATGGGCACTGCTTGCAATGCAAAAATGTCTCTATAATAGGACTCAGGTCGCTATCCATAAGGGTTTTCAGTGGGTTCTGGAGAGATCAAAGCATTTCCCCCGACCACAATTATCCAGCTGCCCAGTCATAAATGACCCACTAGAGACCAATAGTCTCCTTTCTTCAGCTGGCAGTAAACCTGACTCCAATGACAGATGTGATGGACAATCTCTCTTTCACAGCCCAACCCCACACCCTGCTGTGGAACCCCTCAGACCTCACAAATATGCCTGCTATCCTCTAACAAGCTAGAAGGCATGTTCCTCTGCAGAGAATGGACAGTATTAATTCCAAAAGACTCAAAGAACAGCCTCTTTAAAAGCCTCCATTTGGAAAAGATATTTAAGCAAAGCTGTGCCTGATGAAGTGAAATAGAATTAGCCGCTTCAGCAGCACAGGCTTCTCAGATTCATTCTAAGGTAGACTGGCTTATTCACTTCCAAGGGGAACGAACTCAACAACAATATATCACAGTTAACTGTGATCACAGCTCCATGGAATTTCAGACAGTGCCTGGAGTACACCGAGGCGCACTTAATATTCCCCACTCTGTAATCAACCTTTTGTACATTTGTTCCTAATCACAGGATACTGTTTCATCTTAATGAACTGTTTTCTTAGAGTATTACAGTGGGTCATTTCAGCATGCCTAATGGCCCATTTGGTAGGTTAAATTACAATTAGGGTCCCTTGGTTTTTGTTTCCCAGCAAGGCTTAAGAAGGATTTGATGTTTCCCTCTTCCCATGGCTCAAGTTCAAGGACAAGTATGAAAGACCAAAGGCCAAGACATACCTGTTACAGTCGACGTGGAGGAGGAGATGAGAGGCGCTAACGGACAGTGCGACCTTGTGCCACTGTCCATCTGCCATCCGGTACGGAAGGGCCTCTGTCCTGGGCTTCCCGTTGTGTATATAATGATACCGAATCTCATCCCTCAGACCACTGCTCTCCAGTTCAAAATAGCTGTATGGAAAGCAACAAAAATTTTATTTTCCTTCTGGACATCACAGCCATCATCAATCCTCACTACATTCTAGCTTACCACCAGGTTTCTCAAAATCTAAAATTAGCCAAACATGACACAAAGAGCTACGATCCAAAATCAATCATACCGTATGGAACCCAATTCACAGATGGTCTGGGGGCCCTCATGGTGACACTTTGAGCCTCTGAAATGGAGATTGATTGATTGATCCACTGTGAGGTGACCAGCCACACACTAATTAACAACACTCAGTGTAGTTGCCTCTTAAATACTTAGAAGTACAGTTCAGAATCCTCTTTTTTTTTTTTTTTTTTTTAAAGATTTTATTGGGGAATTGGCGGAGGGGAACAGCGTTGGGGAATCGGGGAAGGGGAACAGACAAGTTGCCGTCTTCTTGTTCTTCAGTTTTTAGTTGCGGAGGATGTTGCGTCACTGTTGGTATCGTCATTGTGCTCTTCCCGGATGAGGCAGATCGGTCGCTGGCCTCTGGATGTCGCTCATCGCGGCTATTGGCAGCTCACGCTTGGCTGCCAGCCGCTCACGCTGGCTGCGGGCCACTCACTGTAGCCCACAGCAGCCCACTGCAGCAGGGGCTGCAGCCCACACCATCACCGGGGCTCGCACAGCCCAGCTCCAGGTGGAGCTGTTGTTAGCTGTAGAGGGCAGTGTCACTGGCCCTCATATGTGGGATCCGAACCGGGGCCGCTGGCATCCCAAAACCAGCGCTTAACCAATGCGCCACTCGGCCGGCCCCAGAATCCTCTTTTTATAGTCTAAAAAAGACCACTTGTGTGGAATGGACTTACTAATGTTTATTTTTTTATTACTGCCATTGTTACTTTTCCAAGAATTACAAACAGAAGTCATGTCAGAAATCAGAGATTGAAATAAATGATCAGAATGAAGAGGTTAGTAAGGTTTTTTTGTGTTTGTTTCTTTTTTTTTACTTCCGTTTGCATAAAAAGTTGTAAGTGAACCACTATTCCTAGATAATGAGTAAGGAAGAAAAGGTTAAAGCTGCTCACATATGGACTAGCATTTCAAATTATCATGGAATAAGCCATGTAATTGAGTTTTTTCATTCCCCAGATTATCATATTGGCCAGATCCATGAAAAGCTCTTAGCACCACCACTGCAGTCTGCACTTCAGTCATCAAATGCATCGGGCAACTCTGGTACACCCCTCAGACACACACTGGGGACAATATGTTCATGGTAGGGCAGAACTATGTAGTCTGTCTCCTATGCCTCTTTCTGAAACATGTCATCATCATTGCCATCAAAACTGGACCTGATCTCACTGCCAGGCATTGAACGAGATATTTAATATATGCTACCTAATTTATCACCCCCCAAAATGCACAAGACTGATATTACCCCTTTTAAAATATTGAAAAACTGAGATTCTAGAATTAAATAACATACCCAACTCAGGATTGAAATGTGAATCTCAATTTGACACACTATATGCTTTCTACCAGTTTGCCTGCCCATCTCAGAGGCACAGTAAAGTAGTAAAAACGGCTTTAACTGGCACTATCTCCGAGCAACTCATTTACACAGATAATTCAAAAAGTGCTCATCTAAACAGGTAACCAGGTTCAATCCCTAGACTTGGAAGGTCCTACTGCTTCTCCTCTAATTCGCTGAGTTGGCCTAACCCAACCAGCCAGATCGTATGTAATCTAAAACACAAAATGCATCTTCTATGAGAACTGAAATGAATATATCATGAAACTTAGCCTGTATCGTACATGACTCCCAGATCTTATTTCAGAGAAAAATGCATATTGCTTGCTCATCTGTCACAGGGATCTTCCCAAGAAAGTGGTGCAAGGGGAAGCAGAGTCAAGACCAGCCTCTGACCTACCTCATTTGCAAGAGGTAAATAATCAGGCCCAAGGTCATAAACTGAAGAGGTTACTTATACTATTGCAGCCGGTTCCTAGGCCCAGGTACATACTTATTAGTAATAATAAATATAATACATATTCCAAAAGACTGCAGAAGAAAAAATCCCTTAACACAGAAGATTCATTTTAAGGGAATCCTTCAAATTTCTTCTAAGCAGGTAGAACATTAGAAGAATCAAACAATCAGGAACTTAAAAGGTTAGAAGACCTTAAGATTATCTGGTCATTCATTAGTTTATTCAACATGTTACTGAACACACAGTGAAGGACTAAAAAAAGGATTTAAATATAGACCCTGTTCTCCAGATGCTTTGAGACTAGTGGAAAGGAAATAAAATATGTGTCCCTCCCATAAACAGCTAGATACTGGCCTGAGGGAAACAAACGGAAGGCAAGGGAAGCTATCATTTCATGAATGACTGTCATGTGCCAGGAATGGGCCAAGTGCTTTCATAAACATCATCTCGTTTAATTTCCCCAAGGTAGACAGTATTATCCCTATATTACAGATGAGTTCACCTACGACCAGAGATATTAAGTACCTTGCCCAAGATTATACAGTGCCTATATATAAAAGCAGCATGATTTTATATTTGAGACCTAACAAGGTTAAGACATCATGAGAAACCTCTCGATTATTTTAACCAATAAGTTACTGCTAGGGGAAGGAACATGACCTTGAAAGGACTTCAATAAATGACAATTAGAAACTCTCAGAGAGATCACCTGATGGAATCATTTTCAAAAAGGAGGCAGATACATCTAACTGATTTAATCATTCTGGGGTTATGGCCTCATTGAGTAAGTGCTCTATGTATTACAAACAGATCTCTTAAAGATCACTTTACAAAGCATTGGAGTAAGGGGGCACCTTGGCATAATCACAAGGATACAGAGATGAGAAAAGGAATTGGCCCTTTCGTTAGGCACCTAGACACTGGTGTCTTTGGGTAAAGTTTCTGACAGCATCATGTACATATTCAAAAAGTGCTGTACCTCAATCATTTTGGATGAAAGTCAGGATGATGTGGGGGTTTTTGTTGATAACTGTTGAATTGGTCCTAAGGATGACAAAGACACTGGATGGCTAAGTTATATCTGGATAAAATTGTTTCATGAGTGCTGGGATGGGAACAAGGCAATATTTCCTAAGTAACCCTTTGCTGAGAGAGTTGCAAGGCTGAATCCTGACAGCAACTTGGAGGAAATGGTCGTTTGGCCTGATGGCTTTTGGCTGCACCCTGGAGGGGAGACACAAGATTCACAGCAGAGCCTTGTTATTCAAAGTATGGTCCACAGACCAGTAGTATCATCACCATCACCTGGAGAAATTCAGATTCTGGGGCCCCCACCAAGGCCTACTTGAATCAGAATCTGCATTTTAATAAGACCTCCAGATGATTCACATGCACATTAAAGTTTAAGAAGCACTGCTGTGTAGTACACCAGGTGTTGCTTTCCTTCCTGGCCAGCTGGTCACGGGGAGGGAGGCAGAAGCTGGATGCTATGAGCAGTAAGAGCCCTGTGGTGCAGGCGGCAGGGAGTGGAAGGGCACTGGAAGCGATTGTAAGCAAGTGTCTAGTGAGCTCTCTGCCCTGACCAGTCCTCTCTCTTCAGGCTGTAAGTGCTTCCTGTTCCTCCCGGGATTCAGGGGAGGGGAAGCTGGGGAAGTGATAAAATCACTGGGCAGATTGTGTGAGCGGCATTGTCCCCTTAGCCTTGGACATCAGCCATGTGTGCTATTCCAGTGAACTAGCTCGGCTCCCAGAAAAGCCTATTCATCCTGCAAATGTTTGAAGACAGCAATGACATTCATTACTAAGATCTTTTCAGACGAAGCTTCCTCAGCATCTTCCTTTATATTCCTGTCCTGCACCTAGACTATGAGGCTCTCCTGGACAAGGTTTCTGCCTCACTCCTCTTTTCAGATCCTTTACCATATTGGCCCCCATGCTCTGGGTATGATGAAATAGATCGTGCGCCCCTTAAATACAGCTTCCACTTACAATGACTTTCCCACCAATTAACAGTGCAAGTGCTTTCACACAAAATGCTAGGAGGGTGGTGTTTCCCACCCTGTATTGACATAGCTAAGTTTTTTAAACCAAAGCCCTTGCTTAAGGCTAGGCAGTCCCTGTCCAGGATCCACGTGGTTGCCCACTGCTGGGATAACAAAGGGAAGGTGCCAAAACCACTAAGAAAATACCCTGTGCGCTCCGTCAGGTAGGGGCCTCAAGGACTATGTAAATGGGAAAACAAAAAAGGCAATGGCACAATTTTTAAGTAAATATGTAGTAATGCACAGAGCACTGGCCACAGGATACCGAGGCTTGATTTCCACTTTAACCATGCTACAAACCGTGAAACCTTTGGCACATATGTTCCTGCCTCTCTGTACCTCAGATTCTCCTCTCTGTTACATAAAGTGATCAGATCTGATCTGCATGCCCTAGGATTCCTTGGAAGGGCCTGAGCGTTTATGGCAATGAGGAAAGGATGGGAGAAGATTCACTCTCATCTGCTGTATACATTGGCGTTCCCATAAGATTTCATTTGAATAAAAGAGATCCACTTCCAAAAATTGTCTGAAATGACTGAACTAAATCATCTTTAAGGTCCTGCTCAGATCTAAATTCATATATCATTTTGCAAACTGAAAAATTTTAAAAGAAACTGAATAATTGGTTGGTCGCTTAGTTTCGTTCTACCCTTAACTTTTCTGACAACACTTAGGCTCCAGGCTCTTTGGTAGCCTGGAGAAGAGAGGATAGAGATGGCAGGTGTAACAAACAGCTAATAGTCACACCCTGCCCTTCTCCCTGGGCAGATACCAGGCTATACATGTATTTCTCAGTCCCCTTGAATCTAGGAAGGACTGCATCACTAGTTGTCACCAACAAAACATGGGTACAGATGATGTGTATGACCAAGGCTAGGCACTAAAGAGAGGGCGTCCCTTATCCATGCCAGTTGCAGAAGGTCCAATAGAGGGGATTCTGATGCCTCAGTGGGTGGTGGTATCATTAGATAGAATAAATGTGGGTTGTTACATGATTGTATGGAGCAGGGTCACCGTTCCTCACACAGACTAACATGGAACTGGAACTAAACAAAAATAAATCTTTAATAATAATAATCCACAGAGATTTAGAGGTTATTAGATTTTGCAGTTATTAGACAGTATACCTTGACTCATTAAAGAGAGGTACAGGAACACGAAACTGAGGAAAGGCAAAAACTGAGAAGTAACCATGGACCCCAAGCTACTGCTAGACTATAATAGAAAGAGATGCAGGAGGCATGAGTAGAGTCATCTCCTTTCCTGTATGTAACAGGTAACCTGTATTGTATGGCTTAATATTCTGTTGGGCAAATGGTGTTTTCCAAAAATACCATATTATCTCTGGTCTCACACACTCTTCTACAATGTAATCTTGACGTTCTTTCAATTGAAAGGTGAAATCTATATCCCTCCCTGGAACTTGGGTGGTCCTGTCAGCGCATTAAGGACAAAAGTAATGCTTGGTGACTTCTAAGACTGGGTGACAAAATATGATGCGCTTGCTATCTTGTTTGCCAGAACACTTGGGCTTGAAGTCCTGAGTCTCTGTGTAAGAAGCCTGACTACCTTGGCTACCACCACGCTGTCAGGAAGCCCAAACCATACTGGAGAGGCTGCCTATACATGCCCTGGTCAACAGCCCCAGCTGGTATCCCAGCCAACCACCAACATAAACACTAGACATATTAGTAAAAACACCTCCAGATGGTTTCCCCAGCTGTCCACTCTTCCCAGCTGGAATCAAAAACACTGTGGAATAGAGACTAGCCAGCCCTCTGGAATCTGTCCAAATTCCTGACCCACAGCTTCTGCAAGCATAATAAATTTGCGGATGGTTTGTTACACATCAGAACACGTTGGAACACTCTAACTTTATGTATCCAGGTTTTTATCTTTAAAAATGGAAACTATAATTTAGGTATGTCCCTACTAAATGCTTGAGGTTATTGGCCAAATGATCAAATCTCAAAGTGCCAATTTTCTGCTCACAGCCCCACAGACTTATCATACGTATTTTCTTCTAACACCAGAAATGGAATTCTGTCCCCCAAATGCAACTTCAACAACATCAATAAATCGTATCTTTTAAAATGCATGGATTTCAGAAGCTATTTTAAAAAATAAATACCAAAGAAATACATTGGTATCTGTGTCACTAATCCATTATTTTTCTTGTCTCAAATCCCAAACTTTTGGCCTCAAACTTCATGTTTACCAAAATGGAGGTGACCACCTCAGTGGTCGTTTTATAAATCAGAGTATCTTCCGTGGTTCCTAGCCCCAAATTATCTTCCAGTCTGCAGGGTTATTTGACTAAGTCAAAGGGAAGTTCTAATTTACCTGGACAAAATTCTACTGGTCCCAACATTATTTTCTTTACTCAGAGCAATATGGTGTAGTAGAAAGACAATAAACATCAGAAAAATAAGATGGGCTTCAGAGTCCAGCTAACTTGTGTCCAATCCTCGCCTCAGCCATTTAACCCCTACGTGAATGTGAACAAGAGACATCATTTCATTAAGCTTCCTTTTCCTCGAGTAGAAAATACCTACTTCACAGGTTTTTTTGGGAGAAAGAAATGACATAACATTTGTAAATCACCATATAATGTGCCTAGTGTCCACTAGTGATTGATTTTCTTCCTTATTTCTTTCCGCATCCATGGAAAGGATTAGCCTCACAGAGGTGTGATGCTGCCTTTTCTCAGAAAGAAGTATTCCTCTGCCCTCCCCTTTCCCTTGTTTAGACTTGACCTGGTGATTTTATTTGCAGCTGTAAACTTACATATTAGTTCTGTACTCAGCCCTCTTAGCAAACATCCAGCTAGAGATTAATGGTGACAGCAATTACCAACTGCCTCTGTTGTTGAAAATAAAACATTCACTGTTAAATGAAATGTAAAAATAAGGCTCTTTGCACCTATTCCAAACAGCTCCATTGCAATCTTGAAAAGCATGAGCCATTCTATCCTTCCTGAAGTTAAAGGCCAGGAGAAAAGAGCCAGGAGAAAAGACATAGAACCTTGGAAAGATAAGATAGAAAAAACATTTTAATTGGAAGAAATTTAAAATAAAAGCAACCGACATTGAGCTAGTTTACTAGCACAAAGGGGAGAATCAATCATTAGTTTTTGACTGCCAAGGCCTCCACATACAGTCGAATATAAATATTTAATAAGCAAACAAGCAGAAGGAAGGCAGCTTAGAATCACAGAACTGCATCTTATCTTAAGCCTGAAGTAGGACTCCAGATCTCCAGGAACTCAAAATTAAGACATTTCTAAATATCAAGATTTAACAAATAGGTACCAAAATAATAATAGTATTAGTCATTGTAGTTATGGCCAATAAACATATAGCAATTTCTACACTGCTTCCTAAGTTTTACTAAGGACTTAAAGAGAAGGAATATCATTGTTTCCAAACAAGAAATATAAAGTCTTCGGTTTTCTCAACTTTATTAATTTTATCCTTGGTTTAAAAACGAATTACCATATTTTGCCATGTATAATGCGCACCCACGTTTTTGGCCCAAACTTTCAGGGAAAAGTCTTTCATTTTAATTTTTTAATTCAAATTTTTATTTGTTTACATTTAGGTACTTGGTTTTTTTGTATTATAAAGGAATTTTAGCATTTATTTTTAAACATATTATGGTACAAGAACTTTTATGTAAAAAATAATTACAAAACACAAGAACAGATACAAAGTACAAGAAATTTTATGTACAGGTAACAAATTTACCTTATTTAGGTATCATAGGAGGCCAAGAACTCTTCGTTTTTGTAAGTTCATCTTAAATTCAACAAAACTAATTATCGTATTCCAGTGTATTATTTTGCATACGAATAGTGTTATTGATTTCTAAAGTTACACTTTTAACTCATAAGCATAAATAAAAGAATTATAAATATATATATATATATATATATACACAAAATTAGTACTACCCATGTATAACATGCATCCTTATTTTTCCCTCACAAATTTGGGCAAAAAAGTGTGCATTATACATGGCAAAATATGGTAATGTATCTTTAAGATGCTCAATGAAAAATTCCTTCCCATCCTGTATTCTGTCTTCCCAGAACCCAGTGTCCCGCACAGGCAACCACTATTAGTAGTTTCCTGTGTATCCTTGCAACATTTTGCTGATTAACTTTTTTGGAATAGTTTTAGATTTTCCTATTGTTTCCCTATTGTTAACATCTCACATTCATATGGAACAATTATCACAATTAATGAACCCATACTGATCCTTATTATTAACTAAAGTCAACACTTTAGTCAGGTTACCTTAGTTTTTACCTAACATCCTTCTTCTGTTCCATGATCCCATCCATCTAGGATATTACACTAGAGTCACCTGTGGGAGCTCATTTAACTCCTTTAGGCTATGACAGTTCAGACTTGCCTTGTTTCTTATGAATTTGAGAATTCTGAGAAGTATCGATGAGGTATTTTATAGAATTTTCCCCAATTGGGATTGGTCTAATGCTTTTCTCATGCTTAGGCTTGGGTTGTTGGTTTTTGGAAGGAAAGCCACAAAGGTAAAAATGTAATTCTTATAACATTGTACCAAGGATACATGCTATCAAAATGACTTATCACTGTTGATGTTAATCTTGGTATGAGCCTACCTAGCTGAGATAGTGTTTGAAAGGTTTTCCTGTATGCAAGGAAGTGCATTTACAATTCATTCATGCCTTTGAGTGGCTTGAAAGTTCATTCCTTTTTAATCACTAAATAGTTTCCCATTGTATAGATGTACCACAGTTTATTTACCCATTGAGCTATTGAAGCTATTTTGTTTCCTGTTTTAGAGTGATTAATTTTAAAAAGCAGTTTAATAATATTTGTGTGCAAGGTTTTGCATGAAAACACACTTTCAATTCAATTGGATTAATTTCTAGGAGTGTGATTACTGGCTTGTGTAGTAAGACTATGTTTAGCTATGAAAGAAATTGTCAAACTGTCTTCCAAAGTGGCTGTACTATATTACATTCCTACCAGCAATAAATGCGAGTTGTTGTATATCCTCACCAGCAATTAGTGCCATCAGTTTTGGGGGTGTTTTTTTGTGTTTTTTGTTTGTTTGTTTGTTTGTTTATTTGGTTTGTTTAGTCATTGCAATTATCTAATTTAAGTGTGATGGTACCTCATGTTTAATTTGTATTTCCTTAACGATGAACAGTGAGCATTTTTATATGCTTGTCATTCATAAGGTATCTTATTTGTCATTTGGTGAGGTGTCTGTTCAGATCTTTTCCCATTTTTTAATGGGATTGTTTACTTATTGCTGAGTTTTTAAAGTTCTTTGTATGTTTTGGACACAAATCCTTTACCAGATATGTATTTGGCAGATATCCCACCCAGTCTGTGACTTGTTTTTTCATTATCTTAATAATGTATTTTGCAGAATAGAAGGTTTTAGTTTTAGTAAAACCTAACATCAATTTTCTCTTTCAAAAATCATACTCTTGGTATTATACTTAAAAACTCATCACCAAACCCAAGATCATGTAGATTTTATCCTATATTTTCTGCTAGAAGTTTTATAGTTTTGCAATTTACATTCAGGTTTATGATCCATTTTGAGTTAAATTTTGTGAAAGGTGTTTAAGTCTTTGTCAAAGTTCATCTTTTTTGCATAAAGATATCCAATTGTTTCAGTTTCATTTGATAAACAAACCATCCTTTCTTCCAGGAGTTTTTATGCTATAAAAGCAAATATAAATATATTATTTCCCCACCTTTCTAACACAGATGGTAGCAAAAAACCCTCACTGTTCTACACTTTTCTTTTTTCACTTAATGTAACGAGATCATTCTTACACACAGCTTCCTCCTTATCCTTACAGTTTTCAACATTATTTGATACATTTTCTTTCACTCCAAATTAAAATCACTTACTTCTTTATAGCACAAATCCAGATTACAACTAGTCAAAGGCCCATTTTCTTAACGCTAAGCCAGGCTTGTATACTGTGAAAGCAAGATTGAAAATCATATACAAGGGATGGCACTAAATGTTAACATAAAGAAGTAGCCAGTACTGAGTAGTATAATATAAAGACTTTTGGTATACATGCCTTCATTCAAGGAATTCACGTGCCACTTGATGAGGTAAAACAAAAAAAAACATCAGAAAGGGTCAGCCGAGTGGCGTGGTGGTTAAGTGCTGGCTTCAGAAGCCAGCGGCCCCGGTTCGGGTCCCACATATGAGGGTCAGTGACACTGCCCTCAAAAACAAAAACAAACAAACAAAAAAAAAAAACAACAGAAAAATGACAATACAAGCCTTACCTTTAAAAAAAGGGGGATGGATCTATTCTTGAATTGCGATCCCGTAAATTTCCGAAAAGGAGGTAGGTATAGAACAAGTTAGATGACGGGGAGGGCAAATGGAAGTAAGGACATGAAGATATGAAGAACTGTCTGGTTCTCTCAGGAAACAGAAAGAACAGGTATGAAGAGCATTGCGGATGTATACAAACAGGAAAGCAGAGGAGCTGGGAAATAGCCAAAAGGGAAATAAGAAAACAGCAAAAGGGCAAATCTCTGACATTTAGTCATTACCCTATAGCCTAGTGTTTCTCAAACCATTTTCTGCTATGACAAACAGAGAGGCAATGTTCATAGGCATGAAATACTCCCATAGATATCAAAATTTTTACTAAACTATTCCACTAAACTATTGTCTATGAGTTTTGTTTCTACATTGTTTTTCTTGTTCTTTTGTTGTTTTCAGTTTTATATAACACATATCAGTGAAATCATATGGTTCTTGACTTTTTCTGTCTGACTTCTTTTGCTTAGCATTATAATCTCGAGATCCATCCATGTTGTTGCAAATGGCACTATTTCATCTTTTCTTAGGAGGGGGGTGGTAGATGAACATAAAGGGGATCAAATATATGGTGATGGAAAGAGAACTGACTTGGGTGATGAACACACAATGTGATATATAGATGATGTATACGGAACTGTACACCTGAAATCTATGTAACTTTGCTAAAAATTGTCACCCCAATAAATTTTAATTAACTTTTTTTTTACATTCCCTCTAACTCTGGTACTTTTTCCCTCCTCTCAGAAAACCCATCAAATCAGTGTTGTAATGTATCCTGATCCATTCTTACATAGATGAATCACAAATTTATATATCCAGTCTAGACCTGCCTTCTGAGTTATAAGCCTGTTTAGCCAATTAGTTATTCAACCACTCAACTTCAAATTCAGTAAGCTCAAGATATAACTCCTGATCTTTCCTCCAAATCATGGTCCTCATCCAGTGTAGCCTACATTGAAATGAAAGCTAGAAACCTAAGCATTCCCTTTGACACTTTTCTCTCTGTTGTGCTTAATGTGCAACCCATCAGCAAGTTCTATTTCTAGGTATCTACTGTATGCTTCTGTTCCTAGGTGTCTACTGTATCCATTTACTCCTCACCTCCTCTACTGCTACCATCCTTACCTTAACCACCATCATCCCTTATTAGCAACTGTATAGCCTCCAAACTGGTCTACTTGAATCCACTCTGGTTCCGTCCAATCTATTCTATAGCCAAAGTCATCTTTTTAAACAAAAATCCAATCATGTCATCAATCCCTTCCAACCACCTCCCACCCGCTCCCAAGCTTAAAACCCATCAGCGACTTTTCTGTTGCTATTGATCTTAAGACTAGAATTCTTCAACGTGGCCATTAAGAACCCACATGTCTGCCCCTGCCCATCTTTCCAGCTTCACTTTGTGTACTCTCCACTTTGCTCTCTGGACTTCAACCTTCTTTCAAGTATTTGAACATATGAGTACCAGGCTCCCTCCCACCACAATGTGCTTGCACTTTCTGCCCTGGCTATCTAGAACACTCTTACTCCCATTCTTTACTTAGTTAACATCAACTCATCCTTCAGTCTTACCTTAAATGTCACCACCCAGGAAGACTTCACTGATATGCACTCCCCACCACCACATAGGCCTTTTCATGGGACAATGTTACTTTCTTTCACAGTACTTATCTATTTCTTCTTGTACATTTCTCTCATTATTAAGATCTGCCTCTCCCACTGATTGCAAGTTCTATGAATACACAGACCATGTATGCTTTTGCTCATCATTGCATCTTCAGAGCCTAACATAGATCCTAGAATATAGTAGAGACTTGATTATTATTTATGGAATAAATGAATACATTAATAAATATCTGATGTTTATTACTGTGATAAATTATATATGTCACATCTCACAGCTGATTGTGATACATCAACTGCTTTAACATTGAAGTTGAGAATCACTCTTGTAGAAAATAAAAGTTCCTCATCAAGGAAATTATTTAGTAAAAGCACCATTTAAATAATATGCTATTCATAAACATTCCTAACATTTATCAAGTTCATACCCTATGCCATCTTGATAAGTACTTTACGTACAATATTTCAGTGAATTCTTGAAAACAGTCCTATGAATGGGGAACTAGCATAATCTTCATCTAGCAAGTGAAGAAACTAAGTCACAGAGAAGTCAAATGACTTGACCAAAGACAAAGCTAGGACAATGATGCCTAAACCAGACTCTCTCAGATGAAAGAACCATGAGAATCAATGGAGACTCACCTGTCCATAACTGAAACTACCACCCAACCATAAGAGTCACTGGGAAGGCTGACGCCATAGCAGAGAGTAGCCCTGGGAAAGGTCACTCTGAGCTGGAAACTGACACTTGGAACAGACCCCAGGTGGAACCCTACTCTGTCCAGGGTGCTGATGGCTCCGCCGTACTGGAGGCTGAGAGTAGGTGCCTTGAGAACATGACCTAGTGATCCCTGACTGCTTCTGTTAGGAAGACATGAGGTCTCAATAAAATACATAGTGAGGTATATTGTACGTAAAGTACATATCACACCTGGATTGCTGTAAGAACTCGATACATGCCAACTCTTATTACTGTTATCATTATTGGTTTTTACTGAATTGCCTCTTTGATGAGGAACTTCTATTTTCTGCAATGATTCTCAGCTTCAGTGTCAAAGCAGTTTGATGTATCACCATAAGCTGTGAGGTGTGCCATATAATAATTTATTACTGTCCATAAAAACCAGAGATTTACTAATGTATTCATTCCTTTATTCCAAAAATTAATTATTAAATCTAGACTATTTGTTAGGTCTTATGCTGTGTTCTGAAGTTACAGTGATGAGCAAAAACAGATATGATCCATGTGTTCGTAGAGCTTGCAATCAGTGGAAGAGCCAAAGGTTAACAATAGAATCACAGCACTAAATGTCAAGTTGGAAACAAAGGTAAGTATTGTGAAGGAAAGGAACATGGTTGTAGGACAAAGCCAGACCAGCTTAAGCTCCCCTGAGAGAAAGCCACCCAGATGATAAACACAAGCTAAACATGAGCATTATAAAGGTTCTCACATGAATGTGTAGGGTTACTGAGAAGAGCCATGCTTTGAAGTGAGGCTACAATATGGGGCCCAGCTGGGCCTCAGAGGTAACATTTGTTCATAGTAAGACACCCAACAGGTGATGGGCTATATGGTAAATCTCTCAGGAAGCCATTATGACAAGCATAGCAATTTTCACCTCAGCCCTCTTGTCATTACAAAGCCTCCTCCTATGCCAGTGTCCCAGCTAATGGGAATGATGACTGAACGTTTCCATGGCGAGGTTATCGTCACCTCCTAATCTGAATTCCTGGTACCCTCCTCAAAAGTGGGCACCTGGATCAGGTGAATTCATTGAAAATCAACTTACCTAGGGCTAACATATGTGAGTAAAATTTTGCCTAAAGCACGTTTATCTGAAACAAAATTTGACTAAAACCAATTTACCTTTCCCATCACATGTGAATTGTTATGAATTGCACAAACATGAATTTAATGTCAGTAGTACTATTAGGGGATTTACCATTAAGCAAACTGGCTGTTAGGTAAATTTATTTTAGAATAATTCATTGTGGGCAAACTTGGACCACTGAAGCCCGATCTCTGACAGTTCAGAAGGTAAATAGGTGGCTCCAGGCTCCAGGGCTACTTCTCACGTTCAATAAATAGCCAGAGTCTATCCACCTTCCAAAAACACTAGTGGGCTTCGAAATTACTTTTTTACCGTGCTGGCAGAGTTTCTGTTATGTTCCCCATCTCCAACATGCCCGCTAAGGGCTGAAAGTGCTCCCTGCCCACCAACATCCTGAAGCTGCCTTTGTCTTAATCCCTGATCAACTCAACCCACCCAAGCATCTGAGAGGCAGAGCTACTGTGAAAGCAGTTTTGTTTCATTTTTAAATGCTCCACAGGCTCGAAGGTACACATGAGTTAAAATACAGGTTCCAATTCAGGTGATCTGGGCTGGGGTCTAAGTTACTGCATTTCGAATAAGCCCCAGGTGATACTGCTGCTGGTCTGCAAGCCACACTAGAAAGGTGAGTACAGCTATTAAGATGTGCAGGTTGGACTGGAGGGGAAGCTTACTGGAGATTAGGAGGTGTCTAGGAGGTATTCTTCTCTGGTCTTGGATATTAGAATGCAAGATGATCGTCCTTGCTCATGTGTTCCAGGAGTCTGAAACTACGACTAAAGCTTTCTCTGCAACCAGAGAGAGTTTGCTAGGCAGTTGCTTTCAAATACCAAGAACGCTTCAAATGGCAAGTCTCCTAAAAAGAAGGAGTAATTGCTTTCCACACCAGGAATTTCACAATCACATAATATACCCCTGCCTACCTTGGAAGTGCATTCTTAAAAAGAGTTCCTCCCTTTCGATCACATCAGGAGGCCTAGAAAAACTATTTTTCATGTTAAGAATGTCCTTTAACAGAAGGCCTTACAATGAAATATAAAAAGAAATTCTGCTAGTCTACTTAAACCTCAAAGAAGTTAGATAAGCGAGGTGAAGAGAGGTTGGGGAGAGCAGAGGGGTTAATATAAGACTAGGTATTACTCCCCATCCTATTCCTTCTCCTACAAACAGGCCAACAGGAATATGGCTCATTCCAGCAACTCAAAAGCAGTTTCTCATTTGAGGCCTGGGAAAGACCTTTATGAATTGCTGCTTCCTTTAATTACAAAAAGAAAAACAGAAAATTTACCATGAAGAAACGTGTCAGGAAACACTTTAACCAAGCAATCAAGGTTAACATGACAGTAATAAGATATAGCAACATCAGAAACTCCTTGACCTGATGCATGGAGAAACTATGACATCATTTCTATAGTATTCTTGCCCAAAAATGGGTAACTTAGTCACAAGAAAATGTCAGAAACTCAAATTAAGGGACATTCTACAAAAATCACCAGTCAGTATTCTCCAAAAGTGTCAAAGTCATGAAAGACAAGGAAAGTCTGAGGAATTGTTACACTTTGGAAATTAAGCAGAAATAGTAACTAAATGCAATGTGGGATCCCAGACAGGATCCTAGATGAGGGAAAAAAGGGTACTAGTGGAAAAACTAGTAAAATTCAAATAAGGCGTGTAATTTGATTCATAGTCCTGCCGCAATGTTAATTTCCTGTTTTTTATCATTTTTCCATGGTTATGTAAGATATTAACATTACAGGAAACTAGGAGAGGGACATACAGAAACTCTCTGTACCATTTTTGCAAATTCTCTCTCTAAGTTTCAAATTAGTTCCAAGAAAAGGTTAAAAAATAAATTACTGTTTGCTTTCGCAAGAGGAAAGCCAAAGTCACACCTGTGGTTGACATCTTAGTTGACATTTTTTATCCTTGAGAAAAAGGAGAGAATGAATCCTCCAGACATTCTCTCTTGAATCTGCTTTTTCTCAACAAGACCTTGGTTCATGGCTTCTACTTATCTCCCCCAGACACTGGATCATGCTTACAATAAATCTAGGGAAGCCATAAAGCCACCCTGCTTCCAATCATCAAATCCACCTTCCACTTGTCACATAGTTACAGAAAAGTGAAACCTTAAGAAGAACAGCTAGAAAATGAGACACTAACACTGATTGGTAAAGACTATCTGTGGGGAAAAAAAATGTATGATAAAGGGATAAAGACAGCAAGAGAAAAAAATTAAGGGTTCTCTCATCCTACAAGAGATTGGGTAGGTGTCTGGAAGTAGGGGAAGGCTGAGAGCATACAGAGGGTTGTCATTGATTACTGGGAAAGAGGAACCCCAAAATAGTCCCATCAATCCCACAGCTCCAACCATCCCTAGCATGAAATGAATAGGCACAAGGCCTCTATTCTAAACCTTGGGAAAGAGCTAGGCAAATGGCTTATCAGTCACTAAGATAATGACAAATTTATTATCGACTACTACTACTACTACTACTAATATTACTACTACTACTAGTTCTTTTCTGGGTCTTCAGTGTTTGTAAGTTAGATGTAGAGACCAGATTTCAAATCTGACCAACTTCAATAGATATTCCAAGAGTAGAAGATACAAGATAAAGCAAGGCATTAAGAAAAATGTAACCCATGCCCTTTGGGCTGAGAACAGAAATGCACAGTAGTTATACTGGGTTGTTGGAAAAGTCATGACGTAATTTTTTCTATGTTTTTTTGTTGCAAACCTGCATCATCACTTTTCCGACCACCCAACATATGAATAATAATAACCACCACCACCACCAATTATCGAGCGCCTGCTATGTACCAGACATTGCCTCAAATCCTCAGAATAATCCCATAGGGAAGATATTATTATATCTAGCCTTCAGGTGAAGACACTAAAGTTCAAAGATATAAAGTGAATACCAATATAACACAGCCACTAAGTGGTGGAGCCAAGATTTGAATCCAGATTTATGTAACACTAACGATGTTCTTTCTACTTCATAGTACTGTATCTAGGATGGTGAAGGACATACTGAGATACTGAGACTCTAGGAACTGTATGGCATGAAGGCCTGACGTGTTCTTAATGTATTGTGCCCATCATAACAGATGGAAGTCACTTAAGCAAAGTTTCTCTGTCAGAACCTCCCCACTCTCCCCACAAGGAAGACTGTGTTTTCCAAAGTGAGAAAGATGACAGATATTAACTCAGCATGAAAGAGACTGTAGCTTATCACCAAACCCATTTATTGGGTTGTCGGGAAAGTCATGACTCATTTTTGCAACAAAAAACAAAGCAAAAATACATCATGACTTTTCCGACAACCCAATACTTTTCTTCTTGGCACAGAGCTGAACTCCTTTCCCAGCCTTTCTCGCTGTTCAGTATGGCCATGTGCTTGAATTCCAGCCAATGGAATGTAAAGAGAAGTAACTGATATACAGCAGGTCCTTGTTCAGTATCATTTCATTATAACACTGATGAGATGCCATAGAAATGTAACTCTTGTTTATATCAATTAGCTTATAGCAAAATTGGTTTCACTCCACATCATTTCACTTAAAGTCACAGAACCTATCTTTGACATTAAATGAGGACGTTTACTGTATGCAGCTTTCAGGATTGGCCCTAAATCTCCCAGATACGAGTACAATCCTTTTCTTTCTGGTTGCTGGCATGAAGATAATCTTCAGAGCAACCTTAAGTACCATGTATTGAGAAGGGCAGAATGACAAAATGGATGAAGTTTGAGTCTCTAACTTGCCACTGAAAAAAAAAGCTGTCCGGGATAGATGAGTATCCAGAAATACCTGCATTGATCTATTATGTGACAACAAATAAACATGGTATACATCCCTAGCTATCACTGTCAATAAGAAAACAGTCCCCTAAGATATGCCCCAACAATCTCTCTAAGCCATAGAGAAGGCTTCCTACCATTTCATTAGATAACATAATAATGGCCACCGACAGTGTTTATAGAGTTTTATAGATGTCTCATTTGAATTTTAAACATCCTATGAATGAAAATAATTTTAGTTTGATGATGGATATCGAGGCTTTTCAGATCACATGATAATATAAAGGATTCCATGGATTAGAAATTATGCATTAATGTTCACATCTTAACAGGTACCACTAGAACTCCCGTCTCACAGATGAGGGCATTGAGATAACCCAAGACAGGATTCCTGCTTCTCTCTGTGCTCTCACCCCAAAACCAAGGCTGTTTCTTCACAATCCCAGCATAAATCTCTCAGAATAATAATGTTAAACCAACTGTCGGTAAGCAATAAATCCAAGTCTGAAATTCAGATCTTGTGGATGGATAATGTACTACCCCAGATGGAAACCATTTAACACACAAACACATACCCTCAGCAAATGCTCATTGCCTCTGTCTCCACTCAGCCACAAATAATCTCTCTAGAGACCCCCGTTCTCTCCCTCTCCTGTGCAACGGTCATGTTCACAAAACGCAAGCCAGTTTAAACTGTATCAAATACCTGGATGGGCTTCAGCCAAAGCGCCTTCTTGATTGGAGGGGTTTATGGTAAGAACTTCCGGGGAAGCCAACATCCACAGCCAACCTTTGCATGATTTTCCTGGGTATCACTCCCCCAACTATCATCAACCAACATTGTGAAATCAAAATTAATTCCCCAGGAATTCACACCCACGTGCCCAGAGAGGAGTCCAAGACTGTGTCAGCAAAGATCTGAAAGACTATTGGAGACAGAATGTCAGGGGTCCCCAAGGTGCACTCTGCCCTCCTTCCTTCAGTCATGGAATCTTAGTGAGACACATGGCCACCAAGAATAGAGGCCACATCCCCCACCTTCCTTGCATCTAGGTGTGGCCATGAGATCAAGCTCTGGCCATGAGGATGAAAGTGCAAGTCACATTAGGAGGCAAGGAGCATACTCTCCACTTCTGTTCTCCTTCATGCTGGCTTAGGGACCCATCATGAACCAGGGAGCAGTGGGCAATGCTCTAGAGACTGCAGGGCCACCCTACAGAACAGCCTAGTTCCCTGACCCTGTGCAGCTGTCATATTACCTCTGAACTACCTGCATGCAAGCTGCTGCATGACAGAGACTTAAACTTTCATCTTGTCTACCACTGTTATGTTCGTCTTTGTTTCAGCAGCCAAATCTGTATCCTAATTGGTAGAGAATCTGCATGCCAGGTGCTGGGAGACTTCTGGGGGGCTTCCATGAGCTTTGGCTTGCCTTCCAGCCCTAGTTGGATGGTTCATTCCTCTCTCTGGCCTTTTGAGAGAGGGCACAAACATAGTTGGAAATTCCTTACAGCGATTAAACACTTGTCCACAGAATGCTTGCATTAGAATCACCTGTAAACTTACTTAAAATTGCGATTCCTGGAGCAAATTCCCAAGGTTTCAGACCCAGGAGATTTATAACAATTCCTAAAATCTATTTCAGAAGCTCCCCACGTAATTAAAATATTCAATCATGTCTTCTGTGGCCTGAAGTTCATGGAGATGTGGATGTGGGGGGGAGGGGGGGAGGAAAGGTCTCTCCTTCCTTGAGACACTTCCAGCATCCCCTGCTGCTACTTCCCCCTCAGACCTTAAGTTTTTCTCCTTTTAGGGCAGTATGTTCCTCCACATTTCCATTAAAGCCTGTGTCCCTGGGGCAAAGTTATTCTCTCCAGCTTTCTGGGTCATGTACCTTATATGCACCTCAAGGGATTCGCCTCCACACTATACACTGAAACTTCTTTAAGCCTCCTTACTCCCACTACCTACATTAAAAGCTCATTCATTTATTCATTCATTCAATATATATTACAAGTCCAAGTTCTTCAAGAAAATCTTAGCACACAAGACTTCTAATCATACCACCAACCGTCCAGTTTTCGCCTCTAACCTTTACCTGACTGCCCTGTATTTGTAACTGCTCTTCCCACTACCTGGAATACATGAATGAATGTATGAATGGAATGAAGCATGCTCACACCAATGCTTCAACACTCAGTCCAGCATCCACACGAAGGACTGTAAAGGTGATTACTACTCCTGATCCTGGTTAGCTCTCAAAGTCTGCTGGAAAATCCAGCTTCAAAATTCTCATTTCAAACTGATGAATCCATTAACACCTCTCTGAGGGCTTGCTTCCACTTAATTACCCAAGTGCCCCCTGAGTCCTGATTACACTATTTTACTGAACCATTCTCTTGATCTTGACCTCTTCAACTTCTGTATGTCCCCTAGTCTTTCTGCTTGGCTTCCAATCCATTACTATCCTTAATAATCCAACTTGTATATGCTTCCCAACCCCCAGTATAGCCTCACCTGCCAACTCATGATCTGCTCCTGTCCATTCCGACCTTGACTTGGCTCTCTCAGTTCTGACTTGGGGCCACCCATGGACCCATTGTGAACCTGACTAAACATAGTGGCCTGATTAAGCACTTTGATACCCTTGAAAAAAGCTTCTTAGAAGAAAAGAACTTACAGCATAGAGTCTAGAGTTAACAATGCTATACTGTGTACTTAAAATTTTGCTAAGAGGGTAGATCTTATGTTGAGTATTCTTATTACACACACAAACACTAAATAAATAAATAAATAAATAAATAAATAAATAAATAACAATGAGGCAGGAGGAATCTTTTGGATGTGATCGATATTGTTTATGGCATAGATATATTGTGGTGTTGGCTTCATGAGTGTATACTTATTTCAAAATTCATCAAGTTTTATATATTTGCTACATACAGCTCTTTGTATGTCAATCATACCTCAAGGAAGTGATTTGTTTAAGAGGAAAGTAGAAAATAACTGGACCTATTATTACTGCCTACCCAGGGAGATCTAGAGAGGGGTTTTCTGCTCATCTCTTTGAGGGTATTTAAGAGCTTTCTGATGGATCATCCTCAGTGCTAAGCAAGTGTTCTCCAGCAGCATGCAAACGAACAAGAGAGCAGCCCTGATATTCAGATTAGCAATAAATGAATCACTACAGAATCCAGGCTGAGCCTGTTGGTATCTAAGTTATTGCTGCCCTTTTTAATAATTTAATAACAGTGTTTGAACATTATCTCATTTTAAAGATCTAGCTTCAGAGGCTAAATTAAAATTCCAAGTATCAAAGTGAGAAAGAGCCCCAAATGGAGATCTAACTTCATCCTGAGTGTTAAACGTATGAAAACAGTTGGACATTTTACAATCATAACAAGTCCTTTTGGAGATGAACATTATTATCCTACAATCAATTCAAGATGTTTTACAATCCCTTCGCCAGCACGGGAAACCCCTGTATACTGCATATAAGAAGCTGGTTATAAGCTGATAATACTCATTGCATTAGAATGAATACACCCCCTCTTCCCCAACCTCATCATAATCATGGGTAGGCTGAATCAGGCACTTGACACATCTTACTGTAGTGTGGGAGCCTGAGATCAAGATGCTCAGTGGCCAAATCTCCCAGAAAGGATGCTAACTAGGAACCTAGGAAACTAGAGGCAGCAGGGGGAGGGCAGAGGGAGGAAGTTGTAATGCACCATGGCTTTGTTTTTTTGTCATGCCCAGAAATGCCTTTGATTCTTCCCTCCCTCCACTACCCCCACCCCACACATTCTCCACCTGCAAACTTTTATTCATGCTTCAAGATCCAGGTTAAATGTCACCTTCTCTATAAAGCCTCCCTTGACCTTCCCTGGAAATTAGTGGCTTCCTTCTCTGTGTTAAGACAGGTTTTTTCCTCTTTTAGTCATTCAGTAAATATTGATCTATGAGGTGCCAGGCACCGTTTAAGGTGCTTGGGATAGAGTAGCAAACAAAAGAACTGAAGTTTCTGCACTTGAGTGTTGTTCATCTAATGGAAGAGAGGGGAAAACAAATACACGAGTATATGATCAGGTGACAAAAAAGTTTATCAAACATAAAGCAGAGTGATGGGGATAGAGTATGGTAGGAGCAGAGGCGGGAGGACATTTTCGATAGGGCTGTCAGAGAAGGCTTCTCTAACAAAGTATACACACATGAAAGGACTCTAAATGAAGCAAGCGGTGACTCCTACAGGAGAAGGGTTTGCTTATGGAGATGAGTGCGAAAGCCCTGGGACAAGGGCAAGAAGAAGACAGGCAAGTTTGAGAAGCAGCAGGGAGGCCATTGTGGCTAAGCTGAGTGACAATGCATGTGGGGCAGGAGATGAGATCAGAGCGGCAGGCAGGGGCCAGGTCACATAGAGACTTGTGGCCATGATAAAGAAGTTGGATTTTATACTGAATACTGAATCTGTGCAGAAGCAACTGAAGGTGCCGAGACCCCTCTAACTCACATTGGGTGTGCTGTAATTGTTGATGAATCTGTTTACCCAAAGGCACATCTCAATCTCACCACCAGCTACCATGGTTTGTAAAAGGCATTTAATAACTCTTCAAGAGAAGTGAAGAGGAGAGCACACAGATGGAAGATGCAGAGCTGGCCATGGGTATACATGAACACACAGCACTGGCCATCCTCCACTAATCTTTCTCAGGAAAGGGTCTGCCTCCTAAGTTCTGTATAAACCTGCAGCTCCCTTATATCAGGTTTTATTCAGACACAGCACTGTTTTCTAATCATGGAAATAAGCAATTATTATAATCTTCCAAAACAACAGAGCACCAGGAGTCACTACTGGAAAAGGTTGCTAAAAATTTCTGGAGCCAGAATTCCTGGGCCATCAGAATGGCATTTACTACTATCATAGGGTTGCTACCACAGTCTGGACCGAGAACCTCATCTCGTCCTGCAATAATACATGCTACTGATCTTCCTAAACAGTTTTCCTGGAAAGAGCTTAAGGGATCAGGTGCATTATCTCCTCATCCCTGAGGTACTGTACAGCCATAGGAAATAACTCTCGGAGTCCCCCAGGCACTTGAAAAGATGACAAAGTTATTTTGAAGCCCTGCAGCTGCTGTACTTACCATATTTCAGAGCTTTTGCAAAAAGAAGCGGGAAGAGTCTTATAAATTCTCACAGCTTTTTTCAAAGTATCTGAATTTTACCAGCCAAACCACCCATTTCTGGGATCCACACAGGCTTAGAGCAAGGGAAAGGGATACCAGTAAAGCCTGTGAATTGTGGTTTTCATTGACTAGACAGCTCAGAAGTGATTTATCTCACCTTCATCTGAAACTATTCATCAATCTGAAAAGTCTCATCTGACAATTTATAAGCAGACATTGCAGTTGTCCAGCCCCCACTTCCAGCCTCTGAACCTAGACAAGGGGAGAGGGCTCCAGCATTATCCTCAGTGTGCCACCAAAGTCTGGCTGGGCAACCGACACCTTCGGGGCATTTGGACAACAGCCTTTTGCAGAAGGCATTGCCAACCACAGAAAAGCAAAGTGCAGGCACCAGTGACTAAGACATCGTAACTGGGCTCAACCCCATCAAACTTCGCATGGCCTCTTCTTGCCAGTTCCCTGATACCCTCACCTATTCCACCATGTTCAGGGTTCCTTCTATTCCCAGATAGTCATTAATATATCTCAAGGATTCCACAATTTCAGTAACTAAACCCTATCTTCCAAATTAAGAATTACCCTAAAGTTGGCCTAATATTCAATATCTGACTACATGTTTCCAAATTTTGACTTCAGAAAATGTAGCCACCATGGCCATGGAAAAATGAAAAGTCCTTGGTGTGATTTGTGGAAAACAATCTAAGGTAGTTTCAGCAATAAATCCCGTTTGGAAGGTGTGACATGTGGAATCCATGGAGCGGTTAGCTAGTTCCATTTCTTTGTCCTTGCATTTCTTTCATCCTTTCTCCAGGAGTATGTACTCCAAACTATGACTCCTGAACTGGCCTACTCCTTGGATTAGCAACAAAATGACCAGCATAGTGGGCCAGCCGAGTGGCGCAGTGGTTAATACCTGGCTTGGGACACCAGCAGCCCCAGTTTGGATCCCACATATGAGGGCCAGTGACAAAACAAAAGACCAGCATAGTAAACGCATCCTCTACACTGCCACCTAAGAACTCTCTAAAGCAGCTTTCTCAGCACATTGCTCTCCTGCTCCACTGGCATCCCAACCCCAACATAGGGGAGTCACAAACTCTAGTGGCTACAGGGACCAGTCAGATATCTCACATGACTCAAGTGATCCAAAGAATTTGTAGTAGTTTTCCTGAAACAAGTGGCCCTTTAAGTTTCTTTAGTTTTCTTCTAATAAAAACATGGGTATAAGAATTTCACTTTTCTCTCAATTCTACATTAATGAAAACACACAAACACACACACACACACACACACACACACACAGCAACCAACACACAGGTTCCAAGCAATAGGGAGACAATCAGGACAGCTAGGGACTACAGCAATCTGAAGAACGCATGTCCTATTTCTCATGAGAAGCTGGATTTTTAGGCCAAATCATCCAATTTTTAAAGGTTGGCAACTAATTCATGATTTTTTAAAAATTTTACTCCAAAAAGACAGTGGCAGCCATTACAACGTGAGCCAAATGAAGTGCTTCTGCAAGCCAGCTCTAAGCCTGCAGTTTCCACCTTTATGCTATAAAATGATGACCATGCTCATCAACAAAGCCAACAAGGACACCATTCCTTTCAGTGGGAACAAACCAGTGTCAGCGCCCCAGCTCTCTGCAGTTCCTGTCCTGCAGACTGCACCCCAGCCACAAGCATCCCTTCACAGCACCACACTCCCACATACCACTTACTTCTCCATCTCTGCGTCATGCCTGTCTTCTTGGGGATGAGAACTTCCACCTCTCAAGAAAGGCTATTACTGCCTAGAAGAACCTCATTCTGGCTGTCTCCAGGAGAACTGATAATGCTTCCAATGGTGAGCTGCCAATACACTCCTACCATGCTATAGTTATTGGCAAAAAACTCAATCAATTAAAAGTGGGGAAGGGTATCTAAACAAGTATTTAAAAAAAAATGCTGATTGATTTCATTTGCTCTTTAAAAGTTATGTAACTGTAGTTTCACCAGTTATGAAATCATTTTGATTTCCAAAGAACCGTTCTGATGGGTGGGTAAATTTTCCTTGCATATAGCTGGTACTCAGTAAGTGATTTGGAACCTGAAATGATATGGCTTGGGTAAATATCACACTTTGCCATTTATGAAGCACTCTCTCACACTGTAAAATTGTCAAGACAGCTATTACTGTTTGCATCTCACCTGAAACCACTCCCTCTCCTCACCCTCAATTTGCAAAGCTCCATGTCCACCAGCCCAGAGCTCGTTCTCTGAGCATATCAGGCTGGGTCCCGCTGCAGGACCTTGGTACTTACTGATTCCTTTGCCTGGGACTCTCATCTTTCTGATTACCCCATGGCTGGCTCTTTCTTCGGTTCAATTCAAGGGCCCCATCCTCACAGGGACTTCTACACCCTCTCTTTTCCACTGACCTGTCACTCATCCCTCTGTTCTATTTTCCTCCATGACATTTATCATTTGGTTTAAGTTTGTCCACCTTAATCATCTGACTATAATGCTGGTTCCCAGAGGACAGGTCCTTTGCATGTCCTCTTCACCACTTGCAGAATCCACCAATGCTCCTACCAACATGTGAGTGTCTGACACAGATTTGCATCTGATGAATAATGAATGAATTTCAATCTGACAGGTAAATAAATTGAGGTACAGGGAGGGTTTTCCTGGATATTCACTGACAGAGCAGAGACCTGAGCCCATGTCTTCTGACCTCCAGACCAGTGTCCCTGCCACTGCACCACCTTCATCAACAAATTGACAATCTAGGGGTCTTCCACCCAGAACTCAGGAAGTCAGGAGACTAACTATTTCATCAGCGACAAGGTTCATCTGCCCACATTTCTTCCCACAAAACCAAATGAATGAATACATATCACGAAGCACACAAGTGTTTCACAACTAATTCCAAAAGAAGTAAAGACGACAGTTTTTTTAACATTCTCTAGAAGAATTCCATTGAACGTAAATGATTTTATGCATAATATTAATGAAATTGTGACTTTTTTACTAAAGAAATGTAAAGGTTAATGGCTGCATTAGCTGTTTTTCCATTTCTCTCAAATACAAGGCAATCCAAAATCTAATATGCATATATATATACAAGCATGAGCAATTTGCCCAAAACATTATACTCTATTGCTATGATACTTCTTGTCTTCAATTAAGGTCAAAAGTCATCTGAATAACTTTACATCTTTAAAAAAGATTTAAATTTTATTTAATTAGTGTGTTCCTGAAAAAACTCATTTTCTTGACATGAGATCCTACATTCATCTTCATTTCTGTTTGAAAATTACAACTTCCTAATGCACACTGCAGCCTTTAAACCGTCCCTGGAAGCTGCGTCTACACTCTGCTAGGCAAAAAGATAAAAATAGTGGGAACCCAGATTCCAGGTGTCTTGTCTCCTAGCATTTGGAAGCATCTCTAGGCAATGCACATTTTCAAGTTCTAGCAGTTTCCTTCTTCAAGAAGCCTTCATCCAGAAGGAGGTAATCCCATTCACTACAGAATATCTCCCACACCTGTGCTTAAATCCCTTTTGTGGTTCCCAATCTTTCTTGGAATAAAAGCTAAACCCCTTGTGCATTGCTTAAAAAGCCCTTCATAATCTGGCCTCCTACCGGACCCTCCAGGTTCACTCCTTGCCATACCTTGCCCCTTATTCCCTACCTAGACTCTCCCCACCCTCCAGTAACACTGAATTTTTGAATTTTCAGTTCTTTTAATGCCCCATGATCTCTCTCATCTCTCGTCCTTTCACTCAGGCTGCATCCAGAACTTTCTTCCATTCATCTTCTCCTGGCTGATTTCTACTTCTTCTATTTTGCCTAATAAGCATAACTCTCAGCAAAGAACTTTTCAATTCCGTTTGGACAAGGCAAGGTACTCTGCTCTGTGCTCCCTGTATTCCTCCTATCAGGGCACTAACCACATATTGTGGTGTTTCTCTAATACTGTATGCTTTATCATTAGAGCCCAGCATTTCTTCCTGGTACTGGGTAAGTTTTCATGAAAATTTCCTGAGTGTTGATAAGGGAGCTTACAGTCTGGTTGGAGCATAGCTCTAAATCTCAATCTAAAGCTTCTCCATTTATATTTAGAAAATGGGGACCTGTGTGTATCCTTTGAAAGCAGCATGGATAAACCTGCATTAGGGCAAGGTTCCAGTTTCAACTTTGCTCCCTTCCTTGTCAAATATAAGCAATTTAACAATCGAAAATATCTACTTTTTAAAGAATATAAGCCTATACCTCCTTGAGGAAGGATTCAACTGTTAAGTGTATGTAAAAGGTTTAATTTCTGGAAATGTACTGCTAATCGCCCAAGGGAAATGTTTTTTCTTGGGCTGGCTTCCCCAAACCATGTAACACTCCTCTGGAATTTCCTCCCCTCACCTCCTACCCTCAATTGACATTCTTCAATAAATTACCTGAAAGTATCTTTACAACGTTATCTAAATATCAGTTTAAATAATCCATAATTTAAGAAGTTAAACCTACTTCTTAGAAGTTACAGGATGCATTCCATTCAGACCATCCATTATTTTGGATTATCTATAACACACTCTTGATGTGAAAACCTAATTACCATTTCAAATGGTGAGAAGTTCCCAATATCTACCTTTTGCACTTCTGAAGAATTTGTGGAGGAATTAAGAAATATCGAAAGAAGCCATGAGGCAAAGAAGGGAAATGACCTTTGTTGAGTGCCTTGATATATGAGAGGCGTGAGGACCCCTTCACCCAAGTGCTCTTGGAGACTCCTCCTAATGGCGCCATGATGCCATAATGGATACCTTCGCTTTATCTGGGAAGATACTGAGGTGAAGGGAATTAAAAGCAATTACACAAGCTTACACTCTGGTGATTGATAAAGCCAGGCATTCAACCCAGGTCTATCTGGCATCAAAGTGGAAAGTTCTTCCTACCGCAAGAATTCGGAAAACTGAAGAGTATTTTTGAAATACAAAATTTTTGTTTAAAAAAAGGCAATGCCTTCTTAGGAAGCCAAAAATGTCCTCTTCATTGCCTTATAGAAGAGTTCCATAGGAAGCATTTTCTTAGACCCCCTAACTTGCAGCTACCTATCAAAGTATGGTTAGATTTAATTTTATCTATTATTTAGGACTAAAATTGAAAAACAGAAGATTTGCCATTATATCTTATAGAGCTGCATATATTGGCATGATGTTCAATTAGATTTAACCTATGTTAATTAAGCTTCCCATTTTAACAAAGCCCTATATTAACACACTTGAATTACAAAAAAAATAAACATTAAATCTACAATGTCCTTAGACAGGTTCATCTTTGTTGCTTTTCCAATGTCCTCTAGTGGTACTATAAAAAAAAAAAATTCATCAAGTTAGAAACATAGATTAGAATTAATAACAGTGCCTATTCCATTACATAAAAGTCTATTTCAATTGCTATCCCAGTTACGATTTTCAATCGTCTTTGTACTTAAGTTTTCCACTTCATTTTATCTATCCACTTAATATATTCATGGGAACTCAATTGGCTCAGTTACCTAGGGAGTTTCCAGGTATTGCTGTGCCAAGAAGTTCACTCCTGGTTTAAGGAATCACAGCCTACCAAAATGATCTGCCGCTGGCTGCTGGATCCCCACCAGGCACAAGAGATGCCTGTCTTTGGCTAGAAGGGAACTCAGACACTGAATGAATTCTTCTGCCATTAATTCAATAATGGTCTTGCCTGAAAATAGCCAGAAGCCTAGCAGAAATTGGAAACAGTGATTTCCAAAACAGTAAATGCAGCTTCTCTCGCTGACAGCTTTGGAAAAGGCAGTTGGATGATTACTTCCCATGTGCACATGATGGCTAGGGAGAGTATAGGGAACCAGAATGCTGTTCGCCATTGTGCTCCTCAGCAAAGGTGACTTTTGACTGCAACTTGAATACTACCATAACGCTTGGGTGATATACGTAATTTCCCTTTAACCACTGAACTAGACAAAAGTGGCTGTGGCTTACCTGGCCACTCTCAGCATCCTGTCTTTTCTCAGAATCATATTTCAACATCATCACCACCACCACCACCACCACCGGCACCACCATCACCGCCAGCACCACCATCACCACCCACACCACCAGCACCACCATCACCACCGTCACCACCCACACCACCATCACCATCATCACCACCGTCACCACCAGCCCCACCGTCACCACCCACACCACCAGCAGCAGCACCACCACCACCACCAACCCCACCATCACCACCAGCCTCACAAGCAGCACGGTCACCACCCACACCACCAGCCCCACCATCATCACCACCACCAACCCGACTGTCACCACCAACCCCACTGTCACCACCAGCCCCACCATCATCACCACTACCACCACAGCTATTTTTTTATTCAATTTAAACTAAAATGGCTTTTTTCATTGGGTTCCTTTTACATGCTAAGAATTATGTGAGGTATGTTACAAACACTTCTAATACAAAAATTCTCAAGATATTATTCATTTCATTCTCAAGATGTCAACACCTTTCCCCTTTCCAGTGTCCTGTGCAACTTCTACATGGAGTATATCCAGGGCAATATTTGTGCCTAAGACAATATATTCCATGTGAACTTTTGAAACCAGCCATGAAATTTCTGAACAGTTCTAACTAGAGATGGAGAAAATGAATCACCTATGTATGTGAGTGCTTACTACAGGCCCAAGAGTACTATTGGGGTGGGGAAACCCTACCTGATAAAGTCTCTTACCTATGCTACTCTCATGTATTTGGGCAACACTAAATAGGAAACAGTCCAAACAAGCAAGACAGAGACTGTCTAGTTATTGCAATATCAATATTCTCTCTTCCTCCGCACACTGCTAGACCAAACTTCCCAGTATGGTCAATGAAATGTGGAACATGTAATGCATGACATATCCAGGCCTGGCTCTTAAACCTATCCAAGGAGAATCTGACAAAATTGTCATCACAGTAGAAACTATTAATATACCTCTCTCAGATGTCATAATTCAAGTAAAAATAAAAACACATACTACATACAAAGTTGTATCTTTGTGTATCTATACACTGGCAAAAACTGCTCTTTCTTTTAAAATGTGCTCCCCCCAAAATTAAAATATTGAGCATATAGACTCTATTTCAGCCAAAAAGAAAAACAAAAGAAAGAAATCAGCAAACTCAAAAGTCCAGAAATTTTATAACACATTTTTATGTCTGAAAATAAACCAGAAGTCATCCGCTAAGTATTTTAAATTTAATCACTTCAAAATTTTTAAACATTTCTCTAATTTGGATCGAAGAGAAAATCAAAGTGAAATTTAAAACTATAGAAAAGTATAGAAGATGAAAGCACCATATCAATGGGGTATATTCAAACCAATACTCACAAAATATAAAACATTTAGTGAACAGAAAATACTGTAAAGAACATTCAAGAAGCTAGGAAAAAAATACCAAGAAGGTTATAAAAAAGGAGGTAAGAAGTAGAAATCAATGAATTTAAGATGAAAAACAGTACACTTGATCAATAAGACTAAGCACCAAGATTACACAATCCCATGATGAAGTCTGGTCAACAAAAGAAGGAATTACATATATTTTACATTACAAATTTAAAAAGATATAACCACAAATATAAAACTTATATTAAAGGAATATAATGTCCAACTCTTTGCCCATAAAATGCAAATCTAATGAAATATATGATTTGACAAAATTGAGTTGATCCAAAGAGTTTAAAATTAATTAAATAGCATACAAGCATAAAAGAAATAGAAAATGAACATTTCCAATAAAAGATTTCCCAGGCTCCCCACAATCAAATTATCCCCACCCTCTCATAGTATTTTCAGGCCGATTCTATCAGAAACATTTATAAAGGAAGTATTACCTATATATTGAACCCCATCCAAAGCACAAAAAATTTCAAAAAGCCTTGAATTAACTCACATTTCCCCCTCCCCCCAAAAAAACAAACCTACAGTTATCTCACTTATTGAGTTAAAACATTTAAGTGTTTAAAGTATTCAGAACAATGCCTCACATTTATCAGTGCTCAAAATAATGTTAGTTACTAATGTTTTTACCCACCTACCTATTCCTTCCCAAAATCATGGCAACCTCTTTCTGGAATGCTGTTCTTCCAATCCCTTACTTCTTCCAATTCAGCCTGTCAAGTATCTCCTCACGTTTTTTCCTCATATGACCACCATCCTTTCTGAAGTCTTCCCTGGTTTACCATAATCCTGAGTGGGATTACCCACTATTACCTTTATTCCCTAAACACAAGTTATTAGCATTGCATCTACAACACTTTATATTTATTTGTCCATCTTCCCTTACTAGCTTATGTGATCCTTAGAACAAAAATTCTGTATTATTCATCATAATATTCCCAATGTCAAGCCAAGTCTTGCATAAAGTAAACACACAATAAATGCTTTTTGAGGGTTATTGTTAAATATAACTAACTTGCTTGATGACCTAAATATGATGGATAGAAAGTGGTTTTATATGAGCGAACTCTACCAAAAGATAGAGGAGAGGTGAGAATGACACTCATGAGTGTCCTTGGAGAGCAAACATGAAAGCCCCTTTGCCCAAAGAAAATTCTTAATGCGAAGTAAATGTATTGGCGTGGTCAACAGAAACAAGGCCTCAGCTAGCTGAATGTCTTTTGCAGCCACTACCTCCAAATTCCAAGGCATTTTGTATAGTCCATTAGTTCTAAGTAGATTTTCAAAAGTGGAGCTTTCTTACCTATGTTCCAGTTCTCGAATAGACAGGATCACTCCTGAAGTCGACGGCTTTTGCTGAACAGTGGCCAAAAAGGTGAATTCACTCTTGTTCCGGAACAGCTGAATTAATTTCTCACTCACGTGAGGGGCTGCATGGATCTCTCTCTCTACATCTAGGAGTCAGGAGGGGAAGGAGAAGAGAGAGGAACAAGAAGAAGAAATACAGAAGGAAAAAGAGAAGAGTGAACATGAGAAAGAAGATGCACAGTTAAAAAATGCCATGTCCAAAAGATACAGACTGCATTTTTCATGTTCCCCACCTGTCAAGTTTATTTTCCCATCCACCACTCCACACAGCTGCATTCACTAGATGCAAAACTCAGAAATGCCATCTCTGCCATCGTGCCCACTTGTCACTTTGACAAGTTTACAACTGGCCAGTGATTTTCTGACAGGAATTTTGACAGGACAGTGAGCAAACAGATTCAGTGGCTGTAAATAAGGTGAGAGAGGCAGTCAAATAAGTGGGGCCCTCACTTGGGAGAATTCCGCATCTAGCAGGATCCAAATGCCATTCCACTGGCTCCAATGTCACTTTTCCCATGGACTCCGTGCCCTTCTCTGCACAATGCATCTAGGGAAACCTGTCCTCTTTGCACCCAGCAGAGATTTACTAGCACTACTGCCAGACAACTCTGCTTGTGTGTGAAGAATAAATGCAAGACATGCTCCTGATCCATAAGCATGCCTGGAATTTCTCTGTAAACATGCAGTGGACGGCTTCCCTCATGAAATATGTATTAAAGCTGAGGCCAGTGCAGCAGGCCTAGGGGTGTGTGAGTCTGGCTAATCCTGCTCCTGGACAGCAATCTTTCTTTCTGCAACATCCGCATAATGAGAGGCATCCATCATTTCCTGCTCAGACTCTCCCTTGTCATGATAAACTGGGCATTATCTCCTTATTTTACACTACATTTCCTGGCATCAGGCATCAGAAAGTAGGCACCAAGGGAGCAGACTGAGCGAACACTAGTCAAAGGATGACAAATGAACGCCAAAGGCATGTTTGGTGGCCTTCTCTCATTCCCACACAAGGTCCTTTGACTGTACAACTACTTGGTTATTTCTCCAGGGCTGCAGGAGGAGCCTTTGAAACACACAGAAACTTCAACGGCCACATTAGCCAAGCAACACCACAGATTTCTCTATGGATCTTAAAGGCATTCTAAAGAGTGCCTTTGAACAAAAAGAAATCCTTGAATCCTTAACTTCCAGCCTCAGTCTTTTCATCTTCAAAAATGAGGGTGTGGATTGGGTGATTGGTCAGGGCCTCACAAGCTTAACCATCTATAATTCCATGAGTTGCTGTTTCAAATTTGCAGTGCAGAAAAGACCACCGCAGTCTTCCAGCTGCAAAAGCCATGAAGCTATGAGAGCTTGGTCCTCTACCATGGAGGCACCCAAGAGAGGCAAAGCACTCTACCAGCATAAACCTACCTGGACAACATCTGCTTTTCTGCCCCCAAATAGGCCTTAACTACTTTATCACTAAGTGGCATGCTGTCAGCTTTGGTCAAAGGCTGGGATAAGAGATAGACATTTAGAGAATGCTTCTATGCCTTCCACGAAAATCCCAAAGCTTTCAAGAATGATATTCAAAACCTATTAAATGTATGAACAAGTCACTTTATAAACTAGAGATCATTAGCCAACGTTTGTTAACGTTTTTATTAGCATTACTGCTAGACAAAGATCCTGATAATAAATTCCACCTATAATTTAGTGCCAGAGAAAACATTTGGCTCTCAAGGCTAACTTGTATGTTTACTTTTTTCTCTCCTTTTTGCTATCTCTTTCTTTAGCTATCAATTAGGAATGAACTGATCGATAGTGGCTGCCTAAAGAGCACAGTACAGGATTCTGAAGCTTGGGCCAGTGAAAAGAGGGCCATGATCGATCAGCAATGGCTGCTGGGGAAAAGAGGTATGAATAGCATATCAGTTATGGGGTGTCCTCACCTCCCACTCAATTCTGGGGAAAAGAGGTATGAATAGCATATCAGTTATGGGGTGTCCTCACCTCTCACTCAATTCTGGGGAAAAGAGGTATGAATAGCATATCGGTTATAGGGTATCCTCACCTCTCAATTCTGGGGAAAAAGGTATGAATATTGTATTGGTTATGGGGTGTCCTCACTTCTCACTCAATTCTCCCTAGGTGATATCTTCTAGCCCCATGGCCAAAGGCCCCCGAATTTATATCTGCAACCCCAACCTCTCCCTTAAGCAGCAGACTCATATATTCAGTATCCTTCTGACATCTCTATATGAATGCCTAATAAGCATTTCATACTGTGTGTGGCCACAGCACAGCTCTTCTCTCCCCCAGCCTTCTAGTTTTTCCTCGAGTTCCCAGTCTTAGTAAATGGAACCACCCCGTTCTCAAGCCAAAACAATAGAAATTGTCCTTGATTCTTCCTTTTCCTCCATGCTCCATATCCATTCCAAGAGCAAGTCATGATGGCTCCCATGTCTAGAATCTGTCCATTTCTTCTCAACTCTACAACTAAAACTCTGTCCAAGCTGCCATCATCTCTCCCTAGGATGCCTCCAATGGCAGCCTAACTGGTCTCCCTGCTTTCATAATGCCTTTTCTTCTCCAGTCTCTGCATAGCAGCCAAACTGGTGTTTTTAAAACAAAAGTCAAACTCATTTTAGTCTCCTACTTAAAACCCTCCAATGGCTTCCTAGTGCTCCCAGAATAAAATCCAGGCTCTTTAGAATGGCCTGCAAGGTCACGCATACCACCCACAGCTCAGGATCTTTGTACCCTTCCATCTACCCACAGTTCCCTTCTCCCACTGTTCACATGCCTTGCTCCTCCTCTTCCTTCAGCTCTCACTGCAAATGCAACTTCCTGGCCACTCCCCCCGACAGCAGGTGCTCCATGAATGTCTAAACCGCCACTCTGGTTATTTTCTCCATATTACTTATTAGAATATACATATTGTGATTAGATTATACATATATCACTTATCAGAATCATTTTTCGTGTTTCTTACCTTACTTCCTTTCTTTCCCCACGAGACTATCAGTTCCCCGCCCTGAGGGCAGGCATACTTATTTATTCTTGTTATATCCACAGTTGTTAGTGCCTAGCAGAAATCAGGCATCCAATACTTTGAATGTATTTATTTCCCATTTATTTTTGTCATTTATATTGTTATTTCAGGTAACCACCAATATTAGTCAGGAAATCAAATATATGGTGATGGAAGGGGAACCGACTGGGTGATGAACACATAATGCAATCTATAGATGAATTGCTACAGAATTGTACACTTGAAACCTATGTAGTTTTGTTGACCACTGTCACCCCAATAAATTTCAATAAAAATAGGGATCCCATTTGGAAAGACAGGAGATACGTGGGTACTTCTCAAGTGCCAGCAGCTATCAAATTAACAGCCTCGCCTTTTTCTAAGACATCCCACCTAATGGTCTAATCCAATTGGACCACACTTCTGCTCCCCCAACCCTCCTAGAAAACTGAATATTTCTTTTGCCAGCTTTCCTCATTTCTCTTTGTAAATGATTGGCACATTGAAGTAAAGACCCCATTAGCATTCACCACAGTGACATGCAAAAAAAAAAATCTATTTTGATACGTTGAGATATTATGTACATTCTCATTTTCAAAAAAGCTCTTTCAAGTAAATGTTTACCACAATTCAGCCACTAAAAGAACACAGGATAATCAGCCCACTTCTTACAGTATAGAGGCAAGAAAACTGGACCAAGTTCCAAGGGACTGAAGGCTACTCTGCATTGAGCAGACACCTAGCTGTGCACCCTGGCATAAGGTACTTTACCTCTCTGAGCCTCACATGTGAAAATTGAGAAGACTGAACTCCATGCTCTCCATGTTGTTTTCTAGCCTTACCAGTTTGTTTGTTAATCACTTTACCCTGCTCCTAGCCACACAGCAAGATAGGGAGCTGCGGGCGTTTTCCATTTATAAAACACCCAGATTTTACAATTTTTCTCCTCTACTGATTTTCCAAATCAACATAAATGTAAAGTTGTCAATTACTGAAAATAGTGAGTGATATGTCACCTACTTTGCAGTAGCCTGCTTTTTTCCTGGATATATAAGAGCAACCAATGAAAACCAATTGAGAACTTATAGTGAACATTATACTTCCATATTCAACCACCATAATGTATATTTGCTGTATTATTTAAGAATATTCAATTCCACCAGAGAGAACAAGAAAAACATGTGGGATGGGTAAGGCTCATAGGATATGGTAAATATACATAGCAAGTTAAAAACCTGAGAAACGTATTAAAAGTAGATCCAATAAATGGAACAGAGTGTGTGAAACACAGATAAAAAGAACCGAGTAAGAGTGTTACTTATAAATAGAAAGGGGTGGGAGGAACAAGTCATGAATGTGCAAAGCATGCCACCTTCAGAATGACAGCTGTGCCATCCCTAAATCCAACACCCATCATTGACACCCATTCCACTCCCATTGTGGCCTCACGTGTCCTCTCTGAGAAATGTTAAACAAAACCCATCACTGGTCACCAGATTAACTGGGGAACTATAGCTGTGGCCAGGCGTATTTGCCCCTGCATGTCTCCAATAGAGGAAGCACACTGGGTCCAGGCACCTCCAATGTGCTGAACCCCCTTTTTTTATAACTCAGCTCCAGTTTACGTAACCACAGCATCAACAATAAAGCTGATGGAGCAGACAGAAAGAAATATTGAATGCATATGTATGTATAAGCCAGAAATCCAATGGGGTCTCCCATCCTCCCCCATGTCCCACTTGTACCTTCTCTTTCCTAAGTGTGTTAACTCACTCCATCTCTTTCCCTCACTTCCTCCTGGATATTTTAAATTGAGTTACAAGTCACATGATTCAAGCATCTGAATTGGGTCTGTTTGTGAGGCTGTTTTGTGACCTCTGGGAGTATAGTTGAAGGCTACCATTTCATCACAGACATTTCCCACACGATAACCACTTAGGGTGAACATTTTAAAAAGGAGGAAATAAGAATGACATTCAAAATATTCAGAGGTTTTGCATGCTCTAGTTAGCAAGTGTGCTAACTCAGCAGCAAGGGTTAAGTGCTTTTTCTTTCCTAGGATGAACAGCTCCATCGAGTCATTTTTAAAGAAACACTAAAAATGCTAATGTGATGATTAAGCATCAGTAAAAAGCAGTGGGTGAAGGGAGGTGATTGGAGAGTCGAGAAGGAAAGAAATTATATGATGGTGCTCACGCATTCTCCTCTGCCTAATATAGATGCAATTTCATTTCCCTTTTCCCTGACTTCTAGGGCGAGAAGGGCAGTGATTTTCATTGCCAGGAAACATATACCCGTGTTTCCTCTGTGCGAGGCACTGAGCTGGACACCAGGAAAATGAAAGTAAAAATACAATTTCTGTCTTCAACAACAGCTCCATAAGCAAGAGAGTTACCTGGCAACAACAAGTAGTATAGGGCAATGCACAAAGGAAGAAAGGGGCCAAAGGAGGCTACGGATGACATCCATGGAGAATGTATCTTTGAGCCTGACTCGAGAAAGATTAATAAGCATTTACCAAATAGGGGAGGGAGGCAAGGGCATTCATTGCAGAACTGATGTGCACAGGTGAATACCCACGTGTTTCCCATTATCCTGGCATTTTTCTTTCTCTGCAAATATACCTCTCATTATAAGTGCAGCAGGAAAACATCTACTCAACCTAAAAATATTAAAGGAACTCTCCACCAATTGGTGAACTGGGGAAGCAAAACCAGCAGCAGCCAGAAGCGTGACAAAACAAATACACCAGGGCAGCCCCTCTCGGCCTTGATTTTTGGAGCATCCAGCCGACAACTTAGTAATTACAGCACGTTTACACTGAGGACGTCAACAGATGGCAGAACCCTGATATATAGACATGGCACATCCTTCTAACTGGAGTCCCACAGAAGCCAGTGATTGGCCCCAAAAGGTAAATCAGCACTTGTTAATTTTATTTGTTTTGTTTTGTTTTGAGGGCAGTGTCACTGGCCCTCATATGTGGGACCTAAACCGGGGCCGCTGGCATCCCAAGCCAGCGCTTCACCACCACGCCACTCAGCCAGCCCCAACACTTGTTAATTTTAAATGGCAGTTAGCTTTCCATTTCTGAGTACAGAGGAAATTTGCCAATTCAGAGGTCCGCGGGGGGTTTTTCCGCAGTGCGGAGGGAGGGAGATGTGTATCACACCGTTAGGTCCTGCGGCCTTTCTTTGAGAACATCGGGCATTATTGATTCAAGGAGCTTTCAAAGAAGCAGAAGCCACGATTAGAAAGTAGTACACATCAGGAGTCTCCGACTTAACGTGCAGGAATTTCTATCTCTACCAAGTTCCCAACAATATCCCATTAAACTTCCATCAGCTCCAGAAACCAGAATGATGAAAAGCAAATGTGCGCGGCTTAGTATGGCGACAATACAGGGCTACCTCCTTTGTACCCATCATCTCACGTATAGTCGCCTTATTATTTTTCACATTTACAGACACAAAAACTAAGGCTTACAGCATTTCAGTAATTTTCTAAAAGACACTGAGCTGGGAAGTGACGGTGCTCAGACACCACCATGGCAGGCCGGACCTACACTGTACTCTCTGTTGTGCTACATTCGCTCTTCACCAATGTGTATGATCTTGGATGTTGGCGCAAATCACCATCAATATCCCCAATGCCTCACACATTGCATTCACTCAGGAAATATTGATGAATAATCTATCTGTACAACCCCTATGAGATAAATATCAACATCTTCCCCCATTTTATAGGTGAAGAAACTGAGGCACAGAGACTGTTATGGCTTATCCAGGTTCACACAGCAAGTGAATGGAGATAAAATTGACTCTTGCATGACACTCCATGGCATTCACCTGGCACCCCTGCTTACTTTTTCATCCCCCTCTTTCTGCCCTCCCACCCCCCTTGCTCCCGCACTCCAGCCACACAAGTCTCCTTTACCTTCTTTCCAGGGCCATCTTCCTCCCCACCGGTGTATTCCCACATGCAGTGACGTCTCTCTTCTTTCCCTCTTCTTTGGGTGCTAGCTTCTTCCTCCTTCAGCCCAGCTTTCTCTCACCAGCCCAGGCCAGCTCAGCTTCCCTCTATTGTTTTTTTCATTGTATTTTCATAATCATCAAGGTTTTATGTATATAATCACTGTATTATGCTCACGAAACTAAACATTTCATGAGGAATCGTTTACCAATATGTACACCGCACACTGCCTGGCCCATGGTAAAGCTTCAGCAAATGTCCACTACTTCAATAATTATTATATCTTGACTCTAAAGTCTGGAACACAATATATAGCAAAGGTGGTTTACCACAGACACTCAACTATAATCCCAACTTGTTGAGGGAAAAAAAAAAAAAAAACTCATCAAAATGGTGAGCAGCTTAAGGAATAATAAAGCCAGCTGAGTGTCCCCAAGTCCTCCATGAGGGACTAACCTAAGGAATCCTGTGACACATAACAAGGACCAATTTTTTTTGTAATTACTATGTGATTCAATCAAGAGAGATTCTGGTGTCCCCAAATTTGACTTATTTGATAGGCATAGTGAGGTAGCTGAGCTTTTCTTCTAAACGTTTAAAATGCCAGTAAGGAAAATCACACCCCTGGGTCACTAACAAATTAGCAAGCTGTACCCACTCCTCCTTAGGCTGCCTTCCCATGCACTGCGACCCATCAGTGATCAAGTCTCCCCCTTAATGCTCATCCCAACACCCCTATCTCAGCTGGACACCTTGGAATAGAGGGTAAAGCAGGGATGCCAGCCCGATCTGAATCACAGGACAGGAGAACAAAACCAGAAAGACTGGTGAAGAGGTTTAATGTGACTAAGACTGCATTGCATTTGGTACAAACTTCCAGTTACAAGATAAATAAGCTTTATACAGCATGTACATTGTAGGACGCAATGTCAGCATGGTGACAAGGTAACAATACTATATTGTATATTTGAAAATTGCTAAGAACGTAGATCTTAAAATTTCTCATCACAAGAAAAAAATGTTTATGACTGTGTGGTAATCATTTTGCAATATACACGAATATCAAATCATTATGTTGTACACCTGAAACTAACAAAACGTTATATGTCAATTATATCTCAATCAAAAACTGTCAGAAGCTCAATGAAAAATGACCTTGGTGGCCTCGGTGATATTGTACCCTAGGAACTGCACAAATTTGGCACTTGGGGACAAGAGGCAGCATTACCTCAGACAAAGGTGAAGGAATGAATGAGAAGTAGGGAATGAGGGGAGGGTGGGAGGTAAAATCTGCTTTATTGCGGCCCCAGGGGCCAGAGGTGAGGGGCATGACTCAGTACTAGGAAGGGTTGAAATCTGCACCTGGGGAGGTAGAGGGGGCTTGGCAACGGGCAGGTGAGCAGCGGTTGCCAGCCATGGTTGGAGGCATGGCTAGTGGCCAGTTCTAACTCTCTTCACTTAAATTAAAAATTGGGCAGAGTCTATGGGACTCCCCGCCACTCCAATCGAGGTCCAGCCAGCCAAGGTCCAAAGGTTTTTGAATTTTTGCTGTCAAGTTAAGGGCTCTAAACATAACTATCTAATTTGGTCCTCACAGCAGCCAGCAGCCTAGTGGTATTAATATCGCCATCTCCATCTCATAGATGGGGTACAAAGAGTTAAGAGGCTTCTTACTAAGTCCTGTAGCTGGAATTCAAACTGAGATCTGTCGAGTGCCATCCAAGATGCAGCCCTGCCTCTCAGCCCAACTCGTGTTTGAGTTCTGGCTCCGCCATGCAAACTCTGAGACCTTGGATACCTCAGCTTCCTTCCATCATCCTTGAGTTGCTTCATCCATAACACAGAAGCAATACCACCCATCTTGTCAGGTTCCATCAGGAGCAATGAAAGAATATGTGGAACATGCCTAGTCTCTAGCTTGTGCTCGATAAGTAGTTCCCCTCCTTCAACCTCTCTTTAGGACATTCCTGAGAAGCTTTGCAAAGAAGGCTCAGACATCTACACACTAAAGTCTGAGCCTAAACTTTTGCCAGTGTGTTCATGCCAATGACATTTCATACTCATTATAAGCCATTGGGTAAGTATTAGCGGCCTCACTTTCAAGGTAAGGAATCTCTGGCTTATAGAAGATAAGTGACTTGCCCATGATCCCACCTCCAGCAAGTAGCAGAGACATGTCTTCGGACTCCAATTGTGCAGCTCTTTTTATATATTTCTGCACGGCTTCCCTAATCCAGACAAGAGAGAATCATTAAACTTGCCCAGTCCACTCCACTCCAGTGCCAGGTCCCTCCTTCTGAAGGGGTCCCCCCTCCCTTTAGGGTCCCCTCTGGGACCCTAAACTCCTTCATAGATTGAAGTCCAATCTCTAGTCTGCTTTAAAAGTTTGGCCTAATTACAATTAGTTCCCTTTTGTGCACAGTCCTAATTCTCAGGCATGAAAGAGACATTGTAGATGTTGTACAGGCCTTGCCCTTGTCACAACTACTCAAATTCAAGAGTAAACAGTTGGGCATCATGTTTACTACCAGGCTCTCTACGATTATTCATTATACATCATTTTTACCTGTTGCTTCAAAGGCTGTTTTTCAAGAATAAAATTCTGCCTGCATTGAAATGCACAGTGATTTTAATATGCAAACCTCCTACAGAGATGATGTCTCATTTTAATTATTGTTTCGGTTTAATAGGTTTTCATTAAATTAGAGGATGGAGCAATTACTAAGGTGAACAGCTAATGTTTCCAAGGTAAGCTCCCATGGTTCATGGGTAAAAAGATGGCTGTGGCACAGAGAAGCGGAAGGCGACACTCTTCTGGGAAAGCTTGTATTCGGCCTGACGGAACACTGAGCTGGCTATTTATTTTCCCAGCTTCCAAACAGAGCTGGCATTCCCTCACATTGATCTGCAAACAGCTCTAAGCATGTGTTTAATTTGGGGTATCTTAATCACATAACTTTTCCATCGGGAATCCAGCCTCCTCTGTCCTCAGACTAGAAAATGCTCTTCAAAGTTCACAACCTGCAAAGCTAGATGTCAAACCACAGGAAACTACTCCTAATGAAATTGTCTTCTTTCTCACACACAAGTAATTTAGTTGGTTTAGTGGATTAATGTCTGACTTGCCACCCCTGGGAAATTGGTTCAACTTCAACACCGGCTGCAATGACCAAAATCATATTAATTAGTAAACTGTCAGAGGCTCAATGAGAAATGACTTTGGTGGCCTCAGCGATATTTTACCCTAGAAACTGCACAAATTTGGCACTTGGGGACCCAGAGGGCAGCATTACCTCAGACGGAGGTGAAGGAAGGAATGAGAAGTAAGGAATGAGGGGAGGGTGGGAGGTAAAATCTGCTTTATTGGGGTCCCAGCAGTCAGAGGTAAGAGGCACGACTCAATACTAGGAGGGATGGAAGTCTGCACCTGGGGAGACAGAAGGGGCCTGGCAAGCTTCAAAGGGACGACTTCTTTCTTTCCAAATGAACTGAAGGAAGAAAAGAGAGCAGCTAGAGAGGATGCTTCCAGAAATAACTAGCCTATTAGGTTAGGGCAGGCCTGGCCACTATGCCAATAAAGTAATGTGGGAACTTTTCACTACACCTTGGGAAGAAGGAAAAAAATATTTTCTATGATGTTCTGCAACAGAAAGCAATCATAAAGCACCATTAGTCCCAGGTAAACCAGCAGAAACTAAGTGGCGAGTAAGGTACCCCCCCAGCTCACCACCACCTCAACCCCAGCCTGATACTGACCACCTGTCAGGCCCGTATTTCCTGGCCATGGCTGCTGGCAGACGTTCTTTCCTCTGTTGTTAACAAGTATCCTGAATATTTCCAACAGGAATAATATTTTGGAGCTCCTGCATGCAATGCTTCCTTTTCAGCTCCTTTATTTCCACCATCCTAAAAAGCACATCATCAGCCCTTAGATTACGTGTGTTAATCTAATTACATGCCTTGTTGGCTAATTAGTTCCAGAGTCACTGCTCGGGAGGTCTCCCTCACTATATATCTATCTGTGTTGGCCACAGGGTGTCTGTGCTTTCAGGCTGCTGGGAAAACTGTGTAGTTATTGGTCTGTGCTGAGAGAGGACAGTAAAGCTTTCTAGACACCTGAAACTCCAGGTTTTGAACAGAAACTCCAAGAAATAGGTGCATCTATTCAGACAGAGGGATATGTGGCTTGCGTCTATTCAGAGAGAGGGGTATGTGGTTTCTTTCAGGGGTGCTGTGCTTCTTTAAAAACTGACGTCCTATTTAGAGATTTTATTCTAATCATGTTAAATATGAATGTTACCCTTAAAATGAATCATTGGAAATGCTGCTTGCTCCTGAACTCAGAGCCAATTGCTATTTGGCTATTGGATCCCTCTCTACCAATTTCTTGCTCCCACCCTCCCAAACAAGATCTACAACCATGGGCGAAAATTACAATCCCCATTGACAGGTGCTTTAAAAAAAAAAAAAAATGATAGGGCCGGCCGAGTGGCTCAGTTGGTTAAGAGCTCGCTCAAGAGTGCGAGCTGAGCTCTGAGCAACAGCTGTTCGAGGCCAGCCCGAGCTGAGTTGCCGTTGAGCTGCCAACAGGTGGCAGGATGGCTCAGCTAAAAAAAAAAAAAAATGAAAATTTTGATTTGGGGGAAAATTGATCTTTGATCATTGCTGCAAATAATTTGGCTCTTGCATGTCGTAGGGTAATAACACTGAGTCCGTTTTCAGTAAATTAGTGTGTTAAATAGTGTCTCCATGATAATTTATCTCAAAGGATGCCTGGTAAGTTCTCAAGGAGTCTTTTCTTTTTGGGTTTGATCTCACTTAGCCAGCAGATATTTTTTTGGGCTCCCTGAACTATCCCTCACCAAGAGTGGTTTTTAGTTCAGCCTTATGAAAGCCATCTCAGGCCACAGGGGAGCTGAGTGCAGGGCACAGGAAATGGCTGGGACAGTGCCAGGTGAGGAGCTCTATGGGCATGTAATCTCAGCTCTTCTCCCACCTGGAATTCCAGCCACCTTCTCCACACCTGTCCAAACCCTGCCTGTCTCTCAAGGCCCAACCCAATTCCTCTAACTCCACGAAGCTTCTAGAGCCCTAGCTAAGGGGATTTTTCTTCTCCACTTCAGAATGGAATCATTCACCCATTCAAACGCATGCCTGTGAAGCATGTTCTCTGTGGCAGGCTCTGTACCATGATAAGATACTCAGTCTGGAGAGAGACATTCAGCCAGTATTTAGTGGCACTCATTCTGACACATCTTACATTCTGCATCTTGCCCAATCCAATGGCCAGTTTTCTATCCTTAGCCGAACTGAGCTCCGGCAACCTCGCATCCAGTTGTCCTCTCTCTCCTTTTTGAGGCACTTTCTTTCTCTCTTTCTTTTTTTTTAATCAAAGTTTACTGGGGTGACAGTTGTTAGTAAAGTTACATAGATTTTAGGTGTACAGTTCTGTAATACATCATCTATGTTTCACATTGTGTTCACCACCCAGAGTCAGTTCTCCTTCCATCACCATATATTTGATCCCTTTTACCCTCATCTACCACCGCCCTTCCCCCCAACCCTCTGCGAACCACTAAACTATTGTCTGTGGCTCTGAGTTTTTGTTTCTTTATGTGTTTGTCTTGTTCCTTTGTTGATTTCAGTTTTACATCCCACATATCAGTGAAATTATATGGTTCTTGTCTTTTTCTGTCTGACTTATTTCGCTTAGCATAATAATCTCAAGATCCATCCATGTTGTCGCAAATAGCACTATTTTATTCTTTTTTGGCACTGCTTTCTTCCGGTTTTCCTCCTACCTCTGGGACCATCTTGAGGCTCCTTCATGCCCTACTCTGCCTACCTCTAATTGTAAGGGTGCCTCTGAGCACATCCATTCATCAGCAAGCCCTAAGCTCCATCTCCATCACCACCGTGACCCTCAAACCTCTTGACTATAACATTGCAGCAGCCACCATATGTCAACTTGCTTCCACTTGTCTTTCCTCCTCTCCTCCCTTCTCCTCTCCTCTAGCCCCCCACTCTCTCCTCTATTTCTCTCTTTCTCTCTCTCTCTCCCCCCCACCCCTATATATCAATCAGAGAATAAAGACTCTTTCAAACATAAATCACATATCAATCACCTCAAACCCTTCCTTTACATCCTTCAATAGCTCCCTATATTAGTTCCCTGATGCTGCTACAACAAATTACTGCAAATTTAGTGGTTTGAAACTAATTTACTAACTTATAGTTCTGGAGAGCAGAAGTCTGAAATGGGTTTCACTAGACCAAAACCAAGGTATGCACAGGGCCATACTCCCTCCACAGGTTCTAGAGAAGAATCATTTCCTTACCTTTTCCAGCTTTTCTTGGTTCACAGTCCCCTCTTCCCACAGCTTCAGAGTCAGAGCATAACATCTTATCTCCTTCCTCTGCTTTCACCTGTTTTCTATCTGGCTTCCTGTTTCCATTTTGTAAGGACGCTTTTGGTTACATTGGGCCCACCTGGATAGCCAGGATTCTCTCCCCACTTAAAGATCCTTAACATAATCACATCCACAGAGTCACTTTTATCACGTACAGTGACATATTCACAGATTCTGGGAATCAGGACATGGCTATCTTTAGGGGGGAGGGGATCATTATTCAACCAAGGATCATTATTCAACCAACCACACCACCTAATGCAATTTAAATAAAATCCTGTCTCCTTACATGGCCTGAAAGACTCCGCATGACTTAGTGCTGCAGCTGGAGCTGAAATAAAGATCAAGCTTGTACTTTGGCCCTGGTCCTGGCTCTCTGACCTCCTCTGGCACTTCCAGAGATGCTGGCCATCCCTGAGTCCCTTAAATGTGTTTGATCCTAAGGGTCTTTGTCCCAGTTGTCCCAAGAATGTGCAATCTGGAGCAAGACAGCCTGGATTCAACACTCAGCTTTGCCACTTACTGGACCTAAAAAACCTTGGCCAAGTGATTCAACCTCCCTGTGCCTCTGTTTTTCTTTCTGTAAAACAGGGCTGCTAATATTCATCTCCCTGGCAGGATTAGTATGGATTATTAAAAGGATTAAATGAGATAAATAATAGAAAGAATTTACAACAGTGCCTAGCACATGAAAACAGTTCATCAATAATGTAAGTGATCATTAATAACACTCTCTTTGAATGGCTGACTACTTCATTCAGGAATCAGCTCAAATATCACCTTTGCAGAGAAACCTTCCCCAGTAACCCTACCTAAAGTCAGTCCTCTCCCTCCCTTTCTACCATATTGTTATTTTATTTCCTTCGCAGTATATGTTACTATCTAAAGTGACTAATTTGTTACTAATATAATTACTTGTTTACTGTGATTGCCCACCTCTGCTGGAACATAGCTTCATGGAAACAGAGACTGTCTTTTCTCTGCTACATCTCCAACACCCAGAACAGTGCCTGTCACATGGGTGCACAATAAATATTTGTTGAATGAATGAATGAATGAATGAATGTGACATATTGCTGATTCTCGCCTCCCTCCACCTAGACCAAGGGCCCCACAAGGGTAGGAGGTCTGTCAAATTCTTGTACAATTAGGACCGAACACAATGGCTGGCACGCAGCAGCATAGCTGACTCTCAGTTAATACTTGCTGATTGGTCAACATGTAAGTGAGCTCTAGAAGCATCTTTAACAATAAGGATTCAAAAAGAGAAATGATTTTGCTCCAGCCAGTTACTCCAAGATTGAGAGAGAAGGGATCCCCAAGTTGTGTGTTTAAAAAAGAGCGATCCAAAACAGGAGTTCAGGAAGTTCCCTACCACACACTCTGAAGCACACATTCGTGGGGTGGGTTGGGCAGGTTTCTGTTATGGTGAGATCTTCTATTTAAATGAAATATCAAAAAAGAATGCTGTGGAGCCAGCCGGGTGGCTCAGTTGGTTAAGTGCTTGCTCAAGAGTGCGAGCTGAGCTCTGAGCAACAGCGGTTCGATGCCAGCCCGAGCTGAGTTGCCGCTGAGCTGCCAACAGGTGGCAGGATGGCTCAGCTAAATAAATAAATAAATAAATAAATAAATAAATAAATAAATAAATAAATAAAATAGCGAGAACAAAGAATGTTGTGGCTAGCTTATGCATGAATGATGTGGCTAAAAGCCCACCACTAGGGTCAACTGTGCAAAGTCCCAAGTACCATACCCCCCTGTGTCGCCCCTCTCATAAATGTCTAGGCATGTGGGCCTTCTCCTCTAAGATGCCTCACGCCCACAGGGTCAGGAAAAAAAACAGTCTGGGGCAAAGCCAGCCTCAGGATTCATTTGTTTAAATATCCCAAACGATGCAACAAGCAGCCAGAGCCGACAGCTGGGTCCTGCTTGGTGGCCTGGCTCCAGGTCACAAGTGGAAACTGACCAGTCTCAGGCCAGGTGCAGCATCAGCCTGTTGGTTTAGCCCCCAGGGTGCTGCACACCTTCCCAACCAACACACCACACTTCATCAAGTTCAAGGTGCCACAGATGATAAGACACACCACTAGTTCACACACCCTTAAAAAGTGAGGGGAGGGCCAGCCGAGTGGCGCGGTGGTTAAGTGCTGGCTTGGGAAGCCAGCGGCCCCGGTTCGGTCCCACATATGAGGGCCAGTGACACTGCCCTCAAAAAAAAAAAAAAAAAAGGGGGGGGTATGAAAGCTGTCCTTTATAACTCGAAGACACTATTGATTATAAAATCATTTATTACATAATTAGAAAAACATGAATAAGTGTGTATGTTTTAAAGTCAATGGAATATGGTATAAAAACTGGGAGGTTTCAGATAAAAATCCAGATCTCTAGTACAAAAAAAAAATGACCTGGCCACACAAAGCCTGCATACCCACAGGTAACAATGCAATGAACTCTGGCATTGAGGGAATGCGGCACACTGCACCATGTCACCAATCGGTAGCATCCTCTTGCCGGTGCACATCACACTGCCGATACCTGGCTGACCTTCTCCGTATCTGGGACTGCAGCCCCTCCCCAATAGAGCTCTAGCTGGTGCTAATACCACACACCGGCCATACAGGCCCCACACAAACCGCCTCCACTCCCTGTCCTCCGGGTCTTTTCTGGCTCACCCAGGTGCTTCTCTGCAGATGCTGGGGCCCTGGTAACAAAGGTATCACTGAGATTTGGATCCTCTCGGCCCTTGGTGTGACCAGGCAGAGATCTTTGGGCAAAAACAGCCCCTTTTCTTTTCCCCAGTGTAATGTACACATATAACCCATTTCCTGATGTGTCAGGATATGGAAAAGGTTGGGAAACACTGCCCTGTGTGAAAGTGGCATTTGGAATCAAAAGATCTGGCATCCCCCATCAGTCTTGACACTTAGTACAATGTGAATGATAGGTCATTGAATCCCTCTGAAACCTAGTTTCTCCTCCATTAAATGGTGACAAACATAAAGATGTTACTTGTATCATGGAATCTACATGACAAAAACATTAAATGAGTTTTGAAAAGAGGTTTGTCACTGTCACTTTCTTCCTTGTCTGAGTGCCAGGGTCAAATGACACCATGAGAGTTGGACACCATGCAGACACTAAGCTGGGAAGGCTTTCTCTCACCATTTTTCTCAAAACGCTTACAATCTAGCGGTGTACACAGGTGGATAGAAGCCACTAAGATAAAAATAAATCCCGGGCCGGCCAAGTGGCACGGTGGTTGAGAGCTGGTTTGGGACATCAGCGGCCCTGGTTCGGATCCCACATGTGAGGGCCAGTGACACTGCCCTCTAAAAAAATAAAAAATAAAAAATAAAAATAAATCCCAAGGGCCAGCCAAGTGGCGCAGTGGTTAAGAGCTGCCTTGGGATGCCAGCGGCCCCGATTAGGATCCTACATATGAGGGCCAGGGGCACTGCCCTCTACAGCTAACAACAGCTCCACCTGGAGCTGGGCTGCTGTGAGTCCCCAGGGACAGCATAGCTGCAGCCCCTGCTGCAGTGGGCTGCCATAGGCTACAGTGAGCGGCTGGCAGCCAGTGTGAGCTGCCAATAGCCGCGGTGAGCAGCCATCCAGTGGTAGGCAACTGATCGGCCTCATCCAGGAAGAGCGCAATGACGATATGAACACGGGCTAGTGAAGCAATGTCCTCCGCAACTAGACTGAAGAACAAAAGGACAGCAACTTGTCTGTTCCCATTCCCCCGATTCCCGAACACTGTTCCCCTCCCCCAATTCCCAAATTAAAAATCTTTAAATAAATAAATAAATAAACAAACAAACAAATCCTAAGTCAATGCATATGTTACACTGGAACAATAAGTAATTTGGACCAGAGAGAGAGAGAGGCCATGAGCATAAGGGTGGCGTGGGTTGACAGGTGTCTCTGGATCAATTAGTTAATAAATGAGGAGCAACCATGATCTATGTCGGCAGGGAAAGCCTATGGCCTTTCTTTTTTTTTTTTTTCCAGTGAGGTTGATACATCTTTTATTTTAAGTGCTTCAGCTTACTTTTCAAGTTCATGATGTAAACCAGTCGCCTCTTTCCTAAACTCTTCGCTGCTCTCCTACATCTACAGGGTGTAAGTAAACTTTCAAGTGGGCTTTTCCTATCACTATTCCTCAAAATCTCCCCATACTAGCTATACCAAATGATCCAAACCCCACATTCCACAAAAAAAGATAAAAATAAAAATAAAAAACACGAATGCATTATTTTGATCAACCACAGAGTAATAATGTGAGCATGATAGATACAAAGATGCCTGTCAACATTTCTATTTATGTGTAACTACTGCTGTAGCCTCTCCTTAATTATGCTCTTTTTCACTACATGCACACAGTCTGTCAGTGTGGGTCCACGTGTAATGGAGCCCAGAAGCCCCAACCAGAAGAATATGCATACCACATACCCAGTCATTCTCTACAACTTTTTCAAAGGAATTATTGGAGAGATTTAAGAATTCTTCAAAAATGTCACAATAATAACTATTTTATCTTTTTTTATGCCATAATTATGATTTGGGGTTTTGCTTCTCTTATTTCATCCAGGCACACCACAACTCATGAATAAAATATGACAAGTTTGATAGCAGCTATTGGAGAAGGTTCATCTGTAACAGGAGACGTGCTCAGGGTACAAAGAGCTTTTGTGTTCCAACAGCCTGTGTTTCTGGGATGGGCTTTTATCTCAAAAAAGGACCACATGCTCTCACATCTCCCTCCACCCCACAATCCACGCCTTCAGCACAACACCTGAAACCATGTTTACTTTGTCTTTTAATGAGGACATTTCTAAACAATTAGGGAACAAATCAAAAACACCAAAGGGCACTCTGCTCACTATGAAACTGGCTTGAAACCACACGTCAAACAATTGACACCATCAGAACCACAAACCTGTGCACAAAATATGTGATTTTACCACTTAACAATCATTTACGTGATTGCACCCACGTGGCAAGATATTTAAAGCTCCCACAAGGTTCTCTTTTGAGAAATTTCCTCTCCCCAGCAAAGGCTGCCAGGTCCCTTCAAAGTTGAGGCTCTGGGATGCCTTTCAAAGAAATAAATGTGAAAAGAAAGGGAAGTAATGTGTGGCTCTGCAAAACCATCAGCATTTATCATGTGGCCCCAGGGACGTCAGACTTCAAGTTCTGGGGTTTCATTTTTTAAAGAGAATCTATACGCACCTTGTTCTACCACACATACAAAACCAGCTGGCTTCTGAGCTTCCTTCCAAACACAGTTATTTCCACAGAGTTGGTTTCAAAAGCAAAAAGACCCCTTAAAGTCACTGCTTGCCTAGTACTCGGAGAACTCAGCCTTAGGCCTCCTGGATAAGCAATTTGCCAAACTTCCAAAGTTGTGGGTTTGTTGTCTGTGGAGCTTGACAAATTGAAGATTAAGCTAAGATTATAAAACATCTCTAGCACTCCTCAAGAAAATGAACTCTAGTATCAGCAGGAAAACCAGGACGCAAAAGCTTAAGCATATGCTTCTGTTTTCTTATGTTTACTATACAGATAGATGCACAGTGATAACTATTTGGGGAAATTACACGTCTGCATTTTTGGTTTTGTTTTTTTGGGGGTTTTATTTTTTTCATTTTTGTTGTTGTTGTTTCTTTCTTTTATGGGTCTGCATTTTTTTTAACTTCACCCAGGGATACCAGATATGCCAAGACACCAGGTAGTCTTAGACTGTGACCCCTTCTACCCACTGGACCCAGTCCAAAGCCAGGTGAAAGGCTACTGTACTGAGTCTGTAGGTCCTGAAGGGGTCAGTTTTGTCACATGGTTTTATCTAATGTCATGTTGCATTAAACTGCAGCTCACCACCAAGCGACACTTCATGACATCAGGCAACCTAAAGGTAGTAAGGTACAGATAAAAAATACAATTCTTCTTCCACTCCACACCCCCCAACACAAACACCCGTATGCCAGACATGCTTGCAGTTTGAACAAGATGAGTCTGAATCTTTGGCAGATAAATAAGGCAGCAGCTTGAACACACAGGACAATGCACAATAGCAGTGTTTGGCACTCTGATGAGCTGTCTGTTTGGAGGTGCGGGACCTTCCTTCCTTCACACCTCGTATTTCAAAGGGACTACATGAGGCCAGGGAATTTGGCAGTGGCATTTAAATCTTTAACAGACATTGTCAAATGAGATTAGTCACCAAACTTTGGGTTTAGTGGTATAAACAAGATAAAAATGATTCCCGAACCAGCCACATGTATACCAATATCAATAGGGTTTGAAATCCTGAGAAATCTTGTTTTTGGGTCAAAGATCTCAACTGGTAAATCTCAAGGCCTTGCCTGATAGATCTGGGAGCTGCCTGAGATCACCATGAGTTCTCGTCGGTCACTCCCTCTTTCCTCCATTGGCCAGGCATTCCCTTCCACACTCCATCTGCCTTCTCCCATCCAGAACTTTGAGGACAGAGAAAGCACAACACTCTTGGGATCCACTTTTTCCCAGATAAAGTCTAGGGACTCACGGTCTGAGGCAGGCTAATCTTCATTTGTGTCAACACCAGTGTGCCCCAAATGTTTCTGGGGATTTCCAATCACAACTGTAAACATGGCTGATCAGTGGCATCCTAGACATAGCCTGAGTAGCAGAGAATTAAACCAGTCGCACTAGTTCAGACAATCAAAAGGATGAGTCTAACACACTTGAGAACATTACACAACATGCATTCCAGCCTAAACCTTCCACTAGTGGTGCAGAAAATGTTGGCATTTCTCAATTTGAGTGTTAGATCTCCTCTCTTGTCTGTGTAAGAGGGCACGGTGGTTAGTGAGCCCAGGCACAGAGGGCACGGTGGTTAGTGAGCTGCAGGTACGGGCAGGCTCCCTCCCCGCCCCACACTATATAACGCTATCGGTTCTGGGACTTTTGTTTGGTAATTGGAGAGGAAAGAAGGGTTTCTTTTCTGATGCTATTAAGATGGCAGCCTGAAAGTAGAGAATGATGACATCTGCTCCCTCCTCCCCAGGCCATTGGGCAGCTCTTAAATAGAGAACTTCAAAACAGGTCTGGGCTGGTTGGCAGTAGGAGAAGGAGGGTTTGACTTTTGCCAGTTTGCAACATCCCTCTCGGGTGCTTTCCTGCCTGCCTCACTCAAGATGACCAGGGCCGTTGCCTGAGCACCCAGGTGGGGGCAGCCCTCTATGTGAGAGTGCCGCCCCATCATCTCTCCTGCATCCCTCATCATCCTTCCTGCACACCTCACCGCCAGGTATCACAGCTTCTTCCCTGCCCTGTGAGGAAAAGGCAGCAGAAGGTTTGAGTGTGTCAGGCCAGAGATGTGCGTGCATGTGGCTTGGGGTAGGGAAGTCATTTTCCAGTCTCTCTGTAGAACGCAAAATATTTGAATTGGGTGAAATAGCATTAAGAACTTCGTTCTTCTATTTTTGTCAGAGCTATATGAAACTTAACTTTCCACAAACCCAAAATAACAAGTCCAAGGCTGACATTAAAGCTCTATGCTATGATGCACTGTCATATATAAATCTACAAAATGACAAATCTATGGAGAGAAAATTGTGGAAATTCGATTCATTGGAATTTCAAAACGTGAATTTTTATGTTGCAATTTTTTGTGCTATATCTAGTATTTTCTTTTAATGTCAGTACAAGGCAGTGAATTATTCTTTCCTGGGGAGGGCAGTTTTTTTATGATATCATGTCTTTCCACCTTTTTTGATATTAAAATATCAAAACATCTTAGTAAAATATTGGTGAAATGAAGAGTTAATATATTCACACCTTTGCTTGGCAAAAATAAAAAGTTAAAGATACTGCATCATTTCCTAAATTTTTTCTGCAATTTTACCAGATTGTGAAACCCAAAATTCCTGGAGCCATCGACTTAAAAGGTTTGATAAGTACACCTACGATGTCTTCAGCCAAGAGGCTGATGAAAAATGCCAGCCCAGAAAGGATTATATACAAAATCAGACAGCATGACCCTGGAGACCACCTTTCAGGTCAACATCAATTCATGAATCAACACTTTTAGGATATGTTTTTTCAGCCAACTATAAATCTGCCTAACCATATTATCAGCAAGCTCACATTTAACCCTCCCAAATACCTTCCTGAGAGACTGCACTAAAGACCCCACTGAAATCCAAGTATACTTGTCTGTAAGATAATGGACGAACTGATCAAGAACCCAGAGGTACTTAGCTTTTTGTCCTGCTCATCATTCACTTCCCCTTTTTTAGTAACTATATTATGGTTTTCCTTTAGAGAACCACCACTTGCCCAGTGGTGGTTTAGAGAACCACCACTCTATATGGTGCCTACATTCCCTCTATATGGTTCAGATGTTGGTCCCACCCCACAACTCCATTGGTAGACATGTGACCCAGGCCTGGCCAATCAGCATTCTCCTGACCTCAGCATTTTGCTCAGGGATAGGTATATGACCTGTGACAGGCCAATGAGACATAGTTCCAAAATTTTTGTTTTACTTATTTACCAAAAAGAGGCATCTTTCCACTAAGTTTGCAGAGAAAATCTGATATAAACCTGGGGTCCCAGGGAAAACCTTGCTCTCTTGGGAGCAGCCTGCCTAAATATAGCCAGCCCAAAACAGAGCAAAGAGGTACAGAGAAAGTGAGATGAATTCAGAATGACATCTGTAGAGCACCTGAATTCAAGAGGACTAAAACCTATCTATCTTTAACTTTGGTTACATGAGCCAATTAAATTTTTGCTTCGACCATTTTGAATTGGCTATTGACACAGTGCAATGAAAAGAGTTTGGTGGTACATAAGTTTCTTTTTAAAATGTGAGTTTGACAAGCCTTATCATTTCATTTATCAATTCTAGGCACTGTGCTAAACTCAGGGATACAACAAAAGATAAATTTGGCTCTGGCTTTTAAAGAGGTAGTTTAGTGATAGAGAAAGACAGCTAAAACCACAAATTACAAGAAAATAAATGGTCTGGGCTAGAGTCAAGCATAATTAATGTAGGAGAACAGAGAACTGAAATGATTCTGCCTCTTGGGGTCCAAGAAGCCATCAGAGAAAGGTGACATCTGAGTAGTTTCTTGAACAAAATTCAGGAGAGTCAACAATTTCTCTTCTAATGTTTCCATCTGTTTAATTTAAAAAGAAATCTAGATTTTGCCAAGAGGGAATATCAAGATCACCAGGCTATGCTTTCTGGAATCCACAATGTTTCCATCTTAAATAATAATAATAAGGACATTTATCCAACCTTTCAGCACCACCCTCATTGTCCATGATTTCCCTAAGATTACAGAACAGAGGTTGGATAATCAAAATCAAGTTTTCCCTATTTCTCTGGATGAGAGTCATCCGAGCCTCAGGGCTAGAACTAGTTTAAAGAGGTACAAGTCTCTCTTTCCATTTTATAAATAAATTGGGCTTTAATTTTTTCTTATTCCTGTTTGCTCCACACTGTCCCATATTAAAATCATTCTTCTGGAAGGAAAGATTGAACCAAATGAGAGAGAAAGTGTCTCTGTGCCATCTACTAATCATATACCTTCTATTCCAAGCATGGTGCCCATCCCTACCTTTACTTCTATTTCTCCCAGACATAATTAATCATAAGGTATTAAAACCATGGTAATTCTGGTACAGGAGACATATCTCTGGAATTTTCTGTGTAAAGGGCAATAATTCAGGCAAAGAATAACTTTGTGGTCTCATCAGTTAAAACTTTATTTAACAGAGAAAATTCTCAAGGAAGAGTTCATTTTTCTTTGCCATTTACCCAAAAGATGTTTATAAATTTTTGCCCTCCCATAGTTCCTGCTGTTTAAATGACTGCTCACAAAACTAACTAAAGCTAGAGTTGGTACCAGATCAACTCAATATGTGCAGAAAAAGCTCTTGATAAAAATACAACAACCATTCATGATGACATGGAAAAAAAAACTCTTAGTGGGCAGATATTAAAAGTTCTCATCATAAGAAAAAAAATGTTTTGTAACTATCTATGGTGATGAATATTATCTAGACTTGCTGTGGTAATAATCTTGCAATATATACAAATATTGGATCATTATGTTGAACACCTGAAACTAATATAATCTTATACCACAATTAAAAAAGAAACTCTTATTAACCTCCTCATTCTGATATAGAGCATCTATAAAAAAAATAATAACTTATAGTTACCATACTTAATGGTAAAATGTTTAATGCTTTCCTTCTAAGATTGGGACAAAATGTTCGGTACCACTTCTATTCAGCACTGTACTGGAAGTCCTAATCAATGCAATAAGGCAAGAAAATAAATCAAGGACAAAAGATTGGAAAGAGTAAAACTGACATTAACAGATGACAACATTGTAAATAAAGAAAACCTTATGTCTAACATCAAAGAATAAATCCAATGAAACATGTATAACACATCTACACTAAAAACTACAAAATAATGCCAAGAGATATTAAGGAAACCTAAGTTGATGAAGAGATACACAATATTCATGTGTTGACTCATGGAAAGTTCAGTTATTTTAAGATGTGCATTATCCTAAATTGATACATAGACTTAATACAATCCATATAAAAATCCCAGTAGAAATTTTTGAAGAAATTAAAAGTTGGGCTGGCCGAGTGGCTCAGTTGGTTAAGAGCTCATTCAAGAGTACGAGCTGAGCTCTGAGCAACGTCGGTTTGATGCCAGCCCGAGCTGAGTTGTCTCGGAGCTGCCAACAGGTGGCAGGATGGCTCAGCTAAAAAAAAAAAAAAAAATTTGATTGGATCTGGCCAAGTGGCTCAGTTGGTTAAGAGTGCGAGCTCTGAGCAACAGGGTTGCCAGTTCCATTCCCACATTAGCCAGTGATGCTGCACCTGAGCTGAACTGCCAACAGGTGGCAGGATAGCTCAGCTGGTGAGAGCACATGCTCCTAACAACAAGGTTGCCGGTTCAACTCCAATCATGGGATGGTGGGCTAAACTTACCCGCAACTAAGATTGAACACGGCACCATGAGCTGAGCTACCTCGAGCTGCTGACGGGCAGCCGGATGGCAGCTGGACTTGGAGCTGAGCTAGCTGTGCCCTCCACAGCTAAGACTGAAGGACAACAGCTTGGCTGTTCCCCTTCCCCAATCCCCAACACTGTTCCCCTTCCCCAATTCCCCAAAAAAAATGTTAAAAAAAAAAAAAGTTGATGTGTAAATTACAACGGAAAGGCTCTTGAACTATCAAGCAATCATAAACAACTAACTACCTGATTTCATGACTTACTACAAAACTGCAGTAATCAAGAGTGTGCTATTAGCATAAGAATAAAACTATAGATCAGTGGAACAGAATTAGACCCACACATATATAATAAGTCAAATGATTTTTGACAAAGTCACCAAGTTAACGAAATAGGAAAATATTTTTTTCTAATAAATGGTCCAGAATATCTAGATATCTGTATAAACAAAATGAATCTCAACTTATATCTTACACCACACACAAAAATTAATTTAAGATGTATCATAAACCTAAACATAAGAACTGGAAGCATAAAGTTTCTAGAAGATAAAATTTCTTCATAACTTTAGAGTAGGCAAAGATTTCTGAGACAAGACACAAAAAAACAAACCACAAAGAAAAAATATATATTGGATTTCATCAGAATTTAAAATTTCTGTTCATGAAAACACGAGCAAAAATATGAATAGATAAGCCAGAGACTGGAAGAAAAAGTATTTGCAATGCATATATCTGACAAAGTGCTTGTAGCCAGAATATATAAAGAACTCCTACAAGTCAATAATTTAACAAAATAGTAATGACAACTGAAACTAATAAAAAGAAATATAGGGCCGGCCCAGTGGCGCATTGGTTAAGCGCTGGTTTTGGGATGCCAGCGGCCCCGGTTCGGATCCCACATGAGGGCCAGTGACACTGCCCTCTACAACTAACAACAGCTCCACCTGGAGCTGGGCTATGCGAGCCAGGTGATGGTGTGGGCTGCAGCCCCTGCTGCAGTGGGCTGCCATAGGCTACAGTGAGTGGCCCGCAGCCAGAGTGAGCAGCTGGCAGCCAAGCATGAGCTGCCAATAGCCGAGGTGAGCGACATCCAGAGGCCAGCGACCGATCTGCCTCATCCGGGAAGAGCGCAATGAAGATACCAACAGTGAAGCAACATCCTCTGCAACTAAACTGAAGAACAAAAAGACAGCAACTTGTCTGTTCCCCTTCCCCGATTCCCCAACGCTGTTCCCCTCCGCCAATTCCCCAATAAAATCTTTAAAAAAAAAGACATATATAGCTTTGCAAAAATGAAAATAGCAATGAGTAAAAGACTTTAACAGACCCTTCACAAAGATATAGGAAAGGGAAACACACACTCACGTGCACACACAAAAAGATACCCAATATCATTAATCATCAGAGAAATACAAATTAAAACCACAGTGAGATACTACTAAATACACATAAGAATGGCTAAAGACAATAATGAATATTGAGAAGGATATAGAGAAACTTGGAACTCTCATGCTTTGTTGATTAGACGGTAATATGAACAACCACTTTGGAGAACTCGCTAGTGATTTCTTATAAAGTTACACTTATCTTCTGACCCAGAAATTCCACTCCTAGATATTTAGTCAAAAGCAATGAAAATATATTCATACAATGGACTACTAACTGCCAATAAAAATGAACTGATATATGCAACATGGCTGGATTTCAAGAATATTATGTTAAACAAAATAAAAACAGATACAGAAAGCACATACAGCACGAATTTATTTGTCTGAAGTCCAAAGACAGGCAGAGCCAAGCAGCTGGGAGAGTGGGGAGGGAGTAAGGGGGGTGTTCATGGAAATTTCTATATCTTGTTTTTGAGTGATGGATTTATGGCTGTAAACAATTGTAAAAACTCATCAAACTAAATTAAGATCTGTTCATTTTATTGTATGTTAATTATATCAATTTACAAGAGAGAGAAAAATTAACATAGGAAAACTGGATGTTCTTTCCTCTTTTCTAAAAGATGTTAATAACTTCTCATCCACCATAGTCCCTGATGTTTACTATAGCATGTGGCATCCATCTTCTCCCATCCCAGCTCCCAAAGTTAACTAAGCCAAGAACTGTCACTCAACCAAGGTCAGACACCCCTGGAATAGCTGAATCTTGTCGCAATCTTGGATTATTTTTAATTATTTAATGTCTGTCTCCTCCATGAGATTATACGTTCCATGAGAATAAAGGCCTTATTTGTTTGGTTCCCCATTCTAGCTGCTCCATTGTTGATAGTAATTCCTGGGGTATAACAGGCCTTAAGTAAACATATCAAATAAAAGATGGATGGATGGATGGATGGATGGATGGATGGATGGATGGATGGATGGATGGATGGATGGATGACAGAATTAGAATATACTCAAGGATTATCTAGTCCAATTCTTTCCATGAGTAAATGAAGGAGACCCAGGGAAATTTAATAATTTGATCAAAGTCACACAGCACATAGCAGAACTCATACACAAATCTCCCAGCTGACAACAAGAGACACCACAAGAGATGTGTTCTCTTCTGCTGTTGTAAATTGTGTTGCTTACATGTTGATACCTGGAAATGTGGCAACTATCTTGCATGCATGAGGAAAGCAAAACCAACATGCTGAGAACGGTAGAACAAAAAGATGGGGAAAAACCATGCTTTTAGTCAATTTCACTGAGCTACTGAACCAACCAACCTGGAGCTTCCCTCCTTTAAGACTTCTTGTTACATGAGAAAATCAGCAAGTCTTCCTTATTATTTAAGCTAGTTGAATGTGAACTATCAGTTATTTGGGCAAAATATCCAAAACTTACACAACAGGCATGAGAAAATATGAGGCACTCAAGGAACTGAAGCAGCAATGTGGCCGGAGCTCAGAGAGCAGAGAGGGCGGGCAGGTAGGCAGGGACCACATCTAACAGGCCACCTAGGGCTTACTGTTTTATCCCAAGAGCGATAGGAAACCATTGAAGGAACACTGGGTTTTCTAACTTCACTATGGAAAGGGAGGAGGGAGACACCTTTGGCCATGGAATGAAGGTTCTGCATCCGGGCTGACAGGCTGTAGTCTTAATTCTTGGTACGAGCTCAACCCTCTTTGGCTATGGCTAGGGTAAGGAAAGTAGTTGGTGCTTACAATCTAACATGTGAAAAGTCACTATGAATATAAACACTACCACTTCAGACCAATCTTTCCTTCATGCAGTGATGTCAACAGACAGGACAGGCAAGGGCATATGGGTACTGGACATGCAGTTCCCAACTACACAAGCAAGGAAAAGAAGCCACACATACGAGCAGCTATCAGGATCAAGAAGGTCTGCACCTCATAGCTTGGGTTTTCCTCTATTCTCCAGATCACTTTTATCTCTAGATGATCATAGGATCTCAGGCATTGTCCTTGGCATAGATACCTTCTAAATTCTATCTCAATTCCTTCTCTCTCTTTCAAATGAACGGATGCCAAGCTAAACAGCTCTTCCTTTTCATTGTGCCTAGCCTTCCCAGAATCTTGCTGACCAAGACATGTTCTTCTTGCTGTTTATATGCTTATTTCAAAAGATTCATTGGGCCGGCCGAGTGGCGCGGTGGTTAAGTGCTGGCTTGGGATGCCAGCGGCCCCGGTTCGGTCCCACATATGAGGGCCAGTGACACTGCCCTCAAAAAAAAAAAAAAAAAATCAACACGTTCTACTTCTACTAATAAAATATGTCATACAAAATAGTCTCAAACATGCAGGGCCACAGAATTATAGCTTTTTATACACAGAACCTCACAGAAAGTACATTTCCCACACAGACTGCTAAATATTTTCTCGCTATTTTCATACATTCAATTGCCCTCCTGGTCAGCACAACCCATCATTCTGAGACAATATTCAATTATTATTATATATGCCAGGTATTTTATATAAGAAAATCAGGCATGTAATTGTAAACAAGATACATCTCTGAGCCAAAGGGAAGGACACCAACAATCAGCTAACTCAAGAGTCACTTCTCCTTCAGAGGGCAGAGAGAGCGAGGGAGGGATGGAAGGAGGGAGGGAGAGAGAGAGGGAGAGGGAGAGAGAGAGAGCACCTTTAATCAGCCTGGAAGGGTGTTGACTTCAATCACGGACATGGGCCAAAATCCTTTCAAGGTTCTTTCTGTCCTTCAGAGTAAATGGTGTACAGCCAGGAACAAACAACCCTGGATTTCACATCCGGGATTTTCACTTACCAACAACTGCCCCACCCACCCACCCAGAGAAATAAATAATATAAAAAAATGGTGAGAGGATCAAGAAAACAGGTCTAAAAATTATCTAGCATATATCAAGTAAATACAATTTCACCTTCAGTATCCTTTACTTGAAAGTCCCACTTGGCAAATGTGACAGAATCAGAAAAAGGCAATGCTCAGTGCTACCTGAAATAATAATCATCACTACTGAGTGCCTGCTATGGGCCATATGCTTCAATTCCTTACTACATACCTAACTTGGGGAGGATATTAATACCCCTACTTTATAGATGAGGAGTTGGAAGTCAGAGTAGTTAAGTTACTTGCCCAAGACCATCGACCTAGTAAGTAGACAGTAGGATTGAACCCAGATCTGTCTGACCCCAAATCATACCTTTCCACTAGCCCATGCCAACCTTAAAATTCTTGAAAAGCTTGGATCCCTCTGTCTAATGATTCCCAAACAACTTCGGTCTATGGATCACTGTAAGGAGTAAGGTCAAAAGTCCTACAGACCCTGTGATTCATCCTCTGCCAACTGACACTACCAAAAGATGCTCTCCACCTGCTGCTACAGTCCACATGACCAGAGGAGTGTTCCCTCACCCAGGAGATGTGGCTTCTGGTGGAACTCTACCACTGACTGACCCCTCCTGCCTCAGTTTCCTCACCTATTAAATAGGATAATACTTGCCCTTACCAGCCTCATGGGTTCCTTATACATTAAATAATGAGAATCAACAGGCTTCACACAGGTTAACAAATTCTTCTTCCTGGTGAAGACATTTTCACTTTGCATAGCAGTCCAGAATGGAAGTGCAGAAGGAACCCTGAGATCAGGGTCAGATGAGCAAAATTGAAAAAGTTCAGACTTCAGTCACCACTACCCACATGTTTTTGGACAAGTCATTTCCCTATTTTGAACCTGAATGTCTTCATCCAGGTGATGATGCCATTCCACCAGATCATAAATTCTCCAGTTACAGCCCACTACCCAGTGGTAGGCCATATATTGTCTCCTGATGGGTCTCAAACTGAAAAATAAAGGTCCTTTTATTAATTTCGTGGGTAGATGGCATCCCATCCCAAAGAATTATTTTTACAGAGAGCTAACAGTCCCTTACCAATAAACTAATAGGTAGGTCACTATAACTTGTCACCAGTCAACTAAAATTAATGTGTTTTTAGTTTATTAAGGATTAAAATACTTGGCAACTTTCAAAGGTCCTACTGTGTGTGAACATGCACAGATGGTTGGAAGGCCCAGAATTTTCATGAAGAAGACATTGGTATGAACATGTAAGTGCTAACTTCAGTGTATCATGGTTCTCAATTGCTGTTATGACTGCTTACACATTAATGTTAATTAAGCTCCATAATTATCAATTTAGATTGTAGTGGGTCATCTGATTAACTCCACAATATGTGCATATTTGGATCCTCTGTGTTGAGGCCTATAATTTTCAATAATTAGGCTTTAGGGCATTTAAGAATTGGATGGCTGATGGAACAACAAATATTCTTGAGCACGATTATGTAACAAGCTCTGTTCCAGGCACTGGAATACTTCTGTAAACAAAACAAAGTCCTGTCCAAAAAATCTGTACATTCCATCAAAGGATTACACAAACAGTAAACACAGGCATCAAACAAGTGAGGCAATGTCAGGTACCAATAAATGAGATGGAAAAGATAAAACAGGGTAATGCAGTAGAGAGTAAATGAGAAGATTACTTTAGCCAAGACCAAGGGCCTTCAAAGACCTCCATGAGGAGGTAACATGTAAGTTAAAAACTGAATAATGAGAGGCAGGCTCAGGAAGATCTAGGTAAAGGGCATTCCAGGCATACAGAACAGCAAATTGAAAGGCTCTGAGGCAGGAACAAGCGTGGAGGGCATCAAAGTTTGTACTGTCATTCAATAAATGTATTCCTGTCCTCTTCGCACTGCTGTCAGCATATCCCATCCTGCCCCTGATGTTGAGTTTGGCCATATGACTTTGCTTTGGCCAATGGAGTATAAGAGGATGTGATATGAGTGAAGACTTAAAATGTGCCTGTGCAATAGGCCTGGCCTCTTGGGCTTTTGCCTTGCCATGAGAAAAGCATGACCCAAGTAGTCGCTGCCCCTTCCTACTGGGATCTAGGGTGATCGCACATGGCAACCTTGAGCTCAAACTACTATGAAGAGCCAAGTCCAACTGCACTTTCAGCTTGAAGCAGAACCTCCCAGGAGAGCTCAGACTAGATCAGCTGATTCATTCACTTTGCAGTCCTATAAGAGTGAAAAATAAATGCTTATCATTTATGTTCCTGAATTTGAGGGTAGTTTATTACACAGCAAAAGCTGACTGATAGAGCATGGTGAGACAGAGAGAAGATTGGTCTGCTTACAGTAAGCAAGGAAGATGGGTACTGATGGATGAGATAGAAAGAAGCTAGATAAGGTAGAGCTTTATGAGAACAGTTGTTTTTTTGTTTTTTTGTTTCTTTGTTGTTTTTTTCAGCTGAGCCATCCTGCCACCTGTTGGCTGCTCAGTGGCTGCTCAGCTCAGGCGGGGAATCCAACCAGCAATCCTGTTGCTCAGAGTTTGCACTCTTGAGCGAGCTCTTAAACAACTGAGCCACTCAAGCAGCCCCAAGAAAGGTTTTTAATTTGGGTTTTATTTTAGGTGTATTGGGAAGTCATTGGGAAGATTTAGGGTTTAAAGGTACAGGACAGGATACCAGTTAGGTGTCTATTGTGATATTCCAAGCAATAAACAATATTAGCTTGCAGTGGGGTAGTGGCTGTGGAAATTTTGAGAAGTGATCTAATTCAAGGTATATTTTAGAGGTAGAGGGGATGGTACTAATCAATGGACTGTATTAGGGATGTAACGAGTATTCAAGGATTATCCCTAAGTTTGCGGCCTGAACAACTGAGTAGATGATGGGTTTATTTATTGAGGTAAAGAACTCGTAGGATAAGAAGATGTACAGAGTTGGGGGTGAGGAGGGTGGGTGGTTTTGGCATAGTGTGTTTGAGATGCTGCCTAGGTGGTTAGATATTCAGTTATGACTTTCAGGAAAGTGGTACAGGCTAGAAATATAAATTTGAGTGTCATCAGTGTATAGATGGGATTTGAAGCCATGAGACCAGAGATCACCCAAAGAGGTGGAGAAGATAAGATACCTGAAGACAGAGCTCAGTCCAACATTTGACAGTGTGGGAGCTGAGGACAAGTCAATGAAGGACACAGGGACACATGGGTCTATGCAAGAGTGAAAGCAGGCAAGGAAGACAGCAGGAAAGCTACAGAAGAATCATAGCTCAGATTTGATTGATACGTGGCTGTGGGTGATTGCTAAAGAAGATATACATCTACGACTACAAAAGAAAACAAAGAAAGACCAAGAAAAACTTTGAACAGTAATGTCTCATTATTAGGACACTCAACTCTAGAATAGATAGGTTTGGCAGGTGAGCTGTGGGTGTTATGTCTTGTGTATGTGGCCACTGGATTCAATGCTTCAGAGCCACTGGATTCAATGGTTTCCACAAGGCCTTCGAGCTCCACAGAATTTTGACTAGAAGACATGTTAGGAAGCTACACTAGCTCACAGCAGATGACTTGCTGTGTATATCTACTGGAGAGGTGTACACAGAGCCATTCTAGGTAGAAAGAACAGAATATAAAGGAGGAGTTCTTTCTCCCCACACCGATTCTAGTTCCAAAAATAAGCACTGCTATGGGCTGGCGATACCAAGGGGCAGAAAGCATTTGCTCTGCCAAGACAAGAGGTAAAGGCTAGACTCATGGAGACCAGGATCTTTGAGTCTAGAAGGAAGGCCTCTGTTTGTTACTGCTTGGAATGGTTTCCAGTCCTTTCCCTCTTGGTTTCCCCTCACTTTCTCTTTGAACTCCCTTCCTTGCCTATAGCCATTAAGGTAAGACATGGCTGAGAACCTTCTCCAGCTTGGAAAGATGTGTCCTCCATAGATAGCCAAATAAAGAAGCCTGATGCCTAGGTGAAAACAACAGTCGCCTCCTTGAAAAACAAGTCCTTTCTACTGCAAAGCCCACCTCATGAGCGGAATGCACCAGAGTCTGCGGCCAAAGCCCCAGTTAATAATAAAAATACTCCTTCTTTTGCTTTGTCCTCCAGCCTTTAGCTCCCTGGACCAGCAGCATCAGCATCTCCTGGGAACTTGTTAGAAATGCAGTCTCAAGTCCCACCCCGATCTACTTAATTAAAATCCACATGTTAGCAAGATCCCCAGAAGTTTCATATGCACATTGAACTTTGAAAAGCATGACTCTGGTATATACATTCCTTGGAACTTTGCAGGAAGGGGTGACTGGTGAACCAGAGAATTACACATTCTTCAGTTTCCTCACCAAATATCCCATCCAATGTCCATGAGCATAAGGTTATCAGAATTCCAGGAACTGAGAGAGTCTGATACAAGACTTAGAGTATTTCATGGCTGAATTAACATTGGTGGGTTTGGGTGGCTTGTCTGTATTTTCTTTGAAGTACCCATCACCCCCCAGAAATCACTCTCTAAGGGAGCCCCAATCTCTGGAAAGTTTTTATGGATATTACCAGAGATGAAAAGAACAAAGACCCTGATGACCTTGGTGGCTTGACAGGGAGGATTCCAAGATGCCTGTGCCCCTTTTATCCCGATCAGGAATATTAACTGTCCCCCTGACTTTGCCTGCGGACTTCAGGGGCCTGAGGATAAAGTCAGTCAATGGGAAGGTGGCATCACCTATGAAAAGTTAGAAAGTGATGGAAGCCCTTCTGCCAGGTGATGCAATGCGACATGCTCTTGAAATGAGATAAAGGAAAAGCTGACTGGTCGTAGCACAAGGCCGGGTTCCAGGAGGGAAGGGGAAAAAGGTCTATATCTGAAATGCTGACTCTGAGAATCAGACGTGCAGGAGGCAGAGGGAAAAGCACCAATAGGGGGCAGGAAGGCTTCAGGGATTAGCGTGTGCACAGAAAGCTATTTGAATTTTGGAACGAGAACATCAGAAACCCAGGAAGGATTAGAATAGCTTAAAAATTGCTTTTGGTCATGAAGTCAAAACAGGATGAATGTGAGAAAAGAAAGGGGAAAATTCAATAACAGTAAATAGTAGTGGGCCTAAAAGTGGCAGGGAAGGAATGAAAGAAGAAAGTTAAAGCCATCTCAAAATGTTAAACCTGCAAAAAGGAGAAAAGTGAACATCAGAGGGTATTGAAAGAAAAATATTAGAAAAAGTAGATTTGGGATCCTTTTTTGCAGGCAAAGAGGTGCTAGGAAAAACAATACTCCTGACATCACGGAAACAGAAAAATTACTTAAGCCTGCAGAAATCCAATGCAGAGGAAAGAAAAAGTTGATTTATGCTATGACCTGGGGCATCAGCTGGAATCTGTTAAGGGGCTTCTCCATTGGGGACCAAGACAGGAAGGAGTCTGATGTATAAGGAACTCCAGGCCCAGGGGCAGGCTGCTGTACCCTAAATGGCATCACAAAGCTAAGAAAGCTTCAGGATCCTGCAAGTTTGGAGAATGACCTAAAGAAAAGGAGAAAGAGCCTGGGACCAGAGTAATGCAGGGCTACGTACAGAGCCACCTGTCACAAACATGGGTTGCTGCTCCCAGGGATGGCAGGGACTGCTCAGTCTTCCTTCATCCAGGAACACCTCATGCCCTCCCAGTTTGTGGAGTGGCAGTAAAACTCAGGGGAAGATGGAGAGTGTGGACTGGGAAGCCAGGCTGCCAGAACCAGCTCTGCCACTTCCAAGCTGAGTGACCTTACCCAACATCTGGAAAAATGCAGGTAATAATGGTGTGCATCTCGTGGGGTTGTTACGAGGACTGAGTGGACCAGGAAAGTGTCAGGTGTGTGGTTAGCAGTCAGACGTGTTGGCTCTTCTTCCCTCATTGCAACAGAAATCACATGTGGACAGGAATTACTGTCTGTGACTGTGATGGTTTAGGCACCGAGACCAGTGTGTGGCCAATGGTAGTTGCTCACTTTCTGAATCTACCTCCTACTATCACAGTGATGCTTCAAGGTGACGTGTGTCAGGGTTCCTGCTTCTTTGTCTCATTGTGTATCCCTGGGTGAGCCCTTTAAAAACCACCCATCCAGACCGCTTGAGTTTTCTAGACCAGTCTACAACTTCCCTTCTCAGTCCATCTCCCAGAGGTACATCCAGCACTTCCTCCGCTGAGCCCTGCAGACAGTGAGGGAAGGTCACTTCCTCTCTCTGGGCCCTGGGAATAGCTGGGGGAGGGAGGAACATCCATTAACATGACTGGCAATTACCCAGCTGAATCCCACCCAAATCCCACTGCACATCAGTTGAGCAAGCGGCCCCCTGTCACTTTCACTTTCCAAGGCTTCTGAGAATACACTGTCAAGAGGGTGACAGAAATGGAAAAGTGCTTTTCCCATGCTGCAGCTCCCACTCTTCCTCAGTAGGAAATGTAAATACAGGCAGACAAGTCGCTGGGTTCTTGTCTGCTGGGAATGGTTAAAGAGCTGCAAAGCACAGCAGGAAGCCAAGAGACAGCACTGAGAAGCAACTTGACAACGTGGTGTGTGCCCTTCCCATCCCCAAATACAGCAGGGAGGGCAGAGTGGCATCAAAGATGCGTGAGTTCACTCCCACCCGAGGGCTCTCTCCTCAGCAGGCCTCCCTGGGCCATATCAGCAGGCCTTGGAAAGCTCTCCAAAGCCACAGTCATCATCTCAGCACTCTCTGCTGACCTCATGGCCTCCCTCCCTGACCCTTCACAGGCAGGGCATCCAACAGCACTCTCTACAATGCCTGCTGTGCTGTCTGATACAGTCACCTACACAGTGAGACTGCTGAACACTTGACACATGGCGAATGCAACTGAGGAGCTGAATTTGTAATTTTATTTAATTTTCATCCATTTAAATTTAAATAGCCACAGTGGCTTATGGCTGCTGCATTGAACAGCACAGCAGGCAAGAAGCTAAAAAGAGCCCTTCTGAAACCTCTGCCCCCAGTCCTGACACCTCAGTGAGTTGCTGCTTCAATAGAAACCACACTTCCAAGGAACACACATTTAAGCAAAGGTTGGCTCCACCTCCTGGGGTTAAAGACCAAGTGCACTGTCTCCTGCCTCTGAGGGATAAATAAACAAGCCCCTTCCCTCACATCCACACAGCTCTTACTAGTTTATCAAGTTCTCCCCCAGACATTAATTCATGGGCAATTCATAATACTCCAAGAAATAAGTGGAACATGGTGCAAGGTCATAAAGTCAGTCACAGCCAAGATGGGACCTGAATCCAGGTCCAAGTTCAGAGCCCAGGCTATTATTCAATTTGATTAGAGAAGGAAGGAAAAAAAGAAACAGCCCCTTTGAAAACAGCAGATTTTCTTAGAAGAATACAGGCAGCAAAGTGACCTAGATTTTGACTGCACAGCAGTTCAGCCCATCTTCTCCCAGGACCCTGTGTTTAGGCTGAGGCGTTCCTGCTTAAAACCATCAGTGATTCCCCATCACCTGCTCTCCCCAGGCCTCAGCAAGCCCAACAACCCAAGGGCACCTCAGGGCCTTTGCTTTTCATTCATTCGGTCTGTCAGCACTGAGCACTTCGGTGTGCCGGTTCTCTGCCAGGCGCTAGCATCTCTGCCCAGAAAGTCTCCTGCCTGATTCTCAACCTGATGAAAGGCCTTCCACCCACAAAGGCTTGGAGAACCCTCTTCTGGGAAGCTTTCCCGGAAAACATATAGATGTACACACACACACACACACACACGCACGCACGCACGCACGCACACCCTTCTCCAACCGGCAGCAGAAATATTTGCAATCCTCTTACAATGCCCTGTATTATATTTTCTCATGCTGCTTATAGTTTGCATAAATGCATCTCTCTGCTACTCAACTGAGTGCTTTTCATTACTTCATTTATTTAACAAATACTGCTCCAATTGCTAGGATACAGCGGTTGAACACCACAAAGAATCTAAATTTATGGAGCATATACCTCGTATGGAAGATCAACTTTAAACCAATTCACATACGAATATAAACTATAATTCCTGGTGGTTCTGACTCAGAGCATTGCACGGTACCTGGGTAACAGCAGCTCTCAGTACATATTTGATTTTTTTCCCCCCACTCTGAATTTTTATACTTGGACTATTTATCATAGAATCTTGTAAAGTATTTCATGGAAGTAATATTAATAATAATGTTAATTACAGCTGATACTTGTTAAACATTATATGCCAATCGCTCGCTCATATTTCTGCAGGAATTATATTCCTTAATCTTTACAACAGTCCTAAGAGGTGGATATTACCGTCTCCCATTTTACAGATGGGAAAACTGAGGCCCAAAGACATTAAAGAACTTGCTAAGGGTCACATTCATTTTGAGCATTATCATGTATTTATGGGTTTCTAGTAAAACTGTATTTCATTTGATTGCAATAATTGTTGGGTTTTTTAATAAGTAAATTGCCCACCTTGGCCAATGGGAGCCCTTTCAGTTTGCACTAAACCAGATATTCTGAAAGTAGATACCCCAGGGTCATTTGATGTTCCCCTGCCCCCAATTTTATAATTAGTTAAGTCTAGAGAGCTGTGGTTTCTTTCAACGGAGAACAATATTAGAGCCAAAATAGCAAGAGGGAGGGCAGGACTCAAACAAGGCTATCAGGCTCAAGGCCTCTGGCATATGGGGTAAATAATAAACATAAGAGTGAAAGAATAATAGCGTGGGAGAAGGTTATGCATAACTAAGGATGGAGACAGTAGGGGGCAAAATTATTGACTTTTGATGTATATATTTTAGGAGTTTTCCCTTTGTTATGATGAAAATAATTTACAATTTAAAAACTAAGTTCTATAAAATAACTCAATGAATGCTGCGTTTTGAACAATGGACAATGGAGTGCAGGCCTGAGAAACCCTGTGGACTGGGTAGACCACTGTCCCCTAAGGAGGAGGAGAAAAGCCAAGATTGTTCTGGAACGTAAAGACCATCCCAAAGCACAAAGGGGGCTCAGTTTCAACCCTAACTGCTCACCTTTTTTCCTGACTGGGAGCAGCTTGAGATCGATGTCTGTGCCACACCTGTGTGCTGACAGGTGGCCCTTCTCAGCCATGGGTTCTTGGGACCCCTGGGCAAGATCAGGGTGTCCTGTGGGAGAAACTCTGACCCTTCGCTGCCCTCTCAGCTTCCCACCATGAGGGTACAGAGCACGTGAGGAGACACTTTCATGCTTCTTAGCTCACCTCAAGCCTCTACCACCTCCTCTTGCCCTCAATTGATGACCTCACTTCTTACTTCCCTGAGAAAAGAGAAAAAGCAACCTCGTCTTTACACCCTTGACTCTACCAGCCTCATGGTCCAATATTCAGTATCCTCCGTATTCACTGCTCTCCGTGTTCAATCTCGCCGATGTCAGGGATTCCAGCCCCTCTCACCTGCTATCAGCCCCCTTTCTTCTGCATCATGCGTAAGTGCCTCTACTCCATTATTCCTACCCACTTTCATATATGTTATCACATCTCCTACCTTACAACAACAAATCTTCCCAACTCCAGTCACCTGTCAGCAGCTGCCCCTTTTCTCTGTTCCTCTTTATAACAAAACCCTGCAAAACATCTGCCTATACGAGGTATGATCACAAAATATGGTGAACGTTTGAAAAAAATTATTACAGTAAAAAAACACATGCCATTAATCCCTTTCAAAATACTCCTCCTCACTTCAAACAGTCTTATCCCATCATTCTTGCCACTTTCTGAAGCAGTTATGGAAGTCCTCTTTCCTGAGTGTCCTTAGTTGCGTTGTCGTAGCTGCCTCGATGGCCTGAATTGATTCAAAATGTTTACCTTTCATTTTGACTTTGGGGAAGAGCCGGAATTCCCACTGCACCAGATCCGGTGAATATGGTGGATGAGGACACGCTGTAATGTTTTTATTTGATGGAAATTGTGATATACCAGAAATGATGTGTGACACAGAGCATTGTCATGATGGAGGATGATTTACAGCACACTTTATTTTTATTTTTATTTTAGCTGAGCCATCCTGCCACCTGTTGGCAGCTCAGGGGCAGCTCAGTTCAGGTCAGGAATCAAACCGGTGACCCTGTTGCTCAGAGCTTGCACTCCTGAACGAGCTCTTAACCAACTGAGCCACTCAGCCAGCCCTTACAGCACACTTTAAAACACACCTTCTCTCAACTGTAGTTCATACCCAACTGACTGCACCAAACAACGTTTCTGCACTGCTTGCTGTATTGAAGATCCCTGCCTTTCCGTTGGATGGCACTCGGCAGCAGAATTCACTGTATTTGTTTTTTTATCATACCTTGTAGCACTAATTATCTCTGCTTCTTTCCCTTCCTTTCTCTCTTAAACTTACTCCACTAAAGCTTTCATCCCAATCAGGCCATTGAAACTGCTCTAGTCAAGGCTAAGAAGAGGCCCTTATCTTTCACATATAGGTAAACAACTATATACCTATATATTATTTTAGATTATTTTATCGCTCCATTTCAGTCTCAGAGCAACATAAGCAATAACGAACATGGTAAAAGACCCTTGAAAAATCCACTGGACAATTGTTGGTCCTCATCTCTGTCAACCACCAGCTGCATTAACCCCAACTGTCCACCACCTTCTCAAAACGTTTGGCACCTGCTGCAAATATTCTGCGTTTTCCTCTTAAATTCCAGGCTGGTTCTTCTCAATCACCTTTACTGGCTCCTTCTTCTCTTCCTCATTTTCATTACTGGAGGACCCCAGGGATCAATCTTGGAACCTTCTCTCTGTCTACAGTCACTCCCTGACACTCAATTTGAGTTTGCATCAGAATTATCTGGAGGGCTTCATTAAAATGCACATCACTGGACCTGCATCGAGAGTTTCTGATTCCGTTGGTCTAAGGAGGAGCCTAAACATGTGGGTTTCTAACAAGTCCAGGTGCTGCTGCTGCTGACAGTCTGGGAACAACACTTTTAGAGGCACTGCCCTACATGACCTCATCACTCACTTGCCTCAAGTACCACACTCATGCTGACGACATCCAGGAATATGCCTCTCCCCTAACTCTGGACTTGCTGGACCCAGGCCTGCCTCATATCTCCTTGTGGACATCAAATGGGCTCCTCAAACCTTCCCAGCGGCAATACTGAGCCGGCAGTCTTGATTCCACCAGATACCTCTTAGCCCATGTTCAATCCATCACAAATTCACAAATCCTGTTTATACCTGCCAAACATATCCCAAACCGGAATACTTGTCACCACCTCCTGCTTGGTAATCCTTGCCAAAGCCACCACCTCCCCTGGGTCCCTGCAGATAGCCTCCTGTCTGATCTCTTTAATTATACTCTTGGCCCTCTGCATTCTGTCTCCACAGGGCAGCCATTTGACAGCGGCAGTCATATTTCAAAAATGCAAATCCCATATAATTTCTCTGCTTAAAATCCTCCAACTGCTTTCCATCCTTGGAAAATAAAACCCAAAATCCTTTCCATACCCTCTAAGGTCCAGTGTGGTCTGGTTTTTGCTTATCTCTCTGATCTTAACTCCTACTCCTCTCATTCTCACCCTCTCACTTTTGTCACCCTGACATTCCAGAATTTCCTCAAACGCACCAAGCTTGGAGCCTTTGCACTCGCTGCCCCATCTACCTAGAATGCTCTTCCCCAGGTTATGATATGGCTTCTTCCATCACTCAGGCAGTTCTCTGCTTTAATGTAACCTCCTTCTTGAGACTTTTTCTAAGCACTTGATCTAAACAGCATCCCCTTGTCACCTGTACGCTGTCACCTCCCTTTTTTTCCATAACATTTACCACTCACTGAGCCTTATTATATATGTATGTGTCTACTAGTTAAGTGACAGTGTCTCCAATAAAATGCAATGTCCATGAGAGTAAAGGCTGTCTCCTTCCTTGCTGTATGCCCAGTACCTAAAACAATAGCTAGCAAATAGTAGACACTCAAAATTTTGTTGAATGAAGAAACAAATAAATGAATGGTCCTCATCACTATTCAAAATTACCTTGCAATTTCTTTGTTCATGTTTTTATGATCTGTCTCCTCTGGTTCCATACAAGCCCCATGAGGGCAAAGGAATTCTTCTCTTGTTCACTGCTGTAGTGTTGGCAGCTGGACAACAGTAGGCATGTTGTAGGCACTCAACAAAAACTTACTAGAATTAAAGATAAACTTCCACATGGGGTCCCCCTATACCCAGTAGAGACTCCCTAGGCGACTCTAGGGCCCTTTGTCTCTTCTCACATCCCCTTCTCCCCTCCTCTGTGCTGCCTGCTAACTTCATCTGTTCCTGCCCCTCCTGGGTTATGCTTCTAATCTGGTTTTATCTAGGCATGGTCCAGCTTGAGCTGAGACCATGCTTTAAATTTGTAAGTCATCCTGGAGAAGGTCCCAAGGCATTTGTAGGTTAATTTCTATCGCTGATGAACTGCCTGGATCTATGCCAATATGCAGTCACTTCCAGGAGGCACATACATGGGGTCTGGTGCCTACGGAGATTGCTAACCTGTGACTGCAGATCCGGGGCAGTTAAGAAGGTGTAATGCCCTTCTTGCAAAACAGCTGAGCCAATGGCTCCCCCAACTGAGGAAAAGAAGATGAGAGAAGGGAAATGGCCAGGAGGAAGAGGCAGGTGGGAGCTGACACTACTTGGACATCAACTGTGTTTCAAACAGTTTGATTTCCATTATTTCATTTAGTTAGGACTTTCCCTACTGTACAGATGAAGAACTGAGACCACGGAAGTCTAAATAAGTTTATCCAGGTAACAAACAACAAAGCTAGGACTTGAATCCACTAGAACATAAGCTCTGCAAGGGTAGGAGCTGGTCTTCATTTTCCCCACTGCACTCCCACAACCTGAACAGTGCCTGGCATTTCAATAAATGTCTTATTGAATTGATGAATGAACCCAGGTCTGAATGAAACCAAAGCCCATGCTTTCCCCACCAGAATCTCCTACGCCTGGCTTTCAAAGCCTTTCACAGCCAAGCCCTAACCTGCCTGTCCAGGGTTCTCTGCCCGGTCCTTTCACATGAACTCTTTCCTCAAGCCAAACTGTCCTCTATGTTGTCCTTGGTCGTATCTCACTCTATACCTTTGCTTGTGCCATTCCTCCTGCATCATATGCCATCCTCCACCTCTCACCCTAACCCAACCCTACTAATTCTTCCACTCCTGTGGCAAGTCCTCCAAAACCCTGCCAACCTCAAATCATCTCTGAATCCTCAGATCTCCAACAGACAGTACTCACCCCCTGGAGTCATTCAGGAATACCAGTAATAACGCCTGACTTACTCTCTTCTCACACATTCCTATATTTCCTCTCTAACGAGACTCCTTCTGGTACTGACCTTAGTAGCAAAACTATAGTAAGACCCCCAAATTATTAATGCAGGATAAAAATCAAAACCATAGCAAAGGGAGCAACTGAGGCCCACCAGCCAGTGGGCTCCTCCAGGGACAAGCCATGCCTTGTCGTCACACTCACTCAAACCTGCCTGCATAGAGCACCCAGAATGCACAGGATGCTGTGCTTCGAAGACACACCCAGTCCCTCCCACTCCACAGTTGCCCCCAATTTTAGTTAGGAAAACAGTCCTAGAAACAGGCAAGTGAAATATGAAGTTATGAGTACTGACATGGAGGTAGAATAAGCTATGCATTCTATGTGCACCATTATTTTAACATAAGCTTTAGGAATAAGAAATGTCACTTCCATGGGCTGGCTAAGTGGCGCGGTGGTTAAGAGCTGGCCTGGGACGCCAGCGGCCCCGGTTCAGATCCCACATATGAGGGCCAGTGACACTGCCCTCTCAAAAAAAAAAAAGAAAAGAAAAAAAAGAAATGTCACCTCCAGTGATGGTATGTGTACATTGACTATAAGACACATCTTATTAAAAGGTAAAATGCGAGTGTCAGAATAGAGGAAATGTGGTAATACCTACCATAAAAAGCTGATGGGGATTAAAGGTGGAATTTAATGAGGAGGAACCCAAACAGCCTCTTCTACTCAGGTTCACAAAGCACAAGAACCGAGAGGGGACAGCCAGGAGGGAAGGGCAAACCTTCTCTAGGTATTAGGTGATAGCAGGCAGCCAGATGCAGATCAGGTCACCCACCCCTCCGGGTCACCTCCTTCTTCACCCAATGACCCAAGGGAAGAACTTGGACAATGATGGCTGGTGAGAAAAACACTAAAAAGGCAGTGTGAAAACTGTGAATGAGCACAGCAGGAAATCAGGGCAAGTCCTAGAAAGGACTGGCCTCACTGTGAAATGCTTCTCTAGAAAAGGAGCTTTGGAGAGCACACCAGCGATTCTGCCTAAGGGAAGGCCCTCAGACAAAGAGAGTCTGCCAAGATAGCTGGGGGCAAAACAATGTGTATGTACACATATATGCACACTCATACCACATATGTATGCACATCCTCCTCCCATTGCAAACAGCGCTAACAGCTGCCATTGGCTCAACACTTAGTAGTGACAGGCATGGACTTGGCCTTTTTTATACATGGTTTTTATTTTGATCCTTAAGGTAACTCTATGAGGTGGTTATTCTTATTCTTATTTGACAGACAAGAAAATTGAAGTGCAGAGAAGTAAATTAACTCACCCTCCCAGCTTGTAAATGGTGGGTCTGAAATTTAAATCCATGTCTTAAATATCACACACACATATCTGGACACATATCCACACCCATACCTGTACTCACATTCACACACCTAAAGCCACAGATGTGCACTCGCTCACACACACTTCACACACACCACTCCACACCTCTCATGAGTATACCCATGGTGATCCTTCTAACCTTATCTAACAACCGTTCTCCAGTGTTAGAAGCTTATTTTGGCCACAAGGTCCAGAGGCTCCATCTCTCTCCTCTTTCATTCAGCCACAACCATCAGCCCAGTAAACCCAACAGAACCATTTCCCCATGTGGTCTCAATTTGTGCAGTGGAGTCTCAGAAGCCCATTAACACCTTGCAGCTGGTCAAGGTATGAAGGAACTCAGAAAGCATCTGAAGCCCCAGATGCCTCCGGAGGTACAGACCTCCTCAGGTGAAGAGCAAAGTTAAGTGGTGTGGGTGTCAAATGCCCTTGCTAGGGCTGCAGCTCAGAATACCGGGGAGCCCAGGCCTGGGCACACCAATGAACTCACCACTAGCCTTTGGGTCAGGAGAATATAGCGTATTTAGAAGCATAGAGAAGAGCTATGACCAAAGGAAGGTTTCAAAGGTTTATGCATCCTCCGCTTGATTTTAGACAAAATTATTCAAGACAGATCCAGCTATGACTGCTGAGGAGATCTATCCTCTCAATTACCCACTCTGAAAGGAGGAAGTTCCTCCTGACGTACAAACTACACTCCTCATGCAGCCACGCGCTGCCCCATACCACCCTCATGCTGCCCACTCAGGGACCAACAGGAGGCACGCTGCCCTCTGACCACTGCTCTCCAGGCTGAATGATCCCGAGTTGCAGGTTTGCCTCTGGAAACACTGACTCTGTATTCAAAGCAGCAGTCACACACCATTGCTGGGCACAAGTCAGAGCTGGGGGAACAGACCAACCACTGTTTGCCTCAGTTTCCCCTTACGGATGTGGTGAGAGTGCACCAGGGCACAGTGGTCAAGCACAGCATTGGAGGTCAAAGAGCTCTGGTTCCACTTAGCCTCTCTGGGTCTTGGTTTTCTCATCTGAAAAAGAGGGCTGCACACAGTTTTGAGAATATTAATAACCAATAGACCCTTTGGACCCAATAGGCCTTTTCCCCAGAAAAATGCATATGCACATGGGATTTGCATGCAATTCCAGGGGGTGCACAGACTCCCTAAAGCTTCTCCATGGACTCTAAGTGGAGATCGCAGAGATGTAACAGGTCCCTCCTCGCCAAGCACAATAACCGTTAGCTAGTAACATTAATGGTATAGTATTACTAATAATCTTTTACATATTTGATTATCTTCCAACTACACTGTCATCTGCTAAAGGACAGGAAGCATAACACAGAACTTCCTGTAACTCAGTTCCTACACAGTGCCTTATAGTCAGGGAGCCACCAGGACCGTTGATGATTTGGGTCCAGGTGAAGGCTGTGTCTCAAGTCGTATGTTATTCGGAGATGCCAGGAGTCTTCCTTGGAAATCCATCTTCTCCGTACATTTCAGTGCCGCTGCCAAAACACTGGAGCTCAAGCCAGAGATGGAACAGCTGCTTTCCTTTTCCCTTGGCCCGGACAGCCTCAGTAATTCCATCTATCAAGCATTCCCAGTGCATCCAATTTCCTCCCTGCTGGCTGGGCTCCAACCACCATGAAAGGAGAGGGTGAAAGTCAGTAGAAAAAGGCAACTTGCACTTCTTCTCCTCTCCTGGTGCCCCATTCTTCTATGAGAAGTGCCCAGAACAGCACAGCGCCAGGGAGGCCTTCAGGAAATGCCAAGCTCAGAGATGATGGATGGATGGATGGATGGATGGATGGATGGATGGATGGATAAACACGAGTTCGAACTGAACTAGAGATCTAAAGATCAGGATACCTCAGAACGAACTCTGCATAAGATGTGGATTCTAATTTTTATTCTGCAACTAACAAGCTGTATAATCCTGAATAAATCCTTTCCCACACTGGGCATCAGTTTCCTCATCTGCAAAGTGAGAAAATGAGGCTAAAAAGGTGACCGTGTTTGTAAGACACCACAAAGTTCATACGCTTTGAATGTCAGGCCCCAATGGGGCCCTAGCAGCCACCTACACGATTCCCATGGCGATGCAGCCAAGCTGCAGCTGCTGCCACCACCACCGCTGCCGGCTCACAGGCTGCTTGCAGGCTGTGCCCAGTTACTCTTGCTGCTCACACGCATGCTCAAAAAGTTCCTCACCTCACATCGTGCCACCCACCTTCATCTTGTGCTTTGGGGCATCCCTGATGCCACTGAGGCAGGTGACATCTCAGGACTCACATGGCATCCATGCACATGCAACCTAGGAGTCTCGGAACACAAGCTGCCTGGAGGAAACTGGACTCATGGGAGTTAGGAGTCAGCACATAAATTCTCCTCCCTTCCCCCTTACTGCATGGACTGTTTGAAGATGCGATGAGTATAGATGACCTCTATGAACACATCCTGAGAGACTGAGCAATCAGCTTGTCGTAAAATGGTGCCCTGATTAGAAATGAACTCTCTTCTATTTGTTCTCCTTCCTTCTCTGCTTCAGTCCCAATTTCTTTGATTCTGGCTTCTTAGACTTGTGTTCCCCAGTGAATAGTGTTAGTGAAGAAAGTGATCATCTTGTATTTATTGTGCATTCACTCTATGTCTGGCACTGTGTGTCACCTCACCTAACTACAACTACAAGAAAACAAGTAGCATTTATTGAGCATTTATTATAAGTACTGGCTTAGGTTTTTTATATCATTAAATCCTTTTAACAGTCTTATGAAATATATACTATTATCTCCATTTTACAGATGAGGAAACTGAGGCATATATATATATATATATATATATATATATATATATATATATATATATTTAGTGCCTTGTCCAAAGTTACACAGTTACCACATGCAGGAGATGAAATACTCAAAACACTCCTGTAAGGTAGGTGACACTGCTCTCTCCTTTGACAGATGAGAAACAGAGATCAGAGAGGTCAAGTAACTTGACAAAAGTTACAGAGCTACTAAGTAGCAGAGCTGCAACCTGAAGATCTGGAATATAAAGCTTACTATGCCCCTCAAAGGATTCTTTTAACCCATTAACCTAGTAAATCTCTGATAAAAGAGAGGTTCTTCTGGTGGTAACTCCAGTTTGAGCTCAGTACCTAGGCTAAAGCCCTTTTCTTAACCCCCTGCTCTAGTCTTCCCACCTCCTTAGTCCCAAGGTATCAAATTCTGTCCCCCATCTCTCTGAACTTTTCTAAAAAATTCAAAGTTTGTTGTGCTAGCTGTACCCATGCTCATGAATATTGCCTGCCCCCCACTGACGGAGAGTCGTGCCCTCCATTTCCTTTAACTTACAGCTTGGCTATCTGACTTGCTTTGTCCAATGAAACAAGCAGAAGTGACACATATCACTTCTGACCAGTAGCTTTAGAAGCCAGTGGGTGTTTCACTTTTCTTTCTCCCTTTGCCTCAGCAATGGCCAGCCTATTAATAAATGCTGCACTGGGTCTCAGAGAGAGAAAAGTGTGAAGGAATGAGGTAGCCAGTTCATGATGGACAAGTGGCATGAGCAAGAAATAAACTCTTGATATTGTAAATCACTAGAATTTCATGGCTGTTTATTGCCATAACACCTAGCCTTCTTGTCAATATATAAATTTCTACAAGAATTGGGGTGATACCATAATACTACAACAACTAAATAAACTAAAAATATTTGGGATTGGCTTCTGGCAGTGAGTAGAAAGGAAACTATATTATTGGAGGCTGGAAAGATGCTTATTCATATTATCAGCAATGTAATATTTGGTAAAGCTGTCATCTGAAATAAAATGGAAGAGAAAAATGTGCCTGATGAGCTTGAAAAACAGGAAGTTATATGTGTCTTGATTACTCATGGCTGCATTTCACAAGACTAGAGGAAAGCGATGTGTGATGTATTGAATTGTGTCCCCCCAAAATTCATATGTTGAAGTGCTATCCCCCAGTACCTCAAAAAGTGACCATATTTGAAGTTAAGGTCTTTATGAAGCTAACAAGTTAAGATGAGGTCTTTAGGGTGGGCCTTAATTCAACATGACCAGTGTCCTTATTAAAAGAGGAACTTAGACATAGGAATGCCCATAGAGAGAAAGTAATGTGAAGTCGCATAAAGAGAAAACCACCATCAGCAAGTTAGTTGGCAAGAGGCCTGGAACAGAGCCTTCTTCCACCACTCTTGGAAGAAAATAACTCTGTCTACACACACTTTGATTGTAGACTTCTAGCCTCCAGAATGATGGCACAATACATTTCTGTTGTTTTAGTCAATCAGTCTGTGGTCCTTTGTTATAGCAACCCTAGCAAACTAATACAAAATAAGGAAAAAAGAATTGTCCACCTTCTAGATGGAAATGAAAGGGGATGGAGTCTAGAAATTCCAAGATTTGTAGGGTTGAAAAAGACAACTTTTTCCCATCTCCAAATAAAAAAAGATAAAATTGAGGAATACTTTGAGCAGGCCAATCAAAACTCAGGCTTGAGGCAAGGATCCAATCATGGGTTTGGATGCCACCCATTGTTAAAAACATCTGAAGAAATTAATGTCATGCCATTGAATCCCTTCAGTTGGAGAAAATGTCTAAGGCTTTGGCTCGTCCATGAAAACCCGATAGACACCAGGTCATCAAAATTAATTGTGAGTGTGGCTGTTGGTACATTAAGCTGACTGGAAATAAATCGATAAGAAAATGACTAAGTTTTATGCTTGTTTTATAGCCAAAGAGCCACATTATCCTAGATAAAAGAGACTGTGACTGTTTAGGAAACAAAATGACACTTGGGCCCCTAAGTTTCTGTGGGGAAGAAATGGATTGATGGAATTTTTCAGCAGCCAAAGAGGATAATGGAAGAGAAGGGACTCCTAAGAAAGTGAAACCAAGAGCCATGGAAAACCATAGACAAAATCTACTGCCAGAAAGCAAAAGAACATGCCCAGTGAGTAAGGTAAGGGCTCTTGTGGCATTAAATCCCAAAAGAGATGTAATTGTGTATCTTCCATTCTTCCCCTTTCCAAAAAACATTTAAGTTCTTCTGGCCCTGCTTTAACATTGCATATTGGGTATATAGGAAGCAGATAATTTGCTTTTCTAGTTCATGGGTATCTGAAGAAAGAGGAGACAAATGAATATCTGATGTAAAGACCCAGCATAGGATCTTGGCCTTTGAGTCTATTGCCATGATTGGATAGGATTTGTATATGGTAGCCCTGGGAGCGGGGGGGGGGGGGGGGTTGTAAGTGTGTTTTCTAAGCTGAAAGGAGATTGAACCAAATATTTGTGATAAGAAAGAAAGACTATAAGAAACTGTGTTAACTTCCACAAATATTTGCCTGCTTTCCCTGGAGAAGGCCACTTCCTTGCTTGGTCATGGAAGTTGCCTTGAGCAAAAGTAATATGCTTCCAGGCAGAAGATTTAAAGGACAGCTTCTGCTTGGCTGTGCTCTCTTTTCCCTCTGTAATAACAAGCAGCAACACTCTGCATAAAGGATGCTCTGTCAGTCTGTTCTGGAAGCCCAAGATGTCCCTTGATGAACATGGAGAGGGAAACCAGTCCTGGTTATTAGCCACAGCGAAATCCAGCCATACTGAGTGATACAACTATGAATTTCCTGCTCCTTGAAGGGTCCAAGCCAATATTACTTTGACCTCATAAACATGTGAGTCCTCACTCATTCGCATCCCACTGGGGCTGAGATCCAGAGTCTCAAGTGCTAGAATCTGGATAACTGGCTGAGACTATGGAAGGAAAAAAAATAACTAGGCAGGGAAACCCAATTTGAAGACTAATAATACATTTGCCAAGACATAAACTCCATACTTACCTTGATGATATGTTTGCAGGGTTGACACCATTACATGACAAATAAGACCATGTAATTGATTTCACAGACCACACGTTTTAGGCCGTCTTTCCTACTTGGGGAGGGAGGATTGGGTCACATCAGAGTATGAAATGAAGGACTTTAGAGGAGGTAGGAAACTTCCACACCAAAGTGAAACTTTACACAGGACTCTTTCCAGCTGTTTACCAAGAAAGGCACTTACTCTTCCCTAGACCAGAGATTCTTAACCCTGACTGCTAATTAGAGTCACCAGTGGCGTTTTTACAAGACTATGAAAGTCAAATGTGGACTCCCACATTAGATTAAATTAATACCATAGCCACCAGCCACTCTTAAGGGTGGCTCCTGAGAATCACAATTTTTTGAAGTTCCCCAAGTGATTCTAATGTGAAACCTAGGCTGGAACCACTGCACCAGAGAGAAGGTCCCTTGAGAGCAGGGACCACGACTCTTCTTCACAGCTATATCTCCAGCACCTAGTATCATACTTAGCACACAGCTGATGCTCAGTGAAAAAAAAAATTAAAAATCTATGAAATAAATAAAAAAACATTGAGTGAATGAATCCTGGCCCTGAACAGGTCATGTTATCCCCTGGTTGGTTTCTCCCTGTACGTTATACATACCATTTCATCATCTAAAATTCTGACACTTTTCTCTAGAACTGCACTGTCCAATAGAGTGGACATTAGCCACACTCAGCTACTTAAATTTAAATTTAAAATACTTAAAATTAAATAAAATTTAGAATTCAGTATCTCTGTTATACTAGCCGTAATTCAAGTGCTCAATGGTAACATGTGGCTGGTGGCTACAGAACTGGAGAGTGTATTAATAGATATATAGAGAGCATTTCCATCATCACAGAAAGTTCTATAGGACAATGCTGTTCTGACATAACCAATTTCATTTTTAAGAGCTGCAAGTGACCTTGGTGATTTAATCCGAACCTCTACCTTAATAGATAGTAATAAAATTTAATGGTAATGTACATAAGGACATAAGCATGGACACAGAAAAGCAACTGTATAAGATCAAAAGGGGAAAAGACAGAACTTAGCATCAATAAGTGAAAACAACAAACAAACAAACCTCAACAAGCTTATTATGAATTAATTCTGTGACGGGACTATAGCAATAGAAATATATGAACATAAACCAAGGAGAGGATGCCCTGCTGTGTCCTGATCAGATTGGAAGCACCATGTTCAGACATCAAACACTGTTAGGGACATAGACAAATAGCCACGTATTTGAATGAGAGAAAATAATGGAGGAATTCAAAGTGATGCCCCATCAGGGACTGCTGAAGTAACCAGAAATGTTTAGCCTGAAGAAAGAAAGGATGGGCAGAAGACCTTAAACGCTGTCTGCAAATGTCTGTGCAGGTGTCTCGTGAGAAGGGGGCTTAGGCTTACTCAGTGGTTACAAGTGCCTCTGCCTGAACAAATCTCTCTTGAGTGCCAACTACTAGTGCCAGGTACTGTGCTGGGTATTGATTTAGGATGGAAAATAAACAAGTGAAGGCATGAAGTGACCTATGACCTACTAGGGGACAAAAGTTAAAGGAAACAGAAGGAAATATGTAATTTCAATTATGACAAGAACTCTGAAGGACTGAACATCAGGAAGTGGTGACTGGTAACAAAACAGGGGACCCTCAAAGGTAAGATGGTAAGAGAAGGCCTCCTTGAGGAAGTGACATTGAAGAGTAAGAGCCAGATATAGAAAGTTCAGGGACTAGGAGGTCTTCCAGGCAAAAGACAAGCAGAAATGATGGCATGAGTCAACAAAAATCTTGGGGTATTCCAAGAACCAAAAAGGCGAATGCAACTGGAGTGATTTAGGTGGGACCAATAGAAAAGCACTGCATCAAACCAAAATTCGTTTTCCTTTAAATTTCAGTTGACCCTTGAAAAACATGGATTTGAACTGCGCAGGTCCACTTATATGCAGATTTTTTTCCAATAAACAATGTAAATGTGATTTCTCTTCCTTGGATTTTCTTAATAACATTTTCTTTTCTCTAGTTTACTTTATTGTAAGAATACAGTATGTAATACACATAACAAAGTATGTACTAATCGACTGATTATGTTATCAGTACAGCATCTGGTCAACGGTAGTTTAAGTTGTGGGGGACTCAAAAGTTATGTGGGGATTGTTGACTGTGCAGGGGGGTCAGCACCACAATCCCCACAATGTTCAAGGATGAACTATATTTCTAACAGGGTAGCCCCAAAATAATATGAGCTGCCTCGTGATGTAGTGTTATCTCCATCATTGCAGGTGACCAGAATTGGGCTTGGACAATTAAGGATTACCCTTAAAGAATCCTCTAGATAGTGAGATAAGTATTTTAAAAATTTTAAAACCATGAGCAAGGAGGCATGCATAAAGAAGTACATTAAAGTATTATTTGTCAGAAATCTGAACCAAGCCAGGTTTCCATCAATAGGCAAATGGATGAATACAGTATGCCATTATGCCACAGTTCATACTAATGAACTAGATCTCTGTCCTCAAAAGAATAATGGTGAGTGAAATGATACATTTTAGAAAAGATCCATTTTGTATGATGCCATTTATGTAATTTTTTAAGCCAGTCAAGGCAACATGTACTGAATGTTTATGATATGGACAATTCTATGGGATAAATGCTTTATTATCCTCATACCACACATGGGGAAAATGAGGCAAAGAGAAGTTGAATAACTTGCCCAGAGTTACACAACTAGTAAGAGTCAGAGCTGGGATTGGAATCTAGGCAGTCTGGCTCCAAAGGCTGCACATGTAGCCACTGTACATCTGCCTTTTCTCTCCTGTATCTTGTATATGGACACAGTGTGACTGTGTGTGACACACGCACACACAGTCACACACACACACACACACACACACACGTTCACATGAACTAAATACTCATCCACCATGTCAGTCACAGTCTTGGAGAGTCTGACAGAGGAAAGAAACGGAGTGGAACATAGAGACTTCAACTTATTCTGTAATTTATTTTTTAAGGCTCTAAGCAAATGTGACAAAACATTAACATTTGTTGACTCTGGGGGACAGCTATAGCATTGTTCCTTGTATCATCCTTTGGGCTTGTCTATATTTTTCTTTTGTTTTGCAAAACAATTCCTTGTCAAGCTAAGAAAATTCTAACTTTAAAGACCTAAGGCCCAGAGAAGTTAAGTAATATACCCAGAAGTCAACAGTGGAAGAGGCAAGCTAGAACCTGGGTCCCCAGACACATGATCCCATGCCTACTCTGTAACCCCATGCTGCCAGGCAGTTTCTGTGCCTTATTTTTTACAGATTGCATGCATGAGTATTGAGCCAGCCTAACTTCTCTGTGCATCTTGGCTCCACTTCAGACATTGGCTGCATCCATGAAAAGTTGTATTTAAATAAAATATTTGCATATCGAATCATATTTTTCCACTGATTTACATTCTAATTTTGGAGATGTGTTCCCACAGAAAAGAATTTAGTCCCAATATGTTAAAATAAATCCCAATTAAGAATCACAGCATTGGGCCAGCCGAGTGGTGCATTGGTTAAGAGCTGGCTTGGGATGCCAGTGGCCCCAGTTCAGATCCCACATATGAGGGCCAGTGACACTGCCCTCTACAGCTAACAACAGCTCCACTTGGAGCTGGGCTGCAAGCCCCGGCAATGGTGTAGGCTACAGTGAGTGGCCGGCAGCCAGCGTGAGCTGCCAATAGCCGCAGTGAGCGACCATCCATAGGCCGGCGACCGATCTGCCTCACCCAGGAAGAGCCCAATGATGATACCAACATGAGCCAGTGAAGCAACGTCCTCCGCAACCAGATTGAAGAACAAAAAGACAGCAACTTGTCTGTTCCCCTTCCCCGATTCCCTAACACTGTTCCCCTTCCCCAATTCCCCAATAAATAAAAAAATTAAAATTAAAATTAAAAAAAAGAATCACAGCATTCATCAAAGAGCAATGCAGTCATGCAGATCTAATTCTCCCACAATGCTGTCTCAAGGAAACTTTGGTCAAATGGCCACAGAGACTACATTTCACATTGATACACATAGAAGTGTAGTCCCATGTAATAATTCTGATTTGTTGGCAGGTTTTCTTTAGGCAGCCAAAGAGATTACCGGGTGTTCATCCACAGGTATTCAGCAGGCCCTTCCAAGTGAAAGAATCATAAAATTCTATTAAAAGGAATTCACCAACTGACAAGACAACCATCTGTCCTGGTTGATTTAAAATACCTGCCAAAAAATATTTTGGCAGATGTCCTTTGGTTTCTTTTAAGAGAAGACACAGTTTAATCACATTGCACTTATTTAGTCATCCCCACGCTCCTGAATTAGGGAAAACCAACCAGGAGATGGAGGGGGGCCAAGACAGACTCTGCAAGTATAGGCTCCTGAGTTCAAATCCTATGTCTGTCAGTACAGATAATGTGAGTTACTGAAACTCTCTGGGTCTCAAATTTCCTCACTTGTATAACGGATATGAATATATATAGTACACACACAGGAGAGTTTGTGGAACAGTTAAAAGGCAAATAAGGGACCGGCCAAGTGACGTGTTGGTTAAGAGCTGGCTTGGGATGCCAGCGGCCCCAGTTTGGATCCCACATATGAGGGCCAGTGACGCTGCCCTCTACACCTAAGATGGTGAACAACAGCTCCACCTGGAGCTGGGCTGCTGTGAGTCCCCAGGATGGCATAGCTGCAGCCCCTGCTGCAGTGGGCTGCCATAGGCTACAGTGAGTGGCTGGCAGCCAGCGTGAGCGGCTGGCAGCTGGTGTGAGCTGCCATGATCTGCTGTAAGCAGCTGTCCAGAAGCCAGTGACCGATCTGCCTCACCCGAGAAGAGCACAATGATGATACCAACATGGGCCAGTGAAGCAACGTCCTCCACAACTAGACTGAAGAACAAAAGGAAAGCAACTTGTCTGTTCCCCTTCCCCGGTTCCCCAACGCTATTCCCCTCCCCCAATGCCCCAATTTTAAAAATCTAAAAAAAAAAAAAAAAAAAATGGCAAATAAATTTTAGGAGTTGAGATAATCCTTTTTCAAAAAAAATCCAGTTCAGACAACAGTTACTCATTCTCATCAGGAATTAAGTACAGCAGGTAACTGCAAATATATATTCCTTGAGAGAAAACAAAAGAAATATTTTCCTGAATCTAAATACATGGGTTGTTTAAAGTTATCTGAACTTATTTTTGTACTCAGTTATTTATTTACTTGTTGTCTGTTTCCAGAGCCAGACTTTGTCTGATTTGCTCATTGTTATATTCCTGTGCTTGAAAGAGTGCCTAGCACATAGTAGGTGCCCACTAAATATTTATTTAATGAAAAATGTCTGCTTCCTGAATAAATACTCTTAATAATAATATTGATTACATTTAAATTTCTTTCTATCACTATCAATAAATTTATATTATCTAATTTACCCCATAAAAATATCCTGTATCATAAAAATTACCATTATTTCCCAATTTCCAAAGAGGAAACAAATTCCAAGAGATGAAGTAATTTGCCCAAGATCAATTTGTTAGTATGGAATTGCCTAATATACCTAATAGTTTCTAAGAGAACTCTTTTCTTTTTACATTCTCTGCTGTCTCTCTCCATCTCTGCTTTCCTTAATGTGCTATTTGATGGGAAAAGGAAAATGACTGGGAAAAATAGATTTACTGCAGGTGCTAGAAGTGTTAAGAAATGGGAAATATAGAGTTTGTTTGCTCTATGATATACACTTAGTCACATAACCATTTAATGATTTTCCAGAATTTGCCAGTGTAGGGGTTAATTTGCCCCAGAGAGGGACTTGAAAAGCCACTCCACTCCAACAGTTTGCTTGAGCTTTATTTTGGCAAGAGCAAAAATACCTATATTTGGGAGATGCTGGTATGGGAATTGAATCACTCCACTAATTGATTAAATGCAAAGTTCTACTAAATCACTCCACTCAAAGTGAAGTTGGCTCATAAATGTTCCCAGAGGTAATTAGCAATGAGGCACATCCAATCAACAGAAAAAACAAGTCAGACTTGGGCAGTAGTGGGTGGCAGGAAATCTGGAAGATCAGCATTAAACAAACCCTTTGGGTGGCTACATCTTACTTACATTTTCTAAGCATTAAGAGCTATAGTTCAAGCTTCAAGCACCATTTTGAGAAAATGATTACACATGGGCAGTGCGTCTATGAAATACAAACCACATAGTTAATTCCTGTGCATCTTTCAAGGTCTGGTTCAGGTGCCTCCTCTCCCAAGGGGCTTTCCCCAGGTCACCCAGTGAGAAGAAATTCTCTCTCCAACATATGGACTTACCCATACCACACTCTACGCCAGTTCCCTTCTCCTCTACGTTAGCATCTGAGGACATGCAGTGTCTGCCCTTCTAGACTGCAACCTCATTGAGGTCAAGATTTCTGCCTTCCTCACCTGTGTCTCCCACAACATCTAGCACAAAAGCCTAGAAGGCAAATAGGTGCTGAAAGCCTCAATCTCCTGGAAATAGCCCACATTAGTCTTTGTTCTATCTTGCCACATAAAACAAGTTACACAAAAGATACTACCTGGTGTTTTTTTCTTCAAAAACTCCTAAACTAGAACTCCTGAAAGGTAGCACTTTCCTGGCAGAGAAAAAAAAAAAGCAACACATTAAAGAATCATCACTCATGCATATTCTAATTCTCTTCATAAATGAAACACCAATGGACAGATACATCCTCCCAACTACTTAACATGAAGGCCCTATCAGTCCGGAAGAAGAATAGTTCCAAACCCTCAGATCTTCTCCGAGTCCCATTCAAGGCAAAGCAGAGCTAACGCAAAATGATTTTTTTTAACTTGAAGGCTGGTACTTAGGATATCTTTTAGCTTAGAAAAGATGGATACCAGTCTTACACATAGCCATTCATTCTCTCTGCTCCCACCCTCAATCCCTAAAAAAAATATAATATGTTTCACACAAGAAGAAACTAAGAATCTTTGTTATTTAATTCTCTGCACTATACAAAGACAGTAATGACAAAGGCAACCTTAAAAAGCTGGCTAGCCCAGGCCGGCCGAGTGGCATGTTGGTTAAGAGCCGGCTTGGGACGCCAGCAGCCCCAGTTCAGATGCCACATATGAGGGTCAGTGACACTGACCTCTACAGCTAAGATGGTGAACAACAGCTCCACCTGGAGCTGGGCTGCCGTGAGTTGCCACAGACGGTGTAGACTGCAGCCCCTGCTGCAGTGGGCTGCCATAGGCTACAGTGAGTGGCCGGCAGACAGTGTGAGCAGCTGGCAGACAGTTTGAGCTGCCAAGAGCCACTGTGAGCGGCTGTCCAGAGGCCCACGACCGATCTGCCTCACCCGAGAAGAGCGCAATGATGATACCAACATGGGCCAGTGAAGCGACGTCCTCCACAACTAGACTGAAGAACAAAAGGACAGCAACTTGTGTGTTCCCCTTTCCCGGTTCCCCAACGCTGTTCCCCTCCCCCAATTCCCCAATAAAATCTTCAAAAAAAAGCTGGCTAGCCCCAAAATAAATCCTATCAGTCTTTGGAGTTGGGATGATAGGTGTGTTTCCAGTTAAGTGAGCTTTCTACTTCAATTGACCAATATTATTAACAGGCTTCCATTGAAATGAAGGTTTTCACTCTCTTAACATACATCATCGCAGGGCCAGACTTATGATGGTGAAATATAAGAATAAAAATAAATGGAGAAAAGAATAATGAATTTGTTTTTTACACTTTATACTTTTCAAAGTGCTTTCCCATGCATGTCATTCAATTAGTATAATCAGTCTGTGTATTCTTCCCATTTTCAGATGAGGAAACTGATGCTTGAAGACACTGAGATGTACATATGGCAACCCTAAGCATGCCCTCAAGATATTTTCATTTACCCATTGATAAAATGGGGCAATAATAGTACTTACCTTACATGGTTGTAGTGAGGATGAAATAAATTAATACGCATAAGGTGATGAACCCTCATCTTCTGCCTCCCTCCCCAATCCTCTGATTTTCCCACTATTCCAATCTATCTCTGCAGTTTAAAGTCTGACATATAAGAATATGCAACATAGATGATATACATAGGAGAAGAAAGCCACAGTTATACCTTATTACTTAAAAATGTATGGATTCACATTTAACAAGACTTCACCATGTACCAACTAAAGTTGTAGCACTTTATATGGATTAATTTGTTTCATCCTTACAACAACTATTCATAGTTAGAACTGTTATTACTCCATTTTATCAATGAATAAATGGAAGTACTCTGAAGTAAAGAATTTAAGTAGCTTGCTAGCTGCTATCATGTATTAACATAATTTTGTAGCCTGCCCATATTAACTGAGCTGTGGTGAAACAGTAAAATCTCTGAGCCTCTCTAGACCTGTACTGTCCAATGTGGTAACCTCTAGCCACATACATCAACTGAGCACTTGAAATATGACTAGTGTGGCTGAGGAAATAAATTTTTAATTTTACTTAATTTGAATTTAAATTTAAAATGAATATTCAATGAAACAGCAGTTTTCAAGACACATGGATAGCAGTCCATGAAGGGCAGTGATCCCTGAGAGATAAAAAAGCAAAAAGATGAGCCTTACAATTATCCAAGCTTACGGCTCTGAGAGAGTTCCCAGGCTGTGGCATACGGGGGAGCCCAGCAGTCTCCCTGAGTTGAGGTGAGGAAGCTGAGAGCCTGGGGAGACCAAGGCAACTAGATTTCACAGAAAAGTACACATAAAAGGAAATAACAGCACAGAGAAAAAATATGTACCTCTGTCAAGATCAGTACTCAATGGAGCACTGATTAGTACATGCATGTGAGAAAAGTACCAAAAACAAAGAACCACCACCCACAAGGTAACAGTGCACAGTACACATACAGCACTGAGAATAGTATCCATTCCCACCAGTTAAACTAGAAAATCTCATGATTCATGAGGAATTGGGTGGAGTACAGAGAAGGATAGGAAATAATTAGTTCTGCTCTAACAATTATCAACACAAGCACTGCTCTGGGTCATCTAACATCTTAAAAGAAGGATCCAAAAAGATTAGACTGTTTCCCAGTAATTTAAATGTGTCCTAGGACAAAACTCAAAAATATTTATAAGAAATACAAAAATTTCCAGCATCAAACAAGGTAAAAGGCACAATGTCTGGCATTCAATCGAAAATTATCAGATATGCAAAAAAAGCAGTGTGAGGAGAAAATTAATCAATCAGACTTGACCCAGAACTGATACAAATATTGGAATTAGCTGTCAAGGACACTAAAACTGTTATTGTGACTGTATTCCATTTATTCAAAGAGTTAGATGGAGACATGAAGATTTCTTTTTAAAGAGTCAAAACTGAACTTACAAAGATGAAACTACCATATATAAGATTAAAAAGTCACTGGATGATACCAACAACAGTCAATACAGAAGAAAATTCCAGTGACCTTGAAGACATGGCAATAGAAACTATCAAAAATGATACATAGAATGGGCCGGCCGAGTGGCGCGGTGGTTCAGCGCTGGCTTGGGAAGCCAGCGGCCCCGGTTCGGTCCCACATATGAGGGCCAGTGACACTGCCCTCAAAAAAAAAAAAAATGATACATAGAAAAGGGAAGAATAATGTTTGAAATGAACACAGTATCACTGAGCTATGGAACAACTTCAAGCAGCTTAGGATAGATAGAATTGGAATTTCTAAAAAAGAAAGATGGGGAAAGAAAAATATGTGAAGATATAATGGCCAATTCTTTTTTCAAATTTGATGAAGTTCAATAGATCCCACACACAGGAAACATGAAGAAAACCACACCAAGGTGCATCATAATCAAATTACTCAAAGTCAGTGATAAAGCAAAACTTAAAGCTGGGGGTGGGAGAGGGTTACATTATGTACAGAGGAACAAAGATAGGATGACAACAAATTTCTCTTCAGAAACAGTGTAAGCGAGAAAACAGTGAATCAACATCTTTAAAGTACTGAAAGAAAAAATAACTGTCGACTCAGTATTCTATACCAAGCAAAAATATCTTCCAACAATGAAAACAAAATAAAGACTTTTTTAGACATACAAAATCTGAAAGAATTCATCACCAGCAGACTTGCACTCTAAGAAATGTTAAAGAAACTCCTTCAGGCAGGATGAAAATCACACCAGATGAAAATACAAATCCACATAAGGGACTGAAGAACACAGAAAATGGCAACTACATGGGTAAATATGTGGTCGATTTTCTTATTATCTATATCTGTGAAAAATATAACAGACTTATTAAATTAAAATAACAACATACAACATACTATGGGATTTATAATATAAGTCAAAATAAAAAAATAAAATATATGACAATAATAGAACAATGCTCAGGAGGAGAGAAGTAAACTATTGCAATGTTCTTATAATATACATATGTTGTATATTACAGCTATTTACTATCACTTGAAGGTAGATAGTGATAATTTAAAGATGTATACTATAAGTCCTAAAGCAACCACTAAAATATAAAACAGAAAGTTATAGCTAATAAGGCAACAAAAGAGAGTAAATGGAATCATGAAAAAAAACTTCGACGAATCCAAAAGAAGCCAAAAAGCAAAAAAGAATGGGGTATAGATGGAACAGGTAGAAAACAAGTAGTAAAAATATATATTTAAATATAACCATGTCAATAATCATATTAAATATAAATGGTCTAAATATCTTGGTGAAAATACAGAGATTTTCTTATTGTTTAAAAACAAAGGAGAAATGGGGCCAGCTGAGTGGCTCAGTTGGTTAAGAGCGCAAGCTCTGAGCAACCAGATCACCAGTTCATTCCCACATCGGCCAGTGATGCTGCCCCCGAGCTGAGCTGCCACTGATCTGCCAACGGGTGGCAGGATGGCTCAGCTGGTAAAAGTACATGCTCCTAACAACAAGATTGCCAGTTCAACTCCCGCATGGGATGGCTACACCCACCCACAACTAAAATTGAACATGGCACCTTGAGCTGAGCTGCCCTGAGCTGATGGTCAAATTGCTCAGTGGTTAGAGTGTGCGCTCTTAGCAATAAAGTCGCTGGTTCAACTCCCATGTGGCATGGTGGGCTGTGGCCCCCCTGGCAACTAAGATTGAACATGGCACCTTGAGCTGAGCAGCCGTGAGCTGCTGACAGGCAGCTGGTTGGTGACTGGACTTGGAGCTAAGCTAGCTGCGCCCTCCACAACTAAGATTGAAGGACAACAACTTGACTGTTCCCTTTCCCCAATTCCCCAACACTGTTCCCCTTCCCTCAATTCCCCAATAAAATCTTTAAAAAAAGGGTCAGGGAAATGTAAGATCCAACTATATACTGCCTATAAGAAAAGCACTTTATATGCTACAACATGTATTAAATCTCAAAATAGCTATGATCAGTACAAATATCCAGGCCTCCCAAAAAAGGACATTATATGATTCTATTTATATAATACTCTAGAAAATGCAAACTATAGTGACAGAAAGCAGATCAGTAGTTGCCTGCAGATAAGGACTGAGAGATGCAAGGGGAAGAGATTATAAAAGGGAAAAAGAGGAAGCTTTGGGGGTGATCAGTGTATTCATCATCTGGAATGTGGTGATGGTTTCATTTTCATAGTGAATTCATATGTCAAAGTTATCAAATTGTATACTTTGAATATGCAGTTTATTATAAGTCAATAAAGCTGTTTAATTTTTTAAATCTGATAATTAAGCATGTATGTAATAACTTGGCAAATCTGCTTTTTCAACTTGAAATTTGATGAATCTAAATACAGATCATTTCAGAGAAAATGTTGCTTCCAAATTAAGCTATACTGTAAGTATAAAATATAAATTAGATGGTGAAGACATTCCGAAAAATGGTAAAACATCTGTTAATAACTTCTGTGACCATATGTTAAAACGATAATATTTTTAATATATTGAGTTAAATAAAAAGTATAATTAAAATTAACTTCACCTGTTTCTTTTTACTTATTTAACATGGTTACTACAAAAATTAAAATTACAGGTACAGCTCACATTATATTTCTAATGGACAGTGCTGTATGTACTACAAAGGGCTTATTTGGAATACACTGGAAACATCATATTGCTCACATTTCTGCCAAACAGCGGGTAGCCACACGGTTATGCACACACACATATACCCCAAAAAAAAGTCCACATCTTAATCCCAGGAAGCTGTAAATATGTTACCTTACACAGCAAAAAAAAAAAAAAATTACTTTGCAAATACAATTAAGTGTGTGGCTCTTGAGATGAGATTGTTCTGGGTTATCTGTGTGGGCCCAATATAGTTACAAGAGACCTTATAAGGGAAGAAAAGGAGGCAGGAGAGTTTGTATCAGAGAAGACACTGACCACAGGAGCCGGAGGCAGAAGGATATGTGATCACTGGCACAGAGGCTGGAGAGCCACAGCCAGGAGCCCAGGAGTATGGCAGCCTGTGAAAGCTGGAAAAGGCAATAAACTGATTGTCCTTTAAAGGTGCCACAATGGACACAGCTCAGCGAACACCCTGGTTTTATCCCCCTAAAGCCCATTTTGGACTTATGACCTCCATAACTGTAAGATAATAAATGTGTTTTGTTTGAAGCCACTAAATTTGTGGTAATTTGTTATAGCAACAATAGGAAACTAATACATATTGTGGTACCTGGAAGTGGGGTGCTGCTGTAAGAAATAGCTAAAATTGTGTAAGTGATTTGGGGGTGTAATAAGCAGAGGCTAAAGAAATTTTGAAGACCATGATATAAAAAGCCTAGATTGCCTTAAATACACTGTTAGAAATATGGATGATAAATGAGGACTCAGAATGAAGTAAAAAGCATGGTAAAACAAAACAAAAAACCCTATGTTATCTTAGAGAACACTTCAGTGATTGTGAACAGGCTGTTAGAAATATGGACATTAAAAAGTCTGCTGGAGCCAGCTGGTTAGCTCAGGTGGTTAGAACGCAGGCTCATAACACCAAGGTTGCCGGTTCGATTCCCACATGGGCCAAGGAGCTGCGCCCTCCACAACTAGATTGAAGACCACTACTTGACTTGGAGCTAATGGATCCTGGAAAAACACACTGTTCCCAATAAAATTTCTTTAAAAAAAGTCTGCTGGTGAAGGCTAAAAAGGAAATGAAGAACATATTAGAAACCAGAAAGCGCCTGAATCCTTGTTACACAGTGGTGGTCAACTTAGCTAAATTGTGTCCTGTAGCCACTTGGGAAGCAAAATTTGTAAAAGATGAACTTGGACATGTAGCTGAGGAGATTTTCAAACAAAGTATTGAAGGTACAGCCTGGTTTCCCCGTGCTGCTATAACGGGTTGAGACCTCTGGAGATACTAGGATGAGGTGAATGTATTTTGCACATGGGACAGACATGAATCTTTGAAGGCCAGAGGGCAACCTTTATGTAAGTAGAATATGGCTCCCCAAAGATATCCATGTCCTCATTGCCACAGCCTGTGAATATGCTACTTCATTTGGCAAAAGGGATTCTGCCAATGTGATTAAACTGGAGAGATTATCCTGGATTATCCAAGTAGGCACAGTATAATCACCAGGGTCCTTAGAAGGGAAAGCCCTCCTCAAACTTCCATAATGAAGTTACTCTTGCCACAAAAGAAGCTGAGAATCCCTCCCTGTTGTTAGAGGGAGGCAGCTGCCAACACAGAGAACACACAAATGAGAGAGCAGAGGTCTAGCCCAGGAAGCCCACACTTGTGGAATAAAATTAGTAAATGAATAGAGAACAAAGCAGGCAAAAATCCTTTTAGAGAGCACAACGGACTGAGGAAACTTTAATTCAATTTAAAATGTTTATTTATCACTTACTATGTGCCATGCACAATACTTGGCCCTCGATACCTAGGGGTATCGAGATAGACACGACTTCTGCCCTCATGAAGCTTACAGACAAGCCAGGCTTCCATAGCAACCCTGGTGACAAAGAATCAGCAGCATGCCCAGGTCAGGAATGGCATAGCCTCTCAACAGTAACTGAGCACACCTTGCACAATGCGAAGAGAAAAGCAATTCAGTCTGTATTCGCTTAACCATACCCAGCTTAAGTATGTCGCCAATTCCTTAGTAAGATTAAGTGGAAATTAGCATATCCGTAGTCTTGTTATGTATCATATCATATCATATCTGTAGATTCGATTTGCTATATATCATTAACAAGGATTACGTTATCTGCACAGTAAATATGTAAATCTCATCCAACAATGTTGTTTCAGTCATTCTAAAACAATCCTGTTGCTATCTTCATAAAAGACAAGCAAAAGAACTCTGCCAGGAGTTTTCACAGAGGAATCTCCAGGCTACCTGACGACCATATCTGATCAGGTCACTGCTCTGCTTCAACCTCCACAAAATCCCACACTGCTCTGAGGCTCAAATACAAAGCCACTAACTTGGCCTACAAGCAGAGGTTATATTTACAGCAGCTAACAACACATACATCACCTCCCGCCTATCAGAATGGACACTGGCCATAAATCATCCGTACACACAAGCCCGTAGATATCAGCTAAATATCACTTCTGCCTACAGGGTCCAATGTAACCTTAGGCCCTGCCTACTTCTCCAGCCACACACCACCCTTCGGCCATGCTACTCGCCTTTCTGTTGGTTTCTGCCTTAAGACCTTCATACACAGGATTTCCTCCACGCAGCATGCTCTGAGCCCTACCCCTTCCTACACCAGGCTTTTTACTCAGTTTTCAAGTCTCTGCTGACTCAACACTTTTGCAAGGTAGCCTTTTCCTAACTACCACCATCTCCCCACCCCAGTTAAATCAGAGCTCCCTATACCACTCTTATTTGACAGTCCTCTACATCCCCTTCACTGTAAGTATAGCAATTATAACTGAATAATTCCTTGTGTAATGACTTTACCTCACTATATTTTAGAGCTGGGGCCATACCTATCTTGTTTACTTTCATTGGTAACTCTACTATTAGCATGTTGCCTGCTTTGCAGGAGGAGTTCCATAATAATAGCCATTACTTACTGAGGGTTTCTTATGTACCAGGCACTGTTTTAATCACTTCACTGGACCAGCTCTTCTAATCCTTGCAACAGCCCCATGAGGTAGGTACAGTTATTTAAGATGAGGACACAGGCAAAGTCAGGCCAAGCAATTGCCCAAACTCTCAAAGCCAGTGAGTGGCAGGGTAGGAACTTGATCCCAAGCAGTTGGGCTCTGGGGCCCACGCTTTTAAGAAGCATATTATAGTGCCTTTATGAGTGCCCATCGAATGATTTAATGAAGTGTATTGAAGCCTAGTGGGCAGAACCAACTAAGCTGCACCCCTAAGAGAATACAGCCATAAAACATCCTCTATACTCATGGTGTACCCATGAGATGAGAAATATAGGAATAGGAATAGGTGTAGGTATAGGTGAAGATAAAGATAATAAAGAAATATCCTATAAAAATAATATGGCTGGCCAATAGGCAACTTCATTCCACTTTTGCTCCCCACCAAAATCCCCAGGGAAATATTTCACTGCCAAACCACCATGCCCTCACACTGTCAGAACACGCCCCCCCCCACCAAATATCTGAACACTGTTGGAATTTCTGAACATTCCTTATGACAACAGTGCAAGAGAAATGGCAGAGACGGTATTCCAACAAACACACGCCAGATGAATGCTTCCCAGACAGACCTCCTCCCCAAGCCCTGCCCCATGCGAAGGAAGACGAGCCTTTACCTTGAAATAAAAATGCTTTGCTGGCATTATGCAGTCCAGACACCTGCTTGACACCGAGGGTGGTGTTCACAAGGTCAAGCTCGGCGATAATATCCATCTGAAGGTCAGGGTCCATCCCAGAGCCCAGCACTGAAAAGGAACAAAGAGGTGTTTTGGTTTAAAATGCAGGCTGCTAGCAGCAATATGGAACAGAAATTAGAGGCCAGGACTGTCAGGGAACCAGGAAGTCAGTGGTAAGTGTCTGGAGACCCTTTCCAGAAAAGGAAGGCAGCTCTGCTCCATGGCCACACTGGTGTGAGAATTTCTGTGTCCCTTTTCCCACCCCCACTCCCCATTCATTACCGATTGATAATCCCTTATCTAAAACCCTCAGGGCCTAACATATTTCAGATTCAGAATGTATCATACGTTAGAAAAATAATATGGCCTATATAGTGCATTTTATGTAACACCCTCAACAAAGTCTGAATCAGTACCCCATAATCAAATAACATATTTCTGGAGCAAAGAGTATGGCGTCTTCCTCTAATTGGCTAAATAAATAGCCTCATATCAGTTCAGGTCAAGTTTTGCCACCAAACAAGTTCAGCTCAGGGCAGGTTGTGTTGTCAGGTGAATTTATCAAGAAACTGTGGGATTCTGAGCTTTTTCAGAAGTGGGGACTCGGGCTGCAGGATTATGACCCTGAACTACCTGCTTCAGAGACTGGCGTGTTAGCGAAACCTGACATCACCGTCACCAGTAGATGCCTCCACAGAGCACTCCCTATTAATCAGGCCCAATCACCAGTAACAAAGAGGAAAGCAATGGAGAGGGGTCCTGACCCCATTGGAGAAGGGTGGTGGTGGGACACAGCAGATTGTATGTTAAGTGCTCATGCCACAATTAAATAAAAATGAAATTTAAAAAGGAAGAAAAGAGAGAGAATCCCTGGAAAGACAGATGTATATACCCATCCAAGGGGATTCCTAAATGGGAAGTTAGACACCCTGACTACTCTTTTTTTTTTTTTTTTTTTAAGATTTTATTGGAGAATTGGGGAAGGGGAACAGACAAGTTGCTGTCCTTTTGTTCTTCAGTTTAGTTGTGGAGGACATCGCTTCACTGGCCCATGTTGGCACCGTCATTGCGCTCTTCCTGGGTGAGGCAGATCGGTCGCCAGCCTCTGGATGCAGCCAACTCTTGGCAGCTCACACCGGCTGCCAGTCACTCACGCTGGCTGCCAGCCACTCACTGTAGCCTATGGCAGCCCATTGCAGCAGGGGCTGCAGCCTACACCGTCTGTGGCAACTCACGGCAGCCCAGCTACAGGTGGAGCTGTTGTTCACCATCTTAGCTGTAGAGGGCAGTGTCACTGGCCCTCATACATGAGATCCGAACCGGGGCGCTGCTGCTCAGAGCTGGAGTCTCAAGCCAGCTCTTAACCAATGCGCCACTTGGCCAGCCCCACCCTGACTACTCTTGTTGGAGAACCTTTTACGCAGAAAACATGGCTCTTAGTCCCCTACTGCCTCACCTGAAAAAGGCAAATCTCTAAGGCTGTCTCTCCCCCAAGGCAGGGGAGGGGGTGGTTCCGCAAAATGATACACTCATGGCTGCAAAGTGACGTCCAATTTCATACATTAATAAGACTAGAGCGCACAGTAAAGGACTGTGTTTAAGCCATTCATAAAAGCTGTGTCTATCTATACTTAGCATTTCAATAGTGCAACTCTGCTCGCACAGCCAGGAATGTTTTAATCAGCAACAGATGTCAACTTTTGTCTAATGGTAATGCAGTCGCCGAGGCAAGATTTGGAGGGCTTGCTCCGGATTTATCCAAGAGAGGTTGAGTGAATGTTCATCAGATCATCATGAGCTATTACAATCTCATCTGTCCTCCCACCCTCACTCTGGACCCCACAGGTTTAGGAAAGAATTCTACTCTCTCCTTATTCCTATGAGAAAACTGCTGCAGCAGCCTAGGCTTCTGTCAACAGAAGGTTGGTCAGGCAAGACTCTTTGGAGCCGAAGCCTGTCATTGCCAAGGCAGACCAAGGGTTAAATTAAAGGCACAATGCATAGACCTGCCTTCTCAGTTTGTGTCGGGCTTCCCCTCATCCTCTGAACTGAAGTTTTTCCCTTGCAGATGCAGCACGTATAAACTAGTTTATCCAAAGACAACACCTCCCTCCATTCATTCTGCATTCATTCATTCACTCATTCAGTACATTTGCAACAGGTATGACTTGAGTGCTTACTATATATAACAAACACTGTTAGGTACTGGACATACACTCATTGAGCTACATTCCTGGGGCGGGGAGTGAGGAGAGGGCAAAACATACAAATAAGATAACTTGAGATGGCAATAAACGCTACACAGAAAATAAAACAGAGCAATGAGATAGAAAGCAATTTGCATGGGGGCTTTAGTAAGGATGCTCAAGGAATGTTCTTCTGAGTTGAAACCTGGAGAAACTTTCCAGGTTTAGAGAACAGCAAGCGCAAAACCAGGAAGAAACTTGGTGTGTTTAAGGAACAGAGAAAAGGCTGGTGTGGCCAGAGGAGAGTGGGCCAAAGGGATAGTGCTGGAAAATGAGGCCAAAGAGTAGGCCCTGCCTTGTGAGCTACAGCCCCAGAGATGGGTACGATTCTAACTGTAACGGGATCTCACAATTAGAGGGTTTAAGGGGTGTGTTTAAAGGGAGGAGTGGGATATGCTCTGATTTACATTATGATCTCCCTTAAGCTTCCATCCTACCTGCCTGATACTGCTCATCCCTCACACACACTTGGTTCACAAAGACTGACTGAGTGCTACTCTATGCAAAGAAGCACTGAGCTAATGGGTGTCTGTCCACTCGAGTCAGAGCACATGAGCCTCTTGTTGAGACTGCTGATGCTCTTCTCCAAGTCAGCTCAGATCCCAACAGTTCTGTGGTCACCTTGAAAAGTTAGGAGAGGAACTAATATTTCAGTTGGATCTATAGTGTTCTACACCTATATGGCAGCAATGAAATCAAGAGTGATCTCAGAGGACCTCCAAACTGGTCTTTCTCTAGACAGAAATTTGGAGAGTGGTCTGGGGAATGGGTCCTTAGCTGGACACAAGAGGAAGGGAGCATCTCTGACGCCATAGTACCTTAGGACGCAGTTAATTAACTAATGAGTGGATGTACAATCATTGCTTTGGGTTCAATGACCTCAGAGATATATGCATATCTGGGGATACCCCAAGAGGACAGGATGGTATTTGGGCCAAGGAAACTTTCTAAAAGGCCTATGATTGACTGAATTATGGACTTCGGATATTTACCCTTACCATATCCACACACTTTGCTGTGTGGTTTTGCAGCTCCTTCCACTGGAATGGGAGTAAACCTCCCCATTCCTTTGAGTAAACCTCCCCACCCCTCCCCATGGCTTTGAGCCTGGCCATGTAACTTGTTGGGTCATTGAGATGTTAGCGAGCTTATTACACAAGTAGAGGCATGAATTTCTCTTGTACCTCTGCATCATGAAGACAAGAGCATGCCTCTGCTGGTCCACTGGTCCAAAGAGACTGAAACAGGTGGAGCAGACCTGAGTTTGGAACCACACCCAGCCAAATCTGGCCTAGATAAGCCAACACCCAACCAACCTACAAACACATATACCAAAATAAATGTTGCTTTAGCCACTAAGTTTGAGGTGGCTTGTTATGCAATATTATTGCGGCAGTAGTTGACCAATGCAGGGACTAAGGACCCACTATGATGGTCATCCTTAAGATGCCTGAATCTCCCATACCAGGAGCCCTGCAACTGGACAAGCCTCAAAGACACCCAAATAGGTTCTGTAGATCTGACAGCACTCCTCCAGTGGGATTCCTGGCTCCCATCCCCAATTGGGAACACAGCACCCTCAATCCAGGAAGTGTTGTGGAAACAACACTAAACTAAGCCAGTTTCATTCCTATCTCATCCCCCTAACTGTGCCCTGGGAAAAATAACTTCAATTCTCTGAGCCTCAGTTCCCTCATCTGGAAAACGGACGTGATAATACCTGCCTCCACGCTTTGTGAGGTTTCAGTGATAACTACATGAAAACTCCTAGCAGATATCTGGTGCCCATCTGAGGTTTGCTGCATCTGTCTTTCATAAGACCAGTTCTCCAGACCATTCCAGCTCCCTGGTCCTCACCTTTGTTGGGATCATACAAAAGGTACAGATGACCCCTTTCCTCCCAACCCTTCTACTTGCCCAACTGACCTCAAAGCAAACTCTGGTTTGCTTTGTGAAATCTATGTGTTAAACCTGAACTCACTCCTCCCGCTACAACCCACCAACGAAGGGGCTTCACTGGCTTTAAGATAACTATGTTGCTCTTGTTATGAAAACATCCCATAAAAACAGAACAAGAGAAATCAGTGGGTTTCCAAATACAGTTTTCTTCTCTCCCTTTAATTAGTCCCCTTCAGGATGAAAATGCTTCGTGCCAAAGCAGGATGTGTAAAAGATAACACTTTGCACACTGCCTAAGGAATCAGAAAGTCTATTAATAAGATAGTATTTACATGGCCTCTCCTGAAACTTACATAGCATGAGAGTGTCGGTTCTATTAAAAATAACTTTTTTTTTTCATTTTAATGTTTCTGCTTCTTATCCAAGCATGGAGCTCCTGCCCTTTCCAAGGAAACCCTATTAAAGTTTTCTACTTTGGCAGTAACTGCTCTACAAATGGCTGAGGCTGGGAATTGGAATTAAGCAGGATAAAAGGCTTGTGGGGAAGGAATAGTTTTTAAAACCTGGGAGGCAGCGTGTCAGGGCTACAGAAGCACTTGAGGCCTGCCTCTGGACTTCAGAACCTCCACCTAATCTCCAGGACACCTGCTGCTGCTGCTGCTGCTGCTGCTACTACTACTACTTCTGGCTGCTCCACAGTCCTGCTCAGAGAGTACTCAGGGCCAAAATCTCCTCAGTCCACCTCAGGGGAACAGGCCTAAGTGCCCAAGCAAATCCTCGTGGGTCTGGCTCACTTCCAATCTAATCGGGCTCATGGTCCACGATGACAGCTGCTTTCCCTTGGTTCACGGATAGGAATATGATGCTGGAGAGATGCTCGAAGACCTCATTTAACAGCAGGATTTCATAACCACTTGATCAGATTTGGGCCCCTGGACTCCTACAGAGGCACTTAATACCCCAAATGCAATATCCTTGAAGAATATTCTCTAGGCCTGTTGCAACTGGCCGATATTTCACATGATCACTGGAGGCTGGGCCTCTGTTCATAGCTCTATCCAGTTCATAGGTAACGAGTAGCATAAAACGTGCTTCAAAAAGGAAATCTCGGGCTGGCCGAGTGGCGCGGTGGTTAAGCGCTGGCTTGGGAAGCCAGTGGCCTTGGTTCAGGTCCCACATACGAGGGCCAACGACACTGCCCTCAAAAAAGAAAAAAAAGGAAATCTCCTTCCCAGCAGGTGGCAACAAAAGGCATTTAGTTAGCTCCTGGGGATACCTCTGCCCCTCGCCCTGGTGACCAAAAGAAACTGGAAAACCATGGGGGAGTAATCACTGAGTTTTATGTTCACACTTCTAGCCATTGGAGAAAACTCATGGACATGATGTGTTATTACTGCTATTATTTTAGCCTTCTAAATTTTCATTACTAGTCATGTACCTGGAAATCCCAGAATCATTTTTTCACCCATAAATAACAAGAATTGGAGAATGGCATCTCCTATCTGGACTCCACTTTACTCTCTAAAACAAGTTCTCTGAACAATGGGCAATTTAAGCAGCTTCCTGTAACACCTATCATTAGATCTTTTCATATGTAACTGCTACTGCACTGCAGTGCTGCTTTAATTAAAATGTGCCTGATATCATCTATGCATTTCCATTAAAAGGCAGTGATATCTGAGCAGCTCCCTAAGTGTAGCACATGTTTATTTCATCTTGGACTGTTAACAGCCCGGGCAACAATTGTCCCACTTACAAATAAACTTTCCAAGCGACTGTTTGGATACTGATAAACTAATCATGAGCCAGCCTCTACTATATCTAAAAGGATGGATGTGTGATACAGAAATTATGGTTCCTGGGCAGAATCAAAGAGGCTGCCCCCAGAAAGCTGTTAATCATATCCCCTCAAGCTACAAGAAATTGTAAGTGAAAGAATTAAGATATAACCCCCTCTTCTCTCTGAGTCTTCTGATAATTTTTACAGAAGAAATATGTGGCCTGTGGTATTCAGGTAGTGTCAAGTGGCATAGAAAATCCAGGCTCGCTAAGCCACTGCCACAGGCAATGAGGCAGGCCCTTCCTGCTCCCTGCCTCTGCACAAGCTGTGCCCCCTGCCTGGGATGCTGTTTCACTTTGTCCACCTGAAAACTCCCTACAAATCCTTCAAGACAACTCTCAATTGTCACCTCCTGACCGCCAACCACCTCTCCCCAGAATTCACTCCTACCATCCCCACTACCATTCCTCAGTACAAAGTTCTTACATCCAACATCTTTCCCTGCCCTCTCCTATCAGGCTGTAGAAGGAGAATAAAAATGCTTTCCAGGGTTGGGGGAGGATGAAGAGGGTAAAGGGGGTCAAAAATATGGTGATAGAAGGAGAACAAACTCTGAGCAGTGAGCACACAATGCAATATACAGATGATGTATTATAGAATTGTACAGCTGAAACCTATATAATGTTATTAACCAATGTTACCCCAATAAATTTAATTGTAAAAAAGCTTTCCAGTTTCTAATCTAGATTCTCAGCTAAGCCGCCAAGTTCCTGGAAGTCAAGGACCAAGTAACTTCTTTGCATTAGTAATCCTAGGCCCCCAGCAAGACACTCAACTGTTTGTCAGAATTAATGAATAAACACATGAATGAATCTTCACTACAACAGAATTTTTGCTTTAAAGGGGCTTGGTACGGGGAAGGGGAAAGAACAAGTTCTTAAAGATCTCCACAAGCAGCGCGCCCTGGAGACGCTGTCCACTCTTAAGTGGAGACCCTTTTTGCTGACTTTTCAAAGGAGTAATGAGAACCGCGGAGTTAGGTCATGATATGCAGTTGAGGATGTGAATGACCCACGGACTACCCCCTCCCCCACCTAGCTTTTCTCTCGGGTTCCTCTGTAAGATGCCCACCAGCACCAGATTCTCCGAGCGCAGGGATGGGAGTTCTCGCTCTGCACTAGCCGTGCTTGTCCAGATCTGCCGGGGGTGCATTTCTCCCAGTTTGTTCTTGGTTTTAAAAAACTAACACATCCGATAGGCCTGAACTCAAGAGGCAACTATTCTAGGCTGAACAGAGCCTTAGCATCTCTGAAGCCTGGGCACCTGGGATGGAGACAGGGGAAAGATGGAGATTCCTTTTGTCCCTGGAGAAGTCCACAGCCGATGCCCTTCCATTAAGCAAAAGGAAACCTGCTGCTCGCTCAATCCTGGGGAAATGTAAAGGGCCAGCAGGAAACTCCTAGACGCTCAACTCTAGTATCCTGAGGCGGGCTCTCTGTCAAAGAGGGGCGCCTGGGGCGCAAGCCGAGGGAACTTTCGCCCTCTCCAGATAAACTTGCTGTCTAGCCTGGGAAGGAAGTACGCCTCTGAGAGAAGGGAAATAACAGTGGTAAAAGAGGGGAAAACAAATGGAGAGGGAATGACTACACACGGATTCTAGGGGGCAAAGTCGGTAGCGCGTACAGAGGCTGGCCGGGGTAAGAATAAAAACTCGCCACACTCCCCCCACCTTTCATCAGAGAGCCCTATTTTTGTCAATTTCCTACTCCACCCCATCCCACCCTATCCCTCGCCCTTCCACAACTTCTACCAGCCCCTAGGAGAAGGCTGCTGAGATCTGGTCTCCAAACCTCAGAGGACATGGGGCCTGGAAGGAAGTGGAAGAAGGTACACTTAGGGTCCTCCTAACTCTGTCTGGAGGCAGAACGAAGTGGGGACTTCAGAAAATTCAGCCCATTATCCTTCCTCAACACACACACAAGCGCCAATCTGCCATTGTAGCAAAGGAAAAATTGGTGTGGAGCTTGAGAATGTCTCCCCAGATTGCCTCCACCATTCCCCCGAATAACTGTTCGTCTAGCTAGCCCTTGGGGGTATGGGGGCGACCGGGAGAAAATACTCCTGGAGTTCCCCTAAGGAGAGTCAGGAAGGGGCCAGAGAAGAAAGACAGCGGAATCCCGGGATTAGCCGCAGCTCTCAGCCCGCTCCGCGCCGCGCCCTCCCGACCCCGCAGCGCCCGCCGGCTGGAAGCGCTCCCTCTGCGGGTACGACTCTCGCGGGCGCAGGGAGAGCGGTGTCCAGCGCACCTTTCAAGTTCTGGGGTGTGGGGCTCGAGCGGTCGCCCTGCGGTGGGTTTCGACCCGGATGCCCGTTACTAGCAGCAGGAGGGTGCGCTCATTCGGCCGCACCCCTCACTCCTGTGTCCGCGAGGTCTCCTCTCCCAGGAATGGGGCACGGCTCGGGGGCATTTTCTAGCCTGAGTCCCACTTCTCGCCCTCTCACCTGGAGCAGGGTAGAGAGATCCGAGGGACCCATCCACACCGCACCGCCCTCCCCTGGGCCAGCCCGGAGCCAGACTCCAGGTCTCCCGGTGCCTATACCAGAGCTGGGCACAGCGGCCAGGCTCCCCTCTTTCCCTGGATCCCTCCAACCGCCCCAGCCGTGCTTACCTGTCCCGGCGGTGCACACACAGAAGCACACAACTAAAAACACATCCATCGGCATCGCTCCTGAGGGTCCCCGCCAAACGGGGTGCGCGGATAATAGGAAACAAATGCGCCTGGATCCCGAGACGCGTCGGGCTCCGAGCCCGCAAACTTGCTAGCGGGCGGTGGAGGAGGTGGCTCGGCAGGCAGCGCCGGGTGCCGCGCTGGGGGATCGCGCCCAGGAAGGCTGGCCCCGGCCGCCCCGCCCCCAGCCCGCCCCACACCACGGACAGCGACGGCGCGGGGCTCCAGCCCCGGCCCCCGCTGCGGCTAGGCTCTCCTTGGAGCTGGGGCGGAGCGCAGGGCTCGGCCACTCCGGCAGGTTGCGCTCCGCGATGGGATCGCGCTCTCCTCCTTCGCCCGCGGAGCTGGAGGCGCAGCAGCCACTATTAACCGGAGCACCGAAGCTGGAGTCCTGGGACCCGTGGCCAAAAGGGAGGAACTGGAGACGCAAGGCGCCCCCTCAGCTTCACAGACTCCAGCCGAGCCGAGCTGGCCTGGCCACTGTCGCTGTCTCTGTCTCAGTGCCGCGGTGGGGGCTGCCGAAGTTGCCACAGTTCATCCTGGCCAAGATGAAGAACTGCGGAGCCCTTGTGGGTGGGCTTCCCCGCCCTCCACCCCCCCACCCCCGCACCCCGGCGGGAACCCTGAGGAGGCGCCACGGAGCGCACGGAGCCCCTCCCCGGAAAACAATTAGTAGGGATTTGCTTAGGCAACCGGGTGGGGAGTGGCACGTAGGGACCCGCTGAGGATGGATGATGGCTGAGTCTTGGCTCACCACCTGTACCGTCGTCTGTCGTCTCTCTCCGGTGGGCCCCCTGACTAGGTACACGTTTGTGGGAGTAGGAAGAGGACGCTGAGGCAGCGGGTGCAGAAAAGGGGTCCCCGAGCCTGAGCGAGCTACGGTGGGGGTCCGGGGAACCTATTTGCAAGCCTTCCGGTTCTGCAGGGCAAATGCTGCCACATAGGGGAAATTCCTAATCATTTTTTTTTTTTCCTTGGGTGACTTTCTTGATGGTTTTGCCAAGAGCCCTGCTCTGCTTTCAGAGTCATATTGTGGCCTCTCCCACAATACGTTCCTCTGGGGCCCTCTCCGGACCTCAACACCATTCCCTGCAGAGAAAAGCTGGGCTTTGTTTTCGAGGTGTGGGCAAGAAAAGAAGTCCCCCTCCCTATCTGTGACCCTCTTCCCAACAAAGATCTCCCAGGTTGTCTCACTTCCATCCAGGAATGCTATTTATAACTAGGATGCAGAGTCGTGAAATCAGATGACAGAGCCTCTGGTTTATCCCCAATGAGTCCCACATGATTTAAATCTCCCCAGCTTGCTCACACACTGCGCCACTCTCTGCCCTTTGAGAGGGCGAGACTACACCACCCCTTTGATACACTCAGTTGCGGTCCCAGAGGAGGAAAGGGAAACTTCTTGGAACAGCCCTCCCTCATTTCCTGGGAACCAATTTCCAAGTTCCAGAATTCTCTTCATCAATCAGGTCTGCCCTTCTCATTTCTTACACCCCCTCTCACCTTCCATACTCCGAGCCCCTACATAACTATTACTCCAGGAGCCCCCACTGAAATTCACCAAACTAGCAGCACAGCTTATTAAGAGAAGTGTTTATCTACACGTTCTGATCTCTGCCCTATTTTTCTGGATATTTCTGTATGCAAGCCACTGTCCCATTTGGCCCTTTACATTGTGGCCCTTTGGTGGGTGAAAATGAAAGTGAACCAACAGGTAAATTCCAGCTCCTAATAGCTGAGGTAGAAGGAGGGAAGTCAACAAAAGAAGTGTGGTGCCCACTCCAGAAGCTGAGCTGAAAGATTAAGAGGTTAACTGACATCAAGACTAAAAGTGGGATTCAACTCCAGCCCAGAGGGGATCTGTCTACCTTGACTCTGTGTTTTCATTACAGAGTCAGGCCTGTTTCCTTCCACCTGGAGTATGTTTCATTTAAAGCTAACATTAAAATCACACATCTTGAAGAAAATAGGATTTCTGAAGTGTGGTTAGGCCTTGTAAACGCAGACACCCATGAGCCATGTTGTGTTGTGAGAGCCATGCCCCCTCTCTCCTTTACAGGTTTTAAATATGCTTCTGTAGGAGCAGCTTTTAGTGGCTCTGAACTGTTGTTTCAAAGGCCTTTTTATTGATCTTAGAAATCCCAGAATCCCTAGAAGTCCCAGTGACCCCAACATCGGGAGAAAGTGCTCTGGGTAAGACCTTTAGAGCTCTCTATCTTAAAGCCTCTATATAATTTGTCAGTCCTGTGGGATGGGGCTTTTAGCGTGTTCCATTAAAAACTAAAGCAGGACATATGTTCTGTCAAAGCTTTGCAGCATCACACCCATTAACAGTAACAAGAGTTAATCTCAACAAGGTCATAAATCTTCCTCGATAACTAAATACTTCAATCTCCTCCTTTAAGTGCATTTCTCGAGTGGGGATTTTGAATGTGTCACCCTATTAGGCTAACGGCACCTTCATAGAATTGGCCTGGCAGATTTCCACAGTGGCAATGAAGGGACCACATGTCTGTGTAAGTGCTCCATGTTGGGATATTGCGATGGAACCTAAGCTCACTGAAGGCAGAGTGAGGCTTGGTTTGCCTGATGCCATAGCCCAAGTCCACCCTGCCCTTCTAAATGGCCACCTTCCATGGTTTCTCCAGGAGCCAGGATTCCCTTTGTTTATCCTTTTGCATCTTCTTCCTGGCCGCTAAATGTTGGAGAGCCTTAGTGCTCAGCCCTCAGCCCTCTTCTCTTGTAGTCACCCTCATTCCTATGTGTTCTCACCCAGCCTCATGGCCTTCACTACTTTCCGTACAGGGATTATTCTCAAATGTGCATCTCTAGCCCCAGCCTCTCCTTTAAACCCCAGGCTTACATACCCAACTATCTTTTTAGGTGTCTTAAATGTAATATGGCCACATCATCAAAATTAAAAACAATTGTGCTTCCAAGGACACCTCAGGAAGTGAAAAAGACAACCCACAGAATAAGAAAAAAAGTTTGCAAGCCATCTATCTAATTGACACTTGTATCTATTAAAAATAATTATAACTCAATAGTAAAAGACAAATAGCCCAATTGAAAAAGTGGGCAAAGGCTCTGAGTAGACATTTCTCAAAAAAAGATATACAAGTAGCCAATAAACACATGAAAAGATGCTCAATATCATTAGCCATCTGGGAAATGCAGATCAAAACTACAATAAGCTATCACTTCACACCCACTAGGATGGCTAAAATCAAAAAGACATAATAAATGTCTAGAAGGAAGTGGAGAAATTAGAACCCTCATGGACTGCTGGTGGGTATGTGAAATGGTTCTTCAAATAGTCAAACATAAAGTTACCATATGATGCAGCAATTCTAGATCTATGCACAAGAAAAATGAAAACGTACGTCTACATGCTAAGTTGTGCCCAAATGTTCATAGCAGCATTGTTCATAGTAGCCAAAAAGTAGAAACAGCTCAAGTATCCATCAACTGATGAATGAATAAATAAAATATGGTACATTTATACAATAGATTAGTATTCAGCAGTAATGAGAAATGAAGTACTGATACATGCTACAACATGGATGAACCTCAAAAACATGTTAAGTGACAGAAGCCAGTCACAAAGGACCACATAATATCATATGATTCCATTTATATGAAATGTCCACAATAGGTAAAATCTACACAGATAGAGTAGATTAGTGGTTGTCTAGGGCTGGGGGGAATGAAAAATTAACAGGTGACAGTTAAGGAGTATAGGGTTTATTTCGGGGGTAATGAAAATGTTCTAAAATTGATTGTAATGATGGATGATGCAAAACTCACAGATATTCACAACATATTAAAAGCCATTGTATCATACACTTTAAATGGGTGAATTGTATGGTGTGTGACTTGTATCTCAATAAAGCCTATTCAAAAGCTTCCCTAATGATCATGAAAAAAAAATTATAATATGGCCAAACGAGGACTTTTGATTTTTCAGTCTTCCCAAACTCTCTTCCTGATGCCTTTTAAGGAGAGGGCACCAGCCTTTACCAGCTGTTGCAGCCAGATAACCCAGGGTGGTCCTTAACTTGCTTTCCTGATACCCCCACATCCAAGACATCAAGCCCTGTCAGTATATCTTAAAGAAAAATACCAAATCAACCACTTTTCACCAACCCTCACTACTCTCCCACCTTCCTACATTCCATCATTATCTACACACACACACACACGCACGCACGCACGCACGCACAGCAGTCTTAATCTGTGTTTTTAAAAATGTATCATATCACATTCCCTTGCTCAAAAATCCATCTTTCTTTTTCCATCATATTTTGAAAATATTCAAACATCTTACAAGGCCTTTGCCCACCTTCTCGCCTTCCTCTCTCCCTACTCTCCCCCTTGCTCATTGCAGATCAGCTTTCTTGCTAGTCCACAAATATTCTGAGTTCATACCATCCTCATGGACTTTGCACTCGCTGCTCCCTCTACCGGGAACATTCTTACCATAATCTTTGTATGGTTCACTTCTTACATGACTCAAATCTCTGCTCAAATGTCAACTCCTTGGGGATGACCCTGCATAAGGAAGCTTCTCACTTCACACCCTTCACTCTCTCTCTCCTTCCCCTGCTTTATTTTTTATAGTGCTTATTACTCTTTGAAGTAATGATTTCCTTGTTATCATTTATCCTGCCCTCTCCAATATAATGCAAGCCCCACAAGAGTAGGATTTTGTCTTTCTTGCTCGCCAGATATCTCCCCACCTAGAACAGTCCCTGGCACATTTTAGGAGCTCAATGAATGTTTGTTGAATCAATCAATGGACGCTCTCTCAGGAAGCAGCATGGCGAAATGACACTCCTCATTGTCCATCACCAAGGCAGCAGTCAGGCTGCCTTGTCCCTCTGGACTCCAGAGCTGTTCCATTGCTGACTCTATGTGGGACAATGAATTCCACAGAGGAAGAGAAAGAATGACTCCATTTTTAGGATTTCAACTCAATTCATAAGCTAGAGGCAGTTCCAAGGCTGAGAAACTCTCTCCATCTCATTTAATGTCCTCTAGTCTCCCTCCTGAAGCCATTTTCCATTCTCCAAACTGCCTTTCAGCTACCTTCACATTTATAGATGCACGGCCAGTTTCCTTGTAAAACTGGAGAAAATGAGAGGATAGTGCTGTTATGGATCAGATCGTGTCCCCAAAAAAGATGTGTTGAAGACCTAATTCCCAGTCCCTGTGAAGGTGACCTTACTTGGAAATTGGGTCTTTGCAGATGCAATCAAGTTAAAATGAAGTCATTACTGGGCCCTAAATCAATCTAACTGATGTCCTTATAAAAAGAGGAAATGCCATGTGAAGACAGAGACATACAGGGAGAACCCCAAATGACAACTAGGGCAGACATTGAAATGCTGCTGCAAGCCAAGGAATGCCTGGGCTATAGAAGCTGGAAGAGGCAGGGAAGGGTCCTCCCCTAGAGACCTTGGAGGGAGTATGACTCCGCCAACACTTTGATTTCAGACTTCTAATCTCCAGAACTGTGAGAAACTGAATTCCTGTTGTTTTAAGCCTTCCAGTTTGTAGTGCTTTGTTATGACAGCCCTATGAAGTACCAATTGCTGGCAGAGCCTAGGAAAGTATAAAAACTACCATTTCTTTCACAAATATAGTAGCCCTATGCTCCTGGAACTGCAAGCCTGACCTGGGTGGATATTTTCATTTCCTGAAATGCACATGCAATCATAAAGAGCAGTTGAATAAATATATGCATGCATATACCTGTTTCTATATAAATATGAGAATTCCATATGAAAATGTATTCTCTACTCCAATGACTACAATCAACTTCAATGCTAACCAAATTAGAGGGTGCCATATTTTGCTAAGTTAATGATTGCCCCTCTGTCTTGCAGCCTCTAACGCCTTTTAGAACAAAGAAAGGTAAAAATCTGTAGGAGAACAGATAGAAAAATCTATAGATAGACATAGAGACCAAGGTATCTCATACTTTTTTGGATGCAACCCTCCTAATCCATCCATCAATAATTTGATGTTAGTTTGAGTTTCTGATGACAAGAATCAAGGTGTGCACATATCCCAGTTTTGTTAAGTGACACGTAAACACACGTTGTTTGCTCCTGCAGAGCAGGGAGAAGCAGATATACCACCCTCCAGCAGGGCCTAGGAGCTGGCCTCACCCCACCCTGACCAGAATGATAATGGCTGCATTTATTAAATGTAACTGTGTAGAGATTCTGCTCTAAAAGCTTTCTATGAATTTATTCCTCAAAACAACCCAATTAGGAAGGTGAGGTTTTTACACCTATTTTACAGATATGGAAACTGGACCATTTGCCAAGCCACTGAGTCAAGCTTCAACCCCAGGCAGTGTGACCGCACAATCTGTGCACTTAACTGCTAAGCTCTACGGCTTCTCCTGGGGTGAAACCTGTGAATGCAGTCTCCTTGTTGAGGTTTGTGAGAGCCCAGGAAAGAGCAACCCTCTTCCCTGCACAAGCTCTGAGCCACTGAGAAGTGTGTTAGCAGGAGGCCAAGTATCACCTTTATGAATAAAGAGACAATGCTGCAAGAGCATAGCCTAACGTGAAAGCCAAAAGGGACTGGCCATGTGCCCTCCTTCAGGCTGGACGTTAGCACAGCCATCTGCTCCCAATGATCCGCATGAGGAGAGAAAGTGAAAAAGAACTCGTTGAGCAACAAGGACCAGTGGCTGTCCCCCTCCTCTCTAACCGTGGAGAGAGTAGAGAGTGTTTCAGGAAAACCCTCACCCTGGAAACCAAAAGTGTGGGGAAGAGACAGTCCCCCTTGGTCAACGTTCAAACTGCCCTATAAAGGACTCTTCTATCATCCAGTGGCCCTGGGCTGCCCACAAAGCACTCACCCAGTCTTCTTTCCTAGGTCTTAAAATGATCCCTTATTCCTAGCAAAAGTCCCCTGTGCTCAATATTGTTAGCATCATTTTGCAGGAAAATGAGGAGGCAGGTATCCTTTTATACTCACTCACACCGAGTTAGGAAAGATGGAGCATTCCTCATTAAAGTACAGCTTCCGTGAACAGGACTGTTGGCCAAGGCAATGAATACCCATGCTTCAGGCCACAGAGTGGTACAGTAGGAGAGATATTATTGAACAGGCAGCGACCTATCCCATCATTAGACTGGCTGTGCCCATCTACACAAAACAGGAATAGTCATTTCCAATGCTTTTAGACCACTTTCCACAGTCACGGGCCACAAAAATTATCATCACCAACAAAGTAGCATGAAACATTCCAACATTTTTCAGTGGTTCCCTGGATATCCTTCGAGTCATCTCAGTTCATTTTATTCCTGTATCAGTAAGAATTCTATCTGGCTTTACATAACAGGAAAACTCCCTCAAAATGATAATTTAAATAGATGGTTAATACTCGCTCAGGTAAAAGAATGAATTCTAGAGTTGGGCATTCCAGGTTTTATGTGGTAGCTCTAGGAAGCCCTCAGGGAGCAAGGCTCCTTCCAGATCTCTGTTCCACCATCCCTAGAATGTACTCATTGTCCTCATGGTTCAATATGGCTGCTGGTACTCCAGCCATTATATCCACATTCCAGACAGCAAACATGGAAGAGAATGAAGGGAAGTGTATACATAAGAGTCCCATACATCACTTCCATTTATATTTGGGCAGAACCTAGTCACACAGCCACTCCCTGTGTATGTTAGCTATTGCTGCATAACAAACCACCACAAAATTTCAGAGGCATATAGCACTAAGCATTTATTCTCACATAACTGCTGGTTGGCTAGGAATCAGCTCACCCAGCCTGGCCTCAGTCTGCACTTCTGCTTCAGGCTATAGCGGCTGGGCTGATTCCACTTCTCATAGCAGGACTGTGTGTCAGGGAGTGACTCTGTTCCACATGTCTTTCATCTTCCTCGGACCAGTGGGCTAGACAGCACAAGTTCTTCTCATGGCACAAAGAGGCACACACGAGCAAGTGGAAATAGGCCAGGTCTCTAAGGTCTAGACTCAAAATGGTACACTGTCACTTCTGCCCACATGCTGTTAAAGCCAAAGAGCAAGAAATACAATCCACCCACAATGAGGCCATATCCTGGATGTGATTCAGAGTGGGGTAAAGAAGTATAGTCAATCTATCATACCTGGCTGCTAGGGAGCTGGGAAATGTCACATTTTTGCCTAGGTGACAAGACGAGTTAAAGTTACAGACACTCCTAAGCAAGGGAGGATCAGAAATTCAGTCTCTAACACACTCCCTCACATTGTACCAACTTTGCAAAATCACAATAGTGGCCTAGTGCAAATTCATTGTAATTCTTACCCTCATCCCAAACAAGACACAGGGTGTGCAGAATTATGAAGCACTCACATGAAGGCAAGAAAAGAGAGGGATTGCACGTTGAGAATGTCCTGGGCTGCACCTAGCAGTACTCTCCATTTTTTAACAGATAGAGCAGACTGATTTTTTTTTTAATATGGTCTATTTCAAAACCCTCAGCCAAGAAAGATCAAATTCATGCATCCTTAACGGTAGGGCCCAAAGGTCTCCCTGTGCATGTTCCCCCAACACCAGCACGGGATGGGGATGCAGTCAGTCTGCAGGCAAATTGTGCAAATAAGTCTCCCTTGGAAATCACCACAGAGTCCCTCAGCCTCTACTTTCTGAATGAGATAAGGCAGGAGGAACTAAGTAATGGGATAAAAATATCCATGCTGAGACCCTTGAGCCGATGCCAAGGCCCCACCTGCCCCCAGTACCTCCTCTGGACACTGAGACTTTGCCAAGATCCAGGAACTAACTTGGCAGCCCCAGCAGGGCAAGGGTGTCCAGGACCGTGCCCCAACCTCACTGCCATGTCCTTTCATATTGGATGGTGGCATCTCCGTGCTGATTGCTTACATTTTAAATATAACCCCGGTGGCCCCATCACAAGAGTCAGCAAAGGGATTACCTGCCAGAGGACCCCTGTATTTCTAGATTTATGACCTGGTGTCCTGGAGCTCACTCCTAACTTTTTGAAAAGGCTGGCTTCTTGCACAACCCAACCAGTGTTCTTGCCTCAAGTATCTCCCCACTTCAACCCTTCTCAGACCCTGAGGCCAGGTAGATATTCCAAATGCACAGATCTGACTCTAACAATAAAATATCCAACATTTATCTGCAGTGTTACGTTTTCATGTACAGATTTTAATGTAATACTCATAGCTACTCTGTGAGATGAGTATAATTGTTTCAGATGTACAAATGCGAACACTGAGAGTACATTACTAAGGAAAGGAGCTGGCACTTGAACCCAAGACAGTGCTTTGTCTCCAGCCTCCTAGCTGCCTCCACCAGGAAATATCTCTCCACTGTTCAATAACCTTGCTTGGCTCCCTGTGGCCTGTCCGATAACATTTGATCTCTTCATGTTAACTGTCCAGTCCTAAACTACATTTTCAGCCTTCGTTCTCACTTCCCGCAAGCATATACTCTCCTTTCCGATTTCATCCACCACTCTTTCTTGAAATGGTCTTTCTTATCCCCCGTGCCATCACATACGTGCTTTCATCCACCTGGAAAGCTCATCCTGAAATCCTCCGCACTGCCAAACTCTTCCCCATGGCCCTAGCTCACCAAGTCCTGCCTAATCCTCTCAGTCAGAGGAATTTCTTCCCCTGCACGCTCTCAGTATGTTCCTGTCCTAAATCCTCCTGGGATACACAGTACTCTCCGCTGTGTATTATGACAATGTGTGTACCTGTCTTAAAACCCTATTCACACTGAGTAACCTGAAGGGAGAAACCTAGTCCCGTTCATATTTTTCTTGCATGTTAGAGTACTGAGCTCCGTTCGTTGTGCAGGGCCAATACTCGATATTTGCTCATTCAGTTTAAAAATTCAGTAAACCATTGAATTTCTTGAGTAACTACTATGTGTCACAAACTGTTAGGTCCTGGAAACATAAATAATGAAGACACTGAAAATCGTGTAAGAATAAATAAATGAGTAAATGGATCAATGAATGATGAAAATGTGATTCTGTTTCAGTGTGGATCCACACTATATTGATTCTGTTTCAGTGTGGATCCACACTATATTCCAGTCACTATTTTCTCTTAACCCTATATGTCTCTGGAAAAGTTTGCTGGAAAAGGGAATAGGACTACTTTAAATGGCTTACAATATCAAAAGTCTCATATAATTACAGATTACACTACAGGGCAAGAAAGGAGTGGCCCACACCACACACGGTCTCTGTTTCACAGAGTAGGATGTGTAAATTAGAGAAGTGAATTCACAATTTTTGTAAGATTGAGCTATTTTAAAAGCAACTGGAGGAATATTCTGTTATAAAGAACCTCCAGGGTGAACCTTTTAGGCAGTGACTACTCATGTCACATGCATTTCCTTGTAAATCCAGTTCCCACAAAACAGGCTGTTGTAGAAGAAATGGCGTATCAGAGATGCTGGAATACATAGCCTTGGGCTTCTGTGCAACTGTGAGATTCTGAATCTCAGGTTCCAGGAGGGACATCTGGGAAGAAGGAAGCATGAACGAAAGCAAAAAACAAAGGCAGCAGGAATAAGCTCTGTAAAGAAATAGCCACAAAGTTGGGGGAGAGGGAGGAATAGTTGCCAAACAATGAAACAAGATGAAAGATCACACAGCAGGCACACCAGAAGTGTTATCAGCCTAAATGCGCCACGTTAGCGCCTTCCAGACAGATTCTTGTACCCCTTGTGAATTGCTCACAGTAGGTTGGCCCTGCTCAGGATGTGTGAGCTTGAAGCTTCCCACATTTTGTCATCATCCCCAAATAGGGAAGGACTATTTTAAAAGGGTGTAAAAAGCACAACGGAGCATTTGCAAATGAAATTTTTTGGTATCTGGGATCTATTAATACTTTGAAATACTCCAAAGAAACAAAGTTTCAGTTCAGCATGGGGAGAGGGATAAATGAAATAAACAGACATGGATTGATAATTGTTGAAACCCAGTGATGTGGACGCAGGAGTTATTTTATACTCTCCACTTGTACAGATGCTTGAGAATTTTCCACATAAAAAGTGAAAACACAACTGAGCAAAGGGGTCTAAGGAAGGAGATCGAGGATGACAAACCAGCCCAAATTTTGGTCCCATGAAGCACTCTTCTTCCCCTTTCAATGGAAGTTCTGATGCTGAGTTTGGTATTTGTGGCTCGGTCTGCCCACTGAAGTTCAGTGTTATGGACAAGCCTTAGTGTGTGTGGAAGCCTCATTTCCACAGGATGGATACATACGCTCTTGGCACGTGGTCTTCATCATCAGCTGAAGGCATTTCTTTTCCCAGGAGGAGTGGCCCAGCTCATCCATGTAACCTGCCAACACGGGCGCAGAAGAGGCTAGGCGGGGCATGAGTATGCTATGTTCACCTGAAGAGAACAGAGTCAAGCTTTTGGGTTGACATGATCAGACAGGAAGGCCAAGCTGCCCATCTCTACATGTGACATTGGAGACCAGGGCCCATCTCTGCACCTGAAATCTGGGGGTTCTATCCTCTGACAAGGGGAGGGATGGCATTTATTGATTTGTTTGTATGTTCATTTAACAGGAGTTAGTCTTATTACTGGGCTCTCGGTTCCTTGAGATCTGGGACTGTTTTATTTTTTTATTCAGATTTGCCAGGGGTCTAACTCAATGCAGGAGCTATGTAAATGTTTGCTGAAGTAAAGTGGAATTGAAGACTGGCAGTATGATTATTACAACACACCCAAGGATTTAACTTGCTTGGGCCATCTATTCAGATTCACTTAGATTCTCTCCCTCCCTCTCTGTCCTTGCCATGAGGGGTAATTAATAATTCAGTAAACAACAGTGTAATCTGTTGGTTAAGAATATAGCAATTTCAGTGATATTTGTTTCTGCACCAGCACAAATCTCATTTACCTAGGAGGGCGGTTTTCCATTTTTGTTCCAGGTTTCTCCCAATAAAAATAGATCAGCCCTGCAGGTACCTGAAGGGCATTTGTTAAGAAAGGAAGAATGTGAGTAATGGGTCTGTAATAGACACAATACCAATATCATCATGTTTTAAACACTGATATTTATTTAGGGTTTTGTGAACTCATACATTATAAGGATAAATTCTAATTTATGTCAGTATATAATAGGCAAATATATAATACAATAAATTGCATTTGTACACATAAATACAAAATTTGAGGTAGGGCCTCAAGAATAATGACTTCTTAAATGAATAATGCACAGTATATAATATGTACTCTATAATATATATATGATGCATCATTTATAACATAATATATTTTCTTCATGTACAGTTAATGAAAAAATATAAGGACCTGATTAGGGAACATATCTTTATTCATAGGCAACAGTACCACATAAGATGCCTACATTTAGGATAATAGCCAAGTATGCCATTTAAGAATAAACCTATTCCATGATAGGTCCATAATAAAGTGCAAAAATAAAGACTAAAAAAAATGAGGGACAAAATAGTTCCTAGTCAATTACTAAGTATCACCCTAACAATAAAATACACCTATAAGGCAAATGGTTACCTGAAGATGTATTTAATTCATGGCAGGCAAATCAAACAACTGCTTGCTTTTCAGAGGTGATCAATGCCCACTCTGAAAACACTTTCTCTTTGGCTGCAGGCTGCTCAAAGGTGACCAAGCAGAGGCCACAGTTCAAAATTACTCAGCCTTTCTATACAGTTGAAGCAAAATCTAGGAAAGATAGGAAGCTTCACTTTTACAGATCCTAGGGCCACTTTGGGGAGAAGTTAGTGCTAGGATTACAGCACCCACACCTCTGCAACCAGCCTGGACGTTTTCTGCAATGATACCTGGTGCAAAACAGAAAAAAATGCTTATTCATTGACCCTGAACTTTTTTCCCTGCAAGACAACCTGCCACGCAGCATGCCCTCATGTGAGTCACCTGCCGTAAAGAAGCAAGTCACAAACCCAGATCCAGGTGCAAAAACAGCAGCGGTATTGTGACCTTGCCATCACGCATACGTTATGCAATCATTATTGTGCAAGTCTCTGGGAAGACGAAGATGACCAATGGCCAAGGGAACAAAGAGGAAAGAAAAATCTTAATTTGAGGCATGGGATAACCATGCTGACAGGTGAAGGTTGTCAGGAAGCACGGAGGCACACATAGATAACAGAATAAGAACTTAATTACAGGAAAACTCAACTCCAATGCAACATTAGCACAAAGACAACCCACGTCTTATCCATTTAAAGGTCATTGTGTTAAAATGTCTTTTTTGAAGTGCCACTCACTGAAATACAAGTTGAATACATGTCTTACGAATTAAAAACACATCGGAAATTTCAAAGACGTTGAGGTCATCGAGATTTTGCATTGACCAGATTTCATGCAATAAATAAATACAAAGGGAAATTTTTTTTTAAAAAAAAAAGACCAGATTGGACACATTTACACACGACAAACACATGGCCTTAAAGAGATTAAGCTACTAATATGCAAGACAAATATTTGCATAAGAAGCCACAACACCAATAGTTAAGAAATATACTTTTTTTTTTCTCCTTTAAGGATATTACAGAGTTACTGTTTTTAACATATGGCTTTTTTTTTTTTAAAACTCAGAATGGGTTTCTGGCATTTGTTGCTATTAGGAAATAATCTCCCCAGTGGAAAATACCCCACATTCTGCACAGTGAATCAATGAAAGTCTTTCCTCAGCAACTCAGATTTTTCCTCAATTTGAAGGGGGACTCTCAAGTGGCAGTTTATGATAACACTGTTCATGTTCTTTTTATTCATTCACTTTTTTTCTTCCAATTGACTGTGCATTTTAACACAGCATAGAAACATCCATCTGGTCATTTGCATCTCAGCTGTTAGCGTCCCAGCCAAGTCTCTGGGAGGTGCAGACGGGTAGATTCTCGATAACTGGAAATAGCTCAGACACTGAACCCATCTCTGGCAAAGAAAGCCTCAAAGTTGAACATGACTGTAGACATGGGCAAAACTAAATTTACAAGGTAACTGCTACCAGATAAGTTCAGAACCTTTCACCTTTAAGGAAAGTGTATATGGGTATATAAAATGTGGAAATTGTAGGGGAAAAGGAGACCAAAAAAAAAAAAACCCAGCTGCTCAGGGAACAGCTACTGCGTCTTAACTGGACAAATCGTAATGAACACCAATGCAACTACCCCCAACTGCAAAATGCACTCGCTGGTGAGGGAGACCCGGTGCTCACAATTAAGTTAACTTTCAGTTTGGACAAGACAAATCTTGCAGCCTCCACAGGGCTTTCTCCACACTTCTTTTAATCACAACAGCAGTAATTAGCAGAAATTGGATTGGCATCCAGCATCAGAATCAAGTTTTAGCCATGGAGCAAGAAAGAAAATCCAAAAATCATTCGTCCTGACACAAACATACAGGTCCTATGAGAGAATGCTAATTGATTTCTGTTCCTTCCTTCTACCTTCAAATTGGAAAGGCTGCAGATGATTTCCAAACCTAAGTTGTTCTCCCTTGCTTCCCCCACTCCACCAGGCACCAACTGGAGAGGCTCAGTTTGGGTACCACTATGAGAAATCTGCTACAGGAATGGGGGCTCCTCATCAATATGGCTTTCTTGGGGAAACCAGTGTTAATGGCCGACAGGTCACTATGGGAAACACTGGCACAGGTGAGGCCACAGCTCAGCTTCCAAAAGCTAAGTCTAGGGGAAGGGTTTAGCCTCTGCAATAGGTTCTAGTAAGTTCTAGCTTTGGGAAATGGATGGAAAAAGAGATCGAGGGGGGAAGGACAAACATGCACTGCAGACAAAAGAGATGAAAGCCTAAAGTTCAAAACCCATCTTTGTTTCCTTTCCTAAAAGTTTCCACAGGCTGCTCTTGAAAACCAGAAGTTCACATTGGTGTTGGCAAAAGGTAATGATATTTGCCCTAAAAAAAATGGAGAGCTCAGTAAAATGAGTTGAGACTTTTTGTTTTAAACAAATTAAGTCATTTTTTAACAGATGTTACATTAAGGTTTGTTGTTGGGTTTCATTGCTGTTGAACAGGATGAAAACGTTACGTCAATATATAAGATTTGAACTGAAAACTTGGCCTGAGACCCTGTAACATGAAGACAAATAAGAAAATGATTGAAATGGTCTCCCCTAAAGGAAACAATTTTAAGTTTAGATATTACTGTAAGAGAGAAAAAAAAAAAACCCAGACTACACTATTCTAAACTCACCATCTACAGTGATTCATAAGATATTTATAAGGACAGAAAACACCACTACGAGTACACACTACATGAACACATATCACATTTTAAAAATTTCATATATGCATGTTCAGGATACAAGAAGATAATAAAGGTTACGGCTTCGCCAGTCTCTGCAGATGTATGATTCGCTCTCATCAGAGTGCACTTATGAGTACTGTAAATTGGGAACTCTTAAAATTGAATTAGATAAATGTAGTCTTAAAAGCTATAGTCTTAATTGGCTCGCTTGCTACTTACCTAAGCTGTATTTATCAGAAATATCTGTAAATACCATGACCTAAAATGTTCTACCAGAGCAGTGAATATTATGGTTGCTTTCTATTGAACTCTCCATTTCTTTTCTTTCTCTATGACCACAATTGGCGTTGACTGTGAATGAAAAAAGTGAAGAGTAAAAATTGAGAAGTTATCTGACTTTTAAGAGTTTGTGTCTTATATATATAATATATAGACAGAACCAGGCTGAGTCTTAGTTTCCCAGAGGTTGAAAGACAAGGTATTGACAGCTTATAGAAAGACATTTAGAAAAGAAGGAACACAGGATGATGACACTGAACCACAGGGCTAAATGTCATGTTAGAAACCAGAATGGAGCTCTACAAACGAACATACAACATTAGGCACAAATTATATGATGGCTTCTCATGCAGAGCTGGGAGAAATGATGAAAAGAATTCACAAATATAGTTATAAGGGGTGGGGGGAAGGACTGAGGAAAGAGAGCCGACTCTTCACTGAGATTGGCAGTGTGCAGAGTCCTCGCACACTGGAGACAGTTGGTGCAAATAAAGGAAACACCCCCAACCGTGAATGGAAATGTGAACTTAGCCACCTCAGCGGTGTCCACAGCCAGTGGCCTTGTCTTACTCTAAAACATTTTCTGACCACTGGTGCCCCTCCGAATGTACCCTGATCTTTCTGTGTCTGAATGAAGCCACCATGCTGCTCAGCTCACCTCTACGCCACTGATGAGTCCAAATGAACAATCCTATAATTCTGCCATCCTGGATTTGTCTCATTGGCACCACCAATGACAACACACAGTGGACACTTCTCTGCTGACCAAATCCCACATACCTCTTTTGTGACTTCATTGGAAAGCGCTCACCGAGTTGATACACTCCTGGGGGATAAAGCCTGTGCTCAGGGGACCAACCCTACCGGACACTGACTCCGTGGACACAGGCAAACCGTGCTTCAAGTGGTCTGTCTAGCTCTTCACTACAGCATGCGACACTATGTCCTATGTAACCACTCTCATGCACGGATATGAACTGAAACGTGGGAGGAACGAAGAAGGAACATGGGAGGAAAGCTGGGGAAACCAGTAGGGAGAGGCAGAGAGGAAAACCAGGATGGAGTCTGGGCCTTGGCCATCCCATGCCATCAGACTAGCACTGGGTGCCCAGTTCCACATCCTTCACTGGCAGTTTGAGTCCCAGGGAAGAGGTTCCCAGGGGGTCGATCATGTTCTTGTAACGCTCCCCACGGTGCTTAGCTAAGAATGGGCCCCAGTCCGGCTGCGGCGAACACACCAACTTTAGCCTCTGCAAAGAAGCCAAAGACACACAGGGTCACAGAAGTCATGCACCTTCCCTTTGGACCACCCACCCAACCCCAAACTGTGAACCACATTAGCCAGAACTCCACCTTGAGCCAAAAGGGCCCCCACCAGGGGGAGCAGTTAGGAAGATCAGCCCTATTAATTAGCTGGGCCACAGACACGTTAAAGAGTTAGTTTGGTTCACTTGAAATTATTTACATTACCCTGCAAGCAATATTACCATGGGTCAGGGTTTGCCTTGTACAAGATTAATAGAGGAAAAAGGACCCAAATTTTAATTACACACTTTTTCCCTCCAAATGAAGAGAATCGGCAAGCTTCTCTCTCCACTGCCAAATGCAGTTTGCAAAGGACATGTGTGCCCAATTACTTTTGTTCTGTAATCTCAACAGTGGGCTGCTATATCAAAATAATTGGATTTTGTTTAGCATATTTCCCAAAAGTATATAAATGACCAGAAAAAAAAATCCCAACCCCAAAGATACATCGCCAAGAGTAAGCAAAGATTTTAATTATCTGTTGACAAAAACATATGCTTCTGACTAGGTTCAAGAGTGTGGGTTCTCGCAGGCAGGCTACAAATAATGGGACTAGCTCTAATCCTTCAACTGAACTTCTTCCGGAAAACATAATTTGACTGAAACATTTTTTTAGGAGGAAAGGAAACATATTTCTGACTACATAAGAGGGAACAATTATATGTTTATTACCTATTAAAGTGAAGCCGCTTCTTATAGCTGTTAGTTTAATCTCCCCTTAATCATCAGTTTGCAACCTTTGTGTCCCAAATCAACCATAATAAATGTATATAGCTGACTCATCAGTTCAGAGACTATCAGGCCTAACACAAAAGTAGCAGAGGCTAACCAGCTTCTGTTCAGTGAAAGCGATTTCTGGGTCAGTGGTGGGGAGGTTCCTCTGGGGTGCAAGCAAGCCGTCCCTGGACATGAAGGAGGCCACAAGAACTTACTTACCTCAAAGGGGACAATAGACAGAACTTCCTGAGGATGAAAACCTGAGTACTGTTTCAGTAAGAAGACTCTGACTTCTCTCTTTGCCAACCCTGTCTCCATCTTTAGTCCAGTGAAAACAAAGGCTGCCTCCCGGCACATGGGCATCTGTGGCATTCATTTACTCGTGTGCTTTATGCCCATTGTGCTTCTCCTCTCCCAAGCCTCCACAGGGCATTCATTCCAGGGACCTCTCTTGTTTTCCCCTCAATCTAGCTGACCAAGAGGAAAGCCCCTACAGCTGCTCTTCGCTATCCGCCATCAGCAGCTGTTTCTGCAAGCTGGCCAAACACAATGCCTCTCAAACTTGACTGTGCATTAGAATCACCTGGGGAGCTGGTTAAATTACGGACACCAGGGTCTTAACGTCCCAGGACTGTGATTCAGGGGAACTGAGCTAGAGTCTGATCATTTGCATTTTCATCGATCTGCCAGGGGGTGCTGTTGCTGCTGGTTCCTGGGCCAAACCCTGAGTAGCACCAGTCTGGTCCAAAATGCCAGGTCTGAATCTTCAAGACAGAGGCAGTGCTGATGTAGTCTTAGCATGTCTGAGCATGTGGCTTGTCATAAATAACAGAAGCCTGACCACGCTTTACTGCGGGCTCAACAAGTGGCAGTCTCCTACCCATCAACTCTAGGAATGTTTTGTTGGGTTTTGGTTTTTGGTTTTTTTGTTTTGTTTTGCCTTGGGGTTTTTTGTGTATTTGTTTTTGCATTAGAAATGGGAAATGGGTCCAGCAAGAATTAACTGACAAAGAAAGACAAGTTTCACCTCATACCAGCCATGCTCTGGGCGTTGCATTACCTTCTACAAGATGGTGACATTTTAAGCAGCTTGGACCCCCTCAGCCATCTTTAACACAGGCACAGCAAGAAGGGGTAGTGATTTTTAATTTAATTGTCCCAGATGTTTGGAGGGAGGAGGCTTGAACAGAGAGGAACACCAGGAAAGGGGGACCTGATGTGTGGTTAAAAACCAAACACGGGTTTAAACTGTGGGTGAGGGAGAGGAGAAGAAAACTCCAGGGAAGAGAGGACAGTCTGATCATTTATTCCCTAGAGCTGTCACTGCACTGAGGAATAGCATAATAACAGCTCAGCCTGCGGATTGGCTGAGCGCCTCCATTAGAGTAACAATATATAATAAAAATGGATTTAATAGAAGTGGTGGCAACTGTAATCACTTAATCACCAAGTCTCCCTCTAGAACAAGTTTACCAAATCTTTTGTTTTTTAATGCACAGAGCTCTCAGAGCTTTTCCCTTGGGAGGGGATGGCAGGGGACAGGATCTGACAGAATTACCTCAATAAATCTGCCAGGAGCCAGATACATTTTTATCACAAACATAACCGGGATCCAGATAACGGAACAGGCGAGCATCAGCCATCCAAGCACCATGGACCAGTTGGGATAGCGATAAGAGCCATAGGTCATGGGCTCCCACTGATAAAAGCTGAAGCAAAGGATAAACTAGGAAGGAAAGAGAAACACACGTGTTAGAGTGGTGCTGTGAAGCATTCCTTCATTCAACAGACATGGGTTGAACCCCTGCTTTGGGTCTGATGCTTTCATATCTGTTATCTCGTTTCACACCCATAGCGACCCCAAAAGGGAAGTATTATTACTCTGTTTTCCAAGAGAAGAAACTGGATTTCAAAGAGGTGAAGGTGACACATCCATGTGGCCGCTGACCCTGCATTTGCTGTCCCACGGGAACTGCGCAATGCGTACGCGTGTGTGTACACACAGACAGGCTGAGGAGACATGTTTAAAGGATCTACACCCAGGAAGCTGATGGATGGAGGTGGGAGGAAGGGATGGTGGGTGTGTGTAAGGGGTTGTCTGGAGCTTCCATAATGGATAACCAGCTTTTGCTACAAGAAAGAAATGCGTTAGGTTTCTGTCCTTTGATTTTTAAAACATGAATTGAATCTATTCCTTCTCCATGAATGGAAGATGCGTGCCCAGGAGCTGCCTCTAAAACTGGCTGAGTGACCTGGAGTCGTCCCCCAGCAGCGATGGAGCTAGAAACTTGGTCCTATAATCAGCTATGGGACAAAGAGAATGAAAGCACAGCCCCCTCTCCACTGACTCAGGGTGAACAGTGCTCATCACCCATTGGTTGGCTGAGAGCCCAGAGGCCAACAGTTAGCCTGGGCTCTAGCACTAGTTAACAGGGAGCCTCTTTAGGTCTCAGAGTTCTCTGCTATAAAACTGATGTATTTCGCACCCCGTATACCACACAGGAGTTTTCCGGGAACAATAGTCTGGTATTTACTCAAGAGTTGCTCCTCAGTTTTAAGAGAGGTCGTGATTTATCTCCTCCTGTCTCCTATCACTTTACTCCTTGGCTAGCAACAGCAGGGAAAACCCTCTGAAGTCTGGGTTAATGCAGATGAGAGGAACAAGCGAAGACACACGCTGAAAAGAGAGGTGCCAAAATAGAACAGGGGTTCAAACTGCTCTTGCCAAGCCTTTGGGGAGGCATTGCCTTGAGAAAACTGTATTCTTCCCTGGATTCCTCCTGCCTATGGCAGCATCAGCCTAGAATAATGGACCTAATAATAATGACATACGTCCTCCCTTCCTCCCCACTTCTCTTGTTCTATCTGAAGCAGTAAAATAACTGCCCAAAAATGATTGGAGCGAATTATGTCAGGAAAAATAATATATGGATGTGTTTTGGAAAAGCGTGAAGCACTACACAAATGTAAGTCATCTATATTATGGCTGCAAAGCCCAGGCTGCTGGGGCAAGTGAGTATTTCAGTGCGATAATAATTCAATGCATTGATTCAAAGCAACATGAGCTTGAAGACAACTGTTGAAAAAAACTGCTCTTGTGGAAAGAGATGCCTGACTCTTGGCCCCTTTTTAAACATTTGCCCCTAGAGTTATAAGCTTTATTAGCCAGTCTATTGGAAGTATGGCCTAATGTATTTATGGTAAGTTGCTCCATTTCATTTACTATATAAATAGCAATTCATCTGCTTATGTGTGCGCATAATTCAGTAACGTGATCTGACTATGTATACAATAATTGCATGGATGATATTTATAGCTCTATAAATCCGCAAAGGCACATATAAAAATGATCAATTTTATTTTAGGGGTTTCAAAGTAATTTAAATCCATAATCCTAGCTTGTTCCAGCACACTACAAATATCCATTTTACAGAAGGGCAAATGGCAAAATATAAGTGTTAGGCCTGGTCATTTGATACCCATTTCTAGTTGCACAAACAACACATCAAACGTATCTGTGCAAACTTGTTCTTGCAATAAATTTCCTTTTGCCAAATCAGCTGTGATAAAACGCTGCCCTAAGATTAGCCTGGCAATGAGAGATGATAGTTTGGCCATTGAGTCAGGCCCACCCTGACTTTTTGCTAACGGCAGACCAAAAGGTTCTGGAGAGAGACTTCATTGGCTGGTGATGGTGATGGAATGGACCATTTTTGCTTGTCCCTAGCTCCCCACCACAGAAGGGAAACCTGGTTTGGGATATTTTCTGAGACCTTTGCACAGGTCTCTGGTAGACTTGAGACCTAGATGGCCCTGAATTCAATGCTTAGCTCTGTCACCTGCAAGCCTTGTGGCCACAGACAATCACCTTAGCCTTTCCAAGCCTCAGTGCACACAGCTGCAAAATGGGGATGGAATCGCCCACCAAGCAGAGTGGCCAGAAGCTTTAGCGACAATGTTCGTAAAGTACCCACCTCTTACTGGACCTCCACAAACAGTAGTGCTGATTATTATGTGATGTTTCTACAGAATATAAATAAATTCCCTGAAGCTTGTCCTCTGCTGAGACAGGAGGGAAAGGCATGTAGCATCTAGAACAGGTTCTAACTTGGATTCCACCCAGGAATAAACCATGTGTTGTATTAACCAGGGGACATGGCAAAGCGCCACAGAGCTGGAGTATGCCGGGGGTGGACCCGTGTCACCTTTTCTTCCCACCAAATTAGGTAAAGCTGAGTTCTTCCGACACTTTTTGGTCCTGAATTCAAGAGACCGGAAAAATCTATCTCACTTCTTTTCAATCCTCATGCCCCCAATCTGGTGGGCCTTGTCAGACAAATTACAGCAGCTAAAATGTGAGTACAGGTGGGGGCCCCCTCGGCTTGATGTCCGTGTCAGTGCAGAGGGAGATAAATGCTGAGTGGTTTTTTTCTATCTACACTTCTGTCTTTTCATAAAGAAGTTGAGGCGTTTTGATTCAAGCTCACTCTATGACAGTAAAAAAAGAAAAGAATTTTTCTTTGCAATTTTACTTCCATCCTGGCTTGTTTTCCTCAGAGAAGCTGGGACTGTTACATGGAAGACGGGTTTTCATCTGGTTTCTGGTGCCACCTGCTGGGTCCAGCCAGAACTACACCTGGCTTCCTGCAGGCGGGTGGAGATGACACCCGCCAGAGGCCAGGGAGGAGGATGGGGAAAGGCAAGGTCTCCATCAATCACTGTGCTTGGAGGGTGGATTGAGGCAAAGCCTGCAGCCTATGGCACAATAAAGGAGGTCAGAGGATGCACAGGTAAATCCCTGTGCTGATTCACTGACACACGAAGGGCTCTGATCTTTCAGGAGGTGAATGTCAGATGACCTAAAAATGTCATCACCATACTTGAAGATGACAAAATCATTTCCAGAAGCAATAAAAATGAACACTAAAAGTCTAATTTATACTAGATTAGCTGTAGAGTGGCTGTATTGAGTGGTGGTTAGTAGCAAGAGTTCTGGAGCCAGGCTGCCTAGGCTTGAATCCTGGCTGTTGCTGGTTACTCGGTGCGCAATGCTAGGCAAGTCACATAACCTCTGGGCATCCGTTTCCTCATCTGTGAATTGGAGATGATTATGCCAACCCCCCAGAGCTGCTGTGAGGGAGAGATGGGGTGATATATATAAAGCACTTTGAACAGAGCCGGGACCATGGTGGGCAGCGGGGAATGTGATTGTTCTCTGCTGTCAGTACACGAGGCAGGCTGCTATAAGGGGAAATGTTCCATAAGGGTGCTCCCAGCAGTGCATGAGTCCCAGCTCTGCACCCAACTGCCTAAGCACCTTTGCGCAAGTCACTTCACCTCTCTGACCCACAGTTTCCACATGTGAAAGACAATAATAATCACAACCATCATACCAGCCTTCTAGGCTCATGTGTAGGCACACACCGTGTTCACACATCAAGCCCCACCTACACTTGCGAGGTGCTAGCTGTATAATAAAGCATGCGATCCTTACAGTTAAAATGGTTGGGGTGACAAATGCCCAGCAGACTTTCCAGAAAATGTTTGGCTGAAATCCAATCATCATCTCTATATCTTCACAGAACCTTTGCAAGCCTGCAAAGAGACAAAGGGAGACCGAGCATGAGGTGCTGTGGCAGCTGGTATGTGTGTGTGTGTGTGTGGGGGGGGGTATTGGCTAGGGAGGGCCACAGCTTGGTGTCAACATGACCCCTGTTCTGCAGGAAACTAGCAGACAAATGACACACCGCTGGGACTACTAGGAAAAATCAGACATTTAAATAGATATTAAATCTTCTTGGCAGGGAGGTTCAAAAATGTCATCCCATGATGACATCTAAGAAACTCAGTTTCAGCCCGGGTGACTCAGCACTGCCATGGCCTGGCATATTCACCTGTGTGGCTGTTTTCACAGGTGGCCTTATGTGCATAACAACGACCCTGGCGAAACCAATCAAGGTTGTGGTCTGTAAGCACAGTTTATTTATGAAACTTGGGGTTTAGAGTGAAAGTCACTGTGCATTGTTTTTTTTGCCCCCACCCTCCCAAGGACACTTCCATGAGTCGGTTTATCCTTGCTCTGTGTAAGATGATAATGGCAGGCAAAAACCAATGGAATTTCCAAGTGGCCATTGCCCATTTTGTTGGAACTCAAAGGACTGCTGTCCTCTTGGTCACTGACTAACTAAAGTAACATTCAGAGCAGATAACTCTTCTCATGCCCCCACATAACCACCAAACCCACATGCTCTTGGTTTCGGAAGGATCTTAAACCTCTCCTTGAAAGAAAAAGCTCTTGAGAAACGTTTTAGAATTCAGCGGTTTCTTGCATTGTTTCCTGAGTTCATCAGAAATGTGGCTTTCTCAGAACTGTGAGATGGCGATGCCGAAGCGACCTGAATGCTCCCCAAGTTTGAGTTCCTTCATAGCCAGCAGCTCTGACTGGTGGAACAGCAGTCTCGGCCGAATTCTCGTCATTCTTTCATCCTCTGGTCACTTCTGTGGAAAGTGGGCACCCTTGCAGGTCAAGAGGGGCCGAGGTGCTCCCACTTCCGCTCTGCCTTCTCCCATGGAGAGCAAGCCCTGCACATCCTCAGCCCTTCTGCTCTGAGACCTTGGCCGCCTGCTCCTCCTGTTCACTGGCAATCCCAACCCCCTTGGATTTCTGGGTCCTCAGCCCATGAGGAGCAGGGAATTGAGTCTCTGGGGGCCCCTCTTCCAGCCTTCATTTGCCACCTCTTACCCTTTGCCATCGCCTGCCTGTGGCCAGCCTGGACCTGCTGCCATCGCCTGCCTGTGGCCCGCCTGTGCCCGCTGCCATCGCCTGCCTGTGGCCCGCTTGTGCCCGCTGCCATCACCTGCCTGTGGCCCGCCTGGACCTGCTGCCATCGCCTGCCTGTGGCCCGCCTGGACCTGCTGCCATCGCCTGCCTGTGGGCCACCTGTGCCTGCTGCCATCGCCTGCCTGTGGCCCGCCTGTGCCTGCTGCCATCGCCTGCCTGTGGCCCGCCTGTGCCTGCTGCCATCGCCTGCCTGTACCCCTCCCCCTCCCCCCACCCTACCTGCTGCCATCGCCTGCCTGTGGCCCGCCTGGACCTGCTGCCATCACCTGCCTGTGGCCCGCCTGTGCCTGCTGCCATCGCCTGCCTGTGGCCCACCTGGACCTGCTGCCATCGCCTGCCTGTGGCCCGCCTGTGCCTGCTGCCATCGCCTGCCTGTGGCCCATCTGTGCCTGCTGCCATCGCCTGCCTGTGGCCCGCCTGGACCTGCTGCCATCGCCTGCCTGTGGCCCACCTGGACCTGCTGCCATCGCCTGCCTGTGGCCCGCCTGTGCCTGCTGCCATCGCCTGCCTGTGGCCCGCCTGTGCCTGCTGCCATCGCCTGCCTGTGGCCCGCCTGGACCTGCTGCCATCGCCTGCCTGTGGCCCGCCTGTGCCTGCTGCCATCGCCTGCCTGTGGCCCGCCTGTGCCTGCGGCCATCGCCTGCCTGTGGCCCGCCTGGACCTGCTGCCATCACCGACTAGTGTCCCCAGCCCACCTCAGCCCGGACCTATCCTTCCGGTCCTGTTTCCTCAACACCTGCTCTCTGCTACCTGAAAGTGGGGAAGGGTGATGTGATATGAAAAGACAATCTCTTACTGGGGTAGGAAGCAAGGCTGTGGTATTCCTTCAGGGAAGAGAATAGTGCATCTCAGCCCCTTTGAGAAAAAATGGCCCTGATAATGTTGCATATGTTGATTTGGGTGCTGGTTACATGGGAGTGAAAATTCATAGGGATGTATAGTCAAGATACGTGCTCTTTCTTGTATAGATATTAGATTCCGATTGCAAAGTTTACCCCAAAAAGTCCACTCTAGCCACCGCTGACAGAATAATGTATCCTGAGAACGTCAGTGGCCCTCAGCTCATGGCATTACCCCATGACCCAGAATGTCAAGCCCAGACCCAGAATGTCAGCCAGCTCTCATGGCCCTGAGTCCCCAGGCCTCACTGACAACAGCCGTCATGGAGGACAGTCATGCCCCGTGCCCTGTGCTGGGAACAGTGTCAGGGATTCACGGACGGCTTTTCTCAACTCACTCTGACAGGTCCCAGGTGGCAGTGAGCCCTCTGCTCTACTCCTAGGCATACCACACACGCCGTAGGGTGGAAGGAGCTCCGGACAGGAGTTAGGACCCAGGAGTTGAACACTGTTCTGCCTCTAACTCGCTGTGTGACCTGAGAGGTGGCATTCCTCTTTCTGAGCTCTCACTGGTTTACTGGGGACACTGAGCCCGATGACCATTTAGGGCCTTTCTAGGGAGGTCAATCCATGATGTAGGGAGGCTCCAAGTTCCTTTCTTGTGTCCACAGCAAGAAGTGCCTGCTTTGGGCAGCAGACCTGACCATCTCTGGATATTCCTTTGTGTATTTCTTTTAGTATTATCAATCCTTCAATGAGTGGCCTCTGGACACTAGACTCTCTGGGCATATGTGAGGGGAGAGAACCAAAGGAATAGAAGTCAAAGTTGTTTCTCTGTGAAATCTGGGTCACAGTGGTCCTGAAGCTAGCTTCGGGCGCCTCTCTCTCACATTCCCTAAGTAGCAGCAATTAAGCCCGTCCATTGTCTTATTAAATATGGAAACGCCATGTACCTACACTACGTTCTACCAGAGAAGCAGGCACAGGTGCTCCCTTACCGTACACATAGGAGATCCCCACGAGCTCAAAGATGGCAATGATGACGAGGGCATAAGAGGCGGCATACGTGTCCACAAGCTGAAACATGTAAATTCCGCCCTAGAAGGAAGGGAAGGGAAACAAGCAATATCAGTGGGCCTGGATGGAGGCTCTCTCCCACTTCTAACGGGAGAGGGAGTCAGGTGCAAACAGGAGCCAAGGATCTCTGCCCCCCCGCCCCCACTCCAAAGCTGGTTCCCTTGTGTAAGCTGGATCCCTTGCCATGTTAGCAAAGCGGTCCCTCAAGAGACTCTGAGCCAACCAATAGAAGCACAGAAAGCCATCTCACATCTTACTCTTAAAAGGTAAAAGTCAATATCTGAAGATGTATATGCGAAAGCAGCCAGGTTGCTTCATTTCTGCTTTAAGAGGTAGATGACCATTGCAATGCACATATCTGCATTTGATTGACTTTCATATAACCTTTAGGTGTCTTTTGGCATTCCTCGTGCATCACTCTGCATCTTTACCTCACTCTTTGAGTCTCTCTACAATAGAGGAGGCTGAGAGACCATCTCATTCCAATCCATCATTTTACAGAAAAGAAACTAAGGCCCCAGAGAGAGCAAAGGCAATACATACACTGAGTGAGCTAACACTCTATTGACCAATACACTCAGGATCAGAAGGAACTCAGGTGGTTGTAGATGCTTGTTTATAATGAATAATCAACTGGAGATTTCTCTGGTCAGTCAATTTGGATTTTTTTATTTTCTTAAAGTAGGACACACCTGCCTCGTTGGCTGACGAAGGCTACATCTCAATTATAAAGATCCTGGAAGGATCATTGGTAGCCGAGGTGACATATTTCCCTCTGTGGTCAGAGTCCCCAATGAACTAGTGGCATCTCTGTGAAAATGGCAGTGATTTGGCTGTTATGAGGTCTGAGAGCTCAGGGTGAAGGGTTGATAGTCAGGAGGCCCCCATCTGCTCCCATCCCAACTTACTTGAGTGATCATCGGAAAGCCCATAATGAAGAAGCAAATGCAACAGCCCAGAGTAAAGACTGGCTTGTGTGTGCGCAGATACTTGGGGAACTCATCCGAGATGGAGGTCACTATGGTCTCGATGGTGGCAAACTGGGATGGGTACAGGAAAAAGGCGTCAGAGATAGACCACCCAACCCAGAGGGCCCCAGGAAGCTCTCTGGGTGTCCCACCATGGAAAGTGGTATCTGTGCTAGGTTTGGTTTTTAGAACTGTAGTCCCTTGATGGGACTACACAAGGCCAGTTATGGGAATCGAAGCAGGATATAAGCTTTAAAAACTGTCTCCAGGGGGGCCGGCCGAGTGGCGCGGTGGTTAAGCGCTGGCTTGGGAAGCCAGTGGCCCCGGTTCGGGTCCCACATATGAGGGCCAGTGACATTGCCCTCAAAAAAAAAAAAAAAAAAAAAAAACTGTCTCCAGCCCCAGAGACTGCACTCACACTCACCCATCAGGATATTTGAAACTTCACTTGTATTCGTGAGATGTAAAATCCTCTCTGCCTTTGATCTTCCCCTTGAGGAAGAATCCTGTTTACACCTAACTAGTAAACTCTGAACCTCTGTCAGAATGATTTGTAGTAGTCTCAGCCCCATAGCCACTTCGCTAAAACTCATATTATTTTCCCTTATCCAGCTCCATAGAATTTGCTTTGGCAAAATGACGCCAGAAGCAGGAAGTACACAAGCTAAACCTTGTATAGAGAATGGAGAGAGAGGAATAAAGGGAGAGACATGGGTTCCTTGTCATCACCACACGAGTCACCCATAAACACAAGGTTATCCTGAGCCCTGGGCAGCTACCTCATCCTCCCTGTATAGCTCAAGGGGAAAGCTCAGGTACCACTTCAGGCTGGGTGCAGGACCCAGGAGAAGGGCGTCACTGGACAAAGCCTGGAGCAAGGATGGAAGGGAAAGGAGCTCACCATAGTGTCAAGTCCAAGAGTGAGGAGCATCAGGAAAAAGATGATGGCCCAGAACGGAGAGAGGGGCAGCCTGGTTAAGGCCTCTGGGTACACCACAAATGCAATGCCTGGCCCTGGAAGGAATAAGACAAGTGAGTGCAGACAGGCCCGGCCCCAGGCCCCTCTTCCTGGAAGCCCACAGGGCCCTCTCTCCATGGAGATGCGGAGCTGGTACAGAGTATATGCTGCCCCCAACAGTTGTTGGTTTTTTTTACTCATCTCCACTCATCTCCCCACTTAGACCTCAAGCTCCTCAAAGGGAAGGTTCACATCTTAGGGAACTCAGAGATAGGGCCAAGACAGTGATTCAGGTCCCAAGGCTAAGCTGTGTCCCATGCAAATAAGACAAAGCCCCCATGTTTGTATTGGTGAGTTGGGGGGAGGATATAATAATTACCCTCTAGAACCGTGGTTCTCAACCAGGGGTGATTTTGCCCTCAGGGGACATTTGCTTACTGTCAGGCTTTCTGAAAACATTTTTAAATGTCTGAAGACATTTTTAATTCTCACAACCGGGATGTCAGAGGATGATTACTGGTGTCTAGTGCCTTAAGATCAGGATTGCTTAGGAGTAGGGGACATTCCTCACAAGAAAGAATTATTCCACCCAAATAGTGCTGAGGTTGAAAACCCCTGCTCTAAAGATTAGAACATGCCCAGAATGACATCATCTCCCCCCCACCCCCGCCCCTAACTACCCTCCCTCCTAATCACTCCTCCAGGAGAAGCCATTTACATAAAACATAAATCAATCTAAAGCTTTTAGGATCTTGCCCTACAAAGGCTTCGTAAAGATAGGGCTACATCAGTCCATGGGGTAATTTGCTGGGGAAGCAGGAAGGTGAAGCATAGCGTGAGGGCTGAGAGAACAGACAGATATGGGTCCAAATTCAGATTCCACGACTTACCAGCTGTGCAACGCTAGACAAGTTATTTAATTTCCAGATGAATGTCAATTTTACCCACCTGTACAATGGGGATACCAATAGGGTACCTCACAGAGTAGCTTTGAGGAACAGATGAGAAAACACAGGCAAAGCACTGAATGTAATGCCTCAGACATCATCAACACCTGCAGACTATTAGCTTTTCTTATGAGTGGACAATGAACTTGGAAGCTAGCAGTTCTGATTCAGGGTTTGCAAAGCATACCCCTTGTGGTCTTGGAGGAGGATATCTAAGCTGCAGATCCCTCTGTCATCACAAAGCCCTGCCAGCCATTCCCATCTGCCTCATGACCTCACTAGGAAGATTATGGTAACTCAAGATGGCTAAAGATCATCAGTTATGACATTCCTTGTAAGGAGAAAACTAAATGAGGATGGGCAGAGACAAGTGAATGCTGGGGTAACCAGCGGCCAGCACATGTCTGGAAACCAGAAGTCACAGTAACTGGCATGTTTGTCACTCAAGCATAACAGCTCTTTTTAAACTAGAATTTATCAGGGTGCTTGTTCCCAGTGTTGCCTTGGGCTATTTAAAGAAAGAAGCCCCCAATGCTTCATATACCCTAGCTTTAGGCATTTATTGAACAGATGGTAGAGCCAGCCTCAGAAAGCTCCCTCTGTGAACCATAAAAGAAAAGTCTGTATTAAACTACAGTTTAAAAGAGGTCTCAAATGCAGAACACCGAGGAAGGCAGTTCAGTGCTCTCGCAACAGTCGGACCCATAAAGTGGACGAGAGATGTTGAAATGGCCACCACCAGAGGGGGCCCTGGGCTGATTGCTTTAACAAGATTCAGTCCTTTGGGCTTTACTGCTTTTTCAGGGTGAAAGTGGTTTCAAAATATGTGGCCTGCTTCAATTTCAGCTGCCTCCCTAAAGTACACAGATAACGGTATCATTTTCAGCAAATACCATTTGTTCAAGATGGCTGGGGAATGGATCTTAAAAATACATTTTGTATATTATTTTGTTGAGTTCAGATTTTTTTTTTCTCTCTCAAAAGATGGATTGCCTGAGTCACAGCAGAGCTTTCCCCAGATGAGGCCCTCTGGTAGAGGCCAAATCCTGTTTCTCTCAAAGCCCACAGTGGGTAGGCAGCACAGTGGCTGGAGTGCAGGCTCCATTCCTTGTGGACTGGAAAACTGGTGCTGCCTCTTACTAGCTGTGGGACCTTGAGTAAGACTTGTTCTCTCTGGACAAATCTGTTTCCTTATCTATACAGTGGAGATAGCAGTACCTACCCTCATCAAGTTCCTGTGAGAATTAAATATGTTGATAAAAGGCTCAGAAGAATGTCTGGACACAGTGAGAACTCAGTAAGCATAGACCACTATTACTCTTCCCATGAGAGGGGATCAAATGGGCTCTGAATGCCAGCACCTTGGACAGGGCTCCAGAGACCTACAGCGACAGCATTCTTCATCCTAGGGAGCCACGAAAGACACAGCCAGGGGCTCTGGTCAACACAATATGTCAAGACCTGCAGCACACCAGGAATGGTCACCAGGCTGTGAAACCTATTAAATGGATGAGCTCTCAGAGGATACACTACCTGAACTCTTGTGCCTTTGGGCGGAAGGGCTGGCATCCAGGCGACAGATAGATGGTTGCACGGTCAGACCTGTTTGATAGTGTTCATTATGATTAACAGGTCTCTGAACCATTCGGAGGTGAGGGAACCAAGGCAGCACTTCATAGTGGTCTGCTTACCTGACGGGCACCACCTAGACCTGTGAACTCTAAACACCACACTCACACTTGTATCCATCTACTCTGGTCTAACCCAGTCTTTCTGCTGTTGGACGAGTATCTTGTTAGGGCTTCAGGTTGGACTTGACCATGAGTCACTGCTCCACGGGTAGCCACACAGGCGACTGGGATATGATTCTAAAAGGTCGGCTTTGCAGGAAGGTGCTATTCTGGAGTAGATCCCTTGAGAAGAACATGTCCCTTCCTTACGCTCATTGCAAAAAGGAGAGGACAGCTTGGTCTCATCACCAATCCCACTCTCATGCCCCCAAAACTCCAATATGGCCAGGATTGGGGGGTAATGACAGATAAAACTGCCTCCCTTAGAAGGGAGCAGTAAACAAAATAAAATATAGTTAGGTCGTTAAAGAGAACCTGTTTTTGACTAAAGACTAAATCGAAGTTACTAATGTTGAATCAGCAAAATGTACTACGTGTCTATATGCCAGTCTTGCCCAGCTAGGAAGGGAGTGGGGCTGGCATATAATGCAGGCCTGACTCCAAATCCCTCTTCTATGTTCATCAGACCTCCATTATACCAGGGAAATCAGACAAGCATGTAAATTCAGACGAGCAGGGCTGGCCGCCCCACAGGATCTGGAGAAGGCTTCATGGGCCACTGCTTCCTCCCCGGTGGGGGATGAAGCCCTCTGTCCCTGTGTTGGTGACAATGAGAAACTATCAGTTATTAACACAGCACCTCAGAAACTGGTAGAAGTGCTCTTCTCCCTGTTAAAATCAGAGGAAGTGACAATGTGGAAAGGGAACGTTTCTGAGAGAAACACAGGCAATTGTCTGATGCTTTCTACGTAAAGGAAAAACCAAATTCCATTTGGGTTTTAATAACATGTACCCCCCAAATCCCTCTGCTGGGGCAGGAAAGAGCTCAGACACTCAGCAGCGTTAACTAATGTGCCCTGCGTCTCACGAATCACCCTGGTGACTCGGCCCCTGGTTCACAAGGAGCTCAGTCATGTCACAAAACTAACAAAACACCTCAGATCTGCTAGGAAGTGCGGCAGGCCCTACCTACTCCAGCTACTCCCCCAGGAGGAAGTGAGGGGGACATGGGGTGGCACAGGCACCCCTGAAGACAAAGCCTTCTCTCGCCCTCTCTCTTTCCCTCCCTGCTCCCTAGGGCGCTAAGAATTTTCAGTGGGGAGAAGCATTGGCTCAGCTCCTCTAATTCAGTGCACTGTGCAGAACCACGGGGCTTCACATTCTCCAGAGAGAGATAATCAGCACTCTGGAATGCGCTGGCTCTTTAACTCTTCGGGGCCAGCGGTGCACCCTCAGCACCACTGAAGCAGTAATTAATATCCTTGGGGAACCAAGAGAGACCCAGCAGCCCACCAAGGGTGTGACATTTCTAGGGCTTAGTTTTCTCAGCGCTTGTATCTGAGCTGTTGCTTGAGAACTGCAGTGAGCTTGAAGAAAGGTAACCACACAGAAAAGCCACTCACAGGTACACACTCTGGATTGTCGAGGGCCCACAGTCATGTCCCCACAGCCCCTGACAGGGTCCCCACACCGAGCCATCCCCTAAATGTCTAATTAGAGAATGATAATGATAGGCAGTAGCCACAATGAAATCCCTAAATCCTGGAAAATGTACCAAACACCCAAATCCTTTGTAGAACAATGCCAGGTGGAAATAAAGAGTTAAATAATAATATTAAACACCCTCTCTGCAAAACGCTGTGCTAGAAATATGGATTAAATGAGATAAAAACGATAGCTCCCTGTACACGCGGAAGTACCACACGAACATTAGCCGTGACTATCGCGATGACTTAGGTAGAGAATAAACATTTATTCTACATCCTCCCCACTGCCACCATCCAACCTTTGTACCACCTGGGGGAGAAAAACAAACCGCAGGTCTGCCTTGCTAACTAAGCAGAAAGCCTGACAGCACACTTAACCTAACAGTCAGGAAAGTGCTTTGTCAGGAAAAGGCTGCTCTGAAGTTAATGCTCTCATGAAACATTAGCGCTCAGTTTTCAGAGTCCTCTGCAAGGAGCGCCATCCTCCAGCAGGCTGTGCCCACGTCAGCTCCTGTCAGCTCCGGGGACAGCGCCTGCTGACTCCTCCACCCACACCGAACAGGAGGAACAGGGTAGGCCTGACTTAGGCTGGAGCTGAGTGAAGAGGGAAAAGGGAAAATGAAGCAGGGGAGAGGGAAGCAGAACATGGGCTTTTATAGTGAGACCGGCCAGCCCTAACCCTGCCTGAGCTTCTGCTGAGGAAATCTCTGTAGCGTCTGCAGAGGGGGACTCAGGCTGCCCTACCCTCTCTCCTGTGCCAGAGGCAAACTTCCCACAGAGCATAAATTAGAATCTCATGATGTGAACCTGGAACCCACCCTGCAACAGCAGAGTGATAACGACACTGTACCTTGATCTGCCACATTCTCAATGTTGACCTTGCGTTCATTGGCCATGAAGCCAATCACTGAGAAGATGACAAAGCCAGCAAAGATGCTCGTGGCACTGTTGGTGCAGGTGACAATCAGGGTGTCCCTAGAGGAAGAAATGAGAGTTGGCTGTTAGAAGTGCTTGATGAGTAGGAAGGGACAAGGGGCAGGGCACACAATGTGTGCATGTGGGCACATGCCATTTCTAAGCTCTTCCAATGCAGGTTGGCTTTGTTTTCTCTGATTCACAAGGAAGGGAACAACCAGCCCTGACCACAGTCTCCCTTAGGCTGAATTTATAAGCAACGAACGGCTCAAAAAGGTCACCCACCCGAGCCGCCCTGTTCCAGGGCCTCTGGCTCCACGTACTGTAGAACCAGGTCTCCCCTAATTGCAGTGGCAGCGGCAGGTCTGTCCCTTAAAGCAGAAATTGAAAGGATGGGTGGGGCTTTTGGGGGACAGGAACCATGGATGAGAGAAGGGAAGGCTGTGGGGCCATGAAATGCCACCAAGATAGGAGGACAGCCTGGGGTTGGGTCCCCTGGTCTGAGAAGAGCAATGGGGAAAAAAAGGAGAAAGAGGCCAGTGTTCCACCTTCACCCCACTGCCCTCTGCTGGGCACAGGCTGCAGCTGCCCGGCCTGCCCTGTCCAGCCATCCTAGATCAAGAAAGGTCAGCTAGATGGAGCCTCAGGGCCAAATTCAAATCCTGATTCTCCTGCATGCTAGTGGGGCATGACCTTGAGCTAGTTGCTTTCTTTCCACACTGGTTTTAAGTAGTGGCAATAATCCTATGTCCTTCGCAGTTGTTGTGAGGACAGAACAAGATTGTGTCTGCACAGAGCAGACCCTGGCACAGAGCAGTGCTCAGAAAACAACCTGCCTTGTCTGGACCCGCTTACTGGTGAAGAAACTGAGGCTCAGGGGAAGATAATGGACTAATTAATGGTAGGTGATGACTTGAGCCCCGATTCCCTGCCTCTCAGTCCTGTGTCCCTTCTGCCTCGTTTCTGACAAAGCACAGCACACTTGCTCCATTGACAGTGTTCAGCCTGGTTCTTGGGTCATCAGTTAATGAGCAGCTGTGACCAAAGCAGTTTAAAGACCTTAGTGTGGCATTCCAGCTGTCATGGGCTGAACTGTGTGTCCCTGAAATTCATATGTTGACATCCTAACCCCCAGTTTCTCAGAATGTGATTATATGTGGACCAGGGTCTTTCAACCGGTAATTAAGTTAAAAGGAAGTCATGAGGATGGGCCCTGGTCCAATATGACGGGTGCCCTTATAAAAAGAGGTGATTAGGACACAGATATGATCACAGAGGGAAGACCAAGTGAATGCACAGGGAGAAGATAGACACATGCAAGCCAAGGAGACAGGCCTCAGAATAAACGCACCCACTGACACCTTGATCTTGGACTTTTAGCCTCCAGAACTGAGAAGAGTCTGTTGTTTGGGTCACCCATTCTCTGGTATTTGTATGGGAACTCTAGCTAACTAATGAAAGAGTGTCTCCAGCCCCATGTGTGCACACCTGCCCTAATCCCACTGAGCTGCTCCGGCCCCATGTCCCTTTCACACGCATTCCCTCCAGCTGCTTCTGTCACCTGAACACATCCCCCTCGTCCCCTGCACCCACTGAAATTTGGCCCAGTATAGAGCTCACTTTTGTGATGCCAGCCATCCCAGGCTACAGCTTAGTTATAATCTTGCCCTCTTTGTTCACAAAATATCTCATGTAATAATAATAATAATAATGGCAACTGCCATTTATTGAGCACCTATTATGTGCAAAATATTTCTCTTACAACTTTGCATACATCCTCTCTTACCTCTCAACAAAATATTATAATCTGAATTTCATAGATGAGAAAACAGAAGGGAAGTATTTTGCCCACATCTTGGAGTTTTAATAAATGGTGACGTCACAACTCAGAAGTAGTTCCTTCCTTCCCTTCCTCCCTCTTTCCTATCAGCCCCCGCAAAAAACAGGACTTATTTTCTATTGTCTGTCATAAACAAATCTAACTTTCATCTCCTCCAGGAGCTGTCTAGGCTTTCTCAGGTCTTTGGGGTTCCGGAGCCCATCTAATATCACACTGTCCAAATGTCATTATCATCATCATCAACTCAGGACACTGCCTGAATATGTAGATTCCTGGGCTCTCCCCACCTCCAGACGTTCTGAGTAATAGATTTGGGAGGGGACTCAAAGTTTGCTTTTTTTTTTTTCAGCTTTATGGAGATATAACTGACAAATAAAATTGTATTCTATTGAAAGTGTACGAGAGGATTCGATATATGTATACATTGTGACAGGATCCTCACCACCGAGTTAATCACCACATCCATCGCCAAGGTGCTCTTTTCTTTTAGGGGATCTCTAGAAAAATATGTATCAAGTGACTGAATGAACATACTTCATCAGGGACTACCATCCAATTAGAACCATGGACTAGGTAGTTTACAAAGTGACTGTCCCAGGACACAGCTAGCTGCACTGCAGCACCCCCAGAGAGGCTCAGTTCTATCCCGTGTCTCATAGTCAGCAGTGCACGTTGGAGTCCAGGCCACCAGAAGCCAGCAGCAGGGCCTTAGCAGGGGGTCTCACCTACGCCAGAGCCAACTCTGGTTCTACTTCAAGTGAAGGACGAGGATGTGGCCTCAGGTGTCTGATGACTCAGCCCACTGTTCTGTCCCAGGTCCCACTCACCAGCCACCTCTGGGTCTTGAAGTGCCTCACGTACCTATAGCAGTTGTTGTGGAATTTGTTGTAAGAAGAGAGAGTGATCAGGCCTCCCCATGCAGCAGATAAAGAGAAGAAAATCTGAGTGGCAGCATCTTTCCACACCTGGGAGGCAAAAGGGGAGAAGTGTCAAGGTCACAGGAAGTGGCTGGCCTATGGGAGGGGAGTCTGCCATGACCAGGGCCACCTCATCTCCCCAGAGGAAACAGTCAGGGACAAGATGCCTTTTGCACCAATGTGAATGAGACACACGTCATTTATGCTGGCAGCTAAAAAGTCAATAAATTACCTGGGAGATTTCAACTCCATTCTGATCAAAGGAGAGGAACTCAATAAACTACACACATTTCATGCCTCTGTTTCCTACCATGTAAGACTACACGGAAGGGGAAAGCCCTTGCTTTTGCTGCATACTCTCAAAAAACATTTTGCAACAGCAAGCTATATTCATGGATACAAAATATAAACCTTTTACGTTGGCATTCCTACAGCTTACAACTGCTATTGAAAGTCTGAACTTCTCTAGCCCCTCATCTTAGTAAAGCAACCTCCGTACCACACCACAGTGGATTTTATGATGCCACATCCTCCCTGAACTTGGCTGACATAGCCAATTGTCCTCATAAAGCACCAGACGGCCTCTCAAGAGTTTTTGAGCTTGCGATTTATCTGATTCACATTTTTATAAGTTAAACCTGGTTTTAAAGGTATGCTTAAAATATGCAAAGAGACAGTTCAAGTGTGTGCCAGAAAAGTCTGGGCCTATTCCGGCATCATTCTCCAGTACTTCTTCATAACAAAGCTGTGATTTTATTTAAAGGTGCCATTCCTCCACTGAAGGACCACCTCCCAGCCTCAAGGAGATGTGCAGCTAGGAGAAGATAATCATATGATTTAGTTTCTGGCCACTGATGTAACAGTCAAGTGTGATGTGGGACTTCCGGGGTTTCCCCACTTTTAAAGAGAGGGAGGGTGTCCATCTCCACCCCCTTCCTCACCCCCTTGTGCTACCTGGAATGCTGACATGATGGCTGGAGCTCTGGCAGCCATATGGAAGCTATTCACTGAAGATGGTGGAACAGAAAGACAAGAGCCAGGGCCCTTGATGACACTAGGGAGTCATCCAGCCCACTGGGCTGCTTTAGTTCAAGCAAGTGAAATAAGCTTTTATCTTCAGTTGCCATTACCTGGAGGTTTTCTGTTGTGTGCAAACTCAATCTTAGCTATGTGTTCTTATCATATTCTGGAAAAACATATTTCTTTAAGGTGAGAAAACTCACTTATAAAATAATCACCCCCCTCATTTGGAGGCTAAAATCTAAAGGATTGAGAATTTTAGAGGAAAATACGCCTGTACAGATGATGCCAAGAGACAATGCAAGTGTGTGCCAGAGGTACTCAAATGTGTCTGAGCTCTTTAAAATAGAGTCACCTGTGGTTTGCCTAAGCGCTGTTATTTTCCAATCACCAAAGCTCCATTCACCACATACTATAATTAGCAGATAAGTGCCGTGAGGTGGCTCAAAGCTATTCATGGGATTTCATTCTTCATTTAGGCTTCTGATGCTACCCTAGATGTAGGACAACTATTCCAGGAAACTGCAAAATCCCAGCTGACCACTTGTCATTAAAGACTTCCTGAGTGTGTGACGCTCCAAGATTATTAGGACTTTGTAAAAGGGAACAGTGAGAGGCCCTGTGGGGAGGAATCGGACCCCTTCTGTCAAACAGTGTCCCAGCTTGGGACCCGTCCCCAGGTGCCGCGTCCCCCATGGATGTTTCATATACAAAACCACAAGCCTACCGTGGCATCCGTGAGTTTCTCCCACTTAGGTGTGATGAAGTACCAAATCCCAGCACCAGCTCCAGGCAGGGTAACTCCCCGGATGAGGAGAATCACAAGCACGACGTACGGGAACGTGGCCGTAAAGTACACCACCTGGAAAAACCATCCAACAGAGAGGCCGGATTGAGCACACCTGCCGCACGTGCCAAGGGAGCCTCAACAGAGGCAGCGTGGGGCTGCCAGCAGGAAACAAGCACCGGATGCTGAGGGCATCCAGGTAGCATCCCCCAAACTCTGCCTGGGCTGGGGACACAGAGAACGCACTGGGACCAAAGATAAGTCAGAGGGAGCCAAAACTAAAGTTTGTGGGGGGACCCCAAGGATGTGGGGTGAGTGGAGAAGGGAGAGCTTAGTCCACCCAGCCGCTGAGTGGACAGCTCCCCCAGGAACCACTGAGGGAGGAAGGCTGCGTGCTTCCCTCCCCCTTAACTCCTACCCTACCCTCTGCTTGAGGCCCCAAATTCCACCATTAGAGATTAATCCTTTTAGCTGAAGCCTTCCATCCTTGTTTATACAGACATCTTAAGTGAGGCAGCCCAGTGAGGTAAAAAAGACCCCAGTCTTAGAATTATACACATTGAGGTTTAAGTGACATTGCACCTCTGGTACCGAGTAGCTCTGAAAAACTCAACAAGCTGCTAAGCACCCTGAATCTCAGTTTATGCACTTGTAAAAGGGGACAACAGCACCTTTCTTAAAAATAAATAATTGTGAGGATTAAATGAACCCCTAGCATAGTGCCTGATTTATAATGGATGGTCATAAAATACAGTTAAAGTTCAACAAGCATTTACCAAGGGCCTACTATGAACTGGGTCCTGTGCCAGACATGAGATGTATAAAGATGAAGGGACTCATGACCTAGGTGACCCAGAGACAGTGTCTGACACACAGCACACTCTAAAATTCAGAATGGCACTGTGCTCAACCTTGGAGTAAATAAAAGATTCAGGGAAATGACATATGAGCTGAATCTCAGAAGCCAAGTGCAACTGAAGGAGGTGAGGCAACGTGGGAAGACGAAGGAAGAATGTGGGCAAGCAGGTGCGTGAGGGCAAAGCTCTAATCACTCACTAAAGGACAGAATAAAGTTAAGGCTAAGAGTGAGGGAGGGGTATTGGAGACATGGCAGGAGACCATGTCATGGGAGGCCTTGAATGCCAGCCAAAGGATACCCCTGGATTCTGGACAAGAGGTTGGGACCACAGTCCAGAAACATCTGGGAAGTAACATCAGCAGAACTTGGGAACTGTGCTTGGATGGGGATGGGTGGGAGATACTTTCTTTCCTTATCTATCAATCAAACCTGGGTGTGAAGGAAGGGCTTGGGATCAGGACTTGGTGGATGAGGAGGACAGCAGACTTTCAGAGTTCAGGCTCTATAGTCCCATAGGCCTAAGTTCAAATCCCAGCTCCGTCGCTTACTATCTGGGCCACCATGGGAAGTGACTTAACCTTCTGAGTCTGATTCCACACCTGTAAAGTGGCAATAACAACACCATATCCCTCACAGGGCTGCACGGATTGTACAATGGGACAACCCAGGCAGAGTGGTACAGACCTGGGGATGCTGGAAACAGAAGTGCCACTTTGGTCTTGCCTAGGACCCACTAGCCCTAAATTTAATAACACCGACAACCTTAGGCTCACAAGCTGGTTGCATCACAAAAGTGCATTAAAAGACACTAGAGTGGCGGCCGGTTAGCTCAGGTGGTTAGAGCACAGGCTCATAACACCAAGGTGGCTGGTTCGATCCCCACATGTGTCACTGAGCTGTGCCCTCCACAACTACATTGAAACAACTACTTGACGTGGAGCTGATGGGTCCTGGAAAAGCACACTGTTCCCCAATAAAAAAATAATAATACTAAAAGAGACACGAGAAAGGACGAGATTAAGCTCGCATCCCAGGCCACCAAACCCTCTCTGATTCCTGGGGAGGGCATGTATAACCAGCTGGGCGGGCACTGTTTGTTCAGAGACACTCCTTTCCCACCTGCAGTCTTCCTGAGACACCTGCCTCCTGAGAGGGGGACAGAAACCGCCCCACTGGCTGCACAGACTCTGGAGCCTGTCAAGGAGGCTCCAGGATGGCAGTGACTGGCAGGCCTGGGACTCCAGGGGTTGAAGACTGATCTTGGCACTTGCAGGCAGTAGGTCGGGGGAAGGTTAGGGGGGAGAATACTGTATAACTCTTGGGGTCATTTCATTAAGCATTTTGGGTTTATCAGTAGACTTGTCAAAGACCCCTGTCCTCAAATAGCTTACATTGTAGCTAGAGAGATAGACAACCAGTAATAATCATAATAATATCATTTGTGGCATATTAGACCATGGTGAATGGAAAAAAGAAAGGAGATCAGAGTAAAGGGGGTGGGGCATGACGGGGAGGATGCGGGGAAGACGGCCGTAGTGAAATGGGCAGTCAGGGAAGGCCTCCTTGAGGAGTCGGCCAGGACTGGAAGGAAGTGAGAACCCGGAAGAACATTCCAAATGGCGGGAACAGCTGGAGCAAGGCTTCGGGGAACAGGAAGGAGGCCAGTGAGGTTGGGGCGGAACACTGAGGGGAGGGAGCCCGAGGGATGGGGCAGGGGACAGGTCCCGGGGAGCTGAGGGACCTTCACTCTGGGGCAGGGGTCGGCAAACTTTTGAGACGGAAGAGCCAACCCTGTCCCTCATAACAATTTAAAACAGCCGTTAGGAGGCCATGGTTGCCATCCAGGCAAGTGACAATGATGGCCGCCACCAGGCCGTTTCACTGGAGCTGGGACAAATGGTCAGACACAGGGTATATGTTGCAGGAAGAGCCAGCAGAATTTCCTGACCGATTTACTGTGGAATGGAGGGTGGGGAAGAGGCAAGGAGGACCCCACTTTGGCCTCAGCAGCTGAAAGGGTGGTGTTGCCGTCAGCCGAAATGGGGCAGGCTGCTGGTTACGGAAAGATGAGGAGTTCTTCCTCTAAACCCAACTTCTCATCAAGGGTGAACTCTTTCGTTCTGGCTACAGACCGGGGATACGCTGGCCTCCTTTTCTCTGCACTGCTACCTCCTCCATTGACCAGGGGGCCTCTTTTCTGCCCCCCTCACAGCAGTCTCCCCTCCCTCCTAGCAAGCACTTGGATTGCTAGGGATTGTGGGGGCCAGGGAGCCTGCTCCCTCCTGTAACTGACAAGCCTGCTTCTCTCCTTCTTCTCCTTCAGTGAAGCCCTTCCATGCACAGCCATTATGAAACCCAAAGGCATCTGACATCTCAGGAGAGAACTACCCACCCCAGGATGGCCCAGGCTGTCCTCCCAGCTGTCAGATGGGGCTGGGGCGAGGAGAAGCTGCAAGGGAGGGAGGTGGCACAAGCCTGGCCATTCTGACCTCCGGACCCCACCAGGACAGTGGGAAGAGGGTGACAACTAAGGAATATGTTTCTCCCTCCTGATCACATGAGGCTGTTTGGAAGTGAGGATGGAAGGGGGCAAGGGAAAGGACATGCCCTCGATAGCAGGGCCTGCAGGAAGAAAGCCCCCAGACTGGCACAAGCCTAACCCGCTGAGGCAGCTGTTCCCATCTGACTGCTGGAGACTGTCCGGAGTTCCCTGGATGGATGAGGTAGTCGCATTTCCACAGGAGGAAACAGAGGCTCAGCTTGGGTCTCACAAGGGCTTAAATATCTCACTCAAGGTCTCACAGCAGGAGCCAGGACCCCAAGCTGAAGCTTTCTAACTCCAAGGCCCTCATCCTTTCCATTAACACCCTCTATGGGACACATGATTGGAAATGAGTGAGGCAGGACCCGGATCAGGAAGAGGCAAGTGAGGCACTGAGCGGGCAGCGGAAGGAACTACCTGCTCTCGGGGCCCAAGCGGGCATGCGCAGGAGCCTGAGGCTGGGCACCGCCTTAGATCTCACACCTTAAGTACTTGCTTCCCTCACCCAGGCCCTGGCCCTGTGCATGCTATGGTGCCCCGGCTTTGTAGCTGGTGATCCTGCTGAACTGAAAGGGGCACGTACGGTTTATAAATCCTGGGCAATGCCTCCAATCTGAGTCAGGTGTAAATGGAGGCTTTCTGCTAGCTACTTCCCGTGTTGGGAGGTGGGGAGGACTAGGGGGAAGATTCAGAATGCACCTGTTTCCCAATGTACTGTCAGAGGGACTAAACTTGAACAGTAATGAATTACACTTGGCAGGAGTGACAACGACTAGTTGATCTGAGACTGCTGGCCGGACACCTGGCCACAGTCTCCTCACAGTGGGAGCTCTGAACAGGCGGTAAGGTAAGGCCTCACCAGCCTGTGCTAGCTAATTAGGTTAGCTTTGTGTTGTTGCCCAAGCTCCTGGGCAGTGCAGCCCCTGAGGTCAAATGGGCTGCATTTGACCTTCAGGCTGCCTGCTTGTGGCCCCTGCCTCTGGAATTCTAGCTGCTCAAAGGGTGACGGAGGTCTCATAGGAAGCAACGGGCCATCCTGGCCTCCTTGGGCCCTGAGCAAGGAGCTGAGCTTCTCTTGCTGCAGGAGAAGGAGGGCATCCCTGCTGCTGAGACGTGATAGCGTTGATGGAATTTCAATCACAAGGAAGCCTGTCATGATAAGAAGCTTCAGCCAGTGCCTTCACCCCGGCTTCCAAACAGCACTCTATGATTAATGTCTGTACTCCAGGGCAGCATCATTATTTATGGCGGTATTCCTCATTTTTGAACAAATATTGATCATCGATCCCTAGTTGGCAACCTTTCTCAATGAAGCAGAGATAAGTTAGATCTAAGCAGATCTAAATGAAAACTTTACTTGCTCGGGGCTGCTCAAAAACTCCCATTCCAGAAAGCCCATACTATCTAGGACCAAGGATTAAATGTTAAATCAAGGGAAAGAATAGGCTGTAACACCATCCTAAAACATCACACACATAAAAACATTGTGACCCTTATGGCAGCTCCCACGTGTGTCCTGGACCCCTTGCCTTCAGGCTTTGGACCTGAGCTTGGGGTGGCTCTTCCATCATCTCAAAGGGCCAGCTAAGCTATTGCTCAGCAAGAGTCATCAAATGTTTGCTCAACCAAGATCCCAATGGCAGGACTGTCACCCTTCAGTGCTGGGGGAGCGAGGGGTGGAAGAGTGTTGGGCTGGGGGTGGGAAGAAGGACATGAAAGGCAGAGAAATGGTGGTCAGGAATGAGGAGGTGGGAGAGACCCACTTCACAGTTTGGGTCTTTTTCCAGCCTCTTGGCAGCAGCAATAACTGACTTGGCAGACAGATCAAGAGGGAAAACATCAGCCTGCGACACTAGTTCTAGAGTCCAAGGCGAGTGACTGAGTCCTATCAGGGAGGTCCCATCTGCAGAACCAAGCAGAAGGAAAGTAATCACAGCACACACACCCCACCCACCCCACGCATATGTCAGGAGCTCTGTGTCCCCTGGTTTTATTTACTTCTTCGAACAGCCCTGAAAGACAGGTGTTATCATTCCATTTTACTGACAGGAGCGAAGTCGCGTGCCAAGGCTCAGCAGCCACAGGGCCAGTATCAGAATTGCGCCCATGTCTCAGCGTTCCTGCTCATGACACAACCACCCCTGGTGTCCCAAAGCTTTCTCTTAGGTAAGTCCAAGTTCTTACTTTTCCTGAAGTCTTGATTCCTTTTGCCAGAGACGCATACACAATTACCCAAGCCAGGAAGAGGCAGAAGGCTAGCGGCCACCTGATCTCTCCAGGATATTCAATCCCAGCAGAGATCTTCAGCACAAAGTACCTGAGAGAGAGAGAGAGGAAGAGAGAGAGAGAGAGAGAGAGAGAGAGAGAGAGAGAGAGAGAGAGAGAAAGAGAGAGAGAGATGACCATCTCCCAGCAGAGCCAGCAGCCTTGAACAAAGTCCAGCACCCTCACCCTCCCGGTCAGGATCTGATCAGATCAGGTGGTGAGGGGTTCGCTGATCTGGGCTCCTGCCCACTGCTGTTTGCAGAGAGACCAACTGGGTTACCCTGCTCTCCATTATGTGCTAGGAGGCCAGTGAGGGTTCAGGACAGACTCTGTGCGAGACCATGTCAGCTCCACCATCATCAGGAGCTGCTCCAGGAGCAATGCAACAAATCCAACAGCACAGGGGGTCCCAGGATGGCTCCCTGACAGGCATTGCCATGGTTGATGTCTTTATAGAAGGTTATATTGTTAATGGAAACTCTAAAGTGTCAAGGATGATATTGTGTGTTTTCTATTGGGTTGTCGGAAAAGTCATGATGCATTTTTGCAAGAAAAAAAAACAGAAAAAATATGTCATGACTTTTCCGACAACCCAATACATTGGTGTACTCTTTTATAAGAAAGTATTCCAACAGTATGTGTATAATTTAAAATTTTTGAAAATCAGTACACAGTCATTACGTTAACTGACTGAAAATGCTGCTCTGCATTTTAGTTCAAGTGGTATTGGGCATGTCCCAAGGCTGAGGTTGGCTACAATGTGAAAGCAGCCTGGTTGGACCTTATTCTAGGACCATACTCAAAGACAGACACCAGCTGCAAACAGAAGGGGACTGCTGCTGACAACCTGCGTATATGCTGAAGAAGTCACGGCCTGCCTGGTGACCCCCACGTCCCTGGCAGTGATGACTTGTAGCCTGGTGGGAAGGCGGGCAAGCAGCCTCCCTCCTGGGGACAGGAGGGAGTTGTACAGACAGCAAGTTTTGAGAAGAATTGGACTAGCCCTTCAATCCTGCAACAACCAAGTCATGCATCCCGAGTGAAAGTGCTGTGTTTGTAGGTTCGTGGTTTTCTGTGACTTGAGCCAAGGGCCACCTGGAACCCAGACCCTGCAGGACTGCAGGAGTGATGGCCCAGAACATTCTGACCTGTGAAGGACTGAAGGCAGCATCACCACGCCCCTCCAGACAGCTAGGAAGTGACAACCTGAGAGGCTGTTTTGCAGGGCACAACCACACTTTTCAGAACAGGGACGGGCCATGCTCTGTGGTGACAGAGCCTCTTTCAGTGTCAATCCCTCAGACAACCTGCATTCAAGAGCTGAGAAGAAGTGACCAAGGATGGAAGTGACCAGGGCTCCCAAACCTTAGGGACCATATTTCAAGCCAGGACAAGGATTTAGCCCATGTCTCTATCCCCAAATGGGTAAACCTCTCAGTCAAATTCCACATCACTTGGCCACCTCAAATACTCCATTCCTAAGGGATCTTGGATGAGTCCCAAGAAGCTCCTAATAACATTTTCCCTGGGAAACTAAGATGGGTCCTAGAGGATTAGTAAAGGCCATGAAAAGCAAGTTCACAGATCATTTTGCAATATACCTAACCACATGGTTTATGTGATTAGACGTCACCCAATCATCAGGTCAGACTCAGTTTCTCAGTCTAGGGGGACTCCATGCTCACCCTCACTGCCACCCTGTCATCTTCAAAGGAGACTCTTTCATCCTTCATCCTAACTCCCCCTTCTGTTCTCCAGGTGACAACCATGTACCCTCTGAGTCTACACAGGTGAGAACCTGACACAGGAATGAATGGGAATTGGGAGAACTACTAGGGCTATTAGTGATAACTTTTTATTATCTAAGTGAGGCCACAAACCGGGGCCCCACTGACATATGCACTTTATTTGGCCCCATGGTTTTATTTTAATTAGTCTGCTAGCATTCAAAGTGGGGACGACACATAAACATTTGGATTTGGAGCTTTGGCTGCACTGTCCACATTCCCAGAAACTGCGGCACCAGGAGCCTCCCTCACACATGGCAGCCATCCTCTCCAGTTCTCCATGGTCCTACCATTCTCTATCACCCTGCTCATTGGCACTTCTCTCATTTGCCTGGCAAGCAGGCAAACCTCCCTGACAACTCCCTGAGCACATCTGAGTTGAGAACCCCCAATTTAAGGCTTAACTAGAGAACATTCTTTATTTACCCCCTGTTGGACTCAGCCTACATTATTCTCCCTTAAGAAATAATTCCATGGGCCGGCCAAGTGGCTCAGTTGGTTAAGAGCTCTCTCAAGAGTGCAAGCTGAGCTCTGAGCAACAATAGTTCGATGCCCAACCCGAGCTGAGCTGCCGCTGAGCTGCCAACAGGGGGCAGGATGGCTCAGCTGGAAAAAAAAAATAATTCCATGAACTTGACTATATCCTCCTGCGGTGGCTGAGGTTTTCTAGTATCCCTGAACATCCATCTTCAATGTCTGGCAAAACAGATGTGGAAAGTACAAAACCACGGTAAAACTTTTTTTTTTAAATGAATTCGATCTTTAAATCTTTGACTATGACTTGTCTTTTCACTCTTTGCTTCTCTTCCCTTTACAAGTGCAGAAGGAAAAACAAAAAGAAAACACAAAAACGAATCAACTGCTTAGATCACACTGGATCAGTGTTTTGCAATGTTTTTGTCATCGACATGATGAATTACAGCAGCATGGTTCTGTTCCCACCAGTGTTCAGCCAACTCTCCTCTGTAGGCCCAGAGGCACAATAATCTGCTCTCAGAAACCAAACCAGGGATCAAATCCCACTCCTGGATCGCTTGAGTATGTAGAGAGGAAGGCAACACACCCTTTGCGACCACCCATGCCTCTGGTCTGCAAGTTGAGTGTTCATTAATAATTCACTGAATTTCCCTTAGACAGTTAAAAAAAAAAAAAAGCGATCTTACTTGAAATACTCTTCACTCCCACTGACAAACGTCTTATTGACCTGGCTGGTGAAGTTAACCATTGTCAAGTTGGGATAGGCAGTCATGCAGAAAGTCGAGTTCTTGATCTGTATTTTGGGATGGTCGCCGATGACACAGGAATCTGTTTAGGAGAGGACAGGGTGGAAACACAATGACAACTGTAGAGAACACAGACACAGGTGTCTTTCCTGCGATTTAAAAACAAAAGCCAAAAATATTTGCCAAATATTGGAGAGTCACTTGGAAACAGTATTAAGTGAGCAAAGCTAGATGGTCAATGATGGAATTGTGTTGTATTCATCACGGAGCGCCGAAGCAGTGTTTCGTACTGATACCAGTGGCTGTCATTCATAGAGCACTCTCTCTGTGGTACACAGAATGCTAAGCTTTTTACTCTTTGCCTGCCTTATCTCATTCAATGCGCTCAACAGCCTATGCAATGGGTATGATTACCTCTGCTTTCCAAATGAGGGAAAGGGCTCAAAGAGGTTAATTAACTCTGCTGAGGTCACACAGCTAATGAGGAAGAGAATCAGGATTCAAACCCAGATCTTTAGGATTCCACAGAAAAGAAGTGGCTTGCTGAGATGACTTTCATCAGACATAAGCAAACCTCCTGAAGGGCTCCTGCCACAGAAGGCTTACCAATGAGTTCACCTTGAACCCACTGCCTGGCGCAATGGCTGCCATGTAGTAAGTGCTCTACAATACATGCGACATGTGCTTTTGACACCCTCACATGGCTCAGTAAAGGCAGCAACTATGCCACATGCTTGTGAGCCTGAGGCAAAACCTCACACAGTGGTTCTCATCTGGGGGTGAATTTGTCCCCCACTTGGCAATGTCTGGAGACATATTTAGTTGTCACATCTGGAGGGCAGGGTACTGCTAGCACCTGATGGGTAGAGGCCAGGGATGCTGCTAAATCTCCTACCATGCACAGGCAAGCTCCCCACAACACAGGATCATCCAGCAGAAAATGTTAACAGTGCCATGGTTGAGGATGCCCAACCTAGGCTAGAATGGGGAGAGAGGACTGACCATTGAGTCTTAGGATGTCCAGCCCTGTCCTGGACACTTTAATAATTATGTTCTTGTGGAATCCTCATAAAACCTGGGAGGTACATTCTATTATCCTCATTTTAAATAGGAAGAAACTGAAGTCTTTCTAATCATATTGTAATGCCTCTCTGACAGCTTTATAAATACTGATCACTTGACAGGTATTTTAAACAGAGTCCAATCCCAGGACTAATCCCAAAGGATACTATTTTATAAAGGAGCAAAAAAGTAACAGGAACAAAAGCTACCAGTTATGTGGCACTTACCATGTACTGTTTTAAGTGCTTTACATGTATTAACTGATCCAAGCCTCTTATCACCCCTATGAGGAAGGTATTGTTATTATCTCTATGTTACAGATAAAGATACTTCTCTGGGGCCAAGGTCATAGAGTAAAACCAGGAGGCATACAGGCACTCTCTGTTTGGAGGCTGTGCTCTTAAACACTTTACTGTGAAATGGAGAGCGGGGATCATGAACTCAAACACCTTCCGAAGCCAAGCTGGTGACACAGACCATCTGGATGTTTACATGAAATCTCTCGATTTTAAAATGTTGGAAACAAGATCAAGTTGTTTTTCAATATTGTGGGCCAACAAGAAAACACATTAGCTCAGATCTGGCACAGGGATTCCCAATTCACACCCTCTGTGGAACAGCAAAGTGGGTAGGACTATGTGCTCAGGAGTTCCACTAGCTGTAAGAGTTTAGATGAGTTCCTTTAGCTGTGCAAGCCTCCAATTTCTGATACTGGTTGTATCTATGAGAAAACTAAATTAAGTGAGACCACAAATGAAAAGCTCTTCTACAACGCCTAACACATACTTGGATTCAATGAATTTTAGCCATACTCACTCATCTCTACACCTTTTTATGGGGTGAGCTTGTCTAGTCCTCAGCGTCATCTCCCACAGTCCTACTTGCCAACCACAAATTACCTACTGCACACCCTCCAGAATATCCCATACTATTGGATACAAATTAAAACAATTCTAAGAATCCCTTCCTTCTGATTAGTTTAGATCAGAGTTTTTCAACAGATTTTTTGGACCAGATAATTCTCAGCAATTGAGCCTGTCCTACCGTTGCAGAGTATTTAGTGGCATCCCTGGCCTCTGCCCACTAGACACCAGGAGCACACCCCCCCCCCAGCTGTGACAACTGAAAATGTCTATAAACATCACCAAATGTCTCCTGCAAAACCTGCTGGGGTTGAAAACCACTGCTTTTAGAGTCCTCAAAATACCTTCTTATTCACTGTTATCTTCTTCGGTCTAATCAAATAACAGAGTTTCGGGGGGGGGGGTGGGATTTCAAACTAATAACTATCAAATATTTACCGAGGAGGCATCTGTTACCCCCAACTGTGACCTGAATGAAGACAATCAAAGCACCATCCATATCCTTTTTTCTGTCACTAAGCACGTTAGTTCTTTCCTGCCCTCCTGCCAAGAAGTATGTCCATCCCCTAAGACTGAAAAGATCGCGAGTGCAGGGGCAAATGTCAAATTGCTTGCTTCCAGAACTGCCATCGTAAAGCACGCGAGCAGCTTCCCTAGTGTCTCTGGATTAATGCTGCCTGGGCAGTACAAGGTCACAGCGTGCCTGCCGCCCTGCCGCAGAACTCCTTGCAGCCTCAAGCCTTCTGCAATATCCCTTCCTACCACTGGATGGCGGAAGCGTGCTTCCGCGCCTTCAGGGCAGCCGGCGGCCGAGTCATCAGAGCGCTCTGCGGCCCAGCAACCCTGAACAAAGAACAGCTATAATGATGGTGCTAAATGGGAAGCTGCTCGAATGGGATTCTCTTTACACGGGCAATTATTAATAAATGAAAGCACATGAAAGGCTAGGGGAAAAAGGAATCGTTTAATTAAAATTCTAATGAAAATTAAGCCATTCCAGAAATAGAAATGGTATTTCTATGGTTCCCATTTTAAATGACCCAGTTTGCTCCTAATTTCACAGAACAGTCGTTGGTCTTGCTTGGCAGGGCCTGGATTAGCCGTTCTCCATTACAGATACCTGAAAGCTTGAGTTCTCCTAAGGAAGACAGTCTTTCTACAACCTATACCTTAGAGCTGTGTGGCAAACTCAGTCTCTACCCTGAGGACAGGGCCAGGGCTGTTCTCCGGGGCTGCAGCAGATACAGGCCTTGGCATCCTGATGGTGAGTAGGGCTCCCAGGCAGTGTGTACCCATCAATGCTGGAGGGCCATGGAAGTAAATGCCTTCCTGCTATGATTGAAGGTTATGATGGTGGGCCATCGACCCCCTCCCTCCTGGGACCAGTTGCCCGCTATCACAAGGGTAGGGTCATTATGGGGTTGTAAGGGAGAGGATGAGCCTGGAAGGTTATTTGTCGAAACCTGCACTACAGGAAGAAGTTTCCTAAACAAGCCTCTCCCAGACTGGCCATTTTGGAAGAGAGAGCTTGCGACATCCTTTGTGGGGATTCCTGATTTGTCCATCAAAGTAGTGGGGCTATAAAGCCACCTGTGCCTCTGCAAGTCAGACTACCATGGCCTTAGTTCTGAGTCACCCCTGGACTCCGAAGGACCGATGCTGCTTCTGTGAGAGAGAGCCTGACCCCAGTAATGGAACACACTTACATGTAGGTAACACAGAGAACAGATGGGGGCTGCACAAACCAAGAGTGCACGACACCTCGCTTTTTTAACAAACAAATGAAAAATGTGAAGCACTGAGAATGAGAAAAAATTAGCCCAGCCTGTCCATATCTCCCAGGGAAAATCATAATGAAAAATGTCCATTGTCTCTCTCTCTCTCTCTCTGCTTATAGCTTGCGTTGTTTTTTTGGTTTATACCCATCCACTAGGAGCTTAGCTGATGTCTTTACTCTGCCTTTCAAGTTTCCTGGGTTATTATGAGCCCAACTGGGAATTCCACATACCAGGGTACCCCTACCCATATGCCTGGTCTAGCCAATGTGCTCAGCTTGCTTCAAACACACACACACACACACACACACACACACACACACACACACGTGTGTATATATATATTCTAACTATAAAATAAATACGTCCATGAGAGATAACATAGAAAAGAAAGAATGACCCCATATCTGCCAGTCAACCTTTTGTATATCACCTTCCTATATATTTTCTATCTATACACATATTGTTAAGAACAATAAAAGTATAATATAAATCTGTATCCTGCTTTGATAGTTAACATAACATGGTAAGGATTTCCCCACATTTTATGAATATTTATTTTTAATGATGATAGAGTACTTCAACCTATGGATGTACTATAATTTATTGGGACCATGGAATTATTCAGTAATTACTTGAATTTTTGTCACATGTTTTAAGTATTTCTAGTGTTTTCCAAGGTTGTAAGTGTGGCTACAATGAACAATAATGTATAATCCTTACCTGCTTCTCTGATTCCCCCTAGAACATAAGTCCCCAGAAGTGGAATTACTAAGTCAAACTACCGTTCAGACAAACATTCTTTTTACCCTATTGAACCTCAGCTACAAATAGCTAGGCAACACCTGAACTGACATGGCTCTGCTGGGACCGATGGACTACAACCTGCTGGACCAAGGACTCCAGAGCAGAGAATCAGGGGACATGAGACCCAAACCCCAGTTCTGGTTGAACCTTTCAACATACAGCCTGACACTTCTACTCTCTGAGCCTTCAAGTCCACTTTCTCACCTGCAACATAGCGGTCATGTCACAGGCCCCTTAGAACTCCTAGGGCTCTTATTAGGAATAGCAGACATCATTTATGTGGAGCGGGGAGCATGTAGCATGACAGTTAGGACCAGGGCCTTGGGAGACAGGCAAACTTGGGTTCCAATCCCAGATCTACCACAGAGCTAGCTTTATGATCTTGAGCTCCATTCTTTCATCTGTAAGGTAGAAATACTATTAAGAGCCATATATTGGCTTGCTGTCCTATTAACATTGTTAATGTGAGGAAAAGAGTTGACCATGGTGCTTGGCACGTAGTAATGCTGCTAGCTAATATTATTAAGTGTTACAGTGCTGCACAAATACTAGTGGATATTGGTAGTAGAGGAGAATGGTGTTTCTGAACGACTCCTCCTCCTGGAGGAGAGTGGCAGGATGCCCATCACTATGACCCATGTGGTCCCTGAGGGAAGTCCCATGGAGCCAGAATCAAGGCAACAGCCCTCCTCCAGCGGGCACAACCTTGAAAAGTGACTTCCCTCCCAGGCACAACCTGGAAAGGAAAAGCAAGGCTCTGGGATGACCTGGAAATAGTTCTCCATCCCAGACCCAAAATCCTGTAAAATCCACTTGGCCTAGCACGGCAGCCATTTTCAGGAAGCCATTTTGGCAGCTGAGTGTTGGTTGTGAATCTGCCAACAGCTGCTGGGTGGGATTCTCTCCTACAGCAGCTTGGCAGAAGTGACCGCTGGCCTGGCGGGGCAAAGAAGGTGGGGCACTCCACCCCAAAAATGGCTAAGAGCATCCTAATTAAGGGATGTGGGAAAAACTGCAACCTAGTGGTTCCTACCCTTGGGTGCACCTGGGAACTTTAAAAATACAAATTCCTGGGCTCCATCCCCAAATCACCCCATTTAATTGGTCTGGTGTGGACCATAAGCGATAGTTTGATTTGTTAGTTCCCCGGGTAATTCTAATGTGTACTAGCTGGGGTTGAAAACCACTGCTCTTACCTAAGAATCCATCAACACAGAAATTGTAAACATGAAGACACTGAGACCCAAAGAGTCTAAGGGACACTTGCTCCTGCTCATACTTCCGGTGAGCCCCACACTTGGGAACCTCCACAAATCCCTGTCCCCTATTCCTGAGCACTTCCAGGTGCACAGCGTTTGAATTTAATGGGCATGTGTCTCTAGTTTGAGCACTTCTTCAGTCTTAATCAAAGGTTCTCTAGGTGGAGGTTAGTCATGGTGTGTATGTACATGACAGTGTATGAAAAAAAATCCTCCTGTGTGAACTATTGCCTTTAGGTGTGTGTATCTCTCTGGGGGTGTGGGAGGGAAGAAAGCATTTTTCTCTCTTTACACACCCCAAAGACTAAATAATGTCCTAGTTCTACAATGTGCAGGCTGTAAGGGCAAAAAGAGCTGATTTGGGTGCCTGGCTCTAACAGCCAATTATATGGAGATCACAGGAGTGTGCCCTCAGCACAGACCCAGCTTAAGGGAAATAACAGATCATCTGAGGAAAGAAGAAACCACGTGCTTATGGTGCTTATTAAAATGACCAGAGCCTTCAAAGGTGACTGATTCTCGCACCTTCCGTTTGCAGTTTTATACTCTTCCAGCTGCTATCATATCCTTCGTATTTTTTCTCCTCACAGGAATCCCATGAGGTAGGTAGGACCACGGATGTTGTTATTGATTCTCTTTTTCAAATGAGGGAAACTCAGACCCAGAGAGAAGTTATCTGAAGCAGGCACATGTACCCCCAGGGGCCAAGATGTCTTGGAGACCAGGAGCCCTTGCAGACAGATCTGCCTGCTTCTCCTCACATTCACTCATTTGCCCTTGACCCAGCCAGCTGGCAGCTTCCCCAGGTCCTCAAGTCCCAGTGGATTTCCGGTCTGAAATAGTCCTGCAGAAACACTCCCTGACTCCCCAGGCCGACCTCCTCTTTTCTAGTATTACTTTATGCACATTTCTATCAGCGGTCATCAGTTTAGGTGTCTGTTCTCACATTCCCCTCATTTACGGAGCAGTATTTTATGAAGTGCAGACCCAAAATCACTTACATCACTCTCCTAGGCTCTAGGACTACATTGCATTTCAAATTGTACCAATGCATACAAGTCACCTGGGGACCTTGCTAAAATGGAAATTTCCTGGCCCCACCCAAATCTAATAAAGCAGACTTCTGCTGGGGGCTGTAAATCTGCATTTTTAACAAACACTCCAGCTGTTCCTGAGCAAAAAAAAAAAATTATTACCCCTTCTCTGGGCCATGAGCTCCTTAATGTTAGAAATTAGTAATTTTTTTTTTTCTGCCAGCACCTAGCACAGGGCCTGGCAAACAAAATATGTGCTTAATTAATCTTTATTGGATGAGTGAACATATGAATGAATGTGTAGCCTAATGTAGGCATATCCAAACTTACCTAATAAAAGTTTGGTTTTGTCTTTGCATTCTGGCGTGTTCCAAGGGTTGTTGCAGGATCCCCAGGGCAGGACAGACACAAAGGAGGCAAACAGGTAGAAAAGTGTGTAGCAAATAATCACATTGTAGTATATGGCTATTAGGACGGAGATGATCAGCATTGCGATGCCACAGCCTGTGGAAGCAAAATTTCCAGGGATTCGTCTCATCGCAAATCCTATGGAATTCTTACAGTTGGGGACAGGGTGGGGATCTGGTGGATGCACTAACAATGGAGTGAACTCTGTGTTTACCAAAACCCTCAGGCATTCGGCCAGGAAAGGAACCAATGCGATTTCTTCAAAGGGCCCCAGAGGTGGAAGTGATCCAATAAAGAAGGAAGGACTTTCTACTGATCATAAAAGCAGGTCTCCCTCTGGGGCCCACATGGTGCCAGAGAAAGTGGGGTAGGGCTGAGGAAGGACTCACCTTGTAGGGCTGGAATGGCCTTCCACACAGACACTGGCCCCTGGCTGGCAAACTGGCCCAGTGACACCTCTAGGAAGAAGATGGGCAAGCCAGCCAGAGCCAGCATCATCAGGTAGGGGATGAGGAAAGCACCTTGGAAAGAGAGAATGGGAAGTGAGAGCCCTGGGAGGCCAAGGCTGGGCTCCAGCTCCCTTCACCTTCTGCGATGGGAGCTGGCTCCCTCTCCTTTTCCAGGAAGCTTTTGACGGTCCAGCTCAACCACAGGAACCCAGGGACATTTAAGAGCCCTTCTCTAAAACGTACCAGGGAATCCTGCAAACACATGCCTTTTTTTCAGTTCCCCACTGGATAAGTTGCCAGGGTCACATACTGGTTCTTTTTCTTATTATAGTACTTCAGTGTCCCATAATTAAACCCTTCCATAATTCAACAAATCCATGCCTTTGACTCATGGCTGCAGTCAGATTTGGTGAAATCTCATCATCTCATTGGCACTTCTGCTCTCCAAGGACCTATCTTCTGCTAAGCTAGACTTTGGGAGCCTCCATGTATAACCCAGGCAACCTGCACACCTGCCAACCAGGGTTCGGTTTTGCAGGGCAGGTGGCCCGGGTCCCCATCCCTCTCCCACCACCACAGCCATCACAGGCTTCTCAACTTCCTTCTCCATATAAGAAGCCCCTTCCATCCTTCAAGATCAACTCAAACGCTTCCTCCTCCGAGAACTCTCCCCTGTCTGTCCTGCCGCAGTACCTTTCGCAGGCACTGAGCACTTGACAAGATTTATGTGGGTGTCTTATCTAGACTATGCGGTTCTTTCCCTTCAAAGATTCTGTGAGGTTGTTTTGAAGGAATAGCCATAATCTCTAAAAGGGCTTGGACCAGGAAGCACTGGGCCCCGGTCAGGCCAATTCCAGGGCTAAACAGGACAGAGCCCAGTATACTGTGCTCCACAGAAGGAAAACTGATCTTTCTCTAGTTCAGTCTTTCTGCTCAGGCTGTTCCCAATTTCCTGTCCGGAGCAAGGACCTTTCCTGCCCGAGAAGGGTGTGGGAGGCTCTCCGGGAAAGCGCAGCTTCAGCCCTGGGCCGCTGAGAAGTAAGATGAGGGGTCCTGCTTTGTCCTCTCCTGACAGGGCTTTCGAGAAAGACTTGCTTCTGGGAAGGAGGAGGTGAGCTCTCCACCCCGTGCTGAGGGCTGCGGGACCGGGGATCCGCAGTGCGGACAAGTCGGCCTCCTGCTCCCAGCGGCCCGGGGGGGATAGGGCTCCGGGCGATGGCGCGTGCGCTGCCCGCACTTTGCAGATCCTAGGTGAGCCAAGCGCACGCACTTTCGCCAGCCAAACTCGCTTGATTTAGAACTCCCTCCTCACAGGATCCTGTGTACCTTCCCCCTCTGGTCACTGGAAGCCTTATTATAGCATCTTCGCCCATTTCCTGCACCCTACTCTAGGGACTTCCTGCGGAAAACCAAGCTGGAACCTAACTGTGCTGCCCATATTTGGGTGGCCAGCACACATTCTTTGGTTTCCTGGGCACCCGTGATAGCAAACGCTCTGTGGACCTCATACGTACTTGTCAGTGTGTCCTAATTTGGAATTGGGGGGAGGGGACATTAACATTTTCTTTTTTCCCTTTTAATTGTCCTGTGGTGCCGCACTTGTCCACTGTCCCTATGCAACAAATTAGGCCTGGAGCCCACACAAGAGACAAAATAATAATAATAATAACAATAATAATAAAAAAATAAAAATAATATCTTTTTCAAAACCTTAAGCTGCATAACCTGATGGGGTGAAGGGCATATTTCTGGTCTCCGGTCCAGTTGGGAAGCTGTGGGAGGGAGTTCTAGGCACAGATTCCTATTCCTAGAGGGTGGCTTGTCAGCCAACGTGGGGGCAGCCGCTGGCCATCAGGAGGGCAAACAAAGGGGACCCCGGATGTGTCAGGTCCCTTCTTCGTGGGTACAGAACAGGCACAACGGATCCTCGGGCCTGGCAGCTGGAGCCTGCCTAACTGGCGTTCCCACCATTTCAGAAACTCTTTTCCTTCAAATGGAGCTTCTTCCACCCAGGTAAGGCAAACGAAAAAACGAGACCCGTTTTCACCAAACGATTTTGCTAGTCAAAATATACCCTTCCCGTACCCAAGATGTTTGTGTGGGGGTGCTTCTGAGAGGTTTCTCAGTCCCCAGGGCCCTCTGCTCACACCTCGTGGTTCACCTGCAGCCGGCAGCCAGCACCGCCCACATGCCCGTTCCCAAGGTCTCCCATGTCGGCTAGGGTTTCCAGGTTATAATCTTACAACATCCTTAATTCAGTGTCCAGGGCCACACAACTACTGGTTCTAAAGTCACGTAGATGTGTGGAATGTGGCCCTACCTGAATACTTGTTGGATTAATTAGAGATTGAACTTCCCTGCATCAATGCCCACGTGGCTCAGGACCCAGCCCCCCATGCAGGACCCGTGGGGGATCACGAGGGCCCACCTCTTCCCAGGGCTCCATCTCCAGCCTCCTGGATCTAGTGCCAACTAGTTACTGCAGCACCTGCCCTCCGGCTTACCCTTAACCGTGTTGCCTACAGAGGATGGGGCTGGAGTGTAAGGAGGCTGCCCTGAGCCTCCCCTTCCGGATCCTCCGGGGGCTCTGGGTCCCTTCCCCCCCCAACTCCCAAGTGCCCGCCCACAGCACCGCAGGTGGAAAGACCGGAAAAGCCATACCTCCCCCGTTCTGGAAGGCCAGGTAGGGAAACCTCCAGACATTGCCCAGCCCCACTGCGTACCCCACCATGGACAGGATGAAGTCCAGTTTGCTGGACCAGTTCCCTCGAGCCTTATTCTCATCCCCTTCCTCGTCCTCCTGGGGGCGGAAAAGCACATTGTCGGATAACAGCCCCAGGTTGGTCAGCAAGCAGGTCCCACTCCAACCCTTCCCCTGCTGAGGGTCCTTCCCAGCAAGCAGGCCCCCACTTTTCAATCGAGGATGCATCAGCAAGCAGGACCCCAATTCCAAAGACAGAATGCATCTACAAGCAGGACCCTCGCCCCTCAACCCTGCACTGAGAGTCTTTCAGCAAGCAGGCTCCCGATTTTCATCTGAGACCCATCTTAAACAGACCCCTGGAGCCCTGTTTCCCAAACCCTGCAGTTAGGGCATATCAGCAAGCAGCTTACTCAAACCTTAAACCTGTGGTTTGATCACAAGCAGGTCCCTTGAACCCCAACCCTTGACCAAGAGTTTATTAGGCAAGCAGGCCCCCAATATCATGCCTAGAGTCCCCAGCAAGCAGATCCCTAACCAATCCCTCCCTCCCAAAAACCTTCAGTGCACCCCTTCCTCAGCCCTTTCTCCCTTTGGAGTCTGTGCTAAATCCAGAAACAGCTGCAATGCCTGAAGCCAGCCAGAGCCTGTGCCTCACTTCACCGCCAAAGCCTACAGTCAGAATCTGCCTGGTCGGCTAATTTAAGCAGGGGGGCACTTTCAGCACCGGGGTAAGGGAGATGGGCAGGAGGGAGATATGGGGGTGAAACAAGAGGGAGAATAGAGAAGGTAGAGATGGTGAGAGACAGGACATCTAAAGCCTTCTGTTCTGGTCTAAATTTTACCATTAACTAGCCGGATAACGTCAGGCAAATCACTTGCTCTCTCTAACCCTCTGTGTCCCCAAAGCAAGGGATTTAGAATAACTGTCCCCTGAGTACCTTCCAGCTCCAGCAGTCTATGGATCTTTGGGGTTCACCTCTGCAAGTTCACACTAAGATTCTTTTTTAGGGTAGTACCTCCTTCTAGAATGCCTTACTACTAAGCAGAAAAGGCTGCGGGCAGAGCCACTTCAAATAAAATTCTGAAAATGTTCAGGACACCCGGACCTCACACAAAGCTTCCAGAGACCCAAGCCACTGCACCTAACCCTATCCTCAGTCATCTTCCATCTCCTATTCTAGCAACATGGTATGTCCCACACTGCTCCACAGACCATGGAAGATAAAGATGCAGCTGTCAGGAGGGGGAAAGTCTTGGAGGGAGAGCAGGAGGGCAGAGATAGGTGTCAGGAATGCATGCACAGAACAGGGGAGAGGTGAAGATAAGCAAATGCAGGGCTCGGTCTATACTGAACGTCTCTAATACCAATTCTTCCAGAGCTAGAGTGGGGGGAGTTCCAGCTGCTTTTGCCGCAGTGCGGAGGTTAAGCAAGGCGTGTGAAACAAAATCCTGCCTCCATCTGGGGTCACACCGTTGGGCACATGCTGACAACTCCAGGGGCAGATCGCCAAAACAAGGGCGAGCGGAAAAGCCTAAGTGTAGGTTCGTTTCTAGTTATTCTAACAGCTTAGCTCCTGCCACGTGGGCCTGTGGATAAGTGTGAGAGAGTGTGTGTGTGTGTGTGTGTGTGTGTGTGTGTACAAACACTATAGTGACTATTAACAGAAGGGCTGTATAAACCAGAAATCTCATACAGGTGGCTGTCCTGGACACCCACCCGGGACACATGCCTAACCCTTGAGCCTAGGAAGAAGAGGAAATAGTGGGAAGGCAGGCAATGGGGAGGGAAGAGCTGACGTAGGTGAAACAGGACCGCGGAAAGAAGAAATCAGTCAGAGGAGGTAGTGAGACTGGAGGGAGTTGGAAGAAGACAGAAGCGGTCTTCCCCTATGGTAGAGGGGCCACCATAATAGCTGTTTGTCCCTAACCCTTGGGATTTGCTCTGTGGGTTTTCATGCCCCTGATGGCGCATAAAGGATCAAATGCAGGGGTGGTTCCAGATTTGTGGAGCCTGAAGTTTATACAATTAAGAGGGATCCTCTTGAAGAACAAAAAATCATACAAAAGTGTGATGACAAAATTTTCGGAAAGACTCTGAAGCTTAAGCTTCAGTAATAGGCTTATAAACCCACCTCTCATCAAATGAGTTCTCATGTGTCAATGGTAACTCGCCATGAAAAGGCTACAGAACTTAAACCATTATTTCTCCAGGGGTTTTCTCTGCACATTTCTTCTTTTTCAATTAAGAAAAAAAAATTTAAAGGAAAGACCCAGTTATTGGCAAGAAAGGGAATCCTGTGGGCATAAAGGGGTAGGAACCTATCTGCCTCCACCGCTTAATGAGCCTGAACCCCGATTTCTGCTACCACTGCGGCTGGGAAGGGACAGGAAGCAGCAGCTCCTGAAGTCGGGATCCCTCGCAGCCTGAACTGGGAACCCCAGCGCAGTGCGAGCTTCCGAAGCCCCAAAGCTGCCTCCCGCATCCATTACCTGGCATTGCCAACGATCTCCCCATCAGCACACGTGCACCCTCCAAGGCCTCCCCTCACACACCTGGGGAGCAGGAGGTGGAGCGGGCCGAGCGCGACCTGCTTACCTGGGCAGCAGCGGTGGCCATGCTGCCAGGGAGCACGGAAGTGATCCCATCCGTGCCCAGCACCACGGCGCTCTGGCTCATATTCACCCAGCCCACGGACGGGGTACTGTTCCGCTCCAGGGTGCCCTTGCCCACACTCACGTTCACATCCCCTTCTGGGCCGCGCAGGGCCGGGATCTTACAGTGCAGCGCGTTGCCGGGCGAGGCGCCCCCCGGAGGGGCGGCCTGAGCACTGTGAGTCTCGCTCAAGTCCCGCAGAGCTGCAGAGACCACCGGCGCCCTCGGGCTGCTGGGTTTGCAAGCCCCCACTCCCGGCCGCTCCGCCTCACAGGCCCTCGCATCTGGGGACTGGAAAGTTTGGGCGCCGGTAGAAGCGGACCTGGGCACATGCGGCTGCGGGGCGGCGGCGGCCGCGGGAATCTCCTGCTCTGGGCTCGTCCTGGGCGCACACCGGCCATCGTGGTGGCCTGGTGCCACTGCCACCTCCAGGCTGTTGGCTGGTTGTTTATTCATTTCCTTGGGAGCACCGCAATCCTGTAAATACAACGTGAAGTTCGTGCAAAAAAAAAAAATCAAGGCAGCTTTTAAAAATACCTGTATCTACATGTAGAGACTTTCACAAACTCAGGTCCACACACAATATCCAGGGAGCAAATTGAAATCTGGATTTCTTTTCCTTCTCCAAGAAGAACCGCAATCAGTATTTTTTAATGTGCCCGTCTTGTCAATAACCAGATGACATAAAGAAGCTAATATTCTCCTCCCTGATGGAGAAGAACTATGAAAAGAGGCAGAAAGGGGTTTTTCTGGAGGAAGGAGGAGAGGATGGAAATAGCCCCCCAGCGATAAGCTCCTCGCCCTTCTTGGATTTCACATCACGGCTGTAGGGTGCCCATGTCCCCATCACCATTGTAGAAAGATTCTTTAATTTTCCGCCCCATTTCCTTTGTCATTCAACAATGCACATTGCCTCCCCCCACACACACACAAGCGATAGACAAGCTGCGGCCACAAAGCTGATGCCCTGGCACTTGCGAGCATTTCAGGCGAAATCGGTCATGTGAATCCCAGTGCTCCAAAACCCATCCCCGCCTGCCAGGTAGCAAAGGCAGGGAAAAGGAGCCGTGATCGAAACGACAGTAACAATCCAACAACAATAATAAACCAGACTCAAAACACAAGACAGGAACCAGATTTGCTATCAACCTGCATTCGCTTCCAGGTTCCCAGATATGCCAAGTGCAAAGTTTTTTGCCCCACCCCCAACCTGGAATAACTATTCAGGGGAATCTGATACCCCTCATGCCCCTACACTTACTTGCGGACCAAAACTCACGACTAATCTTCATTTGCTTTCTCCTAACTGAGGTTCAAGGAAAATAACTGCCAGCACTGGTTTTTTCCCTCGGCTTTCTTCCCTCGTGTTCTCGTTGGGGGCTTCCTAAATATTAGTACCAATAATTACTGGTATACTGTGAGAGTAATCTTATTACTTTCACCTCAACTGCACTCCTCTCGTTGAACTTTCTTTCTCACAAATGCATAGATCAGAACTCCTTAATTTGTACCAATCTAAGTACCTCGACTCCAGCAAACATTCTTACTTCAATAGCCTCTAGGACCCAGAGCGACTCGATTCAGTGCTAGCATCTGGTTTCAGCACCGAGGACAGTGCCTGGAATCCAGCGCGGGCAGGAGACGCCGCCAACCTCTCAGCTCCACAGCCTCAGAAACCTCTTTCCGACCTCAGGTGATGCTCACAAGTACAAATACTACGGCTGCGACAACTGTCCTCACTCCCTCTTCCAAAATATACAGACATTTCAAAAAGAAGTATTCAAAAACGAATCTGCCCCTCCTCCCCTCTCCCCCTGGGCAGCCCCCTCTCCTCTTAAAAGAACAAAAGCAAGCCACTCACCATGTCTGACAAGGGCGACACACAGATTGAATGGGTAGAGAGCGAAACCCGCTATTGACAAGGCTGGGTTTGACTCCGGCAAGAGAGGCGCTTTCTATATCTCCTCGTGAAAGGCCAGGTTTGCGTCAGTGCAAAGCAAGGTGCCCTTCGTTTGACATTTTCTTGATAATACAAGTTTGATAAATCATTACCCCCTCGGATTCGAGTTTTAAAGGAACAACCACGAAGAGTACGCTGGCCAGTTGTCACTCGGGCAGGAGGGGGCTGCGTGTTTGTTCGGCGTGACTCATGTGGGTCTGATTACTAAACCGAAGCCGGCGGGAGGAGATGACAGAAGTCCGCCTCCCCCTAATTAAGGGAAACACGGGAGGGACACTTCCCCCTGCACCCAAGGCGAGGCGCAGTCTCCAGCGGAGCGGATTGGGCTGCCGAGGTAGGTGCGGGGGAAGGAGTTAAAGCACTGTCGTATTTCAGCCTTTCTCTTCTACTAGACCCCGTAGCTGCCTCTCCAAATCTGCAGGCAGCGAATTCCACAATATTACTCCGAAAATGACTGAGGGTCTGCACGTAGCGCCACAGCTCTGCAGTGGCTGGTGCACACGGGTCCTTTTATAGGGTGTACCCACCTGCGCGGATTCGGGCTTGAGATTCTTACAGCCTTACCTTCCCAGACAGCCAGGATTAGAGGGATCCTGGGTTTTCGCTTAAAAATGGAGGCTGAGCATTTGTACTCCAGTTTTACCTCAATTAACACAATTCAGAGAAATTCCTGAGTGAAATTATGACTGATTTCATTGTATTTGTTAAGCTCCTCTGAAGATATTTTAGAGGAAGAAAAAGGAAATTATCTCCAACACTGACCTGGTTCTTAGGTCACTTTCAAAAGTCAGAGGAGACCCATTCTTCTTTCTTAGCCCTCTCAATAAAAATCCACCACAGCCAGGCCTGATTGGGAAGCGCGAGGCCTTAGAGACCCTCCGGGTCACGATCCCCGGGCGGTAGGGCTGGCCATCCCGGGAGTCACAGGGGGACATTCTGGGGGGTGGCCCTGGTAATAAAAAGATGGACTACCTCTGATGCAAAGCAATGACTATAATCAAAACAAAAACACCTTTATAAAGGTATAATTTGGAGGCTAGAAGGCCATTCATAGGCAAACCGCTTTCCCTTCCTCCTTCTTGACCGGCCTGGTTCGGGTAATCCCTGGCCTTGGGGATGGGGAGTTAGGGAAGGCACTTCGTCCCTTCCCTGTTGCCCGCAGCCCGGCCCACAGCCTCGGGGTCGGCGCTGTTGCACTGGGCTGGGCCGTCCCCACGCAGTGGGAGAATATGCTGTGGGGCCGCAGGCGGAGGCTGTGGTGGCAGATTGCAGTGAGTGCCCGGGGCACTGCAGTGGCCCCTCGCGCCGCCTTCCGAGCTGCTCGCAAACGCTTGGATGCCTCGGCTCACTGGCTCGCCCTTTTAGCCCCTCCAAGTGCAGCCAGCTGGGACCCACAGTCCTCACAGTTATGGAAGGAGGCTAGGTTCCCTGAAGAGACCTTCCTGGAGGACGCGTTTTATTGTAGTTTTGAGTTAACGTTTACTAAGCTCTTAATATTGAACCACTGTGCGAGAGTTTTCCATGAACGATCCCCTTTAGCCCTGACAACCACCTCTGAGGAACGCCCAGTTTTAAAGCTAGGTAAGGGCCGGACAAATGGTGTGGTGGTTAAGAGCTGGCTCGGGATGCCAGCAGCCCGGGTTCGGATCCCACATATGAGGGCCAGTGACACTGCCCTCTAAAAAAAAATAATAATAAAAATAATAAAATAAAATGATTAAAAAACAAAAACAAAAACAAACAAAAAAGCTAGGGAAACTGAGGCTCAGAAAGTCTCCTTCGAACCTGGAAAATCTCCCAACCCCTCCCACAGGGCCATTGCGGACGGTGTGGAGTGGTGCATCGAACTCTCTGGAGGCCCCCTCCGCGAGAGACTCCAGGAGGTCCAGCAGGGGTGGGACTGCGATGGGCTCCGGTTGGAAGAGGGCCAGACGAGCAGGCGGGGCCGAGAATCCCGCGGGACGTGTGTTTAGGCCTTAGTGGGCGCTAGGAAACACCCTGGACTCTGGGAGCCACAGGGACAATCGAGGGGCTGCGGTCCGGCGCTTCTTTGAAGCATACCCCAGTTTCCACTAAGCCAAACCGGGACGCGAGAACTGTAAGGGGCAGGCCCGGCAGGCCCCCGCGAAGCACACCTCTAGGTCCGGGAAGGCCTCCCTCCGCAGGCCCTGGGCCGACCTCCACTAGGAAGAGACACGACTACGAGTTTCTAGCCAGTTTCCTCAGTTTGCATTTGAGCCACCCCCGCAAAGTGCTGCGTGCGAGTGGCGCGTCCACCCGGCTCATCGACGACGTGCCCGGGCGCGCTGACATCCAAAGCTGCAGCGGGAGCTGGGAGAGCGCCCCGCAGCTGCGCCTTGGTTACGAGTGACGCCCCGCACCGCCGCTCAGCCCCAGGCCTGACGTTACGCCAGCGGACCCTTCCCAGCCAAGTGCGCACTTGGGTTCTTGCGTGGGATCCGCCACGTGTCAGGCCCGTCAGAGGCTGTTGACGTGCAACGAAGGCTGCGGGGGTGGGGAGAGGGGAGGGGCGTTTGCATAGGCGTTCCTTTGGTTCCCCCCCTTTCCCCCCCACACACATACTTTCAGCCGCAAGATTCTAGAAAGGAGGGGCCGTGGGGAGAGTGGAGGGAGGGTCTAGAGCGGGGAGGCCTAGAAGGGTCGCTCTGAAGCCAACGCGGGGGTGGGGGGACGGACACCAGCCCCGCAGCAGGCAGGGTGCGAGGGCCGGAGAGAGCGTGCCGGGGTGGGGGGCCACGGGCAGCTCCTCGTGCGTAGCGTTGTGTGTCAGCGCTCAGAAAGCGCCAACGATGGAGCCGCAGTATTAAAGAATTAGAATAAAAGGCACAAATCCTCGGGACACGAGCCTCCGCCCCCACCCTCCAGGGCCGCCTGGTTGGAGTGATAATCCGGCCCGCCGCCGTCGCTCCAAGGAGGCCATAAATACGCATCTGTCACCGTGCAGCCATTCGGTCAGAATTAGCCAGTCACTATGGCCTTAATTACTTTGTCAAAGATGAAAAATAGTAATTGATTTTACCCTCGATCATCCCCCGCCCCTTTGCAGATAAGCAAATAAGTAGCTATTTTTGAAAACCCGTATCCACCACGCAGTATGGGGCGGGGGGATAGTCTACCGAAAAACAAGCCACCGGTGGCAGCGCTGACCCCAGTGTTTGTGCCCAGACTCGGGGACGAACTGTAGCGCGGGAAGGAGACAGATGAGGGCTTGGAGGGCAGCCGGGCGCATTCAAGATGCTGCCCTCCTGCTCACTAGGGAAGGAGAAGGGAGCAAGACGAAAAGGTGTTTTAGCAGCGCCTCCTCCCCTGCTCAGGGTAGCAAGGCGAGAGAGAGCAGCCGGGACAGTTTGACAGGAAGATGGAGAAAATTGCCTCAAGTCAGCGGGCAGAGCCAGGATTTAAGCGCAGGTCTGTGTAGAGTCTGGTCCACCTCACACACTGCACATAACGTAAGGGCCTGTGTCAAGGCTCAGGGGATTTTGAGATGGGATCGGTAACCACCTAAAGCTTCTACAGCTGATGGATGCGAGGGCTCAGTGTGGGTTTTGGGCGACACGGCCAAGATAGTCAAGAAGCCACGCAGGATTTTAGTCCCACTTGCCTACTGCTGCTCAGTTCCATTGCAGTGTTGTTCTGTGCTAAGAATGTGGGCTCTGCAGACAGACTAAGCTATCTCCTAGCTCTGTGACCTTGGGGGAAATTCTCGATCTGCAAAATAAGGATAATATGACCCTACCTCAAGGGTTGTTTGAAGATTAAACGAGTATGCATGTGAAGTGCCTAGACTGAGGATGCTGCCTGGTGTGGTCCATAAGCGATTGTTATTATTCAGTCTGGAAGAATCATCTTTTTGAAGCCCCTCAGATTTAGCTAATAAAACAGCTCTTTCTTCCTGGTCCAGAAGGTTTAATATGGGTAGACATGCACAGAACAGAAAGCTTTACAAAGTAGATAATCACTATGCAACATTTTCCCTCCTGATTCAGTGATTTGGGTGCGCAAAAATCAAATGTCTTCATTAAAAGAAAATTGGGAGCATCCTGAAAAAGTGCTCAAACACATCTTGAAAAAGCTGCTATGCGTGTGTTTTGAGGCACTTTTTGTCTAGATGAAGGTAAATCTCAACATAAGTAACAAAATCTTAGAGCTTTGTCATCAGTTACATTGTCTAGTTCTCATCTGGATGTCACAGAGACACAAACTACTCAAGGCAAGCTTCCCTCACCACAGCATTCCAGTAGAGTTCAGACTTGGAAGTCAGTGGTTCAAATAAGTAACCAGTCTGTGTGCAAAACGTAAGTCCAAAATTCTGAGACTCAGGCAGGCAGGACGCTTGTTCCTGAGTCAGCAGTAGTGATGATTCTCATTTCACTGCAGCAAAACACAGGGCAGCGGACGCAGGCGCAGAAGCAGAGAAGTTTAGAACAAGCTGCAAAGGACAGTCAAGGTCATCCATAGTCCCACATGCCTGCTTGAAGGGTGAGAAAACAAGAGGTCCAGAGAGGAAAAGTGTGTACCCAAGGTCACTTGCAAATTAAAAACAAAGTCTAGCAGCATCTTTTCTTTAAAAAGTAGAGAGAAAAAAGAACTACAATCTCCTTTGATCCAGCAATCCCACTCTTAGGAATCTATTTCAAAGAAACAGGGCCCACCGAGTAGCGAGAGTGGCAAGTGGCGAGGTGGTTAAGCACTGGCTTGGGAAGCCAGTGGCCCCAGTTCGGGTCCCATATATGAGGGCCAGTGACACTACCCTCAAAAAAACAAACAAACAAAGAAAAAATAGCACAATGCAAGAATGTTTATTATAGTATAGTTGATTAAAAAAATATCCACATTAGATCATTAGTATAGCCAAAGTATAGAATGATTTGCAGCTGTTAAAAAGAATAATTTAGAGCCACATAGTTGTCTTGGATAGATTTTCATGAGGTATTGAGTAAGAAAAACCAGATGCATTGAAGTATAATATGCTCCCATTGAGTGTGTGTGTGTGTGTGTGTGTGTGTGTGTGAGAGAGAGAGAGAGAGAGAGAGAGAGAGAGAGAGAGAGAGAGAGAGAGACCCAGTAAAATGTGGAAGCACACAGCACATACATTAAGTAGCACCTAGGATTACCGGTGGGTAGTATTGGCATTGATGTGAGTGGAGTGAAGAGGACAGGGAGGGGATGAGGTAAACCAAAAAAAGAAAAGCTAGACAAAAGACTGTGCTTTAAAATTTAAATAGTTGTAATTGTCCACTTTGTAAATTAATGTAAAAATATAAATTCAAAGGAAAAAAATCCATTAATAGAACCTACTATAATTAATGAGGATATTCACCAAACAGGGTGGTTTCATTAGGAAATATTCAGCCTACATCTATTTTGCTGTCTTTCTCTACAGAGTAGAGCTCAGAAAAAAGAATTCAGTTAATTAAGGAACCAAGTTACAAATATTTTGATGGTCCTCCTTTCTAAAGTCCTGATGTTTCTGTCTCCCAGCTCTGCTGGAGTGGAAGCAGGGCCTAATCAGGACCTTTTGAGGACAAAGTCTTGCTAATGTGATGATATTCTGCTCCTCCAACTCCCGTCCTTACGACATACATTAAACTATAAAATAAACTAAAATTACACCAAACTGAAAATTTCTGAATTCTGATTTCTAATTTTTCCATAATGACAACATCGATGCTTTTCTGGTAAACAACACATTCACTTCTTTCCTTTGTTTTTTTTTTTGGTTTTGTTTTTTTAACATTCTTTGGGTAGCCCTGCTTTGCTAGTCACATATATTAGATATAACTACTTAGTAATCTCCCTCCAGTTTGAGCCTTCTGTGTTTATGCCCAAATTTCCCAAACCCCAAAATGGGGGATACCAGGTCTCAAATATATTCATGATTAGGAATAAGAAATTTTTAATACATGGGGTATAAGAAAATTGATATTTTGTGTCTACAGTGTTCATAAAGAAGATTCTTTTTTCTCTTGAATGTTCCTTTTCCCCTCTGGCTTTCTGTTGCTGTCCTATTTAGTGAGGTAAAAAAAAAAAAAAAGAAAGAAATTGAGTTCAACGTCATATAAACCTAGCAGGAATTCTCACAAGTAGAGCGGAACAGATGTTGGGAAGTCTCACTGTATAAGCAGTTGATGGAGATAACCAATGCTATTGAGTCAAACCTGAACAAGGTGCGGAAGACACAATGATGAGGACAATGGTCCAGGAAGTGTGACCTTGAAAATTCAAGATCCTTTACATAAGTAGGAGCTGCCAGGCAGCACAGATAAGTTTTAGGACTTTATGATTTTGTCACAGGGTGGTACCTTTGTAAATTGGGTCTAGGAGGCTATGGATTGGCACCAAATTTGGTACTGTTTCTTCCAGTAATCTGCAACATTCAATATGAGTCCATGTCAAACAATGGCCAGCCCAGCCCAGTCTACCATCTTTGACAGACAACCCAGAGTTAATCAAGATAGTAGCTGTCTCCAGGGATGTCACCATTAGAACTTAGAAATGGTCCAAGAAATCTTTTAACATAATCTCTTAGGGTCTGCATTGTATTTCACATGTTTCTGTTTTCAGTCTAAACATCTTCCTGGGTGGAGGTAACATGAAATAGGGCTTTAAAATTAGACATGAGTCAAGAATTTGAAATTCAATTTCAGCTACTTGCGATGTGTTCATGGGCAGTTAGTTACTTAATCACTGAGCCTTGCTTTCCTTTTCAGTAAAATGGGATTTCTGTGGTGATTGAATGAGATAAAATGTATGAAAGCCTCTAGCGCAATGTTTGGCACAGCGTAAGAGCTCCTCTTATCTTGAGATAGTAGGTTTGAAAGTTACTATTCCCCTAGAATATTAACAGTATTACACTACTGAAAATATGACACTATTCCTCTAGAGATGTAACAAAATGACTCTTTTCTCTAGATATTAAGATTACTGGATTTGGGGCCAGCAGAGTGTTGCATTGGTTAAGAGTTGGTTTGGGACGCCAGCAGCCCCAGTTCGGATCCCACATGTGAGGGCCACTGACACTGCCCTCTACAGCTAACAACAGCTCCACCTGAAGCTGGGCTGCTGTGAGTCCTGGGGGCAGCATAGATGCAGCCCCTGCTGCAGTCAGCGCTGCCATAGGCTACAGTGAGTGGCCGGCAGCCAGTGTGAGCTGCCAATAGCTGTGGTGAGCGACCATCCAGAGGCCAGCGACTGATCTGCCTCATCCAGGAAGAGCGCAATGACGATGCCAACATGGGCCAGTGAAGCAACGTCCTCCACAACTAGACTGACGAACAAAAAGACAGCAACTTGTCTGTTCCCCTCCCCCAATTCCCCAATACTGTTGCCCTCCCCCAATTCCCCAATTTAAAAAAAAAAAAAAATCTTAAAAAAAAAAGATTACTGGATTTGTTGGCCAAGTTGTATTCTCCTCATCTTTTTTGATAAGATATGAACTTTGCCCTGTGTCTTTGATTTTAGTTTCTTAAAAATCAGGCCCAGTCATGACTGTATGCCTTTGTCTCTGCAGTATCCTTTGCCTAAAATGCTCCTCCCTCCAGAATAAATTCCTAACTACACTTTTAAATTTATTGCCCGAAATGTATCACCACTCAAATATTTTTATGAACAAAGTTAATATCTCCACTCTCTATGCTTCCCTAGCACTGGAGCATTATAATTACTTCCACACATGTCTTTTTTTTTTTTTTTAACAGAAACCACTAGCTACATGTGGCTCCTTACACTTAAATCAAAATTAAATGTAAAATTCCATTCTTCAGTCTTACTAAGTACATTCTTAGTGCCCAATAGCTACTTGCATTGGACAATGCAGAGATGTCTCCCACATTGCAGAAAATTCTACCGGACAGTGCTGTTCTAAACTGTGAACACTTCAAAGGCAGAAGAGCTTGGTTTTTAAAACAGTCTCTGCTTCTACTTGGATTGACAAATAGTAGGCACTTAGTATTTTTGAATGTGTGACTTAAAAATCATACAATAGGCCGGCCGAGTGGCATGGTGGTTGAGAGCTGGCTTGGGACGCCAGTGCCCCAGGTTCGGATCCCACATATGAAGGCCAGTGACACAGCCCTCTAAAAAAAAAAAAAAAAAATCATAGAATAGCTTCTCGATTTTTTATGTATCACCTTATTGCCTTCTCTAAGCTATATTATTTTATATTTTTATTAGTTTTCATTCTTTATTTCAGTTTTTTTATGATTATAAAGATAATACATGTTCATTAAAATCTGGAAAAACCATATATATTTTTTTTTTCCCACCACCCCAAAATACTCCTATATCCCATTAACCTTTTGGTGTAAGGCCTTCTAGACTTTCATGTGTAGAGAGATATAGTTTTTGTTTGTACAAAATTTAGACCATGCTGTTCATAGTCTTTTGTAATCTGCTGCTTTTCACTTATCTTATTGATGCAGCTCTGCCCCATTGAGATGAAATCTACATTATCATTTTTAATTGCTGCACAGATTTTCATAGTATAAATACACCACAATTTAATCAACAATTATTTTACATTTGGATAGTTTCAAAGATTTATTATAAATAGTTCTGCTCTATCATCTATCTATATTTATCTTTGTTCACATCTCTGATTTGGATTCTCAGTGTAGGTTTCTAAATATGGAATTACTATTTAAAGGACTTGCACATTTTTGTGAATTGGGTCCATTTTGTCTGGACCAGTTTTTTTGATGTCTGCCTCAAGGCCCAGACATGGAGCTGTAGATGAGGGTGTGCCGACTCTCTGAACAGAGGGTCAGTGCTGGGTGGATTGTTCCTTCCTCTCTCCAGTGATGCCCAGCAATCTGTGACTACTTCTGACTAGAAAAAAGCCACGAGAACAAAAAGCCATAATATATTTCCACAAAGACTAAACCAGCTTTCTCCTAAGCATACAGGAATTTTTTAAATGGAAAGAATATTTCTCGGTAAGTACAAATATTTATAATTGTCAGTATGCACAATATACAAATTTTACAACTATTAGGACCAAACAAATAAGCCCATCTGTTTACACAGGATTTAATTAAACAGTTGTGAGAAATAATGCAAACATTATCAAAATGTGAACAATTCCTCTGCAGTGGAAATGCCTGATTCAGGGCTCTCTCTGGTTTCTGCAGATTATGTGGATGATGACATGTTTTTCCAAGTCATTAACTTGGGCACAGCTTTGGGGCCAAATGAGTAGCTACATTCAAACCATTCTAAGAGTCTGGGTGATTGGTGGAGCTGACAAAGGAAAGACCCTCTGTCATTCACCACTGTGGGAGCATTTGGGGAGTGTGATTGCCTGTGATTAATCATGGTTCAGTGATTCCATTGTTTCATGAAGGCCTGGTTTCACTGATATTAAGAGAAAAAGGTAGACTGCCCCCACATAGGCTATTCAAGGTGACACTGTCAAAGACATTTCTAATGGGTTTTATTTCCTTTGGAAGATGATTCTGTCATATTGGGCATTAAGATATTTTGTGTATTACATTATAGAAAAATATAAGCAAAAATAAGAGAATAAATTCATGCCATCAGGACTCTTTCAAGTATAAGGGACAGAAACCCAAATCAAAACGAGCTGAAGCTCAAGGTATTAAGTAATGGTGAGGCCAAGGTCAAAACGGAGCTAACCTCCAAGTGGGCTGGATCCCAGGCTGCCCACAGCATCAGGAGCCTCGCTCTGAGTCTTGGACCCTGTTGGTCCATTTGTTGCGTTTTCAGATTCTCATATCGTAGAAGCCATACCACCCAGAGTTTTGGGTTCCTATGCTCATCGTTATCATACAAGGGGGAAGAGCTACATCTCTACGTCAGTTTGGGAAGTCTTGGAAAAGAACTCTAATAGGCCAGACCCTGAGACAAGGCCTTCAATATGTGGGAGGGGGTCCCAGCTGAGGGAGTAAGGAAAGTGAGCTAGGGACAGGAGAAGAGTCAATAAAGAGACCTTTAGTGAGTGAGTTACCACTATGGACAATGGGAGTTCAGGCGGCTGGGATCCCTCTGAGGCACCAGGCAGAACACATGTCAGAATTCTCCCACTGGGGACAGGGAAGCTAGGAGGCAACTGGCTTACGGATTCCCATCCCTATTGGCTGAAGATTGTTCCTGAGGGTATTAATCACCAGCTCTTGTGGGGGCTCTGCATTTGGCCTGAGCGTTTCCACAGTGCTGGAGAAAGGTCTCTGGTAGAGAAACAGAGAGACATGGGTGCTTGAGGTGGGAAGCTGTCAGTGTGACAGAAATTGTCCAACACAACTACCAATAAATTCAGAGTTGGGACAAAGCAATGCAGGGTAGGGCATTGAAAGCAGCTGCTATGCTCAACTGAGTTTGTTCCCTACTTTTTAGACCAACCACACAATACCTTGATGAGTCCAAGCTTGGCCATGTGCTCATCGCGTAGGCATGGTGGGGCAGCATGCTATGAATGGAAGCCCCACCAAAACCACATGGAGAAGGGGAAGCAATTTCACAAAGAAAGCATGGGGTAGTAAATTACAGTTATTAGAATAAGTATAAGAGGGATGATGAACAGAATATAATAATAATAATAGTAATAATAATAAAAGATTCACTTTCTAACTCTAATCCTACTATAAGGCTACAACCACTGAATGTTTTGGTAAATATTCTTCCATATTATAAATATTTATGCAATTTATCCTTCTAAACTATGATCATGCCATCTATATATTTTATACCTTCATTTTTTACTTAACAATATTTACTAAACACTTCCACATATAGTGAAATTGCTATATAGGAATATGTATACATTATAGAAATATATAAAATATATCAGTCAATATGTTTTTAAATTTTTTTGTACTAGATCTTGGTTAAAAGTGGACTGGGGGCCAGCTGAGTGGCTCAGTTGGTTAAGAGTTGGCTTAGAGCGCATGCTCTGAACCACAGGGCCGTCAGTTCGATTCCCACATGGGCCAGTGGACGCTGCGCCCTAGCTGAGCTGTCGCTGAGCTGCCAACAGGTGGCAGGCTGGCTCAGCCAGTGTAACAACAAAATTGCCTGTTCAATGGTGGGCTATGCCCATCCACAACTAAAGACTGAACTCAGCACCTTGAGCTGAGCTGCCACCGGGATGGCTCAGTGGATGGGGCGTGCGCTCTTAACAACAAGGCTGCTGATTCAACTCCCGCATGGGATGGTGGCTACGCCCACCCGCAACTAAGACTGAACTCAGCACCTTGAGCTGAGTTGCTGCCCAGATGGCTCAGTTGGTAGAGCATGCGCTCTTAACAACAAGGCTGCTGGTTTGACTCCATGGTGGCTATGCCCACCTGCAACTAAGATTGAACACAGCACCTTGAGCTTAGAGGCCACGAGCCGCCGATGGGAAGCCAGATGGCGACTGGCGCCCTCCACAACGAAGACTGAAGAACAACAACTTGTCTGTTCCCTTCCCCTAATTCCCCAACACTGTTCCCCTCCCCCAATTCCCCAATAAAATCTTTAAAAAAAAAAAAGTGGACTGGAAGGTGGATATATGAAATCCCCAGTAGTGCCTCTGCCAGAGAAAAAGTTTTATTGGTAGAATTCAGAGGAAGCTATGTTAAAAAGAGCACCAACTTTGGAGTCTTAGGGCTCAAGGTTTGAATTCCAATTCTTATAACTACCTATATGACCTTGGTAAATGTATTTAATCTCATATCTTAACATAATGTAGAAAAATGCTAGACAAAATGGCAGCTGTTATTATTATCATCGATAAAATGAAGTAAAACTGTCACTATTTGCAGATGACATGATAGCATATATAGAAAACCCTAAAGACTCTACCAAAAAAAAAACCCCCAAAACTGTTAGAACTAATAAACAAATTCAGGGAAGTTGCAGGATTCAAAACCAATATCCCCAAATCTGTTGCATTCCTATACACTAATAACAAACTATCAGAAAGAGAAATTAAGAAAACAATACTATTTACAATCACATCAAAAAAATTAAAACACCTAGGAATAAATTTGATGAAAGAAACTGAATACAAATAAATGGAAAGATATTCTGTACTCATGGATTGGAAGAATTAATACTGTTAAAATATCAATGCTACCCAAAGCAATCTACAGATTCAATGCAATCCCTATCAAATTCCAACAGCATTTTTCACAGAAATAGAACAAACAATACTAAAATTTGTATGGAACCACAAAAGAATATCAAAGCAATCTTGAGAAAGAAGAACAAAGATGGAGGCATCATGCTTGTTGATTTCAAACTATATTACAAAGCTATAGTAACCAACAAAGTATGACACTGGCCTAAAAACAGACACATAGGTTAATGGGACAGAATAGGGAGCCCAGAAATATACCTATGCACATATGATCAATTAATTTATGACAAAGGAGCCAACAATATAAAACGGGGAAAGGACAGTCTCTTCAATGAACAGTGTCGGGAAAACTGGACAGCCATATGCAAAAGAATGAAACTGGACCACTATCTTACACCATACACAAAAATTAGCTCAAAATGGATTAAAATCTTGAACATAAGACAGTGAAACCATAAAACTCCTAAAAGAAAATGTAGGTGCTAAACTCCTTGTCATCAGTCTTGGCAACCACTTTTTGAATCTGACAACAAAAGCACAAGCAACCAAAGCAAAAATAAACAAGTATGAGTACATCAAAATAAAAAGCCTCTGTACAGAAAAGGAAACAGTCAACAAAATAAAAAAGCAACCAACTGAATGGGAGAAAATATTTACAAATCATATATCCAATAAAGGGTTAATATCCAAAATATACCAAGAACTCATACAATTCTATAGCAAGAATACAGTAATCAATTTAAAAACAGGCAGAAATCTGAATAAACATTTTTCTAAGGAAGGCATACAGATGGCCAACAGGTACATGAAAAGACGCTCACCATCATTAATCATCAAGGAAATGCAAATCAAAACGACAATGAGATACCATCTCACATCTGTTAGAATGGCTATTATATAAAAAAAATGAGAAATAACAAGTGTTGGTGAGGATGTGAAAGAAAAGGGAAGTCTCATGCACTATTGGAGGGAATGTAAATTGGTGCAGCCACTGTGGAAGACAGTATGGAGGTTTCTCCAAACATTAAAATTGAACTACCATATGATCTAGAAATTCCAATGTGGGTATTTTTCCGAAGGAAAAAAAAACACAGTAACTTGAAAAGGTATGTACACCTCCATGCCCCATGTTCATTGTAACATTATTTATAATAGCCAAGATATGGAAACAGCCTCAGTGTCCATCAATGGATGAATGGATACATTTATATAGATATATTTCCATTATATAAATGGAATATTATTCAGCTATAAAAAAGAATGAAATCTTGCCATCTTTGACACCTTTGACACCATGGGTGGACTTTGAGGTCATTATGCTAAGTGAAATAAGTCAGGCAGAGAAAGACAAATACCATATAACCTTACTTATATGTGAAATGTAAACAAACAAACACCTCAAAACAAAAAACCCAAGCTCATAGATACAGAGAACAGATTGTTGGTTATCAGAGGCAGGGGCTGGGGAATGGACAAAATGGGTAAAAGGGATCAAAAGGTACAAACTTCTTGTTATAAAATAAATAACTCATGGGGTATAATGTACACCATGGTGGTTATAATTAATAATACCATATCACGTATTTGAAAGTTGCTAAGAGAGTAGATCTTAAAAGTCCTTATCATAAGAAAAAAAATTGTAACTATGTATGGTGATGGCAGTTAAATAGACTTATTGCAGTGATCATTTCACAATATATGCAAATACTGAATCATTGTCATACACTTGAAACTATAACATAATGTTATAAGTCAATTATACTTCAATAAAAATAATAAATAGTAAAATAAAATGAGGACCATCACCCCTTACTGATAACATTGTTAGAAACTTATATTAGCTCATGCAGGTAATGTGTTTACTGATAACATTGTTAGAAACTTATATTAGCTCATTCAGGTAATGTGTTCAGGTGTAAAGCCTGACACATAGTAGGTGCATAATTAATGATTTTCTACTAATATGATCCCTTATTTTAAGACAGACTCTCCTACCAGGCAAAGATACTGGCACCACAGCCATCAAAGGAGTGCCTTATGCCAAAAGAATCTCCCAAATACAAAGATTTCTACTCTGCCACCCACCACCCTTGATATTCTACCAATTCAAAATTCATTTAGTATCATAACCAAGTTTTCTTTAATTTAACATACTCCTAGAATAATAAATTACACATTTATGGTCCTTGTGTAAACTTGATTGTATTGCTTTCCCCCTTATGCCTAGCTAGCACGTGTGTAAATGAAAAGCCCAGTTACTGAAGAGAGGAATGGGGAGAGTTTTACAGTACAGGCCATTCTGGTGCAGATCCCCAACAGTAGAGATTTGTGCTGCCAGGAGAGAACACGGTGCTTCTGGATTTCTGAGAGGTCAAAAGAGAAGAACCAGGAAGTGCAAAGAAGCCTCAGAAAGGTGAACTTTCTCTCCTGTTTTTCAACTACTTTCAATCAGCACTTCCCAAGAATCACTAATAAGAATGAAAAAATTTGTTGCAATTGAATCAAGTTCCAATTTCAATTTTTTTCCCCCCCTGGCTGTAGATGGAAAAAGCCCTAAATTAGGTATCAGATGCCCTGAGTCTACCACTTCTAGAGTTGTGTGACCTTGGACAAATGACTAGCTTCTTGGGAGACTCATTTTGTACAGTTGTAAAATGGAGAACATAAATCTTGCTCTGCTGACTCTCAAAACTGAGGTGAAGATCCAGTACGATAATGGAATGGAGAGAGAGCTGGGTACATTGTAAAACACGATGCAGTCATAAGAACTTTATCTCTACTAATCCAGTTCATGGACATAAGGCCCACAGATCTGTTTTGAACCATGCACATGTGTGTGTGTTGCAGGGGAAGGATATTTCTTGAAGAGGAACATAATCAAAAAGATCACTTACCTAAGGATATGGCCACTGAACTGATAGGCTAAAAATGAAAAAAAGATCCCATGTGTTGTACCTGGCAATCTGCTAGCTGTCTTCCCTACTATTCATTCTCTTCTTCTTCCGTAGAAATTGAGGTTAGCTAAGCACTGGCAATCCAGTTAAAGATGACATACCCAAGCCTTCTTCACAGCATGGTGAGCCCTTGGTCACTAAGTTCCGGCCAATGGGATACGAGCAAATGCTGTGGGCCCTCGGGTTCTTGCCTTAAAAAGCTTGAGCATAAGCTCTCCCTTCCTGCTGAGCAAATGGCTCTCCTCCTTCCTAATGACTGAGGGATGATAATAGCTGCAGCCACCACTGTGGACCTACAAGTAAAAGCCACAGATTACAAATGGCAGGGCTGCCTACCAGCCTGGCACCTCTTATCTCTTAACTATAACATAGAAGAGGAATAAATTCTTATCTAGTTTTAAGCCACTGTCATTTGGGGTCTTTGTTACAGCAGTTTAGGCTTTACCCTAATCAACATACTGGATGTTCCATACATCATCAAACTGAACCCGCCCCAGGTTGGAGCAGGAATCTTTTATCAAATTAAGGCAGTGTCCATGCAACAAACTAAAGGATTCCCTGCCCCCCTGGTTGACTGGAGGACCAATGAGCCATTTTTCTTGACTGCCCTCAGAAGAGACCAACCTTGCAGCTACCTTGATCTCGAACTTCTAGCCCCCAGAACTATGAGACAATATATTTCTGTTGTTTCAGCTACCCAGTCTGTAGTACTTTGTTATAGTAGTCCTGGCAAACTAATAGACAACTACACATTTTCACATGCACACCAAATTTTACACACAAATTCCCCAAAACACCCATGGATCCCTGTTCAAGGACCCTGCAACATTTTATTTCCTGAAAATATTCCAATGCCCATAACAATGATAATACAAAAACAAAAGAAAAATACTATTTTAAAGCACTGTTCTAAAGGCTTTATATGTATTGAGTCATTTAATTCTCCCAATAACTCCCAATAGCCCCAATAACTCCAGCAGCCACAGGGACCTAGATTCTGGAACCTAGAAGTGGGGTGCTGCTGTAACAAATTACCAACAAACTTGATGGTTTAAAACAACAAAGTTTACTCTCATAGTTCTGCAATACCAAAATCAGTATCACTGGCTAAAGCCAAGGTGTTTGTAAGGCTGCACTCCCTCTAGAGGCTCCAGGGGAGAGCCCTTTCCGTGTCTCTTCCAGCTTTTGGTGGTTGCCAGCATTCCTTGGCTTGGGGCCACATCACTCCAACCTCTGCTTCCATCTTCACATCACCTTCTCTGTGTGTGAAAAACCTCACTCTGCAACCCTCTTACAAGGATACATGTAATTGCATTTAGGTCTCCCCCTGGATAATCCGGAATAATCTCACCATCTCAAAATTCTTGTTGTTGTTGTTTGGTTTTTTTGTGTTTTTTTTTTGAGGGCAGTGTCACTGGCCCTCATATGTGGGACCCAAACCAGGGCCGCTGGGTTCCCAAGCCAGCGCTTAACCAATGCGCCACTCGGCCGGCCCTTCAAAATTCTTAATCACATCTGTAAAGATTTTTAAAAAATTTTCATATTAGATAACATTCGTAGGTTCGAGAAATTAAGCATGGGTATCTTTTTGGGAAGGAACATTTTTTAGCCTACTATTATCTGCCTTCTGGCCCCCAAAGATTGACATCCGTCTCACATGCAAAATACATTCACCCCATTCCAATATTCCCCCAAATTTCAACCCATTAAAGCATCAACTCAAGTCCAAAATCTCATCTTATTTAAATATCAGCATCAGCTCGAAAGTCCCAAGTTTCATCATGTAAATCATTTAAATCAAGTATGGGTGCATCTCTGTATGATCCGTCCTAGGGCAAAATGCCTCTCCACCTAGGAACCGTGAAATTGTAAAGCAAGTTATCTGCTAATGTGTGCAATGGTGGGACAGGTGGTTATAGACATCTGCTTTCCAAAAAAGGAGAAAATGGAAACAAGAAATTCAGACATACTCGTAGTGTGGGGTCTCAGCTCCTCCACTTATTAGTACCATGACCTCAAGCAAGTTATTTTTAACCTTTCTAAGCTTTAGTTTCCTTTTTTTGGAAAATGAGGTAATAGTAGAGCTTATCTTAAGGTGTGTTGAGAGTGAATAAAGTAATGATATATAAAGTGCTTAGCACAATCCTTGATAAATGTGAGTTGTTGCTGATATTATTGCTATTATTTCTCTGTTACAGAGTGGTCTCTGGAGTTGACATCCTCCCACAAAGATAGTTTAAAGTCTGATAGTTTAAAGTCTGAGGCTAAAAATATATATATTTTTTAAAGGGAAATTCCTCCTGTGGCTCCAACCCTGGGTTATTCAAAGGTTGAAATCTCTGTGCTTTTCTCCAAGTTCTTCCTGTAAAGGAGTAAACAGGACTATTAAGTAAATTCAATTTTCATCCTCCTAGATCTCGCTAAAATGCATACTTTCCCCCACTTTGTCTTAGCTCTATGTGTGATAAAAAGAAAAAAAAGTCTTTAGGGAAGAAAAAGTTGCCAGTTTTCCAATTACTGAGCTTCTGCAAAGAAAGATGCCATAATTGCTCAAGGTGAAGGGAAAGAGATAAGAAAGCGAATTATCACGAGGATCGATGGTAGGAGCTTTCTGAAGGCCAGGGAATATTTTCCCATCTTACCTGTCAGCAGACATGATAAAACTGCACACTCACCAGAAGACACTTGTATGCAATCACTCTTGCATGAGGTTTCCTTCCCTACTTACACACACACACACACACACACACACACACACACACACACACAACTACAAAGAGTAACCTTTGTCATGGGGTTCCAGCCCAAGTAAAGGATGGGGACAAGTTGAAGGCCCAGAAAGTGGGAGTTGCCCTGCTAACAATGTGAGTGGTAAATCAAAATGGAACAAGAAAAATGGGGGGAGGAGAGGTGGTTATCTGGAATTGGATAGTTCTAATTAAGTGCTATTCCCCCACAACCTGTCTTTGATTACAGACTCAATCCTTAGAAGGCCAGATTTGGACAAGGTCAAGGCAAAAAGGCTTATGGACAATTGGCCCAGCACTGACTGCTGAATATCTTTTGGCTGATCTAGTGATTTTTTTCTTGATTAGTGAAGCTCACTTGCCGGGGGCCTTATGAGCACATGGGTATTTTGTCCACTGAGCCAGCGATGGAACTTCTTTCTGCAGTAGCCTTCTAGAGGTGCTTATTTTTTGGGGGGCCGGACGAGTGACTCAGTTAGTTAAGAGCTCGCTCAAAAGTGTGAGCTGAGCTCTGAGCAACAGCAGTTAGTTCGATGCCCAGCCCAAGCTGAGCTGCCACTGAGCTGCCAACAGGTGGCAGGATGGCTCAGCTGGAAAAAAGAAAAAGTTTAGAGGTGCTTATTTTTAACTCCCGTCACTGGCTTCGTGTGAAAAAACTTTTCCAGTTGGGTTAATGTTTGACTTGGTTTAGTTCTCATATAATGTTCACATTGAGTGATATATGATTATTTATTCAATAAACATTTACTGGCAGCATCTCTAGGCCAGATATCCATAAGGATGTATAATAGTAAACTAGGCAGATGCAGCCTCTACCTTCATTAACTTTATGATCTATCTGGGAAGAAGACTATTGGGCTACTGTGACAGAGTAGGATGAAGCTTATGTTAATTAATAACAAACAGTACACATTAACTGAATGGTTATTAATAATCAATTACAAAGTACATTACATGCATTAACTCGTTTAATCCCTGTGACAATTAGATATGGTACTATTATTAATAAATAGTAATTGAAGAAACTAAGGCACAGAGAAGATAAATAAGTTGCTCAAGATTACTACCTCATGGGTGGTAGATCTGGGCTATGAATCTAGGCAGTTTGGCCTCAGAGCTGGTGCCTTTGGTCATTATTCTGTAATTAAGGCAGTTCTAGGTACACAGAGTTGGGGATGGGGTTTTTAAACTGGTACAGGTATTACAGGTGTGACTTTGCTGAGTCCTAAGGCTGAGCAGGATTTAGTCTGGGAAAGGTAGCTATATGGAACATAAACACTTTTAGCTTCTGGTAATGCCTAGTCAACAGTTGCATAATCAAAGAGGAGGTTGTTTTTCTGCATAACAAAATGTCTGGTGCTAAAAGTTTCTAGCACTGATGCAGAGACTCTAGGAAATCTGGGTTCTAGTCAGTATCCTTTTCCTTTCTCCCAGTGGTGTACGGCAGGATGAGGTCTCACAACCAATTTCTGAGAAAACTAGGGAAGCACAGAGTTGAGAGCTTTTTTTTTTTTTCTTACATACCTGCAGGTAGGGAAAATCCTTCCAGTTGTCCAATAGTGACTTCCTTCTACAAATAATTAGCCAGAATTGGGTAACATGCCCACCTCTGGACCAGGTCTTGGGCCCATCTTCCCTGAACCAATGATTTTCAGGATTCTGTAGGCAAAAAGAAAAGAAAGAGTCAATTTGTGTAAGTAACCAACAGGGTCTGCCAGAGTATAGTGTTCTAGGCAGAGAATAGCATGTGCAAAGACTTAGCAGAAAACCAGAGCATGACAAAAATGAGGGGTGGGAAGAAGCTCAGTATATCCTAAGACAAGCTTGACTGATGGCAAGTGATGAGGTTGGAAAAGGATGGCGAGCCCCAAGCATGAAAGGCCATGCACACTGTCCTAAGTTTACACTTTGTACTAAAGACAAAGGGGAGTCAAGGAAGGATTTTAGACAGGGCCATGGCCTGTTTAGAAAGAGCATTCTGGCAGCTCTGTGAAAGATATTTGAGGGGAACAGGAAAGACCAGAGCCAGGGAAACGAGTTGGGAAGATGGTGCAGTGGTCCAGGTGAGAGATGGTATCCTGAGCTCTTGCAGAGGGAGATCGAGAGAGGTGGGCTGCCATATTTAGGAGGTAAAATCAAAGATGATGGTTGGATTTGGGATGTGGAGGCCCGAGGGGCACGATGAGAACTATTGAGGAATATTGTCTGCATTTCCACTACTAGAAACAGCACCGAGAAAAGACAAATGCTGAAGCCAATCCCTGGGATTCAAGTTTACTACAGTGAGTTGGCAATTGCTGTAGAAGGAAATCCATAAAGTCCACTTGTTTTTGAAAATTTGAATTTTATTTCTGTTATACATATACATAGATTACATCATGTAGCTCCACGGGCTTACTCTAAGAAGCTGCCACCCCTGACCCCAGTTGACCTCTCTAACATTGCTGTTCCATAGTGGCATCTATGTAATCTTTTAGCTATTTCTTCTGATATTTATCTCCATGCTTCCAACTAACAAGATGATTCTGCTACTTCTTGACTTCTAACTATGAAAGATAGGATTTAGCTTTCTACCCTGTTTCACCTCTTCCGTTTCCAACACACATGTACGTACAACCCTCTCCTCTGAGCCTCCCAATGTCATTATATTGTAACTTTAGGTTAAAACAATATTTAGTGTTTGCTTTATTATGGCTGTGTGACTATCACTCATAAATGAGACATGCAGAACATTGTGATTACATTTTTCTTGTACAACATTTTTAATAATAGATTGCTTAGTCTTGTGTTAATCTACAAGTAAACCATTATTTAACTCTCCACTAGGAATGCAAATAGTCTTTCAATAGACTCAAGCACATTAGCTTATCTAATAACGTCACTTTTTTTCTTGAACACATCCATTTGTGAGCTTTCAATCCTCCTTCTCCCATGTGGACTGACTGTTCTCTACTCCTGTGTATCAGTCAGCTATATCTGCATAACAAATCACCCTTAAATTAGTGAATAAAAACAGCAATCATTTATTTAGCTCACAATTCAGCACATCGGCATTCGGGGCTGAGCTCTGCTGGGTGGCCCTCCAGGTCTCAGCTTGACTCCCTCAGGCCTTTGCAGTTACTGCAGCTCTGCCTGTTAGGGGAAAGTGGCTGGCTGTTGGGTGGCAGGCCTCATGGTCTCTTCTTCTCCAGCAGGTTAGCCCAGACTTCTCGGTGGAGATAAGGATCCAAGAGAGTGAAAGGAAATATCCAAGGCCTCTCGAGGCTAGAATTGGAACTGGTTCACCATGATTTCTATCACACTTTACAGGCCAAACAAATCACAAGGTCAGCCCAGAAACCAGGGAACAGAAGTAGACTCCAAGTCTTGATGGAAGAATCTGAAAAGTCACTCTGCAAAGAACATGGACACAGGAAGGTAGGTCAGCAACTGAGGCTATCTATTCAAACCACCCACCAGCTACTGTCCTGGGATGTCCTTTCCCGGTCATCTTGGGAGTTCGTTTTTGACCCTATATTGGATCCCCTGTATGTCAGTCAACAAACCTCAGAAACCATGCCAGTTATTTTAACTGTGTACATGTAGGTTAAAGGGGGTGGCTTAGCTGGTGCTGGTATCTGCGGGGACACAGTAAAGCTCATTGTCCAAGTGTCGGGAAAATTGCAAACTGATTCTACTGTTGCTAAAAGAAAGAGCTGTTTCTGCCAGCGTGAAGACTTGCCAGTGTGATGCTCTCAGAAACTGCAAGACAGAAAACAAACAGGAAGGAAGAAGGAAGTTTCTTCTTCCTTTTCCAGCCCTCTAACCTCCCTCTAGCAAACCCCCTCCCCATTAGCAGAGCTTAACAGGGAGGCTGCTGGCTGAGGTGAAAGGGATTTTCAGTCTTGGCCTCAGCATCACACAGCAGAGGACAGAGGTGTGGGTTGTAGCTGCGAGACAATAAGCTACTAACTGGCATATCCTGTTTTGTGGTTTCTATGTTTTCCTTATTGCCTGTAATTTCCTAAGGAAAGAATGCTTGTAAAGTAAATTTGTTCAGATCTTTAATGTAAAAATTATCCTTAGCCTACCATCAACAATTATAATTTGGCCAAGTATGGCATTCAACTACGAAAATCATCCCCCCTTATTATTTTGAAGACACAGCTCCTTATCTTCTAGCATCTACTGTGGCCACTAAGTCTAATGCCGAATGGAATTCTGAACTTTGTATGTCACCTGTTGTTTGTTTGATCTTTTCTCTGTGGAGATTTTCCGGATTTTATCTTTATCCCTGGTATCCCGACTTTTCACAATGATTAGCTTCAGTTCTGTGTTTTCTTTTAAAATTCACTCTGCGAAGTACTCGGTGGGTCTTTTCAATCTGGAAACTCATTTCTTTAAGTTCCAGGAAATATTATTGAAATGTACTGAAGTCTTTGACAACTGCACTTCTTTTTTTCTCTGTCCTCTGTCTCTCTCTGGAACTATTATTAGTAATGAAACCATCTAATTTTCCCATTATTGTTTTCTTACTGTCAACTGTGTAATCCCCCTGGTTTCAGTGTGCCACGCCCACCTTCAGCAGTGCCTGGTACCCCTGGATAAGAATCTTTCTGGTTTTGCCTCTCCACAGAGTGCACCTCGATTCTGGGATATGGGAAGGCAGGAACTTGACATGATTGGGCAGGAGCAATGATACAGGCGGTCTGGATAGTGCCTCTTACACAGACTCTCATCCCATTCTTCTGTTTTTAGCTCCGCCTGTGCTCTGAAGTTCAGATGTACTTGGAGCCTTCAATTTCTGAATCTTTAGGGAACTATAGCCTCAACAGCTTCCTTTTTGGTGTCTCCCACTTCAGATCTGGCTTCCATCTTCTCTCATCTTCTCTGGTCCACTAAGTTGGTCTCACTTGCCCACCGGCTTCTATGTCTTTGACTCTACTGTTGACCTGTCAGCACCACTGCATAGCATCTCTATAAAAGACAACAGAGACATGATCATCTTAACTGGGAAAGATGATAAATGTGCATCAGAGTGGCGGTACATGGTTGGAGTCATGTTCCCCAGTGAATTATGGTATCCGTGACCTTGTTCAGTTCCCTCCCTCACTGAATCTGAGCTTGGCCATTGGATCTGTGACATGCTAAAGTGAGGCAAACAGAGGCTCATGCATTGGGTTTTTTTCTCTGGCTGCTAAGAACCCTGAGACCACCAGGTGAAGAAGCAAAGGCAAGCCACCTGGATGCTGAGAGACCACATGGAGGAGAAGCCAAACCAGCCCAGCAGAGCCCAGCCCTCGGTCATCCCAGCTACCTGCTGATGGCCAATGAGTGAGCTCGGTTAATACCAGCAGAAGCTCCACCCACCTGAGCCCAGCATAAATCACTGACTCACAAAACTGTGAGTAAATAAAATGATTTTTGTTCTAAGCAATTAAATTTTGGGGTGGTCTGTTATACAGGTGATAACTGATGCAGAGGTGTTACATTGAAGCTTTCTCTTCTGTTTCCTCTGCATGTACAGATCACACAGAACAAGGCTATGCTGGTTTTGTTCTATGTGTCATGATAAATTAACACTTCTTTTTATCCCTTTATTACCATTTTGGTGTGGTTTGTGGAAGGAGTAAAAGTAAACATGCAAATTCCATCCCATTTAACTGGAAATCTCTATTCATTTCTCTTTCGTTCATCCAAAAGGCATTTACTGAGCACTTAGTAGTCAGCAACAGCCCCAGGAACTTGTAATGCCCCTCTTGTTTCATCTTTGCAATGCTACTCTGCATAAAGCATTGGTTTCCCCCTCTAACAGATAAGCAACCAAGACTTGGCGAGGTTATGTGACTCGCACAATTAGTAAGAAGCATTGTTAGGATTTGTGCTCTGAGCTAAGTGTCCATAAAGCTCCAATAGGTCAAACACATTTTGTTGAACTAGGAAATAGGCAGTAGAGATGCAAAGCTTGGGATGGATGAAAGACCCATCACTGAGTAGACTTGACCTGACAGCTGATCAGATATGAGAGGTGAAGAAGAAACAGTGTCTGAGAATGCCACCTCCTGTTGATGGGCCTTTTCCCCAGAACTGCTATTGGACAGCACCACTGACCTAAAGGGACTGCAGAGGCACGGACATCTCAATTGGGGAAGATGGAAACCGCTTCTGAGGCACTCTCTTGGCTCTTTCTTCTTCTCTGCATCTTCAACTTGAGGCTCTGCTGAGCACGGTTGTCAGCACTGCTTATCGCCTGCTTTTATTGGAGATGATTGGTTGGTGCTACTTACAGGGCATTTTCCCAGGGTGAATGGTAGTTTCTGATTGTGTTCCTCGGTGGTGGGTGGGGAGCTAAGCCCTGTGAGGCTCAATATGGTTAATGGCTGTCGAATGGTTAAAACTCCAGGCATAGCTTGGGAAGTATTCCCAGAATGCTGCCAAAATGCCTTTTGCACTCTGTGTAAGGGAAATTAAGTGCCGAGAAAAGTGTGTTCAATTTAGATCCATCTGGTCTGGGTTGTTCTTTGCCTTCTTATTCTCTGGGAAAGAGAACAATTCAAAGATACTTTGCCATCACTTGAACCTGCTAGGAAGCGAGGGTGTTGCCGGCCCAGCATGTTGAAGAGCAGAGAGGAAAACTGCTCTAATGCTCACTGGGAGTGATCTCACCTCAGAGCTCATCATCCAGGGTGCTTGCTACCCAGGACACAGGGCTTGGCAGGAAAGAAAGAGTGTCTGGAAGAATGAGTAAGTGACCCTTGCAAGAAAATGGTCTTTTTACAGTACTTGCTGGCCAACATGTGGACACCTGGGTGAACAATGTCACTTAATTCAAATAAAACCCAAACCATACATTCTGGATTTTCCAAGTGGCCCCAACTTCCAATGCTCCTTCTCAGTATTAAATAATGTGTTTGGAGTAACTGGTTAGTGAATGTATAAACCACATGGGTTTATAATAAAAAGGTAAATCAAGGGTAAAGTACATCTTTTCAAAATAATTGTATTGAGTTGTGATTTACGTACTATAAAATCCACTCATTTTTGAAAGCATTATCACTTAAGAGTTTAATGAATTCATTGATTTTAGTAAACTTGCCAAGTTGTGCAACCATCATCACTATGCAGTTTCACATTTCTATGACCCTACAAAGCACCCTGGTGTGTTTGCAGGCAATTGCCATCCCCACTCTCAGCCCCAGGCAACCACTCATCTGCTTACTCTACAGATTTGTCTCTTCTAGAAATTTCACATAAATTGAATCATGCAATATATAGTTTTTTGTGTTCCTCTTTTTATGTTTAGCATAACCTTTCTTGAGGTTCATCCACATTGTGCTATGGATCATTAGTTTGTTTCTTTTTATTGCTGAATAGGATTCTGTTGTAGGACACCACATTTCTTCTTAAATCCATCACCAGTTGATGGACATTTTCATTGCTTCCATCTTTGGCTACTATGAATAGTGCTTCTGTGAACATTTCATTGTAAGTCTCTGTATGGATATCTGGTTCCTTGTCTCCTGGGCATATACTTAGAAGTGGAATTTACTGGGTTATTATTATTATTTTAATCAAGAGCTGTTCAGATTCCTTTGGCATTAATTCACTTTGGAAAATTGACACTGTTCGTGGTATCCGAGTCACTAACACAGCACTCCAGCACCCATGTGCTTTTGTAACTTTCACAGTCATGTACATTGAATCACATACATGGTTTTGTGTGTAGATGTGGGCTTCTGACTGCTTCATTATGCCTCTAGTTGGGTTGTACCCAAACATTTCCATATTGAAGTATATATTATTTCAAATACATTACTTTTTTTTTTTTAATTTAATTTTTTTTTTTTTTTGAGGGCAGTGTCACTGGCCCTCATATGTGGAACCCGAACCGGGGCCGCTGGTGTCCCAAGCCCGCGCTTAACCACTGCGCCACTCGGCAGGCCCTACATTACTTTCTTTTAACTTCTTATATAATATAATCTGAGAAAGATATTTTAATAATTTTTTTTAATTGCCTATCCAGGTAGCTTATTATTTATGAGTTTCATTTCAGGATAGTAAAGAGGGTATTATAAAATTTTATTTTTATTTTTTATGGAAAGGGAGCCTTGGGACAGATTGGGGATTTTTAGGGCCCTGATACCTGTGAATTTTAAATCCTTTACTCAGAAATGCTAAATTAGAAAGGCCATTAGTCATCCAGATGTGAAGCAAACAGAAAATGAAACCAACTGTCTTCACCAGTTGCTTTGATCATCAGATTGGGGCCTAGTTCTTTCAGGCCAGAACCAGAGGCAGTAAGGGAGATAAAGAAGCCCAAGAGAACAATCATGAACACGTACAGGAAGAGCTTCAGATTCTGTTACTCAGCCTGGGTTTCAGAGTGAATCAGAGGCGGGCCCAGCAGGCGGGTCCCATGCAGTCCAGACCCACATTCCACAAATGCAGAAAGGAGGCCTGGAAAACCGAGGCACTGACATGCCACACCACAGCCAACCAGCTCTGGGGAATCCGGGGAGCCTGATAATTAGATGTCTCTTCTATCAATCACACAGTCCTTAGTCATTTAGAGAAGAGACTGAGCCCTGCAAGGGGAGAGGCTGAGACTGAAAACAGAACTCGGTTTCTCTCCTTCCTTGTCCAAGCAGCTCTGACCCAAACTTTCCTCCCCACTCAATTAATCTTACCAACCTTCCCAGGTAAGAAGGTAGCACTTACCTCTTGTTACTCAGGCAAATGTGTTTGGGAGGTCTCTCCACCGCCACCCACTTCAAGTGGTTTTCTCAAAGTATGCCTGTGTTCCTTTACCTCCATGGAGGCCTGGAAGATAAAATCATCTTCATCCCGTTCAGTGCTTTTTCGCCCCTCCTTGCAGGGACTGGAGACAGTTGATTTGCCCCTTAATCTGGCTCTGCACCCCATCAGGCTCTTCCCCGTCTCCAGGCTCCTACACCATTTAAAGAAGAGAGGAACATTCATTCGAGCTGAAAGCCTGACCCTGGGGATCATGCCATGCAGGCAGGTGGCCCATGCATGGTCCTGGGACCCACTCTTGACTGCATACAAACTGGGTGTAGACAGGGAATCCCAAGGTTGGGCTCAGTACCCCCCTGGGGTTCTCACTGGAGGGTGGGGGGCAGTTGCCAGGGATCAATGTTCTGGGCTGTTTTGTCACCCCAGATGAATTCATCATTTAACCCTAGTTTTTAGGTTTGGGATGTTTTTTTTTTTTTTTTAAAAAAAACACTGCCCCAGACCTTGGCAATTTGTTTATGCAAATGCTAGTTATCTGTAAGGGAAGTATCATTTCAAAGAAGCCTCTGGTGCCCAGGGTGGTCCACTGAGCCATGAAGACTGGGGTGCACTCCTAGTACACGGTCCTGCCTGCCCCTCCACCCACATGGTGGCGGCCCAGGTGCCTGGATGGAGCTTGGCATTTCTTGCCCAGGTCTGGGCACTGACCTTTCTTCTATCCACAGCAAGCTCCAAAGCTGGTCTGAGGTTTTTCTCAGTGGTAAGCTCACCGGACACAGACATTCAGGTTTCTCTGTGCAGCCTCTGTGAGGATTGGGCTTTGGCCGGGGCCCTGCTTGATGGTAGCTTAGGGCTGGGCCTGCACTGTGGGCAGGAAGAGGAGGATTCTGGAGTGGCAAGCATCCATACAGCACAGGCTCTGACGTCAGGGCAGCCTGCCATAACGGCCGGGCCCGTACAATTTGTTGTCTCCCACTGCTCGCTACATTCCCAGAGTCATTTTCTTGTGTTTATGATGGAGGAATCACTGGCTGTGGAACAATTGCTGTGTTGCAAACAAAGCATTATGACTGGAGATGAGAGAAACACAAACAGCAGGCACTTTGAAACCTGGCTTCTTTTAGGGCTTCTGTAGCAAACTTCCCAGGTGTAGAGCCATTGGAGCTCCTGGAGCCCGCTGGAAAGCTGCTGGATTATAGACATTTACAAAGGAAAACGAAAAAAGAGCGGTCAGCCTGCTTTGGAGAAGAGGCGCACATCTCGCTGGGAAGCCAGGAGTGGATGCCTTGCAAGCAAATTGCAGTGCCTGAGTATCAAGGAAAGCTGAACTCAGGGCTTTAAAAAAAACGAAATGATCACACCCCTCCTTTTGAGAACGAGAGCAAGCAACGACAGAAGGGTTATTTTTAACTCAGTCATTTGCTCACTGCTGACTGGGCACATACTTTCCTTGTACCCAGGTAGATGTATAGAGACAGCAATTGATATGAGAGAAAGCTAGGCAGGACAGAAAGAGGTTATGACCATAGGCCTTGGAGTCAACCATTTGCATTTACATGTAACCCCTCAGCTTCTTACCTTTGTAAGCCTTCCATCCTCAGTTTCTCATGTGAAGCCTTCTAAAGCTGTTAAGAGGATTAAATGAGATCCATGGGAAGTGCTTAGAACAGGCCAGACATCTGATAAGTATCCCATCACACACTGGTGTTTATTAAGTGCTTGACCACCAGCGTTCACATGCAGCAGGTAACTTGTGAATTAGCTGAATGTTATAGCAGAGAGGTGGGACTTTGTCATTGTACACAGGCCCCCTTCATTGTGCACTACCATGAACAGGGTCGTTCTTTTTCGGTCGGGCCAAGCTCCACTTCAAGATATGCTTCTGTTCCATAAAATGTTAAATTGGGCAAGATCAAATGTATCACTGTGTCCAGATAACGCAACTTTTTAAGTGTACAATTCAATATTTGTTTATATATTTACAGAGTTTACCAACCATTGCCATAGTCTAATTTTACATCATTTCCACCCCATCGCCCCAAAACTGTACCCTTGAGCAGTCATTTCTCATTTTTTCCCTATCCCTTTTCCTTCCAGCCTTAGGCAATTACTAATGTACTTCCTGTCTCTATGGATTGGTCTACTCTGAACATTTTATAAAAATGGAATAATATGTGGTCTTTTGTGACTGGCTTCTTTCACTTAACTAATGTTTTCAAGGTTCATCATCAGTCAGTGGATATTTGGGTTGTTTCTACTTTTGGGCTATTATTGAATAATGCTGCTATGAATATCCATGTAAAAGTTTTGTGTGGACATATGTGTTCATTTCTCTTGGGTACCAGGAGTGGGACTGCTGGGTCATAGGGTAACTATGTTTATTTGCTGAGGAACTGCCAGATTATTTTTCAAAAGTGATTGCACTGTTTCACATTTACACAAGCAATGTCTGAGGGTTCTAATTTCTCCACATTTTCATCAACACTTCTCATTGTCTTTTTTATCACAGTCATTCTAATGGGTGTGAAGTGCTATCTGATTATGGTTTTGGATTGTATTTCCCTGAAGGATAATGATGTTGAACATCTTTTCAGGTGCGTATTGGCCATTTGCTTGTCTTCTCTGGAGAAATGTCTATTCAAATCTTTTGCCCATTTCTAATTTGGGTTGTTTGTCTTCCTGCTGTTGAGTTGTTAAGTGTTCTTTTTTTGCTTTTGTTTTTGTTTTGAAGGCAGTGTCACTGGCCCTCATATGTGGGATCCGAACTGGGGCCGCTGGTGTCCCAAGCCAGCGCTTAACCACCACGCCACTCGGCCCGGCCCGTAGGTGTTCTTTATAGATTCTGGATTCAAGTCTCTTATCTGATATGTAGAGTTGCAAATATTTTCTACCATTCTGTGGGTTTTCTTTTCACTTTTTTGATGGTGACCTTTGAAGCACGAAAGTTTTCAATTCTGATACAGTCCAACTTATAAATCATCTCTTTTACCACTTGTGCATTTTTATCATTTCTAAGAAATCATTGCTTAATCCAAGACCATGAAAATTTACTCCAGCATTTTCTTCTAAGAGTCTTATAGCTTTAGCTCTGTCTATTTCATTTAAACCAACAAGGAAACTATGACCCAATGAAGGTAGGAGTTGCTCCAAATTATATTGCTAATACATATCAGATAAGTAATTTTTTAAAGAACAGCTTAATTTTGTACAAAACCCAATTCATATTCACCTGGAAATGGAATCAATCTTTAATTTGAAGCTAATAATGATAAGAATAGATCCCATTTCTTGAACAATTAGTCTGGGTCAGGCACCATGCAACATGCATTCGTTCACTTTCTAATTCTCCAAGTCACATCATAAATAGGTACTATTAACACTCTTATTTTACAGCTGAGGAAATTTGTACTCAAATTTTTGAGTAACATGTCCAAATTCACACAGTTAATAAGAGGCAGAGCTGGATTTTCAACCCAGGGATCTCACTCTTCCTGTAGGGTGTCCTATTTGAAAAACTAATGATTATGGCTAAAACCCTAATGAAGGGTTTCTGACAGACAAGATAGGAACCTGCTAATGACATAAACTGGGCCCCAACTGTCATGCTCATTCCTTGTCACATCTGTTGGTAATTTCTTTTGGTGGGGCTTGGTTGATTTGTAGTGGCGAGAACCCAGCCACACGGCATCTGGGTTGCAATGAAGTCCTGATTCCTTTTCTTTAAATCCAATTTTCCACTTGGTTTGGCTAGGGCAGGAGGAGGTCAAATTCCGTGGCAGAGGTCAGTCCTATAAGGTGTTTGTCTCTATTTACATAATGCATTGGAACATTTTGAGGGGGGAAAATCCATCTTCACTGACATTAGCCTTGGGAACTATCTCCGGATGGGAGACGAGAAATCCCAAGCTTGGATTTCAGTGTTAGCCACATCCAAAGGTCTAAGTTTGCCATTTCAATCAGGCATATTTATTTACATGTAGAAATTCCCAGTGGGAAGCTGAAGAACACAACTTAGGAGTGGTCCCCAAGTGGGAAATTGAACACTACACTGAGCTCCTTTTATTTCCATTTAATTCACCCTCGGTATCATTACCATTATTTTGTTAATCATTTCACTAGCAATGATGTAACTTGGGACCAAGGTAATTGCAGCCAAATGGGGAAGATGCTTATCTGCAGCATATAGTTAGCAAAGGCTTTCATTCACTTTTTTTTAGGGGTATTAGTTCTTTCCTTTAGTCATGGAGCATAGAGCTGCCTTGAGATGCTGAAGATATTAGGAGTTCCCTGCAGCTTAATGAACTCTACACTGGGTTGAAGGGAGGTTTCTGTAATTTTCAGCTCTCCGCTGCTTGAAACTGTATGCCACTGCACAGGGAAGTGGTTCCCTAAGGTTCTAACAAGCCCACATGTAACAGACCATGCCTGCCCGATGGTCTGAACAATATGGAGTAAATGATCAGGACTTTGCACTCAGAGACCTCACTCTCCTATTAGATAGCGGTATGACTTTGGTCAAGTTATTTATGCTCTCTGAGTCTCTATTTTCTTATTTATTCAGAAAAAGGTAATACTACTTAGCTCATAAATAACAATTTAGGGGCAGTGAATGAGGTAAGGTGGGTACAAGGCTCAGGGCACCCCTTTGGCCCATAATAGGAATTCAATAAATACTGTTTCTTTCCTGAAAAAGTGCAGGTGTGAAGGACCGTCCTGCTAAATCTCAGGGTTGTTTGGGAGCCAAGTGCAAGGAAAGTTTTGAGGAACTAGTGACTGAATGTGAGCTACCTTTTGGTTGCCAAGAATGAAGACCTTGGAGGGGCTATAAAGGTGTTCCTGATGGGACTCAGTCACCATGTCACCTTGAGACTGCAAGGATTGTCTATGTTTGAAAGCTACAGACCCCATGGGATGTAGCCCTGCCTGCCTCTGCACCTCACCCTGTGCCTCTCCCTGCCCTCACTTAGCCCATTACTCTCACTGTCCTCTTCCATTTCCACTGATGTGCTAGACAGTTCCTCCTTCCTCAGGGCCTTTCCATGGGCTGCTCCTTCTGCCCGATCGACTCTCTCCTCTGACCCCTTATACTTGGCTGAAGCCTCCTAATCCCCTAGGTCTTGGCTTCTTTGTCATTTTCTTTGTCATGTCCTCATTGGATATGACCCTGAGAAGCTCTCACGGATTACCTGTGCTTCTCTACACAGCACAGGTTGGTTTGTAGCAAATGGGCTTCTGTTTGTGTGGGATTTTTAATTTAAAAAATCTCCCACCAGCAGAGTTAGTTTGTCGGTTTTTGAAGCCTGGGTCTGGGAGTATTTTGTTTACACCATCTCGTTAGGAGGTGCTCAGTAATACTTGTTAAATGAATAAAAGAAGAAACCCTTGTGGGGAAATGAATAGGGGGGTGCCTGTCGAACTCTCACAGTCTTGAGTTAAGACTTTTGAGCAAAGACTGAAAGATGAAAGTATTAATATAAGCTGACACAGTGTGCTTTCTATCTGTCAAGAGCTCCTCTAAGTACTTCTAGGCATTAACTTATTCAATCTTCATAATAACCCTATTATTACTATCATTCCCATTGTAAAGATGAGGAAACTGATGCATAAACAAGTCATTCCCAGGTAATAAGTGGCAGAGCTCTGACTTGATCTAAACACTAGCTCCAGAATGAATACTCTTAGCCACTACATATACTTTTCACACTCATTCCTCTCATTTCTCCTCCCCTACAATATGCTTTGCTTTTCTAACCCTCCCCCTACCCACCACACCCACACAGGTTTGGGGCCTCAGGGTCCAGGTGAAATAGCACTTCCTCCGGGAGACCTTCTGACTCCCACCTAAGCTCAAGCCCCAGGACATCAACACTCACAGCTTCCTGAATTTTGTATTCACAAATTCTGAGTGGTTATTTCCTCAATTGCAATTCACATTTTTTGTATCTCTGGACCTTTTGTAGCAACTAGCATGAGGTTCAGCATATAGCAAGTGCTCAAAAGCTTGATTATAATGGAATGCTCCAGTGTCATCAGAAGCTGGCTATTAATAATACCCATGTTTGACGATATCTCATTACATGTCAAATATGCATAAGTTTGACCCAGCTCTCCTACTCTAGACATTTATCCTAAAGAGATAATCATGCAAGTACAAAATGATGCTGACGCAAGGATTGTTGATAATGGGAAGAAATTAAGAACAACCTAAGATGGTGAACATTAGGGGACTAGTTAAATAAATGGCGTTTTTTTTTGACATAATAGAATCCTATACAGCCCCTACAAAGGATAATATAAGATTTACAGATGATGATATAGAACCTCATCCATGCTATATTGGTGTTAAGAAAAAAAAAAAAAAAAAGCAAAAAAAAAAGCAGAAGACTAATGGCTCACTTTCCTGAGACCTTACTGTCAGGCACCACACAAAACACTTTTACATTCATTAGCTCATGCGGTCCTCGCAATAGTCCCATGGAATAGGTTCGTTCTGTTATAATCCCCGATTTACAGACAAGTAAATTATCTCCAGATCTTATCATCTATATTACACTGTCTTCGTAATCCTGTTATATAATGTTGCATAAACACTATGACAGAGACTACCAGGTGCTGGATAGCCATTTCTCCCTTCTTTCATGGTAATAGAATTTTGGGCTAGGTACATGGCTGCCCGAATAAGGACTACATTTCCCAACGCCCCTTGCAGCTGGGTATGTCCATGTCACTTAGTTCAAACCAATGGGATATAAGCAGAAATATTGTGCATTCCTTTGGCGCCTCTCTCTCTCTCTCTCTCAGTCGTTGTTTCTTTTTTGTTCCTCCTCTCTGTGTTTTCTAGAATGCAGATGCTGTCCTTTAGACCATGAGGTGAGGGCCATATACAATATATCGCCAAAATGGAACGAGCCTGGGTGACTGATACCCGTGAGAGCCTTGCCAGTCTCAAACCACCCACCCAGACTTCCATGTGAGAGACAAATGAGCTGCTGTTGTGTTTACATCGTTGGTGTTCTGCTTGTCATTTGTAGCTGAACGTAGCTTAACACACGCACACACGTGGGTGTGGACATACACAGAGAAGCTCCTGCAAGGATGTTCTTCTTCATAGTGTTAACAGTGGTTGCCTCAGGGCTGCAGGATTTGTCGTGATTTTTATGTTATTCTGAGAACATGTGCCGCTTTTTACAAAAAGCAGTAAACCAAAAGAAAACTATCATCATCCCCTCCACCCTCTGCCCTACAGTTTTAATTCAGTGGTCAAATTCTCACGTGCCCTCAGCTCACGCACAGCACTGTGCCTCCGGATGACTGCGCACTCTGGCTCTCTTGGGTGCACTTCCCGCCTGCCTGACACTGAGGCTCATGATTACATCTGCAGAAATGCATCTGTACCACACCGTCATGTTGAGAGGGTGAGGGGAGATTAGCTCCATGCCTTCCTCCTCCCTGGGAGGGGAGGAAAACCAGAAAATCAAGCCAGTTAGGGTTTCCGGAGAGAAGACGGATGGAAATATACCTGTAAGTCGTTTATTTCTTCGATAACTATTGATGGAGGACCCATAGGCTCCAAGCTCTCTTTTGGTGTGGAGATATAGCTGTAAACAAGGAGCCTTTGTTGTCATGAAGCATACAGCTGAGAGGAAGGGACAAACAACCCACAAGTGTGTACTTAAGGGCCTCGGTGTTGCCTTGCTTTGTGGAGCTGGTCTGTGCCTGAACCCACTCCTTGGAAGATCTCAATGTCTCATTGCCTCATTCCTTCACTTGTCAAACATTTTCTGAGTGCCTACAAGCGCAAGGCTATAAACTGGAAATTTAAAGGCAAGCAAGACAGTCTGTTTTCAAGATTTGGCCAGACTGATGGGCATGTCTGCACTAAGAACAATGAAATTATGTTATTATTGTTATTAGTAAACAACATCTAATATTTTTTGGACATGAATTATGTGCTAAGTCCTTAGAGATAAATCATTTCACTTAACCTCACAAAAACCCTTTTGCAGTAGGTGTTATTATTGATCTCTACCATACAGATAAGGAAACTGAGGCAGCACATTACTTCCTCAAGGTCATAAGCTTGTACATATTGGAGCCATGCTGCCTCCCTTTAAGGGGGTCACTCGGCAGCCTGGCCCTGGGGAGGACCATGCATCTCCCCCAAGCCTTTTAGACGTCTGATCCCTAGTGCCAATTGTAATTGACCTTTCTCCCAATCAGAGGCTTCTTGTATTAACTTGTTTACAAATTATAATGGATACATCAGGAAAAGATTTAGTCATCTTCCTCAGAATCTCAAACGCTGGACTCAGGCCTGGCTCTGTCACTCAGCTACAGAGTGGGGAGTTGTGTTAGTATTACATATCACATTCTCTGTTTGTGCCTCAGTTTCCTCCTTTGTAAAATGAAATGATTAGATGACAGTATCTGTAAGATAGCTTCTGGATCTGCAACTTACTGATATTAAAGATAATTCAATAAGTGGGTCCAAAATAGCTGAAGATGGACATAAAGGTCCTTTTAAACAAGATACAGAAAGCAAAACCCCTAAAAGCAAAAGGCTGATAAATTTGACAATGTCCAAATTAAAAACATCTCCATCCTAAAAGACACCATAAATAAAGTTAAAATAAAAACACCTGGGGGAAAATATTTGCAAAACACACAGAGACAAAAGATTCCTGTGTAGGGCCGGCCGAGTGGCGCATTGGTTAAGCGCTGGTTTTGGGATGCCAGCGGCCCCGGTTCGGATCCCACATGAGGGCCAGTGACACTGCCCTCTACAGCCAACAACAGCTCCACCTGGAGCTGGGCTGTGCGAGCCCCGGTGATGGTGTGGGCTGCAGTCCCTGCTGCAGTGGGCTGCCATAGGCTACAGTGAGTGGCCCGCAGCCAGCGTGAGCGGCTGGCAGCCAAGCGTGAGCTGCTAATAGCCGCGGTGAGCGACATCCAGAGGCCAGCGATCGGAAGAGCACAATGACGATACCAACAGTGAAGCAACATCCTCCGCAACTAAACTGAAGAACAAAAAGACAGCAACTTGTCTGTTCCCCTTCCCCGATTCCCCAACGCTGTTCCCCTCTGCCAATTCCCCAATAAAAAAAAATCTTTAAAAAAAAAAAAAAAAAAAAAAAAAAAAAGATTCCTGTGTAGACTACATAAGGAACTTCTTAAATCCATAAGAAAAAGTTAACCCAAAGGAAAGGTGAGCCAATCATGATGAGGCAATTCATGGCAAAGAAAAATAAATGGACAACAAAAATATAACAACATGCTCAAATTTACTAGTAATGAAGGAAATGAAGATTAAAACATGAATCAAAACTGTTTTTTTGGACCAGCCAAGTGGCACGTTGGTTAAGAGCTGGCTTGGGACGCCAGCTCTGAGCAGCAGGGCCCCGATTCAGATCCCACATGAGGGCCAGTGACGCTGCATCCTCTACAGCTAAGAAGGTCAACAACAGCTCAACCTGGAGCTGGGCTCCCATGAGTCGCTGGCATCGGCATAGGCTGCAGCCCCTGCTGCAGTGGGCTGCTATAAGCTACCATGAGTGGCCGGCAGCTGGTGTGATCTGCCAAGAGCCACCGTAAGTGGCTGTCCAGAGGCCGGCGACCGATCTGCCTCATCCGGGAAGAGTGCAATGACAATACCAACATGGGCCAGTGAAGCAATGTCCTCCACTAGACTGAAGAACAAAAGGACAGCAACTTGTCTGTTCCCCTTCCCTGATTCCCCAACGCTGTTCCCCTCCCCCAATTCCCCAATTAAAAACAAACAAACAAAAACAAAACAAAACTGTTTTTTTCACCCACTAGACTGGTAACACATAAATATTTGGTATTACAAATTATAGGCACATATATAAGGAAGAATTGACCCTGATGGTGAGAATAGGAGAGCAATTTGGCAATGTCTGTTAAAACGTAAAACATTCAAATACTGAACTCAGCGCGTCTCTTTCTCACTATGTCCCTTAGAGAAGCACCCACATCTGCATACAGGAAAGCACATACAAGATTGTTTACTCCAGCATTGTTTGTCAACACTGAAAAGCAAAGCAAAGCAAAGCTGGAAGGAGAGGAAGCAGTTTAATGGCTGTGTACACGAACCTCATTAGTTTTACGTTATACAATAATATGCAGAAAATTAAGAGTGTGGTGGAGTTATGTACTGACATGGAAAAATCCATAGGATATACCAATGAGTGACAAGTAAGTTGTGGAACAATACACAGGATGATACCATCACAGGAAATAATAGCCAATTGTTCACATAAAAACTACAGAAGAGAGAGTCTGGAAACAGAGGCCAAATTGACAGCATAAATTAGTTCTGGGGAAAGGAAGAGAAGAAATAGTGTTGAGGAGGCCTTATCTATACTGTTTAGGTTTGTTTTGAAGGGTAATATATTCATGCATTACCTGTGTCACTTGAAAGATTGTTTTTTAAAGTATTAAAACATGTTAGGGGCTGAGAGTTGGCAGGTTTCCCTTTTTCCAACCTCCAAGGAAGAGAATTCCTGTGCCATAAATGATAGGTTGATCCCAAACCCTCCCCCCACTCTGCCCCCACCCCCAGCATAGCCCCCGTCTGGTTCTGCACTGACACTGTTCTCTGAATCCCACCCGTCTCAGAGGCCAGGCACTCTTCTTCTCCCTTCAAAGATTCCATTAGAGTCGTTTACAGTGCTTTGACGTTTGTTCACCCTGAGCTAACTGCAGGGCGATTCTATGATTACAGTGGTGTTTATTGAAAATTTTTTTTCAATAAAAAGAAAGGTTGAACATGTAATGTTAACATTCAACCTGGTGTAAAAACATTTCAAAGACTTCAGAAATTGATTTCTGTGGTGAGCAACCTAGAAGACATTTGTTAGAGGTTGCTCATGTTTTGTTTTACGGGTTGTTGTATGGGTGCTAATTTAGAGCAGTGGTTCTCTAAGTATGGCCCTCAGATCAGCAGCAGCAGCACCTGTGGACTTGCCAGACATTCTGGGGCCCAACCCCAGACCCGCGGAATCAGGAACTTGGCAGGTAAGGCCCAGCAGTCAGTGTATTAACAAGCCCACCAAATGACTCAGGGGCACACTCAAGTTTGAGAACCTCCGATTTACATGACTAAATATAAATTGCCTCTCGGAAAGCTGATCTACGCATTTACAAAGTAACAACCTGAACTAAACTCTGTTTACATGCCTATTCATCCTTCAGATGTCAGCTGAATCATCACTTTCTCAGGGAATATTTTTTTGGTTCTCTACATTTTCCATAACCCCATGTACCTGTTCCTTTTGTATATACCACAAGTGTATCTACACCTATGTGTGTAATCATCTGCTTAGGATTTGCTCCCCCCCCCCACCACCACCACCACGCACCATAATCTGCTTCAGTGTATACCACTGAACCCAGGTCTGGGTTCCGTAAACATTGGAGACTGGATGAGCGAATGAACTAATCCTGCCTACAGAGTTTTCCTCCTGACTTTTCAACACATTTTCCACAATTCGATAATGAAGCTTTCTTCAAGATCATCACTACTTTTTCCAGATGTGAAACCTTGGTGGCCTTTTAAACCTGTCGCCTTCATTCATCAGCCAGTGGCCAAGTCCTGTGGATTCTTCCATTGGGCTGTCTCCCCTGTCTGACTGGGCACTCCCACAGCCAGCCCTAAGCCAAGCTCTCCTCAGGGCACTCTCAGGTGAGGTGAGCACTCCCTCAGCCAACTCCAATCTCTCCCCAGACCACCTGATCAATTTCACTTAAATCCTGTGTTCACTAAACTTGTAGATTGCAACTATTGGTATCTGATTGGCATTTCACAATTTTCAAAGTGCTTTTACTTACATTAAAATAGTAGCAAAGATTTAATGGTAGCTTACCTGCCAGGCCCTGAAATGATTCCCATGATGATGAAGGCGGTATTTATCACTTATTTTATGTTTTCATGGAAGGATAAAGCCAGGGTTAGAGGAGACTAAATAACTGGTGCACGATTACTCAGCTAAGTGCATTCTGATGTCTCATTCCGATTCTGTGACCTGTCCTCTATGCTCTGATGTCCTCCACCTATCCTTTATCCACAGTCCCTCAAACCCCAGCTGTAAGAGCTTGGATTCCATATCTGATGTCTCCTTGTCGCTCATCCATGTCACTGCTGCTCAAAGCTATGCAATGATATAAGCCTGACACTGGGGAGACAATGGGCTTTGGACACAGACCTGAGTTCAAATCCAAGCTGTGTGATCTACAACCAATTACTTATCCTCTCTGAACTTCAGGTTTTTTTCCATAAAATAAAGTTAAAATTATGACCTCATAGATTGCAAAGAGGACTAAATGAGTTAGTTCACTTACCAGAGTACTCCGAGTAAGCATTAATCAATGCTAACTATTAGTATGTCTATTTCTAGCTATTTATACATTAAAGCTGAACTCCACCCCCCTTTTGAGGCTGCATGTAATCTGGGCTCCTCTTTTCTTCTCTAACTGCATTTTTCTTTATTCTAAAAAGAATTGTCTTTGTATCCTTGCAGTACAAATCATAATCATTACCATATTTCCAATAACAAAAAATATGGATGTTCTTTGAAAAATAAAATCAAATACACAAAATTACAGGGAAATTTTCCTAATTCCACTTTCTTATATCTGTGTGTAAATTTATGTGTGTAATGGTACCTAGATAGGATGTGTTCTGAAATTTGCTTTCTTTCACTTAGCAATATTAAATAGACATCTTTGCATGTCAGTAAATATGTCATATCATTTATAACAGCTGCATAGTATGGTAGCACATATTATATGTTCTATTGATATATTAGCTACTGCATAACAAATCACCCCCAACTCAGTAGCTTAATATGCATTTTATAAATATTATATATAATGTGTACATTCTATATACAGTATACATGTTCTATATACATTTCATATAAGGATATATAGATGGATATACATCCCGTGTCTGCAGTTTGGTTGGAGTTTGTCTGACCTGGGCTGGCCTCAGCTTCAGTGTTGCTTCAGTTTACAGCTGCTCTGTCAATAGGCAGGCAAGGGTGGCTCTCCCCTGTGTGTCTCTCCTACTTTCTGGGGCCAAGGGGCCACCTGGGGCATGCTGTGGACAATAAGAAGTGCTGAGGAAAAGCAGAAACACTCAAGGCCTTAACATTTAGGCTTAATGTCCCTTCTGCCCACATACCCATTGGCCAAAACACACCACATGGCCAAGTCCAAAGTTGAGGAATGGGGAAACAGACTTTGCTTATGATGAAGACATGTGCGTGCAGATTGGGGTGAGACCAACAATTCATTCTACCACATAGATAATTCCGATTTTTTACTGTCATGAACTATTTTAAACCTCCTTAAACATACACTTTTGTTCACTTTTCCAATTTTATCTTCTTGTGGTACATTTCTAAATGTCAAATTGCTCTGTCAAAGGGTATATGCATTTCAAATACTGGTGCATATTGTCTAACAGTTTCCCAAAAAGATTGTATACTCCTAATAATAGTGTAAGAGAGTGCTGGTTTCCTCACACTTTGCTACTACTAGATTTTGGTAATTAAAAAAAAAAAATTTTGCCCTGATAGAAGAAATGTATCTTAATTTTATTACGTCTTTGATTATTAGTGAGGTCAGAAATATTTTTTATGTTTGCTGGTCTTTTATAAATTTTTTGAATGACCTCTTCATGCCCTTTACCTAATCTCACTCTTTTTCAATTCAGATTTTCACAATACTAGGATGAAGTCCCAGCTACCTCCTCTTAACCTAACTCTTGTGGAGTTCTATGTGCTGTCACCTCGCCACCATCCCCTTTACTGAGGCGGAATGCAATTAGCTAAATTGGCAAGAAGACAAAGCATTGAAGGGGTTGGTGTACTTCACTTGTCTGGGGAAAAACCATGGATGTGAGACAGCTATGCAAGGTCAGAAGCTGGAGCCGATCTTCTGTGAAGGGTGACACTCCTGCACCCGACAATGCTGACTCAGAAGGAAGAGGCCTACTGCAAAACCACTGCTATTATTTTTTTTTAACAGTACAGAGGTCCTTTTTTTACACTTATCCTGCCATGAATCCATAGGGAACGGGTTCCAGCAGCTCAGGGTCCCTTCCACTGGTTCTCACAAAGTGTACTTCTCTGGGTGGGGTAGGCTGGTGCTTCAGTTGAACCCAGGTATCTTTTTCTTGGGCTTTTTTCATCATTTTCCTTCATGCATTTCAGGAAGCTATCTCGGCTCTTAGAGTGCTTCATATGCTCAATATGTACATTAGTTCTCTTGGTAAGAATCTTGCCCTTAACTTGTTTACAATGCCAACCACATGGTGGGTAACACTGTAGACCCTTCCACTTGTGCCATGGTAACATCGTGAGGCATTCCTTTCTGAAGAGCGCCCATTCCCTTGATGTCTACAATATCACCTTTCTTATGGATTCATGTGTATGTGGCCAACCGAACAACTCCATGTTTTCTCACTCCATGTTTCTAGAGAACATGGAGCGAGACCTCTCCTCTTTCCCTTTGTGTCGGTCATTTTGGCAAATGACTGGAAGATGGCAGTTCCAGGTGAAAAGTCACTGTCAATTTTTTGATGGCAAGAGAAAATACCTCTGTAACCAATGCCATGGATATTGAAATGGTTTCTAGTTATGGGCATTTTTATTTAAATGTACACACATCTAAAATCACAATCCCAGGCTGGCCAAGTGGCGAGGTGGTTAAGCGTTGGCTTGGGAAGTCAGCAACCCTGGTTTGGTCCCACATATGAGGGCCAGTGACACTGCCCTCCAAAAAAAATAAATAAATAAAAAATAAATAAAATCATAATCCCATTTGGGAGGTTCTGGGCAGAGATAGGAAGATCCTAAGTCCTTCTAGTGTGGTTCGAGATGCTTTGCACTCGGGAAAGAATGTCAGGAGACCCTGCCTTCCCAGCCCTTGGCCTTCTTCCGTATCGCCTGACTGGGGCCCTGGGAGCCAGGGACACTGGAATGGCTGGACTGGAGGCCGAAAAATAAGGGGATACCAACAACAAAAATAATAGCATATACTGGTATCCCTCTTTTCAGGTGCCTGGTATTGTTCTAAGCCCTTTACCGATATGTTAATTCATTTAAGTCTTACAACAATCATATTATTATTTCTATTTTATAGCTGAGGAAATTAGACTGGTAGGGGATACTTGCACAAAGATCCACAACTAGTAAATGGTGGTGCCAGGATTCAAACTCAGGTGACCTGGTCCAGAGGTGGTGCTTTAATCATTTTGCTAGGATTTCCCCAAATGCACAGAATGTCCCTAAGTGGATTATAAGCAACACTGAGGAACCTGAATGATGATATTACATAGAAAAGGAAATTGTGGGTTGAGGTTAATAGGTTTCTTTACCTCAGCACTTCTTATGGCCTATAACATGCCAATCTAAATGGTAGGTTTTAAAGAAGCAAATTAACAATGCACTTCCCAAACATATTTGACCCTTTAGAATCTTGTTTAAAGAAAAGATTTTAAAGAATTTGCATTCCATAGACCATGTACTGTTAAACACTAATATAGAGGGCTTTTGAGTCAGACATAATGAGTCAGACATAAATACAAAGGCACAATGGAACTGGCTTGCATCAGCTCCTGAGAGCCAATGGTTAAATGCTCAGAGATTGTGAAAGCCAGTTGTTAAATCAGCCATTATTAAATGTTAAATTACATAACCTTACAATCAAATAAATCATATTACAAAGGTAATGGATACTCAAAAGTTACTTATTTTACTACATTTCACTATAACCTACATTCTTAATGTTATTTATGTCTGTATTGTTTGTGTCATTGTGTATGTATGGTGGAAATATTTGTGTGCTCTTGAGTATCTCCTAACTCCACGTTCGGTGATGTCATGAGCTTGAAATCAGCCATGGTAAGAGTATTTAACCACCAAAATTGGCAAAGACTCTGAATCAAGGTTCTTTTGAGGGGAGGAGGTTTGTTTCTGGAAAACTCAATGTTAAACATTTACCAGCACACCACTGGAGGCACATATGCTTAAAACACTGATGTCATTGTGTGATTTTGGGAAAACGACTATTTCAAACTTTGGTCTATTTCTTAATACTGTTGTGAGGGTTACAAAAACTAGACTGGAGTAAAGCAGTGGTTCCTATAAATTCCTGAATGCTACTCAAGACCTATAGCATGAGAATCTCCTTGGATGATGCCGAGAGATCTGTGCTTTAAACAAAGCTCCCCAAGACACATAGGTCTGCATTTGGGAACAAGTGGTTAAAGTCACCAGGAGAAAGGAATAGATTCCTGGACTAACAAGCTATGAAAGTTGTATTTCTCTTCTGACTTCAGTGTAAACAGGAAGCACAAAATGAAGACTTCTCTTTCCCAAGTGTGACTTGTTACAGGGCTGAGGCAGAATAGGATCCCCTCTCCCCCACCAGAGCTATTCTGTGTCTCTGATCCTCTATAGATAACCAAGATTGGACCCTTTCTCTAGGCTATCCAAAGGATGTGGAAATCAGTTATGAAATCACACTTCATAATAACCTTTACTCATGAGTTTTACCTGTCTTGCATCCAAATCTTGGCAGCAAGGCGTAGACACCAGTCCCACTGCGGGTTGTGGTAATCTTCTTGTTCATCATTCATACCTGAACAGGGCCAGCAGCCAAGGCTGATAATCCCCAAGCCAGACACCCCAGACCCTACTCCACTGCTCTTCCCAGCCTCAACTCAGCTATCAGAGTCAGATGGGCACTAGTTTTGATTTGATTTAAAATGTTTTATTTTTAATTGTCTAGGCTAAATGTGTATGTATAGGTTGCTTTTTTTTTTTAAAGTTTGTGAACTTGTTGCAACAATGTTGCTAATTTTTGATATCAGAGGGATTATTCATTATGAATTTGGACCAACCAACTGGACAAACCAAGTATATTATTTGGAAGTGCTGAAAAGGCTGCATGAAAAAGTTAGATGACCTGAACTTTGCACCAACAATTCATGTCTCTTGCATCACGACAATGCACCAGCTCACACGGCACTGTCTGTGAGGGAGTTTTTAGCCAGTAAACAAATAACTGTGTTGAAACACCCTCCCTACTCACCTGATCTGCCCCCCAGTGACTTCTTTCTTTACCCGAAGATAAAGGAAATATTGAAAGAAAGACGTTTTGATGACATTCAGGACATCAAGGTTAATATGATGACAGCTCTAATGGCCATTCTAGAAAAAGTTCCAAAATTAGTTTGAAGGGTGGACTAGGTGCTGGCGTTGGTGCATAGCTTCCCAAGGGGAGTACTTCGAAGGCGTCTGTAGTGATATTCAGCAATGAGGTATGTAGCACTTTTTCTAGGATGAGTTCACGAACTTGTCACACCTTGTACATATATAGTTATAAAATCAGAGTATAATTGCCCTTCTTAAAAAATAAACAAACAGTCCTCTTTAACCCATCTCCTCTCCAGAAATCGACGTTTTAATTTGTTAACCAATTTAAGTTTTCTCATGGTCACTTTTACATCCCTAAATATTTATGTTTATTTTCTATTGACACTAGATTGTGTTTCAAGTTCTCACTTGGTAAGAACAATTTTAGAGTTCCTACTTTCTTCTCCGCTTTTCTGCGCCCACCTTTTCACCCTCCCAGCTAATGTCTGCTGTCTTTCTATATTATTAAGGCTAAATAGGCTTCTGTGAGATGCAATTTGCCTAACCATGCCTGAGATTTTGTAAGTGGCTACTGTGATCTTCCTGGCTCAGCATATTCAGGATTGTCATCAGATGTTGGTCACATAAAATGGCAGGAAACAGAGAACATAATTTTGAATCCCTCAGCTACCTTTTTGTCTATTTAAGGAAAAAATAGGTTTCTTTCTTTTTATCAAAGGAGTTGTCTCATTAAACCAAACACGATAGAACAGCATGAGGATGGGGCAGAGGAAGGTGTAAGGGGAAGAAATCCTATTAGGGTTCCCAGCAGGAGGGTCACTGGAGACACACACTAATGAAAGAAAGACCTGCGGCTTCATTCACATTCCTGTGGTCTCAGCTCCAGTTCTAAAGGGTGTGTGTGTGTGGGGGGGGGGGAGAGGGGAGGTAGTGGGGGCGGAGAGGGGGAGGGAGGGGGGGAAGATGCTGTTTGTTTTCAGAAAACATTCCAAAGGCACTCAAACCACATGAAAGGTTCTGTTCTTTCAAAACGCTTCAGGATGGAGAGGAGGATTAAAAAATTAATCCAGTTAAAAAAAAAAGCCTTGCTGTTACTATAATTATAAAACTATTATCTATAAGGTTTTAAAAAGCTATCTGATCAAGATTTCTCATTAGCTAAAATATTCCTAATTATTATTAGTTTATGTAGTTGTATAATGAAGAGATGTTTGGAATCACTTATAATTTTGTCCTTGGTCCTTTAATTATTAATTCATAAATAAAGAAAATATTAAAACATAAATTTGTTATTTTTAAGGAAGTTTAGTATATCTATGCAAACAATTTTCACACACCAAAAAATGCAGAATTACCCTTTGCAAATTCTAATATATACCAGATTGTCTACTTTTTGGAAAAGATCAACATGTAAGACAATTAAAAACTATTTAAATGTGTATATCTTGACTAAATGACCCACCCATATGCAAACCCAGGGTTTTTCTGTGGGGTCAGAACCATCTGATAGTCTTGGGCTCTGAAATTTTCAAACATCACAGTGGATGAGAAAAAAGAAACATTTAAACATGTACTAATGAAACACAAGAGGTTTCCTAATTCAAACAGCAAAATAATTGATAATAAAACAAGTTATTAAAGAGCAGAAACTGCCATAGTACCATTGGTTAATTATAGCAAACCACCAATCTAGATTATTGGTCAACAGGTGCGGCATTCATTTTTTTTCATTCAACAGATTTGGATTGAACTCCTACTATGTGTCAGTGCATAATACAGCACTTAATAAAATGAACAAAAATCTCTATTCTCCTGGAGCTCACATTCTAGTGTAGGGAATAAGAAACTTAATAAAATGAACAAAAATCTCTGTTCTCCTGGAGCTCACATTCTAGTGAAGGGAATAAGAAAATAAAAAAGATAAACTGGTAAAACACAGATGTAAGGGCTGGCTGAGTGGCGCAGTGGTTAAGCGCTGGTCTTGGGAAGTCAGCGGCCCCAGTTCGGTCCAACATATGAGGGCCAATGACACGGCCCTCACAAAAAAAAAAAAAAAAATTGGTAAAATACAGATGTTAGATGTCGTAAGTGTTATGAGATAAATAAGGGAGGATGGGGGTTAGGGGGTGAGTGTGGGTACTGCAACTTTAAATTGGCCAGAGAAATCTCGCTGAGAAAGCACTTTTGAGCCCAGACCTGAAGGCGGATAAGGGAATGAATGAGTTAGGTGACCATCTGCGGGGAGGTGCTTTTTAAGCAGAAGAAACAGCCTCAGACAGAAGTGTGCCTGGCAAGTGTGAGGAAGGAGAGGAAGGCTAGTGTGGCTGGGACGAGTCAGTGGGAGGGTGGAAAATAGTTTCAGAAGAGCAATGGGGAGTGAGGTTCTGTAGGGCTTTGCAGGCAAGGGAAAGGACTTGCTTTTAGTCTGAGTGAGATGAAAAGCTTCTGGGGGTGTCTGAGCAAAAGGATAACAATCTGATTTATATCTCAAGAGGATTATTTTGACTGATGTATTGAGAACAGATGGGAGTAGTGTAGAGTGGGTCATAGCAGAAAGACCAGTTAGAAAGGTTCTATTTGTTATTTTTTTTATAAAGCACTTCATTGTATTTCATCACCTTGAAAAGGACGTAGGACAGATGTTAATACAATCTGCAAATGAGAAAATTAAAGAGGTTAATTCACCCACTATCTCTTATGTGGTAACTGCCTTCCAATCCTGAGTACATTTTTTCAACCAATATTTATGGGCAGTATGCAGGTCCTGTGCCCTGGTAATACAATCCTGGAAAACCAGACACGTCCTGGCCTTCGTGGAGCTCACTTCTAGTGAGGAAGATCCATGTCAAATAAGTAATCATGCTGACAAATGCAATACCGGTGCTAAGAAAAGAGCTATGTGGTACATGTCCCTGGGAGTGCCTGATTGAGAGGGATCTATAGGACATAAAATGGAGGGTTTTCCTGAGATGTGGCCACTTAGCTGAGATTGGAGGGACCACCAGAGAGGGCCCTGACAAAGACCCTTGACTATTGTGATAGCCCAAGGGTTTGGGGAGGAATGATAGGTCAGATGAATGTTTTTCATGGAAATTCCCTTAGCACTAATCCCATTCTGCCTTTTTAACCTATTTTTATTCTCCTGTTTCTCTGGGACATTCTTAGAGATCAGGCAAGATAGTAGATAATATTCTGGGTACCTGGGCCTATGCTTGAAAATAGGGAGAGCAAAGAGTGTATAACACTCCATCTTGGCCACCCTTTCATGCAGTCAGAAAGCCCTCTCCAGTCCCAGGGAAGGAGGGTCTGATAATAATCTAGACCAGTGGTTTTCTTACTTTTTGGTTTCAGAACCCCTTCACATCCTTAAAAATTAGTAAGGACCCCAAAGAGTTTATATGGGTTACATCTATTGATGTCTTATCGTATTAAAAATTAAAACTAAGAAACCTTTGTAATATTTAATTCATTGAAAAAATGTTACATACCTCATTGCTGAATTATCACTAGTCACTTTCGAAGTACCTCGGGAGATTAAGTACAGACTACAAGTAGTAGTTTCTTAAAGGTCAGCTGCAACATGGAATCTAATATTTATCAGTGAAACTTTATCATTTCATTAGAATCCAGTGGTTTACTTTCCCTTTGCATGGATACTTGTAACATTATGCATTTTGGGTGGGAAGGATATTAGTTCATGGAGTCATGCAGATCTTCAAAACGTTGATTCGTTTCATTATCCAGCATCAAAAATCAGTTATTACCACCGACCAGGTTCAGAACACGCTACCCCAAAATATGGCAATTGAATATTGACATATTGAATATTTCAAGCTGAAAAAATCTGAGATATGGCATGTGAAGAACTTTTTCTTTTTCTATTTTGTTAGCTCCACTCGTGACCTGGTTGCTTCTCAGTAAACAGTGAACACAGTGTTCAACAGCCACCATTAAAACAAACATATATTTGATCTGTTCTTATGATTTCTTCCATCCTCAGGAAGGACTTTCCGACTGTCCCCTAAAACAGGTCATAAAACCCTCATGTGGGTCATAAAACCCTCCCCTATACCAGGAGGAAAGGGGTATCTCTGAAAATGAAGGGACGGAGAGGAATCTGAACAAACAGGACTTGCTAAGTTTGCCAGTTTACTATGCTTAGCTCACCTCTGTCACATCTTCCCAGGGCTTTCCACTCTTCAGCAAACCTAGCATAAAAGCATTCAGGTTCCAATGTTTCTTCTAGTTTTCATTTATTTCCCTATGAAGGCTCCTGTGTCATGTAAAACTTGTATTAAATAAATTTGTATGCTTTCCTCCTGTTAATCTGTCTTTTGTTCCAGGGATTCCAGTTAAGGACTTAAGAGATGAGGTAAAAATATATTTTTCCTTCCTTCCATCACTCATCTGAAAGTCTTTTTTATGAATTGAGAAGCCCACAAGCTCAGTGGTGGATATGCGTTTTTCAAAATTCTAATTTTAGTTTGAAAACTTAAATTTTATCATTAGAAACAAATTCTAACAGTTATTTTATTTGAAGTAATAAGCTCACCCTTTTCTTCTACAGGACAATGTCTGCCATAGTCATTCTTTCAAGTAAAAATGATGTGCCATGAAAAAAGTGGCTAGTTCAGCTCACAAACCAATCCTACAAATGTTTTCCTGGAGAGAAATATTGTATTTCAGCATGCAGCAAAAGTGCTTTATTGGCATCATATTAGTATCAAAACAATTATTAAAGGCATGCATCATAATAGAGCCTCAAGGCATGTGGAAAAGTGCTGATAAAAAGCAATTTCCCCATGTCTCTCTCAATGTTGGTTTGGGTCCAGAGCTCTCTCAAACACCCAGAGGTGAAGGAGGTTCATGCAAATCCTTTTTTTTTTTAGGCTCAGATGTCAGTAGATAAGTTAGTTAGCTTGTATCTTGTGGGTGGGGTTCAACCATCTCTAACTTTGAAAAGTTCTATTTGCACATGTCTCTGGTATTTCTCAAGTATATAAATACTGTATTAAAAAAAAATAGGATAAGTCCTGGTAAATCCTCGAAGTCTTTAAAAATGGAGAACTTCCAGTTGCTTAGCTCCACGTTTAAACAAAACATAATCCTTGTAATCTATGTTTTATTGTATCTTCTCCGCCATGGCCAGTAACGAATCGCATGAGGAAATAGTCTACTTATAGTATTAGTTACTCCGCTCCAATAAAATTTTATTTTCCAAAATGGGCAATGAGGTGGATTTGGCTCCAGGCTATAGTTTGCCAACCCTACAGTAAACAATGCTTGACCTTCATTTCAGATTGAAACTCCATGACAGTGCTGCATACTTGATATATATTTTCGATATGTTCTGCTACACAGAAAAATGTGAACACCTGGATGTTTTGGGTATGCACTATATAGTCCAGCAGCTTAAATGATCATTTCTGGCAAGGCTAGTAGGAGATAAGTGATGTTATCTTGTTTTCATTTCTCCTGTTGAATGTTCTTAGCAGTGCTGTTACTATATTTCTTCCACTTGGTAGCATGATTGGTGAAACCAGTATGAAATGACCTCAAATTGGTAAGTTCACACAATAGATTTTAGATATTCCATTTTAAGAAGAGAGGTAGAATGCTGAAAATCACAGGTGGACCACATTGATTAATCTAGATTAAGTGATAAGAAAGCAAATAACTGTAGGACCAGAATTACTTGCTTACCCCTCAAAAAGGGATTATTTTAAAGTTAAATGACAGCTCCCTGATTTATTTTCAAGTGTATTCATAGAAATTAGGGGCACTTATTGGGCCACTTTGTGCAATGCTGTACACCACCAAGAATTCTGTTTTCTTGGAACACCCCTTCCAAAATGTTTTGTTCAGAAAATACTGCTCTACTTAATAGAGATGACTATTATACTTGAATGAACCCCACACATTACAACATAATAATGTTAGCTTTCACAAAGGAATATAGGAGAAAAATGCATTTTCTTAGCAGAAATAAAATCCTTGGGACAGAATAATTAGCTATCTATAAACGCCCATCTGCCACAGCAGGAAGGGACATTGCATTTATCATTGTCACGGGCTATGAAGTACTGATTTTTCACAGCAGTTTAATGGCCGAAATTCCAATCAAAGAGCTCACATGTGGATTCTCATAAAATGTTCAGGTACATAAATTAGAATGTTCCAGCCTGGGAAGGCAAACTGAAAGAACAGATCCATTAACAGATCTATGGTTGAGCTAGTTATAACCAGGAGGAGAAAATCATAAGAGCCACTGGGTAAAAAAATCCCACGAAAATCAAGAGAGTTTGGAAGAGAATTTTTAAGAAGTACTTTTTAAAATAGCAGATATTTGTATGCACTTACAAGAAAGAAAACAAAAAATTAGACAGTTTTTGGTTACTTTGAAAATCCATTAAATCCTATGGTCGTCTTTTATTTATCATCCCATCTTACTCGTTCTGTACATGAAGCCATTCCAGGAAAAATTTCAAGTACTTTGAGCTGTATTATCAGTAATTAATGGTCTGAATTCAAATCCATGATGAAAACAAGCTGGCTGGTTTAACATAGTGAAAACAAAAGTCATGCTTATGAAGATAAACTCGGAGGCTATGGTCTAGAACACCATCAGAAGAAGGGGTTAATTTTCTCATTGCTAATCTAGTTCTCTCATAAAGACCAAAACACAATTTCTTTTTGATACCATTTTGCTACATTAAATATTAATTTATGCTGTAACCTTCCCACCCATTCATGTACTAGAGTAGCATTTGATGAGGTTGACAATCCTCAAATTGATCTAATGTAAATGTCAAGTGTTCTCTGGAAGGGGTCCTTGACTGGATGACTACGACACTGTCATCCAGGACTGAGATTTCCTATGTGCCAACTACTAAGGCAAGGAGTTAAACTGTATTAACTTATGAATGGGCACATTCCTGGAAGGAGAGAGAGGTTAAGGAATGTGACTAATATCAGACTCGTACAACAAGAGCTGGCACTGACTCCAGAGCTTGGCTTCTCACTACTAGGCCATGGTGCCTTTGTGTGTGTTTTGTTTTGAAAAAGAACCAGCGGTTGAACTGAAAGGAAGCATGTGACCCACTTTTCTTTCAAAGTGCATTTTCTTAAAATGATTCCTTTGTTAAAACTTGTTTTATCAACATCAAAACAACAACAACAACAACAAAACAACCTACAAACAATCCAATTAGAAAATGGGTAGAGGACATACAGAATGCCCAATAGACATATGAAAAGATGCTCAACATCAGTAATCATCACTAAATGCAAATCAAAACCACGATAAGATACCATCTCACACCTGTCAGAATGGCTATTATCAAAAAGTCAACAAATAACAAGTGTTGGTGAGGAGAAAAGGGAACACTCTTGCACTGTTGGTGAGATTATAAATTGGTGCAGCCACTATGAAAAACAGCATGGAGACTCCTCAAAAAATTAAAAATAGAATTATCATACAACCTAGAATTCCACTTCTGGGTATTTATCAGAAGAAAATGAAAACGCTAATTTGAAAAGATGTATTTACTCCTATGTTCACTGCAGTATTATTTACAACAGTGAAGACATGTGTCCATCTGATAAACAGATAAATAAGATGTGATATATATATATATATATATACACACACACACAAATGGAATTTAAAAAAATTAAAAAAAAAAAAAATCTTACCACTTGTGACAACATGGATGAACCTAGAGTATTATGCTAAAAGAAGTTACAGAAAGAAAAACACCATATGAACTCACTTATATGTGGAATCTAAAAAAGCAAAAGGAACAAACAAAACAAAAACAGATTCATAGATACAGAGAACTGAGGTTGCCAGAGGGAAGGGAGGTTGGGGGACTGGGTGAAAAAGGGGAATAAGAGATACAAACTTACAGTTATAAAAAAAAATTAGCCACAGAAATGCAGCATACAGCCCAGGGAGTATAGTCAATAATATCCTAATAACATTTTATGGTGACAAGTGGCTGGCTACTAGACTTGTGGTGATCATATCGTAAGGTATATAAATGTTGAATCACTATGTTATACACCTGAAACTAATGTAATATTTGATTAAAAAAAATACTTGTTTTAAGTGCTTCTGATTTTATAAAAGGCCTTAATATATTTATTATTTTTATTTTATTTTATTTTTTGAGGGCAGTGTCATTGGCCCTTCTATGTGGGACCCGAACCAGGGCCGCTGGCCTCCCAAGCCAGTTCTTAACCACCGCGCCACTCGGCTGGCCCAAAAGGCCTTAATATTTTAGAACGTTATTTTGTAATGAGAATGGTTGCTGTATATATTTTAATAAATGTTTTCTATTCTACATTTCAAACTGAGTCAATAATTGTAAATGACACAATTGTATAGTGATATAAGTATATTAACAGGTACATTTTTAACTTTGCACATAAATCTAGTTTGAAAATGGTACATAAGTAAATAAGTACATGTTTATCCCAATCTTTAAAAACTTTTATGAAACCTAGGATACATGTATTGAAATTACACTTCCTGGGCAACACTAGAAAACTAAATGGTTAAAGAATATTTGTGAAGAGGGAAGAAGATACAAAAAATAGGTAACTGTACGATAATCAAGTAAGCTATCTTCAAATATGAGCTGTGTGATACTTTTTTTCATACTTTAGTCCCCTACACTTGGTCTTTAATCTATTACATACTGTGATATTCTAACAAATAACACAATTAAAAACAACTCCTCCTCAGAGAGTAAATCTGCAATAAAATGTGTAATGCCTTTTGTATAGTTACTAGCTTAATAAAAACATTATCCAAACTAACCAATTACTAGTGTTTAAAATTTATAGTAGGAAACATACTAAAAACAAAAGGCTATTTCTGTTTCAAATTTAGGCCAACTGAATTCATTTTCAGTATAGCTAAACTCAGTGCAGGGGCTGGCTACATTTTGTTTAATCTTGCTGACCAGACTTCTAAGAATGTGCTTATGTAGGTGGACGCTAGGATCCATGGATTCCACTCCTTAGCTGCACGACACTGGATTCCTATCACGATTCTACTGAGGAGACTCATTAGGAAAGGATCATAATCTATGAGCTCCCATTTAAGTCCCTCCCCACACCCTGACCCATCCCAACCCAATAAAAACTGTTAGTCATGCTGTTGCTTTTTCACTGGAGACCATAAGTTTGAGTTGAATTATTCAATGTAAGGATCACAATGAGAGAACGTGGATCTTTCTTATTCTTGTGGACTGTGATCTTTCCTTTCAAGGCTTCACCTATAAAAGAAAGGCAAAAAAAAAAAAAAAAAAAGTGTTTAAGAATTCAGGGAAAATAGTCTAACAGAAAAGTAATACTGTATACCTAGTACTTCTTTTTTGTTGTGAGATGTTTCACTAATTTTTAAAAACTTTTAAATTGTCAAATCCTTGCAAAAGAATAAGCAAAATTACAGTCGTCATGCAGGGTTGAGGAGTAGTTTCATTGGACGCCTGAATGAGGTCCTAGGCATACATAAAAATGCAAGACATGGTTCCCGCCTTCAGAGACTTCGCATGGGGCCAAGGGTGAAGAGAAACAGCTACATCAACAGGTATATGTCTAAAGTGTGCTGAAGGTGAGGATGAGGCAGTACAAGGCAATATTTCATAAGAATTAAGGAATGAATTATCTGAGGACTAAAGTCAAGGTTAACTTAACGAGTGCACATGGAATGGCATTTAAGGGGAAAAAACATGTTATAGAGAGTCTTTAGGGAATGACACTTTTAGAAACTGAAAATTACAGTTGAGGATACTTAAGTTTATATTTTATAGAGGCACATGAAAGGCTGTTGGCCTTGAAGATATTAACACTCTACATGGAAACCAGAACTTACACAAGTGAAACAATGAACACAAAAAATATTACATATTTTTTCAAAGGCAAAAACTGATTCCCTAAAAACTTGTATTGTATGCTCCAAATTTTATTTTACTCCAAAACAGAATCATATCTATGCACTTTTCTGAATGCAAATACTTCTCATTTAAGTTAAAAAAAAATTTATTTACCAAGAGTCATTTAAAAATAACAAAAAAGGGGCCAGCAGAATGATTCAATTGGTTAAGAGCACAAGCTCTGAGCAATCACGGTCGCCAGTTCGATTCCCACATGGGCCAGTGAGCTGAGCTGCCAACAAGTGGTAGGATGGCTCAGCTGGAGAGCACATACTCCTAACAACAAGGCTGCTGGTTCGACTCCTGCATGGGATGGTGGGCTATGCCCACCCACAACTAAGATTGAACACGGCACCTGGAGCTGAGAGGCGGTGTGCTGCCGATGGGTGGACGGATGGTGACTGGACTTGGAGCTAAGCGAGCTGCGCCCTCCACAACTAAGACTAAAGGACAACAACTTGGCTGTTTCCCTTCCCCAATTCCCCAATAAAAACTTAAAAAAAAAAAAAAGAAAAAAGAAAAAAAGAAAAAAGATATTGCTAAGTTGTAACTGATCACCATTCCTTGCTTTAAGATCACACCAGATAGTATCAGGTACATAGCTTCACTATTTGTATGGACACAGAAAAAACTCCATATAAAATAAGAGAAATCTATATACAATGATCCAACTACTGAATTAATAACTTATTTTATTTTTAAAAACTGCAAATCCCACATTAAGGGATAATGAATCTGAGTGTTTTTCAAAATGGTTATGAAAAAAAAGAGTAACAACTATCAAAACCATCTAATTATTTATTTCAGAGTATAAAGATACCATTACTGATACATTCTATACACCCTGAAGAAAAGGTAAAGCTTATACAGTTTAACACATCATGGGGAAAAAAGACATATCACAGGGAGAAAAGAGTGACCTGAGAATTTCCATCAGCTAGAGATGTCTTTGAAGTGATGAAAGAAGAAAATCTATCAACTAAGAATTCAATATCCAGCAAAAATATTTAAAGAATTAAAGGTAATAAGGACTTTTCCCAAAGAAACAAAAGCCAAAACTTATTTCTCAGTAGACTGGTACCACAAGTGATGTTAAAGAAAGTTCTTCAGACAGGAGGAAAACAATACCAATGAGAAACTTGGATCTACACAAAGGGTGCCAGAAATGGCAAGTATGTGGTAAATATAACGATTTTTCCTTTTTGAAATTTATTTAAAAGACAATTGACTGTTTAAAGCAAAAATAGTAACAACATATTGTGGGGTTAAAACCTTTGGGAAAGGAGAACTGACTCTGGGTGGTGAACACATTGTGATATATAGATTTAAAAAAACACAAAAATCTTTGGGGAAGTAAAATATTTTATAACAATAAAACAAAAGATCTAACATGTAAATTAAAGTATACTGTTGTAAGAGTCTTAAACTATAAGCGAAGAGATACAATATCATTTGATGATTGTTTTTGATAAGCTAAAGATGCATGTTGAAAACACCAGAGCAACCATTATAAAAAAACCCCAAGAGGTATAGCTAATTATCCAAGGGTACAGATACACTGAAATAGTAAAGAATATACAATTTAAAAAAAGAAAGAGGGAAAATGGGAATAAATGACAGATGGGCTAAATAAAAAACAGAAGGTAAATGACAAAATTAAATTCAACAACAATTATAATAACATTAAATGTAAACATGCCCAATACACTTTAAAGATATAGGTTAAAAGTAAAAGGAAGGAGAAAGAAATCCTATATAAACATTAATCATAAAGAGGTTGCATGGCTATATTAATTTCAGACAAAGCTGACTTCAGGAAAAAAATATAACCAGAAATAGAGACATTTCAAAATGATAACTTGCTCAATTCATCTATTCATAAATGAGACATCATGAAGTTTTATATGCATGCACAGAGCTTCAAAATGCATGACACAAACCTAACAGAACCGTAAGAAAGAGATGAATCTATAATTATTGTTGGAAATTTCACCTCTCTTTTGTTGAGGTGAAATAACCACTGCAATAACCACTAGACAGAAAATCAGAAAGAATATGGAAGACTTGAACTACATTATTAACCAACGAGACCTGATTGACATATATCGAACCAAGACAGGTCATATGCTGGATCATAAAACAAATTTTAAACAATGTATAGAAATCAGACAGAATATGTTCTCTGACCAAAACTATATAAAATTAAAAATCAGAACTCAGGAACAGAAGGATATTTGAAAAATCCAAAATATTTAGGAATTAAACCAGTAGACTTCTAAATATTCCATAAGTGAAAATAAAAATTATAACTAGATAGCATTTTGATCTGAATGATAATGAAACACAACATATAAAACAATGTGGCCTATAGCTAAAATTGCTTTGAGGAAAAATGTATAGCTTTAAATGCTTACATTTGAAACCAAAGAAAACAGGCCAGAGGTCTTCTCTGATGAATTCTATCAAATGTTTAAGAAAAAAATACCAAATGTACATAAACTCTTCCAAAAAAATAGAGGGAACATTTCCCAACTCATTTTTTGAGGGCAGCATTATTCTGATACCCAAACAAGATAAATTCATTAGAAGAAAACTATAGATGAATATCCCTCATGAACATAGATTCAAAAATCCATTGAAAGCCAGCGGCCCCGGTTCGGTCCCACATATGAGGGCCAGTGACACTGCCCTCAAAAAAAAAAAAAAAAAATCCATTGAAAAGAAAAAAAATCACGATACTCTTATGAAATGTATAAAATGCACCTGACAAAATTAATTTATATCAACTTTCAGCAAGCTAGAAATAGGAAGACTCTTCCTCAACCTGAGAAACTATAGATAACATCATTGTTAATGGTGAAAGACTGAATGTGTTTTCTTAAGATTGGGACTGAGGCAAAGATGTCCACTTTGACCACTTCTAATTAGTATTCTATTGGATTCCTTAGTCTGAGCATTAAGGTGCAACGAAAGAAAAACAAAAGGATATAGATTAGAGGGGAAAAAAAGATGTAAAAACAATCTTTATTTGTACACCACATGGTTTTACGAGTATACTGGGGGTGACAAAAACATGTATACACAAGACATATTCATCTTTTGTTATTGGTATATAGCAAAAGTATATATTGAGTATTACAAATTTAATAGTATTTTCCTTTCTTAAAATGTATATACATTTTTTAGGCACCCGTTGTATACAGAAAATCCTCAAGCAATATGCAAAAAAAGCTACTATAACTGTAAGATGGTTTAGCAATGTCTTAGGATATAAGGTCAATATATAGTAAAAAAATTTAACTTTATTTCTACACATTAGCAATAAAGAATTAAAAACGGAAATACAAATCCACAATATCACTTAAAATAGCATCAAAAATGAATATAATACTTGAGGTAAATGTCGCAACATATGTGCAAAATTTAGACACATATAACTATGAAATAGTACTAAAGATGATCTAAAAATAAAGGGAGAGGTACATTTTGCTCGTGGATGGAAGACTCAATATGTTTAGGATGTCAATTCTCCTCAAAGTAATCCATAGATTAAACACAATCCCAATCAAAATCCTAGCAGGCTTCTTTTGGGTAGAAATTAACAAGATGGTTTTAAAATTTATATGGCAATTTAAAAGATCTAGAATAGCAAAAACAACTTTGAAAAAGAAGAGACACACAGTTCAATGAAACAAAATAGAGCTCAGAAATAGACCTATATGTACATGGTCAATTAATTTTTGACAAAGGAGCCAAGGTAATTAAACAGAAAAAGGATAGTCTTTTCAAGAAATGATGATAGAACAACCTCATATACACTTGGGGAAAAGATGAACTATTACTCTTAAAAATAACATAAAATAGATCATAAACCTAAATGTAGAAGGCAAAACTATAAAAATTTTTAGATGAAACATATAAGGAAATCTTCGTGATGTTAGGGTAGAAAAGATTTTTTAATTGACACGAAGTACAAACTTCAAAAAAGAAAATGAAAAGACAAGATTAGAATTGGGATAAAAATACCAGAAACATATATATATTTGACAAAGAACTTGTGTCCATATATATATTCTTACAACTCAGTAGTAAGATGACAAACAACCCAATTAAAAATTGAGCTAAATATTTTAACAGAAACCTTACAAAAAGATATACAAATAACCAATAAACATGAAAACATGCTCAATGTTATTATTAGTCAACAGGCAAATGCAAATTAAAGCCACAACTATCACTACATATATAATAGAATGGCTTAAATTAAAATGATTGAACATTTTTATTAGTAGTGGCAAGAATATGGTGCAACTGAACCCACAACGGTGGTAGGAATGTTAAATAGTAGTCATTTTGAAAAAACTTGCCAATTTCTTATAAACATACACTGACCATAGACTTGATAATTCCACTCCTAGGTTATTTACCCAAGAGAAATGAAAACATATGTCTGCATAAAGACTTTTACATGAGTGTTTGTAGGAACTTTATTCATTATAGCCTTTCACTGTAAACAATCCAAAAGTCTAGCAGCAGGTGAATGCATATGTAAACTGTCGTATGTCCATACAAAGAATACAACTTGGCAATAAAAAGGAACCAGTTACTGATACACAGATGAATCTCAAAAACATGATAAGCAAAAGAAGCTTGAGTACATTCTGTGTAATTCCACTGATACAAAATTCTAAAAATATTGCCAATACTTTAGTGTTAGTAATACTAATTAGTAGTATTAATATGCAGTAATAAGAACAGACCAGTGATTGTCTTGGTTTGGTACTGGAGCTGGGGACGACGACACAGGGGTTCAAGGAAAGTGATGGGAATATTCCGTATCTTGATTAGGGTGGTATATACATTTGTCAAAATGCATCCAACTATATAATTGAAATGTGAATTTTTATTGCATGTCAACTATTGAATAAAATTGTTTTAAAAATGTGATGCCTTATGAACAAACACAGATAAATGTAATGTAGAGAAACCAAAAAAATCCATTATGGAGATTCAGTGCATGGTAAACAGGACATTTTAAATCACTGAGGAAAGGATTCAATGGATTGTGTAAATACAGTAATACAATATTTTTAATATGATAACGAAGCCAGAAACCAAAAGGAAAAGGTTGAAGATTTGATTATACAAAAAACAAACAAACAAAAAAAAAACACAAAAATTCTAGGGCTGGCCGAGTGGCGCAGCAGTTAAGTGCTGGCTTGGGAAGTCTAGCAGCCCTGGTTCGGTCCCACATATGAAGGCCGATGACACTGCCCTCAAAAAAAAAAAAAAATCTATATAGTTTAAAGAAAAGCAAATAAAACAATGCTACTTTCACTTCTTAGAATAATAGCAAAGAAAGAAAAAAAGTCTGAATTTTGAGTTGATTCCTTATGATGGATTATCAGAAGAGGGATACCCTGTAAGGCATAGTATGTATTTCAGTTTTACCATCTTCATCAATATTGGGTGTTTTTACAAATCAAACTGTCTTCCTCAAGTAGTGCGACACCAGCCTGGCGGCCGCCTGCCCTTAATCCAGGCCTCCCTGAACCCAGAGATCCCATCAAAAAAGATTTCATGTGTCTGTCTCTCACTTCGATGAAAGTTTTTTATTCCGGAAAAAAAAAAAGGAAAAACAAAACAAAACAAAAAATCCCCACCTTCGTTATTTAGATAAACAACAACCAGAATCTGAGTGCTTTGGTTTGCATTTCAGTGATTGTCAGTGGTGATGCGCATTATTTTGAATGTTTAACAACCATCTTAAATAAACATATTTTGTGCATTTACCTTAGATTTTCTTGTTGGATGTATTGTTGCAAATATTTCTTTCTGGTGTGTGTACCCTAGCTGCTGCTCTTTGATTTAAGTTGCCTTAGAATGTTTAAAAAATGTTAAGTTGACTTGTATGTAAACGTTCTATTCAATCCTTAGTGTAAGGATTACAATAGGAAAGTCCATGGTGCTTATATAGCAGGTTATCAAATTCTTCATTTCAGGTTTCAAGGATATGCCAACAAGAGTTCTACTAGTCAAGATGAACTAGTAATGGATACTTTTGTTAAATTTTCACATGAAAAAATATTTAACCATCAATATTAAACAAACATCTGAATACTTAAAAAAGCATAACATTGACTTATAAGTTCATATAATTTTCATGTCTTAAAATGGAATATAAGTAAAGTAACTATTTCTATAATAACCTTAATTCCAAAATGAGAGTGCAAACAGCACCTATTTAAGTTAATTAAATAACACGAAGGGTCACAGTGATAAATACATAATTCACACTGCTGAATTCCCTTCAATTGTCCAAGCCCGATTCAAGTGCCAAGGCAGTGGCTATAATAACAGAATAGATCGAAGTAATTAATCAGTGTCAAATAGATATAAAATGACTAATGTTGTTAAGTGTGTATACTGTGGTGAGAGCTGAGAAGGACATTCTCTATGGAGCTGAGCTGTATTGCCTCATTTTAATCACTGGCAGATGGCTATTAGTACATCACAAAGCAGTGTTACAGTTCAATCAAGAATAAAATTCATTTCAATTCTGTTGTAGTGGTTTTTAAAAATTAATTTCTTTCAGAACAATGAAATTTCATTTCCCCCGAAGGGGGTAAAAATAAAAATAAAATCATTATCACTATTAAAACTTAGAGTTTTAAAAAACAGAAAAAAAAAAAAGAAATGGATTCTCCATATAAAAGCTTACTGGGTATATATAAAGAGGGAGAAATAAACAGCTTGGTTTTAATCATATTTTCAAAGCCAAGTCACATGAAAATAATCTGGATTTTTAAAGCAAACACTGCCATATAAGTCTGTACAATTGTACATTATTTTTAAAGGAAAAGGAAAGAAATCACCCTGAATTTAAATTTAAAGTAAGTGTTCTCTAACTCCTTTAAAGTATTCATTCCTACTCCCACAATACTGGAAGTGCTCAAACATTTACAGCAGTTCTTTCAGAACTATTTTTAGAACTACACTGTGAATAAAATAACAAACAAAACAAAACAAAAACAAACTAGGCTTATTATTTTAAGTTCCATTTTGCTTTTGGCCAAATGTAGAATTCTTAATCTGAGAAATTCCTTATTCACACTGTTTTCCTGCTTTCTAAATATCAAGACTACTCCCAAAGGGTAGATTTACCATTACAAAAAAAAAAAAAAAAAAAAAAAGGGAAAGATTTAACCATTACTGATGATATTCTCTCTCTCAGTCTCTCTCTCTCTCTCTCTCTCTCTCTCACACACACACACAATCTAGGCAGAATAACTGGATAGGTATGTTTATAATATTTTACTTATTTTTTTTTTGAGGGCAGTGTCACTGGCCCTCATATGTGGGACCCGAACCGGGGCAGCTGTCATCCCAAGCGAGCGTTTAACCAAAGCGCCACTCGGCCGGCCCAATAATATTTTACTTATTTAAAAAAATCCTGTTATATTACTTTTTGGACATTAAAATACATGTCATACACAGCAAGTTGTCCTGATTAGACTCTTCGCTGTATTTAATTTGATCTAAAAAGGCTATATATAGTATATTGAGCCAAAACCCAGTTTTAGTTTAACTAAATTCAACTGTAAAGAACTCTTTTCAGCATGCCAAGATAAATTTGAACACCAACCTGCTCAAGTACACTAGTATGATAAAATTTCTGAAAAAAATCAAAGTTGATAAAATGGGCCAACCAAATAAAACAGCTAGATAAATGCCCATGGCATAGTGTCACTCAAGATGATAAGAAATTAGATTTCAATGACAATGCATATTACTTTGTTTGTTCAGCAGAATATTTACAATATGACAAATACTACACCAGACCAAAAACAAGTGAGGGTTCTATTAAAACCCTTTATCACAGTAAAGGGTTTTACAACACAGAACTATGTATGAACTGATCTGGGAGAACAAAGAAGGAAGCAATTAACTGAGGACAATGAGGAAAGAGTTACAGAAATAAGCTGGGTCATAAAAGGACAACTGGAATCAATCAAGTTAAAGAGGTCAAAACAGCTTTCTTGGTGTGAGAACATCTTAGACAAAGGCAAGGAGAAGACAAGACAGAGAAGTTAGCTAAAAAATGAGTTGAAGCATATGGTGGACTTGTGTAAAGTTGTGAAGGGTGGCATTAGAAATGTTGAAAAATGGTCACATTGTAAAGGGCCATTGTAAGGAATACGAATTTTATCCTGGACATTATGACTGTCCACTGAGGGGTTCTATTTTTTAAATTAACTTTATTAACACATAATTTACGTACAATAAAATGTACCCATTTTACCTGAGCAATTCAATGAGTTTTACCAATAACTCACATTCTTAAACTTTTATCTACCTCATCTCAAAGATTATCTCTGTTATCTTCTATAAGTTTTATTTTATCTTTTACAAGTTTTAAGCTTTTAAATTTAGGTCTATGACCTCTGTACAACTGGTTTGTGTATATGGTGTTAAGGTAGAATTCAGATTCATTGTTTTCCTATACAGATATTTAGTTATTTTAGCAACATTTTTTAAAATTTTTAAAAAGATTTTATTGGGGAATTGGGAGAGGGAACAGCATTACGGAATCGGGGCAGGGGAACAGACAAGTTGCTGTCCTTCTGTTCTTCAGTCTAGTTGCAGAGGATGTTGCTTCACTGGCCCATGTTGGTATCGTCATTGAGCTCTTCCGGGGTGAGGCAGATTGGTGGCTGGCCTCTGGGCGGCCGCTCACGGCGGCTCACGCTGGCTGCCAGCCACTCACTGTAGCCTATGGCAGCCCACTGCAGCAGGGGCTGCAGCTACACGGTCACTGGAGACACAGCAGCCCAGCTCCAGGTGGAGCTGTTGTTCACCATCTTAGCTGTAGAGGTCACTGGTCCTCATATGTGGGATGTGAACCGGGGCCCTGCTGCTCAGGGCCAGCATCCCAAGCCAGCTCTTAACCAACACGCCATTCGGCCGGCCCTTAGCAACATGAAGACTATCCTTTTCCCACTGAATTAACATAGACCCTTTGGAAAAACTCAACTATACAAAAGTAGGTCTATTTCTGGTTTATTGTCTATTTGTTCTGTTAATCTATATGTCAATCTACAGGATACACTGATACTACACTGGGTCAATGTAACTTTTTAATAAGTTTAGAAATCATAGTTAAAGGATTCCAATACGGTTCTTTCTCATAACTGTTTGGCTACTGTCTTTTGCATTTGCATATAAATTCTAGAGTCAGCCTATTTCTGCCTTGCTAAATTCACTTACTGGTTCTGTAGGGTTTGTTTTTTTAACATTCTTTAGTTTTTAATATACACAATCGTGTTATCTGTAAATGACAGTTTTCTTTCTTTCCAATGGCTTTTAACTTTTTGTTCCTTATTGCGCTAAGCCTTCCAACATAAGGGAACAGGACAGGTGAGAATGGACATCCCTGCCTTGTCCCAAACTCGGGGGAAAGCAAGCATTTAGTCTTTCTCCATGCAGTATGATGTTTGCTGGTGACTCTGTATGGATCAGGTTAAGGAAGTTCTCTTTTATTTCTAGTTTGCTGTGATTATTTATCATGAATGGATATTGGATTTTGTCAAATGCTTTTTCTGCATTCATTGATATAATCCCATGGTTTTTCTTTAGGCTGTTAGCATATGAGTTGCATTACATGATGTGAAAATACTGAATAAGCCTTGCATTCCTGGAATAAACCACATGCAGTCATGGTGTTGTTCTCTTTATAATATTGCTGGATTCAATTTGCTAGTATTTTGTTGACGATTTATGCGTCTATACTCATGAGGGATACTGGTCTGTAGTTTAATTTTCTTATACTCTCTGTCTAGTTTTTTTTTTTTTTTTTAAGAATTTTATTGGGGAATTGGGGGAGGGGGACCAGCCAAGCTGTAGTTCTTCAGTCTTCGTTGTGGAGGGCGCCAGTTGCCATCTGGCTGCCAACAGCAGCTCATGGCCTCTAAGCTCAAGGTGCTGTGTTCAATCTTAGCTGTGGTTGGGCGTAGCCACCATCCCATGCAGGAGTCGAACCAGCAGCCTTGTTGTTAAGAGCGCACACTCTATCCACTGAGCCATCCGGGCAGCAGCTCAGCTCAAGGTGCTGAGTTCAGTCTTAGTTGTGGGTGGCTGTAGCCCTCCATTGAACAGGCAATCCTGTTGTTACACCAGCTGAGACATCCTGCCACCTGCTGGCAGCTCAGCTTGGCCACACCATTCACTGGCCCATGTGGGAATTGAACCGGCAGCCCTGCGGCTCAGAGCTCGAGCTCTTAAGCCAACTCTTAACCAACTGAACCACTTGGCCAGCCCTCTTTGCCTAGTTTTTGGCATCAGGATACTACTACCATCATAAAATTAGCTCTCTTTGATTTTCTAGAAGAGACTGTATACAACTGGTGTTATTTCTTCTTTAAATGGTTAAGAGAATTTGCAATGAAGCAATCTGTGCCTAAAGATCTGTTTTATGGGAGGTTCCTGAGGCCAGCTACCTGGTTTTGTAAATAATGTTTAATTGGGACATGTCATACCCACTCATTTAACCAACTGTCCTTCAGAGTTTAAGGTGTTTGTGGGTCCCCACTGTTGACACTGTTACTCCTGCTATCCCTGTGGGATTATCTAGGGGCTGGAGTATGAAAGAACAGAAAACAATTGAAAAGAATAGGGATTTCCCCCACTCTCTGAGCATTGGGAGATCCTTTTCCCATTTCTCAAGCTAGAATTAGAGGGCTCCTTTGGGAACTCTATCTGTGCTGGTGCCCCCTTACAGGTTTCAGGCTGTCTGGAATCCAGGATGAGAGATACTGGAGGAAAACAAATCATAATTTAACACCAGTTCAGATGTACTTCAAATTCTGGTTTTCTTTACCAAGGCATCTGGTATTATTAACTTTTCAGAAATCTCAAAGAGCTGTTCCATGCATTCTGGTTTTAAAGCTACAACTGGTGAATTAGATACGGAATGTGTTTATATTATCTCACCTGGAACTAAAAGTACTGTATCTTTATACTTAAGTGTGTTTCCTATAGACAGCATTTAGTTAGTTCCTGCTTTAATTCATTGTTTTCTGCCTTTACTTGGCATGTTTAGACCTTGCATGTTTTTTTTTTAAAAAAACAAACTACTTTTGCAGAGCAGTTTTATGTTTACAGCAAAATTAAGATACAGAGATTTCCCATCTCTTCCTGTCCCCATGTACACAGCCTCCCCCATTATCAACATCACTTATAAGAATGGTACATTTTTACCAACAATGAAACTACATTGATGACATATCATAATCACTGAACATTTATAGTTTACTTTAGGGTTCACTCTTGGTGTTATATATGAGGTGTAAATGTTTAAAAAAAAATTTTATTACAGTAAAAGACACATTGCCATTAATCCCCCTCAAAATACCCCCCTTCACTTCGAAAACAGTTATCCCATCGTTCTTGCAGCTTTCTGAAACAGCTCTGGAAATCCTCTTTCATGAGTGTCTTCAGTTGGGCTGTCGTGGCTGCCTCGGTGTCCTGAATCATTTTGACTTTGGGGAAGAGCCAAAAGTCATATGGTGCCAGATCCAGTAAATAAGGTGGATGAGGACACACTGTTGTTGGGGACCAAGAGACCCTTGAGGAGCTGTAAAGGAGGGGTGTTTGCAAGGCTCACCCCTCTGGCTGTTGCTTTTGCAAGGCTGGCACTTCAGCATCCAGAGGCGACCCTGGTCTCCTTGCAAACAAAGTATCCCAGTGCAATGAGACGGATTTGATACATCGGGTACAGAACAGTCTGGGTTTGATACATTGGATGCAGATATCCTGCAGCTGATGCATGGAGCAGTCCCTGCTCAAGGCCATTGCCTCTCCTCTCCACCCCCGCTTTAACGAAGCCTATATCAATAAATAAACCACGGTAGCTAGACTGGGTCACTGTCCTCCCATCAGGAGACAGCTGTCCACCTAGTCCTCGGCTTTGTCTGTCTTTCTTAATCCTCCATTGTCCCCACTCCAGCCCGTTTGGCTGTGCTGGACGTGGCACGCCGTCATGTTTTTATGTGACAGAAATTGCTGTACCAGAAGCGATGTGTGACACGTAGCGTTGCCATACTGGAGGATGATTGACAGCACACTTTAAGATACACCTTCTCTCAACTGTAGCTCACACCTGACTGACTGCACTGAAGTTGAAACTTGTTACACTGTTACTAAGGTTCAATGAGCAGCTTCCCGTATTGAAGATCCTTGCCTTTCCATTGGATGGCACTCATCAGCAGCATTCACCATATTTTGTGATCACAACTGAAGGCTCCAAGTCATACATCGCTTCCGGCAATTTCTGTCAAATAACATCACAATGTGTCCTCATCCACCTTATTCACTGGATCTGGGACTGTGCGACTTCTGGCTCTTCCTCAAAGTCAAAATGACCATAAAAGGTAAACATTTGAATCGATTCAGGACACTGAAGCAGCCAAGACAGCACAACTAACGAGACTCATGAAAGAGGACTTCCAGAACTGCTTCAGAAAGTGGCAAGAACCATGGGATAAGTATGTTCGAAGCAAAGAGGAGTATTTTGAGGAGGATTAATGGCAATGTGTCTTTTACTGTAACAATTTTTTAAATTTAAACATTCACTGTATTGTTTGATGACACATTGTATTTGTCCATCTGTTTATGTTATCTTCTTTTGAATTTTTTTTCATGATTCTATTTTATTTCTACTACTAGATTAGCTGTATTTTGTGGTTGAATTTAAATATTTTAGCTGCTGCTCTGGGGTTTACATTATACATAATTTATTAGTTTACCATTAAATTGCTTCATGTACAGTGTGAGAACTTACAGTATATATTTCCAATTTTTTTTAATCATTGCCAAACATTTTATGTCTCCATATATTTTGAAACCCACAATACATAATCTGTTTTAAGGAGTCAGTTATCTTTTAAGAAATTAAAAAATGAGATAATAAAGGCTTTTTTATGTACTTGTACATTTTTTGCATTTTCCTTCCATTTGAAGAACTTGCTTTATTTTATTATTATTATTTTTTAAAGATTTTATTGGGGAATTGGGGGAAGAGCATTGGGGAATCGGGGAAGGGGAACGGACAAATTGCTGTCTTTTTGTTCTTTAGTCTAGTTGCGGAGGATGTTGCTTCACTGGCCCATGTTGGTATCATCATTGCGCTCTTCCTGGATGAGGCGGATCAGTCGCCGGCCTCTGGATGGTCGCTCATCGCGGCTATTGGCAGCTCATGCTGGCTGCCGGCCACTCACTGTAGCTTATGGCAGTCCACTGCAGCAGGGGCTGCAGCCTATACTGTTGCCAGGGCTCGCACAGCCCAGCTCCTGGTGGAGCTGTTGTTAGCTGTGGAGAGCAGTGTCGCTGGCCCTCATATGTGGGATCCAAACCGGGGCCGTTGGTGTCCCAAGCCAGCTCTTAACCAATGCACCACTTGGCCGGCCCAGAACTTGCTTTAATACATCATTTTGCTGGTCTGCTAGAGATGAATCTTTGACCATTTTTCTTCTTGAAAAGTTTTCATTTTGTCTTCATTTTTGAAATATATTTATTCTAGATATAGAATGTAGGTTGATAGTTTCTTTTATTTTAGCACTTTGAAAATGTCAGTTGATTATCATCTGGCTTACATAGTTTCTGATGAGTATTCTGAAGTTATTCTTTGTTCCTCTCTCTACATTTCCTTTTTCCCTGGTTAATGCTAAAAATTAAAAAAAAAAATTATCAGTTTATCAGCAATTTATGATGTGTTTTGGCTTTATTTTCTTTGTGTTGGTCCTACTTGGGGTTCACCGAGTTTCTTCCATCTGCGGGTTATAGTATTTATCAAATATAAGAAAATTTTAGCCATTATTATTTCTTCAAACATACTTTCTGCCCCTACTTCTTCCAAGGATTCCTATTATTACATTTAAATTAGAGTGTTTATTTTCCTACATGTTACTGTAGATATGTTCAGTTTTTCAAAAAAATCTTTTTACCCCCTGCTCTGTGCTTCCTTTTGGATGTATTTTAAAGCTATATCTTTAAGTGCACACATCTTTTCTTCTGCTGCTAATTCCATCCAAACATTTTCACTTCAGATACTGTAATTTCCATCTCTAGAAGTTCTATTTGGATTTTAAATATCTTCTCATAGTCTCCTCACTGTGTTCATATAAAAGTATTTATGTTTCAACATTGTTGTGTGCTAATCCCATCATTTCTGGGTCTGTTTCTACTGACTGGTATTTTCCTAGATTCAGTGTTTGAATGCTGGCCATCATGAATTTTATGTTGTTGTGTGTCTGAGTTTTGTTGTTTTCCTTTGTTGCCATTAATGTTACTTACGGTTCAGTTTTGTTTTATTTTGTTTTGTTCCTTTCAAGGGTTGTTTTTAAGCTTCAATAGGGAGCATTCAAGTAGCCTTTACTCTAGGGATAGTTTATTCCCACTAGGGATAGCTCTGGTGTTTCTTGACTCTCTGCTGAATAGGGTCCAAATAGACTCCCCACTCTAGCTGGTTGAAACTTGAATACACAGCCCTGTGTAAACTCTGAGAACTGTTTGGTTCACAGCTGACCCAGCTACTGTGCCTCGTCAGGCACTTAATCTATATATACACACCTTAATACTCATCTAAAACTCAAAGGGACATTCCATTCAGACTTCTAGAGCTCTTTCTGATGAGCATGTCCTATTCTTCCCAACTTTTGACTTTTCTAATGCATTAGACCCATCAGTCAGAGGCTTAGCAGGGTTAAAAAAAGAAAGTGATATACTTAACTTACACGATCCTTTCTTTATACTTCCATAGCTGAGAATGACCACAGTTTCCTTACTTTGAAATTTCCCTTTTCAAATCTTTCCTTGGGATGTGCTAGGATTCTACTATTTTATGATGTACCGGCCTTAGTCCTTAAATACAGGTACATACACAATGGCAGTGAAGGAGATAGAGAATGAGAATGTAGACAGTGTCAGCGGGCAACCTTAGAATCATACAGCTCTTTCTCTGTATTCTGAAAAGGGCAAATCAATTACTCAAAAGATTACTAGATGAAGAACAGTTAGGATTTCAAAATTTCATGACACATTAAATAACATTTTGTTGTAATCAGGCAAGAGAATTTTCAAATGCTATCTTTAAATCTTTCTCAAGATTAAAAATGAATTAGTATGCCTTTAAAATACTAGCAGTAGGCAACAAAATGGTTACAGTGAAGAAGAATGCAACATTTCAAGTTTCCAAACATCAACACCAATACCAGAGCTACATGAAAACAAAACAAACAAAAAATGAGGCTGTGAAAAGATTTCATTTGTGTTTGCCGCGTTTCAGTTTTGCCTGTGCTCAAGCTTTTTGGAAAAAGAGCAAATGATACTATCAAAGTTTTATTTTCATAGCACTGCAACCTCAAAATGAAAAATAACAATAAGGTGCTGCTTTACTCTAATAGTGTTTATTTGCATCTACTAAATTCAACTTATGCATCAACAGTGAAATCAAAACGATATTAGAATTTTATGAAATATTTTAAACATATAGAAAATAAGATAATCATGACCCGGGACCCACTACTTGGCTTTGTCATATATTAACATTCTCCCACAGTTTCTTCAATTTTTAAATGAAATAGTTCAGATATATGACATTGAACCCCCTTTGCAGCCTTTCCTGATCCTATTTCTATCCTTTCCCAGAGGTAGCCACTATGTTGAATTTAGTGGTTACCATTCTTAAGCGTTGCTTCTTAACTTTTACTATGTGTGTGTATGTATAGTTGTTTTACATTTTTAAACTTCACATAAGCAGTATATTGTAGGACTCAATCTGCATTTTTTCCTGCTCAATGTTATTTGTTAACACACACACGATTTATTATATCTGCTATATTTTAATATATGCAACTACCATATTTATTTATCTTCTGATGATGGATATTAAGATCACTTCCAACTTTCACTTCTACAAATCATACGGTTGTGAAGTCCTTATACACAGGTTGTGGAAGAGATGGCTCAGAATACATACGTAGGAAAAAAAACTACGTGGCTGTAGGGATTGTATATCTACACTTAATTTGATGGTATCAAACTGTTCTCTAAAGTTGTACCAATTAAGACTACCAACAGAAGAGTATAAAAGTTACCTTTGTTAACATTACTCCCAGCATTTGGCACTGTTAGATTTTATGTATTTTTTCCCCCCATAGTGATGGATAAGATGTTGTGTCTTAATAGTTTCAATTAGCCTTTCCCTGAGTAACTAGTGATGTTGAGTATCTTTTCATTGAGGTTTGTTGTACATTCAGCTTTCCTACAGTCAGGAAGCTTTTATTAAAGGTGGGACAAATTAACTTATACGTAATAAACTTAAAAAAAAATGGTTTCACGATCAAATTCTAACTTTTGAAGCTAAGTATGTATTGGGTCTTCAGAAAAGTCATGACGCATGTTTGTATCAGATGGCACTAGTTCATTTTTGGAAGTATTAGAGTCATTCATATCTATTTTATTGCTATGTTATTTGACAGCTGACAGTTCTAGCTTCATTCTAAAAAAAAATGGAGCAATTTGGTTGAGTTTTAGAGATTTTACAACAAGTTGAAGATGGAAGACCAACCTTTACATTTTTGCCATATTTTACACTCTTTTACTTCCATTAAGGGAAGAAAGTGCATCAAGCTTGTGAAGTTGCATAAAGTTTATGGTGCCAATGCTCTACAAGAATGTCAGTGTCAACGATGGTTCATGAAATTCTATGCTGGTGATTTTGATTTCAACGATGCTCCTCGGTCAGGGAGGCCCACCGAGGTTGATGATGACAAAATAAAGGCATTAACTGAGTCAAATCCATGTTAAAAGACATGAGAGACTGCAGAAACACTGAACATCCATCATTCAACCATTCCCAACCACCTTTAGAAACTGGGATACATAGACAAGCTCAATATTTGGGTTCTACAAGAACTCAAAGAAGTTCATTTGACGAAGTGTATAAACATCTGCAATATGCTCATTAAATGTGAGGAAAAAGATCCTTTTTTGAAGCGACTGATGACTGGTGATGAAAGCAGATTATTTACAACAATGTGGTGTGCAAATGGCCTTGGTCCCGATGTGATGATTTGCCTCAAACAACATCGAAAGCAGACATTCATCAGAGGAAGGTTATGCCCTCAATGTGGAGGGATTTTAAAGTTGTCACATTTTTCAAGCTCTTTGGTTTTCAAGGAGCCAAACAATCAATTCGAATGTGTACTGCTGGCAACTGGACAGTTTGAATGAATCCACATCCAGAAATGTCCAGAACTTTTTCCATCGCAACAACGCGAGACCACATACAAGTCTGATCACCCGTCAAAAATTACTGAAGCTTGGATGGGATGCGTTGCCACATCCACCATGGTCGCCTGACCTTGCGCCATCAGATTTCCACTTGTTCGCTCTCTTCAAAACTTGTGTGGTATAACGTTCAATTCAGATGAGGCTGTAAATCAGCACCTTGTTCAGTTTTTCGCAAATAAAGACAGGTCCTTCTATGAATGAGGTATTATGAAGCTCACTGAAAGATGGCAAAAGGTTATCGAACAAAACGGGCAATATATCATTGATTGATCTTTGCCCTTTATATAAATAAATGACCTTTGAAAAACAGACAAAATATGTCATGACTTTCCCGAAGACCCAATGGTGTGAAGAACTATGGGTGCTCATATCAGTGAACCATCAATGAGGTATACAGTAAAGAAATGTAGAAGTGAACAGTCCTTGAACACTGTGTAAGATTTGAAGAGATGGAGACAGCAGAGTGCTTTCTAGAATAATATATTTTGAATACGATCACCACTGAATGACACTCTCTTTAATTTATACTTTACCTCTATTGGTGATTTTTCTCTTTAGGCACTTGAGAAATGGAAATATTTTCTTTTGGTTATATATGCAACTGATACAGGTAGATGGTTGGCTCTAAGCACATCTTATGTTAGCCTCTTGTTATATTGCTTCAAATACAGGACATATAACAAGTGGTTCCAAAATGAATGCCTATTGTTTACTTCAGAATGAATAAGACATTTCCCCGCCTTAACATTTTTTTCTCACCTGCTTTAACTGAAAATGGCTTTTCCAATAGAAATATTGTTTGTTTCCAGTGTGTTTTGGTGCTCTGGGGGCCCGTAGAGAACAAGACCTGCATTGGTAGAATTCAAAAGTATCTGATGAAGTACAAGGTTTTTAATACCACGGTACATTAATCTACTACATCAAATACAAGCTCCAATTGCTTACAACAGCAAAATGCTTATGATCAAATACCCTGGGGCACAAAAATAAAATACAATGTATTTCACATAATTAATTCTTAAGAGACAACTCATGATACTTACTCTCTTGTGGCAATTCTTCTCAAAATATATATCGAAGTAGCCAGCAATTGCCTGTTAAAAAAAAAGAACATAAACAGTTATTAATCTAATTATATGACATACTTATTCAGTCATTTAAAACATGGCAAATAAGAAATCCCTGCAAAGACTAGACACCTCTTAAACTTATGGCAGGTCACTATTTATCCTGGAAAAGATGTTATAAGCAAAAGTAAAGTAATATAATTTGGCTTTTCCTCATAGAAAATATATAATAATAAAGGTATAAGGTAATCAATATATTTTATTGGAAAAATGATCATGGTAGACTACTGAAAGGTGAGAGGCTACATGAAGAGAGACAGGATCAGCCGGCCCCTAGCTGATCCAGACTCTCCCACTCAGATGCTGCCATCTTGGACCTTCTAGCTCTAGTCAAGCCTCCAGACCTCCAGACAATTGTAGCACAACATAAGGGACCCCAGGAGAGACCAGCACAAGAACTAGTCGAGAAGCCCAGTCCAGACGACAGAGTCAGAAACAAATCTAAATGATTGTGACTTAAAGGCATTAAGTTTTGGGGTGGTTTGTTACACAGCAACAAATACAAAAACATACTCTTTTTTTTTTTTTTTTTTTTTTGAGGGCAGTGTCACTGGCCCTCATATGTGGGACCCGAACCACGGCCTCGGGCTTCCCAGGCCAGTGCTTAACCACCGCGCCACTTGGCCGGCCCAAAAACATACTCTTTTATACAAAGACAGCTCATTTAATTTCTTCTGATATCATATGTCCAATTTTAAAGCAAAGTACTATGAATATTTTTGCAATGAGATCAATGGAATATTTAAATGCTACTTTTTTCTAAAATAAAATAGAAATCATTTTATTTTATCAATAATAGTGTTCAAATAAAAAAATATGTTTAAGCAAATACCCAAAGGAGAAACTCCGAAGTAACTCTAAGGATTACTGTGATAGTACAAAATGGTCTCTAAAAGAAATTAACATATTCAGATGAATATATAATTTTCATTTTTTTGTTGTTCTTTTAAAATTTGAGTGATACCATTCCTTTTTCTTTCACTAACAGGATTGGCTTGACTTAATCTATTTTTAAACTGGCATTAAATAAAGCTTACAGAGTATTAAAAACAGGAAACTGATTATTGAAAAATCACTATAAAGCTAATTTGTGTACTCTACTGCTTTTGTTGAGAACGTGAAGTGTTATTGATCTGTAGGATTAATATAGATTGAATCCAAACAAAATTCAATATTTAACCTTGAGGTTCATTATACTTTAGATACCAAGAGAGAATCGAAATACTATTTATAATTCTGTCAAAAAGAATTATAAAGCAATGTAGTACTCAGCTAGAGATTATTATAGAAAACCATGTAGGTAATGAGAACATTTCTAAGACATAACTTTTTTCAGTTGATTTCCTGATACCTCTCCATTGACAATTTAACTGTTTTCTTAAATTTATTCCTGTATGTCTGTCTTGTTCACTACTATATCCTTACTGCCCTAGCAGTGCCTGGCCTATTGTATACAGTATTTGCTGAGTGTGCTATGATAAACAATTCTACACAGTACTTATTATACTATATTTTAGTTAGTTTGCCCTATCAGACTGTAACTTATTTATGAACAAAGCCTATGTGTAATTTATATTTTTATGCCCTTTACTCAACGTAAGTCTATTATATAGCAGGTTCTCCATAAATTTTAGTTAACCTTTTTAGTCTTCAGTTTCTTAACCTTTTTAGCCTTCAGTTTCTTAAATATAGCTAGCCTCATTACATAGTCAGTACACTTTATTGAATAATTGAACACCTAACTTTAGGTGGAACTAATAGCTATCAACTCTGAAAAAAATGGAGAGTGTGGCACAAATATGAGGAGAGAGCTAGAGTAGAGGATCCCCTAATTCCATGTATGAAGTTGCACAGTCTAACCCTGAACTACATAGCTCAGGTTGGATCCAAATCAAAATAACAATGACTGAGGGAACTGAACTAAAACCTGAATCACTGGCACAAGTCTCAGGATTAACCCCTGAAAAAAAACGTGTGGGGAAAACCCAGACCACAAGTAGAGGCTTAGAGAACTAAACTGAGGTTGGAAAAACCTGTACAAGTCTCAGACTAATTCCTAAAGTACGTATGTGCAGAAGAGACCCAAAATAGTATAGCAAATACGTGGAGAATGAAACTGCGATTTGAACCACTTTCTGTCCAGGCACTGTTGACAGAACTTATGTTCTGAATTTAACTAGGCTGTCTACTAGCTCAACATTCTCCAGACAATTATAAAACAACTGAAAATCCACACAACATAGCATGCACAACATTCAGAATATAATCCAAAATTACTCAACACACAAAGAACCAGGAAAATGTAATCAACTCTCAAGAGAAAAGACAATCAACAGATGCCAACTCTCAGATGACTCAGATGCTGATACTATCAGACAAGACATTAAAGCAGAAATTGTAACTATGCTGGTATGAGGTAATAGAAAGTAGGTATGTAACAGAAAACGCATTGAATCAAAAGATAGAAATTCTCAGTAGAGAAATAGAAACTATAAAAAAAGAGCCAAATGGAAATTTTAGAATTGAAAAATACAATAACTGAAACAAAAAACTCCCTGGGTCGAACTGAAGAATGGCATTAACGAAGAAAAAACGCAGCGAATATGAAGGTAGATCAATTGAAATTATCTAATTTGAAAAACCAAGGGAAAAGATTGAAATAAAATCCACAGAGCATCAGGGACCTGTGAATCTAACATACATGTAATTGGAGGTCAAGATCAAAAGGAAAACACTACTGGTGCAGGAAAAAAAAAAAACCTTTCGAAATTCTATATTCAGCAAAAATATCCTTTAGGAATAAAGGCGAAATAAAGACATTTTCAAGTGAAGAAAAACTAAAATAATTCATTGCCAGTGGACTTTTCAGAACACATGTTAAAGTTCTTCAGGCTGATGGGCAATAATCGTAGAAGGAAACCTGAAACATCAAAGATAAGAACAGAAATGATACTGAGTTGGGAAACATAAAAATTACATTTTTCCTGTGAATTCCCTCATAATACTTATGACTATTTAAGGCAAAAATTATAACATCATCTGGTGGGATTGTCAATGTATGCACACGTAATCATAAAGATCACGGAGCGGGAAGGTAGGAGGTTGGAAGAGTGAAATCCCACCAATATATCCAAGTATTTATAAAATTCGGAAATGAAAAAGGCTTTTAAGTACCACACACAAGGCAGAAACTTAATATAAGGGAAATTAAAAATTTTAGTTCAAAATTAAAAGGCAACAAATCTGAGATTACCGGGGGTTGCCAAAAAAATGTATACACATGATTTGTATTCATCTTTTGTTATCGATATATATTATTACAATTTTAATATAGTTTTTTCCTTTCTTAAAATGTGTGTACATTTTTTGGACACCCTCTGTATTTAAGATATATGCAAAACAAAAGGTCACTTGTTCTTTGTACACTGAACTACTACAAATTAGTAAGAACACAATATGACAAAAAAAATTAAGGACAAAGCAGAAAATTTATAAAAGAAAAATGAAATTATTAATAAGCATTCAAAAAAAATGTTTGCCCTATTTAGGAGAAAAAAGTAAATTAAAACAACAAGATACAATTTTCCTTGGTCACGTTGGAGAAAACATTTTTAAAATTATAATATCCACAGTTTAGTAAGAAATGCGGCATTCATGTCGGGAAAACAAACTGAAATAACCTTTTTACAGGAAATTAACAATGCATATTAATGGACAAACATTTGTATAAGGAAGAAGTCAGAGACAAAATAGTACACACATATGATTCCACTTATATATACAAAATTCCAAAACAGCAAAACTTGGTTGTAAACCAGTATAGCAGTTACCCTCGCAATAGCGGTAGAATCTGGAAAGGGGTAACATGGTGAGCTCCTGGACTGCTGGTAATCCTGTTTCTTAAGCACAGTGCTAGGTACATGGTGGCATTCACTTTGGGCAATTTTATCAAACTACACTTATGATTTGTGCACTTTTCTGTTTTCTAAATGCATGTTATGCACTCAATTAAAATGTTTACATAATGTACATATTCAGTGAACCTCAGGTGTTCTAAAAATTATCCTATGGAAATTATTAAGTATGCTTGCAGGAATTTAGTCATAAGATGTTAATTTTAGGCAAAATTTTCAACAATAGGTAACCAGTTAACAAATCATAATTCTAATGGATACCACTTGGCCATCAAAAGTAATCCTGTAGATAAATATTTATTGATTTGGAAAAATAGTTAAAATATACCATTAGATGAAAAGGACAATATGTATATTGGGTTGTTGGAAAAGTCATGCCGTATTTTTTTCTGTTTTCCGTTGCAACGTGCATCACGACTTTTCCAACAATCCAATATTATGCGTATTATATGTATATATCTGTAAAGATATTCACCAAGCTACTGAAAGCGGATGAAAGATTTGGAATATTCATATTCATTATGCCTACTTATAATTTATATTTCCCATAAAAATAAAACAGCTTCTGTGATAATAGGTTATTTTTAATAATACTAGAATTGAATCATCTACAGTATTTCATGGAAAGGCATTCAATTCAACATTATCTTTGTATCAGTTCCCTTAGTGAATCCCTAAAATCATTCATCTCTAACCCCAATGGCTAGGGCAGTGCCTAATATGTAGGAGAAACTACATGAATTTGAAAAGACAAAATGTATCCCCAAACAGTATTTCTAACAAAAACAATATTTTCCAATAAAAGAGATTAGCAAACGCAAAGTAAGAGAAAGTAGAGGAGAAAAGATGTAAATGGAATAGTCACAATAATAAGAAAATGCCAAACTATATTAAAACATTAAGAAGACTTCTAAAGGTTTTAGTAAATGGTTTCATCAGGAAGGGTTTACTTTATAAGTACTCTTTAAGGTACACATGTTTTATGTACTCCTTATAGTCTATGTTTCTAAAAAAAAAAAAAAGTAGAAGAAATCTTAATAAGCTAAAAAAAATTTTTGCAAAAACAACAAATTCAGGTTTAAAAGCAGCTCTTATAACATTATCAGAAAATGTGACTTGAGTCTGAAATGTGTAACATACATAAAGTTAAACATCACATGGTTAGTCTGGTAAAAAACACACTCCCATATTAATACGGTAGAACAATTATAGAATTTATAATTATAGGTATTAATAACTATAGGTCTTAAAAGATGAGGCAGGGCTGATACAAGGGTTTACAACAAAATTTAAAAAATAAACATAAAAAGATTTGAGAATACAAAGATAGTTTAGAACTGTCTTCCAATCCTCAAATCCAACGATCTATGAAATTTACTTAAAAAAAAAAATCAAAGAAAAATCTGACCCTCTCTCAGACTCCCAAAAATAAAGTGAAAAAAAAAAAAAATACTGGGTAGTCTAGGGTAACCAAATAACAGTTTATAAGCCTCAAGGAAAATAAATAAAATAGGAAAGAAAAATCAAAATGAAAGATGTAACCAATTTTTATTCCAAGTCAGCAGCGGTGTATGACAAAGATAAATCTAAAATCACATCTATTTTATAGTTCTCTTTGAAATGTATCATAGTATCAACTCCTCATGCAGATTTACCTTCTTAATGACGTTTGGTTGAGAGTAATATTAAAATCAGTTCCACAGCACACATTAAGCAGAAGCATGAGGAGATGTTAGGAAGGAATTCACCTGGGATTAAAAATTATGTGCAGATAATCTACTCATCAGATAGTTAGCATTCATATAACTGAGAAAGTGGAAGACACTTGCTCTGAAAAACCAAAGGGAATTTCTGGTTTAAAAACAGGTATTTAGGGCCGGCCAAGTGGCGCGGCGGTTAAGCACTGGCTTGGGAAGCCAGCGGCCCCGGTTCGGGTCCCACATATGAGGGCCAGTGACACTGCCCTCAAAAAACAAACAAACAAACAAACAAACAAAAAACAGGTATTTACTCTCAAACACAAGCAAGGCCTAGAATGCCACTCAAGGAAAGGGCATTTTTTGTTTTGTTTTTTGCTGCGTAAGTGGTCCTTAATAATTAAAACAGACATTAGAAAGAAAAAAACCTTAAACTTGAAACATTGTCATATAAACCAAATATGTCAGCTGATTTGGGGACAAAACTATTTAGGTTGCTGCAGAATATAAATATGCCACTTTTTTCTATTTTAGTTTCACTACCTTGTTACTATCACTTTAACATGCTATCTCTATATCTTTTAAATGCTAATTCCAGTGAGCCTACCCTCTCTCTGTGGAAGTCATTCAAATATATGGAAAGAACAACCATAGGAAATTGAAAATGAAAACTAATAGGCAATGGTAATAAATAACTGACATGTGCTTGAAAAAGATCAGATACATTAGAAGGCCTGACCACAGAATAAATGTCTCTTTTGTTCCACATATACTGGGGGTGCCAAAAAAATGTATACACATGACTTGTAGTCATCTTTTGTTATCAGTCTGTATTGAGTATTATAAGTTTAATACAGTTTCTTCCTTTCTTAAAATGTGTGTACATATTTTTGGCACCTTCTGCTTATCTTATCAGGGGCAAAAGAACAGCTGAGGAAAAAAATAAGCATTAAAACCAAATATCTATAGAAGTTGAGTCAATCTGAAAAGGCAAGGTCACAATAAATAAAATGTCACTGGGCCGGCCAAGTGGCTCGGTGGTTAAGCGCTATCCTGGGAAGCCAGCGGCCCCGGTTCAGGTCCCACATATGAGGGCCAGTGACACTGCCCCCCCAAAAAAAATGTCACTGAATTATGCCAGTAAGAAAAACTTTAGTTATAATGTCCCTTAGACTGAGAGAAGGGAAAATGAGTGGTAAGAACAACGACAACAACGATGATGACAGAAGAAAACAGAATGAAAGGAAAATGCATTTATACACAGTAAATTTCTGGGATAGTTTGATCATGCTTGTAATTTGGTGAGAATCCTTCACAATAACTTTGAAGTACATAGAAAAATAACACAGGCATGTAGCTTAAATATCTTAAATATTCCTAAGAAGTAGAATACAGTTTTAGAATGAGCTGTTCATTGCTTTGTGGATTTCAGGAAAAAAACCAAAACAACAAAAAACAAAACCTCACAGCATTTGTAAATGGAATCATGCAAAAATCTGTAGCCACATTTTGCTTGTTTATCCCATACACATAAAGGTAGATGCAATTCGTTTTACACATGCTCACTGAAGAACAATTACTAGAAACAAAAATGAATTACTTCCTCATGTATTTTGGTGTGATGCATATTTCTTTAAAGAGGACACATAATGTGCGTATGTAACAGGATGGTAGCCAATGAAATAAGATCAGACTAGACCTTATGAGGAAGAAGGAAATTAAAAATTATCATTATCACTATCACCTGCAGGGAGCAATTTATCATTTCTGTTCTTCATTGGTATCATGTTCCAACAGCGTGTGGTTACAGCAGATACAATTAGGCAGCTGTCCACAGAAGTAGGAGGATAATGTGCTTTTGATGGAGTTTATCCAAGCATGGAGATAGACTGCTTGTAATCCATGCAGCAGAATCACTATAACAAAAAATACATTTCATTTTTTTGTTGGAGTATTTCTTTCAAAATCTTAATATGGAGTGCAAAAGCCAACTGATGAGTCTAAAGCAAGTAAAGAAAGAGTAAGAGGGTAATGCATAAAAATGATTTTTATGGTTTAAATCACTCTATATAAATCAATCAGATGAAAATACAAACAAAAGCGATAAAAGCTGCTGCATAAAGAACATAGACTCACCTAGCGGTAACCAGTATTTAAACTAAGAAAATATAATAACAAATATGAAAATTACATATTATGATTTTTCTTCCGATATTAACTATACCTTAAATTATGGGCTCTTCCTTCTTCGCTTAATTTTCTATTTTATCCCAGGAGAAAACCTGCATCTTTTCTTTCTTTCATGATTCCTCTAGGGAACAATACACATTAAGTGCCACATACTTCTCAGGGGGATATTGCCAAATTGAGTAGTTTAGAAACAGACCAAGCAATATGGGAGATAGCGAAACAGACAAGAGGCTTAAAAATATTTTAGAAGGAACTTGTACTGAAAAACTCAATATAATTAACTTCTGATCTACTTGAAATAACCCAGATTACAAATGAATTTTTAAAAAATTTACATTGATTGTTCCCTTGTAATTTCAAAATTGATTATAGTGATTTTAGGAGGCAGAACGGGTCACCTCTTCAGAGCCTAAAACATATGTAAGTACTTTAATTCTGACATTAAACTGATTTTTTACATGCCCTAACTGCTCTACATTTCTTCCTGACTACACACACAATATATTATTTTATACATTCAGTATTTGTTGAGATTTACCAAAATTTTCACTTTTAAACGCTTTTTAAAGCATAATGTACATGCAGAGACTTTAAACATAAGTGGATAATCATGGTGAATTTTCAAACAGAGTAAAGTTGTGAAACCCACACTCAGATCAAGAAATAGAACATCCGGCACCCCAGTAATCCCCCTTATGCACCTACTGAGTCCTGGGTACCTCCACCCCACAGTGTAGCTACTATCATGATTTCCCTTTTTTTCCCCAGCTTTATTGAGATGTAATTGACATACAACATTGTGTAAATTTAAGGTGTGCTATGTGTTGATCTGATACTTACATATTGCAAAATGATTAACTCCATAGTGTTAGCTAACACCACCACCACATCACATAATTATCAGGATTTTTTTTTGTGAAGATCTACACTCTTAGCAGATTTCAATAATACAATACAATATTATTAACTATAATCACCATGATATACATCGAATCCCCAGAACTTATTCAACTTATACCCAAAAGTTTGTACCCTTTGACCATCTCCCCCAGCCACTGGTACCCACCATTTTACTCTCTGTTTCTATGAGTTTGGCTTTTTTAGATTCTGCATATAAATGATATCATACAGTATCTGTCTTTCTTTGTCTGACTTATTTCACTTATAATGCCTTCAAGGTCCATCCTTGGCAGGATTTCCTTCTTTTATACCACATCCCCTTTGTCAATTCATCTATTGGACACTTAAGTTGTCTCCATATCTTGGCTATTATGGATTTCCTTGCTTTCTGAGTCTTGGCATGGTAATGCTTTAATTTATCTCTCTAATACCTTCAAGCAGATAGTATTTTACCTTTTTTCAGCTCTTATAGTTGTTCTCAGCTAAAGGGTCACTACGTTTTATGCAGTCCACCACCGTAGGCACCAGATTCTTCACTGCACTGTTTTTTCCTACCTAAGGCCTGCTGCCTATAACACTCTTCCCCATTCTCTACACTATTGGTTTTTCGGAAAAGTCATGACACATTTTTGCAATGAAAAACACAGAAAAAAATACGTCATGACTTTTCCTACAACCCAATAGCTCCTTCTTACTTGTTATGTCTCAGTTTAATTGTTACTTCCTCTGGGCAGCCTTTCCTAATCCCACAGAGTAGATTCTAATACATCCATTAAATGTTCCTATACTCTCTATAATAACACTTCCCATATTCACAATGCTTTTTGTTCAATATCTTTTGTTCAGTTGTGGATTCCTTTAGGCCCTGAAGGGCAGTCTCGCCATGTCTGTGTCTGTATCCATCTCCTCACTGCCTAAGCACAACCTTGGGCATTCTACCTAAATAGTGAAAACAACTGTGTAGTTACAAAGGCATGAAATAGCCTGGGATGTTCAGGGAATACAGAAAATTAATAAAGACGTGTTAACTGAGTGAACAAATAAATGAATGATGAAGCGGTATGTATGCTCAAAAGAAAACCATGATGCTTTACTTCTCTTATAACGTCTTATTTTTTCATTCAAAACTGATATTAGATGTCGACTACTTTACAGAAATACTCCCTGATGTCTGTACCGACAACCAGCAATCACTCCCCACTAAATTAGTGCATTCAGTATTAGGAAAGTTTTCTGGAAGAAGCCATACCTAAGGTAAAAAATTAAGTATCAACAGGATTATCAAGGACTGATTAAGAGTGTGTCAGGCCAGGGGTATCTCTTATATGCCTCTATTATTAAATTCTATTATGGAGCACCATATTATAATTATTTATTTATATATTGGCCTCTCATATTATAATTATCTATTTATATATCTATTTATGTATTGGATAAAGGTCTCTGGGGTCAGAGACATTCTTCGTTGTATTCACAGTGCCTCACACAGAAGCTAACACATAGTACTAGAATTCAATCCATGTTGCTTGAATAACTCATCTTGAAAAGTATTTTTTTCTCAAAAAACAAACAAACAAACAAACAAAAACACCACATTTTAGGGCCGACCAGGTGGCGCTGTGGTTAAGCGCTGGCTCGGGAAGCCAGCGGCTCCAGTTCGGTCCCACATGTGAGGGCCAGTGACACTGCCCTCAAAAAAAAAATAAAAAAAAAACAAAGGAAAAGTATTTTTTTTCTGTGATTGCCACTTAAAAACTCGCAGCGCACTGCTTCTCTAGATTTCGATCTCCTTCTGCTTTCCCACACAGCATCAGTTTCCCACTGCTCAATATCAATGCTCACTGTTTCCTTATATTCCATTTTCCATGCTGCTTTCCAAAGTTCCCTAACGAGTATCCACATAAGGGCTCTATTGGCCCATCTAGTTACTCAAATGGCAGAAAATATTATCAATGGTAAGTAAACATTATGTTTTTAGACAAAATAGCAGATATATTAATTTAAAAATGAAGGCAGAGCAAAAACACTAATGCTGTGATGGCTGCAGAGGTTTAAAAATGAGAACTCTTAAAATTCATTTTTGTGGCTAGGTGATCAAGCTCTACTAAATGCTACTTATTTTTACGAGCATTTAAAAGTGTAAATTAAGAGATGGAACACTGAAAGAAATTCTAACAGACAAGAAAAAGGGGGCAGTAGAAGATGTGATCAACTTTACTTTCTACAAATGAACAGGATTTTTTTCCTCTTTTGAAAAGTGAGGTCAAAAGATGGCTCCTATCCCCGCCCACCTGTGCCCTTCTAAAAGTATCTAGCATCTGGGGTAAGAACTAAAAATCTGGTAGTATTATGTTTTCCAAAGAGTAATTATATAGTTATCATAAGTTCTGGCTTTATATTTTTAATTTCAGGGTTTTTGTTTATGTTTATTTGTAATCTCTGCACACTGCTGGGTGAGATAATGACTTATATCTCTATGGTCTCAAGACTCAGTCTGGCCCATCCCATATCCATGGGGTTGAATACTAAATGAATAAATAAGGATGAGAAAAGAAAAATCAGATTGGACACTATAGTGCAGCTTTTGGGGACAGCCAGCACATATTACTTGTTAAAGAAAAAGGCATTCTGTAATAGTTATGTCACAGTCTCAGTGATCTAGAAATTAAAAACGTGACTCTGCAAAACTGTACAGAAAGGAAATGATTTTGCTTTGAGAAGCAGCTGATTTGCATGAATGCAGCATGTTGAAACGAGGTCTCATTTCTCTACTACATACGAATAGGTCAAAAGTTTTCATTGCGTACCTTGGCCTATAAAGAAGATGGTCTTTCTTTATAGACCAGTGGTACTTACAGCCAAATCAGTTACACTGATTGAATCCTGATGGAATAAGTAAATCCACCTATGAAATCACAAAATCCTAAATCCCCATAAGCTAATGGATATTAAAAATAAAGGTAAACAATTCTTTTTTTAAAAGAGCAGCATGATAGGAAAGTGAATGGTAATATTAACTAGATCATTTTATGAGCATTTTCTATGTGCTAGGCAGAGTGGTAAATGCTTTTATGTATTATCTAATTTAGCACTCAAAAATAATACATAGGAGTTAGGTACTTGTGTTATCTCCACTTTTCAGATAAAAAGTTTAAAGCTTGGAGAAATTAAATACCTCTTCTAACGTTACACTGGTAAACTCAGCCCATTGAATCTAACGCTGAAGCTTTTAACCACAGTGCTACATTACCCACTGTTTAAGCTTTCCTCTTTGATTTTAATAATTTTCAGAAAACTCCCTTCTATTTCAAGATTGGTCCTTTTTTCATTTAGTCTCTAGAAAGGAGAAAGATGGGCTGATTTTGGTAACTGTTAAGTTCTGAGCCATCTGGTATATGTAACAAAATTTTATCTTTCTGATTTTTGACTCATCTTTCCCTAAAAACGGATCCTTCCTGTGAATACATATATATACATCAGATGTTTGGAGACATTCGGTGCTTTAGGATTTTTAGAAGAACTGAATGCCAATATTTATGATGCTTTTTGCCAGAGCATAAGTTAAAGGGACTTTGAACTGGAAGATTACTTCCTTATAGGTCATTACACCAGGGAAAACTGCCTGAATCAATAAATAAAATACCTGGTCAAACTCATTTATTATCACAACCTAATAATTCTAATTGGCAGCGTCTGAGATAAGTCTAGGGAGAACTCCCCTGACATCTTTAATCAAGAGTCCACTCTCATTGATTATTTGATAAATAAACCATTTTATGCTTATTGCTGTGCTTGAGATAAGTATTTCAGTCCTGCCTAAGTGTGATTATTTCTCTCCTAAACCTATTTTGACCCTTGGCATTGCTGATTTCAAGCATAACCCTATATCTATCTAGAATTAAATTATGATAGTAATGTAGCTTAAGAATTTCAGCATTCCACTCAAAAATGTATTTTAGAACAATTTGATGTTCAAGTCCTTCTACAATCTAACTCAATCGGAGGCTTCAGAATCAATGTTAATGAATTTTAAAACTGCACATTCAGAGGCCTTATTTACAGCATGGCTTTCAAAAGACCATCAAGCATAGGAATTTCTATCTACTTTAAAAGTTATTTTACTCAAGGTTCCTCATTTTGTGGACTTTTGCATTCTGAGTAGATTTAAATAATAGTTTAATATTACAGGTGATTCTTGCCACTATTCTACTCAGTGAACATACACCTCAAAGTTAATATGAGGTGGGAAACATATACTTTAAAATTAAGGTTTTTCTTAATGATATGTTTCCAAGGACAGAGAGCAAAAGTAGATAGGAAGGCAATTAAACATAGAGAATGGGTTGAGAAAATCCAGGCTCCAAAAAAGCTAAAATCCTCTGGGGTCCATTTTAGAAGGTTAGGCTCTCTTTGGTTGGGGAAAAAATGAAAGATAAAAGGGGATTAAGTAGAAGCTTCCAAAATTTGGAGGCAATGTATAGGGTATACCTAAACTTCAACCAAATCTAAAAAATGTAAGCACTAGATAAAATCTATTTGAATATGAGACAAAACACCCTTTTATAGTAGAGTCACATATTACGTAGACGATAAGTCACATAATGGGAAAATCTTTGATCATCAGAATTACTCTGGAAAATCCCTTTAATGAGATTTTGAGGTGGAGACTAACATATAAACCATCCCTCAGTAAGTTCAATACAACCAGTTCTTCTGGAAATGGCACAAATCACAATTTCTTTGGCTGGGGTCCAGATGAAGTAGATGGCTTATAATAGAATACCATGTTACATTAAAAATATATACTTTTATAGAGACAAGAATCACATGGAGTCCAACAAGATGCTCATACTAGAGAAATACTTGGAAGCTGATAATAACTGAAGAAGTGTCAGATGTGTTTTCCATCTCATGCTCATTTTGGGGCACATGTTCACTAAATAAAATGAAGGTAGAATCAACTGCACTATTTAAATCATTATCTCTCTCACAGACTCTTTTTCTTTTTTTCTTATGTGAATAGTTAACTTGGATTAAGTTATATTTTCAAATGATGCTACTCCATTGGATTTGCTTTTTAATAAACAGATTTCAGAGCCCATTAATCTCAAGAAGTAGCACAGGTTAAAAAATACATCCTACTTCAAGAGTAATTTATGTAACTTTATGATTACCTAAAATGCTTTGTTAAACAGTATTAGCTTATTTGGGGCATATTTTAAAAACATCTTTCTACAAAGCATTCTTTGATTCTACCCTTATATATCATACCTGGATCAAATATATCACAAGTCTGACTTGACAAGACAGGCCACAGAAAAATATCCCAATTACCTACTGGTATCATTACTTGCATATCTCACAGGCATTTCAAATTCAACATGTTAATAATTGAGCTTCTGATCCTTGCCTCTAAAGCTGTTCTTCCTCCAGTTTTGTCCTATAAGATAGTATCATTATTTTTCAAACTGGAGTCACCACTGTTACCCCTTTTCCTCATCCCCTAGTACCTAATCCACCTTCAAGTCCTATCAATTTTTCTTTCTAAATAGGTCTTGAATATGTCCACTTTTCTCCACCTCCACTAAAATTACCATTGTGCAAGTCATTGCCATTTCTCGCCTGAGGTACTACAATAGCCTACCCATTGGCCTCTCACATCCACTCTGGTCTCCTATTTGTTCCCCATATTCCAGCCATAATCTTTTCAACATCACTGTTTAAAGAACTTCAATTATTTCCCACTGGTCTAAGGGAAAGACCAAACAACACAAGGTGCTAAAAGATCTGGACAGCTCTCCACCTTCTTCAAACACTATGGTCTACTTGTTCTAGCTATGCTGGACTTCCCGTCACTTCCTTTTACTCATCAAGCTTCTGACCACTGTATGTCCTTTTTTGGGTTTGTTTTTGATGAATCTTTTAAGTGAAATATCATGTTCATGTAAAAAATAGAGGTATTTTTTAGCCAATGTGAGAATCACTGTATATTTTAAAAATGTTTTATTGACGTATACAATTATAAAATATACAACACATGTATAAAAGTGAGCAAATCACTGGGATACAGCTCCATGAACATTTACAAAGTGAACAGACTCAACTACTACACAGATCAAGATCCAGACCACTCCTAAGATCGCAGAGCCTTTCTTATCCCCCTTCCAAGGATTAACTCCTCCCACAAAATGTAACCATTATTCTGATATTCATCACCAAACATTAGTTTAGCTTGTTTTGAAAATTTAAATACTGAAACTTTTCTGTATCATTTTTCTTTTTTTCATGAACAGAATGTTCATGAAATTCATTCATGTTGTAGTGTACAGTGAAGATCATCACTTTTCATTGCTGTACTCTAAAAATACACCATTTTATTTATCTACTCGCCTACTAATGAATGTTTAGCTTATTTTCAATTTAGGGCTAAACATTGCAGCTGAAGAATGCTGCAATGGACATGCTTGTACATGCCTTTTTGGTGAATACGAACACATTTCTGTTGTTTACAGACTTAAAAATGAAATGGTTAAGCCACAGGGTAAGCATGTGTTCAGCGATGGTAGCTATAACAGGTAGCTGATTATATAGAAACAACTTGGCTCAGTACCTTTGTCTCATCACTCCGACATTTCTTAGAATACTGTCACTGTGTGATTCTTTAAAAGTATTCAATTATGAAAATTTTCTAATATATACACAATTATAGAACCTCTGAGTACCCATAACCTATATTCAATAGTTACCAGCATTTGCCACATTTACTTCATCTATTCTTCCTATGTCCCCCCTTTTTTTCCTGAACCATTTTAAAGCAAATAAATACATAACATCACGTCATTTCTGCCCTACATATTTCAGTTTAGAGTTCCAAAAAGTACTGGTATTTTCTCATGTAACTACAATGCTTTTATCACTTGCAGTCAAATTCTCAGCAATTCTTTGGATTACCAAGCATTCATAAGGTGAATTTTAATGTTTCCCCCCCATTAATGCTTTGTGACTAGAAGAATTCTTAGGCTTGTTTCTATATTCCCAATACCGTGCAGCTTGTAGCATATACTACTACTTAAAAAAAAATTCCGGAAGGGAAAAATGAAGAGATTTAAGTATTTCACCACCATCTAAGCCTAATTACAAAGGTTCAGGTTTCAGAGAAAAGTAGAAAATACAGGACAATGCTCTAGGTCATATGGTCATTCATACAAGGAGAAAACTAAAACTGACCATAGAGGTGGAATCACATTATTAGAAATGCTCCTCCCCCACAAGACATAAAATTTACTTAATGAAGCCTGTTAAAATATATACCAGATGTCCCACTAAAATCTATGATGCAAGTTCAAGACAAGTCTTACTATTTCTAAGCAGCACAGATGTGTTTTAATAATTAGTTTCTTTAGCTGATTAGCTTTGCAAGGTCAAAATTAGGTCAATTTACACCCACGAGTACTAAGAACTGATTTAACACCCAAGAACGAGTTTGGAATTGGTAGGTTTCTACTACCAGAGATTTTCCAAAAGCCTTGAAAGAAGGTTTAAAGAACACTACTGCAAAGAAATGGGCCCATCTTGATTTTTTTCTTAAGCCATTAGAAAAATATAAAGCTTAATTAAAAAGTAAAAGAAAACAAAAAGTACTACGAGTAAAGAATCACTAAAGTTTGAATTGTAAACATTCAGTTTCTTTTAACAACATCTGCATTAACCTTAGAAAAGCATAACCCAAGGACTTGTTTTGACTCCCTCCAAAGCTAAATATTGGTGCCTCTTATCTTTCAACCATTTATCAAGTATAGCATTAAAAAAAAAAAAAAAAAAAAAAAAGAAAGAGGAGAAAACCAAAATGAGAAAATGAGAATTGGGAAATAACATACAACTTATTTCTGGTTCACTAACTGGTTTATTTTTATTTACTTTTCCTAGCTTTAAAAAAGTCCTGAGGCCAGCTGAGTGGCTCAGCTGATTAAGAGCACGAACTCTGAGGAACAGGGTTGACAGTTCGATTCCCACATGGGCCAGTGAGCTGCGTCCGAGCTGAGCTGCCGCTGAGCTGCCAACAGGTGGTAGGATGGTTCAGCTGGTGAGACCACGTGCTCCTAACTAAACAAGGTTGCTGTTTCGACCACTGCATGAGATGGTGGACTATGCTTACCGCAACTAAGATTGAACATGGCACTTTGAGCTTGAGCTGAGCTGCAAGCTACCGACGGGCAGCCAGACGGCAACTGGACTTGGAGCTGAGGTAACTGTACCCTCCACAACTAAGACTGAAGGACAACAACTTGGATGTTCCCCTTCCCCAATTCACCAACACTGTTCCCATTCCCCAATAAAATCTAAAAAGTATAAAGTATGTAGGCTCAGAATTATTTTCCAGATTGAACTTTTAAAAACAAGCACTCAAGGGCTTCTGTTTCTAGTGAGGATGCAGAGGTTTGCAAAAAACCTTCACTCTGATGTTACAAAAAGAAAACACTGGATAAACTAAACAATCATATTTTTCATCAAAACCATCAAAGAGCCTTGGAAGCAAAGAAATCTGAACAAACTATTTCTAGAGAGGGACGAGTCCTTCAGAGACAGAAACAGTGGTTTTTCATAACTGAGGGTGTTTATCCAATTCTGGGTCCATGTGTGTGCAAAGCAGCAAAAATGCCATAAGCACAGGAATTTAGCTGTGACAGGAGAACTGAAACGATTTTTAATGACTAGGTATGGGTTAGTATGGTGTACTGGAATTTAGAGAGGCCTAAAAGGCAGAGCTAGTCCTCTCTGCAAACCAAGAAGGTAGATGAAGCTGGTGTCTGTGCTTCAAAGCAGGAAGAGAGAGGTTTTCTTGCAGTGTTCAGGTCCCAAAGCCAAAATCATAGGCAACCACACAGTTCACTGTCACCAATAACATGACATTACTATTCAACTCTCCGCTATTCCAGAAACTCTGGCCCAGGAAGATGAGGTTGCTTGTTTTAGGCACCTCAAAAAAGCCTATTTATGTTAACAAGAGATTTTTTCAACTAATCCTGAGAGTTAATACCATCTTCTCAAAAGCATATGACTCAAGTAGATTGTTTATTCTTCAAGATTCATTTTGAAACCCAACACTCACTTTGTCTACCAATTCTCAACTAGATAATGAACCATGCCAAATCCAGATCAGGACCTTTCCTCTTCCCTCTAACTCCTGCTCTGCATTGAGAGCTGCTGAAAATCAGATCTCCAAAACCTCATAAAATCCTACTTTGTCTTCTTCCCTATACTCAGTTTTAGTTTGATGGTCTTTCTAGGAAGTTGACAAAAGGAAGGGGCCTGATCCTATGGCTGATCCTAGACATTGGAAATTAACCTCAATGGTACAAAGCCCTGACCAAACTCAACTCCAGGTTAGATAAAAGAATCAGCCCCTCATCCTAACTACCAAACAAGTAAGTGGAGGCCCTTGTAAGAGAAAGTATTAGCTACTTTAGTCTGTACTATTGTTGTATGCAATGTCTAGCATAAAACATAAAATTATGCAATATGAGAACAAAAAATATGATCCATAATCAAAAGAAAAAAGCAATAGAAATACTCAGATGGCTCAGGGATTCTGCAAATAGACCTTAAAAGAATGATTACAAATATGTTAAGGAATTTATACAAAAAGATTAAGTAACTGGTTAAAAAGATAAAAAAGAATATCAAAAACTAAAAATAGAAATTCTAGAACTAAAAAACATAATATTTAAAATAAAAATATGTATTGGCTATCTTAATAGAATACAGATGAAGAAAAGAACAATGACTTAAAAAAATAGGTGAACAGAAATTATTAAAAAATGAACTTATTAAATGGCCACCATTTTTTTCAATCTTTTCATCCTTGGAAATAGAAGAGGCTTAATTTAAAATACACTCTTTTGTGGGTGTGGGGGGAAAGTGAGAGGGGCAAAGTTTTTTTCTTCCTCATGGAATACTGGCTGTAAAATTTAACAACCAAGTATAATTTTTCCTCCAGAAAATACCTCTCTTCTGTGCTTCCAGTCCCGGACCACCCTGTATTTCTACATTCATATCTTTATATTCATACTGAACTGCTTTTAGCACCTGCGTCACTTAATCGCCTTTTCAAGACAGAGAATCGATGTTGTGGTTTCCTTCCTTTTCTTTCCCTTTCTTTTTTCTTTTCTGTGTCCACAGATTTCAAACAAGTACCTAGCACACAGTCAGCATTTAATGTTTGTTTAACAAACTGAAATATTTGGTAATATAAATTTTATATTAATATGTTTTAAGTTATGATAAAAAATTAAATGACTTCCAAAAACCACTGTACGCATATTTATTTACTTCAATAAAATCCAAAATAAAAGACTTTATTGTAAGAGGTTTGTATATACAAATATAAAAAGTCTGCTGTTAATAAGGTATATAAATGTCTCATCACTGTTGTACACCTGAAACTAATATAATATTGTATGTTAACTGTAATTGAAAAATAAATTTTAAAAAAGTTTCAGTAAAAAAATGCCTGCTGTTTTTGATTTAATCCATTGATTCATCCTTAATTTAACAAGTGGGGTAAAAAAAAAGAAAAATGCCTAACAAAAAAATGCTTTGTTAAATATGGTTTAAAAACATATTAATGCCAAGTTTATACGAATTGAACATTGCTGTACAGTCATTATCCTAGTGCATGCTAACAGAGAAGAATAAAAGAAAATATAATTCTGAAATTAAGATATAAAAGTTATTGCTTTAAGAGATATATCAAATAAAAAATCTTTACATATGAAAGAGATTATTTATGTATGTGAACATGTAATCTCATAAAACCACCTTAAATATTTTCATTTTTAAGGTGAATAACTCATTTGTTCTACAAAAGACAGTATGAAAAGTCATGTAATGTAAACTTAGGATTATAAAAACAGGTGCCTGTCTATATCTTTAAGAAGCTTAAATAGACAAATGCCAATATAAATGATGCTGGAACATAAAGAGAATATTACATAATTACATAAATGACATTGAAAATAAACTAGAACTCACAAGACAAAACATATTAGTTTTAAATTGTATAGTCTTAAACCATTTGCACATCTATAAACTTTCCATAAAAATAGTGGACTTCATTGTTCATTTACTGCAAGGTTAGGCATGCTGATATGACAGAAAGTCAGCTAAAATTTCATACCTCATCATAAAAGCAAAAGTGATTTGACCTAAACTGTCAACATCATATAACACAGTAAAAACATGCTCAGAAAATTGCTATATATGTATTACTAGTAATCATTGGAAAATTATCCTTCAACCATTATAGATAACCAAGACTTAAGACATTTACATATAAATATCACATCATGTTCAACTGCTAAAAACATAAACTTTGTCAATGCACAACATTAAATTAAAAATGCTGTTAAATTTCTGCTTTGATGGGTGGGTGTGCATTTGTGTCTGTGTATATTGGTGAGGAAGACTGCAAAAAAAAGATGTTTTTCTATTAAAGATTCTAACAAACTTGTGAAAGCCATCTAAAAACACTATCAGTCTACAGCACACATGCTATTGAAATTAAATGCAAAGAGGGTGTTCTTAGCATCTTGTTGCTTTGAAAAATCCAATTTTCTCTAATATTTTAATTAGGCCACAAATTTAAAATCTAATTAAGAAATAAATCGTTATGCATATACTTAAAATGGGCTTAACAACTCAGAGAAATTGTCCATCGTATTTTTCAGCTATGCATTCAAGTTTCAAGCACGAGAAAAAAATTCATATATTTGAAGGTTTGTACTTAGCAACAAAACTGGAAACTTCTTTCTTCACTCTGTCTAAAAAAGCCACACCTCTTCCTTCCCAAACTAACTTCCTCCATCTCTTTACCAGGCATTGTTTTTTATTTTTAGTATTTTCACTAATTCTTCTGACTATACAAAGGAGAAACAAAATTCCAATTAGGCACTCACCCTTTTAAATATTTTTGCATGCTAATTAGCTCCAGATAGTTGGTAGGGGAAAAGTGTAAGGAGTTGGCACCACCTCAAAGAGCAAAATAGTTGGAGTAGACATGGGTAGGTAGGACTCACACATAATGAAAATATATTAAAAGCATTAGGCAACAAAATCATATTCATTTCAGTCTCATGTTAGAGTAAGCATGCTGGGAAGGAAAGGAAATTTCTAAAATATGTAGATGCTTAATCAAACAACTATAAGGTTACTCTGAAAGCATAAAGAAAAAAATTTTTCAAAGATTGACTTCTCTGTTGCAAAGAGGATGAGACATGTGACTTATTTTATCATGTAAATCTGTTAATCTGATCTCCGAAGAAGAGCACATTTTGATTATACACATTCTCTTTTCCTCTCTTTCAACAACTACTAGACAGCGGGCCAAGAATAAAAATTTTCAAATCTATTTCAAATGTAACATGAACCCTCATTTCTTCAAATGTAACATGAACCTGGAATTTCTCATTCATAACATTTCTCTATGTTCCTTTAAGAGTTTGTACATCCCACCAGGAAGGTTTTTGGGGTCAGGAAGGAATAAGTGTTATTTCCCAAAACATTATTATACGTAGTGATTTATTTTTTTTCTTCACTCATAATATAGGGAATAATATTTGTACACACTTCAAATGGTTATTATGACTAAATGAAATAATACTTTTAAAGTGATTAGTACATTCAGATTTCCAGTCAAGATGGTCGAGTAGGTAAACACTATGCTTGCCTCCTCTCACGACCACATCAAAACTGTAACTAAACTATAGAACAGCCATCACTAGGAATCATCTTAAGCCTAGCTAAACAGAAGTCCTACCACTAGGGACATACATAAGAAGCCACTCTGGGACTGCTAGGAGGGGTAGAGATGGGGAAGGAGCTGGTACCACACCCAAGTGTAAGAGGGATAATTTGGCTGTGGAGATTCCCCCTGACGAGTGAGGGGTACCAGCCCCACATGGGGCCCCTAGCCCAGGGTCCCAGTGCCAGAAACAGAAGTCCTTGTAACTTCTGGCTGTGAAAACCAGCAGAGACTGTGGCTGAGGGAGGGCAGCTGGAGTCCCAGGTGTTCTTCTTAAAGGATCCATGCATGGACTTACTGAAGGACTCATTCGCTCTGAGTTCCAGCTTGGGGGCAACAGCTTGAACAGTGCCAGGAACATATGGGGAAGAACTGAACTGTCTGGCTTCAGTGCAAGAGCAGGGGAGGAGGCAGCTTTCTCTCAGACGGAAGTAACTGGCAGAATCCATTATTTCTTTGTTGAGCTCTCCTCCATCCCAGCCTGCAGACACAGGTGGCCTCCATATCTGAGTCTCCATCAACCTAGCTAACTCCGATCATTCACCCAGCCCTGCCCCATGCAACCTACGGGCCCACCTAAGCCACTTCCAGTGCCTTTTCCATACAAACAGCCTGTCTTGACTCATGCTGTGGACTTTCCTAAAATATCGCGAAGGTTCACAAACCCCAAACAAACAGCATCTGGCTTTGGCATGTTCATACCTCTTGCTGAGTGGCCCGAAGCCCGGCACTGGCGTCAGACAGCCCTGGATTAAGGAATGGCATCTTGAGGAACCTCCAAGCCCAGTGTGGGTGGCGGCCATTTGAGGATTGCTTTGTGAATCATGCCAGGTGGTCTTGAACTTGGCCTTTGGCAAGACCCTTCCCAGGAGGCTCCGGGGCCAGCATGCCCTGTGGCCAGCTTCAGACACCAGCTGCCTCTGAGGACGACACATCCAAAGGGCAGACTGGGCAGGCACCAGAGCCCCGCTAAAGCGAATCTTGCTCTGTAGGGTCAGCCTCAACAAATAGCTCCTCTGCTGTAGTCATAGCCAGCCCTCAAAACCAATCAGCCCAAGGATCAATCCCTCCCACTGACACACAAACAGCAACCAATGCTCAACTACAACAGGAGGGCACACACAACCCACACAAGGGATACATCTGCAGCACCAGCTCAGGAGACTCGGGAGCCACTGGGCCCCACAGAACACCTACTATATAAGGCCACTCTACTAAGACCACAAGACATGGCAGCTCTACCTAAGACATAGAAACAAACACGTGGAGGCAGACAAAATGGGAAGACAGAAAACCCATGTACCAAATGAAAAAACAGAACAATGCTCCAGAAAAAGAACTAAATAAAATGGACACAAGCAATCTACCAGACGCAGATAAAAACACTGGTTATAAGGATGTTCAATGATCTCAGGGAGAACTTCAACAGAGATAAGAAACATAAAACTGGAAACAGAAAACAAAAAAAAGAATCAGTCAAAAACAAAGAATATAATATTAAAATAAAGACTACGTTAGAGGGAATCAACAGATTAGGTGAAGCAGAGAATCGAATCAGTGATTCAGGAGATAACCGAAAATATCCAATTAGAACAGGAAAAAGAGAGTATATACATAAACAACAACAACAACAACAATGAAGATAGTTTAAGGGGCCTTTGGGGAAACATCAAGAGTACCAATATTCACATCATAGGGGTACCAGAAGAAGAAGAGAAAGAGCAAGGATTGAAAACCTATTTGAACAAATAATGACAGAAAAATTCCCTACCCTGGGGATGGAAACAGACATACAAGCCTAGGAAGTGCAGAGTCCCAAACAAGGTGAACCCAAAGAAGCCCAAATCAAGACACATCATAATGAAAATGACAAAGGTTAAGGACAAAGAGAGAATCTTAAAAGCAGCCAAGAGAAAAGCAGTTACCCACAAGGGGGTTCCCATAAGACTGTCAACTGATTTCTCATTACAAACGTGGCAGGCCAGAAGGGGTTGGCACAAAATATTCAAAGTGATGAAAAGCAAGGAACTACAACCAAGATTACCCAGCAAAGCTATCATTTAAAATCAAAGGAGAGATAAAGAGCTTTCTAGATGAGAAAAAGCTAAAAGAGTTCATCACCACCAAACCAGTATTACAAGGAATGTTAGAGGGACTTCTTTAAGATGAATGAATGAATGAATGAATAAATAAATATTATGAATAATAAAGTGGCAATCACTACATATATATCAACAATGATTTTAAATGTAAATGGATTAAATGCTCCAATCTAAAGAGAGGGTGGCTGAATGGATAAGAAAACAAGACCCTTACATATGAGGTGTGATCAAAAGACATGGTGAAGGTTTAAATAAAAAAAAATTTACTGGGGCCAGCCAAGTGGCTCAGCTGGTTAAGAGCACAAGCTCTCAGCAACAGGGTCGCCAGTTCGATTCCCACATGGGCCAGTGAGTTGTGCCGGAGCTGAGCTGCCGCTCAGCTGCCAACAGGTGACAGGATGGCTCAGCTGGTCAGAGCACGTGCTCTTAACAACAAGGTTGCCGGTTAAACTCCTGCACTGGATGGTGGTCTATGTCCACCCACAACTAAGACTGAACACGACACCTTGAGCTGAGCGGCGGCCAGCTGACAATGGGCAGCTGGATGGCAATTGGACTTGAAGCTGAGCTAGTTATGCCCTCCACAACTAAGACTAAAGGACAAACCAATTGGCTGTTCCTCTTCCCCAACTGCCCGATAAAACCTTAAAAAAAAAAAAATTTAGAACAGTAAAAGACACATTACCATTAATCCCTCTCAAAACACTCCTTATCGCTTTGAACACACTTATCCCATCATTCTTGCCACTTTCTGAAGCAGTTCTGGAAGTCATCTTTTTAAGTGTCTTTATTTCATCCTCCATCATGACAACGCTCTGTGTCCACATCACTTCTGGTATACAGCAATTTCTGTCAAATAAAAACATTATGGTGTGTCCTCACCCACCTTATTTACTGGATCTGGCACTGTGAGGTTTCTGGCTCTTCCCCAAAGTCAAAATGACCAGGAAAGGTAAATGTTTTGAATCAATTCAGGACATTGAGGCAGCCACAACAGAGCAACTAAAGATACTCACGAAAGAGGACTTCCAGAACTGCTTCAGAAAGAACAATGAGATAGGTGTGTTCAAAACGGGGTGGAGTGTTTTGAGGGGTGTTAATGATAATTTATCTTTTATTGTAATAATTTTTTTAAAATTTAAACATTAAGTGTATTTTTTTTTGTTTTTTGAGGGCAGTGTCACTGGCTCTCATATGTGGGACCGAACCAGAGCCACTGGCTTCCCAAGCCAGCGCTTAACCACCGCGCCACTCAGCCGGCCCTTAACTGTATTTTTTGATCACACGTTGTATGCTGCCTGTAAGAGACTCACTTCAGATCAAAAGACACACAGACTGATATTTCATGAAAATAGAAATGAAAAAAAAAAAAAAAAAAAAAAAGCTGCGTTAGCAATACTGGGTTATGCCATGCAAAAGACACTTTAAAACAAAGGTTATAACAAGAGACAAAGAAAAACCCAGAAATCCCACTTCTGGTATTTATCCAAAGAAACTCACAACACTACTTTGAAGCAAAATGTGCATCCATAAGTTCACTGAAGCATTATTTACAATTGCCAAGATACGGAGGCAACCTGCATGTTCTTCAGAATAAATGAATAAAGAGGTTGTACATATATAATGGAATATTGTGCAGCCATAAAAAAGAATGAAATCTTGCCATCTACAACATGGATAGACCTAGAGGATATTGTGCTGAGTAGCATAAGTCAGGCAGAGAAAGACAAATGCCATATGATTTCACTTATATGTGGAATCTAGAGAACGAATTAAACAAATAAAAGAGAATTAAATTCATAAACATAGAGAACATTTTGATGGTTACCAAAGAAGGTTATGGGGTGGGTGAAAAAGGAGAAGGGAATTAAGAAGTATAAATTGGTAGTTACAAAACAGTCATGGTGATATAAAAGCATAGCATAAAAAATACAGTCAATAATATTTTAACTATACATGGTATCAGATGGGTACTAGATTTATTGGGGTGATCACTTTGTAAGCTATATAAATGTCTAAACACTATGTTGTACACCTGAAACTAATATAATATTGTATGTTTAAAAAAAAAAGAAAAAATTCCGCCCACAAAATAAGAAGGAAAAACAATAGTGATTAGCACACTGCCTGACATGCAAGTGTTCAATGACTGTTAGATATTATCACCATGGGCAGACAATTTATAGTGACTAATTATTTGACAGAATAATCTCAGAAGAGTTAACACTGACTAATAAGTAGTGAAATGTATATCTTCAGTACCTGGCATGTAACCAATACATATGGTTCAAAACTATACATTCCTCTGAAGGTGAGTTCTAGAACCATGTTATTCAGCAGTAATCAGACATATTCAAGTCCACTCCAACCTCCTGCCTCCCTCCTCCCAAACTCCAGGCCTGTCTCTTTTCCAGAGTTTTATATTAAAATCATTCAAACAATTTGGGAATAAAAATATAGTTCTAAAAGATTCTTTACAGCTATAACAGTCTATTTCTGATTTATTATTTTTTAAAATTGAACTCTGTCAGTACAGGGACAAATGCAGCAAGTACCTATTTGATACATTATTCTTCAATACAAAAATTTTGATTACAGTGTTTAGATTAAACAAACTTCACCATTGTCTTTTTTTTCTTTCTGTTTTACTCTTTTAAATATACAGAATGAAACTAAGATCACTGAAGGATAAATACAATTTTTTAACATAAAGCTTCTCATACTCTATCCCAAATAATAGAAAACAATTCCAAATATATGTTATGAAACTCTTTCTATAGCATAACACTACTGTAGCTAAAACTACTTTCAAGACTTATTGTTAACTAGGGTACAACAGAACCTAGATTCAGCCAAGCAGATCTGCTGGATGAAGAATTTGTAAGAGGAATGGGACAGCATGAGTTGGGGGATAAAGGCAGGGGGTACAGGAACAGGATGGCAGGGAAGGGGGTTAGCCATCTGGGATTGTCAGTGTGCCTACCGCTTACTGAATGGGTCAGGGACATTAGGGTCTACAGCGCCTGCTGCAGCAGAGGCAGCTTTCTCCTTACAGCTGAGGAGGCTCTGTAGCAGGCCAGTTTAAGGTGTACTTCTAGTTGTTTCTCGAAATTCAAAATATAGACCCTTCCTTTAGCTCTCTTAATGTGTTGGGAAATTACCTTGTTCTCTTTAGCAAATCTTTGCTGCTTACAAGCTGATTTGGACTATGCTACCTGAAACTAAGAACCCTGACCAATACTCAGAAAATTAAAAAACATTTCAATGACTCTCAATAAACTTATCTGTCTATATAAATTTCAAAAACTATGCATGACTAAAAACAAACAGTTTTTGAAGTCTTCACTAGTTTTACATTTGCAAAGGTCTCTGAACGTAGATTTACAATATTATTTAAAATACTGGTGATAAGAAAATTAATTTCTATATACGAATTCTGTTATAATTCTTGTCACTAATCAGGAGGCTTTCTTTTAACTCTCAAGGATTACTAATATCAAAACACAGGGTAAGTCTAGGAATTAAAGCCTTTAGCCTAACCAAATCACTTGTGTTACTGAAAAGCAGAATCAGCAAATCTGGGGAAAATGAATGGTTAGAAAGAAATTTTGCTTTTCATCAATTAAATAAATATAATGGTATAATGGGTCTCCCCAAAATTATAAATCTGGAATCTAGATATTTACTTTTAAAAATTGTAAAACCAACTTCAACAAACAGAACACCTCAAAACATCAACACATATTGTTAAACTCGTTTGGATATACAATAATTATTGGATCAAAATGAACTGAAACAATTATTAAAAAGCCATAAAATCTTTTGTGTCAATATGAACAAAATATTTAAAACAGTCAGGTTGAAGAGTCAAAGACTATAGTCTGTTTCACACAATTTCTGACAATAGTTTTCAATAAAAATTTTAACTTTTGAAGATATAATTAGTATTTTAAAAACTATATAATTAATTTTTTAAATAATATAAATATATTTATATATTTATAAATATATATCTATGTGTATATATATATATACATATACATATATATATATCACTGATAGAATTCATACATTCTTAAGTAAAGGCCCACATTTTAACATTCTGAGTCTCCTGGTAAAAGCAAATATTATCATAGCATTAATATACATTTAGAAATTATTTTGGAAAGAGAAAAATTAATGTATTTTAATAACCTAACATTTCTAGCCATACTGTAGGTGCTTTCACATGTTATGTCATTAATCTCTGTAACCACTCTTCAAGATAGAAAGAATTATTAATATTACCATTTTTCTTAAAGCAGTTAGTTGGTTTGTTGTACAGATTACCTAGGTAACTTGAACAAAGTAACAAACTAGTGAGTGGTGGAAACAAACATGACTTTTCTTAAGCCCATTCTTTTTGTATTATACCAGGTTGGTTTTTTAAAGAAAGATAAATCATCATCATTTATTATTTTTCACACATAAATATAAAATATTATACCTAATAATATCTTACTTCCATCTCAAATGAGTATTAAGAGTTATTGGGAGGAGCAGAACATGAACTTTAGTCTATGAAGATAAAGCTGAGTGCTCTCAATTAATTATGAAGAATCTACAAAGAAAAATAATAATGGAAATACGGTTTCCTAATACTTTCTCTTCCGAACTAAACTAACTTTTTTGAAGTCTGATTTATTAAAACAGATCTGTTCACTATTCTAACAAAGGCAAAGACAGAACGTCAGTGACAATAGTCTTTTTCATTTATCACAAGCGTGGTAATTAATTCATTAGCCTGACAATCAATTGCACTACTAGTGAAATTTGTGGAAGTAAAATGAAATAGTTTACCGTGCACAAGGATGTCTTTGTGATTTTCAGGGTGAAATCTGAAGAAAACTCCAAATCTGAGATGGATGTTGTATGGCAATCTATATGCTACCCATTTAAAGAAAGGAGAGGAAAGAATTTAGTAAAAAGAGTAAAAACAGAACAAAAAACGAACAGATAAATACTTTTTTTTTTTTTTAGCCCATGGTGGCGCGCCTGCAAACACCTTCACACCTCCTAAATACTTCTTTTTTATGCAAAAAGGATTACTGTAAACCAATGTCTTGCAAACTATACTCATTCACACTTCATTGGAGATTGTTTCCAAATTTAAGGACTACTGGCACTATCATTTAATTTTTATTTAAATCAAATTAGTATTTTTTACTTAGACTTTTTGTAAGAATAGTATATATCAAATCATGGCTCTGATGTGCTAAAGTTTTTCTAAGACACACTACTTTCAAATAAAAAATGTTTTCCTGTGTTCCAACTAAAATCATCTTGTATACCACTAGCAGTATATATTTGGTATAAATTATGTGTGATAACAATCAATATTTTTATAGGAAATGTCAACTTGAAAACATGCTAATGAAAAGGATAAGGTATTTTGGAATTCATTTTGTAACTGCATTTGATTATTAGAAATTAGTAAAATCCACAATTCCGACCAATGAGTAAAAAGAAAAAATAATGAAGATTCAGCTAAAAATAATGGCTAAATATCCTTATTTTTCCAATTTGCCCTGCTTTCTATTTCCCTATGGAGATGGCATCAGCTACAGCAGTGTGACCAGAGTGTGCTGTAAAGGCTGTGGACAGCTGACATACCATGAGCAGATTATAAAACAGTGAATACAATTCATATGACTACACACCGGAGCCATTATTCTATTTTAAATAGTTTGAGAAAATTTAAAAGAAGTTACAATCTGATTGCCTTTAATTTGTAACGAAGTTGGGGAACACAGAACAAACTGTACTGACCTAAACAAACAAATGAATACGTAATTGATTAATCTTTAAAAAAAAGGGAGAATGGGTATGGATACTTTTTGAACACCTTCTTTTTTCAGTCTTAAATTTTCTGTTTCAACTATTTACACATAGCAGTTTTTGGTATTTAAGAGATCAGTAGAGATAGTAGAGATAGTAGCCCTCCCCTCCCACACAACCCGCCTCTTTCTGTCAGACTTAAGGCTGAGTTGGCTATACCTGTACACACAATCCCACCCTAGGCCAAAGAATTCAAGCAAATCCCTTACTATCAGTACCAGAATATGAACAGACCTATAATCATTAACCAGGCTGTGTTATTTTTTCTTAAAAAGCTGAGTGCAATTTTAATCAGCTTGCTCTTGTTGAGAAAGTTTACATTTTCATTATTCTATGCTAATTTAAAATACTCTATCCATTTAATAAAATTAATAAATATTTACTGAATATTTTCTTTGTGCAGAGAACAAGTATTGATGCTTTAAAAGTAACAGTGTGAGTAAAAGGAGGAGACAATGCTCTGAACCTGACACTAAACAAGCTTTCTTTTTCTTTTCTCTTCCTTTCCTGTCCTGTCCTTTCCTTTCCTTTTTTTCCTTCCTTTCTCTCTTTCTCCCTCCCTCCCTCCCTCTCTTTTTATGTAACAAACAAATTGAGGAGTTTTTAAGAAAAGCAATATGGCATTTCACTGCAAAGTTATGATTCTGCTCATGCAAATTTGACATAGCAAAATTCACAAAACTAAACATTATCATAGTGAAGAATAAGACATTAAAACACAATAGAAATTAACTGAAAAATCCAAACGTAGTAGGACTTCGGTTTCATGGAAAATTTCAATGTAACAACTTAATCTGAAAAGCCTGGAAGAAATTTGAATGAGAAAAGCTAATTTGTGTGGAATATATGATATGAATAATTGAATAATCTGTCTACAAATGAGCAGCTAGAAAAAAGCAAGGAGGTGGTGATGAAGCAGAAATGACAATACAACACTAACCCAAAGTCAATGATCCAAGCCCCCAGTGTTAGGAACTTCAATATATAAAGAGAAATGATCTCAAAGAGATGATATAGTCAACTGGTAAATATTATGACTTCAAGTTGCTTTAGACTGATTTAAATTGGAAAAATAATTACTGTTTTGAAGACCCACGTATAAAATCAACACTAATTTTAAATACTGAATTCATAAATGAAAACTAAGGAAAATGGAAATGCTGTTCCAGAAAATAAAATTTGTAAAACACCTACCTTAATGCTACAAGGATTTGAAATAAGAGTCTTTGGTTCTAAAACTTCTACCAGAGCGTCTGGAATAACTGCTTTCTTCATGCAGGACATGTTAAAGCCATAGACATCATCCCAAAAAGTAATTCTATCAGCATGTTGATTCATATCACTTACTGCCACAAGGCTGATTGTGCAAATATCAGGGTAGACTGTAAGAAATAAAATATCCAACAATTTAGCATGATCTCTCTTTAAGACAAAATGTAACTTTTTAAAGGCTAAATATAAATACCAAATCCATAAGGATGGATGACTAGCAATTGATTACTAACAGTGGTAGATTAATGAAGCTGTAGATCAGGGAAATAACCAAGTTTCATTTTGTAGCCTCTTTCAAAAAAAAAAAAAAAAATTTCCATCACTGTGATGGTAAGATTAAAAATAAGGATTTCATTGATACGTTCCTATTAAAATAATTAAAACAGAATGGCACAATTAAATAACCCTGACATGAATATATTTATTAATATTAAACATAATTATCCTCTTATTATAAAAAGGAAATATTTATGAATATTGTGTGTGCCGAATAAGTTATTCTAATTTATAGACTACGGATACATGTCCCTACTGTCAAGAAACTTAGACAATTTTGATAAATAAATGGGCAATTATTTGTGAGGAGGGAGTCTGAGGGACTTACGGAGTTTACAGCAAAAACAGCTAACCCAGATTTGGCTACAGCAGGTGAACAGAGGTATTATGTAAGATAAAACTGAAGGTCAAGTAAATTAGGAATGGGGAAGGAGTACTCTAGGCAGAGCAAGCAGCATGCATATAGGGTCACAATTAATATACACTCCAATTTGAGAGAAACAGTGAGATATAAGGGTGTAAAGGTTAACTAGGAAGCAAAGAAAACAGGGCTGAGTAAACTACATTATTAGTAAATTGGACTTTATTCTAAGAATAATGATAAGCCAGTAAAAAATTTTACATTGAGTTGCAACTTGATCACATTTTGTGTTTAGAAAAGCCATCTGGAGTGGAGAATGAATGGGAGGGTGCAAGACTAAGACAAAGGCAAAATAAGAGCTGTAATAATCCAGGTGATCTGAAGTACAGCAATGGCTGTGAGAATGGAAAGGAGGAGGTATGTTCAAGGGCTGCTTAAGGGGTAGAAACTCAAAGGACTATAAGATTGCCTGGCTGTGGAGGTAAGGAAGAGAGAAGGATCAAGGATGACAGTTTTTAGCTTTAGCAACTGGGCAAATTATGAGACTAATCATAAGGGTAGATTCAAGAGAAATGTGAGAGTTTAATACTCATGAGAGAAACAGGTAAAAATATCCAATAAGCAGTTGAATAATACAGACCTAAAATTCAAGAGATGATCTTGGTCCAGGATACAAATTTAGGACCATGAACATATAAATGGAAATGTAAGTTATGGAACTTACATGAGGTCTCCTAAGGAGAGTACATGGTGAGTACCAGAATTTATGGAATGTGTAACAAAAGAAAAGGAGGTTAAGGAGAAATGGCTGAGGAGCTGGGGTCACAGAAGGAAGAAGTATACCAAGAAAGTAAATGTTGAGAGAGGTAAGTAAGGGAAGAGAATGTTTCAGGGAGACACTCTTCTAGTAATAAAGTCTTTATAACAAAATTTTAAAAATATTAGTTTTTTACTAATAACTGTCCTTCAAATATCAACATTTATCATGAATTAAAATATAAATCACATTTTCCCATATCAACAAACTGAAAGTACATATGTACCAAAGAAAAGCACAAAAGAAAATTATTTCATGATTATTAAGTAGTCTCCAGACTTAAACAGTAAAGAAATAATTCTCTCCTTCCCCTGAACTTTGTTTCTATGCACAGCCTTAGGAATTTTATTATTCAATCATAGCAACACTAAATTATCTTCCAAAGAAAGCCCATGATAAGATCTGCTGGCGTCAAAGCAATTGCTTCTTCCAAACCTGACAAGTGAGAAAAAATACGTGGTGCCATGCCACTGATAAGAGCTTCCTCAAATCCATCCTAAGGGGGCAGGTGAGGCAGGTGTGAGCTGCATGGAGCTAGAGTCCATTATCATGTAAATTCATATACATCTCTCTTCCTCCATAGACAAGGTAAACTTCCTAACTGGGCTTAAATTACTGACTGAAACAAATTCTTCAAAGCAACTAACTGATTTGTTACTGAAAATGCTGACCCAGGGAGAATATCAGCTACAGAAAAGTATTGTTTAATTTCTTGAACCAGATTTTTCAGATGAGAACCACTGAAAAAGAAACAGAATTTTGAAGCAACTTTAGATATTTGGCATCTTCTTTATGTATCCTTTGTTGGACTTAATATGACTATCATATAAGCTTTCCCACAGTATGCCCAGTAATTTCATCTTTAAAGAGGAACATAATAAGGATATAGATCAGGAGTCAACAAACATTTTCTGTAATTATTTTAGGTTTTGTGGGCCATGTGGTGTTTGTTCAAACTACTCATCTCTGCTACTATAGTATGAAAGTGGCCAGACAATACATAAATAAATGAACATGGCTATGTGCCTATAAAACTTTATCTATAAAACGGGCAGCAGACCAGGTTTAGGTACCCCTGATACTGAGAAGGCAAAAATGGATGATGGAGGTATTATCAGAGCCACCATACTGTACTACTCACATTGTAGTCTATAAGTATCAAATATCCTCTGGAGTTGTGCAGTGCACACACTCAAGTTATTTAATATAGTTCATAGAGTTCTTTTTCAGAATATTTTTAAAAATCCTGTGAAATTTAAAAAATATTATCAGTCGCTATATCAGGGGTTGGCAAAATGGCTATGGGTCAAATTCAGTCCACTGCCTGTTTTTGTAAATAAAGTTTAATTAGAACACTGCCACACTCATTTATCTACCTATAGTGTATGGCTGTGCTATGTTACTGTGGCAAAGTTGAGTAGCTGGGGCAGACTATGGCTTACAAAGCTGAAAATATTTACTATCTGCCCTTTGGTAGAAAAAATCTGCTGACCTCTGGCTCTTATTGATCAAGCAATATGGTGAACTAGTAATACTACTAACAATTAAAAATAAGATTTTCATAAGGAAAAACTAAAATTTTTCAAAACTAATAAAAAGAACTGTTTTGAAAATGTTAGTAATAAGAAAAAACAAACTCAAGAGGAATATGATTTTACTTTTTCTAGTGTTAAGGTATATTTTTCAAGCTAATTATATTCACGAAAATACAGAAAATCATAGTTTTTGTATTTGTTAGATTTAGAAATGAAATTATTTATCTTTCAGTTAGTAAGATTTATGACTATGCAGAAAGGACTTGTAAGCAGTGTGATAGGTCAGTTTGATTCTATATCTACCTTTTCATAGCTGGCTAAAATTTGGGGCCACCTGCCAAACTCCTGACTAACCCTTTACCTTCACATTCTGACACATTTGTCATTTGATTTTTTTGTCACATAGAAGCATAATTGAATAATTATTCCTTCTTGTAGGTGAAATTAACAAAGCACTGATTGGACAAAAGCACCCTCTTAAGAGACCATTTATAAATTCATGGCTTTGACATCTGTGTCCTTCTCGACTGACTGCCCAGAATTCATTTGTCACTACAACAGCTCACATGGTGAACAGATAAAGATGGGAAATCCTTTATCCCTTAGAAATGCCTCACAAACTTTTGGACACTAAAGGATAAGACTGAGATGCATAATGAAACAATTCTTAGTAAATACTAGCATCATTGCTTGTATATAAATAACCAGAGAGCAAAAATGTTTAGAACAAAAGGAGACAATAAGTCAAAAAAAAACTGTTCTTCTCATGGTATACATGAACAGTATGAAGATTTTAGTGAAATAATATGACTGATAGTCATATAAAGAAAAATGTAAACCATAAACAAATACAGTAAAGTTGCAGGATACAAAAAAAATGTACAATTGCGTTCCTATATGCCAACAATGAAATTTCAGAAAAAGAAATGAAAATAAAAAAACCAATTCCTTTTGCTATTTCCACTAAAATAATAAAATACCTACAAATAAACTTAACAAAAGATGTGAAAGATCAATACTATAAGACATTATTAAAAAAAAACTGAAGAAGACACAAAGAAATGGAAAGATATCCTATGTTCATGGGCTGGAAGAATCATAATTAAAATGGCCATATTATCCAAAACAACATACAGATTAATGCAACCTCTATCAAAATCCCAATGGCATTTTTTAAAGAAATAGAACAAAAAAAATCCGATTTGTATTGAATCACAAAAGACCCCAAATAGCCAAAGCAATCCTGAGAAAAAGAACAAGGCCAGAGGTATCACACTCCTTGATCTCAATTGATATGACAAAGTGACAATAATCAAAATAGCATGGTATTGGCAGAAAAACAGATACAAAGACCAATGGAATAGAATCAAGAACCCAGAAATAAACCCACATATATATATGGGCAGATCATTTTTGACACAGGAGCCAAAAACATACAATGGAGAAAAAAAAGGTTCTTCAATAAAGGGTGCTGGGAAAATTGGGAAGCCACGTGCAAAAGAATAAAATTAGGCTATCTGTCACCATATACCAAAATTAACTCAAAATGGATCAAAGTTCTGAATATAAGACCTGAAACAAATTACATAGGAGAAAGTATGGGTACCACACTATTGAACCTTGGGTTCAGAGAGGACCTCATGAAATTTATCTCAAAGGCAAGGGAAACAGAAGTAAAAATTAATGAATCGGACTATGTCAAACTAAAAAGCTTCTTCACAAAGAAAAACAAAACAAAACATCAACAAAACAAAGAGGCAGCCAACCAAATGGGAGAAGATATTTGCACACAAAACCTTGATAAGGGGCTAATATCAAAAACATATAAAGAACCTATACAACTCAACAAAAAAACAATCCAATTGAAAAATAGGCAGAGGACACAAACAGACACTTCTCTCAAGAAGACATACAAACAGCCAACAGATATATGACAAAATGCTCAACTTCATTAGCTATTAGGGAAATGCAAATCAAAACCATAATGGGATACCACCTCACTCCTGTAAGAATGGCTATTATCAACAAGACAAATAATAACAAGTGTTGGAGAGGTTGTGGAAAGAAAGGAACCCTCATACACTGCTGGTGGGAATGTAAATTGGCACAGCCACTATGGAAAACAGTATGGATATTCTTCAAAAAATTAAGAATAGGGGCCAGCTGAGTGGCGTGGTGGTGAAGCGCTGGCTTGGGAAGCCAGCGGCCCTGGTTCGGATCCCACATATGAGGGCCAGTAACATTGCCCTCAAAAAAAAAAAAAAAAAAAAAAAGAAAAGAATTACTATACAACCCAGCAGTCCCTCTTCTGGTTATCTACCCTAAATATCTGAAAACATTTATCTGTAAAGATTTATGTACCCCTATGTTCATTGCATTATGAACAGTGGCAAAGTCATGGAAACAACCAATTGTCCTTCCATAGATGATTGGATAAAGGTGTGATAATACACACACACACACCCACACACACACCCACACACAGAGAAATGTTACTTGGACATAGGAAAAGATGAAACACTGCCATTCAACGACAACATGGATGGACCTTGAGATTATCATGCTAAGCAAAATAACTCAGATATATAAGAAGTCGAGAACCAGGGCAGGCCGAGTGGCTCAGTTGGTTAAGAGCTCGCTCAAGAGTGTGAGCTGAGCTCTGAGCAACAGCTGTTCGAGGCCAGCCCGAGCTGAGTTGCCGTTGAGCTGCCAACAGGTGGCAGGATGGCTCAGCTAAAAAAAAAAAAAACAAAAAACAAAAAACAAAAAAGGGCCGGCCGAGTGGCGTGGTGGTTAAGCGCTGGCTTGGGAAGTCAGCGGCCCCGGTTCGGTCCCACATATGAGGGCCAGTGACACTGCCCTCAAAAAAAAACAACAAACAAACAAAAAAAAAAGAAGTCGAGAACCATATTACTTCACTCATATGTGGAATATAAAACTGAAAACAACAAACAAACAATACAATACAAACTAAAACTCACAGACACAGACAACAGTTTAGAAATTATCAAAGGAATGAGGGGGGGCAAGATGGCGGCTGTGAGGAGGGCTCCCTGAAATCTCCCCTGGAAATATCCACCATTTGGACTTCTAATACGTTTCAAAGAGACGTCTACTCATCACACAGAGCAACTAAGAGTTTCACACGACTGCTGGAAGGTGGGCGGGCAGGGCGAGGAGGGGAAGGCAGCAGCGAGACGTGTGAGGTGCAGCCCGCATCCGCGGCTGTGGATGCACGCTGTCAACGAAAAGGGTGCCCAAAGACACTCATCGAGCCTTTGGGGGTGCAGCCTCCCTTGGGACAGGCAAAAGCAAAATGGCAGTGGACTTTGTAAAAACCACGAATCACAGGTCACAACCACACTCAAGTACAGCAAAACTGCAGTGCCAGGATCACGCTAGGCATCAGGTGGCCTACTCTGTTCCCACAAGACGCACAGGAATTCTTGTACAGCAGAGGACAAACTGAAGAGAGCTTGGTGTGCTTTAGCCAAGACCGGCACGGGTTTTTTTGTTTAGCTTTGTTTTCCCTTTACTGGTTGCATATCTTGGTTGTTTTTGGTTTTTATTTCTATTTCATTTTTATCATTTTGTAGTTTTTAATATAGGCATATATATAGGTGTATATAGATGAATATATGTCCATATATATGGGTGTGTAGACAAATATATATATATATATTTTTTCTTTTTCTCCCCCACCCTCACTTTCTCCCTTCTTTTATTCATTCTCACTGCTATACTTTTCCTCCTTTTCTTTTTTCTGCAAATTTTATTTTTTTAATTTTTATTTATTTTTTAATTTTTTTAATTTTTATTTTTTGGTATAGCTATTCGGTTTCTCATGTTTGTTCTATTTTTTATTTTATGATATTATAATTTAATTTGTTTCCTCTTCTGTTATTATTGTGTGTGTGGTTATTGTTTTGCTTCTGTTTGTTTTCTTCTTTTGTATGTCTGATATTCTGTACACGTTAACTATAGTTTGGTGGTTGTTTTTTTTTACATGTGCGAGCATTGGTTTCCTTTGATGGCTGTGGAGGTTGTTCTTGTTGATCTGTTATGCTCTAAAATCACTCTGCAGCACTGGGTCCAAACAAACAATCACAAGAATCACCATACCCGGAGGCCAACTTTAGATAAAACCAGAGCATTTCTGGGTTTGACAAACAAGAGTCACACCCAAAAGGAAGTTGCTACAGACACAAGGGCCCAAAGGGTCCAAGTCTCCTCAGAGGGGTCAACCCTCTCACAGCAGCTCATACACTGTGGACACTGCTGATCCTCACAGCTAATCAATCTGGGAGTCAATCCCACCTACTGACAAACCTAAAGTAATCAAAAGTAAAACTTCAACAGGTGAGGACGCACAACACAAGGAACACCTCAGATAAATACACAGACAAGTGAATAGGGAGACTAGGTAATTCAAAAATAAAGGACACGCACTATACAAGTTTACCCGGAAAAGACTGAGAAACCTGGGGGATCTATCTGTTATATCAAAGCAAACACAAAGAGTAAGCCAGAATGGGGAGACAAAGAAACACAACCCAAATAAAAGAACAGAAGAAACTTCCTGAATCAGTGGAACTAGAGGAAATACAGGTAAACAACCTATCGGAGACAGAGTTCAGAACACTGATTATTAGAATGTTCAAGGAAATTAATGAAAATATAAAGAAGGATAGAGAAATCATGAAAAGCAACCAGCTAGAACTTAAGAACACAATTACTGAATTAAATAACAAACTTGATGGAATTACTAGGAGATCAGATGAAGCAGAAAATCGAATCAGTGACTTAGAAGACAAGATAGCAGAGATCACCCAAGCGGAACAACAAAAAGAAAAAGAATGAAAAACATTGAAAATAGTTTAAGAGAGCTGGGGGACAACATCAAACACAATAACCTGCGAATCATTGGAATACCAGAAGGAGAAGAGAGGGAGCAAGGGATTGAGAACATATTTGAAGTAATAATGTCTGAAAACTTCTCTAACCTGGCAAAGGACATTGAAATACAAGCCCAGGAAGTGCAGAGAGTTCCAACCAGGATGATCCCAAACAGGCCCACACCAAGACACTTTATAGTGAAAATGGCAAGGGTTAAGGACAAAGACAGAATCCTTAAAGCGGCAAGGGAAAGGCAGCAAGTTACTTACAAGGGTACCCACATAAGATTATCAGCTGACTTTTCTACAGAAACTCTGCAGGACAGAAGTGAGTGGCAGGAGGATTTCAAAGTGATGAAAAATAAAGGCCTACAACCGAGATTGCTATATCCAGCAAGGTTATCAATTAAAATTGAAGGCGAGATAAAGAGCTTTCCAGAAAAGAATAAGTTAAGGGAATTCATTACCACCAAGCCAGCTTTGCAGGAAATGTTAAAAGGGCTTCTTTAAGTAGAAGAGAAAAACAACCTAACTAAGAAAGACTAGGAACACAAATAACAACATGGCAATGAATACACACCTATCAATAATCACATTAAATGTAAATGGATGAAATGCTCCAATAAAAAGAATAGGGTGGCTGAATGGATAAGAAAGCAAGACCCCAGCATATGCTGTATACAAGAGACTCACCTCAGATCAAAAGACTCATTCAGGCTGAAAGTAAAGAGATCGAGTAAAATATTTCATGCAAATGGAACTGAGAAAAAATCTGGAGTAGCAATACTTATATCAGATAAAATGGACTTTAAATTGAAGAATATAACAAAGGACAAAGAAGGACACTTCATAGTAATGAGGGGATCGATCCAACAAGAGGACATAACCCTAGTAAACATCTATACACCTACATAGGAGCCCCTAAAATATAAAACAGATATTGTCAGACATAAAGACAGAGATCAACAGTAACACTATCACAGTAGGGGACTTCAACACCCCGCTGTCACCAATGGACAGATCCTCCAGACAGAAAATCAATGCGGAAACAGCGACCTTAAATGGCACATTAGACCAGCTGGATTTAACTGATATACTCAGAGCATTTCACCCCAAAGCTTCAGAATATACATTCTTTTCAAGTGCACATGGAACATTTTCTAAGATAGACCACGTGTTAGGCCACAAAACAAGTCTCAATAAATTTAAGAAGATTAAAATCATTTCAACTGTATTCTCTGATCACAATGCTATGAAACTAGAAATCAACTGTAAGAAGAAATCCGGGAAGCTGACAAATAAATGGAGTCTAAACAATATGCTATTAAATAGTGAGTGGGTCACAAATGAGATCAAGGAGGAAATCAAAAGCTATCTCGAGACAAATGATAATGAAAACACCACGACCCAAAATCTCTGGGATGCTGCGAAAGCAGTCCTAAGAGGGAAGTTTATAGCAGTGCAGGCCTACCTAAAGAAGGAAGAAAAATCTCAAATCAAACAGGTTATCCTTACACCTCAGGGAACTGGAAAAAGAACAGCAAAAGAAGCCCAAGGGGAGTACAAGAAAGGAGATAATGAAGACCAGAGAGGAAATAAACAATATAGAGAACAGAAAAACAATACAAAAGATCAATGAAACCAAGAGCTGGTTTTTTGAGAAGATAAACAAAATTGACAAACCTCTAGCCAGGCTCATCAAAAAAATAAATAAATAAAAAAAAAAAAGAGAGAGAACTCAAATTAGTAAAATCAGGAACGAAAGAGGGGAAGTGACCGCAGACATCACAGAAATACAAAAAATTCTAAGAAACTACTATGAGCAACTATATGCCAAAAAATCTGACAATCTGGAAGAAATGGATAATTTTCTAGAAGCATACGACCTTCCAAAGCTAACTCAAGAAGAAACAGAAAATCTAAATAGCCTCACTACTACCAAGGAAATTGAATCAGTAATGGACAAGTTCCCAAAAAACAAAAGCCCTGGACCAGATGGCTTCCCAAGTGAATTTTATCAAACATTCAAAAAAGAACTATCACCTATTCTTCTCAAACTACTCCAAAAAATCCAGAAGGAAGGAAGGCCCCCAAACTCTTTTTCTGAAGCCACTATCACCCTGATTCCAAAACCAGATAAAAACACCACAAAAAGGGAAAACTATGGGCCAATTTCCCTGATGACTATAGATGCAAAAATTCTCAATAAAATATTAGCAAACAGAATTCAGCAATATATTAAGAAGATCATACACCATGATCAAGTGGGATTCATCCCTAGTGCGCAAGGCTGGTTCAACATCTGTAAATCAATTAATGTGATACACCACATCAACAAAATGAAGAATAAAAATCACATGGTCATATCAATAGATGCAGAAAAAGCATATGACAAAATCCAACAGCCATTTATGTTAAAAATCCTTAGCAAAGTGGGAATACAGGGATCATATCTCAACATAATAAAGGCCATATATGATAAACCTACAGCTAACATCATACTCAATGGGGAAAAGCTAAAACCATTCCCCTTAATATCAGGAACAAGACAAGGCTGTCCACTTTCTCCTCTTTTATTCAACATAGTTCTGGAAGTTCTAGCCACAGCAATCAGACAAGGAAAAGAAATAAAAGGCATCCAAATTGGCAAGAAATAAAACTGTCATTAAATGCAGATGACATGATACTGTATATAGAGAACCCCAAAGACTCCATCAAAAAACTATTGGAACTGATAGACGAATTCAGTAATGTAGCCGGATATAAAATCAATGTTCAGAAATCAGTGGCATTTGCATATACCAATAATAAACTAATGGAAGGAGAAATTAAGAAAACTGTCCCACTTACAAGTGCTTCAAGAATTATAAAATACCTAGGAATAAATTTAACCAAAGAAATAAAAGATCTGTACTCAGAAAATTATAAGACACTGAAGAAAGAAATCAAAGAAGATACAAATAAATGGAAACACCTACCATGCTCATGGATAGGAAGAATTAATATAGCTAAAATGTCCATACTGCTTAAAGCAATATATAGATTCAATGCAATTCCTATCAAACTACCAAGGGCATTTTTCACAGAAATAGAAAATATAATCCTAAAATTTATATGGAACCATAAAAGACCCCGAAAAGCCTCAGCAATCCTGAGAAATAAGAACAAACTCGGGGGGATCACGCTACCAGACATCAAAATATACTAGAAGGCTACAGTAATCAAAAGAGTATGGTATTGGCATAAAAACAGGCACATAAATCAGTGGAAGAGAGAGCCCAGAAATAAATCCAGACATTTACGTACAGTTAATCTATAACAAGGGAAGCAAGCATTTACACTGGAGTAAAGATAGTCTATTTAATAAATGGTGCTGGGAAAATTGGACACATGCAAAAAAATGAAACGGGACCACCTCCTTACGCCATATAAAAGAACAAATTCAAAATGGATTAAAGACTTAAATGTAAGACCTGAAACCATAAAACTCCTAAAAGAAAATATAGGGAGTACATTTGCAGACATTACCCGGAGCAATTTTTTTACTGATACATCCCTGTGGGCAAGGGAAGTAAAAGAAAAAATAAACATATGGGATTATATCAGACTTAAAAGTTAAAAGTTTTTTCACAACAAAGGAAACCATCAATAAAACAAAAAGGAAGCCTACTGATTGGAAGAATATATTCACCAACGATATATCTGATAAGGGGTTAATATCCAAAATTTATAAAACACTCATGCAACTTAACGCCAAAAAACAAACAACCCAATTAGAAAATGGGCAGAAGATATGAAGAGACATTTCTCTAAAGAGGACATATAGAAGGCCAACAGGCATATGAAAAAATGTTTAGCCTCACTGGTCAATAGGGAAATGCAAATAAAAACCACAATGAGATACCACCTCACTCCGGTCAGAATGGCTATCATCAATAAATCAACCAACAAGTGCTGGCGGCGCTGTGGGGAAAAGGGGACCCTGCTGCACTGTTGGTGGGATTGCAGATTGGTGCAGCCACTATGGAAGTCAGTGTGCAGGTGTCTCAAAAAACTGGAAATGGAACTACCTTTTGACCCAGCAATTCCACTCCTAGGTATTTATCCCGAAAGACCCAAGACAGTGATTCAAAAAAATACATGCACCCTTATGTTCATTGCAGCGCTATTTACAACAGCCAAGACTAGGAAAGAACCGAAATGCCCATCGGTAGATGACTGGATTAAGAAACTGTGGTACATTTATACAATGGAATGTTACTCCACTATAAAGAAGAATGAAATCATACCATTTGCAATGATATGGATGGACCTAGAGACTACTAAGTGAAATAAGTCAGTCAGAGAAAGACAAATACCATATGATCTCACTTATACGTGGAATCTGAAAAACTGAATGAGTGAGCAATGTAAACAGAAACTGTCTCATACATATAGAGGAAAAACAGGGTTGCTAGTTGGGAGGGGGGTGGGGATGAGAGAGAAGGGGAAGGGATTAGACAGCAAAAATAGGCAACTACAATATTGCCACAAGGATATGAATGACAGTTCGGGGAATATAATAATGTAAATATTTTGTGGGGTGTCAGATGGTCACATGTCTTGTTAGGGAGGCCATTTCATGGATGGAGTAGAGGCTTGATCACTGCACTATACACCTGAAGCTGAGGTTGTAAAATATTGAATGCCAACTGTAATTGAATATATAGTCACGGGATGTGGAGTATACTGTGGAAGGGAGTCAGAATATATATTATATGGGGGGGGGAGTGGGGTGGCGAATTGGGGGAGAGGGGTAGTCACTTTGAGGGGTAAAAAGTATGACTAGTGCACTGTGTTGTACACCTGAAGCTAATTAAAAATAAATAAAAAAAAAAAAAAGAAATTACCAAAGGATAACGGGGGAAGGGGTTTTTTGAGAGAGTAAAGGTGGTCAAAAAGTGATAGAAGGCGAGCTGGCTCTGGATAATGAGTACATAATACAATGGATAGGTAATGTATTATACAATTGTATACTCGAAACTTATTTCATTTTAGTAACCAATGTCACCCCAATACAGTTAATAAAAATTTTTTTTAAAAGGCACTAAATCAACAAGCATTTTGGGATTTCAGTAAACTTAAAAAATCAATTTCCAATTTACATAATAAGTGTGTTTTTAAAAAATTAACTAAGGAGGGCCGGCCGAGTGGCGCGGTGGTTAAGCGCTGGCTTGGGAAGCCAGTGGCCCCGGTTTGGTCCTACATGTGAGGGCCAGTGACACTGCCCTCAAAAAAAAAAAAAAAAAAAAAATTTAGCTAATACTTATTTGGAAATTGAAAACATTTTCTCATCATTAACTTATAATAGTGACTAGGTCCACCAAAGCTTAGCTAGGCTAAAAAGCTGCAATATGTACTGAAAAATTATGTACTGAAAAAGGTAAAAAATGACAATACTGCAATATCACTGAACAAAACCAAAATAATGTGAAAAAAGCAGATCTAAAGATGAGGAAGTAGACAAGAGTATATAGCATTATGCTTAAGTTCATTTCAAAACTTTTATTAGGTATAAGCCTAACACTCATTATTTACCAGCTGTAACAAAAGGGTAAAAAGCATCTATTGAGTAACCACTTTATGTCAAGCATCTCATTTAGACTTTTGACTAATTCTATGAAGCTGGATTATAATCCCCATGTTACTACAGATAAGGAAACTGAAGTTCAGAGAGATAAAGTAACTGGCCCAAATTACTCGTCTTAATCAGCTAACTAGATAACTAGTCATCTGACAAAGGAGGGATTCAACTTAAAGTCTAACTATAATATGTGTATGCTTTCTATTAAGTATGATGCTACATTTTATGTTTTTCAAATGGAAGGAAGAGAAAGAGGAACCTCATTTTCCTAAGGTAGACACGCACTTGTTGGAAGAGAAAGAGAAAGGAGAAAACGGCTGAGAAAGATTGGAGATTAATAATGGAAATGTCCAGGTTTACTTTATCCCTTCTGAGTAAAGAAATAAGACAGGTCAAAGAGCAACACTAAAAAGGAAAGCAACCAAGGAGAAATTAGGGAGGAGTGAGTAAACTCAGTTTTCCACATAGATAGGGGGACAGCAAGGAAAGTATATTTGCAAATCTGGTATTTATAACAAAGGCATTTTCTTATTAGCATAGATCAGGTTTCCAATGTAAAACCACTGACAAATGCACAACTATCAGTGAACAGTATGTATCTGTCACTATTTTGCTGCCCCCTTCTGAAATATTTGGGGAATCCCCTACATTGTGAGGAAGGGCCTGCTTCCCTCTACAGAAGCTGAAAAGACAGAGGCAGGCTTTCCCTCCCTCTCTTGCAGGTTAGGCATGCGAACATGACCTAGGTTCCACTAATGATATGCACCCAAAACTCTTATCTTTCAGAGGCAGCAATGCCTACTGCTGGTGAGATCAGCACTGTAATCTGTCAGGTCGTGCCCAGCATTAGAAGTGGTTATCACTTCTAAAATAGTCATATAAGGCAGTTTTGAGGATTGTTCCTGGCTGCATAACCATCCAGCCTAGTTTCTTATAGAAATTTTATAACCTAGCCTATCCTTTTAACAAATTCCTTCTCTGTTGAATAGCCAAGGTAGATTACTATTTCTTCCAACAAGAATCCTGATTGATTCAAAGGGAAACATATATTGTAAATAAATTCTTCAAACAGGACTGTTCCACTAGTTTTTGGTTCAGGCTCTGATATGGAGACAAAAGGCCCCAGTGATTGTGATGGTCTGTCAAAATTAGGAAACAGCGTGTTAGGAAATGGCTGTCTTAGTAATTCTGCATTGTACTGGACATAACCCTCAATTTTATAATCTGACAATTATAACTCATAGATGTATATTTTAAAGGACTCTTAGAAATTTGAGTTTAGTTCTAACTGGTGTGTTTGTATGTGTGTGTGGGAAACCTTTCACTTTGCTTTTAATGAAGGACACTGAAAATAATATTCTTTCTAGTAATGTGGAAGATGACTCCTTTAATGGCTCCTAAATTTTCTATGCAACCACTAGGATTTCACAAAACTATTACCAGTTTTAAGGAAGTTTCAAAGAAATAAATTATTTCTTTGTGTTCCTATCAGATCACAATTTCAATGTATCCCATTCCTGAGGATGTCAACCCTGATTACATAATTAACGTGGAGTCTGCTGGGCTTCTAAACTGAAATTTACTCTTTTCCCTTTTGGAATTAAAAAAGTTTGTGGGGACGTTCTTCTGAACTAGGTAAATATCCCATTATTAATATAATTTTCAGATTATTATTTATTTATATCTCAATGGACTTACTGCTATTCGAAGAGTTATAACCAAAAAAAAAAAAAAAAAAAAAAATTAAAGGTAGAAAGTAGGGAATGATAGAAGTAAACTGTTCCTACTTGCAGATGAGATGATGTTCACATAAAAAAGCCAAAGGAATTTATAAAACAATTACAACTAATAAGTAAACTTAGCAAGACCATAGAATATATGGTTAATAAACAAAAATCAATTGTATTTTTATACTAAAGGCAGCCAACTGAAAAATGCAATTTAAAAATTTCCACTTAAGAATGATAAAAAAATTTAAATACTTAAGAACAGATTTAACAAAAGGTGTCCAATAGCTCTATGTTGAAAATTACAAAAAACAAACAAACAAACAAACAAACGCCAAGAGAAATTAAAGACGACTTTAAAAAATGAAAAAATATACTGTGTTCATGGATTGGAAGACTCAATATTAAGATGTTGATTATTCTCAAATTGATTTATTCATTCAAGCCAATCCTATCATAATTCTAGCAGTCTTTTTTAAATTGATTGATTCTAAATTGGTATTTTAAAATTAATGATTCTACAATTTATTGTAAAAAACCCACACATACATATACAAATGACCAAATGGCCAAAGCAATTTTTAAAAAGAACAAAGATGAAGGGCGTTCTTTACCTCAATGCTTAGTATAAAGTTACAGTAATTAAGACACGGTAGTACTGGTGAAAGAACAGACTTAACAGATCAAACGAAATGCATACAGATATAGACCCACATGTACATGGTATTTAGTTTTCAAAAAAACTCCCAAGCAATTTATGGGAAAGGATAGCTATTTCAACAAAAGGTATTGGAAAATATTAATAACATCTACTCTTACCTCACATAATTCACAAAAGTTAACTTGAATCACAGACCTAAATGTAAAAGCTAAAATTTCACAAAGAAAACACAGAAAAATTCTGTGCAATCTTAAGGCAAAAATTTCTTAGATTGGACATTTTTCTTAATATGACAAGAGACTGAGCACATGTTTAAGAGTCACCTGTATTTCCTTTTCTGTGAGCTGCCACTGAATTCTTTTCCCAATTTTCTATTGGGTTTCTGGTCTATTTCTATAATCTATTTATATGTTAAACAGATTAGCTTTTTGTTGGTGATAGGAATTAAATTTTTTTTTTTCAATCTGTGTTTCTCTTGTGACTTTGTGTATGGCATATTTTGCCACTTATAAGTTTATTTGGATATTATCAACCTTTTTTCTAAGGCATCTGAATTTAAACTCGTATTTAGAAAGCCCCCTTCCCTCAAGTGTATTAAGAAATACACCTATGTTTCCTTCTAATAGTTTTACCGGTTGTTGTTATTTGCATTTACCTTTTAGTGCATTTAACATTTACAGTATATAATTTATTCTGTGGATTAAACATTACTTTTTTTCTTTCATACAGAGGGCTATCCAATTGTCTCAACACAACTTACTACAGTAAATTATTTCCTTAATTATATGAGATGCGATATATTGACTTTATACCAGGATTCTCTATTCTGCTTAACTATATGTCCATTCAAGAGTTAATAATATATTAATTTTGTTATTGGGGCTTTAGATGTGTTTTCATATTTGGTTGCACTATTCTTCCAGTCCTCCCACTCCTATCCTGGTGCTACACTTCTATCTTAAGAGTTTTCCTTGCCATTCCTATTACCAAAAAAATTTTTGGGGGGCCGGCCGAGTGGCATGTTGGTTTGTTGGTTAAGAGCTGGCTTGGGATGCCAGTGGCCCCGGTTAGGATAAATCATATGAAGGCCAGTGACACTGCCCTCTACAGCTAAGATGGTGAACAGTGGCTCCACCTGGAGCGGGGCTGCTGTGAGTCCCCGGGGACAGCATAGCTGCAGCGCGGGCTGCCATAGGCTACAGTGAGTCGCCAGCAGCTGGTGTAGACTGCCAAGAGACGCCCTGAGCAGCCAACCAGAAGCCGGCGACTGATCTGCTCACCAGAGGAGAGCGCAATGATACCAACATGGACCAGTGAAGCAATGTCCTCCACAACTACACTGAAGAACAAAAGGACAGCAACTCGTCTGTTCCTCTTTCCTGATTCCCCAATGCGGTTCCCCTCCCCCAATTCCCCAATAAAATCTTAAAAAAAAAAAAAAATTTAATCCAAATTTAATCCGGCATCTGGATGGTCGCTCACCGTGGTTTTTGGCAGCTCACGCTGGCTGCTGGCCACTCACTGTAGCCTATGCAGCCCACTGCAGCAGGGGATGCAGCCTACACCATCGCCGGGGCTCGCACAGCCCAGCTCCAGGTGGAGCTGTTGTTAGCTGTAGAGGGCAGTGTCACTGGCCCTCATATATGGGATCCGAACCGGGGCCACTGGCTTCCCAAAACCAGCTCTTAACCAATGCGCCACTCAGCCGTCTTTTAAAAAAACCTGTTGGTTTGGATTAATTACAATTTTAGAAAATTTATCCTATAAAAAATTTCAAACATATACAAAAATAAAGAGCACAATTAACTCTCAGGTATTTATTATCTATCATCAACAACTGTCAATGTTTTGGGATTGCACCTCATTTTAAATTAATTTTGGGAGAACTGACATCTTTATGGCACTGATTTCTTATGTCCATGGTTGTCTTTTCATTTATTTAAATCTTCTTTGTGTATCCTTCAGTCGTAAAGTCGCATGCATGTAAATCTTGCTTATTTATGTTATTTTGTATCTATACACTAAATTCTTTTATTATTTATAATAATTTTCAGTTAATTCACTTGAAGTTTCATATGATTAATTTCATATTTTGCTCCAATTCCCTTTTGTTTGGTATAAATATCATGAGTGTTTTCATTTTGGAGGTAGAGAGGAATTGCCTGAATACCTTTTCACATCCTTTTTTAACTTTTCTGAATAATTTTGTTTTAGATGTGTCTCTATGAAGTACACAGAATTGGCTTTTCTTTGGTGATCCAATATCCAATCTGAAATTCTTGTGTTTTGAATAGGTGAGTTTATTGATACAAGAAATATTTTTTGTTTACAACTCGACCATTTTATGTTATCTTTTCTGTATCTGTAGTTTTTGTTTTGTTTTTTAAGTAGCTCACTACATGGTCTTTTTGCTTTTTTCCAGAGTATTAGTCCTTATATTTAGGAAGTTTTGTATTTCTGTTTCAGTAGCTAAATTTATAATTAACAGCCTTATAGAATATCTCATTTTCAACACTCTTTACTAACTACTATCATAAGTGATGATAAAATTAATATATTTCCTTGTTCTTCCTCTTCCCTCTTTTTAATCATCCAATTCTTCAAATTTTTTTTATTTTTAAATTTTTTTTAGCTGAGCCATCCTGCCACCTGTTCGCAGCTTAGCTGCAGCTCAGCTCAGGCTGGCATCGAACTGCTGTTGCTCAGAGCTCAGCTCACACCCTTGAGCGAGCTCTTAACCAACTGAGCCACTTGGCTGGCCCCTCAACTTTTTTTTTAAATTAAAAGGAGAATGCACTGATGATACAACAAATACAGAAGTAGCAACAGAGTTAGTACACAGCTTTAATATATTTTTCAGGAAGGTGAGAAATCAAATCATATCCCAATGCATTTGATCTGAAAGAGTGGGAAATGTCATTTCACGTGTTTTTAAAGTTATTTTAATTGAGACATATTTACATGCAGTAAAACTCACTTTTTGACCTTTTTAGTATAGGAGTCTATGTGATTTGATATATAGTCATGTAATCACGAGCATAATTAACATATAGATAAGATGCATCAGTGCAAGCCTCACCACTCAATTTTAATCAATAGTATAATTTCAATATTACTTTTTTCGTGCTACATGTGACTATAATTCTATTACTTGATTTGTCAGCTTTAAATGATATTCCATGAATTACTGCTGTTAAAGATAAAGCAATTGAATACACACTTCCTCCCACTTTCCTTCTGCATTCCCGTTCTAGTTTTTCAGAGATACAGTATGTGATACTGTTAGAGTATAAAACATTTGCATTCTACGTTGTCATCCTAAAACATACATTTGTTTTTGTCTTAATTCTTGTTTGTTTTTTTTTAAAAAAAAACAACCCATCATTTTCTTAGTTTTCCTTATCTCTTGGTTGGTTGAATGTAAAACACACAATTAGCGTTAGTAAATCTTAGCTAAAATTAGTATCACTAGTGTATTAGTATAAGTAGTCTTTAGGAAGACCAACTTCATTAACTTTACAAAATTATTTTTATTATTAGTAGTAGTAGTAAATGAGTACTTGCTTGGTAATAACAAGAATGAATACTCAAGTTATCGGCTAATGATGTTTTATAAAGTTTTTACACACATGCCATTGTGTGTGTGTGTGTGTGTGTATAAACCAAATTGAATACTAATTCATATAAAAGTAAATTGGGGTCCCTTCATGTTTTTATGGGTCTTCAATATTCTCCTTCTCTCATACTTCATTCTTCCTGAAATCTTTCCAGTACAAATTGCTTAGTAAATCTTTCCTTCAGCAAACCATGAAAGAAAACTTTACTTTGCAACAGAAGAATGAGCATGTAGATGACTGGTGATATTCAACAAGACATACTCAAATACACAAAATAGGCTAAACTACTTCATGTTACTCATTTCTGACTTTTCCTTCTTTTCACTTGATTCTGTTAACAAATAACATTCAACAGCACTGCGTAGGCAGTTAAATGCTGACCTCTCTTCAATATACTTCCAGGTTACTTTAGTGCTAATGTTAGCTATACAAAAATTTGGAAAAAGCTAGACTTACAAGCCTCCACTTTATCCCTCTGATAATGGAAAATAGCACTGCTATTTCAACTATAACCTCATTACTCACATGCTGTAAGTTCTTAATGAATTTCACCAAGAGTTCAATTTAAATGTATTAAGTTGCTGTCACTCCTTCAGTAAGATCAATGAATATCACTCAGGGTGGTATGGAAACAGTTTTCTGAATCTTCCCTAGAACAACTTCAAGGCAACAATCAGATTCAATAAAGTACACTTTAGTAGGGAAACAACAAGGGATAGTACAAAGAAAGCTCCAGCAGATCTGAGCTTAAAAAAACAACAAGACTTGGCTGCTTAGTATATATCATCCAGGACACCTTTGGTTCTAAAATCTCAAAGAGCTGTTTTCACAATTACACATAATAATATAAGGAAAGGTCGGTATGTTATTTGGCAGCATGTATAGACATTCCACAAATGGTAGATAACACGAGTTTTTAAATCATTGAACGTAATTCTCATTTTTTTAAAAAGCCACTTTAATTATAGAAAGATATTGCCAATAATTGCAGGGCAAAATATATCTAAAAATTCTAGCTAGGTTCATGTCAGAGATTAGGAACGTATCTTAAAAATTAATGCAGAAAACATACTGATAAAATGAGAGCATGTTGAAAAGAAAGGCAATCCAGCTAAATAGTATTATAAAAAGAACTCTATTGTCCCAGAGAATTTTCTCTGTGCTTTATGTTTTGGCCTTACTGAATTTCTTTTGTACCACAACTATCAAAGTAATTTCACAGAACATGAATAGGCAGGGGGCATAAGTATGGGCCAGTGCTTTATGGCACTAGTTCAAAATTTCTCCTCCTTTTTATCCATTTTTACAGAATGGTTTTATCAACTGCACTCTGACCATGGATGCCATTTGTTGATCCTGAAGCTTTGAGAAAGGGAAGGCGTAGGGAGAGGTGAGTGAAGGGAGACCAGTATTATTCAATTTGGTTGTAATGATTCAATTCAATAAACACATATGATGCTCTATCATCTATCATCTCTAGGAGAGGTAGAGCTCGTTGAAGAGTCAAAGATAAGCAAAATGGAATTCCTGCCCTGAAAGAACATTTTGTTTGTATACAACTGTTCACAGCAAAAGGCCTGTAAAAACACAATCTGACTTTGAGTGTGCAGAGTTAATATGATTAAGAGTGCACTAGGGACATGAAAAGAAAGCCTTCCAAATGTATTGGGATCCATTTAAAAATACTGACTGGGTATGTTGTGCTTTAAAAACTTAGTAGAAACCAATCACTATTCAAATGTCCTCATTAACACCAAGAAGCCAGGATTACATATTTAGTGAAGTCATAGAAAATCTGCCATTAAAGTGAATACCATATTTGTTGTGTATAATGCACACTTTTCTGTCAAAATTTGTAAAGGGAAAAATAAGGATGTGCATTATACATGGGTAGATACTAATTCCATATCTATATAAATGTTTTTAATTCTTTTATTTATGCTTAAGAGTTAAACCTATAACTCTAGAAATCAATAACGATATCTGCATGCAAAATAATACCCTGGAATACGATAATCAATTTTGTTGAACTTATGACAAACTTGCAAGGACGAAGAGTTATTGGCCTCCTATGATGCGTGATTGTTGTAAATTTGTTACCAGTACATAAAATTTCTTGTACCTTGTATCTGGTTCTTGTGTTTTGTAATTATTTGTTACATAAAATTTCTCATACCATAATATGTTTTAAAAAATGCTAGAATTCCTTTATAATACAAAAAACAAGTACCTAAATGTAAACAAATAAAAATTTGAATTAAAAAATTAAAACAAAAGGTTTTTTTCCCTCTAAGTTTGGGCCAAAAACATGGGTGTGCATTATACACTAGAGCACATTACACACAGCAAAATACAGTAATCTCTAACCTAGCATGAAATATTATTTTGAAGAAAACCAAACAACTAAATGTCATAAGGATTAAAAAAACAACAACTTTCTGTTACATTTTGATTTGACTATCACAGCTTCCAAGTCTAGTCCTTTGTATTTTTATAAAGTGTTCTTGAGAAAACCATTAACTTTGAGTCCTACATATCTTATATATAATGTTCCACTATCAACAGTATACTAAACAAATGTCTTAAAGCTCCATCTAACGGAAACATCTTTCATCTCTATTGGGAACTTTCTCAGTCATGCATAGTTTATTTGAAATCCAAAGGTTCATTTGGTTCTACCAGACTAAAATTAGATTATTAAAGCTAGAATTTTATACTCACCCGATCCTCCTTTTGCCAAGTATTTATTCTTTGCATAAAGGACAGAATCTAACATAGACTCAAAAAGAAGAAAATAGCCCTGCAGAAAACAGAAAAAAATGGATGTTAGGAATATGCAATATCCTCATATGCAGATCAATTTAAATATTTATGTCACCCTTTTAATGAAAAATATATTTTTTGTCTGTAACATAAAAGTATTCTGCAAAGTTTGAAATTATTTTTTGCAGTAACTTCACCACATAATAATTAGAAAATCAGGCAAGGGTATAAAGTGAATCCAGAAAGTTTTACAGTAGAATGTACTGAGCCTTGTTTACCTGTGCTTCTACTTTTTAGACCATTGTTTCTTCCTCATTTAAAAAAAAAAAAAAATCAGATGAAAATTGTTAATAAGATCAGATGAAATCTTATAACTCTCTGGAATATTGCAAAATTAATCTACAGCGATGGTTCTCAACTAGATTTTGCCCCTGGTGGACATTTGGCAATGTTTGGAGACATTTTGATTGCCACAACTCGGGGGCAGGAAGGAGGGATGTTACTGGCATCTAGTAGGTAGAGCCAAGGATGCTGATCAGCATGCTACAAAGCACAGAACACCCCCAAAACAAAGAATTGTCTGGCCCCAAATGTCCGTAGGGCAACGGTTAGGATAACCTGGCCTAGAACACCATTTCCCAAAGAGTTTCCAGCCTAGTGACTTTTTCTTGGTTAAAAAAAGGACAGAAGGGGATCCTTAATCAAAGAGGTTTGAGAAAACCAGATGCTATATCCTCCTCTTAGAGATTCATAATGCATATTAGTACATTAATAGTTCTGAGAAGTATTATGCTTAAGAGGATACTTGAATATATTTTCACCAAGTATTACCTACTTTTTGACTAGTGACTTCTTTTTTTCCTACTTAATACCTTGCACAACTAGTGCTGTTTGAAATACATACAGTTCATGAAACACCACCCTAGAGAACTCCAGGTATTAAAGAACAGTAATGAATACTCTACCAAAAATAATAATCATAGCACAAGTGAAAAGATACTTTGCCACTAGTGGTGTCACAACACAGTACATTCTAATAGTACGCTACACCGTTTATTAAAGAAATTACAAAGTAATCATGAGTGAGCGCTTAATGTCAGTTTCAGTCAGTCTTTCTCCTACTGCAGCCCAATCACCAACAGCCCTGAGCAGCAGGGAAAGTTAAGTGCTCAGCGCAGTGTTTAGCACACAATATACCTTATTATTGCTTAGGCTGAACCAATATGAATTTTACCTTAGTGTTGGAATTCTAAATCAAACTGTTCTCACTCATTTGTTTTGTGCACAAATAACTGTTTGACAGAATAAATACAATAGTCTTCAACCCAGACAAAAAAAATATTTTTAAAGGTTACTCTAGAACAAGAAAAACCTGCAAATCCAAGTGGATAATCTTCACAAGAGATTAACAGCAAATTTAAATTACAGAAAATACAGCTCTCATGCTTGACTCACTTATAAAGGAACCTAATTAAATTGCCGCTAGCATCTCTACTTTGGCATTTACCCCCAACACACTAATTCATTGATAAGAAAATAATTGCCTACGAAAGAAAGACTTAGCAACAAAGCTCTTATTAATGTATTTGCATTAGGAAAATTAAGGATTTGGTGGAAACTCCTTTTCAGGGTAGAGTACTTCAGTAATATCTAATTCTTACAAGTTAGTTTCCCATTAGTATCATCTGTGTATTCAAAGCACAAGAGACTTTTGGAATTCAACTAAGAAATATTTATCAATCTGATATAATTCATGCAGATCTATGCACACAAATGCTAATAAATAAGCATTAATCTGTTGATTAAAGTAAATTATAATTTATGCTAAGAAATTATTAAAAGAGGAGGCATCTATTTACCCTAAGGGAAAAAGATCAGCTGGTAAAATATACTAATAGGTTAAAGAAAAAATGATTATTTGCAAGACTGCTGCATGTTAAAACATTAAAATAAAATAAACCCACATTTTGGTACAAATTAAGCATTCATTATAGTCCAATCTTATATGGAAAGGGTAAAAAAAAAAGTTTGTTATTGATTTGGCACTGTGTCAAAACTGTTTCTAATATTACCCCTTCAAAGTAGTTAGCTAAATCTAAGTATTATGCTTCCATATACTCAAACTCCATCTTACTTTCATATACCAAACACCAAAATAGTTTTTTTGATCAATAACTGAAAGTAGCTCCTTCTAGCAACATCCTCCTTTATTGCATGTAAGATAAAGTTATTATTAGCCATTCATCAAAGATTAAATTACACCATATTTTAAATTAGTATTTTAGTCAATACCAATAGTATAGTATAAGACGGTGGACTCCTGGATTTCAATCCCAGAAGAGCCCCTTTTTCTACGTAATCTTGGATAAGTATACATCATTGTGCCTCAGTTTCTTCACCTATAAAGTGACAATAGCAATGATATTCTATTTCATTCAGTTGTTGTGAGGATATATATATTAATACATGTAGAAGGTTTGGAACAATAAGTCTTATTAGCTTAGCAGGAAAAAATTAAGAGCTATTTAAAAAACATATTTAAAAATTCTGAATTTTTAAATTACGGTTAATAAATTAGAGAATAAAGACTTACCAGACTGTCCAGAATCATATAACATTTATTTAAAGCGTGGTCACATATTATAATCCATGAATAAGAACAAAAATTCCTGTTTTTTCCAAGAGTCTACCAGAATACATTTTCTTATGTTATTTCTTTTTCACACCAGAGATTATGTGTATGCATGTGAATATATATATATATATACACACACATGCTCGAAACTTCTTTAAAATTAAGAAATAAAAATTAAAAACCCAATCAAATTGGACAAATCAGTGCCAATGCCAACTTTAAGATTCTTCTCAAAAAGATAATCACAGAGATTTTTTTTCCACCTGGGCCAAAAACATCCATTTTACTTAATACTCTGAACTTCAGTATTTATACTTAAGACTTCCTCATATACCTCCTTCCATTTGAACCAATAGACATCAATAAGCATTTCTCCACATGTCCCATAATGATTACCTTAGCTAAGATCAGAATTCTGTTAAGTAGGACAATATTAGAGATAGTGTCTAAGGTTCTACCTATTAAAATAACCTAATTCTCAAATTAGAGAAATCAGTACTGGAGAGGTAAAGTGACTTATTCTAGGTCATATAGCTGAAAAAATAATACTGGACAATTTTAGCTCCCCTTACAAAACAGTATAGCCTTCAGATACAATTCTCACTGTTGCTAAACTCAATATTGAGACAGAGTGCAAAGAAACAAAAAAGATAATCATCGCTGACAGCAAAAATACTTTCACAAATGCTATATCTTTGCTTCTTATTTTTTAGAATCGGCCAACATAATTAGGTGTGAGAATTTGGTGAGAGAAAGCAAATGATTAAACGCTTTTGTTGATACAAGTAAAGGATTTAACACAGTGCCTGTGCTAAAGAGTTAACACGTATGCATAGATCGTATCTCACGACTCTTTAATTCGGCAAAAGTCACTACATGGGGTCAGCTACCATGGGGCAGAATTAGGCTAAAATGAATAGAAGCAGAAGGCCACAGCAAGTCTCTCTTCTTTCATCTTTTCCCATTTTTTATTTCCTTTTTTGCTTTTCATTGGTGTATAATTAAAAACAATACTCTCCTCTATATCTATTTCTGATATTTTTTCATCTCAGTAGCAAGATAGAGCTTGCATAAGTCTCCTGTTCTGTGAAAGTACTTTCTAAACTTTAAAGAATAAATGAACTACCAAATCAATAGAAAAGTATTCCCTCAAAACAAGAATAGATTACACATTTCTTCATATTTAAAGCATCTTCTAAACATGCTACCGTTTTTTAAGACTCAATGAACTGTGCAATTTTATTGGTCATTCATTTCACTTAGTATCCATGTATCATCTGCTCAGCTACTACCTTTTCAAAAAGAATTTTCATGCTTTCATAAAATATCTTCAAATTCCATCTCTTTCAATTTCAACTTCATCATAGCAATTAAGAATTAAAATATTATTTATTTTGTGTTTAATTTACTTCCTTATTAATGCTCCAAGAGGAGCAAGGGCTTTGTCCATATTGTTTAAAGCTATATTCCTGAGAGCTAGAAGTGTGTCTGGAACATAGCAGAAACTCAATAAGCAATTTTTGAATGAATAAAAGAATCAGAGTTATTAAGACTATATATGCATATCACTATGTTTATTAAAATGAAACAATGCCTGCTTTTTGTTATTTTTCTGGTACAAATTAAAATCAGTTACTTTAAAATGCTGTTTTGCTTTCTAAAATGAAAATTTTTGAATAATAATAATTGTTAAAGTTCTCTGTAAAGTTTTTTTTACATAGATTATTTATTCTTCCCCAAAGCACATTTTTTGTTATTTCCATTTAACTGATATGAAAATAGGGCTTAAAATATTAAATAACTTAAAATAATAGTGCTTTAAAAACAGTATTTAATTCACAGAATCATTTGAATGAGCCATAGTTTGAAACTTGGTCTAACAAGAGGTCAAGATCTGAATCACTATTCTATCTTGCTTCTTAAATTGATTTACATGATTGAAAATAAGATTTAGTATTTGTATTATATCATACTACATTTGTAATTAAGCACTCAAATGTTCTGAAATAAAAAATTTCCCATGAAACATATTAAATGAGAACATACAATAGGTATATCATTCACAACATTGTGATAGCTTAGTTGGCAACTGGCTCTTAGACACCATCTATTGTGAAAATTACCCATTTAGAAAAATCAATGGACATACCAGAATATATGTAGAACCAATATATAACACTTTGTGAGATAAATTAATATGCATAGTTAAAAATATTAGCAAATGAAGAGATTCATATATGTATTGTTAATGGTTATTGTCCTTTCTCTCAACTTTCCACTTTACTAAACTTCATTTTACTATAGGCTCCCTCCGTGATAGTATAGTTCTTAATTTCCTGGGAATTGTCCTTGGTTCTGAACCAAGTCATTTATTACTGATATCAGAAAGCTTTGCTCCAAAAGCCCTGCTCATCTGCAGTGTAATTCAGACTGTAATTTCACAGGCTGCTGCTTCACCTGTAGGGGTGCCATCTGGAAGAGAATTATACCCGGTATTTTCCCCCATGATGCTCACGGGGCATCTTCTTTACAAACTGACAGTTACTTTTTAAAATTAAAATTTGCATTGACACTTCAAAAATTAATTGGTAAAAATGGAACACTTTGACTGTATTAACATTATTCATTGAAATGGGAACCTTATTTTTAAACTGCCTGCTCATGATACTCATGGAAAAAAATAATGATAAAAGAAACTTGTGGGCCAGACGAGTGGTGCAGTGGTTAAGCGCTGGCTTGGGAAGCCAGCGGCCCCGGTTCGGGTCCCACATATGAGGGTCAGTGACACTGCTCTCAAAAACAAAACAAAGCAAAACAAAACAAAAAACTTGCCTCTTATGTTCCTTTAACAAATCCCAAGTGGTTCTTAGATATAATGAAAACCAGAAAATATTAAACAAGTATGTTTATAATTCAGATTTTGCTTTCTGGTACTATGTATGAGGTATTTTATAGTATTTTATACTGCGTAAGCTTGGAATTAAAGAATCATGGCTCTTTCATTGGAAAATGAAAGATTTTATTAGGTTCACAAAATCACAATCTGGATTATAGGGTGCTCATTGCTACAAGTCTGACATTGCTTATATGTTTTACTGGACACCTATATACCTATTTTTTTAAATATAAAAACATAGTGAATTTACACTCTGATATTTTCAATTTAAGATTGTGGAATTCCCCCCCCGCCCCGGTTATGTAACCAACTGACATGCAATTAGATTTGTTTTCTTATTCTTCAATTTGGGGGGATTACTGCTTTGTCCTTTTTTAGGTCAATATTGTGTTTTATTATGAAAACAAAAAATTATGTGATTCCATTCCTTCTGTCCCTCAGTGAATAGATAACTTTTTTATTTTTTTAGCTTTTGGTTTATTCTTAAAATACTAGATATGTATTTATTTATATTTTTACCCTTGTGTTATGCAGTTAGCATAATCTACATTTTGTTTCATACTTGGCTTTTTTAAATTTAAAATTATACCTTGGCGATCACTCTATATCAATCATGTACTCGTAGAGATACTCCTCAATCCTTTCTGTGGCTGTATAATACTCTATTGTATATTAAATATAATGCATACTCATTTAAATTTCTTCCATTCTTTTGCTATTACAAATAATACTATATTGAATATTCTGGTGCACATGTCATTTCATTTTGAATTCCTAGAGGTACATTTGATGGGCCTAAGGCTAATGCATATTCAGTATTACTAGTTACTGCCAAATTCTCAATATTGACCTTACCATTCTGCTCTCTTACCAATAGTGGCATGAGACTACCTGTTTACCATAGTCTTTCCAACAGAGTATGTTACAGAATCACTTTTAAATTATTGTGTTGCTCTGAGCAACAGGGTAGCTAGTTCAATTTTCACATGGGCCAGTGAGCTGAGCCCTCCTCTGCAACTAGATTGAAGACAACTTGAGCTGAGCTGCAGCTGAGCTGCCAGTGGACGGCTGGAGGTTCAGTTGGTTAGAGTGCATGTTCTAACAACAAGGTTGCTGGTTCAACTCCAGCATGGAATGGTGGGCTGCGCCACCCCGCAACTAGGGGATAGCGACTTGAGCTGAGATGATGATGGTGGGTGACCAGCTGCATCAGCTGGTTGGAGCACGTGCTGTTAACAACAAGGTTGCCAGTTTGACTCCCACATGGGATGGTGGGCTGTGCCCCCGGCAACTAGATTGGGAACAGTGACTGGACGGACTTGAGCTGAGCCCTCCACAACTAAGACTGAAGGACAACGACTTGACTTGGAGCTGATCGGTCCTGGAAAAAACACTGTTCCCCAATAAAGTTTTTAAAAAAGTAAAATCTTTAAAAAACAAAAAACAAAAAAAACTTTTGCTCTGAAAAAAACCCTATGAAGGGGACTAGCTACAGAGTGGGAGAAAATATTTGAAAACCACATATCCAACAAAGGACTAGTAAAAACAACTATCAAAGTTATTAGATTTTCTAACAATCTAATTAGAAAATGAACAAAAGACACAGACATTTCACTGAAGAGGAGGTACAGATGGTAAATAAGCATATGAAAAGATGCTTAACATCATTAGCCATTAGGGAAATACAAATCAAAACTACAATGACATATCACTACACATCTTTCATAATGGCTTAAATAAAAAATAGTGAAATATGAAAGGTTGGCAAGGATACGGAGAAACTGGATCACTCATTGTTGGTAAGAATGTAAAACGGTACAGCCCCTCTGGAAAATAATTTGGCAGTTCCTTATATAACTAACCATACAATTACCATATGACTAGCAATTGTACTCTTTGGCATTTATCTGAAAGATATATTGGGTTGTTGGAAAAGTCGTGCCGCATTTTTGCAATGAAAAACATTGAAAAAATATGCCATGACTTTTCCGAGAACCTAATAAAAACTTATGGGGGCTGGCCAAGTGGCTCAGTCGGTTAAGAGCATGGGCTCTGAGCAACAGGGTCACCAGTTCGATTCCCATATGGGCCAGTGAGCTGTGCCTGAGCTGAGCTGCTGCTGAGCTGCCAACAGGTGGCAGGATGGCTCAGCTGGTGAGAGTACGTGCTCCTAACAAGTTTGCCAGTTAGAATCCCGCATGTGATGGTGGACTACACCCACCTGCAACTAAGATTGAACGGGGCACCTTGAGCTGAGCTGCCCTGAGCTGCCAACAGGTGGCCAGATATCTCAGTGGTTAGGGTGTGAGCTCTTAGCAACAAGGTTTCCGGTTTCACTCCCACATGGGATGGTGGGTTATGCCCACCTGCAACTAAGATTGAACACTGGAACCTTGAGCTGAGCAGCCGTGAGCTGCCAATGGGAGGTTGGATGGTGACTGGACTTAGAGCTGAGCTAGGTGTGCCCTCCACAACTAAGGCTGAAGGACAACTTTAAATTGGGTACCCCCAAATAAATATTCTACTATTAAAAAAGGATTAAAAGGGTTAGAGAGTGAAATGAAGCATACCAAATCAATGTATAATCACTATTGAAAAATAAACTCAAAATAAGTAATCTTTCAAGAACAGGTCAAGAAAGTCATTCATAAGAACAGATAAACTAATTCCTGCCCTAAAATTTTCACCAAAATAAATAATGACTTCAGAGTTCTGCCATCTAAATATTGCAAATTTGGAGAATCTATTAAAGATAATATAACATATAGAAGATCTATACACAAAAGGAGGAGAAACTAAGAGGACAATTATCTTCATAACCCCTTTAAATCAGGTGAAAACAATAGTGTAAGTCATGGCTTCTTAAACTTGTTTTGAAGTACTTCTAAGAGCTACAGAGAATGAATTGGAACACCCAAGGAATTAGGGAGCAACTTATTGAAATCAGCGCAGAAGAGCTCAGCAAGTTCTGAAGGCTAATGATTTGTGACAGTTTCGTATTCTACTCCATAAACATTAATAATGCCTTTCCCCTCCCAAATCCATACACCATATCTAACTTGTTACTTATCAAACACATGATTGAAGGTTCTCTAACTCCAGGTTGGGGAGCATAGGAACAAGTATTATTTATTACAAATTGGTGATTTATATGATTACTCAAGGCTTCTGTATCAAATATCTGTCCACAGATAATTCTTAAGTAGAATCAATTCATAGTAATTATTATATTATTTATGACAGAGACAACTGAGTTACATAAGAGAATCTAACTGTGTTTGTAATAAATGCCCATCTGTCTGCAAATGCAAACTGTAAATATTGGGAGCTTACTTTCATTCCCAGGTAGAAGTAAATGGTATTACTGAAAAAAACACTGCTACAAAATTTTAGAATTTGAAATTAATAAATAGTTCCTGTTCTCTCACTCGTATAATGAAATATTTTTGTAAGGGCAATTGATTCATATTACTGAATAACTTATCTCCTTTATCTTCATAATTAGAATAATTTACAATTTACTAAGCAAAATGATTATTAAAAAAGCAATTCATATCGGACTTAAAAACACAACTAGAATGCATTATGGAGGACCAAAAAGCAAATAAATCCAATCAAATCAATCACATGATAAACTGAATCTCTTGGCAAAGGCAACTTCCAGAAATTTGATTAAAGAGCTATAAAACATTTAAAATATTATATTTAAAAAGCAAAAATTTACTTGTAACACATAGTTGTTTCAATATAGAAACTTTCCTTAAATAATTAAATATTTTCACTTAGATTTAGTTTCAAACATATAAAAAAAAGAATGTACGTTTGAATAAGACATGTTACAATACTTTTTACAAAATATTCTCCTTGCTAAAGTAAGAAAAAACATGGCTGCAGAGTGTGATCTGAATTCTAATTTGAACAGATATTAAGATTAAATAGGGCCAGCCCAGTGGCTCAGTTGGTTAAGAGCTTGCTAAAGAGTGCCAGCTCTGAGCAACAGGGTTGCCGGTTGAATTCCTGACCCCAGCTGAGCAGCCGCTGAGATGCCAACAGGTGGCAGGATGGCTTGGCTTAAAAAAATAAATAAATAAAGGAGAGGTTGGGGAAGTAAGAGCACAGATGAGAACAAATGTAAAGATTATAAAATGGAAATAATTATACATATAAGGATCCTATTTTAATTACATTTTTATTGGTTGTATCTTATTCTTTTTTTTTTCCTTTCTTTCTTTTTTTTTTGAGGGCAGTGTCACTGGCCCTCATAAGTGGGACCCGAACCGGGACCGCTGGCTTCCCAAGCCAGCACTTAACCGCCGCGCCACTCGGCCGGCCCAGTTTTTATCTTATTCTTAATTCAGATGTCAGCACATCTATGAAAAAATTATTCTTATAAACCAAAATTTCCCTTTCATTGATCAAGCACTATAATTATATACCTGTTAATACTGATCAAAAATACTACTGTGAAATATGTATTTTATACCTTAACTAAAATAATTACGTATTATCAGTATTGACTAAAAATTGTTTACAGGGTAGCCAACAGAATTTTGCTTGAAACATACATATAATACATTTTAATTCAATGTTAACAAAAAATACTAAAAATATCACCAACCCCAATAATTCACATCCATAATCTGATTTTCATACTTCTTTGCACTAATTATAGGCAGAATCAACTAGAAAATGCTAGATAGCCATGGAAACAGATGGCTTTCTGCTCTTACAAAGAGCTCAGAGCTGAGGGAGAAGTCCTAAGAATGTACTTCCCCCAATTATTAATATTCTTTACTTCGTATATATTCTCATCTTTAACTTTTATTTATTGAATTGCCTACCTAGCAGCTCAGTCACTAGTTATAGAATGCTTAAAAGTTTCTACAACTTACAAAATTGAAAGCTAATTACTGAGATCTTATTATGTGCCAGAATCGTTCTAAAAAATTTACATGTATTCATTTATTTAATCCTCACAAAAACCCTATAAGGGAGGTGCTACTGTTACCTTCACTTTATAGAGAAGGAAACTGAGGCACAGTGAGGTGCAGTAACACGCCCAAGGAAACAAACCTAGGAGTGCAAAATAGGGCCAATAAATCAGGTCATCTGACTCCAAAGCAGCATTCTGAATCCTGTCATATGCTACCCCTTCCTGCCTTCATGTTCTGTACAGAAAATTATAAATAAAATCATGTCTGTGGCCAGTGAATTTCCATCTGGGAAAGTTCTTTTACCATTTACTAATGCTAAGCCCTGTGATAGAATCTGGCCATACCAAGTAAACCCTGATTCCCAGTGTTAGGGGAATAGAAAAAGAAACATGAACAATTAAATGTAACACACTGTGAAAGCTGTAAAAGAACCTTAAACTGAAGTGTAAAAGAGAGACTTTTATACGTGGTCAAGACTTTGTAGGGAGGTGATGTCTGAAATGAATCTTACAGAACTACTACGAGTCTGTCAAAAAGGGAAAGTAAAACAGTAAGAAAAATAAGGTACTTTGTTAACATGTTTTGCTCTCACTAATCGTTAGTATCTTCCATTAAGGAGCAAACTATTTCAGCCAAAAATATACTAACGAAAACATGACTATAAAAATAGAAATAAAAGACATTAAAATACCAGTAATCTTTTATCATCAAAAGAACATTTTTTTTAATTTGTATTAGTTTCAGGTGTACAACACAATGCAATAGTTATACTCTTTACCCCCCAAAGTGACAATACCCCCTCCCCCAGTACATCACCCCACTCCCCCCCATATCATACATAAAAAGAACATTCTTTACCGTTAATTTTATGTAACTTTATATAATTTACTTTTGATTTTTAAACTTTTGTTATTGATATTTATTTATTTAATCCAAGAAATGCTGCAGTGAAAAGATGTCTTTTGTTCTAATGAAACAACAAATGAATAAGAAATGGAAAAAAAAAATGACAGGAGTTCTAGAGTTGAGAAGAAGTATTTATCTTGAACCACTGGACATAACATGAGATTATTTCAGAAATTATTTTAAGTAAATAAAGCAATATACATACTAAACATGTACAATTTAACTTAACTTAAAAATTTCAGAATAATATATATAAAAGAGGAAAAATATAAGTTTTTAAAAATACTTAAATTCGGGTCATAAGCAAATTTCTTATCAAAGAGAGGAAATGCAAAAATATACCTGTATAACTGAAAATTTGTTTTGTTATTTAATCTCCTACACCTTCCCTGGCTCTAAAATTAACTCAGCTTATCTAATTTACTAAACTACTTATATAATTATTAGTATATCATTTAAGGCAAGAAAACAAATCAGGAACTGCCACTTATCCTCATGGCAGTTGACTGAAATGAGTGCCAGACCAAATTAAAAACAACAAAAAGGAACAAAAATTTCAATATCCACCAGTTTGAGATGTGACCTATGGCATGTTTCATGGTTAGTTTGTGGGCTATTGGTAAACCAAATCACAAGCCATATTTTCTAAGTGATTCAGGCTATAAAATTTTGAAAAGCTATTTATTAATAATGAAGAGTATTAAAGATGAACAAAGGATACCCCACCAATGTGGGTATAGGTATGTGCATGCATGCACATTACACAGATACACCTGTGCTGCTGAAGGTAGGATAAGAAAGTTAATTCTGAAGTTTCAAGGACAAATCCAAGAATAATTGAATAAAGAAAAAATTTAAGGTCACATCTTGAAAAGCAAGCCTAGATAGAAAAATTATAAGAGAATTTAGAACAATCTGAATGTATATCATGAATGATCATAACCATGAAACACAAAAGTTTACCTAATGTGTAATTTTGCTGATGGTCTTGATAACAGATACAAAAAAAGAATCATCTCTGGCAATTGTATCATACAATGCCATTTTATCTATGTATTTCTAAAGAGGTCATGCTGAAAACATAGATGGAAAAAAGCAAAATCAAATGAGTCAATCTGGCTTAACTCAACAAGAATCAGGGATGCTTACTTTGAACAGTTGTAATAGGCAATCAAATAAAATGTCATAAAGAATGGCTCTATGGGTAGAGTAAAATGTGAAAAATGAGAATGAATACTCATAGGCATAAGTATTAACATCTTGTAGAGATTAACTGTTTCTATTTCATTGATAACAACTTTATCAAACAGAAATTCCATTCAATAAAAATGAAATGTAAAATTAAAGGCAAGCCTAAATCTGGAAATTTATAAATCTAAGAGACAAGTGATAGTTTATTAAATAACATGCTAACAGTAATGATTTGGCTTAAAATACATTCTTATTAAAAAACATCTTCTAAAATAAAGGCAAAGTTCATAAACAGCTAGGCAAAAACATATCTAGATGACGCCATGGGACAGTTAGTGAACTATAGTATAAGAAAACAGATGCATTTCTCTGTAATACATGATGTCTACATTGCTATACTGGATTACAAGTACATTAAACATCTGTGTCCAATTCTGTAATGTATATTCTTTTTTTTGTCCTTCCTTGTTGAAAATAATTTTAAAAGGAGAAAAAAAATGTATGCTATAGCTTAAAATTGCGTTAGTCTAGATCTTTGTATCCTTACTGTTGTGTGTAAAAAAAAAAATCTTTCAAAGATACAGGATTCTATGCAATATATTTCAATTTTAAAATGCTGGTTCCTGAAAATGTGGCTTTAAAAGATTTAATATAGTGATTTACCACTTGCCCGTTGTTTCAGCCAACGTAGGAATGTCTGAAATCTGTTGGATATATTTTAGAAAGCATATGTGCTCCTTGTTTAATTATGCAATTGGAATTTTTCAGCTTCTCTGCTCAGAAATCCTAGTAGAAGTACCAAAGTTAGGAGGGGATTTATAGGACGTAGAAGATACTATAAAAGATACTGCCAATCCGCAAAGATAACTCAACCTTTGTAAATACAAGCCTACTTAAATGCAAATTTCATTAGAGAAATAAGATCATCCAGTGCTGGTTGCTTCAGAATAAATGCCATAAATTACAGTGTCTAATGCTCCACCTAACTCATTTAATATGATCTGCTAGACTTCAACTCCACTAATGCTTATAAGGAAAGGCAGACAGTAAAATGATGCAAACTCTGAAGTTATACCTTTGTGAAGAGGAAAAATAAAAGTTTAGTTTTCACTTCCTCTACACATTGATTTGTTTCCCTCAGTGAAGGGCTTCTGAAAGCACCTTGGCTCCAAAAAACTGACCCCTTTCATCTCAGATTCCAGTGACTCGGTATTGTTTACAGTGTCTTCTTGATAAAGGCAGAGAACACACCTGACCAATCTGCCAAAATGAAATGTGCCCTTTATGTCAATTGGAGTCTAACTAGGAGAATAGTAATGATAGGCTATAGAAATAGAGAAAAATCAATGCAGGAAGTTGGTTATAAAAGAGTAAAGGATGCAAGAATTAATCAAGAGGAGAGTGAGACAAGCAGATACTAGCAACCCCAGAAAGGAACTACCATTTCTGGGCTGAAGAGACAAAGGAAGAGGCACTGCTACAAGAGCCCAGGGCCAGGGACACACAATGGATGCTGGAATTACAACAAGCCTGTCCAGTGGAAATTGAACACACAAAAGAAACAGCTTCTGCCAACACCACCACTAGAGGAAGAGAAGTGAAGAAATGCCTTCTCCCATCTTTAAATCTTCCATTAACGTTTCCCACTGGGTTCCTCAAACACAGTATAAGTCGGCTATCACTGGAGCCTGCGAAAGGTGGCCTGTAGACTTACCCTCCTTCAGCACAGAGGAAGCAGAAGGGTGTAAAATGGATCCGAGGACAAACAAGCCCAAGACCAGCATACCTTTCAATCAAGTTTATGTCATAAATGTGACAATCTCTTAAATTCACTCGACCCAGCTAATTTTTTATTATTATAGCAACAGGCTCTAAGATTTCAATTGCATATTAATACTTCTAGATCACCTTTCCAGATTTTGAAATGAAAATTACAAGAACATCCATATCCAGAAGTATAATTCTGATAGGCAGGGCAGGTACTAATCCAAGTAGTTATAATCAATTATGTAAAAATGTGCAACTTGGGTGACAGGAAGTTTAGTAACGTGTGTCTTTTCGTTTGTTTATATAGTCTAATTCAAGTAATTTTAAAAATGCATTTTCCAAGAAAAATAAAATAGTCTCTAAAGAAATCAGGATGTCAGCCAACATTTAGTATAAACTATTTTAAATGGTTGCCAAGTAAATGACTCAAATTCGCTTTCTCCAAGGAACCTTTCTGTAGCCTTCAAAGAGATGTAGAATTTTTAATTATACATAACTAAATTCATACCTTCTCACTCAATTCACAAGTGAACTCAGAGTGCTGATACAAATTGTCTGGTATGAGAAGAATAATGGTATTAGGAATTGTTAAAAACCAACTCTAGCATAAAAAAATCAACACACTGTTTCATACATGACAGAGTAACTGCCAACAACAGTGACTTATCACTGGCTCAAGATTAGAACTTAAGACTACATTAAATCTGAACATTTCAAAAGCTCCCTGAAATCCCAGCTATTCTGCTAGAATTATTACTATGTTTATTCAAAATTCACAGATAACTGAAAAACAAAACTGATTATTTTCAAAATTTTTTGAATTCATTTAATGAAGAAAAAAAAATAGTTTAAAAAAAAAACTTAAAATTTTCCAAATGGTTTTACAAAATTAGTCTATCTAGAAATACTCTCTACCTGAATTGCCAATTCAGTGAATTGTCTTCACTGAATTGGCATATCAGTAAGTCAAATCAGTTGTCAAATACCATTAATTTTACTTTACAAACATTTTAAAATAAATATTCTGCTTTGACTTATGATTTCAAAAGCAAATTATAAATATATATAGCATATCTTAATTTTATTATATTAATAATGCCAATAAATTCTATTTTATGTGGTAAAGGACACTGATTACATGGTCTAACAGATCAAAAAGAAGACATTCAGTATGATAGCAACAGAAGCAACATCATATCAATTTTGACAAAATAGTCCTAATAAGTCCTTTCTAGTCTCTGGAGGCTTTTAGGCAAATATAATTAGGACTCTAAAATTTAGAAAGTAGAAATATAATACAGTAATTCTTTATTATGACTTTAAAAGTAAAAAAGCTAATTTATTCTCGTTTAAAAAACTATGAATATAATTAAATGCAGAAACTGCTACCTTATTTACTGCTTTTTTTGAAATCAGTAAAAGTAGTTTTTTCTACAAACACTTACCATCCACTCAGATATAATAACATCCACTTTTTCTACAGGAAGGTGAACTTCTTCAATCTTTCCTTTAATTAGTATAATAGTATCTTCAAGTTTATTTAGTCTGAAAATTATCATAATGAATTAAATTAGCATGTTAAACAGATTCTTAAAATAGTCAAATTACATAATTTCTTGGAACTGTTCAAATTATTTTGTGGAACCAAAACCAAAAGCATATCTAAAGTTTATTTATTCCCTGGACATATAATTCCTTTCTGGTCACTTCATCAATGCTCAGGAATATTTCTGGTTAATATTATAAGACACTGAAACAATATTTTAAAACTTCAGCCTGAAAAGAAATCCGAATTTTATCAAGAATATATGTCAATAAAGTAACTGGGTCTTTTTTGTGTTTTTTAAAGGGAGGGGTGGAGACAGACAGAGTAGCCAACAAAAGTATGTTTTTAAGGGAAATGTGTCATATTGGAGACAGCATTAGAAGCCAGAAGCTTACTTTGAAACCTAGATGCTTTAGTACTCGTCAGCTAAGTGAGCTTCACCAAATTACATAATAACCTTGCTAAGCCTATGTGCTCATGTGTAAAAGAATGATGACAACTGCCCCATCCTCTTCACAGCCTATTATGAGGACCAAATATTTGTGAAAGCTATGTATGTACTGGGTTGTTGGAAAAGTAATGATGCATTTTTGCAATGAAAAACAGAAAAAATACGTCATGACTTTTCTGACAACCCTATATATCCTCAAACATTATAAAATGGTAATGATATTACCACAAATAACAATACTGCATGTTGTATAAAACTTGAAATTCTACTCCAATCACAAATTATTTAGCCTTGTCCAATGACAATCATTAGATTATTATATATGCTTGGTTATAAGATTAGCACATATTTTCACCTCCCCTGTTGCAATTTGAAATAAAAGTTAAAAGGGATAATTTCAAAAAGCTAAAAGCAAGCTGCTAAGTTTATATCTAGTTAAATAAACAACCAATCCTCACATCATGTACCTCTGAATTATAAAGGATTTTTTTCTGCTAACAAAGGAAGGATTCGCCCCCGCCCCACACACGCACACACGCCTTTATCAAGGTATTATTTACATAAAATTAAATGCATTTATTTTAAGTAAATTTTGTTGAATTTAAAAAAACAGAGATATTTGGGTGACCATCATCATCAATATATAGAACATTTCTATCTCCTCAAAAAAATTCATTAGTGCTCTTTTCTAGAAAATCCTCCCATCCACAGGTGCAATCACTGATTTTCTTTCTTTCCACTACATATTAGATTTGTATTTTGTAGAGCTTCATATAAATGGAATCATATCAAATGTATCCTTCTGTGTCTGGTTTCTTCTGATAAGCGTACATTTTAGTTTTAGATTCACATATATTTTTATGTATATAAGTAGTTCATTCTTTGTTATAGGTGAGTAGTATTCCACTGCACGGATAAAACACAATTGTTTATCCACATACCTGTGGATGGAATTCTGGACTGTTTCTGGCTTTGAACTATAATGAATAAAGCTGTGAAAAATATTTGTATACAAGTAGAATTGCTCTGTCACGTGGAAGTGTATACCTAATATTTTAAGAAACTGTCAATTTGTTTTACAAAATGCATGTATTTTGCATTCCGACCAGCAATATATGTGCATTCCTGCTGATGCAAATCCTTGCCAACACCTAGCATTGTTGAGCTTGTAAATTTAACTTGTATGGTGAGATTTACTCTAGTTAAAAATTGCATTCTACTAATGAATGTTCAAGCATTTTTTCCATTTGCTTAATGGCTATTCTCCCATATTGTGTTTTGTTCAAAATTTTCGCTCATTAAAAAAAAAAATCAGGTCATTTTTAATCTCATTGAATTTTAAAAGTTCTTTACATATTCTGGATAAAACCCCTACCAGATTTATATATAGTATACATTTTCTACCATACTATGGCTTTTTGATTTTTAATGGTATGTTTTGAAGACGTAAAGTTTTAAATTTGGGTAAAGGCCAATTTATCATTATTTTCTTTTGTGGTTCATTCTTTTGGTGTCATCTAAATCTCTTCCTACATCAAATATTTTCACCTATGTTTTCTTCTAAAAATTTTTCAGTTTCCATTTTGAGTTCATTTTTCCATATAGTATCATGTTCATTCTTTTTCCTATCAACATCTATTGATAAGGTGCTGAAAAGCTTGGTCGGAAAAACTATCGCAAGTGATAGTTTCAGCTTTTTTGGAAAAATTATAATAACCCATGGAATTACTTCAGTATCTTTGTCAAAATTCAATTTACCACATATACGTATAGGTTTATTTCTAGACTTTCAATTCTACCCCAAGGTTTAGATGTATATTCTTATGCCAATACAACACTTGACTGATTACTATAGCTTTAAATTAAGTCACAAAACCTGACAGTGTACATCCTTCAACTTTATCCTTTTAAAAAATTCTTTTGACCAACTCCAGGTCATGTGTGTTCCCGATGAATTTTAAGATCAATTCTCAGTAATGTTCTGTTGCACTTTTCAGTCTTATACTTATGGTTCTGCATCATTCATGTTTTAGACATTTGTTAAATTTATCCCAAAATGTTTGTTATTTTGGTTGTATTGTAAATATTTTTTTTAAGTTTCAATTTCTAGTTGTTTGCGGCTATTAGAAAATTGGTTTTCATATTTTGACCTTGAATCCCATGACAAAGATAAAGGTTTTAGTTTTAATAGCAGTTCTAGTGGTTAATTTTATGAATTTCACAGGATTTTCCATGTACATTATCATGTCATTTGGGAGTAATGACAGTTTTACTTCTCTCAAATCTGTCTTTTGTTTTCTTGATTTATTGTACTTGTTAGATACACAAGAAAATTGTAAATAGAACTGGTGATAGTAGGCATCCCTTGTTTGTTCCCAGTGATGGGGGAAAGCAATCATTAACTATTATTTAATATGACACTCCCTAAACCTTTTTATAGATGCTCTTTATCAGATGAGAAAGTTCCCTTCTTTCCCAGTTTGATGAGTTTTCCTTGTGAATTTTAAATACTTATTCATTTTATATCTACTTGTCCTATCAATTATTGATATCTCCTAACATGATTAGAAACTTGTATTTCCCCTTGAATTTGTCAGTTTTTGCTTTATGTATTCCGAAGATTTTATTATTTGCTTATAGGTTTAGTATTACTATAATTTTATCATTATGAAAAGTTCATTATTCCTAGTAAATTCTATAATTTCCTTTGTTTGATATTTATATAGTCACTCCAGCTTTTTTAATGATTTGTGTTCACATATCTTTCTCCATTCTTTTAACTTTTAAGCTATGGTATTTTACATCTAAAGTGTTTCGGTTTTTTTTGTTTTTTTTTTAAGATTTTTATTGGGGAATTGGGGAGAGGAATAACGTTGGGGAATTGGGGGAGGGGAACAGACAAGTTGCTGTCCTTTTTTGTTCTACAGTCTAGTTGTGGAGGACGTTGCTTCACTGGCCCCTGTTGGTATCGTCATTGCGCTCTTCCCGGCTGAGGCAGATTGGTTGCCGGCCTCTGGATGGCCCTAACAGCGGCTATTGGCAGCTCATGCTGTCTGCCGGCCACTCACTGTAGCCTATGGCAGCCCACTGCAGCAGGGGTTGCAACCTACACCATCGCCAGGACACTAGCAGTCCAGCTCCAGGTGGAGCTGTTGTTTACCATCTTAGCTGTAGAGGGCAGTGTCACTGGCCCTCATATGTGGGATCCAAACCGGGGCCGCTGGAGTCCCAAGCCAGCTCTTAACCAACGCGCTACTCGGCCAGCCCTAAAGTATATTTTTTAAAGACAGAAAATAGTTGGGTCTTACTATTTTATCCAGTCTGATAATCTCTGTCTTTTAATTGGGTCTTCAGACCAAAGACTAGAAAATCATGGCCTGCTAGCCTGTGGCTCATTTTTGTTTAGCTTAAGGGTTGTTAAGAAAGAAGGAGAAAAAGCAGCAGCAGAAGCGACAGAGATCATAGGTGTCCCACAAAACTGAAATATTTACTACAGTACTGTTACTGCTTACTGGCCAGTTACAGAACAGGTTTGCCAACCCTTGCTTTGGAACACTATAGAAGCATAGCTAAGACAAGGAATATGGTGAGAAGATCCAATACAGAATGAAATGGGGTTCCAGAAAGAGAAGAAATAAAAGGGACAGAAAAAATATTGGAAGAGATAAAGGATGAGAATTTTCTAGAACTGATAGAAAGCATTAAGACACAGACAAAAGAAATCCAATGAATCTCAAGACCATTATATTTTTAAATCTCGGCATTACTGTAAAACTTCAGAAACTCAAAAACAAAGAGAATATCTTCAACAAAGACAGATTACCTTCAATGAAATAACAATTATTCTGACAGGCGACTTCTTGACAGCAACAATGGAAGCCAGAATACAACGGAATAATATCAATGAACTACAGCAGGAGTGGGCAACCTGTTTATGCAAATGCCAATTAATATTTTAGGCTTATAGGCCATATGGTTTCTACTGCAACTATTCAATTGCTATTGTTGTATGAAAGCACCAATAGACAATATGTAAACAAAAGGGCATGGCTGTGTCCAAACTTTATTTACAAAAAGTTAATGGCTGATCCATGACTAAAGCTTATTGACTATTATACTAGAGCAGTATCACTGCCCACCAAGAATTCTATATGCAGAGACAAATACTTCCAAGAATAAAGGCAAAATATATTTTCGAACAGACACCATTTTGTTTGATGACAGCTATAAATGCACAATGAAGGAAATGTTAAAAGAATTGGTTCAAGAAGAAGAAAAATGATCCCAGTCAACAAAATAGGAAAGAACGAAAAAAGAGAATGGATATATGTTGGTGAGTGAATAGAAAGGTCCAGACTGTCAAATCTGACTCACACAAAGGGAAATAATATTCTGTGTCAGGTTTTATAAATAATTTTTAAAATATGGGCAATTCAGAGGTGTAGGCAAATCAGGGGGAAGTCTGGGACATTGAAGGCAGCTGCTTTGGTCTTTCCTTCCCTATATCAGGCATGCACTCTCTGACCAAGAGTAGACAAGGTCTCTAAGTAAGGCACATAGGTTATTAATTCACACGGTAAGGAGCCCCTCTGTATGGACCAGGTTGCTCTCCACTTCTTCTGAGTCTCTTAATTGCCTGTATCTTTGAAATTATTAATGATGCTTAACACTGTAATGCCTCTGGGTAATCAGATTTGTGTGGAGTCTCATTGAAAACATGTTAGCTCTGAGTTGTACTATGAGGATGCTCTTGTGTAGATCCATGAATCATAAAAGCTAAGGCACTTTTTGGCCAGAAAAAGGAGGGGACAAAAAAAAATATATGAGGAGGATCTAATCCTGGGATGGATGCCTACACAGCCTTGGCATGAAATGGCAAAACTTGGACACAGAGAAGTTGGCTACTGGCTTGATAGGGAGGAACAGGCAAACGGGAAGATGATGAAACATTCCATTACCTGGCTATTATTAGGATTTCTGCTAAATGCCAGTCCTTTTTGGAGACGAGACGATGGATGGCAAGAGAAAAGACTTAAGAGTTTTTCCTCTCACTAGAAGGCATTCTTATGGCTTTATATGGCTACCTGGAAAGACAATGTATTCACTCAGAAAATAATGAACTTAAGGCTATGGGTTACTCCAAGACAATACAGATAAATGGAGGACAAGGTGAGAGGACTTCTGAGTGCTAACAGTATTTTGTGAAAGAGATAGTACATTTTATAAAAATAAACCAGAAAAATCTGGTGAATTATTATTGGTATGGACTAACAATCAGGAGGATACATCATTTATTTTATATACAACTGAGGAGAAAGGATTACTTGGGTTGATGATAGATCCCTAAGTGGCTGTGAACAGATGCTTCCAGGTGGTATGACAACTGTATGCTACAGTGAATAAAAGCTGGGCTGCAATATACCTTCCCCAAGAGGGGTAAATGCCCTGCCCTCTCCACAATCCAGAAGTAGAATAGTCCTCTGAAGGTGTGCTATGAGTGCAAGTGAACTTAGGCTGCTTTTATGGTAACATATAATCCAATGCTACTGACAGAGGTGATAATAGTGTGGAAATCAGCACTCCTCATTCTTGAGCACTTTCTGTAATTTTGCTATTGGGGAGCCAAGAGAATGTTCAGGAGGCAGTCTCTGATTGCCTTATTCAATTACCTAGAATGGAACTGAATGCTTTTGACATATAAAAAAAAGGGGGGCATAAACAAGAGAAAAGACAGAGGGAGGAAACAAAAACCAGCTCATTGAAAGGGGTTTAGAAGGCTTTTGAAAAACGGTATGAAAAAGAGGAATTCAGTAGATTTCTACTGAGGAATTATTAACAAGCTTCATAGAGGATAGTTCAAATCCTGATGGTCATTAGGATCTTCCAGGCTTATTCTTTGTAGAAATTATTACAAAATATGTTGTAAGATTAAAGATGCCTGAGAAATACCTGGCAAGGAGATACTGACCAAGGTCAGAAGATACACTGGGAAAGAAGTTAAAACAGCTGACTCATAATTCATGCACAGCCTTTATGGGGGGACATTCTTCCCCTGGGTGAATTTTCCATTAAAAGTGACTTAATGTCCTTGCATGGTCTGGGAGGAGGTTAGAAATATTAACAATGCACTTTGATATATTTTTTCAATGTCTAAGTGTTTTGTGTTCTTTATATAAATACAATTGATTTTGTACATTAATTATGTATTCAGCACCTTGACACTTTTATTACTGTAATAACTTATTTTTAGTTTATTTCTGAAGTCTATATTCATCAACATGTCAGTGAACAAGAATATTTTGTTTCTTCATTGCTAATTCTTACACCTTTCCTTTTATTGCCTTGTTATGCTATCTAGGAGCTCCTTCACAGTGCTGACTAGAAGAGGTGATGGCAAGAATCCTTGTCCTGTTCCTGCACTTAAAGTGAATGAGTTCAATGCTGCAAGATGTGTTTTTGTTTTTATGGATATTCTATATCATGTTAGGACATTTCTTTCTAGCTCTACTTTGCTAAGAGTTTTAACACATAATTATATTAAACAGACACAGAATTTTATCAAATTATGTTTTTCTGCAACTACTGAGATGATCTCAATAAATTTTTCTGGTTGATTTTCTCATATTTAACCAAACTTGTATTTCTGGGATAAACCTTACCTTCCAATATATTGCTCAATTCGTTTTCTAATGATTAGATCAGGATTTTTGCATATATGCTCATGAATGAATGACCTGTAATTTCTGTTTTACTGCCTTAGTAAAGTTTTGGTATAAGGGTTACACTGGTCTCATAAATGGATACTTGATTCCTGACAAAGATGACACTGCAAACTAGAGAGGAAAGAATGGTCTTTGCAATGAATGAGACTGGGACAACTAGATCATTTAAACAGATAACAAAAAAAAAAGAACAGAATAAAACTGGAGCACTACGTCATACCAAACAAAAACAATGCCTGCTAGATTTCAAATCTAAATGTAAAACACAAAACTATAAAGCATTTACAAGAGAATACAGAATATCTCCATAAGGTTTCTTTTCATTGCACAAACAGTGGCAATCATAAACAAAAATGTTGCTACATGAAAATTGAGAATTTCAGTACATCAAAGAATACCATGAAAAGAACGAAAAGGTAACCAAGAATGAGAAGACGTTTGCATTACATAAAACCTATAAACAACTAAAATCTAAAAAATATAAAGATTGCCTACAAATAAAGAAGAAAAATAACCAACTCAAAGGAAACCTTAGCAAAAGATACAAACAGACGTTTCACAGAAAGAAATCCAAATGGCCAATAATCACATGAAAAGGTGCTCAGTGTCATTAACAATCACATAAATGCATATTTAAATTGCAACACGATGCTGTTGAACAACCAATTGGAAAAGTTTTCTGAAAGTACACATTACCAACCAGAACTGTTATATATTATTGATTGGTAGAAGCATAAATTGGAATAACCACTTTGGAAAACAGTCTGGCAATATCTAGGAAATTTGAAGGTATGTATACCCGAAAGCCTGCAATTATATTTGTAAGTATATACCCCACGGTACATGCACCAAGGTACATGTACAAAAAAGTTCCTAACGAAGTCAGGAATAATAGCCTTAAACTGGAAAACACAAAATGTCCATCAAGAACAGAAAAGATAAATTGTGATATATTCATCAATGGCATTCTACACACTAACTATGAATGAACTACAGCTATAAACAACATGAATGAACATTAAAAATAATGTTGAGCAATACAAGAAAGACAAAAAGAATGCATACTAACATATATATATACATATACATATATATATACATATACATATACATATATACATATATATATATATATATTTTTTTTTTTTTTTTGAGGGCATTGTCACTGGCCCTCATATGCGGGATCCAAACCAGGGCCGCTGGTGTCCCAAGCCAGCTCTTAACCACCGCGCCACTCGGTCGGCCCGAATGCATACTAATATAATTCAATTTATTTAAAGATCAAAACTGAATCAACTGGGGCCGGCCGAGTGGCGCATTGGTTAAGAGCTGGCTTTGGGATGCCAGCGGCCCCAGTTCGGATCCCATGTATGAGGGCCAGTGACACTGCCCTCCACAGCTAACAACAGCTCCACCTGGAGCTGAGCTGTGCGAGCCCCAGCGACGATGTAGGCTGCAGCCCCTGCTGCAGTGGGCTGCCATAGGCTACAGTGAGTGGCCGGCAGCCAGCGTGAGCAGCCGGCAGCCAGCATGAACTGCCAAGAGCCTCGGTGAGCGACATCCAGAGGCTGGCGACCGATCTGCCTCATCCGGGAAGAGCGCAATGAGGATACCAACAAGGGCCCAGTGAAGCAACATCCTCTGCAACTAGACTGAAGAACAAAAAGACAGCAACTTGTCTGTTCCCCTTCCCCAATTCCCCAAGGATGTTCCCCTCCCCCAATTCCCCAATTTAAAAAAAAATCTTTAAAAACAAACAAACAAAAAAACTGAATCAACTAAACTATCTTAAATGGATGCCCATCTAACTGATTAAAATATAAAGCAAAGCAAGTAAGGTGATTACCATGATAGTGAGGATGGTAGTTACCTCAATGAGGCAAGGAGGACATCTCACTAAGAAAGAAAGGCAAATGGAGGTGGGTGGGATTCTGAAGTACTGTTATGTTCTATTTCTTGCTACTTATGCATAATCATGCATATTATAACATATTATTTGTTTCATACTTTTTAATAAGTATGTAATATTTCACACAAGTTAAAAAAGGATGATCATATTTGAGTTTTTTCAGAGATTATTTAATATAATTCTGATAAAACTGCTGTAATTGTTTACTATTTATTGAAATATTTATTATGACTTTAATAGCTACGAACACTTCAAAGGAAACAAAAAGCAAGCTTCTAAAAAGAGCAAAATGTTCCCACTGCCTAGAAATATCTGCAGAATGCTTATGCTGAAACAAGATGTGTTCTGTAAGAGGCCATCTGCTCAGACTTTTTATTGTCTGCTACAAGTCATAATCCTATTTGCATCTGTAATTACTTGTTCAAATATAAATATAACAGAAGATTAAGATTTCAGAAAATACACAGGGAAAAAAATGACAAAGGCCGTAATTCCTAGTAATTCTACATTACAACACCCAAAAACAGATATCATTCACATAGATAACCTCTTTCATAGGACTGTTTATCTTAATCATCGCCTGATATCTCATTTATGAAAAAAACTATAGATTTTACTTACTGTCCTCAAGTGGCTACTCCCTAAACCTTACTTTAGCATAAAACCATTTTAAATGAATTTTATCTCTGGAAACACCTGCTCAAAAACTAGCATAGCTTTAATTTACGGAAATACAATACTGTAATAAAAAGGGTGTTTTAAGTAAATCTCTTAACCAGTAGGCACTGAAATTATCTATTTTTTGGAGTGGAAATTGTGTTAGAAAAACACACATGTATCTTATTTCCTATTATTAAAAATTAGCAGTTTATTTCATGATACAGACGTCATTATGATTATCTTGTACTGGGCATCCAGAGACAGAAGACACATAGTCCATGAAGAGCCTAGTCTAAGGGAAACAGAACAATAAAGTGCATAGGGTAATAAGGGAGCCCCTAACTGACTGACATTTGGGCTTAGCCAGGAAAAGACATCATCCACATAGGTGTGGCGTAAGGGAGGGTATCTCTGTATGCACGAGCTACTGTGTGTGTGTGTGTGTGTGTGTGTGTGTGTGTGTGTGTGTGTGTGTGAGAGAGAGAGAGAGAGAGAGAGAGAGAGAGAGAGAGAGAGAGAGAGGGGGGGAGAGGGGGAGGGAGAGGGAGAGGGAGAGGGAGAGGGAGGGAGAGAGGGAGAGAGGGAGAGAGGGAGAGAGGGAGAGAGAGAGAGAGAGAGAGAGAGAGAGAGAGAGAGAGAGAGAGAGAGAACACGCACAAATTTGAAGAGATATAAAATAGCTGAGTATGATTAGAGCAATAAGAGCCAGTATGTTGTAACAAAGTTGGGAGGTAGGTAGAGGTGATGCTAAGAGGTCTAGATTTTCTTTAAAGACAATGACGACCCTTTTAGAATGGGAAACAGGCTCAAATTTGTAATACACTTCTGCCCACTGTGATTTAGATAAAAGACGAAGTCTAGGTCCTAGGAAATGACATGATGTAATAGGAGGACAGACGTGCAAACAACATCAAGTACCATGGGAGTTCATGCAATGAACACCTAATCAAGTAAGTAGCATTTAAAGTTAGTGATAAATGATTATAAAGTTCACCTAGAATACATAGGTGATAACAACTTTTTTTTTTTAAGGTGTATAAAGGGGTATGGGCAGGGAGGAAATACCCTGATATAAAAATATACAAGATACAATATTACTGTGCTTTCAGTTGACTTTGGCATCCAAGCACACTTTCTCTTTTGCTCCCCAAGCACAATGAAAAGACAATAAAGCAATACAAAATGTAATAAATTGGTAAATGCATGGTTTTAGAAGGTGATATAAAAGAACCAAAGATTGTGATAATTTAGTGGGGGGGAAAAAAGATGGAATTAAATCAGACTGGTCAACCTGTGAAGAAGGATCCAGTGCTCAGTGCAAACATAAGAGATTATAGTGAAGGTGGGAGTCATTCTTCACAACACAAACCCCAGAAGTAAACAGGTATATAAAGCGTAAATGACAATGAGTCTGAAAAATCATTGGAAGAATGGTGGTGCCCAGAACAGGTTTCCCTCCCCTCTCTTCAGAAAACTCATACCAGGTATTTATTAGTATTAAGGTTATTATTAAAGGTTAATATTTAATAACCTTTATTAAAGAATCGAGTCCTCCATTCATGAATGTAAACACAAAACGAGGATTCCTAACCATTTGAGACAGGGGAAAGATGTCAACACACCCCATGAAAAATACTACCGAGCAGATAATTTCAAACTCAGGGCCCAGACTGAGAACCAGAACAAGACAATATTCCATGAGCTCTTTCCCTCTCAAATGTTTCATTTGTGTTTACAGGTGTGTAGCTGTAGCAATACTGAAGACATTTATTGTTTATAAATAGCAATAACTCAGCTTCTAATACAGTGAAATAAAATGAGGAAAAGAATCATCTGGATTCAAGCAAAGGCAATGTGTTTTTCAGGCTTTGTTGATGATGATTTGCCTACTTGGAACAGCTGATGTCGTCGGTCTTGAAAATGTATTAATTTATTCATTCATTGAGTAAGTATTTACAATGAATATCTACTATGTGCCTGGTACCCTTCCAGGTGGTTGGGGCACATAAGTGAATGAAAGAGAAAAAAAATCACTGTCTAACCTTGGGGAACTGATGTTCTAGAAAAGCTTACAGTTCTATGTGTATTTCATCTCCTGTGACCTAAGGCTTTTTTTTTAATTTATTTTTTTAATTAGTTTCAGGTGTACAACACAGTGCAATAGTTATACATTTTACCCTTCAAAGTGACAACCCCCCACCCCCAATTCGCCGCCCCACTCCTCCCCCCCATATCATATATATATATATATTACTCTTCCTCTAACTCTCTTCCACAGTATAATCCACAGCCCGTGACTATCTATATATATTCAATTACAGTTGGTATACAACCTCCGCTTCAGGTATACAGTGCAGTTATCAAACCTCTACTCCATCCATGAAATGGTCTCCCCAACAAGACATGTGACCATCTGATGCCCCACAAAATATTTACACCATTATTATATTCCCCAAACTGTCTTTCATATCCCTGTGGCAATATTGTAGTTGCCAATTTTTGCTGTCTAATCCCCACCCACTTCCCAACTAGCACCCACCCCCTTCCCAACTAACAACCCTGTATTTCCTCTATATCTATGAGACAGTTTCTGTTTACATTGTTTATTCATTCAGTTTTTCAGATTCCACATATATGGAACTACCTTTTGACCCAGCAATTCCACTCCTAGGTATTTATCTCGAAAAACCCAAGACACTGATTCAAAAAAATCCATGCACCTTATGTTCATTGCAGCGCTATTTACAACAGCCAAGACTTGGAAACAACCGAAATGCCCATCGGTAGATGACTGGATTAAGAAACTGTGGTACATTTATACAATGGAGTATTACTCCGCTATAAAGAAGAATGAAATCGTACCATTTGCAATGATGTGGATGGACCTAAAGACTATTACGTTAAGTGAAATAAGTCAGACAGAGAAAGACCTAAGGCTTTTAAAAAGCCTTACTGAAATGTTGATAGTGATCTCTCATACCAAGATCACAGGTAATTTCACTTTCTTTTTCATCCTCTCCCATGTCTTCCCAACACAAAAACATCTCCCTCTCCACCCCCATCTTCTTTTTTTTTTAAAAGGAGAGGGGAAGTGGGTAGGAAAATCAATTTGGTTGCAGTAAAGAGAATGAATGAAAGAGTTGTAGGAGGCAGATAAAGAACAAATAGTTGAGTCAGTTATATGCAGATGCATTAATTCAGGTAAAAATATAAGAATGTGAATTAAGACATGGGTTTAAGAAACATCAATGGTGCAAGACAGACAGATGTGAAAAACATTAAGGGTTCTCAATTGAGGGAAGCTGATAGCAAACCAGTGTCTGACAAGGCCACATTGCCCTGCTCAGCACTAGATATTAGGGGTGCTGCCTTATGGTTGGTCATGTAATATCTCCTGCCTCTATGAACCCATGTGCCTTTTCTTCTATAGGAGACAATATATTTACTACACTTGTGATATGTTCCTGTGGTGCCCCAATGAGCTAACTACGCAGCCAAGGACGGGTAAGATCTCCTAAAAGTGGGGAGACAACCCAAGCCAGGCGGTAGTTCCATGGGGGACCCCTGAACTGTGATATTGGGGATCAAGCCCCTTGGAAACTGAGGCACAGGCCTCTGACAAACTCAGGCCAGAAAACTCAGGCCTGTGAGAAGCTGATGCATTTGCCTAAGGGCCCTACTGTGAATAGTCTCCTGGAAGATTAAAAGTCTTCAGGCCATGAGAGTTCCGGGTAAGAGGCAGCTCTAAGACATCCGCTGACCATGGATTTGTTAATCAGCCTTGTGTGAATTCCTTTGCCCAGTGCCATGTTGCAGCAACAGATACTGAAGCTTTGACTGAGAAACGGATGCAGCCCTCTGTAGGATAAGAGAGGTGTGAAACCCTTTTGGTTGCTAGGTATTGTTATTTACAAACGAATAGATTTTAGATGCTTTTACCTTAAACACAGCCACTCCTAGTCTTTTGGTATAGCTCAAGTATACTGTGAGTTTTATGATTGTGTTTAACTGCTAGGATTTAGGATGATTTCTAGATAGTCAAGATAGCTTTAGTAAACATTCTTTAGGTGACTTACAGAAACCGAGTCTGGGTTTCATAGCAATTATCATAATAAAGACAAGGTAATCCTTTAACGGAAGAGTAAGTCACAGTGCACCCTGAAAAGAGCACTTACAGGGGAGTAAAAGACTGTGTAAATCCTGAGAACTACAAACCACCGTTAATGACTTGTTACAGTTTGCTTCCTTGAAAATTCTCAATAAAAGCTATGCGCTGATTCGGGGCTCAGTCTTCTTTGGCTGAGTCCCTTGGGCTCAGTCGTCCTTGGCTGAGTCCCTTGGTCTCGCTCTTATCTTTCTTCTGTCTCTTGTTTTTCCTTAATCTGCGTCGCCCCTCTCGTGTCCCACTTGCCCTTGCCACGCAGGACGTGACACTCAATTAACAAGGCTATCTCCAACAGGTATGTTGGTAAAACAGAAGTTATGGTCAATATGAATCCCGGGTTTCCAATTTTGACCGGCGAAAAGAGTTAATGCAGGTCTTTCAGTTCTTACTTATCTCTGTAACCATGGCAACAATTCTTAATCAAACTCTAATAACAAAACCCCTGAATATTCACATAGTTAGTGGACAATGATGCTATTCTGTATGCCCAAAGCCATGGGCCAAGACAAACCAGGATAACAGCTTATTTAAAGTAAACATGAAGGGGCCGGCCGAGTGGCGCATTGGTTAAGCGCTGGTTTTGGGATGCCAGCGGCCCCGGTTCGGATCCCACATGAGGGCCAGTGACACTGCCCTCTACAGCTAACAACAGCTCCACCTGGAGCTGGGCTGTGCGAGCCCCGGTGATGGTGTGGGCTGCAGCCCCTGCTGCAGTGGCCTGCCATAGGCTACAGTGAGTGGCCCGCAGCCAGCGTGAGCGGCTGGCAGCCAAGCGTGAGCTGCCAATAGCCGCGATGAGCGACATCCAGAGGCCAGCGACCGATCTGCCTCATCCGGGAAGAGCGCAATGACGATACCAACAGTGAAGCAACATCCTCCGCAACTAAACTGAAGAACAAGAAGACGGCAACTTGTCTGTTCCCCTTCCCCGATTCCCCAACGCTGTTCCCCTCCACCAATTCCCCAATAAAATCTTTAAAAAAAAAAAAAATAAATAAAGTAAACATGAAGATTCCTGGTGCACATCTGGTGTCTGACAGAGGCTTCTGCACCATGGCTGGTCACACAGCAGCTCTATGTTGCCGATGAGACCAGCTCTTTGAGAACTATGAAATCTAAGACTCAAGCAAACTTCCTTAAGGCATCTCACATGTACCTCTGAAGTTCACAGGTAGATAGAAAGGTACATCTTCTGTGACTCTTACAGAGAAAGAGGAATTATTTGGGAGCCTTTACATGACCTCTTTACCAATGGATATCTATTTCTCACTGTGCCTGGACTGTATCTCTTGCTATAATAAATTTTGGCTGTGGGTACAACTTTATATTGAGTAATGTGAGTTCTTCTAGCGAACCACTAAACTAGTGGGTAGTCATGAGACCCCCCAAGACAAGACCACTGAGTGGATAAGAAATTAAAGGGTTGGGAGAGGAAATGAAATCAGTTTTCTTGTGTCTTAATCACGTTCGTTACCTTCATTCTATGGCTTTTGAGCAATAAAATATCTTTTTACCATTTTAGCCCCATCAGTGGTTCAAAATTCTCTTCAGCTTTAACTCACTATTCTATGTTATTTCAATTAAATTTAGAAGTAAAATACAAAGGAATATTTCTTTTTCTTTTTTTTTTTTTTTTAAAGAACAAATCTCTTTTTTTTTTTTAAAGATTTTATTGGGGAATTGGCGGAGGGGAACAGCGTTGGGGAATCGGGGAAGGGGAACAGACAAGTTGCTGTCTTTTTGTTCTTCAGTTTAGTTGCGGAGGATGTTGCTTCACTGTTGGTATCGTCATTGCGCTCTTCCCGGATGAGGCAGATCGGTCACTGGCCTCTGGATGTCGCTCACCGCGGCTATTGGCAGCTCACGCTGGCTGCCAGCCGCTCACGCTGGCTGCGGGCCACTCACTGTAGCCTATGGCAGCCCACTGCAGCAGGGGCTGCAGCCCACACCATCACCGGGGCTCGCACAGCCCAGCTCCAGGTGGAGCTGTTATTAGCTGTAGAGGGCAGTGTCACTGGCCCTCATGTGGGATCCGAACCGGGGCCGCTGGCATCCCAAAACCAGCTCTTAACCAATGCGCCACTCGGCCGGCCCCAAAGGAATATTTCTTACTTCAAGAATTTATCCTGGTGTATTTTGTGATCTTGTTCCAAATCTTATATATATTACCACTACTTTTTAAAATCATTATATTAAGTTACTTTATTCTTTTCAAAAAACTTTACTCAGCATCTAGCAAGTTTGTTAGGTGTTAGGGATAAAAAGATTAAGACGATAAATCTCCTGTGCCTGAATTTAGAGAAGGACCCTTATAGAAACATAACAACAGATCAAAATATTCTGCAGGTTTTTCTTAATGCTTCATTTCTAACTGTATTCAAGACATAAGTCATATAAAAGATTGCATCTTTAATGTCATATTGAGATTGAAAGCACTGCATTGCAGCTATATGATGGATCGAACTTCTGATGAAAGCTCCTCTGCAATAACATTCAAAAGTTTGAATAATGAGCTATAACTCCGTGACTGAGTCAATGAGAAAAAAAAGGCAGCCAGCAACGGTAAAAATATTACCAGAAGCTATCTCTGCTTCCTAAGGGTGGAAGTATACAATTGTCTGGTACGTGAACAGCTTTGCTATACTTAGGTAAGCTTATGTTTCTGAAATGATCATTCATTGCAGAGTTCAAAGTATGACAGCAAGAACAAAAACAATTTCTCATTCCTTCCATGTATAACTTTAAGTTCTATTTGGCCTTGCTAATATAACATTTTCTGAAAATCTATATTCCACTTTATTCATGTCTACAACCTCAGAACCAAAGTCTGCCTTCTTAAGCCCTAATATATATATTATATATATCGGGGGTGCCAAAAAAAATACACATTTTAAGAGATGTTATCTATGTATTACTTTTCAAAGTTGAATTGAATTACAGTAGCAATGTGTACTATGATGTTTGCTCAAGAGATGGCATTAATCAAATGAATGCTAGTTTCAGTCATTATTACAATTTTAATACATTTTTTTCCTTTCTTAAAATGTGTATACTTTTTTTGGCACCCTCTGTAATAATATATATATGATGTATATGTATTATATATGCTGTATATATTAAACATATATACATTATACATTACATATTATAAAATATATAATATATGAACATTATATAATGCATACCATATAATGTATATAAGTTATATATATTATACATTATATGTAATGTATATAAGCCATAATCTATGTCCATTTATATTAAAATCAAAACTTACTCTATTCTAAACTCATTTATTTAGAAATGTTGAATCTCTTTTTTAAATGAAGAGATAAAAATTATTTTATCATTATTTTAAACACAATTCAAGGATTATAAATTGAATACATTTAAAAAAATAGAAATCAAGTCATGTGATTCCAGACTCTCAGAGAAGTATGCTATGCTGCCTCTTCAAATGGTAAAAAACCGGGCCAGTAAACTGTGGGGATAGTAACAATAAACTGCTTTCTGCATATTATTTTATAGGTACATTCACAAACAAAAGAGGTTAGTTCACCCTACAGTGTAAATTTTAAATTTTCAAATGGAAGATAAAAGAGAGACGCTTATGAACACTATGGAAATAGCTATCTTCTCATAATATATGAAAGCAAAAGACAACATCTCTGAAGAAATGGCACAATGTTGACTTAACCAAAACAAAACTTATCCAAAACAAACAGGCCTGATTTTCATACTCTATAGGTTCTAAGTAAAGCAAACTAGTGAATGCGACCAACACATGCCCTATAAAAAGGGAGCTACAGCAATAATAAATTATAATAAAATAATAAATCAGGCTGCTTGGGATCTAATTCTGGCTCCACAACAATATGAAGGGTTAACACATTGTATGTGGGAAACGAGTAAACTCGTCATATAGCTTTTTATGCCCGCTTACAAAGTGTTAATCTCTGTGCCTCAATTTCTTAATCTCTATAAATAAGGATAATAATATAATGTAATTGTATAATGTAATTGTTCCTCAAAGAAAATTCAATAGAAAGTACTAAAGGTTAGCAATATTTATTAGTAAATCACAGTACATAAACTTGAGTGCTAACTCATTTTCAATTAATGTTGTCACATAAAAGTTCCATATAGTCCAAAACTAAATTTTACATACAAAGAATCTGAATACAATCATTGTATAAACATATTTTTTGAAAGTCACTAAGAATCAGGGCTTCTGTGAAATAAAATGAACCAAAACAAAACAATACAAAGTAAAATGTGTTATTACTATCCTTTTCCTGTTCTTCTATAAAGGAATTAAGATGACAGCACATCTAGTCTTGGTTTGTAGAAATCAAAAATGACAAATTAATACATAAATGGACATGGTCTTTCGTAAGATTAGAACTTCTAATAGAAATATCTTACCATAATCTTACTACCAACAATAAATTTTTCTAAAACAACCTCTTCTTTGGGACAGTGGTTTTCCTATTTGTTTGGATGACAATGTACAATCATGAAGGTGCTCTTTCTGGACACTCAAAAATGATCATGGACTTAATGGTATCACAGAACTAGAAAAAATTACTAGATTATGGAACTGCATATATATACACACAACATATATGCATGTTCTCCAATATGAAAATATAACCACAAACTTGTATCTATGAAAAATCTAAGCAGGATCATTGAAATTTTTTTCATTAACATTAATTTGTATTTGTTAATAGTAAAAATAGCCAATGTTTAAATACCTACTATAGGCCAGGTAATATGCCAAGGATTTATATGCATATTTTACTTATAATTTTTTTATATAACAAATGACATAGTCATTATTATCTTCATTTTGACAGTGAAACAACTGAGATTTCAAAAAGGTTACATATAACTGGTAAGTACTGCAAGGACTTGAAACCAAGACTAATTCAAACCTTGTGCTCTTAACCACAAATCCATACTTCTATATGATGCAATAAAATGTTAACTTTTAAAGATTTTACATAATTATATTACATTTTATACTAGTCATAAAAGACCAATATTATCAATTTAGAAAACAGAACGTAAGCATCAGTGAGAGGATCGTTTAAGAATAGTTGCCAGGGCCAGCCAAGTGGCTCAGTTGGTTACGAGCTCGCTCAAGAGTGCGAGCTGAGCTCTGAGCAATGGCGGTTTGATGCCAGCCCGAGCTGAGTTGCCGTTGAGCTGCCAAAAGGTGGTAGGATGGCACAATTTAAAAAAAAAAAAAAAAAAAGTTGCTGGAGGTCCAATATACAGCATGGTGATTATAGCTAATAATACTGCATTATACACTTGAAAATTGCTGAGTGAAAATTGCTGAGAGTACATCTTAAATGTTCTCACCACAGAAAAGAAATGGTAGTTATGTGACACAATGGAGGTGTTAGATAATGCCATGGTGGTAATCATTTTGGAATATATAAACGTATCAAAAAGCAACACAAAGTACTCCTCAAACTTACACAGTGTTGTATGTCAATTCTCAATAAATCTGGAAAAAAAAGAATTGCTGAAAAGCCTATTAATTATTTATTCTGGAAATTACTTCTAAGTTCCAAAAGTAAGGTGCTTTTGTTAAGTACACAGCTAAAGAAACATAGTTCTATAAGCTGTAGTTCGAATAAAGGCCTTTTTACTAGGACATAAGCCAATCGTAAAATCAATCATTGATCAATTAACCTAACTTACCTCCTCCAAGAAAGGGAATATCTTTAGAGAATATAATTAAGTTTTAGGGGATAAACTAAATGCACTTTGCCTTGTTTGCAGCCATTTTCGAATTTACTTATTTTAATTTGAAGGAGGCACAAGGGCTAACACTGTCAAAAAGAAAATGATAAATAATCCTTAGTCTTTAGCCTAATTGCTATTTGCTAAAGGAAATATTACCGATATAAACATTTAGTTTTAGGCCAGCCAAGTGGCTCAGTTAGTTAAGAGCATGAGCTCTGAGCAACAGGGTCGCCGATTCAATTCCCACATGGGCCAGTGAGCTACACCAGAGTTGAGCTGCCGCTGAGCTGCCAACAGGCAGCAGGATGGCTCAGATGGTGAGAGCACACGCTCCTAACAACAAGGTTTCCAGTTCGACTCCCACATGGGATGGTGGGCTGTACCCACCAACAACTAAGATTGAACACAGCACCTTGAGCTGAGCTGAGCTGCCCATGGGTGGCTGGATAGCTCAGTGGTTGTAGCGTGTGCTCTTAATAATAAGATTTCCAGTTCAACTCCCGCACAGGATGGTGGGCCATGCCCACGCACAACTAATATTGAACACGGCACCTTGAGCTGAGCGGCCATGAGCTGCTGAAGGGAGGCCGGATGGCAACTAGACTTGGAGCTCAGCTACCTGCGCCCTTCACAACTAAGACTGAAGGACAACAACTTGGCTGTTCCTCTTCCCCAACTCTCCAAAATCTTTAAGAAACAAACAAAACAGGGCCGGCCAAGTGGCACAGTGGTTAAGCACTGGCTTGGGAAGCCAGCGGCCCCAGTTCGGGTCCCACATACGAGGGCCAGTGACACTGCCCTCAAAACAAAACAAAAAACAACAACATTGTTTTGTAGATACAATATGTCCATATTGTATGTCAAAATGTTGTATGTCTGTATGTCAATGATTTCTAATTTTATATTAAATTAGCATATTTGTAGCCATAATTAGAAAGACAGAAAATTGTATTAAAACAATGTTTTCATTATTAAAAAATTATTAAATAATCAATGAAAACTGTGAAAAGATTATTCATAGATCAAACATGTCTAGCCCAATCCAAGTTAAAATCTTATTACTCTGGAATGAATTTTTACTAAAATACAAATGTTTTGAGTCTGCTTTAGATAGCTATTCAAGACAAGAAAACCTGTTAATCATCAAAATTTTAAAATAATCTTAAATAAAGCCTTAAATTCATCTACCTTATGATATCCATTGCCTGGTAAAGGATTTCAGATTGATCAACTCCAAGAACTTTTTTTGCCCCAGCTTTAGCAGCAAACATAGAGAGAATTCCAGTTCCGCAACCAACATCCAAAACTATCTGGTGTAATAAAAAAAACAACATATGTTAATGAGAAGGTCTAATATTTTAAATTCTATTCATATGTTATGCTGTTTCTGGCTAGGAATAGATCACAAAACTTTAAAACTTTACCAATTAAATATGGTAATAATTTCTATTTGGGGAAGCTGAAGATATCATTACAATGCGTTATTTTAAATTCATAACTGTATATACTTGGCCATAATTTGTTGCAATTAGATGCAACAATGTAAATGTAAGGGGTGCTTTATATGAAATAAGCAACTTCCATTGATATCTCTTCTTAATAGGAAAGTATTCTCTGTTCTTAATTTTTCTATTGTACACATGCTCTAATTTAGGCTTAGGAATTCTAAATTTTAACAGAAACAAACTTTCTCAAGTTTGAATGACAGGAATTAACTTAAGCAGGATAGACTGATCTAATACAATTAAAAATTGTTTTAAAGGAATCATGGATATAGAATATTGTTATATCCTCTCCATTTCCAAAATTAAATTTTAAACTCATTTTAACAATACAGGTATAAGTTGGCTTCTAGAATTCTGTAATTTGAGAATTTAAGTTTTAAAAATGATACTCATTATCATTAGTGAAACTAATAAGAACCAAAGTTTAAGATGACATTCAGGATAGTAGAGAACAATTATTGCTAAATCAAGAATTTCATATGGTTCTCCTCAGAACAGTATAATGAAACCTGCTTGGTTCACAGTAAAAAAACAAATCACCAAGGAAAACACATTATGTAAAATGCTCAGAGGTACACTACTCTGTGAAATAACTGAACATTGTAGGACATTAAGTCTTCCATTATTGATGGCCCGAAATCCTATATACTTGTCCCAAAATATGAAATTACTTCAGTACTCTTCTACTGTAAGTATTCGCTGAGCATTACTAATGGAGGCATTGATTACAGTGATGGGGTACAGCAACAAACAAGACCAAGTGCCTGTCCTATAACACCTCACCATCTTGTGAGACAATGAATAAAAAATAAATAAACTCAAGTCAGGTAGTGATATCACAAAGAAAAATCAAACACCAGAACAGAGGTTAGAGCAAGGGAGAGAGGATACACCTTTAAGAATTTTAGGTAGGTCTGCAAATACTTCTCTAATACACATGAAAAAAGAAGTGAATGAAGTAAAGAAGTGTGCCATGCAAAAGATCTGGAGGAAGTGCCTTCTGGCCATAGAGGACATTAAAGGCAAAGCACAAGATTACAGGTAAAGCAAGAAGGCCAGTGTGGCTGAGCTGGGTGAGAAAGAGGCTGCTTGGAGGTAAGGTCATGGTTAAGCAGAGGCAAGAGCACATGGAATCTTTGAATTTTATTCTGAGTAAAGGAAGTCATTGTTAAGAAAAACAGAACTAGAATTAGGAATCTATTATACTGTTCAACAATTACTTTATTTTTTTCACTAGGTAATATATTCACATAGTTTAAACATCAGAAAGCATATTATATATATATATATATATATATATATATATATATATATGTTTGTTATTTTTTAAGAAGGAAAAGGAAGATTTATTGAAGTAAGAGAAGGTTCGGCTGGGCAGAGTCTGCTGGAAACTACTGCGCCCAGTCTTTGGTCTCAAATTTTATCAAAAATATATTTCTTATTTACCCTTCAAGAGAATTTTTATGCATATACAATGCAATATATGTTTTCTCTTCCCCTTTATATACAAATGGAAGCATATGAAGTAAGACAAGTTTGCCAATTTGTTGCAACGATGTTGCTAACCTTTTTTGGTATCAGAGGGATTATTCATTATGAATTTGTACCAACTGGGCAAAGTTACCCAAGTTGACTATTTAGAAGTGCTGAAAAAGTTAGACGACCTGAACTTTTTGCTAACAATTCATGGCTCTTGCATCACGACAATGCCCCAGCTCACACGGCACTGTCTGTGAGGGAGTTTTTAGCCAGTAAACACATAACTATATTGGAACACCCTCCCTACTCCCCTGATCTGGTCCCCAATGATTTCTTTCTTTACCCCAAAATAAAGGAAATATTGGAAGGAAGATATTTTGATGACATTCAGGACATCAAAGGTAATACAATGATGGCCATTCCAGAAAAATAGTTCCAAAATTGCTTTGAAGAATGGATTAGGCACTGGCATCAGTGCACAGCTTCCCAAGGGGAGTACTTGAAGATGACAGTAATGATATTCAGCAATGAGGTATGCAGCACTTTCTCTAGGATGAGTTCATGAACTTACTTGTCTGACCTCATATTAAACCTATTGTGCTACACATTTTTTTTTATTTAACAATAAAATTTAGAGATCTTTCCATATCAATTTATAGAACTTCCTTCTCTTATGAGGTAGTTGTATAGGATGCCATATTATGGCTATACCATAATCTACTGATTCACTTCTCTACTGATAGACGTTTAGATAGTTTTTGAAATTTTACTATGTCAATCAATGCTGTAAATAACCTCATATCTAACCCCATTTGCACATGAGTAAATCTATAGAATATATACTTAGAAGTAAAAGCACTGCGAAAATACTATGTCAGAGAGAATATACATATTTACAATCCTGCTAGACATAACCAAATTATCCTCCATAGGGCAATTCTACTCATGAAGATACCGACCAGCAATATGTTAAGTGCCAATTTCCTCATAGGTGAGACTACCCCATGGAAAAGATAAGCAAACTTTCGGATTTCTGCCAATTTAACAAATACAAAATGATATACCAGTCTAGTTTTAACAGGCATTTCCATTATCATAAGGTTTAGCATCACTGCATGTGCTGTAAAGCCATCTGTACAGCTTTTTATGTGGACTATCTACTTATATCCTTTCTCCATTATTCCACTCAGTTGTTAGTCCTTTTTCCCAACAAATTTTTCCTAAAAATCTTACCAAAGAGCTCTGTATAAATTAAGGAAATTATACCTCTATAGTATGACTTGTAATGTTTCTTCTCAGCATATATTTTTGTCTTTGTCTTTTAATTCTGCTTACAGTGATTTTGCTATGTAGAAATTCTTTACTTACAGTCAAACTCTAATTAATCTTCTCTATAATGGCTTCTGGATTTTGATTATAATTAGATTGACCTTCCCCATATTCTCCCCTATTTCATTCTATTTCATCCTCATACATTTCCTTCTAGTACATGTATAGCTTCATTTATATAGTTTGTTTTTTATCATAGTATACATGAAGAGGAATGATTCTAACTTCACTTCTGTTCAGATGGCTAACCAATTCTTTCAACATGTTATTAAATAGCTTGCTTCCCCCACTGATTGGACTTACAACTTCTATGGTCTGAATGTTTGTGTCCTCCCCAAATTCATATACTAAAATCTTAACCCCTCAAGGTGATGGTATTAGAAGCTGAGGCCTATGGGAGGTGATTAGGTCATGAGGATGGAGCCCTTGTGAATGGCATTAATGCCCTTATAAAAGAGGCTCCAGAGAGATCCCTTGCCCTCTTCCATCATGTGAGGACATAACATGAAGGCATGTCTATGAACCACAAAGCAGCCCTCACCAGAATCAGCTAGTGCCTTATCTTGGACTCCCCAACTCCAGAACTGTGAGAAATATATTTGTTGTTTATAAGCCACTCAGTTTATGGTATTTTTGCTACAGCAACCCAAAAGGACAAAGACAATGACCTTTAACATTCATTAAAATTTCTGTGTATATTGTGGCCTATTTCTGAATTTTTATTCTGCTCCACTAATCTATAAATCATATGCCAGTAATTATTCTAATTACAGAAGCTTTACAGAATGTTTTAATATCTTGTACAGCTGGTTTAACTTCACTGAAAAATTGTTTCAGTGTTCCTGGATAATGTTGTATGTTTATTTTTCCATAAGAACAAGAAAAATTAGCTTGTATATGTTTGAAAAATGTATTAGCATTTTTATGGGGATTGAATTAAAATTATAAATTAGGGAAAATGGGCAATTTTATTTGGAGTCTCCCTATTCAAGAACATGGTATGACTTGACGGAGAAAGACAAATCTCACATGATCTCCCTTATATGTGGAATCTAAAAAACAGAATAAATGAACAAACTAATTAGAAACAGCCTCAGAGATATAGAGAAAAACCTGAGGGTTGTTAGAAGGACGGTGGGGTGGGGTAAGAGAGAAGGTGAGGTGATGAGAAAGCACAAATTGGTAACCACAAGACTGCCACGGGGATACAAAAAACACTTTGGGGAATGTAATCAATAATGTAAAAATTTTGTAGGGGGTCAAATGGGCAGTTGTCTTATTAGGGAGACCACCACTTCATGGATGATGTAGATGCCTGACCACTGCAGTGTACACCTAAAGCTGAATAATATTGAATATCAACTATAATTTAATATCTATATAGTCACAGGATGTGGAGTACAGCATAGGGAATACAGTCAATGGAATTGTAACAGCTATATATGATGTCAGAGGGATAGCAGATTGGGGGAGAGGAGTTATCACTTTATGAGGGGTATAAATGTCTAACTATTACATTGTTTTGTACACCTGAAACTAAAAAAAAAAAAAAAAAACATGGTATGACTTTCAATTTGTATAAATCACCTGTTATGTTCTTGGGGTTTTTTTTTAAAAGTTTTTTCATATAAGTCCCACACATTATTAGTTGTTTGTTCCTATGCATTTTATCTTCTGTATTGTTTACTATTATAAATGGAGCCCTTTGTTCCATTATATCCTGAAAATAAATTTACCATAACTGATTCTAGAAGAGATAAAATCTAAACAACCAGATTTCCAGTGAAGAAATAAAGCTGTCAGCTTTCCTCTGCCCCTTCCAAGAGGGACAAGGCCCAGGAGATCTCATGGGAAAATCTGACTGCTCCTATGCATGTGGCCTATCTGGGTGAGTCAGCAAACTTGAACAACTGCTTTACACACAGAAAGTTAAGAATTTTAAGATGCAACCTACACAATATCATTACAAACAAAAATAAAATATTTTTTATAGTTACAAATAAATGGTATTAACCACAACAGCAAGAAAATACTATAATACATAGCATGACATTTATAGTATGGTTACAGTACATCAATTTGAAATAGTATATGGCATAAAATGGTAATAAAATGGAAAAAATATATAACACAATAGTAAATGATAAGTTCCCAGAAACTTTCATTGAAATAAGATATTTATAAAATTAAAAAGTGAAAAATAAAAAGTTGGGGTGAAATTTAGAAGTTTGATAGCACAGTGCTTTAACTATGGTGTTTGGGAATATCAACACTCATGTACTGTTTCGGAAAAGACAAGCTGGCAGCATTAACACCATCCAGGGTATAATCTTTATGACCTAGGAAGTCCACTGCTAGAAATTTATATTATTATTGGACTCTCACATATATAGAAAGGTTTTTAATATTTTTAATTTTCATTTGCAGCATTGTTTCTAATATAAAAATTAAAACAACTGATGGACATTCTTACATTGGCTATATGAGCCATTAAGAGAAAGTTAATAAAGAATTACCTCTTAAGAAAAACTGATGAGTGATGAAAGCCAAATACAAAAGGATATGTATCATACACTCCAATTAGAGTATGCGTTTTTTAAGACTATACATACACACATAAACATATATAATTTATGTGTATATGCATATACATATAATTCTTATTTAATCCTCCTTTTGCAAATGAGGAAAGTGAGCTTCAGAAAGGGAAAGTAACAGGTCTGGGATCATACAGCTGTTAATTTGTAAAGCTAGAATTCAAACATAAGTCAATCTGCTTCTAAAGCCTATGTTTAAATTATATTTTTAATTGTATATTAATCATTTACTACATTTAGCTCAGAATTAGGTAACTGAGGAAATAAGCTAAAACTTGATACAAAGTGGTAGAAATGATAAGAGAATAAACGTGTATAAAATGATTAAATTTGATTCATTTTTTTTCTAAAAAAATAAAGAAATAAAAAGAAGGCATCTAACTGAGTTTCTTCCACAAATTAATTATGAGCGGGTGATACCATGATAAAATGCCACTCAAAGTTAAATAACTCTGAGAAACAATATGGCCTCCACAGGAACTCTGTGAATTGAAACATTAAGAAAGGAATGAAGGAAAGGAGGCAGAAGGGAGGGATGGATGGAGAAGGGAAGGCAGCGGGGAAGGAACCCATTTTTAATTGTAAGCACTTTCAGAAAAACTAAATCTCTTCTATGTACTACATAATATGATATAGAAGCTAGTACTGTGATAATGAAGTCTGTCTACCTAATGGAGACAAAAACAAACAAAAACAATAGTAATAAAACTTAGGAAAACATTATTTCATACATTTTTAAAAGGATTATATTTAAATAACTTCGTGAACATATTCTATCATGGCACACAGAAATTATACGACCTATATATAAAAAATAGTGTGAATAAAAATGTGACTAATAGATTCCACTCTAATTACTTACTCATTCTATTTCAACATAATGATTTTTAAAGTATAGTGGGTTAAGGGCACAAAACTAGGAATAAAAACTCTCAGATTTGTTTATTTTTATGGCCTCTTTTAGGGCAAGTCAATTATGCTATTGGTTTCAAGTTTCCTCAGGTGTAAAATGAAGGTAAATACTTAGTCTACCTAGTTATAGGAATATTGCGTAGCAATAATGAGACAACATGTTTGAAAGTAATCTATAAATTATCAAACTTTATTTAAATATATGGTAGTAAATTTTGTAAATCTGCAGCCATAATATAATAAAGTATCCCAAATCATTTAAAAATATAAAAGCTCTATCTTAAGGTTTTTAATTACAGAAAATTTTAACCTGAATGTGGAGTTAGAAATTGATATGTGTAATATTTTACATTACAGTGTGTGTGTGTGTGTGTGTGTGTGTGTGTGTGTGTATTTATTTTAAGGGCAGTGTCACTGGCCCTTATATGTGGGACCCGAACCGGGGCTGCTGGCTTCCAAAGCTAGCACTTAACCACCACGCCACCCGGCCGGCCCATACAGTACATTTTTGAGAAACCGTAAATTACAAGCAAAACTAATTACACACTGATAAGTTACATGAAAGCATTTTAGGCAAAGTATTAAAGAAATATACTCCCAACCTAATAAGCCCTTTTCTGACTTTGGCAGACTTAATGTCTTCAGTAAGGGCAATAAGTGGAACACTAATTAAATATATGTTTTCCATGGTCATGTATTGTATCTGCAAATGTATTATATATATATATATATATATATATATTACATTTCTATAATACTGTTACAAATAAAAAATGAGAAGCAGAAAGTGACTGTGTAAAAGGTCTTATGAATCCAGTAAGATGTGCTCCATATATAGAAATATTCATGATTACTTAATTTCTCAGTGATTAACCTTATGATTACTGATACTTGTGCCTTTGCAGTATTTTTAGTATTCAGGAGCATATTGAAAAAAATAACTTCTAACTTACTTTCACTTAACAAATTCTTATATTATGCATATCAAAAAGTATTAAGAAAAGATGCCTCAAAGGAAGTCAACGATGGTGCTTTTAATAATAACAAAAATCAAAAAATTTTAGAACCAGAAGGTTTAAAAAATCATTTTATAGATGAGGCTCAAAGAAATTCACCACTTGTCTAAAATTATATAGCTGGTTCCTGAGAAACCAGGCAGGACTAGTGATTCCCAGGTCAGTACATGCTTAATTCCTACACAACATATTAAGGAAAAATAAAATAAAAATCTGGCAATAATCTAACTGTGAATATAAAGCAAAATTTTTAATAGTAACATATTTGCTTCACTGAAGACAATGATTTTTTAGACACACAGATTAAATTTTTCCAGCACTGAGTGCAAACATAAAAACTATAAAAAAAATTCTTAGTCTCACAGTTTAGTGGTAACTAGATGGTAAGGGGGGCAGGAGGTGGCAGAAGAGGGAAATAGAGATCAAATAGATGGTGATGGAAGGAGAACTGACTCTGGGTGGTGAACACGCAATGCAATATATAGATGATGTGTTATAGAAATGTACATTTGAAACCTATGTAATTTTACTAACCAATGTCACCCCAATAAATTTAACTTTAAAAAACCTTAGTCTCTACTGTACTAACATAAATAGCATACAAAAAAAGCTAAGTACAAAGAACTGATAAAACCTAAGATTTACAAAATGAAATCATTTATTTGTCTACAATGGGAATCAGCAAAAACAGACACACACCATCATAAACTTTTCATGACAGTTGATGCTCTGCCCAAAAGATATCAGAGTACAATATAAATTTTACTTGTGCAACTCAGCTAAGTCACAAGTGAAACACTGCTCTTAGGAAACAGGTAAGGAAAATGAAAAGCTGATCTACATTATACTCTAAACAATATAAAAACCAGGAAAAGGGATTTTTCAAAATAGAAAGGCTGCCAGACACTACTGCAATGTCATGTTAAGCCCATAAAATAATCTTAGAGAAGTATTTTTTAAAATGGAGGTGAAAGGGGAATTACAAAAACCTGGTATGTTATCAATATATGTGTTCTTGAAGTGGAAAGAGTGGGGAAAAATTCCCAAGCAAAGGTAAATAAATACACAGCAGAGATGATAATACTGACTAAATTAGTGGACTAACTTCTAGTAAAGCACAAGCAGAAAACCTGAACTGTAGATGGAACCTTGCCAATGTAGAGAGGAAAAGAAGGAAAAAGAAAAAAATGAAAAAAGTTGACAAGACGAAAACCAAATTACACAAATTTCTCACACACACACAATGTGTGAAAGATCATCTCTGAAATAACCTGAGGTGGTAATAAGACTAACAGTAAAACATAAAGTGTCTCATAAAGGGGTAAATAAATGAAGTCTTAAAAGAAAGCATATAAAATAAATTCTACTTTACATATTAGCCCATGTTTATCAATAACTTCTTCAAATTATCAATTTTTAACTAACACAAACTAGAATAATAATTAGAAGTGTGCTTTGGTATGAGGTTTATATGACACATTAAAAATTCACAGGAATCACAGCAAATCAAAAATATGTTTAAGCAATATTACCTGGATAACCAAAGTTTAAGCTATATCACTGTAATTAATGATTTCAGTTTTAAAAAATATATTGACTTACTGTACCAATGAGCATTTCTATTATCAGTATTCTGCCCCACAGAGCAGCATCATAAAAGTCTTCCATGAAATAAAGCCAGAGTACATTAAATCAACTGTTATCACAATGATGACCCAAGAGAGGATTTCTACTACCCAAGGTCCATATGAAATGTACAATTCTGTAGCCTATGCTACTCACCTTGTCTTTGAAGATATGTGGATTTTGGTATATAAAATCACGGTAACTTTCTGTTCGTATTTTGTCCTAGGATGGAGAGGGAAAACGTTATGTTTACAAACAGTTTAAACAAACAAAAATTTTTTTAGGAAGGTTATTTTCTATTTTATCACACATTCCTTGTTTCCATAGCTACTTTCTGCCTGGAAAACCCCAAGCTTAAATTTGTTTTCCTAAAAGAAAATAGTAAGGAACAGAACTAGTAATAACACACACAAAAAAGTTTAAGAACATCACTGAAAGTCAAATGAAATGTATGTTTTAAAAAGTACACATTTCTTAAAAAGGTAGACATTTCGCCTTAACATGCATTATCATTATAAGACTGCAACTGATAATTAAAGCTGACAGGAGAATAAACAGGATATTCTGCTCCTTTAAATAGGGCTCTAGAACCTGACTCCCTGCATTAGAGTTATATTAAAATAGCAAAGAAAAACACCAAATAGATAAAAGTTAGTTATATATGAAAAATAAACCTGAATTGAGTCTAGCTTTTCTTAGAAAGCCATTTGTCAGCTCCTATCTGACTTATAATCCTGTTTTGTTTCTACAAATGTCTGTAGTAGGAAACGATGCTTAAAAGCCTATAAGTTTAAAAGTAAATCATTTGAGCCCTGCAGCCCACATTATGAGACTTCCACACTGGAGCCTCACATGACCAAGGCAGGCACTGAACGCTAATATTTATGTTGGTTCATAAGCTGAGCTGATTCCCTTTTAAATTACCTCAGTTGAGAATAATAGGGCTCTGTTGCCAACTGAGTAAAATGAGCATGACAGAACACCTCAGACTGGGAATTCTACTTTTGGGTTTCACACTAGGTAAAAAGGAAAATAGTTACACCAAATGCTACAATGTAAAATTTATGCAATCCATACCTCCTCCCAAAATGTTTTTATGCCAATATTTGGATTTGAAAAATATATAAAGGAAGTCTTAAATTAAAAGACAAGTTGTTTTACCTAATTACTAGTTCTACAAGGGGGGGGGAACGGGGGGGTCCATAATTAATTCCATGCTTTCGGATGGAATTATTTCTAATGGCTTTACAAAAAAAATTTTAAATCAAGCTTATTAAATCTTTCCCAGAAAGGTTTTAAAAATTACTTTAAAACAAAAATCTAACGTTTAAATAAATTCACACATATTAACTAATGTTAAAACTGCTTTAAAAAAAAAATAACATTTCATACATTTTTACCATTTTTATACTCTTCTTACACCATAACCAGTGATTTTTGCTGACACAACAAAACCTACAAAGGGTGAACATCAGTCAAGAAGGCAGTCACTCCGAAAGCTCTCACCAATCACACTGCCTCACCACGGCTCCAACTTAATCACAAACATCCCAACTCCTGTCCTAAATTCATGCACTGCTGCTCGGCTCAACTATAATCCTTCATCTGGGCTCTTCCTATATATCCATCTATTTTTGTTCATATGCTCACCCTGGTGCAATGAAATCCAAAGTATACCAAACAGTGCCTTGGACATAGCAGGGTTTCAATTCAGTAACTGAATTTTTGAAAGAAAAATCCACTAAATATGAAAATGCAAGCAAATAAAAGAATAGCAACCATTTCTAAAAATTGATTCTAACAAAAGTTTAACACTTCAATACAAAATAAGGTAATAAACAGAAAATAAATTATCCACTGCACCAACCCATTAAAACTAAAAAACACAGAAGAATAAAATCAGAGCTCCAAAACTAAAAAGCAAGATAATCTTTTAAGACTAGTAAGGCGTCATGGAATTATAAAAATTTTAAGAATGAACTAAAGACAACAGAAAAGTTATATACTATAAAGTTTACATATATTATAAATAACGGTATGTTTTAAATGTATAGGCTCGTGGAAGTGGACAGAATGCATGAGTCAGCAGCCAATACAATGAAAATGCAGTAAAGAAAAATTATTTAATGGTACTATGAGCTGTGACAAATATTTCTTGGAAAAGACTTATGAGATTAGTCAACAATAACTCTAAAATGGCATAGGATTTCAAAGTTCATGTATATATCCCTCTATCAATTAAAAAAATTATCTGCATCTTAACTCCAGGAAATAAGATCACAAACTACCTTCATTTATAATTATAATTTCTACATATGCCAAAGTGGTGTCATTAAAATATCTAAGACCAAGCAACAAAAAAACCCAAATAATATTCCTATAAAAGCAAGGCCAATTCTAAGCATAAAAATAAGTCCTATATATATGGTTTCTCAATTTAAATTATTTAAAAAGATGAGGTGAGATTCTGGCAGTAGCACAACTTTGAACATATTATGTTATGCTAAGAGTTGTTTTGATAAGAAACAAGAAATATTGCTTGATATAGGTACTTTTCCTATTCATCCACAGTAGAAGCCTTAGCAAAATATAAAATGGAAAAACAGCTCTTTTTGAATGGAATATATCCATATTTCCTATGAACATTTAATCAAGTCATCTCCAAGGAGAAGTAAACACATTATGTAACAGCTATGGAGGATTATATTAATAAGGATTCTTAGAGAGATTCTCTAAAAGGGAAATGATAGCACTGGAAATTTCAAACTAAAACTTCTTAAATCTATACGTACATCAAAAGGACTTACAGATATATGATCAGATGTGAAGATCCTTTAGTTATTGATATATAGCTACAAGTGTCCAGAACACAGAATTGACAATAAGTACTTAAACTGTATTTCCCTGATGAATGTACTGAGGTCACTCCCATCTACTGGGAGTTTCAACCTTATCTGTCTGAAAAATGCAACACAATTTCCATATCAAAGGCATTAAAGGTTCATGACACTTAAATTGATGGGGTGATTTAAACTGACAAACATGCGCTTAGATTAAATCCTTTAAAGAAAATATTCTAGACACAATAAAATTAATTTTAACAAAGAAAATGGAGTAAGTCAATTTCTTTTAAACAAATTCACTCTGGACTTAAAATAATTTATCACTTATAATAAGATAACTGTTATCTATAATGCTATGTCATTACCCAAGTGACAACAAAAAGAACCACCATGACATATCATTAATAAAGAAATGAAATGGTACTGCTTTAAAAGACCTCAATTACAATTATTATTAATCAACAAACTTCCACTCTTTGATCCTGCAAAACTGAATGAACAAAATATATACATATTATTAAATATCCCTGGTTACTTTAAATACATATGTTTCAGGGGAATATAGTCTTAGGACTGCCATAAAACAATCTTTTGAGAAAGGATTTAAGAATTTTTCATTTCTTGGTTTTAAGAAAAAGTAGCAGCATCTAAAATTCACAGAGACGGGACAGCCAAGTGGCTCAGTTGGTTAAGCGTTGGCTTAGAGAGCATGCTCTGAGCAACTGGGCCGCCAATTCGATTCCCACATGGACCAGTGAACACTGAGCCCTAGCTGAGCTGTCGCTGAGCTGTGGCCGAGCTACCAATGGCTCAGCTGGTGTAACAACAAGATCGCCTGTTCAATGGTAGGCTACGCCCACCCGAAACTAAAAGACTGAACTCAGCACCTTGAGCTGAGCTGCTGCCCAGATGGCTCAGAGGACAGAGCGTGCGCTCTTAACAAGGCTGCTGGTTCGACTCCCACATGGGATGATGGCTACGCCTACCTGCAACTTAGAGGCCACGAGCTGCCATCTGTAAGCCAGATGGTGACTGGTACCCTCCACAACGAAGACTGGAGAACAACTTGGCTGGTCCCCTCCCCCAATTCCCCAACACTGTTCCTCTCCAACTCCCCAATAAAATCTTTTTTAAAAAAGATAAATACAATTCACAGAGACAAACATCTAAAATTTTCAATAATTTTTACATTCCAGCATTTGTATTACTCATTAGATACTTTCAGTTTTACTGAATTAAATTACATCTTACTATTTTACAATCTATACATGATAAAATGTATAACTACCATTATAAAAATTAAAACCAACCAAACTTAAATACCTCATTTGACCAATTTAGAAAATTCTTCTAAATATCAATGATTTCAAATGTAACAGTTATGCCATAACAGTTGTGATTTATAATTAAACTTGTACCAAAGAATTATTTGCCCAAACCGAAGTCAGTATTTCTACTTAAAACACTAAAATTATTAATTTCCTTTGTACATTAAAAGTAAACATACAATTTATTTGTTCCTACTTAATAGCTGATCTTGAGAAGACTAAAATCGTCAGTTGTTCTTTCCAACATTCTATTTAAAGCAAAAGTAATTTCATAATAAAGATTAATGTTTAATAGAATTTACAATGACTTTGTGCTTCTGTAATGTTTTCAACCCAAAATAGGCTATCAAGCACCAAAGAGATTTAAAAAGCAGTTTTTTTTAAAAAAAAAAAAGCAGCCCTCCTACGCCACAGGTCTTAATAACCTATTTTATTTTCCCTTTAGTATGGATTTGGTGCATTTGCACTCTTTTCTAACCTTCAGCATTTCTTCATGTATCCCATAATGCCCGTATGAGCTGAAATAAACACCATCCTCATTCTCTTGGAGGTCTGCAATGGCAGTAGATGACGAGCAGGTTCTGACATCTGCGTTCATCACAAAATCCTGAGCAAATTGTCTGTAATCAATTTGAAATACACCCTTGAGACAGGTTTATTGGACCATGAAAAAAGGAAAGGCTCGAGGTTGAGAAAGAGGAACAGGGAGTGTGGGGTGGTGATGAGCCTTCTAAATCACATTCTATCTTAAGCAACTGAAAGCTCCCCCTGCTGGATCTTAAGCAATGGCATATGCAAACCCCGTTGTAAGCATTCCTTCTGAAAAACACAAAAGCACGGCCAACTGCAGATTATAGCTGTTTGTATCTTTCAACTCAATAAAATAAGCATATTACCTTTATTCAACTTTATTCTTTCTCATATTCCAAAATCTTATTTTAGCAGCTGAATCAATGTAGTAATCTATTTCAACACTGTTAATATTCTTTAAAACCTTATTATCTCCTGGAAGGGTTACATGGGCAGAAAGTGGACCCAAATTGAGAATTATTTACATACACCAACACCATCAACTCCAGCTCTAAAATTCAATTTCCTCTGTGATCACAACATAATAGGAATCTATAGGTGTGCAAGGGAGAGAAGGGCAAAGGGGCAGCCAGTAGATTTGGTGGTTACTCGGTTACTCAGCATATAATCTCAGAGACAGGAAAGGGACACTATAATCAGCCATACTATCCTTCCTGCTGAACATTCTGGCAAAACATCAAGCTATGGATACTCAGGCACTAGCAATCAACTGACAAATCCACTAGATAAAATAGAGGTATACTTGGTCGAAATGCAGAATCTCAGGCCCTACCCCAGGCCTCCTGAATCAGAAACTACAATTTAACAAGATCCCCAGGTGATTCACATGCACATTAAATTCTGAGAACTAAGTCAGTAGAACACTAATTCACTGGAGAAAACCATCCTATGTATCTGGTTTTTTGATTAAATAATATATTATAATTATACTGATTCTTTAAAAACAAAAATGTCAATCTCATATTTCCCCCAAAACTAATAAATATTAATCCCTCTACTTTAAAACCCTAACAGAGGAAAAATAAAATGGAGAAATCTATTAGAAACAGGGTAATTTGAAGGAAGACACTATCAAAGAACAAAAATATGTAAGAAGACAACACTCCCCAGAACAATTACCATTAGTGTAAAAGTAATTATAGAGGAGTATATTAGAATAGGTAAAACTACAGATGTTTATGCTAATCAATTTTATCTACAATGTATAAAAATGTTCTGTACCTTTAATTACTGAAATTAAATATTTACATTGTACTTTCCAGTATATGAAATGTCTTACCATATTCTATCTAGTTATTAGTTGTACTATTTTGGGGTCTAAACAATTATCTGTAAGATTGGTAAATTACTTCATTTTTTGCAGATCCTCACGCACTCTAGCTAATGCAGCTTCAGCAGACAGTGCCCTGGCTTCCATATGTTTCAATTTTTCAACAACGGAGGTATTTTCACTAAGTCCATTGGGGTATGAAAATGGGACTGACACCGGTTCATACAGATCTTCTACATCTGAAGAAATAAATGGACAAATTATTTTCAAGCCACCTTAATACAATGAAGTATAAATAAACATGTTAGTAATAAACATATACTAAGTGACTATATGCAGCCAACTGAAAAAAATTAGTAAAAGTACTTTAAAATATATATATAATATCCAAGCTGTTTCAATTTGAATTTAAAGGGCATACTGTTAGTCTAAGTTTTTCATTAATTGGCTAAACAGAACACATATATACACATCAATTATACAAAACCAAACCCAGGAAGAAACAAAAAAATAGAAGGAAAAATCTCTAATATTTATTGATCACCAGGTATCTTTCAAGTACATTCATTACATCTAATTTCATCCTCAAAACAAACCTGAAATGTAAATATTTGTTCCTATTTTAAGGCATGGGAAAAATAAATTTCAGACACGTCAAGTGACTAGCCCAAAGTCATATGGCTGTTAAATGAAGGAACTAAAATTCAAACTCATGCTTGCCTCGATCACTTGGTTGTGGTCGTGTCTGCAGGATTTCACTGAAAAATTAATATCTCCTCGTAGGTAATAAATTTCTTGGGGGAAGATACTCTAAACTATACAAATTCTGTTCTGCCTTAAATTTTTGTTCACAAGTACTCCTCAAAACTGTCAAGGTCTTCAAAAACAAGGAAAGCCTGAGATACTGTCATAGCAAAGAGAGGCTTAAGGAGACATGACAACTAAATGTACTCTGGTATCCTGGATGAGATCTTGGAAAGAAAAGGGACAGTAGGGAAAGCTAATAAAATCTGAGTGAATAAAATGGAGTTTACTTTTTTTTTTTTTAAGTATGGTACAGTACTTGAAACATACTTAACAATGCTTCCGAAAAGGATATGTTCATCTTACCAAACTGAAGTAAAAGGTCATCTTCTAGTACTGGCTTCAAATACTCTTCTTTGTCCCAAGGCACTGGATTGTATATGGAATTCATATACTCAACTGTAGGATTCTGAATGTAAAATTAATTGCATGTTTTTTCATTGCATATAATCACAAAATTCCCCTAACAAAAACTAGGAAAATTGAACAAAGAAAGGAAATCATGTTTACATTATACAAAAATCTCTATTTAAAAAGTCTATGTCCACCTGTCATTTCATTAACTTGATTCGATCAATGGTTTCAATGCACATTTTTATACTGTTTGGATCTGGAGAAAATAGCAATAGTTAACACTCATTTGGACAGAAAAAAGAACAAAGTATTTGAAAAACAAAACAAAGAGAGCACCACAGTACTTGAAATCATACTAGAAATTATTTCTGATTTTACAGAAATACTAACAGTGTTTCCCTTTATCTGATTCTGAATTACTTTCTCACATAACATTGATTCACCTCTTAGATGCAGTTAAAAATGACACTGATTAAGCATGGTATGTATCCATTTACTTGGTGCTGTGTGTTGTGGCATTTTCTAATGTCCATGGTTCCCCCAACATGATCTGCCAAACTTAAAAACAGTTCTTTATATAGCAGTTCCTTGCATTCTTTTAAAAATCAGTGCATTGATAGTCACCATTGTTAATGACATTTTCTAAACAAAACTGTAAATGAAGCTACCAACTTACCTTAAGTCTAATAAAATTTATTAGTTTAATATATCCATAGAATTCAAGTCCTAAAGGGGAAAGAAAAAATAATTCACTCATTTTAAAATATGAGTTTTATTTAATTGTTCTGCTGTATAGAGGCATCTCTGGTTCGACAAAAAAATATTTCTATCACCTAACTAAAACTTATTTTTTTTAATTTCTTATTAAGAACGAAAAACAGTAACTTTGATACTTCTGAATACTTCGAGAAAAAGTCACAGGCGACAGTTTTAAAAATGTTTTTCTTGCATTTCTAAAAGCTAGGAAATTAATTTTTAGAATGCTATTCATTTCTAAAAACAATACAAATCAGGAAAATTAAGTCACTGATTTTACCAAGTATTGGGCAGTTGATGTTAAAGCCAAAAGTTTCTACATCCCCAATTTTATGGTGCCTACGAAATTATAATTTTGCCAGGATATGAAGAATACAAAGCATACTAACTTTAACATTAAGTTAAATGATGCAAATTGAAAACCAATGAGGCTTGTTATCTGGTTCTCATATCTTTCCAGAAATAAAGCATCATTTAAAACAAGGGAAAGTGGGCCGGCCAAGAGGCGCGGTGGTTAAGAGCTGGCTTGGGAAGCCAGCGGCCCCGGTTCGGATCCCACATGTGAGGGCCAGTGACAATGCCCTGTTTAAAAAAACAACAACAAGAGAAAGCAATAGTATACCCAACCAACTAATATTATTTGCCCTCAGAAATGTTGTTATGAGAAACGTAACAGCACACAAAATGTTTTATACATATAAAGGCATGCAAAAACCCCTATTTGATAAGTGAAAAAAAATACAAAATTATATTTAAAGTATTATTCTAACTCAGTTTAAAAATGCACATTAAAAACATAGAGGAAAGGGCCGGCTGAGTGGTGCGGTGGTTAAGCGCTGGCTTGGGAAGCCGGCGGCCCCGGATCGGGTCCCACATGAGGGCCAGTGATACTGTCCTCAAAAAAAAAAAAAAAAACATGGAGAAAAAAAAAACCAATGAGGCAAAGTCATCCATATGTAACAAAAGTAGCTGCACTTTAATTTATGATTTATAAACATATTATATCACGTTTATCTAATATCCTTCTCAGTTGTTAGTAAATACAGAGACCAAAAAAAAATCAATTTTAGTGGAATAGTGTAGGTCTTTTATATCTATTTAAAGAAGACGTCTTTAGCAGTAAGGTAGGTGTGTTTAAATGTATGTTTCAAAAGAATCATCATCTAACTATTTTGCTTACCTCCTTAATTTCATCAATCCTTTTTCATACTCTTGCCAAACGTCCCCATAGAACTCAACCTTGTCTGTCTTGAAGTTCATGTTATGCTTTGACGTGGTAACTTGTGTTTTTTCATAACGACCCACTTTCTTTTCCAAAGCCTACCTTTCCCTTGATCTCCCTAATTCTAATATATTCTCTTGTTCTTGCTAATGCTAAAATGATAAAAATGCAATCACATGCATGCTTTTTCCTTTTTAGTTGTGAAGCCGATATAAGCTTAAACATAGTGAATCTTATTTTGGAGAATAACTTATAATTAATCTTTCCTCAAAAGCCACTTATCAAAAGAACTTGATTTTCATAGTAGGTTGGTGCTATACATTTCACTATCATTAGACTTGTTTAGAAATGGAGAAGCCTGGAAAAATATAAAGTTTCAACTTCCATTTCACAACTAAACTTTTCTTTACTCTAAAAAATACTCACCATGTTTGTGGACCATGTTATCAATATTAAATTGATGCTCAGACTTACAGTGTGAAAATGTTTCTTCAGCAGATGTAAATAACCTGAAAAATCAAGCCACAGCTTCAAGGAAAAAGTACTAAGTCTAAATATTGATATCATGTTAAATATACACCCCCCCCGCCCCCTGCTGGTTTCTCGTTTTACTTCCAATTAAAAGAAAACAAACATGCATGTAAATGTTAGGAACCAAGAACTCCTAAAAAACAATTAGTACTTCTGAATCCAATTTTATACCTAAAACACACTAATCACCCATTCAACATTCAAGTTAATTTATCTGCCGAATGACAGCACTGAAGTTATCAAAAGGTTTTTAGGAGAACTCTCTCTGAGGGATTCTATTTTTCTCAGGACATGAAAATTCTCTACCTAAGAGTCTTTCCACCCCTAAGTGTCAGCGCTGCTTTTGGGGGCTCTGAACTGCCAAAGCTCAAACTGCTTTTAGAAACACAGCATAAGGGCCGGCCGAGTGGCGCGGTGGTTAAGCGCTGGCTTGGGAAGACAGTGGCCCTGGTTCAGGTCCCACATATGAGGGCCAGTGACACTGCCCTCAAAAAAAAAAAAAGAAAAAAAAAAGAAAAAAAAAAAGAAACAAAGCATAAAATGCCATTTTGCAGCTGGCATATCTCCAAAGCGCCGTATTTCAAAAGCGGTCTTGCAGCGTTCCCCAAGTACTTGCACTATAGGCGCTGGGAGGACCAAACCTTATTATATGACCTACAAAACTGAAGGAAGTGGGAACACACAGCGGAGCAGCTACACACCTCTTTTTTTTTTTTGGAGGGCAGGGTCCCTGGCCCTCCTATGTGGGACCCGAACCGGGGCCACTGGCGTCCCCAGCCAACGCCTCACCACCTCGCCACGCGGCGGGCCCCTACACACCTCTTCTAGATGCCTCGCACACACGCAGCAGCTTTCAGCAAGCGTTCCCTGATAGGTCAGTTTGCAGCTTGCCTGCAGCCTATCACAGAGGCCATCCCCCCTGATAGGTCAGTTTGCAGCACGTGTACAGCCTATCAGAGGGCATCCCCGACGCCCCTACCTTCTCTGACGGCAGGCGTACCTGCAGACACTCTATACCGGCCCAACGAGACTCCATGTGCTCACAACGACAAATCCAGAGGTCTCCGTCTACCGCCCATCAGCGCCATGCCCAGATTTAAAGGAATCTTTAAATCTGAAAGGCGCACTGGCCATGCCAAGCAGGCGGACGGAACACGGCGTTGGGCCCTGGAACGCGTTATGGATACGGAAGCCTCTTTTCCCCCAAAGTGAAAAGGCAGCAGGCCTTCCTCCTTAACAGGTGGGGAGCCCCGACCTAGGCAAGGGGATGCTTTCAACGGTTCAAATGAGGTGTGACACCTGAGAACTTCTCCACTGGCCGAATAATTACTGAAGAATCATCCGCAACGTGTTCCTCATGAGACTCCCTGGAGAGACTGTCCTGATAAACACAGACACGTCCTAGACCCCAACTGTGACTGAGAAGGGGGGCGCTGCACAGTGCGCATCGGTCTTTTTGTTGAAGCGGCTCAGGTGACGGCGGTGTAGACACCAGACCTGGGTCCCCTTCCGGTCCATGGCTCCTCCCTCTCCGCCACGGGCGGTCCTGCTTCTCCACAGGCCCTCCGCCCTCCCTCCCTCCCTCCCGCTCGCTCAAGAAGTGGCGGGCCAGTCGCTCCGGCTCGACTCCGGACGCGCGGCCCGGGCGCCCCGGGTGGACGCACCTGTCGCAGAACAGGCAGGGCGTGTGTCGCTGGTCGTGGGGCAGAGCAGCCTCGTCCGCGTCCTCCCAGGCGGCCTCGTCCCCGCTGTCCGACAGCGCGGGCAGGTCCTCCTCGCGCTCCGCGCCGCCCCGGCCGCCTGGCGCACAGCAACCATCAGCCCGGCCTCGGGCGCCGGCGCGAGGGGCGGGGTGGGGGTGGGGAGGGGCTCCCCGCCGGCGAGCGCGCCCCGCGCCCCTCCCCCCTCCCCTGCGAGGCCTGCCCGCCCAGGCTCCGCGCCCCGCAGGACGCCGGCGAAGGGAAGCGTCCCACGGAAGGGGAGGCGTGGGGGGGACCGGGCGAGCCGGGTGCTGAGGGGCCGCAGGTACCCACCGGTAGCGCCCGACGCTAACGAGCACATGGCGGTGCTGCTCCCCGGGAGTCCGGCGCGTGTGGGGCAGGGACCAGGCTCGGCAGCAACGCGCGCGCGCGCGCAGACGCCGCCGAACTCTTGGGGACCGCCGGCACGGAGCGCGCGCGACACGGCCGAACGGCTTGAGGAAACTTCACGGACGCCCAGGAGCGCGAGGCGGCGCGCGCTGGCTGGCGAGCGCTTCCGGCCGTGAGAGCGCGTTTGTTGGTCACGTGAGCTCGGGGAGGCGGGGCGCGAGCCCGGGCCCCGCCTCCTCCTGCTCCCGCAGGGTTGACGCAGTGCGTAGCCAGGGAGCGTTGAAGCCAAAGCTGAGCTTCGCGGGGTTTAACGTGGCTGTTGTGGCTTCCCTGGGTTGTGGAGGGCTATAGAGCGGGAAGTCTTCGCCCGCGGCCCTGAGCCCAGGGGCGGAGACAGCGCTAGCTGTTTTGCAGCCGGCACCACGCCCTCTGTGGGTCCCTCTTTGACGGGATGGGTGATGAGTGGAAGGGAGACGGCCAGCGACGCCCTCTGGTGGCGGCGAAGCCGAACACGGGCAAGAGCCTAGGACTCGGGTTCCTGGGCTCCCTGAGCACAGTGGGGGGAGCTGTGGGAGGACTAGAGACCACGTGGGGCCAGAGCCTTGGGGGCTCTTTTGAGGATGTTAGTTTTTAAAGTACAATGGTTAACGGAGAGAAGGATCTCTGGAGCCAACGTAGTTGGTCTGAATCCTACTCCTACCCCTTTCTAACTCTATGATCTTAAGCAAGTTCCCTGACCTCCCCTTCGCCTCCGTTGCCTCCACAACAGAAAGGGGATAATGACTGCACTGACCATAGGGCTAATGTAGGATAAAACCAGTTAATACATGTCAAGTGCTCAGACGTAAGTGTTAACTTGATCCTCAACAACTGGAGGCAGTTGACTTGTTTCTTAAACTGGGGAATTACAGTCAGGTGTGTTGAAAAGTAACATTCTGGGGCCGGCCGAGGGGCGCGGCGGTTAAGCGCTGGCTTCGGAAGCCAGCGGCCCCGGTTCGGGTCCCACATAGGAGGGCCAGTGACACTGCCCTCAAAAAAATAAATAAATAAAATAAAAGGAACATTCTGGCTGCTGTGCGTGAAGAACTCAAAAGTTCCCATGCCTCATGTCTTTTTCCCCTTTCTGTTATCCAAACCATAGAATGCTCTGTTAGGTAGCAGTGGCAGCAGTAAGTGAGGTAGGTAACTTCCCAAACTCTAATCCCAGACATTAGCATTGCTCTTGGCACATGTTTATCCAAATAAATTGACTACCGTGGCCTACCAGGCGGTACATAATCCTGCCCAATGTTCCATCTCAACTCGACCCCCTTCATCCTGGGCCCCACTGTCCAGTGTGTTATTTGGACTTATCATTTTCCCATCCCATTTTGCTGGGGTGGCCAGATAGCTCAGTTGGTTAGAGCGCAGTGCTTGTAACACCACGGTTGCCGGTTCGGTCCCCACATGGGCCACTGAGCTGCGCCCTCCACAACTAGATTGAAACAACTACTTGACTTGGAGCTGATGGGTCCTGGAAAAACACACAGTTCCCCAATTTAAAAAAAAATTTTTTTTTATTTTGGGCCGGCCGAGTGGCACAGTTGTTAAGTGCTGGCTTGGGAAGCCAGCGGCCCCGGTTCGAGTCCCGCATGTGAGGTCCAGTGACACTGCCCTCAATAAAAAAAAAAAAAAAAAAATTTTTCACAAAATAAAAGATCAATTTGTGAAAACACTTTATATATTTAAAAATAATAATAAAAGGCCTTTACTAAGAGTGCTCTACAAATGGGTAGGTACTTTTTGTCTCAGCCAGAAAGTTCCTCAGACCACCATTTCTAAAGTATGTTCCACTGTCATTCGAGCAGCACCATCAGTTTCTTAGCATCTACCATTTGCTTGTTTTTTGTTTTTTTGTTTTTGTCTTACCTGTACCACTGTGCCATGAGGGTAAGGGCCATGTCTTTTTACTTTCATTTCTCTGCCACATAATACATGGCCTAAACTTGGAATAAGTAATCAATTTGCTGAGTGAAAATGATGTCTTGTATTACTACTAAACACTGCTCATTGTACTCTTCTCCCTTAACTGTAAACTTTGAGAGAACAGAATCCATTAGTGTTGAAGCCTCCATAACATTGTAGGATATGGCCAGAATACCTGCTGGCTCCATTCGGTTAGACTTTCTTGTTCACTGATATATTCCCCTTGCCTCTCTGTCCAGTGGCACCTAGGAAGCACTTAATAAGCTAAATGAATTAATTAATTCAAGGCCTTTTGTTCTCTGGGCCCATCCAACTTTTTCCTTCATCCTCCCATAAAAAGCTCTCTCCAGCAAAGCCCATCTTCTCCCTGTCAGTATAATGTTTTAAGGGATACCTGCTAAACCCCTTATTAACACCCAGTCATTCAATGTTAACAATAAAAAAAGGTATTCTACAACACTCAGTTTCGAGGGGTGATTGGGCCAGAATCTTGTCCCCTGAAGTTTATGTCTCACCTCGATGCTGGGCTTGGGAGGAAGTCGTTTTTTTTCTCTGCTCTACAGATAAACACAGACCCTCCCCACCATCATCCCACTCTCTATTGAGACCAGAATAAAATGTTAAACAAGACTTGACAGGTCTGTGGGTGAGGAAATAAGATACAGAAAATAATTTAAAACTGGCCACTGGGTTTAGCTGCTTTTACAGCCCACAGGTCTCAGGATATCCTCCTGGGATACCTTTACTTCAGCTCTCACATCTTGGTGCCCATGCTTGTTATCACCCAAACACACACGCTCTGCAGAGTCAAGCCCCAAATGAACCCCACCTGATCGGAGGAAGATGTTCCATTTCCTTCCTAAAGCCCACTAGCCTTTATTCTCCAGTGTCCACTGAAGCTTCAAATGACTCGGTGTATTGTAAACCCTATAAATACGGACCGAAAGGGCCGGCCGAGTGGCGCGGTGGTGAAGCGCTGGCTTGGGAAGCCAGCAGCCCTGGTTCGGTCCCACATGTGAGGGCCAGTGACACTGCCCTCAAAAAAAAAAAAAAAATGTACCAAATCACTCAAATCACTTTGCTTCCCTCAGCACCGAAGTTAAGTCTCACCACCATCCTTTGTTCTATGGTTGAAATTAGCACTGTGCATTCCTCTTGACTTTGACCTTCCTTCTGCATCTTCCTTTCCTTTTCCATAGTTTTTAAAATGCAGTCCTTTTACAGGCTATGTGAACATTTTGTGGTTAATCATCATAGGGATCCTAAACCAATGAAGAAACCCCAGTATTTTGATTTTATTCATCCATAGCATGTACTGATCCAGCAAAAATGAACTGGAACTTCCTGGAATTATACAGACACTGGATGCTCTTGCTGAGGGGTTAAAATACAAGCTATGGGATCAGGACTTGAGTTAGAATCCTGGTCCTGCCATTTAGTTTCGGGTCTTCAGCTTTGGCCTCTTGGGCAAGGTACTTAACTGCAGTGAGGCTCAGTATCCACCATCTAAGATACGGGGATGATAGTGTCACCACAGAACCTGGCCTATCCTGTTTCCCAGAACTGCAGTTTAAACCTTGGATACACCACTTAGGAGTAACATTTGTGAAACACCACTCACAAATAACACTTGTAAAACCTTAATGCTATCCACTAAAACCCTGCCCCAACTCCTTGATGAGAAAGACAGATTTTTTTTTTTTCTTTTTAGAGGGCAGTGTCACTGGCCCTCACATGTGGGATCCGAACCGGGGCCACTGGCGTCCCAAGGTAGTTCTTAACCACTGTGCCACTCGGCCGGCCCAAGAAAGACAGATTTGAGCCTTGCCTCCTGTCTTCTTGCTAGCAGACTCGCAAATAAAGCTGCTTTGTTTTCTCAAAAGCCAGTGTCACAGTATTCACTTTTATGTACAGCGGGCAGGAAACTCTTGTTTGATAACAATAGTACCACCTACAAAGATTATAAGGATTATTTGAAGGGTTCGAGGATAAATAGCATGTGTAAAAGCTGGCACTCAGCAAGCACTTGATCAATGTTAGTTATTATGTCATCCCATTGGCCAAAATACTGCATATTATCACTGATATCTTGGGTATTTTCTAACAATCTAAGAGGTACCACGACACGTCAATTTATTTTTTTCTCTATTTAATTCTCCCATGAATTATACAAGCTCAGTTATGTAACAACTTTTATTAGATATTCTAAAGAAGTAGTAAGGCACAATTACATGCAGTCAGCATTGGGTAACCTGGAGATACGAATGTCAACAATTTTAGTACATGATATAGAAGGTCTGCAGTGCTGCTGTGCCTCTGCAAACATACATTCAAAGCTGGCCTTCCCAACAATGGCATCATTTTCACCAGGGGAAGCTTAAACAAATCCACAGATTCCTGTGCCAGTACCCAAAAAATTCTGGATTCAGAAGGTTTGAGGCAGGGCCTCTGAAGCTGTTTTTTAAAAACTCCCTGGGTAATGTGCAGCTGACCTTAAAACAACATGGAAGTAAGGAGTGCCACCTCTGCAGTCAAATATCTGCATATAACTTTTGACTTCCCAAAACTTAACTACAGTCTGCCCTTCATATCCATGGGTTTCACATACACAGATTCAACCAACCACAGATCAAAAACAGTATTTTTGATCTGAGATTGGGAAGCCACAGATGCAGTGGGCCAACTGTACTGATAACTTACTGTTGACCAGAAGCCTTATGCCATGAACAGTGGATTAACACCTATTTTGTACATTATATGTATTATACAATGTATTCTTACAATAAAGTAAGCTAGAGAAAAGAAAATGTTAAGAAAATCATAGGGAATAGAAAATACATTTATGTATTTATTGGACAAAAAATATCCATGTATAAATGGAACTGTGCAGTTGAAACCTGTTGTTCAAGGGTTAACTGTATACATATGTACAACCAGGCTCTGAACTACTGATGCAGATTACAATCATTTTTGGGATCTGATTGGCTGAAAACAGTGAACCCACAGTTAAAGCGCACCGACTTTTTTCACTCCCGGAAAATACCGATTGGGTGGTGGGTACTGAGTTTTACCAAAAAAAGGATTTCTCAGGTGTAGTCATGGCTTTGGAGAGCCGCCAGCATTCCCTAGGTCGTGGATGGCCTTGTTTTCCAGCAGCTCCTTCTTCTTGTCACTTGGTCTCACTGCGTTGTTCAACATCGCTCTAACCACGGTCACTACTGGTACAGAATGCCCACTGGCCCAAGATTCTGGTAAGGAGCCAAAGAATTTTCTAATCAACCATTCACCTGGGCGGGATTCTTGCCTATCACATAACAGAACTCTAAAGACAAAAAAAAAAAAAAAAAAAAAAGCAGAGGAAGAGATGATAAATTGTATTCAGACCATAGAGGATATGATGGACTTAATTATGTCTCCCCAAAATTCATGTTGAAGCCCCAACCCCCAGTGTGACTGTCTATAAAGACCACACCTTGAGGAAGGTAATTAAGGTTAAATGAGGTCATAAGGGTGAGATCCTAATCTGCTATGACTGGTGTCCTTACAGAAGAGGAAAAGATAGAGATCTCTCTTTCCACACACACACATAGAGGAAAGGTCATGTGAGGACACAGAGAGAGGCAGCCATCTGCAAGCTAGGCAGAGAGGCCTCACCAGACACTAACCCCGATGGCACCCTGATCTTGGATTCCTAGTCTCCAGAACTGTGAGAAAATACATTTCTTTTGTTTAAGCCACCTCGTCTGTGGTGTTATTCTGTTATAGCAGCCTGAACAGTCTGATACAGTGGATAAAAGGTTTTATTTGATTCATGAAGAGGATTTTAATAAAAAAGGCAGCAAAAGCTGCCCAGGGTATTTCACACTATTCTGAACCTGACACCACTAACTATCTACCCCTTCCTTCAAAGCCAAAAGGTAGGTTCTTCAGAGAACAATCCACCCCCGACAGCTTCTTTCGTATGTTAGGTATCTTAGTTGTAGGCCTCTCCAAATGAAAAACTACCTTCTAGGGAATAACCACCAGTGGTGTCCTCTTAGGCATTGTGAATACTCACCCAGGCCTAAATATGGAGTAACGATCAAATTTTAGGTCTTCCACCTTATTTTCCACTTCTCCCTGTTTAAAAAAACAAAACAAAACACATTATTCATATTTAATCAAGAAAAATGTACTGTAATGCTTAAGAGAAAATAACTTGGGGTTTTGAAGATAATCTGCTCCTGAAGATCTCAATACAACTGACCCTTGAACAACATGTGTTTGAAAAGCACGGGTCCACTTATACATGGATTTTTTTCCAATTGACCCATGCAGTTGAAACCCGCATCTTGCAAGGGTCCCTTCGAGTCTCGGAATCTACATATGAGGAGGCCAAGTGTAGTTATACACAAATTTCTGATTGCGCGGGAGGGTCAACACCCCTAACCCTCACATTGTTCAAGGGTCACCTGTACTTACAAATATCCTTCTCTAGGTTTTTAGGTGCCAAAGAGTCTGGGAAGTCAAAGAATCAATCATTTAATCCTGATATGTCGTAGAGTTAAAAAAAAAAAAAATAGGCCAGCTGACTGGCTCAGTTGGTTAAGATCTCCCTCAAGAGTGTGAGCTGAGCTCTGAGCAACAGCAGTTCGATGCCCAGCCCGAGTTGAGCAGCCGCTGAGCTGCCAACAGGTAGCAAGCAGGATGGCTCAGCTAACAAAAAAAAAAAAAAAAAAAAAAATTTTTTTAAAAATAGGATGTACTGAATGAGTAAATATCTGCATAGTCACCTAGCATCTTATTTGACCAATTAAATCGATCCAGAGAGAGTAAATGACAACCATAAAAAAATAACCTCCCACTAGTCCAGAATTAATGTTCCAGGCTGGAAGACATTAACCTTTTTTAGTTTGCAGGTAGTCCCATGGGGTCAGAAGACAGACCCACAATATTACTCATTTCCTAACAAACGCCAACATATCGTAAGAGATAGTGAGATTATATGTAGATAACACTTTAGATTTGTTAAAACGATGAATTTTCATGCTGGGCATCTTTATAGACAGATATACCAAATGAGCTCAGGTCATAGGTACGTCTAAGGGCCTTTGAATTAAGTAGCATGTTCTCCTCCTTCTTGGCCTGTTCATACTATTCATTTGGCACTTAACTGGTCCCATGTTTAATCTTAGGTAGCTTTTTAAAATTGTTTTTTTAATTCATGTTTTCTAGTATATTCACAGAGTTGTGCCACCTTCACCTATTCTAAGTGTAGAATATTTCATCACTCCAAAAAGAAACCCAGTACCAATAACCCAGTACTCACTCCTATGCCCTCCCTCCAAGCCCTAGCCAACCACTAATCTTTCTGTCTCTATAGATTTGCCTATTCTGGCCTTTTCATATAAATGGAATTACACACATCATCGTCTTTTGTGATTGACCTCGCTTATTTAGTAAAATGTTTTCAAGGTTCACTCATATTGTAGCATGTATCATTCCCTTCATAGTTGAATGATGTATTTTATATGTATATACCACATTTTATTTATACATTCATCAGTTGATGGTTTTTTGGGTTGTTTCCACTCTGTCTATTATGAATAATGCTTCCAGGAACATTTATGTATAAGTTTGTACGTGGACAGGTTTTTTTAAATTTTTTACAAAGATGTGTTTTGTCTCCATTAGCAGTGCGCATAAGCGTTAACTTAGTAAGGCTGAGACAGCTTTCCTTAGAAAGTTTTGCTTGCAAGGCTGGCCTGTGGCTTGGGAATTTGGATTTTAGTAGTGTTCTCATCATTACCAAGATGATAAGGGTAGTTTACTGTACCTAAACTATTTGTACAAACAGTGTGGGTTTATGCCGAGCACTTGCTTCCCTTCTGGAAACTGTAATTTTTTTTTTCTAAGCTGAAGGTGCCTACATAACTGACCTCCATAAAAACCTTGGGCTCCTGAGCTCAGGCGAATTTCTCTGGTAGACAATACTGAATGCTGGAGAAATTAAGCGCATGCATCCCTTAGAGAAGACTCCTAGAAGCTTGTACCTAGTCTCCTCTAGACTTCACTCCATGTACTTCTTCCCTTTACTGGCTTTGGTTTATAGCCTTTCACTGTAATAAATCATAGCTGTGGGTATAACTATATCCTGAGTCCTGTGAGAACTTCTAGCAAATTACCAAACTTAAACAAGCATAGTATAAATTCCTTGAGGGCAAAAACCATACCCATTAATAAAATGTTCTCTTTTCTGAAAAAGTTTAAGAATCACTACCTCAAAGTCTAGTCTAATGTTAAGATTTCATGCTGATACTCAAGACCAGAGCTGCCATATCTCATTTCACGATTACTGGATAATCAACATGGGGAACAACATTGGAAATTCTTTCAAATCACTCCGATGTACTAAATATATCCCTACGAAACAGTCATGCAGCTATAAAAATGTTTAATATAATGCATTTAATGCATCATTTAGCATTTTATATTATTTAGTACTGCCAATTAGCCAGGGTTCTCCAAAGTATATAAAAGGTAGAAACCTGCACAAACCTTAACTTGCAGATATAAAAAATTGCTCGACTTATCAGCTCCTTTAGAGGACAGCAAGTTGAAATGCTTGCACCCTCCAGCTTTTGCCAGTTCTGCAGATTTCAGGACATAATCTCGATCAACACGAACAAATCCCTCCTGAGGGGAAAAAGAGGTGAGTTACTTCCAAAAAGCTATGAGTTGATCTTAAACATTACTACTCAGCTTGGGTGGCAGGCTAGAAGGCTTGGGGGAAATTGGTCTAAATAAAATGCATCCAAGCAATACATGAATGTCAGGCTTAGACCCTGGGAAAGGCTCCAAGTATGATCCTCAGGACACAAGTACCAGTTTTATCAGCAAGGCCAGACTGCAAGAGAAAAACAAGGACAATTTGTTTTTTTTTTGGCTTAAAAAAAGTAAATAAAAATTTTAAAACAAACAAACAAGGACAATGACATTGGAACACAGATATGAAATGAACTGGCAAGCAGCAAAAGGAACAATAAGATCAGGCTGAGAAACTGCTTTGAGTAACACATTTCTTTGTCTTTAATAACCTGACAACCTTACAGCCCTCTCTCTGTTTTCTCCATTTTCCTCTGTATCAACTCTACCATGGTAAGATCTCAAAGCAGGGCTGAGAACACTATCCAGGCACTATGAGAACAAAGCCTATTTAATTTCCAAGTTTTGTGTGTTTTTGACATCCTTTACATATTAGTAAAGATTGCATCCTCAATTTTTTTTACTGGCAGGTGTATAATTGAGAATGTTTAGGGATGCCCCAGTCTAGACTCAGTCCAGTGAGGGTAGTGCTTGGGTCTTTCCTTTTTTTTTTTTAAAGATTGTATTGGGGAATTGGGGGAGGGGAACAGCATTGGGGAATCAGGGAAGAGGAACAGACAAGCTCCTGTCCTTTTGTTCTTCAGTCTAGTTGTGGAAGACATCGCTTCTCTGGCCCATGTTGGTATTATCAATGTGCTCTTCTCAGGTGAGGCTGATCGGTCGCTGATCTCTGGACAGCTGCTCACAGCAGCTCTTGGCAGTTCACACTGGTTGCCGGCCACTCACTGTAGCCTATGGCAGCCCACTGTAGCAGGGGCTGCAGCTATGCCGTCCCGGGGACTCACAGCAGCCCAGCTCCAGGTGGAGCTGTTGTTCACCATCTTAGCTGTAGAGGGCAGTGTCACTGACCCTCATATGTGGGATCCGAACTGGGGCCACTGGCATCCCAAGCCAGCTCATAACCAATGCGCCACTCAAGTGGCCCAGGTCTTTCTTCTTAATTCACATCTAGGCCTCAGTACATGTCGAACACATGGTAGGTGCTCCAAAAACATTTGAATTAATGAATAGAAGTCCAATGAAAGCAGAGAAAAAGCAAATCCAACTAGAAAATAAAACAACTACATGGCAACTAAAGGAGAGGAGAGGATGGTACAAACAATAGAATACTGACTCATTTCCAAGGCCTCACTGAAGGACAAGTGCCTGTTCCCAGGAAAGGGAACCACCACAAATTCTGGCATCCTCAAACTCTAGGCAGCTGAAGAGAAGTCTGAAGTCTACCAAAGCTGAACTTCCTAGGTACCTACAATTATATAAATGAGGTTTTATATAACAAGGATTCTAAATCGGAAGATTACTGCCCCAATGATTTTTTTTTTCTAAAAATTTGCCCTATAGTAGTTATTGACCCTAAGTGTTTTATTTCGTATGGAGATGCATATCTTTCCTAAGATGTTAGAAGGTACCTCAGAAAACATCATGTCCAACCCATTCATTCTGGAGATGTGAAATCAGGGTCCAGTGGTCCGGTGAACTGCCAGCTAATAAGTAAGAGAGAGAGCTGAAAGTGGAGTGCAAATTCTTCACTCTCTGAGCAGTGCTCTTTGCTGTACCCATGTTCCTTTTTAATCCCATACTATCCCTAATTAATAAAAATGACTAATTCATAATTGTGGTAAGCAGAACAATGACCCATCCAAGATGTCTAAATTCTAATCATCGTACTGGTGAATATGTTAGGTTACAAGACAAAGGGGAATTAATGTTGCAGGTGGAATTAAGGTTACTAATCAGCTGACCTAAAAATAAGATTATTCTGCATTATCCACCTGGGTCCAGGGTAATCAAGAGAGTCCTTAAAAGTAGAAAAGAGAAGCAGAAAAGAAGGTTAGAGTTATACAACCTGAGAAGCACTTGATCCCCTCACTGCTAGCCTTAGAGATAGAAGAAGGGGACAATGAACCAAGGTATGCGAGTGGCCTTGAGAAGCCGGAAAAGTTAAAGAAACAGAGTCTCCCCTACAGCCTCCTGAAGGGAACACAGCAGCCCTGTCAACACTTTGATTTTATCTCAGCAAAGTCCCTGTCGGACTTCTAACTTACAGAGCTATAAGATCTTAAATGTATAGTGTTGAAGCCACGAAAGTTGAGGCAATTTGTTTCAGCAGCCATAGAAAACTAATATGGAATTCAATTGTATAACAACAGCCCTAAACAAATGTTTCTAACTTTGTACTGAAGTAGATCATGAAAGAAAAGTAAACATATTGTTAAGTATAGAGCTCAATGAATTTTCACAAACTGAACATTCTTTGCAACCATCTCCAAAATCCAGGAATAGAATATTACTATTACCCACCCCTCTACCCACCTCAACCCCTAGCCTCTCAGCCTCTCTTGTCCTCCTTTCTCATCGCTCACAGTGCAATTATATCCACTACTTGCAGGCAGTGCGATTTTTCTGCCTTACTTTAGGGAATATAAACTCAACTCCTAACGAATGAATCAACACCATACCCTTTTGTGTTGTATACTTCGACATTCTATCCTAACAACTGACTCACCGACCTGTCCTCCCCACTCATTCTGACCTCTGTTGTTGCTTTTTTTAAATCAGTGTGAAGCAAACCAATTTTAATTCTCAGCACTTCCTGAAAGAGGGATGTGATTCTCCTCAGAGCCATTCTCCGAAACGAGATTTTACATGTGCTGAAAGTGTGCCAAGGAAAACAATCTAAAACTACACACAAAAATTCTAAAACACTCCATTTTTCTTCCCCTCACTCCAATTCACCAGAACTCTGACTTTAATAACAGGTCTGTTATTGATAATAAAATTACATAGTTGACTAGTGAATATAAATTCCTTTTTGTTGTTGCTGTAGTTTTACCACTATTTCTTGGAAGTTGCATTGTAGTTGTCTCTTAAAATGCATTTTCTTTCATCAGCTTCTTTAAAAATAAGGGACAGTTTCAGCCAATCACAAGTCTCTAGACAGACGCTGTCTCTCTCACTTAATCCAGGGCCAGTAAAAGGATAATTTGATTAAACTGAGACCCTAATTTATCTGGCTTTAGTTCTGGATCAGCCGCTCCTTAATAGAGTGCTGTCGGCTCCAATTGTTTGATGAAAATTAAAGTGACATAAATACCATGGGACTTTTTCAATCTGATTAGTCAGCTAAGGCACATCAATACCACCCCAGCCATCAGACTCTGGCGTCCTTCCTTTCACCCGCCTCGCTAACAACTGACAACCGTTCCTTGAAGAAGGAGCACCCACGCTGCTGCAGAGACCCCCACACTTAACCCATCATCCCTGCTCAATGGGTCCTGTTGACAAGGTGCCCATACCTTTCTCCATTGCTCTTCTCTGGACAAAGCTAAATATTGTTTTATTAGCAACCAATAGCTATTAATCCACACTGATTTCACAAATCCTCTGAGCCCTCAAGCTGATTATATATACACATTTTTCCAAGCACACAAATTTTGAATTTCATTTCCCCCACACTGATGGATGGCCTTTTAGCTAGTGAATGAAACCCCAAAGCAAAGGGGTTAATGGCTTTCAAGGACATAGAAACCAAAGTTAAATGTGGATCCTGGTGACTGACTCAGAGACATCAACACACATACCAATTTTCTTTGGAGTGAGGGAGACTCCATTTACAGACAGAAGGGAGCTATCTTTAAAATTTTATTAACATTAAAACAATAAAATTTCTTGTTCTCTAACAGTTCAAATAAAGAAAAAGAAAAACAAGCTACTCCTTTTCCCAGAAACACAATTTTCAATAAAACCATATTTAGTTTCCCAAACTATATGGCAGGAGACAAGACGTCTCTTCTGAGAGCAGTAAGTCTGTTATGTTATTGTGTCTTTATGATTCTGCAGTTGGTGTGTCCCACTCTAAGCTAGGAATCAGAGTTCCTTGTAGAAAAGGAATCGATTAAATAAGTTCCTACTATTAATTTCCTTTCCCAGCACCCACTTGAAAGAAGAAACACAATGTAATACGACTCAAGAGAGATATCCTCATAGGCTCTACAGACATCCAGGGAGACAAATGCTTCAATTACTCTTTTTTTTTTTTTTTTTTTTTTAAAGATTTTATTGGGGAATTGGCGGAGGGAAACAGCGTTGGGGAATCGGGGAAGGGGAACAGACAAGTTGCTGTCTTTTTGTTCTTTCAGTCTAGTTGCGGAGGATGTTGCTTCACTGTTGGTATCGTCATTGCGCTCTTCCCGGATGAGGCAGATCGGTCGCTGGCCTCTGGATGTCGCTCACCGCGGCTATTGGCAGCTCACGCTTGGCTGCCGGCCGCTCACGCTGGCTGCAGGCCACTCACTGTAGCCTATGGCAGCCCACTGCAGCAGGGGCTGCAGCCCACACCATCACTGGGGCTCGCACAGCCCAGCTCCAGGTGGAGCTGTTGTTAGCTGTAGAGGGCAGTGTCACTGGCCCTCATGTGGGATCCGAACCGGGGCCGCTGGCATCCCAAAACCAGCGCTTAACCAATGCGCCACTCGGCCGGCCCCGCTTCAATTACTCTTTATTTCAAGTCTTATTAAAATCCAAAGCTACTAAGTATTTCTTTAATCTTCTTTACCCATGCCTGAGAACTGGGAAAACTCTGGCTTAAGAACAAGTCATCCTAACAGATATTCAGCACTGACTGATGTGACATGGAAGCATGCTGGAATGGCTCAAGGTCAGTGGATTCCTTTTCCAACATGGGAGGAATCCATCATTTTGTAAATTTAGTCATATTTCTGCTTCAGATTCTTTTGCCTTCACTCCACCCCTATAAATTAGACTAGAAAACAGAGATGCTGACAAACCACCAATGGTGTAATCTGACACCCCATTTACTTGTGCCCTGCAAAGCATCTCTGTTTTTAATGTACAGTGGCAGAACCAAGATCTTGATTAGAGGAAGAGCTCTACATAGAAAAATAAAATTAAAGAGATACTGAGGATTTCTGAATCAATCTCGACGCTCTCACAAAATTTTTCTTTTGGGTTATTCTTTGCTCTGTGTCAAGAAAATCAAAGAATTCTGCAGGTCAAAGGGGCCTCAGCAATCCCTACCTCTCAGTACAGACAAGGAGGCAGTGGACCACAGGATCTAACCTGTGTACCCAAGGCCCCACAGCTACCTGCCATCCAAACAGAGCTTATGATCTGAGTCCCTCAAACTGTCTAGGACCTCATGACTTCACAAGCTCCCTACCAATCAGGCATCAAATAAAACAGTACAGATTACAACGGGGGTCGGCAAACTTTTCCTGTAAAGGATGAAATAGTAAATATTTTCAGACATGCAGACCTTTGTTTGAATTTCAGAGCTCTGACATCAGGGCACAAAAGTAGCCTTGGGTAATACAGAAAGTAATGGGAATAGCTGTGGTCCAATAAAACTTGAAAACTTTATGGATACTGAATTTTGAAATTTCTTATATTTTCACATCATGACACACTATTCTTCTTTGTAATTTTTTCAACATTTAAAAGTATAAAAGCATTCTTAGCTCACAAACTGTATAAAAACAGGAGGGCTGGCCCACAGTCAGTAGTTTACAAGCCCCTGGATTACAAGAATATACCATTAGAATCGAAAGCCATGAGACTCTAATGATGCCTAATAAATGTTACAATAGCTGCATTAATCACATTAATGGAATTGTCTACTGCATACAATCCAAGAACCTGGATTGGCTGAAGCCTATGCCTATTAGGTGAGGAGACAAATAAAGAGGTGAGCCCACAGCACACCACCTCACACTACCTAACCAAATCCTTCTCTTAATACAGTGAGGGGAAAGCACTCTTCTCAGTGGGATCTATGGGTGTTTACTCTTCACTCAAGGCCAACGTATATATAGATCTGGTTTTCAAAGGGTATTTCAACCTTCATTAGCACACAAGTGACTCACTAAAACAAGGTGAAGGCCACTTGGGATGACAGTACCTGGAAAACCAGCAGGTGACCAGGACTAACACATCCCAATTCCTCCTGAAAGCAGGTCCAACAAGAAGAGGTGAGTTGGCTACCTCAGAGTCTCCCAATTTTCCAAGCTTCCAACCTTAGAGGTTCTGAGCCACTAGATCTGGACTAGGACCAAGTCAGGAAGCCACTGCATTGATTAGATAACTATAGCTTGTGAATGTGAAAAGGAAGATTAGCATCTAACCAGGTACTGCCAAAGGAAATGGTTTTCCAAACAGTTGAAAAAAGCTAATAGACCTAGCCCTAGTACCAGTGTAACAGAAATCTGGGTAGACTGAATTTTATGGGTTTCCGCGTTTTCCCCAAAATTCATGTGTTGAAGTCCTAACCTCACAATGTGACTTATTTGAAAATAGGGTCATTGCAGCTATAATTAGTTAAGATGAGGTCATACGTCATAGGGTGGTTCTTAATCCACTTTGACTAGTGTTGTTACAAAAAGGAGAAATTTGAATATGGCCACATGCACAGGAAAAATACCATGTGAAGAGACATAGGGAGAAGGCAGCCATCTACATGTCAAGAAGAGAAGCCTGGAAACGATCGTTCTCTCGTAGCCCTCAGAAGGAACCAGTCCTTGACCTCAGACTTCTGGCCTCCAGAACCGTGAGGCAGTAAATTCCTATCATTTAAAATGCCATTACAGTTATAGTACTTCCTTATAACAGCCCTCGCAAACTGAAGATCATAGGGAAATAAACTGGCTACTCAGAGGACTTCAACACTAAGACAGAAATCCTAGATTTTGTGAAGTTTCTCTAATAGACACTCAGATTGCTAAGGCAAAATGTGGGGTGTTCCAGTTACAAAACAGCTACAGGATGACCCTAGGCTTGCCACCAGCTTTGCAATGTCCATCTGAAAAACTCTTTTTCTGTTAAGTAGGCTGCTGACCCAGAACAGGCGGAGTGAACTTGGAAATCCACAAGCCCCCATAAGAGAACTATTATACCTAGGCACTCATGAATTCTCACCTCTTTTAAATTGCCTAAAGTTATCACAACCTCCAAACTTTATATCCAATCTAAATTAGTTTCAAATTGAAAAAAAAAAAAAAAGACTTTCTGTAGGAAATGTCAGCTTACTTTCTGTCACTATTGTCTTCAACCATTTAAACCCTAATTAATTTCTGAGACTGTATTTATTAATTATGTTTATCTTCTCAAAGTGGTTTTGGAGAACAAAAGGTACCAAAAGAACATTGAGTACCCTGAGGGGTGGGGAACCAACTCCATCTAAAAAAATATTCCCCATAGGAAAGACTCCAATGCCCCTAACTAAAATTGCATTACACAATTTGAATGCAACAAAACCATTTACACTTTTCCCTGGAGCTCTCTCTGAGATTTGCCTTATGTCATGGAAATCAACTGCTCTATGCCTAATGCAGTGGTTTTTATTTTGCTGAGTCACCGCCATAATCAGGCTGGCACAGCAGACAGAACAAAACTTTTTCAACGCTTTCAGAGTGCACACGACTTATGACTGTCTCTCGGACAGAAAAGACTGCACTAGCTGCTGAACAGGAATATGACCCTTTCTACAAGAGATAATGTGCCAAATCCTAGGAGACTCAAACTTCTCAATAATCTACACTTCTTAGCACAGAGGTCAGAAACCCAAGCGTGTTCCAAAGTGGACACTGTACAACTGCAGAAGATTTGGAAACGGATCCCGACTGAAAGCATAAATAGAATTATTCTTTGCATTGCCAGGAGGCCCACAGAAATAGATCTGAATTGTAACTCCTTGGTTGGTATATACCAGTAGTTTTTAACCACGTGCTCTCCTAATGATTCTGATGCAGGGGCCTGTTTCTAAACCGATGGTAAGCCTCCGTGGCAACATCAATGGTCCACATACCTGCATATTTAGCTCCAGCAAGTAAATTCTGCCGGATGGATAAAGTATAGTCAAGGTGTAAATTAAATAAGATGTACTAACCCTTGTCCAAGCTATGACTTCGGACTATGTAATAACCTATGACTTCTGGATAGGAGCTGACGCAGCATAGAGCACCATTACAAACAAAATAAAATGTGTGTTAGCACAGTTCTGCGTCAGTGCAGGCTGAATCACCACAGGGTTGAATCATCGCTAGAGGCTGAGTCATCACTGAATCGTGCCTGTCTGATGTTCTATCCCAGAAGTTTAAAGCTTGGCATGAATATAGGTTGAAGCAAATCACTCAAGTGGGAGCAAATGCTTTCAGTTTAAGACATTTATAAAGAAAAAGGAAGAAAAAAAAATGCTTACTGCTAACAGCATGAGTCAGCTGGTTTACCTTAGGCAGGCAGTGTAGTGACAGCAATATTTGCAAGAAGCAAGACGACGTAAATATGAATGATGTCTCCAGCACGCAGGCCTGAACCCAAGGTTTAATTTGAAGGAAAGATGAACTTATCAATACTATTCAAAGTAGAGGAAAGGGTAGGGCAGCATATGAAATCTTAAATGATAAGAGCTTATTTACATTTAAGCACTGCAAATGTAAAGCAAAAGAGTGAGCAAGAAAGGAATCTTTGAAACTACTGGCCAGTGAAAAGGGAACGGAGTATACACAGTTCTTCCTTACCGCCCCGGCTTTTTTTCTGGTGGTACCCAGGCAACAGAATCCAACATCATGACCTTGAAAGGCAGCAGCGTAGTCATCCAGCTTTTCGAAGTCCACCACTTCCTGATTCTATATAATAAAGACACGGCTGTATACAACTTGATGTTATTTTTTAAAAACAAAATACCCCTAGATTTAAAGAATAAATTACAAAACATTACTGAAGAGTCTGCCCACTTAACATCAAATTTTGCAAGCTCATTTCCTCCCACCCAAAAGCAATTAATCTGAATTTAAAATCAACAATGTACTTATATGGCCACACTACACATAACTGGACTGGGGTTGATCCATATCCCTAAAATCAGGTTCAATTATAATTTTCTTTCTGGAAAAATAAAAGACCTGACTTTATATTACCGAGAAGGATACCAATAAGGTATAACATGGGGGCAGCCGAATGGTGTTTGGAATTTCAAAGACCTAGGTCTGAGTCTTGGGCCTGCTAATTAGTAGGCCTGTAATTTTGGCCAATTACAGCAGTTAAATGTGAATGATAATCTTTCCTTCAGTTCAATCCAAAAAGCAACTGCATTAAAATCAGTCAGTGGGTGCTTGATAAAAGGGTACATCCTTGGTAATTCACATGCTCACTGAAATTTAAGAACCTCCATCTAACCTCATTCATTTGTTGTGAAGCTTAAAAAAGAAAGTTTGAGGAGTTCCCACATTCAAAAGTCGAAATAAAATATTGCTTTCCTTCCCTACCATCAACTCTTTCAAAACAATTTTCCTGGCACTGTACACAGTGCTGAAGGAAAAGATGTTTACATAAAGTGCCTCAGCAAAAGATGTACCACCAAAACTCAACTAGCAAAGCACAGGACACAATTTCAGTTTCTAATCACCAGCGTGTCTGACATGTCCCATGGAGCCAGACTATAAAGACCACATGTTACTGCCTAAGGCTGAGCAAAGATGTCCATTATAAACAACAGGAAAGTCCTGATGGACCAACGACATATGCAAATGACCTGAACAGGACCAGCAGGAGTCACGAACATTTATTTGCAAGACCATTTGTTATCTGGAATGTTCCACCTGTGGGACCAAGTTCTATTAATTATGGGGTCTCAGGATTATATTATAGTTTAATTTACTGAAGTTCACAAACTCAGTTTAAATGCAGAGGAAGGAATCTCCACGAAGTTCAGACTTCAAATATTTAGGGATTTGCCCCAGACTGAAGCTGTATATTGTTTGGTTAACCATGAAAGTGTAAGCGACAGTCAGGGAAATATTACACTTACAGACACAAGGCTACAGCCCTCGCAAGTCAGGCAGGGCAAATTCTTGAAAGTGAATTAACAACATTTTCACTGCCATAGACCTTCCCTGTTCAACAAAACATTTTCTGATTTACTAACATTAGTGTGGGTTGGACACGAAGACAAAACAAGCCAAGTGGACTGTCTCTAGAACCCAGCATGAATGGCCCTGAAACAACATTGTGCTCTGTCTCTCCAGCCTCCATTACAACCTACACCCAGCCTTACAGGTGCCAAGAGTGAGAGGACTTTGGCCAAGGCGGCACAGTGAGGGGAGGCGGACCTGGGTCCACAATCCAGGTCTCCAGCTTCGAGTCAGGGCTCTCACAGACTAATTCTGGCCACATGCTGAACACCTCTCGCCGTTCCCACTGGCGGGGCAGCGTTCAGCCTTCAAGCATGAAATATGTTCACCTGGCAGAATGCTTGCGGGTACATTTTGGAGTCCCAGCGCAAATACCCACCACATTTTTATACGCTTCCTCGTCGAAGGTCAGCTTCCTCCGGCCAATGAGTGTGACTCTGGAAAATAGGCTCTCTTCCAGGATTTCTTTTAAGAGAGCTCTGCCGGTTTCCCCGCTGGCGCCCAGGATAAAGACGGATTTGTTCTGCATCCTGAAGTCTTCCCGAAGCTTCGGCAGCGCCTCTGTCTCAGCCATGCTACAGAAATCACATCAACAGGTGCTGATCTTAGGATAGTTAAGGGACGGGCTTGGCTTACCCTGGATCCCAAGGGTTGTTTATTCCTTCTGGAGGAAGACATTGTTCTTCTCCGTAGTCTGGGCCCAGGGGGAAGCCCTGAGTCACCTGCAGGGCAGGGCTCCCTGGCACATCCCCGGCACCTGAGACACCCACAGCTCGCAAGGGGACACAAACTACGGGGACCCAAAGGCCTCGTTCCCCCACTGTAGCCCTAGCTCCGATCCCTCCTTCCTCCGCCTGCAGGGTGCAGGGGGATTAGAGCAATGGGAGAAGGGGGAGGTGGGTACCCAGCTCGGTCCCCTATACGGAGGGGTTACCTGGTGCCGGCCCCCAGCCCTGAGTCCTCAAGCCGCAGCAGGAGCAAGGCAGCCACCAGGGCGGCCACCAGCGCCGCCACCGCCGCAGCGCTCAGCGCCACAGGCCTGGGCATCCAGGCATCCCTCTTTCCCAAGGGTTCGTGGTCCTCTCACCCCATTCGGTAGGCGCCCCTCCCGGGTCTATCTCAGGTATCCGAGGCGGACAAGCCCTGGCCCACCGGAGTTCATCTTCCGGGTGACTTCGCTAGGGGCAGCCTAGCCCCGCCCCCAGGGCGGGGCCTGGGGAAGTACGCCCGAGTCCCAGCAGAAGCTTGGGTGCTGGTTGCCTCCGCTGGAGAGCACGTGCGCAGCACCCAGCCAGGGAAGGCAATCGGAGACCTCCAGGACCCTCTCCTCGGGGTTCTGCCTAATTGCCTGAGCTGAGCTCACCCATAGTCAGCTGATAGACTTGACTTTGGCCTGATCCCTTTCTAAACGCTGCAATTTCAGTTGTGTATTGGAAATCTTCATCTGGAATGCACCATGTCAAATCCAACCACCCCAAACAGGAATGAAACGAACCTATTCCTTGCATCTCTTGGGTGTCACTATCCCTATACATTAGCACACTCGTCGTACCTCCCCTCTGGGCGACCTGGTGATTCAAAGCACAGTATTCATCAACCCAGGCAGACTCTACTCTGAGATGTAAGGCACCACGTCTGTCTCAACGCGTTGTAGCCCCAGCTTTTGGGGCAGTGTTTAGCACTTAGTAGTTGCTCAAGAACATTTTTTTTGCATGGATGGATTTCTCCGTACCTTAGAGGAGACTACGAGGTCAAACATTCTTACTTTACAGATGATACCGAAGGATGAGGCATGACTTGTGCAAGTAGTAAGCCTCAGGGGCTCTCTTTAATAGAGACAATATAGGGAAGGGTTAAAAAGGAGGGGGGCGGGGGAGTAGACAACATGACAAGGAGCTCATGAGCAAAGAGTGCCCTGCCCACACCACCCCCATGGCCCTCCAGAACTCATCTACGTCAGGGTATCCCCCCACCTCAAAGACAGTTCCTTTCTGAGGGGGAAGTCTGTTGAGATAGCGTGTCTTCTTTCTAATAAAGAAGCAACCTGAGGGAAGGTACGTAAAGAAACTGAAGGTCCCATGCAGATGGGACAGAGGGTTTTTTTGAGACATAGGGCCGAATGACCCGGGAAGACACAGATGTCAAGAGCTCTGAAAGTCAAGAAGAGGTGAAAAGATGATGTATTAGTATCCTAGCACTGCTGTAACAAATTACCACAAACTGGGTCGCTTACCACAACACAAATGTATTCTCTCACAGTTTTAGACGCCAGAAGTCTGAAATCAGGGTGTCAGCAGAGCCATGTTCCCTCTGGAGGCTCTACAGGAGAATTTTTCCTTACTTCTTCCAGTTTCTGGTGGCTCCAGGCATTCCTTGGCTTGCAGCTGCAAAGGTCTAATCTCTGCCTCTGTCATCACATGGCCTTCTCCTCTGTGTATATGTGTCTTCTCTTCTATCTCTTAGAAGAATATTTGTCATTGAATTTAGGGCACATCCAGATAATCTAGGATGATCTCTTCTGGAGATCCTTCACTTATTGTATCTGTAAAGATCCTTCTTTTCTAACAAAGTCACATTCACAAGTTCTCAGGGTTAGGAGGTATGCCTATCATTTCACTATTCAACCCACTACAGATGGCAAACAGACAAATGTTAGTCAGATTTTAAGCAAAATGCTTGATGAGCTCTACACTTAGTGGGTGAAGATAAAGCAGAGAAGGGATAAAGATAGAAGAGGGCTTTTGGTTAAAGCTCTTGCCAGAGGAACCTATGGGATGAATGCATAGACCAAAGCAGTCACAGTAGCAAAGAGGAGGAAGTAACACATAAAAAAGACCTTATAAAATAGATTTCATATTTGGTTATTTGAAGTTCTCTGCAACATTATGAGAAGAGCATAGGACTTCCAATTATAAGACCTATTTATAAGCCCCAGCTAGTACACTGACTAGCTGTGTACATTTGGTTCTTAGTTTTAGTCTCCTCTATAAATTGAGGGTAATGGCAAAACCAGCATACCACACAGATTTATGATCAACTTTAAATTATACACCACATGGGAAGGCAGTATAGGCTGGTAGTTAACTGTACAGGCCATGGTATCAGATCACCTGATTTAAAATCCTGGCTCTGCCACCAGTTAGCTAAGTGATTTGGGGCAAGTTCCTTACATTTTTTGTTCCTTGGTTTTCCCATCTATAAAGTATGAATGATAATAATTATCTAAATCATGGAATTTCTATTGGAGGGTTAAATGAGATGACCTAAATTAAAGCGCTCAGTGCCCAGCCTGTAGTAAACATGGAATAAATATTATCTTATTATGAAAAAGAGTGTTGTAAACATCTAAGTACTATGGCAGTGACTTGCAATTCTGTCTACACATGGGTATCTCTTGAAGCTTTAGAAAAATAAAGATGCCTAGAGCCTTCCCTTAGGCCTACAGAATCAGGATCAGTGGTTTTGAAAGCTCTTCTGATGATTCTGCTGCACAGCTAAAGGGGAAATTCACCATGGCAGAACATGTTATTAAGATCCATTTCCTTACAATAACCATATGGAGAACAGACACAGTCTTTTCGTTAGGAAGACCATATAGTAACCTGAAGCAACCTGGGTTTCACCTCCAGTTTTTGTTTTGTTTTGTTTTTTGTTTTTTAAACTTTTATTGGGGAATTGGGGAAGGGGAACTGACAAGTTGCTGTCCTTTTTTTGTTCCTCAGTCTAGCTGTGGAGGATGTTGCTTCACTGGACCATGTTGGTGCCATCATTGCGTTATTCCCGGGTGAGGCAGATCAGTCGCTGGCCTCTGGATGGCCGCTCACAGCAGCTGTTGGCAGCTCACTCCAGCTGCCAGCTCACTGCAGCCCATGGCAGCCCACTGCAGCAGGGGCTGCAGCCCACACCATCGCTGGGACTCAAGCAGCGCAGCTCCAGGTGGAGCTGCCGTTCACCATCTTAGCTGTAGAGGGCAGTGTCACTGGCCCTCACATGTGAAATCTGAACCGGGTGTCCCAAGCTAGCTCTCAACCAACGCACCACTCGGCCCCCTCCAGTTTTTTTTTTAAAGCACTTATATAGCACTTGATATATTCCAAGTACCATTAATCACTTTGTATGCATTAACTCATTTAACACCTGTAATATCCTTATGAAGCAGGGTTTATGATTATAGATAAGGAAACTGAGGCACAGAGAGGTTAAGCAGCTCATCAAAAGCCACCCAGTTAGAAAGTGGTAGAGCCAGCATTGGAACTGCAGTCTTTTGGCTCAAACAACCTCACCAAACAGATTCTCTCAAAGCCGTAGTGTCTCTCAAAACATGCAATCTCTCTAAACCACAGTTTCCTTATCTGTAAAATGAGGATTATAACATTACTTACTCCATAGGGGCCTTGTGAAAATGAAGTGAGATGCTGCATGTTAAGCACTCAGCAGTGTATTTAGTACCTACTAAGCACTAAATCAGTCAGCCATTATCATTAATCATTTTAGACAGATTTTTTTTTTTTTTTGAGGGCAGTGTCACTGGCTCTCACATGTGGGACCCAAACATGGGCCCCTGGCTTCCCAAGCCAGCGCCCAACCACCGCGCCACTCAGTAGGCCCTATTATTAATCATTTTAATGTTGTCACTAATTATTCCGTTTCATGGAAACATAATGCAGATTCCAGCTTATGTCTAACTAAGTATCTGAACTATCTGAGCTTGTTTATCCAGTTGCTGGGGCAGGACAGCTGACCCAAGGCAATGAGGGATCTGTCATTTGCATTTCCTTTCTAAGCCCCTTTTCCTTTCTGGTGGTCCCATGTATAAGTGGCATGGTGAACAGGGAAACTTGAAAAGCTAAAAGGCCTATTTCCCTAGTGAACAAACAAAAAGCTCTGCGAGACAGTGAAGAGCAAGCTCCCCTTTAAGTAAAGAAAAAGTGAGAGAGTGGGTATGCTTTCTTCTCCCCAAGAGAACCTGTACCTTTAACTTAAGGAATTCAGGGCGTTGGTGCGCGCGCGCGCGTGTGTGTCTATCTGTCTGAGAGAGAGAAATAGAGAAAGAGAGCGAATCAATGAGAACAATCTTGCCAGATAAAACATATACTTCAAAAAAACCCACATAAATGCATTTTATAGGTTGTGTGAGACTATAGGAATAGGAAACTGAAGGAAATTCAAACTGATAAGATTAATTATTGCCTAGTGGGACTAGGGGAACTCGGGTGACATAACATTTTATAATTCCTGACACAAGCACTAATTAGAGTAGCAGAGAGGGAAAACAAAAATTTAACCTGTAAGGTTGTGTGTGTGTGTGTGTGTGTGTGTGTGTGCATGTTCTGGGTGTCTACAATATAGAAAATAAATCCAGAGTCAGTTTCCTGGATGCATCAGAGCTCTTGAGTACTTTCCATCACAAAGCACGAGAGGGCGCCAAAGAAGGTGAAAATTTCTGTTTTCCTGGGAACCACTCAATGTTAGAAAATTCTGATATTTTTATAAAAGGATGCATACTATTCTCTTAATTTTTTTTTTTAAAGATTTTTTATTGGGGAATTGGCGGAGGGGAACAGTGTTGGGGAATCGGGGAAGGGGAACAGACAAGTTGCTGTCTTTTTGTTCTTCAGTCTAGTTGCGGAGGATGTTGCTTCACTGTTGGTATCGTCATTGCGCTCTTCCCGGATGAGACAAATCGGTCGCTGGCCTCTGGATGTCGCTCACCGCGGCTATTGGCAGCTCATGCTGGCTGCCAGCTGCTCACGTTGGCTGCCGGCCACTCACTGTAGCCTATGGCAGCCCACTGCAGCAGGGGCTGCAGCCCACACCATCACCGGGGCTCGCACAGCCCAGCTCCAGGTGGAGCTGTTGTTAGCTGTAGAGGGCAGTGTCACTGGCCCTCATGTGGGATCCGAACCAGGGCCGCTGGCATCCCAAAACCAGTGCTTAACCAATGCGCCACTCGGCCGGCCCTATTCTCTTAATTTTTAAAAAATGAAATAATTATGTGCGTAAGCTTATTGGCTAATACGGCTGAGGTGGGTAGTTTACAAGTGAAAAAGATAAAATAAGTAATCAATACTGGAGAGGGCAGAGGATAAAGGAGATTGCTTACGAATTAATTCATTTGTCAAACGTGCATTAGTTGCTTTCTGTGTGCCTTCTGGTTAAATGCTGTAGGTGCAAAGACAAAGTAACCCACAATTTTGTATTGAACTCATTAGTAACATCAGAAGTCAAAATATTCAGACTTTATTTTTTCTACTTTGAAACTCTCCTTATCCTCTTCACCTACTCACCCTTTAATGTTTTCAAAGGAAGCTTGGGTAATGGTGAAGCACAAAGGTTTTGAAGTAGGACAGCTGGGCTCAATTCCCAGTCCTGCCACTTTCTGTTGTAGATATTTATCTCTCTGTGCCCTAGTTTCCTCATTAGTAAAATGGGGTGATTATAGTACCTACCTCATTGGGTGTTGTGAAGATAAACGAGATAACCTGTGCAAAGTGCTTGAAACCGTGTCATATTTAACAGCTTAGTGTCTATTAGTTCTTACTCAGATACTACCCATCTTTAGAATTCCAGCTTAGATCATAGATGGAAAGACTGGGCCAGAAGGCATTGTTTGATACAATTATTCAGGCCAATAAATTTTCTTTTGTTTCAATCACTTGCAACTGAAAGAATCCTGCCTGATACAGCAGCTGTATTTATTAATTTCTTAATTTGTGTCAGTTACTGTGTGAAGGGCTTTCCATATCTTATCTGTCTTATCTTTTAATCCTCATAAAAGCTTTATGAGGTAAATATAAGATAGGTGCTAATGTTATTCCCATTTTACAGATGATGACACAGAGTAAAAACCATTAAAAAACTCATCTAAGATAACACAACTAAAAAATGGAAGAATCGAGATCTGAATTCATTCCTAATCTTACTGTTATTATAAACATGATATTTTCAGTAATGACACAAATACCCTGTGGTATAACATGTGTTTAAAAAGGTATGACCTCAATTGTTTGTGGTTCCATGTTAACAATGACACATTTTCACATCACTTGAATCTTCACTGACTTTTCTCTGAGCATTGGTCAAAGTCACTACCCCTCAATTACCTAGTGTGCTATACTATTGACTGTCTTAGTAGAATGAACAGCCTATGAAAGCAGTACTTTTGTTTTGCTCACTGCTAAATTCCCAACACCCAGGAGTAGGATGATGCCAGTATAGGCACTAAATAAATATTTATTGAATGAATGAACAAACAAATGTGAGTTAGCTTTCCTGGACCACATTGGGACAACTTGGGAGAGAATACTTACTTGAGAACATTACACACTTGATAACACTGGTGAAAAATCCTTTTTTGTTTGTTTCTTCCATATCGTCACACTGTAGGAGCTACAATAAATACATAATGTGCACACGTGCACGCTCCTTGGTTGATAGATACAGCAACTACCCTTTAAACAAGCTTGTTTTCCTCAGATTCCACAGCAGGATTCTGTGAGTGCCTGGTTAGTATGTTTAAACTGAGTGTGGATGTTCCCACACTGTGTTCTGGCTCCATCCCTAAGGGCAAGGCAGGGCCTGTATTCTTGGCACTGTTGTGATGGAATTGACCTAGAGCCTATAAGATCTGGGATCTCATCCTGGTTTTGCCACTTGCCAGCCATGTGGCCTTGGGCAGATTCTTTAGCCCCAATGAACCTCAGTTCCCTCAGGTGTAAAATGGAAATAATATCCCAGTTTTTTTGTGAGGAACGAATTATATGGTTATAAAAAGACTGAAAACCCAAGCAAGATACATATGGGAAGACATAAATTGAATTCATAGCTTTTCTGGGTAAAAGAGGTTTAAAAATATCATTTTGATGACTGAATTCCTTATAGTAATCAGCTTGTGTGGGTAGTATAAGATTTGGCTGAATGCAAATGGGAAACAATTTAGCCAAATATGATTTGGAAGAAAGCAGCTTGGTTAACATTAAGTCCGCTCATAGGACAATTTGGTCAAAATAGTATTTAGTGAAGAAAACTTTCTCATTATTGGTTTTACAAAAACATTGGTTATTTTGGTTTATTTTGGGGAAAGAGTCTTTTTATATCTTTTAGTATTTTTGTCCTTTTAAAGAACTCAGAGTTTCTTTTTTTCTGTTTCAGTCATGTTAAGGACACCTTTGAGTTGGTTTTTCATCAGTTTGGCCATTTGTCAAATGTGTTTGCTCTCAGGAGATCTGATTAACATTGATTCATTATTTATAACTGGTAATCATAATTGAATAATTATAAAAATGAATTACCAGAACATAGTCAACTTCTCAGCTTGATAAATATTGCAGTTTCCCTTTCAAACATCTGAGCTTTTGGAAAGCAGTTACTTTGGGGTCTTTTTTTTTTTTTTTTTTTTTTACCACTTTTATACAATTTACAGTTAAGAGAGAGCAATGAAGTGAAGAAGATCTTGAGCGTAGAGGACGAAGCTTTCAGGATTCCAGGGTGGACAAAGACACCATTAACTGTTAAGAGCCTTCTAAAACCTCCATTTAAATTTAAAACTAATGGGCAAACTCAACTGTTGAAGTGGAAGAGGAAAGGTTGGGTGGGAGGAAGGCAGTGAGGGGATTTTAGTCGTCTCGATGCTGTAAACTTGTTTGAAAGCACAAGAGGGCAGTGCAGTGCTAAATATCTCAGAACCATTTGAACTCTTACACACTGACTTGCATCTAAACATGACATTAAGGAAAGGAAAAAAGTTGAACTCATAGATAAGAGAGTACAATGGTGTTTGTCGGGGCTGGGAAGGTGGAAGAAATGGGGAAGGTTGATAAAAGGGTGTCTTGGGACATGGGATTCTTGGGAGGATTAAATGACACAATGTATGGAAAGCACCTGGGACATAACAGCTGCAGCATAACTGATAATTATTATTATCACCAAGTTTTATTTTCACAATACTTACCATTCTGAACAAGAGAAAATACACAATCTGATCACAACAGCCAACAGTTCATTTTCATCCTCATTATGGATGAAAAGTATAATTAGTCTAGCCCTGCCACATTTATTTTCATGCTGAAAAGCCATTTAATGACTATGGAGAGCAGTATAATATAACTCATTTAGAAATTAGAGTTCACGCAGAATCACAACAGATGAATTGTCCTATTATGTGTTAAGATGGTATTAAAGAAAGGCTTATGAGTTGAGCCCAGCAAGCCAAGAATTCATAATCTCATTTTTCTTGTCAAATCCCAGTACCTGATCCAATAACAATAGTAATGATAATAATGGTGGTCCTCATTTTTCCAAATGACAAGACTTTAATGGATGAAAAGAATTCACCTAAGCACCTAACCATCATGATGTCAATCATAATAAATCACTACAGAGAAATCACTCTGCAAATAAATGTTGCCTGGTGAGAGCTTAAAGAAAAGAGAACCAAGGACTGGAAGGAACTACTGGAAACTTCCTTTGTCCATTAAAGATTATTGCCTGAGAATCTGATATTTAATAGCAGTAAATATTCTGCGGATTCAGAAAGATTTCTGCTACCACTCTTGGCCTGGACAAATTCAGTCTGAATCAAGAATTCATTTGGCAATTGAAAAGTGGGAAGACTTAAGTTTACTCTCAAGTCATATATAAACAAAAAGAAGAGAGCGAAGTTAACTGCTAGTGTTTTAAGTTCCCTTGTTCATCTGAGATACTCTACATTTACGCATTTAAAAACTCTTACTTTTTAATTAAAATATAACATTCTGTCTCATACTTTTTTGGTACAAATCCAGCTATATGTAAATGAATGAAATGAAATGGGAACATAATAATTAAATTTTTAAATAAATGTGACTGTTGTGTTAAAATAATTATGCATGCTTATTAAGCAAAAAAAACCCCAAAACAATCACTTATATGGCGATAGCTTTGTTATGCTAATACAACAAAAAAATAAACACCATATCCCCACATTACATTGGAGATGATTCACCACCATCTTCCTCAGTAACTTCAAAAGCATCTGCTTTAGCTCTGTTTATTATGAAATCATCATTCAGTTTTCTAATATGCTACAAATGTATATCAAAATTACTATCTTCTATGTATTATACTTTTGGAGCACAATGCATGCTGCAACTATCTGAGTTGCAAGGACTACGTACAACAAAAAACAAAAATGTGTTCTTTGTAGGAAAACTAGTGATTTAAATCAAATCCACTCTAATTCAAAGGGAGGAATGGTTATCAACTACATAACTATGGCCACATGCATAACTTCATCGGCAAACCAAATTCCTCAATTTAAAATTGGATGACCGTTTCCTTGGAATTGCATGGAGATCACACACTTTCGACAGGGCCAACATGAATTCATTTGTTTGGTATTACTCTCTTTCCCCAGGATAAGATGAACTGCCAGAGAACATTAGTTCCTTCTGTGGTCATGGTTCAAAAGTGGACCAAATTGTTAGTAAAACATGCTAATTGTCAGAAACAGATGCTTTAATATGGGTAAGTCATTCTTGACAATGTAATCAAAGCTCTTGGAATGATGTTATGCCCTTGAAATATGGATTCCAGAATTTAAAAATTCGATGAGCCTTTAAGTCATGTAACTCTTCTTGCAGCCTCTGTTTGGATTAAGCTGGAGACTCTTCTGACCTTGTAAAACTCCCCAAGGATGAAGATTCTATTCCTATCTTACTAATTGATTCTAAGCACTTACTAACACAGATGTTTAGATCCTTTCCTAGAGTCCAAAGTAAATTTGATATTTTTGTAGTGTTTCCCATAAATTTCCAAATATATATACACCATGCTGTTGTAGGAAGAGTATTAAACTGGAAATCCAAAGGTCTGGACTTGACATTTCCTATTTGACTTTCATCAAGTTCTTTATTCCTTCTGGTATTCAGTTTCCTCATCTGTAAAGTAAAACTAATAATCCTTACATGTCTCAGAGGAGGGAGGGAGACTCTAAAGAGCTAAGGTATGTGAAAATATGCAATAATTACAAAGCTGCAGATGTTTATCTTAAGCCTTATGATATTTAGGAAATTTAGAAAGAAGTAAAGATTTAGGGTTTAGATCTTAAATAATTATGCCCCTGGGAATTTTGGTTATGATTGTTTTCAATACACTAGACATAACACTCACTTAGGAGTCTGACCGCTAGGCCTAAAATCTACAAAATTTCAACACCCATCCATTGCTCTTAGAGTCTTCTTAAGCAGTTTGCAAACTGTAAATCATTATACAAATTAAGCTGTTACAAAAATGACTAGTGCTATTATACTAGGGGCTAGTGAGCCACCTGTTTCAGAGAAGCCTGAGGCTAGATTGTCTAATAAAGACTGGGCTGAAGAGTTTTTTTCTTGGAAATTATAAGGCATGTCCTTCATGAATAAATCTAATTTCCAAAGAACTTGATTATCCAGAAAAATCACATGATCCTAAGATGCTAGTGAGCATCCCAAAGTCAAAGAACCATATTGACAAGGAAAGTACAATTGCAAGGAAAGTATTTGCCATTTCATAGTGCTTTTCAATTTTCTAAGCTCTTCCACATATTACAAACCAAATGTAAAATATGACTCTCATCATCATTTCAGAAGTGGCAACAAAGAGTAAAGAAAGAACTATCATGAGTTAAGCTGTTTAGATATCTTAAAGCAAAGTTGTAAAATAAATACACAGATGTATATCAAACTGTACAATGACAATAACATTCATCAGAATATAAAGCTGTGCCATTTATACAATGAAGTGGAGATCTGTGCCCACTCAGCATTTATTTCCTTTTCTCCCCATTCCTAAATTTCCTTTGGAAAATGTCACTCATTGTCTAGCATCTATGTACTTTGGGTGGCATTGACCTCATCCTTTGGTCTTGGGGTCAGCCCTGATTGCTTGTAGACCAATCTGGATAATCCTGACCTCTGTCATTATTCATAAGTGGTCCATTCACATTAAAACTTAGAATTTTTGTTTGAAAGATATGGGAAGCATCTTACTACCCAGGATGTGAATGACAACATCCATTGCCAGGCATACTGCTGGCAGCCATTTTAAGACTAAGAATGAAGCCAACCTGATGATAAATACACCCAATCAGAACAGCAGAGCAGAGGTGTGTAGAGAAAAGAGGTGGAGTCTAATCCAGCTCAGGGCTCTTCAGCTGTGAAAGTCAATACCTTCTCTCAATAGTATTTAAGCTACTTTGAATAGATTTTCTATTCTTGTCACACAAATCATCCTAAGTGATATATTTACTATATAAAGTACTTTTGTAACACATATTGCATAATTGGACATTCATAATGACTCAGTAGCCTGGGTTTTAGTGTCATCTCCATTTTACAGAAGAGGAAAGAAGTCTCAGGTAGGTTGATGACCTGCCTAAGGTCCATACCATGTAAAAGTTAGAGCCAAAAATGAAATCAGGTATTCTAGTCTAAAACAGTTGCTTTCTACTTTACCATGTCATGTTGAAATATCAAATTAAGAGCAGATATTTTTAACTTTCATGACCTAGGCAACATATAAGATTTTTATAACTATTAATTCTATTAAGACATGGTAGGCACATATTATAAAATTTAGAATGTCACACTGGTTTTCAGCAGTGGTTAGGTTCCTTGAATTTTTAACCTTTCTGCCATATGTGAGTATCTACATAACTTTCACTGAGTATATTGCAGTTCTTGCTCTTTACAACAGGCAGAAATATTGATCTTAAGTTATGTGAAAGTTAGGTTATAAATATCTCATGGTTAGTACTGCTAGCCCGGATGTTAAGATTGTCCAGTGGAAATCTTCAAATTGCTGTCAATTTCAAAGTATTGTTCTAATATAAGACCCTATATTAACCCTATATTAACCTATCATTTGTTTTTCAGTGTTTTATCAAAAAGCCCATTCTCCAATATCATTGCCCTTACTGTAATAAAATGTCTCGACTGATACTCATTCACTCATTTGGCAAAAATTTATTGAGGACAAACTATGTCAGAAACTACTAGAACTCAGTTACACCTATGAATAAACCATAGTTTATTCTACTCTTAGTTTACTTTTCCCTTTAACTCAGTCAGCCAATTAGCAATTATTGATTGAGCATCTTCTAGGGGAACGTGAGGGATTCAAGATGTAGTCTTTGTTTTTGAGGAGTTCATGGTAGAGTGGAGAAAGAAAAATAATGAAACTACTTAAGAACAATTAAATGTTATGTCTGTAGCTCTGAATCTGTTTACAATTGGTAGCCACATCATTAATATCACTGTGGGCCCAATTTTCAGAGAAGGCTTCAGGAAGGTAGTGGAACATGAATCCAGTAAGAATAGGGGCAAAACTCCTATTTTCTACAAGAGAGGGTCACTATGCTTCAATAAGACCTACTTCCACAGATCTGGCTCTAAATTGTGCTTGATTTAAGGAAAAATTCCAGCTTTTGAAGCTGGTGTTATTATCCATAAAATAGTAATAAAACTAAAACCTTCTTCATGGGGTGGTTGTGATTATTTAATCATATGATGTATGAGTGAAAGTATTTTTATATCACTTACAATGCTTTCAGTTATAAGTCACAGAAAACCAATTTTAATTTGGGCTTAAATAATACAAGGAATGTATTCTCTTTCTTAACTTCATAGCTCCAGGCATGGCCTTATCAGGGCTCTACCTTTGTTTCTCTTCAAATTTCTCTAAGTTTTCCTTCTTTGTGTAATGGTTTTATCCTCAGGCTGGCTTTCAGTGTTTTTCAGAGTATAGTTCTTCAACCCCTCTCATCAGAATCTCCTATTGAACAGAATTTGGGGGTATAAGGTAGGGAGAGTATGTCCAGGAATCTTACATTTTAACAATAGTCCAGGTAACCCTCAGGCACACTAAAGATTGGGAACGGTTGGATAGCCCTGAAAGAGGAAGGTTAAAAGGTAATCTATTCCCAATTTTTCAATCATGGCCTAGAATGATTACAGGGCTTTAATTAAATACTAGGTAGAGCACAAATCTGTTTATCTTTATTTCAAAGGCACTCAGAGAAATTGAAGTCTGAGACTCTATGATATTTAGCTCAGTTCTCTTTTGCCTGTTGTCTTCCCTTCAGATATTGACACATACACCACTGTCTTCACAGGGAAATCCATAGAGGGAGAAGCAGATGGAAAGTGAACTTGCAGAGAGTATTATTAGGATTTTTTTATTGCAGCAACAAAAACAGACTCAAGCTATATTATAAAAAGAAAAAAAAAGGAGTTCATTAGTTAGATATCAGGTGCTCACAGAATTGACAGAGACAGAGAAAGAAGCATGAGAGACCTGGAAGGTTAAGTATCCAAACCCCTACACAGGCCTGGCCACACCAAGGGTCTAGTCCAAAGCCTGCTCTGCAATGCAGATGACTTCCAGCTTTCCTGACTCCTTGCATTGGCTTAAGATTTAAAGTCCTGGGAGACAGTGTCTGATTGGTCAAATGGAAGTCACATGTCTGTTCTGTTGTATATGGGATGGAGAGTGAAATCTGGCATTTTGAGCTTCTGGGATAATAGCTAACTACCAACTCCTATCAAAATGGCAGGCAAAAGGGAAGCATCCGGAAAAGAAATAAGAAGTGGGACTACCTACAATTCAATAGTAATCAATCAAACAATCAATCAATCAGTAAAGAGGCAAAGGACTTGAATAGACATTTCTCCAAAGAAGACATACAAATGGCTACCAGGTACATGAGAAGGTGCTCAACATCACTAATCATCAGGGAAATGCAAATCAAAACCATTATGGGATTTCACCTCACATCAGTTCACATGGCTATTATCAAAAAAAAAAAAAAAGGAACAAGATAAGCGTTGGCAAGGATGTGGAGAAATTAGAATGCTTGTACAGTGTTGGTGGAAATGTAAAATGGTACAGCTCCTATGGAAAACAGTGTGGAAGGAGAGAGGTTCATCAAAAAATGTAAAATAGAATGACCATTTCATCCAGCAATTCCACTTCTGGGTATAGATCCAAAAGAATTAAAATCAAGATCGCAAAGAGATATATCTGCACTCCCATGTTCATTGCAATATTATTTACAATAGCTAAGATATGGAAACAATCCAAATGTCCATCAACAGATGAATGGATAAAAAAAAATATGGTATATACATACAGTGGAATATTATTCAGTCTTTACAAAGAAGGAAATCCTACCACTGGGGACAACTTGGATAAACCTGGAAGACATTATGCTAAGTGAATTAAGCCAGACTCAGAAAGATAAATACCACAAGATGCCACTCAAATGAATAGTCAAACTTATAGTTGAACTTATAAAAGCGAAGAGTAGAATGGTAGTTGCCAGGAGCTGGAAATAGGGGGTTGTTGTTCAATGGGTATAAAGTTTCAGTGATGCAAAATGAATAAATCTAGAGATCCGCTCTACAATATAGTGTGTATAGTTAGAACACGGTATTGTGCACTTAAAAATTTATTAAGAAGATACATCTCATTCTTACCACAAAAAAGGCGGGGGTAGAGGGGCAACACAAGGAAACTTTTGAAGGTAAAGGATGTGTTAATTGCTCTGGCTGTGGTGATAGTATCATGGGTGTATGCATGTCGATACTCATCAAATTGTATACATTACAGATTTTTGTTTATCAATTATATCTCAATAGAGTCTTTTTTTTAAAAAGTAGTGGGCCTAGATGCAGGGCAGCCAAATGGCCGATTGTCCACTACAAGGAGCTATGCCTGAAAACATTTTTCAAGGAGAACTGAGCCTGCCATCTGGAAAAGACCTCCCTGGATTTGAAAGGTAACATGATCTGGAAGCCAGACAGCTTACTACCAATGAGTCCCAAGAAGGAGCCCAGTTAAGTTCCAAATTCACATTCGTGTCATTTGTATGACATGCAGGGTCTCTGTTGAGCAGGCAAAACCTCTGCAGTTCAGGAAAGGTACAGTTGGTAGAAATGTTTGGATTGCACTTCCCTACAGTATTTATTTCTGGGATTCACATTTATTTCCAGTGAGTCTTAAAATCAGAACTAGGAAGTTTTCATAGAATCCTGGAAACTCCAATCTGTAAAAATCATTAGACATCAAATAGTACACTGGTTTAAATATGTTTGTGCTTCAGACGCCTTTCTTCAAAGCCTCGTATGCAAAGTAGATAAAAGTACTTTGGTTGAAATGGGGTACAGTCCTGAGCCATCTCTTCAGCTTCCCCCACTTCATCCACACCCTTCCTACCCCCCAAAAGCACCAGTGCAACAGTATGTTAGTCATCTATTTCTGCAATAAACCTGCACAATAAACCACTCCCAAAATGCAATGGTTTGTAACAAAGAGCATTTATGTTCTCTCCTACATTCCTGCAAAATGCATGGTGTCTTTCATGGATTAGGTGAAGGAAGGGTAGCTGTTAAAAGCTTAAGGGGGGCCAAGTAGGCCCTGCTGCCTTCATATAGATTGCAAATCCTTCCATTAATGATACCCTCCTTTGGTTCCTCTTCCACTACTCCTCTTTCAATCAAATTCTACAGATTTATAGACTGCCTACTCAGTGCTCAACCTTACCCTGGGTACTTGAGAAGAATTCAAACTATGGGGAGCATTTGACACTAAGCTACACTGAAGTATGAATGATTTATTGGATCTGTTCTCTGCATGACTGGTAGGACTTATAACTACAGAAAGCACAGATTCCAAGTGGATGGGGGCAGGAGGGCCCTATTGGGCAGAGATGCAGGACACAGGGTTGCTGAGGGCTGCCTCAGCCTATTTTATAAAGATCTTTATCTTACACTTTTTAAAAATGGATTTCCCAGGATCACTAACACAGAGTTGTATATTCAGTGCATGCTCAGTAAATACTCGATTAATTTGTTCATCCAATCAATATTCATGCACCTGTCATTTCCCAGGCAGTAGATACCTGTGAGCTGATTGATCTGTCTAGCAAAACAGCAACTCCAAGAGATCATCATCATTTTCCTTCACTCACTGCTTCCAAGAGGCATTGGAACCACAGATCCATTAGGATGGGTTATAGGGCCAGGCTCCATGAACTACTATTATACAAATACCAAGGATTTCCATTATTATCAATATTGCTATGGAGCAAAGACGAGGGACTTAAAATATGATCCTTACTTCAGGTTCCAGGAGGATGGAGACTGTATGACAAGGAAAGAATGCCAGAGCTATTTTTTGAACATGTGATCATTTACTATATCCTTAGGCACAATTGTAGATGCTGAGAATATAGCAGTGAACAAAATGAACATATATATTTCTTTTTTGTGTAGAAATTTTATTGGGGAACAGTGTGTTTTTCCAGGACTAATCAGCTCCAAGTCAAGTGGTTATTTTGGTCTAGTTGTGGAGGGCACGGCTCCACAGCCCATGTGGGAATCAAACCCTTGGTGTTATGAGCTTGTGCTCTAACCACCTGAGCTAACCAGCCACCCCCAAAATGAACATATTCTGTGTCCTCATGGAATTTACAATCTGGTGGATTGAGAGCTGAGGGCTATGCAGTGATTATAATTTGTTTGAGTCAATTTTTACAGAATGTTCTTTCTGTGCCAGGCCTGTGCCAGGGATACAAGGATTAAAAAACAAACAAAACAAACAACAATAACCCATTCTTGCTTGCAGAGTACTCACAGACACACAAACAAGCAGCTAGAATGGCGTGTTAAATTGCTGTCATCCAAGATTACTTGTAGAGCTACAGGGCACAGAAAGGGCTGCTATTATTCCCACTGGGAAAGAGGGCAGCCAGGGAAAGCCACAAGGCAATACTGACGTAAGCCAAGCTTGGAAGGACAGACTAGGGTTCACCAGGTGGATCTGCAAATGTTGGGTTAAGGCTTCATCCTTATGGTTAACACTGGACCATTCAAAATACATAGCTTCAGAAAACACTCAAACAGAAACAGAAACAACTGCAGCAAAATAGATTTAGGCTTAATTTGGCTCATTTATAAGCACAGTTATGTAAAAGTTAGTTTTCCCCTGATTTGTTAAAATATCCCCAGTGAGACCTTGTCATCTGTAATGTACCACTCTGCACATTAGGTGTTTGTTGACAAGTGTGGTTGAAACACAGACTGTTCTACATATTTCCCTATTTTAACTTTATCTCTCCTGGACATTGTTTACCAACCTGAACAGTGGCAAAGTGAAAGAAGAAAGAGAGAATGGGGTGTAGGGTAGAGGGGTAAGAGGGAGAGAGATTTGAAATAGAAGAGAAGGGAAAAAGGAAGGGAAAAGAGGAAAGGAAAAGAAAGGAAAGGAAAGGAAAAGAAAGGAAAGGAAAGGAAAAGAAAGGAAAGGAAGGGAAAAGAAAGGAAAGGAAAGGAGGAAGAAGGATGGAAGGTGGGAAGGAAGAAAGGGGGATAGGAAGACTAGAGATTGATTCTGGGGGCACATTCAATTGGAGGTTAGAATCCAGTGCAAAAGAGACACTAGTTCGAGAAAGGAGCAACGTGGCCCAGCACCAAATGAGGTGTAAGACAAGCGTATTAAAAGAGTCAAAAGAATAATAGCCAAAATAAGCTGATGAAGACATGAGAGGAATAAATCATAAAAAAAAGGTAACGGAGCAGCACCAGGCAGACTAGGCTTTTGCTCTACTTAATAGGATAAAGGGTAAAACGCATGCAAAATTTTACCCTAGAGCACACAATCACCTAAAAATAAGAATTGCTTCAGCAGAGGCAACATAGTTAAAAATTGGCAGTTTGCAGAGAAAAAAATTAAAATTTCCTATCCTGTGTGAAGTGAGCACACTGATACTGTCTCGCCAAAGTCAGCTGAGATTGTGTTCTGAGGGTTGTTGGTTTTAAAGGACAACCAAGGTCATGTCCAGCCCTTTTATTGAGCCTTTAGCCCACAGCAATTTCCTACTTTGATAGTGATTGCTATTTGTCACTAGCTCTGGTACCACTAAAAAAACCCAAAAACAACAAAAAACAAAACTTTTTTCAGCTCTTTTGCAAGAGAACAGTTGGAATTGGCTCCTAGGGAAGATGACAAAACCATCCTATTTCTGATGGTTATGACTGAGTCCTAGAAAGTTCCATTCCTTGAACTGTCTGGATCCCAGACAGCTGTACATGACTTGATTTTCAAAGAGAGCCCTGGGACCATCACTTCCCAGGGGATTTGCCTTTTAAGCTGCAGAGCGACAAGCATCAAATGATATCCATCCTGACATTGGGAGCCCGGGGAGAACTTTTACGTTTCACAGCTGAACCAAGCTTCACAATGCGCCAGGGAAGAAGGTTGAGTTAGAGCGAGGGTCTTCATATTGGAATACTAATGATGACCTTTAATGAAGCCTGACAGTACAATCTGTTTCGCATTGTTGCTTAAGTGCCAGCTCCCAGGCACACCCTGGCTTTCAAGGAAGGGATAGGCTGGGATAAATGGGCCCGGCTGGTGAGCAGGCCTGAGCACAGCTGATCTTTCAGCCAGGATTAAATTAATTAAAGTGATTCTCTCGGCCAAAGAATTAGTCTTTTTATCTGTCCTTACTGTATTGTTTATTAATCTCCAATGGAGGCTAATTGGTGTCTGAGCTTCTGGGGCCAAGGGATCTTGGAGTGATAGGGATAAAATTGTCCTCATTTGCAATGGGGAGAACAGGAAGGGTGGTTTTAGTTCTAGATGCGAACAAGAGCTTGTTAATTTAAGACCTTCATCAAAAGACGACAACAGCCCAAGGCAAGACCAGTAAGGCAAAATGAACCTAGATGGAGAAAGGTTTAGCTGTGCTGGCTTTGCCCCAGGTCAGTAATCAATAGAATTGTTGCTAAGAAACCTGCTACAAGCATGGCATTATGCCAGGGCATTACAGGGACACATTCATATGCCATGGTCCTTAAATAGGGTGCACTTTAGTGAATGAGATGCCTCAGTCCCAGGCCCCAGACGAACCTGGAGAAAACTTGAATACTCATCTAATTCAAACTCTCCTTTTAACAGATAAAAAGGAAATTGCAATTAATACTGAAAAAGTTTATCAAAGCTAGGGTATTTCTTAGAGTGCAAGAAAGGTCCCAGCCAGGCTTAGAACATTACAATGTCAGATGGGGGGGTCAAAGATAATAGGGTCTTTTCTTCTACTCAGCTTTCAGTTTTACTCGCAGGGCTGGGATGGACTTGGAAGGATGACCTATGAAACGGATCTTGGGCTGGGAAGATATGAGAGGAATACATGCACAAGGCATCTTGAGACAGCACAGCAAAGAAAAGAGAGAACCAAACTTCTGTTTGTATTAGTAAAGGCTTTCAGCTTGCAAGGGACAGAATTCCTATTGTCCTCGGCATACATGGCCACTTCAGGGAGGTGTATTCTAAGGGAATTCCTATGCTGAAGGCTATACTGCTTTAGCAGTTCCCTCCTCTTGGTTTGACTTTTGGCAGCTAGGGATTGCAAGAGAAGCTGATCAATTTTAAGACATTATTTTGCAAGCTTGGGACCTCTCTGGCTGCTGGTCTGTTAGTATTCTGTCAGCGACAGTGGACTAAGGTCCAAAGCCAGAAATATTGCTCATGATTCTTAAATGCAGACACCACCCTTGTGGTTTCTGTCTCTCAGCAATGGTCTTGCCACTCTATTTCCAATTCTGATCATTAGGTGGCACCTTGGCCTCTGCTAAGCAAAATAATTGCCCGAGTTGGGAAACAGTTGTCCTCTTGCCTCCAGCTACATTGCAGTAGATGTCTGTCTACAACAGAGCCAGGTAGGGCGTGCATTGCAGTAGGTGTTTGGAGAAATAGAGAGGGTCAGGCTTCCCTGGACCACGCTTATACCCAGATCCCAAAATTATTTTCTATTCTGTATCCTGTTTCTTCCCTTCATTTGTACTATCTATAGAGTTGATAAAAGAGCCAGCTTTCTCCGCTCAGGCAGAAATAGCCATCTTGTATTGCTGGCCACAGCAGAAAGACCATCTCAATAACGCCCCTTAGTTGCTAGTGCTCACCTGGTGGATGTCCGGAACTCACAAGGGCTCAGCCCTGTAGTGTCCACGTCAACCATGCTAGTGTTGGGGAAAGGATGTCCTTTCATTGCTGTTGCTCACCTAGTCTAAGATGGGGAGAATCCCAAGAGCTTCACCCAACAGGGGTCACTTCCACTGCTGCCACTGACAGGGAGTGTCAGCCTGCTGTTTCTTTGCTGGCTTTCATCTGGAGTAGGCTAGGGAAACCTAGAAGACCTCTATCCTACAGGATTCTGCCTTCCAAGTCCTCTGGTTAGAAAGCATGAGCTTCTCTCAAAGCCTTTCTGTCTGTACCCACCTGTAGTTCTAGGTTTCAGGTTGCCCTAGAGTCCGAGACAGGATATCTAGGAGGGTAAAAGAAAAGCAACCCAGGAGGTTCACTGCTGGCTTATCCCGCAAGTACTGGGCTCCCTACCCAGCTTCCCTGCTCCTGTTTCCCTCCCAGAGTCACCTGATAGTTGCTTTATACATTCTAGCCAGGGATTTTAGTTGTAGTCACTAGAAGTGGTAGGGTGTATATAGTATGGTTATTGCATCTTGACCAAAACCAGAACCCTTCTGTGTCTTTTTAACATATCTCCATTATTCTTTGAACACACCTTGCTTTCTGATTCAACAAAATGTTCCAGGCTCATCTTCTATTTTCCTTGCCCCAGCCCTTGAGTCAGTCATTTCTCACAGGAGTTCTGGTTCCTTTTAGTAAAGAATGGTATTTAGGAGCCAAAATCTGGGCACCAGATTGCTATTTGCTATTGCTACTGCTTTTTGGGTTCTGCTTCTTGCATGTCCTTTCACTGCTCTCAGGGCCTTTTAGTGATCACACCTGAAAAGAAGCAGCCATAATGCCACTGATAATAATACTACTTGGCTATTTAAATTTAAGTTTAAAATAAAATAAATAAAATTAAAAACTCAATACCTCAGCTGCACTAGCCACATTTCAAGTGCTCACTAACCACATGTGGCTAGTGGTGACCATATTGGACATGGCAGATGTAGAACATTTCTATCATTGCAGTGCTGATCTAGATAATTTCAGGGGCAAAAAATAAGTCTGCATTATCTACGTTACTTTGCTTGTGAAAAGAAAGCATAAAGACTATATCAAATTTTCTTAATATCTATTTATGAAATTAAATATACAACATCACCCATCACAAGCATTCATACAATCAGGATGTGCTTTAGAGCAAAAAAGATGATCAAGGCCTTGAAACGATCAAATTGCTTTCCATGCTAGCACTTTATCTATGGAACTCAGTTTCAGCTCTCAGAGAAGACCAGAGATTATAACTCAGAAACTTCTCAGGAATTCAGTGCAAGATATATTACCAACTAAAATGAGAAATTCTTTATTTTCATTCCCCATGAACCTGTGAGGGAGGGAAGGATCCTAAGTAAACACCCTGTTGACCATGGAAGGCATATCCTAGTAGTGCAATGCACGATGTCCTTCCTCTTTAGACGACCTTAGTGTGGAGAACTGGTGAAGAAGCTGACACAGTTCTCACCTGTTTAGCAGTCCTACTAAAGTGTCATAAGTCCTGGCCTGCTGGCAGTAATTGGCTACAGAAAAAGACAGAGAAAATAAAAAAGATCTCAAAATTGTGTCATAGAATAGAAGATGAGAAAAATATGCCAAGCATGATATATATAGGACCATGATGGAGGCCCTATAGAGATGATATAGATATATAGATAGAGATATAGGTGATATAGATATTATTATATAGATATATATAATATTATTATAGTGACACAATTAAATGAGATGATACACATACAGAGTTTAGTATAAGACTCGGCACAATTAGTAAGCCCCAGTTACATTTTAGTGATTCTCTTGATTTTTTTTTTAATGGAAGTTTAGTTTCTGGTTGTAAACATATTTTTCTTATTCCCTCCTCTCCTATGCTGACTAATAGTGATTCCACAACTATATGGCAGCCCTTTGGTAAACATTGTGCATATATTATCTCATTTAAGCCTCAAAACAACCCAATGAGGTAGGTACCATTATTATTCCAAGCTCCAGGAAAATTAAATAACTTGCCTAAGATCACAGAGTTTATAAGTAGAGGAGAAATGTCATGCATGGAGTCTGGCTCTAGAGCTAGGACTCTAAATCCCTGTATAAGAAATTCCAAAACAAGTTACAAAATACTTTCACACCAATTTATTGTGTGAAGAGTTTCAGAAAACATTGATCCTAAACTATGAAACCTTATACATCATAAGGCACATACCTAGCACTCTAATCCCTAGTGAAAAAAGAGGCAAGACAGGGGACATAAATTCAGAACAATGGTGATGATGAAGACAGCAAACACATATAGCCCTTACTTTGGATCAGACACTGTTCCAAGTACTTTATATATTGTACTAACTCACTCATTCAATTTTCACAATAATCCTATGAGGTAAGTATTATTATTATACCCATTTTTCAAAAGAGGAAGTGAGGCAGTGAGGTTTAGTGACTCACAAAACACTACTATGCCCAACTGGTAAGTTTTGAATCTGAGATCTGAACTCAGACAGTCTAATTTCAGCACCCCTGCCCATCATACTGCATTGTCCCAAATGCTGCTATCACATAGCTGGTAATGTCTGTTACTGAAGAATTGATCCTGCCACACAACTACCACTGCCACAAGAAACTTAAAATTCCTGAAAATTGAAGCTACAAAGTCTTTAGCCTAATGGTAAGAGAAACATAATTGAAAATTTAAAACAGTAAATCCAATTGTTATGGGTATTCAATTCCCATAGGCTACTGGAATTTTTATTCTCCACAGCTCCACTCACATTTCCTTATTACTATTTCTTTATCATTCTCATAAATGCACAAATACACATACCTCCTTTAGGAAAACTTGACCATTCTTCTTGCCTCTCTGACTTTTTCTGACTCTTCACACTTGAGACTTGTAGCTTCTTGAGCTGCAATATGCCTGAAACAAAAGAGGAGACCAGTTGAAAAACATGAGTGAATTTTTCTTAGAGAATCTCCTCCTTCCATCACATGGTTGTTGTGAAGATCAAAGGGAGAATGTCCATGATCTCGATCTCGTCTGAAAATCCTGAAGACCTTCAGAAATGTGAGAGATCTTATTGTCACCATACTAAAAACAAAACCCCAAGCTCTTTTCTCAAAACAATTGCCCCAATCACAAAATCAGTGGGAAGGAGGCGGGACTGTGGCTCACAGTCTTTCTTTTTATTGTCAGACTTTAGAGTTTTCATTGTTTTTTTTTCGATATTGTTAATAATTATTTCACTGGGGTTGTAAAAGACTTACACAAGTTCATGAAAACTGTGCAGTAAGATTCATTTAGGAATTGGTCAACAGATGACACTTTTTTTTTTTTCAGGGAAATTTGCATCGGTTTTTACATTCATTGAATTTACTGCTGAACACTGACTCAGTTCCTCAGAGAAATCTTTGTGTTGTACTTCGGATCAAGAGTATTTCTTTCTGTCAATGCTGAGCAAATTCTGCCTAAATTCTGCCTAAAATTGAGCACACAAAAAAAGTGAGTTGGTAAAAAGATGGTAAGATGATCCTTTGGATATGATGGCATCAGTTGAACTAACTTGCTCTGTGGCCTGAGGAAAGCCATCCAATAGACCTCAGTTTTCCTAGCTACCAAATGGGGAAGGTGGACTACAATTTTGTGATTCCTTCAGATGCTAATATTTTATGATTCTGAGATTCTTCTCTTGCAAGGTGCTCAAAAGATTAAATGTAGTGCACATGGGCCTTAACAATGAATAAACTTTTATGCTCCAGAAGGAAATGTGAGACCTCATTCTAATAAAAAATATGAACCTCTCACTGTATAGTTAACAGAATATTTTCAGATTTAATATTATTTTATTTGACCCCTACCATAAACCTTTGAAGTAGCAATTTTTATTCCATTTCAGTTCCATGATGAAACTGAAACTCGGAATGAGTAGGAAATGTCTCTGCCCAAATTCCACATTTAGTGAATGGTGAGTCCTGGACTTAAACTGTTTGTGCTTGCTTGCTAATAAATGTTCATATATGCAGCAGAATTGAGTCAGAGTCTTGCTTTTATTACAGCCCTGCAGTGATACTGTAGGGAAGTGGATAACTTCACCTATCTAAAACTTTTAAGAGGTTAAAATTATTTACCAATATGACCCTAAGAGTGATGCATGACTACATTGGCTTAGAGAAGTCCACAGTACATACAGATACACACACACATTTGCAAAAGTTTAAAAAAGTAAAAATATACCATACCATATTTATTTCTCTCTCTCTCTCTCTCTCTGTCTTTTCTTTTTTCTTTTTATTTAACAAATGTATATGGTCCATCTGGGTTTAGAGATAAAGATATAACTTAGTTTGTATAGAGGGTGAAAAATACTCTATAGAATACATATACTGATTTATTTTACCATTTACCATGTAATAGTTCCAGTTTTATTTTATTTTTGTTTTTATAAGCATTGCTATCATAAGAACCCTGAACTTAGAAACTCATTACTGATGTTTTTGTTTCGATGGAATGTTTTTTGTTTTTTTTTGAGGGCAGTGTCACTGGCCCTCATATGTGGGATCCGAACTGGGACCGCTGGCGTCCCAAGACAGCGCTTAACCACCGTGCCACTCAGCCAGCCCCCACATCTTATATTTTAAGTTCTCAAATGCATTAGATCTCTTTTAGGATTTTCTATTGGCTCCAATGCTTTCTTTTTCTTTTATTTTTCTATGCTCTTAACAACCTATACTATGAGAACAATAGAGTATGGTAAGTCTTACTTTCCTTGGTTATTTATTGTTTTTTAATAAAAATTAATTAATCAAGTAAAAAAGCAAGTTATTTAAATTTAAAAAGCTTATTATTCAGATGAAAAAGCAAATGGAAACAGGCACTAAATCAGTTTTACTGAACTAAGTAACATTGAAAACCTTCTTTCATTCCCTCAACTTCAGTTTGTTCATCTGTAAAATGGACATTATAACTGCCACCTACTTCACAAGTTTATTGGAAGGAGCTAAGGAGATTAGACATAGAGAATAACTTGTAAATTCTAAAGGGTGTTACAAACTTCAGTTATTATTATTCACGTGTTATAACATGTGGGACACCTATTTCTTTATGGAATACGCCTGAATATGTAAGCATGATGACATTTTATAAAGTGTCATGAGCCTGTTCTTGTTTCCCCCACTCAGAATAGAGGAATGGTCGACAAGGCATTAAACCCACATGTGTCTTCAAAGCCCTGGCCAACTGATTGGGAGGAACTATAGAAAACAAATGGTGATGATGCACAATGCAGTGTGGAAAAGCTGCCTCCTCAAATCCTCAGGTTAAATAGACTTAAGCATCCCACTTTGTGGCCTCGCCTGGGGATGATTCTAAGAGGATCATTCCCCCAGGGCAGGCTGGGTAAAGGGTGAAAGGTTAACAGGCCAATCCCAAGATAAGGTGTTGGTCCAAATTAGGTGTTTAGAACATTTGCTGAAGGACTTAGTCTGCTGAGTTTTTATTTCCACCAAGCAAAAGTATTTAGAGAACAAAACAAAAACAAAAACAAAAAAAAGACTTGTGTGTGAAAGAATTCAAGAAATTTAGTTAGGTCCTATCTTCCCTAAAGGAACCCAAAGGGTCAGAAATTTCCCCTTATGTTAAGGAGACATTACAGATTAAAACAAAACAAAACAAAACAAACATGAAGGCTTGTTTTGTGTTCTGAGAACCAATATCATATTGGTATGATGCCCTAGTTCAATAACTTTCATTTGGAATTACTCTTCCACGAGACCAAGATGAACTGCCAGGAAGTACATATAGTTGCCCGGCACTCTGGCATCTAAATACTTCCAATATCTGGTTTATTTTTTAGGGCAATGAATTCTCCAGTGAAATCTAGTCTTGAGGCAAAGGCAGGAAGAAGACAATTTTAGAGTCTGAGGAAATAAGTATAGTTGGACACTTGCCCTCACCCCCTAACCTCACATGCTCCAAGGCCAAAAATTTTTCTTCAGTCGTCCAGCAAAGTACTTAAGCACTGGCTTTGGCTCTGTTGTTATCCAAAGATGGAATTCTGTAGCAATGAGATCATGGACCTGGAAAATGGCATTTTTGAAAGGAGAAAAAGCATTTCTTTAGGCATTTGTACAACATACTCTGAAAAGGCCTCTGGTCAATTTAAGCTGGTACCAGAAATCTCATATCACCTTTCTGAATTCTAAAGATGTTAGCATAGATAGAATGCAAAGGATCACATTAGCAAATCCATATAAAATTGGCACCAATTACATAAGAGTTTATCTTGATTTTGCAAGGACAGGCCAGAAATTTTGAAAAACCAAAGCTATTTATTGTACATGAAACTAACTCCAGAAGCTATGAACTATAAAATTTAGAAACTTAAGTGTGTGGAACCAGATACAAAGTAAATTAGGGGTGGGATGGCAGCAGTTATTCAATTTACAGAAGGAATTGCAAATAGAATTCTTTTGGATAGCAAGATGCCTTAATGAGTTTAGCTGATATGGTATACAGAAAACAAAATCATGGGTCACATCTTCTATATAAGATAAAATAAAATGCCACAAAAGCAACCAGGAGCCTAAAACCCCATTCCTTAGCAACATGAGATTTTTTTCATCTGAGACCTGAATAAGCATCAGTTGTTCTTTCAAGTAAAAGGGACATTTCATGAAAAAGCATCCAGTTCAGCTCAGCACTTGAACAATCACAGTGTTTCACCTTGAGGTAATCATGGTGGTTGGTAGGAAGAAGTGCTTTATATGTACTTCCCAGGTCATCGCACAGAATATTGAAAAGGTTGTATTCAAGGGTCAAGAGCTAATAAAATGACTAATTTCTACTGACTCATCAAGGAAATTCTTAAGAGAGACTGGAACTTTTTGTTTTCCTGGAAGTATGGTGGTGAAGAACATAAAGATTATACTAGCATGTCATACCTTCATTTGTGCCAAGCCTCCAGTTTTACCACCATTGCTTTTGCACCCTCAGGGCACATGTCAACATAGTGAAAAAAGGCAAATAGCATCTTAGTGCAAAATGAAAATATTGGGCTGTCGGAAAAGTCATGATGCATTTTTGCAACGAAAAACATAGAAAGAATACGTCATGACTTTTCCAACAACCCAATAGTTTGGAGTTCACAGACCCTCTTGGAGAACTACTGAGCCAGGCTGTGTAACATAAGGACAAGGCCTGTGTCCAGTGGTGTGCTAGGGCCAGCTTGTACTGGCTTGCAAGAGCTAATTGTTGACTTTTCAGGAATTTTTGCAAGGTAGTTGACGTTACACTGGCTGTTTGATACCAGCCATGATGGGCGTGCTTGCTCCACAGAAATAGGCAGACAGTATAAATCAGGGTCTTCTTTGTTTCTTCCAAAGAGCCAATTGTTAAATATCTACCAAAACACCACAATCTATGTCCCTACTTCTTTGTGAATCAGCATGCCCCACTGTGCCTGGCACATAAAGGGTTTTTTTTTTAATTTGTTAAATAAATAATAGTAAATAAATAAGTCTGCTAATGCTTGCCTCCAGGTTAACTGTTTATTCAGCTCCATAATTCCTTTTCTGAAACACTTGAGCCAGATATGTTTCAGGATTCAGATTTAAAAAGACAAACAATAAAAAACTCAGCTGTTTGATGCCCAGCCCGAGCTGAGCTGCCACTGAGCTGCCAACAGGTAGGGTGGCTCAGCTAAAATAAATAAATAAATAAATAAATAAATAAATAAATAAATAAATAAATAAATAAATAAAATAAAAAACCTGAGAATGATATCAAACATTTAACACACATTACATAAAACCCTCAGCAGTGTCTATGGCAGCACCTCAATGGGACAGAAAGGTTGTAAGGAGCCTCACATCACTTCATGCCAGATTTTGCTGCCAAATGAATTATACCAAAAAAAAACCTCTTCGGTTTTCCGAGTTTTAGGGATTTCAAAATTGCAGAAAAGGAGTATTGACCTCTATGAGGCTTTGAGCTGGCAAAGCTGGGAATCTGACCTCACCAAGGAAACTGCCCAGGTGCAGCCAGTCAGACTTGGACACCTCTCCAGGTAGGCTGTACAAGGTTCATCCTGTAGGTGGGACATCAGGTAATTGTCTTGGCCACACAGACAATAAACAAACAAAATGAAGGGCCAGGTGCCGTTCCCAGAGAATACTGGGCTGATGGAGCCAAGAAACGCTGAAGCAACAGTGAGTAATGCTGAATAAAATTCCCTCTCACTGCTCCACAGCAGTTTCTCAGGCCCTTCCCCGTGGGGAACGGAGAAAGCCCTTCTCATGTTGCTGTGTATGCCTAAACACCCAATAGCTGGATTTATTAACTTCATATCTTTAGTGAGGACTTCATGTCAGACCTACCACAGGCCTAAAGATGGCTCCTGCTGGGCCCCCAGGATGAGGACAAATGGTGGGGCTAAGAGTGCAAGCACAGCATGAATAGCCCTAAATTAGGCTGGGCGTAATAACGCGTTTACTAACACCTGTATTAGTCCTCTATCACTAGGGGTGAACTGCTGTCGGACAAGCCATAATCCCATAAGCTTTTCATTTGCATATCCCTCATTAGCTGATTAAAACTTGAAGAAGGCAGGTTCCTGCAGCTGCTAGTCCCATTCCTTCACATCGCCTGCCTGGGTGGTTTTGGTAATGAAGTCATGTGGGTGGATGTGAGGTTTATATGTATGGAAGGGATTAAGAGTATTAGAATTTGTGTGAGCTGATGTTGCCATATTCTCTCTCCTGGAGCCCAGTAATTGGATGGGAGGAGAAATGGCAGACCCATTAGTTTTGTCTGTTTACTCAGGAGCAGGGTGCTAGAGATTCAATTTTGCTTTCTTTGGCTCCCTCGCCTTTGTGAAGCAGGCCTGCTTTGTCTCCTCTGGCCCTGAGCACCTCCAAACACCAGCCCCGCTAAGGCGATTCAGCCACAAAGGAGAGACATTGGTGACTAGAGGTCCGGGGAAGAAGAAAACGCAGCCCCAACTCAAGTACTACTTGAAGGCAGCCCCATCCCGCCTAGTCCAATCCGGGGATACAGAGCAAGAGATAATTGAAATTTATCAACACTTCTAGGGCCTTTTTTTTTTTTGATTATTTTATTAGTTCTCCACATTTGGGATTAACAATCCTCAACATCAAACGCACCGCAGCCTCCTTACTTGGGAAATGAATGGTTAGACATGTCGGAGGCATCACAAAGCAATTGTATTTGCCGGGTTTGCATAATTTTAATAGGCGAAAAGTAACACGAGGAAAAAAATCCATTTCCTGTGCTGTTTGTACAGCTGGAGACAGAGCTCCTTGGGCTTGATGATGTAAGAGATGAGCCATTGTCTCGCCCCTCACCCCGACAATGCGGTCCCACTAATGTTGTTAACAAAACCGGACTGGGTAATTCTGAAAACTTTGAAGCTGAACATTGTTTCCAAAGTGTATGGGGCGCCACGGCGAGAACGATGTTTATTCATCAGCAGGGCTGGGGTCTGCAAAACCGGGGATGAGGACTTGCCCCAGCAGAGTGAAGATGAGAAATGCGGACAGATCACAAGGCCAGAATTTGGAGCCAGAGGATATTGTTGGGGGAAAGGTGGGTTTGGGAATTTTCTTGGTCGTTGTTAAAAATATTGGAGAAGTAAAGGAGGTTATTTCAACTCAGATTCTGTGAAAGTTATTTTATATTTTCCGTTTTCTTTATTAAAAGCCACAGACCCTACCCCCACCCCCAAAACCTGATGTGAAATTTACTGTGCAAGTAGTTTTATCGCTTACTGAAATATTCCATTTTAATTGGGTTTATGTTTTTAAATGTCTTTAATGAAGGAACAAATTAAAACATACCCCCAAAATGCAAGTCTGAATGTCTGAGTTAGGTCATTTGCAGGTTTTTCAGTGGAATCTTTTAGCGAGATTAAGGGATTCAAATGAGACGCCCTAGGCAATAGCAGAGAAATGCAATACCAGTTGTTACAAAAGGATTCCCACAGTCCAAATCAAATCAGTAAAAACAATATGAACAAAAAAACTAGCAAGCCAGAAAACCAAATGAATAAATAAAAACTCCATACAATAACCATCCTATTGGCACCTTTATGTCTTACCCATCAGTGAAACAAAATGTTTCCATTTCTATGTCTCGCTGCCTTTATTATTTTAATCATTTTTTTCCACTCCTGGTAACACTGTTAGTAAAAGCAATAGGATCCTGGGCTCAATGCTCAATTCAGCTAACATGCTGGAGCCCCTACTCTCTGCTGTGTTTAAGTTAGGGTTAGAAGGAGGTTCACCAAACAAAGCATGCATGATTTGAACCACAACACAGCATTGCTAGTGGGGATTACAGGAAATCTGGTTAGAAAGATAGTGAGAAGATAATATATAATTATTTTATATAATCATTTTATATAATGATTCTTGAAGCCAGAGACCCATTGACTTGCAAGAGTAGACTGAAACTTATAGATCCTCAAATCCAATGATGCAACCAAAACGTGAAGTCCTCTCTTAGCAAAAATTCAATATACCCCCTTATGTGTTCCATGCATTTTTGACCTCTCCTGTTCTTAAATTTTCATAATCCTGATCTACAAGTTGATCTCCTAGCCACTTTACATTCCTCTCAAGCTTATCTTTGCATAATATATTCTTCATGGGGAAGGAAGGCATGTAACATTTTTGAGCACCTGTTTACCATATAGCAGGTGCCAAACATGCAGTTTCCTGTTAAATGGACATTATTATTCTAATTTATATATAATGAAACTGAGGCTCAGGGAGACCAAGCAGCCTACTCAAAGACACAGCCTCTAAGCACACCAGCCACCCTGGTCTGCTCGCTCTCTTGCCACATAACAAACCACTCCAAAGTACTTGGTTTAAAATGACCACTATTTTATTACTTCTCATAATTCTGTGGTTTGGCTGGAGGTGTTGCTGGTCTGGGCAGGTATGGCTGGAGCTGGATGGCCTCACTCACAGGTCTGGGCTTCAGCTGGGATGGCTAGGGCAACTGGTCCTTCCTCTACAACTATCCTTAAGAAGGTTAATGCAGACTTGTACATGTGATGGCAGCCTTTCAAGAGAGTGAGAGCAGAAGCTGCAAGGCCTACTGAATCTAGGCTCAGAACTCGTAGTAACTTCTCTGCATTCTATTGACCAAAGCAAGTCACAAGGTGAGCCAAGGAGCAAAGGTGGGAAACTAGAGTCTGCCTCCTCCTGGGAGGAGCCATAAAGGAGGTTTGGCCACTTGCAATTGAACACCTGACTTGTTGTCTATGCTCTTAACTCTGGAGCCAGAGAGTCTATGTTCTGACCTTGGCTTTGCTAACTAGCAAAGTTAGGTGTTAGCTATGATGCCTTGGAAAGTTGACCAACCTCTTCCTGCCTGTTTTCCCACCTGTACAATAAAGATAATAACGGGACCCTCCTCAAAGGGTGGTTATGAGGATTAAGTGAGTACATATAAAAGGCACTTAGAATATGGCCTGTTACAGAGTCTGCACAATACATAAGTATTAGTGATTATTATGTTGTTTTTGTTGTTGTTAACGGAGCTATTGCTCTACCTACGTCAATATTTATTGATGGTTAGTATGTGCTAAGACCTGGGGACATAAAACAAAGCAATTGGGTGGGAAAGATTGAATATTTACCGCCTATTTATGTAGACTTCATGCTAGGTGCTTCACATGGAGTATTTCATTTAATTGTTACAAGAATCCAGTAGGATAGGTGTTATTCTTGGTTACAAGTAAACTAAGGTGAATTAGACATGGTCTCTTTCTTCAAACCACTCATATTCTAGTTGGGAAACAGTACCAAAAAATAACATCTATTTGGTAATAACACACTCATGTGCATTATTAACTCACTCGAACCCAATAGCATTTTTGTCATCCCTATTAAGCCACTGAAGACACTGGTGTGCAGAGAAATTAAGTATCAGAGAGGTAAAGCTAGTGTGAAGAGTCTAGATTAGGACAGTGTCTTCAGCCACTTTGCAATAAGCTTTTCCATGATGCTCCAGTGTCTCACTTAAATATTTAAGTCAGCAAGTGTCATGTGAAGAGGAAAAACATCTCCAGAAATTGCTCAGAAAAACTTGGGCTACATAAAGGCAGAACAGCCAAAAGACGCAAAAGATGACTGCCCCCGTACATTCCATACCGTGTTACAACATTTCCAGTTGTTTGCTGAAATCATTTTTGGATATGGTATGCCTATTAAGCAGATATGGCGACACTAATGTACCATGGCCTTCTCAGGACCAGAGTTATAGAGCCCAGTTCATAACAGGAAACAGTTCCACAGCTGGCTTGGTTTGTTTAATAATAAGCTCATGGATGCAAAACATTAATCTGAGAGTAGGATGACCACTATTAGGACAGCTTTAGAAAACTGGGGATCTTCCACGTACTTTAGGATTGCCACAGCTCCCAGTCAAGACTAGATAGATTGGCACATATGACTCCCTTCACACATTGGAGAGGGCCTATACAAGCCATCAAAAAAGAGCAGGTATTGCAGTCAGACAGACTTGTATTTTGATCCTGGTGACACTGCCATGCCCCAGGCATGTCTTTCACTCTGTGACTCTTAGTTTTCTCACCAGTAATAAGAATACCTTTGGAGGACAGTTGTGCGAACTGTGTGAGGTCCTGCATATAAAGTACTGAGCACGGTGCCTGGTCCATGGTTAACTCTTCCTATTGGTGAAAGATGAATTGATAGTACTGGAGTGAGGAACCCAGACATACCCAGATCTTGGTCTTCAATCACCCCTCCTTCTGAGGGAGCTAAACACATGAGGAACAAAAGCAGAATGGAAATCAAAGTCCTGTTTTGGCTTTAGCTGCTTGCACACGCTTGTCCTGCGTTCTGGAAAAGCTGGGCACCACAGGATTTTAGCTTGAGCAGTAGGCAGAGCTTTTGCACTCTCCTCCCAAATTTAAATCTCAAAATTGTCTACCCTCTGGTGGATGCACGGGCAAAGGAGTCCAAGAAAAGAGGAAGAAAAATTTGGCCAGATATGGAAAGAGAAAAAGAAAAAGGGAGGAGGAGAGGAAGCAGCAGCAGAAGGAGGAAAGGAGTGGGGAGAAGAAGAGACAGATGGTTAGGCCCCATCTTGATGTGCTGGGTCCTATGTGGATCTGCTCTTCACACAGAGGTAGGAGGAAATGGCAGGGGTTTATTAACACGTGACCCTGTCTATTGGTAACCATGACCTATTCAATGTTTTAGAGTCCTATTATTCAGATTAGCAATTCTTCTTCCCTTGACAGAGGTCAGGAAAGAAGGTGAGTGGAATTAGACTCAGCCCTGGGAGACAAGGCTGAAGACTCACCTACCCTACAGCACTCAATACACTGTAACTATAATTATTGTCATTGACATTGTTGCTGTTTTACATTTCCGTGATTGGGTGTCCTCACTATTAGGGTAAAAGAAATTAAAGAGTGAGGATAAAGGTTCCTTTCAGCTCTGAATTAATGATGATAATATTTCAGAAAAACTGTAAATAAAAACCTATAAATCAAAATTCATTGTTTTCTAATGATATATAGTGAGAGATAATGTGGCATAAAAATAGAGCACACAGAGAGAATCATACTTGGACATATTATTTAACCCCTGTGAGTCTTATTTTCTCTATACGTAAATAAGAACTAATGACAACTATCTCCCAAATTTGGGAGAATTTGGGAGAATTAATGAGAGAATGTAGGATGAATCCTTGTATGTGGTCAAGTTTCAAGAAATGGTAGTTTATTATTGTTTCTGACAATATGGCATAAGATTCTTTATTTTATCATCAATTCTGATCTTCATTATGCTAGTCAGTGCACTTCTATTTTTTCAGCTTGAAGTTTTATCATTCCTTAGCCACCACCTCCCACCACCATTCCATACTCCCAAGTGGAGCATTGTAATAAGTGCAGCATCAGATTCAGATCCAGGAAGAACTAGATTTGAATCTAGGCTTCGTAGTTTTATAGTTTTGTGACTTGGACAAATAATTGACTTCTCTGAACAGCATTCTTACTTAGATAATAATTCTATAGCAAAACGTCTAGTTCTTGACCCATGATCAGTTCTCTCCCTTTTTATCAGGGCATACAACTACTTAGTTAGAAGACTACATTTCCCAGCTTCTTTTGCAGCTAGTTATGGTCACATGACTAAATTTTGGGCCGTGAGATATAATAAGGAGTATTAAATGGCCCTTCTTTAATCTTTCAGATTTCTTGAAACAAAGGCATGATGGCTGGAACTCAACAAATTTCTTGGTCCCTGGAGATGACTGAAAAGAGAGCTGAAGAAGCCTAAATCCTAAGATAGTGGCTCCTTCTATATGAGTCCTGTAAAGACTACCTCTGAGTATCTCATGAATGATTAAAAATAATCTACCTTGTTTAAACTAGTCTAATTTTGAGTTTTCTGTCACTTGCAGCCAAACCTATATAAAGTAATAAATGTTAAAGTGCTTAGCATATTGGAGGCACCCAATAATTTGAGTTTCTTTTTCTCACCTTCCCATCAAGTTTATTCTTCTTACTATAGTCAGAGAGCCTGTATTAAATTCAAATATTAAACAAGAAATTCCACAGATGTGCTTACGGTATCCCCATTTCAGAATCATGGATGGAGTTATGATGAAGGTCAAATGAAATAATTCTGTAAAAGTACTTTTTACATTGTAAAACGATCTGAATGGAGGCATCAAGACCCTTCCCACTAAGGCCATAGCCTCTCTGATGAGCCCTGTTCTTCCTCTCTTCTCCTGCCCCTCTCAACCCCTTGTTCTTCCTACCTCATTTTCTAACTACACCAAACTGAACACTTCATATGCAAGTCTCAAACTTTTCTACTGAAGGCAGAGAAAAATAAGCGCAGACCCCAGGAATGAATATCTGGAGACAAAGCTTAAGCACCCTTATGGATAAGCCCAAAATTTCTTGGAAGTATTACATTTTATCTCAAAAAATTAATTTTAATATTCTTTCTCCTCTACTACATTCTCCTATTTACGTTAATAAAACTCTACTGTTCAAGTCATTCAACCTTGAATAGCCTATGGCTTTGAGAACTCCCCAGATCCAGATCTAGATCTGAGAAAGAAGCCCAAATATGTCACATCTCTGTGCTTTTTTTGTGCTGTTTCTTCTGCCAGAAATGCCTTTCCTTGAACTTGTACCTTCTAACCTCTACTGTAAAAGTGTTGTTGATTCCTTCAAGGAGACTTACTTTCTAGCATGTTGTACATCCCTACACTATAGTACTTAAGCGACTATTCCTAAACTGTTTTTGGGAGGTGGGGTACTGAGAGTGGGAGGGGCTGTGTCTTTCATTAGTCTACAGTACCCTTCAGGGGAATGACTGCAATTTTATACTATCGTCATTACTGTAACTACCATAACTCCATCCTCTTTAGGTCCTAGCACTGTGCAGAGTCCATTATAAATGCTCATTAAAGATCAGACAGTATGAATACGCGGAAATGTCCAAAAATTATATCAAAAGAAAGAGGCAGCTTTGTGGACCTTAACCTCAGATTTCACCCACATGCACTGTCTAGTTTGACGTGGGGCAAAGCCAGCAGGGACGTCCTCCATGGATGTGGCTTACTATACTCCTAAACTGGGCCCTGAATACTCCTACATGTATGGAAAGATAAAGGAACCACCTCCAACTCAAGTCAGCCAGTCAGGAAAATCCACTGCCAGTGTCCCAGCGGTCACCGAAATGTCATTACTATGAAGGTTGACGCTAAGCTCCACACACCCCACATTATCAAATGCCCGTTTGCTTCATGTTTTGTCTGGTTTGTCAGCACCATTTACTACTGAGCAGGTCCCTTATCTTTATTGATCACTTAATTTATCTTTTCTTAACTTCCCTTGCACCGTCTGGTGCCGTGTGTCCGTCTGTTGAGGCTGTCATGACTGGTTTGCTTGTGAAATAATAGGGGCAGCAGGTGGTGTGACTAAGTCGACCCTTTGCAGAATGGGGGACCATTCCCAGTCCCTGTCTCAACCTGCCAGTATGTCTACACCCTCCCAGCTGTTCCACATTAAAGCAGTCAACTGTGACTTTACAGTCCCGGGTTTTACACAACTGTTTTACAAACCAGGAAGAAGGTCTTTTGTCACAAATCCTTTGTCAGGAAGTAGAAAGGGGGGAGAGAGAGCCAGTTTGAGACTTGGTGCATTTTAATGACTATGCCGATAGATGCATACTCCTTTGCTTTGGTAAAGCGGGTATGGATGGGAGTGGGAGGCTGACTGGCAGGAGAGAGAGCAGGCTGACTCCTCACTCTTGGGATGATTTAATAAGAAGAGCAACTGCTCTTTCAACACTAGTTCCAGCTTCAAACAGACCCTCTCCTCCATGAAAGCCTTCATTCCTCTTGTAAAGTAAAAATAAGGGCAATTAGTTAGAGCCCTGTGTCCCGGGGTCAATACTCCTGGGGCAACTTTTATGCAGTTGAGAAAATAGCAAGAAAATTGTGCCTTTGGGACTCAAAAGCCAAGTGTGTTTATGATTAAAGGCTTGTAATCACATGTGAGAATAAATGAAACAAAGTGAAAAAAGGACAGGGTTTTGAGTCAGACAGATCCAGGCTCCAAAGTTAAGTGACTTTGACATAACTCACCCTTAACAATATGATTCATCAAAATGACTACATATTTCTTAAAATAGAACTCTTTGATATGATATTTACTCTATTAACCAGAAGCTGATTGATCAAAATCTTTAATTAAAATCCGCATATCTCAGTCTCCCTCCTCTCTCATTCTCTCTCCACACACACCCCTACATTTTGGTATAAGCAAAAAGGAAACGATTAAACTTAACATTGAGGAAAGAGTATGTAAGACTAAAAGTCAGGAAACCTTTCATTCTGTCTTGTTAATACTAAGAAGCTGGTTGTGTTTAGGAATATCACTTAAGCACTGTGAGCTTACTTAGTAATTGTATTAAATGTAGTTTATATCTAAGGTGTGTAAGTTGGGGAAGTGGATGGTGATTGGGGAGGATGAAAAGGAGAGTAGGACCATTGTCACTTTTCCTCCTAATTTATGTAGGCCTAAAGAATGCAAATTTCTACTTTCTTTTAGGTATTAAAACTGCACTGTTAGCCCTTCCTCCCATTGATTCCTCCCTAAGGTGTGAGAGGGCTGGAGTCTGATTCCTGGGAGCCACTTCTCTCTCCTGGGTGGTATAGGGTGCTAAAGGTTGCTGTTTCCACAGCCTGTCCTCTTTTTCAGGCTGGCTGACTGTGAGGTCAGAGGTAAGGTATTGTCCTGTCCTTCCAGCTCTCACCTCTTCATCCATGTGGTGAGAAAGCCTGGGTAGAACTCAGGTCCCATCTTCAAAAGTAGAGATACTCATATGTGACCTACTGACAAAAATGTTTATGACTGATCCATGATAACTAATGCAGACACTGTAATTAAGGATTTTAAAATCGGTCAATCCAACCTACACTAAATAAATTAATAAGCATGAAGCTTGTTTTTTCACTTTAAAAATTCTAAATATTGATGTAGCCAAGAGGAACATGTAAGCATTAAATGTTTATATTGAAAAACAAGTCAGTGCTTTAATCAAAAAGCTAAGATTCCATCTATGGAACTAAAGAAAATACTATCAAATTAAAACTAAATCAAGCAAAGGGAAGGACATAATAAACATAAGAGCAGGAATTAAAATTAAAAACAAAATAATACAGAAAACCAATGAAGTCAAAAGTGGTTCTTTGAAAAAGATCAATTGAATTGATAAATTTCTAGCCATGCTAATCAAAAAAAGAAGAGGAAGGCACAAATTAACAATATTAAGAATGAAAGAGAAGACATCAATATATGCCCTACAGAAATTAAAATGATAATAAGATAATATTGTTGTTGTTGGGGTTTTTTTTGTTTGTTTTTTTGAGGGCAGTATCACTGGCCCTCATATGTGGAACCCGAATCGGGGCTGCTGGCTTCCCAAGCCAGCGCTTAACCACCATGCCACTCGGCAGGCCCGATAATAAGATAATATTGTAAACATCTTTGTGCCAATAAATTTGATCGCTTGGGTGAAATGGACAAATTCCTTTAAAGACATAAGCTACTCGTGAAGAAATAGATGATTGGAATTGTCCTTCATTGATTAAAGCAATTCAATTTATCATCAAAATCTTACCCACAAATAATATTTCAGGCCTAGATGGATTCACTGGTGATTTCCACCAAATATTTAAGGAAAATATATGACAATTTTATACAAACTCATACAAAAAATAAGAGAAAACATTTCCTATGTGATTTTATGAGGCCAGCTTTACCCTGATAGCAAACCCAGAGGAAGTCATTATGGAAAAGAAAACAACCAGCTGATATCTCCCATGAACACTAACACAAAAATCTTAACACAATTTTATCATATGGAATCCATAAATATATAAAAGATTATATATCATGAGCAAATAGAGTATGTCTAAAAAATGCAAAATGCAAGGTTGAACATTTGAAAGTTAACTTAATCAATCAGGTCAATGGACTAAAACCAAAATATCCTATGATTATATCAATAGATGCAAAAAAGCATTTGACAAATCCAAAATCCATTCATGATAACATTTTCAACCAGTTAGAATAGAAGTGCACTTCCTCGACTTTCTAAAGGCCATCTCTAAAAAAACAAAACAAAACAAAAAACTATAGGTAACATTACAGGACATTTTTAAAAAGGCAAAACTACAGAAACAGGGTCAGGGTTGCCAGAGGCTAGCACAAGGTAACTTTTGGGGGGTAATTCAAATATTTTATGTCTTGATTGGTTAGTGGTTACATGACTACATATATAGCAAAACTCACTGAACTGTACATCTAAAAAAGGTGAATTTTACTCTGCAATTTATACCCCAACAAACCTAATTTATTGTTTAAAAGTGTTATGAATGATGCCTCTTATAAAAAGCTTTAGAACAAAGCCAATATACAGGTGAGTTAAGTCTACTTCTTAAGGAACAAGTATGCATATATATTTAACCTGTTCCAGAGAACAGAAAAACATGAAGAGTTTCCCAATGTTACATGAGAATACTCAAAATTAATAGCACAACTTCACAAAGATAGCAATTAAAGAAAACTCCGAGGATTGTGATTACAGATATAAATACATCACATGAAATATTAGCAAATCTATTTGAGCAAGCAATATTTAAAAAGAATAATGCACTATAGCCAAATAGGGTTTATTCCAAAATTTCAAAAATGTTTCAATGTAAGTAATCTATTGACAACTATTCCTAATTTTGAAAAAAAATTGATATACAAAAAGTAATAATGTAACTTAATATGCAACTAGAATAGAACATTATGAAATTATTAGCCAAACTCCTTCTAAATAATGAAATACCAGAAGAAGAAATGAAATACAATGTCATAAAAGTAGAGATAAAGTTATAATTATTACAGATTTTATAATTGTCTATTTGGAAAACTCAGCAAAAAAAATCCTGTCACATGCTACAATATGGATGAAATTTGAGAACATTTTACTAGTGAAATAAGCCAGCTACAGAACAACAAATACTGTCTGATTCTTACATGAGATATCCAAAGTAGTCAGACTCATAGAGAAATTAGTATATGGGTACCAGGGTCTAGGGGGAAGGAGTGGGGAGTTGTTCAGTGGGTACAGAGTTCCAGTTTTACAAGATGAAAAAGTTCTAGAGAGCTGTTGCACAACAATGTGCATAGAGTTAACACTGCTGTATGGTGCATTTAAAATGGATTCAGCGGCGGGGGGGGGGGGGCTGAGTGGCTCAGCGAGCTCTGATCAACAGGGTTGCCTGCCGGTTGGATTCCCCACCCAAGCTGAGCAGCCTCTGAGCTGCCAACAGGTGGCAGGATGGCTCAGCTGAAGAAAAAAAAAATGGATTAAGATAGAGCCGGCCAAATGGCTCCTTGGTTTAGAGCTAGTTTAGGACACCAGCTGGGGCCCCGGTTCAGATCTCACATGAGGGCCAATAACACTGCCCTCTACACTAAGATGGTGAACAACAGCTCGATCTGGAGCTGGGATGCCATGAGTTTTTGGTGACGGTATAGGCTACAGCCCCTGCTGCAGTGGGCTGCCTGAGGCTACCGTGAGTGGCCGGTAGCCAGCGTGATTGGCCAGCAGCCGGTGTTCAGCTGGTAAGAGCCGCCATGAGAAGCCGTCCAGTGGCCGGTGACCGATCTGCCTCATCTGGGAAGAGTGCAATGATAATACCAACATGGGCCAGGGAAACGACGTTCTCCACAACTAGACTGAAGAACAAAAGGACAGCAACTTGTCTGTTTCCCTTCCCCAGTTCCCCAATAAAATCTTAAAAAAAAAAAAAGATTAAGATAGTACATTTTATGCTTTGTGTTTTATGCTTTGTGTTTTTTTACCACAATGAAAACCACTACTGGGGGTGGCCAGTTGGCTCATTTGGTTAGAACACGGTGCTCATAATACCAAGGTTGCGGATTCGATTCCCACATGGGCCAGTGAGCTGCACCCTCCACAACTAGACTGAAAACAACGACTTGTCTTGAAACTGATGGGTCCTGGAAAAACACACTGTTCCCCAATAAAGTAAAACAAAACAAAACTACTGGAACTAATTAGAGTATCTGTCTATATTTTAATAATAATCTAAGACTAGAATGTTATAGAAAGTAGCAACCAGTTGGAAAATATAATGGAAAAACAGGTGCCAGTAGTAATGACAAGAACAACAATATAATACCTTGGATAAACCCAAACTTGCAGAATCTATTTAAAATAACCATAAAACGTCACTGAAGAACATTAACGAAAACTTGAATAAATGGTGAAACATAGCATGTTCTTAAGTGATGAGACCAATTATTATAAAGGTATGTAAACTCCTTTATACTTAATCTATAAGTATAATGAAATTTCAATAAAAATTCTAATTGGATATTTTAAAACTCAAATATAATTTTAGGTACATCGAGAATATTAAGGTCTGAGAACAGTGTAGAACATTTTGAGAAGTAATCAATGTTCAGGACACAGTGTTTGCTATGCTAGATGTTAGATAACAGAACATATTATAAAACCACAGAAATTAAAACAGTGCGGCACTGTGTACTTTCATTTTCAGAAAAGATAGAAAATTTTCTGAATTAAAAGGTCAGAACAACTCTCTGACATTGCTCTTAGCAATATTTTTTTCTGATATATCTTTTTGGACAAGGGAAACAAAAGAAAAAATAAACAAATGGGACTACATCAAATGAAAAGTTTTCGCACAGCAAAGGAAACCATCAACAAAATGAAAGCACAACCTACTAAATGGGAGAAGATATTCACCAGTGATATCTGATAAGGGGTTGATATCCAAAATTTGTAAATAACTCATGCACCTTAACATCAAAAAATTCCAAACAATGCAATTGAAAAATAGAGAGAGGGCCTGAATAGACATTTCTCCAAAGAGGACATACACATGGCCAATGTAAAAAGATTCAATGTCACTAATCATCAGAGAAATGCTAATTAAAACCACAACGAGGTATCACCTCACACCTGTCAGAATGACTATCATCAATAAATCAACAAACAATCATTGGCGAGGATGTGGAGAAAAGAGAACCTTGTGCACTGTTGGTGGGGTTGCAGATTGGTGCAGCCACTATGGAAAACAGGATGGAGGTTCCGCAAAAAATTGAAAATAGAACTACCTTATGATCCAGCAATTCCACTTCTGGGCACTTATTCAAAAAAATCCAAAACACTAATTCAAAAGGATATATGCAGCCCTATGTTCATTGCAGCATTATTTAGACTAGCCAAGATATGGAAGCAACCTAAATGCCCATCAATAGATGACTGGATGAAGAAGAAGGTGTACATACAGACAATGGAATATTACTTGGCCATAAAAAAGAATGAAATATTATATTTGCAACAACATGGATGGATTTAAAGGGTATTTTGCTAAATGAAATAAGTCATATTGCGAAAGACAAATACCATATGATCTCACTTATATGTGGAATCTAAGAACAAAATAAACTAACAAACAAAACAGAAGCAGATTAAAAAGTACAAATTGGTATATCTATATAACAGTCAGGGGGATGTAAAGTACAGCACAGGAAATATAGTAAATAATACTGTAATAACTATGGATGGTGCCAGGTAGATACTGTACTTATTGGGGAATCACTGTATAAATTGTATAAATGTCTAACCACTACTCCATACACCTGAAACAAATATAAAATAATATTGAATGTCAACTGTAATTGAAGAAAAAGATCAGAAACACACCTAAGTATATAATGAATTTAATAGGTGATAAAAGTGACTTTTCAAAATAGTGAAGAAAAGGTAGTCCATTACTCAAAAAATAGAGCTGGGGGCCGGCCGAGTGGCGCATTGGTTAAGCGCTGGTTTTGGGATGCCAGCGGCCCCGGTTCGGATCCCACATGAGGGCCAGTGACACTGCCCTCTACAGCTAACAACAGCTCCACCTGGAGCTGGGCTGTGCGAGCCCCAGTGATGGTGTGGGCTGCAGCCCCTGCTGCAGTGGGCTGCCATAGGCTACAGTCAGTGGCCCGCAGCCAGCGTGAGCGGCTGGCAGCCAAGCGTGAGCTGCCAATAGCCGCGGTGAGCGACATCCAGAGGCCAGCGACTGATCTGCCTCATCCGGGAAAAGCGCAATGACGATACCAACAGTGAAGCAACATCCTCCGCAACTAAACTGAAGAACAAAAAGACAGCAACTTGTCTGTTCCCCTTCCCCGATTCCCCAACACTGTTCCCCTCTGCCAATTCCCCAATAAAATCTTTAAAAAAAAAAAAATAGAGCTGGGACTACTGGCTCATCAATTGGGAAAAAATGTTTTACCTTAACTTCTTATGATATATCCAAATAAATTTCAGGTGCTTTAATTATTTAAGCCTAAAAGGTAAATATTCAAATAATCATAGAATGAAAAAGGACTTTATGCAGTTAAACACTGATGCAGATCTAGAAGGAAAGTTTGACAGATTAAAATACATAAAGTTAAAACTTCAATGAGAAAAAATTATAAACATCATTAAGAGACAAATGACAAGAGAAAACACACTTACAATATGGCTGATCACCAAAAGAAAAAGAAAAACTTACAAATGAATGAGAGGAATATTTAACTAAAAATTTAGGCCAAGGACATAACGAGGAATTCATAATATAATTCATAGAAATAGAAAATAAACATAAGAAAAACTATTCAAATTCACTAGTAATCAAATAAATGCAACTTAAAATTGGAGATTTTTTTAATTTTAAGAATATTACCCTCCTTGTTCATCTTTGTTAGGCTGAAGGTAGAAATAAATTTACACAGCTTTACCAGGGAACAATCTGACAACACTCACAAAAACCTCAGAAATATTTATATCTTTTGATCCAGAAATTTCCCTGCAGGGAACTACCATAAAGGGAACATTGCCCAAGTGTGAGATCTGCAAGGACATTCATTAGAGCTCTGTTTATAATTACGAAATTAGAAACAGCTGAAACGTCTTATGATAGGAATTTGGTTTTAAAAATTTATGAATGTATATACAATTGCACAATTGCATCCTTTGCAACCATTAAAATGATGTCATAAAAGAATATTTAACACCATAGAAAGATGTTCAAGTAGAGAAGCAGACGTAATATGATCCCATTTGGTAAATTAACAGAAAATATTATAAAGCAAAAAGAGTGGAGGTATACAGGTCAAAATGTTAATAGTGTCTTGTTTGGTTTTTTTGTATCTATATTATCTAAATTTTCTAAAGTGAACATTTTCATTTAAAAATGATCCAATTGGTTTTATATTGTTTATCTTGCCTGTCATTGTTATGTCATAGAGTATCTGTAATAATTATTTTCTTGTATATGTAATCCTGTAGATCAAGTTTGGGCCATATTCTTGCCATATTGTATTGTAATTATTTGGATAAATATCTATCTCTAGTAGACCATGATGTTCCTCAGGCTTACATACAGTTTCATAATTCTTTTTTTTTCTCGCCTATCATGTTTGCTTTAGTATATTAATGGAATGTAATTTTATATCTGTTGAATCTAATAAGCATTTTGATTAATGTTTTATATGTCTTGGCTTTCTTCATTTCATTTGTCTAGTAATTTATTCTTATTGCATTTACAAATGTATAGCTCTGTTATGAATTGGGAATAAGAAAAGGGAACACCGAGTCTTCAGCACAGATAGTTCTGGAAGCATTATTCTAAAGACAGATGTAGAGGTCTGTGTGTGTGTGTGTTCGTTGTTTCCCTTATAATTGGTTTGGGTAACTGTCCATCCTGGAGACCCAGTCTTCTCTTTGTAAGCAGTAACAATTCTATAAATTCCACTGGGTGTCAAGTACAAGAGTATTTTACAATACTACTGGCACTCACTGACTAATTCTCAACTTTTTCTGAAATTGGGGGTCGGGGGGGCAGGTATGACTGGCCACATCCAACCTCACTATGAAGATCCTTCCAGTTTTAAAATCCTAAGATTCTACCAGAGTTTTATTTAAAACAAACAGGTTGGTTTGTTGCCAGGGTCAACATCCAGAGAAGTCTCCTTACCCTAGTCCTTTTCGCCAATCCTGGACCCTTCCCTTCAGCTCAGCCAATGGTTACAGACACCTACTCTCACTGCACAGTCCCTCCTCAGTTCTATAATAGGGAAGATAAACAAGGTAGAGTCTGTGCTCTCAAAGGATGTACAGCTCATTTTATAATAAGAATTGCCCTTCAAAATGATGATCCCAAAGCCAGTAAGATCCAGAATTATCAGGAAACATTCAACTGTGTTTTCTTCCTTGGTAACATGGTGGTACCAGAAATGTGAGAAATGTTTTATACTTAAACAACAGTCCAAATAAATAGTTTTTTCCTTAGATTTCAGTGACTTCAGCATTAAATTTAGCCAAACACTAAATCCCTTAAGGTTTTTTATTCTTACTTTTTAAGGTTTTCACTGCCCATTTTGAACGGTTATCTAAAAAGGATGGAACCTCTATTCTCAAAGGGCCTGACCAATGTCTGCAAAATAGCCACAGGCAATTAGATGATTACCTTGATTTCTATATATCTCTGTTTTCAACGTTTGTCTTAATTTTCTTTGCTTAAATTTTTTTGTATTTACTAGCGTACGTATTTATAGGTTTTTCAGTTGAGATAATTAATAGACATAGCATTAATTTCCCCTGGTTTGTTGATATTTTCAAGGAGTAGAATGCAAGGTTTATATAATGTTCCTCGTTTCCAGGCTTTTTCTCTGCTGAAATGTGAAAGCCAAGACCTTAAGAGAGAATGATCTAAATGATTTTTATTTTCAAACGAATAGTCTAAAATTCAACCATTTATGAAGAACTTCTTTCCAGATTTTTTTTCTGGGAAAAATATCTGACATTTCTGATGAATCTACATACTACCATTTATTATAAAATAGGAGTTAGGTAATTTATCTTATTTCTTTTTGGATTAAACCAAATAACTGCCTCTGGTCCATAATTACTCAACCCTTTGTCTAATGACTTTATTTTTACCTCTCATTTTGTCTGTCTTGCAATTTTATTTAAATTACCTCAGAACTTATAGAAGTAAATAAACATACAGCACTCAAAAGTAAACTGATTAAGTTAAAAACAGCAGTTTAAGAATGGATTTTATTAGGTCCTTCCTCTCCTTTCACTACTATTTTGTTTAATTAGTTAGATATCGAGGTCTTTCAAGAGCCTAGGTTTATTTATTTTAATGAAATCCATGCAGTGATGTAATCAGGTAGAAATATTATTTTTAATTGTTTTCTTTTTCTTTTTTTTTCTTTTTTCTTTTTTTTGACGGCAGTGTCACTGGCCCTCATATGTGGGACCGAACCGGGGCCGCTGGCTTCCCAAGCCAGCGCTAAACCACCGCGCCACTCGGCCGGCCCCAGGTAGAAATATTTATTGAGGTAAAACTAGATATTATTTATTCTTTCTCTCCTAAGGAAATCAGATATGACACCTTAAGTTTCCAAAAAAAGATAAATTTATTTTATTTATTATTTATTTATTTATTTATTTATTTATTTATTTATTTATTTATTTTAGCTGAGCCATCCTGCCACCTGTTGGCAGCTCAATGGCAACTCAGTTCGGGCTGGCATCCAACCACCGTTGCTCAGAGCTCAGCTCGCACTCTTGAGCAAGCTCTTAACCAATTGAACCACTCAGCCGGCCCAAAGATAATATTTAAAAATAAAAATAAAAAATTTATTTTTTAAATAAAAATATTTAGGTAGTAGGTAATAGTATTCCCCAAGAAAATACTAGTATAAAAATTTGAAATTAATATTTAAGAACAAAAATTCAAAACAATATACAAAATATTTGGACAACATGGAAAATAAGCAACATGTTCTCTTAAAGACAGCATCCAAAATTTAACCTGTAACTAAAATCCAGGGTTCAGGTTTACTCCTGAAGACAAGTGTTCTCAAGAATGATCATCTCTCTAATATCTCTGATACCCTGCATCAGTAATAAGACAATGGGGGCAAGCAATTGAAATGCCTGCCATCACATTCTGGAAGCTGGACTTTCTCCAAACATCTTCAGTTAAAAATGCTCCAGGTGGTGTTATTTACTGTGGTCAGGCGATCAAATAGTGGGGTCTCTCACCTCAGGGACCCAGGGCATAAATTAGAGAGAAGGCACAAGTGAACGGAGTTTGGTGGTTGTTTGAGACCCTGATGGACATTTGTCTACCTCACAAAAGCCTCCGTACAATTGGGCTCAATTTGTCACAACTGACAGTTTGTGCTCTAAAGAGGCCCAGACCTGAAGTGGCACAGATGTTATGGTTTATCTCCTTTCTCAGACTGGACCACAAGAACAAAATTCACCCAGCAGAATTAATAATTCAAAGTAATCTGTACAACCCCAAATACTTTTTGGGTACCAAAAGTACATTTTTTTTTTTCCTTCTCTCTGATCTTGTTCCGATCCGTTTCCTTAGCATGAGAGAAGCAGCCCCTCAGCCGTTGCCAGACCCAACCAGCAGGAGACCTACAGGGACGTAGTCATTTCAGTAACCATTAGAAGAACTCTAAAAACTACAAGCGCAGAGAACATGCCCACTGAAATCTATGAGCCTGTGGAAGACAGGCCCCATTGCTGTATCTTGCCAAAGCACCCAACTTGGTTGATCTCACAATAGTCTGTCTCTCCACAAATATTCCATAGAATGACAGAGGAACTTGACATGTCACCTTAAATGTCCATAAGCCCATTTAAGTCAGCCTCCCTTACCCTAGTTTCAAAGAAAGCCCAATTTGTAATCAGACAGGTACAGCAGAGCCATGAGAAGGTACAACTGCAATTGATGCTTGTGGCAAAAGTCATCAAACTCCTGTGCTTTTTTGATTGTTCCCAGAAAAACGACTGAGGAAAACAAAAACTGTAAGGCACCTTGCAGTGAGTCCAGTTTCTTTATAATTGTCTTAAGAGTAATTGAATCTGTCCTTTAACAACTCACAAATTATCTCCTGACAACTTGAAATAATAGGCCTTTTTGTTAAAAGGAGAAAGCTTGTGGAGACCAAAGGTTAAACAGGTCTTTTCATCATGATAAATCACTGGTTGATGAGGTCGCTATTGTTGGGTATTATAACCATTCCCTTTAATGCCATTACCTCCTGGTTGTAAAGCTGACACTACTCATGGTCTGCATTCTTTGAACTTTTCCACAGTATGGACTGGCTTTTCTGAGCAGATGTTCCCTGGATATGATTGCAAAAGGGACTACAATCCTTAGACATGGAAAGAGATTCAGGAAAACTTATGGAATCCAGACAGTCCCAGCATTTGCAGAAGGCAAGTGAGAGGTAGCCGGAAAAACAAGAACATAAGCTTTGATTTTGTGATCATAACATCAATTTCCTGTAAGTACCTGAGGCGATACAATGTATCAAGTAGCACTGAAGAGTTTAATGAATGGCCATGAATTAGAAATAAGGTGATAAGTGTAATTAATATTTGGATTGCTTCTTACACATTACATAATATATATCATCTCACTTAATCCTTACAAAAACTCTGTTAAGTTCCATATATTATTACCACTTTTAGATGGGGAGACTGAAAACCTGTGGAGAAATAGTTTTCCTGGGTCCTGCAGATTTTAGATAATGAGGAAATGTTGTCTAAACCTCACGCTCTATCATAGTGCCATTGCCACCAGGAGAAGAAATTGGCCAGTTATACATCAGACTGTAGTATTAGTAGTCATTCCAGATATTTCTTTTACAAATGACAATTCCACTATAGAGTAATTCTTCATTTGCACTTAATGACTTAACAGAGAAAGACACTGTATCATTTCACAATGGAAAGATTTTAGAGATCAATTACATAGGGAACAGAGGCCCAGAGGCAGGCAATTTACAACACTTGAAACCAGATAACAGATGAATGATCATCAATGTCATATTTGCAGTAGCATTCTTAGGGCACAATGGCTTCTGGGGCACATTTGCAATTTTTAAATCATAAAAATCTCTCTCCCTTTATTTTTGTTGTTGTAGCATTACATGGATCACAAATGAAAACTTGAATTAATCCAGATATATAGCTAATATGAAATCAAATATGCACATTGCCTTCCTAATATACACAATTAGTATTATATGAACAGGACATCCAAGTATTTTGGCATCAGTTATACATCCTATTCAACTAATGTCCAGTGCACATCCAATGTCCACTGTCTTGGTGAAGGAAGAAAACAATGGAACAATGCAATTGCAACCACTAACGAGCTAGTAGGCACTAAATACAAACCAGTTTAATTTACCTGAAAATGTGTATAAATTTATACTGTACTTGTTTCATAAAAATTTGAAGCATTGAAATAATTTAAATGTTTTACTTTTTGGGTTGTTGAGAAAGAACTTGTTTCATAAGGCAATAAGTCCGGAAGCATTCCCCAATTTTGCTACAACCCTCATAGTAAGTTATCAAATAGGCAGCTTTAGCCAATCTTTGTTACTTCAGTCTTGAGTCCAGCCAACATAGACTGAGTTTGTGTTACTTTTGAGAGGACATTGATGAAATTCAGAGAGGAAAAAGAAAACGAGATTTTTTAAAAAGAGAAAAGCAAGAGTAAAATTTATATCCAGCATACTGGATATTCATTAAGGGCAGTGATTATATTTTATTTACTTTTCTACTTGGCAGATAGAATACATACTTATTGACTAAATACAAATACAAATTCATGAATGAAAACTTCATATAGTATACACTATAGATAATGACTTGAGTACTCTAGACTTCCCTTTTCAAAGCTGGCTCACTTCAAACACTGAATTTGTTATTACAACTTTCATGGGTCAATTAAGTGGAGAATCATGTTGTCTGTTTTGACAGATGAGGAAATGGATTCACAGAGTAGGCAGCAAACTGCATAAAAAGGAAATTATTATTTCAAAAGGACCTCGTTATATTTGTTAAAACTTGCAAAAGGGAAACTGTCCAAAATAAAAATGATTAAGTTAATGCAAGAAAAGGCACTGTTGGTTGTATGAGTTCCTGCAAAAAGGAGAGATTTCCATTCTTGGAAAAAGGGTCAAAATCTTCCCTTTTGCACAACAAAGGATAAAACATGGTATTGAAACATTAACTTAATCTCCCAAGTGCTTTGTCTCTAAACCACCAAAGACTCTGAAATAGGGCAAAAGCTCTGGATGTCTGGAATCTCATATCAAAGCCCTAATAATTAGCTGTTTTTCACTTTTTTTTGAGAACACAACCCTGGATCCACAGGGGGGATTAGACAAATGTTAATTAGTAGGGCTTAATTTCCAAACCAAAGCTCAAACCAGGCCTATTCACCATTCAGATGAAATCTGAAAAAAAGTCAGGAACACTTCAGGGTGTTTCGAAATATATAAATATTAAGTCCTGTATTGGTAAAACAAATATTCTGCTTGATTTCAATTTTCACCTCATTCAGGCATCTTAGAGAGTCTGAATTGAAGATGAAACCTATTCTCTCACTGTCAGTGTTTATACAGCCTCAAGTATTAAATAAACTTAAATAAGTGATTCTAAGAACCCCGGGACAGGTCAGTAGTTGGACACATAAATAGGGGATGGCAATTTACATTTATTTCACTTGAACTCACAACAATGTTATATTGTGTTAGCTTTGGCTGGCATAGTTATTCCCATTTTAGATGAGGAAATTGAGGTTCTGAGAGGTGAAATGAGAGGCTTATATATAAACCTACTAGGGAAAGGCTCTCACCTCTCTGCCTCTATGATTCTGGGACTTTTCCAATAGGCAGTTCAGTCTAGTGATGAGCGGTATGAGTATGGGGATTACAATGTCTGCAGTGCTTTAAAATACGTTAGTATAATCATGTGATAGTATGGATGGGCCAGGTAGCTTAAACTGTAACTCTAGGAGTGATCGGTTCACAGGTTGTCAAGAATACAGTACGCAGGAGTAGTCAGCTTAAGAGGAGGCCAAGCTATGCTTCAACAATAGCTCCCATGTTGCTAATTGGTATACTGGGTGTCAAAAAGGGGATATTATTAGTGAAACTAGTATCCTGTTAAAAAGTATACATGCTATAAAAGTGGCTTTCATTGGTGAGGTGAGAGACATTCAAGATATAGGGATGGGGCCGGCCGAGTGGCACATTGGTTAAGAGCTGGTTTGGGGATGCCAGCTGCCCCGGTTCAGATTCCACATATGAGAGTCAGTGACACTGCCCTCTACAGCTAACAACAGCTCCACCTGGAACTGGGCTGTGCGAGCCCCGGCGACGGTGTGGGCTGCAGCCCCTGCTGCAGTGGGCTGCCATAGGCTACAGTGAGTGGCCGGCAGCCAGTGTGAGTGGCTGGCAGCCAGCGTGAGCTGCCAAAAGCCGCAGTGAGTGACATCCAGAGGCCGGCTACCGATCTGCCTCATCCAGGAAGAGCGCAATGACGATACCAACATGGGCCAGTGAAGCGACGTCCTCTGCAACTAGACTGAAGAATAAAAAGACAACAACTTGTCTGTTCCCCTTCCCTGATTCCTCAACACTGTTCCCCTCCCCCAATTCCCCAATTTAAAAAAAAAGATAAAGGGATTGGCTAACATAGTTTAGGGTCCCTCCCAATCCTTGGATGAACAAGGTACAAGAATCCACCAAGGCCTATATTTTGCACCTTTCAGGAATGACACCACAGGAGCAAAGGGGAAGAGATCCAAAATCCCAGAGAAGCTTGCCTTCACGGAGGAGGAGACAGGTACTCAATCCATCAAGCCGTCTTGGACTCACTGCTGTGGACATTTAATGCCTCCCTTTGGGCATAACTTTGCCCCAGTCTATAGGATAAATTCAGACTTTCCAATTCCAAATCAAAGGGATTCAAAGAATCTTAGTCTACAGTTTCAAATTTGAGCATCATCTCCGTTCCTGCTTATCTGGCCCTGAGCACGGGCTGCCGAGGTTTGATAACTTGGCTTCTGCCTTCCTCCCTGGGACTTGGTAATTTGACCAGCACCGTGGTGGCCTGGATGAGGATCCTCCTCGACAGTCATAGCAAACCCAGGGTTTGGGTCCTGCTCTTAGAACACAGCCCAGTGGCTGAAGTCCAGCCAGGAAAGTAGAATCTCCATAAATTTTCCCAAGAGTGTCTTAGGTTATGCCTGTTCACTTAGTGTAATTATTAATCGCATTCCCTTCACTTTTAAAAATGTCCTCACTTACATAAGAAATTATCTGGTCATTCCACCTATGAAAGAAGATAAGCTCTTCTTCAGCATTATATTCCCAGTGCTTAGTGCAGGGCATGGCGGGGAGATGGGGTTTCATATGTGTTTGCTGAAGGAGTGAACAAGTAAATGAAAGAATATGTCACTATATGTCACCTGGGGCCAGTCTTCCTTGATATTATTACTCTTGCTGATCTGACTTGCAAATGCCATTTGCCTTGACTTTCAATTACATTCTTACATTGTCTACAGCCATGTAAATTAGGCCAACTTGAAGAATCTTCTACCGGCTAAAGCTGGGACAATTTGAATATCCATGAGAATAATAACAGCAATGGGTTGAACACATTAAATCCATAATTCATGGTGATAATCAAAAGATTCCAAAACAAAACAACTCACTATTTTAAAAAATTATAAATAAAAAGAATTAAGTATTGATCCTACCTTTCTTATAGGACTGACTATCTCACTTTAACTCATCAGTTGCTAAGGAGAAGTTTGTCTTTGTAAAAACACTAGCTAATAAATGAAAACTGAATGATATATTTAGAATATCAACATTTTGCAATCCCTAAAGAAAAAATGAATTAGGCCAGTGGTTCTCAATTGGAGCAATTTTTCCCTTGAGGGGACATTTGGCAATGTCTGGAGACATTTTTAATTGTCACAACTGAGGAAGGGGCACTTATAAACATCTAGTGAGTAGAGGACAGGGATGCCGCTAAACATCTGCAAATGCACACAAGACAGTCCCTCACAATAAAGAATTATCTGGCTCAAAATGTCAATAGTGCTGAGGATGAGGAACTGTGATCTGGACAATGATTATTATTATTATTATTTTAAGGATTTTATTGTGGGGAGGGAACAGCATTGGGGAATCAGGGAAGGGGAATAGACAAGTTGCCGTCCTTTTGTTCTTCAGTCTAGTTGTGGAGGATGTCGCTTCACTGGCCCCTGTTGGTATTATCATTGCGCTATTCACGGGTGAGGCAGTCACTCGCCGGCCATTGGACAGCGGCTCACGTCAGTTTTCTTTAGCTGCCGGCCACTCACAATAGCTTATGGCAGCCCACTGCAGCCCCACTGCAGCCTACGCCATCACGGGCAACTCATGGCAGCCCACCTCCAGGTTGAGCTACTGTTCACCATCTTAGCTATAGAGGGCACAGTGTCATTGGCCCTCATGTGGGATCTGAACTGGGGCCCTGCTGCTCAGTGCTGGTATCCCAAGCCAACTCTTAACCAACAAGCCACTCAGCTGGCCCTGGATAATGATTATTGATGGTTACAAACATCACAAAATTGGAGACAAGCAGACAGCCTGTGCCTATTGATGGAACTACTTCTTTTTTTTTTTTTTAAAGATTTTATTGGGGAATGGGGGGAGGGGAACAGCGTTGGGGAATCGGGGAAGGGGAACAGACAAGTTGCTGATTCTTTATTCTACAGTGTAGTTGTGGAGGACATTGCTTCACTGGCCCATGTTGGTATCATCATTGCACTCTTCCCGGATGAGGCAGATTAGTCGCCAGCCTTTGGATGTCACTCACCGCGGCTATTGGCAGCTCATGCTGGCTGCCAGCTGCTCACGTTGGCTGCCGGCCACTCACTATAGCCTATGGCAGCCCACTGCAGCAGGGGCTGCAGCCTACACCATTGCCGGGGCTCGCACAACCCAGCTCCAGGTGGAGCTGTTGTTAGCTGTGGAGGGCAGTGTCACTGGCCCTCATATGTGGGATCCGAATCGGGGCCTCTGGCATCCCAAAACCAGCTCTTAACCACTGCGCCACTCGGCCGGCCCACAGAGTACTTCTTATGAAGCAGTCATGCCAGAAAATCAACCCTGAGTCTGATCAAACCTCTAGTAGCTCTCAAATTCTACTGTGCATTTAAATCACCAGGTGGGCTTTGTAAAACACAGATCCTTGGAACCCTCAACCAAAGTTTCTGATTCTAATAGGTCTGGGTGTGGCCCAAGAATGTGAATGTATAATAAGTTCCCAGGTGTGGATGTTGCTGGCTCCAGACCAAACTTTGAGATACAGTGCCAATTGAAAGGAAATACAGACAGCAGAGGAGTATGTTAATTACAGCATTCATCCATCATACTCTTTATTATACCATTAGAGCTCATTATACTATGCTCTCTTTTTGTATATGCTTGAAGTTTTCCATGATTAAAAAATTACGAAGGGGGCCAGCCGAGTGGCACGTTGGTTAGGAGCTGGCTTGGGACACCAGCTCTGAGCAGCGGGGCCCCAGTTCGGATCCCACATATGAGGGCCAGTGACACTGACCTCTACAGCTAAGATGGTGAACGACAGTTTCACCTGGTTGCCTCTATAGCTAACATGGCCAGCGACGGTGTGGGCTGCAGCTTCTGCTGCCACGGGCTGCCATAGACTACAGTAAATGGCTGGCAGCCAGCGTGAGTGGCTGGCAGCCAGCATGAGCTGCCAAGAGCCACCATGGGCGACCGTCCAGAGGCCAGCGAGTGACTGCCTCACCCAGGAAGGGCGCAAGGATGATATCAACATGGGCCAGTGAAGCAACGTCCTCCACAACTAGACTGAAGAAAAAAAAGGACCGAAACTTGTCTGTTCCCCTTCCCCAATTCCCCAATAAAATCTTTAAAAAAAAAAAAATGACAAAAGGTTATCTGTAGAAGAAAATTCAATAAATGGGAAACAGTTTAAGTTATATGGTTAAGAGAAAAAAATATACGTGCATAGGAGAGAAGAAAAAACAAGGAAAAAAAAATCCAAGATGTTTACTTTCAATATCTCTGGGTGGTGGTAGAATTATGGTGATTTTTTAAAACTCCTTTTTGCTTTTCTGTATTTTTCAACATTAAAGATACTCCTTCTTATTTTGAGAAAGTTCTAAAAATTGCTCTGTGTTCAGCCTGGTGAACTGTACTTGTGTCTCTGTCTATGGCTGTCCTTTTATACTTGTATCTATATCTGTGTCTGTCCTCTTAGTGTCCTACCTCGTCTAGTGGAGAGTCTTTTTCCCAGACACAGTCCTTTGCAGGCCACGGCAACCTCTTGTAAGTATTGGACAGCCCTACATTATACTCACGAAATGACACAAAGTGATTATCACACAAGGCACAATGAGAGCTCTAAGATTGTGCCACTGGGGTTTAAGGGAGTGTTAAATTAATTAAATAAAGAGGCCATTAGACTGAGGTGGTTCTAATGTTGTGGTAATCTATGTAAGAAAAAAAAACAAAACTCTAAGCCTATGAATGTCTCAAGACTATGAAATCAAAACCTAAGGATCACCAAACAAAAAACAGCCAATAGGCTTTAAGCTATACCCAACTAAATACTTTTCTTGGGCCGGCCGAGTGGCACATTGATTAAGAGTTGGCTTGAGACACCAGCTCGAGGCAGCAGGGCCCCAGTTCAGATTCCACATGGGCCAGAGATGCTGCGCCCTCTACAGCTAAGATGGTGAACAACAGTTCAACTTGGAACTGGGCTGCAGTGAGTCGCCAGAGTCTGTGTAGTCTGTAGTGGACCTGCAGTGGGCTACCGTAAGCTACCATGAGTGGCTGGCAGCCGGCGTGAGCAGCCAGCAGCCAGCATGACCTGCCAAGAGCCACCGTGAGAGGCCTTTCAGAGGCCAGCAACCGATCTGCCTCACCCAGGAAGAGCAAAACATGAGCTAGTAAAGTGACGTTCCTCCACAACTAGACGGAAGAACAAAACGACAGCAACTTGCTTGTTCCTTTTCCCTGATACCCCAACACTGTTCCCCTCCCCTAATTCCTCAATAAAATCTTTAAAAAAAAATACTTTTCTTGCTTTGCATCTGCCCTTCCTTCATAAAAGTCTTTCCCCTATCTCCTGTGGGTGAAGTGCTTCTAACCACTTCAAGTTTGGCACTGCCTGATTGCAATGGATTTTTGCTCAAATAAACTCTTAAAATTTTTAATATGCCACAGTTTATCTTTTAACAGGAGGAAAGAAAACATCCCTCCTGATACAAGAAATCAGAAGAAGGGGGCATTTGAGTCAGAACATGAAGAGGTTGTGATAGATGGAGACGCAGACACGGTAGTTGAACCAATAGGCAACCACAGTGATAGAAGCCACACGGGTAAGGGCAAAAGCTGGAATCGGGTGAGCTCGGAGCCTGCTGGGCAGAAGCACAGGAGCCTGGAAAGCTGTAGGAGAACAGGGAGGTTGGGGATGCTAGTGAAGGGTGCAGAATGCTCCACAGAGCTTGGATTTAAGTGTTTTGCTTTTTCAAAGTACTTGCCTTATTCTGGAAGCCTTTCCTATATCGTTGCCTTGTGTAGGTCTGGATAACGCAGGCTCTTTTCTGCTTCCCTTTGCCACTGATACTGAAGTCCATTCTCCTCTACCCCCACTATGGACAATCCTCTCCCCAAAAGGTGAGTCTCTTAGTTTCATTTTCTCAAAGATAGCATGCTGTCACATGCCCACAATTGCATAGAGCCCCAAGTTGTCAGGCCAGGCGCTTTATCAAGTTCTCCGCAGCCTGACACATTCCTGAGCACAGCCCCACCAGCTGTATGCCTCTTCCTCTGAGGGATGCAGCTGCAAAGGTCCACTCATTTTTCTGGTTTCCAAAGTGAAAGAAGTAAAATTTGTAAAAAATGCTCATTTCGTGTACACTGATTAGCATAAAATTGCTCCTTTGTCTCAACTGCTAAGGAGGACTATGGTGCTGAGACTCCTGGGGGAGGGGGGACATGGTTCCTCCCCTTCCTCCACTCTAAACTCAAGAACCCACACTACACAAGACCCCAGGGAACCAGGACCAGCCAAAACTCCAACTGCAGACATCAAGAGAGGGGTCATCTCTGGGTGGAAATACAAAACAGGACCTGGAGACTCAGCCCAGACAGAAAATATGCCTCCCCAAAGTGCACTTTCTGTGTTTTTTCAGGAGCAGAAGTTTAAAACATCAGAAACTTAATTTACTCATTAGTTCTTTGGCTATTTATGCAATGGCTACTGTGCCCCAGACCAGACCCCTGGCATCTGAGAAAGAGATGAAAAACAGCAAATGGAGGCATTGCTTTTTCCAAGAACTTGAAAAAATCCACCAGCCCAATGATGCTGAGATCAAAGTACATACATTTTATACTAAAATACACAATTTCCCACATTTTAATCTCTCTCAAATTAGGTTAAGTCCTATAATTAATAGCACCCTAAAGTTATAAAGGACAGGAATTTTTCTTTCTTGGTAGGACATAAAATAATGATGTGCCTAATAATTAAGGGTGTCTTAGATTGGATAAAAATTTCACATCAAGTCACTAACAGAATGTTCAAAACTGATAAACAAACAAACAAACAAGCCTTGCATTGACAAGCTCTGCCCACCTCAAGGGAATTTCCCTCTCCATCCCAACTTTCCAAAGGAATATTTTCCAGGACGCAAAATTGTGTTTTGATCAATCTGAATATGAGAGTGTATATCTGAAATTCCCTAGGAATTCCTGGTTCCTAGAAAGCGGCATGAAAACAGAATCCACTTTAGGCAGATGGACTTAGTTCTACGTTGCATTTCTGGTGCCTACTATTCCCTTTCCCCCCAGTAGGGTCATTGTGGGGATTAAATGAGACAAAGCATGACATGTAGGAGATGCTCAATAAAAGTTACTTTCCTCTTGATACAGAATTATTTGTTATATTGGACACATAGATCAAAAAAAGCTCAGACAGCCTGCAAAATTTGCCCATCAGGTGAGGACCTGGTACCTTCAGCCAGGTCCCAGAGCTGGGGAAAGAGGCAGAGCGGGAGTTTCCACACAATCGAGTGCCCTATTTTTCTATACAATGGCCAACTCCATCAAAATCCTCATCACAGGCCACAAGCCCCTACACTCTGGTTGAAGAGCCACAGCCCATTCAGAGAAGGAAGCTCAGAATAAACAAATCCAGAGACTGACATTAAAATGGCTAGGCTATTTATAAGACATTGATTGATTCTAGTGAACATCTGTGTGAGTTATTGTGTCAAAAACGCAGGGGTCATAATTAGCTCTGATATGATCCAATGCCTGTGACCCTCTCTCCCTGACATCCTCTGGGGGCCACCAGTTCTGGCCTGACACAGCTGCTCTGCTACCCCAGTTTGCAGCTATATTGACACAGCCATTTTCATGGTAGGCCTGTTGTAAATTTGTTGTTACATGGTGCGTCTGCCCCAAATTGCACGGTGTACGTAAATTTTTGTGTGTGTGGCGGAGCTGGCACGGGGGGTTGGGGAGGGTACCAGGGCTGAATGGAGCGTGTGATGGGGCAACCCGCAGGAGACCTAACCCTGATAAATTGTTTACTTGTTAGTGATGGGGCTCAAGAGTGGGCCGGGGGCTGCAGGCTCAGCGGGACAGACGTAGAAGGTGGACCCACGCCAATTACCATCCATTGTGGTGTCCCACCCCATGATTGACACCAATGTCTCCCCTCTCACCATGGGTCCTTTTGCTACCCCAGACCCAACACAAGCCCCACTGCGCTAATACCATGGTGTCTTCAATTTCCTCTGCTGCCAGCAAAAATTAACCTAGGCCTCCGGCCTGTAGAAGACCTAAGGCCTTTATTTTATTATGCATTTTCCCCCAGTTTTTCAAGGATGAGTTAAAAAATAGAGGTTGCTAAGGCCAGTTGGGCAACAAAGGAAGCAAAGGGACAAACATTATCTTTGGATGACTGACTTCAAAGTTAATGATCTTCCCCACTGAATTGTGCCCTCGGCTCCTCAATGAGGTCTTTGCCATCAGATAAAGAAGCGCCTCTTTAATCCACTAACACTTCTTTGTCCTTTTGTGGCAAAATGATCATTTCATCAGTTTCGGGTACTTTCTGCCCGGAGAGTTTTTTAGCCTGAGTGATTCAGAGCAGGAGAGACAGAGAAGGGTATTTCTCTACTTCATTTTTCCTCAAGTGACGGCTGAATAACTATGCAAAAAAATTAAGGCATAATGACCCAGCAACAGTGACAAAACCTAATTAGTCACGGAGGCCACTGGGTAATGAGCCGCAAAACCCAGCTCTTGAGTGTGTAATAACTGTATTTTTCTCCATTTCTTCCCCTTTAGTCACAGCCTTGTGTGGCATTTTTAACAAACTAAAATGGCACCAGATGCAACAGGGTTCAGACATTTTAACTTGAATTAAGAAACCATATGTTCCGATAAGTCATGGTCTCTTCTTTCCCACAGACTGGGTCCTCCATCTGTGAGGTAACACTCCAGTTGTGAGGAAATGATGAACATTGGGACAGTCACCCCAAGAAGATGACAGGGTGTTGGGGCCTTCCGAACCCTCCCTAGACAGAGATTCCAGCTCCTGCAGGTCCTGGACATTCCAGATGTGGGGCCCAGATACACACCCTAAGCACAGTAAGACTGAGAATCTTAAGTAGGAAGAGGTGGTGGGAGGGGACAGAGGTGGGAAGGACTCTGTGTTCAAATAATAAGAGTCTGTGATGCTGAGAATTTCTTTTAACCATTTATGACAATGTTATCCACTTTCAAGTGGTTTGAGGCACATGTGAACCAAGTCTGAGATTCACAAAAACCTTGGGGTGTAGGACAGGCCATGTTAACTCCACCTTTTTGAAATAAAGCAACCGAAGATCTACCTGTGTGGTTAGGAAATGTAGGAATCAAGATCGGAAGCAACATCTGTGAGCATTATCCCAGTGTGTTTCCTATGTTTGTTGTCACGATCATTACTGTTAATAATAATTTCCTGTTAAAATTAGAACATTTTTAAAGGGTGGGAAGTTTACATATCACAGTTTGGCACGCTATCTCTCTGCAAACCCAAGATCCCAAGTCAGTGAGGTAAAATGTCATTAATACATAATTTTTATTTGGAGCAGGGCACTGTCCAGGGTGTGCACTTGGCCCCACTCGAAGTTTAATGTGGGAAACTTCCAATCCCAATCCAGGGTGACACTGCCCCACCGTGTTAACTTTTATTTCTCCTCTCCTTCCATGAATGTTGTCTTACTTCTTGCCATCACCAACTTTGGGGCTGTGATTGGGGTTATGAAACAATAGGATTGTGGTCTTTGTTTTCTGAGAGACAAGAAGGCTGACTTTTCATTTGTCCCTCTCCATACCCAGCAGACCAAGAAAAAGTCTCCCCAAGATGAATTCAAGTCCCCTTAGACGTCAGTAAGACCTCATCTCCTCCTGAGTCCCTGGCCATGGAATCCCATAAGAAAATCTTGAATGAGGAATCCTGTGTAGAATATGGAGTATAGAATTAATCAGAGAACACAGGCACAGGTTTGGACAAAGGCTGCTGCCTCCTTGGGGAAATTTTGAACTAGCATCCATTAAACAAAAACAAAAAATTCAGCACCAATTCTCTCCCTTTAACAAGAACAACACATGTAATGAAAATATAACCCCCCCACCCCCCCCCAAAAAAAAAAGGACTGGCTACACAATTTGGGGTTTTATATAATATGAACTGTATTTTTAACTCCCCGTATAATTCTGACACAGAAAAGCCTGGTGTCTGGGACTGGTAATGTGACAGTTCTTTGTCTCTCTAATCCAGGACCAGCTGCATAATTTGCTGGGCCCAGTACAAAATGAGAATTGGGAGTCCCTTACTGAAAACTTAGTAAGAATTTCAAGACGGCTGTGGCAGAGCATTGAACCACTGCAGGGCCCTTCGAAGCACAGGGTCATGTGTGACTGTGCAGGTCCACACATGTGAAGCCTGCCAGCAAGAAAGCTTAATGCTTCAGCGTCTGGGGGGTAAAGACACTGTGAACAGCTCAGCCAAGGAGGCTGCCTAACATTATTCCAACTTCTCACTCATAACTGTTCAAAGTTGCCTCTTTCTTCTCTACACTTTGAACTTCGGTAAGTCTCTGGTGTCTCCAAAGCACTGTATGTAAAATGGGGAGTTTCTCTACACAGACAATGCCATTTCTTCTTGACTCTTCTCCAAACTTTCATCTATTCTAGTCCCGGCAAGCTTGGCTGCTCTGTTCATTGGGCCTTTTCCTGCACTCAAGTCAAGTCATTATCCTCTTTTTATATACTGCACTTCGTGCCCTTGTGAACCTGTTGAAAAATAGTGAAAGAGAGTGGAAAAATACCACTGGATCCTAAAAATAGTGCTGACTAGGAGGCAGAAAGGGGGAACTCCGGTTTTATTCAGTGCTAAAGATAACACCACCAGAATGATAGACTCCTCCGAATTGTTTGTCCCCACTGGCCATTGTCCCTCAGGCCCTGAATGAGCCTCTCAGCAGCTCTTGAGCGCCTGTCACAGGTAGGCACCCAACAGAGATAATTCCCAGCCTATGCTTGACTGCCCCTTTATAGACACTCACTCATGGTCCTGAAAGGCCTCAGACACTGTTGAATAAACTCCTACTCGCTTTCATAAACTTTTTCTCCCACTGAATTTTCCGGGGATGTGAGCAGCTTCCCAGCCTCGCCCGAGGATGCCTCTGAATGCACTCCTGTTCTGAATCAAAGCCTGACAGCCAAGCCTTTTTCCAAAACAAGAGAAAAAAAACAGGGCCCTGGGTCCCCAGGAGAATCTCTGTGCTTCCTTCTGCAGGTGAAGGCCAACGCCCAGTGGCTCTGGCTTTCATCCTGATCTTTGTATGAGTTTATTTATTTGGGTTGCAGGAGACATTTGTTTGTTTTTCTTTCCCTATGAAAGTGAAAAGCTATTTGTTGTCCAAGCCCGTTCTCTTTTGGTTTCAAAAAACCCTACGGGGCATAGAGACTCTGGTCATGTTTACCCTGAGAATGTCCTGGGAGAGCATGACTTTAGAGCTGGATTTGAGTCCAAGCTCTGCCACTTACTAACTTGTGGGGCTTTGGGCACGTTACTTGCCTTTCTGAGCCATGCTTTCTCATCTATAAAGTAGAGTTAATAATAACCCATCTCACATGCTCTTTTCTTTCAAAGATTAAAATAGATCATGTATGTAAAGTATTTTGCACGGTGCTCAGGAGGAAACAGAGCTCAATAAAAGGTAGATTTCATTACTATTTCATTACTCTGTTTTGTTTTGGTTTGATGTTTTTCTTCTCTTTTATCAGCTTAGGAATCCCTTTAGGTTAGTCCTTGGCTTCTGAAGGACATTTACCCACCTGCCATTCAGATCTTTCTAAACTGGCTTCTCAAAAACATGACACTATTTAAAATGTTCCAAGTAGACACATTTTGTTACTACTCGTTCAAACCATGGAGTAGAAATCCCTGTGGCCTCAAAGGCCTCTCCAAAAGTAGGGGCCACTTCTGCTTCCTTCTCTATCCCCCGGCATTTCCACTGGAACATCATTGATACAATACGCAAAACTTCATGAAGACCTATTTCTAAAGCCTCAGTTTTGAAGTGTCAAGCACCAGCAACCTTTCCTCAATGAAACCACACAGGACCTGACTAACATGCTGATTGGTTTGTGGATCTTCAAAAACCAGCAGGGTTGGAGGTTAGAAAGAAGACTGCCCCACTGAGCTCATTAGCACTCTTTCTCTGAACAAGAATAAATGCATGTGTGCACTACTCTAGTTGTCCCCTATTTGGATTAGCACAAAACTCCCTGAGGCAAAGCACTAGAAAAAGCTGTTCCAAAGAAACCCTGCCCCAATTCTAACCCATGACGATGAAGGACCTATTACTCTGCAATATCTTTTCTCCCAGCTTCATAAAGCAGGACTGCTTTTCAATAATTCACTTATTCCTTCATTCAGCAATTATTTATTGAACATCTACTCTGTGCCTGGTCCTGAGCTACATTTGAAGATGTAGAGATGAGTCAGGAACAGAACCCACAACCAAGAGCTGATGGTCTGAATGGGATGAGACTGTTGATAAAGAACTCTAGGACATCATTTTTAAACATCCACCATTTCACAAAACATGTGCATGGAAAATCCGAAGGTGGCTCAGGAGAAAGGGAGGTTAGCTCAGTTTTGAAGAGTAGGGAGGAAAGGAGATAGGATCAGGGACACGCTCTTGAATCGTTTCTTCAAAGAGAAAATTGGGTTTGTCCTTGTGGAGATTGGCTGCGGGAATAAAGAAGATTTCAGGCGGAGAAACAGTCAAAGCTCAGAAGTGTGGGCTCAAAGACCAAGTTCAGAAACTGGAGGCTTAGCATGTGACCATCCAACGTTCAAACAGGAATGAACCTGAGAGACGGGGACCTTCCTATGCACAGCCCTAGCAGTGGGCGGGCTTGTTTGGAGCTACCTTCCTGCTGTTAGTTAGGTTCCACAAATGTTCACCTCTTTCCAAAGTACGTGAGCTCCACCGGGAGTTCTGAGAAGCCAAACCAGTGTGAGACTGGTCCTTGTCCTCCCAAGGTTCAGAGCCCCGCTTCTCCTTCTGCTTCTCCCCCCAAACCATAGTGTTAACATCTTCTTTACTGTATTGAAATTATCTATAGATATTACCATGTATAATCTACCTACATATATAACTTCAAAGAAAGCAATGTATGCTCTATCAGTAATATAAAGGAGAAATAAAAGAAAATAATTTATACTAAAACAGCATGTATTTCAATATGTACATGCTTAAGAAGCTTGAGGTACTTCTGAGAGACTTTCATCTACATACAGAAGCATTGTAAATGCAATGGCTATAAAGCAGACTGACATAGATCCATTTTGTAGGAGACTCAAATGCCACAAGCAGTGTTGCCATCATGGATGTAATTTTCTGAAATGGTGAAAAACTCTTGGCCAAAGGTCAAGCTATACAGAGTATAATTGTCCTGTTTTTTATTTTTAAAAAATGGTTGTTGCATTCCTGGGAAATTCTCTGTATGTTAAAACTGTGCAAAGAGTACTTGGTGTCTCTATGTAAAACAGAGTTAGGCTTGAGCCTTGAATAATTATAAACAAGTTTTTAACTTTGAATGTCTGCGGAACATCACAAAATCTTGTGGGTGGTGGAACAATTGTTTATTGTCTGGGGTTGTCCTGTGCATCGCCTGTGTGCAGGAAGTGACAATGGTCCTCTCCTATCAAAGTGATGACTAGAATCTCAACTTTGATACTGACACCCTTTGTGAATTTGGGTCAGTTGTTTAACTTTAGTAAGCCTCTGCGTGTCTCTCTGTAGACTGAGAGTAATAATACCTACAATGAAAGGCAAGTAAAGAGAATTAAATGAGATTATATATGTAAAGTAGTTAGGGGAATACCTGGATCATGGCAGATGCTCCACAAATAGTAGCTGTTATTGGTGTAAAAAAAAAGGTTGGCAGGAGTGGGGGAGGGCAAGGCAGGCATAGCACAAGCTCAGGATATCTATGGTAGTTTTGGGGACAAAGTAAGTAGTTTAACCAGGCTGGCAAAGAGGGTGAGAGTGGGAGGAATGACTGGCAAGGTGGGTACTTTCAAGAGTGTGTAGCCTTGATGCTTGACTAAGAAGATTTGCATTTATTCTTGTTGACTAAGGGAGACAATGAAGGTGGAGCAGTCCTAATAATATGGAAGTTAAAGCTAACTGCAGACAAGCCCAGCAAGAGCTAAAGCCCCTGCTACTCTAAACAGCCATGTTCTGTACCACACGATTCTCACCCTGCTCTACACCTCAGCTGATGTGAACTGAGGAGGCCTTGAACTTGAGAGCAGCCTGTCCAGTAATCTTAAAAAGCCTGCTAGCAAAATTGAGCTGGGCCAATCAGATACTTCTTTTGGGAATGTGAGGAGAACAGGACAGTAGCTGCTAGAGCTGAGCAGAAACATCTCCAGGCAGACCTGAGGCTGGGGTGTCTACTTGGGACCATGAGCATGCTGAAGTTAGGAGGAAGCCAGTTGACAGAAAGCTCGGAGACTGGATAAGACATGGGCAGAAGCAGCAGCATCATGAGAAACTGCATGGTGCATAAGAGAGAGACCAAGAGAGCTGCAACCTATGGTACTGATGGTTTCCTGGTTCCAGATTCAGTTATGGGCATTTTTACAAAAATTCCCGTTTCCTTAAAGTTAGTCGAATGGGCTTAAGATTTCTAAATACTCAAGCAGTAGTGTTTATCTTTTCTGGAGGTTCCTGAATAAAGTGATTCCAACCTTTTAAAAAGTCTTATGTATATTAGTATCTCAACTTTGTTTCTTTTTTTATTTTTATTTATTTATTTGTTTGTTTGTTTGTTTGTTTTGAGGGCAGTGTCACTGGCCCTCATATGTGGGACCCGAATCAGGGCTGCTGACTTCCCAAGCCAGCGCTTAACCACCACACCACTCGGCCAGCCCTGTTTCTTTTTTTAAATTTCTTAAATTAAATGTATTAGGATGACATTGGTTAATAAAATTACATAGGTTTCAAGTGGACAATTCTATAATACATCATTTATATATTGCATTGTGTGTTCACCACCCAAAGTTAAATCTTCCATCACCATATACTTGACCCCTTTACCCTCTTCCACCCCACCCCCTTACCCTCTGGTAACCACTAAACTGTTGTCTGTGAGTTTTTGCTTGTTTGTTTGTCTTTTTCATTTGTTGTTTTCAGTTTTATATCCCACATGAGTAAAATCATATGGTTCTCAACTTTTTCTGTCTGACTTATTTCACTTAGCATGATAATCTGAAGATCTATCCAGATACTTCTTTGGGAATTTGAAAAAAACAATGGAAGTATTTCATCTTTTCTTATGGCTGAGTAATATCCCATTGTATATATGTTCCACATCTTTTTTATCCAATCATCTATCAAAAGACAATTCAGTTGTTTCCATGTCTTGGCCACTGAATAACGCTGCAATGAACATAGGGGTACATACATATGTCTTTATGGATCAATGTTTTCCAATGTTTTTAGTAGATGCCCAGAAGAGGAATTGCTGGGTCATATGGTAATTCTATTCTTAATTTTTTGAGGAACCTCCATACTGTTTTCCATAGTGGCTGTGCCAATTTATATTCCTACCAGCAGTGTATGAGGGTTCCTTTGTCTCCACAACCTCTCCAACACTTGTTATTACTTGTCTGTTGATAATAGCCATTCTAACAGGGTGAGGTGGTATCTCACTGTGGTTTGCTCTGCATTTCTCTAGTAGCTAGTGAAACAGGATTTTTTCATATGTATCTGCTAGCCATTTGTATGTCTTCTTGGAAGAAGTGTCTGTTCAGGTTGTCTGCCCATTTTTTAATTGGATTGTTTGGATTTTTTTGTTTTTAAGTTGAATGAGTTCTTTATATATTTTGGATAGTAGCCCCTTATCGGAAGTGTTATTTGTAAATATCTTCTCCCATTAGTTTTGTTGCCTTTTTGTTTAGTTCATGGTTCCTTTTGCTGTGCAGAAACATTTTAGTTTGATATAATCCCATTCATCTATTTTTGCTTGTACTTCCCTTGTCTTTGAGATCAAATTCATAAAATCTTCTCGAAGAGCAAGGTCCATAAGTTTAGTACTTACATTTTCTTTTATGCAATTTACTGTTTCAGGCCTTCTATTTAGTTCTTTGATTTACTTTGAGTTAATTTTGGTATATGGTGACAGATAGCAATTTTGTGTTTAGCAATTTTGTGTTTTTCTTTTGCACATGACTTTCCAATTTTCCCAGCACATTTATTGTAGAGGCTTTCTTTTCTCCATTGTATGTTTTTGGCATATTTGTTGAAAATTATCTACCCATATTTATATAAGTTTATTTCTGGATTCTCAATTCTGTTCCATTGGACTGTGCATCTGTTTTTCTGCCAATACCATGCTGTTTTGATTATTGTTGCTTTGTACTACAATTTAAATTCAGGAAATGTGGTACCTTCGGCCTTGTTCTTTTTTCTCAGGATTGTTTTTTCTATTTGGGGTCTTTTGTGATTCCATACAAATCTGATGATTTTTTTTTAAATGCCATTGGGAAGTTGATAGGGATTCCATTAAATCTGCATATTGCTTTGGGTAATATGGCCACTTATACTATGTTGATTTTTCCAATCCAAGAACATGAAATATCTTTCCATTTCTTCATGTCTTCTTCAATTTCTTTTAATAATGTCTTGTAGTTTCCAGTGTACAGGTTCTTCTCATCCTTTGTTAAATCTATTCCTTGGTATTTTATTATTTTTATTGCAATTGTAAAAGGAATTTTTTTTTTCATTTCTTTTTCTGAAATTTCATTTTTAGTATATAGGAACACAATGGATTTTTGTACATTGATTTTGTATCTTGCAATTTGACTGTATTTGTTTATTGTTTCTAATAGGGTTTTTTTTTGGTGGAGTCTTTAAGGGTTTTTTACGTAAAGAATTATATCATCTGCAAAAAGTGACAATTTGACCTCTTCATTCCCAATTTGGATGTCTTTCATTTCTTTCTCTTGCCTGATTGCTCTGACTAGGACTTCTGATACTACATTGAATAACAGTGGTAAGAGGGGGCATCCTTGTCTTGTTCCTGATCTTAGAGGAAAAGTTTTCAGTTTCTCACCATTAAGTATGATATTAGCTGAGGGTTTGTCATATATGGCCTTTATTATGTTGAGGTACTTTCTTTCTATACCCATTTCGTTAAGCATTTTAATCATGAATGAATGTTGTATCTTGTCAAATGCTTTTTCTGCATCTATTAATATGATCATATAATTTTTATCCTTTATTTTGTTTATGTGGTCTATCACATTAATTGATTGGCATATGTTGAACCATCCTTGCATCCCTGGAATGAACCCCACTTAGTCATGAAGTATAATCTTTATAATGTATTGTATTCAATTTGCTCATATTTTATTTTTTGTTTAGGATTTTTTCATCTGTAGTCATCAGAGATATTGATCTGTAGTTTTCTTTTTTGTGTGTTTTCATTACCAAATTTTGGTATCAGGGTAACGTTGATCTCATAAAATGAGTTAGGAAGTATCTATAGTAGTGTCTCTTAGGCTTGTTTTGTGTCCTAACATATGGTCTACCCTTGAGAATATTCCATGTGCACTAGAGAAGAATGTATAATCTGGTGTTCTGAGATGAAAGGCTCTGTAAATGACTTTTATGTCCATTCGGTCTAATGTGTCATTTAGGGCTATTTCCTTATTGATTTTCTATTTGGGTGATCTATCCATAGCTGTCAATGGGGTACTTAGACCCTCTACTATGATTGTGTTTTTGTCAATTTCTCCCTTTGGTTCTGTTAGTAGTTGCTTTATATATTTTGTATATTGATAAGTGCTATGTCTTCTTGATGTATTGTCCCCTTTATCATTACAAATGTCCATCTTCATCTCATTACCTTTTAACTTGAAATCTGTTTCGTCAGATGTAAGTATGGTTACATCCACTTTTCTACGGATGCCATTTACTTGGAGTATCGTTTTCCATCCTTTCACCTTGAGTCTATATGTCCTTGCAGCTGAGATGTGTCTCTTGAAGGGAGCCTATGGTTAGGTTTTGTTTTTTGATCCAGTCTGCTACTCTGTGTCTTTTTCTTGATGAATTTAGTCCATTTACAGTTAGGATGATTATTGATATAGGAGGATTTCCTATAGCCAATTTATCTTTTGTTTCTGGTAGCTCAGTATCTCTATTGTTTCTTTTCCTTTGTGTTTCTGTCTGTTATTTTTGTTTGATGGTGTATGATTTTTCCTCTGTTTCCTCTTTTTTATGTATGTGTCTCAGTTATGGATTTTTTTTGAGTGGTTACCATTAAGTTTATGTAAAAGAAAATTTCATATATACAGCAGTCGGTCTTATTCAGCATGTATCGTATCTCCATTCCCCTTTGTAAATTTAGACCTTCACCTCTTCCCCTTTTATATTTTTATTGTCACAAATTATCCCTATTTATGCTGTGAGTCCATTTCCAAGTTGCAGTAGCAATTGTCATCTTCTCATTTTCATGGTTTTACCTCCTTTAATCTTTATGTTACATTCAAGTGTCAGTAACCTATTCTGAATAGAGGTTGCCATTTCCTGCTTCTGTCTGTTAGTCATCTTACTCATAGTTTTGTATCCTTTTGTCTTTTTGTTTCAGGTAGAATAACTCCCTTCAGTGTTTCCTGTAATGCAGGCCTTGTGGTGGAAAATTCCCTCACCTTCTGTATATCTGGAAAGGCCTTTATTACTCCTTCATATCTAAAGGATAACTTTGATGGATATATTATTCTTGGATGGTAATTTTTCTCTTTCAATAGTTTGAATTTGATTCCACTCTCTCCTCGTTTATAGAGTTTCTGCTGAAAATTTTGATGATAATTTCATGGGATTTCCTTTATAGTTTACTGACTTTCTTTTCCCCTGGCTGCCTTGAGAATTCTTTCTTTGTTATTAGTTTTTGACAGTTTCATTTTTTCTTTTCTTTTCTTTTTTTTTTTTTACTGTCCTGAATTGTTTATTAGATAAGAATTTTATAAACATTACTTATAATAGCAGTAACAGTGGATCTGGAGGGTATTGCACCTTCTCCAAGCTGCACAGCAAGAACCACCAATAGTACAGTGGAACTTGTGGCCCTGTCCAAGGCCACTGCTCTTGTGGCCTGTAAATGTCAGCTCACAAATCTCCCTGTGTTTGTGGACTGGTTTGGTGATCCACTAGATGCTAGGATTCCTTCTGATAGATTTATGAAATGAATCAGTAAGGATAACCTCAAAGAGCTTGTACATGGAATTTTCACCAACACAGTATGAATTCAGGACTCTCAGAGTCTCACAGTCATATCCAGCATACTCCTCAGCAATAGACTGAAGGCTTCAAGCAAACTTTAGCTGGTTAACACCATGATGGACAGACTTGCCATTGGTTTCACCCTTATAAACTGGGCATTTGCAGCCACCATGGCACACATGAAACCAATGTATGACATAACCTTGCTTGGCCTTGAACCTCAGCCTATGAGCTTTATCCAGCTGGGTGGCATTGGGGTGGAGGCCCTACAGTGCACAGAGAGATGGCGGTACTGCCAGCAGCGACTCTTGAGTAGAAACTACATTACATCAGACTGCTTCTTCCTCTATAGTTCTTGGATGTACTTGTAAGTGTCCATCTTGGCTTACCTGATATCTGCGGCCAGACAGGAAGGTTAATAGTTTCAATATAACGTGCCTTGGAGAAGGCCTTTTTGGATTGAGATAATTAGATGTTCTGTTTGCTTCTTGGATTTGAGGATCCAGTTCTTTCCATAGGTTTGGGAAGTTCTCATCAACTATTTGTTTGAATAGGCTCTCTATGCCATTTTCCCTCTCTTCTCCTTCTAGTATACCCATTATTGTTATATTGCTCTTTCCGATGGAGTCAGATAGTTCTTGTTGAGTTCTTTCATTTCTTTTAACTCTCAAGTCTCTCTCTTCTTCCATCTGTGTCATTTCCAGATTCCTATCTTTGATACCACTAATTCTTTGCTCCATATGGTTAGTTCTATTTCCCACGCTTGCTATTTCATTCTTCATCTCTTTTATTGAGTTCTTCAGCTCCAGAATTTCTATCTGGCTCTTTTTTTAAAAATTTCAGTCTTTTTGGTAAAGTATTCATTCTGTTTGTTGATTTTATTTCTGAGTTCATTCAACTGCCCATCTGAGTATTTTTTGCATCTTGTTGAGTTTTTTTTTACATCTACAATCATGAATTCTCTCTCATTTAAGTCACATATTTCCATGTTGTTAAATTTATTTTCTGGAGACTTTTCATTTTCCTTCTGAGCTGCCTTGTTACCTTGGTTATTCATGATATTTGATGGATTATTTCTCCTCCTAGGCATTTATGGGAATGGCTCTGCATCTGGTTGATATGAAGAGGTCTTTCTTTTGTTGTCCAGTATGTGTCACTGGAGTGTATTGTTTTGTTTTGTTTTTCCCTTGCCCTGGTCCTGTTTCTTGAAGGAGAAAATGCCTTGTATTCTCTAGGGAGCTGGGTGTCTCCTCTGTGACCAGGTCGCCTCTGTTTCAGGGCTCCATCCCCATGGGAAAATGTGGTGGGTGATGGGGTTCTGAGCACCTGAAATTCCAGTGCTGCCTTTGCAGCCAAATGCAGTGTTGTTCTGCCCGAGCTGTCCCACGTGACCCCGCTGGGGTCAGTCGCAAAAGGTGAGGGTGTGGTGGACTGAGAGAGGACCCTGGTGTGTTATGGCTTTGTTCTCCTCTCAGTAATGACACTGCCAGACCTCAACTGCTTTGCCTCTAAATCTCCACCTTTGTCACTAGGATTAGATGCAGTGTGTGTCTGCCACTCAGGAACTATATCTCCAGATCTCAGCACTGTAGATACTCTACTTGTTTGTTTGTTTGTTTGTTTGTTTGTTTGTTTGTTTGAGGGCAGTGTCATTGGCCCTCATATGTGGGACCCGAACCGGGGCCGCTGGCTTCCCAAGCCAGTGCTTAACCATCATGCCATTCGGCCGGCCCTAGATACTCTACTTTTTAACCTGACACTCACTGCTACAGTTTTTTCTGGGGTCTGCTGCCAGCTCTGGGAGGGTGCGGGGAGACAGCCAGGCTCTGTGAATTTGTTTTCTGCCTTGTGGTGAGAGCTGCTAGACCACAGCTCTCACACTTCTGTATTCAGTCTCTACCCCGAGGTCTCTGCCCCATGACTGGGTTCAGCCATATTATATCCTGATCACTTAGTCAGGAATGCTCAGGGCTACAGAAAGTGCACCTACAGCCTGAATCTTGCCTTCTTCCTGGACCTGAAGTGAGGTCCAGGCTGCAACTGCAGCACCATCTGAGCTCTTCTCCCTTCCCTTCTACCCTGTTCGCCCCCATTCACAACCTTCAGATGTTTCTATGTGAGGATCTCTCAGATGTGTTTGTTTGTTATGCAGGTAATCCTTAGTTAAATTATAGCTGTTCAACTTGTTGTAACTTCAAGGAGGAGAGATCAAGGGGACCCCTCACACTGCCATGTTTCTGGTGTCACAATATCTCCACTTTGAAAGCAACCTAGTTATAGAGGCGACATGCCAAGTTACAATCTATGACATTATAAAAAAGACAAAGAATTCATTCTGATTAAAGAACGTGATAACAAGCCCTATGCTGAATGTCCCCTCTCTCAACGAAATTTTTACTAAAATAATCAAGAAAATCAACTGGGAGAAAATCCATTTTATCATTGGTGGAAGGGAGGGAATGGTGCCACTCACATGCCCTCAGCTTTAAGGAATTTCTGCAGATGATACCATAAGCAGTATCATATTTCTGGAAGGACCACTGATATGCCATGTGGGAAAAAGACTTTCTGAGTTTTAAATGGAAGAAACCCCAGTGGAATACAACAGTCCCTCGTTTGTAGCATGTCTTCAGGGACAATGAAGGGACAAATATCAAGCTCCCTAACACCTCTAAAAGGGCAGAATGTTGCAATAAACCATACCTTACATGAATGGATGGTCTGTCAAAACACAGAAAGGACTGCCAAAGGTGATTCCTAGCAAGAGCTTGCCTGCACATTAGAAAAGAGAACGTGTGAGGCTAATTCAGACAGCCACATCCATGGAAGAAACCTTCACACACAAAAGTAAATATCCCTGTTTTGATACCTCTAGTGGCTGCTTCCTTCTACCACAGGAGATGAGGTATCTTTGATTAGTGTAAGAGTGACAAAAACTGTAGGCTACCCCTCATAGCTATTCTCCTCTTCTTTCTAAGTAATGAAATGTTTAGTGGGGGCATATGGCTGCTTAGAATAAAATTCCCTAGCCTTCCCTGTAGGCCAGATTTAGTCATCTGACTATGTTCTGGCCAATGGAATGTAAGTAGAAGCATCATGTGGCAGTTTCCATATACCTTTTTTAGTCTCTTCTTTGCTCTGTCTTCCATCCTTCTACCTGGAATGTAAATGTGATGACTAGAACTATATTCTAGATCATGGGAATAGGGAACACATCTTTATGACAGCAAAGCTAGAAGGAACCTGCATGCCTAAGGACTTGGAAAGAACTGCCTTACCAGCCCTAGATTGATTATCTCTGGATCTTTATATAAGATGGAAATAAATTTCAATCTCATTTAAAATACTGTTATTTTATATCTCTGATACAGTCAAACCTAATTCTAACTGATTCAAAAAGTAGCACTATAGTAAATCCGAAGTCTGCATTTTTTCCCTTAATCTGAATTTAAAGAGCTATATAAAGGTCGCATATGATTAATCACAGAAACCTCAATATGGACAAATAAATACTTTCTACTGTAAGGATGAGCAAAAGGAGAGAATTCCCTAGATATCATTATATAGAAATAATCAGCAATTCAATAGAAAGGCCAATATGAGGCAGAAGATATATAGCCCTAAGAAATAAAGGAGAACTATAGAAACATCTCTAATTTGTACTTTCTAATAAGTTCTAGAAGTTATTGCATCTCTAAAATAGGATCAAATTGGCAACAGAAGGAAAACTCTACATAGAGGAAAGTTTCCTTAAATGAGCATAGCATAAGTAATGAATTTTAGAAGCCAATAAACAGCAGGTTGAGTACTGCAGAAATCCAGGTGTCCATGGTTAATTACCTTGGATATTCCAGCTTTTACTATTCTTCCTCAAGCTTACAACCCAACATCCCACTCTTTCCAACATTTGACTTCACCTGTTTCACTAAGAATAGTAAATCAATTAGGTATAAAATCCCTCAGAATTTTCTCCATACACCTATACCTCATCTCTATGAGCCTGCACTCTCACCAAAAAAACTTCTAATCTAAGAGGAAGATGTATATTTTCCCATTTTTAAGGCCAATCTTTGAATCTCTATCCTTGATCACCTCCCTTTCAGATTTCTGTAAGATCAGGACCTGTTCTTCCTCTCTCTCCTATATTATTATCCTTTTGTTCTTTGCAGAGTCTTTTGTGCAGGTTATAAATACAACCATATGAGGCACAATGACAATTTGGTCAACAACAGACTGCATATATACATGGCTTAGGTGTGTAGTAAGCTATACCATCTAGATTTGTGCAAGTGCACTTTATGATATTTGCACAATGACAAAATCACCTAACAACACATATCTCAGAAATGTATCCCCATTGTTAAGTGGCACATGACTATATGTTCAAATCACCCATCTTTTAGAAATTCTTCAATTATTCATCCTCCATGAATATCACATCACCTATCACCTCTTGTCCCAGACATAGTCCCCAGAAGAATAAGTACGACACATTACCTCTATGTTCTCACTTCCAAAGCATTGTTTTATAAACAAGTTGTTTAAATAAGTTGGATTTCCCTGTTATAATATATGTCAGTTGTAGAAATTTTGAAAGATGTAATAAGATACATAAACTAAAAATCATCCATAGATCTGTGACTCAGTGACAAATTACTGTGAATATTTTGGATATTTTTTCTGTTTAGTCTTTATATAGCAAATATAAAATTAAATCCTACTGTAATTATAGTTTTGTAGCCTTTTTCTCACTTTATATAATATTTTGCAATTTTTCTACATCATCAAATTTTCTTTAAAAATATGTTAATTCAAATAATAACATGTATATGGAGGTTCATAGGAAAGCACTATTCACAATAGCCAAAAGATATAAACAACCCAAATATCCATCAACTGATAAATCCAAAATGTGATATAACCACACAATGGAATATTATTCAGCCACAGAAAGCAATGAAATACTCACACGTGCTACTACGTGGACAAATCTTGAAAATGTCATGTTATGTAAAAGAAGCCAGGCACAAAAGGCCACATATTGTATGATTTTATACATATATATATATATATATATATATATATATATATGAATGAAACATACAGAATAGACAAATTCATATATGCAAAGAGTAGATTAGTGATTGCCAGAGGCAGGGGGGAGAGGCAATAAGGAGTAACTGCTTAATGGGTAAGGGGTTTCCTTGGGGCAATGAAAATATTCTGGAACTAGGTAAGAGTGATGGCGGCACAGCATTGTGAATGTACTACATGTCACTGAATTGTACACCTTATGATGGTTAGAATAGCAAAATTTAAAGTTATATATATTTTACCACCACAACAAAAAATGATATGCAATGATTACAAAAGATTAAATTGTGTGGCCATGCCACAATTTATTTAACTATTACTCTGTTTTCTAATATTTAAGTTTTTTTCAATTGTGCTTGTCACAAAATATTACAATTTGTGTGAAGTTACAATTATTTTATCATTAATTGGATACAATATGAAAATGTTGGTTTGATATATATTTTTATTAAATTAAGGAGTATTAATCTATTCAGAGTACTCTAGGCATTTGAATAAGTGCCAAATTTTATCAAGCACGATTTCAACATCCATTGATTGAGATAATTATGTTTTTTTCCTTATTTAATGTTTTGTCTTAATATATTTTATTTGGATATTTTCTTAAAGCAAACTGTTCTTGCATTCCTGTTATACATCTTACTTGGCCAAAATATACTATGGAATTCTGGGTACTAGCATTTTATTGTGGAGTCTTCCACCCATATTCAGAAATGAGATGATCTACAGTAACACGTCTGGTGTCTTAGAAAATTTGCAGAACATCAAATGCATTTGGAAACACATGGGTAAATGCATTTAACAGGGTTTCTTTATTACAGAAATCATCAGAGCCTTTAATAAGCAAACATGCATTATGAACCTCCAAGGGGAAGATATAATACGATAATTTCCCACATTTATCAGATCACAGAACACATTTTTCAAGTCATACCAATTAATGGAATAGAGTTCCATAATGTGGAAGTGTGTTCCAAGGAACACCATTGCGAAACTCTAGCTATCTTTTTCTTTGGGGCTGACTTGAGAATATTAATATTTTGTTTACTTCATAAAATAAAGTGGGCATCTCTTCCTGTGCTTAGAAACATATATATATATATATATATATATATATATATATATATATATATATATATATATATATTCCCCAGCCCAGTATGATTTTCCTGAGGTTTGTCTTTTTTTGCAGATTTTCACAGAGCTACAGCTTGTTAATTGTAAATTCAATCTCTCTCTTCTCCAATTTGGCAATTTCCACTTTTATCTGCATTATATCCTTCTGTATTAATTAGAATCCTATCAGGAAAATTAAAAACTACAAGAGTTATGTGAACAGAGGAAATTTAACTTAAGGAATTAGTTAAGTAAGTATTCAAAGACTTAAAGGGCAAACGGAGACTCAGATCACAGCATTAGTAAACACAGGAAGCTGCTGCCAGTACCTGGGGGCGCAAAGGCAGAGTTTGTGGTTTCAGAACTTGGAATCTTGGGGGAGGTAGCCCTGTAAAGCTGGGACCTGGTTTCTGAGGAGGGGCTGCTATCTGCTGCTGCTAATATCTTTGAAGGGGAATGATGAGGCTGGCTCAGGGTATGCAGAAAGAAGCGGGAAACTGGACCCAATGTTGCTGCGACGAAGAACTGTGTGAGGTGATGCAGAGAGGAGCAGCAGCAAGCAGCAGCAGAAGCACATACCTTCCTCCTCCTCCATCTTTGCAGTCCCCCTCCAATTCCTCCTAACAGGCACCAAGCTATCCACAAAGAAATGTGGTTCGTAGAACCTCCACCCCAGCATCAGTAAGCAGGGTATGGAAGGATGGGATGAGAGCTGGAGAGTTTAAAGGCCAGCACACCTCCCTTTGCTCTCCTGTTCAGTTGTTCTTTCTGTTACCTTTTTTTTTTTTTGCATAATTTTTATCCAGATTTAATTCCCATGCCATAAAATTCACCCTCTTAAATTGTACAATTCAGTGTTTTTTAGTATATTCACAATGTTGTGCAATCATCACTATTATCTAATTCCAGAACATTTTCATCACGCCAAAGAGACTTCATACCTTAACAGGTTACTTCTCATTCTTCATTGCTCCCAGCCCTTGTCAATCACTAAATTATTTGTTCTTGTAGATTTGCCTATTATAAACATTTCATATAAATGCAGCCATCCAATATATACCCTTGTGTTCTTTCACTTAGCATAATATTTTCAAGGTTCATCCATATTGTAGCATGTGTTAGTATTCTTCTATTCTTTTCATGGCTGAGTAATATTCCATTATAAGAATATACCCCATTTATTTATCCATTCATCTATTGATGGCCAAGGCGGTAAGGAGAAAGCATGAGACACTGACATGAACTGTAAACTTCTCAGGAGTGTATCCCCAGCATTTTCATTCATTATTGTAGCCCCATTATTGTATTCCTTAGCACAATGCCAGCTTTATAGTAGGTGCTTAATAAATGTTTTAAATTAAAGAAATAAATGGAAATTTCATGTTGTCCTAGTCATAATATTTGCTTGTAAAGAGCAGAAGCTCTAAGTAAAAGTGGGTTTAATATGAGGATAAAGGGGACTTTCCCATAATCCAATTGTAGGATGTACTGCAGGATTTCATGAGAACAGAAAAATTATCTATTGTCCTCTACCGTGTGGATCTTTCACCTTGGCTCCTTTGTTTATGTCTCATCTACTCTTCGTCATTATAGATTAGTTTCTTCTGCCAAGTTTTAAGTTTCTATTCTCCCCAAATTTCATTTGCACAAGGCTTTGGGTTGGATACACTATATGCATACATCTCCAATGACCAACATTGCCAATTGACTCAGTCTCTGCCTGAATTTCAAACTCCTAGGAAAGAGATTCTAACTGGCTAAGCTTGGGCTGGTGTCCACATCTGTCTAAGCAGCTGTAACCAGGCTGTAGTCACGCAGCTCTCTGGGCTGCCTCTTCTAGACTCTGAGTGAGACAGGTTTTATAAGATGGGGTATTGTTTGGAAATGTTGATGCTATGACATAGGTAAGCACAGAGTTAAGGGAATTGCTTTCCACCCTTTGAAGCTTTGGGCTACAGTCCATGGTCCTATGAAAATGCCTTGAGGATATATAATGCCATTATAGCCATAGAAATACCATCAGCAAGATGCTCCAGTTTTTCAAGCCACTATTTCAAATGCATGTTAGCTTCAGGGAAGCAGAGCAGGCCCTAAGGTTAACCACTCAGTTATGACACATACAGCAAGATTCCCTATGCTTCTAATAACTAGCATCTCCTTTCTACTACCCATGGGCACTCTCAGACTAACCATGAGGGCCCATAGGCAATGATCAAGACCAGAGTCCCTCCCTGATGAAGAAGTACAAATAACAACCCCTTTCTGAACTTTCCAGAACTCCCAATCTTCTAGCAACATGCACAGAAGCATATGTGTTCATTTGGATTAATCAGCTGTGTTAAGGCAGGAAAGAAAAGGGTAGCTTTCTGAAGAGTACACACCCGAGGCTGATGGTCTGGAAGGATCTTCAGGCTTTCCCTGGGTCCCCTAGTGGCCTGAAGGGGGCAAAGCTACCTCCGGTGCCTCATATTCTTGAAGAGTCACTCAAAACAGATAAGAATCTGGTTCTATTTTACTATTTGGGCCACGTATAAAAGTTTAACATGTATCAAGTTACAAAATCAGAACTAGAAAAAGAATAAGCAAAATATAGTATATTTTAATACTTACTTCTACATATCACTCCTATAACAGTGGATCAAAATTCAAGTTGAACAGTTTAAAAAGACACCTTGCATTTTCTTCATTTTGGTATTCTGCACTGTTTTAATTAGTGTAATGATAGAACCCTCAAAAGCGATAATATGGACTAAAGTTTTACAAAATGATATTTTAATGAAAGTCCCCAATGCCAAGTTTATACTGTATTAGTTTTCAAAATGTTTATAACCTGATGTTTAGTTTCTAAAAACTTAGTGTGGGATATGTAGTCCTAAAAAAAAAAAACCAAAAAAAAAAAAAAAACCAAATAAACAAAAAACAGATAAACCCCAGTTCTTGCCTCAAAATACTTTTTTAAAAGAATTCTTTTTTAAATCCTTAAAGGTCCAGCCTGCTTGTTAACTGAGAAAGTGCTGGGTTGATTGACAGTATCTGTCAGAGGCAATGAACTCCACTTCAACGTTGCCTTTATGCTGGTGTGTCAAGTTGTTCAACTGTGACCCTTCCATCTGTTCCAGCTAATCTGAAAGTCATTTAGACCCGTTTCTCCATTCATTTGAAACACAGCATATTCTCCTGTTAACACACATATGCAAAGTTGTCCGCTGTCAGCAACGTATGGGTTTTCCTAAAAAGTCTCACTTACAACATCTGTATAAACATTTGCACAACAGAAAATCCATTTATTGACTATTACTGCCTCCCTAACTTAATCGGGGCATTTTGAACAGACATTTAGAAGTTTACCTCCCCAAATTAATTTTTAAGCTGAAATAGTCAATTGACTTTGACATTTCAAAAAAAATCATTCTGTGTTGTATCTTAAGACTACTTGAGAATTCATTTTCGTATTGTCAAGGATTCAGTTAAACTTGAAAATGTTTGCAGACTTTTTTTTAAGCAAGTTTGGGAGGAAGTAAAGTTCATCAGACCTACTGAATAGGAATCTCTGGGTGGGGGTCTGGGAATCTCTACTCACAAAGTCCTCCCGCCAAGTGACACTGAGAATCAACCAGATTCAGGAACTGGTCTGATTTACTTACACTTTACTAAGATGCCTCCTGCTGCATGATTCTGCTTTCTGATTTGTATGACTCATAAGACCCTATTAAATAAACTACTTAGCTAAAAGTAAAAAACAACATATAATAAAATAAACAAAAACCAGGAAAACTTATTTGAATGATTTACAAGGATGTATCTTTGTGTTACCTGTAAACCGAAACTGCATTTGGATGTAATACAATAGGAATACTCCTATTATGCTACTAAATGAATTAAGACCTCCTTTGGGCCAGAACTTAAAAAAAAAAATTGCTTTGCTTTATTTTAACCTGGTTCCTTCTTACTCAGTCCAAAGCTACTCTGTATTTCTAGCTCTGACCTCAATCCTGACATTGAATCTCTGTGTGATTGTGAATGAGTTACTTCTCCTCTCTGAGATTTAGTTTGTATGAGTTAGAGAAGATGTCTAAAGTCCCTTCTAGCTCTGACATTCTCTGTGCATCTAAAGCAAGTTCTACACATACTTTCCTTGCTGATAAAATCACCTCCAGCCTAGAATAGCATTGCCAACCATACAAAATTGGGGGCCCACAAAGGTACCAACTTCATAAGAATTTGAAGAAAGTATTTCTGAGGTTGAAGAGCTTAAGAGACTAACCTTTGTGAAATGCTCCTAGAATTTAAATTTACACCGCTCTCTCCAAAAGTTTTTTTATTGATCTACTCACAAAATGTGCCACTCTCTCCTTTGAGGTTATATTTCTAATATTCAAAGGTTCTTTTCATTACTTTCATGAATAAATCATTTAATCATCTTAAGCTTTAGTTGTTTTAATTTGTAAGAGAAATAATATCTGCTTGAGTACAAAAGGAAATAACTGTTATGCATAAAAGGAGGTAAGTGAGGAGATAAGTACTTTCTAAACTTGTAAGTTGTATTCATGCTATTATATTTTATTATAATTATTACTACTGTTGCTCCACTCATACATCGGTCCTCCATTGTATCACTACTGTGAATTAAGTACCATCTAATAAATTACTGGTTTGGACACCTATGGAGAAAAATGGAAGGGAATTGCAGATGTGTATCAAAAGTTTTAAAACATTCAGGCCAGCAAAGTGATGTCCTCCACAACTAGACTGAAGAACAAAAGGACAGCAACTTATCTGTTCCCCTTCCTGGTCCCCAACACTGTTCCCTCCCCCAACCCACCAATTTTTTTAAAATCTTAAAAAAAAAAAAGTTTCAAAACATTCACAACTTTTGGCACAATAATTTAATTCTAAGAATGCATCAAATTGTATACCCTATTTTTGCATAATGATGTTCATTAAAGTACTGTGTATAATTGCCCATATTAAAATCAATCTAATGTCCATGAGTAAATTATAATCCAGCAATCACTGAGATACTATGTAGTCATTCAAAATGGTCTTTTGGAAAAATATCTAATGACTTAGAAAATGCTGATGCTACATAGTAAGGAGGAAAAATAAAACAAGATGCAAACTTGCATTTAAATATTATTGCAATTTTAGGCAAAAATATTGTTTAAATATATCTTTTTAAAAAGATGTATTGAAGTATTTTGAGTGACTGTCAACAATTGGAGTATAAACAACATGTTTTCTTTTTGTCTCCATTTTCTAAATTTTCTTTTTAATATGTATTGTTAATTTTTTTACAAACTGCAACATCTCCTCCCCTCTCAAATTCAAATCACATATTTATTCATCCAATAAAAACATATCTGTATCTCTTGGGTGTCTTTGCCCTCTGTTAGACATGGTGGAGATACAAAGGTGCATAGCATGGTGTTAGGCTTTAAGGAGCTTACGGTCTAGAAGGAGAAATTGTTCCTTATACTGAAAAAGGGTCCTTAAAACAGTACAAACGAATTGCCGTAGAAGTTAGAAGAGGAAGAGTCTCTGAGGATGTGACAGATAATCAATTTATTAAATCCCACAAGAATTACTATTGAAGTAATAAGCAGTTGATAGAAATATTTTAATCTGATTAGACTCTTCATAGACTGTATCTTGTCATCAGGAAATGGAGAGTAGTTTAGTTTCATTTTTATTTGCTGGAATGATCTCATCAAATTAAACCCCAACCTGGTAAGCCCCATACTTGCCCAAAGAATAGATAAAATTTAATTCATTGGCAATCCTTTGTTAGGAGGTGAGATACTTCAGAAAGGACCTGAAGAGTCTTCAAATAGTTCAAAGTCACCAAAAATATATGAGGGCACCTGGATTCATCTTGTTACTCTGACTCAGTCCCCCAAACTCAGGAGTTCAATGCCAAATGCAAATAGAGAGGAGCTAATAAATAGTGAGAAGGAAAAGAACACTTTCTACCCAGTCCAGAATTCTCTACCTAACGGAAAAAATAAATGTAATGTAATTGGGGCCTATGATGCTGGATCCAACATAGAAATACAAATAAAATTGTTCACAGAGCTGTCCCATTTTCCACCTTCAACAGCACCATTTTCTATTTGTAAATAGATTAGGGTTAGAGTATTCCATTTAGATGAGCACTTCTGTGTCTAAAACATGGGTCATGAACTTCGGATGCTTACAATACCCCGAAAGGTCATGTAGATACTTGAACTGGTAAAAGACACTCATGAGGTGGTGCTGCAATACATTGGAAAGCATGTGCTTCACCCAAAGGTATACTCTTTCAAACTATTACTACAAAACTATAGTTATCAAAACAGTATGGTCTGGCATAAAAATAGACACATAGACCAGTGAAACAGAATACAGAAATAAACCCATGTATACACAGCCAACTAATTTTTCAAGGGCGCCAAGAATACTCAATGGAGAAATGATAGTCTCTTTAATAAATGGAATTGGAGAAAGAAGGGTGCGATCTTAAACCAGGGAAGGCGATGATGAGTCTCAAACTCATCATCTACTCACTCATGCTTTGGATTCCTTAGTCTGAGCCAGGGTCTGATAGTCCAGAATGAAAAAGTAGGCTACAAGTTTAAGTCTCTGAGATTAGAAACACAGAGATTTTTCATTCTCATACTGAGGAACATGACAGGCAAGCACAACTCTGCCAGGATACAGAAGGAGAGAAAGAGAGGATGAAGGTGCTAAAGCTGGTATAAACAGTGGGGATCCCAAATTGGTACCCTCTCCCCTTTTTGACTCAGAGTAAGGGCTCTGTCAACAGGTGGAATTAAGTGGAATTGCATTTGGTTGTTTCACAGTAAGTAATTACATGTCCTAAAGTGTCTGGGACAGCTTTTGGCATATGCCTGTTGTCCCAGCATAATTATTCATAGCATCCCCTTTAACTCTCAAAATTGTCCGAGTTGGATAATATATTATATGCTCAGGAACTTGGAGCAGGTCAGCCCAGGGTAATGTTAACAGTGCTATCTGGATGAATCTATGCCTCTCTAAACCTAGCCTGCCTAGGGGACAATTACTAGCCAGGGCAGCAGACCAGCAATGGGTCAGGTAAAGGAAAGATTCTACTCACTATTTGACACCAGATCCTGCTATGGCCATAGTGGACATTTATTGCTTTTATCTATCATTCATTCCCATACTTTCTGCAAAAGCTTCCTGGCTGTGCTTAGGAAACCCCACTCCCCTTATATTAAGCCAGGGGAATTCAGGGATGAACATGTGACTCACTCTAGTCAATCATGGCATTTTAAATACTTCGTTTCAGGGGTTGGTTCAGCAATAGTCATGTGACCTAAGCCTGACCAATTAGAGTTCAATACCGGATTGCCCACATTTGAAAAGTTTCTCGGCTACAGGGTGCCTGACAATCTTGAAAATCAATTCCAGCATATTTTGGAACATGGTTGGATTGCTGAGAAGCTAGGTGAAAGCCTGGTCTCATTGGCCACAGTCTTTCCACTCTGAGAGGAAAGCCTAAGAAAGGAATCAAGACAGAGGAAAGGAGAATAGAGAGCTGGAGAGAAAAAGATGAATCCTAAGGACATCATCAAAACCCCCGTATCCAATGAGGCCCCAAACTAGTATTTCTTTAAACATTTTAGTTAGGAGTAGTAAACTAGTCATTTCCTTTTCTCTTTTTTTTTTTTTTTAAAGATTTTATTGGGGAATTGGGGGAGGGAAACAGCATTGGAGAACTGGGGAAGGGGAACAGACAAGTTGCTGTCCTTTTGTTCTTCAGTCTAGTTGCGGAGGAAGTTGCTTCACTGGCCCATGTTGGTATTGTCATTGCGCTCTTCTCGGGTGAGGCAGATCACTCGCCGGCCTCTGGATGACCACTCACGGAGGCTCTTGGCAGCTCACGCTGGTTGCCAGCCACTCACTGTAGCCTATGGCAGCCCACTGCAGCAGGGGCTGCAGCCCACACTGTCCCCGGCCATCTTAGCTATAGAGGCAACCGGGTAAAGCTGTTGTTCACCACCTTAGCTTTAGAGGGCAGTGTCACTGACCCTCATATGTGGGATCCAAACCAGGGCCGCTGGCATCCCAAGCCAGCTCTTAACCAAGGTGCCACTTGGCTGGCCCTCCTTTCCTCCTTTTTTAGATCCAGTTTAAGTTGGATTGCTGCCTTTTCAAAAACAACAATAACAACAATCCTACCTAATATCAGGACATTAACAAAAACCTTGCCTTTTTGACTTAAGAAACTTGAGAAGAGATGCCAAAGCAAGAAGAGTCATAGCATCTAGCCTTGAGACATTCTCACAGAAGCTCATTCCGATGTGAGAGATTAACTCTGCAGCATTCCTGACAGTCAGCTGCCCCATCCCTACTTTCTGTGAGGCAACAAAACTCACTTCCTGAAGCAACCCAGTCCACAGCTGGCGTGCACCCAGACACACTTTCTATTGAGTTGAAATCTCTCCCCTTCCACCTTCTACAAATGGATTCTGAGTCAGTCCCTTGCAGCCATATATAATAGAATAAGTCTATTTGCTCTTATTCATGACAAGGCTTCATATATTTGAAGACATCTCCTGTCCCCTAGGGACAGTCATTCTCACATGCCACAATTCCAGATCTCTGTCATATTGCTCCTATTCCTTCAGGGGTCTCACAGAATATACTCCAACTTTTATAATTATAATCATTACCATAATAGCCAAGATGTAGTAATCATTTACTATTAGCCAGGCATTGTGCTAAGCTCTTCACAGGCCTTATTTAATCCTCACAACAGGAGGTGAGCACTTATTATGTCCATTTTACAGATAAGAACATTGACACTTGGAAGATTAAATAACTTGCCCAATATATAGATATTAGGGGATAGGTCTGGGATTCATACCCTAATCTGATTGAATTCGTACTATATTCAATACTATATAATATTGCTTTTATGGCCTGAGGCAAGGAGTTCTGATATTACACAACGGAATTTGGGTAGTAACTCAACATCACATTGTATTTGTACAGATGGCTGCGTAATACCAATACATTGTCAATGACAAAATACCTCCTGTTGTTTAAAGCCACTGAATTTGTTACAGCAGCAGCCACAGGAAACTAATACAACTGCTGAGTAGTTTGGATTCTAGTTCCCTACATCAATGAATAAATTATGTCTCCCCACCTTAAGCCACCAGCAATGTAAAAGATCTGGATCATGCTGTCTACATATAGTCATGTAACTACTAAAATGTAGGCCAGACAAGGGACCATCTATGTCATTGTCAGAGCAGGACACTGGTTTCACACTAGGAATTACCCAACAAAGGGGGCTTCCTGGTTTTGTAAGAAAGTTCTGGAAACACTGCATTGAAAACATCTGAAAAAGTTTCTCTACTTCAGGACTTCTTCTCAGAGTCTTTATATATATATCTATATATATCTATATATATATATAGAGAGAGAGATATATACATATTAATATGCTAACGGACATTGTGAATCTCCAAGTAGAGATGTGGTCTTCAGTGTTTACCAAACTTACTTGGTTACAGTCATCCCACCCAACCTCCCCATCCCACCCCAAAGCACTTCTAAGGACAAGTGTTGCAAGATGACAAGACAAAAATATGTAATATGTCTAGCACTCACTGGACTGATTACAACATTGAAACCCTGAGCAACTGTTTTGCCAAAATCTCACTGCTAGTAGTGGCACAAACAGGGCCATAACCCAGGCCTCCTAACATTTTGTCTAGTGTCCCTTCTACTAAACATGTTGGACATCAGAAAAGGAAGCACTGAATATGATCTTTAAAATAAAGGGAGGAGGGTCCTCCAAAGACAACTTTATTGAAGGGAAACATTTTTTGCAGCAAGTGAACAGCATATAGATTGCAGCAATGAGATATGCAGAAAGGTGGGCTTTTCCTGTCTTTTGTTATTGCATTGACCCTGAAGGCCCTCAGTCCTCCCCCAGAAGCTTAAGGGGCTTAGATCAAGGGCAGATTTTGAAATTGAATCTATTCAGATTAAGCAAAACCTTCAGTGAGAGGATTTACTCCCACAAGCTGTTGCCAAATTGGGGCTGTCTGGGCCAGGCCTGTTTTCCTGAGCTACGGTCAACTTGTTCCTAAATTGCTGGCAGTGCTCAGGCAACCAGTTTCCTGGGACAGTCAACATTCAGCACTTCCTCAGCCTCCTGGGTCCTCTTCTATTTCTCCAACATTTTTACACAGGCTTCTGGTAGGCTGCAGATTTCCTAACCATTGTACAAGGCGACGATCCTAGGATAAGTAGCCAGAGGTGCAGAATCTAGAAACATGCTCTTTCCTTGGTTAGCATTTGACAAGTCACCGTGTGATTGTTCCTGGCAAAACAGGATATGTTGCCAGGATAACAATCCAGAAGAGAGGGCAGTTGGGAAACCAAGGTTATACGTTGTTATTTGTTTTGAGGATTTTCCTTGTAATGTCATATCCCTCTGGTTTGCTAAATGCTAATTTTACTCTCCAAGTTGAAAAAATTGCCACTGATATTAAGAGGTCTGGATGTGGCAGAGATAATAGTCACAGAGATATCTCTCAACGTGGGCATTCTTCTTCCAGGATACAACGGTATCCACCCTCTATATTAAACGTGCTCTGCCTTGAAAAGACTGAGCTCTAGGTATTTGGAAAGGCTCAAGTCTCAAGGTTTTCTCCTTTATGTTTATATTTTTAAATTAGCTTTTATTGCTTTTTCTCTTATTATAAAAGGTAATACATATTTCTTTTTAAAATGTTGGAAATACAAGAAAATCATAAAGAAGCAAATTAAAGTCTTCTGTGTTCACACCTGGAAAAGGTCAAGGTCATGAACAATTTAGGCTTCATATTCCTTTAGAGTCATTTTTAAATACCTTAACAGGATGCTGGTGAGAACAAACTTTGAGGTTAGTCCTTCGAATCCCCATAAGATGGAAGGTAGCCTGCGTGGTTTAGCTCTGCATCAGAGCACCAAGAAAATCATTGCCTATAATTTATTGAACTACTATTTAAAAAACAAATCTTACTTCATCAAGCTGGATGAGGTCTGAGAATTCCATTGAACATGTGAGGAAACTGAAGCACCAGAAAGGAAATGATTTCCCCATATCACCCGGCATCTCAGTGGTAGAGCAGGGACCAAAAAAATCTTCTGGTTCTCATTTTAGTGCTCTTTTCCTCACTATACCAGCTGTTTCCTCTAGAAAGGATTACAGTTATAAAACTCAGTTTGGGTAAGAACATTTGGCTAAAGCAAACCTCAAAGCATGAGGAATTTTTATGCACTAATTATTTAGCATCATGGAGAAGGAAATAATCTCCACATGAATACAAATGTCCAAACTACTAAAGGTCAGCTTTTTAAGCACAAAGACTTTTACCTGAATTGTAGCCAATTTCAGTGGAAATTATTCTAAGTATGCTTTTTATTAAAGACAGTCACATTTAACACTTAATCTTTTCTTCATGACCCAAAGTCATAATTATGAGCATCAGTTTTTAATTCTATGCTGTAATACAGTGAAACCTTCTGAGATTAGTAAATTATAAAACCCTGAATGACTCTAGACTGCTCAACTTTTATAGTTGTATGTTTGCTCTATATGGATTTTCTGTCTCCTCCTCACAATCAAGCTGTCAGCTATTATTTCTGGCTGCTCCCAGTATGTCTGAGATCCTCTCCTCATTTGTCCCCCATCTGCTATGCTACTTCTAATCTGTTATGTGCTGCAGAAGCAGATATTCATGTTTGTTAGAAGTATTTGTAATGTAAGAGTAAATAGGCCCTGAATGAGTATTGAGGGGCTCTGTTATCATAAAGTTATGGGCGGACTTAAGGACATATATTTGATTGCCCAGAAGCCATCTTATGTTTGTTTTCTCTTTAGATTGGCAAATATATAATGTTCTGATAAATGATATTGTATAGTCTTTTTTTAAAAAAAGATATAAGCAGGCATGAAGAATTCAGGCATCCATTGCTCATTTACCCACATCAGTCTTTTCTTGGGAAGAGATTCAAATCTTCAAACAACACAGTGGGTTCTGGGTCCTATAAGTTATTCTTTCATTTCTTTTACATTTTTAAAATCACTTTCCAACATAAAATTGGTCCTTCTAAACAGATGTGAAGGGCAAATGAAAACACAGACCAGGCATCACTCAAAGGGCCTGAGGAGTACGGAGCACAGGTCTCTGATACCAGGGCTATTTTTTCCCACAGTGGCTGCTATCCTGTCCCCTGAAGCTGCCCATCTTTTCACTGCTTCACTTGTTGCTTGTTTATTTTTTGAAAACATTAACTTTTCATAACCTAACGATGACCCCGAAAGTTAAAACAGATTTCCCTTCATCCAAATTTAAAAATTCTTTTGATTGATCAATAAGACTGATTTTCCGACTGTCACAGTATTTTCTCCCAGGTTCCAAATTTCTAAAACTACACTCGCCAAGAATAAAAAAGCAAATGAGATAAACTAGTAAAAAGCAAACCTCCAAGCTCACGTGACGCTGAAATCATTTTTAAAGCAACCATTGGAAATGGTGCTCTCAGAGCAGCCTGGGCTATAAAAGTCAAGTGATTTGCAAAATTATGCCAGGACAAGGAATTACTCAATGCAAACACCTGCTCGAGAGTGATTATCAAATTATCCACAGCGTAACTATGACCCTGCCAGTTGACTTTCCTTCCCTCGACTCCACAGTCATTTGTATTTACCAGTAAACACCCACAACCCCACTGCACTCAGCTAAACCAAATGGCCAAATTAAACAACTCAGACTGGAGTTAATGAGGGGTTGTAATAATAACAGCCCCGCAACGTTGGAACGGTGTATTAACAATCTGCAGAGGACTTCCACACGCAGGATCTAGCTTACAGTTTGAAATCACTGCACACTAAGGCTGCCCCCTGGGAAAGTTGCCACCAGTGAGTTTACCCAAACAAAGTGCAGAACTGTAAAGTAAAAACTGGGCTCAAAATAGAACCCTAATCTTCCCTTCTACTTTGCTGCACCCACCCACTCCCCCCCCCACCCCCCCCAACCACCACCACTACCACTTTTCTTTCCAGCTGTCAGTGTTCAAAGTGTATGTTTTAATTTTCCATGGTTGATCACATCCAAAGCTGTTTTAAGGGGCATGGGATTCTATTCTTCCCTAAAATCTATATGCAGCCATGGATTACCACAGCTGGCTCTGGTAACATTTGCAAATTCTAACTTACTATCTAAGACTCTTTCTAAGGCTATTGTGAGTGACATTAGGCCTGTTTCTGGCAAGAAATCCTCTCGTTGTAATGTAGACCATCTTAAATGGTCTTTTTGTGATCATGGTCTCTACCCTTAAACAAATGCAGGGCATATTTTCCCTGATGGGTGTCCCAAGGAGAGCTTGGGAAGAAATCATCATTACCAAGGCGGTTCACCCAGACACACAGACGTGCTTGTTACCGTATTTAAAGAAGTGGCCACAAAGAAATAGTCATTGGATTTACAATAGGGGAAACCTAGTATGCATTTCCAAGGAATCACATTTTGGGGAGAATTACAGAATAATTACACATATGCTTAGATCACGAGCATTCAATGAAGCGGACAGTATTTTGAGGATTTAAGATGTTGGTGTTGTGGTCGTCTCTAAGAAACCGGGATAATTCAGACATTCAAATGCAAAACCGCACCATTTGGAGAGTGTAATGCGGTCTGTTCTGGTCACTGTTACAAATTCGGAAAGGGTTCCCTGGCTGCAGACATTAGAGGCACTTAATACTTAAATCTGTTTCCAAATGTAAAGCATAGAACAAAAGTGCTGGCATTAATGAAACGTATCCTGACACTGGTGTGCTGACACATTTCATTAAAGTGTCACTTTGGGAGAGTAAAAAATAATGACAAGAGCTTTACTGTGTGCAACTTGATAAGGCCCTCAGATGAAATATCATTAACTAATAACACATGAAACATCCATTTTAACACCATTGGGGTTTCCAGATTGGGCTGGAATGAATTTCAGGCCTCGGATGTTGTCCATTACCAATTACTATAAATTAACCTTTTTTATAGGTCTAACATGCAACTGATGGTTGCATGTTAGTTTTATTTTAACCATCAGGAAGTCAAGTATTATTGGAAGTTATTGCTATTATCTTTAGGGAAAAAAATTTTAAATATCAAATATCTGGTTTCCTTATAAGGCTAGCCTTTAGTTAGCTACTGAAGGAATGGATTGTCTATATTTTTAGAAATATAGACTTGTACCATTTGTGTTGGGTGACTGGCAAAATACTTTTCAACTGAACTTTAAAAAGTTAGTGTTCTTCAAAGCTCAAAATAACTCCTCTTTTTTAATTTTAAAAAAATGGATAAAAATAAGAACTCAACAAATGTAGACCAAACACTCAGCATTTTAGGGGTTTGAAAAAACTTCCAATTTAATGTTCTAATTTAAAGCTAAGTTGTTTTCTACTTAGGAATAATTTCCCTGTGTAAATATATGTAATTTGTATTTTTAAAACTTCCCCTTCTAAGATCTTGTGTTCAAAATATCAAAATAAGAACTTTGCAACTTCGGCAGCCACCCGGATACTCTTAAGCGACAGATTTTCCAACACTTACTGATCTGTTTGATTTTGCATAGAAGAGTCATTCTATACAAAAGGTGAGGCAAGAAATTCTCCCAAGCAGCGCCTATGCCAAGAATCGAGTTGCAAAGTAACACAAAACAGAAGAGATAAAATAGAGAAATTAGTCTAAAGCAAAACAAGAGAACAAGCACAAAAAACTTGGAGCTGGCAATCTCGCAATGTGAAAGGTTAATCACAAGATTTAAAATCTAATCTTGCTTTCAAAGGCAGCTCATGTAATTGCATACATTGTGAAGGGAAATGAGAACAGTGGGAACAGGAAAAAATTTTAAACAAGCGGGCTCGATATAAGCTGTAAATTTAATATGGAGAAAAGCAAAAAATTAGCAGGAGCAGGCTGAGACCTCAGTAAAGGGGAACTGGGACAGTAGAAAGGACACAAATAGCCAGTTCTAAAGGAAAAGGAGCCTTTAATTTTGCGTAAATATGTATTTCAATGGGATACTCTCTAAAGACCCTTCTGATTAAATTCCATTCATTCATGTTGCCTAACAAGTGTTTATAGGGAGTCAATCATATGCTGATATTGTGGGAATACAAAGATAAATCTGACACTAGAGGAAGAAAATCATAGCTGCTTCCTAAAGCACGAAGCAGAAAGTACTGAGAGGAGAGGTGGGAGAAATCACTCCGTAAATGGCATTTGAACTACAGAGAATGGGCAGGACTTGGCCATGTATAGGTGAGAACAGAAAGGCATGAGTAGAGATGAGAAAGGATGGAGTATGTGCAGGAGGGAGAGACAACTTCAGGTTGACTGGACATGCAGTCCACCTGCACAGCAGCAATGTGGGCTGGACAGCGAGATGGGTTTGACATCATAGGACCTGGAGGAGTTTGACTTAATTCTATGGAAAGTGGGAACCCACTGGAGTTTGGAGGTCCCAGGAATGGTATGATTCTAAAGGCGATAGAGAAGGTTATACTCTGTGTGGGGCAGCCCTGAAGAGGAAGAAGAAAACAATCTCAGGAGAATATATTTCAGGACAGCAAAAATATAAAACTTTGTGTTCTTGGGCTAGAAGGTACTGAAAACATATTTATGAGTTACTTGTTTCTACATTTCAAGATTCCCAACTTCTTGCTAATTGGAAAAGCAGTTAGAGGTACCACAGAGGAACATGTAGTTTATCAAGGGACATTGGAAGACCCCAGGCAGCGGGATTTCTCAGACCAAATTCTCTGGTTTCCCAGGAGAGAGGCACAAAATCACTGGCTTCGTGTTAAATGCCAGGGACTGAAGAGATAGTAACTGCCACCATAGAAGTATGTAATTCCCTGTCACAGATGGAATTTGATACATCTCAGGCCAAACCATGACATGCCCTGCCAGCCAACCCATAAGCAGCCCTTGTTGCCCAGAAGTATGCTATCCAGGATATAAAACCACCTCCTCATTAACATGGGAAAACAGAAATAGGCCTCATCGTGTCAGCAAATACATTTAGATTCCCTTGGTAATAACTGCATGGTGTTAGAACTTGGGGGAGACATTATTAAAGGGGATAAAGTACCAGGAAGTAAAAAACAAAAAAATTCTGATTTGTTTACGTAGGGGCATTTCTTTGTCATATTTATATAGCATTTTATACTTTTCAAGGTGCTTTTAAATATATTATTTCATTTCCCCCCAATAACCCCATTATTTTCATGTTACAGAATCCGCGAGAGGTGGTGTGGCTTTGCCTTAGATCTCACAAACGCTTGGTAGGACAGTGAGCACCCAGAATCCAGTCTCTGACGCCTCCTCCACTCATCACCTGGCCTCCTCCTACTTATAATAAACAAATACTTATCGAGCTTCTATTCCGTAGAAGGCATGCTTCTAAGTGAGGAAAGCCTCAGGTTTTCCTGGTTGTTTTAACAGAAAAATCCTAGCAGGTTTTTAGGTGCTGAATCAAAACCTAGCTCATCTTCCCTGCACAGAGCCCCCTGGTGGCAGGTAAAGGTTATGAGGTAGGATGTCCTGAGAAGTTTTTAGGATCTGATTTTATGGAGAGATGGGAATAAATGAAACATAGAAAATCATTTTGATAAGCGCTCATTTAATCTATCGCTCTCACGTGGCATATTAAGAAATTGATGTCCAGAGGGGTCAAGCAAAGTGCTCATGGCAGCACAGCATCCTAAGCTAGCTCTTCTTTCCAGTGAAAATGGCACCCCTTAGCATCATCCTCAGTCTCCTTTCTCTTATGGGTTAACAGTCATGCCACATACGCAATGTCCTCCTGGGGAAGTAGGGCATGGAAAGGATAAGTTCCTTGTATTTGCACAAATAATTTTACAGATGGACACCTCGTGGATCCTGCTGTTAATAGTGATGGGACCCATGTGACTTCATCCCCCCTCATCCCCTTCTGAACCTCAGTTTCCTCATTTGTAAACTAGGAATAGAGATAGATCCCACCCCAATGGGTTGTTTTAAGGGTTAAATGAAATAATGCAAATGACATACTGAACACAAGATTGGCATGTAGTAAACACTTGGTATGTGGCAGTTGTTATTGCTTAATCAACCACCTCTGCCTTGGTGTACCCCAGAGCCCTTAGCCCTAAAGCTTTCATCTATAGATCAGGGTGAAAAAATTTTCAAAGTGAGTGTTTTCAATGATGGTCCCTTCTTCCAGATGAAAGTGGTTTCCACATATAGCCTCTGAGACAGCCTCTCAGTGTGTGTGCCCAGGGAACCAGGGTCATCGTCCAGATTGGTCCTTCTCGAGGCAGTGCCAAAGGAATTCACCTCCTGCTCCTCTTCTGAAGGCAGCCTCAGCCCCATGGGGGCTGGGGGAAGAGGAAGAGTAATGTTTTCCATACCCTGCTCGCCAGCACCCCCTCTAAGTTTCTCAGTTAAGAGGCATTGCCAGCATCTCTCATCCGTGGTTGTAAATGGAAAGAAATAAGGATACCCTTCTTAGTCCATGCAGGTGTTCTGAGGACCAAATGAGACCCAGTATGTGAAAGTGCTCTGAAGCTTGGAAAGCTCTGAAAACTTCATTATCATCAGAAACACTGTTAAGTCATACATTCCCACTTCAACTCATTTATGGCATGCCTAGCATGTGCCAGGCACTGACTATGAGAAATAAGATGGGCCTGGGCCCTGTTCATCTGCAGTCTACTTTCTGGTGGCTTATTAGTATTGTTACTGTTGATTAAATTAAGAATAACTTTAATTTATATGGTATACAAGAATAAAATAATATTAACAATAGTTATCAATGGAGTGCCTACTGTGGATTAGATGTTTAATTTATAAACAACAATAGCTACCTTGTTTGAAAGCCTAGGTAGCTTGCGAATATTATGTAATTAACTCACAAGCAGCCAATAGGTATGTATTGACAGACGAAGTGTTCAGGCTGAAATAGGGAGTGTAACTTGTTGAAGGCCTTATTTCAAATAACAGGCAAAGCCAAGTGCCAGACGCTAAATCCAACATTATGCTACTAGCAACTACACGATTAAAAGACTTTTGTTCTTATATCATTTTGGGTTGTTATATGGAGCAATCCTTAGTTTTGCATGTGAAAAAACTACCACAACATACCTGATTGGCACTTGGCCGTAATTTTGTATTCCTTCAATGACTCATTTTTTGAAATACAGTAGGAAAAACAAAATTCTCCCAAAACAATAAAATTATTGAGACATTTTCAAGATTATGTGGATAATTAAGTCAAAGAAATATCCTGAACATTTGTTCCTACAATAAATATGTTGACCCCGAATTTCTGTTATGCACCCAGGAGTTAATTGAGTACATCTTGACAGTAGGCATTTAAAAGAGTGTTTGCTAAATCTATATTCAGAATCTCAGGTGCCTGTGGCACCTACAAGAGAATAGGACCCTCTTGTGTCCATGTAATTATTCTTTTACTCTCAGAAGAGTCACAGTTTGGACATTAAATAATACAACCATCCTACCAATAAATCATGGCAGTCCAGAAAATTTCCCATCTTCTTTGAAATTAAAAAAGGGAAGGACAGGGCCAGCTGAGTGGCTCAGTTGGTTAAGAGCGTAAGTTCTGAGCAACAGGGTCGCCGGTTCGATTCCCACATGGGCCAGTGAGCTGCACCAGAGCTGAGCTGCTGCTGAGCTGCCTAAGTGGCAGGATGGCTCAGCTGGTGATAGCACATGCTCCTAACAACAAGGTTGCTGGTTCAACTCCCTCATGGGATGGTGAGCTATGCCCACTCACAACCAAGATTGAACATGGCACCTTGAGCTGAACAGCCGCGAGCTGCCGACGGGTGACTGGACTTGGAGCTGAGCTAGCTGCGCCCTCCACAACTAAGATTGAAGGACAACAACTTGGCTGTTCCCCTTCCCCAATTCCCCAACACTGTTCCCCTTCCTCAATTCCCCAATAAAATCTTAAAAAAAAAAAAAAAAAGGCAAAGAGAATATTGGACTAACTCTCTTATCAACAACCATGAAAACTGGTATGAAATATATGAAACAACTATTTTCATTCATTGGACAGTAGTCAGCTCAGGACCATGAGGTAAGCACAGAGTATGATTGCCTCAGATTTCTTTGCATAGGCATTTTCGAAACCTCAGTGCAGACCTAGAGAATCCAAGCAGAGCAAATTAGTCTCACTGAACAGAGGAGACAGGGTTCAGAGAAAATGGGACAACCAGGATTTGTAGGGGAAAGTCCTAGAAAGTAGAAAGCTAGACAGTGAGAAATCTCGAGAAATCTGCATGGGGCCCTGTGAGTCTTTGACTGAATATTAAGTGACACATGCAGAGGGCAAGACTCCACCGTCCAGGCAAAGAACTGCTGAAGTGCTTTAAGCTGAACAGCTACAGGAGCTTGCACAGGGCTGGGTGAATTCTCCAGAGAGCTGGGACCTGACAATATCAAGGACATTTAACAGATTCCAGAAAGATCATGCCATAAAACCAGAGCAAAATTAGCCTAAGGGTAAGGGTTTTTCTACTCTCCCTCTAATGAAGCCCTGTTTAAAAAGCCTACAATACCACAAGACAAACACCTGAGCAATGTGTTGTGCTACGATGTTATAAAGGCTATGACATCGCTAGGTGATAGGAATTCTTCAGCTCCATTATGGAACCACCATTGGAGGAGGTCTGACAATTAAGTTTGCGAACTTGTTGCAATGACGTTACTAACTTTTTTGGTATCAGAGGGATTATTCATTATGGATTTGTACCAACTGGACAAACAGTTAACCAAGTTTACCATTTGGAAGTGCTGAAAAGGTTGCTTGAAAAAGTTAGACAAAAACAACCTGAACTTTTTGCCAACAATTCATGGCTCTTGCATCATGACAATATACCAGCTCACACGGCACTGTCTGTGAGGGAGTTTTTAGCCAGTAAACAAATAACTGTATTGGAACACCCTCCCTACTCACCTGATCTGGCCCCCAATGACTTCTTTCTTTACCTGAAAATAATAGAAATATGGAAAGGAAGACATTTTGATGACATTCAGGACATCAAGGGTAATATGATGACAGCACTGATGGCCATTCCAGAAAAAGAGCTCCAAAATTGCTTTGAAGGGTGGACTAGGTGCTGGCGTTGGTGCATAACTTCCCAAGCGGAGTACTTCAAAGGTGACCATAGTGATATTCAGCAATGAGGTATATAGCACTTTCTCTAGGATGAGTTCATGAACTTAATTGTCTCACCTATATGTGGCCTGTCATGGACAGAAATGTCATGCAGCACATGACTGTAAGGTCTGCCACTGGTATCAACATGAAGGAACAAGAAAGTTACACGTGCAAGCCAACACAAGACACACCATATTTTTGATGGGGTCTTTACGCCTTCCTTGTCTTCAAGTGAAAACTAGAGCCATGAAATTCCTGTTTTGTTAACATTAAGATATGGTAATGCCAAGCATTCATGACCATAAGCATGGAAAATTGATGAAATTACAGCCTGTTCAGGGGAATAATATGGTGATGAGAGATTAAAATCTTTGCCTGTGTCATGATCGTGGTGGCAGCTTTTTAAAACAGGTGGACATTTTCTTCCCCCCCTGCTGGAAAACATCCCTTGGTAAGTAGATGCTTAGGGAGAAAGGTCAAACGAAAAAAGAGAATGACAAATAATTGAGATATTTTTAAGGGCATGTAAGTCAGTGAATATTTCATTAGTATCATTTCAGCGATTTTCTGCTCTCAAAGAAGTAGTCAAATTGAAATCATATCCTTCTACTTAATGAGCAAAAGAATGTGATTATGTTGCCATAACATTAAGATTTGAGATGGTCATGTGACAGGCATGAAGAAAGTCAGAGTTAAAGAATCTAAGTAAAATTAACATAGCCCTTTCCCATGAATACTTTTCAACAGAATACATTAAAAAATAATCACTTCTTTATGAGCTAATAAGACCTACAACTTAATGTTCAGAGTAATGCATTTCTAACACGCTATGCTGAAGTTTCAAGCAATTGAAAAAAATGCTATATCTAATCACAGAGCACTCAGCTTCCATCTTCAGTACCACCTCCCAAGGCTCAAGCCTACATAATTGTATCAGTTATTGCTGTTTAACAAATCAACCCAAAACCTTGCAGCTTAAACAGCAACCACTTACTAATTCTCATGAGTTATGCTGATCTGGATGAGATTTGGCTGATCTCAGCTAGGCTCACCTATATGATCAGCTGGTATGTTGTCTGGGCTGACATGGCTTTGCCTGGCATGTCTTAGCTCTGCTTTCACATGGTGGCTCATCCTCCAGCAGGCCAGTGCAAGTTTATTTTCATGGCAAAGGCAAAGTTCTAAGGGCAAGAACAGAAGCAATCAGGGCCTCTTGAGGTCTAGGGTCATGGTCTCTTTACCACATTCTATTGGCCCAAAATAAGACATACGGTCAGCCCAGATTCAAAGGGCGGGGAACCAGAGACCATCTCTGTCTGGGAGGACCTGCAAAATAACACTGGCAAGGGGAAAAATGAAAGCTACCATAATTATCCAATTGGAAATGGATTTCCCCCAATTTACAAACAGATTGGGATCCAAAAGTACACTGGTCCTCCATTGTTTGACTGTCGGGACACATTCTTAACGTAGCAAGTGTTAGTTAGGTTCCCAAGTTATTCAATGAGCCTATATAGTTGAAGAAACAACTATGCATTAAAATGTGATCTAGAAATAATGTAGTTGCTAGGAAAATAACAAAGAGAAAATCAACAGCATTAAATTAGAAATTACTTTTTAGGGCCGGCCGAGTGGCGCATAGGTTAAGCGCTGGTTTTGGGATGCCAGCGGCCCCGGTTCGGATCCCACATGAGGGCCAGTGACACTGCCCTCTACAGCTAACAACAGCTCCACCTGGAGCTGGGCTGTGCGAGCCCCGGTGATGGTGTGGGCTGCAGCCCCTGCTGCAGTGGGCTGCCATAGGCTGCAGTGAGTGGCCCGCAGCCAGCGTGAGCGGCTGGCAGCCAAGCGTGAGCTGCCAATAGCCGCGGTGAGCGACATCCAGAGGCCAGCGACCGATCTGCCTCATCCGGGAAGAGCGCAATGACGATACCAACAGTGAAGCAACATCCTCCGCAACTAAAACTGAAGAACAAGAAGACGGCAACTTGTCTGTTCCCCTTCCCCGATTCCCCAACGCTGTTCCCCTCCACCAATTCCCCAATAAAATCTTTAAAAAAAAAAAAAAAAAAAAAAAGAAATCCAAAACAAGTTTTTAAAAAAAAAAAAAAAAAAAAAAAAAAAAAGAAATTACTTTTTATTTCTTAGATAGAAGTGCCTTAGAAAAGCCGGTTTTAGTTAAAGGAAGATGACAATATAGATATTTGGAATCACTGAGAGAGCAAGTGACCTGTAAGAAAATTGGGAGTGCCTTGTCTCCAAGCCCTTCTTTATCATCTACCACCCCGACTGTTCCCTACCCATCAAACACATGTGGGTTGGGCTCTAAACTGCTACCCCTCTAAAATCTCAGTACTTATTACTGGGAAATACAAGCAACTGGAGTAATATTTAGGCCGGAAGCTTTGATTCCAATGAAGGTTTTTGGGGGATGATTCTGAAAAGAACTTCCCTTCACTTTCAAGTGCTTACAACTTAATGCCATTCATTCCTTTTCTTGAAATTTATTTTTTACAATATGTTTCAATCATACAAAAAATACAAGGAATCACTTACCAAACACTCTTGAATCTACTGTTCAGCCCTCTCCTCTCCCATAAGACACACACAGACTCAGATACATGCATTCATTTCGAGAGCGATGAGTAATAGTTTGAAATGATTCAATCTTGGGTCAGGTACTATTTATGTCCCTTCTCCTGGTAGTATTACATAGACAGTAGATTCTAAATAAACAATGACAGTACAGCGATTGTAAAAATGACAAAATCAAGTTCAATTATTTCAATCCTATCATTTTACGGGAACATTTGGAGTTTGTTGGTTTTTTGTTTGTTTTTTGGAGGGCAGTGTCATTGGCCCTCATATATGGGACCCAAACCGGGGCTGCCGGGGTCCCAAGCCAGCTCTTAACCACTGTACCACTCGGTCGGCCCCATTTCGAATTTTTATGTGTCTTTAAAATTTAAAAGAGTGAAACTGAGTATGAATGACAGGGTGTAATATTTTTGTTGGTAAGTGCAAAATATAATTCATACCTCAATATTGTACTAAATCTGAATAATTTCTTGAAATGAAAATGTATTCTTTTTTTAAAAAAGATTTTATTGGGGAATTGAGGGAGGGGACTAGCATTGGGGAACCAGGGAAGGGGAACAGACAAATTGCTGTCTTTTTGTTTTTCAGTCTAGTTGTGCAGGACATTGCTTCACTGGCCCAGGTTGGTATCGTCATTGCGCTCTTCTCGGATGAGGCAGATCGGTTGCCGGCCTCTGGACAGCTGCTCACAGCAGCTCTTGGCAGCTCACCAGCTGCCAGCCGCTCATGCTGGTTGCTGGCCACTCACTGTAGCCTATGGCAGCCCACTGCAGCAGGGGCTGCAGCTATGCCGTCCCGGGGACTCACAGCAGCCCAGTTCCAGATGGAGCTGTTGTTCACCATGTTAGCTGTAGAGGGCAGTGTCACTGGCCCTCATATGTGGGATCCGAACCAGGGCCGCTGGCATCCCAAGCCAGTTCTTAACCAATGCGCCACACAGCTGGCCCAAAAATGTATTCTTTTTAATTTTTCATTTTAGAACTAAAGAATTAATCAAAAATTTTTGACTATTGCCAATCCTTCCATGATTATTATGAAAAACATTTTGTCATATAAAGAAGGGAGTGCTAACAATAGTCCACACTGGGTGTCAAGCACAGTAAGTGTGCCACCACTGGAAATACTGATCTATACATATACTTCCAAACTTCTGTCTCTAGTCTTGATCTCTCTTCACAGCTCCAAATTAATATATCAGAGTGGCTACTTGAGAATTCTACTTGGGTGTCTTATAGGCAGCTCAAAATGAGTCACATCTAAATGGATATACTGATTTTTCCCCCATCCAGCTCCAGCTTGTGCCTCCTTCCAGGAGTTTCAGTAAATGACACCACCAATATCCATCCAGTTACTAAAGCCAAATTCCAGGAAACACTGTTGGTACTTACCTTTCCTCATGTTCCATAGCCAAGTAATCCCCAAGGGATTTCCACTAGTGCAAACCATCCAGCGCCAGAAGCTCCTAGCCTCCCTGCATCTGTGCCCGTCTCTCCAGTTCATGCTCTCTGTATGGCCCCTGGACCAGGTGATGCTGACTTCTCTCAGGATCTCTCAGTGACTTCCCATTGCTGAGCATCTTTACCACAGCCTGCAAGCCTCTGCGTGTCCTATCCAGCACTGTCTCAGAACATTTTGATCTTCACTTAGGCTCTGCTGTCTACGGGGAGCTTGTCTCTGATTCTCAACACACACACCCCCAACCCTGTCAACACTTTTCCCAACTTGGAGCCTCTGCACTTGCCCGCTTCTTGTCCCAGAGGAGCCTGGAAGGCTTTTACTCCAGTTCTTACAAAAGCTCATTCATCGTCATCCTTCAACTTGTAGTTTAAATGTCATTTCTTCAGAGAAAACTTCCTTGACTGTGTTTATATCCATTATCAACTTCATAATTAGTGCTTATTTGGCTCCTAGATAATGGTTTATCTCCCTCATTATACTGGAAGCTCCAACAGAGCCCATCTGCTTGCTGACCACTCTCTCTCCAGAGCCTAGCACAGTGTGGACACACATTGGGCACGTAGTAAATCATTGCTGAGAGTGAGCTCATGAATGCTCCATTTCTGCTCTGCATCCATGATTGCTACTAAAGCTGCCATGCTCTTATGTGATTTAACCTCCTGGTCCAAGACAGTACATCTGGCTCACACTGAAACATCAAGCTTCTGCCTCAGGGTTTTGGAACTGGGACTGAGAGAGAGTTATTCAATCCCTAGATACAGATGCACCATAAAAACTCAGGGGTATCAATGACTTTGTTTTCCACCGTGTGAGTTTAAAAAAAGAGAGAGAGAGACAACAAATTGACAGAGATAAATAAAGCAGATACACAGAGCAGGAAATTGGGAGACAGAGAGCATCCCAACGGCATTCCTGTGCCTGGTCCCAGGTGTTCAGAGGCCCCGCTGCGGCCCCGTCCTTGGTGCCTACCAAGCACGGCAGGATTCACATACTAACGGCCCCTTTCATGTAAGTTTGTTTAGATCAAGTTTCTTGCATTTGCAACCTTAAAAATACTGTGAAAGCACAATTTTTTTGGTCAAGAAGTCACATTGATAAAAGATGGCAATAAATTGCTGTGCCCATCATGTGAGCAGCTGAAGAAGATAATGTTAAGCAAGTGGACATAATTCGATGTCACTCTGTAAAAAGACATTGACAATATGAACTAGCATTAGCCAGTCAAAAAAGACAGTAAGAAAATGAAATAAATGACCAAAGGATTCACTGTGAAGTGTCCAGGGTGGTGTGGCAGAAAGATGGTAGCAGCAAGTGAAGAGGTGTCCTCAGAGAAGGGGGAGCCCACAAAGTGGGCAGGGCTATACTATAGCTTGTGTTCTTCGGGAGACTTGGTATTGATAGTGAGACTAGGTGATTTCACATCCTAGAAGACATTTGTCCATCAGACTTTCACCCAGAGTCTATTAGGTGCAGGGTATTGGCATGGCCTGGGCCTTCAGGTTGGTATACAGTCTGGGCATTGAACAAAGGGCGGCGGGGAATGGTGGTCTGGTCTAAAACCTAGGCCAAGCTCTGCTTGCCAACTGTGCCCGGGTGGGGACTGTAACTAACTGCTCAGTTTAAGCTGTCAAGAATGATCAAGCACAGCTCTTACCCTCAGGGTACTCTTAGGCTAAATCCTCTCATTGTTACATTACAAACACCTTCCCCAAAGAGGGGACATTTGAGCTAAATCTTAAATGATTTTGGACAGACAGGCAAGAGGGCAAAGCATTTTGAGCAAGGAAATAGTACATGCAAAAGCATGACACATGGGGGTTTATGGTGGGCATGGAAAGCAAGTCAGAAAAGCTGGAGAAGTGGGTGCAGAGAAGAAATGGGTAGGAAGGATGATGGAAAGGGAAGAAGCCATCAAGAAAGGCTTTATGGAGCCGGCCAAGTGGCACTTTGGTTAAGAGCTGGCTTGGGATGCCAGCAGCCCCGGTTCAGATCCCACATATGAGGGCCAGTGACACTGCCCTTTACAACTAACAACAGCTCCACCTGGAGCTGGGCTGTGCAAGCCCCGATGATGGTGTGGGCTACAGTGAGTGGCCGGCAGCCAGCGTGAGCTGCCAACAGCCACGGTGAGCGACCATCCAGAGGCCGGCGACCGATCTGCCTCACCCGTGAAGAGCGCAATGACAATACCAACATGGGCCAGTGAAGCAACGTCCCCCGCAGCTAGACTGAAGAACAAAAAGACGGCAACTTGTCTGTTCCCCTTCCCCAATTCCCCAATAAAATCTTAAAAAAAAAAAAAAGGCTTTGTGTTCTACACTAAGGAGTTTGGCTTTTGTCTTCTAGTCCACAGGACCACTGAAGGGATTTAAGTCAGAGTGACCTGCATGGGGATGGTGGGTGGATTGGAGAAGGCCAGGCCTGGAAACATGGAGACCAGTTAGGAGGCTGGTGTAATAGACCAACAAGGGGCTGTGGAGGCTCTAAACCAAAGCAGTGACAAAGGTGGAAACAGATCGAGTGACATTTAAGGAGTAAGTTGAAGATAATTTGGAGACAATATGTCCTGTTTTGCCCAAGACAATTTCAATTTACATCTCTTCTTCTGACTTAACTATTACCAGTGCCCCCTTGCATGTATAAAAGTGTCCTGATTTGAGTGATAAATGATACGTTTACCCTAGGTGTAGGGCATGAAGGAGAGAGAAACGTCCAGGGTGTCATCTGGAATCTGGCTTGGGTAAGCCAGAGGTTCATGGTACTTGTTACTGATGTAGAGAATAGAAAAGGAGCAGGTCAGGGCCAGAAAATAACAAGATTATCACTTACTGGCTTTAAGCTCCTCCTGGGTCATTTAAATGAAATTACCAAGTTAAATAGATTAAAAGGTTCTAGAATATGATGCATGAAATGTTGTACCTCAAAAGACCATATGAAACTTTGAGACCAGCTGTCATTGTTACACAGTTCTTTCCCCTAATTTTCCTCCAATTCTCAAAACATATGAAGTCCTACATCAGCAACTCAAAATCACTGATAGAAAGTTCAGGGTACCTCCACAATACATGGAGGGAGCAAAACCAGTGGATTTTACTGATTGACACCAACAAAGAAATTTGGTTTGTGTTATCAAATCCTTTCCCAATGGAAACCTTCCTGCCTGGGATGCTACATTTTACAGAAATGTCAGCACCCCCAGGCTCCCAGAGAAAAGATTTAAATAATATAATACATCAACAAAGAGACTTCAATTTGTTTCATCTAGTTATTTGAGGACAAAATATTCCAAAACATAAAGTAGAAATGTTCACAGACTGCAAGTAAAAACCACTTTCCACATCCTGGATTTAAAATTGAATGAGAAGAATATGATGAACTGAGAACTAGTTTCTCTCATGACCTCCACCACATACTCTATGGCTTCCTAAAATTTAGCATGCTTCCTTAACCAGCCCTCACTCCTAAACACATACACATAAACACACACACCACTGACACACTGATACTTGGGCTGAACTTCAGCAAAGAAACAATTTGTCACAGCAACAGCTGAAACAAGAAGTGTCATCAAGATTGATTAGCGTCCTTTTTCCAGGCTCCAGTACCCATCAGAAACACGATGACTGCCTTCTTACAGCTTGGGCTGGGGAGCGATAACCAGCCAGAACCTAATGGTCATGTAAGCTGACAGCACTCACTCTTGCCTGGGCCACTGGGGACAGCCCAGCCCAGAGCACCTCTCTCTGACATACCCATCCTGCCCATCTTGCCCTATTACCAGCCTCATTAGCTTCTATTTATGCCTGTACAATCCAAATATCACACATCATCATTGATTAAGGAGACCCACCAAAGAACAGTTTTGCTCCAAGAAACGTTTTTTTTTAATTCCAGTGGTGTCCTCACTAAGGAGGGCATACAGTACTAAAAGATGTGCCCACTTCTCTCTTGTCTTTAATCGGTTGAGGTTTAGAGAGGAAAGAAACCTGGGAAGAAGGTTGAGAAATGCCTTATATAGTCGAGTGGAAAGCACACAGCTTAGGAACACTTACTACAGATGCTATGCTACCGACAAGCTGTGTGATGACAGGCAAGTCCCTTCAATGTTCTGAGCCCTGAGCTTCAAGCCAGGAGTCTGCCTGCAATCCTTCTTCTCTTCATCCTTCCATCACCCCAATTTCCAACTACATCTTTAACATCTGTCTTGGATTAAAAACTTCTATTTATGTCACTCTCCAACTTAAAACCACTCATTGGCTTCCCAGTGATTATAGGATAAAGACCCATCTCCATAGTTTGGCATACAGCATTTTAGGATCTCGTCCCTATAACAGAAGTAGAAAAATGATCGTAAAACCAGCTGGACTCTCTTAACATTGATCCTTCTCCTGGATTATCCCACATCTGACTCCACAGCCTTGGGGCACTATGATCCACCTGCATGGCTGAATCATACCCATCACTTAGTACCAAAATGCCCACAGATATCCTCCCCGTTTTGGCCTCAGGATCTTTTTACAATCTTAAAAACTATTGAGAATCCAAAGAGATTTTGTTTATGTACATTATATCTGTCTGTTATTACTCTATTAGAAATGAAAACTGAGAAATGTTTAAAATATTTGTTAATTCACCATTCCAAAAACTATGACTTGTTCACATAAATAACATAGTTTGGTAAAAATAACTATATTTGCAAAACAAAAAATAAGGGAAAAGAGTAACATTGTTTTGCATTTTGGCAAATCTCTTTAAATCCTGGCTTAATAAAAGACAGCTGGAATAGCATAGCTACTTCTGCACAGAATCTGTGGTAATATCACATGTCATGTAGCCTCTGGAAAACTTCACTATACACTCGTGAGAGAAAAAGAGGGAACAAATCAAATTGCATCTTAGTATTATTATGAAAAAAGTTTTGAGCCCCTGAAAGACTCTTGGAGGCCCCCAAGAGTTTCAAGAGCATATTCTGAGAACCTCTGATATAGTCTGAGTGAGATGAGTTCAATTTCTTAAGGTGAAGGACAATGGGAAACGGTAGGGCCAGTGGATAACACACAGACATTGAATCAGGCCGATTTGGGTTTGAATCTCAGCTTTGTCACTTAAAAACATGTTATATAAGTTAAATAAGCCCCAGGTTACTCACTTCTAAAACTGAAAAAATGCTATCTATTCCATGGGGTTATTGCAAAAATAAAATAGGGTATATATCCATGCCTGCCACAGTGCCTAGGACAGGCAATTATGAGAGAGCAGGGAGGGGGAAACAGGGTGAGGGACAGGGACAGAGAGAGAGAGAGTCACTAATTGACCTTGAAATGTGCTGTCCTAACATGCTTTGGTTCTTCCTATCTAGTTTTCAAAAACCGTAAAAATAGGGTCCGGCCTAGCGACTCCTTGGTTAAGTGACTCGTTGGCTTGGGAGCTCAAGCTCTGAGCAGCAGGGCCGCCGGTTTGGATCCCACATGAGCCAGTGACGTTGTGCCCTCTACAGCTAAGATGGTGAACAACAGCTCGACCTGTAGCTGGGCTACCATGAGTGGCTGGCAACCGAATGGCAGGCGACGGATCCGCCTCAGCTAGGAAGAGCGCAATGATCACAATACTAACATGGGCCAGTGAAGCGATGTCCTCCACAACTAGACTGAAGAACAAAAGGACAGCAACTTGTCTGTTCCCCTTCCCTGATTCCCCAATGCTGTTCCCTGCCCCAATAAAAAATCTTTAAAAAAAAAAAGGTAAAAATATAAATAGCTTATTACAGTATGGCAGGGTATATTATGGTATGGTATGGCATGGCATGGTATCCTATCCTACCCTATAGTGGGAGCTCCTGAAGCCAGGCTGGTAGTTGATCAGCTCCTTGACCTTAAAGAGATTACACTTGATAATGTGGGTGGGTCTCACCCAATCAGTTGAAGATCCTAAACAAAAACTGAATTTCCAAAGAAGATATTCTGCCTCAAGACTGCAGCATCAATTCCTGCCTGAATGTCCAGCCTGCCAGCCTGCCCTACAGATTTCAGATATGCCAGCCTCCACAAACACGTGAGTCAATTATTTAAAATAAATACCTTTATATATATACATGTATATACACAAATAAGTGTGTGTGTGTGTGTGTGTGTGAGTCCTATTGGTCTGTTTCTCTAGAAACCCTGACTGACAGTGCTTAGGATATTAGCAGGGACTGGGGAAGAGTCGGTGACATCTCTTCTCATACTAGGCCTATAGTTTCTGTCTCAGAAAGCATGAGAAGCGGGCCAGGGGCTTTGATGCTAAATTTCTGTAGGGCTTAAAATCACTGTAACATCCTCAAGTGGTCATTTTTGTTACCTCCTGAATGTTTCCCACATTACCAGTCATAAAATTATTCAATGCCAAAGTGCCCTGGCAAGTTTCTGATGTGGCATAAAGGGGCATCAGAGCAGGAGGCACCCCACTTCCTAGCTACACTTAGCAAGGGGAGAACCCCAAAGGGGAGAGTTGGGGGCAGGACCCAAAGTCACAAGAGCAGGTTGAGTCCCCAAATCCATGACAAGGGGGAACAAAGCACACAGGAAGGCGAATCCCAAGCGAGGTTCTAAGGCTCAATAGCAGAAAGGTCTCTGATGTCTCCCCTTCCTCAAAAGTCCATGATTTTCAGCACAGGGGGTGTAGAGAGATCGTCTGAAGTGGTGGCCTCTCTCTTGTGTGCCGACTACATGACAATAAGCACTGGCAGGAAAAAACAACAAACAAGGCTGACAGGTGTGCCCACGACAAATTTAAGCTTTCCCAGGCAGTCATTCTAAGAAAGCATTTATCTGTCAGGGCCAAAGGGACAACTACAGCAGGTGATCCTTTCATTTTCCACTAATTCAATTTGTGTAGAAATAAGCATAGCTCATTGACTAAATCTGCCTTTCTCTTGGAGAGGAACTTGATATGGCTTGAAGTTGCTAACTTAATTCCCATCTCCAGTTACAATCAGGAAGCTATATTTTTACTTGATTAAAATTCAGAAATCTGAGATCTGGAAAGGACCATGATGGAGTCTAAGGTTAGCCTCTTCATTTGATGGTGAGGACCTGGAAGGCCCCAGAGAAACACCCAAGTAAGACAGCTCAGTTAATGAGTAGTGGGGATCAAAAACTACCCAGTGAGCTCAATCCAGGGGGCTCTTGCAGATTGTCCATTGTGTGTGGGGTCAGGCGAAGGTAAGGATGGATGTTGGGGAGTGACAGGGTGGATGCTCCAGTAGGAACGGCACTCTGGTGACCTGGTCCAATCTCTCCCAGGGCGCCCTTGCACTATTTCAGCCTCTGCTTCCATACTTCCAGTGATGGGGTTCTCACCATTTCATTAAGCAGACCCCAAAGAAATTATTTTTTGTTTTTATCTGGTAAAATTAAATCTGTTCCTTGAAACTTATACACATTACCCCAGTGCTTCTCGCTTCTCACCTTGCTTGAACATTAGCCTCACCTGTGGCTCCATGCCAACCAATCCAATCAGAGTTTCTGAGGGTAGAAATCCAGCCTTCGTATTGTCTAAAGCTCTTCAAGTGGTCCCAATGAGGAGTCAAGTTCGGCTCAGTTCTTGTATTAGTTGGCTAGGGCTACCATAACAAAATACTGCAGACTGGGTAGTTTAAACAACAGAAATTAATTTTCTCACAATTGCAGAGGCTGCAAGTCTAAGATCAAGGTGTCAGCAGGTTTGGTTTCTCCTGAGGCTTCTCTCCTTGGCTTGTGGATTGTTGCCTTCTTGCTGTGTCCTCACATGGCCTTTCCTCTGTGTGTGTATGTTCTCTCTCTCTCTCTTTGCCCCACTCTCCTTAATAGTCATATTGGATTAGAGCCCCATCCTTATTATCTCATTTAACTTTAATTACCTCCATAAGGCCCTATCTCCAAACACAGTCACACTAGGGATTAGGGTTTCACATATTAATTTGGGGGTGGGGTCAGAGAGACACAATTCTGCTCATTGCAGTTCTGCTCACTGACTAGAGCTGGTTGAGTTAGAGCCCACGTGTGCCATGAGATGTCAGGTTGTGTGGGTGGCCACTTGGATTCTGGGGCCATCAGAGGCCACACAGGTGCAACCCCAGATGGGGGCTTCTACCCACTCCCTTTACATGTATCAGATGACAAATTGTGACAGGCAAGCTAGTAGGAGGTGAGCAGATTCTGCAAATTAGAGCTCCATCATTATTTGGAAATACTAGGTATATAGGTACCTAGAACAATATCTGGCATTTAGTAAGCCTCAATAAATATTTGTTGGATAAACAAATACATGAAAATATTTCATTGGATTTGAAATCCATTAGAAATATTACAAGAGATTTCAACATGAAAAGTCCTTAAGTTTAAATGCAACTCTTGAATTTTTGAATGTTTAGAAATATATTTTTTTGGTGCCGGCCGAGTGGCGCATTGGTTAAGAGCTGGTTTTGGGATGCCAGCGGCTCCGGTTCGGATCCCACATATGAGGGCCAGTGACACTGCCCTCTACAGCTAACAACAGCTCCACCTGGAGCTGGGCTGTGCGAGCCCCGGCAATGGTGTAGACTGCAGCCCCTGCTGCAGTGGGCTGCCATAGGCTACAGTGAGTGGCCGGCAGCCAGCGTGAGCGGCTGGCAGCCAGCGTGAGTTGCCAATAGCCATGGTGAGCGACATCCAGAGGCCGGCGACTGATCTACCTCATCCGGGAAGAGCGCAATGACGACACCAACATGGGCCAGTGAAGCAACTTCCTCCGTAACTAGACTGAAGAACAAAAGGACAGCAACTTGTCTGTTCCCCTTCCCTGATTCCCCAATGCTGTTCCCCTCCCCCAATTCTCCAATAAAATCTTTAAAAAAAAAAAAAAAAGAAATATATTTTTAATTGTCTCCTGTGTGAATCAAAGGTTTTCATTGTTATCATGTTCTAAATCCAATCCTTCAGCCATTCCAGTTGTGGCTACTTTCAAAATTGTCCACTTCTTTCCATCTCTAATGCTTTTACTTGGACTAAGCCACCATCAAACATCTTTTGCCTGGACTATTGCAAAAGATTCTCCTAACAGGGCTTCCATTTTCTGCATTCCTTGCCCTTCTCCAATTCCCTGTCCACATGGCAGCCAAAGTGTCCTTTCTAAACCTTAATTAGATCATGTTATATCTCCCTACCTCCCTACACTCTTAAAACCTTCCAGTGGCCCTTCAAATAAAACCTAGACTCCTTTTATGGCCTAAAAGACCTTAAGGGTCTAGCCTTTGCCTTCCTCTCCAACCTCGTCTCTACTGCTCTCCCACCTTTGCATATTATGCACCAGACACACTGGCCTTTTCTCTGATACTTGGGGAAAGAACATTCTCTGCCAAATGTCAAGGCCAAGTGGAGTTATCAGGCAAGCAATCAGGTAGACATAGAGTCTAAAGTTCAGGTGACATCTGAGCAGGGGCTATAATTTTGGCAGCCTCGTAGAAGGTCACAAGAGTATGAGCTCATCAAGGAAGTAAATTTAGAAAGAGAAGAGGACTAAAGACTGGGCCATGGCGCTCTCTCAACATTTAAAGGTCAGGGGGATGAAAAAGGAACCTGTAAAGGAGTCTGAGAAGCAGCAGCCAGTGGCATAAGAGAACAATCAGGAGGTTTGGTGGCCTTGGAAGGCCTCTGAGAAGCTTGTTAAAAACATACATTTTCAAAACTCTCTCCTAGAGTTTTCAGTAGGAAGATGGATACCCAAATGCATTTGATTGAAAAGCACTCCCAGTCTTATTATCGTCAGAGAAGCCTGGGAAACACTGCCCTACAGCTTGGCCCCGTCAGTAAAATCACCTGCCTGGGCCCTTTTTATTTATTTATTTATTTTTTTTTGGGGGGGTCCTTTTTAACACACAAGCATATCTCAGAGATATGACGGTTTCGGTTCCAGAACTCCATAATAAAGTGAATATTGTCAAAAAGTGAGTTATAATCTTTTTGCTGGTGAAGGGTCTTGCCTTCAATCTGTAAAAAAATAAAATAAATAAACGCAACACCTGTGAAGTGCAATAAAGAGACACAATAAAATGAAGTATGCATGTACGGGTTCTGACAATTAAGTTCGTGAACATGTTGCTATGATGTTGCTAATCTTTTTTGATATCAGAAGAATTATTTATTATGAATTTGTACCCACTGGACAAACAGCTAATCAAGTTTACTATTTGGAAATGCTGAAAAGGCTGCATGAAAAAGTTAGATGACCTCAACTTTTTGCCAACAATTCATGGCTCTTGCATCACAACAATGCACCAGCTCACACAGCACTGTCTGTGAGGGAGCTTTTAGCCAGTGAACAAATAACTATTTTGGAACACCCTCCCTACTCACCTGATCTGGTCCCCAATGACTTCTTTCTTTACAGGAAGATAAAGGAAATATTAAAAGGAAGACATTTTGATGACATTCAGGACATCAAGGGTAATACGACAACAGCTCTGCTGGCCATTCCAGAAAAAGAGTTCCAAAACTGCTTTGAAGGGTGGACTAGGCACTGGCATTTGGTGCATAGCTTCCCAAGGGGAGTACTTCAAAAGTGACTGTAGTGATATTCAGCCATGAGGCATGTAGCACTTTTTCTAGGATGAGTTCACGAACTTAATTATCAGGCCTCATATACTTTCCAGGGACCTCACCTTGAAATACATTGAACCTGAATCCCTAAGGAACTTACTATTTAGGAATTCATCCTCCAAACCTCTTATTTCTTCTTGGTTCGTGTTCTAACACAACCCACGCGGTTTCACTTTTGGTCAATAGATCAGTAGTTCTCTCTTCATATACAAAGGCTGATCATTTCTACCATCTCTTAAACTGGAGGTGCATTCACTAAAACCATGAGGAATTTATTTTAGCACATGTGTGCTACATTAGGGTCTTGGCAAAGAGTCTTAGGTTTGAACTAGAATTAAAACCAACTAACAAAAACAAATGGGCATGCCCCAGTGCAGACATACTGGTGAAACTACAAGTTGGAGCTCTCCACCTAACATTCCGGGCTGATTTAGCTTCCAAAAGCACACAAAGGAGTCATTTTCTCTGAGTTTCAGGAACCACATTGACTTTTCCCCAAGTGTTCTGGTAATATCAAGATGGTACTTACACAACCCGTTACTGGGTGTCCTCAGGGCTGTCTCTCCCAACCCAGCCTGCTTCATCTGGTTTTTCAAATTCTGTCGTCAGAGACTTTTCCTGAATTTTCTTATTCTGAATGTTAAAACCTCTCCCCATCCATTCGATCAAAATGGGAAACTTTTTGCCCTCTCTGACACAAATCATTCCGTTCTGACCACCTGATGGGTACTTGGGGTTAATTAGAAAATCCCCATCAAGAGTTCAGAGGCCAATATCTGCTGTCAAAATCCCACATTCCCCTCTCTCTCCTCTTTCAAGTGCAAAACAACCTGTGTCTGAAGATGTGCCGGAGATAAAAGGGCACACAGCAGCGCTGGGGGCTTTGACTCAGTCCTATTCACAGCCCCACCACCATGAATACGGCAAAATCTCAAATGAAAGTTTTAATCTCCTCACTGCATTCAGCCTAAAGAGAAAAGGGCTTCCTTTTAACAATTTCCCCCCTTAAACCTTTTGTGTTGCAATGCTCCTGAAAAAAGCAGAGATTTCACTCTGACCCGGAGAGGGCTTTATGCCAAAGAAAGCAATGCACCTCAAACTCTTTGTGCTCAAGTAAGAAGAAGGGCTGGCCGGCTGGCCCGAAGCAACCCGCGCGCAATAGCTGCAACCCATGGTGACACGGCGCGCGGGGGGCAGAGGGTATCCGCGTTTCTGCAGACACCCGGCTCTGGGCCAAATGGGATGAGCGGGATCACGCCGTGGGGCCTCATGGTTCCTCAAAACTGAAAAGTCTGGGGAGGAAGTGGGACAAGGGTGGATGATTTCCCAGCCAGGAGACCCAGTCTGAAACGCACCAACACCCGCTCACCAGGAGGAGCAATTAAGCCCCTTTGTTTTCACACTGCACGAAAAAGAGAAAGAACTCCAAGTTCAGTCCTCTCCAAGCCACGCTTTGGGAGACGCTCAGACTTGGGTGTTCACAAGGTCCTGGCTGACAGCTGGGAAGCACGCCTACCTTTGGGCGCCGACTCCGGACCGCTCCCTGAGCGAGCGGGGCTCTAACCCTCTGCAAATTCCTCCGCTCGTGCAGTGTTTGCCCTCCAAGAGCCGCCCTTCCCAGGAGGACTTGAGCGCTGTTTCGGTTTTTGCCTGCCTTTACAATTACCCACTTTGCACGTAATTAATGCTACTGGGGTGCTGTCACAAGAAACGCAATCCTTTAGCTCTTCGGTCATTTAAAAAAAAAAAGTTTGATAAATACGACGCTCGCTTTATTTCTTCCAAACGGCTACCCTAAATGTTTGAAATTAGCACCTGATATTCATCCAAAACGTCGGGATTAACACCAGAGGCGCAGTTCTGAGCCCAACATGGTTTTATTGGTGCCTTAATTTGGTGTTGCTGAATTCTGACAGCTCAGTGAATGCCACGTTTTCAAAAGGGTGTTTTTGTCGAGAGACCAGAGTTCAAAAGGTCCTAAGGGAGCGCCCTGCTTTCTGCGCGAGCTGCGTGCTGGGGCGGCTGGGGCGGGTCCTAACGCCTCTAAAGCGAGGGCCGGCCGAGTGGCGCGGTGGTTAAGCGCTGGCTTCGGAAGCCAGCGGCTCCGGTTCGGAAGCCAGCGGCTCCGGTTCGGTCCCACATGGGAGGGCCAGTGACACTGCCCTCAAAGAAAAAGAAAAAAACTAAAGCGATGCGTGCTCCCCTTTCCTCCACGTTGCTTTCTCTTCTCATTTGACAGTCGGCTTCGCTAGGCTTTTCACCCTTTCTGAACATGAGGATCATTGACAGCCTAGTCGATACGTTGCTACTCCATGGCCAAGTTACCTTTGATTTGTTGTTTTCCTTTTTAAAATTCTGTTTGTAAAGCCTCCCCCTTTCCCTCTCAGGCGGTTATTTTTGGTGTGAGCGTTGGGGGGGGGGGGGGGGCCCCGGGGGGGGGGAGGCTTGTTTCAAAAGATGACTCAAATTCAGAAGTTTGAAAAAACAACGATGGGAAGTCGGTAGGACGGACGTGAACAAAAGCCAAATATGTGAGCATTTAAAATTATTATACGTTTGTATTGAATGGCATGTATTTTAAAAATAAAAAACACATATAAAAACTAATATTCCTTCCTTTCCATTTGCCACTTGCTGAATACAAGCAGTTGTAAGAAATGCTCCTTTGGTCATTTTTAGGCTGTGGAATTTCAGCCAATACCAAACAGAAGCACACATAAGGAGTACATACACATTCCAAAATCAAAGCAGGAATAGATAGCGCTGATCAACTTTAAGACATCTGTGTTCTGACTGCAAGCTCAACATTAAAAAATCAAATCGATGCACGTCTTTATTAAAGTGTTTCTAAGTTCCCTTCAGTTTTAATGTTCTAGAAATAACATTTTCTCAGTTCCTGGATAGTTGAAGTCAAAGTATATCTTTTTCGAAAACCATAATTATCTGGATAATTAGACAAATGCAATAAAATTCAAGTACTAATTTTAACACTAATAAGTACACATTTCTGGAAAAATTCTTTTTGTACAAAATACTATTTCAATGCACAAAGATTCCTGCATTTACAGGAACTGTAGTGCAAGTTATACAGTAAAATGAAGAAGACTTTTTAAATAGGAATAAACTCCCCCTTATTAATCTGCTTTGTGTGTCTCTTAAACCAGATTTCTTTAAAAACCAGGTATAGCTTTCTTATACACAAGTATGGCTATATTTATAATACACTCAAATTAACAAATTTTCAGAACCAAATACAAACTGAGTAGTTTGGGTGCCATTTCTTTTTGTACAAAAAAAAAGTGTCTAAATGTCACTTTTATAACTGTGTCATAAATTTAAAATAATGTAGGTTTTTTTTAAGACACTTGACATTTTTTCTTAGTAGTTCCCTACTATATCACAAGAGATATAAAACCTAGGGGCATTTCTTGAGCATTGAAAAAAGAGAAGATAAAACTATTTTTATCTTAGAGAAGATAAAACTATTTTTAACTACTCCACTACATAAATGTGTGTCAAATTTACATCTTCATGAAGAGGAAATAAGATAATCAAGTTTAAATACCCTATGTTTATCTGAATTATGAGTAATGTATCTTTTACATATGTCAATTTAATGTGGCTCTTTGATAAATTCTTCTCATTTGATTTTGATGCATCAGAAGTTTTAGAAAAGGGGAAAATGGGAAAAATAAATTAATTCAATTGCTTATAAATTTCATTTAACCAAAGGTGGAAGAGGAATAGAATGGTAAGATGTGGTGATATCCAAGCTCTTATCTTCTAACACTAATTTGAAATATAATTTGTGAACCTCATTATAAACTGTAATAACATTTCTCACAAAAACATTTCTCTGCTGTCTTACCGCAGAGAGACAACCTGGTATAAACCACCTGTTGTGCTATCCACCTAGTCCAATTAGACAAGTCTCTTGCCTTTGTGGGAATAATAACGCACATGAGTCACTACGTTCAGATTAACTGAATCTGAAAACCCCAGTCAGCGTGGTCTTTTCATGCTCTCAAAGTCAGCAGGCATCTTGCCTCTCATAAAGCCTAAAATCTATCCAGCACATGCAGAATAATTCACATCACTGCCCCTGAAACCCTTTGAAGCAAATAAACAGAAAGAGAAAGAAAAGAGAAAAAGATTAAGATTTGATCTCAATTTAAACATGTTAACAGTAACCCTATATTATTCCAGATTTTACCCAGCTGTTTTGGATCTTTAGTGAATTTGAACAAGAGAGCAAACCTGTTTTAAGGATTAGAGAATAAAGCTTCAAAAGGAGTCAAACCCTTTTCTGAACTATGTATCTCCTACCCTAGCTTCTTGCTTGGCAGTCTTTTAGAATTCAATGCCATTGATTTCTTTTTTCACTTACTGTCACTGCAATGATCTGGCTTTCTTATAATTACTTCCCAAACCAGATCTCTCATATTATTAAAAATGATGAACATTAGGGCCAGCCGAGTGGCGCATTGGTTAAGAGCTGGTTTTGGGATGCCAGCAGCCCGGTTCGGATCCCACATATGAGGGCCAGTGACACTACCCTCCACAGCTAACAACAGCTCCACCTGGAGCTGGGCTGTGCAAGCCCCGGCGACGGTGTGGGCTGCAGTCCCTGCTGCAGTGGGCTGCCATAGGCTATAGTGAGTGGCTGGCAGCTAGTGTGAGTGGCCGGTAGCCAGCTTGAGCTGCCAATAGCCACAATGAGCGACCATCCAGAGGCCGGCGACCAATCTGCCTCATCCGGGAAGAATGCAATGACGATACCAACATGGGCGAAGTGAAGCAATGTCCTCTGCAACTAGACTGAGAAACAAAAAGACAGCAACTTGTCTGTTCCCCTCCCCCAATTCCCCAATAAAATCTTGGGGGAAAAAAAAACTTATTAAAAAAAAATGATGAACATTATAGGTCCATACAGGGTGGGCTCAAAATCGTTTGTCTCACAGGGCCCTGGGGTTCATTTCTGAAGCCATTCATAATCATCTATGTCAAGTTCAGTGAAAGAGGGCTTATTTAGTTTTGCTTTTCTTCTTTGGAAGACATGAGAAAGAAAAGACTAAATGTGACCACATTTGGGGTAAAGTTGCAACCACTTATCAAATAATCACTTCCCTAAAAACAATGAATTTGCTTAGCTTCCCCCAGAAATGTAGAGAAAAAGACAGACATTCTCCTGGACAAAAAAAGCTGACTGTTTAATAGAAACTGTTTCTGCAGATTAAGCTCAAATAGAGAGCAAGAGGGAAGCATTTAAGTGCAACACCAGAAAAAGAAGTTTGTAAATGAATGAATAGGAGTGAAATATTTGTATATAGCGTTAATCACTGTAACTTTGCTGATCAGAAGCCAATTTGTCATTATAACTGGATGAACCAAGCCCCATAGAAGGTAGGTGCAGGAGCTATAATAAAGGGTCATTCTAAAGTGTCCTTAATTTTAGATTTAGGGATGAAGTACCTGGAAAGATACACATTATTTGTCTTGGGGAGGGAGAAACAAGGGTTAGGGGTAGAAGTACAGGGAAATATTTATTGAACAGCACTATTATATAGGTAATCTTCACAGGATCTTCCTCTGATCCCCATTTTTACAGATGAGTAAAAGAGTTTGGAAAGCTTAAATTTCTTGCACAAGGAGGGAAGCAACTACGGGGTGGGGCTGAAATTTTGATTCAAGCCTAGTCTTTCTAAAATATCATGCTGCCTCGCTACTCAAGACTAGGAAGGTACACATAAAATGTTCATAGAAAGTAGCATGTATAAGGAAGCAGGTATTAAGGCCTCTGTCTTTTTCTGTTATCTGTTCTTGCATCATTCATTTCAACAAGTTAATACATTTTCATTAAGCATCTTTTCTTTTCCAAGACTCTCACAAGATATTTGGTATAGGTTAAGTGCCTTTTTTAAGGTATCACAGAACTCACACTGGATTCCATGCTCTTAATTAAGCACTATTCTTGACTGTCTCTGCTGTCATCTTGCAAAATGGGTGATCTGGACAAAAGGAGGAGAGAAGACTGCATAAAGTTAATCCGACACGAGGATGTGTGCCTCCTAACCCAATGGGAAATATGGCCTTGGAGGAAGATTCTGAAGTAGCAAGAATAAATCATTGACCAAATGGAAAGATAGCAACAAAGATAGAGACATCCAAGAAAATGATATTGATTTCCTACAAAATGAAACAAAAATATCAGTACTTCTCTGTTGGATTAAGAGTATGTGGAAAACCACATACATACAAAAACTAGCATTCATTGCTCATAGAAAATTTAGTAAATATGGAAAAATTATAAAATAGAAAATAAAAATGATCCATACTCCCATCACCCAGAGATGGTCGCTATTTTTTTTGTAATACATATTTATATCTACGTATATAATTTACATGTATCGGTATACTTTAAATAGAATTAATATCTTATATATAATTTTCAATCTGGCTTTTAAAATCACTATTATTATGTCAGATACATTTCTCATACCATTAAAAAGTCTTTGAAAACATTCTTTTTTTTAAAATTCTTTTACTGTGAAATAAACATTTTTTTTTTTAAATTAAATTCAGGTGTACAATGCAGTGCAATAGTTACACTTTCTGCCCCTCAAAGTGACAACACCCATCCCCCAATTCGCCACCCCACTCCCCTACCATATTATACATATCTATTATAATTCCCTTGACTCCCTTTCACAGTATACTCCACATCCTGTGACTATCTACATATTCAATTACAGTTGGCATACAATATTATACAACCTCAGCTTCAGGTGTACAGTGCAGTGATCAAGCCTCTACTCCATCCATGAAGTGGCCTCCCTAACAAGACATGTGACCATCTGATACCCCACAAAATATTTACATTATTAATTATATTCCCCGAACTTTCTTTCATATCCCTGTGGCAATATTGTAGTTACTTGTTTATGCTGTCTAATCCCTTCCCTTTCTCCCTCATCCCTACCCCTCTCCCAACTAGCAACCATCAGTTTTTCCTCTATATCTATGAGTCTGTTTCTATTTACTTTGCTCGCCTTTGCTTATTCATTTAGTTTTTCAGATTCCACATTTAAGTGACATCATATGGTATTTGTCTTTTTCCAACTGACTTATTTCACTTAACATAATAATCTCTAGGTTCATTCATATCGTTGCAAATGGTACAATTTCATTCTTCTTTATAGCAGAGTACTACTCCATTGTATAAATGTACCACAGTTTCCTAATCCAGTCATCTACCAATGGGCATTTTGGTTGTTTCCAAGTCTTGGCTATTGTAAATAGTGCTGCAATAAACATAGGGGTGCATATATTTTTTCGCATTAGCATCTTGGAATCTTCTGGATAGATACTCAAGAGTACCTTGGGATTGCTGGGTCCTATGGTAGTTCCATTTCCAGTTTTTTGAGATACCTCCATAACTGATTTCCATAATGGCTGCACCAATCTGCAGTCCCACCAACATGAAAATATTCTTCTTAATAATACATATCATAATTTTTAACCAATTCCCTATAGTTGGGCATCTGGTCATTTTATTTTTGCTACTATAACTAGCTCCATGTTGTACAAGTATTTTCTGTCTTCGTGGACATCTCTGATGATTTTATAAAAATTAAACAACACTTTCAGATTCTTGATACATACTGCCATATTGTCTTCCAAAATGGCTGCATTCATTTACTCTCCATGAACAAGATACAGAAACAATCTTTTTACTGGTGGGTAATGATATAAATTTTTTTTTTAATTTCTACCAACTGAATGGAAAGGGAAAGCATGGAATTATTTGAAGTTCCTTCATTATTAGGCTGAATATCTCAATATGTTTTTTGATTTTTGTCTTTTGTGAATTATCTTTTATGTCCTTTGCCTTGTTTGCTATTGGTATGCTTGTCTTGTTTATTTTAAAGAGTTCTTTACATATTAGGAATATTAAATAATGGCATAAAGCTATATTTGGAACTGTTTTTCAAAGCCCAGACCAAATTATGTATATTTCATTATGCTTTTCCTGACTCCTTCAACCCTAACTCAAGACTCTTGCTTCTAAAATCCTAAAACAATATTCAATACTGAGTTATACAGTGTTTGCAATTCTTTAGAGTTTTTCTCTTTTGTCCGCTATAATAACTTTTCAGAGGAGAGTTCACATCTTCTAACAACTACAAAGATGACTAACTTGACATCCCTGAGTTCTCAGTGTCATTGGCTATGACATAGTTGTAATTATCCGCATTCCACGCAGTGATGGGACTAGGATTCCACCCAGATTCATCAACTACCATGTGGTTATCCTAAATATTCAGCCAGCTTTCCAGCTCCTCCTGTGGTGCCCCTACCACTGCAAATGTTAGCATGTGATATTGAAAGAGAATCCTAATCTTATTTTAACATTTTCTCTCATACATTTAAAATAAATGTATTCAAAGAGCTCACCAAGGAGACTTCAAAGAGCTCAACAAGGAGACTTAGTTGGTAAGAAATAGAACCAAGTTTGGTATTTTGGATTTTTTTTGTAAGAAAAATTAGTTTGCTTTTCTCTCTGATCATATGACTTTAATGATCCTTTGCCTTTACAGTAAAGAATATCAAATTTTGCCTGACCTTGATTTTATGGGTTGTTTATATATAAAGGATTTCCACAAGGCACCCTAAAAGCAGAGCAGAAATTGGCAACAAAGGAAATGAAATTAAACAGCCTATAGCTTTGAACATCTTGTTATCCAAAAGTCTTGCTCCAAAAGTCAAGTCTTTACAAATCATTTGAAATCATTTCACTGTTCTGAATGAATGCTTCTGTCTTTCTTTTTAATAAAATGGGAACTTATCCAGTACTCACTCATAAAAATCTTTTATTAAAAAATCAATTTCTCTGAAATGGAAAGGACCCCAGGGATGGCCCAGAATAAATATGTACACATATATATGTATATGTGTGTATATATATATATATATATCATATACACATATATGCGTATATATAGGTATGTACCGGTGATGCCAAAAAAATGTATACAAGTGGACACTTTGGTCAATGTTACTCAAGCAGTAGTTCACCATAATCAGAAGTGTCTGGATGCTGATGGTAACCACTTTGAGCACCTCTTGTAAATTAACATGACCTTTATTCATCTTTTGTTATTGGTATGTATTGAGTATTATAATTTTAATACAGTTTTCCTTTCTTAAAATGTGTATACATTTTTTGTACTCTGTGTGTATCTGTGTGTGTGTGTGTGTGTGTGTGTGTGTGTGTATATATATATATATATATATATATAGAGAGAGAGAGAGAGAGAGAGAGAGAGAGAGAGGCTCATACTTGATTTATCCACATTGTATTACTTTCTGTACAATCCAATATGACTTAACTGGAAAGAGGATGAATAAGAAGGAAGAAAAGGTCCTATGAAAGGCCTTTAAGGTTCTTGTGGAGAAAAGGCCTTTTTTGAAGGTCATTAATATGGCTGGACTTCCAGGCCTTCTGAAATGGTCTTTCATTTCCATGTGAATATTGGAAAATGCCCTTCTGGGGGTGGGGGCTGCGGTTTGCAGGGGGAACAGACCTCTTTGCCTACATCTCACCTAATTTACATGCTTTCCAATGGAGGTCATATCAATATGAGACCCCACCTCTGTCAGCTTTGCGGGTCCCTTAACCTGAGAAGCTTGGGGCCCATTGAGAGCTATTCATACTTGGCAGATTGATTTCTTCAGTCATTTTGTCACAGTAACTGACAATTCACTGCCATCCAAGTGTATCTGGGAACACAATGCCCACATAAATATTGTTGGCAATTCTCAGCATATCCCTTTGTAGAAATGGTAGGTTAATTTATTTCTGCCTCTCGACTTTCTATAGCTATGTGGCAGAAGATCATTTCCTCTGCAACCATATAGTCCACAGACCCAGTAAGGCTTGTTTCAAAGAAGCAGAGAGTTCAGAATCCCCCGTAGATGCAGAATTAAATGAATCAAAACTTCAAACGCACAGTTTAATCTGGAAGGGGAGGGAGGGGCCCAACAGGAACATACAAATCTTGATGAGAATCAAGGGCCACCCAAATTCTAAGGCTATGCTAGAGAGTTTGGGGTTTGGAAATACTATAGTATATACAGGAAAATGTCTCCACTTAAAAAACAAACAATCACATGAGGGACAAAGGGTACCGAATCCTTAATCACACCTTTAAAAGGTGCATTCTGAGCTGGGCTAACTCACAGAGCAGGTATGAGGCTTCTGAGAGAAGGGCTTGGACTACAGAGGGTTTTCTTGTTGCTTCCCTGGCTATAAAACAACCATCACTGAATGGAGAGGCAGCTGTGTCATGGCATGAAAGAGCAAGGGCTTTGGCAGTGGGCATTTCTGGATTTGATACCTGACTCCACTGCTTAGCCATGGTAACCTAAGTCCCTTAACCTTTCTGAACTCAGTTTCACCATCTGTACAATGGGATTATAAAGGTATGTACCTTACGGGTAGAAATTAAATGAGATCATTTATCCATTCAATAAATCTTTTCTGAGTGGCTTCTCTGCATTAGGCACAGCATTCAGGACCAGGAAATGAAAATATTTGAGGGAAAGTTGGGGAGGGGCAATATTTGTTTGTTGTAAATAGCAAATGCTAGACTTGAATATTATGTTAAAACCCTGTTTCTACTATAAAAAAAATACTTGAGGGAAGATATTTCTTATCTTTGATTTTAGTGCATCCAGTTACAATGGAAAATAAAATTGCTTCAATGCAAAACATGACTCTGTGAGTTGGTTTGGAAGAGTCAGGGAAGGCTCCTCAGAGAAGGCAGCTCTTGAGATGTGAAGGAAGGGAAGTTTGTCAAGCAGACTAACAGAGAGAAGACACCCCAGGCAGATGTGAAAGCCAAAGGGGTAGGTGAGAGCGCTCTTATTATTACTGGAGTATGTGATGTGCAAGGAGCATGCGGCAGAAGACAAGCCTGAGCATAGGGAGAGACGACCACATCACAAAGCTCTGTGCATGTCCCATGCGGAGTTTAGATTTTGTCTTGTGATCACAAGGAGCCTTTGAAACATGCCTGCCCCCGCAGAGCATTTACGGTGTACCATGTGCTGTGCTCAATCATTGTGATACTCTTTGTCTAGTCAGAGGTAGTCAAAGCTAATGTCACTGGGCAGTTGATTTTCCACTTAGTTTCTTGTGATGATAAATAGTGAACCAAGTTTGTGTTGGGGGAGGTGGTTGGTGGATAAACCTTTTGAAAAAGTCTATCCATGGTGGGGTCAAGAGACATGGATCCACCTCCCCCAATAGTTCTTTTTTTTTTTTTATCTCTCTGAACCCATTTCTGTCTCTCTGGTATGTATGTAAATAACATCTACTAAACCTCACTGTAGAACTGTTATAGCATAAGGGATGGCTAATACATTGAAAAATCAAGTGCTATCTAAGTCTATAATCTGCTCCAATTTCCTCCTTCCGGTCTCCGGAGTGTGTGACTAGCACACGTGAATTTCTGATGGCACCTGAGCTCTAAGAGAAGGGACCCCAAGCCTCCCAAGCCCAATTAAACAGGAAGTAGGATTTCCCAGAGGGTCAATATCACCCCCTACTTCTCAGGCTCATGTAATGAGAGTCAGGACTTTTGGGGTACTGGGAAGACAAATTCTAGAAATCCATATGCTTGGGCTTTACCACTCATCAGCCATGTGACTTTGGGGGAAGTCACTTCATCCCTGTGAACTTCAGCACCCTCATCTCAGAAATGGGAATAAATGGTAACACACACACACACACACACACACCCATTGCTGACCTGGTAACCGTGGGTTCTGGTTATCTACTGCTGTATAATAATTACTCCAAAACGTAGTAGCTTAACACCACAACATTTACTTTGTACACGAATCTGCCATTTGAAGAAACCTCCTCTCTGCTCCCCTTGGTACCAGCTGGGGGCCCTCCATGGCTGGGGCTAGAATCTCAGAAGGCTCATGCACTCACACATCTGGCAGGTAATGCTGATTGACTCTCTCAATACTTCCTCATAACTTGGTAGCAGGCTATAGGGCAAGTGCCTGAGAGAGGCAGGGCACCCGGCCAAAGACATACTGTGTGACCTGCCCTCAGAAGTCACACAGCATCACTTCTTTCCCTTAGCCATAGCAGTCACAAGTCCCATTGGGAGTCAAGAAGCATGAAAACAGACCGACCCCCCTGGGAGGAGTGTCAGTGACATTATAAGAAGACGATATGGGATGGGATATAAATATATACTGACTGGTAGGGCCATCTTTGGAAAATACAATCTTTATTAAGTATAAAGCATCATATGAATAATGTTTCTAACACTCAGGCCTTCCACTTACATGCTGTTTCACATGTTTAAGAAGTACCATTATTATTAAACTATTTGTTCACTGTCTATTGTTGTCCACTAAATTTGTTCACTGTCCAAAATGCAATCAAGTACGTGACCTCATTTCTCTCATATAACAAGCATGAAAGGTAGGACTTATGATCCCTACTTTAGAGTAAACTGAGGCTCAGGGCATTTAAGCAACAGCTCTTATTCATTCATTCAGTAAATATGTATTAAATATCTACTTTCTGTCAGGCAACATCCTCAAAGGGGAACAACAGTAAACAAAGTAAACATGATCTCTGCCTCAGCTAGTAGAGGAGAAAAAGAAAAACCAAATAATCATAAAATAAATTGATTACCATTGTGATCAACACTATGATAGGAAGAATCCATGTAGACTGGAAGTCAGGGAAGGGTTCCCTAAGGAAATGACATTTTAAATGACACCTGAAGAATGAGCAGGAGTGAGAGAGAGGTCAGGGTGGGAGTGCAGGAGAGCATTTCTGGGAGAGGGAGTGGCTCATGCAAAGGCCCTGGGGTGGAGGGGAGGGATAGAGCTGGAGTGTGGAGAGCTTGCTTTAAGATGCAGCCAGAGGGGTGGACAGACAAAAAGTCATGCAGAGCCTTGCTCAATGATAAGCCAGAAGCTGTCGAGTCAGGATTTGAATGCAGGGCTTCTGAGCACACTCACCAGGGCCTATTTCTATCCAGGACAATTGTTTCAATTGTATTAGGCAGAGAGCTGCCTTCCTGCCATTTTCAACAGATCATTATACAGGTTAGGGTAAGCCATGTGTTTCCCCACTCGGGTGACAGGCTCTTGAAGGGCTCCGTGTTCTTCCTCTATGATTAATCTCTGTATAGTATTAAAGTGTGGGGCCTCAACAAACACTAAGCGCTTGCTGCTCAGCTAATCCCAGACAGACAATGGATACTGCAAACTCCCTCATATCAGACCCCAAAAAGGCATATGCCCAGGCACTGATCTAAGCACAAGGAGGCTCGCTAGAATCTGGATGGCAATTTAGTGTGTCAAAGTGAAGAAGCAGGACATTTTCAAAGCATCAATTTGCCCTTATGTGAAATAGGAGAAATTCTACCCAATCATTTCCTATCCAAAGTGCTAAAAATCAATTGCCCCAAATCTAAAATAATCAGTTCCATGATGCATCCTGTGTAGGGACAGTATTCTTTGTTGTGTTTGCAGAGGAACCAGTAAGGTGAGGAGGGTAGGCTAGCAGAACTCCAAGTAGGGAAAATCACAGTGCTGAGGTGTACAGTCAGAAAAGAATGTTTGCAGATAGAAACATGTTTGTTACAGAGCACGCTTTCCACAAGCCCTCTGGCTCTCTAGCCCAGAAGCTAGAACTGTTTCCAAAAGAGTTCTGTTTAGGCTTTTGAAAGAAAACAGCCTGGTTTCACTGCTGACAGCTGTTTAGGCTACTGGCGTCTTGGAAGTACAATTTTTTAAAATCTTCTTTAGCAAAAGACACATTACTGGGCCATTGGACACTAAGAGAAAAATGTGGGTTTTTTTTTGGAGATAGGCACTATGTAAAAAATATCCTAATTCACACTGTCATTCACATTTTTCAGGTCTGTTTCATTGTGGTGTCAAGTAATAGAACAATTAAACCATGACCCTCTATATAAATTTCTTCCCATGTGTTTATTCATAACAAAAACAAAACAAAAACAAAAAAAAACTCAAAAGACAAGATTAGACTTATTCACCAAAGCCTAGTAATGCATTATAGAGTTAAAAAGAAAGGACACCCACTTCCTCAATCCATTTCAGCAAAGGGCTCAGTTTCACAGTAATTCAGTCACTCTTCTGGCAACAAGACCATGACTGTTTTCTTCTTAAACAGCTATTATGGATGAGCAACACCTGGCATTTTCATTCACTCGTAAGTATTATAATCTCACCACAAATTTCTCATCTGGGATAAAGACTGGCAAAATGATTCTGAACTCAGAAACCATCAAAATAGCCACTGAGATGTGAGTAGGCTGGAAATAAGAAGGCAGTCAGAAAGAGACACTCTTAGGGGAAATATCCTCAATGTAGTTTGCATTTTAGTGATTCTTTCCTTGTGAAAGGACCTTGACTCAGAGAACCCATTGATGTGTTTCGGCCTATGAAGCAATATATTTCACACCATGGTTGCCTATGATTTCTGGACGTAAGTCTGAATTTCCTACCATGTTTAGGGGCCAAAGTAAGTTATATTTAAGTGTTATAGGGTGTCAGTAAACAATTGTGAAAGGTTTTTCAAAAAGTAAGTCCATAAACAGATGTAATGCAATAGTTCAGTTGCTACTTATAACTGAACATATCTTGGGAATATTATAATGATGGCCCTGCTATCTCCAGCATAAAACATTTCCTGATAGTTTCAGGCTAACCTGTGTAGCAGGTATTTAACCAATCAATCAACATACTGTTGATCAGATCTTCTCATTGTGAATTGTATTAAATTGCATATGTGGCAGCCAAGGCTGGGGTAAGAACATTATGGAAAAATGGGGGAAATTATCCAGTGAGTTTAAGAGTGAAGCAAGATGACCCTGGAGAGCCCTACTCTGCCTGGTCCTGTACAAAGGATCTAAAAATCATACTCTGTGGCCCCTGCTTTTTGGAGACAACCTATGGTCACAAGACATTCCTGTAACTACATTCAACCAACATTCACCTGATTTCAAATGAATGAATGAATAAATATTTACAATGGAAAAAAATAGATGTCATAAAAATAATTATATCCCATGGAGGTGGAAATGAGAAGTACTGTACTCGTGAGTCTAGTATCCATACTTTTGGTCAAAACACCCATCATCTATTTATTCTACCATGATGTGTCATGCACGATGTTGGGAACTTGAGATAAAGTGATAAACAAGATAGACATCATACTGCCATCATGAACTACATAGAACCTGGGAAGAATGCACTCAATGCACTTGTAAGTTTACATGTGGTGCATGTTATAAAGGAGAAATGCCAGGTACCACAGAACCTAATTTTTCTGGTGGGTGTGGCTCCTGGAGGAAATGGCAGCTACACATCCAATGCTGAAACCTGATGTTACAGAAAGGGGGCAGGGTGGTAGAGGGTCCCAGACAGAGAGAACAGCATGCATAACAGCCCTATGGTGAGAAAATACTCTCTGAAGTTATTGGGAGGTCCTAGATTACATCCCATGTAGCAAGAGTGTGGAGGAGAGAAATGAAAGCTGAGGCTAGAGAAATTGCCAGGAGTACAAAATAACATGTGAAAATTTGCAGGCCAGGTAAAGGCATTTGGAATTTCTCCTAAACTCAATGGGAAGCTATTGGAGTTTTTAAACAGAAAATTGACAGGAACAAATCTGCATTTTCAAAAGAGCCCTCTGTCTACTGAAGAATGGAGAATGGTTGAAGCTGAGCCAGAGAGGATGTGGCGGAATCACGCAGAGGATGGTACGGTGGCACAGGTAAGAGAGAATGCTAGGCTGGGCCAGCATGGTGGCCTCTGTTCCATTTATTTCCCCAGATTAATACAAACCACATTTTCCACATTTCTATTTCATTATGTAGCATAATCAAACTATGATAGATAAATCATACCAAACATTTTCATGGAATTCAATCCAACTTTATTAAATTGATAGAATCCAAGTACTAACATTTCTAAATTTATAGAGACTTCTCTGGAAATGAATTTTCTAGAAGACTGGGGGTATATCTCTTTAGTTCAATGATCTATTCAAGAATCTAAAACCTGATATATTCTAAATAATAACGAATGTTTACTTTCTGTATGTTCTTTCTTTCTTCCTTTCTTTCTTTCTTTTGTTCTTTCTCTCTCTTTATATTTTTGTTTCTTTTAACTCTGTTACTGTCTTAGTAATGGTTGTTACGCTCATTTGACATCATAAGAGTAGGTGGAGCCAAAAGTCTTTAACTTCAAAGAAAGCCAGTTTGGGGTTCTCTGGATCTGATTCAATCATTGAAGACAATAGTGAAGAGGACAGGAGACTGGATTATAGGCAAATAACTCAGAAATAGTTCAAACAGCAGCTCAAGCAATTAGTGCCGGATTGAAGGTAGGACACTAAGAGTATCACATTTCCCATCAGAGTGTGTTTAAGTTCTACATACGTTTAAATTGACTATCTCCTATTATGACTCCAAATAATAGTTATCCAACCTCAATTTGTTCAATCAAGAATTTATTATCTACCATGTGCAAGGCAAGTTCCCATAAGGGTGCCTATATGAAATGGTTACATTTGTCTACATAAAATCTATAGCAGCTAAAAAACAAAGGGACATTTGAAAAGGAAACAGCCCTTTTCATATCACAGCTATGATGAAACTCAGAAGTTCAGAATACTGGGGGTGGACAAATAAAAGCTAAAAATCAAAAAGTAGCAAGTCGATACTTACTTCTATGCTAAACCAAGAGTATTTATAACCAAAATAATTTAGGAAATACTTACTAGAAATTAAATATGTACTTTTAGGGAAAGTCCTGGAAAGTGAATACATTATTAATAAAATAAAAAGATAGGCAATATAACAAATTCAGTGCTAGTTCAGAATGTCAACTATTTTAATACAAAATGGATTTCATTGGCCAATCGAATTTAGAAAAATATAAATATTATGCCCTGTGGCCTAATTTAACAAAATATTTTAAATATCCTCTGTAGTCTGTGAACTTCTCAAGGGCAAATTGAGGTCTTATTTATATTTCGACCTCCAGACTCTGAAAAGTTCTTGAAAATAAAAAGCATTTGGAAAAATCTGGAATGAATTACTAAATCTTTAAAAAGTTGAAATACACTTAATCTTGAAATTAATTTATACTTAACTATACTTAATACTTACTAAAATTGTTATAAAATTTAGGAATGAGGAAAAAGTATAAACATTTTTCATGATGAAAATGTCTTAAGAGCCATTCAATCTTAAGAGCTCATCATATAAGAGGTACCTTGAATTTCTGATTCCTTGTTTTTTGTTGAATACACAGCCTTCTTTCTATACATCTAATTCATATAATTTGACTTTTGATTATCCAGTTTGTAAATGATCAAAGTCCCTTACCTGTCTTTATCGACCTCTGAACCCATTTTTTCTGTATCTTTGCTGATTCAAATCTATCCATCCTCTTTTCCTCCAGGTTGGCAGAGTAAAGGAAATTCAACTCAGTAGACCTCTCTCCCTCCCTTTCTCTATCTTTTGCTTTCTCTTTTCCTCCCTCTTCCTTCCCCTTTATCAATTTTTGTTCATTTGTATTTCTATCAAAGTAGTACATGCACATAATTTTAAACGTTTAATGATACTACAAAGCTCACAATAATCCCCAGTTCCTTCCTCTCCTGTTCATTTTCCTCCTCCTATTCCTCAGACAGAACTAGTTTTATAAATTTTTAATGCTTTCCTCTGGTATTTACTCCATATTTCTCAATAGTTTGCATCTAATGATTTGTACATTTTAGAAATCATCTATTGATTTTCTATAATGGACAATGAAGCATTACCCCTTTTGCTTAATGCTTCCCACCCATTTTCATACAATACATATATCACTATTTTTGGTGCAATCACCATTACATGTGTACTTTACTACAAATATGCAAATATTGCTCATTGTTGAGCTAGTATTAGATGATGGTTACATTGCCTTTATTATGTAACTTTTTATTTTTCCTGAAGCTAATATCTTCTTATTTACATACTCTCTGTGTAACTATCATTAGTTCCTCCAAAACTCCCCCTCAGAATTATAAAACACCTCTAAGTACTGTTCTCTGTTCCATGTGGTCAAATGCATCAGATGACCATCAGTTCTCTGGCTTCCCTTGGACTCTTCCATCCTCCTACCCCTCTCTGTACCCTCTGGTCCTGCTGAACCAGATTTCTTTGCTTCTCCCCTGAGTTGGATCCCTTATTTCTAGGGTCCCATATCTTCTCCTTTCTTGGTTTATTCCCTCTTTCAGTAAAGCATCTCCTCCTGAAGCTTCTTGAGAAAAGGTAGAAGGAAGGTCTCCTCACTGCTAAGAATCCCACGTCTCATATCTAAGAATCCTGCTCCATTGCAATTTCCTTTAAGGCAGGGGCCATGGGCTGTTTTGCTTTTAATCTGTACACCACCATCCCCCTACCAGTCATTCTTCATCATACCACGCTGAAATTATCTTGGTCATTTATCTTTTCCCCAATCTATTATCTTTCTGCTTGGCATGCCTTACTCAACCAATGTGTCTTCAGTGCATCAAAGCTGTTCACCCCACCAAAACCGTTGAATAAATAAATGGAGGGGGGAAAGTGCAGAAAGAGCATGAGTTTGAGAGTTAGACAGCCTTGTACTCAAATATTTGCTTTGTACTTTAGTTCTGAAGCTTTGAGAAATTTACTTAGCATTGCTGAGGTTCCATTTTCTCCTTTGTCACATAAAAGTAACTGTGCCTCATTTGTCAAATTCAGTGATGAGGTTAATGTATTTAGGGCCCAAATGGCATGATATCTATAACTTACTTTCAAAAGGGTCAGCTTTCCCCTCCCCAGTTGTGTGCATGTATAGAGAGAGCACATGAGGCAGAGTGATAACAATGAACCCAGGTGAAGGATATGTAAGTGTTCATTGTACTTTTCTTTCGACTTATATAAGTTTGACATTTTTCAAAATACCAATTTGGATGATGGGAGGTATAGCTATCTCAGAGGCTCTTTGTTAGAGTTATAGAAATCTGATAATAAACCACTTAGCACTGGGCCTGGAAGTATTGGATGCTCAATAAATTTTAATGTCCTTCATCCCCTGGAACTAATCTCAACCTTGACCTGGAGAACTATAAAGAAGCTGAGATCTGTGAACTCTCAGGTTGACCTTCAGCCAGCCCTGCACTGGGCTCTCTCTGCCTTCACAGCCCAGTTATAGAAACTTCTTTCTCAATTTTGCTCCCTGTGGTAAGATGAAAAATGCCTATCCCCCTCTCAAGATATCCACGTCAAATCCTTGGAACCTGTGAATGTTACTTTATTTGGGAAAAGCGTCTTTATCGCTGCAATTAAGTTAAGAACGCTGAGATGAGATCATCCTGAAATATTAGGTGGGCTCTAAACCTGATGATAAGTGTCCTTAGAAGCAATACACAGAGGAGAATAGTCAGAAGAGGGGGATGGCAATAGAAAGACAGGCAGAGATGGGAGAGATGTGGCCCTAAGCCAATGAAACTAAGGAATGCTGACAGCCACCAGAAGCTGAAAGATGCAAAGAACGTATTTTCCCCCTAGAGCCTCTAGAGGGAGTGTAGATTTCCAACACCTTGAGTTTGGACTTCTGGCCACCAGAACTGTGAGAGAATAAATTTCTGTTATTTTAAGCCATCAAGTTCTGTTATGGCAGCCTTAGGAAATGAATACACTCCCCGGAGCAAGTTCTCAACATGTGCTCCTTATTTGTGCAGCCTGGCTCTGCCTGAGCCTGCCAACAGCCCTCACCCAGTTCCTCAATCTGCATTTCCATGGCCAGGACCCTGCTCCCTGCCACTGGCGCTCCTTTATTTCTCTTCTCCCCACTTGACAGCATCCCTGTCTACTGTTTGCTACAAGATCTCTCTGATGCCAGCTACCTACTTGTCTGTCCTTTGCATGTGACTTGTCCATCATATCTCTCAAGCCTCCTTCTTGTGGTCCAGCTCCCTGGTCCCTGGGGTCTAAGTCTCTCTGATATAACTAATTCTACCAACTACCATGTTCCAGATATGACATTTTCAATATTCAACAATGATGAGCAAAAGCCATGTGCAAAAGAATGACACAGACTATCTGTCACCATGTACCAAAGTTGACTCAAAACGGATCAAAGACATAAACATAAGATCTGAAACAATAAACTGCATATAAGAAAGGATAGGTACTAAACTTATGGACCTCAAAGAGGATTTTATGAATTTGACCTCAAAGTTAAGCGAAGTAAAAGCTAAAATAAGTGAATGGGACTATATCAAACTAAAAAGCTCCTGCACAGCAAAAGAAACCATCGACAAAACAAAGAGGCAACCAACCGAATGGGAGAAGAGATTTGCAAACAGTGCCTCCGATAATGGGCTAATATCGAAAATATATAAGGAACTTATACAACTCAACAACAAAAAAGCAAACAATCCAGTTAAAAAGTGGGCAGAGGACATGAACAGAAACTTCTCCCAATAAGACATACAAACAGCCAACAGATATATGAGAAAATGCTTGGGCCGGCCGAGTGGCGCATTGGTTAAGCGCTGGTTTTGGGATGCCAGCGGCCCCGGTTCGGATCCCACATGAGGGCCAGTGACACTGCCCTCTACAGCTAACAACAGCTCCACCTGGAGCTGGGCTGCATGAGCCCCGGTGATGGTGTGGGCTGCAACCCCTGCTGCAGGGGGCTACCATAGGCTACAGTGAGTGGCCCGCAGCCAGCGTGAGCGGCTGGCAGCCAAGCGTGAGAGCTGCCAATAGCCGCGGTGAGCGACATCCAGAGGCCAGCGACCGATCTGCTTCATCCGGGAAGAGCGCAATGACGATACCAACAGTGAAGCAACATCCTCCGCAGCTAAACTGAGGAACAAAAAGACAGCAACTTGTCTGTTCCCCTTCCCCAATTCCCCAACGCTGTTCCCCTCCAGCAATTCCCCAATAAAATCTTTAAAAAAAAAAAAAAAAAGAAAAGAAAAAATGCTTGACTTCACTAGCTATTAGGGAAATACAAATCAAAAACAAAATGAGATATCACCTCACACCTGTAAGAATAGCTATCATCAACAAGACAAATAATAACAAGTATGGAGAGGCTGTGGAGAAACAGGAACCCTCATATACTGTGGGTGGGAATGCACATTGGTACAGCCACTATGGAAGGCAGTGTGGAGATTCCTCAAAAAATTAAGAATAGAATTACCATATGACCCAGCAATCCCTCTCCTGGGTATCTACTCAAAAAATCTGAAAACATTTATTCATAAAGATATGTGCTCCAATGTTCATTACAGCATTATTTATGGTTGCCAAGACATGGAAGTAACCAAAGTGTCCTTTGATAGATGATTGGATAAAGAAGATGTGGTACATATACACAATGGAATACTACTCTGCCATAAGAAAAGATGAAATACTGCCATTTGTGACAACATGGATGGATCTTGAGATTATTATGCTAAGTGAAGTAAGTCAGACAGAAAAAGTTGAGAACCGTATGACTTCACTGATATGCGGGATACAAAACTGAAGGCAGCAAAGGAATAAGACATGCAAATGAAGAAACAAAAACTCATAGATACAGACAACAGTTTAGTGGTTACCAGAGGGTAAGGGGGCTGGGTGGTAGAAAAGGGTAAAGGGGGTCAAATATATGGTGATGGAATGAAAACTGACTCTGGGTGGTGAACGCACAATGCAATATATAGGCGGTGCTTTATAGAATTGTACACTTGAAACCTATGCAGTTTTGTTGAACACTGTCACCCCAATAATTTTAATTTTTTTTAAAAATATGAGCATATGGGCTGGCCAAGTGGCGCGGTGGTTAAGAGCTGGCCTGGGAAGCCAGCGGCCCCGGTTCGGATCCCACATATGAGGGCCAGTGAAACTGCCCTCTAAAAAAAAAGAATGAGCATAATAATCTATGGTGAAAAAAAAATCAGACATTTATTGCCTTGACGGGGAGGATGGAAACTGACTGGGAGGGATACAAGAGAGTTTTCTATGAATTATAGAAATGGTCAGCGTATTGAGAGAAATCTGGGTTACATGATTATGCCCAAAGTTATCATATGGTAACATTTAAGATCTGTGCATTTCACTATATATAAACTATTCTTCAACAAAGTAAAACATTAAAAAGAAAAAGGGCAAACTTGCTTATACTAAAAAATTTAGAAGAAAATGAAAATTGTTAGATTAGTTCAGGGTTTTGCACTAATGATATTTTGGGCCAGATAATTTTTTAAGGGGCTGTCCTATGCACTGAATAGCATCCTTGGCCTCTACCACTAGATCCCAGTAGCATTCTCCTGCCTTCTATCCATTTTTGTGACTGCTAAAAATGTCTCCAGACATTGTGAAATATCCCCCTGAAGGAAAAATCATCCCCAGTTGAGAGCCACTGGGTTCAACAACTGGGCATTAACCACTGGGTAAGTTAAGCCTAGTGTTTAGCCATAGCCATCTCATGCAAGGTGACTTGTGCACAGTATAATAAACTTTGGGGGACAAACCAAGAATGTCCTGCACAGGAATCTTTCTCTGAAAGGAAAACAATTTTGGTTACCAAGATATAGGCATGATCTGATATTTCTCTACATTTCAGTTCTGGTTGCAAAAAAAAGAGAGACAAATAAAGTTGCCTATAGAATAAGAGTACCTAAACGCAGTAGTAGTTGCCATTCTTTAGTAGTTGTTGTGGGGTTAGTGATACAATACCAATTGCTAATATTTTTTTTTTACATATTTTTAAATTCCTTAAAAATTTCTCCCCAATAAGATCCCTTTGAGAAATTTAGATATGATATTAATTTTTCCACTTTATAGATGATAAAATCAGGGAGCAAGAGTTATGTGACCGCCTAAGGTCACAGTAAGTGAAAAGAACAGCTGGAGCCACAACCTAACCCTTGGTCTCTTAGAGGCAGGATCTAGTTTAGAGAAAACTGCCTGGGAGGCAGTGCCTGGGAGGAAATAAGTAATCAAGCAGCCCCAGAAGGGCTGGCCTTGCAGACCCAAATTCACCTATGTGAATAATGAATTCTGAAAAGTTATAATTTTACTTCAGAAACGACAGCCACTGAAGATTTCCTTCTTTAGTACAATGTCTAGGACCGTACTTTGGGAGGATGTATGGGCACTTAAGGTGACAGCCATGCTCAACAAGCACAAAGAAAAACTCAGAAGACTCCAGGACAATGCTTCCCTGAAATGGAAAACTCCATCAACAAGCTAGGACTCCTCATTTCTCAGAATCCTCAGTGTTGCAACCTGTGAGAGAGATAAGTAGGCTGGGCAAAGAGGATTTTTAGGGCAATGAAAATACCCTGTAGGACATTATGAGGAATAAGTGTCACTATACGTTTGTCCAAAACCATAGAATATGCAACACCAAAAGTGAACCCTAATATAAACTATGGGTGACTGTGAAAGTAGCATCCTGAAGAGTGATGTTGATAAGGGGGAGGCTATGCCTGTGTGAGGGCAAGGTGTATATGGAAAATCTCTATACCTTCCTGTCAACTTTGTTTTGAACCTAAAATTACTCTGCAAAAATAAAGTCTTAAAAACAAAAAGCTATTGGAAGCTCACCCTTGGTAATAGGAAATGGGAGAATACAGATTCCAAAGGAAGAGGGGTCCTAGGCTGGGTGGAATGCAGCTGAATTGCATACAACAGACGTTTCCCTCTGTTGTATTGGGCTTTAGCTCCTTGATATTCCTAAGTGACAAGGACATTTTCTAATTGTCGTTCTGAATGTATTGAAGTGAAGGGAAAGTGAAAGTAATATATTTTAAGCACCTATCATAGGCATTTCTTCTGTAATAGGAAGTTTCCATGATAATTGCAATCAATTAGAAAATAGGATTTGCTCTGCTATTGGTTTGTTTTTTTTTTTATCTTATTGGGGAACAATGTGTTTTTCCAGGACTCATCAGCTCCAAGTCAAGCAGCTGCCTTCAACCTAGTTGTAGGGGGCACAGCTCCTGGGCCTATGTGGGAATCGAACCAGCAACCTTGGTGCTATGAGCCTGTGCTCTAAGCACCTGAGCTAACTGGCCATCCACTATTGTTTTTAATGTATCTCCATCTGGAACTTGTAGAAATAGAAGCATTTTGAGCCAAAATGGCAGCTTCATTTGATTGGCATTAGTGCTTTATTTATCACAACAATGGGTGGTGAGGGAATAAGAATAAGAAGTACTGAAGATAGTGCCTATAGTGCTATGAAAAGAAAGCTCTTTATTCTTAAGCAAAGGCTGGAAGTAATCAAACCTGGATTTGCTGAGTAATGTTTATAGCAATATTTAAAATTTCTTCTCTATGATTGAAATTTCTGCAGGAAAAATAGCTTTGATATTGAATATCTGAAACTCATGAACCCTTAGCCCCCTTTCTTCTGTTCTGTTTTTATAATGTGGTTTCTTAAAATAACACGGATCCCACTGGCACACCCACTATCACATACTGAACGGGCTCAGCAGGTACTTATTAAATAAATAAGTGTGCTGAGTCAAAATAGGTCATGAATGGCATGAGTTTTATAAACAAAATTACTCTGTGTCTCTGTGGAATGCAAACAGACCTGAAATTCTTTTCAGAAACACCAGTGAACCTGAGTAAATCAGAGCTGAGCCTATCTATTTTCTGAAACTAATGTCCTTTGACCAGACCCTGAACCAAGGGGGTTATTTCACTTGGGGCACGTTGACTGTTCCTTCTCTAAACCTGATGCCACCATCTGGGTCAAGAACTAAGGTCCCAAGAGCAAACACCAGGAAAGGGCCTCAGAAGAAGGTGATTTTTCCTGGGAAGAGTTAAAACTTCTTGAGTGAAAGGGCCTTGCCTCAACTTCAACGCTGTTTGCTCCAGAAAGCAGCTCTGGGAGTCCCAAAGGGGGCTTTTGCTGCTCTGACTTCTCACACACTCTTCTTTCAAATGAATTTAAACCTTTTCTTGTCCAAATCCCTACAGAAGAAAAAAAAAAAAGTAACCACTCTGCAGTTTTTCTACTATTATGCAAATAGATTAATCAGGCAATGCTCCTGTGAGAATTAATTTATATTTGAATCCAATGAGGCCTGGATGCTGCCTGACTGAACCCCCAGGCCAAAGCCACAGCTAGGTAGCACCTCATATTATTCCTTTGACGAAATGTGAACTGACATAAATACTATGGCTCCCTTTCAATCCGATTACCCCGTTACCTCACATCAATGCTACCCCAGCCATCAGAATCTGGCGTCTTTCCTTTCACCAGCTCTAGAAACAACGGACAACTCCTCCTTGATAAACAAGCACCCACGCTGCCACCTCGTACCCCCACTCTTAACCCATCATCCTCCCTCAATGGGCTCTATTCGACAAGGTATTTTATTTTGTTTGTAGGAATCAAGGACTGAAAAACAGTTCAAAATCAGGCCTGGCTGGGGCTGTTCATTCAAAGCTGCCCTTTCACACAGTCACTAAGAGCCTCTGGAAAGAACACCCTTGAAGCATCCACCCTTTAATAGACGTCATCCCCTTGGGACGCTCCCCCCTCACCCACTTCGCTCCATCTCCCTCCCTTACATCTCATGAACTCTTTTTAAAACACACAAAAAACAAATAGCAGCACAGGTTCCCCGGGTTTGCGTGACCTGAAGCTCAGTCAATATGAACCTGCATTTTAAACCATACCTTTATACTAAACTCATGTTGACAACCACTACATTCTTTCTGTTGCTCTGCATAGAAACTTAAAAAAAAAAAAAAAAGTTCATTTCTCTTCTCCATCTCCCCCCACCCCCAAGCTCTGCCCATTTTAAAAGCTTGGCTAAACAATCTGCCAGGTGGGGGGAAGGCTTTTCTATGTGGGCAGCTTCATTTCTGGAGGCCCCACCTTGGTAATTAGATTAACAGGCAATATGTGAATAGCAGGGACCACAACAGTCCCCATTCTCGTCATGCTTTATGCCATGTATTGCACATAATTGGTAGCCAAATATCTTGTATGGTGGCAGACCAAAATATGGATTTGTGAACTACTCTCTACTGAAAATGGGAACGAGAGAGGAAGAAAACAAAGCAAGCTTTGTTTTTCAAAAGCAACCCCAACTCATTGTAGTCCTTGGTTTTTTGAGAAAGGGGCAGAAGTTATATCTGATCATAAACTGGGGCTGTTAGGGCCAGCCGAGTGACGCAGTGGTTAAGCACTGGCTTGGGAAGCCAGCGGCCCTGGTTCGGATCCCACATATGAGGGCCAGTGACATTGCTCTCAAAAAAAAAATAAATAAATAAACTGGGGCTGTTAGTATGTTTGTTAGCCTTGTAGTTAATTAGCTTAAATATTTCTGTGCTCCTGATAGCACTATGTAAAAAGGAGGAGAATGACCCTAGAAGCAATGCCTGTCTTTCTGAATTCACAAAAACAGAAATACCTCCTATAATCACAGTCCCTCTGGACTTGAGGAGCCCTTAGAAACACATTCTAACTAAATAGATATATTAAGAAATTATTCTCTCTTCAGAAATAAGGGAAAACAAAATAAGTAGTAAGAATTGAAACTAATACTCAGCAACTTATGAAGAAAGTTATGGTTTTGCCAACTACCATTTCTTTTTTTTTTTATGAAGCAATTTTCTTTCTGTCATGCCAGAGGAGAGCATCTCATTTTCATATAAAGTAGACTTCCTTTTAAAAGTCCAAGAGGCATTGAGTGAACATGTTAGATTTTGAAATTAATTTTCACTAAAAGTGACACCCTCTTTCTTTCACCCTTACTCCAATGCCTTGGCCCAAATGTCTAAAATTTGCTGCTTAGCGTCTGGTTTAGTGGCCTATTCATGAATGTTGTTTCTTACCATATTTTTCACTCAAAATAAGTGCAACTGCTTTATTCATTTCCCTTGTCTGGTTGTACCACTCCTTCAGTATCTACTGATTGCAGGATGTGTCTGCAGCGGCAGGCTCTCCTAGCATTCCCGATGACCAGCATGGTTAAAATCCTCACTCCACGTCCTTCCTTTAGCTATAATTTGGGACCCCAGGGATCTTCTCCTGCAAGCTCAGCTCTACTCAGCCCTGCCCCTTAACAGGAAACATCTAGGAGACTAAATTCATGAGCCTAAGGGACACTGCCTCCAGTCACCCTCATTGTTGTTGCCTTTTTCGGGTGACAAAGGCTCCCAGGCTACCCTGATTGACCCCTTACCCCGTGAGTTCCCAAATCAACCCTTTGTCTTCTTATTCTTTAGTCCCTTCACAGATCACCTGCCTGCCCAGAGCCAGAATTGCTCCAAACATGGGCCCCCGCCTTCCTCTAACCCAGTGATTCTCAACCGGGGGTAATTTGGGCCCCTAGGGAACATTTGGCAGTGTCTAGAGACATTTTTAGTTGTCATGACTGGTGGGGAGAGGGAAATATGCTACTGCCATTTAATAGGTAGAGACCAGCAATGTTGCTAAACATCCTACAATGTACCGCATAGCTGCCTGCCCCCACCAACAAAATGCAAAATTAAGAAAACTTGCTATAATCAGTCTTCTTCTCAATTCCATAGGCAACGTAGTCTCCTGAGTATGAACATGGACTTTGGGTCAGACCACCCTGGTCCAAATAAATCTGCCTCTGCCACTGAATTAGCTACATGATCTTCTGCAACACAGAGCCTCAGTTCCTTTGTCTATAAAATGGACTTGTTATGGGCTTGTTTTATATATATATATATATATATATATATATATATATATATATATATATATATAAATGGCAATATTCACTAAACAGAAGCCATCATTATTGTTGCAACTATTTTATCATCCCTAGAAAAGTACCCCAAGATCCAATCCTGAGTTCTGTTACTTAATGGCAAAACCTCCTTCCTATGAGCTTTCTCCCCATTGCTCATAGTTCTCAGATCACAGATGCTATATGGGGGCATGGTCCACCTCTCCTGACACCAGAGCCCTGGAAGGCATTATTAATTAATAGCAGAAAATTTTCCTACACCATCCAGAGTTGGTCTCAGAATCCTTCTCTACATAGTACTTTCAACTACCAAGCAGTGAGATTTGGCAAATGAACTGAAGTCTATTTGCCAACTTTAGTTCATATGTTATCTCATAGTAACAAGATTATCTCTTGCTAAAAATATGGGTCCTCTCTCACCGGAAGTGCTTAAGTAAGGTGAACATGAAAAGGATTTTATGGATAGGATTCCCAAATTGGTGCATGTCTGGATAACCATCTGTCTTGGCAACATGAGATACACACAACAGATCTGCAGCCCACCTGCTCAAAACACAGGGCACAGGGAAGATGATTTGGGTGGATACATTAGTTAAGGTAGAATATATTCTCTGATCATCCCCAAACTTATAATAAATGCTTATTTCTTTCTTGCATATGTCACAGTCCAGTACAAGATGGGAGCCTCTCCTCCAGGCCATGACTCGAAGTTCCAGGTTCAGTAGATGTTGTACCTCTGCCAGCGCAATGTGTGGCTTCCATGTCCCAATGGAAGGAAAAAAAGAAAGGACGGCATGCGAGAACTTTCTATACCAAGCCTGAAAGTGATATATCACTTCTGCCCACATTCCATTGCCCAGAACAAGTCTAGGGTTCCACCTAACTGTGAGGAAAGCTAGGAAGTGTTGTCTGCATGTCCATAAAGAGAAGAATGGGTATGGGTGAGCATTGGCAGTTATCTGTAGTAGAGTCATTAAAAATTGTAAAAAAAAAAAAAAAAAAAAAAAAAAACAGGAGTGAGACACAGTGGTAAAGGGCAGCTACAGGGTTTAGCTTTGGGTAAAGCACAGGTAGTAACAGATACTGTTTGCTACACCCCTTTTCCTTTGTTACTAAGTATCTTCGTTAAAAAAATCTAATATCCTTTATTTCCAGAAAGCGAGGTCCTTCCTATCTCCAGGAAGCTGAACTTTGATCCATTTAATTAAAACATGGTGATTCCATTTTCCTTGCCAGAGACTGATTTAGACATGAGCAGCTGGTGCTATTCTGGCTAATGAAACAGGAGTAGACATCTTCCAGGTGGGATCCTAGAAAAGGTTTTGTTCTGCTGTTAAAAGGAGAGAGAAGACACTAACCCATCTCTCCCTCTCCTGGATGTTGTCACCTGCATGTGATGGCTGGAGCTGGGACAATCATCAGTGACCATGAGGGAACCAAAGAGGACAAGTCAACATTTTAAAGATGGCAGAGCAGAGAGATGGAAAGAATCTGGGTCTTTGATGATACCATGAGACAATGAATTCATAAACGTTGTACCTGTCTTGCTTCTACAATTCTTTTTTTATGAATCGTATTAATAACTTTTCTTTGTAGTTTATTCTAGTTTGGGATGGGTTTTTGCCAATGTACCCAAAAGCATCCTAACTAATAGGTATGTGCTAAGCACTTGAGATATATGCTCTCTAAAGTGGAGTCACTGTAGACTTGCAGTTCATGTGCCTCTACCTCCCTTTTGTCAGAGCAGGGAACTAAGATCTCCTCTAGGTCTGGTCTCTTGCTCCTACAAAATTCACTTTTTAAAAATCTAATACCTAGGGCTGGCCTAGTGGCTCAGTTGGTTAAGAGCTCGCTCAAGAGTGCGAGCTGAGCTCTGAGCAATGGCGGTTCAATGCCAGCCCGAGCTGAGCTGCCGCTGAGCTGCCAACAGGTGGCAGGATGGCTCAGCTAAAAAAAAAACAAAACAAAAAAACTAATACCTACTTCTGTGAATAAAGTAGGTGTTAGAAATGCTGCTTCTACCTCTTGAGATTATTGTGAAGATGAAATGAGTTGATACACCAGCACTTCAAATGGTACCTGAAATTGTGTAAATGCTCATATGATTATTAGTAGTAACAGCAGAAGTAGAACTTTTGATTTTTATAAACTAAGGTAAACTTTACCATTTGCCAAATGACCTCTGAGTGTCAGTTTTGCCTTTGAGTATAATGACCTCTTAATCTCTGCAGTGTTTCAAGGCAGAGGAGACCTAGGATTTCAACCACAGACTAATGTCATCAACCTTCAAAATCCCAAGACTTTCTTCAGAGGGTGGTTCTGAATCAGTACAGAATTGTGGTTGTGAACATGGGTTCTAAGGTCAGACTGCATTCCAAATCTCAACTTATTAATTGTGCATCAGGATCCAATCAGAGAAGCAAAACCAATAGGTGAGATAGATATATATATATATATATATATATATATATATATATATATATATATATATAGACACACACACACATATATACATATCACATGTATATAATATGCAGTAAGTCCTCCTCCCTTAACATCATCAATAGGTTCTATGGCTTTAAGTAAAAGGACATACAACAAAAACAATTTTACCATAGACTAATTGTTACAAACAAGAGTTAAGTTCCTAGGGCATCTCATCAACATAATAATGAAACAATGTTGAACAAAATGATATTTTTCAAGAGCCGGCTGTGTGACCTGCTGTGTGTATCAAGAGCAGGCTGGAACCCACAAACTCAGGCTGGAACCCCACAAGAACAGACTGAAATCCGTGTCAGCCCCTGCTGCTTACCTTGTTATAGATGTCCTCCTGCTTCAGGGAGGTAAACCCACACACCTGGCCCAGGAGTCAGAGAAGCTGGGGAAGGTGCGCCTGCTGACTCACACCTATGAGGTGAGCCAGCTCATCAGCTACAAAATGACCACTGCTTTCCTGCTTTCCTTCTACCCTCCAAATCTCTCGAGACTCGTTTGGGCCTACACTAACTAGAATCACGTTGCAAAAGAAATTCTGAAAAATATGGTTTAGCCTAGCCAGGTTAACACAATGTAACATAGTTTCATTACTACATGTCTAAGTCTTCTCCTGTAGATAAGTGGGGATAATAATAGTATCCATCTCATAAGGCTGTTTTGAGAAATATTGTAAATAACGCATGGAAAATACTTAGCACAGTACCAGGCATAGAGTAAGTTCTCAATAAAGCTATCATCATTGCTGTTGTTTCTGATTTACATGTCTCTTATATCTAAGAGGACAAAGCAGGTACAGGCTTACCTAGGAAACACTGCAGGTTCCGTTCCAGACCACCATAATACAGTGAGGATCGCAATAAAGTGAGTCGTAATCTTTATGCTAGTGGGAGGGGTCTTGCCTTCAATTTTTAAAAAATGCAACACCTGTGAAGCACAATTAGGCAAAACGCAATAAAATGAGGTATGCCTGTATTAGGATATTTGTTTTCTTGAGAGGAAAAGGCACAAAATTTCCTCTGTATCTAAATATATCCAGTCACTGTTCTGAGCAATATACATTTTCACAGTCTTTTAGTGTAAGTATTATTATACCCATTTTAGATGAGGCAGTTGAAAAAACTAAGGAACAGAAAGATTAAGTAAGTCAGCCCAAGGTCAAGCAGCTAGTAAGCAGCAATGGTGTGTGTGTGTGTGTGTGTGTAAGCAAGCAGAGAGAAATATATGCTTGCAAAGGTAAGAAAGAGCCTGGCATCTCAGAGAAGGAGGGAGGAGACTGGGGAGGCTCTTTTTCCACGGGAATGAGGTAAAAGAGGGGAGAAGGGAGAAGGGAGAAAGGCTGGCAGAGACCTATTCCTTCTTTATCCTAAATGTAATGGGAATATCCAGGATGACACCTGAATCTTACTGATTCATGTGTTCCAGAACCTGGAACATTGTCTGTTGGCACACAGTAGGACCTCAATTCATGTTTATCAATTGAAGGAGAGGGTGGGGAGCTAAGATCTGATTTATGTTTTTAAATCTCTCTAGTTGCTGTACAGTATGCACCCCACCTCTCTTTGGTCCCTTTAGTGTCATGAAACTTGCTACTTATTTACTTTCTCTGGGAAGCCCTTAAAATATTTGAATATGGCAGTCATGTCCCTCTAGGTTTCCATTTCTCCAGGCCAAGAGCCTCAACTTCTTGCCAAGAGAAATGCAGTGATGGAAATGTCCGGTACCTGTGCTGTCCGATATGGGAGCCATTGGTCTCACATGGCTTTTAAGTATTTGAATTATGGCTAATGTCGCTGAGGAACTAGATTTTAAATTTTATTTAAATTTTAAAATTTAATATTTTTATTTGTATTCAAATTATTTAAATGTTATTTTTTAACTCATTTGAACTTGAATAGTCCCATGTGTCTCCTGGCTACTGAACTGGAGAGTAAAACTCTAGTTCTGCACTCTGACTTTCTTTCTGAGGATAAGGTGGACATCTCTGCCCTTTCTCTGAGCCTCCTGCTGTCCTTACCTCTCTACCAGAGACAGCCAATTCTAATACCCTATACTCTTTTTTTTTAATTAGCTTCAGGTGTACAACACAGTGCAATAGTTATACATTTTACCCCTCAATGTGACAACCCCCCACCCCCAATTCGCCACCCCACTCCCCCCCATATCATATATATCTATTACTCTTCCTCTGACTCTCTTCCACAGTATAATCCACATCCCGTGACTATCTATATATATTCAATTACAGTAGGTATACAACTTCCGCTTTAGTTATACAGTGCAGTGATCAAACCTCTACTCCATCCATGAAATGGTCTCCCTAACAAGACCTATGACCATCTGACATTCCACAGAATATTTACAACATTATTAATTATATTCCCCAAACTGTTTTTCCTATCCCAGTGGCAATATTGTAGTTGCCTATTTTTGCTGTCGAATCCCTTCCCCTTCTCCCTCATCCCCATCCCCTTCCCAATTAGCAACCCTGATTTTTCCTCTATATCTATGAGACAGTTTCTGTTTACTTTGCTCATTCATACAGTTTTTCAGATTCCACATATGAGTGAGATCATATGGTAATACCCTATACTCTTATTGGCCCTCTGTCTCATGGCAGCTGATTTAGTACCTAAGGCGGAAAGATTAGTTGGAACCCATTCCTTTGGCAAGCACCAGTTTTCAGAGCAATAAATTTTACCTTTCTGGGTCACATAATTCCTTTTAGTGATGAAATCCTCTGTGTGTGTGTGTGTGTGTGTGTGTGTGTGTGTGTGTGTGTGTGTGTAGTTTCTGTCTAAAAACCTAAGTGAGGGGGTCGGGTGGGGATCTGCCAGAGCATTCATTAATAACACTGTAAAAAATAAACATCTACTTTATTTAATGTTGTGAGATCGGGTGTTAGCACATATGTGTTAACCTGAGCCTGGCTTCCATGTTGTGGAATTTGACTCTCTGTTAAATATATTTAGTCTACTAGCATATTTATTAGTAATATCCAGTAATGACCAACCATACCATCAGAAATCATCTCCAAATCATTCACATCAGCAAAGAGGACTGGCCCAAGGGATACAAATGGAGATGAGACAGCCTTTTAACAAAACCTGGGAGCTTTCCCAACAGGTTAAATTCTAGAGAATGAAACAGTATAAAATGAAGAGCTAATAGTGATAAAACTTTAGAAGAGGTTAGAAGAGAGAACAGTAAATTAAATACAATGAACTTTAAAGCAGAAAAGGTCCTCTTAAATGAGGCAGGAAAGTGCTCCCAGATCTTGAATGATTCATTACTCCATGCATTTTCTGAATGCATGCCATGTGCCAGGCATCAGGACACAGAATCAAAGAATATGATGCCTAACCCTCAAGGCATTCATGGTCTACAGGGGAAACAACATATCAATTATTTCAATAGGTATATAGTTGCCAGATTTATCAAATAAAAATACAGAATATCCAATAAACAATGAATAATTTTTTAGTGCAAATATGTCTCATGAAATATTTGGGACCTATGTATATTAAAAAAATATTTGTTTCAAATTTAAAGGCAACTGTTCATCCCATATTTTATCTGGCAACTCTAAATATAGGGTGATACATGCAATGATAAAGGTGAGTGTTAGGTGCTACCAGAAAATATCCAAGGGACGTAGACCTCAGAGCACATGTCAGAGAAGGGTCACAGAGGAGGTGAGGCGTAAGCCACGTCTTTCCCAACCCACAGTAGTTAGCCAAGTAAAGAGTAGAATACAGAAGGATCAGCATGCAGGAAGGCACTGGGCTTAGAGAGAGCAGGGCATACCTGGGGACGTGCAAGTGCGGGTAGACGAAGTAACAGGTCGAATTTTGATAAATGTCTGAGAGAAGAGCCAAAGTCAGAGCCCAGAACAACATTACTGAATCAGAGATAAAGAGGGAAAAGGGAGTTTATGCGGAGAACAAGAAGGAGCAGCCTGAGAAGGAAAAAGAAAACCATGAAGCCAGGAAGGAAGGGAAGTCCACAGCGACAAATCTGCAGGCAGGCCAAGTAAGATGAGAAGTTCACTGAGGATGTTAACAGGGACAGCATACCTGACATTGACAAAAGCCATTGCAATGGAATGTGATGGCAGCAGATTGGCAAAGGTCATGGAGGTGGTGAGAACTGTAGAAAGCAAAGGTAGATGTTACTTTCAAAATGTTTAGTTGTTGGAGCATTTTCTCAATCCATTGAGACTTTGATTCCCAGTAAGTTTGTAACTTTGCTTGTCATCAGTTTTGCTCACATAAACTCTTATAAGCTTCCAAAAATAATAATAAGAAGAAAAGGTTTTGCTGTGGAAGATGTTCCATGCTTAGACCTGGACAAACAGGGAACTTGCTTAGGTCCTGAATTTTGGAGAGGCTGGCTCCCCTCTAGCTCCACCCATGTCCACCAGGACAAGGGGACATGCTTACTTAGAGCCTTTATCCTCCCTTTTAGGCCCTGGGATTCAAGCCTGTTTCCTAAGACTGTACAAGCCTCTCCAAGAGGGGACCATGTCATAAAGGTACCTAGCTCTAAACCTGAGGCATGGACCAGGGATGGCTGTTTGGAGGGTGTGTGTGTGTGTGTGTGTGAATGGGCCTTGAACATGTGGACCAGGTGTCCCCATTCTTGGGTGCAAGGCCCTCATGGTGTAGGATGAAGTCAGGATGGGAAGCAAAGAAGCCTGAGGCACAGGCTTCCACTATAATCTTGTCTCAGGTCTTACAAAAGTTGGAGGAAATCTGTAAGAAGATGTAATTAGAGATGGACGTAAGGCCAAGAGAGGGTTTCTTCTGAAAATGAGCAGTTTGAAAGAACCTGTGGGGAAGGGGATAATGAAGCTGTGAACAGAATAATGAAAAACAAGGTCCCCTGCATCAGTCAGGATTCTCGGCAGCCAATGTTTCCAGTGGAGAGACCACTTACAGAAGTGTGGGCAAGGTTAGGGAAATACACAACAGACCTTAATGCACCCAAACACTAGCAACAGTGGGAGGCCATTATATCCCATTATATCCCCTGCCTGAAAGGGTAGGAGGTTGGCAGACAATATTGCCAGAGCTCAGTGAACTTGGGAGCTGTGACTGCAGTCCCTCACAGAAATGCAACAAAGCAAGAAGTGGGGAGAATACCTCAACCTTTTTCTTCTCCTGCCCTTGAAAGGGTGCCAGTGCCTCCCACTGACTGAAACCAACAAGAAGAAACCGGGCAGCAAAGTATCCCAAGGTCAATGCACTCCCTAGATAGAGGCCAGTCTCTCCAGGTCAAAGCATGGAGAGAAGGGGTAGGAAGTAGACTTGAAAGGGCAAACAGAGAATAAACAACTATTACTGTGCCCAGGGAGGCAGGAGAGGACATTACTTATTGGAGATGTGAATGGAATGGAGGGTAAGTTGGCAGGAAGGGAACGGAAGGCTTTTCTACCTGACCATCTCTTCTTCCCTCTGCAGTTAGAAGGGAAGGTTGATAGTGGATAAGGGGGAGGAGGCAAGGAATGTTTTCATTTTCCTCCTGCATATAGCAGCTGACAGTTGGTCTTTTTTTTTTTTTTTTTAGCTGAGCCATCCTGCCACCTGTTGGCAGCTCAACGGCAACTCACCTCGGGCTGGCCTCGAACCACTGTTGCTCAGAACTCAGCTTGCACTCTTGAGCGAGCTCTTAACCAACTGAGCCATTTGGCCGGCCCGACAGTTGGTCTTAAGGCGTTTGTGCAGTATATGGAACACCCTAAGACAAGGCTATTTTCCCCACCCCCTTCTCAACGTGAGAGGAATGTCACATTCTCTCGTGCCTTCCTCCCCTTTCTCCACCCTGACTAAGAGAACTGCAGAGCTGGTGAAGGTCTCTAGAGGCTTTCCCTTCTGCCCTTCCTGCAATAACCTCTAGGCTCACCTCAGCCTCCTGCAAGCAAACCTCCAATTTAGAAGACCACACACTTCAGACTACTTCTCTCTCAAGTTCTGACTTGTGGTTCCAAACAGCCTCGCTTTCGGATAGGTCCCTCCTCTAACCAAATCAAGGCTTCCCTACCTGTTAGAAGAAAAAAAAAAATCAAAAAACCTAATTTTCACTATGTTATAAAGAACTAGTAGCCTTACCTCTAAGCCTCCCATGGGTGCCTGGATTAGAAAAATACCGCTTTGGTTTGAAGGGGCCATCTTTAAATGTTAAACACAGACAAAATGAGCTGAAGAATTTGGGATGTTTAGGCACAGGATGCTTCCTCCCCCCGCTTTTCCAAGGAACTCACCCTAGACCTACAAATGACCCCTCTTCCTTCCATGTTCTAAAACACAACAACTGGGTTAAAAAAAAAAGTTAAATAAAAAAGAGAAAGAAAGAAAAAGAAGGTGAAGCAAGATTCTGATTTAGAGAAGAGAGTGTTAGTCCATCGGCAAACATCTTTTTCCCTTGGGGGCTCTTAAATATTGGACAGGATTAAGGTTTAATATCAAGACAGCAAGCGCCGGAAGATAGTTGGACAGGTCGGTAGAAACCTCGCCCCACCACTCAGTGTAAAGGAGACAGTCTTGGCAGAGTCCGCTGTTCCAAAGCGTGTGTGTGGCGATGCGGGGCGCGCCATTCTGCAGGATCTTCCACCCCACTCACCAGACCGCCAACCCCAGGGACCACCTCTACCAAAACACAAGACCAGCCTCCCTAAGAGGCACTGCTCCCCATCCCTGACTCTCTGGGGACCAGAAAGAAGGCGGAATAGATTTCATCTTCTCTCTCTTCTCCCTCCCTCCGTCGACAAAAGCAACCCTTTCAAGGCCCAGAGATGTATCCTATACCATCCCCACACCCAGCACCCAGCAGCCAACTTCACCTTTGTCTAAGCCTCTTTATCCAGCAAGGCTCTGGGACACGAAATCAATAGTTTCAGCTTGGGGTGCGGGGAAGGGGAGCAAAGCTGGGGCGGTGGAGGCAGAAGAGGGTTCATCGTGGGGCCATGACGGGTAATGAAGGCGACTGAAAGGTGACACCCAGGACACAGAGAGCCAGCCAGGGAGGATCGCTCTTGTCCTACACCTGCCGTCGGCCCACACCTGTGGCAGGACCAGGACTGAAGAAGACCCACCCGCAGAGCAGGCTGCGCACTTGGAGGCGGGATGCCGGACGGATCTGGGCCGGGTGTGAGGACCCGGCAGGCAGCGTCAGGGCTTTGCTCTCCGCACCCAGTGGATCTCCAGCCTCGAGGGGCAGAGCCTGCTTTCGCGCAGTCCTCCCGGGGCCAGCCGACCCGCCCTGAAGCCTCCGGCACACTCCCCGCTCCTGCCCTCCACTCCAGGGCGCGTCCCGAGCGCCCGGAAACACAGTCAGGCCTTTGACCGGTCCCGCGGGGACCAGAGGCTTAGAGTTGCTGGAGCCCGCGGTGGGGCGATAGAGAGCTGAGAGTTTTTAAACCTTAGAAAGTCAGATCTGAAAGGGCCCTGAGAGCGCTCTCGAGGGCAATCCCTGCCTTTTACACAGCAGGCCACTGAGGCCCAGAACTCAAGGATTTCCCCCTAAAGACAAATAGTAAAGTGCAATGGATCCAAATCTGAGTTTCAAGAATATTTAATCCCACACTCTGAGGAAAGCCGGGTAAGGAAGGGAAAGGGAATTTATTTTTAAGGAGAGAAGTAGGGAACATCAGCTTTTGAAAAGAAATTCCCCAGACAAGGGGGGCGGCGGTGATAACGGAGAGAAAAAGCACTCAAGGCCCGGCTCACGAAAACTTAATTTGGATTGTTTTCCATGGGCTGAGATCGCCTTTGACGACACCTCTCGGTGTTAAAATCGCTGGGCCGCAGAGTCCAAGCACCAAGTTAAACTCCTTGCCAAGGCGGCACTGCGTACTGCGCTGCTCTACAGAGATCCTCTTTCTTCGGGTTTAAAAAAAAAAAGAAAAGAAAAGAAAAGAAAGAAAGAAAACACAAAAAACCCACAAAAAAACACAACACACAGTTAACCACCTGTCAGGGTTGAGGATACAATGAGGCTCCTCGAAAAAGAGCTTTTCATGCATGCGTAATATATTTGTTCAGCTATTCACTTAATGAAGCTGATAAATGTGATGCAAGACAATAGTCAAGTTAATCTATTTAGTAAAATGTTTTGAGACTTTCAGGCTATGTTAAGGAGGAGAGCGTTTGGCGACATTTTCATTTAAATGCGCTCATCTCCCCTCTTAGGCTGCACAAGGGGGTTCAGGCAATCTATGTGAATATAATTTCTTATAAATGTGTCTTTAATGGGTTTAATTCACCCTTGCCAGCTGTTTTGGGGGCTATTTTGTAAGAGCAAAACAAACGTTTCAGGCTTGGAAAGCTAGTTAAAATTAGTTTCGGTCAGCGAGGCCAAGCTATATTTCCTGCAAACCATCTGCTTGATTGGCACAATAGAAGGATTTTCAAGGAAAAGGGGGGGGAATGAGTGTGAAAGGAATGAGGGCTAGGGGAGACGCTAGAAAGGGCTGGGGCGGCCGGTAGCTCCTTGTGGCCTATTCTAAAGGTGAACCCCTTAGAGGTGTCTTAATAGAGCCGCTTGCCTCGAGGGCCTGGGGTGGTAGGAAAGTTCTTTCAGCCCGAGCCTCCTCCTTTGCCTGGCGCGTCAGCTCTCTGTTTTTCCCGGGCGCGTCAGCTCTCTGTTTTTCCCCGGGACCACAGAAGCAAGGCGGCGGGTGCTTTTGCCCGTCGCCGCTGTCCGGCGTCCTGCCAAATTTGGAAAATGCGATCTAATTGTTGGCAGCTCCAGCCTGCAAGCTGCGGCCTGGGTGTTCAGACCCTTGCAAAGAGAGACCTTGGGCTCGTTGTCTTTTCGGAGGGCAGGCGAGCTCAAGCGGCTTGTATTTTGCAGCGCCCTTCTCCCCACTCCGTGGCCTGCGCTTACCTAGGGCGCTCCGGGCTAGGCCCACCCTAGATAGAGCCGTGCACCCGAGAAAGCGCGGCGCTTGGGGTTGGGCCCGTCCCACTCTTCACTGCCCCGGGGGAAAGGAACCTCCAAAGCGGGTTTGGAGAGCCCCTCCTGCGGGCCCAGGGAGACCCCGGGAGCCCCGGCCGACTCTGCCGTGGCCTCCCCCGCGGAGCAGTCAAGCCGGTGGCACAAGTTAGGACCTTAACCCCAAGCCGGGCCTCCGATTCTCTTTTCCCCACCCGTCTTCTTTTCCCTTGAAAGAGAAACAGAAAGCCCAGCTTTGGGATGGAGGGCGCGAGTGACTTCTCCGAAATAAACTTGAAGATAACGACATTACAATGAATGGCAGGACGCACAAAACCCCATGGGCTCAGGTCAAATGGCATTAGTCACAGGTCTTAGCCGCAGCCGCCGCGCCGCGCAGCCCCTTAGGCTATCTCGGAGTTTCAAAAGACGCGTTCAAGAAGATCACTTAAAGTAAGATCCTTCCATCCGATTTCTTGCTTCCTCAGGATTTATTTTGTCTTTTCATGGGCGGCCAGCCGTCTCCCCCGGCTTTTTCTCTTTGGGGCCTTAGGAATGCTCACGTTTGGAAGTGGGGTCCACGTGGATCTCAGCAAGGGGTTGACCAAAAAAAGTGTCAGCGCCCCCTTTTAAAAGAAGTTAGCAGCAGTTAGTCTATAGTAGGGTAGAATGGTCTTGTGTGTTGGGGAGGGGGGGAGGCGTATGGAGGGTGTCAGAGGGCAGGATAATAACTGTAAGAGCTACACCCAGGAAAATGTCCCAGCAGGTGAAGAGGCCTAAGGAAGACGGGGCGCTTGGAAGGCCCTATACTGGCTTTGAGTCCTGACTGCCCGCCCTCCAAGAGAACCCTGCAAACATAGGCTATATTCCGATCTTTGGAAAGATTGGGCAAGCACTTCCTAGATGGGAAACTGGACACCTGTAGTCACTGCCGGTCTCCTTACCGGAACTGGCTAATGCTCGCAGTTGGGAGGGAACAAGATAAGGAAAAGAAGAAAAGGGGGTTAGAGGGAGTGAGAGAGTGTAAAAACCGGGGCCTATCCTCCAGCTTCTGGAGAACAGTTGGGAAGGGAGGTCGTGATTGCGATGGAAACCTTTGTGGCAAGGTTAAAGCAGAAGTGTTCAAATGGTGTAGACTTTTCTCCCCTATTTTACTGGAAAACTTCAAAGAGCAACTTTTGAAATTCTTCACAGATCTCCTTCTTTCGTTTTCAGGAGTCTCCAAATAACTAGAGCAAGGCATTTTCCATATTTAAATAATCATTTATTTAAAAGTTGTTCCTTTCCTTAGGGGTTTTCCACCGCCTGCCGCCCAGTACTCCTTAAGCAGTCTTGGGCACAGACACTCCATACTTGCGTCATCTTCGAGGATTCATTTGGCTCCAGAGTCGGCCCTAAATAACTTTTTAATTTGAATCAAGGGAGAGCTTTAGCAAGCTCCGTTTCTGGTTTAATGTCATATAAATCGCAGATGCACTTTTATTGAATGGTTAAAGCAGCGACATGGAGATCATCAACACAAAACGCCCTGAACAAAACCATCGAGAGAAAATAAAGCTGGTTAATAAGATTTTTGAGAAAGCTTTGTGTTTAAAAGCAAAAAGGAAAACCAGCTGAAGGTGACAGTTAGTTCATGGTTAATAGGATCAGGGCGGCCTGACTGGGCTGCACACTTCTCTTGGGGGAGGTTCAGCCACACTACAGAAATGAATGGGACATTTAACACATCTGTTATCTCGTGGAGCAAAGAAACAGGGGAATCGAGGCTCAGTACCACCCCAGCCTCAACCCAGAGGACAGGGAAGGACTGTCTGCAGGAAGAGTCTCATCTGAGGCCCCCAATAAAGGACAGGCTTTCCTCATGTGGACCAGCATTCTTGGGAACCGCGTCCTTCGCTCTGTTTTCACACCGCTGTATGTCGCAGTTTATTAAGAAACTGCAGTCGGGCCGGCCGAGTGGTGCGGTGGTTAAGCGCTGGCTTGGGAAGCCAGCAGCCCCGGTTCGGGTCCCGCATGTGAGGGCCAGTGACACTGTACGAAAGAAAGAAAGAAAGAAAGAAAGAAAGAAAGAAAGAAAGAAAGAAAGAAAGAAAGAAAGAAAGAAAGAAAGAAAGAAAGAAAGAGAAACTGCAAAATCTTGAGCAAGTTAAGCACCCGCAATGGGTAGGGCTCTCTTCCAACGAATCCCAACCTTCTCCACTTCAGCTTTAAAAGTTCAGGCTGTGAGTTTCAACTGAAACTGCCTAAGGCTCCTTGACGTTGGAAAAAAAAAGCCCAGCGTAGCACCTGTGGCGTTCTGGTCACCTTGTCTGCGGCAGCTTCGGCAGGAGTAAGCCCTTTGCAGGCAGAATCCTGCCAACTTGCCCCGGTGAGGTGCTCCTCTCCGCTCCTACTCCAGAGGAGCCACGGAGCGTTCGTTGGTGACACTCCTAGAGAAACATCGCTGAAAAACGTTTTTGCAAGTATCTAGGAGTTTGCATAAGGAGACTCATTTTACTGTTGAGGAACCCACCAACTCTCTCAAACTCAGTTTCCCAAAATGAAATAACTCAAATTAAGACCTCCACCCCTAGGAACGCGTATCCAATAGCCCCAAAGCATCAATTTCAAGTATTGCTGGGTTGTTAGGGTGGTACCCCCTCTCCCCCCCACACACACACATTGATTTAACCCATCCCTCAGGCTTTATGCTTCTGCATAAAGTAATGTGTAGGGCTAGAGATGGAAGAGGGAGTATAGTTTTCACGTTCACCGACTTGAAAGTTTCCACTGCCCTCCCCAAAGGGGGAGGGTTATTTTACTGATTGTCTGGAGATGAATTTCTATGAATATTTATTGATTTATTTTCGAGGCTCAGCAGGGAGCTGCAAATAAATTTAGTGCGTTCTTTAAATAACTCCTTTTCTATGAGGCAAGATGTCATCTGAAACTTCTAAATAGGCATTTAATTAGCCCGGGTGGTGATTCGGAACAAAAACTCTCGGCAAGAGCTCAGGGGGTGCACTGTATTGCAAAGAGGCGGTCGATATGCAGAATTGATGCACGCCAGCCTTTGTTGCCAGCCCATTGTGCGGGCGATGCTTATGAAGACTAATCCAATCATAAATTGCACCTCTGCGCCAATCAGAGCGCCCAGAGCCTCTAGCGAATGAAGCTCGAGTGGAGAACTTTGTTGAACTTCATTGTCAGAGCTGTCACTTTTCAAAGCGCCTTAACGGACGGGCCACTATAAAACCATCACCTCGACGGAAGAACCACGGAGGACTCGTAGGCGCCCAAGTGGGATCGTTCTTTACTTGGAGACATTTGCTGAGCCCCAGAGAGAGGGCACCGCGGGGGCGAGAGGGGCGGGAAGCGAGGCATTTATCCTCCGGCCACTGGAAGAAGGGTTATTCGTCCCGCCCCACGCCTAACATGATGTTCCCCGGCCTCCTCGCGCCCCCCGCGGGGTACCCCAGCCTCCTGCGCCCCACGCCCACCTTAACGCTGCCCCAGTCCCTTCAGTCGGCATTTTCCAGCCACTCGAGCTTCCTGGTAGAGGATCTGATCCGCATCAGCCGACCCCCCGCCTACCTGCCCCGCAGCGTGCCCACCGCCAGCATGTCGCCCCCTAGGCAGGGGGCCCCCGCGCCTCTCACAGACTCCGGGGCCTCGGACCTGGGCTCCCCGGGTCCCGGCGGCCGGCGGGGCAGATCACCGCAGACCGCCATCTCCCCTACCAGCGAGCCCACGTTTCTGAAGTTTGGGGTGAACGCCATCCTCTCCTCGGCACCCAGAACTGGTAAGTGAGCGCCAAAACGCTGAGGGCAGGTCCAGGTACCGAGTCCTTTGCGCCTCAGTTTCTTGCATGCAGCGGATACCCACTTACACGGAGGCGGGCACACACGTACACACTATCCCGGATGCCTCACGTTACTCAATGCGAGACTTTGGTCCAGCGGATTCCCGGGAAGAAAAGCCTCCAGGTTTGCTCCACCTTCAGAATGAACTTGAGCAGTTCAGTTGGAGAGAGCGCACAGTTCAACTGAGCGCAAGATCCTGGGCGCCTGCGTTCCTGCCCTCCAGCTGCCCGGAGCCAGATGTTGTTGTTTTTTAAACGGATACAATGTATTTATTGGCTTAACTAGTATTACGGATCTATAATTTTTCTGTGCCCCAGTCCTACCTATCTCGTTAGTGCGCAGGGTGAGATTGGGAGCAGGGGGGCGACTCTGAGGACTATTTTGGGGGTGAAAGGAAGAATTTCCACAGATGAGACACCATTAGGAAAATATTAATTTCACTCGGTCAATACATTGAGAAAGGTACCTTTAAAACCAGACGAAGGGTTAACCATATTATGTATCGAGGTGCAGAACAATAATCAAGTACGTAATCAAATTCCTTTTCTGCCTCTTCCTCTCTTTTCCTCACTCCCTCACTCTCTCCCAGAAGCATCCCCCGCCTTGCTCCAGAGCGTCCCTCCCAAGACCTTTGCCTTTCCCTACTTTGAAGGCTCCTTCCAGCCTCTCATCAGATCTTCATATTTCCCAGGTAGGTCTCGTCCTCCTCCCTTTCCCGAGGCTGGGCGGAGCCCCAGCCTGTCGCTCCCTTCCCCGAAGCCATATTTCTCCGTCCACCCTTGGGGTTATGCTCTGGTTCAGAGGTTGCGAGGCGTACAACATTCACGAATCCGTCGCGCCAATTTGATGCCCTATTTAGCACAAGCAGTGACTGCTTGACACTTTGCACCAATTCCCTGCTCTACAAATTAGCAGGAATTGTCATGGTCCCAATTTGAGGCGGTTCCCTTCCCGGCGAGGAGCTGTTGGCATCCCTTCACGCCGCCGTTTTCCCACAGAGTTAGTGCACTTGGCCACGATTCCCCACAAAGGTTTCAGCACCATGACCAATTGGTCAGCTCCTCCGGGCAGCCACACACAGACCAGCCCTGGCCCCTCCACGCCGCCCAGAGACACCTACCAGCCGGGGCTAATTTCTCTTTAAGACTCATTCAGGGCTTCGGGCTTTTCACAAGACCACATGGGGTGCCCTCTTGTGTGGGATGCCTGGGGTCGCCAAAGGGGAGGGAGAATAGATCCTCCCACAACCCTAACCTTCTTTTTCCAACCTGATTTCCCAACCTCCTCGCATAGCCTGGCCCCCCTCCACGCCCCGCCACCATATTTTTTTTAAGGCCCACTGAGCTGACAAAATAAGAAGTATGGGGGAAGCCCATAATTGGTTCCCAGTCTAAACGAAAAACACCTTAAACAGGTTCCAGGAGGTTTTCATCCTGGCGCCCCAGTGGTGACTCAAACTATGGCTCAAAAACTCTGCAGCTGGTCAAGACTCAGAAGGAGAGAGAGGAGCCCGGATGAAGAGAAGCGAGACTGGGCATGATTGGTGGGGGATGGGTAAAACCACCACAGCACTCCCAAATATCAGCGAAAGAAACAAGCAATTGATTTTTAAAAGGGGGAGAGAGAATTCACCAACCCCCTCCCCACTCCATACACCATTCATGCTGCTGCTGATAATGGAATTTGCTCCCTTTCTCCCTCATCTCAATGCTCTAACAAAAACAACCCGAGCTTTATAAATAGCTTTTCATGTCCATTTAATGAAAATGATTCGGGGAAGAGAAGCCTCTGCCATCAGTATTCTCCCAGTGGTCTTGGCCTGCAGTTGTGTTTAGTTTGAAAGTGTAAATCTCTTTTGTCCCAGTAATATATGGCTTTCGCTGCTTGTCCTTAGTCTTTTTCTGTTAGTTCATTACTACACAATTACCATTCACGCTTCATTAGAGTCTCTGTTTCTTTGGGGTTTTTTTTTTCCCCTCCCTTAAAGCAAAACTCTCCCCCTTTTTATCATGCCAATACCCATTGGGAAGCGGTCAGTGTGCTAATTAGCTGCCACTTTTCATGTATTCGGGCGGTTTTTTTACATTTTGTGGGGGAGGGGAGGAAAGATTAATATAAAAAAGATGAATACTGATTGGATTTTTCAAAAAAAAAAAATCCAAAGAGGATTTTCTCCTCTCTATCAAATCAGTAAAGCACCTCATTTTTCATCTAAAGAATGCAAAAGCCACCAAAGTGATAAAAGCTTAAGAAGGAAATGCAGTGGCCTCAGCTAGATATGTTATTTTTGTAATTTATTTTTTTCTGTTGCCATTTTAGCTGATGTTTCCCTGAGACCGTTGAACGGAAAACGAAAACAGGCAATCGTTGGAGCTGTTTTCTGTGTTTCCGTGGTTTTATCTAATCCGGGTTTGCACGGTTGAAAGGGAAAGTTATTTAGGCGGAAAGCGCCTTTCACTCTCACAGGTTTGTAGGTTCCTGGCCTATTCTCCAAGGGGAGAAAAGGGAGAGCTTTAAAGAGATGAAGGGATCAGAGAGAAACCCGAGGGAGGTGGCGCTGGGGAGACCGACACCACTGCCTCGCTCTCAAACCCCCCGTCTCCTCCCTCCGCAGCGTCCTCCAGCGTCGTGCCCATTCCGGGGACCTTCTCCTGGCCGCTGGCCGCGCGCGGCAAGCCTCGCCGGGGCATGCTGCGTCGAGCCGTTTTCTCCGACGTGCAGCGCAAAGCGCTGGAGAAGATGTTCCAGAAGCAAAAGTACATCAGCAAGCCGGACCGCAAGAAGCTGGCGGCTAAGCTGGGCTTGAAAGACTCACAAGTGAGGGCAGTCTCCCCACAGCCCCTTCCCCTACGCGTCACCCCTCCCGCACGTATCGCACAATTGGGAGGGGTCTCTGAAACCGCTTAGATCCCGTAGTGCGGATGGGGAAAGGAAGGTAGGGAGGCCGTGAGTGCTCGGGTCAGCTTCCTCCAGGCTGCTCAGAACAGCCCGCTTCTCTCCGTGCCCCCGTCTCTCCTGAGCTCAGCGACGCTTTACGCGCCCCTGCTGGCCAGGCATCAGAGGATGGGGCAAGAGGTGCTGCAGGGAGGTGGGGCTGAGAGTGGAGGAAGTGCTGAGACTCCTCTGACTTCACATCAGGGGGTGGGGAGCGGGCCAGGAGGGGAAGGACAGAGCCTCCTTCCCACCCCCGACAACCAGCCCGCTTTGCGGAGGGTCTCTGCTAACCTCTGCTTCTCCCCTGCGCTCTCTGCCCCGCGCGCGCCAGGTGAAAATCTGGTTCCAGAACAGACGCATGAAGTGGCGGAACTCCAAGGAGCGCGAGCTCCTGTCCAGCGGCGGGTGCCGGGAACAAACCCTTCCCACCAAACTCAATCCGCACCCGGACCTCAGCGACGTGGGCCAGAAGGGCCCGGGGGACGACGAGGAGGAAGACGAGGGCCCCGGCAGCCCCCGCCACCGCCTGGCTTATCACGCATCCCCTAGCCCGCGGCACCCGCGGGACCCACGGCTCGAAAGGCTGCTGCCCCCCTCACCCGCGCACTCCAGCAGCCCCGGCAAACCTTCGGACTTCTCCGACTCGGAGGAGGATGAGGAGGGCGAGGAGGAGATCACAGTGTCTTAGAAGCCTCCGGTGCCCGGGTACTGTTTCTGAGTGCTTTGCAATTGAAGAGGTGACATTCAGTCTGCGTGCTCACTAAAGTCTCCATTGCTCCGAGGCTGCTGCTCCTGGTTGTCACACCATCACCTCGTCAAGGGCGCCTCCGCCCCTTCCATTTTCAAAGTGATATTTCTTTCCTCCACACCACCTGCCAACAGCCCTCTCCACATGTTAAATTTAGGTTTTTGTCCCAGCATTAACTTTTCCACAAGGGCTCCTGTGCGTCTTGTTTGCAAGCTGGGTGTTTTTTTTTTGTGTGTGTTTTTTTTTTGAGGGCAGTGTCATTGGCCCTCATATGTGGGACCCGAACCGGGGCCGCTGGCTTCCGAAGCCAGCGCTTAACCACCGCGCCACTCGGCCGGCCCTGCAAGCTTTTTAAAACACGGTGGGGTGTTCGCTCCCACATCCTGGGTTTAGCTGTGAGCCAGGCGCTGCTGGCCCTTAGTAGGGAAAACACCACCTATAAGGTAGGGAGGAGGAGACCGGGTCAGGAGCCACTACACCGAGTGTATAACTAACTCCAAGACCCCAGACTTTCTAGATCCCTCCACCCCTGTTTTAGGTAGCAATGGCCTCCTACCCAACACCAGATTCTGGGAACCCAGTCTTCCCAAAGCAGTACCCTTAGAAAGCTCGAGAATTTCAAAAGAGAAAGAATATCTATCTATCTGTGCCTTCTGGTCTAGGGCACAGCATAAATATCGAGTGTTTTCTGTCATATTCTAAATGCTCTCTGGGCAAAGAAATGAGTTCTCTAAATGGGAGGAAGAGTCAGTCTCTATTCCTGTATGTGTGTGTTAAAACTTTTTCTTGATAATTTCTGCATCCATAGTATATGCACCGAGCACTCTACCTTGTGCCCTTTTACTATTTCTGGGAAGGTTTTGCTGACCTGCAAAGCTCCTGAGCACTGGGCATGATGTGAACAGAGAGAGACCCACAAGCCTCTTTGATCTTTTTTTTTTAACTGAACCTTGCTGTCTTTGCACAGCTTTTATGAACTGTACACTATTTTGTACACATGAGTTGTATGGATATTTTAAACCAAGGTTATTGTCAATGACTATGAAAGACTGACTAGATTTCCTTTTCTTTTTTTTTTTGCAATGGTTTTTTAAACTTAAGAAAAGGTAGCTGTTTAATTGCATAACTTATAAAGAAATACTTATTTTGTATTTTTGCCATGTACAGATTTTTATATATGTATATATGTATCAAATGAACAAATGCCAAATAAAAAGTAGAATGGATACAAGAGTCATTAATTCATAGAATGTTAGAGCTAAAAGGAATGGCACTTCCAGTCCAAGTGCTGTGGGAATTTACAGAAGGTAGGCTGATATTCAAGAGAGGAAGGCACCCAGCTAGTTAGTGGCCAAGCTGGCACTAGAATCCATCTCTGACACTCAGGTCAGTGCCTTCTCTTCTTCCCTGTACCATAAAACAATCATGTTTGCTATGGTTACAAATAAAGTCTCTCCAATAAGGTGGGACCAATCACTTTGGTACTCAACCAGTTTAGTCTGCAATAATCCTTCTCCTTTACTCCAAGAGCTGAAATGGTGAACTTAGAGAAATCAATGAAAGTCAGTTTAAGTGGTTGTGGTTCAAGTTTGCAATGGCTTTCCTACTACTCCTTGAAGGCATATTTCCTAGTCTCCAGGAAAGCTCAAAGTTGGTCTTGACCTTTGTGTATGAATTGATTTTATTAGGAATGTCATCTAGAGGCATGACTTGGGCCTCCAAGTGAAACTGAAATTCTTCAAAGATTAGCTCTCAGCAGAAATGATCTATTTAACCAGCAACCTAGGAAGTAAAGAACATCACCTTAGAACCCTGGCAAGAGAGATTAATCTGGCATATCAGCCACACAGGCCCACCTTATTATCCTCATCAACACTCCAGTAGTTCGGGGGGTGGGGGGAGACATTATTAAGCTTAAAATTGAGTAGCTTTATCATATTTGAAATTTGAATATATTCTTTTCACAATTAACTCTCTTTTCAAATAACACAAGCCCCCTCCATGCTAAGGTTCTGAGAGCCTCCTTGCTGAGCCTGTTCCTGACATTGGTGAACACTGTTTTCTTTATTGTTTATACATGAACATGGGAATTTATTATCATCTCAATTCAAGAAGCCGCCCACATTTCCCCTGTCACACATATGGAAGTGCCTCGCATGGTGTCCTGCACATGAAAGGCATATGACCTTTCAACAGGAAACTCTCTCTGTTCTGAGTGATTCAGATGATTTCTCCTTCACTCTGCTGCTGCCAGGACACCCAGAGATGGGATCCCGACCAGAGGTGGCCCACTTTTCCCTCCCTGCCAGCTGAAGCCTACAGCTTTCAATTATAGTCAAAACCTTTTCAGGCATGGGGATGGATTAGTGTCTACAGCTGGACTCAAAGCACTCTGGAGGCACACCCATGTTCATTGCAGCATTATCCACTACAGCCAAGAAGTACTCACATTCACATAATTCACATTATTCACAATAGCGTCCACAGTTCAAGTGTCCATTGAAGGATGAATGGATAAAGAAAATGTGGTGTATGCACACAATGGAATATTATTCAGCCTGAAAAAGGAAAGAAACCCTGTCACATGCTCAACATGTGTGAACCTTGAGGACATTATACTAAGTGAAATAAGCTAGGAATAAGAAGACAAATACTATATGATCCTGTTTGTATAAGGTATTTACCATGGTCAACGTCATAGAAACAAAAAGTAGAATTGGTTGCCAAGGGTTGGGGTGAGTGGGAAATGCAGAGTTGTTGTTCAATGGGTACAGAGTTTCAGTTTTGCAGGATGAATAAGCTCTAGGGATCTGTTGAACAATAATATGGATATATAGTTAACACTACTGAACTGCAAATTAAAAATGGTTAAGATGGGGGGTGACAGGTTAGCTTAGTTGGTTAGAGGGTGGTGCTGATAAAACCAAGGTTGCTGGTTTGATCCCCGCATGGGCCACTGTGAGCTGCGCCTTCCTTAAGAGTCAACTATGCCATTGTAGCATGAAAGCAATGTGTAACCAATGACCATGGCTGTTCCCCAATAAAATTTTTAAAAATGGTTAAGATGGTAAATTTTATGTTATGCCTTTTTAACCTCAATTTAAGAACATTAAAAAAAATTAAGTAAATTGGAAAAATAGCTCACATGTTAGGAGAGTTAAAAATCCAAAACAAAGGTCAAAATTATGGCATGCAAGTGAAAACATTTGAGGTAGCAATATTTTCATAATAATATTATCATAAGATAAGGTAGAATTCAAAGCAAGAAACATAATATGATGTAAGTAAAGTTTTGTTCTATGTTACTAACAGTTAAAACCTGGAAAAGGGAAAAATACACGGTGGAGATTTTTTTTTTTTAAAGATATTTATTGGGGAATTGGGGGAGGGGAACAGCGTTGGGGAATCAGGGATGGGGAACAGACAAGTTGCTGTCTTTCTGTTCTTCAGTCTAGTTGTGGAGGACATAGCTTCACTGGCCCATGTTAGCATCGTCATTGTGCTCTTCCCGGATGAGGCAGATCAGTCACCAGACACTGGATGTCGCTCACTGCGGCTATTGGCAGCTCACGCTGGCTGCCAGCCACTCACGCTGGCTGCCAGCCACTCACTGTAGCCTATGGCAGCCCACTGCAGCAGGGGCTGCAGCCTACACCATCGCCGGGGCTCGCACCACCCAGCTCCAAGTGGAACTGTTGTTAGCTGTAAAGGGCAGTATTACTGGTCCTCATATGTGGGATCCGAACCGGGGCCGCTGGCTTCCCAAGCCAGCTCTTAACCAATGCGCCATTCGGCCGGCCCACGGTGGAGATTTTTTAAACAGTGTATGCTATTCCTCTATATTTCTTTCCTGAGAACTATAGATGCTGAATTTGAACTCATTTTAGCGTCTCTTTCAGCTAAGCATCACAATGGTAAGGAACATGTCTGTTTTGCATACTGTTTCCCTGGTGTCATGCACAGTCCCTAACACATATTAGGTGTTTGATATGTGTTCAGTGAATAAATAAATTAAAAGGACCATCAGAGACACTCTAAAGTCTAAACCATAGGGATCCAAGTTATAAATCTTTCAAATGAGCTGAAGGATTACTTAGGTTGATGGGGGTGGACTTGGGGTGGGGGGTTGAAGGAAAGAAAGGGAGAAAGAAAGAAAGGGAAAGGAAAAGGAAGGGACGCTCAAAGATCTCTTTCCTCAGCTCTACACCCAGATAGTCAACAATCTTTGGATGTCTGTCCTTGGGTGTCCCAAGAACATAAATTCCATATGCCCAGGATCAAGCACCCCATTCGAACAAAGCAAAAAAAAAAAAAAAACAACGATAAACCACACACAACAAAACCCCAGAAAACCCCGAAAATTCTTGCCCCTACATCCGCGAGTGCCTTCGTTTCTCTTGCTCAAAAACTGGAGACCTCAGTGCTATCTCTGACCTCTCCCTTTGTTTCCCACTCCATTGATCTCACAAGAAATCAGCCACGAAGGACTGTCCCTGTATGTAAGTCCTTAATAGATTATCTGCTCTTTTTTCCATTCTCACTGCTACTATCTAAATGAAAAGCTATTATTAGTTTTCTTTAGAAGAACATACTATGTGCTAGATGTGATGATTAACATTTTATATACACTATTTCCTTTAATCCACATATGACTATTTTTTAATCCCATTTTATAGAACAGGAAACAGACTGAGATTTTCTTGTTATGCCCTTTCCCAGCACTGAGAGCATCTAAGAAGAATTTGTGGAGAAAGCCGTTGAAGGATGGTATGATTTGTATTGGGTAGGAAGAAGAAACCATGTACCATATTGTCTCAAGAAAGACATACAAGAAAGAGCAGAGGAAAGGATGTTTCTGAAATGTGTTTGTAGACTGTGATGTTATAAAGAAACATTTTTACTCAGAGGCAATAAGTTAAAACAAACAACCACTGGGCAAAAACATTTCCAAAATGTCTCTCTTTCCCTTTTTTTAAATACAAAAGAAAAACAAGAATGACTACTGAGTCCTAATGTGCTGGACATAACGCTAAACCTTCCGTTTATTTTGCATCTAACCTTTACTACAACTCTTCATGGAATGATCAATAGACTAATGTGACAGAATGGGAAACTGAGGCTGAGTAACTTTCCCCCCAATTATCCAGATAGCAGAGATTCCAGCACATTCTCTTCCCACCAAGGGAAGAGGCACCATAAAATCCAAATCTCTACCCCTCCTCCTGCCCCATTACCACTTTCAGACTCAACAAGGGGTCCTTTTTACAACAAAGAGTAAATATTTACTCTTTCCTTTAAAAAATATCTTTAGCTGGAGTCACTCCATTTGAATTTGGAAAGACGGTACATATTAATTAACTATAGAAATGGTTTTCCTGTCAAACACTTACATAAGTCCGCAACTTTACATTCTCCAAAAAGAAAAAAAAAGTTTCCTTGATTTTCAGTTGGTTTTACTTTTTAAAAATGACATTTTTTTTGATGCCGTTGGATTTAATTCCAATTAAATGTAACATGGAATCCCAGATGAGATCCTGGAGCAGAAAAAGGACATTAGGTGAAAATGAAGGCAATCAGAATAAAGCATTGACTTCAGTTAATAATAATGTATCACCACTGGTTTATTGATTGTGACATATGTACAATGGGTAGATGAGAGGTTTACATTAAGAAAGTGGGTAACGAGCATATAGGAACTCTGTACTATCTTCATAGCTTTTCTGTAAATCCAAAATTGTCCCAAAATGTTTATTTAAAAGAAACCCAAATGTGTATAGTCAGTTGATTGTGTTGCTTGGGAGGAAACACAACCATACTCTTTATAGTTTAAATGGCAAAGACACTATTAGAGTAAGGTGCTTATTAAAAGGAAAAATGAAGTTTCAATTCCATTTTTGGTAATCCAAACCAACAAACTGTGCACCCCAGCCCCTGCCCAGGCTCCCTGAGGCTGACGATTCTATTACCCCACTCATCTCTACTCTCCCCATCCTCCACAATCAGGGTAATGCCTCCTGGAATTCTTTTTGGCACAAACATCTTTTTTAGAACCATGTTTAGACTGTGATTAAAAGAGGATTATTTACACCCAATAGGCATCCGGGCCACCCCCTACACTTCGCTAAACTTTTCTGTAAATACCACACCCCAGCAATCACTAACAAACTAAGAAGAGCAGATCAAGGGGTGAGAGAGCTGAGTTTTTATTGTTCTCAGCAAAAAGTTTCATTTCAACCAGCAGCTGCCCCTAAACTCCTCATTCTTGAGTCAAAAGGATTCATTTACTGGGGTTGATGATGTAAAGAGTGATAAAGATTGCATTCCAAGAAAATTCTGCCTTTAAAGCTGTAGTTATGGGGGGCAGTGAGCAGGAATGAACAGTTATTAGTTACTGACAAGGCATTGGACAGACTAGTTTACAGAGGCCGATATTAGGTACACATATTTGAGGAAATAGGTTCTCATACGAAGTTCTCACCTAAGTTTTCTTTGCCTCAGTAGTAAATTAACCCTTCACATTTGTTCAGAGTTTAAAATTTTTAAGTTACATTATCCCATGTGATTTTTAACAATTCCATGAGATAATCAGGGCAGGCGTCACCTCCCCCATGTTCTACATAGGCTCAGAAAGATAGATTAATTTCCCCAAGGTGGCACAGCCTGTAAGCAGTGAAGATGATCCTTGAACCAGGTTTCTATACTCGAAATCAGGGCTCTTTCATTTAACCAGTGCTTACTGAGTGCCTTCTCTGTGTGCGGATCTCTGGTTGTTCCTGAGTATGGAGTGATACCTGAAATCAACAGGGTTCTTGGTCTCAGGGAGCTTGCATTTCAGTGGGAAAGGAAGATAATAACCAAGGCAATGAACACACGCATAGATAATTAGTAATTGGGATAAGGTCTTTAAGGGAAATAAATAGGGCACAAAGCTAGCCAGGGAAAGCCTCTTTAAGGAGATGTTTTAGCAGATAGAAGGAGCCAGGGGGACACATATTGTGACAATGATGCTCCAGATGGCTTATTACAGTCTGCAAAGCACATGAAGAGGTGGGAGATGCTTGAAGGGAACTAAGAGATGCAATGTGCTTAAAGAGAGTGGAGTGGTAGCCTGGGCCAAAATGGAGTCTGACAGATGGGCAAAGAGTGAATCCCTCAGAGTTTTGTGGGCCCATTAAGCGGCTTAAATTTCATTCTACATGGGACAGGAAAGTACAGAGAGTTTTAAGCATGGATTGTCATGATGAGATTTTAAAAACAAAATCATCTGAACACTAGATGAAGAATGGCTTGAAGAATGAACTGGTTCTACCTATAGGCAAGAGTGGTAACAGAATAATCAGTTGGCATTAGTTAGAAATGATGGTGGCTGGGACCAGGGGAGTATCAGTGAGAGTGAAGATAGGGTGAGGGACCAAAAAGCGAATCAACAGGTTGTAGGAATGAATTAAATGTGGGAGGTGAGGGACACTGAGGAATGTATTTTTCGGTAAAAAAAAGCTAGCCACCGAGCCATATATGGATTCGTTTATGAAAAAGAAAACACATATTTGTTAATAAAGTTCCTAAATGTATATAGCCTGAGTTAGATCAATTTTGGGTGTTAAGTGAAAGAAAATCCCAAATGACAACAGTTTACAAAAATATGTACATTTCTCTCCTGTATATAAGTATGGGGTTGAAATGGAGGCTCCAAGATCATCATTGTCTCCACCCTTCTCAATTTTCCTCTGTCTGTCTTAATGTCTGCCGTAATACATAGCTCCCACTTGAGGGTGTGTGCTACCATGATTTAAGAAATATACATTTGTGTTTCCCCCTGGTTTCTGGTACCAAGCTCCTAAAAACCCTTGGAATTTCTTAAGTGATAAGAGTGATTAAGATGTCTTGATGTTCATAACAAACACCTTTCAATCATACCTGAGTTTATGTTAATGAAGTGACTTTTTTTTTTAAACTTTATTTATTTTATTTATTTTTTTGAGAGCAGTGTCACTGGCCCTCATATGTGGGACCCGAACCAGGGCCGCTGGCTTCCCAAGCCAGCGCTTAACCATCGCGCCACCTAGCCGGCCCTTAATGAAGTGACTTTTGGGAAGCATGTAAGGATGGGGGCTGGTTGCCAGGGGAACCAACCATGTGATTAGATGGCTGTAACTCCCAGTCCCACCCCTACCTCCAGGGAGAGGATAGGGGCTGGAGATTGAGTTCAACTACTAATGGCCAATGTTTTAATCAATCATGCCGATGTAATGAATCCTTCGCCAAAACCCAAAATGACAGGGTTCAGAAAGCAGGTTGGCGAACATGTGCAGATGCAGGGAGGAGAATGGTGTGCTATGGAAGCTCCATGCTCCTTTCCCCATGCCTGTCTCTATGCATCTCTTCCATCTTGTTGTTTGGGCATTACATCCTTTAATAATAAACCGTTAGTCTGGTAAGTAAACCGGTTTCCTGAGTTCTGTGAGCCACTCTAGCAAATTGTCTAACCCGGGGAAGGGGTCATGAGAACCTCTAATTTATAGCCAGTCTTGCTCAGAAGCACAGGTAACAACCTGGACTTGCGATGGGCATCTGAAGTGGAGGGGAACAGCCTTGGGGGACCGAGCCCTTCACCTGTGGGATTGGACACTATTGCCAGACAGACAGTGTCAGAATTGAGTTAACTTGTAGGACATCCAGATAGTGCCAGAGAGTCGCTTAGTATGGAAAACCCCTCACATAATGGAGGGTCTCAGTGCTGCTCTGGTCTGGCTAGCAAACATCAGCAAACAGCCACGAGAAGGAGAAGGATATGTAGTTTCCTTTGAGGGAATGTCCCTGTGGTTGCACATACCGGTTCTACTGCTCTACGGTGAGTGAGAACTCAGGCTCAGGATTACACACGGGAAATGTCACCTACCTTTGGGGCAGCTTGATTACAGAAGATGAAGTGGGGAATGGACTGGGGCCAGGTCATATTCTCTACCCCACACTCCTGGCTGTCTAAGTGCCTCTCTGCGGAAGCAGGTAGGGGCAGTGCTGAAAAGACATTTCATGTTTCCTCTTACGGTTATGCCTTGTTTCATTTGTCCGCTTTGGAAACGTGCTCATGTATTATTTGTGTGTATATATATATACATATATGTATATATATGTATATATATACATATATACACATATATATATATTTAAGTCAAAGAAGGGGGGAAGAGGAGGGGCAGCAGAAGGAGGGGGAGGAGAAGGAAGGGGAGGGGAGATGAGGAGAAGGAGGGGGAGGAGAGGGAGGAGGAGGAGAAGGGGGAGGGGGAGGAGGAAGAGGAGAAGGGGGAGGGGAGGAAGGGGAAGGGGAGGAGCTTGTGCCAGAACTGGGTACAGCAGAGGAAAGGAGGCTGCCCTAAGGGAAGAAGGAAAACCAGAGGCAAAGAGGAGAGATGTTTCAGAAAGCAGGGGGATGCCAATTCTCCTGAAATTTCTAAAAAGGCATAGAGATGACAACAGTAATAACTTGGGTATACAGGAATCATTGGGGACCCTGAGAAGACTGTTTTACTTGAGGAATGGGAGTGTAAACCAAATGGAAGTGAATTGAAGAGCAAACGCTCCAGAAACAGAGCCAATGTACATGAGACCTTGTTGTCTGATAGAAAAGCCATTTCAGGTCAATGGCAAAGAAACATGCACATCAATAAAGGATGTTGGGACAACTGGATCCCCAAAATTATGTATCATTTTGATTCTGAGCCCACATTATATCCAAAAATTCCCTCCAAATTAATTGAAAACCTGGAAACCTAAATGTGAAATACCAAATTTCCAAATAATTAGAAAAACAGACCTTGTTGTAGATGTACACAGATTTAGAAGAAGTTTAGGAACACAGACAGGGTACAGACCCAATTCTTACTTTGAAAGTGGGAGGAAGGGAAATGGAGCTAGGTGGCAACAATATGGGGGCCATGAATTTTGTCATTTTTTACTCTAAAAGAAATATGACAGTGCTAACATAAATTCTAAGTGGTAACAACAAAGTTTATTATACTGTCCTCTGAACTTTAATTTATGTAAATATTTTTCAATGCCAAAAAATTTAATAGAAGTGAAGTAAAAGTATAGGGGACACATTTGGTCTACAGCAGCCAGTTTTTTGTTTTTGTTTTAATGAAATAGCATAACATAGCATCGAATGGAATAGGAAATCTCAGTGTACATTCCATGATTGTTTTATGACCCGTGAAGGTGCATGTATGTGTGTATGCTTACACACTATGAGCATGTGTGCACTTAATTGCTTCATAAAATGTATTTCTTACTATGGGTCATAGTAAAAAAAAAAAGTCTGAAAGCCACTGTAGACGAGTATAGACAAGTTTTCCAAATAGGTTGGCTATCAAAGGAAACAGAGCGATGGAGCAGTAGCTGAAAAGGTATGTGTTGTTAATGGAGATTCTCGGGGGTTTTTTGGTTTATTTTTTCCATTTTTTTTCTTTTTCTTTTTAAATTTATTTTGTTTTTAAGTCCACAGATGCTGGAACATGTTTGTGGCTGATTAATGATAAGTCAATGGGTAAGCAGAGTTTGGTGATGAAGATGAAAGCAGGGTGAGAGTGATCAGAGGGATGGCGTGTGACCACATGGTTAGTCAGACTTCCGACAGGCTGAGATGAGTACTGGTTATGTTTACAGGTGTCTCAGTGTATGTGTTGGTGGGTTGGCAATGCAGAGAAAGACATGTGCCCTGCTCCCCATGCCATGGCTGACAGTCTGTACGATGGGACAAGGCAGCCACACAGAGCAGGTTGGCCAATACACAGGCAGGACAGAACATTGACAGCACAAGTTTTTGGAGATAAAGTAAAAGACAAGTAGTGAGTGTGATCTAGGTGGTGAAGCCTTCTCTGAGGGCATGGAGCTTGGGATGGATTCAGGGATAGGTGATAGATAGAGCCAAGGAGCAAGAGGGCCTTGGGAGATATGGGATTTCCTGCAAAGGGGGAGTGCGGAGAAAGAGGACATGGGTTTTGATAAAGGGGAACAGGGGAAGATGGGTACAGAGATCTTTTTTTTTTTCATGTGAATCTCCTTTATCTTGGTGGAAAATCCTTCCCAGAATACTCCAACAGACATCTTGTCTCACTGGACAGAAATTAATCCATGCCCATGCCGAGACCAATCACAAGCAAAGGAGCTGCCATTTTGGCTTGGGCCAATCCTGATTCACTCTCTGTGGTTGGGCACACTGTTGCCTGAACAAAATCTGGGTTCTGTTAGTCAGAAGGGTGGGATAACTATTGAGTAGACAACCATTGATGTCTTCTGCAGCATCTAAGAACTTAAATCCTTCTCTCAGTTCCTAACCTTGCTCCTCAACTTCATCCCATCATTACATTTGGCCTCTCTTTAAAAGAGCCTCTTTCTTCTTGAATTAATTAGAAAATCTTCCACCAACTTTTGGGGAAACTCTGCTCCTTATCCGTAGGGAATGGCCTTCTTCCAGTTCTGTTTGCCTCTCTTCCTATTTCATCTGATAACCCTCTTCCACCACCCCAGACCAGGAAGTAAAGAAGAGATATCCACGAAAATTTGGGGCAAGTCAGACACTCTAGGTCCAAGAAAGAGAACTTTGATGCCCCAAATTCTACACGCAAGTCCAGGAAGCGTTCTCCCAAATCTAGTCTTCACAAGTGGGATTTCACCTCTTCATTCTATTATCCTGTTAGTAAATGTTGAATCAAATGCTGTCAAACACACACACACACACACACACACACACACACACACACACACACACACACCTGAATCCGAATGACATCCAGGTGACTAGTTCACAGACATGCTACAGTTTAAACCAGTGGTCATAAATGCTGATGCCTCCAGGGGACAGACAGGTGGGGGCTCTGGTAAGGTGGAGGATACAGAGCTTACTAAATAGACTGGCTGCTGCTCACTCTGGCTGATTGTTTCTACCTCAGAATGTAGGTTGGATGGCCTGGGAGAAGTGGGAAATCTGGAATTTAAGTGCAAATACCCATTAAAAAAATTGTTCAGTAAATGCCTACTCTTTCATAACGAAGTCTCTGCTTCCTAATATTTTGTATGTAGAACTGTATAGTCCCTCTCCTTTGTCTCCCCAGCTTCTTTCAAATAGCCCTCATGAAGCCTGCCTGACAAAAGAAAGAGGCCTATGGCTAAGCAGTATGTCTCTGAATGGTGGTACCCTTAGCCTTTTGCTATTGCTATGGACCTATGGATTTTTGTTTATTCAATTGTGTTATGATACATCACCACCGTTATTCTTTTTTGATGTTTAATTATCTCAGACTTAGCCAATGAGAGCCCTTCTAAGCTGGCTCCCAGGTTTCTTAGACATGTCTCCAACAGTTCTTCCATGCTTTCTGGCATAGCCAGATAGATGTTCCAGGCTGACCTTGTAATTTTTCTGCCCTGTACCTGGAATCAGCCACTTCTCAAAAAAACTTAGGTCTATTTTTCAGTGGGCCATGGTATTTAGAAACCAAGATCTGCCTCTAAGTGTGCTTATTTGCATTATAATATCATTGCTTCTATGCTTTTTCAGAAGAGGGGTGGGGGAGAGGGAGAGAGAGGCAGAAAGCGAGAGAGAAAGAAAGGGAGAAAGACAGAGAGAGAGGGAGAGAGAATCATACCGATAATCTCCAATTTAATACAATAGCACAGGGCTCTTCCTTTCTTCCCCCATTCCATATTTTTTTCTTTCTTCTCCCACAATACATAAGAATTATTGTTGGGGGCTGGCCGAGTGGCGCAGTGGTTAAGCGCTGGCTTGGGAAGCCAGCGGCCCCAGTTCGGGTCCCACATATGAGGTCCAGTGACACTGCCCTCAAAAAAAAAAAACACAAAAAAAAACAAAACTCAAGAATTATTGTTGGGTCAACCAAGTGGTGTGTTCGTTAAGAACTGGCTTGGGATGCCAGCGGCCCCAGTTCGGATCCCACATATGAGGACCAGGGACACTGCCCTCTGCAGCTAAGATGGTGAACAACAGCTCCACCTGGAGCTGGGCTGCTGTGAGTCCTCGGGACGGCATAGCTGCAGCCCCTGCTGCAGTGGGCTGCCATAGGCTACAGTGAGTAGCTGGCAGCCAGAGTGAGCTGCCAATAGCCACTGTGAGCGTCTGTCCAGAGGCCGGAGAATGATCTGCCTCACCCAAGAAGAGCGCAATGATGATACTAACATGGGCCAGTGAAGCAATGTCCTCCACAACTAGACAAGAACAAAATGACAGCAACTTGTCTGTTTCCCTTCCCCGATTCCCCAACACTGTTCCCCTCCCCCAATTCACCAATAAAATCTTTAAAAAAAAAGTATTAGTGTTACCCCAGATAATATATTTGCTTTAACCGACAATACTTATAAAATACTAGTATTGGATTTACTATGTCAACACCACTATCATCAGCACACCTACAAAGTAAATACAAGATTATACTTGACTAAAATTATATTCCACTGAATTATACCAAGTTTTGATATCAATTTGATACACAGGTAGGTCTGTTTGTTTCTGTAGCTATTCATTTGTAACATATTGTTTGTCCTTGCTGCTGTAACTTTATTTTTCTATGGACACCTATGGAATTTACCCTCTGAACTTCCTTGCACTCAGCTTCCTTCTACCATATTTCGTCCTCACTTCCATCCTTGTTTTTCTGCCTGATGTTGAATCCATTAAAGGTCTTAGTTTCCTTTTATCTTTCTTTATTCTATGTCCATATCCCATTTACTGATAGGAACCAAGTTCTGTTCCAGACAATAGAACAACATGGTGGAGTTAGCATGCTTCCAGCTCACAGTCTCTGGGGAGGAGACACATGCCATTGCAGGAAAGGGGACTGTGAGGGGAGGCACAGGACCACCGGGAAACAAAGCATAGACTTCTCACCCGCTGAGGTCCTGAATGGAGGTGGCACCATGCAGCTGGTTCTCCTGCTATGTGGAGAAAAGGCACTGGCCTGAGTTTTCCATCGTGAAGCAGGGTTACTAACACTCATGTTCTGGGGTCACTATGAGGGTGAAAGGAGATAGTACATATTAAATGCCTAGCATGGCTCCTGGCACGCGAAGAGTACAGCACAGGTTGAGTTTTACGACCACAGTAGCAAGATGCCCTCTATAGAACCACAGATGGACCACTGTGGACCATTCAAGGTAAGGAACAACTCAGACTAAATGATTTAAGATTTTCCACATACTCGGAACTGTTCTGCTACCATGTCTGTACAGACATCCGTCCAATTTTGCCTGCATAGCAACCATGCCCTCCTTCTGGTTAACATTTCAGTGTTCCTTTGGCAGGTAAGCTTTCCCCTCCCTTGGTCCACATGGTCTGAGTATGGCTGATGACCCCCCACCCCCGACCCTGCCTCTCCTCAGCTCAATGAATGGACAACATGACTCAGGTCCATGAATCTAAACTAGCATCTGCTACTTACCCTGCAGGGCCCAGTGCAAAATGAAAACACAGGTTCAAAAGTAATTAAGACTTTCAAGATGGCGGCAGCAGAATACTAAAATAGACTGCACCTCACCATGGACCCAGGACTTTCTGGGACATCCACCTGATGGGACACGGAGGAAGGGTTCCAGCCAACAGATGGACAACTGTAAGCAATTCCATGTCTCAACACCTGAGGCAGCCTAAGGCTCACCTTAGGACACAGAGCAAAGACAAGCCAAGGGAGCAACTTTAGAGCTCAGCAGTTAAAGAGATCTCACTGGCATGTTGCCTTTGCTGCACATCTGACCATCCTGAGGCCAGAGATGGGAATGTTCCTGTAAAGGTCACACAGCAATTTGTGGCAGCATCTACACTGGACCCAGGTTCCCTAGTTAGCACTCCCATCGCAGTAACTTATTAGACCTCATGAGGCAGGGGGCCAAACTAAATTCCTGTCTGGCAAGATCTTGGCAACTTTTTAAAAAGAGAGATCATAATGATAACAGCCAACATTATTGAGAGCTTATAATGTGCCACACATTGTTCTCAGAGCTTCACACATCTTAACACACTTAATTGTAACCATCACAATAATCCTACAAAGGAGGTATTGTTATTATCATCTCCATTTCACAAGTGGGGAAACAGAGGCACTGAAATGGTAAGTGAATTGCCCAAGGTCACACATCTAGTAAGTGGCAAAACTGGGACTTAAACCCAGGCAGTCTAGCAAGGGAATGTGGGGTCTTAGCGAGTGCTCCATGCAGAGTGGCTGAGCCCCTGTGAGCCACTGGGTTAGAGTTAGCTGCCACCAGGCACTGAGCTCAGCAATGTGCAGGTGTTGTCTCAGCAGGTGGGGTCTCCCAAAGGCTAGTCACGGAAACCTGTGCTATTTCATTGAACAGCAAGTCCCAAGGGAAGCTGGGCTCTTGCTGTGCCTGAGTCAGATGGCTCCACAACAAAGGGCAAAGCCGGTTCCACCTCTGCTCTGCCCTCCTCCAGGTAGCTTCACCCTAAGGCTGATCTCGAGATGGCAGCACCAGGTAGGTCCAGGTCACTTCCGTGCATGACAATTGTCAGAGGAAAAGGAAGTGATCTCCTCTGAGGATCTCGCTTAAGAGATAAGAAACTTTCCCAGCAGTCCTTTCCTCTGAAAAACCTCCTGCAAGCAGCATCATGTTTATTCAATACCCACGCCTTAGGAAGTGGACTGGGTTTAACATTAGACTGGACTCCACTCTGGGGTGGCAGAGAATGGGGCCAGCTTCCTTGAGTCGAATGACTGGTGGCGGAGGGGCAAGATACCTGCACAATATCAGGATCCAGTTAGGAAGAAGTGGATGATGGATGTTGAGAAGAACAGAGCATCTACTATATGTGGCTATTATCACATTCATCTTACAGATGAGCAAACTGAGGCTCAGGGAGTAATAGCCTACCCAGGGTCACAGTTTGCAAATAGTGGAACTGGGACTTGAATCCATGCCCTATGGCTCCAGAGCCTGTGCCCCTAGCTACTTCCTCAGCTGCTCCAGGAAAGGAAAGCAGGACTCCTGGGTTCTTGTTCTGGCAGGGCCATCAGCTAAGGGGATGTTCTGGGACCATTTCCTTTCCCTCTCTGAGCCTCAGTTCCCTCTTCTAAGTGTAATAACGCCTTCTGGGCCTTACTTCCAGAGCCAAGATGGGCCACCAATGAGGTTATGGCTGTGAGTGCTTTGGCAGCTGCAGGTGAAGGGTGGGGTGTGGGGTAGAAGTAAGGCTGTAAGCTTTAGAATGTGGCAGACCCTGGGTTCAAATCTTTACTCTGTCCTTGATTAGTGAGACCTTGCACAAGTCCCTTAACCAGTCATTCTATAGAGAGGGGATGATGAGACCAATGTCACATGAGTGTTATATGGATCACATGAATCCACGAAGGCAAGTTACTTGGCTTGAGAAGATGCCTGAAATACAAATTCTGTTTCCTATCCTGTTCCCTTTACAGGGAATGCAGTTTTGTCCTCTTAGCCTGGGGCAGAAGCAAAAATACTATGCTTCCTCTTCTGAGGGTCATGCCCAATTCTTTTTTAATACTCTACCTAAATGAGGGGGGGGGGAGGGTGAAAGGGTGAGAGGGAGAGAGAATTTTGCTAAGAAAGGCCAAGTCCAGCCCAGTAGAGGAGTGGCCCTGGGCATTGCTTGGGCTTTTCTGCCCCCTGGTGGTCACTGTGAGGTATAGGGGGCTGCCTGGAATTGCAGCCTGGATGCCGGAGCTGGGCGAGGCCTGCGCTCCCAGCACATTCTGATTCCTCAGGACTACAGGAAAGGCCACAGGGTTTCCAGCGTGCCTCCGGGGCTAGTGGTGATCAGCCACATTAAGGCACCACTGAGCTAGTCCAGCGCCTCACTGCAATCGAGAGGGGGCTGAGGTGTCTGCAAGTGGCATTAACCTGTCCACGTTCACACATTGGTTAGTGCCAAGGTGGACAAAAACAGTGCTCTCGATTTATGGATTTGGGAACCATCATCTGAGAACTCAAACCTTGAGCGAGTGATGGGATCAAGGTGAAAAACCTCTGTCTGCCCACTCTCCAGAGCAGCATTCTTGGATGCCCTGGGGTGCCCTCTCGGTGTGGTGACAGTGGTGGGGGTGGCAGTGTGGGGGAGAGGGGCAGCCTGGGTGGCATATATAAAAAAAACCTTATTGTGAAGTATAACACTCACAGAAAGGAGTGCATGCAACAAAGATATACAGCTCAATGACCAATTACAAAGCAAATGCTCGTGACATCACCACCCAAGTTAAGAAAAAGGACTCTGCCAGCAACCCAAAGCTTTTCACCCTCTCTGACCACTGCCCCTGTCCCTCTTGCTTTTCTTTATACTTTTATGACCTATGCAGGCACCCACCCCCAAATGATAGTGTGAATTTTATATAAATGGAACCATTTATCACCCTGCTGGCTGCTTTCACCCAATATTCACTCAATGTTCACCACAAACATTTTCACTGTTGTATGACATTGACATATTACAATTTCATTTGTCATTCTACTGTCAGTGGAAGTGTGGACTGCTTTCAGGGTTTGTTGAACATTATAACTGCCACGAACATTAGTGTACATACTGTTTGGGGGTGCATGTGTGTGTGCAGTTCTGTTGGGTACGTAAGTGTTTTAGTGTCCTCGTGCTGTCATAACTAATGACCATAAACTGGGTGGCTTAAAACAACAGAAGTTTACTCCCTCACATTCCTTGATGCTAGAAGCCTGAAGCAAAGGTGTCAGCAGGGCTATGCTCCCTCTGAGACTCTGGGTAGAATCCTTTCTGCCTCTTCCTCGCTTCTGGGGAGAAGCAAGGAACATCAATCAATCCTTGGTGTTCCATGGCTTGCAGCTACACAGCTGCTACCCCTGCCTCCATCTTGCATGGCGCTTGTCCCTCATACCTTGACGTCATCTTCTGATAAGGACACAGTCACACTGCATTCAGGGCTCACCTTACTCCAGTATAACCTCATCTTAATTACACCTGCGAAGACCCTATTTCTAAATAAGGTCTCATTGTGAGATACCGGGGGTTAAGACTTCAACATATCTTTTTGGGGGACACAATTCAATCCACCATAACAACAATTAAGAGTGGAATTGGTGGGGGAAGGGCTCAACACAGGAAAGACAGCACATGCCCGACGGCTGCACGGGAGAAGAACCCCACCAAGGGAAAATGGCAACTGTCCCTCCAGTTCTTGCCCCAAAGCCTCACAACTCAGTCCCTCCCCCACACGTTTTCAATGCCTCTCAAGTCACTGCCCCTCTAGGCTAGAGCCCAGGGACAAACACAGTGTTTACCTACTTTGCCATCTTGGATCTCTCTAACCATCCATTTTTGAAGCTCCTCTAATTAAATCTTTACTGACTTTCAAAAGTAAGGCATATTTTTCATTTTGGAAAAAAAAAATAGAGCTCTCTCAAGAGTGTGAGCTGAGCTCTGAGCAACAGCAGTTCGATGCCAGCCCAAGCTGAGTTGCCGTTGAGCTGCCAACAGGTGGCAGGATGGCTCAGCTAAAAAAAAAAAAAAAAAAGAGTGGAATGGCTGAGTTGTCTTACTAGATCCTGAGAAAGGATCTGGGTGCAGATAGCTAATTGGTGCTGGGGTGTCAGGAAGCACAGTTGAGAGTAGGGCTGCAGACAGGGTGAGGTAAGTGAGGCATCTTGGGTACAATATTTAAGGTGGATTCACTCTTGGGAGTGCCCTAGGTACCTCATCCTTATGACAACTCTGAGTGAAGGAGTAGACACAAATGTGACAAGGAAGGGAGAAAGCCAGTTCAAGTTTCCTTAATTGCCACGGTGGGCAGCTGGGGTTCGCCCCATTGAGGAATCTCTGAGAGCCCTGTAGAATGTGCCTCCTCCCTTTGTCCTCTAACACCGTACCTTAGTCCCTTGTAGGCTGCTCTGCACTTGGGCCAAACAAGCTTCTGTGACACTGGGGGAAGAACTCAGGCAGAGAAGCAGACAGATGCAGGGGCTGTGGTGGGATGCTTTCAGAGCCTAGTTGTTGTCCACGGCAGGTTCGTGTGAAGTCAGGACTATGCACTGAGGCATCAACAGTGTCTGCGGCAGCCCATGCCTTGCAATGCTCAGACCACTCATTTGGCTCATTGAGTCCATTCTGCTATTGATGCTCCAAGGTGGTGGCTGGTCATAATCTCTAAAAAAAAAGACTCAAAATGGGAGGGTTAGTAGAAAAATCTACAGTGGAGCACTCCTAATTTTGGAGCCTAAAGTTGCAGAAATAGGAAGCAAAAAATTCCCCAGATATGTTGCTTCCTATTTCGACTCCTCAGTTCCCCAAACTCATATATTCTAGCTATTGGGCACTCAGCAACCAACAATGGCTGATAATTGAAAATGTACACTGGGTCCTGGAGAACAGTGCTCCATCCAGAATGTCTTACTCAAGCTGGTGCCTTAACTGAGCCTTTGAAGAGGATAGTCCAACTTTATAGCAGGAACCAATGGATCCTATTGTCATCTGTCCTTTGTCAAATTCCCTTCTCCATAAAATAGGTCCTTTGGTCTAAGATGTTTCATGTAGGAAAGCAAGCCTGTGTTTGGTTTATTTGGGAATGTTTATTCTATTCTTTTTTCTTGAACTATTTGTCAGTTCTTGCCCCAATACCACAAAGTCTTAATGACCCTTATAGCAAATCTTGCTATATGGTAGAAAAAAAATCTGTTATTGTTCTTCTTCATTAGCTATGTTTCACCTGTTGCATTTCAATACACATTAAAATCATCCTGTCAACTCAAAAGCATTTGGGCTTTTGAGTGGGACTGCATCAAATCTATAGTCCATTTTGGAGGAACTGACATCTTTATAACACTGAGTCTTCTAATCCATAAACATAGCATATCCCTCCATTTATTTGGATTTCTCCCAATATTATATAGATTTCTATGTATAGATCTTGCACATTTTACATTGCATTTATTCCTAGGTATTTGATATTTCCGATGTTCTTAAATTGGTATTTTTTAAAACTTTTGGCTGCGTATAGATGTTCAACTGATTTTCGTGTCCTGATTTTATACCCAGCAAATTTATTCACCTGATTTTGGTATATGTGCTGCTGAAGCAAGCACTGTTCAACATAGTTCTAATAATCAGTGAATTCTTTTGTATTACCTAAATGGATAAAGAGAATCTAATTGCTTCCTTTCCAATCCTCCGGATTTCTCTTGCTTCTTTGTACCCACTAGGGTCTCTACTGCGATGATAAGTAACAAGAGGAGGCATTTTTATCTGTCTCCTAATCTGAAAGAGAACACATTCAATATTTACCATTAAATACAATGGTTTAGCTCCTGCTTTTAAATGTTCTTTATAAATATTTAGGGCACACCAATTGCAGCCTCATGAAGAACCCTGAGCCAGACAGAGGACCCAGCCAGGACCCCGCTGGGCTCCTGCTCCACACAAACTGAGAGAATGTTGGCTGCTTTAAGCTGCTAACTTTGAGGACTAACCTTGTGACACAACTAATGCAGAAGGGATGTGTAATCCGCCCCTCCAAGTCCAACCTCAGGTGATGGTAGTAGCATCGTGTGGCAGAAAAGGCATGGGTTTTAGAATTAGATAAACCAAGAATTCCATTCCTACCATGTAAGTTATTTAAACATTACTCATCTCCATTTTCTCCCTGTAAAGTGGAGATAATAATATCCACCTCTTAGAGGTGCTATAATGACATGTGATAAGGTGAAATTCTCAGTAGTCTGGCACACAATCACGACTTAAAACGCAGTTCCCTCCCTCCCCTTCTTTTAAATGTCCTCTAACCCATCATGCCCTTTACGTATGCTGATTGTATTTTCTAGATATGATCAGAATATATTGTGTGGCAGTGAGGTAGAATGTGACTTGAAAAATCTTGGAAATTCAGGATATCTAGTTGCTAACCATTGCACCAGCTCCCCTTCATTTTTCTTGACAGGCATTAAAAACTGCCTGTGCTCAACATCTGGATGTTTCATCTCCCCTTGACTGGGCCATTGCTGTGCATTACAATGAGTTAGATATTTCATGTCATTATCAGTTGAGCCAGCTGCGTAGGATCAATTTCAGTGAACCCACAAGCTTTGCTTCAAACCAAGCCTTTAAAATTTTTGATGCTGCTGTAAGAAGTGAACTGAGATGTGATGTCATCTCCCTCGCCCACTGCCTGTGCTCCGCCAGGAGTGTCGGCTGCGATGTGGACTGGCGACCCTAAAGCAGCCAGTGAGGGAAGATTAGGGTCAGAAGGTGAAACTGAAACCCCAGCCTTCACCTCTTGGCTTATAGGATTCTCAGTAAGTTGTTTTCTCTGAGCCTGTTTTTTTGTTTTTGTTTTTGTTTTTCACCTGTAAAATGGGAATAAGAACCTTTACCTCCTCGGGGTCATTTTGCAGATTATATTGGAGGATTTGGAAAAGCATGTGGCAATTAATAGGTACTCGATATATTGAAAAAGTCTTTCTTGTGCCAAAAGGTTGACAGGGAGCAGGCTGGATTCTGATTTGGCTTGCTCCTCAAAGCGTGTCTCAGGCCCCCAGCATTGGCGTCACCTAGGAGCTTGTTAGAAATTGAGATTCTCAGGCCCCACCCTGGTCCTCCTATCAGAATCTGCATTTCCACGAGGTCCACATGAGTAGCAGCAACTGAGAGGAGAAACTGAGATGAGGTAGGATGATGATGATGACATAGTGGCCAAGATGGGTTTGCAAATGTTTGGGTTCTGTTGCTTCCAAATGAGAATGACTTGCTCTTGCCATGAAACTGAACTTCAGCGAGCGGACTTGCTCTAGCACATAAACGCCAAACCACTAATCTGAATAAATAAGCATCAATTTTATTGAATCATGAATAATTTAAGACTGGTACAATCAGCTTTATTCTCTATGACGTGGGGCATGATCTCCAGCAGATCACTGGCAAATCCAAAAACCTCCTGACAAATGAAAATTAAATAGGGAGAGAGAAAGGGAAGGGGGAAGGGGTGGGAGCATGGAAACAAACCGTACACAAAATACTCAATTCCTAGTTTTCTCTTTAAAAATGGCTAGAAAAAATTCATCAAAATGCAGCACTTTAATCAATTATTTACAATTTCTATGTTACAATGGAAAAATGTACATCTTATAGAACATATTTCATAAACTGCTCCACTGGAAACAACTAGATCAAAACAGCAAACCTTCCATTTAATATCCACAAAGTTGGATTAATTTTTTTCTTTTTGAAGTAGATTCGCCATGATCAAATCTGAATACACAGAATTTTGACATTTAGAGCATCAACGAGAAAATAAAACATGTCCCCAAGATACAACAAAGGTCTAGGCAAATCTTATTCCTTGTCCCACCCCTACCCCACCCCGAACCTTAAATTAAAAGGTATTCCCATCTCATTTATGGCCTGTATAATTCTTGGCAGTTTGAGAAACTTTTGGCTTCCATTGGTAACTCAACATAAATGTTGCATAGAATTTCATACATTTCAAAATTAGCCTAACTGTAGAAAAAGGCAAAATGGAAGCATTTCAGACAGAGCCCTAAATGAGTACAAAGTCACTTTGTCAAAGGTGAGTGACACTAAAGTAAAATATGGGCAAGAGAAGAAATGTGCATATCAGACAACCCTGCTTCCCGAAATTTTAGGAAGGTCACTGAGTTGTAAATCATACAAGGGCTACACTACTTAAAATCACCATTCACTAGCTGGGTAATACCAGGGACAGAGGTCTCGGTTCTGAGGCTGGACCCAGTGAGAGGGAAGTCTGTGGGAGAGGGGAGAAGAGAAAGAGAGGGTTTGTGGAAGGAAGGAAGGGAGGGGGAGTGAGGGAGGAAGGGAGGAAGGAAAAAAGGGGGAGGGGGAGGGGGAGGGAGGGAGAGGGAGAGAGAGAGAGGAGAAAGAAAGAGGAGAAAGAAAAGAAAAGAAAAGAAAAGAAAAAGAAAGAAAGAGAGAAAGAAAGAAAGAAAGAAAGAAAGAAAGAAAGAAAGAAAGAAAGAAAGAAAGAAAGAAAGAAAGAAAGAAAGAAGAGTTTCAAACAATATTGGCAGGTGTCTACTCACAAGGTGACTGGGAAAACTGCCCAGGAGGAGGAGTCAATTGTGCCTCCTCCCAAATTCACAGTATGAGTGTAAGGTCATCACTGGGAGATAAATTGAGAAGGACCACTCTTCAGGTCTACCAGAAGGCTCAGGGTTTGGCCTGTGGTTACAGGCTAAATATATGGTTTAAAACTTTTATGAAAAACAAAACAGAACAAGACACTCACACACCCAGATGACTAATGAAGGCTTAGCAGGATGGAGTCTGAGTTTATTGAGACTAAAGCAGGGACAGTGTTGAGAGGTTTTCCATTCACCAGTTAGTGGGACAATTTCCCTTTTTCCTTTCAAGGCGGAAGAAAATGGTGTCATCCAATGTAATGTGAGCAGTTTTAGGTCAAGCTCTTGTGGTAGTAAGAAAAACTATAGAGATGGACCTTCAAAAATAAAAAATGTTAAGATGGAATAAAAACCCTGATCATTAACAGAGACTCCCCCACTGGGGTCGAATAAAGATTCTCTTTATAAAACAGACAAGAACAACTCAAAGGTTTACTACACTCTGTAAAGAAAACACCAGTATGTTAAAGACACATGGTAGCATGGCATGTATCAGCGACGTCATGGAGACTTTTAGGAACTTTTGCCTTTTCCTGCACAAGACACATCATTGTCTAGTCAGGGTGTTAGCTGGAGACTGATAAGAACATAAAAATTTAAAAAAATGGATTTTTTTTTTAATTTTATTTTTTTCCTTTTTCTTTTTCCCATGGTCACACATCCACACAAATGAGTCTTTTAGGTGAGAAAAAAGTCACAGCAACTTGAGTTCTCCTAATGAGTAGATGACTTTTTAGCCCTGTTTGCTCTGATGGGGGAAAAAAAAAACCAGAACGGACCCCAGGCAGGCATGACACTAATAAATGAAGACGGTTAGTACAAAACCAGTAAGGCATCACTTTGGGAAGGTCAGCACCGAAGAGGTCAGGCAAGGCTTGTCTGGACGGAGGCCGGGGCTGGGGCTTCTGGGAGGGAATGGCTGCCCTCCATTTGTTGAGTTGTGTCATGTTGGTTCTGAGGAAAGTGCAAGTCTTTCGCGAGGTGGCCTCACCACCCCACCTGAGGTTGGGGCTGGCACGCTTGAGGTGTCAACGTGCGATCTAAAGCCTTGAGGACGAGAAGGCAAGGCAAGGTCCCGGCTCACCCACGTGCAGAGGATGGGGTCCTGGTGCATTTTACTGGACGCGACATGCCCCAACTCCAGCAGGAGGCGGCCAGTGTGTAGAACTGTGAGGATGGACAACAGAAAACCAAAACGCAGCAGGACCAAACCAAAACTCAACTCCTGCGGTTCTTACTTTCACCAAAGGATTGGTTCTGACCAAGAGGGAAAGAAGAAAAAAATCTTCAAAATCAAAGAGTCAGAAAGGGAGGAACTCAACCTCATTTTCAAAGGGTGTAGTCATCAGTTCTCCAAAAGTAGAAAAAAAACAAAACCTGATTCATTTATATATAAGAAGGAAACAGAGACATGCTGTTCTGCATTATAGCACATCTGTCGGGCACTCTCACTCCTTCACTCACGCTCATGATTAATCGGAGGCTGACGTATCTGAAAGGTGTGGGTTGAATTGGAACAGGCAGAATACCTCTCGGGTAAGGAGAGCACCATTTAAAACACAAAACAGAACACAAAGCACGAGTTGTTTTTTTATCGAAGGTTTTCCCTGTGTTGTAGGTCTGTCGTTTGTTGTGTGACCGAAGCAAGTGCCCTAGTTAGCACCAGTTCTCTGTTGGAGGGCTGGGTTGGGGGGCTGGTTGGTGCGGATATGGGGGTGCTGGAGGGCCTGTGCTGAGGGGGAGCTGCGCTGTCTACATCTCCAGCTTTGCTCCAGTCTCTTCTGTCTCTGGGCAGCTCATGGCCGGATGTTGTTTGGTTTCAGAGCTTGAAGTGGGTTTTTTATTTTATTTAAACGCTTTTAGTTTTCAACGGTGATAATCCTTTCCCGAGAAGTATCTTTAGTGTCTTAGGGAGGTCACAGCAACAAGGCAAAACAATAATGAAAAGAAAACCGAAGATAGTGCAGTTCTCACTGTGGAAGGAAGCAGTCCCAAGGCGGCTGGCCCGGGATGCACCCAGGTCAAGGCTGGAGGACAAGGGGTCTTTATTCCTGCAGCTGTCACGCTGCGGCCGGGGCTGGCTCAGGAGGGCGTCTTAAGGATGGTGCAGAGGATGTCGGTGGAGGGGGGTGAGGAAAGGAGGAGGTGGGCGGGCTCCGCGGCCGGGCCCCTGTCACAGAGTAGACTCCAGGGACGAGTCCAGGATGTCATCGTGATGGCTGTTGCTGTTAGAGTCGCTGTCGTAGCTCTGGGGGCTGGAGTAGTTGGCTGCCTCCTGCAGCCTCATCAGCATGTTCATCTGGAGGAAAAGCAGGGAGCATAAGCAAGCTTTCAGTCCAGGCCACCGGCCACCCCTGGCCTCTTCAAAGCTCATGCCTTCTCCTCCTCCTCCTCCTCCAGAGGCACCTGGGGACGGCAACCCACAGCGGAGACAGTGGACACGAGCATGGGCTCTGGGCCAGGCTTCCAGGGGTCACATCCTGGCTCCACCACTTACTAAGCTGCATGACCTTGGACAAGTTACTTGACCTCTTTGGGCTTTAGTTTCTTCCTTGGTCAAGTGTGAGGACCCGCCCTATAACGTTATGGTGTGGACTGAGTTCATATAGGGAGAGCATTGAAAACAAAACAGAAAGTCTCCTATAAATGTGATCTTTATTTTTATTTGGGAGGGGGCACACCTTATGTAAGCCTGGGTAAAGATGCCAGTCAAGTGGCCCTGCTTCTGGGACGCAGTCATCAGCACCGCTGACTTCTGAAGCACAGGGCTTTCCCTTCGATAAGCACCAAGCTCATCTGAACTCTAGAGGGCAGCCTGGAGCCACTGAGCTCCGGCTCCTCCCAAGGCCTTCAGAGAGGTGGAAGGAAAGGAACATGCAGGGTCGCAGAGCCCAGAGCTCTGGGTTCCCACTCAGGGGTCTTAGCCAAATTACCTACTGTATCCAAGCCAGCAGTTCCTCCTCCATAGAATGCACTTACCCCGAGGGCTGAAGGAGGGAACGTAATGACAAAATGTGTATTAAACCCCGAGAGTAAAGCCTCAGGGTTTAATAGCATTTCAATAAATGTGCTCTGCTATCACCACCACCACCACCACCACCACCACCATCACCACCATCACCACCATCACCATCACCACCATCATCACCATCACCACCATCACCACCACCACCACCACCACCATCACCACCATCACCACCATCACCACCATCACCACCATCACCACCATCACCACCACCACCACCACCACCATCATCACCATCACCACCATCACCACCATCACCACCATCTTCATCATCACCATCACCACCATCACCACCACCATCATCATCATCAAAGAAAAAGACTTGAAAGATAGTGTTCTTAAATCTTCCTAAGATTCTACTTGTTATTTGTTTGGAAGTGGAGATGGGGAACTACAAAGTACTTTTATTTTATTTATAACTACACTGTATGCATGTATTTTATATTTTGGTTAGCAAGTAAGTTAGGGAGACGGGGTCTGTCTGAGCCAAAGCCAATGCCTGTTCACCAGCTGTCCCTCAGGATGCCTAGCAGTGTCCAAGTGAGGCCGACCACACAAGCACAGCCATAACTGGGAAGGGTGGAGCTGAAGTGTAGTGACAACCCTTTGCCACTGGGCTTATTTCTTCACTCATCAAACATTCCTGATGCACCCATAGTATGTGGTCTGGAATACAAACAAGTGGGTTCTGTTCTCTTTGAGGTCTCAGTCCCATGAGGAGAGAGACTAGTACACAAGAAAGCCATTATAACAGAGACCTGTGACCTGGGCAGATCATGGACTTGGGAGAAAAACCAAATACCTAACTCGGTGAATAGGAGCGGCTGGGCTGGCACAGCTCACTGCTGGGGGCCTGAGGTTGGAAGGAGAATTCTGTGTAACTATTCTGAGAACCTCAGGTCAGACCAAAATGCCTTCTGCGTTCAGTCAGTGATACAGATATTCCTGGTTAAGGAAAGAGTGTCTGGGGTGAGCCGGCCCTTCTTTCCTCTCGCTATCCTAAGTTCTGTTTGTATGTAACTTAAGGTCTCATGAGCTTGTACCCATGACAAATATCTCCATGACTTTGGCTTTTAGCAACAGGGAACATTAGAAATGGCTTTTTAAAGTTTGACCCTCTCCTCTGTAAAACCATTATCATAACCACTGTGAATTAGATTATGCATAGTAATACAAATAATAAATTTAAAATATAGTTCCTGTTTAAAAAGTCTCAACAGGACCTTAGCTCTATTCCACCAGTCAAGACAAGAGACAACCCAAAGCATCTATTGTTATTTTTTTAATCTAACAAACCATTTAGCCACTAGGGAGAGAACAGCAAATCTGTTGTCTTTTAATCCTGCTGCACCCCTTATGAACATTTGCTTTCATTAGGTAATGCAAGAAATACTCCCTGCTGTGTTTTTCCTTTTGCATTAGCTGCCAAGGGAGCTCTAGGATCAGTGTAAGGCTTGATAATAATATTTAACCATGGGAGGTTCTAGTATATTTGCTTTCACTGCATTTTGTAGGGCTTTTGCTTTGTTAGGTCTAATTTCGTAGTATGCCTATGTATGCATCTTATATTGGCAGAGAGAGTACAGCAGGTCCTAGAATAATGTTGTTTTGTTATAATGTTGATGAGGTGCTTGGAACCTTAACTCTTGTTTATATCAATTAGCCTACAGTAAAACTGGTTTCGCTATCCGTGGTTTCACTTCAAGTCCTTATTGATGACCTTAAGTGAAGACTCACTGTACTATAGCTGTAGTGTTACCATCATTGGCCCAGGTTTTTCTTAAAGGGCCTTTGTTGCTTTAGCAGTTGTAGAGTAAATAAGCAGCTTAGGCAGTTAAAGACTTACCTCACCTCACTGGCCATGGGACCCATGCTCAGGACCCCTCTTGCTCTCTGTGAGCCTCTCCTGCCCTCAGACCTCTCCCTGCCTGCACCCCCGATCACCTGGCTTGGGCCTCTGCTCCTTGGCAAGCTCTGTGCCTGCTCAGATCACTGGAGCACGACAGTGCATGAAAGGTGGCACTCAATTCATAGGGCAAAGAGTGGTCTAGGGACACTTAAGGGGAAAAGTCAGTGTCTTACCTTTTGCTTTATACCAGAAGCAGTTTCAGAAGGGATAAAGGCTTGAGTGACAAATTAAAAGTATGAAAGAAAATACTGGCAAAAGGATCCCCAATCTTGGGATGGGTACAGCTTCCCAAAGCAAGGCCGGGCTCGGTCTCCTCTGTGTTTCCAGCACACCTTGCTTCATGCCCAGTATACAGTAAGTGCTAGATGAAGGCTGAGCCACTCCGGGGCCGAGAACTCACCAGCGGGTCTCCTTCAGCATCACTAGGGGGCATCTGCTTGCTCGTTGAGCCCTCCCGAGGTATGGAGTAGCTGTCGAAGCCAACATCCTCAGGCCGGAGCTGCAGCAGGGGAGGCCACTCATGCTGCTGTGGGCTGGCCGCCCACGGATAGGTGTCCATCACCCACTTGGCAGGATCCTCCCACGGGGCTCGCCTTCCATAGAGCTGAAAAGAGGCCAAGGAGAAATATAGTCAGGAGGGGACCTGAGGCCACTTCTGCAGCCCTGGCTCTGTAGCTTTCTGAAAAGCTCCCCAAACCCAGCCTGACGCCTCCCCTGGCGGTATAATCCCACTTTCAGCATGCTAACCCAAGGAAGTCACCCACGGTACAGACAGCTTGACGTGCAAAGAGTGAATGCAGCATGACCCAGGGGTCAGGACACCAGCTTTGGAGTCAGGCTGACCTGGATTCATATTTCAGCTCTGCCACTGACTCACGGTGCCACCCTGAACTCTAAGCCTTGCTGATCCACCTTGAAAAGTAGTATTTGGGAAAAAACAAACCACCACCTGATGGGAAGCCAATTTTCACGGTCTGGTCCCACCCAGGCCAATTTCAAACTACCAGCACGGCGTCACTGAACGTGGAGCTGGAAAGAGGTGCCGGCTATCCACTCGCATGAGCTGGCTCTAGTGTCAGGATCCTACTGTGCACACTCACCCAAAGCATACCTCCCACACGGACTGGGTGCCGGCCACCCACACTACAGGCAGGGGTCACAGATGGTCCTGCTTTGATAAAACACCATTTCGTTTTTTGGTTTTGTTTTAAAGATTTTATTGGGGAATTGGGGTAGGGGAACAGACAAGTTGCTGTCCTTTTGTTCTTCAGTCTAGTTGTGGAGGACGTTGCTTCACTGGCCCATGTTGGTATTATCATTGCTCTCTCCCCAGGTGAGGCAGATTGGTCGCTGGCCTCTGGACAGCCACTCACAGCAGCTCATGGCAGCTCATGCTGGCTGCCAGCCACTCACTGTAGCCTATGGCAGCCCACTGCAGCAGGGGCTGCAGCTATGCCGTCCAGGGGACTCACAACAGCCCAGCTCCAGGTGGAGTTGTTGTTCACCATCTTAGCTGTAGAGGGCAGTATCACTGGCCCTCATATGTGGGATCCGAACCAGGACCCTGCTGCTCAGAGCTGGCATCCCAAGCCAGCTCCTAACCAATGTGCCACTCGGCTGGCCCAAAACCCCATTTCTTGATATGGAGCTCAGTCTCAGAGCCCCTCTGTAAAAGCACTGGTCATTTTCAAAACAGCAAACTGCTAACAGAGGTTACACATAGGTAGTACTTCTCCCGCCTCATGCATTTCTCAAAATTGTCCATGACTATTTTGTTCTTAAAAGAGATAACTATATTATCACTTAATTTTATAAAACTAGTACCATGCCTCCAAGCTTTTCTCAACCTTTATTGATAAAATGATTTTAGTGACTTTTACTGGCAATTTTAAGAAATACATGCATATTCTTAAAAGAACAAGAATTAGGTTGCACCACTTCCCAGGGCGAGACTCTGTATATTATGTAGCTAGGTGTAGTCTATGAGTGTATCTTTCCTCTTTTCCACCATCACCATCTTGCTTAACCACCATGTGATTCCAAGAGGAGGCATTGTTACCCAAGTTTCCCAGATGAGGAGGGAGGCTCAGGGAGGAGAGGAAGCAGAAATAGAATTCAAGTCTGTTCAACTCCATGCACCACCAGAGAGAGTCCCAGAAGACGTAGCAGGATGTGCTCACAGTCAAGATGAGACGTGCTCCTCACCCCACCATGATTTCCATGGCTCTGGAAGGCACCCCCTCTATAGGGGCCCATGGGACACAAAGATCAGAGGCTCCTGGCCCACAATGGCTGCCGTGGGGCTCTAGAGTAGAATCACACCTGGACCACAGCCTGTCTGTCTGCCCTCTCTGTGCTCCTGGGAATCCTACAGCTGAGAGGAAAGAGAGAGCAAGGTTCTGACAGAGGGACAGAGCACTGAGCTCTGACTGACAAAGCCATGTCTTCCCAAGTCATAGGCTGTCTCAGCTGGAAGGAACTGGGGTCACCTAGGCCTGCCCCCTCATATACCAGATGGGGAAATTAGGGCCTTACGAGATGAGCCAGTCGTGAAAGGTTACGGAGCAGAGCCGAATTCGAACCTAGGACTCCAGCTTTCTTGTCTGGGCCTTTCCCTTCTCTACGCATCCCGAATGACTCCAGATGAGGACAATCCGGGCTGGGCTCTGTCCCCTGTAGCTGTCTCATGATTGCCTAGGCCACTTCTGACCTTTGCCCACGATTTCTGTCAGGAAAGCTGCCTACCCTGGCCACACTGCAGATGTGATGGCTGCCGCCTCCTCCACTTGAGACTTATACAACCTCCTATGACCTCATCGTTTTCTCAGACACCAGCACCCCTCCCGTCTAGAGTCTGGTGCTCTGGGCCTATCTGTTGCTAAATCTTCCTTAACCCAGGGCGGTGGTGAGTCTCAGGCCTGAGAATTCAGTCTGGCATTCTGAAGGCAATTTGTAGTCAGGACAAGAAAAGATTGTGTGAAGGTAGAGTGTGTGTGTCATGGAGGAAGGGAACACAAGCATCTGGGGACATTTAGAACTGAGGAAGCCTGATCCAATCAGGAACATTCCTGCAGTTGTTAGAAGCTTGTCCCACCAAGGACCTTCCCCGTGGAGCTGGGCTGCCTTTCTCAAGCCCGACTTCACGCAGCTGAGGATGAACTGAAGCCTCATTTCTGACAGCTACTGCTTTTGTCTCCATCCTCCAGCCTGGAGGAGGTGATGCTCAGGCCTGCAGAGTAACAGAGGCTGGATTCAGAGTTCATCAAGTCCTTAGAAAGAATCTGGCCTAGTGGTTTTCAAATATTTGCTCTTTTCCCCTGACCCCCACCACTGAGGATTTTGAGGAATTTTGGGACTCCACAGAAGCTAGCCTGAAAAAACACTCTTGTAGCCCAAATTTTACAGATTATAGATGGGGAACCTGAGGACTTGAGTAGGGAGACTTTCCCAGGATCTCAGAGCAGGTTGAATAATCTGATAAAGGGCCCTTCATGCTTCCCGCTCCACTAGGGGGAAGAAGGTCTGTCAAGTTGCTCTGCAGACACTTTGTTAACTCCAAAGTGTTTACAATGACAGCTCCAAAGGGGAACAGGCCTGGGGACTAAGTCACCAGACAAATGTGCGTTGGGCACACGCTAACATCATCTGCAGGAACAGGAAATATTTTTACAAGCCTCCCTGCTTGCTGTTGGATGTGTTCACATCCAGGTGATGAACGGAGGGTAAATACCGTGGTAAGTAAAGGAAATATCATCAAGTTCCTTAGCCCCAGTGCAGAGCCCTGCGGCAGCTCTACGAAGCAGCAGAGACAGTTGGATAGACAGACAAATAGGACATTCACTTTTCCCAAGGCAGGGAGGAGCCTGACATCTTCACTGGATCAGGAACAGGGAGTCAAGACATTAGAGACTAAAAGCAGAGCCACTGTGAGCCGCTGACTCTGTGGAATGCACATGTATATCCCACACGGAGGAATCATGGCACATGTTAAGGGAGAACCTCTAAGGAGTTACACACACACGCACGCATACACACACACATGCACACACACACATGCACACACACACACGCATGCACACACACATATGATTCAGGAGTCAAAACTTGCAAAGGTATGTGGTATCCACTAGGAGGCGATGCCACAGTTCCCCCAGGAAAGGACGTGCCTGCTGGAGGGGCTGCCTGGAAGCCAATCCTGAGGCCTGTGCTCAGAGGGTCTCCGTGTGGCCCCATCACCACAGGCAGCCCGATCTATCACTGCCCATTCTGGAGACCCTACCTCTTCTTAGCTTATAACCTTTGCCAAGGACATACCTTCTCTGAACCCCAGTGTGCTGCCCTCATGGCCACTCCACTCCCTTGGCAGGGTCAGGTGAGGGGTAACTGACCCCACATGGTGCTCAGCACACAGTAAGCATGGACTCAAGGTGATGAGAAGGAAAGCAAGGAAATTTGAACTTTATTTAAAATAGAGGAATCCTTTTGTCAAATGAAATCTGATCAAGAACTCCACTAGATGAAACACAGTACTTGGTTCCCCGAGCCACCTGAGCTTCTGGGTTTAGTTTTGGGGGTCCCTCCGGATAGTCTGAAAGTCACAGAAGTAACCAAGGAGTCAGCTGGACCTGGGCTCCAACGCTGGCTCATCATAGCCCACTGAGTGAACCTGGGTAGGGTTCAAAGCTCCCACGAGCCTTCCTCTCATCTATAAGGTACTCACTGAGCTTTGGAGCTACACGAGCACATGTGTGTCAGGCCCTAGTAGTGCCTGGGAAGTAGCAGGCCCTCAATAGGAGTCAGCAAACTTTCCTTTAAAACCAGAGGCATGAAGAACATACCAGGCTTCCTCATGAATCAGCAGCTTTAGGGTCTCCTGGGCTTATCGGGATGATGAGGTCACAGGTTTGGGGCAGGGTGGCTCATTTTTGAGCAATTTGTTAAAATGCTAACTCTGGTTGCCTCCCTGGTTGCTCCCACATTCTTGAAAGATTGTCCTTCAAATGACCTCCCAGCACAAGGAAGCGATGACTTTTCCTGCCTTGCACTGAGCTTCTGAGTCTCATGAGATGGTGGAATGTCTCTTGTTTCCTGCCCTTTTCTGGTTCCTGTTGTCCTGAATGCCTCTGAAGGCTATCACTGCTGTTACATGTTATAGATACAAAGCAGTCAGCTCCGCCAAATGTACAGAAATGACAAACGCTGACAGAAGCCATTACTGTGCACTGCCCCCTACAGGCCTAAACCAGCATCTCGTGTCTCCCACTGCCTAGGACTGAAGAACAAAGAAGCCCTGGGAAACCCAGCTGCTAAACTGGTTCCCAGGTCATTCAGCTGCGTGTGATGCCTGCTAATTAGTCAGTGGGGTGTGGAGAGCCCAGAGCTTCTCAGGCTCAACAGTAAATCTGTCCCAAGTTCCAATTTACTGCCGAGCTCCTAACATTCAACTGTGGGCTGTGTGAGAAGTGAAGAATCTGTGCTTTTCCTCCTGCCCCAGGGCAGGGGGTATTTGCAGCCTCATGGGCCCCAGGGTCACCCGTGAGGGTTCCCGATGGCAGGTAGTGAGGGCCACAAGGCTGAGGGCTGAGGACCTGGAATTCTAGCCAGAGGCCTGGGCTCAAATCCCAGATTCTTTAAGGTTTACTTTTATGACTTTGGGCAAGTCACTTTCTTCTGAGACTCAATTATTGTCTTTTGAAAAATGGAGACAAAAAAAAAAAATCTCTAAGTTCCAGGGCTAATGCAGGGCTTGAACCAAATAACAGGAGAGTACTATGTAAACTGTGAAGTGCTATACACATGTAGGTTTCCGTTTCTTCGCACTCACTGTGCTGAGCATATGACAGCCATGATTTTATTTAACCCTTGCGACAGTTCTGTGCGGCAGAGTACTATTCTCCTTTTCTATTGATGAGGGCACTATGGACAGAGAAGTTAGTTGCCTTGCCTGTGGTCACACAGCAAACAGGTGGCAGAGCCAGGAGATACAGCCAAGCGTGTCCCTACCCTAAGCTAGACTGATGGCCTCACAAATAAGGGGTTGTCACCTCATGTCAGTCAGATTCCTGAAGGAGGAGATAAAGACAGCTCATCTGGTCACTAGAATACTCCTCTAATTTTAGGAGGCCGGCAGCTGGTATGCTTCTCACCTGGAGTCCTTCTCTGACGGCTTCCAGGAGATAGGGGATAATTGAATAATTCCACAAGTCGGTGAACCACACTCTGGAGCCATCCACGTCAATTGGGCATGACAGGAAGAGCCGGGGACCTGCGACCACAATGAGTATCAGTCAGAGCTGAACTGCAGGGGTGAGGAGAAGCCATGGTCCAAGCATCCCTCATAAGAGGGACCCTGGGTTTTCTCAGCGATGGCAGAAATGCCACCTACCGGCTGAGGGGAACAGAGCAGGACACTCCATAACCCCACCCTGCAACCTGTCTCGCCCAGGAAATTACCCAAAAGGAAGGAAAGGCTTTATGGAGAAAGGTGTTCACTGTGGTATTATTAATCCTGACCTTTGAAAATGCAAACAAACAAAATGTCCTGGAGAACAGAAATGGTCAAACGAAGGATGGTGCACCCACATTTGATTATTTGTCAGCCTTTAAAAATAATGATAAAACAGAAGAAGCAACACAGGATGCTCAGGAGACCATGTGAAGTGAAAAAGAACATACTGTATGTATATTGTGATAGCAGCTATATAAAACATCTATGTATGGACAAGGGCAGAAACAACAAGCTCAAATTAAAATGATTACATCAGGATGGTGGATGATCCATAATTCTCTCCCCCACACCCACCCCGGTTCTAAACCCTTAAGCTTCAGGATGTTGGTGTCATTTTATTTTCGAAGCAGCGCTAATCCCACAGGTGGCTTTCACTTGGGGGAGCCCTAGGGTGGGGCTCTTCACTGAAGTGGCAGTTTCTGCATCTGCCCAGGCTAGAGGAATCTCTCACTGCTGATCTGCGCCCGTCCACTGGGCAGGGCAGGAGGGCAGGAAACATAGCAATGGATGACTAGCTGCCTGGGATCTGTCTTGGGCTGTGATTGTCCCTTTGCTTCTGTCTCCATCTGCCTGGACAGTACAGAGTCAGGCTGACTTGTGCCTGCAAAATGTTATCCTGGCCAGGGCCCCAGGACAGCCTCTGAGGAGGCCACAGTTCTAGGCGCTCTCCTTGGCCAGCCTGCCTGCCCACTCTCGCCTAGCCTCCCACCTACCTATGGTGACGTCTGAGGAGCTGTGAGCCTCCAGGAAGCGGTTGAGGTGATGCCAGACCTTGGGAATCCAGTCGATGATTTTTACCAGCTCCACATTCCGCACCCGCCCACTGATCTCCGTTTCCATGAGTTTCCGCCTCAGGAACCGGCCAAGGAAACCCTTTACGGGCTCCGTGTGGTTGGCACAAAGCACCCACCTGGGGGAAAGCAGGAGTGCTTTACAATGATGATGACAGTGATAAAAATGATGGCGAACCTCAAGAGTCAAAGCACATTAGAAATGGAAGGTGTATATGCTAATTAATACTAAAATAGGATTCACGATGCATCAAACACTGCCAAGTATATTAACTCACAATTCCTCCTGGCAACGCTGTGATGCAGATATTATCACCAACCCCATTTTACAGACAGAAACCCTGAGGCACAGACAGGTTATATAACCAGTCCAAGATCAAACAGCTAGTTAATATTAATAGAAAAGCTAAGATTAGAACCAAGACAATCCAGGTCCAAGTCTGAGCTCTAACCACTGAACTTACTGCCTCCTGTGCTTGTGTCAGGCCCTGTGCTGGGCTAGGGAGCTGTAACAATGATTAAGACACATTCGTCCCTGTTCCCCAGAAGCTGTCTTGTGGAAGAGACGGATAAGCAAACAGAGGAATGAGACCTGATGAAGCCTGAGGAATCAGGGAAGGCTACTTAGAGTGGGGGATGTCTGGGCTGAGACTGGAAGAATAGATGGAGCAGCCCCATAAGGAAAGGCAAGAATAGGGGGGTTGGGTAGGGGGTGGCGAACTTGCTGTAGCATCTGCAGAGGCATGAGAAATAGTGTGAGGTATTTGGGGACACTGCCAGGGATTCACTGCAAGCAGACTTTAGACTTGATCTGCCAACCCAAGGAGTCTGGATTCCATTCTGGGGGCAATGGGGGGTCATTGAAGAACTAGAAGCATGAGGGTTTATGGTCAGATGTGAATTCTAGGATGCTCACTCCAGCAGCCACTGGCACAGAGGACGGCGGGGCCAGGCTGAATGCAGGAAAACCGGTTAGAAACTGACTGCAGTAGTGTCCTGGGAAATGAGGTGGTAGTGACGAGGGGAGGAGGAGGAGAAAGAAGGACTTGAGGGCTGTTTAGGAGAAAGCATGGGCAGGACTGGGACAGCTGGATGTGCAGGTGAGCCGTGATCTTAGTGGCCTGGAGGAGTTGACATTTCTGTGACAATGATGATGATTCAGGTCCACTTTCAATAGCTCGCCCTCAGAGATGCCTCCAGAATGGCCAGTGAAAATGAGCCAGGGTCCCACTCCAGGGAAGGGCTTCCCACCCTCACCTACGAGCCCAGCAGAGAGGAGGGATCAGGGGAGTCAGGGTGGGGCAAATGGCGTTTATCCATGGCAAGGCAACAACGCACCCAGGCACAGCTGAATGGACCAGTTCCTCCCACACCTCAGCAGGGGAGCTCCCCAGTATGGAGCTGGGGCAGAAGGACCCACAGCAGCTGGAACTCAAAGGCCCACAGACCCACATGGGGACATTCATAAGAGCTGTCATTGCTCTTGTCCACTTGGGCCAGAGAGACGTGCCACTGGGGGTGTGTAGGGAAGGCAAGCATGCCTACAGCCCCTGCCCAGAGCTGCCTCCCTGGCTCTGTTACCGCAGGACTTAGGGTCAACGAGACCTGGGTTAAAAAGTTTCAGCTCTGCCACTGATTGTCTGGCTGTGTGATCTCACATGAGTCACTTAATTCTTCTAGTCTCAGTCTCCCCATTTGTCAGGGGAGAAATCAGACATTTAACTACTTGAGGCTGTTGTGAGAATTAAATGAGCTCAGCTGGGAAAAACACTCAACATGGTGCCTGGCTTGTAGCAGGCATTCAAAAAGTGACAACTTACCTGAAGTTGTGATGAAGCTGCAGGTTGGGAGTAGAAGAGGTAGCCTGGTTCATCGTGCCAATTATGTAAGGGCTGGGGGGACATGAAGGAAAAGACAACTTTGTAAGTCAAGGCCAACCTCGAGAACGGGGCACTCACACCGGCGGGTGGTGTCTGTGTGTCTAGGCAGATGGCTGGCTGCCTCCTCCATCTGCCACGCTGACCCCTGCCATGTGTGTGCATAGCTCCCCATGCAGCACCCATCACCTGGTGGCCCTCCTCCCGGACCATGAGGTCTGGAGCTGGCCTTTACCATCTATGGTCCTTGCAGTTGAGCAGCCCGTTGAAGATCTCGCCGAGAGAGCTGACGTGATGCAGGTTGTCCAGGATGATGACGAGCGGCATGTCCACAGCGTTGTTCTCACTGGCGCACTGGTCAGCAAGGTTAGACAGGTACTGGCGCAATTCCTGCAAAGGCCAAGAGAAGAGCTGGTGGCTGAGCGCACTGGCAACCATGCACGTGCTCAGAGCCCTCCCTTCGCCCGGGCCAGCGTACAGGGAAAGGCCCTTCATGCCTGCACACCCGCCTGCAACAGGGGTTGGTTTGCGGCTCAGGGGAAGCAGCGTGGGCAGGGGGAGAGGGAGGCCTGGGTGTTGCCTTCGGGCATTCACTCGGTAACAGGGCAAGAGCAGAGCACTGTGGAGGGTGCCCAGGCCTGGTTCCATATCCCTGCTTTACCACTTCTCTACAAATGTCATTTTTCTTGATACTTCTTCTTATGCCAACCGTCCAGGAAGTTCCTGAGGGCAGGGATTTATACATCTCTGGATAAGCTATTTAAGCCCCGTATAAGCACCTGCTTGAGAGCTGTTTATACAGAAGTCCTCGATGAATCAGGATAGCAGGGCACCTCCCACACACAAGTACTGCTGATCAGTGCTGTGGCAGACAGACAACCAACACTGCAGGGAGACATCGGTCTACACACACAGGGGGCCTTGGCAGGTCTGGTTGAAAGGGTAAGCTTTGAATTTAACTGTGAAGAATGGCTGGAGGTTGGCTGGAGCTGGGGCCAGATGCAGCCCAGTATGACTGGGGTAAGGGCTGAAATGGGGCGTGAAGGGCCGGCCAGAGAACCCAGAACGACTGCCTGATAACATCATCATGGTAGCTGGCATGCCCTAGAGCCTGGCATGGCTCTAAGCCTTACACAGATGAACGTCTATAGCCCCTGGGCTGGGTGCTATGATTAGCTCCCTTTTCCAGGTGGGGAAGCTGAGGCACATCCAACTTAGGTGACTGGCCTGAGATTGCACAGGCGCCAATCATCAGGTCTGAATTCAGACTTGGTGCCTGTCCAGTATGTGTTCATCACACCAGGATGTCGCGCATGCTAGCCTCCACCTCCTCCACCCCTACACACACACACACCCCTACACACCCCTATACACACATACTTACACACACACCCCTACACACACACTTACACACACACATCCCAGGACCTCCCTTGTAAGTCAAAATGCAGCTTGCTAGCAACAGAAAAACCTAACTTTCCAAGTTACTAGTAACTTGTCCTTCTTTTAGCCCTTCACCATCGTGGGATCTCGGCCTCCCTCCCTCTCCCTCAGGCTTTCGGGGTACAGCTGGTGAGCTGTGCTGTGCACAAGGTACCCAGCCAAAGGGAAGGTGAGCAGGGGCTGAAATGTAGCCTGGGCTGGAGTCTTCGCCGCCTGCCTGAGGTCCTTCTCTCACTGGGCCGGGAGAGGGTGTTCCCCCTCGGCTCACGGACACATGGGTTCTGGACTGAGGGGCCTGGACCACTTCTCTCAGGTCCTGGCCCCATAAAGTCATTTGGGCAACTTGCGAATGGTGCAAGCTCCTGGCCCACACAACCTACTGAAACAGATCCCCTGGGAATGAGGTCCAGGAATCCCCATCTTCAGGGACGCCGTGATTCCTAAGGCTCTTCCGCCTTAGGAGTCATTCCCAATTCACCTGGGACCTCAGGCCCGTTTGCAGAGGGCTGGGCCGAGCTAATTACCCATCAGCCCCACTGGATGAATAATGCACAGGTGTGAGGAAAGCCTTCCCAACCCCAGCTGGGACTCGGTCAGATTGTCCAAATATTTCCATCTCTCCCTCTGAGGCAGGACTGAGCCCGTTTGCTGGCTCCAGAGTCCAAGGCTTCAACTTGAGTTCCAGTCCACTGTTCAGTACCATCTGAGTGGTCTTAAACACATGGCCGTCTGCCTGCAGCCTCAGTTTCCTCCTCTGTGCAATGGGGATAGCACAGGTGGCCAGTTGGCTGTCATGGGGCAAGCAGTCTGTAAATGTGAGCTGTTGTTGTTATTATCGTTATTGCTGTTCCACGAAAGGAGGTTTCATTTTGGAAAAACAATAGCAACTCTAAACACATGATAAATTTCTTGGTAAGTTGAAGTGGACGCATCAGGGGTGATATTAAAGAGCTACTAGCAGAGAGCATGGTGCCCAGCTCATAGTCGGCTAATAAGAAATGTAAGATTAACGTACAGATGCAATTTTTGGCGTGACGTTTTGGGTCAAAGCCTCCCCTTTTGCTGGCCCCACTGTGGCCTCCTTCACAGGGCTTTTATAACCACCGAAGGAGAGTGTATAGGGAATGCTGTTTTCCCAGTAGGGTAGGATAGCACCAACCTTTCTGAAAGGAAAAGTGATTCCTGGCTGAGCAGCAGCCTCTGGACCACCTCCTCACCTTGCTGGACTTGTGGTCCACGTTGAAGGTGGCGATGACCCCGTCTGTCAACTCCCGTCCCTCCCGAAGCACCAGGTACTCTGACAGCCGGTTGGCCAGGTAGGTTTTCCCAGTGCCGCTGGGGCCAGAGAGAATGATCCGCCGGTGTTCTGCCAGCAGGGAGACGTAGCGCTGCAGGATGGGCTTGGGGATCAGCGACTCGAATACCAGCGAGTCCAGGCTGTTTTCTGCGAGCCCTGCATTTGAGAGACAGGAAATGATCGAAACCCCACAGAGAGGGGAGCTCTGTGCTTGCCCAACGGGGACTGCCACGACCTGAGGCCATCCCTTTGCTGGGCAGCACGTTCATCTGAGATCCCGACCACCCAGGTACATGGGACACTAAGAGCAAACTTCCACTCCCTGCTCATCAACACTGTGTGCTCTGGCCGTGGACCGGTGACTTTCCCAGGCTCACATCCAGGCCCTCCATCCTTGTCTGTCCTTCAGTCCTAAGGCTCTGGGCTCTGCTTGCGTGTCAGCCTTGCCATGCCGATGGGGTTTGCCCAGATCACACCCGAGTCTCCCACACCTGCCTGCAGCCTCGAGTTCTTTCCTCACCCTGTTACTCCTCCATGCCAGGTGCCACTGCTGCCCACACTCAGATGTAGCATGAAGGTAACAACGCTTTTATCTTTTAAATGAGCAAATGCAAGGTAGGACCATGTAACTTGGGGATGCAAACACTGGCAGACCTAGGCTGAAATGGTACCTACTGATGAGACTTCTGAGCCTTAGCAACATCAAGAGGAAACTCATCTTTCTGCTTTCCTACCTGAGGAGACTCCATTAATCAAGGCTGCTGGCTTTAAAAGAACTAGGTTCTTGATATCCCTCCCAGGAGAAGATCCATCCAAGGTTACCTGTCTACAACCTAAAGTAATTCTGTTAAACACTCACCTCAAGAAAGTCAGTATATATACATAAAAAATAAACTGAAGAGCATTCATTCTGTTTTAAAATTGCATCTTCCTTCCACATAATTATTTATTGCAGACAGACCCCTGTCATGCATTTATATGCTTGTTTCTAATTCTCCCCCAACTAAGAATGGGTTCCAGGATTGCAGTGGCTGTTCCTGGATGACCATGAAGGTTCCCAAATGCCTCACCTTCCAGGTACAGGCCTAAGTCTTTCCTAGCACTGAGCTCAGGATAGCCCAAGCTGGCTCAAACCTCAATGCAAAGGATGGAGCCCAAGGGTCTCCAGTCTAAATAACAACAGTGGAGAAAAACACACAAACACCTCTCTCTACATAGATGTTGCTGGTTGGGTCTTTTGCCATAAACCCCCCAGAGAGTGACTAATTTGCAGACAAGCTCACTTCAGAGCATGCCCAGTCACCCCACCCCTCTCCACACCACTAAAGAGAACCATCTGCAGCTTCAAGAACCTCTTTCAGCTCAAACGCTTGAGTGGTTTTTAGTGCCTTAAAGGCATAAGTTTCAAGCACTTATGAAAAACAGAAGAGTCAGGTATCACTTAACAATAAACCTGGGCTGATCCCTGGAGATGCTAAAACAACTTGATGTGCTGACAGCAGCAACAGGCCAGGCTCCGCGGTGGGGCGGCAGTCCCACCAGAGACAGATAATCTTGTCACTGTTTCTACAGAGATTTGGTATGGTCTCAGCAATGAGTCGTCCTTTTACGCCTCAGTGCTTGCAACGCTCACCTGTAAGTGGCAATGCACGCTCGCCAGCGGGGATGAAATGCAGTGCAAGCCCGTGATGTATAAGGCTTTCCTTAAAAGGCTCTTGGACTGGACAGTTGTTTTGGTGCCTGCTACCCCAGCCTCCTTCCCTTCATACTAGAGCTTTTCTTTCTTATGGGGCGCTCACTTCAGGTGGCTCAAGTGGGGCTGACCCAGCCCCTTCATCCACCAAAGGGATGGGCTAATGACAGACTAGGCTTGTGAGTCTCCCTGGTCACAGTGACTGATTCGCTAATGGGCATTTGACTCACGATGGGCCAGAATCACCCCTAAGAATTCTCCATCACAGTTTTCCAGAAAGACATTCTCTTTCTCTTAGGTTCCTAAACTAGAAAGATGAATCAGGGCTACCAGGGCCATTTCATGTGCAGAGAGCTTGAAAACTAAGCAAAGCTGAGGTGGGCTTGGACCTGAGGGCACTACTGGAAGACCTGGAGCCAGCTGTTTGAAGCATATTCCTGGATTTTCCAGGCACACGAGCCCATATGTTTCCTTTCTTGCTAAAGCTAGTTTTGTGTAGGTTTCTGTCACTTGCAGCCAAGGCCACCATCGTGGACCTTTACTTGCCAACAAGATAAGACGACGTGTGAGGTTTAAGCGGTACCTCACCACTCATCATAAGCAGAGCGAGATCTAGATTTCCGCTGATAAGGAATGTTCTGGTGCTTTTGAAAAACCTACCAATCAGGAAACAACTTGCCCAAAACAACCTTGAAATTGCACTATTAAACTTCAGTTAAGATCAGTGCCTCCAGGGAAGTAATAAACAGGAGAACCCAAAGGTTGCGCCTACTACTGGTGTTTATTACTCCACTCTTTAGATGGTTCATAAAATAAAGGAAAAAGGGGTTTTGCAGTCAACTACGTTTGCGTTAGCCTGGATTAAACAGCCTTCTGAACAGTGGGAGTTAGGACATTAAAGATCAGAGCCTTTAATGTAGCAGTACAGTCCTGTTACCCTGCCCCCCAAACCCAAATGGGGAGAAGGATGCTGTTTTCCAGACTTATTTGGCCACGAAACTTGCCCCCTCCCACAAAGTATTTTGTGAGCCTAGAGTTCCAGGGAACACACTTTGGCCTGGGGCTTAACATCTTTGGGTGATGAGGCCATCGGAAGCTCCGGCAGCATCATGTGTGGGCAAGAGCTTCAGCAGTTTCATCAGGTGCTCAGAGCGACTCCTCTAGCCCACGGCAAATCGTGGTTTCCCCATCTGTAGAATGGGACCACATCCAAGGCTTGCTGGCAAGAGTAAATCATTGGCACTGGTGGACCCCCATTTTAACAGGGTTATTAAGATTCCATCACCTCAGAGTCATGAGGATAATGGGACCTATTGTTATATAATTTCAGCAATAAACTGAAAGTATTTGTTTCCGATGGTGGTTGCAAAAGCTAAAGACGGTGCGATTTGCTTGGGTAAGAGTAATTGTGGCTGAAGGGGAAAGAAAAACAACAACCCACATCCATCTGCACAAACACAACTGTGGCTCCAGTGTCCTATGCCAAATCACAACATAAAAAGTTCAGTTCCTGAAAGCGCCAACCTCTGCCGGCGCGCAGTTACCTTTGACGGTCACGGAGATGGTGGTGTTCTCTCCGACCAGGTAGCCACAGGGCAGAAGCTCGGGGGTCCCGGACGTGTGGCTGCGCTTGACTTCTCCAATGCTGTAGCCGAGAACACTATCTGAATTCAGTCCTAGCTGACTCACTGGGTCGACGTGAATGATGTATTCCTGGAAAAAATAAAATAAAGACCCCATCGAAGATGTGGCTAAAAATCTGCCCATGACTCATGTTTCCATTGGGCGATTTATAATCATCTTCTCTTCTTTCTCAGCTGATGCCTGCGTTGAAATCAAGCTGTGGAAGGAGGGGGAAAGAGCTGACTTTCTATGGAGATGGCTTTCTACTATCACAGGCCTCTTAAAAAACAGATTTTTTGGTTAGTGGTGTATGTGTGTGGAGGGGATGAACCCTAGCAAGACTGTGACTGTTTAGTCTGCATCAGCCAAGCACAGAAACATTAGGCTGCTTTTCCTAAGTTCAGTAGAAGTCTTGAAGACTTCAGGGCCTGGGAATGGTGTTGGAAAATTCATGAAAAAGTAATTCTGAGAAGAAAGAGCTCTACAGCTCCTCCTTCTTGTGGCTCAGAGAAAAGACCATACTGATGACAAAAGGAGCAAGACCCAGGGCTGCTAGAAAAAAAGCAGCTCTTGATCTTTAAATAGGAAAATGTGTGCTTAATTTGGAAAGTGTTCCCTCTTAGGTGAGTGACCAAAAGGTTTTAGGTCAGTGAACATAGAATGAAGGTCCATGGGCTATGAGGTGGCCAGATGATGGCTGAAGTGGAAGCCTAATTATAGGCCTCTGCCTTAAATGGTCTCATTTCCTCACATGTGACACCTCACAGGCTCTTCTCAGCCCAAACTGTTGTCTTTCTAATCCAATATCCTGACTGCCCATCAGGAGAGAGAAGGTGTTGGCCTGGGCAGCAGGACTGCTCTGCCCTAAACCATGCACATTTCCGCTTAGGCCAGTCTACGTGGCCTGTGAAGATGATGAGTGATCTTTGGTCAAAGAACAGAACTCTCTCTGTGTGAAGCCACCTGAATCTAGATGCTAGAGTGTACTAGTTAAGTCAGGTTTTAAAGTCAGACTAACTCAACTAGACTAAGAGTCTAGTTTTAGATTCATGACCTTGGGCAAGTGACCCAACTCTAGCATCACTTTCTTCATCTTTTCTTGGGAAAATACTAAAACCTTCCACACAGGCCTGGAAATAAATTGAGGTAATGTAAGGAAAGAGCATGGTCTCTGGCACAAAAAACGTGGGCTATTAGTACTGCTCAGGAGAAACAATTAATGAATACTTACGGCTGTTGACCTAATTCAGGACAATACAAAAAAGTATACCAAAAGCTTCTTTCAAACCACCTTGTGTTTCAAGGTTCACCCTGGTAAACACCCTCTTCAATGATGTGGTTAGAATGAATACAAAAGTAACTATGCCAATGTCCTTGACACTGGCCAGTAACCAGATGTTAACGTCACTTGTAGCACGAACCACAGACGGACGTGTCAGCAAGGATGGCCAGTCGGATCAAATCCCTCCGAAATAAAGATTGGAAACCTGATGTCTCAGCCCCCGAGCACATCCTCCAAAGATGCAACAAGACATAATTCGAAGGTGAAGGGGAAATGTGGACATTAGCTGTTCACTATGAGAGGCTCAAGTAATTGCTCAAGTTTGGAGAAATGACTAACCACTGCCAAGGGCAGCCAGGAACCCACTGGCGCATCAGCAGTCTTTAGTTACCATCCCCCTTCTATCCCAGCAACATAAGGATATCGGAGAGAGGACAGGCCTGAGACATGGCCGGTGCAGGACACAAACCACCCTTCCCTCCCTCAGCCCAGACTCCCACTTCAGGTAGACTGCCACAGCCGTCTCCTTGAAACACTTACTTTGAACAGCCGTCTAACCACCCCATCGAGCACATCCCACTTCGTCTTGCCACTAACTCCAATGCAGCCAATAAGAAAGAGGTGAGGTCTGGAATCCTAAGGGTAAGGAAATGTATGCAGCTGAAAAACAAGTGCATCTTTTCTGACACAGTTTAGCAAGGACTCAGACTGTCTTAGAACTCCATGTTTGAGAGGGGAAAAAGTCCTATTTGCTTTCTTTTTTTTTTTAATAATTTTTTAAAAAAAATTTTCAGTTACAGTTGTCATTAGTTTCAGGTGTATAACATAGTGATTAGACATTTATATAACTTATGAAGTGATAACCCTGATAAATCTCCTATTTGTTTTAATAATAGATGTCACTTAGATTGAATATAAGAATATTAAATTTTTCGGGCTCTATTGCTAAAACAGTAATTTGTGGGCCAGGAAGTGAGGATATCCTCCCTGGAATCTAGAACCTTCTACTAAATGCATATCTTATACAGTACACAGATCATATCCCCTTGCCTGGAATGCTCTCCCTTCTCCTGTCATTTCTCCCTTTCAAAACCGTGCTTACAAACTCACCTCTTCCAGGAAGTTTTCAATGATTAACTCACCAGGCTCAGAGCTCACAATGCTTCGATGGTTCTGTGCAAACTTATAGAATGCTATATTTTGTACTTGTTTATTTTTAGGTATTCCTGTCTTATTTGTAAGTCAAGTTTGTCTCCTTGCTGGGTCTTAAACTCCAGAGTAGAATATGTTTTTATTTTTTCTTTTCTTCTTTTTTGTTTTTTAATAATGTTTATTGCTTTTCTTCTAGTTAAACTAAAATAAGCTTAATGCAGAAAACCAGCACCACTCTGGGAAGGTCACGAAAACTTTTTTTTTTTCATTTTTTTGCATCTCTTCCCACAAGGCTCAGCATAATGGGGACTTACTAATTACATGAATTAAAAAAAGCTAGGACATTTCATCCTTTTGGTTTTAAAAAAGATCTGACATGCTCATAAGGACAAACAACTAGGAGAGTGGTAGGGGGTGGGGAGGGTTGTTGTGTTTGGCAGCTAAGCAAAATCGGCAGAGAAAAGAGCACTAGTCTGGCAGTGAGGTGATCTGGCCCCACCACTTGCCTTGTAACCTTAAACAAGTGATGCTTGGATCTAAGGTTTCTGAGTTATAACATGGAGATAATGACATCTGGTCAACCAACTTCATCTGGCTTCTGCAAAATGATGCAGTTTTTAACAGTGACTAATAAACTTTTCTAAAATGTAAAATCTATCTGTCCATGTCAATGATCGCTAGAACAAAATGCATTCACAGGTAACACCTGCATTTATGATAACAGTGAATTTCCCCCTTGGTAATCCATCACTCTACTAGTTGAGCTCTGAAAGTGGAGCTCTTTGTTGGATTTTGCAGGGCCAGCCTTTGGCAAACTTTTGAGACGGAAGAGCCAATCCTGTCCCTCACAACAATTTAAAAATGATTCGAGAGTCATAAAACAAATGAAATCACCATTACGTGAATAATATCCTCTAAAAATTTTATAAATGAAACTATGATAGTTTTATTTTCATTTTCAATTTTACTTCAGAGCCACCTGTGGCTCATGGACTGCAGTTTGCCGAGTCCTGTTCTAGGCTAAAGTAATGTTAAAACCCCTGGCAGCTCTAAAATTCAGGGCCTATTCCCTTCAGTGAGACTAGAGAGCCAGCCACACAGTGGAAACCCAGAGAAAGACAAAACTGGCAGCACTTTGTTTTGGTGGGTATTGCAAGTTCCCCAGCTCTCAGAGACTACAATAGCATGTTAACTAGAATGCTAAAAAGTAACAAAAAACAGAAGGGGACTTGAAATAGTGACTCATGAAACGCTTTCCCCCCTTATTTGAGAGATGGTCATTCACAGCATCATTTCGATTCAATCAATGACTAAAAATCAACCTTGTCAACCCCCACCCCCACCCCCAAATAGTCCCTGCTGGGGGTGTGGCCTCCTTAGGCTCCGGAAGAGAACAGGAACCACTCAGAAAACTCAGGTTCCCCCGCCGTGGTGAGTCAGGACGTCTGTCCCACCAGCTTCACTTTTGGCCACCCGTGTGCTCCTTGGACTCGGCCACCTTCATCTCCCAGTGTCTCCTCCGTCGGCAGCCTGTGACAACTGGATAAAACTGGTGCTCCTGGTGAGCGTCTTTCTGTGCCTTCCATGCTAAACGTTTTTGTCTGCCTTTGAAGTGCTTTGCGAATATATTAAACTCAGAAAACCTATTGCGGGCCGATGTTAGTATTTAGCTAGTTGCGTAGAAGCACAATGTGGGACCATTTTTAGCACTCTATTAGACTTTTCAAACACAAGAGAAGGAAGGGCTGTTTGTTGGGGATTATGATTAGGTAAGGAAAGTGCTGGCATTTCCAAATCACCTGAGGCATTGAGGTGATCTGGTTTGAAGACGAAATCACTAAGCTAGGCAGTTCTACCTGGGGCAGGGACAGGCAGAGCAGGGAAAGGGATCCAACTAACCTCCTTCCACTTCATTTCCTCCTGAAAGCTGACAACTATCTTAACATGCCTGCCTCCTTCCTTCCGAGCCGAGCATTCACCAGTGTCATCCAGCAACATGTCTGCGAATGGAAAACATCAACAGCCTTAGGCACATGGGGACAGCAAAGCTGGCTTCCTGACACCCCCACTGCTTGTTGGCACAGCAGCAGGACAAACCAGGTGTCGGGGTGCAAGGGAAGTGGGGGAGGTAGGGGAAGGGGAAAGGGCAAAATGGAGAATGCAACCACAGAAACCAATGGTGGATCAACCAAGGAACCAGCGGGCTGACAATGTACCTTGCCAAATGGAAGTGCGAGGGAGAGACTGAACCAAAACAATAGCAACAGCAGCATCATGGATAAGAAATCAAAAGCGTCAGCCTTAATACGCTTACAAAGAAAATCTAAATCATGTTCGCTAATTACTGCGCCTGCCTGGAATCCAGCCTCAAGGCAGGAAGATCATAGGCCAAGCCATTGCCCCAAGGGGGCCCTGCTGCCACTGGGGCTTGTATGCAGCATACAGCTTGCAGCTCAGCCTCTTAAAATGGATCAAACAGAACTCAGCATGGTGGGCGAGGGGATCCAAGCTCATGACTTGGAGAACTTGGTGTGCTGGAGCGAAGCATGACAGCAGTCTTACTGCTGGGCTCATGTTGGTAGCAGACGCACACCCAGACACACACACACCCCAAGTACACACACACCTGTTGCCTCTCCATTTGATCTGTCAGTCTGCTTATCTAGGGGCTCTGGAGTAGAGACCGGAATGCCAGCTGCAGGCCCTGTCCTGCTCGCAGCCCGGTGCCACCACTCACCCAGACTGGTGGACTCCGTGAGGTTCAGGCTGTGCTGGGAGAGGCCCAGGGACTGCCTCGGGGAGGCAGACAGGGACACCTGCGAGGGCGCCCGGCTGCAGCCGCTGCCTTGAGACTCCGACTTCAGCCGGTCATTCTCAGCTTTCAGCTTCTCTATTTCACTCTGCGAAGGGGAAGAGAGAAGGCCATTTACTGTGTGGATATAATGCAAACAGCTTTTTCTGGAGGAAGGATGTGCGAGTCCCTTGCAGGGATCAAGTGGGTAGTTGAGCTGAGGCAGAGTAAGTCAAACTATCAGAGAGATTCAACAGTGTTTGCTGCTTATGCTGTAGACATGACACCTGTCTGGCTGGGGTGGGCCCCTCCATTCAGAGCTGGCCTTTGAAAAGTCCTCAGAAATGTTTCCCAGAGTCTGAGTCATAAGCAAAAAGGAATCTTATCTAAGAGGTGTGAGCAACTCTGGGTTTGACAGGTTCTTTACGGCAGGACTTCTCAGGGAGGTTAATGAGCTGCTGCTATGCATTGTGAATCTGAGAGGGGCACATAGGGGGCATTTCCCAAACGTATATGATCAAGGAAATTTCCCTTCACAGAGTTTCCCATGGAAGGAGTGCTCTGGGGAACCTCCTTCAGAAAATGCTGCTCTCCAGTGAGGGCCCATTTAGAACGCACAGGGGTCCTTCATTCTATGAATATGCATGAAGAATCTACTACTCGTTAAGCACTGGTGTGCTATATCTGGAGAAAGGGATGCAAAGAAAAATAGCTCAGAAGACTTAAATACCTTCAATCTATGGCAGGAGGTGAGAGGGGTCATAAGGACAAAGTTACAGGAATTCAGATGAAGGCACTAACTCTTCCAGCTGCAGGTCTGGGAAGGGCTTTGCAGAGGGAGAGGCATCAGGTGGAGCCTTGGGGGACGGGTCCCATTTGGGTGTGCAGAAGGATATCCCAGTGGGGGAACAATATGAAAGAGAAATTCCTGGGCCTGCAAAGGGAGCGGTGAGTGGCTCCCTCTGGCTGGTGACAAGAGTTGGGCACGTGGAGGTGGGTGGTTGGTGGATTAAGAGTGAAAGGGTCCTGTGAAGGCCTTGAAGGACAGCTGAGGGACAAGCAAGAGGCAACAGCAGGGCCACTGAAAGTTATGCACAAAGGAAGGAGGGGATGGTTACGCTCATACTTTCAATACTGAGCAATATGTGGGAGGGCCTGCAAAGAGAAGCCCGGGGGTCGGAGGGCTGCCACCAGGTTCCGATGCAGCCTCGGGCGCGGCGGCCTTGTGCTTCACCCACGCTACTGGGCGCTCACCTGCATCCTGTTCATGGCCTCCCGGAGTTGGTCCAGCTGATGTGCAGAGCTGAGGGCTTCTAGGCGGATGTCCGTCAGTTTCATCTCCTTGTCTCTCAGCTCATTTCGGAGCTGCATGACTGTCTCGGCTTCACTATCCATGCAATCTGAAATTCTAGGGAAAGAGGAATGTTACTGACGAAGGCAGCTCTGAGCTCGTCTCCTTTCACTCCTCCACCACCCACTGGCCCATGTCCATCATCGGGTTTATTCATCAGAAATCCTGTACAACCAGCTGCCCGGTGCTTCTTGGAGGTGACAATATCAAAGGCACCTGAAATGCACAGACTTCATTGCTTCTCTACACTCTTTCTTTGCAGAGCTCTGGCCATCAGAGTGGCTATAGTGGACCTTTCAGCAAAATTCCAACAATCTAGGTGGAGATAAACAGGAGCCAGCAAAAGGGAGTAGTAACCTTGGGGGTTTGAAACCTCCCCTTCAATGTGTACACAGCTGGGCCCCTATAATGATACCACAAGGCCCTTGAGATCTAAACCGACTCAGAGAAACAAGATCAACTGTCTGTTTTAAAGATTAGACACTCCAGGGTCAAAGAGCTGAGTGGTGAGTTTTATTTGCCAAAAAGGGAACGAAATCTAAAGATATGGATGGAAGGAGTTAGTCTGCTTCTGGCCACGTTCCCCTAAGTGTCTAGGGAACATTCTTTCATTCCCCCACCTCCCGCACTGCCTAAGAAGCTCACGGCAAGAAAACGAAACATGCCGGGTAGTTAGCGAGCAGAGAGGATGATGTGACATGGAAGCCAGAGCCAGTATGGCTAGTTGTCTTCCTTTCCCAGCTGCACAGGGGACTGTGGCACCCCGTTGAACTCCTTTTTCTTAAAGAGGTGGTCCTTCTAGGCTGGGTTTGCTCTTCAGATACCACAAGGTGGAAGATCATAAAAGTCAGGATGAATTGTAATGTTAGGAAAGATGGGTCTAGTAAAAACAAGTTCTGTTGATTTCAAAGACTGTAGGCTCTGGAGTGAGGGGTGATCCAAAATAGGAAGCTTTGGCTTTCTTGGACTGAAGACAAAAACGAACACAAACAACCCCCAGCCCAAGTTCATAAAGTTACAAAGCTGAAGCTGATTATCTCTGAAAGGCACGGCAAGCATGTGGTTGCTGGAGGAACAATCATGCGAGTCCGTTCTAGGAAACCCACGTAATGGATTTGGGGCCAAGCAAAACCTGACCTATAAAACTGGTTGCGGGTGTGGAAATGTTAATTGCCAAAAGAAAGCCATTTATAATGGTTAAAAACAAATATAACTGTATTTCGGGGACAGAAAGGGTAGAAGAAAAATGAACACCCAAATAGCCAAATCTTTTTGTTGCTATTTTCTTGACCTGTACTATTTTGATTTGAGAGATACAAAGAGAGTAAAACCATCTCTTGTTTTTTAAGGGGTGTCTGCAGTCAAGGAAGCTTCTCTGCTTCTAAATCTTCTGAAACCCCCAATGGACTCCTGAAAATGTTATAATTATTTCCACTTTATACCTATGAGAAACTCAGGCCCACAGATTTGGTACTAAGGGTTAGAGAGACAGAAATAACTTTAGAATTCAGATCACACCCCCACCCCCACCCCCGCCAGCTCTCTGTGCTTTGAATAGCCTGGGTTTGAAAGGTTTAACTATAGATACATGTTTTTTTGGGTTTGGGAGGTTGCAGGGGGAGCTTGCAAAATACTAGTTCTTTCTTGAGAGAGGACTATGGTTTCCTGGTTTGAATGGAGCATCAACTCTGAACTAAATTCCACTCTGACACTCCGGTCTTAGCCAAACCATGCCCTGTGCAGATCTCAAAGGTTCCGATACGCTGCAGAGGTTCACGCCGTGCCAGCCTGGTCTGGCTGCACTCCCCAGCAAGGCGCTTAGCTCCAGGACCTTTCCCCCACAAGCTTTCTCAGCAAGACAGGCAGTATTTCCTCAGCACCCACTTTGTTGAATATAGCACACAGGTTACTTTGCAAAGTTTGGCCAGTGACACTAGAGAGAGAAGCAAACCGAAAGGAAACAAACCTCTGTGTTGGGACTAACTGCACAAAGCCCTCCTGTGCGTCCTCCAAATCGGCCGGTTCTCAGAAACACACAACTAACTGCAAGGCCACATGGGAGGGATGTCCTATAGTACAGATGATGTTGAAAACAAGGTCTTCTGCAGCAGCCCCGATAAGTTAGTCCCTGTCCCTACTGTCCAAGGCAGAGCCTTCTCCTTTGGTTCCTTCCCACACTAGACTTCTATCTTGTTACCAATAATTTAGTTGCACGTTAACAGGTCATTCCCTACACTTGGTCGATATGCAATACATGCCTGTCCACTTCTTGGACCACTTCCGGAAGCAACCACATTTATCTTTTCTTACTCAGCCTCTAACACATATGGCTACATGCTCCCGGCATCTCATTCAGAAGGCAGAGCTGGTGGCACACCTAATTTTAAGTGCCTTGAGTATAGGAAACGCTGCCTTCCCATATCTCCATTCCTTTCGCCCACGAGGGCCTTTTCTGAGTCCCAACGCCTCGGCCTTTGATTTCGTCTTTGAACTCCCTGTCACACCTACATTTGCACATTCTTACAAACCCTTCAAGGCTGGAAAGAAGCGTTTGCTCTCTGCCCACCCTTTGGAAAAGGAGACCCAAAACAAACATCTCCAGTGTGCATGGATGCTGTGGAATGTCAGAAGGGAGTTGGGGAGCCACGAGTGTGCCCTGCCCAATCCCTGCGGGGAGAGTGGTTTGGAAGGAGAGTTCTCCTGTGGTCTCTGGGAATCCTGTATGGCTGAGTGTATCATCGCCTCCTTCACCTTACTTGGCCGCCCAGAGGTATTGGGCCCAGTTAGCACTCCTGCCTCCAAACAGTTGCTTTTATCTGCCCCTGGGCTTCCTCCCACCTCTCTGGTGGCTCTACTTTCTCTTCCTGAACCTCAAACATCAGCCACAGAGCTCAGTCCTTGGCCCCTCTGACCTTCCTCCATCTCCATTCAACCCCTTGGAGAAGCCTTCCAGTTTTCCAGCCTTCAATACCAGCTATGAGCCCACGTCTCCCAAATCTATATACCTCCACGAACTCTAGCCTGGTTTGCATCTCCATGGGAATGTCTCCTGGACGCCTCAAATGTAAGCACATCACCACGTGCTTTCAACTTTACTTCCATCCTAAATCCCTCCAGGACTCACCACTAGCATCAGTCTCTCATTCATTCCACCTAATATTTCAATGTCAGCAAAACCAACAGGGTACCTCCATGGAGCCTAGACTATAGATTTTGGGGTGGCGGTGGGGGACAAAGCAAAAATAACCAAGAAAAATCTGCATACTAGGTGATATTTGCAAAGGTAAAAATAAAATGGGGGAAAGTGGATGACAGGGCATGCTAGCTGGTGGCAGGGGTGTTGTCTTTGCAAGGTACAATTTCAAGGCCTTACTGATAAGGTAACACTGAGCAGACACCTGTAGGAAGTGATAAGGTAACATTGAGCAGACACCTGTAGGAAGTGAATATCTTGAGGGAAAGTGTACCAGGCAGAGGGCACAGAAAGGACAAAGGCTAGAGGTGAGGAGTGTGACTGGAGTGTTCAAAGAAGAGGGAGTGGCCTGGATGTTGGGGAGTGTGCTGCCAGCCTCTTACGTGATCTCCTTCCTCCATGCCTGCCCTATATATTCCTTATTCACAAAACAGAGACTGATCTTGGTGAAACACTATTTCAGATGACCTTACATTCTTACTTAAAACTCTCCAACATCTACCCATCACATATGACATCAGATGCAAATTCACTTTGACTTCCAAGCCTCACACATTCTTGGCCCCACCTATCTCCGTGGCCTTGTTTCCCGCTTGCTCATCATGTAGGAGCCATGCTGGCCAGGCCCCTCTTTTTCAGACACACCAGGACTGTTTCCACCATAGGTTCCTTGTGCTACTTATTTCTTGGGTCAGGAATGCTGCCCTGCTCTGGAGTGGCAGAGGCTGCCACGTGTTCACCACAGCCCATTATTCCCTTTCCCTCCTAGGCACCCTGATTTCACCTCTTCCCATGGAGGTGGTACGGCCCTGAGTCCTGCTCAGTGGACTGTGGGCAGAGGCCCAAAATACCCTCCTGCGGGATCCTCTGCACTCTCTCCCCTCCCCGACCTGCTGGCTGCACAGAGACCACCCAGCCGAGGACTCCAGTCCTGTGGGATGGCCGGCTCACAAGGCGGAAGAAGACCTGGTGCCTGCATCACCTCACGGCAGGCCACCTGCTGAAGAGGAGGATCTGCATTATGTTGGAGACAACTAAACAGTCATATGGACAGCTCCTGAGTTCTGGGGCTGAGCTTGTTACAGCTCCCGGTGTGACTGACCAAACTAACCAGTGATTCTTCCTGTCATGCAGACATCAGCTGACATGTCACCTCCTCAGCAGGGCCTTGCCGGGCCACCCTGTCTAATGATGCTGCCATGGTACTCTGTATCCCAACACACTATATCCTTTCCCAGCATTAACCCTTAACACTACCTGGTTTTCTAGTTTATTCAGATTGATTTAATGTCTGTCTCTCCTCCTGTTATATAGGATCTACCAGAGTAGGGACTTCATTTGTCTTGTACATTGATGTAACTAGAGCCAAGCATGGTGTCTGGCACAGAGAAGCTCGGAACTGGAATGAGCTATCTTGTGTCCTGGCCGCACTGGTCCCTATCCCCAGAGATGCGAATCTGGTTACCGTCCACTTTGGCCTCTGCAGAACATCTGGAGTAGTGCCCTGCTCACACATGATGTATATATAAAGTGTAAATCAATACATTAAGAAGGACTGAGGAGTTCCTTTTCTCCTGACCAGGAAACAACTGAAGTGGGATACTGTGGCATGATGGCATGTGGGGCAGTCATAGGTCACTTGTCCTTTACCACGCTGGCACCCTGCAGGTCAGATAGGACTCGTGCTTGCCACCATTGGTCTAATCCTTCACACAGGAATAAAGGAGCCTGAGTGAGGCACTGAAGTCCATTTGTCAGTGTGTCTCTTCCTTCCCCTGCTCAGTTTTACCCTCTCCCATAAGGGAAGTGCATGCCTCTGAGGCCACCCTCTCCCCAGATGTTCCCCAGGAGAAGAGGAGCTAGTAATATAACTAAAATGAAGACCCCAACAGGTCTTTGCATCACTGGTGGGTGGGGTTGCTGAAAAGGTGGGACCCTATGCTGTTTTCTCTTCCACTGCCTGTGTTCCACGTGGTCTGGGCAGTTGGTGCGCTACAAAGACCTGGCCAATCTTCTCACCCACATTTCCTGCACCCACTGGATAAGCTGGGCTTGGGACACTTAGGCAGCAACTACCTTCAGCAAGATGGCTGGCTGGGTATGGGGACTCAGGGTGGCTTCTGAGAATGAAGGGGGACAGAACAGGAAGAAGGATGCCCTTCATGCATGGTGCTAACTTGGCCCTCCCAAGAATCCAGAGAAGCAGATGTATCCCACTTTCGCCAATGACGAAACTGAGCTGTCTACAACCGCCCCACTCCCTTGTCTCAGCCTAGTTCAGTGGCCATTCAGACCCCAGTCACACTGGGCCTCTTCTCCCAGTCACTGTCTCTTCTTGCAAATAACTGTCCTTGCAGACCACCTGAGCCCCAGTTCTTCCTTCACTCCTGGCCCGGTCTCTAATGGAAGTCAGCCATATAGGGTAGGGACAACCTTTCTCACCACCGTGGGGAGCCAGCTGTGCCACCTTCTGGGCTGACACCTGGGTCTCCACCTGTCCGTCCCTAGCCTTTCTTGACCTGCTCTTGCCCTTAGAGTCTGGGCCTTATGTTTTCAGATGGGGCACAGGATGATTTTAGATGGAGCAATAATCAGTGGGTGGTAAGTGGAAATCATGGCAGGCTGCCTGGGCAAGAGCAGGTGACTCTTCCCTCCTATGTAACTAGTCACAAAGGGGTCCACACCTAAATCAATGCCAAGTAAGCAAACACGTGTCTCATTTAACAGAATCACTTGTGTTCCCGAAGAGCTCTATAAAAATGGACTCGTTTTACATTTATCGGGGGAGTTCAGGGTGGTGAATCATTTTACAAAATATAGGCCCTTTGGTAAAGAGAATTATCATCAAATCTCTCCATTTTTTTAAACTGCCAATTTCTGACTTGATACTTCTACTTTCTGACCTCAGAGAGTCAACACCAAACTTTGATCAAAGAAGAAAAGTATAATCACTCTAAGCCTTGTCACCCAAATGAATCAGAATTTCAGCAAAAATTGCCAACACTTCTAACACCACTTCCTCCCCCTCACAGCAAGATGGGTGTAGCTCTTTCATATCCATTGATTGTGTTCCATCCTTAGGATGGGATAAAAAGACAGCCACTATCCCAATTTAACATAGAAATGGAAACAGAGAAGCTAAGCAACTTGCCCAAGGCCAGCTAGCTAATTATCCAGACTCCCCAGAACAAAAATCTAAGTTTCCTTTCTTTTTAAGCCTCCCCAGTCCGAAAGCACTGAAAGAACATGCACAGTGCTATGAAAGCAAGACATAAAGGATCCCACGGGGCAGGTATATCCTAACAGGACACCCAGCCATTCCAATCTGCAAGGGTGCCTCGAGGCCAAAGACATCATCTGACCAGGGTGACCACAATGGACAGACTTACAGCGAGTTGGAGTGCGAGTTCCTCAGCAGTGGGCCCGAACCCGTGGAACCGTTGTGTGGTAACTTTGGTGAGGAAGGCAGAGAAGAATCGGTCATCTCCTCAATGTCTGAATGAGAGGACGCTGACTTGGGGGACTTCTTCTTCCCGAAAGCTTGCTTGAAGGAGCTGCGTAACTGAATAGACAAGACCATCAGCCTGGCAGGGGCTGCAAACAACGCTTAGGCCTTGGCAAAACAGAGACATGCAGACAAAAGAGCAATTAATTCTCCCATGTCTTCCTCCCACCAATGAAAAAGGTTCCCAACAGCTCTCTCCAATCAGTGTATTAAGGGAAGAAGAGTTATCTGGTGTGGACAGCTCAAAGGGCTAGACCTGTGGGTAACATTCCGTGCCTACGCTTGGTTCAAGACTAGATGCCAACAGCAAGACAGAGCCTGGCTCAGCAGATGGATATCGGGAGGATGAGGTTACACAGCAACAAAGCAGGATGCTCAGACATGGTGACGGACACGGATGACGTTAGTCATATCAATGGATGGGTTAGCTTGGTATCTGATATTAGCAGTCAGTCTTGCTTACCTCATTGACCTGCCAGAGAAAACGCAAGCAAAAATGGGGGAGGGGAAGGAAAAAAGACAATTTTTAACAGAGAAAGCCAGTGACAGGGAAAGCTTTGGACTTTTCAGACACGACGTAGCTAATAATAAACACCACACACAGAGGAGGCTTCCTGTAGGATCATGAATCTTTCAAAGCACAAGGGGCATCTACCTCCATTGTGAAAGGAAAGGAGTAGCGAGTCTGGAAGTCCTCCTGTCTGAGTTCTTCTAGCTTCTCTGTCTGGTTGAAATGGCTGCCCCCACCATCCTTATGCTGCTCACCTTTTGTCTCTATGCCTAATTTTTTTTTTTTTTAATTTTGCATGTCTTTTTTTCTCAGCAAGGGTAGCTTCACTGATGCACTGGTCCCAACATGGCTGTATAGCTCTTAAGATATATGTACTTAGAAATTCCTGCCGTTCTTCTACATATAAAGATAATACCATAAGCAGGGAATTAGCTACCTCACTTGCTCCTCAAAAAATGGATAGTGTAAAGAAATTTATTAACCAGATTGGGAAAAAGGACCTGGTATATCACAAATTCCCTAAATCATGAGATGATCTGAAAATTCTAATGAGAACATAAAGAATTCAAGGGCAATGTCTTCTCTTGAAAGTCATGGTAAGTATATAGGTCAAAATATAAAGTATACATCTTGAAAAAAGGTCTTTAGAAAGTAATTTCCTTTTCCTAAAGTCTTTTTTCCTTCTGAAAACACTCTGGTGGTTTTCTTAGCCATTGAGAAATTCAGAAAATGGGCATTCTGAAATAATTAATGGTGTTTTTCTCCCATTAACATTTCATCCATATCAAACTCCATGTCCAGCTGTGGGTGAATCTAGATCCCACTTCTCTCTCATTTCCTACTTCTGATCATATATTCAGGGAGTAGTCATAGAAACAGAAGGATTTGGTACACAAGCCAGCAACCTAAATCCTTGCTTCTACCACTGGTAAAATGCCAGGTAGAAGAGATTACAAAGTGTAGATAGAATTACACTTTGGGATTATCTGAGGATGCCAATTATCTATCCTCCCCAATTGCAATGATAATCAAGGGTTGTCTTAAAGAAAAATAAATAACTTGTATTTCTTGAAGACAATGGATAATCATGATTTTTCATAGAATATAACTCTTACCACTTTGATAATCCAATCAGGTCATATTTATCAATAGTGTATTAGGAACAGCAACATGAGTTAATTCTATTTGTTTAAGTCATAGCAAATGAGTTGATTAAAAGCCATTAGTAACTTAAAGAAAAAAATTTAATCATAACAATGAGAGGATCACACTGAACTGTCCTCATTGATGACCTCCATTGCAAGTCATCAATAACCAAAATTACTAAATCCTCAACTCCTTTGTCACTAGACCTCGCCACCCATCCAAGATAACATAAAATGAGTGAGAAATGTATGGAATGAATGAGGACATCAAAGCCACTACGAAAACATGATGCTGTCAACATTGATAAATGGGGCCCTTTGAGGACTGGCCAACTTCAGATCAACTTGGGCTATCGCTGCCCTGGAGACAAGGAGCGTCAACTGTCAATCAGGACTTCAGCAGCAGAATTCAAGATCAGGTGGGGAGAGCAGAGTGGAATTTCCCCAGGAGAAAGGGGAAAACCGTTCAAGGTGCCACTGTATAGAAAGTCAAGGAGCTCACTGGGATTATGGAAACACTGAGAAACACTGCACTGGAGGCTGTTTCTATTAAACTTATTCACTAACTGCTAATCAATAGTATGAAACTTTCATTTACAGAACATGGTCAAAAGTTTTTCAGAGATGGGTGGTTTAAAGCTATCATAGGCAATTGTGTAAACAGATAAGGATTATGGTTAACGATGGGATAATTAGTGATACACACTCCAAAAAGTGCTTTGGAACTCAGAAGAAATCACTTAAGAGTAACTGCTCTTGTAGCTGGCCAGCACATGATGAGGAAGAAATGACACACATGAAATGAAAGATGCGGACTTCACATCAAGTCTCATGAAACAGAAAAACCACGAGGTGGTGCTTACTTCATAAATCCTAGTGTTTGGCTGAGCACAACACTGATTTGAATAGAAACCTACCCACAAGTCACTTCTTTGGACCTACTCCCAAAGGTCTACGTTCTGCAGTGAAGAGCTAGCCTGGGCTTCGGCTAGGGGGACACTAGTTCTGATGAGACTGACTCAGTCAGTACCCACGAGAGTCTTTGGATGTACACTCACCCAATTCTTTCTCTTCTTTTTCTTTGAATCGCTCTCTATGTTGCTGCCCACGCTGGAGTGGCTGGTGGCGCTGTTGATGCTGGAGACGCTGTCAGAGGAGTGCTGTCTGCGGATGCGGAGGTCTGCAGACTGGGAGGTGCCGTTTCCTGGGGATCGAGGTGGGCAATCAGCAGCTGCTGCCTTGACCCCTTTCCTTTGTCCCAGGGAAGACCTCTATACCTAAATCCACAAACCCAAGGCCTACCAGGTGTCTCCCTGTAGACATCACTTTCGGTTCCGCAGGGCTAGTTTTAAGGTTCTTGAGCAGGTGGATGCCATACACTGATTTATCAATTAAATGAGGTGTGTGTGTGTCTCTCTCTCTCACCACTTTACATAACAGAAGTCACAGGAGGCTTAGATTTCCCCCACACCAGCTCTCTTAAACCTTAGGTAGACGTTACAATGTGTTTTAGAATTGCACAAGTTAGCTATGTTTTTAGCGCCTCTCTCCGCTGTTCTCTGGGCTCCTGCTCCAGGAGCCTTCTTTAATCCCCTTGGAAACACCAAGCCTCACATGTGCTTTTTCCCTCTTCCTGGAATGCTTTTGTCCCTCCACTCTACCTGGCCAGCTCTTGCAATCTTCCCATCTCAACTCTATCATCACTTTTTCAGGAGGCCTGATATCTGAAGTAACCATGGTATCAGAAATAACACCACCAGAAATGGCAGTGATTCCAAAATAAAGCTTGCAGACAGCTTTCCTTATGAGCACAGAACTACACTGTAGTTTCAGAGCACTGCCTTCAGAGCTGGACAGACTTGGGTTCTAGTCCCACTTCTGCTTTTCACAACTCTGTGACCTCAGGAAGTGACTGTCGCTTCTGTAACTCAGTGTTCCCATTAGTATAATGTGGAGAGGACTAGTATTGCACTCATAAGGTTTTTGTGGAAAGAAAACGAGATAATTTAATCATTAAAACACTGAGCACAGCGCTTAGAACACAGGAAGTGGTCCATAAGTGCTATCTATCACTATGGCTTCTATTATTACTGGTAATATCATCGTTGCAGGAGGTAACGTCCTCACGTCCACTAACCCCTTTCCCCCACAAAGTAAGAGACACAAGGACAAAGCAATTTACTCAGAAATATTTTCCTGGACAAATAAAGAGATACACTCATCATTCAGGCTGTTCCACGTCAATATGTAACTATCAAAGCATTAGTGGAGCTAAGGGCTATGAAATACTTGGGCACTTTGCCGTAGAAATATATTTTCTTCCATTTTTGAGGTACATCAGAGAAGAGGATGAGATGGAAGTCTGTCTTCCTAGAGTCTAGAAGTACCTGGACGAAGTATGTACCTTCCAGGACCTGTCCGAATGATATGGACTCCCCCCATGCTCTGGCAGAGAGGTTGCATCATTCATTGCTAGGGGAGGGCTCCTAAGGGCAGGCAGGGAGTGAGCGTGAAGGCTGCTTCTCTTCCTTTTACCTTTGCAGTTGAGCTCCGGGGTGTTAATTACTCCATTAATGGCAGCCTGAGCGGCTGCATTCTGTTTCTTTAGCAACTCAATGGTTTTTCTTAACTCATTCAGTTCCGAATCCTGAGGAATAACAACAAAAATACTGGTCATCCTAAAATAGTTCTGTTCAGAATTCAACTGAAGTGCAACTTAACTTCAACAGAAGAGAGTAGGGAATAAAGGAGCCCCACCAAGCCTTTGTCTCAAACATGAAGTTGGGTCAGTTTTCAATGGGGATTCATGAGCATATGAGAACATCAGGAACAGGACTAAGAGCTTTGTCACTGATGCAGTTACCATCTCTCCATGTTGGTGGGATTTTCACCTCAACAGACCTAGTCTTTCGACTCAATTCCAATAGTTCAAGAAATACACTAAAATCTATTCAAGTTTCTGGAATGAAAGAGAATACTATTTTAGGTTAACTCTGAGCAGGGTGGAAAAAGGCATCTTTCTGCTTTACCTTCTGCTCAGCCGTCATGGTCAAACTTTGGAGCCTGATTGTCATGTTTCCAAGGCTCTGTTCAAAGGCTGCGACAAGGTGAGCCTGGAGGGGAAAGACACAGCCTCAGTTACATTACCTGGCAAGAGTGCCTAAAGGGCGCTGGGTCTTAAAGACTGAAATCCTCACAGAGCCTTATGAGTTAACCCCTGTCTAATTCTTTAGCCTCTTGAGCACCCCTGCCCAGCACTCTCTGAGATCCAGTTACTATTCTGACTTTTCAGGTCCTCAAACACCCCGTGCTTTTTCCTACCGAGGGCTTTTATACATGCTTTCCTGTCTGCCTGGACCACTCTTCCCCCAGATGCCTCTGTGTCTAACTGATTTTTGCATAGCCTTCTCAAGAGAATCTCAGCTCATGCCTTCATCACACCTCTGGCCTGGACTGGTTCCCTCATATTTCCTCTTGAAAGGACACTGGACTGCTGGTACGTGCTTTGTGATATCACGGTAAAAAATACATGTGCTCTTGTGATTGCTGATTCATGTCTGTCTCTACTACACAGCAGGATGACCTTTTGTTCATCAAACATCAAGCTCACAGTAGAGCCTCATATTGAGCATGTTTGTAGAATGAATGAACAAAGTGGTTGGCGTATTTTGCTTGTTCTAATCCTGGTTAATAAAAAGCCACTGAAAGGCCCATCTGCTACCTCTTTAGAGAACTCCTCCCCTGCTCCCCCAGGGAGTTATGACTTTCCCCTGAGCTCCTCTGCACTTTTATATACCTCTGTTAGAACACGGCATCAGATGCACCGTTATTTTCTATATTACTAAGACATTTTTTAAAATGCTGCCAATTATAACTAAAATATGCATCCAATTTTCAAAGGTGTTAAAATGTATATCTTAGAATTGAGAAATGTACATCTCAGAATTGAGAAAAGACATTTTTTATAATGCTTCCAATTATAACTAAAATATGCATCCAATTCTCAAAGGTGTTAAAATGTATATCTGAGAATTGAGAAATGTGATGTTTTCCTGTGTGCCCCTTTCTCTGCAGCCTCTTCAAGGGCAAGATGCCACTTAGTGTTCTAACATTAAGCCTTCTTTCTTCATCCACAGAACAGTAGGAGATATATTGGTTGGTGGACTGAGGATCCTGGTAACATTGCTAAAATCAAGAATAGAGAATGGACAAGTCATCTAATCCTATCAGCCTCTGTTTCTTCATCTATAAAATGGAAGCCATAGTTATTTTCCTCGCAGGGTTCTTGGGAGCATTCAATGAAACTATACACGTGAAAATGGCCTATAAACTTTAAAGGATTACGAAACACAGGAATGAATGGACACTGTGGGGAAAGGAAGCCATTTGGGAATGAGAAAGTGACAGGAGTAGGGAGATCAAGAAAGGGCTCTAGGAGACGCGTGGGTAGAAACACAGAGGGCTACAGGAGGAATGAGAAGGACCAGCAGGATACCTGAGAGTCTTGGGAGCACTGCGATTTGATCATGCTGGAAAATTCTAGAGGGAAAGACGGCTAATGTACATGGTGAAGACTAAAATCTGGAAAACAACTGGGTGGAGGAGGAGCCCTTGGCCTGGGCTGTGTGGAGGGTCAGTGGACACTGGAATTTAAGGAGGAGAGATTTGAGGAGAGTCAGGCCTGTCACTCAGCTTCAAACAGGGCCAGTTGAGGATAAGACACCTCTAGGATCAACTGTTGAGTCTTTTTTCCAGCAGCCATAGGAGCTGGCAGGGAGCAGGACCATTTGTAACAGAAATGTTAAGTGGACTAGCCCATTTCTTTCTGATTGCACACCCGCTCTCTCTCTTAAAAACTGAGAAAATGCCTTTGCATTTTAAAATAGATCTGCCCTGGAGAATGTGGCAAAACCAAAGCCAATTTAATTCAAGACAGTCACACAGTAGATGAAGGAAGTGGGCCCCGATATGGATGTAGAAAAGAATGACGGCTAACCTTGCATTTCAAAGGAAGGACAAGGTCAAATTTAAATGATTGAATTACTATTTATTTCAATTCTTTGTTTGATTGCCACCAATGATTCTCTTTGTGGGTATTCATATTTTCTATTCAATTAATAACAGAAACAAAAACCTGACCCCATGAAGCCTGCTAGTGAGAAAGTATTTTTGCAAGCTCAAGGAGAAACCGCATTTGTTCCGAAGAACCCGAAGGTAAAATTTAGCTGTAGAGCGAAAGGACTGATTTTTGTGTCGTGAGTTCAACTATGAAAATAATGGTCTGAAGCTGGTGCGAGCCTGGTTCAGAGCCACTCCAACAGCCCTCTCTCTCATCAAGCACTATTCTCACATTCCCAGGAAAAACAAACACAAGTGGTATAAAAACACCCAGAGAAGGTGGCTTTGAGTAGTTTGTCCTAGAAAAACAAACACAGCTTGGCTTGTGGGAAACATGGCAGACAATAAAACGCGTTAGCATTGCTGGTGGTGTGGGGTAAGACTAAATATTTACTTTAAAACAATACTGGATTCAATGGCTTCTGTGAGGAGCAAACACACTTTAGAGTAATAGTAATGCAAGGGAATCTCCCTCTGATAGACAGCAGGGTTCCACATGGTCCAATGTAAGGTCCTGAAGAGCACAAGGTCATTAGAAGAACAAATCCAAGTTCATTATAGGTTAATTAATCACTTTCTTTTTTCTTAGTAAGGGACAATTGACAGCTGTAATTCTTAGCTAGGGGAGTAGACTCGAATCACTTAGGAGGGGGGCTTCTATCAAACCTCACATTTGGATTATACGCAGGAGATCTGGCTTATGGGGTCTGGGGTTGGTACTGGACTCAAATGGTTCCCCAGATAAAAGTCCACCCACAGAAGAATACCTCTGCTGTTTTTCTGAATGGGATCTAAGTCTCACAATTCAGATCTCTCATAAATTTCTGATGTCCTTTTAATATCATCACTGATTGTCTAAGAGGTAAAGAACATAAAGAAGGATTGCAAAATAAACAGTGGCCTCAGATGTTAGGGTTTTGAAAAACTTCTGAGATTCCCAGACATGTGAGAGAGCTCTGGAGAATGAACACTAGTGAGGGCAGTCGCCAGTCACTGGGCTTGTAACCGAGGCCCAGCACTGCGCTAGGCACTACCTGGAGTAGACTCAGGCTCCTGCCAGGAATTGCCTGCGCAAAAACTCCAGGTAAATGTCATTTTGGAGTTCACTCAGCCTCCTGGTCCAAGGAAAATAACACTTTGAAGTTGCTTTTCATTTTAACAGCATGCTATGAGGTCACACAGGTTGCTTTCTGATATGCTTGCACACACGCACTTGTCTCAGGCTGGGTGTGCACTCTGGGGCAGAAAAGCCTTGCATCTCAGCACCTTCCAAACCTCAGGCTCTGCCTTCTGAGCTTCATCCCTGCAGCAGGATCCCGGTATACACTGGTCTGATGGGGTAGGGGATTTCTGCCTCGACTCTGAGCCTTCTAGTCCTATAACCTCACCACAGTCAGAAAGCTTTCTATGAGCAAATCTGACCACCTCACTGCTCTGCTTAAAACACTGCTGGGGCTCCACTCACTTCAGGAGGAAGCCCAGACTTACAGCTGAGCGCTTCTGTGATGTGTCCTGACCCTCACATTTCTTTGATGCCTCCTTCCTCCCCACTTCTTTCTCCCTTCCACCTTCCTCTGCCCCACATCCAAGCCATTGATTCTAATTAAAATGAGCTGCTTATCGTCTCCAAATGCACCAAGATTTTTCACCTCTGGCTTTTGCACAAATTATGCTTTTTGTTTGGAATTCTGTCCTCCCCATGCATCCTCCCGTACACAGCATCCACCAGGTGTCACCTCCCTCAGGGAGCCTTTCCTGACCTCCCCCCACCCCACCGAGACTGAATATATATATATATATATATATATATATATATATATATATATATATATATATATATATTCCCACAACCTTCTCCTTTTATCTCTATCATAACAGTTATGATGTTATAGCAAAATTGTTTTGTCTCTCTGCTGTATCAGAGAAAGCACACAAAGATGTAAGTGACTGTGCCTGATTTGCTCTTGAACCCAAAGTGCCTGGGGCACAGTTGGCACGTAAACAGTTGTTGAATTGAATGCCGGTTGGCAGTGTCTACTGTACACGTAATTGTGTGTATTATGATTACAGAGTAGTCAGCTATTTACCGTGGAGCCTTAGATTTATTTTTCCCCCCCTTAGATGAAAATTTTCAGAAAGAGGAAGGGAAGGAAATGAACATGTTTGAGTACTTAATATATTCCAGATACTGATCACATGACAACCCTGAAGGGTATTCTCATCGCCCATTGTACAGATGAGCAAAAACAAGCTCAGAGGTTAAAGAACTGGCCCAAAGCACAGAGCCTATAAGTGTCAGAGCTGACATTCACACCCATGAAGCTGAAGCCTGTGTCCTATTTATTGCACTGCACTGCTTCCACAGTACTCAGAGGCAGGAGGACAGGACGTAATTAATGCTCAGAAGGTGGTGGTGGCTGCCTCCCCTCCCGATGGCTACCGCTCTGTAGCTGTACTCACATTTGCTGTCAGCTGGGTGGTCAAAGCTGAAACCTTTTCCTGGGAGGCATCCAGCTCCCGACGCAGTTTGCGAATCTAAAGGTGACAAGGGAGAGTTACTCGCTCTGCCATCTATTTCCAAGCTAAGCTTGGTAAAACAACTGATGATAGTGAAAGAGGAAACCCAACCAGCAGGCTGTTCCTTACCTCTGACTGGCACTTTTCTTCTGGCTGTAAAGAAAACACAGGGAAATTAGAGCACTTCAAGAACAAAGAACCGTGCTGCCCAGCCTGCAGGGAACACCGTATTTGGAAACTGACAACAGGCTGGAAAATTTATTAGTTTCCTTCCTGGTGTATTTTTCTGGGTATACTGGTTCAATCAATTTGATAATCAGAAAGATCAAACAGAAACAGCATATTATTTTATGAAGTTGGGAAGAAATGAGAACAATACTCCCAATACTTTGGTTGTGAGGAGCCCCCTTTGCCCATGTGAATATGTTCACAGGGTCAGGGGTTCAGGAGAAGGTGTGGTGAGAAGGGGATAAGCCAGGACAGGCTGGCCAGAGTTAGCTAATAAACATACAGCTTACCCAGTAAAATTAGAATTTTTTTTTTAGTTAAGGTATGTCCTGTGGAATAGTGGGGACATACTTAGACTAAAAAAATGGTTGTTCATCTGAATTTCAAATTTAACTAGGTGTTCTGTAGTTTCTCCAACAACCCTACCTGGGGGCAGGGAGAACTCCTCTAGGTTACTTCTGCCCCCATTTGTCCTCCCTCTCTTCTTTCTATGGCACTATAGCAGGAACAGCAGAGCAAGAAGATTCCCCAAATGAGGGATGATGGAAGCCCCTATCAGCCAGCCTGGTAACATCCCAGATTATAAGGATAAATGTGACCTTCACCTTCCTACTGCCCTACCTCAAGTCCCCCAGTTACCTGTGAAGCCTGTGGGCCCTCTTACTGGCAAAACCTTCCATGCCAGGCCCCATGTCCATCGTGACACAGCTATCTGCCAGTGGGAGACAACATGACAACCTCTTTCCTCCCATAGGGGGAACCACATGGATTGAGGGAACTTGCTACAAGGGGAACCTATCTTTGCTCCTCAGGTTCCCAAGGGGGACCATAAAAGAAGACCTCCTACCCCTTCCTGAAAATGTTGGAAGTATTCTTGCCCTACTTTCCACCCCACCATTCATGCATCCCCAGGGTGGAGCAGTGACTTGCAAGCCAGGAAGATGAGTGAAAATCAGTAAGGACCCTATTTTGTCCTTGAGTCCTCCATGTGTGTCCTAATCCAATTTTACTAGTGATAAACGCAGGATTTCTTAAAATCAGCGTCTGACTCTGGTGTCTATTTCTCTACTCAGAATGCAAAGGGGTAGGATTCTTTATAGACTCTGAAGACCCCACATCCGTCATCTGGGGCAGGTTCCTGTCTGATCACCTTTCACTCTCCACTCCCCACTATCCTCACTCCTGATCCTGCCCAAGAGCCCCCTCCCTCCAGGCTGGCTCCTAACAATAACATCTAATTTTTAGGTACACCTAGGTCCTAGGCCAAATCATTTAATCTCGTAGTAACTCTATAAATTAGGTTTGTTTGTATTCCTTCTGAGGCTCAGAGAGGTTAGCTTTCTTGCCTAAGTCACACAGCTGGACAATCTCCTTTTCTCAGAAACATTTCCAGGAGATGGTTTGGATATGTCCTCAGGGCCCACTCTTGCCTCCCAGATAATATTCGTCCATCCCTCTTTTGTCTGTCTGTACGTCCGTCTGTCCATCTGTCCATCCATCCATCCATCCCTACCACTGCCACCACCTATCAAACATTTATTAATTTCTTACATGTGCCAGGCACTGTTTAAGAACCTGCAAGTCCCTCATCTCATGTTACTTACGTTCTGGTCAATCATAACGAACATGTATTGAATAGTGCCACATGCCAGCAATTGCTCCAAGCAATTTATATTCATTATTCATTTAATCCTCACAACAACCCTTTGAGGAGGTACTAATACTGTCACTTTCTGTTTTGCAGATGAGGAAAATGAGGCACAGAGAGGGTAAGTAATTTACCCATGGTCACGGCTGGTAAGTGGAGCTGGGATCGGATCCAAGGTAGTCTGGCTGCAGAGCCTATGATCTTAACCAGAACATTCTCCTGCTCTTTTAGTATAGCTATTCTCATGGAGGCTTTCCAGAAACAAGGCCTCATCCTCTGAGTCTGATCCAAAGAGGAAAAGTTAATGGTGAGAATGTCAGAGTTATCTAACATTTTGGTAGGCTGTGGAGGCCGGATAGCAGGCTGAACCATCCATATAGAACCAGTCCTACTTCTAAACACTTCTATCAACAGGCCTAACACTCCTTCCCATGTCTCTGCCACCATCTGTCACTGTTCCCACCTGTCTATGTGTTGGGCCCCTCTTCTCAACAGCAACCGGGAGGAATCCTGTGTTTTGCACCTTGCCCGCAGCTGCTGCTGCTCTTCTGTACCTCTGGGAACTCTAAGTAAAGAAGCTATAGGCCTCCCTCCATATAGCAGTTTCCCTGGGAACTCCACTGCTGCTCCCTAACCAACCAAGGAAGCGAGTCTGATGCCCGGCGTGGTCTCTTAGGCTTTCCCTACTCCATGTAGAGAGGTGGGCCGTGACTTCTCCACAACAGTTGTTTAGCATCACGTTGCTTGCCTTTGTAATTAAAATTACAGGCACATTTCAGGCAGAACGAGCATTCTTGAATACCCAAGAATTATAGAGATTTCAGGGGAAAAACCCTATTATCATCCAATAACAGCCTATAAAACACTCAGCTATTAAACAGACTCTTTGGTCTGGGTTGGTGACAACTTCAGAGACTCCAAAGATCTCTTTGTAGACAACAAATAAGAGCTTGTTCATCTTAACACTTACAAAGGCACCTGAGCATTTGTTTCGGAATTTCATCATCACCAAATGGCTAATAATAGATGAGGGACCACACAGCAGAGTCTAGCCAGATCCACAGTTTTCCTTGGAATTAGCAAACTAGTCTAACATAAAACATTCAAATGTTATACTATTTTTATTTTTTAGTCTGTAAAAATAACCTGTATTCTCAGAGAAGGCAAATACAAAGGACAGTAAATGGGGACCTCTGACTCCATGACTGGTGGAATGCCAAAGCTTGTGGAGACCTCAGAGACCGACCACCTCGCCTAGCTCTGGCACCAAGAGCGAAGCTGAGAGAAACCTAGAATGATGAGGTGATTGGTCCCAAGTAAAACAGCGAGAAAAACTAACATGAGACCTAGTGCTCTTGCTGTCCAGATGAACTGAAAACTATAAATAGGTCTTTGGTAATTTGTGAGTTTATATAAACTCAGAAAGGACAATTTCTAATTTCATGAAAACTTCAGCTTCATGTCTACAGACACAGAACAAGTACTACCGGAAGAGTGGCTTCTGACGGCAAGGCTTCCAGTGGTTGGCATGTGGGTGTGTGTGTGTGTGTGTGTGTGTGGCTGGAAATGGCAAGTGCCGGTTTCCTACATGTGCATTTGCACAGGTGGGGATGCTTATGCTCTTGCCCTCCAAAACTGGCCGATACAGGCCAGCCTCCCAGTTTTCAGTCTTCTGAGAAGGGCTCACCCCTCTGTGCTGACAGGAAATCCTGGGAACTCCACTGAGACAACATGGGGCTTGGGCATTGAAATGTCTGCTGTGGATGCTCTGCACCAACCCTATGAAACTAGAGTCCCGAGTCCTGTGCCCTTCAGTGCTCTATGATGCCTCCAGCTTCCTCTTTCAGCAGCAGGCTTGTCTCTACACATAAACCATATCGTCGGGGCTTAGTCCGGAGCTTGGCATATACCTAACGCCAGTACATACTGCTGAAGAAGTGAACCTAGGTTTGAAAGTACCATCTCTGGTACACATATCAGTGTTTTGTTGTAGAAAAAGACAGTATATGCACTAGCTAACAGAAGGCCATCTCTATGCTCTCCTAGGAGATAATGGCTTAAACCGCCTTTCCCCAATGTTACTATACATGAAACCTTTAAAACGAAAGCCAGGATGCTTTGATGAAATTTCAGACAAGTTGACTGGCTGGGGAAAGAGGTACTTTGGAGATGGAGGAATGAGTGGTTTGGAGCAGCAGAGAGTGTCCTTTGTATCAGACCATGTAACAATCACTGAAGTGCTTCTTGCTATAGGTCTAAAAAAGAAGTCAGGCCCTGGTCTTTGCAATTTGATTCTGGGATGGCCTTTTTCTTACAGGGACTACATATAGTTTGTCCTGCAATGTATAGCTCAGAAACCTGGCACTATCAAAAACCAAATTATTAAAACATTTGTCCCCCATGGAATTAAGAGCTATAGAATTTCCAATTCTCAATTAACAAAATACTTCTTTTCCTATAGGCATTCCCAAATAGTTATGCACATAGCCATAAAAAGCTAGTAAGTATCACTGAAAAAAATCCAATACCATATTTGAATACATTTGGCTTTCGTTCAGTAAAACTCTCATTGATGATAGTGAAAATTTATGAGTGCTTACTCTGTGCTATGTGCACTGTACTCATTACTTCACATGCATTTTCTTATTTTATGGAAACCTATTTTTTTGAACACTTATTAGGCACTCGGAATAAAAACAGAAAAAAGTCCTTATGCTTAAGGAATTTATATTGTAGTGAAATGTAACCTTCATAACACTTAATCCTCATTACAACCCCACAAGGTAGGGACGGCTATGCTTTCTACTTTACAGATAAAGAAACTGAGGCAGACAGAAGATTAATAAATTGTTCAAGGCCTTTCTTTTCAGATTCTACCAACAGGTGGTCAAGGCTTCTCACGCGTTCTGTCTAGTTACCACCCACAGCACAATGCCTCTCTAACAAAGCAGCCCGTTCCTGATTTATTGGGTGGTACATTACAATCAATAGCTGTTCGTGAATTTCAAATCTTGTTCCCTAATTGATCCCCCTATAATGAAAATACTCTCCCTAGGAGAAATGCTTGTATTGCATTCTTGACACATTTGATAAAGGAACCCCAACACATATGCTCATAGCTACATGGCACTGATTTATACTCACTGTAGAATAAATGGATGATGTGCTGGAAACCAAGGAGAGCGAGGATCCATGAACTATTAAAAAAAAACAAAAAAAAAAACCAGTGAATTGCACAGCTGTCTCCTATGGAGCTAAAGAGGAGGAGAGGAGAGGAGAGGAGAAACTAAGCATCATAGGGCACTACCAAACTCAGAGCAACTTAATTTCGCTCTGACCCAGTCTTCCCTGGTTTGGCCACAGGTCAGTGTCAAATAAGGAATAATTTGTTAAGGGAGTCCAATCACTTTTCTATTACCACATTTTTCCTTAAAACCTTCTAAATATGATTTTTTCTTATCAAAATAATATATGATTATTGAAATTTTTCAAAGACAGAGAAGTGTTAAAAAGCATATTCACAGCCATAACTTGTGTGACTCATAATTCTATTACCCAGAGGCAGCCTGTTACAGTTCCAACATATTTTATTGTTCTTTTTAAAGGTATTATTCTTTTAGGGTTGAGATTATGTTGTATATATATTTTATATGCTGCTAGCACCTGTCACTTGTATATGCAAAAAGGTGAGCTGATTATTTTGAACATAGGAGGCTGTTGGCCATAGTAAACTCATTCTGGATGAATGAACATTTGTTTATAAACGTTCGTTTCGAAAACATATCTATTGAAATATAGATTCTTCATTCAATTTCCATCATACCTACAAAGTGACAAGCAAATGGGGTTGCCTTTCCTGTATCTGACTGGTACTTTTTAACTTAGATCCATCCTCGTGCCCTCTTAGCAATGATTCTCTGGCCCTCAGCCAAGGGGAGACATTTTATTATTTGTTTTCAATGAAATTTTAAAGCACAGTCTTTTCTAGAACAAGGTATTCTGACTGACTTTTCTTTTTGGGAACCAGATTCTTCAATGACATTTTCTTGGTAATCTCTCGACAACTTGTTTGACAGCAAGATGCCTGTGGAGATATCACAGGCCTTTCAACTGGGCACAGCTTTCCGGATTACGGGTGGAATGCCTCAGCCCCCTCACTGTGCTGTCACCTGTGGCCTGCGAGCGGGAGACTCAGGACACATCTTCCAAGTGTACTAAATGGCTTTCATTTGTCACCCATGGAATGAACTTGGGTCAGCAGTGGGCAGACGCCACCTGCCCACAAGACATCTGAGGAACAGCTCAGCCTACCACTCTGAGGATGCCCCCCGACCCCAAACTCCCATTCTCCCTTTATGTGTTCTTATCACTCTATGAATCCTGAGTTTTGCTCTCAAGCATGCCTTGGAGAGTACTTTGTCTACACAGTCTCTGCCCATGCAGTTCCCTTTGTTTGGGGTTCATCTCATTCTGTCTGTCCAGGCCTCCAGGGGAAGCTCAAACAACATCTTCTCTGTGGAGCCTTTCTTTATTTCCCTGACTGCCACCTGAAAGGGCTTTCTCCCTCTGAACCCACATTGCTCTTGGCTTGCCCTGCCCTCTTCTCTCTCAGCAGGTGCCTGAGGCTCTGAGGCTGCCCCTGCACCATCACTCACATCCACCTTCCTCAGCAACGCCTAGAGCTCTGGATCTTTGTCTCCATTCTTCCTCCATTCATGACTCATCTGACTCCATAAAAAATCAGTTTCAGGTGTTAATGGCCAATAATGGCATTCAGTGTTAATGTGTCCACACATTTAACAGAGGCCTCTCACATCCCAACCTAGTGACCTAATATTCCAAAGGGATAACTTACTTCAGCCCTATGACACAGATAGTAAGTCAGATTATACTGGAGGTCCAGCTGGGAGAAGCTACGTGGGTAACGTAAGACCACCCTTTAATCACACCTTTTGATCACATTTCCATACAGAGGCCTGCTCCAGAAACCTGCCCAGGGCTGCTGCATGGCCTGTGGCTGCTGCAAATGGAAGTTTTTTTCTCTTATATTTCTCCACCTCACAGACTTACTGACACTGTTCTCAGTAACATCTCAATGTAAGCTGGGGCCGCAGGCAGAGAAGAGCACATCTGGCAAGGTTTGGGTGGAGGCACTTATTTTCCTCTGTAATTAACTCCTCTCACTTGGTAAATAGCAACAGCAAGGCTGTGGTCCAAAGAAAGATTCCTCGACTTCCAGAGTCAACCCCAGATTGAATGTGGCTTGCCTGACCCACTGCAGCTGGCCCTCCTTCAAGAGAACTGAGCCAAGTCAGGGCCTGGGTTACGTGGCTTGGATACATTTGGACAACAAAATGCAAACGAGAGTTATAAAGCCAAACAGCAAAAACAGGCCATGCATTTTCTCCCTATATGCATATGCCATCAACATTTTAAAGTTACAAGGGACCACAACTTCTGGGCCATCTCTGCCATTCAGCAATTTGAAACCCTGAAGTTAAATGACCTGCTCAAGGTCACACAACTTTCGGGAACAGGATCTGCTGTCTAGAGACTGCTTTGCCCCAACTTGGTTTACTGGTTTCTGAGTGGTTTATTTTGCTTCCTTTTTCATTTTGTAAAGCTCTTTGGTATCTTTCAGAATGGTTTCCTAAGCCCCTCATTCAATCTACAGATAGGCAAAAGTCAGGACCAATGTTTGAGAAGAAAGATGCTTTAGGAAGGGGTGAAGTCACTAGACAGAAAGAAAGAACTGGGCATATTCCAGGCATCAAGTGCTCTGACATCACACTTGGGCATCTCATATGTGTGTCTTTAGCTTCATATTAGTCAAAGCACGTTCCCATTTATGCTATTGGTTGAAGTGATCCTCATCATCACAGAGAATCTATAGTTTAATATTCCCAGAAGTATAGGCGTTTCTACCCTCAATTAACAAGAGTAAATTAAGGCCCAGAGAGGCTAAGTGATGTGGCCAAGCACACACAGGTAGTCAGGGGCAGAGAAAGAATGTCAACCTAGGTATCACACTCGAATTCTCACTCCCCCATTGGATACTGCCGAAGGAGCCAGTGAGGATGTGATGCAGTTCTGAGGGCTAACGGACTGCCCCCTCAACCAGCAAAGGAAGCATAACCGAAAACAGAGAAGGATCACAGATGACAGATCATAGTTCACCTCACACAGGTAGGAAAGGCCAGCTGTGACCAAGGCAGCGCCAAATGTCAAGGTAGCATTGAGTAGAAAAACAGAGGGCTGAGAATCAAGAGTTTAGAATCTAGTCCAGGCTGCAAAAAGCCTTCAAGTCACTTATTTGGCCTCAAATTTGCCTTAAACACAAATGGGGATGAAATAGCCTTTGTAGAGAAGGATAAAATAAAACACAATTATAACAATAGCCACCATTGACTGAGCACTTACTGTAAGGCCTTTTCAAAGTCGTTTTGCTGACTGCTTCCCAGGATTTATCTCACCTAATGTTCACTTCAATATTTGAAGCAGGTGCAATTATTTTCTACATTTTTTTTTTTTTTTTTTTTTTTTTTTTTTAGATTTTATTGGGGAATTGGGGAAGGCGAACAGTGTTGGGGAATTGGGGAAGGGGAACAGCCAAGTTGTTGTCCTTCAATCTTAGTTGTGGAGGGTGCAGCTAGCTCAGCTCCAAGTCTAGTCACCATCTGGCTGCCCGTTGGCAGCTCCCGGCCGCTCAGCTCAAGGTGCTGTGTTCAATGTTAGTTGTGGGTGGGCACAGCCCACCATTCCATGGAACCTGCAACCTTGTTGTTAGGAGCACGTGCTCTCACCAGCTGAGCCATCCTGCCACCTGTTGGCTGTTCAGCCAAACTCGGGTGCAGCCCACTGGCCTACATGGGAATCGAACCGGAGACCCTGTTGCTTAGAGCTTGCGCTCTTAACCAACTGAGTCACTCAGCAGCCCCTACTTTGCACATTTTAGTGAATAGGAACTGAGCAGGGTCAAGTCCCTTACTCAAAGTCTCACTGCTAACAGCGAAGGTGCCAGGATTTGAATTGCAACTGTAACTCAGAGGTGAGAGGCACTAGTGAGCTGCAATATAAGAATTCTTTATTAAAAATGGCTCTGTTCCTGTGGATTCCATATGAACTGATTTAGGCTGCACGAGCTCTTAGGGATGATCCGGCAAATCACTGGATTTTTTTCCCCTCTAAAGACATCCATTTTAAAAATGCCTCAAGCATCTCCATGAATGTTCACTTTTCAAGTTGACTTTAAGACTGCATAATGCATCTGAAGGAAATTAATTTACCTGAAATAACCGTGAAAGGTTGCAGGTGGGCCATGTCTGTATCTAATCTACATATTTATGACTCCCACGTCTTCAAAATGGAGAGTGCTAATTAAATCCCACAAAAACCTCACACGAGTATTTGTGTTAATTCTTCCTAAATTTCTATCCTGCTTTCTGGCATGTGATATACCTTGCTGACTCTTATAAGGGGGTTCTATTTAGTCCAAACATGAGATGACCTGAGATGTGAATTTCTTCCAACTGTTTCTGCAACACTGGTTATAAATTCAGAAGGGAAAAAAGTCTCTGCCCATTGGAATTAAAAACACCTAATTGTACAAGCCCTATTTTATTTTTGTAAGGTAACAGCCTTGGAAGAAATAAAATCAATCTGGTGCCAAATTTCCCCCAAGATGAAAATGCTATGTGTGTATTACAGTGTATCCACAGCAGTCCCTACCCCTTTCCCCGCAAAATTTGATTTTTACCTCTCTCTGTGCTTCAGTTGCACGTCACCATGAATCATTAGGTTTACAAAAGTCTAGACACTGCTTGTGGGCAAGCACTTTTTATCAATGTCACTTGGACATCCCAGATATTCCACAGTTGTGCTGCCTGACAGCTTGATTCCAGATGGAATAAATAAAAGCTATCTGATGGGGATACTGTAATAGTCCTGGACCTTTATGAGGTGAAGTGTGCTTGTTTGGACAAGTTTCAGTACTGTAACATGGTTCACTCAGGTACACACATGACAGAGAAGATGAATATGGCACAGGACACACTCCATATGTGAGTCGTCACCAGGAGGGCTGGGAAATGCTCCATGGCCATGCTTGGCTAGCACACTGACTGCAAAAAAAAAAGTTCAAGACAAACTGCCTACTCTTTCGCCTTAGGGTCAACATTTCCTCCAGCATTACTGCTCTGAGTGGGTCTAGCCCTCACTTCAGCTCTTAAATCCAGAGAAACACTCTCAGTCACTCGGGCCCCACCCCCCCTTAATCCTGTCCCAGCAGGTTCCCATATATGGATTTACAGACTTTCATTTGCTCCCTGAATGTCATTGGATACAAAAGATACATAAATCAGGGTGGAGAGAATTAAGTCACTAAAGAGATTAACCAGGGGGCAACTGCTCTGTATCTAAACTCTTTAAAACTTTTGTAAAAAAGTACTCTTACACTGTGCAAAGCAGAAGCCCATATCTTGTATTTCTTTCCCTGTTGACCTGTTTAGGTTTCCGAAACAGTCACAGGTTTGATTGCTCTTTCCTAACAGGAAGATGCTGGGCATAGTTCCTCTCTCTCAGAGGAACTGGGAGCAGAGGGAGGCACCTCCAACTCCCCTCCCACATTCTGTTCTGTAGCTGGCAATAAAAAATAAAAATTAAAAAAAAGGCACAGCTAGAGATCACAGCCCTCAGCTTGGGTTCCATTTGCTCCAGGCGTCCCCATCCTCTGGCTGGGGCTGCCAGGACACTAATGCTGAAACTGAGTCTACAGGCTATGACATGTAATAACATTTCTGGGTTAACATTTGTATATATTGTCTCATTTAATTCTCATAATCCCGTGAGCTGGGTGCTATTATTTACTCCCATTTTATAGGTGGAAAAAACAGAGGCACAGAGAGGTGAAGTAATTACCCAAGATCATGTACCTAAGAAGCAGTGAAGCTGGAATTCAAACCCTGATAGTCTTACTACATATACATAACCATTCACCAGTCAATGAGTATTGCCTCTAATGTCCTATCAGCCCCACCTTTGGGAAATTTTGTGGGGAGTGGATGAGGGCCCTCTGCAATGTTTTGACTGCTTGCTCCCCTAACGCACACTTTGACTGATGGAATAAAAGAAAAGAGAAATAAACTGAGTTAGGAAGATGGCTGGCAAAGCTGCACACAGTATTTTTCTCCCCAAATTCTGATTACAATGAACAAAACATAAAAATCCAACCCTAAATATTCACAATTAGCAAGCAAAGAAGGAAACGGGCATCGCTGAATGCAATATACTTAAAAAAACTGACGCTTGAATAAAGAAGCAGAAAATTCTGGAGCGGAGTAGAGGCGTACGGCTGCCCAGAGTTCCCCAAAGCCATAGGTGCGTCAGCACAGCGAAATGAACTCTCCAGGAACTTGCTCTGCCAAGATGGTGAGCCGGTGGCTGAACCTCAAGATGGAGGCGCTTGCCAAGAAGCTATGGCCCACGTCCAAGAGAGAGAGAAGCCCAGAGTGGAATTCGATCAGTAATAAGGTTAAGCAGCGATTTCAGCAGCCTCTTCCCTAAAGATCTGTGAGGTTAGCTGAGAGTCAGAGCCACTATTCAGAGTCCCTCAGCCCGACCCTCAGAGTAAGTGGGAGAGCTAGAGGCACTTGCAGGCGGGCTTACAGGTCAATGAAGTGAACTTGGCATAGAGGAGCACGGACCACACTGCCTGACTTGGGAGATGGTGAGACTCCTTGCTTACCTTCTTCAAACCCATCCCGGAATGAGCCTGAGCGGCTCATTGTTCTGCTCTTCTCGTCCAGGGACATGGAGCTATTCCGGAAGCGGCTGTCCGTGTACGGGTCATACTGCCCATCGGCATTGGAGAGGCTGTGAGTCCTCAGCATGGTCGGGTTGGACAAGCTCATCTGGGTGACAGCAGTGGGACTCGCTGGAACAAAAGGAATGGAATCAGAAGGTTGGAAATTCATGTCTCTGTTCAAATCCTGGATGGGGACGAAGAGGAGGCTGCTTATTATCAGCCATATCCGCCCCTGCCAACTTCTCTCCCTGGTCTATTTTCTAGTCACATCAGCATTTGAGTTACACACTGAGAGCTAAAAATAAGGGAGGAAAGGTGGGTCAGTTCCAAAGCAAGGCTCTGGGCCTCAGCTTTCCAACTTGGCACGTTCAGACAAGCTAGTGTCACCTTCCAGGCATGAGCTAATTACTCCCTAGGCTCATCTGGAACAATTCTCTCTAAAGCCAAAAGCCCAAAATAGTCCAACCGGGCTTTTGATCAGATGGGAAGCATTTGTGCATGACAAGAAACTCTTGCCTCAAAGAGTTATGGCTGGGAAAGAACAATAGGAACATAGGTCCATCGCCTCAGATGGGGAACAATGAATCATGGGGCCTAAAGAGCTTCAGTGCAAAAGGGGTGCATTGACCTAGAAAAAAACGGCTTTCTTATTAAAATCCTGTCCACTTTAATACAGTATAGTATTTCAGAAGTATCCCTTTAGTTCACTGAAAACGAAACGTTAAGTCATACTTGACTAGAAGCCACACCTGTCCTTAAAGATTCTGGGTTTATTATTCACAATATTCAGAAAAGGCTGCCTCTCTGAAGAAGAAAATGAGACTGGAAACGATTTCTTCCCCCTATATCAGTCTTCTGAGACTCTGTTCCTATTCTGCCACCTTCATGTAACCTTCGCCTGTAATTCTAGCCGGGACAGATCTTTCCTTTTTCTAACTGTATACAATACTTGCTACCTGATCATCTTCAGTTTTTACACAGTTTCCTATAAAGCTTTGGATTGTTCTCTTTTACCCTATTTATGCATCTGGCTGGGTGTATTTGTCTTTCTATAAAAGAATCCATTGATCTTACAATGTTAGACATCAATGATACTTCAATAAAGGTGAAATTTAATAATAACAATAATAATAATAAGAAGAATCCATTGACATCTCAGTAGAGACCATGTTACAAATTCTTTCTCTTTTCCTACAGTGCCGGTCAAAGCATTATTTCAGTTATGGGCATTTCCAATACATGTCAATCAAAACTTGATTTTTATTTCTAACTTAGTAAAGCAATGCGGATGACCAAACATGGGATAGGCTATAAAACTAACATCTTCAGAGGTCTTAAAAATAGAATACATTCTTTCCCAAGAATGGGATGGTGTGCTCTTTGCTCTAACCCTACCTATATAAACCATGGAAAGAAAATTACTGATTAGAATACCAAAACCTTCTATTTTCTCTGGTTCTTTTGCTATCAATCTCCTGTCATCAAACTACATGGCTGAGGGCTGATCAGATACTGAGAGCAATGAGACCACATGTCTCTTTCAACACACAAGCTAACCTCTGCCCTATGGAGCTGGTCAACACATGTAACAACAAGTGGCTACTCACCAAGCTGGGAAAAGTTGAATCTCGTTCCAGAGGGAGAGGTTACGCTGGAGCCAGAGGAAAAGGGGGAATGGGCAGCCGTGTCCTGTAAGCCTCCTGCAGAATGGGACCGTAACCATTCTTTTGCGTCTTCTTGTGTGCGAAGCTGGGAGGTGGGAGTATACCTGGACAGACAGACAAGCTGGGATTAACTATGAAAACGCTTATGAAAATGAAGTACGTGGAGCTGATGAGGAACATATATATTCAAAGGTGATGTTTAAAAAAAAAAATCAGATTACTACACACCTGAAACTTATGAAGTTTCTCAAAACCTTTTTTTTTTTTTTTTTTGCTACTTGGCCCGCCTTTGGGGAAAATTGCAGTTCCTTTCAGTTTGGAGGGACTACATAAAGGGAGCAAGATTGGTGAATGCTCAAAAGAGCTGTCACTTGGGCGTATCTGTAACATGTTGATTCATGAGTGTCATGTCAAAGCCCCCACCTTGACAGCTTATCAGGAACCATGAAAAAGGAAGGTGTGAGGACACTGATGCTTACAGTGGTTGCTGGAATCTAGCATAAACAAGTCTTCATAAAAGGAAGCCCAAATCACTGGGCTTCTCAGAGGGGAGTGGCTTCAGAAATCATGCGGTCCACCTCCTCATTTATTCTGAAACACATTTGGTAATGATTAATTGGCTGTCTTCAATGAGTGAGGTGACTTCACAGGCGTTATCTTGCTGAAGCCTTGGTGAGGAACTGCCTTGAGTCATATGCCAAGATTTCTATTTATTTTGTCTGATTTCAAAATCCACACTCTTCTCATTATGCACACAGGCAGCATCTTGAATTTCCAAAGCACCCAAGTGGCCAGAGCACCCTTGGACTTATGAACAGACTACGATGGGGTGACTACTGATTACATAAACAATGGAATCCTTTTGGCTTAAAAAAAAAAAAAAAAAAGTCCGTGTGTTGCTACTGGATGTGTGTGTATGGAGGGAGGGGGCTAGAAAGGAAGAGTGAGAGTGAGAGGGAACATAAAAATGTGTCTTTCTTAATGTTTTTACTCTAGTTGATGGACATGTAACTTTGCAGGTCCCATCAATTGCCTGAAGACAGCCTGTCACATATCCCTATTTTGAATTTTTTGAAAACCACTTTTCAAAAGCCAGAGCTACATAAGTTTCATAGGATAGCTCTGCCCCAGAAACATATACAGCATTCTGAAATGTTCATGTTTAGAGAGGCTAGCTTCCTCATGGGGCAACAGCGGGCCATCGGTGTCAAACTCATATTAAAGGTGGCTGTCATGTAAGCATCTATCATGGTTACTAACAATCAGCCCTCATAAGCCTGATGAAAACTGTTAGGTACAAAAGGCCTTGCCAGCTCCCCCTTCTAAGGCCACACTGCTGAACTCCCTCCCACAGGATGTCTGTGGGGGGATTTTTGAATACTTTTATTCTTAGATGCTTAGAATTGGCTTTCCTTGGATCTCCTATTGAAAGGAAGCATTGATGCCTACCTCACATTACTGTTCAAAATGCTCTCAGCCTTAAGAGCTACAGGTTATTAACTACAGACATACATGACAGCGTTGAAACATTTCATTCCAAGTTCCATTTTTTTTTTTTTTTTTTTTGCAAAAGCATGTAATGCTTAGTGCAGGGTGAAGCTGATGCTGCAAAGAAGGAGGTGTTCAGAGAGCAGGAGAAATGGCAGCTGCAACCATAAGACATTAAGACCACGGGGCAGGTGTTGGAACTGAAGTTCCTCTGATAGGCAAAGTGAAGTAGATGGTGTGAGCAATGGGGACTTATAGCATCTTGTTTTACCAGGACTAGCACCAAAAAGGAGCCCAAGCCATGACTTACAATGGATGAAAGGACAATTGCATCTCCATAGCCCTTTTCTTTCTTTTTACCAAAAACTGATCACCTCCGTGTCTTATTGGGCGTTGAAAAGTGACCAGATTCAAGTGCAAAGGATCTGTCCTTAGCAGTTTTCTGTGGGCTGAAAAGTTAAATATTCTTGAATTTGGGCACAATATTTCCTTCCTCCTTTGCCCTTGTCCTGGCTAACAAATCAACATGCTACAAGGTAGGTCCTTCCTTGTGGAGGGTAGTCCGTGAACAGAATGGTTATGGTGACATGCTCAACGATTAAAGTCACTGGCCCAGGAGTAGCAGGAACTGCTCTCCGGACTCGCCCAGGGATGTTTATGACATGGTTTTACCACATTAAGCCTGAAAAAGCACAGCCTCTGCCCAAGCAAGGAAGCCAAAAATGGAGAGATGAGAATGAGAGAGCGCAAGGGGAGGCGTCGTCCAAGGTCCTACAGCGGTGGCCAAAGCAGAGACCCCAGCCCAGCCCAAACCCTCACCAGCCAAGCCCCGAAGCCACACCAGATGGCATGGATGCAAGGAGGAAACACAGATACCTGAGTCCTTTCTTAGGCAAAGTGTTCCTATCAAGGTGCGGGTCACTGTAGGAAAGTTAAAACAAAAATGAGAACTTCAGAGAAACACAGAAAAAAGCAGGCAACGTGAGGAGGGAAAGGCTAAGAAGGGGCTGAAGAGACCTGGAGAAAGAGACTCACTTCACCAGCAGTGCTCCCTAATCCAGCGGGGCATGCACCACATCCACGGGAAACCAAAGAAACCCAATCCGTGGCCTTCGCTGACTCTAGTGCATGCTACACCCCGAGTCACCAGGAGGCCTGAGCCCCTCAACCCAAACTGTTCCTCCTTTTCCACAGGGTCAAAGCAAAACTCAGGGGCTGCCCCACCTTGAAGCAGAGCCTGTGCTTTCCGCCTCCCAGTCGCCCATCTCTGCACCATCGCCACCGCTTCTCGGAGAGGGAGATGCCAGCTTCTCTGCACCACTAAGTCTGGCCCACCCCCAATGCCACTGGCGATGACTTCAAGTAAGAGAAGGGACTTGTTGGAGGGTTTCAAGAGGCCTGCAGTCTGCATATTTGGAATTCATAAGTGAATTCCAGGTCTCTCTCCGTTTCTGCGGCCCTTATTGGATGTAGCTAGGCGCCGAGCCCTGGGCCCGCGTTGGGGCATGTTACAACTTGCTGGCTGATAAAGTCAAGGCATTTGGATTTCCAAAGAACTAGGGTTTAAAGGCTTGGTCTGTGACTCTGACAAAAACAAAGTTTTTGCTGTTGATGGGGTGAAGAAGGTTCTCGTTAATTTTTTTTTTTTTCCTAGCATGAAACAACATCTGCTTGCTATGTTTGGCCAAGCCATGGCTCCCCCACCAATTTAAGGTCAATATCCATCTCTGAGGCCCACCCACAGGGCAGCTGGGGGTAAACAAGCCTCTTCATTTATAAAGTCTCAACGCTCCACATAGTCTTGTTCATTATCGTTATAGGAAATGGGCACACAGAACACAGCAGCCTGCAAAACATAAGGAGCCAAACTGCAGCAGAGGACTTTGCAAAGGGAGAAGAGCCAGCTGCGTGGGGAGTGGAGGGGGCGGGGGAGGCAAAGGTGAGGGCCAAGCTGCACGGTGGGTGGCAGGTCATTTCTGGGTGTGGGGGTGAGGGGGGAGCAGAGGGAGGAGGGGGAAAGGTGGGAAGCAGGAGCATGCCACGGGAAGGCTGAGATGCAAGTGAGAGCTTCTGCCCATCGCAGCTCAAGTGGCAGGTTTGAGGTTCCTTCCCAAGCTGGGAAGGGAGAGGCCAGCCCAGCCCCATGTCTCCGGGGGCTTCAGCGGGCGGCGGAACAGACCCTCACTGGCATGTCTGGGGGGAGGGGTCACAGAGTACACCAGAGCCACAAACAAAAGCGGAAGCCTCAGGCCAACAGCCTCACACAAAACATCTGGCTTGACACAGATGGGCAGAGGAACCTACAGGCTCGGTGGGGTCCCCGGCCTACATGTCATTACCTGTCCTGTTTCCTGGGCAAAGTACTTCTGCAGAACTTAGGGCTAGCGGCAGGGGAAGAGAGAGGGCTAGAAGTCCAGGCAGGTAGAAAACAAGAGAAGGAACATTAGATTGGAAGAAAGGGGAGGTGTTGTTATACATAACGATTAGGGCATTTTTCTCATTCCCCAATGCTGATCCTGGCTTGCTTGCTTTCTGGACACATCACTACTGCAGTGAAATCCAGAGCTCCAAGGAAACTTCTGGTTTCTTGATTTCCTATCACTGGCTGGCAGCCCTTCAGTGGGAGGGTGTTTGCCACCATGGCCATTACATCGACCCAGCTGCCTAAAGACATCCTATCACACACACATCCCATGGCTGCGGCCAGCCACCTAATCTGCCTGCACAGTGACAAGGGGGAGGGGAAAGAAGCAAGTGATGACCAAACAATAAAATGGAAGGATTTCAAAGGCGGAATGCTATTTCAAATGGAAGCATTAAATCTGCCCCCGAGATACTTCCAGCAGCTCCACGCACTGAGAATAACCCCGATGACAAAGATAACAGGAAGCAGAGCTGAGCTTAATTCCATCCCACACTGGCTTCCCCGTGGCAAGACAGCAGTGATTAGAGAGAAATCTCCCAGGCAAAGGTGAATTAACTTTTGGGGTTCCTAACATCATCCTCTGACTCCGGGAAGGGGTCTTTCTGAGAGACGTAGGCCGCCAAATGCACAGCACCAACCTTTCTGACAGCGTGGTCTTCACACTGTTAGTTCTGACAAAGGGGGCCAGGGAGTCATCCTTAGAGGAGGCGATGAGGCCCGTGGAAGAATTGTGACTCAGCCCCCCTCCACTGCTGAGGGAGATGTCGATGGATTCACAGCTGGTGTGGAGGCTGCTGACGGACTGGAAGCCCAGGCCATCCTTGCTGACTGCCGAGGAGCTGCTGGCGTTGGTGCCCCAGGTGAGGCTGTTGGAGGGGCCCGAGTGGGCTGAGCTGGGGCTGGAGGCTAGAGGAGACTGGTTGATATCCACATTCTTACTGTAGAGAGGACTGCTGCTCCCGCTGCTCAGGACACCACTGCCTGAGGGGGACTCTAAGTTACCTTGCTGGGTCAAGGTGGCATGAGGATTGGAGATGACCACTGAAGTTTTCATATTTTCAGCTGTGGCGATGGGTACTTGCTTGGTAGGCTTCCCACCAAAGAGTCTGTGAAGAGATAAAGGAATGTGCCGGTTGAACACCCAGAGCCAAGGGGCTCTGAGCTGTTGAAGTAAGGTGGGGCACAGGTAGAGGAGTGATGCAAGTCCCTGGGGGGATGCATAGTCATTCTTACTGAAATGACCACAGGTGCTCCATTGGGACAGGCCACCATACAGTGGGCCTGGATGCTGGTGCACAAGGCTGCAGCTTCCGGTTCTAGGCTGCAGCTGAGGCCCTGACTCTATCTGAGCGAAAAGGCAATGGGGAACCATTTTCTAGAGGACTATCCATGCTGGTCCAAGATCGTGCTTCGCTTTCTTTCCACAAACAGAGTAATTAGAAAATTGCCCTGGCCCCGGAAACATCTACAGGGAAAATAGCTGTCTTTATCATCTTTGTATCCATGACTCCAGGCACAAAACAGGCACTCAGTTTATGACGGTTCAACTCCAGGGCTTTCGACGCTTTGATCTCTAAGCACAACGTGTAGAATCAAGAGCCTGAGTCTAGATCTGGGTGGAGCCTGGGGAAAAGTATCCTCACAGATTTACCTTCCAGTGAAAGCCCAACCTGAAAGATGTGTCTGTGAGGGCCAGAGAGCTAGTAGTACCCAACATTGTACACAGAAACCTTGCTGGGCTCAAGGCACACGGTGGACCAGGCACACGGTGAAACTGTGTCTCTGTGACAGATACACAGAAATGCCATTCCATGTCATGCCACACACACTCATAGCCAAAAATGTGCTGTCAGAATACAAGGAAGGGCACAAATGTCTCCCTGCTCTGTTCCATTGGCAGAGGAATACCTGGAAGTATGGCAGAACTGTTCTAACGTCAGGGGATGATACATGTTCTATCTAATAAGGCAATTAATTCCATTCATTAAAACTCGAGTGCAGACACTGCCCTCAAAAAAAAAAAAAAAAAAAAAGAAGTAGAATTAATTTCCAGTCAGAATGGCTATCATCAACAAATCAACAAACAACAAGTGCTGGCGGGGCTGTGGGGAAAAGGGGACCCTGCTGCACTGTTGGTGGGACTGCAGATTGGTGCAGCCACTATGGAAGTCAGTATGGAGGTATCTCAAAGAACTGGAAATAGAGCTACCTTTTGACCCAGCAATTCCACTCCTAGGTATTTATCCTGAAAAAACCAAGACACTTATTCAAAAAAAGTTATGCACCCCGATGTTCATAGCAGCACAATTTACAATAGCTAAGACTTGGAAACAACCAAAATGCCCGTCAGTAGATGACTGGATTAAGAAACTGTGGTATATTTATACAATGGAGTATTACTCTGCTATAAAGAAGAATGAAATCGTGCCATTTGCAATGATATGGATGGACCTAGAGACTATAATGTTGAGTGAAATAAGTCAGTCAGAGAAGGACAAATACCATATGATCTCACTTATATGTGGAATATGAAAAACTGTATGAATGAGCAAAGTAAACAGAAACTGTCTCATAGATATAGAGGAAAAATCAGGGTTGCTAATTTGGAGAGGAATGGGGATGAGGGAGAAGGGGAAGGGATTAGACAGCAAAAATAGGCAACTACAATATTGCTACTGGGATAGGAAAAACAGTTTGGGGAATATAATTAATAATGTTGTAAATATTCTGTGGAATGTCAGATGATCATAGGTCTTGTTAGGGAGACCATTTCATGGATGAAGTAGAGGTTTGATCACTGCACTGTATTACTAAAGTGGAGGTGGTATACCTACTGTAATTGAATATATATAGATAGTCACGGGATGTGGATTATACTGTGGAAGAGAGTCAGAGGAAGAGTAATAGATACATGTGATATGGGGGGGTGTGGGGTAGTGTATTGGGGGTGGGGGGTTTGTCACTTTGAGGGGTAAAATGTATAACTATTGCACTGTGTTGTACACCTGAAACTATTGGGGGTGGGGGGGTTGTCACTTTGAGGGGTAAAATGTATAACTATTGCACTGTGTTGTACACCTGAAACTAATTAAAAAAAACAAAAAAATAAAAAAATAAAAAATAAATTAACTAATTAAAAAAAAAAAAAAAAAAAAAAACTCGAGTGCAATAGGTATCTCTGCAAAGTGATGGAACCACTGCATATTACGATACGCAGGTTGCCTGTCCTCCAGCTACTTGGGAGTGTGAGTTTCATCTCTCTCTGTCTTCTCCAAACAGTCCTTACAAGTCTCAATTACTATAAAAACAAACAGCCACAGACTTAGCCCTTGGTACAGTATGTGGTGACAGATGACAAACACTTTTGCCTGGTGACCACTAGAGAATGAAATATCCCAGCGTAGCATCCTGGCTTTAGAATGCTTACACACTTCCCGGGACAGGGCTCTCACTACTTCATGGGATAACTCACTCCGGGTGCCAAGCACTTCCCATTGTTAGAAAGCCAAAATCTGATCCATCTTCTTCACTTTTACTCATTGCCCCTAATCCTGATATGTGTAACTACACAGAAAAGGCTCGATCTTTTGTCTGTCAGTCCTTCAGATCATTTGGAGAGCACGATCATACTTCACCCAGGATTTATCTCCTCTATACGAACGCACGACGGGAACACTGAGAATACCTTAACGATTTAGGAAAAATGCAACTACCGGGATCTGCGGAAAGGTATTCACCGTGGAGCCTGAGAAGCTGTGCGCATTTTCAAGTATTCCATTACACTAGCCTAAGGGCTTAGTAAAGTGCCTTTGTAGTTACGAAAAGAAATCTATAATACCACAGAGCGAATATTACACATAAGACTTGCGGCAAAAAAAACTTTCATTTACAAGGCAATCTGTTAAAACAACAAAAAGCAGCCCAACAGGACCTTCCCTTGGAAAATAATCATTACTAAAATTCTAATAATCAAGTCTAGACAAAGAACAGCAAACTGCTTCATTATACCTTTCATGTGGAATGCCTCTTCTGAAGTCTCTTCAAACATTCCTATTCATACCCAAATATGTACATGTGCACATAATTTTTAGTTTTTCAACTGCTTGCTTTCCAAGCCTTGGGACTCACGCTTTCCTATGACAAGAAATTCCCTGGGAAGGTAGGATGAGCTAGGTCCTATGCTTCTGTACTGTGAGGATGGTCCAGCAGACATTGAGAGATAATGTGAACAGGAAATAGTTGTGTACATTTAAAAGAAACTGTTTAAAACTGTTGGAAAAACAGTGATCAATAATATTTTCATGCAAAAACTTCTAATGTGGAAATGTGGGAAAAGGTAATAGGAAATCAATTTTTCTTTTTCAGTAACACTTCTGTTTTAAGAGTTTGTTTTAAGGAAGCTAAGATTTCAGAGACTAATTTGGAATTATGCATGCAGTTATAAAAAAGTATGCGGGGAACATGTGGACTACTTGAGGAAAGGATCTGGCTGAGATCGCTGTCTAGCATAATGACGAGGAATCTCAGCCACAGAATTAACAAGATAAGAGAAAACAACAACTATGTGATTCTGCTGAGCTACCCATGCGGATCTAAGATCTTATTTTGTATGGTAGCTAACTTTAGTCGAGTACTTACTATGGACCAAATATGGCTACACAGACTAATCTTCACAAGAACTCTCAGGTAGGTATCAGCATTCCCATTTTACAGATGAGGAAACTGAGGCAGAACTGTTAAGAAAGGTCACATGATGACTAAGTAAGGTAAATCCCAAAGTGAACCCAGGGTGATTGATTCCAGAGGCTTATGGTTGCGGTGGTTAAGCGCTGGCTTAGGAAGCCAGTGGCCCCGGTTCGGTCTCACATATGCGGGCCAGTGACACTGCCCTCAAAAAACAATAAAAATAAAAACAAATAAAATAACAGAGGCTTATGGTTGGTTTTCATCCCAATATGGGAAAATAGTTGACTGCAAAATTGCTGGCAGCATCTGACCAAACAGTTTTAGGATGGAAGTGAAGGAAAACAGAGTTTTTTTGTTTTTTTTAAAACTAAGAAACAGGAAATTAATTCGAGAGACCGTTCCCTATATTCTGGTTCTGCTCAGTGCCATTGACCTACTTACCTGCGGAGCGTGGGAGAGGCCACATCAGGGTACTTGGCCCCTGGCTGGAGAGTGGCCTGAGCTGCACTGGACACAGGCTGGGCTGCCGGGTTCACCTTCACTGAGTTACAGGAAGCTACGCTCTCGTTGTCCGACGAGATGCCTTTCTCCTTATCCGTCTGGTTGACCAAACCTGGCAGAGAGCTGCCTAGGGCCGTTTTGGAAGGCTCCCTCAGCTTGGGCACCGGCAGGCCTGCTGACTTGCTGCTGATGTTGGAGTCTATGCTGCTCGTACTAGACCGATTCCCAGCCCCGTTCCGACTGGTGGACTTACTGGGCCGTGGCAAACTCCGGTACTGCAAGTTTGTCCGGGAGCTGAGAGACAGATACCCATCGTCCTGATTCTGAGCCCCATCCATGCTCGTCTTCCGACCAGTGGACCGGCCGACGAGGGCAGACGATTTCGGGATTTTGCCCAGTGTAGCTGACCTGCTGGTGACAGTGGCCCCGCTGGCTGTGATCATGGCCAGACCGGCGGCAGAGCCACTCTGCTTCTTGAACCCAAAGCTGTTGGCATTGGCAGTGGTTGCCCTGGAGCTGCTGGGGAGCGGCTTTTTGGACTCGTCGCCGCTGCTGCGGCCTGCATCTGATGGGGAACGCTTCACCTGGGAGGCTTTGGGAGACAGCCTTCCCTTCTCAGACACCTTTGCGTCATCGGTTTTTCCTGAGAGAGAAATCAGCAAGGTTAGCCTGCAAACCAAGAAACCAGCTCAGTCTGTTTAAAATTCTCCCCTCCTCCAAAGAACTGGTTCCCTTTCTCCTTGGGGACAGTGGTACCCTTGGGGAGCAAAGGAAAGAGCTTTTCATAAAGATAATCTAGTCTACCACTGTCACTGTGAGCCTTTTAGGGGGCCTCAGTGATTTTACTCATTCGCAAAGCAGTCTAAATTCACCCAGAATAAAGCAAAGTCAGCCAATTGCTGGTATCTGGGGAAGAGATCCTACCTTTCTCCCTCTGTCCAGCAAAAAGCCATCCCTGACATTTTCAGGAGACACCCTTGCCTTCCTGCAAAAACACTGCCCCTGTTTACACACCTTCCTAAATCAAGGCAAACATCAGCTTAACATACCAACAGCTCTTGAAAGCATGCCCTTGAATAGCCTGCACATGGTGTGTTAGCTCTCACCAAGCACATGGTCACATCAATTCAACACGCCTCAGCTGTGGAACTGTCTTTAGAGTTTAAATAAAGGCTCTCATTCCACTTGGGAAAAGGTAGGGATGTGAACCTTGCTGAGAGCTGGTTATTAGAAGAGTCTACACCCTAAGAAGAAATACCTGAGCATTTACGGGGTCTTGGAAACAACATCGCTAGAGTGACTGCAGTTTTGGTTTTCAAATTGACAGCTGTGGATGCGAGACAGCGTGTGCCTCTTACTCACCAGTTCCTGGGGTCTTGAGCGTGCCCACTGGGGCCGCCGGCTTCGTCCTTGGCATGGTGATGCCCACCTGAGCTGTCATGCCCCGCCGCCACGAGCCCGTTTGGGAGATGACGGGGTTCTTCTTGCCAGATGTGCTCTTGTCGGACTCGTCAGACACATCAGAGGGATTCCGCCTCCACTTGGACCCCGGCTCCATCTTTATGCCGCTGTCTGACCCACCGTCGGACTTCTTGACATCATCGCCAGACCACAGGGAATTCCTCTCCACCTGCGAGTGCTTCTCTGCGTCGGTCTGTGGATGACACTCTGAATTAGTCCCTCCCAGGCTAGGGAGCCTCTGACCCCAGAGCCAAAATGCCAACACACTGGATGGGTTAAGGGACAGATAATAACTCCTTTAAAATGTTCGGGCCTTTGGACTCCGGCTATCTTGTTAGAAAGCCTGTTCTTTTGGGCCCAAGGAAAGTAAAGAACATAAATATGTCCTTGAAAGGAATGAGTGTGGAGAGTAAAAGGGGCCAGAAGAAGAAAAAGGAAAGACCCCCGTGGAGAACTCTGAGCAGGCGGAGGAGATATGCCGAGAATTCAGCCACCAACTCTCCGCCACTTGGCGACAAGCCTCCTCTAACTCGGGCGGCCTGATCTCTATCCAGCATCCAGCCTCCTGGCCCGTTTCCCTTTGTTCTGCAGCCTCCCTATCACTCCACTGGCAGCAAGACCTTTGAATCTAGCACAGCGCCACAGTCTCACACACCGAGTGAGAGAGCAAGCGAAGGCGGCTATTAGTTCCATTTGAATCAGGGGAAATACATCCTCAAAAGCCACTTCCCCCCAATGCTCAAAACCAGCGGGTGCCTGCTCCATTTATACGCCACTGCTTCGCTCCTCTGGTGGGATTTTGTTCAGACACGGGCTATAATTAGCCAGCTTTCTTTGGAAGAGCCCTGACCTGCTGGCCATGGAACCCAGGAGGGGACAGAAGTGTGATGTTAATCATTTGAGGCAGTGGAAGGCAGAAAAGCTAACCAGAATGCCTTGGGGGCCTCCCTAAGGGGTGGGGTCAGCCCAAGGAGATGCCAGGGGGGAGAGGCCCAGCAGAGAACCGGGGAGGGAGGTCAGCAAGGCTTTAGGGAGATACAAATCCCATACTCGCTATACTTAACTACATCGAGTGGGCATCAGCAGCAAGGTAGGACATCAAAACGATCAGGTGGCCAGAATCTGCACTAATGCCTGTCGCCTAAGAGTAGTACAAGTACCTTCCTCCCCAGAATACACTGGCTGAATGGGACGAAAGTGAAATACAGACAAGCAGCCCAAGTTCAATCGCCTGTCTATCACCACCATGTCCTTCTCTTACCCTCAACCCCTGCACCCCTTACGAATTTCACTCCTCCATTAGAGCGACCTTAAGAGTTCTTTCAAGTGTTTGGTCATTCCGCCAACATATGCCGAGTTCGCGATAGGTCCCCGGGCCCAGAGATGTGAGGAGGACAAAAATACTCCCCAACTGGGGGAAGCGCATCATTCAGCTGTGACGAGGGACACAGGCAGAGAGAGGCCTTCCCCACCTCTGAGCACAGGGCAGAGGCTCAATCAAGGCTTGAGGAGTAAAGGACTGAACAAATGAACACATGCTTTTCAAGCTACGGCACACTTGAACAAAATGATCTCATTGGCCCTGGCCACCATCTGGTCAAATAGGGCGAGTGGGTAAGTAGCACTGTCTTCATCTCAGCTTTACAGATGAGCGGAAATAGTTATTCACTCTTGGTCCCAAATACTTCAGCCCATGGTCCTTCCTCTAAACACCTCCAGTACATTCATTCAACCGGAATTTCCTCAGTGCCCGCTGTTTGCCACGCACCACGGAGGGTCTGAGGTCTGTGGGTAACATTGGTTCCTACCCCTCTTAGAGTATATGACCCAGTGAAAGAGGCAGAGATTGGATAAATAAATACAAATACATGAGTAATTGTGAATTATGAAAAGTGTTATAAGGAAAAAGACATGGAGCCTGGGAGATAAATACATGCATTGACATAATTTAGATGATGATGGGGGTGGGGGACCATGATCAGGGGAGGCCTTTCTGAAGTAGTGCCCTAAAGAATGAGAGCAAACTTATTAAGAGAAGAGTTTAGGGAAGAGCATGCCAGGGAGTAGGAAGAGCACATGCAAAGGCCCTGCGGCAGGAAAGAGCTTGGCTTTGGAAGCATTCACCCAACAAATATTTAATGGCGGGGTGGTACTATCTGCCAGGTAAGCTTTTGGGCACTGGGAAGACTACAATGAATAAGAACAAATACACATTGCTAACCACTGGAGCTTCTGTTCAAGTACATTTTAATGCTTTTTAATATACTCGCAAGAGGTACTGAAAATTGAGCATGCATCACATCCTGGGTTACTGTGTTAGTTCTTTTAATATCCCTATACTTTATTTCCCCCAATCAAATTGTAGCGGTACTAAGAGCAGTAGAAGATAACTAAAATTTATTAAGCACTTACTATGTGCTAGGTACTGAGCTAATGTGCTTTGCACATATCATTTCATTTAATCCTCACCCAAACTCTCTGAGGAAGTTACAGTTCACAGTCTCAATTTTACATGAAAAAAAGTGAGGCACAGAATGGAAAAGAGGAGAGTCCCAGATCACACAGTGAGACAGTGGCGGTGAAGAATTCCAGGGAGTCCAAGTGCAGAGCCCACGTTTTTTTTGTTTTGTTTTGTTTTGTTTTGTTTTGTATTGGGGATTTGGGGGAGGGGAACAGCGTTGGGGAACAGGGGAAGGGGAACAGACAAGCTGCCGTCTCCTTGCTCTTAAGCCCATGTTTTTAACCACTTTATACCACGTTGCCTTCCCAGGGGACAAGTCCAAGGACAGGAGACGTTTCTGCATGCCCAGCAGCACCTAACACAATCCCTACACACAGTAAATTCTCCTTCCATGCTGCTGGATAGTTGTTCCCCAACTCCAACTCCAGAACAGCTCTAGCTTGGCCTCTGCGTGGGACACCCCCCTCACATCTCCCCACGATTCCACCAATGGCAGGGAGAGTGTACATGGCCCTGGCCCAGGTCTGTGGCTTGAATCCCCCCTCTGGAAAGAATAATCACCCCGCCATCACATCGCCAGCACTTGGTCCAGGGCGGCAGCCTTCCCAGCGTTACTCCGCAGAGCGGGCATCTGCCCTGGGACACGACTGGCCTTGCGTTCACATCTCCTTAGCAAACCCTTTCTGAGCCATGTGCCAGATCAGGGGGTGGCACCACCAGGGATCCAAAGATGAAAAAGTCCCAGGCTCTCTGTTCCTAGAGCTTACAACAGGAGGCCAGCAGGACAGCCACATGGGGATGTACAAAGAGCTGTACCCTCCCCCTTTGCTCTCAATTTGTCAGCGGTTCTCATCTCCAATGGTGCCTTAATTTTGGAAGGGCTTTCCTATTGCACCTACCTGGAAGTCTTACTCATTCACCGTCCAAGACGGACGGTGGGGAAATAGCCATACAGGATGGGGGAGAGGGCCTGGAAGCCTGGAGAGGTCACCGACGAAGGCCCAGGTCCCCCAAAGGGGAGGTCAGTCCTCTGAGAGTGAGGGGGAAGACCCAGGTGCGGCCTGAGCAATGAGGTGGGGGAAGAAAAAGGGCTTGGAACCTGACTTCGGGTTCAAGTACTGGGTGTGGCCATGCCTTTGCCGTGTGTGACCCTGGAGGAGGCTGTGTAACTTCTCTGAGATCATTCCCTTGTGTACAGAACAGGGATGATATTAGATGGGTATCTTAGAGTCTCAAAGAGCTAAATGTGGAGGGACTCAATAAACAGTGGCCCTTTTGTCACCAACTTCCTCGCCTCTGAAAATCACCAGCACTTTAGCATGTGTCCCATTTTTGTCTTGCATTAATGTGAAGAGGGTACTTGTCTTTCCTGCTACTGGGCCACAAGCCTCTAGAAGTTAAGGACACTGTCCAGTTCATGCTCACAGCCCCTGCAGATCAAGATGCTGAACAGGCTGAAGTCTGAGCCCAGCCAGGGCAGGAGGAAATCGCAGCATCAGCATTAGCACCTGCCGCTTTTCCTGCTGGACGCAGTGTCCCTATACAGACATTATTAGCTCATTTAAGTCTGCCGAGCTTGTATGACCCATATTTTACAGACCAGGAAAATCCAGGAGGGAGGAGGAAAAGTAACCAGACTAAAGTCACAAGCAGCAGCACCCAAGCAGGTGGGCAGAAAGGGCACCCATCCTGGCACCCCAGCCAAACCCTATCCTACATCCAGACCAACACTAAGAGAACACCCAGGGAGATCCAGGCTTGCTCAGGGCCACACAGGATAGGAATCCTGGCCCCAGAATTTGGGATTTCATTTCCTTTGAGTAGCAAAAAAATAAACTCACATGGAATTATCTTCCCCTCCACAACCCCATATATTTTATTTTAAAATTGGCAGGCTGTGAAAATGAGAAGAATCTTGATGTGTGCCTTTTAGCATCTTAGCACCTGGAATGGAGCCTTCCATAGAACTGAGAGGAAATGTTAAATGACCAAGGACATGAGTGGATAGGTGAGTATGTGGGAGGGAGATGTATGTTTGGTAAAGTCCTTTGCCACCAAAACCTTGGCCTAAACAAAAAAAATGCTGAAAACTGTAAGATGAACTGCTCTGAAACTACAAACAAAATACATGAAGAACACAGTCTATTTTTCGTTCCTGACATGAATGGAGGAGGGAGGCAGAGGGACAAGTGTTCCAGAGGAAATTAAGAAAGGAGATAACTTCTGAGCAAACTACCAATCATCGGGCAGCGAGACAGCATGTCCAGATAACGTATTTCCGTGTCGCTGTCACACTCACCCTTCAAGACAGGTCTAATTACCATAATTTTATCGACAAGGAGGCAGAGGATTGGAGAGGTTGATAAACTTATCCAAGGATGTCACAGAGTGAGGAGCTCAACCCTGACTTCAAAGTCCACACCTTCTACCTGACACAGCCACCTGGTCTGGCTGCCTGATGGGGCTCACCAGCCCCCCTGGAGAAAGGCAGTCCAGCAGCTGTCACATCTCAAGCAGGAGGCTCTCTCTTCCCAGCACGCTGAGGAGCAGCACTGGGCACAGACGCGTGTGCCCCACAGAGGGCAGCCTCAGTGCCCCTCAGCGCCCCTGAGGAAAACAGCCACTTACAGACTGTTGGGACTTCATCACCCAAGGACTGCTGCTCTGTGATGTGCCTCCTCCTCTTTCAATCAGCAAGACGAGGCTGCTCCTTAGGCTTTCCAGACCGTAACTCCCCTGTTCCTTAGATGTACTTCCTTTTAGCTGTTTCTCACAGGCTTTTCGAAAATGAAAACCTAGGCAGGTAACCTGTCCTCAACCTGTTTGTTGAGACCCGCTGAGCCACTTCTTCCTGCCTCTCCACACCTTGCCTGGGGCACCGTGTGCTGCCTGCCCGTTGGTCCAGGAGAAACCAGCATGTGACGAAGTCTGAATGAGCCCCGGGGAAGGACAGATGGCAGCACATCTTTCCACTGCCTGGTGCTGTTCAGAGAGGAGTAATGGCCCTTAGCATTCCTCCGAGTGGTACAGGGAGGAGGCTGGGATTTACACGGATTCAAATATTTGGAGACACTCCCTGGACAGGAACAAAGGGATGCCACGAAAACTCTGTTTAAAGAAACCATCTCAATAGGGATCTCAGTAACTATTGGTGCAAATCTGCATTTATTCTATTCCAAGACCTACTCTCTCAGTGCTTATTTAAATATTTTCAACTCATGTTGCTTTAGAGCAAAAACAACCCAATGAATATTAAACCCTTCGTTGAAACTATCCTTCTGATCTTGATCAAAATACATGTTTGTGTAGTATTCTCAAACCTTCTCTGATGTGGTATTTGCTAGATGAAAGCAAAGAGCTAGTCAAAGAGGAGGGGGGCCTGGCATTCACCAAATTCAAGTGTATCAGAGAGGAAATCATTTGTAAATCCTTTGCCGCGTTAATGCGGTATCAACGCAGAAAACAGATTCTAACTCCAGCTTTGTGGGGAGGGAACAAAAACAAGGAGATTGTTCCCACACTATGTTTTGTTGGCTCAGCGTGCCTCTTAGGAGCAAGTCTGTTCCTACCTGACAAGCACACAGAAGAAACCTACTGACTTACTGATCTCTTGTCCTTTCTCCCTCCTTCACTCCCCACTCCCTCTATGCCTCCATCCATCTCCCACCTCAGAAGTAACTCACCTAACCTGCCTGTGTCCCCTGAATACAAAGGCCTGGTCATCAATGCCTTGGTTCCCCACTGCAGTATCGAAGAACGTATGGAAGTCTGGTTATTTATATTATGAAATCAGAATGAATCTAAAATAAATTAGTGTCCACCAGGAAAGGAAAGTGGTGGACGTGGCGGCATTTGGCAAACGGTAGGTGGTAGGAACACAGGCTGCCCGGGTGTTTCTAACTTGTGTCTAATCACTGATTAAATAGTGATCACTCTGGGGCAGTGCGCCTTAGGTCTTTTTTTTTTCCAATAAACTTTTTTATTCAGGTATAAAATTGATACACTAAAGTATGCAACCATTGGTACATAGCTTAAATACATTTTATAAATTTAACGTACTTACATAACTACCACTCAGATCAAGATACAGAACATTATCAGCACCCCAAAAACCTCTGTGCCCCTTTCATTTGAGTAGTTGTTTTTTTTCTTTCTTTCTCCTAACAACTACCACAACCCATCCTCCCTCCCCAACAATAACTAGAATTTCTGGCTAAAATGCAAACTCCAGAAGTCACAGGCAATCCCAGAAACAACGCCTAAGATATTGTGTCGGGCAGTTAACGCTTACATTTCTGTGGGACAGAATTACTGCCACCCTCTGACACATCCTTTCTTTAGCCCTGTCCTCAAAGAAAGATACCTTTGAAAGCAAAGAGGTTTCTAAAGCAGCTCCGATTGGTACAGCTGAGAAAGAAATAGACATGGAGGGAAGGGAGGGAAAGAAGGGGGCAGTGTTGGCTCGGCCTTCCCAACGTACCTCTGGGAGGCTTTGTCAGGATCAGACCTTCACAAGGTTCACCTGAGGCACGGGCCCCCCTAGGTGGGAGGGACACGTCATGAAAAAGATAACAGCCCACATACACGCCAGTGCCATGCCTGAGCAGTCCCTGTGCCGGTCACACCCAAGTTGGGGGCTAGTTGGAGGATGGCGATGGGCTTACCAGAACCAACCCCTCCCTCTGACCACTAAGGAATGCTGTGAGGGCAAGTGAGGGGGTCCTCACAAAACTGCTTTGAAAGCAAATACAAGGTAACACTATATTCAAAACATAAAATCTGAGAATTTAAAGCAGGGATTGAAAACGCAAGCGCCTCAGAGCATGGGTGCCCTGGGTAGACATTTGGACATGTGTGGATTGTTGCCACACGGAGAATGGAGGTTCAAGGAAGCAATAGCTTCTGATTGTTTTGTACAGAAACTAGCTCCTTTTCATGTAAAATAATACAATTTGTAAAATTGGACAGGGAGTCCAGTTTATAAAAAAAAGTAATCCTGTGGGCCCACTAAAACACATCGTCAGGAGGACGCGACCTACTGGTTGACAGTTCGCAACCTCTGGTCAGGCTGCGCTGGTCTTTCCCATCCAGGGCTCTCAATCTTTGTTCCCAGCCCATCACTCTAGAGGGATCAGACATATGTCCGTGGACAGCAGTGGGTCACAGTGGCTAAGAGGGGACACAGACTCTAGGCTAAGAATGGTCAATTGAGTCCAACATCCTTTTTTTTTTTTTTTAAACATTATGAACCTGAGGTCTGGGAAAAACACGTGACTGTGCCAGGGCCACCACCGTGACAGTGGTGAGGCGCCCCCATTCCAGCACCCCACTGCCTGACCTCCTTGCCCTGCAGTAGACACAACATTTGGGGCACAAGAGCATAGGCAGCAAGCAGGTGGTTGGGCCTCATCTCATGGGCCTGGGGATTCTGCTCACGCCAAACCCCCGCCTTGGCCCACCAACCCAAGGCTCCCTGCTGGCAGGGCCTTCGGAGGAGCCTGGGAAGGACCCTGTTCCTTACCTGGACATCCAGGTTTTTGCGAGAGGAGGCAGGCGTGTTGGCGTAGGAGCTGATGGAGGAGCTGGTGTTGATGTCATCGGTACTGAGGTTGTCTATGGTGTCACTGATCCCGCTGCTCACGGAGCTGCTGTCATCCCAGCTGCCAAGACAAATGCATCCTGAGCACCAGGATCTCACGCTGTGCCAGACAGACACACACCACCCCCAGAGGATCCCTGGGTCACAAAGCCCCAGACAAAGCTCTTGTGCCTCTGATGGGACTCATCGACATGGGTGCCATCCACCCTTGCTGTTTTGGACTGGCAGCTGGGTGAAGTGGCTGATACGTACCTTCCCCAACGGCTAGGAGCATCCCTGAGCAGAGGTGGCTAAAGACACGACAGGCTTCCTACCCTATCCTCAACTTTACCTTGGAAAATTTATCAAGTCAATGACTACTCCCCATGCAGGCCCAGCGGCAGAGTGGGAACAGGGAATTTGGAGACTAGCACTGAAGGCGGTGCAGATAAACAGTCAGCAGCACCACCCACCTTGGGGTCAGAATGAGAAGAATTCTCACTGCTGCACGAATCCTCTAGATTCCACTCCTGGAATTCACTCAACGGAAGGAAAGCCACAAAAGTCAGCAGAAACCTGACAACTCTATCAGTAGCTCTCACTGTAATATCCCAGGATACATCTAAAATAGAATGCTTCATTTCCCAACTCTCCAAGCCACTGCGACCCAACCCACTTGCTGCTCGAGTCATGTCTCCAGGCAGTGGCTCTCCGTTTTCCCCCTGACCAGCTCCCACCTCCCAACACCACCAAGACATTTATTTCATGCACCACCCGGTCCAACCATCTCTACTTGCAAAATGCATCCCAATCTGCACAGCTCTCCAGCTCTCCTGCCACCCCACAGTCAACTCTGTCTGGGTTATGGCCAGTAGGCCAGGTGGCCTCCAGGTTCCACTTTTGCTCCCTGACTATCCCTTCTCCTCACAGCAGCCATGTCTGAAACATAAATCAGACCCTGCGGCTCCACTGATAACATCCTCCAGTGGCTTCTCGGGTACTGAAAACCCACACCCTCACTCTGGCACTCAGGACCCTCTGCTCGGGTCCCCCGCTTCAGTCCTGTCTCTCACCTGCCTCTCTCGGCTCACTGGCTCTGGTTCCATGGGCTTCTGTTCCTTCTAAGCCAATATGTTCCTTGTGTTTGGGGCTTTTCATTTGTGGTCCCTCTTCCTGGACACTTGTCCCTGCCTCCTTCTCCTCTGAAGTGTCACCTCTTCAGAAAGGCCTTCCCTGATCCCTCTATGTAATGTCCTCACCCCACCCCGCTCCCCATCAAGCCTGTTGCATTTTCTTTTTTGTTTGGTTGCAGGGCGGCAGGTACAAAGCAGGTACTCATAAATAGTTTTGATTTAAACTCATGGGGCTATAAAGTAAGCTTCTAACACTGCTCAACTTCATCTATTGGAAATAAGTAAGTAGGACTGTGTAGGTAGGGAAACTGAGGCTTAGAAAGGCCAGACTGCTAGGAAAGGTGGGGCAGAACCTGGACCCAGTCATTCTGACTTGGAGCCACCCTCTTCGCTGTGACACAGATGGCATTCCATTATGCCAGTTTTCAGTGCACATGGGAACCTGACCTGGCCCACTCCCTGGGAGGGAGGCAAGGCTTGGAAGGCCAGCCCCATTCAATGGCATACAGCAGGAGTGGCAGGGCCAGTCTCTATACCTGGGCTGTCCGATAACAAGGTGCTGACCTAACCGCGTCACCCCACCCTGCAGCCCTCCACGTGACCCCTCCTGAAAGGCCTGCAAAGCAACAGCCTGATGCTTCAGAAAGGCCGATGGCTGAGCACCCCACCCCCACCCCCAGGAACTCAAAAGAAGTTCTAGTTTGTTCCACCTAGCAGGGTGACAAAGGCTTAGTCACCCTTCAGCACAGTACTGCTATTTGGCTTCCAAAAGCCCACCTGGAGGGTCCCGCAGAAATGCAGGGGACATGTGTGATGGTGGCTCCAAAGGTGGAGCACAGAGGCAGGAAGCCTGGGGCCTCAAAAAGGGGTTTCCTGGGGATGAAGTCACAGGGTCCAGAGGGTCCCAGGCTCTCGGGTCTCAGCAAACTTCACTCATGTGATTCCACTGCTTTGGCTGGTCTCCCATCTGGTTCGAAATCCTCCTATGAGGCCTTTGACAAGTCCTCCAGCCCACCCTCACTATCTCCTACTCTGAATTCCCACACAGTCTCACACAGTTCGATTATGCTCTATACACGCACCCAATTTTCTAGTTATTCCCTATAGAAAGGTGTTCCCTACCTTCCAAATATATGCAGGGACCTGCCTCGTGATAGCAGCGATGTAAGTGCATCTCCCGTGTTGGACACCGTGCCAGGTACTTTAACTACAAGATACAGCTCTCCAGTCCTCAGATCACACCTGCACAGTACCTACCATCCGCCTCATTTTACAGATGCAGAAAGCAAGGCGGAATGAACAAGTATCTTGACCAGTGTTTTTCAGTCAATGTTGGAATGAGCTCTCAAATGCAGACTTGTCTAATTTCAGAACATGTGCTCTTTCTAGCCTGTATCACGTTGCTTTTCACAACAATGGCCATTCACTGAAAACTTGCCATGTGCCAGTGATTCAACATTTGCACATATTCTCACCAACTCTCCTATACACTCATAGGAGAGCACACGGGGGCTGTGAGGGTCATCATGCAAGGCCACTCTGCAAATGCATGGCAGAGCTGGGAGTGAAACGCTACCTGACCGCAAACAAAGCCCACCTTTCCCCCTCCCACCACCTGCAGGTGGCGCTGCAGTGGTGAAAACTTCACTGTGGGCCACCTCTCCTCCATCTCCAGGCACACAGTAGGTGCTTATTAAACACTTCCTGACTGAATTCACGTGCTGGAGAGATGGAGCAAATTCTGATGCAGTCTCACCACCGGCAGCAGATTTGGAGCCCAGCTCCCTCGCCACTTCATTCTTTGATAAGTCAAAACTTCTGTGCCTCAGTTTCCTTATGGGTGACACATGGACAATATCACTTAGGATGGCAACTATATATATAAGGTTCTGTTGGGGAGAGCATGGCATAACAAATGGAAAAAGACTCAAAGCTGCTCTCACGATGAAAAGAAAATCCCTTGAGTCTTTAATTGCCTCGGCTCTCTGGAGTTGGGAATTTAACGTAGCTAAAATTTCCTATAATCCGATGAAGAAGAAAGAGGACTGATGGGAGAGGAGTGTGCTGGAGGGGAGGAAGGGGCGAAGTCGGTAACAGATGCCCATGAATCCTGGCTCCGGATTTTTTGCTTTGAAATTCTATCTGCTCTTCCCCTGTGGCCTTTCAACACCAGGATATTATTCCAGTGGGGCACGGGGCACTTATCGCACACATGGCTTCCCTCCACGGTGCCCAGAGCATCGTGAGGCTTATCCTGAGTTTACAGGAAATCCTTGTAACTGAGCCGGTCCAGAAGGGGAGAAGCTAGTGATCTACCCCCATGGTAGCGCGGGAGAAACTAGCAATGAGGATGAAGGTACAATGACACTAAGGAAAACCCATGCTGGGCAAGAGCTGCCTGTGTGCCAGACACCAAAGCTTCCCCCGTGCTCAGAAACCCAGTCATATCTCCTTCACATCTGGGTCTCTTAGGATACTGGCAAGTCTCTCCAGATATAAAATCACTCACTTCCAGCTTGTCCTTCCCCCAAAATTCGTGGTATAAATGGTCATGAGCCACTATGATTAGGTCAGTGAGTCATCTTGGGAATGATGTATTTTAAGGAAAACTAGTTCCACGAGAATGTGGGGTATGCTGTCCGTGTCCCTCTTAGAGATTCACATTCTACATGCCCATCTTAACGATTGTGAAGTCCTGGAACAGTCTCTTTAACTTCGCCTAAAATAGCACTTTGCAAACTTCTATGACCGCACAGGAGATGCTGAGAAGAGTGACAGCACAACTTTGGAAGAAGTGGAACTGCAGCCTAGAGCTGCCAGGAGTCACTTCATCCTCGGCTGCCCGAGAAGGCAACTGGCACACAGGGAAGCTGAGTTGAGAGGCCTGACATCCCATGAGCTCCGGTATTCAGCTGTACCTACAGCCTGAGCACCCCTGGGAGACCAAACTGGGAGATGTAATGCATTCCTTTCGTTTGCTCAAAACTGGTTTGCTTAGGTTTTTGTCACTGGGTATACTCATACTAACTAGTGGGGAATTGCAATTTGTTTGTAAAATGACTCCAGGTATGTGGTCAGAGTCATGCAGGAAACATGTGGAAAACATGTAGAATTCATTCAGGCAGCAAGGACATTAGTTGAATGCAATCAAGTGGCAAAAGGAAATTAGGTACAACCTGGGATGATGGGGGACAAAAGTCCATTGACCCACGTCAGGTGATAAATGTTGAAAGAGGTTACAAAAACTATGATTGAAACTTGAAAGAAACCCAGAGGATCTGTGTTTACCATGTGGTGATATGAAATTCCAGCTCAGAAACTGAAAGGACCAATGACATAGTGAAAAGAATTAGAGTATTGAGCTATGGCTCTGGAACAATCGTTTGGGAATTTGAGTTGACCACTCCAGCATATCATGGTCTTGAACCTGACTGAGAAAACTATATGATGGTCCTAGGTCCACCTGAGATGATAAACCTCTATCCTTAGTTGGGAGTAAGTTACTTTAAACCCAGAAAAAGGTTTAAAAAGATGAAAAGAGATAATGAAGTAAATCATAATATTAATAGTAAGTTTAGGATGAAAGCTTTTTGATAACTGGAATAATCTCTGTATATTTATAGTATTTAAAAGAATATATGGCATATTAGAGAATTTGAAAAATGGTCTGTGATTTCAATTTTAAATGAATACTGACTTCTGACTTCAGGTTTTTAAGATGAAAGACTTGGGAATTGGATTCCTAGTGCAAAAAGAATGGGGACATTTAAGGTAATTTACAACATTTGTAACTTGAATGGATTTGTAAGACTTGTTTAAGTGCTTAGAAAGATTTTGCTTGTTAGGCTGATAAGTCTATCCTGTCAGACATTTGAAGGGCCTGAGGAAACCAGGTATGTTAAATTTATGAACAGTCTGAATTATTCAAGAGAACAATTATCTCAGCTTGTACACAGTACTGTTTAGTTAAATTCAACCTGATAAATCTGAATTAATAAAGTACTAATCAAATAAGGGGAACTCAATTTATGCAAAAACACTTGATTTATAGTTGATATTTATAAGAAAATCTATGTTAAAAATCAAAACTTTGGGCTGGCTGAGTGGTGCATTGCTTAAGAGTTGGCTTGGGATGCCAGCTCTGAACAGCAGGGCACTGGTTCAGTTCCCACATGAGGGCCGGTGATGCTGCGCCCTCTACAGTTAAGATGGTGAACAACAGCTCGATCTGGAACTAGTCTGCTTGAGTTGCTGGCGTAGGCTGCAGTGGGGCTGTAGTGGGCTGCTGTGAGCTACCATGAGTGGCTGGCACCCAGCGTGAGCTGCCGTGAGCTATGGTTAGCGGCCATCCAATGGCCAGCGAGCAACTGCCTCACCCAGGAAGAGCACAATGATAATACCAACATGGGCCAGTGAAGTGACTTCCTCCACAACTAGACTGACGAACAAAAGGACTGCAACTTGCCTGTTGCCCTTCCCTGATTCCCCAATAAAATATTTTAATAAAAATTAAAACTTTAGTAAATTGAATAGTAAAATCTAATTAACTCTAAGAAGCTCTTTTGGAGTGCAAAAGCATTCCTTAGAAATTTAGAAAGATATTAAAGAATATTTCACTTCCTAAATGAATAAATGAATGATTTTTACATGAATGACCAGAAGAATAAATGAACCCAAGGGAGTGTCTCCACTCTTTCCCAGCTTTCCCTGCTCTGGTACCTCCGCTCTACATTGTAAGGCTTCCAAAGCTCCTTCAAGAACAGCACTGTGTTCAACAGCCGTGGGAAATAAGCAGAAGAACCCCAGGGCCTCCGCCAGCCTCAGGTTTTATAATAGGAAATTAGAGGGGATATGGGACACTGAGCTTGGCTCGTTTCCCTTTTTTTTTTAAATTTCAAGACAGCATATCATAGATATGCCCTATAAATTCGTTGGCTGTGATATCTAGAGAAATGGCAAGAAGATGCTTCCATTGATTTTTCTCAAGCACATCAGCACAAAAGCATCATTTCCTAGCCAGGTTATAGCCACATACCTTTTTCTCTACTCAATGTAATGCCATCCATTGGTCCAGTCAGATAATAGCTTAGCTGGAGTTATAAGTGATTAGATTTGAAAATGACATTCACCTACTTTTAGGCAATGGTAGATAGAAGGAATTCCATCAAACATTTGCTTTCTATTTTTTTTTTGTTGAGGGCAGTGTTACTGGCCGTCATACGTGGGACCTGAACCGGGGCCGCTGGCCTCCCAAGCCAGCACTTAACCACTGCGCCACTCGGCCGGCCCTCTTTTTTTTTTTTTTTAAAGACTTCTAAACTCATTATTTTTGGATCCTGAGTCAGGAGCCTTGACTTTGTTTACTCATCTCACCCAGTCAGCCAGCACTCTCTAAGTGGCAGGCACCAGGCAAGGCAGTGGGGATACAGCGATGGTTCCGAGTTGTCCCTATGCTTGACCGCAAAGCCAGTGGACATGACAGACAGACCAGAACACACAGCTCAAACACAAATGAAAACGGACAATAGGGAGATGAGCAAAGGGCTCCAAGTGGAAACTGCACTGCCTCCAGACATTTTTGTAGTCTTCACTATCTTAAGCCACCAACCACTGCCCAGCACAGGGCAAGTCTGGCAGCATGCTAAAGCCCAGGGCCACCGATGCTCTTTGCTGCGCTTTTCTCTCCTTCAAGGTATGAAAGTGGCAAAGACAAGGTGCCAGAAGAGCCAGGAGAGTCAGACCCTGGCTTCCCCGCCTTCCCAAAACTACTTCCTGCTCAGAGTTCATATATATCATGCCCTTTCTAGGCCCCACCTCCTGTATAAGGAGCGGGCTGGAAAAGCTACCCCAAAGGCTGCTTTCTAACTGACATCCTGTGAGTTTAAGCTTCAAGAAAAGCTGGTACAGGGGCAAATGGGTGCACTGAAGCTCCCCGCCACACACACTGGTCTCCAAGCTTTTCCCTACTTCAGGAAAGGCTGCCAAACAGGTAACTGCCCTGCCAAGCCTCTGGGCTTCCTCACTGATGATTTTACCCCTCAGGTTATTTCTTTTTTTTAAGCCCACACAGAGTCTTTTAGGTATTTGGAATAGGTGCCCATATCTTAACCATAGGAGACAAGTAGCTCACCCTAAGTAGAAACTGCCCTCTTTAGGGAAAGATGTGCTTTCCCTCTGAGCCGGTTCACTTACTGATGCTACCTGACTGGCCCTGAATTCTGAGTTTGCAAATGCTCGTAGAGAGGCTTTAAAACCCAATTCACAACACAGTCTACATTAGACCACACTATTACCCACAAAGACATAGGCTGCAACCTTATCTGATATTTATAGCCACCATTGATGGTATTCACCAAGTGCCAGGTATTGTACTAGGCACATTACGTGTATTATTCCACTCTCACTTTCTTCCAGAAGAAATGGAGGCTTAAGGCCCAGAGATTATCAGAAGGATGGGATTCAAACCAGGGTCTGGTAACTCTATGCAGCCTTCGAGCTCATCAGAAAGACAGTACATATAAATCAGCTTCAACATCTGTCTGCTAACCAGCATCATCACAAAAGAGCCTCCATCCACCAACAGCCACCAACTACATCAAGAAGATACCCTTCTAGGCCAAGACAGCATTTTAACCAGAGCCAAGGTTCTCAAGGCCTAGAGAGCTGGTCTACTACCTCGTGGAGACATACAGATGGAATGAGGCAAGACTCTCCAAAAGTGACCAGAAAATCCATTCAAACATGGAAAGCCTCATAAAACCAGACAATCCAGTTTCAGAGCCTTACAAGAAATGCTGACATCACTGCATGAGGAATTCAGGTGCCACTCGGAGGGCTTACAGCACAATTTTAACAGCCTAAACCCACGCTATCTGCTATGAAAAATGCAGTCATGAATTATGACTCTCTGTATTCCTCACTGTTGTGGGGAGTGGGTATTCCACAGAACTGAGGAGAGAACCTAGTTTTGCCAGACACCCCCCAAAAAAAACCCAACTTTAATTTGGCCCAATTTTGAATATCAAGCTCTAGTGGGAGCAGATAGATTAAGCAGGAATCTGTAATGGAATGAAAGTGATCTTATAACTTCATCTCCCATGGAGCAAAAAGGCGAAGCAGAATCCCAAGGTTAGAGGGATGATTAAATGGATTTTTCCACTAGGATTTACATGCCCAGGCATGAGAATTCCTGGCTTTCAGCAGGAGACGCCAACTTTGAGTAGCTACTGAAGGATCCGGAGAGTTTTACACTTTTCAGATGGGCTCCCTGTGAGATAATGTGTATTCAAGGGAAAGACATGCTAGACAATGTTGTTAAAAAAAAAAATCAGACAGCAGAGTACCGATTTGTTCTCTACTCACTAATAAGCCACAGCAAGTTAGCACACACAAAGCGCTGCAACTGTGGCTCCGAAAAGCAGCCTTCACAAAGCAATGGGCCCTGTCCCCCAGGACCCAGTCTGCTTCCAGAAGGCCGACCATCCTCAGAAACAGCCTGCGCCAGCCCTTGCCACCCTCTCAGCCCCTTTCCTGGTGACTAAACTCGCGCGACAGAGGCAACCCAGGGCTGTGTCCAGGCCTTACCTGCTCACGTTTCCGGTTCTGCACCTGAATCCCAGCAGAGCCCATTTACATGGCCCAGTGCCGCCTGACAGACAGCTGTATTCAGTTGCAAAAGCCCAGACTGGTGGAACTCGTTTTCTGGCTATTGTTCAAGGCAATTGTTCCTGTGAAACCCCAGGGCCCAAGCGGAATGAGATCCTTTGGTGTGGATGAGGGAGCAAGCCCAACCGTAGGCTTAGCAGTAACCCCTGGGGAAGGGAAAGGGTTTGGCTACCTACAGTTCCCACCTGACAGGTATGTTAACTGTTTCCTCCCTGGGAGGTTTTTTCAAGAGCATCATCTTTCACCCCTGCTGGGCCTATTAAGAAAACCTACCTTCAAAGAATACAGCAGGACTCCTGCAGACTCTTACCTTCCACTGTCTCTCTGAGAATGATAATAGAACAGCCAACTTTAATTGAAGTTTGAAGTTGTGCTAGGCCCTGTGCTAATTAGATTACTTGCATTATTCACTTAATCCTCACAACTCTACAATTAAAATAATAACCATGCTTATATATGCGCCAGGCCTTGAAACTTTCTATTTTCTCCCAGGTACCATGAGATACAGATGAATACTGTACCCATCCTAGAGATGAGACAACTGAGGCTTGGAAGGAAAGGCCCAGAGGCCATACAGCTAGGAAATGTCAAAGCTGGGATTCAAACACAGGTCCCAGGGAGTTCAACCACCTGATTTATTTATTCATTTGACACATTTTAATGAACACCCATCATGTGTATTAGAAACACTTTAAAGTTTTCTATACCAAAAAAAAAAAAAAAAAGATAGCTACTTGAATAAAATCACAACCAAGTCACTGCTCAATGGGATCAGCCTACACGGTGTATAGTTTCGGTGTAAAATGACCCAGAGGTTGAGCTCAACTTAAAACAAGGGCAGTCAGACACTAATCTTGGTTAATTTAATGTCACCTAGCAGTGGGGCCCAGGTACCACTAAGCGTCCGAGATTCTGGATGGAGACAGCACAAGCTCTGGTGAAAAAAGTAAAATGGATTTGCGTTTGAACTCTGGCTCTGTCATTTCCTTGGTGACAGCAGCTCCCCCACCCCGTCCTCTCCCCCGCCCCCGCCCCTGCCCCCTCACCCCCCCCCCCGTCCAGAAGACCCAGGTTTCTTCCTGTGTGATATGGTGCTAATAATGCCCAGTCCTCACAAGCCTTTTGTTGGGACCAAATCAGATCTCCAGGCACAGAGAAGATAACCAGCTCCTATCAGCTGCACTCAAGGATGCAGGGACCCTGCGGAGACTGCAGGAAGGAGATGCAGTCCTACGCAGTGAAAAAGATGATAAAGTTCGAGTGCAAGAACTTGTTTCTTGTTGCCATAAATGGACAGGGTCCCAGGGGAGAAGCAGCTTCTACAGACGGTGCCAGGTGCAAGGCCAATCGTTGGGGTTGGAGAGAGGGACGGAGAGGCCCATAAAGAGGGCTCCAAGGGGATTTGGCAGCACTCAGAATGCCCGGGGGTTGAGTTTCACCCCACAGCACCTTTGTCCCATTTTGGTAACTCATTCCTTCAATAAGTAGGTGGTCCCCTGAGTAAGCGTGAAATTCCTCCCTTTGGCTCCGGGGGCTTGGTCAGGTTGGAAACCCCAGAGCTCTGGTCCGGATGCCTTAGCCCCTCATTGTTAAAATAGGCACCAGCTTGTCTGCTGACCTCAGTTACACAAAGCCCTCCTCCTCCCAGGCTCCTCCAGGGAGAGTTCCTGACATTTGGTCCACTGCTTTTGCCAAAGATCTCAACTAACCCACCCTGGTGTCTGTTTACTAGGAGATACACACACCCTAAACATGAACAGAATTCAGCATATTTTAGATAGCTAATGAAAATAACGGAACACTTACACAGGTGAGAAGGCTTAATAGTGGGCTCCAGGCACCTTGCTAAATACTTAAGCTACATTATTCCACACTCCTCTCCATTACCTTATAAGACACAAACTATTAATGTTGCCTTTTCATAGATGTGGAAACAGGCCTACAGAAGCTAGGTGACTTGCCCAAGGTGCCAGAGCTAAAAAAAAAAAAAAAAAAAAAAAAAAAAAGGAGCTAGATTTGACACTAGATCTGCTGGATTCTGAAACTCAAGGTCTTCTTAACCACATTAATTCAACCTATGAACAGAAGAAGATGCTTTTCTACAGATCACAGTCATAAAAGAACCTCCACTTGTTACCCCAAAAGCCCATGACATTTTTTTAATGCAATCATTATTCTTAAAGCATCTCCAATTAGTTAAAAGGAGATGAGGGGAAGAATCCCAGACGGGGCATTGGCTGGCTGCCTTAGGTCTGAGTAGATGGAGGAGGGGTGTGGAGTCCCAACACTCCCACTACCCACTCTGTACTTCCCCTGCTCTCCCTTTACTCCCCAGTACATCTTAGGGGGTCTGGTAACCTGAACGTACAAAACAACCACAGCTGCCTCAGGGCAGCTGAGAGATGGCTGTCCCCTAAAACCAAGCTGGCCTCAATTTGCAGTGTGTCAGGGGCCTTCCCTTAAGCTACCCCTTCTGGGGCAATGTGGAAGGGAAGGGAATGCAGGTCACGAAACGCATTCAAGGTCAGCGACACAACCCAAGCACGCCTCAGCCCTAGCTAATTAGCCACCCTCAGAACTCACGTGAGCAGCTAGTGCCAAACATGGGTTAGCATCAATGTCTCCCTCCAGACTCAATAAGTCCAGATTCCCAGGAGGCAGCCCCAGAATTCCAGGACACAGTCCCAGCTGCCCAGGGCCAGCTCCAAGGCCATGGACCCCCAAAGATTAACTTTCTACTTAGCCTCCCACCCCCTCTGACCTAGGTACAAGCACAAACTCAGCCACAGATCCATCCATGGGCCCTGGAGCCTCAAAGGGATCATAGAGTACCCGGGGGAATCCACTGTCAAAGCAGAGTTGCTTCTTAATCTACAGGCCCCCTCCCACCCAGACACCAGCAGAACCTGAGTAGCCCAGGCAGGCCAGGCTTGCAAGTATCATGTGTACTTTGCAGAGTCCTCCACAACAAAAAAGTGCCCTACATTCAGCTGAACCCACATTTAAACTCGCTGATACAACTATCCTGGCCCTCTGCCAAGCCCAACAAGGAAGGCAGAATGGTGGAGGGGACACGGGTTCCAGCCCCTGCTTTGCTTATTAGCTGTGTGACCTTGGGCATGATACTTAACCTCTCGGTTCCCACTGCCTCACCTCAGAATTGAAGATCATATTGTTGGCTTTGCAAAGAAAATTAAATAACACAATGTCTGTTAGAAGCTTGGCAGGCAGTAGGTGGTAATGAACAGGTTTTCTCCTCCCCTTGTCTGGCTTAAAAATAGAACCGTTTCTTTGGGCAGCCTTATAGCAGCCCCAACAAACAAGCAAAGTACTCATACTTCAATCTCCCATGCCATCTCTCCTGGAGCCTAGTTTCCAGAAAAAAACCCACCCAGTAATTTGCAGTATTAGTAAACACAACCGCAAGTTCAACCAGCTTCTTAGATTCCAAACAAAACCTCCAACTGTAAGTCATTTTAATCAGTGCCCTCTGAACCACTTGCAGCCCTTGCCAGGGGCCCACATTGACTTTCTCCAGCTCTCTCCTCCACCCAAGCAGCTCTCTTCTCCCCAAAAGCCCGGAATAAAGACCTACAGCAGCTGGGTGGTCAACATCCAGTTTTTCAGTATCAGCAGCCTAATTTGATAAGAGGGTCTGGAAAATATTGACATGACCCAAATGTCCTTGGTTCACCTGGCCATTTGGGTAACACTCCGTCTTCCTCTGAAACTATCAGGTGAAAGTAAAAGGGGATGGGGGTGGGAGAAGGATGCTAAGTTTCCTGACTAGTGGCTCCCCAGCACATAGCCCACGGGGACTTTGGCAGCTGCACACCACTGGCTGCTCAGCCCGGCTTTTAAATACCATCCAGGGAACAACAAGGCAGTACACGCACCACACCCGGCCCCAGATTTTAGGAGATCGTCCTACCTTGTAAGGTTCCTAGGCCAGAGCATTTCACTACATTGTGGTCCTTAGAGAAAGCGGACAAAGAAGCTGAATGAATCTCACGAAGGCAACTCCTCAGCCAGCTGAGCCAGCCCACTTCAGACCAGGGAGTCCCAGGCACCCAGCTACACTGCTGCTCAAGGACCAGCTAGGAGGGGATCACCATTCTCCAACCCAGGAAAGAAATCCGATCCACCAACCAAATTAACCCATCCAGTGCTGGAGGAGCCAGAGGTCAGGTCCCAGTGCTAGTATCAAGTCAGCTGTGAAAAGTTTCAGCAAAGCAAAAACTAACACCAAACTCTGAAACCGTTACCGTAAAGCAAGGAGTAGAAGGGCCCTGAAAACGGTCCCAGGGGAGTCTGGACCGGCAGTTCAAGTTGAATAAAATCTCAATATGAAAAAAATACTTTAAATCCCTACGGATTGTGCTAAAACATTGGAGAAATTCTTTTCAGCCAAAAGTACTACTTTTAATAATGACACAAACATCATTGATAACATTTCTTAGCTCTTCAGTGGACAATTAAATGCAAAGCATTTGGTTGAAATGATTAGGCTAGAGAGATAACTTTTGAACCCAAAGAGGAAAAGATGCCTATTTCATCGTTAACGACATACATTTTTTCCAGTGATGTGAACTTTGATGCAGTGCCAACGAAAACAAGCATTAATTCCTCATGCTACCTATTATTTTTGAAAAAAGAAACTCCATTTGTGCATGGCTACTTAAAACATTATGGTACAGAGGCTGGGAAGGGAGGTGGGACAGGAGCAAGTCCCAGTCCTGGGATGGGAAGGGGTTGCAGGGACTAATCCCTATTAAAACCTGTAATCAAGGAATTCAGGAGGAACTGTATAAACAGATGCTGTGAACAATGAACAACTGTTTTACTATTGAGAATTCAAAAGCAAAATTATGTTCTAGTCACAAGCTTTTATTTCAAAATGAAGAAGGATTAAGATGCTCTCCAAAGCCCATACTCCCTCTCCAAATATCCGACCAGTTGGCTCTTGGCAGCTTTCAAATGCTTTTTAGGCTCTCCCCTGGCCTGGGAAGCCTCTCCAGTAGGCTGGGGGAGTAGGGTTTTTTTGGGATTTTTTTGTGTGTCGTGGGATAGGCTGGGACTTAGGAGAGGAAGCAATAACTGGCTCAAGCAGGGTCTCTGCGTGGTCAGTGTTTGCTTAGCAAACAGAAGCCTCTCAAAGGGGAATGAAGAGCCATGGTCCCTCACCCAACGGGGAGGGACTCAAAGGTCAGCTCAGAGAGGAAACGGGGTCTCTGGAGCTTCCCAGGTGAACGCAAAAGCAAACTTGTCCAGGAGCTGAGATTGTAATCTTGAAGGAGTCCCAACCAAGTTAATCATTCACATCTCATCCCCTAGGGCCCTCCTCTACTTGAAAAACTGCTGTCAGCATCTGCAGTGGGGAGTGGGAGGCAAAGGCCAGGGGTGGAGAAGAGGGAGGTCAGGGCAGGAAGGTGGAGCCCAGACTCATTGAGACAAAGAAGTCAGGATGGACCCAAAGTCTGGCTGACAAAAATGCCTGAAGCCATTCGTCTTCCCTCCTACATGGTCTCTGGAACAGGATTTACCTTCACAACATGGCTTGTTTGAGAATCTGGCTGACCAGATACATCTGGGTGGAAGGCGATGGTGACGATGTGTATGGAGATATATATATATGAAACAACATATCTCACATACACATACGCCTATACACATAAAAATGTCCACTCTTTGCTACAGTCATTCCTTGTTTTATTTATTTATTTATTATTTTTTTAAAGTTTGTAGCAGAGGATAGTTTATTAGAAGTAAATATACATTTCAAAAAAGGAGAAGCTGGCCGAACAGAAGAGAATGGCCCAAGGGCCATTCTTAGAAAAGAAAGTACAGTACACTCCAAAGAATTTGGAGTGGCCGAGCAAAGGAAGCTCAAAAGGCTAAAAAAACGGCCAGTCATTCCTTGTTTTAAGCAAATATGTAAATCCAGATGAACTGCCATGATAAACTAAGGAATATCTATCCATTCATGTATTCATTCATTCAACTGATATTTATTGAGTACCTGCTATGTGCCAATCACTACTCTAAGTGATGCGAATACAGGTGTCAACAAAATGGACAAAAATAATTGCCCTACTCTAATTGAACTATCTATACAGCTGTAGAATTATAAAATGAATGAGATGAAATGGGAATTTTATAGTATGTTAATGAATGAAGCTACGGAGAAAAAGTAAGTAACATAGGGAAGAGGAGGTGATTTGTGGGGGTAGGAAGTGTCTGAAATTTTACATAGGATGGCTGGGGAAGGCCTGCTCAGGGAAGGACGACTGCAGGCCTGAAGGGCGTGTGGGGGCTGGTTTTGTGACTATCTGGGGTAAGAGCCTCCTAAGAGAGGGAGCCGTGGCTCCTGGTTCCTTCCTCCCTCCCTGGCGGTGCCTCTCACGTTCCTTTGCTGAATCCCCTCCTCTCCTCTTTAGACCTCTAGGGTCTGTCCCTAATTTCTTCTCTTCTCTACTAGTCTTTTCCTAGATGATCTCATCCATGGATAGAAATACTAGATACAGACAGGATGTAACTTGTATATTCATTCCAAGAACCCGGAGCCCAGTGTGTTTGGAGCAGAGCGAGCAGTGAAGCAAAGGGAGCCTGGGAGGAGGTCAGGTCAGAGGGGCCAGCGGTGAGGAGGGCAGAGGTGCTGAGGAGCGCCTGGCAAGTCGCTAGAAGCATCTTGGCTTTTACTTTAAGAGAAGAGGCACTGGAGGTGGAGTAGAGTTTCTTCTTGTATAAAAGTTGGTGTCAATCTCCTATGACACTAAAGATATAACTAATTATGCACAATTTTTACAAGGGGGACTTTACTGCACAAGACAATGTACTTGTGCAAAGGGGGTCTCCATCCTCTTTCTGGGGTTAAAAGCAGGAATCACATTTTTAATATGAACTGCTCTAAATTCTTCGCAGCTACAGGTTCAAATTTAGCTAGGGCTTTTCCATGCTACGAAAGACAGCACTCGGTGTGGTTAAGGGATCCAACACCAAGAGGAGGGGAAAAAGAAAAGTAGGTCAACCAACTGTGACAGCAGATGCCCTTTGACACTTTTCAAAGACTCATTTTTGACTCAGGCTTCTAAACATGCCAAATTCCAAAGACCCAGAACTCCTAACGTTTTTCTCCATGGAAACAAAGTTATCGATGAAGTTAAAGGCTCCCAGATTAATGTAGAGAGCTGTTTTTTAAACCAAAAAGTAGCTGATAAATTTTACTCAGGTATCAAAGAGAATAAAACTTTATAAACAGGAAACCACTGAAATGAATCTAAAAAGATGTTCACTTATTTCTAATGAATACTTTATCAGACCAATACTAACAAAGACCATTTGCTCCTTTTCCTCCAACATCATCAGTCTCTCCTTTTTTACTGGCCAAGAAATGTATCAACCATTTCATAAAACAAAACAAAATGTCCTTTAACTCCATGTCCATATTCTCCGTGACCATGCTAGTCTTTGCCCCATGTTACAGCAAAGCACGTGAAAGGAGCTGTCTGCCCTCCAACTTCTGTGGCCTGTTGTCACTTCAACCCATCAGCCAGACTTGTGTCCCCACCATGCCACTGAAACTATGCTTTGTTTCTCCCAAGAACGTCAATGGCTTACTTCCTGCCAAAGTCAGTGGTCAACTATCTATTCTTGCTCTGACTTTTCACCAGCATGTAGCACCTGCAGCTTCTTCCGTCTCAAATTATCTTCTCAGGTTTCCATGCCTTCATCTGCTCCTGGTTCCTTCCTCCCTCCCTTGTGGTAGCTCTCATGTTCCTTTGCTCAATTCCCTCCTCTCCTCTTTAGACCTCTAGGGTCTGTCCCTAATTCTTTCTCTTCCCTACTGGGTCTTTGCCGAGGTGGTCTCATCCATGGTTTCAAATACCAGATACAGACGAACAACTGCAAAGTGGGTTTCTCTGGCTTGGCTCCCTTTGTGCACTCAACACATCTAAAATTTATTACCTCTTATACAAAATCTTTGCTTCCACTTCCAATTTGTCTGCACCCCCACTCCTGAAATCTTCTCCATCTCAGTCGATGTACAGCTATCTATCAGTCATCCTTAATTCCATCTCCCCTTACTACCTCCTATATAATCCATTAACAAGTCCTCCCCAATATCCCTTGAACCTTATCATGACTCAGCACCCACAGTAAGATAACCTTGTTATCTTGGTGGAAACCACCATCATCTCGCTCCTCAAACAGCCACTCCCTGATCTCTCAGTCTTCCCTCTTGCCCTGCTGGCTCCACAGCAATGACAGTGATTTTTTTCAAGGGCCCATCAGATTGGGTTACCTTCCTGCTTAAAACCCTCTAATAGTTTCCCAGAGAAGACAGAAAAAAATCCCAATTCCTTCCCTTGGCCCAGAGGCTCTCTGTGATCTAGCTCCTGCCCACTCCCTCTTCCACTCTCATGATGTCCAAACACATGGCACAGACCCTCGAAAGCACCAGCCTCCACCCATTTCACAGGCCCTGCACTGTGCTTCCTTCTGCCTGGCATGCTCATCCCCGCACCTTTCATGGCCGCCTCCTTCTCAGATCTTGGGCAGGATATCACCTCGTCAGGGACTGTCTCCCTAAACTCTGGGTCATTACTTTCCACTCCAGGATAGTTCATGGGTCTTAATAGTCAGCACGTTGTCTTTTTTATTGGGGTGGGGGGAGAGGAGGGGTATTTGTTGTATTTCCAAAGAAGTATGTAAGCTTAAAGACAGGAGTGCTGTCTGCTTTTGTTCTGAGCAATCTCTTCCCAGGGCCTAGGGCACTGCAGTGCCCTGGACCAACTGGGCACCGCAGGACAAAACAGGGAATGGAATGCTCTGTGCAGTCTTGTGGGGACTTTTGGTGCTTTCAAAGACTTGAGCTCAATGGTTCTTAATCTCTTATTTGGTCACAGACCCATTTGAGAATCTGACAGAAACTCAAGCCTGTCGCTCTGTTAAAAAAAAAATGTATATGGACAGTATTTTGCACACAATTTCAGGAGACTGATCCACTGCCCACCCCCTTCCCCCAAAGCCTGTCTATAAACCCCAGGTTAAGAGGCAGCTGCTTCTGAGTTTTATGGTACTGACTTCACTCATACACAGCCTTCTTTCACTTTTGTACCAGGATTCTTTCTTTCCTTAATTTGAGAGCCCGTGTTAGGCTCATTTGGGTTGGTTTCTCCTGGCTTGCTAATAATAGGACAAAGAGAGAAAAGAAGGTAGGCTCTTCCAGATGGATGAAACCGAATGGGAAGGGGTTAAAAGAAGACCTGTAAAATTGAGGAGCGCCACACGTCTGCCACGGAATTTTACTGAGAGTGACCTGCACGGGACAGTGAGAAGGGGACAAATACCCCTGGGTCTTCAGCAAAGTCTTCCAAGGATAGGAGGGAACAAAAATTCTAAGAAACTTGGAAGCTTTGGGGTAGAGAGTGAACTACATTCAACAAAATAGCCACTTCCTGCCTAACCTGTGCTGGAATCGGGAATAAAAGGATGAGTAAAAGAAAAGGCCCCCTGGCCTTAATGGAGCTCGTAACTCAGAGGAGACAAACAAGGAAAACCATTTTGGATGTTATGGCAAAAGTGATGAAGGAGATAAACAGGGTGCTGGAAAAGAGAGTCACAGGAGGCACTTCCTTTAAATACAGAGGTCACAGAAGTTATCGCAGGAAGTAGCATTTAAGCTGAGATGAGAGGGAGCCAGTCAGCCATCAGAAGGAGGGAAGTCAGGTGTTCCAGGCAGAGGGGATGTCCGGTGCAAAGACCTGAGCGAGGGGACAGCTGAGTGTTAAGGAACTGAGGGGTGGCTACCATGCTTACAGCCTGGGGAATGGGTGTGTGTGTGTGTGTGTGTGTGTGTGTGTGTGTGTGTTAATGGAAAAGCAAGTTCATCCTCTGGAGCTCCAAACCCATTAGCAGCAGGTTACCCCAGTGAGGCATCAATAAAGCGCTTTGGAGGGTAGGCAGTGTGTCTCTTCTCTGTCAGGACCTCTAGGATAAGTGAGAAATCCTCCTTTCCTGTTGAGGTGATTATGCAGGGCCTCTGCTTCTGCTTGGTCCTGGGCCAGCATTTACACAGGATTGCATTTACACAGATTGTGGGTCCTGCCCTACTTTTCCAGGGAGGAGATGATACTGTCCTCCAATCTTATCAAGAAGACAGAACGAGCTACATTTCAGCTTCAAATGTTTCTTCTGTGCAGCTGCAGTTTCTGTTACCTTCCAGCAATTCATTCTGGGAGCCCACACTTACGGGTACCCACACGTAAAAGCACACACACTTCTCCATCTCAAAACAAAAGGCTTCCTTCATCGCCAGGAAGAGCATCTACTCTGTTATCCACGTTTACTCCCCTCCTCTCTGAACCTGAAACCAGAGGCTTGTTAACAAAACCTTGGGCAGAGAAGGCTGGAGAACATGACCACGGGTGCCAGCACTTTCTGCCTAAAATCAGACTTTCCATCCTCAGCCCAACATCAGAGATACCGTTTCTAACAGGGTGCTGATCCACAGCAAATCACCTCCAAAATGGCAGCATTTCCAACAAAGGACCTGTGGGGCCCAAGTTATTTTCAGTGATAACAGTAATTCAGGTTTAGACTTTACTGCCTACGAATCTCATCTAATTTAATTCTCACAACTGTGCTAACATGTGTTATTATTCTTAAGAGTATAGAAAAACAAACTGGAACTCAGAATTTGGATGGTTCAGTCACATAACCGCTAAGGGGCAGGCTGAAGCCATGTCTTCAGATGCCAAACCGTGGTCTGTTTCCATGACCCCCCACTACTTAGAGCAATGACACCTCCATCACTATGCCAACAGGTGACAGTACATTTAGTGAGCCAGGGCCATTAACCGGTTATCTCGAAGTCCTTTAGCTGCTTCTAATACTTCTGGACCTGGTCCAATTTAGATGTACCTTTTTACCAATTCCATGATATCATAGCATCTACTGTATGTCCAGTGACTGTTCTCTTTACAATATTGTCTGGGTGTTGCTTTTTATGTGCCAGGCAGTATGCTGGGGAAACAGTGGTATGCAAAAGAGAAAAAAAAGGTCTCTTTCTATTCTCATGGAGCTAATAGCCTGGTATGGGTGAGGGTGTCAGGCAGCCAAACAAAAAACAAATACATTTAATGGCAAACCATGATGCACGCATGAAAGAAAAGAACAGTAAGCTGTGGGAGCATACTATAGGGAAGAAGAGAAGATTACTGTACATAAAGTGAGAAAAATCTGGGCTCTGGTGGCCTGTACAGGAAAGCTATGTAGTGCTGAATGTTGATAACTTGGTGAAAATTTTAAAATGTGTGCCTAGATGTAGCTTTCTACATAGTGAAATCTAGATTATCTCCTAAAACCCCACACCCCAACACTCTTGGCTGACAATAGCAGCCACAAAGATTCCTGGGTCATTGTCCCCATGGTCAATAAGGAGTAACAGCAGATTAAAAAGTTTGCTCATCTGGTATTTAGGGAACAATTTAGAGCTGGTTCTTCCTGCATCTTTGGTCATGGTAATAAACCTGGTTATTCTGAGGAAAATATGAAAGCGTGCACGCGCGCGCACACACACACACACGAGGCAAATCCATGTGGTAATTCTTTGAAAAAAATAATTAAAAGAAATTGAAAAAAACTCCATTGGCTCTCAGTTGTATTTTTATAATGGTGTTATGGATGCAGAGGGAGAATCCTAAGAGTTCAATACTTACTTTTGAAGCTGGAGTATCATCCCTATTAAGATGGGCTGGGTAATGAATAAAATAACTCAAAGCCAATCTGGCTTTTTCTAATGTGGCTCCAGCTGCAAGGACATCCTTGAGTGTGTCCCCTGCAGAGTGAGATAATGAGGGAGAGGATGTATGCAGGGCTGGGGGTGAGCAGGGAAAGAGACTGCAGAGGAAGCTTGTACGCTACTCAAGGGCAGCCTTGAGCAGGCTGTGATCTAAGCCAACAGAGTGGGGACTCGGGTCTCACTTCGCTTTTTTTTTTTTTTTGAGGGCAGTGTCACTGGTCCTCATATGTGGGACCCGAACCTGGGTCGCTGGCTTCCCAAGCCAGCGCCCAACCACCGCACCACTCGGCCGGCCCTCACTTCGCTTTACGCGCCTGAGGTTCTCCCACTGGGCCCCAGGCCACGCAGCTCTCACACTGTGGAAGTGCGTTGCAGAGCAGTGGAGAAAGCACTGGATGGGAGCCGGGTTTGGCCAAATGCCTTTTGGATTGTGGCTCAGATTGCTCGCCTGTGCAGTGAGCCAATTGCCAGCCCAGAGATTCTCTAAGACCCCTCCAAGCAGGAAGGTTTTGTAACTCTAGGTATATCCCATTGAAATCCCTCTTCAAAAGAAAATTCATTTGCCTTGTGAATTTGATTCCAGGTCCATCAGTCCCAGCTGGGGACAACCCTTGAATTTACTGCAGACTTTCTAAGTGTCAGGTGTTGAATCAAATGCTGTAAATCCCTGATCCCACAGGGCCCTTCCTACAGCCCTATGAGTCTTGTTCGAAAACCTGTTCTGTACCTTAGCTTTGGTATTTCATCGTTTCCCTTCTGGGTTTATAAGGACTATAAAATAGGTTCACAAAGCCTTCCACAATCTCTAAACCACAATCTTGTCTCAGTCAAAAGGGGAAAAAAATGTTAGTTTGGCAAAGAGCCCAGCTCACTCTAAGTATTTGCCTAGTGGGAAGGCTAGCTGAAAAGTTACAGACTGGTTAAGAATTAAACTCCTTCCATTTGACCATTAGTCTCTAAGAGAAAAACTGTTTTCAGTGGGGGAAGAGAAATAAAACAGGATGACCGGCACACAGTTTAGTGCTTACAAATTTTGGTATGAGTGTTGAAAACCAATTGTGTGCCATGATGTACAATGTTATCAACACGCATAATACCTCCAACTCCAAGAGGTTAGGTAAGTTGCTCAAGGTTACACAGCTAATGAGTGCTCAGGAACAAGTCTGTCTGATTCATAAATCAGTATTCTTCTTGGGATTTTTTTAAGCTTTCATTTTTATTGTGTTCTTATCATGGCGGTTACTGTGCTAAATTCTCTGGTCTTATTTAATCCTTCTGACATTTCCTATGTAGTAGGTATTGTTATCCCCAATATATATGAGGATATTAAGAAGCAGTGGGTAGGCCGGCCGAGTGGCATGGTGGTTAAGCTCTGGCCCTGGTTCGAGTCCCACATATGAGGGCCAGTGACACTGCCTTCAAAAAAAAAAAAAAAAAAAAAGCAGTGGGTGAAGTAATAAAGGCCACGCTGCTGATAAGACCCCTCAAGCAGAGCCCTGATTGAAACCACCTTGATCACCTCTGAATTTTTGCCTTGAGCCTGGTCCTTGGCACGTTGGGGACAATTTTCTTCACGTTACTTACAGCCCCTTGACTGGTCGAGTAATAATGAATGAATGCATTGGCAACAACCTTCATTACTCATGGGCCCTCTCCTTCTTCCCGTCCTCTCTCCCTCTACAGGAGTAGATGACTGAATGGGCAGGTTAACATCATGGGAGTTCCTAGTTCTGTACATTCATTTAAGTTCAGAAAGATAAAAACTCTCATTCAATTAACAGTACAAACTGACATTAGATTTGTAGGTTCCGTTTCAAGCAGCTAGACAGACCTAGACAGAAACACCATTCTTGAGCCAACCTTCTCCCAAACATGGTACCAGGAACAATGGAGTATGGATACAAAAGTGTCTGAATGGTTCAGGGCAGTCCCGTCACGGGCAGCCAGAATATACTCAAGCCTGTGTTCTTCTCCAGTGTCTCATGAGCATCATCGGCGTGCATAAACCTCAGGATTATAAGGAAAATATAGAATATGGGTTTTGTTTGCAGCCCAAGCTACTGTGCATACATTTAGGTCCAAGAATGGCCTCTGCATTGTTGTTTATAAGAATAAAAGGAGTGGAACACGCTGAACATCCATCAGCAGGGAAAGAGTTAATCCAGCTGTGGCTCTTCTATAGAATGGAATACTGTGTCGTCATTAAAAATGATGCTGATGAATCCTGATATACAAAAGACTCTCCCGCTGTAGTGTCCAATTACAGAAGCAGAGTATCAAACATGTCTCATTGTTTAGAGGCTGTATAATGTAGCAGTCAAAGTTAAGAACTATAGAGTCACACTCCCTGGCTCTGCCACTGCTAGCTGCCCGATTTGGAACATGTTGCTTAAACAATGTGCATCCGAGTTTCATCATCTGTAGAATAGGCTCTTACTCCTAGAGTTATTATAAAAATTAAAAGAATCCATACATGCAAAGAGCTTAGAACAGTACCTGGTTCATAGCAAGTGCTCGAGATTGTTGGGTCTTTTAAGAAATAAACTGTATAGGTGCTTACATGATCAGAAAAAAGTCGGGCAGGCACCAAGGTGCTAACAATGGGATAGCACTGGGTCACATGGTATCATGCATGACCTTTTACTTCCCCACCCCCTACTGTTCGCTTATCTGTGTTTTCTATTTTTCCAAAAAGATGTTTAGCTTTTTCTTTAATAAGGAAGAAAATCACATTTAAATTTTGGTAAATGCTAAGCTTTAATGAGAAACAGAAGCCTCACCAGAATTCATGTGTTAAAAAAGCAGTGGGACAGGCCAGGTAATTACAAAACCGGGAGGCTGGAGAACATGGCGTTTCCCTGTCTTTTCTAGTTTGGTGCCCTAAGAGCAAGAAAGAATGTGCACCTCAGTCCCTTGGTCCTGAAGATGCAGAGGCAGGGCTGGTGGGAGGAAGAGAGCAGGGAGATAGGAAAGTCTGATTTCATTCACAGCAATCCACTTAGTTTAAAATGTCAGGAAGTTTAGCGGATTAAGGGTATTACAGCCGCTGTTCATAAAGGTGTTTTGTTAGAACCTCCAAATAGCAATCTGGTGAAATAAGCCTTGCACAGCCTTAAATGAAAGCCTGTTACAGTACTTAAAGTTTCCTAGAGAAGGAAAAAGACCCCAGGTATTCATTTACCTAAAGAGCAGCTGCCTGGAAGATACTGCAATGTATCCTGTGTAGCCAATGGTTACAAAATAGGTTACCAGTTACTGAACTAGGAAGTTCGAGCCCAGATCACCAGTGGTAGAGCTGCGATTAGCAGTGATGAAAAGCATGTCTTCATTCTGATAAGAGCCGCAGCTGTTACACATATTATGGACATGGGTCCCTTCCTACAAAATCCAAGGACATTTAAAGCTGCTGGAAATCAGAAGTAGAAGGCATGTTTGGATTTCAACATTCACAACTTAAAACAACAAAAATAACAACAATGTGCCTGATGTAGTTATCTCACAGCGCATCTGGGACAGGAAGGTGGTAGCAATTTCTGGGGAGCACAGGAAACTCAATGTTACAGATCCCCTGTTAGCGTGCAGGCCCTGTGCTGCTTACGCGAATCAATGTCCTGTCTTCTGCACAGGGCAGTCTTGTAAATGAGGCTCTAACTCAAATGCTTGAGACACAGATCCATTTCCACCCCCCCCCCCCCACTGTTTCCCATGAGATCAGAGAAGGTGTCTCAAGGGAGAGGGCTTCTTCACAATTAGGGGAAGATAGGGTCAAGGTGAGAAGTCTCACGGAGTGGAAACTGGGTGGGGTTTGGCGATAGGCAGACTGGGGAGTGAATTCTGGCTCCGCGAACAAGCGGAGCTGTATGAATTGAAGCTCATCCACCTGTCTGAGTGGTGTTCTCACTGACCTGGTTAATGAAGATACAATGGTGAATAGACAGGTCCTGGCCCTCAAGATGCTTATAGATAAGGTGACAGGTGAGTAGCAGGCATTTATAAAACCACGTGTTTGGTGCTCTGATAAGGAACAGTTCACGATACTATGGAAGCACATAGGACAGTCAGCTAATCTGGTCTTCGGGGTTGGGGTGGTTAGGGGAAGGCTTCCTGTAGGAGGTGACACCTAATGTGAGCTCTGAAAGGCAGGACTCAAACTGTGGGTTCCATGAGGTAGATATGGAGGGAACATTATAGGGAGAGGGACCAGCCTCTGCAAAGGCAGAGATAGTTTTGAGGAAATGGTAAGGAGTTCAGTGTGGTTGCTGAGAGGGAAAAAGACATAGGAAATAACAAGGCCAGATTCCATAATAAGTCCAGTAACAGAGTTTGAGATCCTGAGGAGGCTGGTCATGGAGCTCAGACGCATTCACTGCTTCTGGAAAAGCTATGGGAAGCAGGGGTGCAGATCTACCAAAGGAAAATGACTCCCAGCTCTGTTCCCCAGTTCAGAAATCTCCCTCTATTATTTGCATTTCATCTAACTTCTTCGACAAACTCAACATTTCAAAAATTATGTCTAGTGCATGGAAAGCTCCAAGTCCCAGCACGAGCTCACAGCTCATCTGTGGCAGATTCTCGCGACTGTTTGGACACCACCGAGTTCAATAAGCACCTACATCCATGCAGTTTACTTTCACTAATCAAATCTCAAATCTTATTCAGGATTGGCTATCTGGTAAACTGAGGTACCCTAGAAGTTACGATCTGAAAAGAACTTAGGGGCAACTAGGCCCAATTCCTTCATTTTATGGGTGAGCTCAGGTGGCGGGGAAGTACCTGGCATGAGGTTACAGAGTTTGCCGACGGATCCAAGATGAGACCTCAGATCTCCAACCCCCAGCACATGCTTTTGCTTTGCCTCCATCTCTCCATTACAGACCAGGGATTCCAAATTCCCACCCTAAAGTCGGAAGGTCTGTGCAGCCAAGCAGGGGCCTGAAGTCTTATTTGCCAGCCGACACAGCAGGAAGGAGAGGAAAAGATAGTTGAACAGGATGAACGTGGTAAGAAGGGAAGCTAGTTAGAGTGATCTTAGCCATTTAAGAAAGAAAAAGAAAAAAAGTAGTAACATCACAGCAGTCGAGGAAAAGAATTAATTCTATTTACGCAAAGCACTTCAAGGTAATGAAAAGTGCTCCCAGCGTTACCCTGTTTCAAAACATTTATCAGATGCCAGGGCAATGAAGCATGTGCAGGCACACACACCACTCTCTGCAAACAGTTTATCTAGCAAAATAACCAGCGGGGGAAAAAGATCTGAGGGACTTCAATTTTCAACTGCCAAGTGGATCAAAGACCCCAGCAGCAGCAAAAGAAACACATAAGTCTAAATTTAGTCATCTCCCACACTGGGTAATTTCTTTTCCAGGGTCTGTGGTGCGGACACAGCAGTGGTGCGGACACAGCCGTGGTGTGAATGATTTTCATCTGAGCCTCTGTCTTGGCCTGACCGAGTTCTCAGGGTCAGGTTCAAGGTGCTGATTGCTAGCATGTTCTTTCTTGTGTCCCTGCAATCTCTATTGGCTGTCAGGGGCACGGAGAGCTCTGGAAGGTTTTAGTCCTCAAGAAGCAGCTGAGGAGAGGACAATAAAGATGAGCGAGAAAAAAGACACAGTTACAGATGAAGACAGAAAGACACCCCCCCGACACACACACACACATTTTAGTGAAAATTAAAATGCACTGTGAGAGAACATTTCAATACAAATTTTAAAAAGGAGGCCTAGGAATGGAAAAGCAGACTGATCGATTTAACCTTAAAACACACAGGCTGAGAGTTCTGAAACTTTGGGGTTCTGCTTCCTTGTTTCCACAAAACAGGGCCCCCGCACTGCCCAACCTCACAAGACTAATGCAGGGTAAAAGGGGTATCATGATGTTCTTTGCCCATTTTGTGGGCATAAAATATTTTGGCAAATTCTAAACAGCACTGTAACATGAGGGCTGCACGGTTTTGGGCTGGGTGGAGTTGCCAGTTCCTCTAATGCTGGCTGACTGCTAAGGACAACCACAGCAGCAGCCCAGCGCGGTGGCAGGCCCACCAGCCACCTCTTCATGCGCCTGTTGCAGCCGGGATCTGCGGGCTCACACACCAGGCTCCATGCAGATAAACAGCGAATCTGTCTTTCCTTTCATGGGAGCACTCATTTCCTCAAGGGCTGGCTTTTGTCCTCTAGCCAACCTGTCAAACCTGTCTCCTCCTGGTGACCATGAATATACGCTGCTGGCTAAATTTAGATGTTGAAAGTCTTTTCTAACCTGTCATTTCACTCGAGAGAAGGATAGGTCAGTGACTTCAGGGAAAGCAATACTGCCAACCCCTTCAGTGTGGAGAGATGAGGCCAGGCCCCAAGGGGCTCGCAGGTGCTCTCTTGCTTGTCCTACACCTCCAGGAAAAAAATCCTTTCACACATCCTGGGCATACGGACAGCGAGTCTCATTTTAAAGATTTCCAGGACAGGCTGTGCCGCCATTTTACTTAATAACCTCATTCTTCTGTGTCCCAAAGCTCGCCCCTACACAAAGTCCTCACTAATGCTTTCTGGGAGACCAGAAGCGTCTCCCAGTGATCTTTGGAGACCAGTGTTCCAAGGCTCAGCTCCACTTCCAGCCATCTGGAAATTATTTGACCTCTTTGTACCTTAGTCCCCTCATCTGTAAAAGGAGGCTACCTCATTGGGCTGTCATGGGATTAAAGGAGTACATTTTGGTAAAGTGCTTGGCTCATAGTAAGTACTACATAAATGCTAGCTGCGGCTACTGTTGCTACTGCTAATACTATTATCCCAGCTTTCCCAGCTGCTTGACCGCAGGCAAGTTCATGTCTCTGAGCTGCATTTTAGTCTTCCTGACATGAGAAATGTCCCACCGGCTTCAGAGGAAGGAGTTTGGCAGGATAAAATGAGGTAAAATCCTTGGAGCACTTAGCCCACGACCAGGCACATGGGGAGGAGCTCAGAACCATTAGTGTCCTGACCCCAGGATCCTTCCTCTCCTTATTGAAAACCTCTCATTCCAGAGGGGAATCTATCCCCCTTGCTTGTTTTTAAGGAATGATTCAAAATAAGCCAACCACATGGGATTGAGATAATTCACAAACATTTATTGAGCTTCTAGTACGTGACAGTTACTTCCCAGGCCGTGGCTATTAAAGAGTTAAGATAGACAGAGAGGGTCTGGATTGTCAGAGAGCTTAGTTTAGTGAGAATGAATCCAAGGCACGGAGGTGGCACTTCCGTTCCTGCCCTGCCTCAGAGTGGAATCTTTCTTTTGGAATAATAGCTATCATTTATCGGGATTATCACAAGTAGGCCTCACACTGACTCCACCATTGTCTGCATTAACTTACTCTAAGCCCCTTGGTGAGTAAGGGGCTGAGCCACAATCTGGCTATCCCTGCCATAGTATCAAGGTAAGAGGCTATTCCAGAGTGTCTGCTGTTAACCACTGCATTGCATTGCCTTAGGTTCAAGAGCTTATGTTTAAAAAAAAGCATAAGGAAAAAAGAACGGCAGATGAGAAACCCCGGCTCCCTAAAGCCCAGCTGGTGGTATCTGGAAAAAGAGCCATGGCCAGCCCAGGCCAGGATGGGGGCTAATGCTTGTAATTTGAAAAGCAACCCAGTGGATTTAGATGCTATCTTCTTTCAGCACCACCTTAAGTTACACTGAGGCAGTGGCAGCGAGAGGGAATTTATGAGAACAGCAAGGCTGAACCTCCAGGAAGGAGGTTCTGAAAGAATTAACTGTAAGCTGATCAGAACATCACAAGGGCCCGGCATTCAAGCCCACTGCTTTATGTTCAACTAGCACCCATGATCATTTCCTCAGTGGCAGCAGAGAGAGCCCGGCGGCTCTGGCTGGAGTCCCACATCTGCAACGCTGCCAGGCTCCTAGGGGTGCAGCAAACTCCAGGGGAGAGAGGAAAGACCAGGACTTTCTTTACATGCCCATTTCACAGGAGGGGAAACCGAAGCACAAAGAAAAGTTTGGATTAGACTGGAAACATGGATTCTGCAACTTAAGGTTCCTCTTAAGAACATGTTAACTTGGCAGGCTCACCCTTCAACACACAGAAGGAACAAACTAAGGCTTTCTAAGTGCTATGAGGGGACTGTAAGGCGAGTGTGGTAACAACTGCTGCTGGGAATTCCAGGTGAGCTTCTGGGTGGCCCAGAGGTTCTCTGTCTCTGGAATTCAAAGAGCCCTGGTATTGGAGAACCAATTTTCAGGGGTTCCAGAGGTTTGTCAGCAAGGAAGGCTGGTGGCTCATTATGACTGGAGAAAATTCCAGATGTCTTCTTTTCAAATTGTCCTCTGAGTCCACATGAGCCCTCCAAGCTCCCTAGGGGCCACTATATATTATTATTATTATTATTATTATTATTATTATTATTATTTATTATTAGTGACAACAATATGACAAAACCAGAAGCTAGAAAGTCTAAATCCAGTTAATGGAATGGTTGTTTTTCTCATTGAAGAATGGAAGCAGTGGATCCTAATAACTCAAGGTCAAGGCTGGCGATGAGTGAGGCTTGGTTCTCATCCCTGGCTCTCAGAGGCTAGTGAGGGTCTGCTGCACGCCCCCGGCCCTGGTCTGGCCCTTCCATACCACTATTAGGAAGAGTGTGTGCAGCCAGGTGGCTGTGAACCCTTCCCCTCCCCCTCCAGTAGGGCCCTGCTGCCTCCTTCTTGGAGAGGCAAGTGGGATTCTTTTACCTGTTGGACTTAAGCCGAGCTAACTTCGAGATGGAGGGAAGTGGGGTCAGATAGACTAGGAGAGACCATATTCCACACCTGACCCTGTGAGTCACCTGACCCCTGGGAATGGCTGGGAGAAGAAGAGTGCAGCCTTTGGAGATAATGGAGAGGGCTTGAGATAGAGGCTTAGAGGACGTGGGTTCCAGTTCTGCCTGCTGTGTGACTCCAGACAAATGACCTAGCCTCTCTGAATCAGTTGTACCATCCAACTTGAGGGTGGTGGTGGTAGTTTTCCCCCTCACAGATGGGTATGCATATGACATGGAACATGGATAGAGATCCCATTCGACTCCAAGCCCATTTATCACTAGTTCTATTTCCGCATCTGTAATTCTGAACTCCTCAGGTTGTGACACACACTAATGCGCAGCATCTTGAGAGCATGTGGCACAGGGGAGGGGAAGGAGGTGCTTGTTATTTTCCACTCTGAGTGACCTCGGAGCCCCAGCCCTCCCGGTCGCAGTCAATGTCTGGGTCTGCTCTCTGGGAGCCTGCTGGACGATTGCTTGTTGCTTAGGGCAGAAAGCATTTCCCCAGCTCGCTTCCTTCCATTTGGTGGTTCAGCTGCTGCCCACTCTGGTTTACAGCCCATTTATGAGGAGGCCACTCTGGTCACTGGGTGTTTGTATAGTGTTAATCATTAGGAGGTGGCCAGTGCTAATATTGTGAGCCTCAGGGCATCTACAAATAAGTCAGCTATTTGCCTCAGTCTATCAGGGTCTGTTTTCCGAAGGCTTCTCTCTCCAGGGACACAGGGAGGACCCCTGCTGCAGCCTGGAGCTGGGGGAGGTAACGTCTGAAGGGCACAGTGGGAAAGGGTTACTGAAAGTGAGGTGCTAAGTTCAGAGAGAAGCACCCACCATCCTGGAAAACATACCACTGGCCTTCAGAGATGGGACTTCCTTTCCCAGACAATGAAAGCCCCAGGCTTTCCTCTTTCCCTCCATCCATTTTGCTCCCTGCCAAACCTGGACTGTCCTTTCTCCTGATCCCTTCAATCTCACTTGTTTTCCGAGGTCGACGGCCACGTCTCCTCCTTCAGGAATCCTTCTCGGTCTACCCTGTGCTACAGTGCTCTGGTGCTGACCTCTGAGCCGCAGACGGCTGACGCTCCCCTGTTGATACTGCCCTTACCCTCAGTTGCTCACAACCTGGTCTTTGAGATAATAGAGAGGGCTTTGGTGTCTTTGAATAAGAACCCCCTCCGGGTCCCTGTGTCCTCAGAGCATTAGCACAGCATCCCCGGAGTGCTGTGCAGGACGGGAGGCACAGCCACGCCCAGGTCATCTCAGTCAGGCTTGCCTCTTATCTTTACTGAAGACCTACTCTGTGCTAAGGGTTGAACCAGTACTGAGAGTGAGGACATCAATTATGTTGACAGTGGAAAATCCAAGGCTTAGAGATGTAACTCATCTGGCTAAAGCTGAAGTTTAGTTCAATAGGTGCTGACTAAACACCTACTATGTGCCAGACACTGTATTATTAGGTCCTGGAAACCCACTGATCAATAAGACAATCCCTGCCTTAAAATTGAGCAGAGAAAATAAAAACGAGTCAAGGTTTTGTTAGAAGTTATGCATAAATTGAAGGATTGGACAAGGTCCTTTAGGAGCTCCATGGAAACTAACGACGTTGGAGATACCTAGCAAGGTGACGCTGGCGCTGAATGCTGAAAGGGGTGTATGTGCTAGCCTGGCAAAGCAGGGTCAGACACGGCAGGCACTCCATGGGTACAGGCAAGCAGACAGAACACCTCCTGTGCTGGAGGCTGAGAAGTGTCACTGCGGCTTAGGAGGTGGGATGTAAGGCTGGTGTGGCTGCAGGGGCCACGGCTGGGCGGGCCACTGCAGAGGTCATCCTTTTACCCTGTCCCCTGACCTAGAGCAGAGTCTCATGTGCAAAACGCACATGGTAAGATCTGCATTTGGGAGGATCACTGTGGCCGTGCAGGGAACGGTGTGGAGTATCAGGGCAGTGAGGGCAGACGGACTGTGCCAGGCAGCACACAAGAACATGCCATGACGTACTGTAGATGGATGAAGGACAGAGGGAGTCCCAGCTCTCCAGCTCCTGTGGAGTTCACATTGGAAATCTAGGAGCTGACCTCGGTGGCACCAGAGTGGCTGGGTCATTAGCATGACAAGTGCTGCTTGCGGACTTCCCACAGGGACATTCAAGGCCAGGCCTCGCATCAGCTTGGGCTTGGCTCTCTACCCTGTGTGTCCAGGTCATTAAAAGCACAGCCCTCCCGTGACTACCTCCTCAGGGGCCTTTGTTTAAAGTGAGAAGCAAGGACATTTAATGGCCTCAGCTAGACACAGCGCTTTACTCCCCTCGCCCTGCCCCTCCCTACCCCCTGCCCGGTCCGTTTCCCAACCCCCCCAGCTCCCACCCCAGGCTTCATCCTACAGCAGAGTCCTGAAATATAATCAGTGCACGTTCTGAGGCCCCCCCTCAAATTACGGCTCTGATCTTTACTTCCAAAAACAGGGCTGGAATTACAGCTTGGCTCAGGGACATGTTCAAATCCACAGGGTCATAAACCCTTTCAAGTTTCTTTTCAAGACCTTCGCTGGGGATTTTAACAGGTTTGCACCTCTGAGGTTGTTATATGATGGTTAATGGGCTGATGCCAAAGAGGGGGACCTCCTGCCAGGATGTGGAGTGTGCTGACTACTTCAGCTTTTACCAGTCACCCACTGGGGTCTCAGGCTTTACATGGTATATTCTGTTTTTTTCTCCCACCAGAGTCCTCCAAGGACCAGAGAAGCAGGGGTCCAAGAGCTGCATGCGACCCCCGCCCCCACCACCAAAGCAGAACTGCAGAGAGAAGGGTATATTGAGGCACGGATGCAGTGCAGGCAGGTGGCCGCAGCACGGGACCTAGGGCTGGAAGAACCCATACTTTACCTCCCGGCTCCCCAATCCGGGCACTTGAACCTCTCTGCAGCTCTGTTCCCTCACTTGCAGTCAGCATTCTAATCCTTTCCTAAATAATACTTACTTCCACCCATTGAGGGTGTTCCCTGGCCCAGGGGTTGTGGTAACATGGACCCTGCTCTGTTCTCATTTACTCTTCACAGAAGTCTATGAAGGGGACTATTACTATTATTATTAATTATTATTATTATTTATAGGTGAGGACACGGGGCTCAGCAATGTCTGTCACGTTGCTGGGAAGTGGCAAAGCTGGGTCTGAACCCGTCAGGGGAGGGGTCATAGGTTTGAAATCACTTTTCCAAAAGCATTAGTGGGCTGGGTCAAGCCATTCAGTTCCCCACGGGAGAAGCTCCTGGACAAACTCATGTTTTGAAGGCAGGTTGAGGCCACAGTTAACTTATTTTGAGGACGGGATGAGGACTGAGTGGGAGGAGTCACTATAAACCATAGCACCAGGGTTGCCCTGTGTCACCTGTAAGAGTTGTTTACAGTCACGGATGCCCCATTCTGACTGGTCAGTGCCCTGTCCTGGTTGGTTAGTGCCTGTATCACAGAGCTGGATAGTCATTCATTCATTCACAATATATGCAACGAGCACCCCTCTGGGCCAGGCACCTAAATATTCAGTAAGTCTGATTAATCATCCTTAGGATAGTATTGAATGAAAGAATACATCGCAAACATCTATCTCTGTATATGCCAGGCCCCTACAAGCCCAGGAATGCTGAGAAGAGTAAGATATTGTTCTGGTTCCTCGCTCTTAGTTTAGTTGGGGAGACCATACCTAGGAGCAGACAATTGCAAAGTCACGTTAAGTGCTACCAGAGGGGAAAGCACAGGTTAGGAGGAGACCCTGGATGAATGAAGGGTCCCCTAGGATCCTGTCTGGGGTTAGGGGAGGAGTGGGGAGGGCGGGACTAGAGCCAGCCCTGAGGCATGAGTGGGGATTCCTCAGGGAAGGGAAGCCAGGAGTTATTCCTGATTATTCCAGGAGAGAGCTGGATCCATGGACTAATCATCATTGGTGCACCCTCCTTTTTAAGAGACAGACACCATGACGCCCTGGAAAGAACACTGGCTTTCGAGTCAGGCACACCTGGGTTGAAATTGGAGCTCTGCACTCACTGTCCGTGGGCCCCTAGCAAGTCACTTAGACTCACTGACCGGGACTCATCAGTGCAACCGGGATAACTCCTGTCTTGCTGGGTCCTCTGGGAGGTTAAAGCAAACATGTAAAGCATCTAGGAGAATACTTGGAACATAGCAGGTGCTCAATAAATGAGTCATTATTGCTGACAATGAGACTCAGAGACTCAGACCCCAGATTGCAAACTACCAACAGTCCTAGGGAGGGGTACAGGCAGCCTCCCAAGGGACCGCATCTCTGTGTACCCAGAGCTCTCATGAGGTGCCCCCACACTGACAGTGAAAGCATGGATTCCCTGTTGCCACAGGAGCTCTATAGCACAATGCAGAGGGTGCCTGGAGTCCCACCTTCATCCTCCCACGTAGTACTAGGCCAGCAAGGCCAGCTTCTGGCTGACTGGAGGGTACTCAAAGTGCCCCCTGCACTCGCCTTCTGGAGTTCACCGTGTACTGTATAAAAGGTGACACCACAGACTCCTAGCCCCAACCAAAATACCCTGTGGTCCTCTGCACATCTCCTGAGCTTCAGTGGGTTCCCCACGATCCACATCCAGGTAGCCCAAAGCAGCAGCCAGAGAGAATGTTCCTGAAGCCTCATTGTGCCGCTGCAGAAACCATAAGGCTGTGAGTCCCTGTCCCCAAATCCCAGGGTAAACTAAAGGGAGAGGCAGCGATAGAAATCCTTGAGCCATGCAACCATCTCATTTCCCTCATTCATTTAATCTCCTCCGCACAATCTTGCAACATCCCTCAAAATGTCAGAGTCTCCCTTCAGATCTCATTTCAGGCAATTTTACAGTGCTGAGCACCACGGATTAATGAGGGAGATAAATCAAAGTGAGCAGTGGACGAGGAAAAGCAGTGGGGCTGTGACTGGAGCAGACAAAGCCGGCTTCCCCTCCTGTAGTACTGAGATGCAAAAAAGCCACAGGGCTTTGCAGCAGAGGCCACTCCTGGGAGAGACAGCTGCTGAAGGTCCACCCTAAAGGTCACCAGTGTGAGCGATATGACAAAGGCAACTCTGAGGACTTTGCTGGGGGTTCTGGCACTGAGGTGGTCAATTGTTCTTAGGAAACATATGACACCTGCAGCTTCAAGCATGCTAATATCCTCCTCAGTAAGGGACAGAGTTCTCAGCAATAGCAGCTCCAGGCAGACCTGAGCTGTATCCTGAGCCTCTGATGGGGAAAATGAGCCCTGGGAAGAGGATTATCTTAAAGATCAGAAGAGGTGCTGTTGCATTTGCAAGCGCCTCTGAGGGTGCAAGGCCCTAAGGAGAGGCTGACCAATAACTCTTGTAGCTCCATGTAAGGTTCAGCTTCTGCAAGGATAGCAGCTGAGCCTCTGAACTCAGTTGAGGAAGGCAAGCACAGGGATTGAGAACCAAGGTTTTGTGTTCAGAGACACGAATTCAAACCCTAACGTTGTCCCTTATAACACTGTGGCTTTGGAGAAAGGAACATCACCTTTCTGAGTCTGTTCCCTTAGAGGTAAAACTCATGGTCTCCCTGCAAAACCCAATGCAAGTGCTGTATTGCCCTCCACTGTGGTGTACTATGCAAAGCCTGACAACAGCATGAAGAATCAATCACAGTGTACGGGAGCCCCTCCAAGCCCCCCAAAGCTGCCTGTTCCCAAGGCTTACCACCTCCCTCTGGACAGGTGGCGCTGATTTAGGGAACAATGTACATCCAAGTGTCATTAAATCCTGACAAACACCCACCCAAATAAATACAATTCACTGCTTATCAGTCACTTGGAATTTTATCTCGATGAAAATAAGACTACAATTCCATGAGCTTCAACTCCTACTATAATCTTGGTGAAGCTCCAAGTTAGAACTAAACCCACTACAATGTATGATAGCAGATTTCTCCCAAAGAGCCAGAAAGGTCCACAGCCCCTCTCCCCCTTCTCCACGCCCACCCCGCCACACACACACTCTCATCCACAGCTCTGTCTGCCCTGGACACCCCTTGGGGAACATTTCATTCTGGTCCTTCAGCCCTGGATGTTCTTGGGTACATGCCACCTGCAGCAACAGCTACCCTCCCCTCACCCTTTTCTAAGTGAATCTCGGTTTAGAGCAGGCTTCGCCCTGAGGTCCAGAGAGGATGGACGCCTCGTGGCTGTGACTTCTCTGAAAGAGGTCAGCCATGTGCAGAAGAGGGGGCCCGTCGGCCTGCTGGGTCTTCACCCACCAGAGGCCTTGGCCGAGAGCCACACTCCTCCCAGAACCATTACAGGATGACACCTGTCACTGTGACTATCAGAGATGAAAAGTTCACAGGATCCCTGCTCTGCAGGGAGGAATTACACTCATGAGCCATTCTGTTAACTCTGCCCTCAAGTGACAACAAGAACACTGGCTCACAGGAGCTCGGGGACCTTAGTCAGCTAATCTAACTGCGCAGATGAATAAATGGGCTGTGGGGGTGGGGGCATCCTGCCCAAGATGTTCAGTGGTGGCACAGGCAGATCTAGGACAAGGCCGCTGGCTCCCGGGGCACTCCCCTTATTGCATTCATCACCGAAGAGATAACGAGTGCTTTCATCAGTGTTCCTTTAGAGCTCACTTTCCAAACTCACTGCGATGACCTTGCTCCCCGAAGCCCGGCGAACAGCGAGTGGTCACTGGGCCACTAACAATCTCTCTGGGCCTCCGTTTCCTCATTGGAGAAGTCAGTGGGCTGCAGCTGCTGATTCTGAAGGTCTCTTTCAGCCAGCCTTGCATTGTAAGCTTCTATTTGAAAAGGCTTAGGGGAGGCAGCCTTGGGGAAATATGATGACAGCCAAGGTGACCTTGAATAGAAACTCTGGGCTGGCATAGCTGACCAGCATAATCCATCTAAAGGTTACACTGTAACCAGGGACACCTCTACACAGGCCAGGGGCAGGGCTGCCTAGACACTGGGCTTATTTCAATCAGCTCTTATATTTCAGTAACAGAAATCGGGGCTAGGCTGCTCTTCAAAAGTGACAAAGGATTTTAAAGGACACAAAAAGAAAATCCCAAACGGATGATGAGATAAGCAGGCCTATTTGGACACTTGGGTAATGTTTCTAAAGGATCTTTCAAGTCGTTGCCGATAGGAAAGGAAACCTCCTGCGTTTTATTCTGATAAGTCCCCAAAGTAGGGCAGCAGGGAGCCCTCAGGGATGCTCCTGTTCCTTCCGGCCCCCACCGCACTCAGGGGAAGTGTCTATGGCATTTGGCACCTCGAGTTTTCATGCCTTATTAAGGCTTCTCTCCCCTCTATTTCATTGCAAGTTCCTCGAAAGCAGGGACTATATAGCCTACTTACCTTTGGAGCCCCAAGGCCTGTGCACAGTAGGTGCTCAGTAAATGTCAGCATTTTTCTATAAGCTGTCACATGTCAAAATATAGTCCAAATACTTGGTTGAAATACAGCTCACCCATAGCATTGGTTAAAATCCCTAAACCAAACCAGTCATCGTATTCCTCTTCTATCTGCTCACTCACCCCCACCCAGAGACACTATCAGAGGCCATCATTCGGACTGGGTGGCACAGGGCCTGTCATCTGAGAGGTACATAGTAAATATGTGATAAATTATACGACACACAGTGGGAGGGTGGCAATAAGCTAAGGTTGTCACTTGTGTGTAATAAAACAATGACAGTCACGGGCCGGCCGAGTGGCACGGTGGTTAAGCGCTGGCTTAGGAAGCCAGCGGACCCAGTTCGGGTCCCACATCTGAGGGCCAGTGACACTGCCCTCAAAAAAAAAAACAAAAAAACCCAATGACAGTCACTAGTGCAATTCATATATTTTCTGCTTTCACAAGCATATGGTAGAATTGTATTTCTCTCCACCTTTTAAGTGTAGCCATGTGACTTCCTTTGGCCAATGACAAACGAGTGGAAGTTACACGCGCCATTTCTGGCAGAAGTTTTAAGAAACAGTATGTGGCTCACCATACTCTCTCTTTGCCATGGGGATTGTCAATGCTTTAAACAGCAGTCCCTCTGACACCCTAGAGTGAGAATGATGTACAACGCAGCCGCCCACTGACCTGCAATGGCCAGATAGGGTGGGTTTGGGGGAGTTGTTTGTTACACAGCACACCCTAGCCTATCCTGACTGATGTAAAGACTTGCCCAGGTACCTGGATTAAAACACATGATATTATTTTCTGTTGGATGGCACAGGTGTAGTCAGATTCTGACTAGGGGTTGAGGGCCTACGGTCTGGGGTGCTGAGGGACAAGCACAGGAAAAGGTGTCCCCTTTTGGTTTTCCTCTTTGACGGCTCATTCTTGCTTTCATATTGCTAAACATCTTCTCATCTATACTTTGAACAACCATCAAGTCTACAAATTACAGTGAAACAACTACTGAAAAGGCACCACTTTTGAAAATGGACTTTGGGGGAATGACCGCCACCCCACCACGGCCTCCCCCAACACACACACACTGATGCAAACACATATTCAGTTGTTCTCCTACCAGAGTGTAACCTGGGACAAAGTTGAGTTGGGCAACATGAGGGAGTGGAAGATTCTAATGGGGCCATTATTATACCCCTTTAAAAAAAAAAAAAAGTGAGAACACTGCATGCACAAGAAATGCTATTCCACAGACTATTCTTTTTTTCTTCACAGCCCCCCTGGGAGAATTCCTTTATGGCTTAAGGTGCAGATGGCTTGCTTCCTGTCAGCACCACCCCTCTGTTCAGCACAGGTGGTCCCTGCCCACCCATTCCACAGGAAGCAGCTCTGACTTAAAAAGAAAGCCAGTGGTTCCAGCAGAAAAAGAGGCCCTTGGGAAAGGCCAACGCAGTAATTATTGCTCTGTTACCACGGAAATAGAGATTTGCCTCTAAGGCTCCTTTTATGAGCTTTAACATGAAAAGTGACTTTTACTCTCGTCCTACTTGGTTTCCCCTTGCTACACACAGGCAGGAGAAGAAAAGGGAAAGGAGTGGAAAGAAAACAGAATGACGGGCAGTGATGCCAGGCACTGTGCTAGAAAACGAGTGTAACCCTTGAATGCAGAGCTAAGAAAATGTTCAGGGGAATTAGTGGGTATAAGAGGCAGTTAGTTATAAGGCAATCAGGAGGAGAAGGCAAGGAGAATGAGAGAGGAGGAGAGGGGAAGCTGGGAGTAGGAGGGAGAGAACAGGGTGGGGGGAGGATCAACTGACTGACCCAAGCAATGAAAGATGAGAACAAAAGAATATGGGAGAAATGAGGAAAGGCAAAGTTCATTATCACTTAGGCAGGTAAGAAGCTGAATGGTGAGTTACCTACCACTTAAATATGCAACCATGCAGCACCTTATGGCTATTAGATCTGTATTCTCAATTTCCTCCCTTTTCAACATGCTATAGTCTAACTTACATTTTTCCCCTGGTTCTAACGCTTTCCTTTAATTCACAATTGTTCTTTTATTATACACAGACACTCTAAGCTGTTATGGAAAGAAGAGGGCTAACTAATTTGTTAATTAATTAAATATAAAGAAAAGAGAGTTGCAGGGGATAGGGCCCAGATAGCCCTGAATGATTTGCAGGACTGGGGAATAGAGTGTTTTACCTTTGTTCAGTACTTTGTAAAACATTTTCACCACCTCCACTCGTGAACTCCTTACAATGGTCCTTAACTCCCCCTGGCCAGGGAGTGTAACATATTCACATTTCTGGAGATTAGCCGTGGGTATCTCTGGGGTGGGTGGGTGGGGGATGGGGGACAACGACATTATTCTGCCTACCACAGGCCTGAAAGGCAGAGTTAGTGGGGAGACATCATTCCCCATCTGTATTCCCACTCATCTGCATATCTCAGCAGGGGCTCTGCCTCCGAAAAAACTGGGTTGGGGACCTACCACCTGATGAGGGCTCCCTCCAATTCCCTGTGCAGGCCAAGGACATCTGGCCTGGATTAAACTCACCTCTCCAGGGTAAGCCCTGTATCTATCAATGGGCACTGCTTGGGGCCAGGAGGGCGCCTTGTCCCACATGAATCACAAAGCCAAGCATTGCCCTGGGCCCTTGGAGATCTTGTGACCCTCCTGGGAGAAGAAGGAGGGTTGAGCTTGGCAAGCTGGTCAAATACCAGGTTGCATAGTTACATCCTCACACCGTGGGACTCCCAATTCAAGCCGAAACTGGGACAGCTCTGAGCAGCAAGGCCAGGGCCCTGAATGCAGACAGTAGAGTCTGTGCAGGGACTCCGACTCCTACTGAAGCTCTAGAGCGCTCTCAATATCTAAGACATAAGAGTTCAGAGGGCAAGGAAAACCTTGTAACCAGGAGGCAAACAAAAAAACAACCTCTCCTTTCTGCTTGGTTTCTTGGCATGATGTTAGGGCAATTTTCATTTTGCTCAAGTCTCTGGCTGACATTTTACCACAAGGTATTAGTTTGGTTTTTTTGTTTTGTTTTGTTTTGGGTGTGTTTTTGCTATTTTTATTACTACCTAAATTAATAAAAGCCATTGGAGTTCAATGAGTGTTCTAATGGTTTAGAAGAATGTTATTAAGCAACCCCGAAGTCTTGATCTAACGAGCACAATGAGCCTGATTTCTGTCTTTCCTGTGCTAATGACACTTCCATGACCTGGGGATGCTATTTAGGCGGATCATCTAACTGTCCGAGCCCACTGCATGCTTTAGCATGAGGGTGAATGACAGAAAGGTCCATGAGCACAGCCTTAGAGGAAAAAAGAAAGGGACGCGGGAGTGGAAACCTTCCCAGAGGTGAGCTTTAAGCTTTGAAAGCACTCAACTCTGCTGGAGTTCAAGAGCTTCTGACGGGTGCTGAGGGGACAGCAATGCATGTAGGCACTGACAGGAGCTCAATAAACCCTTGGCTGTCTGTGAGCGCAGTCTCTCGGCCCTCCTTGTCATATTTCTTCTTCATCCCTGGCAGCCCATGCCCAGAAACCTCCATGCCAAAGTTCTCTTTGTCTGTTATCTGGGACCTATGACTTGTAATAAGCCACCTTCATCTGTCCCTTTTGATCATCTCTTCTTAGCCGGCTGGCTCTAGTTTGCTGGAAGTAGCCAGTGATGACTATCGGGTAAAAATGAGAGCCCAGGGGTGGCCACCTTGAAAAGTGACAGGAGATCAAGAGCAGGCTTGGCATTTTGAATTTACTATTGTCGTTTATTATTTCTCAGAAGCCAGCTGGTGACATATGAGACTTACAAGCTGACAGGTTTCTATCTCCCAGGCTCTGAAGGTACACACTGCTATCAGTGACTTTCAATAACCCTGAAGATATCCCAGGCACATCCTGTTGCAAACAGCCGAGGTCTGTCTGGTAGGTCAGCATCCCTTAAGGCTGCTCTCTGGAGTGGCACTGCTGAGGTTAATGATTCTCCTATTTGAAAGTGCATGAGAAGATCTGCCCTTCAAATGCTTGTCTTCCCTTGGTTGAGGTCTAGTCAGGTACCACCTCTCAGTACTTTTCCTATTTCCTTTGTCGAGCCAGTCCGAGCTTGTGTGTGAATCTTTAAGGACTGGCTTGTCTTTTTATACAGAACTCCTGGAAATATTGCAGCTCTGGGACCTTCTTTTTTCAGGTTACAAGGGAAGAATTCTAGAAAGGAATTGGGTTTTCTGCATTTATTCGCTTGTCTAAACTATTTAAAAATGTATTTCCAATTACTGGGACAAGAATGGGACTACTTAACCTGCCAGTCATTTGCATACTACCTTTAAAAAAAAAACCACATATCTGCACACCATCTGTGATCTTCTGCCTTGATATTTCATATTAAATAGCCTACACTATCCTTACTCTAAGCAATATTTATAAAATCATGGGTTTGATGTGAGTTGTAAGTTTTTCTTTCTTTTTCTTTCTTTCTTTTTTTTTTTTTTTTTAGAGGGCAGTGTCACTGGCCCTCATATGTGGGATCCGAATCCGGGCCGCTGGCATCCCAAGCCAGCTCTTAACCACCGTGCTACTCGGCTGGCCCGTAAGTTGTTTTTAAAACATTAAAATTAAAATGTAATTATCAAAAAGAAATATTTCCTTGTCTACCAACTAAAAGTATTTCCTAACTACTAAAATGATTTCCTAAGCTTCCCATTTTGGGAAACACACACCTAGAATATTGTTTTTGGAAGAGACTTACATGAAGAACTCTATAGAGACAAATCTAACACTATTTCAACTTAGCCAAAGATGAAGCATTACTATGGTTTGCTTACAGTAACTTTGGAAATTAAAGAGATTTAATGTATTCCAGGACAATGCAAAATATCTCACTGCCTAGAGGTCAAACCTTAAATAGGAAACTTATAAGTATTCTTAAATCCTATATTTTTTAAAAAGCCACCTGAATGCTTTCTTTAAAAGTTGGTCAGTTATCCATTTAGTTTTGCATGATCACATCTGAGCAGTGCAGTCCGGTGAGAACCAGAAACACTGCTGCCCACTAGGTCCCACCTCATAGGCTGAACATAACAAACGCCATCCATCTTTCCAGCTCCCCCTCAAACCCTCCACCTCCAAAAGCAGAAACGAGCTCAGCTGTGATCTGTAATAATTCCATTAACCCTGCAACAAAGCATTACATTCAACAGCCTAGGGCAGATTCTTCTTCCGCTACAAGGGGCCATGTACCTTGTCAGGCCTGCATTTTATGCTAATAGATTTACTAACCGACTACGTGTTTCAGGGGAACACACATAAGCACAATAATTTCGCAAATTGTGACATCTCCAGTGGGGGTGTTACAACAACTGCACTTCCCCCTTGACACTATTTAAAGGCTTTAGTTATACAGAGCTTTAGCCTTAGAAAGAGTAGTGCTCAAATGGTTCATCTTTCTGTGGAACTTTACAAACTGATGCTTTTCGAAAAAAAATTACAGGAACAAAGCTGACTTGAGCTGGCACTGTAGTGGAAAGCCTTTGGGCATCTCTGGTATAAATCACCATCCTGGACTCTGTGGGGGACTCTGAGAAGGACATATTCAAGTCAGTGGCAGAGCCTGGGCCAGACCCCAAGTTCCTGACAACTAATTCAGCACTCTCTACATGCGCCTAGCTTCTCAGCCTTTCCCAGGAGAATGTGAAGATTTCTCTCCAGCAAATTCCATCTCTGGGGGTAACTTCATTGTCTGTCTCTTTAGTATGCTGCCCTATTTCTCTAAAGCTAGAGAACTACATAAGTGACCTAGCTCCTTGTGAAAAGTAGGCTCTGCTAAGAGAACAGCAAGAAGTTGCACTTGTGCTACAAATATCTGGCCCTCCAACACGGGAGGTTCAGCACCCAGAGTACGGTGATTTCGAAGCACTCCCATCCAAATTCCATGTAATGTCTCATCAACCCAGATGTGGAAAGAGGTCAAGGATGCCAGAAAAATGCTTCGTCACTCAGGTCATTAAAGGGTACAGAAATCCAGAAATATAACAATCAGAGCTGGAAGGGGTCTTGCTCAGGGTCATAGAATTGGTTTGTGTCAATAGAAACTTGGATGTCACATATCCTTCTTTCTCAACTGTAGTGTTTTCTGAAGCTCTTTTCGCCTGTGATGGCAACAGCCATGAAGATGGGTCCAGCCCTATAATCTCAACTACGCAGCACGTGGTGTGTGGACCTGCACCCTTAAGCCGTGCCGCCTATTACCCAGCAACAGAGACTTACGGTGAAGCCTGCTCAGCCAAGGCCACAGAGCTCCCGTCTGCACACAGACCTTCTGTGCATCACCAGGGACTCTGTTCCAAGGCGTAGTACCTAGAAAGCTGGCTAACAGAGGAACTAGAGCAGATCCCTGGGGGCTGCTGAACTGACAAAGATATAATAGCAACAGTGAAAACAACAACAACAAAAACTACCCAAGCCCGAATTCCCTGTGTTCTGGCTCTCCACTCCACCCAGACGCAGGACTCAAGAACCTATCAGCAGCCCTCTCCTACCTGCTGTGCCGGCTGCGAACCCTAGGCTCTGCTTCAAGGGCTTTCAACCTCTGCATGGTTAAAGCAGCACCCGTCCGCTCTCAACATCACCACGCTCATTTCTCAGGCCACTCTGGAATGACCTCCGCACCTGATCAACCCCAGGTGGAGCAAGCTTACCTGTCAGCGTCTCCGAGGCCCAGGGAGGTATTTCTTTGCAGGGTCTCCCGCACCACAGCCATCCCATCAGGGAGCCGGTTCAGGCGACGGGTATAGAGGCCAAGTCCACCATCGGTCATGTACCTTGAAAAGGAGAAGAGGATGATGCAAATGTATGATCAAAAGCAAGTCATGGACAGTCTTGTGGTTGATATCCAGAAGGTCTGCATGACCATCCTGTGTTCTAAATGGAAAGGAATGGTCCGGAGGCTCTGTCACCGAACAGAGCCCGGGGCTAATGCAGCCGCTGATTCAACCCAGAGGATCACCAGCTTGCTCGCAAAAATAGAACTCAGCTTAATTAACCCAAACTCACAGGAATCTATGAAGCAGAAGGGAACTAGTGAATAAAATTAACTGTCAGATGTATTCATGACATTCTTTTTAATGCCAGCAATTATACAAGCAGGTGTTTCACCTAATAATGTGAATGGAACTGGCAAGTCATTAGCAAATCATAGGGAAAAATATTACAGAAATATGACAGTGGAGGAAGCAGGCAAGCTTTTAAGAGAGGCAGAAAGAACAGAGGATGAAAGAGGCACTTTTGCTGTCACAGGCAAGCCACTTACAGCCTTCCTGCATCCCAAGGGAAACATGAGAATTAGTGAGATAAGGCATATGAAAGCGCTCTGCAATTTGTATTAGACCATATCAATGAAAGGCATTATTGGGGTTGTCATCATTTTGAAGTATCTGCAATGGTGAATTTCATCTTTGATACCAATGTCTTAAGGGGGTTGCCACAAAGCTCTCTGAATTACACGAATGCTGATTTTACTCTTTTCCAGATCTCTTGGTGAGGCTACAAAGTGATCTTCTGATGAAATCAGTGTTGCCAGGGAACAGGGTGGGGTGGGGGTGGGGGATGACTCCTGGAACCTTCAGGATAGATGGCTGACTGTCCCCAAACCAGACCAGTTCCTGAGATCTTAGCCATGAGTAGGAGGTAGCTCAGGCCATAGCAGCTTTACCTCATCTCCCTTGGCTCCTTCACAACACCCCATCATGGAGACTGCTCAGTTATTACCCTCATCTTCAGAGGAGAACAGGAAGCAAAGTAAAACTTGGGGCAGAATAAGAAATCAAAGTCAGATCCCTTTAATTCCCACATAAGCTCTGTGAGACAGACCTGGAAGGTGTCTGTAAACGTGTTTTACAGTTCAAGTCAAATAACATGTAGTAAGAAGACCCATGAGTAGTTTATGTTCTTGAAATAGTCAGCAGAGCTATATCATGGAATGTTTCACACCATTTAAAATTTTAGCTTTAGAATAAATATACTGTGTGGTGTAGATCCTGAAGGTTCTTAATCCTTGAGATTTTTTTCCATCTCTAGTTTGGGACCTTTCAGGGACATATTCTTAGAAACACTGGAATTACAAGATGCTGTGGAGGTTGTGTAGAACCAGCACATTGAAGTTAGGGGCTGAGACGAAAGTTCTCCCTGGAGCCATCTTGGGCTAGAAGGAGCTTCTAGAGTGAGTCAAAGTAACTTCCCCTTAGAGCAGCTTCCAGGATACCATGTCTTAACTGAACTTCTCTGAGGCTCCCCCATTGTGCCCAGTCATTGACGACATTAGTAACCACAGATGATGCAATCCCAACATAATGGAAACTGTTGGAGTCTCTCAGACCAATGGTTTGTGGTTGTGCCAATAAAACAGCCGCACCACAGACTGAAGTTTTCACTCAACCATACCATTTCAAAAACAAAAGGCACTGTGTATATACTGAAAACTGCTGAAATTGCCTTCCGAGTCCACTCTCCTTCCTGGATAACAGAATCCTAGATGGGTTCTTCTCGGGCAGGATTGGAGAGCCGTGAATCTTGACTAGTCTAATCACAGGGCTTCTATACCCTTGCCACCGACTAGTTTACAAATGGTTGATATGATGTAAATGTGGCTAGTGAAGTCAAGTCTGCTGGGAGGCTTCTGGGAAAGTTTTTTTCACTCTTACAAAAGGATATAAGGGTGTTTGTAGCCGTTGCTGTATCCCTCTAATGCCAGCGCTGCCTCTAGCTCACCAAGTTCCAGCCAAAGGAGAAGGGGGTAAGTAAACAGGTCTCTATAACATGGCTCATACAAAGCGGACTGCCAGCAAATCGACCAATGGTAAAGCACCCAGGATGCACCCGGCTACAAAACCCACTCACTAGAGTGCGCCCACTACTGGAGGAGTGGAGAAGCCTCATTGTTACAGGCCTGGGACCATGGCACTCTGTGAAATTAGACGTTATCAGAAGTCCACTGACCTTCTGATTCACATACTTCCCTTTCAGTCTGTGGTGCAAGAAATTTCTCAGGGTTTCAAAACAGATCTGCGCTTCCAGAGTGCAGCTATTGGTGCTTTGCAGGAGACAAAGTGAGGCCTGTCTGATGGGCCTTTATGAAGGTATCAACCTATGTGCTATCCATGCCAAACGTGTAACAATTATGCCAAAAGACATCCAGGTAGCATGCTGCATACAGGGAGAACATGCTTAAGAATCCACTATGATGGGAAACATTTCGTTCTTTAAAAAAAAAAAATTTCTGGCCCAGCTGAGTGGCGTGGTGTTTAAGCGCTGGCTTGGGATGCCAGCGACCCCAGTTGGGGTCCCACATATGAGGGCCAGTGACACTACCCTCAAAAAATAAAAAATAAAAATAAAATTAAATTAAAAAAAATTCTCTTCTTCCTGTTATTGGTAGTTCTGAAAGTTAGTTATTTTTATTCTGTGGGGTCAAGAGGTACCCTAGGTATATGACTGTATGATTGCAAGTGGAAAAATAGGGGACAAAAATCAGGTATTGGTAGGTTTTCCATTTTCATTTGTGTGTGAATTTTTAATATAAATGCGGGGACAAAGCATTAATGCAAGTCAAAAGTTTCAGTGAACAAGTTTCAGGAGTTCAACTTTATAACGATTATAAACCTGCTAAATTTTTCTGGACAATGCCAGCATTTGGAGTTTTTAAAAACAGGTAAATTTCTTATTGATGGCAATTAAACGGTGTTGGTAGCATTTTTCTCATACAGTAGATTCCACCCATTGGCTATACTTTTCTGAGTTGTCCTACGTGCAAGTACATGTTTGTAATGTTGTCTGTATTCTGTGCTGCCAAGAAGGGGCCCTCTCCAAGAATAAAATCTTCGGGTGCTTTGATTTTAGACTTCCCAGACCCCATAAGTGTGAGAAATAAATGTTTGTTATTTAAGCCTAGATAGATAAGTACCATTGAATTTTATACTGTAAAATGGTAAATTTTATGGTATAAGAATTATATCTCAAAAAAAGTGATGGCACCTATAGTTAAATAATTGTTTGTGTAATTACTTTTTTTTTTTTTTTTTTTTTGAGGGCAGTGTCACTGGCCCTCACATGTGGGACCTGAACCAGGGCCGCTGGCCTCCCAAGCCAGCACCCAACCACTGCACCACTTGGTCAGCCCAGTAATTACTTTTTAATGCTTGTCTCTTCCACACAAGGCAGTAAGCTCCTTGAAGGCAGGGACTCTTGTTATTTTGTTCCAGTCCATGTCCCACGTGCCTTGCACATTCTAAGTGCTTATTTAATACTGTTTTTGTTGAAGGAATGAAGCCCAAAGACATAGTCATCAGGCAGAGTTTAGCAAAAATTTTTTGAAAGGACACCAACTACAGGTTTTCCTTCCTCTTAAATGTGAGCAAACTTGACATCTAAGACTTACTGCAAGGCAAATTAAACTGCCAGTCCAGCCATCTGTCTGACTGCCTGTCCATGCACCCATTAAACAAAGGTAGTGACCCAGGGTCCAGCGGTGAACATCTTATAACAGGAGAAAGCCACTTATGTCAAAATGTAATTTCGCCAGAGGCTAGACTTTTTAGATCAAATGTCCTTTCAAGGACAATTCAGTGGAAAGTCTTCAAAACACAATCTGTTGCACCATTAAGCAAGGCAGTTAATTTGATTTCAGTAAAGTCCTCCCAACCATAGAGATAAACAAAAAGAAATTTCAACTGGGGAGATCTTGTCAAAGGACAAACAAACTAATTTTAGCATTCATTTCCCTGCTGGATTTTTAATGCTGGTGAAACAACACACATGGCTGGGCAGTTACACGCACCTGGGAGCCTCCCCCCACCCCCCACGCACTGGTTTTCTGCAAAGATTGGACAGTAGAGCTGGTGCATTCAGAGATGGAGTACTGAGACGTGCTACAGCCCCAGCCCAGCTGTAACGTGTGCAACGTGGTTCTGTAGAAAAATGACCACCAATGAGGAGGGTGGGAGGGCACTGGAAAGATGGGACTGGTTGTGCTAAGTTGGCTTGTCAACTACTGCTGGGAATTCTGATTTTGCTTAGGCAGAGAGAGGGAAGGCAGGGATAAATATGCTCTGCCTTCTCAAATGTACTCAAAAGCCAGGGAGTGGAATACAACTAATCTGACAATGATTCGGTTTTGTTGCAAATCTATTTCATTCGGCCATGCACATGAGAGAGAGAGAGAGAGAAAGGGTAAGTGGTGAGGAAAAAGGGGAATTTACCTCTTCTCTCAGAGGTTTGTAAAAATGTATTCAATCGTAGGGCCGGCCGAGTGGCGCATTGGTTAAGCGCTGGTTTTGGGATGCCAGCGGCCCCGGTTCGGATCCCACATGAGGGCCAGTGACACTGCCCTCTACAGCTAACAACAGCTCCACCTGGAGCTGGGCTGTGCGAGCCCCGGTGATGCTGCAGTGGGCTGCCATAGGCTACAGTGAGTGGCCCGCAGCCAGCGTGAGCGGCTGACAGCCAAGCGTGAGCTGCCAATAGCCGCGATGAGCGACATCCAGAGGCCAGAGACCGATCTGCCTCATCCGGGAAGAGCGCAATGACGATACCAACAGTGAAGCAACATCCTCTGCAACTAAAACTGAAACAAGAAGACGGCAACTTGTCTGTTCCCCTTCCCTGATTCCCCAACGCTGTTCCCCTCCACCAATTCCCCAATAAAATCTTTAAAAAAAAAAAAATGTATTCAATCGTATTTTTTATGACGTTCTTCCAAATAAATTCTGTTGCATGTTCTCTCTTTAGAAGGCAGCACAGCCTTGGAGACAGTTGTCACTAGAACCATCCTCACACTCAAGAATCTAATTTAAAATATTTCTAAATTATAATCCACTATTACGACAGTCTGATTTATTAATATATATATATATATATATATTTAATAACTCTTCTAGCCCCAATGAAAAATACACATTTTTCTGTTCAACCCAAATTTGTATAGGAATTGGCTATTGAATATGCTAATATGGACTGCTGTAATCAAGTCGATCCCTTAAGAAAGCCTAAGTTACAGGGCCGGCTGAGTGGCTCAGTTGGTTAAGAGTTGGCCCAAGTGTGCAAGCTGAGCTCTGAGCAACAGCAGTTCGATACCCAGCCCGGGCTGAGCTGCCACTGAGCTGCCAACAGGTGGCAGGATGGCTCAGCTAAAAAAAAGAAAAAAGAGAAAGCCTAAGTTACAAATGAAGCGGTCACCCAGTGTGTTCATCTGAAACACGAGCCCTTGCCCAGCAGTTGAAAAGGCTTTTGGTTCCTGAGGGCTCAGGGAGATGGGCAGTGATGGCTCATAGGCTTACATGGATGGAGATGAAAGGACCTGCCTGAGGTCATAACAACAGGAACTAGCTGATGCTGGGACTCCATCCCCAGCCCCAGGACCACACTTTCCTTCTCCTTGGGGCAATAACTAATTCGGGCTGGAGCCAAATGAAGTGCTGGTAACATCCTAATGTTTGCTTGGTGGAGGCCTGACTACACTGCCAAGCAGCTGAAGATTTCCATATTACCCACAGTGATGACTGGAGGGGGCTCTCTGACTCACCTTCCACAGCCCCCCACAACAGAAGAGCCGGGATGAAGAAAGCAGGAGCCTCTGCTAAAGAGACAAGGTGACTGTGGGGTGTTCTCATCATTCAAGGCTGAGGCACCCTGGGGTGGCCCACAAGCACCAGAGTTAGAAACATGGCTCTGTTGTCAGACAGACCAGGGTTCAAAGTCTCCTCTGGCCCTTGCTATCTGAGGGAATTTGTATGCATCATTATTAACAAGAACTAATGTGTATGATGCTTGCTGGGTGCTGTGTGAAGTGCTTCACATAAGCCATGATATTGGATTGTCGGAAAAGTTACGGTGCATTTTTTGCAACGAAAAACACAGAAAAAGTACGTCACGACTTTTCCAACAACCCAATACTTCAGCTTCAAAAGAATCCTGTCAAGTGTATTGCCAGCTCTGTTTTTCAGGTGAGGAAAATGAAAATGGGGTCAAGACTACAGTGCAGGTAGGTGGGTTCAAAGCCCAGCTTCGTCACCTTTTGGTGTAATTTCTTTGACTTTGTTTCCTCACCTGCAAGATGGGTGAAAGGACAGAGCAACCTCACAGGGCTGTGGTGGGTTAAATGAGACAGTGCATATGAATCCCAGTGCCTGGCATGCTGGGAACACTTTATCATGGTGTAGTGACTCTGGGTATCTTTCTCTCCTTTCAATTCCACAAACACCAGGTTCTGTGGCAGGTATAGAGACAGAGGAACCTAGTTCCTGCCTGGGCAAAGTTCAAGGGACTCAAACATAGAACAGATAACTTTACCACAGCACGAAGAGCGGTATTACAGATGGATGTAGGACAGGCTCTGAGCACATGGGGAAGGTGTGACGGATGAGAGCTGTTTAAGGTGGCCCTTGAAAGGTGCACAGGAGTTAGCCATCCAGAAGGGGAGGATCCATCTAGGCACATGGATGACATGTACAAAAGCAAAGAGAAATAGAGACGAGGGTAAGTTAAGAGAAGGGTAAGCAATTCACCATTGCTAGAGCATCAAGAATGCCAGGTGGAGGTAAGGCCTCTTTGCAAGCAAACCAGGGGAGCTATGAAGGTACTAAGCACATGAGTAACAGGCTCTGGCTTCTGTTTCAGAAAATACCAACTTTCCAATACGCCATCATTCAATGCTCCAGTTTTGGTGACTATCTTTTCATTGATGTCTTCTTCTACACATTTTTTCAGAATGCACCATTTGTCTGAATCCTGAGTCATCCCAGACCACTGGGGACTGACCAGACTTGCAGGGTAGACCTCACCAACCCTCCAGCCAACAGAGGCCTATTACAGGAACTTTCTCAACAAAATAGGTGCATCCCATGTAACTGACACTGGCTATGAAAAAACTCTGGAATCCAACAGGACCTGTTAGAACAAATATGCTAGATTTGGAGTCCAACATTTAGTCAATAGATTTCGTTCTTTAAACATGAGAAAACAATGTGAAACAAGTGAAACTGGCTTTATGAGTCACCTTTAGAAGGAGGAAAAGGTGGCTGCTCATTTCCAAGGTTCACAGTTCAACATAGACAGCCTGCATAACACACGCTGACTTTCACTAATCTCGAAAGAAATCATCTTCCATCAGGAACCAGGGGAGGTGATAGGGGATGGGAAGGGGGAGAAATATGTACTGACCTGATCTAATTCAGTGCGCTTCTAATAGAGCATGACACTTAAACAAAACAAAAAAACACCAACAAGAAAAACCTCAGATGTAAGAAATAAAAGCAGTACAAATAGGGGGGAAAAAAAAAAATCAAGCCTAGATGATTACTTTTCTTCAAAGATGTGTCAGCCTGTCTATACCTTCAGGACACACTTTTGATTTAAATGTGTACATTGCAAAGTGAAATGGAATGAAAAAAATATATAAAATAGTCCTTGCCAATATCAATATAAATATAGGAACATATGTATCAACACATACTTTGTTGCCTAAGGTTCAAAGAAATGACGTGGGCAGATGAAAAGCCCTTGAAGTTGAGCATTTCACATCCAAACCCCCAAACAACATGCGCATTCACAGTGCCCTGTCCCTCCAGCCCCCTGGACTCCATTACAATACCGCATGACATTTATTCTCTACATTTATTAGGATGTAAATGGAGTTTCTGGACAAACCTGTAAAAGGATCCCTTTAGTTTAGGGCCTCTTAGAAGTCAGATGAATAAACTTCACTCTGGGTCACAGAAGGACAAACTGACAAGCTAGTCTAACAAAGCTGCCTGAATTCTTTGAAGAAAGCCGATCTTTATGACAGAAAAGAAGCTGCTAAATTTGACTTAAGGGAAGAAAAGAATATATTTGAAATGCAAAAAAAACGGATGATTGGAAAAAAATGGGTTTAATTTTTCAGTGCGATTTATAAAACGGCAGCACTAAAATTTAGGCAAAGGCTTAAAATTTACTTAAGAAATACTTGGAAACTGCTTTGTCCTCCAAGTTTTTAGGCACAGAAGCTGAAGCAAACATGGCATATTTCCTTTAGCACTCCCCACCCTGCCTCCACCTCAAATGACAGATAGAGAGGTAGAGAGGTAGAGAGGTAGAGAGGTAGAAAGGTAGAGAGGTAGAGAGAGAGAGAGAGAGAGAGAGAGAGAGAGAGAGAGAGAGAGAGAGAGAGAGAGACTGACAGACAGACACAGAGATCAGTGAGTGATTCTAATACCCTACTCCCAGCATATCTTTAATATTTTAAAATCAAATAAAGGTGTATTCTATTCAAAGAACATGGTGAGGCTGCCTGCCTCTCTGTTATGGTCATCACAAACTGACACACATCACAAACTGACACACATGAAACAACCAAAAGCAGCCTTTAGAGAGAAAGTCTAAGGTTTGAATGTCCTTCTCAGTTGGGTTTCCCTGCAATACCAGGGCGTTAGCTGTAAATCGTCGGGACTAGACAACACAAATAACCAGGAAACATTTGTTCCTCACGTCTTTGGGGACCCTGCCAGCAGAGGCGGCAGGGAGACACTGACCTGCAGGACCCAGCTTCCCACCTTTCCGCTTGAGGCAGAGTCGGGGCACCTCTCAGCGCTGTGTCCCACCGTCCTCCAGCACCACGGGCTCTTCAGGACCCCAAGCTGGTATCTTGCTCTTTTGTAGAAAGATGGGGGAATTCAATTTTCAGCCTGGAGCAGCAGCTCGAGGCCATACATGAACCACCTCAGCTTAAAGCACAAAACAGGACCCTGGCCAGTGGATCCCACTGCAGGGAAATTCCTTCAATGGCCATGAGCCACCACCCAGGAATATCCACAGCTCAAGGGACAGCAGCCCCTTCCCTGGCGTGTCTGCATGTCACTCCCATCTCCGAGAGTCCTGGCTGGGAAGCAGCCAGATGACTGGGAAAACCTGGCTGTGTTCTTGGATCCTGGTGTGGCAGGAAGTCAAGCCTGCTGCAGAAGTGAACTGGGCTCAGGAGGTCTGGAGCCTACTTGGGCTGGCCTAGTCACCAGAGCATGCCTCTCTGGGGAGCACGACACAGGCGTTGCTAAGCTAGCCAGACAAGAGCTCAGCTCCAGCAGGCCATGGGGACAGCGGCAGCAGGAGGAAAAGGCAGGCCTGAGTAACGGAGGAGTCAAAGGGCCTCAGAGGCCCCCTGTAAGCCTCTCTGAGGAGATTGGGTACCACAGACTTTATTTCCTAAAGTGAAGTGCTGCAAAGGCACACTGCTGGGGTCACTGCAACAAACTTAACACGGGCTTTACTTTCTACCTGCCACTCAAAATATGGGCCATGGACCAGCAGCTTTGGCATCACCTGGTAACCATTTATTTATTTATTATTTATTTATTTATTTATTTAATTATATATTTTTTAAAGATTTTATTGGGGAATTGATGGAGGGGAACAGCGTTGGGGAATCGAGGAAGGGGAACAGACAAGTTGCTGTCCTTTTGTTCTTCAGTCTAGTTGCGGAGGACGTTGCTTCACTGGCCCATGTTGGTATCATCATTGCACTCTTCCTGGATGAGGCAGATCAGTCACCGGCCTCTGGATGTCGCTCACCATGGCTATTGGCTGCTCACGCTGGCTGCTGGCCACTCACTGTAGCCTATGGCAGCCCACTGCAGCGGGGGCTGCGGCCTACACCGTCGCCCGTGCTCCCGCAGCCCAGCTCCAGGTGGAGCTGTTGTTAGCTGTAGAGGGCAGTGTCACTGGCCCTCATATGTGGGATCCGAACTGGAGCCGCTGGTGTCCCAAGCCAGCTCCTAACCAATGCGCCACTCGGCCGGCCCTCACCTGGGAGCCTTTTAGAACTGCAGCATCCCAGACCTCCTGAATCAGACTGCAGTTCAGCAAGATCCCCAGGGGATTCCAATACACAGTAAAGATTGAGAAACACTGGTATCTGTCATGGGGAACATAAGATGGCCCACGGGGGTGATAATGAAAGTGCCAGTATTACTATTCATTTCTTATGTTCCATTTAATGCCTTTGTTTTATGTAGATTTCACAATTTATGCAATGTTTTGGTAACGTGGCACATATATATTTAAAAACCAAATACCATATCTAATTGAGGAACAAGCTCTTTCTGACACAACCAAAACAGTTTAGGGACTGCTGTTTAAAGCAGAAACTCCTATGTGTAAGTTAGGACCCCTTTGAGAAGCTGGTGAAAGCCACGGACCCCATCTCATATATGTGCAAAATGTGCATCCAATTTGATTCTATTCACAGACCCCATCCCCAGGCTCCATGTTAATGGTCCCTTCTCCTGAGTCAGGGTGGAAGTGGATCCAGGCCGAGTCAGCCCTTCAACATATTTTGCAAGTTTCCACATACCACGGGTTTTGCTGGTACTTACTATAAACTGACTCAGCCGTGGTACACAGTGTTGCTGTAACTCACATGTCACCCTGAATTTTAGCACACACACTCCATCTCACCACTGCTTTGGGTTTGGGCTTGCTCTCACCAAACTCCTAGCAGAAGGGTGACTGAGCAAGTGGGAAAATTCCTGTGTAGTGACGAAACATGCCACCAAGGTTCTTGCATCTTTCACAAAATGCAATGGGAATTTTCACACGTTTAACAAAACTCCATCTAGCAGTCATTTCCACAGCATGCTGGTTTAGCTTACCTAAGGATCGACGAACATATAAGCTTCACACTTCAATAAAGAAAAAAAATATCCATAATTTTGCTAATGAAATACACAATCCCATAGAGAGCTAGGGATTATAATAATGGTGGATTTACCATTCCTATTTAAATAAGTTCACATGTAAAATTTTCATGATAATCTATAACTATCTGTGTTTAAAATGGGAGTTGGCAGGGCAGCCTTCTTGAGGAAGGCTGAACACATTGGAAATCGGACAGTCCCTGTGTCTGGAATTTGGTCTGGACTGGATTCCCTTTATTGTGGTTCAACTGTCAGTGTGGTATTGCGGCAAGCATTTCTAGCACGAGCAGGAAGCTTTTTGTCCACCTACTGAAAGATGAAACACATTCTAACACATGGAAGACACTTCTCTAGACAAAGCCCCTTTAAGCTCTTTCTTGAAATGAAACAGATGGTGAAAGGAGATTGACTGATATCCAGAAATTCTCAAACCTTTAGGATGCACCTGAGTTTTCTGGGCAATCTGAGAAAAACTGCACATTTTAAGGTCCCCTGCAGAATGTCATTGGGGGGCCCAAACCCTGCATTGTAAAATAGACCTTATTTTTTAAAGACTATTTGGAGGTTTACAGAGAAATTACACTGAAAGCAGATAAAAGCATTAGTGTGAGCTGGCTGAGTGGCGCGTAGGTTAAGCGTTGGCTTGGGACGCCAGCTCTGAGCAGCAGGGCCCTGGTTCGGATCCTACACGAGGGCCAGTGACACTGCGCCTTCTACAGCTAAGACGGTGAACAACAGCTCCACATGGAGCTGGGCTGCCGTGAGTTGCCGGTGATGGCGTAGGTTGCAGCCCCTGCTGCAGTGGGCTGCCATAGGCTACAGTGAATGGCGGGCAGCCAGTGTGAGTGGCTGGCAGCCAGCGGCGCGAGCTGCCATGAGCCATCATGAGCGGCTGTCCAATGGCAGGCGAGCGACTACCTCACCCGAGTAGAGTGCAATGATGATACCAACATGCGCCAGTGAAGCAACGTCCTCTACAACTAGACTGAAGAACAAAAGGACAGCAAGTTGTCTGTCCCCCTTCTCCGATTCCCCAATAAAAATTTAAAAAAAAAGCATTAGTGTGATACATTTGTTAAACTGATGAACTAATATTGATACATTTTTAATAATTATTTCATATTAATAACTCATATTAATTATTACCGATATCATTGATAACATTCATACATTATTATTATCCAAAGCCTACAGTTTCTATTAGGGTTCATGCTCTGTTGTGTAGCTCTGTAGTTTTTGGTAAATGTATAATGCTATGTACCCACCATCACAGTATCATACAAGTATAGTATTATTGCCCTAAAAATGCGATCCTCCGCGTATCCACCCCTTCTCCCAAATCTGCATTTTTTAACAGACATGTAAGTAATTTTTTGTAGGTAGTCAGGATCAAACTGTCAGAAACGCTGTTTAACTCCTGAGACCTGGATGAAGGAACTGTGAGCTAGAATGGCCTCAGTTTTGCTGAATGCTAACTAGTCACTGTACTGTGACGGCAGTATAATGGTAATTTAAATTTCACATCCTCATAAGAACTAGTCTTGGCCCTCTAGATTAAGGGTGAATGTGCTTGTTAATAGTGGCTGATCCCAGATGGGCCCCTCCATCTCAGCTTATGGCTTGATAAGAGTTGTTAGAGCTCCAAGGTGCTTCCAAAACATCAGTTCACTCATAGTCTTGGACTTAACAAGCCTACAGGCCTCAGAACAGTACATCTGTGGAAGCTCAGGCTGAGAGGGGACATGAGTGAGCAATGCCAGGCATGCTGAATACAGAGTACTGTGTGGGCAACATGTGGGTAACTCAGTAGGGACGCCATAATTAGATGCCCTCGCCCTGGAAAAGCCTTGTGCTTTGTCTAAAAAGACTCCTTCCTCCCAGGCACTTCTTGTACCCTGAGACGGGCTGCCCGATCTTCTGGACACTGCTATACCTTCTCCTGCCTGTGGTTTCTGACATGGCTCTCCAACCCCCAAAGTGCTCTATGACCCAAGTTCACTTTTCATATTAGGTCAGCCAAATTTATGGAAGTGTTCAGGATTGTGTGTTCCTTTTTGAAGATGACTAGAGCGCCGTGGGTGGGAATCAGACATCCAGTGTCTCTTTCTTGTCTGGTTTCATGTAGACACCCCCAGGTCATAACCATAGTCACTACCAAACTGGGGAGGAGGCAGCTTGTGCTTTGGTTTAGGTTCATGCAATGCAAGTTTCACCTTGTTCAATCTGGGCTGCAGCTGCAAGGTATACTGAGGACAGATGGAGTAAGAAGGTGACTAACTAACTGGCAGACAACCCTTTCTGCAAACTGAGGCAGAAAGCAGGCCCTGGGAGTATCCCCCAACATCAGCAAAGGTTTCTGGAAGCAGCAGAGGGGTTACAGGAAGCACTGCACTAGAGCCCCGGGCAGGCTGTTGCCCTAGAGATGGTTCTCACTTTGAGGTGGTGTCATCTGTTCAGTAAATAATTATGCAGCCCCTACTGTGAGGCACTGACCTGGGTGCTGGGGATGAGAGAGTCAGACCTGCAATGTTTGCATGGGGCTCAGCAGGGACCAGAGCAAGGAGACAGACCAGAAAGGGCTTCTTCGAGGAAGGATCCCTCAAGCGGCACATTGAAGAATGAGAAGGGTGAGACGGTGCCCCTTGGGTCGGGGTGAGAAAATTTGATTGTTCACGCAGGCATACATGTGCCAACACAAAGGATCCAAAAATGCATAATGAATTCATTGTGTGGTCTTAGACGCTAAATTTCTACCAGGTAACATTTTCATTAAGAAAATCATTATTCTGGGCACTCATTCTAAATGGGCTTTGATACAAAGAAATACATAGTAGGCCTTTGGCCCTCAAGCACAGAGATTGAGCCAAAATAGGGTGACCATAGTATGCTCAAATTACCTGCCACTAAATCCAGTAGACACAACAGCTGACAGCACAGGATGCCTGTCCCTCACTTTTCCACATGTTCACATGCCCTGGATTGCCTTTGGAAACAGTACCCGATCAGCCTGAAACCCCGGCTGGCTGTGGGAGTGGGCCCATCTCGATGGAGCAGGAGTTTGAAAAAAGCATATTTGATGTTATAAATTTACCATTTTAAACCAACAAATAAAAAGGCCCAGTGTTGTGGTTGTTGTTTTTTTCTAATCATGTGTACTACAGAGAAAGTTTGACTAAATATCAGATGGTTGGGAACTACTTAAAGATACAGTAATTCTCAAAAGTCACACCTATTCTTACCCTTGCCACACATACTGCTCCTCCCCCAATTCAGAGTGTGATGTCTCTGTTAAGTAGAGAAGGGTATGAGATCAAAAAAAAAAAAAAAGTTTGAAGAAAAACGGAGTTAAAATTTGTGAGGATGGGAAACAACCATTTCCCTCCTGGAGAATTCAGATTTGGAACTACTTAAGGGCCGGGCCTTGCCCACATGGAGAGAGACTGTCCAAAAGAGTGTTGTGTGTCCACAAACGTGGCATACGGTGTACTCACATGGCGAGAAGAGGCTGTGGCTGAGAGAGCACTGATGGCTGGCCCACTGGTGCCCGGGGCCCAGACAAGCATATCTCACAGCTGCCTTTTTGGGGTCCTACCTACTGCCACTCCCCCCCCCCAAAAAAAAAGCTGCACTGAATAATCCTGGTAAAATGGGCCATGCTAGAAATTCTTAAAACACCAGGCAAAATCCTAAAGTGAAAAGGCATTTTATGCAAACCAAGGGCCCCTGGAAAAGAGAAAACTTAGCCCAATCTCCAGCTGGGCATATACCAACTCACACCCGGGTCCCTCCCATGTGAGCCACAGAAAATGCCCTTTTCTGCTAAGGTGGGTGAAAGTGTGTCCTGCTCTAAAAAGTGCCCAAGGGGTCCGACATGGTACAGAAAACAGATGATATGCTTTGGATTAGCACTAAAACATGGTGCTAATCTCCACACTGACGTGCGATGCTCTCCCTCTGCTATGCCCTGCCTCATCTAGTACGTTAGTATTGAAAGACAGGATGCCTTCTGAGGTCACCTGCCTACCTCACTTAGGACACCCAGCTTGAAAAGGTGGGACCTCTAAAGTTTCACCTTAACTGCAACTAACACCACTAATACATAGTCCCATGGAACTACAGAACATTAGATCTGGGGGTTGGGAAAATGTTCAAAGATTACTTGGTCTATTAATTTTTCAGATGCCGAGCTGAGACTCTGGGAGTTTAAATAATTTGTCCAAGGTCACACAACTAAGAAATAGCCATTGATGTGTCTTCATTTTAATATGCTTTTGTGTTCAGTAAAGGTCCTGAGTTCAGAAAAAATCTGTCTGTTACGATAAAACTGAGGCCTGGCTCCCTTATTTTATATTTTATTATAACTACTTGCTTATCTATCTCCTTGTACTCCAGCCTCTCAGCCAACAAGTTTGACAAAGGTAGGATTATTATTATTATTATTATTATTATTATTATTATTTTAGGACCAATATTTTTGGTAGCTGTCCCCAGTCCCTAAAACAGTGCCCGGAACTCTTGAGATAGGTACCTAATAAATGTTCTTGGTGGACTCAAGAAAAGGGTAAATAATAACTTAGAACTAAATTGCTTTTTACAATGTATACAATATATGTTAAGCATTTGGGGAACACAAAGAGAAATGAAACAACCTTGAATCTATTTACAGAAAAGTCAAATGCTATTAATAGTAAGCTGTTACCTAAAGGCTCCCAGAGAAAACCTTCCAGGCAGCAGGGGCTGGTAAGAAAAGGCTAGGAAGGAGGAGTCATAGGTCCTACTCAGGGGACAGTGTGGCTTGAGCAGACTCTGCTATGTAGGAAACACTGTCAGTCCTGCACTCTGTTACATCCTGAACCTGAGCAGAGCGCAGTCTTGCTGTCCTCTTGGCTAAATTCCCCATTGTCCGTGATTTGTTAGAAAGGAGGAAAAAGGGAAACCAGTAGAACAGGGAGCTCAGTTTGAAAGAGAGAAACTGTGTTTTCCCCCTAGAATTTCAACATGTACAGGCCTGGGTGGTGCCACAGGCGTTTTCACAGGAGGGGCAGGTGTAGCACAGGTTGTGTTGATGAGCACGTCTCTCCCTGTCTGCCGGAGCTCTGGAGGTGACTTCGGTGTGAGACACCCGGAAGCCAAGCGGCCAAGCACCCAGGCAGACAGTGCAGACACAGAGCAGCACAGGGCAGGGTGAGCTGGGAGTGGCAGCTGCAGCACCCTGGCCGGAAGGGCAGGCTCAGAGGGAGCCCAAACACAGGCCAGGGACCTCCGGAGCAGGGATCAAGCAGGAGCTGGTTGCTTACAGGATACTCAAATTACCTTCTATCAGTGCAGTAGGAACTGTAGTCATAACAGCTGTCTGGTGTTCACAGACACAAGAACGGGGTCCTGGACTTTTTTCTCTCACTTTTCAACTTGTTCAAATGCTTCCACTTTCACAAGAACGGGAGACAGGTCAGCTGACGTAGTTATTCAGTCGGGGCTGGGGCAAAACTGAACTTCCTAGCTCCTACATCGTTAGAGTGAGCTGGTGAGGTGGGACAATTGAGTTAGCAAACTTGTTGGAACGATGTTGCTAACCCCTTTTGATATCAGGGGGATTATTCATTATGGATTTGTGCCAACTGGACAAGCAGTTAACCAAGTTTACTATTTGGAAGTGCTAAAAAGGATGCGTGAAAAAGTTAGACAGCCTGAACTTCTTGCCAGCAGTTCATGACTCTTGCATCACAACAATGCACCAGCTCACACAGCACTGTCTGTGAGGGAGTTTTTAGTCAGTAAACGAATAACTGTATTGGAACACCCTCCTTACTCACTTGGTCTGGCCCCCAATGACTTCTTTCTTTACCCAAAGATAAAGGAAATAGTGAAAGGAAGACATTTTGATGACATTCAGGACATCAAGGGTAACACAATGACAGCTCTGATGGCCATTCCAGAAAAAGAGTTCCAAAATTGCTTTGAAGGGTGGACTAGGTACTGGCCTTGGTGCATAGCTTCCCAAGAGGAGTACTTGAAGGTGACTGTAGTGATATTCAGCAATGAGGTAGGTAGCACTTTTTCTAGGATGAGTTTGCAACCTCAATTGCCAGATCTTGTATTCAATATTATACCATTTTTCCACTTTAAATACCCATTGTTTGCACTCTATAACCCATAGTTTAACTCTCACTAACAGCGTGGCTGGTGGGCAGACCCTGAGCTTACAGTGATTCTCAACAGCCACAGTCTACTATGCATCCAGACCCCTGTATCTTCCAGATCAGAACCTGCAACAAGAGGAAGTGTGCACGATTTTTGTGTTTATTAAAAGGGGGCATGCATGAGAAAGTTTTCAGAAGGAACAACGAGGGTGCCCTGTTACCACCGCCAGACTGGCGTGACCCATGGAAACCTGGCTTGTCAAAGAGGATGCTTTCTCCCAAACACAACACCAGCTCTGCTCCGTCCGTAACTGAGCCTTGGCAATGCCTCTGGGAACCTGGGGTCCTGCATCTTACACAGGGAAGAACTTCTAAAGTACCGTGTCGGCCTCTCATGTCATGCAGAAATCCATTCTGCAACATGTGGACACACAGTTTCCCAGATTCTGCTTGATTGCTGTCAGGAACAGGAGGAGGCTCAGGTCCTTGCGAAAGAGCCCAGCCTGCCTTTTGACAGGTCTAATTTTCAGCATATTTTTCCACCCTGATTAATGGTCATGTAGGTGTTTAAGAAATGAAAAATGTAGGTCTAACTTCCACCTACAGTTCAAGTTTGGTCCTGTGGAACCTACTGCTCTTCTAAGTATTTTCCACGCCAAGCAGATCTAGTTTCCACAAACATTTCTATTACGTTTTGGGTTTTCGACCCTTCCTCTTCCTTCTTACCTTTCCTTAAACAAACTTTTGTCTGAGTCAGAACCCCTTAAAACCTGGCACAGAAAACAAAACTGACTTTGTCTAACGAGCATACACTCTGTTGCTTCCCACATTATTATTCTATGAGTCCAATTGAAGGTTAGGATTTATAGAGCTCTCTAAAGCCTAGAAACATCTTTGGATCTCAGAGCCTAAAACCCAGCAGGTGGCAGCGCCAAAAAGGAAGGGGCTTGTATCTCAACTGTTGAGTCCTCAAGTTTCCCGAAACTGGCTGTACCCTGCAGTAGCTGCAAGACCTGGGACAAGTGACTTCTCTTGCCCTCAGTTTTCACAACTGTAAAATGAGGATGATAACATGGTAAAGGCCTCTTAGGATTTCTATGAGAATTCAGTGAGATAATACCTCAAAGTTCCTGCCATGTGGAAAGTACTCAGCAAACACTGGCTGCCATCACTACTATTAAAAGTAGTAGGAGGCTGCCATAGGCTACAGTGAGTGGCCGGCAGCCAGCGTGAGTGGCCGGCAGCCAGCGTGAGCTGCCAATAGCCACGGTGAGCGACCATCCAGAGGCCGGCGACCGATCTGCCTCACCCGGGAAGAGCGCGATGACGATACCAACATGGGCCAGTGAAGCAACGTCCTCCACAACTAGACTGAAGAACAAAAAGACAGCAACTTGTTTGTTTCCCTTCCCTGATTCCCCAATGCTGTTGTCCTCCCCCAATTCCCCAATTAAAAAAAAAATCTTTTAAAAAAAAAAAGTAGTAGGAGTGGGTCGGCCGACTGGCGCGGTGGTTAAGAGCTGGCTTGGGATGCCAGCGCCTCCGGTTCAGGTCTCACATATGAGGGCCAGTGACACTGCCCTCCAAAAAAAAAAAAAAAAAAAAAGTAGCAGGAGCAGCAGCACTATGACTACTCTCTCTCTCTCTGCCTTCATTCCGCACATACTGCTAAACATATATAGCATGTCTGGCAGAAGAAGTTAGAAATGCAGGAGCAAACAGGCACAACCCCTCTGGGCAAGGATATCCTGGCCTGGGGGACAGTTATACAAACAGACAAAGCCAAAAAGAACTGGGAGGAGCCATGTGGGAGGTACTACCAGGGGTTTGGGAGCCAGGGCAGGGAGGCCTGATGGCTGCTGGGGTTGCCACAGAAGGCTTCCTGGCTTCAGCCAGGACTTAAAGGACTGTGGCAGGTGGGTGGGAATTGAGTGGGGACAGATTTATAGACAGAGAACAGCCACGTGCAAAAGCACAGAGGTATCAGAGCATGTTAACTATGTCAAAGAAAATGTCACGGGTCCAGAGTAACGAGGCCAGGACGCCAGCGGGGAGGACCGAGGAGATAACCACAAATGAGGCTCGACAAGTGGGTCACCCATTAGCTCCCCAAATGAAAAGGGGGTCCTGCTATCTTCCATGCACTGTGCTGGGCCCAGGAGATATACATGGTCAGTAAGACAGATAAGGTTTGTGCCTCCACGGAGCCTACACTCCACTGTGGGGACATGGAGAGCTTTGTGTGTCATGCTGGGCAATGCGTGGGTAGGATATGGCTGGCTGTGTTTTCCAAAGATGACCACAGCAACATCTCCCGTCCCACATGGTCTTCCAGGGGGCCTTGCCACCTTCCCATTGAGAGGTCAGATATATGTTCCCTCCTCCTGAATCTGGGGGGGGGCTGTGGCTGCTTTGACCAATCCGGTATGGTGAAAGTGATACTCATTGACTTCCAAGTGTAGATGATAAAGGTGATGCAGCTCCACTTTGCTCACTGTAACACCTGCTTTTGGAACCCCGAGCTCCCAGGTAAGAAATCGATCGATCTGAAGGCCTCCCTGTGTGGGGAAGCCAAGCCACACGGAGAGTTCACGGGTGTCCTAACCTTTACTTCATCCCAGACCCAGTGTCAGTCACGTGAGTCAACAAGCTTTGGAATGACGTGGGCCCCCCGCTGTCAGGCCAGCTCCAGGCCAGGGCCTCCCAGCTGAGGCTATAGAGCCGTAGGAGAGAGACAAGCTACCTCCACTGTCCCAACTCCTGATGCTGAGACCCCCTGAGCATAATACAATGGTGAGTTCAAGCAGCTTGATTTTGGAGTTATTAGTTAATCAGCAATGGAAACTAAAACACAGAGTTTACCCAGCCAGCATTATGGAGCCAGGTGATAATATAATCAGGTTTATACTCCAGAGAGACTTTTCAGACCAAAAGGTAGGATGGATTTGTTGGATGAGCATTGAAATCAGAGGCAAGAAAAGCAACAAAGGGATGAATGCAATCATCCAGGGCAGAAATATGAGCATTGAGTGTAGAGAGAACCAGGGCAAGAAATCATTGAAGAGACAAGACAGACTCCATCAAACGTAGTAGCCATGTTGCAGGAACAAGGGAATGAGAGTCTGAGATTCTTTCCATGTTCCAGTTGTGGAAGGGAAATGGATACGGAGACCCAGGAGGAGAAACACGTGTCGGCAGGAAGAAAAGGAGTTAGGTTTTCTACATTTACACAGCTTTAGTGAAAACCCTGAAACACAGTGGCTGCCCTTGTGCTCCGTGGTCAGCCTGTCTGTGAGTCTTGGCTCCTGAACTCACCAGCTCCATGACCTTGGGCAAGTTAGTGCCCTCCACGCCCCTGTGCCCTCATCAGGAGAATGGGCAGGAGACCACATAGATTAAAGTGAGGATGAAATGAGATAATGCCTATAAAATCCTGCATACAGTATCTGGCCTTCAGAGACGCCAATAAACAGTAGCTGCTACTATTATTACAATGATCGTTATTATTAACTATTGTGCATACATGGTCAGAGGGCTAGGCAGGTTCTTTGTACTGGGAGGACCCGGCTACAGGACATTAAACGAAAGCTGTTCCCAGGAAACCCACACACACATCTCTGGTGAATGGTTCATTCAACCGTCAAGTCTGTGTCAACTTCGACAATAGAGACACCGGCCTGCAAAGGCCTGGGGAAAGCCAGCCTGTTAGCAGGCCTCTGTCTTGGCCACCCTCCCTCTCTCCCAACTCAATGGTTGAGTGGTTTTAATTAACAGCTCCCACAGAGTAAAGTAAAAGTCACTCGATTAATAAAGCTCTAACTTGCCATGCATGGTTTTGAGGTCCCTGGGTGTTGCTGAGCTTGTAATTGTGTGTTTTGTTTGGGCTCGCAGTGGGTGGGGGGCTATGCGAGTCGGGTTTCATCTGAGACATTCGGGTATCACATCTACAGAGGCTGGAAACCATAGGGAGCTGAAATGCCCACATCCATGAGACTTAACAGCAGGAAGCAATATTGTGGCACGGCGCTTCGGGAAATCACCGTGCAAAACCGGCTGCAGCTTGGGACCCCCCTGCCTCTCTGGCCACCTCGCTGGTTTCCATTTCCAACATCCATGGAACCAGTTTCGCCCCCATTTACTTCCTGCACAAGCACCTGGGGGATGTTGACACAAGTGTTTCTAAAGCTACAGTGAAGAACTTGTGACAGTTAATTGAAATGAAACACATAATAATGCTTTTGAGGCAAAGAAAAGTACGTATCTGCCTTTGTCGCTGCCCCAGCCAGCCTCCATGGTCCTTGCACTAGCATTCCCCAAGTATTTTCAAGTCCCTATGCAACTCAGCCCTCTGGGCCTTAGCCTTCCGGACACCACCTTCCAGCTGTTTTTATCACTCCCAAAAATGACACAGGAGGCAGCCAGGGGTTCTGATGTCTAGAGGGGGCCCACTCTTCCTTTTTGGGCTTGTCTTCTACCTGTTCAGAGCACGGGGTCTAACTACAGCGAAAAGCCATCTTACACAGTTCTTGGAGCACCAGCTTTGAATTCAGCTAGGATGAACACTTGGTTTCAGCAGTGTGACCTGTTTAGGTAACTTAACCTCTCTGATCTTGGTCTCCTCAACTGTAAAAAGAGGATGAAAAACAGCCTCTATCTCAAAGAACAGATATAAAGTATATGTGAGACAATGCATGTAAAGAGATCAACACGGTGCCTGGCATATCGCAGAGACGCAAAAGCAGTTCAGCTGTTAGGAATTACGGTACCACTGCTGCAGGACAGACAAAAGGACCTGTGTTAGCAAGCACTGTGGGTCAACTTCTCTGTGGCCGTCCCCCTTCTGTGGAGCCAACACCACATCTATTCTGTCCCATGTTTCTGACAACTTGAGTTGACGTCACCCTTTAAACTCCACTGGTCAAGTGAGATTTCTCATTTCAAAACAGATGGCTGGGCGATTACAAGCCCAAAGCTCTGGGAACTGGGACCCGGACTCTGGGGATGCAGCAGGGAGGACCACAGACCCCTGTCTCCCACTTGTCCTAAGATCAAAAAGTGGATGTGGGCTTGATTTATAGCTGGAAGACTCCGGAGACACACGGGCCTCTCCTGAGACATGGAATCTCATTTCACTTGGGGGTCTCAAAAATCATCAGCCCTCCAGGTGTCCATGCCAGGGTGTCTGTCTCATTCCGTAGTTATTTTGGGATTAAGAGGAAAGGATGAAATCTCCTTTTCTCAGGAAGATTTCTTATCAGGACCCTGGGGATTCTGGAAGGGATGCAATGATTCTTCCAAGGCATGCACAGACTTCTGATTTGTGGTCCTACCTCAGGCAGGATGCATTAGCCTTGAGTCCTCACAGATGTTTTTACCAGCTAATGTGATGATGCTCTTTGTCTCTGGGCCACAGGTAAGCCGCCTCCTGCCCCAGGTGACTCATTCCCACTGATCATAGGTAAGGCCTACCTGCCACATTATATGTGTCACTGTGGCGAGGCCACAATACCAGTTATTTAGGCAAACACGAATCTAGATGTTGCTGTGAAAGTACTTTTGAGAGAAGATTAACATTTAATTCATAGTGTTTAAGTAAAACAGATTATCTTCCCTAATGTGGGTGGGCCTCATCCAACCAGTGGAAGGAAGAAAGAAAAAAGACTGATATTCCCCCAAGAAAGAGGGAATTCTGCCCCCTTGGATTAGAGTTGCAACATTTTCCTCTAGAGAACCCTGACTAAGACACACACCAAAGCTGACCCAGCTAGCAGACAGTTGGTCACTGTACTCAAGAATAAGAAACAGCATAAGATCATTTTAGTGAATATTCTAAGTAGGATAAAAGATTAGGAAGGCAAGTGCATGCAATAACTCCAAGGAGCTAAAGGGAACTATCATTCTATATGTGTCAGACACTTTATAAACACTGTCTCCTTTCTTTCTGACCACACACACCTTAAGTAGGCTACCATTTAACAGATGGGAAATAGGCTCAGAAAAGGAAGCAGTTTCCCCAAGGTCACACAGCTGGCAGGCAAGGAATATAAAGTCAGGTCTTCTGATGCCACATCTAAAGTTTCTTCCATTATTGAGCTCTGAGCAACAGCAGTTCGATGCCCAGACCAAGCTGAGCTGCCGTTGAGCTGCCAACAGGTGGCAGGATGGCTCAGCTAAAAAAAAATAAATAAAGTTTCTCCCATTATAACAGGGATGTGAAATACAGCATGGGGAATATAATCGATAATGTTGTAAAGACTATGTAGGGTGTTAGATGGGCACTGGACTTACTGGGGGGATCACTTCATAGATTATATAAATGCCTAACTACTGCACTGTACACCTGAAACTAATATAAAATAATATTGAATGTCAAGTATAATTAAATACGTATATGTATACAAATATGTAGTCATAAGATATAAAGTACAGCATAGGGAATATAGGCAGTGGTATTGTAATAGCTGTGTACGATGTCAGAGGACTAGTAGACTTGGGGGACTACACTTTGTGAGGGGGGTAAATGTCTAATCACTAAGTTGTTTCGTACACCTGAAGCTAATAAAAAATAAAGTTTCTTCCATTATACTATGCCTCCAGAGCAGCATCATGAAACGATCATGAGTTCCCAACAAAACTTAAGTTTCTTATCTTGATCTGAGTAAAGGCACATATGGCCTATTTTTTTTTTTTTTTTTGAGTCTTTCAACATCGGCTTACTGTCTCAGGGCCAAAATACTCCCAACCTCATCCAAATGTTTCTTTTCATATTCACCTCAACTCGAACTTGGTATTTTCCAACCTTGCCATCATAAATCTGTTGAGCCACTCTGTTGCTGCTGACCCTTGAAAATAACGGGAGAGGGTATTTTTTTTCAGTGATCTATATACATAAGGTAAAAAAATATATACATAGACATGGCTTGGGTTTTCTAGATGAGAGCTATACAAAAACTTAACAAAACTATACAAAAGCTCAACAGGACAAACAGGGGTCCATACGGTCTACCCAAGGCACCTCGGTTCCCTCCATTCAAGGTCCATTTGCAAAGCACGGAGCAGAGAGAGAGGAGCCTACAGATCAGGACCCTTCTCAGCAAACAGGGTGGTCGTGAAGAATGCAGGACAGAATATCCAACTACAGCAGAGCAACACAGGCACCAAAGTCACACTGAGATTCCTGTGCACAAAAGGAAAGAAATAACAAAAGAGTAGGCCATCTTTTTCATTTCTTCCATGGCTTTAAAACAATTATGTAACAATTACCCTCTTGGGTCTTCATTTTCCTTTATAGTACAATGAAAATGATCTCCGATATCAGAGTTTGGGGGCTACGTAAGATACTTAGCACACAGAGGGGATGCAATACACCTTACCCCCCATTCCCTGTCATCCCTTGAGAGCTACAGGGTTGGAATATGTTTTTCCTGTATGTGTCAGTACCTCTCACTAAATGTGAGTTCATGGGTCCCAACTTGATTCTGAGGAGACCAATAGGATCAAAGTCGAGCTCTTGAAATAAGGAGTACCAAATGGTGCAGCCCGAAGAACAAATCTTGACCCCAGAGCACAGCTTGGGACAGAGGAGACACTTGTTAAATATTTATTGAGTTGAAGTAACTAAAACACAGAGTCTCTCTGTGTCGTGTTGATTAATGGGCCCATGGTGGAGTTTCCCTTGTTAAACACCTGGGGTCCATCTGAGCAATGCCCAAGTGCCGCTGTGTGTTTTGTTGATGTTGCTTACCAATGAAGAGCCCTGTGACGGGCAGGAAGCCTGTTCCAACAAAACAGCAAGGCCATCCAGATGGTGGGAGGAAAGGAAGGAGTGCCTGGATCAGCCTCATTCATCACAGCAGGGGTCTCCAGCCCAGCACAGTGATTGTTGGCTCAAGTATTTAGGGGCATTCATATTTGCCACATGAATCCCAGTTATGGTCTCATCTCAAACCCCATTCACTCTAAGGAGATGTTGCACTGGGGTTTGGGGATGAGTAAGGGTGGAAGAGAATGAAATACATTGAGTACTTTTACCCTGCACCAGTACCCTAGGTACTAGACGTGCATCATGTCCCATTTAATCTTGGCAACATCATCATTAGTATGAGGATAGTTTGGAAGGGTCTACAATGCCCCAGGCACTGTACCAGCACTTTGCCTGTGTCATCTCATTCTCTGCAACTCCAGGTATTATTGTTCTCACTTGTGGATGAGGAAAGCTGGCTTCCCAGAAGGATAACGTGAGAACATAAAAGGCCCCCACAGGGCTTGCTCTATTCTCAGATCCCTGTTGGAGTCCCCACATTTTGCCTCTCAGCATTAACATTTATTACCACCTATAATACCTTGTGTTAGAATTACGTGTTGGGCTGGCCGAGTGGCACGGTGGTTAAGCGCTGGCTTTGGAAGCCAGCTGCCCCGGTTCAGTCCCACATATGAGGGCCAGTGACACTGCCCTCAAAAAACAATAAAAATAAAAAAACAAATAGAATTACGTGTTGATGCACTGGGCAGTCTTCTTCACTGGACCCCAAGCTTTTCCAGGGCAAGACTTGGAAGGCTGTAGGACTGGGGTTTTTCTGAAGCCCCTGGAATTATATTCGATAGGCTGTCACATACTCTGCATCAACATTCTGCCAGCCTTGGTCTGGAAACCTGACATAATCTGAGGATACTGGGTGGATGCCAACAGGCAAGAGGGAATGCCAGAAAAGAACAGAGGGTGCTGAAGACAAAGGTCAACTATTTCACAGCCAGTTTCGGCACAGGCTGGAGCCTGGGGGCTGTCTTTGTTTCTCGTGTACCTTCATGCCCTCTGTCCAACTGGCAGCCTGAGTTTAATGTGAAAAGTATCTGTCACTCCTCTGTGCATATGTTCTCCCAGCTTCAGCCTTACCCAGAGCCATGTCACCATGCTCTGGACTCCAACAGCTTCTGACCCGAGCCCACCCCACGCCCATCTTGAATCTCCAACCCATCCCAGACACCATTCTCATAAAAACATGCCTTGCATTCCTATGTCCTCATGCTCTTGCTCTTAACCTTGGTGGGCCTGGCCACTTGTCTATCCTTCAAGGCCCAGGTCACCTGTCTGAAGATGCCGCTGCTGACGGATGCTATGGTAGGGACATCTGCTGTGAGCTCTGTCTAGGCACAAGCTCCCTGACGCCTCACAACACTGGGAGAGGGGCACAGGGCAATTATATAGCTTGTTCCAGGACACAAAGCTAAGAGTGGTGGAGCCAGCTCTGGAATCGAGGTCGGACTCCACAGCCCACACTCTTCTCACTGCCCCTACCTCACAGTCAGCTCTTTATTTCCCATTAGTTGTCCCCACAGAATTCACTGCTTCCCCCACTGGTCTCTCTAGCTCACCACTCTTATACGGATCTACACACTTTCCCGTTCCATGAGCTGCACTCCATGGTATTTGGTTCTTTGGGAGTGCATCTTGTTCATTTGCCTTGGCCGCAGTACCTTTAGCACAGCCTCTTGTACACAGTAACTCAATAAACACTTTCAAATGGAATTTTACTACCTTTTGCCTGGAGCCTCCACAGAAAGCAGGCCAAAGGAAGGGTTGCCAGTTTCCAACTCCAGGAGAGACCCCTGTTTTGGAAAGTTTTGGGACAAGGAGGATGTTGCTGGGGGGGCAGGGAGCAGCCCCTTTGGGGACCACTCAAGAAGGGCTGAGGTATGACTTTCTTCTCCTAAAGCACCCACTTTTGTTTCCTTCTCCTTTTCATTCCCCAGAGGATGCTGGGGAGAGGCGGGGATTCAAATCTCAAAGCAAGCTTGGAAATTCAAGGCAGGGCCTAAGCCCAGTTTCCTGAGAAGATAAGACACCCCTTTTTTCTTTCTTCCCCATAAATCAATAGGGTATTAGTTATGAGTGGTGGTCTGGGCTGCCCATGTCAAAGTGGGGCCACATTTCATTCCTCTATGGGGCTGTTGGCCAGTAAATCTTTTTTTTAATCCCGATCTCTGCCTGCTAAATCCATAGTCACCAACAGTGGCGGGAGTAGGCTTGGGAATCCTGGACAACCTCTCTGCTTTCAGCATGTTGTTAGCTCAATTGTTCTTTCTCCTCTGATGAAACTGCCTACCCAGCTGCCGATGAAGGCTGATAGATTTCCCACACTCCATAAATCAAGTGGATGGAAGAAGCGTCCAACTGATGCCTCCCCAGCCATCAAGGACAACTGATATTGGTAGCCAGAGCCATCAATCAGCCAAACTGCCCCTGTCAGATGACATCACAACCATGTGGGGAAAGCTGTCACTTGTTCTGCAACACTTGGGGAAATTAATCCTGCCCCCGGCATAACTCCCTGTGCTTGTTTCCTCTACCCAGAGAGCTACTTATGAAAACAGGGGTCATTGTATTATATTTGCCTGGGATATTTAACACCAAGGAAAATATCAGACAGGGAGTGGCATTTATGGTTTCTGTGAATTCATACACCGTTAAGACCTGTCAGTGAGAAAACACTGAGGGAAGAAGAGAGGAACGGACAGACCCCTAGACTGGATCCGGGTCCAGCCCCATCACCAAACTTCTGGGTTACACTGGGCCTGAGGCTTCTTGTTGGAGCTCTGTTGTATTGAGAGAGAGAGAGAGAGAGAGAGAGAGAGAAAGAGAGAGAGAGAGAGAGAGATGGGGAGAGGGGGAGAGGGGGAAGGGGAGGGAGGAAGGGAGGGAAGGAGGGAGAGAGAGAGAATGAATATGAGATAGAGAACTAAGAGGATGGCAGTGCATGAGAGGCAAGTGACTGGCCCAAGGTTTAAAGATCTGTCTGTCTAGAGAGCTGAGTCTTTGCCTTTCCGTGACAGATCAACCTTTCTAACCCCCCTGAGACCCACCCAGTGACTGGCTGACTGGCATCCTGAAATTCCCAAGCTTTCCAAGAGCTGTACAAGCCAAGATCATTTCAGAGGGATCAACCCAGAGAAACAAGCGCCCACCCTTGTCAAATCCCAGACGGGCCTGCCATGCCTTGCTGGAACCGGCCATGACCCAGTGCCTTTCAGGGAGGCCTTGTCTAATACCATTTATCTTGGCTCCGGGGTACATTTTGGCTGTAAGCAGTGTTTTGGCTTCCTCTCCTTCCTATCAGTTTGCCAGGAACAACAGCCCGTTCAAGGTCGCTTCAGGTCTGGCCTGGAAAGACCATGAGAAACACTCACCAGGTAAGGAAACCTTTCATGCTATCCACGCTGCCTTTTTGATTCACAGCCCTGCCTGCTGTGTTCTGTGCTGACTTGGTGACAAACAGCTCCCACATTTGTCCCATGGTGCTCAATGGAGAAACAAAGAGAAGAACAGAGCCACCTCCATCTGCATGACCTCCCATGGCAGATGGTCCAGTACTCTGAGCTGTCTCTTTTTCCCCCTACTCTCAATGTCCAGCTCACTGGGATACAGGAAGTCAACGGTCTGGAATAATAGGACAGGACAAGGCAGGGCCAAGGAAAGGAAGGCTATGTGGCTGGGACCTCAAGTTCAAGGGGCTTCAATCTCAGGCCCATATTCATCCCGAGGCAGGTGATTGGTCTGGCTGAAGGTCAGTTGTAGCATTCATTCAACAAATATGAACCACTTACTATAGAACTGGCAGGCATTGTGCCAGCCAATGAAGAGATGGGAGCATGTAAGACAGATGTGACTTTAACCTTTAAGGACTTGTAACAGGCATCGGCTACCTTCCTCATCATCAACGCACTGAAACGGTCTAAAAATTATTTTGTATGAGTGCCTTGCTTGATTTTACACTTACACACACACACACACACACACACACACACACATTTATAATTCTGCTGTAGTGTTATTAGTGCTATTATAGCTATAGGAGTGCAAAGGAAAGAATCACACTGCCTGTGCTTGGACAGAATCAGGGAAGGACAGAGGTGACCTGGTAGGCAACAATGACAAAGGCAATCAAAACACAGGATTTTGCACTTGCAAATGATGCATGGAAGCATGAAACACTCTGTTATGCACTACATGTTTATGTGTCCACCACCCAATTCTGTGTTGAAGCCTTATCCCTCAATGTAATAGTATTAGGAGGTGGGGCCTCTGGGAAGTAATTGGGTTTAATGAGGTCATGAGGGTGGGGCCCTCATGATGGGATTAGTGCCCTTATAAGAAGATGAATTTATCCCAGAGCCTCTTTTCTCTACCCTGTGAGGACGCAGCAAGCCAGGAAGGGGGCTAGCAGCAGAACCCGACCATGCTGGTGCTATGATCTTGGAATTCCAGCCTCCAGAACTGTGGGAAATAAATGTGTTGTCCTCAACTTAGGGCATTTTGCTACAGCAGCCCAAGCAGACACATTGTGACATATTTATAGAACTACAGATAATTCAGCAAGAATGGGTTCCTCAGCTTCTGAGGCTCTGAGTCTCCCAGCAGGTACCAGTGCACATATCACACCTGTTGATGGAAGAGTCCCTGCCACCTAACAGGGAAGACTTCAGTCATTAGCAAGTCAACACTGAAGACCATTTTGATGACAGCCCTGCTTTCTCTCCCACACTAGACTAATGCTCAGGCAAGCCAACTGCCTCAATATTCACTTCCTTGGCCCTTAGTCTTAACCGACATAATGTCTGTATCACATCCTATTTTGGCCATGAGACAGAGCTATGCATCGCACCAAAAAGACACCAGAGGGGGACGTTAATTTTCCCCATGTGTCCTGTAAATAGAATGATTGAGTTTCACAGCTGGTGGTAGAAAGTTATATAAGCCCAAGGTCCTGTAAGGTTAGGCCTGCAGAATAAACCATGCACAAAATATTTATTAAATACCTACTTGTGCTAGTCGCTGGGTTTAGAAAAATAACAGGTACTGTTTGCCTTCTAGGAGCCCCAAGTGTGGAGGAGAAATGAATCAACATACACGTGCGCGCGCACACACACCCACACACCCATTTCTTGAGCATCCCAGATTCTGCCAGGTGTTTTTCAAGCTCTATGTCTAATTCCCAAAGGTCCAGAACTTGTTCCAGTTCATTTGGCAGAGCTAGGACTCCATCTCAAATCTGTTTACCTCGACCTTACTCTTTCCTCAGTACTATCCAGCCCCTCTCAAACACTTCCCATGCCAAGTGAAAGGTTCACACACAAGGTTGGGTGTAAAGCAAAGCTACCAGAAACACAGGAGACAGAGCTAAGTCTGGGGAAGTCCAGCAGGGCATCACAGAGGAGGTGTCTATTTTAGGGTCAGTCCCATGGGGCCTGGTACGAAAGGAAATTCAAGGAGAAAGTGGCATGTCCTGAGGTGCAAAGCTTTGCAAATGTAGGAAACCACCTCTGGTCATGAATGGCAGGTATCCTAGAGCAATGGGGGTGTGGGCTGTGTGGGGAGGGATGTGACCAGGACTAAGGCAGAGAGGACTGCTGAGGGAAAGATCATACAGAGCCTCCCACCTTCAGTTAAGACCCCGAGAGATCTGTTCCCACGGCAATGGGAAGCCATCAAAGGTTCTTGGAAAAATTTCTGATGTTAAATTTAAATGGTCATATTTTTCCTGGAAGGAATGTATATTCATACTTTGGAAGATCATGCAGCCTCCTTTGAAAAGAAAAAACTCCTCTTTCCCAACATATGGATGCTAAGTCTGTCCCCTTAATTTTATTCTGTACCATATGGCACTCCGAATTTTTAGAAGATGAGTAGATGGACTGACTTCAAGGATCAAAACTTAGAGGCATCTTCATCTGTTATTTTAAATTCTTTTCCACTAACTAAAGCCAAAGCCCAATTTACCAATCTAATAAAAGGAAGTGGTGAGGTCAGGTGACAACTTGTAAAGTACAGAGACACGCCCGGCACATACTGAGTGCAATAGAAGGATATCTCTCACTCGCGTGCGTGTTCAGTCTCTTACGCACGCACATACGCACACACACACAAAAGGCATTTGCCATCAGGTTCTTAGTTAAACTCGACACAACTTTCAGCCCCATCTTCAGGCGAACTGAATGATACACACAGATGCATGTGCATACTAGCCAGTGAAGACAATGAATTGGAGACATCAAAAAATAGCTGTTATACCAAGCAGAGGTACAGTGTCATTTAAAAAAAAAAAAAAGGTCGTAGGATTTCAGAAACTAGAATTTACTTCTATATCAGGCTTTTAAAATAAACTTGCCGTAAACTTTTACAAGAACTTTCATTAAAGAGCCTCCTTATGGATTTATATATTACTCATACATCAAGGCTGTTCCCACTAAGCCAAACAAACATCTGGATGAAAACTTTCATGATTTCATTATTTTCAAGTGTCTGGATGTTTGAGGTTGATAAGATATATGAACCCTGCCTGAGACTGTTGTGTCTTTATCAGATATTTGTCATTTATCAGATACAGCCTCAAAGAGAAATCTAATTGGGGAAGGTTAAGAACCATATTATTTGTAAAGCTTCAAGGCTTAGGGGAGTTAAATGACGTGCCTCATGTCACAGAGCTCGTAAGGGGCAGAGCAGGGTTTAAGCTCCATCTGTCAGATATCTCAGCCTGTTTTCTTTCTACCGCACCAATTGCCTCAGCAATATAACTTATTTAGCTGATTCTGAAGCACAGACTAATGACCACTACAACCTTGTCATGTTTATAAGAAAAAAAAGAAATAAGTACAAAGGACACTCAATGACCTGCCCTGGACTCAGCATGTAAAAGCAACCCGGGCCTCAAAGCAAGAACTCACATGCACTTCTGTAGAGTGGAGTCATGCTTTTAAACCAGCGTTCTAGAATTATTGTTCATCTAGGAGCATTCAATGCCATTTGGGCTACCTTTCATTTTGGAGGTAAATTTCTACACTCAAAGGAATGAGGGAAGAAAAGCCAGCCGAGTTCTTCAGTTTTAGTAATTGGGTGGTTTGCTTACATGTCTGCCTTTTATCTACACTTGCTCTAGGCACTATCTCACTTGCTAAAAATGTAACCTCCCCAAAGCAGGTACCGAAATGTAAACATTTGGGCTTTTTAGCAGGCGTGAAAAAAAGGGTCTGGTTTGAGTAGCTACAGGAACTAGGATTTCTCACTGTGACATCACGGAGGTTCAGTTTAGAGTACTTCAATGTCTCCACCTTGTGGAGATTGTCAATACTACATTAAAATAAACAACGACCTTACAGCAAGGATTAAAAGACAGATCTGACAATAAACTCTTATCACAGGATAGAGAAATCTCAAAATAACCCTAAAACATTTTGGTAGTATATTACAGTGGCAACTAATAATGAGCACCTTGAGGCCATGTGAGATACCAAAAGTCTTCTAAGTAATAATACAAAGATCAAATTACATGCAATTTTATTTTAGTAATAGGTGTATGTGGTTATTTTCATGTTCATGGAACACTAGAAATACAAAATGATGCTGCAAGTTCACCAGGTCATTTGTCAGCCCATTAAGTTTCCCAGCTGTTCTGGATGGCAGAAATTTGTTATATCCTAAGGGTTTGGTGGCTCCTGTCTTCCAAGATTCCATGACGGGTTGGTTCTAAAAGTAACAGGCAGAAAGCCAAAGCATCTCTTGTTTAAGCTTTTAAGTAAACGAAAGAACACTTCTAGCCAGACAGGTAGAACTAAGCCAAAGTCATTAATTTTGAAATAAACTCCAGTAGCTGTACTATTTCGATGCAGCAATAAGATGCTGGGAAAGATGATGTGATACAGTGGTTAAGGAACAAGGCCCTGGAACCACAAGCCCCGGGCTCTGCCTCTTGACCACTGTGGGACCTCAGGCAAGTTGTTGAACATTCCTGAGCCTTAGTTTACTCATGCATAAAATGGGGATGCTGCTATCACCTAGCCCAAAGGATTGCTGTGAAGATAGAACAAGGTAACATGTGTCAAGCATCCAGCACAGGGCTTGGCGCTTAGTGGGAGCATTAGCTATTATTAAATTATGAAAATACTGACTCATCCGTGGGGTGTTGATCACTGTTCATGGAAATGAGTGGCGTACTATTATGTCTGATTTTTATTATCTGTAATTTTGACGGCTGGAATGTTAGAGGAGGAAAAGATCTTAGAAAACTTCAGTGCAAGTCAGGTTAACAGGTCAAGTCTCTGGCAAGTGGAATAAATCGATGCACCTGCAGTTTACACAGTGATTTGGAAGTGGAGCTAAAGATAAGCAGCCACGCCTTGGGCTATACATTGTCAGGGCACAGCTTAGACATCATCTTATGACTCCCCTTAACCTCACACATAGAGAAATAGGGAGGTTGGGTTTGTTCCTTCATGGACCAATCCATGTGTCATTAACTCAGCAATGTCTATACGCTCCTTTATGTACAAGGCACTGGGGATTCATGGTGCAAGCAGGAGGGGGCAGGGAAACCATAACATATAAACACATAATCAGGATAATTTCAAATAGTGGCTGGAATGTTAGAGGAGGAAAAGATCTTAGAAAACTTCAGTGCAAGTCAGGTTAACAGGTCAAGTCTCTGGCAAGTGGAATAAATCGATGCACCTGCAGTTTACACAGTGATTTGGAAGTGGAGCAAGATAAGTAGCCATGCCTTGGGCTATACATTGTCAGGGCACAGCTTAGACATCATCTTATGACTCCCCTTAACCTCACACATAGAGAAATAGGGAGGTTGGGTTTGTTCCTTCATGGACCAATCCATGTGTTCATTAACTCAGCAATGTCTATACGCTCCTTTATGTACCAGGCACTGGGGATTCATGGTGCAAGCAGGAGGGGGCAGGGAAACCATAACATATAAACACATAATCAGGATAATTTCAAATAGTGATATGCTTCCAAAGGAGTAGACAACAGGGTTACGGAGGGGAGGGATGCCAGCCGAACAGTAAGAAGGAATCAGAAAGGCAAAATGTGTGGGGAATAGAATCCAGGTGGAGAAACAGAGGGTACAAAGGCCATGAGGCTGGAACAAGCTTGATGACATGGAGGCACAGAAGGACGAGCCGCAGCAGGGGAAGCGACGGGGGTGAGTGGGGAACCATGAGATCTAAGCGTCAGGTAAGGGTCAGATTCCGAAGGACTAGGTAGGCCATGCTAAGGAGTCTGGGTTCCATCCTAAGTGCAAGGTTTGGTGGAAAGGATCCACTCAGTATGGTTTGTTGTCAAGCGTCACTCTGGCTGTGGGTCAAGCCTTGCTAGAATCACCCGGCTAAGATTGGACTGCAGCCCAGGTCTTGTGACTCTCAATCTAAAGACAGTTGGTTCCTTTACACATCATACAGCTTTTGACGAGGACAGCAGAAAGTTTGATCTCCTTGAGAGAACTTAAATAAAGCCCTGCAAAAAAGAAACCAGGCGCCAAGCCTTCCCCGGCTCTGTGAAGAGAGTGATGCCCCAGGGCCTTACCCGCTGGTGATGTCGTCCGTCCGGATGTTTTTGCTCAGGACGTCCCCATCACTCATGTAGCCGGGGGCATCCATGCTGATGCCTTCCAGGTCCATCTCATCTCCCGCCTTATCTGAGACATCCACGTGGCAGATACTGCTGCCCCTGGAGGCCAGCTGCCTCCTCAGCGGGGCTGAGTACACATAGCGGCCCGACTCGGTGTTGATGAACCGGCTGGCATTGGCTCGAGGCGGGTAGCCATTGCCCATGGAGGGGGCATCTCCTGCTTGGAGCCGAGGGCTGGACTGGCCCAGTCTCCAGGATAGAGGAGTGGGCCTCCCCGTCAAGCTGAGGATGCTGCGTCCACTGATCTCTGTGGTGACATTGGTGTCAAATGTGGTTTCCAATGTGCTAAAAACATAAAAGCAGCCTTGGGTTAGACCCTAATGTGCCCAGAATAATTTGCAGTTCAGAGGGTCTTTAATATTTTTAAATGATGAAATATTCCCTATACACAAAACAGGAACAAACAATAGGCACCAATGTGCCACCCAGCGTTATTCCCTCTGTTAAAAATGGAAAGACCGATCTGAACACCTGCAGAACGTTCTGAAAAGCCCAGCACAGACTCACCCCCGCTGAAACACAGTGCAAGACACCCACTACCAATGGCTTTAATGACATGACCGTAACTACTAAAATCTCTCCAGCATGGGAAAGTGTTGAGGTCCGTAGGATGGAGAACTAACAGGACCCGAGGAAAGCCCTTGATTATATCCCAAAGGCTGCAGGAAAGGAAATAGAAAACGCTGAACTGATAATGCTGGGGCTTAAAGGTCTCCACCTGCCCATTCATTCTAGGATGCTGCATCGTAGCTCCTCTAACAAAGGTGGTAAGCACCCATCACTCTGGGGGACCCAACACCATATTTCACCTCCTCAGCTCCTTCCTGAACCAAGCTGATGGGGAGAGCCTTGACTTTCTAACTCTAAGCTCCATTTACCCTACACTTTGGCTTCTGCCACATTCTGTCCAAATTGACATCTAAACTTTGGAGGGCAAAAGGCCAGAAAAGTAAATGCCTGAGCTTGAGATCAAATTACACTGATAATAAATCAAATTATCTGAGTCTGCATCTGCCAGGAGACCGAGCTGGTCCCCGGCCATCAGACAGACTCCTTTACAGTCCCATGCAGGTGCTGTGGCAGAGCCAGGACAGTCAGTGTACCCCTGAGAGCTGCACTGGAGTCTCTAACTGAGCAGAGAGAGCGTGAGTCATTCCTGTAGAAGAAGCCATCAAAGCTGTCCCTTCTGTCATCATTACCATCCTAGTCCACACCAATGAATCCACCCAACTGTTGTAACCATATTAAGTCAGTCTCAGTGATTATGCTGGAAACAGGGATGCTTCATACCTAACCACAGAGTCCCCATGCCAGCATATAGCAAAGGTTGAGGGGGCCTTAAACCATGGCTCCCATGTTCATTCTGCTCTGAAAGAACCAAGCTGGTGCCTCAGCTGTTTTTTGTTTCCCTGCGATCTTGCAAGCAGCCTTACTTTCCTCATCGGGGTAACCCCTAGGGTTCAGGCCCCAGTCTTGTTTAAGATGGAACCCACAGTGCATAACCTTGATCTGCAAAAACTGCTGGCAGTATAGGGAAGCCCTGCAGTCTCCTTGCTATATTCATTTATCAAAGAGACTGAAATTGTAGAAGCAAAGGAGACTGTCTGGGAAACTAGTGGGGGTACCCAGGACAGGGCCTTGATTATCAAAGCCAAGCAAGCACAGACTGTAAAACCTGGCTCTGCCAAAATCACAAAGGGTGTCCCAAGGTGGCTTCTTCTTCAGGTTCTTACTCAGCCATGAAAACAACCTGATAAATGTTTCCAGTGTAATCCTAGATTTTATCCAACTAAATCACAGTTTAAACACAATCATAAGTTTTCATAAATGTTTCCTTACGTGTTTTATACATGTGCATGACTAACAACATTATAGAGCTTTGCGTATCAGAAGACCGGGTAAGAATTCAAGTTATTCACTTGGCCACACAGGTCAAATACAGGTCACCTGCTCATTTCAACAGCACAATGTAATTTTGGAAAATGCATGGATAGTGAAATTTAAATGGAGCTGGTCTATAATATCCTCTGTTGGATGGATTTAGTGACCTTCTGCTTTGGGGAACAATCTGTCTTGCTACTTCCACTTTTCTTCTGCACGCTGTATGGCATTCTCGCTCAGTTCCAGCACATTTGGCAATCAAGGTGAGATATCTGTTCCCTTATTAACCAAATCACTTTGCTGGTGGCATGAACAAACATAGGAGAAACCATGTGAAAATCAAGTTATTAGCTAGTTCAGTAGAGTAATTCATGCTTCAGATACCTGTGTGTAACCTGAGTTCCCCGTAAACTGGACATGGTCTCCTCCAGATTCTGCCGCAGGTCAGCGATGTTTTTCACTGTCCGCAGTCGCCGAGCCTCTGGGTCTTCTGCAAAGACGAGGGTTAAAACTATTTTAATTCTCCGAGGGACAGTGAGCTTCATGGGAGCAGCAATTGAGTCCATGATATAACCATGCTCCATGGTGAGCTCGGGACCTGGCTTACCAAGGGTGCTTAAGAAGGATTTGAGAATGAATGAGTGAGTGAATGAATGAATGAATGCCAAAAGGAAGGTGTTAAGTCCAAGAAGAGAAGTCTTTCTTCTCCCTCCTGAAATAGGTGACGTCTAGCTTATAGGAGAAGCAATGGTCTGAGACATAAACACATTTCCACACTGTCTCCCATAAAGACATGCACACGTTAGGTCTGATTCACAGGCATCATTTTCTGCCCTTGCAAAAGTGGGTGAGCCATTTTGTTTTTTTCACATAAAGGTGACACATGCTGCTGTCTCCCAGCCCTAACTACAAACAGAACTTGCAGTGGCTAAAAGATCTGCACTTGCTAATCACAAGTATTGTTACAGAGAGAGAGAGAGTTGCCTTTTTCTTTGATTTACGATGTCATCTCAAATTCTGGCTTCTCTACTCACTGGCTATGTGATCATAGGGAAGGTGGTGACAACCCTCTCCATCCTTCATCTTCCACCATCCTAAAGTGTGGGCAGTGACAGTACTGACCTCGAAGAACAGCAATGGGGACTAAATGCCCTATGGGCTGGGGACCCCTGGGCACAATGCCCACCACAAGCACTCAACTTATGCCAGCTGGTGCTGCAGAGCAGAGAGCCTTCAAGAAGACTCAGGGTTTCTCTTGGAGACATAAGGGACTTCCCTTCTCTGGGCAAGATTGTTTACAAAATATGTGGCCCAGAGGTTAATTTGGCACAAACATCCCAGGAGACACAGGCCACACACAAGCCAGGAAGCCACATGCCCTCTCAGAGTAGCCTTGTTTTAGGTTCTCTGATGATTGTGTGATGTTTGGGCTTCTAAGAGGAAGAGGAAAAGGAGCATAACGACAATAGTGATTAAAGGACTCCAACGTCTTTCCCTCAGAGTAATTTCAGGGAGGCTCAGAAGCCTGAAGAACCGCAATCAAGGGTCTTTAAAAGCCTATGACGGAGCCGGCCGAGTGGCGCGGTGGTTAAGCGCTGGCTTGGGATGCCAGCGGCCCCGGTTCGGGTCCCACATATGAGGGCCAGTGACACTGCTCTCAAAAAAAAAAAAAAAAAAGCCTATGACTATTTCAAGCACTGAGCAACAATTTTAAAGACATCTCCATAGAAAACCCAGTACACATGGACAGCAGCCAGTGGAATTTACATCGGACCCTAAGTAGAACTTTTGCAACTGTCGTTGATGGGGCAAGAGGTATCTAAGAAATGTCACAGAATTGCCTTCCTTCTGAGACAGATGACAACTTCCATAGGTTTTTCTCAGCATGTTGGCGCCTGGATGCTGCATTGAATGATAGCTACGGTGTTTTCCCCGAAAATAAGACTGAGTCTTAATTATATTAATTTTTGCTCCAACAATCTACATTTACTTATTCATGTACAAAGATCTACATTTATTCAAACAGTCATGTCTGGTTGACTATCTTAACTGGAGCTTATGTTTGGGGTAGGGCTTATATTACGAGCATCCTGAAAACTCATGCTAAGGCTTATTTTCCGGTTAGGTCTTATTTTCAGGGAAACACGGTATGTGATTTTTATGGAAGAAATTTGCTACAGCAAACTCTCTATCCTTGAAAATGCAAGTGTTTTCAATTTTCTCCCTCTTTTTAACTAAGAGAAATTTGGAAGGCATTTATTTTCTCCTATCTGAAGAGTGGTCAAACTTATATTTCCCAACCAATTCTTTAAAATACATACATGTAGGTATGTGTTTTTTTTAAATGAAACCAGTGATGAATGCTGACTTTACCTTCACCTAATGGCTTTGGAGGAATGTAATTGCATCTATCTCTTGGGCCATCAATTCAATATCTTTTACTGCCAGTTTGGCCGCATTTTATCTGTGTAAAGCTGCCAAAAAAAAGTACTAATCCTTTGGACAGCTCTAGGCCCTATAATGAACATTTATTATGAAGCTAAGTCTGGGCACCAGTTTTCAAATTACTTTCATTAATTAGCTTAATCACACCCAAGAAGTACAATAATTATATTTACTGATCCATATCTCTATTCATGACATATTTGCCTATGTTAATTCTTTTTTCCAAATTCAGAGATATTTGAGATGGGATGGCATCTCATGTTTACTTCTTCTGGCAACCCATCCCCCTCTCCGCCTCCCCGACATGTACCTATAGATGCCCAAGAAATATTTATTGTCCAACAGACCTTTGGTCAGTGAAGTGTTGAAGAAAAAGCATGGGCTTTGCATTCTGACAGATAAAAGCTTGAATCATGGCACTGATGCTTATTAGCCACTTGACCTTGGACAAGTTGCTTATTCTCTCTGAATGACATCTGTGAAATGGGGATAAAGCCTTCCCTTCAAAGGGTTAGGAGGATCAGATGAGATGACCATAAGAGATGTGTCGCACAAAATGAGGGCTACTTGAATCTGAGTGTCCTGTTTCATTCTTAGGGGTCTTACTGGGAAATATGTGCTCTACCCAGAGCCCTACACGACACCAGGTTCCAAGAGTGACACAGCAACGAAAACCAGTTATCTACCTGCCTTGCTTAGATGATCATGTTCTGAACTGTCAATTCTGCCTCCTTGGAAGATGAACTGAGATTTTCCCACCAATTCTCAGTCTGAACCAAATAAATACAATTTTGTGGAAATGGCAGGATCCTTTTAACTCCTATAGAGATCTTAAAAATTGACTAAGTGATTCCAGGTCACTGTGGCCCTCTCACACTTGCCAAATGCTGTCCTCCCTCAAGCCACTTGCCATGATGGAGAGGCTGCCACATATTCTCGGTTGAGTCTAGAGGCTGTCAGGGTGTTACAAAAGGAACATGGACGGAACCTGGGATTTTCACTTGGAAGAGGGTGGCTTAAGGGACAAGCTGCTACATGGAAAAGATGAAAACTGTCTCTGGGCTTCAGGATGCTTGATTATATCCAGTGATTAAAAATGTAAGACGAAAACTCTGTTGCCCATTAAAGCCAACAAAATATGGAAGGGCTGCCTTATGAAGGCATAACCTTCAACCTTCCCATCACAAGAAATATTCAAACAGAGACTGAAAGATGATTTATCAGTGAATGACACAAAGGGTTCATAAGCTGGATTATAAACAGGAGTGTGTGGTTCCTTCTAACTGCACAATCCAAGACATAGGTTTTAGCTATAATGCTACATAAATGACAAAGCACTGTGGGAAAATCCACCTACTTGCATAAGTGAGGGAAAGAACTAAATAGTTGATCAAATAGCCTTATAATTTTTTTTTTTTTTTGAGGGCAGTGTCACTGGCCCTCATATGTGGGACCTGAACTGGGGCCGCTGGCTTCTCAAGCCAGTGCTCAACCACCGTGCCACTCAGCCGGCCCTAAATGTCCATTTCTAAATACACTCACCATACATTGTCATTTCACGGGATCAGTTGTGGATAAGTTAAATTCCACCCCATGCCACTATGCAGTATCTCCATAAAATAATTCACTGTACAGTCATACATGTGAGTTCTACTGTTTGAATGTATCAGCAAGTCACCCCAATTAAGAAATATTCATTAGCAACTAACACCATTCGACTTAACACCAAAGAGTGCTTGATTAGGCATGACTGGCTGCATAGCTCTGTTCCCCAAAGCAGCTGACAGCATCTCAGACTTTCTTACTTGGTTTTACAGTCCTGATGCAGAGGAGACATGGGGAGTGGAAGAAAAATGAGTGAAAGATCACAGGCTGCATTCCGGCACTCTGAAATTAAAGTGTTATGTGGAATGCTCACTGGCTGCTGCGTTTGCTTTACAAATGTGAATTTTGCTGAGCCACAATGCCTGACACGAATCCACACTACTCCACAGGACACATATCTGACACACGCTGGGCTCCAAAACACTGGCTTGTCTTTTTTGATGTATGCACATAAGAACATGATCTGGAATGTGTGTGGAGACCTGAGCAGTCGTTCAAACTCCACACCCTTCTCCTGGCCCTTTTCCTGTGTCAGCCATGTCCTCATATGTAAGGGAGCTACAAACCTTGGAGAGAAGGAAGCAAAATCAATCCCAAATGCAGGGGCTTACAAATGGCTTGAAATCTCTCTGCCCCATCACTGGGCCTTGCCAGTAGAACGAACAGGAAATAGTTAAATCTCTCAGAGCTTCTGAAATTAATACTCAGAACTAATGATGAGATGGGTAGGATCTGATCATATGGGCTGGAGACCAATTCCACAGCGATAATGTGGCTATTCAAAGGTTAAAATGATGTGGTCATGGATATTTAGCTTAATAAATAGATTTTAAACTCGAATTCAATTTCTAACTCTGGAAGTAGAATGATAGGAGAATAACACAGCCCCTACTAAATATGTGGATTACCACTCATTTCCCTGATTAGAAGTTGCTGGGACACAGGGAGAATGGGGAAGAAGGACCGAGAAGGAGGAAACTCAGAAGCAAACTTTTCTCCTGTAATGAAGAACGTGACAGTATAGTGTTTGTAGGTAAATGTTTGTGGAATTAGCTATATGACAACTACAGATTTTATATATTTTGCTTTGTTTTGTTTTTTTTGAGGGCAGTGTCACTGGACCTCACATGTGGGACCCGAACCGGGGCTGCTGGCTTCTGAAGTCAGCGCTTAACCACCATGCCACTTGGCAGGCCCAAGATTTTATATTTTTACATAATGCCCCTTTGGGCGTCATTTTCTAGGTTATACTTGAATAAAATTTAGAAGTTTTTATTTTTTGGTTTGCATAAAAGCAGCATGCTGTAATCTGCTTTCCAATTAATGGAGGGTGTTGAGAACAATGTCCCATCAGTGCTTCCATACAGGAAAGACAAAAAAGTCAACATTTTAGAGTTCCAACTCTTGTTGGAAAGTGACTTTATCTGAAGAGTAAACAAGGTGATTCAAAGTTAAGTATCACAGCAGCCCAGAGCCCCTACGTGAATATCTTAAAAATAGGATTTTCCAACAGGTAAGAGATTTATTTACCATTGGAGAGGAGGGAGTAAAGTGTGTGTGTGTGTGTGTGTGTGTGAGAGAGAGAGAGAGAGAGAGAGAGAGAGAGAGAGAGAGAGAGAGAACAGGGAAGAAAGAGAAGAAGGAAAATAGTAAGAAAACAAGTTTGTTTAGCTCATCAATCAACACAACAGTAAACCAACTTTAAAACCCACTGCGTTCATGCCCGTTCAGCAGGTGGTTACACGGGAGGCCGCATCACAGGAGACACACAATTTCTGGGGCTCCATACTCACCAGTGAGTTCTTCCAGAGCAGGCTGTCCACTCTTGGAGTAGTGGCTGGGCTCCATGCTCACACCTGCTGAGCTGGACTCGGCGGTAACATTCCCTTCGGTGTCTGTCTGGGACCTTCACACACAAACCAAAGCAGACACGCTTGTCACAAGCAGTAACTCCCGCATCTGGTCCACTGTGGTCTGATCACAGCACCCCCTATCACCTCCTTTAGCAAGAAGCTGTGGAACACAGCAGACTGATGCTAAATAGTTCATTAGCATACGTGGAGCAGTGGCAGAGGGAGCCACCAAACTGTGAAAGACGAAACATTCATCGCCCAAATGGAGGGTCTGCAATCCCTTACTGGATCCTTCCCCATCAGAACACTAAGTCTGGCCAGAAAAATGCTGGAGAGTACTGGGGGGTTGGATCATTTAACTTATACCAAAGAGCAATTCCTAAGTAACTAGCAACACCAGCAAGTCAAGCCTAGAGATGACTCTGTTGACAGCACCCCACCCTCTCCCCCCAGTCCTCCTGGCATGGCTCTCTCTGAAAAGGTGACTGTAAAACCAGTCAGGACTACGTGCCAAGCAGGTGTGTTTGCCCTCCAGGTCTCTGATTCAGAGCTCAGATCTTCTGACATGAAAGGTCTCATTGATCATTATGTCAACACTTGACTGAAATGCGTACTTCCCCAAACCTTCTCCATGCCCTTATTTGTCAAGCAAATCGAGACAACTGCTTCATGCAATGTGTTCTTACCTTTGCTCATTTAGGCAAACCTATAACTACACTCAGATGTATTACCCTGGGTGTCATATTATCCATTCATTTAGCATCTTGAGCTAACTCAACCCTATTTCACTCTCTAGGAAGAAAAGCGTTTGCCAAGAATGAGAGCTGTCTTAATTGTGGGGATGTGCCAGTAAACCTCAAGTCATCCATCTACTCTTCCTCCCTCTGGCCTCCTACTGAAGCCATCAGTTCCTGATTCCAGTCATCTCTCTGCCTTTCAAGTCCTTTCACATCCCCAGTGCTCCTCTCCATCCCCTGGCCAGAGTCCAGGCTCTCATCGCCTCTGCCTCAGCCCTAGAAGTGCTCTGTAAACAGGTATGCTGCCTCCAGCCTGGAGGCTGCAAACGCCAACCACGTATAGGAACCAGTCCACAGGTTTATTCTTAGTGGTGTGCATAGTATTTTCAAGCTCTTGAATTAGTTTCAACATTTAAAAATTGGGAGATTTCACAAGAAGTAGCTGGATTTATTTCTTCCTTCTCCCAGTAAAACCGAAGAAGTCTGGAAGGACTGAGCTCCACCTGCTGGTGCCAAGTAGTAGTTGCTCCCTCTAGAGGTGTGGAGTTCCCTCTGCCAGTCACACTCATCTTGAGCCTCCTATTTATATTACCGTTTGGGGCCCAATCAGGCACCCGAATCCATGACCTCTGTGCTAGACTGTTTCTAGGTCTGGGCTACTGCCCATACCATCCCCCACTGATCTTTGTGATGCTGATGTGATCACATCACTTTCTGAAGAAAGGCTTCCAATGATTTTCCTTAACAGTATACACAGAGCTGCCCCATGCTCCGCCCACATGCGGCTGGCTTCTCTCCATTCCCAGATCACACCATGCCCTTAGCGGTTTTGTCCTTGTAGTTACTGTAACCTCTGCCTAAAGGCCCTTCTCCTCTCTTTCTTAATTTGCTCCTAATCTGCCCTAGAGAAACAGCTGCCATGTCACCTGGACCTGGACGCCTTCCCTCACTGCTGGCCAGCTGATCACCGCACCTGTGTGTTTCTACAGCACTCTCCTTATTCTCCTGAAGACTGCTTATGACAATGTGATGACATTAACAAATCTTTCCTCAACTAGACTGAAAGCTCTCTGAAGGCAAAGACTGGCTCTTTTGATGTCTACACATAAGGACACGATCTGTTCAAGTTTGTACGCTGAGGAGGCACTCAAGGCAGGATAAATGTGTTAAATGGATAAATGAGCAATTTTTAAGTCTAGAAAGAGGGTTAGTGGAAGGAACATTAGACTTGAAGTCTGCCCATGTAGCTGGCTTCAGGCCTGCAGACCGTACTTGATAGCTATGCACCTTTGGGCAGTCACTTAACCTCTGAGCTTCAGGGCCTTTATCAGTACAGTGGGGATATCAATAGCAACCTCTCCTGGCTGCTACAGAAATCACAAGTGATAAGATAAAAACAGTGATAGAGGTGTCCGCTGTTAGCTTCCAAACTGATAAATATAATTCATTTTCTGAGTGATTTTAAAAAATGATTTGTCTTTCTTTTATCCCTTGATGAAATTACTAACATGTAGAGGCTCTGGGGGAAGCACTGTAGGTTATATACAGTGAGCCACAAACTTGAGAGAGGCGTTTCAGAGCACAAAGGAACTCGAACCCATGTTTTGGAATCCTTTAATCTAGTCCAATCGCTCCACTTTACAGATGAAGGCAACCAGGCTCAGAGCAATGTAGTGATTTACAGAGACAAGAGAGTACGGTGGTCAAGAACTTGGTCCTTCTAGTTGGACAGCTTTGGGGTTAAACACTAGTTTTTCTGGCTATTAGCTCTATGATTTAGAGCAAATTATTTAACTGCTCTAAGCCTCAGCTTTGCTCAGCTATAGAATAGGGATTTTTAAAAAGGTGGATAGCTCATGGAAATGTGGGAATGATTAAAGGAGCTAAGGCATGAAAAGCTGCTAGCCAGGTCTCTTCACACACTTGGTGCACTCTCAGTAGCGGTTCCTGCGGCCGGGTCCCAAGACCACACAGGGAGCTGCAGTCTGAGGAAGGATAGGGTCCAGGAGCCCTGACTCCTAACGCAGTGCTCTTCTTTTCTAGTCTCTTCCCTGGCTCGCCTAAGGAGCAGAGGCATCCCAGAGGAGCCAAAAGGACAACCGATGCAACAAACTTGACATGAAAATGGGGCTTGACAGATACACATGGTATTTTTTCCTTCCTCCTATTTGTCATTCACTTGTTCTTAATCATTAAGAATTTTTCCTCTCATCAAAAAGCTTGAACATTTTTTAAAAGGTTAAATATTTTTACAACTTTTTAAATGATTATAGCCCCCCCCCCAAAAAAGGGAGAGTGGGACTGATGGTGATCAAAGACTATTTTTTGAAAATGCAAATCAAGAATCTGTGAACAGTAGCATGAATATTGATAGCATGACTATAAATGCTACTGGAATGATGAACATTTCGTGGGGAGCAATTCAGCTGCCTCCACGGCTCAGAGAACCACCGTGCAAAAAGCTATGTGTGCAGACGAGTGCTGAGTCATTATCTAAGCCTTGGCCCTCTTCTCAGGACTGTTAACTGAGCTGAGGGCATGATTTAATAAAAAGATGACTGTCTCCCATTTTTAAAGTTTGGGTGTGGCCCTCACAGAAGGGGAGAGTGAGCAGGGGAGAATGAAGAGGGATGAGGCCAGGCCTGACATTCCCTCACTGGCTGGACCCGGTTGGCTGTCCTCTGAATCGCTCAAGCCAGGCTTTCAATCAGCTATGGGCAGGGATGGTAACAAAGTCTCCTAGAACAAGGCTCAGGCAGGGAGAGATGATTATGGGTAAGTATGCATATGACTAGCTATGAAAATACATGGATGCAAATGTGTATTTGCATTTTATAAATGAATGTGGACGTGTGCTCCCACATACATGTGACTGTGGATGTATGTGCATACCTATTACTGTATGGGTGCATACAGTTGTATGTGTATCTGTGTGTATGTGTACTTAGGGTGGAAGCTGTAAAATGAGTGCCCAGAATATGACATGCAATCATTCAATCCTTAGTGCCCCTTTGCTATGTAGAAATATTAGTGATATTCAACTGTGCGGTGTGGTCCAAGGCACTACACGTCCAAAGCACAGGACAAGTTGACTACTGTGAGCAAAGCTCTGGGACTTTCTTAAAATCTGTGCTAAGGGAGCTGCCACCCGCCTGCGTGGAAAGGACTCCACATGTATCAAGGAGCCAGTGTCCCCATTCGCCGAGGTATGTGGTGCAGGCTGAGCAACCAGGGGTGGGTGCTCACAGGCCAGAGCCACACAGAGCAGCCGCACCTGGCTCCACATGGGCCTGCATCAGAGCCAGAGACCGAGGGACAGCCAACAGCCAGAAGGATGGAGTCAGATGCAAACACCCAGGCTCGCCTCCTCAATACACCCTGGGTTCTTCTGTTCTTCTACAGCTCATCTCTCTTCACCACTACCCTTCTCCATCACCCTGCTCTTGCCTCAAACATCCCAGCACATAGCAGGGGCTGAAAACATACTTAATATGTGTGCTGTGGTAAGCAACTCTGAGGGTCTGCAAGTTCAAAACCAACACCCCGGTGAGAAGAAATATCTGTTCTTCAGCAAGGTGTTTCCTGTTCAGGATGGCTAAGGACTGATGCTGGAGCCTGTGGAGTGACACCAAACCACCTTTCATGCATCTGCCTGTGCTGCTGCTGCTTCTGAAATGGACCCGAGTCCCTACCTGCCCAGTGACCTCCCACTCATCCTGGGTCAGCTCTAATTGTACTTCCTCTCTTTAGCTTTCTCTGACCCTCCTGTATGAATTGTTCCCTTAGGGCCTTATCACTGGTACCTTAGCTGCATTTGCTTAAGTGTTTCTAGAGAGCAGTCCTGATTCCCACCCATGGGAACCTAGAAGCCATCAGAAAGGCTTCTTTGTCCAGTGGCCCAAGAAGGGCAGGTGGTGGCTGCGCCTACCTGTACAGGAAAGGTGCGACCGTGGCAGTGTTGGGGTGGTTGTATTGCTGCTGGGGCTGAGGTAGCTGAACGCTGACGGTATTGCTTCCTGTGGTCTGGGTGGTCCCGACGGACCCACTGACAGTCTGGCTGCTGATGCTGTGGTTCAGGGTGGTCCCTCCTGGGCCTTTTCCTTCTGAGGATGCCAGGCTGGAGGAGGAACTGGAGTGTCTGCCGTCCAGCTGGGGCTTTTGCTGGGGGAGCCCCGAGCTCGGCTTGCCACCCCGGCTCCGCTCTGCCTCCTTGGAAGGGGCAGGGGCACTTGGGGATTTCCCGGGCATGCTTTTCATTCCTGGTTTTGGTATTCCACTGAGGGAAGGGGCTGGGGCCTCCTTCTTGGCACTGCTGAGCTTGCCCCCTTTGGGGATGAAGCTGGCGATCTTGGAGGACTTTTTTGGCATCTCCGTCACCACTGCCCCACTGGGGTCTTCTTTTGGCCCCTCTCTGAGGTCTGGCCTCTCAGTCACAGAGGCTCTCTTGGTGAGGTCCTTGCTTTTCTCCTTTTCCTTCTCCCGCTGTTGTTTCTCCTTCTCCTTTTCATTGCCTTTTGGGGAACTCTTCTTGGTGGTCAGCGCCCGGCTGAAAGTTCTCTGGGCGATGCCCTTGAGTGCAATCTTGGGGCTGTTGGAAGGGGGGCCCGCCATGGAGAACGTGCGACTGGGGGCCTCCGTCTCGTCGCTCTCTTCAACACTGGATAGAATCTCCAACCGCTCGCAGCTGGTGTCCCGTGACCCCAGTCCCTCACCTGCCTTGGAACCCCCTTTGCTGTTAAAAAGTTTTAGTTTTTCCAGCATGGACTTCTGATTATTGGGGGCTGGCTTCAAGGCTTCGGAGCTGGGCCTGGGGGCCTCGGGCATGGGCTGCTTGACGGAGGGCATGGACGGCGTGGCGCTGTGCTTCACGCTGACGGATTTGCTCCGCCAGGGCTTGGCAGCCCCAGGCTGGGGGATGGCCGAGGAGACACTGCAGTTAGCAGGGGTGGTGGAGCTGCTGCCACTCTCCAAAGAAACAGGTGCATTTTCATTCATTCCGGGGTGGGAGGAGGCTGGGCTTGCCAATGGCTCTGCAGAAATGGAGAAGAGGAGAAAACCTGAATTATACTAGGTGGACCAGCACTGACGATGAGGGTATATTAGCTATGCTTACATGTAACCATAGCCCATCACTCCCCAACCCAAATGCTTTATAGCTCCATTGCCTGCTTTGTGTATTACCTGTGGTTAAATTTTAAATCCTACCTTGACTCCCTCCTATTCTCCATCATGCACAGTTCACATCCTCCCATCACATTTTGGTGTATGCTGTGCAAGTGCATGTTGATCTTAACGTCAGTGTTCACAAAGTACAATTAAGCACTTCAGTTTATGGAGAAACAAAGAAACTAAAACCTGCATCACCACTGTGGCGGTGTGGGAAAGATGTAGGAAATACCTACTGTTTTGAATTATCAGCCCACGACCCCATTTCCCAGCTATGCGAAACACTGGAGAATTATCCAACTTTAAGAAAACAATGTCACAGAGACATTAAAACAGAGTGCGCGCGCGCGCGCGCGCGCGCACACACACACACACACACACACAAGAAAGTTAGAAAAAAAAAGAGAAACCGCGTATTATCTTCACAGGAGAATAATTACCCACAGAAGTTGCTCGGTCCTGAATCAAAGCATATCAGTTTTTCCTATGTTGGCACTTGCGAAGAGTTACAAACATGTTTCAGACGAGACTTAAAATAAGAAAGACTTTTTAGCTTAAGGGTATAAACCGTGCACATGGCTTCACACACAGGTTATCTGAAAGTCAAGGCTTTCCCCTTGGCGCTCAGGGAGTATTTTCCCGGCCAGACTCTTTTTCTCAGAAAAACCTCAACATACTTCCAAACTAGAACCGGAATTATTCTGGGAACAGTGGGTTCCAAACTGGAGCCCTGCTCGCCACCAAGACCGCCCATGTCACAGACATGAAAACTGCAGCGCCCTTCTTCAGGCAGCATTCAGAAAGATGCAGCTCCATCTCCTCCCCAAGGGCTGTCAGAATGAAAGTGGCAGGGAAAACAGGGCGCAGCAGAGTCCAGTGCCCCCCTCACCCCCCGCACCCCATGCCAGCCAGGGGCTTGGAACAGACAGGATGTCAGCCCCAAAAAGCACATCCCCATCTGCAAAGTCACCGTGTCATTCATGACTTACCTACTAGCGGCAGCCACTTTCTCCTGAAACAACTCCCTGTAAAAAATTCTCCAACGGGAGAGGCTGTCCGTCCAATTGTCACAAGTGTTTTCGGTTAAACTGCTCATGTTTCTAATTAACTTTTGTCATCTGCAACTGCTCCAGTGCCCAGAAGCCTGGCGGGATTAACGGCTGCTTCTTCAGGTTTTTTTTTTTTTTTTTTTTTTTAAATACCTATGTTCTGCTGCCTTTTAGTAACAGAGTAAACTGTATACAGAGACGGCTTTTTATGATTTAAAAGTCAACGGCCGCCAAAGCCAACTGAAGGCAGCCCCTGTGTGGGACATGAGCTCTGAGCCAGGGGGAAGAGCTCCCAGCAGGGGGGCTGCTTCCTTTCACTCTCAGCTGCTCAGGGAAGCCACAGCTCCAGGGTGATCTAAAGCAGACCTCCCAATGTTTTAAAACACATACATCTTCCTGACTTACTGGGGATTTGGGTTTGGATGGGTGGGTGGGTGGGTGGGGGGAGGTTGCTGCACAATCCTCCCTAACGAAGCCCATGGGGCGTCTTTGGATCTTTTCCTGGGGAGAGTTGGAGACTGGCTCGGAAACAGACTCATGGAACCCACCCACATTGCGGGCCTTTCAGAGGGTCTCCACAGGCCTGACAATGCTTCCGGGGGGCCTCCTGGATGTCAGGAGTGCAGTGCTAAGCACATGGTGAAGAGATCACTGCCCCCATTTTATGAGTCAGAAAACTGAGGCTCAGGGAGGGCTGATGACAGACCCTAAAGCATGATCACCAAAAATGGACATATCTGGGATTTGAACCCAGGTCTCCTGACACCGTGCTCCTTTGGGACTGCACAGCTACCTCCTTTGAGGAAGAATATATTTAAACAAGAGCTATCTAAATGACTGCAAGTGCTTTTTAGACATCACCTTTCCTATTGCTTAGGTATGTTCATGACATCTGAGGTGAGGCATCAATGGCCCAATCCCTGGAATGGAGGCAGCCTATACCAAGAGGCCAGCCCTCTGGACGAAATCAAAGTGATGCTCCAATCCCAATGACTTAGGACCACTGACTTACCCTCCCTGGGCTCAGATCTGGAGCAGAAGTATTCATTCATTCATTCAATCTTTCATTCATATCAACATTCATTCATTCATCGAGCACCTAGTATGTGCTGGACATGGTTCTAGGCATTTGGGAGACATCGATGACAATCAAAGATCCCTGCCTTCCTGGAGCTTATGTTCTCACAGAGAGGAACAGATGATAATTAATGTCATTAATAAATAAGCGTTATCGTTTGTTAGAAAACAAGTACAAAGGAAAAGAGGACTTTGGGGACAGGTATCAACAATGTCCTTACACAAACTACAATGTCCCATTCAGAGGCACGACCCTCTTTCCTAAAAAAGTTTTTGGCATATTCCTCACTGACCATAAGTGACATGAATCAATGGAACTTCTCTGTTCCCACTCATTCCTTAAAATTTTATAAAACTTGATTAAAATGGTTTTGATAAAAAATGCCCCAACCTAGTATTTCTGTGTATTTTGAACATTAACATACACAGCTAGAAATTAACCAATAACTAATTAGCTATTGACTGACCCAGAGTTAAACAGATACCGGGTTCATCTAAGTGAAATGTTGAGATTCACTAAAATGTGTGTCTCCTTCAGGAAAGGTGCCAGGTGCAGGGAAGCGGCTCATACAAGACAGGCAGGAAGGACACTGACACAGACACTTCTCAGGCCAGGCCAAAACAGCTCCTGGAAACTCCTATTTATCTTTCACACCCCAGCTCCAACGCCTTTTCCTCTGTCAAGCTCTCTGAGACCCTCAAGCTGAATGAACTGCCTGGTTTGCATCCTGGTATTTTCCCCTACTCTGTGGTTTCCTGGGATACTGTCCATACCTACCCCCATAAAAGGATCTTGGAGGGCCACCCACTTATATCAGGAACTGTGAATGCAGAGCTGAATAAAATACATCTCCTGCCCCCTGTCCAAAAGGGAACAGACCTGAAAACAGAGCACAGAGATAAAGCACAGGGCTGCAGAGGGCTGTACCAGGTATCCTGAGACTCAAGGACTGGGAGCATTAATTCTCTCTAGCGAGTTTGGAAAACCTTCACAGAGGAGAGGACGCTTAAGTTGCTACACCATGTTTCTGCTACGGGCTGTGAGATCCTCCAGGGCAGAGACTCCCTCCCTGATTCATCTCTGTGCCCTAAAGCCTGCCAGAGCATAGGAGATAGTCAGTCACTACAGTTAACCCTTGCACAATGTGGGCTTTAGGGGTGCTGAGCCCCTGTACAGTTGAAAATCTGTGTACAACTTTGACTCCCCCAAAACTTAACTACTCAAAGCTTATTGTTGAGAGGAAGCCTTACTGATAACATATAAACAATGAATTAACATGTATTTTGTATGTTATATGTATTATACGCTGTATCTTACCATAAAGTAAGCTAGAGGATAGAAAATGTTATTAAAATCACAAGGAAGAGAAGATACACTTACAGTATTTATATAAAAAAAGAAATTCATGTATAAGGGGACCCATACAGTTCAAATCCGTGTTGTTCAAGAGTTAACTGAAAATGGTTTCTGAATTGTTGGTTGGTTCTTTGGACATTTGCAAGGCACATTTAAGGCAACAGAAGCACAAAGATTTGTGATTAGTTGTTAGGGTTTTATTAAAACTTTTCAGCCTAAGCTCAGGAAAGAAACCAGGATCAGGACTCAGAGCTTCCAAATTTCCACTTGGCATTTAGCCTGGGCACCCCTGGTTATGAAATGGTGGGGACATTTCCAGGCTACTCATCACAGCTATAAAAGGTGGCACTTGAGATGATTCTGAACTTGGTTTGTAGAGCAGCAGTTCCCTGGGTAGCACTAGAGGGCACCAGGGCATCTGTGGGCTAGGTCATCAATACTTGGCACTTATGTCATGGCCAGAAATCCCCTCAATAGTGAAGGGGACTCCAGGTCCTCAGGGACCTTGTCCAGGTCACCCGACATGGTTCTGTGATTCCTAAGGGTATCACCCCAGTGATCTCAGATCTTGGCTGAACTGTTTTGGGCCTGTTCCTCATGGTTTGGAAAGCAGCCGCTTCTAACACCAGGATTCTGTGATTCTCAGCATGAGATTTTCCTTACTAAGCCTCAAACTTCGTCCCCAACTGGTGGTATGACCCTTGAGATGCCATTTTGTGCCCTCTGGGCCTCAGTCGCCTAATTTGTAAGAAAGAGGATGAGCTATTTCTCTAGAGTCCTTTCAGTTCTGTTTCTATTCAAATCTCAGTGAGTCTCCACGGGGCCCTGTGAGGCTGGGCCACAGCCAGTTTTGTCCCACGGGGCCCAAGAATGCAGCCCTCACTAAGTTCTATCATTCCCCTGTGTTGTAACATGCAGGTGTTTTTTTATCTTCCAGCAATTTCCCTCCACAGTTCTCTTAAGATGTTCTCTAATACATGGGTAAAACTGACTGGGTCAGGGTGTGCAGTCAATCTTGAATGAGTCTGTAGTGAATTCAGAAATCCTAGTATTCTATGAACACAAATGTGGGGGATGGAGGGTGAGGTCTTTAAAATTAAGGACACTTCTATCTGTAATGACTAAAAGCTCGTTTCTTTCCTCTTCTATAGAAACCTCTGTTAGAGTACAGGAATCTACAAGGAGAAAGGAGAAACACACAAAAGAAAGCTCTGCACATCATTTTGTCCCCAACAATGGTATATGGGCCACCGAGGTACATGAGATAATTTTAGATGGCACATGGGTGACCATTATTATATTTTAAAAGTTGTAAAGATAATTAGCCCATAAACTGGCAGTTTCATGAATATTAAATGTAGATTTAACTTGAGTTGATTTAAACGAAAATATGAAACTAATAAAAACACACGTGGTTCACAGATTTGGCAAATATCACACAGGTTTGTGAAAGGCTGAAGTTGGTGAAACATCGTTCCATTAAATCTAGAAATACTTATGTTATATTAAGTCTATTCTTTTGGAAAATGTAATTGACCAAATAGAAATCAAATCTGAAAGGAATAGGTTCAAAACTAATCTGAAATGACTGCTTTTTAGAGCTTTATTTATATGTATTTCTTTAAGCATGGCATTTTGCTGAGAATGGCTAGAGCTGGCAACACAAAAGGGCCTTTTTTAGCCAACAATAACTTTAAAAACATTGGCTTTAACAAGATTTTGACTACTAAACACAGTAAGAATGACACATTACTTCACATCCCAAAAACATCCAAATATCTACTTGTATATGTGAAATTGAAAAATATTAAGACATACTCTTATTACACACAATAAACTGATATAGTCTACCCTAGTCCATTTTTCAAAATGCTGACCACAGAGCCCCCAAGCAGATTTGATGACCCACCAGTGGATAGCGCCCTGCAGGCTGAACATCTCAGTTCTGAAAGACCAGCTTACAATGTTCACCCACCACCAACTGACAAACCACAGCAAGAAGGAAAAGTCTCATTTGAAACATTGCAGACAGGATGCCTTTGAAGAAGAGAAAAGGCTCTTTTTTTAAAAGGATTTAGGGAGAGCATTAATCCTCCTGTGGGGAGGGGAACAGTTTGGTTTTTCTGGCAACCAGCCTTAACCTTCCCTGACAAGTAACCAAAATACTTTCTAAATGAAAATACTGTCTCAGGCAGATAAATAAGCATGTCTTCCTCTCTCCCTCCTCGAGAGCCAGCACTGGCCCCAGGTTCCTCTGTCCCCAAGGTTTTAGGGAGATGTTGGTGGTCTGGTACCAATGCCAACAGGCACTGGGGAATCTGTTCTACACCCAGTGATCCCATCTCCTGTCGCCCTACTGTGATTTTAAACTTGCCCTGGGGAGGTTTCCCACCTAAATTCTCTCTGTAGACTTCAGGCAAAGGCCTGATAATTGGGCCTGGGAAAATGTTTGCAGTTTCCTATAATTTGTCAAGGTGTCAATCTTGAACATTCAAATTTGTTAGGGTAATTGAAACCAGTTTTTCTTTTCTTACTTCTTTCTTCTTTTCTTTTCTTTTTTTTTTTTAAGTGCATAGATTCCAGCCTCACAGGCTGGAGATTGTTTTCAGAGTACTCAGCTCAATTTCTTTACAACCCTGTTAGCTACCAGGCCACAGGAGCCTCGCTCCAAGAGCTTTCTCAGCATTGTTGTGAGCAATGTCTAATCTTAAGGGCATGGGCTTCAACAGTCTTCTCCCCAACTCCTTCTTGGTGAGGATCCTTGGAGGTACAAAGAGAGAGAGAGAAGGAAGGCGTGAGAGCTACTAAGGAAAGTGAGAGGGCATGGAGTGAGAGGGAGCTGGGCTGCGGACTCATATGCTCTTAAGGATTTTGCTTCTACAATTCCATAAGCTTCTAGAACATCCGAGTTAGAATAGGGATGGTGATGTATATAAACAAGTATTTTTTAAAATTGCTCTGTGAATTCAATCCCTATCAAAATCCCAATGATGATTTTTTTGCAGAATTAGAAAAATCCATCCAAAAATTCATATGGATTGTCAAGGGACTCTCAATAGCCAAAACAATCTTGAAAAAAACAAAATCGTATGTCTCATACATCCTGATTTCAAAACTTCCTACAAAACTACAGTCACCAAATCAGTATGGTACTAGCATAAAGAAGACATATAGACCAATGGACTAGACTAGAGAGCCCAGATATAAGCCTTTGCATATACAGTCAAGTGATTTTCAAGGCTATTCACTGGGGTAAAGACAGTATTTTCAACAAGTGGTGCTGGGAAAACTGGATATCTACATGCAAAAAATGAAGTTGGATTCTTACCTTACAGCATATAAAATAAGTTACCTTAAAATGGATCAAAGTCCTAAATGTAAAAGCTAAAGCTATTAAAACTCTTAGAAGAAAACACAGGGCAAAAGCTTCATAACACTGGATTTGGCAATGATTCTTGGATATGATACCAAAAGCACATGCAAAAAACAATAGATAAGTTGGACTTCATCAAAATTAAAAAACTTTTTGAATCAAAGGACACTATTAACAGAGGGAAAAGGTAGCCTACAGAATGGGAGAAAATACTTGCAAGTCACATATATGATAAAGAATTGATATGTCAAATATAAAAATAACCACTATAACTCAACAATAACAGCACAACTTGATTAAAAAATGGACAAATGACTTGAACAGACATTTCTCCAAAGAAGATATATAAACAGCCAATATACACATGGAAAGATGTTTGCATCATTAATCCTTAGAGAATGCAATACCTAATGAAATACTACTTCATACCCATTAGTTTGGCTATTACTTAAAACAAAACAAAACAAAACAAAAAAACTCTAGAAAATAACAAGTGCTTGTGAGTGTGTGGAGAAAACCTGCTCACTGCTGTGGGAATGTAAGATGCTGCAGCCATTGTGGAAAACAAACTGGAAGTTCCTCAAGAAATTCAACATAGAATATGAACCAGCAATTCCGCTGGGAGGTATACACCCAAAATAAGTGAAAGCAGAGATTTGAACAGCTGTTTGTACACAGCTATTTGCGCCTAATGGATACAGTGTTTCAGCTGGGGACGATGAAAAGTTCTGGAGATGGATGATGGTAATGGCTGCACAAAATGTGAAGGTACTTAATGTCAGAGAACTGTACCTTTTTAAATGGCTAAAATGGTAAATATTATATTAGGTGTATCTTATCACAATAAAAAAAAAACAGGATTGTATTTGACTGCAAGTAACAATTCTGACCACCATGGCCTAAACAGGTGAGGGTTTCACTACTTTATTTGTAGTGTTCAGCATGGGGCCTGACACACACTAAGGGCTCAAAAAATATTAGTTAAATTTTTTAAAAAGTTTCTGTTAGTCTGATGGTTAATGAATCATGGGAAATTGTATATAGTTTTGAATATTACCTTATTACTATTATTTTATTCTAGCTTGAAAAGCAACTTCTGCTTCAAGGGAATAGTGATCCTTTTTGTTTTAGCTGAGCCATCCTGCCACCTGTTGACAGCTTTGTGGCAACTCAGCTTGGGCTGGGCATCGAACTGCTGTTGCTCAGAGCTCAGCTCGCACTCTTGAGCGAGCTCTTAACCAACTGAGCCACTCGGCTGGCCCCCAGTAGTGGTCCTTTTCAAACAAACTCTAGCAGGCAAGAAAATTACACCGCGTGGCTTCTTCCTCCTTAAACTGGGCCTGTGCTTACTCTGACTGGGTTGCCCCACTGAGCCCTTCATTGCCTCACATCCGTACCCACAGCCCTGAGTCCACCTTCCATGCCATCTCTTCTAGGAAACGCTCAGAACCCCCAAACCAGAAGCCATCTCTGTTCACGAAGGGCTGTAAAGCTCTGTTGGGGCATCTCTGGGGCCTGCACTGTGGTGAGCAGTTCCACTCTGCTTACTTACAGGAATGGCTGATGCACTAATAGGCACTCAGAAATGCTTGCTGGAAAAATCAAACAAACAAAAACCATTACCCACACTGGATCCCTCCATATGACTCAAAATTAAAATCAGGTGTACCTGGCTTGTCCCTCTTGGCTAATCATGCCAATTGTTCTCTTCAAAGCTAAATGAACTCGAAAGCCTAGAAACCTTGGTGATGTTTATAATGCTTTTAATGTTTTTTCCTTCTGTGCCTGGTAGAAATTCCGCTAGACCAGGTCCCTGGAAATGTCATGTGCAAATGCTCCAGTATCTTGTGAGGGTGTGCCCCCAAATCAATGTGCAGAACATAAACGTGCATTATCACAATAGGCTGAAGCTGCCGCTTTCCTGTATGAGGCCCAAAGTTCCTGGTTTTCCTCAGTGACTTTTTCACCCCCCCAGGAAGCAGAAGTGAGGCCCGCCGACAGCTGGAGCAATTACAGTTGTTTCTTTTTAATATATGACAAGGTATTTCTTTTTCTGCAGTGGCTTATTTTGGATAAAGCCAGGTGACACTATGGGTGCTGAGGTCATTTGTGTCTCTGTTGGTAACCACAGATCACTAAAAGAAAATAGGGAAGTACAGTTTTCCTACACAGTTTTCATTAGATTTTCTCCAGTTTTACAAGGTATGTTTTCAAACCCCACTTAATGGTATAAAACACTGGTAAAGCTAAACAAAGGTTAACTTGCTGTAAACATGGGTATAGAGTTGGGCTTATGTTTGACTTTGCAATAGCACCTTAAGAAGAGGATAAGTTCTTAAAATGTCACTCTCCCTCCCACATACCCTTGACCTCAGAGGGTTCCTACACGTACTTTTTAAAATCCTCCCACTAAGCTGGATAAGGAGACACATCATTGGACTGTTGACACTCAAAGGAAAATACCTTGAAAAATAAAAATCATTCCTATTCTTCATCTTTGATTTCTTAAAGCCAGATCACCCTCGAAAGACCTCCTTCCTCACACTTGAACTTATTTGTTCAAAATCTCACGCAATATATTTCAGGAGAATACTTTCGTTTTAATTGGTCAAGCCATTTCTCTATCTTGTACCATATATGGCTATGAGAAAGTACAAAACTGGCTCTAGGAAACCTTCTCCCTTTCTTCAAGGGTGTACGAAATTTCACAGCGATTATAAATACTTTACAGGGGGCAAATCTCACTCTTGCAGATCCCCGCCTACAGGGAACAGCTCTTTGGCAAAGTGCAATGGCTGCCTGCTAGTGTAAGGACATCCCTCTAAGACACAGTTAAGAACTGCAGTCCCCCCACCTCCCCCCTCTGCCCCCAAGATACCAGCCCAATCTTTCTGCTTTCTTCTGGGCACAGGATTGACACTTCCAAACAGGAGCCTCCAAACCAATGTTAAGCCAAAATGCTTTCCACTGAATAACACAAACAAGCAATGACAGACAGAAGGGGTTCTAGGGTCAGGAACATTTGGAAAACAGAGGGCTAAGTACAGGCATACCTGGTTTTATGGTGTTCACTTTATCGTGCTTCACAGATCTTGTGTTCTTTACAAATTAAAGATAAAACCCTCCACCAGCAAAAAAGATTACGATTTACTTTATTGGCAGTGGTCTGGCACCAAACCCACAATTATCTCCAAGGTATGCCAATAGTAGTCAGGTTTTTTTCTTGCCTGCAGGACTTCTCAGAGCTTTTGATGTGCTTATTTGCACTGGGAATATCCAAAGTTATAATGGGATGGTGTGATTTCTAAGTGTATTTTTTTGCCATAGAATTTTATAGACTAGCTTAAGGAAATAGGCTATTATGGGATCATTGTGGTAAACACTGTCCTAATGGAGGGGGCAGAAAATGGGCACATAACTCAAATCAGACACACTAGTTATTCAACAGGTAACAGTCACTAACCAGGAGAGCGATGCAAGGGAGAGGCACCTTTCTCCCCCTGTGATGTTATAATCGTGCTTTCATAAGCATTTTGAGCAATAAGCAATCTTAATCGTACCTGTTCCCTTTTATTTCAAAAGGATTAGTAGAAGGCTCTTTACTAAAGCCAAAGACTACATGAAAACAGAAAGTAGGAGTCATGGCTGCACAGCAGTATGCCTAGAAAGAATTCTATCAACAGTGAGGCTCGCTGTGACTCAGCCCTGGGACATGGTAGCCACAAAAACTGATGTTTTCTTGGTCTGTATTAATACAGAAATGACATTCAGAACAAGGGAGCTGAGGATCGTAACCCTGCTGTGTACACCTCAGATGAGAGCTAGAATGACTGGAAAGCCTCATAATTTTAGACCTGGAAAGGCCACTTGGAGATCCACTATTTTCAGTCCCTCATTTCCCAAAAAGGGACCAGAGCCTTGGGCAAGTAATGGCTACTCCAAGGTCTTGCAGTCAGTAAACGGCACAGCTGTTATTGAACTTAGGACCCTGGAGCTTGTTAAATGGAGTGGCTCACTGGCTCTACCTCCAAACCTATTAATTCAGAATCTCTGGGAATGGACCCAAGCAGCTGGAGTTTTAGCTAGCTCCCTAGGTGATAGTCCCCCATCTTGAAATTCAAAAACCAGGGATTAAAGAATTCAAGTTTTGGGGCAGCCAGGTGGCTCAGTTGGTTAGCATGCATGCTCTTAACAACCAGGGTGCTAGTCTGACTCCTGCATGGGATGGTGGGCCACATCCCCTGCAACTAGATTGCAAACAGCCATTGGACTTGGAGCTCCACTGCGCCCTCCACAACTAAGATTGAAGGACAACAACTTGACTTGGGGCTGATGGGTCCTGAGAAAAACACACTGTTCCCCAATAAAGTTTAAAAAATTAAAAAATAAACTCCTGCTTATTCTTCAAAAAAAAGAAGAAAAATTCAAGTTTTACTACAACACATTGGGAAACTGTAGTATGCCCAGGCTAAGGACTAGAATCTGAGGATGACCCTAAACCACTCTCAGTGAGGAGCGGCCAAAATGACTGAGACATTTAGCTTGGAGAAGAGAGGACTTAGGAGAAGGCAAAGGTGGGAGAACTCTTGTCATCAAGGTGGCTTTCCTTTCCCTTTGATTTTTCTGCCCACTGACACTGAACAACAACAAAGACAGCAGGCCCATGACTCGCGTATGTGGACAGTGAGAGGCCAAAGACCCATTACAGATTGGGGGTGGGGGGCCAGGGTTCCACAGAGCCACTCAGGCCAAGGAGGGGGCCAGGGGTGGGGAAGGGAGTGTTCATAGCAATTGTGGGAAAGGGGAGTGAAGCCAACCTCCACTTCATTTCTACCAGAGCAGCAATCTTTACATGTAAGATTTTATTTGACAAAAGCTTTCCATGAAAAAAAACCTTAATATTGATAATACAATATCATTATCGTATATTAATGAGAATAATAGCCAACATTTATGGAGCCTTGCACTTTTGCACCAGATGCTGTGTTAGAAAGTATTTTTATTGTATTGACGTTTTTTCATTGCAGGATAAACCTAGTGAGGTAGGTGATTATGTTTCCATTTTACTAATGAGGAAACTGAGGTACAGGGCTTCTGTGGGTTACCCAAGGTAAAACAGGTTAGTGCCAGGCTGATTCATTTCAAGTCTGCACCCTTGAGCAGCACTCCTACTGCCTTGCCGCGAGAAGAGACAATAAGCAGGACTCTCATTCTATGTACTCCTCTCTTGGTACAAGATACAGTATTTTCGTCAGGTCTTCTGTTAACAGTTTTCAGAGGCTCTCCAGCAAAGTCCTCTGACCTCCAGCTCCTTCCCTGAGGAAAAAGGGAATGTTTCCCTCCAGGAGTTTCTTTTCAAAAAGCGGGACTGTCAAACATGGAGCAATAATTTAAGTAAGGTTTTTGTTCTTCGAAATGTAGGATGCTGGCAAAATGTAATCTTTCTACTGTTATTTTTTCTGCCAATCAAAATCAGAAGTCAACCAAAGAACTAACTTATTACATTTCTCTGGGGGAATCAATGCAGAAACTGAGAGCTGAATTGGACTATTATTCACTATCTATGATTGTATTATGCCAAATGTGCAGGAACAGAGGGATAAAAAAAGCAGTCATTTATCCTGATTCTGCCAAGTGTGCAGACGCTTGGTATCAGATAGATCAAATAATTTCAGGGCTTCATGGTTGTCACTGATCCACACAGCTCTACCAGACTTCTGAGCCTTTTCACCTGACAGTTGTCTTCTTAATGAAAAAACAGAATTTTTCTTCTGAAAAACACAAAATATACCGAGGCAGATAATGCCCCTAGAGACTGCTCACACACAGGCATTACCCACCCAAACCAGGAAGCCATTTCCTCTAGGTGTCTGTTTTGTTTTATTGCAACAAGCCTGGCTGTGACAAGTTGAAGGTAGATTGAGTTTTTGTAAATGGAACACTCATTCTAGTAACTCTTCTGGGAACCTAAGATATCTTTTAAAAACAAGATAATCATGATGAGGTAGAAAGAATGCCAGGTAATTGTCTTATTCTGCTCTGAGCTACTCACTTCATCTACAGGCTTGTGCAATCACAGGACTTTATGTATGAGTTCAAGGCCAACTTAGTAGCTTGATACCCCAGAGTTACTTAGTCTTGCTGAGCTCCAGTTTATTCATTAGTAAAAATAAAGCTCCACCAATAACTATCATCTATAAGTGCCACTCAAGTGCCAGGTATTGTACTATACTAAGTGCTTTATTTTATTTATTTATTTTTTTAAGCAAAGTGTTTTGTTTTGTGTTTTTTTAATTGGGGAACTGGGAGAGGGGAACAGCCTTGGGGAATTGGGGAAGGGGAACAGACAAGTTGCTGTCTTTTTGTTCTTCAGTCTAGTTGCGGAGGACGTTGCTTCACTGGCCCATGTTGGTATCGTCATTGCGCTCTTCCCGGATGAGGCAGATCGGTCGCCAGCCTCTGGATGGTCGCTCACCGCGGCTATTGGCAGCTCACGGAGGCTATTGGCAGTTCACGCTGGCTGCTGGCCACTCACTGTAGCCTATGGCAACCCACTGCAGCAGGGGCTGCAGCCTACACCGTTGCTGGGGCTCATGCAGCCCAGCTCCAGGTGGAGCTGTTGTTAGCTGAGGAGGGAAGTGTCACTGGCCCTCATATGTGAGATCTGAACCGGGGCTGCTGGCATCCCAAAACCAGCTCTTAACCAATGCACCACTCGGCCGGCCCTATACTAAGTGCTTTAGATAATATCATTCAATGATTACATTTAATTAACGATTTCATTAATTCACATATAAGCATCTGATGAAGTGGATTTACTGCAGCTCAGAGATATTAGCATCTTGCCCAAGGCCAGGGCTAGGAATTGGTGGAACAAGACTTTGAACACTAAAATCCATGGACTCCACTAAATGGAGGTGGTGACCAGAGCTTTCTTCCTTCACCATGAGAAGTAAAGGAGTAATGATGGGAGAGCATCCTGCAAAAAGCGCTCCATACAGATTTTCCTTTCCCCACCTAATAGTGAGCTTTCTTAAAGTAAGGTATAGCTGTAGCAAATATTGGTGGAATTGTCTTCCATAAGCAGAGTGGGACTAGGGGACGCCCGAAAGCTGTCTCTGACTAAATTCTATGGAGGAAGAGACAACTGTCCTTTCTGAGGCCCTATGCATTCTCAAGTACCCAGGTTTTGCATGTAGCTTCCCACAACCCCACCCAGGCAGACTGCAGATCACTGGCAGGCTCCCTTGCTCCTCTCTGAACCAGGGCCCCGTGCACCTTGTCCAACTCATCAGGCTCGCTGGAGGCAGCCCAGTTAACACACAGCTTTCACTGTCTGCTGTGCTGACTCAGACACTCCTGGCAACATCTGCTCTGTTTCTGTAAGATTCAAAGGGCTCTTCACATGAGTGGTGGTGAAAAGGGAATCAAGGAGCTTCCCACCCCTAAGCAGGCCTGTGAGATCTAACGTGGAAACCAGGCTTGCTCATGAACCAGCTTGGAGGTTTTCGTGCACACTTACACATGCCAAAGCTTAGGAAATGTTATTCCAGGGGATCTTTGTCATCTTGAATAATGAATTCTGGAGGTACAGTAACCAGGGATGTGACTGAAACTCAAAGTTATTTGGCGATGTTTTTCCTTGGAATCCTAAAACAACGACGACTTTAGTGTGGGTTCCTCCATCCATTCTATCCCATCCCTCCAACATTTCTGAAGCTTCTAGTCCAGGTACTTTTCCCAGGGGCTGCAGATAAAGCAATGAATATATGGTCTATGCCTATAAAGGTTCGAGGTCTTATGGGTGAGACAGTCCATAAGGCAGTGTGACACTGTTGTGACTGGTGGTGTTTACGGAGCTGTGGATCACCAGGTGGGTTACCCAGCTCAGTCTGGGAACAAGGGGCAGTCAAGAAAGGCACTCAAGCCATGAGTTACCACCCCTGCACAGAACTTTTAGAACTTAATTCTTTACAAATTATTATTAAAAGGAAATAAAGTGTCTAGGCATCCAAACCTAGTGACTAAAATCAAACTCAGAAGGACAAAAAATAAAGATTCTCCACTTCATCAGAGCAGAATCTGGTCAGCCAAACGCATTCATGATACTAATCACAACCAGGGATTTCGAGGGCATATCCGTTGCATCCGGGCATAATGAAAAATGGGACACATAATTCAATCAGAATGTTATTTTTCCCTGCTCACCCGGCACGCATATACTCTCTTCATTTAGTGCATGTACTGAATTATTTCCACAATGAAGGATCCTTACAAGTCACCTCCCAGTCGAGCCTGGAAAAAACAGGCCTGTAGACTTGACTCTTTCATTCTTTCCCAAATCTGGCTGATATGCCAAAAGCCAAGATGATGGTTTCAAATAATAGGAAACCAACTATTGATCTAGTCATTGCTAGCTGTCAATCCAGATGCCATGAATTCAAGGCACATGGCTAAATTTCCTCTATCAAGACATACATATCACAACAAAGATGTAAATGAGTGAGAGAGACCCAAATGCAATTTTATACTCCTAACTTGGTACCTAAAAGAAGACATGAAGGCAGGAAAAGGCAAACAGCATTAGCCCCGCACAAAGGACTGAGCATGGCAGCCAGGTTCTTTTCCTGAATCTTCCCAATCGGTCCCTGACGGGGTCAATATCATGTCTATTCTATAGAACAGTAGGGCCGGCCAAGTGGTGCGGTGGTTGGGCGCTGGCTTGGGAGGCCGGTGGCCTGGATTCCACATGTGAGGGCCAGTGACACTGGCCTCAAAAAAAAAAAAAAATCTATAGAACAATAAAGTCAGGGAGATGGAGTCACTGGCCTGATATCACACAGCTGGTGAAGGCAAAGGTGAGATTCAAGCCGAAGTCTGTCCAACGTGGAGGTCACATAGAGCTTGCTGCCTCAGCCTCATTTTCATTTGTAAAAATTAATAGACCTATGGAACCAATGCTATAGAGTGGAGCGGGGTGTGTGGGATAAGAAGGGATGAGAAGGGAAAGGCAAAGTATTTCTAGGAAGCCACTGGTTATTAGAGTAATGAGAACACCAGCATTTCTGTTTGCATGAGAGGGTTGTCTCTGGTGGGAGAATTCCTTGATCAGCCACTTGGGCCAGAGGCTGAAGTCCTGGGGGAACCTGAATGTAGAAGGTTAAGGGAAAGAATTGCTTGGTTACATTAAAAGGAGGAAAAAAAGAAATTGGAGGAACAAGCAAACTAGGGGACATGTGAGATGCAGCATTTTCCTCCTTGTAGCACCACAATAAATGATCACAAAAATTACTAAAAAATAGAAAATGACTGCTGTGAGTGGCTAGCCCCTGGAAACCAGCAAGGAAGAAGGCTTCTGTGTTCGGGGGGTTGAGGTGGAATGGAGACAACCTTCGTAGAGAGCAGCTTGGGAAGCAGTCCATGGGAACTCACAGAAATCCTGTGATGGGTTCCAGGCAGCTCAATCAGTTCCCCCGAGAGCAGGAAGATCTTTGCATGTACCCAGGCGGGTTAGTACAGGTCTAGGACAGCTGATTTCTTAATTATACCAACATCACCTGTGTCTGTATCAAGGGCCAGCCTAGCATCAACTCCTCCTGGCCTTAAAATGCTCTCCTTTACCTTACACAGCATCCCTACTTCCCTAATCCATTTCTCCCTGTGAGGATCACAGACCAACTCATCCTCTTCTCATCTCCTCATCCTCTGTCCTTCATAGGTCTTAGCCCTCTGTGTTTACTGCAAGTATGAAACAGACTTAGCTGACTATAAGTACATATCTCCTCCTCTAGGACAGAGGTCAGCAAACCTGGATCTGAAGGTCAAATTTGGTCCGCTACTTATTTTTCTAAATAAAGTTTCATTGGAACACAGCCATACTCACGTCTTTATGTATTGTCTATATTTGTTTTCTCACTACAATGGTAGGATTGAGTAGTTACAACAGAGACTCAAAGTCGCAATATTTACCATCTGGCTTTTTAAGAGAAAGCTTGCCAACCCTTTCTCTAGAATATGAATTTCTTGAGGCCAGGAGCCATTTCACTCATCTTTTTATCTCCAGTAACTGACACTGGATAAATTGTTGCTTAAGTGGGTGAATGCATGCATGAGGGTTAGATAAACATCATTAGGTCAGGAACCTAATACAGTGGTTATTAAGTTATTGTGAAAGTGATAATTAGAAATGCTTTAAACAACTGAAAAGAGATAAGCTAGTTAACTGTATTCTCTGGCTAAGCCAGTTAACAGAAACAAACCTTTTATGTGTTAATGCACATTGATTTGTTTTTTTCTTAAAAGCATATATTCCATTTCTTTTCCTTAGTAAATTTGGGTCTAAATGAACCAATGCTTCATGCTGCATTCCTGAACATTAGTATCCATTACTAATCACAGATACAGCTTTAGATGTTATTAGGAAATAGGATAATTTGTCTTCTAGTTAAAGGCTGGAAGTTATTACTTTTTGGTACATATTCCAAAAATATCAGCTTATTTCTCTATCATTTGCTCTTAATGATTTTAATCATTCATAACAGCTCAGTAACAAAAAAATAATAGCTCAATAACTTATGAGCATATATTGTGCAAAAGTCGCTGTGCTAAGTACTTTACTTGCATTGCCTAATTTACTCCTCACAATAACCCACAAGAAGTAGGTATTGCTACATCCCCAATTTACAGATGAGGAAATTGAGCTTTTCCAATGTCAAATAACAGGTATACAATGCACTTCTTGGCTCCAGTGTCTGAGCTGTAAATAATTATTCTATAGCTCGTTTACTCATTCGTTCACTCTACCAACAAATATTTATCTAAAGTCTCTGCATACCAAGTTCTGTGATGGCAATGGAGAAAGAGGAGAATAAGGCTCAGTCCCCAATCTCATGGAGCTCACCTGCTAATGAAGAATGGACAGGATGACTATAAATGGGGAGACGACCAGATACGCTTAAGGGCAGGGTGCTGTGGAAACTCACAGAGGGGTTTCACACCCAGTCCCAAGGGTCAGGAAATGCTTTCTAGAGGAAACAAAATCTAACATGAAACATAAAAGAGGACTTCGAAACTTGGTGGGAAGAAGGATGAGGAATGAGGAAAGCCAAAAGCATTTCAGAGAGCAGCACTGAGGAAGAGTGCATATATAGGAGAATACAGCCCCTGTATAAAACCTACTACCACCACCTATCTATTCCATATGGCAGAAGCTTCAGGTGAGAACACAGGCCAGCTTGCAGTGGTTTTGTGGGCATAGGTAGTGCGTCTACACCCTCCAAATGGTCAAACAGAGAGGAGAAATGGTAAATCAAGTGTTCCAAGGTCCATGTTCTAGAATTTCATTTGACTATAGTTCTCCCTTCTCAACAAAAGTCATTTTCTTCTTTATGAAAATCAGATAACTTCTGATTGAGGATCTCCCGCCCACCAAAAACTAAGCCCCTGATAGACTCCATGAAATCATTGCAATGGCGGGTAGAAAGTCAACACTCAATAAATGTGTGTGGAATGATATACTGAACTGGTGCAGCAAAGTGATGTACCATCTTTGAGTTCAAATGAATTATTAACTGGAGATTGTCAGCTACCAAGCTTCAGAGATGGAGGAATGTGAAAAATAAATATGATTTTAACAGCTGGTACCAGAGCTACCCTAGAAACTTTGAGTAGGAAATACCTTGGATATTGGCCACTCCAAGTGTGGACGATGAGGCTGTGGAGGCGTGGTCTGGAAGGAGACAAGAAAACAGAGATAAATTTCTCTACATAAGAGAGGGAGAGAAGGATACTGCACAATACAGGGGGAAGGTGGAATCTTAAAAAACAAAGCAAGGGCTGGCCGAGGGGCTCAGTTGGTTAAGAGCTCGCTCAAGAGTGCGAGCTGAGCTCTGAGCAACAGCAGTTCAATGCCAGCCCGAGCTGAGTTGCTGTTGAGCTGCCAACAGGTGGCAGGATGGCTCAGCTAAACAAAACAAAACAAACAAACAAACAAACAAACAAACAAACCAAAAAAAGCAAAAAGTGGCCACTGAGAAATTCCCAGTGGCAGGGAAGCTGAAGACTTTTAAGAACAGGAACATCCAATATTCAATTTTAATTTGCTTTGCAACACTGTGACCCCTCCAAGGCCATAAACCTTCAGGAAACATCGACTATGCTCCAAGTCATTCTTTTTTTTTTTTTTTTTTTGAGGACAGTGTCACTGGCCCTCATATGTGGGATCTGAACCAGGGCCGCTGGCGTCCTAAGCCAGCTCTTAACCAACGCGCCACTCGGCCGGCCCTCCAAATCATTCTTTTGAGAAAAGAATGAGTTTGGGCCGTTTCAATGGGTAAGAGAGGGATATTGCACATTTGACAGTAAGATACATGGTCTATAAGGTCAAGTATTTCAGCAAAACAGGAACTAGGAACAAATACTGACCATCAGTAATGTCACCGCCCTCACCCCAATGAAACACAATAAACTAAACAGAAAGATTAGGAAGGACTCTGGGTTTCCTTCCACCTGTGAGTTGGCAGATCAATTTCACTTGACTTTCACTGGTAGGCTGGTGAATGTCTAACAGAGTCAGAAGTGGGGGGAAGTTCCGATTTATAGTGGTTGCTGTTTTCTCTGGTATCAATACTCCTACCATAGCAGATTTCAAGCTACTATTGTGACATCAACAGTCTTTTGAAACTCCCCAAAATTTTAAAATTGGCTCTCATGCACTGGTACGAGCTGGCTCAACAAGTCCACAGCTGGTATCCTTGTTAAAGTCCTTGTTGTGTCTTTGACAAGAAAAAGTTATACTAGCTTTTGGGGACAAGGCAATTCCTATGGGAGGGGAAGGAAGGCAAAGGGATAAGTAAGGTGTAGAGGTGAGCACATCCCATCAGCGGGCCATCATGTGATCAAGGTACATTAGGGCTGAAAGGAAGCACTCAGGTCAGTTAGTGTGATGTCCACTTCTGAAAGAGGAGGAACCCAAGGCCCAGAGAGCATCATTCATTCAAGGTCATTCATTCTTGAAATTAGCAGATCTGCAACTAGAGCTGGGGCTGTTGCCTCCCTCTTCTTGTGCCTCCAAGTCCTCCTCTCGGGGGAAGACAGGCACAAATTTAGCTTGCGTCCAGGCAAGAGCACACACAGGCAGCTCTGGCTAAATTTTCACATTTCACTAGCTTATCATTTGGAGATTTTCTGACCCTCTCTGGATGAAGGGCAAAAGCTCTGCAAGGGATCTGTATGAGCTTAGGAAAGCCAGCCAGAGGCCCAGCTGACAGAAAGAGAAGACCCAACTGAGGTGGCCAGCAGCAAAGGAATGAGTGGACAGACTTCTCCAATAATTTCCAAGGGTGCAGTGGTAGCCATGGGCTGATGAGATATTCCTGACTATGAAAGGGTCCCCACACCCATGTGGATCGTCAGGAAAGAGGAAGGGTAGAAAAAGGAGGTCCCTTTTATGTTTTTAATAAATCTCAAAACACAAAAATACAAAATGTTCCAAGGCAATACCTCCCTCTCATTGAAAAGAAGATCAAATGAGGCATTCTAAATGTTTTTCAAATGATTTCTGGCTTGGTTATGTTACAGCAAATAGGGCAGAGTGATTCAAACCTGCTGTCAATACAGAGCGAAGGGAAGAAAAATGCCAGCTATTCTGCAGCTGTCCGGCCAGAACCCTAGAGGAGCTGCTTTCCTGACAACGCTGATGCACAGAAACAAGCCGACTTCCAGAGCACGAGTTAAACCAAATAAACCCGAAGGATATCAATTTAGGAGGCGCGTCTTCAAATAGCAGCCAGGAATGCATGGGTTCCCCCAGACAACTCAGGTTACATGGCCCATCCCTGCCTTTCGTTAAATCATGCACTGAAAGTGTCTGTTTAATCTGGACACAACCCTGCTGGATGAGCAAATGTACCAAGTGATGCTCCTCGGAGGGGCAGGCAGGGCAGAAAGAGAAATAAGACACAGTCTGGGTCCCTAAGAAAATTATTCCGGAGTCAGGAAGAGACATACTCCCAGGGCCATGCTCTCAAGGGCAAGGATTTCCAGTTAAATGAATGGAATGGTCTCATGCAGATGGCATTGGACATGGACTCTGAAGGCTGCAGTCATTTCTTTAACGAATGTCTATTCTGTGACAGGTTATGGGGCACCTCCATTAGCAGTGACCAGTCTCAAGGGGTGGATAAAGAGTCAGGCATTCTAAACTATTACATGTAAACACTTCTTTTCTGTTTCATTTAATTAACATTTTCGTCACCAGCAGTACAGACATTAAAGTCCAAATGTGATTAGGTGGAATATAAACATATGCTCAAAGCTGTGTGTGTTTGAAAGCAGAGCAGACTTTTTCAAGAGAGAAAGAGAGGCATAAGAATCATTTTTTTCGCATTTTTTATGCAAGTGAAGGGGGAAAAATGTCCTAAGGTCCAGATCTAAATTCCGTTTCTACTTTTTCTATTTCAAAACCACTGGCCTTAGCCCATCTTGCTTCTGAAAGTTCACTAATCTTTATTTAATGAGATGAATTTAAGGAATTATTACCAAACATAGACATTTTGTTTAAACATCACAATGTAAGCACCAAAAGAAGTTACTGGGTGGAGATCTACCCTAGCAAAGCTTAGAGATGACATCCCTTACAGCCCCTCATCTCACTGATGGCCATGGTGGCTGTAGGAGTTATCACATGAGCTCACAAGGCAGAGCTGCCTCTTGCTAAGGACATTGGAACTTCCTGGGGTTTAGCTGGCACAGGACTTCATCACCAGAGCTCTATCAGGTTCCTGGTGCACACAAACAAACCTGTCACTGGGTCATGATGGTCCTTCCCTTTTACGGTCAGCCCACCACCCTGTCAGCAAAGGTCCTTGGGCAGAACTTGGGGAGTCTCGACTCCTGTGGCAGCTCTGCTCCCAAGCTGGGACTTCTCACTCCACAGTGCTAGGAAAATTGATTTCTGCCCTCACTGGCCTGTGTGGGCAAACTAGGTCATTAAAAGGACTCCCCAACAGTGTTCCTCTTCCCCAATTCCCCAATAAAATCTTAAAAAAAAAAAAAAAAAAAGGACTCCGGTTCCAATTCCAATGTGTGTGTGTGTGTGGGGGGGAGGGGTTCCCTGTATATCCAAGCAATTCTCCATCACCAGCTGAGTATCCCACGATTCAGCTCAATTCTGGCACTATCTATGGGGCCCGGTCACAAACCCAGGTTGTCACCTGTGCTTCTGACTTACTGGCTATATGTTGGAGGTTCCCACAACCCTCTCCTTGGGTTTAATTTGCTAGAGGGACTCACAGAACTCAGAAAAACATTTTACTTACTAGATGATCAGTTTATTATAAAAGGAATAGCCAGATGAATAGATGCATAGGGCAAGGTATGAGGAAAGGCGTATGGAGCTTCAGTGCCTGGCACTCTCCCTGTATCTCCATGTGTACACCATCCCAGAAGCTCTTTGAACCCCATCCTTTTGGGTTTTCATGAAGGTTTTATTACATAGGCATGATTGATGAAATTACTGGCCATTGATATTGAACACAATCTCCAACCCCTGTCCCCTCCCCAGAAGCCAGGGGGTGGGACTCAAAGTTCCAACCCCCTCATCACAAGGTTGGTTCCACTGGCAACCAGTTTCCATATTTGGATGCTTTCTAAAAGTCATTCACACAACAAAAGACTCCTCTATGACATTATCAATTAGGAAATTACAAGGGTTTTAGAAACTCTGTGCCAGAAATGGGGATGAAGACTAAATACTATATATTTATTATAAATCACCATCACATTTAGCCACTGTCCAAAACCAATTTGGAATTGTCTGAGTTCTCACAGTAAGATGACTGAGCAGAACACTAAACAGATTGAGGAAGCGTGGGCTCCAATCCCATTTTGACCACCATCTGTTCTTCCAACAAGGATTTATTGAACATGCCAAAATATTACCTGTCCTCAGAGAACTCATAGCTGAGCACTGATTCGCTGGGTAGAACTGAGAAAGTCATCCTGCCTGCTTCAGACACATGCGCACCCTCCGTTCTCATCTCCTTGATTATGCCATGCTCTCCTTCACTCCCTACTCTCTGCGGATGTTCCCTCTGTCTAGAAGACCTTTTCCTTCTTCTACACAGTTAACTGACCACTAATGTGGCATTTGCTGGCTTTGTTCATTAGCTGCGTCGCCAGCAATTTGTAGAGTACCTGACACAAAAGAGGGGTGCAATGATTAGTCAATGTAGTCAAGCTTAGCTCCTCTGATAGCATGATGATTAAAAGCAAAACTCCGGCTTTGGAATCACACAGATTCTAGTTCAAATCTCAACTCTGGTTGGCCCTTGCCAGCTGTACGATGTCAGTAACTTATTTTACTACTCTGAGCCTTAGTTTTTCTATCTGTAAAACGGAGAAGACACTATTCATGCACCCTGGTAATGATATGAGGCTACGTTTATGACATACCTACAACACCCTCAGGCATATAAGAATTCCTTATTAACCAGAAGCCCCCATTCCCATTATCTTCATTACAACTGTACCAATGTCTCTTCCTGTTCACAGCCCATCACCTTCCCCTACATTGAAAGTAGGCCCTAAGGTTATTTATAAGGCAGCCATTTATAATGTCTGTTTGTTGACACACTTGGAAGGTTTTATGATAGTGATGAAGAGGAGGAAGAAGATGATGGTAGCAATTGCTTCCTGATGTCACTAACTTGTGAGTGACCCTCTGACAGGCCTTAGTTTCCCTAAAGCCCAGAAGAAAAGTGGGGGAAGAAAAAGACCAGCTCAAGCCTATACCTGATTCCAGAGGATCCCCCAACCACAAAGCACGGAAGAAACGGCTAGACTAGACGTTTTACAGCCAGGAATCCCCTCCTTGCCCCCTGGGAATCTGCTTGTTGAGGTTATGGAGGAGAGCTGTTTCTGTGCATTAGATCAATTGACAACTGAAAGTTACAATCTGTTTTCATCAGATCAAAGGCAAAAAGACAAATCTCAGCTGTTGCTTAAAATTCCCAGACCAGTACCAAAGGCTCTCTGCATGATGGTTCCAGAGGAAATGGACAGTCCGTTACCTGCCTCAGAGCTCTGCTTACTGATTGGGGCTCTCCCGGAACTGGGCTCCCAGATGAGGGGGTGCATTGTTTATGCCAGGGGCCATCCCATCTGAACCAGATTAAAATTAAATAAAGGGAAAGGAGGACCAGAATTTTCTTCTCTGCTACCCTTGAGGCAAAGGCAATACCTTCATTTAATTGAGGGGAAATGAGGCCCAGGTAGAGGGAGGCACTTACTCAGGGTCACTAGGGGTAGGAGCAGGGCGGAGGTCTGAACACTGACTTGAATATGGCACGAAAGCAAGCCATTTTTAAAACCACTTGGAGTTATGATTCATGTACCATAACATTCACCCATTTAAAGTGTATAATTCAATGGTTTTAGTGCAACCATCATCACAATCTAATTTTAAAATATTAAAGAAAATGAAGCTCTATAGCCCTTAGTAGTCACTCCACATGCCTCGCTCTACACTCCCAGCCTGACCCCTACCACTGGCAACCACTAATCTACTTTCTGTCACTATAGATTTGCCTAATCTGGACATGTCATGTCAATGGACTCATAATATTTGGTCTTTCATGACGAGGAAGCCATTTTTGATGGCAGACTTCAGCGGCAGACCTTCTGCTTGCTCACTGAACTATTATCTAGAGTTGTGCTGTCAAACACTGTAGCCTCTAGCCGCAGGTAGCCATTTACACTAATTAACATTGAGCACATTAAAAAACCCAGTTCCTCATTCTCACCAGCCACATGTCCAGTGCTCAACAGCCACACAGAGCTAGTGGCTATCAGATGAGGCAGTACAGATATTAGACTACCACCATCACTGCAGAAAGTTCTAACCCGCAGGACACAGAGGCATCTGCACATTAACACAGACCCACTTTCCACTCCTCCTGGTGTTTGGAAATTACCTTCAGTTGATGAAGAGTGAGAGCCAGGAACAGATCCAAGGAGGAGGGAGGGAGGGACAGAGGGAGAGAGTGGTGGGCCAGTTAGAGCCAACTCCCTCCTCCTACCCTTTCTACCCCTACCTCAGCGTTGCTGTTAGTGCCAGGGACCTCCCCTCCCGCACTGCCCCAGACCTGAAAAGCTCTCTGTTTAGTTAAGCTCATCCAAAAAGCAGATATGCCAAAGCCTTTGGAAGCACTTCAAGGAATCTAGCCTCTACCTCAGGCCTTTGATGATTTCTGAAGCGTTTCGTGCCAGAAGGTGATCTGAGGGACTCCTTAATGAGACTGAACAGTTCTGAGCTGTTTCCCGCTAGCAGTGGCTACTTTGATTGCCAAGACATGACCACTCAGGCTGACCAACACCCCAAGGCCAGGGCCATAGCATCTTGGCAAGCTCAGACAGCAGGGAGTTCAGGAGTCTCCTCCCGCGGCATCTGCGAGCCACCCCTGTCCTTGAGCTGTTTATTGGTTCAGCTATAATGCCTTTCCCCTTATTGTCCAAAGATACTTCAGTCAATAGCTCCCAAGAGCAGGTCAGCAGATAACTTCAAATTGTGGGTCTGGATGAATTAAGATGATCAGAGAGCCCAGACTGAAGGATGATGGACAAACAAAAGGCAAAATAGAACCATATTCAGAAAAAATTCCTTTACTAATCAAAGGGTCCTTTGTTCCAAAACACTGTGCAAAAATCATCAATCATGACCTTTAAGAGTTGTTTTAAAGGAATATAATTAAGTTGGCTAATATCCTTTTGTTTAAAACTCTGCTGAAAGGTGTATCTTCTTTCTTCTACTTTAGTAGCCAATTTATTTGTTTAAAAGAAAGACAACCAATTTATTTTTTAAGAGAAAGACAATCTAATTAATTCTTCTTTCAATATGTTTGCTTGTCTAAATCAATATTTTTATCTTGCATTCCCCCTCCCTCAATGAGTGGCAGTGGGGGAATTTTAAGAATCAATAGGTTACATTTCTAAGATACCGGAGCAACAGATAACCAGGTGGATGAATATTTACCAAGCTATGATAAATACTGCCTTGCTAATAAGCTGTTCTTTTAGTGAAGGTCACTCTGTGTTTCTTGGTTCCTTGATTTTGAAAACATCCTTCAGCATGGTTTATCCACAAGAGACATAGCTAAACAAGAAGAGGGGGTTGCGTGGGCGCTTTAGACTTTTGATCTGAGACAAAACACCAGGAGTGGAGAACTGACTCTGGGGTTCTCAGTTCAGCTGCTGTGGTCACTCTGCCCCTTATAGTCATTTTTGATTTTGTACACTCATGAATTCACACATTCAATAAACATTACATACATAATTCAGAATGTTTTTTTCCATATGTTTCATCTTACGTCATCCTCACAATAACTGTATGGGTGGTGTTACTCTCATTTTCACTTTAGAGCTGAGGAATTTTAAGTTCAGAGATATTAAGTAATCCATCAAAGTCACACAGCCATCCAGTGGCATTGCTGGGACCAGACCCAGGGGTCCTGAACCCCAGCCTGGCTTTCAGATCATCTTTTTTACATGACAACTTGTGCCTGCTGGTACGGAAAAGAAAAAGCAGAGGAGCTTGGCTCCCTAAGGACCCAGGATCTCAGAGACCTGAGAACAGGCTTAAATTAAGCAGAACCAGACCTGTTTTGCAGGATGCTATTTTCACAGGTAGTTCCTATTTTGGCCAAAGGGGGTTTCGTAAAGCAAGAAGGGCTTGCATCCCCTCAACGAATGGCTTGTGTCTTCTGGTCAGAGAACTTCTGTGGGACTGAAGGATGCTTCAGCCACTTTCCTACTGAGAGCTCTTAGAGCTACACACCCCCATACTTGTAGGAAACTACAAGTGTGTCTCAGCTTACTTTTCATGAGCTCAGTAGTCTCATTTTCATGCGATTTCAATGAAAATGAACTATTACCTCGACAAGTGAAATCAATCCATTAACACATCCTTCAGTTTTTCCACCAATATTTATTGGGTCCACCTTAGATACTGTGGTAGATTAATTGCAGAAACAGCTTTAAGTCTCCACCCCTCTCTGTAACACATATGCTTTGGCAATGTGACTTTGCAGCAACCCCCTCAATAGGTAGAATGCTTCCCACCCTCATGCATCAGGGCAGACCATGTGACTTGCTTTGGCCAACAGAATGAAGCAGAACAGAACTGAAGTCCCTCCTCTTGGAATTCATCCACCATCATGACAACAGTCTGGACTAGCGTGCTGCAGGATCAAAGACCAGGAGAGAAAGCAGGGTTGTTGCAGGAAGGCCAGCATCCAGTTAACTACCCAGATGACATCAGACCAATGAGCAAGCCCAACTGAGATCACTTGAGCCTGGCATACCTCATCAGAGCCATCCTGTCAACATGTAGGCTTGTGAGAAGTAATAAATAGATATTATTTAAAACCATAACTTTTAGGGCTTGGGGCATAGAACCCAACCAGTTAGAACCTGCCTCACCAAACTTATCAAGGCTGGCGGGTCCAGAAAAGGCTAGCCCCCATAAGTTTCATGATTATTTACTATTTCCTAGCCGTAACAGGTTAGAAGATTGTGGCTTTAAATAATATCTTTTGATTATTTCTCACATACCTACAGGTTGATAGGATGGCTCTGATGAGGTGTGCCAGGCTCCCAGGCAAGAAACAGCTAAAAGAATTCATCACCATCAAACCAATGGTAGAGAAATGGTAAAGAGACTTTTAAAAGAATAAAAAGAAAAAGAAAAGATCAAAAATATGAATAATAAAATGGGAATAACTACATATCTATCAACAATTACTTTAAATGTATATAGATTAAATGCTCCAATCAAAAGACATAGGGTGGCTGAGTGGATAAGAAAACAAGACCCTTACATATGCTGCCTATAAGAGACTTGCTTCAGATCAAAATACAGACTACAAGTAAAGGGATGGATAAAGATATTTCATGAAAATGGAAACAAAGAAACAAACAAAAGCTGGACAACAATACTTATACTAGATCAAATAGACTTTAAAACAAAGGTTATAACAAGAGACAAAGAAGGACCCAGTAGTCCCACTTCTGGGTGTTTATCTGAAGAAACCCAAAACACTACTTCAAAGGGACATGAGCATCCATATGTTCATTGCAGCATTGTTTACAATAGTCAAGATGTGGAGGCAACCTGAGAGTCCATCAATGGATGAATGGATAAAGGAGAGGTGGTATATATACACAATGGAATATTACTCAGCCGTAACAAAAGCATGAAATCTTGCCACCTGCAAGAACATGGATGGACTTACATGGTATTATACTGAGCAGAGTAAGTCAGACAGAGAATTACAAATGCCATCTGATTTCACTTCTGTGTGGAATCTAAAGAGCAAGATAAATGAACAATCAAAACAGAAACAAACTCATGGATACAGAAAACATTTGCCAGATGGGAGGAAGGTTGCGGGGGATGGGTGAAAAAGGGGAAGGGATTAAGAAGTACAAATTGGTAGTTATAAAACAGTCACAGAGATGTAAAGTACAGCATAGGGAATATAATCAATAATATTGTGATGACTATTTACGGTGTCAGATGGGTACTAGACTTACTGCTGTGATCATTTGGTAAGTTATATAAATGTCTAATTACTATGTTGTACATCTGAAACTAATAACATTGTATGTCAACTCTAACTGAAAAAAAATTATTAAAAAAAAATTCTACATGGACAACTGCCTGAAGATACATATAACCGGGTCTTCTCAAGATAGCACAAGAAAATGAACCCAAGTGTTAAATGGCTGAAACCAGCCATGAGTAACTTCTCACTCAGAAGCCATGCCTTCTGTGAGGCAGGAATCCTGGCTTGTGGCGTCTTTGAAGGCTTCATAGCATGAGCCTGGCAAGTTCAAGGCAGCTTATCTGCAGTTAAGGGAGAAATCTTCCGTAAGTATGTGAATGGGGTCAAAGAAGTCATCACACACTGTATACAGGCCATTACGTGCATAAAATGCAGCACTATCAAGAATAAAGTGCAGGGGCCCGCCGAGTGGTGCAGTGGTTAAGCACTGACTTGGGAAGCCAGCAGCCCTGGTTCGGGTCCCACATATGAGAGCCAGTGACACTGCCCTCAAAAAAAAAAAAAAAAAAAAAAAAAAGAATAAAGTGCAGTTTTGGAATGTATGAAGACCTTCAAAGAAACCAATCTAAAGGTAGGGTTTTGGGAACTCCGCTGAACTGTGGGGGGATGTGTGTCATTACCTGGACTTCCAGGACCGATCCAAATCACAGCACCTCTACCCTTTGCTTGAGAGAATCAAATCCTATATTTGCAAGTGATCTCAGAGAACATCTATTCCAACTGACCTCTAGTAACCTTAGCAAGTAATGATCTAGCAAATGGTGTTCTACTCTTCTGGGGTCAGAGAACTCTCTACTCCCAAGATAGCCTGTTCAACTGTGAGAAGACAAATGTGAAAAAAGTTGTTTTTTAAAAAATGGAGCCAAAGTTTGCTCCACTGTTATTTTTTTTTTGTTCTACCCTCTGTGGACAGAGAGCGGGGGAAAGAAAGCTGTGCCAGGACATGTGCCTTCGTTTCTAAAATGAAATTGCTCTCTCTCCATTGAACTGCTTCCTAAAGCACCCTTTGTTTCTAACCATGGGAAAATGGGTGTTCTGAGCCAAGCAGATCCCTGCAAATGTTTTCTCTGGGTCTCACCCTGATGGGTTCTACATAATCCAGAGAATTAACTTCCTCCTTTTTTAATTCTTCCCCATGACACCTAACCTTCATCTTAAGCAGTTATCACCAAGGGTAGTAAGATTATTTGTGTTTTGTTCAATATCTGTCTTTCACCAAACTGTAAGCTCCATGATGGCAGAGATCTTATTACTTCTTTTTTTCACTTTGGAATATTTAGATGCCTGAGCCACAGAAGGCACTCAGTAATGTGCTGAATTGATGACAGATTGAGTTCCAAGTACATGAATGCATAACAAGCTGGGAGAGACTGACTTACTGCACAGTGTACAACCTGGCTGAATTACTCGCTTCTTAAAAATAAAGCCAAGTCTAGTATAGCTTTTCTTGTAGCAAAAATCAGCTCGTGCCCTCAAAGATCCCTCTCCTTAGATCTAAATCTGATTTCTGAATCCACCAGCTGGCAGCTCCCTGAAGGGAGCGGGTGGAAGGTCTTGTGAAGACTGATTTTAGCTCAGGCCTGCTGTCAGTTCCTGGCCACTGGAGAGAAAGCTTTCCACCATGCCACGTGAACCTTATCATGCCCACAATGTGGGTTTGCTTCAGTCCACATACATTCTTCCAAGTCGAGGAAACAAATGCGGGGACGCCCTGTCTGGAAGACAACATTTGGACAGTTTGAAGTTATTTGTCTTCTCAAACAGAATGCCAGGATGGAAACCAAAGCTCTCATCAGATACACGTTACAAAACCTGGGCAGTAGGGGGCAGCAGAGACTCACAGCGTAGATGTGTTGTGACCATTATCTAGTGGAGGGATATTCTCAGGGTAACCCTTCCTCTGACATCCTCATCAGAAGATGGATTATGAGTTGGTATCCTAATGAAATGCATATACTGACAGAATCATGAAAGGCAAGCTACAGCTGAAAAACCGCCACTTTAGTAGCTGTTAGGTTCATTTAAGCCTGCGGATGCAGTGTCCTTAGCGCAGGGAGGCAGCTATGCGTGTGTTCACAAGGATCTGATGGTTGAGCTGTTGCAGCTACAGAGCTTTCGCGTTTTATTGTTCAGAAGCTCTCCCTCGTCTGACCAGCTTTGTGTTCTTACACTTTGCATTGTGATTATGGGGCCACATGTGCTCATAGAAAAGTTAATTTCATTTATCCCCAAACGTATTTATCTTCTCATGGTAGTGAACACTGTCAAATAACTAACTTGCAGAAGAAAAATATTGTTTTAAAAAAGAACATTTAAATCAATGACTAAACTAAGCCCTGATTGCAAATGACACCAGGATAAAAATGACTATGAGAGCGCCCAGAAACATAAATACTTTCCCCCACCGACAATCCTTGAAATTAAATTCAATTTATGTATGTGTGATGCTTTCCACATAACAGATGGAGGCAAAAGAAATGCTGAGATTTATCACCTGAAGATCAGATAAATATCAACTAGTCATTTTCTATTCCTGACACAAGACTAATCAAATATATTTCATCTTCCTAAATGATTTATTTTCTCTTTTTTCTCTCTCTACTTATTCTTCCTGTTATAAACAGCCAGGTTGATTGTATTTTAGAGAATGGATATATATATATATATATATATATATATATATATGGCAGAGCTGCACGCTCACACGTTGGCTTTGGAACACATCCATGTTTAGAGAAAAGCAAATGTGGTTATATCCCTCTTATTCCAAGCTAAGGATGGCGTTGGGTTTAAAGGTTATTAGTTTCACACTTTAGAAGGATTGATGAGTCCCCTCCTCTCACAGCTCCTATGAATTACACAGTAGATCAAGAAAATGGTTTTCAAAGGTGGCCAGAAAGACTATGCCAGATGCAATTTCTTTCACCTTCATGTCTGACTTTAGTTTCATGGTTAAGGACAAAATCTAGGATGGAGTATGGGAAGGGAGACACAACACTCAGGGCTCCTCTCTGTCGATTCACCAGTGCTCACTCTTCCTGTGAACAGGACAGTACTCTTCTGCTCATCGAGTAACGCCAAACTCTTGAAGGGCTGAGTAGAGAAAGAGCCAGAAGATGACTCTCAATCAGGGAGAGGGTGAGCTGGCTTTCTCCCTTGGAGCAAGCACCTACTTGCATTGTATTCCCTCTGCTGCCATCTCTAGACCCCACAAGGACACTTCCTTCTCTGTTTCCAGATAAAACAAGGTAGCATTGAAATTAATAATAATAATAATAATAAAACAAGAGCTTCACTAAAGATTACTGCGGCAAGAGAATGAAACCCAAAGAAGATATGAAGACATATGCAGGTAGAGTTAAGTCTACCCAATATAAGCTGCTAGTTTTCAGAATGAATTTAAATATACATATAACAAAATGTATATGCAAATTTAAATAGTTTCCTGTTTATTGAGCTCTTGCCATATGCCAGGCATTAGTCTGAGTAACCTACTCCATTAACTCCATTCCCCAACACAACATACTACAAAGTAGTGCTGAGAACTGAAGGGCAATTAGAGGGCAACCTGTCCTTTCAAATGAAGGTACCCAGAAGCTCTCCTAGAAGAGAGGTTTTCAACCTAGGAGAGGCTGAGAATTCCATGTCCTCAGCACAAAGAGGCAGCTATGCATGTGTTCACCTGTCTGTGCCGAGGACATGGCATCCTCAACCTACGGGTCCTATAAGACTGACAAAGCTGTAAAATGTAGACTTCCAGGCTCTCACAAAGAAATCTGAATTAGAAGGACTTGGTTTGCAAAGCCTCAGGATTTGTGTTTTTAGCAATTACCTCAAGAGATGCTCGTGTTAATTGTCTATTAATCATATCTCGAGAAACAAGTTTAGAGTCTTGAATTTACCATCTCACCAGATCATGAGGCTTCAGCCTTGATAGAGACTGACCATGTTGGCCCTATTCTCTCTGAGATTGCACATAGGCAACCTGCATAAGCTATGTCAGAGAGGGAAAAAATGTGACTGTTCAGGCATTGTTTTAGAGAGAAGGGCCATGTGTTTGGGGACCTTTCATTTATTCAATTAGACAATGTCAATAATTTGTAACAAAAGGAAACTAGTATGAAATGCAAACTAGAAAAACGAAACCTGCCTTTACTGTATGAGGCATTCACCTCCCTCCTCCCACTTGTGAAAGGGCACCATTAGCAGACAGCAAACCAACTGACAATATACTATTTCAAAGGATCAAAACTTAGCAATGTTTTCATGCCATGGAAATGAAAGCCATGATGTCCATTAACCCCAGCTATCATTCAACAAGTCAGACCCTTCATGGAAACGTCTACAACCAATAGAGGCGACAAAGAGAAAATTTGAATTGGGCTATACAAAAAATGAAAAAGACTGCTTTACATCTAACTTTCTCCCATCACTCCGGGTAGAGCAGCCTGTTGCCACTTACAGATAAATAAACTGAAGCTGGGAGAGGTGAGGGCGCTCACTGTTGGAATAGGATTAACAAAATCTCCTCCCTTCTGCAAGAGAATTTGACCTTGGGTTAACCTTGCAACTCCGTTCCCCTGGAAACTTGATAAAGATAGACTGTCAGTTATGTTACTAAGCAACATTGCTCATGGTTAAAATGACCCTGGATGGTAAACCCCATCTGGACTGGGAAGAGCTATAATTAAAGCATAAATACCTCTTGGGGGTCACCATTATTTGGGGTGTTTCTGAGGTGTTTCTGGGGTGCTGTGACTCAACTAATCAAGCCTAGTCCTTGTGGGAACCCTGGAAGGTATTACATGAGATACTGGCTTCTGAGGGGCATGTGGTTTTTAAGCTAAAGTGACTCGTGCATCTGCTCTATGCAAGTCCTGTGCCCTCCCACCTGAGCTGTCACCTGAGGTGGGAGGTGGCAGCATCTGGAAGGCTGTGTGGGCTGCTGGCTATACTGCTGCAAGGACCACTCCAATGGAAAAGAAACCCTGCACAGCCTCGCCAGCAACCTGTGATTCGTGCCTGTATTTTTCTGAGCAGAGGAGTGCCAAGTGTGGCCTAGGTTGGTCTTTTGAGAGTGATCCTGAGCAGATGCCCAAAGCCACACCCCGGGAAATGGCAAGGCCAGAACTCAAACTCAGTGATTTGCCTTCAAGGCAAATACTTTCTCTTTAATTTCAGGGCCCTAAATCTTTTCTCCCGAGATAACTGATTTTGGCCCAAGAGACTGGTGTTGCTCAAACACTTTCTAGGCTTTTTTTTTTTTTTTCTTTCTCCCTCCAGTGCCATGCGAGGTCCCTAAATTCAGCAGCTTCTAATTCATCCTGGCTGCCTTGTCTCAACAGCTGGTCTAATGGTTCACTGAGTTCCATTTCCATTTGATCCTCCAAAGACTTCTTCAAATTCATAGGTATCCCCTGATTCAAACTTCGAGGCTAACTCTTAAGCCCTCAGACAATTAAGGCTTCTGGTTAGAGGGTCCTGGTGACTTCACAGCTGATTGCCAGCCAGAGACAATTATTACCCACTCGACACTGACAGGTGCCCAAGCTCTCCCTGGCCTGGAATAACAGCTCTGGAATGGCAGAGTTCTCCTGATGACTGAGGAGGAGTCCCTGTCCTATCACTGAAGTGACCTTTCACTCTACAGGCCCCCATTGGGACAAGAGTTTATTAATACAGTGACCCCAGCAGATGCCTTCTCAGGTCAGCACCTCGACTGGAACAGCAGGATGAATCATTCCTGCCCAGCCTTCCGTTTTCCATCAGCAAAAATCTGGAGATGGAAATCATCGCAAATGGTATCACTTCTTTGAAGTTCTCCCTAAGACTTCCTGGCTAAGTTCATCTCTTTCCTCACAACTTTGAGCATCTCTCTACTATAGGACCTGTGAGCTCTGCCCTTCCCCTGAGGCTGTGAATTCCCAGAAAGCAGAGTCTGAGTTCCAGTTTTCTCTGTCAGTGTAAGAAGCCCAATGCTAGCCATAAAGAGTGACAAAATGAACCAAAAAACTGAAAGACACAAGAAAGAAACAGAGACACCCCAACCTGTTTGCTGCATGACTTGAACCACTGAATCCCTTCCATCTAGTCTAAACTGTGATTTTATGTCAGAATCCTGGTTAATGGCAGGACATGGGCAACCTTTTTTTTTTTAAGCTGAGCCATCCTGCCACCTGTTGGCAGGTCAACGGCAACTCAGCTCGGGCTGGCATCGAACCGCCGTTGCTCAGAGCTCAGCTCGCACTCTTAAGCGAGCTCTTAACCAACTGAGCATTCGGCCGGCTGGGCAACCTTTTTTTACGGTTGCATCTCCCAATCTCTAACTCAGATAAATAACTTGGTTTGCCAACCACAAACTGACAAGTTTATAGAGATTATAAATTAATGGCCCCATTGTTGCTCAGACATGACATAGTGTTAAAGGCTGTAAATCTCTGTCTCTAGCCATGTCTGGCTCCTCTCTTCTGCCCAGGACAGGCAGGAGTGAACAAAGAAGCAAGAAGTGACACAGAAGGAAGACCAGGGGAGGGAACCTACCAGAAAGCGCTGATGGGCTTATATTAGACAAGGCCAGTGAAAACTGAAGAATTCACTTGCACTTCATAGTAACTTAGCGATGGACCACCTCAGGCTCATTTCCCAGAGGAGGAAACTAAGGCCTACAGAAAGTAAGTGCCTGGAGGGAGGTCATGTGAGCCAGCAGAGGTCTTGATCTCAAAGCCCAAAACTTTTGTACTGTGCCAAGATCACTGGTTGTAACTCACAGAAAAGCGTCATAAAAAAGACCAGTTTTTACCAAATGATCTTGTTTGATTTCAGCTTCTTAAAATAATTTGCCTTACTTTAAAGACAGAGTACTTTTTGCCCAAGAGAATGAAAATAAAAGCAGTGTTAAGTGCATAGGAAAACTAGCCATCTCATACATTGTTAATGGAAATTGTAAATAAGTTATAAATAAAAATATAACCTTCTGGGAGCAAACTTTGGAAAAGTTAGAGCAACTGTAAAACCTGCATACCCTTTAATGCAGCAATTCCCCTGAAATGGTGGTATCCGTGCAAAAAGGCATAGAAGGACATTAATCTTAGTGCTACTTACAATATTAAAAAATTAGAAGCAATCTAAAAGTGGTTAAAAAGAGTAAAATAAATTCATACAATGGAGTACTGTGCAACTGTTATAAAGAAAGAATGACCTATGAAAAGGCTGTCTTTGATTTGATTTTAACATTTTACGTTATATACATATGTGTGGGAGAGAGAGAGAGAGTGTGTGTGTGTGTGTGTGTGTGTGTGTGTGTGTATCCTGTAAGCATAAAACAAATTATTACTTACAAAGCATTTGGAATAGCACCTGGCAAATAGTTAACAGTGGGAAAAACTCATCTCTCAAAATGTGACAGTATATGCATGAAGAAATACAAAAGAATATAAATTAAGAGGTAAACAGTGCCTATTTATGGGAGTTGAGATTATGTATGGTTCTTTTTCTTTTAACAAATTTGTTTTGTTTGAATGTTTACGTGATGATTTTCATAATGAAAATATAATAAAGACATGCTTTCTATAAAATGAAGAAAACTGTATCATTCAGAAGAGGCCTACCATATGCTCAGAATTCAGTCTAGGAATGCTGAACATTTCAGATTCATACGATGGACCAAATACTTTAGAAATGGATTAGATTTCTGGCAGTGTTAACCCATTCAGAGGATGTAAGTGAGGGAATGGGAGGAGGCGAAAACCGATAATGTCACAAGTGTTGAAAAAGACAGCTATTCCTCTCCCCTGAACATCTGTGATTTTGGTCTGAAACCTCAAAGCTACTAGGAGCCAACAGAGGAAGTGAAGAGCTGCCGGGCGTCTGGGCCATTTCTCAACAGATGCTTCACAGTGGAACCTGCTGACACATCGCACAGGCCAGGCAAGGCTGAGCCTGATTGCTGCCTGCAGGAGTGAGGGGATGAAACCAAAGGTGGACGCAACCATGAGAGTGATAACGACAACTAGCAGGTTTTCCTAGAGGCTAAGGGTCTGCAGACTGCTGCAAGCGGCAAAATCTGCGATTCGAGTCCTTAGGAAAATTAACAGGTTGTGTTGCTGTACAGGAACACTTCGGTTTTTATACATCAAGGGTGTACTTGGTCACCTTATTGAACAAGCTGATGAATTTTGGGTGAGTCCCTAGGTTTTTCTAGCTATGAAATGTTATTACCTATGACTTTCCTTCTGTTTCCCATCTCAGGTGATTATTTGCTGTAATCAGAACTAACTTCAGTGATGATGGTAAATGGGGACAGGACTTGTGTCTTTGGACATGATTTTAAGAGGAATCCTTTAGCATTTCCCCACTCGTATAAAGCGCTCTGGGGTTTTAAAAAATTCCCTGTAATAATGCTCATCTAGTCCTCTTAATTCCTTTTAAACGTTGAGACTGGGTGTTGAAATATTTCTTTCATTTATTGACAGAATAATGAATTTCTCATTTAACTTACTGATGTGATTGCATCATTTCCTAAAAGTGGAATGCCTGAGTCAACATGTCCTGTATAAAGGTCTATGAGGGCTGGCCGAGTGGCTCAGTTGATTAAGAGCTCGCTCAAGAGTGCGAGCTGAGCTCTGAGCAGCAGCAGTTCAATGCCCAGCCTGAGCTGAGTTGCTGCTGAGCTGCCAACAGGTAGCAGGATGGCTCAGCTTAAAAAAAAAAAAGAAAAAATGTCTATGAATTTCACCTGAGTGAAATGCCAGACCACAACACAATCAGGGCCTGACTCACAAGAAAGCGTCCAGGAAGGACAGGGGATGAGATTGCATCATGGACTTGACATCATCTGAAAGTGATCCATGCCTCAACTACGGCACCAGACACACTGCACTGCAGTTTATCTGGAATGTGTGTCTCTCCAAGGTTTCTCAAGGTGAAGGGTGCTATCTTAGGCACCCAAGTACCTACTGTGTTGTTCACACAGCTAAGCGGTTGAGTTATTTCTCTTCCCTCACCACGTACCAAATTTTGCATGTAAGCTGGCTACTTCATGAGCTGCACTCGAGATCAGATTCAAGGGAGAACATAGGGTTCATGAAGAAAGGACGAGGAAATACGAAAATTGCACTGGTCCTTTACCTCAGTTGTTCAGTTCCAACTACACCTCTCACTATTTCTGGTGTGACCTCAGCAAGTACTTAAAATGGGGATCAACATAGCTTGGTTGGGTGAATTCAATGAGGTACAGAGTAGGTACTCAATAAAATTTAGCTCTTATTTATATAAAAACCAAAAAACTTTATATTTTTCATATACACACACATACCGGGAGTGCCAAAAACATGTATACAAGTGGACACTTTGGTCAGCGTTGCTCAAGCAGTAGTTCGCCGTAATCAGGAGTGTCTGGACTCTGATGGTAACCACTTTGAGCACCTCTTGTAATTGCAGAAATCAAACGTGACTTATATTCATCTTTTGTTATCAGTACATATTGAGTTGTTACAATTTAAATAGTTTTCCTTTCTTAAAATGTGTATACCTTTTTTTGGCATCCTCTGTAAGTAATATTTTATATATATATATATATATAAATGTACTGTGCAAGTTCTGAAGGATACTCATAGGATGGTTTATACTGGTTTCCTTTGGGGAGCACGTAAAGGACAACTTGTATTTGATATACGCTTGTCCCATTTTAAAAGCATGTATTATTTTGTCATTTACACACACTTTTAAAAAGCGCATACTTGGGTATGGTGAAGAAAATGAAAGGAACTGAAGGGGAGGGGCGGGGAGAGAAGAAAAAGAAGCATGGTTTGCTTGAAGCAAAAGCCAAGGGCTGGGGCCGGCCGAGTGGCGCATTGGTTAAGCGCTGGTTTTGGGATGCCAGCGGCCCCGGTTCGGATCCCACATGAGGGCCAGTGACACTGCCCTCTACAGCGAACAACAGCTCCACCTGGAGCTGGGCTGTGCGAGCCCCGGTGATGGTGTGCGCTGCAGCCCCTGCTGCAGTGGGCTGCCATAGGCTACAGTGAGTGGCCCGCAGCCAGCGTGAGCGGCTGGCAGCCAAGCGTGAGCTGCCAATAGCAGCGGTGAGCGACATCCAGAGGCCAGCGACGGATCTGCCTCATCAGGGAAGAGCACAATGACGATACCAACAGTGAAGCAACATCCTCCGCAACTAAACTGAAGAACAAAAAGACAGCAACTTGTCTGTTCCGCTTCCCCGATTCCCCAACGCTGTTCCCCTCCACCAATTCCCCAATAAAATCTTTAAAAAAAAAAAAAAAAAAAAAAAAAGCCAAGGGCTGGATCACAGGGTCCTGACTGGCTGAAGCATCCTGGTTCCAGCTTTACTGCAACTTGCAGAGTTCCCAGTGCCTTGTCTGGGAAACCTTCTGCCATATGTATCTGTCGACCTTACATAAATGTCCTTCATATTTCCTCTGGTATTCTGGAGGGAGGGGCGGGTTTCCTGCTCCACTGAACCAAGTCGCCCTGAGCTGGAGGGGTGAATGGGGGAGGTTCTAATCTCATTCACAGTAGGAGGGCTGCCCAGGCTCCGGAATCCATAAAGGGCGCAGAAGGCAGCTCCCCTGGGTCTCGGCAGAAGAGGGGCACGTCTAGAACAAGCCCTAGGAAGCTTCCCACCACCAGGTAGGAAGTGCTTCCAGGAGACCTGGGCACATTCCCCCCAAGCAGTCTAGACCTCTTCGCCTGGAAGGAATGAAGGGAGGCTCTGCCTCTTATTGAAAAATCTTCTAAGCTGCCTCAGTTTCTTCAATGTCTCACAAGACATAGATGGAAGCATGCCAAGGTTTCACTACCTTCTCTGCCAGAGCCCCACTGGGCTGCTCACCTTTCATCTCCATCCTAAAAGCTCAGTGCTATGTAGAGTAAAAAAATCATATCCTTTTTTGGCAAAAGTTACATCAGCAGAACACCCAGAGCAATGCTGCCTTCTCCTTATATGTAGCCAAGGTCTTCCTTTAGCCAACCCACATTTCTGACTTTTTCCAAAGGGTGAAAGCTCTGTTGTTCCTTATTTCCCCCACATTACTTCTGATGGGTAAAAAGCTTATCAGCTCACAAAATGGACGCCCCCACAAAGTTTGCATTTCTGGAAAACCACCTACCACACAGAGCAAGTTCTATGAAAATGTATTTTTAAATTGCAAGTGCTACATGGCTTCTATCTGTAGCCAGGTATCTTGTGGGTCCTACCCAGACAAATATAGCTATTCTTGCTGGCAACTATGAATGTAACAGTATTTCCCCCACTTTTGTAACACCCCCGCTAACAAGGTTCCTGCCGGCCAGCTATGTCTCGGTGACCCACTCCCACCCACTACTTGCAACCCCACCCCTGGCTAAACTCACCCAAAGGAACGGGATCTGCTCTAAGGAAGGTGACAAGAAGGACCCCTAAGATGGTGACTCACCTTTCTCGTGGCTGCTTGGTGGGGGCGGGGAGGTGACTGGTTTGGACTTGTCATAGTTGTTAAAGCTCTGGCTGCGGCGGTTGTTAGCAGTGGCTGCCCCTCCGCGTGTCTTAGCGTCGCTGCCTGCAGCGGATACCCTTGCAGTAGGACCGGGAAGTCTAAAATGCAAAAGCAACAGAGGGATAGATTCAGTCTCCAGAGCACAGGCGTGTGTCAGAAGGAGGAACTATGGCAACCATGCAGGAGGGAAAAGAAACCATTCAGGACACTGGTGTCTCTGGAGGTTTGCCATCAAAGAATTTAGTGGAACCACTACAAACCACTATGCTGGTAATGACCCAAAGTCCAACAGTAAAACGGGAGCAGTTTTCCTCAGCAAAGAGAGGCATTTTGAAGGGAAAATATATGAATGTGTTTGCTGATTAAAAATACAAAGCTTACCTTCCCTTTTTTCTCTTGGATTTTTACTTTACAGTCAGGCCAAACCATGTCATCTCTAATTCTATCAAACATGGAGCATAAAGGCCCACTGAGACGCTAAGCTGTTTACCTGGTGTGTATATCTCTTCTGGTAGGTGTTGAAAATGGTGTTTGCCATAATCCAGAGATATGAGTCTCAAGAAAAAGACAATTTATAAAAATCAGAAAGGGAACTGCTACCACTCAGAACCCAACACATCTGCAGTGAAAACTCATGGTCCGTAGGGAAACTTCTCCAGATACACATTTTCCTTCAAAACCTGACAACCTGTCTCCATAGACATTACTCTGACGTGGAAGCCCAGCTTCTCTGCACAGGTGATGGATAAATCATACGCTCTTTCTGTAAAACCAGCAGGAATCTGTTAGCCTAAAGACACACGCACACACACTTTCCCTTTAAATAAAACACCTCATTTTTGGTGGTTTGGGACATGAAGTAAGCAGACTTCTCTGTAACGTGTCTAAAGATATTATGGCCCATTCCCCAAAGGGTTAAGGGTAGGACCCCAAGTCAGTATTTTGGTTCAGGGACTACTAAGCAGGCTATTTCCAATCATCAAAGTTGAAAGATGAAGAAATGAAATAGTTAGCTATATCTTTCTGCTAAAACCCACTTAGCTGTGTTTAAAAGCCTCTGGATCCTCCGCCGACTAGCATTAGATCTAGTGATAAGTCTGAATTTTCAACTCATAAAGCTTTCAACCTTCTCCTTCAAATCTGTAAGCACCAAAGAAGTCTGTAGTCTGGAAGCATTTTAGATATAAGCAGACAATCACTTTCAACTTTTTCTTGTTGGCCAAGCACAAAAGATGGTTGTAGGATAAACAGAACATGAGCTGGTGTGAGAGGGCTGTAAATTTGTATAGCTAAGAAGCTGGCCCAGTTCCCTGACTGGGAGCTAGGAGAGAAGGGAGGTGGTGAGCTCTTTCCCCTCATGGCATTGCTTCCCACTGCACTAGGGGGATTTGCCCCTCTGTTCATTTACCCCACAAAGACAGGCGCAGAGTGGGGTACATGACCAGCAGTGCCAGTGCCTATGTTTGGGGGCCAGATGTGGCCAGCACAACCAGTCATGGAGGTCCAGCAACGGCATCTTGCTACCTCTGGATTCTGCTTCCATTGCTACATCCAGCAAGTCCTCCAAGTCAGTGCCATCTGAGTGCTCAGAGCCAATAGTAGAGCTCCTGCAGGTGCAGGCATGGGGCACCTTTGGGCTGGACCCTGCAGGAGTCTTTATGCCCAGACAGCCCAGGAAAAGCATTACGACCTTGTTTCAAGATGACATTACAGCAACAGTATCAAATGGCGCAGGGTAAGCCAGGTGACTGCATTCTACTTCGGTGGGGAACATTCAAAGAGCAGGAAAGCAAAAGGCAAGGAGGAGGGAAAGGAGGCATTCCTTGCAGAGTTACTGGGGAGCCCCCGCTGCTGTGACCTGGGGCTGAACCACGGGTTTTTCTTGGCAGCACAGGGCCTTTATAGGGGCAAGAAATCAAAGTATCGGACGGGATGGCCACAACCTTGAATTAGGTAGGCAGTCCAGTCCTCTGCGAGGCCTGTGGTATAACGGGTAGAATATGGGCTTTTCCCATACACATGACATTGGACCAGCCTTATAATCTTCATGTTCCATCTCAGTAAATGTGGAATGATAATAAATTACCTAATGGGATAGTTGTAAACTTGAAATGGGAATTTCTGGCCTGTTTTAAGTACTCACTGCATGCTCATTCCTCCTTCCATCCTTTCTACTGAGCATAGATTCATAAAGGATTTGGGCATTGTCGTAAAAGAAACATGCTATGGTACAAAAAAGAGCCAGATAAATAAGGAAGGAAATAGATGGATCTATGTTAAAGCATCAGAAGATAGCTGACAAAAATCATATAAGAGTCTGAGATCAACATTTTCAAAGAGGCAAGGTAGGCTTTGGCAGACAGACAGGACTTATCATCTTCCTAAGAAACACTCCAGAAGAGAAACTGCTTTGTCCACGTATCTGTGACTAATGGAGGCTGTATACTTGGGGTACCTCTGAGCCATTGTGGGCGCCACTCCCCAAATGAAGAGTTCCTGGTGTGGGATTAACTAAGATAGCTCAGGGTTTCCCTTGGGTAGTCACAGTCAGATTCTCTTCATTGCATCAGGATGTGGAGGTGCTTCTTTGATGGGAGTGGTGTGTCCTTCAAATGGCTGCAGAGTTATGCCAAGTTTCCTGAGACATGGAGGGGTTCTTGAAGGCCTTGAGAGCCACTGACATGGCAAATAAAAGATGGCTGACACATACTTAGCCATCAAAAGCCACCGAAGCTCAAGCCAACTCATGTTATCCTCTACCCCTATCACCATTATATCCTAGGCAGGCAGCTCCTTGAACTTGACCAAATGGGAAAACTCGAGGAAGACTAAGTAACTTCTTCCTAGTTTCAGGAGGAATCTGTGTCAACAATGTGCTTTAAACTTGGGTTCTGTTGTGAAAGGGTTTGGTCAGCTGTTTACTCCAAATAAGCCTCCTCCATCCCTCTGAAATTTTCAGCAAGTCCATCTCACATCCAAAGGCCATGAATGAAATGTGGTGGGTGGGAAGTAAGGAAAAAGGCTTAGCTTGGATCCAGCCATGAGAGAACCAAAACATTCTCTGAGATGGGGAGTCAATTCCCAAACTGAATTAACTCAGACTGAATTATAAGTACACAACTTCAAATGTAGGATGTCAAAGCCAAAGGTGACAGTGAGAACCTAAGATATGTAAATGACCAGGGGAGGACACTGGACTGGCTCCAAATTGAAGAGGTTTGCTACGGTCTGAATATTTGCGTTCTTGCAAAATTCATATGTTGAAACCTAATGACCAATGTAATGGTTATCAGTAGATGTGGCCTTTGGGAAGTGATTAGGTAATTGCATGGAGCCCTCATGAATGATGTTAATGTTCTTATAAGAGAGGATCCAGAGAGCCAGCTTGCCCCTCCACCCCGTGAGCACACAGTGAGGTCAGCAGGCCGCAGCACGAGAGAGGGCTTTCACCAGAACCCCCATGCTGGCGCCCTGATCTTGGATTTCCAGCCTCCAGAACTGTGAACCATACATTTCTGTTGTTTATAAGCCACTCAGTCTGTGGTCTTTTGTCATGGCAGCCCAAACGGACTAAGACAAGTTTCCAGCTCAATCTTATTCAGATCTTAAAGGGATGACTACTCCCCGCTGACATCTTAATTACACGCACATTGAAAAGAATATGCAAGGGTCAGAAGTCATTCCAAGAAGGAAAATGATCATCTTTCGGTGGGGGGGTTGGTGGGATGATCAGGAAAGGTTCCAAGTAAAAGCAACTCCAGAGCAAGATGTGGCATGTGGAATGGGAATGTGCGCAGAGAGCAAGAAGGTAAGAAAGTCGTGGTGAGAGGAAGAGGTGTTATGCAGAGGCAAGTCTGTATGAGAGGAAAGAAAGAACGGGTGTGCGCTGGGGCTTTGGGGACAGATGGGGAGGAAATGAGGCTGAAGACACAGGCAGGGTCCAAGCAGGGAGAACCTTGTCTGTCAGTATGAATCTTGGGCTTTGTCCTGCTTCCAGCAATGAGGCATTCATTAAGGAGGCTGAGAGCAACAGCTAGAGTGCAAAAGCAGAGTATAGTCTAGTTTATAGTGACATAGGCCCTAGGCCTCTGGCTAACATTTTGAAGGCCATGATTATTAACATGCTTGTGCATCAGGAGGACTCCTATCAAGCCCCAGCCTGGAAGTAGCTGCTGTCTGTGCATCAGAATCCGTCTTTGCTGAAGAGCTGCATCTCGCTCATGTGGAACAGCTGCAGGTGCCATAGCAGATGCTACCCTGGGGGCCTGCCTCACCGAAGGAAAGCAGTTGAGAGGGGAGCGTGGAGAGTCAACCCTGTGTCATTGACACCCCACATCCTTTACAGCCCCAGAAGGTTCCAACAGCTCCTTTGGAAGATCATCCCATGTCCAAACAGTTACAAAGTGACAGAGGACACAGATGGGCTCTTTGAAACATACACATGCTGCCTTTTTAAAAAGTTAAGTTTAATGGACGTGGTGGAACAAAGAAGCGGAAGAAAGAAAAACCCTGCTGCTATTGGAGCCATGGTCAATTTCTCCAACATGTGCATAGCCCAGCAGGCAGGGCGGTATTGCTATCGTTTCTGGAACATACCCTGCAAGTGCATCCCGGCTCCAGCCGCTGTCTGTGCTGATGGGAAGAAAGCCGCGCTTCCCCCCAAAACCACTTCAAAGGCTGGGAGCAGAAGAAACCCACCCCCCCACCCCCCAGGAAGGATAGCAGCTTGTGTGCACATGCTCAGGCCGTGGGGGGCGGGGGATGCGGCGGTCATAATCAGAGATGTTTCTGCTAGACAAGATGATTAAATGCTAAATCTCTCATCTCCATGGCATCTGCTTTTCAGCAGCTGGGCCAGGAGGCCCAAACTACTAGCCCCACTGATTCCTCTCTACAAGATGGTCCATGTAAAGTTAACTCTGTGGGACTTGCCAGAAATGGCCTGGTGGCCTTACCTGGCCCAGACCAACCCCAAACACCAACATCTGCTAATTATGGTATACTGATTCCATGCCAGGTTTTTTGTTGTTTTTTTGTTTTTTTCTTCTCTTTATATTTTTAGAAGGCAGTGTCACTGGCCCTCACATATGGGATCCGAACTGGGGCCGCTAGCATCCCAAGCCAGCTCCCAACCACCGCGCCACTCGGCCGGCCCTCCATGCCAGGTTTGAAAGGGTTGCACATGACTTTATTTAATCCACATAGCACTGTGAGACGGGACTACTCCATTTCACCAATAAGGAAACACAGGCTCACAGAGATTAAATCATTTGCCCAGGTAACACAGTAAGTGGTAAAAATGGGTTTTCACTAGGTTTCACTGCAAAGCTGCACTCGTAGCTGCTATGCTTCTCTGCCTCCTGCAGGTAGAATGAACCTAAATATCTGGGGGTCACCAGGGATGCAAAGAACAATAATGGTGGTCCAAGGCAGAAATTCACGGAACGCCTTCATCCCTGTGTCAGCTCCTGCCATTAGCCCATTCTCCGCATCCAGGTTCAGGGCTGAGGCTCTCCACCCTGCTCAGGACCCCTGGTGCCCGTCACGGGGCTCGGCTCTGGCAGGCTCGTTCAATCAGTGTTTGCACTGGAAGGGACCTGTCTCCAGAGCTCTGGGAGATGTGTCCTTCTCAGCCAGAAGGAATATGGCTATTCCTTGTGGCAACCAAACTTACTGCTACACTTAGTGGTGCCTGATCAGCTAAAGGGCTCATCAGGACTGTGCACCAGACTGGGGGAAGGGATGTCGGGGGTAAGTGAAGGCAAGGGGTATTAGGCAAATAATGAAACAAAGGACATCCCTTTATTGGTGTCATCGGAGACCAAATGCATCCGAAAGAAACTCTGGGTGAGGGACATGGCCCTGAAGGAAAGGCAGAGCCTGCTTTGGGTTAGCTTGAAGCTCTCCCTGCCCAGCAGACTCTCGGGCAAGGGCAGACACGCCCTCATCCTTCATTTCTCCTTCTCTTCCCATTGGGTCCTGCCCACTGCACCCTTCCATCACCCTCAAGAGATAACAAACCATGCACAGGATGGGCATGTGTTCCCAATTAGGTATCTTCCCAGCTAGCTCCTGTTCCATCTCCCAGAATTAGGCACATCGTGCAAGCAACAGTCGAGTTCGTGTTTTCTCCGCGCTCACCCATCCCTCTCCCTTTCCTGTGTGTGGACATTTGCATGACACTCAGAAAACCAAAGGAAACCCAGTTTGCCAGGGCAGTGGGTGTCTATTCTGACTTGATCCTCATGTTCTGTTAGGGAAAGCAGTCACCAGCATGGTGCTATGGGCTGCATGTTTGTGTCCCCCCACCCCCAATTCCAATGTTGGAATCCTAGTCCCCAATGGGATGGTGTCTGGAGCTGGGGCCTTTGGGAGGTGATTAGGTCATAAAGGTGGAGCCCTCGCGATGGTATGAGTGTCTTATAAGAAGAGATGTGAGAGAACTTGCTTCCTCTCTCTCTGCTCTCTACCATGTGAGGACACAGCAAGAAGACGACTACCTGGACACCTGGAAGATGGACTTCATTGGAACCTAATTGTGCTGGCACCCTGATCTCAGATTTCCCAGCTTCCAGAACAATGAAAAATAAATGTCTGTTAAGTCACTTAGTCTGTGGGGTTCGTTATATTAATAGCAAACTGACTAAGACACATGGCTAAGAAAAGCAGTGAAGAATGTAGGTTCCCGCCTGACCCCTAGAACCAAGTCTGGGTAATATGCTGACTTGTTCTACAGAAAAGCAACTAACTGCCCTGTGGCTTCTGCCCTCACCCGCTGCCAGGCAGTGTCTGACTTGGATCTCCCCATGTGCAAGCTTTTTAGAAAAGGCAAGTCTTTTTAGAAAAGTCACCTAGAACCTAACAGAGTAGGGGCGGCAAACAGACATTCAGTGTGTATTTGTTACACGAACACCGATAGAAATGAAGTGTGGGTATCTCTTTAGCTTTAAGTGAGAATTCAAGGAAAAATAAACAGCAGCCATAATGAGAAGATTGTAATTCTGTTAGGATGCTACAAAGGCAATGTGAATCAAAAGGCTAGGAGCAATGGCTGAAATGTAAGATTCAAACAGCAGCCTCAACAACCACAAAACCACCAGAATTCAACAAGGAGGGGGGCAGAAGTGTACAAAGTCAGGAAAGTACGGGTACTGGGGTTCCATCACCTGGGCTCAAATCCTGGGTTTTCTACTTGCTGTGTGACCTTGCATAACTTACCAAACTTCTCAAATTTTAGTTTCCTCACCTGTAAAATGGGGATAATAACATGACCAATGCAAGAAGACAGATGTGTGGATTAAATAAGACAATGCATTCAAACTGGTGCATAATAAGTCTTCAAAGAATGTTAGCTGTTGATACCATTAAAATAACAGTAGGTACAACAATGTAGCTGGCATTTCTCACACCCTGGAATGGGTCCTCGCAGCGGCTGCCAAACTTGGGAGTTAAGAAAACTACGTAGTTAAGAGAACTACAATACTAGCAAACCTAATTTTTATTTCAGGGAACTAAGGTGGTCTCGCCATGGTACACAGAGAGAGCATCCAGAAACAATGAGACAGCTGCCTTATTATTTTGTCTCCTCTGGCCAATTGGAGTCATGCTTCAGGTCATTGTAACTCACAAGAAAGCCAATCCCACATTAGTAATTTTAACAACAAAAAACACAACACACATAAATGAGATGCAGGTGAGGTGGGATCAGGATCAAGACAGAGCAGGGAGCCAAACTCATCATAAAACCACTACCAAAACCACCTAGACACTCCCCTCTCCCTAAATCAGAATGGGTTCTGATAACCAAGCAAGCAAAGGCAAAATCAGTGAAACGCAGAAACATTTGCACCTCAAGCTCACTTGCTTATACTCTGTCCACCCCTCCCTCCTTCCCTCACTCTTACTCTCGCTCTCACTCTCTCTTCAACAACCTCACACTCACTCTTAAAACTTTCCAACACTGGGTCATTGGCCCAAGCATGTTTGGTTTTCTCAAACTGCAAACATGAAATGGGGAGAGGGACTGAAAGGAAATGCAGCCAGAGCAAAGGAACAATGGGTTGGGTTGAAACCATGCTTTGCAGGGCACAGAGGAAGTCTAACCTAGAGATCTTTTTCTGACCCAGAGTGAAGCGGATGATTTTGCTTTGAGATGAGTCCTTGGATGATGCACTGTATTATAGGAAAGAAAAAAGTGGAAGAGATGAGTGAGGGGAGAGAAGATACGTTAGACACACAAATCAACAACAGGAGTCTTATGACCATGGGACTGTCCCCGGTTTTCCCTCTGTCCAGTTTTCCCACAATATGCAGCTTTTTTTCTAGGTCTAACTTTCCTGATTTGATAAATTTCCAATGTGAAGAAAGTGCTATCAAGATTACCTAAAAACTTGTGGTTTTCTTTTTAAACACAAAATATCTTTTTTGCTACCAGTTACTATAAGGCCTTCTTCCCCTGCAGCAAGGGGTCTCTGCCAAGTTTACACCTTTCAAAGTATTTAGATGCTTCTATTCCACATCCTACCAGGGTGCTTTTCATATGAACGCCCTGAATGTCCCATAAAGTTGACCAAAACAAAAGGTATAGATGTTTGCCAGTTAAATTTCTTTACCGCCTTATGAAAAATGGAAATATTTATCTTCTTGAAGCCATACAACCGATACCATGTTCAAAAAAGGATCTGAGATGACAAATAAAATGTTGGTGTCACTAGACTTGGGAAGCGAAAGAAGAGGCAGAAGAGAATGGAGAAAAAACAAAATTTGTTTTCCCCTAAACAGCTGAATATTGATAATATGTAAGGTAGACACAGATGGGGAGGGAAGCAAGTCCAGGGGATTATGCTCCTCTCCTGGACTCTAGACTGGTGAAGAATTTCATGAGGAGACATGTGGGTCAAGTTCTTAGCCCTCAAGTTCATTAATGAGAAGGGCTGAAGTAGGAGGTAGAAGTGAGTCTCCACTTGGCCACCTTGGGAGAGTCACTCTGCTTCCTTCATGCCAATAACTCAAATGTCCTTGGCCAGCTTCCACTACTATATTCACAAACACCACGGGAAAGTGGCCAGGTGTTAGCATTTGCTATCCCCAGACGTACAGTATTTAGGCATGTTCCTAGCTGGCAGAGTTCTAACAGAACCACAACAAACCTGGCATTTGGGGCTTGCACCAGCTTTGATGCCCAAGGATCAACATCACAGCCTGGGGACACTAATACCATTGAACCGAGCCAGTGAGGCAACTCTACTAGTCTTCAATGGATAGCCAGAGTACCAGCATGGGCTATCGGAGCCCTAGAGCTTGAAAATAAAGTTATCCTCTGGGAAGTAAAATGAGAAAACATCCGTATATCACGGAGGAAGCCAGTCATCTGCAGAAGTAGCCTGTTCTGGGCAAGAGAAAGGACGAGTGAGGGCAGAGGGCACCTCCAAAGACCAGCCTGTGTCACCCCTTTGCAGGGTCAGGGGCCATGATGGCAGGGACCACTCTGGAATAAATGAATATAAAAACCGGGCTTCAGTGAGTTTGGCTCTTCCTCAGATAAAGCATTTATTAATAGTCGGGTGTTTTTTTCTTACTGGGAGATGGCTGTCCTGATTGGAACATCGGGTTCTTTTAAGAAAACAAACACCTATCATGGAAATCAATGCCTCCGGCTGGCAGACAAGCCCAGTGTTTCTCAACACACATGCCTCGGAACCCTAAGCAGTGAGGGGTTCTGTGGCCAAGTCTGAGGAATGCTTTCTATGCCCCGCTTCGGATTCACAGGACACATGTGTTCCTCTCCCCAGCTTCCTCAAATCAATAAAAACCACCATTTACCTAACTGCTCAAGCCAGAAATCCAGGCTTTACCTAGGATTCCTCTCCCTCACTCCAGGTAGTCGATCTAGTCACAGTCCTGTTAACTGATCCTCCCAAATGCCCCGAATTGGTCTCTTTCCATATCTGCTCCATCCCCTCGATCCCAACCACTACCATCCAGAGGAGGACCATGGAAGCCTCTTTTTTTTGTTGTTGTTGTTTTTTTTTGTTTTTGAGGGCAGTGTCACTGACCCTCATATGTGGGACCTGAACCGGGGCCGCTGGCTTCCCAAGCCAGTGCTTAATCACCGCGCCACTCGGCCGGCCCCCATGGAAGCCTCTTAACTGGGTCCCTTCTCTCTAGTCTTGCTCCTCCAGTCTTATTCTTCAGAAAGAAACAAAGGTGACTTTAATAAAACAAAAACAAAAGCTGTAAATCAAATCAAGTCTCTCTCCTGCTCAGGACTCTCTGATGGCTTCCTGCCACCTTTACAATGAAATGCAAACTCTCTGCCCCGCGTAGCCAGCACTCTGTGCTCTGGTCTCCGGGCCACAGCCCTGCTCAAGTCCAGGGCCACCAGTCACACTGTTCTCCGTGTAAATGGTGCCAGCCCTCTCTGCTTATAGGTCACTTTTTCACTTCCCACTTTCCCTCACCCGTTCAGCTCCAGCCACACTAGCCTCCTGTCTGCTCCTCTAACCTGCCAAGCTTCTGTCACAGGGCCTGGGTTCCAGCTTTTCCCTCTGCCTGATGTATTCCACACCGGAGCGCTGCATGGCTCACTCTGTGGCATTCATAACTCCACTCCAGTGTCAAGTCCTCAGAGAGATCCTCCTGTCAACCCAACCTAAGTTATCGACCCACTCCCTCTGAATCCCATGGTCTTATAACATCACTATCTGCTATTTCTCCACCCTGTTTATTTGCTTGCTTCTTCCAGTAGAATGTAGAAAGTAGGCACCCCGGCTATCTCATTCACCCTGGCCCTTCAAGTGCCTGGCACACAGAAGGCATTCACCACTAACTCAATACATGAATGTGTATTGGCAGATTCAAGGATCTGAGAAGAACGTCAATAATGGTTATAACAACTTAACCCAGATTATTTCCCTATTTCCCCTCCCCGGTAGGACCCTTCCCCTGGCCAGTTGCCATCTGGGGAATAAGCACTCTGTGGAATCAGTGTGCGAAATGGTGTCCTGATCACTCAGCCATCCAGGTCCGTCAGGGACCTCTGATCAGAGAGTGGCTCCCACTCCAGGGGCTGGTTCTTCAGGGCAAGAGGCTGGCTGCCTGGTTATCTATTCCTCATTGTTAGTCCTCGGGTCTCTGCTAGCCCACACATTTCCATAATGTGAACTGGATACAATTAGATAATTCATTAGAGGATCTGATTTACATCACATCCATCACTGCTGGTTTTAACAGCATCACAATTGGGAAACAGCACTTCTCATGGGAAAGAAAAATGGTAATGTCTCTAGGGCACCTGCTTTGTTTGCACCACTTTGCAGTGGTTCCGCTACAACGGGCCACTTAGGGTGTGAAGGTGCGTGAGAAGCCCTATGATTATGAATGCTGGCGCTTTGGGGGACTGGAAAGAAAAGGCCATTACTTTTTAGCACATATTAAATGAAATCAAGCAATCCATTTGATTAGAGACATTGAGGTTTGACAGCTAAAGGTTTACAGCTTAAAACACAACAATTATTAGGGACTTTTCTCCATAACTTTACTATGAGTCAGAAACTTTGTAGTTCCCGTCCCCTTCCTTTTTCCTCTGCTATTAAAACACATGTGTTACAAGGTGATCTTTTGCAGAGCTGTTTGGGAGTGCAATTATTCCCATTGTAACAGTAGGCGGTAACTACGGCCACTCGGCTTGCACATCATTCTACGGTGAGTCCCACTGGCAAGCATTCAGCCCCCTGAGAACACCAACAAAATCCAGGACCTAATCGTGCAACGCAGAGGACCACAGCTGACACAGCTACACAGCTACCATCACTCTGAGGCCAACAAAACCCTGTTACCTGTAATGGTAACTGCTCATCAGGGGACGCTGGCGCTCTCAGGGAAAGTGGTTGAAGACCCCTTGCCATCTCACTTGGTTGTTCTTGACATGTCTTTTCCAGCAAAGCAGAGCTATCTGCTGGAGGACAACTTGCCTCCAGTAGGTCAAATTACTCCCACATGCAATGCTGAGCACCCTGCTTGTAGGCAAACATACCAAAGGAGCTTAGAGTCTAAGTTAGGGGCTGTTTACTGCATCCGAGAGGGTTAAGGCAGGAGCAGCGAATTAGCTTTGGCTGCTGGGGATTCTGATATAAAAAAATACACATCACCACCACACACAGGAGGAGGCCTCCATTTCAAGGTCATGCTAACCCCTCACGAACTTCCAGTGGTTCTCAACACTGTGACATTGAGAATGAGAAACACAGCGTGCAGGGGGACCCCTGAAAACACAGAATTCTTATCAAGTTGGCGAGGAGCCCCCACCTGGACTGCATTTCAGCTTGTGCTTTTGACTGCTGATGTGATGCTGGCTGGTGAGGCTGGCACGGGGCTTGGGGAGTGGCTGGCACCTGTTGCTGAGGAGTGCCAGCCTGGGACTGGAAAGGGGCCCCGGCCGCCTGGGACACGGCAGGCGGCAGTGGTGAGGAGAGGTGCTGCTTCTGGGGCTGCTGCTGCTGCTGCTTGTACCGGGAGAGGCTGAAGAAGAGGCCTAGAATGGCCTTGAGGTTTCCATTCCTGATTTCTGCAAGACAGCAAAGAGAGTCTGGTTAGAGGAGGCATTCTTTCCCGCTCCATTTCACTGGGCTGTTTCAGCCCTCTCAGGAGCTGAGTTCCTCCAGGATATGACAGGTTTCCCGAACACTTATGTAATTGGTATCACAGTCAATTAAAATCAGGCCTAAACCACAAAGAAATTAGCTTATTCTCCCCACTGGGATTAGAGTGGATACACGAGGCAAGTTGCAACTGGATGTCTGGAGAGTGCCAGGAGGAAATTCTCAGTCAAGACACAACCAAAAATGTAAGAGTCAGAGCAAGATGGTGCTTGCTCCAGGGGCAGGGCCAATGATCCGGGGACAGCAGAGGTCCCCAGTGCCAAGGGAAAGTCGCTGGTCTTCCGGGGCTCTGCCAAGTCTGTGTTCTACACTTCAAGCCACCGGGAGTGTGCCAAGTGGCTGGCCACAGTCCCTGCATGCTGTACCCAGTCATCCCTTCCTCAAATACAAGCCTCTGTGTCTCTCTTGTCCACTCAGTAAATAATTTTACTTGGGGGTGGGTGTGGGGTTAGGCTACAGGACTTGCTTCCATAAAGAATTCAGGCAAAATCTTTCCTAAATTAAAAGAAATTAGAACAGAGTGGAGATAAGAATGTTTTTATTCCAGATGGAATTTTTCAGATGCTAAAATGCAAGTTTCAAGGCATGCGTCAAGAGCCGCAGAGAAGGAATAAGGTATTTTTCCACAGGCAGAGGCTGTGGATGCAGGGGTGTTTGCTCCTTGGGCGATTCCTTCATGTATGCAGTTCTTTTAAACACCAGGTACTGACGGCCAGGGTCTAAGCTGATCCTGAGGGTGAAGTAATAGGGCCACCCAGCATGAGGGACACAAAAGGAGGAAACTTGGGGGTCCCTCTGCTTTGCTCAGACCCTAAACTGAGGGAGGGGTGAGAAGAAGGGAAGCCTCACTGATGTAGGTAATGCATCCCACCAGGTTAGCCTCAGGCTGGGGAAGAGGCTGCTGATAAAGGAACAAGTGCTTCCTCCACAGACCAGCTGAGGGGCAGCAGGTATGAATCGGGTCCTTTCAGACACAGGCCTCCTTCCCTGCAAGCCTGCCAGCGCCCTGGGGGTGAGCTACGGATTAGGCAGAGCTGAATTACTTCCTGTTGGAGCACTGCCTTCACCAAGCTCGGAAGAAACTGACAATACAAGCTGCTAGAATCCAGCCTGCACTCTACTTTGAGAGCTAGCAGGTTCGGACTGTGGAACAAAAGTGACTGGAGCACAGCTTTGGGGAAACCTAAGCCATGAGTTCCAGTCTGTTCGCCACCACTTATTAGCTGTGCAACCCTGGGCAGGTCACTTAATCCCTTTGCACCTCAATGGCAATATTGACACAGCTTGCCTCTTCACACAAGGTTGTTTTGCAGATGAAACGGGAGCACCTATGTGAAAGAAACAACACAAATAGACCTTCACTGGTCTGGTTACTATGGGACAACTGTAGCCCCATAATCCTGTATGAGAGCCCATCTAGCTCCAGCCTCATGGTGGCCTTATAATTTATCATGAAACCATAATCAGAGTACTTTTGAAAGTGAAGGTGGGGGGTGGGACTTTAAATTACACCTGGATGACAGGTGTAAGCCAAGACTGACCTGGACAGATCAGGATGCTTATAAACCAGTGTTCAATGCAGGGAGCAGAGAAAGTTCCAAGGAAGTGGCCAACCCTCGCCCCCCCCCCCCGTTTCCCCCCAGTTTCTTTGGACAGTTCAAGTTTAACCCTTCCACTCTGCTGCCTTCCCTGTCCTCGGGAAGTCAAAGGAGAAGCACACACTGGTAGCTGATTCTGCTTCTGCTCCAAATGTCCTTTCAAGTGCATCAGTGTCACAGAACGTGAGGCTTGGACAGAATGATTTTACTCATGGTAAAAACTGAGGGTGAAGTGACATACCCGTGGTCACCAGCTAGACAGTGACAGCAGTTAGGGGCAGATTCAAGATGAGACCACCAAAAGCTGTCATGCAGTTTAGGACCTATTAAAGACCTTGGGAAAACAGATAATTTCCCCAAATGGAATTCACTGGAAGGAGAAAGTAGTGCTAACTATGGGGACAGATGAAAGCCATGTAAGATTTTTAGTGCCTTTTATGATTGTCAGGTTATATACACCTTATTTATAATAACGAGAGCTACTACTGATTAGTATGTATGCGGTTAAGCTCTTTACATGCACGACCTCATTCAGTCCCTACAACCTGGGAAGTATTATTATCCCTCTCTTAAGGGGAAGCAGAGGCTCAGAAAGGTTTTATGACCTCCTAAGGTAATAAATGCTGGAGCTGGGATTGGAATCTAGGTTTTTCTGGCTCAAAGCCTGGTCTCCTCACACTGTGTAACTTGGCTTTCTTGGATACTCATCATGTGTGGTGAAAAGCACACCAGATGATGTTTTATTAAGCTAGCTAATGGTCATATAAGTCTTCTTTATTCTTCTACAAGTATTCTTTCGTTATGGAATGTGTCAAACATCCCATAATACACTTTTCTTAAACCATGCAAGAAAATCAAAGAAGGGAGGAAACCAACAAATCAGCATACCCAGGGGCTCAGAGGTTGTCCACTGTAAAAAGCTGGCATGTCCACATCCCCACTCTCACAACCTAGCAGCCCAACTCGAGGTAGACCGGGAGGCGGCTTTGTCACACTCTACCTGTTGTGGTGGTTAACTCTTTTACTGTTCATAACGGTCCGTTGCATTATTCCCTAAAACACCTTTTTATTTGTCAAAGAACACAGTGCTCCTAAAAACACACTTTTGTAGGAGGCAACATTTTTTTATAATAAAGATCAGTGAGTTTTGGAGCCAGAAGGACCTGGGTTTGAACCTCTCTAGTCCCTTCCTTCCAGACTTTGAGTTTGCACAAGATTCGCCTTCGCTGAGTCTCAGTTTTTGTCTTTAAAATGGGCAGTTGTATGCTGCACCTTTCCCACAGGGTTCTGATGAGAATTAAGTGAAGATTAAATGAGACAATGAGTGCAAAGCAACTAGCACACGGCCTGACTCGGTACTTCCCCTTTTTGGTTCAGAAAATAGTGTCTCTCTATCCACAGCCTCCTAACAGGGCCTTTCCCCGAAACAAAGCGGGAGAAGCTGTCCATTATTCCTGCACATCCCCTCTCGGCCACAGTGCAAGTGTCAAGGAGGAAATGAATCACGAATAGTCTCATATTAGAGAAAACTCATTGGTGACCTCCTGGGGTTTTTGTTGTTGTTGTTGTTTGTTTTTAAACAGTTTGATTGAGGTACAATTACCATCCATAAAATTATGTGTACAATGATTTTGGTAGCGTTAGGAAGAGTCCTCACGTTCACACATAGCCAATTCCCAAACCGTTCCTCAGGCAGCCTCTACTCTGCTCTGTTTCCCAGATTTGCCTATTTGGGACATGGCATATCAATGGAGTCATGCGGTGCCTAGTCTTTTGCATTTGGCATCCTTCATTTAGCATAATGTGTTTATGCTCATGTCAGAGCATTTATCATTAGTGTGTTTCTTTACATTGCTGAATATTACCCCACTTTATGGATGTACCCCATTCTGTTTATCCATTCACCAGTTGGTGAACATTTGGAAGGTTTTGTGTTTTTTTTTTTTTTTTTCAAAACACAAAACTCAAGAGGGGCGAATGCTCTTGAAAGCCACACAGTTTATGATATGGGTGGTCTACAACAGACGGTCTCCAAAATAGCTAGAATTGTGTTCTTTCCATATTTCTGAATGTCATTTCATGAGGCCTGGAAGCAGGCTCCACAGGCAGTTGAAAAACAAAATGTTATTTTGCCAGCCCACAAAAATGTTCCCCTCATGACATTTCCCAAGGCTTTGGAAAAAGTACTGGTTTGTATCTGATCAATTGCCCTTATCCTCCTGATGCCTAGAGAAGGAAACAAATGTTGACCTAGAGTGAACTGACTTGTCCAAGGCGACACTGGCTAGCTGATGTCTAAACCAACGTGGGAACCTGCTCTCCTTTCTCTTCCTGTGGCTGCCCCATGTAAACTGAAGAACACACTACACAGCCACAGTTTTCAAGAGAATTCCGTACTGCCTTGACTCTTCATTTCTTTGGGTTCTGATTGATCTCTTTCTTCCCATTGGCTGGTGCTACTCTGCATAGATGCTGTAGGGAAAGTCAAGCATAAAGGTAGAATACACAGGAGAGTTATTTTCTTTCAGTAGAGAAACCTCAGGCCTGGTTTCCAAAGGCATGAGCATTGGAATACTCTAATAAAGAACTTGTTTTGTGGGAGGAAGGGATTTGGAGCCAAAGGAAGGGCTGCCTCAGACTGCAGAATTGCAGGATTCCTATTCAATAGCCTTAAGCCATGGTGACTCGCCCCACTGAGTCAGGACGATGGATTCTGTGGCATTATTCCTCCAGATGGGCCGTCTACACGAACCTACATTCACCACATAGCTTCCCACCCTACTTGTGCAGCCTTTCTATGTACTGCTCACCAAGCCTGTCAATGACTCTACCCACGGGGGAAGTGGCTGAACGGGTGGGAGCAGAGCCTACAGGACCCCTTCTGGTGTGGGGCAGAAATGGTCCCACTTGCACTGCTAAAGGCAGGTGACATGGGTGGGAGGAAATGGAAATGACCCACGTGCTGCTTTTACCCTTAATGTCCAGAAAAGCCTCGTGCTTTCTGGCTCAGGATGAAAGGAGAAACAAGCTCAGCATCTCCGTCTCTGGACATCAGAGCAGCAAACGCAGGTCTGAGCTCATCAAGTCAGGCTACTGATTTCCCTTCACAAGCAGACACTCCTTTCTGGAGGCACCTGGTAGAATCCTCCTGCCTCCGTTCCTCCAATCTGCAAGGTTGATAAAGAAGCAGTCCTTTGCTCTCACCCTATTCCCTATGCTCTTTGTGTCTAGATTTCCCTTCCCTTCCTTTGGGTCTGATGACAGAACCCAGGTATGAAAACACTGCCTCTGTGAAACCCCCATGACTGCCCCAGGCAAAGCTGATCACTGCCTTTGTTAGGGCAGCACTGGGTCCTGCACAGACCATGAGCACAGCTCTCAGGTTTGAATCAAGACTAGCTTCGTATGACCAACTTGACTCTCTGTGCACCCCAGTGCCTAGCACAATGCCTGGCATATAGGATGTGCCCAGCAAACATTTGTGAACCTGCCATACACCTGGACCTCGGCTTCTCTAGTACAGGAAGATGGGCTCAGGGCCAGGTGGCACAAACCCCAGGTGTTCTCAAAACTCCCAGAGATAAAGGCCATCCTTCCTCCCAGGGACAGGATTACAGATGGTCAGAACAGGTGGCATGTGAGTCAGGGAGGGGTAGAAGGGGTCTTGAAAATCACCCAGGGCAGGGTGAGATCCAAGCTCACAGGACCCTGGCAAGTCTCCAAGTGCAAACGCATGGGTCCAACCTTTGGGAACCTGAGGGGATGAAGAGGCTCAGTCCAGGGGACACGGCCCAAACCAGAGGCACTCCACAGGACTCACCTGGGTCTGCAGCTTCTGCCCACAGGCACCTGCTGCCTGTGCCTGGGAACAAAGGCTCTCTAACAGACAGGTCGGGGCAGGACCTGAGCTGCCGAAACGCTTCAAGGACAGGTGCATACACCCTCCTGGGTTCAAAACCAGCTTTAGTCACTGGGAAAGGGTGGAGATGTACCCAAGGGGCTTTCCAATCCCTGATGTTTAATTTTTCATCAGAGGAGGAGCCTCAGGGCACTCCATCATCTTCAAAAGGAAAACAAAAAGCATTAAGACTACATTATTTCTTTAAACACTATAATGCTTTTCTAGTGCTTATGCAGGTGGTTAGAAGTGTGGGTAGCGGTGAGTAGAAAACACCAGCCCATGACCCAGCAGACGTGAGTAGCCCCTGCTGACCTGTGGGCCTCCTTTTCTCCATGTGTAACTTAATCTCTTTTGGCCTTAGTTTCCTCATCTGTATGATGGGGATAATATGGATACTGATCTCATCAAGTTGCCGGGAGGAGTAAATAAGACATACTGTAAAATGTGCACGGCACTTAGCTCCGTGACTCATACACGATGAGTTCTCAATAAATGGTCTCCATTCCTATAATTTAACAGCATGTCAAGTGAGATTCCCATAATCTTGAAATTGTGAATATGGCCCATTTGAGGATAAAAGGCTCAAAATACCCTTGCTTTATAAGTTCAAGGAGTGGACAACTGCTGGGCCTGGTCATCATCCCGTAAGACTGTACCAGTTCAGAATCAGTCTTACCACCAAACACCATCATCATCATCCGTCATTCCCCACCCCGCCAAAATCCATACAATAAGATCTAGATGAGAGAATGTCATTGAGGGTGGGGGAAGGTATTAGTGTTTGATGATCACAGAGACAAGCTATTTCCTCCATCACCAAAGAGAAAGAAGGTGGGTGGGGTCCCTGCACTCCTTGAAATAAAAGGCAAGGAGGCTCTCAGACAATCATTCCAAGTGGGGGTCCTGGCGTTACAGCCCCCAGATGGACACCTGCTTAGCAGAGACTTGGCCTCTTGGCCACGTGGGAGGAAAAAAACTGCAGAGATATTGTATAGTGGGGGACTTCCAGGCGACAAGAGGCCTGTTCTACCGACCGCAAGTGGAAGATGGAGCCCACACATCCTGCTGGTTCTACCGTGGGGAACGGAGGGCTCATGAGACTGAGGCCTATGTCCTCACCAGGACCACCTCGGTGTGGGGCTGGGGTCAGGGGGATGGAACATGAGTGCTCCCAGTTGGGAGTGAGCTGAAGAACCGGGCACCTCTCACAGGAGACTAACTACCAAGGCCCTGGGAGCAGCATGGGAGGGAGTTCCTGGTCAGCAGGGCATGCAGAGGCTCCCACCGGGGGACAGTGGCAATGACCCAAGACGGGACAGCAACGTCACAATCAGCCACATTCTGCTTCCTCTGTGATGCCTCAGTCTGGGAGGCTCAGGCACAGAAACAAGGGAAGGGACAGGAAGTCACGTTCTCATGTCCTCATCCACCCAAAGGCACCTGCCCTGGGAGATATGGGGGGAAAGAGCTTTGAGTAGAGTTTGAGACTCAAGTTTAAAAATGAACAAGACTGGGCCGGCTGAATGGGGCGGTGGTTAAGCGCTGGCTTGGGAAGCCAGCGGCCCCGGTTCGGTCCCACATAGGAGGGCCGGTGACACTGCCCTCAGAAAAACAAAACCAAAAAAAAACCCCAAACAAATAAAAATGAATAAGACTGAGTCACAAGTACTGGCATAAAACTGTTCTAATAATGAGTGTGACTTAAAAGTTACAGATTCTGGCCACCATTGAGTCTTGACCCAGCGGGCAAGATGGAGGGGGCAACACTGCGCAGCTGGGAGCAGTTACTGAAATACCATAAATCCACTTCATAGTTACGCCACAACGATTGATACCTCAACACACTCGTTACAAGTATGTTCTTCTATGAGCAGAGACTCACAGGGCCACATCCCATTGAGAAGGGTCTGGGGAATGGGGGATGAGTGTCTCTCCATTATATGCCCTCACGGGCTGCACAACAATTTTTTGCAGCTAACAAAGAGTTCTCAGTCTTTTCTGATTTCTTCCACCTATACGTGGCATGTCTATATTTTATCCATCTGCTATCCCAAAACACACTGTGAAGGTGACTCTGAAATCACACAGACGTGGGTTCAAATCCTGACTCTGCCACCCACTAGCTACAGGCTTTGGGGAATGTCACTCATAACCTCTCTAAATCAATGTTTCTTCATTTGTAAACTCAGCCTATCATAAATTCCAACTTCAGCTGTGAGAGCTGGTGCTGATGCACGTAAAAGCCTTTTAAAAGTGCAGCTGGTACTGATTCATTCAACAAATATTTATTGAGTAGATTCTCTATGCCTTAAGGTACAGAGAGGATGAGGCAGGTAGGGGTGAGAGGTGGGGGGCTGGAGATAACCAAGGCAGAAAGCAGGGCAATGGATAGATAGGTGGCAGAGTGGCCAGGGGTCATCCTCAGGCTACATGGGATGAAGCTGGCCTACAGAGTCCACATCCCATTCACCCCTCTGTGCTGAGCAAGACTCTGTAAAAGTCGCTGCTGATGCTCTGCCAAGGGGCCCAGACCTGAGTCCCATCACTCCCAGAAACTAGGAGCACATGCCTGCCACCTACAGGCCAGCACAAGAACTCTGCACCAGGAGGAAGCAATGTGTTCCTGGAATTGGGAATTTGCATCTCCCTACCTATCCAAGGAAACACCATCACCCCATGTCCCAGCAATGTACATGCCACATGTCATTTCTCCCTGATCACATCCCCATGGAGGAGGGCTCACACCCCAAGACAAAGGAACCCACGAAGGATCCCACCTCACAGAGCTCTGATTATGACCCACCACCCAAGAGCTGCTTCAGAGACGTCTGGAAGCAGTGTGACCACGCCTGACCTGGGACAGGCCCAGCACATTCAAGTTCCCACTCGGAGAATTCCAACTGTCACCCTCTGACACACGACACACCCACGAGGCCCCAGCAGTGGCCACCCACCCCGCAGCTCAGAAACACAGCCAGGAAAAGCAAGCTTTCACTGCATTGCACAGAACAGAGGCAAGGAAAGGGCCCGAATGCAATCCATCACATTTGCAAACTTACCTGCTCCATTGGGCTGCTTCCTTCCTCACTGCTCCCCCTCCTCCCTGCCCTGACCACCGACTCGGTGTTAATAGGCATTGTTTCAAAAACGCAATCTTGCCAGGGAAAGGTGGTGTCATCTAAAGCCCAAACTGCTTTACCTGCTCTGGGAAAAGTGGAGGCAGGTGCAGCCTAATGAGTTTGGGAGCATGCCGGGTCCTACAGCAGCTTTGGAGTTGGCAGATGCTTGTGTTTACAAATAGGAGAGCGCGCATGAGTTTCCAGAGCAAGGTGTTGCCTGAAGAGGCTGAGGATTCGGACCAGCCATCTCCAGACCAACACCTAATTGAATAGAAAACCACCAGCCAACACTAATGTGCTAATTAGCCATGAAATTTGAGTTAATTAAAAACTAATCAGGATGTCAAAATGTAGCATCTCATTAATAAATCAAGTGCTTTTATTTTTATTTTTTTAAGCTAAGAGAAGTACTGCTTCCTCTAATAAAAAGGAACTGATAAGGATTAGGCATTTCTCCCTGGGAACTGTACAGTTTAAATATGTTTTGTGGTTAAGCGTTCTCTCTCCCACAGATAAGGCCTGGCTTGATCATTAACTGAATTGCTAGTCGGGTGAATAAAATCAGCATTGTTTGATGAAGCCCTTCTGAAAGAGAAGCGGCTATGTCCTCACAATTCCCTCAGTGTCCTGCAGACACGGCCAGCATGGTTGAAGATGTGTTCTGGGAGCGGTTCTTTAGGTTGTCAAGAAGTTGGCATCTTCGAGTCTAGACAAGCACTGAGCTATATCAAAACCAGAAGGAGAAAACGAGAAGAGCCCACCAGCAACTCTTGGTTTAATCGCATTCATGTCATCAATAAGTAACAGGTGGGCATTTCTAATGATGAAAAGGCAGCTGCATGACAAGTGCTGACTTACCTTCTGCAGACAGCCCCTGGATGTTTATTCCCTTGGCTGCCAGGAAATTCAAGCAGGCATCTATGTTTTCAATCTAGGAGGAAAGAAACAACAATATACACTCAATACATGTTCAACCTCCTCCAGAGCCATCCCTTATTAGAAACAAAGTGCTATGTCAGAGAGAGGGGGCTCCTTGTGTACTCGCGAAGGTTCTTGACAAGGGAAAAACAGACGGACATGAAAACACCGGATGGACGGATGGGTGCAGGTCAAGACTCTTGCTCCTTTGTCTGTACTTGCACAGGAAAAGGTTACCTAATATCCCAACCACACAGAGCCAAAAGTCGAGGCCTTGGATTGCTCACGACTGCCAAAAATAACCAGGGTGGAATTGGAGCGCTTATGTTGATCACTGTCACCAGTGCAATCCTGAAAACTTGAGCAGCTGCCAGAAAAACAGAGGTGGGACGAGGTTAGCAGGCCCACCCGTCTACTAGCAGCTGGGAGAAATTTCTAGCCACCGAGGCGGCAGGAAGTCAAATGTACAAACGGTGAATGGGAATTTCAGCAGGAATCTGGATAGTGTTTATTCAAAAAATTCTCAGGATGGCAGGCATTGCAGATGAGCAGGGAGGGCTGCGAGCTCGCCGAAGCCCTCTGTCCCTTGTGTTTTCTGTGGCAAGAAGGGACCTACCTGATGGAGCCCGGGAGGCGTCCCATCATTGCCAGGGCTGATGCCATGGCCAAGGGTGAGCCAATGTCCAGCCTTCATGAAAGAACAATTAGGTCATTCCTAAAGGTCTGATTTGAATTCAGTTGTCAGAGCTAATGATTTTTGGTTCACAGGAAAATGTTTGGGCTTCATTAATGTCAACAGTGACCATACATAAAAGAAGTTCGTTTTGACTTGGCACAAGGATCTTTGAATTTCATACAGTTTGGATTTCACAGTGGAAATCATCCTTACCTCCACAATCACGCACCGCTCACCTGACTTCCCAGGTACTGTCAACATTCTTATGACTGAAACCAGTACTTAACCCATGGAATTTATTTTGAACTAATAAATGACTGTCTTCCACAGTATACAGTATACATATCACTATTTTCCCTTCCCTTCTCCAAGCAATATCCTGATGGCTCCTTCACAGCCACAGAGGATGAAGTATCTATATTTTAAGAGCTCTAATTTGAGTAGCGTATGCTCCAATCTTCTAGCTGTCTTCTTGAAGGTCACATCCATGCTCCCCTAGATGTCTGGCATTTTCCTGCCCTACTCTCACTATTCACATCTTTCAAATACTTTAAATTAAGTCATGGAGTACCTGGATAAAACTGCACACATTTTAGAAGAATCCACTCAACCCTGAGCTTGAGGTAATTCTAGCCTTGCATTGTTTAGCTCAGGATTCCATTTCTTTCCCAGCCTCCAGCTCACCTTCAACAAGACTTTTTTTTTTTTTCATCCCAAGGCAAAGGGGAAGAATGGAATTTCCTGCAAACTAAATAAATGCTGATGCTATGGGTTATCCCTGCCACCATCACAGAAAATCATTTCTTATAACGAGGGAGAAAAAGTGAGATTGCTTTTAACACTCCTTGTTTCTTTCTTGACAGTGACAATCCGGTGCTACTATCATGAGGTGGGAGGGGAAGGAAAGGAAGAGAATGGCTGGAAAGCCTTGTGGAATGTGTTTTGGAGCAATTTGCTTCCATTTGTAAGTGTAGTAAAAATCATGTCCCTGAATGCTATTTCACTCTGTTACAAAACCTTGTTTTTGAGAAAATAACTTCTCAGTCTTTATTTATGCTATTATACACAGTGGTAACATACCAAAACCAATGGCTGAGTAGGTAAATGCTACGCTCACCTCCTCCCAAGACCACATCAAAATTATAACAAAACTACAGAACACCCATCACTGAGAGTCATATAAAGTGTAGCTACACAGAAGTCCTATAACTAAGGATATACAGGTGAAGCTATGTGGAGAAGGACAGGAAGGGTGGAGACATGGAAAGGACTAGTCCCACACCCACGTGTGGTGGATAAAAATTGGGAGTGATATCTCAGTTGCACAGATCCCTGTCCCCTTAGGAGTGAGGTGTCCCATCCCCACACCAGGCTCACCAGCCCTGGGTTCCAGAGCGGGGGGAGAAATTCCCATGACCAGCGGTGGAGATTGTGGCTGAGTGAGACAGGGCTGCTGGAGTCCCAGGCGTTCCTCTTAAAAGGCTCATGCATGCAAAGGCTTACTTGCTGACAGACTCACTTACTCTGAGCTCCAGCTCTGGGGCAGCAGCTCAAAAGGTGCCATATCTGAGTCTCAGTCAACATGGCTAACACTGTTCGCCCACCCTGGTGATTCTGAAACCGTGTCCCACCCAACTTGCAGGTCCAACCAAGCCCCTTCCAGTGATTTTTCCATACAAATGGCTTGTCTTGGCTCATGCTGCAGACTTTCCTAAAATCTCTCAAAGGTTCACAAATCCCAAACAACAGCACCTGGCCTTGGCATGCCCCATAAATCTTGCTAAATAGCCCCAACTCTGGCATGAGTGGCAGCTGGCCTCAGTTCACAGGGTGGCCCCTCCCAGGTACCTCCAAGCCCAGCACAAGTGGCAACCATCTTCAGATCACTTTCTAGGTCATACCAAGTGGCCCCACACAAGGCAAAGGCAGCAGATGGCCTTGGCCTGCAACAAAGCCCCTCCCAAGAGGCCCCAGAACCAACACATCTTATGGCCGGCTTTAGACCACATCAGAACACCATCCAACCACCTCCACAAATGACACACCCAAAGGGCAGACTGAGGAGGCACCAGAACCCCACTGAAGGGAATCCTGCTCCACAGGGTCAACCCCTTCACAACAGCTCCTCCACTGCAATCACAGCCAGTCCTCACAACCAATAAGTCTGAGAATCTGATCCCTCCCATTGACATGTCAACAGCAATCAAGGCTCAACTAAACAGGAGGGCACACAAAATGCACACAAGGAACATACCTGTGGCACCCAGTTTCAGGTGACCAGAGAGACTGCACCACTGGGCCCCACAGAACACCTTACTACACAAAGCCATGACCAAGACCAGGACACATAATAGCTCTATCTAATACATAGAAACAAAAACAGGGGAGGGACAAAAAAACATGTTCCAAATAAAAAAACAGAACAAACTCCAGGAAAAGAACTAAACAAAATGGAAACGAGCAATCTATCAAATGCAAAGCTCAAAAAACTGGTTATAAGGATGCTCAGTGCTCTTAGTGAGAAGTTCAACAAAGAGAGCAGAAACATAAAAATGGAGATTGAAAACATTAAAAAAGAACCCTTAAAATTCTTAATGAAGAATACAATAACTAAAATAAAGAATACATTAGAGGGAATCAACAGTGGATTAGATGAAGTAGAGGACCAAATCAGTGATTTGGATGCTGAGGTAGCAGAAAACACCCAATCAGAACAGCAAAAAAAAAGAATCCATAAAAATGAGGATAGTGTAAGGGGCCTCTGGGAAAATATCAAGCATACCAATATTCACATTATAGAGGTACCAGCATGAGAAGGGTGAGGGCAAGGAATTGAAAACCTATTCAATGAAATAATGATGGAAAAATTCCCTAACCTGGTGAAGCAAATAGACATATAAGCCCAGAAAGCATAAATAAGATGAACCCAAACAGGCCCACACTAAGACAAATTGTAATTAAAATGGCAAATATTAAAGACAAAGAGACAATACTAAAAGCAGCAAGAGAAAGGCAACTAGTTACTTACAAGGGAGCTCTCATAAGACTGTCAGCTGATTTTTCAACAGAAACTTTGCAGGCCAGAAGGGATTGGCACAAAATATTCAAAGTGATGAAAAGTAAGGACCTACAACCAAAATTACTCTACCCAGCAAAGCTATTATTTGGAACTGAAGGACAAAGAACTTTGCAGACAAGAAAACTGTAAAGGAGTTCATCACCATCAAACCAGTATAATAAGAAATGTTAAAGGGACTTCTTTTAGAAGAACAAGGGGAAAAAAGATAAAAAATATGAATAATACAATGACAATAACTACATATCTACCAACAATTACTTTAAATATAAATGGATTAAATACTCCTATCACAAGACATAGGGTGGCTGAATGGACAAGAAAACAAGACCCTTACATATGCTGCCTATGGGAGACTCATTTCAGGTTGCAAGACATACAGACTGAAAGTAAAGGGATGGAAAAAGACATTTTATGAAAATGGAAACAAACAAAAAAAACTGGAGTAGCAATACTTAGATAAAGTAGACTTTTAAACAAAGGCTATAAGAGACAAAGAAGGACCCAGTAATTCCATTGTGTGTACTTATCTTAAGAAACCCAAAACACTAATTCAAGAGGACATGTGCCTCAATATGTTCATTGCAGCATTATTTACAATAGTCAAGATATGGAAGCAACCTAAGTGTCCCTCAACAGATGAATGGATAAAGTGGTACATATATACAATGGAATATTGCTCAGCCATAATAAAAGAATGAAATGTTGCCACCTGCAACAACACGGATGGACCTAGAGGGTGTTATGCTAAGTGGAGTAAGTCAGACAGAGAGAGACAGGTACTATATGACATCACTTATATGTGGGATCTAAAGAACATAAACAAACGCAATGGAAACAGACTCATAGATACAGAGAACATTGTGATGACTGACAGATGGGATGAGATTTGGGGGGTAAAAGAGGGGAAGGTTTTAAGAGGTACAAATTAGTAGTCACAAAATAGTTATGGAGATGTAAAGTATAGCATAGGGAATATAGTCAATAATATTGTAATAACTGTGTGTGGTGCCAGACGGGTACTAGATTTATTGAGGTAATAACATAAATGTCTACTCACCATGTTCTATACCTGAAACTAGTACAATATTGCATGCCAATTAAAAATTTTTTTAAAAAATCACAAAAAACCCCCAAAACAGTCAAAAGGATCTGTTGTCCCCCAAAAAGGCACTAGTATTTAAATCATGGTAAAATTATAAAACTCCTCTTCTACCCCTTATCTCTTCCTATAATCTTTTCCCCTTCTTTATTTAATATCTTGCATGTGGCTGATAAGCGAGGCTTTGACAATTATGTCCCCATTGAAAATGAGAAAAAGAAAAGACTTTTTACATCCGTTAATGCAAAATCAAAAATTGTACACTTCATATTTATCCTGGCATGTGTCATGTTGGTGGGCTGACATGAGTAGGTTAAGTTTTTCAACAATAGTGCAGCAATGTGATATTAAATTAAAAGACACCCATCAACATATTCAAGAAAAGCATTGTTCAACCACCATATTGTAATTCTGTGGAAATTTCCTTTCAAGGACCAAAAAGTACATTTACTTGCCACATTCATGGAGCAGTCAATGCACATAGGATCATTTAAAGGACATAGTAATTTCTTCTTGCAAAGGCTAGCCTCAATACACTTCAATTCAGCCATCTACTGGGCTTTCTTTTAATGTCAAATTCCATTAAAGGAATGAATAATTATAAATAGGTTACATAGAATACTTTTTCCTCCTGTTCATTCTTTAAAACCCTAGTATTCTTTCAATGAATTTCATAATTTAGAACAGTTCTCCATTGAGCAGGGGAGAGTGGGAGAGAAGGGACAAGGGTTTTGTCTCTCAGGAGACATCTGGTAATGTCTGGCAACCCACATTTTGGGTTGTCACAATGGGTGGAAGGGTGGGGGAAAGGAAGGGAACTGCTAGTGGCGTCTACTGGGTAGAGGCCAAGGATGCTGCTTAAACATCTTGTGATGCACAGGACAGCCCGCACAGCAAAGAAGTATCCAATCCAAAATGTCAACAGTGCCAAGGTTGAGAAACCTGAGTCATGTATATGATTCATTTAGTCATTCATCCAATAGACATAATTGCGCTGGGTTTTCCTGGTTGTCCGGAGTCCTCCTCCCTGTCCAGGAGCCCATATTGACATCATAGTTCTCTTTAAGGTTCACAGAGCCATTCAACACTCCCCCGTACCTCCCCCACTACCAAGTCCATTCATTTCAGGGAGAATCAGAGCATATAACCAAGGGAAGCATTAGGATCTTCCTTCATTAGGTGGAGAAAGGAGCCCAAAAGGCACCAAGAACTCTTTCTCCTAAAGAGGAGATGAAACAGGGAGCCGTGTATGGATGGCTGGGTTGCACTCCCAGAAAACGTTAAAACTAAAAATAAGACCTTGGGTCATCATTTAAAAGACAATCCATAAGCCCATCAAGCGCCTTGAATTTTTTTCCCCTCTGCTATGAATTCTCTCCTCACAGGAGGAGTTCAAAAAACATTCCTGAGTCTCAAATCCACTCTATAATAATATTCCATTAAGGTTAAAAATCACTCCTGACAAGGCGGCTGAGACCCACGCGCTTTTCATCTGCACCCCAGGAAGAGCGCGGGGCTGGGAAGCAGAAAAGGGTCAGATGTGGATTCCAGCCTCCTGGCTTCCCTTGGAATGAGATCAGAAGGGGGAAGTGTGTCTTTGATCCAGGCTCTCTTGTTATTAAAATTCACCTTGAGGTTTTCTTTCAGGTAAACAATCCATCTTCGTGTACTTGAGACTGCAAACTCCCACCACACCCCAAGAGGGGAACGGCCTAGTGGCAGGACCCCAGTACTCAGTAAGTACCAGGGCCCATCTTCTTGGGCCCATCTTTAACAAGGCTCGTGGCTCATGTGTGATACAGACACATAGTGCAAAACAAGGATTCAGTTAAAGTTGGGAGGTAGAGTGAAGCAAAAGACTCTTAACCAGCAAAGTATGTAAATATGACCAAAGCTGTTCATTAACACATAGCAGCCAATATAAACTACTTTCCAAAATTAGCTGGAAAAAAATCTGTGCGAAGTTTGACATTCCAGTGTTGCTGAGGGGGGCAGGGGGCAGCACTGGGTGAGAAAGTGGTTGTAGTTGTTGCCATAGAAATGGGTCCAAGAGCTCTGGGATGGAGCTCCTGGAGTTTACAGCATTAGCCGGGGTGGAGGCTGGAAGGATCGAAGTGGGACCGCCATGTGGCTCGGAGACCCTGGGAGCAGAAAGATGCTAGACGAAGGAGGGGATGGAGTAAGAGGATAGACAAAGTCCAAATGCACTTCCCAGGGCTTCCCTTTGTCTGGGGCCATATGTGGCCTCCACGCTGTGTGGTCCATGAACATCCAAGAGAAAAAGCCTGCAAGTGAGCCTTTCTCCCAGTGTCAACCAGTATCTCTGTCCCAGTGTTGAATAGTTTCTCAACAGTCTCTGAACTCTAGACTTGGCAGGGCAACTTCCATGGGCTATGTATGTTTTAGCCTTCGTCTCCCACATCCAGACATAGATCTCCACCCAAGACAGCCAGAGAGCAAGGAAAATCAAAACAAATGCCAAACAACTGGAGAGAGAAGGAGGGATAAGAGACAAATGGAAAACTTCACATTTCAATCATGATTCAGGCTGGACTGGGTCTCATGATAACATAAAATATGCAAGCCTCGGGAGTACTGCTGTATATCTCCTCTGTAGCTTAGAGACTGATCAAATACCATCTGTTGTGGCAGTTGTCATGGCAGCATTTTTCTCTGAATACCAGTGTAACTGAGTGCAAAGCGCATGAAAATGATGGAGACAAACGGAGATCACCTCTACCGGGTGCTACCGCAGCCTACGGGAAGGTGGGGCTCCGGGCATACTGAGTAAATAGGGTGCTAGTTTTTATGAGTTAAGAGTTTCTCACCAGGACCCTCGGTGATCTCCATCCTGAAAGGATGAAACTGCAAGGGGTGGCAAACAGCTGCTGCAAGCAAGTCAGGCATGGCCACAGCTATTTATTTAAAAGTCATGACATGCCTAAAGCCTAGGCAACGGGAGACCCGGACCCAGATAAGGATGAGTGAGAACTTGCAAGTTCTGGGGACTGGGAAAGCACAGTGTATCTTCTTCACGAGCCTCATATAACAGCTCAAACAATTTCATTCCAGAAACATGTGTGAACCTCACACCTGATATTGCTACTTGCCCACAAAAATAAACATCATTCCTCCATTCCTCTATCCATTCCTTCCCCCATATTTGCTGAGCACCTCTTGGTGTCAGGCAAAGTGTGGACTGGTACTCAGCATACAGTGGTGAATAAACAGACATCATCCCTGATCCCGTAGAACCTACAGTCTAACGTCAGGGAACTGGCAATGAATAAATAGTGCGCAAATAACATCTGTCATGTACGAGAAGACTTGATCTAGCCCGGGGGTGGAAGGGTCAGGTAAAAATTTAAGGAAGAGATAGCAAGTAGGTCCACAGAGATAAGGACTTTTTGTCTGTTCTGTTCACGGAGGTAGCCCCACGCCCCTGGAAGACCATGGACCACATCATGCGTAGGTACCCAAGAATATGTATTGACTGAAGGGAAGTCTGAGCTGAGACTTAGGGAGTTAGCTGGGCATTGACAGGGGGAAGAAGAGGACATACCCTTCATAGGGCGCTAAGGCTTGAAGGCTTCCACACAGAATGCAGCATATCAGTCTGGGAAGCAATAGAAAGTCAAAATGGCTGGAGGCCAGTGGGCAATAGAGAGGACACTGAACTAGAGCAGAGGCTGGCCCCACAGGGCCACATCAGGAGCTGACGTGGGGACGGAGAGAAGGCAGGGATCCTTCCAGGCCTTAGGGAAGGCTTGTCACGGCCCCGCTATCATGGCAACAGAGTGGAGGCCATGTCCGTCAGATCTGAAAGCTTGAGGATGTCAGGGATGGCTCAAGCAGTGTCCCCAAGGTGGGGCCCCAGAGACATCCGGGCTGGGTACCGAGACAGGGGGGCCTGGGAAGGGAATGCCAGCATCTGGAGCCGTCTGGTACTCACTAGGAAGGTCTGTTTCATATCTAACCCTGCTGACACTCCATCCTCTGGCTCCTTCCAAAAATAAATATAGAAAAGAAAAAAAGAAATCCAGCTATGGAACCAAACCAAAAAGCAAAATGCACTTGGGGGGAAATGCCCTCCTAAATGCCGTCTCACCAGTGGTGTCTCTTTCCCACCATATTCCGAGGGGCCACCACCCAATGTGTGATTTGCCCAGCTGCATGGGGTTTTTTGGTCTACTTATATCAGTGCTGGGGCCCAGCATCATCTGAGGCTCCAGGGCCACCGTGGTCCTGGAGTTGCACAACCCCATGCGATGAAGCTGGTGGGGTCCAGACACTACAGTTGTAATCTTACAAAGGGGATCCCAGAACCAGGGAAATGTATGGTGGCAATTCAAATCCTCTAGGTGGGGAAACAATCGGTAGCATCTCCCCTTGTGAGCTTCACAGGCTGCCACTTGCTTGGCTGATGCTTGAAGCCATCTTTGTTCAGCAGTACAACGGGCTCCACACCTTCTATCCCAGCATGGGCCATTCGAACCTCAAAGCTTCCAACAAATCAGCTCCAGCTCTCTTGGTGGCTCTCAAGCAGAAGGCTGAAGAATATGTGACTCGGGGGGCCGGGCGGGGCTCAGCCTCTGTCAGTCTGTTTCTCTTGCTGCTGTAGTGCTTTGCCCAGCTCCTTCCTCGAATCTGGCAGCGTTATCCACCTTATCTTTTATAGTATTTATAACCTCAGCTTTCCAAGACATTGTCAAGAATTCCTTTTAAAAAAATCTTTGTAGGAGTCTCTCTGCTGTTACAGCAAATGTAAGTCCATATGGACACAAAAAATTCTGTCTCGAGGAGAGAAAAATCAAAAACAAGAATCTCAGATTCCTCCAGCGACTATCTTTTTCTGCTTTCCTTCCAACTGCCTAGAATGTTTCCTTTTTCCTATTATTTTCTGACTTCTCAGCTTTTCCCTTGAAAACAAAGGAGAGCTGTAGCCTAAGTTCTAGAAGTTAGTCCTTATTCTGAAGGCTCCCATAATAAACACTTCCAGCTGAGCTCTGCGGAATATCCCCTTTTTAAAGATGGCAGTCATGACGAAGAACTCCACCGGGGATCAGCAGTGTCAGAAAGGCCCAATGATGCCTTTGTGTGTGTTTACTCAATAAACCATTCCGAGTATCATTTCTCCTGTTCCAACCTTAGAGTAACGATCCCTAACTTCCTAGTATTCCCAAAAGGGACTGTGCCAAGTCGAGGCCTCCAAGTCCGGAGCTGAACACAAATGCTAAAGGGGAGTGGATAGGGCTAAGGAGTGAGACTTAGAGGACATCACACAGCTTTTAAGGTCAGACAAATGTGGATTCAGACCCTGCTTCCAGCACTTGTTAAATTATGATCAGCAAGTTACCTCAGTGGCCTGACCAATGAGCATTCTAACACCTAATGCACAAGGTGGTGGTTGTCACTATATGAGAGGATATACGTGTGGTTCTGCGTAAGGGTCCAATCAGCCGCCATTTTTGTTACTGCGCTGTCACTTTTGGTGCGAACATTCACAAGGCCATGACATGCTCAAAGCTGTCTCAGGGGTCAACTCCTGGCAAAACAAAGAATTAGACCAGCTTATTTGGGCTGCCTTCATTTCCTCCTCTTTGGCTTTCCTCTCAAGCCCAGCTATCCAGGACTCTGAGCCCTCTCCATCACCTGATGTCATACCTACCTCTCACCAACCCCTCTCTTGAAAAGACACTGACTAATTCACACCAAGGCATAAGGGACTGCTGCTGGCTTCCCACAGGGTATCTCTTCCCAGTGGTACTTCTATTACATCACAATTATTAGGTGACATTATCCATTGAAAGAATAAGAACTTTGGACTCCACACTGAATTCTTGTTCCCTTACCGATTACCCACAAGACCCTAGGAAAACTATTAACTGCTCAAGCCTTAAATTTATCATCTGTAACATAGGAATACTGATAACTATCTCCTAGACTTACTGAGGAGTAGATGGGTTGACATATGTAAAGCATTTCTGCATAGTCAGACATATGTAAAGGAACTTCACATAGTCAGAGCTTTAAAAAGGTTCTTTCCTCACCCAATTCCTTCTGTCATAATGGCAGAATATTAGATATCACTGGCCTCTCCTGAAAGTGAAAGATCATTTTGGAGCTGTGACACTCTGAGACTTGCTAAATTATATGACAGTAATATAGCCTTTCTAGGAATGGGCTCCTTGTAGCTAGAATTCATTTTAACCCCGTCAGAGTCAGCGCTTTCTGTTCAAAAGATTTCTGGTTAGTTTCCTTTACTTAGTTACATGGGAAACCCTAAGAACTTAGACCAATAGTTTTGTTAAGAAGAATCAAATACAGGGGCCGGCCAAGTGATGTGGTGGTTCAGCGCTGGCTTGGGAAGCCCGTGGCCCTGGTTCAGGTCCCACATATGAGGGCCAGTGACACTGCTCTCAAAAAAAAAAAAAAAGAATCAAATACATATGTGTATACACACACACAGTAGAAAACTTTAGCTTTATGTATAGAGAAGGATACAAACTCAAATTCCAACTTTCACAAGAAAACCGTGACTCCTGGACCCCAAAAACCTGGCTGCCTCTTGAACCAAAGGGAGAAGAGTGGTACCTGTTGGGAATTTTACCTGGGAACTAACTATAACTTGGTAGCCTCGTTCATTCCCTGAAAAACAGTGACCACGTTGTGGGCCCAGCTCTAGAGGAAGGGGAACCAGTGTGGTCCTTCCCCCAAGCAGCAGGCAGTCTGGGCAGGAGCACACTGTAAGCAAACATCACCCCACTAAACAGCTCACCAACAAGATAAGCGCTAATTTACACCCATCAACTCACCTACCTAAATGCCTGACACTGACTCACTACGTTCTTTTTAGAAGGTCTGGGTTCTTTTTGAATCTTAGCCATATGCTTATGCTGAAACCCAGAAGCCACCCCCAAGTCTTCAAGAGACAGAATATACATGCAAAATAAAACCAAAACGGTAGATCCTTGATATGTCCCCCGAGTGCAGCAAATCCCCAATTTTGGAAATAACCCCTAGAATATTTCATTTCACCCACAAAACAAATACACATATACGAACAAGGTGATGGGGTACTTTGTAGATGAGGCCAAGAGCTAGCCTTGCTCACCAGCCTGAGGACTAGACCCCTCACACCGGCCTGTGAAATTGAGTTTTGTGGCTCAGCCAATTTGCTAATGTCTGTAGCTTAGGGTTCTCTTCTGGGTTGCTCACAAGGGGTCAATCCGTGGATTTCCAACCCTGAAATTCCAAGGATAGCAGGTATGGAAGTGTAAGATCATCCTGGCAGCATTAATTACCAGGGAAGCGAAACCACACAGATAAGCTGGAATGTTTCAGTACTCAATTCAGAACCCTGCCAAGCCTTCTCTCACACTGTGGTGATGGCTGGGATGAAGGTGACTGCTCTGTTACCCTCTGCCTGCAGATAGCACCCTGCAGGGCTCGCTTCTGCTGGAGGTGTACTTCAAAAGTTGCCCTTCTCTGTCCACTCCAATTCCAGATGTGCCAAGCAATGAGTAGGGGATTATGATATGCCAGACACAATACTAGAACCTTTCACATCCATTACTTCTAGCTAGTTGTTTTTTATTTCAAAAGCTGTGTGTAATAGGGCTAAAGAGCTGAGCCTGAATTTTAGAGCACTGGTGATCATTAATAAATAATTGGGGAGATTTGGCAAGGAGTGTACAAAATAATTTATACCAAGAAACTGGATTTGGTTAATCGTTTCAAATTCTAAAATCTGTGATCAAGGCAGAACTATTAATATATGCCAACCAGAAATTATACAGGATTAAAATAACTAAGAACATTATTAATATGAAAATCATTCTCATCTCCGATGACTGCCCCAGCCAGAGTGTCAGAGGCATGGACAAAGTCCACCGGGAGAGTACAAACTAGACAAGGAAGGTCTCTATTACAGGATATCCTTGAGCTTTCCAAGGCTACAAGATATCTAACACACTTGCGAAGAAATAGTGAGAATTTTTAACCTGTCATATAATGCTAATCTCTGTTACTATTTCTGTCCTTGTCAAGTCTTTAGTTGAACCAGATAACATTGCAGTTTTTGTGAATAGTAAAAAAATGATTAAACATTGGCCATGTCATAAGGTTCTACCTATATATCAACGTATTAGGGAGACACCCTCCCTCTAAAGGCTAAAATGAAACTGCTGGGTGATCATAAAAATAGAGCATTTTACAGCCATTTGTAAACTAAGCATCTCTAAATTCTGAAACTCAAATAAAATCTCTGCAAGAGATCAAATCCAAAGAAACCTCTCCTCACAGGCTAACCCTTACAGGCCCTTTGCTTTAGTTAGGGTTTCTTTTGCATGGTCCCCTTAAAGAAGCAGGAGGGGGCCCCAGAGAAAGCCTTTAATTCCAAGTTAATTCACATCTCAAAACTGCCCATGAAAGGTAAGCACGTGTCTTCCTTCACAGTGAAGGAAGCCAGGTCTCACGCCCGTCTGCCTTCCTGTCCCTTCGGAGGGAAGGGCGGGAAAGAAGAGATTTTGGTCTGCTTCTGCTGCCCCATCCCACTCGACGTGACTGCTACCACATCCACGCCAATGGGAGAATCCCTCTTGCCTGTCTGATCTACTCCATAGAAAAACCAGCTCATGTCCAATTGTGGCCATCTGCATTGTGATGGAAGCCATTACTAAGAGGAAATTTGAATGGGGGAGAGGGAAATGAAAGATTTCACAGGACCAGAGGTGGATGCTTGGGAACTGTGAGTCTCTCAAGCCTTCCTGGATATCTTTGAGCAAGGTACTTAACTTCCCCGAGCCTCAGTTTTCCTTTCAGTAAAATGGGGGCAATGGTCCCTTTCTTGAAAGCTTTATAGAGGCTTCACGAGAAACTAGCATTTGTACTCCTAAAAAACATGAAGCACTGGGGTACGTTCTTTTCCATATGTTATTATTTCAGTTTATTGTTACCACTAGATAAGGTAGATATTATCAGCACTTACCAGAGGGGGAAATAGAGGCAGAATGTTTAAGTGTCTTCCTAACATCACAGTTGTTAAATGGCATAGTTGGAATTTGAACACTTAACACAAAGTATTATAAAACTACAACCCTCGGGCCGGCCGAGTGGCGCATTGGTTAAGCGCTGGTTTTGGGATGCCAGCGGCCCCGGTTCGGATCCCACATGAGGGCCAGTGACACTGCCCTCTACAGCTAACAACAGCTCCACCTGGAGCTGGGCTGTGCGAGCCCCGGTGATGGTGTGGGCTGCAGTCCCTGCTGCAGTGGGCTGCCATAGGCTACAGTGAGTGGCCTGCAGCCAGCGTGAGCGGCTGGCAGCCAAGCATGAGCTGCGAATAGCCGCGGTGAGCGACATCCAGAGGCCAGCGACTGATCTGCCTCATCCGGGAAGAGCGCAATGACGATACCAACAGTGAAGCAACATCCTCCGCAACTAAACTGAAGAACAAAAAGACAGCAACTTGTCTGTTCCCCTTCCCTGATTCCTCAACGCCATTCCCCTCCGCCAATTCCCCAATAAAATCTTAAAAAAAAACAAACTACAACCCTCTACAAACATGGAGCATTAACTAGCAAGCAGCAAGAACTTCACTATTACCCTTGACCACTGTTTGGTCGCTTTCCCTGCCCTTGGCCTTCAGCAGCATGACAAGGCAAGCAGTCAATCTCTGGAAACCAAATCCAATCTGTACATCAAAAGGACACTTCTCAGAGGAAGGAGTGACCTATCCTACATGTTTTGGAGATGTTTAGTGGAAGATATTTGTGTTCTTTTATAGTTTTAAATATCCAAGTGCGGGAATTATTTAAAGCAATATAAACACTCATAGGGACTTTTTCACAGTCAAAATGTCCCCAGAACAGGGATCTTTCAAATAACCATGGCAGTGCATAGCATTCCTGAGGAAGTTCAAGGTGCTTATAAGAATACAGTAGTTTGGAGCTGAAAAACCTCAAGTGTGTGTGTGTGTGTGTGTGTGTGTGTGTGTGTGTGTTGGGGAGTGGGGGGGCAGTCAGGTAACAAATGAGTACAATTGGCTGGTTATATAGAAGAAGAGAGGGAATGGTAGGGAGTGTGATCAATGCAGCCCGCACCTACCTAAAAGGGCAGCTGTTACCCAGTTTTCACCAACTTTTGCCTGGGGAGTGACAACCCAGTATCGCCCGACTATGAGATCCTTTCTTTAAAAAGCTGAGCCGGCCGAGTGGCTCAGTTGGTTAAGAGCTCGCTCAAGAGTGTGAGCTCTGAGCAACAGGGTGGCCGGTTCCATTCCCAGCCCGAGCTGAGCAGCCACTGAGCTGCCAACAGGTGGCAGGATGGCTCAGCTAAAACAGAACAAAACAAAAAGCTGGGAGATCCATGTTTCTGAGGTATATTGATTTTCATCTAACCATTGGCATCTGTTCAGTTCCTGTTTTTGTTTTAAAAGCTCTTCTGGGCTCTGAGCTCAGCTGGCTGGCCACAGTTGTCCGTCTGTCCTCTGCTTAAGCGAGTACACTGGTTTCCAACACCCAGACGCCACAGGCTAACTATGCCTTCATCAAGGGCAAACAGGAGTTCCTTGCTAAGTTCTCTTTCACAGAAAAATAAAAAAACAAAAAATAAACACACAAAACACCCCTTTGATGCTAGGCTGAAGCATAAGAACTCCATGAAGACATATGCCGGGAGGTGGATCCCAGCATGAGATCCAGATGGCTTAGATATTAAGCTACAATCTACATGGTGATAAATCACCAGCCACGTTCTCTTTCAGCTCAAGAAGATTTGTAGCTATTCTCCCCTTGTCCATCCTCACACTTGCTAAGTTCTTTAACCTTATTGAGCACCACGTGGGAGGGAGGTGTGATGGAAATTTCTTCAGTAAATATTCACTGAGCATCTATCTACCAGGTACCCGGTGGTCTGGGCAGATGGACAGATGTGGGCCTGCCCTCAAAGAAGCGAATGTCTAGTGGGATACAGGCAGTTAAGTATCATGTGTGAAAGGATTATCACTTCTGTTTTTCAATGGAGGAACCCAAGGGTCACAGAGGTTAAGTGAGCTGGAAAGGGTAGAGAAGCCACATGGACACTCTGAGACTCTGGCCCATGCATAATTCAGATCCTATGAGCTTAGCACTTAACAATAGTTTTCAGACAAGAGGGTGTCTAAAGCATCCCAACCTGCTCAAAAGAGCAACCTGATGGGCTCATTCAAAAGAGTTCAACTTAAGTAAACCCTCTGGAGATATTGCTAAATAAAAAACTGTTTTAAACAACTTTGCAAACGAATACATGTTTACATGCATGTTTACGCAGGCATATCCCCAAACAGGCTTTTTTAGTTGACTCTAAGATGACACTGATTGGCAAAGTGTGATCACCACACCAATAGCATCCCCATCACACAAGAGCTCCCAAAACATGCCAATTCTCTGGCCCTTCCCCAGACTTACTGAAAAAACTCTGCAGGTGGGGCCCAGCCGTCTGTTCTCCCCAGACCATCTCCTGCCCTAACACTGGAGAAGTACCGCGGGAGGAAGCTGTGCCAAACCAAACATCACTTGCCTTAATAATGAAAATAATCTATTATTTTGGTGTCTTTGCAACACATCTTTGTGACTAAATTAAAATATAAAATTGTGAGAGAAAAGACCAGATATGAGAGAATTTCTTGGCTTAGGATGAAGCAAATTTCTTTACAGCACTAAAAACACTAAAAAGTACACTGAGCATTTGACATTACAATTTGATATGTAACGTCACCCCCACTCTCTAGGAAGCTCCTGGACTTTGGACCATTGATTATTTAGCTCATTCATCTAAGAAACATTAGCTGAGCACTTTCAATGTGCCTACCACGCCTCCCTCTCCTTCCCTCTCTCCCTCCTCTCCTTCTCTCTCCCTCTCTGATCAGCTTCCAGGGTTATATCTCTCTCACCCTCCTGCCGCCCTCTTACAAGTATCTTTGTGACCACATTGGGCCCATCCAGATAACCCAGGATAATCTTCCCATCTTAAAATGCTTAATCACATCAGCAAAGTCTCTGTTGTTATGTAAAGTAACACTCACAGGTTCCCTGTAGGGTTAGGAGGTGAACATCCTGGGGGGTGTGTCTATGTAGAACAGCATCACAGTTAAGGAAATGGACGCAAGAGCCAGGCTTCCAGGGTTCCAACCATAGCTTGTCACATATAGCTGAGTGACCTCAGGCAAGTTACTCAACCGCTTTGCTTCAGTTTCCTCATTTGTAAAATGGGTATAATAATGGTATCTGCTCTCATAGGATTTTATGACAATAAAATCAGTAAATGCAGATAAAATGTCTAAAACAGTGCCCAGCTATAAGTGTATATGGTAAGTGTTTACTATTATTATATAAAAATGCTGACAAAATCAGGGACAAAGACAATAACCCTAGGCTCTACCACATGATAAAGGATAAAAAGTCCTCTAACCTGACTCCCAGTTAGCTGAGCAGGGCACAGCGAAGACTTCAGGGTCTAATCTCTCAATACCCTTCAATGAAGTGATAAAATGTATTTCTCATTCCATAGGGTACTTACGAGAATAAAATGAGTTAAAACATGTAAAACACTTAGAACAGTGCCTTATATTATCAATATTATTAATCTCTGGTAGTTATAAAGATACCCAAAAATGCTTACCTCAAGCAACATAAAAGAATGCAATAAACTAAAAATTAACTCCCCTGTCCTATTTGGGTCCTCTGGATAAACCAAGGAAGAAAGGAATGAAGAAAAGGAAAGATACTTTCAGAATAGTGGCAAATATCCATTTCTTAAACCCCATACAGAAATTCCAAGTTAATACCCGGTGCTCAAATCACGCCCAGCTGTATAGACAATGATACAAAAATCATGGTATGTTATAGTCCTGTAGCTACATGGACAAGTCCAGGCCAATTCCCTCCCTTCCCTGGTCTTTCCACCTACCCATCTGTCTGCCTGTCTGTCCGTCCGTCTGTCCATCGGTCCATCCATCCATCCCTCCAATGTTTACTAAACACCTACTATATGCCAGTCATGTAAGTGATAGGGGCTTACTTAGGACACTCAGGTGAAAGACATGGCATCTCCTTCAAGAATATAAGTCAACAGACAACTACACAAAGCGTGTTATGAGAAATGCAGGTACGGGACACCTGGGGACACAAAAGACAACAGGCACCTAATTATCTCAACGACTTGAGGTAACAACTGACCTGAATATTAAAGGTGACATTACCCAGGGGACAATCAGGTCTTGCCAGCAGACTAGACAGCATGTATCCAAGTACAAAGGCATGAGATTACAAGGCCTCCTTGGGGCACTCCTAGTTCCAGGACATCTGGTGTGCAGGATCTGAGAGACCGAGCGGCACGAAGAGACATTAACCAAATCAGGAAGGCTCTTCTATTGTGTAGTCAAGGGTTTGGAGAGGGAAACGGGGAGCCGATGATGGTGTTAAACAGAGGTGTGACCAAGGAGACAGAGTGACAGATGTGGAGGTTGTTACCATCTTTGAAAGAGAATTTTGCCCCAAATGAGCAGTGACAGTGGCTGTGACACCTTGAGTAGGAAGCAGTGAATGCTTCCTGCTGATCTTGGCTCTGGACACTTGCTGCTTTGCTTTAAATTCTAAGTAGCCTGTGGACTTTCCTTCATTCCTTCTTGGTTCTGTAACATATGTACACCCTGAGGGCTGTGTAAAAATAGGCCCAGGGACCCAGGGCAGAGGCAAGTCAGCTGCCCAAGGATCTCAGACACTCCCCAGGCATGTGGCCAGCTTTTTGGCAGCTGCTGGGATGGCTCAAGGTCACTGGGCCCAGAAACCCGATCCTTTTGCCGATGGCTTTCCTTTGGCCCAGGAAGCCCTGTGAGAACAGTCAGAAGAGCCAGGGCTCTTCAAGACCATCTCAAGAGGCTATCTTCAAGGGGCCACCTGCCCCTGTTTTTTGAGTTGCCACCAATAGGTCAACCCAGGCCCTTCCCAGAAATATTCAATCTCCCTCTTCTCGCGAACTCCCAGTTAAACCAGCTGGTTCTGCTGCATCCACAAGTGAAAAATAAGGAGAACAGGGATTGATAAGGTGAGAATTATTCTTATTTTACATACAAGTGAACACCACAGGCTCATAAACTTGAGAGACTTGGGTTCAAGCTCCAACTCTGCCTCTTAGGTGAGTAATCTGGGGTAAAAAGTAACCTTTTAAAGCCTCAATCTCCATGTGCAAAATATTGACAATAATTGCACCAACTTCATAGGATGGTTCTGAGGAATAACTGTAATAATTAGGTAAAACTCTTAGGCCCATGGTCACAAGCAGTTGGCCCTTAGAGCTTGTGCTTTTAGCCATGATGCCTTGCAGCGTCCAGAGGTCAGAGGTGAAAAAGAAGACCTAGTCTGACTGTCTCTTTTCAAAGAGGAGGCTTAGGACCAGAGAAAGGCGGACTAGATCCAGGTGCAGAGCTGAGAGCTGAAGCCTTAGTCTGAGGGCTCGTGCTTCCATGCTCTCTCTAGGCTTGTCACTGTGCTTCCAGGTGCTGGCCTTCTGAAAAGGGGGCTTCAAGGGCAGCTGTGACAGTGGGGAGGGGAACGGGAAAGGCCAAGATGGCCCCGCCGTGGGCCACTTACTCATGCTCATAACAGCGATTCAGCTTTTACCACTTTCACATATGGGGTGCCACATATGCTTCTACTTGGGGTAAAGACGGGGGGCTCTGTTCATGGAATAGAAGTTTGAAAACCACAACCCTTTCCTTCACTGTGCCTAAGTGCAAATTCCTAGTGTCTTGGGAACTCAGGTGCTGGCATTTTCTACAGGGGTTTCTGAAAGGCCAATGTAAGGAGCAGAACTGTGCCCTAAGTAGGGGAGCACTGAACCTGGGGTTTATGGAGCCCCAGGAGGCACATGGGCTAGCCCTGGAATCCATGATCTGCTTGGCTGTATGCAGAATCCTGGGGTATATGCCATGCGGGGAGGAGAGGGCTGGCAACTTTTCTCAGATTTCCCAAAGGATGCATGTCCCCAGGCACATGAATGATTACTAAAAATAGCCATCATCAGGGCAGAAACTGCCATGCATTGAGTTCTGACCATATGCCAGGAGAATGGTGACAATAAAGTCACCTACCTCAAAGGGCCGTTGGGAGGATGAACTAAGAGGGTGTTTATCAAGACTTAGAATGGCACCTGGCATAAGGCAAGATTACGTTTTATCATTGTAATTATTATCCATATTCATTTTCATTACCTCATTAGTCCTCATAAAAACTTTATAAGGTATATATCATTATCAATGCTACTTTATAGAACAGGAAATAGAGGCTTCAAACGGTTAAATAATTAGCTCAAGGCCACAGAATAGCACGGAAGGAACTTCAACTTGGCCTGTCTGGTTCACAAGTCCAGGCTGGCCCTCGGTCTAGATGTATTAAGGCAAGAAGGCAGGACTCCCTGGGCCCAGGAGGAGGAAGGTGGGCAGTGTAGGGAAGCCCCGGGTGACCCCAGGCCTGAGATCAGCCAGCCAGAGGGGAAACAGGCCTGGGGCTTTTCCACTGAAAAGGGCCAGCAGGCCTTGCTAACGTCTCACTTCTCCTAATCAACCTGCTGAAAACAATGATCAAACAAGAAAACCGCCCCCTGTAGTGGCCGTCCCTAGGCCCCAAAGTGAGCCAAGTCTTCTTGGAGCACAGTGGGTTTAGGGAGCGAGGCAGGGGCCACCTCCGTGCCCGCTGGCTGAGCTCCAAGCAGCGTTTCTCCTTCCAAACTAACACATAACTCTGCTGAACACACTGCTTGAAAGCCAAAACGATGCCCCTAGGTTGCCATGGTGATGCTAAACAGACAAAACATTTAATCAGCTCTGACGCACATACAGAAACTTATTTAAGGGCCAAATGGACTGATTTGGTGGGGGTGAGCGGACAGGAAGGGGGAGTGTTGTTTCTACAGCTCCATCTCCAAGGATTTGGCCCCCAAAGTATCTAGGTCAGACTGAAACAGGGCTAAAGACTCCAACATAAGCTGAGACCCAGCTGGCCAGGGAAAGGGAACTCACTGCTGTGCCTCTGCATTGTGGTCATGGTCACAGCCCCATCTTACAAGAGCCAAGAGGCGGGCGCCGAAAGCCACAGCTCTGCCTCTTCCTGGGGGGCAGCTGTTGACTGACTGGCACCCCGGTCTCCTCACCCCAAATCGGGGGAGTGCGATGCCGGCCCACAGCAGAGTCGGGAGGGTCCAGTGTGCTCATGAGTGTCAACTCACTGGTCAACCTGAAAGCACTGTATGGGGCCATGTCAGTGCTCATATTAAAAGTATTAACCACCATTTCCTACCAGGTAGCATTCTCCTTTTCCAGATCCCATGGCTCCACTTCCAGCCACAGGAGTTGATGACCACAGTTGTTCTTTTCTTTTAGGAAACTACTCCTGGGTCCCGTGGGGGTTGCTCTGCGAACTGTGACAATCTGAGGAGTGATGATGAATGCTGGAGACTTGTCCCAGGTCTGAAAAGACCGCCATGCCTATTGGGCCTGTCATATTCTGGGCCCTTCTATGCCTCAGCTGTCACCCTGGACACCACAGGGCAAACGGTTGACGTTGCTGAAAGGCCAGAGGCATCTCACAGACACAGCTGACAGCAGTTAGGGAGGATCAGATAGGGGGCATCAATGTTGCCAAACCTCCTTCTGCGTGGTCCTTAACATCCTCAGGTAAACAGATCTTCTAGAAATGGGAATCCCCTTCCACCCATCACTCCCCTGTGGTGAAGGAAACCTCTTGCCTCCTTGCCTGGGGTGGACCAGGCCCCTGCTGGGCCATGTACAGGTGTCTGATCTGTTGTTCTCTGGTCACACCTTGTTCACTTGGGTATTCACATGGCCTAGCCCAGTGCCTTGCATCAGCTGGCACTCTGTTTGCCCACTAAATGGCTAAAAGTATGCGATGCCATGCCCATAGTGTTTGTGCACCAATGACCCTGGAACTCTTTAGTCCATATGCCGCAGATGTCTGCGTTCACTTCCCCACCCTCTGGGGAGAGAGTAGGACTTGAATTAGAACCTGGGGTACAGAAGTTAGCGAGGGGAATGGAGCTCAGGGCAGCCTGGTGGGTCCGGGGGAGGGGGGTAAGTGGGTTGGTGGGAAGAAGGGGTACCCTCTTCACCTCTTCCAGGTAAAGAGCTGATGGGCTTGTGCCTTCTACCCACAAAATAAAAACTCATGTTTCTATCCACCGACTAGCTGATGAAATGAATTTGTCCCTTGAAAACTGAAATAGCACCCATTCTTCCTGCTTTGCAACGAAATTGCTTTTCTTTGGCTCCATCATGCAACACCCCTGAAAATGCTCTGTATTCTTAGGGAATGAGAACATTAACTCTGTGCTGATTTTTTTCAAGGGAGTCACAGTTGCCCTCCCAACTGGTACAGGCCCCCAGTTCTCAATTCATTGTGAGTCATCCTCCTTTTGCCAACACGATACCCTCCATATACCCTCCCCTCTAGTCTCCTCCAAACAGGATATTGAGCAGCCAACAACAAATCTTTTATCATTTGTTTACCATGCTAAACAAGGCCTAGTTGGGAAGTTAACCTAGGAATGGTGCCCACCCGCTACGTCATATTCCCAAATGATGCTTCTCACGAGTAGAAATGCTTTAACTCTACATGCTCACACGTGCACACACACAGGTGTCGTGTCAGCCAGCATAGCACCCATGCTTCTCTATGAGAACTTCCCGTGTGCCCTAGGCGAGTTCTCTCTCATGAATATCACTGTTTTGTAATCTAGGGGGAAAGACAATGGCCCCGTTGTCCTTAACATCTTTCTCCCTTATGGGCGAGTGGAATGACTGTGGTGGAGGTTCCTCCGTTTTCCTGGACTCACATCCTGTATGCCGAACTATATTCTCCACTGCATTTACCATTTACCACCAGACCATCCACGTCTGCCTCACTGCCCCTAAACTGGAACCAATTATCACAGGCAATTATAGGATTTCATAGTCTTATGTTCTAAAAAAAAAAAAAAAAGAAAAGAAAAAAAGAAAAAAAAAAGAAAAAAGAAAAAAGAAACAGTCCAAGGGGAAAAACAAAAAAAACACAAAAAAAACCCGACAAAAACCGACAACAAAAAAACAGCTCTTCCATAGCTGAAAGAGTTATGGAGAAACCATAAAATTGCACTGGTGGTATGGTAGTATTTATAAACAACACATTTACATATAAAACTAAATTTGCACAGAAGAACCCAAAGTGACGATTGTATTTTATAAACTTGAAAGTAGATTTTTAACAAGAAACAACGCCTCCAACAGAAGGTATGGACAATAAAAATGCACCAAATAGAATATAAGGTTAATTACCTTCAAATGTCAGTTCTACATATGCATATAATGGGCTGGACAAATGAGTGGATATTTATCCCAGGGGGAAATACTGTATCTCTTTCATGTGAAGGTATGACTGCATGTGTAAAATACTTGCACTAAAATTAAGTCTTCTATCTTCCAAATTTTCTCAATTATTAATACACTAGACAGCTGCAGTAGCTCTGGCAAAAATAGCAGCCAAGCTTTTCCAAAAGTCAAAGCAGCCATGAGATGTCTCCATGGGGACTTTCCTATGCAAGGAGTGGTTGCTCTCTGGATCAAACAAAAAGAAAGCAATCTCCAGTGGAACAATAAAAGAGAAACTTGTCTCAGAATGTAAACTGAGAAATGACTCCCCCCTCACCACACACACACACACTCACTCCTCTTAATAAAAATTTTTCTGTGCATGTACAAAAAGGTTGGCTGAAAAGGCTATCTGTCCAACTCACTGGGAGAACAAGCAATTCAGAAAATTAAACAGTTAACCCAAGGAACGCCAACCATCTCAGCGTACTTGGGAAAGAGACTATCAAATTGTGCCCGCTCAAATGGAGTGGCGTGAGCTTAGAAAAACAAAGCATGGGTTTGTTTGTTTGTTAGATTTCTGGAAGAAAATGAATATGCAGAAAAAAGTTGTCAAATTGCCTTCATATTTTAAACAGGTATTAATTAGTATCATCTTAATAAACTCTGATAATATACAGTCTTTGCATATTCACATTTGAAAAGCGTTTTAAAGGGAAAAGCTAAGTGCTCAAAGCATCACACTATAGTGTTTTCTGAACCCAACAGTGATCATCAATTCTAAGTCAAAGTTTATATGCAGAACATGCAGCAAGGAAAAGAAAACAGATTTTAAGATTTAAAAAAAAATCAGAGCTTAAGCACATCACAGCAGAGAGAATATCACTTGTCAAGGTTATGCTAAGAATGGTCTGGATACAAAAATACATTTCATACTGCTTGTCGCAGTTCTGATTTCACATCATTCTAACTTTTAAAGGCAATCAGACCACATGCCCTGATTTCTGAGTAATAAGATGCCATCACTTCATCTGTGCCTCTGAAATTGTGCATCTCTGTGGAAACACAACATGTCATAACAGTCCAAGTTCTAAACAAGTGCAGGTTTGCACCAGTTCTGTATAATTTGTTTCTAAGAGCAAGGACTTTATTTCATTTTCACTGTCTCACCATCTATGTAAAATTCACAGCCATTTTTTAGTAAATGCCAACAAATGTCAGAAGGGCAGACCACAGCTACTTGGAAATGGCTGTTAGTTTAATGTAATCCCTAGAGTAAAGCTGGTGGTGTGAATGTTTTCAAGATGGTCAATACCGTTTAGAGGCAGGGCTAACATAACGCCAATACTCTCTCGCCGTATACCACTTACCATTTGCGATCTGTTCTTCGGACAGCCATTGATGTCTTCAATCTTCTCATTTGCTGAAAAAGGAAGCACAAGTCAGTAAAATAAATCATCACCACGGATACTTTGAGTCGTGATGTTCAGGACCCTTGAGGCCAACCAAGTCCTAAGGCCCAGACTGGGGTTTGTCCAATCAGCACTGGCATGTGAAATACTGAGACACATCTAGCAAGCTTCAGGACTTACTCATCGAGCCGCCGTCCTCCAGGGACAGCTGGGGCAAGGTCGTCATCATCTAAAGCAGGGACAACTGCATCGACGACAGTCTTGGAGTGATGGGACATCGTGGAAATATTGGGGACTGGGAAACAGGCTGAGCTGCAATTGTGCTTTTAGGCTCTGAGACAGGCAAGTGCAACCTCCTCACAAAAGATGAGATGGTTCGGAGTGGATCAGTCCAGTTACAACTCAGCTCCAGGGGACAAAAGCAACATTTGATAACATCTCACCCCATCTTTAGCCAGAAATACAAATATTGCTTTATACTAATAGGATTACTAATAATCCTATCCCCAAGTGGTGGCAAACAGAGAAAGTGAGAGAGTGAGACTTAAAAATGACTCCTCCAAGGTCACAGAGTAAACTTAAATTAGATCTGGGACACTCTTGAAGTCATAATAGCACCTAAGTACTAAAAGATCTGGAAAAAAAAAAAGTGGTTTCACTGAATTAAGTAAAAATGAAATAATAATAATACGAAGAAAGACCCAGCTTCCCATGGTGAAGTATGGAGGGGCCCCTGCAAGACACAGTCCAAGGTATTCATGGTTACATTTGCAACTGCAGCCACACAAAAAAGGCACTTCATGTACAGGTTAGGGCACTGGCTTTGGGGGGGGGGCAAGGAAACCCCAGTTTGAATCCCAGCTCTACAGCTTAGCTGTGTGACCTTAGTCATGTCATTCAACCTCTCTGGGCCTGTTTCCTCATCTGTAAGATGGAGCTAATGTTTCCTACTTCATAGAAGGAGCCATGAGCAGTAGATGGTACGATGCTTAGCACAGTGTCTAACACAGTAAGTGTTCTATGAATGGTATCTATCATTAACCCAGTAATATATATACAGGCTTATCTGTGTAAAATATATATACAATTTCCTTTTTTGATGCCTCCATCTGAGTGAAATCCAGAAGCTCAGCTAGGATCTCATAATAAAGAACTAAGGATTTGCCTCCTCTGTGATGCCTTTATAAGCTTCCTCCCCAATCCCGTGTCCTGGGACGAGGTTGTAAGGCATTGGATTCTGATCAATACCTAGTTCAGCATTAGACTGTTAATGCTCATTCAAGTGAAGGATGGATAACCGTGACCTTAAGAAATAATTTTAAAGATTCTTGATATACCATCTGGATAAATGAAACCAAAGGGCTTGGTCTAATTACTGCTCTAATTCCTTTCCATGATCTGTCATTGTCAGGTACGCCTAGAATTCAACCATCATGGCTCATTTAAGTCTAACACTGCCATTTACAACATTCAAAATAAACCGGTGGAGTGGAGCCTATTTAGGACCATGCTATAGATTATAGGGGAAGATAAAAATCAAATGACTAAGCCCAAATGCAAAATAAATGCTTAATAAAAATCCAAAACAAATCTTAGACCTCATTGTTTCCAATTTCATGTAATTTAAATACTTCTCCTTTACTTAAATTCTCAGGAATGTCTATGGTTGTCATAAATACTTAGAGCGATGATAGCAGTTCTGATTCTGCTGGTAAGGAGAGCTTGGTCTTCAGGTCCAAATGTATTAACTCAGGGTAGGCGGTCTTGGGCTACAGCCCCAAAGCAGGTAACCAGATGCAAAGGCACTTTGTCCCCAAAGTCCTCAACTGTGATTACAGTCGGCATCCCTAAGTGCCTTATGGTAATTTATTTATTCCAGCGTGTTCAAGACATTCTTAGCCCATTAATGCAGTGACTTGTCTGCACACAAGGTGACATTAGTAATGTGAAAGCATCGGTGCACTTTTTAAATAAGAAGAGTGGCATCAGGCTCATTAATTTTCCCAAGACCTCCTCTGAGAAGTTCAGAGCATTTCACCAGCCCATGCATCTCACATGGCATCTATGCCTGTGCAGGGCAGCTGGCAGCCCTGCACGCAATGGCAGTAGGTCATCAAGGGAGAGAAGGTACAGTTCTGCATGTTTGAATTTCCTGGTTGTGCTCAGAGGCAGCCCAAATGGTGGCAGAAAATACATTCTCAGCTCTTTACCCCCTCTAGGGAGAAATCTCTTCGTTGGCTTCCTCCTTCTCTCCAATATTCTTTTGTTTGTTCACCCTGTTTCCCTCCTTTTCTCTCTCTTCCTTCTTCCCTTTCTCTGGCCCCTTCTCACCTTCCCTCACTCCAACCCCTTCTGGCATCCTTTGAGTGACAGCAGTGTACTCATGAGGAGGGAGGCCTGTCTCTCTCTCTCAATTCAATGCTGTTTATCTTGCCCTCGTAAACCTCTCTAATAACTCATAGAGATGGCACCGACATGGGCTGGCAAGCAACTGCCAACTTCCGGCAGCTCATGCCTCAAGAAGATAATCACACTATGAAGAGGTTGAACAGAGACAGACCCTCCCCTTAGTCACTAGAGGAAGGACACGAAAAGGCAGCAGCAAAAGGTCTCTGCCTGACAGGCAGAAGACAGTGATGGAAAACTATGGGCCCCAAATAATCCCACTGTCTAGGAAACCTACCTCCAGGGGTGCCGGGACAGATGAAGGTTTAGGAAAGAGCAGTGTCTTTGAAAAGCATTTACCGTTTTCCTTCAAGTCACATGTCTGATCATGTCACTCCGCAACCTGATTATGAACTCGTCAACTACTGGCCTTTGTTCTTAGTTAAAGCCTAAAATTCACTACCCTATACCTGGTAGCCTGCCTTATTTTGCCTTATTGTGGACCCTCTGGCTATCTATACTCCAGCCTATTTGCATACCATTTTCTCCACCAGGAATGCCCTTCCTGACTGATTCACTTAGCTAACTCCAAGTTTGAGGTCTTGGCTCATAGGCAGATTCCTAATAGGAGAATTCCCTGATTTCCACCCTCCCACCACATGGGTCACGTCTCACAGCATCACAGGTCCTTAATCATCATGCAAGGCACTCCTCCAGGTCCAGAAAGAGGTTTTCCCGAAAAGGGGACAATCTACCTGCCTGCAAATTTTAACAGACCTTTATTTATTTTAATTTTAAAATAATTCCAAATTTAGAGAGAAGTTACAAGAGTAGTACAAAGAATTCCTACATTCCTTCCTCCACTCTTATTTTCTTCCTCCCTCCCCCATTCTCTGGATAGGGACACATTTTTACTTTTCCCCTGAATCATTTTGGTGTAGGCTACATAGGTATGTCCTTATACTTAGTGTGTATTACCAAAGAACAAGGACATTATCTAATGGTAGGATTTGATAATTTGGAAAATTTAGCACTGAGATCATTCCAATTTTGTCAATAACACAAAAATGTCTTTTATGGCATTTTATTCCCTAGTACAGGATCCAGTCCAGAATCACACAGTGCATTTATTTGTCATGTCTCTTTAGCCCTGAACAACTTCTCAGCCTTTCTTTGTCTTTCAGGGCACTGACATTTTTGAACAATACAGGCCAGTTCCACAATTTGGGTTTGTCTGAGATTCCTCATGATTAGTTTCAGGTTTTCCATCCCTGACTGGAATTCAACGTAAGTGATGTTGTATTCTCTCGGGGTATCACGTCAGGAAGCATATGACATCCATCTGTCCCTCACCGGGATGTAGTTTTGATCAACTGGTCATAAGGTCTGCATTCTCCCCCATGTGGCTACTATATTTCCCCTAGGAACTAATAAGTAATCAGTGAAGAGACACTTTGAGACTATGCAAAAAGCCTGCTCCTTGTCAAACTTTCTTCTCTCTGATTTCAGCATCCATTGATAGTTCTTGCCTTAAGAAACCTTTACCATCATCATTGCAACTCCTTCTACATTTATCAGTCAGCATTCTCCTGTACAGTTGAGCCCTCTTCTCTATTGATCGATCTATCGATCTTTCTTTCTATCAGTATAGACTTATACATTCCTATTTCATTACATGATTATAATCCATGACCACCCTCAATTATTTTGATGCTCTCATTTTCTCTGATTTAGATTTTTCTTTGTAGCCCTGGAGGGCAGAGCAAGTACTTGTAGGGAGAACCACCAAGGGGACAGATTTTGACCTAATGAAGAGGAGCTTTTGAAGGATTCTAACTCTCCATCTTTAGATCTAGTTGCCTGAAAAGGTAGTTAGCTGCCCATCACAGTATTTAACAGTCTGTTGACTGCTTTTGAACAAGCAATTCATGTATCAGGTTGGGGCTTTGAAAAGTCCCTTCCAAACCTTAGAGCTAAGAGCTGTAGTGGACTCCTGGAAAGGAAGAGGGTGTGACATATAGTTTAGAAGAATGTTCAGAATATTAAATGCCGAGAAAGGGAAACCTCCAGGCCACCTGTTGGAAACAATTTGACCCAGACTTGCAGAAGCAGGGCTGCAAGTGAATAAAATTCTTATCCTTAATCCTTGCTAAATACTGTGAACCCAGAAAGGAAGATGACTCAGCCCAAATACAGCAGCCAGTGGAATGATCCAGGGGGTTCCCCCCCAGCTGCCTGGGGGAGCTAGTAAAGGTACCAGAGAGAAACTGATTTTTCAAGACTGGGTAGGAGCTCATCAGCCAAAGAACAACTGCAACCACCAGAATTCTGTCCAGCACAAGATGGAGGGGTCACCAGAAAATTTTTAGATAGACAGATAGGTAGATACACACACAAAATATGTATATATTAAGCACACGTACACATACCAATTTATCTTTTTATATTTTATTTTTGTGGTCACATGTGTTGGGGAAAACACGGACTTTAAAAGTAGAGCACAATTGTTCAGTAGTTTTGCATCCTGATCAGAAAATGCTGCTCCTTCTCCCTCACCACGAGGTCTGTGTTCATAAATTATGCTAAAATTCAATGCTTTCAACTGGCTGACAGACAATCTAGGAAAGAAGTCATGCAGGAGTCGCCTACGTTTAGCTGCCTTCTCAGCTACCCATCTTCTGGGCCTCTGTTCCCCACACCCAGAACAGAGGGTGTGGGCCCGGCACTCAGGGGCGGAGAGCCAAGTGCTGACATCTGGCCTTACTTTGGAGTCACTGGCCAGAGTGAGCCTCTCCTGCAGGGCTAAGGGAAAGCAACTTGGTGGCCTGAGTTACAGCCTGAGTCACTGGCGCTAACTTGAGCCTCTGAAGTCGTACTCTAGTAGCTCTAGGCCCAGTGGGGTCACCGGCTGGGAAGATTCAGGTCACCTAAATCGATTTAGGGAAGCATCCTCCTGAGCAACAATAAAAACCAGCCTAGCTTACATTTCTGTAGCGTTGCATTTAGGAAACTCACAACATGCGTGCTACCATTCACCTCTTCTGGGCCCATGACAGACAGAACTAATCTATCACGACACAGTTTGACATTGATACCAAGGCCTTGCCATCCTTCTAAGCATCCCTTTCTAGGCAGCGGCTACCAAGTGCTATCTAGGAACACTTCACAGTTTCCAAATATATTTCATATTTGATATTATCCTTGCATTTTATAAGACTGCCACAAGAGCAGACAAAGCAGGCATGGCTGTGTGCATTTTAAAGATGGGGAAACAGAGGCAGCAGAAGTTGAGTGATTTTTTTCAGAGGTCCCACAGTTGGGAGGGATGGAGCTAGGATGAAAGCAAGGCTTCTGGATACTATCCTTTCCTACTGCCCGCTGTGCAGAAAGTAGAGAAGGGTCTCCATGGAAACACTCTACACAGACCCAAGACTCAGTCACAGGGGCCTGATGTAACCCTGCTGAGATAGAGATCCAAACCCAGGTCAGTTGCAAGCCACCTCTTTCAGGAGGACCTTGTCAAGAAGATGTTACTCCTTATTCCAAGGTTACAAGTCTTGCACGTTTGCCTCTGTTCCCAGCAAGGAGCACAATGCTGGCACACAGTTAGTGCTCCATGACTGCTTACTGCACTGAAGTGAAAGGAGGTAGAACCTTGCATTGCATTCAGTGCCTCTGGATGGAGAGGGGGCATGATGCAGCCGAGCAAAGAATGAAGTTTCAGAAGCAGACTTCCCTTGCCCACAAATCATGTAGTACTGGGCTACTGAGACTCACTGGGCCTCAGTTTCTACATATGCAAAATGGGAGAGAATACTACCTACTTCGTAGGGATGCTGAGGAAATTAAACAAGAGAAACAGTAAAAAGAGCTTGGTAGGAGTGATGATGAAGAGTGGGAGGAAGAGGATGGACAGGAAAAAGAAGAGTGTGGCGAACAGACTTCAGGGTGACCCCCCAGCATTCTGTCACTTAAGTTCAATCCCTTGTACAATCCTTTCCTGTGGAGTGTGGCAGGACCTAGGACTTCTAACTGACAGAAGGTGATGGGACATCATTCTCATGATGCTACGTTACATATGTAAGGTTCTTTCTCTTAAAAACAAACAAACAAACAAAAAACTTTCTTTCTTGCTGACACTGAAAAAGTCGATCAAAGCAGCCATGTTAGGAGACCCACATGGCAGGAAGCTGAGAGGGTCTTCTAGGAGTTGAGTGTGGCCTTCTGCCAACTGTCCACAAGAAATCAGGACTCACCTCCTGTAATTGCAAGGAATTGTACTCTGCCAACACTCTGAGTGCACTTGAACCCTCCCTGGTCAAGCCTCCGGATGAGAATGCAACCCTGGCCTACCCTTGACTGCAGCCTTGCTGAGGTCCCAGCTGCATTTCTGATGCACAGAAATTGTGAGATAATAAATATAGGCTGCGTCAGCTGCTAAATTTGTGGCAATTTGTTACATAGCAACGGAACACTAATCCGGGGAGGGGAGGAGAAAGGAGAGCAAGAGAAGGAGGACCAATGGATGCTTGTCTTAAGAAAGCAATCTCAGGACAGCAGGAAAGTTCTTTTCTCCTTGAATGACAGTGGCAGTCCATAAGCTTCAGTTAAGGCCAGTCTGCCTGTGTTTTCAAGTACCATCTCCACAGATGTGAGCAAAACCACAGCTATACCAGGTTACTTCTCCCACTTGAAGGATAAGCGACTTTTCCACAGCAACACGTGCCCCAGGGGCTGGAGCTTCTGTCCTTTCCCTGTGCCTCCTCTCTTGGCATCTGTGGGCACGAGCCCGCTGCTGCCAGCGACAACAATCAGCCTAATGCTGTCTAATTGACCTCCCGCCTCCTTGGTCTTCTCTGAGCGCTCAGCAGGGGACCACTGGGACGCTTCCCTTAAGACCAAAGGCAAAGCCCTGCCCAGCCTCTGCCCACGTGCATTTCTGGATAAACCTTCTCCTCCCAGCACACAGCCAAGGCATTCCAAATCCCACCACTCCAGTTCCCTTCTAGTGTTAAAACCAGAACCAGCCCTCCCTGGAGTCTGATCCTTTGATTTCTCAAATCCAATTAGACTTGGCAGGACTAAACTAACCTCATGATGCTGGGGTGTTTTTTTTGTTTTGTTTTGTTTTTGTTTTTTTCAGAATAATCCACAAAAAAAGTACCAACAGAGAGGGGGCTGGAGAGAATCAGAAAGATAATAGGAGGTAAGAAGGGGGACAGAGGGCCCCTTCGCCAACCACCAGCATTTCCCTCCAGCCTTGGCCAGTCTTTCTTCTCAGAGGAACAAGATGAGATTGCTGTGTGGGTGATCTTATCAGGAAAAAACAAGCTGGTACCCACACTTCCTGAGCACAAAACAGTCAAATCAATTCTTGACACATGTGATAAAAATACTGCATTTTTTGTTGAGATTTCAGTGTTCCATTCCCCTTGCCTGGCTCAACCCCTCTGAGTCTCCTCTGTAACTCATTACCCATAGTATAAAAATCTGCTCTTACCCACGACCTGGATAATCTGGGCCAGGAGGACACCGTCTGTCACATCTTGCTGGAGATCCTTGATTAGACGTTTGTGGCCTGATTTGGCTAGATAATGATTGGCCCAGTCTGTGTAGATCTGCAAAAAAGCAAGGAGGCAAGTTGAGGAAGGCAGTCGGACCCCATCTCAAAATCTGAAGCCACTGCTTGGGCTGGTGTAGCAGCCACCGTCCAGCTGCCCAGGGCCAGCCGATGCCATTAACATTCAGTGCATTGTGCCGACGGGGCATTCAGCAACCATAGCTGGGCTTTCGCCTATTGAGAGATCTGCAGTCAAGGCTCGGGGAAAAGCTAAAGAAAGCTTCAAAACATGCAGAGGGTTGAATGGGACAGGGGACACGGAACTAAACAGTCTGTGCCAGATGGCTGTGAGAGGCTGTGGCTCTAAATGCGAGAGGGGTCTCCCCCACCCCACGGCTACCACCCCCCACCCCTTCCCGTCTTTTTCTCTTTATTGAGAAAACGTATGGGGAGGTTACCACCCAATAGGCATCTTTTAATGGGCCATTTCAGGGTAAGGAGGGCTATTGAGTTAACCAATTTTTCAGGAGCCAAGGTCCCTTGTAAAGAAGCCAAGTATGAAAACACAGAGCCCCTCATGGTTACTCTTGTGTGAGTGCAGTTATTGATGGCCTCACAATAATCTGAAATGTAATCGGTTTAATTTAAAAGGCAGGCATCGCTTTCACTGTTGGGATTCTGTGAACAAAACCCAGTGAATTCCAACATATTTAATCACAACAGTAGGGTACACCAGACCCTGGAAGGCAAAGCCAGGATCACCCACGAGAGCAGGAGAGCAGACCCCTTTGGAGGTCATATGGAAACCTGCTCCTATCGTCAGCCCAAGACGGTATGTTCTTCCAAACAGGCCAACCAGCATGAGATTCTTGTTGAAAACTTTCCCCCTAACTCACATAAGCCAATAACAAACAAAATTGAAAATCTTCTCAACAATTTTGCGTGGTGAGTTCCACACCCGGATTTGTGAGTTGGTGGAGGGCCATGTAAGCCCTGTTTCTCAGGACCGTTTTCCCCTAGAGTAATACAAACAAATGACTGCTCAAAAAGATGACTATCCTATCTCAACCGGGTCTTACACTAGTGCCAACAGTTCACATACTCATATGGTGTCTCCACCAAAATCAAGCAGGTAATCATTGTATCTCCATCAGCTGGCCTGCTCTGAGACCCTGTGTGACTCACAGAGCCATGGAAGCCCTGCTTTAACCCCAACTCGCACCTTCCATCCTGTTCTTCTGAACACCATGCCCAGAGTAATCTCACACAACTGGGCCCTGATCCTGGAATGAGGACCGTGAGCCAGCGCCTGAACTTGCAAAGCAGAGACCTACTAAGAGGAGGCACCTCTGACTACTCCACCTGGGACCGGGAGGGCGTCATCCCCAAAAGAGAAAGGCAGAGCTGCACTTCCTATTTCATCAAGCTTTGAGGACAACCCCTGTGCACCACCATCCCCACCTTGAAGCCCAGTCTTCCACTGTAGAGACCCACAAGCCCACTGCACACTACAGTGTAATTCCACTTCACACCTCGGACCACGGTACCCCATCCTTAAACTCACATTATTTTCCTTCCTGTGACTCCCAAGAAATTGTCAGACATCCAAAATCGAGCAAGATCATTTTCAATTTTGTAAGCACTGAGGCAGCTAAGGACATGGAGCAGCATCTTGGCCATTACAATGGCCAGTCTGAAATGTCAACGATTGATACATGAAATTGTTAAGAAGGCAAGAGAAAAAAACATAAAAATGCAGAGGCAGACCTGTGCTCAAGTCTCAGTGTCGTAGGCTCCCCAAGGGTAGGGACTGATGTTTATTCTGTTCAGTGATGTGTCCCATAGCACAAGGCACATGTGCTATGGGACACGTGGATGTATGACCTCAGTTGAGCTATTTAACTCCTCTGAGGCTCAGTTTTCTTATCTGTACAATGGGATCAATGCCATCTACTTGTCAGCTATTATGAGGACCACGTGACACAACATATATGAAAAAAAAAAAGTGCCCTATGCAGACTGGCATAATAAACAACAACTACCACGTATGGTGCCTACTGCCTGCCGGGCACTGGTACAGACACTTTACACATATTAACTCACTTAATCCTTATTCTATGAGATAGACGCAAGTATTGTGTCTATTTTTCAGAGGAGAAATTGAAGTATAGAGAGGTAAAGTAGCGTGTCCAAGGTCACAAGTAAGTGATAGAACCAGGATTTGAACCCATGATAACTGACTGGAGAATCCCTCAGACACTACAGCACTGCTTCTCTGAATGTAACTCCAATCATCAAATGTTACTCAAATCATTCACCCTCCATGACTCTCCTGCTGACTCTAGGCCCATTCCTCTATTCAGCTATGTTCTCACGGAATGAAATAAAATGTAAATAACTAAAACCCCCAAATCTATTTCTATGTCTTGCTATCTGATGCCCTTGAACAAGTCATTCAACTTTTCTGAGTTTCAGTTTATTATGCTATAAAATGGGCACAATAAGGTCTTCAGAAGGGGGTTGTGCAGACTCAGTGAGGTACCGCATGGAAGCCCCTGGTCTGACCCACAGTGCAGTTCAGGGAGCAGAGGCTGTGGAGCGGTAGTGAGGGGGCTTTGGAGTCCACAGGCTTGCTTTAGGTCTTAGCTGCCATGCTGCCAATGGCCTCTGTGCCCTTTGGTGAAGTGTCTTCATTTACAAGATGGGCGTGATAGTGCCTACATCATCAAGCTATTAGAAGATGGAATGAGCTCATATACATAAAGGACACAGGATCTGATACAAGCCAAGTGTTCAATAAATAAAAGTAATAACTAGAAATGTTACCACCAGCATTATAAAATGTACCCCAGCCAGCCACAGCCTCTACCCTGAACCTCCAGGACACAAATGACTCAGGGACTTGCTCTCCTTTCTCCTTCACACAGCACAATTTTAAGAATCTGGAGTACCCCCATCTGGAGTCACAAATGATGGTTGACTGTAAAAGAAAGGCAAGTCAGAAACCAGCCAGGCTTCCAATTATGAGACGGTACACCTACAGTGCTCTCTCATCACCTTGAGGGATCCCACCAACTATGTCTGAGGGACTGGGACATTCCAAAGCTTAAAGTCATAGGCCACGAGACCATCACCTGAGGTGAGAAGGGGTCATTGACAAGGACACTGCTGAGTGGGAGGTGATGCTGGTGCCTCCACTCATTCCCTTCTTAGGTGATGAAAGGTACTTCAAAATCAATGTACTGTCTTTATCTAAAACCAGCCCTCTCTGTGTCTGCACAATCCGGCAGGGACATACAGCATGGAGTCATGGTGAGGCCACGTGGGTATTGGGTATACCAGGGAGAACCAGTGGTCAGAAATGGTTCTGCCAAAGACATGAATCTACTTCAAGCTGTTTAAGACTAGAGCTCTTTTGTCAACTGTGATCTACCTACACACCCCTGCCAACTAAATCTCCCAGGACACAGCTCTTGGGAGCTGCTCAAAACATCATCAATGGCTCCCCACTTTCCACTGAATTAAAAGTTGTCAGGGCTCACACTGCAACTCAAAGCAGCCTCCTCATCCTCGGGTTTCGCCCAGGCCACGTCTGACCCTTCTGCAGGAGAGGCAGTGCGGGTGGAAGTTAAAAGCACGGGCTTTAGAAATGACCAAGTCAAGGTGGCCCTTGGCCCTGGGCAAGCAAATGTCTATTAACCTTGCTATACCTCAATTTTATCCTCCATAAAATGGAGATTATATCAAATATATTAGAAAATATATATCCAGGAGATGGCAAACTGTGACCTAAGCCTAACCCAACTGACCACCTGTTTTGTAAACAAAGTTCTGTTGGGACACTGTCACACCCATTTGTCTTCTATGGCTGCTTTCACCCTACAATGACAGAGTTGAGAAGTTGTGACAAAGACACCTCTGGCCACAAAGCCTCAAATATTCATTACTCATCTCTTCACAGGAAAAAACACAAATGTGTCACTCCATGTTATAGGGACTGAATGAGTTAATATACCTACACACAGCAAGCGCTCAGTGGTGATGATTGTAATGACCCTCAGGAAAACTCGACATACTCATACTTCCCAGTCTCTGAACTCATGCCGCCTGTGCCTCCATCTGGGGTCACCCTGCAAGGCTCAATTCTAAGGCCAGTCCCTCTATAAAGTCCTGATTTCCTAATTGCCTGCTGAGCTGCATATGATGCAGGGATTGCAGAGAACTTGAACTGATTTCCTAATTGCCTGCTGAGCTGCATATGATGCAGAGATTGCAGAGAACCTGAACGCTGGCACCACCTTTTCACTCTCACCACCAGGCCTTGGCAGAGACCATATCTTGCCCATCTTTGTGACCCAGTAGTGCTTCACAGAAGGGGGCACATGGCATGAGGGTGGTAAGTGGTCCCCGGGGTTGAGCTGAACAAAAAGAAAAAGGGCAAATCCTTGTGAAACTGATTACATTTGAGACTTACATAATGTGGGCTCTCAGTGAATCCTCAAACCAGGATCTCAAATTGATTGAAAAGAGGAAGAAACAGAGGAAATAAACTACTTCATAGCTCAAGCTTATTAATAGGGATCCATCCAACAAGAATGATTAATTATCTGGAGTTTCTTCTTCCCTCCTTTATTGCCAGTTCTCAACTTTTTAAAGTGAGTCATATGAAAACATCTAAATTTCTTTTATTTTATAAAAACTATTTTATTTTTCAATTACAGTTGATATACGGTATTAGATTAGTTACAAGTGTACAACATAGTGATTAGACATTTATATAACTTACAAAGTGATCTCTCCGATAAATCTAGTACCCATCTGATACCATGCATAGTTCTTAGTGATTATATCCCCTATACTATACTTTATATCCCCATGACTATTTTGCAACTACCAGTTTGTACTTCATAAGCCCTTCCCCTTTTTCACCCGTCCCTCCAACTTTCCTTCCATTTGGCAATGATCAAAATGTTCTCTGTATCTATGAGCTTCTTTCCGTTTTGTTTGTTTGTTGATATTATTCCTTAGATTCTACATATAAGTGAAATTGTATGGCTTCTGTCTTTCTCTGACTTATTTTGCTTATCATTATAACTTCTAAGTCCATCCATGTTGTTGCAGATAGCAAGATTTCATTCTTTTTTACAACTAATAGTCCATTGTATATATGTACCACTTCCCCTTTATCCATTCATCTATTAATAGACACTTAGGTTGCTCCCATATCTTGGCAATTGTAAATAATGCTGCAATGAACATATGGACACATATATCTTTTCGAATGGGTTTCTTTGAATAAATGCCCAGAGGTGGAATTGCTGGGTCCTTCTTTGCCTATGATAGCCTTTGTTTTAAAGTCTATTTTATCTAAGTATTGCTATTCAGTTTTTTTGTTTCCATTTTCATAAAATGTCTTTTTCCATCCCTTTACTTTCAGTGTGTGCGTGTGTGTGTGTGTGTGTGTCTTTCAATCTGAGATGAGTCTCTTGTAGGCAGCATATGTAAAGGTCTTGCTTACTTATCCATTCAGCCATCCATTCAGCCACCCTATGTCTTTTCATTGGAGCATATTAATCCATTTATATTTAAAATAATTGTTGATAGATATGTAGTTATTGCCATTTTATTATTCACACTTTTTATCTTTTTTCCCCCTTCTTCTTAATGAAATCCCTTTAATATTTCTTATAATACTGGTTTGGTGGTGATGAACTCCTTTATACTTTCCTTGTCTGGGAAGTTCTTTGTCCTTTGGTTCCAAATGATAGCTTTGCTGGGTAGAGTAATCTTGGTTATAGGTCCTTGCTATTCATCACTTTGAATTATTTTGTGCCAATCCCTTCTGGCCTACAAAGTTTCTGTTGCGAAATCAGCTGACAATCTTATGGGAGCTCCCCTGTAGGTAACTAACTGATTTTAAGATTCCTTCTCTGTCTTTAACCCTTGCAATTTTAATTATGATGTGTCTTGGTGTGGGCCACTTTGGATGCATTTTGTTTGGGACTCTGCACTTCTTGGCTTCTATGTCTATTTCCTTCACCAAGTCAGGGAAGTTTCCATCATTATTTCTTCAAATAGGTTTTTAATTCCTTGCTCTGTCTCTCTCTTCTTCTGGTACATGATGTGAATGTTGGTATGCTTAATGATGTTCCAGAGGCCTCTTAAACTATCCTATTTATTTGGATTCCTTTTTATTTATTTTCTTTTTTAATAGGGTGCTATTATTTTTTTTAAAAAATTGGGGAATTGGGGGAGGGGAATAGTGTTGGAGAATTGTGGAGGGGGCCCAGCCAAGTTGTTGTTCTTCGATCTTAGTTGTGGAGGGTGCCAGTCACCATCTGTTTGCCTGTCAGCAGCTCTTGGCCTCTAAGCTCAAGGTGCTGTGTTACAATCTTAGTTGCGGGTGAGAGTAGCCACCATCCCATGTGGGAGTCGAACCAGCAGCCTTGTTGTTAAGAGTGCACACTCTATCCACTAAGCCATCCGGGCAGCTCCTCAGCTCAAGGTGCCGAGTTCAGTCTTAGTTGCAGGCAGGTGTAACCCACCATTGAACAGGCAGTCTTGTTGTTAGGAGCACTTGCTCTCACCAGCTGAGCCATCCTGCCACCTGTTGGCAGTTCAGCGACAGCTCAGCTCAGATGCAGTGTCACTGGCCCATGTGGGAATCTAACTAGCGGCCCTGTTGCTCAGAGCTCACACTCTTAAGCTAATTCTTAACCAACTGAGCCACTCGGCTGGCCCTCCTTTTTCTTTTTGCTGTTCTGCTTGGGTTTTTTTTCTGCTACCTTATCTTCAAAATTGCTGATTTGGTCCTCTGCTTCATCTAATCCACTGTTGATTCCCTCTAATGTATTCTTCATGTCAGTTATTGTATTCTTCATTTCTGACTGGTTCTTTTTATGCTTTCTATCTCCATTTTTATGTTCCTGCTCTCTTTGTTGAAGTTCTCACTGAGATCATTGGGCATCCTTATAACCAATGTTTTGAACTCTGCATCTAGTACAGGGGTCAGCAAACTGTGGCTCACGAGCCACATGTGGCTTTTTGGGTACATTCTGTCTCAAAAGTTTGCCGATCCCTGGAAGAGCCAATCCTGTCCCTCACAACAATTTAAAAATTATTCGAGAGCCATAACTATATTTTTACAAATAAGGAAAACTTAAAGTAACATTATAAATGATATTATGATAGTTTTATTTTCATTTTCAATTTTACTTCAGAGCCACATGAACATACCCAAAGAGCCTCATGTAGCTCGTGAGCCGCAGTTTGCTGACCCCTGGTAGCTCTTCGGTCTCAAAAGTTTGCCAACCCCTGATCTGGTAGATTGCTTATCTCCTTTTTGTTTAGTTCTTTTTCTGAAGTTTTCTTCTGTTCTTTAAATTTGGGACATGTTTGTCTCCTCATTTTGGCTGCCTCCCTGTGTTTGTTTCTATGTATTGAGTAGAGCTGCTATGTCTTCCGGTATTGGGAGAGTGGCCTTATATAGGTGTCCTTTGGGGAGCAGTGGCTCAGTCTCCCTGGTCACCTGAACCAGGTGTTCCATGTATGTCTCCTGTGTGGTTTGTGTGTGCCCTCCTGTTGTACTTGAGCCTTGAGTGGTTGTGACCACAGTAGAGAAGCTGTTGTGCAAGGGCTGAGCCTATGGGGCAGGATTCACTTTAGTGGCGCACAAAATGATCTGCAGATGGCTGCCCCTTGTGCTGAGCTTGGAGGGGCCTGGGAGAGGCTAAGCTGCAAACTGAGGCTAGCTGCCACTTGTGCCAGGCTTAGGGCTGTTCAACAAGCAGTATGAGGAACACCTAAGCCGGATGCTACTTGTTTGCAGCTTACAAACCTTTGTGAGATTTTAAGAAAGTCCATAGCATGAGCCAAGTCAAGCTGTTTGTATGGAAAAGCCACTGGAAGTGACTTGGGTAGGCCTGCAAGTTCGGTGGGGATGGGATCTCAGAGAATCACGAGGGTAGGGTGATCCCTGTTAGCTAGTTGACAGAGACTCATATGGTGCCTTCCTGCATGTGCAGGCTGGGTGGGAAGAGGACTCAACAAAGGAATAATGGCTTCTGTCAGCACATCTATCTGGCAGAAAGCTGTCCTCCCAGCCCTCGCCCAGAGAATTCAGTTCTTCCCTGTATGTCCCTGGCACCTTTTGAGATGCTGCCCCAGCACCTAAGCTCAAAAGTAAGTGAGTCTTCCAATGAGTAAATCCAGGCATGGGCCCTTTAAGGGGAACATCTGGGTCTCCTCAGCCACCATCTCTGCTGGTTTTCATAGCCAGAAGTTATGGGGGCTTATCTCCCCAGCTGAAGTCTGGTTGGGGCTGGGACCCCTCACTCCTCAGGCGATACCTCCACAGTTGAGATGATCCTTCCAATTTTTAACCACCACACGTGGGTGTGGGACCAGCTCATTTTGCATCTCCACCCCTCCTACCAGTGGTGACGTGGCTTCTTCTGTATGTCCTTAGTTATAGGACTTCTGTTCAGCTAGACTTCAGGTGATTCCCAATGATGTTTGTTCTGTAATTTAGTTGTAATTTTGATGTGGCTGTGGGAGGAGGCAAACACAGCATTTACCTCCTCCACCATCTTGACCAGAAGCCAACCCACCCTTTCTTGAAACACTTGCCTGCCTGGATCCTGAGACTGAGCTCCAGATTTATTTTACAAACCAGTTTTCACAGGCCATGCTAAGAACTGACATAATTCAGCTCCATCTCCTTCACTTGCTGTTTCAGTAGCTCATGCAATGAATACCATTCTTTTAAGGGGTGCCCTTGGAAACTAAACTCCCAATAACCCTAGGCATCACACGCAGACTCCCTCAGGTGCAATGCAGCAAAAATGGACAGGGTGTGTGTGACAGATTTCAAAAAATGGCTAAAGCATGTAGGACTTCCTGTCTAAGCATCAGCCATCCAGAATCAACTTCTCCAGAGCCTGTCCCTCGCCAAAGCTCTGGAGCCTTGAGGGCTGCTATTGCTTTTATTCTATTGTCCACTGATCCTTGATCTGTGACGTTGCAGTAGACATAGACAAGACAAAGAACTGCACAGGAGGAAAGTACAAAAACCACCAGCTCCACCCCCAGCTCCAAATCATCAAATTAATCTAGAGAAATGATCTTAGAGAAAGGCTGTAGAATCATTTCTCACTAGTATCTGAGGAGTCTTCCCCACTGCTTTCCTACTCTCATCCTCCAATCTCCCTGAGCTTACCTCTTGCCCCACCCCCTCTAAGGGGAGACTCAGTACTACAGAAATTCTGGGTGAGGGAGAGAAGCTGCTGTCAAAGACTTGAAGGAATAAACTGGGGAAGGAAAGTGACGACAGTTGACAAGTGAATTAGTTTTGATTCAGTTATTACCCCTGACAGAATTTCAAGGAGTATGTCAGCCATTTGTTTGCTTATAACTTCACATCATTCCATATCACATGGGGTGAAATCAAAGAGGGTAAATTTTGACACACCAATTGAAGTAAAGAAACTGATTATTAGTTGTAATAAGAAAACTGATAATAATTGCACTGTGTTAAGCCAACGGGTATAATGAGTGTATACTGTAATTAGCCTTCAAATACAATGTGGGGAGGTAGGTAAAGTACTCTAAGTAAGGAACCCAAGAAAAATGCCACAAAATAACTGCATCAAAAGTTGGTTCCCTATAGGCTCAACTATAAATCCAGACCATTATTTTGCCAGACAGCCTGATGGACCTAGAAGGCAGTGGGTAGCATTAGGATAGCAGTGCCAGGAGAAAGAGGATAAAATGTATCTTTTAGAAGGAAATGCCAGTGTTGAGATGAAAGCAAACCAGTCATGCAGCATCAGAGGTGGTTTCCAGGCCATCATTTATAGAGCAAATGCTACAATTTGGCTTCAGTTCAAGAGGCTTTGGTCACATCATCAACATAGCATCATTTCCATGACTCAGCAGTATGTGGTTAAGTGGTTTAGCTCCAATTGTTTTGAAGTACAAAAATAATACTGCAACAATAGTATATTCACCCAGTGCCTTAATATCACAAACAATGACTTTTCAGTTATTTTCAATTTTAAGAAAATCAAAATGCACCATTTGTTATCAGGGACAAAGCTGGTAATGTCTTCACTTCTGCATCTAGCAAGTCCGGTGGGAGCCACCCCACAGGCGCAGTCACGTGGCCACACAACCTTTTCACCGCATGAGGTGGAGGAGGGGCCTGAAATTAGCTGGTGGCTTTCTCCCTCTCTCTCCATCAGTCTAATATATCCTCTCTCTCAATGTAGACCCCTGGCTTGATCAAAATCACTGCCTTGAAACAAACATTCAAATGAGTGAAACGGTGTCCCCAGTCCTATACGTTGGGTAAAGAGGCAGAACATAGAGAAGCCAATTTTTTTTTGTTCAAGATCACACAGCACAGCAGGGGCTGGGCCGGAACACTGGCCCTGTTCCCTGGTTTCTCTGAAGAGTCCAGTTCTGCCCACCACATGCCCACCCTGGAGGGCAATGGCTCTCCTGCCATCGTCACCTTTGCCATCTCCTGATGCATAACTTCAGCCATTTGTGTTTTCTCATGAATCACAGTAATCACAAGGGCAGTGTATGTGCAGTCCCAGGAGCTGGCACAGACCGGGGCAGAGATGTGGCTCTGCCAAGGCCCAGCTGGGTGGTCCTGGGTGAGTCCTGCCCCTGGCTGATTGTCGGGGGGTACCTCACCTTGCTTGCCGATGATATACCGGGTTGTTTTACGAACTAAATGAGAGCATACAAGTGGTTAACACAGCATCTGGCACGTAGGTATTAAATAAATAGTGGTTATTCATATTCTCATTAATGGCTATCTAAATTTGGGGGAAATAGGTCATTGTAGACTCCTGAGAGTTTACAATTCTGCGATCCACACATTTTTAACTCTTTCATTTGGAAGCTTTCCCAAATAAATGATCATGATCCCTGCTTTTTTTAAATTAACCCAATTTTTCTTTACCTTGATGACCCATAGACATCACTATCAATAATCATGTTTTCATGTGAACAGGGTGCCCTTAGGGCCCGAGTTGCTGGGCCTTCCTTAAAAGACCCCAGGGTCCTTTAAAATTGGGTGTACCATAACAGAAAGTACTATTTAAGCAAAAGCCTTGATGGGACTTTCCTGTCAATGAAAATACTTAAGTAGAAGGATTCTGTGGCACCCCTTTGAGTGCTCCGAGGTGCAGTTTGGCTTTTAGCTGGTCTCTAGGCCAGGTAAGGCTGCCAGAGCGCTGGGCTCCAAGGGGCACTGAGATGTGACTGGGTTCTGCATTCCCTACCTGAGCACCGATGGAATGGCACTGCCAGCCCTCCCTCTTGACATACATTTTGTAACATGGCTAACGTGAACTTATTTATCCCATGGTATGCATCCCTGTCTGGACCCAGAAGATAGGAAGTGGCAGGGCGAGGGGAGGGACGCACTGCTGGTCTCCTTTCTGATCCACAGTGATCTACTTGCCTACACAGCCACCAGGGATACGCCCTGACACCTGCCCACATGTGTGCTTTTGTTTCAAAGCACACACCCCCAGCAAGTGACTAGAGAAAGGGGGGCAGGGCTTATCACCAAACTGGATTTCCATCTTGCTCCACATCCTGGCTCATCCTTACTCGTCCTTTACATCTGAATGTCAACATAAACAGGTTAGACCAAGTGCTTGCCTTGATGCATGAGGCAAACACTGCCTGGGCCCTGCCCGTGCTGGCCTCTGCTCTTGCAGCAGTCTGGTGTAGGATAGTCACTACCACCAGCGACTCAAAGAAAACACCCTCTAGTGTCAGAACACTTAGGCTCTAATTATGCCTCAACCACTTCCTGGCAGTTTTCCTGGGCAAGTTACCTAAACTATCGGAGCCTCAGCTTCTTCATCTGTAAAATGGATCAACTGCCTATTCAGGTTATTGTGCGATTGAAATGAGAGAGTAATCTATAATAACAATGTCTGGCACAGAGTGAGGACTCAATATGTTAGTTGTGATTGTCATTCCTACAAAGGTGATAACATCCAGTGCCAGCACTTCACAAATAATGGGTTCCTTTAGTTCCCTACTCACTTGTGAGGAAGATTTTATTTCCCCCATTTAACAAATGAGGAAGTCACGACTCTGAGGGATGAAGTGATTCTCCCATTGCCACGTGACAAGCACCAGGGCTTGAAAGAAGCGACTCTGGCTCCTAAGGTTGCTCCACTGCTACTGAGAGGCCCACACAGGAACCGCCAGCCACACAAGGTCAAGTGCCATGGCGGTGTGGGAGAAGCAGCGAGAGCAGGCAAGGCTATCTGCACAATTGCCAATACAGTGCCACCGTCTCCTGCCCCTGGGAACAGAGCTGGCTGCTTGTCACTCAGGGCTAACAGATCCAAATGGGAGCTGACACTTTCCCATGTCACCAAAGCACAAACCAAATATAATTTCACAACAGTGCTGCTGTAACAAAAATAAAAAGGCCAATATAACACAAGTTCCCATTGCAGGGCTGTAAAGTCCTCCAGGTCCTCCGGTCTGAGCTGGGGCGAGACCTGCCTGAGACCCTGCGCAGTGGAGGCTGGGCCGTGCCTGGGAACGGCCCCACAGCCACACAATGGTGGCATTGTCTGTCAGGAACACAGACAAGCAGCAGGTGGGTGTGCACAACAACTCCAGTGGTTTTGAAACCGCGTCTTTAGAAAAATAAACCAGGCTAGCGAATGTGCCAGGAGGAACTGGTACAATCTTCAGAACTAGTATGTGGGCACCTCTTGCTCCACATGGCAGGTTCACCCACTTTCAATGCGTAGGACTCCCCTTTCCTGCCACTCCGTTCCCCTGGGAAAGGCACTGCTTTGCGCTCCACTTCATAGGGTACACGATACTCTCCCACTCATTTCCCCACTTAATCGCCACCACCTACCTGTGCACAAGGCGTATGTGCTTCTGTTGAGGGCCTACTGTGTGCCAGGTGTCTAGACATGTGATCTCATCTATAATCTCACCCCACGGGATTGACAGATCCAGGAAGACAGGAATTCTTCCCTGTTTTATTCATCTAAGTTTCCCAAACATCTAGATAGTGCCTGGCACCTAGTAGGTGCTCATGGAATTATCTGTTGAATAAATGATCCATCATCCCCATTTTACATCCTGGAAAACAGAGGCTCTAAAAGGTTAAGAAAAGTGCATAGGGTCACGCAGCTAATAAAAGGTGACACTCCATTTGACGCAGGCAGCCTGGCCTGCAGCTCCCACCTCTCACAACAGCAAAGGTGTATCCAGGTCTCCTAGGGCCTCCCTGGAAAATCAGAAAAGGCCAGGTAAGGATGAAGACTGAACTACTACTGGTTGCTTCAGAATAAAATCGGGCCCCCATAGCAGTGCTTCCTCTCACCCACTCCAGCACTAGAAGCGAGATCTGAAAAACGCTGAACCATGATGTCTGGCAACAACAAGAAAGCCAAACGTCAGAGCCCACTTGGAATTTTTCAAGCACTTGATCTTTCTTGTATCCATTCCTTACTAATTAGACATATTCTCCTTCCTTAGTGCTTCCTCTACGGCTGTGGGGAGAACCAGGTCTTTCCCGGCAGGCCTAGCTTTGACAGCAAACATCCCCAAACCCACAAGAGCTTTTCAGAGTTGCCTGGCAGGCGGGGCGGCCACACCTGAGGGGCTGGTGACAACCTAGGCAATAATACAGGCCACTCTTTCTCCAGTCTGGTTATTAACTGACCTTTTACATATTAGCCTCCATCCAGTCCTCCAAATCTCCACAGCTCCCTCCATGTGCCGACTACAGGTAATCTGTAGACTCAGGTAAAGCGATACCAGCAACTGTGCCTCTCAGTCACTCCCATCCTGCCAAAATGCATCAGCTTAGCTCTCTAGGTACAGGCTCCCTAGAACTTTTGGCTCCACCGGGCCCAGCCAAGACCCTGGAGTCCTGGGTAATGTCTGCCAGGTTGCTTAACCTCTCCGAATCGGTTTCTTCTCCTTTCTTAAAGTTGATGAAATCATGATGATTTTCATTATCTTTTAGATCAGTCACAGCCCAAGGCACTGATAGGCGACACTTTGCTGTGAGACAAGATTCAGCAACAGAGTAGCAGGTGGACCCACCTGGCCGGGGATGTTAAAGTGCTGTTTTACAAGATACACCGGTAGCTAGAGCAGGCATGTGTCGGCTCAGGAAAGCTCACTGTCAAACTTTCAGGCAATGTGCAATCTGGTTGTCGGTTAAATAGAGTGAGATATTAGACCCAAAGGACCCCACACGTGTTTGGGCACTGAGTACGTCACGGCTTTGGGACCTTGGGAAAACCATCGTTCTCTGAGTCTCAGCTTCCGCATCTACAAAACTGGATAGGACTCTATTATCTATCGTGAGGACTACTGTATCTACTGTGAGGATGAAATGAAAATGTTTGTGAAGGGCTTACCACAGCTCCTGCCACATACGAGTCGGTGGTGCCTTTAAACCTTAGTTTCCTTCCCTACCTTGTCTCTGTGTCCCCAGCCCACAAACGGGCTCTGTGCCTCATTAACCTTCGGTCGCAGCTGGTGGGTTCTCTGGTCTGGCGTGTGCGCCCTCATCGCCTCCACTTAGGACGTTCCCTTCTTAGAAGCCAATCGTGACTGCCAGCTAGGGCTCTCTCCCTTCTCTGAAATCCTAGTGCCCTTACAATTCAACAACCCTGTGCACCTGGTTCCCCAGCCCCTGGGCCTGTGCCCACACTGTCCTCTTTGCCGCCTGTGCCACCTCTACCCGACCATGTGGCAAATGCCTACTCAGTCTTAAACCCCAGTCAAGTGTCAAAAAGCACTCTGCGTATGCCTTTATCTTGGCTTTTGTAGCTTCCTGTTCACATCTCTCTTGATTAGAAGCTTCTCAGGAGTAGAGAATAAGTTTTATTCTTCTTTGAAACACTAGCTCAATGCCTGACTCACAACAGGGGCTCCATCAACAAGTATCGTTGACTTACTAGAGGATGGATGGATGGATGGAAGGAAGGAAAATGAAGGAACAGGTGGAGGAAGGGATGCAGGGAGAAACAGACTGGTGAATGTTCAGGTGGATGGACATATGGATGGGTGGGTAGAAGAAAAGATAAATGATTAAATGGGTAGATGGATGAATGAATTTGTTCCTCTCCACTGCTTAGATCATAAAGTCCATGAAATCATGATGATGTTTCATTATCTTTTAGATCAGTCACAGCCCAAGGCACAGAACAGGAACTGATAGGCGACACTTTGCTGTGAGACAAGATTCAGCAACAGAGTAGCAAGCAGGTGGACCCACCTGGCCTGGATGTTAAAGTGCTGTTTTACAAGATACACCGGTAGCTAGAGCAGGCATGTGTCGGCTCAGGAAAGCTCACTGTCAAACTTTCAGGAAATGTGCAAGCCTGTTATTAAACACAGCCATTATATATAAAGAACTATCAGAAAGAAATGAAGAAAACAACCCCATTTAGCAGTAAAAATAAAATACCAGACAAAGACTGTATTTTCGTTGGGGACAACTGTTTTGTAGTTGTTCAACTTTGCATTCCCAGATGGGTCTAAAATCATTCATAATATTCTCTCAAAGGATTAATATCTCTATGATGAGATATTACTGATCTCTTTACAGCATTCTCTTAAGAGGTGATTCTGAATCCCAAAAGACCAATTTATCCACAATCGCAATTACAGCATTTCAGTGACGGAAGAAACCTTTGGTGATCTGCTACAACCCTAAATGGACAGTTGAAGAAAGTGAGGCCAACTGAAATCAAATTACTTTTATGTTATCCTCAAACCTAAACATATGACACTCTCTGTACCTAAAAATACATAGGCAAATCATTCACGAGGCCACAATAAAAAAATGAAGCAAATAAAAATGTAGCTCTTTTGTAGAAAACTGAACTTAGAAAACTGAATAGTCTAAAAAATAAAATACCTACTTCTCAAGTTAATTTAAACTTCCTTTTCCAATGTTATTGAAATTTAATTGACATAATGACCTGCATATATTTTAAATGTACAGTTGGATGAGTTTTGACCTATATACACCCAGGATACTATCACTACAATCAAAATAAACATTTCTACCCTCCCCAAGACCTTCCCTGCCACCCTTTATAATTTATTACCTATCCCACACTCTCCTGCTGTGGTAAGGCTAACACTGATCCGCTTTGTCATTACCAATTCATTTGGGTTCTCTAGAATTGTATAAAAATAGAGTTTTAAAAATTAAATCATATAAACTTTATTATAATTTTTAAAGGCTGTAATGAATACTCAACACTCATCACTTCCTAATTATTTTACCACATTTTACTATCGTTTAAGCTCTTGAGCTTGTTTACATCTATTATATCTGTTTGAAGGAAGTAGATATACCTCTTCCCAAATTTGTGTTCAGCGATGTCACGTTGGTGGACTGAAATCAGCCTTGTTAGGAAGATTCACCACAGAAATCAGCAAGTGCTACCTATCAGGCTCTTTTCCTTGGAAAGTCTATTGTTAAGCCACTGGGCAAACACAGGTGAAACAGGAAAAAAAAAATTTATCCCCACCATGGGAGGGTTTCTTTGTTACATAGAATAATGAGATCAGTATGCAAATTTAGAGGAGTAGAGACGGAGCTAAAACGTTTTGCATGAGAAAAAGAGAATTCAGGGAGAAAAAGAGATGAGGTTCTGAGCCAAGAAGAGTGGAAGCAGGGAGGCTGTGGGGCAGGAGGGAGGAGAAGCCCTGCAGATAAAAATCAAAGGGCATTTCATAAAGCTGCATATGATCTATACTCTCCCATTTAAAATCTTTAATAAAACCTAAACTCTCCCCTTTAAAATCTTCAATAAAATCTATATTGCTTTCTAGATTTCTAGAGCGAATCCTTCCTGGGAATGCCAAGAGGAACCAAGTTGGGCTTCCCAGTGGGTGAAGGGACAAGGGAGGGAGCCGGAGCCGTGGTTGTCAGGTTACTCCCAGCTGAGAGTGATGGGCAGCTTGTGGTTTCCCTCGTAGCCCCTAGCAGGATAGCTGTCATAGGGCACCGACTCAAGGAATGCTGGCCGAAAGGCCCTCTCTCCTGCACAAGCCTTTGCTTCAGTCTCCCCAATATTTAGGGTCCTCAAGCTGCCCACCCTCTCCCTGACCCCTGACTCCACCACCCACCAAGGTGGCCCACCTAGCACCCTCACAATTCCCACCCCCCCCCCCCCTTTCCCAGGCACTGGGCCTGGACCTGCCTCAGCCTGTTCTGGGTGATCAAATCTCACCTGAACCTTCTTCAGTTCCATGGGGGCTTGCTAGGTCCCAGGCACACAGCACTAGGGATGGCCAGGTGAGTCATTGTTCCCAATGAACATTTATATTTCCAATGGAGTCATCAATGCCTTAAAGCCAGGAGACTGATGTGAGGAAATGCAATCACTGGCAAGCTTGGGAGAGATTTTTTTTTTTTTAATAGTAAAAGGGTTTTTTGTTCTGGTTTAGGTTTTTTTGAGGGCCATACAGACCACTGCAGGTGAATGGCTCTATACTGCTGTACATTGCTTATTAAAATTCACAACACCCAGGCCAGCTGAGTGGTACATTGGTTAAGAGCTGGCTTGGGATGCCAGCGGCCCCAGTTTGGATCCCACATATGAGGGCCAGTGACACTGCCCTCTACAGCTAACAACAGCTCCACCTGGAGCTGGGCTGTGAGCCCCGGCGACGGTGTAGGCTGCAGCCCCTCCTGCAGTGGGCTGCCATAGGTTACAGTGAGTGGCCGGCAGCCAGCAGCTGTTGTGAGCTGCCAAGAGCCGCGGTGAGCGACCATCCAGAGGCTGAGGACGGATCTGCCTCATCCGGGAAGAGCGCAATGACGATACCAACATGGGTCAGTGAAGCAACGTCCTCCGCAGCTAGACTGAAGAACAAAAAAACAACAACTTGTCTGTTCACCTTCCCTGATTCCCCAATAAAATCTCTAAAAAATAAATAAGTAAAATAAAATTTACAACACCCAACACAAACTGTGGTGATCTGAGGATGCTCTCGTACCCAGGAAAGCTGAGGAGCGGATGGATGGCAGTTTAAGGATTCCCCAGTCAGGTTTCCTGAGATTATGCAGCGGCCGGATTTATGGGGAGAGGTAGATCCAGTGAGGACCCCAAGCGTGGGTTGTGTGGGAAGCCCCCTTTCCTGCATGAGGAGCTGTGAGTAGGGAGGGAAAAAGCACAGTGGAGTCTGTTTCTGGTTCCACTTAGAGAAAGGGGGAGGTAGAATAGCTGAGGGGCCTGGAAAGTAACAATGGGGCAGCATGTCTCCTTATTTGCTCCCACTTCCAAGCAGGTTTGGCATGGAAGGGATTATTTCCTGGAACTTCCCTGAACTTGGTTGGTGTTGGTGACAAGGAGAAAACGTGTAGTGATTACAGTGTGAGGCCAGGTTTGGGATCTGATCCTGGCTTCGCCCCTGAATGGATGCAAATCCAGGCATTTCCCTCCAACTCAGTTGCTTGGTCTGTAGAGCAGAGATAACAGTACCTAGCATAAACGTATATTGAGAATTCAATGAGAAAAAACGCCAAGCGCCTGTGAGCACACACAGGTGCTCAGGGAAGGGTAACAAGGCTTACAGAGGAAGAAGGCCCAGGAGCTCAGTGTTGTTGGGCCCAGGGGAGCCTCAGAAGGTCTGAAATCATTAATGGTACTGACATCCTATGACATCCTAGTGGGCAGAGAGGCACAGGGCTTGGCAAAGGCACTGCTGGGCCACTTGTGGGAACGTTGTACGGCGAAAGCTTTAAAAATTTCCGGGAGGCAGGCAGTTGCTGGCAGTAGATGACAGTGCCCTGCCACCTCCCCATTTAGGAGCCTCCTGGTCGCAGTGGAAGTGGCCGTTGTGCCCCGGGGCCCTCTCTTAGCCAGATGGCAGAACTCTCAGGCCTAGGGCATCTTGGGTGTTTTGTATTTTTATAATAGGCTTTTACTAGGAGGACTACCAGATACCAAGCTGGCACCCAGGAAAGGAGTGTCTCCCCTCCTGGGAGAGCAACCTGGCCCAGGGCACGAAGGGACGATTTGCACAAAGATGTTATTTATTTTACAAAGTCCTGGAAGGAAGCCTCGACTGAGTCATCTCAGGAAGAATACAGTCCTAACAATGACAGCTTGGCCTCTGCTTCCCATCTGCAGCGTTTCCAATTCATAACGCTCCTTCACAGGCACCATCTCATCTGAGCCTTGTCACCATCTGGGGAAGCGAGAGGTACCTTCTCCCCACTTCATAGATGAGGAAACAGAGCTCAGCTGGACGAAGATTAGTGTCAGCCCTGTAGCCCAAGGATTCTAACTCAGTCCAAAATCAGGCCAAGTCATGGGCTGGCCATGGGGTGGGGGTGGGGGATACGGGGGGCGGGGGGAAAGTTTCAGGGTAAAACTGGAGGGTGGCTTCTCTTCCAAGATGATAGGCATTGGAATGCTGTGTCTACTCAGCCAGGCTCAGCAGGAGCCGGAAGTCCCCATGCCATATGTGGCCAAAGCTCAGACGCACAGACCATAGCTTCCTTCTACTGAAATGTCTATTTTTAACATCCTACCCCAAAAGAAATCTCTTCCACAAGGCAGTGGGCCTAGGTCCCAGAGCTAAAAAATAATAATAACCCCAGGACATCCCCATGCATCATGGCTCGCCTCGGTAGTGTTAGGCATCTAAAGCAAAAGACACCGCAGTGTCTACTATCCCAGCAGCCCCCCTCGTTTAATGAGCTAACACGCCTAGAGGATGGAGACAATGAGAATATGTCACACATTCAGAGGGCTCAGTAGAGTGGCTCACATAGAAAACGGCCTCAAAACTGCATTAAAAGGTATCTTCTTGTAAGGAGGTTTTTGTTTTGTTTTGTTTTGTTTTGTTTTGTTTTGTTTTGTTTTGTTTTGTTTTTCCGACAGCACTCATACCAGCAGCATTCATATCCCTGCAGGTACAGAATACCTGCTCACCCAAGCAAATGTTTTCAGGGGCTTAAACATTTCATACCCCAAGGTCCATTTCACACTCCAAGGTCAGTTAGGCACAGCAGTCACTAAGCAAATAAGAACAGTACCCACTTCCCTGGAATAAGCTCTTACTAAAGCTTAGAAGGTTCGTGGGGCCCAGGAAGGTGGGTTAGTGGGGAGGGAGGGGCAGGGGGACGTTTCTGGAAGGAGGATACACTACATCCCTGTTTTTTTGCAAACTAAGTAAACCACATCAAATAACCATTCCGATGATCAAACCAGAGAGCCACTCGGCCACAGCACAAGTATCAGAACTGCCATTCACCGTAGTTACATTAACTAGCTAAAAGTTCAGGAGGCATAAAGGAAAAGAAACGCATCTTGCCTTTTTGTTCTGTGTTGCAAGCTCCCACACGGATTCCCCACAGAAAGCAGGAAGCCACAGCGGTCGTTGCCATCCGGCAGCTTGAAAGATGCCACCCAGATTGCTCCAGCCAGGAGTGGGAGAGGTCAGTGGTGCCCTTCCTGGGGCTCCCAGGACGGGAAATCCCTTCAAGTTGCCCCCAAACCGTTTCTGCAGTGAAGTCCTCAAGAGTATTCTCTTACATCTCTTCAAACCCTTTACAGAGGTCAGTCTTTCCTCCCGACTTGCACCTGCTAAGGCCCGAGATCGAGAAAACAGCCTGAGATCTGCCACACCTGTTGGTGTCCACAACCATCTTAATCATTGCCTTTGGCGCTTGCAATTGTAATTTTTCAAGCCATCAACAGCTTCCAGACACATCCTCTCTACCTGCTCTAAAAATATACTCCTGGGTCCTTACCCCATGAGGACACAGGAGAGAAAAATCAACAAGGAGGTGGCAGTTAGCTCAACGACGAGTTCTGCAAAAGGAAAACCGGCTTGCAGCCCTCGTGCTCCCACTGGACATAGAAAATAGACTGGAACCATCTCTAAGCCCAAGTCAAACAAACTTCATCATCTCTCCCCAGAGACCCTGCCAGAGTCCCTCGAGCTTGCTTACCACTTTATAATGATCGCAGGAATCCCGGCTTTGGCCCCGGGTGGGAACCCATAAGTTGATGCTTATGGGCATGGCTTGACCCACTGTGCGGTCCCAGCAGTCAACGGCATGCACCCTCTCGGGGTGTCTAGTTCAAAGCACTGTGGAGGCGTGTGAAGCCTCGTAGGTTAATTTTAGCTGAAGTCACGCTCCCGCTGTGGTCAGATTTTCTTACATAGGCCACCTCCTGAATAGCGGCAGCTTATGTTACCCCAACCCACTGGGCGGCACTCTGGCCCTCAGCCCTGAGGCTGCTGCAACCCTTCCATTTCCTCCTCCCTCACCAAATTCTCTTCACCCTCCCAAATAATGACTCTCCATGCTTACATTAAGGGAAATAAATCACAGTTCCTTTGCTGACCCACGCAAACAAACCTGGGGATGCCACCCCCCTGCTCCCCCTTGGCAAAGACTGGGCAGCGAAGCTCTAGGCTGAGGGGCTGCACCAACTTCACTTGAATTGAGCTGAGGCCGCTGAGGCCATGCAAGAGCGGGAGCCTGATAGGCTTTCATTTTCTGCAATGAGGTTTTGACAATCTTTGTGCTGCTAGGTGCGTGGTGTTGGCACGTGTCTTGTCTCTTTGGCACGTGTTTTGTCTCTTTCCTGACATTCTGTCAAAAGGAGGAATAACACTGCCTGCCCTTCCATGTCTCTAAAAAGCTGACGAAGGAGAGGAATCTACATGTTTCCACCCAAACATCTCACTCCTGCAAAGAAAGGGAGTGTGAGCCTTCATTCAGCTTTGCAGGGGTTTTGAAAAGGCATGTGCATGGCCACCAGATTTCAGATCTCAGCAAGTGGACGAGTGTAGACGTCCGGAGGAAGGCATTAGAAGCAGCCCATTTCAAGCCTCATTTCTTGCCCAGCTCAGTGATAGGGACCTGGAAGCTTATGAAACCAGTTTGTGTCAAGAGTTGCCTGCTAAGCAGAATTCTGTTAGGCTCTTGAGACTGCCTTTTTTCAGTGTGGACAGGACCATGGAAAGGCTGGAGAAAAATAAAATCAGTGGCCTACTGAGATCTCTAAACATGTCCTAAACCTACAATCTTACAGGCCAAACACTGGTGTGCAGCATTTGAAATAGGCATTAAGGCCACACCCAGAAACTGCTCCGCGTGGGATGCAATGCAATGTCTTTGCCCCACCTGAAGTCTACGTGTTACACTTCCATAACAGCCTAGGCCTCCCCTTCATAAGACTCACTGTGCTTCTAATGGTTTCATGTATTCAAGTAGTTACTGAGCAGGTCCTCTGTGGCAGGCACTCTTCTTGGATCAGAGAAGTCAACAGGGAATAAGCAAGTGTTCTCCTGGGGCTTTATTCTACTGAGGGTGAGGCGTGAGAATAAACTAATGAGCAAGCTAATATCAGAGAACGGGAAATGCTATGACGGAAATACAATAGAGAAGGAACGGTGAGGAGCAGAAGTATGCTGTAGCAGAGAAATGAAGAATGGCCTCTCTGAGGAGGTGATGTTTAGAGAGCTAAGTGATAAGGGGACAACCACGTGAAAATGCAGGGGTGTGGTTCTCCCAGACCAGCAGTGCCAGCATCACCTGGGGGCTTGTTAGAAATGCAGATTCTCAGGGCCTGAATCAGAAACTTTGCGGGGAGGTCCTAGCAACCTGGGTTTGAACAAGCTCTCCAGGTGATTCTCAGGCACACTCCAATTTGGGGCCCACCGATCTAGAGGAAGAGCTATCCAGGTGGAGCACACTTGAAACAACAGGAATCTGTGGTTTTACTCACCTCCAAAATCCCCAGCTACCAGCCTAGTACTTAGCACATAAAGGAATCCAATAAATACTTTTTGACTGCTCGCCAAGCTCTAAGTCCCAGCCCCTAGTGCCCAGATAAAAATAACAGAAAATTATAAGCCACAAAAGTGTTATATTCATAAAACTTCAGCAAAAGCACCCGCAAAGGAAGAGAAGAGGAAGGGTCATTTAGAATTCCAGGTGGCCAAAGGGACGCTTTCTTTAGTGCCTGAAACCTCCAGCCACTAAGATTGGCTCTTTCCAATCTAATAAAACTTGGCATCACAAAGTTGGCAATTAGATTTGCTGTAAAAGGCTAAATGTGGTGGCCTTCTGCTTCCTGATTCTGAAACTCAGTAAGAAAGGCATTAGTGTGTGGCAGCTGGGATAATCATTTAATTGATCTTGTCCATCCATAGAAGCCTCCCTTCCCTGCTCCAACCCACTGAATTGTAAATCAATGTCACCTTCATTGTAAGCATGAAAAGGCAGGAAAAAGCACCCTCCTTCCCAAACCAAATTGGAGTCAATTTCCTAATAGGGCCTGGATAACACTCTAAATTGATGCTGCCATTTCTCCCCCCTGGCCTCCTCCTGGTCCACCCACTCAGCTCCATCCAGGCCAGTGGGAACTCCAGTGACACGCAAAGCAGGAAACAAGGGGCTTCCTAGAACAGGAACTCCATGACAGAAAGGAGAAAGGGCATGAATTCTAATGTCAGCCAGACCCCACTGACATCCATGAATTGGACAATATTTCAAAAGCATCTAGAAACACATCTGGCATATAGGAAGGTTTCAGTAAATCATATTTATTTTCATTCTCATTAACAATGTAATTTCACTCATTTATTCAACAAATATTTATTGAGTACCTATTATGAACCCTCACTGGGGATAGAATGACGAGCAATATTGACTAGAGCAGCTTATTGTCTTGGGGGAAGTGGCAGGTATTAATCAAGTAAGGATATCAAATATAGATATTATAAAAAGATGTCAGAGAGCAATTGTGGCCAATGCTATAAAGATGAGCACCTGAGCCTATAATGAAAGAATTCGACCTGTCTAGAACTTATTAAAATTCAGATGCCCTGGCCCCAGGTGGGCATCTAAACCAACCTGAGGACATGGGACCCTGCACAGGTATGTTTAATAAGCTTCACAGGAGTTTCTCATTGTTAGAGTGGGAGGTTACAGATAAACAAGCAGAAGGCTAGAGTGACCCCTATGGTAACTGATTAAAGTTGCAAACTATATAAATTATAAACTGTTTATAAACTAAATGATAGTATAGTTTATCAGTACAAACTATATATGGATCTATATAGTCTATCAGTACATGTAAACAAATATTTAGATTAATCTAGGTACAATATTTATAGGCTTGTGTATATACATGGGTTAGTATACACACATTGATTTCTTGTTCTGTCAACTGAAAAGGTCTAAAAAAATAATCACACCCCAGTAGCAACAAGCACACTCAATGCCCAGATCTTGGTTTCTAATACCATTCTCCAGTAAAGGAACCAGGGCTCCGTAGAAAAATTGCTTATTCTTGAGCTGAGGCAGAAAATATTCAGGATAGACCTGGAGCATATTATAGTGCCAGAAAGTAAGGATGTGTTTCTAAACCAAAACACAATAATGGGAGCATCACAGTAGCTAAATGAAAGAGCACCAGTGGCCAAAGTTGGAACAATTTGAGTAACAAATCTAATAAAGTGATAGTAGTTTAAACTCAAGTATGAAACAAATATCCATGAGTCCATTTGATATAACCACGCAAAAAGAATTCTAAATGCCAGCCGAGTGGCTCGTTGTATAAGAGTTGGCTTGGGATCACGAGCTCTGAGCAGCAGGGCCGCCGGTTTGGATCCTACATATGCCCGTGATGCTGCGCCCTCTATAGCTAAGATACTGAACAACACCTCGACCTGGAGCTGGGCTGCTGTGAGTGGCCGGCAACTGGGCTGCTGTGAGTGGCTGCAGTGGGCTGCTGTAAGCTACTGTGAACAGCCGGCAGCCAGTGTGAGCTGCCATGAGTGGCTGTCCAATGGCCGGCAACCCATCTGCCTCACCCAGGAAGAATGCAATAATCACAGTATCAACATGGGCCAGTGAAGCAGAGTCCTCCACAACTAGACTGAAGAACAAAAGGACAGCAACTTGTCTGTTCCCCTTCCCAGATTCCCCAACACTGTTCCCTCCCCGAATCCCCCAATAAAATCTTAAAAAAAAAAAAAAAGTTTTAAGTGATTTAAGTAGATATTCTGTTCTCAAGAAAGTGGAACATGAACGGCCACTCCTTAAGGGTGGGCTGCACAGAGGACAATATGGAAAGGGTAGAAAGAGTAACTTGACAGAGAAAGCTGACAAACACCACCTTAGCCAGATGGTCAAGGTTAACGTCAACATCAGGAGTCATGTTGATAGCATGTACTGCTGATATGATGTGATGAAAATCGCACTTTACCTCTCTGGTCTTTCTCTCCAAAACCCAGTCCCAGGCTAATCAGGACAAAAGCATCAGACAAATCTCATTTGTAGAATGCAAAATACCTGACTAGTACTCCTCAAAACTGTCCAAGTCACAAAACAAACAAGGAGCGTTTAAGAAACTGTCATAGCCAAGAGGAGCCTAAGGAGACATGACAACGAAATATATGGTGGGATCCTGAAACAGATAAAGGCCATTAGAAAAAAACTAACAAACGAACAAACAAAACCTAAGGAAATCTGAGTAAGGTATTGACTTTAGTTAATGATACTGTTTTAATACTGGTCCATTAATTGTGGCAAATGTACCATAGTAACATAACAATAGAGGAAACTAGGTGTGGAATACACAAGAACTCTCTGTACTATCTTCACCACTTTTCTGTAAACTGAAATCCATTCTAAAATTTAAAAAAAAAAAAAAATTCTTAAAAAACTACAAAGCTCCATTGCCAGGTTCAAAAACACAGTTCTTCAACCCCATGGATAGCACGTGGATCTAGCCATTTCAAGGACAGAATGCTTTGCTTGATGTTAGATTTGATCACAAAATTTAAGAAACATCATTTACTTTACACACACACACACACACACACACACACACACACACTATAGAGGGGTATACGTATAACATTTATACCCTAGTTATTATGTACAATAAACTTCCTGCAGGGTTGAATTTCCTACAATGGTCATTAGTGACTGTTAAGGATAAAAGGACTTAACAAAAAAGAGGGCATTCAAAACTCCAGGTTTTGCTTTGATCCTTTCAAAAGGGCCATGAAAGAACTATTTGTGCCCACAGAATAAGGTTGGGAATCTCCCCGTTAACAACCCAGAGCCTTGACTCAAAAGATCCCACTTGTTCTTAAAGATTCTGCATTTGATTCTTCTTCACCTTTAAAAGAAGGAAATCAAAGTGCCTGAAGTTCACCAGATCAAAATGTGTTGTGAGACGTTGTAATTAATAATGCAAGCTAGAAAACACCAGGTCCTAAGAACGTCAGAGTAAAAACGTCTCCAAAATGGCTTTAATCCTCAACAGCCCGTGTTCTGAAGATTTTTAAGAGGAGAAAATATCCTTCGTATGATTGGTAACGTACGACAGCTTTTACCAGCAATAGGTGGCAGCATTTCTGTTCTCTGGGCCACATGCTACATAATTGGACCATCTATTAATAGACAATTAGAAGACAAGGGTTTTTCAAGGTCCTGCCACATCCCTTGTTTCCATTAAAGGATAAACCCTTTCTACAAATCACTTTTACCAGAGATAACAAAATCACATCAATCTTTTAAAAAAAAATAAAAAAATAAAAAAATAATAAAGTGACAAATTAATTTCCCTAAACATAATAAAACTAATTTAATCATCGTGCCCTGGCCATCTGCTTCATAGATGCAAATCTAACTGCATTTTCTACTGCCTGATAACTTGCTTAATTCAGTTAGCTCTTGTGACCCTGCTTTTGTGAGCAATTTTCAATGAGACCTTCCCTCTGGTGGCTTCTGGACAAGGCACTGGCTGAGCCAGTGTTTCTCCATGGAGCACTGGTGACGCAGCCTCTCTCCAGCTGGCCGCCCATCCGCAAATGAAGTTTTAAAGATGGCAAGTCATATGGCTGGAGTTTCAGCTGAACTGGGCTGGATAATGGGTAGTGTTGAGCGCTTCTTGGGTGTCAGGCTAAGCCCTTCATATGCACTTGTCACATTTAATCTTCACAATCTGAAGGTTAGTTTCTATGACTAGTCCCATTTTACTCACAAGGAATCTGAGGTTCAGAGAGGTTAAAACGCTTGGTGAAGGTCTCAAAACCAAGCCTGTTTGACAGCCCAAGCCACTGGCCACTATGCAGGTCACTCAACATGATACTTAGGACGGCTTCTAAGCCTGAGCTTAAACAGAGGCACCAAAGGAAGCGTGGGACAAATGTGCAAAATGCAGGATTCAAAGGAAAATTGGAGAGCCAGTTTCAAGGCTTTTCATGCTCCACTGGATGGAGGATATAAAAAGAGATGAAAGGCCAGCCAAGTGACGCAGTGGGGACGCCAGCGGCCCCAGTTCGGATCCCACATATGAGGGCCAGTGACACTGCCCTCTAAAAAAAAAAAAAAATAGAGATGAAAGCAGGGAGAGGATTTTTGAGGAGGATATTACTGGCAAACAGTGTGCTATGAGCACATCTGCTATCCACCCACTCAAACCTGGGGCAGGGTGTGCTTCAATGGGGTTCCTGGGGAGCCTGAGATGAATATTCCTGCAGTGAAGGATGCTGTGGTCTGAGATCTGACTCTTGCCCTGAGAATCTGGAGGGAGAGAGCACAGGGCTCATGGTTTCAATGGCGGAGTCAGGAGACCATCACAGGCTGGGATTGGCCTGCGGCCCCACCACTGAGGCAAGGAATTTGAGTGTCTCCTTGAAGAGAACACACACCAGGGTTCATTGTGGGTCCTAAGAATGGGACCTCCAAGTGCCCCCACGAAAGAAAGAAAGCAGGCTTTCAACAGAGCTGGAAAGCAGCTTCGGTAGGCACCATCCAAGTAAGCATCTTTCCCTTTGCATAGCGCCCCCAGGGGTGGAGGAGGGCCAGCTGCTTTCACTCTGCAGGGCCCTGAGCTGAATTCAAGTTTGGAGCTTTGATTAATCTTGTAGGGGAGATATTCTCATTTTTCATTTGAGACTATCTTTGCCAATTCTTGTGGCCACGAGACTGTCTATGAGTGAGCAGAAAGGCCATGGGCTGCTAGAGCCTTCATCCCACGGCAGGAAAAACACTCGATGAGCTTTGTCCACAATCCACACATCCACACATCACACTGGCTGGATATGCTGGTTACGTGGGTAGTCTCAATTCCAGCTGCATGTCAGAGTCCCCCCCACCCCGCTCTTAAAAAAACCAGATGCCCAGGGCCCATCCTCAAAGAGTGTGATTCAGCGGGTTTGAATGAGCCACACATCTGCCCTTTTGTTTCCCAAAGTTCTCTAGAGGATTCTGATGCCCAGACAGGATAGAGACTATCAGATCATGCTCTACATATAGATATATGGATAATTATTTCTGAAAGGAGGAAGGAGGAGCATTTCATCAACACCAGAGTTACTTCTTAATATTTAGAAAATCTATATTATACGGTGAGAGGAGCAGCATGGTTATTAAATATGTCCCACAAAGAAGGACTCTAATCTATCAAAGTATTAGCACAGGGTAGCGTACAAAAACAAATGAGGACGTTAAAGTCAATTCTCCACCCCCTCTTCAGAATGAATCTCCATTTTAAAGATAAGAGAACTGAGGTGCAGCGATGTTATGTGCCTCACGTCCAGTGGTTCACAAGAAGCAAGACTGACAACAGACCCAGATCCTCTGCTTTCAAACACTGGGTTCCTAACCAATGTACCCCCTTCCTTCTAAGAATCCACATTAATGCAGAGATCAGGACGTTCTTTCCCGCTGGCCCCGGGGCTGCTCCTGTTCTAAAGTTTAAGTTGAAGAAGTGCAGGTACTTGAGATGAAAGGGATCTGATGACAGCAGAGGTGACTGATGCAGGATAATTTCCTACCCAGAACTTCAATGTCAAGGCCACTACGAAATAGTTATCACACACCATGTACTATCCCTTTGATGAAGAAATGAAATTCAGGAAAGGAGTATTTTCCAATGAGAAGTTCACTGGAGAATTTAGCCATCTATAAAATACATTTGATGATAAAGCCAGAAGGCATCTTGCCTGACATTTTATGGCCTTGTTTATTGTCATCTAAGGGTGTGGGGAAAAAACTCTGCAATGATGGGACACTATGGCTACTAAGGCAAACTCAACATGAATGAGCTTTTAAAAATTGCATGTTCAATCAACTTCTTAACTACAAGTGACTGAACTATCAGGGGGAGAAGTGAATAAACAAAACCCTCTGTAGTGACAGTCCAGGTTCAGAAATCAGACATGTGTGGTTTCGTGGAAATTACCCAGGCTTTGATTCTAGGCAGAAGTCGGTTTGAATTCTGGCTCTGTCACTGACTGACCTGGTTTCTCTGGGTAAGCCGTTTAGCCTTTCAGCGCTCATTGCCCTCTTCTGGGAAATGCAGATGTGAATACCCTGGTTTAGGGGGGTGTTGAGGGATGAGAAGAGGCCAGGGACAGTCCCAGCAGCCAGAACACAGGAGTCCCTCAAGATTTCGTAGCTCATGTTTTTGAAGAACCTAAACCTAGATCAACACGGTGAGATGTTTCAAATAAATGGGAAGGGACAGCCTGATAAGTGAAGGTGGCTTTGTGGCACATGAAATTTTAATGTCAGTAATAGTTCAGGTTTGGCTCTAGTCAATAGGAACCATAAATAGCTGTCACCTAATGGCCCTGTCCTCTTGAAAATGGGTTATTCGTCTGAGTCCATCTCCCAGAGGACAGCTGCAAATACCATCAATACTGGCACTAAGCAACAGCCTTATTTATAGCCAGGGGACAGATTCCAAAGATAGAAAAGGTCATGGGGGCTGAACCCCCTCCTCCAAACTCCCAAATTCCTCAAAGGCCGAGAGGTGAGGCAGGAGAGCAGGTCTTCCAGTAATGTCTGAAGACAGTGGGGAAACTCAGTGAAAGTCAGAAAAACTCAAAAGGAAGGAGAGGCCTGAAAGAAAGAAGAAGCAGAGAAAGGAGGAAACGTGGGTGGTGCGACATACGCCCTGAGCTGCTGAGTCAAGCACTGCCCATTGATGAGACTGCCCATCTCTCAGCTAACACCTAACCTTGAACAAGTGGGCGACCTCTCAGAATCTATCAGCTTGTGTCCAGGTTCAAGCAAGGGCTGGACAGTCCTCCCTTGGCCGCACCTGCCATGAAAGGATTCTCTAGAACCTGCAGAATCAAATCTTCAGTCCTTAACTTGACTTTTGAGACCTGCTACCTGAGCAGCTGCCTCGTATTTCCCTCTCCTGCCCTTCTGTTCAGTCCAATGCCACTACCGTCAATTCCTCACACAGAACCACCTCTTTCTACTCTCTGGGACTTGACTCCTCAAGTGGGAATACCAAATCTTCACAAATTAGGATCCTGTCTGTTTCTCAAAGAGCAGTTGGTTCAAATACCACTCTTCCCCACCAAATTTTTCCTTGGGTTTTGCATCCTGGTACTTCAGTGTCTTGACTACTGCACATGTTAAGGTGTCCAAGGGCAGGATGCATATCATTATCTCCATGTTCCCTTGCAAGTTTAGTGCCAGCTTAACTGCTTTGTATGATGGATGGATGGATGGATGGATGGATGGATGGATGGATGGATGGATACATGGATAGATGGAAGAAAGGAAGGCAGAAAAGAAGGGAAAAAATGGATGGATTTGATGGATTATAAATAAACCAGCAGGGAACACATTTTCTGCTATGATGTTTGTCATCTGGTATAGCAAGGAAATGGAATATTCCGGTTATCACAATTTTCTGATTAATGGAGTGCTCCTCCCTCAATACTACTCACAGATCTGACCACTGATAACTGACTATCTCGAGATTGGAATGAAATCTATCTGGCATTTTAAATAGAATAAACAAGACTGTTTTTGTTGATGATTCACAGAGCACTTGGATATCTTGAAAGACTCAAGGTTAGGAACTGTGCAGTTGCCACTGACTGCCCTGGGCTGTATGAGAGGAGGGTCTGCAGAGAACTCATTAAAAGAATCCTGGATAGCTAGACAGATGTTTGGTGCAACCATAACTGAAAATAAGTAATTTTTCTATATTGTCTTTTTCAGTGGAATCTTATAAAGCTAGTATGAACATTATAGACTTTCAACCAGGTGACCCTACAAATCAGCAGAGACATGAAGAAAACACACACACAGAACTGCATGAGGTCTGGCTCTTCCCATCGACCCGATGAGCAAAGCTGAATTCAAAAAATCAGTAGAAAAAGTCATTAGGCACAATGGCCACAGGTCCCATTATCCCACCTCACTCTTGCCTCCCTTAATCCCAGCCCTCCCTGCCTTCCAGCTCTCCCTATCCTCGCCAAAGGCTCCTAGACAAGGCCTGCGTTTGTTTGACCATTTCCCAATTCCAGCAGCTTCAGATGGGGCGAGGCAGAGGAAACACATGTCAAACAAGTCAGGCTGCTATTATTTTTAACCTGGCTCTTTCGTGCTCGCAGGTAGCAGAACCGGTTCCACTGTACACAGTTTCTCCATCGCAAAAGCAGAGAGAAGAGCGAGGGGGATTTGAACTGTACGTTATCCTCCAGCGCTGGGGAGCTCCCAAGTTCTCATCTGACAGTTCTCTTTCCTATGCCAGGGCACCCTGCTTTCTCTCCATGAGTTATACGCAGCAGCTCAGTCAATCCTTACACTATCTCCTGAGGCAGGAACTACTACCCCCATCACTCAGATGAGAAAACTGACGGGGTAAGTGACTCGCCTACGCCACACAGGATCTGAACCCACGTCCGTCCTCATCATGACACTATGCTCCCACCATTTTGGCAGATTACTTGGAAGGATGCGGCATTTCACACCACTGAATGCTCTCTTGTCCTCTGCCCGTCTCAACCTGAGTAGCCACAGCAGCCTCTGCAGCTAGAGTGGGACCTTGAAGGGTGAGCTGACACTCACCAGAAGAAATGGCTCCCTGCTTGGGTCCCAAGGCAAAGCTGACACACTCTGTGCCATCAGAGCCTCCATTGGAGTCAAACAGATACATTGGCAATTGCATTATATAGCTTTGATATATGGCACCAGCACAATATGCCCACCTGGGAGTTTTTTGGTGCCAAGAACGAACAGAAGGGAATGCACTACAGTAATATTAACCTTGGCAGCCTCCTGCCACAGTAAACTGCTGGATGAGCTTTAATGAAATCTTGCACAAGAGCAGAAACATCTGTATCTCTGGTAAAAATAAACGCCAGTCTGGAAGACATGACTGTCTTTGGAAAAGAACATAAACCTGGAGAGGAATGGAAAGGAAGCCTTTCTTTGTGATCACAATGACAAACAGGGAGGAGGGGGCTGCTCCCCTGTTCTCTACTGAGGCGTACTGGCGTCAGGCAGGGGAAGACATAGCCTAAATTTGTGTAACTCAGGCTTTCCTAGGGGGACTCATTTGTGTGGGAGGGCAAACGTCCTCCAAACTGCCTGTCCCCGCTGACTCTTTCTTGTCCCCAGGAAGCCATTCCCCTGGATGAATAAAGTGACATACAACTTTGAGCCTTGCCAGCACAACGAGGCCTAATTGCCTTAAGTATCCCAAATTAATCATTCATTCAAGCCAAAATTAAGAGCATACCCACTGTATTATTTAAAAGATGCAACAATCATAAGCCAGCCCACAGGCCCCTGCATTCTCATAGTAAAAGTCTCTTTATAACTAGGCCATCTTCTGATGGGTGGCCTTTCCTGAAAAACAAACAGCACGTGGCCTCCTGGAACCCAGCATCAAACAGTTGCCCTGCCCAGTCTCTCTCTTCCTGATGCACGAATCCCCTAGGGAAGCCTCTTGCCAAGTTTCCCTAAATTCCCAGGGATGAAGACCTCCCTAACCCTAAGGAAGCCATCCGATACTGCCTTAGAAAGCTCTTCCATCCACTAAGTTGAATTTTGGTCTTAGTTTGGTGGAGAGAACCCCAGACAGTCTTTCCAGCACTTCAGAGATAGAACGTGGCATGGTGTCTCTCCCATGAGTCTTTGTATAATAAAAGGGTTTCACTTTCCTATAAACAGTCTTCATAGACCAAGGAGTCCAGAGAGAGGGTGATGATGGGTAATGATGACAATGACATGGTCCCCATGTGGCCAGCCGGCTCATGGTACACAGGCCCACCACTGACCACGTGCCTGACATCATGCTTCCACCGGTGGAATCCCAAACTGCCTTCCTCTACTGCGAAGACACAGATCCTGAACAGTCATGGCGGCACCCTTTGCCTGGGGAGAAGCAAGCATTAAAGAGGGAACAGGAAAAGGAAAGTGGGAGGTGGTGAAGACCTGTTTATCACTTAACCATCTGGAGGAATGTTGGGCCTGGGAAGACACAGCAAAGTGGGAGGTGTCAGGGGATGACAGCATGAGCCTCATCCCATAGCAGCAGAGGGCTGCAAGGGAAGCTGCTTTAAGGGGGGCCCAGAGGGTGCAGTGGGGAAAGGGGCTGCTGGCCCTTGTCAGGGGGCAGGCTGCCTCATCACAGACTGACTTTGTGTCTACCATTTTCCACTCCCCATGCAGGGATGGGACTCTGCTGTTGCCAAACTGGTTGGACTAAGTCACTGACAGTAAAAATGACCTGTCTGGCTGCCATATCCCTGATCAAAGCTGACTCATTTCAAAGGCGAACTGTCAGCAACTTGGGAGATTGCAATCAGACAAGGAAAAATAAACTATAAGGTTACTTCAGGGGTTAAAAAAAATGAAAAACAAAACAAAACAAAAACAACTCCCTGAAAAAAATAAAGTTCTGTTTTGTGTTTCTGAAATTCTAAGTTCCTAATAATTCCATGAGGGAACTTAGACACTAATTAAGAAATATGTTCTCATCCTGAGGTAATAACACCCTAATATTCATCTGGCCTCCTGAGTTATCTAAAGATGGGGACATTTTCTGAAGCTGTGAGCTTAAATAAATTACCCAAGGCTAGAGATCAGGCTGGGATCCCAGCTGTTTGGAGATACCAATTTTGCTTCCATTCACACTCACATTTTAATCAGTGCAATGAAAGCACAAAGATGGGGACACACACACAAACACATCCATACTCCTTTTTCACTATCTCTCGAGAAAGACAAGTAATCCCCAAGCTACCAAACTAGACTCACGCTAATGTACAGCTCAGGCTAATTAAAGTTCAGAGTCTGGATCTTCAGAGTAAAGCAATTTGGTCAGGAGAGAGATTCACTGAGCAGGTCTTAGGGCATCTACTTAGAAGTGGGAAGAATTAATTTACATGCGATATGATGGGGAAAATGGAAATCTTCCTTGCTTCTCAAACCCTGAGGACTTGAAAATGTCTATGAAACCTACAAATGTGCCTGAGCGGGGGCAGCCTTGCCTGGAAACTGATTGGAGTCCTCTCTTACTCTGTGAGGCCGTGAGCCACCCCCAAGTGCTGGAACATCCAGCAGGCTCACAAAACCCAGGCTCGTCAGAAGTGGGCCCAGTGCCACTCTCTGAGTAGAACTGCCAGAGAGGACGACACACTCGATTCTGCCAGAAGGGAGGACAGAGGTGCAACAGGGACGATGGGGCGGGGCGTTGGAAAGAGGCACTGTAAAACCATCACTAATGTCACACCTGCATAAACAAACAAATGTGTCAATTTAGTAAAAGATGAGGGGCTCCCTTGGGCTCTGGGAAGCTGCCAACATGTGCTCTTCTATCCAAGTCTGAGGCCCTGGGCCGAAACCCAGGGGCAGGCAGTTAAAACAATTTCTCCATCAAATCGCTCTCTTGAAAAGGCATGTGTTCCAGCCACTCTTGACAGCTGAAAGTCACTTGGCTCCATACAAGGTAGAGTCACTCTCCAATATATCTGGAGTAAGGTAAGTGGAGGACAAAGAAAGGTCTGAACAGCACCCTCACACCTGCTCTCTTCTTGCTGCTGGTGCTGTTGTGTCTGGGACTCGGTTCCCTTAACAGTTTGCAGATGCTCCCAGGAAATGCTGGACTGTCTTGGCAGAGGCAGGTGACAGACTTTCGGAAGCTCAGGGGGGATGCCCCAGCTCCCCTCTCCCACACAGCAGATGTCCCGGCCAGCTACAGCCCAGCACCTAAGTTGACCAGTTTGGGAGATACCAGATTCATTATACAGACCAGGCATCTGATTCCCAATCGCACGCTGCCTGTCTATGCCAAGAACTGCTAGGTGGGCAGCTCTCGTCGCCTGGGGTTGCTGCTTCTTAGCAGAGTTTTGGTGACAGGGACGCAATACTCTGAACATTTATAGAATTCACTCAGAGAATATGTGTGCTCTAGAACACCCTCTTTCCTCTTCCTTACCTTTCTAAATCTTATAAAAAGGTTCTCCACTGGGGGTTCCCCACCTGGGAGCCAATGGATCTCCGGGGTCTTCAAAGGTGTAACAGGACCTCTGAGCGTTCACATGGGCATAACAGTGCTTTCAATCAACCAACAGTTAATGGACAACTAGCACACCTGCCACACAGCAGGCCTTCAATAACCACTAAAGTTGATTCATGCCACTGTCGTCAAAACTTTCAATATCATCCCATGCCCCTCAGGATAAGCTGTCATTCTGAGCCCAACTACTGAGACCTTGGCAAAGCCTTTCAGGGCCCAGCCTGTGCTCACCCCTCCTGCCTTATCCCCTTCCCCCACTCCCTGAGTAGAGTGGAGGAAATGGGTGCTGGAGGGGTTCAAAGAATGCCAGGCAGTATAGTCCCAGAGCTTCAGATCTATGGATGTAGGGATTTTTCTTTCAAGAATCCATAGAAAATGGGAGGCAGTCAGGCATGCTGGAAAAGCTACAGGTTTTGAAGTCAGTTAAACCTAGACTCAAAAAGCCCTCCGCCTTCCACTTGGTAAATTCAGGCAAGTTACTTAATATTACGGAACGTCGGTTTTTCTCTACGTGTACAATGGGTATCAGGTGAACAGAGCTATCACAATAGATAATGTATATAAAGCAGCCATCAGAGTGCTTGGCACAGTGTGAATTCTGGACCCCAAAGCCCCAACTCAGGCTTCCAACATCAAGTTAGACTAAAGCGGAGTTTGGTCCACAGCTGGAAACAAGCACCAGCTCCCTATCCACAGCATCCCTTCTAACAATGCCCCCTGTACTTTCTGGTCATCCCCACACATGCATGAACCATCGTTTCCCTCCATCTTTTGAAAGCCATTTTCCCACAGCAGATGAGATTGGCAGTGATGATTTCAAACCAGATTTATGAAAACCCATAACTAGAAGATTAAAATTCCAAATGTCATCTGGATAAGACGGGCCAGATGCTTGGAGAATTGCAAAAGCCTCAAGCTCTTTGCCCTGGCAGAGAAGTGAGAGTTGTCAAGGAGCTCCCGTCAGAGGGCTGTACTCTACTGAGAAGCGGCGTGCGTGCACTTGGTCTCTGAGGGAAGAGGTATTTCCAGGGGACTGGGGGGGCTCTGCTGCAGCGTAGAAGAGCTGAAACACCACCAGCTGGCATTGGCTGTGGACTTCTCCTCACTGGGAGGCAACCAGGATCCAGGGCTGGCTCATGGGCCCTGCTCCTGGGTGGATCTGGAATGTGTGTCTGTCTATCCTGAGGCCTCAGCCAGGGAGGAGAGGGAGGGGATCAGACAGGGGTTACTAGGAGAGGAAAGCCCTCGGGGCTAAATCTCGGGGCCAGGTTCACACTAACTGACTTCAGCTGGTCAGAGCCACCTCCCACAGATCCCAAGAAGCAGAAAAGGGAAGGTGACAACTATTTCCAGAACTCCTAGCCTAGGCACGCCCACCATGAGGAATGCTTCAACACACAGGGCTTCATTGAGCATTGAGTTCTGACAACAGCCTGCTGAGGGTCAGCACTGTTACCCCTACTCTGTACAGGAGGAGATGGGTGCCCAGGGAAGCTAAGCAAGTTGCCCAAACCCTATAAGCTCCAAACACAAAGTGGCTGAGGAGGGATCTGAACCCAGTATTTCTGATTCAAAAATTCATCCACTGTCCTAGAACTGGCTTCTTTCAACCAGAACTGCCACATCTCATTGTCTGTTTCCACAGAGGTTGCCCACTCCCACTGACGAGCCATAACTTCAGGTAGGAAGACAAATCATTGATGTCACTGTCGAAGCATTAAAAAATAGTACAAAGAAGAAAAAGGGAAAATTATTTGTGCTGGAAAGTTGACCCTTGGCCATAGTGGAAGATCAAAATTATTGGTGAGTAAAGGAAAAATACTGTTCAGAAAAATCTGCTTCACTGACCAAAGTGAAAACCTAAAATCACCTGGGATTCAGGAATTGTTAAAGAAAGAGTTCATCCCCTTGGAAAAACCACTGAAAAAAACGGGGAGGAAAAACCTGAAGGAACAAAATATCAGCAACTTCACTCATCTCTACTGCTCTGTGCCCCTGGCCTTTCTCATGCCAATCAAGCCCATTCTCTTGGTAGGCCGATCTGTACGCCTCCTTGATATCACTTTCCTGCTCTCAAACCTCCAATGTCCGCTCTTATCATTTGAGATCAAGTCCAGGATCTTTAATCCTCATTATAACTGGCCTCAGTCTCATCTCCACCCACCCCACCCTTCACAGAGAGGCAATGTGGCTTAGTGACAGGGCACACTGGCCTTAGTGTCAGGCACACCTGGGTTTAGTTAGCATCACGGTTCCACTGTCTCTAATAACTATGTGGCCTTGGGTGGATTACTTAGGCTCTCTGAGGCTAAAATGAAATACCACTCAGGGAAAGAACTGAGATACTGCATGTAAAACATTTCCAGTAGAATGCATGGAACCTACTAAGTGGTCAAGAAAAAGGAGATTGGAGATTTTTAAGCCTTCATACTAGGAGATAGGTTGCCCGCTCCCACTGCCCCATTGCACTGCTCCATCTCTGACTTTCTCTGACCAAGAGCCTCTCTGCCACATGCCCCTACACACACTGACCAGAATTCTGCAAGGTCCAGATTAAGTCAATGCTGTTCTTCCCTTCCTGTGACCTCGTTGGTACTCATTGCTTGTTACCATGTAGATGGGATTTGCACATTAATCCTGGTTAGTTATCTGCCTTAATTCTTCATGGTTATGTTGTTTATTGGCACTCAGCATCCATTCCTGCCCCCTCCTACATTCTCCTCCGCCTCCATCTTGCAGTCTTGAGCATATCCCAGACTCCCTTGCAGCTGGGGTTCTGGGGGTGATTTAGGTTCTGCCAATGAGTTACAATTGCATGAGGTCTGGAAGGTAGGCGTTAGGCAGAGGGGGCTGGCAAGCAAATTCTATTAGACAAGAGTGTCTGTGGATGCCAGACTCCAGGTTCTAGTATCTGGTCATCAGCTCCATGGGAGTCTGAGATAGGTGGGTGGGGCAGCAGGGCAGTATAACAGCTCCAGCCTAACAGGTCCTCTGGGTCTCAGCTACGGTGGGTTGGCCTTCAGATCAAATCCAACTGCACCCTCCTAATGTTGGTCCTTCTAGCAATTTTACATGTTGCTAATTCTTTGTATTAAAATCCTTCCTACTTGAGTTACCTAGAATGGTTCCTAGGCTCTAGACTGATGGCAACCAATCAAGTCCCCAGTTTGCTCTTCAGCTTCTCTAGCTCAGTAACTATGTATCACATTATTTATATGCAGTCTGGTATGGAGCCTGGTCGCAGGAGCAGCTCACTCCCTGACTCCATCAGGAATCCACATTTACTTTCATCCTTGCAGCTGGCTCAGCCTAAATAGGCAGCTTCCCACAGCACCTCTCAAAGTCACTGCAGTCTGTGGAACTGACAGATATGAGTATATGTTACCCAACAGTGCCCACGGCCAAGGAGGCCTCAAAGTCTCTACAAAATCTTACGCCGGCAAAAGTAACAGCCACCAACATTTGTCCCAGAGTAAACCTGGATAACAAAAGCAGATCTGTCTGTCATTAGGACAAATTTTTTTTACCATACTTTCTAATCCATATGAGGTGGCAATCTCAGAACTAAGAGTTAGACCAAGGCTTTCTGATCATTCTGTGAGATTCAGCAGCTTTTCTTCCTTTCCCTGGTCTGCTTTCCTTTCTCTCTGGTCAGGTAAGAGAGGTAAGAGTTGGATTTCTTTTATAAATCTGTGTTTCACAAAGTGTGGCAGACAAATCACTGGTGGCGTGCTTTCTAAGATTTTAGATCACACACTGGTCAACATCTTATTTTAATAGCTAAACATTTATCTGTATGTTTATTTTCTATTACGCCCAAAATGCTTTTGCATTTATAGTTGGGATAGTTTCCTCTTTAAATAAATTTCTTCAAATTAAGTAGTCCATTTGAAGAAAGTGAGTGAATAAGTAAGTAAGCGACACAAGTGGTAGACAAATAAGACAACATTATGAACATGGTATAAGAGTGACTAAGCTTGGGCAACACTGATAAATCATATCTTACAACTACTATATTTTGTGGGGAATTTCAAATTCTAATCTAGTTGGCTTATCAGGATATTATCATATGGCTCTGAGAACATTCATAACTCATTTTCAATCACGTGGTCCCATTTCTCCTCTCAGGCTTTGGGAGTAATTTGGTCTTACAGGAAAGCTATCAGATGCAGTCAGGAATTTCAGTAGCCTTTCATTGGCTGGCGCATTGGGCACCTCGTTTGCTCTGCTCTGTGCCTGGGAAAGGAAGCCAGTGAACATGCTTTTTCCTCCATTAGATGCTGAGGTTAGAAAGATGCAGCTACATCTTCTAGATGAAATCATTAATGTCAATGAGTGTCTTTAGTTGAATTTATTTATCTAAACACAATTTTCAACATACATATAGTTCTAGAGTTGAAGGAAAAGTTTGCATGAAGTCATTAATTTGGGTCCTTGTGAATATTCATGAACATAAGTGATAGTAAAGCTAAAATAAGCAGTCTACCTCCATTCCCTTCCTGCCAGTGTAGAGAAGAGGGTAAGAGTTTCTGGGCACTTCTCAGGATCATGGCTTCTCTTCCAGCCAGCTGTGACAGGACGGAGGGGAGATCTCCCCCTCTGAAGCTGAAACAGGGTGTGGTGAAAGGGCCCCGTGCCTACACTCCTGGTGCCCTCAGTAAGATGCAAATGCACTAGCTCTCTTCTGAGGAAATGGCCCAAGATGTCAGGAAACAATGGCTGCGTTGGCATACAGTTAGTGCCAAATAAGAGCAGCCCTAGATTGTGGCTGACTCCCTAGCCAAAGAGCTCAGGTAACTTCAGGATGCAGATTCACAATTATGTGAGGGAAAGGGATGGGTGATCTTCTCTCCAGCTACCCATAAAAATGCTATCGGCCCCCAGGGACCCCCAAAACCCAGCATCAGAGGAAAGGATGGGAATAACGCCAAGGAAGTGACTCACCACTAATAGTGTAGGATGATGCCCAATTCCCTGTGGACTTCACCATGGTCATTTTTAGCAGCAATGTCACTAAGGCTATGTCTGAGGAGGAGAAACGTCTCTGGGGGGAATGGCTGTTCTAGTCACTGTAAATCATGCATTGGCTCAGTGGTTTCTGGAGGGTGGGTTCATACCTGGTGCATAAGGCTGAGTGGGTTCTTTAGCTGCTACAGAGCCTGTCCACAATTCTAGGATCGCAAAGAGGATGTGAAAAACGAAATGTGAGGAAAACACCACAGCGCAGTGTAACTGATAATACAACAGTATACTTGGCGACCCTAACAACAGTTGGAGAGAGAAGGGATGGTTGGGGGTGTAGGTGTGGTGAAATGGAAGCCCCCTCACAACTCTGAGTACAGTTTTGCCTTTTCAGAGGACCCTGCTCAAATAGCTTCCCTGTTTGTTCACTTGCTCATTCATTCAACACATATTAATTGGGTCCTCCCTTTGGGTTTTTTGTTTGTTTGTTTGTTTGTTTTGAGGGCAGTGTCACTGACCCTCATATGTGGGACCGAACCGGGGCTGCTGGCTTCCCAAGCCAGGGCTTAACCACCGCGCCACTCGGCCAGCCCTTTGGGTCCTCCCTTTGATGCAGATATTGTGCTAGATACCAGGGATTCCGTAAAAAGTCAGACATGTTCCTGAAGTCAGGGAACCGAAATACACGTTCGGTGAGATGGATGGTCAACAAGTTAATACACTTATAAACAAGATCATTTCAGTGCACGTGGTGTGTTAGGAGGGAAATAAGGAGTGACAGGAGGCAGTGACTGAATGGTTCGGGGGTCAGGGAGGTTTCTCTGAGGATCTAATGAGAAGGGAGCTTCATGTGAAGAACCACGTAAGAATATTCTAGGCAAGGCAACAACCAAGACAAAGGCCCGGAGGTGGGAAAGAACCTGAAATTGTAAGAAGCACAGGAAGGAGTCCCCAGTGTCTGCCGTGGAAGTGACAACGGTGATGTGGGATATGTCCGATGGTAGGCAGGGGCCAGGGGACCTCTCAAGTCTTGATGGGGTTGGATTTTATTCTATATGTAATGGGCAGCCACAGGAAAGTTTTAAACAGGGAATAGACAAGATCTAAATTTTTAAAAGCTCGCTCTGGCCACCTGTGGGAAGAAGGAACGGAGGGGTGAGGTCAGCAGTGGAATCAGGAAGGAAGCCCAGATGTTTGGCCACTGGACTAGTCCAGGTACAAGAGGCTCAGGCCAGATGATGCTAGCCGAGACCAAAGGAAGTGAGGAAAAGCAACTGAAAATGACTGGTACACTTCAGTACTGAATCAAAACTTCTTCAATAAATAAATGATAACTTGGCTAGAATTTTACCTGATTTGACTGGCTTCTCTAAATTCTATCATCATAAAAGTGAGATGGATTATATACACAGCCACCAGTTCTAAAGCAGGGATGGGCAACAAGCAACGCTTCCAATTAAACAACAGGAGCTGTTATATAAACTATGCATTGAGACAAACTCAGGGTATCATCGCCATCCTTACTAAAGAACGATGGCTCACTGAAAACTGGGCTGTCAGGAGCTCCCTGTCTTCTTCTGTGTGCCCCCCACACACACACCTCAGCTCACTCTTATTTTGCAGTTTCAAAGTTAAGAGCCCGAAACCTCCCCAGAACAGACTGTCACGTCCAAGGAAGAATGTACTGTGGCATTATGCTTCAGTAAACCCAGAAGGCAGGCAGAGATAAGAGTATTAAGGGTACCTATTAATGAAGCCGGAAGTCCCAAATAAAGAAGAGATGTCCCAGGGGGAGACATAAACCAGAGCCTGCATCCCAGCAGGGGCTGACTTTCTGAGTTTCTTAAGTGCTGGCAAGTTTGCAGAGAAGACCGTTTTCTCCCAGAGAACAGCCGACAGTGGCGGAGGGGGACCAGAGGTTCTCCATCCCTCTAGCCTGACGTGCAAGCTGGGCAGTTAGAACGTGGGGGTCTTCAGTGGCCCCAGAAAACAGTTTTTGTTTACAGGAAGGTTCTCCCCTGCAGCAGACCATGGCTGGGCTTCTCCCCGTGCTCTCCACCATTTAGAACCGAATCCCCCCGGCAGTGAGGGCTTTGACTTTCAGAAGAAATTATGGGGCAGAGCGAGGAGACTAAGGGTCCCATGACAGGCAGGAATGTCACTGGCATAGAGGTTCCTAAAGCCTGTGACCTGGACCCTAGTATGTACTCGTTAGAAAGATAGGCAGGAAGAGAGGGTCTCCCTTTCGTTTCTGAATTGCATCACCTCCCACTGCCACTTAGATGTATAAATTAGCTATGCCTGTGAAGAACAGGTGCCCTGCCCCCATGCCCAAGGCAGTCCCTTCCCCATGTGGACTCTACTGAGATGGCAGAAGAAGGTGAACATTTGCAAAGCATCTCCTAGGGGCTCAGCACCATGTTAGCACCTCCACTCACATAGGTCCATTATAGAACGTTGCCAGAAATCGTCTCAGGTGGGGAGGAATGACCATCTCCATACTAGAGGTAAGTAAATGAGTTCATGTGACTGGGGTGTAGCAGAGCTGAGATCTGAACGATTCGATCTCAAGTCCCATGTGCTTTCCATACCTACCAGCCACCCTCAGCCCAGCCAGGATCTCTTCTAAGAGGATTGAGTGCCCAATGGATATACCCCAGGGTTCCAACCCAACCACTCAGCTCACTCCAAGCGCTTACCTAGCTTAAGCACGGTGACCAGTCACAGATGTTCTCACTTGGGGACTCTTCTAAGAGAAGAACTCTACAGCACCCCAGCTCTGCTATGGTGTGCTATATATGGGATGGGTGCTCTCTCCAGTGCAGATTGAGATGCTCCTTTGAACAGCTCTCAGGCCCAGCTTCTCCCTGCCCAGCAGCCTGGAGACCTGCCATGCCAGCGACTGCTCCCCGTGGGCTCCACACCGGAGCGGGAAGGGAACTTGGCAGGCCTGACGTGCTCAAAGCTGCAGCAAATTGATGTATGCAGTGCATAGGGTGGGGTGGGAGGGCAAGGGGAGGGGTTCCAGGACAAGTTCCCATGCCTTGGCCTCTTGTCCTCTGGCAACTGGTGAGGTGGTAATGGTTAACCAGGGAGGGTGCTCCATCCTCCTCTGGTGTCCTTGGTGTGAGTGATGTCAACCCCCCTGCAGGCCTTGTCTGCAACCAGAACCTGGCACAGTTCCTAGCAGTGTGCGGTTAAGGGTATAGATTTTCAAGCCAGATTGATCTGGGTTCAACAGTATGGCTGCCCCTCTCACTGATTCAGGGTAAGTTACTGTCTTCTGAGACTCAGTTCCCTTATCAATAAAATGGGGGATATTAATAATTAATAGCACTTACGTCATAGGGCTATTGTGCAGATTAAATAAGATAATGCATGCCAAGGCACAGAACAGAGCTTGCCACCTAGCAGGTGCTCAATAAACGCCAACTAATAAAAAATACAAGTACCACTCTAAGTGAAGTCGTTAAAGCTAGCAGCAGGTACAACCCTAACAGTCCTCCCTTTTGCAAAACGAAAGAGGAAGGAACAAGGTAAGCACCAACAGGGCAGCAGATGCTGTGCTGACTGCCTCACAAACAACATTCTCACACCTTTTGTGGCAGTAGAAGATCGGCCATTTACTTAGCACCTTCTGCACAAGCAGGGGCCTCATGTGCATCATCTCTAATCTAGTCAATAATCCTGCTGGGCCAGGAGTATCCCTACAGAGGAGGAATCTGAGGTTCAGAGAGGTCACATAACTTGCCCAGGATCACACAGCCAGTGAGCAGCAGTTAGGATTCATAAATAATGACAGCAACACTTATGTAGTCCTTACACTATGCCAGGTGTTGGTCTTAGACCTCAACACATATTATTAATCCATTTACTACGTAACACACCCAGATGGGAATGTGCTATGATTATCCCCACTTCACAGATGAGAATAACTGAGGCCTAGACAGATTAAGCAAGGTCACACAGGGAACAGCTGGGCTGGAATGGCAACTGAGGCAACCAAGGCTCCAGACCCTTGCTTTAACTGTTGTCCTAACTACCTCTCAAAAAAAAAAAAAAAGCTCGTGCACGGCTCCCTGTACTAGCCTGCCTCTAAGAAATGCAATCTCGTGGGTGCTGAGGACACTTCTCTAATGAGTGAAAACTGCGTTGGAAACAAAAATGCAAGTGGCTAAAAGTCAGTGGATTTGGGCCGGGACTTTAAGCAAATCTCTTTCCCTCTCTGGATGTCGGTTGGCCCCAGGATAAAAGGATTGGTTTGGACTAGAACTTTGCACTGAAATCGTACAGCTCTAATAGTATATTGTTCTCTGAAACGGGCCTTGCTCCTTCCTGAGGAGACCATGAAGTCCATGGAAATGTGGGCTGAGGCTGCTGACAGGCCCTTCGCAGAGCAGCCAAAGCACGTCTAATGGAAGGAGACGGCATGTGGCCCAGGGCTTGAGAGCCGCCCACGAGTGAGCATCTAAGGCTGGGAGATCCTGGGCAATTTACCAGGCCCTTGGTTTTTCCCCTTTGGCAAAGAGAGGAAAATAACTTGCCTTAGTGAGTTGCTTTGAGGTCATAAAAATGGTCATAAAGCATTTTCCCAGATTCAAAGTCCGTGTTTGCAAAACGCTCTTGAACTCAGCCATGAGAAGGGTAATCAGAGAAGTCAGGACTTTGCAGGATTCCCAGAAAGCAGTCTGAGAATGTAAAGAATCTTCATTACTTCTCCATGCTTCTAACAGCTGAGAGTCTGGTCCAGAAAGAGGGGGGAAAAGCCCCAGTACTAATTCAAACAACTCAGAGGATATTCAAAATGTACTATGCTCTTTAGTATAATTATGCTATCCTGTTCCCCAAAGTCTTCATCTCTCCCACTGGAGAATAAATTCTCAGAGGCTATAAAATTTGTCTCTAATGAAGATCTACCTGTTGACTTACTGATTCATTTCCAAGGAAAGACCTGAGTATACTTCCCTGTACATTAAACTGCCCGATTCTCTTCTCTTTTTGTCAATTCAACTAATTCATGAGTTGCCTTGATTCAAGTCAACATGTATTGAATAGCTACCACAGTCCAGGCAGCATGACATCTGTGTATTCTGGTTACTTCTAAAAGCTACATAACAACAATGGCTGAAAATAGCATCAATGTCTTAGACTCGGGGGTAGGTGGAGGTGGGATGGGGGGATCAAATCTTCCCCATGAAGGTCTGAGAAGGTCAAAGAATGATCTTGGGATTTCAACTACTTACTTAAAATCTGTTTATTTTAATCATTATGCATTCATATTACATTTACTACATAAATTTTTACATAAGAATGATCTATTCACCCATTCAACAATTATCTCATGAGCAGCTACTCTTTATTAGTCAGTCCTGAGAGATTCAAAGAAGAAAATTGGTATATTATTTATTTTACTGGAAGTCTAATTCCAGAGGTCTGCTGTTACCAATGTTAAACTAAAGTAATGGCATCTATCTTCCTCAAGGAGGAAAATAACATTAATTCATTTATTTAGTCAACACATATTTATGGAGCACCTATCTTGTGCCTGGTAGTGGAGATACGTTTTAAAGCAGTCAAACGTGATTCTTGCCTTCATGGAGACCAGCAATCTGATTAAGGAGACAGCCCATAACTGCAATAGATGTTATAAAGGAAAAAACAAGGGACTGAAAAAACACCAGCATTCCTACCCAAAGCATGTCTGACCTACAAAAGATATGGGACAAGGAAGGTCTCTGTGAAAGAGCTCTGTTTAGGTTGAGTCCTAAAGGAGGAGAAATAGCCAGCCACGTAAAAAATGGGGAGCAGAGCGCTCAGGTCAAGGGGATACCACAGGCAAACCTCTCTAGGTGGGAAAGACTTGAGTTCAAGGCAGGATGGTGCAGTTGCTGCCGGGTGAGCAGCCAAAGGAGATACAGATGAGAGAGAGGAGTTGGCAGAGCAGATGGTCTTTTAAGGCATGGTGAGGCGTTTCGATTTTATTCTTTGCGAAAGTGGAAGCCATTGAAATGTTCTTGAAGCAGGAGATGAAGTGGTGCCGTATAGAGAATGCACTGGAAGCAGACAACAGTGAAAGCAAGGGGACCAGTTAGGAGACTACTGTGGTTCTGAAGCAAAGATGATGGTATCCTGTCTATAAAAAAAATGAGATTTTAGATCGATTGGGGAGGTTCCAACAGAAGTATTCCTATTGGAATGAAGGAGTATAGAAGAAGGAGAAATCCAGGATGATGCCTCAAGCACTGGTTTGAGCAACTGGTAAATGGAAGAATCACTTCCATCTGGAAATTTATGGAGATATTTTTGATTGTCATGGCTTGGTGACATTCTACATAGGTAGAAGACAGGAATGCAGCTAAACATCTTGCAGTGCACAGGATGGACCCCAACAACTAACAATTATCTGGCCCCAAATGTCAATAATGCCCGAGGTTAAGAAATCCTGACTTACAGGGCCGGCCGAGTGGCGCGTTGGTTAGGAGTTGGCTTGGGACGCTAGCTCTGAGCACCGGGGCCCCGGTTTGGATCCCACATTAGGGCCAGTGATGCTGTGCCCTCTGCAGCTAAGATGGTGAACAACAGCTCAACCTGGAGCTGGGATGCCAAGAGTCGCTGGGGACAGCGTCCAATGGCCAGCGAGCGACTGCCTCACCCAGGAAGAGCGCAATGATAATACCAATGAAGCGATGTCCTCCACAACTAGACTGAAGAACAAAAGGACAGCAACTTGTCTGTTCCCCTTCTCCGATTCCCCAGCGGTGTTCCCCACCCCCAATTCTCCAATAAAATCTTTAAAAAGAAAGAAAGAAAGATAAAGAAATCCTAACTTACAGAATTAGGAATAGTGAGGAGGGGAAACAGTTTGAGGGGTTACTTAGCACCCCATCTGGGACATATTAAATTTGAAATATTCATGTTAAATTGTCCTCAGACCCACACTATTCAGAATGGAGGAAGTAAAAAGTGGGGCTGGCATCAGGCTCCTTTGAAGAAATGAGGGAGTCCTCTCTGAGCTAGGAGAAAGCTCCCAGTGGTCCTGTTCATAATACTCTTTCCTCCTAAATGATTAAAGAAATTTCATAAAATCAAGGAAATGTGAGTCTTTCCACTTGCCATTCACCCTATTTGCACCTCTTCTTTTCTCCCGCCCCAAATTCTGCCTCATTGGTGAGCCCTATGCCAAGTCCTAGGTTTGTGAGGCTTTCCCTAAGGACACCCACCCTTGCTGTGTCTGAATTCAGAGGAGTCTGGCTTTTTCAGCACCTGCTGTGTGTGCTGTCACATACACATCTCGCTAAGTTTCTGACATCCCTGGCAGGGAAAATTTCCACGTCTTCCAGATACAGAAACTGAAGCTCAGAGAAGTTAAGTAATTTGCCCAAGGCCACAAGGATTTAGACCAAGTTCTTTTTGTTTCTAAAATCGATGTACTACACAGGCTACCTCCCCCTGATCTCCTACAGCACTTAATCTAGCGCCTTTGGACAGTTACTAGGCTCTGCTCCAAACAGCAGCTCCCAACACACTGTGTCCCTTGCACACGAGTGACTGGAACACAGCTCTTACTCACTCATTTGTAGAAGCCTGTTCCCCCTGTTTCCCCAGCTGGTCTGTTAAGAGCTGGATGGCAGGAAAGCATGTGGGGGAGGCACGGAAATTCCCTCCTTCACCCTCTTTCCCAAGAAACCACTTGGGTTCCCCAAAGAAGGAAGTGTCATTAGTATTTCTGGCTTCCCTCGCGACACACACGGGAGATGCTGTGTCTAATCTGACCCAGCAAAGATCAGTACTCTTATGGGGCCCCCAGTTTACTGGTGGGTGGTGTGACTATATTTAAGGGCAAGTATCAGGCTTCAGCAGTCTCTTTTACCTCTGGGGCGCAGGCACCTCTGCCTCTTTTTCTCTCCGTACAGGGGGTCAGTCATGTGAGGTCGAACCTGTGGCCAATTCATGGGAGAGAAGGCAAGAAGCCTTCCTTTGGGCTCAGGCCTAAGCCACGTTCTTCCCAATCTATTGGAAGTCCCAGATGTGAGAGTTATCAGGTATTTACCAAAAAGGTGCTTCCCCAGGTGAATAAAGGCTACCTGTCTTTGCCCCTAGGAAGGCAGGAGGGGTGGCAGCACAGTCTTGATTTATGTTGCATTCACAGAACCCTAGCATAGTTTGGACCAGTTCAGATAAGTATTCAATAAAACTTGAAAAATGATATAAATAACCTCCAAACTGATATTATCCAAACCAATCCGCCCTGTCGAGTTCTCCTCTCTCTCCAACCTGCTGTTCTTGCCGAGTTTCTGATTTCTCTCGAGGTCAGTGCTGTAGTCCAGAGCTCCCAGGCTAGGAGCTTCAGGAATCTTTAAACTCTCCTTCTTCTTTGCTGGCTACTGACAATCCTCCCCAACAGCACTCCTACCCAAAGGACGCCTTCCCCATGCTATACCTTAGCTTCCACTTACTCTACCTAGAGAAGCCCCTCAGAGCACTCACTGTGGGAGGACAGCTCTGAGAGCTCCATCCCCTTTGCATTCCCCAGGACTGACCATAACGCCTGGGACATACAAAATGTTCCAAACCTCCCACTCCCGCTGAGTCAGGGAAATTCAAAGGGGGACAGGCAGCACGGGCTGCAGCGTGTCTTCTTCCAAACAGGACACTAAATATCAGAATTAAAAGGTCTTGCTCAGACAGCCGCTACTGCCAAAGCACAGCTACACCTCACCTGTAGTACCAGGTGAATGAACACTGCCTTCAATAAGCTGAGCCCCAGAACCCATTAGATCCCAGCCTGGGACACGCAGCAAAACACTGAGATAACTGGGCTTCATGGTAACTTGAATTCCAACATCTAGGGCCTGTGGTTTGCTCCCAGCTTCAGTCTAGACTCCACCCCATTCTCCAATGAGGGTAGGTCAAGTCATACCGTGTATGTGTGCACACACCCGTGTGTGTGTGTGTATGTGCGTGTGCATGTGTGTATATGTGCGTGCGTGCGTGTATGTGCATGTGTGTGTATGTGTGTGTGCGTGCGTGCATGCATGTGCATGTGTGTATATGTGTGCGTGTATGTGTGTGCGTGCGTGTGCACGCATGTGTGCGTGCATGTGTGTGCACCCGTGTATGTGTGTGTGCGCGTGCGTGTGTGCGTGTGTGTGTGTGTGTAGGAGGGCAGAGGGAAAGGAAGGGGAGATGGGGAAATGACCACCCCTTAGAAGGTGCGAGGGAAATCTTCACATGCCTTAGACATATTTCCCGGCCTAGTGTGCCTGGGGAACCACTCAGGAACCACTGCACTGGAAAAATATGGAATAATTTCCACTGTCTTGGAGATCCCAAGCAGCTCCAGAACCCTGAAACACTCCACCAACATTAAACCTGGACTGGACCTCTACTGGGTGTGAACCAAACTGCAGCCCCAGACCAAGGCCGACTTGGAGCCCATAGAGAGCGCCCAGGACCCCTGCCAGCTACCGCTCAGATTCATTCCAGTTATTTCATTGATCTTACAATAAACAGCCAATCCTTTATGTGATTGAAAAGCTCATTCTATTGAAAAACCAGAAGGGTGATTTTATAGTTGCCCCCTTAAGTGAACACATAGCATGTGCCAGGTGCTGTGCTGGTTCTGGGGAACGCAAAGATGGTGGAGGCTCGATTGCTGCCCTCCCAGGGCTTAAGCTGTGGCAGGCATCTGCAGAGAGCCACGGTAAGCCGAAAGCAAGGTGGGGTCATGGGAAAGGGGGCTGTTTACCTGCAGTGCCTGCTGTGGAGACATAATCAATAGGGCTTAACATCTTGGAACTGCACCATATATGGCCTTGAAACTCCAACTGTCTCCTTGAAGAAGTCTATTTCAGTTCTTATAATAGAGAACACTTCCAGGAATTAAGTGAAAAGGACAGTGAACCAAACTCTAAATTCCTAGCGTTATCTGATGATATGCATGCTCTTTTTCTTTTCTGACCAACTTGTTATCCAAGGGGTCCATGAATGGAACTTTTCTCCTTCTTACCCGGTGTGGGCCAGGTGTGCAGCCATCCTTTACTGAGTGATAAGTATCTTGGGAAGGAGAGAGGACAGAGAGCGTGGACCAGGCATTCAGGAAATATAATGGAAAACAAGCCAGTTGTCCCCAGATTGTCCTGGGTCAGAAATCTATTTATTCAAATAGGGTCCCCCTGAAACCAAAATATAGCTCAACCTGGAACAGTACCTAACTTATGAGGACTGAAAACTCTAATGTCTACAGCTCCCCACTCCTCCCCACTTTGTAGAGGGAGCCTTGACAATACTGCAGTCAGCACTTGGGGGAAAACCGCCAACCAATGCAATAAAACTCAGTTCACTTAATTTCAAAACATGAACTCATCACTATCTCAGGAAATATCACCTTACTCTTTAGATTAAATGTTCGCTCAAGTCTAGGAGGCATTCAACAGTAAGAAAGTAATATACTTTAGTTGGCTTCTCCAGGCTCAAGTTTCACCAAAACAAGTTTCGTACAAAGATTAGCCAAGTACCGGGTAATGGGATACGGCAGGGTTACGTCATCCACGGCCCATTTCCAAAGAAACATGGCTTTTCCAGGTGGAATGTTAAGTGCTCTCTTCATGTTCTTTATAATCTCTGTTACACTAATTTACAGGATGGGTTGTGGCTGATGCATTAAAACTGGTGAAAGCCCACAAGGCCTTGGGCAGGTCATTTCATCTCTCTGAGTCCCTGCTGGAAGTAGGTTGTTGGGGGCCACCAGTCATGGGGCTCCTTCCTCAACTAATATTCCAAGATTATGAGTCCTGGACTCGACTGTGCAACTCTTCCTATAGCTGCCTCGGCATGAAGTAGCACCCTTCTGATCTCTGAGTCCAGCATTCAAACGCTGTGTGAGTCTTACATTCTGTGAGTATGGATGGAGGCAGCTCCTAGCAGATCAAGTCAGCTCATCTCCCAACCCCACTGCTCAGCTCCATTTCCAACCCTAACATTAATTAATGCACCTTGCATATCCTTCACCCCTTCGCGGGCACAGTGAGAGACGTGAAAAAGAACAATTTTTGTCCTTGATCTGATGATGATGATGATGGTAATGATTTTTTTTTTTTGAGGGCAGTGTCATTGGCCCTCATATGTGGGACCGAACCAGGGCCGCTGGCTTCCCAGGCCAGCGCTTAACCACCGCGGGTAATGAATTTTTAATGACTGCTTAGGAGGTGTCAGGTCCTGCACTGAACACTTTACTGACATTATCTCATTGAATTCTCACAAAATCCCCATGAAGCCCTCCTTAGCCATCCTATAGGAAAGAGTGACCTCTCGAAGCCTCCCTATTCTTCTTACCCTGCTATACAGCATTCTCTCTATAAAATTCATCTTCACAAAAAAAGTAATATATATTTTGTTTGTCATCCAGATCCATGCAGGCAAAACTTTCTTTTTGTTTGCTAGCGTATCCTCCCATATATAGTAAATGTTTCTAAATATTTGTTGAATGAATGCATGTATCATCATCTTTATAACAACAGCTGATATTTATTAAGCATTTACTATGTGCTGGGTGCTACTCAAAAAACATATTTTATCAAACAACCCCAACAAGTCCAAGTTTGGAACAGTTATCATCATCACTTTACAGATGAAGAAAACGAGCTTCAGAGACATGACGTGACACTCTCCCAAGGGCACACAGTGAATGGCAGAGCTGAGAGGGAACTGAAGCTGACCGTCTAACCACGATGCTAAGTCTGACAGCAGAGACACAGCACATACACCAGCAGTGCAGGATTGAAGGTAGGCTAATGCTAGTGCCTGTCAGAGATGCCAGGAGGGGATGTGGTCAGGCAGGGATGACCCTTTGTTAGGAGAAAGAGGGTTGGATTTGAGCTTTGGAAGATGACATAGTAGATGGAAGAAGCAGTTAGTCCCAGCAAGCAGTGAAAGTGGGACATCACTGGGCTGACCATACAGATCGGAACAAACAGCTTCTATCTGGCAGCCCAGCGGAGGGAGATCTGAAACATTGCTGTCACCTAGAGTGCCATGGAGGAGCGGGGCTTCATCCACCAGCAAGCAGGAGCTGATCAGGAGAAATGCAGTCTGCAGCCTTGATTCCTGAAGCTTCACATCAGTAATGATGCCATAGAAAGTGGCAGGAGCTAGAGCTGTTGGCCAAGGCTCACTTCCCAGGCCACCTGCAGGCATACATCCTCCTGAGCTCAGGGCACATAGTAAACTGGTAAATCCCTATTTAAAGCACCTCCCTTCCCACTGATTTGTTTGTGTGTTGGGTCCTGTCATGTACTGTGAGTACACAGCCCTTCTCTCACTATGACAAAGATAACACAGAATGCAGATAACACACCACAGTGCTAGGATGGGAAGTAGGCAGTATCTTTCGTAACTAGGGAAGTCCTTTCATATCTCGCAGCCCTCTCATGTACCTCTATCATGTCTTCTTATTACCCTGTTTAAACAATATCTTTCAACTCATTCAACCCTTCACCCTGTCACCTATTCCCAGTGGTAGCTCAGGCCTTTCCGCCTCTCTGGCTTCTACTCCTATAACATCAGTACTAGTACATCTGCCACAACTGAGTCAAAAAGAACAACCCTTGGGAAGAGCCCGTGTCACCCAGCCAGGAGCCCTATATTCCAAGCTGGATGGATAATGGCAGTCCGGTCCACACATCCTAGAGAAGCTAGAGAAACCTAAAGAAAAGCTTAGCCATATGTCTTCGGGGTGGCTATGACAGAAGCCAGAAACAAAACAAAACAAAACAAAAAAAATTCTTTTTCCTGGCTTCACACAAAAATAATATAAGTAATGTGAGCACTGCTGGGCCACCAGAGGGGCCAATTACAAATCTCTACCTCTATTAACACAAAAATGAAGGAAAATGTGTTACCTCAAAATGTCACCCAAAGGAAGTCGCTTACTAATTTCAGAGTTTTTCTTTCCTCCCCTCCCAATATTCTATTCTTTATTTTCCAAGTAATTAACCAGAGTCAAAACCTTCCTTACATGCTTTGGTTTCAATTCTGAAAAGTATATCAAGACTATGATGGCTCATTACCCATAGCAGAAATGCATATGGAAACATTCCTGTATATTTCAACCTGATTTCTCCTAAAAAAGGATGGAATTTCTTTCCCTTGAGATTTTTGGAACTAACAGAAAATGAATATGATGATTTCAGTACCTGGGAGATGGTAAAGTCTATGTTAGTTACAATAAGTACAAAGTGGGAGAAAGTTCTAGAAGTCCTTAAGAGTGGACATTACTGATATTTTTCAGCAGAAATTTCCACCTGGGCAGTCACCTCTTCTTGTTTTCACCAAAGGCCCCGTGACCCTGTCTGGTGGGACCTGGATAGAAACAGAATTTACTAGAAGAAGAGGGGGGTGCCTTCAGGTGAATGGTCAACAATCCTTATTCAGAAAAAAAAGCAGAAGTTGCTCAGAGGAGAATCAGTCTATGTACAGAAAGATGAGTAAGAGCTGAAGGACCGCTGTATTTTAAACACAGAACCTGTGTCCTCAAGAGCTCCACAGTGTCCATGGCGCTCTTGCCTTTAGGAGGGCATGGTGTAACTGCGGAAAGGCAGACAGGGACCTTTCACCCACCAATCTTTTTTAATCTGCTTGTTAGCCTGGCTGCCTACAGGCCTAGGGGTGCTTTGACCAATGCCTCTCTAGGGAAAGGTCAAAGGTCAGAGGCACATTCCCTCATCATCATTATTCTCAATTATTCTTCATTCAGAGCCACTTTCTCCTCCATTTTGAGGAAGGGCCTCAGAAGTGTTTTCCAGGACACTGAAGAGGGATGACCCAACCCAGCTCTGTTCACTGTGTTCCCTTTCCTCTCCCCCTCACTCACAGCATCTTCCTGACCAAAGGGGATAATAGGTGGTAGCAACTCACAGAGCGGCCCCATCACAGAGAGGAACCCTGGAAGTGAGAATAGGCCTGCGTACCAGGCACTCATACATACCTAGCTCAGTAGAAGGTTCTGGTTCTCTCCAGGAGTCACCCCAGGCTTTATAAATACAGCAGTTCAAGGCACAGACTTTCCCAAAAGACAAAGCACAGGTTCTACAAGTTACTAGCCCTGGAATCTTAGGCAAGTAACTTAACTCTCTGAGCCTTAATTTCCTCATCTGAATAATGGGGACAATAATACAAGGTGTGATCAAACAATACAGTGATTGTTTCAATTTAAAAAAATTATTACAGTAAAAGACACATTGCCATTAATCCCCCTCAAATACTCTCCCTCACTTTGAACACACTTATCCCATGGTTCTTGCCACTTTTTGAAGCAGTTCTGGAAGTCCTCTTTTGTGAGTGTCTTTAGTTGGGTTGTCGTGGCTGCCTCGATGCCCTGAATCATTCTGACTTTTGGGGAAGAGCCAGAAGTCGCACAGTGCGAGATCCGGTGAATACGGTGGATGAGGACACACCGTAATATTTTTGACAGAAATTGCCATGCCAGAAGCAATGTGTCACATGGAGCATTGTCATGATGGAGGATGATTAAGGGCACACTTTAAAACACACCTTCTCTCAACCGTAGCTCACATCCAACTGACTACACTGAACAAATTGAAACTTGTCACATTGTTACTAAGGTTCGATGTGCCGCTTCCCGTATTGAAGATCCCTGCCTTTCCATTGGATGGCACTCGGCAGCAGCATTTACCGTATTTTGTGATCACAACAGAAAGGCTCTGTGTCACACATTGCTTCTGGTAAATCAATTTCTGCCAAACAAAAACATTACGCTGTGTCTTCATCCACCTTATTCACTGGATCTGGCACCGTGCAATTTCTGGCTCTTCCCCCAAGTCAAAATGACCATGAAAGGTAAATGTTTTGAATCAATTCAGGATATTGAGGAAGCCATGACAGCACAACTAAAGACATTCACAAAAGAGGACTTCCAGAATTGCTCCAGAAAGTGGCAAGGATGATGGGATGAGTGTATTCAAAGCAAGAGGGAATATTCTGAGGGGGATTAATGGTAATGGGTCTTTTACTGTAATAAATTTTTTTTTAATTGAAACATTCACCATATTGTTTGATCATGCCTCGTAGTTTCTACTTCATAGGGTTATGATGAGGATGAAACAGAATAAAACTGAAAGCAAAAGCTCAATACATGTTAGCTATTAATATGATTAATAGTAATTATTTTATCAGTAATAGTTTTTATTTTTCCTTCGTGATAAATGTAATATATGGTCATTGTAGAAAATTTGGAATGTAAGGAAAAGTATAGACAAAAAAAGAAAACAAAAATCCCTGGTACTATCCCCCCAGAGCTCAGCACGGGTAACATTGGGAGTATTTCTGTTGAGTCTTGTCTCCAAGCACAGGGACATGCACACACTACTAAACCATATCATAACCTCAATAGCAACCATTTGCTCCCTGTCAACTAATCGTTGGACTCTGAGCTCACAGCCTGATGCACACTTTTTCTAATTCTCTCTGTAACTCTGTGAGGTGCTGTGGTACCCATTTACACATGAGGAAACACAGGCTGGAGGAGGTTATGCAACTGGCCCACATCACGTAACAAGCAGTTCCTCAACCGAGCTGTGGCTGCACATCTTACTGACTGGGACACCTAGCTGTGCGCCCAAGGACAGACTCCAAGGGTGGCCTCTCTCGCTACCTTTTCTACCCCTATTCCTTGGCTCTGCTGCCTCTCAGAGGACACAATCTGCTCCAGAAGTGGCCTCATTGCTTCTCCTGGATCTCTTCAAGAATCTAAAAGAAGGGAACTGGGGGTTGATGAGGATGTCAGAACCACTCACATAGGGGTCTGGAGCTCCACCCCAAGCTCACCCCCCTCTGTGGGCACGTTGGGCCTGAGCAGTCGCCTCCTCTCACTTTCATCAAAGGCCCCGTGACCCTGTGGAGCAGGATTTGGACAGAAATACTGCCTTTTACCATAGGTGGGCAGGTATATTTCTGACATTCCCCTGCAGAGATAACACATAAAGATGTAAGTTTTGCCTCTAATTACTTTTGGCCTCATTTTGACCCAATTAGCTTTAAAACAGAACATGAAACAAAAGCTTTGGTTCCACTATTCAATCAGAACAGTGAATTTTCAAGCTGTGGGTTAAATGACTTCATGTTTATTGAACTGCATCAGTGATAAAATAAAAGCTCAGGCACCCAGCTCTGGCCCCAGGTCCCATTCGGAGTTGGTTATTCACACACAATTGACTTCTACGATCTTCCCAGAGAGCTCTTTCCTTCTAAGGGTCACTAATGATTCAAAGGTAAGAAAGGTTTGTTTTTCCCAAGCTCATTAGGACAAGAAACCATTCACCCAATGGAACAATGGAGAGCGGGGACGTAGATCTCGCCTCATTTTCCTTGGAAGAAAATAATAACAATTGACGACAGTCCTTCCCATCTACAGATGCCCATATTGCAGACTGTGTTGGATCCTGTTTGTATAGTCCCATTTCATCTTTTCAAACAACCTGGGAAAGAGGGCCATAACCCCCGCTTTTATAGAAGAGGAAAACTGATCCAGAGATTAATAAGTGGCAAGGCTGGAATTCAAACCAAGAATCACCTGAGAGCAACGCCTTTCACACCGACACAGCCTCCCACCAGAACTGGGCTCTGCACAGAGTAAGTACACAACAAATAACTGGTAAATCAACCAATCAGCAAATGAAGAAACAAAAAGCAAACTAATGACGTGCCCGTGGTTTCTAGGATCCTGAAGAAAGGCTGAGGCCTATCCTTGAGCATAGTCGAGGCTACCTGAATGTCAAGATGCAGCCATTGCCTCTTCCTGCCAGAGGTCTGAGGGCAGTGGGGTGTACAGGACAGCAACTGCTGCCTCCCCCAATGCGTTCGGGTTGTTTGAGCTCCTCCAGTCCCTCCTCCATCTCTGGGAGGGGATTATTTTGGTGGACCACAACTACCTTGGGTAGTTCTCACAGTTAATTTTTAAAAGAGATTCAGGTCTAAAGACCCAGACAGACCCAATAAAGGCTGACCCTTTACCCACATTGGGAAAAGCTCCCTCCATCAGCTAAAAGGGAAACAATATGAGAGCAGTGAGGACATCCCAGCCCTTGCCACAGCCACCTGCCACCAAGCTCCAGAAACTGTCCCATGGGATACTCCTCATCCTCCCTGCCTGGGCAATAATTCTTCTTGTTTTTTCCTTTAGGCCTGGCATCCTGAAGTTACCCAGTCCAGACCAGGACCCAGCTTTCCTGAGCTGCTTCTCAGAGTGGCAACTCAGGTGTAGCTTGGAGATAAAATGTGTGAAATGTTGGCTTCTCCTCCTGAGTCTGGTTGGAGAAAGATTCCAGGAAAGGATTAGGGAGCTGAAGTCCTGACATAGTGCAGCAAAGGTGCATACCGTCTGCTAATGTTACAGCACATTAAACGAAGTTGTAAAACAGTAGATTAAAGTTAGACATGCCAAATATAACACACAAAGTATGAAAAGCAAGGTGCCATTTTCCCAACGAATATGCTTATTATATGAAGAAACAGCTTAGGGTGATACTTGGCATCCAATGCAGCTATGACTTTTTTGGGGGTAGCATCTTTAAAGAGCTCACCCCAATAAATATTGATTCTGATTTATTAATAGCTATTTCTTATTGAGTCCTTATTATGTTCCAGGAAACCTACAAATATGATTTCTTATCCTCACACCAGCTACAGGGTGAGACTTTGCCCCATTCTACTGAGGACCAGACTGACATCGGAGCGGGTAAAGGACTTGGCCACAGCGCTGGCTGACTTCGATGGGGAATTAGGATCCCTGACAGTTGAAACCATAAGATAAAAAATAAATCACACACACACACACACACACACACACACACACACACACACACACACACAAGTAAGGGCCATCTAATCACATTTTCTCCAGAATGGGAAAACTCAGCTTCCTGGGGCAATGGAAAAAACGCTCTCCTCAGCCCTCCCAGGAGTGATGGGCGGTTATTTTTGAAAACCGAGGAGGGAAAAAGTACCTGCAGCCTAGATGGTTCTGGCAAGCTTGAAAGAAAACTAAGCCATTGTGAGAGGCGGGAGAAGGGGACACGGTGCCCACGCAAGCTGGGCTGGCGTGTGTTTTTTCTTCCCTCAAACAAGCCAAAGCACAACAGAGATCAACACCCGGGAGCATCCCAAAGAAGAGAAACACAATGGGGGCTGAGGAGGGGCGGATGGAGAGGAGGCCACGCTGTCCGGGACGGCCATGAGGGACAGACTTACAGGGGACAATCCCCGAGCACCCCAGGAATCAGGAGGTGGAAGAGACCCGGAGATAATGCAACCCATTCCCACCACCCTACAGTAGCTCATACAGACACATATCGACTTTCCAGGTTTAAAAAAAAAAAAAAAGAAGAAATCTATCTTCAAAACAATAAGGGAAATACCAAGTACGGAATGCATTTCAGGGGCTTTCCATCATGGGACACAATTCCTAATGGGGGTGGGGTGGGGTGGGGGATAAAAAGTACAGCAGTGTCCAGGGAGAGGGGTCAGTCCACCCTTACCAGCTTCATGGTGGTGTTATTCTGTTCCCAGCGCCACAGCATCACGCTCATCTTACTTCAAGGCGAGGAGGGAAGGGGGAAAGGGAAAGCGGGGGAGGGGGACAGAGGGGGCCGAAGCACCTGCACCCGCGCCCGGCAGGTCGGGCCCCTCTGGGCATCCCCAGCACCGAGGCCGCCTCGCCCCCCGCCCCGGGCGCCGCTGCTGCGCGGGGGCTCCCTACCCCGGGGCCCGGCGCCCGCGCTGCTCGCTCCCCGCCGGCCGCCTGGCCTCGGCCAAATCCAACAACTCCCCCCGCGTCCGAGCGCCCGCGCCTAGCAGCGCGGAGGCCGCTGGGGCCGCGGCGGGGTGGGGGGTGCGGGGTGGGGGTGGGGGTCTGGGCAGCCGGCTCCCCGCCCCCTCGCCCGCCCGCGGGCAGCCCGGTGTGGCCCCCGGCACTCCAAGGGGCGGGATGGCTCCTGCGGTGGGGCCGGGGAAGGGGGAGAAAAGGTTGGAGCCGAGAGGTACTTAACTTTCGGGGAGGGTGTGGGTAGGCGGGGCAGCCTGGGGCAGAAATGGGGGTGTGTGTGACGGGGCGGGGGAGCTGCGGGGCCGTAGTATGTGGCTCCCGGGTCCTCGCGGTCCTTAGCCTGTGCCTTTCCCCACCCCACGCGTGTGCAGCATCGGCTGCATTTTCTTTCTGCACCGAACTCTCCCAAGTTGTCTGCCAGTTACCACTCCGCAGCCGCCGCCCCCCGAAAGCAGCGGGAATTTTGATTTCGGGATGGATGCACCGTCACCATCACCTCCACACCGCGCCCCCTCCGCCCACCCCGCGCCCACAGACACCCACACCCACCCACACACACCCACACACACTCTGCTCTCCCAGTGTTTTCAAACATACCTGGTTACTACTACCGCAGAAAGGACATCTGCGGCCCTCGCAGAAGGAGGAGGGGGCAGGCAATGACAGGGAAGGCCAGCAGGGGAAGAGGCTGTGAAGCCTTTATTTCCTCTTTGCCTTCCCCACTGGCCAAAGGCTTTCTAGGGACCTGCCCCCTCTACCCTGTGCTTTCTTCTGAGACATTGCGGGGGCGGCTGGGCATCTTTCCTTCCTGCCCAACCCTTGGTCTGGATCCAGAATCCCCTGATGTGGCAGTGACCTCCCATGGGTCCGCAGCAACTTTCACTATCGGGAAAGGCTCAGGAATCCTTCATCTCCCCCAAGGCAAGATGGTACCTCGGGGGCTTGTCTCTGATGTGGGCTGCAGTGATATCCTGGGATGAAAATCCTGGCTCTCTGCTGCTGTTAGGCACCTATGTTGAAAACTCATGGACCTGCCTTATTACACATTCATTTCATTAGTCATTAACTGTTCAAAGTGAGAGGAGGTGATAAAATGGGTTCTAATCTTTTAAAACTGATCTTTAAAACATGCCAATTAGATCAAAATGTTGCCCTACCTAAACCTTTCAGGATTTGATTTCTCTTCATAGATGAAAAATCCCAAGTCTTTTCTATGGTTTATAATTTCTTCCTTTCTCATCCTCTCCCCCTAAGCGGGGGTTGACCCTTCAAAGGTCCCCAACAACAGTGGCTTTCCTTTTTTATCCTCAAACATATTGAAATCCTTCCTACTTCAGGACCTTTGCACCTGCAGTCCCTCTCCTGGATCACTGTTCCCCCCAGACCTGCCTGTGGTCTCATTTCTCATATCACCTCCTCAGAAGGACTTTTGACTTTTAATGTAGCGATTTTCTACTTTCCACACTCTTCTAGCCCATGACGGTTGTCTTTCCTTCCTTGTTCTGCTCACTGTGTGAATTTAGCTAACTTGTATTCTTGTTCATCTTCTGCCTTGTCCCATTTGGCTATAAACTCCACAAAAGCAGGGACCTTGTCTGTTTCTTTCCCTGCCTGGAACAGTGTGTGGTGTGTAGTGGGAGCTCAGCAAATACCTCCCAAATAAAAGCTTGTTGACAATGTCCTACTGTAAGTTCCTGCAGCTTCCTCTGCAATGAGGACTGAGCCAGACCCAGGCAGCACATCCCACATCCTGCCTGGGGCCCTGACCTGCACTGAATGACTGCAGGTGACCCTGTTATGTACATCTCCACACATATTTCTGGAGACCGGAACACAGGCAATGATATTTGCTGGCTCGCGGAAAGGGGCACAGCATAGGGAAACAGAGAAAAGGAATATCTGAAAACATGAGAACATGTCATTTGAAAAAGTATATTCCACATTAACATATGTATTTGTAAGACAGATTTCTGAAAATAAAGCTCGACAAAAATCTTACTGGCCAAGAGAACAAAATACAAGTTCTCTAGTTCAGCTGTTTTAAGCCAGGGGTCCTTGAAGCTGGATGGGAGGATATGGAGACCAGAAATCTTCGGGTTGTGTGAAAATGCTGACACTGGGTGCTTGTGTATTTTCTGAGGAAGCATATATAGGTGTATCACATTCTCTAGGATATCAAAAACATTAAAAAACTACACATCTCTAGGAAGTCACTGAATAAACAATTAGTTCCCAATCGAAATCTTTACTGGTCAAAGATGGAAAACACCACTCGTTGTACAAGGAAGAATGGGGCATGGGGCTCCTGCCCCAGCTTTAATTAAGGAGAATAGATCTATGGCCTTGCCTGTCAGACCTCACACCCTTCAGACCTCAGATGCGCTAGCCCATTTAACAAACACTCCTTAAGCATCTGCCATGATGCATTTACCTGGCTCTGTGCTCAGTACTGAGAATCAGAAAGGAATCCCTCTCTGATGTGTGTGTGTGTGTGTGCACGTGTGTGTTGTGTATGTGTGTGTGCATGCCCCTACCACACACACACACACTATTAGAAGAGGGATACATACACCAATAGTTGCAATGCAATGTGACAGGTTCTACAAAAGAATGCTGTGCAGTGTACAACTGAGCCATTAAGAGAAAAGCGTTGAACAAGGCTGGGAAGCATGGGAGAGCTTCGTGACGCTGATCTGCATCTGGAAGGATGAAGGCAGGTGCCACAGGAGGAGGAATGCATCGCAGGAAGGTGGACTAGCATATGCAAGGGTGTGGAGGGGTGAAAAAGCATGGCAGGTTCTGTGTGATCAGAACTTAAGAGATCAAGTGGCAGGAAATGGGGCTACTTGTTAGGCTGGAGCAGGATAAGTCCCTGAAAAGGGGAGTCTACCCTTAGTTCTTATAAACCTGGGAAGTGATGCAAGAGGACATATTTGCAAACGTGGAGGCTGGAGGGCAGGCAACCTGTTAGAAGGCTACTGAAATCATGCAGAAACCAGAGAATGAGGCCCTGAATAAGGAGAGGTGTATGGGAAGGGGGGGCTGATATCACCAGCAATCCACTGATGGCAGTGGGTGTCCCCAAGGACTAATGGCTCTGAGTTCACCCAGCAAGTGTCTGGACCTTGAAGAGTTTCAAACAGAAGTGGCTCCTTAAAGCTTCCTATGACTTAGAGAGCTATTCATCATTCACCAAGTTGCCTCTCCCAGCCTCTTTCTTCTCCTTCCTCCCATTTCTGTAATCTTCTACCAAGGCCTTTGAGGTGAATTCAGGGACAGAGATCAGCCTGTGTTGACCATATAGGACAAAGCCGGTGGAAACAATGCCTGTGAAGGCCTGCCCTGAAGTGTGGTCTGGTTCCTCCCAGCGCTTGGCCCCTTTTTTCAGTCCATGGCCTTCTGACCTATCCCCTGGGCCTGACAATCCAGCGCTGCTCTCTGCAGGCAGGGACCACCCTGCCCCCAGCTTAGCCCAGTTCCCTGAGTGTGACCTCTCTTGTATTCTCATGGTAGCCACAAGGTAGGGCCCTAGGTCTTAGTATTGTGGAACCCCTGGTGGTGCTGACACCCCAGAGGCTGGATATGCCCTTTGCTGACAATGTCTTATGTTCCAGACCTTTGCATCCCTAGCATCAAGAGATCTGCCCCACACCTTTCAGCATTCGTTTATTCCCTTGTCTGTCTGTCCTACTCATACTCCTCTGAATTTTCAGCACCTGCCTAACTATGGTAGGCATATGATAACTATCTCCTGAATGAAAGTTGGAGCACTTACCTTGCTCCATAAGGCAGATGAAGAAGGGAGGGGATTCAGGCCAGAAAGCAGGACCGAAGGCCTGGCATCCTGAAATCTGCTCATACAGGGACCTCCATTTCCTCACCTATAAACTGATGCTCTATAAAACTCCTTCTCACTCCTACATTCCGCAAGTCCAATCCGTCTGATAAACTAATTTGTGTCCAGCTGTTAATGGCTTAATGTGTTTCCCAGATAACATAATGCAGTTTAACAGGGGTCTTCCATGTCTTCAGCCAAAAGCAGTGACTAATGGGGGAAAATTCAGATGCTGGGGCAGCGGGGGGCGGGGGGGCGACCTGGGGAACACTCGACAAAATGGACTCTCTAGAAGGCCCCCAATGTGGGGGGATGCCTTTCCATCCACTCATGAGACTGATTGTGGGGGAATGTCAGCCTTTACGTGGTACAAGGCTGACAAAGGAAAGACCAAAAGCAGTGTGCCGCCCCAGAGAGCGCAAATAAGCTAAGATAGCTTAACATACGCGTAGGCCATCCATTATTTTTTTCCCTGAATGACTGGGCTTGAATAGTAAAACCACAGAAGAGTTTAGCATCATTTGTCAAATGAAAATCCTAGCCATTTTAGCAGCTACTTGGTAAGCATGGCACAGGGCACCTTTCACTTACTCATCACAGCAATGCTAAGTTAAGTCATTTTTCCCACTCTGCAGATGAAGATTCAGATGGGGCAGTGATTGGCCCCAGCAGGGATATCACTCAGGCTGGCCTGCCTAAGCCTCATCTCTGTAGTGTCCGTGTTACTATTATACTACATACAGAAAAGAAAATCCCAGATCTGCCATCCGTGGGATAACGAAGACAACCTGTGAGCAGGCATTTTTGCAAATGACTTTTAAATCTGCTTCCCACTCTGGAAGGGCCCAGCGATCTTGGATATGGAGGAAGAAGATGTACAAAAATAAAAGGCTTATGGAAGTACACAGCTGGCAGGCATCTCAGAACTCGAGAGTCAAATTTTTTCAAAAAGCACTAATCCTCCCTGGAGAAGAAAAGCCTCCTGTCAGCCAGCCCAGCAAGCCACCGGCAAGGAGGCCGGGAGCCCTCTACCAGCCTAGGAGCAGGGTGAGCCCCTGACCAAAGGTCAGCCTGGGAACACTGGGCTCTGCAGGGCTCCTCTGCGATTGGAAGGTTTGAAAGTAAGATGTATGGCTTTCAGGAGAGCAGACACAATGTCACACTGACGAGCCTACAAATGAATGAATACGCCCCTCTACAGGGCTGGGCCTGCACAGGATTTCTCTCCCTCTCCCAACCCCTTTTCTATTTTCCTGAGATCAAAAATTGTGTAAAGGCATCTCCCAGGGCACATACTAAGGGCCACTGTCTTGAGCACGTCCCCCTGAACAGGGTTTAATTTGTCGCTCCTTGGCTCCCACACAATGTACTTTCTTCCTGCCAATGACAGGGGTCAGGTGATGGTAGAGACTTTCGGGGTGGAGCAGTGCCTCCCATGGCCCCTCCCAATGTCCCTGTGGACACCCGCTCTCCTGGACTAGCACAGTCTCCAGCACAGTCACACCTCCACGGCTTTGCCTAGGCTGTTCCCTCAGCACTGAAGTGCTTTTCCTTCCATCCGCTGTCAGATCATATGCCGATGATCTTGGGAGTAGAAGTAACTTTGTTGATGAAATTCTCTTAGATTCCACCCCTGCCCCCCAGCATCAGAACTATTTATACCCTCTTCTGTGGTCCCCAGTACTTCCTTTCTATCTTCCCGAGGGCCTCTTTACAATAGCCCATCTCCTGTTGTAGTTTGGGGTGGGTATATCTCACTTGCTGCTATGGGTTAGTACTGATATTACTATTATTAGCACTAGGTTATAAGTTGGTTAGGAACAGGTGTCCTGTTGTATTCATCTTTGTACACCCAGCATAATGCTTGGCTGATTATTAAACAGGACTAACAAATTCTGAATGTTGGGACTGTAGGGAGTTTCAAGGTCATCGGGTCCCTCCCCAATTTTCCAGAAGAATCAGGTCCCCCTATATAGGGCTACTTCCACTGCACTGGGCAAAAGGTAGTGCAAATAAACCCAACTCTGCAGACTAAAGATTTTCTTGTTTGCTGGGAATTTGGAAACTTGACATTTCCTGTTAAATATTATCAGAAGGAGAGTTTTTGGAGAGAGGATTACGTCTTATGTCTCCCTATAGCCCATCAGACATTGCCACACAGAGAAGGGGCTTAAGGCAAAAAAAAAAGTTTCAGGATGAATGAATGAAACTTCATCCTGGAGCTTTAGTCCTACCCTAAAGCTCCAGGGTAAGAGGTTTTAGACTTATACCAGGCAGCCATGCTGGTCCCCCACAACCCAGGACGCATCTCTGAAGAGCAGCTTGCTTTTCCCTCGAATCTGAGGGTTGCCAAGTGCCCCTGGTATTTATTTGCTCTACTCAACATCCCAGGCCTGGGGGCTCCTCCTCCAGCCCCTTCCCTCCCACCATCTCAGTGAGGCAGATAAGGGTTGAAATTGTACAATCTTTTGGGTGACCTCTGACACCCCCCTTTGAACAGCCTCTAAGCTGCCTCCCCCACACCCCAACCTTCCAAGGAGCTGTACCTCCATGAGGTGTCAGGGTGTAGGGACCTGCAGACACTTTTTTGAGTGGTTTATAAAGTCTTATTTTAGGCTCATTTTAAGTCCCACTCAGTTGAGCTAGGAGTTCATGTAAGGTGAAATAAAACTGTTTAAGACAAAAACAAAGTTTTTAAAAAAATTCTGCCACAGAACTGTGGGCACAGAAGTATGGATAGCTATTGTTCAAGCACTTAGAAAAGTTAAATGGTTTCTAATTTTTGCGCTCTGTTCTGGTTTTGCATTTGAATGATTCAGAGAAACAGTTTGGAACAGAGCTGCCCTTAGACTCTGTCCAACTCCGGCTGGGTTGCGTTGGTTTGTTGAGTGTTGCTTTATTTTGTTTTCAGTGGTTGTGGTTTTGGGGGGGAGAGTGTGGTGTGGTTCTGTTTATTTTATTTTCCCTGTGGGATCAGCCCTTTCATTCTGGGCCAGTTCTGGTCACCCGGGATTAAGGTTAGTAATTTCAGAGGCAGCATCTTTCCCATGGGGCCGTTGGTTACGCTTCCTGGGAACTGTTCAGGAACTGGCAGCCTCCCTAATAAACTTGCTATAAGGAAGCAGTTGCCTTTCAATGAAAAGATATATGATTGAGTGACTAAACAAACACAAATACCCTCAAAGTGGGCAAAAAGGTATTCCCCGATGGGAGCTTTGGAGAGTTACCCTTGGAACAAAAGCAGTAAATACCCTGATTCCACTTTTGGTAGGCATCCTGACCCTCACAGGAGTTTGTTTTACATGCACGCGCGTGCGCACGCACACACACACACACACACACACACACAGCAGTGTGTGCAATCAATGACAAGGACCTCCTCCTGCACCATGCCTCGAAGAGGGTGTCCATGTTGAGTTCTACTAGGATGAGGGTCAGGGCTGGTACTCTGGGTCCAGCACACAGGGCATGAGATGAAGGTAACCAGGAGGAAACAGGTGTCTGAGCTGCACCAGGTGAGACAGTGTGTGCACACCATCAACAGAGGACAACGGGAAATCCCAGAATGAGTGTGCCATTGTTTAGCAAAGGAAAACTCCCAGCACTGCTAAGGACTCGCTTTTGGCTTCTGCGCAGGCCCACGAAATTAACACTGGTCATAATGACTGCTGCCGTGAATCCAACAGTCTCAGAAGTGCTGGGCTTTTCTCAGGTCCTACAGCGAAATTAGTGCAGAGATTCTCCCAAGCCAGCAGCCCCCTTCCACAGCTTCCTCCCTGTCAAAGGCAGACATCAAGAACTCACAATGACCTTGTTTCATGTTTGTCAAAGCACTTTTACATTGGTTACCCAGGTGGTTATTCTCAGAACAAGTCTATGAACTAAGCTGTATGGCTGACATGACCCCCTTTTCCAAGGGGGACACTGAGCCATAGAGAGATTAAGTGAGCTGCCCAAAGAGGGGTTAAGCACAGCCGCTTAGCGAGAGGGACAAAGCTAGTCCTTAGAACTATTAGCTCCTGTCCAAATACCCTCTCCACAGGTTCTCAAGGCAAGTAGACTTTACATAATAGTATTATTAACAAAAAACAATTGCAGCAGCAATAACTAATACTTCCATAAATGAATTTACTATGTTCCAGGTACCATCCTAAGACACTTGCATGTAATAACTCCTTGAATCCTCACAGTCACTTTATGATATAGGTTTGCAAATTACATGTTATAGAGGGGAAGACAGGCACAGAAAAAGTAAAACAAATAACTTGCCCAAGATCATTGAGCTTGTAAATGACATTGCTTGGATTCAAATTCTGGCTGCAGCATCTACATTCATAAGCTATGCTGTACTCTTTCCCCACCCCCACCCCGTTATACCAAAATCATAATATGAGCCTAATGTCAAAAAATAGTATAAAGGCACTCCACTGCAAGGGTTTTGACAAATAATAGGTACCATTTCCACTTCGTCATTTAAAAAAAATTTTTTTTCTTGTTTTTTGTTTTTGTTTGGTTTCTGCTACTACAAAAACAATTCATCGAATGCACCAAATTCTTTCTCAGGTCATGCAATGGTAGATAGTGTTTTAAATACTCTCTGACCTGGGATAAGTCAGAAACCTCTCTGTACCTCAACCTTTTCTTCTGTAAAATGGGTATGTTCATACCTCTGAAGGATGTTTGGAAAATCAGGTATAAAGACACCTGGAACACTGTAAATTCCTAGAACTAGTTTCCCAGAATTAACTGATGGGAAGCAAAGTTTAGCATGTTCAATAACCTTACATGCGTCCAACTGTAGGACTTGTGGAAAGCTTAAATATGCTAGTGAGCACCCTGATCTCTGAGCAGGAATTAGAAATGGAGGACTACTTGCCCAACGGATTTGACTACAGCCCTGCGGGTGGAGCATTTCTCAGCCTACTACTCCAAGGGACCCACTTCAGGGTGCGTCTCCTACAAGGTAGAATCTGGCATGGCTTTTCCCAGAGAGTCCCCTCTTAGGTGATATTCAGAGCAGCCAGAGGCCATCTAAAGTCAACTCCTAGATTTTTCTCACTTAACTTTGAAACTCTGCAGCAGGAGATTTAAGCGTGTGTGTGTGTGTGTGTGTGTGTGTGTGTGTGTGTGTGTGTGTGTACACATATATACATGAACTATCAATTCAGGGACCACAGGACATGAGTTGATGAGACAGAGGGGCCTTGGGGCTCTAACAGAAATGTGACAAGAGACTTTAGATGACCACACTCCTTGTGACCTATAGGGCAGGTTCCTGCAGAGTCACACCGAAAACCAATCACTCATAATGCATGGCTGGCCCCGAACACAGAACTAAGATTTTAAAGATGGCCACGCTGATGATGAATCCCATCGTCCCAGCACAAAGCATATGGGTGAGGAGTAACAAAGGGGCTGGCCCCACACATGGGCATGACTGGAGGAGAAGATGTACCTTTCTCTGCTCCTACGCCACTATCCTATAAAGGCGGACACGGGGGTCTGAAATACCCATCTGATAATAAAAAAAATGCTAGCGTTTATTGAATATTTGCATACTTAGCATGTTCCAGACACTGTCTAAGCTCTTTATGTAAATCATCATTTTCAGTGCTCACAATAGCCCTTTTAAAGGAGTACCCTCACAATTTTACAGATCAGGGAATGGAAGCACAAGGGTGTTAGGTAAATTGCCAGTCACCACACAGCTTACAAATGGTGCAGCTGGGGTTCTAACATGGATTTATCTGAATCCATAGCCTTGGACCTAAGGTGATAAGCCTTACAAGTCTTCTGTAGCAGTGGTTCTCAAAGTGAGGTCCTTGGACCAACAGCATCAGCAATACCTGAGAACCTGTTAGATATGCACATCCTCAGGCACCACCCCAGATCTACCGAATGAGACGGTGTGTCCCAGGAGTTCGCATTTTTACAGAAGGCAGCTCATTCTGAGGCTGACTAAGCACTGAGAATCACTGCTCCAGGGGCAAGGGCTCTGAACCCAGGTTGTGGCCTCATGTTACCTGAGAAAGGTAACACAGCCAGCTCAAGAATGAGTCATGTGGCCCATTAGCCACCAGTGTCACCCAGCGACAAGCAGGATACAAAAGGGCAGGGGTGGGAGCTAGTAGTTACTCTGGGAAGAAGGAGTAATAGTGAGGTCTGGTGGTCCCAAGGCTCTAGGGCCAGGACAGAACAGGGAGGGAGGCCTGAGGCTCAGTGTGGGGGCGGGGAAAGGCCAGCATAGCCCAGGCCTGCACAGAATATACCATGCCATTTCCATTCCATTCCATCCCATTTCCCACCTCCCTCTTCACACAACCCTACACTCTCAGGGCCTTGCAAGCCCTATGAACCCTGACTTCTCCTTCTTCCAGGGCACACGTCCCCACCGTAGCAAGGCCCTTGCCAAGAGGGCCTCCTGCCTCTGCCTGAACCCCTGCACGGATGGCAAGCTCACTGCCCCAAGGAGGTTCTTTCCCCTGCTGGAAGCCTCTGGCTGTTACACTGCACTTCTGTGAGATTTCTCCGAGTTTCCTTACACAGTTCCCTGCCATTCCTTCCTCTACACGGTGGAGGCCACACCCAACTAGCTTATTTCAGGGCAGCCCTTCAGATATTGGACAGTGCCCATGCCTCCTGGGTCTTCTCTGGTCTAAGACAAAAGCCCATGGTTCTTTCCACAGTTCCTCTTTTACCTGTTTTCATGTCCTGTTGCCATCCTGTTTCATCTCTGAAAAGCTCCTGACGTAGTCTTCTCAGAGAGGGGCGCCCAGGAGCCCTGATCTGCTACTTTTTGTTGGCTGAACTCATCGAATTCCACTTCAGGGAATAATGTGAGGCAAGCTGAGCAAACAGCCCAGGGCTGCCAGCCTGCGTGCTCTCCTGAAGGAGGGCTGTAAGCCCCCAGCCTGACGGAAGGGCTGCAGAGAGAGCGAGACGGCTGCTTTTCTTCCTCTTACTGATGAGAAGATGGAAAACGACAGCCTGCCCTTCAGAGATGCCCTTCCGGCCTCTGCTTTCTCAAGGAAATGTTTTTGTGAGACCCACTCGACATGTCGTGAGGGGGCCCACCCTGAAAGGGAATGTTCCACCGCAAGCCCCTGCTCTCCATAACCTGGAGGGGCCCCAGCTCCCTGGTGGCTCTCTCTCCGTTTCCTGGGATTGGTGGGGATGTGCTGCCACCGTTAGAAGCCCTGGCTCTTGGAGTTGGTCCACAGGCTGTGCCAAGGTTCCTCAGTTGGCAGGGACTGAGCCTGTCTGCAGGGAAGAGATAGTGACGGGTCTGTTTTCACTGGACAGACGTGTGGTTATCTTCCTTGAGGAAGCCAAGGGGGAGCAAGGCTGGGCACCTGAAGACCTGGGCTAGACACTCTCGAAGTCTGAGTGTGTCCTCTGGAGACCGACCCCTTGAATTCAGATTCTGCCCGCACTCCACCCCCCCGCCCCCCCACCCCCACCCCCACCCCCCCAACTCACTGTGTGACCTGCGCCAGCTTACTTAACTTCTCTGGGCCCTGCGATGCATCTGCTATGGGGATTACAGTAGTGCCTCTCTCTAGGTTGCTGCGGGGTCCACGTGAGACGCGCATTTGAACACTGGGCACAGTGCCTGGCACATACATGGACAGTGTCCATTGGATGGTTATCCTTCCTATTGGTATTACTGCTTTATACAAATTAATTAGGGATCAAGTTATACATGACTAGAAGTTTTGACATTGCAAAGATTTCCTTTATTCTCTAGTTTGATCCTAATAACTCAATGAGATGACCATGTCAAGGTTTACTAATACCATTGAATAAGTAAAAACACTGAAGCCCAGAAAGGTTGAGTGACTAGTCCAAAGCCACAGAGCAGACCCTCATCAGACCCCAGACCATCTGAGCTCCAGCCTTGGGCTCCTGGGGCACGACTCCATGGATGGTTTTAGTTGTACTATCATGGCCCTCATGTTATGGAGCTTTTTTATTTTCTAAAATCAAGAGATAGACTCGTGATCTTGGACATAACATTCCCGAATCTGGACAGTGTACAGGCTCCCCTGTCCCACACCCTCCAGTTGCTGTCCGAAGGGTCATCCAAGGAAGAGGTTCCTTTATGTCTTCACTCCCTGACCTGGCTCCTGAGTCAGGGCTGATCAGTCCCTGCCTGGTGTCTGAGTCAGTTTATAGCCAGGCTCACTTCCCAGATCAAGGCTCACTGAACTTCAGCCACAACTCAAGGGCGTACAGGACCAAGTCCACCTGGGGTCCTCCACAGGACCGCCCCATTCAGTCCACCCCCAGAACAGTCTCCAAGAAAGGGCCTTCTCCGTGGGAATGACCCAGATTCAAGTCCATTTTTCCTGAGGCTTTTGGACTGGAGCAAGGCAGGTGAGAGTGTGGGGTGGGAGGAGGGTATACCTGGAACTTCAGGTGCACCTCTCTAGCTTGCCAAACCCCAAAGGCCCCTAGAATCAGATTCTGGAGGGTTTGTATCTAGGGCTGGGAGTCACTGCGTTCTATTCAGTGGCTCCAGAAATACCAGATTTTTCTACCATGTCCCATCTAGGACTGATACGCACCATCCCTTCAATGCTACACTAACTGTTTTGCAGGCTGGCTTGGCTCTGTGTTCTTGAGAAGGACACTTTATCTCAGTGCCCTTCCTCTGGATCTAAGAGATGCTTCTCTCCCTCCTCAGGAGACATCAGGCATTGGCCCTGCTGAGCACTTGTCCAAGGATGCTCTCATGACATCAGCTTCCTGAGAGCTGGACAGTTCCCCTGGCCTCCAAGCCTGGCTTTGCTCCCCCTCCTCCCCCTGCTCCTTCCCACTCCCACATCCACGCTCTGATTCATCGTTCAGACCCTGACTGCACATGGACTTGGGTCCTTACAGTCCTTGCTGTCACCCAGAGCACAGCTTGGTGCCTTCATCCAATTCCTCTATTAGACAGAGCCCACAGGGCTGAGGGTTTTAAAAAAGGGCCGCCTTGTTGCAAATGAGTGATATTGCAGGAGTTGAAAACTATCTAGCTATTGAGCACAGAATTGTTTTTACATTTATTAATATATGCAACAAATATTCTTTGCATGACCATTAAATGCCAGGTTCTTTTCTGGGTGTTGGGCAGAGAGAGGGCTGAGCAAGATGGACTAAGCCTGCCATTGAGGAGCTTACACTTAGGGCAGCAGAACTGAGAAATGAACAAGTAAATGTATAATAACTACCACACCAAAAAGCAGTATAGCTGGGTAGGGACAGACAGTGCCTGTGGGGGAAAGGCAAGCACTTTAGAGGGTCTGCTGGAGGGGCTTCTCCAGGGAGGCGGCTGCTAGCAGAGAGGCATAGAAAGGAAGGCAGTGAGCCATGAAACAGACCTAGGGAACAGTGTTGGGGCAGAGGGACAGGAGTGCACGGGTCCTGAGCAGAATGTGGGGGGTGTGCTCAAGGGTATTAAGGACATCACGAGGCTAGAGCGAGTGAGTGGGCATGATGTGGTCGGGGAGCGAGGGGTGAAGGCTGGAAGGCAGCTCATGTAGAGTAGGGATCATCAAATGCCAGCCCTTGGCCTGCCTTTGTGGGCCCATGCGCTAACAGTTACTATACTTTTAAAGGGTTGGAAGGAGGTGGAAACGGGTGGAGATAGAAATGGAGACAAAGATGAAAGCAAAGAAGAAGATGATGATGATGTGACAGACTCCCATGTGGCCCACAAAACCTAAAATACTTATTATCTGGCCCTTTACAGAAGGAGTGTCCTTATCCCCCCTAATACAGAGATCTGAAGGGCAGTGAGCCATATAATCTTATTTCCAGGATTATAGGAAGCCATGGGAAGGGAATTCTGAGCCAGGAAGTGGAACACCCTGCAGCACACTGGTGAGCACTCATCTGGCCCCATGGGGAAATAGTTGTGGGGTACAGGGTGGCACCGGGGGCGAGTTAGTGCCATTACACTCACACACAAGTGAGGATGGTGGCTCTGTCTGAGGTGGTGGCAGGGGCTATGGTGAAAGGGATTGATCCTGAGACACGTCAGCTGAGTTGTCAAATTGAACATGGGTTGTGAGAGAAAGCGAGGAGTGAAGGGCGAGTCAGGCTTTTTGCTTGAACAGCTGAATGTTGGTGCCAACGGAAATGCGGGTGACTAAGGGGGAAGCAGTTGGCGAGATGCGTTTAAGAAATCAAAAGTTCTGGCTTGGCCATGATCGTCTGAGATGATAAACATCGAAATGGGGACATTTATATACACATACGTACAAAACGCACGCACAAATAATGTGGAAAATGGTGATATCATTGATGCTATTTGAAAAGAGATAAAAGAAAAGAATACTGAAGACTTACTCTTACATACCAAGTATTTGATATTCATTCTCACAACAATCTATAAGGAAATTTCCTCCTCTGTCCCTCCCATTTTACTGATGAGGAAAATGAGGCTTAAAGAGGTTCAGCAGTTTACCCAGAGTTTACATAGTTGGATAGTGGTAGGGCTGGGAGACAAAGCAAAGTCCAAGTTCTCAACCCTACGTCTGCTAAACTGAACAGCACACTCATCTCTGCTCAGGAGCGCACACTTGCTTTCTTGGTGCTTGTTTGGGCATTTTTATTTGGGCAACATAAAGTGAGTTTTCAAATTGACTCTACAGACCAGAGACAATAAAATATTCTTATTTTTCACTGATGAATTTTGTAAAATTGTATAAACACCTTTTTAATACCAATACTTATACAGTACTTTTTAAATTATGAATGTAACACACACTTATTAATTCAAATGGAAAAATAGAAAGGGGAAAATTAGTAATGAACTCAACCCTTAAATATATCCTGATTGTACATCCTGGGACATTTTAAAGTCACATTTAATTGTGACTTGTATCGACAGTCACAATTAGTTTCTGGGGTTCAGAATTGTGGGCTCCAATAGTACAGAGGACCCCAAAGGAACTGATGTACGGTGTGGCAGAGGAGCCAGGTAATAATAAAAATGGCTGACATTTAATACAACCACACACAGCTGTGTGTCCGGAATTACGCTAAGTGCTTTGACTGCATGACCTCATTTAATTCTCACGTCCCATTTTACAGCTGAGGAAACTAAGGCTTTCATCACTCCCAACCAGCAGAACTGAGAAGTAACCCAGGGGTAATGAACCCCAGAGCAGGAGCTCTTCAATCTCATGTCACTCTAGGCCTAGAGGACAATTATGGCCCAGCAGAAGGTTGGGAGGTGCTCAGGAAGTATTTCTTGAGCAAATAAATCAAAACTAAGGCATCTGATGAATTCAGAACAAAATTAAGGAAAGGAAGACAGAGTGAACTGGGGCAACCTAGGATTGTAAATGATTCATTCATTCAACAAATATTTATCGAGCACCTACCAAGTGCCAAGCACTGAGCCAGACACTGGGGACCAGCAGTGGACATGACAGACTAAAATCCTGGCCTCGTGGTGCTTATACTCTAGTGAATGGATCACCATGGGTGGCTAAGCCCCAGGAGATGCTCAGAGTGGCTTCCCCTCAGACATCAAAGGTCTGCCTTAGCTTCCTCAGATACACATGGTCACCCAGTGTCAACCAACTTGTTCTAAAAAGTGAAGAATGTTAGGGATGAAAAAAATCCAATTACAAAGCACTTCTATTTTATTCTTTAGACCAAACATCTAACTTGTCATCTCTTATTAGTTTATTTCTGCTCAATTTCCAATCAGACCCGCTAACTGGCATTTTTAACGTGAGGCTATGGCCCTCCAGGGGTCCCCGTGGATAGCAAAATATTATATGGATACACATTTTGCAGAAGAAGAAGAGGCAGAAAGGGGAAATTTGGTTCATTGCTTTTGTCAGATTTTTCAAAAGGATATATAACCTCCAAAAAGCAAAAACCCAGGGCTCTAATCTTTTCCTGCTCCAGTGCTATTTCCCATCGTCTGTGAGCGTTGACTCTTTTTCCTATAACCGTCTCTCATAGAGCTGAGACTGAGTGGCATTTGGGGTTTGCTTTCAGAAACTATGTGAGTACAGCATTGGTATTTTTCCAGGCACAGCATAAAACGGGGCTTAATTTATTCACTTCCACATTGACACAAGGGGGAATGTTCCAATTCCTCCGCTGCTGAGAAAGGCAGTGTCCCCCACCAGGCTTCACACAACCCTCTTTCACTTGATTATTATTTGAGTCTCACCCCTGGCCCTGACTCCGCCCCGTGGGTCTACACCATTTCCCTGAGCACACACAGTCGTAGCCAAAGAAAATAATGCTGCTCAGATAGTCCAAGGCAAGAACAGACTTCCTAAGCAGGTTGTTCATCTGCCAGAATTCCTGCTCTCTATGCTTATTCTTGAACTCCAGATATCAATCACCGTCTCTACAGGGTAGAGAAATGGAACAGAAAATACAGACAGTCTCCTGTTATTTCTTTTTGTTGAAAGAAAGTAGCACATTCAAGTGGAACGTTTTAAGATTCAAGGTCTTTTTGAGGCTTCATTCCTTCCACAAATACTTATCAAGTGTCTACTGTGCTCCAGACACTTTCTAAGTGCTGAGGACACAGTGAAAAACAAGACAATCCTGGCTACTACCCTCCTGCAGCTTAAGGATGAGTGCAGAAGGAGACATCACAAGTAAATACAAGTGTGCTGAGAGGTATGATAAAAATATGAGGTGTTATTGGGAACATGTAACTAAAAGACCCTATGTAGTATGGTAGTATCGAAGAACGAGGAAGAACCCCCTGCTGAAGTAACACCTGACAAGGAGTTACGGAGGCCAAGGTGCATGGAAGGACAACAGATTAGGAACCACTGAGGCTGTGCCAAGGCCCTGGGGTCAGAACTAGTAGAGAACATTGGAGGAACCAGAAGAAAGCCTACGTAGCCAGAACATGGAAAGTGAAGCCACAAATGGCTAGGAACAAGGCTAGAGAAGAGAAAGGGGGTCTGCATAGATAGGGCTTTGTATGTCATCATAGGGAGTTGACAGCAGTAGAAAATTATGGAAAAGTACCAATGAAGTGTGAGAGTGTGTGTGTGTGTGTGTGTGTGTGTGTGTGTGTGTCCTGACCAGATCTGAGGTTTTAAAAGATCATTCGGACCACAGCGTGGAGAATGGGTTGGAGATGGGCAGGATCAAATGTGAGGAATCCAGTTCAGAGCCTTCTTCAGTGGACCCCGGGAAGGATGCTGGTGGTTTTGACCAAGGTGAAGGTAAGGGACATGAAGAGAAGTGGACTCAGCTAAGACACAACAGGGAGGATGCACAAACAGCTTGACAAGGGGTTAGATGGGGAGGTGATAAGGAGGGTTAGGATTAGTTTTCTAATCAATCATATCTGCTTGTCCCTTCAGCAGCTCAAGACACCCCTAACCAGGAGATGGCTACTGAGTGGACACATCAGGTATAGAGCTGACAGAAGTCACTCACTGATGAGGCTCCAGTATCAATGGCCAGTGCTCTGCTCATTGAATGGGCCAAGGCCATTGCCACCTGAAGCCTTAGCACCCCTGGTCCTTAGCACCCCTGGTCCTTAGCACCCCTGGTCCTTAGCACCCCTGGTTCTTAGCACCCCTGGTCCTTAGCACCCCTGGTCTTCACGGGGTTGGTGCTTCCACTCTCATGCTGCCTCCTCAGAGCAGTCTCCACGGAGACCCTCGTCTAACGTCACCCCTAGCCATGCTTCAGCACATTACCCCACTTGACTTTCTTCATAGCACTCACCAGTCTCTGAAATAAACTTGTGAATGCATTTATTGACCTGTGTTTCCTCTGTAGCATTTCCCCACAAGAAGGTCCATTCCATGACAACACAAACTTTGCTAGTCTTGTTTCGCAGCTTCAAAACAATGTCTGGTGTATAGTAGGTGTTCAATAAAAATGAAGGAATAAATGACTCCCCAAAGACCAAATGCCCCACAGACTGTCCTTGCCATGGGAAACCTGGATGTTCACACCCACTTTGGCTCTGGGCCTTGGCACAGACTGAGTAGCCCTTGTACTCAGATTCTTCATGAGCCCTTCTGGACTCATTCTGGCCTCCATGTGAACACAGGGCTCAGGTGAGTAACAGTTTTCCAAGAAATGGCACTCCTGCAGGGGGTTTCTTTTTCTTTATTCCCCAAAGCAGAAGAACCACAAGCACTGATATTTGTCCAAACTCCACATCTTGGGGCATGAAGCAAACTCAATAGGATCCTGGGACAGAATTACTTATTCTCATACATGACCGGAAAGGTTTATAATTTGTTACTATTTTTACCTCCTAGATTTCCGTATAGATCTCAGGGCCAAAGTCAATTGCATTGTAATTCATAACTGGTTCTTTTTAATCCAAGATATTGGACAGGGTTTGGTTGTCTCAGCTAAATTCCTTTTTGGAAAGGGCTCTCGCGTCTTCTCTCTGACTCTCCTAATTTTATTTTGAAAAGATGCTGTTTTCATAACATGAAGATGGGGACAGCATTCTGCAAAGAGGAAAGAAACAGGATGTGGCAAGGCCCAGCCGGCCCCTGCAGAACCCACCAAAGGGGCGAGTCAATGCTTAGTCACCAGTGGATGGTCAGTTCTCAGGTTTTGTGAGTCAAGGACTCATGTGCATGGGTCTTTGATCCCTTCCATGAACCTGCAGTCTCCCCCAAGCCAGGAGGGAAGTGACTAATCACAGTACCATCTAATGATGATTTTGACTGAAACCATAATACGGTACTGGTGGGATAAGATGAACTGAACTGTCATTTTACAAATCCACTGTAGTGCCCTGGGGTTGAGCTGGGGTGGGACAAAGGCTCTAGAAACAGCTGGTCGAGGCTGGACACCTCTCTCCAGCCTGTCTCTCAGAAGAGCAATGCCAAGGCTTACACGCTGGCATATGTGCTGGGGCTGTTTGTGAAACAAAGTAAAGACAAACTCTAATTCACATGCTGAAACTCTCACTTAATAGGGGATATTTTCTCATACAAACAGCCTTTCAGGAAATAGAGGCAGGTGAGAAGATGCCAATTTTGTGAGTGTGTGTGTGTGTGTCGGGGGGGATTAATAAAAATCAACTTTGAGGGATGTTATGGAGGCCTGAACTCAAGGTAATAACATCTGGGGGTGGCAGTTAGCTCAGGTGGTTAGAGCGCAGGCTCATAACACCAAGGTTGCCAGTCAATACCCACATGGGCCGCGGAGCTGCACCCTCCACAACTAGATTGAAGACAACTATTTGACTTGAAGCTGATGGGTCCTAGAAAACCACACTGTTCCCCAATAAAGTTTCTTTGACAAAAATAAAAGGTAACATCTGTAGAACATCTTTCCATCTCTGAGCACCTTCTTATGCACTACATCGCTGCTCATCTATATCTTCTGTATCTTTCCCCAAATGGTTAAAGCAGTCACCATTTATTAAATATTCACTATGTGATGAGCACTTTATGGACATGATTTTTTTATTCAGTTCACATGAAAACTCCCCTGAGACAGATATCCATTATCTTTCTATAGTTTACAAATCAGGAAACCGAGGAGTCAGAGACTAACTGACTCGCCCCAAAACACAGCTCGTAAGTGTACCAGATGTGGGAGCCAAGCTGGCATCCATCACCAGGAGCTCCACTCTGTTCTGCTGCCAGCCTCTTTCCAATCAGAGCTAATTGACTGTCTACTAAGCCAAAAAAAGCGTATTTGTGTGGTTTTTGTTTTTTTCCAAGGAAGACCTTCACCAACTCTTGGGTTGTCGGAAAAGTCATGATGCATTTGTGCAACAAATAACATAGAAAAAATACATCGTGACTTTTCTGACAACTCAATATTTTTCACAATACTAAAGGAAAATAATACCCAAGCCTTAGTCCCTTCCTATCGATGAGAGTGTTGAACAAATTTCTCTAAATCGTCTTCCAGGTTCAAAGTTCTATGGTCTCATTCTGATCGACTACAGAAAAGCATCTTCTTCCAATCAAGAGGGAGAGAAAAATCTTATGAGCCTCTTTAGAATACCCATCAGCCATACTCTGTAGATGGTGGATTTCCTACAAAATCCCCAAGTGTGGAATAAATTAGATCCAGTCTCCCAGGGGTGGGGGTGGGGAGGATCGTGGGAAAGTGGGCCGAAGAAGCCACTCCACCTCCCTTGGGGCGGGGGGGGTGTCTTGGCTCCCAATTTGGCAACCAGCTGGGTATGGTCATGGGGTGATTACCAGCCATGCCAGTCCCTGGATACATGAGTGTGACGACCAGCCCATGTGGGTGTGCAGGGAGCCCCGAAGTCCCCAGGCCTGGTGCCTGTTTGTCCCGCAGCAAAATGGAAGAGGGTTCCAGAGGCTCCAAGCCCAAGCCAACCCTCCAAGGAGGCTGCTCACCAGGCCATCCTGCCCTGCCCATACCTGGGCTTTTCCTCTGCCATCATCTCAGGCTAGACACAGGGCCAGTGACACGGCAGCACAATCACCCTAGGAATGGCCTTCGCTGGAATGGGTCACTGCCCTGCACTACCTCATACAACAGTCAGCCCAGTTTTCACCATGGCCACTGCCTCCTGCCCCCCCTGCCCCCGCACCACCCTTCCTCTTACTGCCTGAGCTCCCCTCTCTATTCCTCACAGACCCCTGCTGTTCCCCGACCTAAGAAAGTCCCTCTTCACACATTTCAATAGTGCCTCTTTTCCACTATTCAAATCTCAGCTCCAAGGGCCCCTCCTCAGAGCGGTCTTCCGTCACCTCCCATCACTCTGCCACCTCACTGCGTTTATTCTCTTCATCGCCCTCACCATGGTTTGGAATTATTTTAATTGTGTATTTCATCATCTCCCTGGCACTAAAATAAGTTCTATGATAATGGGACCCCCGCCCCCATCTTGTTCACTGTTGTGTCTCCAGTGCCTCAAATAGAATAGTAGGTGCTCAATAAACTGAGTGAACTAAAGCCTTCAATCCCCAATAACTCATTTATTAAGTGGAGGTGGTCATAGACAATCACAAGGCTGCTGTGAGGATTAGAGACAATGTATTTTCAGGGTTTGTCAAAGACCAGGTCCCAAGAACTGGAAGTTATAAAGTTATTATTATTGCATTGAGAGCAGTAGTATGATGGGAGGAGAGGTGCGGAGAGGTGGGGGTGGGTGGGGGTTAAGCCTGCAGGCTCTGGAGCATGAATCTGGCCTTCACAACTGATTAGCTATTTAACTTTCAGCAAATTACTTCACTTCTCTAAGCCACAGTTCCCTCATCTGTAAAACAGAGATAATAATAGTACCAACTCCTAGGGCTATTATGCAGGTTAAATAAGGTATTCCGTAAAAAGCATTCAGAATAATATCCAGCATGTATCATACCCTCAATAAATGTAAGCTTTACTGTGTACAAGATATAGGGCTACACATTTTCCGTTATATCCTCCCATTACACACTATATAGCCAACAAAGCACTGTCACATAAATCCTCTCAGTTCATGCTCCTGAAACCCTCTGGGGGCCAGGAATTACCCACTCCATTTTATAATGGAAAAAACAACTGAGACTCAGAGAGGTCAAGCAGCTCGTCTGAGATCACACAGCTAACCTGAAGCAAAGGAGGTAAAGCCTCTGATTCAGAAATTCCAACTCTCTTCTTGTCACCACACTGTGCTTGCTTCCTCCCCCAACCTACAGCTGCAGCATCTGAAGACAGCACACCAGGCTCAGTATGGAAAAGCCCTGCCATGCTGTTAGATTATTCCTGTCCAAAATACGCTGAAGCCCAAGGCCTCTGCACACTCGCTGAGACCAACTACAATATGTCCCTCCCAAGCCCACTCCCTTATAAGTTAGTCGAGGGTGTGGCAAAGCCACAGAAGCATATGGAGCCTGCGGCTTCTGCCACTAGAACAGGCCCAAAGTTCTACTGCTGTCTCAGCTTCAAAGCAACATCAAAATAGCTCAGCATTTGCTGGGGGGTGGGTCAGAGCTGGGCCCTGAAGCAATCACCAAGGGCTCTTTCAACTGCTTCCAGCTGGCATTAGTGTTCACTGGGCATTCGGGTCTTTCCCGCGGAGCAGCCTGGCCTAGTGGCCGCTCCCATTCTGACCCCCTGCCCTGTCTCAGCCCCTGTCCTCAGAAAGGCTTTCAAAAGGTGGCTGCACCAGGCATTGGCAGCAATTCCCGCACCAGGGACAATTCAGGAAAGGAACTATGGGCATGAAGTCCGAGGGGTCCAAGGGGCCTGATGTAAACGACCTGAGGGGAGAACAAGCTGCCCCCCACCCCCGAAAAGAAACTGGTGCCGTTTCCATCTTTTTCACTCCCAGCGGGGGCAGATTTGTTGTGACTAACGTATCAGGCTTTAAGTACTTGCAAGCGGCATGCAGATTAGCCCAAGACACCACGGAGGCAAGTGCAAAGTTTCCAAAATGAAGAAAAGGCTGCCACCCTCAGAAAATGCTCTCCTGGTGGAAGCCAGCCCTGTTTTGCTCCTTAATGGCGCAGCAAAGCACCAGGAATTGTGGCTAGGAAGAAGTCACAGGGGACCAGTCAGATTCAGGCGGAGGGATTTTCGGCTGGATCCTGTCATCCGTCTCTTCAAAAACTCCGCATGATTGCTCCTTGACCACAATCCACATTTCTTGACATGACCTTCTAGGATCTTCATGAACTGATGGTGTCGCGTCAAAACTTCATGCCCTCCTGGAACCTCCGAGTGTGACTTTATTCGGCAATAGGGTCTTTGCGGATGAAATCAGTTGAGTTTGTAATGGTTTAGGGCGGGCCTTAAAGCCACTGACGGGTGTCTTCGTGAGAAGGCCATGTGAAGACACAGAGAACGTCATGGGAAAACGAAGACGAAGACTGGAGTGATGGGTCTACAAGCAAGGAATGTCAAGAATTGCCAGAAGCCACCAGAAGCAAGTAGAGAGGCATGGAATAAAGTCCCCCTCAGACTCCCCAGAAGGAAGCAACCCTGCTGACACCTTGATTTTGGCCCTTTAGCCATCAGAACTGTGAGAATAAATTTCTATTGTTTTAAGCCACTGAGTTGTAGTATATTTTTAATGGCAGGCCTATGAAACTAATATAGGTCCCAATCTACATAGGTCCCTTCTCCTATCAAAGTCACCCTTCTTGCATTCCATGTGTGGGACGTGGCTGTTGTACCTTTTTTTTTTTTTTTTTTTAATATGACAGAGTTCAAGTCTCATGTCTGCCATTCTAATTGTTGTGTGACTTTGGGCAAACCAATTCACTTCTCTAATTTTAGGTGTCTAATCTATAAAATGAAGATAGTAGAAGGGTTGTTGTGGGGCTCTAAATAAGAAAACATACATGTAACAAGAGGGAGACAATGTTAGCCACTGGGATTGCTCTTGGGGAAGGCACTGCATTTGTTTGGAAATATAGCTAAATAAACCACTTGCAGGAGGGTGGATCCAAGGGCTAGGATCAAAAACTGGAGGTGGGAGGCTGTTGATGGATTGTAGTGTGTAAGTTGGGTGGTAAGAGTTGGCTGATAAAGGGTGAGGAATATAAAGTCCACAGAGAAGAATCCAAGAGAAAAAAGGGCCAGCAAGAGAGTGAGAGGAGGAAGCAACACCACTCCACCCCACGGTGTAGCTACAGCGAGCTATTGAGGAAAACAGAAATGCCTTATGTATATTTTCAGTTGTTGTGGCAAAGTGTACAAGATAAGCTCATTCTCCTATCTCCCCTAAAAATATCCAGTCAAGTCTAAATTGGGTACCTACGTTTTTATGATCCTGGATTCTTTCACCTCAACCTTGCAGAGGTGCTAAGTTTGGAGGCTGGGCTGTGGTGGAGGTAAAAATGAGGCACACTCACAAGATAACATGAGCTGGAGAATCGGGGACCTGGGGGCCCCTGGTTTACCCACAAGCCTAAGTGGCCATATACTGCAGGAATTTTATAAACGTTATACATAAATGCTTGCTTCAGCCTCAGTCCTTACGTTCCTGACCATGCCTTACTTCTGCCTAAGCTCGAAATGACTTCCTTTCTTCAACTTTTTCAACCCTACCCATCCTTCAAGAATCAGCTGCCTCCCACAGCTGATGAAGGCTTCCCTCACCTTCCCAGCCAGAAAGAGACAATCTTCCCTTTCCCAACTTTGTGCAGTATGTACTCCCATGTAACAAGGACCATATTCTTTCAGGAGTTAGAGTTAATAGAAAAACCAAGATAAAAAGTCATGCAGAGGCATATGAGGGAAGATGAACTCAGGACAAAGAAAAAGATCCAGAAGCGAGTAGGGGAAGGGGAGGAATTGGGGGGTATGGGTACTGAAAAGCTCAAATGGCCAACTTTATTCATGGTCATTGTATCTGGGCTGGGTGAGGGGGACAGGGGGAAAGGTGATCCCTCTAGCTGGCCCTTTTGTAAAGCTGAAATTCAAGCATTTCCTGTGTTAAGTGTCATTCCAAAGCACAGTGAAAACAATTGATATGTTCGTAACTGTGGTTTCTTGGAAGCTCTCTGCAGCCATGTGGACACAAATTACTACATCCTCCACCTGCCAAGCTTTCTCCTTCCCCTCCCTCAGAGCAAATCAGTATATCCACATGGCCTGAAATGGGCACTGACCTCAAAGGTGGGGCAGGTGAAATGCGCTGACCCACCCACAAAGGGCTCTTGTAAAGGAGCTCTCCACGGGCCTGGAATGAGGAAATAAGTCATGTGCCCATTCAGTGGGGAGGACAAGAGACACCAGAAACCAGTTCCCCACGTACCTACAACCTGCCCTCGGCACCTGTCCTGGAGCCTAGGCTACTGAGCTGCTGGGAGCTGGAGTAAAAGAAATGAAAAATACATTTTCACCCTTCCCAAGGAGGTCCTCGTACAAGGGAGACAAACGATCAGGCAAGTGCAGTGCAGTGTGAGTAGGGCAACGAGAGAGTTGCCTCAGGTTATGACAACACCGAGGAGAAGACCTAAACCCAGAAAGACTGTCTGGGTTGCGCCTTGATGGATGAAGAGGAATTACGCTATTTTTTTAAAAAGTCTACAACTCACTACCACCACTAATACAGTGGCTGTTAGATTCCTCCTCATTTCAGAAATATTATAATGTAAAGAGTGCCGGCTGAGTGGCACGGTGGTGAAGCGCTGGCTTGGGATGTCAGCGGCCCCGGTTCGAGTCCCACATATGAGGGCCAGTGACACTGCCCTCAAAAAAAAAAAATGTAAAGAAATGTATGACTTGGAAGAGGGGCAAGAATCTATGATAACCAGGTGAAGAAGCTTGGAAAAGGCTATCCAAGCAGAGGGAATAGAATATGCAAAGGCCCAGAGGTAAAATCATGGTTGCCATATAGGTACTGTTCAGTAAGGGTATGTGAAGGGCTCAGTGAAGTGGCTACTATAACAGAACACCACTGACAAGGTGGCTTAAAAAAAGACATTTATTTCTCAAGAGGCTGGGTACCAGCATGGTGGGTTCTCGGTGAAAGCCCTCCTTCTGGTTCATGGATGGTGAAGAGAAATGGCTCTGGTCCCTTCATCTCCTTCTAAGGACTCATAAGGACACTAATGCCACCATGGAGGGGTACGCCCTCATGGCCTTATCTAAACCTAATTACCTCCCAAAGGCCCTACCTCCTAACACTGTCACATTGGGCATTAGGGCTTCAACATATGAATTGGGACAGAAACATTCAACATATGAAGGGACAGAAACATTCAGTCCATAGCACTGAATTTGTATGAAGTTAATGACCATGAGAATAATCACTGTTTGTGTAAAATGTACCAACTCGAGCTTCCATCACAGTATTGTCTATGATAGTCCAGAGTTGGAAACAATATAACTATCCAACAGCCAGGGATGGGTTAAATAAATAATGGTACCTGCATACAACTAAATCCCAGCTAGTACAAATGACTGTGTATAAACATATTTAATCGCAGGGAAAGATGTCCATGATGTATTAAGTTTTTTAAATGTATGCCAGAAAATACATAGATGTTCATTAGTAGGAAAAAAAAAAAAGAGTAAAAGGAAACTTACCAAAATATTTACAACTGCTATTTCAGGGGTGAGATTACAAAAAATTTTCAACTATCTTTACCCTGTCCGTATATTCTAAATTTTCTACAATAAACATGTAAGTTTTTTTGTTTAAAAAGACAGGTGTGTGTGTGTGTGTGTGTGTGTGTGTGTGTGTGTGTGTGTGATTATGTGTTTAATGACAGGCATAACCCAGAAAAGATGAGGCACAGCATCAGAGTGATCCCCTGCGTCAGAATGAATGAACAAACACCAGCCCAGATCCCTGCAGCCACTCCCATTGCTGGCTGTTCCCTGAATCCCCTCGTATTTGCTTCTAAAGGCCTCGCTATATCAGCCTCAACTATCCTCTTAAACAGTCAGTTTAAATGACCCTGCCACATTCACCTCCCAAGATGGGAATGTAATTATTTCTTGGAGTCAAAGTTTCTTTTTTTTAAATGTTCCATTAATTATTTGTCAGCAAATCAGCATTGACAGATGTTGACCACCGGCCTATATGGGGTGAGGGTGGGGGACAGTGGGAAAATGAAAGAAGTTCAAGGGTGGGGAGAAGATGGTTGTAGACTTTGAACATCCCAGTAGACCAGAGAGCAAGGAGAAAACCCTGTGCCTTTACAAGAGAGTATCTGAGCTCACCGAAGGCCACCAGCGGCAAGTCTGCAAGAGGTGCCACGTGGAGCAGAGGAACGACTGGGTCACTCACTGGGCCATCTAATTCCGCACTCCGGAGCTATAAGAGTGAACACCCGGATACGACCTTCACAGAGTTTACATCCCACTGGAGAGAAAGACCAAAAGCAAATGCATGTTCTATGAAGGCAGGCAGCGAGAAGTACTATGAAAATGCACTTAAGGAAGTGAATAGAGACTGCCGAGGGGCTACTTTAGATGGGTCAGTCAAGGGGGAACACAGAGGGGAAGGACGTGAGGGAGCAAGTTCTGTGCTTACCTGTGGAAAACCCTGAAGACAGCGGGAACAGCAACAACAGAGACCCTGATTTGGGGGAGTGACTGGGAACCAGAGAGAGCAAGGAAGCCCATGCGGCTAGAGCAGGATGAGGCCCGGAAACGCTCCTGGGGCACCCCTCTCCAGCCATCCACACGTGGGCCCTCTGGTATGGTCCCACACACCCTGCCACCAGCCTACGAATCACACCCAAGGAAGCTGCTTTCTCCTCCAGCCACTGAAAACGAGGCCCTGTTGACTAGCAGGATAGGGTGATGGTTAAGAGCTCAGGCTTTGGAACACACGCCCTGGGTAAAAGTCCTAGCCTTGTCACATCCCTACTGCTAAGCTTCCATGAAGCCGAGGGGTACTGTGGTAAACTGGGTCTCCTGGGGTGGGGTGGGAGACAGGGGATGGAGAAAAGCCCCGATTTGTAGCCTTTGCCAAGTTGCATGATATAAATACTCCCACTGTGGCTGATTTTAGTTCTCAACATGAAATCACTGAACCTGGAATTCGGAAGAGACACATACAACTGGCTCTTGAGAGCCAGTACCAACCAGTTAGAGGCATACCATTGCCTTAGTTTCTTCATCTATAAAGTGGATTTCACCTCATAGACAACTTGGTGGAAATTAGGGGAGGTCTATAGGTATAAAATGCACTCGGCATAATGTATGATGCACAATTAATGTGCCATGAATGAGAGCTGCAATTCTCATTCAGTAAGGATGTTCAATTCTGGCGCTTGTATGCAGCAAGAAATTCTCAAACGACAGACAGGAAAGGGCCAGCAGGAGGGCTGGGGCCTTATTCTGACTCTGTCTCTGCCTCCTGTGTGACTTTGGGCAAGTTGCTTTCTCTCTCTGGGCTTCAGTTGCTCTATCTGAAATGAGGGATAGAGCTATCTATAAAGTCCCTTCCAGATTGGATGTTCTGCGACTTCCTACTTTGGGGGTTGTTCCAGAAGCACCATTGGAAAGAGGGAGTTGTTGCGAGCTCCCAAGGCAGTTTAAGGGTAGAATGGAGTTCACCAGATTCTCACCAATATTAAAAGCTACACAGACAGAAGTGGCAAATGTGTACAGGGTCTGGAACAGAAAGCCTGAGTGAGTTCTTTCCTGGCAAAGGCATAAGAATGGTTTGAAAGGTAAAGGGAAGGGGGACAAAAACACCTGGAGGCCGGGAGGCCGGGGCTAGGGGCTAAAACCCTGACATGTATGGTAGCGTTGAGAGAAAAAGATCCGTGTAAGTGAGTAGGTTAGAATTGACAGGTTTCCAGAAAACGTCTTAAACATTTTAGAAGGGAAGGCTATCTGTCTTTAAAACTTTGCATGGAAAGAGAGAAACAAATTCAGAAAGAAACTGTTGATAAAACTTTGGGTGAGATGAGCGTACCAGAGGCAGACAGGGACAAAATGAAGGCGAGAAGGCGAAGGCCCTCTGAGACCATCCGGGCCAGGCCAGGCGCAGGCCAGGAAGGAAAAGAAACCAAGTAGCTCCAAACTGCATGGAACTGAAGACGGAATCCGCCAAGTGGAGACCCTGGTGCCTCCTATGTCCTCATTAGAATCCCTTTGAAGCACATCAGACTATAATTTCCCAGAGTCAAGAACAAAGCTCCATCTAGCCTTTGGCTCATATAGCCCATCAGTAGGGACCAAGTATCTGCCACAGCTCCCTCAAAGCCACAGACATGAGGCAGGCCTCCCCACTGATGACAAACGGCACCGAAAGATTTTGTGGACTTTGCACTTTTCTTCTTAAAAGTCTCTGGACTGGCCTGAGTTTCTTCTCTTGGGGACAAATGAATATCAAGTCTATATGCTGCGAGCCCAGAAATTGCTTCCCCTGGCTATTATGGTTTGGAATGCCATTTTCCTCACAAATGAGTAGTTTTCTCAAGCAGCCCGAAGGCTCAGAACACTTCTAAGTCATGGCAACTAGGTAACTTCACTGAATTTCCATCTCAGTAGTCCCAGTTCTCATAGCTTTGGGTCAGATATTGTTTCCATAAAGAGCTTCATTCAGAGGCCCTGACATCTAGAGTAATGAAAGGAGAAGTTAAAGAGTGTATTTCACTCTGGCTGAAGCTAAATTCTGACAGGGGAGCTTAATTACTGGCTGCCTCCAGCTTCTAATCAACCAGCTGATGACCGAAAGAATGAAGTTATAATAATACATAGTGCCATTTTCGTCAAACTGAGAACTAAGTCACAGTAGCTGCAGTGACCAGAGTGGTAAAGTAGGTGCTTAAAGAGGTGAGAGCAAACCTGCGACAGGGATGCCCACCTATGCTCACATCTCAGTTCCATCACTTAATGATGACACAATGAACTCCAGGCCTATGGAGTCAGGAACTATAAATGCTGCATCGAATGTGTCTATAAACGATTATCAGCAATAGCCTTTAAGCTTATCAAAAATAAACTGGGAAATAACTCCATCATTGTCAAATGCTCAGTGTGATGTTGCCTCTAAAAATAAGAGTCCGTCCGAAATTCTAAAAGCATCTTACAGGGGATACTTAAACCTGGTCATAAAATTTAAGAGTACTAGAAGACCTCTGAAGGGTCTAAAAATGACACTAGCTGAGAGAGAGTTAGAATCTCTGGCTTTCCGTCCTGTCCTTTGCCAGTCTGGTTACTAGCCTTGGCGTTTGCTCAGTCTCCCCCATCTCTGCCTGTCAATCTCCTTGTTCACGTTCCCTTACATCTTTGTCTTTCAGCATGACGATCCACCTTAGAAGCCCAGCTGAGAGATGTCCCCATTCTCCTTCAAGCCTTCTTCTCTTTGGTCTGCCCTCCAGGGAATATTAAAGCCACCCTCCATGAGGCTGCCCATGAAACCCCCAACGAAGCATTTTACCCACATCATGACATTTAATACTCACAACAATGTCCACTCATTTAACAAGTACTTATTCAGCATACTCTGTGCCAGGCATCCTGTTAGGTGCCTGGAAAAGGTGGACAACAGGGCAGGTGGTCCTTGTCCTCAGGGAACGAATGGTGTGTTATTACATCCAATTTACAGGTGAAGCAACAGACTCAAAAAAGGCTAAACAGTGGGATGCAGCAGAGATGGGATTCAAACCCAGCCTAAGTTGTTTCGCTCCCAGCTGTGCAGATACACTTCATTTTCCCTCTCCCAGACTCCTGGAAGGTGGTGGATCCTGGTCTCTGAGTCTCACCATCTTTCTCACAGATGCTCAGTGATGAGGGCTGACTTAGTTGAATTCACAATCCTTAGTCACCTAACCTGAAAATGTGGGTAAAGAGGTCTGCCTCTCTGTCTCTTGGGGCTGAGTGAAGACCCCAGAGCCCACACAAGCATCTGTAAGGGCCTCTGAACAAGTTCTGGGAACCACATGTGACAGGGAGGTGATTTGCTCTTCAGGAAAACCAATCTCACTGGCTCCACCACTCCCCTGTTCAGCCCTGCCGGAGGCTCCAGCGTTCCTCCTCTCACATCACAGCCTTCATGACAAAACCTCCAGAAGGTCTCATTATATGCCCAGCATATCCTACAAACGCCATGCTCGAACGCCCATGAAGTAAGATCTCCTGGGCTGTGCACGATCCCTCCACCGCCCTGTGAGTGGGGCCCTGGGGGCAGCGGGCAGAAGGCTTCGCATCTTGGCCAAGCCTTGAAGGCCTCTCCAGGTCTCTACCTGGGCAGAGAGTTCTCAGTTTCCAGATGGGGTCACTGTCAGGAGGGAAAGTGACTCTGGCTCTCTCCTGGAAGGGAAGTAAATGCTGAGGGAAAGTATTAGATAGGTGAAGAGTCTACCCCAACTCAGCTTGATTTTTAGTTTTAAAGAACCAAAACAGCCGGCCAAGTGGCTCAGTTGGTTAAGAGCTCACTCAAGAATGCGAGCTTTGGGCCGGCTGAGTGGCGCGGTGGTTAAGCGCTGGCTTGGGAAGCCAGTGGCCCCGATTCGGTCCCACATATGAGGGCCAGTGACACTGCCCTCAAAAAAAAAAAAGAATGCGAGCTTTGGGCAACAGGGTTGCTTGTTCAATTCCCAGCATGAGCTGAGCTGCTGCTAGCTGCCAACAGGTGGCAGGATGGCTCAGCTAAAAAAACAAAAACAAAAACAACTTGAAACCAGATCAATATCACTGTCTGGAGACAGAGAGAAGCAAAGGGGACCGGGAATAGGAAAAACGTCGATTTGCCTCTCCACAAGGGCACCGCTCGGACACTGGCTGGCCTGGGCCTGTAGGTTCAGCAGCTCGGACACTGGCTGGCCTGGGCCTGTAGGTTTGGATCTTGTCCCAGGTCCCACCTACCCCCACTATCTAGGGAAGGGCTTCACGGAACCCTTTATGGCTGTCTTCCCATATGAGAAGGACACAGGGGATGTAAGGTGACAATTTGAATCTTCTGTTTGTTTTGTGTGACCTCTAACTATTGATTCAACGCATCTGAGCCTCAAGTTTCACATCTATAAATTGGGTATAATAATTCCTACCTCGAAATATTATTGGGAGGTAAAATAATATGAGGGATAACATAGTGTTCAATAAAAGGTAGACAATCATGATAATAATCATGGTGGCTTTTTAAGGAGGGACATAATAAGAGCTTAGTTTTATAAAGCTTAATCTTATGGCCCCTGTTGATCATGGGTACAGGTTGTGGAGCTCATCCCAGAAGCTGAACATGACCGATTGACAGTGTGGACAGGGCAGCAGAAGAGGAATAGACATAGGATTCCAAAAAGAGAAATGGAGGGGACATGTGGCCAAGGGGTTAGATGCATCAGAAGAATGTGGAAATCAGATAAATTTTAAAGAAAAAATAAATCCACTTCTAATTTTGCTATCCACAATTGCCTATTAAATCCACCTTTTTTTTTTTTTTTGAGGGCAGTATCTCTGGCCCTCATATGTGGGATCCGAACCAGGGCCAATGGCATCCCAAGCCAGCTCCCAATCACCACGCCATTGGGCCAGCCCTAAATCCACCTTCTTTTGATTAATCCTCCTTCCATGCCCTTCCAGCATTCTCCAAGTTAATGACAATAAACATGCTCCATAAATAAAAAGTATAATAGAGGTAATGCCAAGCCATCGGATTTGGAATTTCTAATCATGCTCTGCTTACATTAATATAAGTATCCTGGCATGCACGGCAATCAGTTTTACTCTAGTTTAAGGTACACACACACACACACACACACACACACACACACTGATGTCAGTTATTTAGGGAGAGGTTTGGGAGGCACAGTTGCAATTGCCTTCCATATGTCACCCAAATATGGAGAGCTCCACTTGTGTGCATGTCAGTACGTGTCACTGTCATTGCCTCGTCTTCTGTAAAGTCACACACTTGAGGGTGTATCATAAGGTTTGGATGGGACCAGGCAGCAGCACTGGCCATGCAGGAGGGCATGAAGGGGGCCAAGGCTGGAGCTGAACCTATAATTCTATTTCTTATTCACTGGAGATCTTGGACAAGTCACCTCTTTTCTCTCTCAGTCACCACTTCTTGATCTGTGAAATGGGCACAATATTTTAAGATAACCATGTTGGTGAAAATTCTGCAAACTGCAGGTTTCAGCTGCTATTAGGGATTATCAGCCTTGACCTGGCCCAAGCTTTATGTGATGGCCGGCTAGACCCAACATGGCCTGAATACCACACCCTGCCAGTGTTAAAAGCCAGGGTGAGGGAAGGTGACAACAGGTAGGGTGGCAGGTATGTGGAAAGCTAACCTGGGGACCAAGTCCAGGGCTAATGTACCCACTAGGCACAGTGCTTAGGGTCCACGATACTTGTAGGGGTCCATGGAAATGTTTCAAAAGTTCTTTTAAATCAGAAAAAAATAATTAATACAACCTTACCTGGATTACATTTGTCTTATGCGAGTGGAGTCATAAATATAATTTTTAATATTTTTTTTTAATGGAGGAAGGGGTCCACAAAGGTTAAAGTGCTGACGGTCCATGAAAGTCATTAGGCAGCCCTGGCAGAGCCCTTACTCCATCCATAATAAATGCAAACGCCCCTCCCTTGTTATCCTTCCCGAGGCCAGGTTTGTTCCTCTGGGGCTGGCATCTGTTCCTAGACATTAGATCCTTCCAGGGATAATGCTCAGGTGAAGGAATAAGCGAGAATTCCAGACACTGTGGCAGGTTGGAAGGGGAGATGCTTGAGGCAGGCCTGTGGTGAGCAATTCCTGGGCGCTTCTAGAATCACGCCACCTAAGCATCTGTCCAATCAGGCTACTGATCACTATCTGATGACTGGACGCATCTTCCAGGTGGAGATACTTTCCACTGCCACCACTGTTGGTGGGAGTATAACCTGGTACGAACTTTCTGGAGAACCATTGAGCAGTACTTAGCAATATCTAAAAGATATGTACTTTGGCCCAACAATTCTGCTTGCAAGAATCCATCTTACAGTCCTTCATGCGCAACTGTGCAAAGATAAAGGTAGGCTGAACAGGTCATTCATGATGGCAAAAACCTGGAACAGCCCAAATGTCCATGAGGAGGGCAATAGCCAATAAGCTGTGTAGAGCTTATAGCCACACAATAAACTGCAATACAACAGTTAAAGAGAGGGCATTAGGCCTGTGTCAGGGGGGAGGGAGAGAAGGCCTCTATAGGATGGCGAATATGGGGAGATCCGATCTGGGGGAGGAAAGGATAGATGTATTGGAATATGCTTGTTTTTGTACAAAAAATTCTGGAATGACGCACAAGAGACTGTTCATAGAGGGGACTTCTGGGAGAGGGAGAAGGAGCTTGGCTGAGAGAAAAATGGATGGTTTCTATTGGTTTTACACCCCTGTTGCTAAATCTATTTTTTTTAACGATCTGCAAATATTTCTTTTTAAAAGCATTAGTTTAAACCTAAAAAAGAGAATTGTGGCTTCGGAAGCCCTGTATTCCTCCACTCTCCTCCCCTTGCCCCGCCAACTCTGTGCTCTAGCTCACTATCTCCTGGTGGGCCCCAACACGAGTGGTGTCAGAATGAAACATTCTGGAAATATTTAGCACAGAGGGATGGAAGAAGTGAGAGCCAGCACCCGGCACTGGGTGAGATTGGCAGGAGAGGGTTTCCCTGGGTCTCTGGCAAAGTGTGTCATTAGGACCCTCCCTTCTCTGCTCAGTGAGGCCTGGGACTCACTTCTAGGATGGGCCCTCATTTCCAGTCTCTTTCTGGAAGGCCTTGTACCTTAGACTGTATAAGGACAAGGAGGCAAAAAGTTTGGGCTTAAAATCAAGCTTCCACTTCACTGAGTGCCAACTGCTATAAGTCTCAGGTTTTTTGTTTGTTTGTTTGTTTTTCATCTGTGATACGGAACAAACTACCCTCAAAGGGCTGCTTTGAGGAAGAAATGAGACAATCTCTGTGAAAACATCCAGCGCAATGTCTGGCACATACTAGTTGCTCAATAAAATCAACTGCGCCCAAAGCCGATGGAGCAGATATGGGCAGAGGCGCACATGACAACCTGAGGAGGACCCTTAGGGCCTCAGGATAGGGATGGTCCCCGTCTTTTGGTGAGGCAAGCAGACACTCCGGGCCCCTTGGGCTGGACCTGTCTGGACAGCTGCCCTAGCAAGACAGTGAGAAGCCACTGGGATGATTACCCAACACTACACATTGGGCCCTTTGTCCGTCGGCGGGAAGGAATGAGCTAATGCTTCCTGCCCAGGTTCAGATACCATCACATTCCTGGGGTTGGAGAAGCAGCTAGGGGCTGAGTCCAACTCATCTGTGTGGCCTCATCTTGGAGTGCCGTGTCTCTTCCCTCATTCAGACCCAGAATCTGGGAAACTGAGACACAATCCTATGCCCAGCACTGACAGCTGCAGGCACTAGGCCTTCTCCACCTGAAGCCGCCTTTGGGTGAGGAGGTCGCAGTCAAGACCAGGAGGGAGGGCGGGCCTGGCACATGCAGCCAGAGTTGAAGACCTCAGTGCTTCTCCAGCTCCAGGCCAGCTAAGATGGACGCCCCACATCCACTCCTGCTCCTGTCTCCAGCTGGGCTTGCATGGCCGGTCCCTCCCAGCAAGGTGGGGAGAGATGCTAAGGTTACACTCCTGACTCTCAAGTCCAGAAGCATGGACCTTGCTTTGCTACTTTGTAACCACCACCTCTCCCAGCTGTAGAAGCCTCTGCAGTTTCTCAAGCCCTTCATGGGAGCCTCACAATGGCCTTATGAGTCGAGTACATGTCGAGGGTTTTCACCACATTTTAGAAATAGGCTCAGGGGAGTTCAGTTGTTGGTCTGAAATCCCAGTTAGGGGAGTGCGATTCGAACCTAAGTCACATGACTCCTAGCAGCGTGCTCTTTTTCCTAAACCTCACTGTTTTCTACTCTAGGGATCTGTTTCACCTTTGTGCCTGTGAGCAGGTTGAATTACACTTTCAATTCCCAGGGTGCGGCAAGCTCAGTTCCTTGGATGATACGGCCTAAGTCCCCATGCCTGTGTTGCTGCCAAACGCCACCAGATGGCGATAGTAGCCACGGGTTTCCACGGCAGCGGCCAGGGTGGATTGGAGCCGGCGAGGGTCAGCCCGGAGCAGCCGCAGCTTCCAAATCACCTGAGGATTCCTCTGGACAGAGGAGGCTTGATTCCCTGCCTGTCTGAGGCACCAGGATCAAAGGATGCCTGGGCTCCCACTATTTAGAGACAGGCCAGGTTGACAGTGGGCCAGGCCCCGATGGAAGGCACCAGCTCTGCTAACCTTCCGGGCACCAGTGCTCCATGTATCTACACAGGTACCAGGCAGAACAAGGATGCCTCAACTGCCAGCCGCCAGGTCCTACCCGAAGCATCTTACGTGGAGGGTGGCAGGCAGTCCGTGGGCCCTCACTGCAAACCACACTCATACCCTTGCCCATCCCAGATCCATGTGATGACCACATGTGAAATGAATCCTGGGCTCAAAGCAGCTGTTTCTTGGGCACTATGTGTCAGACCCTGTAGTAAGTGTCTTGCACTTACCTCCTTCAATTCTCACAAGCCTATTCACCAGGTACTATTAGCAGCACCATTTTATAGATGAGGAAACTGAGGCTAAAAGAGGTTAAGTCACTTGCCCAAAGTCACCAGGGGTAGGAAGTGGCAATCCAGAATTTGACGCTATGTCCATATAAATCCCAAGCTTATGCTCTTCCAAAATAGTTTGGCTGGGCTGGAGTATAAGACGCTCAGGAGGGGTAAATGGGAGAAGACATACTGTAAGGGGAGGCTGAGACCATCCAGGAAAGGGCTTGATTCCGTCTTTGAAAATGGTCCCATTATAGGGTCTAAGCTGCTCTCCCTTGATTTCTTGCCACAGTCTCACATCCGGGGCTGTGGCTGCTGTTGGAAGCAGCACAGGGCAAAGGTTAGGAGCATGGGCTCTGGGGCCAGACCACTGGGTTACTAGCCAGGTGACCCTGAATGTCACCCTGAGCCATTTGCATCAGTTTCCCAATTTGCATATGTGATGATAATAACTATTGTCTACTTCACAGGTTTTTTGTGAGGATCGGAGATGATATATGTAACATGCTTTTAACATGCCTGGACATAGTAAATGCTCAGTAAATGCTTGTTACCATTATTGACTGCACTACCCAAGCCTGTATGGCCTGTGGTTTGTTCTCCCTTCATGCTCCTTCCCTCTGCATCTTGCAAAACACCGTACGTCCCCTTCCCTGATATGGCTCCAGTGTTCCAGCCTCCACGCCTTTGTCCATGATGTTTCCTCTATGTGGAAGGACTAGTTCTTTTGAACAAACCCCTCCAGAATTCAAGGCCCACCACACATTAGTATAATTTGCCTTGAATTAGCTCTTTGTGAATATGTTTTACTGTCCCTAGATGTTTGCAGGCAGTACCCCTCCCAGGACTTCACATAGTATTTTGTTCATAGTAGGAGTCCCCAAAAGTGCACAGGACAAGTGACTCCTAACCAAGGTCCGAACGGCTGCCCTCCAGGCTATGCCTGCTTGGAGCAGGATAACAGAAGAAGCTGCCTTTTCCTCCTCAAGGACAGAATAGTGCATTTCTCTCTCCATTGTCCTCTTCAAATTCATGAAAGCTGAATTACCAGCACAAAAGCAAAACCAGAGCCTCAGAGCTTCCTCAGCCTACATTGGCCATGTCTGCAGCTGCCAGCCCTTCTTCCCTCCTATGAGGAATAACGAGGGTATTTTCCCAGCCAGGATATGGACAATACATCTGACTCAATCACTAACTTAAGCATAAGAAATGTTTAACCAAGAAATGTAAACTCCAATTCCTGAAGGGGCCAACCAGCTGGACAGGTATAAGACAATTGGGAGTGGTGGGGACTGTGGTAAACAGAGAACACTACCAAAGGCATTAAAAACATTTGAAAGCACTATGCCAGATGAACAAATATATCCACAGAACTAATACAGCCTAAAAGCTACCAATCAGCTTGCAACCCATTCTCACCTTAACAATTTGCCATGGACCCTCAAAACGGGTAATTCAGGGTGAGAACTCAGTATGACCTCTGAAATCATAACGAAGGGAAACACATCTGACTTTGAGTCCCTCCTCTGTCATTTCCCAGCTGTCTGACCTTGGACACCTTACCTTCTCTTTACCCATTTTGTCATCATTAAAATGGGACGAAAATGAGAATCTATCTCGTAGGGTTGCTATGATGAATAAATGAGAACATGTATGTAAAGACTAACCAAGAATCTGATATATGGTAACACTCAATAAATGATTTTAAATTTTACTGACCAGGTGGGGGGATTTTAAGGGAAAAGGGTAAGATTTGTATATGTCTCTAATTACCCTGTACCTTCTGATATTAGCTGTGTCTTCTCCCCAGCTACTCCCAGCTATTGCCTCTTCTCCCAGCAGGTACCAATGTGTGGCCCAGGAGACAGAACCTAACTTGCCAGGTTCCACGGTGGTTCTGGGCTCTGCCATACAGCTCTGCACTGCTATGGGCAGCTTGGGAGATGCACCAAACCCCAGAGCAGCAAAAGCCTTTCATCTGCAGTGACTAAAATACCTTCAAAGGGCTGCCAGGAAGCCCAGGAACTAAAACCTATGTGACTTCCCTTATAGGGCAGAGATTTGGAGCTCTCCTCACAGTGGCCAGGGACTGTCCCTCCCTCATCTGTGAGAGTGGACACCTGGTCCAAATCCCACCTCTGCCACCAATTACTTCTCTGATCTTTAGCCAAATCAATTACAGAGTGACCCTCCCAGTTATCCCTTTTGCGAAATGGATATAATTGTCATTCCTTAACAGCTTATTATGAACAAGACACAAGAAATAAAAAAAAATCTTACTTAGCAGTCAACAAATGATGGTTACTGCATTTGACCTCCAAATCAATCAGTATGTTGGCTTAGCACACCCCTAGCATAGATACTAGGTCCCCAAGAGACCTAAGCCTAAAGAACATATACTCCCTGAGAAGAACCAGAATTTTTCCCAGGATTTTTTTTTTTTTTAAGATTTCATTGGGGAATTGGGGGAGGGGAACAGTCAAGTTGCTGTCTTTTTGTTCTTCAGTCTAGTTGCGGAGGACATTGCTTCACTGGCCCATGTTGGTATCATCATCACTCTCTTTGCAGATGAGGCAGATGGGTCGCCGGCCTCTGGATGGTTGCTCACCGCGGCTACTGGCAGCTCACGCTGGCTGCCGGCCACTCACTGTAGCCTATGGCAGCCCACTGCAGCAGGGGCTGCAGCTATTCCATCCCGGGGACTCACAGCAGCCCAGCTCCAGGTGGAGCTGTTGTTAGCTGTAGAGGGCAGTGTTACTGGCCCTCATATGTCGGAACCGAACAGGGGCTGCTGGTGACCCAAGCCAGCTCTTAACCAATGCGCCACTCGGCCGGCCCTTTCCCAGGATTTTTAACACTGACAAGAGTTCTCACTGAAGTTCAGCAGATCGAGTTCCATCCCATTAAACACGCCTGTGAAGACTGCTCTTGTTTTTTGCCTTCCGCTTCAGCAAAGCTCCAGAGCCTGGGACAGCCTCATATCTGTGTCCTGTGCCCAGCCCACCAGCCCTGGAACCCCACACGAGGTGGCCTGAAAGGCAGGCTGACAGTGAATGAGTAGTTCCAGCTTTCCTAAAAGGGAGCTATTTTTAATCCTAGCCGCAGTAAAAACTGCATACATTAACATAATCTCAACTTCACCAATGACTTCGTTTTTCATTTTTTTAAAACATGTTTGATGATCAAAAGCCTTGACCAACTTGTGTCTGGAGCTGAGTGATACAGAGAGAGGGAGGTTTATGGTCCCTGCCGCATCCTATGAATGGACAATATGTTTTGAACTGTCACCACCGCCCATGGATCTCTCTCTGCCCCTTGAGCTGTCTTGGGCCAAAGGCTCTTTGGAAAGCTCCTCTGTTTCTGAAGGCTGATACTGGTGGCCAGACAGGTATTGGCAGGCCAGGCTGAGGTTGCCCCCAAATTGGGCAGATGGCAGCAGATGGCACGAGGTGGGCAACTGCCAGCACTCCAACTCCTTCCTCCCCACAATGTAAGCCTCCCAACCTCCTTTTGGTCTTCCCATCCCTGCAGGTTATTTTTACCATGGGTGAAAAAAAAGTGATGCTATTTCTCTGCATTTTATCCTGAAACAAGTCACACCAGTTCCCTTAAAAAAGCACCCGACAGATGGCTCTGGTCCCTTGTGCTCATAGAAACAGCGAAGCTCCTGGGCTGTTAGCAGATTGCTAAAATCCCATGCATCATGCAGAAGGCATGGCTTTAAACGCCTTTGTTCAGAATGGCATAGAAGTTAGGAGTTCGAGTCCTACCTCTGATTTTGTATAATTCCGAGCACAAGCAAGTGATTAGACTTGCTGTGCCTCTGTTTCCTCCTGTGTAAAATGGGGGTGATAACAGTATTTACTTGATGGAATGGTTGTAAAGATTAATCGATTTAGTACCTGGCACATAGTAGGTGCTGGCTAAACCTTGGTCCCTGCCGCATCCTATGAATGGACAATATGTTTTGAACTGTCACCACCGCCCATGGATCTCTCTCTGCCCCTTGAGCTGTCTTGGGCCAAAGGCTCTTTGGAAAGCTCCTCTGTTTCTGAAGGCTGATACTGGTGGCCAGACAGGTATTGGCAGGCCAGGCTGAGGTTGCCCCCAAATTGGGCAGATGGCAGCAGATGGCAGGGGCTGGAAAGGAATTCTACAGGGCCCTGTCTGGTATGTCAGAGGAGAGGGTCAACACTAACCCCCCGTGCCACCTGGCTAAGAGAGCAAGGGAGATCAGGCTCACCGCCACCCTGCAACCAATGGCACTGAGCTGCCTGGTACCAGGCTTAGTTGCAAGGTCCATGGAGAAGTCTGAGGGGTTCAGAGTGGGGCTGGGGCAACCACTGCAGTCCATTTAGTAAGCATGTACTATGTGCCAAGTCCTGGGCTAAGTACATTCCAGGCCTCTCTGATTTGACTCCTCTCAACACTGTGAGGAAGGTACTATTATTATTCCCATTTTGCAAATGAGTAAACGATGGTCACACGACAGGTAAGCATGAGGCCAGGACCCCACTGGGGCCGGGCCAACTGAAAAGACCACGCTGGTTATGATTACACACCACTAGGTGGGGCTGGGGGTCTGAGGACTGCTTTCTACACTCCCAGCCTGAGAGGAGGCTCATGGGCCCGGCCCGGCCCTCCACGACAGACCTGGCCGACAGAGTGTGCGGTTCCTGACTTTATGGGGGATCCAGGTCCAAGGCCTCTGGGGTCCAGGCACTGCTGGTGTGACGCACAGGCAGAGACTCCCACCCTCTCACTGTACATTTGGAGTGGTGGGGGCGGCGCAGCGGGCAGGGGAGATGCGTGACCCTCTCCTGTGTCTGCCCAGCCCACAGGGATTACTCATAGCCCCACTGCCATCACCTAAGCTCCTCAGAGTCTAGCAAAATGCCAGCAAGTGACCTGGAAGGAGAAATAGCTAACCCAGTATTGGCCATGAATGCTGACTATGAATTGTTGGGGTCAAACTGAGTGTGGGTGGGAAGGAAGGACAAGGCGTTCAAGAAAGAGGGACCCAGAGCAGCCGTGTTTTGAGGCAGCACACCCTAATGGAAGGGGGTGACTGGCGTGAGCCTCCTCAGGCCTGACCCATCCAGGGTCCTCTTCTCTTGAGGTAGGCTCCCTGTATGAAGGCTGATAATCTCAGTCACGTGGAGGTGTCTGTCTGGCACTGGGTCATTATATCCTTTCTTTAAATAGCGCATTTACATCTTAACACATTTAGGCCTTTAGGAAATTGCTCCCTTGCCTTTGCCGACTGGGTAGTAACTTGGCCAATAACTGCTAGGACATTGGCTCCTATAAATGAGCACGGGCTTACCTGGGAGTCACTGCACAGCCTCCCTCCTCGCCCCTCCCTGACACAAGTCCTGTGCTGGCTCTTCCTTCAGGGCCTCCTGGAGCGACGTGTTCCTCTCCAGCCTCAATGCCCAGGCCCTCCTCACGTCGCTGTTCCCCAGTTTCCTCATAGGACCAACAATAGTACCTTCCTTATAAGACTATTGCAATCATTAAAAAAGTTAATTAATGTAAAATTCTTAGAATAGTACCCAGCACATATGAAGCCCTCAATAAACATTAGCCATTGTCGCCATCACCCTCACCATAATCCCTAGTAGTACCCAAATTACCAACGATCCCTGGCCAGGCCTCCAGTCTCCATCTCTTTCAGTGTCCTGAGGTGAATCCCTTAGACACTATTTTCAGCCTGCCCTCCCCTACTCAGAACCCCGTCATGGCTCCCACTTTCTGGGATTGAGACCAAACATCCTGCCTGACCGGCCTCCGAGATCCTCATTCTCCGGTCTCAAGCCGGCCTTGCAGCATCACTGTCCTGTTCAGTCCCTGTCAAAGCAGGTATCCTCGCTGTCATTCCTCACTGAACATCCCCCATGTTCATTCCTGTCTTTAGGCCTTGCGCAGGCTCACCCTGTCCTCAGAAAAACCCTCTTTCCTCCCTCCACGCATCTAAAATCCTTGAATCCCTTCAAAGAAAGTATGAGATCAAAAACCAGCTCTCGTCCCATCTGTTCTGAAGTCGGGCACTCATGGTGCCAGGTGGCTTAGCACCTACTGCGTGGTAGGTGAAGTTCCTCGTGTCCTCTGCTGCAACCCCAAGGTCAGCACATGCTGTCTGCTGTGTGGGTCTCCCCGGAAGCATACAGACCCAGGCACAGGGGTGACAGATAGCAAGGCATGGGATCCAGAGCTGAACACCCTCGAGCTCAAAACCTGGTGCCACCATTTACCAGCCATGTGACCCAAATCAAATCAGCCAGCCTCTCTAGCTCATTTCGCTCATCTGTAAAATGGGTGTGAGCCTAATCACGGAGGGTAGCCGGGGGAGCTAAACTGATGCTATGAAAGAAGCCCCACCCCAGTGCTGCACCCACAGCAAGTGCTCAGTAAAGGCTAGCTCCCTGCCCCCTCCCTCTAACAAACAATCATTGGTTGTTGATTATTATTCTCTTAAAAACCAGAGTACCGCCTAAAAGAGCAATTTAATCTGCCTGCTCCCACAGGAGGGGGACATGGTGGGCTAAAGTCTGCCTGCCTCTATGAGAGGCCCACCCCAGCCTCTCTCTAGAAATGCCCCCCTTTGCAAAGCTGCTTTTGTGTCGAAGACAATGAAACTAGCATCCATGCCAATAACATAATTGTGCGGGCATCGGTTAACAAAAACGTTTAAGAGAGGGTCATAAAAACGCCCACAACTCAGACTTCAAGCCCAGCAAAGGAAGAATGGGTGTTGTGAGGCACATAAATCCTCAGATTCCTAAAGGATGCTCTTTTTTCCCACCTCCCAGGAGGCTGGGCAGGGCAGGCTTGGCACAAAGAGTCATGCCAAGGTCTCCAGGAGACACCCAGGTATGTGAATCAGACCATGACTGGGCAAGGAGGGCCTGAACCCAGCTCACCCCAGAAGGATTTCTGGCTGAAAGCTGGAAGCAGCATCCCTTGAAGGCTAGGGGACCTTCTGAGAAGACAGGCGTGTAGTCTCTAACAGCCACCGTTTCTGGCTATACCTCTTTGGGCTGGTTACCTACCTCTCTGAACTTCATTCTCTACCTCATAATTACAACCTCACCGGTTGTTATGATACCCAGATAAGACTTTCTTAATAGCTACCCACTTCTTGGCACTTGCTCTGTGCCAGGCCCCATGCTAAGCACTTTATATAAAAGGTCTCTTCTCATCCTCTCAACCACGCCTATGACGTTCCATTTTACAAAGGAGGAAACTAAGGCACAGAAAGGTTAAGTGCTTACCTGAGGTCACACAGTAGAGACAGGGTTTGAATCCCCAGCTCGTGCTCTTAATCATTATGCTTTGCAAGCAGTAAAACACTACACCAACACCTGGTATCTCTGTTATTCACCCGAGACAGAAAGAGAATGCTATAAAAGACTGACAATAATGCCCAGAGATGTAACTAGAGGCAGAGGACCAATGTGCTGAGCAGGTTAGTATGGAGGGGTGTTAAGCCTTCCTGGCCCCCCTGTACTTCCCTGGTCCTTCACCGCTACCCGCCAACTCCCCAACACATGCATACATGTTCCATCTAGAACCCTACATTGGCCGAACATGTTCATATTCATCATTTAACTCTCATATTGGTCCCCAGAGGCAAGGAATATTGTTCCCATTTTTTAGATGAGGAAAACTGAGGCTGAGTCACATAGCTAGTCAACTCAGTGACATGCCTCAGGGTTTCAGCGTGGGCCCCCTGACTTCAAGACTACCATTCTTTGTATTAGTCTGCCCCTGCAGCTGTGGGGTACCCTCCCGGAGTTCACAAAGCCCTTCTGTGGTCCCCCGCCCACCCACAATGTTCATGGTTTGCTGAATTCTGGTTGCTTTTTGGTTGACTGTATGTCTCCCCTACTAGCCTGTAAGCTCCTTTGAGGGCAGAGCCCACATCTAGTTCATTCACCATTAAGTCACCAGGGCTTGGCTGAGTATGATATGCAGGAGCTCAGTACTCAGTCACCAACTGGAATTGTAGCTTAAAGCTTCCCTTCCCATGTGGGCGCAGCGGGAGAAAGATGCAGGTCCTGCAAGGGGGTGAGGTAGGTAACAACAGCGGGATGATGACTGCCTTTTAGTAAGCACGTGTTAAGTGTGGTGTCTGGCACTCTATGTATGGAAATAAAAGGTGGCGAGCAGGCCCAGGAGAGGCCTCCTACGTCCCACGTCCCACCTTGGTAGCATCAAGGATAAACTAGCTGATTCCTAGTGACCCCACGTGTGTGCTCACCCTGGCTCCCTTAGCTAGGGCGGTCAGGGTCAGCAACCGAAAATAGACGACTCTCGGTTAAAACATCTGAATTTCAGATAAACAACCAATAAATTTTATTTTTTTTGATGGCAGTGTCACTAGCCCTCATATGTGGGATTCGAACTGAGGCCGCTGGCTTCCCAAGCCAGCGCTTAACCACTGCACCTCTCGGCCGGCCCAACAACCAATAAATTTTTAATTTAAGTGTGTACCATGAACACACCAAGTTGACCCATATCTTGGTTCAGGCTTTATCATTTATTAATATTTGTTTAATACTTAAACATAATTTATTAAATTATGTATCTTGGCGCCCTGCTTTGTATCTGGCGACCCACCTGTGGGTGCCCTAAGTTTTCTGGGGCGGGGTTTATTTCTCCCAGTGGGCTGAGAACCAAAGGGCCGACCACAGAAGTCCTCAAGCGGCAGGAAGCAGCGAGCAGAACCAGGCAGGGAGGAGGCCGAGAGCCAGCTCGTGGCCTGGGGAACCGGGTTCACGCTGCCTTCCTGGCATGGCGAGGAATGTGGAGCTGCCCCAGCTGCTCCCCATTAAGCAGAGCTGGCATTTCAGAGCACGTCAGAGGCGCTGGCTCCCAGCCCTGGAAGTCAGCGTCTGGCCTCTGAGCCAGCGCTGGCTGCCCAGCCCCAGCCCTCTCACCTCAGAGGACTGGACAGAGGGCCCCAACAGGCCCATTGTCATCCTGCCTGGTGCCTCAATGAAACCATTCAGGGGCTTTCGGACAAGCCCCTGTGGAGGGCACTTCCTCCACCCCCTCTAGGGTGCCCTTGGCTGAAGCCTGTGCCTGTGTGGGTGGGGGGTGGGGGGGTCTGGCTGTGGTGAAAGCAGCCGGCAGCCAGGCCAACATTACTGAAGGCTGGATTGTTGATTGAGGGCACAGAAATGCCCCACACATCACGAGACTACAGGGCACTCTGCCTACACTGGGCGCAAACCCATCCCGAGCAGCTGGGCTTCCAAGGGGCCTGTACCCGAGGACAGAGCAGCAATGCTTCCCCTACACTCACTGAGGAACTGAGGGCGATTCATTGGAGCCGGACAAAGTGAGTTCAAGTGCAGTCTTTGCCAAGTCCTAGCTGTGTGGGATTAGGCAAGTTACTTCACCTCTCTGGGGCACTCTTTCTCCATCCATAAAACGAGACTCATGCTGTCTATCTACCGCCTAAGGTGAAGGCTGAATGAGATAAATCACGTAAGCATCTACGGAGCCTGGAGCCTGGAACTTAGGTGCTGAATAAATGTTTCCTGCTCCTTATTTCTAGCTCTTCCTAATGCACTGAAGACCCCAGAAAATGTGTTTTCCGGGGAGCAGCAGATCCAAAGACCGCTGCTATGGGAATATCTTAGTTCAGGCTTTATCAAGGGGACACTGGGCCCCTTGCAGATGGGGGCCTCCAGCTGAGGCCCCTCTCTCTCAGCTCACACAGCCGGTAATAAGGAACATTCGAATACACCGCTCACCGCATCTCGGGTGCTCTTTCTGCCACCCCACTCTGGGGTTCCGAGTGTCTCCCATCCGCTCTACACTTCCAGGTCCCACTCCAGCGGGTTCCTAAGCCCGGATTTCTGACCAAGCAAACAGGGAGGCAGACGCTGAACGCTAGGGGCGCTGTCAAGCCGTTAGAAGCAGCCAGCCTAGGCCTTCAACAGAGGACAAGGGACACGCGTTCTAGGTTCCTTACCCTTCAACAGGAGTCCCGGTTACCCCTTCCCAGTGGCTGGGCTGGCATCCCGGTGTGAGACCCACCCACACAGCAACCCCAATGCCTGGCAGTGGGGTGAGGAGCCTGGGCCCCTGTCCTCCAGAGCCCTTCACCCACCACCTGCTCAGCACCAAACCCCCAATATGCTGCCCTATTGTCTCAGGAGCTTGCACGCACTCAAACCTGAGCTCTTCTTATTTCATCTAGGATCCCATCTTGCCTGCCTCAAATCACTCAGCTTTCTCCTCCTTAATCCTCCCATTTGGTCTTTCGCAGTGGACCAGTCGGAGCGGGGACTGCTTCTGCGCATTCATTTGGTCAGACCTGTCAAAAACACGCAGTCTTGAACCTCACCTAGATCTGCTGGGGCCCAGGATTCTGCATATTTACCAAGCCCCCCGATAATGCTGACACACATTATAGCTTAAAAACCACTGTCGTGGAGGAAGAGATGCACGCTGGGCATCTCTCTCTGGCCCCACAGGATCTTTCTCCGCACCCTCTCTTTCCTGTTATTAACTGTCTGAATTAATTGGTTTTCTTATTTCCAAATTACACTCATATAATTGAGCACCACTATCTCATTTCTCCATTGCACGCTGCCTTGGATTTTCTTCAGCGGTTTCTATCCATATATTAGAAAATATACACATGCACGCACATGGGTACACCCGAGACCTAACGCTTATGAGGAATTCATCACAATGCCAGGCACTTGCTACATGCTTCATACACATTATGGTGTTCAACGCTCCGGGTAGCCCCGTGAGGACATTATTCTCATGCCGCCAGAGCAGGTAACAGTGGAAGGGCATGTGCAGCAACTCGCCTAAGGCCTCGCCTTCAGTGGGCAGAACTGAATCCAAGCTCCAGTCTGTGTGGCCAGGGCTCCTTGCATCATCCTGACTTTCCTGAGGGGGCTGATCTCAAACCTAGGAGATCTCACCCCAGTGCACACATCAGAACCCCGCTCAGGGCCGTAAGAAACACAGATGCTGAAGCCTCACCCCAGGCCTGTATCTGTCAGGGAGATGTCTGGGCATGTGTGCTGTTTTGACAACTCCACAGGCTCCTGGCAAAGAACCACTGGACATGTGCCCAGGTCAGGCAGCTTGTGAAAAGTAGGGCCTAGAAGGAGAACTCAGGTGTCTTGATCCAAGGGCTGTGCTCTCTCAGCCTCCCCACACTGCCTCATATGCAATGGTGCTACCAGTGGTCAAAATGGATTTTCTACAGCCTCTCAAGGAGCATCTGGACACACAAGTACACACATGCCCGTGCACACACGTGCATGTCCATGCACATGCATGTATGCAAACACAGAGAAGCAACTTGGTATCAGACTGATCATCTTTCAGTCACAGGGCAGCTTCCCTGTGCCCACTCAGGGCCAGGTCCGGTTGTGAGGGTGGCTGTGCAGGGCCCTCCCCCAGGTGGCCTGGATGAAGTTAAATGGGGCAAGTTTAGGGGAGATGGGGGAGGGGGCAGAAAGGCCCCTTCAACTCCCTCCACCACCTTCCTTCCTCCTGCAGTCTCCCCAGTGAGGTCACCAAGGCCCTTTCCTCCATCTGCGGTAGCCCATGCCTGACTGAGACATGGGTATGCACAAGGAGCGGAGGTTTATATGGCAGCAGTGACCATGTGAGCAGCTTTTAAATAGCCCTGGTTTACACAGAACAAGGTGAAAAGCTCTGACAGTCTTAGACAATAATTTTACCAAAAGCCTGATTTAGGGCTCAGTTAATCTGCTCTGCTCTTATCAATGGGCTGTCCCCAGATAGATACATAATTGCAACATGATTGAAAGAAATGCCTCAGCAGGCAGACAGATTACATTTGCACAGCACCTGTCTATGGAGAAGGCTTCCCTTGGCAGGGATGGAGAGCCCAGCACCGCCACTCGAGCGAACTCTTCCTCTTGGTACACCAGGAAACATCCTGCCTCCTTCACAATCACGTGCTGGAATCATACAACGCAATTCCCAATTGCAATTCAAGGAGAAAGGGAAGGAGACTTCCAAAGAGCAAAAGATCATGGGCGTTCCATACACTCTGCGCAGACTGTGGGAATTGATTTCCCACCTCTGTTGAAGGGGCTAGAAAGGATTTTACAGCTGTCTGTGGGAAAGGTTAGAATGAAACCTCTAAGTCCTGAAAGATGTCATCTCGACCAGCCCAGAACACATCCATCAGAGAGCTGAGGTCCTCTGATCCTGAGCTCCCAGGCTAAAGACTAGATCTCCCTTCCTTCTGCAGTTACCAGATAGATTACACCTCCCATGAAGCTGGCCAAACATTAGCTACAAAATCCAGGGCACAGGTGCATCAGATAGAACAACGTCTGCAATGGAGTGACCAAGTGCTCTAGGAGTCTCCTTTACGATACCCTCTTCTAGGGTTGCCCTATCTATCCCCCATCCCCAATCACAGGGTAGGCCTGTTCAAGGCCTGTTCTGTGCCTCCAGACAGAACTGGAACTGAGTCTGGGAAGGGGGTTTCTCTGAAGTACTTCTTGTGAAGGGGTGAGGGCATATGCTCCTCGATTTCTTAAACTTTAATTTACCTAGGAATTATCTGGAGATGTTGTTAAAAGGCAAGTTCTGATTCAGAAAGTCTGAACGTAGGCCCACAGTTCTGCATTTCTAACAAGCTTTCATGGGATGCCATTAATGCTGGTCCACAAACCATACCTTTATTAACAAGGGTTTAAAGCACAAAACAGTGACCGGGAGAAGGAAAGAAAGAAAGATGAGGGGACTGGAAGGGAAAAAGAAAGAAACAGAAAGACAAAGGGAGGAAAGGGAGGAAGGATGGGAAGGCAGGAGGAGGGGAGAGGAAAGGAGAAAAGGAAGGAAGGAAGGAAGGAAGGAGGAAAAATAGAAGGAAAGAGACTGAAGACAAAATGGAACCAGTACATGTTGGCAAACACAGTTCTCAGCTCCACATTCCGCTGTGGGTTATCTCAGAGCCAGGCCAGAATTCAGACGAAGTAAGAGTATGCTCATAGGGTAGGAATTCCCCACCCTGAGCAAAAACACTACCTTTTCCCAGCCAACTTGACTCATCCACTTTACGCTAAGACGCTCACCCACACTTTGCACTAAGAACCCCCACGAAAGAAACAAAACTGTCAAAAGGATGCCATTTTGATCCATTCGCATTTTAAGGGTCACTCTGTAAATTCCTTCTTAGGGTCTGGAGAAATAGTGGAAGAGCCCTTGGCTTGCACACACACCTGGATGCTAGTTGCCACTCGGCCTGAAATCTTGTGTCAGTCCCTGTCATTTTATTCACTGCATGTTTAGTAGACATGCACTATGTGCTGGGCACTGTTCATGGCGCAGGGCGTACAGCTGCAAACGAGATAAGCAAACTCCTTGTTCTCATGGAGCTGAAGGTCTAGTAGAGGAAGGCGAGTATATAGCAGGTCAGGAGAAGACCGCTCTGGGGCTGGAGCAAAAGCAGGCAAGGTAAGAGGATGTGCTGCTAGTTTATAGAGGGTGGTCAAGAAAGGCGCCTTTGATAGTGCAAAGGCCCTGAGGCTTCCTCGTCTCTAAACTAAAGGAGTAGGAAAGCAGTGACCTAGTTCCAAGGTTCCAGAGCCTGCCAGTCAGGAGCAGGAGAGCCTCTGGAGTTTCAGAGACATGACCTGTCCCGTGTGAATAGGCAGGGCGGTGAGACCTACAGGCCACCTTTCCAGTGCCACCCGTTTCCAGTCTTAGACATTGCTCTTTCCAACTCTGTTTCGAGGAGCAAACTGGCGGTTATTTTTAAGAAACACAAACAATCTGTCCTATTAAGGGAGAGATATTTTAAAACCACTGAATGGATTTTTCCTTCCTTGCTTTTTTTTTATTGATACATCTCTTCTCCTTCCAGTTCTAAAATAAGCACCTCGTCTGCCCATATGCTAATCCAAAGGCAACACACTACAGTGGGCCTGGGAAGAGCCAGGCGGAGGTCACTTGGAAGGCACCAGACCTGGAGAACACACCAAGGCAGCCTGGCCAGCCTGGCCTCGCCCATGGCTTGCTTCCTCTAAATCCAGGTGACCAGCCGCTCTTAAAAACAGCAATGGAATGCGCAAAGAGCTGGCATTTGCAAATGACAAATTTCTGACTGAATTCCAGCTCTTTGGAATGGAAAACCAGCAGCTTCCTGTTACAAAATGTACCAACAGTTCATGCCGAATACACAAGTGTGGGCAATGCATATACTTTGGATCTACATGTGGCTAAAAATATAATGAAGCCAGCATATTTTTAGCCAGGTAAACATTTCGAAGGACGAGGTCAGATTTATATTGGTCTCTGCTCTGCAATTCAGAGAAGAAATGATTCCAAATGAGTGAGAAGCAGGGACCAAAGGGGAAAGCCACACGGTCCACCAGGCTGTTGGTAGTCCCTGATTCCTGGTGACCGTTTCCAGTTTGGGAGAGCTTCCCAGCATTAACCAGTTTGTCCTTCCCCGTTGGAGAGGCAGCACCTTTCAAAGGACAGAGCCACAGGCCACTTCAGAGGGCAAGTCTCAGCTGGGTTTTACCAACTCTCGGACTAAAGAGCCTTAAATAAGCTGTTTTCCTTTGCTTTCAGTTGTACATGTCTATCCTCCTCACCCTCAACTAGATTTGCATTTGATTAGGAGCAGCACAGAGGGAGAACCATGCAGTGGGTAAGGAGGCAGGCTTTGTAGGCTCTGCCTGAGTGTCAGGCCTGCCTCCTGCACTCACGGGTGGATGACCTTGGGCAAGGTGACCTGATGCTCCACATGCCTTGGACCACCTGTCAAATGGAGATAATAACAAAAAAGTGCCTACCTCAGAGGCTACTGCTTTTGTGATGAAGAAATAAGAAAATCCCTATACAATGCTTAGCAGAGTGTCCAGCACATAGTAAGTGCTCAGTAAATAACAGTGATCATAGCTACCCCATGCCAGGCATTTGTACCACACTAATTTAATCCACATGACCTACTGAAATGCTATACTTTCCCTGGGGAAACTGAGGCTCGGCAGGGCTGACTTGTCCAAGCTGCAGTTCAACAACTATTATTGAGTGCCTACTGTGTCCCAGGCCCCACACAAGCACTGGGGAAATTAGATGCCTGGTAAATAACATCAGGAGGTTGGATGTTAACCTGGATCTCTCTGACTTCCTGCTTGGGGGCAGAGGTGTCTAAGAGGCTGGGCAGAAAGAGCATGGACATGAAGTCAGTACTAACACCAAGGGGTCTTGATCAACTTTCTGACCTCCTTGGGGCCTCACATACAAAATGGATGGAATGCCACCAGTCTTATCACACTGTTGTGAGGCTTAAATGACACAATATACATGAAGTGTCGGGCCCACGGGAGGTATCCTGCCACAATTATACCATCTACAAATCGGTCCTGATTTGCTGATTCATTGAGGCAAATGCAGAAGCTCTCCAATATGAAGGAATCAAGAATACTTAACTCTTTGGTAGAAGGAAGGGAAAAGCACATAGCTTAGGGCTGATTCCAATTCTTTAAACCATCAGGCCCTTCAGAGAAGAATATCTGATGGCCATAGTGAGGTGGAAAGAACACTGGGCCAGGAGTCTGGAGGCCTGGGTTCCAGTTTTTTCTCTGCCCTCAAAAGCTAGGTGACCGTGGGTAGGTCACGACCCTCTCTGGGTCATGGGTTCCTCATCTGTACAAAGGAGCTATGGGAACAGATGGCCTCCAAGGTCTACACTGGCTCAGATGTCTCGAGTCTCTAGTCTTTGGAGGAACAGATCTCTAAGCAGACATCCCGAGTAAGCCTGGTTATCCTAAACCTGGTTTTGTCACCTAAATCATGCCTCTCCCTCCAGGGCTTGCCTTCCTCAGTCCAGAGACAGTTAACAAGCAAAGTTAGCACACCGGACGGTCTGACAGCTCTGAGACACTTGCGGCCCACACATTTTGACGTAAACATGCGTCACCGGCAGGTCTGAAAAGAATCAAAGCAAATCAGCATGAAATGGGGACTGTCCGCAGAGCCACAGAGGAACAGCCTGTGGCAGGAGGAAAGAGATGCTGCCAGCTGTTAGGCACATGGACCCGGCCAGGCCCAGCAGCACAGGGGTGACCCGGGGCACAGCAGCTACAGGAGCGAGAGAAGGAGAGTGCCCAGATTGCAGCAGGATGTGGATGAGAGCAAGGGGCTCCTCATTCAATAAATGTGGAGCCTCTGGCGATAGCCTAGAGCAGGCCCAGGAGGCCCCAACAAGAAGGAACCAGGGAGACCAAGGAACGGGGAGTGGTTTGGGGGTTTGGCTGTCTTAGGCAGCACCTCAGTATGGGACTCAGGCCTCTTCCAATTACTGGCAGAAGGCAGCAGTTAAGAGCACAGGTTTTTGGAATCAGAAGTACCCAGGTTCAAATCCTGCCATGATCCGTACCAGCTGTGTGACCCAAACAAGTGCCATGACCCCTCTCAGGCTAGACTCCTCACTGATTCCTCATTTTTCTCCTTACTGGTAAAACAGGATCGATAATATTGGCTCAGATAGTGTGAGGATTAAATGAGATTAAGTGTGCCCGTAGTGAACATATGGGATTATATCAGACTTAAAAGTTTTTTCACAACAAAGGAAACCATTAATAAAACAAAAAGGAAGCCTACTGAATGGGAGAATATATTTGCCAACGATATATCTGATAAGGGGTTAATATACAAAATTTATAAAACACTCATGAAACTCAACACCAAAAAAACAAACAACCCAATTAAAAAATGGGCAGAAGATATGAAGAGACATTTCTCTAAAGAGGACATACAGATGGCCAACAGGCATATGAAAAAAAGTTCAACCTCACTGGTCATTAGGGAAATGCAAATAAAAACCACCATGAGATACCACCTCACTCCAGTCAGAATGGCTATCATCAACAAATCAACAAACAACAAGTGCTGGCGGGGCTGTGGGGAAAAGGGGACCCTGCTGCACTGTTGGTGGGACTGCAGATTGGTGCAGCCACTATGGAAGTCAGTATGGAGGTATCTCAAAGAACAGGAAATAGAGCTACCGTTTGACCCAGCAATTCCACTCCTAGGTATTTATCCTGAAAAAACAAGACACTTATTCAACAAAAGTTATGCACCCCTATGTTCATAGCAGCACAATTTACAATAGCTAAGACTTGGAAACAACCAAAATGCCCATCAGTAGATGACTGGATTAAGAAACTGTGGTATATTTATACAATGGAGTATTACTTCGCTATAAGGAAGAATGAAATCGTGCCATTTGCAATGATATGGATGGACCTAGAGACTATTATGTTGAGTGAAATAAGTCAGTCAGAGAAGGACAAATACCATATGATCTCACTCATATGTGGAATCTGAAAAACTGTATGAATGAGCAAAGTAAACAGAAACTGTCTCATAGATATAGAGGAAAAATCAGGGTTGCTAATTGGGAGGGGAATGGGGATGAGGGAGAAGGGGAAGGGATTAGACAGCAAAAACAGGCAACTACAATATTGCCACTGGGATAGGAAAAACAGTTTGGGCAATATAATTAATAATGTTGTAAATATTCTGTGGAATGTCAGATGGTCATAGGTCTTGTTAGGGAGACCATTTCATGGATGGAGTAGAGGTTTGATCACTGCACTGTATTAGTAAAGCGGAGGTGGTATACCTACTGTAATTGAATATATATAGATAGTCACGGGATGTGGATTATACTGTGGAAGAGAGTCAGAGAGTAATAGATACATATGATATGGGGGGGGAGTGGGGTGGCGAATTGGGGGTGGGGGGTTGTCACTTTGAGGGGTAAAATGTATAACTATTGCACTGTGTTGTACACCTGAAACTAATTAAAAATAAAATAAAAATAAATAAATAAAAATAAATAAATAAATAAATAAATAAATAAATAAATAAATAAAAATAAATAAGATTAAGTGTGGAAAGGGGATACGAATGGTTGCTGTAATCATTATTACTAGAGGGTTTGTCCCATCCTAGAACTCTCTCAACCCTCCCCTTTTCTTAACCAACTGAAACCCTTCAGAACGCTTCTCAGGTCCCCCTTCCAGAGTTGGGGGGCCCCATAGTATTCTCTCCCCTTCAAGCCTTCCAATTGCAGTACCACCATTATCACCTCCTAACAGATCTTCTTCCACTGCAGCAGCCAGACAGCTTGGACACTGTAAACATTCTTGTGTAAAGGAATCTGCCCACTTCGTCTACCCAGCCGGACTAGGCGAGTTTCCCTAAGAACTGACACTGGAGAGCTCTGACGTTCCGCCAGCATTCAGGTTGCCTGTTTCATGCCTCCTACGCTTGGCCACCCACCACCCCTTCTCAGCTCACATCCCAAGAGGGAGCTCTGCAGAGTCCATGTGGTTTAGCCTCAGCTTCGTGAGCACAGCTGATGCTCAACGCCATGTATTACTGTTTTTTAATTCCTTTTATCTTCCCACTCCCATCCTTCTTTTCTCCCACAATTATTAAATAAGAACCTATTGTGAGCTGGCCTTGGACCCCAAGGGATCAAGAGGGACACTTCCTTGACCTCATGGAAGCCACGCTCTGGCTAAATAAGCATTCCCAGTCCCAGAGGTGGGGGGTTACAGAACAGGCTATGGAAGGAGATAGGAAGGACACTGCACCGGGACCACGGTGTTGGCAGAAGGCTTCCTGGAGGAGGTGACGCTAAGCCTGAGCCTGAACAGATAAAGGATGGGGGTCACTTAGCCAGGCAAAGGAGACCTAAGTAGTGAAGAGAGATAAAGATGGTTGTCACAGGGAAACGAGCTCGCTTCCACTCATACTCCTATACCTTCTCAATGCCTAGGCTGGTAAAACTCAACCAGGGGGTTTAATATTTTTAAAAATTCCTTCCTTTAAAAAAAATCGCTTTTACCTTTTCAACCTTGGAGACATCTCGGAATTTTATGAGAGTAACAAATTAAACTGGATCTTATGATTTCCATAAAATGTCAGCAACCATTCTCATGAAAGAACACAGAATTAAGCCAAGATGCTCACACTACACCAGAAAGGAGATAAGGAGTCTCGATCCTAAACCTCGTGAAATGAACTTGGCCAGGTTATTTATTATACGTGAGTACACACACTCACACACACACACACACACACACACACACACTCTCTCTCTCTCTCTCTCTCTCTCTCTCTCTCCTATTGCATTTATGTTCTCGTGGGAACACTAGATGTCATGGGGGCTTGCTAATATATACTCTGGTTAACCAGGGATTTGTTTTCTTTTCCAACATTCTATTTGGAAAACTTCAAACACAGAAAAGTTGAAAGAACTGTACATGTATCTTCACCCGGATCCACCAGTTGTTAACATTGCACATTTGCTTTCTCCTTCTCTCTGCAGATACACTCACCTTTCTTCCTGAACCATTTGAGAGTTAGGTGCTGGCATCAAGACATTTCACCTAAATATTCAGCATGTACCTCCCAAGAAAAAAGGGCATTTTCTAACATAACCCAACACCACTAAGATGGATAAAATAATACCATCTAATATACAATCTGCATTCAAATATCTCCCAACTGTCTCCAAAATGACCTTTCCAGCATTTATGATTTTGCTTATCCAGGATCCAGTCAAGGACTTAGCATTGAATTTGGCAATTCAGCTCTTTGGTCTCCTTTTCTAGAACAGTCCTCTACCTGCCTTTCATTTTTTTCATCTTTCCTAACATTGACAATTTTGAAGATCCCAGGCCCGTTTTCTTAAATAATTATCCATATTCTGAATTTATCTGATTGCTTCTTCATGCCAACAAATGATTTTGATCGAATTTCCCATTTTTCCCTTCGTCTGCCCAAAACTAGCCCTGCCAGTTACACTCAGTGATAACACTTTAGTGAACCTTGAGGCCTGAGAACACTTGAAATTTTACACATCCCAGAGGGGGTTAACTGATATTAAGAAGCAACTAATATTTACTTGATATTGAAAGAATATTTTTAATATTTCCAAACTTTGGGGCGGAGGGAAGGAGCCAAATGGCATATGAACCCAGACAAAGGAAACTTTAGAGCAATTTACTGTGATTCAGTATCAACAATATCTTTTCAGATATTTTTTCAAAGCACTCTCACACTTGCTATTTAAGAACCTTGACTTTGGGGTCAAACAGATACAGATTCAAATTCTGGGTCCACCATTTACAAGCTGTGCTGTTTGGAAAAGTAGCTTAACCTCCCTCAGCCTTGGTTTCCTTCAAGGGCATTTAGGGTGTAAGTTGCTTAAATCAATGCCTCATTCATAATAACTGTCTTAATTACGTTTCACAGTAAATCTTCAAAGAAGGCACAGCCTTCTCTCTTTTGTAGATAAAGTAACTGAAGCTCCAAGACAACATGACTTAGTGAAGGTTATACAACAAAGTATCAAAAGTGATGGAACAAGAACCAAAGTTGCTGACTCCCATCTTCCTCATGGGATGTGGTGAGGGTTAAATGAAATGATACATTTCTGGTGCTGTGCATTATGCTGGTACAGAGGCTACGCTCAATCAGTGTCAGAGACGATTACGATAATTATTTTGATTATATCACACTGCTCTGAGTAACTGATTTTGTTCAAAGGCCCCAAAAGAATCCTAGGAGGTAGGCTCATAATTATTTTGACCAAGCCCTCATTTCTACCCTATCTTCTCTCCCACCAAGATGGGGCCGGGGGGGAGTGATGGGAACAACACCAAATTTACTAAAGGTATTAAGATTTCACTTGGAAGAAGAGACGAAATATACAGAGGCTATGGGGCCATTGTTTGCAAAACACAAGAGAGGGTCTGTTTTCCTTGGGAAAGGGAGCACTAAGTCATGATTCATTCTTTAGGGTCTGTGTGGGCGACTTGGGGTTCCTGCAAAAACGTTTGTGTCACTCGCTATTGTCTTATGTGGACTGAAGAACAAAGCATGACCCAATTTTGTTCTCCAAATCACATGACCCATTCTGCCCAAGACATTCTAGGAACATATTGTTGATCTCTTTGAACAATGTGACCAAGAGACAGAGTCAGCATTGAAACTGGCCGTGTGTAGCTATTGGTAAAACATCATTGGGCAGCTGGCCATGCCTTGGGGAACCTTAATGACCAAACTGATCACAAGGTCCAGCTCTCACCACAATCAGGCCAGGCGTGTGAAGAAAGGGCTTTCCTTCTGCCCTCAGAACAATAAGGAGCCATTCAAAAGCCCCATCAATGGGACTGTTCCATTCTTGGTCCTGGGCGGAGCCATCAGATTGGCCAGCTCCACTCAAACACCTCTATAGGGCTAGCTCAGATTGAGACTACGAAAAAGCCTTCCCATAAATTTGCAGCAGTTCCCTCAGAGTGGTTAGTGCTGTAGAGAAGGCATGTCTGGGACCAAAACATAGAGGTATCATTTCACAAATCTGGATATGACTCATTGAAAGGAGATTGTTCTTAATTTACTCTTGCTCCCCATTCATCTAACCAAAGCCCTGCTGTGCTCTCTGCTTCTAGGCGCAAGCCTCTGTCCTTCCATGCAATCAACTGTGCACTTGGGAGGCCGAGCGGTAGGGTGGGAAGATATGAGCTTGGAATGAGGGAAATCTGGTTTTCAAACTTGGCTGTGACCTTGGGTAATAAAAATAAGCAATACCACATATTCCTTACTTATTACACGCCAGGAACTGTGCTCAGCAACCTACCTGTATTATCTCACTAATCCTCGTAGCCAACCTATAAGCATCACCATTCATTCCTACTTTATAGATGAAGACACTGACATTTAGAGAGGTTAAATAACTTGCCCAAAGCTCTGCTTCCTCATATAAAATCCACAGACCACTTTACATTTTACCCAGTGTCTTATGTCTGAAATGAAATCATATATATACAGCATCGCCGACTACCCAGCATATAGCACGCAGATGCTCCATAAAGGTTCCTTCCCCTGCTGAGGCTGATTGTAACAAATAAGAATCTCTGAGCTCAAGCCAAAATCTCACTGGGTGGGTTTGTCTTTTTCAGACTGGCTTCAGGAGCTTCACGAAGTCCGAATTAAAACACCTCTCTCAAGGCTCCATCCCTTATGTCTTATAAGCAAATACAATGGGACACCAAGATTTGGTTCTTCAATCTTGGTCACAGAGGAAGGGAGTGTGAGAAGTGGGAAGCCAATCTAGCTCTTCTGAAAGCTGGAAATTGGGCTGTAATTCCTCCAGCCTGGTCTTTGATGTGTGTGTGCTTACATGTGCTCATTACTTTAAGCTGTTCCATGTGTATATGTGTGTATATATGTATATACACATATCCAGAAGGAGATGTATTTATATGCATATATATACACACGTAATGATACCCTAAATAAGCCACCAGTCCCACCCTTAAAGTGTCTTCAGAAAAATTAACCCATGGAATAAGCAATACTATGTGAACTATAAACATTCTTGTATGTTGGCAGATAACCATGCAACACATTCCCCTCCAAGAACTGAGAAAGAGAAGAAAGGGAATAACACAATAGCAAAAAAATGCACTAATCAAATCCATAATCAACTTTGATGATGGAGCACGGATTCTAATCAAAACACAATGGGGTAAAGTTGCAACAGGTTGTAAGCTTGGAGCTGTGTGCTCTTCCCAGGGGCCTCCCTGCACTTTCTTTTTAAACATCTAAAACACCCACAGAGGATTTCAATCACTTCTAATTACTTTTTTAAAGAAATGAGACGCAAGTTGAGAACCAGGCTCCTAAAAACAGGAAATATCAAAGTATTATATATATAATTTTTCCCTGCAACTGCTGCTTGTAAGTCGCCTAGCCTCTCCTCAAATGCCTCATGAGCATTCCTTATCTGAAGGTCGGCTGGACAGGGTTTCTGAACCAACACAGAGCCTATCTCTAAAACAATTCTTTGCACATGGTCATGATTTACACACCATGTTAACAGAGCAGATGCTACAAATGTTCATTCTTGGGGAAAGGCCCAGGTATCCCAGCACCACGAAGGGAATTCAGGGTGGATGTGCTGCTGCATAGCACATTGGGGTCGGGTCCCAGCTGTAGGTGTGTGGGAGAAATTCAAGGTGAGGGGTTCAGGGAGTTCACGGTGGGGCTGCACCTCAGAGCGATTTGCTGGCTTGCTGGCTACATTAGGTCCTTGCACACTTGATGGAGATGGAGAGCAGCCTTGCGAGGGAATAGGCTGTCACTGGCTGAAGAGAGTTGCTGCATAATAAAAGAAACCATGAGAACTGCCTCCTTTCCCCCATAACTATCCATGTTAAATAGTCTGAACCCCAAGCTAATAATAATAATCACTGTCATTCTCCAAGGGTCTGTTATAAACCAGGTCTTTTATGGACACCATCTCTCCAGCTTCTCATGTTCAGAATTATTATCCACCAGGAAGCCACCATGCAAAGCCAATCCTTCGACTGCAAGAAGACTTTGTTCTTTTCTCATCATCACCTTTTAAAAGGAAGATGCTAGATCTGGAGCAATCACCTGTGCATGAAGTGCAGCTTGCCTGCAGTGACATCACCTCCTGCTCTGTACCACTGCGTGGCCCTGCTCCTCATCTTTCCCTGTCATGCTCACCTCATGTCCTCTCCTCCCCACCCAGCCATCCTGCCCATCTCTGAAGCCCAGGCACCTCCTGGGTCCTCCATGAGGCCCTGTGGACTTCTTTCGCCATCATGGCCCTTCCTTTTCCTTGAGCCCCAAGCAGAACTCCCAGCCCTGTCTGTGATGTGCCCTGTGTTTCCTTGGTACATCTGTTATGCCTCCTAACTAGACTATAAAATCTTCCAAGCCCAGCCATGTCTTATTTATAGTGTTCATCTGCCAGAGCATGCTGGAGGAGGCAGCCATGAAGAGCGAGAAGACCACTGGCCTTGAAGGAGACCTACCTGAGCTGGATGACCTACTCTGTCACAATGGAGCAGGATGACCTGGAGGAAGCAACTCCACCTTACGAGTCTCACTTTTCTAATGCAATGATCTTATAAATGAGGGCCTGCAAGTAATCAGGAAGTCTCTGTGGTTATATCTGTATAGCATCTTGGTTAAGGGCATGGAGTCCACAGTCAAACTGCCCAAGGCCTAATTCTACTTCTGTTATTTAGAAGGTTATAAATCGAGTCTTTGCCTCAGTTTCCTCATGAGTAAAATGATAGTAATAACATGTATCTCACTAGATTTTCGAAAGAATCAAATGAGATATTTTATGTAATATCTCTAGAACGATTCCTGGCACATAAGAGTGCTATGTAATGATTTGCCATTACTATATTATTGCTATAGAAAATTGTTGTTATAGAAAATGTCACATCTTCTTTAACTGTTACTGTGAGGATGAAATGGGATCATATGTAAAGACCCTGGCACATCAGGCACTTAACAAGTGCTCATGCCCTTCCCTCATCTTCCCACCGTTCCTGGTACTGTACTAGGCACATAACTGATGCTCGATAAATCCTTTTGAACCAACTGATACCTTCTCAAAGGCTTGGGAGAATAAGCTATGCCTTTTCTCACTTTGAGGCTATTAGATCTAAGTTTAACTGCCTACTCTTGGTTTAGCAATATAAATAGCTAACTTTATTGTGTTCCTTATTTGTCGGACCCGGGGCTAAACACTTCACAGATGTTATTTTTTCTTAATCCTCACTATTTGTGTGGTTGTCTATGCCCATTTTTGCAGATGGGAACACTGAGGCCCAGAGAATTTAATTGACTATGTCACCCAGCTAGTACATGGCAGAGAGAGGATACCATGGAAATCCACCTGACTTTAAAATCTATACTGTTGAGCACTGCACAATCCAGTCTTCTGCCAAAAAAATCCCTAAATAAAAGGGGAGTCAGAGGCCCAAAACATCATTTGCCATTGAACTCATTATTTCCTAAGTATCTTCTAGTGATAAATCCCAGGTTTCGGATCAAGGACTGCCAGATGCCAAGCCAAACATGGTCCTGAAGCCATAATGGAGAGGCTTTCCTGGATAGTGAATGGGCATTGTGTCAGGCAGAGTGGGAGGCAGCCTGGTCCAAAGAAGGGAAAATTACTATTGCCAAGGTCACTTTGATGCTAAGGTGGGGTAGTGAACACAGGGATCTGTCACCTGCCCCAGAGAAGAGCCCCCAAGAAGCCTGGAAACAGATATGGAAAGAGCAGGCTGGTAAACACTAGGATAGCCCACTGGGAAGTGGGCAATTTCCTTAGCAGCCCAGCTAAACCATCCTCATGGACAGTGCACGAGTTCCCACTGAGGTATAAGGCAAGTGGAATGGGGGCATTCTGGGAACTGTGGGCCAAGGGCAGGGAAGGGAAGCAAAGCCTTGAGGGAAATGGACCGTTTTTTTGTTTGTTTGTTTGTTTGTTTTCCGGGGAAGAGGGTGATGAATCACCTTTCCAGAGCTTGCCCACTGCAAGTCCCCTGACAATGTTTGTTAAGTGAAGGGTCAAATGGGAGAAGGCAGAACAACTGCCTGGGTATGAGCAGTTAATCCCAGCCTCTACTTTCCTTCTCATTCCTCAGGTCCTCCTCATCAGGATGGATGTGTGTCACATCCTAGAGTCACTGCTCTAGCCGCCCACATACCACCCACCACACTTCATAAGCCCCTCCTCCAAGGATGAAATGTACCACCTCTTGCCCCCTCCACACTCACTCCTATTTCTGAACCTGCTGGACAAATCCTATGGCTAACAGCAGAAAAAGAGAGCAGAGCACAAAACCCTAGCAGAGACAGGCCCAGGGAGCACAGTTGGGGAAAATCTTGTCTTCCTCCCACACACCATCACTCAAACCTGTCAGCTTCCAAAAACATTTAGCAAGTGCAGCAGCAAGGGGCATGCTTATCAGCCTGGCCTGGGAGCTTAATCTGCTTTGAGGGCCTTCTCCAGCCCAGAGCTCCAAAAGTCTGCTTACAATTAGCTTCCAGCTCCAGTTCCTCCATCAGAAAGGCTAGGAATGTGTTGAGTTCTAGCCTCTGATCAGAGAAAGCTCCAGAAGAAGGTGGAGACAGTGTCAGCAGAGAAGTAAGTGCCAAAAAGGTCAGCTGGTCTGTTGCCACTTCGCTGACACCAGCCCCAAACTACCTCCCCCTCTGGCTTCCTGTCTCTCCTGAACAGGGCAGTCACATCCGTCAGGTCGGCCTGTCCCCAAAAGTCCCTGATGACTGATTGCCAAGAAAATACAGAGCATGTCCCTGCTCCCTCCTACCAGAAGAGGGGGGAAAAAGAAAAAGAAAAAAAAGCCAGCAGGGAGGGCAAGAGGCCAAGAGAACCTGATTGGACCTTGCTGATTTCCTTAAAAGAGACTGAATGGCCAGGGCCCGCCACCCAGCTGAACTGGGTGATGTGGGCTCTGTCTGGAAAGGTAGGAGTCACCACTTCTCTTCAAGCCATCCCCACTACTCCCGCCCTCAACCCCCCCCCCCCCACCTCCCCACCCAGGCTACCAGCACTGGGATCTACCCAGGAAGGAGGGGTTTAGCTTCAGGCCGCCATTCTGAGGCAGCCACCCCCACCCCCACCGCAACAGCCAGCCAAGACGCTAGGAGTCTCCAGCTGGCTGCCTCAGCTGGTGCACGGGGCACTCCTACTGCAGTCCCAGCATTGTGCCCGGAATCCTGTCAGTCCAAGGGATGGGGCAGGCACAGGTCATCTTCAAGCCGAGAGGAACAGGTTCACTGCCACCCCCCAGACCCCTTTCCCTGGATCTTGCAGCCAGGCCAGGGGGCGTCGAGTCCAATGAGGCCTCAGATCACTCCTTGGCAGGGACAAAATCTCTGCAGACAGCCAGACACACTCAGCTGATACTGCTTGGGGGGGTGGGGGCAGACGAGGGGGGGGACGACAAACCCTCAACATGCAGGGCCTGACATTAACCAGCCCTGCACACGTTTTTGTTTGTTTGTTTGTTTGGGGAACACTCCGGCCGTGCTCCCCCGCGAAGGGACCCGCAAGCGTGTCCGCACCTGGGTGTCATACAGATCTGTAAGGCAAACCTACAGCTCCCGGGCCACACCCACCGGCCAGCCCACTCCCCTCGCACATCCCCCCATCTGTGGGTCAAGGAGAACGGTTCCCTTCTCTCTGCCCACGGAGTAGCCCTTTCTCCCACTCCAGCCGTGCCACACCCTCCCCCCATAAAAAAAACCATTCACCCATCTCCCCAGCACACAGCACCTCTCACCTGGGTATCGAACCCATTTTCCAACGAGCCGCTCTTCCGCGCAGGGAGCCCCTCCGCCGCCAGCTCTGGCGGCCCCTGCGATTTCAGGGGGATCTGGCTGGCGAAGGCGCTCTTGCTCACCTCCACCTTGCTCCCCAACTTGAGGTAGCAGGGCTGGGGGCCGGCTCGGGCCGGGGGCACGTGCAGGATGGGCGCGGCGCTGTGCACGGGTTTGGGCAGCCCCGATTTCATTTTGGAGGCGACCAGGATGGCCGGCATCTTCTCTCGGGGCCTCGGCTTTCCCAGCACGTCCCTGGCAGCGGCGGCGGCGGCGACCGCTAAGGGCAGCGCGGGCAGCAGGGCAGGCGCCGGGCCTCGGCCCGCGAGGCGCCCACCACCAGCAGAGGGGAAAAAAAAAAAGAAAAAAAAAAAGAAGTCCCGGGTCGGGGAAGTGGTCGGAGCAATCGGGCAAGCGCGCCTTCGCGGTGCCGGGATGCGGCGGAGAGCCTGTCGCGGCGCCCCGCTGGTCCCACCTGGATGGCTGCTGCCGCAGCGCTGTCTCACGCCGCTCCTGGGCGGCCGCGTTCACAGGCTCTGGGCTGGCAGAGGCAGCTGCCTCCTGCGGTTCTCTTCCTGAGCACCTGAGGTTTGCAAGCCCATAGTCATCTGTCACTGCATCTCTGAAGTGAGGCGGGCCCTTGGGAAGAGAAGCGGCGGGGAGGCGCGCCTCCAGCTCCCGGAACGCGAGGGAAGGAGCGAGCGGCGGAGGAAGGGGGAGGGAGGGCACACGGAGGCAGCTGCCGCCCTGATGGCGAGCACTGCGGGGTCACCCGCGACGCAGAGCCGCGCGCCCCCGGAGGTCTCTCTCTCTCTAGGCGTGACAGCGAGTCATCATCACTGCCCAGAAGCCCCCCGGGGAGATAGCACCTCAGCGCCTGTGGCTCTGCACATGCTCCCTGCGCTATAGCGCAAAGCCGTGGCCGTGGGGCGCGGGCACCGAGACGCGCGGCTGGGCAGGGCTGCGCTCGCGAGCGGCCGTCGCGCTTCCCGGGAAGGCTGCTCTGGCGGCGGGGCTCCGCACAGGGGGAAGACCAGGCGGCGGCCCGCGCGTCTGCGGCGCGCGCTGACAGCCCGGGCCGCCCCGGCGCGCCCATTGGTCCTTGCTCAGCCAATCAGCGGCCGCGGCTCTCACTGCAAAGGGGGCGTGGCCTCAACTCCCGGGCTGCGGCCGAAACTCTGGGGCCGCGCTTGGCCGCCAGTACAAAGCGGGGCTTGGTGGCCGCTCTGCAGCGCTGCTCCGGCGGCGCGCATCCCCGGCGGGCCAACATCCCCCGCGCCTTGCAACCTGCTTTTGAAAAATGCCCTTTCAAACGCAAACGTCCCACTCCGGGTCCCCAGGGCACGGCTCAGGAGAAGTTTGTTTCCCTTTTCAAATGATCCCTGGTCACCTTAACGGTTTGAGTCTTCCCGAGTCGCGCCTGGGGCCCCCGCGCCCCGCCATCTGGCCTGGGCAGGGCTGTTACTCGTCTCCCGCGTTAACGACACGCCAGCCATTTCTCCTCTTTTCTGCTTGCTCTGCCAGGCGGGCCGGGGGGGGGGGCGCGGCGGGGGGAACCCTCCCAATAGCTTCCTCTCCAGCTTTCAAAGACTGCACATTTCACTTAACTATTTGAAGTATTTATAGGCAAATACAATACCCAAGGAAGCTTCCCGCCCCGAAACAGCTCCTCCTTGCAACCTACCACAGACTCTGTAATTAGAGTGGCCTGGGGAAGCCAGGAGAGGCTCCAGGACCCTGGCTGGCTGGGGCTAAACTTTGCTGCATTTCATGTAGGAGCCCCTCCCTGTCCGTGCCTTGGACACACTGGCCCCACAGGTTCCTCGACTTTAATGCGCCTGAGGATTTCTCTGCTCCTCTCAGTTGCTGTTTGGGTTCCTCACTGACTCAAAGGCTAAGAATTGGAAAGAATGATCCAGGCAGGCCAGCATCCCTCGTGTTTCATGGATGAGGAGCCCCCTCCCTCCCTTGCAGGACTGCCTGGATTTAAACTGGGCAAGTTCTTTAATCTTATTGCATCCAGATAAAGCTTAGGTTTTCAGTTGGAGTAAGGAGACTTGCCTGCATTTACATAATTCACTATTGTTTGAATTAAATGAGATAGTGCATGACAGTTGTTTAGCCCAAATATCTGGCAATTACGGAGCCACTAGAAGTTGGGTATTAATTAAATTACTGCTACTGTCCCTCCAGGCATCTCTGTGTATATGATGTTTGTCTTTCTTCTCTTTCTCTGAGATAAAGGTTTTCTCTATGCATACCTTATAGCCTGATTTACAATGCTGATAGCATTGATCTATCATTATCTCTAACAGAGGCAACTTCGGTTTCAAAATAACCTCTTAAAGCAGTGTTAAGAAGTAAGAAGTTGTCTTCTTACCCTGGCTCCTTCCCTCTTCCCACCTTATCTTCCACCCATTCTATATATTGACTTTCTACTCTAGCAAGGCTGAAATGCATGCAGTCTTACATATATAATTTCAGGTATCTTCTCTCCCTCTGAAATTAAATCACATGTGGTCCATGCCACTTACTTAGCTCTCTGCCTTTTGCCACCTGATGACACTTTGTTATTTATTGTTTCATGTGTTTATTTTCTTCTTAGAGAGACTCTTGAAGTTAGGAAGTGCATTCAACTTCCATTAGATTCTCTCAGCATCTAGTATAAGGCTGTGGACAGAATAACTTAACTACCTAAATTGTTATCAAATAAATGATGCTAGCAGCAATTCTCCAGGAGGAGAGCCTTTTAGATTCAGGTACATAAATCCTAAGAAATGTTATGCTGTAGTAAACCTTAGGACTCTCCTACCCAGGATTCTGTACCAAGAATTATGGAAAGTTATTGCAGTCTTCAATTTTAAAGGTCATGGAGAGAATCCAAAGTATTTTCCTGGTCCTAATGCAGTGGATCTCAAAGTATGGTCCCTGGAGCAGCAACAACAGCAGCACTTGGAAACTTGTTTGAAAAGCCCCACCCCAGATCTACTGAACCAAAAGTTCTGGAGGTGCGGCCCCACAATCTAGGTTTAACAAGTGTTTAACCCAATGATTTTGATGCATACTAAAGCTTGAGAACTTCCTCCCTGATAAATATATCACGCATTCAATGCCTTTCCAAAGCTTCTTAAAACTTTAATGTATATAAGAAGTAATAGAGATCTTGCTAAAATAAACATTCTAATTCGTAGGTCTGGAATGCGCCTGAGATTCTCTCTGAATAAGCTCCCCATGATGGGTAGTAAGGCTAAACCATGTGTAACAAAAGGGTTCATCTCAAGGGCCATCTGTTGTTACATTACTTGCTGTCACACTGTGCTGAAAAGAATTCTGAGGTGCATCTATATAGTTTAGTTGCAAACAGCAGCCTGATCAATTAATAATGTCTGTCATGGGTACAGAAATAGAAATAATTACGTACAGGCTATGTATTTGCCATCTTTGATCTCTTGTTTAAATCGTATTTGCTGCCAATTTCATTTTTTGAGTTCTGAGACTCTCAAATGTGTATTAATATGAAAAAACAGTAAATTCTTTTTTTGGTTTTTATTGGGTTTTTTTTGGTATTACAAGTACCCGTTCCTAATACTCCAGAATTTGGTAAACATATAAGCATTCACCTTAAACCATTGTAATTGATGTAAAATCTGATAATTTCTCATCTTTTTTGGTGGAAAACTAGTGAGTCTTTAAGTCTATTTCTGAATCAATTTCCCTGCCTCCTCATCCCTTAAATAATTTTATTTGCCCTTTCCTGTAACACTTTTCATCCCCCTTTATAACCTTTCATACAAATTCTCATTTTCCTTATTTAAAGCAAAATAATTTATTATCACAGACAGACAAGGCGGGGAAAGCTATTTTTCTCTTGGAGCAAAAGAGATGATTGCAGGATTCCTCTCTAAATAAGATTGTTTCGAATTATTAAAATGTCCTATAAAATTACTCCTTCTACATGGATGCTATATTAACATGAAAGAAGTCATTTTAAATCAATATGTTTGGCAAGCATTGATAGCTGAGGAGGTCACTGATTCAGAGATTGGCAAGCTGCTTTGGAAAGAACACACTACCCAGCTTTTAAAAAAATTGTTATTTTAAAAAACTATATGCACTATGGATAGCCCACCATTTTAAATCTCAACTTTGACAACGCTTCTCTCTTTTTCTTCTGTCTGACTGTAAACTTTCAAAATCACCTACATATCAGTGATGGGGCAATTTGAAACTTATTACCAGTTCGGACAGTTCCCTGGTCAGAAGAACCAACCTCAGATCTGGAGGTGCCTGCTGCATCCCTGTCTGATACTTAACATCAGACACTCATAGCTGAGTATGAACTGGGCTTCAGAGTTGACCTGCAAGTGACCAGACCCATCAACCCATCCTTAATTAGAGTTAAAGACCTCTGGCTGCAGCTGACCTCCCAAGAAGACAGTCTTGTGAAAACCCTGGAACATCTAAACCCCTGCCTATCACAAAAAAATTCAGGGACCTGGGGGAAAAGTCAACAGACTCTTAGAGACCCCTGACTATAACCAGTGAATGGACATGTTGCAAGTCTCTGTAGTAATTGAAAAAGTGAAACATTTATGAGTTTATTTGGAAGTAAAAAAAATCACACTAGTTCATTTTCAAAAACTCACTTTTTCTTAATTTTCTACAACATGGTTGGAAACTTATGACACATAGCTCAGAGACGGCACAAATGCCCACCTTTTGGTAGTGGCTGAGTTGAAAGCCCACTCATCCCAGACGGCAGAGAAGCCAGGGTAAGAACCATAGGACAGCATCCCACTCACTTCTAACTTCTTCCAGATGGGCCTGTGTGCAGATCAATATACACAATGGTGAGGGAGACTGTGAGTTCGCCTGCCCGCAGATGCTGGAGTGTGCGGAGTCTACGTGAGTGTGTGAGTGTGTGAGAGTGTGTGTGTGTGTGTGTGTGTATTTACAGACACTAGGCAGTGGTCCTGACTAAATGTCAAACAAATATATAGTAGACTATTGATTAAGTAGATATGGACTGGCTCAGTTATCAATTCCATGACTAAATCGTTGAGAGCCATGTATGTGCCACGCTGTGGCCATCACAAGGGGGAACAAATAAGTTCTTATTCTCTGCTCTCAGGGTTTAAAGAATGATGCAACTGCTGTTTCCTAGCCTGAGGATTGCCCTTTTTCACAACTGAAAAATGGAGGACTCACAACCTAGTAGGGGAAGCAAACAGGAAAATAAATGACAAATGGTATAACTAATACTCTAGTAGAAGCAGTGCAACATACATGGTGATAAACGAGGGACAAAGGAACATCAACTATCTATGGGGTTAGCAGCTATTTTGATTAATTTAGCTTTCTGACTAACAAAAACCTGAAAAGTAATAGAGAGAAATCTCCTTTCCTTTCCACCCTTAGTGTTGAAACGCTAAGAGATATGGATCCACTCTCCTCCCTTTATAAGTTTGCATCTTGCCTCATTCCACAAAGGATCTGAGGAAAGTCTGTATTCAGTAAGCTCATGGCTAAATACTAATTTTAAAAAAATAAGTGTAAGGGCCAGCGAGTGGCGCAGTGGTTAAGAGCTGGCTTGGGATGCCAGCGGCCCTGGTTTGGGTCCCACATATGAGGGCCAGTGACACTGCCCTCAAAATAAATAAATAAATAAATAAATAAATAAATAAATAAATAAATGTAATAAACATTTAACACTTAGACTGTGACTATTTTGCCTTCTGTAGGTGGGGAAAGAATGTGTAAATAAATCACACCAGTGGGAATATAAGTCACATATCACATCCTTCCAGATTCAGGCTCTAGGAAATAGGCAAGTCTGAAATTTCAAAGTTCTGGGCTACTTGAGAGAGCCTCTGAGATCTTATGTTACCTTAGAGATAGCATTATTTGTATACCATTTGTATATGAGAAGAATAGTCCAGAGCACAGGGGTCAAACTACACTGTTGTCTATAATAAGTGAGGAAATTTCGGGTTTAATGTGAAGGACTCCCCCAAAGTGGAATAGCCAGAGCAACATGAAGAGACTCCTAAGGGGGAAGAGAAGAAGCAGAGCACCATGGCAACGTGAAACACTTTCCCTCTAAATCACAATAAAGCCTGCTATGCCACCAAATGCTTTGAGACTAGGTATTTCTTTTGATGGGGGGAAATTTTTTTTTAAAAGAGCTGAGTTTTGAACCTAGGCTCATTTTGGAGAAGGAAGAGAACAGGGAGTAGAGTGAGATCCTGAGTTTAGTGGAAACAGAAATACAGAGTCAGGGTTGGCCACAGGAGCAAAACTGTATCTCCCCATCTTTGCTCCCCACCCTCCCCCGACAACTCGGTAATTTGCAGAATGTTTGGGAGGGAATTGGATTCACCATTTCACATGGGATCAGAGTATCAAGCAACTGTAAATAAGAACATCTCCTGACAGAGAGATGGGATCAGGGAAAAAGTATATAAAAGATGAATATCAAGACTGTATATGTGGGCAAAAGGTGAAGTAGGAGAAGAGGAAAATAACAACGACTGGGTTCTCCAGTCCATTCGGCCGGCTACAGCCCAGTCAGTGCTGGTGGCTTCTTGACGCTCCTCCTGTATTTTGGAGTAAGCACCATCTACGACTGTACCTGCAGGAAGCAAAGGTGAAGGGGGCTGAGCTGAGTATGTCCAGATTCTTGGCTGGATCCTACCTGCAAGTTTTTTTGTTTTTTGGGTTGTTGGGTGTTTTTTGCTTGCTATTTTTAGTTCTCTACTGACTTTTTTCTATTATAGATGAAGAAATTTTATCAAGTGAGAGGTCTAGTTAATTGAGTTTCCAACTGATTTCTTTTAAAATTATGTTTCTTATTTTGTATTATCTGCTCTTCTTTCCACACATCAGACCTGACAACTACAGTTGACCCAGTAATAATGATGATGCTGGTAAGAACTATAATTTATAAAGTTATTCTTACTATTTACCAGGGATTGTGATAAGCATTATACATACCTTATCTTCAATTCTCCCAACAATTCCATAAGGTGAGTGGGTAATGTCATCCTCATTTTATAGGAGAGAAAACTGGGGCCCACAGAGGGTTCTCTGTCTTATAAGACCCCACAGCTAATTAGATAGAAAAGTAGGACTTGAACCCAGGTACCTGGACTCCAGAGCCTGAACACTGAACATTAGGCACTAGTGTTCACTGGATACTATCAGAGGTTTAACCATCATAATAATAACAGTAGGAATGATAATAATGGCTTCCTGTTGAGATTTGCCTTATACACACCACTGCAGTGACGCTGCAGAGCACGCCAGTATGGTGGCATAATTGCTCCATATTACAGTGGAGGAAACTGGTTGTGAATGATAGTGGTCTTAATAGTCAGGCAAGGAATGAGCACCAGGCCAGTTATAGTCAGGCAAGGAATGAGCACCAGGCCAGTTATGGGGGCCTGCTTACCTGATGCTCAGGCTCTGGGACAGAGCTGCCTGCTTGCTGGTGTCCACTGGGAGACAAAGATGCTTGGACCAGTGATCCTTAAGCAAGAAGCCTAAGAATCACTGGGATGCTTGGTACTGGGAGTATTAAAGGAACAGATCCTGAAGCCCTCCCCGCCCCCCACACACGTGCAAGAGACCTAGAATTTTGAATCTGAGTCTGCATTTTAAACAAGCAGTTGGGTGACTCTGAATCACACTTTGCTTTGCAGCCTTGGCTATCCATTAGCATCACCCAGGGAATTAATAAACTGAGGCTGCCCAAGCCCCACCCTGGACCAATTAAACCAGACTCTCTGGGAATGGGGCCCAGACGTTTGTATGTTAGTAAAGCTCTCCGGGGGCAGGCAAATTGAAAAGCACTGCTGTAAGAAATGCTACACAGGCTCTGCTCTCTGAAAGTTAAGACTACGTAGAAGGCTACTGAGGCAATAACCTGGATAATTTTAGCCAATGATAGCCAACCTGGAGGAACTCAGGCCTTCTATTACTTTCTGAGCAAGATTTTCTGGTTGAGAGACACCCTCAGCCAGTCTAGCTATGCCTGCAGTCCAAACGCAGGTGGGTAATAGCCCAAATGCTGCCACCAAGTCAGTGCTGCAGATGGCATTAAGTAGCCTGACCATCACTCGGTGTGGGCCTCCAGGCACTGAGCGACATGCTCCCTGCTGCCCCCTCTGCCATATTTCCTGTTTTGGTCTCTGCTATCATCCTGGGAGCCTTCATGACTACCCTCTGACTCTGCCCTAGGAACAGAGCCTGGTGCACATCCACTGGGAGAGGCTAGCAGAGGCACTTCTGACCCATCGGGAGAGTCCGGTGCTGCCCAGGGTTCTCAGAGGAGGGCTCGGAGCAGAGTTAACTCTTGGAGATCTGTGTTCATAAAGGTGTGCTATGCAAAAAATCTCGACAGTGGATAACTTAGAAAAGAAATCATGGGCCGCATGAGTGGTACGGTGGTTAAGTGCTGGCTTGGGAAGCCAGTGACCCCGGTTCAGGACCCACATATGAGGGCCAGTGACACTGCCCTCAAAAAAAAAAGTAATCATTTAGAGCTTTGGTATGCACTTTGTAATTTTTTTAAAATTCAAAATGTTTTCTTAGTGGGGATATTTATCTTAATATTTACATATATATTTGGCTACTATTAAAATTTGCTCATAAATGTATATGTGTTTACATATGTATAAAAAATATGTTTTTAAAGAGAAGGAAAAGGAAAAAAGGAATCATACCATATTGTTAATAGCAGCTACTTCTGAAGGGCAAGATAGGGGACTAGCAATTTCTTCTTCTTTCATAACATTGTTTTAAAGGGTTGAAATTATGGGTGGTTCTGATTTACCTTTCCATGGGATTTTTCCATATTTTTCAAATAAATCACTTTATTTGTTTTAACCTTTTAATTATTCCGGGGGGACACTTATTAAACCCTAGAGTGAACCAAGCCCTGTGCCTCATGTTGGTGATATGGAAGTGAGCTAGCTCATATCCATCTCTGCCCTCCGCCTTCCCAGGCAGGGGAGACAAACACTTCGTTAGCTGTCAAGGATGAAAGTCCAGTTTAAGCTAAAGGGAGGTTACCTATATATATAAAACAAAGTTACTGACAAGCAGGGTCCTTGTTAGATGAGTAGGAATGGTTACTCCGGAGGTCCTGTTTTCCCTTCCTTCCTAGGAAGCAGCTCCTTGCAGAAGCATTCTCTGCAGAAGTGCCAAGACCACCCCTGAGTAGCAGGGCTTGGAAATCAATTCTCTTCTGACTGATCTACCAAGCTGTCTCTACAACCAATAACAGTGGCTTAAAGACAGAGTCCCCTTCCTGCCGAAAGAGAGGAGCTAGAAGGAAGAGCGCCCCAGTATGCCTGACATGAACCCCACTGAGCATGTGTGAAAGGGAATTCTAGTTCACACTACTCCTTGGCTGAGCTCAAAGCTGGTCTAAAAACTGTCAACAAAGCAGAGACACCCATGAGGATCTTTTGTGCCCTGAGATCATTCAAAGCCACTAAACATAAACAGCTGTGTTGATTTCCGCTTGTTCTCCAAACCCAGGGCAAATAAAACCTCAGAGCTTGACGAGTGGAAAAGAACAAAAATATACAGGGGTTTTTTGGCTTAGAAAGATATTGTTTTACAAACAGTGGTACAAGACACCATTAATTTTTTTTTTTTTTTAAGAAAATGCCTGGCAATTTTCTTGAAGCTCCAAATTGTGCAAGAATTTTAGACATTCACTGATAAATTTATCAGGATTTTCTCCTCAGGGCAGACTGGACATGTGCCAACAATGAATCAAACGAAGCTAGTCTCCCTACGGCTGCACTGAGCCTGTGAAGCGTCGCCACCCTGGCTCCCTTAATTCCACAAAGACCATCGTTTCAAACTCTGAGATGTTGAGTTAACTCCCATTCAGAATCCTTTGCTTGTAAGGGTTTTATCCTTCCCAAGGGAGGACCATGAAGGGTTGTATCTGGAGATGGAGAATCCAGTCTTCAAAGGCGCCTGGCCTGTAAGGCTGACTTCCTGCCCAGTTATCAAAGACAGGTTTCTAGAATCTCCTCCCACGACCACTTTAGCTCTTTCCTTGCCTTTGATCCATTATTCTTGACTTTCAGTCCTGTCTGGTCTCCACAACACTGTTTTCTTCTGTGTTCCTCAGAGGGGCAACTTTGGCAGAGCCCCTCGTCACTACGTCTTATATCCAAGTTCCTTTGTAATGGAGTGAAGTGAAGGAGAGAGAAGACGGGGCTGGGTGGGACTCCTGGGTGGGACTCCCGACTTCACCTCCATTGACCAATGGAGCAAGGGTCACTTCACTTCTCTGACCCTCCTCTTGTTCATCAATAAAATGGGAATGATGATAACTACTCATATTTCACAAGGTTTTTGCAAGGATTTGAGATGATAGAAGGCTAAGGGCCTTGTAGGTGCTAGACTCATTCATTCATTCATTTGAATACTATTTTAGTACTACTGAATGCCAGACGCTATGCTAATTGCTGGGGATATAAAGCTAGCAAAAACCAAAGTTCCTTTCTCATAGAGCTCACAATATAATCAGAGCAATGGACAATTATTACATAATCACAACAGTGAACGTATAATTCCTAAGTGAGGCAAGTGCTGTTAGCAGACAAGGAACCTAGGGCCCTTTACATTGCCACAGCTTCAGGAGAAGTGATGTTTGGGGTGATGTTGGGGTGAGGTCTGAAAGGCAAAATGGATAACCAGGCAAGGAGAGGGCTTTCATGCCTGCCTGCCAATGTGCTTAGTGTGGAGGTGTGGGCAGTGAGCAAAGCTGGGTCCCCCCACATTTTCCTCCCTCTTACCCATGGGGTAAGAGACAATGTCAAGATTTCAGTTACTCCTCTGGAAGAGATCCATAATTGGTTGTATGATTTTGGCCTAGTCACCTAACCTCTCTGAGCCTCAGTTTCCTCACCTACGTCATTAATAAGGCCCACATCCTGGGACTTTGGGGGAAGATTAAGTGAGAGGCAGTAAAGTAGGATGTAGTGGTTAAAAGGAAGATGGATTTGGAGTTCAGATGAGCTTTCCTGCATAGGTTTGAGCTCGGCCACTTATCAGAAGTGTGACCTTGAACAAGTCACTTAGTCCTTCTGAGCTTCAAGTTTCTCATCCGTAAAATGGGGTTTATAACAGTACTTCCCACAGAGTTGATGATAGGATGAAATGAATTAATATGTGTAAAGCACTTAATCAGTGATTGATATACGATCATGACTACCACCAGTATCACTACCATTTTTCCTGGTGCACAGTACGTGTCAAAGCCACAGTTCCTTTCCCACCTACCTTGGAGTCCACACATGACCCTGTGATGTGGGCATATCTGAGTTTGTAGAAATTTCTGTTGCTAAGACATTGAGTAAAGACCAGAACCTGAAGCTAGGAGCCTAACGAGGACCATGGGACTCATGGGCACCATCCAGGGTCCTGGGGAAGGGATTTGTATCCCCAGAACTGGGCATCTAGACTCAATCAGGAAGGGAAAAGAAGCTAGAGAAAGGGTGATGGAGCCTCTCTGTAAATGCTCTCCTTGCAGTTCTGCAGGCTGAGAGAAGCACAGAGAGGTTCGGCCTCTCTCATTGCAGCCCCAGGCCCTCTGCCCACTCTTCCCCTGGCCTCCTGCCAAATCCCATTAGTAGAGAAGAGTAGGATCAGGCCTTAGCAGTCTGTTTCCTCGAAGACATCTATCTAGGGAACTGCATTCACTCCTCCTGGCATGGGGTGTCAAATGCAGGTGTCTCCCCACCGCAACCACCGGTGGCTGCTTTTATCCCAAGTGCCTGAGATGACTGAGGCCACCCCGTTCAAGGGAGATGCCTCTTTTTGAGAAACAGCCTTTGCTTTCAGCAACCATCTCTTCATACTGGTATCTTTCTGACTTTATCAAATTCATAATTAAAATCATCATGGCCCAGGTGTCATGGTAAACCAAGGTTCAGAAAGCCACTGAGATGGTGGCAGGGTTTCAGGTGGGAATGAAACAATTACCTGCCAGAGTCTTCATCTAACTTAATGTCTCCAAATAATGCTTGCAAGTAATATTTTCTCCATTTCACAGATGAAGAAACTGAGGCACAGATAGGTAAAGTAGTAATTTTCCTAAGGTCACACAGCTAGGAAGCAGCAGAGCCAGGATTCAAATCCTGAATTGTCTAATTCCAAATTTCACACCTTTTCCACAGCATCCTATTTTACATCAGTCACCTGGGCTGAGTCCCTGACTCTGCTTTTTGTTTTCTGAACGTTTGGCAAATCATTGCCCCCTCAGCTACGTGGCACTGATTCCACTTCTTTCTGTATCATAGGGCACGGGGTAAGGCCACAGTGCACTGGAGTTCAGGTATGGAAATAGTCTCTGGAAAATCTGGAATTTCCTAGGTCCTCTTCTCTCTCCTCCTCCCGTCCCCTTAACACACACACACACACACACACACACACACACACGCATGCGCATGCACTGTCCTCATGCAGCTTGCATCTGGGGGAAAGGCATGCCAGCCGAGGTGTTGAAATCCATGGAGAGTCATGATTTGGCACCTGTGGAGGACTTTTCAGCACTTTGGAATGACAGCTTATTTGTCCACACAACCCTTCCAGAAAGGTTGTATCTGTGCCATTATGGAAGGAGAAAATCAGAGCAAAGGCTACGAGGGGTTGAACTTCTCACCCCTGCTCCATGCTGGGAACCAGGGGACCTCTCACAGGCACCTCCTACTTCTGGCTCTGCTGTTCAATTTCCAGATGACCTTGGGAAAACCACTGATTCCCTTCGGACCTCAGTTTTCTCATCTGCAAAAGAAGGAGGTTGTTCAGTGGCTGTCAGCCTGGGCTCTCTGGATCCATAGCGTCTTAGGACATGGTAATGACAGGTCATCCGTCATAATAACAGCTGTCATTTACTGAGGGCCTTAGAAATATTTACTAGGTGTCTCCTGAATAATGGCTCTAATTCTTAAAACAAACTGGCAAGGGAGGTGTGGTCAGTCTCTTTTACAGGTGAGAAAAGTGATCTTCGCAAAGGTCAAAGGACTTGCCCAATACCACACAGTAAGTGGCAGAGCTGGCGTTGGCACCCAGGCTCATGGGTGTTCCAGTTACAGCTGACTGCTTCTGAGCAGGGAGCCTCTCCCCTGGTTTACACAGTGGGCAGGGACATGAGTCTCCAGCTCTCCCATGGCTGCCCCATCAGTGCTCAGCTCCATGCTCTGTGATGAGACTGCTCTGGGCAGCAGCCTGGGAAGGTTTTGGTGGGCTTGATGAACAGAGTGGGCACAGGCACTGGGTAGGCAGTGCAGCTTCCAGCGAACGAAGGCACAGAGCCAGCTGCTCTGGGGCTGACCCCACAAGCCCTGATAACATGTCAAAGCAAGAGTTCAGTCGGGGAAAAGGAGCAGGAGGCCCTTAGCACATTCCTCTCCCCTCGGCACAGAGTTCCTGTCAGAGCAGATCACCATCACTGAGCGTCTGCACCTCAGCGCTCTCTTCCAAAGACACTGACCTACTTTTTGTGTAGACATGTATCTGGAGCTCCCAGCTAATTGCCTTCTTACTCTAGTTGGGAGCTATTCGATCATCTACTGAATAAAAATCCAGTCTTCTAGTCTGCAATCCTAGGGCCCTTCCTCCCTTCTCTTGTCCATCTCTCCAGCTTCCTCTCCTGGGGTTTTCTTTTCCCACATGCTCTAGCCATTTCCAGACACACCACCCATCCCATGCTTCCATACATGAAGAGGCAGGACAGTTCAGAGATGAGCGCAGCTCTCTGCAGGCAGGCTATCTGTGGTCCTATTCTTCTTCTGTGATGCTATATAACCAACTGACTCAACCAACTCATGCCACAGTTTTCCCATCTTCAAAATGAGTACAATAGTATCTATTTTGTAGGATTATTATGACAATTAAGGAAGAAAATACACGTAAAGAGTACTTCTCAAAAGCTCCTGGATGGGACTACTTGCAGCCAGAGTTAGGGGACCTCTGATGTCAGACTGTAACCTCCAAGAGTGGAGAAGTCATCTTATTGTGTGTGCTTTGAGGCATCAGTGCTTAGATAATATAATATCTGGCACAAAGTTGGCATTCTGGAAATAAATGTAGATTTTGAATGAATGGATGATTCTATTTATTGGGATGATTAAAAGGTCAACAATCCTTTCCCCAAAGCCAGACATCCAAACCCAATTTCTGTCCCAAACTGGAGCCTGGTTATCAAGAGGTCCTACTGGCTTCTCATTCCACTATGAGATGGTGAGCTGAACTGGGCCCTGTCTGAGTAAATAAAGTCCATATTTAAAACTGGCTCTTGGACTAACTAGGAAGAACAGAGTAAATGATATCCACGCAACACAAAGGTAAGACTTTCAATATGAGACAGATTTTCGGGAAAGTCAGTGTTTGGATGTTTACTCTAGTTTCTTTTCTTACTTGTCTTTCTTTCTTGTTTTGTTTTTTTTTTCAATCAGGTTTCCAAATTTCAGGGCCCATGCCAGCTTCAGATTCGAAATGGACAAATGCACTTTCTGAATCCTCACACCTAATTCCAGATGGAAACACTGGGAAGTGATTCTGACCAACTCCACTGCTGGAACAGAAGTTATTCTTAGCACAATGGTGTGGGTGGCAAGCCAGGTTTTTTTTCTTATGTGATTGATGTTCAATTAGGCTGCTGAAAACTAGGACAGTATTTCTATGTATGGGGGATAAAGTTGGAGGGGGGCATGACCCAGCATCTTAGTATCATGTAGCATTTTGCTTTTTCTCTTGTGGCATGCTGCCCAAGAGGGCCCTCATCTGAGGAGCTATTAGTATATGGAGTATAATGGAATTCAATGAAGAGGATCAGGTGCCAGCTTTGCATTAGTCAAAATCGATGGGGGGCAGGGGTGAAAAAAGCAAGCTATCCAATGTTCTTTGATGGTAACCCAAAAGGGACAAAACCCTTCAAAGCCCATGACAATAAAGGACACATTTCTCTAGCTTGCACTCTGCCTCCTGTCGAGCCCAGGGTAGCTAGGCTGGATTAAAATGCACACAGTGACCCAGAGTGAAGACAGATAATGTGACAAGAAACAATGCCAGCAAAGTTGAGAAAAAAAAGCGGGACCAAACATTTCTCAAATGCTCACTCTGCGCTAAGCTCTTCCAGATTACATCTCATTTAATCTTTACAAGGTAGAGTATTGTCATTTCCTGTTGATAGATGACAGAACTGAGGCACAAAGAAGTTAAATAACCACTTCAGTTAGTAAGTAGCTGAACTGGGTTGTGAACTCTGATCCCAGCCTCCGGAGTCTGTGTCCTTCCCACTGCGACATGTTCTGGGCTGGAGAGCTCTGACTCAGCTCCCTCAGGAAGGCCACCCTGGGCTGCCAAATAAGGACAGGGGACTGCACCTCCGGGGCAGTGCGTGAGGAGGCAGCAGCTGGAGGTGACCCCCTCACCAGGTGTTCTGAGGTCAACCTGTCTCTTGGCCTGGCTCGGCTGGAAATGAGCTCCTGATCCAAGCAGCAATAGTCTTCTCAGGCAGTGGCATTGGATAGTGCTTTGGCCTGGCCATGGAGAGCAGCAGGTCACACTTGCCTGGGCCAGGGGACCCTAGAGTGGGAGGAAAGGCTCCAGCGACTATGGAGGAAACTATGAGCAGATCCCACCAAGCTGGGAGCAGGACAGGCCCCTTTTCAACATAGAGAGGTATGAGAGAGAGCTAATGTGACAATGGTCCAGCTTCATGCTAATTGCACTTAGATAAGCTATGGTTGTTGGTCGCTGGGGTCCCCCACTGCCCGCACCCAAATCCATCAGCATTAGCCAAGTGAGCACTAAAATCTCATTCTAAGGAAAAGAAGAACCAGGTACCTACCACCAGCTTGACTCCAGTGACGAACTATGTTGAAAGTGACGTTGAGTGGATGGCTTAGTGGCCAACTAGGGATAACAGAGTTCTAGCCCTATCTTTTCGTGAGGAGCTGAGTTACTTCTATCCTCAATCTCAGTTGCCTCATGTGTGAAATAGTGATAAAATTAACCCTTCCTTCCATTGGACTCAAAAAGTGCTTTGCCAAGGCCCACGCCCTCCTTTTATCATTTCCACAGCCCACTCCTCCCCCATCTTCTGTGCTCTGATTCTAATAGCCAGCCACAGTGCTCAGAGGCCTGTCTTTGGGGTACTGGAGCCCCTTCACCCATGCATGCAGAAAGGGATATGTGTCTAAGCATTTACTCCCTGCTGGTGGCCTGTGGCCAACGATGAACTATGGGTATGAAGGCCCAGCTCACTTGTCTTGCACTGGGACAAACTCTGAGGTGGAATTGAAGCTCCAAGACTCCCCGCAAGATGAAGCTGGGACTTTGCCTGAAATCACACGTTCTCACTGCTCCTGTCCTCCTGCTTCGCCTCTCCCACAGTGGTTTGTCCCAGGAGCACTTTAATAAACCACGAATCCTTAGATTCTGCTTCTGGGAACCCAACCTAAGACGCCACTTCACTGGGTTATAAGTGAAGATTAAAAAATGTGATTCTTGTAAAGTGCTTAGCTCAATGCCTGGCACACAGGCAGTAATCAATGAATGGTAGCTATTATTTATTTTTAGATGGAGCCAGATGAAATTGTCAGTAATGACAATTTTTGATTCAAAAATGGTAATTTTATATGGATCCGCTTAATGATATTTTATGGTCCAATCTCCTAACATTCCCCCACCAGTTACGATAAAAATGTTTTTTTCTAATGAAGCCCATAGCCTGTCCTGGTGGCTTGTCAACTCAGTGTCTTTTCTCCCTGTTTTGTCTTTTCTAAAATAGTGCCTGCCTCAAATGTTCCCCCGGTTGCTGGCGTTTGGATTTTGCTGGGCTGGGGCTGGGCACAGAAGCACTTGTTATTTAACCAGAAAGCCATGTGAACTGGGGCCCCACCTAAAACAGGAGAAAGGGCAGGGGTGTGTGTGGGAGAGATCAATCACTATTTGTCAGGTGGAAAAGGACCAGGTCATAAAGAGGAGAAATATTTTCAACTTCCCCCAAGGACAATATTTTGTACATACGTTTTTTTGTTTTATTTTCCTCAAAAGATGACTTTGGTGGCCTCTTCAAGCAGGCTGCTGTGAACCAACTCTTTGAAGGGCCATGTGTTTCTACGGCACATTTTAGCTTCAAACACTGAACAAATTAATACTGTGTTTGTGTCAGCATGGCACTCCTGGCTGACAGAGACATAAGTGCATGGAAAATTGTTGTTTATATTTCCTCTAGCTATCACTGCTCCAACCTCATGACAGAGGGGAAAGTTTATGGTACAAACAATTCATCTGCTATCTCGCTGAAAACACAGCATCCCTTCCACTCCCATCAAATGGGCACCCTGTGGAGGGTGAGAGTCCTGGGGAGTAATGGCTGCAAACACAGAGGAAACCAAGGGTCCCAGCAGAGACATGCTGGTGGCAGATAAGTGAAAGGGAGAAAATAAATCTGAAAATATGGGGGCAGGAGGCACCAAATGACCTGTGTAAATGGCAAGTTCCAGCCCTAGGTAACCAGGGATCTATTGAGCTTGGAGAGAAGGTCTTGGTCAGGTCGCCATGCAGCGGGGACCCTGGGCGGATAGCAGTACTTGTCCTGGGGCAGAGCATAGGGGCTGCCCACTGTTTGGGAGCCTTGGAGGCCCTGTGACCTCAGTTTGGAGCCCGTCAAGTGTGCACCAGTACATAGTATACTTAATACCTGGTACAATTTATATCTTATTTGCTTGTTTATTGTCCACCCCTGTCCCTCCCCTCAGATCGACACCCATGCATGCATTCGAATACAAGCTCCATGAGAGCAGGGCTTTTTCTTTTTTCTTTTTTCTTTTTTTCTGATGCATCCCTAAAGCCTAGGACAACACCTGGCACATAATAGGTACTCAGTACATATTTGTTAATTGAATGAATGAAATATAATTGCCTATGTGGTCAATATGCAAAAATGCCTGCAGGGGCAAATAATGATATTGAAGCATGAGATAAAATTTGGTTTTGCTCGTTATTGTTTACTTACAAAGGCAGGAAAAAGTAAAACCAAGTTTAGATGATTTGCAACAATAAGGAGCGAAACAAGGAACAGTTTCTGCTTTTCCGGAAAATGCCATTAATGAGAACATCCCTACGTAGATGTTTTGTCAATAGAGCACAGAGTATTTAGATGTTTCCAGATAGTCATATGTTTAGCATTAGGTAGCACCAAGCTGTGAGCTTTCTCAGACAAAAGCAAATATTTGGTGGAAGAGCCAAATGTCCCAACTTCTCAGACAAGGGTTTCCAGGAGGTGCATGAGAGCAGAAGTGCCTGGTGAGTCACCTGAAAGTCACATTTGGGGAAGAAGCTTGTCACTTTCATTCTGGTTCAGACAAGACCCGAAATCCTCACAGTGAAGCCATGGTCTGGGGTGGGGATTTCTCCCAGTGAGTAGGCGAGCATGGCCAGAGCTGTCAGATGATCCCATTGATGTCTCTTTGGCAGGAGAAGAGCCACGCCCGAAGTCACAGAGGGCCCACAGATGTCACGCTGGCACTCTGCCATGGAATCACAGCCTGTGTCTCTCACTGTCATGGTCGGCCCCACATAGAACCCTTCAAACCATCAGGCCAGACAGTGGCAGGGTCTGAGGCTTGTGGAAAGTATTCTTGGCCCGATTCCTCTAATTGAGAGCAGAGCACACAGGCTTTTCAGCATTTCATTGTATATTCTGACACCACAGTGCCAGCCAGATGGAGGTGTTTGGGCCCAGATAAACCCAGGGTTATGGAGAAATGAAGGGAGAAGGTGAGTTTTGGTCTTCTGGGCTCTTGTCTCTATCTAGGCTACTATATTCACAGAAAGCTGGGACTGCGGAGGAGTCAGGGCTGCTATTCCTTATGGCTTAGGGCTGGAGTAGACCTCACTCATGACAAGGGTGCAAGAGTGGGTGAGGTGGGCCTGCCAAGGTGGGGAAAGCCAGGGGAAAACCCAAAAAGGTGGTTACTTCCAGCAGGTGTGCAGGGTGGGGGATGGGGGTGGGACCCACTGTGTGAGCGGCTAGAAATGCGCTGTAGCCACTAACCACGTTGGCAACTGCGTCCTTGAAACGTGACAAGACCTGAGATGTGCTCTACGTGTAAAATATACACTGAATTCTGAAGAACTCGTATGAACAGAAAACAAGGCATGTAAAGTATCTTGTTAATTTTTATATAGATTATGTGTTGAAATGAGAATATTTTGGATATATTGCGTGAAATGAAGTATATTAAAATGAACGTCATCTGTTTCTTTTTTAATGTTGCTACTAGAAAAATAGAAGGCAGCAGGAAAAGAGGAAGAACAAATATGAAATGGACTGACTCCATAAAAGAAGCTTTGGGCATGAGTCCACAGGAGCTGAACCGGGCTGTTAAGGATAGGACAACTCACTCAGAGTCAGAGCTGACTCAACGGCACATAACACGCTAGAAAATTTAAAATTACAGATGCAGGGCCGGCCGAGTGGCGCAGTGGTTAAGTGCTGGCTTGGGAGGCCAGCAGCCCCCGTTCGGGTCCCACATGTGCGGGTCAGTGACACCGCCCTCTACAAAAAAAAAAAAAAAAAAAAAAATTAAAATTACAGATGCAGCTTACTTAGCTCATGGGATATTTCTATTGGACAGCACTGGCTTAGAGCTTTGTAATTCTAAGTGCCATCACCAGAGCAGTGGCAGCATCACCTGTAGCATAATTGTAGCCGTGCAGATTCTCAAGCACCACTCCAGACCTACCAAAATAGCATCTGCATTTTTACAAGACCCCCAGGTGGTTCATTTGCACATTAAACTTGAGAAGCCCTGGCTGAGGTCATCACTAGGACTCCTGGGTTCACTGTGGGTGGCCAGACCAGTTTTGAGGTCTATGGCAGAACAGACCAGGAGGAGAGAGAGAGACCTCTGGCTTGTGCAGTGTTATAGCACTAGTTTGGAAGTCACGGGATCTGAGTTCTATTCCTGACTCTGCCTTGAAATTGCTATGTGACCTTGGTTGAGTCACTGCCCCTCTCTGGGTCCATTTCCTTATTCTGCCAATGAAGAAACTGGGCTAAAGATCTTTGAAGCTCCCGCAAGAGCTTTCCCTTGTACCATCTGGTATGGCTAGAAACTGCTCCTTTTACAAAGAAAGATTCCTTGACAAATCCTACAGAGGGTTTTGTTTCCACCTTGGCTTTTGTATCAAAATGGCCATTGCAATTCAGAATGGTCACATACTGTGGAGAACCAATACATATGTTCTAGTACATCTGCTTTTTGGTCCTGAGAACTTTATAAGCACGCCTGAGAGATATTGTGGGTTCGGTTCCAGACCACTGCAATGAAGCAAGCATGGCAATATAGCAAGTTGTAATCTTTTAGCTGGTGGAGGGTCTTGCCTTCAATTTGTTAAAAACCCCAACATCTATTGGGTGCAATAAAATGAAGCACAATTAAACGAGGTATGCCTGAATTTTAATTAACTATTATTTTTGTTACACTATGTTGACCATTTATTATGTGCTGGGGCTGAGGCTAACTGCTTTTGTTATCTCTTTTATCACTTGAAAGGACCCTAAGAGGTAGGGCTCAATATAACTTTAAACACACACACACACACACACACACACACACACACACACACAGAGCAATTAAAGAACAGAAAAGTTAATTAAGTTACCCAAGATCATATGGTTGGTAAGTGATCAAGTCTGGATTTCATTTCAGGTAAACGGAATTCTTTATTCTTAACCAGAATAATAAATTCCCTCTGGGCTGTTCATAAACTCCCTACACAAGTGTTCAGTCCCCAATCTGCCAGTGATGCCTATTCTCAATTCGCTACATTTGCTTTTGGTTTCTGGGCTCCAAAATTTTCTTTGACACTGCTGACATCAACACCTCAGAGGACATCACCCTTGGTAGCCTCCTAGTCCATAACTGTAGACACAGCAGCCAGGAGACCATAGTCTCGCTCCATCCAGGGAGCAAGCACTCAAAACAGGTGTGCTGACTGCTGACTTGGAGCCCTCCAGACTTCAGCCATGTCATGACTGGTGAGGCGAGGGGTGGCATCGACGGGCAGCCTAAGACTGTCAGGTGGCCCAAAGAGGAATGAAAAAAGGAAAGTACCAAAATAGATCTAAGTGAATCACATCAATGCACATGGCCAAACTCGGTTCTTTCTGCAACATGTGTTTGATTTGCAAATGATGGTCAATATCGTGCATCTGGCAACCATGACAAGCTATTTCGACTCAGCACCCACGTGATAGAAGTCCCATGGCAAAGACACTCCATCCAGTTGCTACACTGACAGCGATACCCAGTGCACACACTCTGGCAAGGCTGGTTTCAGTGGACGAAGCAGGCTGAATAATGTGCTCCCAAGGAAATAATCTGCAAGGGTTAATACTAAAATAAGCCCTTTTCTTTTTAAGGTCCCTCTCTTCTCTCAAAACAACATTTTTTTTTTCTGTAAAAATAACTACTCCTACGGTAATTATAGCAATGCCACCAAAGCCAGGATATCAAAAGGCAATTTCAGTTGACTGAATGTGAATTCAGTCTGGGGAGGGGAGGTCTTGTCCTGCCTGGCCGATGCCTCCTACCCAGCTAGGCTGCCCCATTCTTGTGCCAGCCCTCCAGCCATTAGTGTTGTCACAGCCTTTGCCCTGACCCCAAGGTGGTGGAACGTCCCCTGTTCCACCACCTTGCATCCTTCTTCCCAAACTTTTCCTCCCATTCCAGGTTCCCGGCTTCTTGCCTCATCTCCTGATGATGTACTCATCCCTTGGAACTGACACATCATTTTGACTTTGGCTTGTCAACCTCCCTGACTATAATCTGTATTGTTTTTGTAGACTATCCCTCTCTGGTTGCTCCAGGAACCAGGCTGGCTCAGCCTGGCCTCCTCAACTCTGTCTCAGCATCATCACATGACCTGTGTCAGAGCAAGTTAGCCCTGACCAAGAAGGCCAAGAATGGGCCACTGAGAGTGGCCACGTCAGGATTCTCCTTTATCATAGGTTCCCAAAGCCCCTGGGAGCTCCTTGCAGAGACATGCAAGGCTCTCCCCCTGTTGAGTGACTTACAGCCATGGAATGTCCTTCCAGGCTTCCTCCCCGAATCTTCCTGGGTTTTCACAGCTACAGTAACCATACGATTATTCATCCAAATTGGGATCTTCTGGCAGTGGAAGGGAGTGCTCTTAATAATGATGCCTAGACAAAAGGCATAAACTGAGACTGTCTCAGGCTAACTGTGGTATATGGCACCCTTACTCAGGGCCCAACTTTCTTCTCAGGGGCAAAGCTTGGTAATACCACATCCTGGTGTTGTGTAATAGATCCCAAGTACTTCTCTGCTCTGCGTCACCCAGACGTGTCCACAAAAGCACCTGAGCAGCAGAGGAGAGCTGTGTGCATACCCCTGAGGGAGAGGTACCCCAGTGTGAAGGGGCTACCGAGAGCCCCTTGAGAGTAGAACTTTTCTTTGAAGTCTCAAAGGGCATATGAATTTTGTTATTCTACCTCATATATTCTTGTTTTTATAAAACTACGTATACATTTTTTTCTCAAAATTTAAAGTGAAATTGATGCCTAGGAAGATGCTTGCTGTAGGTGTACCTGGTGGTTTTCTGTACCTCCTGGTTCTCCAGTGTCATTGGCGAAACCTGACATTACAATAGGCTCTCACCAGTGGACAGAAATACACTCACACTCACCATGTCCAAGGTGTTGGCTGGAATGAATAAGAAGTGCTTGCCTCAGAGTTTGACTTGCCCCTGTGCTGTGTCTTCTGTTCCTCTATGTACAGCAGATAGAAGGCCAATAAACGCCATGCAAGAGTTTTAGGGGGCTTCGTGGTCATGCAACTCAAGGTCCTAGCTGGGATTCTGTACCCCATAATTATGCAGAGATTCCTGAGCTTGACAAGAGGCCAACTCTGCAGGAGGCCCTCCCCAGACGGGAGGTGTTTGTGTGGGCCCCATCCCCCTTTTCATCCCACTCCATGGTTTCTGAAGAAATCAGAGGGCAGTTTCACTAGCAGGCACACCTGGAGGGCTGGAGTCTGCAGCAGCTTCCTCTGGGGGGAGGATGGGAGGCAGGCTGGGGTACAGAGGCTCTAGGTTGAATCTCTAGACTCTGCTAAGCATGACCTCCTCAGCAAGTCCTGACGGAACCCTGCAGATGGGGCAAAGCACTCATCCCACAGTCTCCCTGTGCTTCCACCCTACCCAGCAATGTCCTACACCATTCAAACATGCACCGCGCGCGTGCGCTCACACACACACACACACACACACACACGTGCACGCATGCGTGCACGCACAGGCTGGTCCCAGAATACCAAGGCACTCTTCCCTTTTCTCTGGAACCTGCTGCCATTTGCTCTGTCAGAGGCTTTAATACATCTTGTGTTGAATTCCTCCCCTCCTCCACCTCCTTCCTTCCTGCAGACTTACCATTTCCCTGGAGATGAAAGGATAATTTGAAAATTAACTTCTTATTTCAGCCTTTCTCCATAGCTCCAGGGAATATTCTCAGATCAAAACACACTGGGCCTGGAAGGTAATGATTAGGAGGGGGCCCAATGGGGACTCGGGGTTGCTGGTAATACTCTCTACCTTGACCTAGGTGCTGGTTACATGGGTGTGTTCACTTTCAGATGATTCATTCAGCTGGATAATGTATGCTTTTGTATATGGATAATGTATGCTTTTCTCTGAATGCGTGTAATACTTTGATACAAATTTAAATCTGAAAATGAGCACAGGACCTGGTTGTAGCTGAGAGAAACCTGCTGTAACCTGGAGACCTGCTATCTGGATGAGGAATCTTTCTAGTGCTTTTCCAGTTCTCACGTGTTAGTGCAGCTGAGAGCGACTGTAGGCTACGGGGCTGCCAAAGGTTCAAAGACGATGGACTAAAAGGCCCGCACAGTCTCCCTGCTTCCAGGGAGGGAGTTGTATTGAGAACAGGTTAGTCTTGGGTCTCACGCTGCCCCTCCTGAGGATCTGGGCAGACTCACATTCCTGAAGGAGTTCTGAGAGAGGAGGTGAAGTGGTTACAAGCTGAGCATCTCAGGTCAGACAGACATACCTGTGTTCAAACCCTGGCTCTGCCACTTCCTAGCCAAGTGGCCTTGGGAAAGTTATATAAAATTTCTAATCTTCAGATTCCCCATCTGTAAAATGGGGCTAATAATAGTGCCTGCCCCATACAGTTGCTGTGGGAATTACCTGTACTGCATATAAAGGGTTTAGCCCAGAGCCTGGCAAAAATGTAAGTACTTATTAAAGACTAAATGTCATAATCGAGTGCAACCCCTCATTTTCGATGAGAAACCCAGGGAAGGGAGTATATTTTCGAAGGTCACGGAGGTAGGATGTGACAATGACATGGAGCTGCTTTTCCCCTCACACTGGCCCTGGACAGGACCATGCTGCCATGCTTGACTCAGACAGGCAGAGTGGGCCTCCATTATCTGACACGCACCTTTCAGAGAGGGGACTATAATGAGTGCAGTTTTGCTGTTTGGCCAGTCCCCAGGTTGGGGAGAGCTGGGGGAGAGCATCCTGACGAGAGTGCCTCGCTGTGAGCCACTGCCTGAAACCAAGCAGCATGGAAGCTGAGGGGGAAAGAGAGACTCTCACCCAGTAAACACGTAGTGCCTGTTTCGTGGCCAGGCCAGGTGCTTCTGGGGACAACATGGGGAACAAGAAGTATCCTGCCTTCCTAGAGCTCACAATCTGGGAGGGAGTGGGTGGGTAGAGGGATTTCCAACCACAGTGATGACAAGAGATCAGTTATTCAAAGGATAAGTGAGGGAAATTATCACAGGGGACCTAAGAGAAATGAAGGGAGAGGAGGAGAACCTGCAGGAAGGTGCAGGGATGAGGCAGGGCGTGGGCGTGGGGAAATGGAGAATAAAGGGGCCGGGGTTGTTAGAGAACAGGAAGCCAGGGAGAGTGTGCAAAATCCCCTGAGCCATGCTGGGAAGCCTGGACTTTATCCTACAGGAGGTTAAAAGCCTCTGCAGGGTTTGAAGTTGGGAAGTGACATGATGAGATTTGCTTTTTAGAAATCCGCGAGCCCTGAGAGTCAGCCCAGTTCCAAATGCCATGAGCGGGAGGACTCCTGCTGCCTCTCACAGTTCTCAGGCCCAGAACAGCTGGGGCCCTTAGCGACGGGTGCATCTTCATTTGACAGAATGGGAGGCCGAGGACTGGAGAGGGAGGTGACTTACCCAAAGTCAGTTGCCACTTAGAGGCAGAGCTATGTCTGGTTCCCAGCTCTCCAGGCACAGTCCCTGCTGTACTTGCAGCCATCCCCCTGCCTTGCTTGGCTGTCTCACAAGTTTATGTGAAAGTCTTTCAACTCCAAATGGATCGATAGGCTCTTAATGGGCAGGAACATGCCTTATGTCTAGAGGCACTAAATACATCTCTGCAGAATGAAGGAATTTAAGTGCATGACCTTTTATGGGGACCGTGGATCTGCAGCCCTTCCCTCACAGTATCTTGGAGCCTGCAGAGTTTGATGCCACAGCCTGGCCACACCTGCAGATCTGCTCAAGCGGAGACTGGGAAGGAATGTAGCCACAGGGCCAGAATTCAGCAGGCCTGCTGGAAGCCTGCTTCCCCCCACCCTTACTGCTGGACTCTGGAAATTCCCAAGGCTTCTTCCTCAACTGGTCCATTCTCACTGACGGATGATATCATGGGCCTTTGAAATGAGAGGAAAACTCCCGCTAGGCTGGAAATTAAGGTGATTTAAAGGCAGATGGCAGAGCTTCTGAATGGACAAGTCATCAAAACACAGCAAGCTGAGAGGTCAGCTGGGCCTTCTGGCATGAAGGTGTTGGGGTTGTTGTGGAGGCAGGGCCCTGGGGAACTTCAAGGCTGGGGCCTCCTCTGAGGGTCAGGACAGGGGTCAGCATTTGGGCCTTGCTCCCGTCCCACCCCAACCCCATATTAATCACAGGTAGAATCGGTGGCTTTTCCTAAGAGAAGGAGTTCCAGGTCCTAGCCCTGCCTGAACCTGTGCTCTTATGGAGCAAAGGACTTAGAAGGGGAAATTAAGACTCATTAACTCTTGCAATGTGCCAGGCACTGTGCTGGGGACTATGGGTTATAATGATGTAACCATTGGAAATGTTACCTCCTTAGGCCATAGGTATGAAATCAACCTTGTAACATGGTAGGCAGGGCAGGGGGGAGGGTGGCCTCTCCCCTTGAAGGGAAGGGGTGCTCTTATATTCAATCACCCTGGAAGGTGCAGAAAATGCAATGAGCCTCCTCAGGACTGGAGGAAGGGACGTGTATTCCTCACCCTGGTGGCCATGGGACCTGCAGTGTGGAGAGGTCATGGGCAGTCTGGGGGTTGGTAATCTGCCCTTGGCTACTTAGAAGCCATCCGAGAACCAGGCAGCACCTTGTTGCCACCATTTATCATGGTGGAAGCAACAGCAGCTCAAAGCTCAACAAGTTTTGGTGATAATGAGCATTAGGCAATACTCCAGGGGCATCTCTGAATGCTTGCCCCTCTTCTGAGAAATGAGAGCAACCAAGACAGACCCTTAGGTTGGGGTGAGTCTCTAGGGCCTCAGAGATAGACAGTGGTGGTGACAACTGCATAAGCCATGCGGTGACTTCACACAGGGCATTCATAACCCAGCTGTGGTGTAGGGACAAGAGGGATACCATGAAACGGAAGAGACCCTGGGACTCTCTCTGGAGCACATGTGAGCCAAAGTCCTGGGAAAAGCCTCAGAAATGATGGGCAGACATGGCGACAATGGCAAATGTCCAGTAGGTAGACCTAGGCCGTAACAGTTGGCATGGAAAGGAAGTATAAATCTATTTTGAAATGAGTTCAGGGTCATACAGATTATGTAGTACCTCACTTTTCCATCACAATTACCCTTCAAGAGAACTAGGACTAGTTATTATCCCCACTTTATAGATGAAGAAACATATTCAGAGATGCTATGTCAGTGATTTCCGGTTTTTAGAGTTCAAAAATGAACAAAATACAAAAAAATCAGGGGAGCATATATGGGTTGCTAACATTTATTTAATTTTCCTAAGTAAGGAAATTAAAAAAAAAACACAAAAATTACTGCATCTATATTCATTACGGCTTCTTGGTAGAAGAAAGGATATTTTAATGTCAAAAATATAGCAGATAACCTATTCAAAATAAAGGCTGGTCTTTTAAACTTGTGTTGTTGAAGGCCCAATTGACTCTCCTTACTTTTCTCACCTCCCGGGGAACTCTGAGATGTGGCCCTGCACTTGTGCTGGTTTGTGGAGTAGAGGTTAGGGCTTGGGGGCTGAGTGACTCACCCAGCCAGAAAGAGGCAGATTCAGCTCACCCCAGACCTGATTCAAAGCCCGGACTTTCCAGATGCCCCACACAGCCGTTCTCCACTGTGGCCAGGGCAGAGGAGACCGAGAGAGCCACCCAGATGTTCTCCAGGGCGGTCCAGGGAGTGTCAGTGCCGGGTCTGACGGTCCTGCCCGCAGGCCTCTTGGATGGGCTCAGCCATCTGGCTGAGAAATAGACCAGTAACACCAACACAGAGGACTTGGCAGAGCTCTCAGCACCATACGTTTTTCTCTGCACCAAATTACAGCCCATAAAAATTTAGTCCTTGCTGGGACATAAGCAGTAAAAGAGGAAAACGATCTAACTCACCCTTTTTTCTTTCAGGAAAACATATCACTGAGCCTGCACTCCCAAGCTGCTGCCCTGAAGCTTCCTGCTCCCAGACACCCTGCTTGGAGCAACCACAAAACCATTCTCTCCCCCTGCTGCCCCCATTCAACAGGCTTAGAAGCATCCCAGAACCAGGCCACTGATAGTTTCCCAAACTCCAGGGCATTCTTGCTTCCTCAGAGAATCACAAAATAGTAGCACTACAAGGAACTTAAAGGATCATGGAATCCAACCTCCCCATTTTATACGTAAGAGGCAAAGCAGCCACCAATGCCCAGCTCTTCCAACTTCTAGCCAGAGTCACGGTGGCATAGTTGACAATCCACAGATAAACACAGGTTTGAGTTGGTCTCTCTCATCCTAGCTGTGTGACCTTGAGAAAACTTTACTTCTCTGAACCTCAGTGTTTTCATCTGAAAAATGGACAAACTGAAATACCAGCCTCCCGGGGTTCTCTTAGGAGTTGATTAGAGCATTTGTATATAGAGCACTTCACACCATGCTGGGCACCTTGTCCATACAGTGTTCAGGACATAGTTCCTTCTGGGCAGCTTTCTAACATCTCTAAGGTTCAGTATTCCTGTCTGTTAAGTGGGGATAGTAATTGAAGTATAGTAGATAAGGCACATATGTAAAAAGTTAAGTGCAGTGCTTAGCACACTGCAAGCACATGGAAGCAATTATTATAAGCATATTATCATTATCAGCCCCTTCTCTCTCTCTTCCGGTCTTCCCTCTCAAGTCTCTTACTCCTCAGTGTACATACATGAAAGCTGGAACATGCAGAGTGTACTATGGGTGAGTACGTTGCAAGGTAGGTACAGGGCTGTCAAGGGGAGTGGGCCATTGGGCCCATCACTCCACCTGAGGCTCTGGTGGTGGTCAGCAGCCCTGGATCCCTGCAGGGTGAAGTCCACTCCATGTCTTGCCCCGCCTTGAGGTGCTTGACCAACACAAGCTTTCTCAACAATCTGGACATCTAGCTAATTCCCTCCTCATATATTCCATGGGGCAGAAGTGTCCTAAATCCTGCGTGAAACCACCCTGCAGCCTCCTGAGGCTGTCAGCCACCTGACACATTCCATTCCCACAGGAATCCCATTTGGATGTGCAGATTCCCCAGGTAGCTTCCTGACCACCTGGCTGGAGGAAATGTTCACTAGGCTTTGACGAGAGGCCCTGGGCACTAGACATGTACTGCACAAAGGGGAATTCCTGGACCTCAAAGGCTCACCTGCCAGAGGCTGACCAGGTCCTCTCAGAGCCACAGACCATTGGCCCAAAGGACCAACGGGCTCTGCCCCAAGGGAACAACTGTTGCTACACCTCATCAGACTGGTCTCCTGTTCAGGAGGATTTAGGCAGGCCAGAGGGCCATTAGCTACAAATAAGCAGGTCAATAATCTTCCAAAGACAGTCAGTCTGCTCCCAATTCAGCCAGCCATTTCACATGGAGTGATGAAACTATACTAGACTTTGAGAAAGAGACACTTGGGTTCAAATGCCATTAGTCTGCCACTAATGGACTTTGAGTGTTTCCTCACCACCTTAAACCTCCATTTCTTCATCTGTAAAATGAGGACAATCAACCTTATCTTTTATAAATGCTGTGAGAATTCAATGGGAGCTTGATGATGCTTAGTTCAGTGCCCGGCATAGTGTTATTATTTAACGATGACTCAATTAGGGCAAAGCATAAGAAAAAGGACAGCCAGGCTAGGGACATCTCTGACAGACTCTCATTGCAACATATGACATCATCTCCTGAAACTAGATCGTTTGTATTCAAACCCTGGCTTTGACTGTCTTTAGCAAGTTAGTTAACCTGCGTGTGCCTCAGTTTCTCTATTCATAAATGGGGATAATGATAATGCCTACCTTAAATAGGCTTATGGTGATTAAATTATGTTCTTAATGTAAAACGCTTAGAACAGTTCCTGGCAGATAGGAAGTGCTCGATGGGGGTTGGCTATTAATAACAGAACCAAATGCTTTATCAGCAGCCTAAAATAAACTTCTCAAGCTTCAGGAAGCCCAATATCGTTCTGCCGGTCTGAAAAGACAGGTGGCTGAAGGCATGGGACCCACAGACCTTTCTCCTGCACGAGTTCAATCCTAACAGAGGAGCCATGCTTTATGATAATAATAACCATTCCTAGAATGCCTGCCACGCGCCAGTTACTTCATGGACTTTATCTTCAGTCCTCACAATAACCCTCTGAAATTGGCATTATTACCCCCATTTTACAGATAAGGAAACTGATGTTCAGAGAGGTAAAGTGACTTGCTCAAGGAAGCAAGGTGGGCGGGTCAAAGGCGGAGTTCAAATGCAAGTCTGTCTGACTCCTTAACCACGGCAGCCTTGCTTCCCGAAACAGAATGGAGTTCTGTGTCCCTTTTGTGTGAGGGAGTGTGTCCACCAGTTCCTTAGCACTTGTTCGACTCCAACGGCCTGGCTGAGGTGGTTGATATTTAAAAACTGGAGGCTAGGGGGGAAAAAACCCTAAAAACAATAAATGGTGATTCAGACTGAGTCTTTACTCAGGCAGTTACGGGAAACTGGCGGGAAGCAACAGCCTTAGTCACTTAGGAATGGCCAAGCCCCTGACTCATGGGCAGCAGGTCACGCTGCTCAGGACAGAAGCCAGCACTGCTTTCACTGCCAAAAAGGCAGGAAAAAGCTCTGGTGAAAGGGGGCAGGAGATGAAAAGAATGATGAACTGGGGTGAGAGCCACTTCTATAAGTGAGGTGCCAGGCTTGCCCTGGTCTCTGGAACAACATCCAGGCTCCCAAGTCTGACATCCCAGCCCCTATCTGTAGCAGTCCCCACCCTTCTCAAACTGTTTTCTCTCCCTTGTCATTCAAATACCACACACTCCAGCCAAATGGGATTGATCCACCATGCCTAGGATGTACCCTGGTTCCTTTACTGCCTGGAATGTCCTTGTCCATAGCTCAGGTGCCCCCGCACTCCCACCCCTCGCCCTTGGACTGACAAGTATGCCTCTCCTCTACCGGGCCTTCCTTCCTGCCTTCAGCTCTATATTCAGTGCCTCATTCCTCACATATTTATGGAGCACATACTAGGTGTTAAGTTCCATGGTAACTGCTGGAAATATGAAGATGGATTAGACATAGTCCCCACCCTCAGGAAGCTCACATCTACTTTTCCTTTCAGCAAGGATCTGGGCATACACAGCCAACTGGACGACAATCTCCACAAAAGAAGGTTGTGGGAAGCACAAGGCACTTCTTGGGGGGGGCTCTAACCCAACCTAGGAATAGGGGTAGGCTTCCTGGAGGAGGTGATGCTTGAGTTGAATCTCAAAGAGCAGGAATTAGTCAGGAGATGGTGGATTGGGGAAGAACACAGAATAAATACGCCTCCAAACTCTCAAAAGAAAAACTTAGGCAAGTAATATAAGCTTATTTTGTGAAAAAAAGGGGGAACCATGAAAAAAAAACACCAGAGAAGAAAATAATAGCCCCCATAAATCCTGTTAAAACTTTGAAGTAATTCCTTCCAGCTCTTTGTCTGCGTATTTCTATGTATATAGACATATACATTAAAAAATAAATAAATAAATAAATAAATAAATAAATAAATAAATAAATAAATAAATAAATAAATAAATGTTAGGGCCAGCAGAGTGGCGCGTTGGTTAAGAGCTGGCTTGGGACACCAGCTACCCCGGTTCAGATTCCGCACATAAGAGCCAGCGACACTGCCCTCTACAGCTAAGATGGTGAACAACAGCTCCACCTGGAGCAGGGGCTGCTGTGAGTCCCCAGGAGGGCATAGCTGCAGCCCCTGCTGCAGTGGGCTGCCATAGGCTACAGTGAGTGGCCGGCAACTAGCGTGAGCTGCCAAGAGCCGCTGTGAGTGACCATCCAGAGGCTGGAGACCGATCTGCCTCACCCGGGAAGAGCGCAATGATGATACCAACATGGGCCTGTGAAGCAACGTCCTCCGCAACTAGACTGAAGAACAAAAAGACAGCAACTTGTCTGTTCCCCTCTCCCAATTCCCCAATAAAAATCTTAAAAAAAAAAAATGTTAACCTGACTGTTTTATAATCTGCTTTTTACATTTAATGATATGAGTATTCTGAAATCTTTCCATGTCAATAAATATAGTCAACATAATACAGAGGTCACAACTTATCTGGCCTGAGAGAGGTTTTGCTTGGCACATGAAGGTGCCAGAAAATTCGGCATTTGAACACCTAGCACTGAGGAATGTGCTACCTAGTTCCCCACGGCCCGCCTCTCCTCCTTGTCTTATACCAAGGAGGCCTGCTTCTCTGTTTACATCGCTTGCCTGGCTGATCCAGCCATTGGCGTTTGAATCCCTGATCCTGAACATTTGAATGGCTATGTAGTATTCCAGAATGTGATGCACCTTGAATTCCCTGCGTCTCTCTTGACACTGCCAACTTCTACCACAGATGGTGACTCACCACGTAGTGCCTTCTTTCCTTATCAGAGGGCTCCTCAGATACAGGCTCCACATCTGCCATTTCTCTCTCCTTCTGCCTCACAGAGCCTCGCACAGCTCCACAGTGACTTGCTCAACAAGTGGTCACTACACGTTTGACAAACGGAAGTTACAGGGTCAGGGTGTGACCGCTCCTAAAACAGGCGAGATGCCCCACTTCATCCCCCCAGACACCTCTCTTGATTCAGATCCTGCAGTGGGCAAAGGGCTCTGGGTAAGTCGGCCTGGGTTCACATCCTGGTTCCAGCACTTAGTGGGTTTGGCAAGTTACTAAATCTCTCTATGCTTCAACTTCCTGTGTGCAAACTGGGAATGCTAATTGTACCTATCTCTCCAGGTTGCTGGGAGGGTTCAGTCCTACACAAAAAGACCTGATAACAGAACCTGACACACAACCACAAATGTTAGCTATTGTTTTTACTCTTATCATCCCTATTATCTTGCCCTCTCTCCAAGTGTGAGTTGTGACTCTCAGCTCCCCTCTGAAGGACTCTCCTCTTTGTCAGCTTGCCCTCCCACTATTCCCGGGGCACAGTGCCTCGCTGTAGAAAGGGATCTCTGGCTGGTCCCCTAACTGACTGTGGGGATGGATTCTCTTCTCCTCAAAGGAGGAGGATACTGGGAGTATGGCCAGCAGTGTCCAGACCTTTGGAAAACCTCGCTGAATTAGACCAGGGACGGACAGGCGTTTTCTGATAGGAAATATTTTAAGGTTTGCAACACTTAACCCATAGTAACAAAGAAGCAGCCATAGATAATGTGTGAATGAATGGTCTCAGGTATGTTCCAATGAAACTTTATTTACAAAAACAGGTAGCAGGACAGATTTGGCCTGTGGGCCCTAGTTTGCTGACCCTTGGGGTAGACCAATCATACTCTCATGCAGTCATGGCTAGTGTGGGTGGGTCTTCTTCTTCTCTCCCCTGTGACCCTGAAGAGCTCCGTTTCAGCCCTGCAGCTCAGAGTCCTCATCTACAATTGAGGAGATTGGAACAGGTCATTTTTAAGAGGCATTTTGTCTCTAAAATGCAATCATTTGATATGTGACATTGGACAAGCTCTGTTCCTTTCTGAGTCGGTCTCCTCTTCTGTAAAATGAAGGGGACGCATTGCGATTGAGCTCTGACCATGTGCCCAGTGGGAGACTTTGGGCTGGGGAAGCCTCGATTGCTCGGAGGAAGTCACAGGAACTCAGGCATCCCAACTACCCCCAGATGCTACCCTTCCCCACCTCACTGCTCTCCTTCCCATTGCTGGGACCCCCTGCAATCTGTCACCTGGGGCTGAGTCAGGGTTCGGCCACACATTGTGATGCAGCAAGGCTGCTCTTGACCAAATGGCTAGCCTAGAAATCCCTCCACAGCCAGACCACCACAATTCATGTTTCATTACACCAAGTACTCAGGGACAGCTCCTCTGTGGAGCGCAAGGTGGAAGGTCAGGCTGGGTGTGGTGTCATCATGGTCTGGGTCAGACTGCTGTGTGCCTAGGAGGCCAGAAGGGACGCCGAATTCCCTGCTCTACAAGGCCAACCTTAGAGCCGCTTTGTGGCTGGCAGCCTCTCTTGATTCTGCCCTTCTGAAGCACTGCCTTCACGCCTGGCATGGTTAATATGGATTCACACACGCACATATGATCACAGGGTACTCTTGTGGACTTTTAGGAAATGTCTTAAAGATCTGAGAAGAGTCATGAAGCTCTTCAGACCCAACCAAACGCTGCTTTTATCCCCATAAAAAAAGGTCAGCTGCTGTGGCCTGACCCACTTGTGGCAGGTCTTAGAAGATGAATCGAGTCACCAGCGGAAAACCACAGCATCCTCATGGCCTGACCACTGAGGGACAGGAATGGGACAGCCTCAGTTCACTGGGAGCTGAGGTGCCAATGGCAATGATACCACCACCACCAGCCTGGGCAATTCCACCCCACAGAGCTCGTGACTTCCATATCTTCCCTGGGGTATGGGGATAACAAAGGCTGTGTCCCAGCACTATTGTACAGCTGGGAAGGCCGGAAACCAGGCTGCAGGAAACTGGTTGCTATGGTTTCCTTGAATGTAATAACATAGAAATTGCTATCTTAACTTTTTTTTTTTTCAGAGAGAGGTAAGGAGGGAAACATTTGTTTCAATATTTACTATAAGTCAGGCATGCATTGACCTAGGTTCTAAATTCTCATAGCAAAAGCCACTATGCTTGGTAGTATTATCTCCGTTTTGTAAATGAAAATATGGAAGCACAGAGAGGCTAAGACACCTGCTCACATACACAGAGCTGGAATGTGGAAGAATCAGTTTTGAACCCAAGAGTGTCGTACTCCATTGCCTGCTTCCTTTCAAATGTACATACTGGGATTCAGGAGATCCAGCAACTCCGATTATTCTTAGCATGAGACCAGGCCCTGGAGCAGGGAGTGGGATAGAGCATCAAGGGAAGAGGAAAGAAGCTAAATCAGAAATTAGAGAACTGAGGAGTGAGGACCCTGCTAGCTTCTGACACACTAGCGCCAGACTCTCAAAGTGAATGGCATCCAAAAACCTGAGAATAAGATCTGCTTTCTCCAACCTCAGTTCCCACATCTGTAAAATGGGTGTAACAATCATACCTGCCTCCTAGAGTTGTTGTGAGAATTAAATTAAATAACGCATGTCAAATGCATGACACAGAGCAAGCATTCAGTAATGTTAGCATTAAGGCTATTGTTACCATTATTAATTATACTACTGTGAAAACAAACTTGTAAATTATGAATTGCTGTGCAAATATCAATTAAGTTAAGGGGGACTTAGGCAACTTTGGGTCTAAATTAATGGAGGGACCCTGGGAATGGCTATGCAGGTGGTATACTCCACCACACACACAATTGCACACAGCAACCTAGGTTTAGTGGGTGACAGGAGGAAATATCCTACCATACATCCTGCAGTGAGAACAGTGGTGCAGGCATTAGTCCCACAGGTATTTACTGAACACCTAGTATGTGCCGTGTCCTGTGCTGGGAGGAATACAGGAATACAGCATGGACTGCTCTCTAGGAGCTCATAGACTGTGAAAGAGACAGAAAAGCCATACCACGGACTGTTCACTTACAGAGTGATGCCTCATATAAGGGGCACGAGCGGTGGGAGTCCACAGAGGGGGAGTCATTCCCTCCCGGGAGTGTATATGTGTGTGTACATGCACGTGTGTATGTGTGTAATAGTGGGCAGGGAAGACTTCTCCGAGAAGGGGGCATTTAAACTTTAAAAGATAAGTAGGAGTTTATCAGGTGAGAAGTGGGAGAGGGCAGACTAGAAGAGAAAAAAGCTGCTGTGTGTGAGGGGTGTGATTCTCCTGTGGGGAATGAGACAGGAGAGTTACCTTTATCTCAGTCTGGAACTCCCAGGCGGACACCCTGCTGAGCTCTTGGCATGGATTCCCTACTTTAATTCCCTCACAAACTCCACAAGGTGGTCCAACTATTCCTCCATTCCTCCAGATGAGGAAACTGAAGCCTGGCAAAATTCTACGTCAGATTCAAACCTGGGCAGGCTGGCTCTTACCCCTCATAGTGGCTGCTCCGTCTTCCTGTGACAGAGAGCATACCTCAGAGAGGCCAGAAGAGAGGCTGTGATGTCTGAAGAAGGACAGTGGGCCTGTGGGTGGAGGCTGAGGGTGGAAAGCCTGATGACCTAGGCAGAGAAGTGAAGAAATACCCAGCAGGCCCGAGCCTCTGGAAAACCTGCTCTCTGGGTGACCTCACTTACAGGTCCATTGAGATTCCTTTCTAGGCTGTCCCCCACCTTTTCTTTAGAAAAGGAAAGCCTGGCTAGGACAACACCCTAAGAACAAACACCTCACTCCAAAGCTGGGAGAAGGGAGCAGGAGAATTCGTTCTCTCTCCCCTGGGGAATTAGACCTCCACAGTTGGTTTCTTGAAACTTTCTATTAAGAAAAATTGCTGATTGGGAGCGGCAGCCATCCCTGCCTGTCAAGCGTGGCCACCAGGCCCCAGGGTTGGCCCCCAGAGAGGCTATCTCCAGGGAAGGAAGATGCACGCATACGCTTCTTCTGAGGGCTTGTCCTCATGTCTGTTTTGTGCAAAAATCACTCCACAGTGGAAATAGAAACAATGTTTGGGGCATGGTGGCCCTCAGGCCAGTCTCGGAAGGGTCCTAGGTAGCTCAGGGAAGAAGTGGCTCAAGGGTTTCTGATCAGAGAAGGTGAGTCTGGACCAGCAGGAGAGAGGGCCAAGGATGAGCTTGATGTTCAGCCAAGAGCTCCTTCCACATCGCAGGCCAGAGGCACTTGGCTGTGAGGCCCGGGTCTGATGACGACCAGAGCTGCTCTCCAACTGCCCCTGAGTTGCTGTTACTTAATTAGCTCTATGGCCATAAAAGGCTGGCTTAGCTCGGAGGAGGTGCCTGGCCCTAAGAAGCAGCAAACTGAAGTGTCATAAAAACACAGTACCACGAAGGGGAAAGGACAGGCAGGGTGGTAAATTCAAATCTTCATGGGTATGTTTTTCTAATGATGCTGGGATCCTGCCCCTGAGCCCTGGTGTGCCCAGGCTTAGCCCGTCATGGAGGGAGGGTAATGGCTCCCAGGAAGAGAAAAGATGCAAACCAAAGGCTTTGGTGCATGTGTTGTTTAATGAAAGCCAAAAGACAATGTACCAAAACATTCAACCCTCCATCCCATGTCTGGGATTTCTTATAAACTGACTATTGTGTCACTCCATGACCCTAGCTTCCCCCAGTTAAGACTCTAGGTGAGAAATGTGTTATAGAATTTAGTGCCAAAGAGCCTGTTCTCACAGAAATTGTGTTATCAAGATGGTGAGAGAAGAGACTGGGAATCAAACTCTTCTGGGTTTGAAGGTTGGCCTGGGCACTTACTAGCTCTGTGACCTTGAGGACATCACTTCACCTCTCTGATATTCGTTGTTAAATGAGGATCATGAGAAGCTCGCCTGAGAGTTGTTAGAAGAATCAAAATTCTGTGAGTAAGGCATTCAGCATCGTGCCTGCCACACAGCAGGTTCTCAACAAACACAGAGACATAGGAATATATATATATAAAACACAATGTAGCGTCTCTCACTGGTCCCGTAAATAGAGATAGTAATATTTACCATCATAGGGCTGCTCTGTGGAAACACCTTCCATGACAACGGTGCTCCCTATATCCTCAGTGTTAGTCGCATTCTCCTTCTCTGCCTTGCCTCTGCTTATGCCTATCTAGGCTCTCGATGGTTCAGAGCCAGATTCAGTGTTTAATTCAGCACTCAGGCTATAGTTATTTCTGACTTCCTCTTTCTATACACCATCTTGAATGCATGTATATAGTTTGTTGCAACCTGCCTCAAATTCCTTTTGGAGAAAGGCCAAGTGCAAATAAACATGAAAACACTCCCAAATCTATATTCTGCAGCACAGAAACTCTTTGCTGATCCTCTGTCTGCCTCTTTCAGAGCTAAATTCTCTTGTTTGGAAGGCATCAAAAGCTGCTGGACTTGGTCTGCATGGTCCCCTGACCCTGACCCTCACGGACTCTGAGACAGAGGGCACTCTGCCTGTCCTTGGGCCTATCCCTGGCCTGAGCTGGTCAGTGCAGGTTGTCAGCTCTGTGTCTCTTAGGCTCCTCCCCCATATTCTCCCTCTGTCACTAGGTCTGTGCTAATTGCCCTCAGCACACCCTTCCTGCCCTCTGTCCCCTGGATCCAGCAAATGGGAAAGAATTCTTGCTGGTAACCATTTGTGGGGCATTTGCCAGGGGCTCTTTGACTCTTAAAGACACCTCCAAAAGGCAGGTCCCATCGTGCCCACTGCATGGGTAGCAAGTTAACACTTGGAGAGGCGAAATAACGTGCTCCATTGAGGTCAGTTGTGACACCCAGGAAAAGAACCCAGGTCGAGGAAAAATGTGCCAGTGGTGCCACTCTAAGTAATACTGCTACCTAAGAGCACCTGCCTCATTGCTGGGGGTCCAGTATAAATTCAGGTTCTGTGCCTTTATGAGAATAAAAAATACTAATAACAAATTACACAACCACACAAATCCCAAATGCTTTTGAGACTCAGGACCTGGCATTGGGCTGCGGACTGTGGTGGAGGCTGCTCAAAGCTCTGCACTTTATTGAGCACTTACTGTGTGCCAAGTGTGTGCTAAGTACCCTCCACTTGGTCATGCAGGGCTGGTCCACTCCTCCATACCCCTGCCCTGCTGCTCCCTCTGCCTTGATCTCATTCCTCCTCTTTTCCACCTCTTTCCTCAAGGTTCAGGCTCAGCTCAAAAATCATCCCTAGGAAGCATGCATTCGTATAATCCTCTTGTGGTACGAATCGTTCTATTGTAATGGCTTATAGTGTGAATGTCTCTCTCTACCGAAGGGTGACCTGTGGACATGGATTGTGCGTTGTGTATCTTTTATTTCCCACAGAGAGTCATACTAAGCACACAGCAGGAGCGCTACAAGATTTGTTTACCTAGATTAGGTGCTGGCACACCGTGGCCCATGGGCCAAATCTAGTCAAAGACGAGATTTTTGTATGGCCCCTGAGCTAAGCATGATTTTTACATTTTTAAAGGGTTGTAAAAACAAAACAAAAACAACAAAAGAACAAGACCATCTGTGGCTTTGCAAAGCTTAGAATATTTACTATCTGGCCCTTTACAGAAAAAGTTTGCCAACCCCTGTTGAAAACTGTTGAAACGAAGTTTTGAGTGGCAGGTGGGCCAGTGGAGCTACTGGACTGAGTGGGGTTCAGTCTGAACCCAGGGAGCTTCTCTGGCTGCAGGAGAAAACAGAGGCCTTAAGAAACAGGGGAGACAGTGAATAAGGCCAGCACGAGGTTGGAGCAGGGATGTTAGAGAGAAGAGATTTCATGGAGTGAGCTGAGTTCAAAGAGTGAGTAGGATTTCCAAAGTCACCATCAGTAAAAGGTAGTCGAAGCTGAAGGACAGGAACAAAAACTAAGTGAAATAAGAGGCCCTGTAAAAAGGAGACGGTACCTAAGAAATCACATCCTTAATTGTGTAAGGGATATGTGTGCACATGCACATATGTGCTAGAGAGTAGTTATTTGTAATTGTCTTAAAGCACGTACAAGTTGTTGGAGAGACAAGAACAAGAGTAAACAGTCTAAAATAAGGCCAACTGCAAGAACTAAAGCAGAGATACATAGCAAACAGCATGAGTTGATCACCACCCTTTTCTATGATTGGCTTAGATGTAGCTTCAAAATGTCAACCCAAGCTCCAGCTCCCTCAGCCTTTTTGGAGGTGAAGCTGGGGATGTAATCTACTTGCCATCTTTAGACTAGATGGAGTCCCTGACTCGGCACAGCAGGGGCTTGGAGGAGAGGGTCCTAGAGGGCTGGCCTAGCCTGGTGGGCTGCACTGGGTTGGGGGTGGGGGCTGGAATGACAGCAGGGCTCCTCCATTAACTGCCATGGAGTTCCAAGGGGGCCGGATGAACCAGATTGTGGCTGGGAAGTGCTTAGGCTAGGCGGGCCAAGAAGACAGGGTGTCATTACTTATCCACACAAAGTGTTTGGCGGTTGTTATTTCTTTATTAATAATTTCCTGTGGGCTCAGAGGTGCCCACAGCCATGGCATCACCTCACTGGCCGCTCCCATCCGCTCTGTGGCCCAGCTGTAGCTTCAAAGGCTGGGCCTTCCTTGAGGTGCGGAGGGACCGGGCAATTAGCACTCGCCTCCTCCCTCCTCTGCCCTGTGAGTCAGAGAGATGCTTGGTCAGCAGCCCCTTTCTGCTGGCCTGGCCCCTGAAGATTACAGACACACTCAGTGCAAAGCTGCAGGAAGCCCGGGATAAGGAGAGCAGCACGGCTGCAGCCTCCATGAAATGCAACAGGGCACACTGTCCCCTCTCCACAGAGCTCCCTGCTCACTGCAAAGGCAGGTGCCTCATTGCATGGGCACTTACAGAGCTCGCACTATATGGAGACCCAGCAGAGATACTGGGGACACCACAGTGGGGAGTAGAGGCCCGTGCCTTCCTCCTGGAGCCTGCAGCGAGTTCAACAAGACCAAGGCTACCCCGTGAGTTCAGGGTTAGGTGAGGAGGTGAGGGGTTGGGACTTGCTGGAGGAGCTGAGGCCTAAGCAGAGACCTAACGGATCAAAGGGAGTTTCTGGAGGTGAGAATGGAGGTGAGGGTGGAGAGTGTTCCAGGTAGAGGAAACCCATGTGCCAGCAGAGGCCAGGCAGAGTGAGTGTGCACATCCAAGGGACTGGGGTTCAGAGAGGCTGGGGCATAGATGGGCAAGGCAAGGAGGGGTCCGAGGCCCTGCTCTATGGGGTCAGGAGCCAGATTGCAGGGGACTTTGTGGCCAGATGAAAGCATTAGGACTTCCTCCTGAGAGCATCAGTGGTCATGTGCAATGAATGGTGTGATTACATTAGCATTTTAGAGAAACTTGAAACCTGGAGGTCAAGTGGGATACCAGGTCTGACCCATGGAGCACCAGCCAGGACAAGGGAGGAAGAAGTCCCACCCACTGTGGGCCATCCTGGGCAAGCTGGGTCCACTATGGGCACCTGGCCTTCAAAAAATATTGAAAGACATGGAATTTACAAAGAGAAAAGGGAACAGGGTAGAGTAGGACCCCTTAACCGAGCTCAAACCACTCAGCCTCTGGCTCAAAGTCCCTGCTTACAAGTACTGAGCTTCATCACAGGCAGGATATCAGCAGAGGAGAGAGAAGACAAAGGCTGTGTGGGCTGCATGGCCCCCAATGCCTGGCACTTCCTGGATGATCTGTACAGTTAGCACTATAGAGAGCACTCTGTGCACCAAGCCTCGTACGTACTTCTTCTATCATCGCATGACTCATGAGACAGGTGCTGTTGTTATCCCGTTTATAGATGTTAACACTGAGGCCCGGAGTGAGAGAAAGTACCTTGCTCAAGGCTGTACAGCAAGTAAGTGATGGAGCCATTTTAAATGAATGAGAGAAGGAAGGAAGAAAGGAATGAGAAAGGTCATCTGGGGTTTAGGAAGAAGAAAGGGAGATGAAATGGAGTTGATGAGACCAAGGGGATGACAGTGAGTGTAGGGGTCTGACATGTCTGGAGCCTATGGAAAATGGGTAGAGGAGCTCACTTGGCAGAAGTCTTGTGCAATTAAATGACCTTTTATTCAGAAAGGCCCAGAACAGCTTCTGACACCAGGGAACAGCTCACTAAATCTTAGCCGCTGGCTACACCCTCTCTTTGCAGCTGGTACATCTGCTAGAGCTATCCACCTCCCTGGTTGCTGTGTGTGGTGGTCACTTGTCTACCCCTCCACTCACCCATCTGTCCATCTGTTCATCCTCCATTTTACTGGCACCCCAAGAGGATGGACAATAAATGAAAACCCAAGGTGTCCTAATTGTCTCCCATAGGCCTGCAACATAAGAGAATCACTGGATAAGAATGAAATGGGACATTCTTCTCATTTACAAGGTTCTGCCTCAACAGAAGCCTATATTAGTGTCCCAGGGGAGAGAGCCAGGGAGCCAGCAATCTCCCCTCTGATGCTACAAGTAGATGTGTTGATGGGAAAGAGCTTGAATTCTGGGCAGCCACAGATTTGGCACCAGGCCAAGATGGCTCAGAGTCCTCTCCTCAAACCAGCTTTGAAACAGGGGTGAGTCAGGGCCTGAATGAGGAAGGGTGGAGAGAAAGCAAAAAAAAAGACCGTCACTGAACTGCAAACACACTTCAAATTACTGGGCTGTAGAGCCCAAGGTTATTTTTGAAGGCAATTGTGGAAATAGCATTTCATATGGCAAATGCAGAACTTATTTCTATGTGATAAAACTGTTCTCTTCTATACATTCCACAACATTTGCCTTCCTGCCCTGTCTGCTCAGGTCTCCTCTTCCTCTGTCCTCTCTCCTCCCAGAGGTGTCCCCTTGGGCCTGGAGAGGCAGGAAGAGGTGTCCTCCTGGGCCTGTTGGCCTGGGCTGGGGGGATTGGGGAGGCTTTGGCTAAGATAGGCTCCAAGGGAACTGAAAGGTATAAGGGCAGTGGATGGAAGTGCTGAAAAAAAACAAGCAAACAAACACCTTGAACCATTTGCAACACTATGGATGGACCTAGAGGGTACTAAGCTAAATGAAATAAGTCAGACTGAGAAAGACAAATACCATATGATTTCGCTTACATGTGGAATCTAAAGAACAGAATAAATGAACGAACAAATGCAGAAATAGACTCATAGATAGGTACAGAGAGCAAACTGATGATTGCTAGAACGGAGTGGGGCTTGGAGGTGGGTGAGAAAGGTGAAGGGATTACGTACAAATTGATAGTTACAAAAGAGTCACGGGATGTGAAATACAGTATAAGAAATATAGTCAATAATATTGTGCAAACTATGTACGGTGTCGGATGGGTACTAAGCTTATTGGTGTGAGGGGAACACTTCATAAATTCTATAAATGCCTAACTACTAAGCTGTATGCCTGAAACTAATATAAAATAATACTGAATGTTAACTATAATTAAATATATAACTATAATTAAATATATATATTTAATTATATATATGTACATATATATATAAAATTAAATACATTCCATGACCATATATATACATATATATAGTCACAGAATGTGAAGTACAGCATAGGGAATATAGTCAATGGCATTGTAATAGCTATGCATGGTGTTAGATGGGTAGACTTGGTGGGCTTATCACTTGGTGAGGTGTGTAAATGTCTAACCACTATGTTGTTTTGTACACCTGAAACTAATAGTAAAAAATAAACAAAAAATATCAAACACTTTGAGACATGTGACTGGATTTTAAGTCCCTTTCACAGTTTTGAGAAATACAAATAAAGGACTTGAGTCATGGTGAAATTCCATTTGGCTTCTGATCTGTGTTCTTTTAACCATGACACTGCTCCAGGCCTGAAGCCATGGGTCACTGCTCTACAAACTGTGTGCTCTCAGCTAATCTCATGGCAAAGAAATCTATAAACACACATCGATACATGTCCAGTGAGATTTCCAGTTCCTCAGAGATGAGGCATCAACTTGCCTCATTCAGTCATGTATTCATCGATTCACTCAACAAGCTCTTAACAAGTACTGAACATGTTCTAGGACCTGTGCTGGGCACAGGGATGGTCCCTCCCCCAGGCCCGCAGGCCCAGCCCTGGGCCCTACAACCCACCAGCTGAGCTGTCTCCTTATCTTCATTCTCTTTCCCTGCCTCTTGGTGCCTCCAAAGCACACCCACAAGTACTGGCTGCTTGACTGGTGTCCTCAGGCCTGAAGAAGTTGCCAGCCTTCCATCTGTCCAACACCACGTTGTAATTATTTTTTCATGCACCTGTCTTCCCTGCATGACTAGGGGCTACATCTTACTGGGAGTTAAGCCCTAGAACTCAGTATAGGGTCTGGCACAGAGCAGGCATCAGTGAATAACTGTGGAATTTTGGAATATCTATTTGGTCCCATTCTATCAGCCAGCAAATCAGAATGAGCACATCCTACGTGCAAGGCCCTGGCTCTGGGGACCAGGCAGTGGACACCATGCCCAAGAAATAAGAGCTTCTTGGGGAACTGACAAGCAGAGGGGCTGAGTCTAGCCTGGGGGTGGGTGCGTTGGTGTGGTGTGGGAAGTGGGCTAGAAAAGGCCTTCTGGAGGAAGTGGTATCTGAAACAACTTAGAACTAGCTAGAATCAGCAGCCATTTTCAATACTGCTTGCATGTAAAAACAACCTGGAGAATGATATAAAAATGCTGGTGACAGAGCTCACCTCCAGAAATTCTGATTCAATAGGTCTGGGTGAGGCCTGAACTGTTTTTTGGTTTCTTGGGTTTTTGTTTTTTCGGTGTTTTTTTTTTTTACTTCCTCAAATTATTCTCATGTGAGGCCAGGGTGGAGTCTTGTTACACTGGATGAGGTGGAAGTGGAAGAAGAGGGATGGCGTGAGCAGCAAGAAGGTTCCAGGCCAGCGCATGTGAAGGTCCTGAGCTGGGAAAGAGCATGGTAGAGCCTAGGAGCTAAAAGAAGTACGGTGATGGGCCGGCCGAGTGGCGCGGTGGTTAAGCCCAGGCTTGGGAAGCCAGCAGCCCCGGTTCGGGTCCCACATATGAGGGCCAGTGGCGCTGCCCTAAAAAAAAAAAAAAAAAAAAAGAAGTACGGTGAGGTGGAGGCCAAGCAAGGGAGAGAGGCACCATCTCAGACTCAGCTATCAGTGCCTCCTACCGAGTCTGTGTCAGGACTCCACCATTCTGCAAGCTGCTTGGGTGTCTACTCAGCTGTAGGGGCTAAGCAAACAGTCAGGCTCAGGCCACCCATGCATGAGGCCATCATCCCAAATATCCCTTGATGGTAGAGATACTTGGGTGGTGGTTCCTCTCAGCTGCATACAGGCTGCTGGAGGAAGAGCTACGAAGACTACCAAGCCAGGTAGGGAGTATGATGGCACCAAGAGTGACAGTTGACTTCTGTCACTGTTGAAGGGTGACTTTTGCCATTCTACACCATCCCAGATACTGATGGACGGGAATCTGGCTTCCTTTCCATGTGCTGGGCCCCACACCAGGCCCACTGAATCAGAATTTCTACTGATAGAGCCAGTGACAGAAACATGTGACATACCAGAAGCCAGCAGATACAACAGAAAGAGCATGTGACTTTAAAACCAGAGAGAACCAGGTTCAAATTCTGTCCCTGAAACTTTGCCATCTGAACTCTGCCAGTTATTTAACTTCTTGGAAGCTGAGTTTTATTTTATTTGCAAAAGGTGATTTATAATACCTCCCTGTAGGCATGTAGGGAATTTGAGAGTAGCAACGGGAAGGACCCAATTGCCTGAGGTGGGATATGACAACGGTGATGATGACGATGATGATGTAAATGATGATGATGATGAGATTTCATTCTTTGAAATTATATTGTGCTTCACAATCCTAGAATTAAATAACCTTCCATTATGGTTGTAATTGATCATAAATATCATATTCACAGTTTATACTTTGGTTGATTAAATAAGCTCCTTATAAGAAGAATGATAAGATCACTCTGCCAATATTTCATTACTAAATTGATTCTATCATGCTTTCCAATTCTTCCAAGAGAAGATGATGAACACTTTTGATGGTGAGAAGTTTGAGACATGTTTGCCTCAAATCTATATCTTATGGATTGGAAATCAGGGGATAATAATAACGGTGACTGAGTATCTACACTCTCTTAAGGCTTTTACACAGATTGATTTTAATATGAGCAACAACTCTTCCACGTGCATATTATTATCTCCATTTTACAGAAGAGCGAGCTTCTTAGAAAGAATAAGCAACAAGGCTTTTCCTGGGTTGGGTTTCCTGAACGGAGCTGTCGTGGGGAGGAAGAGAGGCTCATGAGCTACAGGAAGCTGAGCGCAGCCCCCTCTACCATACCCCATCTGCTTCTCAGTCTCAGAAATAGCATCTGCTCTAGAGACCTGGGAGGGCTGCTGGGTAATAGTGAGCTGGGAAGGAAAAGAGGACCCTGGCCTGTTGTCTTCTGCCCAGATGGTCACAGCATACGCAGGAGCTGCTATCCCTGGAGTGGGTGCAAGCGTATGTCTTGCTTTTTGGGTTTTGTTAAGCGCCCGTTTTGTTCTCAGCTTGGTGCTGGTCTCCGCTTTCTGTCTGCTCAGACTTTTAGCTTAGCCTCTCAAGTCTGGGCTACCTCTCCCCAACCAACCACACACACACACACACACACACACACACACACACACACACAAATACAGTACAGGTGACAAGCTCCTTGGCTTTCAAGTTTCACAACACCTAGGTCTGAATTCTAGTTCCGCTTCTCACTAGCTGTGTGACTTGAGCAAAGTACTTACTTTGAGTTCTGGGTTTTTCTTCCGTGATGTAGAGATCATCAATCCCTCATACAACTGCTCTGAGGTTGAACATGAGGATAGATATAAGTATGTCTTACACATTGCAAGCACATAGTAGGTCCTCAGTGAATGTTCATCCATTCCTTCTCCTTTCTTGGGCAAAGGGAAGCCCCTCTACAGCAAGGGCTTCCTGGCATCTTGAAGCCATTGGGAATGTAGCTACTGGTTCAAACTCAAGCAGGCTGAGGCTCAAGATTTGGGTGATATCAGCTTTCCATTTCTACTGAGATTCAGAGTTCCATAATCCATCCCTTCACAAAGCTTGCCAGAAGCTCTAAGGACGGCAGACGCATTTCTTCAATTCTGGTAGATGCATTTCTCTGGCCAACTTTGTAACTATCATATCGGCTTGGGGTTGGAGGTGCTTCTCCAAATGGCTCTAAATTAAGCTTAGACTCATGACCTCTCCATTAATATTCTACAGACCAGCCGTCACCAGGCTGGGACATGCAATGTGACTACTAATGGCTTAGGGATAGCAGCACGGAAACACAGGCAGTGCCAAGAAAGCAGCAAACCTGGTTTGTCTGCACTTCGGAGACCCCAATAGTTGCATCCTTGCCCAGCTGTGGGACCTGCATCCATGTGACAAAGGGTCAACTTTCTCCTCTCAATCAAAAGATCCTTCAACCAAGCATCTAGGCTACAAGAGTGAGGCTCAGAGAAGTAGTTAAGGGCCAATTGAAGACCCCCATTTCAATTTTGGTCTCCTCCAGTGATTCAGATTGGGGTTCGCCTTCCTCCTTGAAGGGCAGCCAGGTCCCTTTCCTATACAGCCATGGCCTTGCCCTGTGGGAGGGAGGGAAGGTTTCATTTCATGTAACAGACCAGGTCAGTTGGCAGTGACTGTGAATACAAAGCTGCATCTGGGCTCTGCAGTGCCAGCATTAATTGGTGATGCCTACCATGGTATGGGCGAGGGGAGGGGAAGCCACATGCCACACACTTGCCATCCCTGCCTTATAGCAGAAAACATGGTATTATAAATTGAGTCCATACACCTAACATCAAAGGTACGTGGCTATTATTATGTGCAAGGCCTTTTGTTCTGCTGAGAACTTTGATGGAACCTGAGCTATAAGAAGAGGTTGTGGGCAAAGGGTCAGGGAACTGAATTGTTCTGAATAACAGAAGGAGAAAGTATTGGAGTTTCCATGCTCATCTGGAAGGAAGGAGGTGAGGATAAGAAAGGAGAGTGAGAGGAAAGAAATAATATATTACTAGGATGATATGGGGCTGGAGTGCTAGATCATGAGGCAGAGAATGAAAAATCCAAACTATTAGGAATGAGAGGCAGGGGAATCACAGGAGTGGTTTGGGTGACAGGCTCTGGAGTCAGACAACCTGAGTTCAATTCTTTAGCTCTGCTATTTCCGAGCTGTATAACCTCAAACATGTTTCTTACCCTCTCTAGGCCTCTGTTTTGTTTGTAAATTGGATATAGCAACAATGTCTAATTCATAGGGTAATGGGGACAATCAAATCAAATAATGTGTATAAAGTGCTTAGCACAATGCCTCCCAGATGATAAGTATCCATAAACATCAGCTTTCGTTTTTTTATTTAACACACACACACACAGAATCTAATATTCAGTATAAAAAAATATGCATTTCTGAAATACATATCCTCTTTTTGCTTTGCCAGCAAATCTTTAGTGTACTCCATAAACGCACACACATCACCATATGTGGAAGAGATTGGGTTTCCAACCCAGGCAACGTAATGCAGAGCCAACATGGGCAGTTTCCACTCTGCTCTTGATTGAGGTTAGCATACAAGTTAAATGGGATTTTTTTCCCTGACCCTCCCTTACCTGGAAGTCAGGAGACCCAGGTTCCAATCTGATCTTTGCCATTAATTCATTGAATGTCTTAGTTTCCTTTTCTGTTATATGAGACAAATGTCATATGTCCTATCTAACCACAGATTCTCATTTGAATCAGGTAGATACAATGAAGTAACACAAAATTAACAATGAAATCCACTGAGTACTGAGTGTCAGACTCTGCCCAACATTTTCAGACTTGTTCTCTTATTTAATATCACAATAACCGTCTACACTGGGCATAATGTACTCATTTCTCCTCACATAAGGACAGTGAGACACAGTATATTTAAGGAACTTATCCCAAATCATGCAACTAGCAAGAGAACACAGCCGGGATTACAATCCAGGCCTGCCTGGCCTTCAAACTCCTATTCTTACCTTCACACCTTAGTTTCAAAAGTCCTCTGACATGTTCAAAACACCATGCAAACAGGAGATACCAATGCCTTTTATTAATATGCTGTTTTTAACTTTGAAGCATTTCATCAAAACTAGTATCAGTGGTGACGCTGCAACAATACACAAAATATGGAAGCAATCCAAGTATTCACAAACAGATGAACGGATGAACAAAATGTGGTATATCCATGCAATGGGACATTAGTCGGCCTGAAAAAGGAATGAAATTCTGACACATGCTACAACATGGATGAACCTTGAAGACATTGTGCTAAGTGAAATAAGCCAGACACAGAAGGACAAATGCCGTATGACTGCATTTATATAAGGTATCTATAGCAACTGAATTAATAGAAACAGAAAATAGAATGGTGGTTGCCAGGGCCTGGGGTTGGGGGTAGGGGGTAGAAAGTTTATTGTTTAATGGGTACAGAGTGTCAGTTCAGGAAGATAAAAAAGTCCTGGAGACAGATGGTGCTGATGGTTGCACAATAAAGTGAATGGGCCTAATGCCACTGAACTGTACTCTTACAACTGGTTAAAATGGTAAATTTCATGTTATGTATATTTTACCACAATTAAAAAAGAGAGTGAACCAGCACAAAAGCTCCATTCCACCTCAATTGTTAGAATTGTTTATATAGAAACAGGCTATTATTATCACTATTACTATAATTAGAAGGGAACTCTCCATTCTGTACGGGGCCATGCCATCCTCATGCTCATGTCAGAATCCTGAGAGGCCAACATATGTCGTTTAGAAATTATATTCAATGTTGTAGTTTTATATTTAGAAAGAAGACAGAGTTACCTATTACTATCATAATACACCTTGTCCAAATCGTCCAGGCTGATGGGACACAGGGTCAGAGGGTTGAGACACCCTGAGTCAAGGTTTCCGAAGTGGGAGGTGGCTGGGTAATCTGTGGCTTATTAGAATCCGCTGCCTCCTTCCTATATGCCTGCCTTCCCTGCTGCCTCCTTTCTACATGCCTGCCATCCCCTCCTTTGTGGTGCCCTACCGACCTCCAGTTACTCTTGACATCGCTAGTACTACTATCTCCCACTGCCCACCTGCTTTCTTCCAGACTCCACCTCTTGTTGCCATCTGGATGTCAAGTTCACAAGCCTGTGAATCATCAAATTCCGGCCAGGAAGTGGTGAGTGACAGTAGTGACTCATCCCAAGCCACACCAGAAAAGGGACCAGACAGCACAGGTAATGGGCTCCCTGTTGGAGGCCCCACCCACGGGGGAGGTCCAGCCAGCCGTGCTGGAGCAGCCCGGCGACGCGGTGGCCTGGTGAGGTCAGCAGAAAGCAAGCCTGCTTCCTCCTGTACGGCAGGGGTGTTTGTCTAGCCTTTGCTGCCCTACCTCACCTCATACTTTCTGAGGCACTGAACCTGTGTTTACTTTGAACAGCTTCGCCTGCCAAGTGAATGCTGGGGAAGGGAACACAAACACAGGGAAAGAGGGACGCCCGCAGAACTCCCCTCCAGAACATTTTCTTTCCAAACAAAAGTTGTTTGCCTTGAAAGGCTCAAATTCTGAATGGCAGGCAGAGAAATAATCAATAGACCAATAATAATAATAATTCTTTCTCGCGTAGTGCTCACTATACTCAGGTCTTATACTAAGCACTTGATACAGAATAATGCACTGAAATCTCATGAGAACCCTATGGAGTAAGAACTCCGTTTTATTGATGGGGAAATGGAGGCTCTCAAAAACTGAGTCACTTGCTCACGGCTACACTGCTAGTAAGAGGGAGGGTCAGGATTTGAACTCAGGAAGTCTGGTTTGGGCCTCTTGTCTTCCATATCTCAAGGAAACTGAGTCATCCTCGATTCCACCCTCTCTCTTGCCTTGAAGCACACATCAATCCATCAGCTTTGTCCTGTTGATTCTACCTCCTAAATGTGTCATCTCAAATGTATCCCCGTATAGTCTAGGCCACCATCATCTCTTGTCTGAATTCCTGCAATTTCCTTTTAAGAAATCTCCCTGCTTCTATTCTGACCACTCTCCAATGCACTTTCCATACACGAGCCAAAGTCACCTTTCCTTATCAGACATTGGAGTGTGTCACCTCCCCACTGCCAACTCTCACTTAAAACCCTTCTCCGATAGCTTCTCAACAGGGACCAACCCCTGTTCCATGGTCCACAAGGCCCCACACCATCTAAACTGGCCTCCAATGTTTGCCAAGCTTCTTCCCAGCACTTGGCCTTCACACACCTTCTTCTGTCTACCTGGGACTTTCAGGCTCCTTGTCATCCCAGAGGCCTCTGGCTTAAATGTCAACTCTTTACAGTCACCTTCCTTGACTCCTTATACTACTAGATTCTCCTCTGTTTCCTTCACAACACCATAACTTGAAATTGTACACCTATATTTCTTTCTTTTTCTTGTTGCTATCCATCTTTCCCACTGGACTATAAGCTTCACAAAATCAGGGTCATGTCTGTTGAAGTCACTGATATAGTTTCAGGGCTTAATGTTATGACAACAGAGCATATTTGAGCTGCTAAGTATGCATTTGTAGAATGTTTTTGCTGATTTCCACCTCCCCCAGGGCCAGGGGAGGAATGTCCCAGGTTTCATGATTCCACAACCTTCCTCTGGCCCCAAAGAAGACCTTGTTTCTAAAAGTCAGCTCAAGTCTAATCAGTGGAGTAAAATAATCTCTGATTTGCAGCACTTGTAATTTCCATGGTGTGAACACTTCCACTATAGCTGATTTCAAGCAATCAGTGTGATATCAGTGAATGCAGAGTTGAGAAGAAATGCATGCAATTAGCTCTCATCAGCCAGCATGAACCTGCACCAGCACAATGCTAGCTCACTCATCCAAGACTACAGCCCATCTGATCCTCAGTAAAAGAGATGTAAGGGGTCTGACTTCCACACTAGAAGGGCTTGGCCCAAAGCACCCTTTTTGCCAGCTCCACCTTTGAGCAGGTGGCATAGATCTGGTGCTATGCCAGGTGGTTCAAAGTTTGGACTTTAGTGTTTGTAATCCATCTCGCAGAACATCCAGCTATGTGACCTTAAATAAATCATATAGCCTTCAAAAACTCACTTTCCTCATCTGTAAAGTAGAGATAATCATGGAGATACTATGGTTGCCATGATGATTAAATGAGGTTTCTATGTGTAAATTTCTCACTGTAGAGTAATGGTTAGAAGCCTGAACTCTGGAGTCAGACAGACTGGGTTCAAAATCCTGGTTCTATCACTTATTAGCTGTGTGACCTCGGGCAAGTTACTTAACCTCTCTGTGCTTCGGTTTCTTAAGTTGTAAAATGAATCATAGTACTTGCCTCATAGAGTTGTTGTGAAAATTGAGCTCATAAATCTGGAATGCCTAGCACAAAGTAAAAGCTGTTATTGTTTGTGATTAAATGTCAGTAGTACCTGTAAAAGTCCTTAGTACAGTGTCTGGTACACAGAAAGCGCTTGATAAATAGTAGGTTTCATTATTAATAATGCCTGATCTTGTGCTGTACTCCCCAGCCCAAGTCCCCACCTGTGCCCCAGATCTAATACTTGGACCCTATCACCCTGTGCCTCTGTCCCTGAGCTGATGATATGTCCAGAAGCCTGCTCCCCTCCACCACCCCGGTTCCTCTTCCTGGTGAGGTCTTGTTGCTTGGACCTGTTGTCTCATTCTCTCAGGACACCCAGATCTTCTTCATGCCTCCCTGACCCACTTACTGCCTGCACAGGGCTCTGGAGCCTCAGGGCACAAGACGAGCTTTGCTTCGTTCATAAGAGACATTATCACAGCCTTTCACTCAAGGCCCCCCCCCCACCTGCCTGCTGTCACTAACCTATGTGTTTCTGGCCCTCTCAGGATGTAGGGCTGGAGTGCTATCAGAGGACCTTAGGAAGTGGGCAATGCTAGGATGGTGAGGAATGGGCAACAACTCAGATACAGGCACATTTCCCCAGTATAGAGAACCCTCTGGAAAATCAGCCCCCAGATGTGGCATAATCAAAAGAACACAGGCATTGAAAGCTGTCTCGAGTTCAGGTCCTCAGCTATATATACCTACCCTTTCTGAATCACAGGCTTTTTTCCCCCATGGATTAGATATGCAAGTACAAACACACAAAAACAATATGTGTATCTGCCATAAATTACATTCTCAAAAAGGAGTGGCTGTTATCATAGCCTTCCTAATCTATGCTAGACTCTCCTGCTTTTTTGAATTCTAAATGTTGGAGGGCTAGGTTGAGCCTTTGGCTTCACTTTTCTCTATGCATACCTGTTAGAAGTTCCCCTGGATTTTAATACTCAGATTTATATCCCCAGCCCAGACCTCTCTTCTCACCTCTGAATCTACAGAGCTTACTTCCCACTCAACAGCACCACTTGGATATCTAGAAGGCGTCTCAAATGCATCGCAGTGAAGCAGAGTGGCTCTGCTCCCCACCCCCCAACCTCCCCCTCACCACTCCCTCCCCGCAGGCCTTCCCCTCCATAGTGTTCTCCATCTGAGCAAACGGTGCCTCCATTCACCCTGTTGCTAGGGCTGAAAACCCAGATGAGAGCCTTAACTTTTCTGTCTCTCACACTCCACATTCAAACACGATCAGCTCTGCCCTTCACATATATCCTGATCCTGACCCGTTCTTAGCTCCTCCACCATCACCACCTTAGTCAAGCTATCATCATCTCCCTTAGTGCTGGATGCAGAGCCTGAGTTAGTGGGTCTGGGATGAGGTCTGAGGATCTGGATTTTTGAGATTCCTTCACCCTCTCACAAATGTCCACTGTTGCCCACTTACTTCTCCGTGGGCAGAGGGATATAAATATATAAATGAGATCAATTCACTCTCCTACTCAAAACCCTTCCCAATGTCTTCCCTTCAAACATGGAGTGAAACCCAAAGTTTTAACATGAAATCCGAAGTTTTAACATGACCTGCACGTCTCAGCACAATCATGCTCCGGGGTCCCTCCTCAGCCTCACATCTGTGCATCTCTCCTTCGCTCATGGTACTTGAGCACAATGGCCTTCTTTTCATTTCTCACATGCACCACACGGCCTCCAGTCCCAGGGGTTTTGCATTTGCTGGTCTCTCTGCCAAATGAATGCTGAGCTGGACAGTTCAGTGCAGTGTGAAGCTCCATGAAAACGAGTGAGATGGATTCCCATGTGAGACAGGGGATGGGCTCTCGGAGCTGAGAATTGACCCTGAGTTCCTCCTGCAGCCATTCTCCCTGGAAATGGAGGCCGCCATGCACTGTCACTCAGTGTTCTGCATTTTGTCATTTCTGTTTGCTGTTTAGAGAGAAACTTAGCTTGCAACTGTGGTGTGAGATAACCATAGTGCAACAACAAAGCCAACTGACCATGCTGAGTCCCTGCACAAATGGGTCTTCTCAATCAAGACACATGCCCTGCAAATGATCCCTCTGCCCCCATCAGCCACCTGACTCCCTGAAAATCAAGACAGCCGCTGGACAACCTTCTCCAACCAGAGGCTCCGAGTACCTGGCTGCTGTTTGATTTTCACAGTTAACTCTAACATTCCGTCCTTTAGGTCATCCAGGCAAGGAATGGGAAGCACAGCAGCTGTGTCCAGGACCTCTGAAGTCAGTCGGCTCAGATTCAAGCCCCAGACCTGCCAGCTAGGACTGCGTTACCACGGGCAACGGGCAAGTTAAAAAAGCTCGCTAAGCCTTGTGTTCCTGTCTGGAAAACGGGTATCACAGTGATTTGCTACCTCCCAGGATTATAAATGTGTTCATATGCATCAAGAGCATAGCATGATGCCTGGCCCATGGTAAGCACCTCAATGAGTGTTAGCTATTACTGCCAGGCCTCCAATCACACAGCAACCAGAATAGCAGAGTTGGATGGAAAGAGCATGCGTTTTGATGCCAGGCACATCTGTGTCAGAATCCCAGCTCTGCCTGCCTGCATGTCTTTAGGCAAGTGGCCTCACCTTAGTTTTCTCATCTGGGAAATGAAGATATTAATAGCAAGGACCCAGGGGTGTGAGGGGCATTCACGAGAGCACGGATGTAAAATGCCTGGCACTTAGTGGCAGCCTAATAAACGTTAGTCTCTCTCCCTCATGTCCTCCTCTACCCTCCCCTCCCTCTGAAGCCTGCCTCTGCATTCACAGTGCTTCTTCTTCCCTTTACTGTCACACTGAATAAATGAATGCATTAAGTCAGTGTGAGCAGATACTTTAAGATCCTGGCTGGTGCATCTCCCAGGTTTCACCACCATCCATCGTGAAACATTAACAAGAGCACTTAAAGAAACACAGCCCATCCAAGACAGAGCGGAGCTCCTCTGTGGCTCTGTGGTTCTTGTGCCAAGTGACACATGTTATTAAGGCTGAGGGCAAGAGTCACTAAGATAAAGGGGGAGCCCTAAGGGGAGCTTACTGAAAGGATGATGACTAGAAACCTGTGCAGAGCTAGCGTTCAATGCTGGGCAGCTTTCTGCCTTTCCCGGAGCTTTGCAAATAAAAACCAATGCTTTGTAGTCTCAAAAAAGGTGGAAACAACTTAAATACCCATCAACAGGGAGCTACTTAAAGAAATTATAGTCCATGCAAGAATACTCTGCATCCATTAGAAGGGAAGGAGTGTATTTATATGTACTGTCATGAAAAGTGGCCAAGTGAATAAGCAAGGTGGAGCGTGCTATGTATGGGATGGTTCCATTTATGCTAAAAAAGTTCTATAGTCGTATATGGACATAAATGCATGTAAATGCATGAACTGTTCACAGTCATTACCTCTTGGGCAGGGGGGATGGGCATTTGGGGTAGGCATGGAGGTTGAAAGCACGCTTTTGCTTTATACCACATATATACTTCTGTGCTACTGATTGTTTTACACATGTCTTACATGGGAAGTTAAGAGAGACAAAGCAGAAAAAGAAAGGATGGGGAAACCAATAATTGTCCACAAACCCAAGCCAATCCAGTTAAAGATGTGTCAGATCTGAGGGAAGCCTTACTTTCTCACTGCAAATCATGGTCAAGTCAGAGAAATGTCCAGACATACTTCTTCACTGGCAACCCTTGACCTGCTTTGTCAGCACTTCTGCAGACATTTCACTGGTTAATATCCTAGATTCATCTTTGTTAGGTCTCTCCTTGCTCCAGGATATACCGTGGTCCACCATTACAAGACAACCTTCAGAATACAAAGCAGACTCCTTAGCCTGGCACTGCAGGTTCTCAAGGATCTGGCCTAACCAGATACGCATCCTGCTAGGTCAGGGAAAGCATATCCTGTTACATGTTGTGACCCATCTTGCCAGAAATGGTTTTTAGAAACAGATGCCATCTGTCAATGCTGCCATCTGCCCTCTCTTTGCTATGAAGGCCAAAGTGGAGGACCAGCTGGTCCACCTGCCTTGATTTTTCACTTGGATCATTTACAGGCTCTTAAGTGAACCAGGATTGGTGCTAATAATTCGAATGATAAAACAACTTCCCATGCATTGAGCTCTCACCTCATGCCACACTGTGCTAAATGCTTTTCATAGATTATCCTACTTATTCCTCACAATAAAATTTCAAAATGAGCATTATGTGCGCCCTTTACAGATGAAGAAATTGAGGCCCAACAAGCGTAGGTGAAAGGGGGTTCTTGACCTCTAAGCAGTACTGCTTCCCTGAGGCACTCTCATTAGCAGGAGCTCCCGGACGTGTGGGCACCTCTGCAGTCACCGTGGCTTCATCTGTGGTGAAGGGCGTGCCTTGGGCACATCCTGTGTACATGCCACATTATGGGTCCCATTGTGTAACACAGGTCCCAGAATTCCCTGTGCCTCTCTCCCACAGGAAGGTGCACCTGGGCCTCTCCTCTCCCCATGGGACCTGGCAGGTTGAAAACGCTTAAGTCAAACCCTTAGTTAATCTCTGTGCTCTTATAGGACCCTTGAGAAAAGACATTCTTCCTAGAGATGAGCTGTGAAGAATGCCTTCCAGAGAAAGGCTCTTTAAGTGTGTCAAGAGGGTCTGGTACAGCAGACCTAATGGCTTTCTACAGCAAACCGGGTAGGATTGTTTCTTCTCCCAAGAGCTGCCTTGAACAAAGACTCAGATGATGGGATTCAGGCCCTGTCTTGGCCATCAGAGCTGTGCGACCCCAGGCCCATAGCTCTCCCTCTTCAGGCCAACTTCATAGAGAAATAATTTATATAGAAGAAAATGCACCCATTTTAATTGTTCAGTTCAATACAATTTATAAATGTGACACTTCTGTAACCACCACCACTGTCAAGATATAGACATTTCCATCAACCCCAAATCTCCACTTTGCGCTTTCGGTCACTAAAGATGAAATTAGTATTTTCTAGCATGTTATACAGATTGAATCATTCTGTGTGTAGACGTTTTGTTTCTCTCTTATCACTTAGCAGAATGTTTTTGAGATTCAGTCACGTTAGTTTTTGTATCAGTAGTTCATTCCTTTTCATTACCGGGGTAGGGAGGGGTATTCTGTGGTACATTGTACAATGATACATAATTTGTGTATTTATTTACTTGCTGCTGGACATTTGGATTGTTTCTCCTGTGGGGCTTTCACAAATAAAGCTGCTAGGATCACATGTGAACAAGTCTTTGGTTTAACTCTGTGGTTTTCATTTCTCTTGGTAAAATACCGAGGCATTGAAATTCTGAGTCATGTGGGTATATTAGTTTCTCAGGGATCCTGCACCAAGGGCCATGCACTGGGAGGCTTAAAACAGTAGACATTTACTGTCACGGAGTTCTATAGGCGGGAACTCTGAAATCAAGGTGTTGGCAGGGCCACGCTTCCTTCAGCAGGGCCTTCAGGAATTCTAATGACTGGAGGTGGAGGACCTGCAGTGCTTAAAGAGATGTGTGTTGTAGAGTAAGTCAGGCCTGAACTCAAGTCCTGGCTCTGCCACATTCAAGTTGGGTGATTTTGTGCCAGTTACTTAACCTCTTTGGGTCTCATCTTCCATACTTGTAAATTGAGGAAATCAATAATACCTACCTCGTGATGTTGTTGATAAGATTAAGAATTCTCTATTTAAAGCACTTAACACAGTGCCTTGAGCATAGCTGCAATCTGAAAATTGTGGTGTGATCTCCTCTAAGTATGTGTCTCTTAGCTGCTGTCTCTGGCCAGCACCCTCACCCTAAAATGCACTCCATTGTAACCTCACCCTGGGAAGTTCCCCGGGCTCCATACCCTAACTCCTCTGAGCCCACCCTCACTCATGACCCCTGACCTCCAGCAGTTTTGGGCACGTGGTACACACCACTACAGGGCCTTGGCCCAGATGCACTCATAAATCCACATCATTGCCTGCCACGTGTGGCTGCCCAACGCTTTTCTGCACAAAAGACAAAAAGCAGGAGGAAGCCAGCCTGCCCGGGCCTCTCTTGCTCCCTTTCAAACAGTCCTGATGTGCTGATTAGAAAATTTGTAGTAAAAGGAACTGAGCTCCTGCCCCCGCCTCCATTTTTTCTTAGCCAGCTTCTCTGGGCAGCCCCTCAAGTTTGCTAATCAAAGATGATTGGAACTCCAACCACGTTCAAGTAAAGTCACACTCAGAGATGCTGGGGTGTGCATTTTCTAGCATTTGCTGGGGAGGGCATTAGCATTTCTGCTGATGGGGCCAAAGCCCCCAGCCCTGGCCTCTCACTCAACCTTACCTGCAAAGCCAGGGGATAATCCACAAGGTGGGCACAGCTCCAGAGAAAAGCTGTGTCAGGCGCTGTCATTGAGCCAGTGCAGCATCACTGTCCCGGCAGCCAACACGCCTTGAAAGGACATTGCAGTCATGTCAGAAGCAGCCCCTGTTTTCTGCCTCAGCCGCAGAGTCACTCTGGAGCCAGACTTGGCTTTGAATTCCTACTTTGTCTTTTACCAGTTGGGTGACTTTGGATGAGTCCCATAGGATATCTGGGCTTCAGTTTTTTTCCACTGCAAAATACCAGTTACTATTTCACCCAAAGAGTTGTGGGGATAATGAAATGAGACATGACTTTGAAACATATAGCAAGTGCCTGGCACATAGTAAAGGCTCAATAAATGTCAATTCTCTTTTCTTTTCATTCTTCTCCAGCCTGTTGTCCCTTATCTAGCTACTCTACAAGTAGTTATCTACCAGACTAGGGATGGTGAACACCTGGTACTCTTACCAGCCTAAACTCTCACTAGGGTCATAGCAGACATTACTATTCTATTCCTACCTGTGGTATGGTCAGTAGAATCATGGCCCCCTAAAGTTGTCCACATCCTAACCTTTGAAATCTGTGAATAGGTCATGTGCCATGACAAAGGGACTTTGTAGGTGTGATTAATTTAAGGGTCTTGAGACAGAGAGATGACACTGGATGATCTGGTGGTGGGGTGGGGGCAGTGTAACCACAAAGGTCCTTAAAGTTCGAGAGCGAAGCAGGAGAATCAGTGTCAGAGAGATGCACCGCGAGAAAGACTGGACTGGTCATTGCTGACTTTGAAGGTGGAGGAAGGGGCCACACACCAAGGGTTACAATCGGCCTCCAGAATCTGAAAAGGACAAGAAATGGATTCTCCCCTGGAGACCCCAGGGGGAATGCAGCCCACCTGACACCTTGATTTTAGCCCAATGAGACTTGTGTTAGACTTCTGATCTCCAGAATTGGCAGGGAATAAATTTACTTGTTTTAAGCCACCAATTTGTTGTAATTTGTTACAGAAGCAATAGGAAACTAATACACCCATCATCTTTCCCCATAAGAATGTCCTTGGCTTGAGGAGTCTTTTCAGTACAGTGCTCCAGGCAGCCCCCACTGAGGAATACCAGATGTGTCCTTCAGTCAAGGCCCCACCTGGACCACACATACACTGGTTCATCTCACGGTGCTTTGATTATAGCCTGTCCTGGCCTGATGGTCCATCTGTCCTGATTTGGGACATTTCAGGTCCCACCTCTGCTACTGACTTTCTCATTAGCTTGAAACCCAACAAGCTGAGGTCCACATCCTAGCCAGTTCTTGCAGGCTCAGACCCTTCCTGGCTCTAGAAAACAGACTACTCTTTTCCAGGGCTTTATTCCCAGGGTTCCAGCAAGGTTCTGGCTTCTGCAGCTGCCCCATGACCCACAGCTGAGGGATCCTCCGAGCAAACGAAGCTATATGAATGGCTGGACCAGAAGGAATGTTAGACCTCAGCCTGCCTCCCAGCTCCCACTTCCCTCAGCTTCAATACAAAAGCCTTCATCACAAGGGGTTATACTAGACGCATAAACTCGTATCCACTGTGGTGGTGGCCTGTGACCACCATCACCACAAAGCCTTCTGGCAGCAACACCCAATGCCAAGGAATGTTCCCTATGGAGGAACAAAGGATCTCAAGCAGAGATGACTTTCTTCCACTTGTGAATGCAGAGCAGCTACAGAAAAGGACACAGATCTCAGGGGATGGGCACCAAAGGGGAGAAAATGAAGATTTACAGTTCAGAATGCCCAGCATCCATTTCTGAAGGTGATCCCATGCAAACATGACCACACACACACACCTCTGCTTTGTGCATACACCATCCCCTCTAGGACACCTCAATCCATAGAAAGACAGCCATGTGCACGTGTGTGTGTGTGTGTGTGTGTGTGCATGCGTACAACACCCCAACATGCCAATCACCCCAACATGCCAATCCATGGGTATACGTGCACACACGAACCTCCAGGCATCAACACACTCATCCCTGCAATAGGAGAGCATACATGATGGTATCACGGTGCATACACATGGAGTACCTACTTACTGCCACTTACACATTTATGTGTTTAGCTACATGGAGGTGATTAAATACCAATCATGGCAAGCCTGTGCCCAAACAGAACACACATATTGGGTTGTCGAAAAAGTCATAATGTATTTTTCCTATGTTTTTCGTTGCAAAAATGTGTCATGACTTTTTGGACAACCCAATATTTAGAAGCACTGACATATCTATCCTGTGGCATAAATATAACTGCACATAGGATCTGTATCTCAAAAGCATGGTGATTCTTCCATCCATGCACACACCCAAGGTCCACACACCAGATGGATGGCCATGCAGAATGCAGCCTGGCATGCAGTCTCCAAATGTCTTTGTGAAAACAAGCGCAAGCCAAGTAAATAGAAGCAAAAGCCTTTGATGTTATTGTTTCTGCAACAGGACTACCACCTGACTCAAGGGGCGGACTGCTGCAAGCTGCCCACTCTCTCACAGCAGGCAGCCACTGTGAACATAGGGTTGGGGCATGCTGATAGCATGGTAATCATTTCCCAGGGGCCCTGAGTGCCCACAATAACTCTCTCTCTCTCTCTCTCTCTCTCTCTCTCTCTCTCTCTCTCTCTCTCTCACGCACCCCTGACTGTTTGCAGCTGCCTTTTCTTTCTAAATCCCTCCTATAATACACTTTGCAATCCAGCCCCCCTCCTGCTTGGCTGGGCTAAACTATTTTGGGAATTGGCACAGATGCTGAGAGCAAAGATATTATTTGGAGATGCTCAACAAAGATCAAAGCTGCTTAATCAAAGCCGTGGACTCAGTGTACAGCGCCTTGGCTCATGCAGAGCCCAGGTGGGGAAGAAGGAGTCAAAGTGGATAATTTAGGGGACAGGGAGAACCCCAGCATGGACCTCCAGGCCCAACACAAGCAGAGCCATCAAACCCAGGGAGGAGCTCAGGGAGGTCATCTAAGTCCTGAGCTTGTCTTGCTCTCCATCTCCAGATAGAAGCCTGCTCAAAACAGCCCCAGAAAGACAAGAATCTCTGCTTTAAAAGCCCTCCAGGGAGGAAGGTTTCCTAATACTGTGTTGAGCAATTCTTACACTTAGGAAAGAGTTTTGTCTCCTGGTGCAGGTCTGATGAAACACTCCACAACTTACATGGACCACGGCTCCCTCCCCAGAGTGTTAGTGGGCGGGGCTGGCTGAGACTGGAAGGGTAGGTCCTTGGATGGGGACATCATTGAGTACAGTCCGTGGTGGGAACGTGGAGACAGGGCATTCCAGGGAGGTGTCTTGCGACTTACATTCTTCACCAAGGGCATTCAACCAAAAGAACCCCTTTCCCTGTCCCCTCCCCTAAACAGAAAGTGGCCATTAATTGATTCAACCAATATTTGTTAGTATCTACTATTTGTCAAGCGCTGTTTTAGCTGGGAACACAGCGTGAACAAAACAAAGTCTGTGCCCCTCGGGAGCTTAAACTTTAGATGGAAATGGGGGGATGGATGGGGGAGACAGGTCAGGTTATAGGTAATTAAAAAATTTTCATATTGTTATAAGTGCTAGGAAGGGAAATAGACAAAGTGCTGTGAAAGACAGAGAGTAAGTAAAGGCCATGGAGACAGAAGGCTCTGTTAAATTAGAGAGGGTGACCACAGAAGCTCTTTGAGGAGGTGACATTTGGGGCAAAACCTGAAGGACAAGAAGGAGCCAGGCATGTGAAGAGGAGGGGAGCTGGCATGTGCAAATGCCACAAGGTGGTGAGAGCTCCCTGTGTTTGAGGCAGGCCAGTGTGGCTAAAGCATCGTAAGCAAAAGAGAGGATGGGAGGATGGGAGGATGGGAGGATGGGGGATGGGGTGATGGGAGGAGTATGGGAGGATGGGAGGATGGGAGGAGGATGGGAGGATGGGAGGATGAGGGATGAGAGGATGGGAGGATGGGAGGATGGGGATGGAATGATGGGAGGAGTATGGGAGTATGGGAGTATGGGAGTATGGGAGTATGGGAGATGGGAGGATGAAGGATGGGGATGAGGAATGGGAGGATGGGAGGATGGGAGGCGGTGATACCAGCCAGAGGGCTCAGGCCACCTCAGGGAGGGCCTTGTGGGTCACAGTGGGTGTCTGCCCTTCATCCAAGAGTCTTAACTCACTGGGCATTGTGGAGAGTGGGTTAAAAGAGTACAAGAGTAGAAGCATAGAGACCAGCTAAGAGGCCACTGCAGACTCTGGGTTGAAGATAATGGTCATTTGGATTACAGTAGTGACAGTGGAGGGGGAGAGAAGTAGATTGATATGAGATTTATTTGTAGGTAGAAGTGATGGACTTCCTGATGGCTGAAATCTAGAAGGTGAGGGGACAGGAGAACCCATCATCAGTCCACACTAAGTCAAATTACCTAGAGTCAGAAACCCCAGGGCTGGGAGAGACATTCAAGTTCATTTCTCATCCAGGGTGTAAATTGTCCCCTGACATGAGGAGGTCATCAGCTCCTGTTTCCATGGGATGGTGAGCTGACCAGCTAAAGGCCCAGCTTGCCCCTGGCTGATAGACAGCAACACTCACTGGAAAGCTCTCCTTTAGGTGGTGCTGAACCCACCCCTCGGTCATGGTCATGTTCCTCCCTTGAGGTCGTGAGGAAGTAGCAAGCAAGCTTCCACAGAGAGAATGTTGGAGAACTGTGGAAAGTGCTAATGCTGTGCTGGGTCATCTTTTCTCCTGGCGTCTGCAATTGCTCAGGGTTACCTCTGGCTTGACATGAGTGTCACAATGTCCCTTCACAAGTATGGCGTCCAGGTGTGGGTCTTAGACTTCAAGATAGCCAGGTTCAGAGAAACCCCAAAGGGCCAGAAAAATCATCTTTCTTGAGCCCTATATTTGTATCCCTTAGCTCATGATCTAGCTAGCCACTCAGCCCAGGACACTGGGCTGGCTGGCTTACCCCTGTCCCTTTAGCCTTACCTTTCACCTCACAGAACAATCTTTTTGTCTTAAAATATTCTCTTGGGTCTAGGGGAGGAGTAACACAACCCATAGCAGGCCATGAAATGATGGTCCCATAAGGTACTATATGGGAAAAGGGGTCTTCAGGTGCATAAGTCTGGGCAATGCTGTATACCACAATATATAATACTATATATATTATATGTATTTATGCATATATGGGTATACATTACAGATACATACAATATATACAGAGAGTGCCAAAAACATGTATACACATTTTAAGAAAGGAAAACTGTATTAAAGTTGTAATACTCAATATATACCGATAACAAAAGATGAATACAAGTCACGTTTGACTTCTGCAATTACAAGAGGTGCTCAAAGTGGTTACCATCAGCATCCAGATACCTCTGATTAAGGTGAACTAATGTTTGAGCAACGTTGACCAAAGTGTCCATTTGCATACACTTTTTTGACATCCCCGATATATGTGTACTTGTATGTGTGTATGTATGCTATTCTATAATAGTATACGAGTACTATACTATGATCTTTTCTTGGAGCTTCACAACAGACGTGAGCAGCCTCTGACAAATCCTGCAGTAAAGATACCCATTCAACTTGGGTGAATAGCAAGTTACCTAAACTTATTAACGAAAGCAACTTTTCTTCCCAGAAAACTACTATTAATAGCTCTGTTTTGGGAAATATCATTCCAGATGACCTAGTTATGAGATGAAATTTGTTATATGGGTAACTTAAGCCCCAAGTCCCATTTTGCTCTGAACCATTTAGATGTTTTAAAGCCTAAATGGTGTTTTTGAATTACATTACCTGCTTAATGGGTTCTTCCTTTCTTTATTGGCACTGATAGTCGGTTTTCATATACACACTAATTTTGACAAGTGACCAAGAAGCTTTGAGTTGCCTTTCCTCCTTCCCTGAAGCCCTGCTGAATTCAAATACATCAACCAGGTCTTAGGTGAACTTAATGTTTACACTCTGTGGCCAGTTTGTAGGAGGGAATCCCGACAGTTGGGCACTTTCTCCACATTTTCCCTCGCTTCCTGCTTCACCTTCCTTGATCACAAAAGGCTGGTCATTGTGGGGGTCCCCTGGCTTCACTGGGACAGGTGGAGGAAGGTGGCAGTGGGAGGACCCTGTGCCCAGCCCTGAAGCCAGCCCTCACTGTGCCATGGGCCTCCTGTGAGACACCCAGGAAATTGCTTTTCTCTGAGCCTCCATTTTTCCCTCTGTAGAAGAAAGCAGAAGACCCAAAGGCCCGTATCCACTATGGATTTGTTTTTGCCACCTTTAGGTAGCAAGCCTGTGGCAGTCAGTTTCCCAGAGAATCAATCTAAAAATACAGGAACGGAAAGAGTCCTCCCCACGCACAACCTTTTTAAAAACTGGAAAACCTCTTGAAATAAATACTTCCTATGTTGATAAAATATCTAGAAATATTTTGCCATTCTACATAGGATGTGTCAGTTCTAAAGTGCAATAGTTGGAGGGATAGAAAGAGTGATGGTGGCGGCGATGGAAGGGCGCCAGGGGCCTCCCCGGGGGCTGCGCCATACATGTGGAGCCACTCACAGAGGGTCTCCATTTCATAGGAACTCTTGGTGACCAAACCCTCTTCTACTTCATCCAACAAAGCTGAAGTAGAGCTGTATCAAGAGTCCTCCAGCAAAAGCCATACTGTTTGCACAAACACGTTAGGCATAGTGAGCCAGTCTATCTGGGAACAGTGGAACTCGCCATAAATCTACCAAGCCAGGGCCAACCTTGCAAGCAGGCCTTTCTAGGGAGAGCAGTCTCAGCCTGCTATGCTGACGCTCTCTGCCCAAAGGGCAGAGTAAGTTAAGTAAGACTCAGAGACACTCTCAGTCACTTGTGTACGTTTGGGCTCACTGTTAGTTTTGCTGGGCCTTCATGTCCTCATGGCTATAAACTAGTGATGATAATGAAGACTTCCTTATGTGTGTGGGGACAAATGTGTATAAGCCTGCACATAAAGCATTTGGAAGAGTGCCTGGTACATAGTGAGGACTCAGCCAGTGTTAGATAATATTAGTATGAATAATATTGGTCCAAACCATGTGGCTAGTAATTGGCAAAGTGAGGCTTCAAACTCTGGCCTGTCTTATTCCAGCATATCTGTCTTACTCTACCACGTTATCACTTGCAGAAATTTCTGCTTTCTCAAGTCCGAAGCTTGCTTTTTTAGTTCATGTGGTGGTAATATGGCGATGAAGTTCCCCTTGTTTTACTTATTACTGTCAGACACTGAGAGAGAAACTGAACTCCTTCTCTCAGTCCCAGCATTAAATTTCCCAGGGAAGAGAATGATTGGCCCGACCTTTGTCAGATGCTCACCCTGGGATCAATCACATGGGCTCAAGGCGAGGGGGTCACAAAGAAATCCAGTAGCTCCTACTGAAACCATGTGGGTTTGTGAAAGGGATTCCTGGAAAAGGGAGTTCGAGGCAGACAATCCTGTCAGTGTTTATTACAAGTGGTATAACAATACATACCTCCCAGGGTTATTCTGAGGATTTAACAAAATAACAAACATAGAATGTTTAGCACACAGTAAGTATTCAGTAAATTATACCTGAGCTTACATAGTCAGAAATCGATCATCTGAAATAAAAGCCAGTTTACCAATCTAGTCTGAGAAGGCACCTGGATATTTAGAAAACTCCCAGTAGTTACAAAAGACAGGAAACTACTGGCAGAATGGGCAGAATGGGGGGAAAGATGTCAGGGGTTCCTAAACATGGAGGTAAGCTGGGAGTGAAGAGAAGTGTGCAGAGACTGAAGGTGGAGACAAGGCCAGTAGCCAGGGAACACAGAGATTAGGGCAGGTAGAAGTTCATGGCCCTTCACGTGACCAAGAGACCAAACCCCAGCTCTTGGATGAAGCAGAAAAAGAAGGGTCAGAGGTACCTATACTGGCTGCTTCATGGAAGCATAATTTAGAGCCGATGAGCCACACTGGGACCATACGTGGCCCAGCTGAATATTTTCAGCCTCCAGCACTGAAGCTCCCTTCTGTCACACTTCATGAGGTGTGGCTCTATACCAAGTGGAGCTGGACCGACCAGGTCTTGTATGTTAACCTGGAAGTTGTGGGGTAGCCTGAAGTTCCGACACCCTTCAGAGTAAATGGAAGAAGACTTAAAGACTGCAGAGCTCACCACCTAAGATTCCAAAAAAAGAACGGCTTGCAGGGACTTGCATCTATTCTCCCCTCCAATGTGAAGCGAGCTGGCTCAAGACCTGTGACCAGCAGGGCCCCTTCCTGTGTGATGTGCCCCTGAGTTACAGGTGGGGCCTTCTGGAAGATGGTGAGCAAAGAGACCCACACATCCAGAGCCCTTTTCCAAAAGTCAGGAAATCTCTGTCTTCCCACTCATGCTCAGGGGCAGGTCCTTGCTTCTCTAGGGAGGGACAAAGGCATAGACTCACAGACAGGAACAGAGTGGGACACAGAAAGAAAGACACAGATGTTTAGAGAACAACACAAACATCTCTGACTTCTCCAAAAGCTAGCAAATGCACTGACCACATCAACTGGTGAGGTCCCTAATAGATTAGATTTAGGCTTGTGGAAGCAGAATGCTCAGATTAGCTGCTATGGATTGACTAATTTCATGAACATGAGTTTCAATATGGACCCAAAAGTTATTTGAACCTTTGCTGCAATGCAGACCCCAAGCAATGACCCAGATTGCATCTAGACAGTCTGGGATAACCTTTAACCCCCACCCCTCTCTGTTTCTACCCCCACCTCCCACCTGTCCTTAAGACAAAATGCTCTGGATTACTAGCACACTTTTCTGACTAGTTCCACTGCCTCCAGTCTCTCTCCTTTCAATCTATGCTCCACACTGCAGCTGGAGTAATGGGTCTAAAAAGCAAATCTAATTATGCCACCTCCCTGCTTAAATATTTCAATGATTCTTCACTATTTTCAGGATAAAACCCAAACTCCTTAGCTTGGCTTTTATCAGCTGCATGCCCCAGTCTCACCTACTAGTACAACCACATCTCTCGCCACTCCAGTGCATAACTTTTGTTCAATTTCCCCCATCTCTTAGAAATACTTCACACAGGTTGATGGAGATACTGCTATGTATTCACCAAAAGCCATTTCACTTTCCTCCTGGGGACCTGACTATAAGTGAAAAATTCTGAGCTCTAAAGGATGGCAGAGTCATAGATGGAAGTGCCTGGAAACCTGAATCACTGCATGGAAGACAGCCATCAAAAACCATCCAACTTGGAAGATCAGTGCTGAATCATTGCATGGCAAGAAACATACATTTATTGTATGGAATCACTGATATTGGGTGGGGGGGCATTTGTTACAGCAGTAAGCGACTTGTAACTAATACTTGGTTATGTTCTGTTAGCCAGTAGGCCTTTGTTTGTGTGCTCTCTCTCCCAACAATAGTTTTCCCTTTATTTTCTGCTAGAAAATACCTAATTGTCCTTCAAGACTACTTTGGCATCACCTCTTCTGGGAAGCCCACCTTGGTTCTTCAGGCTTGGTTCTTTCGAGAAGCCTCATCTCGAAAGTGTCCCAGGATTCTGTTCTTTTCTCCTATTGATGTTCCTAGCCCACGGAATTTTAACCATCTCTTCACTTGTCCATCTCCTTCAATTACTAGACTTTGGGCTGGGACTGTGTCTTGTTCATCTCTGCACTCCTGGGCTCCAGAATAGGGCTTTTCCCAGAGTAGAAGTCGAGTAAATATTTTTTGAGTGAATGACTAAGTGGATGAATAAATGGAGTACATTAACACATAGATTTGTGAGTGGGCTGTTCCTTGATAATAACCTATACATTTACATAATACCGCCTCCCTCATATGAGTGTGCTGGGGACAATGTGGGGGCAACAAAGACAGCAGTCCAGGTTAGAGAGAAACCTATACAGCAAATTTGCTGGACAGTGGTTGGCACAAAAGCCTGAGCTCTGAGTTCCCTGTGTATTATGGACAAAGGTGAGAGAGCAAGAGAAAGTTAGGAAACTTTGGCATGGTGAGAAAGGAGAAAGGAACATACCTTTACTACTCATCTACTATGTGCCAGGCAATTTAAATTTCTTATTTCAGTGAGTCCACCTTTACAACAACCCTTAAGTTATTTGTATTATTCCCCATTTGGCAAGTAAGGCAGCAGGCTCAGAGAAGTTAAGTGACTTGCCCAAGACCACACAGCTGGTAAGTGGCAGAGCTGGAATCCAAACCAGGTCTGTCTATCTTCTGAGCGAGGGCTCCCCACCATGCACCTCAGAGGACAGAGGCTGAAGCCAGACACGCCTAGTCTCTCCAGGACACTCCAGGCCCTTCAAAGATACGCGGCCTGTGTATCAGCCCTGGCCTCAGCAGAATGCTTCCCCTGGCAGAAGTCCGTGAACATGGACTGAGGGGGAGGGCGAAAGAACAGGCTGCTTTTTCCTGGCCGGCTTTCTGTCAGGCAGGCCTGATTTGCACAGCTGCCCCAGACACTGCGGAAACAAACACTGGGCTGTTGGGTCAGGTTCCCCCGATTTCTCAGATGAAGGAGCCAGACTGGAGCCAGCACATTTCTCAACCCCTAGGCAACCGCTGACCAGGCCTCCTGGGCTCTGTCTCTACTGGCAGCTGTGAGTGGCGAGACCTCTTGGCAGGCTGAGCAGCCGCTGGCACTGCTGACAGGTAAGGGCCCAGGGCCCTGAAGACCAGGGACCTCCGCCTCTGTCTGGGGAGACAGGTCCAGGAGATTGGCCAGGAACCCCAGGCCCTGGTCAAGCCTTCACTTGCCTCAACAACCTGGCAGATGGGCAGAGGCCCCCGGGTTGCTGGCAAGGAGGTCAGGAAAGAAAAAGTCCTTCTGGAATGTGACTAGGAGGGAGGGTAGTGGGGAGGCACTGGGAGGAGTTCGAGGCCCAGAATGAGCTAGCTCAGTGGCCAGAGTCTTAAGAGGGGCCTCTGCCAGGTACTGTGATGGACAGACACAGCTCCTGCCCGCAAGGAGCGCAGAGTCTAGAGGGGGATGTGGGCACAGGACAATCTTAGTACAGTGTCAATGCTTCTTCAGGCTGTATGACTTACTAACTGCGTGGCCTTAGACAAATGACAAACTCTCTGGGCCTCAGTTTCCTCATCTGCGAAGTGAGACTAATAACATCCACTTAAAGGGTTTGGATGAGATGCATGTGCGTGAAAGTGCTTAGCAAAGTACTTTGCTCATAAAAATGGTGCTTACTAAATGCTGTGTGGATCTTTGCCTTCCCAGTTAGATGGAGTGTGTGGGAGTCAGGGGCCAGGCCTTAAATTTCTTTTATAGTCCCACAGCTTCCAGTCCAGCGCTGAGTAGTTAGTGTTCTAAGTAAGAGAGAGGTCGAATGCATCCCCAATGGGACAGAAGCAATTGCCATCAATAATAGCTTCCCCCCATCAGTCCCTCCCCACTGGGCTTGCTCCAATGCATCAGCGGCCTCTTTGAACTGACCACAAGGAAAACCACAAAACAGGCCACAGCCAACAGGAAGAGGTTGAACAGTCTAATGACCTCCTAATAATGAGTCTGGATAATCTAAACTTGATAAGAGCTCCTTGACTAATCAAGGACAGACTGCAATTGTGAGAATAACTCCTATCTACACAGCACTTTTCAGTTTGCAAAGCTCTACCACACACATTATTTCATCAGAGGGAGCCCCATAAACATGTGTTGAAGGATGAAGCTTTTGTATCATCCTTGTGATGCAAGGGATTCGGGTCCTGATTTAATTGATAAGGAAGCTGAGGCTCAGAGAGGCACATGAAATCGCTAGAAAAAGACGGGTCCTGTTTGATGCTATACCTAATGTCCTCGCCCCACCCCACACCTTCTCTATAAACAGGTGGTACATGGGGGTATGCAGTCACTAACCCCTCCTCCACCTCAGCCAGACAGGAAATCCAACCAGTACAGCTGCTCTCGGTGTGCTGGTCTTGGAGACGGGTCTTTGAAGCAACATGTAAAAGCTGCTCCCTGCACCCCACACCCTGCCCTCCAGCAGGCCTGGTGGGTGGGAACTGTGCAAAATAGAGAAGGGGGCAATTGGCACAGCTGGAATGCAAACAAACAATGAAGCTGGAGAAAGATTGGCCTGGGTCTCTCTTGCTGATGGAGGGTGTGTAGAATATGGAAATAAAAATTACACAACTGAGCTGTCTCCTGGGAAGACGACGGCTAATTAGATGTCTCACACAGCACACTGGCTCCTAATCAGGGAGCAATCTTCACCTCGGAATGCAAACCACAGCCACGAGCCAGGCATGGCGCCCAGAGACGCAGCAGTCTCCTGGGACTTTGGCGGTCGCCCAAGCTACCACTCAGAGGGCGCCTTCCAGGTGGCATGCTCTTTGCTGGATTGGGGGGCGGGGGTTGCATTCGTCACTCCCTGACGACAAGGCTCTCCGTAAAACCTTGAGGGTGAAGTGCTATGAATGTCTCATTTGCTGGATGAGGGAGCAGAGGTGAGGGGTGGGGAGGTAAAAGTCAGTCAGTGACTCTGGAAACAAAAGGAAGGACAGCTCTAAATCCATAGAGAGCGGATTGTTTTGGCTTTCTCCTTACATGGGCATTTTATGGAGCGAAATAGATGACAAATCCTGGTTTGTCAAAGCTGGAAAGGCCCTCAGATAGCATCGAGGCCAGTGTATTGCAAACTTCTTCTTATGACTTTTAACAACAGGACCCTTTGTTCAAATGCAATCTTGTGTGAGACTATGGTAGATAAAACAGAGCAAGGAAGAGCTGCCTGGTAGAAGTGGGGCCCTACCCCTCAGCCTCCATCCTTTCTTGCTCTCACAATCACATCTTCCTGGAACTCTAGGGTTCCTTGGAATCCAGTTTGAAAATCATTGTCTGCGTTCTACCTGTTGGTCTTGCACATGGAAAAACAGATCTGAAGAAACTCAATGATCTGTCCAATAGTGTCAACAGCCAATGAGTGGTAGAACCAGAAATCAGGCTTCCTGTAGTTCAGGTCAAGGATTTTTGGCTGGGCCACACAGTCTTTACTGCTCTAAACTACTATGTGGGCAGATATAGACATAGATGATATAGATATAGAGAGACGAAGATAAAAATACATAATTTATTGAGCATTCTTTGTGCCAAGAGATGTGGAAATATTGGTGACCCAAAATTGGCAACATGGGCCCCACTCCTCAGGAGCACCAAATAGAACTGGGGGGACAGACAGGAGCCCCCAGGCCTGCCCCATCAGCCAGAAGGTGGAGAGAATTTTAGCGAAAGTGCCCATAACAGCCATGAAGAGTACAGGGTGGGAAGGAGTTGTTCTGGACTGATGAGCAAGGGCTCTGGGGGGGAGGGACTTGGCCCAGAGCTGGGAGGATTGACAGGGCCATTATGGGGGAGGGGGCACTGAGGGCCTAGGCTGAGAGGCAGGGAAGTGCAGGGCGTGACATGGAGAAGACACTGGGCCTTCAGAAACGGAGATCAGCTCCGTCTCTTCTGCCCTGTCCCCTTTCCTCACAGCATTTGTCTTTCCCACCCTACCCCCAACTCTGGGATCTAGAAGGGGGCTCAGCTTCTTCCTTTCCAGCAACTGTCCTGAAGATGGGAGGGGGAAGTGGCGGAGAACAGGAAACAGGAAATTAATTCTCCGAGGCTGTGTGTGTGTGTGTGTGTGTGTGTGTGTGTGTGAGAGAGAGAGAGAGAGAGAGAGAGAGAGAGAGAGAGAGAGAGAGAGAGAGAGAGAGAGAGAGAGAGAGAGAGAGAGTGAGTGTATGTGTGTTATGTAAGAAAAAATACCATTGACATCAAACACTGTCTGAAACTACTTCTGCCTTTTAGGAGAGAGGTGCAATTCACCTCAGGAGAGTTTTCTCATGTACCTTTATTGTTATTATTATTATTATTATTATTATTACTATTATTAGAAAATGCCTTGATGGGTTTCTTTGGTCTCTGGTCTGGAAGGGGAAGGGGAAACAGAGAGAGAGCCAAATTGCTCTGCCTAAAATGATATTAGTGCTTCTTTGCTGAGAGCTCCAGAGGCTTGATGGGTACAGGCTAGAGGCAGAGTTGGAGACCAGGACTCAGCAATGGCGGGAAAGAGGATGTGACAAGGAAGTGAGGCTGGAACCATGAAACAGGGCGGGAGGTGCACTCTTTGGAGACAGGGAAGGCCCCCAGTTTCTCAAAACATAGAGTTATTTTTTTCCCACTCCTCCCTTTTCACAGAAGCCTGGTGGCCACAAGAACCTTGTGTCAGTGGCATTTGGGAATGAGCATGGGCACAAGAAAGGGGACTTAGTCTCAGGTGCTTAGAGCAAGGTCAGGAACATGGCTGCACCTTGGCCAGAGCAGGTAAACACTTTGGGAGTGCTGGGGAGAGGGTGTTTCTCAGAGTAGTGGGGACAGAGCATGGGCTATTTTATTTGGAGATTCTATAATGGTTGCTGTCAGAGGCTAGAAGGCTGGGGGACTTTGGTGTCCCTAGGAATTTCTGTATAATTACATGTGTGTGTACATGTGTGCACATGCTTATGGTAAGCATATTTATATAAGTGTGTTCATGAGTGTCAACACCTATGTGATTGTAAATGTGTGCGTGTGTGTGTGTGTGCATGTGTGTGTGTGTGTGTGTGTGAATATAGGTAAGTGCATGGGAAAGATGGAATATCCTGTGTGTGTGTGTGTGTACATATGGGGCCCAGACTTCAGGACCTGAGGGCACATGTGTGTAAATGCATACAAATGAGTGCATGGCCATGTGGGTGTGGACGTGTTAATGTGTTTCTGAAAACACTCCTGAGTGTGGACGCGTGTCACTGCGTGCATGTAGGGCTATGAGGATATTAATGTGTGAGACCATATCCTCCATATGCATGTGGACAGACGTGCCAGGGGCCCAAGGCAGACCTGGCCACCTCTCCAACGTGTCTTGCACCGCACGGGGCCCAGCCTGGAAGGGCGAGGCTCTGGGCAGCATGGAAAGGGGAGTGGGTGTTCCCGAGCGTGCTTGTCCCAGAGCTCTGCTCCTTGCCCAGGAACATTCCCACTTTCCCATTCCTGGGAAGGAACATCATGTCCACTGGCTCTCCTCCTGCCTGATGAGTCCAACTCCCCTGCTGCCTCAGGCTGCGAGGCACTTACTGACCAGGACAAGGAGGATCCCCGAGAGTCACATGCTGGAGGCGGAGTTGGGGGGGAGACACACAGGCTCCAATAGTGTCAGCCACAGGGGAGCCTCCCCAGCAGTAATTAAAATAGCTGTTACTTATTGGGTGTTCGCCATGTGTCAGCCTGTGCAGAGCATTTCTCATGAATAAACTTGTTTAAGCCTCTCTCTGGCCTTGGTTGCTAGGGCTAACCATGGTCTCATTTAGGCAGACAAGGAAACCGAGGCTCAGGTTAAGGAAGTTGTTCAAGACGGCACCAGCAGTAAGTGGCCCTGGTGGGGTTGACACCCAGGTTCCCTGACTCGGGTGCCCAGGCACTAACCCTGTGGGCAGGACCAGCACCTTGTGTCTAGCCCATCACCCTCAGAGCACAGAAGGGAGACAGGCCCAGGAGGGACTCGCTCTCTTACCAAGCTCCCTCCTGCTCTAGGCTATTCTCTAGGAGCCTGGAGACAGGTGGCAAGGGACTGCAAGACAATAGTGATCAACCTCTGCACTTGGGAAAAGGCCTCGTGTAAGGGTCCAGGGCACATTGACTTCTGCATAAATCACTCCCCTCCACTGGGGCTGAGGAGGTCAGAATTGGAGCTTCTGTGGCCTGTGGCCAGGGAACTTCACCCATGGAAAACCTTTCACTCCCACGGTCAGCGTAGCCCCCAAGCCAACTGAGCCCCGGCACAGGACAGCAGGCGCATGTCTCTTGGCTCCCCACTGATCCTACACACCTCAGCCATCCTCACCTTCTTCCAACCCCCCTTTGGCACCTGATAGTCTGCGATGTCCCAGGCTCCGTGCTGACCCCTTTCATGGCACATATGGCACATATTATGCTTCCCATTTATTATTTCATTTCATCTCCATAACTATATTTTAAAGTTGATGTTAATCCCATTTTACAATTAAGCACACTGAAGATCAGAGAGGTTAAGTCATGTTCCCAAGGATACACAGTTCATAAAAGTTGGAACCAGAATGAACTTGGGCCGGATTCCAAAGCCTCTGTTTTTAATGATTCAAATACATCACATTTGCAGCCCCACAATACTCCTGTGAGGCAGGGAATATTTAGCCTAGGATCAGAGACAGGGCACAGAATTGTTAAGTAATAACTACGTAAGGTCTCAGATGGGTACTGGGCTTATCAGGGTGATCACTTTGTAAGTTATATAAATGTCTAATCACTATGTTTTACACCTGAAACTAATATAACATTGTATGTCAACTGTAATTGAAAAACTATATATATTTATATTAAATATATATATTTATATAATACATATATATTTTTAAAGTAACTTGTCCACGAATACATGCTGAGTAAGGAGTTGAAGCAGGATGTGAACTCAGGGCTATGGGCATCAACGTGCGCCTAGAGATGCACACCTGAGACTACAATACAAAAGTGTGTGGGGTGTGTGTGTGGTGTGTGTGTGTGTGGTGTGTGTGTGTGTGTGTGTGTGGTGTGTGTGGTGTGTGGTGTGTGTGTGGTGTGTGTGTGTGGTGTGTGTGTGAGGTGTGTGTGTGTGGTGTGTGTGTGAGGTGTGTGTGTGTGGTGTGTGTGTGTGTGTGTGGTGTGTGTGGTGTGTGGTGTGTGTGTGGTGTGTGTGTGTGGTGTGTGTGTGAGGTGTGTGTGTGAGGTGTGTGTGTGTGGTGTGTGCGTGGTGTGTGGTGTGTGGTGTGTGTGGTGTGTGTGTGTGTGGTGTGTGAGGTGTGTGTGTGAGGTGTGTGTGTGGTGTGTGTGTGGTGTGTGGTGTGTGGTGTGTGTGGTGTGTGTGTGTGTGTGTGTGGTGTGTGTGTGTGTGGTGTGTGTGTGTGTGGTGTGTGTGTGTTGAACCTTCCTACCCTTTTGTTGCTACCCCAGCCCATCAGCTCTGGACAAGATGGGTCTCTCTCCTCCCAGTCGCGGAGAGGCCACCCTCTTTCTCACTCCATTCATCTCTGTCCCTCTCCCACCCCCAACTCTCCCCTTCTCAGATTGCTCATGGTCCTAGAAGGGCACCCAGGTACTTCCCTCAGAGCCCTATTCTCCCCAGTCTGACACTGGGTTGTTCAGCTGATTTTCCTTTAGGGGCCCCATCCCCATGTCAAATCTGGGACCTCTCCCATTACTACAGCTTAGCACAGGGCCAGGCCCATGGGAGACACTCAGACTGACCCTCATTACGAGAGTGAGCCTTGAGTCACCAGGGACCTGCCATCCAACAAATATTTATTAAACACCTACTATGCTCTGGGCACCATTTGTTTACATCAAAGAATAAAACCAGAAAAGAATACCTGCCCTTGTGGGTCTTATCATCTAGGAGGGAGAGAAAGGCAATAAACAATAAATAGAGTATGTTAGAAGATGATGACTAAAAGAAAAAACAGCATAGTTTCAGAACCCATTGAGAAAATTACCTTTAAGCAAGACTTGAAGGAGGGAGGGAGTTAGCTATGTGGATATCATGGGAAGAAAGAGTACTCCGGATGGAGCAAACAGCAAGTGCAAAGGCCCTGAGGTGGATATGTGGCTGGACTGCAGTGACCTGGGGAAGAGTAACAGGGGAGGCACTCAGATCACATGGAGACTTGATGGCCACTGTAAGGACTTGGTCTTGTATTCTGAAAAAAAGGAGGCCTTTAGAAGGTCTTCCTCCCCACTCCCCACTGGCCCCCACCCCAGAGCTCTGTTTTGCTATCGTCTTATCATTCAGGTCTGGACCAACACTGTCTCCTTAGGCAGGCCTTTCCTAGAACCATCTTGTCTAAATGGTACTCTTCACCTCACCATGTACTCTTTATTATAACAGCCATATTCAATCTTCTTTATAGCGGATTTCCTTGGTTTCTATGTTTATTTTGTGTCTCTACCCACCAGAGTGGAAGTTCCTTGAGAGAGGGGCCTGGGTCTTTCTCATTTAGTGTGGAATCACCCCTGCCTAACACAGGGCCTGACAGTGTCCAAGCATTGTACAGCAAAGAGGCAAGCAGCCTGTCCTCCCTCCATACTAGCCTGTTAATACTTGATGTGTCCCAGAGGGCTGGTTACCGGCCCATAAACCTTGCTCCTGCTGGGAAGGCAGGTGCACACTTCCTGCAGAATTCCCATCCTGCCCCTCCTCCAGCTGCCACCATCCTCCTAAAATGCCCTCCTAACACACATTAAAATTAAATATGAGGGTTTACACTCAAGTTACAGCAAGCTAAGAAAAACCATTTGCAAAGCTGAGCTCTCCCCTTTGCCCTCAAATAGGTCATCAAAAATAAATAGCTCTTTTCCTAGAAATTCATGGCATTGCCCTGCTGGTACGGTCATAAAACTGTCGCCCAGAGAATTCCGTGGAAGGAAGGGAAACAAAACGTGACCGAGAACCTACTAGGTGCTTTAATGGATTGTATCGTTTAGGCTCCTGGAAAAGCCTGCAATGCAATGTTAGTACACCGACTTTACAGATGAGGTGGCCGAGGCTCAGAAGTTCTTCACTGTCTCTGTCTCGGTGTTACATGATCAGTTATGGCAGAGCCCGGATTCACTTAGGTCTGCCTGACACCAAAGCATCATGCTTTTCCCACATACTCAGGCACACACACACAAAAATCTATTCTTCTGAGGACTCAAAAGAACCAAGAATAGGAAAACAAGAAAAATAAGAAACGTGTCTCGATGGAGCTGTGGTTGGCCGAGAGCCAGCCCAGCACTTGTGCCAGAGGAGCCCTCCTGAGCCTAGTGTTGCCAAGCAGGAGCACCCTGCACCTTGGACCCAGGTGTGCTGGGACAGCCCTGTCCCCCAACCACCACCACCCAGGGCACGTGGGGGCAGCCCCGGCGTCCAGCTTGCCTGCCCGGGCTGCCTGCCTGCCTGCCTTCCAGACTAAACATTCCCTTCTCCCAAGTCTCCCTGCTCCACTGGGCCAGAATGTTCTAGGAGAGTCTCAACAACAGAAGTGAAGGCTAGTTTACACGTGTCTGTGGACACCCTTGGGAGAGAGGAGGGCATGTGCCCAGGCTTACAAACACACGTGCGCAGGGAAGAATGAGTCTGTGCACACTGCTGGGGGAAGGCAGGCCAGCTCACAGACCCACAGATGCCCCCCCACACACACACACAAGGGCAGAAATGGCTATCTTGGAATTCTGATAGAGGTGGGCCCACACTAAAACACACACATGTAAATACCAAGATGCCACGTGCCCTGGCCTTCTGACAGAGACATGTAAGCCTAAAGGTGGACACAGACACAGTGTGCATGGCTGTAGTTTGGAAAAATCTAAAATACAAAAATAAAAACAAAAACAAAAAAAACTGCCAATGTTTCCACTGTGTGCTGCTTGTAAAAAATTTGCAGCCTGGAGAGATGCCCCTGAGCCATATAGCTGTGTGTGGGCTGTCAGATAAAGCAGGGAAGATGAAAACAAACAGCTTGGAAAACATGGTGGCAGACGGGCACTCCGCTGACAGGGTTGGGGAAAGGGCTGCATAGAGGGCAGGGTCCCCCAACAACTGATAGAGAGGCAGCTGGAGCCTCCTGCTGATGGGCTTATGGCTTTAGGATCTGGAAAGCAAATTTAAAAAAAAGAAAAGAAAAAGCCTACCCTAATGGTGGCTTTACTAAGATTCAATGAAATAATATTTGAAGTGCAGTGCCTAGCTCCTCATACAAGGTCTGACAATTAAGTTCATGAACTTGTTGCAATAATGTTGCTAACCTTTTTCTCATATTAGATGGATTATTCATTATGAATTTGTACCAACTAGACAAACAGTTAGCCAAGTGTACTATTTGGAAATTCTGAAAAGGCTGCATGAAAAAGTTAGACAAAAACAACCTGAACTTTCGCCAACAATTCATGGCTCTTGTATCATGACAACGCACCAGCTCACAAGGCACTGTCTGTGAGGGAGTTTTTAGCCAGTAAACAAAAACTGTATTGGAACACCCTCCCTATTCACCTCATCTGGCCCCCAGTGACTTCTTTCTTTACCCAAGGACAAAAGGAAATATTGAAAGGAAGACATTTTGATGACATTCAGGGACATCAAGGGTAATACGATGACAGCTCTGATGGCCGTTCTAGAAAAAGAGTTCCAAAATTGCTAAGTGTGGAGTAGGCACTGGCGTTGGTGCATAGCTTCCCAAGGGAAGTACTTCGAAGGTAACCATAGTGATATTCAGCAATGAGGTATGGAGGACTTTTTCTAGGATGAGTTTGCGAACTTAATTGTCCAACCTTGTAAGCACTCACAACAGGAAAGCTGTTATGATGAAGCTCAGAATACCACAGGTTATGAAGACTTGCATCATCCCATTGCCACCTTCAATGCTGCCCCTTTTAGAGCTGATTTATTATAGTATTGTTTATCTCGAAAATATTTTATATAATATATAATAAATATGATATACGTGAAATTCATTTTTAATAACAAGTGCAAAAACAACAACTAACACTTATTGAGTATTCACTCAGTGTAAGACATTGTCCTAAGCACTTTACATATATTATCTTATTTGATTTTCACAGTAACCATATGAGGAGGTACTATTATTATACCCATTTTATAGGTGAGGAAATAGAAGCACAGAGATGTTAATCAAGTTTCCCTAAGTGGAATTTAAATATAAATGTAAATCTACTTAAGTGATAAAAAACTAGTTATTATATATCTATATCTCTCTATATATAACATATAAACACACATATCTTACATAAATATATATATATATATATATATATATATATATAGAGAGAGAGAGAGAGAGAGAGAGAGAGAGAGAGAGAGAGAGAGAGAGAGAGAGAGAGAGAGAGGAAAGTCAGCCAAAACAGTCAAGTGGGTATCAGCCGCCCTAGCTTCTCAGGCAATGAACATAAATCGCCAGTTCGGAGCTCTCCTCTGTTTGGGGCAGGCAGCCATCTGGTGAGTCCATTACAGCCTGTCTTTTGGACATTATTCTGAGCATGAAGGAACAGTACAGGAGGTATAAAAGTGACAAAGGAGAGGACTGTGTTAAAAATTAAAACTTTATGGTGGTCAGAGGATTCTTTAAGAAAAAGGTCCAGAAAACAGAGGAAAGCCACAGCTACAGGGCAGGCACTTCCATTCAGCACCTCCATTCAGACCTCTGCCACCTGGCCTGTGGGGCTGGGTGCTTTGTGTCCCTCAGCATCCAGACATGCACCCACCACACCAATGAGATGTGTGTGTAAAAGAGGGCTAGGTGTCTAGAGTGACCCTTAATGTAAAGTATGAACCGTGGGTCACAATGATATAGGTTCATCAGCTGTAACAAATGTATCACTCTTGGTGCCAGATATGTAGTGGAGAGGTTGTGAGTATGTGGAAAGATGGAGTATATGGGAACTCTATACTGTCCCCTCATTTGGCTGTGAACATAAAACTGCTCTAAAAAATGATGTTTATTAATTAAAAAGAGGGAGAGAGTGGGCTGAAGCCCAAAGAAAGACACAAGCCACCTCCAGGTGGGAGGGTTTCATGTATGTTCTGAGCAGCCACGGGGGCTCTGGGAGGGGACTCCTGGGCCACTGGGGGGACCAGGGGAGGGGGGAGGGCTGGAGCATGGAGGAAAAGAGACAGCAGGACCCAGCAGGATCTGGCCCCCTGCTACATGCCCCCACCCACCCAACCAGAGCTGGCCTGATTTTATGTACTTCATCAGTTGGGCTCTGCATAAACTTCATTTGAAAAAGGTTGTACTGCTAGTGGTGTTTTAAGGACCTGTGTTTCAGAGGCTCATCTGTGAGGGGACCGCCACTCTCCCCCACATCTGAACAGCCCTGCAGTATGCAAAGCCCGTTCACAAAAGGGACCCTGAAGGCAGGTAGCCCTCCTTTTAGTTCACCTAATACCAGGTTGGACATATAGAAAGAGCTCAATAATTATTTGTTGTATGCACATATGACTCATTTGAGTTTTACAGTAAATCTAAGAGGTGGGCAAGGCAACTCTGGTTTTTTACCCATTTTATATTTGTTAAATTGCTTATAATGGGCCAGCTACTGTGTTAATCACTTCACATAAACTAACTCATTTAATCCTCATTACAAACCTTTGAGGTAAGTAATATTATTATTAATGAAACTGGAACACAGGGAGGTTAACTAACTTGGTGAAGGTCACATAGCTAGTACACAGCAGGGATTCCAAGTCTGGGGTTTGGCTCTTACTGGCCAAGAGAAGTTGTTTCATACCCAGTGAAACCTGGGCTGGGTGAGTCGCAAGGACCCCTTCAAGTCCTGGGGAGGTTTAGTGGTGGGGGCCAGACTTAGATCCCAAGAACAGCTTAGATCTCCTCCCACCTCATCCAGACATCATTTCTACAGCCTGGGCAGGGCATGGGATGGCTGGCTCCCCACCACTGAATAAACAGGACACTCCCAGCCCAAGAGGCCAAGGGCAGTGCTTCCCAGGAGATCCACCCACACCCAAGGCCTGTCTGATGCAGAGGTGGGGGAAGGGAAAGGAAACAGGAAGCTTATTCAGAACAATAATAAAAAGGCAAGATAAAAACATGATCCCTTTTCCTAAAGTCTCCCATCTGGTCTATATGCTCAGCTCAGACACTGGGTAGACCCTAGCCAGTTGTGGAATTTTTCCAGCTGGGTCCCTCTGATCGGGGAAGGGTCTGGCCTGATCCTAAAGAAAGATGAGGAAGTGCCCAATGTCAAGGAATGTAGACAGGTAGGTCTAGGTTCTTACCAATGCATCCATCCACCCATCCATCCATCCATCCGTCCGTCCGTCCGTCCGTCCGTCCGTCCGTCCATCCGTCCATCCATCCATCCATCCTTCCATCCGTCATCCATCGATACATCCATCCATCCATCCATCCATCCATCCATCCATCCGTCCGTCCATCCTTCCTTCCATCTATCCTTCCTTCCTTCTTTCCTTCCTTCCATCCACCCATCTTTCCATCTATCCTTCCATCCTTTCATCCTTCCATCCACCCATCCATCTGGTGAAACTACAAAGAATTAAGTACCCACATTCTGCTGTTCATAAGTGGATTGACTTCTGGGCTTCTTACCTAAGACTGAAGGCTGTATGAAAACTGGATGTGAGCAGGCTATGACAAAGATTTCCAGGAAGTGAGGCACTTTACCTGTGAGAAGTTGTTTGTTATGTACGTATTATAAAGCACTAGAGATTTCTGAGACTTCAAAGGAAGTTCATTTTATAGACATCTCAGGGACAATTTGTAGCCCACATCCATATGTCATGTACGAGCCCGTGACACTCATTGCCTTGGATACAACCTGAGTCCCCCCCCGCTTTATTTTTCTCTTGACTCTGACTTCCCTGTCTACATATAGGCTATTATCTTGTATTAGCTTATATATTTTTAGCTTCTTCAAATCCTTTTTGGAATAAAGTTAAATTACGAAGGAAAAAATGATTGAATTGAACTAACGCAGATGGAATAAAGAGGGGATTCATTTCAGGAACTGAGATAAGTTCCCTGGCAAAACTCCCAAACTGAGAGTTCAACATTTCCTGTTACCCTCACTCATGTCCCTGGGGACGTGACTGCTGTCAAATTGAAGGATTGCCTCTCGCTTGCCAAGGGATGGCAGCCCTTCAAGAAGCAACTCTCAAACCTGTTTAGGGGCATCGAGGGGGCGGCTCCAGCGTCAGTGTTCTCACTTTGAATTGGGGGTTATATCAGTTCCTGGCCTGCAAGAATGTTGGGAAGCTGCGTGGTAAGAGCTCAGTAACGGTTAGCTGTTTATTGCTGGTGGGTTTAAGTTCCTTGTGACTTACCACCAAGTTCCAATCTTTGCGCTAGAGCCCATGGGGATAGCCTAAGCAGCACCTTCTCCTTCCCTCTCAGGCTTGGGGGATAGAGTGGGAGCAGAAGCTGAGAACACAGAGACTCACGTGGCTAGGAATCAATGGTTTAACGCATCCTAGAGACTGATTGGTAACAGCCCTCCTAGCTAAGGCTGGCGGATGTTTGCAGGGGTCAGGTCCTGTGATAAGTCCTCAGGGGCACACAGAAGTGAAAACATGGTCCCTGCGGTCAAAGGGCTCAATGTCTACAAAGGGGGACCAACCTGTGAGCCACCAACGGCCACACCAGTAGGAACGAGCTGTCCGTGGCTCCACCTTACCTTTAGGCCTTTGCCCGCGCTGTTCCCTTCACTTGTGACACCTTTCCTTTCCTCCATCCTCCCTTCATATTTCTCTCCTCCCCCACCTCCTCTGCAAGTCTTCCTTCACTTGTATTTCCACATGTTTGTTCTGGATGTATTTTGCATTCTCGTCTCCCTCCCCTACTTTCCCTTTTTTCAACTTGCAACTTCAATTCTTAATTCTAATGTTTATATGTAGAACTGGTTACTGTCCTTTTGACAGGAATGTAAATTACTTAAAATATGCCTACATCTTATTAATTAAGCAATCAATCAATCAACCTCATGGTGATATCTGCTTTTAAAAAGGCAGCATTATGGCCCTTTAGAGATATCCACAACCTAATTTCCTGAGCCTGTGAATATGTTACTTTACATGCATGACCAAAGTAATTTTGAAGACGTGATTAAGTTAAGGATCTTAAAATAGGGAGATTATCTTGGATTATTCAGGTGGATCCAATGTGATGACAGGGCCCTTAAAAATGGATGACAGAGGCAGAAAAGTGAGAGAAGGAAATATGACAACGAAAACAATGGTCACTGGGCCGGCCGAGTGGCACATTGGTTAAGTCCTGGCTTGGGACGCCAGCGGCTCCGGTTCGGGTCCCACATATGAGGGCCAGTGACGCTGCCCTCAAAAAAAAAGCAATGGTCACAATGACTGATGGCTGGGTGCCACGAGACATGGAATCTGGGAAGCCTCCAGAAACTGGAAAAGACAAGCCTCCAGCCTCCAGAGGCCCTGCAGAACACCTTGATTTTTGACTCTGGCCTCCAGAAAATAATAAATTTGAGTTGTTTCATGCCACAAAGTTAGTGGTAATTTGTTACAGTAGCACTTGGGAACTAGTTTCAGAATACAGCTGGCTTCCAAAGAGAGAGAAGGAAACATTGTTTCACACAGAAGAGTTGACATTTCCTAGTGTGTATGACTAGATTTTGTGGGAGGGAGTGAGCGAGCGAGTGAGTGTATGCGTATGTGTGTGATGGAAATTGCCCATGTGGCATTATGGACATCTTTTCTCCCCCAGCTCATGGCTAACACACGACAGGTTTCCTCAAAATAAATGGACGCTCTCATTTCAATTGAACCTTTGTGTGGAGACAAGCTCACGTGCCAAAGTGGACTTGGCCTGCACACCCCTTCCTCCGAAAACCATCAAGGGCATTATTGTGTTTCTGCACTAATAAGCACTGTAAGGCAGTGGGCTTTGCTTTTGTGGTGCTTTCTTTTCACAGTGACATCTGCTGGTCTTCAGCTGGCATCGTGGGTACTGTGCAAGAGAGGGCACAAGGACAAATGAGATGAGGGGAGTGGAGGCCCAAGGAAAGAGGCAGCAGCCCCTAGGGCATTTTATCACTTATATACACATCTACACTTTTACAGTTAGAAACATGAGCTCCACAAGGAGGGCCTGATACCTTTAACTTAATAAATGGAGCTCTGCAAAGCCCTAAAAGGGCCTATGAGCTGGGCTAGAAGGTGATACAAAGTGCAGAAATCTGGATTTGAATGCTAGCTCCTACTGGCTGTGGTCCCTTGGTTTGTTACTGTTCTTTTCCTCTGTAAAATGGGAGGAGGGGGTGGTTCTGAGTACACGATGAAGTAATGCATCTGTGTGCATAGCACAGTCCCAGGAGAAAAGCAAGCCCTCAATCTATGGTAGCTTTTGCATTTAGCATCCTGATCTAGAATAAAAATAAAAGCTAATAAAAAAAAAGAAAAACAAGACCAGGTTCTGTGGTCACTTATTTTGTTAGAGGAATCTCTACGGAAAAGGTTTCAAAAAGGCATGAAATATTTGTTTTATTGGTTCCCTCTATACACGGAGCTTCTCTTACATGCTGTGATTACAAAGCCTGTAATCCGAGTTCCCATCTTGCATCCTGCTTAATGGACCTGTTTTCTTTCTCAACCCACAACAGTATTCTCAGCCCAGCCACACTCATTCATTAAAGGTTCTGCAGCTGATAAGGAAAAGGGCTGAACATAAGTGGTGAGGTCAGCCTGCAAGAAGGACCTGTCCACGTCTTCCCTTGGGGCAAGGAGGAGAACCCCGTGATGGGGCAGGAAGCCCACAATATCAGGTCAAGTGGAGGCCAAATACATGTACATGTAGGGCCAGTCATCTTCCAGCTGCAACCTCAGGTGACAGCGGTCCAAGCCCTGCTTAGAAAAACAGCTCCTCTTCTGCTCCCCAGGTGGGGCTGCCTTGCCCAGGGTTCACGATGGCAATGTAAGCAAAGCTGGTCCCCATACCTAGCTGGGCAGGGACAGGAAAGCTAAAAACGAATTATCCTGTCTGCCCTGGGCCAGGAGGGCTCCCAGTCCCAAGGGCAGACCGGGGCGAGCTGGGAGGGAAGTCGGGATTAGGGGTCACACCCCCCAGGGCCTATCTGAGCGGGAGCTGAAGGCTCAGCTGTGAAGCTGGGTCACTTACCCCATGGGAGGAGCCCTTCTCCACTGGGCCCCTCACCAGACCCTGAGGAGCACACATTGGGGAACACAAACCAAGAGGGGACCTCTAACCAGGGAGGGGCTACGAGGAGCCCAGCTGTGGGCAAGCTCCTGGCTCCCCTCCCTGGCCTGGGACCTGGGCCGGGGTGTGCAGGGCGCGCAGCAGCTAGAGCAAAGCACCCCCAACTTCAGTGCGTATGCTCTGAATCACGTGGAGATTTGTTAAAATGCACGTGCTGAGTCAACAGTTCTGGGGGCCCGAGGTTCTGCATTTCTGTCCAGGTCTCAGGTAAGGCCATGCTGCGGTCCCCGCTTTGGGATTGCAGTTAGCCCGAGAAAGCCAGAAATAATGGGTAGTGCAGGAACAGGAGGTGGCGTTGCAGGAGGTCTTCTCTGGACTCCCATAATGCTCTGGGGGCCGTATCTTTGGGCAGAGGTAACTGAGCGTGTCCTTGCTTCCTTGTGGCCTTTGGGGTTCCCTCTTGTGTTCTCTTCTGGGGAGTGAACAGGGGCCAGGCCAGGGCTTGGAGATGTGGGTTTGACTGACACTAAGTGCCTGCTTGGAGCAGCCCTAGGAGCAAAGAGGCGGAGCTGGGATGGAGCAGAACTGAGCTGAAGCAGCTGAGAGTGGTGGTGGGGGCAGAGCCATCAGGGGAGAGAAAGGTGGAAAACGGTGAAGGGCTATGCACGGTAGGGTCAGAGAGATGCACTGGACCCGGAGTTGGGGCTCTGACCCTCGTCAGCTGTGACACTTGGGGTCGGGTGACCTCCCTGAGCCTTAGTTTCCTTATCTATAAGTATTATAACATTTAGACTTCAGGATTAAGGATTTAATAAAGCAACAAATGTGAAAGCATCCAGCAAATTACCGGGCCCATAATAGTAGCCAACATCCAATACATTTTGAAATAAATAGCAAATAAGCAGGCTCAGCCCATGCAGGATCTCGACAGCCAAACAAAGGAGCATGGCTTATCCTGCCAAGAAGCCAGTCACAAATTAGTCCCACCTCTGCAAGAAAGCAAGGCCCCCCCGAGAGATCTTGGCGTAACTGCCTCTGCCTCTATGTAATTCTAAGTACTTAAATGGAACTCCAACAGATAAAATTATAGAATTCAAAACCAGCCCTGAATGCAGACCTCTAACTAATTCCCATTAATCTTTTGCTTCGGTCTGAACGGGTCTGATTGCACAGGGCCCTGGATTTCTTGGAGTAATGGGCCAGCTTTCTCTCCTCACAGGCTCCGGGGTGAGCAGTGGGATGCACAGAACTGCACACTTACAGGGGCACCTGGGGAGACAATACAGCCTGCTCTGGGGCCTGGAATCCCACGGCAGCACCCTCCCTCACCCCCCTCCCCCAAGTCTGAAATCTGATGAGGCTAAGAAAAGAAAGGACCTGGTTTGCAGGGTCCTTGCTAGAAGCCCTTGGAAGAAGGCAGCCTCCAAAATGAGCCCTTTCCAGGAAGGCTTGGTGAGGCTGGCGCCTGCCCCTCTCCTCTCTGCTCTCCCACCCTCGTATGCTCTGGGGGACAGGCCTTCTCAGCTAAGCAGAGCCTAGGCCACTTTTCAATATTTTTGCTTTTAAAAAAATAATATTTAGAAGTGGTTTGGGGCCCGGAAATTTAAACATTTCCACCAAGTCATTTTTTCCCCCTGCGGTGTATTATTTTAAGCAGACAGAAACAAAACCAGCATTTCACAAACAGTACAAGAGAAAATGGTAAATACACTTAAAATCAGTGTAAAGGAGTGCCTCTGTGCCCCATGGGAGAAGGTCTCAAGACTGTGTTCTCCCTCAAAGCCGAAAGATCTAGATGAGAGCCGAGGCTGAGAGGGTGCTGAGGAAGACATCTCCTCATCTCCTCCGGGTGTTTTGTTCCTAAATAAATAGTCCTTGCCCTGCTCCCCTCCCCTGGGCCTCTTCAAAAGCCTATGGCAGTAGTCGGGGGCATGTCTAGATTCACCCTGGCTCTGCGACTTATGAACTGGGAGAACTTGGATAAGTTAATTCACTTTTCACTACCTTAGTTTCTTCACCTGTAAATGGGGGTGATTATCCTGCCCATCTCATGGGGCTGCTGTGAGTTGCAAGAAGTTAATACCTGTGAAGTATTTAGAACACAAAGCATGTTTCAGTAACTTAGTATGTCCCAAGCCACCAATCATTAGCATGTCTTCAAAGCCTGGACCTCACCTGCCCCACCCCTGGCCATCCACAGTTCCTCTCTCCATACACAGCAACCCCATCCTTCCAGTTGCTCAGGCCCCAAACCTTGGAGCCTGTTCTGAATCCTGTCTCTATCTCATCCTCCACGGGCAATCCATTCGCAAATGCTATTAGCTCTAGGGTTAAAAATGTATTCAGAATCCGGTCACTTCTGACCACCCACCATTACCACCCTACTCTAAGGCAGTGTCACCTTCCTTGCTCACTATTATAGCAGCCCCTCCTACTCTCCCCTCCTGACCCCCAATCTCTCCTCCACACAGCCTCCAGAGGAACCCCTTTAAAACATTTAAGCCTGATTCTGTTTCTCTGCTTGAAACCCTCCTAAGACTCCTCATCGCCCTAGGAGTAAAAACCAAGTTTAGACCAGGGTCTACAAGGCCCTGTGTGAACCAGCCCCACTGCCTCTCTGATGTTCTCATCTGCTTCTTTGCCCCTGGTCACTGTCCCCAGCCACAATGTCCTCTTTGCTGTTCCTTGAACATGCCAAGAATGTTCCTGCCTCAGGGCCTTTGCACTTGCATTTTCTTGGTCCGGAACACTGTTCCCTTAGACAACTTCTGACTCCTTCCTTCACTTCTTCAGGCTCTGCTCAAATGTCACCTCATCAGAGAGCCCTTCCATGAACCTCCTCCTATATAAAAACCCGTTCTCTGTTTTATCATCCTTATTAACTCATACTGCCAGTTAATATCATAAATCTTTGTTTCTTTGCTTTTTCCTCCCTCTCTTCCATTTATTTATTTATTTATTTATTTATTTATTTATTTATTTATTTATCTTTTGAGGGCAGTGTCACTGGCCCTCATATGTGGGACCCGAACCAGAGCCCCTGGCTTCCCAAGCCAGCTTAACCCACCGCGCCACTTGGCCGGCCCTTTTTTTTTTTTTTTTTTTAATAATTCTCTCTCTCTTTATTTATTTATTTTTTAGCTGAGCCATCCTGCCACCTGTTGGAAGCTCAACGACAACTCAGCTCGGGCTGGCATCGAACCGCTGTTGCTCAGAGTTCAGCTCACACTCTTGAGCGAGCTCTTAACCAACTGAGCCACTCGGCCGGCCCTCTCCCTCTCTTCCCTTTAGATGTAAGAGCTAATATAGTAGCAGCTTAGTCCTTTTTCTATATGTCTCTAGAAACATGCCTGGCACACTGTAGGTGCTTTATACTATTTATTAAATAACTGTCACCCTCCCTCCATTTCTGTCCCCTCTAATACAGCTCCATGCTGCAGCCAGGAAGATCAGTCTACAACACAGATGCTCCTTCTGCTCAAGAACCACCGGTGGCCCCCTTGCTGCCCATAGGGCAAAGCTCCTATTCCATACAGAAGGCCTTTTGTGCTCTCATCCCACCTAACCTCAGCACCCTCTGTTGCCATCAACAAACCCTGTGCTCCTGGAGCAGTAATGTGTGATTGTTCCCTGAGTGGCAATCCTTTGCTCATGCTGTTCCTTCAGCTAGATATGCCTACCCACCCTTTCTTCATCTGTCAGAGTCTCCCTATAGTGGGCTGCATGGCAGCCCTCCCCGCTTCCCCAAATGATCTATTCAGCCAGAACCTGTGAATGTGACCTTTATTTGGAAAAAGGCCTTTTCAGATGTAATTAAAGATCTTGAGATAAGATCATCCTGGATTAGGTTAAGCCCAGAATCCAATGACAAGTGACCTTAGAAGCAAAGAAAACAGGAGAAGACACAGAGAAGGCCCAGGCAGGGACTAGAATGATGCAGCCCCAGCCACGCCATGCCTGGAGCCACCAGAAGCTGGAAGGCACTTGGAACAGGTGCCTCCCCAGAGCCTTTGCAGAGGCATGACCCTGCCAATACTTTGATTTTGGACTTATGGCCTCCAGAACGGTGAGAGAATAAATTTCTGTTGTTCGAAGCCACCAACCAAGTCTGTGGTGTTTAGTTGCAGCAGCCACAGGAAACTAACACACTCCCCTTCAAAACTGTTGTAGAGATGCTGTGCTTGCCTCCCAGCCCTACCGGGCACTGATGCAGCCTTTTTGTACTGGACACTTCTCTTTGATTGGACCAGGGATGAACGCTTGGCCTAGGCTTGGCCGGTCAGTGTCACCAGTATTGGGAACTGTACAATAAAGCCAGCAGACACCGGTATGGGAGATGATCTAAGCTCAGAGCTGGGCTGTGTGTGGTTACATGCAGAAAGGAAGCCGAGTGGAGAGGGCCAGAGCAGACATTGACAACACAGAGACCAGGGGCCCTGATGACTCTCCTGCTCCCATAGGGAAGAGCCTGCTTTCTGCTTCCAGAAGATTCCCTTGTTTTCCTCCAATACTCAGCCCCCCTTCCACTTTTCTTGACCTGAGTTCTCCCTGACTAGGTTACTTCTCCTTACAACCACATCCACCCTAAGCTAACAGCTGAGCGCCAGTGTCACCTCCCTAAAGGGTTCCCTGACCCCACCATGTGGAGAAAGAGGTCCTCCGTCTTCAGGTGCCCTCAGCTCTGTGGCCCCGCCAAGATTCACTGTCATCATTAGCTACATCTGTATGCCAGTCTCCCCCCAGACTGAGCTCCTCCAGCCATGGACCCATCTGGTTCTGTGGGTCCCATTTCCCAATTAATTACCCAATGGGGCACAGTGTCCAGTACCACAATGGATAAACAGGTGAATAAAGAATGAATGTCATTCATCTCTGCCTGTGAGGAACTTCGAGTCAGGGTGGGGAGCCCAGGCTCACACACGCTGCCGGAGCAACACCTAAGGAGTGAGTGAGGAGGCACACGCATGGGGTGGGGGTGGGGTTAGTAGAAGGCAGCTCTGAGCTCAGAGCGGGCGGTCAGGGAGGGCTGGCGAGGACAGCCAGGAGAAAGTGAGACTGCAGAAGGGTAGAAGGGGTGGTGTGGGTGATTATCTTTGGAGCAGGCAGAAGGCAGTGCAGAGCACACGGGGGTGGTGGGCAGGGGGGAAACCTTCCTAGTGGGGTGAATGGGAGGCCAGGAGGAGGGAGAGGCAGCATTTGGGGCATGTGGGAGAGACAGGGCCTGACTTGAGCAGGAGTTCCAAGGTGGGGGCTGATGGGAGGTATCACTGGGGCCGTCCAGGGCCCTTTGGTAACTCGGCCACTTCGCTGACATCCAACCAGGCACTGCGCCCAGTGCCAGCTACACAGCGATGACAGATAGCAGAATTCAAGGACCAGACCGGAGCTCTTAAGAGAACAAGAATGTATCTGCTGTTACAAGGACCAGGAAATAGCACATCACCAAAGCCTTTGCAGAGTACTTTACAGTTTATAAAGTGTTTTCTCACATTGTCATGATTACAAAAGTCATGCGGTATTGTAGAAAAATGGTGACTGCTCCTGCGGAAAGCTTGAGTTTAGATCTTGCATCTGCCATTTGATGGCTTCCTAGACGTCACTTTATGATATCCACCCTGAGCTTCAGTTTCCTCATATGTAGATAACCATGGCTCGTGTTTAATTATTGAACATCTTACATAGGCCAGCTACTGCTGCACGTATTCACCAATTTGATTTTCAAAACAACCCTATAAAACAGGAATGATTGTTACCTTCCCCCCACATTTGGTAGGTGTGAGACTCAAGAAAAGCTGAACAACTTGCCTGAGTCACAGAATTTCTCAGCAGAAGAGATGAGATTTGAAATCACCCAATTATTCTGGCTCCGGTATCTATGTTCTTGGCAGCCGGGCTATACTGCAAATAATGACAGCAGCTCTACACGGCTCAAAGGTTTTGAGAGACCAATAACATTAATAGACATGTAACTGGCTAGAGGGTAGAGGTACACACAGCCCATTGTTACTATTCTGCCCCGCGTTCCTGCATTCAGTTGCTTTAACAGATGCCTTTGATGACCTGGCATGACTGCTGGCCTCACCTAGGGGTTACCCACAGACACTGACAGTGCCCCTCTGAGAGACATGCTTGATCATCAGACATGGCTGGCCAGGAGTGCTGGGGTGTTCACATCCTAGAAGCACCCCTCCATCAACAAGGCATGTGAGTTGGCAGATAAGCACGCTATCAGTGGGACAATTCTGAGGTATATCCCACACAGTCCCTCAGAGGGTCCCCAAGAGGATTGAGCACCAGCTTCACACAATAGTCACCTACCCACGAGTACACCTTTTATCAGCTTTCCCCCTTCTCTGTCTCCCTCCCGTCCCCCTCATAATGCTTCCTGGAGTCACTTTCCAAATAAGCTCCTTGTATCAAACTCTTCCCTCAGGGTCCATTTGATGGACCCAAGCTAAAGACTGGCATGCAAATCAGTTGAGAGAGAAAGAGAGAGAGAGAGAGAGAGAGAGAGAGAGAGAGAGAGAGAGAGAGAGAGAGAGAGAGAACGAACAGGAAGAGATGTTAGCTGCCGAGGCTTGAGATTTTTCTGGACAGATATTGCTAGGGGGAGGGCTGGATAGAGGAGGGGCACACAGGCGCCCTCACAAAAGAGGAGAGTCCTAGTATCTGGGAAAATGGACCAGGTCTCCCTCAGGCTGGTCACAAATAGGGTAGCACCTCACATTTCACCTGACACTTCAAAGAGACTGTCCATCAAGGGATTTTTGGCAATAGCCCCCATAGCTCTGGAGTCGATTACAGGGGCATTCCTTAAAACTCTGGGGCCTGCCTGTAGAATAAACACAAATAAGCTCCCCTTGTCTAAATAAACCAAGGTACAGTTTAACAAAGCAGCTTCCTTTTTCTCCCCACCTTCCCAAACTCCTCTCCTCAAAGGCCACGCTTGTTTGCTTACTTATTTAATCCCAAACCCTTGGTACCTTCAAAGGGCCCCTTTGTGTCTGGGATGAAGTGGAGCATCTCTGCCTTGTGGACATGGTTTTCTAAATGAACTTCCAGACACAGAGTTACTAACAATAAGACAGCACTGCGGTTTGTGGGGATGGATTAAATGAACAGGCGGTAAGAAGAAAATTACGAGGAAGGATGAATTTTCAGCAGGTTCCTCCAGCCAAACACTTTGCAAGGTCATTGGAAAGAATTCTCAGGGGGACAAAGAGACCAAAGACCATGGCAGGGAAAAGCAAATTACTGTCTCAGCAGTGTGGCTTCTTCCCTTGACAAGCTGGTCATGAAGGAAGAGGGACAGGACACACCTAGAGGGCTGATGGCTGGCCATCATGATGTGGAAGAGAACTTTGTCACCTACACCTGAGTGAGAGTGGGTTAAGTCACAGCCCCTGGCCAGCTTCAGAAAGCTTCCTGTCCATCTCATTAATCATGGAAGCTGCAGAAACACTGAGAGCAGAGAGCAACTGGCTGGAGCCACCCTGGAGAGTCCATGTGGGGAGAAGGTTTCAGGGAACACCACGGAATAAAAATCAACACAAGAATTTTTAAGAAGGAAGGAAAGAAGGAAGGAAGGAAGGAAGGAAGGAAGGAAGGAAGGAAGGAAGGAAGGAAGGAAGGCAAAAGAGAGAGAGAGAAAGGAAGGATGGAAGGAAGGAAGGAAGGAAGGAAGGAAGGAAGGAAGGAAGGAAGGAAGGAAGGCAAAAGAGAGAGAGAGAAAGGAAGGATGGAAGGAAGGAAGGAAGGAAGGAAGGAAGGAAGGAAGGAAGGAAGGAAGGAAGGCAGGCAAAAGAGAGAGAGAGAAAGGAAGGATGGAAGGAAGGAAGGAAGGAAGGAAGGAAGGAAGGAAGGAAGGAAGGAAGGAAGGCAAAAGAGAGAGAGAGAAAGGAAGGATGGAAGGAAGGAAGGAAGGAAGGAAGGAAGGAAGGAAGGAAGGAAGGAAGGCAAAAGAGAGAGAGAGAAAGGAAGGATGGAAGGAAGGAAGGAAGGAAGGAAGGAAGGAAGGAAGGAAGGAAGGAAGGAAGGAAAGAAAGAAAGAAAGAAAGAAAAGAAAGAAAAGACAGAAAGAAACTGACTATGAATGAATATATCATTCAGAGCTGAACCAGTTCCCTAAGTGGCAAGATTACCTAGTGGTCAAGAGCTTGACGGTGGAACCAAAGTGCCTGGGAAGGAACCCCCAGCTCTGCCACCTAAGGGATGGATGACCTTGAACACATTACTTAACCTTTCTGTGTGTTTCAGTTTCCTCGTCTGAAAATCAGGGCTGATCATAATAATTGTACTTACTTCAGAGAGTGGTGTATGAGGATGAAGTGAGCAAATGTATTGTAGCACTTGGAACAGTGTCCGCCATTTAAGTAGCCAGTACATGTTAGCTGTAATTACTCCACGGCTTCAATAGATCATAGCTCCTCGGCACTATAATATTCTCACAGGTGCAAGAGAATAAAAGTTGATAAGGCAAAGCAGCATGAAAGCAGGTTGGATCAAAGAAGAATTCCCCAAAGCTAGGAGACTGCCGTGCCTGGAGCAAAGCCGTGGACGGCCTTACCTGTGCATAGTTCGGTGGAAGCACAGAGGACCATGTGCTATGAGTACCCTAGAGCACAGTGAGAACTCTGAGGTCCCCCTGGCATCCCCAATTCTCTCCACTGTGGTCAAAAGTCCTGTTGGACTGCAGATCAGAAGTGTGGCTGAGACTGGGGCTCTTTCCTCACAGGGGAAATGGCATCGCCCCTCCTCACACCCGAATGCAGCTCGGCCATCTGGCTGTTCCTGCTGCTGCCATGGTCAGTGCCTGGGGCCTGGACCCCCAGGGCGATGGAGGGTCCTATCACCAGCATGATCCACAGCTGGAGGCCAGCAGCTCTGTGGTGCGTCTGTGCGGTGGGTGGCAGGTCTCAGTCCCACGTGCCCTTGATAGTAGAACCCCATCTTCATCCTTGGCTCAAGGTAACGGGCTTTTTACTGCAGAGGTGTCTTCAGGGATGAGAGACGACTATTGCTATTCCCCACTCACCTCAGACAGACACACGCACCCCAGCTGAACCCACAGTTCTATGCAAACATGACTCATGGACCCCAGAGCCCCAACTTTTTCAGCTAAAAAGGCCCACTCATTTAGACTCCTGCAGTTTAAGAAAGAAGCAGGGACTAAAACGAGGATGAAGGGGGCAGTATCAGTAATTATTTCTGAAGTAACAAGCAACTAATTGGGACTTACTGTTATTAAAAATCTATACTATAGGCAGCAATTAAACTGCAAGTAACGAGGATTTCAGCACCAGGCTTTGCAGCCGTCACTGAACTATTTATTGTATTCCCCAAGTCCGGGGTGGAAGGGTCTGTTGTTGGAAGGAAAAAAAATGGTTTCTTCATATTCCTCTAAGAGAGAACAGGCAGATTGGAGATTCCTGCCCGGGGAAGTCAGGGTGGCTGGCACTGGGCTGAGACAAGGCACAAGTGCAAGAAGCCCAAGGACCTGTGGAGGTTTCTAGATTGACTGCCATTCCCCTCAAGATGGTGACATCATGCCTCTGGGAAATGGCTGTGGAGTGCTGTCAAATAAGGAGGAAAAGAGCTGAATTGGCTCTTTTATACACAGATTTATTGAGCATCTGTAATGTGTCAGGAGCTTTCGGGTGATGCATTCTATTATATACACTATTTCACATACTCCTCCTAACGGCCTTAGGAAGGAGGTCCCATCAGGAACTGCTTTATGGATGATGGTAACTAGGCTCGAAGAGGTGAAGTCACCTGTGGGAATTCACCTGGCTACTGCACAGAGTGAACCCAGGGTGGCAACCCAGAGGAAGGCAGAACTCTGGGTGACTTTCTTGTATACAACATTGCAATGTGAGGCAGGTGTGCAAGCAGCTGGGTGTTGCTGCCTGATGAGTTTGTCAAGTCACCCAAACATCCCATGCCTCAGTTTCTGCATCTGTAGCATGGGGACAGTCATGCCTATTTAGTGGGTTTGTTCTAAAGCCTATATGCAACATGTCATATATAAGCATTTAGCACAGTGTGTAGGGCATTAAACTCTCAATAAATGCCAGTTATTGTTAATAGATGCTGCTCAGATGCTTTCGGAAGCAGCACCTAATGTTGATGAAAGTCATCGTCTGAGCATGGCAGAGTTTTTGCAATAGTAGAAGTAGCGGAAGTCTCGGCAGAGTGTCTGTCTGCCTGTGTCCCTTGGGAAGAGGGCAAATAAACCCAGCGGGCTGGCTCCACTCTGAGGCCATTGCCCTGGTGTCCAGGGCAGTGAGAGGCTGGCCAAGCTCCCAGACAGCCTGTCTCGGGCCTGGAGCACAGAGCCATTGCCTCACCAGCTTGTAATGAGCTGCGTCTCCATCCTGATTAGAGGAACAATCCTCACTCAGAAAGATGCAGGGGAAGGAAGTGACAGCGTCGTAGGGACATGGCATAACCTCGCCCCCCTCCCCCAGGAGGGGCTAGCTTCTGCAGAGCTGGTGACTTGAAGGTCACAACCCAAGATGGTGCCCTTACCCAGGGAGGAGGCTGAGCAGACCCCACTGGGGCAAGGCTGGGTCAGAGCAGGAGACGCGCCGGGGCCCGCCCAGGCCCCCGTCTGCAAGCCTGGGAGGCAGCTTCTCTCACACTGGTTTGCCAAGAAGGGCAAGCAAGGAAACCAACGTTCTCTGGGCACCTCCTGGGTACCAGGCCTGATGCCAACCTGGTGACTTCATTGCCACCATCAACATTGTCCTGTTAAATAGAATGTTACAGCACTGACTTTTCCAAAACTGTGGATTACAGCCCATTACTGGGTTATGAAAACAGTTTAGTGGGTGACAAATAGCATTTTAAAAATAACACTATAAAAAAAAAACAAAAACAAAAAAACAGAAAATTTCAGAATGCCCAACACAGCAAGGATTAGTATCATTTTGTGGAAGTTTTTATTTCTTTCATATGTGTGTGTGAGTGTTTGGGAGCTAGGTTGTAATGGGGATAAAAATCATGCCCATTGCATAGTTGTTGTAGAGATGGAATGAGTTAATGTTTTAAGTGCTTAAAGCATGTAGCAGAGGCTGGCAGCCCAACTCAAGTACCCTTAAAGATAGCTCAGTTTCCCTGCACCCGCCAATAGTTTCTTCTCTCTCTCTCTCTCTCTCTCTCTCTCTCTCTCTCTCTCTCTCTCTCTCTCTCTCTCTCTGTCTGTCTCTCGGAATATGCTTACCCCAATTGCAAGGCAGGTGAAGATTGGTAGAAGTAATGCCCCAGGAGTGACCCTCAGCCTGTGAAAACTGGGAGATGGTCGGTAAACACCAGAGTCTCCTGAATCCCCAGTGCAACGATTCTGAGGTGTGTCCCCAACAGTCTCTCAAAGGGTGGCCATGAGGACTGGGCACCAGTTGTCCACGGAATCAACTTCCCTTCTCTGTCTCCCTTCCTCTCTCTCACTGCTTCCTGGGATCCCCTCCCAAATAAACTTCGTGCATCTATATTCTTGTCTTGGTTACCTAATCTCATTTTGGATGAACTCAAGATAAGCAAATTCTGGCACAAAGTAAATGCTCAATAAATGTTAGTTTGTATGAATTGTGTTCATCTTGAGCGAGATAGGATCTGTGTAAATGATTTTTTACACATTTAATGTGTCAATGTGTATCATCTCATTTAATCTACACATCAACCCTACAAAGTAGAAACTGTGATTATCCCCATTTTTAAAATAAGTAAACTGAGGCTTCGAAGAGTTAAGCACCTTGCTCAAGGTCATATAGATAGAAAGGGGAGAGATCCATTCTGAACCCATGTGTGTTACTAAAGCCTTGTTCTCAACCTCTCGTTAAACCCACACAACCCGTGTCAGTTACCTTCTATTTTCACTCCCATTTTACAGATGCGGGTATGGGAAGTCCAGGGAAGGAAGCACTCAATTCCCACACTCTTCACTGCCAGACTGGGACAAGCATTTGACATTCCGACGCTGGGCCCGGTGCTTCCCATGGCAGCAGGCTGCCTCCCCACACCCTAGAAAGGGTAGGCATGGGAGAAATCCCTTCCTTAAATAAGAAAACGACATTCCTATGGTGGAAATGAGCCAGCTGTTTATCAAACCTGTGGCACAAGAGAGAGGCAGGATACGTGTGAAAAGAAGGACTTCCAGACAGATAGAGGTGTATCCTAATAGAGTGTGCCTCCACTTCTCAGTCTGTTAATAAGAGCTGATGACCTGGTATTGTCTCTCTACTCACGGCTGGCTTCAACTTGCATCTTCCCATTCTTTTTCCCAGCAGCCCCACCACTCCCTCTAAGGGGCCCTGGCTTGTACATGCTTTTGCTCTGAGCTCCATCTGCATAAAGCTCTCTGTGATTATTCACTGTGCACAGACTGTGTGCCAGGCATAGTTCCATCTCTCAGTGCCTCAACTTCCTCATCTAGTAAATTGGATAATCTTAGTAGCCTCTTCTTATATCTAACACATAAAGGATTCTCACAACTCTATGTTAAAACAAAAATGAATAATACAAGTACAGCCACTATGGAAAACAGTATAAAATTCCTCAAAGAATTAAAAATAGAATTACCATATGATCCAGCAATTCCACTTCTGGGTATTTATCGAAAGAAAATGAAAACACTAATTTGAAAGATATATGCACTGCCATGTTCACTGCAGCATTATTGACAATAACCAAGATATAGCAAAAACCTAAGTGTCCATCATCGGATGAATGGATAAAAAAAGTGGTGTGCATACAATGGAATACTACTCAGCCATAAAAAAAGAAAGAAATCCTGCCATTTGAAACAACGTAGATGGACCTAGAGGGCATTATGCTAAGTGAGATAAGTCAGACAGGGAAAGACAAACACAGTATAATCTCATTTATATGTGGAATCTAAAAATCCCACACCAAAACAAAACAAAACAAAACAAAAAACCAAGCTCACAGATATTGAGAACAGATTGGTGATTGCCAGAGGAAGGGGATGAGGGGATGGGCGAAATGGGTGAAGGGGGTCAAAAGGTACAAACTTCCAATTATAAAATAAATAAGTCATAGGGATGTAACATTCAGCATGGTGGCTAGAGTTAAAAATACTGTATTGCATATTTAAAAGATGCCAGGAGAGTAGATCTTAAAATGTCTCATCACAAGAAAATAACGTCCTGTAACTCTGTATGGTGATGGATGTTACCTAGACTTAAGCACACTTGGTGGTCATTTCACAATATATAGAACTACTGAATCATCATGTACACCCGGACCTAATGTTTTATGTCAATTATACCTCAATTAAAAAATCAAACAAACAAACAAAACCATTCCAATTAGAAAATAGGTAAATGACAGGAAAAGACATTCTAACAAAGAGGATATACAGATGGCAAATAAGTATGTGAAAAGATATTCTATATCACTAGCTATTAGGGACATGCAAAATAAGACCATGATGAGATGTCACTATGCACCTATTAGAACAGCTAAAATAAAATAAACAATAGTGGTAACACCAAATGCTGGTGAAGATGTGGAGAAACTGAATTACTCATATGTTGCTGGTGGGAATGTAAAATGATACAGTCGCTCTGGGAAACAGTGGACTCTTTCATTAAAAAATTAAACATGCATTTAGTATATAAACCAGCAATTGCACTCCTGGGTATTTATTCCAGAGAAATGAAGAGTGTGTGCATAAAAACCTATCCATGAATGTTTCTAGCAGCTTTTATTTGCAATAGCCCCAAACTGGAAATAACGTAAATGTCCTTCAATAGTTAAACCACGATACATGCATCCCATGGAATATTAGCCAGCAACAACAAAGGAATGAACTCTTGACACACACAACAACTTGGATGGATTATGCTGAGTGAAAAAAATTCCCATGGCAAAGAAGTATGTGAAAAGATATTCCAGGTCATATACTGTGTCATCCCACTTTGATAACACTATTGAAATGACAAATTTGTGCAGACGGAAAACATACTAATGACTGCCAGGAGTTAAGGACAGTAGAAGGGAGAAGGAGGGGTGTCACTATAAAGGAGTAGCATAAGGGTGATCTTTGTGGAGATAAAATAGATCTGTATGTCTATTATGATAAAAACAAGTAAAAAATGACACAGAACTGTACTCACGCATCATCATACCAAATGTACTATAGCTATGGAAAATGTAACCATTGGAGAAAACAGGGTGAAGTGTATTATTTTATAACTTCCCGCAAATCTATATTTTAAATGAGCTACTTATAAAAAGTTTAGATCAGTGACTACACAAACTGCATGTAATCAATGTTAGCTCTCATTATTACGATTTCATTGTCATTATTATTTCATACAAGTCATCGTATTCGATGCTCACAATAAGCTTGTGAGAAAAGGTTTTCTCCCCCTCCATTTTACAGACTGGAATACTAAAACTCAGACACATTAGATAACTTATCTACGTTCACATATCCAGAAAGACCTAGAAATTGAAGCCAAAATCCATGCAGGTATGAAGACGAGTAAGATAAAAAAATCTTTGCCTTCATTGAGCTTATAACATGGTGAGGGAAGTAACAGATTTCACTCAAACCCCAGCAGAATGTCATACATGTTATATGAGTTCTGTGGGAGCACAGGGGAGAGAAGAGTTTAAAAAAAAAAATTCCAACTGAGGAGATCTAGGAAGGCTTCCTGGAGGAGGTGGCATTTGGGATTGTTTTAAAGAATGACTAGGAGCTCAGTAGGTGTAAGAGGGGGTAGTAGCACAGGAAAAGGCATTCCAAGCAAAGGGAGCCTGACTGTTCAGGGATAGGAGTACTTGGAGAACAGTGACAAGCGCGAGGTGGCTGAAACAGCTGGCATATGACTAAAGGCAGATGCAAACTAAGGAAAAGCTGAAGGCAGTCAATGAAGATGGGCTCTGAATGACAGGCTGGAGATTAGACTCGTTCTCGCAGTTTTGTTCACTGTGGCCCTCAAAGTCTGCGGGGGAAGCCAAAAGGCCGATGTCTACAGTGCACATGCAATGAAAACAGTGTATGCAGCAAGGGGCCAGCCTTCCGTTCTCACTGAGAAAGCTGGGCAGAGGTCGACAGTGGGTTCTGAGGTCCCAGGAAGCAAAGAGCCCTTCCATTTCAGGACCCCAAGATACCATTTTCCAGAGTCCTCCCAAGGCCCAGGGCTAGCAGGTCCTGAAGGCAAACCCTTGCCTCTTGTGGGTCCTAGGCCCCATGAGAGTCATCCTGGGCTTTGGAATTTTATCTTTCAACAATAAGTCATGAACCGTGTCGTACGTGGACCTATTTATATTCCCTCACCGAAAATAGCTTCTGTGCGGTCAGGATCCAGGTCTGTTTGGGTCATTGGTGAACACAGCTTGGAGTCAGCCACATAGAGGTGTTCATATTCAATCCCATTCGATAGGCCCAATATCAATCAGTTTATCGGGCACCTGAGCTAGGGATTGGAGGTGAAAGAACAAGACACAGTCCCCTAGTGGGGAAGAGAGACACCATGGCTCACCGCTCACAGAGCAGTGGCAGTGCTGACCGTCCAGAGGCAAAGGATAAGAAACTACCCTGGGCTGTGACCAGTGGAGCCAGTCACCTCTGCTTAACTTATCTTTAAAAATGTGGAGGTGAAGCCTCATTCTTGATGAGAATGGGCACTGTTGATCTTGGTGTCCAGAAATTCTTAGTGTGGCTAAATGGAGACACAGGTTATGCTTCCATCACAGACTCCCAAACGTAATGCAATGGTGACAATAAGACCTGGAACTTTTTGTGAAGGTCATGAGTGGAAATTGGATGTAACACAACCATAATATTAGAAATGTGTGAAAGAATAACAATACATTTTACATCACGGGCCAATATAGCAATGTACTTTCTGCAGTTCAACTTCTAGAGCCCTAAAATGAGTTATTTGAAGAAACTAGATTCCAAAGACTCTAGTGGGATACTTTTTGAAGTATGTCATCAGTATATCTGTATTCAAATAGAGATAAAAGAAGCTCAACTAAGAAAATTATGATAAGGCTGACGGAAAGAACAACTGTGGATTCAACATGGGATCTTTTAAAAAGGCCTATCTTGAAGATAAGTCTTGACTTAAGCTTTGGAGGAGCTAAGGTGATTTTGATGGGCAGTGGAATGAATCACATGTACAACTCCTTAAATAAAAATTGACTGACTTAAAAAAAAAAATTGACTGACTTAAAAAAAAAAATTGACTGACTTAATATGCGGAGGTGGTATTTGTTGTCTGTGGGTCTCTGTAGTTAGGATTGTTGCTTGAATAACTTTCTTACCTCTCCTGCCCACTTTGGTTTGCTTTTGCCACGTTGTCCTTGGAGCCTGGCTCCATTGATGCTTTTGGAAAATGGATTTTGAGTGGTAAACGATTTTGCAGATGTATGAGGTCAGACAATTAAGTTCGAGCACTCATCCTAGAAAAAGTGCTACAAGCCTCATTGCTGAATATCACTATGGTCACCTTCAAAGTACTCCCCTTGGGAAGCTATGCACAGATGCCAGCACCTAGGCCACCCTTCAAAGCAAGTTTGGGACTCTTTCTGGAATGGCCATCAGAGTTGTCATTGTATTACCTTTGATGTCCTGGACATCATCTAATTGTCTTCCTTTCAATATTTCCTTTCTCTTCAGGTAAAGAAGGAAGTCACTGGGGGCCAGATCAAATGAGTAGGGAGGGTGTTCCAATACAGTTATTTGTTTACTGGCTAAAAACTCCCTCACAGACAGTGCCCTGTGAGCTGGTGCATTGTCGTGATGCAAGAGCCATGAATGTTGGCGAAAAGCTCAGGTTGTCTAACTTTTTCACGCAGCCTTTTCAGCACTTCCAAATAGTAAACCTGGTTAACCGTCCAGTTGGTACATAATGAATAATGCCTCTGATATCAAAAAAAGGTGAACAACATCGTTGCAACAAGTTCATGAACTTAATTGTCAAGCCTCAGAAGAAAGAGTTGTATTAAAAGCAGCAGCTGAGAGGGACCTCAGAGATCCTCTGGGGTAATTGCTTTTGATCTGGGTTTTCTGGAGTCTCAGAGTTCTGCAGAGGGGCCCAGGTGGGCTGGGAGACAGCCCTGGGGAAGGGGATGCTGAGGGCCTGGGCTCAGGGTCTCAATCTGCTTCAGCTAGAAGAGCTCCATGTGACTTTTCTTATACACTGGAGTTCCAAATATGTTAGAAGAATGGTTTGATGGTTTAAGGCTTAAAACCTGTTAAGCTAGTCCAACACAATCATCATTATCATCATCATAATTTTTTACAATAGCTGATTTTGAATGTTTTGCACATGCAAGACACTACCGTAATTGTTTTACATGCATTATTCCATTTAACCTTCACAGCAACTCTAAAAGGTAGGTACTATTATTATCCAATTTTCAAGGAGAAAACTTAGGCCCAGAGGTTAAGTAATTTGATCAAAGCACATAGACCATAAGCAATGGACTGTAGCTGGCTCCTGAGTCCACACAATTTTCCACTACAAGGTACTGAAGAAGGTGAGGCCCAGAGAGAGGCAGGGACTTGCCCCAAGCCCCACCGTGAGCTCAGGGGCAAAGCCATTCCCCCTCAGGGCTTCTTCCTCCTGACATGCTCTCCCCTCTCTCCCTCTCCATCCTTCAGTGTACCTTCTAGAGCCTGACTCAAAAGTGGCTTTAAATAGATCATCCCTTGGTTACCAAGCACCAGCACTCCCACGCTGGGAGCAATGAAAGAGAGAGAGCTGTGATGGCTCATCTGCTTCGGGGACCTCTGTTCTAGGGCTAGGGTTCTGTCTTGGCCTGTAGCCTTATGTCCCACTCTCTGCTCCAGGTGAAGTTGAAGGTGTTAGGCATGGCACTCCAGGCCTTTCACAGTCTGCACTCCGTCCATCCAGCCCCACCTCCATCTGCTCCCCTATATGTATTAATACTCTTGCTATCGCAGATACATATACACCTTGTCCCTTTGCCCATGACGTTCCCTCTGCTGGCCTTGTTTGCCTGACATAGTCCTCTGGGGTCCTGACCTCCCTCCCAAGGCAGAGTCAATCACATTCTCCCTATCATGGCACCTACTGCCCAGTACTCTAATCATGGACTCCACTTGCTTGATTTAAAGACATGCAGGTGGCCGCATTGTTACTTTACTAAAATCAGGGTAGTTCTTACAGTCCATGCCTCTCATTTATTTGGGAGTATTTCTTGCCTCTTGAAACACTGCTATTGAACTGATAAAGTATTGTGTAATCAATATCATCTTAGGATCCAGGAAATACAGGACTTCTTTGTTTCCCTCCAGACTGAGCTCACCCAGGCAGGGGACCGTGACCATGTGTCCCTGGACCCCCACTGGCCAGCACATGAGGCACAGAGCAGGGATCAATCAGGCAGTGCGAGTCGAGGTGTGCAAGGGCTGGCTGGTGCCCTTTGTGACCAAGTCACCATGGGAGGCCTGCAGGGCCCTATGAGCCAGGATATCCTAGAGGCCTGGGAGAGCCTTCTGCCATTGGCCCAGTGCCCTCATGGCATATGCCCTGGACAGAAACATGGGCAACAACAGCAGACTCCTTTTCCCCCATGTTACTTAGCTAGGGCTGCCATAACCAAGTATCACAGGGGGGCCTTAAACAACAGAAATTTATTTTCTCACAATTCTGGAGGCCAAAAATCTCAGATGAAGGTATCAGCAGAGTTAGTTTCTTCTGAGACCTCTTACCTTGGCTTGTAGATGGCTGCCTTCTCCCTGCATCTTAAGACTCTGTGTCTTAATCTCCGCTTCTTATAAGGATATCAGTCATATTAGATTAGGACCCACTCCAGTGACCTCATTTTAACCTAATTACCTCTTTAAAGAACCTATCTCCAAACAGTTACATTCCAAGGTGGTGGGAGTTAGGACTGCAACCTATGAATTTTAGGGAGACACAGCTTGACTCATACCACCTCTTGAAGGTTAACCAAGCTCAGCAGCAAGCATGTCAGTCCCAGATTCCAAACCATTCATACGAGTAGAATGTTCTGCCTCTACTTTTCTCTTTCTGAAGTAGTTATAATAGCTGACCAGTCCCTAGCCCTTAACTCTCTTGAATTTCCAAAAGAATTTTTCACCATATCCTCTTCTAACTGGTCTACCTCATTCTGCTCTTATTTAGTTCCTGGCCCCACTCGCCTCCTTATCCAGGCCTTCCAAACTAAATCTCCAAAGGCAGTTGCCCACCACTTCTCTCAGAGCACCACCCTTATATATAAACTACAGGAATCCTAGACTTAATATGATCTCTCAAGGACATGGGTCTTGGCTTACCATTGCCCTTCCCCTTGCCGGCGGCACACATCGTTAACCAATCACAGTACGCTTTCCTGCATCCAATGCCAGGCAGCCACTGTCAAGTGGGTTGGCTTGTAAGCTGGGTCCCATTTGCAGCTGTGGGCCTACGTGCCTCCTAAGGGAACTTCTAACCAGAAATCCTGGGGGTTCTTGGGTATAACATCCACACATCAAATCATGTTGATTGGCCCCAAATTTATATAATTCTTACTCTCTTCAATAAAAGCAATTTACAAAATGGATAAGTAACTAAAAGTGGCTATATTCTTCTGGGGGAACATTTGACCTTTGGACCCTGGGCCCAAAGGGTACACTCTCCATGTGGCCTGAAGCAATTGACCAGAACCTGATCTGGTCTTTCTATTAGGTGACCGAAGCCAGGAAACAAAGAAATAGAATTGGTAGGATATTCATTCATTCATTCCTTTCATTCAAACATTTACTGAGCACTTATGCGCAACACTGCTCCAGGGGCAGGGGATTCACAGACAAAGAAAGTGATATCCCTGATGGTGCTAGACCCAATGGCACCCTATTTATTCAATCCTTTATGGTCCCAATTTTGGTAAATTTCTCTTTCTGTAGCAAACATGACTAATTGTCCACTAAAATGCATGTTCTCCCTTCCACAGTATACAGCTGTCCATGTGAAGCGGTTTCCCAGCAAGCAGCTTTAGTTCTCACCCTCCCCTTACTTCTAGACATGGCCACGTGACCACACCGAGGGAGTGTAAGACGAGAAGAGAGCCGTTCCTGGGCCTAGGCTTTTATGAAGTGGGTGTGCCTTCTCCACGTTTTTTCACCTCTCATTGGCTAAACGCAAGTTAGTTCAAGGCTCTAAAGAGGATGGTGAAGCCATAAAATGGAAGAAGCCTGGTTTCCTGAATCATTGCATGGTGGAGAGCCACTCCCTGACCAGAATATCAGCTTTGGATGATTTTGTGAATGAGAAATAAATTTCTGTTGTTTGTGTCTTTGTACATTTGGGGATCTTTTTGTTATAGAGGCATACATTGCCCTAACACAATTTTCAAGTGAAGTCAGTCTCATTGCTACATGGCCTCACATGTCTTTGTAGCTCTGTTGCCTGCCAATGAGGGGAGGCAGGCCTGGAGAGAGCCCCCAGTATGCCTCTAAGCCAGATAACTTTAATGCAGACTGTGAAAATTTTCTATAGGATGACTTAAAAATCCTGGTAAATTTAGCTTTCAAAATTTAAGAGAAAACTGTGACGTTTCCCTGAGAAACTCCCAAGCACCATATTCCTTTGCCTGGGAAATCAATCTGGGTCCAGGGCAATTTTTTAAACAGCCAGAAGCCCTTTTCTGGGATTTAGTACCCCCTGGCTATGGCTCACTGAGGGAGCTGGCAGAGTCAGGACCACCTGGCAAAAAGAAATTAGCAAGTAATGGAATCCCAGCCCCCCAGTTGGGTCAACAGCATGAGTCAGAGTGCTACAGAAATGAAATCCCATTCATAAAATTTCGCTCACCCCAGCTTAAGAGCTTTCAAAGTCATAAAGTCTACATAAAGCTGGAAGACCTACAATTGTCCAATTAGAGGTTTTATCCAGGAAAACACACATTTTCAAAGTCACTGTTTGGTCCCCGTGCCAGGAGTGTAGCTGGGCTGGTTGGCGTGCTGTGCCTCTGGGTTTTATAGAACTTTCCACTTCAGTGAGACAGGACAGAGGACTTCTCAGAGCCTCTTACTCCCACAGTGTGGTCCATGAGGGGTCTAGAGACACCCCAAACTGACCATTACTAATGTCACAATTCAGGAAAAGCTGGAATCGACCTAAATCAGCTCACCTGGGTGAGAAGAAACAACTAAGCACTTGCTAATATTTACTATTGTTGAGTGCCAGATCCTGTTGTAAATACATAACATACATTATTGCATTTAATCTTTAATACTCCTCTATAACAAAGGGTCTATTTCCCCCCATCTTCCAGATGAGAAAAGTGAGGCATGGGGAGGTGTCAACCGACTTCCTCAAGGTTGTATGGCTTGGTGGGTAGTAAGGTTCCCCTTCGAACTCAGGTCTAGTGATTCTAAAATACTTCAACCTCTATATTCTGTTTGGCACTCACAATCCCAGGGCTTCACTCTCTCTCTGTGGAGCCATGTAAGCCATGTTGGGAAGCACATTCAGATGGAAATCAAGGTAGGGCAGATCCTTACCACTGGTGGCTCAGTTTAAAATCATGGCTAGTGAGGGGAGCCAGGCCTTTTCCAGGTACTGTGCTAGCATTTTATTTAGATGATCATGCTAACTCCCCATTACAGTCCTCCAAAATAATATTATTATACCCATTTTACAACAGAAGCAACTGAGGCTCAGAGAGATGGAGATTTCCCCAGATCACATGGCTAGGAAGTGGCAGATTGTCTGCCTGAGCAGAGCCCTTGCTCAGAAACATGCTATAGACATAAATGTCACCCACCTGAGCATCATATGGCTTTTATTCATGGGAGGAATTTTTTAAAAAAAATCAAATTTCAACTCAATTTTTGCACATTTAATTGATACCTTCCCTGACAGTCCTGGATGTTGGGGCCCCCACACTCATGTTGACTTTTATGGCCACTTACCACCTGAGCCATTGAAAGTGTCCCTCAGCCTTTCAGAGGGACATGATTTCTGCTCTCCTGGGATTCACCATCTAGACCAGGGGTTGGCAAGCTGTTTCTGTAAAGATTCAGAGAGTAAATATCTTAGGCTTTGGGGTCTATCCAATCTCTGCACAGCAGCTACTCATCTCTGCCACTGGATTGTGAAAGCAGGCATACACAAATGAATGCATATGGCCGGATTTGACCCATGGGCCCCAGCATGCAGACCCATGGTCTAGGTGGTCAAAATAGTCCACAAAGTTCCCATTATGAATGCACTGTAAGGGAGAGGTATGATGTGCTCTGAGAGTTTATTCCCCAGGAATGGGTCTCAGGGGGGATGATGGCTTGGACAAGGTCACTCCATGAGTCAGGGCAGGGCTGGGACTGGAGTCCAGGTCTTCTGCTCTTCTTTGGGGACTCCCCCAGCACATGCAGCCTCCCTGGCCATCAGGTAAAGCTGCAGGAGCTGAGGTGGGTCATGCAGCCCTGCTGGAAGCGAAGTGACAATAGGCGGCACTCCGAGAGCAGCCTGGGGTTTCTGCAAAGGCCTGACTTAACCTCTGACTGCGGCCAACAGGCTTCCACTAGCAAATGATTGGCTCATTTCTCTCCAGCAGGGCCTGGCTCTCACAGCACCTTTTGGAAAGCTGGCACAGCAGCTGTAGCAGCACATGCAGTGTTAATTTATTAAAATACCAACTTGTAAAAGCTGAGCTCGCAGGCAGGGATGGGGGAAGCAGGGGCACGCTGCACTGGAGATGCTGTGTTGCAGCCACAAAAGGAAATGTTGGCGAGGTCTTTGGAGAAGGGGCGGTTGGTGGGGCGGGGACGCTGCTGGATTTAATAGCAGGAATACGAGTCATTTGTCTTATTGTAAAATAGATGTGTGTTTGGAAGCAGAAAACACTCTGGATCCTTTCTTTCCTTCCCTTGCAGGCATGAAAAGCCTGAAGCAAAACAAAACGCTGCTGATTTCAAGGCTATTTTGGGCGCCTGTTGCTGATTGTCTGCTTCCGAGGGGCACACGCTGCCTTCGCAAAGAATGGTTTTAACCGATTGAAATAGGGAATGAATGAGCATCTTGCGGCTGCTGCTGCCTGCTGCTGTCAAAGCAAAAAGCAGTCCCCACTGGCCTGGCCCAGCCCACATCGCTCAATTCTTCCCTCTTGTCCAGATGCCCACCCACCCCACACCTCCTGCCTGTGGTGCTGGCTGGCGCCTGGGTTAGTCTGCCCACCCCATGCCAGGAAGCTATTTACCAAAGGAAATAACTCTGATAAAGGGACAAAAATAGTCAGCAATGATGGAAAACATTTTGTCGAGAGGTCTGTTGACAAGAGAGGAAATAGAGCTGTGAAAAAGAGAGGTGGTGAAGGACACGGAGGGAGAAGTGAGCCGGCTGTGACTGGCCGGGGAACCCGGAAGTGGCTGGACAGAGCCCAGAGGCCAAGACGGCTATGTCCACATGGCCAGTCTTCCCTCTCGGCCGACGGTCCCAATCCCGTGCTATGCCACCTGGCCTCAAGGCAGTGAAGGGAGGTGAGCTGGCAAGTTCCTTAGTGTAGGGTGGATGTCTCTGAAAGGCAGTTCCATGAGGAAGCAAGTCGAGTGCAGGGCATAGGCTAACCAAAATTTGCTACTTATTAACCCAGTGACCTTGGACAAGCCACTGAACCTCTCTGAGCCTCAGTTTCCTCACATGATAAAGATAGTGTTCGATCCATGTCATAGAGATGTGGTGACAATGCCTGCATACTATTTACCAACATGGCGTTATTGAGGTCATGTAGCCTCAGTTGACATGGATTGAAGGCATTCTGGGTGCTGGGCACTGCCCTCGGAAGCCAGGATACCTTGATATTAAGATATTAAATTCCTTAGTAAACGCAGCAGGGAGTGGAGAGACCTCCTTAGAAATAGAGAACCAGCACTGCTTACCCTGAAATAGCCAGATGAAGGGAGGGCCCCACAACACCTTTCCTGGGCCACAGAGACAGCCCATCTAACTCTATGTGCCTGCCACGCACTGCGTACTAGAGAGGGAATGATAGATAGAAATGCTCAGCCTCCCTTTTTGAAACCCACAGCTGGTGGAGAAGACAGGAAGGCAAACAGATATATGTCGTTTAGCACAAAAGGGACCATAATAGAGTTAGGTTTAAGACAGAGCCATGAACACTGCCATGGGACCAGCAGGGAAGGCCTCACGGAGGAGGGGACATGAGCCAAGTCTCCAAGGATGTGCAAAGCTGGGCAGGCAGAGAGGAGAGGAAGGCACTCTCATGAGAAGGCATAAACAGCATGGCGTTTGTGAGAAAAATGTCCACAGTTGGGAATGGCAGGTATGCAAGACACAAGGGCTAGAGATACTCAACACATTTAATAATTGGTATTGCAAGGGACCAAACAGTCCACAGATGCCTGCCATGGTGCTGGAGAACAGGGTCCTAGAGCCCCTGCCTGTGCTGGGACGGTTGTGCCCTGTTGGTTGCTGGACAGTGGGGAGGTCTGGGGAGCAGGCGCTGGACGTTGGAGGTTATTGGACAGGGGGCACATGACGGCTTGGGGCAGCAGGTATTCACCGGCTGGTTTAGAGGTGGGTTATACCAATGTGTGCCAGCTACTTGTCTGCCCCCAAATGGAGGGAGGAGTAGGAGGAGACAAATTCTGAGCAGGACGCAGAGTCCACTGGGAGACAATGGGCCATCCCAGGGGGCAGAGGTGGGGCTCCTACCAAGACTTTTGCCAAAACACCTCTATTTGTAACCTGTTCATATGTGGATTTCCTATTCAAGATTCCATCCAGAAGAAGTATTTTGACATTAAAAAGATGATTCCTGCAACATAGGTTCCTGTTCTTTGGTGAGTATCATGGACATCTAAATTTGGCTCCCCTCTGCAGTTGCTCCCACACTGTAGAAGAATATATCTTAAAAGCTTCTGAAAGCCATCCTTTCTTCTTTGTTCCCATGGAAACCAGTTCGGGCCTCATCATCTCTTCTCTGGACTAGCACAATCATCGGTTCATAATGACCCTTCTTCCTTCCTGCCCTGCCTCCTTCAATCTATTCTCTAAGCGATGGGCAGAGTGATCTTTCAAAAATACACATCTGATCATGCCACTGCCCCACCAAGAGTTCCCCTGGCTTTCAAGAGAAAATACAACTTCCTTAGTATGACATAGTCCTTCAGGACCAGCCATCTTTTTCAAATTTATCCCATGTTAACCGTTTCTGCCCAAGATGGGCAGAAAGAAAGCTTGGGTTCAGGTCAGGTACATTAGGCTGACTCTGTCCTCCCAAAGAGGGGCTGGGTATTGTTATGGATTAAATTATGTCCCCACAAAATGTTGAGACCCTAACTCTAAGAAGTGACTGTATTTGGAAATAGAGTTTTAAATGGGTAATTAGGTCAAATGAGGTGTTTAGTGTGGGCCATATGTCAATCTGACTGATGGTCTCATAAGAAGAAGAAATTAGGACACACAGAGAGATACCAGGGGCTCCATATGTAGAGGGAGTAAGGGGGTGGCTATCTGCAAACCAAGGAGAAAGGCCCCACAGGAAGTCAACTCTGATGGAACCTTCATCTTGGACTTCCAGCCTCCGGAACCATGAGAAAATCAATTTCTGTTGTTTAAGCCACTCAGTATCTGGTATTTTGTTATGGCAGCCCTAGCAAACTAATACAGATGACAATAAAAGCCCAAAGGAAGAGCGGTCAGCTTGTCACTCTGTCAGGTGCCTTAGCCTGATGCCATTAAGAATTTCAATTGTATAATCCCTGTGCTCTGATTCCATGCTAAACCAGTCACCTTATGATCATCTGTGGCTCCCCACATTGCTGTTCTATGGGGAGTGAATTCACTGATAAAAACCAACAAGAGCTTTCCAGGCCCTTCCACAGTTAGATTTCCCCTTGTATGATAGACACGCAGATGCATGGTTCCAATCCTCCTTCAAAAAAGGACCCAGCGCCCAGCCGTAAGGAGTGTGGGGTGCTTCCAGATGTGCTCTTCTCAGGTTCAGCCCCGGCCAGGGGCTGTGCAAGGCAGCAGAACAAGACCCCCTCTGTCTAGTGTGGGACCCTTCTGAGCAATCTCTGCTCATGCATTTGCTCTCTCCTGGGCTGGCGGAGGCTTTGTCCCGACTGCATCATAATCAGATGGCGCCCCTTGCACAAACTCACTTCCTGCCCTTTTCCTTTCAAGGTGGTACTTCCTGGGAAACTGGTTATACCTCTTATCCCATCTCAAACTGGAGAATCCAGCCTGCAACACTGTGCAAATTAATGCCTTCCTGTCTGGAGCGTAGATGGTTTCTGGGAGGTTTTTGGTATGAGGCAGCTTCTGAGTCCCATAAGTTGAAGGTCGGGCCTTGGGCTGCTGTCATCATGACAAGGGATCTTCTTTTGGAAGCCTATGGCAGCCAAACAGGGATGTCTCCTGGGGACTCCACAACCCCAGACCTCATTTCTTTCTTTCCAATGGAATGACTGCCACAGCCCTTAGCTGATCCTCCATGGTCCTTTCCCTCCTCTGAGAGTTGAGGTCTCACAGCAGCCAGAGAAGCATCCTGAGTCCAGGTATAGGCCTGCTCCTTGTGCATCCCCCCCCCGCAGCTGGCCAGGGTTGGACACAGAGCTTGATAAAAAAAATGATGTAAGTGCTCAGTGGACGGCCACTGACCATCTCTGCTTGACCACGTCCAAGAGCAATATGAGTGCTTTCCTCTGAGGCCTCTGATAAGGCCATGGGAATCGCATGATGAGGTAAAAGGAACACAAATTCTGAAAGCAGGACAGGGAAGCTGTTTAATCTCAGGCCCACTGCATCCTAGCTCCGTGCTCTTGGTTACAGGATGATTTACTGTTCTTGTTTCAGTGTATGTGTGTGTGTGTGTGTGTGTGTGTGTGTGTATGTGTGTGTGTGTGTGTGTGTGTTTTATTTTTTTACCTGTAAAATGGAAATAAGAACAATAACCATCCAATGGCTCTTAATCAGGATATATGAGATAGAATTTGTTTTATCACATGCATTCGGTTCTTGCATTATCAATAGGAAGAGTGTTAATTACAGCCGGGCACATAGTAGGCTTTCAATAAAAGCTAGTCCTTTCCGCTCTTCTGCTCCTCTCTTTCTTTGAGATTTCCAGGCACTAGAGTGTGCAAGTCTTTACAACAACCTAAATATACACAAGTTAATCATATTCATGCATTTGCATAAATGAATAAGCAGTAATTATATACCGTAACAATTTCTAAATAATATCCCAAAATAACTATCTGAATACACCAAAATATTAACAATGGTTATTTCTGGGTGGTAAAATTATGGGTGATTTGTATTTTCTCCCCAAGTTTTCTGCAATTACTATGTATTATTTTGGGAATAGGAAAAAAAAGAAAAGAAAAAAAGCAGCCACGAGTAGGAAGAAAGCTGCCCTACAAGTCCTACAATACCCTGTAATGGGAAGTCTGTTTACTGGCCTCAGATTCTGCTGACAGTCACTGTCATTCCAAGGACATGTCGAGTCATCAAAGTTTTAAGTAGTTTGAAACTAGAAGATTTTGCAGCAGAATGTGGCCAGGCTGCCCAAGCTCTGGCCATGAGGGGCTGATCCTTTTCCTCCTTGCTCTGCAGGGTCAGAAAGGAGTGGGCAAACGTGGGGGTGTGCAGCGGGGGAACCCACTCCACAAATGAGGCTCACTCTGCCATAGACTAGATGTGAGATTTTGGGCCCACTATTTTACTCCCCTGAGCCTCAAGGTCTTCATTCTACATGTCTTAGTTGTGACTTCCTCTTAGAAACCTTCCTGGGCCACCCCAGGCACAACAGGGCACCCCTCATTAGGGTCCAGGCCCCATCTGCTCTCCTCATGGCCTGTCCCTGTGCCAGGCTAGGAGCAACTTAGGAGCAGGGCACAGGTCTTGCCCACAGCTGTTTCCCCATAGCCGCTCATGGAGCCTTGTGCAGAGTGGGCCCCCCAACAAGCATTTGCTGGATGAATGACGAGGGGAAAAACATGCGAGCTCTGGGGCTGCCGAGATGTCCCACCTGGACTCCCACCCCCAAGGAGCTCACACTGAGGTTGGAACTCAGTCTTCCCAACATAATATACCCTGTGGCCAATGACTTAAATGGTTTAAGAGAAATTAGGAGGATAAGGAAAGTGAGGAGAAGCCTCCCACCCTCTCAAGGAGGGAGGCAGCAGGGGTGTCTGAGAAGTCCTTGTAAAGGAGGCAGAATTTCGGCATAGCCTGGAATAATGAGCAGAAATCCCCTGTGGGGACAGGAGGTAAGACAGGCTAAGGCAGGGAGTTAGCAGGGGTGTATGCACAGAGGGGAAGAGGCAGGGGCAAGGTGGCGCCATGCATGGAGCCCCCAAATGGGAGACCAGTGGGTCAGCTTGGCATCCTGGCTGAGACAGGTTGAGGAGGAGGGCTGGTGGCGTGTGACTCGCTTCTCACTGCACTGGCAGGACCAGGCTTCTCCCACCTGTGCTAGATGCCAGCCTAGCCCAGCATTCTTTCGCTTACCCATCAGGAGGGCTCAGAAACAGGACCCGTTTGGAATTACTCACTCGTCTTCAGCAAATAATCCCCCTAATTTAAACCAGCATCTGTGGGAGGGGCTGGCTTTGGCAGGGGTCCTGAGGAATATGAGCGTGGCTCACCTCTATGCCAATTGCAGCAAATCAACGGCAGAAAAAACCCCTGGGTGCACCCGGGGCCTTATGTGCAGCCCACCTTTGAAAATGAATCCTGATTACCTCACCTGAGCAGAGCTCAGGTTTCATTTGGGGGCCCACCATTCCCACGAAAAGTGCAGAGGCCCTTGCATGTGCCGTTCTTGCAGCCTGAAACCCCTTCTCAGTGGTGAGCATGGTTGGCCTATCCTGATCTTTCAAGTCTCTGCTCAAATGCTGCTTCCTTAGTGAGACTTTTCCTGGCTCCCCATTCAAAGTAATTGTCCTACCCCCTCCATCACCTCCTATTACATGATTCTATTTTCTGCTTTCACAGTGCTTCTTTTCTTTTCTTGTACACTTGTTTATTTTCTTTCTCCCCACCTGAGTTCAACTAGACTTAGTTCCATGACAGCGGGAACCTTGTCTTACTCACAGCTATATTCACAGTGCCTACACTGTGCTGATATTCAGTAAGAATGAACTGAAGAAAAGGAAGGAAGAAAGGGAGGCAAGGAAGAAAGAAGACAGGAAGAAAAGGGGAGAAGGAGGCAGGCACGGGGCTTCTAACACAGTAGTTCCCAAATGACCCCACCAGCCTCCAGCCCTGCTGCCCTGGGAAGAGCCCATAGGAAACCCCCAGGGCAAGGGCAGGGGTGTTGCATCCCCAGGGACAACTTAGGCCTGAAGCTTGGTGCTGAAGAAAGGAAAGGGAGAGAGGAAGAGGACTAACGTTTATTCAGTCCGTACCATGAGCCAGGCCTGTATCCACTCTCATTTTACAGAAGACGAGACTGTAGCTCATAATGAATAAACATAAAACAGCTAACATGTATTTTGCACCTGGGGAAAAGCATGCCGCATACCTTGTCTCATCCATCACAGCCAACAAGTCTGGGAGGAAGGCGTGATTACTGCTGAGAGATTGTAACTGGGAGATTCAGGGGTGTTCACTGAACTTGCTCTCTTTCACACAAATAGTGAGTGGCAGAGCCAGGATCAGACCCAGTCTTTCTAGCTCTTGTCCGATATCCTCCTTTGATAGAAAATGCCCTTCATGTGATCATGATGGCTGCCTTGGCCCTCCCTGCACCCTGCTGTCCCAGGTGTGTTCTAGGCCATGGCTCTGGGCAGACTTCTCAGACGATCCCAGTCATCCACAGACCACTCATGGAGCCGTTAATTAACCTGCCATCTCCAAGTGCTGAAAGCTGCTTGGGCAGCCTGACTGGGCGTACATGCCAAGAGCCGCCTACACACACGGGCAGGTGAAGAGGGACAGGCCTTCCGGCCTGCAAAGCAGCCAGCTCAGAAACCACCCAGGGAGGCCTCGCCCATAGGCTGGGGTACCGGGGAGGGCACAGACATCGCTTTCTGACTGGGAGGAGAGGGCGCAGTCCTTAGACTCTGTGACCCATAAACTGTGGAACAGATAGGTTTCTTAATCTCTCTGTGTCCCAACTTTCTCGTCCACATGGCGAAATGAAATGACTTATGTCAAGCACTGCCCAAGGCTGACCCCGAGGGACAGCTCAGTAAAGGCTGGTTTTCTCTACTAAGTACACCTGTACCAGGTGAATTCTCAATTCCGAACCCGCCAGCAAATCCTCCTTCCTGCCTATAAACTAAATATCTCACAAACGTTCATGGAGCCTGTGCTCTGAGCTGGGAATGTCCTGGGCCCTGGAGAAAAGGCAGTGAACAAAATAGCCCAAATCCCTGACCTTGAAGCCCTTACCTTCTAGCTGGAGGGCTGGAGAAGGAGAGGGGATAGTCAACTAAAAAAAAAAAAAAGAAAGAAATAATATGGTCTGTCAGCTAAGGCACTAAGAAGAAAAAGGTAAAGCTGGGTAGATCAACAGGAAGTGAAGGGAGCAGGGGTAGCTGGGATTTCGGATAGGTGCCCAGGGACAGGCCCACTGAATGGCAGCTTCTGAGGAGAGAGGTAAAGGTGGTGTATGGAGATGTCTGGAGAGGGAGGAGGGGCAGCGGTCCCGGCAGAGGAAACAGCAGTTTCTCCCCTAGGAGACAGGGCAGTGCCGCCTGAGCTCAAACGCCCAGGCAGAGCCCTCACCAGATGTCAAAGACCAAGCATTTCCCAAACAAGGAGTCAAGAAAATTAGACTTTGTGAAAATGCAATTTGTGGCCAGTTTTTCAAAAGGAATGATGTTGTCTCTATTGGTTTGGTGGTTTGCCGTTTCTGGGAACTTATCCTTGGCAAGCACACTTTAGATGTTAACATAGGTTTCCCCAGGTGACTGTACTAATTAATATCAGCAATAAGAACTATACTCGGATGTGCTGACCACCACGTAACGGCCTCAAAACTTGGAAGGGCTCGCTGTTATTCACCAAAAGGGATTGCTCTGGGCTGTCCAAGCTGCCCTGCTTTCCCACCAGCCATGCTGCTTCCTCCAAATGAACACTTCAGAGCTTCCTGTTTAACCTTTTCACTTGGGTCAAGGTCTTTTGTCAAAGATATAAAACCTTAAGGGAAAAATATGGTGCAGATGGAGTACTCTAGCAACAGATGACCCAGCATTCCAATCTTCGCTGCAGAGGGGAGTGGCTGAGCAAGGAGTGTGACAAGCTTGGGGTGCCACATCCCCAAGCCCTAGTTTTTATAGGACTTAATCTGCAGACTGCCTGCACCTCCAGGTTGGTGAGTGTCACTGAAAGTTCAGCCCTCTAACCACCTGTGCCCAGCCCCATCCTGAGGCTACCTAGGGACCCCACTCTAAGTCACCTCATTAGCATAAACCCACTTGTGCTCAAAAGAGTCTCCTTAGGAATAACAAATAGCATTCCTATCACTCAGGAAATTCCTTGTGTTTTAGGAGCTTTGTGCCAGGAGTTGAGGACCAAGACCAAATATATTTCTTACTATATACTACAGCAAAGGGGAGAGGATTCCAGGCTAAGAGAACTGCCTGAGCAAGGGTAGGGGGATATGAGAGATCTTGGCATCTTGCTTATTTATTTATTATTAAAAATGTTTTTCTTTGATTATAATACTTCAGTCATAAATTTTAAAAGGAGAGAGAGAGTGAGAGAGAGAAGGAGACGGGAGGGGAAGAGAGGGGAGGGGAAGAGAGAAGAGGGGGGACAGCGGAGAGGAGAGGAGAGGGGAGGGGAGGGAGGGAGGGAGGGAGGGAGGGAGGGGCGGGGAGGGGAGGGGAGAGGAGAAGTCACCCATACTTCCATCACTCAGGGATAACTATTAATTGCATGACCATGCAGAAGCTGAAACTGAGTTCTCTGAACTGCAGAGCCCAGGGATGCCTTGCTCAGCATCTGAAAAGCATGTCTTAGGTGAACCAGTGCCTAGCTGTCCTCCAATGCTGCTTATCAAATAGAACATACGCAGGCGACCCAAGGCTGTGCACCTGAAGTGAAAGTTAATGACTTTGGCTGACCTTGATTTCTCCTAATTAGGTACACTTAGATTGGAACGAAAGAGGGACCTCTCCTTTGCATCCTTGGGTGTGGGTGGGTTTGGAGAGGACATGTTGGGAGGAGGCTGCAAGTCACAGCACCGTCTTGGGTTCTGAGACCCGGTTCTGCTTTGATGTACCCCTGACCTTGGGCAAGAGCTTACGTCTCTGACAAGGCCTACCTGGGAGGTACTTTTGTAAGAAGCAAATGAAATCAAGTAGGTGAAGGGCTTAGCACAACCTGACACATAGTGTTCAATAAAAGATCCCATTAGGCTCCCAACTTTTGGGTCAAGTTGGCTATGCAATGTTAAAGACCCATCCCTGCAACTCAGGCACCCAGGATTCACAAAACCAATCCAGGATTCACAAACCCAATTCAGAGCTGGGCCCTGGATGCACCCTGCCTGCTCCACACGCTCTCTGCCTCCCCATCCACTCCACGGCCTCTGTCTGGCCCCTGTCCGAGCTCCTTTCTGGAGTACATTTATACCAAACCTCTCTTTACAGGGTGTCCTTGGCTGAGCCCATAGTCCTTGCAGCCCCCAAACACAGAGCCGGTGGCCTCCTGGGTTTCAGAGAAGTGATGCCTGAAGGAAGAATGTGCTGTGACATGTGCTGACATGTGAAGGAGGGCAGGCCAGGCCAAGGGAACCACAGGGGCAATTGGGCGGAGGTGCTTGTTCTCATGCTCACTCATTCATATTTTCACCAATGGGGCGTTTATTGAGCACCTACTATGAGTCAGGCACTACATGGGTTGCTGAGGTTGCAGCAATGAATAAGCTGCTGCCCTCAGAGAGCTCACAGTCGGTGAGGAGACAGAATATGAAATAAGAGGTAACAATGCAGTGTGATGTGTGTTAGAACAGGGGGTGCAGGGAGCCCCTAAACAGGCATGATGTGGGGGCAGGGTGTGTGAGCAAGGGTGTGTGCCAGGATCAATGAAGGGAGACCCCTCCAAAGAGGGAACTTTTAAGCTGAGCATGACCGTGAGTAGGTCTGAAGCCTTTTTTTTTTTTTTTGAGAGAGAGAGAGGATAAAGTGAAAAAGAGTTGCAGGCAGCAAGAACAGCCTGTGTAAAGCCCAAAAGACAAGGAAGAGTACAGGATGTTAGAGGAACTCAGATAAATGGCATGGCCAGAGTGCAAAGGGCCATAGTGAGATGTCTGAGATGAGCCTGGAACAAGGGTAGGTCCCACTCACAAAGGGCCTTACCATGGCAGAGAAGTGGGTAGGCCTGCCCCTGGGAGATAGAAAGCCACAGCTCACTAGTTGCATGAACCTGGGCCAGGTTATTCAACCTCTCTGAGAGGTGCTGGTGAGAAAAGAGACAAGGCAAAGGATGTGAGAACATAGAAATAAGTCTGTAAGACAACCTCAGGGAACCATGTCCTTTGTCCAAAACCACATGCGGAATGTCCCAGCTTTGCTCTGTGGTGGGTGAGTCTTCCCCTGGGATCCCCTCTGGGGACCCAATTCAGCCCCAGCCTGCAGTCCTCACCCTGGGTGGGGCATTCACTGGCCTTTCTTCCTTTGGCTGCAAGGAGTCCACAGTCAGAAGTGAAAAGAACCAGTCGTGCCTGGCCATCCTGTCCCCGGCAATGGCTAAATGTTCAAGAGAGGAAAAAAAGGAGTATCTATGAAGCTGTCAACAGGGAAATTCTGGACTATGATGGAGACAGAAATATTTACTCTGTGGGGATAAATATTACAGAAACAACCTTCCGTTGTCCAGTCTCTGGTCTGATGTTGATTTCCCTCGCCAGAATGGTGCTCTCACTGCAGAGAGAAATGACAGAAACGACAGCAACAAAAAAGTGTAGACCCCTTTTCATAAAAACAAATAAAGGTGCCTCTGCAATGCCGGGGAAGCTCTCTCTCACAGGCCAGAGTGAAAACGCTTGGATTTGAGTTCCCCCTGCTTGCGTTTGCTCCCAGAACCTTTCTATCTACGTAGGTGACCGTGGCCCAGTCACCACTCCTCTGCAGGCCTCAGGTGCCCTGGATCCTAGCTGTAGATGGAGCTTATACAAATATCTTCCTGAGGAGGCTGTAAGGATGGAGTGAGCCCAGGACAATGCCTGGCTGCTCAATCAATGTGGATTCTCTTTCTCCTGCCCTTCCTCCTCTCTCTCACATGAACTTCGTACATGACCAGCAGCTCTGAAATACCCGAGTCCTCTAGCAGCATCAAGACTGGCCCATTTGTCACAAGCTGCCTGGGCTCCCTGTCTCGCGGGTACAGGGCTAGCCGCCACAAAGCCACATGGTGGTCACAGAGCTCCTCCAGTTTATGGGTAAACTTGAAACGGACAGTGGAAGTCAGCCATGGTCCCCTCTTAATTTGAAGAGACCTTCCCAAACCAGAGTCCATTTTCCTGCCTGTAACAACCGTCAATTGAAATGATCAGTGTGGTTAGCCTTTTTAGATGGGGAGGCAGCCTGGTGTCCTGCAGTGTATCTTGAAGTAACCACGGACCAACTACGTCGTAATTCCCCAGTGTGAACTGGAGCAAGCCCAGTCCCGGAAGGGGGAACATGAGGCCATACGTTCTTTTCCTCCACTTGCCATGAGATGCTAGGCTGGCATTTTTTTCAGTAGATGGAGAGACATCCAGGAAGAAAACGGCCATGCCCTCACAGTGCTGTGTATACTGCACTACAGCACCTTGGAAAAGCACACAGGGCACTGGGTGCTCACGTGGGCACACAGATACGGTTTACTTTAATGGTGTGTTCCAAGCAGTGAGTGGACTGAGATAGTCATTTTACTGGGATTAGTTTCTGTGGAAAAAAAGGACTATCCATTTATCACTGGAGTTAAAACAAAACTAGTATCAGCCTAGGCCAGGAAACCACAAAAAAGGTGGGTAAGTAGGGGAGAGGGGCTTCCCTGGTGATGAGAGCAGCCCCTCTTCATGAGGTTCTGATTCAGGGCTTCTAGGAACAGAGCTTAGCAAGGAATCCATGCTTTCAAGACTAGAAATTCCAAGCAAATCTAAAATTGGGAATATGATGAAGGCATTCTTGCAGCTCTTACCACGTGCTCGTGGATTACCAGAGAAGAGGAACTCTTAATTGTGGGGTAAATGGGAATTTAATAATATGAAAGATTGGGAAACCAGGAGAGTGGTCCATCGAAGAGTTTGGAGGTAGTGTGGAACTGAGTGGGAAGCATGGGTGTTAGGCTCAGACACTGGGGTTTATAAACTTGGTTACTGTAGGGATTGAGCATATGTGACATGACCACCATCAAGACTGGCAATGCACCAGGCTCTCAATTGGTGGACATGGCACTATTATCTTTGCTCACTAGCTGTGTGGCTCTGAACAAGTCACCCGACCTCTCTGAGTTTCAGGTTCTACCTTTGCAGAATGCTCGTGAGGTACAGAATAGCACAAAGTAGGTGCTCAAGGAATAGCGGTTGGTTTCCTCACCCTCATTCATAGGGAATGACAGCAAGGGAATTGTACGCCCTCATGCCCTGCCCCATCCCTCACCCTCCTCTGAGGTGAAGGAAGTTTGTTAAGTATGGTGAGCGCCCCTACACAGTTCTGCTCTTTCAGATGGAAAAAGAACACAAGGCTGGGTCACAGCTCTGCTAAGAGTCTCCTTAGAAAGGGGGCCAACACTCTGAGGAGGGCCTGCCAGGGCCAGGCTGGGTGGCAAAAAGAAAATCCACAGCTAATGAGGCTCTTTCTGAGGCCTCAGGGGAGAGAACCAGCATCAAGCCATCTCGGGTTCTCACTTCTCCAGCAATTAGAGGAAAAGCAGAGCCCTCCCTTGTGAACATCCCCAGATATTCCTCTCCTCAGTGGGAGGAAGATTCGAGAACATACGCTGATCTCAGCCTCAACCGGTTTCCTGCAGAGAACCCCCTGCCTCAAGGATCCCTGCAGGCGGAGCTCTGAATGTGTGTATGCCTCCCCCTGCAGGTGGCTATTGTAACTGCACCCACCAAGCCACCCGCCACAGTGGGTGGGCCAGACTTCTTACATCAGTATGCCCCCACCCCCCACCCAGGGCGCAGAGGGGCAGAGACAGGTACTGGCTCTTGGGTGCCCAAGACAGCTGAAAACAGGGACTGTCTCTAAAGGATGATATCATAGTAGCAGCTAGTATTCCTTAAGCACTTGAAATGTGTCAAGCACCTTACCTACTTTACCTCCTTGTATCCCGATAACCCCGTGAGGTAGTTACTATTATTATTCTCCCGTGTTACAGATGAGAAACCCAAAGCTGTGCTGAAGGTTATACACTTGGTAACTGGCACAGCGGGGGTTCGAACTCAAGGCAGCTGGACTTTAGGGCCTGTGTTCCATTGCTTGGTGGTTCTCCAACTTGAGGGTGCACGCAGATAGATAGCCTGAGATGCATTTCAAAATGCAGGTTCCAGAGCCTCATACCCGTAGAGCTAGGTTCAGTGGGTCTCGGATAAAGCCCAGGAATCTGCATTTTAACAAGCACATTGGGGAGTTCTGAGCAGTTGATCCATGGATCCTACCTGCTTCAAGATATCCTGCAGGACAAGGGCTGCATCCCTATCCCATAGCTCAAATACCTACCAAGGTAGTCAATTTATGGTTGTTACAGGCAGGAAGACTGACTCTGATCTGTAAATTGAATTCCACCTTCAACCTCAAGTTTTTCTGTCATATCTACCCAGACTATGATGGGAGTCTGATCCAGAGTCCTGGCCCGCAGCTCAGTGCCCCATTGGGAGAGGGGAGAGGGGAGGGAAGAAACTGGGGAAGTGACAGAGAGCTGCGTGGGGCCCTGGCCTGACCATTGGAAAAGTCACTTCTCCTGGTCTTGGTTTATCCATCTAAGCAATGAGAGGATATGAGCTCTTCTCTATGCTTTGAAAAGTCTGCGGACCTCTATCTAAAGACCTTTGTATTTCTTTCAGCTTCCTGTCAGTTCTCACTGCAATCAAACATTGCTGTTCAGTGTCTCAGTTCCTGCTGATGTTAAGATGTGAAGATACTAAGATGTTAAGATCCAGAGGATAAGTTAATGAGGGCTTTGCTGTTCATGCTGCTAACACCTTTCCCAGGTAGGTAAGGCGTACTCCACATTTTAAAGATGACATTATTTCAGGATCCAGGGAAAGTTCATAGGATTAGATTCATGCCCAGGGAGCAGATGGATGGTCTGAGATTTCTTGACATTCCCCCAGTCCCACCACCAATGCATATGGTTGGCTCTGACTAGGAACTTGATTTTGAAGCGGTCCTATCTTGCTGGCTCTGGGTGAAGCAGATCGATAGACTGGAGAACTACAGCCTGGGCTCCAGCCCCAGAATTATTGCTAGAGTGCTGGCTTCCAGCTCTGGGCCTCCTTTCCTCTCTTTATAAATGAGGAGTTAGACTTTGTTTTACAGGTCCCTTCCTTCCTGGATTCTGAGTTTTATTCAATCAGCTAGCTCTGGACCAGACTATTCCCTAGGCAGAATCTTCGAATTCAATCCTGTTGCTGATTTGGTGCCCAAGCCCCACCTGAGCTCCAGAGCCACCGAAACTTAACATTGAAAAAAAGAAAAAAAGAAAAAGAACTCAGCAAGGATCAAAGAGGTTGAGTAAAGACCCAGCCCCTGTCTCAAAGAAAATGGCTTTGTCTAGCACTAAAGCACACCTAGGACCCCAGAAATGTCCTGTGCGGAAGCCCCAGGAGCTACTCTGATTGTCGGCAGGGCTTCCCACCATGCAAGAAGGGATCTGAGGTTGGGGTTGGGCATAACTTGGTTGCTGTCATGATAAAACTGCCCACCAGGAGGCACTGTATTTCCTATAAAGGGATATGAAGATTCGCCAGACAACATGGATAATGTTTGGCACGTGGTCAGAGCTCCATAAATGTCAGTTGTTGTGGCAGTTTTGTTATTTTTATTATTTACCTTCTATAAGGGTATCTGTAAAATGGGTGTAATATTACCACTGTCAGGGAAATGGTTGGAAGATTAAATATTTCATTTAAGGCAGAAGGCTAGCGGAGGCTGGATGCCTGCCTCTCTGAATGGGGTGTCCCCCAGACCCAGGGTGAGGGCAGAAGGAAAGGGAAGACGGGAGTGGAGTCATGTCAGAAATCTCAGCTCCCATCTCCAGGAGCCCCCCTGCAACCTCCCCCAGGGATGGCAGCCTGAGACAGTGGAGAAGGCTCTTTGGTTAGGCAGGGCTCTGTGCCAACCGTGACTGAGCCAAACTTACAAGCTAGGCTGTAGGACCGTGGCCAAGTCACTTAAACACTTTGAGGTCCAAGGGGGTTCAAAGAAGGTGCAGAGTGGAGGTCCCACTTAAGGAACTCAGGGCCCAAGAGGTATAAGAAGCAGAAATCTTTGGAAGGGCTTCAGATATTCACGGGCTATGGAATTTGGAGTTCATGGCAAGTTAGCTGAAACCTCAGAGACTCCCACAACATATATCTAAATTGAACAGGTTGATGAGAAGATGAAGTAATTTGTGGATGTCCGATAATAGTAGGGGCTCATAAAATGTTCCCTGATTTTACCGTTTGCTTCCGCCGAGAGAGAGAAATTCTCTTATTATTATATTAGAGCTGATGAAAGCAAAGGCCAGCCTCCAATGGCCTTTACTGCAGCCCTTGGATTTCAGAACCTCATACATGTTATGCCAAAGTTGGACCCGGCAAATTCTGGGTCCAGAAAATTTCCTGGGTTTCCCCTAATAACAGATGGGCCCCCTGCTCCCCTCCCCAGCCTCCCACTCAACATCCCCCCATTACTGTCTAATGACTGTTCACCTTGGGTGGGAGCCCCTACATCCAGGTGTGTTTCCCTGACAGCTGACCATGCTGAGCCATACTGTCATAGGAATAGAATTAGTTGTCATTTTTCTCTTCCATCAACAACCGAAGAGGAAAAAAACCACACTTTCTGTCTTTTGTCATCTATCAACAAATCAAAGGCTGAATTTCAGAATTAGAAGGAATGGTTGAGGTCATCGACCCAAGAATTTTCCAAGTGCATTCGCTAGAACACTAGTCTTAGTGGAAAAAGGGGAGTCTGGGGTCCACAAAGTTTGGAAAACCCTGCTCACATATGCTCTCCTTTCCTGAGAAATTCACAGTGTAGGTGGACATTTTAAAGGCTCTGAGGGGTTCTGCATAAAGAGATCTGCTCAATTTTGTTGAACCCAGAGTGTCCCCAACGTATGTAATTTTGGACCTTCTCCCCCAATGCATTTTTTAAAACTTAATACCTATTCACATAGCAGTTCTTGTATTGGGCCCACTTTCATCGTTTCCTGTATATCCCTGGCTCCTGAAAACATCTGAGTTTGCAGCCCATTATCTAGTCCAGGTATCCAGAAAGGTACAGTGACTTACCCAAGGCCCGATAGCCAATTATTCTTAATAGTAATAAAAACCACTATTTGTAGAGCATATCAGAGACTTCTATCCATTTACACAATATCACATTTTATCCTCAGAAAATAATAACAGCTGTTGATGTCATTGAGGTCATTCTCCATCATACAGCTTATACAGATACGACCTTATTCTCCATCATAGGGCTTATACGGGTATGACCTCATTGGAGCCTCACAGCAAACCTCTGAAGCACTTACTTGTCTTTCTCATTATAAAGATGAAGACATGAGATTCAGAGAACCTGATTAACGTGCCCAAGATCACACAGCTGGCAAAGAGCAGAGCCCGGAAAGTAGTTTGGTTCCAAAGCCCATACTCTCAGCTGCCCTAGCCCAAGGAGAGTTGCCTTTTCAGCAGGAGGAAGCAGATGTCTGCAGAGCTGATAACATGGGGTCTCAGGGTTTTCCTAAAGCTTGCAATTAGTTATCAGATGTCTCAGGAAACATGTTCTCTCTCGCTCTCGCTCTCGCTCTCTCGCTCTCTCGCTCTCTCGCTCTCTCTCATAGGGCAATAACCAGAGGAGACCAAACCATCAAGAAAAGGGGGCTATTGGGCCGGCCAAGTGGCACATTGGTTAAGAGCTGGTTTTGGGATGCCAGCGGCCCTGGTTCAGATTCCACATATGAGGGCCAGTGACACTGCCCTCTACAGCTAACAGCTCCACCTGGAGCTGGGCTGTGGGAGCACGGGCGACGGTGTAGGCTGCAGCCCCTGCTGCAGTGGGCTGCCATACGCTACAGTGAGGGGCTGGCAGCCAGTGTCAGCTGCCAATAGCCTCAGTGAGCTGCCAATAGCCATGGTGAGTGACCATCCAGAGACTGGCAACTGATCTGCCTCATCCAGGAGGAGCGCAATGATGATACCAACATGGGCCAGTGAAGCAACATCCTCCGCAACTAGACTGAAGAACAAAAGGACAGCAACTTGTCTGTTCCCCTTCCCCGATTCCCCAACGTTGTTCCCCTCTCCCAATTCCCCAATAAAATCTTTAAGGAAAAAAAAAGAAAAGGGGGCTATTTTACCACTAATTTTGAGCAAAGGAATGAAAAAGAGCTTCAACAACGAGCTAATTAGGAAGCCATAGCTTGGAAAACCACCAAATGCAATTCTGATGAGGATCAAATTTAATAAAAGCATACCTTCTAGTTCCTGCAGCTAGTGCAGAGCACATGAGGGGAAGGGCTAACAGAGAGGCCAGTCAAGAAGTGGAGACTCCAGGTAAACCGGGCAGAGCTGGAGGGCTGGCTGGCTGTCTGCCTTCCAAAGGACAGGAGGACTCAGGGCACGGCACGGTGTACTGAGAAAGGGGCGCTGGAGACTCCCCAGAAGAGACAGTCCAGAGCCCAGACTGGCCCTGGGGAAGGGAGAGGTCAGAGGCTTCCTGTCTCCAGACTCTTCTTTCATATAAAGAGGTTCTTGGGAGTTTCCTTACTGAACAGATAAAAGTGGCTTGTAATTAACATTCATGTCCATGGCTGCTTCCCAGACACAGAAGTGGGTATTGCTAGTGGGTTCAGCACTATGTGGCCTCTCCTGGCATCCACCCCCAGCCACTTTAGCGTCACTGCTCGGGCCAAAGAAGGTAGGACGGAATCCAGACTCGACCAGCTGGAGACAAATTCTGAATGAATGTCGTTCAAATTAATACCTCAAAATAAGTCATGCTCCCAAATGCTTCACAGGATATACACGTAAGATGGTTTCCTGGGCACTTCCTTATGTAGTCTGCACAGCCATTCTATGAGGCAGTTATCTTTATTACATCCGTCTGACATCACATGAGGAAAACAAGGCTCAGAGAGGTTAATTGACTTGGCCAACGGCACACAGCTTAGAGTGATGATGTAGCAACTGAATGTCATGCAGAAAGACCTGGGTTTAAACTCCAGCTCTGCCCTGACCGCCTGCATGATCTTGGGAAAATCTCTATTCTGTCTCTCAGCCGTGGTCTGCTCAGCTGCCATAGGAGCTGCCACTTATAGAGGGTCTCCTCTGTGTCGAGCACTGTTTTAAGTGCTTGTGAATTTTTTTGCAAAGGTGGTCACCAATAATTCCTCCCATTGCTGTAGTGCAAGTCACCACTCCCCTCAAGAGATGGAGCTTTTTCTTCTCTTCTTGAATGTGGGCTGGCCTTGTAACTTGATTTCACTCCTAGGATGTGCTAGGAGTAACCCTGTGCCCGGTCATACTCTAGGTCTTCAGAGGCCGGTAGCTTTTATACTCATTCTCTGTACAAACATTGTACAAACATTCTGACTACCCTGCTGGAGGGAGAGGCCCAGCCAGCCCCCCACTGATGTGCTATGCAATTAAGGGAGACCTCTTGGGTCATCCAGCCCCACATGAACTGTCCCAGACAACATCTCATGGACAAGAGTGTTCCCCCATGGAGCCCTGCCCTAATTGCAGAATTGTGAGCAAATAAATAGTTGTTTTGGGGTAGTTTGCCTTGCAGCACTAGATAACTAAAAATGTGCCTAAGTTGTATTAATTCATTTAACTAATTTTTATTAATTCAACCCCATGGAGAAACTGAGGTACAGAAAGCTTAAATAACTGCTGGTTTAAACACATGAAGGGTGACTCCAGAGTCCACGCTCTTCTTTTTTTTTAAATTAGTTTCAGGTGTACAACAAAGCGCAATAGTTATACTTTTTACCCCTCAAAGTGACAACCCCCCTCCCCAATCCACCGCCCCCCACCCCCCATATCATACGTATCTATTACAATTCCATTGACTCCACTCCCACACTATACTCCACATCCCGTGACTATATCTGTGTTAAATTAGAGTTGGCATATAATATTATTCAGCGGCAGCTTCAGGTGTACAGTGCAGTGGTCAGGCCTCTACAACTGTCCATGAAGTGGTCTCCCTAACAAGACATGTGACCATCTGCACCCTGCTAAATGTTTATATTATTAATTATTTTCCCTGAACTGTCTTTCATATCCCTGTGGCAATATTGTAGTTGCCTAGTTTTGCTGTCTAATCCCTTCCCCTTCCCCCTCATCCCCACCCCTCTTCCAACTAGCAACCATCAGTTTTTCCTCTATATCTCTGAGATGGAGTCCACGTTTTTAAGCACCACTTATACTGCCACTTTGTCAAAGGACATACCTTTTGGAGTTATTAAAGAGACTGTCCCTCCCCAGTGTGGTCCCAAAGGGGCATCCCCTCCTCCAAGAGAAAATCCACAGGGACTCACCTGATAGTAACCAAACCAAGGGCCCCTCTGTATCCTGACTCAGTGCTGCCCTCCAGTGGCCACTGACTGTCCAAACCTCTTCTGGTCTGACACACCTCCAGGCTGCAGGAAGGCAGTTTTGGGGATCTGTCATCCCTTCAAGAACCCTGTTGACCCCATCACATACTTCCCAACTGGAACTGCAACTTCCTTCTCTTCTGTTTGGTTCCCCTTTTAACCAGGGATAAAGAAGGAAGAAATAAAGGAAGAAAGAAAGACTGACGCAGGGGTTTTAAAATCCAGGTCCATGAACACCCCAGAGGACTCATTCAAAGGGTACATGAACTGGGATGGGAAAAATGACATACTTATTTCATCAGGTTCTAACCAAAATGTAGCATTGTGAACAGGCATCAAATCATAGTAGTCTTAGCTATACAAGCAACTTTCAAATCTCAGACATTTTTATACCATGTTTTATTTTTTGCAGGTATTTTGAAATACTATTTGCATTCCTTGCTCCTTCATACCTCCTAGGTATAGTGGTTATTCAACCTCCTGCTAGATCTGTTATTTAAAATGTTGAAAAGAAGGATACACCCTACTATATTGCAAATTTGTTTTAATATCCATATTTCAATATCATTGGTTTCCTTTGAAATTCTATGTTTTATATTTCATACATTTAAAAACATGCTGAGAAGGGGCCCATACTCACTGAAGTAGCCAAAAAGGGCTTTTGTTGTACAAAAAGGGATAAGACTCCCTGCTGTGGTCCCTCCAGCCAAACCCAAGAACAGCTCAGATACTCCCAGTCTTTGTTTACTGATTTCATATTGTTGCAATCAAATTGTATAATAGGGCCGGCTGAGTGGCTCAGTTGGTTGAGTTCGCTCAAGAGTGTGAGCTGAGCTGTGAGCAACGGCAGTGTTCGATGCCAGCCCGAGCTGAGTTGCCGTTGAGCTACCAACAGGTGGCAGGATGGCTCAGCTAAAAAATAAAAAATAAAAGAGTAGGGGGCCAGCCGAGTGGCGCATTGGTTAAGCGCTGGTTTTGGGAAGCCAGCGACCCCGGTTCGGATCCCACATATGAGGGCCAGTGACACTGCCCTCTACAGCTAACAACAGCTCCCCCTGGAGCTGGGCTGTGCGAGCCCCAGCGACAGTGTAGGCTGCAGCCCCTGCTGCAGTGGGCTGCCATAGGCTGCAATGAGTGGGCCGCAGCCAGCGTGAGTGGCTGGCAGCCAAGCGTGAGCTGCCAAGAGCCACTGTGAATGGCCGTCCAGAGGCCGGCGACCGATCTGCCTCATCCAGAAAGAGCGCAATGACGATACCAACATGGGCCAGTGAAGCAACGTCCTCCGCAGCTGGACTGAAGAACAAAGGGACAGCAACTTGTCTGTTCTCCTTCCTGGATTCCCCAACACTGTTCCCCGCCCCCAATTCCCCAATAAAATCTTTAAAAAAAATTGTATAATATAATTTTGTAGCCTGATTTGTTAGCTAACCATAAACATGTTTGCATATTTCTTGCACACATGATTTTAATGGTAGCATAAGTGTCCATTTTATTGATGCACCATCATTCACCATTTCTCTCTCATTTGCCATTTAGAATGGTTTGAATCTGTCACTTTTACAAATGATATTGGATGAGCATCATCCTGCATAAAGATCTCCCATATTTTAGATTTCCTTAGCCTAGATTCCCAGCAGTGGCAGAGTACACATTTTCAAAGCTAGGATACCTTCCCTGGCTCCTGGGGAGGTGAATGCACTGTCAGAGAGAGAGCGAGAGAGACAGAGAGAAGAGAAGGCTCTGAAAGGGGGAAAAGTGGGGATGAGAAGGAAAAAGACAAATGGAGGATGGGACCACCATGGTCAAGTGTGCAGATGGTGCCTACTCAAGGGTGCCTGCCCCAGGTGGTAAGCACGAGCCATATACTCTGGCTGGAGTGAGGGGCCCAGAGGAAGGCTCATCCTCCCAAAGGCACCATAAGAACAGAAGCAGGCTTGCTGGAGGAATCCACCATTGCCCCCTGGTGCTGGCACCTCTTTGGGGCCTCTAGGATATAAAAACCTTACCTTCAGAGAATGCTAGAAAGGAGGGGCCACATTTCCAACCTGGAGTCCTGGACCTTAGAAGACAGACAGGTAGGTCCACGAGCAAATTTCATTTCTAAAACGTCTAATAAAAATTAGCAACCTCAATCAGGCCTTATACATACCTCTTCTACATGCTGCAGGTCACAGCTCTCTATGGCTCAGGGCACACTGTTATCATGGTGGATACTGTGGTGAGTTGCCCAGATTCCCCTTCAGGACAGAGGTCCTCCTGCCCCCAGCTCTGGGAGTGCTGGCTGCTGTGCGGGGTTCAGTTCCCTCCCCAGGAGCTGCACTGGCTGAAGGGAGCTGCTTGGCTTGATCGATGTGGGGGTAACACAGGCCTGGTCCCCTCACTCAATGGAGACGGTTCTGTAGCTCATCCATTCAGCACTGCCCAGGGAATGGCTGAGCCCTCTGTTGTGAATGCATTGCTGTCGCCCCACTCCTGCTCCCTCCATCACCCCCTCACAGATGGGTTGCCAGAGTGCTCCAACTTCCCACACACCCAGCCAGTCCTGGAATCCCTTTCTCAGGGAACCCAACCTAAGATGGTGACATGTCTTTATTTAATCAAAAATGAGAGAAAGAATAAATTAGTACAATGTAAATTGGCAGATGAGTTTTTTTTCAAAACATGCTGTCTGTGAGGTAGAAAACTATTTAAAAAAAAAAAAAGATCCTTGCTGGTTAAGACAACAATGTCTAATCCTAATCCATTTTACAGATGAGGAAACAGAATCCCAAGGGGACTTGAAAGTCACACGGCCTATAAACAGGAGAGCTGGGATTCAAAACCAGGCTGATAATCCGATAACCCAGAAGGAAGAGTGCTCCCACCCCACAAGGCTGCCTCTTACTGGCTTTGGGTTCAAGGTGACCCATCATCTAGGCAAACATTTATTCCATCAGTGGGAGGAGCAGGGCCCTGAAGCCTGGTGTCTCACCCATAAGGCTAGGCTTTTCCACTGGCCTCACTCTAGCATGGGAAGGAAACCCAAAACTGTAAGGTGATGCTAGGGTGGGCATTAGCATCAGCCGGCCTGAGTTCAGTCCTGACAGCTGCTTGCTAGCTGTGTGGCTTTAGGACAGTTTATTTACTTCTCTGAGCCACAGTGAATAATTCACAGTTCTGCCTATCCTTAAAATTAATAAAATACATTAATTTCATTCATCTGTAAAATTCAAATCCTAAAATCCCACTTCTTATAGCTGTTTTCTGACTAAAATGAAAGCCTATATGTAAATTTTTGTAGCATTTCCAAGACCTTCGAAGACGCTAAATGATCCATAGTAACCTCTAGCTGCCCTGATCCCACACTACCTCCTGGGAATACAGCACAGTATTTCCAAACAAAGAGAACTCCCACAGACTTTCAGGGTGAAATTAGATCACATGCTCCATCCCCTTCTTTCATTGCCGGGGGACAGAAGCCAGCCTCCCTTTCTACTGGGTGTTAAGGCCCTTTAAGCCTGTCAAACCTGTGCCTGAGAAGCTGCACTGTCCAGGCTTGCCAGCAGAGGGCAGCACGGCTCTGCTAAAAGCCCAGGAGGGTTTGCCACCCATACAGGACCTCCGCCCTCTGATTGCTTCCCTGGCTCCTGCAGAGAGCCTGGTCCTGCTTCCTAACCGCTCTGCCCTGGAGCCCAGCAGCTATGGCATGTGTCCCCAGAAATGGAGTGGCCAGGCCTTCGGCTCTTCAGCAGCCAGGGCTGGAACCAATTTGCCATGCCAAAGCATATTTGAATGCGCTCTTCTGTTAAATACATCCGCTTGTTACAAACAATACAAGCTGGGAGGTGGAAATTCAAACCAGACTGAGGCACCAGCAGCCCCAGCTCATCGTTTCCTGGGCATCTGACAATCTGGTGGCCAATATCTTCCCTCACTCACCCTGTAGGTGGGAGTGGGGAGAAGGGGAGGGGGGAGACTGTGTGTGTGTGTGTGTGTGTGTGTGTGTGTACTTTGTCTGCATTTATGTGTGTATATTGATGCCCTGAAGGCCCTGAGCCCTGGGTGGAGGGCACCAGGAGGGAGGATGGAGTGAAGCAGGGATTGGGCCCTCACACCTCTTCTTCCTTCCTCAAGGAATTTAGCCCTGGAGCAGAGCCTGCACATGTGCCCCCTGATAGCTGAGCCCCTGTTCAAGTGGGTGAGAGAGTATGTTGAACTCCTATATCTCACATTCTAGAGAAACAGTAAAGGTTTTCAGGAGCCTCTGGGCTTTTTGGAGACAGGCTTTGGCTGAGAGGCCTCCTGGGTGGAAGCCAGGGCCATGCATTAAAAGAGTGCTACCCCTCTCAAGAGTCCATCCAAAAGGGCTTTCTTGAGGGATGGGACAGCCTCCCTCCATCAAGTGACATTTTCCTATACAAACATGTCGATGGAGAGCATATCACACAGCTATGCTGAGGTCAGAGTCACGGCTGCTGAAATCTGCCTTCTTTTCACTCCGCGGATATAGTGGACAAGAAGGATTTCTGCTTATCCATTTAATACCACTGTGTCTTGAGTGGATCTCTCTCTCTCTCTCTCTCTCTCTCTCTCTCTCTCTCTCTCTCTCTCTCTCTCTCTCTCCCTCCCTCCCCCTCTACACACACACACACACACACACACACACACACTCACAATTCACAATGCAATGTTAACACTAAAGGAGTAAGCAAATTCTTCCATGGATAGAATTGCTGCCCAGGAAACAGCCCCCCAGAGAAAGCTACTTCAAGACAGAAAATCCTCGCAGCATGCCCGCCAATGCATGCAGGGTTTGCTCTTTCAGACTATAGGGCTGAAATACGTTTTTTTCCCACTTTCTCTCATAAAAAGGCCTGTGATATCTGTGACAGTGAATAATTCACAGTTCTGCCTGTCCTTCATGCCACAAAGTTCCACTTAATGTTGTTCCATTGCCTTGTGACAAACGGAGCTGCTTCTTGTGTTTCTCCTGTTCTTTGACCCAAATGGGATTCTGCGAGGGGGATTCTGTTCTGCTCTGGGTGAGACGGGAGGGAGTGGGGGCAGGCAGGGATGCTCCTGACTGCTGCCGCCCAGGGCCCAACAAGGCAGGCGCTGGCTCTGCGCGCCCCCAGCCATGGCGCTGCTGCCCCTGTGTCTCTGCAAGTTGCTTCAGAGAAGCTGATGAGGGGCAGAGTGAGGAGGCTGAACAATCGGACTCTACACTGTGAATTCCCACAGAGGCTGCACACACACACCTCCTGACTCCCGGTTCCATCTGTCTGTGGGTTCCCAGTTACCCCAGCTTTTGCTCTTCCCAGCCCCAGGTGGGGCAAAGAGGCAAAACGCTAGGCCATAAGTGCTCCCCCTCTCCTGCCATCTGCACCCCACCAAGGCTCCCAAACTGAGCATTCTGCCTTTCTCAGGGGCCCAGGCCACCCCAGGCTCAGCCCTGGGCCTCCACAGAGGGCAGTGCCTCATCAATAATTCACCAGCCTCTCCTCTCTCCTTAGACAAAGGGAAGGGGAACGAATATGCAGGGCTCAGAAGCCCAGGAACCCAGAGCTGTAGTCAGGCAGCTGGGGGTGCCCTTTGGAGAGCACATGAGAGGTGGGGAGACAGAGGAGAGGGGGAGGCCAGACTGATGGGGTACAGAGAAAAGAGGAAGGGAAGGGTGACCAAACAAGGAGAATGGACCTGACCTAGGATGACAATTCTAGAACTCACGCATGCTTCACGAGTGAAATGCACAATTCTGACAGAACTAAAAAACATTTTTTCCCCACCGCTATTTTACCCCAGGAATGAGAGGAAGCAGAACGTGGCTGGGTTTCACAGACTATTTCTTCACAGTTTCTTATTCTGTTTTGACAAGACATCTGCTTCAGCTACTACTCTGAACCACGTGGTGTGGAGCCACCATCAGCTTTGCGAGCTGTAATGTTCTGCAACATAACGCAGAGGAAGCTGAGAGCGCGCACACCTGGCAGAATGGGGGGGGCGGTGAGTGAGACGAACACTCGGTGGGGTCACGCCAGGAGCAGCCACCTGGGCTCACAGCTCCACGGGGCGGACATGCTGGGTGACTCAAGGTATGCCTCTTGACCTCTCTGAGGCTTGGCCAGGCCCCCACCGCCTTCTCATGGGGTAACTTTAAGAGGGTCCATGTGAAAAGGAACACGTGGTCCTTCTCATGGAATTTACAGCCTGGAAACTGATCACAGTTATACATTGGCTTGCTAACCTACATGCATTCTGTATAAGCTGCAGAAAGAAAGTGAGGGGACTAGGCTGGTATCAGTTCCCGAGGGCAGCCGTAGGGCCAGTGGGAAAAGCAGAGCTTGGCGGCCACTCATTTAGCAAATATTGACCGAGTGCCTGTTGTGTCAGGCCCTAAAAGGCAGTCCCTGATTTTGTGCAGCTCACAGTCTAGTAAGTTCTAATCTCTGCTCCAGATTCCATGTGTTCCTGCCTATGGGCAAGTGGCTTCACCTCTGCGGGTCTCAGTTTCCCTGTGTGTGAGGGAGAAAGTGTTAATCCCAAACTCCTGGGCTCATTGGGAAGGTTTAGTGATGTTTTTGGTCCAAGGGTTCTAGCAGTGCTGGCAAACAATAAGTGCTGAATAAATGTGCACACCCGTTCCCTTCTCCTTCCTTATTACAATAGAAGAGAGGGGCATTGAGGCACTCTGGAAGGCAATTCGGAGTTTCTCAGCCATTTTCTTCATGTGGCCAGTTTATTAAATGAACATCAGGAGTAGCTGTATTCCTCTCCTCCTTCGGATATTGCCCTGTCAAATTTCCTTCCCTCATCCCTAGACAATATCTCAAGCAGGTCCCAGAGCTTTTCTGATTGCCTTCAGGTATTAAAACAATCTAATTTTCAGGTAGTAAAGAGTCCAGTGCAAACCGAATCAAAAGTCGACTCTCTTTTCCAACTCCATGTGTGTCCTCTCTCCCTGACCGAGATGGGAGCTGTGGGGCACAGATAGCAGAGAGGGGAAGAGGAGGGACCCCTCCTCTTTTGCTTTCCTTGCTGCACCTCCCCTCCACTTGTTCTCCTGTTTCTGATCCCTCCAGAGCTGAGAGAAGGAGGTAGGAGGCTACAGGGAAAGAGCAGACTCCAACGTAACCAATGCTATTGTCATCTGGCTTATGGTGTCCTTGGTGCGCAGATGACTGAATGCTCAGGGGGAGAGGGGGTGCAGTTTGGGTTGTTGGGCAATGCCCACTGCGGCCTCTGCATTGTATCATTCATGACTTGGGGAGCCCCTGTGGGGGAACCTCTCACTCCTCCTCCTCTTTGAGCCTACATTCTAGCACAGCACGCCCACGTACTTCTGTTGCTGGAGTCCCCTTTCCCTGGCGGGCAGGCCTCTGGGGTGGGGCCCTTTCAAGATGGCTCAGCCTGGCTACCATTTGCTGCCCAATGGCCACACTATTGGCAGATAGGTCACTCCCTCACTGTGCCGGCCCTCCTTGCTCTGTAGTCAGGGGCATCTGCTTCTAGCCAGTGTCTCCCTTCATCAGGTGAACCCCCAAGTTCTTGGGGACACTTGTTCTTCAATCCAGAGACAGCACAGGTGAAGGAGGGGGACACTACGAGTTTAGATGAGGACCAGCAAACATCCCTCTGGGAATCAGAAGCCAGTCTCCCTTCTTGAAGGCAGGCTTGGTCTCTGAGTGGTTCCAGAAGGATCTCCCTTCTTACCCGTCCCCAGGCTTCCTTTATTCACCTTAGAAGTAGGAGTCCTACGACTGGCCTCAGTCACCTCCTAGCCAGTGTGATGAGGACGGCCAGCCCCGGTCTGTAGGAAGTGTAACCCCCTGGCCTTATCTTGGAAGCTTCTGCCCAAACTCCATTACAGCTAGAAATGTTCCTCTTAATATCCTGTCACATTCACAAAAGGAGAATGACTTCTGGTCCCAAAGGCTGAGACAGTCACCTGCATAGGGCCCCTTCTGGGTCTGGGAAGCAGTAATGTGAGAGAGATGCAGTCTTATCTTCCTTCCCTGCAACCCCCGACTCAGACCCAAAGGAGGGGTACACAGGCCATCAGTCACCTCTACTGAACACAAATTATCTTGTCGTTGAGGGGCTGACATGTTTAAACACTCACCTTCAGAATGTTTTGAAATTTTCTATGATTCATGGTAGCAGGATATTGGTGGAGGGCACACTCTTTGGTTAGGAAGGCAAATGACAGACCTACACAATATGGTTCGTACATCCTCCAGTCTCACTAACTACCAGTGTGGCCTTGGGCAAACAACTTGACATCTCTCTACCTCAGTGGCTGCACCTGCAAAACGGAGGCAAGAAATGGTCCTGCCTCCTAGGGCCTCGGCCATGTCACGTAGAACTAGACCTGGTACATGGCACATGCTGCAGAAATGTTTGCTGTTGGGAGTGAGTGGTAGTAACGGGATCCCCCCTTCATCTAATTTCACTTTAAGTACTCACATCTTTGCCGTTTCAGGATTTCCTTTTATTATTATACCCCTTTCTTTCTTTCTGTTTTGTTCATCTGTGAATTACTCTTGGAGACACCCATTATTGATTGCTGTGAAATTGTCAATAACACAACAATGAAATGGGCCGATAACAGATCTCATGACTAACCTCACCCTGTGAACAGAGATAACTCAGGGAGGAAAATGGTAGCCACAGAGTCAGGCTCCCTGAGTCTGAATTCTACCCCATGCCTCAGTAGCTAGGTAACTTGCAGCAGATTATTTAACCTTTTGGAGGCTGGGCTTCCCCATTTGTAAACCAGATATGAGGCTCACATTTACTTCATCTTATTTACCAATCAAACATTTCTTAGCACCCCCCACCCCTGCCCCAAGTCCTAAACATTGAACATTTACTATACAGACTATAATTGCTTTGTTTAAATTAGCAGGGAGTTGGAGTCCAGAGATATCTCAGAAAGCTGGCCCCTTCCTTGTATTGAAAGTATAACAATTCCTTTACTATGATTGTTATTATTATTATTATTATTATTATTATTATTATTATAGACTCCTCTGAAAGTGAGGATGGGTAAGCCTTGGAGCTAAGGAGAATGTGCGGGTTGGGGTCCTCCTTCTCTCTCAGCCCCCCCTTTTTTCCTCGGTAAAGGGCCTCTAGCAAAGGAAAGATGAAAGAAAAGCTTTGGAGGCTAAAGAAGACATGGAGAAGACAGAAACTATAGCCAGAAGGCAGCCGACTCCTCTCTGTGCCTGATTTCCCAGTGTGCAGAGCGAGAAAGCTCTTCAGGCACATGGACCAAGGGGAGACGGAGAAGGGAAATGGGGGGAAAACAGCTTCAATGACTTATCCAGAGTTTGCAATTAAAAAAAAAAATCAGAAGCTATTTTAGTGTCAGCAGTTTTGCATTTCATGGTGAAGTCCTGCTTTTATTTGGCATTACATTTGGGGGTGGGTGAGAGGAACTAAAATGTTTCCAGCATCTTTCAAGCTCTCCATCTGTTGGGCCTGCTTCTGGCCCTCCACTGGGCCCTGCAGATGGCTTCACAGCCCCGCTACCTTAATTAACAACTGCTCTCCAACCTGGAGAGCTGGCCTTCAAAGTGACAGTAGGATCATTAGCCTCCAAGCAGCAGCAGTGCCCACATGCCGGGCTGGGGAGACCCCTGTTGGAAGTGGATACACAGGGATGCCCCCATGTCAGTGTCAGGAACCCCCATGGCAGCATGTACGACACAGTCCCTATTTCTTCACCTGCCACTCAAAGGGGACAAAGGCCACAGCTGAGCTTCCAGAATCTAGGTGTTAACTATGTCCTAAACTTCAGCTGACATTCTCCCAGAGCCTGATCTAAAAATGGGTCAGAAGTTGTATGACTGTGAGGATGCGAGAGACCCCTCATTGTGTAGGTGGGGAGATGCTTGCACCTGGGGGCTAGAAGATGCTACATTTTAGGAAGGTATCTTCCCCTATCAAGGAAAGGACTGGAGACAAAGAGCCTACAATAGTTACATTTACTCCAGAGAAACTTTAAAAAGACAGAGCAAGTGCAAACCCTGGGACATATCATCTTTTCTATATCCTCCCAGTCAAATTAAATAATAGAAAACACCTCCAAAAAGCCAGGGGGTGATAAGCACTGGAGCTTGGGCAACAGAGGGTGGTAACCATGGTAACCAAGCCCTCCTTCTGTACACAACCCTCCATTCTCCATGAAGTCACCCCACCCTGCAGGTGGTTTTGGCAAGCTGGGGACTCTGAGAGAGGCAGTCCAGCCGGCTCCACTGCCCAGCTGCCAGGCTGTTTTCCTACCCACCCCCAGCGGCTCAGCCTTCGCCATCCAGGCCTCACACCCAGGGCCCCCAGCACGGCCCACCACAGGGCCTCCATTAGTCACAGCAGCCGGACCCCCACCGGTCAGTCAGTGGTGCCCTCAGCACAGCCTCGATTGTAAAACAGCCAGGCTTGAAAGAGAAGGCAGTCCCTGAGCTGGGGGTTCAGCCTCCCCTGTCATCTGCTCTTCAAAATCAGTCAGGCCTCGTTAGAGATGCCCAGTCAAGACCAAATGGGGATGAGATTTCTTGTCAAGAAAACATCTATTAGTTTTCCATGCCTGTTTGGATACAGTTTGGTGTGGTTTCCTAACGAATTACTTGCCTTGGTTTTAAAGCGGAGCTCCGTGGAATTCTAGGGTTTCCTGGAAGCACCTGATGGAAACGCCCAGTGGGGGGCAGGGGGTGGGTATGGGAAGAGACTTCTCCCCCAACCCATTTGGAGCAGCTCTGCTTTCATTTACAGCACAGATTTATATACTATAACTGCATACAATTTTATTTGAAGAGAAACAACAAAAGAGCTCTTTTGCTTATAAAAAGTTGAAACTATTAGATTATTTCCCCCAAATGTTTAGTACCCTAAAGAGAAAAAAAAAGGCACCACTGCTTCTTTGGCCTATTCATTCCAAGCTAAATTGTCTGAAGAGAAACCGACTCTCAGTCACTCCATGCCAGCCCCTCACATACGTGAGGCCTCCAGGCAGAACCCCCACTTCAAAGGCGGCCCCACCAGCCAGGACCTTTTCCCTTTGACCATCCACATGCTGGTGGTGCAGATGTCCTACAGGAAGGGCATCTGTTTGGGGAGGCCACAGTCAGCACACATGTCAGTCTTTAAGCCAAAAAAAGAGGCTCTGAGGGAAAGAGATGGAGATAGAGCACACGTGCAGTGAATAATTCAGTTGGCTGCCATGCCCAAACCAAGCTCCCTGGAGGCAGCATTGAGACACACATCTGCCTACCTTATGAAGCCTTAAAGGAGTTGCCAGTAGGTCTGGGTAGTGGCTTGGCCTCCTGTGAACTCCCAATGATAAACACCCACTTGGCATGAAGGGCTGTAGCATGCAGTCGGGACAAGAAACAAATGAGTAGATGGATGAGAAGCACAAGGCTCAGAGCAGCTTCATGGGAGGGAGAGGCTCTTGGAATGCACAACTGCTCAACTCCAAATTGGCCTGACTGCCTCCTGTGCTGAAAACAGGGGGAGAGGTGGAAGATCTAACTTTGACTACAGTCTAAGCTATGCTGGGTGCTCTACCCAACCGTCCCTGTAGCATTTCAATGAGGCAGGTGTTTTGATTCCCATTCCCATTCCTTTGCTTTAAGTCACTTGCAAGGATTTAAGCTGAGGTAGAATTTGGAAGATTTGTCCATGGTCTTACAGCTAGCAAGTGGCAGCGCCAAGTTCACTCCAGCTCTGCCTGGCTCCAAAGCCAGGGCTCAGCCTGCTGCTTCGTTAATTCCCCTCACTGGTACCCCGTGCTTTCTGCTCAGTCTCCAGGGAGGATAACGTAACCAGGTAAGCAGTGGGGGGGCGGGGGGGGCGGGGAGGGTGAAGAGCGTGGAAGGTGCTGCACAGTAAATCCTCTGTCTTCTAAAGAGTGGATTCTCTCCCCAACGCCAAGCCATAAACATAGAGAGTGGCCCAGAGTGAAACACAGCCCACCCAGCCCCTGCCTGGCTTCTATTTCTCGTGCGTGAAATGTGGACTCCGGGAAGGCAGAGCCCAGCCCAGGTCTTGATGGCCACTTAGAACATTGGGTTTCAGACTCTGCCTGACCAGGGCCCTGGAACCAGTGAGCCATGGGGACAAGGTAGCTCAGCCTGGCCTTTAGGGTGACCTCCATCTATGTTTGTCACCCCTGAAACCTGTGGCTGGCTTACAGCATGGATCACATTCTGTCATATTGGAGATTCTTGGTATTATGGAAAGAATGCAGGAGTTAGAGTCATAGAGTCTGGAACCAAAGTCCACCCTCTTCTCACATCCCTTAAATCACGTGGTTTAGGTGGCAGCCAACTCTGCTTCTGTCACTGCTACCTTGAAGAAACTAATCCATTCCTCTATTCATTCAACCATTAATTCAGCAATCAAACATTTATTGTGCCAGGGACAATAATAAGCACTACACACTTAAACGATGCTCAATAAATATTATTTCAATGAATGAATACAGTGCAAATCATATTGCTGTAATAAGAACATTCACAAGCGTGGGCCTGGAAAAACAAAAAAAGCAGTTTACATTGGAACAACCCTTTTTATAATGCTACGAAGTATGCTCATGTCCATTATAATACTTGATAAAGCATCCAAACTCCAAGTATGAGCCTGGAAATACAAGAGGATGAGGAGGAGACAAATAGCATTTGGTGCTGCTAAGAGGTCAGCCTCAGAGTTGACCAAACTAAGGATAGGAGAGGGCAAGGAATAGAAGGAGAAATAACATTTGAACACCTGCAATGAGAATCTCATTTAAACACTGAATTACCCTATAGCGGGGAGGCAGGTATTTTCATTCCCTTTTTATAGACAAGGGAAGCCATATTCAGCCAGGTTAACTAACTTGTATATCACACAGCCCCAAATGGCAAAACAACTGACTCTAGAGTTGGTGGATTTTAACTCCTACATGAGGCTGAACCTTTCTCAAAGGAGGACAAGCTGGAGAGACTGTATTAGTGGGATTAGGTGATGTCTGCTGTGAGGATAAAGGAAAAGTAATAGAGGTAGGAGCATGCAAATAAACAAGACAAGCACAGTGACATGTCATCAACAATAGCAATGATTGCTATTATATTGGCACATATCACCAACAGCTCAAGCCATGGTTCCTGGAACTTCAGAGATACATTTAGAAAGTACTTCGAAGAGGAAGCCCACTCTTCCCAAAGAGCCAGATTGATTATCATACAAGGTGGTCATTTTTATCCCCATCCTATAGACAAGGACACTGAGCTTCTGGGGTGTAATCAATTTCCATTAAGTCACACAGAGAGGGAATGGTAGAGCGGGGATTTGAACCCAGGTCTTTCTGACTTTTAAATTTACATTGCTTCCCATGATCCTCTTCTGAAGGTGACCAGGGATGGATGAAGGAACTCTTAGAACTTCAGAATTTGGAAGAGACCATAAGCTTTCTCTAGTTGGGTGGTTCTCAAACTTAGGTGATTAGACCTATGCTTGATCAGCTACATGGAAAGTTTATTAAAGCTATTGGGGAGGACAGGGAGGTGAGTTCACCCCTCATCAGAGGCATTGCCTTGTCCTCTAAGACCCAGGTGGCAGGAAAGGCACCAGGAAGGGGCAGAGTGAGAGGTGAGCAGGGAACCAAGGAAGACTCACGATCTGAGGCAGGCCGACCAACCTCTCAGCCCTGCCACTTTCCGCTCAAGACCTTGGACAAACTCCTGAGTTTCCTGTCCCAATTTTTTCATCTTTAGAATGGCCGCACTGTAGCTTTGATGGAGTGCGCGCTTTAGGTCAAAAAGACCTTGATGAGAGGCATGGGACTGCTGGTGACATTCACTGAATCACACAGCCTCTGGTAACTTCGGTCCTTATCTCTAAAATGGGCATAATAAGAACCACAGTAAGTCATCAATTAATGTCATCGATGAGTTCTGTGTCTTTAAGTAAAATGATGTGTAACGAAACCAATTTTACCATGGGCTAGCTGATATAAACAAGAATTTAAGAACCTAAGGCATCTCATCGAGGACATTGAATGAAACGACGGCATTCACGGACCTGTAATCCTTTCCAATGAAATCTGTTACAATGAAATGAGATGGTATATCTGGGATACCCCAGCACAGAGCCTGACTCCTAGTAAACACTCAGTGAATGTTAGCTATTCTTACCCAATGTGAGAGAGCAAAGTGTTTTAAGAGCCCATGCTCTGAGTGACCCTTTTTGAATTCAGTTCCATCACTTTCTGCCCTTGGGACCGAACAAGTTCCTTAACCCTCTGTAGGTTGTTTTACGCATTCTGCAAAATGGGGGTCACAAAGTTATCTACCCTAGAGGGTTAGTATGAAGATTGAATAAAACATTCATATAAAATGCCTAGCATAGAGACTGGCAGGTGGTGAGCGTTCCTTAAAGGGTACCTATTATTAGCTCCATATGGGGTCCAACTTACTGAGAGTTGGCCAGCAGCAGATAGGTCTGCACAGAGAAGGACTGAGCTCCCTGTCTGTGGCAGTGCTCAACCAAAGGCTAAAACGCCATCTGTCAAGGGTGGGTGGAAGAGATTCCCATACGAGGTCTATGGTGGGCCTTGCTGACCTCTAAGGCCCCGCCTGTCACTCCCATGCTGTGACTCTCAGTTTGAATTAATAGAGCAGACACACTGACCCATCAGCCCAACAAATCAGAAGAGGAGAAATTACTTTCCAGCTTAGTTTTAAACATCAAAGCCCCTTTCCAGGCAAAGGCAATTACTGACTCATCCACAGTAAGGCAGAAGCATATTTCAATTGAAAAATGGCATCTTCCTAGCCGTTGCCATATGGAGCCAGGACACCAGGTGGCCCATGGCTGAGACCAATCACAGGGTCCAATTGGAACTAAATAAAATGACCCCCTGGAGGAAATGGCTCCAGCGAGGCCCACAAATCCCCATGACATGCCATTTTGGCATGTCCCACGTCAGCCTGGGCCTCATGCTCTGCCTGACGCCTGAGGCTCTGTCCTTTCCCTCCCGTGAAACAAAGAGATGAGGGGCCTCAGATGTGAGCACATCCCAGCATGGGGAGGAGCCCAGCGGATGAGCCCTGGCCTCAGCCTGCTGCTGTAGAGAGCCCCAGGGAAAGCCAGATTCACAGGGGACTCTGCCATGGGCTGCAAGTCCCCAAAGTGGGACCACAGGACCCAAAGCTTTCATCTCTATTAAAACTCTTGCACACTGAACTTCAGCTCCATCTCAGGGCAACCGTCTTAACACTTTCTATCTCTCTTTCCCTGTATTCTGGAACAATTTGTCTTTTTCCCCTGCCATGGGAAAGCAGGTGACATTTTGGAAGATGGGGCTTTGTGCAGCTGTCATGGCCCTGTAAGAGCTTGGCTATGGTTCCCCTGTCAGCTACCCCCAAATTCAAAGCAATAGTCAACACTCTGCCTCCACGGCTGGCTTCCGGGGCTGTGAGTGCAAGAGCCAGTGACATTCATAACTTCCTCTAGCTAGTCTTCCCCCACCCCATCGTGCTAATAACATTTAGCATTTAATAAAGTGAAATCTGCCTCATGCAAAAAAAAAAAAAAAGACAAATACTCGGGAAATACTGAGTTTAGCAAGCTAAGTTTCCTCCTTGCAGGACTTCCCAGAACTTTTAATCAACAAAAGTGCACTGGGAATCTCCAAGAAAGGGTTTGGGGCACGTGGTGGAGGAAAGAGGGCAGGTATATTGTACAGCATTTCCCAGGCTTTGTCTCAGTGTCTTGAAGGAAACATACTTCGCAAGACACTAGTGTAATTTGGAGCATAGGGTTTACAGCCCTAGGGGTCTGAATTTGGGTCCTGCCGACTTGCCAGGGGTATGACTTATTTGAGACTCTGTTTTACTTTACTTAATGGAGCCAGTTATATTTACCCTGCAGAGTTGCCATGAGGATTTGTAGCTAAAGGCACACATGTATGTAAATGCTTAGTGCCTAGGGAAATAATAAGTGCTCAATCAATTCTTACTGTTGATTTCATTGTGAAGGATGAGATAGAGAAGGGTCCGTGGGCTTGTTTTAGGAGTGAGGAGCAAGCAGAGAAGCTGGGAAGACTTCCCACAGCCAGCCTTGGTGGGGATGTTGGGAGCAGCCCTGGGGGATGGGCTGCCACTGAAGGTGGGGGATGGCAGACACTGAAGGAGTCGAAGCAGACAGACTCCTTCCAGCCCTACAGCCTCACAAAGAAAGAGTTTTGGGGGCTCAGCCGGGCCCTTCATGGATGGCGGCTGGGAATAGGCAATCGTGTTTACCCCCTCAGTTGCTGGGAACAATTGTCCCTCTCAGACGGCCTATTGTCTCCAGTAAAGCAGGCACACAACTCCCATTGGCACTGATGGGATTATGTGTTCCTATCAGGAGAGAAACAGAGTCCAGGCTTGGATAAGGAATGGGGGAGCAGTGGGTCCCCCTCAGTGACCTATCTCAGCACAGCCATTGGTTTGATTATCAGCTGAACACAGTGAGGCCTCTTTCGAGAGAGCTATTCAACCCTGAGCATTTGTGGCCTGGCTGCTTCTTGATAACTTTTCAGGGAGTAGACTGATTACATCAAATTTTGGGCTACAATGAAAAGGCTTCAAAATGCCCATGACATTAGATCTTGAATCAAAATGGCACTGATAATGACTTTCCAAATGGCTGCGTTGTCTCAATAGCCTTCAACCTTTTTGCTCCCATCCCCCCAAAAGAACATTGAGCAAACATTTTTGCACATTGTTGAACCAATTATCTAAAAGTTGTCATCGTGAGTGTGTATAAATTTATTGTGTTAATAGGAAGTACAAAATAGTATACATTTTGTAGGATAGAATAAAATTAGGATTAGGTATAATTGGAATAAACGATTTCATGATGCATTTTTAAAAATGTTTGAACTACCTTTGATGTGCTGGAATAAAGCACATTAAATTGGAAAGAGATCACATATAAATTTTATCCATGGGTTTTTACCAACGTAACTTGAAAAAACAACAGGAGTCCTAAAAAACATTCCAAGCAGAGAATATCAGCATCACCAGCCTATACTGTGTTGTCTGTTCTGGACTCAAAGCATCCCAGCACAAGCCCAAGACCGTATTTCCAGGGCAAAGCTTCACCTCCAATAGGAATACAGACAATTCAGGGAGTGCCCAGGAGCCCTGTATGTTCACGTTCCCTTAGTTAATCATTAAAGGCGGCTTACTCCAAACCAATATTTCAATGTATCCCTTTGTTTGACACCCCAGATGGTTCGAAACCCCAGGGCAAAATGTCCTAGTTAAGATTTGGGATGAGGAAACAGGGCTACTTTTTGTCAAGTGGGAGAAGAGTCTCTGTGAATCCTTGTTGGGTAAATCTTCTTGGGCAGATCAATTTTGGAAAAATGTAGAAAAACAAGGTGAGTATCTGGAACCTCATTCCCTTCACATTATTCATACATACACCCCCCTGGGAAAGTCCTCATGGGCCCCTAGTTTGAAGACCGTTGCTCTAACTGACCTTACATTGCTGTATCTGACCTTCATGAAGTTCAATACACTGAACATGGAAAGCGTGTGACTTTGCAGGGTAAAGGCTCCCTGGGCATCACAGAGACACCTAAAGATTGGGGCGAGGGGAAAGGATAAAACGGACACATGGCTCTTGCATTACATTTTTTATTCATAAATTTAGCAAGCAGTTATTAAGTACCTGCTACCTGTCAGGCACTGGTCTAGATATTAGAAATATTGTATTGAACAAGACGAAGTCACTGATTTGGTGGCTCTTAATTTCTAGTGGAAAGAAATATATATATATTAAAAGATAGACAATGCCAGCATCTTGGTTGTGATATTGCACTATGGTTTTGCAAGATGACATGAAAACATGAAACTATAAATTAGAAGGTTAAAATTCAAAAATAAAACAGAGGAATGTACTAGGATATGATTAGCAAGCTTCCAGAGATTTATTGGTCATAAGAGGCTTCTCAGAAGACACCATGGTTAAGCTGAATGATGGACGAGAACCATCGGCCAGACCATTCGAGAGATGTCTGGATTATTGGACCTCAATATAGCCCTTCCAAGATCCATTATATTTAAAGATATGGGAACAAAAAAGCAAAGTAGGAGACTCTCCTAGTCTGAGTTGCTTTCTGTGTGGCACTTCCTCATCACACCTGCTGCAGAGCACAGGTGTTGCAAAAAGTGGAGTGAGGTAAGGGACCCAAGTCTGGGTCCTGGCCTTTCTTTCCCTCAGCAGCCTTGTAACCTTGCCAAGTTGCTTGGTACTTCCCCAGGAAAATGTGATCTCCAGGCCCTCTTCTTCACTATATTTCACCTCTCAATCCTTACAACACCCTATGAGGCGGGTGCTATCCTTATTTCCATCTTATGACTATTAAAACTAAAGCTTAGGAAAATCAAATCACTTGCTGAGGTCACACGGGAAGTGGAAGAGTCAGGACTTGAATCCAGGCCTGTGTGACTTTAAAAGGCACTTAGAGTAGATCTGATATACCTGTGAGCCTGTGCCCAGAGCTAGGGAAAGTCAGTCTGGAGTTGGATAGTAAAGAGGGCCACATGAAGAATTTCCTTAAGCGCAGGAGGGATAGACAAAGTCCACTCGGTGGCTGCTGACAGATGGCCAATGCCGAAGCCCCATCACTGAAATATTAAAGTGAAATTGTCAGCCACAACGGCACAGCACATAGAATCTAAGCAGCAGGACGGGCAAGGGGCTGTGAAAAGAAAGGGGTCTTGGGAGATTGTCATTTATTAGGTGAGATACCTTGGGCAAGTCAGTTAATCTTCCTGTGCCCCACTTTCCTCAGCTGAAAAATGGGGGTGATAATAATAGACCTTCCTCATAAAGTTGTTGGGATTTGGGCTCAGAACACCACCTGCACAGAGCGGGCAGTCTGTTCTTACTGGCTGTGATTATTATTCATAGTACTAGCAGCAATAGTGGGTACTGCGTTTATTATTGTTGCTGTTAGATTATTATATTATTGTTGCTGAGAAGTGCATAACATAATACATTGGCAGTGCCTACCTCAGCGTTCTCCTGCAGTTCCACTGGCTTTTTTTTTTTTTTTTTTTACTTAGCAAAATTTCGTTTTATTTTTCCTGCTTCATTGAGATATCATTGACATATAACACTGGGTATGCTTAAAACATACAATATAATAATTTTATATGTGCATATAACACAAAATGATTACTACTATTGGTTAGTTAACACATCCATCACTTCACATAGTTAAAATTTGTATGTATGTGTGGTGAGAACTTCCATTATAACTTTTGTATATATAATATAGTACTGTTAACTACAGTCATCACGCCGTACATTGGATCCCCAGAACTTACTTATAATGAGAAGTTTGTGCCCTCTGACCACCCTCACCCATGTGCCCCACACCCACCCTTCACCCTTGGTAAGTACCAATCTCTTCTCTTTTTCTATGAGTTAGCTTTTTTAGATTCTACATACAAGTGAAATCATACAGTGTCTGTCTTTCTCTATCTGACTTATTTCCCTTAACATAATGCCCTCAAGGTCCATCCATGGTGTCGCAAATGGCAGGATTTTCTTCTTTTTTATGGCAGAATAGTATTCCAATTCACCTAACCATTCCAAGCCTGGGATTGAAACCTGTGAGCCAGCCCAAGGGCTTTTCTGCTTCTGTTTTCTCAGTTATGGGACTGGATCCTAATGGATCTGTGTTCACTGCCTCGGGCCTGTTTGCCTAATTCTAGGGGCATCCTCAAAAGGTCTGCCCCCAAGGGGTTCCATGCCCTTGACCTTGGGAAGCACATATATTGTATTCTTGCTGGGGGCTCAGTTGGAGGAGCAAGAAGGTGGACCCCCCATGTTGCTGGGAGTTAACCAAGAAATCTATTGGGTCATCAGAAAAGTGATGATGCATTTTTTCTGGTTTTTGTTGCAAAAATGCATCATGACTTTTCCGACAACCCAATAATTGTCAAACCCAAATGCAGACGTGGTTGGGCTCACTGCACCCTAAATGTCAACAGGGAATTTGGCTCAGGAATGATGAGACTCTGATCAAAGGAGGCAGATGAAACTATGCAGATAGAATTTATTAATAAGGGCTAAAGAGAATGCTAATTAGGGCAGAGCTGGCAAGAAGGCAAATTCCCAGAGTAAAACTTTAAGGAATGCTCAAATGATTACCATTTTAATTACAAGTATATCACCTGATACAAATGGCAAGCCACCCTTTCTCACCATGAGGGCTGCCTGAAATGCAAAGCTGGCTGCATCCTCCAGGGGTGCATAGGCTGTGAGCTGCTGCATGAACCCAGGTCAGGCAGAGCCATAGTCTCTGCCTGGTCCTCATCTAGGTGTCCATTATCTGTCAGATTTGTGGGCTTCTCCTCTTGCCCCTGTACCCTTACTTTGAGGGGCAAAGTATGACCACGTCTCCTGCCACTGCAGTTTGCCACAGTAGATATTCCAGGTCCCCACTGTTCTACCTTCCTTTTCATTCCAGCAGCTTCCTAATTGTTCTCCCTGGTCCCTGTATCACCTGCTTTCCCCCACCCCCTGCCAAGCTACCCTCAACATGACTGCCTGAGCAATCTTTCTAAAAATGCTAATCTATCACATCCCTTGTTTGTTTGGAAAATATCCAATGCTCCTTGCTAACCACACCAGCCGGAATAGCAATGATTTACTGAGTACTTACCTTGTCGCAGGCACTGAGCTGAGCCCTGATTTTTACATTCCCAACAATCCTACCAAATAAACATTAAGCCCATTTCAAAAATGAGAAAACTGAGATGAAGAGACATGAAATTGCCGGGCCAGTCACACAGTTTGGAAGTGTCAGAATAAGGCTTTGAACCAAGATCTGAAATGAATTTCAAAGCTGACATTCTTAGCCATTCCTTTACAGTGCCTCCATGGCTCCCTTTTGCATAGAATACGGTCAAAGTGTCCTCCTGGAGCACACAAGGCCTCTCAGAGTCAGCCTCATCTACTCCAGCGCCCTAGTCTCCAGCTGCTTCACACATTGCTCCAGCGCTCCTGCAGCACCAAGCTTCACACCCTGCTCCTTGCCGGCCCCCTGGGCACGACCAGCCAGGAGCCCCTGGATCTCCACCCCTCTGCAGAGGCTAAGCATGCCCCTTCCATCTAACCACCTGGCAAGCTTTCCACACTCGCCAGGCAGGTTCACCTGCTCCCTTTCCGTGCTCCCAGTCTTCCCTGTCCTCGCCTCCTTAAGTACTCCCCCTTCCACGAGGCACCAAGTTCCTAGGAAGCACGGACTCTGCTATTCACCTTGGCATTCTCAGCCCCTAGCACAGTGCCTGGCACAGAGTAGGTCTTCAACAAGTGTTCACCAAAGCCATTCAACCAGCGATTAGCCAAGCACTGCAGTCCGCACTGTGGATATTGCAAGGAACAGACTAGAACTGATCTCTGCATTCGAGGAGCTTACAACCCAGTGGGGAGACAAGTAATAAACAAATAAGCCAATAAAGGAATAAGTTGATACCAGTGGAAAATGCTCTGAAGGATCTCAAGCAGAGAGATGCAATAAGGAGTAACTGGAATGATAATCAAGGAGGGCCCATAAGATGGTGCCGTGTGACTAGAGACCTGAATGATGAGAAGACACCTGGGAAGGGGGGACAGCAAGTGCAAATGTCCTGAGGCGGGAACACATTTAGTATGTCTGAGGGTAAAAAGGTGCCCAGCAGGGATAGAGAGTAGTGAGACAAAGTCCCAGAGAAGGTTTCTGTATGAGGTGGTTCCAGGTGGACAATTACTGAAAGCAGGGAGAACCTGGTTACAATGAGGTCCAACTTGCACCCAGCCCTGCAGTCAGGTGCCACAGAAAGGAGACTTCTCAGAAAGGCTCCAGGACACGCGTGCGTGAAAGAATTGTTCATACCGTTAGTTCTCAACCTTGGAGAAAGGGATGCATGCAATTTTTCCCCTCAGGGAACACTTACAATGTCTGGAGGTGTTTTTGGTTGTCTCAACTGGGCTTGGGGGCTGATATGAGCATCTAGTGGGTAGCGAACAGGGATGCTGCTTGACATCCTACAATGCGTAGATCAGTCCCCTCTCACAGAGCTTTATGTGGCCCAAAATGTCATTATAGCTGAGGTTAAGAAACTGTAGTCACACTATAATCCCGTTGAAATGCTGACAGCAACTGACTCTCGTCAGCTCCCTGATTAGACCTCGGCCAAGTGCCAGCTTTGTGCCATCATTCAAAGGCACTCAAAGTCACTCAAAGTCACCTCCCCTCTCCCCACCTCCTGCTCAGGAAACCTTTTCCCAACAACAGAGGAGGCTGAGCAGCCTTTGCCAGCCCCTCCGTGGCCAAGGGAACTCCATTCAGCACCACTCTCTGCAGACAACGATGCCAAGTCTTTCAGTATGAGTTACCTCTACACCCAATATCGGTTGCCTTCCCTATTAACCTTTCTAGAAGCCTCTCCATTTCCATGAGAGCATGAGAGCCCCTGAGACTAATTACATTCTCAATTTACATGGGGCAATACCCTGACGCTCTATTGTTATATTATGGAAAGGGATTGCCCTTGGGTCTGGCTGTGATGCTACTAAGTTTAATTCAAGAACTATACATCTGTCCCAGGAGGGGGGCAGGTGGAGTGGTGGAATCCAAAGCCCTTGATCTTAAATACTCTGCTCTGCAGCCTGGCTCCACCACTGAAGGAGTGGCTTACCCACTTCTTGGTCTCAGTTGCCTCATCTGTGAAATGGGAACAATAATACTTACCTTGAATGGCTGTTTAAGAAGATTAATGATGATATAAATCACCTAGTGGATGCTCAAAGTACTGCAGCTAGTATTATTATCATAATGCCTGAACCAGGAGAGGGCTTAGAGATCGCCCTGTCCAACCTCTTCATTTTATACACACAGAGAAAAAGAGGCTGGCTTGTTTTCTAAGTTTTGATGGGAGTAGAGCAGACAATATATGCACATATTACTGATGATGAAATTGAGGCCAAGTCTGAACCCAGGTGAGCCCAAAGATTTGGTCCTCTGGACAACACCATGTAGCCAGTGCCAGGGCATGTCGTATGTTACAATGGTGCCTGGCCACCTCTGAACTCTGCATCCTCAGGCCAAGCCCCACAGGGGGGGCACCAGAACAACATCTGCCTCTGAAGAAGAAGACTTTTAACTGCCTGACTTTGCACTTGGCTGGAACTGTGCCATGAGTTTCCCTGCTTGAAACTTTACAGTCCTAGAGCTCAGTCCTTACACTTCCATTTTTTTTCTCTCTATCCTTGATTGCTCCTTTGGTGATTTCATCAATGTTCACTACCTTTAAAACCACCTATGTACTAGAAACTCCTAAACTGACTATATCCCATTAACTCTAGAGACACACATTTTAATACTTCTGAAGCTGGGATGTATCCTATTTTAACTGGCAGTGCTTTAATTCTTAGTAGTACATACAATAACTGTGGTCTCGCAGTCAATGGCATCTTAGAGTTGATGAAATATGGTACATATGCGTATTTACTGCAGAACGCCCCCTCAAAGTCTAGATTAATAAATCACAGTGGCTTTTCAACATCTCCCCTTGGATGGAGAATAAGCATTTCAAATGCAAATAATAAAATTGAATCTTAACCCTCCAGTCTTCCTTGTCTCAGCAACGGGCCATCCCAGTCCTCCATTTGTTCTGGCCCAAATCTTGGAGTCACTCTTGACCCCACTCTTTCCTTCCAGGTCTACATCCAATATAGCAATTCATCTTGTTGATTCACTTTAAAATAAATCCTGCATTCAACCACCTCCCAACAATCCAATACCAGCATCCTGATTCAAGCCATCCTTGTCTCTTACCTGGATTATTGCAATCACCTCCTAACTGGTCCCTTTGCCACTCAGCTCACCTACAGTCTCCGCCCAGTGCAGCAGCCACAGGGGACCTGTGTTTATGACAAGTCCTCCTGATCTCCCCAGCTCCTTGCTGCAGCCCCTGCCTGCCTCATTACTCTGTTTCATTTTAAAAATAACTTACAATCAGCTGAAATATATGTACTTATTTCTTTCCGTGTTTATTGTCTGTTTCCTCCACCAGAATGCCAGTTTCATCAAAGCAACCCTTTGTCTCTCTTCTCTAGTACATAATCCTTACCTCCTAGGACAGTGCCTGGCATAGGGTAGGTGCTCCATAAATATTTACTGAATGAGTTACTTCCCAGAGGATGATGCTTTCGAGGAAGCACTGGAGTCAGACAACCCTGGGTTCAAATTCTGACTTGACCATTTCATGGCTGTGTGGCTTGCAGATTCATTTCAACTTTCTCGAGTCTGTGTCTCCTCCGCATAATGGGAGTAACAGCACCCACATTCAGGGTCACCGTGAGGATTAAGTGAGTAAATGTGCATGAAACCCCTGCAGAGTGTCCCCGTAGCAGGGGTTGCTGTCACTTGTTACTATTGTTGTTCCAACCTCTGGATTTAGCCTCCGAGCTCTGGGGCTTGTCCCCAGGCCCTGGCACACGTCAGTGGGAGGTGAGCCCGGCGCAGACACGCAGAGGTGTGTGTGCACTGGGGGCAGGCAGGCTCAGATTCGAGTCCTTTGCCCTGTCATGTATCAGCAGTGTGACCTTGGTCAGACAGGGAACGCCTCTCAGCGTCCGTGTCCTCATGCGAGAAGAGGAGATACTGGCCATGTCCATTTCGTACGATTGTTATGAGCATTTCTGGCACACACACCCAGCACGTGGTAAATTCCAGGCAAATATTAACTCACATTCTGACCCTCTGACCCAGCTTCTCCCCTGAACGCAGAACTCACTCCCCACCTGCTGATGCCTGAGGCACTGCATTGAGCTCCCCCACACCTGCCTGCCTTCCTGTAGCTATCCACAGTGGAGGAAACTTGCAACTGCCTTCCTGTAACTACAACAACCTCCTGAAAAACAACTACACCTTGCCCATCTCCTCATAGAGGCAATCCCCACAACTGCCTCCTTGATAGGTGACTGGAATGTTAACATGGCCTATCATCCTGCCTTCGACTTCCCCAGCCACTTCCAGTGGTGACCTGGTAAGGGGGCTTGGGACCCTCCTGCTGTCACCAGTACGCTTTGCTGGGCCCACTGATTTCCATTAGGGAAGGATGTTGGGGAGCCTTCCAGTTTCCCATTCTAGATACTCTACATGACCTTCCAGCAACCTCCATGCTCTCAGTGAAGGAAGCAAATGGCAGAAAGCAGGTATTTTTCCTTCTCAAAAGGAACGCTGTTGTTCCACTCTAAATCACTTACCTGTCTGGAACTCTATTAATTCAGAAGCAGAACACTCGTTCATAGCAGGATGCCTCCGGTATCCTCACCTGATTACTGAGTCTATGTAGAGAGTGAGAGGCCCAGGACAATGGGGTGCTACATCCTATTCCCCTCCCTCCGGGTCAGGATCCCACCCCACCCCATCTGCCCTGGGAAACCCCCTGCACCTCTGTGCAGGAGCCCCGGTGGTGAATAAGGCAGGTAAGGTTTCTGCATCCCTGGGGCTTACGTTTTTAGAAGGGAAAGATAAGCTACATAGGAGGATGCAAAGACATGACCAAGGTAACTTCCATCAAGGTAAGGCTTCAGAAGAAAAAGAAGGTCGGTGTTAGATAATTACTGGGGTTGGGTGAGGAGTGGGGAGTCTCGACTGCTACTTTAGATGGGGTAGTCTGGGAGGACCTCTCTGAGGAGGTGACCTTTCTATATCCCTCACTCAAGTACACACACCCTTGAGTCAGAGAGCAATGGGTGCTGCTCACAAACTAGCGCCCGGTGGAACTAGGCAATCCATGCATGGGACTAACTGTTGACCTCGAGCTGACATGTAGCTGTTTGTATATGTGAGTACTTCTCAACCTTGTTACTAATTCAGTAACTTTAGCTCCTGGAACGGTGACAGTGAAGTTTCCATGGGTCATCAACAAAATGAGAAATGTATTGACAATGCTGGGAGTTTTCATACAAAATATAAATGCACTTAGTTTAAAGGGCTGTCATTCTGAGATTAGGTTTATCTCTCCTTGGTGTGTGAATGTGTGAGTGTGTGTGGTGTGTGTGTGTGTGTACTTATGTGTGTGCGTGATAAAATGTCCTTTCTTTTATGAAATGACAGTGCTAAGAGATGTTCACTTTTTAGGTGTCTTTTTCCCTCAATGTCCTTACTTGGCAAAATCAGATGCTTCCCATTCTTAAAAAATTGATAATGGTCTGTGGATTCCAAAGGCCTGGGGATCACTGTTTTCAGAGTCTTTCAACTTGACAACCTGAGCCGGAGGGTTAAAGGGAACAGGCTCCATTCTGGGGGGAGATGGCGAATTCCTCCTGAGAGCCACTGCACACCTGCCAGGTTCGCCCCTGATCTGGGGTGGGATGCTGGGGTTTCGGGTGCCTGGAGTCAGTGTGGATGAGAAGTACAGTCATCTGCAGTCTCATAAAAGGATGGGAAAAAAAGATACAGTCATGTGCACTGCTCACTCGTCAGTGACCCTAAACTGCTAAATACTCGTTATTGTTGCAAATTGCCGAGGAGGATGAACGCAAAGACCAGAGGTCATGAAAAGACAACAAGCCACCCCGAGCCCATCAGGCCTGACTTACAAAGGGCTGATGCAAAAGATCCTCCTCAAAGATCACTTCCTTTATTTGCTACAGCTGTTTCTGTTGTTGTTCCCTTTGTCTCTCCCTGGCTCTCTCCCAGCCTGATCCTCGGGATTAGGAGGAAGGAGGGACGCCATCTCCTTGGAACTTGGCCGCTTAGCATCCTACCCTCTGTGGAGACTGAGGGGAGCCTGTAGAATTCCCCACCATAGGAGTCCTGGTGGGAGACGGGCTCCACCCCTCAGAAGGGACCACCCCAGATGGAGAACCCAGAGCCCGAGTGAGAGCACACTCAGCCAAGAGCCTAAGACAGACAAAAAGCTATCACATACTTTGCAAAATGGAGTGAGGGATCGAGCTGCAAAAGTTCATGGTCAGTGTCTGATCGATTCAAGAGAGTGCTGGATTTGGAGAGAGCTGCTGGGGGGTAGAGGATGGCAGGGTGACTAGCTCAAGCCTAGAGAAAGCCATTTCAATATGCTGGAGAGCTTGAAGTATGTTCACTGGAGATTGGAGGCTCATTGGACTGGTGCCTGATACAGCCCTGAGAAAGCTGAAGGCAAGGAGTGTGGCTGGAGAGGGAGGGAGAGGGAGAGGGAGAGGAAGGGGGGGGGAGAGAGAGAGATTGAGAGAGAGAGAGAGAGAGAGAGAGAGAGAGAGAGAGAGAGAGGCTGTCGCATGCAGAAAAAACCTACTCTCCCTCCCCAGCTATGATTAACAGGGCATGAACCTCAGGGGCCTGGGACTTCTATAGGAATATTTGCCACAGGGGATAAGTTGGAACAAAGAAGAGTTTCTGCTCCCTCATTCCTAGGGTTTGTGAATATAAAAATGGTGTTTTCTGGACATGGGCTCCCAATGAAGGAAGAACTGGCCCAGGGAAGTGATGGGACCTCAGCAGAAAGAAAGCTTCAGGCTTCCCAGGGCACTGCCAAGCCAGTGGTGACCTCAGGAGAGAACCTCCAGGGATACTGGGGTCTTGAGAACGTGTGCAGAGCTCTGCTGCAGAGCCAGCTGTGCCAACACACCGGGGTAGGAAGAACTGCCCTTTCCTGCTTTTCCCTTCTCTTTGTCCTTGCCCAATCCTGGAGCCTGGAGTCAGTACACTGAGGGTACAGAAAAACCAGGAAAGAGAGCCTGATCCTACCCCCAGCCTCCCCGAGACAAGGCTGGCCCTGAAACTGGCCTTGGAAGGAAAGGTGAGATGGCTCATTTCTAAATCAAACGCAGAGTCAGAGTTACTGTGTGTCCCCGAAAATAACACCTAACTGGAAAATAAGCCCTAGCATGATTTTTCAGGATGCTTGTCATATAAGCCCTACCCCAAACATAAGCTCCAGTTAAGATGGTCAGCCAGACATGACTGCTTGAATAAATGTAGATTTTTATACATGAATAAATTAATACATGTAGATTGTTGGAGCAAACATTAATATAAGACCCGGTCTTATTTTCAGAGAAACACAGTAGACAGGACTGGGTATTCTAATTATAGAATCGAGACTGTTTGGTGGCTTCAACTGGCGTAAAATAATTACTAACAGTGAGCAGAAGAATCATGGTACTTCTCAGAGTTTTCACTTGGGGGCAGAAGAAAAGTTTCTGAGGGACAAAAATCAAGTTGCTCTGTTCACCCCAAGAGTTATGCTTGATTCAAGTACCCAGAAATCAGGAACCAGGAGGAGCGTCCTGCTGGCATGGCAAAGGCAGCAGACGCCATGTCCAGTATCCATGAGTGGCTGTGGCAGCTGTGACAGTGGCTGTGGCCAGGCTGCCAGTGGGAGGCAGCCATGGGAGCCGACGAGGTGGGGCATCTGTGGCATCCTCGGCAGACTGGCTCAGCTTTGGCAGGCACCTGTCCAGGCCCTGGCTGCCCCCTGGCTTCCCGCCTGCCTGCCCGTTCCTAAGCCCTGGCCTCCAGCCTTCTCGGCACATCCACAAGCTACCTCAAACCCTGTCAATGAATCTGTTTCCTTACCGCAGCAGGAGTGATTTCTGTTTCCTGTAACCAGGAGCCCTGATGGATATGTCTTTCCCTCCCTGGTCCTTTAAACCAGTCAGCCAAGCCAGCCAGGTGTCTCTGGACAGGTGTCTCTGGCCTGGATTCTGTCTCTGGACCTTGCAGTCTTGGTGACTGTGTCACACAATGGTTTGAGAAAACGCATCTGAAGTCATACCCTGGCTCGGCCACATGCTGGCTAAGGGACCCTGGGAGAATGGCTTTTCCTCATCTTAAAAGGGTACAATAAGCCTGCTAAGGATCAGGTCAGGATTAAAAGGATTACATGTGAAGCACAGAGCACATCACCAGGTACGCTGTAGTACGCAATGAAAGCTAGCAAATAGCAGCAGTGGAGGGGGCAGTGCTCGGACTGGTGTGGGAAGAGTAATGACAGCAATTGCAGTAGTTGTGGAGACAGAAGCTTACCTCTGGACTCTCATGTGAACAAAGAATAAACCTCTGTTTTGTTTAAACCACTGGTTTCGGGGGGGGGGGGGCTCTTTGCTACACAAACTAACAAAGGCCTCTTCTGAGTTCTAATAGAGCATAGAAAATGAACATTCTGAATTTTAAAAATATAAAAAACGTTACATTTCTACTAAGGTTAGAGTTATGCAATAAAATATATGCTCATGCAAAGACTGGAAGGGAAATCATGAGAAGGCGAGGCGGTTACAGGAAAAATATTTTTCCCATTGAAATTTCCTCTTGTCATCTTTATATTTTAATACAACGGTCTTGCAAGAGGAAAAGAAAAAAATGTCCTTGAGACTGGACAAATTTTGATCATGTTTCAGTATCATAAGAGGAGAACGTATGCCCAAGCTCACTTTCAGTTGTAGGGCCCTGGGACACTTCAAAAAAAAAAAAAAAGACAGAAGGCACAGGTCTGCCCGTGACAACATGGGAATGGGACCATTTATTAAAAAGCATAATGCTGAGAAAGAATGAACCCTGTTTCCAGGGCAACAGTCCAGTGCCCACCTACCCCGTGGAATCCCCTGACAGAAGGTGGGGAGCATTACCAGGAGAGGTGGGACCAGTCGATGAGTTGCCAAAACCTGAAGGCTGGGGCTGGGCCATTACACAGTGCCTTGTGTATTGCTCCTGCCAGCATTTCATTGGGAACAAGGCTATTCCCCCACTTCATCCTTCCCACAGCCCACCAACCAAGAGAAGAGCCCACTAGCAAAGGCCTCTATCTCCTACCGTGGGGACTTCTCAGCCTCAGCTAACATTCTTCTCCAGCGTGGGTCCTTGTCAACACCTCTCAAAACAACATGTGTGGTTTCTGCATGACTAACAACAGACCACAGGTCGCGCTTCCTCAGCCTCTCTTCTGTTTCACTCAGACTGAGTTTGTTGACAGGCCATGATGGAAGCATATCCCACACCACTTAAAGAATTTCTGCGAGAGCGGTTTGGGGTTGGCACATGGCATAGCCTGAGCGCTTATGGTGATCTGAAATATGATGTATGGAAGAGGATCCTGCTCAGCCACTGGCTTGCTGTGTGTCCTCAGGCAAATCAATGCACCTCTCTGGGCCCTGGTTGGCCCTGTATCAACGGTGGGACTGGATAAGAAGCTCCTTTCCAGCTCTGATGGCCTCTCTAGCTCTGTGAAATCCATTCTGGTTTAAGATACTGCCTTCTGGCTTGAATTTATGACCCAGATAGCCATTTGAATGCGAATTTGGCATTTCTTTTAGGGAGAAATGAATACCATTCACAGGGTAATAACCCATGAGACAATTCAAACCAGGGATTAACAGAAAGAAAAAAAATTCTCTCTCCAAACTCACTTAAATACAATTGTGGTTATACAAACAATGGTCTTATGCAGTTCTAAATACTAAACGCTAAGTGCCCATTGGCTAAGGCTGAGGAGCCTGGTTATCGTAATTCTAAATAATAATTGTACAAATCCTAGAAGCTAATAAGGAATTAATAGGAAAGGAACACCATCTTTGGGGGAATTCCCTAGAGCTTCTGTGGCTTAAGAAAATTTGGGAAGAGTGTGCTGGAGTTTCCCTATATGAAATTCAGATCTTAAAAAAAAAAAGCAAAATCGCAGAATTAGAATGGAAGCAGGACACCTCCCCTAACCTTTCCAAGTGCCGATTCCAAGGCCTGGCTCTCTCAGTCCCAGCCTCCACCAGTGCCTGCACTGACGTCAGCTCACTGTCTCCACAGCCCACAGCCCTGGAAGCTTGGGCTTGCTAGATCAATGAAAACATCAACCTCGCCAGACGCGCCTGCCCCACTCCAAGCCCGCCGTGGAGCCAGGGGTTCAGGCACGCAGCCGGACCATCTGTCATGAGGCACTGCTGTTAATTGCTGTGCTAATGAACAAGGCTTGAATTGGAGGCATGAAATGCACACACCGATTTAGACACAGTTCCTCAGCACTGGGTCCTGTCCCCTAACAGCCTGGCATAGTCTCCAGGACGCAAAGGTGAAGGGAGCCAAGTAACATCACGGGCACGGATAGTACACGACCCCGTGGACAGATGTTTCAAATAGCAAGTGCTGAGACTTTTCCATCCAACACACATTCATTCATTTGTCCATCTATCCCCTCAACAACCGCTGGCTTTAAGGTGGACACTGTCCAAATGATAACGACACAGTCCCTGCCCCCAGGGGATCACAGCCTAGCAGGGGAGATAGACGGCTGGACAAATACCGGACATACATTGTGACAAGTGCTAGGAGAGAGGTCAGCCTAGGGGCTGAGGGAACATAGAGAACGGGTTATCTAACCAGCTTGTTGTGTCAGGAAAGGCTTCCGGGAGACAGAGGGAATGCTGGAGCCAAGTCTTTCAAATGGAGCAGAAGTTACCCACGGGAAGAATGGAGGAGACATTACAGGCACTAGGATACTAGGAGGTAAGAGAGAGCGCTGACATCTGGGAAAGCACAGGGGGTTGGCTGTGGTAAGGCACAGGGCAAGTGAAGGTGGATATGCTGGGGGCGTAGAGTGAGGATGCTGGCGAGGCAGACAGGGTGCCCATGTGAGGAGACTGAAGAGCAATCACTCTGCAAACCGAGATGCAGCTCTTGCACTGTGCAGGGGTGGGACTCGGTCCACGTGGGCCCTGCCCTCAAGGGATAGGATGAGCCAGGGACACAGGCGGTGGCACAGTGCTTTGGAAGAAGAGATGTCAACAGACTGAGCTAGCCAGAGGTCTCCGTGCAGAGGAAGCCAGAGCCAGGCCTCCCATTTCAGGCAGGACTTGGACAGGTGAGCCAGGTGCTTTGTGTAGATTGACTCATCAAACCAATGAGGCCATGCCATCCTCCTATGTTCAAGGTAAAGAATCTGAGGCCCAGGAAGCTTAAACAATGGCAGCTGGGAAGTGGTACAGCCGGGACTCTGACTCCCGGTGTGCCTGATTTCAGAGCCTGTGCCCCATTCATTACCCACTTTGCTCCCCAAAGCCTTCCTGGTAGAAGCAACAGCCAGGACAGGCATGCGGGGAGAGGGCAGGGAGACGTGTGGAAGACACATAGGAGGCTGGTTAGGAGGAGAGAGTTTGTGTGAAGGAGACAGAGGCCACAGCGTGACCAAGTTTGAGCCTCAGAGTCCAACAGCCCATAGACAAGGGACTTACCCTCTCTTGGCCTGAGTTTCCTCACTGGAAAATGGGCCTACCATCTACTTCCTGCAGTTGTCGTTAGAATTCCGTGAGATAATGCAAGTAAAGTGCTAAAGACATTGCCTCGCACCTTGTGAGTCCTCAAACACGGATGACTATTTTAATCAATGGTCATCATTATTCCCAATAATAATAACTGTTAGTAAGACCCTGGAGGTAGGCTGGGGCCAGTATGTGGAACGCCAGCTCAGCGTGCAGCCTTGTTAACACTGGGGAACTACAGCGGAAGGTTTCAAGCCCAGACATGAAATGACAGCTTAGACAGCATTTTCTCCACTCCTACAGAATAACACAGCTACTCCCCTTTCAGAAGTTTCAGGTTTCTCCTACACAGGAAAATTGCATCACAGTGAAGACAGGCCCTTCAAGGTCTGCAAACGTGGGGCTGGGGGTCAGAGTGAGGCTGGGATGCACCACACGGAGACTGAGAAGGGCTTCACGGGCTCCCACTGGGGCCAGGGGTGCTCTGATATCACCAGCTGGTGAGGAAGGGAAGAAGCAGGAGTCCCCACTGGTGGCCTCTTACAGCAGGCTCCACGAGCCTCTGAAAGGTATGAGGCAATATCCCCTCAGCCATTTATCACCAAATCAGAAGCCTCTGGAGGTCACACTCCCGTAACCATAGAAACGGGCACTCTCTGGACCACTCCTCTCTTTATTAAAAAGGATAAGGCAGTGGGGCTCCTTCCCCAGCAATGGACGTGGAGATGGCTAAGGGACGGGAGGACTTTGTGAGGGGTCCACTGTGGCTTCATGTCCAGCCAGCCCTGTACCCTCTTGCTGGTCTGCAGAAGGAGACCCTGAAGGCTCCCAACCTGCACAGGAAGCTGGCATCTCCCTGACACTAGCACATCCCTGAGCTCTTCTATCCACTCATGACCTCTCTGTGAAGCAAAGCTCGTCTTCACTTTACAAACTGGAAAGTGTGGCGCAAGGCAGGTAAATGACTTGCCCAAGCCACACAGCTAGCAGGAGGCTGGGCTGCATCCAAACGCTCACTGCTCTGAACTCCAAAACCCTGTTTTCAACCCTGTTGCACTCTGCCTCTCAGTACAGCGGGTTCTCAGAGCAGAGACGTGATAGTTGGCTAGAGCTCTTCAGAAAAGGGACCACATGATAGTGGCCAAAGAGAAAGGAAGAGTCCGGCTGACCCCTGGTCCCAAGCCAGGCAGAAGGGCAGTCCTGGGCTTACAGCTTCCTGGGTGACGTTGGGCAAGTTGCTTATCCTCCCTGATGACTGCATTCTCATCTGGAAACTGGATCTTGGAGGACCTACTTGCAAGGTGGCTGTAAAAATCAGAGATGTTTACTTTAAGCCCTGGTCTTCAATAAGTGCTCAGTGATGGCAGCTCTGATTATTGGTTATTACTGCAGTGCTGCAGGGAGGGTTCAGGGTTACTCAGATAGCCCTGCTAACATACAAGATAAGCCAACAATGGAACTGTGTGCTGGGCAAGGTGTGAGAACTTCTCTCTCCCTCCCTGTGAACTGGTTCTTGGGGTGATGCTCTATTGCTAAGCACTTCGGCACATTATCTAATTTCATCTTCCCCACCACCCAGAGAGGCAAGTGTTACTCTCCCATGTTATAGGTGAGGAAACTGAGGCTCAGAGAATAAATGGCCTGTCCTCAGGTCAGCCAGCTCCTGCTTGTCAGGCTCCAGAGCCTGTGGTTTTCAGTCCTGCTCCCTGCTGCTCTGGCTAACTGCCCACTCCCCACGGCCACCCAGGGCCTGAGGACTGGCCTCTCGGTGTTTGGTCTCCAGAAGGAAGTCTTGTCTCTTTCCTTGGCTCTCACACCCTCCTCTCAGGCGGTCAGCCAGCAGCCACACATGATTCTGCCACCCTTCTGAGCCCAGTGGTAACTACTGACAACTCACCGTGAATGATCTAAACTGAGGACTTCACTTGGACATGGAAGAAGTGGGGTTCAGCTTAGCATCTGTGGGCCAACCAACTCTCCCTGCCTCATCACCAAATGGTTGTAGGACCCAGACCCAGCCTTGAGGGTGCGAATGAACCAGCCGGGCAAGTCCATATAGGCTCCTTGAAGGGATTCATTCCCAGGCTGGCCTTCTTTCCCCTCCTTCAAGGCATTGCCACAGCTCACAATGAGGGCCGGGGGAGCTGTAAAATCCCCATTTGCCACAATTAGCAGATGAGTAATGAAACAGCGGTAGCAGCTGGCAGTGGCCTCCTTCTCCCATGGCCCATGCCCCTGCCTCCTGTGAGTGTCAGACTGGGACAGAAATCAGCAGAGCACCTGGTACCCAGAAACACCTGGAGATACTGCTGGGCTCTCCTGTTCTTCCTCCATGAAATCCAGGCTGTCTTTTATGTAGCTAGGGAGCTTGTGTTCTCTGCAAGAGGCCTGTGCTTAGAGTCTCCAAAGGCAGGGTGAAGTAGGGGAGGGGGGCCCCAAAGGAGAAGAAAGGAAGAAGGAAAGAAGAGGAGGGAACAGTGTTTGCAAGGACCCTGAGGCAGGAAGGAACTCTCAGGGAACTGTCAGTGGCTGGAGCATGGCGAGGTGCAAGGATGGGGAAAGAGCTGGACAGGTGGGGCAGACCACTGGGGGCGGGGGTTGGCGGCCATCACCATGGGGAGGATTTTGCCATGGGGTTGGCATCCCATGACTTCTTCCCTTCCACACTGATAAATCCTTTATGCTTTCCTAGATTTCTGATAAATCCTTTATGCTTTCCTAGATTTCTGATAAATCCTTTATGCTTTCCTAGATTTCTGATAAATCCTTTATGCTTTCCTAGATTTCAGCAGTATTTCTGGATTCATCTACAGATGGCTATACTTGCTTAAAAATGGGCCGGCCGAGTGGTGCAGTGGTTGGGCGCTCACTTGGGAGGCTAGCGGCCCCGGTTCGGGTCCCACAGATGAGGGCCAGTGACACTGCCCTCAAAAAAAAAAAAAGAAAGCGAGAAATGCTATTCTCTATATACTAGTTTAAAAAGAAAAAAGAAAAATGGGCTGGTGACGGTTCTGGGCCATAGTCTGGTAAAATGCCTCCACGTTTGTTTGCAGGCACATCACACATAGAGGGTTAGAGACAGCCATATCTTTCCAGTGGTTGCTGAGCATGGAGGAGCTCTGGACAGCCTGCCAAAAACCCTCTGCCTCCTTTGGTCCAGCCAAGAAAGGATCTCAGGGCTCTGGGGCCAAAGAGAAGAGTTGAAGGAAGTCTCAGCCAGAGAGAAAGAGCTATTCCCTCCAAATGCTTCTGTCCTGTTCAGTTCATCGAATCTGCTTTATGTAGCCTGAATAAACACAACCCTAATTAGCGGGTTTGTGCTACAGCTGAATAATCAAAAGCACATCAGATTCCAGCTTCGGCATCCCCAAAGAAGGCATGGCGCCTCCCCGAGAGACCAGGCCGGCGTCTGTGGAATCATCACTCACTCCCCTGGTGTTCATGCAGTGTGCCTCATGTCCTCCAAGGAGCAATGTACTAAAGGACATTCTCCTCCAGGACTGATCCTCAGCGAACCCTGGCTGGGTCTGGTTAAATGAGACAGGGGTGAGGAGGAGGTAAACCGGTGCACCAACATGCTGGGCTGGATCACACGCTAAGGCAGGTGCAGCCAGGGGAATCCTTCCTGAATGCCAGAACTGAAAGGGAGTCATCCTGCATATCTTCACTCACTCATCCAATATTTATGGAGTGCTCATGCTCTGTTACATGGTGGGAGGCATAGGGTGTGGCAGTTATTGGTGGGTTTCCAGAGCTATGGTCAGGATTCAAATCCTGGCTCTACCACCTTGTTTATTTGAATTGGTTTTCTTACCCATGAAGGGTGCTGGGCATACCAGGGTGGGGGCTGCAGAGCCCTGGTTGAGAACCACTCCTTTAGCTGCCTACTCCAGCTGTTCAGCGTCACTGGTTCCTGGTGCAACATCTGGATAAGCCTGGTCAAGGGCAGCATCCACCTCTGTGGACTTGACCTAGAATGACTTGCTAGTCTTTGGTCCTCAACCACCTCTTCCTTTCAGAGCTAAAAATAACTCAGCCCCTTATTGGCAGACAAGACAGATGTGGGTTTGGAGGGCATGATACTGAACCATGTGCCAGGCACGGAGGGGACAATTTGTGGACACTGTTTGACTTCTTCCTCTCAACAGTTCTGCAAGGAGGTATCGCCATCCCCATTTAAAAGATGAAGACACTGAAACTTGAAGAAATTTGCCCAAGGACATGTGAGTGGTGAGCATCAGCGCCAGAGTCTTGAATCAGGGAAGAGATTCTATGGAGGAGCCCCCAGGCCAGGGCACGCTCACACGTGGAGCCTCTCAGGATTGCACTAGGATGGCTGTGAGTTCCTTCCACAAGATGCAGCTCTGACGTGACCATATAACAGCAATGGGCAACAGAGAAAGTAGATTGCGAGGGTCAAAGCAAGGGAATTAGCAATGAATCCTCCTCTCATTGTCTCATCAACCCAAATTCACTCTCTTCTGCAAAAACCCGTGTGTAATTTCACCTTTTAAACTTTGCCGATAACTTCACTTATCATTGTATCTTTCTTTTTTGTCCACTGAAATTCCCAGCCTTTATTCACTACACCCCACCACCAACAGGTGCACTTGGGGCATTGGAGGTGTTGACCTTGGTCTGTCACCCACCCTCTCTGAGCCTCAGGTGCTCTTCTGGACCAAAAGGGCGCCATTCAATTTTATTTCAGTCCCCATCCATTTCTCCTGCTATCTATCTGCAGAGGTTGTTGACCAGAGGTAAGCGGGAGCAAAACGGAGCCAGCCAAAACTGCAAGCAGACTCCACCATCTTCTTCTATCCCCTCTACCCGCTACCTTAGGACATCAGCTCAAGGAAGACATGGCTTGTAGACATATAGTGAAATGTAGACATGGCTTGTTTTGCTCCCAACATAGAGATGAGTTATGGAGAAGGATTAACGCAGCTGTGCAAATTAGCACAAGTCTATAGGCTGAAAGGAAATCAGCCTCAAAAGGGTTCCCAGGGTGGCCTCGACTATCCACACCTGAGGAAGCTTGTGTGGTTTTCTGCCCAGGATGTTGTTAGCAAGAGCAGCAATTCTGGACTTTGGGGGGAATTGTCAGTGAAGGTAGAAGTTCATTTGGTATTGTGGGGCTCAAACTGTGACACCACACTCTCGGCTTAGGAAAAAGAGGGGCACATGTTACCTCTTCCCTGCAGCAAAAAGACAGAAGGTCCCCTCTGATTTGGTGACAACTAGTCTGAGCTCTACAGCTCTCTTAGGGACCTGGGGTCCCTGAGAGATCTCATGTCTTTAAATCCATGCACACATATTGATAACACCCTACATTATATCCCCAGCCAGGACAGAGTCCCTGAATTCCATACTCATATATATGCCTGCCTATTTGACATCTGTGCTTGGATGTCTAAAAGAAACCTTCAGCTTGATGTTTTAAAACCAAACTCCTACTATCCTTCTCCAAATAAAATGCCCGTCTCAGTCAATGGCAAACCGATCGATCTTTCTAGCTGCTCAGGCGGAACCCCTTGGAGTCACCCTTCATTCCTTGCTTTTCCTCACATGCCCCATCCAATCGAGCAGCACCTCCTGCTGGCTCACCCTTCAGAAGACATCCCAGTCAGCTGGTTCTTGAAGTGACCTACTTCTCGCCAGCCCCTCGTTTGCACCTGGCCCACGCCTCCAGCATTGCTTCCTGAATGATTGCAAGAACCTCCTCACGCAATGTTATTCGTATCATGAGGAAACTGAAAATTAATTTAATGTCCAACGATATAAATTTTATAGACTAATTTTCAAGATTTCCACAGTCTGAACTGCCACACAGCTCTTTAAGGGGATGCCGAAGAACAATCAATAATTCCCTGGCAAAACTGCACATGAATTTATAAGGCAAAAAAAGGATACATGCATACTGGAAAATTAGACTAAAAAATGTTCTCCAGGTTCCAAAGTTACAGAGGTTTTATGTTTCTTTGTCTATGTTTGTTTATATTTCCTCAAATTAAAATAATACATTTTCATTATTAGGAAACATGGCTATTTCAAAAAATAAAGTGATGGGGGAAAAAAGCCAGAAGGAGATGTATGATTGACAAAGAGGAGGGAGAGGCTGCAGGTTCCCTCCCTGGCCCAGAATGTGTGAACTCTCAGTCCTGCGAGCTCCCATTTCACAGATGAGGAAGGAGAGGCACAGAGATGCATGGCGAGTGGCCTGGAATAATAATGCTTGCTTTCATGTACTCCTGTGTGCCAGACACCGTGTTACATGCTTTATAAATATGATCATCTTTATTCTTCACACTATCTATCTCAGGTTAGGCATTTCCCTTTCCCCAAACTCTACTCCATTCTATAGCTGAGGCAACTGAAACTCACAGAACTGATATAATTTGCCCAGAATCACATGGCTGGTCACATTTAAATTTGGTATTAAAACCCCCAAAGTCCTTACTCTTAACTGTTATTGGGTTTTTTTTTTGTTTTTTTTTTTTACTTTATTAAGTTATAAGTTTATTTTGGAGTGGAGAACCTAGGTTTCCAAATTTCCCAGTAGGTTTGACCCAGAAGGTGAATGAGCAGAATTAAACAGCTTGGAGCCCCCCCACAATGTTTCTCCTCTGTGCCTTTGCTCAGCCCAGCACACAGCCTGAAGCTGCCTGGGCCACAGCCACCTCCTCTGGTCGAATTCGTGAGTCCAAAGCTTCACCTCATAAAAGGAGCAGCTGCTGCAGGCAGGCTTTCAGAGAGCCTGGAGTAGCCACTGGAGATGACTAACCAGCCTGGGAGGTGGGGCTTTGTCTGGGCAGCCTGACCTCCTACCCAGAACCCTCTCCTCTGTGATTCCCTCCCAGGCGGTAAATGCATAACTAATTTAGGGAGCATCTCCTAGGGTTCAATGAAAAACCTAGTGAGCTGGTCTCTGAGATGAAGAGAAAGTGGACTATGGTCCCATCAGCAGCTTCTGGGCTGTGTTGGAAGGAGCCACACCTGAGGGGTTCCTGTGGCCTCACGGGGAGAACTGGGCTGGGGAGCTGACTGATAGTTTCACCTAAAGTGTCAGTAAAAATAGGATCAGATGAACAGCAATGCTAAAGCGTTGTTAAGAGGATCTGATGAAAGAATGTAAGTTACATCCTGGGTGAACTGAATTGTTGTTCTAGTTCTGAGGACACAGGCAAACACAACAGGGGCTGGACCAGAGGGAGGCAAAATCGTCTCGCTTAGACAGAAGTCCCTGCATGTTAGCCTCGGTGTAGGTATCAGCATTTATGAAAGAACAAATACAGGTCAGGCTGAAATGCTGGGGCAGGGTGGAAGTTGCATTAGTATGCTATGGCTGTCTTCACCAAGTGTCACAAACTGGGTGGCTTAAAACACCAGACACTCATTGTCTCCCACTTCTGGAGGGAGACATGCAAGGTGTCAGCAGGGCGGTGCTCCCTCTGAGACTCTGGGGAGAGCCCTCCCTGTCCTTTTCCCAGCTTCTGGTCTCTGCCAGCATTCCTTGGCTTACAGCCACATCACTCTAATCTCTGCCTCCATCGTCACATGGCATTCTCCTCCGTGTGTATGTGTCTCTCTCTTCTTACAAGGACACAAGTCATACTGGATTAAGGGCCCATTCTACTCCAATATGACCTCATCTTTTTTTTATTTTGAGGGCAGTGTCACTGGCCCTCATATGTGGGATCTGAACCAGGGCCTCTGGCTTCCCAAGCCAGCGCTTAACCACCGCACCACTTGGCCGGCCCAATCCTTTTTTTTTTTTTTTTTTGAGGGCAGCGTCACTGGCCCTCATACGTGGGACCCGAACCGGGGCCGCTGGCTTCCCAAGCCAGCACTTAACCACTGCACCACTCATCCGGACCCCCAATATGACCTCATCTTAACTAAGCACATCTACAACGGACCTTTTTTCCAAATAAGATTGCATTCGGAGATATTGGGATTTTAACGTAGTATCTTTTTGGAGGATGCAATTCAACCTTTAATGGTTGGCTGTAAAAGAAAAAAAATTTAAGCGTCGGAGGTTGGGAACATATACAACGTGTCAGGGATCACTGTGGAGACACCCTGTTGCTGCCACTCAGTGACAGGAGCATGGCAGCCACCCCAGGTGTCACGGTTCTGGGATCTGCCTGGACAACCAGGAGGCCTTCCCTAGGGCACACTGGTCCCTGCGGCACAGTTTTCCATGCAAACAGCCACTGCAGTGATTAGTGTCATTACCATTCCACTTCCTCTTTGACACCATTGGGTCTCACCTTTTCTGGGTTGAGACTAACACCCCTTCAAATACCAAAACATGACACACTTGGAAGGGATGAAAAGACGTGAGACACCATGAAACGAGTCAGCGATAATCACACGGCTGCTGCCGCAGCAGAACCAAGTCTCACTCTTTCTATAAAAGTGGCCGGTTATCGCACTTGTCATGCAGGGTCTCTAAAAGCACCCATGGAAGTCTCACAGTGCTGGTCTCCCCTACCCAAGCCTGAGTCGCCGTGTGAGGAGAGCTATTTCATTGCACATTTCTGTGCTTTCCTGTGGTTATTTTTTTAGTCTATTAATTAATTAATTTATTTATTTACTTATTTATTTTTTTGAGTGTCACTGGCCCTCATATGTGGGACCTGAACCGGGGCTGCTGGCGTCCCAAGCCAGCGCTTAACCACCGCGCCACTCAGCCGGCCCCTTTCCTGTGTATTTTTGAAGCAAAGTTCTCACGTCTTTCAGGTCAATTGTAAGAATTAGCTTTTTACTTTGTTGCCATAGCAGGTTATATCCTGTCTTCATAGCATCAGTCAAACCAGTATGTATTCTGTTATTGCAAAAATGAGCTTCATGTGTTGGATCTAATCAAAATTTGGTGGCACGCCTGTGAGGAAATATGTGGGGCATTTGGTGCTGAGGCACGCAGCTGGAAAATCACCTCCAGGGCTAGAGGAGTGTTTTCAAACTTCTGTTTTTCTGCAAAACTTGAAATAAGGAAAATGCTTTCTGGGTAACTCTGAGTTATCTAAAATTCAAATTAGCCATTTTCCCCAATTCTGATGAATTGAGCTTTCCCTCTGTCAACTTAAAATATGGGGTTGTCGGAAAAGTCATGACGCATTTTTGCAACCAGAAACATAGAAAAAATACGTCATGATTTTTCCGACAACCCAATATAATGTGAATGCACTAGTTACCTTCTGTGATTTTAGCCTACCATCAGGGGATGGGACTCTCTTTTTCCCTCTTTCCCCTCCCTCCACATGGCCCATCTCTCTGGCACCCCAGACACTTGGGCCACTTGGTAGTTGGCACCTCTGTGCCACTTCTCATAGCTTCATACCCTCCTCAGACTTTCTCTTGCCTCCATATTTAATTAAGTCCCAGCCTCTGTGCTCACTAGCTGCTTGAGAAAGGAAGCTGCCAGCAATGGGTTTTAGTTACAGAAAATGAAAGGGACTGCCTTCCCTGAAGACAAAGTCGGGGGAGCTTTTAAACTGCCATCCACCCCCTTCCTGGAGCCCCCAGCTCTCAGCACTAACCAAACACCCCCACCTCCTTCTCACCCCTTGGGAAGGGCACCTGAGGGTCCCACAGAACCTACTGAGTAGAGAGCTCCCTGGGGAACAGGGACGTTTCCTCATGAGTTTATCTATTTCCCTTGGAATCTGTCCAGGCAGAGCAATGCCAAAGACTGGGTTGGGGTACAAAAGGCACTAGGCACTAGGGACCTAAGGGGACAGTGTGCAGAATTCGGGATGTCAGAGCCCAGAATGTGTTGTCAGCTGGCTACGCCCATTCCCATTTGGCAAATGACGTTTTTGGACAGGAGTTTGTTTCTCAGTCTGGGCTGGATGTGTAAAGTGCCCTGGATCAAAAAAGAAAGGCTGGTATCCACGCCAGATGGCAGGACCTGGGGCCGAGGAGAAACTACAGAGCTTTCCAGTGGCACAGGCCCAACAGAATTATCATCAGGGCATCGAGACCTGGGTGACGAGGGCAGTGGTTAACTCATTCTGGCCCTCCCCTCCAGCGTCATCTCCTAGGCCTGAACAGAAGGGTGGTGGAGACTGGCAGAGAAACAATTGTCCAGTGAGAAGTCAACAGTGTCTGCTTCTAGAGGCTTCAGGGACAGCAGAGGCCGTATGAAAAAGCTCCCACTCCCAGCGTGGCATTCCTTATGCACTCGTCCCCCCGCTCCGTGCCACCAAATGCCTTCCTCACTTTTCTTTTCTTTTTAGCAATTCTATTGATACATCATTCTCATACAATTCACCTATTTAAATTGCATAACTCAGTGGTTTCTAGTCTATTTACAGAGTTGTGCAACCATCACCACAATCAATTTCCAGACCACCACCCATCAATAAAACCCGTATGCATTTCTGTGAAGAGGCAATGCGGGAAGCCCCTTCTGCCTACATCACCCTTACCGTGACCATTGCCTTCTCAGTTGTTCTAGTAGCTCTGGGAGCATTTGTATATTTCAAAAGAGAACATGAGTTAAAAATAGGAGAGATAGTACAGTATCATGAAGACATTTGATCAACTATGAGAAAATGACCAAGAAGAGAATCTAATGAGTAGGGAGATTTTTCTCAATAAAGCCTATGATGAGCCCAGCTCATGATCAACAATAAATTGTAGTCACCGCTAATTAGTCTTATCATGGTTATAATTATGATTGCTGTTATCAGAGAGGAGGTGAACCCTATGAGTCAAGAGCACTGGTTCCCACCTTGGTTTAAGGCCAGGCTTTACCAACTCTGTGTGCCTCAGTTTCCTCATATTTAAAATGGACACAAAAATAGTGTAGCTGTGAGGGTCCATGAGTTTATACACATGATGCACTTAGACCAGTGCCTAGCGCATAGAGCTATGTTACTAGTGCTTCCTAGAAAGGTTTTCCTGGGCCGCCCGAGTGGCGCGTTGGTTAAGAGCTGGTTTGGGATGCTAGCCATCCGGTTCGGATCCCACATATGAGAGACAGTGACACTGCCCTCTACAGCTAAGATGGTGACCAACAGCTCCACCTGGAGCTTGGCTGCTGTGGGTCCCCGGCGATGGTGTAGGCTGCAGCCCCTGTTGCAGTGGGCTGCCATAGGCTACAGTGAGTGGCCGGCAGCCAGCGTGAGCAGCCGGCAGCCGGTGTGAGCTGCCAAGAGCCACTGTGAGCGGCCGGCCAGTGGCCACAATGAATCTGCCTCATCCGGGAAGAGCGCAATGACGATACCAACATGGGCCAGTGAAGCAACGTCCTCCACAACTAGACTGAAGAACAAAAAGGACAGCAACTTGTCTGTTCCCCTCCCCCAATTCCCCAATAAAATCTTTAAAAAACAAACAAACAACAAAAACGGTTTTCCTCATTCCCTCACAGACCGACAGCAGGTCCTGGCTATCTTCCTCTCATAGGTTCTCCCCCTCAACACCCTCTCTAGGTCGCTGTTTTCCATTTAAAAGGTCCTTCTGGTATTTTTTTCATCTTGTAAAATGACTTCTGGCTTTCCAAGTCCATTTAACCATCTGTTTATACCTGCAAAAGTCAAAGACCTAAAACCACTAGATAATTCCTCCTGGGAAATGCTAGTGGCCAGAGGAGGAACACCCCCAGGAATGAGAAAGTGTCCCCAGACCCATTCTCAGCAGTGGGTCCCTGCCTGCAAGGTCCAGCCCATAACATTTCTTTCTGGCTGGATGTTCTGGGCAAGAGTAGAGTAGTTCCAGCAAATGTCAGGGGCTCAACTGCCCAGCTCCCAGGATAAAATTTCATTTCTTCCTTAGAGTTCTAGGGGCAGCGAATGTGTGTGGCTTCAGCGGGGGCGGGGAGTAAACATTGATGAAACCCAAAGAACCAGCACAGAGAAGGTGGGGCAATTAATTATCTTCCCATTTTCCTTCTGCTGATTGCATTATCATCTATCATGGCTCAGCAGGAAAAAGCTGGGAAAAGCATTGTGTGATCCTGGGTTGAGTAAATATCTCAACTATCAGTGCTGGGAATATAAGCCCAATTCAACCAAATCTTACATGCATTTGTATCTAATCCCTTTATATCCTTCCTATGGTAGGGTGTAAAGGATGAAGAAGACACTCGGGTCTTCCCAGGGTGCACAGCACCCTGTCCAAACTCTAAGATGTAATCAATCAAGGCTGGGTACTCCTCTGAGAGCTGGAAGCCCTGGCGCTCATGATGATGAGAGGGTTCCTGTCCCAGCTGCTTCTGTGTCCTTGTGCACACATGGACACACCAGGATGAACAACAGGAGGTCAAAACTCAGCAGGAGAAGGATCGACTTGAAAGGGATCATAAGGGTGTCTCAGCGACCTCTCCCACCCTTATTTTATAGAAGAGAGCATGGGGCCTAGAGCAAGGACTACCTTGTCCTAATTAATGCTCTGTCCTTTTTCCCTTTTTCGTTTCCTCACTTGTCAGGTGCACATCATTTCGCCTACATTGCAGGGATTTTGAGGACTAAGTGAGAAACACAGGCCCTGAAACGCAGACTATGCTTAGTCATCTTGCCTTCTTCCCTCCCTCCCCGCACTGCCCTGCGATGTGATGATTTTGCTTTCTCCTGAATACTTCTCAGGACCACAGTCAACCTACCACATATTGAGGAAGCCGAGGAAGCCATGAAATTCTCAAGGCAAAAGCTTTCTCCCCAGTGCAGATGGTGGGACTTTAGGGGGTTTATTCATTCGCCCATTTATTCAACAAATTCAGAGTCAGCTATTATTATAAGTATTTGGGGATATGGTAGTGAACAAAACAGTTATTAAGAGAAAGAGAGAGAACTTAAATCATTATACTCCTAATTATTTATTTAAAATCCTGGTAAGTGATACAAAAGGCAGACAGGTGGCTGTAGGAGTGTATAACATGGGGACTTAACAGAGTCTGGGGTCGGGGGTAGTCTGCCCTGCAGACCTGAAGGAAGGCTCCCCTGAGGAACATTTACACTCGCATATGAGTAGAAACTTGTCCAACAATGAGTGAGGCTGGGAATGAGAGCTGGGGAAAGAGCCCTGGAAGAGAGAGCGACATGTGCAAAGGTCCTGGGGAGAGAAGCTACTTACCATATTTGTCTGGGGAGAAGGAACCAGACAAGATTAGGGAGAAGTCCAAGGGGCTGCTTTTGTGCTTACATGCTGATTTGTTGTTGTTTAGTTGGGGGGGGGGACACAAAGATCAGCAACCCCAGAGCCCTGGGGAGGAAGGACCATTGGAGAGGGAGGTTAGAGTCAGCCCTTTGACGCCAACCCTGATCCTGACCCAGGGATCAGACCAGGATAGGAGTTGCTGCAACTCCAGAGGAATCAGCGGCATAGTCCTGGGTAAAGACCTTGGCCCCTGGGGTTAAGCAAGTCTGGTCCACAGAGCAGCCCCCACCAGCCTGTGCTGATTAAAACAGCCCCCTCCCCTACTCTTGCCCCATGACTACCTTTACGATAGAAGGAAATATACTCATTTCACCCAGGACCAATCTTTCAGAACCAACCTGAAATCTAGAAGACTGCATATCTCTCAGCAACTATTTAGACTTCATGTCATCATTAATCCTCATCCCAGGGCATTGTGTATACTGGGCAAGAACTCAGGCTCAGGCATTAGACTGACTGAGTTTGAATCCTAACTTTGTTATTTACTTGCTGTGTGCTCTCAAGCAAGTCTCTTAACCTCTCTGTGTCTTAATCTATAAAATGAGGATAACACTTTAGTTTCTTTTTTTTTTTTAAATATCTTTCCATTTCTTTGTGTCTTCTTCAATTTCTTTTTTATTTTTATTTTTATTTTTTTTTATTGGGGAATTGGCGGAGGGGAACAGCGTTAGGGAATCGGGGAAGGGGAACAGACAAGTTGCTGTCTTTTTGTTCTTCAGTTTTAGTTGCGGAGGATGTTGCTTCACTGTTGGTATCGTCATTGCGCTCTTCCCGGATGAGGCAGATCGGTCGCTGGCCTCTGGATGTCGCTCACCGCAGCTATTGGCAGCTCATGCTTGGCTGCCAGCCGCTCACGCTGGCTGTGGACCACTCACTGTAGCCTATGGCAGCCCACTGCAGCCCACACCATCACCAGGGCTCGCACAGCCCAGCTCCAGGTGGAGCTGTTGTTAGCTGTAGAGGGCAGTGTCACTGGCCCCCATGTGGGATCCGAACCGGGGCCGCTGGCATCCCAAAACCAGCGCTTAACCAATGCGCCACTCGGCCGGCCCACACTTTAGTTTCTTGATAGGGTTGTTATAAAGATTAAATGAGATAATGCACAGAAACATCGGGACATATAGGTAAAAGTTCTCAATAAATAGAAGCTGCTTTATTATTATTATTATTATTATTTATTATTATTATTTCATTAATATCATCATCATAGCAACCCTATAGTACACAGGACCAATGTTTCAGAAAGTGAGCTAGGTATTTCGTATACTTTATTTTGAATGCTCAGCCAAGTTTGGTATCATGATCCCCATTTTCTAAATGAGGAAACTGAGGCTCAGAGGAATTAAGTGGCACAGCTATTAAGCGACAGAGAATTCAAACCCAGTCTCTAAAAGCAGTTCACTCTCTACATTTCTATCCCAAATTAGCCACTTCTCATCAAAGTGCTGTAAAATCCTCTTAATTACGACTAATGAGAATGAGGTCCCATACACTACCTGTTCACTGATTTGCAGATTTTTAGTATCATTCCTTGCCCCAGGAGAACTCTCCGGGGGACTTTCATTACCATACAACTCTTAGGGGGGAAATGAAACAACATCTGGCCCTGCCAATCACCATGGCAACACTCCTGTAAGTACATAGAATTGTGTCAACAGAAAAAAAATTTATATGTACATATGCATTCTATATTTTCCCTTAATCTCTATGTTACACCTTAACTTGCTGATGACACCGTCTGGGCTCAGGTAGGGGTCTTTTCAATCAGCTCCCAAATCCCCCCATCCCTGGATGTTTCCCAGGCCCCAACAACTGGGGCACAGGCAGGCAGAGAGGTTGCTAGGGAAAAGGAATCACTGCCAGGCTCTGGCACATGGCAGCACATGTGTCACTCTGGCAGCGTGTCAGTGCGGGGACAGGCTGGTGTCGTGGGCATGTGGCCTGCATAGTAGCATAGGGCCTTGCAGTGGAAGGGCCCCACGCTTGGTTTAATACTCTGCTGATGCCATCTTGAAATTCTTAATAACCTCTGAACAAGGAGCCCCACATGTCCATTTTGCAGTGAGCACCACAAATGATGCAGCAGGTCCTATGTGGGGAGGGAGTGATGCACTGGTACTTCATGTCCTTCCTGGATGGCATTTTTTCCCTTTCTGTCTCCTTCTCAGGTCTGCCAATCCATCTAGCACTCTGGCTCAAAGTCAATGGCCTTCCCCCAGGGAATGCAACCATGACAATGTCACCAGAACTGAATCACTCATTACCCTACAAATAATGGTTGCTCTGCTCGGTGCCAGGTCCCACACTCAACCAGATTTGATATGATTTCTGATCTGGAAGGTGGGTGGGTACACTATCAGCCCTACTCACAGTTGAGGACACTGAGGCTCAGAGAGGTTCAGTGACTTTTCCCCACAGTACACAGTACTGGGGACACAAATCTTAGGACCCTTCCCAAAAGCCCTTCTCAAAGGCTGCTGCTGGGCCTCCCATGGGCCCAGGTGGTTCTGCCGTGTGTGGCAGACCACTCACAAGTCCTAGGACTGCAGGCCCTTCCCAGCCGCATGCCCAGAGTTTCTGGCTCCTCTGACCCCTTCCAGATTTGGATGAGACAATATCCAGCCCACTGTGGAAAGTGATATCCCTGGAGGCAGCTGGCAGGGCCGGAGGTACAATCTTGAAGGGAAGGAGAGTTAATGCACCATTGGGCTCACTGATCCATGGGAAATCGAAGTTCTTTTTTTTTAAATTTATTTATTTATATATATTTTTAATTAGCTTCAGGTGTACAACAAAGTGCAATAGTTATACTTTTTACCCCTCAAAGTGACAACCCCCCTCCCCCAATTCTTCCCTCCCGCTCCTCCCCCCCATATCATACTGTCTATTACAATTCCTCTGACTCCCTTCCACTGTATAATCCACATCCCGTGACTGTCTATATATTCAATTACAGTTGGCATACAATATTATACAACATCAATTTCAGGTATACAGTGCAGTGATCTTGAGAGGGAGCTGGGCACATCCATTCTCTCTTCTTCCTCTCTCGATGGGCTGCTTCACGACAGTCTCTCCTTGCTGAGAAGTCCTACCGTAATTGCCGAGAGGTCTCCTGCAGAGACACTATGAACGCCTAGAACTATCAGCAACAAAGAGCACTCACCATTCACCTTAATTTTCGCTAAAGTAATATTATCCGGCACTTCTATAGCCTGGTGTCAGTAGTTCTTTGGCTCTATTCTAAGTGCTTTATGCCCATTTAATGTTGAATCCTCACAACAATCCTACGAGGTAAGTGCTATTATAATCTCTAATCTATAGGTAGGGAAACTGAGGCACAGAATGACTAAGCGATTTGCCAAAGGTCCTGTAGCTGGAGGGGAGCAACACAGGGATTTGAACTCAGATACTTTGGCTCCTGAGACCACATGCTCAACCACTGAGGCATATTGTCATTCAAAAGAGCCAGGGCATCTCAGGTCAACTCAGAGATGATCTCAACTCATGGCCACTCAGGGGCTCAGTGCCATCTTGGCTTCCACCATGGTTCTTAAGGCCTGAAAATGTCTCCAGGAGCTTCCAGGAAACTTGAGACCCACCAATTGTTCACTTACAACATGGAGCACAGCTATAAAGCACATGAATGCTTTATATCCACTTGGTTGAAGGGAAGCATTTTTGCGTCTGCCTGAAACCCTGACAGAGAAGCCAGGGCCACCCAACGAATGCCACAATTAATTTCCCAGTGCGCTACATCGCCTGTGGGGAGAGGAGGCGTCGGCTCATTCCTTATTCATGAAGTCACACTGCCAAGCTTCATTTGCATGAAGCAATTTCTGCTGGCTACCCCGCCATAAAATAAATCCATTTCTCCTACAGACTCTGGTCTCTGTACACTAAGAGAGATGAGTAAGCAATAGGGTGAAGGAACACACCCTTTGGACCACTTTAATCAGAAACAGGTCTGCAGCTAACAATAAGTGATTTTATAGGAATATAAAGTATCTTGGATTCGAAGTCCTCAAATGCAACTCTGCCTCACGATCTGCCTGGGAAAGTACAATTAGCATTTCTCTCTGCTTGGCCAAATGCTGAGATTTTTTACCACCAGTGGGGTGTGGAACTATAACTACTGCATCATTAGTCCAAGAAATAAAGAAGAAGAATTCATGGAAGGGGATAGATAACCTACCAAATTCTGATGAGACGAGTTACTGGACATGTCGATGACCCTTTGTAGGACAGGCAACATAGTGGTCCTACAAAGAGGTCCACATCCTAGTTGCTGGAACTTGAAAATACATTACTTGATATACAAAAGGGACTTTGCGAATGTGACTAAGGTGAAGGACCTTGACATGGGGAGAGAATTCCGGATTCTCCAGGTGAGCCCAATCTCATCACATGGATCCTTAAAAATGGTGGAGCTTTCCTGACTGTAGTCAGAGAGATATGACCACAAAAGAATGGTCAGAGAGGTATGAGGTCGCTGGCTTTGAAGACAGAGAAAGGGGGTCACAAACCAAGGAACATGGGCAGCCTCAAGAAGCCAGATAAGTCAAGGAAACAGATTTGCCACTAGATCCTCCAGGAAAAAAAAACACATCACAGCCCTTCTGTCACCTTGATTTTGAAACCCTGTCAGGCTTCTAACCTACACAACTGTAAAAGAATAAGTTGGGGTTATTTTAAGCCACTAAGTTTGTGGTCATTTGTTACAGCAGCCAGAGGAAACTTATACACCTTGAATCAACAGTTTTCTCTACCACTCACCAGTGTGACCCTGCCTGAGTCACCTCACCTATCACAAATAGTGTTCCTGAGGGAATCAGAGTAATTTAGATAAAGCATCTGAAAGTTGTATGTCTTCAAATGAACTGTGCAGGTAAGATTTTAATATCATTAATATGATTCCAGCTGACTAGACTCTATGCAAGACAGACAGCCTGACAGGGAAGGCTGGGGCTTTCTAATTCATAATGATTAAAATCATTTAAGCAATTAATGCCAGCTTCCTCCTGACCCAATGTTTCCCAGAGGTAATAAAAATTTTTAAATGACAAGAAGTGCTTCATCATCTTTCCTGGCCACTTTTTAAAATCCATCCCAGATATTAATCTGGGTTGCATCAGCTATTTATTGCCACAATAATGCTATGTAACAAAGTCCCCTAAAAGCCTATTGCTGATGATATGGATGGACCTAAAGACCATTATGTTAAGTAAAATAAGTCAGCTGGAGAAAGACAAATACCATATGATCTCACTTATATGTGGAATCTGAAAAACTGAATGAATGAACAAAATAAACAGAAACAGTCTCATAGATATAGAGGAAAAACAGGGTTGCTAGTTGGGAGGGGGGTGGGGATAAGGGAGAAGGGGAAGGGATTAGACAGCATAAATAGGTAACTACAATATTGCTACAGGGATATGAAAGACAGTTCACAGAATATAATTAATAATGTTGTAAATATTTTGTAGGGTGTCAGATGGTCACATGTCTTGTTAGGGAGACCATTTCATGGATGGAGTAGAGGCTTGATCACTGCACTGTACACCTGAAGCTGATGTTGTATAATATTGTACACCAACTGTAACTGACTATATAGATAGTCACGGGATGTGGAGTATACTGTGGAAGGGAGTCAAAGGAATTGTAATAGATATGTATGATATGGCGGGGGAGGAGTGGGGTGGCGAATTGGGGGAGGGGGTTGTCACTTTGAGGGGTAAAAAGTATAATTATTGCACTGTGTTGTATACCTGAAACTAATTTAAAAAATAAATAAATAAATAAAAACTCTATTGCTGAAAACAATAAGCACTTATTTCATGAGTCTATGGGTCTGTAATTTAGGTTGGGCTTGGCTGGGCAGTGCTGGATGTGGCTCAGCTCACTCTTATGACTGGTAGTCAGATGGCTGTTGGTTGACTCAACTCTTCTGTATCCTCTTATCCTCCCTCTAGCCTGAGCACCTTCTCACAGCAATGGAATAGGAGCAACATCCCATTGGCCGAAACATGTCACATGTCTAGCCTTAGAACCAAGTAAGTGGTTCTTTAGTGAAAGGAAATGCATAGATACATGGCATAAGGCACGGATACTGTGTGTGTGTGTGTGTGTGAGAGAGAGAGAGAGAGAGAGAGAGAGAGAGAGAGAGAGAGAGAGAGAGAGAGAGAGAAAAGAGAAATTAGGGCCATTGATATTCTACCACAGAGAAGAAGAGCAAAGAAAATTGGGACATCGTTATTTGAGATTTATTAAGCCAGAAATCCATCTAGACTATAGAGATAAACATAACCTATCTTATGCAGGAAATTTACATTCTAATAAAATGTCTAAGATGACTTCTTATGGGGCAAAAGAATAGCCAGACCCAGGCCAGTCACTGGGGATACAGCGTGAACATTGGAGTTATCTCATTTAGCCACACATCGCCCTGAAAGGTGAGCACAAGGTTCATCCCTATTTAACAGACAGTGAAACCAAGACTGAGCGGGTTAAGCTATCTACATGCCCCAGTTCAAAATACCAAGATGCCTCTCATTCAAAACCGCAGATTCGTTCTACTCCACCATGGAGCGCATTCCTCCATTGATTCAGTAGATATTTAAGTGGCCACAATGTGCCAGGCACTGTTCATATCTCCTTGGAAACGACTCATGAGACTTCTACTCCCAGCATCTATCAGACATCACCAACTGCAAACAGATTCCCCACACCCTCTCCCGCCTTTACCCTGGTGTGGGGTCATCATGGTTGAGAGATGCTAACTAGCTCATTTTCTTAAAAAAAAAAAAAAAAAAAAACCCTCCAGGAGAAACAATTCATCATCATTACTGTAACCTCTGGTTCACTTCAATCTTAGGTTCCCAGCCTTTTATTTATCGCGCCTTCAAAGATGTTCCACGTCATTAATTGCTCACCATTTAAGCCAATTAGATGAGGTTAGCACTCCTGGAGAAATCGCCCTACCCAGGTGGCAAAGGCAGATGGGCCTGCCTAGGGTACTGGCTCTGCCCTCTAAGAAATAACAACCCAGAGGTGATTTGAGCAGGTTGTCTGAGCTGTGTGGCTCACATAAAATGAATGAGCAACAGTCAGGCGTTGACTGTAGATTTATTTCAACAAAACAGATTGGAATATGATGAGAGGTTAAGCTACTGGTTTAACCATGGTACCTTTGTGACTAAATGAGGAAAAACCTTGGGGGAAAACTACTTTAATAACAGAGCTGTCAACCTAGTGAATTAAACCTGGCTGAGAAAAGCTTTGTATGTCTGATAGGGGATGTGACACTCAACAGCATATGTTGAACCCAGATTATGAGCATTTGAGAGCAAGGGCCTTTGCTTTCCATCTCTGGCACACAGCTCTCCATCTTTGGCACACAGCAGACAGTAGTAGCTCAATCAATTTTTGAGTAAATGAATGTGTACATAAGTGAACAGATGGGTAGGAGGATGTATGGAGAGGCAGATGGATCAACGAATGAATGTAACAGGATAAATATGGGGATGAACAGGTAGGAGTAAATGTTTGTGGCATAAATACATTTGTGATTTTTTTTAACTAGGTAAACATCCATAATATTTATGGGGGTGAGTGAGAACAAGGAGAAAACATTTATTGAGTCCCTTCTGTATGTCAACACAATGTATGTATTTTCTCATTTACTTCTAACTGTCCCTCTCTGGAGTTGGCTTAATCATCCTGTTTAAAGGAAGGGACACTGAGGCTCAAAGGGGTTACTTAGGGGACCTGACCAACAGAGCCAGGGTTCAAACCTAAGTCTGCCTACTTCCTAAAGTCTGTGCGCTCCCCACTGGGAGCTGGGAGGGCTTTTGGGGACCTGAGCTTAGAGATGAGGAAAATGAGGCAGGGAGAAGCACAACGATTTGACCCCACACTCATCGGTGGGCCATCAGTGGAGCTGTCTGGATCTGTTGTCCTCTTCTCCAGAGGAGCCACATGGTGACTGGGGTTGGCCTGGAGACATTAGAGTTATCAGGGCTACATACAGGGTGTCAGAGCCTGGGCTCTGAAGCCAGGCTGCCTGCTTTCGAATCCTGCCTCTACCGCTTCCCCAGTGCATGTTCTTGGCACCTCAGTTCCCTTACCTGTGAAATTAGGATGATGATAACATGACCTCAGGGTGGCCGTGAGCACCAAATGAGCTCTGATGGTATCTGGCTTGGAATAAGGAAGCCCTAGACATTTGTGACCATTTTTATTGTCAACTGTTCCAAGATCCCTTCTGTTGCTTGCTGCTCCAAACCTGGCAACCCCCAACTTAGCAGGACACTTGAGCGGAAAAGGTTTCATGGTGGGCTTAGAGCCAACTGATGTTTAGAAGCAAGAGCTGAGCTAATGGAGGCATTCTGAAAGGGAATTGCATTTTCTCTCTGTAGCTTTCAGGTCATGAGTTCAGGTGGCAAGCTCACCCTTTAGTTAGCAAAATTCATTCACTCCCATCTCATGATTAATGACTCCCAAATGCTCAGAGCCACACAGACCCTAGGGCCAGGGGCTGCAGCTGTTTGTCTAATTGAGGAAAAGGACAAAATTTAAAAATAGGAAGGGAGCCTGGGTAACCTGAGGTGGTGAAAAGCCAAAGAAAGCAAATGCATTAGATCACTCCAGGGACATTTCCACCCACAGTCTAAAGGTGCCCACTTATCAGGGGAATGAACCATTTTTCCCAGTATGTTCTGGTACCTTCAATCTCTGTCATGGGGCAAAAGCCTGGATGGAAGGGAGAGAGCTACCCATATTAAACACCTACTATATACCAAGATTATGTTTTATTTCACAAATATTAATACAGCACTCACAATGTGCCAGGGTCAGTGCTAAGCACTTTGTAAAAACTAACTCATTCCATTCTTGTAACAACTCTGGGAAGCATAGATTACTATTATTGTCATTTTACAGAAGCAAATAGAGAAGCACAGGGAAGTGAAAACATGTCCTGCAAGTCAAATGGCCAATGTCTGGTTACACCAGGATTCAGCCCTGTAAGTTTACACTTTGGAGTGGTGCCCACTGGGATGGGTACTATTTACCTTTGGTCTAACAGCAACCAGCAAAGTGGATATTACTCCTCCCCACTTTACAGGTGAGGAATCTGAGGCACAGGAAGATTAAGTAATGTCTCCAAGCACAACCAGTGAATTTCTGTGTTAACCCCAGGTCTGGATGAACTCAAACCCTGGGCTACCGCCTTTGTCATTGGGAGCTGACCTGGCCTTAAGTAAAAATAGTCACAAGACGGGTTTTTGTTTTTTTCTTCTTGGTGATCACTTATCATAAATGTCCTGGAATACTGCAAATTTCATGTCAACTTTAAAACAGATTTCACATTAGTTGCCTATTATGTCTCCAAGATGGTGTCCAGTGATCCTTGCCTCCTGGCATCCATGCCCTGGTGTAGCCCTCTCCCACACTGAACAGGGCTGACCTGTGTAACAGATGTTGATGTTGTGGCTTCTGGGGTTAGATCATAAAATACGTTGGTGCTTTGGCCTTGTTCTTTCTTGAGTTACTTGCTTTGGGGGAGTCAACAGCCATATTGTCAGGACATTCAAGAAGCCCTGTGGAGAGGTCCACCTGACTAGGAACGAAGGCCTTCTCCAACCACCAGCACTAACATGCTAGGCAGGCGAGTTAATGATCTTGAAGTGGATCCTCCAGCCACGGCCGAGCCTTCAGATGAATGCAGCCCCTGCTGGCATCTTGACCATAACCTCCTAAGGGACCCTAAGCCCAAGCCACAGCTAACCTCCCAGATTCCTGACCCTCAGAAACTGTGAAATCATAAATGCTTACAGCTTTAAGACACTAAATTTGGGGGTAATTTATTACATAGCAACAGATAATCAATCACGTCTAAACACAAATTTTTATGATTAAAATCATAAAAATCCTGTGAATGTGTCAATATTTTATTTGAAAAAAAAAAAAATCCCACAGTGACTCTAATTTTCACCCAATGCCATAGCCCCCAATCTGTCTCTAAACCGTAGTTTGTGGAGAAATTCCTTCTTTTTAGCTTTTCTGTTCCTAAAAAAACCCCTCTGTCTTTGGGCCTCAGCTGTATCTACTGTGTTAGATGAGGAGTGGGACAATGTAACCTCTAAATCCAACAGTAGGCCCGCCCAAACATTTTCTCCTCTCTCCTCCCCTGTCTCACTGGCCTGCCCTCACCTCTGCTTAAACATCACCTTATCAGAGGAGCCTTGATAGCAACATCTGCCATTTCCCTCCCCCAGCACTGCCTCTTCTTCCCAGGCTCATTTTTTTCTCTGTCAGTCTTATTACCAACCCATACACTACAGATATAGATGATATACATATCGATGGTATAGATACAGATATATAGATATAGATATAGATATAGATATAGATATAGATATAGATATAGATATAGATATAGATACACTGGTTAGTTTGTTCATCATCTGTTTCCCATCCATGCATTTAAGCTGAGAACAGAGATGTAGCTGTTCCTGGAACATTGCGCCTTCTTCAGCAGGAATGAATAAATGAATGACAGCTTATTCATATTTAAGTACTATATGTTCTGCTGCCTAGTGGTGCTATTCAATATATTTAGCAATCTCTATGTCACCAGCCAGTGTCACCTCCTCCAGATAGATTTCCCTTTGCCAGTCTCAGTTGTGGGCCCCTCTGTGCTTTCACAGCCAGTTTGCTTCCATCTCTCGTAGGAAACCAGCACACTATGGTGGTCTGTTTATAGCCTGCCATTCCCGGTTGAGCCTATGCATCTGGACGCCGCTTCCCTCTGGCTGCTCAGTTCTAACCAAGAGCCTGGCGCTCGTTTGCTGAATTAAATGAGGGAAACAGCCAAGGTGAGATAAGGAAAGAACAAACACACAGAAAACAGCTTTCCCAAGGGAACGCAGCTATCACAGGCTGAGCAGACAACTAGCTAAGTTCATGTTGTGGCCTGAGGGGCTGACAAGTGTTACCCTCCCAGCTGTCCAGCCACTGAGTTTCCCATGGGTCCTCTGGAGATGGGGCCGTAGCAGGCCTGCCTGTCCTAAGTAGACCTAGTCCCCTGTCAGGTGGCCCCTGATCTGTTCTTGTGACTCTCCTCTGAGGGAGAGAGATAAGGCCCAGTAGGGCAGAGGGAAGAATAGGGTACAGTGGTCCTGGTCAGGAACCCCAGTACCACAGTTGACCAGGGGTCAGCTGGGGTCTGCAGGAGGCTAACCAGAGTGGGAGAGGGGGATTGGGAAGAGGGTGGTGGGGCGTCAAACACCAGCCAAGCCACGTCCCCCACAGACACAGCCGCCATGGGCTCTCTGCCCAGCTCCTCCCGTAGGAAGGAGTAGGCCAAGTATAGGGAAACAGCACTCAGGAGTCTGGGACTTTCCAGTGGTTTTCAACCAGGCTGCACATCAGAATCACCTGCGAAACATCCTGCAGTAATTCAGAAAGCTTCCTCAGTGGGGTCCTGGCATCTGTATAATTAACAAACTCCATGAGTGACTCTGATGGGTGAACTGCGTTGAATGCTGCTGTGTTTAGGGCATAAGCTTTGCAACCAGACATCTCTAGACTGAAACCCTGCCTCAGCTACTAACAATCTGTGCGATATCAACTCTCTGAGCCTTACTTCGCTCCTCTGTAAAATGGGGACAACTTTATAGGGAGGCATTAAGACTAAATGACACATCAGCTTTGCTTGGCAAAGAGCACATGTTTATTAAATGTATAGTAGTAAAAAAAAAAAAAAGTATAGTAAGTAAATGTGTAGCTCAAAGGAGAAAGGTTTGGGGCCTAGGAAGAATAAGAATCTATGAGCCAAACTGTTGTCACTTCTGAGCCAGGACTATAGAGAACCCAAGAGGTCCTGACCTGAGGCCCTGGGCAATTAAACGAACATCTGTTTATAACAGGAAGCCCCCAGCTGATGGGTGCTCCTGCCCAGAGTAACCTACCTGGGCCTCTCCTATCTCTGTCAGCTGCCTTGTCATCTGCTCCAAAAAGGACTGCCCATTCTCTAGGACAGTCAAAGCTGGGGCTTCTGTACCACAGCCCCCGAGTCAGCTGCTCATCTGCCGGGAGACGGTGTCGCCGAGGCCATGGTTCTGCAGAGCTCTGCCTGGTCTGCAGGGGCCAGGCCAGCATCTGTCAGCACCGCAGCTGCAGACCTAGCTAGAGGGGAGATAAAACAATTCCCCGCTAAGAGGATTTGCAAAATACACAGCACATTAACAAAGCATATGCAGCTACTGGGCTAATGTCTTGCTTGCTTTCCTGCCCTCTCCTCCTTTTGAGGCAAAATAATTTTTCTTCTTCACAAAGAATAGAGAATTGAACTCCACTCTCAGGCCCTTCCTCCAGGTCAGGAAAGACCCTGGAAGGGAAGGGAATGCTGGGAGGCGGGGGGGGGGGTGTTTGGTGGCTAGTGTAGCAGTTCCCCCAGGTAGCTCTAAATGGAGACCTGTCCTTCATCCCCTCTTGCCACCTGCCTCGCCCTGAAGGCTCCATCTGGTCCGAGAAAGCTGAGTCCGCCAGCTGGAGACTTTCTGTTCCCAAGCTCCCTGTAGAACCAGCTCCTTAAAGGCTTGGGAGAGCTCAAGGATACATACCTAGCTTTTTTTTTTTTTTTTAATTTATTTATATATATTTTTAATTAGCTTCAGGTGTACAACAAAGTGCAATAGTTATACTTTTTACCCCTCAAAATGACAACCCCCCCCAATTCTCCCCTCCCACTCCTCCCCCCCATATCATACTATTTATTACAATTCCTTTGACTCCCTTCCACCATATAATACACATTCCGTGACTGTCTATATATTCAATTACAGTTGTATACAATATTATACAACATCAATTTCAGGTGTACAGTGCAGTGATCAAGCCTCTACTCCATCCATGAAATGGTCTCCCTAACAAAACATGTGACCATCTGACACCCCACAAAATTTTAACATTATATTCTCCGAACTGTCTTTCATATCCCTGTGACAATACTGTAGTTACCTATTTATGCTGTCTAATCCCTTCCCCTTCTCCCTCATCCCCACCCCCCTCCCAACTAGCAACCCTGTTTTTCCTCTATATCTATGAGACTGTTTCTGGGGCCGGCCGAGTGGCGCGGAGGTTAAGCGCTGGTCTGGGAAGCCAGCGGCCCCGGTTCGGTCCCACATATGAGGGCCAGTGACACTGCCCTCAAAAAAAAAAAAAAAAAAAAAAAGAGACTATTTCTGTTTCTTATGCTCATTCAGTTTTTCAGATTCCACATATAAGTGAGATCATGTGGTATTTGTCTTTCTCCGACTGACTTATTTCACTCAATATAATAGTCTCTAGGTCCATCCATATTGTTGCAAATAGTACAATTTCATTCTTCTTTATAGCGGAGTAATACTCCATTATATAAATGTACCACAGTTTCTTAATCCAGTCATCTACCGATGGGCATTTCGGTTGTTTCCAAGTCTTGGCTATTGTAAATAGCACTGCGATAAACATAGGGGTGCATATATTTTTTTTGAATTAGCATCTTGGATTCCTCTGGGTAGATTCCCAAGAGTGGAATTGCTGGGTCATACGGCAGTTCCATTTCCAGTGTTTTGAGATACCTCCATACTGATTTCCATAATGGCTGCACCAATTTGCAGTCCCACCAAAAGTGCACCAGGGTTCCCTTTTCTCCACACCCTCGCCAACACTTGTTGTTTGTTGATTTGTTGATGATAGACATTCTGACTGGAGTGAGGTGCATACCTAGCTTTTTTATAATAGGGAAATAACAAGTCATGTTTAATCATAAATTATGACAGTGTTTCATGTCCATTGCCATAATGTACACATTACTGAGGGGCTTAAAGAAGAAAGTAACATCACTAACACCCCATCTTACTGATAAACACGGCTGGTATGTGTCCCTCCTGACTTTTCTATGGAGACATATACACTTGTGGGATCACGCCATGCATAAATGTGTGTACACTGTGCTTTTGTATTCCCACTAAAATATCTTTTGATCATCTTTATTGTGTTTGTAGTGGTGATGGTGGTGCGGATACCTTTAATTCCAGGATAGTATCGCATTGGAGGACAAGGAGAATGGGGGAGGGGCGGAGGGGGGAGGACTGCTAGCTTTCACTCAGTGATTACACTGAGCTAGGCACTGTGCCAATACTTTGCATGCCTCGTTTTATTGTACCTTATAACAATATTACAGGCCTGTACTGTTATCATCTGCCTGCTTTGTACATAAGGAAATGACAGCTCAGAGGGGTGAGGTAGAAGTGGCTCCAGTCACAGAGCTGGTAGGGGCTGAGGTGAGACTTAGGCCCAGGTCTCTCTAAATCCACAATTCACATCCGGAACTCTCAACTGCTGTTCTATGTGCGGTGGGATAGCTAACCTCTTCTCTATCGGTGGAAATGTAGGTTCCACCCATTATTTTTCAATTTTAATTTTTAAAAACTTACTAAATATCTCTGTCCCAGTGACTTTAAGCATTGTCTGATTCTTCCCTCTGGAAAACTTCCTGGAACACAAGGTTTTTAACGTTTTGGAAAGAAGATTCTTTCTATCTGCATCCAGTGGGATGAGGTTTTGCTAAATATAAAAGAGAAAGTCAAAATAGCAGGGATTTAAATGAGACAGAGGTTTATTCTTATAGAAAGAAGTCTGGAAATAGATCTTATACGGTGCATGTGAGGTGGCCAGGCTCCTTCCAGCTTACCCTCTTTCTTCCCTGTAGTCTGTATCCTCGTGGTCCAAGATGGCTGCAAGAGCTACAGTCCTCACATCCAAATTCCAGGCAGCCAGATGGAGGATGTAACAAAGAAGGATGTGACCCCTCTCTTTAAGCATCTGCTGAACTATATAAGTCAGTAAACTTAGTAACATGTCCACATTTAGCTACAAGGAAAGTTGGAAAATATAGTGTTTAGCAGGGTGGGAATATGTGCCCAGCTAAATATTGGAGTTCTGGGACAATGAAAGGAAAATATATATATATATTTTTTTTTAAATATATATATAAAAGAAAATATATATATAAAGGAAATATATTTATTTATATTTATATTTATATATATTTAAATATATATATAAAGGAAAATATATAAAATATATAAAGGAAAATATAGATATATATCAGCCTCCCTGTAGATCCCATAGCAGTACTCTCTCAAGAGGCAGTGAGAAAATCATGGGCCTGGAAGTCAGGCATGAATTGCTGGGAAAAAAGCTATCTAATAAGAAACATTATAATCACAATACTTAACAAATATCTAATACCTAGTATATATCCCAACACTCTACAAGATAGTTTTCATGTCATCTCTGATCCACAAGGACAGAGCTGAGAATCAAGCCCAGATGACTCTCTCTGTCACGTACTGAACACCTATTTTGTGCATTTCATTTTAGCTCCTGACACCCAGGCCGTGGCTTTGCCTCACAAAATGTCCCCTGCAAAGGCAGAGACTGCGACCCCCATTTCATGGATGAAGAACCAAGATGTAGGGGAATGATATGAGTTGCTCAAATCAACTCTGCCTGAAACCAGAATATCTGCCTTTTCCGTGTCACAGTGCAAGGTGTTCCTTTCTTTTCCGAGACATATTATTAGAAGTGACAGCAGAGGTAGAAAGACGCCATGATGTTCAGACTACAGATTCCCGTCTTCCTCCCCTGGCCACACCTATAAGGCTTAGATACCACTGCTGTCTCAGGGTTTGGGGGGTGGGGCTTCAACTACAGTGCAGTCTCTGGGAAAGGATGGGGCCTTGGATTTTCACAGCCCCAGGGACGCTCCCTCGGCTGGGACAGTGTTACCACGTCTCCTATTGGGGCAGGGGAGCCTGCTGGACACCACCCACCCTGCAGACCCTTGGGGAGCAGAAGAGATGCTGGACTCGGGGCCCAAAACAGCATCGGCTGCATGACAGAAGACACCCACAACGTCCTCTAAAAGGGTGGCCTGTCCAATGACCCAAAACATGTTGGGGGAGAAACACTGTCTGCTTTACCCCTACAGAAATGAGGACAGGCAGAGCAACCCTCCAGACTAGACGTTCTGTAGGTGGGTGGCAGCTCAAATACAGCACCAAGAGTTTGACCCAGGTCTTGCATTTGATAAACACTCAACAAATGGCAGCTCTTTGTATATGTCAATAATGTTGCAAAGATGAAATGCAAACAAAGATGTTTGTTCATTAGAGTTATTATTAGGTGCCACTACTGAGCACTAACCGGATGCTAAGTATGTTCCGTACATGATCTAATTTAATTCTTCTAGCAACACCATGGGGTAAGTGATCCCCACTTCAGAGGTGAAGAAGTGTCACACAGAGGAGAATGAGCAGCCCTGGGATGTGAACCCAAGACCTTCTGACTCCGCTGTCCCCACCCTAGTCTTTTCTTCACCACCTATGTATTTGCAGGATCCAAAATGGCCTGCCTTACTTGTTCTCAAGGAGAACACCCTCTTTCCACAGTCATTCCCCGCCTAGCAATGCCTGAAGATTGAATCGGTAAAAGGGATCATAAATTCTCACATGTATGGAAGTACCATTGTGACAAATAAAGTTGGTTACAACATCACTGTATTTAGAGCAGCTTTTTGTTATTTTGTATCTTTTTAATAAACGGACTCAAGAAGCAAAATCACTAAGGTGGAGGGAGGCAATAGAGCCCAAAACCCTGCAGTTACGGTTTGCCGAAGCCATTGTGCTGACCCAACAGTCTGTTTTACACATGAAGAAACCGAGGCAGGGAAAGGGGCAGTGTCATGTCTGAGGTCACTTAGGGACGCCACATGATGTTCCTTTGCCTTGCTTCTCTGAAGCTGCAGGTGGTTCTTCCTCTGGGCATTTTCCAGATAAAGAGGCCCAGAGAGGGAAAGCAGCTTGCCCAGGTAGTATAGTATGCCTGGGCCCTGTCCTTTGGTTGTCAAGCCCAGAGCCCCCACGAGTAACATAGATCCACCCAAATCCTGAGAGTCCTCTCAAGTCCAGGACACAGCACCGAACGGGCCGCAGTTTCCCCTGGGCATCCTGTGGGGCCTCAAGGAGCAATGTGGGGCTACGGGGTCCTCAACTGCAGGATCCGAGGAAGTGCTGGATAGATTCAGCATGGTTCTAGGTCCAAGGAACTGTGAACATTCATTCCTTTATTCACTCACTCACAGCAGGCTGCAGAGAGAAGAACCCAAGCCGAGTCTTACAGATGAAAAGTGGAGAGGGTGCCTGAGGCAGAGGAACCAGCAAGACTAAAGGCCTGAGGACGGAGAGTGATGGGGGGCTATTCGCCAGTGGCTTCTGGTGCTCATCGTCCCGGGGGGGATTAGAAGTGGATGCACTTAAGCCCTCCCTGCTCATCGGCAGACACCAACTTGGGCACATTTGGCTTTGCACCCCTGAGGCTACCATGGGTAAACATCGAGGAAGCATATTTTGTGCCTCTTGGGCAGGTGAGATGCTTTTGCTGTACCCACTCCTAAAGGGCTGCAAAGCTCACCCACTCAGAGGGTGGGTGGGCTGTAAAAGCAGTGCCAAGCTGGGTCAGGGCACTTGGTGGCGAAGCCCTTGAAATCACTTCTGTTCAGCCTTTCTCTGCCCCACATCCTGACTCAGGCCTGCCCTGCACAAAGCCACAGAGCCTGTCCTGGCACAATCAGAGAGAGGCAGTGTTTGTGCCAGGGTACCTCTCCATCTCTCACTTCTTATGCCACAGCATCCCATCCCTGGACACTGCCCTAACATTTGGAACCATCCCGGCCTCTTCTCTCTCTCCAATTTTTTTTTTTTTTTTGAGGGCAGTGTCACTGGCCCTCATATGTGGGACCCGAACCGGGGCCGCTGGCTTCCCAAGCCAGAGCTTAACCACCGGGCCACTCGGACGGCCCTCTCTCTTTATTTTTAATAGATTCTTCCTGTGTGCTCCTTCAAGGCTCTGCTCCATGAGGAGCAAATTTAATTTAATGGGAGTTAATCGGCGAGAATGAATTTATTCGACTCACTTCCCAGGTGCCATATTTAAATATTCATGGGTGACTTCTGCAGGCCATGTGTCCCCAAAGAAGTGGCTGCAGTTGTTGAATTAGCAGGGGCAGGAGAAATATTTGGGGGTGGATGGGCCTTTCAATGTCTCTCGCATCAAGTCCTATTCATTGTTAACTTCCTGGTTGTCTGGTCCCAGCTAGAGAGAGATAAAGTGACCTTTCCTTTCCTCTCTGCCACCCTCTCACCTCTCATTTGGACTTGAAACCCAGAGAAAATTTCAAGTCAGAGAGTTCTGAGAATGAAAAGTCCGGGATACACAGAACCTTGGATATCATCTGGCCTCTCCAGAAACCCACACTTGCCCTTGGATTAGGAGATCAGCGCCCAGCAGGTAAAGTGGCTGGCCTAAGGTCCTGCAGCAAGTTCACAGCAAAGCTGAGCCTCTGAACTCCCAGGCCTGTGCGTTGTCCTTGGCACCTTGCTAATTTCTAGAAGGGATCCATGGGAGATGCTTGTGATAAGTTCTAGGTCAGGACCAAGGTGGGGATTCGAACAAGTCTGCAGTCTGGACCTCGAGTGCACAGGAAGGACTGAAGGCATCCCAAGACACAGGGATTTTTCTTGGCCTTGGGGGCACAGCTGTCCCATCACCCCATATGGAAGTCCTCCCCCGCCCTATCTGAATGAGTGCTGGCTGGGGCAGGAGTGTGGGCAGGAGAGCAGGCAGATGAAAGCCAGCCTCGTGCCAGCTGCCAGAGACTCAGCTCTGGGAGGTTTCCCTCACACCTGCTGGCCCATCCATCAGCCCTTTCCCTGCCTGACCCCAGCAGATGGTGGCTGTGGGGATGGAAATGGTGTGGGCTGGAGGCTTGACAGCTCAGGGGCTGGCAGGCTGAGGAGGGAGGGAGGGGTTGGGGTCACAGAATGGACAAAGTCTGGTGCCACCTCCCTCTGGGGAAGAAAGACCAGAAGCAGGAACTTCCCCAAGAGGGGTCCATCCCTGGGAACAGGGAGCAATCATAACCCAACGTCTAGGAGAGCAGACCGCAGGGTCCAGGGAACTAGTCATGGTCAGGAGCTAAGGTGTCCCTTCCTCAAGGATTTCTCACAGACCGTTATGGCTCCCTAGGAGGAGATGCTTTCTAACAGTCCAGACTTTGCAGTGGTGGAGCCAGCAGTGACCTCCCTATGATCAGAGGAGTATTAAAAGTGGAAGTGGTTGAACCAGTATCTGGGGATGCCGCCAAGGTAACTGACACTGAAGTGCCATCAACCTCTTGAAGCAGGAGGTAGCACAGCATAAAAGACAGAGCCAAACTTTAATTAATATACTCATTCTGAGAGAGGGAGAGAGGGAGCGGGAAGGAGAGAGAGAGAGAGAGAGAGAGAGAGAGAGAGAGAGAGAGAGAGAGAGAACACTAATCGCAAATCCAAGGTTATACAGCGCATGGAGGAGAGGGAGACCAGCAAAGCCAGACCAAGAGGCAAAAGAGACAGTACTTTATTTAGCAACGAGGTTCTTGAAGCCCACCTGGCAGTGGCCTGTGAAACCCCGTGGATAAGACCTGCTGAGTAAAAAGATGGGCTTTAGGATCAAGAGACTTAGGCTTGAATTCTGGCTCTGTCACTTCCTGGGGTAAGTTACTTTGCCTCTCTGTGTCCCGTCTTGTCTTCTAAAAACCAAGTAGGCTCATAGTACTCACTGATCGACAACAGGTGGTTGAGAGTCAATGAATCGATGAGCACTTTGCGCAGTGCCTGGCACATTGTAAGCTGGGTTCAGTAAATGGAAGCTGGTGTTTGTGTGAGAACAAAGGTGTAGAGCCAGGCAATGGCACATAGTAACAGAGAGAGGCGTGATGAGAATATTAGCCACTGCCTCTGCTCTAACTCTCCCCAAGAAGCCCCACACACACACACACACACATACGTGCACGCGTGCATGAGCATATATAACTGCAGAGTCTTTGTAACTCCCCAGCATACTGGCACTTAGGGAAAGGCTGAAGTTTATCCCACCTGCCTTAAAGAGAATCCCCACTTACCCCTGTGGAAACAGCACTAAACTCTTCTGGGCATTGCTTAGATGGCCCTGACTTGAATTCTCCTCCATGTCACTGCCCACCTGGCCATTTCTGAATGACTTTTTAGCCTCTTAGGACCTTGGTTGGTGCATATCAACAGTCCTGATCTGCAAAACCTGCTGGGGAGGGTGGGGCTGAGCAGTCAGAGTGGCTCACACCAACTCCCTTAAGGCCTGACCTTTCCCAGGCATCAACACGCCACTCCAGTGTATGGTGGATTTACACACACTCAAGCACTGCTTCAGCTGTAGCATGACTCGTGGGAAGCCCTCGTCTAGTTCCACGGGCCAGGGTAACCCTGGGGTCCTGTGGAATGTCCACTGTGGTCCAGGACAGTTGAGTTTACATGGAAAGAGCTCAGGTAACAGGCTAATTCAGCAACACATTTTTATCACTGGAGGCTCAATACAGGATTTGGAGGCTAAACATAGGAACAAGCAAAGGACCCCTGGGGGAAATTCACCTTGGAGCTGATTCTGGAACTGAGGTCTCTCTCTTTCCAGTGACTATGTAGGTGGCTTTTAATTTCACCATCTCTACAATGGGAATAATAATGTCACTTGCTTTCTTGGGTTATTATGAAATATACTTCGATTACAATAAATGCAAAGTTTTGGGCATAGTGCTTCCACATAGCAGGCTTTCAATAAATGTATAATAAATTTAAAATTATAAATGCAATTTGTATTTTTCTTTCTTTTTATTATCTTTCTCTATGGACAGCATTCAGACTTTCTCTCCTGAGCCAGGCTTCATGTTTATTTGCCCGGGATTCTGTCTTTGACAGTAACACTCAGGGAGGGACATGCTAGGAATGATACGTATGAAAGCCACCTGTCATTGACCATTGACTACAAAAGCAGCTGGTGTTCAATAAGGGACAGAGTCCTTCTTGCCCCTCACCACCTGTGTGAGCCACCGTGGAGACACACTGTCAATAGTCAGTGGTCTTTAAGCACCTTGGTGTACGTGTCATATAACACACTCCCCGACAAGGTATGTCTCCAGGTGCAGTGGGCATAGAAGGGGAGCTTAACCGTGTGAGCAGTCTCTATGGATTGACGATGTACTACATGCCAGGCACTGCTCTGAGTGATTCACATGGGGATTATTTCATTTAGCCTTCCAAACAGCCTCATGGACATGCCTATTACCAATACCCTGATTTTACAGATGGTAAAGCAGAGGTTTAGAAACGCATTAAGGTCACCCAATTAATAAGTGGAGGAGCCAGAACTGGAACCCAGCTATCTCTAGTTCTAGAACCTCATCTATGAACCACTGCCCGGATATTTAGCATGAAATCGTTACGAGACAACAGTGAGGTTTAAGGGCTTTACAAGAGTAATGGTATAGATGTCCTCACTGGGGGTTTCATTGAGTGACACAGCCTATGCATCAAAGACAGCTCTCCCAAAAACTTGCTCCTTCCTCCAGAGACCATGGGCTGGTCTTCAAGCCACAGTTCACACGGCCAGGTTCCCCATCTGACTCTTTTTTTTAAAAGATTTTATGGGGATTGGGGGAGGGGAACAGCGTTGGGGAATCAGGGAAGGGGAACAGACAAGTTGCAATCTTTTTGTTCTTCAGTCTAGTTGCGGAGGACGTTGCTTCACTGGCCCATGTTGGTATCGTCATTGCGCTCTTCCTGGATGAGGCAGATCAGTCACCGGCCTTTGGATGGTCGCTCACCGTGGCTATTGGCAGCTAACGGCTGGCTGCCAGCCGCTCACTGTAGCCTATAGCAGCCCACTGCAGCAGGGGCTGCAGCCTACACCGTCTCTGGGGCTCGCACAGCCCAGCTCCAGGTGGAGCTGTTGTTAGCTGTAGAGCGCAGCGTTACTGGCCCTCAGATGTGGGATCCGAACTGGGGCCGCTGGCATCCCCAAACCAGCTCTTAACCAATGCGCCACTCAGCTGGCCCCCCCATCTGACTCTTGGCTCTTCTACCAGCCAGAAGCCACCTGTCCTTATCCATGTAGTATGGATGCCGGGAGCCAGAGATTGTCAAGGATCCCTTGGGGAGCATAGCTCTCTTAAAAACACTGGTGATGCGATTCAGTAGTAGACCAAGAATTGCACTCTAAGGTCCATTCTTACAAACTATCTAGCCATCATCCATCGGCACTGCAGCAGCCAGAAACCCCCATGGCTGAGGTCTCCAGACTACTAGGAAGGCAGTCAGCCCAGCCCCCACACCATCATCCCTCTATCCCTTTTGTCCAGGCACCATCTGCAGAAGGTATGATTGGCCAATGAACAGCCCCAAAGAGGGAATTTAGAGAAGGAAAGCATGAGTGGGTAAAGACAGACAGACAGACAAAGCACCCAGCAGCAGCTGGTGGGGAGGCTGGATTCTCACCTCTAATCTTCTTGTGCAGATTATGCGTTCTATAGTCAAAGGGGGAGAAATACCACAATTTACATGACAAGGGCTAAAGGAGAGAATTATGGCAAATCGATTCTGCATGAGGAGATAAAGCCCCATATTTAATGTATGCGGTGAAAGGTAAAAATTCAATTCTCATAATGTCAGATGATGCTGATTAAAACTGACATTCATTATTCGCATGATGATTTTTCTTTCTCTTCTTGGACTTGAAGAACAAACAGACCCTATAAAGACAGGATTGTAGAACAGCATTGAAAATGGGCAGCTGAATGAAGACAAGGCCGCTCTGGCCACCACTGGCGACCCCCTCAGCAGAAGGAACCCCTGGAACTGCACCCATCACTCTTACTGAAGCTGGCAAACAGCAAACGGCAGAACACCGCCTTGGGAAGCTCCTGGAATTAGATCAAGTTCTGGTGGTACCATATGCAAGCTGCATGCCCCCTTGGGCCAGTCATTTTTCCTGTCTGACTGATGGGTGGGGTTAGACTTCAGCAGTGTTCCCCAAAGCTTACCTCAATGATGACTCATGAAGAGCGGTTCCTCTAGTCAATATGTGAGGATATGCTGCATACCATACCCTTCTCTTGAAGGCACAATGCGCATGAACAGATTAAAGGGTCTGAGAAGTCATGCAGCAAAGAAACCTGTATCATTTTCTCCCCTAGATCAGGTTGGCAACCTTTTTCTGTATAGGGTCAGATAGTAAATATTTTAGGCTTGGTGGACCATACAGTCTGTCGCAACTGTTCACTGCTACTATTCTAGTGTGAAAGCAGCCACAGACAATATGCAGACAAAAATGTGTAAAAGTGTTCCAATAAAACTTTATTTAAAAATACAGCTGGTGAGCCATAATTTGCCAATCTTTGCCCATGAACTACACCAGCCTCAGCCTTCTTTCTCTATGCAAGACCTACTGACACATTTTTTTGCGGGAAACGAGTAAACTCGTCATATAGCTTTTCATGCCCGCTTACAAAGTGCTAACAGGTCAAATAATATACAGCAGGTAGGAGGTTAGGTCCAAATCCCAGTCCTGTCTGTAGTGATTCTGAATCCTTATGTGTGTGGCTTGAGCTCTATTACTGCTCAGGTACATAGATGGGAGACTTATACGAGTTTACTGAAAGAATATATGGAAAGCACTTGGCATACCACAAATGGCACATAAGCACTCAATAACTGTTCATGTTGTTGATGACTAGTTGTTGTTGTTGTTGCTATTATTATTATTATTACACAGCAGTGGAGTATTCTTTGAAACACCCAGAGGAAGCAATCCCCCCAAAAGGCCCCTTCAGGGCTTGCACTCTGTCAGGAGGTAAAGACCAGCTACTAACTATTGTAATATGCCACCAGAGCGATGCTGGCAAAGCCCTCTCATGGAGCTTCCAGACTCTCATCATTAATTTCCCATCAGAGTTCATCCTCCATGACCTCTCTGTCAAAGGAGTTTCTTTAGCTTCCTTTCAGCTCAGTTAATTATACCCAATACAGTGACCGGGCCACCAAATGAACTACGGCTCAACTCACAGCAGCCCTCCAGACTCAGAGCCATCCAGCTGGCCAGGCAACCTGGTGAAAACATCTACCCACCACTGCAGGTCCAGCCCAGACACCAAATTACTGGAGACCTCCGGAAGCTGAGAACTATGCTAAAAATGTGCACCTGTCTCCTATAATGAAAAACGGTTCCTCGGATGCCTGGAAAAGCCTCCTTTTTAATTATCTCATTACGGGGAAAGCCTGGTTTCCAAAGTAGACATTGTGTTTGCATCAGAATTTCTGACCTGACAAGTAAAGGGGACTTGCCATGGGACAGAGAAGGAGGGATGCCTGGGAATGTTTATAGAAGCCAGCAGGTACAGGAGATGGTGATGAGAAGCAGACATATGTGTGCCTGTCTGTGTGAGGGCATGCATGTGTATGTATATATACATGTGAGTGTGTATGTACATGCACACACACACATCTAGAAGCTAGGGCAGCAGGTAAGACCGTGGCTTTCATCTTGATTGGTCAAAGCTTAGATTGTGCCCTATCTTCTTGTCCATTGTACTTGCAGAAGTCTCCTGAAAGCCCCCACCTCCTACTCTCCCACCCCTCACATTGAAAGCCCTCCATCAGCGATTCTTGCAGGCACCTGGCTCTGGATCTGCCTATCCAGTCACCCTGAAGGACCCAGGCCCCCGCTTTGCTTTGCTGAGGCAGAACTTTGCTCCTGCGATGCAGTTTCTTTTGCCCTTCCCTCCTACTGCCCCCATGTGCACTCACCTCCATCACCCCTTCCAGAGGGAGCTCAAGCTCCCAAGTGCTGCCTCTCTCCCTGGACACCCATACACTTTCTCTAATTGGTCTTAACCTTTTTCTACTTAATAAAACTTTTTAATGGACAGAGCTTATGCTTACAAGGGCCCTTTGAGGACTCTAGGTCATCTTTATAGGAAAAATCCTTGCTCATAGCCATAAATGCTGAATTTGTCATGATATCAACACATTAGCCTTTGTGTTGAATGGCGTTTGTATTTGGCAAAGCACTGTCACATCAGACCTGGTGCTATCTATGCTGGAGGCCACCCAGGGAGTAAACCTCATGCCTAAACTTCCTGGATCCCCTCTCCTTGGCTGAGAAACTTCAGCAAGACCCTCAACCTCTCTGGGTTTCTGTTTTCTCCTTTATAAGAGGCAGATGGTCTCTATCCTGGCCTTAACTAGCTCAAGGAGAGGCTGGGAGAATGAAATGAGATGATCTATGTGGAAGAAAGCCCCTCGTCAACCTTCAGGCATCACAATCAGGCATTACAATAACAGCAATTTCCTGTAGCCTGCTCTGTACCAGGCTCTATGCTGGGAATCTCCTGAAGGCTGTGAGTTTCCCAGTGTGGTCACCACTTTACAGATAAGGAAGCTGGGACTTCGAGATTAGTAATGTGACCAAGGCCATAGTCCCAGTTCAATCTGACTGCAAAGTCTGCAACTTTCCACCCTGCCACATGGTGGGTATTTTGTTATTTATGATTCTAAGGTGGGAACCTATACCTCAAGGGGCAGCAACCCCACTCAATAAATCCTCCTTGATTAACTGTTTGAATGCATAAGATAAAAATAAATAATGCAAATACAATCGATGCAGCTCCCTGCCCTCTAGGAGTTTTTGGTGTGGTGCAAGCAGCGAGCAACCATTGCAGGAGACAGAGAATAGCCGAGTCTGACATAACAGGGCCATAAACGTGACAGCTTTTACAGAGTTTGCAATTTTTTCTTAGCAGTAGCCTCATCAGTGTTCATCTGCCAACACGGATGAAGGGCTGTCAGAGTGCCTGATTCACCTTGAAAAGTGTTTTGATATCCTTATTCAAATGATTGTTTTGCTTGATCGAAGACTGACCACATTTACCTTCCTGTGACCCAGTTTGAGAGAACAGGGCCCCCTGGGGACATGATATGATTGGCTGGGAGTTATAATTCTGAGCCTTCAAAAGCTTTCCCTGGTGCTCAAGTGGAGGGTGGGTGTGGGGAGATGAAGCAAACTGCGGGGGTGGACAGAAGGAAGCTACACAGCAAGGGGGCAGTGACTAGGCCTACGGGTGCTGGCAAGAAGCCTGGGCTCAAGCTGAGGGCTGGCAGGGCTCAACCTGGGTACCAAGTCTGCATGCTGGATGGGACCTGGGGCATCATCCTTCACTCCCCCAGATCTAAGCCAGAGAACACCAGCACCCCAAGATGCACCGTGAAAATAGTCCACCCTGGTACATTCATTTGGGAAAGAGAGGCATGTCCGTGCATTAAGGGTTCTGGAAAGGCCTGCATAAGGCGACTGACTTAATTTTGTTCTAACATAGTGCTTCCTAATGTATTGGATCATGGAACCCGCCTCATGTCCCATAGAGTTAATGTTACTTGGGATACAGTTTAGGAGATAATGCCCTTTCTTTTTACATACGCATATGAATACACTGGGACCCAAATGGGGGGCAGAGGGGTTGGTTGCCTAAGATCAGTTTGTGAAGAGCTGAGACCAATATCCAGGCCCAGCAGTTTTGGCAGCAGCCCAGTGATGGGCCACACAAGCACCCATAGGAGTAAAGCAGGCTGGCTATCAGAATAAAAGCCTCTGGGTGATCGAGCTCACATTATCTTACATTTTTAATATGCCATGGGTTTGGAGAAATATTTTTTAACTATAAGATTAAATAACTGCATAAGAGTGATATGCTCTTCATGACAACTGCCATTCAGCCTCAGGGTTGAGCACAAAAGGGAGTGGCAGGGATTGGGGCTAACAGGAGTGAGTTCTCTGGCTCCAGGGGCAGCCGCTTCTTGGCTGCCATGTGAGTATGCAGATCAAACGTTGGTTCCTTTGATTTCTCCAGAGAAGCAAGATAGACAGATTTGTATGGTGCAGCTCCTAAGAAAACAATTTTTTTTTCAGGCTGAATTTTGTCAGTGGGCCCCGTTTGTGCTAGATCCTTCTTCTTCCATCCCCATCCCCGCTGCACAGATGGCCTAACACTAGAACTCTCTGGATCTCAGGCGGGTAGGCGGGAGGTAGAGGTTTTCCTGGCCCAGCTTGCTTTGCTCTGAGGGATTCCCCACAGAGGCAAATTGGGACAACAGTGCTCTGCAAACAGCAGTTTTCAACATAAATATTGCCAGGTTTGCGCTAATGTGATATCAGCCCGGCCTGTAATCTGAACAAAATAGGCCATTGTCCTGTGATTATTTTTCCTCTGGACAAAAGCCTCTGTACACTTGGTTTCCCATTTTTTAACCTCTGTATTTATGGGCCATGTTAATTCAATTCAGCAGCCCCGCCTTCCATGCAGTTCCGAAGCAGCCAGTATTTGCATTTCATGATTTCAAAGCCTTTCTGGTCTGCTGGGCTTCCCTGAAAGGGGAGCTTTGTCCTCTTCACTCTGAGAAAGGAGGGGACAAAAAAACCACCCAAACCCTCTGACATAATAGAAAAACACACTCACAGCTACACACACTGCTGCTCCTATCCCAGAAACCAAGGCCCAGCCCCAGAATACCTGGAATGTTCCGGAATAGTCCCTCTTGGCCCCCACAGAAGCAGGCTGTGACCAGGGAGTAGGGCCTTCCCCTTCGCTGTAGCTGCTGACCCACGCACTAGCTGAAGGTTGTCTGAGCTACTGGCCCACCAGGCTGAGCCAGACAGTTTCTCATCTGACCAGCCTGAGTCCCTGCCGCTGTGTTCTCTAGAAGCTGAGAAGGCTAGCTTGAAGTCCATCCACCCTTTTTTCACAGTGCGCCAGCAATGGGCTAACGGCTTCATAAACTTTCCCTTATTTCAACTTTCCCACCTATGAGATGGGGTTTGTGACTGTCATTTCACAGATGGGGAAACTGAGGCTGAGAGAGGTAGGGTGATTTGCCTGAGGCCGCAAGGACTACTGGAAATGAAACTTAAGGACTCTCTTTTGAAAGGAAAGCTGGATTTTTCCATCTGTCCTCAGAAGACGGCTTTGATTTTGATTCTCATGAGTGAGACTGGGTTTCTATTTCTCTCTTTTAGTATACATTTCTAACTGAACAAATAACCCATGAATGTATTCTGATATAGTCTTTTAACAAAATGTTATAGAAAAGGCTTAAAGCTCCTGAGATGACCCCACTCAATCTCATCCCATCTGACACTCACACATCCCAAGTCTCCCCTCCTATCCCCAAAGGCCACCGTATGGTCAGTTTCCTTGAAACTGTCCACTGGTTTTCTAAGTATTTATATACTGTCTATTTTTATGACTACACATTTATCTAGTGTTCGTCACTTTTAATAAAATGGTCATCATATTGTACAACTTCCCACAATTTACTTTTTACACTCAATAAGTTCTTGGAGAATATAGAATGTAACAAATCTAGAACTTTCTCAGTCTTTTTAACATGTTCCATAGTCCAGCCACACCATGGTTTATTTAGCTGCCTATTTTCACTCGTACAGACCTCGCTGCAGGGATGGCCCACACTGCTTCTTGGGGCCCTTAGGCAACTATTTTGTCAGAGCGGGTGTGAGCAATGGGATTGCAGCAGGCCACAGGCACCACCTGTTCCCAGCATCCTCCTGCCTCTTCTAGGAGACAGAACCCAGGTTTCTTAGTTTGGGCTCCCTGAAACTCTCTGGTGCAGAATGCTGCAGGCAGAAGGCTCACTGGGGAGTGCTCTAGGACGGGCCAGCTGTAGGGAAGTGAGGAAGGCACAGCCGGGCCCTTTCATCCAGGCCCTAGCTGATCCCTACAGGGACCTCTGGAGCTGGAATGACCCTTCAGAGTTGTCCCACATTGAGGCAAGGGAGACGGGACTTTGTATGCCTGCATAAGCCAATTATTGGCAAAAATGACCTTCTTCTGGAATTGGGTGTAATCTTGAATGAGCTGGTTCCCTGTGCCTCTCTCGGGGCAATAGCCAAGGAGAGACACAACTGTCTACCGTTATCTACCGATACTCCCAGCTAGGGGCAGGGATGTCAGCCCTGAAGAGAGGACCTGGGCGATGCAGCCCAGCATCCACTGCACCCACTTCCAGAATAGCAACCCTATTTTCCAGGCTCCTGCCAGGCTATGTACACATGATGAAGCTCTGACCAACAGGACCCCGCAGAAACGTGAGCAAATTCTAGGTTCAGCCATTAAGGGGTTACTTCAGATTTTTGCAAGAAAGAAAAGTTAACTTGAGTGCTATCTGGATCAATTTTATTTGGGGTTTCTCTGAAACACAGTTGAAAATATATACTGACTAATGTGCCAGGTTACTGGGTACATACTTTTAAATACATTTAATAGCTATAGTATAGTACCACCAGGCCTTACCCCCTTCACCCACTCCTGTGCCAATTTATACCCCTCCTGCAGAGGTGAGCATTCCTGTTCCATGAAAACAACTTTGTCCTGAGCCATCTGCACCCTCTAACCTGGGCCCATTTCTGACTTATGTGCGAGGATTCTAACAACAGTTAAGGATTCTGTTGGATGCATGGAACAAAGCAAGCTTCACGTAGTAGGAAATAGGCCCGGATAGACCCCACTGAGCCACATTAGTTCCTGGTTTCAGCTAGCTCGGACCTCAAAAAAAAAAAAAAAAAAAAGAGAAGAAAACAAAGCTGGGAAAATCAGGCCCAAAAAACCAGCATGGGCCTGAGCCAGAACTCTAAATTCTGAAAGCTTGGCTCCAACCCAGCTTGGCTGCTTTCTAGGGAGCTCTGGGAAGGTTCCCATAGGTCCTCTGTGTTCTCATCTGGAAAATGGGACCCACTGGCCTGCGACACAAAGGGTGGGCTCTTCATCCAGACCTGGAAAGCCTCCAGTTAATAATCATGGTGCTTCTGTGAGCTGCACAACTGAGCTGCTGGGAGATCCCACATGAGTGGGTGAGCAGCAGCAGGCTTGGCTGGCTCTGCTGAGTAAAATGATGGTTTTATCATTGAAACTGCAGGCAGAGTTTCATCCTTCCAGCAGGCACCACCAAGTTTATTAACAGCACTGCCTAAATCAACCAGAAAACAAGGGCACTGGAGAAGCAGCTTTGAAAGAGGAAGGCAGCAACACTTTCTGAGGGCCTACTATGAGCCAGGTGCTTACAGATATCATCCTATTTAATCTTCCTGACAACGTATGAGACTTAAGTCTGAGTACAGATGAATAAATTGGGACCCTAAGTGATTAATGAATGTGCTTGGGCTGCCAGAGGGAAGCTTCAAACCAGCCCTATGTAGCTCCAGGCTCAATACTAATAGTAATATTACTACTAGTAATATTAATGTCTCGCATTTACATATCTATATTTAGGTGTTGTTCTAAGCCCTTTACATATATATCAACTATTGAAGTCTCAGGACAACTCTTTAAGGTAAATACTCTAGTTATTCCCACTTTACAGATGAGGGAACTGAGGCACAAAGTGGTTCAATAATGGGCCAAAGTCACACAGCAGGTAAAAGTTGGAGCTGGGATTTGAACCAGCATCCTGGCTTTGGAATCCATGTGCTTATTCACTATGCCATCCGGCCCCACTGTCCAGTATTCCTCTGTACACCCTCAGCTTGCTAGAGAATATTGGAGCTGAAAGGTATTGGAGAGAACAGCCTTATTTCCCCATTCTACAGATGGACAAACTGGGACTCAGAGATGAAAAGAGTCTTTCCCGATAACTCACAGACGAAAGCAAGAATGCCAGGAGCATAACCAAGATCTAGGAAGTGGAGAGAAATTCATAATTAAGTTTAAAAAGCAAAGCCCTCTTCACCCCTTGACCTCCATTTTTTTTATTTCAACAATCTGGACTGCTCGGAAGTCTGGTGGGTCTAACTGTGGTGTTCGGAGAAGGCCTCAGCAGGACGGAAGATGTGAGGGCAGCATCTGGGAGAAGAGGAGCCAAGGGAAGCTAGCAGTGGCAGAGAAGGCTCCAGGGGCTCTGAAAGCCAGGTGGGTGCCGGGGTAGCCCAAGCCAGGCACAGCAGAGCTGCAATCCTACCAGATTCATTTATTGGGATAAGCAGTGCCCTCTTCATGCTTACTCTTTGTTAGTTGAAAATCAAAGGTGAATACCTAAGCAGGAGGCAGATGGTGATATCGTAGAGCAGCAGTTAGAATCGAGTCCTGGGTCAGCTCTCTCATTTGCTCTCAGTGTGACTATGGACAGCTGCTGGCCTCTCTACCCCTCAGGTCCCACACTGGCAAAACATGATGGTAGGAGAGCCTTGTCCACCAGGGAGAATGAAGTCCATAGGTGGTCCTAAAGTAAATAACATGTGCCTGGCACAGAGGAAACACTTAAGAAATGGTAATTGCTCTTGCTGATTATTAATGCTGCTACTTGGTGGGCATTGGCCACAAGCCAGGCACTGGCTAAGGGCATTATAAATGTTTTCTCATCTCAGCCACCTGCTGCAGTGGGTATTACTATCCCCACTTCACAGATGAGTACATGGAGACTTGGAACGGTTAAGTGACTTACACAGGGAAGCAACTGGCTCTTTGGTGTGAGTGCTTTATATGGAGCCCTATCTCCCCCTTAGTGCAATGTTCAAAAGATCACTGATAATATGAGGATGTGGCCATGGGTGCTAGGAAAGTGACCCAGAAAAGGGAGATGAGGGAGAGACAGAGAAAGCAAACTTCAATGCGAGCGCAAATGACGTTCATTAAAATAAGACTTTGGGATGGCTGATTTTCACTAGGTCAATGAGAGGCACCGACTGACAAGAGAAGAGAGAAGGGAGAAACTGGGCAGTCATTCCTCAGCTCCCTCCCTGCCACGCTGTCTGGTTCCTCTCCCTAAGGCCCACGCTGCTGTGGGGCAGGCCTTCAGCCAAGGCTGCTGCTCTCTCCCCTTGACTCAGGTCTACCAGTTGGAATAGCTCCTGCTTTCACTAGCTCCTCTTGGCTCCTTACCCTGCCCATGCCTTTGCAAATGGTCCCCCATTAAGCCCTCTCCAATTGCTCCAGAACTGTAAAGCAATACATTTCAATTGTTGTTTTTTTTAAAGATTTTATTAGGGAATTGGGGGAGGGGAACAGCGCTACAGAGTCGGGGAAGGGGAACAGACAAGTCGCTGTCCTTTTGTTCTTCAGTCTAGTTGTGGAGGACGCTGCTTCACTGGCCCATCACCATCACCACGCTCCTCTTGGGTGAGCCAGTCACTCGCCGGGCATTGGACAGCCTCTCACAGCAGCACATGAAAGCGCATGTCAGCTGCCTGCCAGCCCCACTGCAGCCCACGCTGCTGCCAGAGACCTACGGCAGCCCAGCTTGAGGGCGAGCTGCAGTTCACCATCCTAGCCACAGAAAGCACAGCGTCACTAGCCCTCATATGTGGGACCTGAACTGGGGCCCCGCTGCTCAGAGCCGGTGTCCCAAGCCAGCTCCTAACCAAAGCACCACTGGGCCAGCCCACATTTCAATTGTTTTAAGTCACCCAGTTAGTGGCATTTTGTTATAGCAGCACTAGGAAACCAATATGCAGCCCTAGGCTTTTTCTTTTCTTTTCTATTTTCACAGAAACAGAGACTTAAAGGAGTTAACTAACTTGTCCAAGATCACACAGGAAGTGAGTAGTGAAGCTGGCAATGGAATTCGAGTGTTGTTGACTCCAGAGCCTCCAGGCTTGACCACGAAGCCTGTACAGCCCATCCATAGTAGAGACTCAGCACATGCTAATTTCCCTCCATTCAACTTTCTCCTCAGGGCTCCTCTGCCCTCCCTACTTTGTTTCATGACCCACCTCCCCTCCGAAGGCTTCCCTGCTGACTCCTGCCCACGTGGCCTCTCCCTTCTCTGAGTTCCCACTTCCACAGACAGTGCCTGGCCACATGGTACCCTTCTGTATGCCCTCCTCCCTGGCCCTTCTTCAGTTTGGGGTGAGCCTTGCTCCATCATAAGATAGAAAGTTCTTTTGGGCCGGAACCAGGTCAGGTCTTCTGCTGCTCTGCCCAAAGCAAGGGCAGGGAGTCCAGGCAGGGAGCTCATGCAGTACTTGCCCATCTGCCCCATTCAGTGAGTGACAGGATACTGACCCTGGGAGCAGGAGGCCATTCTGATTCGCCTGCAGATCTGTGAGACTCACAGATCTTCATGAAAATTGAGATATTTCCTGGATGTTTTTGGCAACATTGGATATCAGGTCTCTTATTTTGGCTTACTCTAAATTCTGTGCCATTTCTTCAGGAAAATCTGTGTCCATCTATACTGAGATGAAACAAGCTTTTTCACTATCAATGGAAATGTAAATTGGTACAAACTTCCTGGAAATCAAGTCAGCCCTGAACATTACAGTGGTTTTCTGTTTTAAGTTCATAGTTTTTACCCACTTTTAGAAACCTTCGCTAAGGAAATAATCAAAAATCCCTACTGAGATTTATGTTCCAGACTCTTACTAAAATACCATTATTTTGAAAGTCTTAAAACAGCCTACATGTCTGACAATAGGTGATGGATTAGATAAATTATGGTATACCATAGAATATTATGCCTTGATTAGATAAATTATGTTTCTTCTAAAAAATTAAGTATTACATATAGCATATTAAAAATGTTAATACTGAAGAAAATGTAACATTGTGGGAGAATGTGGAGGCTATATTGTTAAGTGAAAAAAGTCAAGCTACAAAATTATACATATAATATGATCCCAATTTGGATTGTGGAAAGAAAGGGCGGGAGGGAAAAAGGGAGGAAGAAAGACCGGGGATAAGAAGGGTGAGAGCAAGATTCTCAGATTTACAGGAGATACATTAAAAATATCCTTTTCTTTTGAGTAGCAAGACTAGGAGTAAATTTCTTTTCTTCTTTGTAACTTTCCATATATGCTAAGCTCTCTACAGTGATGACTGATACAGATTTAAAACTTAAGGGAAATGAGGGGAGGGCCCTCTCTATGCAGTGAAATGTCCTGGGGTTCCTCCCTTTCCTGTCTCTGCCCCAACTGATGGGCTTCGCTGGATCCGCCCACTGCTCATTCAGAGCCTTCATGTGTGGTTCATTCCTGAGCCACGTGGAGCTGTAGAGTAAGCAAGTGTCAGCGCATTCAAGAATCAAAGAGTGGGCACAGTGAATGGACAATTTTCCGGTGCATCTCTCTGTACCGCACGAGCAATTTATTATCCGGGACTATTTCCAAGAAAAGCTCATCTGCTCCGAGCAGCAGCTGTCTCTGGCACCTGCACATCTCATACCTTGTTCCCAGACTTTCCAAAACAAAAGCTAGGAGGAACTACGGGCAAGCCATTCACCCTCGAACTGGAAATAATTACTCCCAAGTGGGCCGCCGCCAGCCACATCTCAGGGGCTAGGCATGATAGGGGCATTTGGTGGAGGAAACAAGAAATTGTGGACAGGTGCAAATGGATTTTCCACAGTGAGGTCACAGGAGGAGAAATCCCACCAATACAGACAAAATGAAATGTCTAACCCATTACTTTGGCCCATCACCCAGCACAGCGACAAGGCTTTTTATAAATGCTGCCTGTCTTCCCATCTGCATGTTGCCATAAAAATTTAAATAAAATACCAGACACACACAGCACCAATATTATCATCATCATCTCTCTTGCATGGAAACAAGGAATTCAACTAAATGAACTCTCAACTGTGAACTGCATTTTAATGAAGCTCACATTCGTGTGTATTTCTGGAGCCCTGTGTCTCTCCAGAAAACATCATACATTATAGGGACCAGTTAGTGATCTCCCATCTAGAGCTTTCACTATTGAATTTCCTCTCTACTGATTACCTCCTGGGTGTATCCCTTAGAGCAAAGACCATTTCTAATTCTAGGATATTAGAAAGAGTAGAGGAGTCAGACAGCTAGGTTTGAATTGCAGCTCCACGGCTAGTGAGCTAAACCTCAGTTTCCCTAACTGTAAAATATTTACATCACAAGGTGGTTTTGAAGATGAAGTAAGATGCTAAGTATAAACTGTGGCTGGCTTATGCTGGATCCTCAAATTAAAGTGTTTTATACTATATTATCTTCCATTCTTAGAGTTCACCTATAAACTTGGTTCAGTCACTTTCTTAAAAGCTCTAATCAGGGGACTTTCTCTCAAGTTCCCCTTTCTACAGCTTTCCAACACACAAAAGCCCAGAGTTTCTTCATTCGTCTTTTCGTTATGAACCTCAAATTCTAGAAGCTTTTTTTTTTGAGCTGGTTAATTAAATTTGATTTATTTAATAACAAAACAATTAAAATCTTTTGGAAAGATAATAGTTATTTAATAGAAAAAAGATGACTTATTAAAAAAAATAAGATCTATGATTGTATTCTACTGATAGTTACAAATTTGAAATAGAAATATTGACTTACTTATGGCTACCATAGCAGGGCAGTCCTCCTTCGAAAACGGGGCTCCCTTTTCTTTGGGAAATCAGGAGCACTCTTAAATCTTCCCGTTCATTACTGACACAACTGCAGGAGAAAACTCACTACCAGTGTCCTCTTACCCCAAAGAAAGTGGGAGATGCCATCCACAGAAAGGACTCTCCTGTGTGGAGATTAAGAAACAGGAACCTCGCCCCACCTCTGCCCGCTACCCACACGCCATATCCCTCCCCACCATCGCCTTGCACCCCGTGTGGAGACCGCAGGCGCCGCCAGGATCTCTTATTCTGGGGGATACCAGCTGCCATGTGAACAGTTCTACAGAGAGGCCCACGTGATGAGGAGGTCAAGTGTCTCGCAAAGAGTCAGTGAGGAGCCGAGGCTTGTCAACAGGGTCCCATGGCTGTAGGACTCATGGCAACTTGCTTTTCAAAAACTGCAACGGAGAGCCTCTAGCAAGGATTGGCGCTACACTCTGGTATAATCATGTACAAGCAGTCACAGACATCCCATCACCTTTATAGCATCCATTGGTGAGAAGCAAGTCACAGGTGCTGCTCACACTCAAGGGGAGGGGATTCAACAAAAGCGTGAATACCAGGATCAAGAGGGCCTGCTCACCATACCTCCGACCTACTCACCTGTCCAACCATTTTGGGAAACGTGGTGTGGTAAGTGACTCAGGACTAGGACAGCCTCAGGTCGGCCACACCAGGCGGGGCAAGGCAGGGCAAAAGTACAGAGGTGCAGCAGAAGCCATGGCAAATCCTCTGTAGACCCTGAAACCTTTGTTTTTGAAGGAATATCTGATTTTTGAGAAAGAGCAAAAAGGCTTCCAGGTAGAATTTCCTCAGGTGACTGCTATGAAGGGGACAAGCTTTACAGGTGTGTGTAAATTCAGGAAGCCATTGGTAGGGACACAGAGGAAGAACTTAAGAATAGGAGGACATAGGAAGGTTGCCAAGGTTACCGTCTGTACATGAAAGAGAAACAGAAAGGAGAGGAAAAGGTTTAGAAACACCTAGGCCTCTGGCAGTGGGATGCAAGAAGTATGGACCAAGTACAGTACTCCGGTGAGGGAGCTGAACTAGACACAGAAACTCTGTAGATAGGCAAAGAGGGCCGATCGGTACATTTAGCATTTCCTTCCTGACCAAGAAGGGGAAGTCAGGAAGGCCTTCAGCCTAGATGTCTTTAAAAGGCAATCGAGGACCAGGCCATGCCAGCCTGCCTGTCACCAGGTCTGGGGCAGTACAGTGTAGTAATAGGGGACTCAGAGATGTCTATAGAGACATGTATGTAGAGTAGATGTGATTTTACTGAATGTTTGAACACTGTCTTACAGAATAAATCCTACTTAAGGATGGGTCTGGCTAAGGCAAGAAACCACACTTAAAAAAGTGTTAGAATCAAACGAAGTTATATATGCAGTAGACATTTCAAACTCAGTGTCTCACAATATCCTGGGCCATAAAACAAGTCCCAATAATTTTAAAATGATTGAAATCAAACAGAGGGTGTTCTCTGAGTACAATGGAGTTAGATTAAAAATCATAACAAGGGCTGGCCAAGTGGCTCAGTTGGTTAAGGGCAAGAGCTCTGAGCAACAGAGTTGCTGGTTTGATTCCCACATAGGCTGGTGAGCTGTCAAAAGGTGGCAGGATGGCTCAGTCGTTAGAACATGCACTCTTAACAATAAGGTTTCCAGTTGGACTCCCACATGGGATGGTGAGTTATGCCCACCTGCAACTAAGATTGAACACAGCACCTTCAGCTGAGCTGCCCTGAGCTACTGATGGGCAGCCGGATGGTGACTGGACTTGGAGCTGAGCTAGCTGCGCCCTCCGCAACTAAGATTGAAGGACAACAACTTGGCTGCTCCCCTTCCCTAATTCCCCAACACTGTTCCCCTTTCCTAATTCCCCAATTTAAAAAAATCAATAACAATAAAAAAAAAAAAAAAGAAAGAAAGAGGGGCCGGTCGAGTGGCGTGGTGGTTAAACGCTGGCTTGGGACGCCAGTGGCCCCGGTTCGGATCCCACATATGAGGGCCAGTGACACAGCCCTCGAAAGGAAGGAAGGAAGGAGGGAGGGAGGGAGAGAGGACGGACAGAAAGAACGAAAGAAAGAAAGAAAGAAAGAAAGAAAGAAAGAGAGTGAGAGAGGGAGGGAGGGAGGGCGGGAGGGAGGGAGGGAGGGAGGGAGGGAGGGAGGGAGGGAGGACGGAAGGAAGGAAGGAAGGAAGGAAGGAAGGAAGGACGGAGGAGGGAGGGACGGAGGGAGGGAGGGCGGGAGGGAGGCAGGTAGGGGAAGCTCATTTAAATTGGAGTTGGGAGAGCCTGTAGGGGGAGCTCTCGCTCATCATCATCAATTACCCCAAACAGGAAGAGTGCCACTTTTCATCTCCAATAGGAGGATGTTTTCCTTCTCTCCTGTTCCAGCAGGAGGAGGATTTTCCTCTCATCCACAACCCTTAGCCAATGAAAGACTGTTATAACTCAGCCAATGAAAAGCCACTATACTTCTAACTCCCAGTTTCCTCCAGTGGACTCTTTGTTTACAACAGCCTTCTGAATGTTTCCTTTCCTTTATAAAAGAATGTTTACCTCCTTTGTTCTCTGGACTTGCACATGATTGTCATTTAGACCGCCTGTCCAGAATTGCAATTCTTTCTTGGTCCCAAATAAACCCATTTTGCTGGAGAAATATTGCCTATCTATTTAAGGTCAACACCTATAAAATAGTTTCATTCAACTTAGTCCATCAAAATCAATACTATTCCAAACCAATCCAAAGACATATAGGAGCCCCCATCAAAACAGGACTATTTCAGGTTAGCTCATGAAAAAGCCCAATTCCAGGCTTCTCCATAAAAATACTACTATTATCAGCTTAGTCCCCAAAACTAATATAACTTTAGTTCCATTAATGACTGAACAGGGTTTCTGAGAGTTGACCAAGAAAGTTACCTCCAAATTAAATATTCCCTGGAAAGTGCATTCTGAGCTTGACACAAGAGGCCTAAAAGCCAACTGCAGGAATGCAGCACATGTCTAAGCAGGATCTGCCAGCAGTGCCTAACTTTCTTGCGCCAGTTTGCTTCTGATTACAGCAGCAAATTTGGAGAAAACATGCTAACAGTGTACATCTCTCGACAGATGAAAACAGACAAAACCTGGCAACTTGGCTGATTTAAACTCCATATGAACCAAATCTCCCAGGCGATTGCTATCTAAACAAGAAATATTATGGATGGAAGAAAAATAGATAGTATGACTCCAACTTCTCCATGCTACAGGTGAAAAAACTGAGGCCCAGCGAGGGAAGGGTCTTGCTTAAGGTCACCCAAGTGAGAATGCCAGACCCTCTCTCAGAGGAGTGCTGCCTCTTTGCCTCATTCTGCTCCAACCAGTGGGATATTTCCCTATATCCATCTTCCTGTGGACTCCCTCAACTCTATAGCTTATTAACCAGAAAGTTCTGCAGCCAAAATGCAAAGCCAATAACCCCCAAGAGTGGGGCCTTAAATATTTTTTTCCAGACCCCCATCCCCTCACAATAGCAACAGAGCTTAGCTCAGTGAGGACGTTTCTTTTAAAACAGGAATAGGATTTTTTTTTTTTTTTTAACAAACAATCCCATTAGAGTGTAGCCTGCAGTCAGCTTGTGATGGAAACGGGTGCTCTGGGCTGCTTTGGCCCAGCACTAATCAGGTTCTATGTTTGATCCTGAGGGACCCGGATTACTACAGTATGAAATAAAGAAATGCCTCCATTATCCCTTAAATCTTTTTGCTAGATTCAGGGGGTATTCACACATTTCTTGCCTGTTGGCTTCTTTTCTCCAGGTTAATCCACATCGGTTCAGCTTTCTCTTTGGATGCAGCATAACAGCAGCCACTCAGCTCCCTCACAAGGAGTTGGGGATACTCACCTGCGGGGTCCCAGGGGCACCCTGATGGTCCCCTGAATTCAGCATGGCTGGAAGACCTCTCCTCACCGTTGTAGTCTCAACAACATCCCCTCCCCATGCTCTGTCCTCCTTACAGTTCCCCAAATACTCCTTGCTCCCAGAACTATAGAGATTAGAGAGAGAGAGAGATCTGCCTGTTGGCTTATCTGTCTTTCTTGTAAGTATGTATACGACTGTATGCATGGATACTGTTCTCCTGTCTCCCTAATCACATGGCTCCCTCAAACCTAATTAACTCCCATTTGTCCTTCCAGTCTCAGCTCTTTCCAGGAGTCTTATGCATCATTCCCTCCCTAGGGAACTAAGCAACCCTCATACAGCTCCTGAGGACCCCCTTTTTCCCATGTGGCATTTACACACATCACAGTAATTGTCCATTTCTGGGGACACTAATTTAGAGAAAGCAAAGAAGTTAATGGTTTCTGCCCACTCCATCTGCTGGGCAGCACTGCCTGAATTGTTGTGGAGAAGGATGCTAAAACAATCAACGAACCATGTCTGCCATGGGCATGGGATTCGAGAGTGGAGGTCAGTGTGCCAGCTTAGCAATAGATTGTGAGCTGCCTAAAGGGAGGGGCAGGGCCATATTCAGCTCCGGAGCTTTACATAGCACAGTGCCTGAATCCAAGTAGGGGCTCAGTAAGTACCTGTGAGTGGATGAATGAAGACTACACTATCTACTACTTTTTGAGGATCTGTGAAATACTAAGTGCCATGCTAAGTGTTTTATATATGTTACTTAATCTTCAAAAACTTCCTATGATGTCATAGGTATTTTTAGTCCTATATAAAAGATCACAAATCAAGACCTGGAGAAAGTTCAGTAGGTAGCTCAGGATCACAAAGTAATGCACCCAGGACTGGACCCAGCTCTGTCTAATCCCATAGCTATTGCTCTTTCAACTCAGCGACACTTAGGAGGAAGGAAGTATTCTTAGAATACCATACTCAGGGACCCAGCCTAGGATGTGGAAAATTTTGGCTTCTATTAGAGCTCTTCTGGAAACAAAGTTGATATAAGGAATATTTCTCCTGGCCTTAGGGTCTTCATGAAACCAAGCCACACACATGTCAAGACTCCAATTAAGACCCCCCAGGCATGGAAGAGCCGACACAGGGAGGTAGGGTGGGCTTGTAAAGGCTGGTGAAGGCTCAGGATGCTGCCTGGCTTCTCATCTAGCCTGTGCTGTTCACAGGTAATGTGATCTTCAAATCCCTCCCCCATTCCAGATGTTAGGTTCTCATCTAAATAATAATAGGGCTGGTCATGCAAGTGTCCATGTTTCTTCTATCTCAGGCAATTTATATGGGACTTGAAGGGAAAATACAAAACATATACAAAATATACAAAGAGGAATTCTTGCCAGATCCACTCACTGAAGACAAATTATTTCCAAAACCAAAGCAAGCATAGCACAGTTTACAGTTTTGGGGTCAGACACATTGAGTCTGAATCCAACTGTGGGCCATGGGTGAGTTACTTTATGTCTCTGAATCTCAGCTTCCTGACCTATGGGATGGGGATAATTAGGCCAGTGGTTTTCAAATGTGGTTTTGGAACTAGCAGTGTCAGCAGCACCTGTAAGCTTATGAGCAATTGTTAGGCCCTGCCCAGACCTATTGAATCAGGACTCAGGGGACAGGGCCTAGCACTCTGCTTTTCGAGGCCCTCCAGGTAACTTTGAGGCACATGAAAGACTGAGAAGCACCGAATTAAGCCAGTGATTTTCAAACGTTTTCACCACAATCCACAGTAAGAAATTTATTTTCATAATAACCTAGTACTAAACCATTTAATCATAACCTAGTATACACATTACATTCATAACTGAGATGCAAGTTTCATGGAACATTCTTCCCCTTGCTACCTGCAGTGCTCTCTGATATTTGCTGTTCCCTTCCGTATCATGTCATCCTATTTCATTTTTTAAATGCTGGTTCTAATTCTTTAAATTAACTTCATGACCTATTAATGGATCTCAAGCTATGATCTGAAAAGAAAACAATGATCTAAGCAGTCTCTTCTGAGTTGGGCTGATTGGAGGAGATCTCTGTAAAGTAGCTAGCACACTGGTTTTTTTGCATTGTGGGCTCTCAATTAATGGTGGCTTTCATTACTACCATCATCACCATCATCATCATCACCATCACCATCATCATCACCATCATCATCATCATCAACAACAAATTATGCAGCAGGTGGAAATTTATTAAATATTTCAAGTGAAATAAAGCTTATGTTCATATTTAAAACCACATAAAATGCACAAGTCCCAAACCTCTGCCTTCATATATGCTGATGCATAAATCCAAGTTCATCCTTTCCTAGGAAACCCCTCTGAAAGTTACAATTACTCTGATTCTTGGCAATAAAATAATCATAGTGCTAGAAAATCCCCATGGAGGAGTGTTGGCAATGGACCAGTGAGGGGGCAGGTGGGGTTGGAGATGATCATTCTGTGGGGGCTGAGAAGGGGACCTCTGTGGTGCACTGGGCTCTGATGGGTAAATTTCAACTTTCCTGTGGCATTTACTCAGCGTAGTAGTTGCCAACAAAACTGATCTCTGCTAAGGGGACCAGATGGCCACAAAGGAGGCAAATGGGAAGGTGCTGGTTACAAATTACAATCGCAGCACCTGAACTCTGCAGACGGAAGCAGCTGCAGTGCTAATCGGCCTGTACTAGAAAATCAGACCTGAATTTAACCCTAAGGACCTGAAGTTATGTATCCTACCTGACGTATGCAGTGAGCCTCAGCCTCCCTCTGATGCACGTGGAAGGAAATGAGGAGTAGGAAGGACCCTGCTCATCAAGCAAGGGGCATCTTTCCGCCAGGGCTTCGAGGCAAGGTATTCACCAATCTAGTAAATTCATCTTTTATCCCCTCCCCCCGTGCCCTGCCCAAGAAATTATTAAATGATGATTCTAATGACTATTATTTGGGGATCGCCCATTATGTGCCAGGCAGGCAACATGCTGAGCCTTATTTGTTAGGAAAAGTAGCACTGTAAATGAAATTTTTCAGGAAAGAAAAGAGGCTCAGAGACGCTAAGTTGTTAAGGATCACAGAGCTGGTAAACGGGAACTGGGTTTGGCTCAGGCCTCTGGTTTCAAAGTCAGCACCTACTTTCTCAGACTCTTCCGCTGAACCTGGCCCCTGAATCACCAGAAGAGGGAGGGAAAAGAAAAGAAACTAGTTTGGTTGTATACTGACAGTGTGCAATAATACAACATGCGAGGGGCTTTACAGAAATTCTCTAAATCACAATATTCCTTTCAGATCCAGGGCATAATCCCATTTTCCAGATGAGAAAACTAAAGAAAGTTTTAGTCTCTTGCTCAGGATCATGCAATTTAAAAGTGGAACAGCCAGACTTTCACCCTATTCCCTGCGTCTAAACGTCTTGCTTTCTGTACTAACACCATGCTCATTAAAATCTTGGAAGGGCATCTCCTCCTCGGCCCCAGTCCCCCTTGTAGGTCACTGCAGTATTAATCGCCCTAAAGCACAGCTCAGGCTGTGGTGCTCTCTTGCTCACAAACGTTCTGTGACTCCCAAGTGCCTCGAGAATAAAGCCTAAGTCCCTTAGCATCATCACTTCAGGATATCCTCGGTCTGGATCCAACTGGTCTTTTCAGTGTTTACACCCGATGCCGCTTTTCAAGCACAAGTAGATGCTCCCCACGTCTCCTGATCCAGCCCACCTTCCGTACACTACCAAAGCATTTTTTCTGCAACACTGCCTGATTACACCACTCCTTTGCTTAAACACAGCTCTGTGGAGACGTCTGTTGTATTTGCTGCTATGATGTGCCCTTTTATTGATAACAGAGGTAACTGTCCTCCATTCAGCCTACTTTGGGTAGGCTGTGACCAGGCCTGGCCAATTAGCACCGCACCCCCCAGGCCACAGTGATTAGTTCAGATACAGGCAAGTCAGGGGAGCCCAGCCAATCCGAGGTTCAGAGCTAAACCCAGGACTGGGGTTCTGGCAAAAGCATTCTCTGCTCTAGTGCAGAGCTGTCACTTTGCCACACAGATTGCATATGAGAAGTCATCTCACAGAGAAGACAGATGCAAAAAGACAAACTATTTTTGTTTTGTTTTGTTTGTTTGTTTGTTTGTTTTAGCTGAGCCATCCTGCCACCTGTTGGCAGCTCAGCTTGGGCTTGGAATCAAACAGGCAACCCTGATGATCAGAGTTCGCACTCTTGAGTGAGCTCTTAACCAACTGAGCCACTTGGCCAGTCCCCCAAAAGACAAACTCTTAATGACATTGTTTATCACCCCTGGTTCTAGCCCAGCTTGAAACTCCTTAACCTCCAGACAATTCAGTGATATAAACCAATACATTTACTTTATGCTTACGCTAGCCTGGGTTGAATTTCTCGCAACTTCCAGCAGTCTCCTTACAACTGGAAGCTCTAACTGATGTAGCTCTTCCCTGCCCTTAGGATTCAGTCTCCTGAGGGACCTCAAAGACCTGAGCAATTGAACCACACCTACCTTCCAGGCTCCTCGCCTATCACCTCCCCTCTGCCACCTCAAGCACCACATGTCATTCCCTGTGCTCACACACTCACGCCTCCCTGCCCTTGCTCAAGCTGCTCTCTGCCTGAAGAACTCACCCCAGTCACAAAGCTAATGGATGCTAAATCAGAATTTGAATCTGCACTCACTTGTTTCAGCATTTGCATGCCTAACTACTGTGGAAGACTGCCTCTCAGAGGCGGGAGGTGTGACTGGAAAGTGGGATGACAACCAAGGAGCAGGGTGCACCAGGAGAAGACTCCGGGCTATTCGTTTAGTGTATACAGCACTGGTTAAACGGAGCAGGAGTCAGATTTCGTGGGTTCAAATCCTGCCTCCACCTCTTACTAGCTGCAAGACTTGAACATTTCAAGCTCTCTGTGACTTGGTTTCCTGATCTATCAATCAATAGTGATAATAGATTCTACCTTGAAGGGTCATTGGAAGGACTGAGTAAGTTAACAAAGATAAAGCACTGAGAACAGTGCTTGCTGCATAGTAGGTACAATCTAAGTCTTGTTTGCAGAAGGCGTGGAACCATAGAATGTTGCAGGGGCACGTGCCGGACGAGGTTTCATCTTATTTCACACAAATGTGTGGCTTAGATACAGGAAGGCTTTGGTGAATTCTGTACACAAGTGGAGGGTCCCCTCACCTAATGCTTCCTCTCCATTCAGACCAGACATCCATGGGAAAGGGCACTAGAAGCAGCCCCAGCTGGGTGGTCACCCTTGCAATTCCCTTGCCTCCCACGCCCACATCCTCCACCCCCTATCCCCCAAGCACTGCCTGTTCCAAGCTGCAACATGGCTGTCAGTGAGCTGACCACATGTTTCAGGAGCAGGGCACAAACCACTCCTCGGATGGCAGCTATGAGCACCAGGCCCTGAAGCCACTTTACAGCCTCCTCTGCCCATGAGGCTGCCACCTCCAGATGCTCTCATCTGGCTGGGCTTGCTGACTGGGCGCGAGCCAGATGCTTAGCACACAAGTGCGAAGTTGGCCACTAAACCACCAGTGAGATGATGGACCTCACTGAGGTTTGGGGGCCCGAAAACAAGCAGAGAGTGGGTGAGTGGGCCCAGAAGGAAGGACCCCCTGCCTCCTTTCCTTCTCCAGTTCCTTGTGCACCCACAGACCATTCCACGTCCCCACAACCCACTCCTGTGTTTCATTCTCTACAATTATTTCTTGGGGATAAAACGTGAGTTTGAAACTTGTTTGTAAGACCATTCTGGGCAGGGGCTTCATTCATCACACACATCCCTGGTCTCCCCGCTGCCCAGGATATTTCTGCCCTGAAACCTGTTATAAAACCAGTCTGCTTTCCTTGTTTTGCCTGCTACACCCCGGGCCAGCATCTCAGGCGGGGATGACCTTTCTTCCTGCTTCCCCTCCCTCCCACTGCCACCCCCACCCATTTCATCGTTCCAGTGGCAGCCCAAGTGACCTTTTACAAATGCAAATCAGAGGGTGTCATTCCCTGCTTAAATCTCTCCAACAGCCTCCCATCCTAATTAAAATGAAACCTCAACTCCTTAGCACAACCGACTGGCCCGCCATGAGCCGGCTCAGCCCACCTCCTCGCTCCCTCTTCCCAGCTCTCTTCCTCCTACTCGCCAAGCCAGTCCTGCCTCACGGCATCTATGCCTGCTCTTCCCTCGGCCTGGCATGCCCGCCCGTAGGTCATTACACGACCGGCTCCTTCTTGCTTCCAGGTCACCTTTCTAGAGACACAGTTTCCTGACCACCCAATTTGAATCAGCCTACCCACTCCACCCTGCTTCATCACATCATTTGATTTGCGTTTCTTCGTGGCATTGATCAGTACTCCCTGAAATGACAGTGGTGGCGTTGTTTTCTTTCTCCTCTGTCTTATTTAATTTTTGCTTATAGTTTTTTTCCCCCCATTGGAATATTAACTATCGGAGTGGGGATGTTGTCTGTTTCACATACCTCTGTATCCTCAGGGCCACAGACAGAGTCTGGTAAAAGCTCAAAAACTACTTTTCAATACACGAAAAGACCTAATAAGCCACCTGATCTCTTCCCTGCCTCAACTGAAATTCACAGAAGAGCTGAGTCCTGGAGAGGTGACAAGAGAAAAGGCACACAAAAAATGGAGCTATAGGAACTCCTAGTCTGAAAGGCCTTGAATTTGTCTCTGATTCATCTCTCTTCCATCAAAAAAAGGAGACATCACCTGTAAAGGAGAATCAGCTGCTCCAAGGGGTGGGGCAGAGGGCATGCGTTCTGGAGTCAGAGAGACCTGCATTCAAGTCCCATCTCTGACACTTCTACTTGGGAGGTCAAGCAAGGTATTTATTTGCCCTCCAAGCCTCAGTTATTACATCTGTATAACAGCTTACAGGGTGGTTTCACACAATAGATGCTACTTATTAATAGTCATTATTGGTATCTCACAAAGGTGTCTGAGGATTAAATGCAACAGTGCCTGTAGACCTAGCATGGCACCTGGCACACAGTAGGTGCTCTTAAATGGTTGTATGACTTGTGGACCACATTAGGGAATAGGCCAGGAACAACTGGTCATCAGGTTATCTTGCAAATGCATATCTTTTACTTTCTTTTCTCCACCTGTAAAAGCAGGGCCTTCTGATTACAGGTTTCAGAGCTCAGTCCTCACCTGGTTGGGAGGAGCTGATGGGAGCCATCGGTGCTTGGATGACACCACAGCATCTCCAGGGTACTCAAACCCTGAACAGCAGGAGTAGCGACCCTGCCTGGCCTCCTTCCTTTCCCCTGGGCTGGTGGGCCCCACCATGAATATGCACACTCAGGCCCCAGCCACAACAGGAGGAAGAGGCCCCCCCACTTCTGTAGCTCAAACACCATGGCAACCGGGCAGGCCCCCAAATAACCCAGCCTTTTGATGTAGTGGGTTCTGGTGCATTCATTGCTCAAGGCTGGGAACCATTCCAGGGGAACTGTTTCACCAGCACAGATACTGCCCTGGAATTCTACAGGTGATTTTTCTTAGATAATACAAAAGTAACGGTACAAAGGAGGGAAAAGTTAACACAGCCCTGAAGAGCTTGGGCTCTGATTGCAGCCCCTATACTTTCTAGCTCTGGGATCCTAAGACAACTTACTCACCTTTTGGAATGTTTCATGTTCTGTAAAATGGGAATAATAATAGTGCCCATTCATAGAGATGCTATGATAACCTTCAATTATTCATTCAACAAATACTCCTTGAGGCCCTAAGTGGCAGGCATTGTGCCTGGCACCAGTTCTGGCCTTGTAGAAATCATAGCAGAGTGGGAGTGACACACCAACAATTATGCACAATTCATTTAATTTCGTATGTGGCACATACTATGAATGAAATCTGCAGGATGCCATGAGACCATATAGCGGTCTCAAATGTGATCATTCTTTCAAAAAATATGTACTGAACACCTACTATGTACCACTTGTTCTAGGTGCTAGGGATATGGTAAATGACCTCCCAACTGGTCTTCCATCTTTCACTGTCCGGCCCCTGTGCTTCACTTCTCCACATAGCAGGCACAAGTATCTTAAAACTGGAAATCAGGGCCGGCCGAGTGGCGCGGTGGTTAAGTGCTGGCTTGGGAAGCCAGCAGCCCCGGTTTGGGTCCCACATCTGAGGGCAAGTGACACTGCCCTCAAAAAATAAATAAATAAATAAATAAATAAATAAATAAATAAAATAAAATTAAATTGGAAATCAGATTATGTCACCCAAGAGTTAAATATTCTTCAGTACCTTCCAACTGCATTTAAATTCCAAACTTGCCATTGCACCGTCCCTGGGCCTGCTTAGCTCCGCAGCTCATCTCAGGCAGCCCAGCCCCTTGCTGACTATGCTGAAGCCCAGTGTTCTCAGACTCTAAACTCCCATCAGAGTCACTTGGAGGGCCTGCTGGTTCCCCATCCCAGGGTTTGTGGTTCAGTAGATCCAGAATGGGCCTGAGAATGTGCATTTCTAACCTGTTCCCAGGTGACGCTGCTGCTGCTGCTCTAGAGACCCACTTTGAGAACTGCCGTCATTTTGATCCTTGAAGACATTGAAGTTTGCCCCATCTCAGGACCGTTGCCCACGCTGTTCCCTCTGTCTGGAATGTCCCAACGTTCCTCTGGCTGGCTCCTTTTCATATCAATTGCCACTTCCTCAGAAATGCAACCCTTGGTCATCTGCATCCTTGACTGTTTTGGGTTACGCTGCTCATTCACGGTCACGGTCCTAGTCTGTTCACGTCACTCTCACAGCCGTTCTCCTGTGGGCTCCATGAGAGAGGGGCGGCTCGCTCTGTTTTGCCTGTCAGCTCACACAGCGCTAACGAAGGGTGAGCAATCAGCATGGGCGGAGTGAATAAAAACCAGGATCCCTGCTCTCAAGGACCTTCCAGTCTAGGACAGTCTATGTAAAGCCCTCAGCACACGGCCTAGCACAGTCAAGGACAATTATCACTAACAACCTCCCGCCCTCAGGGTGATGTCCGTCCTGCATCTTCAAAGCTCCTTGAGACACACTTTCTTGGCCAGCACCGAGGCAGCTGCTTGCAGCTGGCCTTGGTCCCCACCCTGTGTGGCCAGGTGGACTGCTTTCCCTCTGCAGACACCCACTGGCTCCACTGTAATCAAGTCAACTCCCAGGTAGTTAAGCTTAACCTTTGCAGTCACAGCCCTTTCTCCAGCTTCTCCAGTCAGCCTCCCAAAGAGGCCAGGCATCTGGCCCCAGCCCTAGGCCCTCTCCGTGCTCTGAGTAGCACTTACTCCATTAAGCCACGAAATCACAGTCCAGTACCCATTTTTTTGTTCGAGGCAGCATCTGTCTCTGAGAAGAATCTGTGTCTCAGGCGGCAGCAAAGAGTGGCATCCAAAATTACCCATGAAGACTATTCAGAGTCATACATGGGAGGGCAATTAATAAGGAAAAATGATCCTAATGGCCTCTCGCCACATAAAGGGGTTCAATTAAGGCATAATAGTGATGGGAAGGTGGACGGATGGCCCCTCTTCTCCCTTTTCTAAAAGGCTGACTCTGGCCTTGAGCAGGAGACAAAACCTTAAAGGAGTCATTTAAAAAGGATAAAGGGTTTATCAGTGAAGGGTTTAGATTCATGGCTGGAAGCATTTCAGGAGGAGGAGGGAGAAGCAGGGGCCTTGAGCACTGGGCAAAGAGATCTGGCCTCTGCTTCCAGGCCGGGTCAGACGCTCTCTGAGGCCCTGTGGGTTCAGGAGCAGCAGAAATTAGGAGGGGCTGGTAGCCCAGTGGTGTCTCAGCCACAGACAGGCGCCCTGGGAGCCCCTTAAACCAAAGCAAGGAGAGTTGGGAGATCTCAAATGACTGCAGGGTGTTTTCAGAGCAAGTCAGCATGGTGGAAGTGGGAGGAACCATCTCTACATTCTTTAGAGCAGACAGGGCTATGACAGGTCCCACAGGAAACAGGAGGCCTCACCGTACTCTGGGGAAGGTAGGGAGGACACCTGCCTGGGCTCAGATTGAAGAGGGAGGTGCCTTCTGGACAGAGCCATGGGGGTCTACAGACAGGCCGGTCATGCTGATGGGCTGGCTGCTGGGATCATAGTGACCGAGCTCGCAGGCCATGCACATAAGCCGCAGGTTTTCTCAGAGATGATACACATTTCATGGGTCTGGGAGCCCACAGGAGTCTCCAGGGGGTGTCTGGCAGAGACAGCCACATACCAAAAAGTTTTAGCATGGTTGGAGGTCCTCCAAACACATTTCTAATATCCAGTTTAAGATTAATCATCAGTTCCCTGAATGGATCTAAATCTTGCTGGCCTACAGAACTTTGCCAGGGTTCGGACCATGGCCCTCCTGAAGCACACGAGCTCTTTTTTAGGGACCTCCCATCCCAAGAGGCTTGTTTCATCCTCAGGTTCCATATCTGTTGCCCAGGGTTTTATTTCACTTTTGTCTGCAATCGGCCAGTCTCCACGTGTTTATTTTGAACACCTGTGATGGGCCAGGCAGTGTTAAGCACTGGGGATCTAGAAGAAACAAAATAGACATGGTGCCTGCTGTTAAACTTTAGAGAGGAATTCATAGCAGTAAACAGCTGAATACCGGCAATGTACTGTCACAATTATGATCCCAGGCTCAGGAGTCAGGTATGTAGGATAAAACCCTAGCTCGGGCACATGCCAGCCATGTGACTTTGGGTTCATGTGATATTGATCAAATTATTTAACTTCTCTGTGCCTCAGTTTCAACATCTGTAAAATGGGAAACATAAGTGCCTTTATCATTGGGTCATTCTGAGGATTGAGTTAATACATAGAAAAAGATGTTATGTATAGTAACTGCTATACTTATCTCATTGTTTTCTTATTGTTTGCTATATCTCATTGTTACGGTGAAAGTGGAAATACAGGACTAAAGAAGAAAGAGGAGCATTTCACATCCAGACTGTGGGGGTGCTGAGGCAGGAACCTGTCCAAGGGGGAGGGGATGACATTTTTGACAGACAGGGAGGGCCTGGGCCTTTCATTATGGTCATTTGTTTGTAGCCATTTCCCCAACCTGTAAGCTGCTGCTTCATACCTCAGGCCCCAGGATGGCCCTGGTGCATGACAGGTGATCAGTAGCTATGTAGGGTCTTAAATGAGTCTTTTAAAAGGATTTCCTTAAACTTGCCTCTATTTGGACTGGTTTTTAGAGGGTTATCGGCTCAGATGAAAAGAATAGAAAGGAAAGAAACAGAAGGAAACTGCTAGTTTCATGCACACATATGTACACATTTTATTCTTTTCACCTAACAGCTGACCGAACAGGCACCGCAAGTCACAGAGCCACTGAGCCTTGTGCTGGGGCTGGGACAGCTGATACCACAGTGATGGGGACAGTTCCTGGGAAAGGTACTTCCTTCCTCAATCCCCTTCCATGGCCCGCTGTCTTTAGGATAAAGGCCCCCGCCCTTGGTCTGGCCTGCAGGACCCCGCTTTCCTGGTCCTTGCTCACCTGACCAGCTGCAGTTCCTCTCTCAGCCTCTAGGCTCCAGCCAGCCACTTCCACTTCCAAGTCCCTGGATTGCCTGAACTCCTTCCTGCCTCAAAGACTTTGAACGGGGTGTGAGGCTGTTCCCCTCTTTAGAGCTCTGTCCCTCTGCCTCTTCCCCTTCCTTCCGTCCAGCAGATGCCAGCCCATATCCTTGATCTCAGCTGAAACATTCTGGGAGCAGGGCGAAGGGGGCCTTTCAGATCCCAGCCCAGGCTCACTGCACCCTACACTCTAGCACCCTGCACTGCTCCTTTGCCACACTCACCTGTAATTAGTCTAGTATTTGCACAATTAGTTGTTTAATCTTTCTCTCCCCATTTCCAGACAGTGAGCTCCACTGCTGTGTGCTTAGAACCCAGTACAGAGCCAAGCAATAGCAGGTGCTCAACAGACACCTGTTGGAAGGAAGGAAGGCATGAAGGGGAGGAAGGGGGAAGGCAAGAAAGACAGCATGTACCCAGCTGTAGATGAGCAAGTCCATCAGAGGGGATATGCTTCCCTTTGGGTTCTGTGCCTCCTGAGGGAGAGATGAAGATCTCTAGGAATATCTGTGAGTCATAGAAGAAGAGAATGGGGGAGGGACAAGGAAATGAGAGGAGGCAGAGACAATGCACAGCAGCCTTGGGACTCAATTCCAGAACAAGAGAGACAGAGAGGGCTGCCGATATGAATTAGAGGCAAAGCCAGGTCTCTTTGTCCTGTCAGCTTCTTCCATGCTCCAGGGCAGTGTTCACTGGGGGTGAGCTAACGTTCCTTACCCTATCTATTATGGGAGGGTAAGTGGAGCAGTCCCTACTGGGGCAGTGATTTACTAAGTGGCCTTCCATCCTTTCTTATTCATAAATTTCTACAGACCTCCACCCTCACCCAACAGGCCCAAACAATCACCCACAAGTGGACACCTACAGTCCTCAGGGAATCATCAGATACACTAAGCCCAGGCCCATCACACACATGACCGACCCTGTTCTTGAGAGAACAGAATCAATGCCACTTGGTGGAAACTCTATGTGACCACAAATCTGCCCCAAACCAAACCAATTAAGCCAACCAGCCACAGGATTTCTCTGTGAATGACAAAGCTGCATAGGTTATGCAGGCAAATCTTATTCATTCAGAACTCAGGAGACCAGATATTAATTCAAAAGTCAGAACAAGACTAGGAAGGTGCCGATTTCTGATAGTTCTATTAATAGGGCATTTTTGTCAACTGAGAAATAGCAAAGGTTCTGAATTACGTGCTGCTCTGAATAAGCCATTAAAAGATTAGAAAGGTTTTCTGCCATTTATGCTACAGAACATAACAAATGAGTTTAAGGCTTAGAACTAGTGATTTGCCTGGGTTGGCTCTGGCCAGAAAATGATGGACCAAGCCATTTTTCTTGCTACCAAATGGTTTTCCTCCAGCACTTCACAACTCAGAAGAGCTGGTCTTTAGACACTGATAAAGAGGGGAATGAAAGGGGAAGGAAATTAGGTGACACTGCAGCTCTGAATACTGCTGCTGATTACAAGTGACCCTCCGCCACCAAGGAGTCAAATCATCGTATGCTGTGCAAGGAAATTAGCTGCTGGCTACCTCCCAGTGTGACCCAGAAGAGGATTTTTAAAAATCTATACTCACCACACTGCCACTCACTCCTGCAGCTCCATTGTGTAAAGTAAATGGACTTCTAAGTTCCCTGAACAGACCTCTCTGTCATCATAGGTCTTCTTTCCCCATCCCAAACACTTAGGCAGTTCTCTTTTTTTTCTTTTTTTTTTAAATGAAGTCCCAGTGGTGACTTGAAAATGATACGATTTTCAGGTCAGTATCCCTTCCTGTCATGCCTATTTCTAGAAAAGCAAAGAAGGCTCTTTGTCGCCCTCTGCTCTGGATGTCTGGTTAGTTCTCACCATAAGAGAACAAAGCCACAAATATTCCGGGTTGAGGGCAGGACTGGGGAGAAGATTGCAGAAGGAAGAGGAGTCACTGGAGTCCACAGTTGTTTTCTTAGCACACCCACTGACTTGCTCTGGGCCAGCCCCTGTGCCAGGTACTGGGGACATAGAAGGCTCTGCCATGGCCAAGTCCCCCCTCAAGGATCACAGCCTGATGGCGAATGTAGACATGGAAACTGACTATGATAATAAAAAAGCACCCACCTCATGCTGCTACCCCCACCTCCCCTACGCCACACTCCCCCTCAATTCTACCTTTACTCTCAGTCAAGAGAGAGGAGGATCAAGCCTGTGAGGGGACAGTCCATGCTTGGGAAGATGCAGGCAGATGTGCAGCAGGCGACCTCCCTGTGGGGTTGGTACCAACACATTCTATCTGTGGCTGTGACTTCTCATCTCCCACATTTCAAACCAGGCCTCTACATTCCTCAAAAACCTCTCTTGGGGACTCAAGAACCCTCTACTCCATTTATACCACCATGGACAAAGCCCTGCATGTGACTCTTCTCAACACAGAGCCCACCTAGCTGGGTCTAGCTCCACAAACTGGGGGCAATATCTGGGATGCCTTATCAGACCAGGGGCTGTGGTAGGGAAGAAGGGGTGGGGAGAAGGAAAAACAACAGCTCGATTTCAGGGTTTCTCCAGGCTAAGTGAATTTAATAATCCATAGATCATGTTATACAAATTGCATTTCACAGTTTGAAAAAAATAATCCCACACTGTGTACAATCCTGGGTAGTTTATTTTACAAATAAATAACGGCACTCTAAACAGCTCTATTTCCTCAGCCATCACTCTTAGAGAGCAGATTGACTATCTGGCTCCCCTCTCCCTCTTCTTCACAGACCTTAATTTCATTGCCAAAAAGGTTTTATTTATACAACTAATCACTGTGTGAACAAAACAGAAAACAGACGGTATCTATCGAGGGCTTACTACATTAGGTAATATGCAGCATGTTCTACATACATTATTGCATTTAACACTCATAATATGAAGTAAGGATTGTTGTCTCATTTCACAGATGAAGAAACTGAGGATCAGAGAGCTGGGGCAACTTACTGAAATTCATATCACTAATATCATAGACCAGAGCACAAAACACAATGTTCAACAAAATGTCCCAGGAAACAAATTATCCAACTAAATAGCAAATGTCCTCTCCTAGGAGTACCATGTACCAGGATCCCAGTATAAAATGGACTTGGGGTGGGTGATGGATCCAGAACTCGCAGGGCTTCCTGGCCCTGGACGCCCTTGCCACTTCCCTTTCTGGGAAGGAAGGAGATGGCTGCCACCTCTGAGGATATTGCTTATAATCTAATCCATGCAATGAGACATCCAGGCCTGCAGGGGACGCTGAAGGTGCGCCCAGGCCATACTGACTGCCTTGAACCATTTTTCATTACTTGTGACAGGGAACAGCTTTGGCTAAACCAGGGTGCCAGGGTGGGTACTCAGTCAAAGGAAAGAGAAGGAAGATGGAATGGGATGGGATGGGATGGGATGGGATGGGATGGGATGGGATGGGATGGGATGGGATGGGATGGGATGGGATGGGATGGGATGGGATGGGATGGGATGGGATGGATTCAGGTGTTCTGAATTGCGTCTCATCTTTCATGTCTCACTGCAAGAATCCAGCAGAAGGACCAGTTCATGGACCATCAAGGATTAGGAAGACAGAAGAAGCACTCTTCCTGGGACATTTTCACAAATTGACCCAAGTCCCTAGTTGGTCCAGAAATAGACCTTCTGTGACTTATTCTAATAACTGAAAGGAGGTATGGTGTCTGACCATGAGGCAAACTTATATTCTAAGATAGGGATACTTAATATTTCATCCAATAATTCATAGATTATTACCTCATAGCTCATAATGTTATAAGGATTATTAATAATAGTAATAGCAGCAGCTAACTAAATGCTAGACCCTGAGCTTAGTGCTTTAAACGCATCATTTCATTTCATCTTCCTCCATGTCTCTGCGAGATAGGAATTACCATTCCGCTTTACATAGCAGGAAGCTGAGGTTAAGCACTTTTGTCCTGGCATCTCAGCTTGGAAGGGTAGAACTGAGATTTAAACCTACTGTATCAGATACCAGAGTCCAGGCTCTGAACATCCACCCCACACAAGCTTCTCAAATGAGGGTAAGTGGAAGTACTTTGAAAACCATGAAACAAGGTACAAACGTCAATGATTACTTGGGTCCACAGAACATTTGATGGAGCATCTATCAGATAAGCTTTGAAAAGAACCATCCCACTCCATTTCAGAGAAACCACAAGTAAGCTAGGAGGAGACTGCCAGTGTCTTGTTTCCAAATGGTTTGTCCACCTGGAAAAGGCTTTCAGGTCAAGACTGGAAGGGAGATAACCCTCTTTTACCACAGGCCTGGGCAACGGTGGGTCTCAGTATCCCAAGTTGTGCAGAGTGGGTATGAACAAAACGTTCAAGATTCTGGGGAAGGAATACACAGAACTCCCTTCATGCCCAACTGGCAGCACCTCACTGGCCAGTGCTGTGCTCTTTTTCTCATTCCCTCTCCTTGAGCAACAATTGAATCACACACACCTGGAGCATCTTTATGACGCCTGAGGGACCAGGCTGACACTGACTTGTTCTCTCTTCACCAGGCCCAAGGTATATCAATATCTGTACCATATAGTTGTCTATACAGATTCAGATCTGGGAGTCACGGGACCTCCAGTCTGTAGATGTGGATGGAGATATTCCGAGGGATACCTGCCCTTACAATGACCCGGTTCTCTCTCTTGCTCCATTGCACGGAAGAGCCCTGAGCAGTTCAGCTGTTTGCGATAATGATGACTGTAGTGAGGCAGGCGGCACTCCATCTGAGATGCAGTCCTCACTCTTGTTATCAAATCCCCTAAAGCAATTGCTAACCCCTTGCTATCACCTGGCAGGCTGCAAGCCGCTCATTAAGGGGCAGAAAACTCCCTCTACAAGTCCAAAAACTCTGTTCCCTGGAGAGCTGCCCATTGAAGCAGATAAACCCCGAGTTGTGTCAACTTTCATTTAGACCCAAACAACTTCTGGCCCTGCTCTCTGTGCTAGGTGGGTTTTGGTTAATGACAGAACACACAGAAGAACTGACAGGCAAGAAAGAAAGGATGTAAAATTAGCATTTAAATTGCTCCCTCCCCATCCTTAAAAAATAGAGGAGGCTAGAAGCCCACAGCTCTGATGGGAGGGAGGGGAAGAAAGGGGTTGCCAGCCAGAAGAATCAAGATCTCTGATCCTATGCTTTAAATGGGGCAACTTGGCTCCATTTCCATTATCTTTGGCTGAGAAAAAGGTTAGATGGATATATAGCTGCATATTCAAGCTGCCATTTTCCTTGCATTGCTTCCTGAAGAAATTCTATAGCAATGAGACTGAGTAACTTAAGAGCTGAAAAACATCTTAAAAATACCCAGTGTAGTGAGTGACAATGACTTGGGTCTATGCCACAAAAACATTGTTGACACACATACCCAGGAAATTTGGTATGACACAGAGATTTGGGACAAGTGACTTCATCTCTTTTTGTGCCTCAGTTTTCCATAACATCACCCACCTTGTACATTTCTGGAAAGATAATAAGTTAGTTGTTCTATTGAAAGAACCCAATATGGTACCCAGCACATGTGGCTTTCCTTCATACCCTTTCCCCTCTTATCAAAAAAAAAAAAGGATGAGAGGCAATAAAGTGACTTGCTAAAAGCCGCTAATGTCAGCTAATGGCAAAAGTAGGGCAAGTACCATTCTACTAATACTCCTTGCCTCCTCCAGGCTACATCTTGAAATTCTGCTGAATTAGTCTTGGTGAATGGATGTTGTTCAAGAGATAACAGAGTCTCCATCAAGTCCAGATTCAAGTCTCAGCTCCACAATTTACTGCGTGATTCTGGACGAGTTCCATCAAGTCCCGTGTATCAGCTTTCTCATCTATAAAATGGGTGTCATAGCAACTTCATGAGGCTTGTGGTGAAGGTTAAATAAGTTACCATGCCCAGTGCCAGGCCTGGTGCTTCCCAGGTGCTCAGGGTCCCCTCTCATGCCCTTTTTCTTCTTCGCGGCATCTCCCACAGTGCCCAGTGCAGTGCCACCCACACGAGGGTCTCAGAAGATGCTTATTGGCCAGTGGGACTGAAACCATCTTCCAGAAGACTGTAGCCTGCCCTTCACCAAACTGTGAGGTGGGTCCTGTCTTCAGAACCACATCATCTCATCTGCCCACTGATCGGCTGCCTTTCTCAAACCCGTGCAGCTTGTTCTGAATCTTGTTCATGCCTTTCTTCAATGGGAGGCAGACGACAGTTCCACTTTCCCATTCACACAGCACCCAATCCTCCATGAGAAATAAAGATGATGGTGATGATGGCGGTGGTAGTTAATGGTTAGCGAACTTATTCTGTGCCAAACACTCTCCCCTTTTCTTTATATAGGTTTCCTTACTCAATCCTCATAATATCCATATGATCCATTTTATGTAAAGTAATTTAGCACAGAAGTCACATAGCTGGTAAAGTGATGGAGCTGGAATTCACATCCAGAATTCTAACTCTAGAGTCCACGTGCTTAACCACTGGAAGAGTTAACAGGGCCTCCAAGAGAAGGCCTCCCTCTGAATAACAATAAATTACAGCAGGAATACCAATAACAATGGAGTTATTAAGGTGACACAAGCTGCTATTACAGACAAAATCTAAAATCTTGGTGGCTCAACACAAAAGAAATTCATTTCTTGTTCATAAAAAATGCAGTGGAGGTGTGAGGCGAGGGCACCCCTGCTCGGCAGCCATTCAGGGCTTCAGAGTGATGGATGCGCTGCTGTTCTTCAGCACATGGTTAAACGGCAGCAGGAACATTTTATGAGCCAGGCCGGGAAGTGGCATTCCATCACTTCTACCCACACTCCCCTGGCCAGAACTTAGGCACATGGCTGGCCCTGGATGCAGGGAAGGTCTGAGGAATGAAGTCCCTGGCTGGGCAGGGCTTCTGAGCAATCGCCCTTCGTTGAGGAAGAAGCACACTAATCTTTGGTGGGCAGCTAGCCATTTCTGCCACAAACAATAATGGCAGCAATAACAAAGATAACACGCTCTGAGCACTCACTGTGCACACACACCAGGCTCTGTGCTAAGTGCTTTATGTACATTACAGCTGCTTTTCACAATCTCAAATATAGAAATTATCATCATCCCTACTTTACAATGAAGAAAATGGACATTTTAAGAGATGTGAGGAATTTGTACAAGGTCACACAGCTCGTGAATGGCAGAGCCAAATGCCAAACCAGATGTCTTGGTCAGGGTCATCTGGAAAACAGAACTTCGACAGGAATTCAAGCGCAGACATGCTTCAGAAGGTGCCGTCACAGGGCAGTGAGAGCGAGAGAAAAAAGCAAAGTGAGGCATGGAGAGGGCCACCAGGATGCAATAAGATGCCTCACTGTGCTGGCCACTGGCTCACCGCAAGGGCCTATGGGACACATGGCAGGTCATGTGGCAAGTGTGTTTGCTCAGCACGCGGGATTTTTTTTTTTTTTTCCCCAAAAGATTTGCAAACTGTACCTCAGAGTGGTCCACAGCATGGAGAAAGAGTGGGGGAGGATTTGCCCATCTCCAGCTTTCTTCCTTCCCATTGGTCCAAGTCCACGGAGAGTTGACTCCCTAAACTTCTACATTGTATCATTCAGCCCCTGGTGGGCACTGAGGAGATCAGAAGCTGTATCCTGCAGCATGGCACTCCATCCACACCTCACAATTAAGAGTGACTCGGCAAGGGCCAGCATGCCAGGGATGGAGGCCGTGCTGGCCCAGCACTTGAGCTTGGCTTATCCAGCAAGGGTGCTACCACGGGTGGCAGCAGGACTAGGATGTGACCATGCCTTCAGACAGAAAGATATGGGTGAGAAATCTGGGAATGCCTAATGTCTCACCACCAAAGATCACGCTCTTTCCACTACATTTCCTGGCCTTCCTCTCAAATTAGATGCGAATGTAGAAATGTCAGGCACTTTGATGGGGAGATAGAGAGACTCTTTGGGTAGGATTGCGTCTCAAATTTCACCCCATAGGGAATCATCTTTTACCCCACAATGGAAGGGACAGGTGAAATCAAAACCCTAGGAACACGGGCAGTCTACCTGTGCAACTTCTTTCATCAAGGGACACATGCTGCACACTTGAAGATGGTGGCTGAGAGGGAGAAGATGGTACTTTTGATATAGCACATTGTCACACCCATTTTAATGGTTGGGACTCTAGGGCCAAGGCAGCAAGAGGGCATCTTGGTTAAGTTCATGCAGCCAGTTAATGTCGGGGTGGGCCAAGAGCTTTGGGCCCTTTCTATGATGCCACCATCTTCTAACATTTCTGCAGGCTTCTGCAGACCATCCCTCCCCAGACCCTAGTTCTGGCCAGCCCGCCAATGCCTGGGCTCCCCCAGCCACAGAGAATGGTCATCTCCCCACATGTGAGAAATGCACCTCTTTTCTAGCCACACCTACCACGAGCACAAGAGTCATTTCTCTGGGGTGAAATCACTTCACCTTTGACTTTGAGGAATCCCAAACCCACAGACATAATTATCCTTGCTCATTAACTGGCCTAATCCCAAAAAGTCAGCAGTTTACCTGTCCATGCTGCCTGCAAAAATCAGACAGGGAAAATGCTCAGGCAATAAAGAATGGAGGCCTAGCTCCCCATGCCTTCCCCCTGCCCCAACCTATTAGCATTCCTGAGAGGGTCTCTGGGGAGATGGGGAAGACAGAGAGCACAGGTGGCAATGGCTGCAGTCTCCCTTCTCAATGCCCTTGCTACCCCCAGAGCCCCACTCAGTTTTTCAGCTGGGAAGGTCCCTGTTTCTGAAATGGGAGATTTCTTGCGAGGAGAGGCAGGCCCAAGCCGGGAGTGCTGAGCCACCCAGCTCCCCTGCCAAGCCCTTAGGAGGGGGATTAAGATGATGGCACATCCGGGCAGCCACAATTAGGCCAGCACATTGCTATCTCTGCAAATGGCATGAGCAATGTGATTTAACAGCTCATTATTAATGGGAAAAAATGAGATAAGGACCAGGTTCAAGGTCCAAAGGGAGCTCCTGTACCAACCTGAATAATGTGCTAATGCTCACTTTCAAGCCCACAGCCGACAGAAGGGTGATTTCCGCTCCTGCCCAACTTGAGCACCCCCGGCCCCCCAACACTCCTGCCTTTCCTCTGAAACTCAGGGAGAAAATGGGCTCTGATAAAAGCATATTATCAGCTGTGACCCACATCCTCTCCCTGAGAATAGGGCTGTAAAAGAAGGGCCATGTCTGTTGTTACACAAAAATTGGTTAAAGAATAAATAACAAGTAACTGTCCTCTTTCTAGTGTTGGCTTTAATGCAGGATGAGGAGTGGGTCATTACGGAAAGACCAGGAAGAAATAATGTGGAGGCTTCAGTCCTCTCTTAGTCAGACCTGAGGTTTGTGCCCCACGGGCACTGTCAGCCTGTTGGAAGCGCTGTGTGTGCCTGTGCACACGTGTGTGTCCCTGTCCCTTCTTGCTCCCCTCCAATCCGTTCACCTCATAGCAGCCGGTGTGATTGATCACGTCTCCCCTCTGTTCAAAACCTTTCCATGACTTCCATTACATTTAGGCCAAAGATCAAAATCTCTTGCATGGCTGAGAGACCTCACATGGGAAGCCCCTACACGGGCACCAGCCCACCTGCGGCCACTCATCCAGCTAAACTCCAGGGCCCAGCCACACTGGCCTTCTGTTGTGTCTTTGAACATACTCTGCTCCTCTCTGTCTTGGGGTCACTGCATCTGCTACTTTCTCTGCCCAAGACATTCTTCCCGCTTCTTTTTGTCCCTTCGGAACTCAGGGCAAGCAGCAATTTCTACAACAGCCTTCCTTGGCCCTCTTTATGTGCCCTTATATCATCCTGTACATCTTTATATCATGTGTCACCATTTTAATTACATAATTATTTGTGTGGTTAGTTATTTAATGCCTGTCTTCTTCATTCCACTTCAAATTCCACAGAAGCAAGGTCAATGCATTTTTTTTTTCTGTACTGATTTTGAGAACACTGTGAGACCCGAATTGCAACGGAGCAGAGGTGTTTCCGGATGTGCAGATGTGCATGCAGCACAGCCTACAGAAAATGACTTGAATAGCTGCTGAGTGAGGGGAGGTCGAACCATTTCCCCATTCATTCCTTCATTCGGTCAATTACCAAATACTCATTGAATGCCTACTTGATGCCAGGAGAAGTATTAGCTGGGCACTGAGAGTCCAGCTGTTAAGATAGCCACAGACCATTCACAAGGTACAGTTCATGCGTCCTGTCCTCCACAGAGTCACTCCTGACCCTTTCATCTCTCGATTTGAGTTACTGCTCCCTCCTTTGTGGTCTGAAGCTATCTCTCACCTTCTACCATGCTTGACAGCACCAACACACCTATCTTCCCCATTGAGTGAACCCTGAAGCTCAGGGCCATTTCCTGCTTATTGTGCATAGCAGTATCTAACATACTAAGTGCCTCCAGCACCCCTAGTGCCAAGGACATGGCCAAGAAAGAATGTAAGAATGACTGGAGCTACAGGAGCCTTCCTTAGTCAATCAATCAGAGGCGAGACCTGGCCCCTCCCCCTCGCCCCTTACCAATCCCCTCAGAGTCCTCATTTTCTGTTCTAACCATACTGACTCCAGCTCCTTGGACCACACGAGGTGCGCTCATGCACAGGCTGCATCTCCAACATAGAAAACCTTTCCCTTTGTGCAGTTTCAACTCATCCTGCAGCTCTTGGCTTAAGCATCACTTCCTCCAGAGTGCCTTCCCCATCCTGACCATCACCACCTTCAGCCTCACCAGTCGCCAAACCAGACTAACTGGGAGTGCCTGCTATGGCTTCCCATAGCTCTCGGGACTTCCTCTATAAACACCATTTTCGCCACTAGACAGTAGCTTCATGCAGGGAGCCACTATGTTCAACTATGTTCATCTATCTTGTGCACCAGCCCCATGCCAGGCACATAGTAGGCTCTGAATACATTTATTTGAATGAACGATTGGACAAATATTTGACTGGCAGTTGGGTATAAAAACAGAATGCTTCTAATATCTTGCCTTCAATTATATTATTTCAAATACATAGGCGTTTTGCTAAAGGTCTGAGCACAAAGGTACATTACTTTTTCAAAAAGTTCACATTTGGAATTAATTTTTTAAGCCACTTTGCATATTATCCTCAATATCCTACATCATTCTTGGCTATACCTGCAGGTCTGGCTAATGAGGAGTGATGTTCAGAATGAATCAAAGATTAAATCATGCTCATCGTATGTAAGATAAATGGATTCTGACATTGTCTAAGGATTCTTAACAAGGGTTGGAACAAAAGAAGATTTCTAATTAACACTCAGTTACCCATTATAGAATTCATTCACAAAATTATATTCGTTGATTGTGTAATGTGTGAATGATTAAGGGCCAAGAACGTACATGAGCGCATGTGGGGGCAGGGAGTAAACATGGCACCATGTTGGGCCTGTTACATAGGTTATCTCACCCAAACCTCATCGTCTCTTTGTGAGGTCAGTGTTATCACTGCCACTTTTATGGATGAGAAAACTGACTCAGAAAAATTGAATAATTTCCCCAGGATCACACAGCTGCTAAAATCACACAGAGACAGGATTTGAGTTCAGGTCTGTATGAATCCAGACCCGTGACTTCCTACATATCATGGCTGAGATGACTGTGGGGAAAGCAATTAATATGTCAGTGACATTAACATGATGTAGAAATTAGGAGCAGGCAGGAAAGTGAGGTTTAAACCCTGATCCCACCACTAACTGTGTCTCAGATACATTACTTAACCTTGGTAATCCTCAGTTTCCTCATCTGTGAAATGGGGTAATAATTGTAGCTATCTCATTGTTATTGTAATGATCAAAGGGATAATCCATGTAGGGCACGTGGGGCACTTTAAAGCACAACGATGCCACAGTGAAGGACTCTCTTAGTCCCAAGAATCAAATGGTTATAGTACAAGGGATGGGGCAGTGGTGCTTCAGAAGTCAAATGAAGGAGTCCAAAGTAGGCTCACTCTTTATAATTGCAAGGCTGCTGAAGGGTCTAATACCAATAGCTCTTCATTCTTTTAAGTATTCATTTGAGAAACACTAAATCACAAACGCTTATGTCGGCATTGACAGAAAACGATATTATGTGGAAAAACACATAGCGATGACTCAAAAGTGATTCAGAAATCTCAGGCTCTAATTAAAGACATTTTAGAAATACCTTATTCGATTTATTTTGCCTTTGTCTTTTTCATATATGCACAAGAGTGACATGATAGAAAGCTATCTAAGAGAACTCTCTCAATAAGCAGAAAAATTTTGAGTAATGAAAATGCATTGCATCATAGTTTATTGGAAGCAATTTTTTTTTCTGAGTGGTACATAAAATCACAGTGAATTTTACAACCAATGGCATTTGTAGTTTGATGAAATACAATAATTCACAGACAGACATTTGGTATATGACCCATTTGTGAGTTTCAACTGCCTAAAGAAGGAATTCACCCTAAGTATAAAGGACTGCTTTTATTTATGTCCCTAATATTTATGTCTCCAATATTTCCCAGAGTTAATTTTGCTAGAAAATGAGGGTGCAAAAAAGATAAGAGGAAAGAAGGAAGATGAAAAGATGAGTGGCAGAGTGGGGGTTGGTACAAGAAGCCATCTTTGTATAATTACCACTTGTGCACAGGGCGAATCCTGATAAGAAGAAATAATTAGAAGGACAACCCCAAGACACTGTGAAATCCTCAGTCATCAAGCAAAGATTCTGTTGTATTTACCACATAAGGTTTGAAAAGAAGGTAAATTTTGAGTAACTGACAGATTTGCAAGGATTTGAAATAAAATCTTTTTCTGGTTAGCCTCAAATAAACAGAAACTTATGAACCCTGAACATTCCAGTCAAATGAGAATTGATGGTAGTATCTTCGTCCCATGAGTGATCACTGTCTCCTTTGTGACAGATCGCATGATCTAAAATGCCCTTGCTGCCTCTCCTGCACTCTCACCTACCTCACTCTACCACCAACAGATTGGTACTGTCAAGATTTAGGAGAATTGGGGACCCATGTGAGAAGTCAAGACAGATTTTGGGAACACGAAGAATCTTATCTTTGATGAAAAGAGTCTTGGCAAAAGTCCTACACAGCCTTTTGCTCCTTTCCTAGGCTTCTTTTGACCATAAAAGTATGAGAGGTTTAAATGACGATTGATATTTCCATTCATAAGTTCAATGAACATCTTTTTGATATGTGGAGCCTGATTTACAACAAAGTCAAGGTGCTGGCTCCCATCTCTCAGTCTAGAATAATTTGATTGTACAAGATAGGAAAACACCTCAGGACCTGTTGAAACAGTACTTGCCTTCTAAAGGAACTAAAGGAGAAATGTGCTCCAAACACAGGGGCAAACCACTGTGGATCCCTCCATGGTAACTTCATGTAGAGTCCAGGAAGGCAGCCGCTCCCATTCCGGATTCCAAGCTTTCCAAGGGAACTCGACTCTCTTCTTTTTCCTAAGACTGTACTGCAAACCTCCTCACCTTCCTTCTGCTTTCCAAGTTCTTAGAGCTTCTTTTTTAAATTATCAATACTAAAACACTGGCCATTTAATTCTTCTCTGAAAATTGCTCTAATTTTCCATCACCAATTTGCACAGGAATGACCCCCAAAGCCACTTCCTCCCTTCAGGGATGAAGATGCCTTGCTATCTAGCCACTGATCACCTACTATGTGTAAAATCATATGCCTAGTTCCAATTTCACGGAGGAATTTGTAGTATCCATCTGTTGAGATACATGGGAAGTCCTATCTTCCGTTTCTTATGACAGAGACCACTGGTGTTCACCGCTATCCATGTCCTCCTGTCTTCTGTGGCATACCTCCCAGTCCTCTTTCATCCAAGGGTGGCCATGACATTAGCTTGCACCAATGGAATGTGGACAAAGTTACCAAAACCACTTCCAGCCTGGGCACCGATAGCTCCTGCATCATTCTTCATGCTTTGTCTCTTTTGCCTATTGGCCAGATGCTGATGATCTCAGTCAGGGGTCAGCAAACTGTAGCTCGCAAGCCATATGCAGCTCTTTGGGTATGTTCCCTACCCCTGGAAGAGCCAAGCCTGTCCCTCATAACAACTTAAAAATTATTCGAGAGCCATAAATATAGTTTTACATAATTAACCATTATGTGAATAATATCCTTTAAAAATTTTATAAATGAAACTAGGATAGTTTTTTCATTGTCAGTTTCCCTTCAGAGCCACATGGACGTACCCAAAGAGCTGCATGTAGCTCGCGAGCCACAGTTTGCAGCCCCTGATGGCTCTTCGACCCAAGATCCAGTGGATTACTGTGGGGAGAGTGGTCAATAAGGTCACAATAGTTCCACAGTATGGAGGATAGAAGCAGGCCCTGGGGGATGTATGTGATGAGAGAACCCTGAGACGGAAGAAGCCTGGATTCTTGAATATGTATGTGGAGGAGAGCCCCTGCTGATCCATTTGAAAGCATGATGAGTGAGAAATAGACCTTTATTGTGTCAAGCTATTGAGAGTTTAAGGTTTATCTGTTAATAGTGGCTAGAGCTACTTACTCTACTTTTCTCTTTTTTTTTTTTGAGAACTCTTTTCTAATGCAGATTTGGTATGTGCACAGAGGCTTAAACATTTCAGTTGGGTTTGAGATGTTTTGAAAAGCAGTGGTCTGTCTTTGAGTCAGGGGGAAATGCAATTTGCCCACAGTGATCACAACGGCACGGAGTTAATATAAAGGTCCCAATTAGATTCAGGGCCCTAATTGGGCAGTCCCTGTGGAACTAATACCTTTCAACAAGCAAGCATGTTGCCAGCACACAAAATGCTTGGTCCATACTGCCTTTCAGTTGAGCAGATGGGGGTTTTGATATAAATTGTGTTGGCATTTGCTGCTCTGAAAATAGATTTGCTTTTGCCTGCTTCCAAACTCAGTTTTAAAAAGCAACAGTCAACAAGTTCCATTCCCTCCCTTTAGGGCAGGTCAGCAGGGCCAGACCTCTGTTTCCTATTAAAAAGTACAGGAATCAAGAATCCAAGCATCTCAGTCTTGTGGGGGTGGGATGTGGGGTGGGGGGTGGGGCTCTGGAGCATTGCCTTGTTGTCCTATCAAATACAGAAATCCCCTCTAAAACATTCCATGTGGAACATCTAACCTGTGCTTGCTCACCCTCTTTGATGGGGAGCTCATCACTTGATGAAGTGACACACTCTATATGGAGGAGCACTGCAATTAGAAAGCTGAAATGGCCTCCACAAAAATTCTATTCTATAGACCCATATCTTCCCTTTATTTTTATTTTTTTTATTTTTTTTTTATTGGGGAATTGGCGGAGGGGAACAGCGTTGGGGAATCGGGGAAGGGGAACAGACAAGCCGCTGTCCCTCCGCTCCTCAGTCCAGTTGCGGAGGATGCTGCCTCACTGTTGGTATCGTCATTGCGCTCCTCCCGGATGAGGCAGATTGGTCGCCGGCCTCTGGATGTCGCTCATCGTGGCTATTGGCAGCTCACGCTTGGCTGCCAGCCGCTCACGCTGGCTGCGGGCCACTCACTGTAGCCCATGGCAGCCCACACCATCACCGGGGCTCGCACAGCCCAGCTCCAGGTGGAGCTGTTGTTAGCTGTAGAGGGCAGTGTCACTGGCCCTCATGTGGGATCCGAACCAGGGCCGCTGGCATCCCAAAACCAGCGCTTAACCAATGCGCCACTCGGCTGGCCCCCATATCTTCCCTTTAGTGGTAACCTCCCAAAGTGCAATCCCATCTCAACATAGCGACCCTTCAGGCATTTGAAGATAGGATTGAAGACTGAACACTTATCTTCCTCTAACCTCTGTCTCGATGTCCTCTCTTCTCCATGCAGCATAACTTCTAGGACACTTCCACAGAATATACTCTGTCTCTCATCGATATCCTGTGAAAACTGAAGTGCTAGGAGCTGACCATGAGTCTGACGAATATAGAGAGGAACAGGGTTAACATCCAGTTTGCTCAAGGACATTATGGTTCGGGGTGAATTGGGCTCCTTTAATGGAGTACAAATTGCCTCAGAGAGCAGCACGGCTCTCCTCAGCTCCAGTAAGGTTTACTGGGAAGAGAAAAATGAAGCTAAAGGAAACAAGAACTTGGGCCTCATGGAAACCCTGGAATGGATTCACAATGGTACATACTTCAAAACTGTAGGGTGATTCAGGATCCAATGCAATTCTAACTGCAGGGACACCGTAGCTGCTGCTCAGGGGCCCCTGCCCTGTCTTTACTTCTGCTGCTCCTGATCTCACCTCACAACTGCCTCTCCCCCCATTCCTCACATCTTTAGCATCTGCTGACTCCTGGCTTATAGCTCCTCATGTCCATGACACCACATGGCTTCGCCTGAGTGCTTTCTCTGTGAGTGTGGTGTGTGGTCTTGCCCCCAAATAGTCTCTATGGCTTAAATTCAAAACTGCCACAGAGAGATAACTTGATTTTTCACTTAATCACCATCAACCCATTTATGCCAAGTTTCAGCAGCAGGTTGCCCTATCAGCTGCTGGCCAGTCTACAGATCAGTTAAAATACCCTCCTCAGACCCATCAACAAAGATGAGAGGGGTGGGCCACAGGGTATGAGAACGGCAATTTTTACAGAAGGAACTCCGTAAGAGTCTTCAGCACGATGGGCCTATCCTAGCTTGGCCTGTTCTGAACCACATTCATGAATCTGGGCTCATCAGTGCTTTTGACAACCACATCACATGGTAAGCCTCCCAAGTTATTAAATATCCCCGAAGTTGTGCTTTCACAAACTGTTGCTAAGCTGCCACTCTCTGCCCTGCACCTGTATGTGCAAATCGTCTCTTACAATCCATCTTGGTAGATTCTCCTTAAGATCCCAAACCTGAAAGTTGTCTCTCAGTCCGAATTCTGTCTTCTTATACTGAGCTGTTTCTCTCCAATCTGTAAGCCTGAAAGTTTCCTCAGAGCCCTACCAGAGCCATGAAGAGAGGAAGCAGAACAAGAGGCTTGGCGTCAGCACCCAGCCCCAGGCTCACTTTGGCCAGAAAGACTGTTTAACAGGATTCAATTCCAGGTAAGAGTTCGTTGGAATAATGGTTTCTGAAACAAAAATATAATTTGAAAACCAGGGAGGCCAGGCCTCTATATGGCTTCTGTGCTTGGGGGTGGGTCTCATTTTTCAGTGCATTGAGATGCATAGCATGCAAATTCCTCCAGGCCTCCTCCTGGGGCAAGCTGAAGCCAACTGGGGACACTCCATCTCCTTGTCGCTGCTCCAGCAGTCATTAAATGCAGCAAAGAGCTGGAAAAACGACTGCCGACCTCCTTGCTTCAGGAAGCAACAGACCGCTGTGCCACTTCCTGCTTCCGGCTTTAACCAGCACCAATCCAGCATGGCTTTGAAGGGCTGAGCTGTTTATCCCTGGCACCATCAGACCACCAGGGGCTAAGGGACAGCGGATGAAAATGGCTGTGGTCAGCTTCCAATCAGGAAGATTTCCCCTCTACCTACACTTACATTGCCTTTAATAAAGCTAAAAATAATGCAGATATGCATTGTAATAGTTTAACAGTCTACGGAAGGAGGCTTTTTCTGCAGTGTCTGAATCTTGGCTGAATCCTCAAACTAAAGATAATGGGTGACAAATCGTACATATCCTAGAGAGCTGCTTGACACATTCCAGCAGCACTTACTGGAAGGTGGTAAAGCTAGGTCTGAGAGCCCTTTCTCCTTTTAGACTACGGAAGCGGAGACTGGAGCTCCTCTGAGGAGCAAACCTTGCTTAGGTCACTTGGAGAGGAATGAGAGGGGACAGAGAAAAGTGGTGATTTCTGCCCTCACTTCTCAGTGGCCAACTGAGGGGGCCCCGGGAAAACCATGCTGAGATTGAGGATCCATGCAAGAGGGGAGACTGGCTTCTCACCTCCTTAGAGGGATGTATGCTGAGATCCAGAAACTTGCAAAAGCAACGCCCTGGAATTAATGGAGCAGACAAGGCGAAAATGCTCTTGGGAACTCCACATGCTTCCAGGAGTTGGAAAGCGTATGTAAAATAAATGTTATTGCCCATGGGCTAAGGCTGCCACAATGGCAGGGCAAAGGGACAGGGTCAGCAGGGATTAGCTGCTCACTCACCTGTCAGCAGGACAAGTATGCATTGTCCCCATGGGACAGAGCACCCTGGTGAAGGCCACTGGACTTGAATTGTGTCAAAAGCACCCAGCTGGAGAAGGCTGTGGGAGAGCAGACAGAGGAGAGGAACAGGCACCAAAGATACCAGTTGGGAGAGTGGGGAACACAGTTCAGTGTGAAGAGTGGGGTGGTGCAGAGGCCTTCAGGAGACCCGCCAGGTGCTCCACAGAACGCTGACTTTAGGAAACTGCCCTGACAAAGATAACTAGAGAGCTAAGCAAGAAGTGCGAAGAGCATGGGCTGTAGGAAGAAGTCTCTGCTGGTTCCTGTGTCCCCAAGCCCAGCCCTGAGGAGCCGGAGCCAGGGGCTTAAGGGAGGGAGGCAGGGAGAAGTGCAACAGTGCAGCAAGGAGAATGAAAGCGCAGACTCTGCTCCTTCTGCATGGTGGCTCCCTGAGGGCCAGATTGGGCGGGGGGAGGGGGAGGGATCAAGTTTTAAATTGAATATCAAATTAAAGTTTTCCATTTAAATTGGATTAGATGTTCAAATAACTCGAGATGAGGCTTCTTTGTTTTAATTCCTGAAAGGGACTGGAAACTATGAATGTCACCCAGTGACAGGGAAGTGAGATTCAAAGCTCTGGCGGGAGAAACACAAGGAGCTTTCCTGATAGAACCCTGCTGACTTCAGGCCACTCAGTTTGAAAAACTGGTTTTGCAGTCTCAGGACTTACACTTTCTAAGCCTTAGATTCCTCATCTGCTAAATGGAGATAACAATACTCACCTCCTAGAGATACTCTGAGGACTAAAATAAAAGTATTTATGCCAACATACAAAGTGTCTGGCACTTGGGGGTACCCAGCCAATGTCTGCACCACTGAACAAGGGTCCCTCCCTACAATCTCTGAACCAACAGGCTTCTAGAACAGCAGAGCTGAAGAGATTGTGGAGAGCTGTAATCCAACATCCTCACATTACACAGGACAAAACTGAGGCTGGGCTTCAGAGAGGCAGGGCTCCAGCTGCCTGAGGTCACCCAGCAGGTTAACGGCAGTCAAAGTTGACAGACTCCAAAGTCTCCTGAACCCGAAGACAAGCTTCTTTCTACCAAGTCCCTGGGCACTCCCATAATAGCTCAGTGAAGGTTGGTTAATTGGTTGATTGAAAAGTAACCAGGGGTGACCAGTTAGCTCAGATGGTTAGAACACAGTGCTCATAATACCAAGGTTGCTGGTCCAATCCCCACATGGGCCACTGAGATGTGCCCTCCAAAACTAGATTGAAACAACTACTTGACTTGCTGATGCGTCCTGGAAAAACACACTGTTTCCCAATAAAAAAGAAAAAGAAAAGTAACCAGAGGCCAGGCCCCGTGGCAGTGCCAGGAGCTGCCAGATAAATGAATGTACAGGCACAAGTTTTCATTCATCCAGCAAACCTTCCCAGAGCACCAATCCTGTGCCAGGAATTCCGAGTGGAGGTGAGTATGGATCCAGAAACCACCATCTCTGTACTCATTGAGCTCGCATCCCAGTGAGGGAGGCAGAAGACCCTGGCTGTGCCCGGGGATTCTAGAAAGGCTTCTCAGAGGGGCTCATGAGTTTGTGCAATGGATGGAAAAGGATGGAGGTCTATTCAGGGTTTTCCCCTGCCCTTGCCTCCCCAGGAGACCTCTTTTTTTAAAAAAATTATTTTATTATTATTATTATTAGTTACAGATGTACAAAACAATGCAATAGTTATTTTTTTCACCCCTTACAAAGTGACTCCCCCTTCCCCCTCCCCTGTCCCCCCAACCCTTGATATCATACATATCTATTACAATTCCATTGACTCCATCCCTACACTATATTCCACATCCCATGACTATATATGTGTTAAATTATAGTTGACATATAATATTGTTCAGCAGCAGCTTCAGATGTCAGGAGATCTCTCTTTTAAGGGTCTCCAATTTTTGAGCTCCCTATCGCTGTAGTAAGTCAGAAAGTCCTCTCTCATCTGACTTTTGCCTATGAGTACCTCCCCACACTACACACAAGTCAAGGTTCTCAAGCAAGAGCTTTCTTGATACAGATGAAGGAAGGATCACATAGGGTAGCGTCTGCCAACAATTAGTTTGCACATCTCACCTTGTTTCATAATTTAACAGTCCTGCTAATCAGCCCCTCTCTTCCCACCCTGCTTCTCTGCTTATAAATTTTTACAACAGGAAGGTGACTGTCAGTGGCAGGGAGGAGAGATGACTGTAAGGCGCAGGACTTTCCTGAAGACAGCCAAGTGGGTAATGGCTCAAGGTTGAGTTCCTGGTCAGGGCCTGAAACTTCACATTCGAGAAGCACCATCACCCAGTGATCTCAGAGCACTTAGGAGGAAGAACACAAGCTGCATTTCTTTTAAATCAAATAACTTAAATCTGAATTCAGTGTTCATGTAAGCAATACTGGGGATAAGCAGTTACCGGTGTTTTGGGGTATAAAACCAGTTAAGAACAACCAAGGTAGCACAATGGCTTGAATGTGTCAAGGAGATCATTCCCAGTGATGGCTAATTGGATCGGCCCCTATCTGCCGCTGGTTAACCTTTCAGTGATTCTCAAAGCTCAGTACAGAAGGACTGGCCACTAGACAACCCCTTCAAAGCCAAAGGCACTGGGAGACAAAGGGCCAAGGGTTCAGGAGAAATAGGGAAATCCTGGGAAAGAAACTGTGGAAATGAAAATGTAGTTTAGAAACAACACGCCTATCGTTACCCAATTATGTGATGTTTACCGGTAGGATGATGGTCTGGTCTTAAACCAGAGGTTGCACATCAGTGGTCCATATTCTAAATCTAGTCCCTGTGTGTGTTTTTGTAGGCCAATATAATGTGTATGTATGTTATTTGAATTAGTTTGCCGATATTTAAAACTGGAATATTGAACAAAAAATCTGAATTCCAGGTTTTATTAAAAACTTGAAAGATCTCAAAGGTTTAAATATTTTAAAAGGAATCTATTATAAGAGAAGGGAAAAATCACTGGAGAATTCTTTTATAACCTCAGCATAAAGAAGGGTTTTATCATTTGGACCCAGGATCCAGAAGTTAGAAAGGAAATGACTGGTAAATTTGACTACATAAAAATCAAAAGCACCATAAACAAAGTCAAAAAGACAAACAGCAAACTGGGGGGAAATTGCAACTCATATTGCACAAGTATACTCTCTCTAATATATAAAGACTTCAAGAAATCAATAAGTAAAAGATCACCAACCCAATAAGAAATAAGCAAATGATGTAAACTGACAGTTCATAGATAATGAAATACAAGTGGCTTTAAGTTGAGAAAAGATGTTCAGCTCCACTCATAATTAAAAACAAAACAAAACAAAAAAACTGAGATGCCATTTTTCACATGTTGGGATGACAAATATCCAATACTTTGATAACATACACTGTTAGCAGGGCTGTGGGAGATTGCAACTCCTCCTCCAGGAAATTAAACAACAACTCTTTTGTGCCATATTTGACTTTTAATCATGTATCTCAAATGACTAGATTCCCTTGGGAGTTTCAGACCTGGGTTCTGAAGATGTAAACAAGAACTTGGGATCCTATTTGGCATTTAACTTGAACATGCCACTCTCCTATAATTAGACAAAGTTTCCGGTTCAAAATAAAAAGGTTTCTTCAGTAATCCTACCTGCGTGTGCTCTTCTATATCTTATTAAAAGAGAGAAAGAGCAGAAAGTCTAGCAGCGTTGCAAGCTCCCTGAGCACAGGGAGCCATGGACAGTCTCATTTCTTCCCCACAACAACCCCAAGCTCACTGCCATCCTCTTGTAGGGGAGGAAACGGACTCAGAGCAGCCATGTGATTTGACCTTCTTTGACAGATGTGGGCAGGGAGGAACTGAATAAGGGAGCCACAGCTTGGGTCCAAGGGGAAGAAAAGCTTATTTTGATATGGGTCGTTTTGGTTGAATGAGTCAAAGAAAATCTGGAAGCTAAGAGTGTCCTGGTCAGCTGCTGAGACGGCTCAATCACACTGTAGCAGGGTGCCATGCCAGGGATTTAATTTGTGCTTTTCTTTAATCCTCTTCTTCAGTGAGAAGTGCCAAGATGGGTCTTAAATGGCTGTTCTGTGTAAAGGAAATAGCAGTGGCGAACCTCTTAAATGCCATTACTTCCTCTGATTGGAAGAGAAAACATGACTGACCCTCTGCACTGTGTAGTCGTCAGGTTCCTGGACAGTGTGGTCGTGATGGTAGGGAGGGTCAGACAGGACTTCAAGAGGGATATGAATTTACTGCTAATAGAGCAGTTGAGGGGAAGAATACATCAATTCCTTAGGGGGAAAAAGATGATAAGACTTCGCACTACGAGCAGACTGTGAAAAGGTTCTCACTGGTCATAACCCATTGGTTTCCCTCTCCCCATGCCCTGAATTATGTTCCTCTCCTGGAAGGTTGCCATGACAGACACTCAGATTCATGCTGACCAGTCTCTTCTCAATGATGGGACCACTTGTGGGTAGATGTCGTTATCCTTCGCAAGGGACTATCTTTCGAAACCAGGGATTAGGGTGAAAGGCCAATATTGTTTCTGTAACCAAGGAGCATCCCTGATTTATTTCTTCATGGAGTATCAGGTTGTGATAGCAAACATTCCCCGAGAAGGGTAATGGGGAAGAAAGCCCTTCAATGGCCTGGGAAAGCTGAGCTCCTTTGGAGAGACTGCCAGCAGCACCTCTCCATCTCAAAGGCCTCCCTAGTGACCCATCTGAGCCCTTCTCTGGGGAGAAACAACTGTTTATATCTAGAGCTGTGATGAAAACTGGTTTTATGGGATGTTCTGGTCACTGGCTAAAACCACTGACAGAGAGAGGGTGGGCAGGAAGCTGTCAAATTTTGCAGAAAACCACATTCCCTGAGTCTCTCTAGATCCAAACTTGTGTTTCCTTTCACCATTACTCAAAATCACTGAGCTGCAGTTGTCAAAATAGTGCATTTCTCTGAAATAGTGCAACTTCGGTTAATCAAACCTGGCTATATCAGAGCCCTCAGTAACTCAGAAACTATCTAATTCGCTCTTTCCCTTTGTCATTGAAACAAAAAGGCAAAAGATAAGAAAACAATCTCATTGCAGGGCTTTGGACAATAACTTGTAGTAGTATCTTGGGCTTGACATCAATAATAAAGAGCCATAAGAATTGATGTTCAGAGTTACAGATCTGGTGTCCTTTAATATCCTCAATCATAAAAAAGAAAAAAAAAAGGATTTGATAGCAGTCTTATACCCTACTAAAGTGTGAAGAAAAACTCAGAACCAACAAAGGCTGAAACCAACGGGGTTTTCTGCATAAGCGTCCATTATCCAGAGCCATCCCTGCCCCCCAGTTCAGCAGTTAATGGAAGCGGCACTGTAGCTTCCCATTGCTGGAGACATGTTTCTTGGCCATTATTCTGTGGCATAAAAGATCAGAACTACATAAAATGAACAGAAGCCTAAACCACAGGAGATCTAGTTATAGCAAAGACTGTAACCAACTGGCTACATTGACCCTCTGGCTCTCAGCTTCCTTATCGATGGGAGGAAAGAGAGGCAGTTTGGGAGAAGGAAAAGACATTTTTGAAGCAGGGCAGAGCATGACTATAAACACATCAGGGGTAAAGCATGCCACTATTTTCCTTGGATCTGGTGACTCTATCCCCACTCTTCTTGGATATGGATTGGCTGTTCCCTTCTCCAAGAAAGGCATTTCCTTTCTTCTTCATGTGTCCAAACTCTACACATCCTTAAAGGTCCAGTTCAAAAGTCATCTCCTTAATCTACTATAAATAATCACTTAACTCTCCCAGCATTAATTTGCACCTCTATGAGGATACTTATCACTTTGCTTTCTATTACAATATCCCATACTGGGGCCGGCCGAGTGGTCCGTTGGTTAAGAGCTGCCTTGGGACGCCAGCAGCCCAGGTTCAGATCCCACATATGAGTGCCAGTGACACTGCCCTCTACAGCTAAAACGGTGAACAACAGCTCCACCTGGAGCTGGGCTGCTGTGAGCCCCGGCAACAGTGTAGGCTGCAGCCCCTGCTGCAGTGGGCTGCCATAAGCTACAGTGAGTGGCTGGCCACCAGCGTGAGCGGCCGGGAGCTGGAGTGAGCTGCCAATAGCCGCCGTGAACGGTCGTCCATGGGCCGGCGACTGATCTGCCTCATCTGAGAAGGGTGCAGTGATAACACCAACATGGGCCAGTGAAGCAATGTCCTCCACAACTAGACCAAAGAACGAAAGGACAGCAACTTGTCTGTTCTCCTCCCCCAATTCCCCAATAAAAATCTTAAAAAAAAAATTAAAAAAAAAACACAATAAAATAAAATATCCCATACTGAATTGTGGTCTGCTAGACACAGACTGAATTCCATATTTGTGTGCCTGATAATGCCTAGCAGAATGCCTTGTGCATAGTAGGTGCTCAAATTACTATAGAAGAACTGACACGAATGAATGAAAGAATGAATGAATGAAATCTCATATCTGGACATAGCAAAATTACTTTGGTTTAACCTAAATACTTTAAATATTTTTATTTTGAAATTCTTCCTTAGATCTTCTTATATAAACACTGGAATAATCCCATTCCAAATTCTATAGCATATTTAGTGATGGATCCTACATTTGACCACTTCTTAGAGTGTAGAAGAACTTTCATTTCTGACAGTCAGGTCTTCAAAGAGTGCTACACACAGTAATCTTCTCATTGCTCTCAAATAAATGTCTGTGGCAATATTTCAGCCCAATTCTTCTGGGAAAATGTAATTCCTCTCTTACAGCCCCACCTCCCAAGAACCAGAAAATACTTAAGAGAACCAGTAATCTTTGTTGAACCCAAATAAAGAGGAAAACAATACTTCCTTCAAGCTGTATATTGGCCACACTGCAGAAAGTATCTCATGGAGAGTAATGTGCTTACAGCTTATTACACAAAAATTAATTAAACATTGAACAGAGCCAGAGCTCAGAATTTCTGCATGTCTAATTTCCTTGCCAAAGTAGCTCATACAATGAATAACTAAAAATTCTAAGAGCATTAGTTTATCACAGTGCAGCATTCAACTCCACTTAGGATCACCCCTGTCACAGGAAATGGGGGCTCTGTGGTTTTATGGGTCCTCCGCTAACATGTCATCTTTGGGGAGGGCAGTTAGAGCTACATGGACTTGCTGCTACTTTACGACTCTCAGCTCAAGTTTCAGCCCCCTAGGGAAGGGCCCAGTTACTTCCAAACCACAAATGGCCCATACCAGGCATGATGGAGAAATCTTCCAGAAATCTCCCCGGCCCCAGATATCCCTTTAGATTCATAAGTAACTCAGAGGGAGGAAACCCCTGCAAGTCAGGTCAAGCTGACTGCTGCCTCTTCGCTCCCTGTCACTTTTGCTCCCTGGGTGTTGCTGTGCAAAGTAGGAAGCTAATGAACCCTGGAGTTAGACATTAGATAGAAAACTTCTATCTCTGAGCCACAGCACCTCCAATTATACCTACCTTATAGGATCGTGTCAAGCACTGAAGAACATGTATGCTGCACCTGGCACAGAGCAGATGCTCAATAAATGCTCTCCCCACTTAGGAAGGAACCCAGAGTTTCAGTCCAGCAGCTTAACAGCTTCAATTATTTCCCCATAACATAAAATATTGACAAGTCTTGCCTGTCAAGTCTACTGGACAGTAAATTCTTAAAGGAAAGAGCAGTATCTCATTCATCTCTGTGTTCACAGCACCTGGTACCGAGCCTGGCACACAGCTGGTAGTTGAGAAATGTCTGTAAAATCAATGAATGAAATATGGAAAAGAACAGCCGCCAGATGTTGGGTGTTTACCACGAGCACTTTACACACATTAGCTCATTTCATCTATACCACAACCCTCCAAGGTAGATACCGTCTGTGTTTTATAGTTAAGGATACAAAAATTTGAAGAGATTTGGTATAGTAAATTCACAGGGGATACATAAATAATAGATAAACCCTTTGAAATTGCCTGTATTCCACATTTTAAAAAATACAAATAACTATTTACTACGTGTCAGGCACTGAGCTAAACACCCTACAAATATTATCAATTAAGTGTTACAACATTGTGAATCACAGGAAATTACAGATGGGAGAACTAAGGCTCAGAAGCATTAAGTAGCTTGCCCACAGTTCTCAACCATTTTAGACTTATGACAATGGTCATTTCAAAGAGATCAACCTGATATTAAAAGGAAAAGCCAGGACTCAAATTCAGGCCTCTGCCTCCAGACCCCTTATGTGCTACTGTGCCTCTTGAATAAATGAATCAATGAATAACAGAAGGGGAGAAAAAGCAGGCAGAAGAAGAGAGAAGAGGAATGAGAGGGGAAGATGTTCACAAATACTGTGACTATTGGGTAATTCCTACAAGGCCAGATCTTTCCTATTTAATAGTCTGCATAATTGCTGCTTTGGGGACCCAGCTGGTCTCCGAACCTGCAGTTCACAGTCAGTGTATAAAACGCCAAAGGCGAGGCCTCTCCTTTGTGCTTGGCCCCAGAATGGCCATGTGCATGGTTTCCTGGTGGAAGGGAACAGGGAGCTCCAGTGCTTGTGCATCCCAGGACCTGTGCAGGTGGCCACACGCTGCTGGAGTTGGCATCACAGGCACTGCTTCCCACTGCAGCGGCCCCTACCTGCTCTCTGGAGCAGTGGTGCCTCCCCCTCTGGCTGGTAGCCCATAAGGCTGGTCACACCCAGCTCACTATTCCACAGGTTCACTCTTACAAGTCACTGATACTCTAGCCATCAGAAGTCATACCAGCCCAGCGGAGATCAGGGTAAATCATGCCACTGCTCATCTCCCTGCTGGCACCATGCCACTTGAGCAAGAACTTGCAGAGCCAAGATGAGGCTGCTCAGAGGAAAGAACATGGGATTGGGAAAAAAGAACCCTGGGTTCCAGGCCTGCCTCTCCCTCTATCTCTTCCATGGTGCAAGACCCTTCCTCTCTCTAGGCACAGAGACTGACCAACTGTGTGTCTAGGGCTTCATCATCTCTTTAAAACCTCATAACAACCCTGTGATGAGGTATAAGGCTTTTTATTACAGATAAGGCACCTGCAGCCCAGAGAGGTCAAGTGACTTGTATAGCGTCACACAGCAAGAAAATGGGGAGTTGGGTGTGGCTCCAGGTTGATCTGCCTTTGAAACCTATCTTCTCACCACTACCCTGTCAGGGGCTCTGCTCCCTCATTCTTGGTAAGGTATTATGGTCATCACCTCAACCTCCCATGGTTTTCTGTCTCAAGAAAACCTCTACCTGAAGGCACTTAATGGAGTCTCAAGTGCAGTATCAGTGTTAGGACTCAGGATCATTATGCTGTCCTCCCCCCATCCCAGGCTTCAGTTTCCCCACTGTGAACTGAGAAAGACATATTCGTATTTCCCAAACTTCCACCTCCATGGTTTTTGCCATATCCTTATATCACATATACTAATACTTATGCTTGATTGTAAATCAAATTTAAATCAAGTAGTTTTTAAAAAATTAACATCATCCTGAGCAATCAGATACATTCTCCCTTCTAATCACTCCGCTTTGCCCCAAGGGTGAACACTGGCCTCATTGCTAACACCACAGATTGGTTCTCCCCACTGTGAACTTTACAAAAATGGAATCATAACTACATAGTCTGTGCCTGGCTCCTTTTGTGCAGCATTATATGTCCAAGATTCATCCATATCACTGCATGTAGTTTCAGGTTGTTTATTCTCATTGGTGTATAATAGTTCCTTGTATAAATATACCACAATTTATTCATTTTTCTACTCTTATTGGGTACGTGGGTAGCACTCAGTTTTTGATGTTATGAATAATGTTGCTATGAACATTCTATAAAGCACATGACTTTTGCCTTCATTTCTCTCGGGCATATGACGAGGAATGGGATAGCTCAGTCACAGGGTTTGTACACAGGGTTTGGGTTTAGTGGACACTGACAGTTGTCCAAAGTGGTTGCACCAATTTCCACTCCCACAGGCAGTACGTGAGAGGTTTAGGTTTAGTTGCTCCACATTCTTGACATTTTTTATCTTTCCAATTTCAGCCGTTCTGGTGAGCGTATGAATCACCTATATTTTGTTTTTATCCAAACTGCACAACAAGCCCGTAGGTTGATGTCACTTGTAAGAATCAATGTGGTATAGCGGACAGTGCCTAGACGCTGACTCAGAAGACAGCCGTGATGTTTTTTCCCAGCTACTAACATGATGCCATTAGAAATGAATTGTCACTGATCTTTATGAAGCTCCTCTCAAGCCCTTACTCATTCATCTGACCCTCACAACAAACTGATGATGACAGGCAAGGAAGAAATTATTTTTCAAGACCTTACCTAACTTGCCAAGTGAGTAGCAAAGACAAAATTCAGGCCTATCTTCTTCTGATTCCAGTCCAGTGTCCTTTCACTAAGCTTATACTGACTCAATTCACCTATTTTCCATTTCTAAGAAGAAGGTGTTGAACTGCATGATCTCTGATGTTCCTTACAGTTTAAATATGGTGAACTGATTTGTTTCTAAATGTATGAATGGTTTACTCACTCTGTGTATAATCGAGTAAACAACCATTGCTCAGTCCTAAGAGGAAACTGAGCCAAGCTCATCTGGTAACTCAGATGCCAAATGAAGCAGATCTTTGTGACTACTCAGCTGTTGGACATGACAGAGATTCAGCAAGACTAAGAGTGAATAGGGTTACAGCTTGGTCATTGAAATAGCAAAATGTGCTCTACAGGCACATTTCCTGCAACTAGAGAGTATCCAACCATCCGTTCATCCATGCATCCAACCAATAAGCTATCTACCTATCTATGGATCCATTCGACCATCCTTCCCTCCTTTTATTCAACAAGCATTTATTGAACACCTACTCTGTCCATCCCCATACTGGTTCTGGGACTACAAAAATGTATCAGAAACAATCCCGGCTCTGAAGAAACTCTCAATCTAGTCAAGTGTCTTATCCTATACACACCTCTATATACTCTCAGCTACAAGAAGGCAAGATCCCTACCTCACCTATGTCACTCCCAAATCATTGATTACTAAGATTGATACAAAGCATTGCTAAGAGATATTTGAAGAATGAACTATTAATCCCTGAAAATTCTGAAAAAGAATTTGGAATGTTCGTCTCCATCATTCCCTGTTTCTTCTCGTTGGACACAGAACCAGGTCTTGGACCTTCGCCCACCATGGCCCTGTTCCTCATATCAGCCAGGGGCAGAAAGGAAGAGGCACCGCCTCCTTTCTCAGCTGTCCTGATGGGTGCAAACAACAGAGGAACAAGTTCGCCTACATTCCCTGGAGAATGTTATTCATGACATCCTTCCGCATCAGCCACGTTTCCCAAGTTTTCTAATTGGCTCATGATGGATTTCTGCAGTGGTTTTGATGAGGCTCACCTGCAGTGCTTTTTCTCTAAAGATAGTAGGAAAGCTACATGTTTTCTAAAAAGCAAATAATTGTCAGATAGCATTTCAACAACAAAGATGAACAGAATATAGTTCAGAGAAAGTGGGCAGCTTGCAAGTAGGGGCCATGAGAAATGCGGGAAAGACTGCCAAACTCCAGCAGAGTCAGCCCCCTGCACCACAGACCCCCAAACCTCCAGGGCTCAGCTCCCAGAATTCAAGGCCTGTGTCTGCCATGGATGCATTCAGATCCATGACACGCACTGAGCTCCAGTGATTAGGTACTAGCTTTACCTCCTCCTCCCCGTCCCTTACCTTCCTAATATCATTAAATACCAAGTCCTACAAACCATCTGTCTCTGGAAGCCATCCTCTGCTCTCATTCCCTGTAGCCACCACCTGAGGCCAGCCCCCCAGTATCCTCCTATCTGGGCTCCCATAACAGCCTTCTAACTTGTCTCCCTGACCCTACTTTCACTCTCCTGCCACATGACAGATGCAAATCTGATCGTATCACCCCTGCCACCAACCCTCCAATGGCTTTCAATGGCACTTAGAAAAATGCTCCAAGTCCCTTTTTTTTGGGGGGGGAGGGGGGATTTGATTTATTTTTTTTTTTTTAATTGGGGAACTGGGGGAGGGGAACAACTTTGGGGAACCGGGGAAGGGGAACAGACAAGTTGCTGTCCTTTTGTTCTCCAGTCTAGTTGTGGAGGACATCGCTTCACTGGCCCATGTTGGTATCATCATTGCGCTCTTCTCAGGTGAGGCAGATCAGTCGCTGGCCTCTGGACGGCCGCACACAGCGGCTCTTGCCCGCTCACGCTGGCTCCTGGCCACTCACTGTAGCCTATGGCAGCCCACTGCAGCAGGGGCTGCAGCCCACACCATTACCGGGGCTCGCACAGCCCAGCTCCAGGTGGAGCTGTTGTTAGCTGTAGAGGGCAGTGTCACTGGCCCTCATATATGGGATCTGAATCGGGGCCGCTGGTGTCCCACGCCAGCTCTTAACCAATGTGCCACTCGGCCTGCCCATGCTCCAAGTCCTTTTGGTAGCCTGCAAAAGCTTCCATGATCTGGCTGCTGCCTCCCTCTCTAGCCACATCTCAGTACCTTTCCCCACTTGACTTATTTTGTCTCCAGACCCACAAGTCTTTCCGTTCCTAAATATGCTCTACTCTCTGCTACCGGCAGACCTTTACATATGCTGTCCTCTACTTGGAATGCTCATCCCTGTCTCTCACCTCCTAAATCACCCTTATTCATCCTTGAACAAGAGTATATATGACTTGGACAATACTTTTCCAGTGAACCCTTATATGAGCCCCAAGTGAGAGGTAAGCAATCCCTGTGCTGTAAGCTTCACATCACCTGCACTGTCACCTTTGGCTATGCTCTTCCTGTTAGTAACTCTCTCCATGTCTAGCCTTCCTCCTAGATTGTATGATCCCTGAAAGCAGGCCCCATGGAGATCTTCTCCATTGCCAAATCCTCGGCCCCTAACATGCAGCCTCCCGAATAGGAGGCTCTCAATAAACATTGATGAATCAAGAGGTTGACTGAGTGATAGATAGATAGATAGATAGATAGATAGATAGATAGATAGATAGATAGATAGACAGACTGATTGATTACTTACAAGTACTGAGTTCAGTGTCAGGAAATCAGAAGACAGTTTTAGAACAATACCAGGGTTCCTTTCCAAACTCTAGTCTACAGCATCACACTATGTGACCTTGGACAGATGATTTCAACTCTCTGAGCCTCAAGTTCTTCATTGTTATGCTCATAATAGTAACACCTGCTTTTCCTGCTTCACAGATGCTGTACCAAAAAATGAGACACCAGTTGTGAAGATGCTTTACAAAATGAAAATGTGCCAAGCACGGCAGACCCAGCAGCATGGCTGTGCTCTGGGGTAAGTTCCATCTCTAGTCCTCTTCTCACCCAGGTGGAAGGGAACCGTCTCTGTATACCCTGGCCCTATTCCCCACCCCTTACTACATTCTCAGGGTGCCTTGGGATTGAGCTAAGAGCCTCCTAATAAATAATAAATAGGATACAATAAGAGGGAGGAAAGCTGGAAGAGATTTACAAGAGACAGAAGAAAAACACCCAAGCCACATTCACAAAAAAATGGTTCCCAGTCCTCCATGTCTCTGGAGTCTTATAATGAAGAAGAAAGACCCATATAGGAAGGGGAAGGAAATGCTATTGATGGCATGTGGGTACAAAATGTATTCTCGTTGCCAGAAGGTCCTTTAGATGTCCCATAACCCAATGGCTTTCAATTGCTTCAGGAATTCAAATGAGTTGGCAAGATCATCAGAACCGAAGTACCTTCGTGGCTAATGCGGTGGTTTTTCACAGTGCAGACCCCAGAGCAATAGCAGCCTCACCTGGGAACTTGTTAAAATTCAGATTCTCAGCCTCACTCAGCCTTCATGAATCAGAAACTCTGGGGGTGGGGTTTGAACAGCTCTTCGGGTGACTCTGTGACATATTCAAGTTGAAAATCACTATGCAAATTGGCCAGAGAAAAATGAAAGTGAATGGGGAGATGGGATGGAGGCTTTTGCATGTGTAGGAATGTTCCCTCTGGCACCACTATCATAGGCTCCCCTGTATTTCAGACTAGCTGAAGGAAGATTTGACGTCAACTTGCTCTGTGCACATCATGCCCTTGATTCCCTTCGCTGCCCCCCCAAAACCACAAAGGGCCGGAAACTCTGGAACAGACAGGGCCTTGAGAACAGGAGCTCTCAAAGCAAACCAATATTTATGTCTGGCTGAGCTTCTTCCTCCCCCATTACTTCCGGAAACACTGGCTACAGGGATGAATTTCTCCGTCCTTACACACTCTAGAGGGCCTCACCATCCAAAGCAGGGAAGATTATGAGTGATGGGGGAAAAGTGTGTTAACTTTCAAGTGTTTCAGTGTTTATATTTCCCTCCACCTGCTAAGGAAAATCCTGCATTGGCATTTTGGTTTCTCTTGCCCTCCCTTAAAAAGATTCTCATGTGCTAGGAAAGAGACTAAGTCCAGAGACATATGAAAGGAATAGAGAACACACAAAAGAAGAAAAAGACAGAAAACCCTTGCACATTACATATGGTGAGATCTGAGGTTTGGGGCAGAGTGAGGGGTTGAGAGGAGCTGTGAGATGTAAGAAAATTGGAGGGGAGGGAAAAGGGACTTTGGCCACATTAGAGTAGCTTATGATGAGCATCTTTCGTGTCCCCAGGACATGTAAGTAATGGATTTTAGTTACTTTTTAATTTGAATTTAATTACTTTAAAATTTCCATTTTGATTGTTAATCCTTGGATACAGCAATGTTCCAAAATTGGATCATGTGCTTCCCTAGTCTTATTAGGGTTATGTGGATACTCTGACAATCACAGCATTACTGCAGGGCTGTCGGGACAATGCGCTGTGCACAAATCCCTGCCCAAGCCAGGCAGGGAGGGCTGCTCCACAGAGGAGAGATTGACGCTGGGTCTGGAAGAAGGCACAGAAGCCAGTCAGGTAACGAAGGCCACTGGTCAAATGACAGAGGACCTGTATCCCGAAAGAGCAATTGGCACAAAAGACCCACGGCTCTCAACAGAAGAGTGAGCTACCCCTCTGAATGTCGAGAGTGACAGGGGAGCACAGCCCGGTCCTCTTTAGACAGGGGAGCAGTCACCTCAGTTATAGGGAGAATTTTTGACTAGCCAACAGGACAGCTCTGGCTGCCTGGGACAACTATTAAATGGAGTTTGCCTCCTTCTTACCCTTTGCCGTGTCACTTAAGAATACGAACTCTTGTCTAGAAATCTAGCCTTCCACTCCCTCCGTCTGGATCTTTGGAAAATCAGAGGTTCCATCCATGTGCGTCCCTATCGGTGGCAGCAACAGCATTTCAACTTTCATTTATTGAGAGCTGGGCCAGGTTTAAAAGACAATTGAGGAGGGCGAAATAATAATATAATACCATTCCCACTTTACAGATGGAAACTAAGGCCCAGCTGGTATGTGGTGGAGCCAGGCTAAACCCAGGTCAGCAGGGTGCCGAAGCCTGTTCTCTCCTCCATAAGCTCCTCTGACCTCCTCCCCAGCCCTCATCACACACTGTCCCGTTCTCTGTGTCCTCCACTCTGCTATGGCATTCCTAAGTGAAGAGGACAGTGCCTAATACACACCAGGTGCTCAGGAAATGTCTGTTTAATGCTGAATTAAAGGACAGAGCCCTCCTTGTGTCACGGAATCCTGGCCCTAAGTGAGGTCTCGTCTCCCCACCCCGTCTGACGTACAATGTGAAGAACAGCACACAAAGCCCCTTCAAATACCAACCCCACTGCATGGCAGTCCATCCCATAAACTTTCATTATTTATGTCTGAAAGTGTTGTTTTTTTTAATTTTCCTTGAAATGAAAATATCCCATCAGGAGTTATCAGTAACATCAGCACAACATAGTGGTCAGAAGTACTGCATGCTGAAGCCAAACCCTCTGGGTCCAAATCCCAGCTTAGCCACGTCCTAACTGTGTGGCCTTGGATAAGTTAGTTAAGCTCTCTATGCCTCGGTTTCTTTATTTGTAAAATAGGAGTGACAATACCTACTTAGTAGAGCTGTTATGGAGATTAAACGCATTCGTGTTTGGAAAGTGCTTAGAATAGTACCTGGCACACTTGACACCCTTTAAGTGTGTGCTGAATACATAAATCAGACAGGGAATAGATGGAAAACAGCAGAGTCAAAATGAGGTTCCTGGTGAGTAATGAAAGGGAGGAGAGGGCCCAGATGAGGACATGCAGGAGTTGTCTGAAACAAAGCTTGCCATTTTTAGAATGTAGCCAAGGCTGTCCCTGACTGCTCCATGTCTCTTGGGAAGGTCCCAGCACTCAAGAAGGTCCCCTTCTGTCTGCACCCCCCCCCCGAAGCCAGGCAAGAGATGCATGGGAAGGTAGGGAAGCAGCCCCACAGAGGATGGTAGGGCACAGAGGTGCTGTGGGCATCCTGGGGTTTGTGGGTCTGGTCTCCTAGGCCCAGCAACCCTGGAGAGCCTCCCAGAGAAGTTCCTAGCCCCCAGTCTGGCCCCAGGGCTCCCACCCCTCCCCACTGAATCCTGAACCCTGGCCCAGAGAGAATACTCAGTCATTTCTCTCCACCTCCAGGTCAAATATGATCCCAAACTTTGAAGTCAACTAGACTTGGGTTCAAATCCCAGCTCTGCAACAGATTATGCATGTCATGTTAAGTAACTACCCTCTCTGAGTCTCAGTTTCGTCATCTTTAGAATGGGGGTTTTGGAGGAAACTAAATTAAATAGCAAAGGTAAATCCTGGGACATGGAGCCTAGAGCACCCCAGGAGCTCTGGGAAGATCTGCTGTCCGAATGAATGAAAGATCACACAGACCAGAGTTTTGAACTCCCATGGCTCATGGCTGCCACCCTTCCATTCAGAGTGGAGACCCTGGCACAGAATCACTTCTTCCCCTCTCAACCTCGCCAAGGTCCCTCGTGGCAGCCCCGGGCTATTTAAATCTAAGTGATGGGAGGATTGGGGAGAGCTTCAAGATTCCACCCACCATCCAAGAACAGAGCTGCCTGCTTAGGAGGTGACTGGGAGGGATTCGAAGTTTCAAAGAAAATCAAGTTCTGTTAATGAATGATCAGGAAAGGCAATGCCTAAATCAGTCTCCATGCTTTGTGGAATCTGAAAGTCACATTAAGTAAAACATTCATGATTGAAAAGAGTCTTTCTCTTTTATAAACCCTTGAGCATCACTCAGTCTTTTGCATTTGCAGATTAAACCCACCATCTTTCTAGCTTCCCGAAGGCCCCAGCTGACACGAGGTGCGCCTATGATTCGCTCACCAAGGGAAGCGGATGTTCCCAAAGGGGGAGAAAAAGGCGTGTGATTTACATGGCTTAATATACTCATTAAAGGTTTAATTGGAGTCACTTTGCCACTGATCCTCCAACAGCCCCCTTTTCCCCCCCATTTAATTAACAGAGTAACCTTTAGCTTCACAACTCATAAAGAAAGCCAAGTACAAAAGAGGAGCTCTGTCTACTCCCTGTCCTGATCCTTCCAGGCAGCTCCTAAACCTGGAGGGACTCACAGGTTCTGGAAGAGGTGCCTGTCTAGTAACATCCTCAGGAAAAAAAAGGGGCTGCAGAGTGTGGGTCAGCCAGGCCCGGGTTCAAATCCTGTCTCTGTTGGTCACTAGCTGTGACCTTGAGCAAGATACTTAATCTCTGTAGCCTCAGTTTCCTTATCTGTAACATAGAGACAATAATTAAACAGATAGTTCATGGGGTGGTTGTGAGATTCAAAGGAGCGTAATGTTTGCATATGAAGTTAGCATAGTACCTGGCACATGGTAAGCGCCCAGTGAAGGGTTGTAGTTTGCTCTTGTCACTAATGTCACAATTATGGAGCATAATGAGTTTGAGGGAGCAGGCACTGGCCTGCCAAGGGACTTCTCAAACAATAATAAATTGTCGTTTTGCCTTATGGAGTCACCGAATAGTTTCTTGGAAACCACATAAACATTTTAACAAATGTTATTGGGAGTGACTGCACACAACTATCTGTGTTGAATCAAGGTTCAGGATGTTTTAGCTGTTTGCCATTGTCTTCCTTGATCCACTATCCCTCTCCCAACTTCCCCACTTCCTGCCCTTTTTCCCTGCCTGACTCGCAACATGAAATATAAATAATTAATGCTATCCAATTACCAAAGCCAAAAATAAATAAAGCTTCAAGGCTGTATTGGATTTCCACAAGAATCCACCATTAGGAAGATGGTGCATTCCACGTGCAGGTGTCTGCATCCCGAAAGCCATTTGTGACGGGGCCACTCAGTGGGTACCAGGGTTAGTTAAAGCTCGCTTCATTACGGTGGCTTTGGGGCAGATGGGAGCTGATGGCGCTGGGCTGTTTTCATAGGGAAATGTGTACCACGTCCCCAGTCAGCGTGGTGATAAATGGGCTTGCTGACAATTTGCTGGGAGCATGTATCTTGGGGGACTCCTGAGGTCATGAAATCTCTGCTGTTAAGCTACACAATTTTCTTTACTTATCAGTCTCAACCACATCACAGACACATATTTGAACAATGAAACAAAGGAGGACACGCATTATCAGGCCCCAGCCGGGTAACGGGAGCGGCACTAAGCCAACCAGTGCTGATTGGACAAAGCCCAGACACACTAACCGCCAAGTGCAGAAGGGAAGGAAGGCTGGTGATTTCGTATGTTTAAGTGGCAAGTTGGAGGGGCGAGCACATGGGGGCTGTGGGTGGGTGGGGCGCTCTCTAAAGAGCAAAAGTTGGGAGAGCTGAAGTCATCAGTCACCTCTATAGCCTCAGCGGCTGGCTCCATCCTGCACACAACAGCCACAGGGATCGCTCCAGAATGCAAATTTGATGTTGACAACCATCCCATGGCTCCCCATTATCCACAGGAGAAAACCCAAACTCCCTAGCATGCGTACAAAATCACGTTGTGGACTCTGCTTATACCACTTAACTCCTCTCCCACAATCCCTTTGTCCTAGTCCATGCTCCCCCAACTCTTCATTCACTCGGACACCTGCAGGCCTTGGCACATGCTCTCCTTTATCTGGCAGCACTCTTCTCCACTCCTTTAGCTGGTTAACTCCTAGTTATTGTTTATGTCTGAGCTGAAATTGGCCTCCTCCAGGAAGTCTTCCCTGATCACCACTAAATTGGGATTTATTGCTCATTGTCAGCCTCTTATAGCACAGCCCTGTTCAGCTGCATTGTTGTTGTCTCATTACTTGTCTCTAGACTATAAGCTCCCCAGAGGCAGAGCCTGCCTTGTTTGTATGCCTGGCACAGAGAGGCTGCTCAAAACTGTCTCTAAAATGAATGAGTAAATATGCAGAGAAAGAGCTTTTACACCAGCAGGAGACAGGTCCTGCCAAGGTAAGGTCAGGACCTTCATCTCCTCCCCCGCCCCCATCCAAAGGAGCTACCATCTGACACTGAAAGACAGAGATCCAATGAGTTAACAAAGATGAAAAACATATGGGACAAAACAAAATCCCTAGGAAGCAGCTTGGAAGTTACCCCAACATAAGAGAGCAGAGATAGATATGGAATTTGGTGTGGGAAGCCAAGTGTGGGACCAGAGACATGAGATGGTGCATGAGACTCCGGAGCAGAGGGAAAGAGGTGATTCCACGGAATTTCCTAGGACAGCCATGAGTACATGCTGCTGCTTTGATAGGTGTCTTTTAAAGGCCAGGAACAAAAATAATAAAAAATAAAATAAAGGCCGGGAACAAACTAGACCCTCTTGGCTCTAGGGTGGTCAGACAATGAGGCCCAGATCCTCTGTAAGGCAGTGGTGGCAGAAGAGATTGCAAGAGAAAAGCAAGCTTGGTGAATTGCAAAAAAAAGGGGGGCTGGATGAGGGGAATTAGGAAGAGATATCCGGTGACATGAGCCCATCCCAAGGGAATGGAGAGTCCTAGGTGGACACTTGGAGAAGCAGCAGGAAGCACCTGAGCAGGCAACCTGGAGAAGAGAGAGCTATGGCTGCCATTCTGTCTACCCTGTGGCATTAGGCAAGTGGCCTGCTGCCTCTGTCTGCTCTTTTCCTCTTGTGGAAAGAATTCCCCTCCATGGTTTGTTTAGCACCTTGTCATTCTTCAGGGTGCTTTCCCCGTGTATACCAATTAATTTCCCCACACCCTATTGGAGAGGCCCTTCATTTAGCAGATGAGGAAACTGAGGACCAGAAAACCGAGTCACCTGTCCAAGCTCACCTAGCTAATGGGTGGCCACGTTCAGATGCAAATCTGATGAGCCCAACTCCTGCACTCCCCCAAGCGCAGCGGGCTGCCAGGCAGGTGGCCCCAGCTTTGAAGTAAAAACACAGAGGCCAAGCCTACTTGGGCCAACCACCAAAAGGTGGCAAAATGTGTTCCACCTCTGCCTACTGCACCAGGCACCTAGCAGCTCTTTCCTGGTATTTGTTTGTTTGTTTCTTTTTTTTTTTTTTTAAGATTTTATTGGGGAATTGGGGGAGGGGAACAGTGTTGGGGAATCGGGGAAGGGGAACAGACAAGTTGCTGTCTTTTTGTTCTTCAGTCTAGTTGCGGAGGACGTTGCTTCACTGGCCCATGTTGGTATCGTCATTGCGCTCTTCCCAGGTGAGGCAGATCGGTCACTGGCCTCTAGATGGTCGCTCACCGCAGCTATTGGCAGCTCACGCTGGCTGCTGGCCACTCACTGTAGCCTACGGCAGCCCACTGCAGCAGGGGCTGCAGCTATGCCATCACCAGGGACTCACAGCAGCCCAGCTCCAGGTGGAGCTGTTGTTCACCATCTTAGCTGTAGAGGGCAGTGTCACTGACCCTCATATGTGGGATCTGAACTGGAGCCCCTGGTGTCCCAAACCAGCTCTTAACCAATGCACCACTCGGCTGGCCCGGGTATTTGTCTCTTTGTACACGGCATCCGTTGCTTCTCTCACCCCACGACCAGCACCATGCTTCTCCTGCTCCGTCCCAGGGACCCTGTTTTGCCTATCTAATAAGCAAAGTACCAGGGTAACTATGGGTGAGAACAACATCATATGACATCTCTCCTCCGTAGCTCTTTTACATTTCACAGGGCTCTTTTTGGGAGACCTTCACCCAAAGGCCTAGTAAAAATAGAGAAAATAAGAGCAGTCCCTATTCCCTGCTGCCTCTACTCTGTGCTGGGCACGTGCACAGATATTACAAAGCAAATACAGCCAATCGCATTTTACAGCTGAGGGGGCTGAGGCCTGGAAAGATTTCATCACTCATCCATCCGCTGCCACAGCCAGGAAGCGGCAGAGTAAAGCTTCCAACCTAGGCCTGTCTGCGTCTCAAGCACGGCTTACTCCATTGTGCCAGCTGTCTTTCCACAGGGTCATGTTTTCAAGCACCTGTGGGTATGCAGGGAGATCAGGGGTGGTTTGCTGGCGGCGGGCAGAGGCAGGGATTTTCAGGACAAACAAACCTTTTAATAGCTTTCACATCACTCCTCCATCTACGAGTAAATACAGCCCTTACTAAAGAAAGAACTCCTTCACTACAGAAGGGAAGGGATCATTTATCATGGAGGTGAGGGCCGGAGACCCAGGTGGGGAAGGAGTCAGTCCAATGTCAGAATTTGAGTGAAAAACTATCAATATCCTGGCAGGCACCTCCCAAACATCTGCTTCCCTGTTTGTTCAGGGGAACCTGGTGGTCTAAAAGCAGCAGCCTTCAGCATACATGTCAAGGAGCATTTCTCTTCTTATTCATGAATGTTCAGAGGCATCAGGATCCTGGGCTCTTCTAGGACAGTTAATGCCAACTGCTACCTCCCAGGGACAAGGAACAAAATATCTAGGATGCTCCTTGTCTACTGCCTTGGTGTAAACTGGAACTCCCAGTGGACACCGCAGAGGGAGGAGAGAAGGCAGGCTCTCAGTAATGGGGTTCTGAACACCAGACAGACAGCACTTCCAAATTAAAACCTTAGAAAAGAGGGGAGGAGGCATTTCCCCCTAGTTCTGAGTCCCTGCTGAATAGGAGTGTGGGTTTAAATTTTAATCATGAATTCATTGGAAGGGAATAAATCATGGAGTAAATGTTTAAAGTGCAAAACTGCTGAGCTCTTGGGTTGTGATCACTCAATTTAGCATAAAATTAAGAGTTAGTGTTTTCCAAGAGCAGAGACGAAGATGCATTCAAAATGTTTTTAAATGACAGATGCCATTAATTTTTTAAAAAATAATCTGATTTGCAATATAGCATACAATATAATACGTCTCACTGTTTTGAACCTGGGCTTAGAGCTGCAGAAATTGTATCTATGCAACCACCCCACAGAGAGCGGGAAGTTGCTTTCTCACTATTGGCCTCATGGGCCCAGAGGCAACTAATTCTGGCCTTTGCCACCCACAGGCCAATGCAGAGGGCAATGCTTATTCCATGTGAGGCACTGGTGAGGCCAATGGAATTTGCCTGTAGTGAAGGATACAGACATGGGTGCAATCAGCTTTGCTCTGCCTGCCAAGTTCAGGCCTCCCTCCTCTCTCACCTGGGAGACCCCAGGAGCTCCTCATCCCCTCTAATAAACTCTCAACCTAGAGTTATCATTGCCAAAATGTGGTCACTTAGCTCATGATTAAAATCCTTCCAGGATTCCCCTGGCTCTCACAAAGAAAGCCTAGTCATTTGGCAGAGCTTATGCCATGGCTCTGAGCAATGAGGCCCCCAAACTTCCTGTCTTCCTTCCCACTCTGTGTTCAAGGTCTCCACCTTGTCTTCACAAGGCCGAAGAGCATCAGGCTATCCCTTTGCTACCATCTCTTCCCACTCTTCCCTTGCTCACTCCTCAAACTGACCAATTGCTGTTTCCCTAACAGGTCCAACCTGCTCCTACCTCAGGGCCTTTGCACATGACTGTTTCTCTCCCTGGATGAGTGTCCTGTTAAAGACTCCCTCTTTCAATTCCTTCAGGCTCTGCACAAATGCCATTTAGAGAGGCCTTCACTGACTACCCCATCTAAATAGCACCCTTTCCCCTAACCCCACACCCACCCTATATCCCTTACTTTGCTGTATTTTCCCCCACAGTTTTTATGCCGCCTGACACATGATATCCACATCTGTCTATTGTTCGCCTTTCCACATTAGAACAGAAGCTTCATGACACCAGGGACTTTGTCCATTTTGTTCTCTGCACTGTCCTCAGGGCACAGAAAAGTGCCTACTGCACACATTGTTAGTGCCCAATGAATATTGATGGAATGAATTCAATGGATAAATGGCATCCAGCTGTTTGCTGTTTCCCAAACACAGCATGCTGCTGCCTGCCTCCGTATCTTCCAACATGTTCCTTTTACATGGAATGTCCTTCCTCCCCTTTCTCTTCTTACCAGGCTAACCCCAGCTTTTCTTTAATGCCCCCTTCTCTGAGAGCTTCCATGTCCCTGCACCTTGGACCCAGGCCTGGTGAGGGTGCCAGCTCTATGCCCCATGGCAACTCCTATTGCACCAGAGTATAATTGCTGGTGTACTTCTCTCGCTCTCCTAGGAGATGCTAAGCTCTTAAGATATGTATATGTGTGTGTATGTATATATATATATATATATATATATATATATATATATATATATATATATATCTTAAGTACCCAGAAAGGGCCTGACAGGTTGTAAAGACGTCATAAATGTTTGCTGAAATTAGCAAATAAATGATAATAGTAGCTGGTATCTATTGGGCATTTATTATTTGCCTGTCACTGTTCTAAGCACTTTGCAGAGATTAACTCATCATCCTTTTAAGAACCCTGTAAGGTAGGTACTAATATAACCCCATATATCAGGTAGGTAAACAGAGGCATGGAGAGGTTAGACAAGCTCCCCCAGATTCACCTACTGTAAGTGTTGGGAGCCGGCTCAGGGCTCTGGATTGTTAACCACCCACTCCTAATGCCTTAGTAATTAACGAAATAGGGGCATTGTATAAATGTTGGGCCTTAAATGACATCCTTTTTCTCTCCTTTTCTCTTCTCTCTATGCTCCCTGTTATTCTTTTTTTTTAATGACTTGTTTAATTTTCTTTCTTTTTTTTATTTTTATGTTTTATTTATGTTTGGTTGTTTTTTTTTTAATTTTTTGAGGGCAGTGTCACTGGCCCTCACATGTGGGACCGAACCGGGGCCGCCAGCTTCCCAAGCCAGCACTTCACCACCGCGCCACTAGGCCAGCCCTGCTCCCTGTTATTCTTACTCTCTCCTGTCTCCATGTGAGCATGCACACATTCAATTAACATATTACTTATTGAGAACCTACAGTGTGCCGGGTACAGCACTGAGGGCTGGAGATAACCACAGTAAGTGATGCTCACATAGAGCTTCTGTCTAGGAGGGAAACAGATACCACTTAATCATATGAGCATACATGGACAGATTATAATAAGGGCTGTTCATTCATTCATTCATTCATTCATTCATCTAATAAATGTCTATTGATGGCTTACTATGTGCTAGGAGCTGTTTTAGGTGTTGGAGATGAAGCAGTGCCTATTTACACTCAAATAGACCAAAAGTAAATAAGCAAACAAATAAACGATTCAGGTAATTTCAAATTTATATAAATTACATTATAGACATAATGAAAGAGGGAGAAAAAGAGAAAACAAGACTGCGATGGAAACCTACAAAGAGCTGTAAAAGCATATTGCTGGGGACCTTGATGCAGACACACGAAGATTGAAACCAGTACTTAAAAAGTGCTTACTACAATATGTTTCAAGCACCAAGCTCTGAGTGTATCAGTCCATTTATTATTCACAAGTCTGTGTAGTGGGTGCTATTGTTATCTTCATTTTACACATGAGGGAATTTTAGTCTCAGAAAGATAAATAACTTGCTCAAAGTCAAACCATTAATAAGCAGCAAACCTAGGGTATGAACCAAGGCCGTCCTGCGCCTGAGTCTATGCTCCTCCCTGTCAAGTTAACACTTATTCTGCCACTGAGAGAAGCGGCGTTGGAATGAGGTGTGAGGAGCTGTTGGACCCTGGGCCAGTCATTGCCTCTTTGGGCTTCAGCATTCTGATGAGTAGAAAAACAAGATGGTTGGGGTAGATCAAAGTCTGACAGTCATCCATGGGGATGAAGGACCCTTGGAGATCACAAGAACAATTTTGTGTGCATGTGAATGTGGCCATGTTTATAAAGTATGGCAGCATAGTTTACATTTTTAGAGTGGTCTGTGGCCCCGTAGAAAGCGCAGCAGATCATTTCGCCCAGTACGTAGTATTCCATGAAATATACCAAGAACACACCCTGCCTGCTTTTGTATAGAGTATACCATGCCCATGCCCACTCTGTTTTTTGTTTGTTTGTTTTTTTGAGGGCAGTGTCACTGGCCCTCATATGTGGGACCCGAACCAGGGCCGCTGGCTTCCCAAGCCAGTGCTTAACTTCCGCGCCACTCGGCCAGCCCTCCCATGCCCCCTCTTGGAAGAACCCACATGTCTACAACACTCCCCGTCTAGAAGGCAAATCCTGAATCCATTTTATGCCATTTCCCTCAGTCTCCTGGATTGCCCTGGCTTCCTTTGATTTGTGATCACTCCTCCTCCAAATGCATCGTTCTGGATGTTGAAGATCCAGACACAACCCTCCCCGGCCCTAATGTCATTAAGGCCAAATAAAGCTGAGCTGCATAGTTGTGATTTCATAAATGTACCCAGTAAATCTGACAGTGAAACATTTTATTAGGTGGGAAATGCCATACATAAGTTATTTATTTGCCCATAAAAAACGTGAATAAAACAACTTCATTGTACAAGGGTGCAGTCTGATTCCATGGCTGTCAACCCATGGCTGCCAGCATGGTCAGTGGGACTTGGTTTTTGTCTTTATATTTTACATTTACATCCCAAAGAAAAATAAAGTCACCCTTCAATGTTTGAGTCTTAAGTCACTTAACATTATCAGCATCTTTCAATAATGCATTAACATATAAAATATATTCTTAAAGACAAACAGAGAGGATTAATATTTTATAGGCTACAACCCACAAATGTCTTTAGAAGCATTGATTGCTTCCTAAATCCATTAGGCTCTATTTTGATCTCCAATGGCTGGAGACAGTCTGCTCTGTGGCAGGAGTTATTTTGGCAGCACAATAATTTCGATATGGCCAACGTTTTGACGACCTTCAGCTTTTGACACTGAGTGCTAAAGACGCTCTAATAAGAAGACATGCCTGGCACACCCCTGCCTGTTGGCACAATTATATATTAGCTGGTAGGAAGAGAACTGCTCTTATGTGAACAGATGGGAAAGCCAAGGTATTGCTTCCTTATAACCCAGATAGATAGAACCTTCCAAGCTAGCTAAGCCCTTCACTACAGGTTACATCTGGAACATGACAAGGAGAGCTCCACTCTTTTGATGAAAATAACTCATTCCCCTCTTCCTTGTGACTCCTTACAACTCATTGTCTTACTGAATGAAACCTGGCTTCTAAGGTTTATTTCTACTCTAAGGGGTCTCTCTTTGGTGCTCCTACAGCCCCTCTGCCCATCGTATCGGAGAACCCACCACTCCATATCGTGAATGTCTATGACATCTCAAACATCCCACAGGACTGGGAGTGCCGGAAGACAAAACGTCTCTGTACTTTCTCTAGCATAGTTGCTGATGATCTTGTTGAATGAATGAGTTCAAAGTTAACTGGATTTTCATTCAACTCTCTCACCTCCAGACAAGTCAGAACTAAACATAGAGATGCCACCTCTTTCCAAGCCACCCATCTATACTCTGCCAATCCTCTGGGCTCGGCCCAGATCACAGATCATCTAGAAGCCTTCTTTCTTCCCTCACACCACAGTACTCTTCAATACACTCTCACAGAAGCAGCCATGTGCCCCCAAATGGATTAAGGAGCCTCTTGTGGGAGGGGACTTTTTCTCAGAGTTGGAGACACATACATATGCCCACAATATATACTGCTTAACCTTCCTAAGTCCTACCTCTTCCTCACTAGAGGAAAGCAAATAAAACCAACCAACTCTAACTAAGCCCTACAATAAACAAGGTACTGTGTGCACATTAAATCCTTAAAATATCTCTGCCAGCAGGGAGAAACTATGCCCATTTTACAGATGAAAAAACTGACACCCAGAATGCTAAAGCATCTGTCCTACAGTAAGACAGACAACTAACCAGGGGCAGACCTGGTATTTGAATCAAGATCAGGTCTCTTGTTCTTTGCAAAATACCAGACTGCATCCTGATCCAAAGCAAAATAATGGCCTCTGCCTTCTGATATTTTCTGTGGAAGCCACAGCAGTTTAGTTTATAGTTGCCAGCAGCTGCTGAAGAAGTGGTTCCATATTACTCCCCAGAAATGTCACCAAGTTTATCTCTTTATGTCAAGATCAGACCAAGAGCAATTCAGATTTAAAACTCAAAGATGTCCATATGTTCTTGCTTTGCAATATGAAATTTTAAAAATCTCAGCCCTTCCTTCTCTTCATAAGCGAACTGGTCTAAGGCTGTTTGCCACCGGAAACATAGTCCTGATCTGTCCTAGCCAAAAGACCAACGGATCCTCCTTAGGAACCCACTCTGGACTTTTGGTGGGACCAGCACCTCTGAATCCCATGCGACATGGTCTGAAGATGAATCCTAGAGTTCTGCCACCTCTACAGGTGAAGCTCAAACTTAGAGGACTAAAAAGGATGGAAAAAGCAGAGAATGGCAAGGAACCATACTTTTCGAATGTCAATCACACTCTTGTTTCTCTTCCTGTCTCACTGGCTGTTCCTTCTTTATCCTTTGCCAGTGCTCTTCATTTTCCTGACATCTTAATGTTGGAATGAGCACCCCAGCAATCAAACCTCAGATCTCTTGTCCATCTGTACTTAATCCCAGTGTCCTGGTTTAAAATGCCATTTATGTACTCTGACAATTTTCAAATGTATATATTGGGCTGGACATCTCTGACCCTCACACTCATACTCAACCTCATGTGGGGTTTAATAGGCATCTCATCCTTCATATGTCCAAGACCCAATCGCTCTCTATTTCCTTCTCCCCATACTTGTTTTTTATACCACCTTCCCAGATTCATTAAAAGATAATTCCATTTTTCCACTGGTTCAGGCCAAAAACTTTAGAGACTTACTTAACTCCTCACTTTGTTTCATAATCCAGAACGAATCTACAGCAAATATTGTTTGCTGTATATTCAGAATAGATCCAGAATAGATACACTTTTCCCCACCTCCCTCGCTATAGCCACAGGTTAAGTTGCTCTCACCACACATGGGATCAATGTTTGCTAACTGCTCTCCTCCTTCTGCCCTCATGCCCTTTCCTACCATTTCCAACAGCAGCCTGAGCGAATCCTCTAACATGGAAGCTGGATGTTGTCTTTCCTCTGCTCAAAACCCTTCCCTGGGTTTTCATTTCCCTCAGTGTAAATACCACAGTCTCGACAGTCACTGACAAGGCTCCAAGCACCCACTTCTCTCCCCTTTTAGTCAACTCCAGCCACACCAGCTCTCTGTTCATCTTCAAAAACGCCAAACACATCCTCGTTGGAAGGCCTTTGCAGGTGCTGTTTTATTTTCTCCAGACCCCCCACCCCCAATGCCTCACTCCCTCACCTCAGGACTCTGCTGAAATGAGACCATACCCATGAGGTATGGGTATACCTGGCTGGCCTGTGTAAATGTCATTGGCACCCATCACCATATTTCTATGTCTTGTACCTGACTTTGTTTTTGTCACCGAGATTATAACCATCTGCCATGTTATAGGTTTTACTCATTTTGTTTTCATTATTTTTATTATCCCCTCTCCTCACTAGTGTATCAGCTCCATCAGGACAGGACTTGTCTGTTTTGTCTACCAGAGCACCTCCAGTGCCTAGGACAGTGCCTGGTACACAATATGAATGAATGAATGAATGAATGATAGAGGGGAAGATGCTCAGAGGCCCAGGAAACTAACCTCCCAGTCCAAAGAAGCATTAAGAGCTTTAAAAAATGCCCAACAGGTCCCCATCCATCCTGTGCTTCTCTCAGTGATGAGCGGGGAGAATCTGGCAACTTCCCTGGAGGTTGTCCTTAGTTGGGTGTTTGTCCTAGGGAATATCCAGTTTTACTACAGAGCTCTCATCCATGGAGTTACCTTCACAAAGAAGTGAAATGCTGACCGCTGGGATGCCCCCATGAGAGACAGACCTAGAGGCCTAAAGATTTAGTTGGTGACAAGTGAAAGAAGAAATAACCTCCTCTCCCCATTGCTCCACCACTCCCCCTGCAGAAAGCCTAACCATATTAGTCCAACAAAGAGCAAGTTAGCCTTGGGGGCACCGTCTCTACAGAGGTGCTAGTATCACTTTACTGCAAGGAGGAATGGGAAGAAAAGAAAGGAAAGTGAGGCCAGGGTAGGGAAATGGGGAAAGGTGGCTCTTTGGGATACCTCCCCATCCTCCTGGAGGCTGATTTTACCTGGATTCACAACTGCCACAGGACTCACCCAGCACCCACTCTGATTTTCTCCAAACACACCCTTTGGATAACAGGCATAGCACCTTTTTGTCCCAACCTCAGGATGCTGCCTCAGTGCAGACTGGTCTGCCAGCTCTGGGGGCAGGAATCTGTCATTTGGGAGCCTTAACTTTCTATTAAAATGAACATGATATTCAAGGGGGTTGGCTGCACAAATTAAAGGCCTTTCTCTATATCCTGGCCACTGGGCCTGGGCTTCTCTGGGTGTTGGGATGGGCAGTACCATATATGGGTAAAGAGCTAACTGACTTTGATGTCGGGTAGACCTGGTTCCAGGCTCAGCAACACCACTTTTAACCTTTCTAAGCCTCACTTTCCTCACCATCAGTGGGGTGGATTACAGTACCTACAGCTTGGGGAGAGGAGGAAATGCACATAGATAGTTAGCACGGGGTCTGCCATCTTATCCCAGCAGCACACTGACCACATCTGTCCACCCCACCCCATCCCAGAGGCTAGCAGGCTCCCAGGGCAGGAGTCTTCTGTGTCCCCTTCCATGCACACTGTGCCTGGCACAGAGCACGCCCATCAGCAAAGATGGGCTGAACTGCACGGAATTGAAAAATATCTGGGCTGAAAGGTAAATCCAACATCAGAGACTTGTAGAAGAGAAGGCAGCCCCCCTGTGTTACTACCCACCGAAATTACCATTCTGGTAACGTCAGGGCAGGAATAAAGTGCCGCCAACTGTCTCTCCAGGTTGGAATCTGACTTCTGGAAGTAGCAGGAAGTGTGGAGCAAGGGGAGGGATTCTAGCTTTTTTTCTTTTTTCCTTGCAAAATTCATCACAGACACTCAGCCTAAGACACAGGGGAAAACAGAACTGTGTTTTGACTTCTAATTTATCTTCTTAATATCCACTTCCCTTGGCCCTGGATCAGGGCCAAGGAGTCTCAAAGATCACATTTCACCAGTGACCTTGAAACTGTGATTCAACATCTCTTTTTGGGGTAATAAGATCTTTTAACCGAAAGTGACCAATTTATGAGGTTGATACATTACAAACGAGCCAATAGGCAAACTCAAGTTCAGGGTTATTAAAGCCCTGGGGGAAAGCAATGCGCTCTGAAGCCAACATCCAGCTGTGACTTAAGTAACAGTGCCCAGAGTTCAGGGAAGGTGTTTGCCAGGGGCTGAGGCATCCAAAAGTGCTGCTCACCCACCAACTGTGAGCATGTCTGTGGGTGAAGGAGAGGGTCCAGATCCCCCTTCCCTGGTGGGGGCAGGGGTGTCCGAGGGGGCTGAGGCTGGCTGCTGCCCAGGAGGGTGAGACTGGCATGTCGACTCTTAATCCCAAACGATGGGGCTAGCCTGAATGGAGGCGCGGACAGACCTGAGAGTCAAAGGGGAAACTGGGGTTCAGTAGGCAAGGGAAGGACCCCCAGAAGGTTAGAGAATGGAGGCAGGGGTTGGAAGTGCAGGGATAGGAGAGCAGAGGGGTGATTGGAGCATAGAGGGGGCACAGAGGGATGACAAACCAGAATGTGAAGCCAGCATCACAGGCTCATGGAGGAGGCAGAAGGTGGTACAGAGGAACGCCAGCTGTGTTGCAAGGGACAGAGACAGGCCGACAGAAGGGGAAATTAGCAGTGCCATCTCCCATGTCTTGCTTCTCCAAAAGCTAGCCCCCTAGGCATCATGGGGATGCTGGGAAACCAAAGATGTAGTCAGCACCTCGTACACATCTCCCAGACAGAGGGTGCCAAGGGGAGTCAGGAACAGAGCAACACTGGCGAAGTGGATGCAGCCCAAGGACACATGGCCCTTTGCCATCACTAGCCCTCTCCCTGTCACACAGAGGTGCTGGTAAAGGCCCTTTCTCCCTTTCTCTCTCCCCCACCCCTATTGCCGCCCAGCCTGAGTATCAGAGCTTAACAGATGGGCAAACTGAGGCTCAGGGTGCAAATGTACCTTGCCCAGTCATATGCAGAGGGAGCAGCTAAGCTGAGGCTAGACCCCAGGTCTCCTGATCTTCCTTCAGCGACATAAATTCAGAGGCAGTTTTGATTCAAGTTTCAATTTTCATCAATTTTTTATTATAAAATCAATACTTGCTCATTGCTACAAATCCAAATTAAATACACATGCAAAAATTATAATAAAATGTGGAGATGATATACTCCCCCAACTACCTACAAATACATACACCAGACGTAACCTATTCTACATGTGAGAGGTCAGGAGTTTATATCTCCCTTTCAGGAGGCAGATTAAAGTGCAGTACCCTCAGTACACACACACACACACACACACACACACACACACACACACACCTCTCTACAACAGCCCTACCAAGCGATCACTCAGTCTTGACTCATGTACCTCCAGGACGGAGAGGGGTCATTACCTCTGGGAGCATCCTGCTTGTCCCCTTTTCCATAGCTATGGCGGTCAGAGAATTCCTCCTTTAATGGAGCAGAAACTTGTCCACCCATATCCCTAATTTAGGCCTTTGTCAACTACAAACATGTGTGCTTCTTCTTCTTATGGTTACTGTCAAGTACCTAAGAACAGTGCCCTGAGCCCTTTGAGCCCTCTCTTCGCCACGCCAGCGATCACTGACTCTATCGGGGTATCTGACAGGTGTAGTCAGGATCACCTGTCCCTCACAAATTTCACTGGGGCCCGAGACACATAAAACCGCCACAGAGAAACACATTCATCCTTCCCCCACCCCTCCACGTTCCCCATAAAACAAGAAAGCAGCCTCCAATGAAGACACATCAGTCCCACTCTAAGAGTACTGTGTCCCTTAGTTTGAATGCAGCCGTCCATCCATTAATGAAAGGTGGCTTGCTTGGATGATTTCAGTTCTTCTGGAAAGTGACGATTCAGCTTAAACGGAAAGATCCACTGGAGTTTAAATAAGTTTTCCATCACACAACATTCACTGCCATATTGGATCCCACTCCAAACATGAAATGCAGGCCCCATGGGCCACCTGCTATTAGCCAAATTCTCCTCATCAGCAAACACCTGAGAAGGGTTGTCGTGGCAGACAGCAAAGTCCAAAACTTGGCACACAGTGGAGGAACCCCTACCACCAGGTGAGGTGCCCAGGGAGGAAGGAACACAAACTTCCTTCTGGAAATCCTACAGACTTCATGGATCTCAGTGTGGCCATGGAGGTAAGGGCAGAATGACAGCCACAGAGCGTCTGAATAACGTGGTATCTCTTCACAGAAAACGCAGTAGTAGATACCCTTATAGGTTGCATGTTAGCAGGAGTACATTACACACCAACCTAACAGAGGTGCCCCTGGGGCTGAGTGCTGGTCTCACACATGCCATCCACCACACTGTTGGGCCACTGCCAGGGTTTGAATACTGCCTCCACCCTTCCCTGTTGTATGACCTTGGGTCATAGTAGCGGCAGCTCTGCCCAGCGCCCAGCACATATAACATACTCAATCATTAGCTAGCAGTAATAAGTAGTAGGTGCTTAACAAACACCAGTTGTTCTGCTGACTGGAAGTCATGCTCGCTCCCCTGTGCCCTCTAAGCTGCTGAGATTGGCTATTCAAAATAACCATTACCACTTATTAGGGATGTATTAGGGACATGACAGGCAAGACTCCGGGCACTTTACATGCATTATCCCAGCTAATCCTCACGAAACTCCAGGAGGTGGGTATTTTTACTGATGGGGACATTCTCAATTTCTGCCTGAAGCCAACTCAAAATTCTCCCAACTTACAATTGTGTGGGGAACAGCAAGGTGGGGCTGGGACAGATAGGACACGACACAGTTCTGTCACAAGAGCACTCGGGGGTGAAGGGGCAGAGAAGGAGCAGAAACAGGAACAGGGACCAAAAGGAGAGAAGCAGGAAGAGGAACAGCATCAGGACAGAAGCTGGACTAAAACCAGAGCAATCCGTGTGCTGGCTTTGCCTCTATATGACATCCAGGGATAGGCAGCAGGTTCAACCCCTCTCCTCCCTGAGGGCTCCCTCCTGCCCTGAGCACAGGGTAGCCCAGCAGTGGGACTTCTTTGGGGGCTCAGCCACCTGCCCAGTGAGTCACAGGCTGCTTTACACTCCTGCAAAGATGGTGCCTCCTGGGCTGGAGGGCTGGATGTGGGCGGACACATCTGCCTCTGGGCCAAGGGGAACTGGAAGCAGCAGCCCCTGTACAGCAGTGGCCTGACCCCGTCTGGACATTCTCCACAGACCAGACTCCACCTGGGGTGGTTTTGCCCGGAGCAAGGACCCTCTCTCCTTCCCAGGTGCCTGGCACAGAAGAGGCCCTCACTAGGTGAATGAAGGAACACATCAAAGCAGGGCAAGCGCTGTCCAAGGTAGCAGACAGCGGACCTCTCTGGGAGGCTTCTTCTCCTCCCCAACCCCCACCCACCTCCCCCCGCCCCAGAAATATCTGTGCACCAACAATCAGGAATGCACCCATTCAGTTGTGGACATGGACTAACGTGCACACTGATACATGCAGACACACACAAGTGTGTGCACGGGAACACAGCCTTACTTTTCCTAGCTGATCCCAAAGTACAGCACCAGAAGTTTCAAGACACTGTGTGAACCCAAAGACATGTAGCTCCCCGCACCCCTAAGGTCATAGGAACCGGCTTATTTTCCCATTTCACAGACTGAGAAAGGCCTGCTTCTGACAAGCGGGACTTAGCAGCTTCCCGCATTTTTCTTTCCAGGGTTGCATACTGCATACTGTTCATCCACACACACTACTGGTCTTATCAAGCCCCCTGCTATGGCTGTCAGGTAGACCTTCCTGCTTGTGGTCTGCAGCCCCAGGTGGAGCTTCCTTACCACCTGTCCTACTTTCTGGCTACAGAACTCATTCCTAGCCACACTGAGCCTTTTTCAGGCCCTCATGCCTCCCCTTCCTCTTGATGCTGGGGTTTTGCCCATGCTGTTCCATCTGCCTGGCATACTCTTCCCTTCCCTTTCACTCATTAACTCCACTCCTCCTGCAGATTTCAGCTCCAGGAAGCCTTTGCTCACTTTGCCCCTAGGTTGAATCTCCCTTCTTACCCTCTCCAGTGGCACCACATCCCTGTCTGGATGTTCCATTTCTGTGAGCCCCTCCACGTTCCCCTCCCACGTGTGCTTATCATTATGCCCCCAGAGTCTAGCACAGATCCTGGAACAAGTAGGTGCCTCAGAACATACTGGCTAAAGGAATGAATGAATGAGTGTCGCAACAACCCTGGCAACAGTCACTCCAAACAATAATTCTTTGGGGGTTCTGGTTTTGTTTTTAAATTAAAGGTTTTCTTTCCCATAATAAAAGTAATATGTATACCTTGAAGAAAAAGAGAAAGAAAGTAGAAAACGTCCTTTTTTCCATGACCCAAAGTTATTCCCAAGCAGTAAAATTAGGCCACTGTACAAAGCACCCACCATGCTAAGAGGACTCAACTACTCCTGGCTGCGATATGGTCAAGGGGAAAGGACGGTGCAGGACAGTTTAGCTTCCGGAAGAGACCTAGGATGTGCCCTTTGACCGCTCAGGTCACTCGCCCCACCCCCACCCCGCATAATGCAGGTTTTCAACATGGCTGCCTCTGAAAACATTCAGGGTTCACAGTCCACATGGAAAGAGAAGGTCCTGATACAAGAGTCTACATGAGTTTTCCACTTTCGTAAGTAAGATTTGATTTAAAGAAAAAAGAAAGAAGAAACCTGTGTTATAAATTCTTTTCAAAAACAGAAGTAATAATATGGAGCAAAACAGTTCTCAATTCAGTACATTTCAAATTTAAAACAAATGGCTACTGGGAAAGAAATAAAACAGAGGGAAAAAAAGGAAGAAAATCCAAATGAAAAAGCCTGAGGTAGTGGTTCAATTACATTGCCTTCTTCCTTAGGTTTCTGTCTGCAAAAGATATTTTTCATTTAAGGAAGAGGAATAAATTTTAATTTGACAGCCGATGATTCCCACTGCAAAATTAAAACACATTTTGTCGTTTTTTGTTTTTTGTTTTTTCAAAAACATTATATTGTATTGACACACATATAATTTCAGGCTACGGATATAGCTTACATTTTGTAAAGCCTGTGAACAGACAAAGGGATCCACGTCTCCCTCCCTAAATCAATGGAGCACAACCAGCAGAGTGGGATGCAAGTGTTTCTAAAGCTACAAATCAGCCCAGTTTAGTCAACAGCCGAAGTGGAGGACAGAAGCTTCCAGGGCAAGCCAGCAAATTTTACACCTCCCCAGGTGCAAGGGGAACTGGGCAGTGGGAGAACAGGACTTACAAGCTATCTGGCACCCTTACCGGTGGCGGGATTGACAACCTGAGAAAGATGAAGCTGATGGCCTTAACATGTCACTCCCACAGCAGAGTACACAGGGCAAAGCAAAACATTATAGCTCCCACCTAACCAACACTGCCCCCCGCACAAATCCCTTTTCAAAAAGGAAAGAGGGATGGACATTCTGGGAAAGGAAGAAGGAATGACTTCAGGCCTCAGAGGCTCAAGTGCTTCTCCTGTGACTACTGGCCTAGCCTATTTCACCACAGCACCACATGCAAAAGATGCTGAGTGATGTCAGTACCATTTGCTAGCCTCTGGAGGAGCCATGCAGGGTCCTCAAGCAACAGTTCAAATCCCTGCTCTGGTGCTCACTAGGAATCTGAGCAAGCCATTGAACCTCCCAGAGCCCCAGGGGCTTCAAGCGCAAACCAAAAATGTGATGTACCTCATACATATGAAGCCTACATGTGTGCCAGGCACTGTGCCTGGCTGTGCTGCCAGATCACATTCCATCCCCACTGCAGCCCTCAGGCAGCAGGGACTGTGTAGCGGTTTTAAGCAGGACTGTAAATTATGCTCCACTCCTCCCATCAAAAGGTGGAGTCTAATTCCTGTCCCCTTTCTATGGGCCAGGCCTCCAGACTGACTTCTAATGAATAAAATGTAGCAGAAGTGATGCAGGGTGAATTCTGAGGCTAGATCATTAAAGGCAATACATCTTCCCTCTCCCTACTCTCCACCCACCTCCCCATCAGGATGCTCCCCCTTGGGGGCAGCGACCATGTGGTGAGGAAGCCCAGGTCACATGGAGGGGCCACTGCAGTCCAGCTAGACCCCTTGCTGACTACCAGCATCTACTACCAGACATGTAAATGAGTGACCCTTCAGATCATTCCAGCTTCCAGCCATCACAGTTGATGCTGAATGAAGCAAAGAAAACCAGCCCCACTTAACCCTGCTCAAATTATAGGTCTGTGAGCAAGATAAATGTTGTCATTGCTTTAAATCATTGTGTTGGGATGGTTTGCTATATAGCAATAGATTGCTGGAACAAATTCTTATTATATCCATTTTACAGACAAAATCATTGAGGCTTGGAGAGATTAAGTCACTTGCCTCACACAGCTAGCAATTGGCACAGTCAGGACTTGAACCAGCTGGCAAAGCTCATACCCATAACCAAAGCTTATGCCCATAACCACAGTTCCACACTATCTTCCCAGCCTGATTCTCCATCATCCACTCAACGGCTTAAACAAAGAGAGTCTGATTAATCCGCAGTTACCAGAAAACTAACTAATTCAGACTCTCCATTCCTGGGCATTCTGGTCAAGAATTTCATGTATTCCTTCCTTTGCTGTGATTTGTAATCATTATTTATTTTTGGCTTTATTTAAATATCGCTTTCTCTGGTAGAGCAACTTTAAAATGAACCTGGGAGTCCTGGTTAATCTGCTGTGGGCTGAGCTGATAGGGACGGGGACAGAGACCTGGGGTAGGAACAGATATGTTATTAGCATCTCTATGTGCACAACACTGTGCTAAGTATTCGTCCTTCATTATGTAGGCACATAGAATAGATTAAAAAAGAGAAGTTACAGCTGGTTGAGATGAAACTGTAGCGTTTTCTACAAACACAGTTTAAAATCTCTGGCCCCCACCAACTCCTGCTCCTCCCCCACTGCCCCACACCCCAATGATAGGTGTCAAAACCTCTATTAGTTTCTCACTGTGATGCCATTAGCAACACCCAAATTCAAACTCATCCCCCACTGTTTCTGCTACTTAAAGGCACAGGGCTCTCTTCAGGACACTCACTAACAGCGACTGTCTAGGTCACTCCCACTTCAGTGTCCTCTTCATACTGAAGGGCTCATTCTTCATGTCATTAATAAGGTTTAAAATACCTGATCCCCTTTGAAACTCAGAGCATCAAAACTCACTGAGGATGGTGAGAAGTCATATAGAAGGACAATTCTTCTGCCAAAGGCGTGTGGACAGAACAGGTAGAAACCAGGCTGAGGGCTTTGGGAACAGGTGAAACAGCAGCTGGGAAAGGACAGAGGTAAAAAAATACTGAGAAACAACTGATGGGGTGCTGAGCCCAAGGCAGTGGGGAGAAGGCAGAGGAGGCTTGCAAGGGACTCTGATGGGTAAGGCACGGAAAGTGTGTCTCCTTGGAAGCAAGCTGTAGTGAAGGCAAGAGGTGAGGTATAATGGGGATGAGAGAGTGGGGTTGAAAGGAGACGGGGTGGTACAGAGTGTACTAGAGAACAAAGGCGTTGGGGTTCGGCAACCCTGGTAAAATTCCAGGCACAGCACTTACTCGGTTAGGGGCCTGTGGAAAAATTACTGAGCCTCTCCAAAGCTCAGCTTCTTCATCCTTAAAAAGGGGACTAAGACCAGAGGAGCTCCTACATCCTGAGTAATTGGAAGGGGTAATGTTATCACCCCGCTCATAGGGCTATCAGGATGTTGCATATACGAACTACTACGCTCAGTGCCTGGCGCGTGGTTACTTCACAATAAATAGTGGCCATTCCTAAAACTCGCCATGCTTGCTCTCACCTCAGGAACTTTGTAATGTGCTGCACCTCCTTCCCCAAATCTTCCAGTTCCCTGCTCAGCATCCAGGGTCTGCTCAGAAGCTCCATCCTTACAGAACCTTCCCTCACCATTTCCCAGCCCTCCCTATCAACCCCTTGCCCTATTTCACTTTCCTCCTGGCGGGCAAAGCAGAGGTGTTGCTCATTAGTTTTCAGTTATGAGACAATCCATCAATCCAATCTCTCGACTCCCTGACCATTTGGTTTGATGTTTTATTCTCCTCCCCCGCAACTGAAACTTTATGATTTATTTCTTTGTTTGACGTGTTTATTACTTCTGTCCAAGGCTTTATCTATCTGGTTCACCCTGCATCCCTAGGGCTAGCACATAGTAGGAGCTCAGTGAATGTTCGCAGAAGGACAAAATTCACATAGATTATTATTTTGCAGGCAGGAAGCAGAATTAGGCATTTGGGGCAGATGTGGGAGTTACCCACTGAGGACTGAAAGCTGAGGCAGCAGGCTGATGAGCTCTTTCTTGCCTGGAGAAACTTGACAGAAAACTATGGGTTGAGGACCATGCATCATGACAGGCCACAGAGAGGGATTCGGGGAAAGAGTGGAGAGAGCCAAAGCAGGATCACCACAGCCTCAGGCCACCAGCACCTTCACAGCCAGGCCCAGAAGAAAGGGATAGACCACAGGGAGGACCCTAGAATGGGCCCAAGGTTATCATTTAATGGGGCTCCATATATAACCATCCCACAAATTCAAGGGCCTGTACAAAGAGTTGTTTCTGGGAATGTTCATACAAATGGTGCAGATTATGAAACTCTGGCCAAAGGATAAAAATATCACATGGGGCCAGGCTCACGGAGCAGCCTGGGCTATCAAGAAGATGACAGGAGCTCTGCCTCTGACCCTAGGCCACAGCTTTCCTGGCTGAGCAAATCACAGTTGAGAAGTGATGTAGGAACATGGCCACTCCCTCACTGCTCGGAGTTTAGGCCTGTGGGCTGGGCAGGAGGCTTCCAGGGAAGTTCAAGAGACTCAGGCCAACCTGTCTATGCTACAAAGAACACAGATGAGATGTTTGGGAAGAGCAATCCTTGAAAACAGTAGAGCACCAAAGACTCAGAGTTCCTTACGCATCTTTAAAGCAACTACTGTGTGCCAGGCATTGCTCAGGCCTGTTCACATACATTGTGGCATTGAATGCTTGCAACAGCTCTATGGGATGCCTGTCCTTGACCTTCGTGATCCAGATGAAGAACCTGAGACTCCGAGAGAAAAAAAAAAAAGGATCTGCTTATGTCACAAATCTGGTGGGTAGCAGAACAAGATTCAAAATCAGGCATCTTGAGTCCCAATTCTATGCCCTTTCCAATACGTCACAGCAGCCTCTAAAATGCAAGACACTTTGTAAAAGCACGTTATGCTGCCAATATACAGCTTAGCATGTGCAGGTAAGTGGTGAATGTGTTTATCTCCCCTACTCCATAAGACTAAAGGCTCTGTCTTCATAACTTATCTCCCTGGGGCCCAGAGCTCTGCTTTGTGCATAGTAGCTATTTATCCGATGTCGGTGGAATTGACTAGCTGGTGGATGGACTGCTACCGGACAGCAGGCCATGTCACTGCTCATCTCCTACTTGTTCATGGATGAACACGTTTGTGAGATTTGCTTTCATCAATTGAGGAAGGAGACTGGTGGGTTGTGTGGCAGCAAACCAAAATGTCATGACAAACATGAGTCTAGTTCATAATGGACAACTGAGGGCAGAGGAGAGAGATCACTGTTCTGGGGTTAAAAGGACCCGGATTCAAATCCCAGCTTCATAGCTAGTGCAATGGCCTTAGTAAACTTATTTAACCTTTCTGAACCTTGACTTCTTTGCCTGTAAATGGGGATAACGCTACCTGCCTTAAAAAGTTGTTGCAGGGGTTTTGGGAATATACGTAAAGTCTGGGGCACAAAGCAGGTGTTCAGTTAACTATGGCTATTGTGAAGTTTAGGGGTGACTTCCATGACAAAAATCATAAGATTTCACTTGGCCCAGTGTGCCACACCACTACTGTTTATTTCCTAATAAGTCACTAGGAAAGCAGCCATTCTCCAAGTCCACCAGCACCACCCACTCCCCCTCAGACTTCCTCCCAGGCACAAAACCCCCACTCATCTATAGCTCAGTATTTCTGTGCAGATTATGTTACAGGAATTTCAAAAATCTGATTCTCAGGTGGGATATATATTACATGTTCTAATACCTAGCAATTAAAATCTTTAGGATGAGAAAGAGAATCAGCAAACTTGCATCATCTCTGACGAGGCTCGACCTCAAGGAAGCAAGACGCTGGACAGGGGCTGTAAAGCTGATTTTCCTGGGATTGGGGAACAGCTGGAGAAAGTCAGCCTCTCATAAGGCCTGTCGGAGATGAGCGATGTGCTTGCCAGAAGAGTCACACATGTCCCATTATCCTGAGGAATTCCAGCATGCAACTTATAATCCACTGCTTTCTAAATAAAACATACAAAGATGTACACATCGCCTTTAACGTCTCTTAACCCTTGTTCCTTGCATTGCAAAGTCTGAAGTTTCTGGCTTGGAGTTTTCAAGATATCACCTCCTAGGAAGGCTATGCCTTCTATCACTGCCATTTATTTATTTTTTCCATGCCTACCATGTTCATTCGAGTTACCTGAGGGTCTTATTAAAATGCAGATTCTGACTTGGTAGGTCTGGGAAGGGGCCTGGGATTCTGCATTTCTAATAAGCCCCTAACTGCTGCCACAGCTGCTGGTCACACAGTGGGAGTGCAGAGGCGTGAGGAAACCAGTAGGTGCCTCCTGCCTGGGGTTCATCAAAGGGAGCCAAATGTCAGGAGGTTTTTCCTCTCCACTGAGCTTTTTCTCTAAGAACAGAACTCCTGAACTCTTAAATTAGGCTTGAATATTAAAGCACTCTCTTTAAACCACATTATAGCAAAGAGCAAGATTTAAAGAAAATAAATGACTTCACAGGTTGTTACTCAGAACCATTTTCAGCCACCATCTTCACTGACATGAGAAGGCGCCTGACCTCTGCTCACAGTCTCCGGGGCTCTTGGGGTCAGGTCCCCTAACATTCATCCCACGGGGGACTGCCGGAGCCCCGTGGCTCCCTGCCACCTCAACCTCACTCAACACCCACCAACGACCCAATCCCTCCCTGTCACTTCCCTAGGGGAAGAAAACATTTTTTTGTTCCACTTGGTTGGCTAAACTGGGAAAAGAAAACATTCTCCTGGAGGAAAAGATCTGAGAGGCTCAGCAACTTCTCTCCACACCCACCTCCCAGTCCCTGCTCCAGCCTCAGCCACAAGTAGGGTCCCCAGGCCTTTCCACAGGCAGTTCCATCTCCTCGAAATGCCTTTCCACCCTGACCACCTCCCTTTCTTTGTGCAGCCTGTGCTCTTTCCCATCCTTGAATCTCAGCTCAGGGAAGCTCTCGGACACCTGGGGTCTTAGCCAGCACTTTCCTGGTTGCTGTCCTCCCTCCTTCAGCCACCATGTCCCCGAGCACCTGACTGGCCTGAATCACACATGGTTAAAATATATCAAACAGGATAAGGAAGATTTTAAATGAGAAACATGAACTAATGAACCAGCTTCTTTTTTTTCCCCCCAGAAGGGGGCTTGCCAGGCTGCGTGTGTGTGTGTGTGTGTGTGTGTGTGTGTGTGTGTGTGTGTGTTCAGTAAATAAGAGATTGAGAAAGTGGTATCATTTTTTTTTAAAAATGGAACCAAAAGAAAGGCTATTTGGGGGGTAAAGGGTGAGTTTCTCATCCTGGCTCGGGCAGTAACCACCTGTGTGGCCTTCAGAACCCACTCCCACCACCACTCACACACCTGTGCCTACATTTCACTTAGAAGAAAGGTCTGCTGCCCTTCCACTTGGTGGGTGGCCTCCGTTCCCTTTGCCTTCCCTATTTTTCTCTCTCTGTTTTTATCCCCCAGCTCTTCTCATACCTGATCCTCTTCCAGGAAATTGTTTCTGAACATCATACCCCTGCCATCGCTTTTTTTATCCTCCACCTGCTGTCCTTTTGAGTCCTGGAGATAATATCTCCAACAAGCCCCAAACTATAAAACTAACTCACTTTAGTTTTGCCAAGTCACATTTTCTCTCTACTAGATCAAGGTCAAAATTATGGACACATTTTCTGATGTGATATGTTGGCTCACTGAAAACTGCTGAAAAATCCTTGGATGGACGTTATTCTAAAAGCCGTGCCATCTCAGACTTAAACTTGATAATACAGTACCCCCCCCACACACACACACACACACTGTTTCATGTTGTCTCTGAGAATCTGTTCAAGCATATTTTGTGTCTCCATTGGGATTCTGATTCCACAGGCATTCACTGGCTACCTATCACATGCCAGCTTTTATTTTTTAACATGATCCATATAATCAACCATATGAGATAGGTGTTATACCTATTCCACCAAGGAGAAAACAGAGGTTCAGCAATTTAAAATGACTTCCCCAAGATCACACAGATAAGACATCACAGGGTCATTGTTCAACTCAGGCCCTTAATGTCAAGCTCAGAGCTCTTCTCATTGTAAAATGATATCAGTTTCTCACATCAGAGCAGCTCCTTCTGTGTCACCCCACAGTGCCTGGTTCAATGCTGAGCACAAAAAAAATATTTGTTGGATGAACTTAACCTTTGCCTTGCAATCATGCCTTTGGGCAAATAAACAAAGCCACACCAACTTATGGCCTAAGATTGTATTCATTTAAGAAAATTTTCTTACATTGAGAGCTCAAAAGGCAGCTATATTTAAGAAGAAATTGAGGAGCGAAAGTTTCAACAAATGGAACAAGGTCATTACTAACACCATGCATTTCCATGCATTTATTTTCTTATTTAAAAAAATTAAATTTATTGGGGTGACAATGGTTAGTAAAATTACATAGGTTTCAGGTGTACATTTCTGTAATACATCATCTATATATTGCATTGCGTGCTTACCACCCAGAGTCAGTTCTCTTTCCATCACCATGTATTTGACCCCCTTTATCCTCTTCCACAATCCCCCCTCCTCCCTTACCCTCTGGTAACCACTAAGCTATTGTCTGTCTGTAAGGTTTTGCTATTTGTTTGTCTTGTTCCTTTGTTGCTTTCAGGAATTTATTTTCAAAGCACTTCAATGCAGAAGCAATAGGCAAGATGGTAAAATTTAACTCTTTCCTGTAGAAGCCAGACCCATGTGTGAAAAAATAACATGCAAATAAAGGCACCTCAAGGCTCTTATATTTGGTGCAAAAACACATTGTTGTTTTTCTATTGTTAGATTTATTATGAAATTGATAAAATGATATAGATGTCTGAGAATCAAGAAAATATGGTAACTAACAGTAGCTATAGGGTGGCTGACTTAACAAAGCATCGTTTTGTAAACTCTTTACATGCTCCCTAAAGGCATGAACTTTTTTTTTAACCCACCATGAACTCTAAATACATAATTGTTAGATAACTGCATGAATGAATAAACATATTTATCCAGAAACTATTTTATCACATAAATCAAACCATTCTGAATAGAGTTTGAAGTAAACAGAAATTTAAACTGATTCTACAATAGCAGTGAACTGAGATCCTAATTGTTCTACATCCTTACCAACTTTGGGAATTATCAGACTTTTATAAAATTTTGTTTTAGCCCATCTAATGGGTATGAAATGGTATTTCACTGTGGCTTTAAATTGCGTTTTCCTGATGACTAATGATGTGGAACCCCTGTTTTATGTGCTTATGTGCCATTCTCATGTTTTCTTTTCTGAAGTGCTTGCTCAGGTGTTTTAGCCATTTTTTGTTGAGTTGTAATTTTATTGCTTATTTGTAGCATATCATTATATATCCTGAATGGGACTCCTTTGTCAGATTGTGAATATTTTCTTCCAGCCTGTGGTTCACTTATTCTTGCAAAAGCACGTTTTGGAAAAGTTTGAAACAAACTCATGCACATCCATTACGCCCCCAGCTCAGAGGGTGAGAAGCCCATGATGAGAGTACCAGCCCAGAGAAAGCTGCTCCACCACGTGCTTCCATGCCAGATGCCTTGTTACATTAAGGCTGGGAGTTCCCAGCTTTCATCCTGTGGTTTGTCCAGAGAAGCTGAGCACCTGGACAGTGTCTCATCAAGGACATGATTTGCATTAGCAGCAGCACTTTGGAGGGAAGGAAGGAGGGCAGAGGTGCTAGTGCACATGTGCTAGTGCAAACAATACCTATATTTACCACCCAACAACCAGCACCCAACTAAGCCACAAATGACAGCGATACAACCCCATGCTAGATGTTGCCACAGATACCCGGTGTCAGTTCACATTTGTCTTTGTCTTTCATACTATCCAAGTCAATATCCGCACAAGGTGATAAGGGATGTTCAATGTCATAGTGATTGCAGACAAGGCCAACAAAAGAGTTTTGATAACTTAGTTTTTTCTCTTTTCCAAAGTGATGCCTATTTACTATAGAAAATACAGACAAGCACAGGAGAGAAAAAACTCACAAACCCTATCCCAAGAGATGAACATTTTCATATTTTAGAGTGTGTCTTTTTATCCTTTTTCTTGTATATGTGTGTATATATATGTATATATGTATATATATAAAATATATAAAACAGAGTGCCAAAAAATGTATACACATTTTAAGAAAGGAAAAAACTGTATTAAAATTGTAATAATATATACTGATAAGAAAAAATGAATGCAAGTCATGTGTATACATTTTTTTTGGCACCTTCTGTATGTATGTATATGTATATACACATATAATATATATATATATATATATACACACACACATATATAATATATATATATATATATATATACACACACTTTTACTTCTATTTTTAAAAATGGGTTCATGGTATACATACTGTTTTATAATCTGTTTTTTGACTTTTTTTACTGTGAATATTTTTTCATATGATTGCATGACCTTCTATTACATACATAACGTGTAATGGCTGGATGGTTCTCAATTGAATAGATGCACCACAGTTGATTTAATCAATTTTCTATGGCTGAAAATTTAGCTTGTTTCCAATTTTCCACTTAAATGCAACATTAGGATAAACATTTTATCTTTGCTCATCCCAGATTATTTTTTCAGACTAAATTCCTGGCAGAATTGCTAGGTTAACAGCCATGGAAACATTTTAGGTTTGATATGTATTGGACAACTTCTCTCTCATTACAAGGAAAACTGTTGAACATTTATTGAGCAAGTATGCAGCAGGCGCTGTGCTAGGGGCTTTAGCCACATTTCCTCTAGCTTCTTGCAACAAGCCAGCATGGGTGGCAATGCCTTGCTTTCACAAAGGAGGTTTCTGCAGCTCTGTGAGATTGAGGCATGAGGCTACGTGGTAAACTGGGACTGGGATTCCATTGTATCCAACCCTGAAGTCGGTGCTGTTTCCAAACTTCACTCTCTTGGCCTCAGTTTACTGTGTTGAGAAGTGAACTAAGGTACTTTTCAAGGCTTTTTTAAAAGACTCTATATTATTGGGAGTAGATGGAACTGAGTATTATAACACTAATATCTCAGTGACTTAACCTAATAAAGATAGTCTCATGCTTGCCTCCTAGGCCAGTATGGCAGCAGGGTGGTGTTGGCGGTGGTGGTGGTTGCTCCATGTAGGCATTCAGGCACCCAGGCTCCTTCCATCTGTGACCCTCCTTTAAATACTCTACGATCATGGATGGGAGGATTATTTGGGGGATGGGAGCAAGCCTGAAAGTGGCATACCTACCTTCTACTCATATTCTATTGGCTAGAATTCATTGATGTGGTAACACTTCACTGCAAAAGAAGTAAGGACATGTAGTGGGGCTGTGAGCCCAGGAAGATGAAAGCTCAAGATACTAGTGACCTCTAGCAGGACCTGTCACAGGGTTGAACGCAACTGGGTTGTTCAACTAACGCTCGGGAAACTAGAAAAAACCACCACTCAGCCTAACATAGACGTTCAGGGCAGATGTCTTCGAGTCAGACATCATGTGTGTAATCCCAGGTCTGCCCTCACAAACTCTGTGCCTCTGGGGTAGAAACAGCAGCCAACCCTTACTGAGTGCTCTCTAATTATGAGGTGGTATCCTAAATGATTAAATACTCAGGCTACCTATGTTCAGATTCAGGCTCCATACTTATGAGCTATGTGACCTTGGACAAGCTCCTTAACCTCTCTGTGCTTCAGTTTCCCCATCAGTAAAATGCGGCTAATCATAAAACCCATTTTATAGGTGGTTGTAAGGATTGAATGTGTAAGGACTATAAAAGTCCTTAGAATAATGCCTGACACAGAGCAAACTTTACTTAAATTGTAACTAGTACTGTTGGGGTGGTGTGCCAGGCATTGTGCTAAGTCTTTTGAGTTTGTATGACTTCCTTGGGCCAGTTCCCTTCTCTGTAAAGCGGGAGAGAAAATTACTTGCCACAGGGCTGTTGGTGCAATGAAGTGAAATCATTGCTAAAATGCAGAGCCCAGCATCTGACTGGAGTGAGCTGTTCCATGAATGGCAGGCGCTGCTAGACTCCCTCACGTGCTCCAATTCATCAAGGTAGGCACAATTGTCTCACCCTGTGCTACTGTCGAAGGTCACTGGTGACAATTCTGGGCTCTCATTCAGCATGGGTCAAGAGAAAAAGAATTGTATAACCAAAGCCATCTCCTGCACTCACCTCCATCCTATTATACATGGGGAACATGGTGTCACAAGCACATTATTCCACTCCCAAGGACGCCATGCCCTTCCCCCTCATGCTCTATTCAGCTTAGATTAAAAAGGCACTGCCTTTCCCTGCTGCCTTTCTGAAATACTCATCAAGACAGAGATTCCAGTGCATGAGGCCTGGAAGCCTGGGGACTTCTGTCTCATGCACCGTTCCAGCCAGAGGCCCAGGTGGTGCCAGGCCCACTGAGCAGCCTGTGGACAAGTCCTATCCAACATCCAGCAGGCTGGCATAGGCCACGCTGCCCATACCAGCCTTGATTTTACCAGGTCCTTCTTGGTGCCACACAGCTCCTCTCTGCCCAGAGAAGCCCAGGCAGGGCCTCTCTAAAAGGATCTTCATAAGTCCAATGTCCTGGTCACCTTCTCAGATCTCTCAGCTCTCTTTCTCTGACCCCCAGCCCCCATTTAGGCAAGCATCTTAGTTAAGAATATCTTTTTGTCACCAAAGAGCCAAAGGATCAATGACCCTGTATTTGTTTCACTTATACCCAGGTTGTCCCATCCCTTTCCCCAACCCAGCTCCCAGGACACCAGCTTGCTTCAAAGCCTCAGCTTACTACTACCCTCATCCCATCCCCCCCATCACCTCCAGCCCCCTTTTCCCCAGGCAGGACATTTGGTGGCCCCACGCCACCCTCTCCCTGGAGAGAGTCAAGGTCTCCCCATCTTTCATGAACTGTTCTGCATGCTTGTCAGTAGAATACAGGCACACACGTTTTGAAAGTTCAGCAACACCTGGACTATATTTTACACCTATCTTTCATTCATTCGCTTCAATATTTAAATAGTTAAATAAATCTTTAAATTAAATACTTAATGAATGCCTATGTCCGTCATTACGTTAGGTGCCAGGAATATGAAGTCTAATAAGTCATATTCCTTACTTCACAAAGGTCCCAGTCCAGTGAGGGAGAGAGACAAGGAAATAGGTTATAAAGGGATAGGATAATGATGGTGACAATGGGGTTAGCATAGAGAGAAGCCCCCCCCCCCAATTTAGGGGGTCAGCAAAAGTTTCCCAGATGAGGTGATGCCTCACTGAGCTTAAAAGCTGAGGAGAATCAGTAAGGTAAAGATAGGGGAGCCAGGGGCTTCCAGACAGCTAAGAGAACAGGGGCAGAGGCAAGAAACAGCAGGGAGCCATTATAACCCGTTTAGAACCACTAGAGCTTATTGCTCAAGATAGAGACAGGGAGTAACTGGGGCTGCGCAGGGCAGTCAGCCCTAGGTTGTGGTTCTAGGGGAGTCACCTCAGCCCAGTTTGCCCTGATTATGTGATGTTAGCACTGAAAGTCCCATATTCCAAGAATCCCCTCAATCCCAGGCAAAGCAGGATACTTGGTCACTCTGGTCTAGGAGCTCTTTGTCCAGCTAAGGACCTTGGACATTTTGCAAAGGTGACAAGGAGTCCATGGAAGATCATAAGCAGGCAAGTGACACCATCATATTTGTATTTATAATTTATGCAGAAAACCCACTCCAACTGCTTCAGCCATTTGGACAGCGGGGACATCAGCCATGGGGTTCATAAATTTCAGAGTGCACTGACCACCAACGCTTTGCCATGAAATTGAAGGCTCTGCCACTTCTTGTTGACCTGCTGTCACAGAGGATGTCATGAAGGATAACTGGAGACAGGAATTCTTCCCTCCTGCACATCCACATGCCTCCTGGTAACCTACGCAGAAGCACTCAGCTTCCTGAGTGGCCCATTAGATCACAAAACTTGGAAATTCCAGAGATAGTTCGAGCATGCCATGATTTTCCCAGGCATGTACAATTTTTGGCTAGAACCTTCTAGACATTCAGAACCACAGGAATGATATGAGGTCTGACAATTAAGTTGGAGAACTTGCCACCATGCACTTACATTGGCAGCACTGTACAAACAGCTCGGTAAGGTTTCGTAACCTTGGCATATCAGTGTCTCACAGCTGCGTTCCTGTCATCGTGGGGCAGTGTCTTGCTGAGTGGCGTTCATTATTGTTGTTGCGTGTTTCTGTGTGCCGTCGCAAGAATGCCTGAGCTTGAATTATAGCAGGGAACAAACATTAAATTTCTTGTTAAACTTGGTAAGAGTGGAAGTGAAATCAGGGACATGTCAGTCCAAGTTTATGGGGATAATGCCATGAAGAAAACGGCAGTGTGCAAATGGATTAAACATTTTTCTGAGGGGAGAGAACGCATCACTGATGAAGAGAGGTCAGGGCGACCAGTGAGGAGCAGAACTGATGAAAACATTACAAAAATTTGTCGAATTGGGCGTCAAAATTGTCAGCTGACTTTGAGAAGCACAGCAGACCAAGTAAACATAGATAAACAGGAAAATCTTACTTGAAAATCTTGGCATGAGAAATATGTGTGCAAAAGTGGTCCCAAAGGAGCCCACCGATGAGCAAAAGCAAAGGGGAGTTTTGAGCCAGTAAACAAATAACTGTATTGGAACACCCTCCCTCCTCACCTGATCTGGCCCCCAGTGACTTCTTTCTTTACCCAAAGATAAAGGAAATATTGAAAGGAAGACATTTTTATGACATTCAGGACATCAGGGGACATATGATGACAGCTCTGATGGCCATTCCAGAAAGAGTTCCAAAATTGCTTTGAAGGGTGGGCTAGGCACTGGCATTGGTGCATAGCTTCCCAAGGGGAGTACTTCGAAGGGGACCATAGTGATATTCAGCAATGAGGTATGTAGCACTTTTTCTAGGGTGAGTTCACAAACTTAATTGTCACACCTCATATATCTAATGGAAGAGACCAGCAGTAGCCTAAGGAAATCTAATATGGAGAGAATCCTACTGTAACAAGCTTGACAGATATCAACATGACTGTATTGTGTTCAAATCTCATTAAAGCCAAATAGATTGTTGCCAGAGTAGAAAGAAGATGTACTCTATTATTTATTAGTTTTGTTTGTTTGCATAAAATAATTCCATTAACATGGCTAATTACAACTAATACAACAACCATGGGGTGAGGAGATTAGACAAAAAGGATGTTTTGTGGAAGAGCCTAGAAGGCAAAAACCCTTCTGCCACTGTAAGATAAGACATTAATTATATAACTTTATCCTACATGTCTACAATTATAGACACTACAGCTACGCAAGATATTAGTTATATCTGTTTTTCAAAATGGTCTGTTGGTGATTTGGAAAAGCTTGTTAAATTCTGGTGCTGGTCCAAGTAGGGAAGTGCTTCCTGGGAAAGCACTGTGGGCAGGTGAGCAGAGAGCTGCTGTGATGGAACTCTGCATGCAGACGGGAGGAGGATGCGAGGGTCTCAGAGGACTGCTGGGCAAAGCAGACTGTCTGAAGTGAGGCAGAGGAAAAACTTCTGAAAAGCATACACAGGGCTCCGGTCAGGTCCCCAGAGACAGGGCAGGATCAGCAAGATGCTGGAGTGGGGGTCGGGGGGCGGAGTCAGGGCAGTGGAGGCAGCCACGCCCCGCAAGTGTTGGGGGTCTAAGGCAGTCATCATCTTCTCTCACCCTCCCATCTCTGCCCTGTTGTCCATAATAGGCACTTGAGAGTCTGCTTCAGAACATAACGGGATTGGAGAGAAGATGGGTATTTTCTAGTGAATCCAGTTTGATGTATGGGCATGAATTCCTTCTAAATCTCACTTGGAATCTTCACAACCACTATCATGACTTCCTGGCATCCCATCCCAACTACCCTCGTCCTCCCAGGTCATAGGTCCTACTCTCTAAATAGGCCTCTCCCTTGTCTTCTCCACCCAGTCTCCAGGACTTCAGGGTCCTAGTTCCCAGCTCCCAATCCAACTAGCCTCTCTGACCTTGAACCACACCAAACCTTCACACCACCAGGCATGGAGCAGACCTTGCTTAGCCACCAACAATTCTCATGATAGCCCTGCCCCCTGATCCTTCGAGACAGCTTGGGCAGCAGCATCACCAAGGAAAGTCTCTGGCTCCCCACCCCTGCACATGCTGAGGAAGGGATTCAAGAGAGGTTGAGGAGTAATTTGCCCAAGATCACACAGCCAATAAGGGATGAAGCCAAGTCTGGAGCTCAGGCCTGTGGGCCTCCACAGACACACATGCCTAGCAGTAAACCTGGAGCTGGGGAACCAGAAAAATACAAATACTCTGCCCTCAAGGAGTTCAGAGGCTGGCCTGGCCAACATCCTGCCTTCTACATGCTGGTGCCCAAAAGGCAAAAGCCCCTTAGCAGCTCCTGGGGTGTGTGTGTCGATCATCTATTATTTCAGAGCCAAGAACACAACCTATGGTGGTGTCAAACCTGTCCTGGGCTGGATACCTTGAGGCTCTGGCAGAGACAAAGTCAGCTTTTACCAAAGGGAGCCCGTACTCTGCTAGTGACTCCCCCGCCCCACCTCCACCCATCTCTCCATCTGCCATTTCAAAAGCCAATCACAACGAGATGCTTTTTATCACAGCCAGCCCTATCATAGCAAATAGTGAGGCGGTGCTCTTTATTAAAGGTGCACCTGATTCCACATGGCGTCTATCAGCAATTCAGTGCGTGCACACCATCCTGCGTCTGCCAGGGAACTGATAAGGTGCCTCTCCTCAGCACCATGGGAGGATGCATCAGGGGCCCCACTGAGCCAGAGGCATGTTGCCAAGAAATAAACTCCAGGGGGAGGGGGCGAGGAACAAAGAAGACCAAAACAATATCCCAAAGCCACGACGATTGGACATGTACATGAAGCAGGCACCCTCCAAAATTCTAGCCTCCGTGTTGGGCATGGCCTCAAAGGGTCCATTGCCACTTAGAAGCTGAAAGATAAATGATATATGCAGAGAGGCTGGGGCTGTGACAGCCCAAGCAGAGGAGAGAAATGTGTTTGCGGTATGCATCACTTCACTGCACATGGAGCTTGTCTCATACATACATTCTACGAAGCCCGTCTCCTCTCTCCCCAGAGATGAGCTGTTTGTTCAGGCCCCAGACAGCTCCGCCTTGTCAAATGCTCTCTCCTCTGATCTTCCACCTGCCTCCTCCCAGCCTCACCGTCTTAATCTATTCAAAAGGCTGTTAGCCAAACGAACCTGCACACATTTCATATCCCTCCTCTCCTCAAGCTGTTACACCCCAGCCCCTGTCTCTTTCAATAAGCAAAAATGCCTCTTCTGTTTTCCCAAAGGGATGGAACAAAACTGAACTCCTAGGAGTCCCGGTAGTAATGGCAGAATCACTGTCCTTCCCTGTAAGTCTTTTAACCTCTCAGAGCCTTGAGAGTCTTGTCTATATAATGGGCATGAGAGTACTTTAGACACAATACCCAAGTCATTTTTGGAAACCTCTTCCAACTCAAAGACCTCTGATCAAACCAAGTCCATAATTTCCCATCTTCATTCATGCATAGGAACATGAACATAAGAGGTTACAGTCTCTCCCCTGAGGAGCCCATGGCCAAGTGGAGAATCAGACATGAAAATATCCAAACACAGTGAGTGGGACACACATGTGATATAGCCCAGAGCTCTCTGGGGGCTGAGAAGAGTGCCTACATCTGCCTGAGAACAGGTGGGACAGAGAAGAGGATGAGATAGAGGTTAATGGCTGGGCAAGATGGGCAAAGGCTATCTAGGGGGAAGGAAGAACTACTGCAAGGATATAAGGCTATGAGAAGACAAGGGCAGCATCCTCCCAAGCCCCTGACAACATTCCTCTTTGCCCTGTTCTTGTTGCCTGTTTGGGACAGTGCAATCAGCACTTTTAAGCCTTTTAAAGATCCAACCTTTGTATCACTCATGAGAAAGCAAGGCCTGGAAAAAAGCTTGCCTAAGGTCAGAACCAGGTCATCTGATTCTTCTCTGGGGCAATTTCCCTATCTCATGTGTTCACAGTTTTCTCCAGGCCACCGTATCACTTAAAGTCCTCTCACTGGGAATGCCCTTCCTTCTTGACAAGTGAGCTCAGCTAAGAGTGATATAAGAGGTAGTCACAGGGCTGGCCCTAGTGGCACATTGGTTAAGAGCTGGCTTAGGATGCCAGCAGCCCCAGTTCAGATCCCATATATGAGGCCCAGTGACACTGCCCTCTACAGCTAAGATGGTGAACAACAGCTCCACCTGGAGCTGGGCTGCTGTGAGTCCCCGGGACGGCATAGCTACAGTCCCTGCTGCAGTGGGCTGCCACAGGCTACAGTGAGTGGCTGGCAGCCAGCGTGAGCGGCTAGCAGCTGGTGTGAGCTGCCAAGAGCTGCTGTGAACGGCCGTCCAGAGGCCAGCGACCAATCTGCCTCACACGAGGAGAGCGCAATGATGATACCAACATGGGCCAGTGAAGCAATGTCCTCCACAAGTAGACTGAAGAACAAAAGGACAGCAACTTGTCTGTTCCCTTTCCCCGGTTACCCAACGCTGTTCCCTTCCCCCAATTCCCCAATAAAATCTTTAAAAAAAGAAAAGAGGTAGGCACAAAAGTGGTGCACAGGAAACCAGTACCACCTAGGGAAATAAAGGCTTGTTTAATACAAATTCACATCAAAACTCAGCTTTAGCATCACTTTCTCCAGGACGTTCTCCCTGACTACTACGCCAGGTCAGGTGTCCCTCCTATGTTTTGCTTTTTTTCAGAGCTCCAATGCCAATACCTGAGCACTTAGCACACTTTGTTTTAATTATCCATTTGTTATAATTATCCATTAGTATCTTGCCTGTCAACCTGGGAGTTCCAGACAGTATCTGATATATAGTAGGTCCTCAATGAATAGTTCTGGGTGGATGAATGGATGGATGGATGGATGGATGAACAAGCCCATTTCTTTCAGAGACAGTTGAGATTGTAGAAGGAGCTTGAAACAGAAATGAAAGAATTTGGGTTTGAGTCCGAGTCCATCCCTCATTAGCAATATGGCATTGGACGAGACCCCATCCTCTCAGAGCCTCAGTCTTCTCTTCTGTGGCAGAGGCATCTAAGTTTACCTATATCAGGGTTGTGATGAGACTTGAATGTAATAATCAACGTAAAGATGCCTTGTAAACTACCAAGTGTTGTAAGCATGTTACTTCTATCTACTAATTAGGATGCTTCAGATGGCGAGTAAAAGAAAATCCATTTTAACTTAGCTTAAACAACAAAGGAGTACATTGGCCCACATAACCAAGAAGTGCACAGCTAGGAAAATTTTTGAGCAGGAAAAAGCCACAGGAAACAGAAAATGTAATTTTTCTAAACACAGATTTTTCTTAAAATAATTTCCATAAACTTGCCATTTCCCTTAAGACTTGCCTGGCTTTAAACCACAAGCTTGTCGCTGTCACATCCTAGCTGAAATTTGATGAAGGCTACCGGTAAGGAAAAAGTCCATGCTATAGGGCAGTCATTCATTTCAGCAAGAGGTTAAATTATAGATATCCAATCCTTTAGCGTGGTCTCTTCTGAAATCCCCTTCAACCTCCCCACCAAGATATTTATAGTGATATTTGTGTTTTTAATAAAAATGAATCTTGTGAGGAAAGGCTAATAATATGATCACAAATATACGCTCCCCCCACCACCACCATCACCACTAGAGGATAAAAAATAAAGAGCTATAAGAATGCCGAAAGATAATAACAGGATTCCTTTGCCGAGACCTTCTAGGGGAGTTTAGTGGCTTATTAGTTAGGGTGATAATACTCAACACCTGCATATATGAAAACATGAGGCTTTCAAGTAATTCTTAAACAAATTCAGGTCTGAGTCATAGCATCCAGCAGTTCATGCACAGAGATTGCAAACTATATCCCCCAAACAGCCTGGCTGATGGATAGCTCTAATATCTAATTTAATAGGAAGGAGAGGCTGGGAGAATTGTAAACTCGGACTGCTGTAGAAGAAGAGTTGAGCTTGAGAAGGAGAAGGTAGATACTGAAAATCAAGCATTAGACAAAGAACAGCCCCAGAAGAACTTTGCTGGAATGGAAGAACAGAGCACCATGCATTGGCTGCCTTCTCCATGAATGGCCTCTCGTTTCCTGGTCTGTGTCCAGCCCTCCTCTGGGATTAATTTAGACCTGTCTGATTTTAAGAACGACAGCAGGAAAACAGTACTCCTCCAGAGCTCACCAGCCATAACTTCACAAACGAGTCTTCACCTCAATGTGTGGAACCATGATTCCTCAAGGAAGGGGCTGCCACAAACCACGAAGTTGGACAAATGAGTCTTTACTAACTGGCTCTAGGTGGCCAACCTGGGGCTGCAATTTGGAAGGAACATAGAAATATAAAACACTGTTATTATCCAGGAAGAGCTGTCAGTGTGGCTACAGTGGAGGACATCAGAGTCCTCCTAGTCCTGGTCCAAAGGCTGGGTGAGCCAAGAGCATCCAACCGTAAGGGACAGATACAGTCAAAGTCAGTCTCTGTGTGCCTGAAGGACTGCCAATCAGGAGGGGGGCAGGGCAAGGTCCTGATGAAGAGATAGGGGCAGGCATCAAATCCAGGGAGAAGAAAAAGCCTTGCGGGGGAATTGAGGGTTATATGGTGAGCACCAAACTGCCAGGTGGGCCACACAGTTGCGGAACAAGGTGGGGGAAAGGTTATGTACCCTGAATGTCCAGATCCTGAACTGCCCTGGATTTGAGATAATCCCAGAGATTAGGCTTCTTAAAATCAAGAGGAGAGATTATTTTTAAAAATAAAAAGGAATTGACCCAGCTCAACAGCTCCTGGTTGGATTCTCTTGGTGCTTATTTCTATTGAGCGGATTAAGAGATACATAGGTTCAATATACTTGCATAATAGCAGCATAAAAGTTCAAAGCAACTGGCTTCTCTAGAAGCACATGGGTGACTGAGAACCTCCCTACTGTGCCACCAGTGAACATGCCTTGGTGTCCCACGACCATTCAACCGGCTGCAGCTCACCCGTTCACCCCCACCAGGCAGTACAACAAATCATCCCTCAGTGAGGATGATGATAAGGCACTTTTTAAATCGGTAATTTTCTTTTTAACTTTTAAGAAAAATTTCTCTTTGAATGCACTGGATATTTAGATTCCTTAAATAGTCATCCAGTGGAGTTGACAAAGAGTTAATGTGTGCCAAGTTACCATATACAAAATAAATAACAAGGCAAGATTATGTGTGAAGTCAGAAAAGCACGTGTTTAGGGAACAAAAGCAGACTGGTCATACACGTGGTAAACTATGATCATAATACATTATCATAATTGCTATGAAATACACATACTATTTTACTTTCTGGACAACAAGAAAGATCTATCCTTGTTGTAAGTTACGAATTATTATCAAAATAACTCAATGCATTGCTTTCAAGCAGGCGATCTTAAACTATTACACCTTTTCTGAGGGGGAAAAAAAAGCCTGTGGGGTGGGGCATATTACACCTTTCAGCCTCCATTTCCTCACCTATAAAATTGGGGAAATGTCACCTACCTCTCATATTATTCTTTCATTCGACATCTAACAAACGTCTATTGGGCCACATGTAGCCATGTTCTAGGGCTGGTACTACAGCATTGAACATAACACATGTTGCCTTGGTGGATTTGGCATCAAGAGACAAGTATGTAAATAAACATGCAATGTCATTTCAGGTAGGATAAGTGCTATGGCCAAAAAGTAAAAAAGGCAGGGTAAGGGCACAGAGAGCAGGAGGTGGGGTCCTGTAGGCAGGGCTGGTTAGATGGTATAGTCAGAGCAGATCTTCCGGGGGAGGGGGGCCTGAAGGAAGAGTGAGGCAGCCATGTGAATACTGGGGGAACCATTCTCCAGGCGAGGGGAGCAGTAGGTGCAAAGACCATGAGGTGGGAATATACTGATAGGTTCAGAGAACAGGTGAAGGTCTTGTGCTAAAGGGGAGAGTGGAAGGAGAAGAGGTTGGAGAGGCACAGAGGCCATACACCCTGTTAGGTTCCAAGTGAGGCGCATGAGTCTGGATTGGAGTCATCAGCATAGAGGTGGAAGGTAAAGCCAAAGGGCTGGGTAAGGTCACCCACAAAGTCATAGAGACGAGAGAAGGCTAAGGACGGAGCCGGGGGCACTTGACATTCAGAGCAGGAGCCAGCAAAGGAGTCAGAAAAGATGAAACCATTACGATGGGAGACAAAGCAACAGAGTATGAACATTGCAAAGAGAGAATGACCTGTTTTTGTGGTAATGATATGGGGAAATGTGTGTAAAAGTTTTAGCATAGAGTTGGCTCCCAAAAATGTTATTTGCCTCCCCTAGGTTCAGAGAGCACAGCGGTATTTAAAATAAGGAAGAAATCAGTGTAGGCAGCAGGAAGAAACAATATTCCCCATCCCGATAAAAAAGAACACAATAAGACTGGTTAAAGTTAAAATGAATTTTTACGAGAAACCCCAAAGGCCAAATGCTGTGAAATGATTAGAATGCACTGCTGATGGGGGCAGGAGGTCCTGAAACCTGGTTTCTGCAGCCATTTTCAAATTATTTATTACTAAAACCTCCCAAGCCTGGTCTTCTCAGCCATCTCATGGAAGTGGGGCAGGGTTCTGAAGCAGGGCTCAGCCTGCCTCAGATTGGAGCCAATATTTCTGTGTATGATCCCTTCAGGCACAAAGGTCTGGGGACTCAGTGCTGGAGGCCCCACGGCTCCTGTCTGCAGGCATCGCAGACATCTGGAGGAGCAAGGCCAGCCCCAGCCCCATGACCCCTCCAGCCAGCTTGAAAAGAGGTCTTGCTGACAGCCGTTTAGTACCCAGGCCACGCTCCATCCGAATCAAATATAAAGCCAACTGCCATCTAACTCACAACAAATGTGGACCCTCCAGGGGTGTTCTGAAGGTTCTGGGCAATAGAGAAAGCTTCCAGACCTCAAAGGATAAAGGGACCTAATGGAAAGAACCAGAACTAGCCTCTGTTCAGTACTTGTCAGCTGAAAAATGAAGCACATGCAGTTACTGTCTCATGAGGTCCTGTGGCTTAGGATGCTACCTCTCCTTCACAGAAAAAGGAAACTGAGGCACACAGAGGGAGAGGTGACTTGCCTGAGAGTATTGGATGCATTTGGCAGCAGAGCTAGAATTATATCCAAGTTTCTCGATTCCTCGCCTACAAGGTTATCTTGGCGATTAAAGGAGATTTGGAAACAAGTATGTACAGGATTCTGAGACACCGAGCCTCACAAAGTAGAATTAGAACAGTCGAATTTTGGAGCTTCCACTTAAATCCCGACTTACTAATTATAGATCAGTAGACAAGTTACTCTCGACCTCCCCAGGCTTCATTTAGCTCACCTAATGATAACCATCTTCTTCTAGGATTGCAGTAAAAATTAAATACGAGAATGTAAAGCACCCAGTGCAATCTCTGGTAGCAGTAACAATATTTTCCACCAATTAGCTGAGTGGCTTTGGGAAAGTGGCTTCCCTTTTTTGAGGTATGGGTGTCCTCATCTGTAAAATGAGAGGAAGTTATATGAGACTCATCCAGGAGGTGGAAAACATGGTGATTCAGAATGTAGGCTTGCCTCAGTAGGGGAGGATTTGAGTAACTTCCTCTGACAGTTTCTTATCCTCTCAAAACTGCATTGCAGCATTGGTAAAATGGAGATAATAAACAGAGCCTACTGTGGGGATGTGTCTGAAGATTACACTAAATAGTGCATGTAGAATTCTTAGTACAGAAGAGGTGCTCAATAAAACTTGGTTGATGTAGTTATTTCCACCTTTCTGTGGATCTTTTCCAATGATGGCCAGGATTATAGAGGACAATGGCTACCTGAGACCCCAAATCTTTCCAACTGTAAAATGGAGCCCTGGACTAGATGGTCTCAAGGATCGCCCACCTTTGACAGCCTGTGACACTCCAGGCACCTCAGGGAAGCGCCTCTTCCCAGTCGTGAGTCCTCCTAAAGCTCAGAGCTGGAGAGCTTGGCTGTCTGCCGTTACGCAGCTTGGAAGCCACATCTCCTGGCTTGTGTCCCCTTAACATTAACTGTCAGCAAACCTTGGAAGCAACTGCAAACGATGTACCTGTGTATGGTGGGGAGCCAGCGAGAGTGGAAGCCATGTCCCCCCAGTGGTTACCAAACTCCATCCTCTGACTTAGCACATTCCTTGGCTCTTTCAGGACACAAAGTTTGAGAGGAAGGAGAGAACTATTCGCCTCCTTCCTGCCTTCTTAAATAAATATTCTACTCCAAGTAATTATACTCCTCTTGGTCCAAAACATTTAGTAGAAACATTTGAGGAGAGGTGAACACCTGCCAATAGCTGTATCATACGAGGCCTTTACTGTTCAGAGCCCTCCCAATGTCAGATGACACACCCTCCGCTGCACCTGAGTCATTAGGATCAGAATCTGCTGCGGAGTTTGAGAAAAACTTGCTGAAAAATGTTACAACGCAGCTTCCTCTCTTCCCACATTTCCCAACAGCAGTTCACTGAAAAGGCTTGTTCAATAAGGAGACTTAACCATTTCCTCATTAGCCATTCTTTCACCCATTCAGACCAAATTGGTATCTGATACAACAGGGGAATGTGTTGAGTACATTATTAATCAGGGTCAGCAAAGGAAAGGTCATGGGGGTGACGAGCACAATTACGGGATGTGGGCAACAGGCCAATGAGAGAGCGCATCAGAAGGAGGAGGAATCGATGGCTATGAAATTACGGAGGATTATGAATAGTTGGAATCAACTGAAAGGCTGACATTCTACCCAAATCAGGCCCATGCAAGGCTTCCGTCTTCAACGGTCTTGACCTGTCTATTATTACAAGGAAAGTCAAGCTCCAAGGCAGCCAGTACAGAGAAGTGAACCCAGAAGGCTGCAACCAGCTCTTAGTAAAGAAAGTCACTCAATGCAGAAGATTCGATTGCAAATTTATCAGACTGATTTAGAGCTCTGGCAAGAAAAGAAATGTCAGCGTGCCCACCAAAGGAAACCAGGCTTGTTATCTCTCGATTTTCTGGCTGCTCGATATTCTCAATAGCCTCAGGAGGACACAGGTTTCCAAAAGACTTTTCCAGATAAAGTGTGCTGGGGTGTGGAAATGGCCCCCAAACTGCCTTAACTGGGCATTGATTCTTTAGAATCGATGTGCATTTAATTCAACAATAAAATGGTAGTGAATCATCTAGAAGATCTCCCTAGGGCACACATCTCAAAGAAAATCTCTAAGGAAGTCACAAAAGTTTGCAAAGGACATTGCACCAGAAATGAACCACACAGCATTAAAAACCTTCAACCCTGTAAACAGGAGTGGCTGCAGATTTCTTTTTTTTTTTTTTAAGAAATCACATTTACCTATAACTACAGAGAGGACAATCCATCTAGTTTATCAAACACAGAGACCAGGCAGAAATGAAGTTGTGGTCATTTTATAAAGGTTTTTAGATTATTAATCTGAATCATCAATGAAAACTTTCATTAAGTTGCACCCTAGGAATTGATTTGCCATGGGTCGTTCCAATGTACTATGCAAACTTGCTGTAGAAAATTAGTCATCCTAGACTCCCTACAGAATACAGACATGACATCCGGGCATCTGTTAAGTTTGCTCAAAAACATATGCGAGGCTTTTTTTAAAGAAGCATAATTACATCCTGCTGAAACCTCCAAGGACCCTGCTAACTGCCTTTGTATTACAACATCCATTTCCCACTTAGGCAGGCTTGGCTCTGCTGTTTAGAAGCGCATTACAATCTGCTTGCCCCTCCAGCACACTTTCTCAGCCAGAGGCTGCAAATGGTCATGGCCTCCCATGCTCAAAGAAGACCTGACTTGGAGGCAGCAAGTGTTGTAGGGTGGTGTGTGCATGTGTCCTTTGCTAAAATAGGACCAGGAATTTAGAGCTGAAAGGGACCTTCACATGAATCCAGGCCAATTCTCTCCTTTTCAGATGTGGTGCCACTGAAGACCAGAGAGGGAAACAGCTCGTCCAATAGTGCACAGCGCTGATCTGAAACAGTATATGGCGATTAAAAGCTTAGACTAGAGTCATAAAGACAACAAATCCACCATGCTCTCTCACTTATTTGCTGTGTGACTTTAAGCAAAGCACTTAACTTCCCTGAGCCTCCAGTCCATTTTATTTATAAAATGGAAACTATAACAGTGCAGGATATAATAAGTCCCCAAGGAACATGAGCTGTTAGTACCCTTTTTGTTTTCACAAACATGAACTTGTTTAATCCTGACAACAACCTTATGAGGAAAAAAGGACTGGGATTATTAGCTCCATCATACAGATAAGAAAACTGAGGCTCATAGGAGAGAAATGATTCTTCCAAGGCCATACACACCCCAGGTCCAGTTTCTTGCAATCCTACTGAAGTAGAGTGGGGGAGCTTGGCCCCATTCAATGTCCACCAGTTTTCCTGACTTTGCCCAGAGATGAGCAGGGAGGCCACGAGGAACTATGATTGTTGTGTCTGCATGGGAACAAAATTAGTGTGGCTATCATTCTTAGGGCTTCATATCCTTCATGGACTCTGAGTCCAGCTGGCTGTTTCCTGCCTTGGGGACAGGAAGAGAGCAGCTGTATTTTCAAACCTGCTACTGGACATTGGCGGCTCATATATACATGGGCGAAGGGGCATATTTACTTCAGTATTCCACTTCATGTTTTAAAGCTGACATCAGAGTCAATGCTCAATGCTCCATCAACCTGCCCTCCTGACCCTGAAATCTGGCCTTTGGGAAAAATCTAATTGCTTGCTCTGAGTGACACCGGAGCCATGTGAGTGATAAAGTTATATGCAGTCACTTTGTAATTATGTGCCCTAATGGAAGGAGGAATACATTGAATGAATGCATGAGTGAATGAATGAATGCACACCAGGGTTATTTATACTGAGCTCTGGAGTGCAATACAGTGATGTCTCCATTAATGCATCTTCTGGGACCTCAGCCCCTGCAAGGATAGTCACAAGGAAGTTGCAGAACTTGTCTTCAATGAAGGCCCTAAATATCAGCTTCTCCAGGCATCACTTGGGGAGGATTTCTAGTCCTTGGAGCCCACAGGTATGGACATACAGCTCAGGCAGTGGGTGGCTGCGCTCTGAGCCACTGGAAGGGAGACCATCCTGAAGGGAGGCAGACAATTCTCCAAGAATAGGTGGGCTGGGGGTCTACCGTCTTGTATAACAGCTAGTGGGAGCATTTCTGGAATAGCTATCATTATGGGCACCACTATATAGCTCAGCTATTTGCTCGCTGGCTCATTCATTCATTCATTCCATAAATAGTTCTTGGAGCACTACAAAGTGTCAAACATGATACCAGAAATATAAAAAAAATGAATAAAACTTGGCCTAAATCCTTGAACAACTGATTGTCAAATAGGGAAGACAGACCAAGGAATAGTGGTCCACAATACACTGGGAGAAGTCCACCACAGACGTCAGCTCCAGGAGCCCTGACAGCAGAGAGGAGGGATCACCCACCCTGAGGAAGACTTCTCAGAGGAGGTGACGCCACATCTGAATCCTCAAGGAGGACAAACAGCTCAGCGCGGCTGATGGGTTGTTCTTGGCAGAAGGAAGAGCACATGCAAATGTTCAAAGGCTGTGAGAAGACCCTGAGGGGTCAGGAAATGACAAATGGTGCTGTGAGACCTGGACTGAGAGCCTGGGCTGGTTCCAGCACTATGGTGACAATCCTGGGCCTCAGTGGCCTTGCCTGCAAAACAATGACTCTGGATTTAAAGACCCAAATATCAAAGAGGGAACCCACCCAGATCTAAGAAACCTGCTCTGGATGCTGCCCTGAGCAAAAAGTGACACAACTTTGTTGGAACAGCCTAGCAGATACTAAACTGCAGCTATTAGAGTCTAGCTAGTGGTCTGTTTAATAGGAGGGAGTGACGGGATGGGGAGGGGGAGGTGGCAAGGAGCTCTCATATCAGTGCTCTCTTCTATTAAAAAAAAAAAATCCCTGAAAAGTGTTACTTTCCTCATTTTGCAGATAAAGGAACAGGCTCAAAGAGGAGAGGCAATTTGCACATGGTCCCACACTAAGGGCTAAATCAGGATTTCAGCCAGGCTCTGTGGAGTCCAGAACCAGCTCTTCCCAGGACACCCCTCCATCTCTCACCCTCCATCGGCAGCTCTGGCAGGCCCATCTCAGGGCCCTGAGCCCTTCCTCCACTTGACCACTTCCATTCTTGCCCACCTAGGGCTCCTGGCACCCCTCCTCTGCACACTGGCTTCAGAGGGAAAGCTGCAGAAAGGCGACCCTGCTAGGAGAACTAAGCAGAAAGAGCAGCCCCGGCTCCCCTCCAAGTGAAGGCAGGCTGGCTACAACCCTTCCTTCGTGAACCCAGGGTTCGGACCTACAGGGGCTCCGCAGACGGTGTGTAATGGGTCAACCAGGCACAGCTGCTGCAGCTGCTGCCTCTCCCAGTGGCCCAGCTCTTAGGAGCTGGGAGCTGCCCTGACGTCATGCCCACTGGTAACCCGACCCCTAATGATTGCTCCCTCCCCTCCTCTGTGGGGCCCATCTTGCAGACACAGGGGAGAGGTCACCCCTCAGGGGAAGGGGGGCCAGGTGGAGCGCCTTTTAGCGGCGGCTGAAATGAGAGATAATTTTGGTTATTGACGTCCCCCACAGGACTCCCCCATTCTCAGAGCTGTTCCTAATTCTCCCTCTCTGGCTGCTGCTAGAACCAGACCTGCTTTCACGTCACACTAAAAGAGCAAGTGTGGCTCTCCCTCTGGGCTTCAGCTCCTTATTAGCTGGCCAAGATCAAGAGTCAGGTTTGGTTGGGGGTGGGGGGGTTTACAATTGGAAGATAAACACTTATGAATAAACCCTTTATTTAATCACTAACACAGACACTATAAAAAGGGTCTAAGTACCAGCCAAGCACTAAGTTCATTTAAATGCAATTCTAATAAAGCAGACAGAAGGGAAAGCATGAAACCTATTTAAATCTGTTGGGTATTTATGGAGCACTGATGTGACTTTAGCACTATGACCCACTCTGGAGGATAAAAAACAAACGTGAGACTCAACGTCTGCCCTCTAGCATCTTACACTCCAGTTGGGAACATGACTATCATTATTGCCACTATTCCTGTGCCTGGTTGGCATTTACTGAATAGTTGCTGTCTACTGCATACCTGCTAAGTACTTGTATTTCCCATTTGATCCTCATAATAAGCCTGGGATAGAGTAGCTATTGATTTTCCCATTGAACAAAGAAGGAAGCTAAAGCACAGAGAGGGAAGTGAATTTTTGAAAGTCACCGAGTTGGGATTTTCATCATTTGACTACACAGCTCATACTGTTAACCCACGTGTGAGTCTATGAAATAATGCACCAGACAAGGGGGAGAGGGAGGAAGGGAGGGAGGAGGAAAGGATTGAGGGAGGGAGGAAGGGAGGAAGAGAGGGAGGGAGGGGGGAGGGGGGAGAGAGAGAGAAAGAGAGAGAGAGAGAGAGAGAGAGAGAGAGAATCAGAGAAGGAAGAACAAGAAAGAAGAGATAGGGAAGGTTCAAGTGGACAGAAATGTGAGCTGAATCTTGAAGAAAGGTTATAGGTGGCTAGATGGAGGAAAGGAAAGGGGAGAATACAGTTAGGTGGACAGATACCACCTGTTCCCAGAAGGAAAGCCAGTCCTATATGAGATGCCCCAAACACAAACTATTATCTTTACATATTCTGTCACCCATATCCATGGAACTTGGGCTCTAAATACACTTTAAAAAAGTACCGCAGAAGGGATCATTTCTAGTTTCTTCTTTCCAAAAAAATGAGAGATGTGAATTTCTTGCCTGCAAAAGAAAGTTCAGGTATGCTTAATGATAAAATTTTGCTCAGAGATCTTCCTATAGAAGGTGGAAAAAGCAAAAGTCGAAATATTACGTGGGTAAACCTTTGCACAATGAACAAATTCTTCAAAAGTAATGAGATCACAATTTTCTAAAGTTATCTAAGTAAAAGAATTCCATGACGACATCTGTAAAGCAAACCACTGTTTTCTACAATAGAAAACATGGCTTTAATCCTGTACCAAGCAAACCAAGATGTTTGTATACATCATGCTGTTGTTATTACTGCTATGGTGGCTTCTATCTGTTCCAGGCCACTGTGCCAGCCTTATCCTGCATTCTAACACATGTTGACCACCCACTGTGTGCAGGAGCTCCAGGGCTCTGGAAAGGCACATCAGGGGACACAAAGATGCCACAACAGACTAACAGGAGCTGAAGACACACTCACACATAAAAGAATCAAAGTTGGAAGACAGGGAAAGGCAGGGTGACATGAGCTGTTTTCAGAAAAAAAACAGGCAAGAAGTTCAGTTGGCCCAAGAGCATGAAGTCTGGCCACCTGAGACATAAGTGGGTAAGAATCCTTCTGTCAGGAAGCAGGCTTTCTTTTTGTGGGGAGGCAGTAATGGCAGAGTAGATAAGAGAACCAGCTATGACTTCTACAATACCATGATATAATAGGAAATAATATATATTTGGTCTTCATTCCCAGTTCCTGGCACAAAGCTTCCAAAACCCTTGGCATTTCCTGACTGAAAGGTGAAAGGAACTTCTTGTCTTTTGTTATACTAGAGATTATGCTAATGAGATAACTCTTGGTGGGCCCCTAGATAGCTCCAGGATGGGGACTGGTTGCCAGAGGAACCAACCATGTGATTAAAGGGCTGAAACTTTCAGCCTCACCACATGCTCGCCCCCAACCTCCAGGGTGGGGAGAGGGGCTGGAAATTCAGTTTATCACCAATGGCCCATGATTTAATCAAGAACCACCATAAAAACGCCCAAATAATGAGGTTCCGGGAGCTATGACGCTGGTAAACATATTCAGGTGCTGGGAGGGTAGCACACCCAGAGACAGCATGGAAAGTACACATCTCTTGCCACACACCTGCTCTATACATCTGTTCCATTGGGCTGTTGCATTCTTTATAATAAATTGGTAATAGTAAGAAAACTGTTTTCCTGAGTCCCATTCCAGCAAATTATGAAACCTGAGGAGACCGTCATGGGAATACTGGATTTATAGCCAGCTGGTCAGAAGTAAGGGTGGTACAGACTTGCAATTGGCATCTGAAGTGGGGGTCGTTTTGTGGGGCTGAGCCCTTACGCTGTGGGATCTGACAGTAACTCCAGGTAGATAATGTCAGAATTGAATGGAATTATAGGACATGCAGCTGGTGTCAGAGAATTGGCCAGTGTGGGGAAACACACACACACACACACACACACACACACACACACACACACTTGATGTCAGAGGTGTTCTGTGGGTAGGAACAGATCATATAATAGTACTAGATCTTCAGACACGCCTGGGTTTGAATTTCAGTTTCATTATGTATTAGCTGGGAACCTTGGGGGAAATTGCTCAACCCAACTTTTCTCATCTACAAAATATGGCTAATAATATCCACATCATCAGACTGTTGCAAAGATTATAGAATAATGTCTGGTATAAAGCGTATGCTCAAACATTGATTAATTGTCAAATGACTGTCTGATTGAATGAATGAATGATATCTAACACATAGCACTTAATACGGGCAAGGCACTTTTCTAAGTGTTAACTTGTTTAATTCTCAAAACAACTTTAGAAGGTAGATACTAGTATTATCTGCTTTTATAGGTGAGGAAAACTTAGGCACAGAGAAGATATTTAAGTTGCTGGAAGTCACATGTCAAGAAAGTGGCATACCTGGATTTCAGACTCAGGCCTCACCGGAGATCTCATGCTCTACCCACAATGATGCCCAGTGCAAAGCTCGGCAAACGGCGGTGTTCCACAATCGATAGGTGTTATTGTTGTTCTATTGCTATTTATGTACAGGGCAGTATTTCCCAGCGGAGGTCTATTTACCCCTGGTGGTATACAACATTATTTTAAGTGAACTTTTTACAAATTTCATACCCACGATTTTACTTTAATGGATATTTGACAGAAAAATAAGTCGCACATCAAATCCAGAGTTCATTGCCCTTGTCCTTGTAACAAGGCTAATTTTTTTTTAAGTGAGTCAACTTAAAGACAGATATGGGACAATAATAATTTGGCAGAAATCAGGTCAGTGGTATGTTGATGTCTGATAATGGTACCTGATGAAAAAGGCACAGGCGTGAGGGTCATGCAGAGCTGGGGTCAAGAGCCAGGTCTACCATTTCCAGCTGTTGGGACCATGGGAAAGCTACCTGGCTTCTCTGAGCCTTCATTTCCCTATCTGTAAAGTGGGAACAATAGCACTGCCCCTTGCATGCTGTTGAAGTGAGGATTAAAGGTGGTAATGTATCCAAACCACCTGCATCGCAGAGTCTCAGCAACTGCTAGTCGGTCTCTGCCTTTCTAGCCCACCTCCACTCTCCCACCTGTGCTGCCCTCACGCAGGTCCTTCCTGGTCACCTTACCTCACCCTCCTTCATCTGGCTGAGATCCAGGATCTCTTTGGGCGCCATTCTGGGGATCAAGGATTCCCCTCACGACTCGACTCCAGCAGGTGAACCCTTCCTGCCTTCTCAGTCACGTTGGTAATAAGATTCGGAGACTCCATAGGAATCAAATGGGAAGATACTCCAGGGACATGGGCAGAAATTGGATTTTTTTTCAGTTACCATAGGCAAAGGGTTTCATGTTGTTCTAATAATGCAAACTGCTCAGGTGCCGTTTCCCTCCTTCGGCCCTACCCAGGCCCTGCCAATCATGGAAGGCCTTAAGAGAAGGGAGCACACACAGCCGGCACGCAAGTTTTCAAGCGTCTTTTATCTCAGTCGGCAATGACTTGGCTCCCTGGGCGTGGCATAATGGCCTCGGAATCATGGAAAGCAGTCGGGAAGGAAGACACTTTACAGCTGGGGACTTTGCCCTGTCTTCTAAACAGAAGGATCCCCCCCCTAAAGTGATCCATATACCAAGTATCAGCAAAAGGCTAGACCTAGGAGTCAAAGAATCTCACAGCAGTCCAGCAGGAACTGAGGCCCAAGGAAAGACAGGACTTGCCCAGTTGTAACTGTCACACCAGGTGACATCCTGGGACTGGAACCCAAGTCCTCTAGAAAGCGTGACTTTTCCTCAGACTTACAGACAACAGACAGCGGTCCCAAAGTAGACTCACTTAGGCCTCAATAGCAAAGTGCAGTTTCCCATGGCTTAGCATGAGCTTAGAGACAGATACAGGAGAATTCACTTTTGGTCAGCACCAGTGCAATATGCCAGGTGCTGTGCTAAGTACTTTACATACATTATCTCATTTAATAGAACCCTACGAGACAGAAACTATCAGTATCCACATTTTATAGACGAGACACTGAAGCTCAGAGATGGTAAGAAACTTTCCCAAGATCAAAACGCCAGTAAAATTTGAGGCAGGGTTTGAAACCCAGGTTGTTTTAATTGCCAAAGTTCTTTCCACGTTTACCATTTGACTTCCTGTTTTCCAGTATTGAAACCTCTGTCTTCCCTACTATATTCCATTTGTCAATTTGTGCAATCTAAGTAGATATTTGTTTCATTATCCATGTAATGCCTGGTTGTTCTGTTGGGCTGTGAGCTGTGTGAAGGCAGGAATAATCCAATGAGAAACAAACATTCAGCAGGTGATTCCATCACTCCCCTGACCATCAGCACCACAGACCGCCTCCTCCTCTCCAACCTCCTCCTGCCATCAAATTCTACCCAACAGAGTAGAGCTATCAATCAGTGCCTGCCCATCCATGCCTCCTCCTGGAGTAATCTGCCCTCAGAGGCTAGGTTCTGTACCACATGGCCTGCCCCCACCCCAGCCATTATTGATTGGCTGAGGAACAGACATATAACTCAAGTGGGCAATCCAGAGGCTGACCCACCTCTCTGGACTCGCTTATAAGCTGAATAAGATGAGCTGGGCCAATCAGATGATCTTGCGACTCTGAATCAAGACACAAAGAAGAAAGTTCTCAGTGGACAGTAATATTGAGATGGCTGGTGATGATGAGGGTCAGGCTTGAAGTTGAAAGGGTGGAGTGCGAAGCTATGAATAGCAGCAGAGGAAGGGTGTGAGGCAGAAGAGAAAGGGATGGATGCAACAAGAGAGGCAGAGAGATGCCATGGCAGCCAAGGCGGAATGAATGGTAAGGACATGGAGTTGCCTCATTTCCTGAAGCCTGGTTCTTGGAATTTTGCAAGGTTTCTAAGCACATGTGTCCTTTCTACTAATAAATAAGCAAACAAATAAACCACCCAAAGCTTTTTTTTTTCCTAAGGGAATTTAAGTGAAACTCTGCAATTTAAAAAAAAATAAAAAAGGCCTTTCCTTCAATCCATTCCTGCAGACCCCTGATTTTGGTGTCAGTGGAGATGGACACAGGTTTTAACCCTTTGTGGAAGTAATTCTCAAGCTTCAGCGTACATTAAAATTACTGAAATGCATATTTAAAATGCTGCTTCCTAGGTTCTAACCCCAAATATTCTAATTCAGTGGGTCTGGGTCGGGGCTGTTGCTTCAGGTAATTCTGATGTAAATGGTGCTGGACAGAACTTTGAAAAAATGCTACATCTAACACTTTTGTTCATTTTATTGTGAGGTTAATATTAACCATCAAACATGCTTTGCTCAGTAAAGGTCTACTTGGTTCCAGGGTGTATCAGTCAGTTTTTGCTGCATAACAAGCAACCAAAAAAAAAAATCTTCAGGACATACAAAAGTAAGCATTTTTTTCTTGCTCACAGGTCTGCATGTTTGCTAGGGCATCTCAGCTTCTTCAGGTCTGTTCCTAGAGCCTGGGATGAAAGAATGGCAGCAGCTGGTTGGGACATGTTGTTACAGTAGAAATCAAAAGCTCCCACAAGAGCAAGTGGAAACAAGTTACGCTTCTTAAGGCCTAGGCTTGGGGGCAGTATACTGAAAGTCCATCCTCACTCCACAGGTCAAGCAGGTTACTGGCCATGCCCAACATCACTGGGGCAGAAAAGTACCCTCCTCTCACAGGGCTGTGGGCAGGGGGGGAAATGACTATTTAGAATAATCATCAAAACTACACAAGGGGCGTGCAGTCTAACAGTGGCACCTTTGATCAAGGGAAGAAATTGGGTCATACTAGAATGAAAACACTCTAGATGACTCTCAAAGGACCAACCTTAAACAGCACCTCTTTGCACAATGCTGTTTCTTTTGAATGTCATCCCATTTCTCTGCACAAATCACCTGGAAGAGTAACACCATAAACCTCACACTATACACCTTCTCTTTTGGGTATGAAGGGCCCAGGCAATCCCAGGCATTTCTATCCAATGGCAGCATCATTTGTCTCCATTCAGAACATTCCACGGGCTTCAGGAAAACACTGTCTCCCTCTTTCAATTCCTCATTACTTGCTCTCATAATTTGACCCATTGTGCTGCAACATGTAAGGGCATATTTTGCACTGATTTATTCAGTATACCCCCTTTTTGAGCCACTGGTTCTCGCCTCTAATCTCACCTCTAAATGATCTTCTCACACAGACATCAATGAAGTGACCTTGCAGGTCACCCATCACCATGGACCCATGAAAATTCAAAGGAAAAAGGAACATCCCTGCCGGGGGGTTAGGTGGGAAATAATAGATTCACAATGATGAAACTGGGTCTTCAAAGTTAAGGAAACCTACACACATAAAGACACACAAAGGCTGGAGAAATTCACCACTAAGCAGCCCTCCCAGACACCATCAAAGACAATGAAAAACTTCTCCTTTCTAATATGCTATTGCTCTCTGTCGCCGAGCATCTAGCCCAGACAGTCAGAGGACACACCTAACGCTCCCTCTTACCCCATTCAGAATGCTGACTCTCATTCATTCATTTAACATATATGTACTGGCCATCTACTACGGGCCAAACAAAGTAATAGGTGCTAGGAATATCGAAATAAACTCGAAACTGACTGGCTAGTGAAGAAGAGAGACTCTAAGCAATTGATTAAATGCAGGTTTACACAAGCGAGATGCCCAAGATGTAAGAACTACAATTCTTCGTTCTACTTTTTAGGTTTCATGAAGATTCTCCCATGTCATTAGGATTTTTGCTGATTACATTTTTAAATTATATCAGTGAAAGAAAAAAACAACAAATAAATTGTTTAAATTAAACTTAGAATCACACACTCCAATGGAGCCTCGCATCTACAGTCCATCCTTTGGGAGTGGGGCGGGGAGGAGGGCGACAGGAACCTCATTCATTTAACTAAGTAGCTAGCAAGAACCTGGATTCTGAACATCAAGGCACCATGTGCCCAGATGTTCAGACTGGTACCTCTGTGACAGCTTGACAAGAGATGGGAGACGTAGGATCTTGCTAGTTTGTAATCAAGTAGTTGACTCCTGTCCCTCAAATCCCACTGTGCCTCAGAGGTTCAAGGGAGTGTAGATGCAGGACACGGATGAGGCTTTGAGTGACCTTGTCTGTACTTACACAGCTGAGCCAAGCGAGAAAGCCCCATGTACACTCCAGTGTATTCATTTCTGGACCTCTCTCCCTAACACATGCAGTTACACAGCTCTGGTTCATTCCCCAAATGACCCCCAGTTCCCATAGCAGGGCCCATCCTGAGCTGGCTCCGTCAGCCCCCTGCCCCAACCCCTGTCCTTGCCTCTGCTTCCTCCCGACAAGGGAACTGGAAATGTAGCCGCCAGGCTTCAGTGGCTCCCTCTCCCTGGAAGCGGCTACACTGTAAAAACATCCACTCCTGCTCTGCCATCCACATTGTCTCCTGTGTCACTTCCCAACCCCCATGGCCCTCTTTTTCTAATTATCCCAACGAGAAGGAAGATTAAAAATTAATGCCCTGAGGATGAGAGTCAGAGATGTCATTATTTTGATTCAAACCGCAGGCGTGGAAGAATCTGATCTCAGCTTTAGAGGCACAATAACCGAGGATGGGATCTGGAAAATCTTGATTAATTGGAACTTATCTCTAGATAACCAGATATTGCCCCCCGCCGGTGCTGAGGTTTTAGGGGATGCCACAAAGTGTAATAACGAAATTCATAAAACATATTCGAGCAAAAGTGCAACCTGTGGGATGGTGGTGTTTTGGAATCACATGAAAAGCTTAGTCTAATCGCTATGTGCCAGGGTTCCCTGAATTGTGAGTTAATGTGCAGAGTGATGAGGTGGGCTCGGTTCCTACAGGACTGTTACCTGAAGGAAGATTTGGTTATTCTTATCGACTGAACTTCTAAAGCTAGAAAGCTGATTTCTTTAAGGAAGATGTGCAGTCATAAAAGTTTAAACTAGAAGGAATTGTACGTGACCTGCAGTTAACTGGAAAAATAAACTCAAATGAACTAGCAAGTCAGACATCCCTCCCGCCCCTTATTTTATTCACCAAATATGCCACTTAGGGGATTGTGCCAAGTGAGGAAAGGGAAACATAGGATAAGAATTACAATAGATATCATTTAATACTTTATCGTGTGCTAAATACTGTAAATACTTCAAGTGCATTACAGCTCATAATCCTCACCACAGGCTTCATTATTGCCATCCTAATTTTCAAGATGTAGCAGCAGAGGCCAGAAAGGATAAAACAGACCTCGTGTCTGCCTTCCAGGAGCTTACAGTCTGGGGCGTTGTATGCGAAATACTTTAAGCCGACTCTCTCCCTGACTGTACGCCAGTGTATTCGCCTGCTAGGGCTGCCAAAACAAAATAGCACGAACTGGGTGGCTTAAATGACAGAAATGTATTTTCTCACAGTTGTGGGGGCTTGAAGTCCAAGATCAAGGTGTCACCAGTTTTGGTTTCTCCCGCGGCCTCTCTCCTTGGAAGGCAGATGGCCTCCTTCTCGCTGTGTCCTCACATGGCCTTTCCTCTGTGCACAGGCCTCCCTACTCGTGCCTCTTCCTTTTCTTACAAGGACACTAGTCATATGGAATTAGAGCCCCACACTTACGGCCTCATTTAACTTTAATTACTTCCTTAAAGGCCCTCTCTCCAAAGTCATGTGAGGGATTGGGGCTTCAACATACGAATTTGGGGCGGGGGACACAATTCAGTCCATGCTGTGAGCTGCTTATTTAGTCCCCTGTTCAATGTGCTTCTCACTCAGCCCCTTAAAGGCAGAGCTCAAGGTCCTCCTCCTCCAGCGAAGCTTCCCCCACCCCCACCTCTCTACACCAGGTAGACATGTACCTAATGCCATATCATGGTCACTGCTGGTTGAACTGACTCCTCCAAGACACTGGAAGTCCCAAGAGATCAGGGACAGTATCTAAATTCACGATTGTGAACCCAGTGCCTCCTGCTGTGGCTGGCTGGTATACAGTAGGCACTCAATACATAAATGTGGGATAAATAAATGAAGAAACAAATGCATGGATGAGGCTGATCTTGTACTGTCTCACATTCTCTACATTGAAATGATGGCAGGGCATTGGCCTGGTCCCTTTGCTGTCTGTCCTCTCTCCCCCTACACCTGAGTAGGGCCTCAAAATTTACTAAATTGAGTTGCCTCTGGCTACAATCTCTTTCCAGCCTTTATCAATGACACGTGAAATGTGCTGTGGTAGGTCCTCAGTGTCTATCCCCTGAGCGTTTGGTTAACACCCCCTACATTCGTGCCAGGGAAGACAGGCGGACCATCCAGGCAGGCAGCTGTCAGGAGGCAGATCAACTTGTAACAGCTGCCACCTCTGGCTCCAAAGGGGCAGCAGCAGTAAACTGGCCCAGGACAAAGAGTATGCATTTCAGCTCATCGGGAAAGAACTCCGGGAGCTGGGGCTGAAGCTGCATACTCACCTGACAGGTGAGCATCCATCCATCCGCCCAGAGCCCAAACCCCACGGTCAGCATTTCAGAGCTCAGATCGCTAGGGCGGAGGAGAATTCCTCTAACGCAGCTCAGCCTCACCACAGCCTGTGACCAATCTTGGGGAGGGTGGTGTCATGTAGCTCTGATGTGATGAATGACATGCACATAGTTCCTAGAGGAACACCACCTGTCAGGTGTCACACAGGGCAAACCCACTATAGAGGATATATGCATGTGCGTGTTTGTACACACACGTGTGCCCACACACATGGGCACACCTGCAAAGAAGTTGGAAAAAAGCTATTTTTATAGTAAAATCCAACTTAAAAACTTCAGAGATATAACCCTAACTGCAAGGTGAAATTACAGCGCTGGAGTTTCTCAGACAAGATAAGTTGTGGAACCTTGGAGAAGTCCCTTAACAACAGCTTTTGCATCTGTGAAATGGGTTAATAATATCTACATCAAGGGCTTGGGGGAGATCTAAATGAGATAACTGAAAGGAGTACTTAGTACACTCTCTGGCATATAGCAGGTATTCAATATGTTAGTCACTTTCCCTATCCTTAGACTATTTCTTAATCCTTTCTAGAAAATGTACTAAATCTAGTCATGTGCGTTTGAGAAAACTACTCTAAATTATGTGTCTTGTTTTCCTCCTTTGTCTGCTTCCATTGGTACAAACCAACTGAAAGAGCTCCTCTGCCATGCAAAGCACTACAAGGCGTCATTACTTCAAGTTGCTGTGTCCAAAGGGCTGCAAGTCTCCTCTAGCCACCCATGTGCTGAAGTGAGGTAACATCTTAGACTGCTCCCTCTCTATCAGTCTGTGACTAATGTAGTCATCGATGCAAATTCTCCTGCTTTTTCCTTCAAAACATTATTTCGATACATGCTTTTTCTCGTCCGCTCACCAGACCCAATCTACCCTCCCTTAATCAAATGCATCTATCAGCGGAGAGAGCTCCTAACAAAGCAACGAGTAACAGTCACTCATTTAACCAATATTTACTGGAGCCTACGGTGTGCCAGGGGATAAAGAAATGGACAAGAGCCGTTCCTTGTTCAGCGAGCCAACAATCGGGTTCAGGGGTGTGACATGTGGAAAAACATCTAGGCCACAGGGAGAACATGGTGAGCTGCTACTCTGGTGGCACTGGAACAAGGAATAGAAACATGAGCCGGATCCATGCTTCATGGAGGATGGATGAGCGGTCTGAGTGGGAGAGCCTTCTAGGGAGACACGTTCGTAAGCAAAGACTCAGAGGTGGGGGGGAAAGGTGAGGGTTATTCATGGAACAGCAGCCAGAGTTTGTCAAGAAGAGAAGGTCTGGGTAAGAGAGAATGGGAGATAACAGTCACAGCAATTCCCCCTTATTGATTACTATGTCCCAGGCACAGTGCTAGGCACCTTACAATCGATGAGTAAATACCACAAGGGAAATGGCTCAGAGAGGTTGCTGATGCTGAGGTAAACAAGACTCCAGTGAGATTTGATTTTTATCCATTTTATCCTAGAAGTTGGGTACTATGTAAAGTGCCAGGGGCTGGGGAGGGTGTCTTCTGAGGAGACAGTGGGAAATCATCAAATAGGATGATAACAGCTGGACTCTGGGGAGAGGAATCTGGTCAGGAGTAGAGGATGAACAAAAGGAGAAATGGAAACAAGGTTATGCTACCAGTCAGGCAAGAATCCTTGGGCCTGAAACTAAGGTGGTGACAGTGAGCCTAGAAAGAAGAGACAGCTGCCAGATACATTGTGACATAGGAGCAAGTATGGCTGCTGACTAGATAAAAAGGTAGTGGACTTGAGGGGTCGAGTCAGGAGAGTAGGTCAAATGAACTGTAACCACAGGTGACAGGGAAGATGGGGATGCCATTAATAAAATGGACAGGAGAAGCTGATGGGGCAAGTATGATAATACATTCCCCTTTGAAGGGCAGGGTTTAGCAATCCAGAGAAGTTCAGCCAGCCCTGGAAATTTTAATTACACTCAGCCTGAGTTCACCCTCTCCAAAGTCATTCTTTTTTAAAAAATTGTCTCCAGGAGGCTTTCATGCTGAGAAACTGACAGCCTGGAGAATATTCAAACTAAGGCATCTTTGTCACCATTCAGTCGTCAAGTATCTTAAAACTCCCCGAACAATTCTTATTTTACAGTGCTCATCTTTTGTGGGAAAGCTCTGTCTGTGAAGGACAAACTTCTAAGAAGGAGTAGTGAAAAAAATCAATCAAAGAGTCATTCCCGTGACTGATCAATAGGTGTCTGTCAGGGAAATTTTACTTCTCCCATCTATGCTAGTTAAGTGGGTTCTCACAGCACTGAACACTACTTACCTCGCTGAATTTCTCTCCGTGGTAATTTGCAGGCCCACGCCACTTTGGATTTTTCCTGACTGCAGCACAGAATTTGAATTTGACAAGTGCTAGGGATGCATGAGGAGTTCCTGTCCATACGTGGCACCAAGATCAGTCATCAAAAGAGGAGTTCTGAACAACACCCATCTATGCTGCAGGATGAGAGTGGGCACGTTGACATCTGAAGTGGGCCATCTGATTGTCCCATGGCCAGGTGCTTCTCATCAGAGAAGCCTCCACTCAAAAGACACTCCTTCAGGGAGGCAGCCCCTTACACCCAGCTAAAACGCACCCTCTTAGGCACAAGAAATGGTCTATATCTTGATGTACGAGGTAGCTGCACAGGTGTATAAAAGGTATAAAGCTTCATCACGCTGTAAACTTAAGAAGCATGTACTTTATTGGATGTACGTTATACCTCAATTTAAAAAGAAAATTAATAATAATTACATATATGAAATGCACCCTCCCTGGCCCCATACACCACTATAGGCCCTATTTATTTTCCTGAGAACATAGACCGCTGTCTGCAAACAGATGATCTAGTTACTTGCCTGTCATTTAGTCTTCAGAAAGGCACTCTCCAACACGGTAGTCACTAGTCACATATGTCTGTTTAAGTTTAAATTAATTACAACCAAATGAGATTTAAATTTAAGGGCCTTGGTCACACTGGCCACATTTCAAGTGTTCCATGGCTAGATATGGATAGTGGCTACTGATGTGTGCACCGCGCAAACAGGACGTCTCTGTCACTGCAGAAAGTTGTCTGGACAGCTCTGGTCTGAAATGTAAGATTCAGGGAAGAAGAGACCTCTCTGTCTAGGTCATCACTAGCTCCAAGACTGGGGCTTGACACACGAAGGCTCTTCCTAAATACTTGTTGAATGCATGAATAAGAGGAATTTTGTAACGCCAAAAACAAAAATCACAGAGCAAAAACAAAAACCTGGAAACACCCTAAACGTACATCCATAGGGATTAGTGAGATACATTTTGGCACATTCTCTCCTGGAACTCTCTCCAGTCATTAAAAGGCATGAGGTAAGTATGCATGTGCTAACTTAGGCCGAGAGGCACACTGTATTAAGTGCAAAAGCAAGTTTCTTACTAACGTGTACAGTGCGATTCCATTTTATTAAGAAACACAAGCCCCAAATAGCCAGGAATGCTATGTACCAAACTGTTAACAGCAGTCACTGTTGGGTAGAATTAGAGAAAAGAGGGATTTACACTCTGTATTCCTCTGTAGTGTCTGAATGGGTAATGAGCATGTATTACTTGAGTATTTTTTAAAAAGACTTAGAATCACATACAGCCCTCTTAAAACAAAAGAAATCCCACATTGCAAACTGTCCCCATACTATATAGAACATTTCTTGAATAATTTACCAAGTGCCAAATTCCTTACTAACTTAATTCCATTGAACCGTAAAATGATTCCTGTAATTCAACACTACTGTCCTCTGTTGAAAATATAGAACCTGAACATCAGAGAGCTGAAGTAGCTTTCCCAGGGTCACCAGGTAGCACATAACACACTTGGCATTTGAATACAGCTCTGGTTCCACAGCTCATGGCACTCTTCACTACAGAAAGCACCGGGAGCCAGGTCCCAGAGCACCCCTGAACTAGCCACCCCATCTGTATGAAATCGCAAACAAGTACCAAACTACCACAGTGGCTTTTGCTTCTCCGGGCAATAGGAAATACAGCCAAATTGAAGCTAGCCATTCTCCCTCTGCTTTGTCTCCCAGGCTTATCCCACAGTTGTCCTTCATTTGAGTAACAATTGAATAACACACACACACACACACACACACACACACACACACAATGCCACAAGGGTGCCAATGAACGCTTGGTAACTTAAGCATGCTGGTGGAGACTTCCCAGCTCCCCAGCAGATGCCTTGATTGTGCCTTTGTTGGATTTTCAGCCAATCCCCCCTGAAGAGGAGTTTTCAGCTCACCCGCGATAGCGGAGCCAAAACACTGTCGAGTCGCCTGCCTTTCAGCTCCCTGGACAAGACATTCCAGGCTGCATGCCGGGAGGCTTGTTTAGATTCACACTTGACACAAATGGGGGATGTGTTTACCCACCAACACACACACATGCACACACCAACAGAAGCTGCTGATGCCAACAGAAGCTGCGGCAGTGGTGGTATTTCTAGAAGCCCAGAAACTATACTCGAGCAATATGAAACCTGATCACAATGTCCATCAGGAAAAACAATCGAATTCCTCCTCAGCCAAGTTTCAGCCACTGCCCTGGAAATTCAGTAGGAGATGAAATGTAAGACTCTATTAAACCTTATTTTGCCAGCACAAGTGAGAGCTCACTCAAGCATGGAGAGTCATTAAAATGGATCTTACATACATCATTATAAATTTAATAATCTCCATGACGGCTAGAGTTCAAGTTAAAATGAATGTCAGCTGAGCATGACCAATTGATGTTACCCCAGCTGCCACAGAGCCTCACTTGGGGTTATATTCTACTTCCAGAGGCTCCACAGTCCATGTGGCCCCAACACAGCCAGAGCCAAGAACAGATGGGAAATACAGACATCGACACCTAGCCAAGGAGAGGCCATCATAATTGCATATTATCTCAGTGTACCAGCCCAATTAAAATTTTCTACAGTGTCAGAGGTCCCAAATGTTCCTCTCCTAAGTGTCTGGATACCAAACTTGGCTCACACTTCATAAAATGCAGTCAATTCCAGGCTCTGTTTACAACAACTAACCAATTTTTCTCCCACCTCTCAGAAAGTTTCTGTAGAAATAGGAGCAAACAGGTCTAGCAGGTCATACGCTGTATAAATTAAACGCCACAAAACAAATTTTCCTCATTGCCTAAGATAGTTGGCATTCTTGCTGCATTATGGTGAGTGCAGTTTCAGGAGTGGAAACTTTTTTTTAGGGATGCAGTCAGTATCTGTGTTTTGTTTTGGTTTTAGTATCTGTGGGTTTTTTAAATTTATTATTATTATTAGTTAAAGATGTACAAAACAATGCAATAGCTTTTTTTTCACCCCTTACAAAGTGACTCCCCCCTCCCTCCTCCCCTGCCCCCCCCAACACCCAATATCATACATAAGTATCTGTGTTTTTTAAGTGTAGTTTGTTTCCATTTATTTTTATCCTTTGATGGAGCAAAACCTCATACAAAATCCTTTACACACACACACACACACACACACACACACACACACAGAGCCATCTAAAATATAAGGAAGAGTTTTAAGGCTAGTGTGCACTTCCACATGTATTTCATACCGAGATTATCTGTGAGGCTCAGGAGGAAAGGGGATATTCCACCCCACACTGAGAGAACACTATAAGTTTTTCAACCACTCAAAACATCTCAAAGAAAATATCAAATTTTATTTTTACATTAACAGAGACGGTGGCCCTGCTGGAACTGTATTTAACCCTTGTCACTACCCCCACCACTCCCACAAATTCCATCCTCTCCTCCCCGCTAGCCCCATCCTCATAATTCCCCTGGGAGTGAGGAGATGCAGCTTCACCTTTCTGCCTAGACAACTGCCACTCAATGTTACTCCCAAATGTGTCTGACTTTTAAAGACAAGTTGAACTTTAACTGGTAGACGCAGGTCCTGAGTGGCTACCGCTTTCAGACCAATGACAGCAAATGACCTAAACTCAACAGGCCTTTTTAAAAGCCTCTGACATTCTCACAGATGAGGCCAAAGAGTGGAGAGGGATATGTGTTTGATCCATAAATACAAGAGCCAGCAGACCACGCGGAGAACTCAAACAAAACCACCATAGTCAGGAGCACCATTTCCGAAAGGCGCTAAGAGTGTGTGAATCCCAAAGGGGATTCAAAACAAATAAGCTCACATCTGACTGTGAGAACACCAACACTTTTTGTTAACTCCCTGAGCTACAGCTTATAAATCTTTGCCTGGTTTCCAGGATCAAATGTTTTCTTTTTTTCTTTCTCTCTCCCCTTGCCCTTCAACAAGTCAAGGCTTCAAGCCCAACACTGGGATCCAGCAAATCATGAGACACCACCCTGCCTCCTTCACCAGAGAAAGACAAACAAGCATCAAGAATCATCGACAATGACAACAACATTCCGCCAACCAGCTGGGCTCCCTGAATCACGCTTAGCCACTCAAGCGCCATAAGCCGAGTGACAAGCAAAGTTCTGTCACTTACCCTCTTTTGATCTTCCAGTCCATGGGTAACCAGCTTTCTCTTCTGCTGTTGGCTGGACTCAGGAACCGATTCCATTTCCCAGAAATAAAATCCCCTCTCTCCTTCAGTGATGCTTCCAAATCCACACAGGAGGGAAATGACCCAGGCAAAGGTAAGGCATGCACGCCGCCAGACACAGCTCCCGCCAGCCAAGGAAATCCACGCTGCTTCTTCAAAGGTCCTCCCTACTTCTTAGAATCCACGCGGGAACCTCACTCGCCATCGCTGCCTTAGCAATGAGGGCGGCTGCCGTCGGCATCATGAGAGCTGGGACTTGGGGTTTTACTTGAGTTCCAAGGCTGGCTTTCTGAGAGCCCAGAGGACAGATTTTGGCAAAGAGGAGTCCATATCCTGGGGCATGTGCCACATTACTGCCCCAGAACTCCTTTTCCTCACTGTCTCCTTGGCACCGGTAATTTATATGTCAATAACAATGTAAATGGGCATTTAATCCACCGAGCTGATAGCACCCACATCCCTCTCCGGCAGCCCCTGACGCCCATAAATCACCACAAACGCTGCTCGCAAAGCCGCCCCTCACAGTTCCTGCCAGTGTTTATCACAGAGGTTGCTCCCCTCCCGGGCTATCATCTTCCTTCAAGCAGCGAGATCCATACCTGAGGAGAAAATGTGCGACAGTCAGATTTGTCTTTTGTGGAGAAGTACAGGGTTGAGCTGTCTTGCCCACCACCTGAAGTCCAAACCAAGCAGCAGCCAGCGATCATCCTCCAAGCCCTTCAGTCCTCTGAGCACATCCATGGACCAGCAACTGGGGGGAACTCATGGGCTCCCCACCTTTCCTAGCCAGAGGTACACAGAGGACCCTGTTCTTGAAATAAGCGCACCGGAGCTGGGAATGAGTTATCTTTTGACCCCATGTGGAAGCATCATCATCATCATCATCATAGGAAGAACGCACCCAGGTATGATGAGACAGGGAAGCAATGGTCTGGGAGGCAAAAAGGTATCAACATTTCCCCCCTCAATCACAGCTGCAGAGGCAGCACGTGGCAGGCAAGATGCCAGGGTCCACTGGGGAGGTGACAAAGAGCAGCCTGGATCGTCTGAGGGCAGAAAGGCAGCTGTGCTATGGAGGAGCTGCATTCCCTGCCTTGGATCCTGCAGGCAATGCAGGCACCCAGTCACCTCCTGACTGACGTCACAGAGGCTGGGGGTGGGGGATGGGGTGGGGGGACGTGAAGAGAGGAGAGAGGGGAACCTCCGCCCCAAGGAAAATATTTTGCATGGGGTGCACCCTTCCATGAACAGTCTGAGAGGTGGGAACATATTTGAGAATCCCCATTAAGATGCACTAATAAATAATTATGAATGCCTCTTCCCATAGCATCAGCACCACCAGGAAAGAAAGAAAAATCGTGGGGGAGAGAGTAGGGGACTCCTTTATTAAAAGACACTAGTCTCTTGCCAGCATTTCTAATCAACGCACTAGCCATTCTACAATTCAGGCCGCGCCAGCCTCCGGGAAAGCTGTGGCCGGATCCGGCCGCAGTGGGTATTAGACAGAAGCCCTCAGACCCTCCCTTGCAGCTGTCCTGACCGGTGGCTACTTTGGAATGAGGCCGAAGCAATCCCTGCCACAAAAGGCTTCTGCTCTGCTCGATGCCAAAGCAGGTCAAAAGGCAGATGAGAGATTCAGCCACAAAGGGCTTGTGAAGAAAACCAGGAGACCTGCTTCTCTTGGGAAAGAAGCTTTTAAAAAGGTTGGATGCTTGTCCTCACTGCATGAAACACTCCACCATGGTAGTTTTCTCCAAGTGAATTCCCAAGTCACAAATGTTCTGAGGTTGGCAAGAATCAATGAGAGCAGAATGTCCAGAAAAGGGACCCAAGGATGGCTGATATTAAAGGCAGCATGAGTAAGCCACCTGCTGACCCACAAGATACATAAGTTTCCAGAGAGAGGTAGTGACACCCTCTGGCTACCCACCACCACCATCTCCACAGCCCCTTCAAGGGATCCCTGGCAAAGGTGAAACTTCAGAACCATTATTTTTAGCTCCAGATCGCAATGCAAATAAACTCTGGCAAACTCGTTCCAAGTATTAATTACCCTTTTCTGAGTCTAAACTGAGACCTCAAACTAGAGGACTTAGAATTAGGTTTGAATGTCAGCGCTACAACTTAACTCATTGTGTGACCTTGAGCAAGCAGCTTAATCTCTCTGAGCCTCAGTGATCTCATCTATACACTGGGGATGATGACAACACATAAGAATGGAAAGATCTAGATCACCTATTGACAGAGTAAATGGTCAAAAGATAACTGCTAACATGTATTGAATGCTTCCTCTATTCATTCATTCAACAAATCTCTACCAAGGGCTTGCTATGTGCCAGTTATCTGGCTTCAAGTAGGGTTCTTAGCCCTGTGTTAGAGATGAGACAATTGAAGACAAGGAAGGTCAAGGAACTTGCTAAAGTCACAATCTAGGAAGTCGTGGGGCTGGAATTGGAACCCGGGTCTGACTTCACAGCCCTTGTTCATATCCCTGCCTCTCTGGCAGGACCACTGTAGTTTGGTTTTTCACAAGCAGCCAGAGTCCAGAGTCCACACTTTTTACAGCTCCTGACTCTCCCCATGAATAATAATAAAAAGGAAAAAAGAAAAAGAAAAAAAACGAGTGCCAAACGGGTCTCCTGCTTGGAACGGCCTTTTCCAGGGGGCTGCTTCATTCACAGCTCTGGGCTCTCTCCATATCTGAGAACAGCTCTGCACCAGGCCCCTAGTTCTCTCTCCCGGGTGAGACCCTGTCATATCCCATCATGCCAGCCGGTGCACACACCCCAAGTGCACATGGGGACAGACGTTCTCGCCACAGAAATATCTCCCCATCAGCGGGAAGCAGGAAGATGTCCAACACCTCCTGCAGGCCTTTTGTTTTTTTTCTGGGAGTCAGTCTCCACCAGTTCTGGGGTTGTCGCTGTCCTGGTGCTGGAGCCAGGGTAAGGAGGGGTTAGTTGAGAAAGGGGAGAAGCAAGGATGCTACTGTTAGCTAGCTGCTATATCCGATCCATTTCCTGATTGGGGAAGGTGGACATCATGAGAGCAAGTTCTGATGTAAACGCACAGATTTCTCACTGCCTAGAAAAATCTCAGGAAGTTTAAAAACACTTGAATAAAAAAGAGCTGAAAGGCACAACTAAGTGAACATTTAACTAGATTGTTGAGAAGTCAACATGTTTACTTAATTGATCCCTAAATGTAGCAACATATCAGCAGCTTCTCTCTGTGCCATGAGTCGGCCAGGGGTAGTACAAGGGAAAGGAGAGAAAGGAGAAGACTGGACCAGACTGCATCACAAGATGGGTAGGGGAGTATCATGGGCAAGACTCAGCTTCTCCTATAAGTCCATTAAACAAATCCAGCTGTATTGAAGACGCCTTGAACACAAGGCCAGGGCTTCCTCCCGCCTGGTCCAAATACAGTCTCCAAAAGGCTTTAACTTCCCACTCCACATCTGCCCAAATCCATCTTACCTTCTGGGCAATCACCAGGGGAAACATTTTTTTAAGAATGACTTGGAGGTACAGCCCAGGATGTGGGAAGGAAAGGGTCTAGCCTCAGATGTAGAAGCATCCGTCTGAGAGGGCCACCGAGGTCCCTCCCTGCAAGAAAACGCCATTCCCTGGTAAATGCCAATTTGGGATCCCAGGTACCAGACAAGTCACAGGCTAGGTATTCCTGGTGCAACATGCCCCTTCCTTCCTCCTGGGTACTGGAATTGTGAGCTCACTTCATATGTCTGGCAAAACATCCTTCTTAAATTCTCCAAAGTTTTCCAAACTGAGTAAAACCCCTTTGGCTTTCCCTTCATGTCTCTCCCTCTCTCTAGCTTCTTCTGAGGCCCCCACAAAATATTCCTCCCCCAGGTGGATCCAAGACTAGGGAAACTGGTTTTAAACCTGGATTAAAGGTTGGGGGGGGCGGGTAGTGAGCAAGGGAAGCCTGACCTGTTTCATCTTATAACTGGAGTTAAGCTTCTGAAACCAGGGTGCATCCATCCTTCCAGTGGTCTAATTAACACTTATCACTAACACAGAATTTTTAATTAGTCTTCAGTGCCAATAGGGGAACCAGAGGAGCTTCTTGGAAACCTAGCCTTTCATTAATCAATCAATAAATAAGTTACATAAGATATAAGAAAGAGAGCCAAGCAGTCATGGTGGTTTCCGGGCTGGGTTTTTAATTTGGGGGCTTTTTTGCTCCCAAAGGGAGCCAGCCTAGCAGGGGACTTCTGCTAGGACTCCGGAGAGGGCTGACCCAGCCGCCAGCCCCAGAGCCGTTATTTGCCCACGGTGAGTGAGCAGAGCAAACTCCCGCCTCTTCCCTGAAGAAAAGAAAGGATCAAACACAAAAATAAGTCACTAGGGCCCCAGCTGGGAGGCGCGGGCTGCCGCTGCCACTGCTGGGATCCCTATGCGGGCAAGAAAGGAGTCGGCTCAGTGGAGCGCACACCCGGGAGGTGCCTTGACTCCCGGTGCTCGGGCGCCCCCTCCCAGCTCACCATCCTCGCCCCTTTGCCAGCAGCTACCCAAAGCGTGTGAGAGAGCGCCAGGGAAACTGGAGGCCAGGCCTAGTTATCCCCTACACACACATACACGCAAACACACACACGGATGTGGACACAGTGAAGACACTCAGACACAGATTAACACAGGGGTAGTAGATACTCTCAGAGATCCAGGCAGACATACACATGCAGACTTATAGGCGCGCGTACACACACACACACACACACACACACACCTACGGATGCTCAGATCACACACAAGGATGCACATCAACCCAGAGAGGGACACGCACACACAGGTAGCAGACCGACATTCAGAGGCAGCAGTCGCTAGAAAATAGAGACACAGACAAAACACACACACACACACTCATAAATACATACACAAACACACAGAGAGGAGACACACACAAAAACCAAAAATACATAGAGACGCAGACAGAAGGGTGTACTAATAGCAATCCTCAGACACAGCTCCTAGAGAGGACGTTCACAGACACCCACGCCAACAGCAAACACAGAGGGACCCAGACTTGAGCATACACCCAGAGATGCAATCACGCAAAGGGGGAACGCACAGAGACACACAAACAGAGGACACCCACAAGCGCAACAACACGCACAAGGAAATACACCCAACCTCAGGCACGCGCCACCAGAGGGACACACACCCACTCTGAATGGGGGCGTTTGCAGCGTTGCCGGAGGCCGAGAAAGTGCGCCCCAGAGCTCGAAGAACCACCTCGGAGCACCGAGCCTCGTTCCCCAGCCCGCACAGGCTGAGGAAGACTTTGCCAGAGCATCTCTGAACAAGGGACCACCGGCTTTCGGCGTGCGCTTGTCGCTGCGCGTCCGCCCGCCAGGTCTCTGTCCTGCAGCCTCGCGGCCAAGGAGGCTCAGCCTTCCACCAGGGTCCCGGAGTGAAGGTATGGTCCCCGCAGCTCCATGCGGGGCCAGCCCTCTCGCCACCAGCAGTCCCCACCCTGCCCGGCCCCGGAGCCCAGCACAGAGCATCCCCAAGTCCTCTCCTCCCTGCTCGTCCCGTTAGGCAGCAAACTTTCCCCGGCCGATCCGGACGCCAGGCAGCCCGGCCTAGCCGCGCCCCGGGGAGACTGCACTGGGGGCTTTTACCTGAGCCCACGCGGCTTTGCTGAGCCGCTGCCTCTAGCGGGTCTCTCACCGCTCTCCCGGCTGGCGCTCCTCAGCCTCGGCTGCCGCTGCAGCCGCTCCTTGCCCTCCTGTTACCCAGGAAACCGCCTCCTCCTCCCTCCCGCCAACCAACCAGCACCGTTCACATGGCGCCTCGCAGCCAATGGGCGACCTCACCATCCTGGTCCCCTTCCAGGGTCCCGAGCCCTTTCCCAAGCTCGGGGACCAGAGAGGGAGGCAGGGTTCCCTCTGGAGCTGCTGCTCCTCGAAGGTTGATCCCAGGGGGCAGGAGGACCGAGCGAGTCCTCTGGTCCCTCCTGTTGGCACTCATCTGCGGGACAGACATACTTGACTCTTAAGACGCACATCGCTGGAGAACCTGAATCCGAAGACAACTCAGGACACCTAGGTCAGCCTTCCACTAAATCCAAAAACCCTCTGGACAGGTTCCCATTAGGAGCTGTCCAGCCTGTGAACACCGCTCTGGATAGAATGCTCGCAGTCTCCCAAGGCAGTGCTGAATGTCTTTCCTCTTGTAGAGCTCTGACTGGGGGCGTGTTTTTTTCCAACGTGGACTGAATGTACCCACCTCCAGGCCAAGACCCACTTCTGCTCTTTTGGACACACAGAACAAGGCTCCCTCAGTCACTGCACAGTCAGAACTTCAGAAACGGTCCCCCAGGTGACCCGTCCTCAGAAAGTTCTTTTCACTCATCTTCCATCTTTCCCCAGAGCCATTTCAAAATTGGACAGCCTTGTGCTCAACTATGTCCCTCAACCCCCATTTTACATGGCAGTCTAGGATGTAAGTACCCAGGTAGGCAGAATCTTAGGACCCCAGCACAATTTGCAAATAAGACCTGAAGTGGTGGAAACAAAATTTCCCTCGTCTCCTAAGTTGAGGTCAACTCCCAAAACACTGGAGAAAAAAAGTGAGACTGACATGTCTAGAGAAGCGCTAGGGTGGACACTTTTGTCTATGAGACCTCTTATTCCCCTTCTATTTCATCCTCCAATCAAAACTTGCTCTATCACATAGGATGTCCAAGGCATGAAGGCAAGAAGTCCTATTGATCCTAGCAGGTGGCCTGGCCTTTCCAAAGCCCACAGATGCCACCAGGCTGCAGGGTCTATCCATAGCCACAGGCAGGCCTGGCCACACTGCTGCCTGGTAAGGACCATGTGGACCCAGCCAATTCATGAGAACAGGAGCTCAGGACACAAGCCAAACCAGAAAGCCAGTCCTGCTGCTGGGCCCCTGGTTGAGAGGTGGGAGGGGATTCAGGCTCAGGCAGGGGCATGCATTCATCTGCCATCAGAGCAGGAGGGAATGATGAGGCCCACACCACACCCAGCCAGATCTGTGCCAGTTCCAACCTCCACTCCCCAGGTATGGTGGTAGAAAGGGGGCTGGAGCCTCCTGTTACCCAGAGCAGAGGGATCAGCTGCAAGATGGCAGCAGTGAGAGAATTGCAGCTGGGGGTAGAAGGACACCTAAGCCCCTGCTCACTCAAACACATACACACACATTACCCTCCTGGGTCCTGCCTCAGAGGGGCCCATTGAGATTAGTCACAAGACAGAACTGAAAAATAAAAACCATGTCACTTCCTTAGCCAGTTCCTGCAAGTCTCCAGAAGTCATGCAAGGACGAAGCCCAGCAGGGGAATGGCAGAGAAGTAACATCATGTACCAAGTGACAGGGAATGTGATATGATAGAAGTACACAGGCCTGAGTCAGACAGCCTGGCCCAGAATCCCTTCATGGCCATTTATCAGCTATACGATCTTATCTCTAAACCTACATTTTCTCGTCTCTAAAATAGGGCAGCTAATATTCCTTCTGACAGGGATGTTCTGAGGAGCAGATGTGATCTGGATGGGATCATAGATGAGCGCATGCTTTGGAGGCAATAAGGTACCTTACAGAGGAGAAGGACTTTATAATAGACCAAGTTCACCCCTGTGATGGTTAATTGTGTGTGTCAACTGGTCTAGGCTACAGTACCTAGTTTTTGGTCAAATACCAATCCAGATGTTGCTGTGAAAGTTTTTGTTTTTGTTTTCAGATGTGATTAACATTTAAATCAACAGACTTTGAATAAAGCAGATTATGCTCCATAATGTTAGTCAACATCCAGTTAGTCAATGGCCTGAAGAGAAAAGACTGAGGTTTCTCTGAGGAAGAAGACATTCTGCATCCAGACTGCCTTTGGACTCAAGACAGCCACATCATCTGTTCCCTGCATCTCCAGCCTGCCAGCCTGCCCTGCAGATTTTGGATTTTCCAACCCCAAAATCACATGAACTAATTTTTCAGATAAATGATAGATAGACAATAATAGATAGATACCCTATTGGCTCTGTTTCTCTGCAGAACTCTGACTAATACAGCCCCTTCCCAAAATGATGAGGATTTTCCAGGCAAATCCAAAGAGAAGAATCCAGATGACCAGATGTATAGCCTACAAGTTGGTGTATGTGTGAGTATTTCCCCAAGTTTGTTCCACGTGGGCATTGGCTTGTGTTCACAAATGGTTTCAATCCACCACTCTATACAGCACCCTTCCACCTACTAGATGTGGGCATCCCAGGAACCATTTTTCTAAAATGGCCCCTTTCTCTCCTGACACTGCCTGCTGCCCCGGTCCCCACCTGTACACTAGGAGCCAAGAGGACAGAGTCTGTCCTATGGAGACTATGACCTCTCTCTCTCTCTCTCTACACACACACACACACACACACACACACACACACACACACACACACACACATCGCAAATGAGAGTTGCAGCAGCAAAGACTTTAACACCTATTGCCATCTGCAAGACCATTTTTGTCTCAATTAAGGGTACACAAATTTTTAAAGATGACATCTAGTCACCCATTTAGGGTCATAACTCCAAATCTGTCCTTGTCAGCTGAAACAAGGATTATTTCCATTTTGCTGACATAGAAAAACAGAAACCAGAGCACAACCAGGTCTCCCAGGGACTAGAACTACAAGCTTAAGGGCTGTGGCTACTCCCTCCATGCCCTCTGGAAGGACTGCGCCTTCTCTCATCTCCTTTTTTGCTTACTCACCTTCCTTGTGGGCTAACATGGCTGCCAGTCCAAAGGTCTATCTCAGGATCTCTCTGTGCAAATACCCAATAGAGTTTGCCAGCAGCCTCTGGGAATTAGTTCAAATTCTCATGAAAGAAACTGATTGGTCACTGACCTTTGAGTCAGGTCAGGAGTCAATCATCAGTGGCAAATAGGAAAAGGACTTTTGCATGGTTAGGCAACATCAGACATTAGTAGCACACATTGAAAAGAAGACATGCCAAGGCACTTCCTTGGCTTAGCTTCTGACTCCTAATACTGATCCCCTGCACCTCAGTTTTTTTCCAAAACCAGAGCATCCATATCACCCTTTTTCCGAGCTACAGAATCCCTATAGGAAGTGCAGTATAAAGCACTTAAGTAAAACATATTCTTTTTTTTCTATAAATGAAAGAAAGTCTGTCATCCAACCTCGAGAAGACTTGAGGGAAAATCTCTGGTCTTAGTCCTCTGGTACGCAGGCCAGGTCTGGTAGATGCAGCGCAGACACTGTGACACATGTGCTGGACATCACAGAGGTGGCACCGTGAGCTCAAAAATGTTTTTCTCTCCTGTCTTGAGTTGTCTCTGAATTGAACACAGAGCCAGTTGGCCAGCAGAGCAGAAAAGAAGATGGAAAGTGGCCCTTCCCACCTTATCTTTTTGGATTGGTGAACTTTATCTTTGGGAACCCAACTCCAAGAATTTTCCCTAAAAGTCCTTTGTCAGAATTAGTTGCTCCCTTCTCGAATCCCATAGCATTTTGTACTCTTTCCTCTCTTCAATAGCCTGTGCCACCTCACACCATAATCATTTCTTTTCACGTTTATCTCCCTGACTGGTCATTCATTCATTGATCATTCACTCAATACTGCAACAAATTTTATTGCTAATTTTATTGCCAATAAATATTCTGAGATACAGCAGTGAGAGGTCCCTGCTGTCAACGGTGGCGATGGTGGAGGAAGATGTAAAACAAAGACATATTTGGTCAAGATAATTGGAGAGAATAATTAGGGCTCTGCCAAAAATAAAAATAGAATGGTGGGATAGAGTAACTAGGCAGCTTACCTTCAATGGGGTAGTTGTAGGAGAAGAAATTTAAACTGAGATCTGAGTGATAAAAAGGATACTTCCACGCAAGGATCAAGAGGAAGAACATTCCAGCTGCTGGTACAAAGGCTGTGATGCAGATGGCACAACAAGCGTAGCTCACAGAGCAAAACGCAGGTCTGTGCGCCTGGAGCATGGTATCCCCATCTGTGTGGGGAAGTTCTATGGGAACAGCAGAGACCAGGGAGAGTTCACTCCCTCCCTTTTCTAGACCCCTGCATGATACCAGCTTTATTCTCACCCACCATATTTCCTTTCTTTTAAGACTTGGCTCAATTTGTCTTTCTAACACCCCAAACTAACCTCACCCCATACTCCCTCACCTCATCCTTTCCCTCCACACAGACCAAAGTTTATGGTATATCTCTGTGACTATATTTTCTTGCTCCTTCATTCATTTAGTTTATAGATTTTAGTGAGTGCCTCCATATGCCAAGAACTTTCATGTCTGGGCGGTATGATCTCATTGATGAGAACACAGGAAGAATCAGGAGATCTCTGAACGGTGGAAAAAAAGATGACACAAAGGTTTGAAATCAAGGATGTAGCTTCTCAAGTGCTCATTCGAGGCCTGCGTGCTCTAGGTTTACTCACACTTTTAATGGGGCTAGTTATTTAGTTTCCAAGCCCCTAGCAAATCAGAGGAATGCACTGATTCCTACCGTGGGCAAACGGACAGCTGTAAGAAGTCAGAGAAGACAATCTGTCAGCAAGAGGAGACGAAACAACCTACAAAAAAAAATACACAAAACAAAGGATCCAGGCAACCTGGGACCATTTAGTGACTGGGCAATCAATCTTACAAATCTCATCCATTTATTAAACTACATGGATTGCTCATAATGCTGATTCTGAATTCAACAAAGACTTTAGTATGCTAGAAAGCTTTTTCGTATAAATTGGCTAAATGGAATTTAATGGGCAAATCCAGGGCTATTAGGAGAGTTAAATTGTCAAAAATGACTTGAGTTCTGGACAGCCGATATTTGATACCGATAGAACTATTAGTTACAATTCATTGAGCAACTCTAAGATGTACCAGTTGAATATTTTAAATACTTGACTTCATTCAGGCCCCACAATAATTCTAGGAAGTGGGTACTATTACTATCCTTGTTTTCTGTAGTGGGAAAGGAGAGGAAATAGGCTCAGAGGGGTTGAGTAACTTGTGTTTGATCACAAAGCTGGTTAGTGGCAGATATTTTACAACCAACTCAAAAGAGGAAGAAGGAAATAAGCAGTACCTATTTCTTCTATTTTATTCCTCTTAACATTTAGCATAGATCTGGGCTTATCTGTTCTCAAAGTACAGGCTCAGGGTTCATTCAACCAAGAAATTTGTCCCAGGTATTGTGCCAGTGTCTGGAGCTACTCTAGGGAGTAAGCCAGGGACAGACCTTGTCCCCAGGGTGCTACAGCATGAAGAATGGATAAATCTATTACAGTTTTGAAAAAAAATCAATTTGCTGTGATCCTATTAAATATGACTCTCATTCTGGATCTTTTGGAAGCAGCTGAAGTATCACTCTTGAAATAAAATAAGTGGCAGGTTAACAGTAAAAGTGAAAGTTTGCATATGAAGAAAAGTCATCAACCCCCTCCCCCACATCACCCCACCCCCACACGCCATGCTGTTCCCATTTCCAGGGCAGCCTGCAGTCTTCATTTCCTGCTTCTATCCTTTTGCAACTTCATTAAAAAATGACTTAATGGAAGTCACTTCTAGTATCCTCATCTGCAAAATGGTTGTAGCATGGGGTGACAGGGAAAAGACAAATGGATTAGCTGTGACATTCTGGTTCTGTCTCCCTTCTGCCCCTGGCAGGTTCTTCTCAAACTTTCCCCCTTGATCCTTCACTCAGCGCCACCACGGTTGAGTAGCTACAGTGGATGTAAGGAGCCTGTTTGCCCCACTGATAATGGGTTGAGCCAATGCCACATTGTCTGAAATAGACAGTGGAGGGAAGGAGTTTATTGTCAGCTGGCAATGGGCTGGGGGCAGGGGGTAGACTGTCTCTGGTTTCCCAGCCCCAGGTGGCTGGTACTCCTGCAAGCCTGGGAGAATACTGTAAAAACAGACACCCACGGGTGGCATGAGCACATCAGTTGGGCCAGGGAGGAGTCAAATATAGAGAAAAGGGCCTGGAGACGAACACTCGAGGGAGGTTGGAATGGGTGACAAGATCCAAGCTGTAACTTTATCGTAGTAGGCTCTTGGTTTTCAAAAGAAAGCGGGGGCATATATGCACTAGAAATGGAGTTGAGACTAAAATTTAAAAACAAATCCAACAAATATTTCTTTTTTTTTTTTTTTTGAGGGCAGTGTCACTGGCCCTCATATGTGGGACCCAAACCAGGGCCGCTGGCTTCCCAAGCCAGCACTTAACCACCACACCACTCGGCCGGCCCCCAACCAATATTTCTTGAGTGCCTACTATGTTGTGTGCATGTACTGTCACCAGTACTGGAAATACCACAATGAACATGACATTTATGTTCCCTTCCTTCAATTTATATTCTAGCAGTGGAGCCAGTCATTCAACAAAGAAACAAATCAGGCCGGCAGAGTGGCGCATTGGTTAAGAGCTGGTTTTGGGATGCCAGTGGCCCTGGTTTGGATCCCACATATGAGGGCCACTGGAGCTGGGTTGTGCGAGCCCCGGAGACAGTGTAGGCTGCAGCCCCTGCTGCAGTGGGCTGCCATAGGCTACAGTGAGTGGCCAGCAGTCAGCGTGAGCTGACAATAGCCACGGTGAGCGACCATCCAGAGGCCGGTGACCAGTCTGCCTCATCCGGGAAGAGCGCAATGACGATACCAACATGGGCCAGTGAAGAAATGTCCTCCGCAACTAGACTGAAGAACAAAAAGACAGCAACTTGTCTGTTCCCCTCCCCCAATTCCCCAATAAAATCTTTAAAAACAAACAAACAAAAAGAAACAAATCAATAATCTGGATAACTTTAAAAAGGGCTGACTGTGGGCTGGCCGAGTGGCGCGGTGGTTAAGCGCTGGCCTCTGGTTAAGCGCTGGCCTCGGAAGCCTAGCGGCCCCGATTCAGATCCCACGTATGAGGGCCAGTGACACTGCCCTCAAAAAAAACAAATAAATAGAACAACCTGGTCTTAGCATTGTTAGATTATGATGTTGTAACACCATCTCTGAAAATAAGTGCACACTCATCCCAGAGTCTCCGAAATCTTTTTTTTTTTAAATCCTTTCTAAGTTCTAGATCAGACATTATTGAAAAGGGATCTTAAATATAAATGTTGAAAAAATAAGAATAGATGTTGCTGCTGCTGCTGCAGGTGATGATGATGATGACGATGATGCTATTTTATCTATAACAGTGAAGCCAGAAGGAGACATTTCCCACTGCCTGGTTTAAGCTGCAGATTTTCCATCTACTCTTTCTGTGATCTGGGTAAAGAACTATATAACTTCTTCGAGCTTCAAGTTTTTCACCCAAAAAACAGTTAATACCATCTATCCTACTTGTTACCTAAGCACTGTTTGGAAAAACAATCATTGAGATGCCAGGGGAAATGTGTGCTGAGAAATTAAGAATGAGACTCTTTGGGAGCAAAGAGCAAGAACAAATTAGAGGAAGGAGAGTCGGGGGGACTGGTATGGGAAACTCCGCATCCGAAGGCCTGGAGAAGTAAGCTGAGGGGCCGGCCAGGGACGTAGAAATGGGCAGCTTCAAGTGCCACGCCTCTGCCTAAAGACCACAGGAAGCTACTGAAGGATTTTAAGCAGGAGAAGGAGGAGTGATATGGTCAGAGGAACTGTTTAGAAAGGTATTTCTGATGATCAGTGTCTCAAGAATGGACTAGAATAGGGAAGACTGCAGACAGGTAAACAAGAGGTGGTTCTAGCAATTCAAGCAAGAGACGGTGAGGATATGGATGCAAGCAATGGCAGAACTATTTGAGCATGTCACCTAGAGAAAGTGGGGAGCCCAGGATCCCACGATATCCAAGTCTAGAGCAACTCTACCGTCTAAAAGAAAATGGGTATGTCCTCCTGTATTTTAAGTAAAAGTTTCACAGTTACTCCATATCTGAATAGTGTTTGTTTCTTGGGTATGTGGCTCTCCACTGACATTTTTTTGCTCCACATTCTTCAAAGGGGAGGCTCTTCACTTTCATGATGAGGCCCACCCACCCTAGCTTCCTGTGTGTGGATCATGACCTTTCCTGGGAAGGCAGGTGTGGGGCCCCTGGCTTCACTACTTTGCATAGCACATTGGGAGTATTTGCATTTTCCAGAGTCTTGTTTCTCCAGTGAAAGGGGCCCCATTAGATTTTTTTTGGTCCTGTGGCATCAGATGAAAGTGGAGTGGAAATCAATGCAAATTCCTTTCATCTCACAATGTGTCCAGTAGTCTAAATGCTCAAAGCCCAGCAGGCTGAGCAAGGACACACAGAAGAAAAGCCCCATTTTGATTCTTTTGGATGGGTTCCCAGTAGCCTCCTGACTGGTGCTCGTGCACACACACACGCACACGCATACATGCACACATACACACGCACTATATCCACTGAGCCCCAGGGCCCACCCCTCACAGTGGTCCTTCTTCAAGGTATCTTTGAAGTCTGGTGATGTCACCACTCCATGCCATTGTCTTTTCCCCTGGGCTTGCCTGATGGAAGAAGCCTACACATCCCAAATCCTCAAAGAAAATTTTAAAAACTCTCTTCTTCCTGGGTCAGTAGGTTAGCGTTGTGAGGAATACCAAACATGTATCCTTCGTGAAGAAACCTATCAGTATGAATGCTGATGCCATGAATTGCCTTCCTTTACCTGCGGAAATTCCAGGGGGCTGGATGCTTGGCTCTAAGTGATCTGTAAGCCAGCTCAGATAAGATCATCCTGAGCTTAAGGGGATCTCTGAGTCCAGAGATCCCAGTTTTGTGAGATCTTATTTCTGATTAGCTTTCATTCTGAGAATAGTTTTTAAATACTCAGGTCCAACTCGAGCAAGCTTACTAACCATTTGGTAGTAAGGTGGGAAGAGTTCATTATTCTTAACCATGAGAACTGTTATGCTTGCTATCAGACCAGCAAAAGAAAAAAACATTTTAAAGTAATAGTAAACACTATTAGTGATGGCATAGGGAAATACATTCATCAAATAGTTTTTAAGAACTTACTCTGTGCTACGCATTTCTCTAGGCTAGAGCCACTGTGGAATAGTAAACACATGGACAAAACCCTTGCTTCATGGAATGTACATTCTAGGGTAATTTCCTGTGCAGGAAGTGTGCACACCTGGAAAGGAGGATGCATCAAAAGCCTTAAATGTGCACATGCCCTTTGGTTGGACAATCATGCACCCATATATGTACACAACTATACAGTTATTTGGGCTTTTTCTCCCCCAGAGCTGTGCTGGGCCTGCAGGTCTGTGGCAAGCCGCAGACATGGGCCTTTGTTCAGCAGGATGGGCTTTGCTAAAGTTGTCAAGAGTTAAGGCCTACTTCAAGCAATACCAAGGGAAATTTAGAACATGACGAGAGAGTAAAACTGATCACTATGCCTGGAAACGCTTGGTAATCCAGGATAAAAATGAGCACAACACACCCAAATACAGAATGATAGTTCATGTAACCAACAGTGGTATCACTTATCAGATTGCTTATGCCCAGATAGAAGATGTGATAGTTGGTACAGCTTATGTGCACGAACTCCCAAAGTATGGTGTGAAGGTTGGCCTGGCAATTATGCTGTAGCACATTGTACTGGCCTGCTGCTGGCCTGCAGGCTTCTCAATAGGTTTGGCATGGACAAGATCTATGAAGGTCAAGTAGAGGTGACTGGAGATGAATACAGTGAAAGCATTGATGGTCAACCTGGTGCCTTCATCTGCTATTTGGATGCAGGGCTTGTCAGAACTCCTACTATTGATAGAAGTAAAGTTTTGGGGGAGCTGTGGACAGGAGCTTGTCTAGCCCTCACAGTACCAAACGATTCCCTGGGAATGATTCAGGAGGCAAGGGATTCAATGCAGAAGTACACCGGAAGCACATCATGGGTGAGAATATTGCAGGCTATAGACATTGCTTACAAGAAACAATTCTCTCAATACATCAAGAACAATGTACCTCCAGACATGATGGAGGAGATGTATAAGAAAGCTCATGCTGCTATACGAGAGAATCCAGTCTATGAGAAGAAGCCTAATAAAGAAGTTAAAAAGAGGTGGAACCGTCCCAAAATGTCTCTTGCCCGGAAGAAAGACCAGGGAGCTCAGGAGAAGGCCAACTTCCTCAGAGCTCAGGAGCAGGCTGCTGAGAGCTAATAAATCAAATCACAATTTTCTATGAAGATTTTTCACAGAAAGACAATAAACTTATTGACTATGCAAAAAAAAGGTGTTTGGAAGAGTTAAACATAAAGGAAAAAACCATAACTGTATAACATTAAGGAACTATTTAAATTAATTATGGTCCATTTTTACAACTGAAAAACACCATACTACTATTAAAATAATGCAGAACAACATTTATGGATTTCAGAAAAATGATATATTACTACATAAAACAACTGTAGGTTACAAAACAGTAGGTAGTATGTATTTCTATTTGTATAAAATGAATGGAAAAAAATTAAAGAAAAGTTATAATTTAATTTAGCAATGTTTACTGAGCACTTACTATGTGCCTGGGCCCTGGGGTTACAGAAATGAACAATACCATCCAAGTCCTTTCCCTTACAGAATTTGAGGGGGTGATCTTTGAGGGGTACAATTTGGGTTAACTTTAATATTTCCCATTTGTTGTTTTGTGTTTTCCGTGTCTTCTAAATTGATCAGATATTACTTTTTAAACTTCTTTAAAATTAAACACAATTAAAAAAAAAAAAACTTTGGAGATATTGTGGTTCAAAGTTGAAACATGTCCTTCCTCTTTCCTAAGTCTTTCCTCCCTCTAAGGAAGTAACCCAGGATGGCTAGGAGTGACACAACAAGGGGTCAAGGACCAAAAAGATAGCGTGAGACAAGAACCACGGGTGAAAACAAGATGCAACTGCTCTAGTCAGGATCCAGGCTGAAGCTGACTCAAAGCCAAGCCGGGGAGGTAGGGCGAGTCAGCACAAAATGGAAGCCCTGGAGAAGTCTCACCTCTTTGCCATGAACAGGGCTCAAGTGCAGAAGCCCGCCTTTGTGCTGGCTCTGAGGTGCATAGGGGGTCCGCAGGGGATAAAGGCACGGGGTCAGGTGGGCCATCTTCTGCCACCCTCTTCAACTCACCAACCACTTGATTGGTAGTAAAACACTGAACACCACCCAAATGCTCAATAAGGGAATGGTTAAGTAAGTTAAGGTTCTTTTAACACATATCCATATAAATAAGGCCAGGTAAAATTGTTATGCATTCAAGTTTTTTGTTTGTTTGGTGTGTTTTTGTTTTTGTTTCACAATTCCTTAGAGACCTGGAAATGAAGTGAAAGTGTTAGCTTTTAGTGTGTACTCTGAGAAGGAAATTCCATGCCCTCACCCACACCATCCCTCCTCTTTTTCCACCCCCGAGACCAAGTCCTGGAAGGAACAGAAATAATTTTTTAAAACAGGATTGTGGGAATTTGAGAGGCAAGAACACCACTCCTCACTTCCTTAGGGAGGCTCAGGGAGACTGTCCCCACCACCCCCGCCCCAGCACAGTTTCACACAGAAGAGTCAGAAGGGTGGCAGCCTGGGGTGGCCCCTTGAGTCTCCTTTGTCCCTCCCTGCAAGAACAGGAAGAATTATCCAAAATTTGCCATAACCTCCAAGAGGGGTATACAGGAGTTCAGAGGGGTTCAGTGAATCTGGAGGGGTCTCAAAGAGGAAACAGGAAGCAAGGAGTCTGTAGAGCAATGACCAGAGGCCATAACTGGGCCATGGACATCTTGGTGGAGGCCAGCATGAATGGATGCCAGCCATCAAAGATCAGAGAGGGCCTGGTTCTCCCTCAGCAGATGCCAACATAGGCCAATTGGTGTCAGGATCAGTCACTTGTTTATTCTCAGATCCATTCCCCACTCGCAGAGTACCCTGTCTCTGCTATCAGAGGGAACTACATTTCCCAAGCTCCTTTGTCAACTGGTTTGGCCAATGAGAGGCACTGGGGAGAAAGGCTGAAGTGCACCAGCAGGAGAAAAACCAGGGTATTTCTCCCTCTCTTTGCCTGCCTCAGGTCAAGCTCCAGCTCCTTCAGTAATTATCTCCCTTGAGTCTAGCTGCTGCCAAATGGTCCCTCCTAAGCAGTCCCTCCTATGCAGTCATATAGCTCCAGCCAGGCAGCCTCTGCCATAGTTCTTGCCAGAGGGTCCTGGCTTCTGAGCTCTGTAACATCACCATCTCACTGTGTCCCTCTAAGCCTAATGGTGATAATAGCTTCCCTAGAGCTAATCACTGTCCTGTTTGGCTTCTCAGCTCTCCCATAATCAATTCACCAATTTCCTATATTACGCTTGGTTTCTATTTTCCTAACTGGATTTTGACTAATCAGGATCAGTCACCCCCAACTAAGGTCTTGATTCCATTTGAAACCCCTGGGAATTTATCACAATCCCAGGGGGAAAAAGAGACGTGGAACATCCTGAATTAACTGAATTTACCCAAAAGAGACCTAAGAAACCTTTGGATAATTAAGTTTCAATAAAATTGATTAAATTACATGGGATTTTTGTTTGTTTCTTGGTTTTAGCTATCAAGTGAAAAGGGAGCACAAAATAGAGTTTAAGTTACAGAAAACTAAAATGACCATCTCTATACACTTGAATATGTAGCTTGTGAAATCACTACATTAAATATAAACATAAAATGGATGTGTGCCATCATCATGACCAAGTAAAATTTATATACATTTGGACAAAGACAAAGAAAGGAATAGGAAAAATGAATTCCTTATAATGGGGTGGAAAGAATAATATGTGATTTGTAAAAAAAATCTATGTTATCCATTTGAAAAGGATACGTTTTCAAAGAAAACTCTTAAGGGTGACCTGGGAGCCTTAACAAAGCAGCCATCTCCTCCACCCCAGGGGAATATTCTCCCCCTGGAGCAGCACCAAGTAAACAGGGGAATTTTCACTATATGGAAAGTTAACAGAACCCAAGGTGTAAAGTTAAAAATACAGGCAATCGGCAAAGAATATCAGAGGTGCTAAGATACAAGCCTCAGAAGCAAGTGTTAGAACCTTCCTGAAGCCACATGATAATTAAACTAGGTCAGATGGAAGGCTTTGATTACACAAGGTTAAGTAGGGGTGCAGAGCTAAGGCATCCAGAGAAAATGAGGGCATTTTGTCCAATTTGGGGGTTATCTCCCTGCTTAGGTTCCAGGCATGGCTCTGATCTACCACAAACCAGTCCTTGGTACCCTCTTGAAAGATATAATCCTGGGTTAGAGAGAGCCATGTCCCCATATCCAGAGGGATGGATGAATGATCTCTGCAGAAAATTTTGAAAAGGAGAGACTTAAGAAGTAATATGACCCAACAAAAGACAATTCAGCATAGTGGTCTTGGAGCCTGTGGCAGACCCAGGTTTGGCCCCAGCTAACCACTGATATGTGATCCCAAGAAAGCTCTTAACCTCTCCGAGCCTCAGTCTCTCCATCTGTATACGGGGATAATAATAGGACCTACCCTAGAGGATTTGGGGGAGTAGTAGATAAGATAAAGCTGATAAAATGCTTAGTACATAAGCACTTGATCAATGTTAGCTGCTATAATTATTTTTGGAATCAGAATCCCTAAGTTTAATTTTTTTTTTTTTTTTTGGAATGAACTAAAGGTGTCGAATGAGCTGCAGACCCTGTACTAGTCACAACAGAAAAATGTGAAATGACCATGCTGCTGTTAAACATTTCTTATGTTCACTGTGAACTGGAGGGGTGGAGGATGGGAAAGGGGCATCACGAAACCCACTCAGAAAAAGGGAAGTCATTTACTGAAGTGGCCTAGGACACACCGGCTCCAGCTTACAGAGGGTTTTGAATAACAGATCTCTGAGTGTCTGTTTAGTCAGAGGTCCTCTTCTATTTTATAAACAGCTCTTTCTTGTTGTTGAGACAAAAAAAAAAAAAAAAAAGACTTTCAGGTCCCTCAAAACAAACAGCCTGGGTCCTTGCCTGTGGGACAACCTCAGGTAAACATCCCTCCCAATTCACATGCCCCTGTGGCTGTCTCACCAGGACACCAACTCGGATGGAGGGCAGCTAGGATTGGATGGGTGGAAAGGTGGGGGCGGGGGGACACTAGGACCTTGGTTTCTTCAGGCCACACAGCCAATCTCAAGAAATTAAATTCCAGATCTAAGCCTCATGCTTCCCAATCTCATGATCCTTAACATTTTGGAGTATCGCCCCTGAAAATCCAATGGAAACTTTGAACACTTGCCCCAAAAATGCACACGTGCAGATATATTCACTATTTTACCCACTATTTCAGGGTATTTATGAAGCTGCATGAACTTCCTGATGTCTAGAGATAAACTAGTGATGGCAAGACTGTTTAATCCTTGAACAAGAAAACTCAAATGAGATTTATTTAGGATAAATGATAATATAAAAACATAACAAAGGCATCCTTTCTGTAGCAAAGACCAGCTGCTCTCCTTTCCAGCGATTTTGCATGACCCTTACAAATTCCAGGGACTCATGTGGTAAAGCCCAATTTCCAGTCACATTCCAAAATCCAATCACTCCCTCATGTAATGGCCTTCCTTCCAAATGTTTACCATCCTATGAGATCCCCAAGGCACAGCCCAGTTGTCCTTCCTAACCAGCTGGGCAGTCAAAGCAAGCCTCCTTGCAAAGCTGTCAGGGCAAAGGCAAGAGGTTACATAATTCCAATTAGCAGAAACCCCACCGACTCTAAGTAGCCCCTCATCACTTCATCATCTTTTCCCTCCAAGGAAATAATCACAATTGTCACCAACATCCTGGAAACAAAAGCTGACAAAATAAACACGGTGCTCGCTCGGCAGACCCCCAGTATTAAAACATAATCTCAAAATAAAGTCTAATAACTTTCCCGTGTTTGAACACACTTGGAATAAAATTAGCATATAAATCAAAACTTAATTAGGACACTGTAACAATGAACAGCACTGGCTGGTATTAAAGGTTTCAGGCCCAATATGACGCATCAAATAAACACTGTAATTAGGGAACAAAATCAGGGCGGTCTCCTGGTAATCAATCACCCAGCTAGGTTCAAGGCTTTCAGCTTGAGGGTCACCTCTGTTTTCTGTCTTGTGAATCTTGCCTCCCGGCCAGTCTGTCCCAAAAGACTTCATGCATCTTCCAGGCTGGTCTCTGGCACATCTCTCCAGCTCTTGGCTCTCAAGGGAAGTCCTGGCACTAAGCAGGGACGCAAGAACTTGCAGGTTGCTCAGAACAATAGCCTGTGGGCTTCCAGACTGAAGCATTTATTCGTTATTTAAGGTACACAAGGCACTTTTGCTGCTGGTTTTATCCAATCCAGACAAATACCTGTCTAAGGCAGAAAGCCAGGAATCCTTAAGAAATCCCTCTTCCACTTTCACTATGCCCCAGCCACACACTGGCTTACTTGAATGTTATACACACACATACACACACACCTCAGATTCTTGCCTCAGGGCCTTTGCACATGCTGTTCCCTCGCCCTGCAATGCTCTTCTCCCATATGGTTTTCCTTCTCACTTAATTCAGATCTTTCTACTAAAATGTCACTTCATCAGAGAGGTCTTCCTCACACCTCTTCTCTAAGACAGCACCTCTTATCACTCTTTAAGTCTCTTTGCTGGAGAGTTTGAGGGGTCATGAAATGGCACCCTTCTACCCCATGTTACTTCTGACCCAAAAGCAAAATAAGGAAAAAACACAAGACAGATGATAAAACAAAATGTCAGCTTTATTCAAACAGAACAGACATTAGAAAATGAGGCTTATAGCTGTGGGCAAGTAGGCTTCTGGATACTGACCTGCAGACCAGGCAGATGAACCCACCTGGCCTGGCTCTGCTGGACCAGGCAACGGGGTCACCTGAGGGGTCAGACAGGAGGAACAGAGTGGGCTAAAGGACATTCGCCATTCTTCACCCCCAAATCACCAACAGTGATCTGTCTCCTCCAACCCAGAGGAGTGTTTCACAAAGGTGAGCACCCACCCTCACACACACAAACAGGGGACATACAGGAGGAAGGGAGGATGTAGGTCCTATTGCCCTACCTGCTTTAGTTTTCTTCATAGCACTTTTCACCATCTGATGAATTACATCAGCATTTATTTATTTGCTGTCTTCTGACACCAAATGCAAACTTCAGAGGCATTTGCTTTGTTTTCTGCTGCATCCTGAATCCCCAGGGCCTAGGACTGTGAAGGGGACAGAGCAGGCATTCAGTAAACAGTTGTGGAATAAATGAATGAGCAAGGGAGTCTTCACTCACATCTTCTAAGGAACACTCTATTCCTAGGCTGCACTGTGCCTGGACCATGGTCACCTTTACTCCTGTAGACTCGGGGCCTATTCTTTTAGAGCTGCTGCTGAAGGGACCAGAGCTTTTCTTTTTTTTTTTTTTTTTTTTAAAGATTTTATTGGGGAATTGGCGGAGGGGAACAGCATTGGGGAATCGGGGAAGGGGAACAGACAAGTTGCTGTCTTCTTGTTCTTCAGTTTAGTTGCGGAGGATGTTGCTTCACTGTTGGTATCGTCATTGCGCTCTTCCCGGATGAGGCAGATCGGTCGCTGACCTCTGGATGTCGCTCACTGCGGCTATTGGCAGCTCATGCTGGCTGCCAGCCGCTCACGCTGGCTGCGGGCCACTCACTGTAGCCTATGGCAGCCCACTGCAGCAGGGGCTGCAGCCCACACCATCACCGGGGCTCGCACAGCCCAGCTCCAGGTGGAGCTGTTGTTAGCTGTAGAGGGCAGTGTCACTGGCCCTCATGTGGGATCCGAACCGGGGCCGCTGGCATCCCAAAACCAGCGCTTAACCAATGCGCCACTCGGCCGGCCCCAGAGCTTTTCTTTTGGAAAATCCTAGTATAATGCCCTCCTTGAATACTGACCTGATGTCTCACCCAGTTCAGCTTTACTGACCTCTCATCCAACCTAGGTTAAACTTCATGACTGGAGGACTCTGTCCAGCTCACTGCTGTCCCCTGCACCAAGCAGAGTCTCTGGCTGTAAATAGTGGCAACCAGAGAGAAGGAGGGAGGAAGGAAGGAATGATGGATCTCCCTTCTTTCTAAACCCCCCTCCCCAAGGCTGGTCCTTTCACCAAAATGAATATGTGACCTAGCCCTCTGTGTTCAAGGACAGAAAACATTACCATCCTCACCTAACATACGAGGCCCAGAGAAGCCACCTGCCCCGGGTCACACAGGAAGGAGAGTTGGAAAAGCCCAGGACCCAAACCTCTGACTCCAAGGACAGTACTTATCATGACACCTGCTCTCCTAGGGCCACAGGTCATAGACACCCAGGTCATGGCCCTGTCGGTCTAGAGAGGCTCTGATTAGGGCACCATGGCAATCCCACTTCCCTTCAGCATCCAGTGAGAGAGGGCTCCATGTGGCTTGAAGCTGGGCATGGGCCTGTAGCCACCTGGGGCGTGGCCATCTGCCTGAGGTCATGCTGTGGCATGGACAGAGGCCACCTCCAGCTTCTGTGCCTCCCCCATCCTGCTCCTCCTCCCTGTGTCTGCTGGCCCCCAGGCCACCAGAGCCCTGCATGGAAGCAGAAATCCCTGCTCAAGTCACGTTTCCTGAGCATCTGGGCTTCTCGTAGCCTCAGGCTTTGCTGGGGGTGGGAGGACCCAGATAAGGTGTCACAGACTATGTCCAGAGGGACAAGCCTGGTGGGGGAGGCAGAGGCATAAATAACTGCAGTGTGGGCTCTAGAGCTGCCTCTCCTGCATTAGACTGACCTACGGATCACTCCCATGGCTGGGTATTTACTACCAGGGACCAAACAGGAAGCCAGGCACTGCACATCCATCAGCTTGCTTCATTCATAATAACTCTATGAAACATTCACTGTTACCAGCAGTCTCATTTCACAGATGAGGAAACTGAGGCTAAGAATGATAAATTATCCTTTGAAAGTCGTAAGCAATGAGGCCACGGTTCAAGTCTCAGTCTGTCTAACTCCAAAGCTGGAGAGCTTAGGTTCTCCCTGTCTATCCTCTCCTCTCCTGGGTCCACCTTCCCCCAGGCTGCCGCTCCCCATGCTGGCCAAGAATGAGGGATGAATGAGCAGAAAATGTGGCAGGCCCCACAGCCTCCAGCCCTGTCTACATAGGATCGTTTGCCAAAGGCGTGCTCTCCTCTCTCCACACCTGGCTCATGCATAGAATCCACTTGTGCATCCTAAACCCTGCTCAGTTCATCTGTCACCGCCTCTGTGACCTCTCCCCTGGAGTCAAATTCAACCACCCTGCTCCACCCCCTGGCCATGCAGACACCTTGCCTTTATCTCAGTGGTTCTCAAAATGTAGACCAGAGACCAGCAGGGTCAACTGCACCTAGGACTTGTTAGAAAAGCCAATTCTTGAACCCTAACCCAGAGCTACTGAATCAAAAACTCAGAGGGCAGGGCCAGCAGCCCATTTGAACAAATCCTGCAGCTCAGTCTGATGCATACAGCAGTTTCAAAACCACTGCTCTATTTTAACACATTTTGTTAGCACCATTTGTATGTGTTTGAGAACATCCTGAGGCTGTGAGGACCTGCCAGGCCAGGACTGGATGGTGTTCCGAGTTTGCCCCACACCAGGGGCTCTGCTGACATGGAAAGTGCTTCCTTTGGCAGCAACCTCAACGTAGTGATGTTAGCCATGACAGGCAGACCCAGGGCATTTCAGTCAAGCGGGCCTTCCCTTGTCCTCTGCAGCAGGCTGCCTCCTTCGGAATTGCCTCTGCTTGTTGGAGAAAAGCTCCATGCTTTTTCATTCATTCTTCCACAAGAATGTATTGAGAGCCTACCGGAGACCAGACACCATGAAGCAGGGGGCACCATGGTGAGTAAAATGTAGACTCTGTCCCTATCCTCATGGAGCTTATGGTCTAGCGTAGAAGACACACATTCATCAAATAATGATAATAGCTAAATTCAAGGGGCAGTTACATATATTGGCTTGTTTCATTCTTACAACTACCCCAGAAGTGGGTACCATTATCTCCCTTTCTGTGGATGAGGAAGCAGATATTGAAAGGTAAAAATACATTCCCCAGGTTCATACAGCTTGTAGATGGCGAAGCTGATAGCTGAGCCCAGCAGGGAGTCATCCCTGCTATTAATTATAGCACAATACCATCTTAAGAAAATTATAAAATAATATTATAACCTTTGATCATCACTACAAAAAATGGTATACAAGAGTGCATGACGGGAAACTGATGTGGTCTACGGGGCAGGGGGAGAAACAGAGGCACTTCCTAGAAGCAGCACCATCTGAGCTGGGCCCTGAGGGATAAGTAGGAGTTAACGAGGTCCACCAGCCAGGCAGAGGTGGGGTACAGGTGAGGCCTTTCCATGCAGAGGAATAGCACTTGCAAAAGTCCCAAGTAGGAGGCCTGGGAGAAGCCACCAGTGGCCGTAGCACTGAGTGGGAAGGAGGCAGCTCGATATGGGTCGGGTGTGTGGGCACCCCCAGATCAGTCAGTGCCGTGTGACCTTATCCTTGGTTCCACTTTTCCAAAGAAATGTTGTCAAACCAAGGATCCCTCATGGATGGACAGTCCATTTGCTTAAAGTCCAGAAAATCTCATCATTCACCCACTCTGTCATCCAGAGACATTGATCGAGTGCCTTCCATGGGTCTCGCACTGCTGTGGGTGTTGGGGATGCAGCCCCATTCTCCTGGAGCCAAATCATGCCTGGGGAGAGAAAACTCTCTGATAACCCACTTGTCCTTTCCTTCATCAGCACCAGCAGGGGCTGTGGGCCAGGAGCTCTGTTAGGTGCACTGTTGAACGGTCTGATTTGCATGTTAATTGACAAATCAAAGGCATATTCCAAAACCACAACTAGTCACCAAAATAGATACCTCTTAACAATTTCAACACCCATTTGCAGTTCAGAGGATTTGAAACATTTCTGAAGAAGCTAGCATAGGATAAATCACTTTTGGCTGCTCCATAATGTGAACTTTGCTAATACAATCCAAGGAAATGAAAAAACTATCTACAGACCTGTAATTCATTCTGCATAACATTTACACACTCCACTCAGCAGAAATCTTGTTAAATGATTTTAGTCAGCAAAGCTCGGCCCAAAGAGGAGGTGGAGGATGAACATGTTGGTTCACAAGGCCTTCAGAGAGCGTTTTCAGAATCTGTCTTCATTGCCTCTTTTTTTTTATCTATAAAATGTAACAAGTGATATCACTGTGCACATACCACTGACCCTGTGACATCTAGATTCTCATCACACATAGGATAAAAACCAAACTCCCTAACTTTGTCTGTACAGCCCTACATCACGTGGCCATCTCCAATTTGTGATACTGCTACTTTCTCCTCCCTCACCTCTCCAAACCTCCCTTCTTTGTGCAACTCAGGTAAGCCAAGCTCATTCCCACCTCAGAGCTTTCTGTTCCTCTTCCAAGTTTGCACATGGGTGGTTCCCAGTCTCCATCAATGTCACCTCCACAGAGAGGCCTTTGCTAATCACCTTAAGGCTCCCCGCCTTTAGCATTTGCCACTCTCTGAAATTATCTCACTTTTAAATTTTATTTACTTGTTCTTTCTGTAGTCTATCTCTCCCTCCTGGAATAAAAGCACCACTGAGAGCAATGATCATGTCCTTTCACCCATGGAGCATGTTGACCTTGGAAGCTATGTGTGAAATTGCCTGGGTCCCTGAATCACTGCTTGGAGGAGAGCTGCCAGATAATCATGAATAATCATTTTGGATTTTGCCTGAGGTTTGGAGCTTATCTGTTACATCAGCAAGCATTTCCTTAACTAATCCAATACAGTGTGGCCATTTTCTATCAGGATGTTAGCATTTTTCTCATTGATTGATAGGAGTCTTTTATATGCTGGATAGAAATCCTTTCTCTATCATAGAAGTGGCAAATCCTTTTCTCATGGCCTGTCATTCATCTTTTACCTTTGTCTACAGTTTTTTTTGTGGTACAGAAATTTTATCAAGTCAAATCTATCCATTGGAGACTTTATTATTTGCTAAGAAAAGGCTTCTTCTATATCAAGATTATAAAACCATACTCTCAATATTTTCTGTATTTTTTAAATTTTATCTTATTTATGTGGATAATTCCTTGTCACAATGATATTTAAATTAATTATTATTGTCACCACAGATTTAAAATGGTACTTTTATTATTTGCTGAATTCCTATGTATTCTCTATTCTGTTCTGCTCATACAGCTCTGACTGCACCAATATCACACAGTTTGAATCACTGGAGCTTTCTAGTTTGTGTTAGTATTTGGTAATGTAAGTGTCCCCATGTTGTACTTTTTCCTCTCAGTTTCTCTGCTGTTCTTTCATATTTACTGTTCCAGATTAATTCTACCAAAAACACGCCATTGGTTTCTTTACACTAGGTTAAACTTATAGACTAATTTGAGAAGAATTATTATCTTTAGAGTGTTGAGCCTTCCCATGCAGTACATGGTATGTTTTGCCATTTATTCAAGTGTTCTCTGGCATGCATATGTAAAGGTTTGTGATTTTCTCCATCTAATTATTCCTATATATTTTATAGGTACTGTTGTTATGAGAACCTTTCCCACTGTGTTGCTTAACTAGATATTACTAATATCTATGCAGGCTACTGGATTTTGTATACTTCTCTTGTATCTAGCATCTCAGCTAAAAATAATTTTTAAACATTTTCCCATTTTATTTCAAAACAGGAATTAACATTTACAGAAAAGTTTACAAACTATTTGATGTTGTAGAACAGGGGTCAGAAAACTATAACCTGTGGACTAAATCCAGCCTGCTGCCTTTCTTAACAAAACATTCTTAATAGTTGATCTCCTTAGCTAGTTGAGCCATACAATCTTATATCTTCAAATAATTATAATTTTGTCTCTTTTCCGCCAGTATTTGCACTTCTCATTTATTTGCCTTGTCCTATTGCTTTGGCTAGGACTCGTACCATCTTTATTAATCTCAGGGATAGTAGGATCCTTACATTGTCCTGTCTTTACTAGAGAGGCCTCTATTGTACCATTAAATGTGATGGCTGCTGCTCACTTCTTATACTCTTTCTGTTTTAAAATGTTCCTCCTTTTCAGAACTTACTAAAAGTTTTAATGAGGAAAAAATGTTGAATTTTCTGAAATATATTTCAACACTCATGAAGAAAATCATATGGTTTTACTCCTTTAATCCATTAGTAAAATGAATTCATTAACAGATTTCCTTATGTTGAGCCATGTTGCTTTTCTTCTGTCATGGTATATTGTACTTTTACTACTTTTCTGGATTTGATTTGCTAACATTTTACAAACAATTATTTGAATCTACATTCTTAATCATATGTAGCCATGCAGGGCCAGTTCTCATGGATGTTAAAAAAAAAAAAATATATGGAGGGGGTGGCTGAGTAGCTCAGTTGGTTAAGAGCTCACTCAAGAGTGCGGCTCTGAGCATCAGGGTTGCTGGTTTGATTCCCAGCCCGAGCTGAGCAGTCGCTGAGCTGCCACCAGCTAAAAACAAAACAAAACAAAACAAAACACATATGGAAGGGGCCAGCTGAGTGGCTCAGTTAGTTAAGAGCACGAGCTCTGAGCAACAGGAGCTCTGAGCAACAGGGTTGCTGATTTGATTCCCATTTGGGCCAGTGAGCTGCACTTGAGCTGAGCTGCCGCTGAGCTGCCCACAGGTGGCAGGATGGTTCAGCTGGTAAGAGCACATGCTCCTAACAACCAGGTTGCCTGTTCGACTCCTGCATGGGATGGTGGGCTACGCCCACGTGCAACTAAGATTGAAAACAGCACCTTGAGCTGAGTGGCCGAGAGCTGCCGACAGGAGGCCGGATGGTGACTGGACTTGGAGCTGAGCTACCTGTGCCCTCCACAACTAAGATTAAAGGACAACAACTTGGTTGTCCTCCTTTCCCAAATCCCCAATAAAATCTTTTTAAAAAAAAAATATGGAAAATTGTCCATCTCATGAACTTGGTGGTTTATTAAAAGGATACATGGCAGAAGGTAACAGAATTAGTAGGCATGTCTGAGACTGGTGGTTAAGCCCTCTGTCAAGACAGTCTATTCTCCACTTTAGAGGTGTTGTCCTGTCCTGCTCAACTTCTGGGATTGGAAAAGAAAACTGGAACATGTGACAGAGTTGAGGTTTGGTGAATTTAATTTTGCAGGTGCTGAAGAGGTGTTCAATCATTTCAGTAAAAGATAAGAGAGGCCAAAGTGACAAAAGAAGAAATCCAGATGCTATTGAAATATTTGAGTGGGACTTCTCCAGATATGAGAATGGATTTAAAAAAAAATTCACAGAGGAGGAAATTGTAGACATTTTTTCTTTTGGGATTTTATATGCAAAGTGAATTTCATCTTGAAATTTAATTTCTCAGTGAGATCTTAATAATGGAAGACAGCTCATGTTTAAATTGGGAATGTTTCATATTATATTAATTTGGTTCATTGTATTTTTTTGTACTAGAGGAGATGATGCTACTGGGCATAATTTGAAAAGAAAAATAGAATATAGAACACATTTTTGGATGATGTACAATTACCTGAAGTGTTCCTAAGCAAGAGTGACCCAGAGTTAAGAAATGCTCAAAGCAGGACCAGCTGAGTGGCTCAGTTGGTTAAGAGTTGGCTTAAGAGCACGAGCTCTGAGCAACAGGGCCACCATTCGATTCCCACATGGGCCAGTGAAGCTGCGCCCAAGCTGAGCTGCCAACAAGTGGCAGGATGGCTCAGCTGGTGAGAGCACCTGCTCCTAACAACAAGACTGCCTGTTCGATGGTGGGCTACCCCTGCCCGCAACTAAGACTGAACTCGGCACTTTGAGCCCAGCTGCCACCTGGATGGCTCAGTGGATAGAGTGTGCGCTCTTAACAACAAGGTTGCTGGTTTGATTCCCACATGGGATAGTGGCTATGCCCACCCGCAACTAAGATTGTAACACAGCACCTTGAGCTTAGAGGCCACGAGCTGCCAACAGGCAACCAAATGGCAACTGGTGCCCTCCACAACTAAGATTGAAGAACAACAACTTGGCTAGTCCCCCTCCCCAATTCCCCAACTCTGTTCCCCTCCCCCAACTCCCCAATTTAAATATAAATAAATAAATAAATAAATAAATAAATAAATAAATTTCCTAGTTAAAAAAAAAGAAAAAAGAAAAGAACGAAACGCTCAAAGCATACGTAACTGCACTGCCCGCATGGGAACGGAACAGGAAGGAGCAGGAGTAGATTTCAGGTAAGAAGCCTCACAAGGATGGGCTCAGGCCCTCCTGACATTAACAGCACTGGCTGCCCCTGGGCTTGGTTACTAAGACCAGTGGATTAAGACAGAATGAAAGGAAAAGGAACACAAAGCAAGTAAACTCTTCTCCCCACCTCCGACCCCGGACCTATGAGTCCAAGCTCTGTCCACTTCCTCATCAGCCTCACCATTGCCCAAGGGACTGGGAATTGGTGACTTGATGGGGCAGAGCCCAAAATTTCCAATGGGAAATGTTTTAATGAAGTTATTTTTCTTTAAAAGTTAATAGCTATTTCTTTTGCTTTTCACCGCCAACTGGGGCTTCTTGTCCTCAGAAAAACCTGGCCATAGCTTTATTTTTCTCTATCTTCTCTGCACTTGCAAAACAATATACTCCATTCTGCAGATATCTCAATAGATAGAAGGATAGATGATTGATAGACAGACAAACAGATAGACAGACAGAATAGATAGATCTCCACCCTCCAACACAATTGAGCTTTGAGCTTGCTATTCTCAAGATTTACATCTAAACTGGAAAGAGAAGTGGAAATACCCCACTTCTGAAACTAAGCCGGACTACAATTCAGCACTTGCCAGAAGGCCCTATCTATGCCAAGCAGCTGCACAAATATGAATAAGGCTATGCTCTGATTGTCATTCCTCTGTTTCCGGGTAGTGCATATGTCCTCAGTTGCGTAAAAAGAGGTCAGCGGGCAGCCACTTTGACTCTGTAGCCATCATACAAACCAAACATGCCCAACCACAACGGGCCAAGAGTCAGGGGTGAACCCAGGCCTGTCTCCCACCAGAGTGTGCTCTCGCAATCACTGCATTAAACCATAGCCATGTTTTGTAGGTTTCATCACTCACTGCTCTTTCTTGTACACTTGTCCTCCTTTGCTGAGTGTCTTGTGCTAATTCTTATTTTTTTAAATTCTTTTTTAGTTGGCTCAAGAGCTTCCTTAGGAGTAATTTTTTTTTTTTTTTTTTGAGGGCACTGTCACTGGCCCTCATATGTGGGACCCGAACTGGGGCTGCTGGAGTCCCAAGCCAGCGCTTAAGCACCGCGCCACTCGGCCAGCCCAGGAGTTATTTTTTAAAGGTTATATGGGTAGCATACTTTCTGACTTTGATGCAGTTTGGCATGTCGTTCTCCCCTCCCCCCACTGTTACTCACTTCCATGTCCAGGCTCGATCATCTTTAGTCCTGACTTCAAGCCTTAGCGCAAATACCACCTCAAAGAAAAACTTCTCTGCCCCTTCCTTTGTGCCTCCATAGCTTAACTATCTCTGGTTTGTGGTAGGCTCTAAACTGCTGCGTAAGTGAACGTGTTTACAAATAAATGAATCCCCACTAAACTCTGAGCTTAAGGCAGGGATCATATCTCATTTAAGTTCATATCACTAGTGAGAGTGCAGTTAGCACAGAACAGCCAAATGGTGTGTAACTGAATTGAATAACACATGTGTATTATTATCCCCAAGTTAGGATATTTCCATATGATTGTCAGACTCTAGGAGATCAAAAAATTGTATGGTGGCATTTCAGGCACCATAATCCCCCTTAGAGTTAGGAAGGAGAATGAATGAAAGGAAATTCACTTTTGAGTAACCTAATGTATGCCAGGCACTGTACCAGGTGCTCTCATCATCACAAAAGAGGACCTAGTATTTAGTGTTTACCTAGTATCAAACAATGTTTTGAATATTTTACATATCAAAACATATTTGGCAGCGTTATGAGATAGGTATTATTATCCCTATGTCTCATTAGAGTAACTCAAACCAAGAGTTGATGCAATTTGTCCAAAACTACAGAGCTAGACAGTGGCAGAGCAGGGATTGGAACCCGGGCAGTCTGGTTCTAGAACCTGGCTGGGCTCCTGATCCCCGCAATATATCAGCTCCTTCACTTAGTGTTCATACCAATCTGATCGGTACTATGCCCCACTGTAGAGATCAGGGGACTGGGGCTCACCAAACACCCAGCCAACGTTGACAGAGGACTGAGGTTAGACACTGCCTCCCTTCCTGCCTCCCTGAAACAGAGGTGCAGAGGGCAACCTCTTGAGCATCACAACACAATCCTCACATGCTTTCTCCATGAGGTGGTGCCAGGAAAGCCAGGGTGCCACTGACAACCCCACTCCCTTGGAAGTCCTGAGCAGATGGGGGCCTGGGCACATAGACACTTAGAGATAGATACCAGGGAGCTGAAGACTTGGCATTAAAATGGCTTCCATTGACTAAGGGCTGGCTAGCGGCCTGAGACTTGGTTTATATTTGCCATATCTGAGTTCTCTCTCCAATTCCATGAAACAGCTATGACCCCTTTTTACAGGTAAAACTAGGGCTGGAAAAAAGGAAGTTCTGGCCCAAGGTCACTTGAAATAGAGGAACTGGATTTTGATCCCAGGTATGTCTGACACCAAAGTCCATGACCCTGACCAGGAAGTTTATCCCCCGCCTTCCTGCCTCCTTCCTAGAAGAGCGTCATATCAGGGAGGCCTGGGCAGACTAGAGTTCTGATTTTAGCTCAGCCTCTCCTTAATCATGTGATCATAAGCATATAATTTAGCCGCTCTGGGCCCCTGTTTTCTCATCTGTAAATGAGAAGTTTGCCTACCTTGAATAGTCTTGGAGGAAATGAAAAAAAGGTGCATTCATAGGGGGCCTGACACCTTATAGGGGCTGAATAAGGGGTAAGTGTCACTCTGATTCTTTCTTTTTCTCTTCCTATTCTCCATCAAAGGCTTTTGCCCACCGGCACCCCAAAGGAAGTCTCCCTCCCTCTGGCTTTTCTTGTGGTTTTGGACCACACCACCTGCACAGACAACAGTCTCAACACTGTGAGTCCACAAGGAGTCACCCTCCAGAGGAATAGAAAACTGGAAGGGTTTTCCTGGGTGGGGAGGGCTGCCCCAGCCAGGATGGTTCTCTGCTCTCTGCTGCCCACTGTTGGTTCAAAGGCTGAAGAGCCAGTTGCCCACCTTCCCAAAGGGTACACCTTCCATGGAGAGGAGGCGGGGAGGGGAATGGAAAGAAGGAGGATGATACAAAGGCAACTCCAAGCAGTTAAAAAAACAAAATAAAATTAACAAACAAAAGAACTCTGGTGGTCTGTACACACGAGTCCCAGAGCCAGTCCTGCCCTGCCATGCTTGGCGGCTTTGGGTGCTAATGGCTCAGGAGCCCCTGTGATCTGAGGCTTTGACATAAAGGGGAAACTACTTGGGAAGTCCTCACTACATTTGCCAGAAAGAATGAGTTAGAACAAGTTCTGCAAGAACTTGGCAGGAGTGTTGCCCCTTCCTCCACTCTCATGCCTATGTCAGGCATATCAACAATCATTGTTTCTTTCCTGCTGGGCACAGAACCAGCCTCAGGCCCCTTCTTAACACAGCTGCACTCCTAGTCATTGATCAGAGTTGGTGCCTGAGATGAAACCTGTTTACATCTGTGGAGGGGATGGTAGGGGTGGCAGGGGAGCTCAGGAGCTGGGCCCTGCAGCCAGGGAGAGGAAATGGATCCAAACTTCCTGCTCTATCCCTGATCCAAGTGGTCTGGGTACTTTAGAGTTGCAACAAGACAGCTGGGCTTCTGTTCTTGAAATATATTATTTAACCTAGGAAATATACTAAAGATAAAGGACCAGTAAATTGAGACTTAAAAACATTATTGAGCTGGGGAATGGCACATAAGTGAGCATATGAATAATATTCACAGATGTATTTCCCCCAGTATTTCTGGTTACTCCCTTGGAGGAGCTAAACTGGGCCACAAAGTGCCTGTTGCCTTCTGATCGAGTAATTACAGTAGAACAGAGAAGAATCATAGAATCAAATCCTTGACGTTCAAGGTTTCAAAAGCCTTCAAGGCTCTTGAGTTACAAGACCTGGGCTTTTGAGTATCAGATGCCCAAGTCTGACAAGAGTCATGGCATAAAGCTTATGCTGCAAATGACAGATCTGGACCAAAATGTGACCAGTTCGAGCCACTCCTTACCACTCCTCAGATGAAATAATTCCACCCACTGTTGTAAGAGGAGGAGAAAGAAAGCAGGAAGCTCAGGTGGTGGGGAGACTCTAATTAGGAGGCCTGTCCCCTGTCACCATTGACCTATGACCCAGGCCAGGACCTAGGGTAGGGTAGGTCGGGCATGTGAAAGCAGACCCAGAGGCTCACTTGGGTGAAGCCTGGGCAGGTGGACGAGTCTGGCTGGGTTTTCCCTCCCTGAACCCAGCAGGGAAGGGAAGATTAATGAACTGGTTGCAAGAAATCTAACCTTCTGTGCTTTTCTATACCAGAGTGGCAGAAATCTACTCTCAGACAACTCAGTGAAAATTTATTCAGTCGGGTTCCTTTGTGTTGTTGGTTTTGGTTTATTTTGTTTGGGGGTACCAAGGCATGGGAGGACAGCGGTGTCTGTTCGCAATCATCACCTGTCCCACTCATCCACTGGGGTGTCCTGGGGTTCAGTTCACATAAATGGCTGCTCCGGTGGCCTTGGCCCAAGGCCTGCTGGCTCTCCATGACCCGTTGCACAGGACCACATTCTACTGCTTTCCGTGCTTTGTGTCACATGTGATGCTGTTTCTGACCACTCCCATTTACCACTTACACACACACAGTGTAGCTTCAAGCAAACTACATAAATAACACAATCTCTCCATGCCTCAGTATCCCCATCTGTAAAATGAGGCTAACAATAGTATTTATCTCATAGGGTTGCTGTGTGGATTAAATGTGTTAACGCATGTTAAAAATGTCTCAAACACTACAGATGTGCCCATATTGCTATTTGCCCCTACCAAAAAAAGGGGTGAATGTCAGGAAGCCTCCACACACACATAACAAATATTTCCCACAGGCATTCCGATGTGCTTTCGTGGGCGGGAGAGACAAGGTGGTTACAGCCAGAGCTTTAGGAGCAGTACATCACATAACACTAGAGGATACTGCTATTCACAGTCAGATCCAACAGAACAGTGCCTGGGGCTGCCTCTGTGCCATGACGGCCTCGGTGGCTGAAGGGTGAAGAGGACCTGGAAGGCCTGGGGCAGGTGGCCAGGGCAGTAGGCAGATGAAGAGAAGTGGGGACCTCCAGGGTCTCGGAACACTGGCTCTTTAACCAGCCAAGGTTAAAATCTTCCCCTTTTCACAGCTAGTGTGGCCTTACCAGTGTGAGCTGGCTGGTGCCCTACCCTGGCCCTGGCCACACAGGAGTGTCCTGTGCAGGTGAACATCATTGCCATGAGGCCAGACCCAGCAGGTGAGAGCAAGAGGAACAGGGGGCTTGTTAGGCTGCCCCTTGGTTAAGTGCTCTGCCTGGGTACGAGATCAAGGGAGAGCGCAAGCTTCAATCCAGGTGGCACCCGATGGCGGCCTGACCAAGTACCTTGAAGTCAGCTTACCTGGCCCCTTAGTACAGGGCCAGCACCCACTCCGAATAAGCCCCTGGAAATGGGGCTTTTCCTAGGCCCTTCCTGAATCAACTGACCTTAGCCCATCTCTATGGCTCTTGGATTCTGCAATCCTCAAACCTAGCTCTTTGGTCCATGGTGCTTCACTGGCTGAACTTTACTTCTGTGCTTTGGTTTCCATTTGCAATTGTCCCTTGAGTCACATCGACTTCTGGAGAAATGTTCCAGCCAAAAGATGAGAAATTAGGTCTTACCTTTTGCACCAGCTTTATAGTGATGGAATTCAGTGTTTGGAAGGTGGCCAACTCAGGTGAGGAGGATCATTTATCACTGTCTGCCCCAGGGTTAGGGGGTAGAAGAGGCAATAAGCAAGCAGTATGTTCATCATCTCTGCCTCCAGTCCATCTTTCCAAATGGGATTCTTCAGCCCCTGTGGGAGAGAATTAGACTCATGGATAATTAAGAAGAGGGAACAGTCAGACCTGGGCTCTGAGGGACCCAGGTTGTTGCCTAAGGTGGGTTTACCAAAATTTCGAAGCAATCACCAGAACCTCCTTGGAGACTGTTAACAATTTAGCAGGTAGTACCTAGGGCAGCCTGTCTAGCCCATCAGTCCTTAAAGGTAGGGTGACCAACCGTCCCAGTTGGCCTGGAACAGTTCGTGTTTGAGCACTGAAAGTCGCACATGCGAGGAAACTCCTCAGTCCTGGGCAGACCGGGATGGTTGGTCACCTACCGGCAGGAGATAGGAATGCCTTACCTGCCCCCAAATCTCCTCCCGGAGCCCAGAGCTGACCCTGCAGCTTAGTAACCAGGCACCTGCACTCCTCTTTAGAAACATAGATGAGCCAGGTAGCCCTGAAAAGCCTATCTCTGGCTGTGCCCAGTGGCTCTTATATGAAATGTTTACTCAAGATCCTAAGGACTTTCATTCTCCTGATGCTTCCCTGTGGATGAAGTACAGGAGAGACTGTGGAGAGAGCCACTTGGAGCCAGTGTGCTTAGCAGCACTTACCTTCTCCAGGAAACACGAGCTATGAGATGGCGTCCACGCAGTGCACATGCTCAAGACAGACTACTCACAGAGAAGGCACAGACAAAACCCCTAGCCATGGGTTCGAGCTAGCATCTCTCCCCTACAGGGAAGATGCTCTTGGAGTCAGACTAGTTTCACTTGTCCGCTCCTCCTTTCTCCAGCTCTGCAGATCAACACAAGACCCACCCCCTTAATTCCCAGCTGCCCTCGCCCAACAGGCTAGCTGCAATTAACAAGTATCCTTCTCAGGTGCTCAAATGACCCTTTCCTGTCGCCACCAGGAGAGAAAACATTCCTTCTTGCTTATCTCTTAAACGGCACTTTTCAAAGCCAAAAAGGCAGGGAGGGGGGAGAAAGCAGGGCACAGAGTACAATCATTTGCATTGGTTAAACTTTCAAAACCATCCATCCAAAGGAAAGGAGGGAATTGAATATTAACTGCAGCTCCCTGGCTCCAATCCTTTCCGCTTGCAACTTGCTAAGAAGAATTTCCACCTGCACTCAGCTGTGTCGGCTGACGGTGACATCTGTCAACCTGGGAGTTTAATTGTTGGTGATAGTATTTCCCTGTTATTCAGACACCACGCAAATAGCATAAATACGATTTAACCACCCTTGCCAGAAATCACAAATTTGTGTCGTGTATGCTGAACGCTAAGGCTGATTAGCACAAAATTTAATTTTCGTTAATATCAGCCCAAGACAAGTAGAGCATGAAATTAACCTGATGTGTTAATATTGTGCTTCACAGTTCCAACTGTATCCTGTAAATGCTGTCACTAGAGACAGGTGCCACGCTGCGTGGGGAAGAACGTGAGCAATCAGCCCTGTCTGGGCGGCAGAATGAGCTGGCCCAGGTGGTGGTGTTCCCCGCAGCTGCAGGAGTTCAAGAAGGCATTGGATGACAATTGGATACGATGGTGGGAATTGAGGACTAGTCACCTTTGGGTCCTTTCCAAAGCTGGAGTTCTGGGGTTTTAAATCTTAAGAAAACCACTCCCCAGCTGCTATTATCTAAGACGGGTTGGCAAACTCCAGTCTATGGGCTACATCCAGCCCATGGCCTGTTTCTGCACAGCCTTTGAGCTGAGAATAGTTTCTTACATCTTTAAATAGTTGGGGGGAAAAAAATCAAAAGAAGAAGGCTATGTCACGATGTGAAAATTCTATGAAATTCAAAGTTCAGTATCCATAAAGTTTGATTGGAACTCAGCAATGCCATTCGCTTTCATATTGTTTGCAGCTGCTCTGGGGCTATAAACCGCAGAATTGAATAGTTGCAACAGAGACAATATGAACTGGAAAGCCCTGAATATTTACTATCTGGCTCATTACTGGAAAAGTTTGCCAACCCCTGATCTGAGACAATAAATAGTTTTCAAATGGGCTCTTTGGAGACGGGACCAAGGACATCAAGAAAGAAGTGGGGCTCCAGGCTTTAGGTCTTTATCAGTTTTACACAAATGCTTTTGTTTGAAGGGATTGTAGGAAAAAAAAAAGTTCAGGAGACATAAGACAGTTCAAAATGTTTTCTCTCTGGAGAGGCACACTGTAGTCTGTGAATGGCAGGCTGCAAGGTGGCTCCAGCTCTCCAGACTAGGCCAAAGTGCACAAAGGAGTGTGTACGCGCGTGTGTGTGTATGTGTGTGTGTCTGCATGTCTGCACACATGTGTGTGAATGCATGTGTTCCTCCAACCAAGAGGTTTGCGGTAGGGGACAAATATACAGTGAGATATAATCCTCATGGAGCACATGCCAGGAATTCTCCTACATTCACAGCTTTCCCGTCCCCCTGTGCCTGACAAACACCTACTTATTTATTTTTAATAAGCTGGTATATATTAGTTATTCAATTAAACCATTTGTGGTAGGCTAATGTTGACACCAAATCCCTGGAGACTATGAATGTGACCTTATTTGGAAAAAGCGTCCTTGCAGATGCAATTAAGGATATTGAGATCAGATAGTCCTGGATTATCTGGGCAGACCCTAAATGCCATCATAAGTATCCTCATAAAAGAGGATACATGGAGGAGAATGCAATGTGACAACAGAGACAGCGATTGGGATGATGTGGCCACAAGCCCAGGAATGCTGGGGCAGCCACCAGAAGCTGGAGAAGCAAGAGATGGGTTTTCCTCAGGAACCTGCCACATTTCAGACTTCGGGCCTCCAAAACTGTTAAGAGAATAAATTTCTGTTACATTAAGCTACCAAGTTTGTGTTTATTTTTCATAGCTGCCTCTAGAAACTAATACACCATTACTAAGGGTTTTATTGTAAATGGTCCCACAATCCTGATATATTTTCATCACTTTGTGTTGAATAACCACAAATCACTCAAAAGCCCATTCAAAGCTTTCCTTTCTTGTAAATTATGGTCTGGGAAGAGCATGCAGCATTAAATGAGGTAACTTTTGTAAAGCATCTGGCACATACTAGATACTCACTACATGTGAATTCCTGTCTTTTCTCCCAGCAGAAACAGGGCCCCTTCTGTTGAGGCCCCATGGCACTTTGTAAACATTTCCAATTAGCACTTGCTTTTCTCTGTGTTTTCTGTGAGTCACTCCCTACCGCCTACTGGTGAGCTATAAGTTTCTTGAGGGCAATGCTCATACCTCATTCCTTTTTTTCTTTTTATCTACTTTTTATTGAGGTTTTAACTTAGATAAGCCAAGTGTCTATATATTAAATGCATGTTTCCAATGTTTACATGTGGGTAGACACCACCCAAATCAAGAGGCAAACCATTTCCAACACCCTAGAAGGGAGGTTTTTGTTTTTTGTTTTTTGGGGTTTTTTTGGTGTTTTTTACTATAGATTAGTTTTGCATCCTCTTGAATATAATATAAATGAAATCATATAGTATACGCTTTTTTGAAAATGGCCTCTCTCATGCTGCATGCTGTTTTTGAGATTCACCCATGCTGTTGTGTGTAGCAATAACACATGCTTTGCTGTCGTATGAAACTGCCAAAATTTATGTGCCATTTTATTGCGAATGGATGCTTGGAAGTTTCTAGTTTGGACAACTGGTGCTTGTGGGAAGATTCTTGCACATGTCCTGCCCTGGAAAAGAACAGTCATTTCTGTTGGGTGTTTACAGGAGTAGAACTGCTGGATCACAGGGTAAGTACAAGGCCAACTTTAGAAAACACTGCTCAGTAGTTGCACAAATTTTCATTTACTTCAACAATGGATGAAATGCGGAGCAATGCACCAAATCCTCAGCAAACTTGTCGGTCATTCTGTTAGCAGCTAATTCATCTCTTTTTCAGCTTTATTGAGGTATAATTGACACATGAAAGAATTGTAAGGTATTTAAAGTGTGCATCATGGTGATTTAGTATACATACTCTATACACTGAGAAAGGATTCCCCCATGTAGTTAATTAACATATCCATCACCTCACATATTTCTCTCTCGCTCTCTTTTTTTGTGTGTGAAAACATTTAAGTTCTACTCTTTTAGCAAATTTCAATTATACAATAATATAGTGTCATCAACTATAGTCACCATGTTATACATTAGTTCCTCAGACCTTGTTCATATTATAGCTGAAAGTGTATACCCTTTTAAGGCTCTCTCCCTATTTTCCCCACCTCCAAGCTCCAGGCAACTACTTTTCTACTCTTCTGTTTCCAGGAGTTTCACTTTTTTTTTTTTTTTTAAGAGGGCAGTGTCACTGGCCCCCACATGTGGGATCCGAACCAGGGCCGCTGGCCTCCCAACCCAGCTCTTAACCAATGCGCCACTCGGCCGGCCCCAGGAGTTTCACTTTTTAATTCTTTTTAGACTCCATATGAAGTGATACCATGCAGTATTTGTCTTTTTGTGTCTGGTTTATTTTCCTTTAGCTAATTTACCTTTATATCCCTCATGCACTAGGCCAAAATTATACTGTGTGACCCTGCCTTCCTTCCTGGCCAGTAGTGACCAGACAACATTTTGCCAAATTCCAGGTAAACCACAGGCCAGCTCCCAATTGATACCACCTTGCATGGGGAAAAAAATGAGCTGGACCGACTAGATCCCTCTCTTAGAAATTAAAGCAACAAAACAAAGGGAATAACATAGTTTTCAAAATAAGCAAATACTGAAAAGCTGGAATGGCTATGATTAATCAATACAAGCCATGGATATGAGAAATTAAGAAAGCAGAGGCTGGGCCGGCCGAGTGGCGCGGTGGTTGGGAGCTGGCTTGGGACACCAGCGGCCCTGGTTCGGATCCCACATGTGAGGGCCAGTGACACTGCCCTCAAAAAAATTTAAAAAAAAGAAAAAAAAGAAAAAAAGAAAGCAGAGGCTGTAAAAGATAAAGGATATAGGGTAGAGGGGGAGGAAGCCAGCTGAGACCAGGACAGAGAGAAGCAGGTACCATGAGAACAGCAGTGGACCAATACATAGAGCCCAAAGCCATTTCTGAGGTTATAGCGTGACCCTGGATCCACAGCCACCTTCCAGCCCCCAGCTCCATAAAGCCCTGGGGTGGGGCCTGTACAATATGCTATCTCCCTTTCCTTGCAATACATACCCATGGCATAAACCCCTCTTCATTTTAGTTGACCTAACCTGAGTTAGCCTGTTTCTTGCAACCAAACACATTCAACAAGTCTTACCTGATGTGTAGTATCGGTGGTGTGCTGGTCAATGATTAACAGACAACTCTCAGGGCAGGGAATGAAAAGCCCTGATTTGAAGTGCTTGCCAATATCTGTGGTATAAATACTCCTACCACGATCAATTTCAAGCTACCAACATGACATCACAGATGGGAAGAGATGGGAAAAAGCACACCTTTATAGTATATTCACCACACAGATGCAATAAATGCAAATTACCTCAAGAGCATAGAAAATAGTAAAATAATTAGCTGAGCATTTATGCTTAATGTATGATTATCTTTGTTTTTCATATAATTTATTTAGTTATGAGTCTATATAATTTAAGTATTTATAATGGTTGCGTTTAATAACTAGCTTACAAAATTCCTGAAAATTTGACAATCAAGCCGGCTCTAGCATACTGCCAAAGTAGATAGATGTTCACTAAATGTCTGAATCCTTTCCTGTCTTCTATGCAAATCGCATTACAGCAGACTCTCATGTGTGGGGTTCAGCTGCCTGGCTCCTAAGCCAGTGGCAGCTCCAAATATGAGCAAAACGAAATCATGTGATGAAAGTGTTCTGCTCAATTTCCCACTGTAGATTTCCACTGCTGATCTTCTAAACCATGGAAATAGACATGTCACGGCTATAGTTACCCACACAAAAGCGTTGCAGCAGTTTGGTTTGGGAGTCTGGTTGGTTTCATTTTTGGTGGGTCTAACAGCAGAACACAAGCATGTCAGATGTGAAGTGGTCACAGGAACTTTTGACTGACTGACGTGGTCCCCATTCAACAATCCAGCAAATTCCCAAGCTCATCCCACATGCTCTCCACTGGGCTGGGCACCATGGTCACACAAGTACAGGGAGGGCCGTAGTGTTTTTGCCTTTAAGGGGCTTTCGATAATAATGATGCTGATGAGAGCTGACATTCAGCAAGTGCTTACTCTACACAAGATCCTGTTCCAAGTTCTTTATGTGCATACACCCAACTAATCCTCACCACCCTGGTGGGAATTACTATATTAACGTCCCAATCTTACAAGTAAGGAAGCCGAGGCATAGAGATGTGCAGTAAGAGCCTAAGGTTAAATATAGGAACCCAAGTATCCAAGCTCAGAGACCATGCTGCTAACCACTGGGCCATCTCACCTCAGGACAGTCAGATACAAACGTTGTACAATAAAGAAAACGTGGAGAGGCTGTATATAAGTGCATTCGGATCAGAGAAGGAAGTGGGAAGCATGGGCTAGATTATTCTCAAAGATTAGCTTTAAAGGTTCTGGCAGCCATTTGAGCCATTCCAAAGGATACATTTGGAAGATGGGCAGGAATTGGAGAGAGCAAAAGGATGAGGTGGGTAGCTCTGGGGGAGAATTCAAGACTGGGAAGAAAAACCGTGTACCAGGGCGAGTAAGGAACCTGTGGGCGTCCAGAGCAAGGGGAGAGGACAGTGGGCAGGAGGTGAGGTCAGATGGCAAAGGGAAAAATGACAAGGGAGGGTGAGGACACTGTTAGGGTGATGGCTGTGTCCCTATCTTGATTGTGGTGATATCGCAAATGTACACATATATCAAGACTTATTCAAGTGTATACTTTAAGTATGTACAGTATGTTGTATCTCAATTATACCTCAATAGTATTACTTTAAAACTGAAAAAGAAAAGTTACATGTTGTATGATTCAATTTATATGACATTCTGGAAAAGGCAAAACAAAAAATAAAACTCCACTAATAGTTGCTAGGGGCTGGGAATTGGGGAAAGTGTTGAAGACAGATAGCATGAGGCAATTTGGGAGAGGAAACATGATGGAAATGTTCTGTATTTTGTGTTCTATATCTTGATTGTGCTGGTGGTTACATGATTATATTCTATTGTCAAAACATATAGAGCTGTTATGCCTAAAAAGGGTGAATTTTACTGTATGTAAATATATATCCATAAATCTGACTTTTAAAAAATAAAAATTATTGGGCCGACCGAGTGGTGCGGAGGTTAAGCGCTGGCTTGGGAAGCCAGCGGCCAGGGTTCGAGTCCCACATATGTGGGCCAGTGATACTGCCCTTAAAAAAAAAATTTATTTAAAACAAACAAACAAAAAAACCCCACTGCTTTTGTTCTTCCTGTGGAATCTTCTCCCAAGAATCAAAGAGTATATTTTATTTTCTGGCCAAAAATTAATTTCCAAACCAAGGACCAGAGCTTTTCTGTTTTGACTCATAAAACCCTCCACAGGGCAGCTTGGTGGGGGGCGGTCATCCAACTCCCCCGCATCCCAGAGTCCCTCTGCCTTTCCCCATCAGCAGCACCACCTGGCTGCTTTGAACTCAATAAAGGCATCCTGGTCATGATCTGGACAGCCAAGGGTCAGAGGGCAATGGTGGCTTCCTCTGCTGCTCTCTTGAAGCCCCACCAGTCAGGTTTGGGCAGGACCACTGCTGGGGCTGAGGGAGGGGTGTCCCATCTGAAGCCAGGGCATTTCCAGTGCTCCCTGTGAACAAAGAAGAGAGAGAGAGACAGAGAGAGAGAGAGAGAGAGAGAGAGAGAGAGAGAGAGAGAGAGAGAGAGAGAGAAACAGAGAGAGAGAGAAAGAGAGAGACAGAGAGACAGAGACAGAGAGAGACAGAGAGAGAGACAGGGAGTCAGATGGAACTGAGTACTGAGTGAGGAGGTTATGGTGAGTGACCTGAAACTGGCTCCTGGAAATCATCTCTCAGCAGGGGAGCAGTGAGTCCTTTTGGAAACCAATGAAGCAGAAAAGTGATGTTGACCAACCTATTGTGCAGGCCTTTTTTATTATGTGTAAACAAATGAGAGGCTGACACTGGCCTGTAGTACTGGGACTCACAGTCTTTGGGGTCCCCTGCCTCTCCCTAACCCCAGCTGCCATCAGCCTCTGCTGACCAGTTTTCCACCTGACATGCTGCCATCAATACCTCCATCACAGAAAGTTTTATTTTTGACCAGAGTAGTCACCACAGCTCTCCTCCATTTTCTTCTAGACTTTCTTACTTTCCTCTTCCTTCTCCTCTCCACCTGTCTTAAAGGATCATTCAGCTTGCCCAATATGACCTTTCACATTGGAGTCTTAGCCCTGCCTGCACCCCCCTGCTGGCAGCCATGGTCCACAAAGGGCAGTCATGCCGGCCGTGGCCCCGAGCATCCAGGGGCCAGGTAGTCACTTGCCCACAGGGTATCAGGATAAAGACCAGACTCCAAACAACCTTCTTTCAGAGCAATGTTGACACCTTCGCTCATAAAATGAATGTGTTCTCAACTGACTTATTTAGGGAAAGTGAAGTTTGCACGTGGTTTCAGACAGAGTCCAGTCAGGAAACACAAACCACATCAGTAATTTTAATAGCGAAAATTTAGTGTAAAGAATTGCTCACACGGGCAGGAGGGTTATCATTTTGTGAGGGGTATAAATATCTAACCATTACATTGCTCTGTACACTTGAAGCTAGAAAGAAAGAAAGAAAGAAAGAAAGAAAGATCACGACTTACTGTGGTAACCACTGAGATATAGTATATATCAAATCATTATGTTGTACCCCTTCTGTTACATGTCATAATGCTGACACATAATGGTATATGTCGATTATATCTCAATAAAACTGGAGGCGGGGCTGGGGGAGAACTGTTCACCAGGGATTAGGAACCCAGAAAGCAAACAGGAAATGCTGCATTTCGCTGAGATGACTGCAGGAAGCACCATGTCTGGAGGAACAAAGGGAAGAGTGTGGGGCTGCTAGAACCTGGAAGCATGGAGGATGTCCCACCGAGATGGAACCCAGCCCTCTGAGGGAGGCATACCAAGTGGCCGGGGCTATTGCCCTCAAGGAGGGACATGGAGACTGGTTTTGAGAGTGTGATTTAAAAAAATGAACACCAGAGTCAGCTGCTCTATTAAAAAACAACTGCCACCAAGGTAAGTTGGGGTGATGCTGGCAGGAACCAGAAGCAAACAGGAAGAAGTACATCTCTTCCCCCCTCCTGCCTTCCGGTCTCCATCTGGCACCCCCCACTGGCAGAGCCTAATAGCCAGCTGGCAAAGGAGAGAGGTGTTTGCAGAGTCCCCGCCCCAGCATCCCAGAGTGTAAAAAGGAGGCATGAATTTGAGACACAATAGCGTAATAATCAGTAAGCTAATAGAAATGGAAGGAAGAGGTATAAATTTACAATTTATTGAATGACTATTCCATAGACAAGCTGTGTGTGAATGAATACACATGTGTTTGATACGTGTCTCTGAATACGAATGCATCGTGTTTCATGGTAGCTCCCCATTTCATAGTATCTAACATGTACTAAGAGGTTGACACATAAGAGGCAAGTGCCACACTCTTCATATCAATGATCTAAGTCAGCACTCACAAGAACCAAGGAGGTAAATAACAAAAGAATTTTGATTTTATAGATGTGGAAATTAAGGCTTAGAGAGGTTAAATATCTTGCTTCTGATGCTCAGAAAATTAGTAGATCCAAGACTAGACGCCATGAAGCTCATCATAGTCCCCGCATCACCCCTTATCTATGAGCAGTTATTTAAGTAGCTACTGGGTAGCTATTCATAGATACAAAGTCTTTCACCTTCCCTTCCCCCTTACCATTAATATTGTCAGGACCTCTTCCCGCGAGAGGGCTTAACAGATTCCTTGGCACTCTCAGCTCGGATGCACCGCACAGCTCCAACTCCATGGTATATAAAATCACAGCACTAAAACTTACACAGCCCTGAAGTGCACATACACGACCACAAGACCAAAGGAAAGCAGAAAAGAGTGCTCACATACCAGTACAATAATATAATATGCAGACAATAAAATTACGATGTAGAAATACATATATTCACATGGAGAGATGATGATGGCTATCATTTAATGAGGGGTTCCCAGGTGCTGGGCATTGTATTACTGGCTTTTTTGTATTAACATATTTAATCCTCTCAACAACTCCATGTAGTAGATTCCATCAGTATCATGCCCATTTTACAGGTGAGGAAATTGAGGAACTAGAGAGGTTATATAATTTGCCCAAGGTCATATAGCTAGCATTTGATAGCATCAGGATTTGAAACAACATAGTCAGCCTTCAGAGTACATGATGTCAACACCACACTATTCTGATTCCAGTGGAATATAAAAGTTTCAGGGCCGGCCGAGTGGCTCAGTTGGTTAAGAGCTCGCTCAAGAGTGCGAGCTGAGCTCTGAGCAACGGCGGTTTGATGCCAGCTGGAGCTGAGTTGCCATTGAGCTGCCAACAGGTGGCAGGATGGCTCAGTTTAAAAAAAAAATAAAAAATTACCTTGGGCCGGCCGAGTGGCGCAGTGGTTAAGCGCTGGCCTGGGAAGCCAGCGGCCCCGGTTCGGGTCCCACGCATGAGGGCCAGTGATACTGCCCTCAAAAAAATAAATAAATAAATAAATAAATAAAAGTTTCTATGACAGCCTATTCTGTTAAGAAGAAAGCAAGTTGGGGGCCAGCCGAGTGGCACGTTGGTTAAGAGCTGGCTTGGGACCCCAGCAGCCCCAGTTCGGATCCCACATATCAGGGCCAGTGACACTGCCCTCTACAGCTAAGATGGTGAACAACAGCTCCACCTGGAGCTGGGCTGCTGTGAGTCCCTGGGGACGGCATAGCTGCAGCCCCTGCTGCAGTGGGCTGCCATAGGCTACAGTGAGTGGCCAGCAGCCAGCGTGAGTGGCTGGCAGTAGGTGTGAGCTGCCAAGAGCTGCTGTGAGCGGCCATCCAGAAGCCGGTGACCGATCTGCCTCACCTGAGAAGAGTGCAATGATGATACTGGGGCAGTGAAGCAATGTCCTCCAAAACTAGACTGAAGAACACAAGGACAACTTGTCTGTTCCCTTTCCCCGGCTCCCTGCCCCCAACACCCCAATAAAAAAAAATTTAAAAAAAAAAAAAGCAGATTACAAAATAATGTGGATAGTATTTTTCCATGTTTGTGATTATATATATATATACACATACAATTTTTACTATATATTTTTATTAATATATAGTTATATATATCATAGCATATATAATTTTATTAATATATTAATGTATATCATATATACTAATTTTTATTAATATATAATTACATGCAAATATTATATATATAATTTATATATATAAATTTTTATATATAAATATATTTTTATATATAAAAATTTTATATATATAAATATATATGAATTTTTAGTCCATAAGGGAAAGTCTGGAAGGGTTTATAATAAAATATTAACAATGGTTATCTCAGAATAATGGCTTAATATTCTTACTTCCTTATTTTTAAATAACTATCTTCTGGTTTTTCTGCAATAAACATGTTTTTGTATAATAACATTTGTGAAGATTTATTTTTAAAGAAATGAGTGTCATTTCAGGGAAATGATCTGGCAATTTGAATAGCTTCCTAATATTTTGCATGGATTATAAAAGGAAACTTGTGTTCCCCAAAGACATGTATAGTAGAAAAGAGATTCGCAAGCATCTACTTCATCCCGGCAAGGTAATAAAACACTCCCTGACAATCATCCCCATATCAGAATAAGTCTGGGAGCCAGATCCTATGCATTGTTTTACGCATGTTTCCTTTCCCGCTGCACTATAAGGAGGGCTTGCAAATTTGCTAAACATGAGCACTATGATACCACTTTGAAACTCATACCACCTTGACTCTAATCAAGATGGCTTGGTCCCGTGTAACATCCGGCATTTGCGAGCAGGATGGCATTGTTGTGGTAGCTGTGATGTTACCCCTTTGCATCAAGACGAGACTCTCCAATTTCCCAAGCCATGCGTTGCCTTGGAAACATCATGATTCTTATAGAGATCTAAGCAGAGGGAAATAATAAAAATAATAAAATCTTCCTGTTGAAGTCTATCTTTCATGCCACCAAGGCGCACTGCTAAGCCCTTCTGCTAGATAAAAAGACAGACAGGCGGAGTGGCTCACATCATGTGTCATCCAGATAATTACCAATTAGAGAAAACACACTGATCTCTGTTCTCCAGATAATTCAGGTCAAAGTGGTTTTCCACCTGAATTAAGAGGATGGCCAAGGCCAACAATTTCACCAACAGGACGATTTAGTCCCATTATCGAAAGACACTGGCATGAAAGAGGTCTCTGATCTGGACTCAACAAAGCCTCTTGCCACTGCAGCGTCAGCTCACGTGAACGAAAAGTATGACATAATGCAGGGGGTCTTCCTTCAGAGCAGCAGACAGCACACTTTTCTCTGAAGGACCAAGATAGTGAAACTGTTCAGCTTTGCAGGCCACATAGCCTTTGTCTCTGCTATTCAACTCTGCTGTTGTAGGGTTAAAGCAGTCATAGATAACATGGAAAGGAATGAGCATGGTTGTTCCAATAAAACTTTATTTATAAAAACAGGTGGGAGATTAGACCCATGGGCCCTAGTTTGCAGACCCTTGCTTCTAAGTAGAGACTGAGGATCTTCAAAGTGTGCTTGCAATAGTCCAGGATTACCCTCAGAGAACTATAAAGCTGGCAAAGTTGTCCTCATTCATTGATTCAATAAACGTGTGCTGGCAGACCTCATTTTATTGCGCTTCACTGTTGTTGCATTTTTAACAAAGCGAAGGCAAGACCCTCCACCAGCAAAGATTATAGCTCACTTTATTGCGATGCTACTTCATTACGGTGGTCTGGAACCAGGCACGCAAAATCTCTGGAATACGCCTGTTGCATTCCTTTAGTGAGCCAGGCTCTGGCTGCATCACTGTGAATCGGAAGTGGAAAAGCAAATCAAGTCCTTAAGAGATTACATTTGACAGAAGAGGACATGCTAAACAAGTAAACAAACAAACAAGAAACTCTCAGGTAATGATGGGTGATATAAAATGAAAAATGAAGGTAATGGGCTAGTTAGTGGGAGAGGGGAGAGCCCAGTTTGGATGAGGTGTTCAGGGAAGACCTCCTGAGGGAGATGCTTTTGAGCTCACATCAGAGTGAAGAGAAGGGGCTCAAGTGCACAGACCCGGGCGAAGGGCAGGCTCTCTGGCAGCAAGAACACAAATGCAAAGTGCCCTGTAGCAGGAACAGGCTTACTGGGTTTGAGGAATGGAAAGGTCTGTCTGGAGAGAACATAATAAATGAGGAGGGTGTGGTTTGAGATGAGGAAGAGGTGGCGAAGGTTCTCAGCAGGCAGGGCCTTCCGAGCCGTAGGGCCTTGTCTTGACCTCACTTCGCCATGGTCCCGCAGTCCTGACTCTCCCTATAACCCCCATGGACACTCCTAGGCTCTAGACCTTCCTCAGTTCCCCCTGCTTCCATCCACTGTGGCTAGTCCTGGAGGTGTTCTAAAAATGCTAGGATGGAGCAGGTTCCCCTACCTACGAACACACACCTCTTTTCACGGGAGCCATTGGAAGACAGGTTAAAGTAAAACAAATTAATGCAGTAGTAAGATTTTAGGCACCTGATCAAATGGCTTCTTAACATCCCTCTTTCTTAAAGTTAATGGTTAGACCCAGAAGAATAAGGAAGCAACTGGCTGAGTGCTTCAGGGCCATGTTCACAAAGAAAAAAAAAAGAAGAAAAACTACTCACTCCTTTAGCCCTGTCAAAGACAACAATCTTCAAATTAGAAAGCATAAGATATACATGTGTAGGAAGACAATGAAACACAAGGTGAAGAGAACTAGTAAGAAAGTCTTAAGCCATTTTAAATGAGATGGATGGACCAGGCCCACACCAAAGAACCCAGGGTGCGGAGGCATCTCCAGTACAAGTGTTCCAATGTACTAGGATCTGTGAGACCAGGAGAGGGGCCAAAAAAAGGCAATGTTCTTCTTTTCAGAAAAGGTAACCAGGCATATTTCAAAAGCCACAGCCCATGAAATGAATAGCAGTCCCTAGAAAAATCCTATAAGGGATAATTAAATAATAACATTTCATGAGCAATAGGGAAGTGGTGAGCACTGACCAGCATGGGTTGCTAGGAATGAATTTCACAGGATCACCCTCATTTCTTTCTTTGATATGATGGTTATGTTCAACAAACATTTATTATACAACAAGTTCTCACACCAGGACGATAGCAATGAACATGACAGGCAAAGGTCTGTCTCCTTCAGTGGAGGTCTTTAAGAGTATGCCACTGGGCTTTCTACTTGACCCCATCTTGTTCAACATTCTTATCAATAAGTTGGATGGAGACATGGAAGGCATGACTGTCAATCTATGCATTACACAATGGAGTCCAAAATGGGTAGAAGCTAATGAATGCAAGTTGAATATGAATAAATACTCAATCTTGCACAAATCAACTCTAAAAGTACAGCATGTAGACTTCCAGTTTAAAATAGTCAATTGATCAGGCATTTATCTCCTTTCCATCCCAGGCAGAGAATGAGAAAAGGGAGACAACAGTGGATGAGAGATTTCAATAAATTTTTGGAAGAGCAAACGTTACTGGAAGAGTGACGAATGCTGCAGCAGGGCAGAGAAAGGCACGAAATAAAATGCAGAAGAGGCTAAGTCAGAAAGATTGCCAGTTTGCCCTACAGAACCTTGGAGAAGCTCAATACTTGATCAAAATTGCCGTGGAGAAGGACAAGGGCAGTGCAGAGCTGCAGACCATCTGTATCTGAACACTGGAGCCCTTAGTCCTTCCGTCCCACCAGGCATGCAGAACACCAGCAGCTGGATATGTGCACACCACCCTCGCATATCACCATCCTTCCCCAAGGAGGAGATAAGAAAATTCTTGTTTGGGGAATCTGAACAATCCCAAAGAAAAGGCTGTCATATAATGATACTGGGATTTCCCCCAGTGCTAGCCTCCCACCCAATCACCTGAGAGTGAAGTCTTCCAAGTAACAACCCCCCATATCCATACACGTACACAGAGCTATCCGTCAGCTTTTTAATGTCTTATTATTAGATAGAAATGGATAACCAAGATATTTGACAAGAGTCATCCATGTAAAAAGAGGCTAAACTCAATCAGTAGAAAAAAGGAAACAGATATTGCAACTGAAGATCCTAATGACTTTTGATTCAATTCAGCTTTAAACCCTAGCTCTAAAAATCACATCTCTCTGTCTCTCTCCATATGTATATGTATCAGAGACCTAGACTTTCCCCCCAGATAATCAGCAGCCCTCCAGGCAGCAGAAGTCACAAGGTCCAGACCTCTGGCAGATTAAAGATAACATCTTGGCATAAGTTATGTTTCAGCTCCTGAGCCCTAAGGTGGAATGATCCCTGGCTACTTTTCCATGAAACCAGACAGAGGGACACCAGAACAGACCTCAGAACTGTCGTCAAGACCTAAAGAAATTATTTATTACCCTTACCTCACCCCCCACCAATCAGCTTCCAGGTGGACCCCAGATCCTTAACCCAAGGGTCCTGTGATTTTGCCTCATATAATCTGTAACACACACACCATAGAGAAGTTCGGGCTTTTTTTTTTTTTTAATTGGGGAATTGGGGGAGCGGAACAGTGTTGGGGAATAAGGGAAGGGGAACAGACAAGTTGCTGTCCTTTTGTTCTTCAGTCTAGTTGTGGAGGACGCCGCTTCACTGGCCCATGTTGGTATTGGGATCATTACACCCTTCCCGGCTGAAGCAGTCGCTTGCTGGCCATTGGTTGGCTACACATGGAGGCTCACCACAGCTCACGAAAGCGCACGCCAGCTGCTGGCCAGCCCTACTGCAGCCTATACCATCACTGGTGACTCCCAGCAGCCCAGCTCCAGGTCGAGCTGTTGTTCACCATCTTAGCTGTGGGGGGCGCAGCATCACTGGCCCACATATGGGATCTGAACCGGAGCCCCACTGCTCAGAGCTGGTGTCTCAAGCCAACTCCTAACCAACACGCCACTCGGCCGGCCCAAGAGTTTGGGCTTTTGAGCATTAGCTTCCTGTTCCCCTGGATGGCACCATTTACCAATAAAATAGCCAATATTTCTCCACTGTAATTCTCAGTGTTTAGTGTTTAACAAACTCTTTCTGTTCAATAACAATATAACGCAGGAAGCAAAGACTTAGCAAAAAAAACAGTACAACCAGTCAGTTTCCTAAAAACAACCTGATAATTGCATACAAAAAAGAGAGAATATTGTGAAAAATAGATAATCAAATAATAAGAGCTTTTGAAATTGAAAATGATAGGATATACAAATGATAAATGACAGCCTACATAAATAGATGAAATAGTTGTAAGGTAAAGTTAAAAAGCTTTATAAGAGGGCCAGCCGAGTGGCGTGTGTTAGGAGCTGGCTTGGGATGCCAACTCTGAGCAGTGGGACCCCAGTTCAGATCCCACATATGAGGACCAGTGACACTGCCCTCTACAGCTAAGATGGTGAACAACAGCTCCACCTGGAGCTGGGCTGCTGTAAGTCCCCTGGATGGCACAGCTGCAACCCCTGCTGCAGTGGGCTGCCATAGGCTACAGTGGGTGGCTGGTAGCCAGTGTGAGCAGGCGGCAGCCAGTGTGAGTTGCCAATAGCTGCGGTGAGCAGCCATCCAGTGGCCGGCGACTGATCTGCCTCACCCAGGAAGAGTGCAATGATGATACCAACATGGGCCAGTGAAGCAACATCCTCCGCAACTAGACTGAAGAACAAAAGGACAGCAACTTGTGTGTACCCCTTCCCCGATTCCCCAACGCTGTTCCCCTCCCTCAATTCCCCAATAAAATCTTAAAAAAAAAAATGTTTTATAAGAAGTAGAATAAAACGATAAAAGGGACTGAAAATATAGGGACAAAATAAAAGATTCCACATATGAAGCAGGAGGCCCAATATCCAACTAACAAGAATTCCAGAAAAAAGGAAGAAATTCATATGAATGAGTCCATGAGTGTAGGCTGAAGGACCCACTGTGGGCCTCGCACAATGAGTGGCAAAAGGCGCTCACTAAGACTTCTCCTAGTGAAAATCCAAACCCTAGAGATAAAGAGAAAACCCTAAAAGCATCAGAGAGAAAGTTTCAGGCTACTTACAAAATCCCAGGATCAGACTGACAAAAGACTTCTCAAGAACACAATATTCTCAAATGTGCTTCTCAAAGTACGTGGTGAAGAACTTCACTGTTTTCAATTGATCACTGACTGCTACTTTTATAAAATACAATACAAAAGAATTACTAGGAAAAATTAAATTCAAAAAAGCCATACAAATTAAAAATCCACGCCCCTTTGTATTATCAGCTTCAATAGACATAAAATGACATAGTCAAATTAGTATAAAAGTTTGGAATGCTTACTCTCAGTTTCCTCAGATGGACAACAAATATAGTTTCCACGCTGACACTGGTCCCTGGACCACACATGGAGTAGCCATGTGATAGCAGAAATGCCTTCAAATTCTAGTTCTCAGTTTAGAATTCTATAACCACACTATCACTCGTGATGAGCGCAGAAGAATGGAATATTGAGACTTGCAAAACATGGAGACAACTGATCTCCATGAATCCTTTCCTAGGAAGCTACTAGGAGGTGTTCAAGCAAAATGAAAGGGTAGATGGAGAAAATGTAGGACAAGTCCAGTAACAATGGGGTCCTCCAGCCTCTCCATTCCAACTTGGACCCCTGGTGTGAGATTTGCACCCCTGCACAGCCACTCTGTTCCCTCCCTTTCAACAAGCCACTCCTGCAGCCCTCCAAGTCTACAGGTGTGAATGTGCGATGGGGCTGTATATGTGCATGCATCAGAGAGAAACCACGACAGCCAGGGAAGGAACGTGCCAGAAAAAGGAGGTCCTTCACTTCACCTGCGACTTTGCTGGGCTTTCCTATCTGCGTGAGTCTACCCAGTGAAGGCAACCGGCCCCACCCTCTGGCTCAAATTCAGGCTTTTGTTCCTCTTTGAGACTGTCAGAGGCGAAGCACAGAAAGTGACTGTGCGGTTCCCAGCTTGGTGTCTGCTTTCTCCTGATGTCTGCCGAGGCTCACTTCACTCTCTTCTTTCCACTCTGGTGGTCCTGGATAACAATATAAAATCTAAAATATTTGCATTCCGTTTGAGTTAACACCACATTTTCTGTAATTCTCCCCGCTGCTAAAATCATTTTCTTGTATGCTTTTGTGAACAAGATGGGAAGAGTGGGGTGGGGGGGACCAAATTAATTCATTGGCAACAAAAATCTAATTAATCAAAGACTGTTCTTAGTCATTCAGACTAAGCTCATGAACACAGCAGCCAAAGGGAGCAGAAATGCTTAGCTTGGTAGTCAGGAGGAAAAAAAAAAAAAGTCTGACGCTTCTTTAGGCAGCAGTTTCTATGAACGTGCGAGTGGGAGGCAGGGCAGCATAAGAATATGACCAGGGGCTTTGGGGTCCGTCGGAGCTGGGCTTGAATCCCAGCTCTGCCACTTCCTGCTGCATAACCTTGAGCAAGGTACTCTGTCCCTTTGGTCCTCAGTTTTCCCATCTGTAAAGTGAGGATAATCATACTCTCTCTTATGATGCGCAGAGAGATTGAGATGATGTCTGTAAAAACCCTTACAGCATTTGTCACCTGGAAAACACAAAATATTGGTGACGACTTATTAACATCCCCAACTACTGCTGCTGTTACATAAATTATAAGCTTTTGGGAGATGGTTTTTTCAGCTTTTTCAAAGCTGTTTTTAAATAGCTGCTTTAACTAATGTATTATATTTTCCAGGAACGCATACTAAAGTAATAGGAGATGTATGAAGACATTTAGCTGTAGGTGTGTTCATCATGCTGTTGATTCTAACAGAAAAAAGAAAACTATCTAAATGTCCTAAAACAGGCATTGGTCAAATAAATCATGGCACACCCATAAAATTAATAATTACTATTCTTGAGTGGATGTCAAAGGGTAGTTCATTGACAAGAGTATGGAGGTAGGGGGTGTAGGAAGCCAGTTAACAGTTTATAAAGTATAAACCATATTTATTTTGTTCAGAATATTGTCTACCTGTGTGTATGTGTATGTACAGAGAAAACTTTATGGAGGTAAGGTTAAGGTGGCTTTTTTTTTTGTTTTTTGGAATATGTGTTTTCTCTGGGCCATCTATATTTAAAATTTTCTTCATAATGAGCATACTTTTTGTCTTAAAACTGTGGAAATTTTATTTTACTTTCTATAAGGAGAACCACAGATTTCCTAACTCCTCTCAACCTCATAGCTCTCTGGATGTGACCCTTGAATGATTTAAAGCCAGCCCAGACGCTCTGTAAACACAGAAGATATAGTTATCCAGGCCCCAGTTGTCAGCCTGGTTCCCTGATAATTTCTGCAAAAGCCACGAGTGCTGTGCCTCCCCGGTTAATAGGCAATAACTCCTATGAAAGCAATAATTCCACGCTAATGCTAACTGGGGTCAGCAGCAATGGAGTGTGGGGATTGTTTGCTGAGCCGTATCTGCTTGCTTTTGTCTTCTTTGGGGAGGATAACCGGGGACTCTGTCTGCCTGCCCTTTACCTCCCCTTTACTCCTCCTCTGGAGAGGCTGTCAGCTCCCAGTAAGCTTTAAGGCAGGGCCAGGCTGCCAGCCTGCCAGCTCCCTTTCTCCCTAGCCCGCAGGCGCTGCCTGTTCACACAAACCGAACGCTGCTGGAGGCTCCAGCACCCTTCTCCCCTCAAATCCTCTTCAGGCAGTGCCCTATGCTCTGCTCGGGACCCAGGCATCACTTTTCCTGCCACCCCCCCACACCGCTACACATACAAAAAGAAACTATCTATTCCCTCAATCATTTATAGCCACTATTGCATGAATTATCTCCAACTTCCACTTCAGTGTGCAGATAGAAGCTTTAACTCGAAAGAGTGACCTTAGGGTTTTATGCAGCCCTGTATAGTTTGCAAAGCGCTCTCCTCTCCAGGGTCTCCTTGGTGGGGAAGAAGGTGGTGCTATCTCCCCATTTTCCAGATGAGGAAAGTGAAGTGAGGCCGAGAGGTGAAAAACAAGTCTTAACCCAAGTCTCTTTTTTTTTTTAATTTATTGATTTATTTATTTGTTTTTAATTAGTTTCAGGTATATAACACAGTGCAATAGTTATACTTTTTACTTTTTACCCCTCAAAGTGACAACCCCCCTCCCCCAATTCTCCACCCCACTCCTACATATCTATTACACTTCCTCTGACTTCCTTCCACAGTACAATCCACATCCCGTGACTATCTATATATTCAGTTACAGTTGGTATACAATATTATACAACCTCAGCAACCCAAGTCTCTTAATACTCGGTGCCAGCCCCTTACCACTGAGCTAGGTAAGCTACCAGGGCGGAGTTCAGCAACCCTCACTGGCAGCTCACTGTACCGTAAGAGAGAAGCAAGGTGTGATTTTTTTCACAGAATTTGGGATCAGTGTGGGGACTCCCGGGCTATAAATAAAACCTGAATTGCATAAAAAGAAAAGAAGGGAAGGGACAGAGGGAAAACGGGAGGGAGGGAGGGAAGGAGGAAGGGAGGGAGAGAAGGAAAAGGAAAGGCAAGCAAAAAGCAGACATATGGGCAAAAGCTCACCACTCAGGACTTACCCATAATATCCCTATATGATTGAAGCCCTAGCCCCATGACAAACCTCAAGACTACAGTTTCAGGCTCCCTGTTACCTCCATGCACAGTCCATGGAAAGCCCAAGAGGGGAAAAAACCCAAGCGCTGAGCATGGCTAAGCAAAGCACAAGGTGATGTTGTCCTCAGAGCGGAAGGTTCTGATGGAAGTTTGAAGCCGTGCCTGTGGTTCTTTCACAAGTTTTCCCTCCAGAGGCTCTTGTAAGGCATGAAGCAGGTGTCATAATGAAACATCATCCTGTTGACTCTCCAAATCGAAGAAATAAACCCTGAAGCAAAACAACCATGAAATGGAACATTTCAGCTGCAGAGGTAAAAAGAAAGCAGTAAATAGGAAAGTGGAAGAAGAATAACAAAAGCCTCGGAACAGCTTGACTTGGGTATTCTGTATTTACTCATTTAATCCAACACCATGTGTGTCTCCATGGGCTGAGTCTACATTACGAAGATTAGGATAAGATGGGCGCTGGTGGACTCACCGGTCTCATGGATGTTTCTTCAGGTTCCTTCATGCAACAGATTGTATTTTCCAAAAGTAGCCAGACGCAGTAATATTTCTGCTCATACATTTCCTTTCAAAACCTTGCTAATCCTTCATCAAAATGTGAAGCCGATCTCCCCTCCCTTAGGGGACGATGGGCCTTTATGATGGCGTTGACAATCGGACGCAGCAGAACTGACACTGCCCATCTGCCGAGGCTAGGTGACAAAAGCCTGTGTGACTTCTGCCCGGTTCTCGCCCTCTTTTCTGGACACTCACTTGTGGGCTGGGGGAGGCAGTGTCATGATGTTGTGAGGAAGCCCCAGCTGGACCATCCAGAGAGGGTTCACGGTGAGGCCCATTGTGGGCAGGACCTGGGCCCCAGCCTCGAGCCAGCCTCAGTCAGCAGACGTGTGAGTAAAGAAGCCTTCCTTCCCATGAGTGCAGCCTTCAGGGTTCGAGCCTTTTAACTGAGGCTCCACACACCATGGAGCAGAAACGATCTCTCCTTGTTGTGGCCTCTCTAAATTTATATATAAGCCCAAAATAGGGTTGTCTTATGCCACTACATTTTGGAGAAATTTATTACTCAGTGAGAGTGACTGGGACTTCTTGGGTTTTTAGAATCAACCTGACCTGTTTTTAAACCCCAGCCCTGCAATTTCCCAGCAGAAGGATGCTGGTAGAGTTACTGTGTCTGAGCCTCGCTTTTCCTATCTGTAAAATGGGGATAGCCTATCTCACATGGATGCTTTGAGGAATCAATGCTACAGTGTATATCAAGAAGCTAGCCCAGTACTGTGGCAACAGAGAGAAATAAGCACAGGGGTCATCCACACGGCTAGTCATTAGACAAGCATCTGTGAAAAAGGTGAGATAAGCACAGCCTTGAATAGCCTGGACAGAAGGAAAGGGGGTGCAGGGCTTCTAGGTGGGCTCACAGGGCAATCTCTCTGGAGGCATCCCCCCTTTGTAGGCCAGGTCTACATGGCCTGGCTCCCTGCCCCCACGGCCCTGCAGTCCCTGAGCCAGGGGCTACGCCACAGTCATATGGAGCTTCTACCTTGCCCTGGAAACAATCCTGCCCAAGCCAGGGGAAGAGCAATTCAGATACCCCAATTTATTATAGGTGCCCCATTTCCTGCCCAATTTGTCCAACCTCCTGGTAGACAGCTAGTTAAGGCAGGTGCTGAGAATTCAGAAAAATTCCTGGCAACTACCTAGGGCCTCCCTACATCTCTGACCTCCCCCACACTCACTTCTGACCTGAGCTTTGTCCCACTTTCATCCCTGCGCCTACTCTTTGCATTTATAGAAGGATCGTGGTTTCCCCAGCTTGAACTTAAACCCTCTCTGAGCACCCTGCCTTCTTCCCACCTTCAGGTTCTTTCTGCCTGACTCCAACCTCAACACCATCCTAAACACAGTAATAAAAAGTACCTACCATTTACTGACCTTCCATGCCAGGCATGTCGTCACATTATCTCATGTAAACCTCCAACAATCCTGGAGGTTGGTACCACTGGTACCAGCCATTTAAGATGAGAAAAATACATGCCACTTACAGCAATTCAATCACTAGCCCAAGGACACCAACAAGCTAGTGGTGAAAGCTTTGGGTCCCTAAAATCTGCATATTCTAAATAAGCCCTGATACTATGTTACCTTACTTGGCATGTGTGGCATGCACACATCTACCCCACAGCCTGCAGTTGCCCCAGGTCATTCTCCACTGCCCCCTCCCTCCTCCTGGCCTGGAGTCCTTCCCTGAGGTCCGGCAGGTAGCTATCTGGATGCAGACCTCTCCATGCCTGTGTGTCTCAGCTCCCTACTCAGCAGCCAGGATATCCCCATTCCCAATGGCCAGGCTACCTGGGACGATGCAGGGCTTGAAGTGGATCAGCTATAGGTAATGGGAAGAAGATGGGCTGGGACGCGGGAACTCGCAGTATCTGAAGAATGTAGAGGCAGTGCCTGGGGGAGGCCTCTCCAGGCCTGGCCTTTCCTGGGATACCACTGCATGGTTCTGGGAGTTAGTCAGACGTACCAATAAGGCTCCAGCCCAGAAACTCTCAGGACTGTGTTTCTTCGGGTGGATGAAAGCGTGCCTGACTCTCCAGACAATCCTTCTCATTTACTGCTATCAATTATCAAAGCAATTGTCAAGCTGTTTACTGGAAACTGCCCCCCTTAGGTCAACTAAGCTGTAACAAATGGGCCAACTAGAAAGTCAACATGGTAGGAGCTCAATAAATACTTGGATGGATGGATGGATGGATGGATGAATGGATGGATGGATGGATGGATGGTGGATGGAAGGAAGGAAGGAAGGATAGATGGAAGGATGGATAGATAGATGGATGGCTGGCTGGCTGGATGGATGGCTGGCTGGCTGGATGGATGGTGGATGGATGGGCACACTGAACTGTAAGTTCAATGAGGACAGGTGCCAGGTCTGTTTCACCTGTCAATGCACTCCCAATGCCCAGCACTGCCCATGTCATAAATTCATTGGAGAACAGGGATTATTACAGTCCAGGGGTGAGCTGATGAGGACCTGGGCCTCAGGGGTGGCAGAAGAAAGGGGCAGAAAAGAGGTCCTGGGAAGAAAAAAATGGCAGACTAGATGATAAATCTGGTATGGAAGGTGGATGAAAGAGAAAGAGTCCAGGACGTCCCTGAGTTTAGAGCCTGAAAGACCGGAAGGTAAAGGAGGCTTTGGCCCATCAGGTAGCGGAGGAGAAGGGACGCTGACTGGAAGAGCGCAGTCCCCGTGTGAGTGCTCGGTGGAAAGCTGTTGTAGGACAGGCAGGAAGGCATGCTGAGCTCGAGAGACTGGAAGAATCGTCAGAGGACCATGTCCAGCAGGTAGCTGGCTAAAGAGGAGACATCCTCACGGGAGTCATCTGCAGAGGTGATAATTGAAGCTAGTGGAAGAGGGAGTGGGGAAGGAGTCACTGGGGAGGGGGTGGAGTGCCAAGGAGCCGGGTTTGTTTAGCCAGGAGGTAGGGCCAACAGGAGGACTTGCCAGGTGAGTGAGAGGCCTGCCATGACGCACTTGGGGGGAGACATGTGACCCCAAGGCTGCAGAATTTCTAACTAAAACTACAGGGACACCAAGACCACAGGAGCAAGCACAGACGATGGAGAGAGACTCACAGGGTAAAGGAAGAAGAGTCTGAAAAGAAGTCAAATCATAAAAGCCAAAAGCAGTATCAAAACAGATGAAGCGAGGAGTCTGGGACAGACAGGAAGCCAGCTCCGGAAATCCGAAGGCAAACAGGGAAGGGCTGGACAATTGTCCAGGAGACAGGCGCTCAAAAGCCCAGGGCAGGCGTGTGGCCTCAAAGGGAAGAACAGGACAAGAAAGATCAACCATAGGGATGCAGATTTCAGCCCAGCAGCAAATATTCTTCACACTCAAAGATGGGAAAGAGTAACTGGGAAGATGTGAATTTCCCGTCACTGGGGGTATTTGACCCAAGGCTGGATGCCCCATGGAAGGGACGGACAGACAGAGGACACTGAAGCTTCACCTAAGGCGCTGGACCCCAGGACCTTTAGGGTCCGTCCCACCAATTCTCCCCGGCCACCCTGCCAGTCCTCACGTCACCCCTCATTAGCACTCAGCACTGCCTTCTTCATTTGTTAGTGTATTATAAGCACCTCTCCATATTACTACCATTACCAAATTGTCCCAAAACTTAGCAGCTTAAAAACATTTATTATCTCACAGTGCCTGTGGGTCAGGAATCCAGGGGCAGCGATCTGGGTCCTGTTGCTTTGAGTCTCACAAGCTGCAGTCCCTCCAGGCGCAGTTGCGAGGATCGGCTTCCAGCCTCACTCACGGGGCTGTGGGCAGGGTCCAGCTCCCCGTGGCTGGGCCTGAGGGCTCCGTGTCTCAGAAACTGTTAGTCAGAGGCCGCCTTCGGATCCTCGCCATGGACGTCTCTCCATAGCGCTTCTCCCGGGATGGTGGCGTGCCTCATCAGAGTGAGCAAGAGAGTGAGAGAGAGAGCTAGCAAGATGGAGGCCACACTGGTTTGTAACCTTATCATAAGTGACATCCCACCATTGTGGCTGTATTCTGTTTCTTGGAAGTGAGTCACTAGGTCCAGCCCACACCCGAGAGTTAGGAATTACACAAGGCTGTGACCACCAGGGGTCATGGCAGCCACATCCCCTCACCCACCCATCCAGAAGGCCAGTTACACGACAGCAGGAACCTTATCTGCCTCGTTCACCTCCCTGCCCCAGTGCCTGACACACAGCAGATGTTCAATATATATTTTTTAATGAATGAACAAGGTAAACTGTAAGCTCCATGAGCTCCCAGCACTGCAATGTATGTACAAGCTTGTTAAGCGAATGAATGATCCAAATGTCCTTTGATGAACATTTGACATAGTCCCTAAATCACCAGCTAACACAAATGTAGGAGGCTTAGTGGGTTCCACAAAAACTAAAGAACTTTCAGGCATAATTACCGATAAATCCTGCTTCCCAAACATGTGTCCATGAGACCGTTTCAAAGATGCTTGAATAACCTGGGAATTCTTCTAGAAGACATGTGGCAAGAGGGCCTGTTGCCCTAGGGAAAGGGACGGAAGGCAGACCTTTGTCCTCTTGCCAGGTTGTGGCAGGGGCTACGGAGAGTTTAATTCATATAATTGTTTTGCCTTGACTGGCTCCCCTCCCTGCTAAGGCTGATATCCTAGAGATGCCTTTCTGAGTGACAAGTATATTGTCAACACCAGGCCTGCAGATTGGCAGGCTTATTAAATCATAAAAAGGCCCCAAAGGAGCCACTTTGGGGACCTAGAGGAGGAGGCTAGTAAGAACATGTTCTCTCCATCTCCACCCCCACCCCCCCCACCATGGCTGTTAATTGCAAAGGGGAGCCGCCTCAATAAATTACATTGAAAACAGATAAACAACTCGAGCTGTGTTTATTAAAGAAATAACAAATGGCATGATGCCAGCACGGATGAGCCTCACTGTAATCAGTACATTTATTTCACACACGCCCCCCCAAAAAAAGCCTGTCTGGGCTTCTTTTAAGACTGATACACTCATTATGCTGAGTTTCAGCCTTCATAGAACTGAGGCTTTTCTATATGTTAATTTCTTTTAGTAAATAATTATTATGTTTGGCTGAGAGAATGCATGTCTGTATAATTTAATAACTGGGAGGGTTATTACATGTGATAAATAGGAATCATAACCAAATACTAAGAGTATACTAAAGAGGGTGGGTGGGGAGGTGGGAAAGATCCTGTATTCCCCCACGCCCAGGCCCTCCTCCTCTTCTTTTCAGAATTAGGGGTTCGGTACCTGGAATAGAAGAAATCACCTTTCTTGTCCATCTGAGATCCAATTCTGATACATGGCAGGCACGCTTCTCTTCGAAACTTTGAAATATGCCTCCGTGTATCTGTATGAAAGAGGTGAGAAAGGCAGAAATTGGGAGAGGAACTAGAGACATAAAGAGAGAGGCAAGAACTTAAAACACTGGTTCCTCCAGGCCAGAGGTTCCCAAATGCCCACCTGAGCCCCTTACCTGTCCCTTCAGTGTTAATCACTGAATTTCCCCCACCCCCCAGTCAGTCCTCAGCAAAAGGAGAAATATAAGAATAATGTAGTGGCTTTCCCACAGAGTCAAAATGCAGCCCAATTTTTTTTTTAATTCTGGGATTACCCTTCACCCAGTGGGAGTATTAAAAATGTCCTTTTGTGAAATAACGATCATTGGTAACATCTTTCTCCACATCCTTACTTGGAAAAATGAAAAGCTGGCAACTTTTGACCTTTCCTCTAATATTTTTTGGCATTTTTAGTTTAGAAATTTCCCAGTTTGTGAAACCTCAGTCTTAGAATTCTGCTTTAGACCAGAGCCTCAAGGGTAGAATCATTAGAGGCCAGACTTCCAAAGCTTATTTTTCTGGGCTATTTCCTTGTTTATTAAATGTTGAAACCAATTAATCTATATATGAATACAGCAATTCAAAAATATTGAGCATCTGCTAAGTGACAAGCACTGTTCTTAGTATTGATGATAAAAAGATTGATGTATTTTAGTAAATAATTGATTTAGTTGAAGGAGTGTAATCCCTATAAATGTAGAGATTTCCTGTACATAACTAAGCCAACAACTACAATTCCTGGTTCTTAGTGAGAGATCAATAAGTGTTTGTTGACTGACTGAATGAATGCACTATACATGGTTGTTAAGATAATAGATATAAAGGTACTTTACATATTTCAATATTATTGCTATTGTCATTGTTCTTACCTGGAAATGGACCCATCAGGTCCATCCAGAGCCAGCTGGGGAGACCTAAGCTACCAAAACCTACAAGGAGCCACGTGATGGGCACCCCATTATCATTCCAGACATGTCATCTACCCAGCTATCCTTCCAGTTGGCTCCTCACAGCTTGCTTCCCCCCTGGCCACTCCCAAACCCCAGGCCCACTCTCTGACCCCTGCTTTTCAATCCTGACCTTGCCTAGCTCTGACCACCCTTGCCGGCTCTGGCCTATGGGTCTACCACAGAGTGCTACCCCTACTACCTCCGCCCAGCTGGAATCTACCTCCCAGACTGAGACACCTTGGTTTGGGCAGAAGCTTCCGGGTCTGGGGCTGCCTCTTGCCAAACCACACCTCCTCTCTCCTAGGGAGCCAGTGAACCTAATAAAGTACAAGTCCCAGTGCCTTGAAGTCACCAGTGAACTAGTCCAGAAAACTGCTCCTGTGAAGGTAGCACACCCATAAGGTGGCACGCCTAGAAGCTGCAGAGAGGTAAAAGCTTCAAGATGCACTAATTCATTCAACAAATGTATTATTCAATCTGTACCTAACATACACCAGTCATTGTGCAAGGCACTGAGCAGACAACAATGAACAAACAGGCAAAACACCCTGAAGACAGAAATGCATATATGATACCAGGGAGTGATCAGTGTTATGAAGACAAAAGAAACCAGGAAAAGGGGTAAGGCGGTAGAAGGCTTCTCTGAGGGGGTGACATTTGAGATGGACTGCACAATGCCTGGGGGAAAGGCATTCCATACAGAGGGAACAGTCAGTGCAAAGACCTTGAGGCTCAAGCACGCTGGAATGTTTTAGAAATGGCACACACACACACACACACACACAAAAAAAAAAAAAAAACAGAGTAGCAAGCCCTGGACTGCAGAATGGAGGGAGAGAAGATAATGGGGAGCCAGTTCATGTGGCACCTAGGAGACAATTGTGAGGACTGGATGTATTCTGAGTTCTCAGGAAACTAATACGAAATTTTCTGGTTAATTAAAAGCAAGGGAAGGCTTGAGCTGAGGCCTGTCCTGTCCAACCACATAATCATGAAAGAAGTAGCCTTCCTGCAGAGAGCTCCTTCCAGCCTTTTCTTCATCCTGCGCCCTCCAGCCTCACCTGACAGCCTTCCTACCCAGCCCCTGCCTCTACAGACAGACACACACACACACACACACAACTTGATCACACCCCTATCTGCTCAGCTGATCAGCTGATCCATGCAATGGAGATGGTGGAGAATCACTTATTTATTCATTCAGCCAGTTAGACATCAAACATTCCTTTAGAGGCTTCCCTGGGCCAGGCTCTTTGTAAGGCCCCGGGACCCCATCAGTGAACTAGACAGGCCTGGCCCTGGTCCTGGCCTACGGGGAGCTTACTCAGGTAGCACTGGTTTTCAGCTGGGGTCAGTTTACCAGCACTCAGGGTGCCCTGGGGGACTGCGTCAGTCATAGGGATGAGGGTTGGCTAGGGCTCCTCTGGGGAAAGGTCCATGGCACCTCTCTTGAAAACTATGCTTGCCAATTTGTGGAGCGGCCCATAGGACAAATTGCCTCTCTCCACAGTCGTGGCCACCCTGCAGCCTGGCAGTAGACCGCAAGCTTATACTCGGCCACATCCCTCCTGCTCTCTGAGCCTTGTTTTATATGTACTAACTCATTTAACTGTCTAAACACCCCTGTGACAGCTGCTGTTTTTACAGACGAGGTACCTTCACAGTGAAGTGCTTGCCCACCGTCCCACAGCGGGGAATGTCCCTCAGGCGAGCTGGCTTTAGGTTCCATGCTCTTCACTATTAGAATATGCTACTTCTCTTCATTTTCTTTAAACCAATTCACTTACTTATGTCAATTTTTTAAAAACTTTATATCATGGCCATCAATTGAAAACCTATATGACTTGCCATAAACAGGACACATTAAAATGCATGACTATTAAATTTAAAACTCGTTACTTCTCTACGTAACTCCTAATATCACCTCTTAGACCACCAGGGGACGCTCAGGGACACAGGGAGGGGATGCTATAACGGCCTTTCCAGATCCATCACACTGTGGCTTTCTGTCACTTCCAACTGCAGGGTTCCCAGGGAGGAGCTGGGGGCCAACAGCCCTCCCCCTCTCTGGCCCTCCTCTCCAGCCCACGCGAGCACCACTCAGCCATGGGCACTGTGAGGGTTTCCCGGGAACTCAGCTGCCACCAGCCTGGGGCTTTGATGACTCACCTGCCTCCTCCCCTGTGGGTGCAGCACCCACTTGGGGGTGGCACCACCCCAGCCTTTGCAGTGGGTTGGACAACCCACTGGAGGGGTGTCCAACCTCCTGCCAAGTAACGGACAATTCTCCTTTGTCCCCGGGGCCCTTCAGGGAATGCCAGCACAACTGCAGGTGCAGGGGTGGGCAAGGGTGGGTGCTGGCATCGCTGCCTGGGCCCCTGACAGAGAGCCGTTCTCAGGATAATGGGCATTAGTCACACTTTTGCTGCTTCAGCACTTTGCAGAGTAGTGTTTCTCCCACTGCTCATCCCCCTGCCCCTGCACCAGGCTTTTACAAAACCAAGGGTTTTCTTACATCAACAGTGGAAGAGAGGAAAAGTGAGGAATTGATGACACAGGACAAAATGGCCCCCCACTGAACAGTTTTCTTTAACTTGGAGTACAGACTCATGTGGGGAAGATGGAATTGGGGAGCCAAATTCTGCCAATGCCAGTGAGCAGTAGGCTGGCTGCTTGAGGTGCCCAGTTGGCCATTGTTCAGAGGGCTTAGTTGAGTCACAGATATCAGAGAAATTGACTTGGAACACCCAAAAAATTAAGTTTCATCCTGCCTCTACCACGTGGGCAACTGTATGAGTAAACCTGGGCAAGTCATTTATCCTCTTTAGGCCTCCATTTCTTCATCTTTAAGATACAGATAATATCCTGGGCTTGCCCAGCTCACAGGGTCATTGTTGGGACAGAATGAGATGGTGACTCTGGATGTGTCCTGGAGGCAACAAAACTCCCTGTGGATAAGGGAGTTTGAGATGACAAGGCATTAACCACCCTCACCTGGTGACACCAAACCTAGTGTCCGGGGCAAGGAAGGCTGCTTTCAGGGTTACTCTCTGAAAATGAGGACATGGTCTCACCCACCTCTGCAGCTACAGAAGTATGTCAAATGAGACATCATCTAATCTGTAAGGTAATCCTGGGGTAGCGCTGCCCCCAAGTGTGGGTGCTGCACTCACAGGGTAGCACTCTCAGGAGGACAAGATGAAATAAAGTCTTGGTTTAAAATAGGGTTGAAGATATTTTCAAATGCCTTAATTTGTTCTGGAATGAAATACAGGGTTGATTCCCATTGTAGCTAGTTTACAAGTGAAATTTGGCTTAGGTTGGGGTGGGAGGGGAGGATAACACAATTTTATTTCAGTTGGAAATTCCAATAGATGGCGGATACTTGGGTTCAGTTTGGGTTCCAAGCAGAAGGGTTGTTTGCCCTCTTTTGGTTTTGGAGTCTGTTACACTTGGGGTTGCCTGGCCTTTTGTAACGGGGTTTGGCTGAGCAAATGACATTCATCATACTGTGCTGTTCCAGTATGTTTGCAAGTCAGAATTGATTTGATAGAAGACATTCAGATTTGGCTATAGAGGGAGCAATTACATACTGCTTCATTCATTTACTCATTCATTCAACAAACATGAAACTCCTACTGTTCCACACCCTCTCCCTAATGTTGGAAAAATGAAGATCAGACTTAGTCTCTGGTCTCAAGAAGCTCACAGTCAGGTGAGAAACAAGCCCGTAGAGAAATATAGTACAATGTCAAGATCCAGTGTCAAGACCTATACATGGAACAGGACAAGGACAAAGGGTGGAAGCAGCCGTGTGGGCCAGGAAGTCTTCATGGAAGAGGTGGCCCCGGTCTGGAACTCAAAAGACAAGTTAAAGTGCCCCAGCTACATGACACTCATCGCATTCTGATTCTTATTTACTAGAGGATGCGTTTATTGCTATGTCAGCATGTGCGCATGCGCACAGGCAGGCACATGTGCACGCCGCACGTCTTAGTCACTGCAATATCCCCCAGCACCGAGAACAACGAATGGCAGGTATCTGTTATGTGAGTGATCGGGAGGAAGGATTCCAGTCAAAGAGCACAGTGGTCATGCAGAGGCACCAAGTTAAAAAGGACAGAGAAGGCAGTTTCCATTGATGGTGGAAGAGGACTGTGGGCTGGCTCGGGAACCGGCAGCTGCTCAGACATGCCACCGGCTGGCAGGGCGTTTGCAAAGGAGGGAGTTACCCGACCAGGCACTGGTGGTGGATGTAATATAGCTGAGGCTTTCAAAGTGGCCTTATTTTTAGAAGAGTTCAAGTCACCCATCCCACCCACCCTCACACAGACTCAATTTTTGCACAGAATTTGCCCCGAAATTGGTAGGCAGAGAAAGCTGACACCAGCCATAGGGCAAGAGCATTAACCAGTCAGTGTGAAAAACAGAGCAAAAAAAATGACTGTTGATACCGCAGCTAATCCTGCCTCCCCTGACAAACCAAGGCCCTGAGAGGAGCTAAGGTGACAGCCACAGAGCTAAGGAGGCAGTTGTCATAGAGCTGCCATTTGGAGGTAATGAAATGAGCAAATAAAGTTCATTTCAGATTCTATGGGCTTAGGAGGGGGAGCAATGGGACAACCAAACAGCCATGTCTTAGAGGGAAGGCAGGAAGTCTACACCTTAACACCACGTGCTTATCACGTATTACTGAGCCAGAAAGACAATCAGGGCATTCGGCCTCCAAGTGTCCAACAGCTAAGTGATGTATGACCTTGCCCAAGGGTTCGGCTTATGTCATGAGAACGTGTTAGCCATTGCCAGCTTGATTTGCACAGCATGAGAAGGGGAGGTAAAGAAGGGAACTTAATTCTCTGAGGAAAGAGGCTAGTGAAGGCAGCGCGTTCAGCAGTCGGGTCGCCCAGGTGGCTGCAAATAAAAACTGGGACTCACCTAACTGTTCAGAGCAACTGCTGAGGAAGACTCATTTACTGAGGTTTTCAGGAAAGACACCAGAAAGGAGCAAAGAGGAAGAAGGGGAAAGCAAGCATCTATTCTGTTCACAAAGGCAGGCAAAAGATCTTCCAGCCAGAAAACAAGCCAGTGCAGAGACAGATAGCAGCTAAATGTTACTTATTCTGGGGAAACTAAGAGAGAGGTGACATTTTGAAGAGGTAAAGCATAAAGGGACAGCATCAAGATGAATTTGTAAATTTAACCAGCCATGAAGATGTGCCTACTAAGTAAATTCGGTCCCCTAACCCACACCTCTTCCTTTTAAATGGTCATTGACCTCTAGCTGGCAGGGGCTGGGCAGCCCTCCAAACCAAACCAAACCTTACACCTGAGAAAATGGTGATGTGGTAGAAAGAGCACTGGGCAGGAGTCAAAAGTTCCTCCTCTCACTAGCTACTAGTCACCTCAGCCTCTAAGCTGCAGTGTCCTCATCAGTAAAACAGGAACATTAAAACTGATGTCACATGACTGCTGCAACGATTAAATAAGAGATGTGAAAATGCATCGGAAAAGTTACGCATTTGTCTATATTTTCGACACGTAAGGGCACTGAGGTTCCGAGAAGTGAAGTGGTTTAAGCCCAGGAAATCAGCAAATGAAAAGCAGAGCTAGACTTCCTGCCTCATCTAGTGCTCTTCCCGCTAAACCACACCCACCAACATGTAAAGAGCTTGGATTATTTCATGGGTGCACGTTTTGGCCCCAGCAGGTTTCTCTGGGACAAGGACGATGTACTTTTCTCCATGGTTCTTCTTGCTTCATAACAGCGGCCAACACGTATGGAGCCATTGCAGTGTGTTGCGCTTTGTTCTAAGTGATTTCCCTGCACTAGCTCATTTTATCTGCACACTAAATCTATGGAGTAAAGTAGTATTATCATCATCTCCATTATTACAGATGAGGGAACTGAGGCACAGTTTAAGAAATGGACCCAAGATCACCCAGCCAGGGGGTTGGTGATATTCCTTTACCACCAGAGATAGTCTGACTGGCCAGCTCTGCTCTAACCACTCTGAGCAGAAGCACTGGTGTCACACAGAGCTGGCTGTGTCCGCCCAGGGAAGCCTGGTGCAGTGGTTGTACATGCCAGGGACTCAGCTGTGGTTTCCCTGCCCTGAAGAGCATCCCGTGATTTTGCCACATGCCGCCCTGGCTTCCTGCAATCAGGAGAACCTGGAAGCACTTCCATCCTTTCTTTCTCACAAAAACAACTCAAGGAAATGTGTCCTGAAATGTGATGGAAGGTCACAAAGGGACACTGACAAACTAAGAGACACCTTCAACCTCACCAAGAGTCCAAAAACACAGATTAGAATTAGATACTCTTTGCACCAATCAAACTAGAAAAGACTTTTTCAAAGGAGGATATCTAATGCTGGCATATGTGGAGTGAAACAAACATTCGTATACGCTACCTGTAACAGTAGGTAGGCATTGATTGTACTCTGGAAAAGTTTGGCCATATACAGTCAATTCTTGTTATTCCTTGTAGTAACCATTTTATAAAATCACCACAAACACTGAATTAGCAAATGCTGAACCACTGCTCCAAGGGGAAAATGCAGGGTTAGGTTCCTGTGAGCCTCTGGTCCCAAAATTTTTGTCAACCAATCAATACACCTCATGTTTTACATGTGTTTCTGTTTAAAAACACCTTATTTGATATGCTGTATATTGTTGATTCATTAATATTGAACTCAAGGTCAAAAGCACCATAACTCAGGCCTGAATGAAACTTATCAAACTCACGTACTTTCTCTGTAAGGCACATCGCAGCCATCTGGTGCTTAGAAACACCAGACAGCACTTTCAATACAATGCTTGGGGGGCATTTTAAATAGCAAAATCACACACACACAAAAAGCACAAAAATGCAAAAAAAAAAAAAAAAAAAAAGTCCTAAGTAGACCTGAAAGGACACTTATTTACAGTATAACTGAAATAAGAAAGCAGAGCATCTCCTTGTCCCACCTCAGCTGGACACATACATGATGATGACATCAAAGTTTTCCAGTCTGCACATGTCAGTGAATGACCGTGAAAGCCCAGTGACTTGGCGGTTACAAATATATTTTGGCAAGTAGGTGAATTTGTAAATACAGAATCCGCACAACAAAGAGGATCAACTGTATCTATTAAGAATCTACAATGCGGCGGCTTTCTGATTGCGTCCTTCTCTTCTTGTCTTCCTGACCTAGCTCGCGTCTCCTACAAACCAACCATGGCCGGGCCCCTGCACACCCCGCTATTCCGTCTGGCTGCACTGACCCTGGCCCTAGCCCTGGCCTTGAGCCCCTCCGTCGGCGCGAGCCCCAGTATACCTCGCCTGCTGGGCGGCCTGATGGATGCGGACGTTAAGGAGGAGGGTGTGCAGCAGGTGCTGAACTTCGCCCTGAGTGAGTACAAGGCAAGCAGCGACGCCTTCCACAGCCGCGCCATGCGTGTGGTGCGTGCCCAAAAGCAGGTCGTGGCTGGGATGAAATACATCTTGGACGTAGAGATCTGCCGAATCACGTGTACCAAGTCCCATCCCAATTTTGCCAGCTGTCCCTCCCATGACCAGCCACACCTGATGAAGAAAGCCCTCTGCTCTTTCCAGATATACAGTGTTCCCTGGATAAGCAAGATCTCTATGACGAAGCCCAGCTGCCAGGACGCATAGAAGACATAGGACAAGCTGTGCCACGCTGACTGCCCCTTATTTGCACCCGTCTCCCTGAATCCTCCCTTCCAGTAGAGTTCCTAAGCCTTAGATGGGTGACCCCACCTTGGTGGAGTCCCTCAGTGTGCTGGCCCCAGGAGACAAATAGAGAAGGCTTCCTGAGCATTGTTTGCACAGCTAAGTGGCTCTAACTTCTTTCTTTCTTTAAAATGCTTTCTAGATGCACCTGTCCCTGGTGCACACATTCTGCTCCTATTCTAAGCAATAAAAAGCAACATAGCTGCAAAAAAAAAAAAAAAAGAATCTACAATGCTCGGACAGCCGGTTAGCTCAGGTGGTTAGAGCGCAGGCTCATAACACCAAGGTTGCTGGTTCGATTCCCACATGGGCCAAGGAGCTGCACCCTCCACAACTAGACTGAAGACAACTATTTGACTTGGAGCTGATGGGTCCTGGAAAAAAACACTGTTCTCCAATAAAATTTCTAAAAATAAAAGAATCTACAATGCTCACACACAGTGAGGGGACATGAGACACAAATCTAGACATGACTTCACAAGCGCCCTTTGAACTGGTCCTATGTCAGGTGAAAAAGATTCATCTGAGTCTCAGAGTGGGGTCTTCGCTGGTAAGAACCACTGTGTGTCTCAGGCTGAGAACACCAGCAAGAGTTAGAGCTCCCCGCCCATTTGGACTGGGGATGGGGAGCATCACAAAGCCGGCACCGGTTTCCCTCCCCTCACCGACTCAAGGCTCTATCCTCAGGGAGAAAGTTCCCACAGGGACCAAGCCCTTCTTAAGTCTGTGCAGAAGCCACAGTTCCGGGGATGGCTGGGAAGTCACAGCCCCTTCTCCCACTCTGACTTACCTCCTGACCCTCTCACTTATCTCTGACTTGTTTCTGTCACACTTTGAATTGTTATCTGCAATTCAAATTTAATTGGATGGTCTGGTTTTCCTTTTTTCCTCTCAATCTGGTAACTCTACACATTTTACAGATGAGAAAACTGAGGCTCAGTGAGAACAAGTGACTTAACTGACTTGCCAGAACTAGCCTTATGCAATGTCCAACAATTAGCTAATTCCTCCTGTGCTTCTGTGCCCAAGCCAAGGTCTGCAGAGCTGTCTGAATCCACGTACTCTGAGGACTATCTTGCAGTCAAAATGTCTCCTTGGCCTTTAGCAAGGAAGAGGTTTCCATGTCTATATTTAATCATTTTTAGTAAATATTTTCCTGATTATAAAAATACATACCTGCAATATATTCATACAATGGAATACTATACACCAATGAAAAAGGCAGACTTCTGTTGCACACAACAGCAGAACAGACTGGTGAGTTTTTATATATTTATATAGTTCAACTTAAAAAAATAATATTGAGGCTTCAGGGGCAAGATGGCAGCTGTGAGGAGGGTTCCATGAAATCTCCCGGGAAATGTCCACAATTTGAACTTCTAATACGCTTCAAAGAGACATCTGCTCATCACACAGAGCAACTAAGAGTTCCACACAAGGATTGCTGGAGAGTGGTCAGGCCGGGCGAGTAGGGGAAGAAGGCGGCGAGACGCGTGAGGTGCAGTCCACACCCGCGGCTGCGGAGGCACGCTGTCAACCGAAAGGGTGCCCAGAGACACTCATTGAACCTTTGGGGGTGCAGCCTGCCTTGGGACAGGCAAAAGCAAAAAGGCAGTGACTTTGTAAAAACCACCAATCACACGTCACAACCACACTCAAGTACAGCAAACCTGCAGTGCCAGGATCACGCTAGGCATCAGGTGGCCTACTGTTCCCACAAGACGCACAGGAATTTTTGTACAGCAGACAAACTGAAGAGAGCTTGGTGGACTTTAGCCAAGACCGGCACAGGTATTTTTGGTTTGTTTGGTTTTATTCTGTTTTGTTTTCCCTTTATTGGCTGCTTATCTTGGTTGTTTTTGGATTTTATTTCTATTTCATTCTTATCATTTTGTAGTTTTTAATATAGGCATATATATAGGTGTATATAGGTGAATATATGTTCATATATATGGGTGTGTAGACAAATACATATATATATTTTTTTCTTTTTCTTTCTTTTCTTTTTCTTTTTTCCCCACCCTCACTTTCTCTCTTATTTTATTCATTCTTCTCACTGCTATACTTTTCCTCTTTTCCTTTTTTCTGCAAATTTTATTTTTTTAATTTTTATTCTTACTTTTTTTATTATTATTATTATTTTAGTTTATTTTTATTTTTTATTTTTTAGGTATAGCTAATCGGTTTCTCATGTTTATTCTATTTTTTATTTTAGGATATTATATTTTATTTTGTTTCCTCTTCTGTTATTATTGTGTGTGTGGTGTTTGTTTTGTTTCTGTTTGTTTTCTTCATTAGTATGATTGATATTTCTGTACAAGTTGACTGTAGTTTGATGGTTGGTTTTTTTTACTTGTGCGAGCATTTGGTTTCCTTTGGTGGCTGAGGAGGTTGTTCTTGTTGATCGGTTATGCTCTAAAATCACTCTGCAGCAGTGGATCCAAACAAACAGACACAAGAATCATCATACCTGGACGCCAACTTTAGATAAAACCAGAGCATTTCTGGGTTTGACATACAAGAGTCACACCCAAAAGGAAGTTGCTACAGGTACTAGGGCCCATAGGGTCCAAGTTTCATCAGAGGGGTCAATCCTCTCACAGCAGCTCATATACTACAGACGCTGCTGATCCTCACAGCTAATCAATCTGGGAGTCAATCCCACCTACTGACAAACCAAAAGTAATCAAAACTAAAACTTCAACAAGTGAGGATGCACAACACAAGGAACACCTCAGATACAAGCACAGGAGAATAGGGAGACTGAGTAATTCAAATATAAAGGACACACACCATATAAGTTTACCCAGAAAAGACTGAGAAACCTGGGGGATCTATCTGTTATATTGAAGCAAACACAAAGAGTAAGCCAGAATGGGGAGACAAAGAAACACAACACAAATAAAAGAACAGAAGAAACTTCCTGAATCAGTGGAAATAGAGGAAATAGAGGTAACCAACCTATCGGAGACAGAGTTCAGAACATTGATTATTAGAATGTTCAAGGAAATTAATGAAAATATAAAGAAGGATAGAGAAATCATGAAAAGCAACCAGCTAGAACTTAAGAACACAATTACTGAATTAAATAACAAACTTGATGGAATCACTAGCAGATTGGATGAAGCAGAAAATCGAATCAGTGACTTAGAAGACAAAATAGCAGAGATCACCCGTGCAGAACAACAAAAAGAAAAAAGAAAGAAAAACATGGAAAATAGTTTAAGAGAGCTGGGGGACAACATCAAACGCAATAACCCACAAGTCATTGGAGTATCAGAAGGAGAAGAGAGGGAGCAAGGGATTGAGAATATATTTGAAGTAATAATGTCTGAAAACTCCCCTAACCTGGCAAAGGACATTGAAATACAAGCTCAGGAAGTGCAGAGAGTTCCAACCAGGATGATTCCAAACAGGCCCACTCCAAGACACATTATAGTGAAAATGGCAAGGGTTAAGGACAAAGACAGAATCCTTAAAGCAGCAAGGGAAAGGCAGCAAGTTACTTACAAGGGTACCCCCATAAGATTATCAGCTGACTTTTCTACAGAAACTTTGCAGGCCAGAAGGGAGTGGCAGGAGGTTTTCAAAGTGATGAAAAATAAAGGCCTACAACCGAGATTGCTGTATCCAGCAAGGTTATCATTTAAAATCGAAGGTGAGATAAGGAGCTTTGCAGAAAAGAATAAGTTAAGGGAATTCATTACCACCAAGCCAGCTTTGCAGGAAATGCTAAAAGGCCATCTTTAAGTAGAAGAGAAACACAACCTAAGAAAGACTACAAACACAAATAACAAAATGGCAATAAATACACACCTATCAATAATCACATTAAATGTAAATGGATTAAATGCTCCAATAAAAAGACATAGGGTGGCTGAATGGATAAGAAAGCAAGACCCCAGCATATGCTGTATACAAGAGACTCAACTCAGATCCAAAGACTCATACAGGCTGAAAGTAAAGGGATGGAGTAAAATATTTCATGCAAATGGTACTGAGGAAAAAGCTGGAGTAGCGATACTTATATCAGATAAAATGGACTTTAAATTGAAGAATATAACAAAGGACAAAGAAGGACACTTCATAGTAATGAAGGGATCGATCCAACAAGAGGACATAACTCTAGTAAACATCTATGCACCTAACATAGGAGCCCCTAAATATATAAAACAGATATTGTCAGACATAAAGACAGAGATCAACAGTAACACTATCATAGTAGGGAACTTCAACACCCCGCTGTCACTAATGGACAGATCCTCCAGACAGAAAATCAATGTGGAAACAGCGACCTTAAATGACACATTAGACCAGCTGGATTTAACAGACATTTTCAGAGCATTTCATCCCAAAGCTACAGAATATATGTTCTTTTCAAGTGCACATGGAATATTTTCTAAGATAGACCACATGTTAGGCCACAAAACAAGTCTCAATAAATTTAAGAAGATTGAAATCATTTCAACTGTATTCTCTGACCACAATGCTATGAAACTAGAAATCAATTATACAAAGAAATCTGGGAAGCTGACAAATAAATGGAGTCTAAACAATATGCTATTAAATAGTGAGTGGGTCACAAATGAGATCAAGGAGGAAATCAAAAGATACCTCAAGACAAACGAAAATGAAAACCCCACGACCCAAAGTCTCTGGGATGCTGCGAAAGCAGTCCTAAGAGGGAAGTTTATAGCAGTGCAAGCCTACCTAAAGAAGGAAGAAAAATCTCAAATCAACAAGTTATCCTTACACCTAAGGGAACTGGAAAAAGAACAGCAAAAGAGGCCCAAGGGGAGTACAAGAAAGGAGATAATAAAGACCAGAGCAGAAATAAACAATATAGAGAACAGAAAAACAATTCAAAAGATCAATGAAACCAAGAGCTGGTTTCTTGAGAAGATAAATAAAATTGACAAACCTCTAGCCAGGCTCATCAAAAAAAAAAAGAGAGAGGTCTCAAATTAGCAAAATCAGGAATGAAAGAGGGGAAATGACTACAGACATCACAGAAATACAAAAAATTCTAAGAAATTACTATGAGCAACTATATGCCAACAAATTTGACAATCTGGAAGAAATGGATAATTTTCTAGAAGCATACAACCTTCCAAAGCTAACGCAAGAAGAAACAGAAAATCTAAATACCCTGATTACTACCAAGGAAATTGAATCAGTAATTGACAAGCTCCCAAAAAACAAAAGCCCTGGACCAGACGGCTTCACAAGTGAATTTTATCAAACATTCAAAAAAGAACTATCACCTATTCTTCTCAAACTATTCCAAAAAATCCAGAAGGAGGGAAGGCTCCCAAACTCTTCTCATGAAGCCACTATCACCCTGAGTCCAAAACCAGATAAAGACAGCACAAAAAAGGAAAACTACAGGCCAATCTCCCTGATGAATATAGATGCAAAAATTCTCAATAAAGTATTAGCAAACAGAATTCAGCAATATATTAAGAAGATGATACATCATGATCAAGTGGGATTCATCCCTAGTGAGCAAGGCTGGTTCAACATCCGTAAATCAATTAATGTGATACACCACATCAACAAAATGAAGGATAAAGATCACATGGTCATTTCAATAGATGCAGAAAAAGCATTTGACAAAATCCAACAGCCATTTATGTTAAAAACCCTTAGCAAAGTGGGAATACAGGGATCATAGCTCAACATAATAAAAGCTATATATGATAAACCTACAGCTAACATCATACTCAATGGGGAAAAGCTAAAACCATTCCCCTTAAGATCAGGAACAACACAAGGCTGTCCACTTTCTCCTCTTTTATTCAACATAGTGCTGGAAGTTCTAGCCACAGCAATCAGACAACAAAAAGAAATAAAAGGCATCCAAATTGGCAAGGAAGAAGTAAAATTGTCATTATATGCAGATGACATGATACTGTATATAGAGAACCCCAAAGACTCCATCAAAAAACTATTGGAACTGATAGACGAATTCAGTAAAGTAGCAGGATATAAAATCAATGTTCAGAAATCAGTGGCATTTGCATATACCAATAATAAACTAACGGAAAGAGAAATTAAGAAAACTGTCCCATTTTACAATTGCATCAAGAACTATAAAATACCTAGGAATAAATTTAACCAAAGAAATGAAAGATCTGTACTCAGAAAATTATAAGACACTGAAGAAAGAAATCATAGAAGATACAAATAAATGGAAACACCTACCATGCTCATGGATAGGAAGAATTAATATAGTTAAAATGTCCTTACTGCCTAAAGCAACATATAGATTCAATGCAATTCCTATCAAACTACCAAGGGCATTTTTCACAGAAATAGAAAATATAATCCTAAAATTTATATGGACTCATAAAAGACCCAGAATAGCCTCGGCAATTCTGAGAAATAAGAACAAAGTCGGGGGGATCACGCTACCAGACATCAAAACCTACTACAAGGCTACAGTAATCAAGACAGTTTGGTATTGGCATAAAAACAGGCACATGATCAGTGGAACAGAACAGAGAGCCCAGAAATAAATCCAGGCATTTACGGACAGTTAATCTATGACAAGGGAGGCAAGAATTTACACTGGAGTAAAGATAGTCTATTCAATAAATGGTGCTGGGAAAATTAGACTGACACATGCAAAAAAATGAAACTGGACCACTTCCTTACGCCTTATACAAGAACAAATTCAAAATGGATTAAAGACTTAAATGTAAGACCTGAAACCATAAAAATCCTAAAAGAAAATATAGGGAGTACATTTGCAGACATTACCCGGAGCAATATTTTTACTGATACATGCCTACAGGCAAGGGAAGTAAAAGAAAAAATGAACATATGGGATTATATCAGACTTAAAAGTTTTTTCACAACAAAGGAAACCATTAATAAAACAAAAAGGAAGCCTACTGAATGGAAGAATATATTTGCCAACGATATATCTGATAAGGGGTTAATATCCAAAATTTATAAAACACTCATGAAACTCAACACCAAAAAAACAAACAACCCAATTAAAAAATGGGCAAAAGATATGAAGAGACATTTCTCTAAAGAGGACATACAGATGGCCAACAGGCATATGAAAAAAAGTTCAACCTCACTGGTCATTAGGGAAATGCAAATAAAAACCACCATGAGATACCACCTCACTCCAGTCAGAATGGCTATCATCAACAAATCAACAAACAACAAGTGCTGGCGGGGCTGTGGGGAAAAGGGGACCCTGCTGCACTGTTGGCAGGATTGCAGATTGGTGCAGCCACTATGGAAGTCTGTATGGAGGTATCTCAAAGAACTGGAAATAGAGCTACTGTTTGACCCAGCAATTCCACTCCTAGGTATTTATCCTGAAAAAACCAAGACACTTATTCAACAAAAGTTATGCACCCTTATGTTCATAGCAGCACAATTTACAATAGCTAAGACTTAGAAACAACCAAAATGCCCATCAGTAGATGACTGGATTAAGAAACTGTGGTATATTTATACATTGGAGTATTACTCCGCTATAAAGAAGAATGAAATCGTACAATTTGCTATGATATGGATGGACCTAGAGACTATTATGTTAAGTGAAATAAGTCAGTCAGAGAAAGACAAATACCATATGATCTCACTCATATGTGGAATCTGAAAAACAGTATGAATGAGCAAAGTAAACAGAAACTGTCTCATAGATATAGAGGAAAAATCAGAGTTGCTAATTGGGAGGGGGATGGGGATGAGGGAGAAGGGGAAGGGATTAGACAGCAAAAATAGGCAACTACAATATTGCCACTGGGATATGAAAAACAGTTTGGGGAATATAATTAATAATGTTGTAAATATTTTGTGGGGTGTCAGATGGTCATAGGTCTTGTTAGGGAGACCATTTCATGGATGGAGTAGAGGTTTGATCACTGCACTGTATAACTAAAGTGGAGGTGGTATACCTACTGTAATTGAATATATATAGATAGTCACGGGATGTGGATTATACTGTGGAAGAGAGTCAGAGGAAGAGTAATAGATATATATGATATGGGGGGGGAGTGGGGTGGCGAATTGGGGGTGGGGTGTTGTCACTTTGAGGGGTAAAATGTATAACTATTGCACTGTGTTGTACACCTGTAACTAATTAAAAATAAATAAATAAATAAAATAATAATATTGAACAAGAGTCCAAATACAAAAGCAGTTATCCTGTATGATTCCATATATATATATGAAAGTTAAAAATGGGCAAAAGTAAGCTCTGGTGATAGAATAATGGTCCCTGGGGCGCAGCGGTGGGGGGCAGGAGGTTTACTGGGAAGGGAACCAAGGGAACTTCTTGGGTTTTGATAGTGTACATCTATATCTGGAGGAAGGTTAAACATGTGTATAAACATATAAACCCAAGCTGTTTACTTGAGATTTGCATAGTTTTCCATTTGTAAGTTACACTTCAATGGAAAACTAAAAACAAACAAGAAAATTAATACACGCTCATTGTAAAAACTGAATAAAGTGCAGATAAGCATAAAGAACAAAACAAAAACCATCTGTATTCCCACCACTGGAGGCTATCACAACTAACATCTTGAAGGGTGTCCTTCCAGATCTTTTCCCAATAGCATTAACTCTTCAGGAGCATTTCCTAAGAAAGGGACCTGGGACTTGGAGTCAGTCAGCTGAGAGGCTGATTTCTTTAGGAGTCTGGATTTCCTGGACATGTCTTTTACTTACCCAGAAATCCCTGACACAACTAGATTTAATTTGGCCATTTTTAGAAGAGCATGGAACAATTAAGGGTAAACAAATAGAATTAAAATCAAATTGAATACAGCCTTTCAATGATATGACTTAGAATTTGATTTTAAATACAGTAATAAATATTGTATAAAATGAAAGCGTGGCGTGGAAGATTGGTTGAAAAGGGCTCTTGAGCCTCCTGGGACCCAGAGTGCCACCTACTGGTTCTGATCTGCAATGACATCCTGCCACTCCATCTAAAAGCATAGTCTTCCTACTTGTAAGTCCCAAATGTGATACCTCCTTTTACTATATGAGTTTATATATGTCCCAATATCTTGCCAGACATTTTTGCTTCCCCAGTGCATTACACAGATCCTAGCACGTCGTAGTTTAATAAAAAGTTGTTGAATTAATAAAAGGATAGATGGATGGACGGACAGACGGACTGACAACAGGATGGAAGGGCATTCTTTTTTTTTTTTTTTTTTGAGGGCAGTGTCACTGGCCCTCATATGTGGGACCCAAAATGGGGCCGCTGGCTTCCCAAGCCAGCGCTTAACCACCGCGCCACTCGGCCAGCCCGACAGAAGGGCATTCTTGTATGTCATTGTGAAGTGGGGGAATAACCTCTACCCTACTTATCTTTTTGTTTTTGTTTTGCTTTTAATTAAAATCATTTGATGTACATAATGAAATGGTTACTGTTCAAGCTAAATAACATATCTCCTCACATAGTTACCTTTCTGTGATGAAAATACCTAATTTCTACTCTCTTAGCACTATTTCCAGTATTCTATACAGTGTTACTAAGAATAGCCATCATGCTGTATATTAGATCTCTAGTCCTATTCATCCAACATAATTGCAACTTTGTACCCTTTGACCAATATCTCCCCACTTTCCCCACCTCCCCACCCCTGGTAACCACTGTTCTATGCTCTGCTTCTATGTATTTGACTTTTTTGATTCCATATATAAGTGAGATCATGTAGTTTGGGTTTTTCTCTTCCTTCACAGGCTTTTTTTGGAAAAATGGATTAGATAACCACTGGAGGAGACCAGATGGATGTGAGGGATTATTATAACAACCCAACGCCAGGGGGTGGAGGCATCAAAGGGTGACCAGGGTGAGCAGTGAGGTGGCAGAGACAGGGACTGTGTTAAGAACAGGAAACTCAAATAAATACGAAATGTCTGGAGCCAGACACCTAACAGGCACCTGACAGGTGTTAGCACTTTTCCCTTTCCTCTTCCTCCTTCACAACCCAGCTCTCAAATCCTTTCCACAGGCTCTGAGTTGCTGAGAATGGGGATTTGTCCTTTCTGGGGTTCACTCAGAAGTAAGGTGGTGTTTGATCATTTCCTGTTGTCAGCTCTGAAACAGGCCAGGGTCACCTGAGTTAGGAAAAGTGGCTTCTGAGACATCATTGTCAGGCTGCCTGATGGCAAGGTGCCCATCTGAGTGTGTCCACTGTTGACAGCACTTGACAAGCATCGTGCTGGCCTTGCTTTTAGATGCTGCACAGCAGGGGCTATGGTCCACATAAAGGCGGCATGATGTAGCAGAAAGAGTATGGATGAGAGGTCAGGATGCTGGGTTCTGACACTTGCCAGCTAGGTGACCTTGAACAAGGAGGCTTGCCCTTGACAGTATATAAGCCATCTTATTAGGACAGTGTAACAAGATGATGTCTGGGAAAATACTTTGTAAACTAAAGCACTCGACCCAGTTAAGGTTGGCTATTCATAGAACCCCAAATAAACATCATGCCCCAGTTGTGACCCGAGAGAACTCAGAAATTATTGGGAGTGTCACCTGCATTGACCTGGGCCCGGCTTTTACTTATGGAATCCAAGCCTGTTTTAGCAGCTATATCACAAATCTTATTTCACATTAGGCTAATAGCCCACTGAGACCTACCCCCTCCTGGCTTTTTAAACTCTGGATTGCACCCACTCTTTGGGCAATCGCTTTCTTGAAACAAAATGTAGACTTCGAGTTCCATTTGTATGAGGTAAATTCAATCTTATTGTTTTGGTCCATCTATATAGGCTATTAAAATATTTTAATAATACTTTGGCCAGTCTATATGTTCTGTCCCTGCTGACTTGATGACAGCCACACATTTCAACAGTGTGCAATCCATCCATTCATTCCTTCAATATATATTTACTGAGTGCCTACTGTTCCCTGGGCACTGTGTTAGAAGCCAGGAGATACAGACAGCATATCTGACAGGGGGTGGCAAGTGCCATTGCAGAAGTGTGCCCTGGCTGCTCTGGGCTCGGAGAGCAGGGCCTTCCTGCCGCTGTCAGCAGCAGTGGGGAGGTTTCACAGTTCCGGAGGTGGGGCAGGGGCCAGGAGCCATGCCCCTCTTCTTTCTGAGCACACCACTGGGCTGTATTTTCCAGTCCTGATGATTCTTAATGCTTCCATATTAATGATCAGGTCCTTCTTCCTGGGCAGATGAAGAGATGAAATCTATTGTGACAGGCAGATTTCCTCTGCCTTCTAAGCAAAGAAACTGTGGGTGGCAACAGCTAGCCTGCTTTTATCTTTCTAACTTCATCACTCCACCCTCATCCCCTTCCCAATGCGCACATTCATTCTGCAAATATCAGCAGAGTTCCTACTATGGGCTGGTTCTGTGTTGGGCTCCACTGCCTTCTCTTAAATCCTTTGAGTCCAAAATCCCCACAATGGGGAGCAGGTGCCTTCTTCATGTGGATCCCATTCCCTAGCCCTTACATCCCAGCCATGATCTAGCTCTGGGGCTCTGTATCCTTGCACCCCTGGTTTAGCTCTCCCAGGTACTATGTAAAGGTGCCGAGAAGGAGGGGGATTGAGGAGTCAAGGCCACCTTACCCTCTTGGTCTCTTCCTTAGCAGAGCACTGTAGTGAGAAAAACCTGGACTGCAAGACACACAGGCTCAAGTCCCAGATCTGCAACCAACCAACTTTCTGACTTTGGATATGGCCCTCTGGGCCTCATTATAAAACAAGCTGAGTAGACCTGAAGATATTTGAGTTCCCATTCAGCTCTTAATATTCTGATCCTTTCTATGCTAATCCCTAGTTCCTCAGTGAACCTTCCACTCTCTTCTCCTGTAGGTTTATGGAGGAATAAAAAATTTTATGAAGGGCCGGTCGAGTGGCGCGGTGGTTAAGCGCTGGCTTGGGAAGCCAGTGTCCCCGGTCCAGGTCTGACATATGAGGGCCAGTGACACTGCCCTCAAAAAAAGAAGAAAAAAAAAAGTGAAAAAAAAATTTTTTTATGAAGACACAGAAGGAAGGGAAGGTTTTCACTAGCCTTCCTTATAATGAAACATCTGCTGGCAGTAAGCAGCCCAAAGCTGGTACACAATTGCTAAGGGTTACAACTTAGGAATATCCTAAAATGCTTCCTTGCCCATAACCTAATTTCATTTAAGGCCAGCCTAATCCTGAGTCAACTCAAGCTCCATGCTAATTGTCAAGACTGGCTTGAGGGCCGGCCGAGTGGCGCATTGGTTAAGCGCTGGTTTTGGGATGCCAGCGGCCCCGGTTCGGATCCCACATGAGGGCCAGTGACACTGCCCTCTACAGCTAACAACAGCTCCACCTGGAGCTGGGCTGTGCGAGCCCCGGTGATGGTGTGGGCTGCAGCCCCTGCTGCAGTGGGCTGCCATAGGCTACAGTGAGTGGCCCGCAGCCAGCGTGAGTGGCTGGCAGCCAAGCGTGAGCTGCCAATAGCCGCGATGAGCGACATCCAGAGGCCAGCGACCGATCTGCCTCATCCGGGAAGAGCGCAATGACGATACCAACAGTGAAGCAACATCCTCCGCAACTAAACTGAAGAACAAGAAGACGGCAACTTGTCTGTTCCCCTTCCCCGATTCCCCAACGCTGTTCCCCTCCACCAATTCCCCAATAAAAAAAAAAAAAAAAAAAAGACTGGCTTGAATTATTTATGGAATTTCTACACTGGGATGGTTTAGGAGATATTCTTTGCAGATGTATTCATCCTTTCGTGTTTTCAGGAACTTTTAATAATGAGCCATTTGGATAGGTGAGTCCCTTCACTTCCCTGGGCCTTCATTTCTTCACCTGTAAATAAGGAAGGCAGAGCCTGCAGCTTTACGTTGCCTTTGGTTCCGTGACTGCAGGTGCCTTAGCCTGAGATTCCACAGGCAGCTCACAACCAGCAGCAAACCACGTGGGGAAAAAGAAAAAAAATGCCATCTGACGATTAAATGCAATTTAATCCTTTAAATACAAAGGATTATGCAATTAGCAAAGGACGTTGATCACACAACATGTGAGGCTAATTATAGCACATTCAAATGTTTGCTAAATTAGATAAATATGGGTTTGCCGTCACTCTGGTACACATATTGAGTTGCAAAGGTAAGGAAAAATATAAAAATTAATTATGAGATGGAAGTGATAAAGATAGGGTCTGTGCCCTAGGCCAACAAGGATTATTAACTGAGTAACCATCTCACACCTACAGTGGGGTTTACAGGCATCCCAGGCCCACAGTCTGACTCCTGTGTAATGAAGTTACCATGTTTCATAGGACTTGGGAAACATGCTTCGTTTTTACATAGTACCTGTCACCTGGGGAGACCCAGCACTTGGGGCTGGTTATATTGGCTCACCCATTTGCCCAATGCACCTTACCAAGGTGGGCAAGGCTTCATGTTCTGGCTTAGAGAAGCAATGCTGATCCTAACCATTCTTAGACTCTCGTAAACCTGCCGCCAATGATAAATCTACAAGCCCATGAGGTAGCTCTTATGTGAGTGCTCCTATTAGCCTGCAGGACTTCCGTGGAAAGGTAAAAAAAAAAGTCCTGGAGGGGTAGCCACAGTGAGAAACCTAGGTTCTGCAGGCGGGCTGCTTGGATTTGAACCCTGGATCCATCGCTACTTCTTTCACAGATTAGTTCAGCTTGATGTGCCATGGTTTCCTCATCTCTGTCATGGGGACAATAATATCACCTATCTCTCAGAGTAGTTGCAAAGATTACAGGAATCGTTGCTGGGCTGGCCGAGTGGCGCGGTGGTTAAGCGCTGGCTTAGGAAGCCAGCGGCCCCGGTTCGGGTCCCACATATGAGGGCCAGTGACACTGCCCTCAAAAAAATAAAATAAAAAAATAAAGGAATCATTGCTTACAAAAGCACAAGTTCTGTCCAGCACATAGTAAACACTCAGTGACTTATTTCTTGCTAGCTGGCTTTCCCTGTTCATTAGTTCATTCATTCAACCAAGTAAGGGCCTACTATGTGTAAGGCACGTGCATTCATATACATACGCGCGCACACACAGGTTCCATCCTCGCATTAGCATTAGGGAGGAAATACACAAATAACTGCAGTGAAACGCTGTGTGTGATATACTGTTTGAGTGTTACAAAATGCTCCAAGGGGCACCATTCCTGCAAAGCAACTAGAGAAAGCTTCGCTGAAGACAGGCCACTTCAGCTAAGCCAGGATGAGGTTTTTAACAGAGGGGAAGCTGGGTGGGAAGATGTGTAACATTCCAGGCAGAGGGTACCTTATGGGCAAGGATGCTGAACTCAGAAAATCCAAGGCAACATCAGGTTATCGCCGAAAGTGATGCGTAAGGCTGGGAAGCAGCTTTGGGGTCAATCGTGGCTGCTGGGTTGGGGGAGTAGAGGGATCAGGCCTTGAAGACTGACTTTATCCTGTGAGCCACAGAAAGTCCCTGGGACATCTTAAATGAAACAGTTTAGGACAAAACAGTGTTAAAAGAAGAGGAATCTGGCAGGGTGAACAGAAAGGATGAAAAAAGGAAAAGACTGGTGACAGTGTGAGCTGGGAGGCTACTGCAAAAGTCCCATTGTGCAGTAACAGGGTAAGAACGAAAAGAAATGCAAGGGGCATGGGAAGGACAAACGGACAGGACTCGGTGACTAAAAGGATGTGCAGAAGCTTGCTAGTCAACCAAAGATTCTGATTCCTAGTTACCAGCACATGAGTCAAACAAAGCTCTACCAATAGGAGGCAGCATAGAGTAACCATCCTGAACCAGGGCTTCAGGGTCACACAGCGAGGGGTCCCTGCTATGCTATTTGCCAGCTGTGTTACCCTCGGTCAGTTCTAACCTCCCAGAGTATTCCTCATTTGCGAAACAGGGATATAAACAGTATACTTCTAGGGATGTGGTGAACACTGAATGAGAGAACGTGATAATAACGTTAAGCACCTGCAAAATGCAAACCCTATAGAGAGCTCTCAGCAAATGCTGAAGAAAAAAAAAAGATTGTCAAGGCCCCCAAATAGGGAATACAACAATCAATCAATCAATCAATCAATAATACTCTGCACTAGAATTCTCCTGAGCATGGTTAATTCAAGTTTTGATGATTCAGAAGCTCTTTCCAGATCTTGCAGAACCACCAGTCTCACCAACAGACAGCCACGAAGCTAAAGCCCCACAGAAGCACTGGTTCACACATACCTGGGTCAGAGTAAAGCAAACAGAACTAGCTGTATCAATTCGGAGCCAGAAGGAGAGAGAGCAGTGAGGAACAATCCCAGATCCTACTGGTGGAATTGGACAATGATTTGGGGTCAATTTCTCCCATATTTTCATCAAGGACCTCACTATTTTCCTTCTCTTGCCTCTCAGGCAATGCCGGCTTCCACATACCTTTCCTGATTTCCTGTGACAACGGTTGTGGAGATGATCCCAGGGGCTGCTAACCAGTCAGCTGCTGTGTGTGAGCTTCAAAAGCCTGTTGACACAGCTGCACGCCACTGGGCTGGGGAGAGGTGGGGGGCAGGTCTGTCTGAAATGCCTGAGCCACACCTTGAGAGCAGCAGAGCCAACAGCAGGGGGACCAATAAACCATCCCAGCTTTTGGAGCACTGTTATGTAGGCAACAAAAATTCAACATGCGAAAGCAACCTGGTTCAGGCCAGCCGAGTGGCGCGGTGGTTAAGCGCTGGCTTGGGAAGCCAGCGGCCCCGGTTCGGATCCCACATATGAGGGCCAGTGTCACTGCCCTCAAAAAAAAAAAAAAAAGAGCAACCTGGTTCTATCATGTGGGCCACTGGAGTTTGGAAATCACAGAGCTGAATCTTGGCCTGATCTGTGTACTCTCGCTACAGGGCTCTGCTCACAGCTACTGTCTTATAGCAGGCAAAATTACCCTTCAGCCAAACTGCTGTTAGCTTTCAAAAATACCCAGAACCCTCTGAGACAATCCTTTATGGGTCCAGAAAGACAAAAAGGCAGCAACCATGAAGCAGGGATTGACCCGTCTGTCAAACTTCACAGCCTGTTTCCAACGGAAGCTCAGCCTCGGCATAAATTATACAATGTTGAGAGATTTGAGTAATCAAGTCTGCTCTCCTGTATCACAGGGGAGACCACTGAAGCTCAGAGGAGTTGAACGACTTGTCTAAAATCACACAGCACATGACAGCTACTACTGTAGAAATCAATAAGTTAGCAAGAGACTTGATCATATTAATAAGATGATTTCCTGGGCCGGCTGAGTGGCTTACTTGGTTAAGAGCATGAGCTCTGACCAACAGGGTCACTGGTTCGATTCCCACATGGGCCAGTCAGCTGCGCCCAAGCTGAGCTGCTGCTGAGCTGCCAACAGCCTCAGCTGGTGAGAGCACATGCTCCTAACAGCAAGGCGGCCAGTTCAACTCTGCATGGGATGGCGGCAACGCCCACCAGCAACTAAGATTGCACATGGCACCTTGAGCTGAGCAGTCCCAAGCTACCACAGACAGCCGGATGGTGACTGGATTTGTAGCTGAGCTAGCTGTGCCCTCCACAACTAAGATTGAAGGACAACAACTTGGCTGTTCCCCTTCCCCAATTCCCCAATTAAAAAAAATAATAAATCTTAAAAAATAAATAAATAAATAGGATAATTTCCTTATAATCAAATAGCAATTAATGTTTTCCAACCTGTTTTCTTTATATACGTTGCCTCGTTTGATCCCATACCATCAATGATGTCTTTATGTCACAGACATTAGCAGCCCCTTTCACAGGGGAAGAAACTGAGGCTCCGAGGGGTAAGGGGCTTCCCCTAGGTCACAGAGCTCACAGGTGCCACAGCCAGGGCACAGCCATAGTCCTTGGGTTCTGTACCAACTGGCAAGTATTAACCGAATCCAATTCTATGCCCAGGCCTGTTCTTAGAGCATTAAGATGTTTGTATGCTGAGAGCAGAGAGACAGAAGGACAAAGAGCAGGAGAGGCTATATGTACCCATAGAGCCAAGAAGCTAGACAGGAAGCCTTAAATTATGATGCACTTCCTAATTCAACTAAGAGATAAGCGTATGCTATCTTTGTTTTACTCTTCAAAGGATTTTTCTCAAGCATTTCTATAAATTAAGTCCTAAGAAAAGAAAAGGGCCTCTAGTTGTAACGCTTCCAAAGGCACTGGACCTCTTCCCCACTGCTGAGTACAGCTGCACCTGTGGCGGGGGTGGTAGGAGAAAGGGACGAAGGATGCCGAGTCCGTCGGTCAGGAGAAGCAGTTTCCTGGCCAAATAATCTGGCTACTGGGAATCTCTTTCCCCAGGGTGATTAAAACCAGGAAAAATAAAAACAAAAATGAATACTGATTTGTCTGGATTATAACATATAATAACTGAATACTTACCGTAAGTGCTAACATTGTGCTAAGCACTTGACATCCTTTATCTCATCTAATCCTCACAACAACCCTTCAAGATGGGTATCCCCATTTTAGAGAGGAGAAAAAAAGGTGAGGCTCAGAGAGGTTAAGCAATTTGCCGAACGTCACACAGCTGTAATGATGAGGCAAGCTTTGGACCAAGGTCTATTTCACTCCAAGTCCTAACTTTTATCTACATCTTATCCTCTCTCAAGGAAGATAACTGACTAGAAGGTGCCTCTCCATCTCTAGACGCTGAGACATCTATGATACGACACAGATATGACATTACCTTAACAATAATGCCAAAATAACACATCTAAAAATTTTTATTAACAAATAACTTTCCCTTTTTTAATAAAAATACCATCTCATATTATTCAAATTAACTTAGAAAAAAAGTCTAGACTTTTACTTCAAAGATTGAATTTGTAACAAAGCTTAGCACTATTTAAAAAGCACATGTAGGATGGCTGAGTGGAGCATTGGTTGAGAGCTGGTTTTGGGAAGCCAGCGGCCCCTGTTCGGATCCCACATATGAGGGCCAGTGACACTGCCCTCTACAGCTAACAACAGCTCCACCTGGAGTTGGGCTGTGCGAGCCTCGGCAACGGTGTAGGCTGCAGCCCCTGCTGCAGTGGGCTGCCATAGGCTACAGTGAGTGGCCGGCAGCCAGCGTGAGCGGCCGGCAGCCAGCGTGAGCTGCCAGTTGCCGCAGTAAGCGACCATCAAGAGGCCGGCAACCGATCTGCCTCATCCGGGAAGATACCAACATGGGCCAGTGAAGCAACATCCTCCGCAACTAGACTGAAGAACAAAAAGACAGCAACTTGTCTGTTCCCCTTCCCCGATTCCCCAGCGTTGTTCTCTTCCCCCAATTCCCCAATAAAATCTTTAAAAAAAAAAAAAAAGTACATGTAGAACTATCCATTTTGTGGGCAGACTGAAACACAGTCACTCCGACCAATTTCCATATTGAAAAACACTGTGAGCTTTCAGTGAGCTTTTGCATTTAAAGCTCAGAGGAAGCTATCTACTTCTTTTGGAAGATCTTAAGTATGTAACAATATTAAATATGTACGTCTTATTCAATCTCTGTACTGGATGGGAAAGCAGTACATTGAGCAGTTAAACTCTACCATCATATACCAGGGTGTCATGAGGCATGTTAAATCAAACAAGGTCCTGAAAACCACTTTAAGGGGAACTCACAAGTGCTGAGGTGTAAGAAGAGACCTGTTTGGGGAAGAGGTGGGTTGTTGGAGGGCCTGGTGACTGCCTATAGTCCTGTGGGGAGATGCCCCCCAGCCTGACTTGGCTGATCAGGAGCCTGTTCTGTCTTCCTGGCTCCCAAGTCCAACTGAGGTCTGACTAACCCACTTAAGCTGACTTCAGTGGTCGTTCCAGGAGAAACCAGGCTGCCTCTAGTGACTCTGAAGCAGCAGTTTGAAAGACGCAGAAAAGCAGACAACTTGTCCAAATGAAGTCCATGTCCCTGGAATAGAAAAAGAGAGAGAGAGAAGGGTGGTAAGTGAAAGGCTGGCTTTGTCGCTGTGGTCCAAGGGCAGCCACCATGTCCCATGGGTAGTGCCCAGCACAGTCCCTAGGCTCAGAGCAAGTGACCCAGACACACATAGGCTGAAAGAAGGAAAGAACAAAAGTTGGGTTGCTAGGGAAGAAAACTACCTATAGGAAACTAAAAAAGAAGTACTGTAGAGGTAGGACATAGAAAAACGAAGTTTGCAAAAGTGTCAGAGAAGTCTCACATTTATAGGAAAAAACTGAGACGACAGTAGTAATAATAATAAGCAGTTAACCCTTTGTGCCAGACACTGATCTTTTGCTTGACAGTAACTTCCGAAAGGGCAAGAACTTTGCCTCTTTCACTCACCCAGCACCTACTTCAGGGCTTGGGAGCACAGCAGGCATTCAGGATGCTGTGTTACAGTGAAGGAACAGATAAAACAGAAGTTATGGGTAGGGAAGAGGCGGTAGAAATAGAACTTAGCTAAAGCAAAAGCATTTTTAAAGGGATGGTAATTATGAGATCTTTTTTTCTAATATTACTGAGCACCAAGTAAGTGCCAGGCATTGAACTTGGCCCTGAAGATAAAGAGGTTAAATGACAAGGAATCTTCTGGGCTTGCTGAGATGGCACCCAAGATTAGGAGCTTGCACAATCAAGTAACATTTATCAAGCCCCTGCTCTGGGTCAGGTGCCCAGCTGGGCACTGGGGGAGAGAGAGAGATACAGACGTCCCTCTCCTGGCCTTCCAGGAGCTCACCCAGTGGGGGAGGAGGGTATCTGTAACAGAGATGCATATCCAGAGTAATGATCAAGGTGTTACCTGAAGGGGGTCAGCACAGTTATGCTTTACCACCAGACTTCAAGCAAAGGGCAGCAATCGCTGATAAGGAAGGTTATGGGATTCCAGCATTGACTGGGACTTTCTCACGTAATAAATTCCTTCCCCCATTCCCTGCACATATACTTTTTTAACGTGCTGGAGCCTGGGGAAAGGGGCTCTTCCAATTCCCTGGTAAGTGCTAAGTCTACATGATCCTCAGCTCTCTGACAATTTTAAAATCAGATGATACGGTAAGTATGACAGAACTCAGACTCCAATTCTACCAAAGGGTCCTCAGTATTTTGTATTCTATTATCTCCAAAGCTTTTTAAAAATTCAGATACAGTAATTATTCCATAAGTGGTAGCAACTGTTGTTGCTGCAGCTGAGTCCAGGGTTACAAATAGCCATTCAACACTCATCAGTTGAGTGGAGTTCCCAACAGGAAGTCAGTCACAGGAGAGTTAGAGGGGACATTACACACAGTCTGCCTGCAGCCATCAGCAGGCTCTGACCAAGCCTAGCTCCATAGTCAGCACAAGCCAGCTCCCAGGCCCTCCCACCTCCTGCATCCCTTCTATTCACTTTCTTAAAACCCTGCTCAGATTGGACCCAGCACGATTCATTTTGGGGCACAGTAACAAAACTAAAAGGACTGGGGAAGGCTGGGCTGAGATACAGTTGTGAGCAGCTGCGATCTAACCCAGTGCATGGGGTTTTGTGTAATTTAAAGCTCTACACAGCTGTTTTGTGGTGGCTGTGCCTACACGTGCTGCAGAAAAAGCACGGCCCTGCACTGCCCCCCTGGATCAGGAAGTAGAGCTGGTGATAGAAGCACCTGGGAGGCAGAGGGTGGCAAGAGAGCAAGAAGGAAAGGTCTAGGAAACCACTAGCTAGAGCCACTCATTCCTTAGCCTCTCAGCCACCCTTTCAGCAGGGGAAGGGTTTGGTCATTTCACACCATGTGTGTAAGGCTCTGGTGGTGATGAAAATAGACATGCTTCCAAAATCCTGAAAGTTACCATGAGTCTAGACACCTCAGTTGATGTCCATCTTCCCCTTCACCTCTGATATCTTTTTTCATTGTTTAGTGTTGAATGTGTTACATAACACCTCAGCCCTCCAAGTTGTACAAGCCATAAGGGTGGCAGCACAGTGTCAAAAAGGGGTCTAACTTCAGTGAGATACAGGTTACACAGCATGATGAACAAAAGGCCAGAAATAAATGCACAAATATTCCTTGGATTATATAACTGATAACATGTTTAATGGGAAAATAAGAAAAAAAGATTTTCAACCTGTCCCCTCATCCTTCTTTCTTGGCTGTACAGTAAACATAAATGTTTTCAATAGATGTGTATCTTTCTTTTACACTCATGCTGAATTTCAAATCGACACATTATACAATGTTGAGCAGAACTGTTTCAGCTTGCTTGTTTTTTTCATTACTTTTACCTGAAAGGGTTAAAACTTCAAAACTATATCATTTCACTCTCAATAGAGCCACCTTCCATCATAGTCAGTGAGTTGTATTATAATTTCACATGCTTCAGTAAGATCTGACAATTATTAAGACAAGAATTACGTATCCCAGTTTTTCTATATTTTGCTGTGTTGGGGGAGGGGTTAGATGGTAAAGGGCTGGTCAAAGATGTCAACAACATTGCTTCCATAGGAACTTTCAGACACAGTGCAATGGGGTGCAGGAACTGGGAGCAGGCACACGTGGATCACGATTCTGACTCTATAACTAACTTCACTATCATTGAAGTCTTTTTCTGTGCCTCAGTGTTCTTCTCTATAAAATGGGCACAACTATCCTGCAAAGTAAGTAACGACCAGCACCAGCAGAGTGGAGAAAATGGCCTTCAGTAAAAAGCCATAAGGGATAAACAGACTTAGCTTCAAATCCCAGGGCTGCCGCTCACCCTGAGACCTTGTGTTTGTTACTTTAAAATGCTCTGCTTCTCTTTCTGAATCGTAACCTATGGTTAACACCTGTGCTCAGTATTAAATGAGATGCCATCTGTGCAGTGTCACCAAAGATGGCTGCTGCTCCTTACTTTATTTGCCCTGCAAGTATCTGGCACTCAGACACCTGGGGCACGAATGGCCCTGTAGACCACAAATGTAAACGCATTAGTCACCACCTCTGAACAGACCAGCTACTTCTGAAGAGTCCCTTTGACAGGGGACTCCGGGGCTGTAAAACTTAAGGTAGGTGGGGCAGAGCTGAACAGGAGCACTCCTGGGCACCGGGAGAGAGGAGGGCACGATACAGTGCCTAAAGCAGATGCATCAACTGCCCACTTTTTGTTGATGCTCCAGAAAAAGTATAGCGGGGCTCAGTAAGAACCGCTGCTCAGTGGGTCGCTGGTGGAGCCCTGCCCAGTGACCCTCGCTTTATTTTAAACCTGAGACTATAGGCGGCCGCTCGCTTACGCCAGGAACCGGCTTTCAGGTCGAAGTGCCTCCTTGAGCAACACTTGCCTGGAGCCGGGGTGGCCAGCGCCCAGCTGGCTGGCGGCGGCGAGGGGAGGACAGAGAGACCACAGCGCTAACCGTTCGGAGTGGTCACCCTGTGTGCCCTGAGGTCGCCTTCCGAGGGGGGAAAAGCGACTGCTTGGCACCGGGAACCCCGGGCCCTACCACGGCGATCGCAGCCTCAGTCTCACAGTATCCCCGCCCTTCTATCGCGTCCGGGAATATAAAAATGTCCCAGGCAGCAAGCCAGCCCTGGGTGATTCACTGACAACGTAAGTATGAAATGGGACAGGGGGATCAGAGCCCTGGGTTTGCTGGAGTTTAAAGACGCGAGATTACAAAACAGGAGGAAGCGCTCAAACCCAACAGCCCATAGAAGGGCGCCCCGAGCTTGGCGCGGTTGGGCAATAGGTGCGGTCCCGCAAGTCCAATACAGGTCCAAGAAAAGGGGAAATGCTTCCAGGCAGGGAACCGCAGGGCAAGCCAGCGAGGGCACCAACAATCCAGCCACCGGCCCGGCAGCGCGGCGGCCCCGGGCCTCGGGGTCCCCGTCTGAAAACAAACGAGATCGCTGGCCTCCAGCGTCTCCCAATCCCACTGTTAATCCAGCATTCTGCCGTATTCCGTGCTGAAGCTTGTCCGAGGCCTGAACACAGGAAAAAGAGGGAAAGCGAGGGAAGACGACCAGGAGGAGAAAGGCAGGAGCGGGTGGAAGGCCTGGAGGGCGCAGGCGGACGGCGAGGGCGAGCTCGGCGCGTTCCCAGCCTCGTCTTTCTCCGCACACACCTGGGTGCTCAGGCCTCGGGCTACACCCAGCGCCCGCCGAGTCTGGGCCCCAGCGGGCCAATTCTCCGCACACCAGTTTCTCGAAGCCCTGGGGCAGACGGTGGACGGCACAGTAACGCACAGCCAGGCACAGAAGGGCCCCGCCTGGGGTCCGCAGGGCAGGTGAGTGGCTCTGGGACTGCACAGCGGGTCGCAGAGCGCTGCGGGCCCCGGGAGGGCAAAACTTCGTTCCCCAACTTTGAGCCAGAACGAGGGGGGTGTTCTCCAATTTAAAAAAAAAAAAAAAAGGAAAAGTTGCTGAACTTCCCCCCCAACACCGTGGTGGAGGCGGGACCGGAGGGCGGTGCCCGCACGGCGATTCGCCGCCCGCCCCCGCCTGGAGACTCGGATTGGCGCAGGCGGCCCCGGGCCGGGCCGGGCGGCGTGGGGGAGGGGAGCGGCCCGCCCCGCCCGCGGCACCAGCTCGCGCCGGGAGCGGGTTAATTTCAAATCGGGGCCTGGCTGCTCCTGGACGGTCACGCTGCCCCTGCCCGCCCTCCGGCCCGTCAGTCCCGGCCCCGGCGTTTCCCCCTGGCACCCACCTCGGCGCGGCGTAAGGACCGACGGACCGCCCGACTCGCGGGCTCGGGAGCCTGAGCGGGGCAGAGGTGCCCCGGAGTCCGCGCTCGGCCTCCGCCCGCTCCAGCCTAGAGGGGAACTGACAGGTCAGCGGGGCGCAGAGGGCAGCGGCGCCCGGCCGGCGGGCGCGGGGAAAGGACGCGGGAGAGCGGCGGCCGTTTCCCGCCTCTCGCTCCGCCGGGGGCCGTGGAGGGAGGAGCCGAGCTCCCGCGCAGAGGGGAGGGGGCACGCGAGGGGGAGGGGCGGGGGTGCCCCCGCGGTTCCGGGCGCGGGTTTGCCCGCGCTCAAGCCCCGCGCAGCTAAGGGGCGGCGCCGGCCACGGTCTGGCTTTCCGCGCCAAATTTTTAAATCGAAGGCGGAAGATCGGGAGCCGCCAGCCAATCGCAGGCCCGCGGCCTGCTCTCTGATAGGTCAGGAGTTGTTGCCCTGGAAACGCCGAGGATGCTGTCGGGGAACTGGAGGCTGAGCGGCGAGCGGACTGGGCTCGGGGAGGGGCCCATTAGCCAGCGGGAGAGGGAAGTGCGCGGGGCTGGCAGCGTGGGGCGCCTGGAGGACTGGACCCGATGGCCGTGCTGATCAAATGCTGTCTGCCGTCGTGAGGTCCAACATCGTGGCGGTGAACGGGCCACCGGAATAGCGAGCACATAGATAGCACTTGGCATCTTTAAGGAAGCCTGTATTTATAAAAAAGTCTTAATCCTAAGACGTTCTTTAAATGCCTGGAGTATGGTTGGAGCTTCAGGACTGAATTTGGAAGTTTCCTATCAAGCTGTTTCCCAAAAATTACCGCAGAGCCTATGCACGTGTGTGTCGGGGGACACATTCAGGCATCTAGGTTCAGGCTTTCATCCAGATACTTGGGGTTGTGTCCGTTCAGCCGTCCCTGAGCTCGCCAGCTCAGTCCGTGAACAGGTGGGTGCTGGTGCTTGCTGCAGGCCGTTCGGTGGGGTCTGCAGAGCGGCCTGCCTTCTCTAAAGTGAAAGAGGACTGTCACTGGGAAACTCGGTGGGTTGCCTGAAGTCTCGTGACAGCGGATCAGTTTGCTGAAGGACTTGACTGGCGTTTGATGCAGTTTTCCGCCCCGTGGGGCTCTCTCTGGTTGGGAATAAAATGTAAATGTAGTTTGTCCGTTTTCGTTAGTCTTTGTTTCAGTAGACTGTGGCATCCAGGAAGGAATTTTCGACGTGTCTCCTGCATTTATTTTTCTTTTTCTATTTCCTTTTTTTCTTTAAAGATATTGAACTTTGTAAGAGAGTTGACTGGACTCCTTGAGCCAACAGGATATTGGGAGAAACTTCAGATTTTTTTCATTTTTAAAGAAACTAAATGTATGAGAAATTTACAGGATGGAGAACGAGAAGGTACCGTTTTAACTTCAGTATTCATCCTTGCAGTTTTAAATGCATTCACATCGAGATTTAAATCCATAATTTTCAATATCCATATCTTATTAATGCTACATCTCCTTTTAGTTAGCCTCTGTCAAAACCCAGAAGAAAGGGAAATTTAATTTTTGAAGAGGGGAAGAGTTGCCCAGAGTTAAAGTAATTCTTTCTAGTTTTTAATGGTTTGCTGTAAGTCTCAAAGAGATACACAGAGAGAAAAGGTATTTTTAAGAATAGTAAAATTTGTTAATTGCATTATGACATTTTTGAGAATTTTTGTATAAAAGGAATTAAAAAATCGTGTTTGACATGATTTGAAGTTGGATTTCTTTTTAACATAATTTTCTGCCAAATCACCAGCTCTTTAACTACGGGGGCTACAAATACCCCCATTTTCTCTCAAATGTGTTTGAGAGAAAAACATTTTGTAAAATTACGAAAGAATTATCAGTGGAGGTGTCTTGATTGGTGTCCAACTACTGCCAGGTTAAAAAATATGCAGGTTTCCTAAAAGTTTTAGATATTAGTCAAATAAGTGTTTTGCTGTTGCTTTGATAGTCAGAGGCAAAGGTCAGCAGCCTTTAGAAAAATACCATGCTTGAGTCAGTACTTCTCAGGTTACCCATGCTCAGGAGGGTCCTCCCTTGGGTCCCTCACACTGATTTCCATGTAAGAGCACCATAGCTGGATCCATGAGATTTGGGTTCAAGTCCTGTGCAAGCTCTATCCACCTGGCTGTCCTTTTCTGCAGAATAAATAGGACTATAGAATTTGGTGAAAATACAAATGGAAAAGGACTTGATAAATCCTCAGGAATCACAGGCATATAAAATAGTCCCATTAATCTTTGTTTCTCTTTTTTTTGAGGGCAGTGTCACTGGCCCTCATATGTGGGACTTGAACTGGGGCCACTGGCTTCCCAAACCAGCGCTTAACCACCACACCACTTGGCCGGCCCTAATCTTTGAGGAATCAGAGAAGAATTAGTGCTTTCTCTATTCTTTCACTTATTGCCATTCCAAGCATTTTCTTTAAAGTAGATAGGAAGGATGTATGAAGTCTCCAGTGTCCAAAAGTAGAAGAAACATAGTCTCCATTAGCCTTAGGAACTGCTGTTCATTTACCATTTATGTCTCAATGGTAGTCCCCCACCACCAGGAAGCAGCTTTGTGACTTTGAATCATTAATTTTAATTCTCCATATGTAAAGCAAAGGGATAGATATTCAAAGAGCAGACTTTTCTGGGCAGAAATCCTACTCTTTGGCACTCTGGATTTTGCCCCCTACTGGATTTTGCCAACAAGATCTGACCATATGCTAACCCTCACCCTTGCCTTCTTGGCTCTGTGATTCTTCTACATCAGGGGTGTTTTATTGAGCATCTACTGCACACAGCCATTGTGCTAGATACATACACAGATGAATGGGACATGGTTTCTGCCATGAAGGCTTTATTAGAGTGTCTTGAGTAAAAGTCACCCCTAGGATTATAGGATCACTTAAAATTATCACTCCTATTAGGGGAAGTTGAGTGAAAGGTATATGGGAATGTTCTATGCTATTTTTGCAACTTTTCTCTAAATCTAAAATTATTTCAACATAAAAAGTTTAAAAATCGTAAGTTTCAAAGTTTCTTTAATCCTTGGAACAGAAGGTGAAAAAACGAAGTCCGTGCTTCACTGCAAAATTAAAAATGGGAAATTTAGCTTTCAGAATAGACAGGTGTCAAGTGATCATGAGAATAATAGTTACTAATTTAATCAACTCTGCAGCCTCATGAGGCATTCTTTTCCTTAGTAATATTCTACTTATTGTATAGTTTCTAGAGTCAAAAGCTACGTGATAAATCCTGTTTTACAGTGAATTTCATTACTTGTTTTAAACCAGGAAAATGTCTTTTTTGAGCCACATAAAAGGGGACTGATGAAAACCCCTCTGAAAGAATCCATGGCAGCAAATGTAGTATTGACGGAGCTCCAGTCTGACTTTGGCCCCTTAACCACACCAACCAAGCCTAAGGAACTCTCCCAGGGAGAACCATGGACACCAACAGCCAACCTGAAAATGCTCATCAGTGCTGTGAGCCCCGAGATCCGCTACAGAGATCAGAAAAGGGGGCTGTTTAACAACAGAAATGAATTAGCTGAACCCAAAGACTGTTTACATGTAGGTTTGCAGAGGACTGGGTGGAGACTGGGAGGTTTGGGGGAGGAGGAGGGTGACTTGCAGAAGTGCCAGCAATATAAAGCATCACCACCCTCAGACTATTAGTCTCCTTCAGCGCCCCAGAAAGGTTTGGACCCCATCAAATATTGCACTCGGAATTCTGAACTTTTATTTTCAGTTCAAGCTTCCCTTTCGGATCTGCCAAGCAGTTTATACTGGTTCCCCACCTTATTTTTTTTTTTTTCCAAAAAAAACCTTCACAGCTATTGAAGTGAAGTACATATGTCAGTGTTAGTCATGGTGCACAAATGCCCCTAATAAATCCGTCACGGTTTATTGTAGAATAACACATTATTTACCTCTTCCTTTGTAGGAACACTTATCCGGAGATGAGTATGAGAAATCCCAACCAAGTCGCAAAGAGAAAAGTTTAGGGTTGTTGTGTCATAAGTTCTTAGCACGCTATCCTAAGTATCCCAACCCTGCCGTGAATAATGACATCTGTCTTGATGAAGTGGCGGAGGAACTTAGTAAGTATGCAGCAAGCTCACTGAAATGGGTCCTAGTTACAGGGACTCCGTGGACTTACTCCTTCAAACTCACACTCATCTAGCCAGTGTTTCTAATGATACAAATAAGGCCACAGGGAATTATAAATCTCGAACGCCCTATTAGTTTAAGAAGAAAGGCATGTATTTTCCAATTTCGGTGAGTCTTCATGCGGAAGCAAAAAATCACAATGGAGACTGCTTCTGACTGCATTTCAAAAGCTCTGAAGCTTTAGAGGAAGCTACCATTATTTTATGACTTGTTTCATAACTGCTACACCTTTGAACTTCTCTCTTGGCTCTCTCCTGGCAGAGCCAGGCTACAAGATGGCACCTTCATAGTTTACATGAGGATCAGCGTCTGGGGGCGGAGCAGAGCTTTCGCACTCCCTGCCACTCAGCAGTATTCTGAGGACCCCTGCGTTGTTTGAGTGTTTGGCAAAATTACTGTGTCCCCCGCCCCATTTTACTCCTTTTTTCATAGACGAATCTAGTTATAGCCTAAAAGGGGTATGTGAGAAATTTGGGGTACCTTTGGAGTCATGAACATACCATAATCTGAACCTGTGAAGAGAGATATGCAGGATATTTTAATATATAGCTATTACCCCATGAAGAAAGTTTTGCCCTTCTAATGCATGTTTATAGAAGTTATTTCACATTTTAAGAACATGCCATTTAGATTCGTCTGTTCACATACACTTCATTGTAGCTATGTAGAATGTTCCCTATAATTCAGCAGGTATCTGTTCATCTTCTGTGCCCAGTAATGTAGCAGCTTATGAACAAAAAGGACAAAATCCCTGCTCCTGTGGAACCTACGTTCTAGTAGGGGCAATAGATAATATGCAGAGGACATAATAAGTAGGTAATTATAATGTATGCTAGAAAATAATACTGTGGGAAAAGAAATGTAGATCATGGTAAAGGGGGACCAGGAGTGCTTTGCAATTTTAAATTAAGTGAGTCAGGTCTCCTTGAGAAGGTGACATCTGAGCAAAGACTTGAAAGAATCCAGAGGGGGAGCCAAGAAGACATCTGGGAGAGGGATTCCAGCCCAAGGGCTTACAGGAAAGGGCATATCTGGCAGGTCCAGGAACAGCAAGAAATCTCAGTACCTTGTACTTATCAAATGACAGCCGTGTGTGTGTGTGTGTGTGTGTGTGTGTGTGTGTGTGTGTGTGTGTGTGTGAGAGAGAGAGAGAGAGAGAGAGAGAGAGAGAGAAACATAAACAAGTTGTGAAGTGTGGGATTTAGAGGATTAAAGACTTGGTTTTGCCATTTCCTGGCTCTGTGCCTTGGGATGAGCTAATTAGCCAGTCTGAGCCTCCATTGCCTCATCATTAAAGTGTAGATAATAACACCTACCTCACAAGTTTAGAGTAGAAATTTCCTAAAGCTGTATGGCACGTAGTAGACCCTCAATAAATGTCACCTCTCTGGCTCATATTAACTGTCTACCCTTTGAGAGCAGGCACAGGTCTTTCTCATCTTCACAGTCTTTGGTGAGCATTAATAAAGTTACCCAGAACGTAGTGACTAATAAACCATGGAAGAAAAAAATGATTCTATTTTTTGACACATAAAAATCCGATGCTAGTAATGCGTAATTGCTCGTTCTTTGTAGATGTCGAGCGTCGCCGCATTTATGACATTGTGAATGTCCTAGAGAGTTTACACATGGTGAGCCGCCTAGCCAAAAACAGGTACACTTGGCATGGGCGACATAATCTCAACAAAACCCTTGGGACCTTGAAAAGCGTCGGGGAGGAGAACAAGTACGCCGAACAGATTATGATGATCAAAAAGAAAGAATATGAACAAGAGTTCGACTTTAGTAAGAGTTACGGTACAGAGGATCATATCATCAAAGCAAACACCGGCCAAAATGGACACCCAGACATGTGTTTTGTCCAACTCCCTGGAGTGGAATTTCGGGCAGGTGAGAGATGGTATTGAAAAGCTCAGGTTTAAAGAAAAGGTTCCTGCTTTTTTGCACCAGCTCTCTTGCCCATCCTTTCTATCTCTCCCCCTCCCTGTCTCCAAGCACTCCTGGGCTGGCTATTTCTCTCTCTCCCTCTCCTTCCCTCTCCCTTTCCCACCTTGGCTAAGCCCCTTTCTCTTCTCTGAGAATCACTAATAAACCCTGCTTGCATGTTTCAAAAAATAATAAAAGGTTCCTTAGGGAACCTACTCTAAAGCTACTGTCTTTAACATTAAAATGTTGCAGTTGTTAACTCCATGACCAGGTGGTGGTATTTTTAGCCTTGTTACTTTAGAAGTCACTTGTCCCTTCATGAATTTTAATTCTCTAATCCTCATCCTTCGAAGCTTCTGTAAACAGCCGCAAAGACAAGTCTTTAAGAGTGATGAGCCAGAAATTTGTGATGCTGTTTTTGGTGTCAACACCTCAGATAGTAAGCCTAGAAATTGCTGCCAAGATATTAATTGGGGAGGACCATGTGGACGATTTGGATAAAAGCAAGTTTAAAAGTAAGTGTCATGACTGCCATGGACTTCTGGACCTATTCTTAATAAAGTCTCAGTTACAGACTGATTTCCTTTGCTATATTAACAGATCTCAAATTGGGCTTGTATCTTTACTTCTCCCCAAAAGTCACGATCAAGCTGCTTTAGCTAATGTGTAGGATTCAAAGATATGTATATAACTCCTTTCGTTTGTCTGATACTTTGGGTTGTAAACAGTTCCTGAAGAGATACCTAATATGATACTGTAACACTGTCCCTATTTTATTCCTATACAACCTATGTTGCCTGAAGTCTAAATGAGCAGTAAATTGTACTGTGACTGGCGCTCTTTCCACTCTCTCACATGTGAGAGTACAAATAACTCTTCTAAAATTGTCCCCAGAAGTGACCTGCGGCCCAGCTGGCTTGCTATTTTGAAAGAATGGTTTTAGCCAGAATATTTGCTCAACGTTGGAACCTTTTTTTTTTTTTTAGAGGGCAGCGTCACTGGCCCTCATATGTGGGATCCGAACCGGGGCCGCTGGCGTCCCAAGCCAGCTCTTAACCAACGCGCCATTCGGCCGGTTTGATAGACTGGGTTCCTGAAGCAGAGGTCCGCCGTTGCCACCGCAACAGACTTCACAGGAACCTCCATGAGTAGACAGAGGGTGTGGAAAGAAGTGCTCAGCGGATGGGGCGGGGTCTGCTGCATGCCCCTCTCCTGGGGGCATGCGCAAACCTTCGAGTATGAGTACGAGGAAGGAAGTCTAGCCTGAACACGGGGCACTTTGGGGATCCAGCTGTATGGTGAGGAAGAGCTCCCTCAAGCGGCAGCAGAGGCTGTGGGAATACCTGAGGGCTGTCACACAGACAACTTCTCATCCCTGAAAAGCTGTACTAGTCTCACAAAGTAAATTCAGACATCCCCAGATTGATAGTGTCTTTATCGAGACAAAATTAAGTAGGGAGAAAGGCAATAATACTGGCAATTGGCTTGGGAGATGTGCAATTTCAGAGAACACGTCCTGAGCCTACTGATGGGCTGCCTTGCTTTGAGAAGTCACCAGACACCCAGTTTTCAGCTCTCCATTTCCCTGGTTAGTCACAGCCATGGAAACTATTCCAGGAACTGCAGATGTGTAATTTGCTGAATCCCCAGGGAACTCAGAACCTTCTAGCATGGCTATGAAGAAGGGGCCTGATTTGTAATTTTATACTATGAAGCTAGAAGTAAAAGCAGACTTTCTAAACAAACCAAAAAAAATCTTTAAGATATGTAAGGTCTATAGAATTAATCTATACTTTGCATATTACATAAGGACAATATAACAACTTATAAATTTTGATGGGCTATGGAATTTTCCATGCTTATGATATTAAATCAATCTTATTGATATAAACTATCACAAGCAGGAAAGCAATACATTTATCATTGATGCTTTGTTTCTTTTTGTTCATAAAATTCTTCTGAATCCTCATTAGAAGATGACCAGCAATGGTGACTTTTATCAAAAACTCTGTCACAGTTTCTGATAGGGTGATCTCATTAAGTCATATTTCCCTTTTCAACTTGTGTTTTTATCATTTCAAAATTCAATACCAACAGTAACTGAGTCTTTTCAATATTTAAACCTATTTTTTTGTTTTAATTAAAACCATATCACTAGAATAATTTTAAAAGAGTCACATTTTTCTCTGACATTGATGGTTAGGATAGCTCTTTGCAGAAATCCTTGTGAAGTAAAGTCCTTTGATCTTTCATTATTCCATTAAGTAGTGTGTATGCTTTTTTTTTTCCCCCCCAGCAAAAATTAGGAGGTTGTATGATATAGCTAACGTTTTGAGTAGCCTGGATCTTATCAAGAAAGTTCATGTTACTGAGGAAAGAGGCCGAAAACCAGCTTTTAAATGGACAGGCCCAGAAATCAGTCCAAATCCCAGTGGTATGTATTTGATTTGCTTTTTTAAATTCTTTGCTTCCTTGTTTTGAATTAACGCACATTTGGAGATATTCTCCCTTCTCCTTCCTACCCACACTCCCACATAGAAAGAACATATTTAAGTGATTGAAAAGACACAGATGAGTGCCAATATGAAAAATTTGGTTACCAGCTCCATCAGCAACCACAAGGTCCAAGGGGTAGAATCTGTATGTGAAAGGATTTGAAAAGGTTGAAAGCATCACAAAACACAAGATAATATTGCTGTCATTATTATGCTTCTCAGTGACCATAGCACATTGAGAGAATGTGAAATGAAATCATTCTGGTATCGATATTCTAGCCTCCGTCCCAACTCTAGGAATCTTACATTTTGCATTCCACCAAAGATCCCCAAATAAAAATGGTGGAAAGTGGCAAGAGCATATGGGCATGGAGGCAGAGGGAGTCTTAGTTCCTGTCCTAGCTCTGCCACTTACTAGCTGTGTGACCTCAGGCAAGTTACTTTTCCAAGGCTAAGTTTCTTTACCTACAAAATGGGAAGAACTATGGTGCCCTTGTGAGATTACTGTGATTTAGGATGTAGTCTGAGAGGGAGTTCCTTCCAGGAGGGATTTGAAAAGCATGGGCTCTCAAGCCAGACTGACGACGTACATATCCCAGGTCCACATTCTACCAACCGAGTGATTTGGCTGGTTAATGTCTCTGAACTGTCTCTGAAATGGGGATACACTTCCTGAGAAGTCCCTACCTGCTAGAGCTGCTGAGAGTGTCTTAGTGTATTCAGGCTGTTCTCATGCTTCTTGGTGACGATAGCACATTGAGAATGCCATAGACTGAGTGGCTTATAAACAACAGAAATTTGTTTCTCAGTTTGGGAAGCTGGGAAGTCCAAGATCAAGGCACCTGCAGATTCAGGGTCTGGTGAGCACCTGCTTTCTAGACAGGAAGAGCATTGGGGAGCTCTGCGGGGTCTCTTAAAAGAGCACTAACCCTGTTCAACAAGCCTCTGCCCCCATGACCTAAGCACCTCCCAAAGGCCCCACCGCCTAATAACACATTGGACATTAGGTTCCAACATAGGAATTTGGGGGTTCCAACATAGGAATAAGTAATCGTTAGGATTACTTATTTTATATAAGAATAGGCATTAGCCTTGGAAACTGGTGAGATGATCTTTCCTATAATTCATATGCAATCATTACAGACACTGTCCGCTATAGTTTCATAAAAGTATGGCTTCAATCTGGGACTATCTAAAGTGGTAGAACATTTTAGAGAAAATGTGTTTATTTTAGAACATTTTGGAAAAGATGTCATGTTTTAAATCTTTTAGTGAACCCAGAAAGAAAATGAAAGTACAGCTGGCAAGATCTGGGCACTGCAAACCAGTGGCCCCTCTGGGCACCCCAGTGAATGCTGAGCTGGAGCTGACGGCACCGGCACAAATATTCAGTCCATAGCAGTGAGGGTCACCATATTCCATCAGATTAAGACTCCACTGATTATATAAGATGCACAATTTTTTATATATCAATAAAGAAAGAAACCACTGACAATAGCACTATAACATACCGCTGGTTATAAGTTACAATGGGTTTTAGGAAATGTTCAAGTGTGAAATCTTGTCTCAGAATTCATTTAATAGGGTAAACAAGGTTTTGTATATATTAAGCCCATACAACAGTATCTGGCCCATAGTCAGTGCTCTATAACTGTTGCCACTGTGATTCCTAAAATCATTTCAGAGCTACACTTTGACTTCATATCCCAAAAGAAAGACAAACCATCTGTCTTTTTGAACACACTGCCCTTTTTGAACACACTGCCCTTTTCTCTTTCAGGTCTCAGTCCCGTCAATCCTTTCTCCCCCTCAGATCTGAAAGTGAGGCAGTCTTCAAAAGAGAACTGTGCCAAAAACCTCTTTTCCACACGTGGGAAACCAAACTTTACTCGACACCCATCTCTTATCAAACTGGTAAAGAGCATAGAAAGTGATCGGAGAAAGATAAATTCTGCTCCCAGTAGCCCCATCAAGACCAACAAAGGTGTGTTTTCAGTCATATCAGGGCTCCGCTTGGAAGAACTCCTTTTTATCTTTTTTTTTTTTAAGCTTACTTGATCCCCACAGGACTTGTTAGAGAATTATTTCCATATCCATATACCTAACCCCACTTGAAGCCTAACTTAAGTATGAATTAAAGGATGAAAGTCATTTGTGGGGTTTTTCTTTGAATTGCTGTGTAATTTTGGGGTGAGGTGCATGTTCTCTGTTTCTTAGACTTCAGAGATATGTCATCTGAAGGAGCATTTATTCTTTTGATTTGACCAACCCCACCCCTTCTTTCTATTTTACCAGCAGAGAGTTCTCAGAATTCTGAACCCTTCCCAAGTAAAATGGCTCAGCTCGCAGCTATTTGCAAAATGCAGTTAGAAGAGCAATCAAGGTACGTTGACAATGCTCTTTACTAGCAGGTTGAATTACTTTTCTGTGGCATCGTTGGGATTACCTATTTTATGTAAGAACAGGCATTAGCCTTGGAAACTGGTGAGATGATCTTTCCTATAACTCATGTGCAATCATTACAGACACTGTCTGCTAGTTTCATAAAAGTATGGCTTCAATCTGGGACAATCTAAAGTAGTAGAACATTTTAGAGAAAATGTGTTTATGTTAGAACATTTTGGAAAACGTGTCATGTTTTAAATCTTTTCTTTTAGTGAACCCAGAAAGAAAACGAAAGTACAGCTGGCAAGATCTGGGCACTGCAAACCAGTGGCCCCTCTGGGCACCCCAGTGAATGCTGAGCAGGAGCTGACGGCACCATCCCTCATCCAGCCCCTCGGGGTGGTCCCCCTGATCCCCAGCCCATTGTCATCGGTGCCCATGATCCTACCTCAGCCCCCTTCGGGCCCATCCTATGCCATCTATTTGCAGCCTGCTCAAGCCCAAACCATGACACTACCCCAAGGCCTGAGCCCAACAGTCTGCCCCGCCCCCTCTTCTAAAGCTACAAGATCAAAAGACTCCACAGACGTCACCACCGAGAATGCAGCCAATGATGCCACAAAGCCCAGTGTCTCCACCAGGCCTGGAAGCCTGGTGCCAGATATACAAGGTGCACAGAATGGAGACAGGGAACCTGCTGGAGAAAGAGGCTCAAAGAGAGCAAGCATGCTCGAGGATAGTGGTTCCAAAAAGAAATTTAAAGAGGACCTAAAAGGACTTGAAAATGTCTCTGCAGTAAGTACAGCCTTGCTCCCCAGTTGATTATAGAGGAGGATTTGGTGGCTTGTGAAATTTACCAGAGCAAAGAGCAGTCTCTCAGAAGACAAGAAACCGTTCCATAATCCTAATGAGGCCCCAGACAGCTAATCCCCTGGCCGGGATGACAGCAGGGACATTTTTAACCTTTAGAGGAAGGGATTATTTGCTCTCTTTTTAAAGCACCACGGGTGGTTGTCCTTAAGTCCATTTCTCTATCACATACTGGAATGCAAACACCTGTCATGAAAGTCTTTAATTTACAAGCAGACATACCCAAAGTGAATGGATGGATGATGCATAGGGTTCCAGTGACTCCTGCTTTCTGAGTCATTACCAAATGTTTGTTTGGTATCATATGACTGGCATCTGTTGCCTAGAAGATAAATTGCTCCCTGTTTTTACTTTCTACCTAAAATTTAAACCAAGATTTCTATTTTGTGTAAATAGAAAAATCAAACTTACCTTGGTGAGCTGTAGGTATATTAGACGCATTGGTTTCTAGGGATTTTAATGTTCTAGGTCATTTTTTTCCTAGGTGGAGTTTAGTTCAGGAAGCAATGAACATTTATTGGATGCCTACCCACACACCAGATGTCAGAAGGATTAGGCACTTTTACACACATTATCTCATTTTCCTCCCTTAGTACAATTAGATGTGAAAGACATGATCACCGAAGAAACACCACTAAATGTGAAAGCAGAAGCTAATCTCGCCCATTGTCCCTGCTGTTAACTCACATTATTTTACTTTTCTACATCCTATTTCCCCACATCTATAAAGAATTTGTTCCAGCAGTTTTTCCTGATCATCTCCTGGGTGTAAAGCCTGTGCTCTGGATCAAATCAAACCCAGCACTTGCCTTTGGTGACCGTTGCTTTTGAGAATTTGCCCCAAGCCATAGTACAGTTTTTGTGAGGCTAAGTGAACTTGTGACATGCTGATATACATAAAGGGGCTTGTTATTCTTTTAAGGCACTATGTAAGCTGAAGGATATTATCTGTAACTTGTTATTGGGGAGGGTTTAGAGTTTGTCAGATATTCCCTGAGGGTGGCATAGTATCATTTTTGCATATAATATCCATGCTGGGGGAAAAGCATAAGGCATTCACCTGATTCCATTTCCTGGGCGGTCCATAAACTCTTTGGGCCAACAGGGTAATTTAAGAATGGTATCCCGTTGCTCACTTAGTTAATCAGGATCAGAGTTTTTGGTAGATAGATTTTCCATGCCCCTCTGCTTCTTTTTTCGCCTCTGTGACTACCTGTTGACCATTTCTTTTTGGCATGCACTGAGCAGAACAAAGAAAATGTGTTGATTTGTGTTAATTCATTCAGCAAACATTTCTTGAGAGCCTGCACTTCTGGGAGTGGGGAGAAGACACTATACAAAGAGCACAAATATATCAGTTAGTGAATAATAAGAACTATAATGAAAATAGAATAGGATGGTGTGATAAGAAGAGGGGCTAAGAGGGCTGATGCAGGCTAGATGAGATGACATTCAAGTTGAAATATGTTAAATTCATTCATTGTGCGAATTTTAAGAGTTCTTTTTTTTTTTTTTCAAAAAAGGAATTGGCATTATAGTTCAAAGATTTTGTGATGAATATAGTTTGCACAAAATTAAAAAATAATTATTAGAGTGCTACAGGTTTTGCTGAAGATCTGAAAGAATTAAACCAGCAAGCTGAATAACTTGTACCACAAGAGAACATGATTAACAGTAGCAAAGAAGAGCTATTTGTAAAATGCCTGAATCCACCCATTAAAATTTGCTATTCCTGCAGCTTTCAGGGAACTAACCAGTAAAGATGCTAAACTGTAGCAAGCCATTTAAGAAACAAAATTTAAAGTCTGTGCTACATTTTGAGCTTTGTGGATTCTGAGTTCACTATTTCCCAAGATAAAGACAGGACCTATTAACAGCTAGATTGAAATGTAAACTGTTGTTTTGACAAAGTCTAGAGGAAGGGTCTGGAGGAAGGGCCCTGTTTACCAGTCCTGCGCGGTAAGGCTGAAGCAGACTTCAGGCAGTTCAGCCACCCCTGGCTTCCTGTGTCAAGTGCAACGATCTAGCAGGCACACAGCCCAACATCCCAGCCGTTTCCATTTGGAATATAACTTTATTGCCTAAAGCTTTTGCTCCATGACTGTGGGGTCTCTCATATGAGTTAATCAGTTCTCTTTGTTATCTGTGGGTTTTGAATTCTGGTGCTATGCCCTTTAGTTTGCATATTCTAAACCTGTTTGCTTGGTATCATTAGAACCTAATGTATTAGAGAGAAATCTGCAGTTGTATAATTTCTTTGTTCCAAATCAAGGTTCAGTAAACCTTTTTCTGTAAAGGACCAGATAGTAACTATTTTTGGCTTCGTGGGCCATATGGTCTGTGTTGCACGTATTCTATGCTGCCATTGTTTAAAAAAAAAAAAAAAAAATTTGGAAAGCAGCTGTAAACAAAACATTAATGAATGGGCATGGCTGTGTTCCAATGCAATTTTATTTACAAAAACAGCCAGGAGGCTGAATTTTGGTCCAAGGTTTGGCAACCCCTCTCTCTTAAATCAACATTTCTGAAAATATTTTCCTTGAATACCGATACTACCAAAAATTTTGTTGCCAGATAGCCTGGGAAATGCTTTGTAGTGGATGCTCCTTTGGAGAGTTATAATGAATGCATGCCGTTATTAAATAAAGTCCCTCAGAAATTCTCTAATAAAAACACCATTTTCCTTTGTTGAATTCAGCACTTCCCAAACATATCTGAGCATGATTCAAGCAATGACTGCTTGCATCCCATGGAACTAGGGTCTCAGAACACTCTTTGGGAGATACCATTCTGTATAATTCAAGAACAATCAGATAATAATAATACAACCATTATAGTGTCCAACTGTATTAAACTTGATTCTGGCAGTTAGCACCACAGAGTCTAATAGCAAGACGTAGGATCTCAATGTGAGGGGGTCCGCTGGGTGAATCCTACTCAGCAGGCTCAGTGCTAGTGTTAGGACACTTCCTAAGACCACAGAGGGCATTTAAGTAAACACATGGTTTGTATTACTCAGGACAAGTGTGGAATGGGAGGAAGGGATGTCATATCACTGGCTTTGATCTGATGAGACAAACAACCACTAAGGGATATTAATCCTGGGCGAGGCACATGGCCATTTTTCTTCCAGTATTTGTGTGTAACAGAAACCCTTCTCGTTTTCTAGGCTTTGTTCCCATCGGGATACCTAATCCCGCTCACCCAATGCTCATCCCTGGGGGCGGAGTCCATTTTGCCCAGTAAAGAAAACTCAGGTACCCTTTCCCCAAACCACAGGATCTACAGCTCCCCAATCACAGGTGAGTGTATGTAAAACGTGGGTCGGTCTCAAGTTCACTTAAGCCTTGTAAGCTGCTCAGACAAATGCCTGTGCTTTTAAGATATTCTCCCTCCCCCCCTTTTCTTTCTAGGTATTATTCCAGTGACATCATCTGAACTCACTGCTGTTAATTTTCCCTCTTTTCATGTAACACCTTTGAAGCTAATGGTCTCACCAACTTCTATGGCAGCCGTACCTATAGGGAACAGCCCGGCTCTCACTTCGAGCCACCCCATTCCCGTCCAGAACCCAAGCTCAGCCATTGTAAACTTCACCCTGCAGCATCTGGGACTCATCTCCCCCAGTGTGCAGGTGTCTGCCAGCCCCAGCCCCGGAACCATTCCCGTGTCTCCAAGATTAGAGGGTGCTAGTGCCGTCCCAGAAAAGGCAGGCCCTCTTCAAGAAAGGGCCTCCAGGTATGATTCTCCAGTCCTGGGCCAGAGCCAACCAAATGGACAATCTGTTGCTGTGACGGGGGCACAGCAGGTAAGACTATTTCCATTTCATTTATTTTTTTTCCTTGGGTTATGAAGCCCTAAATATCAGTGTCCTGGGAGACTTGCTTTTGCTTTTCTTCTTTGGAGAGAGAAAGGAGAGGAGAGTGAGGAGATTGAGGGCCTGTCTGCCTTCCACTCCTGGAAAGAGTGCCCAATGAGTCCATATTATTGGGTTATGAGCTTTTTGTCTTGCCTTAACAGAAATAGCTGGCATGTAAAACTCCCCCAGGCTTATCTAGGCAATTTCAAAGTGTGCTCTGTTACCACACGTGACAGACACTCTTCCAGTCCAATCTTCTAATGCTACTACAGCGTACCTCTCTGTGGGTTTGACTTTTTTTTTTCTGTTCATCTCGTTTCAATCAGCCTGTTCCTGTGACACCCAAAGGATCACAATTAGTGGCCGAAAGTTTCTTCCGTACCCCGGGTGGACCAGTGAAGTTGATGGGATCATCCTGCATGGATTTCAATGGTGCTAATAAAACTTCCGTAGGAACTCTCTTTGTCCCACAACGAAAACTGGAAGTCTCAACGGAGGATGTCCATTAACTGACAGAGAGAAGATATACTCAGAGTGGTTTCAAGAACCCCTTCTCTTAAAATACTGTAAATATGTTGGAGATTTACTTAATTTCAAAACACACTTGTGTGTATGTATATATACATATATACATATATGTATATATACATACACAAATATATATATATATATATTTGTATTAATTGAAATTTAGCGATCAGTCCAAAAAAAATAAAAGTAAAATGTTGAACAAAGAATTTCTAGGGGGAAGAATTTTTTCACTGTGCCTACACTATTATGCCAAGTAACTGTATTAAAGTTTACATCTCTTTGACTGAATGTGTGATGTGCCTAACACAGCATTCTCTTAAACTTTGCACAAAGAAAACGCTGTGATGTACAATGTTGTATTTTTAAATAGGAGGGCTATAGCTATATTTTTTGTAATTTTAATCTGTTGTTGCAGTATGTCTTTTTGTAAAGTTTGCAATAATCTTCAATCAAGTCTATGGAGAAATTATTTATAAAATGTATTTTTAATCATAAGTTGTTGAAATTAAAACTTTTCTAAAATATATTTAACATTTTCATTTGACCAGTTAGGGCCCTGTTAAGAGAAAATGGAAATTATCTAACCGCAGGGGCAAATTCTTGGTAAGAATACTGTCCTGGGTTCCCTTAGATATGCAAAGGTTACAAAATGTTCTTACATCCTGCCCCCCTATTGATCATCCATACAACTCCACTTTTACAGAAGTGAAAGTGGCTTTGGGGATGCTGTAGCTTGGCCAAGGTCACCCAGCTAAGTCCCATGGGCTACCCATTGCTCCCTGGGAGGTGAGAAGTGACAAGAGGAGCTGGGGTGCTCCCTACCCTGCACTGGCACAACCAGCATCAACCCTGGGCCTCCTGCTGTCAGCTAGACGGTCCCCTTACCACATTTTCTGAATGGCCCAGCTCCAGGGATGGGAAAGCAGCAGTAAGGATTCTAATTTCCTCCACACTCAAGAAACTACACTAGACAGGACTTCCGGTAAAATGGCAGAATAGACAGACGCTGTGCTAACTACCTCCCAGGATCACACCAAAATTACAAACAAATTATACAGCATTCAACCCTGGAGGTCCCTGGAACACTAGATGAACAGAACCACTAAACGAAGAACTTAAAGAGGAGGCCACGTCGAGTCTGGTAGGATGGGCAGAGACGAGAGAGGGCGAGCCCCGTGAGGGAAGCCCCAGCGTGGGAAGCTTGTCTGGTTGGGGGAGAGACCCTCCGGCCGCACACCAAGCTCACCAGCCCAGAGCTCCTTTGCCGGGAAGAGGAGTTCTAAGATAGCCGGCAGTAAATTAGTGAGGATTCTCTTTGCTCAGCTCGGTGAGGCTAAGAGCAGCTAGAGAATCAGTGGGGCCGGCGCCGGGGCTTGCTCGCTGGTGAGCACTTACCTGGCTCCTGGTGGAGGGAGTGGCTGTGTGAGCCGGACCCAAGAGCCTGCGGGAACAGACTGAACTGAGCACCTTTGGTGCAAAAGCTGGAGTTTTTGGGACTATTGTTCCCCTGGTGTGGAGCCTGAACGTGAGTGGTGTAAGGAGGGTGTCAGGGTTGGGCCCTCCTACAGAGGGTCAGGTCTGAGACCTCATTGGTCTGGTGGAATTGGCGCAAAAGTGCATGTGTACGTGCCCGCGCCTGCGGCCTTGGATCCCCACCCTCTGCCCGGCTTATACTGCGTTGCCAGGGAAACGCTGTGCGGCTGCCCTCCAGCTCCAACAGACTGGTCACTGAGACACGGGAGTGAGCAAGCTGCCTCAGATCCCCGCTCTCCGCACTGCTCTTGCAGAATTGCCAGGCTGGTGATTGGTTGTCAGGCTGCTCGGCCTGATCTGCGCGTGGCTGATTGGGACAGGCTGAGACTGGGAGTTTTCCTGGGATTGTTGGGTCGTGAGCTGTGTGCCTGCGTGATCCAGCCAGGGCACTCCTGGTGATCTATCTAATACATCAAAGCAATCCCAGAGCGACAGACAGAATGGGGAAACAAAGAAACATGTCACAAGTAAAAGATCAGAAGAAACCTCTAGAAATGGAGCTAAATGAAACAGAGGGATCCAACTTTTCAGAGACAGAGTTTAGAACACTGATGATAAGAATGTTTAACAAACAGGACATAAGGAAGGATAGAGAAATCATAAAAAACAATCAGATAGAACTAAAGAATACAATAACTGAAATGAAGAACACACTTGAAGGAATCACCAGTAGAGTAGATGAAGCAGAGGAGCGGATCAGCGATTTGGAAGATAAAATAGCAGAAACCACCCAGTTGGCACAACAAAAAAACCAAAGAATAAAAAACAATGAAAATAGTTTGAGTCCAATGGGACAAGGTGAAACACAACCACCTTCAACTCATAGGAATACCAGAAGGAGAAGAGAAGAAGCAAGGGGTCGAGAATGTATTTGAAAAAATAATGACTGAAAACTTCCCTACCCTGGTGAAGGAAATCAACATACATGCCCAGGAAGTGCAGAGGGTTCCAAACAAGCTGAACCCAAACAGGTCCACACCAAGACACATCATAGTTAAAATGGCAAAGGTTAAAGACAGAGACAGAATCCTAGAGGCAGCAAGAGAAAGACAGCAGGTTACATACAAAGGAACACCTGTTAGACTAACAGCTGACTTGTCTACAGAAACTGCAGGCCAGAAGGGAGTGGCAGGAGATCTTCAAAGTGACACAAAATAAAGGCCTACAACCAAGATTGCTCTACCCAGCACAGCTATCACTTAAAATTGAAGGAGAAATAAAGAGCTTCTCAGAAAAGAATAAGCTTAAGGAATTCATTACCACCAAGCCAGCATTGCAAGAAATGTTAAAAAGGCTTTTTAAACAAAAGAAAGGGGTAAACAAGCTAACCCAGGAAGACCAGGAATACAAATAACAAAATGGCAATACATATGCACCTATCAATAACCATTTTAAATGTGAATGGGCTAAGTGCTCCAATCAATAGAGAGTGGCTGAGTGGATAAGAAAATAGGACACATGTATATGCTGTTTACAGATGGAATAAGATATTTCATGCAAATGGAAATGAGAAAAAAAAAGCTGGAGTACCAATACTTATTTTGGACAAAATAGACTTTAAAATGACTACAACAAAAGACAAAGGAAGGCACTATAACCCTAATAAACATCTATGCACCCCACATAGGAACTCCTAATTACATATAACAGATTTTGACAGACATAAAGACAGAGATCAACAGTAACACTATCATAGTAGGGGACTTCAACACCCCATTGTCACCAATGGACAGACCCTTTAGACAGAAAATCAACATAGAAAGAGGGGCCTTAAATGACACTTTAGACCAGCTGGACTTTGTCGATATTTTTAGAGCATTTCACCCTGAAAAAACAGAATGTACATTCTTCTCAAGTACACATGGGACATTTTCCAAGATATACCACGTTAGGCCACAAAACAAGTCTCAGTAAATTTAAGAAGATTGAAGTCATATCAAGCAGATATAAAGGAAAAACTGATGGTTGCTGGCTGGGAGGGAGTGGGGATGAGGGAGAGGGGAAAGGTTTTGGACAGCGTAGGTGGGTGACTACAATGTTGCTGCAGGGATATGGGGGCAGTTCTGGGAATGTAATTGATAATGTTGTGAAGAGACTATTATGTTGGGTGAAGTAAGTCAGTCAGAGAAAGACAAGTACCATATGATCTCACTTATATGTGGAATCTGGAAAACTGAATGAATGATCAAAGTAAACAGACTCATAGATATGGAGGAAAAACTGAGGGTTGCTAGTTGGGAGGGGGGTGGGGATGAGGGAGAAGGGGAAGGGATTAGACAGCATAGACAACTACAATATTGCCACAGGGATATGAAACACAGTTCGGGGAATATAGTAATGTAAAAATTTTGTGGCATATCAGATAGTCACATGTCTTGTTAGGAAGACCACTTCATCGATGGAGTAGAGGCTTGATCACTGCACTGTACACATGAAGCTGAGGTTGTATAATATTGTATGCCAACTGTAATTGAATATATAGATAGTCACGGGATGTGGAGTATACTGTGGAAGGGAGTCAAAGGAATTGTAATAGATATGTATGATATGGGGGGGCGATTGGGGTGGCGAACTGGGGGGGGGTTCTCACTTTGGGGGGTAAAGAGTATAACTATTGCACTGTGTTGTACACCTGAAACTAATAAAAATAAATAAATAAAAAATAAAAAGTAAAAAAAAGAAACTACACTAAACCTCCATGAGCTCCAAGAGAAGGTACAATGCGTTCAACATGCATCTCCTTGACACCCTCCCTTGCTATGGGATGAATTGCACCTTGAGAATTGACAGGTGCCCTCCCTGGTCAGGGTCTTAAAGGATCATCATCATATCTATTTCCTACATGTTTACTATATGCCAGGCATTGTGATATACATTTTAAAGGCCTTATCTCAATGAGCTAGGATTATGAGGTCACTGAGGCTCTCAGAAATTAAAGCAGTAAGTCCAGAATCACTCTGATAGGACCCAATCCATGTCTATTGGCCATCTTTATCCATTACCCATCTACCTCCAGATGTGTGCCTAGCAGCTCTGGTAGAACCAAGCACATAAATGAAGAAAGAATTTCCATGCAATAAAAATTTATCAAATGGTAAATATAGACCAAAGATACAGTCCAGTGGAGCCTACTAGATTCAATTACAGATAACTATCAGAGAGACACCGACCAGGCAGTCAGTAGCTCTGAGGTCTTTACATCCTTTCCCCTCCCCTTAAGCTCAGCTAGACAGATTGGAGGTCAAGGTTTTGTTCTGCTCAGATCCTTAGTTCTGATCCAAAGAAGTACCTCCCCAGGACCAAGGTTTGGGGAAATCAGATGCACAGAAAAAATGAGGTATATTAAGACTTCAAGGCAACTTGTGGTTGTGCCACTCAGTTCTGCCACTCTGACAGATGTGTAGGTTTGCCCCAGAGCCCCCACCTCCTGGTGTTCATGCCTTTATGTGACCCCCTCCCCTTGAGTGTGGGCGGGGCCTATGAATCCCTTCGAACCAACAGGATGCAGTAGAGGTGATGGGATGTGTATGATTATAGGTACTCAGTATGTGCCTCTCTTGCTGGAGTCCCTTCCTTGCCGCCTTTGAGGAACTCAACGGGCCATGTTGGGGAACCCAACACAGCAAGGAACTGTAGGCAGCCTCTTGGAGCTGAGGGCAGCCTGCAGCCAACAACCAGCAAGAAGCTGAAATCCTCAGTGCTACCTACGAGTTACAAGGAACTGAATTCTGCCAACAACCTGAGTGACCTTGCAAGTGGATCTTTCTTCAGTGGGGCCTTAGATGAGATCATAGCCCTAAGTGACACCCTGATTACAGCCCTAAGCAGAGAACCCAGCTAAGCTTTCCCGGGATTCCTGACTCACAGGAACTGTGAGGTAATAAATTTGTGTTGTTTTAAGATGCTCAGTCTGCGGTAATACAGTTACACAGTGATAGAGAACTAATACAACCTCTCTAATACAGTGATAACAGTTACCACTGGCGGAACAGCTGATAACCCACTAGTGCGCCTACCTGTCTTCTTCCAGTTTGTCTTATTGTTGGTTTTACAGGCATTCATAGACACAAATATCATAGGGACGTGGCAACCCCAAAGGCTTTCATGGGAGAAGCACTGTCCATTTTTAAAGCTGAGGCAATTGTAAAGATGCTGAGTAGTAGCACAATAGTGGACAAAGTTATATGTCCAGTGTGCAATTTCTTTTTTCCAACTGCCTGCTGATTTCTTCTTAAGGAATTACTGAACGGAGCCCAGTGGAGTGTAACTGGGGGCCCCACTCATTTCTACAGCAAGGGTGGGCTTGTCATCTAGGCTAGGCCAGCCTCCCTGGAATGTGATGTTCCCTATTATCCCAGTAATGACCTCCTCACCACTCTGGTCCCACTGCGAGGGTTCCTGTTTCCCAGCCTCTGGAAAGGCCATGGCACCTGCCTGTGTTCAAACCTGATTTTCAGCCACCCACTGATTCTGTGGGCCTTTGCTACCTTTCCAATAAATTTCTGTTGCTTGAAGTTGCCAATCATTTCTGAGCCTGGTAACTAAAGGACTCCTAACAAATCACAGAGGGAAACCCAGAGCCAAGTCTTCACAATTCCCGTACCAGTTAGTTCTCCGTTTCCTGGGCTCAGTGAAATCCAGCCAAAGAGGGAATAGAAAAAGCATTAAGAAATGCTTATCTCACCAGAAACTGCAAGCAACTCACCTATGTTAAAATGAATGCAAAGTGTCGTTTTAAATACCTGAAAGGGAAATCATTGAAATAAGAAGCACAAGGAAATCAGGAAACTAGAACAATAGAATTTGATGGGGGGGTGGGATTTAAACCCAGCTTTAAAACAAGTCCCCTCAGCCTTGACCTTTTCAAGTGATTAGAGTTCCTGCAGATAAAGTACAAAGAGAATTTTAACTTAAGCAGAGAAGCTGTCTGAGCAATCCTATTAATGATACAGAAGATTGTGGGTTGACTACAGATTCTTTACAGTATTTATCACCACCTGGTAGTTTTCAAATCTTGAGGGCCTAAAATAATAGATAACCTAGAAGGAAAGGTGTCATTATTATAGATTTTAAAAAATTATCAACCTTTTATTTAACTTTTAAAGAAGTGTTTTACATCTCAATTTCCTATTGGGGTGTATTCAAGGTCAATTACTTGCTCAGTTGCTTCAGTAACTAAACATGGACTTGTCATGATTATCAACACTTTATAGAAAAACATAGGTAAGGATTACTAGTCCTCCAACAGTCAAGGAATTAGCTGCATTTTCGAAAGGCTACAAGGGAATGTCCATCTTCCATGACTTAGGCTCTGAGTCTGATTTGCCCTGTATATACTGAACTCTATTTTTAAAATAGTTATTAATTTTTACCATATATACAAGGTGCATTCAAACAATATGGTGAATGTTTAAATTTTTAAAATTTATTACAGTAAAAGACACATTGCCATTAATCCCCCTAAAAATACTCCCCCTCACTTCTAACACACTTATCCCATCAATCTTGTCTCTTTCTTGAAGTAGTTCTGGAAGTCTTCTTTCATGAGTGTCTCGTCGCTCTATCGTGGCTGCCTTGATGTCCTGAATCATTTTGACTTTGGGGAAGAGCCAGAAACCACACAGTGCCAGATCTGGTGAATAAGGTGGATGAGGACACACTGTAATGGTTTTTTTTTGACAGAAATTGCAGTCTACCTGAAGCGATGTGTGACACGGAGCACTGTCACGATGGAGGATGATTTAGGGCACACTTTAAAATACACCTTCTCTCAACCGTAGCTCACACCCAACTGACTGCATGGAACAAGTTGAAACTTGTCACATGCTGTTACTAAGGTTCGACACGCTGCTTCCCGTATAGAAGATCCCTGCCTTTCAATTGGATGGCATTCGGCAGCAGCATTCACCATATTTTGTGATCACAACTGAAGGCTCCGTGTCACACATCACTTCTGGTATGGCAATTTCTGTCAAATAAAAACATGATGGTGTGTCCTCATCCACTTTATTCACCAGATCTGGCATGGCATGATTTCTGGCCCTTCCCCAAAGTCAAAATGATTCAGGACATCAGGATAGCCAGAGTGGTACCATGAAAGACTCATGAAAGAGGACTTTCTGAAGCAGTTCTGGAATGAGGGGGAGTATTTTTAGGGGGATTAATGGCAATGTGTCTTTTACTGGAATCATTTTTTTAAAATTTACTATTGATTAAAATTTTTCTAAAATGATAAAATAGCTCCCCAGATTCCTAAACAGAGGATTTCGAATATCATTTAACTTTTTCGTCATGTTTAAGAAACTCATGAGCACTACTGTTTTGTTAAATTAAATTCAACCAATAATTTAGGCCATCTATGGTACTACAATACCCTCGAGGGCTATTAAATGTGTAGATCTACCTCCTTCTAAAATGAATGGCTCCAGAATATTATGCTTTTCAAGTTCTGTTTTTCTGGTTCTGTGTCTCCAACTTTTGATTTCAGTTTCAACTTTCCTCTTCCCTCTGCCCTCATGATTAATCATTGCCTTCTGACCAAGGAAAACTGCACAGGGAAACTGATTTCACCACTTTCACTTTCATAAACCATTTCAAGTCAATAGATTTCTAACGATTTAAGGTGTGCTCTTTCTCTCCTGCGGGGTAAGAGCAATGGGCTTCATCTCAGATATTTCCCTTGTCAATCAGTAGTCTTTCTCACTGTCCACATGAATCCAAACCGATGAATACTGGGAATCGGGGATTGTGATTAAATGCCAGGAATGCTGAATATAAATTATATAGCTGTATTCATTATCAAAATCCAACACTTGGACAATAAGAGCATTTCTACATGGAAATCTTCTGCAAACCAGGACATGTCCTAGATATATTAGCAGAAAGGGTAATACTTGAAAGATGACAAGAATAATTTTTATTGAGCATCTACCATTACATCTATACACCTACTTCAAAACACTATTATGAGGTGGTTACTATTGGTCCCGTTTTACAAATGAGGAAGCTAATTTCAGAAAGCATAAGGAGCATGTCCCAGTCACACAGTGTGTCTGTGAAGCCAGCACACACTTGCCAATCTGCCTGGTGATAAAGCCCATGCTGATTCCGGAACACCACATGCCAAAGCTCCAGCACACTAAAGCCATCACATGTCTAGGCTGATTCTGAATTGTTCGTGACAAATGAGAACAGAGCTTCAGGAGCTTAATTCCGAAGGCATGACAACTATTTCTATTTTAGGCTCTCCACCTATAGTGGTTTATACTGTGTCAAGTTGTTTAAGCCAGAACAAACTTTCTCTCTCACACATACACACACACACACACACACACACACACACACACACACACGCCTACATGTTATGGTTGTGCTTTTGAGTTAGCCAAGGGAGGCTTGGTTTTTCAGATTGTCTGGTTGGTGACAGCTCTGATTCTCCAACCCACTGTTTTCCTCGTAAACTTTCACTTCCCCAGCTCCTCCTGCAGTTGTGCAAGGTCTAATTCCTATAAGAAACCCCTTATTCTTAACTCATCATGGCTCTGATTAAACGCTGACTATACAATACCATGTGGCTCTATTGAGAGAGAATGGGGTGGGGAGCATTCCAGAGGTGGCCATAGGCTATCTACTTCTCAGTGCTCAGAGAAGAGGATGTGCCAGCAAGCTGGCACTTTATAAGCTGTGGGTCATTTTGGTTGCCAATGTTTCCATAGCTGCAAATCCAGGAGCGAAAGCAGTTTTAGATACAAGTGCCCCTTCCTTCCAAATGCATTGCATGGAACTCAGCCACTGCCCACTACAGCTACCAGACCCAGCTCAGGTACGACACTAGGAGACGCTACATCCAAGATGCCACTTGGCTTAGCTCAGACAAATAGAAAATACATGACTTAGGAACGAACCAAAGTCTGGCTGCTGGTTCCACCTCTGACCCTCTGAATAGGCACTTAACCTCTCAGGGCTGGTTTCCTCTTCTATCATTATAGAAGTGAAATCCAGGAAACGATTCCTGAGGTTCCTTAGAAATACATTTTTATGAAAAGCAAATTTAAAACTCACTAGTGATTCCTAGCACATAGGCAGGAACTGCACTCAACCAGAAGAATTTTGTCAAATATATGGGAAAGGGCTAATCCTTGGGAGGAAAGGAGGCTCTTAATGAAACCACTAATCCTCAGGCCTGAGCACACATGGCTTTCCTCCTGGCTAACACCACATGAAGCAGGGTTAGCATCTGTTGCTGCTATTATTGCAACAAGTTGGAATTTCCACAAAACTAATCTTGCAGGTTGGGAATCCATTTGGTCTCCTGTTGGTTTTAATATTTTGACTTTGCCTGTCAGTTCCATATAATTTTTTGTCTGCTCCATGGCATTATTTGAGATGATCTGTGTGATCTAGAGTTTCGGTTAAAAATTTGAGGAAAATGAATAGACTGGCACCTAACTTAACAAGCAGCTTTATGAATGGGATATTCTGAATAATACAGAGCCTGAGGATCTCAGGGTTGGAAAGGGCCTTGGAGATCATCTCATTCAGGAGTTCCCAGGGATCCAGCTTGAACCCTACCTTTGGGCCCCCAAACCAGTTCCATGATGGCTATGTCAGAAACCTAGAAACATCTTCTACAGATTCTTGGGTTTCCCAACCTCAGAGATGCACCTGGGGTGGGGCCCTGGAGTCTGTTTGTTTGTTTGTTTCCCAGTTACTTCAAATTTATTGGTAGGTTTGAGAATAATGATCTGAAAGAATCATCATCGAGTATTTAAATTGTCATTACAAAACTTCTGGTGCTAATCAAGATAAAGTAAGTCCATTACCCCCCATCTCTCCCATCAATTATAACTAAAACCTCTGTACAGAATATAGAAGCAACTATTTGAGGACTCTGAACAGTAAACAGTAGTAAATAGATTGAAGAGGGAAGTCAAAACTTGAACAACTGGTATGGCAGGGAGCTCAATTTGTTTTTCTTTTCTTTAGCTCTTGGCTTTGATCTGAGGGTGGGCTGAGTCCTGGAATTGTGCTACAGGTTCAGAACAGCAAAGAATCTGAAAGAAACCCCCTTTTCTAGGTAGAGCAGGGGTCAGCAAACTTTTGAGACGAAGAGCCGCCACGGTTCAGCAAACTGCAGCTCGTGAGCCTCATATGGCTCTTTGGGTACATACATGTGGCTCTGAAGTAAAATTGAAAATGAAAATAAAACTATGATAGTTCATTTATAAAATTGTTAAAGGATATTATTCACATAATGGTGATTATGTAAAAATATATTTATGGCTCTCGAATAATTTTTTTTTTTTTTTGAGGGCAGTGTCACTGGCCCTTATATGTGGGACCTGAACCAGGGCTGCTGGCTTCCAAGCCAGCACTTAACCACCGCGCCACTCGGCCGGCCCTCGAATAATTTTTAAATTGTTGTGAGGGACAGGATTGTCTCTTCCAGGGTCGGCAAATTTTTGAGACAGAACGTACCCAAAGAGCCACATATGGCTCGCGAGATGCAGTCAGCCGACCCCTGAGCTAGATCAGGAAAATGGGCCCCTAACACTGAAAGCATGGGGGAAATCCCCTTAATTTTTCTATTTTTATTTGTATTTTTTCCCAGTCCTCCCTGCCATCCCTAGTCCTGAAGCTTTAGTCCCACAGTGACAGCAGCAGTGGGCACCTAAATAAAACTCTGAGACAATCAATCAGTTTTCAGGAATTGGGAAAAGAAGTCTCAATGGTTTGGAAGAGTGTGGGAGGGATTCCCATTATTTTCCTTTCTTTTCTTTCTTTCTGAGTGGCCCTGAAGGCAACCCAGGTGCTCAGAGTTGTGTGAAAGAGGCCTGGGCTGAAATCCTGAGAGAAACAATGGCTTTTAGCCAGAGGGCTGGGAAAAAAGAGTCCTGGGAGACAGACAGCAGAGTGTGTCAGGGTAATTCCTAGGGTGAGAAAGCTGCAGAAGGAAATACTTTAATTCTGTATGTGAACTGCCAGTAGTCTCAGATTCACCCCTGAGTTATGCTTGTACAAAACAGGCCCAAGAAGAATAGAAAAGCCTTTGAGAACTAAACTATGATATAAATCACTACCCAAGTAACAGATTAACACCTGAATGAATGGTCCATGTGTTGGGCAGACACACATAGCACAGCAAAAGCTTTGAAAACTGAACTGATGTTGGAGTTACCACTCTCAGAAGGCAATACACAACTTGAGATGTATGAGCCTAACCAGATACATTCTCTGCTAAGATAAACAGACAAATAAAAATTAGTGTTCTCCAGAGGATTTCTATAAGACCCAAAGTCTCCCAACATATTATCTGAAATTCCAGAATACAATTCAAAATTACCTGACTTACAAAAAAGCAGAGAGAGAGAGAGAGAGAGAGAGAAAGAGAGAGAGAGAGAGAGATCTGACCAATTCTCAAAGAAGACCATCAATAGATGCCAAACCCAAGATTATTTAGGTGTTGGAATCATAATGATTTTAGAATGACTATTATAACCAAGCTCCATGAAGTAAAGGTGAGTACTCTGAAAATGAATGGAAATCTAAATATTCTCACCAGAAAAACTGAAACTATAAAAAAGAGCAGAGTGGAAATTTTAGACCTTAAAAATACAGTTTCTGAAATAAAAAGAAATTCACCGGAGATTTTTGCAGAACCCAAGGTCAAAAGACAGTCCAAAAATAGACCCATGAAAATATGGTCAATTGATTTTTGTGACAAAAGTGCAAAGGGACTTTAGTGCAGAAAGAACAGGCATTTCAGCAAGTAGTGCTAAAACAGTTGGACATCCATACACACACACACAAAAATGACCTCACCGTACACCTCATACCTTATACGAAAATAAACTCAACATGGATAATATGCATAAATATAAAATGTAAAACTATCAAATATTTAAAAGAAAATGTAGGAGAAAATTTCTGTTACTTTGAATTAGGCAAAAAGTTCCTGGATACAACCCCAAAAACATGATTCATGAAGCACAAAATTATTAAACTGGCTTCTATTAAAATTCAGAAAAACTTAAAAACTGTTTTACAAATGAAAAGACCAGTCATAGACTGGGCAAAAATATTTACAAATCACATGTCTGGCAAAGCACTTGCATCTAGAATACATAAGAACTCTCAGAAGTCAACAGTAAGAAAACAATCTAATTTTTTAAATGGGCAAAAGATCTGAACAGTTTACTAAAGAAGGTATATGGATGGCACATGAAAAGACTCTCAACAGTATTGTTCATTGAGGAAATGCACATTTAAACCACATTAAGACACCACTATTTGAATAACTACAATTTTCAAAACAGAAAATTCACCCTACCAAAGGCTGGTGAGGATGCAAAGAAACTGGAACTTGCATCCATTGCTGATGGGAATGCAAAATGGTACAGATGCTTTGGAAAACAATTTGACAGTTTCTCATAAAATTAAACATGGCTTAACTTATGACCTACAAATTCCACTCTGAGGTATTTACTTCAAAAAATGAAGAGTTATGTTCACACAAATATCTGTATACAAATGTTTGTAGCAAATTTATTCCTATTCACTCAAAAGTGAAAACAACATTTATCCTGCTTGGTGTTCTCTGAGCTTCCTAGATCTGTGGTTTACGGTATCTGACATTAATTTTGGCAAATTCTGTTATTATTGCTTCAAATATTTCTTTGGCTCCCTTTTCTCCTCTCTGAGTATTTGCATTATGCATAAGTTACACCTTTTGTAGTCATCCCACAGGTCTTGATTATTCTTTTCCATTTTTTTCAGTCATTTCTTCTCTTTGCTTTTCAGTTTTGGAGATTTCTATTGAGATATCCTCATATTCACTGATTCTTTTCTCATGAATTCATCAAAGGCATTCTTTATTTCTATTAGAGTTATCCTTGATTTCTAGTATTTCTTCTTAATTGTTAGAATTTCCATTTCTCTGCTTGTATTACCTATCTGTTCTTGCATATTATCTACTTTTTCCATAATAGCTCTTACCATATTAACCATAGTTGTTTTAAAATTCCTGGATTGATAATTCCAACATCTTTGCCATATCTAAGTCTGGCTCTTTCTTCAAAGTCTATTTTTTGCCTATTATAATTTTTTGTTGAAAGCTGGACACAATGTACTGGGTAAAGAAGCCCAGTACTGGTTCCCATGGAGTTTATGCTCATGATTTCTGCTCTAGTAAATTGTGATTCTCTGTATCCACCTGTTTGTTCTCCAATTTTGGGGGCAGCAATTTGTGCTATGATCTCAATTTCTCTGATGCTCCTAAGAAAAGTTGACTTTCAGTTTGTTCAGCTTTTTACTTGTTATTAGAATGGAGTGATGACTCCAAGCCCCTCATGTGCCAGAATAGAAACCAGAAATCCCTCACATAGTCTTTAACTGGCGAATGGGTGGACACTGTGGTAGATCTATATAATGGGACATTACTCAGCAATAAAAACGAACAAACCATGGACAAGTCAACAAAATGGATGAATCTCAAATACACTAGGCCAAATGAAAGAAAACTGACTCAAAAAGCTGGATATTGTGTGATTCCATTTATATGACATTCTGGAAAAGGCATATCGATAGGGATAGAGAACAGATCAGAGGGTAACAGTGGTTAGGGATGGGGGTGGATTTGACTACAAAGGGAAAATGCAAAATAATTTGGGAAGGATGGTGGAATTGTTCTGTGTCTTGATTGTGTTGGTGGTTATGTGACTCCATGCATTCCTCAGAATTCTTAAAACTGTACAATTAAAAAATTTAATTGCCATTACAACATCCTGTCTGGGTTGTTTCCAAACTCTGCTTGAAAAGTTCCAGTGATGGGGAATTAACCTTTGAGAGACCACTGATCCTATTATTACAGAGCTTCCCAAATACTGTGCTGTGAATAGGTTATAGATTGCCAAGATTTTAAACATCTCAGCCCTCAGGCAGTCAGAAGTCATTGGACTACTCTTTTCCACAGTAGGCTCTAAAAATTCTTTCATTTTCTATTATTGCCATAAAGTGAAAAAACATTCACCATTCTTAGAGAGCTCAAAGATTTTCTTCTACATTGAAATAATATCAGCCCATCCACAGCATCTGCCCTCTTTGATCTTAGGTTTAGGTTTACCCATTCTTGGGACCAAATTTCTCCCTCCATATATATATGACAGTTCATCAGATATTTGGAGATTTGCTACACGTCTCCATAGTCCCACCATCACCAATTCTTCTCGGAGTAATGTGTCTAGTTGGCTCCTCACATGCCATGTTTTCAAGATTCATCCTTCCCCAGCACATGATCTTCATTGTCGATATTTCTTCGCAGTCTCCAGAATAGAACATGATATTTAATTTTCAATTAGCATAGGATCTGTAAGGAAAAACCGTTGTTGTTTCCTTAAATTGGCCCCTTAATGTCTGCCTTCACACATCCAGGAGAGCATGCATACTGCAATCTTTCTTTGCAGACTGAAAATGTTACAGGTTCTCACAGTGATCAAGTTTTGGGGTCTAAGTGTACTGACTCTATAGCCTCTGAGAATTCTTGGAGCACTTTCAGATCCTAGCATTTAGGGAGAACTCACTAGAAGGAATTCATAGACGTGAAACATCGCCAAACAAGTTTAACAGTAACTATAACATAACCACCAGCACCATCCCTCAGCATCTGTAAGAAAGATCCATAGTTGTCCCACCATATACTTGGCCCCCTTTATCACGATGGCTTTCTGTTACCAGAGCTACTTACTGCACTGATCACTTGCTCTCAAATACTTACGAGGCAAAGTATTCCCAACATCCAGGAATCTGGAGGCCTTTCTTAGGTTCCAGCTAATCCTCCCAGGGATTTTTTTTTCCACTCACAAAGCATCTCCCTCTCTTCTTGGTTCACATTCCAGGGGAGAGACATTGCCATCACCATATGTACACTCAGTGAGAAATACATTGTCTCTCCTGTAGGTTTATGGAACATTCATTGAAGTCCCTTGGTCTACGGCTTCAGATGTAGCAAAAGTTGGTTTAAAATATTGAGCTTAAGTTTGCCAACCCAAGACATCTCCTCAATGGATATTAAAAACACACATTGCAACTTATAACAAATATAACTGCAGATGACTTTTCTAACTTCTATTTCTATTAATTCCTAAGTCAAGGAAATACAAACAAAACAAAGTCAGTTTCTATAGTCTAGAAAGAAATTTCTGGATAGGTGGGATTTCTGCTAAAGCAATTTAAAAGTAGAATTTTGCTCGAATGGGTCTATTAAAAATGAGAAGAATAGCTCTGCGAAAGACACTGACAAGAGAATGAGACATCCAAAAGATATAAAGAACTCTTAAAACTCAACAAGAGGGCCGGCTGAGTGGCACAGTGGTTAAGCGCTGGCTTGGGAAGCCAGCGGCCCCGGTTCGGTCCCACATGTGAGGGCCAGTGACACTGCCCTCAAAAAAAAAAAAAAAAAAAAAAAAAAAAAACTCAACAAGAAAATGAACAACTCAATTAAAAAATGGTCAAAAGACCTGAACAGATATCTCACCAAAGAAGATATACAGACAGCAAATAGCATATGAAAAGATGTTCAGCATCACATGTCATTAAGGAACTGCAAATTAAAACAATGAAATACCACTACACACCTTTTGCTGTCTAGGATGTGGAGCAACAGGAACTCTCATTCATTGCTGGTTGGAATGCAAAATGGTTCAGCCACTTTGGAAGACTGCCTGGTGGTTTCTTACCAAACTAATCATAGTCTGAACATACGTACAATCCAGCCATCGCACTCCTTGGTGTCTACGCAAAGGAGTTGAAAATTTATATCCACACAAAAACCTGCATCCAGATGTTTATCAAAGCTTTATTGATAATTGCCAAAGCTTGCAAGCAACCAAGATGTCCTCCACTGCTAACTTTATTAGATGGCTAACTAAACTATGGTACATCCAGACAATGAAATATTATTTTGCACTAAAAGGAAATGAGCTGCCAAGCTATGAAAAGGCACGGAGGAATCTCAAATGCATATTACTAAGTGAAAGAAGCCAATCAGATAAAGCTACAGACTATATGATTCTCACTATGTGACATTCTGCAAACGGCAAAACTATGGAGACAATAAAAAGATCAGTTATTTCCAGAGGTTGGGATGCGGGGAGGAGGAATGGTGAATAGACAAAGCACAGAGGATTTTTAGGGCATTGAAATTATTCTGTATGATACTGTGATTGTAGATACATGTCATTATACATTTGTCAAAACTCATAGAATATAAAACACCAAGAGTGAATCCTAATGTAAAATATGGGATTTGGATGATAATGATATGTCAGTGTAGGTTGATTGATTGTAACAAATGTACCACTCTGGTGGGGGATACTAATATCAGGGAGCCTGTGTATATGGAAACTCTCTGTACCTTCCACTCAATTTTGCTGTGAACATAAAATCATTCTAAAAACTAAAGTCCATTTTTAAAAATCGGGTAGAATAGCATGTCAGAATATTGGGACAAGGGGGGAGGGGCAGCTTTCAGATTTGTTTCTATACAAGAGAAAATTGTCACAGCAGCTAGCAGGGGCCAGTGACAGAGATGTATTCGCTACCTAGAGGACTTCCGATTCTCCTTGTACCTATGACATATTGTAGAATGCCTTCCCTAATAATAAGTTTAAAACTCAACATCCTTCTTCTTTAAACCATCAGTAGTATGACCTGAGCACTTCATTCTATCCTCCATCTTTATGAATTCAACAGATCAACTAACCCTTCTAAGGTCTCTTTTGTAGTCTGATGTCTGGGCCTTTCCACTTTAAAGGGACAGAGCCTGGATGTTTTGGCAGTAAGGAGTTTTTTGTTAGTTGTTTTTGTTTTTGTTTTTACCCTGTATCACGAACTCGCACGTCATAAAATGTTTTGTGCTGCTCTTCCTAATACCCCATTTTTATGTATGGGGCCACCCCTAAGACAAAGGTGTTTTTGTAACAACATGGAATGCCTGTCCTTGCTGCTAAGGGATCATCACTTTCAAAGGGAAATGAAGACTTAGTTTTTCTAACTAGGAAAGAAGAATCATCAAATTTTAGAATTAGAAGACTCTTTAAAGGTCATTTTGCCCAGCATGAACATTTATAAAGAATCAGAAAGGAGAACTGACTTGTCAAAGGGCACACAGCTAAATTAACAACAGAGCTAAGTCCATATTTGTCCACTCTAACCTGGTGTTCTTTCCGCTTTAGGCAGAGAGTGAACTTTTTGGGAAAGCTAATAAACAGCTTCCAACTATTCTAAAAATGCATCCAATCCTTATTTTAACAGTTTAGGTGGAGTGACTATATATGCCTAAATAAGTAATTTCTTCTTGCTGAATTTGTGCTTTCTCTCTTGCTGCGTATCTCACATCTGGTAGGAATTTAGTCCATTCAAGACCTCTCAACACCACTCAGCTACATGAATAAACTCAACCCCAAATTTTCAAATGCCTACTAGGTGCCCAGACCAAGGACACACAGATAAATAAGGTGCTCTCTGTTCCCCTAATGAGTCCAGCATCTCATCAGCCAAAATAACATGGGAATAACCAGCCAAAGTTCCTTGTGATGAGAAGTGTGAAGGGAGTATTTTGGGGGCCAGGCACACAGAGAAGTACATAGCCTGGTCGGGGTGGAGGCCTGCCCTGAAGAGGCAGCATTTGAGCTGCTCATGGAAGGATGAAGAAGACTCCACCAGAGGGGGCAGGTTAAGGAGGCAGAGGACATTCCAGGCAGAGAGGATGGATCATGAGCAAAGCAGAGAGGCATGAAATGGCTCGCTATTTTTAGAGAAGAGTGATTAGACTGGAGAGGCTGAAAGATAGGATAGGGGAAAGTGGGGTGGTGGAAGAAAAAGTTGGAAAGTTAATTTGGGGCAAGATGAAGAAACTTGAATGCCAAGTCAAAGATTTTTAACATGATCTCATCGTAATGGGGTGTGAACAGTGCTCTTCAAGCAAGGGTGCCATCATCAGAACGGTCCTTTGAAAAGCGACTCAGGTGGCAATGTGGGACCATAGAGAGAGGTGGGAAAAATTGTGTGGGAGGCTTCAAAAAACATCCAGGCAGACATCTGAACCAGAGCAATAAGAGGGGCACGGCTAAAGAGAAGGACTGGATTCAAAAGAATTGTTTAAGTATCTGTCATTGACACAGGCGAAGGAACAGTAATGGACTCTTCTCAATCTACGGCAATATCTCCTAAGAAGACAATCTCATTGATCCACTTCTGAACCTCTGTGAGTTGATTTGCATTTGTCAATTTGCTGGCCCTGCGATTCCCACTTCAGGGGTTTGTACTGCTCAGGCTTCTCCTAGAGGTTTTGTACTGGCTGAATAACATTTCATCACCATAGGTGTAAAGCCCTGCTAATAATCTCTCCATGCAAGATGAAGTTGAGCTGGTACTTCAGCTCTGGAGGTGCTCAGACCTGCAGTGGTTCTCAGACCTACTCAACTACATAATGCCGATAAGATCCACTACAATTACTCTCAGAGCATTGGCTCTGGAGCAGAGAACCTGGTTCAAGTCCTGACTTTCCCATTTACTAGTTGCGTGGCCTAACCTCTCAGGCCAGGTTCTTCATCTGTAAAATGGGGATGATAACATCTATCTCCTCCCACCACTTGAGAGAGAGACAGAAACACACATACAAGGACAGAAAGAGATGGGGAGAGAGACCACACAGAAGAGAGAAACACGGAGAAGTGCTTTGAAGCTGAAGAGCATTATGCAGGGAACACTGTTATCACTATAATCAGCAAGTGATGAGTGGCCATAGAAACAAAGAGAACAATAAAAAATTATGGATGATGCAAGTAAATTAACTATTTGATTCGCTAAGTCTCACTTCATTTCAGTAAAGATGACAATGTTTGTATTTATCTCTTGGGGAAAAAAAGAAGCATCTTGATGCATTTAAATATTGCATTTGCCCATTTCTCTGCTATTCATGGATGAGACACATCCAGGAGCAACCTTTGAATGATCGTTTTAAATTAATTCTCTCTTTGAAATAAGAGCCAATGGCAAATGTCAGACCACTGGTGCACAGAAATAGTGAAAAGCCCTGGTTACTCTAAGAACGTGGGTGATATTGAATACATTAAGATCCCATCATGCTTCTTTTCAGAGTGGTTTGGATGAGCAGATGGAAGCTGAGAGTCCCAGGCCTGTCAGTTCTTCTACAGCATATTCCCCCTTTGTACGGCACGGTGTACAGCACTGATTTCCGAAGTGGAAGGAGGGCCCGTACCTGAGGGAGCATGTGAAACAATACTGGGGAATGAGAAAATGAATTGGAGCATTATTTGATGTACTTTTATATTTTTAGTATACAGTTTTGAGTGTGTCATAATGTATATAATATTACAGTAATTTTTAAAATTTGTGAAAAAGTATACACATATATACACATGTGTGTATGTGTATGTATTGCTCAAAGATGTTAACTGAGGGATCATGGTCGAACAACTTTGGGAACCCCTGTTATAGAAGGGGTTTGGAATTTGATCTGGTTTAAATCTCTCTTTCCCATGACTTACCAGTGTTTAGTTATCTAGGGGAACGAAGAGGAGAAGGCAGTGGGTTCTTGTTCTGATATTGACATTGACTCGTTGACTAAACTGTGTGGCCTTGGAGGGGTTACTTAGCCTTCCTGAGCTGCATTTATTTCATTCCTCATTCAGGCAATGGGTACAATAATACCTTCTTTACAAAGGTTTTATGAGGATTAAATAACGTTTATTCTGATTGGGGGTATAAAAGCAGTGTTTTAAGGCATGCGGTTAAGATGGCCCTCATGTCCACTTCACTCCCTTGCCTGAGCTTCTTCCTGTCCTGTATTTCTCAATGGCTTATTAGATGGTTATTCTGGGGGAACGATGGGGCAGGAAGAGTGGATTCTAGTTCTGATATTATCATTTACTTACTGCTGAGCCAACATGCAACTCGTATTGATTGAGCACCCTGTTATGCATCCAACAAACACGTGCTTATTATTATCTATTCCTCATCGAATCCAAAAGGGATTTGCTTCCTTTTTCAGAGGAAGGAGCTCTAGAACATACTAAGAGAACCTCTGTGATAATGGAAACATGCTATACCTATGCTGTCCAATGTGGGCATTTGGAATATGGCTACTATGACTGAGGAACTGAATTTATAATTTTATTTAATTTTAAATAATTTCAGTGTGGGCCGGCCTAGTGGCGCGGTGGTTGAGTGCTAGCTTGGGAGGCCAGCGGCCCCAGTTCGGGTCCCATATATGAGGGCCAGTGACACTGCCCTCAATAAATAAATACATAAATAAATAAATAATTTCAATGTAAATAGCCACCTGTGACTACTGACTTCTGTATTGGTTAGTACAACTCTAGAGACTGCAGAACTGGCATTCAAGGTAAGGCACAATTAAGACTGTCACGGGCTAAACTGTGTTTCCCCCGTATTCATATATTGAAGTCCTAACCCCCCAGTGCCTCAGCATGTGACTGTATTTAAAGACAGTTCCTTTAAAAGAAAAGTTCTGTCATATGAATGGGCCGTAATCATCATGACTGGTGTTCTTACAAGAAGAGGAGATTAGGACACAGGCACTCATGGAGGAAGACCTTATGAAACCATGTGGAGAAAAGCCAAGGAGAGAGGCCTCAGCAGAAACCAACCCTGCTGATACCTTGAGCTTGGACTTCTGGCATCCAAAATTGTGAGAAAATAAATTTTTGTTGTTTAAGCCACTCAGTGTATGGTGTTTGTTATGGCAGTTCTAGCAAACTAATAGGAAAACCTTTTCAATTATGTGAGACTTTTGTTCATTTACAGCAGATTCTTTCAGTTAATTCATTAAGAATCCATTCTCGGGCCGGCCGAGTGGCGCATTGGTTAAGCGCTGGTTTTGGGATGCCAGCGGCCCCGGTTCGGATCCCACATGGGGGCCGGTGATACTGCCCTCTACAGCTAACAACAGCTCCACCTGGAGCTGGGCTGTGCGTGCCCCGGTGATGGTGTGGGCTGCCATAGGCTACAGTGAGTGGCCCGCAGCAGGCGTGAGCGGTTGGCAGCCAAGAGTGAGCTGCCGGTGGCCGCGGTGAGCGACATCCAGAGGCCAGCGACCGATCTGCCTCATCCGGGAAGAGCGTAATGACGATACCAACAGTGAAGCAACATCCTCTGCAACTAAAAAACTGAAGAACAAAAAGAGAGCAGCTTGTCTGTTCCCCTTCCCCGATTTCCCAACGCTGTTCCCCTCCGCCAATTCCCCAATAAAATCTTTAAAAAAAAAAAAATAAATAAAAAAAAAGAATCCATTCTCTCTCTCTCTCTCTCTCTCTCTCTCTCTCTCTCTCTCTCTCTCTCTCTCTCTCTCTCTCTCACTCACTTAAAAATGTAAGATACAAAAAATATACAAGAAAGACTAATTGAATGAAGAAAGCAGTAAAATTTATAATTAGGTTTAAATAACTACAGATGCATAATGAACAAATCTAATTATAACCTGGAACTAAAATCCCAGATGATCTACACATGGGAAAGTAGTAGACAGGTGTGTAATTGCAAAGTCAAGGTGAAGGAAGGAGGCAACATGGTGATAGTGAAAGTGTGCTGAGGTTCTTATAAGTTTCTCAACTCATGTAAGAAAACAGAATATGGCTACCAATTAAATTTATATGTTAATAAAAATATATATTCATTGTAGCATTAGTTTATAAATTAGAGGAAGAAAATCACTTCTAATTCATAAGAGAAAAACATGTAATAAACTATTAATAAAAGACCAGAAAAGAAAAAAGAACCATTATAAATATAAAACATAAAGGGCCGACTGAGTGGCACATTGGTTAAGAGCTGGTTTGGGACGCCAGCAGCCCCGGTTCAGATCCCACATATGAGGACCAGTGACACTGCCCTCGACAGCTAAGATGGTGAACAACAGCTCCACCTGGAGCTGGGCTGCGAACCCCGGTGATGGTGTAGGCTGCAGTCCTTGCTGCAGTGGGCTGCCATAGGCTACAGTGAGTGGCTGGCAGCCAGCAGGAGCGGCTGGCAGCCAGTGTGAGCTGCCAATAGCTGCAGTGAGTGACCATCCAGAGGCCGGCGACTGATCTGCCTCACCAGGGAAGAGCGCAATGATGATACTAACATGGGCCAGTGAAGCAACGTCCTCTGCAACTAGATTGAAGAACAATAGGACAGCAACTGGTCTGTTCCCCTTCCCCGATTCCCCAACACTGTTCCCTTCCCCCAATTCCCCGATAAAATGTTTTTTAAAAATAAATAAATATAAAACATAAAATAAAATGAAAGGAATAAGTCCATTTGTATCCAAAATCACCATGAATGTGAATGAGCCAAAATTCCCTTTTAAAAGATGACTCAAGTTAGTAAAACCCAAAATGTTGTCAGTTATTAACTCTGGAAAGGAGAGTAGAATTGTGGGAGGGCACTTTTATATTTTACCCTGAATACATCCTTATTGTTTAGTCTTTCACAATAACAGTGCATTCCTGTGTTACCTGTGAAATTAGAAAACATTGTTTAAGTATCAGAGACATTAGAGTCAAACCCAGATTTCTGGCTCCAGAAAAAATTCTATTGTATACATTGCAATACATATTGCAAGACTGAGCAAGTTAAATCTCTTCTGTGGACCTTAATATCTGTATGTATAAAATGAAAGTGGTGGGCCATATGTATGACTTTAAAGTTTTGTTCCAAAGAAGTATTTTAGAAGCCACTTTGTGGGTTCAGGGAAAAGCTATGTGAGTGGGACTATTAGACCACCAGTTTATTTCAAGCAGGAGAGTTATTTTATCTGCTTTATATATTGATGTTCCATATATTGGGTTGTCAGAAAAGTCATGATTCATTTTTGCAATGAAAAACAGAAAAAATACATATGACTTTTCCGACAACCCCATAATATATTTATAGAGAAAACTATGATCACTTTTTTAAAAAACCCATTAAATTTGAAAGCTGTTATCCTAGGAGACTTCTGAAGTCCCTTCTAAATTCAACTTTCTAGAGTACTCTCTATTTTCCCATTTCTACAATAATACATTATTGCAAAGCACAGACCAAGGATATTTCATAGGAGGTTGTGCTGTATCTACATTTGTGAAATTACCATGATCTCCTTTATAGTGAAATATTCAATCACTCCAACATTTTTTTCCCCTGGGTGCATGTAACTACAGGGCTAATATGGCTGGTTTGAAAGGCTGGATTTTATTTTATTTTATTTATTTATTTATTTATTTATTTACTTATTTATTTATTTTTGAGGGCAGTGTCACCGGCCCTCACATGTGGGATTCAAACTGGGGCCGCTGGTGTCCCAACCGAGCTCGCAACCAACGCACCACACGTCCGGCCCAAGGCTGGATTTTATATACCCCTCAATTAGGTATTACCTACACCCAACTTTAACATTCAGGTCAACAGTAGTGGAAAGTACCTTCACCTGAAAGAAAAATGACCTGAATTTCAATCTGGAACTTGCCAGTGGCTCATTGTCTGGCCTTGAACAAGTTAGCTGCCTCAGTTAGCTCAGCCATAACATAAAGACTAACGAGAATGTGTCTATTAAATCTCTGAACTACTTGTCAGCTATCAAATTCTATCATTCATGAGTCCTTGGTGCTTGATCAAAGCCAAAAATATGTACAGACCAGGCAAAGAGAAATCAGATCTTCAAAGAAAATGTGGGTTTACGGAGACTTCTCAAGCCTTGCCATAAATATGATGCATTGCCATGTTAAATTCTTCAGTGGAGAAAGATGATTGTCAAAGTAACTCAAAACTTTTGAGAGAAAACTGTTGCTCACAGGATGGCAGGCCATGGAGTGACAGGACCCTGATGACTAGCTGACCTTTTTCTCCAAGCTTCTTTGAAGAGATTATCTAAGTATCGTTTCAGACACCCATCACTCTTATTTTTAGCCCTGAGTTCTCTTCACGAGTGTACTGACCTGTGGCTTGGAGTTCCAGAGGGCTCTCAGATATGGCTGATGATTCATTTTCAGGTACCTCACATTGATTTCCAGGAAGGTCAGGGGAGGAGGAGCCTGTAAAAAGGATTTTAGACATAAAATTCTTCTTTGTTCTTGTTCCTGTTCCAACCACTTGGTCGGAAATTTACACTTCACAAATTCATCCCTTGGTGCCATAGGCGACTGGCAATTAAAACAGAACCTAAGCAAGCAATATTGTTCTACTAGGGCCTCACAGCTGGCGTGGGGGGTGGGGGTGGGTTGGGTGGAACAAAACTCAGGGCTTTGGTCAGAGGCTATTTTCAGCCTCTGATAGCAGTTGTGTCTCATTCCCCCTCTCCCCTCAGCCTCCCTCCTGCCCTTCCCTCCACAGGCCAAGGCTGGTGACGGCCTCCATATATTTAAAGAGGAGGAGAGTCTCCCCCTTTTACTCATTTGAGCTGACAGAGACCACACAGGCAGGTAAGTGGAGACAAGTAGGTGTTTGGGCTGGAGGTGGGCTGCTGGCTTGGTGGCTGGTCAGTACTATGAAAGGTCCCACAGAGTAAGGGTGTGTTTCACATCCCAGGTCCCAGCATCTAGTCTGGTCCTAGGTGAGGAGGCCCAAGTTATGCTGGATTCTGATGTGGACCTAGCAGTTGTTTAGAAAACTCCTAAAAGGGCGATTGACATTTGGAGGTTTGAGGGAACCTCACAGAGAAATGAGGAAGGAATTATTTTTCGTCTACAACTATTTCAAGGTGGAATACTGTTCCCTGTTGTCTTAGTCAAAAGACCTGCATTCTCATCCTAGAACTACATAATGAATGGATGTGTGACTTTGAGAAAGTTCCTGCCCTCATGTTCTTGGTCTTTTCTGCAAGGATCAATATGGATGTGGTGACATTTTTCTAACCTGTAAAATACTGCACAGTTATAAAGTGGTATAATAGATATAATACAGCAGAATACAGCTTTCCAATGCTCAAAATACAAGGAATCATGCTATTCCAAAGGTGTGAGTGAATGGCTGAGAGTTTTACAGTTCACTGTACCCTGTCTTGCACACAGGAAATACTCATTGAGGTTTGTTAGTTTAAAATGAATTTTATATCCCAAGGATATTCAGCAACAGGCTTGCTTTTAATAATTTAAAATTAATCAAAACAGAATCCGAAAAAGACATTGCTTTGTTGAAAATCCATTAAAAGCTCTGTTTAGTGGGAGGATAATTCCTAGCTGGGATGAGGGGGTGATTACCAGTGTTTCCTCTAGATTTCGATAGAGAATTTCTTTTTTTTTTTAAACATCCCTGTGAATGACAGGCATAAGTGTGCCCGAGAATTGAGAAGTGGTTTTAAGCAATGGTCTGAGTGAGATGCTGCCCAAAGATCAAAGCCACCACCTCTAATTTCTGTTGCCATCCCTGAGCTGGGTCGGTGACTCACCCAATAAGTTAGATGAACCAGTTGGCAGAAACCTTGTCTCTTCACAGTACAAGACAATGAGCTTGTATTGACCATCTCCTGGGGAGGTCCAGGCAGCCCTAATACAGAGAAGGGTGAGCATGCACAGCAGAAAGGGAAAGGAAATAGAAAGACCTGTGTCCTCAGGATACTTTTGGGGCTGAATCTCAATGTTGGGTACATCCAATTCATCACAATATTTGTAAAGCTGCCTAATGACCCAGAAAATGTAAGGGATTCTTCTGGCTTGGCTTTGATTCCATCCTGAACAACCAGGTCATTAAAATGAGCCCTGACTGTTGGCAGGGAGTGCACCTCACCCCCTGGGCTCCGTGTCCTCTCCAGTCCAGGCAGACAGGTGATCTATAGCCCACATGCACAGGCCATCCATTAGAGAAAGGGTAGGCAGGCCAGGGGGCAGGACGGAGAGAGAAAGACTAAGGAAGGGTAAGCAGGATCATGCAACAGGCAAATAGCCACAATCCTGTTGGAAAAAGCAGAGACAAAATCTTGGTAGAAAACAAATTCAGAAATCCTGGGAGCCTGAAGAAATAGAAGAAAATAAAAAGCATCAGTAATAGAGACAGTTCAAATTCTCGGTCTGACCATCACTTAACTTCTCTGAGTTTCCATTTTCTGAGCAGTAAAATTAAGGTAAGGCCATTTACCCCAAAGGGATTTGTTAGAATCTAAAAATGGGATAAAGTATAGGAAAGTACTTCGTAAAGCTTCATAAAACTGTACAAATAAGCAAGGCCTTTGAGAAAAGGCACAGGGCAAAACCGGATGGGCTGCAGGAGGGTTTCTTGCTAAGTGTGAGTGTAATGATGAAGGTCCAAAGGCCAGAGTGAATAACAAGCCAATCAGCAGTTAGAGGATTAATGTGTTTTACAAGAGGAAGGACCCAGATGAGGACTATAATACACAAGAAATACAACTCCTGAGGCAGGCAGACTTCCAATTACAAGCTTGCTGCTCAAATGTCTGGGAATCTAGGGTGGGGCTTCACAGACCGAGAGAAACGTGATGCCTTCCAATGTGAAAAACTGCAGTTATTCATTGAGGTAAAGAAAAGCAGGAAGGAAGACAATGATTGTCTTGAGGGCCACGGAGGATGGAAGCCTTCTCTGAGCCTTAATAAGAACCTCATCATGGGAAAGGGTTGATCATGATTTGTTGGTTGTTTACTGACCTGTCCAGGTGGGAAACAATATCAGCTTATTTAACTGTCACTAAGAGTCGCCCGAGAAGTCATTCTTCAGAGGAAGAAACAAAAGGTCAAGGAAGCAAAATAATCATTCAGGGTCACATGGCTAGAAAGTGGCAGAGCCAGGTTGTAATTCTGGGTGCAATATGGTCTTTAAACACAAATTATAAAGGTCAAAACAGAACAAAGTGAGTTTCTGAGAGTAAAAGTCAGCCACGCTTCAGAGATAACTTCAGAAAAGATGTAATATGACCCGCGTGCTACAGCCTTAGTGTACTGGGCAGGCCTGCCTACCGTGTGTAAGTTTTAAAGGGATGACAGCCAACACTTAGGTTTATTTCTGTGTTGAGAAAGGGCCTCTTCAAAGCGGCGGGGGGGGGGGGCGGACTTCATAATCCGTGCAGAAGTTTCCCAGGCAGGCAGTGACCTTGAATGTCCTACATGGGGGAGCTGAAGGATATGGTTTCCCTGGGCCCTGTGGAGGGACTTTGCTTGGGCTCACTGCTTCAATTTAAGGCACAGGTCACCAGCGAGGTGAGCAGGTGTTAGGCCCCAGAGCTGCCAAAGCAAGAACCAGGCCACAGGCTTAGGTCCTTGCCTGCCAGGCAGTCCCTGGCAGTAGGCACCCTGATCCCCACAAGGGAGCCGACGCTTTCCCCTGCTGGTCTGCATCTGTTCCCGGTGCAGCGTACTCTGGAGGCTGAGAGACAGAGTTGATTCACAGTCTGAACCAGAAGGGCCACAGAGAAAAAGCAAGGAGAAATTTGCTTGTTTCAAGAAAACAGATTTAAAAACAAGGACTAATATATTAACAATATCAATAACAGTAATAATGAAAGGAACTGAAATTATTAAACACCTGCTATGCATTACACGCTTATTTATAGTACCGTTGTGACGGTTAGTATTTTGTTTAACCTGAAAACAGCCTGTTAAAACAAAGCTTCTCAACCTGTCTTTCCATGCATGAGGACCTGGGTTCAGAGATTTTGAGCAATCTGCCCAAGTGTTTTTTGATAGTGTTTTTTGAACCCTGGTCTGGTTCTTTCCAAAGCCTGTGCTTTCCCACTATGCTACATCATCTCTCTTACCTGGACTAAGAGAATAGAGAAGAGGCAGTGTTTGAGAGGGAACGCCATTGGGCAGCATGTCTGCCAGGTGAGGCTCTGGTCACCATTCAGATCCCTAAATCTGTCTCACGGCTTGAAGGACCCTTCAAGGGGCATCAATGCATTGCAGCCACTTGGACATTTATCCCTAGTAGAGGCAAAATCAATAGTGAGTGAGAACTCTCCAGTCCCAAAGGAGATTTTTCCATGTTTGAATAGCACTGACTCTTAGAAAGCCCTTTATTTTACTGAATTGAATTCAGTCTCCCTGTTCTTTCCACCCATGAGTACTCTGTCCCATGGAGAGACAATGGGCCAACCAGATACCAATTCCTGTCAGCTGCCAAGTTTGGTCAATAGAGGATTTGTCCCTGTCCCCCTCCATTGTGTTGTAAGTAGGAACATTGGGATATAGAACCAGCCTAACTGGGTTTGAATTGCAGCTCTGCCACTTTCCAGCAGTGTGACTTCAGATAAGTCACTTAAGCTCTCTGAGTCTCAGTTTTTCTCATCGGTAAAGTGGGGATAATAAAATTTGCTCTGCAGGGCTGTTGTACTGAAGATGGTATATATAAGGCATAACAAACAATAAATAGCAGTTAATTTTACAATAGGAACATAGCTCTGGAGTCAGAGAGACCCAAGTTCCAATTAGCCAATAAGGCAATGTAATTTCCCTAAGACTCCATTTCCCCATCTCTAAAGTAAATTTTATAACATTACCTACTTTCAAGGGTTACTGTGAAGATTAAATGAGATATGACACAGTGCCTGGCCCAAGGGCTGGTGTCCAGATATACTTTAGCTTCAATAATAATAAATATTATATTAGTAATGATTACGATTATCACTTACATCCCAGATATAAGTTTCTATGATTCAAAATATTTGTCCCAGTCCGTGTAGACTCACTATGCGGAATTTAACTCACCTATGTGAAATCAGGCATCTAACAGGATGACCAAATGAACTGACACTGAGCTGATGAGCTGAAAATGGCATTGTCGTTTGAGGTCTCTGCTCAAAGTCATGGCCTAAGGTTCTTTAATGGACGCCTGCAAAGAGGAAACGGAATCACTCAGTGTCCATTTTATCTACCCCACCCACTTTTGCCCTAAGGTATCACCTTGCAGCTTCATAGTTGGTAGATTAAAAAAAAAAAATTTGGATTAGGAAGAATGTGCCTAAGATACACAGGGGGCAATTCTTTTAAAACTTCAGATTGATAAATGACAGCTTAGAGTTAGTGTAAAACTAATTAGCTCTTCTGTTTTACAATACTCTACAGTTTACAAAGTGATTTGACATACATGAACTGTTAAAATCCTCCCAGCAACACTGAAACCGATGGGATTATTGTGCCTGTTTTAGAGAAGATATTGAAGTTCAGAGAGCTTGGATGGTTTTCCCAAATCACACTGCTTCAAAGGGGCTAGAACTCCGGCCTCCTGCAACTGATGCATGTTTGTCCCAGCCCCACTGTAGCACATTCCCAGTATAATCTCTTCCACAGCATTATCCGTTAATAAGTCCATACAGGTCATCTGTCACCGGGACCTGGGAATCCAAAAGTCTGGAGCCAACCCTCTCCCTAGCTGATGTAGGAGGGCCTGCATTCTATCTTATCCTTGTAAATCTCAGATTGTCCCCATTCCAATCCTAAGCAATGGCTTCATCTGTGATAAGACAGCCATCTCTGGGACTGGCCCAGGAAGTAGTGCCAAGTGATGTGATGGAGATTGTGACCCAGGAGCCAAATGGGGTTGAGTGACAGGCAAGCCTATATTTGGTGTCCCACCTTCAATGACCCTTGCCTGTGCCAGGCAACGCTGATAAACAAATGGCCCATCCCTTGGTATCTTGACAGCATAAACTCACATACTGGGCCTGGCCAGGGGAGTGTTGAGACATAGGAATTCCAAAGCAATGCAGGAGGCTAAAAAGGTTAGGTATGTAAGCCAGGAGGACCTCAATGTGCTTTCAAATCATAGTGACTTAATGAGCAAACTGGTGCTATTTGAATACCCTGAAATAAAGGGGGTAACGACGCCTTGCCTTTGAATAATTGCTTCACAATATAGTAGTCCCCTTATGTGGTTTTGTTTTCGGTGGTTTCAGTTACCCACAATTAACCTCGGTCTGAAAATATCAAATGGAAAATTCTAGAAGTAAACAATCGTAAGTCTTAAATTGCTTGCTGTTCTGAGTAGCGTGATAAAATCTGGTATCGTCTCACTCAGGATGTAAATCTCCTATTCACACTATGTGCTCCCTCCTGTTAGTCACTTAGTAGCCATCTTGGTTATCAGATAGACTGTTGTGGTGTCGCAGCGCTTGTATTCAAGCAACCCTCATTTTACTTAATAATGGCCCAAAAGTGCAAGAGTAGTGATGCTAGCAACTTGGATATGCCAAAGAGAAGCCATCAAGTGCTTCCTTTAAGTGAAACCATGTATATATAGGTTTCAGTACTATCCACGGTTTCAGGCATCCACTGGGGGTCTTAGAATGTGTACCCCCAGTGGATAAAAGCGTGGCAGGGGAGCTACTGCGCTGCTTTAAATCTCATCATGTTTCTATGACCTTCATAATGATCCTGTGCAGGAAATGGTATTATCACCATTTTTTACCCAAGTTCAAGGTCACAAGGTCAAGACTAGAACCTGTGTCTTTCAATTTAGGATGCTTTATAATACCCTTTGCCTTTTGGCCTTTCATTAGCAGAAAAATATCAGAGATGTCTTTTATGGTTGGCCCCTCTAGCTACATTTCCATCTTTAGAAATGGAACTGAGTATCTGTTTAATAGAATGCTTATAGATTTCTATTTTGGGTTTCAAGTCCTGATATATGTATGTCAGAGATTTATGATCACTTAAAAAAAAAAAAACAACCCACAAACCTATGCTAGGATACATTACTCTGTGAAGAAGGTATTATCTGTAATCGTATCCTCACTCTGAGAAGGATCATCTCTAGGCAATTGCTGAATACACACACACACACACACACACACACACACACACACACACACAGACACACAAGAGTCATATCTCGCTCCCATTAACTCGCAGGACATGCCAATGAAATCTCCACCGGAGATCTGAAATGAGAAATTTGATCTAGGGTTGTTTTCACTGAAGATTTCCACATCATTAATTTCACAAGTGTCACTGTCGCATTCCTGGTTATATATTACATTTCTCCTCTATTTTATATTATGTTGAAACTCAGGACCAAAATGAACATGAGCAAAATTATGTGATTCTACTCTTTTCCAGAGATCATCTGTAATCACAGAAGGATGGTTCTTAGAAAAAGAAGATAGCTAAGAAAACACTCCAAAACGTTTATGTTTTTATGCCTGACCTTGTTTGTTAATGAGCGGGGTTGGTTAATCCTGAAAGTCTATTTCAGGGCCAGACGAGTGGCGCAGTGGTTAAGCACTGGCTTGGGAAGCCAGTGGCCCCAGTTTGGGTCCCACACATGAGGGCCAGTGACACTACCCTCAAAAAAAAAGCAAACATTTAAAAAAAAGAAAGTCTGTTTCAATCCTAAGAGTCCTAAAAATTTTAATGGAGTAAAAAATATACAATTTGGGCTCTTTTAGGGGATATTAAGGCCCCTGTGCCTTTGTGTGTGTTCCTTTCTCTGCCTGAAGTGTTCTTCCCCCTTTTCTCTATCTGGGGAACTCTTAGTCACCCTTCAAAACCCCATTTGGATGAGCCATCTTCTGTGAACTTTTAACAACTCACTGCTTTTATCCCCAATGTAAGTGTGGGTAGCCATTCCCTCCTTTGAGTTTTCATGGCACTTCTCACAAGACCCTTCTCTGGTCAGAATATTCTTGTTCCTAACTATCTTCCTCAGTATGACTTGGGCTTCTCAATTCTAGGAAACACACATTATTCATGTTTATGTTTTCCTCCCCTTAATCCCTTACCAGCACCTGGTGCAGTGCTTGATACATGATAGGTAGGTAGTAAATGCATGGGGAATGAATGAGTCAGTGAATACAGACTTGATCCTATACCTTTCAACTCAAAATCTATTACTCTTTCCACTACACTACACAACTTGAACTATAGAGATAGAAGCACTAGATGTTTCTTTTTTAAAACATTATTTTCTAAAATTTTACTGAATTAAAAGAGCTGCTTCTATGAGAGGAAAGATATTTGGCTAACTTCACACTGGTTTTATAAGTGGGAAAAGCTCCTTGCAGGGACATTTAGAGAGGGATGCTCCCTTCGGTCCTAGTATCGGGTTCAGTTGTCTGTTTGCTATTTACCGTCTGTTTCTTAGCAAAGCCTGTCTTTGTTATGAGGCTGGGAGGCACATTTCTAACCAGTGACCCAGGAGGGCTTAGTGGTAATCGCCAACTATTATAAGAAGGTGACTGGCTTCCCAGAAGGGAAAGAGAACATCAGAAGCAGCCATTGGAATGGCCTTATAGTGTTTGGTGTCAATGACAAGATGACACGCCAAGCTTCTTAGAAACGCAAGGATCTCAGTGAAAATTCAGCCCCCTTGGGGCTGGCAGGATTTCAGAAATTTCACCGAGTACTGATGGCTTATTTTAGCTCTGCTCTGGGGAAACTGAGAACTGGATTCATATTTACACATAGACAGAAAGAAAGAGAAAAAATTTTTTTTGATGCCCTTCCTTGTCTAGTATCTCTTAAACATAATTCTCTAGTGAGGAGACAATGGTGGCCCAGGGCTGTGGTTATATCAGCAGCTCCTAGCTGTACAATGTACTCAGAGGGTATGGAAGACACACAGCAGCAGCACCTGGCCCCTGTGATCACACCTGGCACTGTGAGCTCTGACAAGTGCCTTCCTGCACATCATGTCATTGGTCCTTTAAACAACCCTGTGAAGCAGCAAGGAAAAGAATGACTCTCTTTATAGCATAGGTGGGAAGACAGATGTAAGAGAAGCTACACGGTTCATCTCAATGCACACAGCAAGCTGTGGGCAGCCCTGAAAGCAGAGGTAGGTTTCCAGACCACTGATGTAGTGTAGTGCCAGGATATCCTTTTGCTTGGGCAGTGACAGTTCTTTAAAAATGGGATGAACAAATGGGAGGAATAAATCTGAACAGGATATTCTATATATTACATATTCTTATCAGCTAGATTAGCTAAAGCTGTGCAGAATTTCCTGCCTCACCCCAGATCTACCAAACCAGGTCTGCATACTAGCAAGATCTGAGGTGAATGGAGAAGCACCAAACTAGATATAATACCACTTTCACAGGTTATTGTGATTCCTGATGGAATCATTTTTAAAAACGCTAGATGAAAAAAATAATAATTCTTAATATTTGTATATAATTTTATATACACAAAATTAGTTCATCCATTTCTTTCAAGAACCCTGAGAAGAACATAAGGGCAAGTGCTTTTGAAATTTCACGTAAGAGGAAACTGAGTACAAAAGTAGTAAAGTGACTTGCTCAGAGCCTCCTTCAATGACTCACACAGAAACCATTTGCTGAATGAATGAATGAATGAATGAATGAACGAACGAACCACCAAACAAACTAGGGCTGTATTCTGGCCTTCAGACCACTGCACTAGTGGGGGATTAGGTCACTCTTGAGGCCGCCTAAAACTAGGGTATTTGCTTTATATCCTGTTAGGCTTGACCTTGGTCAGAGTCTTCAAGATGCCGAACTGGGGTGGAGGAGCGAAATGCGGAGCCTGTGAAAAGACAGTGTATCATGCAGAGGAAATCCAGTGCAATGGAAGGAGTTTCCACAAGACCTGTTTCCACTGCAGTGAGTTTGGGTGAACACCACACGGGCCCCTGAGCACCCAGAGGGCATGTCAAAGTTCACAGTTAGCCACAGCTACTGTGTATTAGTGCTTCTGAGTATGGTCCCAGGACCAGCAGCACTGGCATCACGGAACTTAGTAGAACCATCACTTGTAGGAGTCCCCACCTCATGAGAGCACCCTCCTTTCTCCAACCATTTGCCCAACTCAGAGGCGTTGCCCTAAAGCTCAAAGTCAGAACAAGCTGGCCTGCCCACTGCTCTCAGTGGTGAAAACTTAAACCCAGTGGTGACATTTACAAAGTGTGACTTGGCAGAGAAAGACAGCTATTACTTATCTGCAGCCAGGACAGATCTGGCTCTAGGTATCTTCCCCACTGTCCAGCTGCCACTGAAGTCAGCTGTGACTGGCTTTTCCTAAGACAGAATCTGTGTCAGGCAGGCAGCAACATGTGCCAATTCTACAAGAGCCCGAAAGGGGAGAGTTTCAGGGCCTGGACACCAGTAACTTGACAAAGGGAGTCTTCATCATCACCTGCCAGACCCAGATCCACAAATGTTAAAACTGGACGAGCTTTAAGACCCTGTGGCTCACCTGGGAGTCTGGCTCTGCCCGACTCATGGGACTTGGGACAAGTCATTGCTCACCTTTGAGTCCAGGTCACAAGCACCTGCAGCAGAGCCAGGAGTGGAACCTGTGTCTTCAGGCTCCTCATCCAGCCCCCTTGGCACGACTGCATTCGGGAGTTTCTCAGTAGCTAGTCCTGTTTGGGGAGAACAGTCAGTTTGGGCTACTTGTACCTTCTTTGCTTCCCTCCAGTAAGTCTGGCTTAAGAATTAGATTTATTAGACATTTGGCAGACCCCCCACATAGTCGCTCACCCCACTTCCATGCCTCAGCCCAGTAGCTGCAAGGTGTCACACTGCCCCAAAACTGTTTCAAACAGAATTTAAAGTGTTGCGCTCCATCTGTTCGGGCAGGAGACACTCCATCCTTAAGCTGTGAGAAACAGTAACATTTTACCTGCTGTGGGAGTTTCCATGATCTCTTAATACTCACTGCAAATATAATTATCATTGAAGAACAGGGGGAAATACTGTTCTGAGTGATTGGGTTGGCAGATTTACTAATGCTTTTGGTTTTATTTATTTATTTTTTATTTTTTTGAGGGCAGTGTCACTGGCCCTCATATGTGGGACCAAACTAGGGCCGCTGGCTTCCCAAGCCAGCACTTAACCACCGCGCCACTCGGCCGGCCCCTAATGCTTTCGGTTTTAATAAAAGAGGATTATTTTTAAGTCATTGAACACATCCATCAGATTCATGATTATTATTACAATTATCCAGAAGTCACTGCTTGAGAGTTTATCCCATAATCCCCAGGCTTCTGTCCCAAACTTAGTGTCCTTTATAAACGTGCGAGTGAGGAACATTGGAAAGAACTCTGGGACTGAAGTAAAAATGACTAAGGTTTGCATCTGGCTTCTGCCACATACTGTGAGAACTAAGGCAAGTCATTTTTCTATCAAGCCCCAACGTCCCCATCTATGAAATGGAGATGGTTATACCCACCTGGAGTTCTTGATGTGGACATCCAGCCTTCTAGGCCTTTATTCTCCTTTGATCAACTTTGACACCTGAGTGGGAAGAGAAAATAGCAGGGAAGCTTTCCATAGTAAGGGGCGTCTTGTCTTTCCCAGACTGCAGGAATATGCCTTGTTCAATGGAGCCGAAGTAAAAGGGATCCGAGCAATTGGTGGTCATTCTTTTTAACCCTTCGATGTTTTCCTTAGAATTCACAGGTGGGGATCTGAGCAGTACACGTTTCTAAAGTGGAAGAAGGATCCTAGAGAGAAGCACACTTTTTTATATTATCATCACAAATCCACAGGCCAACCTATAATTGATGCCTTTTGATGAAATTGATAAAAATTGATTCATAGAGGCAGAGTCTACCTAAGTTTACCCTCTGGCCTGTTTTTGCCTGATTTCTAGACAAATTTGAATCCTTCCTATCACCACAGTCCAAATGAAACAGAAGGCAAGCCGCATGTATAAATTTAACATTTCTAGTAACTACACGTTTAAAAAGGTACCAATAAACAGGTGAAATTAATCTTAAAACCCTTAAAAATCTTAAATTTGATTTAACCCAATATATAAAAAATTGTGATTTCAATATGTGATCAAACTACAAATTGTGAACAAAATATTTTATATTCTTTGTTGTTCATACTAAGTGTTTGGAATCCAGTGTGCATTTTGCGTTTACAGCACATCACGTGGCAGACGAGTGGCTATGGTATTGGACAGCACCGCTCTACCCTGCCTGTGTATGAAAGCTGGTCAGAAGCCGGAATGTGGCTACAGAGCTGTCCAGCGCATGACAGGGTGTAAGCAGTTCTGGAAGTGATAGGAATGATCAATGGAGTGGGAGTCAAAGGATCTGAGGCCAGTCACGGCTCTGCCACTTACTACTGTATAACTGTGGTCAAGTCACTGATCTCCACTCACACATGCATGCATGCATTCATCCACTTATTCATTCATTCATTCCTTCATTCAACAAATGTTTACAGAAGACTAATTCTGGGCCAGACTCCATGCTATGTTCTGGGGCTTATTAAGATAAAAGTCTTTCCCTTAAGGAACTCAGAGTCTAGAACATAAATAAATATTCAAGAAATTGTTCTAAAGATTGGTAATTCATAGCAACAAGAAGGGCAGAGACAGGTGTATACCTTATATGCCCAAATATAAGGCTTTTTTTTTTTTCAAAAAATTATTGCTCATGAAAAGGGTTTCCTTTGTTTTCAAAGCCTTATAAAGTCTCTCATGTTATAAGACAGTCTCTCAATTACTTCATTATTTATTTTTAAAGTATTTTTAACACACACAACATGGACATAATTGCTTAATGAACTTCCATATGCCTGTATCCCCAGCCACACAGCCACCAGCCTCTGAGCAAATCTACCATATCTACATCCTTATCTTCTACTCCCACTCTTGTATTCAGTTACTTAATTTTTTTAAATAAAATATCATTTGAGAAAGGCACGTTAGCCTGAAACAACCTCATTCAATGCTAAATTGCTTATAGAGGTCACATCATGAAACTAGTAGGGAAAAAAAAAGAGGCACATAAATTGAGTGCACATGTGTTCTTATTCCTGGGGATATGACCTCACTAGTACGCTCATTCAGGAACACTATAAACAACCCTGAAGGATCATTATTACAAAGCAATTTCGCAAGTTATCAAGTTGTGGCAATCCTACATTTTTTTTAAAACCCGCCCCAATGTTATGCTAATAGGAGCTTCTTGTTGAGATGCAATTTCCGGGTGTCTGGAATTTGACAGCATCCTACTCAGGTCACACGGAGCCCCTCTCCAGGAACACAGACAGGAGTGGAGAGGCGCTGCCCTGGAGAGCTGGGCCAGCTGCCTCCCAAAGCCACTCTGTTGATGCGGGAAATGATGCTGAAGATGCAGAGACAGGATTTGGATACAATTATTTCCTGAATTTGTGTGAGATTAGAAAAAAAGTGACATCTCCAAATCGATACATGATTGATTGATATTATTAAATTAAATAATATAGGTAGGTATTTAACACTGTCATTTTACATCCTCAAAAGTTGTTTTCAAATTGGCAAAAAGAATCTTTCTATAAATCTCCTCTTTGGGGACTTGCCTTCTACACTTGACATTGTGGGGGACACTTTACATTAGGCAATGTACAGTGACCAGAGGGCCTTGGCCAGTCTAAGCCTAAGGGTCTGTGAGGCTGGTCGACCCGCCTGCACACTTCCCTGCTTCCAGAACTGGATCAAAAGTTTCCTCTTTGGGGCCGGCCGAGTGGCGCGGTGGTTAAACGCTGGCCTGGGAAGCCAGCGGCCCCGGTTCGGTCCCACATATGAGGGCCAGTGACACTGCCCTCAAAAAAAAAAAAAAAAAAAAGTTTCCTCTTTGAATATAGCAACACTCTTCAAAAGCCATGTTAAGTAGACAAACTGCTCAATTCTGATTGTGGTATGACCAAGAAAAAAATAAGTTCCTCTCCTGCCTCAGCCCCTTATCCGCTCCCTTCCGCAGCCCCCAACCATCACACACACACATACACACACACACACACTCCCCTGATATCATCTAGGATAAGACACTCAGGAACTCAGGTTTTTCTGATCCAGGGACAATATTCTTAGCTGGTCCCAAACCACACACCTCGTTCTCTAATTCCACCTCTTTCTAGCTGGGTGCCACTGAATACATTACCTCCCTTCTCTGTGCCCTAATTGCCTCACATGTGAAATGACAACTGCCTCAGAATCTACAACCCAGGACACATGCTTTGGTCAGGAATCAAAGTTGTGTTCTCGGCTGAGGGGCCCCTGGTGCTGGGCTTCTTGCCTTAAGCATGGAATTGGCGGTGCAGGGGAGCGAGGAGAAGTCTAAGCCCAACACACGGCTCTTCCTTTCTTCGGCAGTGGCCTGCAGGAAGGCTCTTGATAGCACCACGGTCGCAGCTCACGAGTCGGAGATCTACTGCAAGGTCTGCTATGGGCGCAGATACGGCCCCAAGGGCATCGGGCATGGACAAGGCGCCGGCTGCCTCAGCACTGACACGGGCGAACACCTGGGCCTTCACTTCCAAGAGTGAGTTACCGCCCCACTTCTCTCAGCCCCATAAAGCCCCAATTATCAGGACAGTTCATTCTGTTCCCATAGCAACATTTTCTAGAAGCGGGAGAATGGACTCTATTGTTGACTTGCCAACAATAGGAATCCTCGGTCTGACCAAGTTTTAACAATATGTCATCCCTCAGAAGACTCTCTTGAAATTATCTGCCTTTCTAAAGGGCAATTACTTTTGCACCACAGCCTTTGGTTTACATGTCAAGAGAAAACCCAGACTGTGTTCCATCGTTTGTACAGGTGTTCCATTGTTTGACCTTCGCAAAACTACATAGAGCTTCTTTTCTTCTCTTTGAGCATTTCTGTGTAAATCACATAAATATGGCAGGGGAGCAATGGCCATTTGCTAGGTGCTTGTCACTAAAAGATTTCTCCCCTTGGGTTGTAAGATGACTAATGTCCACATCACAGGGGGAGTTGGGTCTGCAGGGATGGGCCGTGTGCCTCGGGAGTAAACAATCAATCATGACCGGTTTATGGGTCTCCCTGGCTGCCTGTTGCCAATACAGTGCTGAGGCTCTCCCCAACATTATCCTAGGGAAGCTAGGATCACACTGTGCCTCCTCCCTCTAACAGTTTCTTCTACCTACCTCGAAGATGATACTGACCTCCGGCCCAGAGCTGAGTACAGACTGACTGCTACGCACCTGCAGCTGCTGTCGGGCCAGCTGGTCTCCGCGTTCAGCTCTGCGGCAGGACTGGGCAGAGAGGCCCACCCCACTGATGCAGTGTCCCAAAGGGAAGCTAGACTATCTGCAGAGTCGTCTGGTCCCTTCTAAAGAGAGGAGTCCATGGCAGGGCCTGGAAAAGTACAGGGATGTGTGATTAGTCATTTTAACATTTCTCATTACTCAATCCCAACTGGGCACTCTATTTGAAGAAGATGATACCAATTGTGTTCTCTGCCATGCATTACCCTCCTATGTTAGGGCTTTCTTATGATGCTGCACAGTTTGGGCAGTTTCCCCTCTGACCCTGGGCAGTTTCCCCTCTGACTCTCACTTTCCTCCAACTAGCCTTGCATACTTTAGAGTTGTGGTGAGGATCAAGTGATACATGGACAAGGAAATACCAAAAGATATGGAAACACAGGAGCTGTTATTGGGCCTCTATCTTAGACACTGCTCACATGGGGACAAGGAATGCATCAGCTCATTGGACTATGGTTTGTTTAGTATCAACTATCAAGATCCCATCTAGCCCTAAAATATTTTAATTTCAGAAAGCAGACCAAGTGGGCTTCAAGATGGTACAGAAAAACCTAAATAGTCATAGCAATAATAACACAAAAATGACAGTGAGGGCCGGCCGAGTGGCGCGGTGGTTAAGAGCTGGCTTGGGATGCCAGTGGCCCGGGTTTGAATTCCAACACTGAAGGCCAATGACACTGCCCTTAAAAAAAAAAAAAAGACAATGACAAAAATATAAGCTAACATACATGGAACACTTGCTAAATGATTTGCAACCAAAAGGAAAGGTTTAAACCAATTATAACAAATACTTATTAGCCCTTACTACATGCCAGGCAAGCACTGTTCTAAATGCTTTACTCGCATCACCTCATTTAACCCTCTCAACAACTCTGTAAGGAAGGCACTGTCCCCATTTTCCAGATAAAGGAGTCTGAGGAACAGAAAAGTTAAGTAACTAGGGCCAGCAGAGTGGCTCAGTTGGTTAAGAACTTGCTCAAGTGTGCAAGCTGAGCTCTGAACAACAGCAGTTCAATGCCCAGCCCGAGCTGAGCTGCTGCTGAGCTGCCAACAGGTGGCAGGATGGCTCAGCTAAAAAAAAAAAAAATGTTAACTTGCTGGAGGTCCCACAGCTAGTACTGTCAGCAAAGGGAGGTCTATAGGTTTCATTCATCTATCTGTTACCATCAGGTCCCCAAAGACAGCACGCTCAGCCACCACCAGCAACACTTCCAAGTTCACTGCAAAGTTCGGGGAGTCAGAGAAGTGCCCTCGATGCGGAAAGTCAGTCTACGCTGCTGAGAAGGTGATGGGAGGTGGCAAGGTAAGGACTTCTCTATGATCCAAATGGGATTTGCTCATCTCCACTAGATCGCTGGGAGGGATGAGAGAAGAAAGTAGGAACTGCAGGTGGGTGGGTGCCAGACCCTTCATGCTCTTTAACTCTGAGGGACCGATTTAGGAGCCAACCGTCCTCACCCACTTTCCTGGGCTGTGACTGTCACCTGCAGTGCCCTTGGAAACTGGAACTGGTAAATTCACTGCAACAAGCATTAGCCCACTAGGTGGGAGGCATCCCCCTAGAACCTCTGGAGATACAGAGGTGCACGAGCCCCCTGCCCTGCCGTGTCCACAATCTTTCCAGAAAGGGGACAGCTCTGGGAGTCACCCAGAAAAGTGTCACCACTGTGTAACTCAATCTGCTGCTGGCATCACCACTGCTGGGTAGAGGAAACAACTCACAGCAGCAAGAAGCACCCTTACTCACAAATGTCCTGGCAATCGGGAGAGTCATCAAATATCAAATAGTAAGGCACACTTCTTACGAGCTCTAGCTTCAGACCTGAAGCCAGAGTATTCAGCAAAGGATCTGAGCCTGACGAAAAGAAAAACACCCTGCTCCTACTAAGTGAGCAGGATAGGGCCATGGAGAGTGTCTCACTTCAAATGCGAGGCTGGCCATTTAACATGAGACCCCCTAGGCTGGGTAGACAAGCAGATGTGCCCAAGGCAGGCAGTTTTCTGCATGATCCAAGCCATGCAATCCTCTTCTGCCAAAAATGAGGCTGAATTACCCAGATAATTGCCTTATTCTTCACATTTTTTTTTTCTTCTTTAGGTTTATATTCAATATAAATTTTACCCACTGCCCCAAGTCCAAGTTCCCCTCTCCGGTTTATTCCTTGGTCTTCTAGAAAGGGGAAGCCTTTGTCTGTTCTGAAGAAATATATATGGAAGTCACTTTGATAAGCTTATTTTTAAGGGTTCTGAGAATCATTGGCCAAGTCCATAGCATCTCATTTTCTTCAAAGCCCTGGGGGTCTATTAGGTACATGGGTAAGACAGTGGCATTCCTTTATATGCTACTGGTCAGGGGACTTAACATGGAAATAGAATATGCTGCCCACCATATTAAATATGTAACTCTCTTGCTCTCCTGTGCCCCTCAGCCTTGGCACAAGACCTGTTTTCGCTGTGCCATCTGTGGGAAAAGTCTAGAGTCTACGAATGTTACTGACAAAGATGGGGAACTTTATTGCAAAGGTGAGTGGTTCCAGAGACTCTCATTAGACGTTTTCTGAAGAGGGTCCTTGGGAGGAGAAGTTGCATCCATGCTGAGCCTTGTGTCTGCCAGGAAGCGTGGCTGAGGCTTTGGGCTCTCAGGATGGGGAGCAAAACCACCTAAAGGAAAGAAATCTGCTGCCTGAGCCAGCTCTGGGCCTCTCCACTGGAGCACGTAGGGGGACCTGGTGCTTGCAGATGCTCGCTCAGTGGTTCAGGGCAGCTGGTGCCCGGGTGGGAGAGGAGGAGGAAGCCGTGTCCTGATTCTGGTCCTGGAAGAGACCACAGGCCTAGACAAGCAGCATCACATTCTCTTCCAGAAAACCAAATACGCTCTGCCCACCTGAGTGGCAGACAGAGGAGACTTGGGGGGGAGGATGAACCCAGTCTGGCCTCTCTTCAGTTCAAGAGTTATCTACCTTCCTTGTTTTCTTCCCTCATCGCCCTCCCTTCTTCCGTTTCTCCCTCCCTCCTTCTTTCCTGTTCTCTTCCTCCCTCCCTCCCTCCTTCCCTTTCTCTTTGCTTTCTGACATTCCTGTTGTTGATGTTACGTATCACTTACTGATCACAAAGAAAGAACAAGCAGGTTTTCCTTCTGGTCCTTACAGCTCTGACCCTAGCTGCCTCCATGATCCCTCTGTCTTGTGGAGAGGTACTGGAGGATTAGCTCTTTCCTGACACTCCAAAAAGGAATGCACTGGGCCAAGGCAACCTGTCCTCAACCTCAGAGCCTCTCCTAGGCCCATTCTGTTTCTCAGTGGGGTCCTCCCACCCTTTCATTTAGTGCCAGTGTCCAAGTGTGTGTGTTAGAGTGGGGTGAGGGGAACAGTGAGAGAGGCGCCACAGGGAGGGCATTACTCATCCAGGGTAGGTTGTCAAAGGTTTTCCCATGATGAGACAGAATGGGAACGAATGGCTGCCTTCTCTTGGCAGTAGAAGACACAAGACTCCCCTCAGCATTATTAGGCTTTAAAACCTTAAAATACGGTTGCAGCCAGCAGGGAGATCAACATGTAAACAAAAGCTCTAGTAGAGGACCGGACCCAGTGCAGTAGCATACAAAGGTAATGACCAGCCTGGGTTGTTGGGGAAGCCTTCTTAGAAGCGCAGCTTCCTCTGGGTCTTAGAGGATGAAGCTGGTGGGGTGGGGGAGGGGCACTCCTGGAACAGGAAGCAGTGAGTGCAAAGGCACCAGAGCCGGGGTGTCAGCGTTCATTCCGGGAACTGTCAGTCACCCTGTGTGCCTGGACAGGCAGGAAGCAGTGGGGGATGAGGCCGGGCAGGCAACCCAGGCCAGATGATGCTGACTCAAACGAGAAAATGTCTGCGAAAACAGTGAAGTGCAAAGAAGTCTAAACAATTTTTATCAGGCGATCTAAAATAGAGTTCAGTTGACAAGTTAACTTATGAATACACTTATCAAAAGGATGCCTCTCACAGGAGAGAGGACTGTATTGACAGAAGGAACTGAAATAATGGTGCTAACCAACCCGTTCTCTCTCCCCTTATCCTCTTTTCTTTCACAGTTTGCTATGCCAAAAATTTTGGCCCTACAGGTATTGGGTTTGGAGGCCTCACACAACAAGTGGAAAAGAAAGAGTGAAAGGCACACCATTTCTCAGATCTTTCATCAGCCTAAAGCATTTTCCAAGTCATCCTGCCCAGATGGACACCCTTCCCCAAATATCCTCTCGTTGGTAGCTGGACAGTATTTCTCTTTACCCAAAGCTAGAAGAGACCTTTGGAAGAAAATTACTAAGAGTTTAATCTGTAACAAATGCTTTATCATTTACGATACCTGGGGTTGGATGAGGCAACAAATAAATGTTTTATCAGTACCTTGTGTCTCTGGATCTTTTCTTTTAAATAGAGGGAAGTTTTCAAAAACTAGAGAGGTAGTTGGGAAAACTAGCTGCAAAGAATATATTAATTTCTGCGTTAACTGAGGAAGGGGTGAGGAGGAGGAAAGTAGGGGCAAAGCAAAGCAGTCCTTCTTCCAGTCTGCCAGCTGAGCTTCTGTCTACTTACTAATGGAGAAGCAGCCAGGGCCCTGGAGGAAACAGACAAGATGATAGCAAATTCTAAAAGGAAAATCGACACTAATAAAACTGCTGAAGAGTTGATCCTTTTGTCCTATCACAGGCTTGGCAATATTACACATTTCATGAAAACTCAGAAATGGCAACAAAATGTGGAGTCTGCATCTGTGTTTTAAATGACATGAGGATGATTTTCTTTTATGCTGGAACAATCCCCTAGGGTTTAGCAATTTTCTTAAAACTTCCCCTACTTCAGATTGCCAGCCTCACAGATGAAACACGGCCAATTAAAAATGTCTCTCTGCTTCCTCAGCACGTTCCCTGCGGCTCAAGCGTGTACGTGTTTTCGCCGGCCTCCGTTTTCATCAACTGTAGCTATTTCTCCCACCAACATGCGGTTCTGAATTCTATGGAATAGATGAACACATATTAAAATCTCTTGATAAAAACTATGAGGCACTTGAGTTCTCAGAGCTTCTTGCCAACATCCATCTTCCCTTGGGTCTCAGTCTCAGCCTTTCCTAACAGGATGGCCGCCAAACACCAGCCTTCACTCCCACTTCAAAAAAAGATACTGAGACTGCTTCCAGCTGACGTCGACCTGTCTGGACTTGCCGAAGGGAGAAGAATAGCAAGAAGCTGCTGAACATAATGATGAAGTACAAAATGAAACAGGCTACAAGAACAAGCCAGTGAGATTTAAAAAGTAGGATAGATATGTAACACACTCCACCAACCATTTTCTCAAAGGAGATCAGAATTGATCGCCAAAATCCCCAATTTTGGGGTAACAACATTTGTTAACCATCCACAACTGTCTGAATTGCTCAGGGAAGATAAAGGGGCACTGCATTATTTGACAAGAGTTGAAGTGACAGAATAGCGAAGATATTAAATCAGGTTACAGAATAGATTTTTTTTTTTGATGAAAATCCTTCCTTTGAAAATTAAGTTCTCTCCAAAGAATTACATCTGAATGAGAGTGGTGATCCATCTTCAAAGTCCACTGACGTCTGGACAGGATTTGACCAAACGTTCAAGTCAAACGCAGAACAAAGCCAGCAGGCAGGGACAGCACGGGGAGCCAGAGAGCTGCTCTACCTGCTTCACTGACCATTCTGATGCAGGTGCGGCTGAGTCCAAAGTCATCAAATGATATTTGGCCAAACCCATTGCAGGGTTACTTGGTTCCTCACATGGATGATGAAGGGGAAGGAGAAAATGATGATGAAGAAAGGGATGAGGATGAAGGTGAAGAAGATGGAGATTATGGTGAGGGGAGGACAGAGAAAAGACGCAGATGATGGTGAATGTAGCACTGATAGATTCTAATCTTTTTAAATTTTCTCTAGTCCCTGGAAGCAAGTTGCAGTCTTTTTTTTTTTTTCCTTGTGCTCAGTTGCCCTACTTTTGAGGTCTCTTTTCTCTCCTTGACACCATGGTTCTTGCCTTATTTTGGGGGAAATACCTTGAGCAGAATACAGTGGAAAAACAATCTCTGCCCCTTCCTGTTCCAAATTCATTTTTATTCCTTCATGTCTCAACAAAAACTTTATGGAATCAACACCACCATGTTCTTCTGAGGAAAAAGAAAGACCCTCTGATCCCTTAGCTCTGCTGGAAGCTGGAGGGTGCTGCGTCCGTGTAGGGCAGAGATTTCTCGCTTTTCCCTCCTTTCTCTGTATACTGCGCCTCTGTGAATCTGGACAGTTAGTATTTACCAACATGCATCCGTCTACTTTCTCTTCTTTCAAAAAACAACAAAAAAGTGGGATTATGGAAGGTGAGCAAAGGGTGGATTTGAGATGTTTGGGTGGGTTAAGTGGGCATTTTGATAATATGGCTTCTCCTTCAGCATGTTTAATTGTGATGTTCAACAGACATACTTGCAGTTTTACAATGACACTTTTTTTTTTTAGCTGAGCCATCCTGCCACCTGTTGGCAGCTCAGGGGCAGCTCAGCTCGGGCTGGGCATCAAACTGCTGTTGTTCAGAGCTCAGCTCGCACTCTTGAGCTAGATATTAACCAACTGAGCCACTCGGCCGGCCCACGATGACACTTTTAAAATAAAATTCTCTCCTAATGAAAAAGAAAATTATGAAGCACTCAACTAAACGATGGGTTTTTCTATGCTCCACGTCCCAAGAAGGCTCTCTTTAAAATAAGCATTTATTCAGGGCTGCTTACATGTTGTCGTGGTCAGGGACCTGCACTATTACTTATTTATGTATTTACCTATTTTCTTTTTTTTTTTTTTTTTTTTTGATGCTCCAAATGCAATTACATATGATCATTTCTCTATTTGACTGGCATTAACAGAACGGTTCAGAAATAAAAATAGCTGACAGAAGTTGTGTCCCATCCACTTTCAAAGAGATAACATAGATGCATGCTTTAGTTGTGCCAAGTCTTGCTGGGGTAATTCAGCCAGTGAGTTCCACCAAAACAGCCGGAGGATGTACATTTTACATTCTCTGGGGAAGGAAGAATAGGATAGTATATTTTTGTTAACTTTTTACCAGAGCTTTATAAGAAATCCTATCATTGTCAACCCAACAATTAATAATAACAGTGATAAACGAAACTCACTAAACCAAGTCCCCTTTAACCTGCACTGACTTTGAAAACAATATACTACCTTGGCCCTTGGCTAGGAAGTCCTCTTAGCTAGAGACTTCCAGGCTTGCAAAGGGTAAGACACACGTGACAGGATTACCAGACAATGTGACTTTCTCCTCCTCTACTGCATTTCAGTTACTAGTCCCACCATCCATCCACCCACCCAGGAGACTGAAGCTAAAAACTTCAGTCATCCTTAGCTTTGCCCTCTCTACCCCCAAGCCTCCTTATGCCTGACTACAAAATGGCTCTAGAATACATCTCCTTTCCTATTCTTTGGTGTGCATATTAGTCTGCGAGGGCTTCCATAACCAAGTACCATGGACTGGATGGTAGTACAAGCCTGAAATCAAGGTGTCAGCAGGGTTGGTTTCTTCTGAGGCCTCTCTCCATGGCTTGTACATGACCATCTTCTTCCTGTGTCTTCCCAGTCTTCTGTGTGTCAGTGTCCTACTTTCCTCTTCTTACAAGGACACCAGTCATGTTGGATTGGGAGCATTTGAATGACCTCATTTTAACTTAATCACCTTTGTAAAGACCCTATCTCCAAACACTCACATGCTGAGGTCCTGGGGTTAGGACTCTGACATAAATTTGTGTGTGTGTGCGTGTGTGTGTGTGTCACAATTCGGCCCATAACAGCATGTCATGTAAGAACTTCGATGAACGGGCCTTGGACTTGTCCATTCAACTTAGCTTTAGACAATCTCTTCCACATAAGCTCCACCTACACTCAAAGACTTGAAGCTTTCCAAACATGCCACGTACCCACACCCCATCATGTTTTTGCCAATGCTGTTCTTTTTGCTTGGAATGTCTGGAAGATGGAACCCCTTCCATCTTCACCCTTTAACCCAAATCCTTAGCCTGGTAAACTCCTATTAATCAAGTCACAGGTCAAATGCCATCTCCTCTCCAAAATCTCTGCTGCATGACCTAAGAATTAATCCACCTCCATGTTTCCACAACCAATATATAACTAGCATAGCATTTGTCTCATTGCATTGAATTTTGAATTCTCATTAGCCTTCTTGTTAGAAGGTGGCACGCTTGCATTCAGTGCTGGACAAATAATAGGCACTTAATAAACATTTGTTGAGTGAGTGAAGTAGGGAGTGTAGGCTGGGCTAAATGCAAATTTTGCTAGAATTTCAAAACGATTCTCTACTGGAGTGAAGGAACTTGGAAATAAAAAACCAAAACAGAAAGGTGATTGTGTGGTTCGGCAGTCTTCATCTTGTTGGTCCTCTGCTTCCGGGTGCAGTCCTACTACGTTTCCCATGCTCCCCTACCAACAACGGGGACACACTGAGCTGGCTGAGGCCTGACATCCAGGTCCTCTGGGAGTCTCCATTCTCTCCTATCTGTGGATGTAGAAGGCCCGAGGAGATGGTGGAGCCACTAGCTGAGGAGTTTGGGTCCCTGGATGAAAGAACACTTGCTAACAGCTAAATGGACTGTGACAGAGGGACAAATAAGCCTAATGTCATGTTAAGCCACTGAGTTTATTATTGCATTAACTCCCTTGACTAATACCCCCCTGAAATATTGGATGTGTTAACATCTGAGATATTCCACTTCTCACTGTTCAGTGTCCATCCAGTCCATTTAAATCACAGGGAACAGCATCAGAATTGTGCCCAATATTTGTGAAAGTGATTCAGAAGTGTTGTCTCGGATATGACTATACAGGTTTTTTGGGAAAACAATGAAGCCTAACAGCCACATTCCCCTGGCCTCAACAAATATAACTGGCTTTGCCTTGGTTCTAAGACAGAATGAAAACAAAACGTTGCTGTTCACCCCCAAGCTATGGTCTTCTCCTTTCTTCTTTCAGACCCAAAGTGTAGGACCAGATTTCCCTTAGGCCTCAGTATCTCAGCATCAGGCTTCCAAGACCCTTCCTCACCCCCACCCAACCCCACCTCCTATTCTTAACCTCAATGGTCTTTCCTCAGCTGTTGTTCTCAGCCTCAGCTTAGCTCCTGAACACCGACTGCTTCCTCTGTGACGTTCATTTACTCCTTGAATTCTGACACTACTCTGCGGATTCTCCTTCCCAGCCTCTTCCCAGACCTCTCCTCCTTCTCCAGTCCCCCAAATCCATGTTCCATAAGGCCATCTTCCTGCCCTTCTCCCTTTCTCTTTTTTTTTTTTTGCATTGGTTGTCACCTTTGGTCTCTTTATAGAATTGACCTTCCTAGTTCAGGAGAGCAACTCCCCTTTTCATTTTTCATTTTTCTACCTCTCTCCTGTGACAATCTCATCCATCTGTTCAGATGACTGTCTTCCATGGCCTGGTCTCTTTCCAGCTGCTTTCTAGGCTTTTCCACTAGATGGCCTCAAACAGTAGGCCCCAACCACCAAACTCATCACCCAGTCTCTCCACACTGTCTTCCTTCTCAAAATAGCATCGCCATCCTCTCTTCACTGGGCTCAACACTTCAAAGTCATCTTTGATTCCTCCTCCTCTTCCCCCCACATTCAATCAGTAATTTGGACCTCCTGGATCACTTATATGCCTTCATTTCTTCTTGCCTAGACCATTAATTTTTTTTATTTTTTAAAGATTTTATTGGGGAATTAGAGGGGAACAGCAATGGGGAATTAGGGAAGGGGAACAGACAAGTTGCTGTCCTTTTGTTCTTCAGTTTAGTTGCGGAGGATGTTGCTTCACTGGCCCATGTTGGTATCATCATTGCGCTCTTCCTGGATGAGGCAGATCGGTCGCCGGCCTCTGGATTGTCGCTCACCGTCGCTATTGGCAGTTCACGCTGGGTGCCAGCTGCTCACTCTGGCTGCAGGCCACTCACTGTAGCCTATGGCAGCCCACTGCAGCAGGGGCTGCAGCCTACACTGTTGCCAGGGCTCGTGCAGCCCAGCTCCACGTGGAGCTGTTAGCAGTAGAGGGCAGTGTCACTGGCCCTCAAGTGGGATCCAAACCGGGGCTGCTGACGTCCCAAACCAGCTCTTAACCAATGTGCCACTCGGCCGGCCTACCTAGATGATTGATTATTAAAAGCTTATCTCTAACATTCTGTATCTGTCAGTGTCCAGTCAGAAAAACAGAAACCACATTCGTTTTTTGTAACAGAGAGAGAACAATAGAGGGCATTTTTTAAAAAGCAAGGAGGAGCATATTGACTTAACACACAGATAATAACTGCAGGAAGCATCGATCACCTCTGGAGCTGGGTAACAGAAGACATGGGGACATCCTAATTAGATGCCTCGAGGAGAGGTCTCCAGGGACTAGGAGTCAGCCCTCTGAAGAGACAGTCCTGCCTGCTTACTGCTGGTGCTTCTAAGGGAGGACCAACGAGCTGCTTTGGGGACAAAGCTTGACACTGATTCCAACTGTCGTGTCAGGATGAAGGGCCATTGTCCGAACAACACTGAGAGAAACAGCCATCAAGTAGAATGGAGTAAGTCACTTCCTCCCCTTTCCAGTCTACTGGCAGAACTTAATAGAAAGTCAGCGTGAAGGAGATTGGAGTTTCCCGCATCCTGGCCCCAGATCACACAACACACAGAGGACAGAAGGTGAATTTGGCACATTTCCCTACCACTAGCTTCTCTCCCTCCGTAGTCTGTTTTCCAAGAATTTCTGAACAACCAGCATTTATTGAGCATTTACTATGTGCCAGTTATAATTCTAAGACTCTATTTATATGTAGTAACATTTAATCCTCATAACATTTGGAGGTATGTACTATTATTATCTACATAATACAAATGAGGAAACTGAGGCACTAGGAAGTTAAGTCATTTGCCCAAAGAGATAAAAGAAGCCTATAATTGGTAGATCCAGGATTCAAACCCAAGGTGTGTAGCTATAACACACAGATCCTCAACCTTTTTTTTTTTTTTTTTTTTTTTTTAGCTGAGCCATCCTGCCATCCATTGGCAGCTCAGCTCAGGCTGGGCATCAAACTGCTGTTGTTCAGAGCTCAGCTTGCATTCTTGAGTGAGCTCTTAACCAACTGAGCCGCTCGGCTGGCCCTTTTTAAAATTTTTTTTAATTTTTATTTTTTAATTTGCACACCGTGTACCTGAGGGAAAAGCCAAAATAGAATGGTGGGGGTAAGATCCTTAAGTAAAAATGATTCTCAAGCTATAGCATGTACACATAAGAATCATCTGGGGAACCTGAAGAACATATGGATTTCAGAACTCAATTCTGAGATACTGATTTGAAAGGTCTGACATGAGGAATTTAATTTTAGACACATGATCCCAGATTCTGCCCCTCCACCCCTACCCCCAGTGCATGATTCCAGTGTAAATGGTCTATGGACCACAAGAATACTTACTTGGCAAGGCTTGGTGAGAGAGGAGAGAAGATATAACTTGAAAAAGTCCTCTGTCCCTCACTTGAGAATCAGTCTTCAAATACAACTCTCTGATCACATCATGTCCTGCTTAAAAATCCTTCAATTCTTTCAACAAACTTATTCAACAGATTAATTCAGATATTTATTGAACATACGTGCTAGACCTAATATTCTAGGTCTTGGGGAGCATCAGTAAATGAAACAAAGCTCCCTTATGGACCTTATATTCTAATGGGATGGAGAGACAGTATACAATAGACATAATAAATTATATAATTGTTAGAAGGTGGTAAGTGCTTCAGGAAAAAAAAAAAGAGCAGGGTAAAGAAGAAAAAGAGTGCAAGAAAAGGACATTACAACTTACAAAATGGTGGTGAACATAGGCCTCACACTTCATCCTATGGACATCTGGGGGAAAAGCCTTCTATCAGTAGGCAGAGAGAACAGAAAGAGAAAGGCCTGAGGCAGAAGCACACCTGGCACGTATATGGGATGAGCAAAGGAAAAGCAGGAGAAGCCAGTCAGACCCTGTGGGCCTTGAGGACCACTGTCAGGGCTTTGGCTCCTTCCCTGGTGAAATGAGGACCCACTGGAAGGTTTGGAGCCAAACAGTGATGTGATTCAATTTGTCTTACAAAGATCACTTTGGCTGCTTAGAGCCAACTGAGGGTGGAAGATAGAGACCAAATAAGAGGGCTGTAGTAACACAGACCAGAGGTGATGGTAACTCGCAACTGTAGCAGTAATGATGGCCACAAGCACTCAATTCTAGATGTATTGAGTCAACAGTATTTCTCAAAGAAAGAATCTGAGGTATTATGGGAAAAAGAGAGTCATCAAGAAAAGATTCTAAGGTTTTGGCCTGAGTAATTGAAAGGATGGAATTTCTGATCAACTGATATGGGGAAGACTGACAGTAGGGGAAAAGGTTATTTTTTATTTATTTTACAATTTATTGTATGTTTTATTCTACTTTTTAAATCTAGTTTTTATTTGTATGGGTGAAGGTAGGTTAAAACTCAGAAGTCCAGTTTCAACTCTGGATATGTTGAGTTTAAAATGCCTATTAGATATTTAAGTGAGAAGGGAACAGAGACAGGATACAGCTTGAAAAAATCCTTCTGTCCCCCAACTGAGAATCGGATTTCAAACACAATTCTGATCATATCACATCCTCCATTCATTCAACAAAATCAAACATTTATTGACTACATACGTGTCAGGCAGTACTCTAGGCGACTGGGTCTCTAGAGTGGCTGCTCCACTTAGTATCTGTGTGACCTTGGAGAAGATACAAACTTCTTTAGGTTTTAGTTTCCTTATCTACAAAGGCTCTGTAGAAGAAAGAGCAGATCCTTGAGGAACTGACAAGTCAACAGGGTTAGAGAACAAAGCTTGGAACAGAGTGAGATTGGTAAACAAAACAAGATTCCATTATTCAGGACTTTGTAGGTCATGATGAGAATTTTAGTTTTTACCCCCAAAGAAACAGAAACCTATGAAAGGATTTTCAGCAGGAAAATGACACACCCAAAGGGCATATACACAATACCGAGTTACAGTTCAATTAGCATTTCCTCCAGAACACGGGAATTTAACAATTATAATCACACCAGTCTAATATTTTAAGGGTACTAGGTAAAAAATAATAGCTAACCTTTAAGACTGCCTATGTTGAATTTTCTAAGGCGGAAAAACTAAATTAAATCTTGCTTATTGGTGTTAATTACCAGTGGTCTCAACTCATTGCTGGAATTATGAATGAGTTTTTCTGTCTTATATACATCTTTTCTCAATTTAAGATTCTAGGGCCGGCCGAGTGGCATGGTGGTTAAGCGCTGGCTTGGGAAGCAAGCAGCCCCGGTTCAGGTCCCACATATGAATGCCGGTGACACTGTCCTCAAAAAAAAAAAGATTCTAGCAGTGTTGTCAGAAACTAAGTCTCAACTACAAAAACATTTTTTTATTAAGTGTGAAAGCAAAACAGATATATCTATTTAAATATTTTTTTTACATATTTATAGATAAAACAAAGACAAATAATTTATAAAAAATTACAAGTTTAAAGAATAGTATTATTTGAAACAGCCAATAAAGTATCTGAAAATATCACATTTACCTATAATTAGTGAATACCCCCACCCCACCCCAAAAGTAACTTGCATTTGTGAAAAATATAAAAGTTTTTTAGATGTCTGCCAAGGTTGCTCAGGAACAGTCCATCTTGCTTAATCTAAAAAAGGTGTAATGCCTTTATCGAGAACTTATCTTTTCATGAAAAGGCTTTAAACACCACCTGTGTTTTCCTTTGGGCTTCGGTGACCTCTAAATCTTCATTTTCAGACCACAGGGCATGAACTTAAATACAAACAAATCAGAGTGAGAGCTCTGGGTTGCTTTTCTTCATACTGAGCGAAGAACTTTCTCCTTAGATGGGTGAAGGACCATGGTGTATTGTGACGTCCAGTCTATTGCACAGGGCTTCGCCAAACCAAAACAGCCACACTGGAAGAAATCTGCAAGGTTCTGTGTGAACCCAAGGCTGCCAAGAAAGGAAGAGAACACATCTTCTTACTGCATTTCCTGGTTAGCTCTTGACAAACACTTATTCAAACCATAACATACCCTGAGATTCTACAGTATACAATGCCCTTCAAGGATCCTGCAAAAATCCAGGGATGAAGCAGACAGTTCCTGGGCTTCTGGGACCTTAAAACCAAAGCCCAGCTCCATTTGTGGAACTGAATCCCTAATTTTGAGATTCCCTGGCTGCTGCCTAGTAATTAGGTAAGTTCATTTTGGTTCTCCCATTCACTATAACGGCCACTGCCATCAATAAGTTTCTTTCTTTCCATTCCCACTGCCCTAATTCAGATTTTGCTTGTCTCAAAAGCCAGATAGGCCAGACAAAATAGTCAACAAAATGGTTTTTTTCTAATCTTTCTAAGTAGCATCTGTAAATGACATCTCAGTCTCAATTCCTTCCAATTCTCTTACATATTGGAGACTGTCTAGTCCTCCAAAAATTCTGATGTATTCACAATCCTTTACCTCCCAATCAAAACTCTTGAACAACATTCCTCTGCCCAAAGGCTCAAATCCAAATCCCTCATCTTGGTATTCCAGGCCATATACAACAAAGCCTCAAGACTCCTCCAGCTAAGCTCCCCAAACTCATCTTTATAAACCTCCTGCTACAGCTACGCTGGCTCTTTTTTCCCCATAATCCTAACTGCATGGCCATTCTCCTACCCTGGAACCCCACCCCCATTACCTCTGGTAACACCCTCCTCACCCTTTTAAGTCCTACCATTTTCAAGGCCCAGACCCCACCCCTTTGGAGCCTTCCTGACTACAACAGTCTTCAGCATCACTTTTTCTCCATTAAATTCCTGAGCACTGCTATCTATTCCAGTTATGAGGAACGTGTATTTGTATGCACATGCCCTATTTCAAGCCTAACCCACCGCCCTACACACATCAGAACATATCTGCATGAGGATGATTGTGCTGCTGCTGCACGTCAGTGACACTCAGGAAAAGTCCTACCACTACCCAGAAGGCAGCTCCCAAGGAAGAGGGCTGACTACACGGAATGGATGGGGTCAAAGAAGGGAGACATGCTGGGGATTTATAGGGACCAGCTCCAGAGCTAGTTGATGAGTAAACGTCACTTAGGGGAGGACAAACAAGCAAAGCTTTGGTTTGAGCAGGATCTGGAAGCTAGATTCAAAGTGGTTTAAAGGCCTTCTCATTAGTTCCTCCAACTTACGTTGCCTTTACTTAGCAATTCCCAAATGGGCACAGCTCTTTCATCTCTGTGCTTATTGAGACCCTTGTCCTGCATATGGAGTGTCTTTCCTTCCATCTCCATCATACCCACCCCACAACTTTCAAGACTCAGCTCTATCACGAAGCCTTCCATTCTTTAGTGGGGTAAATATTTATTCTTCAGGTTAAACCACTGAGAAAAGGACTTTATTACTACAACCAGTCTGAAACAATCATCACAAGCTTAACACTACTTTCTATCACTTCAGTCATCTATTCCCAATTAAGTCAGTTTCTCTCCTCTTGAAACACACAACAGAGTCACATCCCAGGCTCTGATTTCTTTGTCTAACAGTTCCATCTTGTACCACGAATGTGCTTTAAAATAGACTGTGTATGAGATATGCAGCGAGAGTTCAAATCCCTGGAGGGCTCTGGGTCACTTCTGCAGCACTCGCAGCCTCCAAGACCCCGGTATATGTGACAGGAAGATAAGCTTCAAAGCCTGATCACTCATGTCATAAGACAACGACCTTTCTCTAAACACACTCATTTTCAATTGAAGACAGGTTTTATAAGACCAATGCTTGGGGAAGAACACATCCCAAACCCGAAAACCTAGCTTCTCCCTAACACAGGTGGGCACATTAAACACAGGGCTAAAATAATTAGTGGTGATAGAAAGCCAGGTTGAAAATCTTGGTAAAGCTCACAATCTAACGCTTTCTACAGGGAGCCTTGTGGCTGACTTTCCCAGCCACATGCTTAATTATCTCACATTGATTTCATGCCAGCAACATGCCACCTTGTGACCATGTGACTTGACTGGAGAGATTCCCCATCTTGGCAAAACTTCAAAGTCACGTATTATTTGTGTTAAGTCCGGCAAACTAAATCCGAAATTCTTACCACCTTGGGGCTCATGACCTTAACACTCAACTCCTGTCACCGAGGCTTCCAAAAAAGAAGGTCAACTCTACCAGATAACAAGTTAGAGGACAGCAGCATGGCCAAGGGCGGTGGCACTAGACTGGGTAACCAATGGCTAGCCTAGCATCTTCCATAAGACTCTATGGAAGAACAGATTTCACTTACTTGTATGGTGTCCTCCGGAGGGACAATGGCTGTTTCATATGTCTGCTCTGCTTCAGCAGGTTGGCTCTCTCATGGGCGGTCAGGCCCAGGAAAGCAATCTGAAAAAGGACGAAGGTACATGAGGCTCTATCACTCTCAGCAGTCAGTGCATCCATCATAGGACCTTGGCAATACGCCCCCAAAGACACTATCACCTAGCCTTCTAACCAAGGATCATGATAAGGGCAAAGATTCAGCAGCCCTAAACTAGATTCTCCCATGTGAATCTAATAGCTGGGCATTTTTATTTTCTGATTGTCTGATTTTTATTAACCTTTCAGGAAGCACAGTGCATTGACTTTGAGTCATGAAATAATTATTTTAGTAATAAAATCCATGGCTTATGGCCATGTTTAGATTCTCAATCCATTCAGCATTCAACTTTTAGATGAATAAAACAATATAAGGTCAGTATCAGTACAATTATCTCAGCTTGTATATTTCATTTTTAGTATCTCTTTAAAAACAGCCAAATGAAGAAAAAGTTAATAATCTAAAGCGAAGAACATTTCAAATCCATCGATTTGGGGAAAGGTAAGAATTAAGGCAATTAAAAAACTCCCAAGTCATTAAAACCACTACTATTTACTATCTCATTGAATCTTCGAAACAACTCAAACATCAAGTTCCTTATCTGTACAACAGAGATTATCATCTTCATCAGACTGTTTAGAGATTTGAGATAATATATGTAAAATACTTGGTGCAGAGGCTTACAGAGGAGAAGTAACTGGACTAAGGCCACACAGCTTAGGAAGTGGGAGAACTAAGCGGACACCTCTGTTAGTATGAGATTAAAGCCCATGGTCCTACCCAGCAGTCTGTGCCCTCAGTTTGACTGGCTATAGTCAGAAACACGACTCACCAGAGTACTTAGGAAATGAAAGGCTTCAAATACCTGAGCTATTTTATTTATTAACAGATCAACTCTGCTCTGAATTCCTGTATCTGAAAGCTATCCAAACCTCTAAGTCCATTTTCCTGCCTTAGAAAATACAGATATGTCAATCTTTCTTTTAAAAACTAAGAATATTATAGTCTCATTTACTAGTACTTGTTCTAAGAGTCCAGAAAAGAAGAAAGAAAATTAGAATTGATGTGTCAAACCTTAGGTTCTTTATCTAATCCCACCTCTTACCAGCCCTACGGCCATAATTAAGGCACGCAGCAGCTCTTACTTTGGCTTAGTTTTCTTGTCCATAAAATGGAGACACTACTTTGGCATGGTTTACATCTCAACTGTTGGTAAGGAAACAGATGGGAAAGTACTTTGGAATATGTAAAGCATACATAAGTATTAGATATCATAAATGATAGTGATTAATATTAACAATCACTGATGTGAATAACCATTCTTACTGCCTGAGTCTGTAGCTATCAGAGGGATAGGAAATTAGGATGAATGTTCAGAAACTTCAGTTCAGTTGGCATTATTAGCTGAATTCCTTCCCTTAGCCTTTTTTCTTTCTTTTCATTATTATTATTATTGTAGAATTGGTTACTTCCCCAGAAAAGCAGAATATGTTTTGCTTTTGTTCAGTAATGCTCAACAAAATTATCTGAAGTCTTGCAGTAGGTGGCTCAGACTGATCTTGGCTGTCCATTCCATGAAGGCAGGCCATAGCAACAATGAGAATTAGGTTCTGCAGGCAGCAGGGATAGGACAGAGGCTTCATGAAAAGCTGAAGGTCACTACTGCCCTGGAGCTTGAACGTCCTAATGGCCATGACCTTCTCTGGAAGTGCAATTACCATGTCCATTGGTTAGTGATGTGTCTTTCATTTCTTCCCCAGTTCTATCCACTTACATAGTGCATAATAATAAAGATAACAAACAGGGTTGGAAAAAGTGAGAGAAAATAATCATCTCACATTTGCACAATGCTTTATTTATAGTTTATACATGCTTTCACACACAATATAATTTAACTATATGATGAAAAAGGTGCTTAATTGGGATGGTCAGAAGACTCTAAGTTTTGCCTCTCTATACTTCTGTAAAATAAAGAGGCTAACCTTTAAACCCTCCTGAGAGAGCAGACAGACATTATTATCCCCATTTTACAGATAAGGAAACTGAAATTCAAGAGTTAAATGACATTTCTAGATCCACACAGAAAGTGACAGAGGTGAAACTAGAAACAAAACCTTTTGATTTGAAATTAACATCTTTCTACTTCACTACAGGTTATTGGAAACTTTACCCAAAAACATTATATAAAAAGAAATATATACCTGAAAGAGTTGATTTAATAATAAAAATGTTGACCATGAGAAATGGAAAGTTGCTAGCATGAAGATATATAAAACCCAAGGGGAACAAGCCACAATCTGACTGAGGTAGGTCCATAGTCCATCTTCTCTGAATGTTGTGGCACAATGATTTGACCAATCTGTGAATTCACAAAACAGAACCCATTATTTAAAAAAGCAAAAACTAACGATCATTATTCAAGAAGGTAAAATCACTGCAGTTCTATTTAGGTAAAAGAGACAGTAAGACATGATGGCATAGATCAGAACCCAACATGAAGATTTTATCTTTTAAATGCCAGCTCAACTGACAAAGACAAAAAAATAGTGCCTCAATGTTAATTAAGGCTGTGATAACACTCCATCAGTAGCTGGCAGTGAAGTGGGTAAGAGCAAAAAAGGTCTGTAGAACCATCTCTAAAATCTGCATATTCTGCATAAAATACACTGGCCAGAGAAGTTAACTGTTCGAGGACTTCACAATTGAGAACGATTATATTTAATAAATATTTGTCCTAGAAAATTCTCTATCTTATCCATGTTACAGCAAGGTTTGGGTCTATCACAAAACTAAATATAAACTCTTATTAAGGGTTCAGATAAACAGGCCATTGTTGCAGGCACAAGAAACCCTATAAGAACCTAGATAGTATTGGAACATGACCTAACAGCACGTAGTTACCAAGTGTACTACTTCTGCACAGGCATTGTAACTTATCCCGCAGGGAAAGAAAGGCCAGGTGAGGGAATTCACAAGACAGATGCCCCCAGGAAAAGGATTCAGAGCAAGATTCATATGATCACAGCTCAGTTTCTCCCCAGGAACTCCAATTTATATGCCAATTAAAAGAGAGGACCTCACGATGGCTTTCATGATATGGACCCCTCACCCATGTAGCTTAGAACGGCAGTTAGGTAAATACAGGTAGGAAGCAGCAGAAACAAGGTTATGTAAAGCCAATCTTCAAGGTTATATAAAGCCAACGACTTTTATAGGCACTATGGCTGTTCATAAAGGGCAAATTATTTCTGAAGTGAGAAGTCTATAGATCTGTACCTTGAGATTTCATAAATGCCTCTGACAATTCGATAAGTGATTTTAGACATTTTCCCAACGCAATACTTAAGAACTCCTGGGACAGGAAGAAAATGAGCCCACGGCGTTACTATCAGCTGTCCATTTTAGTGCTAAAAATCTATTCTTTTTCCTTTTTGAGTCTCATCTGCTTCCCAACCATCTTTCATGAATACATGCCAGAAGCACTCTAATAGCAATCATCATAGGGTAGCAATCAAGGTAACAAGTTAAGGCAAATCATCCTCTTTAGACCTTCATTAGGATAGCAAAGAAAGGTGCATCCCATGCACCTGATATGAAAAAAAATATATAGTCTCCAACAGCAGGCAAAGAAAACAGCTGAGTGGGAAAGAACACCTATTTTCTTTCAGCTTCTGGATGTCTACTGCTCTCTTCTGGGAATTTTTTTGATAACACAGCATGACCTCAAACTAAAGTTTTCATAGGACTAATTTCAGATTTACTAACAAAGATAGGGCTGTAAATGGACATTATCATGCAATGTAACACTTTAATATGTACTAATACATTCTTATCAGGGGGTCATTGGCTAACGATAGGAAACTTGCATTGTTCCAACTCAATTGTTTTCATCTTCAGATAGCTCTGGTCATTACAACGTTCTTTGTAACAACGATCTAAAATCTTTCTCCCTGTAATTTGAACAATGCTGACACTGAGTTACTTAATATCCACCCTGAAAACAGACCTCACAGAAGATGAAATGGAGGGAGGCTGTACAGAGCACAAGTAGCTGCAACTGGGTGACCCATGGAGGAGGCTGCACAGCACAGCTCTAGCAACGGGAGTGTTAATGGTAAACAGCGAAGTGGGTGACAGTGAGGCCTCATTAGAAGAGGGAAGCACTTTAAAGCAAAAGTTCATTTTTCCTGCCTGTGAAATAATGATAAATGACACAATATCCTCATTCAGTGTAAAGAAATATTATCAAAATATAAATTGGGTAAAAGTAACAAAATATGTTCAGCTAGTGTACACAGTGTAAGTGGATGGAAAGATAGGGCTGTTCCTCAGAAACAGAACATAATATAAAAATTGGTTCCCAGCCAGAGAATAAAGACAAAGTGGAGGGAGAACCAATGCATGAAGTAAGAAAGCAACTTGGAAAGAATGAACGTGATGGAAAATCACTTTTGTCCTTATCAATACAGTCTTATGCTGGACACAGGTGACTATTTTTAGTGGAGAGAGAGACGGGAGAGGGACAAGAGTGGTGTAAAATCTGGCTCCTCTTCCCTGGGATCAAGTCCAAGGCACAAGTTGGTCTGCGGGCCAGCTTAAAAAGGTTTTCCAGGAATCTGCTCTAATGTCAGCCCTTCAAAGGGCAGCTCTTTCAACAGGAAGAAGCGCTGTCAAAAAATATTTTATTTCTTACACCACAGGACATCATCTGAGAGGTTTTAAAATTCCAGTGCTCAGGGTTACTGCTGGCCTTGCACCAAGAACTGAGATCAGGGATCACAACCTTCTGACTACTGGATCCGTTTGAGATGTCGACAGTTACACTGAGCCACAAAAGCATTCCCTAGTGGACGCTCCATGTATCATCAGGTGGGAAAGTGGCTGACAAGGTAACCGAAGCCCTCTCCATGCCTGTGGCAGGGCAAAAAAGAAGCCATTTCACATAGATATTAATTAACAATCTCTAAAAATGAAACCCCAAACAAAACACAACTTGTAATACTGGATGTTTCTGAAGAAGGGAACTGGGAGGCTGGGGGACATGGAGGAAGAATTCTCTTCTAAAAACTAAATGAAATTTAAACTAAAGAAAGCTGGGATGGCAGGGGAAGGGAGGAAGGGTGGGGCTTGGGATGCTAAAAAAAAAGTAGGAAAAAACTTTCCCAGCATCTCCTGAATCATTCCAGATTTTAGCTCAAGAAACACACTAGTATTCTATTGGCAAAATAAACAGTCGAACATGAAACAACAGGAGGGTGGACAGAAAGAGGCTAGCGGCAAAGTCTCTGCCTCTAGAGCTAAAGGTTCCCAAAGCTTTCAAAATAAATAAATAATAAGCAGGTGAACAAAGTCAACATGAACTACAAGCACCATAAGTTTTTCTAATTAGGGAACCTATTCCAAAATTTGAAAAGCACAGTCATGCAATTCCAGAGAGCTATGAAAATCCTTGTTTCAATTTAAAGCCTGTTCTTAGTCAATCACCTTGGAACAGTCAGATGTCGCTCTCTACGTGAGACCCCCAGGTGCCCTTTACACTGCTACTGAAAAATTATTTTCCTTTCTCAGCAATGCAGAATCGTGACTTAATATTTTCTGCCAAGTTATTGCCAGGCTTTCAACGATTGTTACAGTTTTCACATTAGTTATGAGTTGTGACTTGATATTTATGGAATGGCATGTGCTTTCCAAGTTTTGTTCCTTAATTACTGTGACCATCTTCCACCTCCCCCCACCTCTCTACTGCCAGCCTTTTTCCCCCCTATTTTATTTCATTATCACTTCCCCTTGCTTTGTACTTGAGTAGCTGATTTTTGCTCATTTCACCGGGGCATAAATCTACATCTGCCTTAAATGAATTTGTGTTTTTGACCACTTTTCAGTTATTGAGGTCACTTTACAGTAAATCTCTTCCAAGGAATAGACAACTGCCCTCTGCCAGCATTTCTTGTAGCTTCCCAAGGCTGAGGGCGCTCAGAGGCATGTTTCATTTTCATTAGGGGTATGGTTTACAGTCATCCAGCCAGCATGTGATATATAAAAGTTTACAAGGAAAAGTATATGGGGGTATGGGTGCATGAGCTTGCTGTAAGAAAAATGTATACTTACACATGAAAGATTCATATATAATCCAGTCACACACGATGGAAAGGAAAAATAAGAAGAATATGTAATAGTGATGGTTGCCAAAACCTACATCAAAAAGAAAAATAACATATTTAATACTTTCTTAGAATGATTTTCTAAATCAAGACCTTATTAACCGCTTTCCTGTCCAAAGCCTTCACCAAAGTAAAAATGAAAAAAGCTGCTGCTTTGCTTTTAAATATCACTAAACCAAAACCAAACAGCTTTGATATGTCATGGTCAATTGTCCATGTTAACTGAACTAATATTTATTCATTACTTACCTGAAAGAGGACTTTTGTTTTAACCGAACGAAGTTTACTAAGCATATACAGCTCTAGGATGACTACTGTATGAAAGGGAGAGGAGCAGGCAGGATTTGGGGAAAATCATCCCGTCCCTTCTTTTCATGTAATAAGTTTATGTAAGTACAACTTTCGGACATCAAGGGTTGACTTGATCAGGAAACAGAGAAAATGAATCTGAGGAAGTAGCACTACATAGTATGTTGTAGGTGACAGGACACAGCAAAAAGGGGGCAACCTGCAGGCTGAGAAAGGCCTACAGAAGCAAAGAAGGGGTGTGGGTGCCAGGAAACACCCTACTGGTGCCGCCCCCCCCCTTTTTTTTGAGGGCAGTGTCACTGGCCCTCACATGTGGGACCCAAACCGGGGCCGCTGGCTTCCCAAGCCAGCGCTTAACCACCACGCCACTCGGCCGGCCCTCGTGCTGCCCTCTTGGTGCTGCCCTCTTGATGCTGCAGATGGGAGTGCTTTGATGCTAATGACACAAAGGCTCCTCAGGTACCATCATGGTCCCACCTTGTTGGAGGTAGCAAAGCCCAGAAGAAGCATGCCCACTAGAATGAGGAGACCTAGGTTTATGAATGACTAGTTGTGTGACTATAGGTATGTCATTTAACTTCTCTGACCCAGTGTTCTTATTTGCAAAGTGAGGATAAAAATCTCTTCTATTTCACAGGCCCGGGGCAACCAAACAGGATGATGCATGTGAAAACACTGCATTAAATACAGCGTGATAAAAATATATGGACTCACTACTATTGTTTTTCCACTGCCATTCAAAGCTGCCTGTTAGAATGCCAATCATCTCATCTTTATGGTGGGATGGTATCCATGAAGCTTGGGACCCCAGGAATTCTCACTTCAAAATGCACCAAGGAAACCTGACTTATCTGAGTTCATCAAGATCATAAAAGCAGGGCCGGCTGAGTGGAGCGTTGGTTGGGGGCTGGCTTGGGATGCCAGCAGCCCCGGTTCGGATCCCACATATGAGGGCCAGTGACACTGCCCTTTACAGCTAAGTTGGTGAACAACAGCTCCACCTGGAGCTGGGGCTATGTGAGTCCCCGGGACGGCATAGCTGCAGCCCCTGCTGCAGTGAGCTGCCATAGGCTACAGTGAGTGGCCGGCAGCCAGCGTGAGCAGCTGGCAGCCGGTGTGAGCTGCCAATAGCCACTGTGAGCGGCTGTCCAGAGGCCGGCAGCCAATCTTCCTCACCCGAGAAAAGCGCAATTAGGATACCAAAATGGGCCAGTGAAGCAACGTCCTCCACAACTAGACTGAAGAACAAAAGGACAGCAACTTTCTGTTCTCCTTCCCCGATTCCCCAATGCTGTTCCCCTCCCCCAATTCCCTAATAAAAAAATATTAAAAAAAAAAACCCCTCATAAAAGCATATCTTCTCCTGAAGACTCATGACTACAGCTTCTCTGAAGTTCCTCATGATAAACTCCTGGCTTTTACTGGGACGCCTCAGAGGAAACCCAGGGCTGCAGATCAGGTCAAGGAACACTGCCTGGGTGGGAGGAAACCCCCAGATCTCTGCCATCTCTTGAAGGAGGCAAGTGGAGAAGGTGGACAAAATAGACAAGACACTAAATATGGGAAAACCATGGTATTTGGAATAGAAGACTGATACTAGTGACTTCAAGCAAATGATGTTTTACCTTTTATATTTTTTCAACTCTAAAATGGAGCAGTCTAGTCATCAAACAGAATACTATATATGAATATGGTTTCTAAATGCTAAAATACTAAATAATGACATAAATTATCACTATCAACATTGACAATCAGCTGCCCAAAAATGTTATACCACAGAGATGATTCTGACAAGGAAGAGCTACAAAATGGGTGGCCTTCCACTTTTTCTATGAGTCACATATGTAACCAAACATAAGGTTAACTTCATAGTGGTAACTGAAAACTTTGATCTCTCACCTATGCACCGTCCAGTCCACTGGCAGTGTTGATCATATCGAGCCACACAGGAGTTGCACACATGGCAATGGAGTGACCTTAATGGCTTCCTTACCTAGGTGAACAATTAAGAGAGATCCAAGCAAAACTCAGTGTCTCAAAGTGGTAACAAATCGCAATCAAAATCTTATTCCTAAATTGTGAAGACCCTGGTACAAATAAACCTACATATTAGATCATCAATTCACATAGAGGCTCTGGAGTGCCTTATTAATATTTATTCCCATATGTCCATTTTGATTAAGCCATCACTAAAGGGGATTTGAATTCCACAGCCCATTGACAATGACAAAGGGGAAATGAGGCAGTTCCATACAGAATGAGCCCTGGACTAAGAGAAAAGAAACCCATCTCTGGCTCTGCCGATAATTTGGGGAAAGTTATTTCCTCCTCTAGACCATGATTCCTCAGTTGCAAAATGAGAGGTTTCATTAAATGGTTTCTAGGGTTATTATGAGCCTCTAAGAACGCTCTAACATATGCTTCATGGCAGGAAAAAGCAAACAAAACACACAAAGAGATTTAACCATAGGCAACTTCGAGAGATTATAAATATCATTCTCCCATATATTCAAGGCAGAAAATTGTTCTGACAGTAATGCAAAATTAGAACCTGGTAAAAACAAAGGTGTAGATGATGAAGATTTGATAAATGCTTACATAAGCAATGTAACCAAGAAGTTGCTTTTACTATAGGAAAACAAAATTTATAAAAAGATTCACTCACAAGACACAATGTGCAAAATGTTCTGAAGTCCAGACAGCCTGTTTCTGCGAGGGTGATGATATTCTGAAAGACATGAAGTTTGACCTTATGCCTGCATTTTACTGAGGAATGTATAATGCATGATTATATACCATAATCACAGCTCTCTCCAAACTGAGGTAGCTAGAAAAACAATTTGGAAGACTTGCCCACAAATCATTCTGTGCTTGAAATAAAGTGACTTTTCAAGGCTGCATTTTCAACCATAGCCAATAAATTAAAATGCACAAAAATTACACCCCCCTCCCCTTCTTTCCATCAATGGCAATGATCTCCCAGTTATAATCTGCTAGAGAAAAATAAATACACACACATTTCTAAAAAAAAAAAAAAAGCCACCGGTATACATCAGAACTGAAGGTTATAAGCACCAAAGGCTCAGTTTTTCAGGAATTCTAACTTTAGATAACAAAGCAGATGACACTCTTCCCAACTTCTAAACATTCACAAGCAATGGAAGATGCTATGTTATCTGACAACTTCATATTTGAGGAAGAAATGGGGCATCTCCTCAGTCAATAAGGAGGACGGCCCCTAACCCTGGCCTACTTATCCTCCCTGGATTAAATGGAAGAATTTAAGCTTAGTCATTATTTTAAGCTTAGTTAGCCTCATTATAAAGAAGTAGGAGATCATATCTGCTAACAGGAAGTACATCTGTAAAAGTCTTAGTGAGGTATTACTTGAATACAAAATAAGAATCTTTTAAGCTTTCATATAAATAAATGAAAAGTATGATGATGGAAAAATCCCATTTTGCTGTTTTATGCATTCCATGTTTATGTTATATCCATTAGGTGCCAGGCATTAGAGATGCAGCCATGACAAAAACCAACATGGCTATGATCTTCTGAAGTTCACATGCCCTCCTAGTAAAGACAGAAAATCAGTAACATTACAAAGGAAGCTCACCATTTTCCTTTCTTCTTCAGAAGCCTTAATGAAGCCTGGCTCTGTTGCCCAAGTCTTATAGAAAAAGTAGAGGAAGCCTATTATGCTGACAATGAAAGCAAAATTAAAAGGGGTACCTGCTAGATGTTAAAGCCAAGTTAAGGAACATATCAGGCTTCCCTTAAGAATAGCATAATTATGATGTAAACAAATTTTAGCACTGGTCCCTAAGAATCTCTCTTCTGTGCATTCTATCCTCACCTTCCCTTATGTAACACATCCCTGTCCCCAAACCTGGCACCATCCTATGTTCTAATCCTTTGGGAATTTGCTCATAGCTGGAAAATTAATCCCTCCCCATTAGTTGAAACGTACATGAAATATTGATAGGAATAGTTGCAATATATGAAAAACATCCTGAAGACTGAGACACATTCAAGATCCAAATAATCTCTAATGGTATAACTGTGGCTCTCCTGAGAGCATCTGAAAAATAGTTTCTGATCATTTTAACAAAATAATTCAAAGAAACAGACTACTTGGTTCAGAGATTTCAACTAAAAACATTTCATTTTCTTATATAAGTGCTTGTAAAACTTTTCTACTGCAAAGTTTAGAAACTAATCTTTGTAATTGTATTAGGCTGAGTTAATTTAGAAACAAACAAAAGAAACTGCTTTCCTTGTGAAGTGATTATAAATAAAATACTATTTGGTAAAGGCAGATATTATACATAAACTGAATAAAAATTGTTTCAAGGATAAACTTAACCCACTTTGATTTTTTTTTTTTTTTTGAGGGCAGTGTCACTGACCCTCATATGTAGGACCCAAACCGGGGCCGCTGGCATCCCAAGCCAGCTCTTAACTACCGCGACACTCGGCTGGCCCTGAAATGTTTTTGAAGTGGTATAAATTCTTTGTATGAAAGTAAAATTTTGTTCTGGGGAAAGACAAATGAATGTGCAGTAATAAACCAATACACCAGTAATAAACCAATTTTCCTTGCCCAACTTAAATCATTATTGACAAAGTAATCGTATCTGCCTTCCAAAGTACTGCCAAGCTGTCTTGTGCCAAACTTCAGGGTGGAAAAGGTGGCCACAAAATAGACTCTAAAGCCTTGCTGTTCAAAGTGTGGTCCCTGGACACACAGCAATGGCTTTAAGAGGGAGCTTATCAGAGAGGCAGAACTTCAGACCTCACTGCAGGCCTGCAAAACCAGGCTCTGCTCTAACCCACAAAACCCAGCACAACCACATCAGGTTCAGGGAAGCAGGAACAAATCCTAGCAGTTTAGTTTGTCAGTTTTTCTGCAGAAGGGTCTGACGTTGAGAAAGAAATAGGGTCCAGAAAAGTTGCATGAAATTGAATTTTAACAAATAAAGCTTACTTAGAATGAATTAAGAACATTATTAAAAGTACATAAATCAAGACCTTTTGTTAAAGAATCACATCTGATTATTCCCCCATAAAATCCTCAGCTCATATGATACATTCTCAAAAATATATCAGCTGACTCATAGGATGATTCCACATATGGAGCTGACTGAATTTCTGTTCTGAGTAACTTACAAAACAAATCCCAGCAGAATCACTGGGTCCTCTCCCTCCAAGGAAAGTGAACTGCATGCTATCCCCTCACATAAAAGCCAAACATTCTTCGCTTCCATGCCCTTGCTTTGCGTGGCTTATTGACCTCAAATGCTCCCCACTTTGCACCATCTACTTGTAAAACCCCATTTTTAGGATGTCTAAGTCCTACCTGCCTTCAGAACCTAACTTATATTCCTCCTCCCCCTGTAGGTCTTTCCTGAATCCCCACAGAGAAGGACTCTCCCTTCCCTGAACCTAAGAATGCATATTCTGTGGCACTTAGACCTCAATTTAGTAAAAGGCAAAAGATTTATACAATCTGAAGAGAAAGCTGACTATAGACCTCAATTCAGAGTTATTTATAGACACCCCTGCCTCCCCACTTAACTTGTGACATGTCGTTAAAAAGCTTCTCAATATGGAGCTAACATTTGCTTTTCTACAACTTGGACTAACTAGATCTCACGCTGTAGATCCTTTAGCTCTACGCTGCACAGCTAAACTACAGCTGTCCTGTAGATCTACCCTACAGAAGCTTATTTTTCAATTGGTCAATAAAATATTTATTAAGTGCCCATTCTATATGATGCATTGGTGTCCAAATGACAGACTTCCAAACTGGAAGTTTCACATCTCCAGGATAAGCAGCAATGTTGTTCTTTAAACAACACTGTCGCCTAGTCAAGTTCCTCCGTTTGTGCTCTCATTTGTCATCGTCTCTTTTAGAAGAACAGAATTCGAAACATAGCAAACACGCTCTAGGTGTGTACTGACCTTTGTACAGGACAGTGAGATTGTTGTCCTTTGCTGGGACACTCCTAATACTATCAGAGAGCATACTGGCTTTCTTGAAAGTCATATCACTACCCCCACAAGGCTTGGTTCTGTTTCACTTGACCTGACGCTATGTCATTTTCAATACAGGTCCTTGTGCATGTTGGTTCTCTGAAACCCAGTACAGGACTTCACATGTGTTTAACCTGCTTAAACTTAACTCAGAGAGCTATAGCCAGAACCACAAATTTAATGTTCAGTGGTTCACCATTTCTTTGCAGAGTCGTAATCTTACATCCAAACTCATCAGTATACTCATCAGTATGGTCCTATGTCTTTCACTCAATCCCGCCAAATACTCTACTTGCTGGACATATAAAATGTACCAAAAGAAACTGAATGTCAGAGGAGCTAACCTAGAGCTGCCCTTAAAATGAATTTCAATATGCAGTCTTCCACACAGATTTTAATCACAAGAGTAATTCCTAATAAGAAAATAATAGGTATTATCTACAGGATTCTAGTTATGCAATGAAGACTGTGGTCAAAAATTTACAGACATCAGCGCATAATAATCCTTTGCAGCCACCCCTGAACTTGGTGTTATCTCCAATTTACAGAAAAACAGACTCGGTGAAATTAAATATCTGCTTAGTCGTACATAAGTAAAAAGGGCCAAAACTCAAGTTCATTCTGTCTGATTCCAAAGACAGTCCTCTTTCCAGGATGCCCCAGACCTTCTTCCCATAATGGACCAGGCAACCACAGGAACAGAAGTCCCTACACAACCCAGACATGGTGACCTGCAACTAAACTAGTAGAAATACATAAGATGGGTCTTTACAGGGTGGCACTTCAGCTCATACCCAGGGCAGTTCAAACAGCCTTTAACATTCCGATTGAAAAACACTGATCTGGTGGTGCAGGGCGCCACCTACTGACTGACAATTCCCTCACCAGGAGCCAGCTCATACAGGTGCCTATGTCACATTGCTTCGTGCTGTACATGTGAGTAAAATGTCCCCATCTTGTCAACTCCAACATCTTAAGATTCTGTCTAGCTGTGGAAATCACTTCTTCTGATGTAATGGCATCTTCATAAAAACTTGCTAGTTTGCAATTAAACCCAGCTGAATACTAAGTTCTGCAATGGAGGTTTTCAAACTACAGTGGAGTCACATTTTTGTTAATATTGATTCTGTAAATTTGAAATAACTCGTTTTAAAAAAAAAAATCTCACTTTTGGTACAAATTTTGAAATAATGTGAGTTGTTCAACTTTTAAAAATTCATCAAGAAACACAATTTTAAAACTGTGTTTAAGACTTGTAGATGTAGAGGAAAAACTGAGCGTTGCCAGTTGGGAGGGGAGTGGGGATGGGGGAGAAGGGGAAGGGATTAGACAGCATAAATAGACAACTACAATATTGCCACAGGGATATGAAACACAGTTTGGGGAATATAATAATGTTGTAAAAATTTTGTGGCGTGTCAGATAGTCACATGTCTTGTTAGGGAGACCACTTCATGGATGGAGTAGAGGCTTGATCACTGCACTGTACACCTGAAACTGATGTTGTATAGTATTGTATGCCAACTGTAACTGAATATGTGGATGATCACGGGATGCGGAGTATACTGTGGAGGGGAGTCAGGGGAGTTGTAACAGATATGTATGATATGGGGGGGAGTGAGGTGGCGAACTGGGGGAGGGGGATTGTCACTTTGGGGGGTAAAGAGTATAACTATTGCATTGTGTTGTACACCTGAAACTAATAAAAAAAAATTAAAAAAACAAAAACAAAAAAACAAACTGTGTTTACTCCACTGCCACATGGGTTGGTAAACAAAAATATCAGCCATCCCTTCTCAATATCATGTCAATTAGCCCAGAATTTAACAGCCTTGGGACTTTTGCAGGTGATTTTGATAGATACTGTGCCATTATTTTATGCACTCATGGTTACTTATAAATCGAAATATTTTTATATCATATATTGATATCATCCAAGCCTTCACATTAAACAGTGGTAATAAGGCTAGTTAGAGCTTAAAGACCTGCCCCCAAATCAATAATTATGAGAAAGGGCTGGCCAAGTAGCTCAGTTGGTAAAGAGCTTGCTCAGGAGTGTGAGCTGAGCTCTGAGCAACAACAGTTCGATGCCAAGCCCGAGCTGAGCTGCCGCTAAGCTGCCAACAGGTGGCAGGATGGCTCAGCTAAAAAAATAAAAAAGTAATTATGAGACAAAGGTTAGATGTAATAAAATCTTTTGCAAAACTTCAAATGAACTCCATGATATGCTGTGTTATTCATTTAGATTAAGGAATCTGAAAAATATTAGATAATGCTCAGAAATAAAAAGCATCATTAAAGTAAAAACATGCTATAATAAAAGTATATTTATAAATTCTAAGAACTCATATGCCTCTCACTTTACATTTATTCCTATGAAAAAAATGTTCTTGAATTGAGTGTATCCTGTCTTTTGAAAAATGCCATTACCAGAAAGAGAAATAACATAAAAGTTAAAGAAATATGCTTAGAGGTACATTTCTATACACACATTCCTTCTTCTCCTACCTGTAAGGAAAGCAAGTTTGTAACAGCTTTCTGGAGTCCTTGGAAGGGGAGCAAGGGTCCTGGAGAGGTCCACAGAAAACTGGAGGAAATGCCTCCCTCCCAATGGGAGGTATAAATAGCTATAAGCTAAGAAGGAACCCCTATCCCCACTTCCTGGTGACCAGAGTTGGTCAATACTAAGCACAGCAGAGCCCCAAGCTGAACTTGGCCTGAACCCTTAAGTGATAAGCCTATTTCTTAGGTGTGTTATTTTTTCTCATCAAACCATGGGCTGCCATCCATTAGTAGGTCATGAAAGAATTAAGTGGGCTATTACTAGCATTTTTTTTTTGAAAAAGGAAATGAATAGGGTAAAATAAAATTTCAAAGTAAAGCACACATTAGGAGTCTGATTTTCTGAAATTGTTGTTTCACGTATCTTTTGGGTGGCAAGGCAAACTTATTTTTACTGTGGACTGAGAGTCACTACCAAGGACATTAACGCTGCACTCAGCATGCCTGAGGAGGGCACACTTCTCCCAGTCTCCCGCCCATGTAGGCCGTCTTGATACCCAGAAGATTTCGTAATCAACCATAACTGCTGACCAAGTTAAAGGAACCATCTAACCTTGAAAAGAAGCTCAAGGCCATACAAGGAATTTGTATGGAGCTAAGTAAAACAATAATTCATTCTACTGTTTCCTTCCTATGAGTAATAAATACTAGACACCTAGTGTTTCCAAAGCGTGCTCTGAGATTATTTCCTAAATGGAGTCAATTTTCAACATAAAGATCATGAAATGAATACAAATGTGAGTTACATTCCCTGGATCTGTTTCAACATCTAAATTTCTTAACAATGGCATTACTATTTTTTAAAGATGAAATGAGATATGCATTTAAATTTAAGCTTGAAGGATATGAGGAAAGAATAGGATGAACCAAGTCACAAATATCCAAAACATGGAACTTAGCAGAAAGACCGTTGGTAAGCATACAAGGCTCTTATACCCGACCAAGAACCTAAAAGAAAAAAGGATAAACATAAGGTATTAGTGAAAACAAGTATGATTCACATTAATTTTCATTCTAAATTCCCTTAATAAAAATAATGATTCCCTTAAATAACAACAACTTTCTTTCACTTACTGAGTGCTATGTGCCACTTTTTACTTGGTAATAAGTCACACATCACCACCCCATTTTACTCATGAGAAAACAGGCACAAGGACTCTCAGGAAGTGAATGTTCTAGTTCTCACAGCTAACTTATACATTACTTCATTCCCAATAACTTTATATTTTCAACAAATCTTTTTTATTTCTGTTGAGACATATCATATTTGTACTTCTTTTTTTGGCATATCATATGTCCAAATACTACAAAATGCAAAATTTTTAATTACTTGGAGATTCACCTTCATACTTAACAAGCTTTCTTCTAGAGGCTAGCAGTATATTTTTGAAACATACAGATGCACACAACCTTGAGCACTTTAATCCCACAATCAGCTTGAGAAGCAGACACGGGACATAAAAAAATGCATAAAGGCTAAAAGTCATCAGAACACTAGCCATCTCACTTGGGTAACAAGCAACTTCAAGGTCCACATACAACTTACTCAAACGTTAATATTGTAGTTTCCAAGGAAAAAAAGAAATCTTTCACATTAATCAATATAGTAAATCTATGCATGAATCTAGTTTACCTGGATCTATTTTAAAATTTATACCAGGAAAAAAAAACAATAGTTCATGATGGGTAAGAAAAGGGTTTTTAGCCAGCCAAGTGGCGCGGTGGTTAAGTGCTGGCTTGGGAAGCCAGCGGACCCAGTTCAGGTCCCACATATGAGGGCCAGTGACACTGCCCTCGAAAAAAAATAAAAAATAAAAATAAAAAAGAAGAGTTTTTTAAAAGCTAGCAAGATCATTAGCATATTATAATAAAATACTTGAAGACTAAAGATTCCAAACTTCAGGCACTTAATATGCCGCCAGAATAGGTAGGCCAAATGGAGCCCATGTAACCTCCAGGGCTTGACCTGTCTGAGATTTGCAGCAAAAATATGACCTAATTAAGTAGTACAGTGAACTACCTAATTTTTAAGAGGCTGCTACTATGACCTGCTTACTTCTGACAGGCGTCACATAGCAGCCAGGATCAATAAGTAACTGCCTCTGGGGCCCAATAATAACAGAAGTTTGCAGTTGCTTATCTCCATGAAATTGGGACTGGACAGAGGAGAGGGGGAGAAATCCAAGCTGTAAGGATAGTGTTGCCATATGTATTTGTCTCCCTTTTGAATTGTATCCATATGCCAAGCCTAGCATATGAAGCCCTTAAGGGTCATCAAAAACAAAAGCTTTCATCTACATTTTTATAATGTGGGTTTCTACTAAAATAAATGAAATCTCAAATGCCACTACCCAGGGTTAGTAAACACTACCAACCTTGCTTTGTCTCTGGGGAAAAAAAAGTAATAATGATTGTGATTCCTGGTGATTTAACTTAAAATTTATTTGGAGACTGAGTCAATCCAATTAGTGGAAAATGAATGAATATTTCTAAGTTACAAGTTTTTGGAATAGCAGACAATTTAGGCATTTTGCTATTTTTCAGAAATTTGGGCTTTTACTTTACAGTTAAGTTCTAATTCATTCCCAAAAGTCAATTGTCCTGCTCTTAAGTGACCAAATGATAAGGTTCCTCTAATAGTTTGCTTTTCGTATGACAAAAATAGCACTTGCTTATTCCAGAAAATGCTGTCAAGCAAAAGAGGGGCACAGGAATCTCATAATCACACCCTAAAGAGAGCAACACTCTTTCCTTTTAGACCTTTTTCTATGGATCATCATTACATTTTTTTTCCCAGTGAATGGAAATGTTCAATAGGAGAGAGAAGTTTCCAGCTTGTATAGGCCTTACATTCCAGGAAACAGCGATTAAGTGCTATGAAGAAAATAAAAGGGAGGTGATACAGCAAAGTTAGTCAGAGACGGCTTCACTAAGGAGGTGGTGTTGGAACTCAGGGCTGAGAGAACATCGTCTCCAGCTATGCAGCAATCAGAACATGTCAGGCAGCAAGTGAGAGCCAAGGCCACAGGTGAGAATGAGCTCAATGTGTTCTAGAAACAAAGGAGTTTGGAGAACAACGAAGGAAAGAGATGAAGTCAGAAGGGAGCGAATGAAATCACAGAATACCTCACTGGGTTTTATCTGAGTACAAAGAACAGCACTGGAGGGCTTTAAGCAGGAAGAAAAGACAGAAACTGATCTGCCTTTTTAAAATACCACCCTCCCTCACGCTGGCTTGGGAAGCCAGCGGCCCTGGTTCAGTCCCACATGTGAGGGCCAGTGACACTGCCCTAAATAAATGAATAAATAAATAAATAAATAACCACCCTCCCTGACTGCTGGGTGGGGATGATTTAGAGGGGGATCAGAGTAGGAGTCAGGAGACCAGTTAGGAGGTTGGGTCTGGGGCACCAGTTGTGGGGATGCAGGGAGCAGACCAACTGGAGGCAGAGCAGGAAGGACTTGGTAATAAGCTGGATACAGGAAGCAAAGAGAAGGGAAGAATTGAGGACAATAGCAATCCAAGGATGACAACCATTATTCACGTGAGGAACTGCATGCCATTTTACTAAGAAAGGGAAGCGAGAAGAAGAGACTGGGGTGTGACATGATTATTGAGTATTGTGTGTCAGCCATGGTTCTAACCATCATATGTGTATAAACCATGAGGGAGACACTGTCACAATTATTATCCTCATTTCATACATGAACAAAACTGAGGCACAGAAAGGTAAAGGAATGCGTTCAAGGTCAGTGTGTGGTGTGGTAAAGCTTGACTTGAACCCAGGCAACGTGACTCTTAACCAGTGACTACGTATTTTGCCGCATATAATGTACACCCACGTTTTTGGCCCAACCTTTCAAATTTATATTTGTTTACATTTAGGTATTTATTTTTTGTATTATAAAGGAATTTTAGCATTTATTTTTTAACATATTATGGTACACGAATTTTTATGTAACAAATAATTAGAAAACCAAGAACAGATACAAGAAATGTTATGTACCAGTAACAATTTATATTTATGTATGACAGAAGACCAAGAACTCTTCATAGTCCGAAGTTTGTTGTAAGTGCAACGAAACTAATTATCGTATTCCAGGGTATTACTTTGTATACGGATATCATTATTGATTTCTAGAGTTATACTTTTAACTCACATGCATAAATAAAAGTATTCAAAAAATTTATATAGATAGGGAATTAGTACTACCCATGCATAATGCGCATCCTTATTTTTTCCCCTCACAAATTTGTGTGCATTATACATGGCAAAATAAGGTATATATAATCATGTATAAATATTTTCCATAAAGTCTATATCATAGTAACTATTTTATAACCTCCTGCAATTTAATTAAGTTGTTTCAACTAAAAAATATTAAGAGCAAAAATAACTAGTTTAAAATGAATTTAGATTTTGAAAAGGAAAAAGCAGAATTTCTGAAAAAATGGGCAAAAAGGTTTCAAGATGTAAAATAGTTACAAAATCTCCCATTATTCACAAAATTAACATTTTTTTATTTTTTCCAGTTTTATTGAGATAGTGACATATAACATTGTATTAGTTTAGGGTGTACAGCATAATGATTTGATATATGCATATATTGTGAAATAATCACCACTATAGGTTTAGTTAACATCCATCACCATAGATAGTTACAATTTTTACTTGTGATGAGAACATTAAGATCTATTTTAGCAACTTTCAAATATACAATATAGTATATTGTTAGCTGTAGTCACAGGGCTGTACATTACACCCCCAGAATTTATTTATAACTAGATGTTTGTACCTTTAGACCACCTTCACCCATTTCTCCCAACCTTCAACTTCACCCATGTTCCCACATCCTCCACCTTTGGCAACTACCAATCTGTTGATTCTATGAATTCGTTTTATTTAGATTCCACATGAGTGAGGTCATACAGTATTTGTCTTTCTCTGTCTGATTTATTTCACTTAGCATAATGCCCTCAAGGTCCATCCATGTTGTTGCAAATGGCAGGATTTCCTTCTTTTTTTATGGCACAAAATCAACATTTTTTAAAGTGAGCTAGGATATTTACTTTCTGCCAATTGTCCATTCAATTAAAGTACTGGGTTGACCAATTTGCTCTCAGTCCAATCACATGCTACCAAAGTCCTTCCCCTAGCAGCCCTGAGGATGTTTCTTGGTGAGAGGTACCATTCATAGCTCAATAAAAATCTGTGATTCCAGCTCATCAACAGTAGAAATAAGCAATCAGATTGGAATGCAATAACCAGCCTTGCAAAGACTAACATACACACCTTGGAAACAAAGATGTCAGAAAACACAACGTTACTAGAAGGCATCCTTTTAAAAGCCAGGAATCTGAATTGAGGTCCAATATGTATCCAACAGCCCACATGGTAACCACAGAAAGCATCAGCAGCAGGAAGAGCTATTAAGAGATTCAGAATTTTAGAACTTGATGGATTTTCACCTCCTAAGTATCAAATAATAATTAGTTCATTAGAAGAGCCATTTCCCAAACATATATAATAACAAGTAATACAATAGCAGAGCACAGAGCTTTCCTTCGAAATTGCTGATTGATATATCTGAAGCTTGAGAAATTACAAATCTTGGAAACAATGTTTTAAAAGCCTTACATTTTATGAAATGTTGCTTAAACATACTTTGTTTTGCTTTTCTCTCCTCCAAGAAATGGTGGCCTTTCAGAAAAGCGTTAATGATAACTGACATTTGTGGGGTTTTTTTTTAAAATAATGTCTTGGGCCGGCCGAGTGGCTCAGTTGGTTAAGAGCTCGCTCAAGAATGTGAGCTGAGCTCTGAACAACAGCAGTTCGATGCCCAGCCTGAGCTGAGCAGCCGCAGAGCTGCCAACAGGAAGCAGGATGGCTCAGCTCAAAATAAATAAATAAATAAATAATTTCTTTCAACCAGTATTTTATGTCAGAAGGCATAAAACCAAGACAAGGGGACCACACAAAAATCAGCACACCCTGGCTTGGGAAGCCAGCGGCCCCGGTTCGGGTCCCGCATATGAGGGCCAGTGACACTGCCCTTCAAAAAAACAAAAACAAACAAACAAACAAAAAAATCAGCACACCCAAGGTTTAATGAGGAGGATACAAGCATTCCAACTTGGGCACCAGGTGGTGCCATTCCCTAATAAAGAGGGTTTGAAGGAACAAGTTTGCAGACAAGATGCGTTTAGAGCGTGTGGAATTTTAGATGCCTATGGACAGCAAGGAGACATTCAGGAGGCAGTCAGAAAGCAGGTCCACCACTCAGGTGAAAACAGTATAAAGGTGGTAAGGCCACAAATGAACAATACTCCAAGGATTGTATGCAGGTAGCAAGCGGCAGATTCTTGACCAATACAAACATTTAAGGGCAAAAAAGCTAAGTCCCCAAAGGTAACTAACAAAGAGTGACCAGGAAGGCAGGGTGAGAACCAGGAGAAAGAAAGTTTCAGAGAAGCCAAGAAAGGGTATTTCAAGAAGGGAGTTGTTCTCAGTGTCAAATTTACATGGAGGCCAAGGATTGAAACATGTCCTCAGGATGCTAATAATCCAGGTTTATTCTAGCAAAGTTAAAAGGATGAAAGTCTATGAACTAACAGTGTGACTGTCTGAATGGAAGCTGGACACCACATTTTTGCAGTGCAGTCCCTTACCTGTAATATACATAACCTTGGAATCAAGCAGGGCTTTTTCAACAGTAAAGGAAAAACAATGTATTCTGTTTACTTCCCTAAGCCACATTATAAGGATGGATCATTTCAAATGATAGCAAATCTTTAAAATGCTTCCAATTCTAATGTGCATAACACAAAATGAGTAAGTTTAGATTTTTTTTAAAGGTAAACTTAAGAATCTACAACCTGTGTAATTTCAGAACAGAAATAATATGGATCTCAAAATTTTAACCCCAGATATACACGAATCGCTCATTCAACAAAACAGCCCAGTGTACATACTGCCTGTGGGCACTGCTCTAGGCACTTGGAGCACATCGGTGAATTTCTGGTCTTTCTCTCACAGAGCTTAAATTCTTGTAGGGAAAGACAGACGAATCGTACTAAGTGAATTTTATAGTATGTAAAACACTGGATCACACAGGGCCCTGTAAGCCATAGTTAAGGACGCTGGCTTTTATTCTGGGAGAAAGGGGGAGATACCATAGCATTATGAGCAGAGGAATGACAGGATCTGATTTATATATTATAAGATTCATCTGGATGCTCTATTGAGAAGAGGCGAGTCAGGGCAGGGAGATGTCAGACAACTACAGTAATCCACATGAAAGACAGTGGTGGCTGGACCAAAAGTGCCATTGGCAGAGCAGTGAGAAGGGGTCAGATTCTGGATATATACTGAGAGCAGAATTTGCCAGTGTGTTTTTCTGATGGTCTGGATACTTATGACAGAGAAAAGGCAAAGATGACTGGAAAGCTAGGATTGCCACCTACTGAAGTGGGGAAGCTATGAATGGAATAGCTGAGAGGGGAGATCAGGAGTTCAGTTTTGGATGTGTTATGCTAGCGATGCCTGTTGGGCACTGAACTGGATAAGCCAAGGTAACTGGATATACAAGTCTGGAAAGGGCTGAACTAGAGATAAATTTGGGAGTGGTCACATACGGGTGGCATTTAAAGCCATGGAAATGCATGAAATCACCAAGGGAATGAATAGATAGAAAAGAGGTCCAAGGACAAAATTCTGCAGCACCCTATCATAAGGGATGGGGGAGAAGCAAAGGAGTTGACAAAGCAGGCTGAGAAGTAACTGTTACTTCTTTCTCTCCCCCTCCACATACCTCAAGGCAAAGTAAGTGTAGTATTCATGATGACCCTCTCCATAGAAATCTGGTGTCTGTTAATTTAGAATCATTCTAAAAGCATAATTACTATGATTATGTAAGATTATGCTATATTTAAAAACATTAAAAACAGGAATCAATTCAATATCCCATTTTAACAATTTAAATTATATTCACTATTATGATTTAAAAACATTAAAAACGGGAATCAATTCAATATCCCATTTTAACAATTTAAATTATATTCACTATTATGACTTAGATTTTGTTGGCCATTCAATGGGACAAGCTGAACTTCCTAACTTTTTCTATCTTGCAGTTCACTTTTAAGTTTAGAAAAGCACCACTCAGAAGAACTGACAAGTTAAAAAAAACAATAAATTTGATTTCATTCCTCACACTTCCAGATGTTTTCGAAAACACAACATCATATGCTTGAGGTTTGCAACATTGTCATTTTTAAAGTCTAACTCCTTCTAATTCTAACAAAACATTTTGAATGTTTCCTTGCGACAAAGTATTTTCCTTTTGCTTCTCCAAGAATCTCAACCATTTGTGTTTCAATTCATTCATTAAATAAACGTGGAAGTACATACAGCATGGTATTCACATGGTAACATGTAGTTTTAGAGCCATCTAGATGAGGACCAACAATAAATTGCCAAAAGTGAAAGTGCCAAATTTCCAACTTTGGGTCATAGGGTGCATGGGAAAGGTGTGATTGGCAGAAAAAATGCAGCACTCCCTGGTTTCCCAATGCCTTAAAAAAAATAAATAAATGAATAAAACAGTTCTTGCAGTTCATGGGCGAGGGCCCGAATGAAAATACCTCGCACTTCTGCAGCCACCTCCAAAGTCTGAACTTTCTGTTGGTTCTCATTTTGGCTTCTGTTTTTAGCATATGAATAATGAGCTGATTTTTGTTTTGTAGAGCCATGTCAAGCGGTGTCTCTCCCTTAACAAAAAAAAAAAAAAAAAAAAAGTTCAATTATATTTTCTATATAGTATAGGTGCTAAACATTTTATTTAAAAAATCACCAGAATCATAGACTCAACGTATATTTATTCTGAGTGTAGCCAGCTATTATTGTTTCTGTCTTTTCTGTGGTAATTGAAGACATATGTAACACTTATTTTTATGTGAACTTATCAATCCTCTAACTGAAGATATAATAAACTAAGGGAGATAAATACCTGGTCATACCTTAAGGTTTCGGATATCCAGGCTAGAACCAGCTTCCAAAAGTTTATCTATTGCATTAACATTTCCTGCCGCAATTGCCCAGTGAAGTGGAGTGTTTTGGTGTATTTTATCAACCACATTGAGAGAAGGATTAAACTTTAAAAGAAATCCAGTTGGTTCTGGCCTGTCTCAAGACAATAAAATACCAAGGGGTATTAGAGAGATGAATGATGTGAAGGGTCAATGTAAATAACAAATCTTTTAAACTAATATATCAATTAACCATCAGTAAGTATTCCAAAGACTGAGGAACTTTGGTACAGAGTCCGGTCCTAGGTGCTAACAGGAGAAATGCACCAAGAAAAAGAAAAGGAAAAAAAAAAAAAAAAAGACATTAAGCGATGATCTGCTATATTGATAACATTTTCAACATCAATAGAGTAGAATAACTGCTTTTTTCAAACTTTACTTTCATGTTGTTGTTTATTAATTTTTTTTTTTTGACGATTTTATTGGGGAATTGGCGGAGGAGAACAGCGTTGGGGAATCGGGGAAGGGGAACAGACAAGTTGCTGTCTTTTTGTTCTTCAGTCTAGTTGCGGAGGATGTTGCTTCACTGTTGGTATCGTCATTGCGCTCTTCCCGGATGAGGCAGATCGGTCGCTGGCCTCTGGATGTCGCTCACCGCGGCTATTGGCAGCTCATGCTTGGCTGTCAGCCGCTCACTGTAGCCTATGGCAGCCCACTGCAGCAGGGGCTGCAGCCCACACCATCACCGGGGCTCGCACAGCCCAGCTCCAGGTGGAGCTGTTGTTAGCTGTAGAGGGCAGTATCACTGGCCCTCATGTGGGATCCAAACCGGGGCCGCTGGCATCCCAAAACCAGCGCTTAACCAATGCGCCACTCGGCCGGCCCTAATATTTTTTTTAATTGTGAATTTAACTTTGGCTAATATTAAACGCTGTGTTATTTATCTAACTATAAACTAAATGTACATCATATTTAAAGAGAGAAACCAAAAGCTAACTTCACAATCTCCCACTAACCAATTATTAATTAAAGCAGGTATATGTTCTAAAATATCTGTTTATCTTAGAAAGTTATGGACTAGAAGGCAGAATTCAATAAAATATTTTTGCTTTACCATCTGTACTTTCCCTTCTTTCATGAAGGAAGCGATTCTTTTAATAAAACAATATTCTACTTTACTTATTCTATCAAGACCTTTAAACACTGTACCTGACTTGAGAAATCAGTAAAAAAGACACAAGCTTTTTAACAAAATTCTACTCCAGCCCCACGACTCCATGAACAAAAAGGAAATGGCCTCAGAACTAACTCAGTTCCTAGGAGAGAAGTCCTAAGTAATAGCAGGATCAGAAATTAAGTACAATGGTGAAAACAAACTGATGAAAAACTGTAGCACAGGAGTGGTTCAGTTGGTTAAGAGCATGAGAACTGATCAACAGGGCTGCCGGTTTGATTCCCACATGGGCCAGTGAGCTGCGCCTGAGCTGAGCTGTCGCTGAGCTGCCAACACATGGCAGGGTGGCTCAGCTGGTGAGAGTACATGCTCCTAACAACAAGGTTACCAGTTAGACTTCCATTGTGATGGTGGGCTATGCCCACCCACAACTAAAATTGAACACGGCACCTTGAGCTGAGCTACCCTGAGCTGCTAACAGGCGGCTGGATGGTTCAGTAGTTAGAGCATTTGCTCTTAGCAACAAGGCTGCTGGTTAGACTCCCACTTGGGATGATGGTCTATGCCCACCTGCAACTAAGAGCAACTAAGATTGAACTTGGCACCTTGATCTGAGCAGCAGCAAGCTGCCAATAGGCGGCCAGATGGCAACTGGACTTGGGAGCTGAGCTAGCTGCGCCCTCCACAACTAAGATTGAAGGACAACAACTTGGCTGTTCCCCTTCCCCAATTCCCCAATATAATCTTTAAAAATAAGTTAGGGCCAGCCGAGTGGCACGTTGGTTAAGAATTGCCTTGGGATGCCAACTCTGAACACCAGGGCCCCAGTTTGGATCCCACATGAGGGCCAGTGACATTGCCCTCTACAGCTAAGACGGTGAACAACAGCTCCACCTGGAGCTGGGCTGCCGTGAGTCTCCAGTGACAGCATAGCTGCAGCCCCTGCTGCTGTGAGTGGCCGGCAGCCAGCGTGAGCACCCCGCAGCCGGCATGAGCTGCCAAGAGCCACTGTGAGTGGCCATCGACCCATCTGTCTCACCTGGGAAGAGCACAATGATAATACCAACATGGGCCAGAGAAGCAACGTCTTTCACAACCAGACTGAAGAATAAAAGCACAGTAACTTGTCTGTTCCCCTCCCCCAATTCCACAATAAAATCTTTTTTAAAAATTAAATGAATAAATAAATAAGTAAACGCATGCCTGTTTCAACAGCCCTCTTTTAAAAAAAGATAACAAAACTGTAGCACATATTTAAATAGAAGAATACCAGAGGCTGGACTATATGGTGATCACTACTCACACGTACTTATAAATACACAGAAAAATTTAAATACGTGAATACCTGATGTGAACATATAAACTATTTTCATAGACTAGTTACAAGTAATAGTTTCAGAGCAGTCAACAATATCAGAGAATCTCAACACTTTTGTTTTCTGGAAAGCAGTTTTATCACCTGGATTTCAAATTGAGAACATTTAAACTTATCACCATTTTTTTAAAAAATGCAAACTAAGAAATGTTAAGTCATGTTAACAAGCATATGCTATGGAATCTCTACCTTTCTGTAAGGAAATTATTGTCTTTTAATTTTTTTCTGGAAATTATCTTCTTATAGTAGCTTTCAAACTTTTTCCCTAAGCTATCAGAAAAAACTTATTTCTAGGGCCGGCCGAGTGGCGCGGTGGTTAAGCGCTGGCCTGGAAAGCCAGCGGCCCCCGGTTCGGTCCCACAAAAGAGGGCCAGTGACACGGCCCTCAAAAAAAAAAAAAAAAAGAAAAAACTTATTTCAAAGTTGTTTTTCAAACAACTACATTAAAAGTCCACATATAGTCACAAGATGGAAAAATCTTATTTTCTTCAGAATGCAGTATCATCTCACATAAACTAAGATAGTTAAGATTATATACACAGAAAAGAAATTGTAGGAACCAAGAAGCAGAATGAGGCAATTTAATTAAACTCACTTACCCAAGTACTTTGTGAGCTGATAACATAAGAGGTGTTTGTCCATTTAAATCTGTCATATTCACACTCTATTCAAAAAGAGGAGTTAATCAGCATAACTACAGACCCAGTCAAATTTCTCCTTCTCTTAATAGAAGTACCTCTTTAATACATTTAACACTACCATTGTGTCTATAAGGAGGGTTCAAATATCATTTGAACAAAAGAACGTTCTGCTTCAATTCCATAGGATAAAAATCCACTTATTTCTACAAAACACGTTTAAAGGGAATATCTGAATAAATGATTGAAAGTGTTGTATAATGTGAATGAAGAGAGCTAAAGAAGAGAGAAAAACACTAATCACCATCAAATATAAGACACTTTAGAAGCCGAGACCTTAGAAGTCAGCTAGTTAAAGACCTTAACTGACACATTACTTCATACTCGCATCTCTTCCACAAAGCCATCCAGTCTCTACTTAAACACTTTCAGTAATAGTGAACTCCCTATCTTCTGAAGCAACTCAACATATTTTGGGACCTATCATATTGTGTTTTAAAGAGTAACACTTGAAAAATCCTATTTTCTAGAATACAGAAAAAGGAAATCATATTTCCATGAGAATATGCTCCTTTTAATAAAATAGGCCCAGGTCTGAGGTATACAATAATGGTTCCAACCAAGCCAAAGAAAGCGTTTCAGTTATTGAAGATTCTTAGGGGCGCTGGAGGAATACAACTTGGGAAGGATCCCAAAAAGCAGCAGAAAGGAGTCCTCCTCAAGCCCCCTTCCAAAGTGAGCCCCAGGAGGTTGCAATAATTGTACTTCAACTGGCTAAGTTTGAGAGAAAGTGCATATTTAAATAAAGAAAATACAATCATTCCAACAACATTTGTGCAAACATGTTTCCACGCCTGTTACAGCCGAGTCTGCAAATGTATAAACTACTTGGCGAACAGAAAGCATCTCCCAGACAAGTATAGCTGACAGTAAAACTCCCATTGCCAACAGTCTATAATTTAACCTGTGCCATAAATGGATGCCTCTTAAGGCAAGTCATTTTTTATGGAATTACTTTAGAGAACAATAAGAAGCACACATTCAAATTGGTTTCCCATTTGGGCTCAAACAATGAAAACAAATGATGGGTTAATTTAGTGATCTGACTACCATTTCTACATTCAACCAGGAGAAAAATACAGGCTTTGAAGTCATGTTTTTGAAAAACTCTGCAAATTACTAGGGTCATGAGAAAAACTATTATGGGCTTACAAATTTCAGAAACGTCTATTATACGTTACTGAGCTAAATGACCTCTCCTTTGTGCTTCAATGAAGCTAGAAAAGCAGTATGCAGTAGCTAGATTTCCTGAGGCTAATATCTGAATATCTGGATATCTATAACTCCTACTTTAAAAATGAGGACAGATTACTATTAATCTTCCCAGTCTCTTCAGATTTACCAGAGCTGGAGTATAAGACACGTTTCAAAACATACCTGTCCTCTGGAGATGAGATACGCTATGATGGGCATGTGTTGAAATAACACTGCCAAGTGGATGCTGCTGAATCCCTCTCCATCGATGAGAGTGGGGTCTGCACCATACTGTAGTAATAATATGACCATAGGTAAATGCCCTTGTCTGTAAATAGAGGGTAAAAATTATGCTGTATTCTGTAGCAGGCCAAAAAAGAAAACAATTCAAGGAGAAATTGATATCCCTAAGCCACGAGAGATTTAGTGAGATAGAAAAAGTATTTCCTAACCGTAGGATTTTTAAAACTCTGGTGAGTCTCTAAATGTCTTTTACTTAGATGCTCCAAAGTCAGAACTATCTGGACAGTCCTTCCTGAGTGCAAGTAATAAACGTATTAACCTCCAGATCTACCTTAAACCTTATGTTGCTACCATGTACAACTATAATTTTACATGACTAATGCTAAAAAGGTAAACTCTAAAACCACTTAAGACTTCACTGTTGAGCCAGATATACAGCAACCTAACAGTCACAGACTGCAGGCATGCTGCAATAATATTGTTCTGCAGAACTACATGTTTTTACACTCAAATATGGCTCCTTTTCCACACAAAGCACTGTACTCAGTAGCTTAAAATGGATGAATTAACCTTAGGTTCAAAACTCTTGGCTATGGAGAAAATATTTGCCTCCTTGCCTTAAATGAACAATTATTCACTTTAGTTTCAGGTTCATGTCAACCCCATCAACTACAGAGAATGGAGTTGAAATGAAAAATTAAGAAATTATTAAGTATCAAGACAGGCACTTACTAGCTTCAGCTTCAGGTGGCCAATGCAGACCAGAGCAAGAACTGACCAAGTTTACAGTTCCCTGAACTATCGCTTTTTCCATGTGATCCATGTGATCAAATATAAGATATTTATTTTGATTGTAAAAAAAGAAAATACAGGGCCGGCCGAGTGGTACAGTGGTTAAGTGCTTGCTTGGGAAGCCAGCGTCCATGGTTCAGGTCCCACATATGAGGGCCAGTAACATTGCCCTCAAAAAAACAAAAAACAAAGTATAATACACATATATGAGTTTCAGCTTCATAGCGGAGCCCTAACTTAAACACAAAAACATCATCTATGGAAACTCTTTAAAGCTGTATTTATTGGGAGAGTGGAGTAGGGGTGTCTGTTTTTTGTTTTTTTATGAAGGGGGGGGGGAAGCCTTTCAAATGGTTCTGTAACTGCAATTTCCAATATGGTGGCTACTAGGCACATGCAGCCATTTAAATTCAAATTAGTTAAAATTAAATCATATTTTAAATTCAATTCCTTAGTTGCATTAGCCTCATTTCACATTTCACATGTGACTAGTGGCTACCATGCTGGATAACACAGAACAGACCATTTCCATCATCACCAAAAGTTCTACCGTAAAGTGCTGGTTTACAATACTCAGAAAATAAACTTAAGTCATTTTTATTTTGAGCAGCAATTTCAGTGTCTAAAGAAACTTTTACCTGATGGCCCAGTGAAGAGGAGTTGAATTTAAATCTCCACCCAACTGATCTACCACAGCACCTTTTGAAATATAGAACCTGTTAAAAGCAGACATAGATTAAAAATAAGATTTAAAAACTTAAAATTCATAGTAAGAAACATTAATTTCTCTTAGTAATAAATGTATTGGGAAACACAAATGACAATAATAGCCCATTCTGGAAACACTCAGATCTACAGATGTCTGAAAGTCACATAACAGCATCATACAGACCCCTAGTGGAATATTCTCAGCATATAAGTAATTTCTGTTATAACTTACATACCAAACACCTACCTACTCTTTCCATATTCTAACTACCACAACACTTTTGAAATGGTTTATATTCAAAAGGTTTAGGATCACAGATATTCTACTTAACTTGCAAAAAGAAAGATGAAATTGTGTCCCTTTTAACAGTGTAAAATTAGAATTACTATGTAGGAATGAATTCTAAAAGTAGTAAAAATTAATTCAAAATCCTTAGACATTTTGTGTGTTTTGCTCTCTATTTTGGGGGAACAGGTGTGATACATTATACAAATGAATCTATAAGGTAAAGAGATATTTTCTTCTGTGGCTTATAGGAATTCATCTCATTATTTCAAAGTTGTGATTCATATATCACATTATCGAAATAATACACTAATTTATTTCCACAGAAAAGGAGTTTGCCTATGAGTATGTATGTTTGTTTTAAACTTTATATTTAACTTTATATTTTAAACTTTAGAATACTTTTATTTTCTTAAACTTCAAGGATTTTAAATACGTATGTGTAATACAAAATCCACACACATATATTTTACATGGTAAGGTATAAAACAAAGATACAAAAACCAATGGGTAAGCAGTAGAAGTGCTTTATGAAAAGAAAATATTTTATACAATCTAACACAGGCCTACTTAAAAATGTATTCCATATTTAGTTTTAAAAAAGAGTAAATTATTCCCCTACCCATCTAGTCCTCCTGGCATTATTACAATGTAAAATATTTCAATGTTTCTTCTAAACTACATGAATCTTTCTGTTCTATTCCGAGAAAGTTTATGTTATGCTTTTTCTTTTCAAAAAAATGTTCAGTTTCATTTTCTGAACTTTCTGATGAGCCTCTCTGGCTTTCTCTTTAGTTTTTCTGTGTGGACCAATGGGAGTCCTGGCCTGGGGGACCTCTGAAGTCCTCTTCAGTGCTGACAACTGCTGTGTGTGGCATGAAGCTTCAGGTATTCATTTATAATAAAGGGTTACAGGGTCAATATTCATAGTTGCACTTGAATGAACAGACAAATGAAGGAGAGGTCTAGAATTATAAATACACAATAAACACATATATCCCATCTTACTTTACAAGGTCCAGCCTGTTGTTAATAGCAGCCCAATGAAGAAGCGACACGTTTTCTTTGTCTGGTTGCCTGACATCATATCCTGCTTCTACCAACTCTTTACAGCGTTCAAAAATCCCATACCTCAAATAAAAAAAGAAAAAAAAGACATAATTGATACCATTAAAATAATTTCAAATGTCAAAATGTCTTCCTTTTACCATGTCTTTATCCAAACATTCAGTCAACACAGAAACACAATAATTAACAAAGATATGCACAGAGGCCATATTGTAAATCCAAATAACAAACGTAAACCAGGTTTACTAACTGATCAGATTAACCCATTTAGAGTTAAACTTGCTTTTCTTAAATAAACTTTAAAGTTCACATCTGCCCTCCTTCAGTAAATGTCATCTGACCCTCCTGCTGCGTGTTCCTGGAATGATGCATGGAGCTGACTCCTGACCATAATCTTATCCTGGAGGCAAACCAAGCCCATACAATAAACTCACAATATGGGAGAAAGCCTAAAAGCAAACTTGGAATGAAATAAATTCAACAATATGGACATAACATAAAGTATAGCAAAGGAAGGAATGATTAGACCTTCCCAAAGGGGACGAAACGTGGTGTATGAGCTATCATTTGTATGTGGAAGGGAAGGCGTTTCACGCAGAGGGACTAGCATATACATAGAAGTGAAACTGCACAGATGTTCAGATAAATATAAGCAATTTAATGCTGCAGGAACTTAAGAAAGGGAATGGCAAAGAGATGAGGCTAGAAGAGGCAGGCAAAGAATGCATGGGCCTTCTCTGCCAAGATTTGAAGTTTAGACTTTATCTACCATTCAAAGGGGAACCACTGAAAGTTTTAAAGAGGGAAGCACTGAAACTGAGTTTTAAGAAAGATCACATTAGTGGAAGTATAGAAACTAATTAGAAGAAGGTGAGGCAGATACTGAGAGACCAGTTTAGAGTCTCTTGAAATAAATACAGGTGAGAGGCAATGAGAGCCTAAAATGAGACAGGCATAGGAATGGAAAAGGAGGGACGGACTTGAGGAATATTTAAGAGTTATTTAATGGACTATCAGAATGAGAAAACGGAGAAAAATCCCTTTTTAATGCTATAATAACTTTTTAAACCATTCATTAATAATATTTCTTTTCAACAGAAAGTCCCAACTGATCCTTTTGACTTCCTTTGAAACTTATTTCTATTTAGAGGAGCCTAAAGGTTTCAATAAGCCCTCAAGAGTCAAATCAAACCAAATGGCAGTATTGTCTGTTTCCCACAATGTTAAATTAAATCATTTCTCTTCATCAAAATATGTGTGTGGGCCTATCTGTCCATCTGTCTTTACGGCATTTTTTAAAAGATGCAGATACCTGTGAAAATATTAATAAGCGAGTTTTTGAATTGTTGGTAATAACATATTTATAATTGTCTTTTAAATGTCAACTTTAACATTTTACTGGACAAGAAACCCTCCCTTTAAGTGAGAAATGTAGTAAGAGTGCACACTAATTAGGATTTTGGTGCTTTGGAAAATGCACATGCACGTATCCTAGCTTCCCGTCCCTCTTCGCCCTTCTCAAATATTTCCTAAAGATCTTCCTACAAGCACTTACGAAAGTTCAAAGCCTAAAAGAAATTTTAGGAAATTTCTTTCCTATATATAAAATGTAAGTTTTTCCCTGTGAGTGTAACCCAATTTCTCACATTTATCCTAACAGATCTTTACCAGTAGCAGAGAAACATTCACCTAAAGCAGTGTTCCCAGGGCCTCTAGAGTTCATAGAAATTAATAAGACCACCCAAAGAATTGTCAATTATTTTTTAACATAAATAATACATTCATCTACGTTAAGGCCAAACAGGCTAATTAACCACCAAACATCTTTGCTTTTGACAGAAATCATATCAAGTTAGTGTGGTTAATATTAGTTTCTTTCATGCTGATTAGAAGGTTTATGATGGGCAGATTTATATTTGAATGCTAAGAAAATTTAACATAAGCCGATAGACAAAATAATTGAAATTTAGCAAGGGGGGGGCAAGATGTTAATAATCAATGAGATTGATGATGGTGAAAATGTTAGGAATGATTTAATGCAAATATCCATGTATGGAGATCTTAAGGGGAAACTTTCAAAACATACCTTCATTTTCAGTGTAAGCAAAACAACCCACTATATGTTTCAAGTGATCAGAAAACCTATTTCTACTTTACTGAATTTCTTCTAGTGCACCCAGCACAATAGATACAAAGTACTCAGGAAATAATTGTTTAATATATCCATAAATATGTGAGTTCATATTTTTTCCATCCCATTTACATGTTTAGCTTGTAGTATATTTTAAAAGACTCAGATGTGTGTTTTAAGCTCAGACTAGTTTCAGTGTCATTTAAAAATCATTCACTCAAGAAACATTGACTGGGCACCTAATACAAGACAGGAACTGTGCAAAAGCACTGGGGCTACAAAGATAAAAATGACATGTTTTTGCGAAGACACTGTTGACAACCTAATGGGAGAGACGGGTAACAGACCACTAAAGTGCACTGTGTTAAGTGCTCTAATGCTGGTGTGACAAATATGCTGGCACTGGAGTATGAAGTGAGGAAGGCAGGCGCTGCAGCACCTGCATTGTTACAATCCAACAGAACATACAACAAAACAAAGCACTGGGAAGACTTACTGAGTAGCTTTTACGATGTCACAGTTACTAGAGTCCTCTATAAGAGGAAGAGCTTCTCTGGCCTTGGCAAGTTCTTTGTTTTCATGTGCACAGACTCCGTGTCGACCAAATCCTGGAGGGTGGGAGCCATGGCTGTGATTCCTGCACTGGAGAGTAAGAGTAATTTGACAAAGCACAGTAAGAGAATTAATGTCACATTCAATTATATAATGAAGAATTTGACACTACCAACAATATCTACTTATTAAATTGTTGTTGTTTTTTAGTCTTAGAGGTGTATCCAAGGGAAGGCTTTTATTAGAAAATTCCAAACTATTTGTTTTGTCATAAAACAAAGGTCATCTGCAAAAGCACAAATGGACCTTGTTACCTGTAGTAATTGGAGGGTCATGGATATTGACACAAGGAGGAAGGTGGCCAGGAAACTGTTTAAGGGAATTGTGGCAGACACACCCTAAAGATAGCCCCCAGTGAATCGAGTTTCTAAATGTGTGTAACTGGAGGCATGGGCGAGGAGAGAAAATCTTTTTAAATATTTCACAAAACAATAGCCAAAAATCGTCCACATTTGGTGAAAATTATAAACCCGTAGCTCCTAGAAGCTCAACAAAATAAGCAAGATAAACCTCAAAATCTTACACCAAGGCATAACACAATCAAATCACAAAAGACTAATGATAGAAAGATAATCTTAAGACCAGTCTAAAGAAAAAGGCATGTTATATTCAAAAAACAAAGAATGCAGTCAGACTTCTCATCAGTAAGTGCAAGAACAGTTTTAAAGAACTAAAAAAAAAAAAAAAAACAAAACTATTAAACCTCGAAACACCAGCAAAATATTCTTCAAAAATGGGAGTGAAATATACACTTTTTCAGACAAACAAAAGCTAAGAAAATTGTCGGCAACTTACACAAGAAATGACAAAGAAAGTCCTTCAGGCTAAAGGAAAATAATACCAGTTGGAAATCTGAATCAATACAAAGGACTAAAGAGTGCCAGAACTACATGGGTAAATATGTATAATTATGTGGGTAAAGATAACACGTTTTCGGGCCGGCCGAGTGGCGCGGTGGTTAAGCGCTAGCTTGGGAAGCCAGCGGCCCCAGTTCGAGTCCCACATATGAGAGCCAGTGACACTGCCTTCATAAAAAAAAACAACAACAGGGCTGGCCGAGTGGCGCGGTGGTTAAGCGCTAGCTTGGGAAGCCAGCGGCCCCGGTTCGGTCCCACATATAAGAGCCAGTGATACTGCCCTCAAAAAAAAAAAAAAAACAACAACAACAAAACAGATAACACGTTTTCTCATTTTTAAATTTCTTAATGATAGTAGAGAAACAGGAAGTATACTATTGTAAGAGATGCTACAATAGTGTTTGCAGGTAGACAGTGATAAGTTAAAGTATATAATGTAAACCCAAGAGCAACCTCTAAATAAACAAGACAAAGAGGTATAAGTAATAAGCCAATAGCAGAGATAAAATACTTAAAAGACATTGAATTTATGTTTTATGAAAAAATCAGGAAAAGTAGAAAAATATGAACAAAGAACAGGGAAGAAAAAGAAAAACATGCAAGATGATATATTTACACCTAACCATATTGATAATTGTTCAATGTAAATGGTCACTAAAGAAAACGAAAGACAGAGATTGTTAAACTGGATTTAAAAAAACAAGAAAACTACAACTACATGCTGTCGATAATAAACTCACTTTATATATAAAAAAAACAAATACAGGCTAAAAGGATAGAAAAAGAAATGCCATGCAAAACCACTAAGCATACGGAATGTAGTAGCTATATTTATAAGAGACAAAGTAGACATTCGCACAAGAAATATTACCAGAGATTAAGAGGAACATTTCATAATATTCAAGAGGCCAATTCATCATGAAGACATAACAACCTTAAATGTGTATGACCCAAAAGAACTTCAAAATTCATGAAGCAAAAACTGATGGGACTGAAAAGAAAAATAGAAAGATTCACAATTACAGCTGGGTATTTCAATAGTGCTTTCAGTAACTGATAGAACAAGTAAACAGAAAACCATGCTGGATGGAGAAAAAGATAAGAATCAGAAAAGGATAGAGAACACTTAAAGAACACTATCAACTTATCTAATTGATATTTTCATAAAACTCCACCGAACAATAGATTTTTTTTCAAGTGCACATGGTATACTCACCAAAATAGATGCCATATTGCGCCATGAAACAAGTCTCAACAAAGTTCAATGGATTGAATTCACACAGTGTCTCTGAACACAATGGAATTAATTAGAAAGCAATAGCCAAAGGATATGTGAGAAATCCTCAAACATTCTGAAATCAAGCAACACATTTCTAAATAATCCATAAGTCAAAGAAGAAAACAAAGAAAAAGAAAACATTTTCAATTGAATGAAAATGGAAATATAACATATCAAAATATGTAGAATGCTGCCTAAGTGTTTAGAGTGAATCTTTGGCTTTAACTGCAATCATAGGAAAAAAGAAGAGCCTAAAATAAGTGATCTGAGGGCCAGCCGAGTGGCGCATTGGTTAAGAGCTGGTTTTGGGATGCCAGCGGACCCGGTTCGGATCCCACATATGAGGGCCAGTGACACTGCCCTCTACAGCTAACAACAGCTCCACCTGGAGCTGGGCTGTGCGAGCCCCGGTGACGGTGTAGGCTACAGCCCCTGATGCGGTGGGCTGCCATAGGCTACAGTGAGTGGCCAGCAGCCAGCGTGAGCGGCCAGCAGCCAGCGTGAACTGCCAATAGCCGCGGTGAGCGACCATCCAGAGGCCGGCGACCGATCTGCCTCATCCGGGAAGAGCACAATGACGATACCAACATGGGCCAGTGAAGCAACGCCCTCCGCAACTAGACTGAAGAACAAAAAGACAGCAACTTGTCTGTTCCCCTTCCCCGATTCCCCAATGCTGTTCCCCTCCCCCAATTCCCCAATAAAAAAACCTTAAACAAAAAGAATAGAAAATTGATATTTGATGTAATGTGACTCAATCCTGCAGAAGTACCAAAAAAGGAATTTAAGAAATGATAGTTTTACTGAAGTAAGTCCATAATCCCTCAACAGGTTACTCTGAAGAAGCAAATGCCTTTTTTTTTTTAAATTTATTTTTTTAATTTTTGTTTTGAGGGCAGTGTCACTGGCCCTCATATGTGGGACCCGAACCGGGGCCGCTGGATTCCAAAGCCAGTGCTTAATCACTGCGCCACTCGGCCGGCACGCAAATGCCTTTTAAGTTAACTTACAGTAAAACTGACTCTTTGGTATAGGAAGTCGGACAATTAAATTTGCAAACTCATCCTAGAAAAAGTGCCACATATCGCATTACTGAATATCACCACGGTCACCTTTGAAGTACTCCCCTTGGGAAGCTATGCACTGAAGCCAGCACCTAGTCCACTCTTCAAAGCAATTTTGGACCTCTTTCTGGAATGACCATCAGAGCTGTCGTCATATTATCCTTGATGTCCTGAATGTCATCAAAATGTCTTCCTTTCAATCTTTCCTTTAACTTTGGGGAAAGAAAGAAGTCACTGGGGACCAGATCAGGTGAGTAAGGAGGGTGTTCCAATACAGTTATTTTACTGGCTAAAAACTCCCTCACAGACAGTGCCGTGTGAGCTGGTGCATTGTCATGATGCAAGAGCCATGAATTGTTGGTGAAAAATTCAGGTCGTGTTAACTTTTTCACGCAGCCTTTTCAGCACTTCCAAACAGTAAAATTAGTTAACTGTTTGTCCAGTTGGTACAAAGTCACAATGAATTATCCCTCTGACATCAAAAAAAGTTAGCAACATCATTGCAACAAGTTCACAAACTTAATTTTAACAGGTGTATAGTCATGTAACCACCACAAACAATGAGGATACAGAGCAGTTCCAACACCTCAAAAAACTCCCTTGGTATATCCCTTTGCCATACCTCCTGGCAACCACTGAGATGTTCATCTCTAGTTTTATCTTTTCCAGAATGTCATATAATGGAATTATACAGTATATAATCTAAAACTGCTTCTTCCACTCACATAATGCTTTTGAGACTCATCCAAGTAGTTGTGTGTTATTAATCATTCCTTCCCCTGCTGTACAGTATTCCATTACGTGAATAGATCACAGTGAGTCAATTCAAACAACCTATGCAGGTTGTCCCCAGCTTTTGGCGATTATAAATAGAGCTGCTATAAACATCCAGGTACAAGCTTTTGTGTAAACATATGTTTTTGTTTCTCTAAGAGGGGGATTGCTTGGTCATCTGGTAAGTACATGTCACTGCCAAACTATTTTGCAGCGTGACTGTACACTTTGGATTGCCACCAGCAACATATGAGTTCCGGTTGCTCTGCAACCTCACTAGCACTTAGTATGGTCAGTATTACAGACATGTAATAGCATCTAATAGTGGTCTTAATTAGCATATCCCTAATAGCTAATGAGGTTGAACACCTTCTCATGTGCTTACTTGCCATTTGTATATCTTCTTTGGTGAATTGGTTAAGTCTTCTATCCATTTTTTAATTGGGTTTGTTTTCTTACCGTTAATTTTGAGAATTATTTATATTATATATCCTAGAAATAAGCCCTCCGTCAGATATGTGATTTACAAATGTTTTCTATCAGTCTGTAGCTTATCTTCCCATTTCTTAAAAGTCTCTTTTATAGAGCAAAAGTTTTTAATTTTGATGAAATCCAATTTATCAATTTTTCTTTTCTTTTATGGATCATGCTTTTGATATCATTTTTAAGAACAACTATCTTGGGACCACAACTCCTCTTCTTGGAGGAAGTCTTCCTCCCTCAGAGTGTCAGATGCCTGTGCTGCCAGGAGATCCCCTTCCTGCTCCTTGAACTTGAACCACAGGGCTTCTCCTGGGCACTCTCAGTCTGCACTGAGGCTCTCCTCCAGGGTTCAAGTCTGCGGGGGAGGCGAAGGGATCCAGATGGAAAAAAAGGTAAAGTAGCTCCTGGTTCAGTGGTTTTTTTGAATTCTGGTCTTTTTCCCCAATTTACCTGCGACAATTTAATTTTCAGAATTCTTAAGCAGCTGCTACCATATTTTGCCATGTATAATACACACATATTTACCCAAATTTGTGAAGGAAAACTAAGGATGAGCATTATACATGGGTAGTACTAATTCCGTATCTATATAAATGTTTTCAATTCTTTTATTTATGCTTATGAGTTAAAAGCGTAACTCTGGAAATCAAAATGATATCTGTATGCAAAATAATACCCTGAAATAAGATAATTGGTTTTGTTCAACTTACAATGAACTTGCAACAATGAAGAGCTCTTGGTCTTCTATGATTCGTATATATCATAAATTTGTTACCAGTACATAAAATTTCTTGTACCTTGTATCTGCTCTTGTGTTTTGTAATTGTTACGTAAAATAAATGCTAAAATTCCTTTATGATACAAAAAAAAACCAAGCACCTAAATGTAAACCAATAAAAATTTGAATTAAAAAGTTCAATGAAAGGTTTTTTTCCCCTGAAAGTTTGGGCCAAAAACATGGGTGCGTATTATACACAGCAAAACACGGTAATTGCATTCTGCCCAGTACACTCAGTGAGGATATACAGGGTAAAGTACACTTACTCCATCTTACCCAGAACCACAAATGCTCTTTTGAATACTTAAATTTTGATTTATCTGGTAAATTCAACCTCACTACTCGTTAACTTATATAACATTATGCAGTATATATACATTTTTATCATTTTCTTATTTTTAAAAAATCAATGGGATCATGTTACATAATTATTCATCATCTTACTTATCTCACCTAACAATGTATCCTGTACAGCCCTGCAGGTCAGTAATAGTTAAACAGTATTCCATTGTATAGATCTAGCATAATTTATTCATCCACTTCCCTACTGTTGGCGACGCAGGTTGATTTCAATGTTCACTTCTATAAATAATCCTATAATTAACATCCTGTACATACTGTAGGATTGATTTCCCAAAGTAGGACTGCTGAGTTAAAAAAACATGCATTTTCAACATACATAGATACTGATCAATTACCTTCCCCAATCCAAACTTCCAACAGTAAGTACATACACCACCTATGTGTTCTTTTTCCCTACAAATCTCCCCATAACTAAATATTACCAGTCTTTATTCAATCTTGCCAATCTGATGGTTTAAAAAAATGACACCTTGGGCCGGCCGAGTTGCACGGTGGTTAAGCGCTGGTTTGGGAGGACAGCGGCCCTGGTTCGGGTCCCACATATGAGGGACAGTGACACTTCCCTCAAAAATAAATTAAAAAATCATGTTAAAAATAATAATAATAATAATAATAATAAAAATGGCACCTTGTTTTTCATTTGTATGCCCCTAGTTACTAATGAATCTGAGTTTATGTTTATTGGCTCTTGGATTTTCTCTTTAGTGGACTGCCTTTTCATTGTCTACTGTTTTTCTAGTGGTTTGCGTATCTTTTTCCATTTGTATGTAAGGAAGATTAACCCTTTGCTTATTACAGAGTTTTCATCACAGAAAACTGACACATTCTACAGATGCAAATTTGTTGCTTCTCATTATGCCTAAAGTCATTAAGGACAGCAGCTTCAATCTTCATGTATAAAGTTGAGGAGGATTACCCATTTCAATGTTAAGAATACTCACAATTAAGAGCATTTATTTATTCAGCAATTAATTACCGTGTGTTTATGATGTACAAAACATTAGGCTAGGGGACCAGAAGACATGAGCATCTATCCCTCCCTCCAGGCGTTTAAGTCTAATTAGGCAAGTAAACGAGAGACAGAGTAAAGTGATAATATGTGATTAAATGGCAAAAATGGGTGGTAAAGACTAGAGAACAAGAGGTAACTTCCATTCATGTCATCATTTTTTGCCTAAATCCAGATGAAAGTAAAACCTAAAAATGAATATATCAATTCAAAGCCTGCTTTCAGAGTCAGGCCTCCAAAGAGAGGCAGGGCACTGACTATGCGGTGACCCATTAAATAAGGGGAGAAAAATGTTAAAGCTTCTATTACAATGACTTTAATCCCTCTTTTCTTTTTAAGGGAAAGCCACAAGAATTTACAAATTTGGCTTCTTTAAGCTTTATTAATTTTAGCACTAAATTGTAGCACTGGCAGGCTCAATTGATCTGAATGTCAAGCAGTCTGTTTACACGGTGATCTGGGGTGCAATTCAAGTCCCACAACCCAGAGCGGCTGACAGTGGGACCTTCAGCACACTGCAGTAGACATCAGGTTAAGTAATTTTCAAGTTATATTATCTGATTTTAAGTAAGCGACCCTCCCAAAATGGACAAGTGGGCTACACTGCAAAGTAGCCATGAATTCCAATAATAATAATAATAGCTAATCGGATCTAACAAAAAGCCAGCTTCTCTCCAAAAATATTCAAAGTTATCAAAAAGGCTGATTTAAAGCAGATTTATGTTTACTATCTTTAATTCATAACCTTACCATAGGTATATATTGAGCTATTAATTAATGAATATAATTTAATAATGAATATATTGTCAAATCTTACAATAACATGCCCCTTGACAACATGAATTTGGCGACTGACTCCTGTCCCCAGTCCCCACATATCAGAGAGGGGTGCCGAGCTTTTTAAGTTCCAGCCAACCACGTGATACAGAATCACCCCCATCAATGTGTAAATTAGTGACAGAAACGGCCAACAAGTGATGATAAACAGCAGTCAGTGCCTGGATGAGCTGGGTTGTGCAGCTGGGGCCCTGAGCCCCACCCAGATTGCGGCGCAGTCCCATTCATGCCACTACACATGATACTTTATAAAAACAAAAATTTTGGATCCTGCTTTTCCACATTATGGTGGCGTTTTCCTCTAGGGGTGCAAGATCAAAATTGCTGTACTAATAGGAGTTCATATCAAAAAAGTTTAGAGATCATAGCCCTAAGTTCTCTCTTTTGCTATAGGTACTGCTCCTTCCCAAAATTTTACAAGAGCTACAGGTGAGAAAGGAGATGATGACCTGCTTTGGGGGAGGTTACCTTGACCAGAGACAGTCCCACAAAGATGTTTAAGGAAAACAACCATACACTGCCATCACAAGGATTAAAGCAAAGCTTATGTCATGTACTAAAAATCCTTCTTCGAAATTACTCTATAGTTATAAAAAAATTTTTTTTTATGGTATTCTCTAGTTGTTTCATTTTTACCACCTTGAAATGTAAACTCTTTTTTTTTTTTTAAGATTTTATTGGGGAATTGGGGGAGGGGAACAGCATTGGGGAATCGGGGAAGGGGAACGGACAAGTTGCTGTCTTTTTGCTCTTCAGTCTAGTCGCGGAGAATGTCGCTTCACTGGTATTGTCATTGCCCTCTTCCCGGAAGAGGCAGATCGGTCGCCAACTTCTGGATGATTGCTCACCGGGGCTATTGGCAGCTCATGCTGGCTGCCGGCCACTCACAGTAGCCTATGGCAGCCCACTGCAGCAGGGGCTGCAGCCCACACTGTCGCAGGGGCTCACATAGCCCAGCTTCAGGTGGAGCTGTTGTTAGCTGTAGAGGGCAGTGTCATTGGCCTTCATATGTGGGATCCGAACTGGGGCCGCTGGCTTCCCAAAACCAGCTCTTAACGAATGCGCCAGTCAGCCGGCCCTGTAAACTCGTTTAAGAACAAGGCTAGGGCCGGCCGAGTAGCACGCTGGTTACGAGATGGCTTAGGAACCAGCTCTGAGCAGCAGGGCCCTGGTTCGGATCCTACATGAGGGCCAGTGATGCTGTGCCCTCTATAGCTAAGATGGTGAACAATAGCTGGAGCTGGGCTGCTGGGAGTCACGGGTGACAGGGTAGGCTGCAGTGGGGCTGGCTGGCAGCTGGCGTGCGCTTTCGTGAGCCGCCATGAGCGGTCGTGCAATGGCCGGCAGGCGATGCTTCACCTGGGAAGAGCTCAATGATGATACCAACATGGGCCAGTGAAGTGACATCCTCCACAACTAGACTGAAGAACAAAAGGACAGCAACTTGTCTGTTCCCCTTCCCCGATTCCCCAATGCTGTTCCCTTCCCCCAATTCCCCAATAAAATGTTAAAAAAAAAAAAAGAACAAGGCTAAAGTCTCAGATTTCAGGTTGGCTGTATGATGGTGGCTAACCATCTATGCTATTTTTGGCTTCAGTTTCTACATTTGTAAAATGGAAGGAGCAGGTCGATATAGCTATAGAGTTCCTTCCAACTCCACATTGTAAGGCTCCACGAGGCACTGTTACAAGAGTCATTATTGGCATGTACACTGGTGAAGACTTCACTGCACGTGAGCGCGCGCATACACACACACACACACACACACACATATCCCATTGGGCAGTGGAAGCTTAACTGCTCCATGCTGTCTACTATATTAACGGAACAGAACAGACTAAGCAAATTCTCACAATGCCAGCAAACTCCGGAGTTTTCATTAATCACCCCTTCAGGGAATGTAAAGAACATCTACTACACACCAATCACAGTACTAGGTAATTAGGATAAAAGATGATTCCTACTACAATCCATTCATCAGATATTTCCTGAATGCCTACTATGTGCCAGGCACTGTTGCAGACACAGGATATGGCAGTGAACACAACAGAAAAGACTCTCCTTCCTCCCAAAAAAGGGATATTAAGCAAGAGTAATGTAGCTAGCGGAGTACTCTCCCCCACAGGAGATAACGAGACGTTATGAAAATTATAGAAGAGAGATATGGATACATCTGTGATTTTAATAACAAAGCCCCCAAATGATTTAATACCTCTCCATCAAGAGGGGAAGGTCTATGTCCTTCCTCTGGACTCTGAGCTCTGTGACTGCATCAATAACAAAATGCTACAGAAGTGATCTCTGCTAGTTTGCAGGCCCAGGCCTGAGAAACTGGCAGCTTCCTTTCCATCTTTTTAGATGCTCACCCTTGGAACCCAGCCACCAAGCTGTGCAGAAGCACAGGCCACGTGCGGGTGTCCCTGCTGAAAGTCAGCAGCAACTGCCACACATATGTGTGAAGACACCACCAGATGACACCAGCCCCAGGTAATCGAGTCATTCCATTTTATGAGTCTTTCTAGCAGAAGCTCCATACACGGTAGGGCAGAAACAAACCATCCCTGCTATGCCCTGCCACAAAACCGGATACACAGTCCAGGAGCATGGCAATAGCTAGTTCACACCACCCTCTATGTTTTGGCGTGTCTTGTTACACAGCAATAGATAACAGGAACATCTTTAAAATATAAGGGATCATATAATAGTTTTCACATGAAGATATCATTTATCAAATTATTTTTCTAAATAGTAAAAAAATACTGTTCAAGTTACAATGGGCATTAATTTAAGGGAAAAACCAAAATCTAGAAAACCAAATAAAACTCTGATGAGGGTCACTGTTCTGCCAGGTTATTAAATAAAACAAAAAGAGACAGATCTGACGGATAGCCTTTAAAAATTCGCATGAGATTAACAGAAGTACCAGAGTTCAGTTTCCAAGTTCATTCATTGGACAATTATTTACAGAGTGCCCACCAGAGCTAGGTCACTGTTCTAGATGCTAGACAAACAGCAGTGCACAGGACAGATCAACATCACTCACAGTCCTCATAGCACTTGCATTCAGTGGAAGGAAAGAGACAAACAAGACAAACAGATATGTTAAACGGTATTCTGGGAGAAATAGAAAGCAAGAAAGGAGGCCAGGGAATGGTGCTGGTGGTGGTCATAACAGGGAGATCTTGCCACAGCGAGATGACATTTGTGTCAAAGAGGTGAGGAAACAAGCCATGGATGGTAGTATATGAGCAAAGACTATTCCAGACAAAGCAAATTGTAAGTACAAAGGCCTTGAGGCCAGTGTGACTGGAGTAGATTGAGCAAGCAAGAAAGTAATAAAAAAATGAAGTCAGAGAGGAAACTGGGGGCCAGGTGGTACAGGCATACCTTGGAGATACTGGGGGTTTGGCAATAAAGTGAATATCTCAATAAAGCGAGTCTCATGAATTTTTTCTTTTCCCAGTGCATATAAAAGTTATGTTTACACTGTACTGTAGTCTATTAAGTGTGCAATGGCATTATGTCTAAAAAACAATGTACATACCTTAATTTAAAAATTCTTTATTGCTAACAAATGCTAGCCATTCTCTGAGCCTTCAACGAGTTATTATCTTTTTATTGGTGGAGGGTATTACCCTCAATGTAAAAAAAACACAGTATCTTCGAAGCACAATAAAAGGCAATAAAACAAGGTATGCCTGGATAAGCAAATTCTGGCAAAAACCCATGGGCTCTGAGATTGGAATCAGGAGAACCAAATTCAACCTGAGCAGGAAAGTTCCTGACTGCTTTGTTCCTGATTTATCTCCAGCACCTGTAACAGTACCTAACACCTAGTAGAATGAGTGAAGTCTTGGCTCTGCTACTTACAGAGACTTACAGCTATTAGAGTCTTAACAAATGACCAAATTTTTGAGGCTAGGGTCTACGCTCTAAATCTAGAATACTCATCCCTCCCCACCTCATAGGGTCACAGTTAGGACCAAGAACAGGTAACTATTTTATAAACTGTAAAGTGCAATACATATGTAAGATCTTTACATTATTATTGAAAAATTTAATAGCAATTACTATTAACGACAACCGTGATCTCTTTACCTTGCCCCATTAATTTCAATTTCTGAATCATTCTCTCCCTCCATTGTCTTGGAACCATGGGGCAGGGCCACCTTCCCTTCAGCATTGTGGGAGTGAACTTTAGGCACTTAAAGGCTTTTGTAAATGAGTGGCGGTAATTAAGATATGAAAGTTACTCCTACCAACTTTTCCTCGAGACTCCCAGAGAAAAAAAATGAGACACAGTTCCCAAGTGAAGATTCTACACCCTTCTGTAAAATTCAGCTTGCAAACCTATTTTTTCCTGTCAAACCCGAAGAGCACCTAGTAAGAATGCCTTGATAGCTCCCCACAGGTTTGTTCCTACCGTAGAGCTACGGCAGACTGCTGAAAAGACGACGGGGAGCATGAGAATCATTCTTAAGACTGGAAAGACATTTTTTAGAGGCCAACTAATCCAACAATCTCAAACTGCTTGAATCCCACTATGGACAGAAAATACACTCCCTCACTCACTCTAACTGGAGACAGCTAGTTTTCTCATCTGTATATAGGGAAGATGTCATCTTAAGGATGCTGAAATTCTGCAATAAAGTTATATATATAAAAGCATCTGGCATTTGCCGAACACTCACTAAAAGTTGGCTGAATCTGAATAGTCTTCATTTATTCAACAAACATTAATAGCTACAATATGCCACTCTAGGCATTGGGGAAAGACCATAAACAGAAAGGACAAAAATCTTGTTCCCTTGGAGCTAACATTTACCTCCTGTAACTTCCCCGGCTAGCACTAGCCTGGCCAGTCCTCTGGGACTACATCTGGCCTCTTCACTGAATACCCTATTTTGCTGTATATAATGCACACCTTCGGGGCCCAAATTTGTAATGGGAAAAATAAGGATGCTCTCTATACCTGGGTAACACTAATTCCCTGTCTATATAAATGTTTTTAATTCTTTTAGGCTTATGAGTTGAAAGTGTTAACTCCAGAAATCAATAACGGTATCCGCACGCAAAATAATACCCCAGAACAGGATCACCGGTATTGTTGGAACTTCCCGACGACGAACTTGCAACGATGAAGAGTTCTTGGCCTTCTATAAATATTGTAAATTTGTTACCGGTCCATAAAAATGTCTTGTACCTTGTGTCTGTCCTTGTGTTTTCGAATTGTCTGTGACCTAAAATGTCTTGTACCATAATGTTAAAAATGCTAACATTCCTTTATGATACAATACACAAGTACCTAAATGTAAACAAATAAAAATTTGAATGAAAAAAATTAAAAGAGTTTTGTTTTTTTTTCCCTGAAAAGTTTGGGCCAACAACGTGGGTGCGCATTCTACACGGGAGCGCCTCCTCCACGGAAGAGTCCCTCGGGATTCTGCAGATCGCTATCAAGGTACCACCCTTCGCAGTCCCTGTTCTCCAACACGAACAGCCTCAGTGCTTTCAAGGAGCGAGCAAGGATGTGGGAACGACAGGAGCCATATAAAACAAGGCTGGATGGGGCGAAGGCGGGCACCTATGCGCCTCGCCGGGTAAAGCAATCCATAGCCCCGCACAGGCTCCATCCAGCCCAAGGGCAAGGCCGGCCGGCCCGACTCAGGTGTGTCACCTGACACCCCCCCCACGAACGGCCATCCAATCCTAGCAGGCCCCACAGGGGTCCCTGCGGGGGCACAGCGGGTACCGGCCTCCGGGGGCGCCCCGGCCCGCGGATGGAGGCTGGAGGGTCGGCAAGGGAACTCGCCCGTCGGTCCCGGCCTCTCCCGCCCGGTCACCTCGGAGAGAATTCCCAGCTTCCTTCCCAGTGTTTCCAGGCTCCCCGCTCCCCGGCCCAGGCCCGTCAGCCCCCGGAGCGCCCTCTGAGCTGCCTCAACCCACGCCTTCGGATCCCCGCAGCCGCTGTCTCTCTCCAGGGCCCCCCCGGGCAGCCATCGCCCGGCCGCACTCACCTGCGAGCCCAGACCCGGCGCCTCCATCGCCGCGGGGACGGTGCAGACTCCGCAAAGGGAAGACCGCAGCCCGCTCGCCAGCCCGCCTCACGCCGCCTCTATCCCACTTCCTGCTCATGGCCCCGCCTCCGCCGCTGTCGCTGCTCGCGCCCTGTGCTGTCGATCGGCTGGAGAGAGCCAATCCCTGATCTCCTCTCGGCTGAAGGCGGGACTTTCTTGCCACCAGGGATGCTAATGGAGAATCGAGAGTTGGAGGCCCCGCCCCCAGCCCGCCAACGCGATACGCTTCCAGCCCCAGGTCAGGACGGTGCCCTGCTCGCCCAGGTGGATGTCCACCTAATCCTACGTGCCTCGTCCTGGTTCCGTCTTAGAGGCTGTTATTCCAACGTCAACCGCCATCTACTGGGAACTACTTACAGCTACTTAATAGCTAAATGACCTTGTGAAAATCTCTTTACCTCATTTTCGTCATCTGTGAAATGGGGAAAATAAGGGTGACCTACTTCACAGAGTTGTCTGAAGGAGTAAATGAGGAAAAAGGGTAGAAAGACCTTTAGAGATGAAATTGGAAAAGAGCTGAAAACATAATGACGTCCCTATTTTATAAAAATAATGCTGAATCATAAAACAAGTGTGTAGACATCTAACAAAGCACGTTCTTCCCATAAATACTATAATACAATAAAGTTGTTAAAATTTTAAATTTTTAGTATTAGTATAGCATCCCTGCCTATTGGACAGGGGTGAGTTGCCCCAGAAACCTATCTTGTTTGAGGGTGAAAACCATGTCATATCCATCTCTGAACTCCCAGTGCCCAGGACAGCACTGGGACATGGAAAACGCTCAGTACAATTTTACTGAGTGTATAGACTCATGGATAGGTGTGTCATCGACGTCTATGATAACAAAGAAGGACAACCTGAGTGACCAATGGAAGTACAAGCAACTTCCTCCGAAAGCCAGAAGAGCAAGCAATTAGCTTAGACAGGCTTGCATGAGGCCCTGGGCAAGGCTTCACAGAGGAGAGAGCTTTTAAGTGTGGTCATTTTGCTTAGCTAATAAAAACTCTCTTTACTGATCACTTACTATGTATTAGCAACTGTGATAGTGTTTTTGCATACATTATGTCTAATCTGTGAAATGGGTGTTATTTTTCCCATGTCCCAGAAGAAAAAAAAACAAAACAAAAAACTGACATTCAGACTATCATAAACTCCCCAAGTCACTCACTCAGCTGGTAAGTGGTTGAGAGAAGATTCAAACTCAGGTCTCTTACTGCAAAGTGCTTTGGCTGAAGTGGTTTGGTTGTTTCACTTTCAAGGACTGAATTAGAAGATGTTTTTGAACTTGAGGGAAGCTTAAAATGTGCTCTTTCAATGCTTCTGCCCTGATAGCCTTACACTTCAGAAGATTCTGGAACAAATAAATCCTAACACTCTACTCTTTAGCAAGGCTCCCGCTCCCCTCTGCTTATTTGTTTTATGCCTCCACTGAATTACTTCACATTGATAAGTATATGTGTAACTAGTGGCTATATCTCATCTTTGAAAATGCCTTTGGTTTATAGTTATACCACAGTAGAATAATAGCACGATAGGTGGGAGCATGCCTCCTGGAGCAGACTGCGTGGGCCTGAATCCTAGCTCCAGCACTGAGTAGCTGTGTGCTCTTGGGTGAGTTGCTCAGCCTTTGTGCTTCAGTTTCCTCATCTGTAAAAATGGGACAATAATAGTACTTACTTCACAGGGCTGTCGAGAAAATTAAATGAGCTTATGTATGTACTTAGAAGAATGCCTGGTACATGGTAGGCACTATATATGGGTTACCTCTTATCATCATTGTCATCATCCTCATCAGGTTTGGGTGAGTACTGAATGGACCAGCTGAGTAGTGTCATGCAAAGGGCTTAGGATAGAGATTCAGCAGACTTGGCTCCTAGTCCCAATTTTGCCTTCACTTACTGTATGTTTTAGTTTGCTAGGGCTGCCATAACAAAGTACCACAAATTGGGTGGCTTACAACAGAAATTTATTTTCTCATAATTCTGGAATACAGAAGTCCAAGGTCATGGTGTTGGCAGGGTGGTTTCTTCTGAGGCCTGTCTCCTTGGCTTGTAGGAGTCTATCTTCTCCCTGTGTCTTCACGTGGTCTTTCCTCTGTGATTATATCTGTGTCCTAATCTCCTCTATTAATAAGGACACAACTCATAATTGATTAGGGCCCTCCCATATGACTTCATTTTAACTTATATCTTTAAAGACCCTACTTCCAAATATAGTCACATTCTGAGATACTTGGTGTTAAGACTTCAATATATGAATTGGGGATGGGGGAGGAGGATAAAATTCAGCCCATAACATTATGTGACCCTGGGCAAATGACTTTCCTTCTCTGTGACAGTTTCCTCGTTTGTTTTTTGTTTTTGTTTTTGTTTTGTTTTTGTTTTATTTAGCTGAGTGTTGGCAGCTCAGCGACAGCTCAGCTCGTGCTGGGCATCAAACTGCTGTTGCTCAGAGCTCAGCTTGCACATCTTGAGTGAGCTCTTAAACAACTTAGCCACTCTGCCAGCCCCTTCCTCATTTGTAAAACGAGGCTGAGAGTGGCAGTGAGAAGCACTAAACTCCATGGTCCCTCTCAGCTTTGATCATGTAATTTCAGCTGAAACTGAGCTCTATCTTTCCAATCCCCATAGCACTTTTGAAAAATCTCTTTTGGATGACACTATTTCCCTCATTTTGCAAATATATACTGTTGTGTTCCCACTATGTACCAAGCAGCATTCAGCATTGGGGACTCAATGTTGAACAAGACAAAAACACTTATCCCCTGGCTCTCTGAGGCTTACTGTCTGGCAGCAAGTGACAGACTTTAACCAAACAGGCTCACAAATACTGAACTCTTAGAGTCAGCCTTGCAGTTCTTGGATAGACCCTGTTTCCTCTAATTGGCCATGGCTTCTGGGCACACATCCACCTCAATGTCTCTCACCATGCTTTGCCACAAGATCTGGCATGTGCTAAAGCCTAAAAGAAGTACTATCCAAACAAACGAACAAATGAGTGAACACAGCTAAAGTCATGGTTTACAAAAGGAAATCAAACGTGGTTCAGCTCTGAAAATCACCCTAAGGAATGCTAACTTCACAATGTTTAACATTTCTTGACTTTGAAAAAAAAATTCCCCATTAGGGTTTGCTAATCCCCACTGTCACAGTATGGGCAGCGACTGACTTCATTCTGACAGAATTTTGATTCTGGCCTTGTTTCTTCCACGGCCCTGGAAAGGGTAGAGGCATTTCTTTGAAACAGGGCCTATGGTTGTAATTATTTCAACATTGACACCAAAATGTCAAAAAACAAACAAACAAAAAACCCCACACATCTGTCAGCACAGAGCTTCTCACAGACAACAGTTAGGAAACTCCAGTGCTCTCTGGTGCCAAGTCAGCTGGGCTGGGGTGGGGATGAGAGCTCAGTGGGAATACTTTGGGCAACAAATGTTTATTGAGCTCCTACTATGTGCCAGGGCCATGCTAAAATATATGAGTACAGTGGTGAACTGCACTGTCTTTTCTCTTCTGGAGTTCAAGTCCAGGAAGGCCTTTTGAGGAAGTGCTATTTAAGTGTCTTCCAGGAACACAGAGTCCAGAGGGAGATGGATATGTAAACCAATACATATGGAGCTGTAATGGATGGATGTAGAAGGCGGAGAGAGGAGTCTTGCCACACCTGTATATTAGAGTCAAGGTAGATTTATTACTCAGTCCTGGGTGTTGCTGTCACAATTTGGACACATCCAGAAAATTTTCCGTAGGAGTTGGTATTTAAATGTGTGACTGTAAGGAGGTGACTAAGACTCAAAAATAGCAGAAACTAATAGGAATACTTCCTGCTTCTCCTCTCTCTCTCTCTTTCTTACATGCACGCATGCACGCACGCACACACACATGAATCTGGTTAATCTGGCAGGTAAAATAAAAGATGTACGCTGCGGTCTCCTAACCCAGACCATATTAATTGTGGTTCTTAGAGTATCTCATTACCAGATCTTGGTGATTTGTATATAAAATGAAAGGAAAGAGTCACTTCCCTTTTTTTAACCATGAAGCTTTTTCATAGATAGAAGACAAGAGGTTGAACAAAACGTCTAAGCAACCCCTGTCCCATTCCACAACCCCTAGTACTGACATCTGTGAGGCTGGTTATAGTTAGAAAGCTAAGGCTACGTGAGGGCTTGTGAGATAGCCATAGAGCAGGTCACAAGAGTTACCCTAATCCTATTTCACCACTAACTTGCAGGGTATTCCTGGACAAGTCACTTCCCTTTTTGAGCCTGTTTCCCCATTTATAAATATGGAAAATCGGAAAAGTCCTTTTGGGAGTTTCGGCAATTGTCCCAAGGTAATAGGCTAGAGACTGTAGAAGAGCCCAGGCCCAGAACGCCTGATGTGTGACATGGCTGTGGCCTTGCCAATACAGTCACTGACAAGAATTAAATTCAGGGATTAGGAATTAGCTACAAGTTCAGGGCCTTTCAAACCTTCATACAACTAGTTTTTTAAAGGTATTTTCAGATTCCTACCTACTTGGGGGAATCAAGGTGAGACATGAATTTTAGAGGCTCGTTTTCTGTGTACTCTTAGCAAGAGACCTTACCACTTTGGGCCTCCAGGCTCTCATCCATAATATGGGAATAGTAATGGAACCTACTCAATAGAGTAGTTGTAAGAATTAAATGAAAAATGATGTCATGTGCATATATATATATGAAGTGCTGTATAGATAAATTGGCTGTTACTAGGTACAAAGGCAAAACTGAGAAAAACTGAGATATTTGGGAAAACTCAGCCTTAACTTTGATAAGGACCCAACTCTGAAATATTCATGACCTTATAGGAAATATAACGACCAAAGTTCCACTGGCCAAAATGTATTTCTTGTTTCAACAAGGACATTGGTTAGTGACATTTAATAGGATTTATTGTTCTCATTCCATGACCACCTTGCCCCACACACTGAACTATTTGTGTTTATGGGAGAAGTTGCATGTCCCTCAGCGATGCCATCACCAGGGGACAAGGCACTGGTTAAATCTGCTGTTAGCTGCTGCCTGTCGGGCTCCAACTTATAGTGACAGGGTGGTGTCCATGGTAACTGGCCAAGCTGGCCTCCTGTGACCCAAGTTGTGATTCAAGAACATAGAAGGGGGCTGCTGAGTGACGCAGTGGTTAAGCGCTAGCTTGGGAAGCCAGCGGCCCCGGTTCTGGTCCCACATATGAGGGCCAGTGACACTGCCCTCAAAAAAAAAAAAAAAATAGAAGGGATCATGGGAGGCCAAATAGGTTAACTCTTATCTCAGCTTCTAATGTTTTGTTTTTTTTTTAGCTGAACCATTCTGCCACCTGTTGGCAGCTCAGTGGCAGCGCAGCTCAGGCTGGGCATCGAACTGCTGTTGCTCAGAGCTCAGCTCGCACTCTTGAGCAAGCTCTTAAAAAACTGAGCCACTCAGCCAGCCCTTTATCTCAGCTTCTAAATGAAAGAATTCTACACTGTGCTTTGGATAGATGGTGAATCCATACAAAATCTGGCTTTCCCAAGCTGAAAGCACTGAGCTCTTCCCAAGGCCACTGAATTCATAATGAATCTGACCACCAGATGGGTGGATTGTCAGGAAGGGCAGCAGGTGAGATAGCAGGAGAAACAGAATACTGAGTAAGATGATCGAGTGAAATTCTGCCACTTTCTTGAACCTTCTGTGGCTCCCTATTGCCTGCTGCAAAGTCCTCTGTGAGACTGGAGTTAAGCACTGAGATACCCTCAAAAACCAAGGTAGCCATAGTCTCTCTTTCTTGTCTCTGTGCTTCTGGACATCATCCTGTTCTCTCAGCAGAGCAGGGCCCTTGGCTTACTTATAGTTCCTGCTCCCCCACATCTGCGGGGGTCCAGCCTCCGTGGAGTCCAGGAGTTCCCTCGGGTGGGACGGAGTCCACGAGGAAAAAAAGAAAGAAGGAAAGAAAGAAAGAAAGAAAGAAAGAAAGAAAGAAAGAAAGAAAGAAAGAAAGAAAGAAGAGACACCGGAAAGAGTTTCTCAGGAGTGTCACACTTTAATGCAATAACATGTCCGTTTTATAGGGACTCATGTACATGGGTTTGGTGGTCTTGTAGTTCCCAAGATTTTCACAGTCTTTTCTCCTCTGCAATTGCTCTCTCCAGGATGTACTGTGACTTACTCTTCCATAAAAGGATTACCTTGTCTTTATTATGATAATTGCCATGAAACCCAGACTCAGTTTCGGTATGTCACCTAAAGAATGTTTATCATGACTATCTTATGTTAAGGATTGACATATTTTTACATATTGCTAAAGAATGTTTACTATAGCTATCTTGACTATCTAGAAATTATCTTAAATCCTAGCAGTTAAACACAATCATAAAACTCACAGTATACTTGAGCTATACCAAAAGACTAGGAGTGGCTGTGTTTAGGGTAAAAGCATCTAAAATCTATTCATATGTAAATACAATACCTAGCAATCAAAAGGGTCTCACACCTCTCTTATCCTACAGAGGGCTCCATCTGTTTCTCAGTCAAAGCTTCAGTATCTGTTGCTGCAACAAGGCACTGGGCAAAGGAATTCACACAAGGCTAATTAACAAACCCATGGTCAGCAGCTGTCTTTGAGTTGCCTCTTACCCAGAACTCTCATGGCCTGAAGACTTTCAATCTTCAAGGAGACTATTCACAGCAGGGCCCTTAGGCAAGTGCATCAGCTTCTCACAGGCCTGAGTTTTCTGGCCTGAGTTTGTCAGAGGTCTGTGCCTCAGTTTCCAAGGGGCTTGAGTCCCCAGTATCTCAGTTTAGGGGTCCCCACGGAACTACCGCCTGGTTTGGGTTGTCTCCCCGCTTTTCTAGGAGATCTTACCCATCTTTGGCTGCGTAGTTAGCTCATTGGGGTATCACAGGAACTTGCCACAAATGCAGTGAATATATTGTCTCCTATAGGAGGAAAGGCACATGGGTTCATAGAGGCAGGAGACATTACATGACCAATCATAAGGCAGCACCCCTAATATCCAGTGCTGAGCAGGGCAATGTGGCCTTGTCAGACACTGGGGGGCTGTCAGCTTCCCACACACATCCTCTGCTTGCACATGACCTTGACTCCAGCCTTGACTCTATGAGGTTTGAGGTTTTATAGGCCTAGCACTGCTTGTCTACTTGCTTGTCAGTATCTCTGTGTCTCCTCATTCAGACTATTGAAAGAGAGAATCTACTTGGTTGTTATTACTTAATGACTTAGATGGCCCTCAGTCATTTATCTACCCCGACCAGTCTGCTGTGATGGAGTAGCTTGTTTTTGCCATGATTACCAAGGGATTTAGATGGGGAAAATTCACAGAGATGGGAACCTACATCACCTGGAATTCCATGAATCAGAAACTCATTTACCTTTACGAGTAAACACATTCAGCAGGATGTATTGGTTTCCTAGGGCTGCTGTAACAAAACACCAAACTGGATGACTTAAAAGAACAGAAATTTATTCCCTCACAGTTTTGCAGACTAGAGGTCCTAAATCAAGGTGTTGGCAGAGCTATGCTCTCTGAAGGCTCTAGGAGAGGGTCCTTCCTTGCCTCCTCCTAGCTTCTGGTGGTTGCTGGCAACCCTGGTTACGCCTTGGTTTGTGGGCACATCACTCAATTTCTGCCTTCTTCATAGCTTTCTCTCTGTGTGTCTTACTCTATGTCCAAATGTCCCTCTTCTTATAAAGACAGTCATTGGATTTATAGCATGATCCAGTATGAGCTCATCTTAAGTTGATTACATCTTCAAAGGCTATTTCCAAGGTGCCAGGGGTTAGGGCTTCAGTGTATCTTTTTTTTTTTTTAAAGATTTGATTGGAGAATCGGGGAAGGGGAACAGATAAGTTGCTGTCCTTTTGTTCTTCAGTCAAATTGTGAAGGATGTTGCTTCACTGGCCCATGTTGGTATTCTGACCATTGCACTCTTCCCAGCTGAGGCAGATCGCTCACAGGCCATCGGACAGCCATTCATGACGGCTCACGATAGCTCACGCTGGCTGCCGGCCACTCAAGGTAGCTTACAGCAGCCCACTGCAGCCCCTCTGCAGCGACTTGTGGCAGCCCAGCTCCAGGTGAAGCTGTTGTTCACTATCTTAGCCGTAGAGGACATATTGTCACTGGCCCTCATGTGAGATCTGAACCGGCAGCCCTGCTACTTAGAGCTCTTGCTCCTGAGCCAACTCTGTTTTCTTTTTTTTTTTAATATTACAAAAAAAAGCTTTTATTTGGAAAAAAAATGACAGTTTGTTTCTTAGTAATTGTGGGGAAGAACAAAAGGGGCATGGGAATCAAATCCCTTTGGGGGGAGGCTCAAGCTGCCCAGAAGGCCTCCTCCCTACCCACTTTGGGCACTTGGCAGTGGGGGCGGGGAGGGAAAGGGAAGAGGCAGGGTAGGATTGATAAAGCTGATGAGTAACAAAAGGCACTGGTGGGTTACATCTTGGGCCTGTGGGAGGAAGGGCATGGGCCAGGGGCTCTCTGGCATTCAGGACTGGCTGCTAGTCCTTTCCCTTCCCTTTCTTGGCTTTGGCCTTGGCTTTGGTCTTGGGGGTGCAGGGCTTGGTCACAGGGATGGTCTCTCCTGGCACTGAGCATTGTACCGCGCCTTCTTTAGGGTGCCTTGGCGGGCTTTGATGCCCGAGCCCCCATCACAGGATCCACAGTTCTCAAACTTGTACTTGCAAGTCAGCTCCAAACTCCTTCTTCCAGTTGCACGGCACCCTGCACCTCATGCTGAGTCTGGGTCCCGCAGGTACCCTCGCGGAAACCCTCACCACAGTCCTTGCTGCTGGGGGTGCAGGGCCCCCAGGTCCACTCCGAGCACTCGCTCCCTGGGATGCCCTTCTTCACTTTTTCTTTCTTTTTGGCCACCGCGGAGGTGAGCGCCAGCAGGGTGAGGAGGGCGAGAAGGAGGAAGCCTCGGTGCTGCATCTCGCTCGCTGCCTGCGCTGCTTCGCTCCCTCCCAGGCCGGCCCATCCCAAGGTCCCAAGCCAACTCTTAACCAACGGGCCACTCGGCCTGCCCAGTGTATCTTTTTGAGGGACACAATTCAACACACAACAGAGGGTAAGGGCAGTGAGGAGAATTAGTTTAATCCCCATGCATCCATTGGAGAGGTCCTCAGAAAATAGCAGCTTCAATATGGAAATAGGCAGACATGAGCTAGAGGTAATTCTGAGACTAGAGGTACTTTCTGGAGGGAGAGACCAGCGGGGTGTGGGATAACTAACGAGGGACTTTGGACAACCAGGAAGCAGTGAAGGGAACTGGGTTACAAAACATCAGGAAATGAGAGAAGATGGACTTTAATTATTTCAAAACATGGCCCAGGACCCACTGAGAGGGGCTCATGAGAATCCAAAGCCAACTCCCCATAAAACCTAGGACAGTGCCTGGTAAATAATAGGTATTCAGGGGAATTTAGTGAGAGAGGGAGAAAGAGGAAAAAGAAGGAAGAAGAAACAGAGGAAGGAAAAGGAGAAAAAATGGCTGTGCTGTGCAAAACCTCCCATGATCCTGGGGCTGGGGTGACTGCTGTCCTCTACATCCCTCAGCACTCTAGCTAGAATGGCACTTGTCTCACTGTATTGTAACTGCCTATTGTTCACAGCTGCCTCCAACCCATGACCTCTGAGTCAAGGGCCTGTGTCCCTTCTGTTCACCATTGCATCCTGGGAGCCAGCACAGAGCCCACATACAACAGGCATGAATTACATGCATAATGATTATACATGTGTGAGGGAGTGGAGATTGTCAAGAGCCCTGTCCTAAGGCCTGAACTGGCATGGTTGGGGAAGAACAGAGGAGAAAAAGCTATAAACTGGAAGTTACGCATAATGGTTTCTAATTTCAGTTATTCACAAGACTCATTTTCAAATTCCACACATGTCCTGGTCCTTCAGGACTAGTTCAGGAACAGAGCAGTCTATAGTCACCTTTGCGAGAGGCAGCAATGGTGGAGCCCATGGCACAGGAACTCAAATGTCCTGAGGCTGTGGAGGCTATACATTAACCCTACCAGGAAGAGCTCTCAGGACTGGGATGTCCCTCGGGTGGGATAGATCAGAAAGGAGAATCCAGACAGGTCATCTGAATCCCAGGCACCAGCAACCAGGTCTCCAGCTATGATCAGAGCTGGGTCACAGACCCACAGAGGGCCTGAGGCAAGAGCCCCAGCCTTTCCCTTGCTCAACTTCCTCCTCCATCAACCAGCGCCATTAGCACTCTGTGAAGGAGATGAGTGGGACAGTGAAAGGAGCTGGGTCAGGAGTCAGGCGGTCCAGCTTTCAAGTCTACATGGCCAGTTACTGGCTGCATGGCCTCTGGCAAGACATCGAATCTCTGTAGGCCTTAGTTTCCTCACCTGCAAATGGAATTTTGGCCACAACACACTAGAATAGCTCTTAGGAATATATGCCATGGAAATATCATCTATGTAGTTCTTCATATGCCACAGACCAGAAAGAAGGGAGTCCTGGGCTCCAAGACCAAGTTTGTTTGATCCCAACCCCAAATATCTATGGCCATTTATAGATGATTCTCCTCATGGTGAAGGACAAACTGAACTCCTGCCTCCAGAAGAGAGAAACAGTTCCAACCTTTACCTTAGCACAGAACCTGGGGTCATGCACCCCTGAGCAGGGCACTAGGAGACAAGGAAGTGCCAGCAAGTTGCCTCCCAGAGAACACAGACTAGACGCCTCCCATCCTGCACTCTCGTCAGCTCCTCATCTCATGCTCCATCCAGCTCCTTTTCCTCAAGCAATTCACTTAGTTTCTGAGACAGAATATTAATCAGTAAAAATATTTTCAAACAAGCAGAGTAGTCTTAATTGGATAAAAATGGAATACTTTTTAAAAGATAAACACGAAACTGAAAACTCTGAAAAAGTTTGAGACGGGTTAAAATGTTTAAAAATACATAAATGTTTGCAAAACGTTCCTATGTTGTAGCCATATTATCAATACATGGTTTTGTGGTATCTTTTTTACAACAAGTGTGTCATTTTGACTTACTCTTTAAAAATCAATTTATCATCTGGAGTTGACCTGGAATCTTGGGTTAGCTTGGCAAGGATTTTAACTTCAGGAAATGGGGTGGACAGAAAGCAAGCTGTAATTTCATAGTTGTAGGATCTTTAAAAACCCTCTACCCAATCTGCCTCCATAATCAGAATTCTCTCACTCTCCACATCCCTTAAAAGCTATTGTCATTATCTCCTTGAAGCCCATGCTGCCTTCTGTCATTTTGGTTATACTGAGCAGAAATTTACCTTACTATAACTTTTATAGTGGATTCTGTTTCTGGCTAATGGGGCCACAAAAATTCCAGTGAATTCTCTCTTTTGCCTCCCAGCCAATTAGATATTTGAATGAATAATGATACCACTAAGTGTACTGTCTTCTGGGTTAGACATCCCAGTTGTCTTAACCATTCTTCTGTTGGTGTAAAGACAAAGTGGGGGAAATGCTGCTATTTGGGGAGCCAGGCAGAGGTAGCTCTATACTCTTGTCAAGTAGCTCTGTATCGTTGGCCTAGTCACACAATCTGTCTGGAATTCTACTGCTATGTTGTAAGGTTGTGACAAGACCAAATGAGAGAATGTGCATAAAATACCTGGTATGGTGTGTGCCTCATGGTGAGTGCTTTATATGATGGTAGGTGCCATTATTGTTATGGGACCAGGATGAACTTATTTGCAATTATTCTTCCTTCAGGAGAGTTCTACATAAAAAAGGAATAGGATTGAGATATCTAGAGGTGAAAAGAAAACTGAGGCTGGTATGACCCAGCCAACGGAGCTGAACAGAGATGGGCCTGGAGTGAAAAAGGAGTGAAAAGTCCACTCACAGGAGGCCAAAGAAGATTTTGTAAAATGATGAAAATGTCTGCTTCATAGTGGCTGGCATCATGGGGAACAAATTATAGAATGTATGGAAAAGTGCTTAGTAGAATAAATGCTCCCCTGTGCTCCCAGGACACTTGATACCTCACTTCTTGTATTATAACAATCTGTCAATGTATCTGTTTTTCCCTGCAGACTGTAAGTTCATTGTGGTGGGAAAATGTTAGCTTTTTTTCTGCCCCCCTCCCTCTTTCCACTGGGGAAGTACTGCTCCCTCATCCCAGGTGGTTCAGGTGGGATTGTTAGTGTCTGTACCCTGCCTGTTGTGAGCCATAGGGCTGAGTCCATGAGCCACGCCTGTCCGGTCAAGGTACTCCATCCATTTGTCCAAGAAGGAGAGGGACATGTGGCCCAACCAGAGTCCTTCCTTGTAATTTGACGTATGGATGCTGCAAAAGACAAGTTTCTTTCTTTTCAAATGTGAGCTTTAAGAATATTAGCTTGGCATTATCATTTATTTATTCAACAACTATTTATTGAGGGCCTAAATATCAGTCAGGGTTAGGAGGGTCCAGCCATGAGAACGTATATCTCTGTAGACATTTTGAACAGAGGGAATTTAACGTAAGAAAGTGACTCTGCAATGTTGGAAGGGTTGAGAGAGCAAGACTGAGTGTCTTTGAGTTAACCCAGAACTTAGTAACTGCTGGAAGAAGTTGCCAGCCCTCACAGTGGGAGAACAACAGGGCAGAGTTCAGAACTGGAAGAAGCGGAGGTTGGGCTGGTGCTTTCAGCCATAGAAGCTTCCAAAGGTGGCTGGTGCCAAGACCGTGGTGGGGGACGCTGTCTGCTGGTCCCGGGACGGTGCTGGAGAGCTACTTAGGCTCTGAGGAAGAAGCTCCACCTGTGGTACTAGAAGTACCCACAGCACCTGTTGCTCTCCACCCCTGCTGGAGGGATGCTACTAGAAGCTTAAAGCAGGAAAAGAACCCCTTTTCTCTTTCTCTTTTCCAATCTTACACCAGTGCCTAACTGACAGAGCCTATCTGAAAAAGCTTGCTGGCAAGACAGTCTAGGGAATGTAGTTGCAGGGTTCAGGCCTCCCTAAAATACATAACAGAACAAAGCAGAGTGGAAATAGGGACAGGGAGCAGTCAGGCAAGACCAGCCAATGCGCTATATGCTAGATCTTGTGCTAGGGGCTGGAGTTACAGCAGTAAGCAAGACAGAAAACAAGAAAAAATAGAGAAAAAAAACCACTCTTCCAGAATTACCTCTAGAGAGGAAGAGTAGGCAATAAAGCAAGCCTAAAGATAATGCAGCAGGACACAAAGTGTCACTTGGTCTTAGTGCAGGTTTCTGGAAGCTGAGTATGAGATGAGGATTGGTATACAAGGGATTTATTAAGGGCATGATCTCAGGAACACCTGTGAGGGAGCAAGGGAATGTGGTGCTTAATTATATGTGTCATCTTGGTTAGACTATGGTGACCAGTTGTTTGGTCAAACACTAGTCTAGATGTTGCTGTAAAGGTTTCTTGTTTTTTTGTTGCTGTTGTTGTTGTTGTTTTTGATGTGATTAACACTTATGGTCAGTTGACTTTGAGTAGATGACCCTCTATATGGTGGGTGGGCCTCATCCAATCAGCTGAAGCCCTTAAGAGCAAAGATGAAGGTTTCCCAAAGAAAAAAGAACTCTGCCTCCAGACTGCAATCACATGAGTCAATTCCTTAAAATCTCTCACATTCTTCTCTCTCTCTCGCCCCCTCTCTCTCTCCATATGTATATGTAATATATATTGTATATATAAATATATTTACATAAAAGTTTATATATATATATATATATATATATATATATATATATATATATATAAAATTTCCTATTGATTTTGTTTCTCTGGAGAACCCTGACTAATACAGGAAGAGGGAAGAAGCCGAGCAAGGATGTGACCTTGACAGTCTGGTCTCAGCCGGAAGGCAAGGAGAGCTCTTGGAGTGTAAATTGCACCACAGAGCTGGCCCTGCCTTGAGGCAAAGGCGTTGGGCTTTGTTTGTCCGCAACAGTCAGCCCCTAGGCAATCCTCCGGAGAAGGTTGTGGGTGCAGGGTACACACATATTTCAACTATTGAACATTTCTTTTTCCTTTCCATTTGTTAAGGTAATCATATTTTCATTCCAGATGGTATCAGACTGCTGGGAGGAATATGATATGATTCCTCCATCATCTATTGACAAACTAGAGGGATTTCTTTTATTAGAAAACTGCCTGTGGGTCTTGGGGTATGTGAAGCTTGGCTTAAAGACTTAGATTTCTTGTTCCAGCTTGGCTACTTCACTGTGTGAACTTTTGAACTTTTATTTATTTATTTATTTTATTTATTTATTTTTTTTAGCTGAGCCATCTTGCCACCTGTTGGCAGCTCAACGGCAACTCAGCTCGGGCTGGCATCGAACCGCCATTGCTCAGAGCTCAGCTCGCACTCTTGAGCGAGCTCTTAACCAACTGAGCCATTCGGCTGGCCCTTATGTGAACTTTTAAAAAGTGCTTGCCTGCTTTACACTTTGCCTCCCGGGTATACCAGAGAGCTAGCTAGGACAGTAAAAAATTCTGCTCAGCCCTCTTCCCCCACTTAGACCTCCATACTCCTACCCTCTGCCACTACCAGGTAGTAAATGGCACTTCTGGAATCTTCCCTGATCTCTCCAGGAAGTTATGTACTTCCTTCTTTATTCTCTCTTAGAGAACACATCCCTCCACGACCCTTTGTTATTACATTATTATTGCATTAGCCCATAATGAACTCTTTCCTTTGCCCATAACCAGCCATCCCAGTTTTCCTGGGATTGAGAGGTTTTCTGGGGCATGGGACTTTTCAGTGCTAAAACTGAGCTGTGACAAGATTAGAGACCCTCTGCTAATAACCATGATCACCAGTCCTGCCACCAAGGCCCAAAGTGAGGAGTGTACAATGGACAACAGCATAATGATCACTTGCTGAGGTACCCCTCAACTGCTGACTTGACTACAGGAGATCCTTCCTAAGCTGTTCCTCTGTACCCAGCTGGCATGGATTTCATCAGCCATATCTCTCCAGGGCTTGTCACGGTCACACTGAGGAAGGATTACCGGCCAACTGAGCAGCACCCCTCCCCGCCACCACTGAGAAACTTTTAAGTTTTCTTTCCTATAGAAATGTTAAGTATAGAAATGTTAAGTCTCCTCCCTAGTTCTTTAGTTTCTTACTCTTGGCTTTGGTTACTCTTCTAACTAGTTTGTGAATCTTAGAGGAAAGATCCCCCTTGCTTCTTGATTGTTTTGTAAATCATTTTCTGAATCCTAAACAATAGAAGTCTCCTACCCCTGCTTCAGATAACTACTTGAAAGCCTGTGACTTCCTGATGTCCCCCAGGCCAGTAAGCTAAATGCCAAACCTATTCTAGGCCCAGACAACTGACGCCACCTGAGTGATGGGCTGAATGGCCACAGGCTTCATGAGAGCTAACAGATTTATTAATTAAAATCTATTTTTCCTCATGTAGGAGCCTTGGGGATACAGAGTGTACCCCAGCAAGATTGCCAGACACAACCAAAGAAGCCAACGCAGCCTCCCAGGTGGAGCTCGAGACCCCTTCCTCTCATCTGAGATCAGCTAGGGTGAGAGTTCCGTGAACCCCCAATAGGCAGGGACAACTCTATGGCCCTGCCCAGCAGGAAGCAGATACAGAAGAAAAGATCTCCTGTCCCTCAGTTTCCCATAGAGATTTTATGGGGATCACATCTCTCACAGGGAAAGCTAGGCAGGCAGTTAGAGGCAGGCATTCCTCTACATTCCTGCATGTCCCACAGAGTGTGACAGCCCAGGGGACATCCCCTTTACACCAAAAACTCCCCTTTGTATTGTAATTACCTACCCCTGTGGGGGAAAACAAATGGGCACAAAATACCCAACTAGATCAGACCAGTCACTAGCACCTGCACAGTACCTCTTGTCAATCACAGGTGCCAATCAAGTGGTCCCATGCCCAGAGAGGAACAGCCCATTCTCGAAAAAAAGGGATAAAAACCCCAAGTCCTGGGAAGTCTGCCCTTTTTTTGACTGCTGCCCTTCTTTTGGACCACTTTACTTCTTCCCTTTTGACCTCCTTTTTCCCTTTGAGCCTTTTGAGCCTTGCCTTTGTGTGTGGCCTGCTCCAAACGCTTTGGAATGTAATTTCTAATAATGGGCCCTTGAGTCATTCTCTACTGCTCTGCCTACTTCTACTTCTTTGAAATGTACTTTCGCTTCTAATAAACTACTATTACTCTGGTATCTCGTTCAATTCTTTGCTCGAGTTGCCGAGGACCTGGACTTTGCGCCGAGAAGGGCCCACTCTCCGACAACAGAAGTAATCATCATTTTCTTCAGGATTTTGCAGCTACTAAAATAATTACCCAGTATCAAAAACAAGATGCCCCTCCACCTGCTATCTCGCTGGATAAAATACTACATTTGCTTAGGCTGGAAGAGTTTGGTGTTGTTGGGTGGTTGAGAAGGTATATGATGTGTCAGCTCAAGTGGTATTCCTTTAGAGTTTCTGTATATAAAGACAGCAGTAATTGGAGGTAATATTAGGCCAGAGTTTAGTTAAGCGATGGCTTAAAGGCAAGGCTACTGAAGTCTTGTTCATTCTCAGCTGTTCTGGTTCCAGCTTGAACCTTGATTCCCAAGGGTAATGGGGGTAAGGCCTAATAAGTCTGATCAACACACTCTAACAATCCTCTTTTTCTTACCCAGCCAAGCATGAAATGGCCAGGTTCTTAGTCCCTCCAAATCAATGCCTGTTAAAAATTACCTTGATTCAGCAAGTGTATCAGGAAGGCTGGAGGTGAGGCGCTGGCTTTGACAAGGCAAGCAGTGTGTGTCCTAGGAGGCAGTCTGGTCTACTGGAAAGAGCCGAGGCCTAGGAGTAAGGTTTCTACAGCATGTCAACTCACTATAGACCACTGACTTTACGTTCCCTAAGCCTCAGGTTCCTCATCTGTGAAATGGGACAGGCTGGGACTGGATTCAGCCCAAGCAGAGCACCCGGAACTGTTGGCTGGCCACCAGGGATGTTCAGCCTGGTGAAATTCTTCACTGAGGCTCTCTTGACAATGATTTTTCTGTTTTGTTTTCTTTTTCTTTCTTTTTTTTTTTTTTTTTGACAGTGATTTTTCTGATCGCTCCATGTCTTCGGCATCTTCATGCAGCAGATGTTTTCTCCTGAGTGTGCGTGTGCAGAATATTAAAAAAAAAGTGGCACGGTGACTCACAATTTAATATTTGCATTGTGATTACCTGTGACAGCCATATTCTGAATATTAACATTCAAAACCTCTCCCACATCATATTTCATAACCTCCCCAATGCACATCATCCATGAATAAGATTTCATTATTAAGAATTTCATTTCTCATAATGGATTTTTTTTTCTAATTTAGGCTCCGTGGGCAATGCGCTGAGATGACGTGATTTATTGCTTCCAGTTTGCTGGCTATGGATACTAATTCTGACTGAGTACTAACTTTATGGCAGGCTGAACTTCTCTGTTTCTTTATCATCTTCCTAAAGAAGGACAAACTGCAGCCCTGATGCCTTCAAAACAAACAAACAAAAAATAACCACAGAATGTAGAGGTAAACCTCTCCTTTAGAAGGAAAGGCTCACATTTGTTCAAAAGGCTCTTATCCCGTCCATGGTGACTGAAGATGGATTAAAGAAAACGTCGGGTTCTGGTAGGAAATGGAGCAGACTGATTAGTTCATTTTTTTTAAATTGGGGAATTGGGGGAGGGGAACAGTGTTGGGGAATTGGAGAGGGGAACAGCCAAGTTGTTCTTCAAGCTTTGTTGTAGAGGGCACCAGTTGCCATCTGGCTGCCTGTCGGCAGCTTATGGCCTCTAAATTCAAGGTGCTATGTTCAATCTTAGTTGCAGGTGGGTATAGTCACCATCCCATGTGGGAGTTGAATCAGCAGCCTTGTTGTTAAGAGTGTACATCCTATCCGCTGAGCCATTGCTCACTGGGTGCAGCACTAGATTTTGCAGAACCCCTGGACTTAACCTCAGAATCTCAATACAGTGTTTCAGAAAGTCAATGTGAGCTGAAGCCTATTTGCTTCCCCCCATCTTGAACCCTGAGTTTCCTCGTGTATAAAATGGGAATACCCCCTGCAAGTCTACCTCCTAAGGACAGTGTAAGTATCAAATAACGTTATGGATGGGAAAGTACTTTATGAATCCTTAAAGCAGGTGACTAAAGTAGATATGTCCCAGGCTGGCTGAGTGGCACGTTGGTTGGGAGCTGGCTTGGGATGCCAGCTCTGAGCAGCAGGACTCCGGTTCAGATCCCACATATGAGGGCCAGTGATACTGCCCTCTGTAGCTAAGATGGTGAACAACAGCTCCACCTGGTTGCCTCTATAGCTAAGATGGCCAGTGACGGTGTGCTGCAGCTTCTGCTGCAGTGGGCTGCCATAGGCTACAGTGAGTGGCCGGCAGCCAGCATGAGCTGCCAAGAGCCGCAGTGAGCAGGCGTCCAGAGGCCGACAACCAATCTGTCTCACCTGGGAAGAGAGCAATGATAATACCAACATGGGCCAGTGAAGTGACATCCTCCACAACTAAACTGAAGAACAAAAAAGGACCACAACTTGTCTGTTCCCCTTCCCCGATTCTCCAATAAAATCTTTAAAAGAAAAAAAGAAGATATGTCCCCAACAGGAACTCATGGGGAGACTGTTGAGGAGACACTTGCCAGGGAAGTAGAGGACTCTCAGTGCAAGGAGATTGTGAATGTCAGGTTCAAGGTAGTGGGTGTAGGTCTGAAATATCCAGACCTACTTCTCTTTATTCATCTAGTAAAATAACATAAACAGATATAGCCTAAGCAATCAGTAAGGATAGCTTAAAAGTAACATCACTGAGCATGTAAACCCTGTGCTAGTGTTTGCTTAGCTCACAATAGCCATCTGGTAAGTGTTGACCTGAAGTCAGGACTAAACACCCTTGCCAGACCTCCAAGCACCACCAGCTCTATCCATTTAAATTAGAGCAACCCCTTCAAGGGCTATCGAAAATGCGCCCCCCTAGGAAGTCTTCCCTGACATGATAGGAAGTGCTCTTTCCCAACCCCTTTGCATGTCGCCATGAGTTTCAAGGTTCACTTAGAGACAGGAACTAGTGATCCCTGTCTCCACAGATGTTGCATGGGCTCTTGCCAAAAAGCCTGTGAGTGAATTCCCTAAATCACCCTCTAGCATTTCAAGGTGTCTCTCCTTTTCCTTCCCGCTTTTGGAGTCAGAACACTGCCCCCTCGGTAGTTCGGTGACCTATTTTGGTGACAGCTCCAGCTGGGCTGCTTTGACTCGAATCTGGTTCTAGGCTTCGTTCTGCTACAGACCAGCTGTGTGACCTTGATGTGCTCTGACACTCAGCTGTTCCTATAAAATGGGAAGGGGGTGGAACACCTGCCCTCCCTGCCCCTCAGGGTTGTTGGCAATGACTAACAACACTGACTTTGTTGCATACAGACTGGTTCAAATCCCAGCTCAAATTCACATTCTAGCTGTGTGACCTTGGCAAAGCTGCTAAACTCTCTCAGCCAGTGTTTCACCTGCAAAATGGGAATACAAATGCTTACTTTCTAGGACTGTAGGGATAATATGTGTATAATGCTTCGCATAGTACCTGACATCTAAGAAGTGCTCAATACGTGTTAGCAAGAGTTGTTTAGCAAGAGGGAGTGCTTAAGTTGAAAGAAATGGTATTGTCAGACTGAAGGTATAGCTAGACAGGACAGAGGCAGCTGGGATCAGGCATGGAGCTCAGGAGTAAGCAGGTCTGGGAAGAGGGGTCTTGCAATCTAAAGTTCAAGATCAGGCGGGTTGTGTTGAAATAATCCTAATGATAACTGTCAACACACATGATGGAATAGTCCTAAGCAAACTTATTTAACTCCTGAGCCAATCTTATTGGTAAGGTGTTATTATCTTCCTTTTATAGATGAGGCAAAAGAGGCTCAAAGGTGTCAAATGACTTGCCAAAGGTCACATAAAAGATCAGAGCTTCAAATCAGGTCTGTCTGTTGTCATAGCACTTGCTCTTTTTTTTTTGAGGGCAGTGTCACTGGCTCTCATATGTGGGACCCGAACCCGGGCCACGGGCTTCCCAAGCCAGTGCTTAACCACTGCGCCACTCAGCCGGCCCTCCCTTACTCTTTCTTAACTACAAAGTAAACCTGTACTTGTGTAAGGTCCCTGACACCATGCAGGGCACAGAACAGGTGTTTGGCACCTCTTATTTCTCCCTCCTTGGCAGAAGAGCAGGAGTATGGCTGGTACCATCCTGGGCAAGGCTGCATTCTTACTTCAGGAGGAAAACCTTGCGGAGGTGGGTATTCCACAGGATGGGTAGAAATGAGGATGTTAAGAGTATGATCCTTTAACTAGAGGCAGCTGGGATCTGGCAAGGAGGGAAATACAAAGTGAAGCCAGTTGAATTTATCTGGGATTAGTTACATTTAAAAACCCTTGCTAGGTATAAAAAGCTCCAAGTGTCCCATATTCTAAGTTTAAAGCCAAGTCTTTCCCCCACCCCCCAGGGCTGATTGAGAGAGACCAAGCAAGCAGAACCAGCACCATCCCCTATCCTGCTATCACCACCCTCTAACTTGGGCAAGATAAGAGGAGGCTTGGGGATAAGAATGGGGTTGGCTTTTGGAGATTGCAGTGTTTGAAAAAGAGAGGTTATCCCCTTTGCTCACCTCCCCATGTGGAAGTGGACAGGGCTTTTGACTCATTTCTCTCTCTGCAGCAGGGGCCACACATATTGGCTGGGAATGCATTTGTTTGGATGCAAGTAACAGAAGATGTGACCTGCAGTGCCTTGAGCTGCTGGTTGCTGTATTAGTTCATATTGGGCATGTTCAACCATGCCGTCAAGGACACAGGCTATTTCTTTTTGTTTCACCATCCTTCATATGTTGGTTTTCATTCTCTACCATGTCACTTAATGGTTGCAAAAAGGCTTTTATACTTCCAAGTTTTTTTTAGCTTAAGGCAAGAAGAATGGGGAGAGGACAAAAGACACTTTCCTTGCAGGGTTGGCCTTTTGCCCCTCCTCCCTACACACATGTCTTATGTTTCATTGGCCAGAACTGGGTTACTTGCCTTCCCTAAAACCAATCATGAGCCAAGGGACGTGAGAGTACAATGACTGCCTTTGACCAATCAAAATTTATGTCCTACAGTTGTGGTGAGGGTCTACCCTCCTGATAACATGGGATCTCTGTTCACTACCTGTGTGAAGTGAAGAAAGGGAGGTGTAAAGGCTACTGGGCAGGCAGTGGGTCGTATCTGCTCTACCTCAAGAGAACCAATTGCAAATTTGGTGTGTACAAAAAGACGACACTGACATCCCATTCCCCGGCTGGACACTTGCCAATCAGGCAAGTTTGCTTGCCTCAGTGCCATCAGGTTTGGACAAAAAGACACTGGAGAGAGCTGGGCAAGGACGGGCAGAAAGGACACAGAGATCATTTTCTGGGCTTCTGGGTTATCAAGCGATAAGGAAGATGGCTCCCACCTATGCCAAGTGCCTCAGGACCAAAGAGGATAGGTGAGATTGGGAGTTATGGGCTTATTGGGGACCATCATTGATACAGCAAAGAGTCAGCTTGCATCCAGGACATGCAGCGTGAATTGAGGCTGCACAGTCGAAGAAGTTATAGTTTTGGAGGAAGAAACAATTTTAAAAGTCTCCTCCCTCTAACATCACTGCATCCCCCACCGTTTGGCACAATTCCCTTCAGTGCCTTCCCATCAGTTTTAACAGCCATCACATCAACACAGTCCATTCAGGAAGCAACTCTCTTCCTGTTCCCCTTCACCCTCCACTCCAGTTTCCAGCTGCTTCTGGACCAAGCCTGTTAGGAAATGAGAATATGGTCAAAGTGGTTATCAAGCACAAGACAGAGACCCGCAACTGTGGTAGCAAGCAAGGGCTCGATTTTAGAAGTCAACGGGACCCAAGTTATAAGCACTGAAATTCAAGGTCAGCTCCTTCCCTGCTCTGAGGCAGAAATTCCCTGCATAGAGTCAGGTTGCAACATGTCTAATTGTATGTAATGCAAAGCAAACTAAGACAAATGCTCTAACAGATGATAACACTATTCTATAGGTGAAGAAACTGAGGCTCAGAGAGGTGAAATGACTGGCCTAGAGTCACGCAACTTGAAAGTGACAGAGCTATCTATCATATCCAAGTCTTTTGGGGTCTCATCCTTGGCTCTCTCTGCCATACCATGCTTCCCTGAGATTCCAGGAAAGGAAGAGGTAGCCCCACTCCCCTCCTGAAGCATTTCTGTCTCTGATGGATTTACCTTTTTTGGTACCACTGTTCGGCTCATTTGGCATCTCGATGGGAAAGTCTCAGCTCACCCTTCAACCCTTATCTTCCTGAGAGTCCCTATGGCTCACCAGAAAGCTTGGTGAGGAAGGGAGTAGCTATGGGGCCAATAGGAAATATTTGGGGGTTACATTATTGGAGGTATATAAATTGGTACACATTTTCTGGAGAGCTGGTAACAATAGGTATCAAGAATCTTAAAAATATTGATATGTGTTGATGTAGCAGTTCCACTACATACGAGTTCTTCAACACAGGTTTTTAAACCAATTCAAAATAGAGAGCATGCTGGAGGGCACTAGTGCTAAAATTCATCAGCATGCTCCTTGTTTTACATAGTCGATATGTCTCTGCAAGGTGGCATGTAAAGCAAGTGCTAAGATAAATGCATGAGGGGCACATTCTCCTCTCTCTCTCTCTCTCTCTCTCTCTCTCTCTCTCTCTCTCTCTCCCTCTGGCCCCCCCGCCCACTTCTTCCCTCCCTCCCTGCAACATTCACACACACACACACACACACACACACACACACACACACACACACACAAAATCAATGTAACCCACAAGACTCAAATAGATGAATCATCACTTTTACACATTTCTAAATCAACGCAAACCCTGCTCGGCCCCCACCTGCCAGGTTGGCAGAGTCAGGAGATACAGACTTGGTCATTTTGAGGGTCCTGTCACTTGTGATTGTATATGAATTTTTTGTTTTTAAAGATTTTATTGGGGAATTGGGGGAGGGGAACAGACAAGTTGCTGTCCTTTTGTTCTTTAGTCTAGTGTGGAGGACGTCACTTCACTGGCCCATATTGGTATCATCATTGCGCTCTTCCCGGATGAGGCAGATCAGCCGCTGGCCTCTGGACGGCCACTCACAGCGGCTCTTGGCAGCTCACATTGGCTGCCAGCCACTCACGCTGGGTGCTGGCTACTCACTGTAGCCTATGGCACCCCACTGCAGCTATGCCGTCCCGGGGACTCACAGCAGCCCAGCTCCAGGTGGAGCTGTTGTTCACCATCTTAGCTGTAGTGTGTAGTGTCACTGACCCTCATATGTGGGATCTGAACCATGTCGCTGGCATCCCAAGCCAGCTCTTAACTAACGCACCACTCGGCCGGCCCTATATATGAATTTGGACCTTGCACAGTCTAGAAATTCTGAGGAAGGACCTAGATCCTCAGACAGCCATGCAGATGCTGATGGCCAAGCCAGTGTGTGTGTCATCCATTTCAGAGTGGTGGCTCCACTGGTGGTAATCACACCACCTCAGGTACCCTTGGCTGCTGGGCCTTCAAGTGGCTCCAAAGCCATGGTGCTTTGTGCTTAGTCCATCAGGCAATCCTATAACCTTCTTCCCCTTCAGAAATCCTGCTGCCTCCTATGTTCTCTTCTAAAAGTTTTGTGGTTTTACATTTTACATTTAGGTCTCTGATCCATTTTAAGCTTATTTTTTTGTATGAGGTGTGAAGTATATAGGTCAAACAAATTCCATTTGTTTCTGCCAAATGATAGGAAAGCACCAAGTGCTACAGGAGTCACAGAAGTAAAATAATACTCAGGGCAATGGGATGTCTGTATAGCCCCTTTTAGAAAATTAAATACCTTCCCATGTGTACCTAGAATGAGATGATGCTGGGGAACCCAAACATTTCACCAATGAGTCTTGCTTCTGCAATCATTGTACAACTAAACCCTGTTCATACTGGATCCCTGAAGAGGTTTTTGCTTCCCCTTACATCACAGCCTACAATGAATTTCTGTTTGAAGCAGGAAGTGAGCATTAGAAATCCTTGATGCACATGATAATATATCAGTTAAGGGTAGGAAAATGTGTGTCTTATCGTAACATGGTCTTAGAGGTAAAAAAAGCCCAGACCATGAATCCCTTCTATAACCTCTTTGCGAAGAAGGACAATCTTTCATTCAACAAATACTTATTGAGCAGCTATTATGTGTCAGGCACTAAGCAATGTAAGGTCCAGAGTGAACACAACAGACATGGTCCCTGTCCTCTGGTGGGGGAAGAGGGGTGGACTACAGGTAATTATATATATATACACACACAGTACTGTTTGTCAAAAGCTAGTGATGAGATGCTGAGGGAATATATCACAGGGACAATTAGCCTAGATTTGGGTAACCAGGGAGTGCTTCCTGGAAGAAGTAACACCGAACCTGAGACTTAACAGATGACTAGCAGAGAGCCAGGTAGAGTGGAGTAGGTGAGGTAGGAATGGTAATAAGAAAGAAGAGTCTACTAGGTGAGGGGGAGCAGAGGTGCAAAGGCCCAGACCTGGGAATGAGTATAGTGGGGGTATGGATCTTAAAGCATCCAGTATTTATAATGCACAAGGGGAAAGGGCAAAGGATGGGGCTGCCCAGTCAGGCTATAAGGGGCTTGAAAGTCACGTGAAACTCAGAGCCAAAGGAAAGTCCTGGCCGCTATTCAGCCGTTTCATGAGGGTATCAGAATCCACTGGAGGGCTCTGAGCAGGAGTGGAACAGATCCACATTTAGCATTTAGAAATATCACTCTGGCAACATGGAGGTAGATTGGTGGGGATCCAGGTGGCTGGCTGGGGTATTGTTGAGGAGGCTGTTGGAAGAGATGATGGCACCAGAATGGGGGCAGTGGAGAATGGTTGACACATTGGCATTGAAATAAAATCTGAGCTTAAGGGGAGAAGATGAGGTTTTAAAGATGACTTTGAGAAATGGGAGATACAGTTGTGCAGAGAAACAGAAGTGAATTGAAGAATCAATTGAGCTTAGAACTAACTGTCATGTGGACACTACTACTAAGCAAGAGCTAGCTTATTTCTTCCCTTCTGTGACCCTTCCATGTTTGATAATCCTGCTTGAGCAGAACTCTACTTCCTTGTGAATTCCCTGCCTTGGTCCATCTTCAGCCCTGAGGGACCACACCAATTATTCCACCTCTGCTAATGCATGGCAACCTTTTGACCATTTTAAAGACATGGGTCATGTTCTCTTTGCTCCAACTTACTCATGCCTAGTTCCTATAACCACTTCCCATTTGCCATGGGTTCCTGACCCTTCCCCTTCCCAGTAGTCCCTCTTCTACCTCCTGTCTTTAATTTAATCATGTGGTGCCCAAACTCTGGCTTGAGTCTGTTCAGTCAGAGCACAGTAAGCCCCCGCTTCTGGAGCCTGGATTCTTCCCCTTGCACCCCACACACTTCTGTCCTTGTCAGAGAAGTTGCACCAACATCCCCTATGAGATCTGTGGTCACACTGGGCTCTGGGGACAGGCCTGTGCCCAAAGCCTCAGCTGGAGAAACAGGTTTGACAAGGCCTTCAATGACTCACGTCCAACAGCAGGCAGCTGAGAGCACATGACCCAGCCTCAGCTGGAAATGGATTTCCTGCCTTTTCACTGGTGAGAATCAAGGCACTAGCAACTATTCACTTACCGATGTGAGGTGTGTGGCTTGTGAGGAAAACAGGTGGGACACTGGCATTGTTTTCAGGAACCACAGAGCCTTGTTGGGAGAGAGGATATAGAATGGGTGGTCAGAGAAGTACCTTTACAGAGGGGAGAGGGGGCTGCATCTAGGCCTCAAAGGACAAGGGAAATATTAGTTGGAAGAACAAGGCAGTGCACTAGGATAGAAAAGGAAAGGTACAGAGGTCAGAGTATCTAAGGTGGACGTAGGAAAAGAAAAGAAAAGAAAAGAAAAGAAAAGAAAAGAAAAGAAAAAAGAAAAGAAAAGAAAAGAAAAGAAAAAAGAAAAGAAAAGAAGATATTGTGGTGAGAGCAGAGACTCTACATGTGTGAACACTGAGAGAAAATGCTGCAAAGGTAGTTTGGAACCATATTGGGATGCCAGCTGTAGAGGCTGGACTCCTAATGCAGGGAATGCCGAGGGCTCTTGAATCAGAGAAGGAGATGATTAAAGTGGTGGGTGGTTTGGTGTTTGGGTCTGATGAAGCTAGACAGATGAATCCTACACTCTGTGGTGATCCAGGAGGACAGAGCTCCATGAAGTCCAGGAGAGATAAAACCCTTCCAGGAAGTGGTCCAGGGAATCCAGAGAAGCACACAGCTGGCTTAGTTTTGTCTCACCTTTAGGTGATCTTTCCCATAGCCCTTCCTAGGGAGATAAGGACAGGGGACAGAGAGAACTCTTCAAATGAGTGACCTGGGAAGTGTCTTGAGTAGCAACCATAAAAGCTATAATCTGGGAGCGGAACTGACTATATAATTTGTGGGTCCCTTGTTCACAAATGATTAAGAATTTCAAGATGGTCACATTAAATCAAACATGGAGCCTTTCTAAGCAGAGTCCTGTGTCCATGATCCTGGCTCTATCTGGAGGGTGGCGGTAAAAATGAGGGCAGGTTCTTATCCAAATGCAACACTGGGTTTGCAGGGGGTTCCTACACTCAGAAGGCTTGTAGCCAGTCATTTCCCTCTATACCCTGGGCAGGTGATAGCCCAGCATTCCAGTTTAGGCAGTCAGCTTATAGCTCTGGACCTTATGGAAAGAACAATAGAGCAGGGACAGGAAGCTTGTGTTCCATTCCCGGTTTTGCTTCAGAATTGATGTGAATCACTTTAATTCTTGGCCTTAGTTTTATGGCTCATATGAAGTGTCCAGTAAGTATTGTCTCTCTTCCTTTCCATTAAAGACCACCAATTCTAGGATCTCTACTATACAGCCTCTTGATGGAGTATTTGAAGGAAAGCACAGCTTCTGGTGATCAGTCTTTGGTTGCAGAAAGAACTCTGTGAAATGCGTTTGTATCTCGGAGCAAACTCCAAATATTCTTTTGCATCCCAGTATCTTCATACTTCACTAGAAAAGTCCGCTTTGGCCATTCTATGACAAGGATGTATTTGAAGAGGCTTCAGGTCTACTCTTAGCTATCCTGCCAACTCTCTGTAAGACTGGAGACAACTGACTTCCTCTCTCTATGCTTCAGTTTTCTCTTCTATAACAATGTGAGGACTGAACAAGGTTATCTCCAAGGTGCTTTTCCACTCTCAGTTCTGCATTTTCTTGAATCTATGAGGTAAGTGGTCCAGCATATGTTATCACATGGCACTGAGATGAATTTATCTGTCTGTATCAATGGAAAGTAAGCTCACTGAGGTTAAGAATGATTGTGATCCCTCTCAAAATCTCCAATTCCTGGCACAGTACCGTGCACTCCATTAAGTGGTGCATGGACAGAGTCAATGGATGAACAAGGTCTCTGAGGAAGAGTTTTAAAACAAATGAGCCAAGAAAATGAAAACAGAGATATAATCAGACATGAGGCCCCATGGAGAAGAGCGAGAATCAGTGTAATACCATTTTAAAGGAAATTGAATACTTGGCGATCAACATCTCAAATAATACAAAGGAAACAAGAAAATCAAAGCCTTAAAAAAATAAGGAACCCAGATTTCATAGTTAGGAAATCATCAGTGATTTCTAAGAGAAGTCAGCCTACCAAAAGTTAAAGAATGAAGAAGTATGGACAACAGGCATAAGTGAATCAAGGAATGTGGTAGAAGAAAAAGAAAATTGCTAGGTGTGAGGTAAAATTAAAAGAAGACTCCTTGTTTATTGGTTTGTTTGCTTTAAGTGGAGACCCAAAATACCTGTTAACTAAAAGAAAGGAATGAAGGAGGAAAAGACTGAAGATTTTAGAGAGAGAGAGGAGGAGATTGATGGATTTATGTCCTAGAGGAGTCAGGAGAGAGAGAGGGGACCAAGAGCATAGCTATTTTCCCCCACTCTCTGCCACCTCTCAATCCAACAAGTGTATCACCTGGTGCTATAGAGGGAATCCAAACATCAGAAGGGAGTTGGGCAAGGTGACTTTTAAGGTCCCCTCCCCCCAAGCCTATGATCCTTGTGCCTATTCATTTTTACTGTGCCAGGTGGCCCACAGCGCTTGATGGCAGACAACGTGAAGAACATCTTTGAAATGCAGTCTAGTGCCACAGCATTCCATCACCGACCAACACCAGTAACTGATGAAAGATGAAATGAGCCCTTTGAGACAAACGCCACCTGTTTTGGAATGCGGCCCAAGGAGGGAGAGTGGCATAGATTGGGAGCCAGGAGTCTGGATCTAATCTGTCTTTGTAATTCTCTGTGTGCCTTTGGACACATACATCCCTTCTGCTCTGTGAATCGCAGTTTTCACTGAACAAAAGCAAGTTTAAGACAGGTGACTGGTTTACTTCTACGTGTTCTGACTCGAGTGTTACAGCCATCCTAAAACAGTTGCCACTTCTCTCTGGTTCTTTGGGAGCTCTTTTGGGAGCTCTGTGCTTACTGTGGTCACTGCAGTACAAGGGGCAAAACAGTTCCCATAAGCGTAGAGCAAATCAGTCCTCCATGGCAATTCACAGTCATGAATTGCAGAGCTCACAGTATTGGCATCTGCTCCAACAGGAAAACCCACATGCTTGTCAATGACATTCTGGACCCTCCCATTTGGGCTGTGGCACCAGCATGACCAAATCATGTCTGGCAAAAGAGAGGTGACGTCTGGCTGTGGGCTGATGACACTGATGAAACCCATTATTGCCTTGGGGACTGAGCTCCTGACTGAGTTCCAAGTTCCCAGTTTAGAACTTTGTTTGCCCTTTGTTGACCAATCTCTACTAGGATTAAAGGGAGGTGGGTGTATCTTCATCATTAAATACATTATGACAAATTAGCCATTCACTAATTCATTCAAAAAGGTGTATTGAGCAACTGCTGTATTCATTACATTTATATGTATAGGATTATAGGATGGATGGATGGATGGATGGATGGATGGATGGATGGATGGATGAATGGATGATGGATAGATAAGGAGACCAAGGGCCTTGTTCATGTTATCACTTACCAGTTGGGCATGTAAGACAGAATTTTTTCAGTTACAAGTGACAGAAACCTAAATCTAAGTGGCTTAAGAGAAAATAAAAATATATATATATTGACTCATATATCTGAAAAATTACTGAGTATACAAAAGCCCCTCTTTATCTTGCACCTCTGATTTCTTCTATGTTGCTTCATTTTTAGGTAGTCTCTACCCAGTGGCCAGATTCACCACCAGCAGCTCCAGGCTTACACTTACTAGGTTTGTAAGCCCAAAGGAACCCTGGGGGAACTGCCTTTCCCCCAGGAGTTCTAGAAAAAGTCCCAAGAAGGTTCTCACTGGCCAAGCTTGGGTCATGTACTCATCCCTGAACAATTCCTGTGGCCAGAAGTGTGCAACATTTTGATTGGCTGGGTCTGAGTGCAGGACCTTCCCACAAAGTCTAGAAGTGATGTTAGCTCCAGTGAGCCCTATGGACTGAGAGTGAGGACTGGGAGGCATTTCTAGAAGACAAGGGAATGGATGCTGGATAGGCAAAAATCTCAAATGTCCTCTCACTGGGTAATCAGTAGGCAGTTCCCTTGCCACATGGGACCTCTCAGTTTGCTCCCCTGATTGTCCTCTCTGCACAGGCTTCTTGTGATATGAAAGTCCTTTGACAAGCTGAGGATTCCTCTTTTCACTGGTCATTTATTAGCTATCACCATGGCTCCTCCTCCTTCTTGAAGCCTTCTGCAACCTCTTGGCCTCCAGATTCCTCTCTTTTCTTACCTAGGCCACTTAACTTTCATGCCATCCATTTGATGACTAATCATCAAGTGTATCTGGAGCAGAAAAAGTGTCTGGGCCCTGTGAGGCCCAACAGGAAATACTGCCGTGAATAAGACCCTCTCTCCCTACATAGGAAATTCCCAATATAGTCAGTGACAAGTCTTGCAATTTTTTCTAATTGCTCTGTAAATCTAATCTCAGAAACAAACTACCTGCTCCTTATGGGCAAAGTCATGCCTCACGCTTCTCTCATCTTGAGAGTACCAGTCATGGGACCTTGGAGACCTCATCAGTGAAAAGGTTGGAAGCCCTACATCGTAGGTCCCAGCCTTCTCCCTTATCTTTGGCTTCTGAAGTCTTTGAAGCTACGTGGCCCTGGCTGTCATTTGGATTTAGTCATTTCCAAGATGAGGAGGAAAAGGATCCTTCCCTGGGCTGTATCAGACCATCCTGCAAGGCCAGGAACAGAGTGGCAGCTTTGTGATCTGCTCCTTTAGTCAACAAATACCTTCTGAGCACCTACCACTCTGTTCCCAGCATGTGAGCTGGGGAAGGGGGTGAGTAGGCAGGCAGAGTCCTGTCCTCCAGGAGCTGACAGACCAGCAGAAAAGACTATTGGCCCCTCACCCAACCCTGGGAGAGTGAAGCTTCTCATGCTCCATCGTGATCCCTTCTATCCATTCGTCGGAACGAAGAGGAAAGGAACCCGGTACAAGTACCCCTGTGGCTTGGTTATGGTGCAAGGCGGGTGGGGAGTGAAGGAGAGGAATGGCCCTCGTGATGAGCACCTCAAAATGGTCCTTCTATGTCATTAGTCAATCAGGTCCCTGGATTAGCACGTGGACCCAAATGCAGTCTCTCTCCACCTACTTCCAGGGAGGTGTTGGGGCAGCCACTGGCCACAAGCTGGGGAGTCTCAGCTTTGGCTTCAGCCATTTGTTTAAGGCAGCCATCAGAACTCTCCTGGGAGGTCCCTGTACCCCTGCTGCTTACACCAACATGTCCAAATCTGCAGTGGGGACACTAAAAACCGTGCTTCCCTTACATCCTTCATGTCACCCAGCACAGGCCCATGTGCTAGACACCAGCTCACGGGACCACTGATGGATAATTCAAAGTAAGATGAAGTGAGCCAAATTGAATGGCCCTCTCCTAGGCACTTACAAGTGATTTTTTAAAAAGGAGGAACATTTCCTGTTCCATCTGCTCTTCACCTAACAGCCGTGAACTCCTTCTGAAGGGGAGCATTTCCCCGGCATATGTCTGCTCTTCTCTCCTTTGAACTCAGAGGTGAAATTAACCTCGGCATCTCAGTCCCCTACTTTCTCCCCCCCACCCCTTCTTTCTGACATTAAAATCAGTCTCTGTCTTTCATATCCACAATGGAGGGGGTGGGGCTCCGCTAATGAATGTTTGAGAAACCCTTTGAGATCTTGGATGAAAGGCGCCTTATAAAATACAATTAAAAATAATAGTGATAATTACTAGCTGGGCTAATCCCTGTAGGATAATTAGAGAGTTTTCCTCTCACAGATTCCAAATTTGTGCAGAAACACATGGGTTCAAATGGCAAAACTGATTTGAGATTTCAGAGGCCACTGTTATGCTTCCTCCATACAAGGATTGTGTACTGGATACTCTTCTGAAATCGGAGGATTATTGCATCAGGCTAGAGCTGGAAAAGATCTTTGAGACGATCTGTCCAACCTCCTTGGTTTGCAGATGAAGCCAGCGAGGCCCAGAGAGATGATGTGACTGGCTCAAAGTTGCACAACGAGTATGAGAGTGCCACAACTCTGGAGGCCCAGTCCCTGGACACCCCAATTCGGGGTCTCCTGTCACCACTCTTAATCAATAATACCCCATCTCCCCTCTCTGCATACTGGTGAACTTCTATTGCACAGTAGAGCATCAGAATAAGAGTCAGATAGAGCTGAGTTCAAATCCCAGCTTTGACGCGCATGTAAGACAGTAGCTGGCAAGTAAGCTTCATTTCCTTGTGTGTAAAACGAGTTTAATAATAAATACCTGCCTCATAGGGGTGCTGGGCACAGAAGTGCCTGGAATGGAGCACGTGTTCTGTCAATGCTGCTTGAATGAATGCTGCAAGAATGAGTCTTGGCAGTGCTAGGGCTTGACCTACAGTCCTTGCTTTGTATAGATAGTTACCTTCAGTCTGTATTTAATCTGCATCTATTATGTGCTGAACACTGTGCTAAGCTCTCCAGTCCTTTATCAAATTTAATCAGCATCAAATCCCCATGAGGTTGGCTGTGCGAAATTGAGGTTCAGGGAGGTTAGCTAACTTGTCCAAGGCCACACAGCTGAAGAGGAGGGAGGAATGGAACCCATGCTCTCAGCTACTATGCATGCTGCCTTCCTCCATGAAAAGAGGCATGAACATGTGTTGTAACCACAGTGGAACCGCCTAAGGGTTTTCTGGTGTGATACAGAAGAGGAGTGATGGGAGGCTAGAGACCAGTTGAAGCCTAAGATGATCCACTGAAGCATTTTTGCTTTCAAAGTTATGAAAATTAAACTCTTTTCCTATAAGATTTATTTCTTCTGAGGGTCTGCACTGATGCCAGAAGTCAAATGATCTCCCCCAAGAAGGGCAGTCCGTAGCTGTAGCTGACTTTGGAATCAAGAAATCTAGAATCAGGGGCTGGCCGAGTGGCGCGGTGGTTAAGCGCTGGCTTGGGAAGTCAGCAGCTTCGGTTCGGTCCCACATATGAGGGCCAGTGACACTGCCCTCAAAAAAAAAAAAAAAAAGAAATCTAGAATCAGGTCTGGGTCTGAACTTAGACACCGAGTACCTTTGCTCAGGTCCCTTAAGCTCTCTGCCTTTGGAGTTTCATGTTCCTGGTCTGTATAATAGGGAATGACACGTCCCACTGTACCCCTCACTGGGTTTTCGGAAGCTCAAATGGAAATGCACACAGAAGTACTTTGCCACTTGCAACCTTCTGTATAAATGTAAATCCTTACTGTTGCTGTTACTGCTTAGAAGATTTCAGGATGATAAAGGAGGTGGCTGGAAGTTGCAGTCCTCAGGCTTGAGGAAGGTTGACTCAGCACAGTTGGCAGGCAGTGGGCAGGTCTTCAAAGGACAGGTCAGAGCATCCATTCTCTGAGCTCAGATTATTTGGCTGGAAGATTGCATTTTAGGGGACCGGCCCTTTGAAATTCAATTGTAAACATAATGGGTTCCATTTATTTCGGGTTTTAATTTTTTTTCCCTGCTGAGACCCAAGATCGAAACCTGCTGTGTCACATTCTCTTCTCCTGTGTGCGTAGCAGAAACCAGGCCCGTGGGTGAGGCCTGACATGAGGAATGAGGCATCTCTGGGAGTCCTTAATCACTCTTCAATTTCCCCATCAATTAAGACTTCTCCAAAGACCTCCTAGAAACTAGAATAACCAGGACTATATTCTTCGGACTACCCTGCTCAGAACGGACGGCTCTGAGTCATCCTCTCCAGAGGTTTCCAGGGTTGACCAAGAGGCTGGCCGTGCCTCAGACTTCCGGAGCCAAAGGGAATTCACAGGCCACTCTCTGCCAGCCTTCAGGCCTCCTGGAGAGACGGTCACCTAACACCCTCAGTGATGGGCGCTCACACCCTCACAACGTTAGATATTCTCCAGCCATCGTCTGCCTCCATAGGACTCTCACCGCCCCCTCTCCACCTGGCGTTTCTGGGGCTGCCCTGCTCCGATCCTTAGAACACAGGCAGAATGGAAAGTGGCATTTTGAATTGTCGTAAGCAATTTAGGAGATGGTAGAGTTCAGTGCAATGGAGAAAAACTTCATGAGGAAATATATTTGAAAACCTGATGCTTCTTCCCTTCTGGGCAGTATGTGAGCGCTGTGGTTTTTACTTCAAAGCACAGCAAGTGATTGTGCCACATGAACTCCAGACATTTGGAGAATTCCCAGAAGCCCTGAGGAGGGGGCATGGACAACCCCCATTCCCACCACATTCACACCCCTGCCTACCCTCTTTTCCTTCTCTAGAACATTGATGCACCCCCTTCTGATGTCAGGCACCATGGCCTAGTGGGCCCAAGAGGAGGAGTCAGCAGTGGCCTGGCTCACAGTATGTCTGGCTGCCCTGGGAAGAAGGATCCTAGGTGTGTTGGATATTGTTTTTGCCCCACTTCACATATCCTTGGCTTACTTTTTAGTTTGGCCTTTTGCTGTGGCAACCAGCTGGACAGCAGCTGCACAGAATACCTCTTACATTCTTACAGCTACTCATTAGCTGTGTGATCTTGGACAAATTTCTTAACTTATCTGTGTCTTAATTTCATCACCTGGAAAAGGGGTACCCAGTTCATATGGTTGTAGTGAAGATTATATAAATTAATAAATGCAAAGTGCTTATAACAGTACCTGGCACAGGTTAAGTACTATCAAAAGACTTTGCTATAATAATAATAATAATAATAATAATAATAATAATAATATGTTATTATTACTCTAGCAAGGGCTTGGTACTAGAGGAAGGAGATCAGGCTTCCTAGCTCCGACTCTGTTAAGTTGGAGCCTGATTTGCCATGGATGGGAGTTGACTTCAGCCCTCAGGCTTTTGAAGTGGAAATGGAGCAGGGAGAACAAGGACTAGTATTTATTGAAGGCACAGAATCTCAGGGTTTTCTCATAATACCTCAAGGAGAAGATGCTCTTGCTATCTCCTTTTTTCTTTTTTGAGGGCAGTGTCACTGGCCCTCATATGTGGGATCCAAACTGGGGCCGCTGGCTTCCCAAGCCAGCGCTCAACCACCGTGCCACTCGGCCAGCCTGTTATCTCCTTTTTAGAGAGGAGGAAACCAAGACTTCAAGAACTTGTGGGACTTGCCAAGGTCACATAGCCAGGAATGGCTGACCAGGGCTCTAGCCAGACCCAGTAAGCATGGCCCTGGTCCCTATGTCCCCATGTCCCCATGGGAGGCTGCAGAGGCAGGAAAGGAAAGGGTGAGTCCCTATTGTTACCTGTCTGATATTGTCTAGGAAGAAAAGAGAGATGGCAGTGAGGTGACTCTCAGCCCCCCATACCTGCCCACAAATGCTGCAGGGTGTCGCCTGTCAGGGATCTGAGAGAAAGGTGGGCCCTGGGTACTGTTTCCCAACCCAGAGGGCTGGGTTCTGGGTGAGGTGGACAGTAGGTAGATGGTGTGTTAAAGCACTGGGCCAGGAGTCAGGAGATGGATTTCAGGCCTGGCTCTCTGCACAAATTCTAGCACCCAAAACAGGATCTACCAGGCAAAGAGTCTCAATCAATAATTGATGAACAAATGGATGAATGAACCAGTGAATTAATAACATGGTGCCTGCTTTCAGGGAGTTTCCAACCTGGAGGACAGATCCGTAACTATCAGTACAGAGCAGCATATGCTATGTCAGACCTACGGGGCAGATCACAGGTGCTACAGCTGAGGAAAGCATCCCTATAATCAGAATGTATCCTAAATGGAACTTGACTGGGCCTAAAGGATAAAGGGGGTTCCTTCCAGGAGGAAGAGAAGATGGGAAAGTGCAGAGCCTGAGGCCGCGTGCACACAGGATTGGAGGCAGGGAGGGTTTCGCATTTGAAAGGCATATGAGAAGAGAGTTTGATACTCTACGGATCCTTCAATTCTGGAACATATTCTGCTCCAGCAAGCACTTGTCTCCATTCTCCCAAAGCATAACTCCAAATTGTACAGTTATCTATAAATGGGACATGAGCCCAACCCCCAACACTGACTTTCTAACCTCCAGCCCCATACAAGGAGCTGGTTTAGTAGAGACCTGTTGGCTCCTGGGCCCCATAGGTCTCCTCCATCCAGCAGCTGCAACAAGGCCTGGGACCAGCCAGCCCTCAGGGAGCTGCAGGTTTGAGCTGAACCCAGGTCTGGGCCTGGACCTCTGCCCTACTTCTTGGCCGCCCAACCTGCCACCACGGTGTTCACACATCCTCCCCACCCACCCCCTCCTCCCCGCCAAACCCCACTACCTCTCTCCTCCCCATCCTGCCCTGGCCAAGCATTGGCAGAGGAAGCTGGAGAAAACCGGACTGGCAAGCCTCACCAGGTGGCAGCCAGGCCTTAAGGAACCCGGGAGAAGAAGGGGACGTGGAGGTTACTGGGGCTCCCTGTAGCCAGAAAGGTGCAGAGAGGAACTGCTCTCTGCTGGGACCTAAGTGGCCGTGAGTTTCACTCTTCTGCTCCTCAACAAATGTCCCTGTAAGAGCTGAGAGAATTTTATCAGCTGTAATCATCCTTGACGCCTCCGATAATAAAGATGATAATGATGAGCACGTTGATGCCACATGCTAAGCCCTCACTTATGTCTTTGCTTGACTCACGACAACGCTACAGGCAGGCCTCACCATTTTGCAAGGGAAGAAACTGAGGGTTGGTGACTGAGGGTAAGCAACTTAACCGCTAGTAAGTTTAAATTAGTTCGTAATCCTGTTAGATCTGGGATTTGAAGCCAAAAATGACCCTTCCAGAGGTGAATTTCATAGACACTTTCCTATGCTGGCAGGAATAGCTGTCCTCACTGCCACCCGTGAATAAACCATCTAGAAAAAAACCATTAGTTCCCTTCACTGTCTTACTTTAAATTGGACCTCTCCCCATCTTCATTGTCAGGGGCCTCCTGCGCCCCAGATCTCCACAATAATCATTGACTGCCACCTAGTGGAGGTATGTGTAATGTTGCATTTCTTTTCTATCTTTTCTTCATCTGATGTGATACTTCGATAACCAGAAGCCAAAATGTTAAAAGCTTGCTCTTTGCTTCTCCTTGCTTCAGCATCCCTAAGAAAAAACAAGTAAATGTTATTCCCATTTTATTAATGATGAAATGGATACCCAGGGGAGTTACATTGTGTAGACGTTAAGGGTCAGAATCCTGAGCATCATATACTGAAAGTGTAAACTTGTGTAAGACATTTTATTACCTGTTTTTGGTGGGCAACTAACCACCTCTGCCACAATAACTTTTTTTTTGGCTGTATTTCATAAAAAGTTCCTGTTTACCCATATATTACCCATGCTAGCTCTATCATATTTCAAAAGTTGGTATTTGAGAGAATTAGTTCCTGGGCTACCTTTTTAATCTATTGGTCTATTTGGCTATCCCCAGGTCTGTACCATATAGTCTTAAATACACATCTTCATAATAAAATGCAGGCCCTTTCTCCTTATGCTTCATTTTCAGAAGTGCATTATCTAACCTTGATGTTTCTTTTAAATTTAAAAAATCAGCTTATTAAAGATTTAAATAATTCTATTGAGATTTTCATTGGAGTTGCACTGGATATAAAATGGATAAATTAAAAAGAATTCATGTCTTCGCAATGTTAAAATTTCCTATGTGTGAACATGTGCTATCTCTTCATTGACTTAGGTATTCTTTAATGTTATTCAACATTTTAAAAACTTTCTACACATAGGGTTCTAAATGTTTTTGATAGATGTATTCCTAATTTTTTTTTTATGTTAGAAATAGATCTCTTTTAAAATTATGTTTTAAATATTTTCTACAAATATGTCAAATATAATTAATATTTTTATAAAACAAAAACAACTTCCATATTCATCTTATAACTATTTAATATAACTACATTATCTCTCTTTTGGATAGTGTATGCCTGATGAATCTTTTTCCATTCCTTCATTTTTAATCTGTTTGTATCTTTATGTTTTAAATTAATGTTTCACAAATAATATATAGTTGGAGCTCAATAGATTGCATTCATGGTCTAACAGAGTCAAGTGAGGAAGTATGGGGGGAGGGGCACTGCTGTTCACACAGGACAGAAGATCCTGAAACAAGATAGATCTAGCTTTCACTAGAATAAATATCCATTCACCTGATGAGGAACGTGATGATGCCGAGGAGTGGGCCACAGAGGGTAAACATGACTATAGAGAGCTGGCCAGGCAGCCACCATGGGAAGCTGTGCTGCACCCCAATAATCAGGCTAAGGCTGGATACACACACACACACACACACACACACACACACACACACACACACCATAAGCACATATGCATAGTGGGCTCTGGCTCTGGGTGCCCAGAAGCAAGACAGCTGTGCAGATTTCAGCTGCCTCCTCTGAAGAGAGCCACCAGCATAGATAGACACACAGCAGCTAATGAGTCTGGGGGTAAGTGAGTGGGTTGCCAGAACTGGAAGATGACAGAGAGGTGGAACTTCTTGCTGATAGCCAGCAGGATGCTTAGGTTGGGAATGTAGGAGAAGAAGGTGGCATGGATGACATGAGGCACTGTGAGAGCAGTTTCGAAACAAGAGTTCATGGTTCAATGGAGAACACAGCACAGGAAAAGGAGATACTGTCTGTAGAGGATAGAGATGGAGGGGCCCACTCCATTTGCTACCTGACAACAGAAAGCAATGAGCTGAGTCAGCAAAATTCAGGCTCAGGACTTCTGGAAAGCCATCAGAAAGAATACTCATTCTAGGGTCAGGATGGTCAGATAGGCCAGAATGGATGGGGCCATGGCCAAGGACCTTCTAATTAGTCCTGGACATTCCTTAGAGCAAAAAGATGTGGAAATATACCAGAATCTTCTTGTACCCATCTTCACAAAGTATATACAAGTATTTATAAACATGAGACTTACCAATATCCTTTGCTCATAAACCACTGATGCTACCAGTGTCACTGACTCAAGTCCAAGGACTTGGTCCTCCAGAGTCAGCAGGGCTACTGGGACCTACTCTCCCCAATCCTTTTCCCCTTTGCCCTTACACTCTTTCTACCAAAGAATCAGATGCCCACTGCCTTCGCTCCTCCATGCTCAGGCTTCCTCCTTGGACTTGGCACATGGTACCTGCTCTGTAGTTTGTTAATTTGAATCAGCCTGGAAGTATATACACCATGGAGCCGATAGCAATTTCAGGGAAATGCCTGACCCTGGCACACCAGTTCTGGTTCCAGCAGAAGCTCTCAGAGTTGTTTAAAGCCCTGTGCCTCCTGCTTTTCTCAGTGTCCTCACACATCTCTGAGTTCCCCAGACTGAGCTGTTAGGAAAAGAATTGGGACCTTAATCAGGACTGGCAGAAATAACCCTCTCAAACTGTTGAAAGTGGTGTGAAGGCCTAAGGAGGGGAGCATAGAGAGATAGGAGTGACATATAAAAGCAAGGACACAAAGAAGAAAAGCAGAAATAGAGCCATGCAGAGAAAACAAAAAGGGGACAAAGAGCAAAACACACAGATACAATACAAAGAAAGGTAGATGCACAAACAGACAGATGGTGACACAGAGAGAACCCCATCCAATAGAGAATGGTATAGGTAAACCTTCACCTTGATAGTGACAGCAAAAAGCTTCCTGTCATGTGTCCACTGGTGTCAGTCAAGGCAGCAGTTTGACTGCTACTGTCTTTCAGAATTGACCAAGCCAGGAACTGACCCTAATGCCCCCAATGGTCAGCCTCAGACAGGGCCCCAGCACCCTTGGAAACACATGTCCTTTTCTGAAAAAGGTGATATTATCAGTGCAATTTCTGCCCCAGCAAATTCACCCAGTGGTGAAGGAGTCAAAGGGATGGGTTTGGGTGGAGGGGCCATGCCGCACACTAGGGAGGAGCCTAGAGTGAAGTTCCCAGCAGAGTTTCTAATGATTGAATACAATCGTATCAAACAAGAAACATTAACCAGAGTTCCCCTCAGTTAAACCGAGCCTACTAACTATGCACACACTTATCTCCAGGATGTATTGTAACATGTACTGTGATTTTGTGATTTTTGTCTATGAGGTTCCCTCATTCCCAGTGCCTAAAACAGTGCCTGGCAGAAAGTAGACATTCAATAAATATTTGTTGAATGAACTTATGTGATGTTCGGTGGGAAAAAAAAATCCAACTAGGAAAACTAGAACACTGGTTTTCCCAAATATTTCATTCCTAGAATCTCCCCAGACCCACATTTCACGTTCCCTGACAGCAAATCAGAATGGCTGACAGATGGGATGACACAGAATAAAATGACAAATAGAGAGGAAGGACCAGATAGGGAAAGAAGCTGGCTCACCCCAATCAGATGTACCTGGCTGCAGGCTTCCCTCATCACACAGCTGTTAGGAGCCCTGGAACTCCTGTCTAGATGCTTCCCTGACTTTCTGAAAAACCTAGCCCTGGTCTGAAGATCAGTTTGACCTAAAAGGCAAAAAATGGAAACAAAAAAAATTCCATCAGCCTTTACCTTACTTCTCTACTTGAGTGGAAGTCCGCTCAGAGGTCCCTCCCAGAGCACCTGACTCTGAAATAAACTTCTGGTCCTCTGGCTCAAGAGAGCCCTATAGAAGCTGCTGCCTTACCTGTATCATCCAGAATCTCACAAGCTGTGTGATTTCCTAAGCAAGGGCTGCAGGCAACCATAACTCAGAGGAAAGGGGCACAGTTTTCTCACAAGGGGGTTCCTACCTTCCCCACCCCCCGCCCTCAGCTATCCCAGCTTGACTCTTCTTTGCCTCCCTGAGGCCCTTGGCTGTTCTTCCCTCCATTCAGCCAGTTCAGACTAACTGATCCACTTCCTCCAGCCCCCATGGCTGGGCCATCATAAGTCTACCGTCATTCTGATCACATAGCCATAGTTTTTCCACCCTGGCCAAGAAGAGACAAGAGACTGTGAGACCCACTCTCCAAAGGGGTTTTTGTAGAAAGGATCCTATAACCCAGTGACTTTTCTGTCCCCACCCCCAACCCCAGCACATTCTTCTTCCACTTTCTCTGACTCCACTGTGATTCTCTATGCCACACTGGCCTGCTCCCCCAATCCCTCAATACACCACTTCCCAAATTGTACAGGACGTGAGAAACTAATCTAAGGCAACCACAGATGAGTTCTATTTCCCACAAGGGCTGTGCTTCTTACATGTTGGATAAATGTAAAAGTGGAATTTATCCTGTTAAATATTCTTTGTCTGTACTTCGTTTTGCTCTTCTATTGATAGAAATTTCTCACAGTTAAGCTTTAGAAGTTCTCTGAGCAGAATGACTTCCCAAACCACACTTCTCCAAGTCATCTATTCAATCATTAATTCACTCATGCTTGCAGACACATATGCATGTACTTAAAAAAAAAAAAAAAAGGAAAGAAACATTCGATGAGCATTGGGTCTGGCACTGTTCCAAGCACTGGGACTCAAAGAGATGTTCATTATTGTCAAAGAACTCACAGTGCAAGGGAAGAGAAATATGCCCTCAGAAGTTCAAAGTGCTATATGATAAACACTTTCTTGTGGACATATTTGTGGCTGTGTGGACATATTTGTGGCTGTGTGAACAAAGGAAGACCTAAGTTAAATTAGTTTAGTAGAAATGGGACATTATTGGACCAAATAACTGAGGCTGCACAAGAAGCTAGCTTCAGACAGAGTGGGATACAGAGTTAAAATGATATAATCAGGATACTTCCTTCTCTGCGGGTCATTGCATCTGCTTGGCTTTCAGCTGCTGGTGTGTCCACATGGAATGGAAGGAGAAGAAGCCCAGACATAGGGATGAGCAAAAACCCTCTGAAAATAGATATATGTGCAAGCTCATCTAGCAAAATCAGCTACACATGCAAACACACACACGCACATTCACTCACCCAGTCCACAAACAAAGCTGCTTTTTATAGGGACTTTGTGCAATGCAGAGGGACCTAGATTGATGAGTGTATCACAGTGATGAAAATGGGAGTCGCTGGGAACCATTAAGCACCTGATCAATGAGAGTCATCCTGGGATCAAGGTTGGCCTCAGAGAAAGCCCTCAATGAGGTATCCACTCCCTTTGGTACAAAACAGACCATGGGGAATGGAGGGGTAATAAGGCAGAGACACTTCACCAGGCACCAGGGTTTTCTTAGGTTTAAATTAATCAGAGAAAAAAGCATCTCATGTTGCAAATGAGAAACTGAGGCTAAACAGTTTACACAATTAATAATTGTCAAATTGAAAATATTCTACTTATTATGAAACACCATAATAGTTGGAAAATTTGTGTGCATATACCAAAAGATTCATGCAATTGTTTCCACGTAGAAGTATAACCAGAGATTTATATTTTCATTTATATTCCATATATTCTTCTCTAGGCAGCCCGAGAGGCTTTTCTGAAGCACAGAGCTGATGAAGTTATTTACTTGATTAAATTCCTTGTATGGACATCCTTTGCTCTCAGGAGAATCGTATTCCCTATTATGGCTATAAGCCATGCATGATCTAGCAAGGATAGAATATACAGTCTCAGGACAACCAAAAGTTGAGAAGTCCACAAGAAATGCCCCATGAGAAGTTGGGGCCTCCCTAAAAAGACTAAACCTTTAGTGTATTTCTCAATAGTGATAAATAAAACCACCAAGAAATTGCTTGATCAAGCTTGGCTCTGGGTAAAGAAAAATTCTCTCTCTTGAGAATTTGTAGCCACAAGTCAGTATCACACTATGCTCCAAATTCACAAAACCTGTGGTCTCCCTAAACTTCAAATGATAGAAGAGGTTTTTGGGGGACATTCTGATTAATGAAAGCCATGATGGTGAGTTCCCCCAGCCATTCAGCAAAAGGGAACTCAGGTCTTATCTGTAAGAACTCAACTATAATTTAGGTCTCAAAGAATTTCCACAAAGAAAGTGCCAAGAAAAGTTTTCAGTCCCACAAGAAAAACTCACAACACACAAAGAAACAAGGCAGCATAAGGTGATAAAAAAACAATAGACTGTAAATGCAGGTATACATACTGGACTAATCAGATAATTATAATATGGCCATGCTTAAGTGTTAAAGACACATCAGACAGAACTGACAATGTGAGCCAACATCAAGAGACTAAAATATGACAAAAAAATTTAAAAACAAAATTTCAGGTAAAACTTCTAGAAATTAATAATATAAAAATTGAATTTAAAATTTAGTAGATGGATTAAACAGAAGATTAGACACAATTAAAATGAGATTACCAACCTAGAAGATACTTTAGTAGAAATTACCCAGAAAGCTGCCTAGGAGACTTAGATATGGAAAATAAAAAGGGAGAATTTAAAGGTATGGGAAATACAAAAGGAAACTCGAACATATGATGGATTAGACTTGTATAAAGCAATAATAGTAAGAATCACAGGGGAGGAGGGTTGTCACTTTGAGGGGTAAAAAGTATAACTATTGCACTGTGTTGTACACCTTAAGCTAATTAAAAAAAGAAGAATCACATAAGAGCTAACAAGTATATACTACTTAGTATATTCCCTGTTTTAAATGATTATATAATGAATTCATTAATCTTCCCAACAAACCTCTAAAGTAGGTGATAATGTCATTCCCGTTCTATATATGAAAGACCTAAAACAGAGGAATTGCCACAGTTGTCTAAGGCCACATAGAAACGCCAAGCAGCCTGGCTCCAGGGTTTGTGCTCTGAACCACTATGTAATATTTGAAGAGACAATAGCAGAAAACTGTCCAGAAATATTAATGACATAATTCTGAAATCCAGGAAACTCCACAAATACCAAACACGATATGAAAAAGAAAGCCGCCAGACAAATAATGGTGAGAGTGTGCCACACCACAGGGAAAGGAAAGCTCTTAGAAAGGAAAGAGGCAGATCATTGCAACTGAATGGCAGCCTGACTAATGGCCAATCTCACAACAGTAACACTGGCACCAAAGACAGTGAATCTTCAATGTGCTGGAGGAAAGGACATGGCCTCCTACAAAGCTGTACCTGAAAAGAGCATCTTCAGAAAATGAGGGGGAGACTATGAAATTTACAGGCCAGGAAAAACTAGAGCACTTTTGTCACCCACAGACTTTCACAAAAGGACACCTGAAGAGAAGCTATGACATGTGAAATGGGGAGGTGAGCAGAAACATTGTTGCTTATGGGAATAACCTGAACAAACACTGATTATTTAAAACAATAATAAGTATTTAATTTCTTGGTGGGAAAGAGAATCAAAATGAAGTCCTGGAGCACAGTAGGTTGGGAGGAAGGAAACAGGTTGAATCTCTCTAAGGCCTTGGTGTGGTTCATCAGGAGGGCAGATTCCTGGGACAGTTGTGAGGTTTGTCCACTGCACCAAACAATGTCCAAGGCAGAGGAGGGGAGAGGGGCTGAAACACAATGTGCTGGTTAACGCTGTGTCCAGGTGCAGGACTGTGGCTACTGGTTAGGAAGGGGCACGTTAGGTCTTCATATAAAAACAGATCAGGGTTCCCTCAGCTCAGAAAGGGCACCTTTTCCTAATCGACATAATGATGTTAGAAGTGGGCTCCTTCACAGGTTAGAAATACTGATTACCTTTAGACTTTACGTAAGTTGTTAAATAGCTACAGTCATTCCTGGGAAAAAGAGATAAACCTTCCAGACAAGTCAAGGAGAAGCAAACATCCTCTGTAAAGCCTGTGATGTTCTGGACAGAACATAACTTCCAGTTCTGCTCCCATTTTTCAAGGAAGTCTCAATCCATGTAAAATGGGAAGATTTAAAATAATAATAACAATTATAATAATAATTTTTTAATAAAATGAGAAGATTGAGATACCCATTCCTTGTAAGATGCAGTTCTAATGCCTGCTGATTAAACCCTCAGGGTCAGGGCAGTGTCTCCTCCCAGGGCAGGTCTGTGTGAAGAGCCTCATGGGACAACCAAGCACATGGCAGTGCCACTTTCCTTGTGCCCTCTTCAAACCAGGGTATTAGGCCTTTGGATATTTGGAAATCTGAAGGTGAACATATTTTAGTGGAGTTTCTATTACCTGTCTCACCTAAGTATGTTTCAGTTTTTCTATTTTTTTTTTTTTTTGGTCATATTTAAGAAACATGGGCTATCTAGGAACTGAGTTGGTCATTTTCTTATTTGTTTTTAGGGTTCTTCCTGAGTAATTTGCAGGAGATACACACACACACACACACACACACACACACACACAAGAGGTCTCACAATTAAATTCCGGAACTCATCCTAGAAAAAGTGCTACATACCTCATTGCTGAATATCACTATGGTCATCTTTGAAGTACTCCCCTTAGGAAGTTATGCACCAATGCCAGGGCCCAGCCCATTCTTCAAAGTAATTTTGGAACTCTTTTTCTGGAATGGCCATCAGAGCTGTCACTGTATACCTCTTGATGTCACGAGTTTTATCAAAAGGTCTTCCTTTCAATATTTACTTTATCTTCGGGTCAAGAAAGTAGTCACTAGGGTCCAGATAAACTGTGTAAGGAGGGTGTTGCAATGCAGTTATTTGTTTACTGGCTAAAAACTCCCTCACAGAGACTGCCGTGTGAGCTGATGCATTGTCGTGATGCAAGAGACATGCATTGTTGGCCAAATGTTCAGGTGTCTACCTTTTTCACACAGCCTTTTCAGCACTTCCAAATGGTAAACTTGGTTAAGGGATTCCTCAATTGATATAAATTCATAATGAATAATCCATCTGATATCAGAAAAGTTTGGCAACTTCATTGCAACAAGTTCACAAACTTACTTGTCAGACCTTAGAGAGAGAGAGAGAGAGAGAGAGAGAGAGAGAGAGAGAGAGAGAGTGTGTGTGTGTGTGTGTGTGTGTGTGTTATGCATTTTATCAGTATTTTGTCAAAACTATGCATTATAAATATTTTTCCAGTTTGTTGTTTCACTTCCAGATGATGGCCTTTTCCATGAAGAAATATTACTTTCATTTCTATTTTTTTTTTTTTTTTGAGGGCAGTGTTACTGGCCCTCATACGTGGGAACCGAACCGGGGCTGCTGACTTCCCAAGCCAGCGCTTAACCACCATGCCACTCAGATGGCCCTCTAATAGTTTTTTAATAAATATTTTCATTTATGGTTTCTGTGTCATGGTTAGGAAGGCCTGCAATCTAATATTACAAAACAATATTCCCACATTTTCTTTCTTTTTTTTCTCATTTTTTAAAACTTTATTAGGGAACAGCCATGGTTATTGGTACACATTGCTTTCATGCTATAATGGCATAGTTAATTTTTTTTTTTAATTTAAATATTTTATTGAGGAATTAGGGGAGTGGAATAGCCTTGGGGAATGAAGGAAGGAGAACAGACAAGTTGCTGTCCTTTTGTTCTTCAGTCCAGTTGTGGAGGACATTGCTTCACTGGACCATGTTGGTATTATCATTGCGCTCTTCCCAGATGAGGCAGATCGGTCGCTGGCCTCTGGACAGCCACTCATGGCGGCTCTTGGCAGCTCATGTCAGCTATCGGCTGCTCACGCTGGCTGCCAGCCACTCACTGCAGCTTATGGCAGCCCATAGAGCAGGGTCTGCAGCTTACGCCATTGCCAGTGACTCACGGAAGCCCAGCTCCCGGTCGAGCTGTTGTTCACCATCTTAGTTGTAGAGGGTACAGCATCACTGGTCCTCTTGTGGGATCCAAACCGGGGTCCTGCTGCTCAGAGCTGGTGTCCCAAGCCACCTTCTAACTAACGCACCACCCGGCCGGCCCCAGAGTTGACTCTTTTAAGGAGGGCACAGCTCACAGTGACCCATGCAGGGATTGAACCAGCAACCTTGGTGTTATCAGCATGACACTCTAACCAACTGAGCCAACCAGTCACTCTCTCACATTTTTCTTTAATTCTATATGATTTCCTTATTCTTATTTAAAAATACAATTCATTTGAAAAATCACAGGCTATAAGGCGCGAGGTATGAGTCCTGCTATATTTTATCCTAGGTAGTTTCTTGCTGCCCAATATCATTTATTCAATAGTCCATCCCTACACCCTCCCATTTGAAATAACCCCTTCATCATAGACTGAATCCATATGAACCATGTTTGATTCCTGAGACTTTATACCCTGATCCACTGATCGCCCTGCCTGTTTTATGTTAGCACCTCACTGATCTTTCCCTGACACTTTGGAATAGCCTCTCATATATATGAGGTCAGGTAAATCCTTGTGGCTTTCTATAATCTCCATTATAAATTGAGGATACATTTTATTCTGTTTTCTAATATATATGAAGGCTATTGTTATCTATAGAAGAATTTTGTACTCAGCTGTCTTTCACTGAGCTGACAGTCAATTGATTCTCTGGGTTTTCCAGCTGGACAAAAACACACCACCTCACAATCTCTCCTAATATCACTCTTCCAATCTTCTAGCCTCACATCCACTGGAACCACACCTGTCACAATCGGCAATGACTCCATAGTGCAGGGGTCTGCAAATTGTGGTTTGTGAGTCGTATGTGGCTCTTTGGGTAAGTTCCATCTCAGAAGTTTGCCGACCCCTGGAAGAGCCAATCCTGTTCCTCACAAAAATTTAAAAATTATTTGAGAGCCATAAATATATTTTTACATAATCACCATTATGTGAATAATATCCTTTAAAAATTTTATAAATGCAACTACTATAGTTTTACTTTCATTTTCAATTTTACTTCAGAGGCTTGCGAGCCGTAGTTTGCTGACCGCTGGCAGATCTTCCGTCTCAAAGGTTTGCAGACCCCTTCTGTAGCATATCCCAAGATCAATTCACAAACCGCATCTCACTCAGTGTCTCAAGGAGGATTGAGACTATTGCTCCCTCCCATCTGCCAGAATCGGTCTCTCAGTTCAGTCTCAGGACACTGTGCTCTCCTCATCACCCCTCCTTCAGGACCTCCTTCTCACTACTGTGCTGGCTGGGTCCTCTCTTCTTCCAGGGTGTGCAGGGTGGAGGCCCTAAAGCTGAGTCTCCAAACCCTTCCCCATCAACACTACTCCCGGGCTGAGCTCACCCAGCTCCTCTGGAATGGCCCAGCACAGTCCTGTGTGTTTTTCATCACTGCATCTTCCCTGCCTGGAACAGTGCCTGGCATAGCATAGGCACACAGGAGTGCTGGGTCAATGCAGAAGTGAGTAAATGAGTCTTATTGACAATTTTATGTGCTTTACAGTTAAGTTTTTATAGGAAATGACAAGTAACTGACTTGGCTACAGCATGGGCACATGAAAGGAAGCATAGGAGCTAAGACTGCAAATACTGGTTGTCCCTAGATCATCTACAATAATCTCCCTAACGAGTATCATGAGTAGAAAGAAGAAAGGTGACAGAGAATATGTGTGGTGTGCTAATATTCTTATCCCTTATGAGGGAACTCAGTAAACTCTGTTGTTGATATTGATAAATCAAAACTAAAAATATAGTTTGATTATGCAAAGCTATAATATAAAAGAGCTAAAAATAGAAACTGCAAACATTGGTTGCAATTGGGGAATAAGAAGAAGACAGGCTTTCTATTTCACGTCACACACTTTGGTGTTCTCTTATAAAATGTGTGCGTACCTTACTTCTGTGAGAAAGTGTAAAGAGATCAGGTGATTCAGGCCATGGAGGGCCCTGAAGGCCAAGCACAGTATTCTCTAGCTGTGGAATCTCACATTGCCTGGGCGGTAGGCTGTTGGGAAAGGATGGGTAGAATTGTGATAAGTGGTTGGTTTCTGGGCCAATGAGAAATGTCTTGTGATGTCTTTGTCTCACATATCTCTGGATCTCATCTGCCAGTGTCCCCTGTGCAGGAAATCACAGGGGCTGTCCAGCATCTTGATAAGTCTCTCACAGTCACCAGGTTTCACCCCTGCTCCTGCAGGCATCTCCTATCCAGAGGGTAGAAATGCATTCTCTGCTGTTTGTTTCTCCCAGCAGAGCTCTTCCTTTTCTACTCCCCACCTCCATTGAGAAGATGGTGCTAAGCTAAGAGTTGGCTCACAACTGTCCTCTCTCAAAGGCAGTGCTGTTTTCTCGCTCTGTCCACATGCTAGGATTTCACCTTGGGGAGGGGAAGGCAGGGAGCCGTGGGCACCCATCAGTGGGAGTCAGCACACGTGAAGCTCCCTCATAATATTTTTGGGTGCTGGGAGCTTAAACTATGGGAGATCCACAGGGGCACAACCACATTCTTTCTGTGTCTCTTATATATACCCAGCTCTCTTTCTCTCCATACATTCAAATCTGCAACTATGGAGAGAAGTATTTCACTGATTTTAATTTAGGGAGCAGGATAGCAAGTAGACATTTTTTTCCAAAGAAACTTGTAGTTAATAACCTCACTTTTCACAGACTAGCTTGTTGTTCAATGGGTTTGTTTGTTTCTTTGTTGTATCCTGTATCTGGCTTCTCCCAGCAGGAAGCACAAGGCCAATCTAAAGCTGTAATTGAGAATTTAACAGAGGGAGTGTGTATAATGGTGTAGGCAGGGCTAAGGGAAGTCTATAAAGAATGTAGAGGTAGGCAAATAAACCATCGTCCCTCCTAGCTTAGTCCGTGAAATAAAGGTTATATTTGTTATAAAAAAAAAATGCAGAGTCCTCAAAAAACAAGTCATTATAGGGAGGTGTTATCATTGCGTGTCCTGATGGGGAAAAGGAAGGAGAGGTTACCAGAACTCAAGGAGGGTGTTGGGTATAGCTGTAGTTGTCACTGTGACTGTAAGAAAGGCCACCACACAGGGCTAAGTCCTTAGGGAGAGTAACAAAGCCACTGCCAATTCACAGCCTGACAGCAGAGAGCCGGGAGTTGAAAACCCTAAACCCTCCTTCCACTTTCCAGTCCCCTACCAGTGTCTCCCTTTCACTGAGAGCAACCAGGAACCAGAGGAAAAGATGTCTCCTTCCCAGACACAAAAGAGAGCAGAGAAAAAGGAAATGAGATTTGATGTCACAGGAGAAAAATCCATGTCTTCTTATAGCCTCTTCACATTTGCAGGTCATGGGACTTTTTCTCAATATGATTGGATCAATTTCTCATCATATCTCCTTAGTTTGTTTGTTTCACTGGTTGGTTGTACCTGCCAATTTGGTGTTACTTTTTTGGAATAATATCTCACTGTCTATATAAATGCCTGTGAATGAAAAGTAGATATTTTAAAGAAAATCTGGGGTTATAGAGGTGTTTATAAATATTTTCAATTTATGATTTTGGGTGCTCTAGAAAGAAATCCATTACAAGAGCTCCTTAAACTGTCTCCCCCACACAGAACTAGGCACTGGGACACACCGATGGACAGGGCACACCTCTGGGCCCTGCTCTCAGTGAAAAGGAGACACTGGTAGGGGGATGCAGAGCAAAAGGAGGGTGATTTAGGGTTTTCAACTCCCTAGCTCTCTGTGGCCACATAAAGCTGACACAGGGCCATGTCCAACCCTAGAGGCCTGGCCATACTCCAACTTCTATAAACAAGAGTTCACAGTCTCTTCATAAAGCTAAATTACTATCTCCTTTCTAGTGGATGGACACTCAGTCATTGAGGAAACCCATAGACAGGCCTTGAGCTCCAACTTCCTGACCTCAAAGGAAATCTCAGTCCCAGGGCAGAAGGAATGCTAAGCTCAGCCCTCTTCTCATCCCACATAACCTGTCCAGACTTGTCTCATTTGCTGCAGGAGACATTTCATGACTAAAGTCTATGAGGGGAGGTGTTTAGGCCATAGATTATTCCCATGTCTGTACACGGTCCATGTTGCTATAGACAGAGCCCAGGCTTTAGGGTCTGAGACAACTGGCTTTGAATCCAGGTTCCAGGACGCCAAGGCTGTGTACCCCCCAGGAAGTATCTTAACCTCCATGTCCCTCCTCTGTGACACAGGGACAGTAATTCTCTTGTAGCGGGTGGCTGTGAGAGTCAGAGATCATACAGCAAGTGCTCACCTCTTGTTTCTGTTGTAGTGGCACCAGTGGAGGGTTTCCGAGCATGAACACAATGGCCACAGCCTGGGGGACTGCACTGACACCAATGAATGGAGTGACCAGGCCTCTCCTCAAAATTTCGAGATGGGGTTATTGATCATGGACTCACTGATGGCTCTGCAGGACTTTCCTGGCGGGGATGAACATGGAGGAAGCCCTGGAGATGTCCAGAAGCAGGTCCTGATTCAGAGTCTTGCTTTGTTCAGACACATTGGGTTTTGAGACGCAACTTTGTCCTGACCAATTTGGGAGGTTTTTTAAGTCTCTTACCTTCTGGGAATCTGAATTAAAATAATTAATATAATAATCCTGATGATGAGGATTAAATGAGACTGTGCCTGTTAAACACACACTGGGAGCAGTGTCTCAGGACTGCCTTACCCAGGAAGTTCACCCTACCCCCTTAGGAGCTTTGCCACCTCTGGGGTTGAGGACTTTTCTCATTTTTGAAGAATCCCACCTTCAGCAGGAGCTGAATGCAGGGCAAGAAAGACCAAATTTCTTTGACCACCAAACTTGATAAAAACTAAAGAACAGTACATTTTGACAAGCTTCTGTAGTCAATCTCCTACAATCTGTTACTATAAATTAACAGAATTAAAGATCAGCCTAGCCCCAAAGAACAGTGTTCTTCGTTTTGGGCAGGCCTTAGAAAAGCTTCCTAGCATAATAAATGTTGATTGAATAAATGAATTACTGAAGAATAAATGATGATTTTCAACTCAAGTCTGTGTTATCAAGTGATATGAGTCATCTCTTAAAGCTTATTGCTTTCACCATTTTTAACCTTTGTCAGCATGAGGTTAAGTTTTATAAACAGAAAAATCAATGTCAAAGCACACTTAAGGTTTCAGGTAGGCGGTCTTCCGGTGTTTCCTTCTATGTGCCCTCCAGCAGAATCCCTCGTGCTTCCTCTCTTTCAAACTCTTTGCCTCTGCCCTGACTGTTTCTTTTTCGGGACTCTACCCTTCATTTCAGGTTTCCAACGGGTCTTACAGGACTCTACGTTCTCTGAGGACAGCTTCTATGTCAAATATTCCCTTTATGCAAACACTCCTTAACATTTACTAACCTCATTACAGAAAAAGTTTATTAAGCTTCATATTCCATAAATAAATACATGAATTTTATTTTTTTTAAAGATTTTATTGGGGAATTGGAGGAGGGAAACAGTGTTGGAGATACAGGGATGGGGAACAGACAAGTTGCTGTCCTTTTGTTCTTCAGTCTAGTTGTGGAGGACATCACTTTACTGGCCCATGTTGGTGTTATTGCTCCCTTCCCAGGTGAGGCAGATGGGTAGCCGGCCTCTGGTCGGCCACTCATGGCGGCTCTTGGCAGCTCACACTGGCTGCCAGTCACTCACACTGGCTGCTGGCCACTCACTATAGCCTATGGCAGCCCACTGCAGCAGGGGCTGCAGCCCACCATCGTCAGCGACTCACAGCAGCTCCAGGTGGAGCCGTCGTTCACCATCTTAGCTATAGAGGGCAGTGTCACTGGCCCTCATATGTGGGATCTGAACTGGGGCCCCACTGCTCAGAGCTGGCATCCCAAGCCAGCTCCTAACCAAGGCGCCACTCGGCCGGACCCAAGTATATGAATTTTAAATGTTGCCATTTTAAACATTGTTTAATACATGTATGATTGAGAGTGATTGCACAGATCATCACTGCAATGAGTTTGGGCAGTGATACATTCATGTGACTCAAGTCTTAATCAGGACATATTCTATTTTCATCACCTCTGAAAGTTCTCTCATGTCCCTCCCATTCATTCCTCCTGCCAGAGAGGCAACTTTTGTTTCTACTTCTGTCACCAAAGATTTCTTTTGCCTGACCTTTGACTTTATTTATTTAGGATCATAAATTGTACTTTCTTCTTCTTCTCTTCTTTCACTCAGCTCAATACTTTTATGATTTACCCATGTCATTGCATTGTACTTTGTTCCTGGAATAAAGTTGAGTACTATTTCATTGTATGGGTGCACCAGTTTATTTTCATATTGATATGTACATAAGGAGCATTCCATTTATAGGTAACTATTTGAATAAAGCTGTTGTGACCATTCTCATTAGAGTCATTTTCTGGACACACGTTTTCATTTTCCTTGGATAATGAGCTGAAGTTAAATTATTGTGTCATTGGAAGGTATATGCTGAACTCTGTGAGAATCTGCCAAACTGTCTTTCTATTGTGGTTGTCCTATTGCACATTCCCACCAGCAACTATGCAGGTTTCTGTTATTCTATGTGCTCCCAAAAACATAGTATTGCCAGTCTTTTGAATTTATTCATTCTAATGAGTGTAAAAGTGGTATCTCCTTATGTTTAATTTGCATTGCCCAAATTACTCTTGAAATGGAGCTTTGGTTCATGTGCTTATTTTTTATTCGTATTATTTTGAAGTGTCTGTTTAAAGTTTGCCCGTTTTTATTGTGTTTTTCTTTTTCATCATTTATTTGTAGGAATTTTCATTATGCAGAATGAGTTTTTTGTTAGTTTTGTGTATTGTAAATACTCATCCAGTCCATGGGTTGCCTATTTATTTTCATAGAATTTGATATTTTAGAGCACTTTTAGATTTAAAGAGAAATTGCACAGAATGTACAGAGAGATACCATACTCTTCCCCTCCCCCACATCCACTCTCCTACCCAGTTTCTCCTGTTACTAACATCTTCCATTAATGTGGTTCATTATTAACTTTGATGTACCTCTGTGGATGCATTACTATACATTAAACTCCATAGTTTACATTAGCATTCACTCTTTGTGTTGTACACTTCAATGCATTTGACAAATGCTGAATATCTGCCACATACCATTATAGTGTCATATAGAATAATTTTCTTCCTTCCCAAATGAATTGACTACATCAGTATTATTTTTCTTTTCTTTTTTGCATTTATTCTGCTTTGTGTTCTCTGAGCTACCAGGATCTCTCGTTTTGTGCTGGTCAATATTTGGAAAATTCTCAGTACTTATTAGTACAGTTGTTTCTTCTCTTTCTTTCTCTCTTCCTCCTCCTGTGACATTCCCATTGCATGTATGTGACACATTTGTATTCATCCCACAGTTTTTGAACATTCTGCTCCTGTTTTTTCAGTATTCTTTTTTCTTTCCTTTCAGTTAGGAACTATCTGTTAATATATCTTGAGGTTCACTGATTCGACAAAGGCTGTATCTGTCTACTGGTGAGCTCACAATGGGCATTCTTCAGTTCTGCTGCCATATTTTTATTTTTAGCATTACCTTTTTCTTAGAGTTTCCATCTTTCTTCTTATATTGTCCTTCTGCTCTTGCATGTTGTCCACAATTTCTATTAGAATCCTTAACACATTAATCACAGTTATCTACATTCCCTGTTTGATCATTCGGAAATTCTTGACCATATACAAAATTCTTTACATCTTCTATGTGAACTCAAATAATCCTGTTATTAATATTGACAAATTTGAAAAATAATATAAACTTATTAATGAAACCTATAATCATAACTAGTAAAAGAACTCAGAAGAAAAACTGAAACAAGTTATTGCTTTGGAGGAATGGATTCAGGAAGATTTTGACCATTTCTTTGTTACATGTCAATGTCAGTTGGAAAGAATTGACCCAATTGCATGCATTGCTACTATGATAAAGAAAAAGGATGGAACATGAGGACGGTGTTAGATGGCAGCCTATAAAACTGTGAATTTTCCTCTTCCAAGGGACACAGTGAATATACTGCTCCATATAGAGCAGTTCTTACTAAAGAAGTGAGGGCTGACTGAATATCCTCTGCCCAAGAAATGATAGAGGGACCCATAGAGAAGGTAGAAGATAGAATCATGGTAAAGACAGAGGCCCACACCAAACATGAAGACCTGCCATAGTTGGGATTTCAAAGTGGGGCCCATGTGCAGTTTGCTTACCAGGTGCACATTGAAAAAAATATCACTTTAATGCACTCTGAGTCTGTACATGAAGGAAATCCATTTTAACCCCAAAAAGCCTGCTAAATGGGTGGGGAAGTGCTGGAATGCTCCAGGATGTAAGATGCCAGAGAACGCTATTATTTATGTTCCCCTCCACCTAGATTAAGTGGTTGGGTGCTAAGTCCAAACACTCCAGCCAACCTGCAAGACTATCCCAGCAGGACCCAGAGCCATGCCCACACTAACTGCATCTCCAGTCAGCTGTGTAACCGGGGTACGCTAGGGCCACTCCCCCAGAACATCTGTGTCTGTACCAACTCCATTCAAACTCTGCCCTGCAAGAGCACACCTGAAGCCATCTTGTCCCACATCAACTCCAGCTCCAGCCAGCCGGCCTACCAGGTGACCTGCCAGGGTGGTACCTAGGCCACACGCAAGGACTCACCACATCCAATCCAGCTCCAGCTAACTACCCAACAAGGACTTCCCCAGAGCCACATGCCCTGGGACACCTCAGCCCCCAACTGCCCACCTCTTGCTGTCTCACAGCCATAAGTACACACAACTCTACACAAGGCAAGTTCCTACGGACAGCCATTTCGAAGAACACAAGAGGTAGCTGCTTCATAGAAACAAATCTGCCAGTCTCTTCTAATCCCACTCTTTCAATTTTCCAACCTCACCATCCACTGGAACCACATCTGTCACGATTGGCAATGACTTCATACTGAGTATTCCAAGGTCAATTCTTAGACTCTTCTCACTCAGTGACTCAAGGAGGATTGAGACTATCGTTCACTCCCATCTGCCAGAATCGGTCTCTCAGTTCAGCCTCAGGACACTGTGCTCTGCTCATCACCCCTCCTTCAGGATCTCCTTCTCACTACTGTGCTGGCTGGGTCCTCTCCTCTTCCCGGGCTCTGGAGGGTGGAGGCCCTAATGCTGAATCTCCAAACCCTTCCCCATCAACACTACTCCCAGGGTGAGCTCACCCAGCTCCTCTGGAATGCCCAAGAATAGTTCTGTGTGTTATTCATCACTGCCTCTTCCTTGCCTGGAACAGTGCCTGGCACAGCATAGGCACACAGTTGTACTGGGTCAATGCAGAAATGAGTGAATGAGGTTTTCTCATTGTTTTAAATGTTTCATAGTTAAGTTTTCAAAGGAAATGACAACTAACTGAAGTTGGCTGCAGCATGGGCACATGAAATCAAGTCATAGGAGATCAGACAGAAGATACTGGTTGTCTCTAGATTATCTATAATAATCTAGGCCAAAAATATCTTGAGTAGAGAGAAGAAAGGTGACAGATAGTGTGTGCGGTGTACTATATTTCTTATCCTTTATGAGGGAACTCAATCAACTCTGTTGTTGACATTGATAAATCAAAACCAGAAATATACTTTTATTATGCAAAGCTATAATATAATGGTAAAGAACTAAAAAAGGAGACTGTAAACATCAGTTGTTATTGGAGAATGAGATGTAGAGAGGCTTTACATTTCACTTTATACACGGTGGTGTGCTATGTAATAAAACGAATGTGCATACCTTACTTCTGTGAGTAAATGTAAAGAGATCAGGTGAGCCAGGCCATGGAGGGCCCTGAATGCCAAGAACAGTATTCTTTAGCTGTGGAATCTCACATTGCTTGATGGGTGGGCTTCCTGCACAGGCTCACAGTGGGCAGAGAAAGACTGCAGGTCAGCCATTTCTCACAGGGAAGTGGGGACGACAGGGGAGGGTGGGGAGAGGCTGTGATAAGTGGTTGGAGTTCGGGCCAACGAGAAATGTCTCCTGAGGTCCTTGTCTCACCCATCTCCACACTCTCATTTGCCAGTGCACCCTGTGCAGGAAATCACATGGGGCTGTCCTGCATCTTGATAAGCCTCTGGTAGTCACCAGGATTCACTCCTGATCCTGCAGGCACCTCCTATCCAGATGGTAGAAAAGCATTCTCTGCTGTTTGTCTCTCCCAGCAGAGCTCTTCCTTTTCTACTCCCCATTTTCAATGAGAAGATGGCACTAAGGTAAGATTTGACTCACAACTGTCATCTCTCAAAGGCAGTGCTGTTTTCTCGCTCTGTCCACATGCTAGGATTTCATCTTGGGGAGGAGCAGGCCGGGAGCCATGGGCATCCATCAGAGAGAGTCAGCACCCATGAAGCTCACTCAGGAAAGCTTTGGGCCGTGGTAGCTTAGACTCTGAAATGTCCAGACAGGGCCAACCAGGTTCTTTCTGCTTCTGTTGTATCTCCCTAGTTCTCTTTCTCTCCATAAATTCAAATGTGCAACTACAGAAAGCAATGTTTTGTTAATTTTAATTTAGGGAACAAGATGACAAACAGACATTGCTTTCCAAGGCGAATTTGTTATTAATAACCTCACTTTCACAGATTAGCTTGGAGTTCAATAGGTTTCCTTGTTTGTCTATTTGTTTAATTCTTGTATCCTTGTACCTGGCTTGTTTCAGCAGAAAACACACGGTACAATCTAAAGGGTAAATGAGGAAGAGTTTGATAAAGGGACTCTGTACAAAGTGTAGGCAGGTCTAAGGTGAATCTATGAAGGATACAGAGGCCCACAAAGACAAATCATAATATGTAGGTGTTACTATTGTGTGTCCCCATGGGGAAAGGGAAGGAGAGGTTACCAGAACTAAGGGAGGGTGGTGGGTGTAGCTGTAGTTGTCTCTGTGACTGTAAGAAAGGCCACCAGACAGAGGCTAAGTCCTTAAGGAGAGTAACAAAGCCACTGCTAACACACAGCCTGGCAGCAGAGAGCTGGGGGTTGAAAACCCTAAATCACCCACTTTCCAGTCCCTTACCAGTGTCTCCTTTTCACTGAGAGCAACCAGGAGCCACAGGGAATGGGACCCCACCCATGAAACATAGAGATGTCTTCTTCCCAGGCTCAGAATGCAGCAGAGAAAATGGAAATAAGGTTTGATTTCCTAGGAGAAAATCCGTCTTCTTATATCCTCTTCACAGTTACTTTTCCTGTGAGAGTTCCCTGAATATTATTGGATCAATTTCTCATTGTATCTCCTTAGTTTGTTGATTTGACTGGTGTTCCCTCCCTATCTCGTGGTACTTTTGGGGAATTATATCTTACTATTATCTTAAATGCCTGTGAAAGGAATGTACATTTTTCTTTAAATGTGGGTATATACAGGTATTTATAAATATTTTAAATTATGATTTTGGATGTTAAAGAAGGAATCCCTGGGCTGGCCAGGTGGCGCACTGGTTAAGTGCTGGCTTGGGGAGCCAGCGACCCCGGTTCCAGTCCCACATATGAAGGCCAGTGACACTGCCCTCAAAAAAAAAAAAAAAAAAAGAAAGAAAAAAAGAAGGAATCCCTTATAAGAGCTCCTTTAACTATGTCCGCACACAGAGCTGGGCACTTGAACACACCAATGAACAGCACACACCTCTGGGAACTGCTCTCAGTGAAAAGGAGACACTGCTAGGGGACAGGAGAGCTGAACAGGGTGATTTAGGGTTTTCAACTCCCTGCTCTCTGCTACCACATAGAGCTGGAACACTGTGCCATTTCCAACCCTGGAATTATGGCTATACTCACACCTCTAAAATCAAGAGGTCACATTCTCTTCAGGATCCTAAGTCATGAGCTCCTTTCTGGTGAATGGAAACTCTCAGTCTCTAGATAGCCTGGTGCTCATGCCTTAGGCTTCCAACTTCCTGACCTCAAAGGAAATCTCAGTCCCAGGGCATAAGGAATGCTGAGCTCAGTCCTCTTTTCATCCCACATAACGTGTCCAGACTTCTCTTCTCTTGCCTTCTGGAGACATGTCATAATGAAGGACATGAGGAGGGGTGTTTGGCCCATAGAATACTCCCATGTCTCTACAGAGTCTGTGTTGTAGTAGAGAGAGCCCAGGCTTTAGGTTCAGAGAGAACTGGGTTTGAATCCAGGTTCCAGGACGCCAAGGCTGTGTGGCCTTCAGGAAGTATCTTCATCTTTGCAAGCCTCCGTGTCCCTCTTCCGTGACACAGTGACAGTAATTCTCTTGTAGCAGGGTGGCCGTGAGAGTCAGAGATCATACAGCAGGTGCTCACCTTTTTTTCTGTTGTAGTGGCACCAGCGGAGGGTTTCCGAGCATGAGCACAATGGCCACAGCCTGGGTGACTGCATTTCCACCAATGAATGGAAGTGACCAGGCCTCTCCTCAAAATGTCATGATGGGGAGACTGATCTCAGTTTCGCTGACAGTCATCGTTGCCCTGGTAGGGCTGGCAGGAAACGCGGTTGTGCTGTGGTTCCTGGGCTTCCGCATGCGGAGGAACACCTTCTCTGTCTACATCCTCAACCTGGCAGGAGCCGACTTCCTCTTCCTCTGCTGCCATATTATATATTCCCTGGAGATACTCATCAACTACTTCCATTACTTCCTCATTGACATCCCCAGCTATTTCATCACTGTGCTCTTCTTTTCCTACATCGCAGGCCTGAGCTTTCTCAGCGCCATTAGCACGGAGCGCTGCCTGTCCGTCCTGTGGCCCATCTGGTACCGCTGCCACCGCCCCAGACACATGTCTGCTGTCATGTGTGCCCTGATCTGGGCCCTGTCCCTGCTGCTGAGCATCCCGTTTTGGAGCATCTGTGTCTTTTTGTTTGGGGAGATACCTCAGGAAATGTGTCTAGTGCTTGTATTCATCACTGCTGGGTGGCTGATATTCTTATTTGTGCTTCTCTCAGGGTCCAGTCTGGCTCTGGTCACCAGACTGCTGTGTGGCTTCCAGCGGGTTCCTCTGACCAGGCCGTATGTGACCATCCTGCTCACAGTGCTGGTCTTCCTCCTCTGCGGCCTGCCCTTGGGGTTACATGTGTTCCTCGTCCCGTGGATGAACATTACTTCATACAAGCTCTCCTTATATATTAACCTGGTTGCTCTTGTCCTGTCCTGTGTCAACAGCTGTGCCAACCCCATCATTTACTTCTTCGTTGGCTCCTTCAGGCAGCAATGGAGAAAGCGAAGGCAGAGTCTGAGGCTAGTTCTCCAGAGGGCTCTGGAGGACTTTCCTGCGGGTGATGGACATGGAGGAAGTCTTCCTCAGGAAGCCCTGGAGATGTCGGGAAGCAGTCTGGCGTCCTGAGTTTTGCTTTGTTCAGACACATGGGGCTTAGAGAACAAACTGTGTCTCTATCTGTTGGGAGGTTTTTTAAGTTTCTCAGCCTCCGGTCCTCTGAATTAAAACAATTAACATAATAATCATGAACATAATAAGAATGAACCGAGACTGTGCCTGTTAAATACACACGTGGGTGCAATGTCTCTGGACTGCCTTACCCAGGACCTTCACCCCAGCCTCTTGGGAGCTTTGCCAATGCTGGAGTACAGGACTGTTTGTACTTTTGAAGAATCCCACCTTCAACAGAAGCTAAAAGCAGAGCTGGAAATCTCCAAATTTCTCTGATCACCACACTTGATAGAAATTAAAGGTACATTACATTTTTTTTTTTTTTTTGAGGGTAGTGTCACTGGCCCTCATATGTGGGACCCGAACTGAGGCCGCTGGCTCCCAAGCCAGCGCGTAACCACTGCGCCACTCAGCAGGTCCTGGTACATTCCCTTTTTGACAAGTTTTATTTGTTATTTTGCTACAATCTGTCTCAAATAAATTAAATGGAATAAAATTTAATATAGCCCCCAAGGCCAGTCTTCTTTGTTTTTGTCAGGCCTTACAATAGCTGCATAGTAAATAGCTGCACAATAAATTGATTTAAAAATATTTTTTAAATAAATTAATTAATAAATGATGGAATTTCTACAGTCTATTTTTTTTTAAAGATTTTATTGGGGAATCAGTGGAGGGGAGCAGCGATGGGGAATCGGGGAAGGGTGACAGACAGCTTGCTGTCCTTTTGTTCTTTAGTCTAGCTGTGGTGGACATCGCTTCACCGGCCCATGTTGGTATTATCCTTGTTCTCTTCCATGAGGCAGTCACTCACCAGCCATTGGACGGCTGCTCATCACGGCTCACTGCGGCTCACGAAAGCTCATGACCACTGCAGACCATCCCCACTACAGTCTACGTTGTCGCAGGCAACTCACGGGCAGCCCAGCTCCAAGTGGAGCTGTTGTTCACCATCTTAGCTATATAGGGCACAGCATCACTGGCCCTCATGTGGGATCCAAACTGGGGCCCTGCTGCTCAGAGCTGGCATCCCAAGCCAGGTCCTAACCAAGGTGCCACTTGACCATACCAAAATTTCCAAATTCTGTGCTCAATCCTTATTTGCTAGATTTGAGATATCATCTTTAAGTTAATTGCTTTCACTATTTTCAACATTTGCAAGCATGAAGTTAAATTTTATAACCAGATAAATCAATATCAAAGCATATTAATTTCAGGTAGGATGTTCTCTGGTGTTTCCTCTCACGTGTCTACAGTAGATTCCCAGGTGCACACTTTCTTCCCAATCTGGGCCTTTAGCTTGAGAGGGCCCTGTCTAAGTTGCTGCCTTATCTGTAATATCCAGAATCTCAGAAGCTGTGTGATTCCCTAAGCAAGGGGTGCAGGCATCCATAATTAGTGAGGGAACACATAAACAGTGTTCTCACGAGGGAGTTCCTACCTCCTGCCCTCCTCGCCTATCCCAGCTTGACACTTCTTTCTCTCCCTGAGTCCCATGCCTGTTCTTCCCTCCATTCAGCCAGTTGAGGCTAATGTTGATCCATTTCCCACAGGTCCCATGGCTGGGCCATCATAAGTCAACCATCATTCTGATCACACAGCCATACTCTTTGCACCCTGGCCAAGCGGAGACAGCAGAATACAAAACATTCTCCCCAAAGAGGTCTTTATAGAAAGACTTTTCTGTCCCTACCCCCTACCCCAGAATAATCTTCCACTTTTTTGGCTGCATTTTGATTCTCTATGTCACACTGGCCTGCTCCCCCAATCCCTCAATACACCACTTCCCAAATTGTACAGGAAGTGAGAATCTAATCTAAGGCAACTGCAGATGAGTTCTATTTCCCACAAGGGCTGTGCTTCTTACATGTTGGATAAAGGTTAAACTGGAATTTATCCTGTTAAAAATTCTTCATCTTCATTTTGTTTTGCTCTTCTATTGACAGACGTTTCACACAATTAAGCTTTAGAAGTTCTCTACCCAGAATGATTTCCCTAACCACACTTGTCCAAGTCACCTATTCAATCATTAATTCACTCATGCTTGCAGACACATATGCATGTATGTTAATAAAAAAAAAAAAAAAGGAAAGAAATATTCAATGAGCATTTGTCCGGGACTGTTCCAGGCACTGGTACTCAAGACATAATCATTATTGTCAAAGAACTCACAGTGCAAGGGAAGAGAAATATGCCCTCAGAAGTTTAAAGTGCTATGTGATAAACACTTTATTGTGGACATATTTGGGGCTATGTTAACAAAGGAAGACCTAAGTTGAATTAGTTTAGTAGAAATGGGACATTACTGGACCACATAACTGAGGCTGCACAAGAAGCTAGCTTCAGACAGAGTAGGATCCCGAGATAAAATGACATCATCAGGACACTCCCCTCTCTGTGGTTCATTGCATCTGCTTGGCTTTCAGCTGCTCGTGTGGCCACATGGAGTGGAAGGAGAAGAAGCTCAGACACAGGGTTCAGCAAAAACCCTCCCAAGACAGACATATGTACAAGCTCATGTAGCAAAATCAGCTACACATGCAAAGACATACACACATTCACACTCCCAGTCCACAAATAAAACTGCTTTTTATAGGGACTTTCTAAATGATACTGCCCTACATTCTCAACTGTAATGGAAAGAATTCATAACACAAATTTTTGTGCGATGCAGAGGGACCTAGGTTGATGAGTGTATCACAGTGATGAAAATGGGAGTCGCTGGGAACCGTTAAGCACCTGATCAATGAGAGTCAACCTGGGATCAAGGTTGGCCTCAGAGAAAACCCTCAATGAGGTCTCTACTCCCTTTGGTACAAAACAGACCATGGGGAATGGAGGGGTAATAAGGCAGAGAAATTTCACCAGGTACCAGGGTTTTCTTAGGTTTAAATTAATCAGAGAAAAAAGCATCTTATGTTGCAAATGAGAAACTGAGGCTAAACAGTTTACACAATTAATAATTGTCAAATTGAAAATATTCTACTTATTATGAAACACCACAATAGTTGGAAAATTTGTGTGCATATACCAAAGGTTTCATGCAATTGTTTCCACGTAGAAGTATAACCAGAGATTTATATTTTCATTTATATTCCATATATTCTTCTCTAGGCAGCCTGAGAGGCTTTTCTGAAGCACAGAGCTGATGAAGTTATTTACTTGATTAAATTCCTTATGTGGACCTAATTGCTCTTAGGAGAATCGTATTCCCTATTATGGCTATAAGCCATGCATGATCTAGCAAGGATAGAATATACAGTTTCAGGACAACCAAAAGTTGAGAAGTCCACAAGAAATGCCCCATGAGAAGTTGGGGCCTCCATAAAAAGATTAAACCTTTAGTGTATTTCTCAATAGTGACAAATAAAACCACCAAGAAATTGCTTGATCAAGCTTGGTTCTGGGTAAAGAAAAATTCTCTCTCTTGAGAATTTGTAGCCACAAGTCAGTATCACACTATGCTCCAAATTCACAAAACCTGTGGTCTCCCTAAACTTCAAATGATAGAAGAGGTTTTTGGGGGACATCCTGATTAATGAAAGCCATGATGGTGAGTTCCCCCAGCCATTCAGCAAAAGGGAACTCAGGTTTTATCTGTAAGAACTCAACTATAATTTAGGTCTCAAAGAATTTCCACAAAGAAAGTGCCAAGAAAAGTTTTCAGTCCCACAAGAAAAACTCACAACACACAAAGAAACAAGGCAGCATAAGGTGATAAAAAAAACAATAGACTGTAAATTCAGATATACATACTGGACTAATCAGATAATTATAATATGGCCATGCTTAAGTGTTAAAGATACATCAGACAGAACTGACAATGTGAGCCAACATCAAGAGACTAAAATTTGACAAAAAAAACTTAAAAACAAAATTTCAGGTAAAACTTCTAGAAATTAATAATATAAAAATTGAATTTAAAATTTAGTAGATGGATTAAACAAAGGATTAGACACAATTAAAATGAGACTACCTAACTAGAAGATACTTTAGTAGAAATTACCCAGAAAGCTGCCTAGGAGACTTAGATATGGAAAATAAAAAGGGAGAATTTAAAGGTATGGGAAATACAAAAGGAAACTTGAACATATGATGGATCAGACTTGTATAAAGCAATAATAATAAGAATCACAGGGGAGGAGGGTTGTCACTTTGAGGGGTAAAAAGTATAACTATTGCACTGTGTTGTACACCTGAAGCTAATATAAAATAAGAGCTAATATAACATAAGAGCTAACAAGTATATACTACTTAGTATATTCCCTGTTCTAAATGATTATATAATGAACTCATTAATCTTCCCAACAAACCTCTAAAGTAGTTGATAAAGTCATTCCCGCTCTATATATGAAAGACCTAAAACAGAGGAGTTGCCACAGTTGTCTAAGGCCATATAGAAACGCCAAGCAGCCTGGCTCCAGGGTTTGTGTTCTGAACCACTATGTAATATTTGAAGAGACAATAGCAGAAAACTGTCCAGAAATATTAATGACATAATTCTGAAATCCAGGAAACTCCACAAATACCAAACACGATATGAGAAAGAAAGCCACCAGACCAATAATGGTGAGAGTGTGCCACACCACAGGGAAAGGAAAGCTCTTAGAAAGGAAAGAGGCAGTTCATTGCAACTGGATGGCAGCCTGACTAATGGCCAATCTCACAGCAGTAACACTGGCACCAAAGACAGTGACTTCAATGTGCTGGAGGAAAGGACATGTCCTCCTACAAAGCTGTGCCTGAAAAGAGCATCTTCAGAAAATGAGTGCAAAACCATGAAATTCACAGGCCAGGAAAAACTAGAGCACTTTCGCTGCCCACAGACTTTCACAAAAAGACCCCTGAAAAATGTGTGTGTTTTTTTTATTTTTTTAAAGATTTTATTGGGGAATTGGCGGAGGGGAACAGCGTTGGGGAATCGGGGAAGGGGAACAGACAAGTTGCTGTCTTTTTGTTCTTCAGTTTAGTTGCGGAGGATGTTGCTTCACTGTTGGTATCGTCATTGCGCTCTTCCCGGATGAGGCAGATCGGTCGCTGGCCTCCGGATGTCGCTCACCGCCGCTATTGGCAGCTCACGCTGGCTGCGGGCCACTCACTGTAGCCTATGGCAGCCCACACCATCGCCGGGGCTCGTGCAGCCCAGCTCCAGGTGGAGCTGTTGTTAGTTGTAGAGGGCAGTGTCACTGGCCCTCATGTGGGATCCGAACCGGGGCCGCTGGCATCCCAAAACCAGCGCTTAACCAATGTGCCACTCAGCCGGCCCTGAAAAATGTGTTTTGAGGAAGAGAAGCTGTGACATGTGAAATGGGGAGGTGAGCAGAAACATTGTTGCTTATGGGAATAACCTGAACAAACACTGATTGTTTAAAACAATAATAAGTATTTAATTTCTTGGTGGGAAAGAGAATCAAAATGAAGTCCTGGAGCACAGTAGATTGGGAGGAAGGAAACAGGTTGAATCTCTCTAAGGCCTTGGTGTGGTTCATCAGGAGGGCAGATTCCTGGGACAGTTGTGAGGTTTGTTCACTGCACCAAACAATGTCCAAGGCAGAGGAGGGGAGAGGGGCTGAAACACAATGTGCTGGTTAACGCTGTGTCCAGGTGCAGGACTGTGGCTACTGGTTAGGAAGGGGCACGTTAGGTCTTCATATAAAAACAGATCAGGGTTCCCTCAGCTCAGAAAGGGCACCTTTTCCTAATCGACATAATGATGTTAGAAGTGGGCTCCTTCACAGGTTAGAAATACTGATTACCTTTAGACTTTACATAAGTTGTTAAGTAGCTACAGTCATTCCTGGGAAACAGAGATAAATCTTCCAGACAAGTCAAGGAGAAGCAAACATCCTCTGTAAAGCCTGTGATGTCCTGGGTAGAACAGAACTTCCAATTCTGCTCCCATTTTCCGATGTAAATCAATCTATTTAAAATGGGAAGATTTAAAATAATAACAATTATAATAATAATTTTTTAATAAAATGAGAAGATTGAGATATCCGTTCCTTGTAAGAGGCAGTTTTAATGCCTGCTGATTAAACCCTCAGTGTCGGGGCAGTGTCTCCTCCCAGGGCAGGTCTGTGTGAAGAGCCTCAAGGGACAACCAAGCACATGGCAGTGCCACTTTACTTGTGCCCTCTTCAAACCAGGGTATTAGGCCTTTGGATATTTGGAAACCTGAAGGTGAACATATTTCAGTGGAGTTTCTATTACCTGTCTCACCTAAGTATGTTTCAGTTTTTCTATTTTTTTTTTGTCATATTTAAGAAACATGGGCTATCGAGGAACCGAATTGGTCATTTTCTTATTCGTTTTAGGTTTGCAGGAGATACACACACACACACACACACACACACACACACAAAAGTTCTCACAATTAAGTTCCGGAACTCATCCTAGAAAAAGTGCTACATACCTCATTGCTGAATATCACCACAGTCACCTTTGAAGTACTCCTCTTGGGAAGCTATGCACCGACGCCAGCTCCTAGTCCAGCCTTCCAAGCAATCTTGGAACTCTTTTTCTGGAATGGCCATCAGAGCTGTCATTGTATACCTCTTGATGTCATGAGTTTCATCAAAAGGTCTTCCTTTCAATATTTCCTTTATCTTTGGGTCAAGAAAGTAGTCACTGGGGGCCAGATAAGCTGTGTAAGGAGGGTGTTCCAATGCAGTTATTTGTTTACTGGCTAAAACTCCCTCACAAACAGTGCTGTGTGAGCTGGTGCATTGTCGTGATGCAAGAGACATGCATTGTTGCCCAAATGTTCAGGTGTCTACCTTTTTCACACAGCCTTTTCAGCACTTCCAAATGGTAAACTTGGTTAAGGGATTCCTCAATTGATATAAATTCATAGTGAATAATCCACCTGATATCAGAAAAGTTTGGCAACTTCATTGCAACAAGTTCACAAACTTACTTGTCAGATCTTAGTGTGTGTGTGTGTGTGTGTGTGTGTGTGTGTATTATGCATTTTATCAGTATTTTGTCAAAACTATGCACTATAAATATTTTCCAGTTTGTTGTTTCACTTCCTGATGATGGCCTTTTCCATGAAGAAATATTATTTCATTTCTAATAGTTTTTTTTTTTTTTTTGAGGGCAGTGTTACTGGCCCTCATATATGGGAACCGAACCGGGGCTGCTGGCTTCCCAAGCCAGTGCTTAACCACCGTGCCACTCGGCCGGCCCTCTAATAGTTTTTTAATAAATATTTTCATTTATGGTTTCCATGTCATGGTTAGGAAGGCCTGTAATCTAAGATTACAAAACAATATTCCCACATTTTCTTTCTTTATTTTCTCATTTTTTTAAACTTTATTAGGGAACAGCCATGGTTATTGGTACACATTGCTTTCATGCTATAATGGCATAGTTAACTTTTTTGTTTTTTAATTTGAAGATTTTATTGAGGAATTGGGGGAGGGGAATAGCCTTGGGGATGAAGGAAGGGGAACAGACAAGTTGCTGTCTTTTTGTTCTTCAGTCTAGTTGTGGAGGACATTGCTTCACTGGATCATGTTGGTATTATCATTGCGCTCTTCCCAGATGAGGCAGATCGGTCGCCGGCCTCTGGGCAGCCACTCATGGCGGCTCTTGGCAGCTCATGTCAGCTATCTGCTGCTCACGCTGGCTGCCGGCCACTCACTGCAGCTTATGGCAGCTCATAGAGCAGAGTCTGCAGCCTACATCATTGACAGCCACTCACGGCAGCCCAGCTCCAGGTCGAGCTGTTGTTCACCATCTTAGCTGTAGAGGGTACAGCATCACTGGTCCTCTTGTGGGATCCAAACCGGGGTCCTGCTGCTCAGAGCTGGTGTCCCAAGCCACCTTCTAACCAACGCACCACCCAGCCGGCCCCAGAGTTGACTCTTTTAAGGAGGGCACAGCTCAAAGTGACCCATGCAGGGATTGAACCAGCAACCTTGGTGTTATCAGCATGACACTCTAATCAACTGAGCCAACCAGTCACCCTCTCACATTTTTCTTTAATTCTATATGATTTCCTTATTCTTAGTTAAAAATACAGTCCATTTGAAAAATCACAAGCTATAAGATGTGAGGTATGAGTCCTGCTATATTTTATTCTAGGTAGTTTCCAGTTGCCCAGTAACATTTATTCAATAGTCCATCCCTACACCCTCCCATTTGAAATAACCCCTTCATCATAGACTGAATCCTTGTGAATCATGTTTCATTCCTGCGACTTTATACCCTGCTCCACTGATCGCCCTGCCTGTTTTATGTTAGCACCTCACTGATTTTTCCCTCACACTTTGGAATAGCCTCTCATGAGGTCAGGTAAGTCCTCGTGGCTTTCTATAATTTCCAGTATAAATTGAGGATACATTTTATTCTGTTTTCTAACATATATATAAAGGCTATTGTTATCTATAGAAGAATTTTGTACCCAGTTGTCTTTCGCTGAGTTGACGGTCAATTGATTCTCTGGGTTTTCCAGCTGGACGATAACACACCACCTGCCAATCTCTCCTAATCCCACTGTTTCAATCTTCCAGCCCCACATCCACTGGAACCTCACCTGTCACAATCGGCAATGACTCCATAGTGCAGAGGTCGGCGAACTGTGACTTGCAAGTCACATGTGGCTCTTTGGGTACGTTCCATTTCAAAAGTTTGCCGACCACTGGAAGAGCCAATCCTGTTCCTCACAACAATTAAAAAATTATTCGAGAGCCATAAATGTATTTTTACATAAACTCCATTATGTGACTAATATCCTTTAAAAAAATCTATAAATGAAATTATGATAGTTTTATTTTCATTTTCAATTTTACTTCAGAGGCTTGCGAGCCACAGTTTGCTGACCCCTGGCAGATCTTCCATCTCAAAGTTTGCCAACTCTTGCTCTAGCACATCCCAAGGTCAATTCTCAAGCTGTGTCTCACTCAGTGACTGAAGGAGGATTGAGACGATTGCTCACTCCCATCTGCCAGAATCAGTCCCTCAGTTCAGTCTCAGGACACTGTGCTCTCCTCATCACCCCTCTCTCCGGAGCTCCTTCCAACTTCTGTGTTGGCTGGGGCCTCCCTTCTTTCAAGGTCTGAAGGGTGGAGGCCCAAATGCTGAGACTCGAACCTTTCTCAATCAATACTTGCTCCCAAGCTGAGCTCACCCGGCTCCTCTGGAATGCCCCAGCACAGTCCTGTGCGTGATTCATCACTGCATCTTCACTGCCTGGAACAGTGCCTGGCACAGCATAGGCACACAGGAGTGCTGGGTCAATGCAGAAGTGAGTAAATGAGTCTTACTGACAATTTTATATGCTTTATAGTTAAGTTTTTGTAGGAAACGACAAGTAACTGACTTGGCTGCAGCATGGGCACATGAAAGGAAGCATAGGAGATAAGACTGCAAATACTGGTTGTCCCTAGATCATCTACAATAATCTATCAAACGAGTATCATGAGTTGAAAGAAGAAAGGTGACAGAGAATATGTGTAGGGTGCTAATATTCTTATCCCTTATACTCAATAAACTCTGTTGTTGATATTGATAAATCAAAACTAAAAATATAGTTTGATTATGCAAAGCTATAATATAAAAGAGCTAATAATGGAAAGTTCAAATATTGGTTGCAATTGGTGAATAAGAAGAAGACAGGCTTTCTATTTCACTTCATACACTTTGGTGTTCTCTTACAAAATGTGTGCGTACCTTACTTCTGTGAGAAAATGTAAAGAGATCAGGCGATTCAGGCCATGGAGGGCCCTGAAGACCAAGCACAGTATTCTCTAGCTGTGGAATCTCACATTGCCTGGGCGGTAGGCTGTTGGGAAAGGATGGGTAGAATTGTGATAAGTGGTTGGATTCTGGGCCAACGAGAAATGTCTCGTGAAGTCTGTCTCACATATCTCTGGATCTCATCTGCCAGTGTCCCCTGTGCAGGAAATCACAGGGGCTGTCCAGCATCTTGATAAGCCTCTCACAGTCACCAGGTTTCACCCCTGCTGCTGCAGGCACCTCCTATGCAGAGGGTAGAATAGCATTCTCTGCTGTTTGTTTCTCCCAGGAGACTTCTTCCTTTTCTACTCCCCACCTCCATTGAGAAGATGGTGCTAAGCTAAGAGTTGGCTCACAACTGTCCTCTCTCAAAGGCAGTGCTGTTTTCTCGCTCTGTCCACATGCTAGGATTTCATCTTGGGGAGGGGAAGGCAGAGAGCCGTGGGCACCCATCAGTGGGAGTCAGCACACGTGAAGCTCCCTCATAATATTTTTGGGTGCTGGGAGCTTAAACTATGGGAAAACCACATTCTTTCTGCATCTCTTATATATACCTAGCTCTCCTTCTCTCCATACATTCCAATCTGCAACTATGGAGAGAAGTATTTCACTGATTTTAATTTAGGGAACAGGATAGCAAGTAGACATTTTTTTTCCAAAGAAACGTGTAGTTAATAACCTCACTTTTCACAGATTAGCTTGTTGTTCAATGGGTTTGTTTGTTTCTTTGTTGTATCCTGTATCTGGCTTCTCCCAGCAGGAAGCACAAGGCCAACCTAAAGCTGTAATTGAGGAGAATTTAACAGAGGGAGTGCATATAATGGTGTAGGCAGGGCTAAGAGAAGTCTATAAAGAATGCAGAGGTAGGCAAATAAACCATCATCCCTCCTAGCTTAGTCCATGAAATAAAGGTGTTTTTGCTAAAAAAAGAAAAAAAAGAATGCAGAGTCCCCAAAAACAAGTCATTATAAGAAGGTGTTATCATTGTGTGTCCTGATGGGGAAAAGGAAGGAGAGGTTACCAGAACTCAGGAAGGGTGGTGGGACTGAGTATCCTCTGCCCAAGAAATGATAGAGGGACCCACAGAGAAGGTAGAAGATAGAATCATGGTAAAGACAGAGGCCCACACCAAACATGAAGACCTGCCATAGTTGGGATTTCAAAGTGGGGCCCATGTGCAGTTTGCTTACCAGGTGCACATTGAAAAAATATCACTTTAATGCACTCTGAGTCTGTACATGAAGGAAATCCATTTTAACCCCAAAAAGCCTGCTAAATGGGTGGGGAAGTGCTGGAATGCTCCAGGATGTAAGATGCCAGAGAACGCTATTATTTATGTTCCCCTCCACCTAGATTAAGTGGTTGGGTGCTAAGTCCAAACACTCCAGCCAACCTGCAAGACTATCCCAGCAGGACCCAGAGCCATGTCCACACTAACTTTATCTCCAGTCAGCTGTGTAACCGGGGCTACGCTAGGGCCACTCCCCCAGAACATCTGTGTCTGTACCAACTCCATTCAAACTCTGCCCTGCAAGAGCACACCTGAAGCCATCTTGTCCCACATCAACTCCAGCTCCAGCCAGCCGGCCTACCAGGTGACCTGCCAGGGTGGTACCTAGGCCACACGCAAGGACTCACCACATCCAATCCAGCTCCAGCTAACTACCCAACAAGGACTTCCCCAGAGCCACATGCCCTGGGACACCTCAGCCCCCAACTGCCCACCTCTTGCTGTCTCACAGCCATAAGTACACACAACTCTACACAAGGCAAGTTCCTACGGACAGCCATTTCGAAGAACACAAGAGGTAGCTGCTTCATAGAAACAAATCTGCCAGTCTCTTCTAATCCCACTCTTTCAATTTTCCAACCTCACCATCCACTGGAACCACATCTGTCACCATTGGCAATGACTTCACACTGAGTATTCCAAGGTCAATTCTTAGACTCTTCTCACTCAGTGACTCAAGGAGGATTGAGACTATCGTTCACTCCCATCTGCCAGAATCGGTCTCTCAGTTCAGCCTCAGGACACTGTGCTCTGCTCATCACCCCTCCTTCAGGATCTCCTTCTCACTACTGTGCTGGCTGGGTCCTCTCCTCTTCCCGGGCTCTGGAGGGTGGAGGCCCTAATGCTGAATCTCCAAACCCTTCCCCATCAACACTACTCCCAGGGTGAGCTCACCCAGCTCCTCTGGAATGCCCAAGAATAGTTCTGTGTGTTATTCATCACTGCCTCTTCCTTGCCTGGAACAGTGCCTGGCACAGCATAGGCACACAGTTGTACTGGGTCAATGCAGAAATGAGTGAATGAGGCTTTCTCATTGTTTTAAATGTTTCATAGTTAAGTTTTCAAAGGAAATGACAACTAACTGAAGTTGGCTGCAGCATGGGCACATGAAATCAAGTCATAGGAGATCAGACAGAAGATACTGGTTGTCCCTAGATTATCTATAATAATCTAGGCCAAAAATATCTTGAGTAGAGAGAAGAAAGGCGACAGATAGTGTGTGCGGTGTGCTATATTTCTTATCCTTTATGAGGGAACTCAATCAACTCTGTTGTTGACATTGATAAATCAAAACCAGAAATATACTTTTATTATGCAAAGCTATAATATAATGGTAAAGAGCTAAAAAAGGAGACTGTAAACATCAGTTGTTATTGGAGAATGAGATGTAGAGAGGCTTTACATTTCACTTTATACACTGTGGTGTGCTATGTAATAAAACGAATGTGCATACCTTACTTCTGTGAGTAAATGTAAAGAGATCAGGTGAGCCAGGCCATGGAGGGCCCTGAATGCCAAGCACAGTATTCTTTTTTTTTTTTTCTTTTGAGGGCAGTGTCACTGGCCCTCATATGTGGAACCGAACCGGGGCCACTGGCTTTCGAAGCCAGCGCTTAACCACCGCGCCACTCGGCCGGCCTCCAGCACAGTATTCTTTAGCTGTGGACTCGCACATTGCTTGGTGGGTGAGCTTCCCGCACAGGACCACAGTGGGCAGAGAAAGCCTCCAATTCAGTCATTCCTCACAGGAAGGGGGGACGACAGGGGACGGTGGGGAGAAGCTGTGATAAGTGGTTGGAGTCCGGGCCAACGAGAAATGTCTCCTGAGGTCCTTGTCTCACCCATCTCCACACTCTCATTTGCTAGTGCCCCCTGTGCAGGAAATCACAAGGGGCTGTCCTGCATCTTGATAAGCCTCTGGTAGTCACCAGGATTCACTCCTGATCCTGCAGGCACCTCCTATCCAGATGGTAGAAAAGCATTCTCTGCTGTTTGTCTCTCCCAGCAGAGCTCTTCCTTTTCTACACCCCACTTTCAATGAGAAGATGGCACTAAGGTAAGATTTGACTCACAACTGTCCTCTCTCAAAGGCAGTGCTGTTTTCTTGCTCTGTCCACATGCTAGGATTTCATCTTGGGGAGGGGCAGGCCGGGAGCCATGGGCACCCATCAGTGGGAGTCAGCACACATGAAGCTCCCTCAGGAAAGCTTTGGGCCGTGGTAGCTTAGACTCTGAAATGTCCAGACAGGGCCAACCAGGTTCTTTCTGCTTCTGTTGTATCTCCCTAGTTCTCACTTTCTCTCCATAAATTCAAATGTGCAACTACAGAAAGCAATGTTTTGTTAATTTTAATTTAGGGAACAAGATGACAAGCAGACATTGCTTTCCAAGGCGAATTTGTTATTAATAACCTCACTTTCACAGATTAGCTTGGAGTTCAATAGGTTTCCTTCTTTGTTTATTTGTTTGGTTCTTGTATCCTTGTATCTGGCTTGTTCCAGCAAAAAACACATGGTACAATCTAATGGGGTAACTGAGGAGGGTTTGATAAAGGGACTGTGTACAAAGTGTAGGCAGGTCTAAGGGGAATCTATGAAGGATACAGAGGCCCACAAAGACAAATCATAATATGGAGGTGTTACTATTGTGTGTCCCCACGGGGAAAGGGAAGGAGAGGTTACCAGAACTAAGGGAGGGTGGTGGGTGTAGCTGTAGTTGTCTCTGTGACTTTAAGAAAGGCCACCAGACAGAGGCTAAGTCCTTAAGGAGAGTAACAAAGCCACTGCTAACACACAGCCTGGCAGCAGAGAGCAGGGAGTTGAAAACCCTAAATCACCCACCTTCCAATTCCAGTCCCCTACCAGTGTCTCCTTTTCACTGACAGCAACCAGGAGCCACAGGGAATGGGAGCCCACCCATGAGACACAGAGACGTCTTCTCCCCAGGCTCAGAAGGGAGCAGAGAAAATGGAAATGAGGTTTGATGTCCTAGGAGAAAATCCGTCTTCTTATATCCTCCTCACAGTTACTTTTCCTATGAGAGTTCTCTGAATATTATTGGATCAATTTCTCATTGTATCTCATTGTATCTCCTTAGTTTGTTACTCGTGTTACTTTTTGGGAATAATATCTCACTATCATCTTAAATGCCTGTGAAAGGAATGTACATTTTTCTTTAAATGTGGGTATATACAGGTATTTATAAATATTTTATATTATGATTTTGGATGTTAAAGAAGGAATCCCTGGGCTGGCCGAGTGACGCAGTGGTTAAGCGCTGGCTTGGGGAGCCAGCAGCCCAGTTCCGGTCCCACATATGAGGGCCAGTGACACTGTCCTCAAAAAAAAAAAAAAAAGGAGGAATCCCTTACAAGAGCTCCTTTAACTGTGTCCGCACACAGAGCTGGGCACCGGAACACACCGATGGACAGCACACACCTCTGGGTCCTTGTTGCTCTCAGTGAAAAGGAGACACTGGTAGGGGACAGGAGAGCTGAACAGGGTGATTTAGGGTTTTCAACTCCCTGCTCTCTGCTACCACATAGAGCTGGAACACTGGGCCGTTTCCAACCCTAGAATTATGGCTATACTCACACCTCTAAAAGCAAGCGGTCACTTGCTCTTCATGACCCTAAGTCATGAGCTCCTTTCTGGTGGATAGACACTCTCAGTCCCTAGAGAGCCTGGTGCTCATGCCTTAGGCTTCCAACTTCCTGACCTCAAAGAAAGTCTCAGTCCCAGGGCAGAAGGAATGGTGAGCCCAGTCCTCTTCTCATCCCACATAACGTGTCCAGACTTCTCTTCTCTTGCCTCCAGGAGACATGTCATACCCAGGGACTATGAGGAGAGGTGTTTGGACCATAGAATATTCCCATGTGGGTACATGGTCCATGTTGCAGTAGAGAGAGTCCAGGCTTTAGGGTCAGAGAGAACTGGGTTTGAATCCAGGTTCCAGAACTCTAAGGGCATGTGGCCTTCAGGAAGTATCTTAATCTCTGCAAGCCTCCATGTCCCTCCTCTGTGACACAGGGACAGTAATTCTTCTTGTAGCAGGGTGGCCGTGAGAGTCCGAGATCAGAGTGCCGGTGCTCACCATTTTTTCTGTTGTAGTGGCACCAGCGGAGGGTTTCCCAGCATGAATGCAACTGTCACAGCCTGGGTGACTGCATTTCCACCAATGAATGGAAGTTACCAGGACCCTCCTGAAAATGTCATGATGGAGACACTGATCTCAGTTTCGCTGATAGTCATCATTGCCCCGGTAGGGGTGGCAGGAAACGCGGTTGTGCTGTGGCTCCTGGGCTTCCGCATGCGGAGGAACACCTTCTCTGTCTACATCCTCAACCTGGCAGGAGCCGACTTCCTCTTCCTCTGCTGCCAGATTATACATTCCGTGCAGATATTCATCAACAACTTCCATTACTTCCTCATTGACATCCCCAGCTTTTTCATCACTATGTTCATCTTTGCCTACATCGCAGGCCTGAGTTTTCTCAGCGCCATTAGCACGGAGCGCTGCCTGTCCGTCCTGTGGCCCATCTGGTACCGCTGCCACCAACCCAGACACATATCTGCTGTCATGTGTGCCCTGATCTGGGCCCTGTCCCTGCTGCTGAGCATCCTGATTTGCAGCACCTGTGTCTTTTTGTTTGGGGAGATACCTCAGAGAATCTGTCCAGTATTTGCATACATCACTGCTGGGTGGCTGATTTTCTTATTTGTGCTTCTCTCAGGGTCCAGCCTGGCTCTGGTCACCAGACTGCTGTGTGGCTCCCAGCGGGTGCCTCTGACCAGGCCATATGTGACTGTCCTGCTCACAGTGCTGATCTTCCTCCTCTGTGCTCTGCCCTTGGGAATACATACATTCCTCATGTGGATGGACATTACTTCATACAAGTTCACCTTTCCTATTTACCTGGTTTCACATGTCGTGTCCTGTGTCAACAGCTGTGCCAATCCCATCATTTACTTCCTCGTTGGCTCCTTCAGGCAGCGATGGAGAAAGCGAAGGCAGAGCCTGAAGCTGGTTCTCCAGAGGGCTCTGGAGAACTTCCCTGAGGGGGATGAACATGGAGGAAGTCTTCCTCAGGAAGCCCTGGAGATGTCGGGAAGCAGTCTGGCGTCCTGATGCAGAGTCTTGCTTTGTTCAGACACATGGGGCTTAGAGAACCAGCTTTGTCCCTATCTGTTGGAAGGTTTTTTAAGTTTCTCAGCCTCCAGGCCTCTGAATTAAAACAATTAACATAATAATCATGCTGATAAGAATGAACAGAGACTGTGCCTGTTAAATACACGCGTGGGTGCAATGTCTCTGGACTGCCTTACCCAAGACCTTCACCCTAGCCTCTTGGGAGTTTTGCCAATGCTGGGGTACAGGACTGTTTCTACTTTTGAAGAATCCCACCTTCAGCAGAAGCTAAAAGCAGAGCTGGAAATCTCCAAATTTCTCTGATTACCACACTTGATAGAAATTAAAGGTACATTACTTTTTGTTTTGTTTTTTGAGGGCAGTGTGACTGGCCCTCATATGTGGGACCCGAACCGAGTCTGCTGGCTCCCAAGCCAGCGCTTAACCACCGCGCCACTCAGCGGGCCCTGGTACATTACATTTTTGACAAGTTTTATTTGTTATTTTGCTACAATCTGTCTCAAAAAAATTAAATGGAATAAAATTTAATATAGCCCCCACGCCAGTCTTTTTTGGTTTTGTCAGGCCTTACAATAGCTGCATAATAAATAGCTGCACAATAAATTGATTTAAAAATATTTTTTAAATCAATAACTTAACAAATGATGGAATTTCCATATTCTATTTTTTTTTTTTTTTTTAAGATTTTATTGGGGAATCAGTGGAGGGGAACAGCGATAGGGAATTGGGGAAGGGTGACAGACAAGTTGCTGTCCTTTTGTTCTTTAGTCTAGCTGTGGTGGACATCGCTTAACCGGCCCATGTTGGTATTATCATTGTTCTCTTCCATGAGGCAGTCACTCACCGGCCATTGGATGGCTGCTCATCGTGGCTCACTGTGGCTCACCAAAGCTCATGACCGCTGCAGGCCATCCTCACTGCAGTCTACATCGTCACTGGTGACTAATGGCAGCCCAGCTCCAAGTGGATCTGTTGTTCACCATCTTAGCTATATAGGGCACAGCATCACTGGCCCTCATGAGGGATCCAAACTGGGGCCCTGCTGCTCAGAGCTGGCGTCCCAAGCCAGGTTCTAACCAACGTGACACTTGGCCAGCCAGAAATTTCCAAATTCTGTGCTCAATCCCTATTTGCTAGATTTGAGACATCATCTTTAAGTTAATTGCTTTCACTATTTTCAACATTTGCAAGCATGAAGTTAAATTTTATTACCAGATAAATCAATATCAAAACATATTAATTTCAGGTAGGATGTTCTCCGGTGTTTCCTCTCACGTGTCTACAGTAGAATCCCAGGTACACACTTTCTTCCCAATCTGGGCCTTTAGCTTGAAAGGGCCCTGTATAAGTTGCTGCCTTATCTGTATTATCCAGAATCTCAGAAGCTGTGTGATTCCCTAAGCAAGGGGTGCAGGCATCCATAATTAGTGAGGGAACACATAAACAGTGTTCTCACGAGGGAGTTCCTACCTCCTGCCCTCCTCGCCTATCCCAGCTTGACACTTCTTTCTCTCCCTGAGTCCCATGCCTGTTCTTCCCTCCATTCAGCCAGTTGAGGCTAATGTTGATCCATTTCCCACAGGTCCCATGGCTGGGCCATCATAAGTCAACCATCATTCTGATCACACAGCCATACTCTTTGCACCCTGGCCAATCAGAGACAACAGACTGCGAAACCCTCTCTGCAAAGAGGTCTTTATAGAAAGGAACCCAGTGACTTTTCTGTCTCTACCCCCTACCCCAGCATAATCTTCCACTTTCTTTGGCTCCATTTTGATTCTCTATGTCACACTGGCCTGCTCCCCCAATCCCTCAATACACCACTTCCCAAATTGTACAGGAAGTGAGAATCTAATCTAAGACAACTGCAGATGAGTTCTATTTCCCACAAGGGCTGTGCTTCTTACATGTTGGATAAAGTTTAAACTGGAATTTATCATGTTAAATATCTTCATCTTCATTTTGTGTTGCTCTTCTATTGACAGACATTTCTCACAGTTAAGCTTTAGAAGTTCTCTACCCAGAATGATTTCCCTAACCACACTTGTCCAAGTCACCTATTCAATCATTAATTCACTCATGCTTGCAGACACATATGCATGTACGTTAATAAACTAAAAAAAAAAAGGAAAGAAATATTCAATGAGCATTAGTCTGGCACAGTTTCAGGCACTGGGACTCAAGACATAATCATTATTGTCAAAGAACTCACAGTGCAAAGGAGGAGAAATATGTCCTCAGTTTAAAGTGCTATGTGATAAACACTTTCTTGTGGACATATCTGTGGCTGTGTGAACAAAGGAAGACATAAGTTAAATTAGTTTAGTAGAAATGGGACATTATTGGACCACATAGCTGAGGCTGCACAAGAAGCTAGCTTCAGACAGAGTGGGATCCAGAGATAAAATGACATCATCAGGACACTCCCCTCTCTGTGGTTCATTGCATCTGCTTGACTTCCAGCTGCTGGTGTGGCCACATGGAGTGGAAGAAGCCCAGACACAGGGTTCAGCAAAAACCCTCCCAAAACAGACATATGTACAAGCTCATGTAGCAAAATCAGCTGCACATGCAAAGACATACACACATTCACACTCCCAGTCCACAAATAAAACTGCTTTTTATAGGGACTTTCTAAATGATACTGCCCTACATTCTCAACTGTAATGGAAAGAATTCATAACACAAATTTTTGTGTGATGCAGAGGGACCTAGATTGATGAGTGTATCACAGTGAAGAAAATGGGAGTCGCTGGGAACCATTAAGCACCTGATCAATGAGAATCATTTTGGAATCAAGGTTGGCCTCAGAGAAAGCCCTCATTGAGGTCTCCACTCTCTTTAGTACAAAACAGACCATAGAGAGTGGAGGGGTAATAAGGCACAGATGACTCACCAGGCACCATGGATTTCTTAGTTTAAAACTCATCAGAGAAAAAAACATCTCATGTTGCAAATGAGAAACTGAGGCTAAACAGTTTACACAATTAATAATTGTCAAATTGAAAATATTCTACTTATTATGAAACACTGTAATAGTTCGAAAATTTGTGTGCATATACCAAAGGATTCATGTAATTGTTTCCATGTAGAAGTATAACCAGAGATTTATATTTTCATCTGTATTCCATATATTCTCCTCTAGGTACACTTCGAGACTTTTCTGAAGCACAGAGCTGATGAAGTTACTTACTTGATTAAATTCCTTATGTGTATCTCCTCTCCTCTCAGAAGGAGACTCATATTCCTATTATGGCTATAAGCCATGCATGATCTAGCAAGCATACAATATACAGTTTCAGGACACTAAAAGGTAAGAAGTCCACAAGAAGTGCCCCTTGAGAAGTTGGGACCTCAAAAGATTAAACCTTTAGTGTATTTCTCGATAGTGATAAATAAAACCACCAAGAAATTGTTTGATCAAGCTTGGCTCTGGGTGAACAAAAATTGTTTCTCTTGAGAATTTGTAGCCACAAGTCACACTATGTATCACACTATGGTCCAAATAGACAAAACCTGTGGTCTCCCTAAAACTTCAAATGATAAAAGAGATTTCTAGGGACACCCTGATATATAAAAGTCACAATGATAAGCTCCCCCAGTCATTCAGCAAAAGGGAACACAGGTCTTGTCCTTAGGAACTCACCTGTAATTTTGGTGACAAAGAATTTCCACAAAAAGTGCCAAGAATAGTTTTCAGCCCCACAATAAAAATTCACAACACAGAAACAAACAAGGCAGCATAAGATGATAAAAGAACAATAGACTGAAAATTCAGATATACGTATTGGACTGATCAGATAGAGAATCATAATATTGCCATGCTTAATGGTGTTAAAACACGTAAGAGGGAAGTGACAACATGAGCCAACATCAAGAGACTAAAATATGGCCAACAAAATGTAAAAACAAAATCTCAGGTCAAACTTCTGGAAATTAATAATATAAAAATTGAATTTAAATTTTAGTGGATGGATTAAACAGAAGATTAGACACAGTTAAAATGAGACTACCAACCTAGAAGATATCTATGTACAAATTACTCAGGAAGCTGCCTAGGAGACTTAGAAATGGAAATAAAAAGGAAAATTTAAAGGTATGGAAAATAGAAAAGGAAACTCGAACGTACGATGCATTAAACTTGTAGAAAGAATAATAACAAGCATCACATAGAAGCTATGACATGTGAAACAAGGAGGTGAGCAAAAACATTGCTGTTTATGGGAATACACTTGAACAAACATTACTATTTGAAACAATATCTGTTTGTTGGTGGGAAAGAGAATCAAAATGAAGTCCTGGATTAAGTAATTTGGGAGGAAGAAGAGGTTGAATCTCTCTAACGCTTTGGTGTGGTTCATCAGGAGGGCAGACTCATCAGACAGCTGTGAGGTTTGTCCACTGCACCAAACAATGTCCAAGGCAGAGGAGGGGAGAGGGGCTGAAACACAATGTGCTGGTTAACTCTGTGTCCAGGTGCAGGGCTGTGGCTACTGGGAAGGAAGGGGCACATTAGGTCTTCACATAAAAACAGATCAGGGTTCCCTCAGCTCAGAAAGGGCACCTTTTCCTAATCGACATAATGATGTTAGAAGTAGGCTCCTTCACAGGTTAGAAATACTGATTACCTTTAGACTTTACATAAGTTGTTAAGTAGCTACAGTCATTCCTGGGAAACAGAGATAAAACTCCCAGACAAGTCAAGGAGAAGCAAACATCCTCTGTAAAGCCTGTAATGTTCTGGACAGAACAGAACTTCCAATTCTCCTCCCATTTTCCAATGAAATCTAGATTCATTTAAAAAGAGAAGATTTAAAATAATAATAACAACAATAATAATAATAATTTTTTAATAAAATGAGAAGATTGAGATACCCGTTCCTTATAAGAGGTAGATTTTCATGCCTGCTGACTAAACCCTCAAGATTGGACAGTGTCTCCTCCCAGGGCAGGTCTGTGTGAAGAGCCTCATGGGACCAGCTGCCCTTTTTCCGAGACAGCCAAGCACATGGCAGTGCCACTCTCCTCATTTCCTCCCCAACACCGGGTGTTAGGACTTTGGCATTTGGAAATCTGAAGGTGAACATATTTCAGTGGAGTTTCTATTACCTTTCTCACCTGAATAACTTTCAGTTTTTTTATTTTTTGTCATGTTTAAGGAATATGGGTTATCTAGGAACCAAGTTGGTCATTTTCTTATTCGTTTTTAGGGTTCTTCCTGAGTAATGAGTAGGAGATACACACACACACACACACACACACACACAGAGTCTCATGATTAAGTTCCGAAACTTCTTCTAGAAAGAGTGCTACATACCTCATTTCTGAATATCATTATGGTCACCTTTGAAGTACTCCCCTTAGGAAGCTATGTACCTATGCCAGCACCTAGTCTACCCTTCAAAGCAATTTTGGAACTCTTTTTTTGGAATGGCCATCAGAGCTGTCATTGTATTACTCTTGACGTACTGAGTGTCATCAAATAGTCTTTTTTCAATATTTCTTTTATCTTTGGATCAAGAAAGAAGTTATTGGGGGCCTGGTCAGGTGTAAGGAGGGTGTTTCAATACAGTTATTTATGTACTGGCTAAAAACTCCCTCACTGAGACTGCCATGTGAGCTGGTGCATTGTTGTGATGCAAGAGCCATGAATCTGCAAAAAGTTCAGGTCGTCTACCTTTTTCACACAGCCTTTTCGGCACTTCCAAAAGTAAACTTCATTAATGGATTGCCCAGTTGATATAAATTCATAATGAATAATCCATCTGATATCAAAAAAGATTACCAACTTCATTGCAATAAGTTCACAAACTTGTCAGAACTTCGTGTGTGTGTTATGCATTTTATTAGTATTTTGTCAAAACTATGCATTATAAATATTTTTCCAGTTTGTTGTTTCACTTCGTGATGATAGCCTTTTCCATGAAGAAATATTACTTTCATTTCTAATAGTTCTTTTTTTAAGGATTTTATTGGGGAATTGGGGGAGGGGGACAGCATTAGGGAATCAGGGAAGGAGAAGAGACAAGTTGCTGTCCTTTTTGTTCTTCCGTCTAGTTGTATAGGACGTCACTTCATTGGCCCATGTTGTTATTATCATTCCGCTCTTCCTGGCTGAGGCAGGTTGATCGCCGGACTCTGGACCTCCGCTCACGGTGGTTCTTGGCAGCTCACATCGGCTGCCAGCTTCTCACGCTGGCTGCTGGCCACTCACTGTAGCTTATGGCAGCCCACTGAAGCAGGCGCAACAGCCTACTCCGATGCCGGTGACTCACAGCAGCCCAGGTCCAGGTCGAGTTGTTGTTTACCATCTTAGCTGTAGAGGGCACAGTGTCACTGTCCCTCTTGTAGGATCCAAACCGGGATCCTGCTGCTCAGAGCTGGCGTCCCAAGCCTTCTCTTAACCAACAAACCCCTTGGCCAGCTCCAGAGTTGACTCTTTTAAGGAGGGCGTGGCTCACAGTGGCCCATGTGGGGATTGAACCAGCAACCTTGGTGATATCAGTCATCCTCTCACATTTTCCTTTAATTTTATATGATTTCCTTATTCTTATTTAAAAATACAATCCATTTGAAAAATCACAAGCTATAAGATGTGAGGTATGAGTCCTGCTATATTTTATTCTAGGTAGTTTCCAGTTGCCCAGTAACATTCATTCAATAGTCCACCCTCCCATTTGAAATAACCCCTTCATCATAGACTGAATCCTTGTGAACCATATTTGATTCCTGAGACTTTATACCCTGCTCCACTGATTGCCCTGCCTATTTTATGTTACCACCTCATGATTTCTCCCTGACATACTTTGGAATAGCCTCTCATATATATGAGGTCAGGTAAGTACTCATGGCTTTCTATAATCTCCAGTATAAGTTGAGGATACATTTTATTGTGTCTTCTAAATATATATATATATATATATATATATATATATATATATATATATATATATATATATATGCTATTGTTATATGTAGAGAAATTTTGTACCCAGCCATCTTTCTGAGCTGTCTTTCGCTGTGCTGATTGTCAATTGATTCTCTGGGTTTTCCAGCTGGGTGATAACACACCACCTGCCAATCTCTCCTAATCCCACTCTTTCAATCTTCCAGCCCCACATCCACTGAAACCTCACCTGTCACAATCGGCAATGACTCCATAGTGCAGAGGTCGGTGAACTGTGGCTTGCAAGTCACATGTGACTCTTTGGGTACTTTCCATTTCAAATGTTTGCCGACCCCTGGAAGACCCAATCCTGTTCCTCACAAAAATTTAAAAATTATTTGAGAGCCATAAATATATTTTTACATAATCACCATTATGTGAATAGTATCCTTTAAACATTTTATAAATGCAACTACGATAGTTTTATTTTCATTTTCAATTTTACTTCAGAGGCTTGCGAGCCACAGTTTGCTGACCCCTGGCAGATCTTCCGTCTCAAAGGTTTGCAGACCCCTGCTGTAACATATCCCAAGGTCAATTCTCAAACCGCATCTCACTCAGTGTCTCAAGGAGGATTGAGACTATTGCTCCCTCCCATCTGCCAGAATCGGTCTCTCAGTTCAGTCTCAGGACACTGTGCTCTCCTCATCACCCCTCTTTCAGGACCTCCTTCTCACTCCTGTGCTGGCTGGGTCCTCTCTTTTGTCAGGATCTTGTGGGTAGAGGCCCTAATGCTGAGTCTCCAAACCCTTCTCCATCAACACTTGCTCCCAGGGTGAGCTCACCCAGCTCATCTGGAATGCCTGAGCACAGTTCTGTGTGTTATTCATCACTGCATCTTCCCTGCCTGGAACAGTGTCTGGCACAGCACAGGCACACAGGTGTGCTGGGTCAATGCAGAAATAAGTGAATAAGTCTTTCTGACAATTTTAAATGCTTTATAGTTAAGTTTTCAAAGGAAATGACAAGTAACTGAACTTGGCTGCAGCATGGGCACATGAAAGGAAGTCATAGAGGCTAAGGCTGCAAATACTGGTTGTCCCTAGAACATCTTCATAATCTAGCTAACAAATATCATGAGTATGAGGAGAAAGTCGACAGACAGTATGTGCAGTGTGCTAAGTTTCTTACCTGTTTATGAGGGAACACAATAAATTCTGCTGTAGACATTGATAAATCAAAACTAGAAATACAGTATGATTATGCAAAGCTATAATATAACTAATAAAAGACCTACAAATGGAAACTGTAAAGATTGGTTGTTATTGGGGAATGAGATGAAGAGAGACTTCCTATTTCACTTTTTTTTTTTTTAATTTTTTTTTTTTTTTGAGGGCAGTGTCACTGGCCCTCGTATGTGGGACCCGAACCAGGGCCGCTGGCTTCCCAAGCCAGTGCTTAACCACCGCGCCACTTGGCTGGCCCTCCATTTCACTTTTTATACTTTGGTGTCTTCTGCAGTAAAACTAATGTGCATACCTTGCATCTGAGAGTAAATGTAAATAGATCAGGGGAGCCAGGTCATGGAGGGCCCTGAATGCCCAGCATAGTATTATTTAGCTGTGGAATCTCACATTGCCTTTGGGTGGTCTTCCTGCACAGGCTCACAGTGGGCAGTGAAAGACTCCAGGTCAGCCATTCCTCACAGGGAGGGGAGTCAGATGGGAAAGGATGTGGAGAGGCTGTAATAAGTGCTTGGAGTCAGAGCCAATGAGAAATGTCTCGTGAAGTCTTTGTCTCACCCATCTCCAGAATCTCATTTGCCAGTGCTCCCTGTCCAGGAAATCACATGGGGTGTCCAGCATCTTGATAAGCCTCTCCTCTTAGTCACCAGGATTCACTCCTGTCCTGCAGGCACCTCCTATCCAGAGGGTAGAAAAGCATTGCCCTGCTGTTTGTCTCTCCCAGGAGAGCTCTTCCTTTTCTACTCACCACACCAATGAGAAGATGGCACTAAGGTAAGAGTTCACTCACAACTGTCCTCTCTCAAAGGCAGTGCTGTTTTCTCGCTCTTAGTCCACATGCTAGGATTTCACCTTGGGGAGGGGCAGGCAGGGAGCCATGGGCACCCATCAGTGAGAGTCAGCACACACGAAGCTCCCTCAGGAAAGCTTTGGGCAATGGTAGCAACAATCAGGTTCTTTCTCCTTCTGTTGTATCTCCCTAGTTCTCCCTTTCTCTCCAAACATTCAAATCTGGAATTATGGAGAGACATGTTTTCTTAATTTTAATTTAGGGAAACGATGGCAAGTAGACATTGCTTTCCAAGAACAACTAGTTAATAACCTCACTTTTCACAGATTAGCTTGCAGTTCAATGTGTTTGTTTGTTTGTTTGTTTATTGTATCCTTGTACCTGGCTTGCCCCAGCAAGAAACACAGGGCACAATCTAATGGGGTAGTTGATGACAGTTTAATAAAGGAACTATGTACAAATGTGTAACCAGGTGTAAGGGGAAAATATAAAAGATACAGGGGTCCCCAAAGACAAGTCATAATAGAGAGGTTTTTCCATTGTGTGTCCCAAAGGGGAAAGGAAAGGAGAAGTTACCAGAACTTTGAGAGGGCTATGATGCAGTTATGGTTGTGACTGTGACAGTAGGAAAGGGCCAAACAGAGGCTTTATCCTTAGGTAAAGTAACACCCCCACTGCCAACTCACAGCCTGACAGCACAGGGCCAGGGAGTTCAAAACCCCAAATCACTCCCCTCCTGCTCTCCAGTCACCTACTAGTGTCTCCCTTTCACTGAGAGCATCCAGGAGCCAGGGAGAAAGGGGCCCATTGATGGGGCATAGACATATCTTCACAGAACACAGAGGAGGGTAGAGAAGATGGAAATGAGGTTTGATGGCAAAGGGAGAAAATCCATCTCTTCTTCTAGCCTCCTCATGATTGGTTTTCCGAGGTCTTTCTGTCAATGCGATTGGATCAATTTCCCATTGTATCTCCTCAGTTTGTTTGTTTCACTCTTTGCACCTCTCTATCCGATGTCACTTTTTTGAAATAATCTCTCACTATCATCGTAGATTATTTAAGAATGGAATGTAGTTTTTTGTTCTTTTCTTAAGGTGGAAGGACAGTTTTATTTATAAGTATCTTTTGTTTAAGATTTTGGCTTCTCTAGAAAGAAATTAGTTATAAGAGTGACTTAATTTGTGTCCTACACAGAGACATAGGCACTGGGGACATACTAATGGACCGGGGGAAAATATTTCCTGTCCTAACAAAGCTGAAACATGGGGCCATTTCTAGAGGCCTAACCATACTCACACTTCTCATACAAAGAGTTTACCTTCTCTGTATGACCCTATATCATGATCTCCTTTCTGGTGGATGGATCCTCAATCACTGAGGTAGCCCATAGATCAGGCCTTGGGCTTCCAAATTCTTGCCCTCAAAGGAAATCTCAGTCCCAGGGCAGAAGGAATGCTGAGCTCAGTCCTGTTGTCATCCCACATAACGTGCCCAGGCTTCTTTTCTCTTGCCTCCAGGAGACATGTCATGGCCAAGGACTATGAGGAGAGGTGTTTGGATCATAGAATATTCCCCTGTCTGTACAGGGTCTTTGTTTCAGAAGAGAGAGTCCAGGCTTTAGAGTCAGAGAAACTGGGATTGAATCCAGGTTGAATCCAGGTCCTGGAGCCTTCAGGAAATATCTTAATTTCTGCAAGCCTCCATGTCCCTCCTCTGTGACATGGGACAGGAATTCTCTTGTAGCAGGGTGGCCATGAATGTCAGAGATCATACAGCAGGTGGTCAAGTCTTGTTTCTGTTCCAGTGGCACTAGTGGAGGGGTCCTGAGCATGAATACAACGGCCACAGCCTGTGAGACTGCACTTACCACAAAGAATGGAAGTCACCAGAACTCTTCTCAAAATGTCACGATGGGGACACTGATCTTGTTCTTGCCTATGGCCATCATTTCCCTGGTTGGACTAGCAGGAAACACAGTTGTGCTGTGGATCCTGGGCTTCCGCATGCGGAGGAACACCCTCTCTGTCTACATCCTCAACCTGGTGGGAGCCAACTTCCTCTTCCTCTGCTGCCAGCTTGCACTTTCACTGCTGATGCTCATCGAATACGTCAGTTCTGTCTGCATTTCCTGCCCCAGCTTTTTCATCGCTGCTTTCATCTTTGTCTACATCGCAGGCCTGAGCTTTCTCAGTGCCATTAGCACCAAGTGCTGCCTGTCCATCCTATGGCCCATCTGGTACCGTTGCCACCGCTCCAGACATGTCACATGTCACGTGTGCCCTGCTCTGGGCCCTGTCCCTGCTGCTGAGCATCCTGGAAGTGAATTACTGTGGCCTATTGTTTAGCGGTTTACATCAGGTCTGGTGCCCACTATTTAATTACATCACTGCTGAGTGGATGATTTTCTTTTTTTTTTTTTTTAAAGATTTTATTGGGGAATTGGCGGAGGGGAACAGCGTTGGGGAATCGGGGAAGGGGAACAGACAAGTTGCTGTCTTTTTGTTCTTCAGTCTAGTTGCGGAGGATGTTGCTTCACTGTTGGTATCGTCATTGCGCTCTTCCCGGATGAGGCAGATCGGTTGCTGGCCTCTGGATGTCGCTCACCGTGGCTATTGGCAGCTCAGGCTGGCTGCCGGCCACTCACTGTAGCCTATGGCAGCCCACTGCAGCAGGGGCTGCAGCCCACACCATCACAGGGGCTCGCACAGCCCAGCTCCAGGTGGAGCTGTTGTTAGCTGTAGAGGGCAGTGTCACTGGCCCTCATGTGGGATCCGAACCGGGGCCGCTGACATCCCAAAACCAGCGCTTAACCAATGCGCCACTCGGCCGCCCCGATGATTTTCTTATTTGTGCTTCTCTCAGGGTCAGCCTGGCCCTGATGACCAGACTGCTGTGTGGCTTCCAGCGGGTTCCTCTGACCAGGCTGTATGTGACTGTCATACTCGCAGTGCTGGTGTTCCTCCTCTGTGGCCTGCCCTTAGGCATCTTCTGGACCTTTCTATTCTGGTTTGACACTGGTTTATATGAGTTCCTGATACCTGTTTTCCTGGTTTCACATGTCCTGTCCTGTGTCAACAGCTGTGCCAACCCCATCATTTACTTCTTTGTTGGCTCCTTTAGGCAGCAATGGAAGAAGCGAAGGCAGGGCCTGAAGCTGGTTCTCCAGAGGGCTCTGCAGGACTTTCCTGAGGGGGATGAACATGGAGGAAGTCTTCCTCAGGAAGCCCTGGAGATATCGGGAAGCACCTGGCATCCTGATTCATAGTCTTGCTTTGTTCAGAAACATGGGGTTCAGAGAACCAGCTTTGTCCCTATCTGTTGGGAGGTTTCTTAAGTCTCTCAGCCCCTGGGCCTCTGAATTAAAACAATTAACATAATAACCCTGCTGATGAGGATTAAGTGAGACTGTGCCTGTTAAACACACACTGGGAGCAGTGTCTCAGGACTGCCTTACCCAGGACATTCATCCTACACCCTTAGGAGTTCTGCCAGCAATGGGGTCCTGGACTGTCCCCATTTCTGAAGAATCAAACCTTCAAAAGTGGTTTTTATGAGTTCCTGATTCCTGTTTTCCTGGTTTCACATTTCCTGTCCTGTGTCAATGCAGGACCAAACTTGAAAGCAACTAAAAGAAGATGACATTTTGACATTAATCTATAGTCACTTTCATATAGTCTGTAAGTATAAATTAATAGAATTTAGAAGACTTCCGGTAAGATGGTGGAATAGACAGATGCTTTCCCAACTGCCTCCCAGGATCACATCAAAACTACAAATAATTTATACAACATTTAGCCTTGGAAGTCCCCTGAATAAAAGGTGAACAGAACCTCTAAACGAATGACCTAAAGAGGAGGCCACGTCAAGGCTGGTAGGAGGGTCACAGACGAGAGAGGGAGAGCCCCATGAGGGATGCCCCAGCTGTGGGGAGGCTTCTCCGGTTGGGGGAGAGATCCTCCAGCCCCACACCGAGTTCACTAGCCCAGAGTTGCTTTGCCAGGAAGAGGAGTTCTACAATAGCAGGCAGTAGAATTTAGTGAGGACTCTCTTTGCTTGGCTCGGTGAGGCTGAGGGTGGCTGGAGAACCAGTCGGGCCAGCGCACGAGTTTGCTCACTGGTGAGCACTCGCCCGTTTCCTGGTGGAGGGAGTAGCTGTGTGAGCTGGGCCCAGGAGCCTGCAGGGAAGGACTGAACTGAGCACCTTTGGTGCAGAAGCTGGAGGTTTTGAGACCATTGTTCCCCTGGTGTGGAGCTTGCACATGAATAGTGTACAGGAGGGCGTCATTTTTTCAGGGTTGGGCTCTCCCACAGAGGATCAGATCTGGGACCGCATTGATCTGGTGAAATTGGCACAGCAGTGTGTGCGTGCATGCATGAGTGTGTTCGACTGCAGCCTTAGAATCCCACCCTCTGCCCTGCTTGTGATGTGTAGCCAGGGAAACGCAGTGTGGATGCTCTCCAGCTGCATCAGGCTGTTCACTGAGACTCAGGAGTGCATGTGCTGCCTTGGGTTCCCGCTCCCCGCATCGTTTGTGCAGAATTTCTAGGCTGGAGATTGGCTGTGGGACTGCTTATCCAGATCTGCGGGCAGCTGATTGGGACAGGCTGAGACAGGGAGTTTTCCTAAGAGTGTTAGTCCAGGAGCTGTGCAGCTTCGTGATCCGATCGAGGCTTTCCTGGCGAGTTTGTGTAGACTGTTGCTGATGCAGAGTGCATGCCTCTTTAACTTGGTGGAGGTCACTGACCACATCAAGTGGTGCCTTGGGGGCCTGCCCCACCCACCTAGAGCTGTGCTGCCAGAGGCACCCTGAGACCCTGGTGCCTGGCCCACACCTCCACAGGCCACAGAGGGTTTTCTTTTCAGCAGCGGACAACCTGCAACAACATGTGAAGATTTTTTTTTTGGTAGTGAGCAGGGTTCCAGAGCACACAGCAGCTAATTGTGGAAAGCTCACTGCAAGCCGGAGAGGAAGGCCAGTGCATAACACGTTAAGATCTTCCCCGCAATGGCTGGTGCTGAGTTGCCCAGATACTCTCTATTGCTGAGTAAGTGCTCTGCAGATTAAAGAGGACAGACAGCCCAACCCCCACACACCTCTTTTTTTTTTCTTTTCTTTCTAGGTGATCTATCTAATACATCGAAGCATTCACACAACGACAGCCAGAATGAAGAAACAAAGAAACATGTCCCAAGAAAAAGATCAGAAGAAAACTCTAGAAATGGAACTATATGAAACAGAGGTATCCAACCTTTCAGACACAGAGTTTAGAACACTGATGATAAGTATGTTTAAGGAACTTAGTGAGGACATAAAGAAGGATAGGGAAAACATAAAAAACAAACAGTTAGAACTAAATAATACAATAACTGAAATGAAGAACACCCTCGAAGGAATCACCAGTAAAATAGATGAAGCAGAGGAGTGGATCAGCGAATTAGAACACAAAATAGCAGAAATCACCCAGTTGGAACAATAAAAAGAGAAAAGAATGAAAATAGTTTAAGAGACCTCTGGGACAACTTGACACGCAACAACGAATCGCATCATAGCAATAACAGAAGGAGAAGAGAAGAAACAAGGGATTGAGAATGTATTTAAAGAAATAATGACTGAAAAGTTCCTTACCCTCGTGAAGGAAATCGACATACAAGCCCAGGAAGTGCAGAGTTCCAAACAGGCTGAATCCAAACAGGCCCACACCAAGACACATCATAGTTAAAATGGGAAAGCTTAAAGACAAAGACAGAATCCTAAAAGCAGCAAGAGAAAGACAGCAGGTTACATACAAAGGAACTCCTATAAGACTGACAGCTGACCTTTCTATAGAAACTCTGCAGGCCAGAGGGGAGTGGCAGGAGATATTTAAAGTGACACAAAATAAAGGCCTACAACCAAGATTGCTCTACCCAGCACGGCTATCACTTAAAATTGAAGGAGAGATAAACAGCTTCTCAGAAAAGAATAAGCTTAAGGAGTTCATTGCCACCAAGCTAGCATTGCAGGGAATGTTAAAAGGGCTTCTTTAAACAGAAGAAAGGGGAAACAAGCTAACCCAGGAAGATAAGAAATACAAATAACAAAATGGCAATACATATGCACCTTTCAGTAATCACTTTAAATGTGAATGGGCTAAATGCTCCAATCAAAAGACATAGAGTGGCTGAGTGGATAAGAAAACAGGACCCATGCATATGCTGTCTACAAGAGACTCATCTAAGATCCAAAGACACACACAGACTGAAAGTAAAGGCATGGAATAAGATACTTCATGCAAATGGAAATGAAAGAAAAGCTGGAGTAGCAATACTTATTTTGGACAAAATAGACTTTGAAATGAAGACCACAATAAAAGACAAAGAAGAGCACTACATAATAATAAAGGGATCGATTCAACAAGAGGACATAACCCTAGTAAACATCTATGCACCCAACATAGGAACTCCTAAATATATAAAATAGATTTTGACAGACATAAAGACAGAAATCAACACTAACACTATCATAATAGGGGACCTCAACACCTTGTTGTCACCAATGAACAGATCCTCCAAACAGAAAATCAATATGGACATAGTAGTGTTAAATGATGACACTGTATACCAGCTGGTTTTCATTGATATATTTAGAGCATTTCACCCCAAAGCTACAGAATATACATTCTTCTCAAGTGCACATGGAACAGTTTCCAAGACAGACCACATGTTAGGCCATAAAACAAGTCGCAACAAATTTAAGAAGATTGAAATCATACCAAGTGTCTTCTCTGACCACAATGCTATGAAATTAGAAATCAACTATAAGAAGAAATCTGGAAAGCTTACAAATACATGGAGGCTAAATAACATGCTACTAAATAGTGAGTGGGTTGAAAATGAGATCAAGGAAGAAATCAAAAGATACCTCGAGACAAATGAAAATGAAAACACCGCGACACAATATCTCTGAGATGCAGCGAAAGCAGTCCTAAGAGGGAAGTTCATAGCAGTGCAAGCATACCTAAAGAAGGAATAAAAATCTCAAATCAATAGACTGTCTTCACACCTAAGGGAACTCAAAAAAGAACAGCAAAACAAGCACAAAGGGAATACAAAGAAGGAAATAATAAAGACCAGAGCAGAAATAAATGAAATAGAGACAAAAAAAAACCCAACAATACAAAAGATCAATGAAACCAAGAGTTGGTTTTTTGAAGAGATAAACAAAATCGAGAAACCCTTAGCCAGACTCACCAACAAAAAGAGAGAGAGGACCCAAATTAATAAAATCAGAAATGAAAGAGGAGAAGTGAGAACAGATACAACAGAAATACAGAAAATTTTAAGAAAATACTACGAGCAACTATATGTCAACAAATTCGACAACCTGGAAGAAATGGATAAATTTATAAAGGCATAGAATCTACCAAGTCTGAAACAAAAAGAAACAGAAACTGTGAACAGACTGATTACTGCCAAAGAAATTGAATCAATAATCAACAATCTTCCAACAAACTAAAGCCCTGGACCAGATGGCATCACAGGTGAATTTTACAAAACATTCTAAAAAGAATTAGTACCTATTCTCCTCAAACTATTCCAAAAAAATACAGAAGGAGGAAAAGCTCCCAAACTCTTTCTATGAAGCCACTATCACCCTGATTCCAAAGTGAGACAAAAATATTAGAAAAAAGGAAAACTACAGGCTGATGTCCCTAATGAACATAGATGCAAAAATTCTCAACAAAATACTAGCAAACCGAATTCATCATCACATTAAAAAGATCATACATCACGATCAAGTGGGATTCATTCCTGATATGCAAGTTTGGTTCAATATCTGCAAATCAATCAACGTAATACATCACATTCACAAAATGAAAAATAAAAATCATGTGATCATATCAATAGATGCAGACAATGCATTTGACAAAACCCAGCAGCCATTTATGATAAAAACTCTTAGCAAAGTGGGAATTGTGGAATCATATCTCAACATAATAAAGACCATATATAAGCACATAGCAAATATTGTACTCAATGAGAAAAGGCTAAAAGTTTTCCTCTTAAGATCAGGCACAAGACAAGGCTGCCCACTTTCACCACTTCTAATTAACAAAGTTCTGGAAGTTCTAGCCACAGCAATCAGAGAAGAAATTGAAATAAAAGGTATCCAAATTGCAAAAGAGGAAGTAAAATTGTCATTATATGCAGATTGCATGATACTATATAGAGACAATCCCAAAGACTCCACCAAAAAACTGTTAGAGCTGATAAATGAATTTGGTAAGGTAACAGGATACAAAATTAATATTCAGAAATCAGTTGCATTTGTATACACCCATAATAAACTATCAGAAGTTGAAACCAGGAAATCAATCCCTTTTACAATTGCTTCAGAAACAATAAAATATCTAGGAATCAATTTAACTAAAGAAGTAAAAGACCTGTACTCAGAAAATTATGAGACACTGAAGAGGGAAATCAAAGAAGATACAAATAAATGGAAATACATACCACGTTCATGGATAGGAAGAATTAATATAGTGAAAATATCAATACTACCTAAAGCAATATATAGATTCAATGCAATTCCAATCAAACTACCAAGGACATTTTTCTCAGAAATAGGACGTATAATCCTAAAATTTATATGGAACCACAAAAGACCCCAAATAGCCACGGCAATATTGAGAAATAAGAACAAAGTGGGAGGCATCATGCTACCTGACATCAAAACATACTACAAGGCTACAGTAATCAAAACAGTATGGTACTGGCATAAAACCAGACACACAGACCAATGGAACAGAATAGAGAGCCCAGGAATAAACGCATCCATATATGCTCATTTAACCTATGACAATGGAAGCAAGAATTTACATTGGGGTAAAGATAGTCTATTTAATAAATGGTGCTGGGAAAATTGGACTGACATGTGCAAAAATATAAAAATGGACCACTTACTTACACCATATATGAGAACAACCTCAAAATGGATGATTAGAGACTTAAATGTAAGACCTGAAACCATAAAACTCCTAGAAGAAAACATAGGGAGTAATTTTGCAGACATTACCCTGAGCAATATTTTTACTGATATATCCCCTTGGGCTAGGGAAATAAAAGAAAAAATGAACATATGGGATTACATCAAACTTAAAAGTTTTTTCAGGGGCGACCGCTTAGCTCAGGTGGTTAGAGCACAGGCTCCTAACACCAAGGTTGCTGGTTCAGTTCCCACATGGGCCAGGGAGCTACTCCCTCCACAACTAAATTGAAAACAATGACTTGACTTGGAGCTGGTGGGTCCTGGAAAAACACACTGTTCCCCAATAAAACTTTCAAAAAAAAAACCCAAAAAACTAAAGGTGGTTGAAAATAATTATTACTAAAAAAAATTTTAAAAAAAGTTTTTTCAGGGCCGGCCGAGTGGCACGGCAGTTAAGCGCTGGCTTGGGAAGCCAGTGATCCCAGTTCGGGTCTTGCATGTGAGGGCCAGTGACACTGCCCTCAAAATAAAACAAAAACAAAAAACAAAAAACAAACAAACAAACAAAAATCTATCCAATGAACAAGCATGGGTTTAGAAATTAGCTATATTTAAAAAAAAAAGTTTTTTCACAGCAAAGGAAATCATCAATAAAACAAAAAGGCAGCCTACTGAATGGGAGAAGATGTTTGCCAACGATATATCTGATAAGATGTTAATATTCAAAATTTATAAAACACTCATGAAACTTAACATCAAAAAAACAAATAACTCAATTAAAAAGTGGGCAGAGGATATGAAAAGGCATTTCTCTAAAGAGGACATACAGATGGTCAACAGGCATATGAAAAAAAGTTCAACCTCACTAATCACTAGAGAAATGCAAATGAAAACCACAATGAGATACCACCTCACTCTGGTCAGAATGCCTATCATCAATAAATCAACAAACAACAAGTGCTGGCGAGGTTGTGGAGAAAAGGGAACCCTGGTGCACTGTTGGTGGGACTGCAAATTGGTACAGCCATTACAGAAATCAGTATGGAGGTATCTAAAAAAACTGGAAATGGAACTACCGTGTGACCCAGCAATTGCACTCTTGGGTATCTACCCAAAGGAATCCAAGATGCTAATTCGAAAAAACGTTTGCACCCCTATGTTTATTGCAGTGCTATTTACAATAGCCAAGACTTGGAAACAACTGAATTGCCCATCGGTAGATGACTGGATTAAGAAACTGTGGTACATTTATACAATGGAGTATTACTCTGCTATAAAGAAGAATGAAATCGTACCATTTGCAACAATATGGATGGAACTAGAGACTATTATGTTAAGTGAAATAAGTCAGTCGGAGAAAGACAAATACCATGTGATCTCACTTATATGTGGAATCTGCAAAACTGAATGAAAGAGCAAAGTATACAGAAACATTCTCATAGATATAGAGGAAAATCTATGGTTGCTAGTTGGGAGTAGGGTGGGGATGAGGGAAAAGGGGAAGGGATTAGACAGCATAAATAGGTAACTACAATATTGCCACAGGGATATGAAAGACAGTTAGGGGAATATAATAATGTTGTAAATATTTTGTGGGGTGTCAGATGGTCACATGTCTTGTTAGGGAGGCTACTTCATGGATGGAGTAGAGGCTTGATCACTGCACTGTATACCTGAAACTGATGTTGTATAATATTGTATGCCAACTGTAATTGAATATATAGATAGTCACGGGATGTGGAGTATACTGTGGAAGGGAATCAAAGGAATTGTAATAGATATGTATGATATGGGGGAGAGGAGTGGGGTGGCGAATTGGGGGAGGGGTGTTGTCACTTTGAGGGGTAAAAAGTATAACTATTGCACTGTGTTGTACACCTGAAACTAATTTAAAAATATGTTTATTTCACAATGAAATATATTTTATTTATTTATTTATTCATTTTTATTTATATATTTTTTTAATTAGCTTCAGGTGTACAACAAAGTGCAATAGTTATACTTTTTACTCCTCAAAGTGACAACCCCCCTCCCCCAATTGTCCCCTCCCACTCCTCTCCCCCCCATATCATATTATCTATTACAATTCCTTTGACTCCCTTCCACCATATAATCCACATCCCATGACTGTCTATATATTCAATTACAGTTGGCATACAATATTATACAACATCAATTTCAGGTATACAGTGCAGTGATCAAGCCTCTACTCCATCCATGAAGTGGTCTCCCTAACAAAACATGTGACCATCTGACACCCCACACAATTTTAACAACATTATATTCCCCGAACTGTCTTTCATATCCCTGTAACAATACTGTAGTTACCTATTTATGCTGTGTAATCCTTTCCCCTTCTCCCTCATCCCCACCCCCCTCCCAACTAGCAACCCTGTTTTTCCTCTATATCTATGAGACTGTTTCTGTTTCTTATGCTCATTCATTCAGTTTTTCAAATTCCACATATAAGTGAGATCATGTGGTATTTGTCTTTCTCCAACTGACTTATTTCACTCAACATAATAGTCTCTAGGTCCATCCATATCGTTGCAAATGGTACAATTTCATTCTTCTTTATAGTGGAGTAATACTCCATTGTATAAATGTACCACAGTTTCTTAAGCCATTCATCTACCGATGGGCATTTCAGTTGTTTCCAAGTCTTGGCTATTGTAAATTGCGCTGCAATAAACATATACTACAAGGCTACAGTAATCAAAACAGTATGGTAGTGGCATAAAAACAGACACATAGACCAATGGAACAGAATAGAGAGCCCAGGAATAAACCCATCTATATACGGTCATTTAATCTATGACAATGGAAGCAAGAATTTACACTGGATAAAGATAGTCTATTTAATAAATGGTGCTGGGAAAATTGGACTGACATGTGCAAAAAAATGAAAATAGACCATCTACTTACACCATATACGGGAACAAACTCAAAATGGATTAAAGACTTAAATGTAAGACCTGGGCCGGCCGAGTGGCGCAGTGGTTAAGCGCTGGCTTGGGAAGCCAGCAGCCCTGGTTGGGGTCCCACATTTGAGGGCCAGTGACACTGCCCTCCAAAAAAAAAAAAAAAATGTAAGACCTGAAACTATAAAACTCCTAGAAGAAAATATAGGGAGTAAGTTTGCAGACATTATCCTGAGTAGTATTTTTACTGATATATCCCTTTGGGCAAGGGAAATAAAAGAAAAAATGAACATATGGGATTACATCAAACTTAAAAGTTTTTTCACAGCAAAGGAAATCATCAATAACACAAAAAGGCAGCCTACTGAATGGGAGAAGATATTTGCCAATGATATATCTGATAAGGGGTTGATATCCAAAATTTATAAAACACTCATGCAATTCAACACCAAAAAAACAAACAACCCAATTAAAAAATGGGCAGAGGATATGAGGAGGCATTTCTCTAAAGAGGACATACAGATGGCCAACAGGCATATGAAAAAATGTTCAACCTCACTAATCATCAGAGAAATGCAAATAAAAACCACCATGAGATACCACCTCACTCCAGTCAGAATGTCTATCATCAACAAATCAACAAACAACAAGTGTTGGTGAGGGTGTGGAGAAAAGGGAACCCTGGTGCACTGTTGGTGGGACTGCAAATTGGTGCAGTCATTATGGAAATCAGTATGGAGGTATCTCAAAACACTAGAAATGGAACTGCTGTATGACCCAGCAATTCCACTCTTGGGAATCTACCCAGAGGAATCCAAGGCGCTCATTCGAAAAAATATATGCACAATGAAATTTTTTTTTTTTTTAAAGATTTTATTGGGGAATTGGCAGAGGGGAACAGAGTTGGGGAATCGGGGAAGGGGAACAGACAAGTTGCTGTCTTTTCGTTCTTCAGTTTAGTTGCGGAGGATGTTGCTTCACTGTTGGTATCGTCATTGCGCTCTTCCCGGATGAGGCAGATCGGTCGCTGGCCTCTGGATGGTCGCTCACCGCGGCTATTGGCAGCTCACGCTTGGCTGCCAGCCGCTCACGCTGGCTGCGGGCCACTCACTGTAGCCTATGGCAGCCCACTGCAGCAGGGGCTGCAGCCCACACCATCACCGAGGCTCGCACAGCCCAGCTCCAGGTGGAGCTGTTGTTAGCTGTAGAGGGCAGTGTCACTGGCCCTCATGTGGGATCCGAACCGGGGCCGCTGGCATCCCAAAACCAGCGCTTAACCAATGTGCCACTCGGCCGGCCCACAATGAAATATTTTTTAAAAAACAACTTTAACCTGGGTGTTAGTGAGGATGACAGTGAGGAGCTTCTAGATTGACTAATGAGGAAGTTGATGGAACTAGAACAGGGATGCATAGATGAAGCAGGGAGAAAGGAATGAAGAAACTGAGGGAAAAGAAAAAGAAGAACCCCCAAGAAAGTTCACCATATAGGATTTGGCAGAGCTTTTGCAGACTTCAAGAAGCTTCTTAAAAAGTTTGAAAACGTGAACCCCCACACCAAAAGTTTTTCATTAATAGAAAACTAATGGTGCATTATCTGCTGAAAAGCATATCTATGATGAAAAAAAGAAACAAACCAAGCATACCACCATCAACATATTTCTGAAATGAGTGACATGTCCTCAGGAAGAAACTTAAGCAGGTCCTTCAGGAGATATTTCAAAACAAGGCATTGTTATCCTAGGAGATGACAGCTCCATATGAGCTACTGCCCTTGAAGACCTTCCCGAGGGACAAGATGTGTAAGTGGACGACAGTGCTATTGGTGATCCTGACCCTGTATGCCTAAGCTTTTGTGTGTATCTGTATCTTACTTTTTTTTTTTTAAAGATTCCACTGGGGAATTCGGGGAGGAGTACAGCGTTGGGGAATCGGGGAAGGGGAACAGACAAGTTCCTGTCCTTTTGTTCCTCAGTCCAGCCGCGGAGGATGTTGCCTCACTGGCCCATGTTGGCATCGTCATTGCGCTCCTCCTGGATGAGGCAGATCGGTCACCGGCCTCTGGAAGGCCACTCACAGCGGCTCTTGGCAGCTCACACCAGCTGCCAGCCACTCACGCTGGCTGCCGGCCACTCACTGCAGCCCATGGCCGCCCACTGCAGCAGGGGCTGCAGCCCACACCGTCGCCGGGGCTCACACAGCCCAGCTCCAGGTGGAGCCGCCGCCAGCTGCAGAGGGCAGTGTCACCGGCCCTCAAACGTGGGATCCAAACCGGGGCCGCTGGCGTCCCCAAACCAGCTCTTAACCAATGCACCACTCGGCCGGCCCTGTATCTTACTTTTTAACAACGAAGTGTTTACAAAGTAATATATATATATATATATATATATATATATATATATATATATATATATATATCTTTTTTTTAATAGAGAAAAGCTTATAGAATAAGGTGATAAAGAAAGAAAATATTTTTGTACATCTGTATAATGTGTTTGTGTTTTAAGCTGTGTTATTACAAGAGTCAAAAAGTTAAAAAAATTAGTTTGTAAAGTAAAAACATTACAATTTTAAAAAAAGTAAAAAAAAAAAAGAAGTTAAGTTCAGCCTAGTTCTAACGAGCAGTGTTCTTTATGTTTCATAGGCTTTAAAAAGCCCCCTAGCATAATAAATATTGATTGAATAAATGAAGGAAGAAAGGAATAAATGATTTTCAAGTCAAGTCTCTGTTATATCTCCACTTGCCAGATTTGAGTCATCATAGTTAAGTTCATTGCTTTCACCATTTCCAACCTTTGCAAGCATGATATTAAGTGTTATAACCAGATAAATCAATACCAAAGCACATTTATGATTTCAGTTAGGTTGTCTTCTGGTTTGTTTTTTGTTTTTCTTTACATGACCTCCAGTAGAATCCCATGTGCTCCTTCTCTTTCCAACCCTTTGCTTCTGCCCTGAGTGTCTCTTTCCAAACAACCTTACTGGACTCTATATTATCCAAGGACAGCTACTATGTCAAATACACCTTTTATGCAAAGACCTCTCAATATTTATTAATCTCATTACAGAAAAATATTTTTAAGTTACATATTCTATAAACAATTATATGGAGCTTAAATGTTGGCCTTTTAAACATTTTTTTTTAAATTGGGGATGGGGGAGGGGAACAGTATTGGAGAATTGGAGTAGGGGGCCAGCCAAATGTTGTTCTTCAATCTTGGTTGTGGAGGGCACCAGTCACCATCTGGCTGCCCGTCAGCAGCTCATGGCTTCTAAGCTCAAGCTGCTGTGTTCAATCTCAGTTGTGGGTGGGCATAGCCATCATCCCATGCAGGAGTCAAACCAGCAGCCTTCTTGTTAAGAGCTCTCGCTCTGTCCACTGAGCCATATGGGGTGGCAGCTCAGCTCAAGGTGCTGAGTTCAGTCTTAGTTGCAGGCGGGCATAGCCACCATCGAACAGGCAATCTTGTTAGGAGCACATGCTCTCACCAGCTGAGCCATCCTGCCATCTCTTGGCAGCTCAGTGACAGCTCAGCTCAGGCACAGCTGACTGGCCCATGTGGGAATCAAACTGGCGACCCTGTTGCTCAGAGCTCGCACTCTTAAGCAAACACTTAACCAACTGAGCCACTTGGCTGACTCCCTTTTAAATATTTTTAATGCAGGTGTAATTAAGAGAGTGATTGGACCAATCATCATTTCAATGAATTTGGGCCTTGATACACTCATGTGACTCAAACCCCAATCAAGACATATCTTATTTTTATCACCTCTGAAAATTCTGTCATGTCGCTCCAAGTTATTCCTCCTACCACAGATTCAACTTTTGTTTCTATTTCTCGTACCAAACATTCCTTTTACCTGATTTAGATTTCATGTATTTAGGATCATAAAATCTACCTTTTTCTTCCTACCTTCTTTCACTCAGCACAATACTTTTGGGATTTATGGCATTGCATATATCAGTATTTTGTCCCTGGTTTAAAGCTGAATACTGTTTCACTGTATGGGTGCATCAGTTTATTTTCATATTGCTATGTATAGAAGTAGTATTCCACATATAGGAAACTATTGTGAATAAAGCTGCTGTGAAAGTTCTTATTCAAATCTTTTTCTGGACATATGTTTTGGTTTTCCTTGGGTAAATGAGCTGAAGTGAAATTATTGTGTCTTTGGAAGATGTATGTTGAACTCTATGAGAAATTGTCAAACTCTGTTTCTATTGTGGTTGTCCTATTGCACATTCCCACCAGCAACTATGCAAGTTTCAGTTGCTCCTGAAAACATAGTATTGCCAGTCTTTTGAATTTTACTCATTCCAATGAGTGTAAAATGGTATCTCCTTGTGCTTAATTTGCATTTCCCAAATGACCCTTGAAAGGGAGCATCGTTTTATGTGTTTATTTTCTACTTGTATTATTTTTTGAAATGTCTGTTTAAGTTTTGCCCATTTTTCTTGTTTTTCTTCTCCCTCGTTTATTTGTAGTTTTTATATATGCAAATTGAGTTCTTTGTTAGTTATGTATATTGTAAATATTCACCCAGTCCGTGGATAGCCTATTTATTTTCATACAATTTGATATTTTAGAGCACTTTTAGATTTAAAGAGAAATTGCACAGAAAAGTACAGAGGGTTCCCATACTCTTCCCCTCCCCAACATCTACTCTCTCACCCAGTTTCTCCTATTATTAACATCTTCCATTAATTTGGCTCATTATTAACTTTGATGTACCTCCTCGGATACTTACTATATGTTGAACTCCATAGTTTACATGAGCATTCACTCTTTGTGTTGAATAGTTCAATGCATTTGACAAATGCTGAATATCTTCCACATACCATTATAGTGTCATATAGAATACTTTTCTGCCTTCCCAAATGAATTGACTATATTGGTATAGTTTTTTTTCTCTCTCTCTCTTTTGCATTTATTCTGCTTCGTATTCTCTGAGCTACCAGGATCTGTAGTTTGGTGCTCGTCAATATTTGGAAAATTCTTAGGAATTATTTGTTTAATTGCTTCTTCTCTTTCTTTTTCTCTTCCTCCTCCTATGACATTCCCATTACATGTATGTGAAACATTTGTAATCATCCCACAGCTTTTGAACATTCTGCTCCTGTTTTTTAAGTGTTCTTTTCTCTTTCCTTTAAGTTAGGAACTATCTGTTAATATATCTTAAGGTTCACTGATTCAATAAATGCCCTATCTGGTCTACTGGTGAGCTCACAATGGGCATTCTTCAGTTCTGCTGCCATATTTTTATTTCTAGCATTACCTCTTTCTTAGAGTGTCCATCTTTCTTCTTATATAGTTCATCTGCTCGTGTATATTGCCCACGTTTTCTATTAGAATCCTTAGCACATCAATCACAGTTATATAAATTCCTTGTCTGATCATTCCAAATTCTTCGCCATATCCTAAATTCTTTATTTCCTCTATGTAAACTCAAATAGTACTGTATTAACATTGAAAAAAATTTAAATAATATATAAACTGATTAATCAAACCTATAATCGTAACTAGTAAAAGAACTCAGAAGAAAAATTGAAACAAGTTATTGCTTCTGGAGAAATGGATGCAGGAAGACTCTGATGATTTCTTTGTTACGTGTCTATGTCAAGTGGAAAGAAAACATATACCTGCATGCATTACTACTATGATAAAGAAAAAGGATGGAGGATGAGGTGGATCTAGACAGCAGCATATAAAGACCCTGAATTTTGAGTATTACAATTTTAGTACACTTTTCCTTTCTTAAAAACGTATACATTTTTGGCACCCTCTCTCTGTATATAAATTTCATGATAATCACAAACCCAAAGCATCTAACCTATACACAGATCTAAATATAATATACAGAAACTGAAACATAACACAAAAGAAAACCAGCAGACCACAAGGGAAGAGTTTAAGAGAAGAAGAAGGGACAGAGAACTACCAAAACAACCAAAAAGCAACAAACAAAATGACAGTAAATATAGACCTATCAATAATTATTTTAAATAAAGTACCAATCAATATGTATCTGGAATAAGTGCTCCAATCAAAGACATAAGGTGGCTGAATGGATTTAAAAAAAACCCAAAAAACCCATCTATCTGCTGTCAATAAGAGAGTTACTTCAGATTGAAACACACACACAGATTGACAGTGAAGGGATGGAAAAAGATATTTCATGTAATATAAATGAAAAGGAAGTTGAGGTGGCAACACTCATATGATAAAAAAAATAGACTTCAAAACAAAGACTGTAACAAAAAACACAGAAAAACATTACATTACGATAAATGGGACCAATGTAAAAAGAAGATATAATGTTCATAAACATTTACACACCAACACAGGAGCACCCGAATACATCAGGAAAATAGTAACAGGCATAAAGGGAGCAATCAAGAGTATACAACACTAGTCAGGAATTTAATGTCCCACTCACATTAATGCATAGATTATCCAGACAGAAAATCAATAAGGAAACATGGCCTTAAATGACAAATTAAAGAGTGTAGGAGTAGAAGGTGGCCTGGATGACAATATGTGGCACTGTAGGCACAGTTTCTATCCAAGAGTTCATAGTTAAACGGAGAAGACAGTACAGGGAGAGGGGATGCTGTCTGTGGAGGATAGAGATGAAGGGGCCCACTCCATTGACCACCTGACAACAGAAAGCAATGAGCTGAGTCAGCAAAATCCAGGCTCAGGACTTCTGGAAAGCCATCAGAATGTATCCTCATTAGAGTGTCAGGATGGTCAGCAGGCCAGAGTGGATGGGGCTATGGTGAGGGACCTTCTAACTAGTCCTGGACATCCGTTAGAGCACAAAAAATGTGGATATGCACCAGAATTTTCTTGTGGCCATTTTCTCAAAGTATATGGAAGTATTTACCCTGGATTTTAAAACAAAGCAAGAATAGGGGCTTTGATCCTCTGGACAGTCGAAAACCAGCATATAACTATTTTTTTTTTCTGTGTTTTTTTTTAAAGATTTTATTGGGGATTTGGGGGAGGGGAACAGCATTGGGGAACCAGGGAAGGGGAACAGACAAGTTGCTGTCCTTTTGTTCCTCAGTCTAATTGTGGAGCCCTCCGCTTCATTGGCCCATGTTGGTATCCTCATTGCGCTCTTCTCGGGTAAGGCAGATCGGTCACCGGCCTCTGGATGGCCGCTCACAGTGGCTCTTGGCAGCTCACACTAGCTGCCAGCCACTCATTCTAGTCTATGGCAGCCCACAGCAGCAGGGGCTGCAGCTACACCATCAGCAACTCACAGCAGCCCAGCTCCAGGTCGCATTTTTGTTCACCATCTTAGCTGTAGAGGGCAGTGTCACTGGCCCTAATATGTGGGATCCAAACTGGGGCCCTGATGCTCAGAGCCGGCGTCCCAAGCCAGCTCTTAACCAACATGCTTCTTGGCTGGCCCCCAGCATATTACTTTTTATCCCTAACAATTTAACTGCTAAAAGTCTACTGTTTACCAGAAACTTTACTGATAACATTAGCAGTCAATTAACTCATATATTAGATGTTATATATATATTGTATTCTGTATCCTTGCAATAAAGTGACCTACAGAATAGAAAATATTATTTAAAAAACCATAAGGAGGAGAAAATATATTTACTGTATTTATTGGAAAAGATTTCAATGTAGCTGAACCTGAGCAATTCAAACCTTTGCGTTCAAGAGCTAAATGTATAAACAAACATCAGACTCACTACCATCTTTTGCTCATAAACCCCTAGTCCCTCAAGTGTCCCGGACTCAAGTCCAAGGATTTGGTCCTCCAGAGTCAGCAGGGCTACTGGACATATTGCCTCTCACCCTTCCCCCTTTTGTCCCCACACTCTTGCTACCACAGGACCAAATACCCATTGCCTTCACTCCTACATGCTCAGTTTTCTTCCCAGGGCTTGGAACATAAGGTTCTCTGCAGTTTGTTAACTTGAATGAGCCTGGGTATATACAACCTGGAGCTGATAGCAATTTCAGGGAAGTGCCTGACACTACAATTCCAGCTATGACTCCAGGAGAAACTCTCCAGAGACCCTCAAAGCCCTGCCCCTCATGCTTCTCCATGCTCCTCACACACCGCTGAGCCTCCCAGACTGAGCTATTAGAAAAGAATGTAAGCTTTAATGAGGCCTTGCTTGAGATAATCCATTCTAACAGTTGAAGGTCCTGTGATGGCCTGGGAGGTTAGCATAGAGAATAGGAGTGACATATAAAACCGTGGACACAAACAAGTAAAGCAGAAATAGAACCATTCAGAGGTAAAGAGAACAGGGACAAAGAACAAAAAACACACAGAGACAGAGAAAGGTAGATATAGAAACAGGCAGATGGTGGCACAGAGAGAACCCCATCTGGTGAAGAATAGTATAGGGAGAGAACCATCACCTTGATAGTGACAGCAAGAAGCTTCCTGTCATGTGTCCACTGGTGTCAGTCAAGGCAGCAGTTTGACTGCTACTGTCTTTCAGAATTGACCAACCCAGGGCCTGATCCTAATGCCCCCAGTGGTCTGCCTCAGACAGGGTCCCAGCACCCTTGGAAACACATGTCCTTTTCTGAAAAAGGTGATTTTATCAGTGCAGTTTCCACCCCAGCAAAATCACCCAGTGGTGAAGGAATCAAAGGGACAGGTTTTGGGTGGAAGGGCCATGCCGCACACTAGGGAGAAGCCTAGAGTGATGTGGCCTCTTCTGTGTCTGATGGATAGATTACATTGACAGTGCATGTGCCCTCCGTGATGTGCAGTTTTTCCATCTGTAATGTGACCTCAAGGTCCCCTGTGAAATCTGGATATCTATGAGCTTTGGAGAGATGCTGATGAAGTAAAAGAAATCAGTGTGGCTCAGCACAATGCAGGGAGCTTCAGGAAAGAAAGGAGTGCCAACGTACAGTGGACACACGCCTTTCATGGAAGAGAGTTTGCTAATAATGGAATATGAACATGTCAGACATGAAACATTAACTGGAGCTTCACTCAATGAAGTGAATTATGCATGCCCAGAAGGTAATTTCTTTTCTTTTCTTTTTTTTTTCTCTTTTTATTTATTTATTTATTTTTTTAGGGCATCATATATGGGACCCGAACCGGGGCCGCTGGCTTCCCAGGCCAGCGCTTAACCACCGCACCACTCGGCCGGCCCCAGAAGGTAATTTCAACAGACACTGCGATTTTTGTCTGTGATGTTACTCCTGACTACCTAATGCCTAAAGCAGTGCCTGACTCAAAGAAGACATTTAATAAATATACATGTTAAATGAACGTATGGGATACTTGGAAAAATTCCAACTAGGAAAACTAGTTTGTCTGAAAAGCACTATCTGAGGTCTTCCCTCTCTTTGGTGGAAAACAATTCCCAGGGGCATGCAGAGATTAAAAACGGAAAGAAGCCTCCCAGGAACCAGATCTAAGGGGAGGGGAAAGAAGAGAAAGAGAAACCTCAATAGGTACCATGGATTTTTTTGTTTCAGATTCATCACAGATTTTTTTTTAAAATTATCTAATTTTAGATGAGGGCCTGAGGCCAAATAGGTCCCACAATTAATAATTATCAAACTGAAATATACTACTTATTATACAACACCATAAATAGTTGGAAAATTTGTGTGCATATATCAGAATATTCATGCAATTGTTTTTATATAGAAGTATGACTGGAATTTTATATTTTCATTTATATGCTACATGGTCTCCTCTTGGCAGCCTGAAGGACGTTTCTGAAGCACAGAGCTGATGAAGTCACTTACTTGATTAAATCCCTTACATGGATCCCCTTCACTCTCAGAAGGAAGTTCAAGGGCCAGTCCAGTGGCTCAGTTGGTTAAGAGCTCACTCAAGAGTGTGAGCTGAGCTCTGAGTATTAGCAGTTCGATGCCCAGCCTGAGTTGAGTTGCCGCTAAGATGCCAACAGGTGGCAGGATGGCTCAGCTAAAAAAAAAAAAAAAAATGTCTTCAGAAGGAGGTTCATATTTCCAATTCTGGATAAAAGCCATGTATGATTAATCATGGATAGAGACAGAATTTCAGGAAAACCTAAAGCTGAGAAGTCCACAAGATGTGCCCTATGAGAAGTGAAGACCTCAAAAAACTAAACCTTAGAGTAGTTCTCATTAGTGAGAAATAGGATCACTAAGAAATTGTTTGATGAAAGTTGGCTTTGGGTAAAGAATAATTCTCTCTCTTGATGATTGGCAGCCAAAGTCACTGTGGTTGATATTCACAAAACCTCTGGTTTTTATGAAACTTCAAATGACAGAAGAGGATTGTAGGGACATCCTGATAGGTGAAAGCAATGCTGAAAAGTTTCCCTAGTCATTTAACAGAAGGAAACACAGGTCCTTTCTGTGTTTCAGAGAGGAACTCAACTATAATTCAGACTTCAAAGAATGTCCATAAATAAAGTCCCAAGGCAAGTGAGCAGCTCACAGACAAAACTCACAACACACACACAAAAAAACAAGGCACCATATGAAAGGGATACAAGAAACAACAGACCATAAAATCAGACATCTACAGACTTTAGCATTGCAATCATCAGAGAATTCAATTGTTGCTATGCTTTAATAGGTTTAGAGACATAAAAGAGAGAATTGAAACCATGAGCTATATACAAGAGGACAAAAATGACCAAAGAAATCTAAGAACAAATGTTAACTGGAACTTCTAGTGATTAATATATAAAAAGTGAACTGAAAATTAACTGGATGGATAAACAGTTTAGTCACCATGTAAAACAGACTAGTAACCTAGAAAATATACCTGTAGAAATTACCCAGCAAGCTACCTAGGAGAAAAGAGCTGAAAAGTAAGAAAGAGAAGATAAGAAATGTGGAAAATAAAAAAGGAAATGCTAACATATGTTGAATTAGACCTCTAGAAAGAAAGAACATTAAAAATCATCACAGAAGCTAACAAGCATGTAGTACTCAGTATGTGTCCTTGTTCTAAATGGTTACTTAATGAACTCATTAATTTTATAATAAACCTTTAAAGTAGGTAATAATGTCAACCCCATTACAGATAAGGAAACTGAAACATGGAGGAATTATGAACGATCCAAGATGGCAGAGCACATAAACACTGTGCTACCTCATTCTGTGAACACATCAGAATTACAACTACATTAGAGAACAATCAACCTGGAAAACCAGCTAAAGTTTAGTTGAACAGAAGTTTTATAACTGAGGATATAAAGAAGTAGCCACATTGGGACTGGTAGGAGGAGTATAGGCAAGAAACGGGCTGCCCCCAAATTTCTGTGTGCCAGATGAAAATTGGGAGGGATATCTGAACCACAGGGGGTTCCTTCAAAAGAATGAGGAAACCCATCTCTAATCAGGTTCTCCAACCTGGAGTATTGATGCTGGGAAGAGGGGTTTCACAACATCTGGCTGTGAAAAATAATGGGGATTCTGACCATTAGGATGCAGTGGAAGGCTTACTGAAACATAGGCATCCCCTGAAAGGGCCCACACAGACTTTCTGACAGGCACTTACTCTAGGCTGCAGAGGAGAGAGTGACTCAGTGGGCATCAGAGGCATAATGGGGTGCATGTTGAGGTGAATGGCTTTGGGCCAGAGCTGGAACATATTTGCCATTTTCACTGTGTGGGGTCCTTCTCCCATGCAGCCAGCAGGTGGTGCCATCTTTCCTGTATTGAGCCCTTCCCATGGCCATATCTGAATCTGAATTGGTCAGGTTAGCTCTGCTCACTCCACCCTGGTGTCTCACTGAGACCCCGCCCCACCCAACTCAGAACAGCACAAACCTTTATTGGTGGATGAACATTTAGGGAGCCAGCAACTGTCAGCAGGCCTCAGTATGTCCTATGATTTTGCTGAGCTACCCCAGACCCAGTACTGGTGGGAGCCATCCTGAGTTCACAGCGTGGTCTCTCAGGACCAGTACAGGCAGTCATCAACCATGGATCTCTGTGTAGGTCCTACCAGGTAGCCCCCAGCCAGTCAAAGGCAGTGGCTGACCTGGCCCTGAAGTAGAGCACCTCAGAAGAAGCTCCAGAACCAACATACTTGGAGGTTGGCTTAGGACCACAGCAGAGCACTACCCAATTAACCCACAAGTGGCACACCCAGAGGGAGTCTCAGGAAGCACCAGAGCCCACTGGGACAAATCCCACTCCATGTAGTAAGCACCCCACACGGCAGACCAGAAGCTGTGGAAGTGGTCAAATTCCACAGCCAATCAGCCTGAATGCCAATCCCATCCCTTGATGTGCCAATAGAAAAATGCCCCAATATAACAGGAGGGCACAAAGCCCACACAAGGGACACTCCTGGGGCACACAGCACAGGTAACCAGAAAGACTGTACCACTGGGCCCCACAGGACACCTATTTCATAAGGTCACTTTGCAAGACTGAGAGATGCAGCAGATCTACCTAGTACATAGAAACAAACACAGAGAGCCAGCCAAAATGAAAGAAAGAAACAAAGAAAGACATCCCAAAGGAGAAAACTTCAAGAAAAGTACTTAACAAACTGGAGGCAAGCAACCTACCAGAGAGAGAACTCAAAACACTGTTTATAAGGATACTCAAAGAACTTAGTGAGAAAGCTTACAAAGAAAAAGCAAGCATAAAAAAGACATAGAAACCTTAAAAAAAGAACCAAAGTGAAGGATACAATAACTGAAATGAAGAATGCACTAGAAGGAATCACCAGCAGACTAGATGCAGCACAGGACTGAATCAAAAATTTGGAAGGCCAGGCAACATAAAACACCCAATCAGAACAAAAAAGGAAAAAAGAATTTTTTTAAAAATGAGGAAGGTTTAGGATACCTCTGGGACAAGCATAACGACAATTGCATCATAGGGATACCAGATGGAGGAGAGTGAAAGCAAGGGATTGAGAACATAATTGAAGAAATAATGACTGAAACCTTCCTTAACCTGGTGAAACAAGTCCAGAAAACACAGAGAGTCCCTAACAAGATGAACACAAACAGGCCCACACCAAGACACATTATAATTAGAATTTTAGTTTAAGACAAAGAGAGAATTTTTAAAGCAGCAAGACAAAGGCAACTAGTAACTAATAAGGGAGTTTCCATTAAGATTGTCCGCTTATTTCTCAACAGAAATTTTGAAGTCCTGAGGGACAGGCACAAAATATTCAAGGTGATGAAAAGCAAAGACCTGCTACAACCAAGATGAATTCACCCAGACAAATTATCATTTGAATCAAAGGACAGATAAAGAACTTCCCAGACAAGAAAAGCTAAAGGCATTCATCCCCACCAAACCAGTTTTAAAAGGAATGCTAGAGGGATTTCTTTAAGTAAAAAAGATAAAAAAATAGGAATAATAAAATGGCAATAACTACATATCAACAATTAATTTCAGTGTAAATGGATTAAATGCTCTGATTAAAAACATACGATGGTTGAATGGATAAGAAAATAAACCCTTACATATGTTGCCTATAAGAGAATCACTTGGGATTGAAAGATATACAGACTGAAAGTAAAGGGATGGAAAAAGTTATTTCATGGCAATGAAAATGGAAAAAAATGAAAAAGCTGGGGTAGCAATACTTACACCAGAAAAAATAGACTTTGAAACAAAGTCTACACCCTCCCTCAGAAACCCTAACCTGCACCATCCCACAGTCTTAAACTGATCCCTGAATGGGGTGGGGGAGTGGTGTCAGATTACAGAGGTGCTCCAACTCTCAGGAAGAGGCTGCAGAGTGTGGGTCTGCCAACCCCGCCCCCACCTTTCCTGTGCGGCTTGGGAGGCAGGGCAACTTCAGCTGCTGAGTCATTTGCAGGACCCCAGCAGAGATCTTTTAGCAGCTCAGAAATCTCACACCCCCTACAGCCTCCAGGGGAAAGAGTGCCCTAAGATGCACATGGATCCTTCTGACTGAGCAGCTATCAGCGTGCCCCTGAGAGAATACTCAAATTGGTAAAATCAGGAATGAAAGAGGTGAAGTGACAACAGACACCACAGAAATACAAAAAAAATTAAGAAATTACTATGAGCAACCATATGCCAACAAATTTGAAAATCTAGAAGAAATGGATAATTTTCTAGAAGCACACTACTTTCCAAAGCTAACTCAAGAACAAACGGAAAATCTGAATAGACTGATTACTACCAAAGAAATCGAATTAGTAATCAACAACTTCAACAAACAAAAGCCGTGGACCACAAGTGAATTTTACCAAATATTCAAAAAAGAATTGTCACCTATTCTACTCAAATTAATCCAAAAAATCCAGAAGAAGGGAAGTCTCCCAAACACTTTCTATGAGGCCACTATCACCCTGATTCCAAAACCAGACAAAGACAGTGCAAAAAAAGAAAACTGCAGGCTGATATCCCTGATGAACATAGATGCAAAAATCCTCAACAAATGATTAGCAAACAGAATTCAGCAATATATTAAGAAGATCATACACCATGATCAAGTGGGGTTCATCCCTAGTATGCAAGGTTGGTTCAATATCCACAAATCAATTAATGTGATACACCACATCAACAAAATGAAAAATAAAAATCATATGGTCATATCAATAGATGCAGAAAAAGCATTTGACAAAATTCAGCAGCCATTTATGATAAAAACTCTTAGCTAAGTGGGAATAGAAGGAGCATATCTCAACATAATAAAGGTCATATATGATAAACCTATAGCTAACATCATACTCAATGGGGAAAAGCTAAAACCATTCCCCTTAAGATCAGGAATAAGACAAGGCTCTCCATTTTCTCCACTTTTATTCAACATAGTTCTGAAAGTTCGAGCCACAATGATCTGACAAGAAAAAGAAAAAAAAAGGCATCCAAATAGGTGAGGAGGAAGTAAAATTGTCATTATATGCAGATGACTTGATACTATACATAGAGAACTCCAAAAGTCCACCAAAAAACTATTGGAATTGTTAAATGAATTCAGCAAGGTAGCAGGATACAAAATCAATATTCAGTAATCAGTTGTATTTGTGCGCACTATTAACAAAGTATCACAAGGAGAAATGAAGAAAACAGTCCCATTTACAGTTGCTTCAAGAACTATAAAATACTTAGAAATGAATTTAACAAAAGAATAAAAAGCCCTGTATTCAGAAAATTATAAGACACTGAAGAGAGAAATCAAAGAAGATACAAACAAATGGAAACACCTAGCATGCTCATAGATAGGAAGAATTAATGTAGTTAAAATGTCCATACTGCCTAAAGCAATATGTAGATTCAATGCAATTCCTATCAACTATGACAGACATTTCTCACAGAAATAAAAAACATAATCCTAAAATTTATATGGATCCATAAAAGACACCCAATAGCCATGGCAATCCTGAGAAATAAGAACAAAGTCATGGGTATCACGCTACCAGACATTAAATCATACTACAAGCCTATAGTAATTAAAACAGTATGGTACTGGCATAAAATCAGACACATAGACCAATGGAACAGAATAGAGAGCCCAGGAATAAACCCATCCATATACGGTCATTTAATCTATGACAATGGAAGCAAGAATTTACATTGGAATAAACATAGTCTATTCAATATATGGTGCTGGGAAAATTGGACTGACACATGCAAAAAAATGCAAATGGACCACCTACTTACAGCATATATGAGAACAAACTCAAAATGGATTAAAAACTTAAATGTAAGACCTGAAACCATAAAACTCCTAGCAGAAAACATAGGGAGTAAATTTGCAGACATCACCCTGAGTAATATTTTTACTGATATATCCCTTAAGGAAAGGAAATAAAAAAGGAACATATGGGATTACATCAGACTTAAGAGTTTTTTCACAGCAAAGGAAATCATCATTAAAACAAAAAGGCAGGCTACTGAATGGGAGTACATATTTGCCAATGCTATATCTGATAAGGGGCTAATATCCAAAATCTATAAAACACTCATGAAATTCAACATCAAAAAAAACAAACAACTCAATTAAAAAATGGGCAGAGGATATGAAGAGACATTTCTCTAAAGAGGACATACAGATGGTCAACAGGCATATGAAAAAAGGTTAAACCTCACTAATCATCAGAGAAATGCAAATAAAAACCACAATGAGATACCACCTCACTCTGGTCAGAATGGCTATCATCAATAAATCAACAAACAACAAGTGCTGGCGAGGTTGTGGAGAAAAGGGAACCCTGGTGCACTGTTGGTGGGACTGCAGATTGGTGCAGCCATTACGGAAATCAGTATGGAGGTATCTAAAAAACTGGAAATGGAACTGCCGTATGACCCAGCAATTCCACTCTTGGGTATCTACCCAGAAGAATCCAAGACACTAATTTGGAAAAATATGTGCACCCCTATGTTTATTGCAGCGCTATTTACAATAGCCAAGTCTTGGAAACAACGAAAACGCCCATCCGTAGACGAGTGGATTAAGAAACTGTGGTACATTTATACAATGGAGTATTACTCTGCTATAAAGAAGAATGAAATCGTACCATTTGCAACAATATGGATGGACCTAGAGACTATTATGTTAAGTGAAATAAGTCAGTTGGAGAAAGACAAATACCATATGATCTCACTTATATGTGGAATCTGAAAAACGGAATGATCGAGCAAAGTAAACAGAAACATTCTCATAGATATAGAGGAAAATCTGATGGTTGCTGTTTGGGAGGGGGGTGGGGATGAGGGAGAAGGGGAAGGGATTAGACAGCATAAATAGGTAACTACAATATTGCCACAGGGATATGAAAGGCAGTTCGGGGAATATAATATTTTAAATATTTTGTGGGGTACCAGATGGTCACAAGTCTTGTTAGGGAGACCATTTCATGGATGGAGTAGAGGCATTATCACTGCACTGTACACCTGAAGCTGATGTTGTATAATATTGTATGTCAACTGTAATTGAAGATATAGATAATCACGGGATGTGGAGTGTATTGTGGAAGGGAGTCAAAGGAATTGTAATAGGTATGTATGATATGTGGAGGTGGAGTGGGGTGGTGAACTGGGGAAGGGGGTTGTCACTTTGAGGGGTAAAAAGTATAACTATTGTACTTTGTTGTACACCTGAAACTAATTTTTTAAAAAAATGTTATTTCACAATATAAGAATTAAAAAGAAAAAAAGATTTATAATAATAATAATAAATTAATAATAATAATTTTTTAATAAAATTAGAAGAATGAGAGACGTATTGCTGGTAAGAAGCAGATTTTCATGCCTGCTGACTAAACCTCAGGGTCGGGGCAGTGTCTCCTTCCAGGGCAGGTCTGTGTGAAGAGCCTCATGGGATCAGCTGCCCTTTCCCTGGGACAGCCAAGCACATGGCATTGCCCCTCTCCTGGTGCCCTCCCCAACACAGCCTATTAGGTGTTTAGATATTTGAAAATCTGAACATATTTCAGTGGAGTTTCAATTACCTTTTTTCACCTGAGTGTGTTTAGCATTTTTTGTGATGTTTAAGACACATGGGTTATCTAGGAATCTAGCTGGTTATTTTCCTGTTAGGTGAGTAGGGTACTCCCTAAGTAATGGGAAGGAGATACATAAATATTTACTTATGTAAAATATATTAAAACTAATATATAGATATAAAGTAGGATTTTATCCATAGGTTCATTGTAAATACTTTTTCCAATTGTTTGTTTGACTTTCTTATGGTGGCCTTTTTCATGGAAAAAAATTATTTTTAACTTTAATCTTAATCAATATTTTTATTTGTGAATTTTGATGATTAAGTCAAGGTTAGGCAGAACTTCCGTAAACTTACAAAATAATTCATGCCCCCTTTTTTTCTAAATTTGTATGATTTTTTTATACATATTTGCAATTCATTTAAAATTTAACAAGGTATAATATCTGAGGTGTAATCCCTGCTGTTTGTTACACTGGATGGCTTCCAAATTGCCCAATGGCACTTATTTAATAGTCCATCTCCACCCCTGCCATTTGAAATAGCCCCTTCATCATAGACTGAATCCCACATGCACTGTGTTTGGTTCCTGAGGCTTTCTGCCTGCTATTTTATGTTAGCACAACACTATTACATTCCTGAGGCTTCAGGGTATCTTCTAACATCTATTATTGCTGGTTAGTCCTCATGGCTTCCTATTATCTCTAGGAGAAATCCAGGATACATTTTATTATGTCTTCTAATTTTTGTTTTTCATGTACAGGAAAGCTATTGTTTTTTGTAGAGGAATTTTGTACCCAGCCATCTTTCTGACCTGTCTTTCTCTGTGCTGATTGTCAACTGATTCTCTGGGGTTTTCCAGGTGGACTATAAGACACCACAGTCTCTCCTGAACCCATTCTTTGAATCTTCCAGACTCACCATCCACTGGAAACACTTCTGTCACAATGGCAATGACTCTATAGCTTATCCCAAATTGAATTCTTAGGACTTGTCTCACTCAGTGTCTCAAGGAGGATTGAGGCTATTGCTCACTCCCATCTGCTAGAATTGATCTCTCAGTTCAGTCTCAGGACACTGTGCTCTTCTCCTTACCCCTCTTTCAGGATCTCCTTTTCATTACTATGTTGTCTGGGTCGTCTCCTTTTTCAGGGGCTGGAGGGAGGTGGTCCTAATGCTGAGTCTCCAAATCCCTGTCCATCAACACTTGCTCCCAGGCTGAGCTCACCCAGCTCGTCTGGAATGCCCAGCACAGTCCTGTGCATTATTCATCACTGCATCTTCTCTGCCTGGAAGAGTGCCTGGCACAGCATAGGCACACAGGAGTGCTGGGTGAATGCAGAAGTGAGTGAATAAGTTTTTCTTACTATTTTAAATGTATCATAGTTAAGTTTTTAGAGGAAATGACAACTAACTGAACTTGGCTGTAGCATTGGCACATGAAAGGAAGTCATAGGACATGAGACAGTAGATACTGGTTGTCCCTAGATTATCTACAATAACCTAGCTTAAAAATATCTTGAGTAGAGAGAAGAAAGGTGACAGATCATGTGTGCGGCATGCTAAATTTCTTATCCATTAAGAGGGAACTCAATAAACTCAGTTGTTGACATTGATAAAACAAACTAGTATTATAGTTGCATTATGCAGAGCTATAGTGGAAAACAACTAAAAATGGAAACTGCAAACATTGATTACTATTAGGGAATGAGATGAAGAGACCTAACATTTCACTTTATACACTTTAGTGTCATTTGCAATAAAACAAATGTGCATACCTTACTTCTGTGAATCGATGTAAAAAGATTAGGTGAGCCAGGCCATGGAGGGCCCTGAATGCAAACAGAGTATTCTTTAGCTGTGGAATCTCACTTTACTTGGTGGGTGGGCTTCCTGCACAGGCTCACAGTCGGCAGCGAAAGGCTCCAGGTTAGCCATTCCTCACAGGGAGGGGGTCAGATGGGAAAGGATGGGGAGAGGCTGTGATAAGCGGTTTGAGCCTGGTCCAACGAGAAATGTCTCATGAGGTCCTTGTCTCTCACATCTCCAGATCTCATCTGCCAGTGTCCCCTGTGCAGGAAATCACAGGGGCTGTCCAGTATCTTGATAAGCCTCTCGTAGTCACCAGGTTTCACTCCCGTTCCTGTAGGCACCTCCTATCCAGAGGGTAGAAAAGCATTCTCTGCTGTTTGCCTCTCCCAGGAGAGCTCTTCCTTCTCTACTCCCCACCTCCAACAAGAAGATGGTGCTAAGGTATGAGTTGGTTCACAAGTGTCTTCTCTCAAAGGCAGTGTTTTTCTCCTTGCTCTTAGTCAACATGCTAGGATTTCATCTTGGGGAGGGGCATGCCGGGAGCCATGGGCACCCATCAGTGAGAGTCAGCACACATGAAGCTCCCTCAGGAAAGCTTTGAGTGCTCGGAGCTTCCACTGTGGGAGGTCCACACGGGGCCACCCAAGTTCTTTCTGCTTCTGTTCTATCCTCCTAGTTCTCTCTTTCTCTGCAAACATTCAGATCTGCAGCTATGGAGAGAAATGTTTTGCTAATTTCCATTTAGTGAACAAGATGGCAAGTAGACATTGCTTTGCAAGGCTAACTTGTAAATAACCTCACTTCACAGATTAGCTTGTATAATGGGTTTGCTTGTTTGTTTGTTTGTAGTTTCCTTGTATCTGGCTTTTCACAACAGAAAACACACTGCACAATCTAATGGGGTAATTGAAGAGACTTTGATAAATGGACTTGTACAAAGATGTAAGTGGCGCTACGGGAAATCTATAAAGGATGAACAGGCCCTGAACGACAACTCATAACAGGGAGATGTTTTCATTGCCCTGATAGGGAAAGGGAAGGAGAAGTTACAAGCACTCAGGGAATGCAGTGGGTGTAGCTGTAGTTGTCACTGTGACTGTAAGAAAGACCACCAGACAGAGGCTGTGTCCTTAGCTAGAGTAACAAAGCCACTGCTAACTGACAACCTGGCAGCAGGCTGTCACCCTCCTTCTGCTCTCCAGTCCCATAGCAGTGTCTCCTTTACATGGAAAGCAACCAGGAGCCAGAGGGAACGGGAGCCCATCCATGAGACACAGAGACGTCTCCTCCCCAGACAAAAAAGAGAGCAGAGAAAATGAAAATGAGATTTGATGTCAGAAGAGAACATTTACGTCTCTTTATAGCCTCTTCACAGTTCCTTTTCCTGAGATTTTCTCTCAATATGACTGGTTCAACTTCTCTTTTTATATCCTTGGTTTGTTGCTTTGATTGATTGTCCCTCCCAAACTGATGTTACTTTTTTGGAATAATATCTTACTAACATCATAAATACCTGTGAATGGAATCTATGTTTGTTTTTAATTGTGGGGTACACAGGTATTTATAAATATTTTAAGATTATGATTCTGGATGCTCCTGAAAGAAGACCATTATGAGTTCCTTCAACTTTGTCCCACACACAGAACCAGGCACTGGGACACACCGATGGACAGGGCACACCTCTGGGTCCTGGTTAGTCTCAGTGAAAGGAGACACTGGTAGGGGACTGCAGAGCAGAAGGAGGGTGATTCAGGGTTTTCAACTCCTTGGCTCTCTGCTGCCGCATAAAGCAGAAACACTGGGCCATTTCTAACCCTGTAGCTCTGGCCATACTCATACCTCTCATAGCACGAGGTTACATTCTCTTAATGACCCAAAATCATGATATCCTTTCCAGCAGATGGACACTCTCAGTCAATGAGGTAGTCTGTAGATCATGCCTTGGGCTACAACTTCCTGTCATCAAAGGAAATCTCAGTTCCAGAGCAGAAGGAATGCTCTGCTGAGTCCTCTTGTCATCCCACATAACCTGTACAGACTTCTCTTCCCAGGCTCCAGGAGACATGTCATGACCAAGCATTATGAGGAGAGGTGTTTGGACCATAAAATATTCCACTGTCTGTACAGGGTCCATGTTGCAGTAGAGAGAGTCCAGGCTTTAGAGTCAAAGAGAACTGGGTTTCAATCCAGGTTCCAGGATGCCAAGGCTATGTGGCCTTCAGGAAGTATCTTAATCTCTGCAGCCTCTATGTCCCTCCTCTGTGATGCAGGGACAGTCATTCTCTTGTAGCAGGGTGGCCATGAGAGTCAGAGAAAATACAGCAGGTGCTCAGGTCTTGTTTCTGTTCTAGTGGCACCAGTGGAGGGTTTCTGAGCATGAACACAATGCTCCCAGCCTGGGGGACTGCATTTCTGCACATGAATGAAAGTGACCCGGCTATTCTTCAAAATTTCATAATGGGGACCCTAATATTAGCCTTGCTGATGGTCATTATTTCCCTGGTTGGCCTGGCAAGAAATTCAGTTGTGCTGTGGATCCTGGGCTTTCGCATGCAGAGGAACGCCTTCTCTGTCTACATCCTCAACCTGGCAGCCGACTTCCTTTGCCCCTGCTGCCAGCTTGTAGTTCCCCTCAGTAAACTCATCTGCAACTTCCGTTCCATCTCCATTTCCATCCTCAGGTATTTCATCATTGTGTTCACCTTTGCCTACATTGCAGGCCTGAGCCTTCTCAGCGCCATTAGCACCGAGCGCTGCCTGTCCGTCCTGTGGCCCATCTGGTACCGCTGCCACAATCCCAGACACATGTCGGCTCTCATGTGTGCCCTGCTCTGTGCCCTGTCCCTGCTGTTGAGCATTCTGGAAGAGAAGTACTGTGGCCACCTGTTAAACGGTTTACATCATATCTGGTTTCATCACTGCTGGGTGGCTGATCTTCTTATTTGTGCTTCTCTCAGGGTCCAGCCTCGCCCTGGTCACCAGACTGCTGTGTGGCTCTCAGTAGGTACCTCTGACCAAGTTGTATGTGACTGTCATGGTCACAGTGCTGGTCTTCCTCCTCTGTGGCCTGCCCTGGGGCATCCTCTGGTTCCTCATCTCCTGGATGAATATTAATTCATACAATCTCCTTTCATATTTACCCGGTTTCACAGGTCCTATCCTGTGTCAACAGCTGTGCCAACCCCATCATTTACTTCTTTGTTGGCTCCTTCAGGCAGCGATGGAAGAAGCAGAGGCGGAGCCTGAAGCTGGTTTTCCAGAGGGCTCTACAGGACTTTCCTCAGAGGGATGGACATGGAGGAAGTCTTCCTCAGGAAGCCCTGGAGATGTTCGGAAACACTCTAGCGTCTTGATTCAGAGTCTTGCTTTGTTCAGATACATGGGGTTTAGAGAACCAACTGTGTCCCTATATGTTTGGGAGGTTTCTTAAGAGTCTCAGCCCCTGGATCTCTGAATTAAAACAATTAATATAATAATCCTGCTGATAAGGATTAAGTGAGACTGTGCCTGTTAAACACACACTGGGCACAGTGTCTCAGGACTGCCTTACCCAGGACATTCACCCTGCACCCTTGGGAGCTCTGCCAGCACTGGGGTCCAGGACTATTCCCACTTTTGAGGAATCTTACCTTCATCAGAGGGTAAAAGCACTGCAGGAAAAGTCTAAATTTCTCTTTTGCCACACTTGATAGAAACTTAAAGGTACATTATGTTTTGAAAAGTTTTTTTGTTATTTTCCTATATTCTGTCTCAAATAAATTGAAAGGAATATAATTTAATCTGGTCCCCAAGACCAGTCTTCTTTGTTGTTGTTTTTTCAGGCTTACAATAGCTGCATAATAAACAGAGTTATAAATGTTTTTTAAATAAATGACTTAATAAATTAATAAATGATTAATTTTGAAATCAACTGTGCTCAATCCCTATTTGCTAGATTTGAGACTCCCTCTGTAAGTTAATTGCTTTCATGAGTTTCTACCTTTGCAAGCATGACATTAAATTTTATAACCAGATAAACCAATTTCAAAGCACATTTAAGATTTCAGGTAGGTTGTCGTCCAGTGTTTCTTTTCACATGCCCTCTAGTACAATCCCTCATGCTCCCTCTCTTTCCAACTCTTTGCCTCTGCCTTGACTGTTCATTTCTGGGGATTTCTAATCCTTCGTGTTAGATTTCTGATGGGTCTTACTGGATTCTATGATCTCCGAGGACAGCTTCTATGTAAAATATACCTTATATCCAAAGACCGCTCGACAATTATTCATCTCATTGCAGAAAAATATTTTAAGTTACATGTTCTATAAATAAATATATTAAGTCTAAATGTTGCCCTTTTAAACATTTTTAATACATGTATAACTGAGAGCAATTGCACAGATCATCACTTCAATGAGTCTGGGCAGCGATATATTCATGTGACTCAAAACCCAATCAAAATATGTCACATTTTCATCACCCCTGAAAGTTCTCTCATGTCCCTCCCAGTCATTTCTCTTTCCCTTGAGGCTACTTTTGTTTCTACTTCCATCACCAAAGATTGGTTTGTCTGAACTTTGACTTCATGTATTTAGGAACATAGAATGCATTTTTTTGTTCCAACCTTCTTTCACTCAGCATAATTTTTGGGGATTTACCCATGTCATTTCATTGCATACATCAGTAGTTTGTCCCTGGTATAAAGCTGAGTACTGTTTTATTGTATGGGTCCACCGGAGTTTATTTTCATATTGATAATTATATAAGTAGTATTCCATATGAAGGTAACTATTGTGAATAAAGCTGCTGTGAACATTCTTATTCAAGTCTTTTTCTGGACATATGTTTTCATTTTCCTTGGATAAATGACCGAAAGTGAAATGATTGGGTCATGGGAAGATGTATGCTAACCTCTATAAGAAATTGTCAAACTCTCTTTTTATAGTGGTTGTCCTATTTTAAATTTACAACCAGCAAAGTATGCAATTTCAACTTGCTCCCCATTTTTGAAATTTGTTCTTCCTAATGGGAGTGAAGTGGTATCTGCTTTTGTTTAATTTGCATTTCCCAAATGACTTGTGTAATGGAGCAATGTATTATGTGTGTATTGCCTTCTTGTATTTTTTGAAGTGTCTGTTTAAGTTTACCTTATTTTTGTTATTTTTCTCCTTTCAGTCATTTATTTGTAGGCGTTTTTATATATGCAGAATGAGTCTTTTGTTATTTATGTATATTGTAAATATTCATCCAGCCCATGATTTGCCTATTCATCTTAATACATTTTATATTTTAGAGCACTTAACGATTGAAGAGAAAATGCACAGGAAGTTCAGAAAGTTCACATACACTTCCTCTCCCCCACATCCACTCTCCCACACAGTTCCTCCTCCTACTACCATCTTCCATTAATGTGACACGTTTATTAAAATTGAAGGATCCAGACTCCCGGTAAGATGGCAGAATAGATGGGCACTGTGCCAACTACCTCCCGGGATCACACCAAAATTACAAATAATTTATACAACATTTAACCTCGGAAGTCCCCTGAACACTAGATGAACAGAACCTCTAATTGAAGGACCTAAAGAGGAGGCCACATCAAGTCTGGTAGGAGGGACAGAGACGAGAGAGGGCGAGCCCAGTGAGGGATGCCCCTGTGGTGGGGAGGCTTCACCGGTTGGGGGAGAGACCTTCCAGCCCCACAACGAGCTCACTATCCCAGAGCTGCTTTGCTAGGAAGAGGAGTTCTACGATAGCTGGAAGTAGAAATCAGTGAGGACTCTCTTTGCTCGGCTCAGTGAGACTGAGGGCAGTTGGAGAACCAGTGGGGCCGGTGCACGGGGTTGCTCACCAGTGAGCACTCACCCGGTTCCTGGTGGAGGGAGTAGCTGTGTGAGCCAGGCCCAGGAGCCTGCCGGGAGAGACTAAACTGAGCCCCTTTGGTATGGAAGCTGGAAGTTATGGAACCATCGTTCCCCTGGTGTGGAGCTTGCATGCAAGCGGTGTACAGGAGGGCGCCATTTTTTCAGGGTGGGGCCCTCCCACAGAGGGTCAGGTCCAGGGCCGCATTGGTCTAGTGAAATTGGCGCAGGAGTGCGTGCGTGTGTGCCTACGTGCGTGTGCATGCGGCCTTGGATCCACACCCTCTGCCCTGCTTGAGCTGCTTAGCCAGGGAAACACCAGGCAGGTGCGCTGTGGCTCCAACAGGCTGCTCACTGAGACACGGGAGTGTGCAAACCGCATTGTATTCACACCCTCTGCACTGTTTGTTCTACGCAGACAGGGAAATGCTGGGCAGGTGCACTCTGGTTCCACCAGGCTGTTCAATTAGATGCAGGAGTGTGTGAGATGCCTTAAGTTCCCGCTCTCCACAATGTTTGTGCAGAGCTGGAGGCTGGGGATTGGCTGTTGGGCTGCTCAGCCTGATCTGTGAGTGGCTGATTGGGAAGGCTGAAACTGGGAATTTTCCTGAGAGTGTTGGGCCGGGAGCTGTGTGCCTGCATGATCCAGTTGGGGCTTTCCTGGCGAGTTTGTGTGGGCTGGTTGCTGGTGCAGAGTACATGCATGCTGCTCTGACTTGGTGGGGGCCACTGACCACATCCAATGGTGCCTTGCGGGCCTGCCCTGCCCACCTAGAGCTATGTTGCCAGAGGGACCCTGAGCCCCTGGTGCCTGGCCACCACATTTGCAGGCCACGAAGGTTTTTTTTTTTTTAACAGTAGCAGACAACCTGCAAAAACCTGTGAAGATTTTTGGTAGTTAGCATGATTCCAGAGCACACAGCAGGTAATTGCAGAAAGCTCACTACAAGCCTGAGAGGGAGGCCGGCACATAACACGTTAAGCCCTTCACCCGAACAGCTGGTGGTGAGTCATCCCGAGACTCTCTATTGCTGAGTAAGTGGTTTGCAGATTAAAGAGGATGGAGAGGCCCCCTACCTTTTTTTTTCTCTTTTTTTTCTTTCTTTTCTTTTTTCTTCACTTTTTTCTTCTTTGTTTTCCCTCTTTTTTTTTTCTCTTTATTTTTTTTTTCTCTTCTTTCTAGGTGATCTACCTAATACATCGAAGCAATCATAGAACGACAGCCAGAATGAAGAAACAAAGAAACATGTACCAGTGAAAGATCAGAAGAAACCTCTAGAAATGGAACTAAATGAAACTGAGGTATCCAACCTTTCAGAGACAGAGTGTAGAACACTGATGATAAGAATGTTTAAGGAACATAGTGAGGACATAAAGAAGGATAGGGAAATCATCAAAACCAACCAGTTAGAACTAAATAATACAATAACTGAAATAAAGAACACACTTGAAGGAATCACCAGTAGATTAGATGGAGCAGAGGATCAGATTAGCAAATTAGAAGACAAAATAGCAGAAATCACCCACCTGGAACAACAAAAAGAAAAAAGAATGAAAATAGTTTAAGAGACCACTGGGACAACTTGCACGCAACAACAATTCCCATCATAGTAATATCAGAAGGAGAAGAGAAGAAGCAAGGGATTGAGAATGTATTTAAAGAAATAATGACTGAAAAACTTCCTTACCCTGGAGAAGGAAATCGACAAACAGGTCCAGGAAGTGCAGAGAGTACCAAACAAGCTGAACCCAAACAGCCCACACCAAAACATATCATAGTAAAATGGAAAAGGTTAAAGACAAAGACAGAATCCTAAAATCAGTAAGAGAAAGACAGCAGGTTATGTACAAAGGAACTCCTATAAAACTAACAGCTGAATTTTCAATAGAAACTCTGCAGGCCAGAGGGGAGTGGCACGAGATATTCAAAGTTACACAAAATAGAGGTCTACAACCAAGATTGCTCTACCCAGCACGGCAATCACTTAAAATTGAAGGGGAGATAAACAGCTTCTCAGAAAAGAATAAGCTTAAGGAGTTCATTGCCACCAAGCCAGCATTGCAGGGAATGTTAAAAGGGCTTTTTTAAACAGAAGAAAGGGGAAACAAGCTAACCCAGGAAGATAAGAAATACAAATAACAAAATGGCAATAAATATGCACCTTTCAAAACTCACTTTAAATGTGAATGGGCTAAATTCTCCAATCAAAAGACATAGAGTTGCTGAGTGGATAAGAAAACAGAACCCATGCATATGCTGTCTACAAGAGACTCATCTCAGATCCAAAGACACACACAGACTGAAAGTAAAGGCATGGAATAAGATATTTCATTCAAATGGAAATGAGGAAAAAGCTGGAGTAGCAATACTTATTCTGGACAAAATAGACTTTAATGAAGACAACAATAAAAGACAAAGAAGGGCACTACATAGTAATAAAGGGATAGATTCAACAAGAGGACATAACCCTAGTAAACATTTATGCACCTAATATAGGAGCTCCTAAATATATAAAACAGATTTTGACAGACACACAGACAGTGATCAACAGTAACACTATCATAGTAGGGGACTTCAACACCCCGTTGTCACCAATGGACAGATCCTCCAGACAGAAAATCAACACGGACATAGTGGCCTTCAATGACACTTTAGACCAGCTGGATTTAATCGATATTGTCAGAGCATTTCACCCCAAAGCAACAGAACATACATTCTTATCAAGTGCACATGGATTATTTTCCAAAATAGACCACATGTTAGGCCACAAAACAAGTCTCAACAAATTTAAGAAGATTGAAATCCTATCAAGTGTCTTCTCTGATCACAATGCTATGAAACTAGAAATCAATTACAAGAAGTATACTGGAAAACACACAAATACATGGAAGCTGAATAACATGTTACTAAATAGCAAGTGGGTCAACAATGAGATCAAGGAGGAAATCAAAAGATACCTCGAGACAAACGAAAATGGAACATCACGACACAAAATCTCTGGGATGCAGCGAAAGCAGTCCTAAGTAGGAAGTCTGTAGCAGTGCAGGCCTACCTAAAGAAGGAAGAATAATCTCAAATCAACGGACTGTCTTTACACCTAAGGGAACTGGAAAAAGAACATCAAAACAAGCCCAAAGGGAGTATAAAGAAGGAAATAATAAAGACCAGAGCAGTGGGCCGGCCGAGTGGCGCGGTGGTTAAGCGCTGGCATGGGAAGCCAGCGGCCCTGGTTCGGTCCCACATATGAGGGCCAATGACACTGCCCTTAAAAAAAATAAAAAAAATAAAAAAAAGACCAGAGCAGAAATAAATGAAATAGAGACCAAAAAAAAAAAAAAAAAAAAAAAAACAATACAAAAGATCAATGAAACAAGAGTTGGTTCTTTGAAGAGATAAGCAAAATTGACAAACCCTTAGCCAGACTCACCAAGAAAAAGACAGGACACAAATTAATAAAGTCAGAAATGAAAGAGGAGAAATGACAACAAATACCACAGAAATACAGAAAATTTAAAGAAAATACTACGAGCAACTATATGCCAACAAATTCGACAATCTGGAAGGAATGGATCAATTTCTAGATGCATACAATCTACCAAGTCTGAACCAAAAAGAAACAGAAACTCTGCACAGACTGATTACTGCCAAAGAAATGGAATCAGTAATCAACAATCATCCAACAGACTAAGGTCCTGGACCAGATGGCTTCACCAGTGAATTTTAAAAAACATTCAAAAAAGAATTAATACCTATTCTCCTCAAACTATTCCAAAAAACACAGAAGAAGGGAAGGCTCCCAAACTCTTTCTATGAAGGTACTATCACCCTGATTCCAAAATAAGACAAAGATATTAGAAAAAAAGAAAACTATAGGCCGATATCCCTAATGAACATAGATGCACAAATTCTCAACAAAATACTAGCAAACCAAATTCAGCATCACATTAAAAAGATCATACACCACGATCAAGTGGGATTCATTCCTGGTATGCAAGTTTGGTTCAATATCTGCAAATCATAAACATGTCACATTAACAAAATGAAAAATAAAAATCATATGATCAAATCCATAGATGCAGAAAAAGCATTTGACAAAATCCAGCAGCCATTTATGATAAAACTCTCTTCGCAAAGTGGGAATAGTGGGAACATAATAAAGGCCATATATGATTTGCCCACAGCAAACATCTTACTTAATGGGGAAAGGCTAAAAGCTTTCCCCTTAAGATCAGGAACAAGACAAGGCTGCTTTCTCTTTCTTTCTTTTCCTTCCTTCCTTCCTTCCTTCCTTCCTTCCTTCCTTCCTTCCTTCCTTCCTCGCCTTTCTCTTTTTCCCTTTCCCTTTCCCTTTCTCTTTCTCTCTTTCTCTCTTTCTCTTTCTCTCTTTCTCTCTTTCTTTCTTTCTTTCTTTCTGGCAGTATCACTGGCCCTCATATGTGGGTCCAAAACTAGGGCTGCTGGCTTCCCAGGCCAGCACTTAACCACCATGCCACTCGGCCTGCCCAAGGCTGCCCACTTTCATCACTTCTATTTAACATAGTTCTGGAAGTTCTAGCCACAGTAATCAGACAAGAAATTGAAATAAAGGCATCCAAGTTGGAAAAGAGGAAGTAAAATTGTCATTATATGCAGATGACATGATACTATAGAGAATCCCAAAAATTCCACCAAAAAAACTGTTAGAACTGATAAACAAATTTGGTAAGGTAGCAGGATACAAAATTAATATTCAGAAATCATTGAATCTGAATACATCAATAGTAAACTAACAGAAGAAGAAACCAGGAAATCAAACCCTTTTACAATTGATTCAAAAACAATAAAATATCTAGGAATAAATTTAACTAAAGAAGTAAAAGATCTGTACTCAGAAAATTATGAGACACTGAAGAGGGAAAAATCGAAAAAGATACAAATAAATGGAAATACATACTATATTCATGGACAGGGAGAATTAATATAGTTAAAATGTCAATACTACCTAAGGCAATATTTACATTCAATGCAATTCTAATCAAACTACCACGGACATTTTTCTCACAAATAGAACATAGAATCCTAAAATTTATATGGAACTACAAAAGCCCCCGAATAGCCACAGCAATACTGAGAAATAAGAACAAAGTGGGAGGCATCACGCTACCTGACATCAAAAAATAGCAAAAGGCTACCATAATCAAAACAGTATGGCACTGGCATAAAACTAGACACATAGACCAATGAAACAGAATAGAGAGCCCAGGAATAAACCCATCCATATATGGTCATTTAATCTATGACAATGGAAGCAAGAATTTACATTGGCGTAAACATAGTCTATTCAATATATGGTGCTGGGAAAATTGGACTGATACATGCAAAAAAAAATGCAAATGGACCACCTACTTACACCGTATACGAGAACAAACTCAAAATGGATTAAAAACTTAAATGTAAGACCTGAAACCATAAAACTTGTAGAAGAAAACATACTGAGTAAACTTGCAGACATTACCCTGAATAATATTTTTACTGCTATATCCCTTAAGGAAAGAAAAAAGGAATATATGGGATTACATGAAACTTAAAAGTTTTTTCACAGCAAGGAAATCATCATTAAAACAAAAAGGCAGGCTACTGAATGGGAGTAGATATTTGCCAACGCTATATCTGATAAGGGGTTAATATCCAAAATTCATAAAACACTCATGAAATTCAACACCAAAAAAACAAACAACCCAATTAAAAAATGGGCAGAGGATATGAGGAGGCATTTCTCTAAAGAGGACATACAGATGGTCAACAGGCATATGAAAAAAGGTTAAACCTCACTAATCATCAGAGAAATGCAAATAAAAACCACAATGAGATACCACCTCACTCTGGTCAGAATGGCTATCATCAATAAATCAACAAACAACAAGTGCTGGCAAGGTTGTGGAGAAAAGAGAACGCTGGTGCACTGTAAGTGGGACTGCAAATTGGTGCAGCCATTACGGAAATCAGTATGGAAGTATCTATAAAAACTGGAAATGGAACTACCGTGTGACCCAGCAATTGCACTCTTGGGTATCTACCCAAAGGAATCCAAGATGCTAATTCGAAAAATCATTTGCACCCCTATGTTTACTGCAGCACTATTTACAATAGCTAAGACTTGGAAACACCAAAATGGCCCATTGATAGATGACTGGATTAAGAAACTGTGGTACATTTATACAATGGAGTATTACTCCGCTATAAAGAAGAATGAAATCGTACCATTTGCAACAATATGGATGGACCTAGAGACTATTATGTTAAGTGAAATAAGTCAGTCGGAGAAAGACAAATACCATATGATCGCACTTATATGTGGAATCTGAAAAACTGAATGAATGAGCAGAGTAAACAGAAACATTCTCATAGATATAAAGGAATATCTGATGGTTGCTAGTTGGGAGTGGGGTGGGGATGAGGGAAAAGGGGAAGGGAGTAAACAGCATAAATAGATAACTACAATATGGCCACAGGGATATGAAAGACAGTTCGGGGAATATAATAATGTAAATATTTTGTGGGGTGCCAGATGGTCACATGTCTTGTTAGGGAGACAACTTCATGGATGGAGTAGAGGCTTGATCACTGCACTGTACTCCTGAAACTAATGTTGTGTAATATTGTATGCCAACTCTAGTTGAATATATACATAGTCATGGGATGTGGACTACATTGTGGGAGTCAAAGGAATTGTAATAGATATGTATGATTTGGGGGGAGTGGGGTGGCAAATTGGGAGAGGGATGTTTGAGGGTTATAAAGTATAACCATTGCACTGTGTTGTACACCTGAAACTAATTTTTTTAAAATGTTTATTTCACAATAAAATAATTTTTTTAAAAATTGGTGCACCCATATTGATACATTACTATACGTTGAAGTCCACAGTTTAAATTACCGTTCACTCCCTGTGTTGTGTAGTTGAATGCACTTGACAACTGCAGTATATCATGCATCTACCATTATAGTATCATATAGAATAGTTCTCTGCCCCCAAAATGATTGACTACTTCAATATAGAGGGTTTTTGTTTCGTTTTGTTTTGTTTTTGTTCCTGTTTTTTTGTATTTATCCTGTTTGGTGTTCTGTGTGCCACCTAGATCTGTGTTCTGTTGTCTGTCAATAATTCAGGAAATTCTCAGCCATTATTACTTTAAATATTTCTTCTTTTCCTTTTTCTTTCTTCCCCATATTATATTCCCATTACATGTATGTTACAACTTTTGTAATTATTCCACAGCTCTTGAACATTGTGTTCTGTTTTTTCACTTTGCTTTTTATTTTTGAAAGATTATATTAACATACCTTGAGACTCACTATTTCCTTCAAAGTCTGTATCTAGACTACTGATAAGTTTATCAAATGTATTTTCATTTGTTATAATCTTTTTATTTCTAGCATTCCTCTTAGAACTTACTATCTTTCTGCTTATATTCTCTACCTGCTCTTGCATATCCCCCACTTTTCCATTAGATCCTTAACATGTTAATTATGGTTATATAAATTCACGGTCTGATCATTCTAAATTCTTGGCTGTATCCTAAATTCTTAACATCTTATTGGGGAGTCAATTGATCCTGTTCTAAATACTTATGATTACTCAAAAATAGAAATTTTTCTTTACTATCCATATCTACAATCATAGTTCTATTACTAGAACTTCTAAGAACAACCGGAACAAGCTGCAAATGATACCAACTACAGTTTTTAATTTTCCAACCAAATGTATCAATCATTCCTATAGTAGAATTCAGTATTCGGAACTCCCAGTTCAGCATTCTGCTGATTCTGTATCCTACACACTTCATTTCCAAAAGCTGTAGCAGGGTTGGGCTGTATATAAGGGCTTCCGCAGCCAAATTGCAGTGTGGTGAGAGAAGGTAGGAAGACAGCGCTTGTAGCCTGTGCACCAGTCAGGGTGCTTCAATGTGATGTAATAACAGAATGACGGTTCTTATGAGAGTCAGCCCTGCGAGTCTTGTGATTCCATCAGTTACAGAGCTTTTGTTTAATTTGTCCATAACGAGAAACCCTGGAAGGAAATTTCACCTTGTGTTTGATTGAATCAAATACTACTGGGTTTCACCTGGCCAACTGGTTATTATTTCAGTGGTGGTCTTCTTTTTGTTGGCTGCAAAAAAAGTTAGAGATCCTGGATGCTCAGGCTCAGACACTGCTGCCCACACTGAACTCCTCTGGCTCCAACACTCCTGTATTAGAGCATTTACAATGTTGTACTATAGTGCTTGATTGTATGGCTCCCTCTTCCACCACACTGTGAGGTCTTTAAGAACAGATAGCATGTCTTTGAAATCCTATTGATGGGATTTGGCCTGCAATCTAGAAGTTTCTCAGCAACTATTTTTCTCAAGCAGCTCCTGCCTGAATATCAGTGTTGTCCCACTTCTTTAAAAAGAAGACTGCTCATCGTCACCAGGTCTCCCTCTAATTCCTGCAGGCATCTCCCACTCAAGAGAACAGAAAATGTTCTCTGGAATTGGTCAATATGAGGAAGGCTCTTCCTGTTCATTGCAGGTCTGATTACTGCCCCTGGGAGGAGAATGAAGGGGAGCAAAGAGTCTGCTCATGAGCTGCCTTCACTACAAAGCCAATGATGGCGTTTCCTTGAAGGTTTACTGTGAAGTGAATCATACAGAGATCCAGGGTTTTCCTTCAGGAAGAGAGAACAGATATGAAAGGCCCTCATGGCACCTTTTGGGAGCTGTCATCCACAATGTTTATTTATGCATAGATTCAACAAACATCTTTTAAATATACGTGATCAATCACCATGCTATTTCTGTATGGAGCAAACTCCTTACTTTTTTTTTTTTTTTTTTTGAGTGCAGTGTCACTGGCCCTCATATGTGGGACCTGAACCAGGGCCGCTGGCTGGAGCAAATTCCTTTTAAGTAAATCTCTGGTCAGTAGACCCTATGTGTTTAACCAACTCGGTTCATTCCATGTACAAATTATATTGACTGATGTCCAATAAATCCTTAGGCCTCAGGGCCATTCACTGGTTCTCTGAAACACCTGTGCACTAGAGCGCTGAGCTACCTGCTTCACAAGAATCCACTGAGTCTGTTTTCAATCCTGCTATGGCAGGAGGACTTACTCATGTAATTACCTAATTTATCAAATTCATTATAAAGCAATGAAATATGATTATGAAAGGAGAATAATAGTTTCAATGAAAATTAATGTGAATACTTAAATAGGCAATAAAAGCTAATCTCAAAATTATTATTATTGAATTAATTATCAGCCTGACAACTATCCTAGATTGAAAATATTTAGGAATATTGACAAATATCCTCATGCAAAAGGCTATACACATGATGTTAAGATCTCCACTTTAATGCACTCAAACTGCAAATCATGGATAGTGCTTAATGGATGTACTTGTGCGAGAGAGATAGAAGGACTCTATCTGCAAACCCACACTCAAAGGAAAGGCTATCCTTCTCCTTCATTTCTGGGGAGTGAATTCTAGGTAAGAATAAAACATTTATATTCCAAATATATCCTTTTTATAATTGTCATGTAACAGGCCTTTGCAATAAACATATCCACTTATAAACTTGAATATATTAAGTGGGATTTTGATAGCAATGTCACTCAGTCATTCTCCTGTTCTAATAATAACTAGGCATCTTCTATGGTCTGGGTCCTGTGCCAGGCACTAGAGAATCTAAGACCACACACCCATCTTCAGGGGGTTCACGGTCTGTGAAGGAAGGAGCCTAGTGCAGGACAGATTGCCTCACAATATGGTACATGCCATCATAGAATTATGCTTTGGGGTCACAGTGCTAAGAGGAGAGGTCACCTAAAAATTCTAAGTTATCTTGCTTCCATCCTGAAGAGCATTATCACACCCACAGTCTGGGGAAGCATGACAGTATCCAGGTGGCTCCTCATGACATACAACATCCTCAGCTAAAGTTTTGCAATTGATGGAATCACTACACTCACTGTGCTGAATCTACTAACATTCTACACTCTAATGTCACACCAAGATACAATCCCCAACAACATTTTTCAAGAAAAGTGTCGGCAGGTGCTTAGGTCACAGGCATTGCCCTGCTGCCTATTCCTATTACCCAGTGTTCCAGTAGAGAAAAGTATTGCCTTCAGACACCCACTTCAGCATCCACAAAGCTTAGGGTATTCAGGAATGCAGAACCCCCGAGTGCTGGATTGGGAAGGGCATTGGATCTAGAGACAGGGAACATGGCTGACTCCATGACCAAAATGGATAACAAGCCCTTTGAGGCAACCCAAGCAGACAGTGAGTTTATGTGATCACTCCAGTCTGAATTGTATGCCGTTGTGGTCTGGTACTTGTCTTCAGCATAAGCCAGTGGGGTTTGGCTTTACCAAAGACATGGACTGAAGGGAACTTCTGTTGCAAGTCAGGCAGCCTCAGAAGGTCATGTCTCTACATCTGACTGTAAACATGGGCATATACTCTTCTTACTGGAAGCTGTCCTTGGCAGCGACTGGAATTCAGAGGGGTTCCTTGAAGTTCTTTTTGCATGATGGTAAGATATGTATTGGATACCACCATTGTCAATGCTATAAAAATAGATGAGATTTGGTGCCTGTTCTCCAGGACCTCACAGTAAAGTGTGGAAATGGAGACCTCCACACACATGCCTATCATATTGGTAATTGGTTCTGAACCCTTTTAGGATACCAACACAGAGATGGGGAGCAGAGAAGGAGAAGATCTCATTAATAACTGTGTACATGGTGGCAAGTGGATCAGGGAAGGCTTCTTGAAATACTTGGAATTTGAAATGATCACTCTACTTTTGCCAGCCACACCAACCTTTGAGGCAGGCAGGGGAAATAAAGAGGAGTTGACAGATGGAAATAGGAGAAGAGGCAATTCACACTGGCTTTATTAGTGAAAGCACAAAAGTTGTTTAGAAAATGTTGATAGTTTACAATAGGTTTCATTCCCTATGACACCCCAAGTACCTGGTCATGGCTACTTGCTCCCTCTTAAGAAGGATCATAGGTTGAAGTGCTGTGAACAAGGAGCCATGTCTGTTGTGGCCATGAATTGACAGCAGTTGGCATAAGTTTTGGAAAATTAGTTGGAGTTAACTCTCCAATACTGTCAAGCATAGTGAAAGCCAGCTAGGTCACCCCAGGAAGACAAGCCCAAAAGACAAGTCCTGCTCTCCTGGGATATGTCCATCCTTACAGGGGCAGAAAACACATCTAAAAACAGCAGGCATTAAGAAGTACAAATTGGTTCTTACAAAATAGTTATGGGGATGTAGGATATAGCACACAGACTACAGTCAATCATATTACAGTCAAGTACTATGTATGGTGTCAGATGGGTACCAGAATTATTGGGTGATTGATGGGAGGGAGACGGGTACATGGTGAAAGAGGTGAAGGCATTAAGAAATACAAATTGGTCCACTATAAAGAAGAATGAAATCGTACCATTTGCAAAAATATGGATGGCCCTAGAGACTATTACATTAAGTGAAATAAGTCAGTCGGAGAAAGACAAATATCATATGATCTCACTTATATGTGGAATCTGAAAAACTGAATGAATGAGCAAAGTAAACAGAAACAGTCTCATAGATATAGAGGAAAAACTGATGGTTGCTAGTTGGGAGGGGCAGGTGGGGAGATAAGGGAGAAGGGGAAGGGATTAGACAGCAAAAATAGGTAACTACAATATTGCCACAGAGATATGAAAGACAGCTCGGGGAATATAATAATGTAAATATTTTGTGGGGTGCCAGATGGTCACGTGTCTTGTTAGGGAGACAACTTCATGGATGAAGTAGAGGCTTGATCACTGCACTGTATACCTGAAGCTACTGTTGTATGATATTGTATGCCAACTTAATTGAATATATAGATAGTCACGGGATATGGAGTAGACAGTAAGGGAGTCAAGGGAATTGAAATAGGTATGTATGATATGGGGGGAATGGGGTAGCGAATTTGAGGGGTAAAAAGTGTAACTATTGCACTGTGTTGTACACCTGAAATTAATTTTTAAAAAATGTTTATTTCACAATAAAAGAATTAAAAAAAAAAAGAAATACAAATTGGTAGTTACAAAATAGTCATGGGGACATGAAGTGAAGCCTAGGGAATATAGTCAATAATATGGTAATAGCTATGCCTAGTGCCAGGTGAGTGCTAGACTAGGTGGGGGATCATTTCTTACATAATACAAATGACTAAGCACTAAGCTGTACACCTGAAACTAATATAATATAATATAATATAATATAATATAATATAATATAATATTAAATGTCAACTGTAATTGAAAATTTTTAAATGGGGGGAGATAAAGGGAAAAAAGAGGATTTAATTTCCAGGTATAAAAAAAACAAGTCGTGCAGAATGGGGAACTAGGCAATAATGTTGAGATAGCATAGTACGTGTCAGATAATTGCTGGACTTACGGATGTCACTCCTTTAAGTATATAAATGGTGGAAAAATTAACGTACGCACCTGAAACTGGTGTAAGTTCTATGTTAGCTATATTTTTTAATAAAAATCTTTATTTTAAAAAAGAAAGGATTTATGGGGCCGGCTGAGTGGCTCAGTGGGTTAAGAGCTCGCTCTAGAGTGCGAGCTGAGACAAGAAAAAAAATGACAGACGCTGTGCTGGCTGCCTCCCGGGATCACACCAAAATTATAGGCAGGTTATACAGCATTCAGCCCTGGAGGTCCCCAGAACATTGGAGGAACAGAACCACTAAACAAAGAACTTAAAGAGGAGGCCACGTAGGGTCTGGTAGGATGGACGGAGACGAGAGAGGGCGAGCACCGTGAGGGAAGCCCCAGCCGTGGGAAGCTTGTCTGGTTGGGGGAGAGACCCTCCAGCTGCACACCAAGCTCACCAGCCCAGAGCTCCTTTGCCGGGAAGAGAAGTTCTAATATAGCCAGCAATAAATTAGTGAAGATTCTCTTTATTCAGCTCGGTGAGGCTAAGAGCGGCTGGAGAATCAGTGGGGCCGGCGCTCGGGCTTGTTCGCCAGTGAGCACTTACCTGGTTCCTGGTGGAGGGAGTGGCTGTGTGAGCCGGACCCGGGAGCCTGCGGGGACGGACTGAACTGGGCACCTTTGGTGCAAAGGCTGGAGGTTTTTGGATTGTTGTTCCCGTGGTGTAGAGCCTGCGCGCCAGTGGTGTAGGGAGGCCGCCATTTTGTCTGGCTTGGGCCCTCCCACAGAGGATCAGGTCCGAGACCTCATTGGTCTGGTGGAATTGGGGCAGAAGTGCGTGAGTGCGTGCTTGCGCATGCGGCCTCGGATCCCTACCCTCCGCCCGGCTTATACTGTGTTGCCAGGGAAACGCTGGGCATGTGCCCTCCGGCTCCAACAGGCTGCTCACTGAAACACGGGAGGGCACGAGCTGCCTCAGATCCCCACCCTCCGCACGGCTTGTCCTGTGTTGCCAGCGAAACGCCTGGTGGGCATGCTCTGGCTCCTACAGGCTGCTCACTGAGACGCGGGAGTGCACAAGCTGCCTCGGGTCCCCGCTCTACATGCTGCGCTTGCAGAGATGCCAGGCTGGTGATTGGTTGTCAGGCTGCTCGGCCTGATCTGCGGCGTCGCTGATTCGGACAGGCTGAGACTGGGAGTTTTCCTGGGAGTGTTGGGCCGTGAGCTGTGTGCCTGCGTGATCCAGCCAGGGCTCTCCTGGTGATCTATCTAATACATCAAAGCAATCCCGGAGCAACAGCCAGAATGGGGAAACAAAGAAACATGTCACAAGTAAAAGATCAGAAGAAACCTCTAGAAATGAAACTAAATGAAAGAGAGGGAACCAACCTTTCAGAGAAAGAGTTTAGAACACTGATGATAAGAATGTTTAAGGAACTTAGCAAGGACATAAAGAAGGATAGCGAAACCATAAAAAACAACCAGTTAGAACTAAAGAATATAATAACTGAAATGAAGAACACACTCGAAGGAATCACCAGTAGAGTAGATGAAGCAGAGGAGCGGATCAGCGATTTGGAAGATAAAATAGCAGAAATCACCCAGTTGGCACAGCAAAAAGACCAAAGAATAAAAAACAATGAAAATAGTTTAAGAGCCCTATGGGACAAGGTGAAATGCAACCACCTTCAACTCATAGGAATATCAGAAGGAGAAGAGAAGAAGCAAGGGGTCGAGAATGTATTTGAAAAAATAATGACTGAAAACTTCCCTACCCTGGTGAAGGAAATCAATATACATGCCCAGGAAGTGCAGAGGGTTCCAAACAAGCTGAACCCAAACAGGTCCACACCAAGACACATCATAGTTAAAATGGCAAAGGTTAAAGACAGAGACAGAATCCTAGAGGCTGCAAAAGAAAGACAGCAGGTTACATACAAAGGAACTCCTGTTAGACTAACAGCTGACTTGTCTACAGAAACTCTGCAGGCCAGAAGGGAGTGGCAGGAGATCTTCAAAGTGACACAAAATAAAGGCCTACAACCAAGATTACTCTACCCAGTACAGCTATCACTTAAAATTGAAGGAGAAATAAAGAGCTTCTTAGAAAAGAAGAAGCTTAAGGAATTCATTACCACCAAGCCAGCATTGCAAGAAATGTTAAAAGGGCTTTTTAAACAAAAGAAAGGGGTAAACAAGCTAACCCAGGAAGACCAGGAATACAAATAAGAAAATGACAATACATATGCATCTATCAATAATCATTTTAAATGTGAATGGGCTAAATGCTCCAATCAAAAGACAGAGAGTGGCTGAGTGGATAAGAAAATAGGACACATGTATATGCTGTTTACAGATGGAATAAGGTATTTCATGCAAATGGAAATGAGAAAAAAAAAAGCTGGAGTACCAATACTTATTTTGGACAAACTAGACTTTAAAATGACTACAACAAAAGACAAAGAAAGGCACTATAACCCTAATAAACATCTATGCACCCAACATAGGATCTCCTAATTACATATAACAGATTTTAACAGACATAAAGACAGAGATCAACAGTAACACTAGCATAGTAGGGGACTTCAACACTATTGTCACCAAGGGACAGACTCTTTAGACAGAAAATTAACACAGAAAGAGGGGCCTTAAATGACACTTTAGGGCCAGCCGAGTGGCTCAGTTGGTTAAGAGCTCGCTCAAGACTGCTAGCTGAGCTCTGAGCAATGGTGGTTTGAGGCCAGCCCGAGCTGAGCTGCCGTTGAGCTGCCAACAGGTGGCAGGATGGCTCAGCTAAAAAAAAAAAAAAAAAAAAATTACACTTTAGACCAACTGGACTTCGTTGATATTTTTAGAGCATTTCACCCTGAAAAAACAGAATATACATTCTTCTCAGGTACACACAGGACATTTTCCAAGATAGACCATGTTAGGCCACAAAACAAGTCTCAGTAAATTTAAGAAGATTGAAGTCATATCAAGCAGATATAAAGGAAAAACTGATGGTTGCTGGCTGGGAGGGAGTAGGGAAGAGGGAGAGGGGGAAGGTTTTGGACAGTGTAGGTGGGACTACAATGTTGCACAGGGATATGGGGGCAGTTCTGGGAATGTAATTGATAATGTTGTGAAGAGACTATTACGTTCCGTGAAATAAGTCAGTCGGAAAAGGATAGGTACCATGTGATCTAACTTGTGCGTGGAGTCTGAAGAGCTGAGTGAACGATCAAAGTAAACAGACTTGTAGATGTAGAGGAAAAACAGGGTTGCTAGTTGGGAGGGGGGTGGGAATGGGGGGGACGGGGAAGAGATTAGACAGCATAAATAGACAACTGCAATATTGCCACAGGGATATGAAACACAGTTCGGGGAATATAATAATGTTGTAAAAATTTTGTGGCGTGTCAGATAGTCACATGTCTTGTTAGGGAGACCACTTCATGGATGGAGTAGAGGCTTGATCACTGCACTGTACACCTGAAACTGATGTTGTATAGTATTGTATGCCAACTGTAACTGAATATGTGGATGATCACGGGATGTGGAGTATACTGTGGAGGGGAGTCAGGGGAGTTGTGATAGATATGTATGATATGGGGGGAGTGGGGTGGCGAACTGGGGGAGGGGTATTGTCACTCTGGGGGGTAAAGAGTATAACTATTGCATTGTGTTGTACACCTGAAACTAAAAAAAAAAAAAAAAAAAAAAGAGTGCGAGTTGAGCTCTGAGCAACAGTGGTTCGATGCCAGCCCGAGCTGAGTTGCTGTTGAGCTGCCAACAGGTGGCAGGATGGCTCAGCTAAAAAAAAAAAGAAAAAGAAAGGAGTTATGATGTCTCTCTAAGGTTACTAGGGATGGGAAGAGGCCTAGGTGCAGGGTTTGTGTTCTGAACCACTACATAGTATTTGAGGAGATAACAGCAGAAAGTGGTCCAGAAATATCCATGAAAGTAATTCTGAAATCCAGCAAACTCCACAAACACCAAACGTGATATGAAAAAGAAAGCCACCAGCCGGCCGAGTAGCTCAGTTGGTTAGGGCTCGCTAAAGAGTGCGAGCTGAGCTCTAAGCAACAACAGAGCTGCTGTTGAGCTGCCAAGAGGTGGCAGGATTGCTCAGCTTAAAAAAAAAAAAAAAAAAGAAAAAGAAAGCCACCAGACAAATGATGGTGAGAGTGTTCCACACCACAGAGAAAGGAAAGCTCTTAGACAGGAAAGAGGCAGATCATTGCAACTGAATGGCAGCCTGACTAATGGCCAATCTCACAGCAGTAACACTGGCACCAAACACAGTGAGTCTTCAATGAGCTGGAGGAAAGGACATGGCCTCCTACAAAGCTGTGCCTGAAAAGAGCATCTTCCGAAAATGAGTGTAAAACCAAGAAATTTACAGGCCAGGAAAAACTAGAGCACTTTCACCGACCACAGACTTTCACAAAAGGACTCCTGCTGGATGCATTTTGAGGAACAGAAAATGTGACATGTGTAATGGGGAGGTGAGCAGAAACATTGTTGCTTATGGGAATACACTTGAACAAACACTGACTGCTGAGAACAATAATAGCTGTTTAATTTCTTGGTGGGAAAGAGAATCAAAATGAAGTCCTGGAGCACAGTAGGTTGGGAGGAAGGAAACAGAGGTTGAATCTCTCTAAGGCCTTGGTGTGGTTCATCAGGAGGGCAGACTCCTGGGACAGTTGTGAGGTTTGTCCACTGCACCAAACAATGTCCAAAGCAGAGGAGGGGAGAGGGGCTGAAACACAATGTGCTGGTTAACACTGTGTCCAGGTGCAGAACTGTGGCTACTGGGAAGGAAGGGGCACATTAGGCCTTCACATAAAATTTCTCTGTCCAGGTGCAGGGCTGTGGCCGGGAAGGATGGAGCACTTTAGGTTTTCACTGAAAAACAAGATCATGGCTCCCTCAGCTCAGAAAGGGTACCTTTTCCTAATCTGCATAACGGAATTAGTGTGGTGTCCTTCACAAGTTAAATATACTGATTAAAATTTCCAGACAAGTCAAGGAGAAACAAACATCCTCTGTAGAGCCAGTGATGTCCTGGGTAGAACAGAAGAACTTTCAATTTTGCTCCCATTTTTGGATGAAATCTCAATCCACTTAAAAAGGGAAGATTTAAAAAATAATAATAATAGTAATAATAATAATTTTTAATAAAATGAGAGGAGTTACAGACCGGTTTCTGGAAAGAGGTAGATTTAATGTTTGCTGACTAAACCCTCATGGTCGGGGCAGCGTCTCCTCTCAGGGCAGGTCTGTGTGAAGAGCCTCATGGGAGCAGCTGCCCTTTCCCTGGGACAGCCAAGCACATGGCAGTGCCGCTCTCCTCGTGCCCTCCCCAACACAGGCTATTAGGTCTTTGAATATTTGCAAATCTGGAGATGACATATCTCAGTGGAGTTTTAATTACCCTTTCTCACCTGAATGTTTTAACATTTCTTGTGATGTTAAGACACATGGGTTATCTAGGAACCTGGTTGGTTATTTTCCTATTAGGGTGCTAGGATTCTTCCTAAGTAACGAGCAGGAGATACATAAATATTTACTCTTGTATAATAAATATATTAAAATTTTTATATAGATATAAATTAGGACTTTATCCACAGGTGCATTGTAAGTACTTTTTCCAGTTCCTTGTTTGACTTTCTTACGGTGGCTTTTTTCATGGAGAAGAATTATTTGTAACTTTTATTTTGTTAATCAATATTTTTATTTATGAATCTTGATTATTAGGTCAAAGTGAGGCAGAACGTGTGAAAACTTACAAAATAATTTGTGCCCCTTTTTTTCTAAATCTATATGATTTTTATATATATATTTACAATCCATTTTAAGTTTAACAGGGTGTAAGATCTGAGGTATGATCCCTGCTATGTGTTACACTAGATGGCTTCCAAATTCCCCAATAACACTTATTAAACAGTCCATCTCTGTCCTGCCATTTGAAATAGCCCCTTTATCATAGACTGAATCCCACAGGCACTGTGGTAGTTTCCTGAGGCTTCCTGCCTGCTGTTTTATGTTAGCACAACAGTCACATTCCTGAGGCTTCAGGGTAGCTTCCAACATCTATTAGGGCTGGTTGGTCCTCATGGCTTCCTATTATCTCCAGGAGAAGTCCAGGATACATTTTATTATGTTTGCAACTTTTTTGTTTTTCCATATATAGGAAAACTATTGTTTTCCGTAGAAGAATTTTGCACCCAACCATCTTTCTGAAATGTCTTTCACTGTGTTGATTGTTAGCTGATTCTCTGGATTTTCCTGTCAGTCTCTCCTAATCCCACTCTTTCCATCTTCAAGCCTCGCCATCCACTGGAACCACACCTGCCCTGATCGGAGAGGACTCTATATTGCGTGTCCCAAGGCCAGTTCTTAGACTCGTCTCACTCAGTGACTCAAGGAGGATTGAGACTATTGTTCCCTCCCATCTGCTAGAATTGGTCTCTCAGTTCAGTCTCAGGACACTGTGCTCTGCTCATTACCCCTCCTTCAGAACCTCCTTCTTACTGCTGTGCTGGCTAGGTTCTCTTTTCTTCCAGGGTCTGGAGCGTGGAGGCCCTAGGGCTGAATCTCCAAATCGTTCTCCATCTACACTTGCTCCCAGGGTGAACTCACCCAGCTCCTCTGGAATGCCCGAGCATAGTCCTGTGTGTTATTCATCACTGCATCATCTCTGCCTGGAAAGCTGCCTGGCACAGCATAGGCATACAAGAGTACTGGGGCAATGCAGAAATGAGTGAATAAGCCTTTCTGACAATTTCATACGCTTTATACTTAAGTTTTTAGGGAAAATGACAAATAACTGAACTGGGCTGCAACATGGGCACATGAAAGGAAGTCATAGGAGCTAAGGCTGCAAATACTGGTTGTCCCTAGATTATTTACAATAGTCGACCTAACAAATATCATGAGTACAGAGAAGAACGGTGACAGAGAGTGTGTGTGGTGTGCTAAATTTCTTATCCTTTATGAGGGAACTCAATTAACTCTGTTGTTGATATTGATAAATCAAAACTAAAATATAGTTTGATTATGCAAAACTATAATAAAACATAAAAGAGCTAAAAAATGGAAACTGCAAACATTGGTTGCAACTGGGGAATAAGAAGAAAACAGGCTTTCTATTTCATTTTATACACTTCGGTATTCTCTAATAAAATAAATGCGCATACCTCACTTCTGTGAGTAAATGTAAAGAGAAGGCCAAGCACAGTATTGTTTATCTGTGGAATCTCACATTGCCTGCTGGGTGGGCTTCCTGCACAGGCTCACAGGGGGCAGCGAAAGGCTGCAGGTCAGACATTCCTCACAGGGAGGGGTTGCACAGAGAATGATGAGGAGAGGCTGAGATAAGGGGTTGGAGTCCAGGCCAACAAGAAATGTCTCGTGAAGTCTTTGTCTCAGACATCTGCAGAATCTGAATTGCCAGTGCCCCCTGTGCAGGAAATCACAGGGGTTGTCCAGCATCTTGATAAGCCTCTCATAGTCACCAGGTTTCACTCTTGCTCCTGCAGGCACCTCCTATCCAGAGGGTAGAAAAGCATTCTCTGCTGTTTGTCTCTCCCAGCAGAGCTCTTCCTTTTCTACTCCCCACCTCCAATGAGAAGATGGTGCTAAGCTAAGAGTTGGCTCACAACTGTCTTCTCTCAAAGGCAGTGTTAGTGTTGTTTCCTCGCTCTTAGTCCACCTGCTAGGATTTCATCTTGGGGAGGGTAAGATAGGGAGCCATGGGCACCCATCAGTGAGTATCAGCATATATGAAGCTCCCTCACAATATTTTTGGGTGCTGGGAGCTTAAACTATGGGAGTTCCACAGGGACACACCCAGATCCTTTCTGCTTCTCTTATATCTCCCTCGTTCACTTTCTCTCCAAACATTCAAATCTGCAACTATGGAGAGAGATATTTCACTGATTTTAATTTAGGGAACAGGATGGCAAGTCAAGATTATTTTCTAAGGAAACTTGGTGTCAATAACCCCACTTTCACAGACCACCTTCTGTTCAGTGGCTTTGTTTGTTTGTTTCTTTGTTGTATTCTTGTATCTGGCTTCTCCCAGCAGAAATACAATGCCAATCTAAGGCTGTAATTGAGGAGAACTTTATAAGGGGAGTGCGTATAATGTCGTAAGCAGGGCTAAGGGAAATCTATAAAGAATGCAGAGGCCCCGAAAAACAAGTCAAAATAGGGAGGTGTTACCATTGTGTGCCCTGATGGGGAAAAGGAAGGAGAGGTTACCAGAACTCAGAGGGGTGGAGGGTGTAGCTGTAGTTGTCACTGTGACATAAGGAAGGCCACCACACAGGGCTAAGTCCTTAGGGAGAGTAACAAAGCCCCTGCCAACTCACAGCCTGACAGCAGAGAGCAGGGAGTTGAAAATCCTAAATCACCCTCCTTCCACTTTCCATTCCCCTACCAGTGTCTCCTTTTCACTGAAAGCAACCAGGAGTCAGAGGGAACGGGAGCCCATCCATGAGACACAGAGATGTCTCTTCCTCAGATACAAAAGAGAGCACAGAAAAACGAAATGAGATTTGATGTCACAGGAGAAAATCCATGCCTTCTTATAGCCTCTTCATATTTGCCTGTCGTGGGACTTTTTCTCAATATGATTGCATCAATTCCTCATCATACCTCCTTAATTCGTTTGTTTCACTGGTTGTACCTGCCAATCTAGTGTTACTTTTTTGGAATAATATCTCACTGCCTACATAAATGCCTGTGAATGGAATATAGATTTTTTTTAAAAATCTGGGTTACACAGATGTTTATAAATATTTTCAGTTTATGATTTTGGGTGCTCTAGAAAGAAATCCATTACAAGAGCTCCTTAAACTGTCTCCCCCACACAGAGCGAGGCACTGGGACACACCAAAGGACAGGGCACACCTCTGGGCCCTGCTCTCAGTGAAAAGGAGACACTGGTAGGGGGATGCAGAGCAAAAGGAGGGTGATTTAGGGTTTTCAATTCTCTGGCTCTCTGTGGCCATAGAAAGCTGACACAGGGGCATTTTCAACCCTAGAGCCCTGGCCATACTCCAATCTTTATAAGCAAGAGGTCACAGTCTCTTCATAACCCTAAATTATGATCTGCTTTCCAGTAGATGGACACTCAGTCACTGAGAAAGCCCATAGATCAGGCCTTGGGTTCCATCTTCCTGACCTCAAAGGAAATCTCAGTCCCAGGACATAAGGAATGTTGAGTGCAGTCCTCTTCTCATCCCACATAACCTGTCCAGACTTGTCTCATTTGCTGCAGGAGACATTTCATGACTAAAGTCTATGAGGGGAGGTATTTGGGCCATAGATCATTCCCATGTCTGTACAGGGTCCATGTCGCTATAGACAGAGTCCAGGCTTTAGGGTCTGAGACAACTGGCTTTGAATTCAGGTTCCAGGACAAGAAGGCTGTGTGGCCTTCAGGAAGTATCTTAACCTCTGCAAGCCTCCATGTCCCTCCTCTGTGACACAGGGACAGTAATTCTCTTGTAGCGGATGGCTGTGAGAGTCAGAGATCACACAGCAGGTGCTCACTTCTTGTTTCTGTTCTAGTGGTACCAGTGGAGGGTTCCTGAGCATGAACACAATGGCCACAGCCTGTGAGACTGCACTTACCACAACGAATGGAAGTGACCAGGCCTCTCCTCAAAATTTCGAGATAGGGATATTGATCATGGACTCGCTGATGGCCGTCATATATCTGTTTGGGCTGGCGTTTCGTGCTGTGGTTCCTGGGCTTCCGCATGCAGAGGAACACTTTCTCTGTCTACATCCTCAACCTGGCCGGAGCCGACTTCCTCCACCTCTGCTGCCAGATTACACTTTCTCTGCTGATATTCATCAACTGCTTCCATTACTTCCTCATTGACACCCCCAGCTTTTTCATCCCAGTGTTCACCTTTGCCTACATCGCAGGCCTGAGCCTTCTCAGTGCCATTAGCACCGAGCACTGCCTGTCTGTCCTGTGGCCCATCTGGTACTGCTGCCACTGCCCAGACACATGTCTACTGTCATGTGCGCCCTGCTCTGGGCTGTGTGCCTGCTGCTGAGCATCCTGGAAGGGAACTACTGCGGCTACTTAAAAAGGGATTTTGACAAACATTGGCATCAGGTATTTGATTTCATCATTGTTGGGTGGCTGATTTTCTCATTTGTACTGCTCTCAGGGTGCAGTCTGGCCCTGGTGACCAGACTGCTGTGTGGCTCCCAGCGGGTGCCTCTGACCAGGCTGTGTGTCACTATCCTGCTCACAGTGCTGGTCTTCCTACTCTGTGGCCTGCCCTGGGGCATCCTCTGGTTCCTCATATCCTGGATTAAGAGTGGTTTAGATGACTTCTGCCTTCCTCTTGACCAGGTTGCTCTTGTCCTGTCCTGTGTCAACAGCTGGGCCAACCCCATCATTTACTTCCTTGTTGGCTCCTTCAGGCAGCGATGGAGGAAGCAAAGGCAGACCCTGAAGCTGGTTCTCCAGAGGGCTCTGCAGAACTTTCCTGAAGGGGATGAACATGAGGAAAGTTTTCTTCAGGAAGCCCTGGAGATGTCGGGAAGCAGCCTGGCATCCTGATTCAGTCTTGCTTTGTTCAGACACGTGTGGTTTAGAGAACCAACTTTGTCCCCATATGTTTGGGAGGTTTCTTAAGAGTCTAAGCCTCTGGGCCTCTGAAGTAAAACACTGAACATTTTTTTTTTTTTGAGAGCAGTGTCACTGGCCTTCACATGTGGGACTAGAACGGGGTCCGCTGGCTTCCCAAGCCAGCGCTTAACCACCGCGCCACTGGGCTGGCCCAAAACAATGAACTCAATAACCCTGCTGATGAGGATTAAGTGAATGTGCCTATTAAACACACACATGGGAGCAGTGTCTCAGGACTGCCTTAGCCCAGACATTCATCCCACCCCCTTGGGAGCTTTGTCAACTCTGGTGTGAGGACTTTTCCACTTTTGAAGAATCCCACCTTCATTGAAGCTGAATGCAATGCAGGAAAGACCAAATTTCTTTGGTCACTGAACTTGATAGAAACTAAAAGAATATTACAATTTCACAAGTGTCTATGATCACTGTCCTATAATTTTTCACTATAAATTAAAAGAATTAAAGTTCAGTCTAGCCCCAAAGAGCAGTGTTCTGTGTGTTTAGCAGGCATTAGAAAAGCTCCCTAGCATAGTAAAGGTTTTATGAATAAATGAATGAATGAAAGCATAAATTATGATTTTCAAATCAAGTCTGTGCTAAATCTCCATTTGCCAGATATGAGTCATCATCTTTCAGTTTATTGCTTTCACCATTTCAGCCTTTGAAAGCAGGAAGTTAAGTTTATAGTCAGATAAATTAATGTCAAAGCATATGAGGATTTCAGGTAGGCTGTCTTCTGGTGTTTCTTTTTTGTGCCCTCCGGTAGAAGCCCATGTCCGCCCTCTCTGTCCAACCTTTTGCTTCTGGCCTGACTGTCCCTATTTGGGGATTCCATTTCTTCATGTCAGGTTTCCAATTGGTGTTACAGGATTCTATGTTCTCTGAAGACAGCTTATATATCAAATAGTGCTTTTATCCAAAGACCTCTCAACATTTATTAAACATTTAACAAAAATGTTTTTGTTATGTGTTCTATATACAAATATATTATATTTAAATGTTGCCCTTTAAATATTTTAAAACAGGTATAATTAAAAGTGATTGCATGTATCATCACTTGAATGAGTTTGGGCAGTGACATATGAATGTGACTCAAACCTCAATCAAGTCATATCATATTTTCATCACCTCTGAAAGTCCCTCCCAGTCATTCCTTCTGCCCCAGAGGAAACTTTATTTCTACTTCTGTCACCAAAGGTTGATTTTGACTGCCCTTTGACTTTATGTATTTAGGATCATAAATGTACTTTTTTTTCCCTCATTTTCTTTCTCTCAGCACAATACTTTTATGATTTACCCATGTCATTGCATTGCATATATCAGTAGTTTTCCCTAGTATGAAGCTGAGTACTATTTGGTTGTCGGAAAAGTCATCATGCATTTTTGCAATGAAAAACATAGAAAAAATACATCATGAGTTTTCCGACAACTCAATATTTCATTGAATGGGTGCACCAGTTTATTTTCATATTGATATGTATATAAGTAACATTCTATATATAGGAAACTATTGTGAATAAAGCTGCTGTGAACATTTTTATTCAAGTCTTTTTCTGGACATATGTTTTCATTTTCTTTAGAAAAATGAGCTGAGGTAAAATTGGTGGGTCATAGTAAGGTATATGCTGAACTATGTGAGAATCTGCCGAACTCTCTTTCTATTGTGGTTGTCCTATTGCACATTTCCACCAGCAACTATGCAAGTTTCTGTTGCTCCATGTGTTCCTGAAAACATAGTATTGCCAGTCTTTTGAATTTATTCATTCTAATGAGCATAAAAGTGGTATCTGTGTATGTTTAATTTGCATTGCCCAAATGACTTATGAAATGGAATATTGTTTCATGTGCTTATTTTCTACTTGTGTTTTTTTTGGAAGTGTCTAGGTTTTGCCCATTTTTATTGTATTTCTCTTTTCATCACTTACTTGTAGGAGTTTATTATATGCAAATTGGGTTCTTTGTTAGTTATGTGTATTGTAAATATTCATCCAGTCAGTGCTTTGCCCATTCATTTTAATAGAATTTGATATTTTAGATTTAAAGAGAAATTGCGCAGAAAATGCAGAGGGTTCCTATGCACTTCCTCTCCACCATATCCACTCTCCCACACAGTTTCTCCTATTACTAATATTTAATAAATGTGGCATTTTATTAAAATTGATGTACACACGTTGATATATTATTATAAAATGAAGTTCATAGTTTACATTAGCATTCACTCTTTGTGTGGCATAGTTCAATATATTTGATAAATGCTGAATATCTTACATCTACCGTTATTGTATCATATAAAATACTTTCTTTGCCTCCAAAATTATTAGACTGGTATCGTCATATCTTATTCTTTTTCTTTCTTTCTTTCTCTCTCTTTTTTATTTTTATTTTTATTTATTTATTTATTTATTTTTTGCATTTATTCTGCGTCATGTTCTCTAAACTACCTGAATCTATGGTTTAGTGCCTGTCAATAATTTGGAAAATTCTTGACAATTATTTGTTCAGATCTTTCTTCTCTTTCTTTCTGTCTTTCTTCCTCCTATGACATTCCCATTACATGTATATTACACTTGTTGAATCATCCCACAGCATTTGAATATTCTGTTCATGTTTTTTTCAGTTGTTTTTCTCTTTTCTTTTCAGTAGGAAGTTTCTGTGAGTATACTTACGGCTCTCTGATTCAACAAAGGCTGTATGTAGTCTACCGGGGAGCTCACAATAGGCATTTTCCAGTTGTGCTGCCATATTTTTATTTCTAGCATTACCTCTTTCTTAGAGTTTCCATATTTCTGCTTATATTGTCCATCTGCTCTTGCATGTTGTCCACATTTTCTATTAGATTACTTAGCATATTAATCACAGTTATATAAATTTGCAGTGTGATCATTCCAAATTCTCGGCAATATCCTAAATCTTGTATATCTGCTATGGGAAGTCAATTGCTCCTATTATTAATACTGAAAAATTAAAGGATATAATATAAACTTATTATTCAATCCTATAATCATAACTATTAAAAGAATTTAAAAGAAAAACTTAAACAAGTTATTGCTTCTGGAGAATAGGATTCAGGAAGGCTTTGACCGTTTCTTTGTTACACATCTATGCCAAATGGAAAGAAAATGTAAACCTGTATGCATTACGACTGTGATAAAGAAAAAGCGTGGAGGATGAGGCAGGTCTGAGATGGCAGCATATAAAACCATGAATTTTCCTCTTCTGAGGGACACAGTGAATATACTGCTCCACATAGAGCAGTCCCTCCTAAAAAAGTGAGGGCTGATTGAACAGCCTCTGCACAAGCAAATGATATAGAGGGACCACATAGAGAAGATAGAAGACAGAGACATGGCAAAGATGGAAGCAGACGTCAAACATGAAGACCTGCTGTAGCAGGGATTTCAAAATGGCACCCATGTGCAGTTTGCTTGCCCAGGAGCACATTGCAAAACATCAATGTAAAGCACACTGAGACTATACATGAAGGGAATCCATTAACTAACCCTAAAGATCCTACTGAACAGGTTGGGAACTACTAGAATGTTCCAGGATGTCAGGCCGCAGAGGGCACTGTTATTTATGTTCCCTTCAACGAGGATAAAGTGGTTAGGAATGCAGTCCAAACTCTCTAGCCAACCTGCAAGACCACCCCACCATGCCCCAAGCCCTGGCCCACACTGCCTCCTGCTCCAGCTAACCATGCCACCAAGGTTGCCCCAGAGCCACAGCCACAGAATATCTCAGCCTGTACCAACTTCAGTTTAAACTTTGCCCTGACATAGCACACCTGATGGCACCTGTTCCACATCCATCCCAGCTCCAGCCAGTCTCCCCACCTGCTGTCCTACCAGGGTTATCAGAGCCACATGTCTTAAGTCACCTCATCTTATGCCCACTCTGGCTCCAGCTAATCATCCCACCAGGGCTGCCTCAGAGCCACTTCTGGGGGACACCTCAGCCTCCCCCACCCTCTTGCCCAACCCCAGCTGGCCCACAAAAGCCATAGGTATACACTCACTACACAAGTCGTGTTCCTATACAAAGCCACTCTTTGAAGACCAGGAGAGGCAGCTTCTTCATAGAAACAAACAGTGAAATTCAAACAAAATGAGAAGTCAGAGGAATATGCTCCAAATGAAAAAAGCAAAACAAAACCTTAAACAAAAATCCTAATGAAACAAACAAAGATAAGCAATTTACCTGACAAAGAATTCAAAGTAATGGTCATAAAAATACTCACCAAAATAAGGAAAAGAATACAGGAACACAGTGAGAACTTCAAGAAAGAGACAGAAAACATAGGAAAGAACCAACTAGTCCTGAAGAATACAGTAACTGCAATGAAAAATACACTATAGGGAATCAACAACAGACTAGAAGATACACTAAACAGATCAAGTGATCTGGAAGACAGAATAGTGGAAATCACCCAATAAGAACAGCAAAGAGTGACTTTTAAAATGAGGATAGTTTAAGCAACTTTCAATGAGGATAGCATCAATGCATACTATCATTTGTATTATAGGGGTCCCAGAAGAAGAAGAGAGAGTAAAAGGGGCAGAAAACATACTTGAAGAAGTAATGGCTAAGAACTCCTCTAATCTCAGGAAGGAATCAGACATCAGGAGGGCAGACTCCTGGGTACAGTTGTGGGGTCTGTCCACTGCACCAAACAATGTCCAAGGCAGAGAAGTGGAGAGGGGCTGAAACACAATGTGCTGGTTAACGCTGTGTCCAGGTGCAGAACTGTGAATACTAGGAAGGAAGGGGCACATTACATCTTCACATAAATACAAGATCAGGGCTTCCTCAGCTCAGAAAGGGCACCTTTTCCGAATCTACATAACGATATTAGAAGTGCTTCATTGGTTAAAATTATTGATTGCCTTTAGAGTTTACAAAAGTATGTTCAATACCTACAATACTTGCCTAGAAAACATATGGAAATGTAAGACTTCCAGACAAGTTGAGGAGAAGAAAACATCCTCTGAAAGGCCAGTGATGTTCTGGACAGAACACAACTTCCTACTCTGTTCCCATTTTTTGATGAAATCTCTTTAAACTGAAAGATTTAGAGACCTGTTTCTGTAATGGGCAGATTTTAATGCCTGCTGACAACCCTCAGGGTTGGGGCAGTGTCTCCTATCAGGACACGTCTGTGTGAAGAGCCTCTTGTGAGCCGCTGCACCTTTGAGTCACAGTTTTGCTTGGGACAGCCAAGCACATGGGAGTGCCACTTTCCCCGTGCCCTCCCCAACACAGGGTATTAGGGCTTTGGATATTTGGAAATCTGAAGGTGAACATGTCTCAGTGGAGATTTATTACCCTTTGTCACCTGAGTATGTTTTAGTATTTTTTGTCATATTTAAGAAACATGGGTTATTTAGGAACTGAGTTGGTTATTTTCCTCTTAGGGAGCTAGGGTTCTTCCTACGTAATGGGTAGAACATACATAAATATTTATTTATATGATAAGTATATTAAATTTATATGTAGATATAAATTAGGATTTGTTCAAATGTGTATTGTAAGCACATTTTCCAGTTTTGACTTTCTTATGGGGGCTTTTTTCAGGGAGAAAAATTATTATTAACTTAAATTTTTTCATCAATATTTTTATCTATGGTTAGGCAGAACTTCCATAAATTTACAAAATAATTCGTGCCTCTTTTTTTTCAAGTTCTACATGAGTTTTTATATATATTTACAATCCGTTTAAAATTTAACAGAGTATAAGATCTGAGGTATAATCCCTGTTATGTTTCACACTAGATGGCTTCCAAATTGACCAGAAACAATTATTAAACAGTCCATCTCTGCCCCTGCCATTTGAAATAGTCCCTTCATCATAGACTGAATCTCATAGGCACTGTGTTAGGTTCCTGAGGCTTCTTGCCTGCTGTTTTATGTTAGCACAACACTGTTATATTCCTGAGGCTTCAGTGTAGCTTCTAACATCTATTAGGGCTGGTTAGCCCTCATGGCTTCCTATTATCTCCAGGAGAAGTTCAGGATACTTTTTATTACATCTTCTAACTTTTTTTTTCCTATATGAGAAAGCTAATTTTTCTGTAGAGGAATTATGAACCCAGCCACCTTACTAAGCTGTCTATCACTGAGCTGATTGTCAGTTAATTCTCTGGGGTTTCCAGGTGGATATCACACCACCTGCCAATCACTCGTAATTCCATTCTTTCAAACTTCCGGCCTCATTGTCCACTAGACCCACACCTGTCACAATCAGCAATGACACTTTATTGCGTATCCCAAGGTCAAATCTTAGACCACATCTCACTCAGTGTCTCAAGGAGGATTGAGACTATTGCTCACTCCCATCTGCCAGAATCGGTCTCTCAGTTCAGTCTCAGGACACTGTGCTCTCCTCATCACCCCTCCTTCAGGAGCTCCTTCTCACAACTGTGTTGGCTGGGTCCTCTCTTCTTCCAAGGTCTGAAGTGGAGGTCCTAATGCTGAGTCTCCAAACCCTTCTCCACCAACACTACTCCCAGGGTGAGCTCACCCAGCTCCTCTGGAATGCCCGAGCATAGTCCTGGTGCATGATTCCATAGATGCGTGATTCATCACTGCATCTGCCCTGCCTGGAACAGTGCCTGGCACAGCATAGGCACACAGCAGTTCTGGGTCAATGCAGAAATGAGGGAATGAGTTTTTCTGACTATTTCATATGTTTTATAGTTAAGTTTTAGAAGGAAATGTCAAGTAACTGAACTTGGCTGCAGAGTGGGCACATGAACGGAAGTCATAGGAGATAAGTCTACAAATACTGGTTGTCCCTACATCATCTACAATAATCTAGCTAACAAATATCATGAATAGAGGGAGAAAGGCGACAGACAATGTGTGTGCTACACTAAATTTCTTATGTTTTATGAGGGAACTCAATAAACTCTGTTGTTGATATATCAAAACTGGAAATATAGTTTGATTCTGCAAAGCTATAATATAACTGGTAAGGACCTAAAAATGGAAACTGTAAACATCAGTTGTTATTGGGGAATAAGAAGTAAGGCTTTCCAATTCACTTTGTATACTTTGGTATCTTCTGCAATAAAACCAATGTACATACCTTACTTCAGTGAGTAAATGTAAAGAGATCAGGTGATTCAGGGGCCCTGAATGCCAAGCACAGTATTCTGTAGCTGTGGAATCTCACTTTGCTTTCTGGGTGGGCTTCCTGCACAGGCTCACAGTGGGCAGCGAAGGCTCCAGGTCCACCTTTCCTCCCAGGGAAGGAGCCGGACTGGGAAGGATGGTGACAGGCCGAGATAAATGGTTGGGTCAGGGCCAAAGAGAAATGTGTCATGAGATCCTTGTCTCACACATCTCCAGAATCTCATTTGCCAGGGCCCCCTGTGCAGGAAATCACAGGGGCTGTCCAACATCTTGATAAGCCTCTTATAGTCACCAGGATTCACTCCTGCTCCTGCAGGCACCTCCTATCCAGAGGGTAGAAAAGCATTCTCTGCTGTTTGTCTCTCCCAGGAAAGCTCTTCCTTTTCTACTCAATACCCCCAACGAGAAGATGGTCCCAAGGTAAGAGTTGGCTCACAACTGTCTTCTCTCAAAGGCAGTGTTGTGGGTCCGGCCCGGCAGTGATGTTTTCTTACTCTCAGTCCACATACTATGATTTCATCTTGGGGAAGGGAAGGCAGGGAGCAGTGGGCAACCCTCAGTGAGAGTCAGCACCCATGAAGCTCCCTCAGGAAAGCTTTGGGCGATGGTAGCTCAGACTGTGGGAGGTCCACACGGGGCTAACTAGGTTCTTTCTGCTTCTGTTGTATCCCCCTAGTTCTCACTTTCTCTGCAAACATTTAAAGATGCAACTACAGAGATAAATGTATTGCTAATTTTAATTTAGAGAACAGGATGTCAAGCAGAAGGTTCTTTCCAAAGCTATCTTTTTGCTAATAACATCATTTTTCACATGTTAAGTTGCTGTTCAATGGGTTTGTTTATGTTTGCTGTATCCTTGCATCTGGTCTGTCCCATCAGTAAATACACTTCACAATCTAATGGGGTAATTGAAGAGAACTTAATAAAGTGACTGTGTACAAAGTGATGGCCAGAGCTAAGGGAAGTATATAAAGAATGCAAAGGCCCCCAAAACAAGTCATAAAGGGAAGTGTCACCATTTTGTGTCTCCATGAGGAAAGGGAAGAAGTTACCAGAACTCAGGGAGTGGTGGATGTAGCTGTAGTTGTCACTGTGATTGTAAGAAAGGTCACCACACAGAGCTAAGTCCTTATGTAGAGTAACAAAGCCACTGCTAACACACAGCCTGGCAGCAGAGAGCAGGGAGTTGAAAACTCTAAATCACCCTCCTTCCACTCTCCAGTCACCTATCAGTGTCTCCTTTTCACTGAGAGCAATCAGGAGCCAGAGGAAAAGGGAGCCCACCCATGAGACACAGAGACGTCTCTTCCTCAGACACAAAAGGGAGCAGAGAAAACGGAAATGAGATTTGATGTCACAGCAGAAAATTCCTGTCTTCTTATAGTCTCTAAAAATTGCTTTTCCTGGCACTTTCTGTCAGTGTGATTGGATCAATTTCTCTTGTATCTCCTTAGTTTGTTTGTTTAACTGTTTGGTTCTACTTCCCTATCTGGTATGACATTTTTGGAATAATACCACACTGTCCTCATAAATGCCTGTGAATGGAATGTAGTTTTTTTTGTTTCGTTTTTTACTGTGGTGGTAAACAGATATTTATCAATATTTTAAGTTATGATTATGGAAGCTCTGGAAAGAAATCCATTATCAGAGTCTTAAACACACGCAGCTAGGCTCCGGGGCACACCTCTTGCTCCAGGTTGCTCTCAGTGAAAAGGAGACACTGGTAGGAGACTGAAGAGCAGAAGGAGGATGACTTAGGGTTTTCAACTCCCTGGCTTTCTGCTTCCACATAAAACTGAAACAATGGGCCGTTTCTAACCCCAGAACCCTGGCCATACTCACGTCTCTCATAGAAAAAGGTTACATTATCTTTATGACCCTGAATCATGTTCTCCTTTCTGGTGGATGGACACTCTCAGCCACTGAGGGAGTCCGTAGATCATTCCTTGGGTCCAACCTCCTGCCCTCAAAGGAAATCTCAGTCCCAGGGCAGAAAGAATGCTGAGCTCAGTCCTCTTGTCATCCCACATAACCTGTCCAGTCTTGTCTTCTCTTGCCTCCAGGGGACATGTCATGGCCAGGGACTATGAAGAGAGGCGTTTGGATCATAGAATATTCCCATGTGGGTACATGGTCCATGTTGTAGTAGAGAGAGCCCAGGCTTTCAAATCAGAGATAACTGGGGTTGAATCCGTTCCAGGATGCCAAGGCTGTGTGGCCTTCAGGAAGTATCTTAATCTCTGCAAGCCTCCATGTCCCTCCTCTGTGACACAGGGACAGTAATTCTCCTGTAGCAGGGTGGCTGTGAGAGTCAGAGATCATACAGCAGGTGCTCAAGTCTTGTTTCTGTTCTAGTGACACCAGTGGAGGGTTTCCCAGCATGAATGCAACGGTCACAGCCTGGGTGACAGAGTTTCCACCAATGAATGGAAGTGATCAGGACATGCCTCAAAACATCAGCATGGAGACACTGATCTCAGTTTCGCTGATGTTCATCATTGCCCTGGTTGGACTGGCAGGAAACGCAGTTGTGCTGTGGCTCCTGGGCTTCCGCATGCAGAGGAACACCTTCTCTGTCTACATCCTCAACCTGGCGGGAGCCGACTTCCTCTTCCTCTGCTGCCAGATTTTACATTCCATGGAGATAGTCAACGACATCTTCTATTTCATATCCATTTATATGCCCAACTTTTTCATCACTGTGTTCAACTTTGCCTACATCGCAGGCTTGAGCTTTCTCAGCGTCATTAGCACCGAGCGCTGCCTGTCCATCCTGTGGCCCATCTGGTACCGCTGCCACCGCCACAGACACATGTCAGCTGTCATGTGTGCCCTGCTCTGGGCCCTATCCTTGCTATTGAACATTCTTGATCAGATCTCATGTTCAGCATTATATTTAGTCGTTGCTGGGTGGCTGATTTTCTTATTTGTGCTTCTCTCAGGGTCCAGCCTGACCCTGGTCACCAGGCTGCTCTGTGGCTCGCAGAGGGTGCAGCTGACCAGGTCATATGTGACAGTCATGTTCACAGTGCTGGTCTTCCTCCTCTGTGGCCTGCCCTGGGGCATCTTCTGGTTCCTTCTATACCGGATTAAATTTGATCTATATATGGTCTCCTTTCCTTTTCAACCAGTTGCACATGTCCTGTCCTGTGTCAACAGTTGTGCCAACCCCATCATTTACTTCTTCATTGGCTCCTACAGGCAGCGATGGAGGAAGCGAAGGCAGAGCCTGAAGCTGGTTCTAGAGAGGGCTCTGCAGGTCTTTCCTGAAGGGGATGAACATGGAGGAAGTCTTCCTCAGGAAGCCCTGGAGATGTCAGGAAGAAACCTGTCATCCTGATTTAGAGTCTTGCTTTGTTCAGACACATGGGGTTTGAGAAACAACTTTGTCCTGACCAATTTGGGAGCTTTTTTAAGTCTCTCACCCTATGGGACTCTGAATTAAAATAATTAACCTAACAATCTTGCTGATGAGGATTAAGTGAGACTGTGCCTGTTAAACACACACTTGGTGCAGTGTCTCAGGAATGCCTTGCCCAGAACTTTTACCCCACCGCCTTGGGAGCTTTGCCAGCACTGGGATCCAGGACTGTTTCCAGGATTGACGAATCCCACCTTCAGGAGAAGCTGAACGCAGTGCAGGAAAGACCAAATTTCTTTGATCACTGAACTTGATAGAAACTATAAAAACATATTTTGATGTTTCTGTGACCTGTGTCCTACAATCTATAACTATAAATTAAAAGAATTAAAGTTCAGCATGACTCCAAAGAGCAGTGTTTTGTTTTGTTTTTTGTTTTTGGCAGGCCTTAGAAAATCTCCCTAGGGTAAAAAACGTTGATTGAATAAATGAATAAGTAAAGAAATACATTATGATTTTGAAGTCAGTTCTGTGCTAAATCTCCATTTGCCAGATTTGAGTCATCATCTTTAGGTTTATTACATTCACCATTTTCAACCTTGGCAAGCATGAAGTTAAGTTTTATAACCAGATAAATCAATGTCAAAGCACATTTAAAATTTCAGGAAGGTTGTCGTCTGATGTTTCCTTTTACATGCCCTCCAGTTGAATCCCTTGTACTCCCTCTCTTTCTAACACTTAGCCTCTGCCTGACAGTCCCTTTCTGGAGACTCTAATCTTTCATGTCAGGTTGCCAATGGGTCTTACTGGTCTCTATGTTCTCCAAGGGCAGTTTCTATGTCAAATATATCTTTTATGCAAAGATCTCTTAACGTTTATTAATCTCATTCTATAAACAAGTATTAAGTTTAAATATTGCCCTTTTAAACATTATTTGTATAAGCATAATTAAGAGGGAGTGATTGCACAGGTCATCACTTCACTGAGTTTGGGCAGTGATACATTCATGTGACTCAAACCCCAATCAAGACATACCCTATTTTCATCACCTCTAAAAGTTCCCTCATATCCCTCCCAATCATTCCTCCTGCCACAGAGGCAACTTTTGCTTCTATTTCTGTCACCAAAGGTTGGTTTACTTGATCTCTGACTTTATGTATTTGGGATCATAAAATGTACTTTTTGCTTCTAACCTTCTTTCACTCAGCACAATAGTTTTGAGATTTATCCATGTCGTTGCATTGCATATATCAGTAGTTTCACCCTGGTATAAAGCTGAGCACAATTTCATTGTGTGGGTCCACCAGTTTACTTTCATATTGATATGTATATAAGTAACATTCTCTGTATAGGTAACTATTGTGAATAAAGCTCTGTGAGCATTCTTATTCAAGTCTTTTTGTCTGGACACATTTTCATTTTCCTTGGATAAATGAGCTGAAGTGAAATTATTGTGTCATAGGAACATGTGTGCTGAACTCTATGAGAATCTGCCAAACTCTCTTTCTATTGTGGTTGTCCTATTGCACATTCCCACCAGCACCTATGCAAGTTTCAGTTGCTCCACATGCTCCTGGAAATACAGTATTGCCAGTCTTTTGAATTTATTCATTCTAATGAGCATAAAAGTGGTATCTCCTTATGTTTAATTTGCATTGCCCAAATGACTTATGAAATGAGCATCATTTCATGTCCTTATTTTCTTTTTGTATCTTTTTGAAGTGTCTGTTTAAGTTTTACTGATTTTTATTGTTTGTCTCTTATTCAACATTTATTTGTAGAATATTTTATATATGCAGAATTAATTCTTTGTTAGTTATGTGTATTATAAATATTCATCCAGTCATTGGTTTGCCTATTCATTTTAATAGAATTTCATAATTTAGAGCACTTTTAGATTTAAAGAGAAATTGCACAGAAAAATACAGAGAGCTCCCATACACTTCCTCTCCCCAATATCTACTCTCCCCCACAGGTTCTCTTCTTACTAACATCTCCCATTAATGTGACACATTTATTAAAATTGATGTACCCACGTGGATATAGTATTATAAATTGAAGTCCATAGTTCACATAAGCTTTTACTCTTTGTGTTGTTGCAGTTCAATGCATTAGACAAATGCTGAATATCTTGCATATACCATTATAGTGTCATATAGAGCATTTTCTCTGCCCTCCAAAATGAATTGAATACCTCAGTATAGTTTTTTCTTCTTTTTTGGATTTATTCTGCTTCATGTTACCTGAGCTACCTGGATCTGTGGTTTGGTGCCTGTCAATATTTGGAAAATTTTCAGTAATTATTAGTTCAGTTGTTTCTTCTCTTTCATTCTCTCCTTCTCCTCCTATGACATACCCACTACACGTATGTTACACCTTTTGCAATCATTGCATAGCTTTTGGGCATTCTGCTTCTGTTTTTTCAGTATTGGTTTCTTTTGAGTTAGGAAGTTTCTGTTCATACAGAGGGTACCAAAAAAACATACACATTTTAAGAAAGGACACAACTCTTAAAATTGTAATATTCAATACATACCAATAACAAATAATGAATCCAAGTCATGTTTCACTCAAAGTTGTTACCATCAGGGTCCAGACACTTCTGATTATGACAAACGACTGCTTGAGCATAGATAACATCTCTTAAACTGTGTATACATTTTTTTGGCACTCCTTGTATATCTTACGATTCACTGAATGGCAAAGGACATATCTAGTCTACTGGTGAGCTCACGACAGGCATTGTTTAGTTCTGCTACAATATTTTTATTTCTACTATTACCACTTTCTTAGCGTATCCATCTTTCTGCTTATATTGTCTATCTGCTTTTGTATATAGTCCATGTTTTTTATTATAATCCTTAGCACACTAATCACAATTATATATATTACCACTCTGATCATTCCAAATTCTTGGACGTATCCTAAGTTCTTTACATCTTGGATGTGAAGTCAATGATCCTGTTATTAATAGTGAAAAATTTAAAACTATAATATAAGCTTAATATTCAAACCTACAATCATAACTATTAAAAGAACTCAGAAGAAAAACTTATACAAGTTATTGCTTCTGGAGAATAAGATTCAGGAAGACTTTGACCATTTCTTTGTTACACATCTATGCCATTTGGAAAGAAAAATGTAAACCTGCTGTGTTACTACTATGACAAAGTAAAAGTGTGGAGGACAGGATGGGTCTCACATGGCAGCATATAAAGATCCTGAATTTTCCTCTTCTGAGGGACACAGTGAATATACTTCTCCACAGAGAACAGTTCCTCCTAAAGAAGTGAGGGCTGATTGAACAGCCTCTGCACAAAAAAATGATAGAGGGTCCACATAGACAAGGTAGAAGACAGAGACATAGTAAAGATGGAAGCTCCACACCACACATGAAGAACTTAAAGTAGGGCCCATGTGCAGTCTGGCTTTCCTAAGGGATCATTGAAACAACATTAGCATAAAGGGCACTGACACTATATGGGCTAAAATCCATTCAGTAACCCCAAGGAACATGCTCAATGGGTTGGAAACTGCTGGAATGTCCCAGGATCTAATATGCCAGACAGCACCATAATTTATGTTCCTCTCCACCTAGATAAAGTGGTTGGAAGTTCAGTCCAAACACTGTAGTCAACCTGCAAGACCACCCCAGCATGCCCCATGCCCTGGCCCACATTACCTCCAGCTCCAGTCAACCATTCTGCTAGAGCTACCCCAAAGCCACCGCCCCAGAATACATCAACCTGTACCATATCCAGTTCAAACTCTGCCCCTCCAGAGCACACCTGAAGCCACCTTTTTCCACATCTACTCCAGGGCCTGCTGGCTGAAAGACCTGCCACCCTGCCAGGGTTTTCCCAGAGCCCCACACCATAAGCTACCTCATTCCATACCTACTTCAACTCGAGATAAATACCCCGCCAGGGCTGACCCAGAACTGCATACCCTGGGACACCTGAGCCCCCACCCACCCAGCTTCTGCTGGCTGGCAAAAGCCATAGGCACACAACTTTACAGAAAGCATGTTCCTACACAAGGCCACTTTTTGAAGACCAGGAGAGGCAGCTGCTCATAGAAACAAGCACTAAAATTCAAACAAAATGAGGACACAGAAGAATATGTCCCTAATGAAAAAAAAAAAATCTCAGAAAAAAATCCTAATGAAATGAAGTAGGTAATTTACCTGACAAAGAATTCAACGTAATCGTCATAAAAATACTCATGAAACTCAGGAAAAGAATACAGGAACACAGTGAGAACTTCAACAAAGAGATAGAAAACATAAGAAAGAACCAATAAGACCTGAAGAATACAATAACTGCAATTAAAAAAATACACTACAGGGATCAACAGCAGAATAGAGGATACAGAAAATGGACAAGTGATCCTGAAGACAAAATAGTGGAAATCACCCACTTAGCACAGCAAAGAGATTTTTAAAATGAGGATAGTTTAAGGGAACTCTGGGACAGCATCAGGCTTACTATCACTCGCATTATAGGGGTTCCAGAAGAAAAAGAGAGAGAGGAAGGGGCAGAAAACATACTTGAAGAAGTAATGGCTAAAAACTTCCCTAAACTCAGGGAGAAAACAGCCACCCAGGTCCAGGAAGCACAGAAAATCACAAACAAGAAGAACCCAAAGAGATGCACACCAAGACACATTATAATTAAAATGGTAAAGTTGACAATTAAAAAAACACAAAATCTTCATTGCAGCAAGAGAAAAACAACTAGACACATAGAAGGGAAACCCGTAAGGCAATAAACTGATTTCTCAGCAGAAACTTTGCATACGAGAGGGGAGTGGAAGGATATATTTAAAAAGCTGAGGGGGAAATTAGAACCAACAATACTCCATCAAACAAGGTTATCATTTCAGAATTGAAGGAGATACAGTTTTCCAGACAAGCAAAAATTAAGAGTGAATCACCATTAATCTGGCTTTACAAGAAATGTTAAGGATGTCTCTGGTAAAGAAAAGAAAAGGTTATAACCAGAAAAAAAAGAAAACAGGTGAAAGAAAAATATCTCAGTGGTTAATAAACTGTAAAGCTCAACCACCAAAAGGATCAACCACCAAAAATGCTAGTATGAAGGTTAAAAAAAAAGTAACAAAGTCAACTATAAGTACAATAACTAATAAGTGACACACAAAAGAAAAATACCTGAGCTATGACATCAAAACCATAAAATGAGGGGAGTTAAAAATGTAGCTGTTTTAGAATGTATTAGAACTTAAATGCTTATCCACTTACAATAGACTGATATACCAGGATTGGCTAAAAAATTTATACAAGTGGACACTTTGGTCAAAGTTACTCAAGCAGTAGTTCGCCATAATCAGAAGTGTCTGGACGCTGATGGCAATCACTTTGAGCACCTGTTGTAATTGGAGAAGTCAAATGTGACTTCTTTTGTTTTTGGTATATATTGAGTTTTACTATTTTTTTTTCTAAATTAAAGTTTATTGGGGTGATAATTGTTATTAAAGTTACATACACTGCAGGTATACAATTCTGTAAACCATCATCTATAATATATAGAAGAACATTATGTTCACCACCCAGAGTGAGTTCTTCTTCCAACACCATATATTGGATCCCCTCTACCCTCATCTACCGCCCCCCTCCCCTCTTACCCACTGGTAACCTCTAAACTATTGTCTGTGTTTATGCGTTCTTGTTTCTTCATTTGTTCATCTTGTTCTTTTGTTGTTTTGAATTTTATGTACCACATTTCAGTGAAATCATACGGTTCCCTACTTTTCCTGTCTGACTTATTTTGCTCAGCATAATAATCTCAAGATCCATCCATGTTGTCACAAATGGCACTATTTCGTCTTTTCTTATGGCAGAGGAGTATTCCATTTTGGACATACATCATGACTTCTTTATCCAATCATCTATTGAAGGACACTTTGGTTGTTTCCATGTCTTGGCCACCGTGAATAAAGCTGCAAGGAACATTGGAGCACATATCTTTATGGATAAATGTTTTCAGATTTTTTGGGTAGATACCCACGAGAGGGATTGCTGGGTCATATGGTAATTCTATTATTAATTTTTTGAGGAGTCTCCACACTGCCTTTCATAGTTGCTGCACTCATCTACATTCCTAACAGTGTATAAGGGTTCCTTTTTCTCCGCAGCCTCTCCAACACTTGTTATTATTTGTCTTGTTGAAGATAGCGATTCTCACTGGTGTGAGATAATATCTCATTGTAGTTTTAATTTGCATTTCTCTGATGATTAGTGATGCTGAACATTTTTTCATATGTCTATTGTCCATTTGTATGTCTTCTTCGGAGAAATGTTTATTCAGGTCCTCTGCCCATTTTTTAATTGGATTGTGTGTTTTGTTGTTGTTGTTGTTGAGCTGTGTCACGTCCTGCACAACAGAGTAATGGGAGTGGAGAAGGAACAGCTAAAAGTGAAGAAAGAGAGAAAATGAGAGAAAATGCAGTTTGGGACGAGGGGACTTTCAGCCTCATAGACTGAGAGCCCTGAATTGGGCCTGACTGCTCCTTTTATTGTTTTACACACAAGAAAAAATCAACGTAGCTTCCACAGTCTGTGAGTCTCACACCCAAGAATTAATCTCTGGGCCTAATTTCCCATGCCTGCAAACTGTCATTACCTGAAGGCATTATCATGCACCTCTTAAGAGACAGGACTTCCTCTGCCAAGGCTTACTGGTAAGAATGCATGGAGGACAGATATCATATCAATAGTTCTTCACATGCAGGCTGCCAGAACCTGAAGCAAGGGATTGATGCCCCTTCTTCCTCTACGTGAGTTCTCCTATAGCTTCCCAATGGCCGGGCCTGGCTTAGGTTATCCCTCCCTTAAGGGACCTTTCCCTTCATTGACTAACTGGGCATCTTTTGGCGCCAAGTGGGGACACATACAGTAAGCATAATATTGAAGTATGATCTGTCTATATGGAAAGGTGCATGAGGGCAGACAGGCAGACAGTATGATGACAGAGTTGTATGAATTCCTTATATATTTTGTTTTTGTTTTTTCTTTTGTATTTAATGCATATTTAATATATCAATAAATAATTATTTTCTACCTATGAGAAAATATAAGGGTTACTTTTTTAGTTTTTTAAACTATAATTTTTTTTAGTGTTTAGCAAGACTTCTATATCTTTATTAACCTCCTTTTGATTATTTGACAGTTTCTTTTTTATAAATTTATTTATTTATATATATTTTTAATTAGCTTCAAGTGTACAACAAAGTGCAATAGTTATACTTTTTACCCCTCAAAGTGACAACACTCCTCCCCCAATTCTCCGCCCCACTCTTCCCCCACATATCATACTATCTATTACAATTCCTTTGACTCCCTTCTACCGTACAATCCACATCCCGTGACTATCTATATATTCAATTGCAGTTGGCATACAATACTGTACAACATCAATTTCAGGTATACAGTGCAGTGAGCAAGCCTGTACTCCATCCATGAAGTGGTCTCCCTAACAAAACATGTGACCATCTGACACCCCACAAAATTTTAACAACATTATGTTCCCCGAACTGTCTTTCATATCCCTGTGACAATACTGTAGCTACCTATTTATGCTGTCTAATCCTTTCCCCTTCTCCCTCATCCCCACCCCCCCTCCCAACTAGCAACCCTGTTTTTCCTCTATATCTATGAGACTGTTTCTGTTTCTTTTGCTCATTCATTCAGTTTTTCAAATTTCACATATAAGTGAGATCATATGGTATTTGTCTTTCTCCGACTGACTTATTTCACTCAACATAATGTTCTCTAGGTCCATCCATATCGTTGCAAATGGTACGATTTCATTCTTCTTTATAGCGGAGTAATACTCCATTGTATAAATGTACCACAGTTTCTTTAGCCAGTCATCTACCGATGGGCATTTCAGTTGTTTCCAAGTCTTGGCTATTGTAAATAGTGCTGCAATAAACATAGGGGTGCATATATTTTTTTCTAATTAGCTTCTTGGATTTCTTTGGGTAGATTCCCAAGAGTAGAATTGCTGGGTCATACGGCAGTTCCATTTCCAGTGTTTTGAGATACCTCCATACTGATTTCCATAATGGCTGCACTAATCTGCAGTCCCATCAACAGTGCACTGGGGTTCCCGTTTCTCCACACCCTCGCTAGCACTTGTTGTTTGTTGATTTGTTGAGATAGCCATTCTGACTGGAGTGAGGTGGTATCTCATTGTGGTTTTTATTTGCATTTCTCTGATGATTAGTGAGGTGAACATTTTTCATATGCCTATTGGCCATCTGTATGTCCTCTTTGGAGAAATGCCTCTTCATATCCTCTGCCCATTTTTCAATTGGGTTGTTTATTTTTTTGGTGTGGAATTGCATGAGTGTTTTATAAATTTTGGATATCAACCCCTTATCAGATATATCGTTGGCAAATATCTTCTCCCATTCAGTAAGCCTACTTTTCGTTTTATTGATGATTTCCTTTGCTGTGAAAAAAATTTTAAGTTTGATGTAATCATATGTTCATTTTTTCTTTTATTTACTCAGGGTAATGTCTGCAAACATACTCCCTATATTTTCTTCTAAGAGTTTTATAGTTTCAGGTCTTACATTTAAGTCTTTAACCCATTTTGAGTTTGTTCTCGTATATGGTGTAAGTAGGTGGTCTATTTTCATTTTTTTGCACGTGCCAGTCCAATTGTCCCAGGACCATTTATTAAATAGACTATCTTTACTCGAGTGTAAATTCTTGCTTCCAATGTCATAGATTAAATGACTGTATATAGATGGGTTTATTCCTGGGCTCTCTATTCTATTCCATTGGTCTATGTGTCTGTTTTTATGCCAGTACCATACTGTTTTGATTACTGTAGCCTTGTAGTATGTTTTGATGTCTGGTAGTGTGATGCCTCCCACTTTGTTCTTATTTCTCAACATTGCTGTAGCTGTTCGGCGTCTTTTGTGGTTCCATATAAATTTTAGGATTCTATGTTCTATTTATGAGAAAAATGTCCTCGGTAGTTTGATTGGAATTGCATTGAATCTATGTATTGCTTTAGGAAGTATTGACATTTTAACTATATTAATTCTTCCTATCCATGAGCATGGTATGTATTTCCTTTTATTTGTATCTTCTTTGATTTCTCTCTTCAGTGTCTCATAATTTTGTGAGTACAGGTCTTTTACTTCTTTAGTTAAATCGATTCCTAGATATTTTATTGTTTTTGAAGCAATTGTAAAAGGGATTGATTTCCTGATTTCTTCTTCTGATAGTTTATTATTGATGTATAGACATGCCACTGATTTCTGAATATTAATTTTGTATCCTGCTACCTTACCAAATTTGTGTATCAGTTCTAGCAGTTTTTTTGTGGAGTCTTTGGGATTATCTCTATATAGTATCATGTCATCTGCATATAATGACAATTTTACTTCCTCTTTTCCAATTTGGATGCCTTTTATTTCATTTTCTTGTCTGATTGCTGTGGCTAGAACTTCCAGAACTATGTTACATAGAAGTGGTGAGAGCGGGCAGCCTTGTCTTGTTTCTGATCTTAAGGGGAAAGCTTTCAGCCTTTCCCCATTAGTATGATGTTTGCTGTGGGCTTATCATATATGGCCTTTACCATGTTGAGATATGATCCTACTATTCCCACTTTGTTAAGAGTCTTTATCATAAATGGCTGCTGGATTTTGTCAAATGCCTTTCCTGCATCTATTGATATGATCATATGATTTTTATTTTTCATTTTGTTAATGTGATGTATTACGTTAATTGATTTGTGGATATTGAACCAGGCTTGCATACCAGGAATGAATCCCACTTGATCGTGGTGTATGATCATTTTAATGAGATGCTGAATTCGGTTTGCTAGTATTTTGTTGAGAATTTTTGCATCTATGTTCATTAGAGATATTGGCCTGTAGTTTTCCTTTTTTGTAATATCTTTGTCTGACTTAGGAATCAGGGTGATAGTGGCTTCATAGAAAGAGTTTGAGAGCCTTCCCTCCTTCTGTATTTTTTGGAATAGTTTGAGGAGTATAGGTACCAATTCTTTTTTGAATGTTTTGTAAAATTCACCTGTGTAGCCATCTGGTCTAGGGCTTTTGTTTGTTGGAAGATTGCTGATTACTGATTCCATTTCTTTGGCAGTAATCAGTCTGTTCAGAGTTTCTGTTTCTTTTTGGTTCAGACTTGGTAGATTGTATGCTTCTAGAAATTTATCCATTTCTTCCAGATTGTCAAATTTGTTAGCATATAGTTGCTCATGTATTTTCTTAAAATTTACTGTATTTCTGTGGTTCCTGCTGTCATTTCTCCTCTTTCATTTCTGATTTTATTAATTTGGGTCCTCTCTCTCTTTTTCTTGGTTAGTCGTCCTAAGGGTTTGTCGATTTTGTTTATCTTTTCAAAAAACCAACTCTTGGTTTCATTGATCTTTTGTATTGTTTTTTTGTTCTCTATTTCATTTATTTCAGCTCTGTTCTCTATTATTTCCTTCCTTATGCTCCCTTTAGGCTTGTTTCGCTGGGGTTTTTTTCGAGTTCCCTTAGGTGTAAAGAGAGTCTGTTAATTTGAGATTTTTCTTCCTTCTTTAGGTAGGCCTGCACTGCTATGAACTTCCCTCTTAGGACTGCTTTCGCTGCATCCCAGAGATTTTGGGTCGTGGTGTTTTCATTTTCATTTGTCTCGAGGTATCTTTTGATTTCCTCCTTGATCTCATTTTTGACCCACTCACTATTTAGTAGCATGTTATTTAGCCTCCATGTATTTGTAAGCTTTCAAGATTTCTTGTTATAATTGATTTCTAGTTTCATAGCATTGTGGTCAGAGAAGACACTTGATATGATTTCAATCTTAAATTTATTGAGACTTGTTTTGAGGGCTAACATGTGGTCTATCTTGGAGAATGTTCCATGTGCACTTGAGAAGAATGTATATTCTGTAGCACTGGGGTTAAATGCTCTAAAAATATCAATTAAATCCAGCTGGTCTAAAGTGTCATTTAAGGCCTCTATGTCCGTGTTGATTTTCTATCCGGAGGATCTGTTCATTGCCGACAACGGGTTGTTGAAGTCCTCTACTATGATAGTGTTACTGTTGATCTCTGCCTTTATGTCTGTCAGAATCTATTTTAAATATTTAGGAGCTCCTATATTGGGTGCATAGATGTTTATTAGGGTTATGTCCTCTTTTTTAATTGATCTCTTTATTATTATGTAGTGCCCTTCTTTGTTTTTTATTGTAGTCTTCATTTCAAAGTCATTTTGTCTGAAATAAGTATTGCTACTCCAGCTTTTTTCTCACTTCCATTTGCATGAAATATCTTATTCCATCCCTTTACTTTTAGTGTGTGTGTGTGTCTTTTGATCTGACATGAGTCTCTTGTAGACAGCATATGCATAGGTCCTGTTTTCTTATCCACTCAGCCACTCTGTGTCTTTTGATTGGAGAATTTAGCCCATTCACCTTTAAAGTGATTACTGATAGGTGTATATTTATTGCCATTTTGATATTTGTATTTCTTGTCTTCCTGAGTTAGCTTGTTTTCCCCTTTCTTCTGTTTAAAAAAGCTCTTTTAACATTTCCTGCAGTGCTGGCTTGGTGGCAATGAACTCCTTAAGCTTATTCTTTTCTGAGAAGCTGTTTATCTCTCCTTCAATTTTAAGTGATAGCTATGCTGGGTAGAGCAATCTTGGTTGTAGACCTTTATTTTGTGCCACTTTGAATATCTTCTGCCATTCTCTTCTGGCCTGTAGAGTTTCTGTAGAAAAGTCAGCTGTTAGTCTTATAGGAGTTCCTTTGTATGTAACCTGCTGTCTTTCTCTTGCTGTTTTTAGGATTCTCTCTCTGTCTTTAACCTTTGCCATTTTAACTATGATGTGTCTTGGTGTGGGCCTGTTTGGATTCAGCCTGTTTGGAACTCTCTGTACATCCTGTGCTTGTATGTCGATTTCCTTCATCATGGTAGGGAAGTTTTCAGTAATTATTTCTTTAAATACATTCTCAATCCTTTGCTTCTTCTCTTCTCCTTCTGGTATTCCTATGATACGAAGATTGTTGGGTTTCATGTTGTCCCAGAGGTCTCTTAAACTATTTTCATTCTTTTTTATTCTTTTTTCTTTTTGTTGTTCCAGCTGGGTGATTTCTGCTATTTTGTCTTCTAATTTGCTGATCCGCTCCTCTGTTTCATCTATTCTACTGGTGATTCCTTCGAGTGTGTTCTTCATTTTAGTTATTGTATTCTTTAGTTCCAAAAGGTTGTTTTTTTATGGTTTCCCTATCCTTCTTTATGTTCTCACTAAGTTCCTTAAATATTCTTATCATCAGTGTTCTAAACTCTGTCTCTGAAAGTTTGGATACCTCTGTTTCATTTAGTTCCATTTCTAGAGGTTTCTTCTGATCTTTTACTTGGGACATGTTTCTTTGTTTTTTCATTCTGACTGTCGTTCTGTAAATGCTTCGATGTATCAGGTAGAACACCTAGAAAGAAGAGAAAAGAAAAAAAGAAAAAAAAAGAGAGAGAAAAAAAAGAAACAGGTGGAGGGGTCTCTGTCCTCTTTAATCTGCAGACCACTTGCTCACGGTTGCAGTGAGCTTTCCACAATTAGCTGCGGTGTGCTCTGGAACCGTGCTCACTACCAAAAAAAAAAAAATCTTCACAGGTTGTTGCAGGTTGTCTGCTACTGAGTCTCAGTGAACAGAGTGATGCATTGGAGAGCACCCGTCCTGCGTTTCCATGGCAACGCAGCACAAGCAGGGCGGAGGGTGGGGATCCAAGGCAGCTTGCGCACTCCTGCGTCTCAGTGAGCAGCCTGATGGAGCCGGAGGGCACCCGCCAGGCATTTCCCTGGCAACACAACACAAACAGGGCAGTGGGTGGGAATCCAAGACCGCATGCGCACACACGCAGGCACTCCTGCGCCAAGTTCACCAGACCAATGGGATCCCGGATCTGACCCTCTGTGGGAGGGCCCAACGCTGAAAAAATGGCGGCCTCCTGTACACTGCTCATGTGCCAGCTCCGCACCAGTGGAATAATAGTCCCAAAACCTCCAGCTTCTGCGTCAAAGGTGCTCAGTTCAGTCCCTCCCCACAGGCTCCTGGGCCGGGCTTATGCAGCTACTCCCTCCGACAGGAACTGGATGAGTGCTCGCTGGCGAGCGAACCCATGCCCCCCCCGCCCCATTGGTTCTCCAGCTGCCCCCAGCTTCGCCAAGCCGAGCAGAGAGAGTCCTCACTAATTTCTACTGCCCACTATCATGGAACTCCTCTTCCTGACAAAGCAACTCTGGGCTAGTGAGCTTGGTGTGGGGCTGGAGGATCTCCCCCCCCCCAACTGGGGAAGCCACCCCACACAACTGGGGTGTCCCTCACGGGGCTCCCCCTCTCTCGTCTGTGCCCCTCCTACCAGACTTGATGTTGCCTCCTCTTTAGGTCCTTCATTTAGAGGTTCTGTTCATCTAATATTCAGGGGACTTCCGAGGTTAAATGTTGCATAAATTATTTGTAATTTTGATGTGATCCTGGGAGGCAATTCGGAGAGCGTCCATCTATTCTGCCATCTTACCAGAACTCTGCTGTGAACATTCTTATTGAAGCTATTTTCTGGACATCTGTTTTCATTTTCCTTGGTTACATGAGGTGAAGTGAAATTGGTGGGTCATAGGAGGATGTATGCTGAACTCTGTGAGAATCTGCCAAACTCTCTTCCTATTGTGGTTGTCCTATTGCACATTCCCACCAGCAACTATGCAGGTGTCTGTTGTTCTATGTGCTCCCAAAAACATAGTATTGTAAGTCTTTTGAATTTTACTCATTCCAATGAGCATAAAAGTGGTATCTCCTTGTGTTTGATCTGCATTCCCAAAGGACTTATGAAAAGGAGAATCATTTTCTGCGCTTATTTTCTACTTGCATTATTTTTTGAAGTGTCTGTTTAAGTTTTGCCCATTTTTCTTGTTTTTCTTCTCCATCATTTATTTGTAGTTTTTATATAAGCAAATTGAGTTCTTTGTTAGTTATGTATATTGTAAATATTCACCCAGTCAATGGATTGCCTATTCATTTTAATAGAATTTGACATTTTAGAGCACTTTTAGATTTAACAAAAAATTGCACAGAAAGTTCAGAGGATTCCCATACACTTCCTTTCCCCCACATCCACTTTCTCACCCAGTTTCTCCGGTTACTAACATCTTCCATTAATTTGGCACTTTTAAAAAAAAATTGATGTACCCATGTGGGTACGTTATTGTAAACTGAAGTCCATAGTTTACATTAGCATTTACACTTGTGTTGTATACTTCAAAGCATTTGACAAATGCTGAATATCTTGCATCTACCAATATAGTATTATATAAAATATTTTCTCTGCCCCCCAAAATTAATTGACTACCTCAGTATAGTTTTTTCTTATTCTTGTTTTCTTTCTTTCTTTCTTGCTTGCTTGCTTGCTTGCTTGCTTGCTTGCTTGCTTGCTTGCTATTTTTACCTCGATATATGGTTTGGTGCCTGTCAATAATTTGGAAAATTCTCAGCAATTATTTCTTCAGACTTTTCTTCTCTTTCTTTTTCTCTTTCTTCCTCCTATGACATTCCCATTACATGTTTGTTACATTTTTTTTAATCATCTCACAGCATTTGAACATTCTGTTTGTTTGTTTTCAATATTCTTTTCTCTTTTCTTTCCAGTTAGGAAAAGTTAATATTTATAATATATTAATAAAGTTTCTATTAATATATCTTAAGGCTCACTGTTCAACAAAGGCTGCATCAGGTCTACTGGTGAGCTCACAACAGGCATTCTCCAATTGTGCTGCTATATTTTTATTTCTAGCATTACCTCTTTTTTATAGTTTACTTCTTTCTGTTTATGTTTTCCATCACTTCTTGCATGTTGTCAATATTTTCTATTAGAATACTTAGCATATTAATCACAGTAATATAAATTCACAGTCTGATCATTGAAAGTTCTCAGTAATGTCCTAAATTCTTTACGTCTTCTATGGTAAGTCAATTGGTCCTGTTATTAATACTGAAAAATAAGGGATATAATAAAAGCTTATTGGGCCGGCCGAGTGACGCAGTGGTTAAGCAATGGCTTGGGAAGCCAGTGGCCTCGGTTTGGTCCCACAAGTGAGGGCCAGTGACACTGCCCTCAAAAAAAAATAATAAAGCTTATTGTTCAATCCTATAATCATAACAAAAGAATTCAGAAGAAAAACTGAAACAAGTTATTGCTTCTAGAGAATAGAATTCAGGAAGGCTTTGACCGTTTCTTTGTTACATGTCTATGCCAAATGGAAAGAAAATGTAAACCTGCATGCATTACCACTGTGATAAAGAAAAAGCATGGAGGATGAGGCGGGTCTGAGATGGCAGCATATAAAACCATGAATTTTCCTCTTTTGAGGGACAAAGTGAATATACTGCTCCATATACAGCAGTCCCTCCTTAAGAAGTGAGGGCTGACTGAACAGCCCCTGCACAGCAAATGATAGAGGGACCATATGGAGACGATAGAAGAGACAGAAACATGGTAAAGACGGAAGTCTCACAGCAAACATGAAGACCTGCTGTGGTGGGGATTTCAAAATGGGGCCTATATACAGTTTGCTTGCACAGGAACTCATTGAAAAAACCTCAGTGTAAAGGGCACTGAGACTATTCATGAGGGAAATCCATTTATTAACCCTAAAGAGCATCCTAAGCATTTGGGGAACTGCTGGAATGCTCCAGGATCTAAGATGTCAGTGAGCGCCATTCTTTATGTTCTCCTCCGACTGGATAAAATGGTTGGGAAGTTGATCCAAACACTCGAACCAACCTGCAAGACCATCCCAGCATGCCCTTGGCTCACACTCTCTGCAGCTCCAGCAGCCAGCCGTGCTGTCAAGGCTGCTCTAAAGCCACTGCCCTGCAGCATCTCAGCCTATGCCAACTCCAGCTCAAACTCTGCCCCAACGCAGCACCTGAAGCCACCTTCCTACATTCACTCCGGCTCCAGCCAGTCGCTCCACCAGCTGCCCTGCCATAGTGGTCTCATGCCTTAAGTCTCCTCGTCCTTTACCCACTCCAGTTCCAGCTAACGATCCCACATGGGCTGTCCCAGAGCCACATCCCCTGGGACACCTCAGCCTCCACTCCCCCTACCCTCCCGAGCTCCTGCTGACCCAGAAAAGCCATAGGCACACACATTCTGCACAAGGCATGTTCCTATACAAAGCCACTCTTTCAAGACCATGAGAGGCAGCTGCTTCATAGAAATAAACACTGAACTTCATACAAAACCAGGAAACAGAGGACGTGCTCCAAATAAAAAAACAACACAAAAACAAAAAACAAAACAAAACAAAACAAAAACAAGACAAAATGTCAGGAAAAAAATCCTAAGGAAACAAAGATAAGTAATTTACATGACAAAAAATTCAAAGTAATGGTCATAAAAAGGCTCATCAAACTCAAAAAAGAATAGTGAACACAGTGAGAACTTCAAGGAAGAGATAGAAAATATAAGAAAGAACCATGTAGATCTGAAGAGTATAATAATTGAAATGTAAAATACACTACAGGGAATCAACAGCAAACTAGAGAATACAGAAAACAGATCAGTGATGTGGAAGACAAAATAGTGGAAATCATCCAATCAGAACAGAGAGAGATTTTTAAAATGAGGATAGTTTAAGGGACCGCTGAGACAGCATCAAACATACTATCACTCACATTATAGGGGTTCCAGAAGGAGAAGAGAGAGAGAAAGGGGCAGAAAACATACTTGAAGAAGTAATGGCTAAAATCTTTCCTAACCTCAGGAAGAAATCAGACTCTTGGGGACAGTTGTGGGGTTTGCCCACAACATTGCACCAAACAATGTCCAAGGCAGAGGAGGGGAGAGGGGCTGAAACACAATGTGCTGGTTAACGCTGTGTCCAGGTGCAGGGCTGTGGCTACTGGGAAGGAAGGGGCACATTAGGTTTTCACATAAAAGAGATCAGGGCTTCCTCAGCAAAGAAAGGGCACCCTTTCCTAATTTACATAAAGGTGATAGAAGTGGACTCCTTTACGGTTTAAAAACACTGATTGTCTTTAGACTTTACAAAGATATGTTAAATACCTACAGTAATTTGCCTGGAAAACACATATAGAGTGTAAGACTTCCAGACAAGTTGAGGAGAAAAAAACATCCTCTGAAAAGCCGGTGACGTTCTGGGCAGAACACAACTTCCTACTCTATTTCCATTTTTTTATGAAATATCTTTCAGATGGAAGATGTAGAGACCCGTTCCTTGTAACTAGCAGATTGTAATGCCTGCTGACTAAATCTCTGGATTGGGGCAGTGTCTCGTCCCAGTCAGGTCTGTGTTAAGAGACTCAAGGGAGCAGCTGCCCTTTTCCCGGGACAGCCAAGGACATGGCAGTGCCACTCTCCTCATGCCCTCCACAACACAGGGTGTTAGGCCTTTGGATAAATGGACATCTGGAGGTAAATGTACGTCAGTGGAGTTTTAATTACCCTTTCACCTGAGTATGTTTTAGTATTTTTTGTCATGTATAAGATACATGGGTTATCTAGGAACTTGGTTTATTTTCCTATTAGGTTACTAAGGTTCTAAGTTGTGTGTAGGAGATACATAAATATTTATTCATATATGATAAATATGTTAAAATTTATATGTAGATATAAATTAGGTATTGTCCAAATGTGCGCTGTAAACACTTTTTCCAATTTCTTGTTTGACTTACATTTTTTTCTCTTTAATTTTTAAAAAAATTTTATTGGGGAACATTGTGTTTTCCAGAGCCCATCAGCTTCAAGTTAAGTAAGTAGTTGTTTCAATCTAGTTGTGTCTTCTAACTTTTTTTCTTTTTCATGTACAGGAAAGCTATTGTTTTCTGTAGAGGAATTTTGTACCCAGCCATCTTTCTGAGCTGTCTCGATGTGCTGATTGTCAGCTGATTCTCTGGGTTTTCCAGGTGGACTATCACACCACCTGCCAGTCTCCCCTAAACCCACTCTTTGAATCTTCCAGCCTCACCATCCACTGGAACCACATCTGTCACAACTGGAAGTGACTTTATATTGCAAATCCCAAGGTCAATTATTAGACCTCATCTCACTCAGTGACTCAAGGAGGGTTGAGACTATTGCTCACTCCCATCTGCCAGAATCAGTCTCTCAGTTCAGTCTCAGGACACTGTGCTCTCCTCATCACCTCTCTTTCAGGACTTCCTCCTCACTACTGTGCTGGCTGGGTCCTCTCTTATTCTAGGGTCTGGAGGGTGGAGGCCCTAATGCTGAGTCTACAAACCCTTCCCCATCAACACTACTCCCAGGCTGAACTCAGCCAGCTCCTCTGGAATGCTCGAGCATTGTGTGTTATTCATCACTGCATCTTCTCTGCCTGGAACAGTGTCTGGCACAGCATAGGCACACAAGAGTGGTACTGGGTCAATGCAGAAATAAGTGAATAAGTCTTTCTGACAATTTTAAATGCTTTATAATTAAGTTTTTATAGGAAATGACAAATAACTGTACTTGGCTGCAGCATGGGCACATGAAAGGAAGTCATAGGAGTTAAGGCTGCAAACACTGGTTGTTCCTATATCATCTATTATAATCTAGCTAACAGATATCATGAGTAGAGAGAAAAAAGGAGACAGAGAATGTGTGTGCTATGCTAAATTTCATATCCTTTATGAGGGAACTCAATAAACTCTGTTGTTGATACTGATAAATCAAAACTAGAAATACAGTTTTATTATGCAAAACTATAATATAACTGGTAAAGAGCTAAAAATGGAGTCTGTAAGTATCAGTTGCTATTAGGTAATAATGAGAAGAGAGGCTTTCTATTTCACTTCATACACTTTGGTGTCCTCTGCAATAAGACGAATGTGCATACCTCACTTCAGTGAGTAAATGTAAAGAGATCAGGTGAGCCAGGCCATGGAGGGCCCTGAAGGCCAAGCACAGTATTCTTTAGCTGTGGAATCTCACATTGCCTGCTGCGTGGGCTTCCTGCACAGGCTCACAGTGAGCAGAGAAAGACTCCAAGTCAGCCATTCCTCACAGGGAAGGGGGTGGATAGGGGAAGATGGAGAGAGGCTGTGATAAGTGGTTGGAGTCTGGGCCAACGAGAAATGTCTCATGAGGTCCTTGTCTCACCCATCTCCAGAATCTCATATGCCAATGCCCCCTGTGCAGGAAATCACAGGGGCTGTCCAGCATCTGATAAGCCTCTTGTAGTCACCAGGATGCACTCCCATTCCTGTAGGCACCTCCTGTCCAGAGGGTAGAAAAGTATTCTCTGCTGTTTGTCTCATTCAAGAGAGCTCTTCCTTTTCTACTCCCCACCTGCAACCAGAAGATGGTGCTAAGGTAAGAGTTAGCTCAAAGCTGTTTTCTATCAAAGGCAATGTTGTTTTCTCATTCTTAGTCCACATGCTAGAAAGGGAAGGCAGGGAGCCATGGGCACCCATCAGTGAGAGGCAGCAACATGAAGCTCCCTCATAATATTTTTGGGTGCTGGGAGCTTAAACTATGGACGATCTATATGGGGCACAACCAGATTCTTTCCGCTTCTCTTGTTTCTCCCTAGCTATCTGTCTATCCAAACACTGAAATATGCAACTATGGAGAAAAAGGCTTCACTGCTCTTAATTTAGGGAACAGGATGGCAAATAGACATTACTTTCCAAGGAAATTTGTTGTCAATAACCTCACTTTTCACAGACTAGCTTGCTGTCATGGGTTTGTTTGTTTCTGTCTTTGTTTCTTTGTTGTATCCTTGTATCTGCTCTTTCCCAGTAGAAAACACAGGGCAAATCTAAGGCTGTAATTGAGGAGAATTTAATAAAGGGACTGTCTGTAAGGGTGTAGGTAGACTAAGGAAAATCTGTAAAGGATGCAGAGGTCCCGAAAAAGAATTCATGATAGGGGAGTGTTACCATTGTGTGTCCTGATTGGGAAAAGGAAGGAGCAGTTATCAGAACTCAGAGAGGGCGATGGGTGTAGCTGTAGTTGTCACTGTGACTGTAAGAAAGGCCACCACACAGAGCTAAGTCCTTAGGGAGAGTAACAAAGCCACTGCTAACTCACAGCCTGGCAACACAGAGCCAGGGAGTTGAAAACACTGTACCATCCTCATTCAGTTCTCCAGTCACCTACCAGTCAATGTCTCCCTTTCACTGAGAGCAACCAGGAACCAGAGGAAAAGGGAGCCCATCCATGAGACACAGAGGTGTCTCCTCCCCAGACACAAAAGAGAGCAGAGAAAATGGAAATGAGATTTGATGTCACAGGAGAAAATCTATGTCTTCTTATAGCCTCTTCACAGTTTCTTGTCATGGGAATTTCTCTGAGTATGATTGGATCAATTTCTCATTGTATCTCCTTAGTTTGTTGCTTTGACTGGTTGTACCTCCCTATTGGTGTTACTTTTATGGAATACTATCTCACTGTCATCATAAATGCCTCTGAATGGAATGCAGACTTCTTTTTAAACACTGGAATTACACAGGTATTTATAAATATTTTCAGTTTATGATTTTGGATGTTTTAGAAAGAAATCCATTATAAGAGCTCCTTAAACTGTGTCCCCCACATACAGCTAAGCATTAGGCACACCGATAGACAGGGCACACCTCTGGCTCCTGGCTGATCTCAGTGAAAAGGAGACACTGGTAGGGGACTGGAGAGCTGAACAGGGTGATTTAGGGTTTTCAACTCCCTGCTCTCTGTGGCCACATAAAGCTGACACAGGGCCATTTCTAACCCTAGACCCTGGCCTTACTCCAACCTCTATAAGCAAGAGGTCACATTTTCTTCATGACCCTAAATCATGAGTTCCTTTCCGATGGATGAACACTCTCAGTCACTGAGGTAGCCCATAGATTAGGCCTTGGGCTTCAACTTCCTGACCTCAAAGGAAATGTCAGTCCCAGGGCAAAAGGAATGCTGATCTCAGTCCTGTTGTCACCCCACATAACCTGTCCAGTCTTGTCTCATTTGCTGCAGGAGACATTTCATGACTAAAGTCTATGAGGGGAGGTGTTTGGGCCATAGATTATTCCCATGTCTGTACAGGGTCCATGTTGCTGTAAGACACCCCAGGCTTTAGGGTCAGAGAGAATGGGGTTTGAATCCAGGTTCCAGGATGCCAAGGCTGTGTGCCCCCCAGGAAGTATCTTAATCTCTGCCAGCCTTCATGTCCCTCCTCTGTGACACAGGGACAATAATTCTCTTACAGCAGGGTGGCCGTGAGAGTCAGAGATCATACAGCAGGTGTTCAAGTCTTGTTTCTGTTCTAGTGGCACCAATGGAGGGTTTCCGAGCATGAATGTAACGGTCGCAGCCTGGGGGACTGCACTTATGCCAACGAATGGAAGTGACCAGGCCTCTCCTCAAAATTTCGAGATGGGGATGCTGATCTTGGTGACAGTCGTCATAGACCTGGTTGGGCTGGCAGGAAACGCGGTTGTGCTGTGGCTCCTGGGCTTCCGCATGCAGAGGAATGCCTTCTCTGTCTACATCCTCAATTTGGCAGGAGCCGACTTCCTCTACCTCTGCTGCCAGATTGTATATTTCCTGCTGGAGCTCATCATCTACTCCCATTCCGACCCCACTTCCACCCTCATCTATTTAATCCCAGTGTTCACCTTTGCCTACATCACAGGCCTGAGCTTTCTTAGTGCCATTAGCGTCGAGCGATGCCTGTCTGTCTTGTGGCCCATCTGGTACCGCTGCCACCGCCCCAGACACATGTCAGCTGTCATGTGTGCCCTGATCTGGTTGGTGTGCCTACTGCTGAGCATCCTGGAAGGGAACTACTGTGGCTTCTTCATTAGGGATCATGACGAACATTGGTGCAAGGCATTTCATTTCACCATTGTTGGGTGGATGATTTTCTTATTTGTGCTTCTCTCAGGGTCCAGCCTGGCCCTGGTCACCAGACTGCTGTGTGGCTCCCAGCGAGTGCAGCTGACCAGGTTGTATGTGACCATCCTGCTCACAACACTGGTCTTCTTCCTCTGCGGCTTGCCCTGGGGTATCCACCGGTTCCTCCTACTCTGGATTAAAAGTGATTTATATGTGTTCTTTCCTACACTTTACCTGGTTTCACATATCCTGTCCTGTGTCAACAGCTGTGCCAACCCCATCATTTACTTCTTCGTTGGCTCCTTCAGGCAGCGATGGAGGAAGCGAAGGCAGACCCTGAAGCTGGTTCTCCAGAGGGCTCTGCAGAACTTTCCTGAGGGAGATGGACATGGAGGAAGTCTTCCTCAGGAAGCCCTGGAGATGTCAGGAAGCAGCCTGGTGTCCTGATTCAGAGTCTAGCTTTGTTCAGACACATAGGGTTTAGAGAACCAACTTTGTCCTGACCAGTTTGGGTGGTTGCTTAAATCTCTCAGCTCCTGAAATCTAATTAAAAGAATTACCATAATAATGTAGATAATGAAGATTAAGTGAGGCCATGCCTGCTAAACACATTCTGGGTGCAGTGTTTCAGGACTGCCTTACCCAGGACGTTCACCCCAACTCCTTGGGAGCTTTGCCACACTGGGGTCCAGACTGTTTCCACTTTTGAAGAATCCAACCTTCAGTTGAATGCAGTGCAGGAAAGACCAAATGTCTTTGATCACCAAACTTGATAGAAACTAAAGAACAGTACAATTTGACAAGGTTCCATAGTCACTCTCCTACAATCTGTCACTATAAATTAAAAGAATTAAAGCTCAGTCTAGCACCAAAGAGCAGTGTTCTTTGTTTTTGGCAGGCCTTAGAAACGCTCCCTAGCATAATAAACGTTGACTGAATAAAGGAATTACTGAAGAATAAATGATGATTTTCAACCCAAGTCTGTTTTCTCAAGCTTGATATGAGTCATCATCTTTGAGCTTATTGCTTTCATCATTTTCAGCCTTTGCAATCATGAAGTTAAGTTTTATAACCAGATAAATCAATGTCAAAGCACATTTAAGATTTCTGGTAGGTTGGCTTCTGGTGTTTCTTTTCACGTGCCCTCCAATAGAATCCCACGTGCTCCCTCTCTTACCAACCCTTTGCTTTGCCATGACTGTCCCTTTTTCCAGACTCTATCCTTCATTTCAGGTTTCCAACAGGTCTTACAGGACTCTGTGTTCTCCGAGGACAGCTTCTATGTCAAACATTCCTTTTATGCACAGCCTTCTCAACATTTATTAATCTCATTACAGAAAAACATTTTCAGTTACATATTCCATAAACAGATACATGAAGTTGAAATGTTGCCCTTTAAAACTTTTTTAATACATGTATAATTGAGAATGATTGCACAGACCATCACTTCAATGAGTTTGGGCAGTGATATATTCATGTGACTCAAGCCCCAATCGAGACATATCCTATTTTCATAACCTCTGAAAGTTCTCTCATGTCCCTCCCAGTCATTCCTCCTGCCACAGAGGCAACTTTTGTTTCTACTTCTGTCACCAAAGATTTGTTTTGCCTGACCTTTGATTTTATGTATTTAGGATCTTCTTCCACTCAGGACAATATTTTTGGTATTTACCTATGTCATTGTATTGCATATATCAGTATTTTGTCCCTGGTATAAAGTTAAGCACTATTTCATTGTATGGGTACACCAGTTCATATTCATATTGATATGTATGTAAGTAGCATTCCATATATAGGTAACTATTGTGAATAAAGCTGCTGTGAACATTCTCATTCGAGTCATTTTCTGGACATATGTTTTCTTTTTTTATATATATATATATAATTTATTTATTTATTTTTAATTGGCTTCAGGTGTACAACACAGTGCAACAGTTATACTTTTTACCCCTCAAAGTGACAACCCCCCGTCCCCCATTTGGCCACCCCACTCCTCCCCCCCTTATCATGTATATCTATTACACTTCCTCTGACTCCCTTCCACATTATAATCCACATCCCGTGACTATCTATATATTCAATTACAGTTGGTATACAATATTATACAACCTCAGCTTCAGGTGTACAGTGCAGTGGTCAAGCCTCTTCTCCATCCATGAAATGGTCTCCCTAACAAGACATATGACCATCTGACACCCCACAAAATATTTACAATATTATTAATTATATTCTCCAAACTGTCTTTCATATCCCAGTGGCAATATTGTAGTTGCCTATTTTTGCTGTCTAATCACTTCCCCTTCTCCCTCATCCCCACCCCACTCCCAATTAGCAACCCTGATTTTTCCTCTATATCTATGAGACAGTTTCTGTTTACTTTGCTCATTCATACAGTTTTTCAGATTCCACATATGAGTGAGATCATATGGTATTTGTCTTTCTCTGACTGACTTATTTAACTTAACATAATAGTCTCTAGGTCCATCCATATCATTGCAAATGGCACAATTTCATTCTTCTTTATAGCGGAGTAATACTCCATTGTATAAATATACCACAGTTTCTTAATCCAGTCATCTACCGATGGGCATTTTGGTTGTTTCCAAGTCTTAGCTATTGTAAATAGCGCTGCTATGAACATAGGGGTGCATAAATTTTTTTGAATAAGTGTCTTGGGTTTTTCAGGATAAATACCTAGGAGTGGAATTGCTGGGTCAAACGATAGCTCTATTTCCAGTTCTTTGAGATACCTCCATACTGACTTCCATAGTGACTGTACCAATCTGCAATCCCACCAACAGTGCAGCAGGGTCCCCTTTTCCCCACAGCCCCGCCAGCACTTGTTGTTTGTTGATTTATTGATGATAGCCATTCTGACTGGAGTGAGGTGATACCTCATTGTGGTTTTTATTTGCATTTCCCTAATGACCAGTGAAGTTGAACATTTTTTCATATGCCTGTTGGCCATCTGTATGTCCTCTTTAGAGAAATGTCTATTCATATCTTCTGCCCATTTTTTAATTGGGTTGTTTGTTTTTTTGGTGTTGAGTTTCATGAGTGTTTTATAAATTTTAGATATTAACCCCTTATCAGATATATCATTGGCAAATATATTCTCCCATTCAGTAGGCTTCCTTTTTGTTTTATTAATGGTTTCCTTTGTTGTGAAAAAACTTTTAAGTCTGATATAATCCCATATGTTCATTTTTTCTTTTACTTCCCTTGTCCGTAGGGATGTATCAGTAAAAATATTGCTCCGGGTAATGTCTGCAAATATACTCCCTATATTTTCTTTTAGGAGTTTTGTGGTTTCAGGTCTTACATTTAAGTCTTTAATTCATTTTGAATTTGTTCTTGTATATGGGTAAGGAGGTGGTCCAGTTTCATTTTTTTGCATGTGGCAGTCCAATTTTCCCAGCACCATTTATTGAATAGGCTATCTTTACTCCAGTGTAAATTCTTGCTTCCCTTGTCATAGATTAACTGTCCGTAAATGCCTGGATTTATTTCTGGGCTCTCTGTTCTGTTCCACTGATTGATGTGCTGTTTTTATGCCAATACCAAACTGTCTTGATTACTGTAGCCTTGTAGTAGGTTTTGATGTCTGGTAGCATGATCCCTCCGACTTTGTTCTTATTTCTCAGGATTGCCAAGGCTATTCGGGGTCTTTTATGGTTCCATATAAATTTTAGGATTATATTTTCTATTTCTGTGAAAAATGCCCTTGGTAGTTTGATAGGAATTGCATTGAATCTATATATTGCTTTAGACAATATGGACATTTTAACTATATTAATTCTTCCTATCCATGAGCATGGTAGGTGTTTCCATTTATTTGTATCTTCTATGATTTCTTTCTTCAGTGTCTTATAGTTTTCTGAGTACAGATCTTTCACTTCTTTGGTTAAATTTATTCCTAGGTATATTATAGTTCTTGATGCAATTGTAAAATGGGACAGTTTTCTTAATTTCTCTTTCCGTTAGTTTATTATTGGTATATGCAAATGCCACTGATTTCTGAACATTGATTTTATATCCTGCTACTTTACTGAATTCGTCTATCAGTTCCAATAGTTTTTTGATGGAGTCTTTGGGGTTCTCTATATACAGTATCATGTCATCTGCATATAATGACAATTTTACTTCTTCCTTGCCAATTTGGATGCCTTTTATTTCTTTTTGTTGTCTGATTGCTGTGGCTAGAACTTCCAGCACTATGTTGAATAAAAGAGGAGAAAGTGGACAGCCTTGTCTTGTTCCTGATCTTAAGGGGAATGGTTTTAGCTTTTCCCCATTGAATATAATGTTAGCTTTAGGTTTATCATATATGGCTTTTATTATGTTGAGATATGATCCCTGTATTCCCACTTTGCTAAGGGTTTTTAACATAAATGGCTGTTGGATTTTGTCAAATGCTTTTTCTGCATCTATTGAAATGACTATGTGATCTTTATCCTTCATTTTGTTGATGTGGTATATCACATTAATTGATTTATGGATGTTGAACCAGCCTTACGCACTAGGAATGAATCCCACTTGATCATGATGTATGATCTTCTTAATATATTGCTGAATTCTATTTGCTAATATTTTATTGAGAATTTTTGCATCTATATTATCAGAGAAATTGGCCTGTAGTTTTCCTTTATTGTGCTGTCTTTATCTGGTTTTGGAATCAGGGTGATAGTGGCTTCATAAAAAGAGTTTGGGAGCCTTCCCTCCTTCTGGATTTTTTGCAATAGTTTGAGAAGAATAGGTGATAGTTCTTTTTTGAATGTTTGATAAAATTCACTTGTGAAGCCATCTGGTCCAGGGCTTTTGTTTTTTGGGAGCTTGTCCATTACTGATTCAATTTCCTTGGTAGTAATCAGGGTATTTAGATTTTCTGTTTCTTCTGGCGTTAGCTTTGGAAGGTTGTATGCTTCGAGAAAATTATCCATTTCTTCCAGATTGTCAAATTTGTTGGCATATAGTTGTGCATAGTAATTTCTTAGAATTTTTTGTATTTCTGTGATGTCTGTAGTCATTTCCCCTCTTTCATTCCTGATTTTGCTAATTTGAGTACTCTCTCTTTTTTTTTTTTTTTTGATGAGTCTGGCTAGAGGTTTGTCAATTTTGTTTATCTTCTCAAGAAACCAGCTCTTGGTTTCATTGATCTTTTGAATTGTTTTTCTGTTCTCTATATTGTTTATTTCCACTCTGGTCTTTATTATCTCCTTTCTTGCACTCCCCTTGGGCCTCTTTTGCTGTTCCTTTTCCAGTTCCCTTAGGTGTAAGGATAACCTGTTGATTTGAGATTTTTCTTCCTTCTTTAGGTAGGCCTGCACTGCTATAAACTTCCCTCTTAGGACTGCTTTCGCAGCATCCCAGAGATTTTGGGTCGTGGTGTTTTCATTTTCGTTTGTCTCGAGGTATCTTTTGATTTCCTCCTTGATCTCATTTGTGACCCACTCACTATTTAGTAGCATGTTATTCAGCCTCCACGTATTTGACAGCTTTCCGGGGTTCTTCTTATAATTGATTTCTAGTTTCATAGCATTGTGGTCAGAGAAGACACTTGAAATGATTTCAATCTTCTTAAATTTATTCAGACTTGTTTTGTGACTTAACATGTGGTCTATCTTAGAAAATGTTCCATGTGTGCTTGAGAAGAATGTATATTCTGTAGCTTTGGGGTGAAATGCTCTGAAAATGTCTGTTAAATCCAGCTGGTCTAAAGTGTCACTTAAGGTCACTGTTTCCGCATTGATTTTCTGTCTGGAGGATCTGTCCATTGGTGACAGTGGGGTGTTGAAGTCCTGTACTATGATAGACAGGAAGCCAGATGGTGACTGGCACCCTCCACAATGAATACTGAAGGACAACAACTTGGCTGGTCCCATTCCCCAATTCCCTAACACTGTTCCCCTCCCCCAATTCCCCAATAAAATCTTTAAAAAACAAAAAAAAGAAGTAATGGCTAGGACTGGCCAAGTGATTCAGTTGGTTAAGAGTGTGAGCTCTGAGCAACAGGGTCGCCAGTTTGATTCCCACATGGGCCAGTGAGCTATGCCTGAGCTGAGCTGCTGCTGAGCTGCCAACAGGTGGCAGGATGGCTCAGCTGGTGAGAGCTGGTTGGACTCCCACATGGGATGGTGGGCTATGCCCACCCGCAACTAAGATTGAGCACGGCACCTTTAGCTCAGTGGCCCCCATCTGCCAATGGGCAGCTACATAGCATCTGGAATTGGAGCTGAGCTAGCTGCACCCTCCACAATTAAGATTGAAGGACAACAACTTAGCTGTTCCCCTTCCCCAATTTCGCAAGACTGCTCCTCTTCCCTTTCCCCAATAAAATCTAAAAAAAAAAAAAGTTATGTTTAAAAAAAAAAAAAAGTAACAGCTAAAAACTTTCCTAACGTCAGGAAGGGAACAGATATCCAGGTCCAGGAAGCACAGAGAGTCACAAACAAGAAGAGCCCAAAGAGATACACAGCAAGACATATTACAATTAAAATGGACAAAGTTAAAAATAAAAAGAGACCTTAATAGCAGCAAGAGAAAAACAACTAGTCACATAGAAGGGAAACCCCATAATGCAATTAGCTGATTTCTTAACAGAAACTTTGCACGCCAGAAGAGAGTGAAAAGATATATTTACAGAAAGTAAGTGAAAGAACTTATAACCTAGAATACTCTACCCAACAAGATTTTTCGTTGAGAATTGAAAAGAGAGATTATGAGTTTTCCAGACAAGCAAAAATTAAAGGAGTTAATCATCACTAAACTGGCTTTACAAAAAATGTTAAGAGGTCTTTGTTAAATTGAAAAGAAAAGGTCATAACCAAAAAAATGGAAATATGTAAAAGAAAAAAAATCTCACTGGTAAAAACTGATAAATAGCAAAGGCAGTAAACCAGCCACCTAAAAAACTAGTTATGAAGGTTAAAAAACAAAAGTAACAAAGTCAACTATAACTACACAAAACATAAATATCTAAACTACGACATCAAAAACTTAAATAAGGGAGAGGGAAATGTAGTGGTTTTAGAATGTGTTGGAACTGAAATACTATCCACCATATATATACTTCATGGTAATAACAAATTAAAAACCTCCAACCTATACTTTTTTTCAAGAAACTGAAACATAACACTAAGGAAAACCATCAAATTACAGGGGAAGAGTTTAAAAGAAGACGAAAAGACAGAAAAGAACTACAAAAACAACTAAAAAGAAACCCAAACAGGGCCAGCCGAGTGGCATGGTGGTTAAGCGCTGGCCTCGGAAGCCAGCGGCCCCGGTTCAGGTCCCACATGTGAGGGCCAGTGACATTGCCCTCAAAACAAAACAAAACAAAAGAAACCCAAACAAAATGGCAATAAATGTATATGTATGAAGAATTACTTTAAGTGTACCTGGATTAAATGCTCCAATCAAAGACAGAAGGTACTGTCTAGATGCTGTCTATAAAACAGTCACTTCAGATTGAAACACAAACACAGACTGAAAGTAAAGGGATGAAAAAAGATATTTCATGTCATATAAATGAATAGGAAGTTGAGGTAGCAATACTCATATGATACAAGATAGACTTTAAAATAAAGACTGTAACAAAAGACAGAGAAGAATATTATGTAATAATAAAGGGGTCAATCCAAAAAGAAGATATAACGTTCATAAATATTTATGCATCAACAAAGAAGCACCTGAATATATCAAGAAAATATTAAAAGACAAAGGGAGAAATTGAGATTATACAATAAAGACAGAAAATTAATGTCTCACTAACATTAATAGTTAGACTTCCTAGACAGAAAATCAATAAGGAAACATTGGCCTTAAGTGACAAATTAAAGTGTGTAGGAGAAGAAGGTGGCATGGATGAAAAAGTGAGGCACTATAAAAACACCTTCCATCCAAGAGTTCATGGTTAAATGGAGAAGACAGTACAGGGAGAGGGGATGCTGTCTGTGGAAGACAGAGATGGAGGAGCCCACTTCATTCGCCCCCCTGACAACAGAAAGGAATGAGCTGAGTCAGCAAAATCCAGACTCAGGACTTCTAGAAAGCCATCAGAAAGAATACTCATTATAGGATTAGGTGGTCAGGTAGGCCAGAGTAGATGGGGACATGGCAGGGACCTTCTAACTAGTCCTGGACATCCCTTAGAGCACAAAAAAAATGTGGATATGCACCAGAATCTCCTTGTGGCCATTGTCACAAAGTATATAGAGGTATATATGCAGTGGGTTTTTGAACAAAGTGTGGTGAGGGGATTCAATCTCCTGGGCAGTTGAAAATCTGCATATAATTTTTGATCCCCACAACTTAGCTACTAAAAGTCTACTGCTTACCAGAAGCCTTACTGATAACATAAACTGTCAATTAACTCATATTTTACATGCTTTATGTATCGTATACTGTAATCTTAGAATAAAGTGACCTAGAAAAAAGAATATGTTATTATGAGACCACAAGGAGGAGAAAATATATTTACTGTGTTTATTAGAAAAGATTTCAATATAGCTGGACCTGAGTAATTCAAACCCTTGTTGTCAAAGAGCTAACTGTATAAACATAAGACTTACTAACAACCTTTGCTCATAAACCACTGGTCCTACAAGTGTCCCTGACTCAACTCCAAGGATTTGGTCCTCCAGAGACAGCAGAGCTACTGGGGCCTATTGTCTCACCCTTTCACATTTTGTCCCCACACTCTTGTTACCACAGGAACAAATAACCGCTATCTTCACTCCTCCATGCTCACTTTTCCTCCTTGGACTTGGCACATACATGGTAGGTGCTCTGTAGTTTGTTAACTTGAATGAGCCTGGATGTACATATACCCTGGAGCTGACAGCAGTTTCAGGGAAGTGCCTGACACTACAATTCCAGGTGTGGCTGCAGGAGAAACTCTCCAGATAACCTTACAGCCCTGCCCCTCCTGCTTCTGCATGGTCCTCACACACCTCTGAGCCTCCCAGACTGAGCTGTTAGGGAAAGAATTGAAGCCTTAATGAGGACTTGCTTGAGATAAACCCCTCAAACTATTGAAGGTGGCGTGAAGGCCTGGAGGGGCAGCATAGAGAAACAGGAGTGACATATAAAACCATGGACACAAAAAAGTAAAGCAGAAATAGAGCCATTCAGAGGTAAAGAGAACAGGGACAAAGAGCGAAAAACACATAGAGACAGAGACAGGTAGATACACAAACAGGCAGAGGGCGGTACAGAGAGAACCCCATCCGATGAAGAATGGTATAGGGACAGAACCATCATCTTGATAGTGACAGCAAGAAGCTTCCCGTCATGTGTCCACTGGTGTCAGTCAAGGCAGCAGTTTGACTGCTACTGTCTTTCAGAATTGACCAACCCAGGGCCTGATCCTAATGCCCCCAGTGGTCTGCCTCAGACAGGGCCCCAGCACCCTTAGAAACACATGTCCTTTCCTGAAAAAGGTGATATTATCAGCGCAGTTTCCACCCCAGCAAAATCACCCAGTGGTGAAGGAGTCAAAGGGACAGATTTTGGGTGGAGGGGCCATGCCGCACACTAGGGAGAAGCCTAGAGTGACGTGGCCCCTTCTGTGTCTGATGGTAGATTATGTTGACAGTGCACGTGCCCTCCCTGATGTGCAGTTTTTCCATCTGTAATGTGACCTCAAGGTCCCCTGTGAACTCTGGATATCTATGAGCTTTGGAGAGATGCTGATGCAGTAAAAGAAACCAGTGTGGCTCAGCACAATGCGGGGAGCTTCAGGAAAGAAACGACTACCAAAGTACAGTGGACACATGCCTTTCACAGAAGAGAGTTTGCTAATAATGGAATAGAAACATGTGAGACATGAAACATTAATCAGTGTTTCACTCGATTAAGTGAATTATGCATGTCCAGAAGGTAATTTCAATAGACACTGGAATTTTTGTCTGTGATGTTCACTCCAGATTACCCAATTTCTTCAGCAGTGCCCGACTCAAAGTAGACATTTAATAAATATACATGTTAAATGAACGTATGGGATACTTGGAAAAATTCCAACTAGGAAAAATAATTTGTCTGAGAAGTGTTATTTGAGGTCTTCCCTTTCTTTGGTGGAAAACAATTCCCAGGGACCCGCAGAGGTAAAAACGGAAAGAAGCCTCCCAGGAACCAGATCTAAGGGAGGGGAAAGGAGAAGAGAAAGAAACCTCAATAGGTACCATGGATTTTTTTGTTTTAGATTCATCACAGATTTTTTTTTTAATCATCTGATTTTACAGATGAGGGCCAGAGGACAAATAGGTCCCACAATTAATAATTATCAAACTGAAATATACTACTTAATATGTGACACCATAAATAGTTGGAAAATTTGTGTGCATATATCAAAGTATTCATGCAATTGTTTTTATATAGCAGTATGACTGGAGATTTATATTTTCATTTCTATTCTACATGTTCTCCTCTTGGCAGCCTGAAGGATATTTCTGAAGCACAGAGCTGATGAAGTCACTTACTTGATTAAATCCCTTACATGGATCCCCTTCACTCTCAGAAGGAGGTTCGTATTTCCTATTCTGGATACAAGCCATGTATGATCAATCAGGGATAGAAGACAGAATTTTAGGAAAATCTAAAACTGAGAAGTTCACAAGATGTGCCCCATGAGAAGTTGAGACCTCAAAAAACTAAACCTTTAGAGTATTTCTCATTAGTGAAAAATAAGATCACCAAGAAATTGTTTGATGAAGGTTGGCTCTGGGTGAAGAATAATTCTCTCTTGATCATTTGTAGCCAAAAGTCAATATTACACTGTGGTTGAGATTCACAAAACCTCTGGTTTTTATGAAACTTCAAATGACAGAAGAGGTTTGTGGGGACATCCTGATAGGTGAAAGCCATGCTGGGAAGTTTCCCCAGTATTTGGCAGAAGGAAACACAGGTTCTCTCTGGAAGAGCTCAATTAAAATTCAGACCTCAAAGAATGCTCACAAAGTCCCCAGACAAGTGAGCAGTTCACAGTCACAACTCAACACACACAAAAAAACAAGGCACCATATGAAAGGGATAGAAGAAATATAGACCATAAAATCAGACATCTACAGACTTTAGCATTGCAATTATTAGAGAATTCAATTATTGCTATCCTTTAATAGGATTAGAGACATAAAAGAGAGAAATGAAACCATGAGCTGAATATAAGAGAACAAAAATGACCAAAGAAATCTAAATACAAATCTCAACTAGAACTTCTAGTGATTAATATACAAAAATAAAACTGAAAATTCACTGGATGGATAAACAGATTAGTCACCATGTAAAAGAGACTAGTAACCTAGAAGATACACCTGTAGAAATTAATAGGAATAATAAAATATCAATAACTACATATCAACAATTGCTTTCAGTGTAAATGGATTAAATGCTCTGATCAAAAACATAGGGTGGTGTAATGGATAAGAAAACAAACCCTTACATATGCTGCCTACGACAGACTCACTTGGGATTGAAAGACATACAGACTGAAAGTAAAGGGATGGAAAAAGTTATTTTATGACAACGGAAATGGAAAAAATGAAAAAGCTGGGGTAGCAATACTTACACCAGAAAAAATAGACTTTGAAACAAAGTCTACACCCTCCCTCAGAAACCCTAACCTGCACCATCCCACAGTCGTAAACTGCTCTCTGAATGGAGGAGTAGTATCAGATTACAGAGGTGCTCAAACTCTCAGGAAGAAGCTGCAGAGTGTGGGTCTGCCAACCCCGCCCCACCTTTCCTGTGCAGCTTGGGAGGCAGGGCAACTTCAGCTGCTGAGTCATTTGCAGGACCCCAGCAGAGATCTTTTAGCAGCTCAGAAATCTCACACCCACTACAGCCTCCAGGGGAAAGAGTGCCCTAAGATGCACATCAAGCCTTCTGACTGAGCAGCTCTCAGCGTGCCTCTGGGCAGGCGAGAGCAGAAACCTCACTAACTATGTAAAAACCACACCTCATAGCACCACTCATCTAGACCTGCATCACGAGGGTCACTCTGGGCCCCAAGTGGCCAGCTGTATCCCCACAAGACACAGAGGAGCTTTTGTACAGCAGAGGACAGCCTGGAGATAGCTTGGTGCACTTTAGCCAAGACTGGAACTGGGTTTTGTTTTTTTTTTTGCTTTTTTGTTGTTGCTGTTGTTTTGGGTGTATTAGGTTTTTTTTGTTAGCTTGTTTTTCTTGTTTTTGTTATTTCTATTTCATTATCATTTTTAGTTTTCTTATATATGTATATATAGGTGTGTAGATGTATATATTATTTATTATTATTATTATTTTCTTTCTTCTTTTTTCTTCTTCTTTCTTTTCTCCCCTGTCTCTCTCTCTCTCCCTTCTCTTATTCTTTCTTTTCCTCCTTCTTTCCATTTTTCAGCAATGGTTTTTTTTTTGTTTTTTTTAGGGGGGTGTTGCTATTTTGTTTCTCATGTTTATTTTGTTTTCTTTGTATGTGTGATATTTCTGTGCATGTTGAGTGTTGATTGTTGTTTGTTTTTACATGTGAGAGTATCTGATTTCGTTTGGTGGCTGTTGTAGTTGTGCTTGTTGCACTGTTTTGCCCTAAAATCACTCTGCAGCAGGGGCCAGCCAAAGCAGCACAAGAATCATCACACCCAGAGGCCAATTTTAGACCAAACCAGAGTATTTCTGGGTTTGACATACAGAGTCATACCCAAAGGGAATTCGCTACAGGCACAAGAGCCCATAGGGGACAAGACTTATCAGAGGGGTGAACCTTCACACAGCAGCTCATATACTGTGGACACAGCTAATCCTCACAGCTAGTCAGCCTGGAAGTCAACACCACCTGGCTTAACACTACTGATAAGCCAAAAGCAATCAAAGCTCAACCTCAACAGGAATAGACACACAACACAACGAACACCTCTGGTACACATGCACAGGAGAATAGGGAGACTGAGCAAATCAAATATAAAGGATGAAGCAGAGGATCGAATGAGCGACTTAGAAGACAGGATTGCAGACACCATCCAAGCCAAACAACAAAAAGAGAAAAGAATAAAAAACATTGAAAATAGTTTAAGAGAGCTGGGCGATAACATCAAGTGCAACAACATGCGCATCGTAAGAATACCAGAAAGAGAAGAGAGGGAGCAAGGGATTGAGAACATATTTGAAGTAATAATGACTGAAAACTTCCCTACCCTGGCAAAGGAAATCAGTATACAAGCCCAGGAAATGCAGAGAGTTCCAAGATGAACCCAAACAGGCCCAAACCAAGACACATTATAGTGAAAATGGCAAGGGTTAAGAACAAAGACAGAATCCTAAAAGAAGCAAGAGACAGGCAGCAAGTTACTTTCAAGGGCATCCCCATAAGATTATCAACCGACTTTTCTACAGAAACTCTACAGGCAAGAAAGGAGTGGCAGGAGTTTTTCAAAGTGATGAAAACAAAGACCTACAACCTAGATTGCTTTATCCAGCAAGGCTATCATTTAAAATTGAAAGAGAAATAAAGAATTTCCCAGAAAAAAATAAGCTAATGCAATTCATTACCACCAAGCCAGCATTGCAGGAAATGTTAAAAGGGCTTCTTTAAGCAGAAGAAAGATTAAAACAATTTAACTAATGAAGACCGGAAACACAAATAACAAAATGGCAACAACTATGCACCTGTCAATGATCATGTTAAATGTAAATAGATTAAATGTTCCAATCAAAAGACATAGAGTGGCTGAATGGATAGCAAAGCAAGACCCTGGCCAGCCAAGTGGAGTGTTGGTTAAGAGCTGGCTTGGGACGCCAGTGGGGCGGGTTCAGATCCCACATATAAGGGCCAGTGACACTGCCCTATACAGCTATGATGGTGAACAACAGCTCCACCTGGAACTGGGCTGCGAGAATCCCAGCGACAATGTAGGCTGCCGCCCAGTGCTGTAGGGGGCTGCATGCCATAGGCTACAGTGAGTGGCCGGCAGCTTGCAGGAGTGGCCGGCAGCTGGTGTGAGTTGCCAATAGCCATAGTGAGTGGCCGTCCAAAGGCCAGTGATCAATCTGCCTCATCCGGCAAGAGCGCAGTGATAATACCAACATGGGCCAGTGAAGCAATGGCCTCCACAGCTAGACTGAAGAACAAAAGGACAGCAACTTGTCTATTCCCCTTCCCCGATTCCCCAACATTGTTCCCCTCCCCCAATTCCCCAATTTTTCTTTTTAAAAAAAGAAAAATAGAAAGCAAGACCCTTGCATATGCTGTATACAAGAGACTCACCTGAGATCAAAAGACACATACAGGCTGAAAGTAAAAGGATGGAGTAAAACATTTCATGCAAATGGATTTGAGAAAAAAGCTGGAATAGTGATACTTATATCAGACAAAATAGAATTTAAATGGAAGAATATAATAAAGGACAAAGAAGGGCACTTCATAATAATGAAGGGATCAATTCAGCAACAGGACATAATCCTAGTAAACATCTCTGCACCCAACATAGGCCCTCCTAAATATATAAAACAGATATTGACAGACATAAAGATGGAGATCAACAGTAACATTATCATAGTAGAGGACTTCAACATCCCACTGTCACCAATGGACAGATCCTCCAGACAGAAAATCATGTGGAAACAGTGTCCTTAAAATACACATTAGACCAGCTGGATTTAATTGATATTTTCAGAGCATTTCACCCCAAAGCTACAGAATATACATTCTTCTCAAGTGCACATGGAACATTTTCCAAGATAAACCACACATTACCACAAAACAAGTATCAATAAATTTAAGAAAATCAAAATCATATCATATATCTTCTCTGACCACAATGCTATGAAATTAGAAATCAACTACAAGAAAAACAACAATAGGAAAACACAGAAATACATGCAGGCTGAATAACATGTTAGTAAATAGAGAGTGGGTCAAAAATGAAATAAAAGAAGAAATCAAAAGATACCTTGAGACAAACAACAATGATGGCATCATGACTCAAAATCCTTGGGATGCAGCAAAATCAGTCCTAAGAGGGAAGTTCATAGCAGTGCAGGCCCACCTAAAGAAGCAAGAAAAATCTCAAATCAACAAGTTATCTTTACACCTCAGGGAACTGGAAAAAGAACAGCAAAATAAGCCCAAAGGGAGTACAAGGAAGGAGATAACAAAGGCTAGAGCAGAAATAAACAAAATAGAGACCATAAAAACAATACAAAAGATTAATGAAACCAAGAGCTGGTTTTTTTTAAAAGATAAACAAAATTGACAGCCTCTAGCCAGATTCATGAGAGAGAGAGAGAGAGAGAGAGAGAGAGAGAGAGAGAGAGAGAACTTAAATTAGTAAAATCAGGAATGAAAGAGGTGAAATGACAACAGACACCACAGAAATACAAAAAAATTTAAGAAATTACTATGAGCAACCATATGCCAACAAATTTGACAATCTGGAAGAAATGGATAATTTTCTAGAAGCGTACAACCTTCCAAAGCTAACTCAAGAAGAAACAGAAAATCTAAATAGACTGATTACTACAAAAGAAATCAAATCAGTAATCAACAAGCTTCCAACAAACAACAGCCCTGGACCAGATGGCTTCACAAGTGAATTTTATCAAACATTCAAAAAAGAATTATCACCTATTCTACTCAAACTGTTCCAAAAAATCCAGAAGGAGGCAAGGCTTCCAAACTCTTTTTATGAGGCTACTATCACCCTGATTCCAAAACCAGACAAAGACAGTACAAAAAAAAGGAAAACAACAAGCCGATATCCCTGATGAACTTAAATGCAAGTATCATCAACAAAATGTTAGCAAACAGAATTCAGCAATATATTAAGACCATACGTCATGATTAAGTGGGGTTCATCCCTAGCATGCAAAGTTGGTTCAATATATGCAAATCAATTAATGTGATACACCACATCAACAAAATGAAAAATAAAAATCATATGGTCATGGGGCTGGCTGAGTGGCGCATTGGTTAAGAGCTGGCTAGGGACATCGGCTCTGAGCAGCAGGGCCCTAGTTCAGATCCCCCATATGAGAGCCAGTGACACTGCCCTCTACAGCTAAGATGGTGAACAATAGCTCCACCTGGAGCTGGGCTGCTGTGAGTCTCCAGCGACTGCATAGCTGCAGTCCCTGCTACAGTGGAATGCCATAGGCTGCAGTGAGTGGCCAGCAGCCAGTGTGAGCTGCCAAGAGCCACTGTAAGCAGCCGATCAGAGGCCGGCAACCGATCTGCTTCACCTGGGAAGAGCACAATGATGATACCAACATGGGCCAGTGAAGCAATGTCCTCCACAACGAGACTAAAGAACAAAAGGACAGCGGCTTGGCTGTTCCCCTCTCCCAATTCTCCAATAAAATCTTAAAAAAAAATCATATGGTCATATCAATAGATGCAGGAAAAGCATTTGACAAAATTCAGCTGCCATTTATGATAAAAACTCTTAGCAAAGTGAGAATAGAGGGAGCATATCTCAACATAATAAAGGCCATATGTGATAAACCCACAGCTAATATACTCAATGGGGAAAAGCTAAAACCATTCCTCTTCAGATCAGGAATAAGACAAGGACATTCACTTTCTCCACTTTTGTTCAACGTAGTTCTGAGAGTTCTAACCACAGCAAACAGACAAGAAAAAGAAATAAAAGGCATCCAAATAGGTAAGGAGGAAGTAAAATTGTCATTATATGCAGATGACATGATACTATACATAGAGAATTCCAAAACTCCACCAAAAAATCTATTGGAATTGATAAATGAATTCAGCAAGGTAGCAGGATACAAAATCAATATTCAGTAACCAGTTGTATTTGTATACACCAATAACAAACTATCACAAGGAGAAATTGAGAAAATAGTCCCATTTACAGTTATGTCAAGAACTATATGGCTGGCCAAGTGGCTCACTTGGTTAAGAGCTCACTCAAGAGTGTGAGCTGGGCTCTGAGCAACAGCAGTTCGATGCCCAGCCCTAGCTGAGTTGCCAAGTAGCAGAATGGCTCAGCTAAAAATAAAAAAATTAAAAAAAAATAGTGAAGAACTATAAAATGCTTAGGAATGAATTTAACAAAAGAATAAAAGCCCTCAGAAAATTATAAGACACTGAAGAGAGAAATTAAAGATGACACAAATAAATGGAAATACCTACCATGCTCATGGATAGGAAGAATTAATATAGTTAAAATGTCCATACTGCCTAAAGCAATATGTTGATTCAATGCAATTCCTATCAAACTACCAAGGGCATTTTTCACAGAAATAGAAAATGTAATCCTAAAATTTATATAAAAGACCCCAAATAGCCATGGCAATCTTGAGAAATAAGAACAAAATCATGGGTATCATACTCTCAGACATTAAATCATACTATAAGGCTACAGTAATCAAAACAGTATGGTACTGGCATAAAACCAGACACATAGACCAATGGAACAGAATAGAGAGCCCATGAATAAACTCATCCATATACGGTCATTTAATCTATGACAATGGAGGCAAGAATTTACATTGGAGTAAACATAGTTTCTTTAATAAATTGTGCTGGGAAAATTGAACTGACACATGCTAAAAAATGAAAATGGATCACCTACCGACACCATATATGGGAACAAACTCAAAATGGATTAAAGACTTAAATGTAAGATGTGAAACCATAAAACTCCTAGAAGAAAACATAGGGAGTAAATTTTCAGACATTACCTGAGTAATATTTTTACTGATATATCCCCTCGGGCAAGGGAAATAAAAGAAAAAAATGAACATATGGGATTACATCAAACTTAAAAGTTTTTTCACAGCAAAGGAAATCATCAATAAAACAAAAAGGCAGCCTACTGAATGGGAGAAGATATTTGCCAAAAATATATCTGATAAGGGGTTTGTATCCAAAATTTATAAAACACTCATGAGACTCAACACCAAAAAAACAAACAACCCAATTAAAAAACGGGCAGAGAATATGAAGAGGCATTTCTCTAAAGAGGACATACAGGCATATGAAAAAATGTTCAACCTCACTAATTAGAGAAATGCAAATAAAAACCACAATGAGATACCATCTCACTCTGGTCAGAATGGCTATCATCAATAAATCAACAAACAAGTGCTGGCAAGGTTGTGGAGAAAAGGGAACCCTGGTACACTGTTAGTGGGACTGTAGATTGGTGCAGCCATTATGGAAATCAGTATGGAGGTATCTAAAAAAAACTGGAAATGGAACTACTGTATGACCCAGCAATTCCACTCTTGGGTATTTACCCAGAAGAATCCAAGACACTCTTTTGAAAAACTATATGCACCCCTATGTTTATTGCAGCGCTATTTACAATAGCCAAGTCTTGGAAACAACCAAAATGCCCATCAGTAGACGACTGGATTAAGAAACTGTGGTACATTTATACAATGGATTATTACTCCACTATAGAGAAGAATGAAATTGTACCATTTGCAATGATATGGATGGACCTAGAGACTATTACGTTAAGTGAAATAAGTCAGTCACAGAAAGACAAATACCATATGATCTCACTTATATGTGGAATCTGAAAAACTGAAATGAACGAGCAAAGTAAATAGAAACAGACTCATAGATATAGAGGGAAAACTCATGGTTGCTAGATGGGAGCGGAGTGGGATGAGGGAGAAGGGGAAGGGATTAGACAGCATAAATAGGTAACTACAATATTGCCACAGGGATATGAAAGACAGTTCGGGAATATAATTAATAATATAAAAATTTTGTGGGGTGTCATATGGTCACATGTCTTGTTAGGGAGACCACTTCATGGATGGAGTAGAGGCTTGATCACTGCACTGTACATCTGAAACTGATGTTGTATAATATTGTATGCCAACTGTAATTGAATATATAGTTAGTCATGGGATATGCAGTGTACTGTGGAAGGGAGTCAAAGGAATTGTAATAGATGTGTATGATATGGCGGGGGAGGAGTGAGGTGGCGAACTGGAGGAGGGCTGGTTGTCACTTTGAGGGGTAAAATGTATAACTATTGCACTGTGTTGTGCACCTGAAACTAATTTTTAAAAAATGTTTGTTTCACAATAAAAGAATTTAAAAAAAAGAATAAAAAGAAACTGTGGTGCATTTGTACAATGGAGTACTACTCAGCTATAAAGAAGAATGAAATCATACTATTTGTGATGATATGAATGGACCTAATGCTAAGTGAAATAACCCAGTTGGAGAAAGACAAATACATGTGATCTCACTTATATGTGGACTCTAAAGAACTGAATAAATGAGCATTGTAAACAGAAATAGACGCAGAGACATAGAGGAAAAACTGATGGCTGCTAGATGGGATGGGGATGGGGATGAGAAATAAGTGGAAAGGACGGGACAACACAAATTGTAACTACAATATTGCCACAAGGATATGAAAAACATTTTGGGAGTAAAATCAATAATGTTGTAAATATATTTTAGGGAGTCAGATGGACTCATGTGTTGTTAGGGAGACCACTTTGTGGACAGTGTAGAGGCTTGACCACTGCACTGCACATCTGAAGCTGCCATTGAATAATATTGTATGTCAACTAAGATTTGATATATATGTGGTCACGGGATGTGGAGCACAGTGCGGGGAGTAGAGTCGATGGAATTGTGATAGATATGTATGATATCGAGGGAGTGGGCAGTAGATTAGTTGATTGGTGAGGAGGGTGGTCACTTTGTGAGGGGTGAAAAGTATAACTATTGCATTGTTTTTTACACCTAAACTAATATTAAAAAAAACAAAGAACACATTAACAAGAGACAAAAAAGGACCCAGTAATCTCTCTTCTGGGTATTTATCTGAAATAACCCAAAGAACTATTTCAAGAGGATGAATGCATTCATATGTTCATGAAATCATTATTTACAATAGCCAAGATGTGGAAGTAGCCTGGGTGTCTGTAGATGGAAGAATGGATAAAGAGGAGGTGGTATATATCTACAATGAAATATTGCTTGGCCATGGAAAAGAATGGGTTATTGCCATCTGCAGTGGCATGGATGGACCTGGAGGGTATTGTGCTGAGTGGAGTATGTCAGACAGATGCAATGTCATTCCACTTAAAGTGGAATCTAAAGAACAAAACAAACAATCAGACACATACTCATAGGTACAAAGGACATTTTGATGGTTGCCAGATGGGAGAGGATTGGAAATGGATGGAAAAAACGGTTTAAGTACAAATTGGCTGTTACAAGCAGTCATGCGGATGTAGGATGTAGCTCAAGGGGTATAGTCAATATTATTTTAATAACTATGTATGGTGTCAGATGGGTGCTAGATTTATGGGAGGAAGGAGGGGCACAGGATGAAAAAGTTAAAGGCATTAAGAAGTACAAATTGATAGCTATGAAATAGTCATGGGGAAGTAGTAAAGCATAGGGAATATAGTCAATAATATGGTAATAGCTATGCATAGTGCCAGGTGAGTACTAGATAGCCGAGGGATCACTTCTTACATTATACAAATGTCTACCCACTATGCTGCACACCTGAAATTAATATAAAATATATTGAACGTCAAATATAAATGAAAAATTTTAAGGGGGTGGGGGAGATAAAGGGGCATAAGACGTTTACGTTTCCAGGTATAAAAAGGGTAACTCATGGGGAAGTAATGTACACCATAGGGAATATAGTCAATTGAGATAGCATTGTACGGTGTAGTATTGTGGCTGGGCCTACGGTGATTACTTCTTTAAGCAACTATGGCATTCACCATTTATATACCTGAAACATATCATCTATGTTAGCTATATTTTTTAATAAAAATCTTTTTTAAAAAAAAGTAAAAGGAATTATGATTTTTCTCTAAGGCTACGAGGGATGGGAAGCACCTCAGATGCAGAGTTTGTGTTTTGAACCACTACATAGTATTTGAAGATACAATAGCAGAAAATTGTCCAGAAATATTAAATGACATAATTCTGAAATCCAGAAAACTCCACAGACACCAAACACGATATGAAAAAGAAAGCCACCCGACAAATAATAGTGAGAACGTGCCTCACCACAGGGAAAGGAAAGCTCTTAGACAGGAAAGAGGCAGATCATTGCAACTGAATGGCAGCCTGACTAATGGCCAATCTCACAACAGTAACACTGGCACCAAAGACAGTGAATCTTCAGTGTGCTGGAGGAAAGGACATAGCCTCCTACAAAGCTGTGCCTGAAAAGAGCATCTTCAGAAAATGAGGGGGAGACTATAAAATTTTCAGGCAGAGAAAAATTGGAGCACTTAAACCACCCACAAACTTTCACAGAAAGACACCTGGGGAATGTGTTTTGAGTAATAGAAAATGTGACATGTGTAATGGGGAGGTGAGCAGAAACATTGTTGCTTATGGGAATACACTTGAACAAACACTATTGAAAACAAAAATAAGTATTTTTTTACATTTCTTGGTGAGAAATGAATCAAAATGAAGTCCTGGAGCACAGTAGGTTGGGAGGAAGGAAACAGGTTGAATCTCTCTAAGGCCTTGGTGTGGTTCATCAGGAGGGCAGACTCCTGGGACAGCTGTGAGGTTTGTCCACTGCACCAAACAAAGTCCAAGGCAGAGAAGGGGAGAGGGGCTGAAACACAATGTGCTGGTTAACGCTGTGTCCAGGTGCAGGACTGTGGCTACTGGGAAGGAAGGGGCACGTTAGGCCTTCACATAAAACCAAGGTCAGGCTTCCTCAGCTCAGAAAGGGCACCTTTTCCTAATCTGCATAAAGGTGATAGAAGTAAACTTCTTCACAAGTTAAAAATACTGATTACCTTTAGATTTTACACAATTACGTTAAAGACCTACAGTAATTGACATAGAGATTAAAACTTCCAGACAAGTCAAGGAGAAACAAATATCTTCCGTATAGCCAGTGATATTCTTGGTAGAGCAGAAGAAGTTTCAATTCTGCTCCCATTTTTCGATGAAATCACAATCCATTTAAAATGGTAATATTTCAATAATAATAATAATATATTAATAAAAAATAATATTTTAAATATAAAATAAAATGGAAGATGTAGAGGCAGATTTTCATGCCTGCTGAATGAACCCTCAGGGTCTGGGCAGCGTCTCCTCCCAGGGCAAGTCTGTGTGAAGAGACTCATGGGAACAGCTGCCCTTTTCCTGGGACAGCCAAGCACATGGCAGTGCCACTTTCCTCCGGCCCTCCCCACCTCAGGGTGTTAGGGCTTAGGACATTTGGAAATCTGAAGGTGAAAATATCTCAGTGAAGTTTCCATTTCCCTTTCTCACCTGAGTATGTTTTAGCATTTTTTGTCATGTTTTAGAAACATGGGTGGTCTCGGAACCAAGTTCATCGTTTCCTTATTTGTCGTTACGGTCTTCCTGAGTAATGTGTAGGAGATACATGAGTCTGATAATTAAGTTTGCAAACTCATCTGAGAAAGTGCTACATACCTCATTGCTGAATATCACAACAGTCCCCTTCGAAGTACTCCCCTTGAGCTCTGCAGTGATGCTAGTACATAATCAAGCCTTTAAAGTAATTTTGGAACTTTTTTTTTTCTGGAATGGCCATCAGAGCTGTCATCATGTTACCCTTTATGTCCTGAATGTCATCGAAATATCTTCCTTTCAATATTTCCTTTATCTTCAGGTAAAGAAAGAAGTCATTGGGGGCCAAATCAGGTGAATAAGGAGGGTGTTCCAATACAGTTATTTGTTTAGCAGCTAAAAACTCCCTCACAGACAGTGCTGTGTGAGCTGGTGCATTGTTGTGATGCAACAGCCATAAATTGTTGGTGAAAAGTTCAGGTCGTCTAACTTTTTCACGCAGCCTCTCCAGCACTTCCCAATAGTAAACTTGGTTAACTGTCCAGTTTTTAAAAATTCATCATAACTGGGCCGGCAGAGTGGCGCATTGGTTAAGAGCTGGTTTTGGGATGCCAGCGGCCCCGGTTCGGATCCCACATATGAGGGCCAGTGACACTGCCCTCTACAGCTCACAACAGCTCCACCTGGAGCTGGGCTGTGCCAGCCCCAGAGATGGTGTAGGCTGCAGGCCCTGCTGCAGAGGGCTGCCATAGGCTACAGTGAGCGGCTGGCAGCCAGCGTGAGCTGCCAAGAGCCTTGGTGAGCGATCATCCAGAGGCTGGAGACCGATCTGCCTCATCTGGGAAGAGCTCAATGACGAAACCAACATGGCCCAGTGAAGCAATGTCCTCCGCAACTAGACTGAAGAACAAAAAGACAGCAACTTGTTGGGCCAACTGAATGGCACATTGGTTGAGAGCTGGCTTGGGATGCCAGCAGCCCTGGTTCGGATGCCACATGTGAGGGCCAGTGACACTGCCCTCAGCAGCTAGCAACAGCTCCACCTGGAGCTGGGCTGCAAGGCCAGGCAAAGGTGGTAGGCTGCAGTCCCTGCTGCAGTGAGCTGCCATAGGCTACAGTGAGTGGCCCGCAGCCAGTGTGAGCGGCTGGCAGCCAGCGTGAGCTGCTAAGAGCCGCGATGAGCAACCATCCAGAGGCCGGTGACCGATTTGCCTCATCAGAGAAGAGCGCAATGGCAATGTCAACATGGGCCAGTGAAGCAACATCCTCTGCAACTAAACTGAATAACAAAAAGGACAGCAACTTGTCTGTTCCCCTTCCCTGATTCTCCAATGCTGCTCCCCTACCCCAATAAAAAATCTTTAAAAAAAAAAAAAAAAGACAGCAACTTGTCTGTTCCCCTTCCCCGATTTCCCAACGCTGTTCCCCTCTCCCAATTCCCCAATAAAATCTTTTTTAAAAAAAATTCATCATGTCTAATCCCGCTAATATCAAAAAAGGTTAGCAATATTGTTACAGCAAGATGGTGACCTTAATTGTCCATATGTATATACACACACACATACAGACACAGACACACACACGAGCTAGGACAACTACATTCGCCAACTCTCCACCATGGAAGTGCAGGGTGGAAAGTTTGCAAACTTAATCGTCTGACCGTGTGTGTGTGTGTGTGTGTGTGTGTGTGGTGTATCGCAATATACTACTATTTTGTCAAAACTATGCATTATAAATATTTTTCTAGTTTGTTGTTTTACTTGCTGATGATGGCCTTTTTCATGAAGAAATATTAGTTTTCATTTTTAATAGTTATTTTAATCAACATTTTATTTATGGTTTCTGTGTTATGATTAGGAAGACCTGCAATCCCAGGTTACAAAACAATTTTCTCACGTTTTCTTTTAATTCTATATGATTTCCTTATTCTAATTTAAGAATACAACCCATTCAAAACGTAACAGGCTATAAGATGTGAGTTATGAGTCCTGTTGTATTTTATTCTAGGTAGTTTCTTGTTACCCAATATCATTTATTAAATAGTGCATCCCTACACCCTCCCATTTGAAATAACTCCTCATGATAGACTAATCTATATAAACTATGTTTGATTCCTGAGACTTTATACCCTGCTCCATTGATCACCCTGGCGGTTTTAAGTTAGCAACCTCACTGTTCCTTTCCTGACACTTTGGAATAGCTTCTCATATACATGAGGTCAGGTAAGTCCTCGTGGCTTTCTATAATCTCCAGAATGAGTTGAAGTTACATTTTATTATATCTTCTAATTTTTTTAACTATATGAGAAAGCTAATATTTTTTGTAGAAGAATTTTGTACCCAGCCATATTTCTTTATATTTTTGAATTAAAGTTTATTGGGGTGACAATTGTTAGTAAAGTTACATAGGTTTCAGATATACAATTCCGTGATACATTATCTATATATCACATTGTATGTATACCACCTATATATCACCTTGTGTGCTTCCTCACCAAATATTTTATCTCTTTTACCAACATCTCTCACCCTCCAGCCCCCATATCCTCTGGTAACCACTAAACTATTGTCTGTGTCTATGAGTTTTTGTTTCATCATTTGTTTGTCTTGTTCCTTCGTTTTCAGTTTTATATATCACATACCAGTGAAATCATATGCTTCTCAACTTTTTCTTTCTGACTTATTTCACTTAGCATTGTAATCTCAAGATCCATCCATGTTGTCACAAATGGCACTATTTTGTCTTTTCTTACAGCAGAATAGTGTTTTATTGTGTCTATATACCATATTTTCTTTATCCAATCATCTATCAAAAGACACTTGGGTTGTTTCCATGTCTTGGCCACCATAAATAAAGTTTCAATGAACACTAGAGCACATATCTTTATGGATAAATGTTTTCAGATTTTGGGGGAATATAACCAAGAGAGGAATTGCTGGGTCATAAGGTAGTTCTACTTTTAATATTTTGAGGAGCCTCCACACTGCCTTCCATAGTGGCTGCACCAAGCTGCATTCCCACCAACAGTGTATGAGGGTTCCTTTTTCTCCACAGCCTCTGCAACACTTATTATTGTTTGTTTTGTTGATGATAGCCATTTTAACTGGTGTGAGGTGACATCTCATTGTGTTTTTTATTTGCATTTCTCTGATGATTAGTGATGTTGAAAAAATTTTCATATGTCTATCAGCCATCTGTATGTCCTCTTCAGAAAAATCTCTTCAGGTCCTGTGTCCATTTTTTAATTGGATTTTTGTTGTTTTGTCGTTGAGTTGTATGAGTTCCTTATAAATTTTTGATATCAGCCCATTTTCAGGCATTATTTGCAAAAATCTCCTCCCATTAGGTTCCCAGCCATCTTTCTGAGCTGGCTTTCCTTGTGCTGATGTCAGTTGATTCTCTGGGGTTTTCCGGGTGGACTATCCCACCACCTGCCAATCTTTCCTAATCCAACTCTTTCAATCTTCCAGCCTCACCGTCCACTGGAACCACACCTGTCACAATTGACAATGATTCTATATTGCATATGCCAAGGTCAAATCTTGGGCCTCATCTCACTCAGTGACTCAAGGAGGATTGACACTATTGCTCCCTCCCATCTGCTACAATAGGTTTCTCAGTTCAGTCTCAGTACACTGTGCTCTCCTCATCAGCCCTCCCTCAGGAGCTCCCTATCACTACTGATTTGGCTGGGATCTATCTTCCTCCAGGGCTCTCGAGGGTGGAGGCCCTAATGCTGAGACTCCAAACCCTTCTCCATCAACACTTGCTCCCAGGGTGAGCTCACCCAGTTCCTCTGGAATGCCCAAGCATGATCCTCTGTGTTATTCATCACTGCATCTTCTCTGCCTGGAACAGTGCCTGGCACAGCATAGGCACACAAGAGTGCTGGGTCAACGCAGAAATGAGTGAATAAGTCTTTCTATTTTAAATGCTACATAATTAAGGTTTTAAAAGGAATGACCACTAAGTGAACTCAACTGCAGCATGGGCACATGAAAGGAAGTCATAGGAGCTGAGGCTGCAATGCTGGTTGTCCCTACATCATCTACAATAATCTAGCTAACAAACATCATGAGTAGAGGGAGAAAGGCAACAGATAGTGTGTGCAGTGTGCTAAATTTCTTACTCTTACAAGGGTACTCAATAATCTCTGTTGTTGACACTGATAAATCAAAACTAGAAATATATTAATATAGTAATAGTTCATTATGCAAAGCTATAATATAAATGGTAAAAGAGCTAAAAATGGAACTAAATTGTTAGGGGTCCCCAGGGGCACCGGGAATGAGGTACCCCCCCACCCAGCTGAAAAAGCCGCCAGACATTCTCTTGGGTAAAAATAATGAACACCTGACCACAGGTTTCCTGATAGAAACAAGACGTAGCAGAACTGTAAAGGTCAACAGAAAATTTCTGCAGCAGTACCTGTTCTGCAATTATAACGGCTCATGTATGCTTGCAATTACTTCCCCTATCCCTTACCCTATAAAACCCCGCAGAAGCCTGCAGGTGGCTGATGATAGTTTTAGGCTCAGCGCCAACATGCCAATAACCTGCTTGGTTTGGACATATGCCTCAGACTTTGAAGCCTCGGCAAACCTTTCATAAATATCGGTTGCTATTGGGAAATAAGGGGAGAGGCTTTCTATTTTATTTTATACATATTGGTATCCTATGCAATAAAATGAATGTACATACCTTACTTCTGTGAGTAAATGTAAAAGTATCAGGTGAGCCAGGCCATCGAGGGCCCTGAAGGCCAAGCACAGTTTTCTTTAGCTGTGGAATCTCACATTATCTGATGGATGGGCTTCCTGCACAGGCTTATATGGGCAGTAAAAGGCTACAGGTCAGGATTCCTCACAGGAAGGGGGGTCAACAGGGGAGGATAGGGAGAGGCTGTGATAAGTGGCTGGAGTCCGGGCCAACGAGAAATGTCTAATGAGGCCCTTGTCCCACACATCTGCAGACTCTCATTTGCCAGTGTCCCCTGTGCAGGAAATCACATGGGATTGTCCAGCATCTTGATAAGCCTCTCGCAATCACCAGATTTCACTCCTGCTCCTGCAGACACTGCCTACCCAGAGGGTAGAAAAGCATTCTCTGCTGTTTGTCTCCCCAGGAGACCTCTTCCTTTTCTACTCCCCACCTCCAATGAGAAGATGGCGGTAAGGTAAGATTTGACTCACAACTGTCCTCTCTCAAAGGCAGTGCTGTTTTCTCGCTCTTAGTCCACATGCTAGGATTTCACCTTGGGGAGGGACAGGCAGGGAGCCATGGACAGCCATCAGAGAGAATCAGAACCAATGGAGCTCCCTCAGGAAAGCTTTGGGCCATGGTAGCTTAGAAGGTGAAATGTACACATGGGACCATGCAGGTTCTTTCTGCTTCTGTTGTATCTCCCTTGTTCTCGTTTTCTCTCCATAAATTCAAATGGGCAACTACAGAAAGCAATGTTTTACAAATTTTAATTTAGGGAACAAAATGGCAAACAGACATGGCTTTCCAAGGCAAATTTGTTGTTAATAACCTCACTTTCACAGGTTAGGTTGAGTTCAATGGGTTTGCTTGTTTGTTTATTTGTTTGGTTCTTGTAATCTTGTATCTGGCTTGTTCCAGCAGAAAACACTTGGAACAATCTAATGGGTAAATGAGGAGAGTTTGATAAAGGGATTTTGTACAAAGATGTACATAGTACTAAGAGAAATCTATAAATAATGCAGAGGCCCACAAAGATAAGTCATTGTAAGGAGGTGTTACTATTGTGTGTTCCCATGGGGAAAGGGAAGGAGAGGTTACCAGAACTCAGGGAGGGCTGTGGGTGTAGCTATAACTTTCCAATGTGACTTTAAGATAAAGGCCACCAGACAGAGGCTAAGTCCTTAGGGAGAGTAACAAAGCCACTGTCAACTCACAGCCTGGCAGCAGAGAGCAGGGAGTTGAAAATTCTAAATCACCCTCCTTCCACTTTCCAGTCCCCTATGAGTGTCTCCTTTTCACTGAGAGCAACCAGAAACTAGGGGGAATGGGAGCCCACCCATGAGACACAGAGATGTCTCCTCCCCAGACACAGAAGAGAGCAGAGTAAATGGAAATGAGATTTGATGCCATAGGAGAAAATCCATGTCTTCTTGTAGCCTCTTCACAGTTGCTTTCCTGTGAGTTTTCTCTGAATAAGATTGGATCAATTTCTCATCATATCTCCTTAGTTTTTTGATTTGACTGATTGTCCCTCCCTATCTGGTGTTACTTTTTTGGAATACTACCTCACTATCATCATAAATGCCTGTGAGTGGAATGTACACTGGTTTTCAAATGTGGGTATACACAGGTATTTATAAATATTTTATTTTTATGATTTTGGATATTGTAGGAATAAAACCATTGTAAGAGTTCCTTAAACCATGTCTGCACACAGAGCTAGGCACTGGGGCACACCAATAGACAGGGCACACCTCTGGGCCCTGCTCTCAGTGAAAAGGAGACACTGGTAGGGGACTGGAGAGCTGAACAGGGTGATTTAGGGTTTTCAACTCCCTGGCTGTCTTCTGCCACATAATGCTGACGCACTGGGCCATTTCCAACCCTAGAGTTCTGGCTATATTCACACATGTAAAAGCAAGAGGTCACATTCTCGTCAAGACCCTAAATCATGAGCTCCTTTCTGGTGGATGGACACTCTCAGGCACTGAGACGGCCTGTTGCTCATGCTTTAGGCTTCCAACTTCCTGCCCTCAAAGAAAATCTCAGTCCCAGGGCAGAAGGATTGCTGAACTCAGTCCTATTTTCATCCCACATAACGTGTTCAGACTTCTCTTCTTTTGCCTCCTGGAGACATGTTATAGCCAAGGAGTATAAGGAGGGGTGTTTGGACCATAGAATATTCCCATGTCTGTACAGAGCCTGTGTTGCGGTAGAGAGAGCCCAGGCTTTAGAGTCCAAGAAAACTGGGATTGAACCCAGGATCCAGGACTCCAAGGGCATGTGGCCTTCAGAAAGTATCTTAATCTCTGCAAGCCTCCATGTGCCTCCTCTGTGACACAGGAACAGTAATTCTCTTGCAGCAGGGTGGCCGTGAGAGTCAGAGATCATACAGCAAGTGCTCATCTTTTTTTTTTTCTATTCTAGTGGCACCAGTGGAGGGTTTCCGAACATGAACACAATGCTCCCAGCCTGGGGAACTGTATTTCCACCAATGAATGGAAGTGACCAGGCCTCTCCTCAAAAGGTCACAATGGGGACACTGATCTCTCTCTTCCTGATAATCATCATTGCCCCGGTTGGGCTGGCAGGAAACTCCGTTGTGCTGTGGCTCCTGGGCTTCCGCATGCAGAGGAACGCTTTCTCTGTCTACATCCTCAACCTGGCAGGAGCCGATTCCCTCTTCCTCTGCTGCCAGATTATATATTCCCTGCAGACACTCATCAGATACTTCCATGCCATTTACTTTTCCTTTATCAAATTTTTCATCCCAGTGTTCATCTTTACCTACATCACAGGCCTGAGCTTTCTCAGCGCCATTAGCACTGAGCGCTGCCTGTCTGTCCTGTGGCCCATCTGGTACCACTGCCACCGCCCCAGACACATGTCGGCTGTCATGTGTGCCCTGCTCTGGGCTTTGTCCCTACTGCTGAGCATCCTGATTGGGAGTGCCTGTATCTTCCAGTTTAGGGATATACCTCAGGGAATGTGTCCAGAGTTTAATTACATCACTGCTGGGTGGCTGATTTTCTTATTTGTGCTTCTCTCAGGGTCCAGCCTGGCCCTGATCACCAGACTGCTGTGTGGCTCCCAGCGGGTACCTCTGACTAGACTGTATGTGACCGTCCTGCTCACAGTGCTGGTCTTCTTCCTCTGTGGCCTGCCCTGGGGCATCCTCCGGTTCCTCATATACACAATTGACATTAATTTATATATGCGCTCCTTTCATATGTATCCATTTTCACATGTCCTGTCCTGTATCAACAGCTGTGCCAACCCCATCATTTACTTCTTCGTTGGCTCCTTCAGGCAGCGATGGAGAAAGCGAAGGCAGAGCCTGAAGCTGGTTCTCCTGAGGGCTCTGCAGGACTTTCCTGGTGGGGATGAACATGGAGGAAGTCTTCCTCAGGAAGCCCTGGAGATGTCGGGAAGAAGCCTGGCATCCTGATTCAGTCTTGCTTTGTTCAAACACATGGGTTTTAGAGAACCAACTTTATCCTTATCCGTTTGGGAGGTTTCTTAAGTCTCAGCCCCTGGGAATCTGAATTGAAATAATTAACATAATAATCCTGATGATGAGGATTAAGTGAGACTGTGCCTGTTAAACACACACTGGGTGCAGTGTCTCTGGACTGCCTTACCCAGGACCTTCACCGCACCCTCTTGGGAGTTTTGCTAATGTTGAAGTCCAGCATTCTTCCCACTTTTTTTTTTTTTTAAGATTTTTATTGGGATATTGGGGGAAGGGAACAGCGTTGGGGAATCAGGGAAGGGGAACAGACAAGTTTCTGTCCTATTGTTCTTCAACCTAGTTGTAAAGGACATTGCTTCACTGGCCAATGTTGGTGTTATCATTGCGTTCTTCCCAGGTGAGGCAGATCGGTCGCCTACCTCTGGACGGCCATTCACCGCGGCTCTTGGCAGCTCACTCCGGCTGCCGGCCACTCACTGTAGCTTACGGCAGCCCACTGCAGCAGGGTCTGCAACCTACACCGCCGTCGGGACTCTCGCAGCCCAGCTCCAGGTCGAGCTGTTGTTCACCATTTTAGCTATAGAGGGCAGTGTCACTGCCCCCCCCCCGCCGCCCATGTGGGATCCGAACCTGCGCTGCTGGTGTTTCAAGTCAGCTCTTAACCAAAGCACCACTTGGCCGGCCCTGTTCTCACTTCTAAAGAACCCCACCTTCAGCAAAAACTAAAAGCAGTGCTAGAAAACTCCAAATTTCTATGATCACCACACTTGATAGAAACTAAAGGTACATTACATTTTTGACAAGTTTTATTTGTTATGTTGCTACAATCTGTCTCAAACAAATTAAATGGAATAAAATTTAATATAGACCCTAAGATGAGTCTCCTTTGTTTTTGTCAGGCCTTACAATAGCTGCATAATAAATAGCTACACTATAAATTGATTTTAAAATATTTTTTAAATCAATGACTTAATAAATTAATAAATGATGAAATTTCCAAATTATTATTATTTTTAAAGATTTTATTGGGGAATTGGGGAAGGGAAACAGACAAATTACTGTACTTTTGTTCTTCAGTCTGTTTGTTCTTTAGTTTAGTTGTGGAGGACGTCGCTTACTGGTCCATGTTGGTGTTATCATTGCACTCTTCCCAGATGAGGCAATCATTCACCGGCCATTGGATGGCCACTCACCATGGCTCACGGTGGCTCACGAAAGCTCATGCCAACCATGGGTCAGCCTCACTGCATCCTACGCTGTTGTTGGCAACTCATGGCAGCCCAGCTCCAGGTCGAGCTGTTTTTCATCATCTTAGCTCTAAAGGACACAGCGTCACTGGCCTCATGTGGGATCTCAACTGGGGAACTGCTGCTCAGAGCTGGTGTCCCAAGCCAACCTAACCAGCACGCCCCTCGGCCCGCCCGATATTTCCAAATTCTGTGCTCAATCCCTATTTGCTAGACTTGAGACATCATCTTTAAGTTAACCGCTTTCACCATTTTCAACATTTGCAAGCATGAAGTTAAATTTTATAACCAGATTAATCAATATCAAAGCATATTAAATCCTCTGGTGTTTCCTCTGATATGCCTCCAGTAGAATCCCACATGCACAGTTTCTTCGTAACCCGGGCCTATACTTGAGAGAGCCCAGTAGAAGTTGCTTCCTTATCTGTATCATCCAGAATCTCAGAAGCTACATGATTTCCTAAGCAAGGGCTGCAGACAACCATAACTCTGTGAGGGAGGAACAGTGCCCTCACCAGGGAGTTCCCACCTCCCGCCCTCCTCGGATAGCCCCAGCTTGACTCTTCTTTGTCTCCCTGAGGCCCGTAGCTGTTCTTCCCTCCATTCAGCCAGTTCAGGCTAACCTTGATCCATTTCCTCCAGCCCCCCATGGCTGGGCCCTCATAAGTCAACTGTCACTCTAATCACACAGCCATAGTCTTTCTGCCCTGGCTAAGAAGAGAGAAGACACTGTGAAACCCACTCCCCAAAGGAGTTTTTACAGGAAGGATCCTATAACCCACTGACTATTCTGTCCCCACTTCCTATCCCAGAATAATCTTCCACTTTCTCTGACTCCTCTGTAATTCTCTATGTCACACTGGCCTGCTTCCCCAATCTCTCATTACACCACTTCCCAAACTTCACAGGAAGTGACAAACTAATCTAAGGCAACTGCAGATGATTTGTATTTCCCACAAGGGCTGTGCTTCTTACATCTTGGATAAATGTTAAAGTGGATTTAACCTGTTAAATATCTTCATCTTCATTTTGTTTTTTTCTTCTATTGACAGATGTTTCTCACAGTTAAGCTTTAGAAGTTCTCTGCCCAGAATGACTTCCCAAGCCACAATTCTCCAAGTCACCTATTCAATCATTAATTCACTCATGCTTGCAGACACATATGCATTTACTTTAAAAAAAAAAAAAAAGGAAAGAAACACTCAATGATCATTGGGTCTGGCACTATTCCAGGCACTGGGACTCAAAGACATGTTCATTATTGTCAAAGAACTCAACAGTGCAAAGGAAAAGAAATATGTCCTCAGAAGTTTAAAGTGCTATATGATAAACTCATTCTTGTGGACATATTTGTGGTTGGGTGAACAAAGGAGAGACCCAGGTTAAATTAGTTTAGTAGAAATGGGACAGGGCTGGCTGAGTGGCTCAGTTGGTTAAGAGCTTGCTCAAGAGTGAGAGCTGAACTCTGAGCAACAGCAGTTTGATGCCCTGCCTGAGCTGAGCTGGCACTGAGCTGCAAACAGGTGGCAGGATGGCTCAGCTAAGAAAGAAAGAAAGAAAGAAAGAAAGAAAGAAAGAAAGAAAGAAAGAAAGAAAGAAAGAAAGAAAGAAAGAAAGAAAGAAAGAAAGGAAGGAAGAAAAGGGACATTATTGGACCAAATAACTGAGGCTGCACAAGAAGCTAGCTTTAGACAGAGTGGGATCCAGAGATAAAATGACATCATCAGGACACCCTCCTCTCTGTGGTTCATTGCATCTGCCTGGCTGTCAGCTGCTGCTGTGCCCACCTGGAATGGAAGGAGAAGAAGCCCAGACACAGGGTTGAGCAAAAACCCTCTGAAAATAGATATATGTGCAAGCTCATGTAGAAAATCAGCTACACATGCAAACACATACACACATTCATACACCCAGTCCACAAATAAAACTGCTTTTTATAAGGACTTTCTAAATGATACTGCCCTACATTCTCAACTCTAATGGGAAGAATTCAGAACACAAATTTTTGTGTGAAGCAGAGGGACCTAGTTTGATGAGTATATCACAGTGATGCAAATGGGAGTCACTGGAAACCATTAAGCACCTGATCAATGAGAGTCAACCTGGGATCAAGGTTGGCCTCCGAGAAAGTCCTCATTGAGGTCTCCACTCTCTTTGGTACAAAACAGACTATGAGGAGTGAAGGGGTCATAAGGCAGAGACACCTCACCAGGCACCAGGGATATCTTAGTTTTAAATTCATCACAGAAAAAAGCATGTCATGTTGCAGATGAGAAACTGAGGCTAAACAGTTACACAATTAATAATTATCAAATTACTAATATTACTTATTATGAAGCACTGTAAAGAGTTGGAAATTTTGTGTGCATATAACAAAGGATTCATGTAATTATTTCCATGTAGAAGTATAACCAGAGATTTACATTTTCATCTATATTCCATATATTCTCCTCTAGGCAGCCTGAGAGACTTTTCTGAAGCACAGAGCTGATGAAGTTATTTACTTGATTAAATTCCTTATGTGGATCTCCTTTGCTCTCAGAAGGAGATTCATGTTTCCTATTATGGCTACAAGCCATGCATCATCTAGCAAGGATAGAATATACAGTTTCAGGACAACCCAAAGGAGAGATGTCCACAAGAAGTGCCCCATGAGAAGTTGGGACCTCAAAAGACTAAAGCTTTAGTGTATTTCTCAATAGTGATAAATAAAACCACCAAGAAATTGTTTGATCAAGCTTGGCTCAGGGTGAACAAAAATTCTCCCTCTTGAGAATTTGTAGCTACAAGTCAGTATCACACTATGCTCCAAATTCAAAAGACCTGTGGTCTCCCTAAAACTTCAAATGATAAAAGAGATTTCTAGGGACACCCTTATATATAAAAGTCATGATCGCAATTTGCCCCCAGTCATTCAGCAAAAGGGAACACAGCTCTTGTCCATAGGAACTCACCTGTAATTTTGGCCACAAAGCATTTCCACAAATTGCCAAGACAAGTTTTCAGCCCCACATGAAAACTGACAACACACGAAGAAACAAGGCCGCATAAGGTGATAAAAGCACAATAGACTGCAAATTCAGATATACTTATTGGACTGATCAGATAGAGAATCATCATATTGCCATGCTTAATAGTGTTAAAGACACATAAGAAAAAAGTGACAATGTGAGCCAACCTCAAGAAACTAAAATATGGCCAACAATATTTAAAAACAAAATCTCAGGTCAAACTTCTAGAAATTAATAATATAAAAATTGAATTTAAAATTTAGTGGATTGATTAAACAGAAGATTAGACACAATTAAAATGAGACTACCATCCTAGAAGGTACCTATGTAGAAATTACCCAGGAAGATGCCTAGGAGACTTAGATATGGAAAATAAAAAAGGAGAATTTAAAGGTATGGAAAAAAGAAAAGGAAACTAACATATGATGGATTAGACTGTAGAAAGGAATAATAATAAGCATCATTAAGAGCTAACAAGTATATGCTGCTTAGTATATTCCCTGTTCAAAACTATTATATAATGAACTCATTAATCTTCCCAACAAACCTCTAAAGTAGGTAATAATGTCACTTGCATTCTACGTATGAAGAAACTAAAACAGAGGAGTTACCACAGTTGTCTAAGGCCACATAGAAATGCCAAGCAGCCTGGCTCCAGGGTTTGTGTTCTTAATCACTATGTAATATTTGAAGAGACAATAGCAGAAAATTGTCCAGAAATATTAATGACATAATTCTGAAATCCAGGAAACTCCACAAACACCAAACACGATATGAAAAAGAAAGCCACCAGACCAATAATGGTGAGAGTGTGCCACACCACAGGGAAAGGAAGGCTCTTAGAAAGGAAAGAGGCAGATCATTGCAACTGAATGGCAGCCTGACTAATGGCCAATCTCACAACAGTAACACTGGCACCAAATACAGTGACTCTTCTATGTGCTGGTGGAAAGGACATGGCTTCCTACAAAGCTGTGCCTGAAAAGAGCATCTTCAGAAAATGAGTGCGAATCCATGAAATTCACAGGCCAGGAAAAAACTTTCGCCACCCACAGACTTTACAAAAGGACACCTGGGGAATGTGTTTTGAGGAACAGAAGCTATGACATGTGAAATGGGGAGGTGAGCAGAAACAGTATTTTTATGGGAATAACCTGAACAAACACTGATTGTTTAAAACAATAATAAGTATTTAATTTCTTGGTGGGAAAGAGAATCAAAATGAAGTCCTGGAGCACAGTAGGTTGGGAGGAAGGAAACAGATTGAATCTCTCTAAGGCCTTGGTGTGGTTCATCAGGAGGGCAGATTCCTGGGACAGTTGTGAGGTTTGTTCACTGCACCAAACAATGTCCAAGGCAGAGGAGGAGAGAGGGGCTAAAACACAATGTGCTGGTTAACGCTGTGTCCAGGTGCAGGACTGTGGCTACTGGGAAGGAAGGGGCACATTAGGTCTTCACATAAAAACAAGATCAGCATTAGCTCAGCTCAGAAAGGTCACCTTTTCCTAATCGACATAATGATCTTAGAAGTGGGCTCCTTCACAGGTTAGAAATACTGATTACCTTTAGACTTTACATAAGTTGTTAAGTAGCTACAGTCATTTCTTGGAAAATGAGATAAAACTCCCAGAGAAGTCAAGGAGAAGCAAATATCCTCTGCAAAGCCTGTGATGTTCTGGACAGAACATAACTTCCAGTTCTGCTCCCATTTTTCAATGTAAATCAATCCGTTTAAAATGAGAAGATTTAAAATAATAATAACAGTAATAATAATAATTTTTTTAAATCAAATGAGAAGATTGAGAGACCCATTCCTGTAAGAGGCAGATTTTCATGCCTGCTGATTAAACCCTCAAGGTTGGGCAGTGTCTCCTCCCAGGGCAGGTCTGTGTGAAGAGACTTATGGGAGCAGCTGCCCTTTTCCCGGGACAGCCAAGGACATGGCAGTGCCACTCTCCTCGTGCCCTCCACAACACAGGGTATTAGGCCTTTGGATATTTGGAAATCTGAAGGTGAACATAGGTCAGTGGAGTTCCTATTATCTTTCTCACCAAGTATATTTCTGTTTTGTGTGTGTGTGTATGTGTTTATGTCTAAGAAACATGGGCTATCAAAGAACAGAATTGGTCATTTTCTTATTCATTTTTAGGGTTCTTCCTGAGTAATGTGTTGGAGGGACACACACACACACACACACACACACACACACACACACACGAGGTGTCACAATTAAGTTCCGGAACTCATCCTAAAAAAAGTGTTACATAACTCATTGCTGAATATTCACCTTCAAAGTACTCCCCTTGGGAAGCTCTGCACTGATGCCAGCACCTAGCCCACTCTTCAAAGCAATTTTGGAACTCTTTCTGGAATGACCATCAGAGCTGTCATTGTATTACTCTTGATGTCCTGATTGTCATCAAAAGGTCTGCCTTTCAATATTTCCTTTATCTTCTGGTCAAGAAAGAAGTCACTGGGGGCCAGATCAGCTGAGTAAGGAGGCTGTTTCAATACAGTTATTTGTTTACTGGCTAAAAACTCCTTCACGGGCATGCCATGTGAGTTGGTGCATTGTTGTGATGCAAAAGCCATGAATCGTTAGTGTAAATTTCAGGTCCTCTATCTTTTTCACGCAGCCTTTTCAGCACTTCCAAATATTAAACTTGGTTAATGGATTGCCCAGTTGATATAAATTCATAGTGAATAATCCATCTGATATCAAAAAAGGTTAGCAACTTCAATACAACAAGTTCACAAACTTACTTGTCCGACCTTCGTGTGTGTGTGTGTGTGTGTGTGTGTATTATGCATTTTATTAGTATTTTGTCAAAACTATGCATTATAAATATTTTTCCAGTTTGTTGTTTCACTTCCTGATGATGGACTAAGAAGAAATATTACTTTTATTTATAAAAGTTTTTAATAAATATTTTCATTTATGGTTTCTGTGTCATGGTTAAGAAGGCCTGCAATCTAAGATTGCAAAACGATATTCCCATGTTTTCTTTCTTTTTTTTTTCTCATTTATTTTAACTTTATTAGGGAACAGCTATGGTTATTGGTACACATTGATTTCATGCTATAATGGCATAGTTGACTCTTTTAGGGAGGGCACAACTCACAGTGTCCCATGCGGGGATTGAACTGGCAACCTAGGTATTATCAGCACGATACTCGAATCAACTGAGCCAACCAGTCACCCCCTCACATTTTCCTTTAATTCTATATGATTTTCCTATTCTTATTTAAAAATACAATCCACTTGAAAAATCACAGATGCGAGGTATGAGTTCTGCTATATTTTATTGTAGGTAGTTTCCAGTTGCCCAGTAACATTTATTCAATAGTCCATCCCTACACCCTCCCATTTGAAATAACCCCTTCATCATAGACTGAATCCATATGAACTATGTTTGATTGCTGAGACTTTATGCCTTGCTCCACTGATCGCCCTGTCTGTTTTATGTTAGCACCTCACTGTTCCTTCCCTGACACTTTGGAATAGCCTCTCATATATATGAGGTCAGGTAAGTCCTTGTGGCTTTTTATATAATCTCCAACGTAAGTTAAGGATACATTTTATTCTGTCTTCTAACATATATGTGTGTGTGTGTGTGTGTGTGTGTGTGTGTGTGTGTGTGTGTGTGTATATATATACTATTGTTATCTACAGAGGAATTTTATATCCAGCCATCTTTCTGACCTGTTTTTGCTGAGCTGATTGTCAGTTGATTCTCTGGGTTTCCAGCTGGGCGATAACACACCACCTGCCAATCTCTCCTAATCCCACTCTTTCATTCTTCTAGTCCCACATCCACGAGAACCACACCTGTCACAATCGGCAATGACACCATAGTGCAGGCGTCGGCAAACTGTGGCTTGCGAGTCACATGTGGCTCTTTTGGTGCATTCCATCTCAAAAGTTTGCCGACCCCTGGAAGAGTCAATCCTGTCCCTTACAACAATTTAAAAATTATTTGAGAGCCATATATATATATATATATATATATATATATATACACATTTTTTTTTTTTTCTGAGCCATCCTGCCACCTGTTGGCAACTCAGCAGCAGCTCAGCTCTGGCTGGGCATCGAACTGCTGTTGCTCAGAGCTCAGCTCGCACTCTTGAGCTAGATATTAACCAACTGAACCACTTGGCTGGCCCCCATTAATATATTTTTACATAATCACTATTATGTGAATAATATCCATTAAAAATTTTATAAATGAAACTATGATAGTTTTATTTTCATTTTCAATTTTACTTCAGAGGCTCACAAACCGCAGTTTGCTGACCCCTTGCAGAACTTCTGTCTCAAAAGTTTGCCAGCCTCTGCTATAGCGTATCCCAAGGTCAATTCTGAAACTTCATCTCACTCAGTGTCTCAAGGAGGATTGAGACTATTGCTCCCTCCCATCTGCTAGAATCGGTCTCTCAGTTCAGTCTCCGGACACTGTGCTCTCCTCATCACCCCTCCTTCAGCATCTCCTTCTCACTACTGTGCTGGCTGGGTCCTCTCCTCTTCCAGGGTCTGAAGGGTGGGGGTCCTAATGCTGAGTCTCCAAACCTTTTTCCATCAACACTTGCTCCCAGAATGAGCTCACCCAGCTCCTCTGGAATGCCTGAGCACAGTCCTGTGTGTTATTCATCACTACATCTTCCCTGCCTGGAACAGTGCCTGGCACAGCACAGGCACACAAGAGTGATAGGTCAATGCAGAAGTGAGTAATGAGTTTTTATGACAATTTTATATTCTTTATAGTTAAGTTTTTAGAGGAAATTACAAGTAACTGAATTGGGCTGCAGCATGGGCCCATGAAAGGAAATCATAGGAGCTAAGGCTGCAAATACTGGTTGTCTCTAGATCATGTACAATAATCCACCTAATGAGTATCATGAGTAGAGAGAAGAAAAGAGAGAATGTGTGGTGTGCTAAATTTCTTATCCCTTATGAGGGAACTCAATGAACTCTGTTGTTGATACTGATAAATCAAAACTAAAAATATAGCTTGATTATGCAAAACTGTAATATAACATAAAAGAGCTAAAAAATTGAAACTGTAAACATTGGTTGTAATTGGGGAATAAGGAAAAGACAGGCTTTCTATTTCAGTTTATACACTTTGGTGTTCTCTAATAAAACGAATGTGCATACCTCACTTCTGTAAGTAAATGTAAAGATATCAGGTGAGCCAGGCCATGAAGGGCCCTGAAGGCCAAGCACAGAATTGTTTAGCTGTGGAATCTCATATTGCCTGGTGGGTGGGCTTCCTGCACAGGCTCACAGTGGACAGCGAAAGGCTCCAGGTCAGCCATTCCTCACAGGGAAGGGGTGGATATGGGAGGATGCAGAGAGGCTGTGATAAGTGGTTGGAGTCAGGGCCAACGAGAAATGTCTCATGAGGTCCTTGTCTCATCCATCTCCAGAATCTCATCTACCAGTGGTCCCTGTGCAGGAAATCACAGGGGCTGTCCAGCATCTTGATAAGCCTCTCATAGTCACCAGGTTTCACTCCCGTCCCTTCAGGCACCTCCTATCCAGAGGGTAGAAAAGCATTGCCCTGCTGTTTGTCTCTCCCAGGAGAGCTCTTTCTTTTCTACTCCCCACCCCCAATGAGAAGATGGTGCTAAGGTAAGAGTTGGCTCACAACTGTCTTCTCCCAAAGGCAGTGCTATTTTCTCACTCTTAGTCCACATGCTAGGATTTCATCTTGGGGAGGGGCAGGCAGGGAGCCATGGGCACCCATCAGTGAGAGTCAGCACACATGGAGCTCCCTCAGGAAAGCTTTGGGTGATGGTAGTTTAGACTGTGGGAGATCCACACGCGGCCAACCAGGGTCTTTCTCCTCCTGTTTTATCTCCATAGTTCTCCCTTTCTCTCCTCTCAACATTAAAATGTTCAACTAAGGAGAGAAATATTTTGGTAATTTTAATTTAGGGAAACAGATGGCAAGTACACATTGCTTTCCAAGGCTAAATTGTTAATAACCTCATTTTCACAGATTAGTTTGGTTTCCAATGGGTTTCTTTGATTCTTTTATATGATTCTTGTTTCCTTGTATCTGGCTTGCCCCAGCAGAAAACACAGGGCACATTCTAATGGGGTAACTGAAGAGAGTTTAATAAAGGGACTGTGTACAAAGGTATAGCTAGGGCTAAGGGAAATCTATAAAGATGTGGCACCCCCCAACTTCAAGTCATACTATAGAGGTGTCATCATTGTGTATCCTGAAGGGGAAAGGAAAGGAGAGGTTACCAGAACTCAGGGAAGGTGGTGGGTATAGCTGTAGTTGTCAGTGTGACTGTAAAAAAGGACACCAGACAGAAACCATGTCATTAGCTACAGTAACATACCCACTGCTAATACACAGCCTGGCAGCAAAGAGCAGGGAATTAAAAACCCTAAATCACCCATTTTCTGCTCTAAGTCACCTACCAGTGTCTCCTTTAACTAACAGCAACCAGGAGCCAGAGGGAACGGGAGCCCATCCATGAGACACAGAGACGTCTCCTCCCCAGACTGAGGAGAGCAAAGCAATTGGAAATGAGATTCAATGTCATAGGAGAAAATTCATGCCTTATTTTTTTTATTATTTATTATTTGTTACTTTTGGGTGTACAAAACAATGTAATGGTTAGACATTTACAGCCCTCACAAAGTGATAAACCCCCTCCCTCAATCTACTACCCCCTGACATCATATATAGCTGTCACAATTCCATTGACTCTATTCCCTATGCTGTACACCACATCCCATATATATAAAAAATTGTAGTTGACATTCATTATTATTCACCTTCAGCTTCAGGTGTACACTGCAGTGGTCAGGCATCTACACCATCCATGAATTGGTCTCCCTTTTAAGACAAGTGGCCATCGGATGCCCTAGAAAATATTTACATTATTGAGACTATTTCCCAAAGTGTCTTTCATATCCCCATGGCAATACTGTGGTTACCAATTTGTGCTTTCTAATCCCCTCACTTTCTCCCTCATCCCCACCACTCTCCCACCTAGCAACCTTCAGTTTCTTCTCTGTATCTCTGGGACTGTTTTTGATTAATTTGTTCATTTATTCTATTCTTTAGATTCCACATATAAGTGAGATCATATGGTATTTGTCTTTCTCCATCTGACTTATTTCACTTAGCATAATATTCTCTAGTTCCATCCATATCATTGCAAATGGTAAGATTCCATTCTTCTTTATGGCTGAGTAATACTCTATTATATAAATGTACCACAGTTTCTCTATCCAGTCATCTAATGATGGGCATTTCCATGTCTTGGCTATTGTAAATAGCACTGCAATACACATAGGGGCACATATATTTTTTTGAATTAGCATTTTGGATTTCTCTGGATAGATTCCTAAGAGTGGAATTGCTGGGTCATAAGTAAGTTCCATTTCCAGTTTTTTGAGATACCTCCATACTGACGTCCACAGTGGCTGCACCAATCTGCAGTCCCACCAAAGTGCACCAGGGTTCCTTTTCTCCACAGTCTCACCAGCACTTGTTTGTTGATTTATTGATGATAGCCATTCTGACCAGAGTGAGGTGGTATCTCATTGTGGTTTTTATTTGCATTTCTCTAATGATTAGTGAGGTTGAGCATTTTTTCATGTCTATTGGCCATCTGTGTGTCCTCTTTAGGAAAATATCTCTTCATGTCCTCTGCAATTTTTAAATTGGGCTGTTTGTTGTTTTGGTGCTAAGTTGAATAAGTGTTCTTATAAATTTTGGATATTAACCCCTTATCAGGTGTATCATTGACAAATATCTTCTCCCATTCAGTAGAATGCCTTTTTGTTATATTGATGGTTTCCTTCACTGTGAAAAAACTTTTTAGTTTGATGCAATCCCACATGTTTGTTTTTTTCTCTTACTTCCCTGGCCCAAGGGGATTTATCAATAAAAATATTACTAAGGGTAATATCTGCAAATTTACTTTCATATTTTCTTCTAGGAGTTTTATGGTTTCAGATCTTACCTCTAAATCTTTCATCCATCTTGAATTTGTTCTTGTATATGGCATAAGGACATGGTCCAACTTCATTTTTTTGCATGTGTCAGTCGAATTTTCCCAGTACCATTCATTGAATAGACTGTCTTTATCTCAATGTAAATTCTTACTTTCATTTTCATAGATAAATGACTGTGTAGGTATGGATTTCTTTCTGGCTCTCTATTCTGTTCCATTGATCTAAATGTCTGTTTTTATGCCAGTACCATGCTGTTTGTTGTTGTTGTTGTTCTTTTAAGATTTTATTGGGGAATTAGGGAAGGGAACAGTGCTGGGGAATTGGGGAAGGGGAACATTATGATTTTCCAGGACCCATCAGCTCCAAGTCAAGTCGTTGTCCTTCAGTCTTAATTGTGGAGAGCACAAGCTCAACTCCAAGTCCAGTCACCACTTTCAATCTAGTTGCAGAGGGGCACAGTCCACCATCCCATGTGGGAGTTGAACCAGCAACCTTGTTGCACACTGAGCCATCAGGCAGCCCTTCAGCATTGCGTGACTTCTCAGCTCAAGGTGTCATGTTCAATCTTGGTTCTGGGGCTGGGGGGAGGGGGGGTCGCAGCCCACCATCCCCTGGGGAAGTTGAACCAGCTGCCTTGTTGTTAAGAGCACACAGTGTCACCAGCTGAGCCATCCAGCCACCCGTTGGCAGCTCAGTGATAGCTCAGCTCAGGCACAGCTCACTGGCCCATGTGGGAATTGAGCTCGGGCTCTTACCAGCTGAGCCACTTGGCCAGCCTTACCATGTTGTTTTGATTGCTATCATCTTGTAGTATGATTTGATGTCGGGTATCTTAACACCTCTCACTTTGTTTCTATTTCTCAAGATTGCCGTGGCTATTCGGGGTCTTTCTAGTTCCATATAAATTTTAGGATTATATGTTCTATTTCTGTAAAAAATATCCTAGGTAGTTTGATAGGAATTGTGTTGAATCTATGTATTGCCTTAAGCAGTATGGACATTTTAACCATATTAATTCTTCCTATACATGAGCATGGTATGTGTTTACACTTATTTGTATCTTCTTTAATTTCTCTCTTCAGTGTCTTATAATTATCTGAGTATAAGTCTTTTACTTCTTTGGTTAAATTCATTCCTAAGTATTTTATAGTTTTTGAAGCAATTGTAAATTGGGCTGTTTTCTTAATTTCTCCTGATAATTTATTATTGGTGTATACAAATGAATCCATGTCTTCTTAAGCCTCTTCACATATGCTTTTCCTGGGACCTTCCCTCAATGTGGTTGGATCAATTTCTCATTGTTTCTCCTTTGTTTGTTTGTTTAACTGGTTGTCCCTCCCTATCTGGTGTTACTTTTTTTGAGTAATAGCTCACTATCATCATAAATGCCTGTGAATGGAATGTAGATTTTTTTTTCAAAATGTGGGGGTACACAGGCATTTATAAATATTTTAAGTTTATGATTTTGGATGCTCTATAAAGATATCTATTTTACGAGTTCATTTGCCATAGGGATACAAAAGACAGTTTGGGGGAATATAATCAATAACATTGTAAAGATTTTGTAAGTTATCTGATGGCCACTTATCTTATGAGGGAGACCACTTCATGGATGGTGTAGATGCCTGACCATTTCAGTGTACACCTGATGCTGAAGCTGAATAATAATGAAAGTCAACTACAATTATATATATATATATATATATATATATATATATATATATATATATATATATAGAGAGAGAGAGAGAGAGAGAGAGAGAGAGAGAGAGAGAGATAGAGATAGAGATAGGTATATATAGATATTGTCACTGGATGTGGAGTACAGCATAGGGAATAGAGTCAATGGAATTTTAACAGCTTTAAACGATGTCAGAGAGGTAGTAGATTGTAGATTGGAAGGGGGTTATCACTTTGTGAGGGGTGTAAATGTCTAACTATTACATTGTTTTGTACATCTAAATCTAAAAAAAAAAAAGTTTGTTAAAGCGTGTCCCACACACAGAGCTAGGCACTGGAGCACACCAATGGACAGGAGAAGACTACTTCCTGTCTTCATAAAGCTGACACACTGGGCAATTTCTAGAGCCCTGGTCATACTCTCACCACTCATAGCAAGAGATCACATTCTACTCATGACCCTAAATCATATTCTCTTTTCTGGTGAATGAACACTCTCAGTCACTGAGGTAGCCCTTAGATCATGCCTTGGGCTCCAACTTCCTGCCCTCAAAGGAAATTTCAGTCCGAGCACAGAAGGAATGCTGAGCTGATCATTCTGTTCTCATCCCACATAACCTGTCCAGACCTCTTTTCTTGCCTCCAGGAGACATGTCCTGACTGCAGACTATGAGGAGAGGTGTTCGGACCATAAAATATTCCTATGTGGTACAGGGTCCATGTCTCAGTAGACAGAGGCCCAGAGACAATTGGGATTGAACGCAGGTTCCAGGATGCCAAGGCCTGAAGGCTATGTGGCCTTCAGGAAGTATGTTAATCTCTGTAGCCACCATGTCCCTCCTCTGTGACACAGGGCGAGTAATTCTCTTGTGGCAGGGTGGCCATGAGAGTCAGAGAAAATACAGTAGATGCTCGAGTCTTGTTTCTGTTCCAGTGGCACCAGTGGAGGGTTCCTGAGCATGAATGCAACGGCTGCATCTTTGGAGACTTCACTAATGCCAGTGAATGGAAGTGATCAGGCCACTCCTCAAAATGTCATGATGGGGACACTGATCTTGCTTTTGCTGATAGTCATCATTTCCCTGGTTGGGCTGACAGGAAACACAGTTGTTCTATGGCTCCTCGGCTTCCGCATGCAGAGGAACTCCTTCTCTGTCTACATCTTCAACCTGGCAGTAGCCGACTTTGTCCTCCTTGGCTGCCAGATTATACGTTCCCTGCAGACACTCATCTACTACTTCCATTCGGTCCCAATTTTGGCTCCTAGCTTCTTCTTCACCGTTTTCACCTTTGCCTACATTGCAGGCCTGAGCGTTCTCAGTGCCATTAGCACCGAGCGCTGCCTGTCTGTCCTGTGGCCCATCTGGTACCGCTGCCACCGCCACAGACACATGTCAACTGTCATGTGTGCCCTGCTCTGGGCCCTGTCTCTGCTGCTGACCATCCTGGAAAGGACCTACTGTGACTTCCTTTTCAGCCCTTTATATCAGATCTGGTGTCAAGTATTTGATTTGATCACTGCAGGGTGGCTGATTTTCTTATTTGTGTTTCTCTCAGGGTCTAGCCTGGTTCTGGTGACCAGATTATTGTGTGGCTTTCAGCGAGTGCAGCTGACCAGGGCATATGTGACCGTCCTGCTCACAGTGCTGGTCTTCATCCTCTGTGGCCTGCCCTGGGGCATCCACTGGTTCCTCATGTACTGGATTAAAAATGGTTTATATGTGTTCTCCCTTCCTCTTGGCTGGGTTGCTCTTGTCCTGTCCTGTGTCAACAGCTGTGCCAACCCCATCATTTACTTCCTCGTTGGCTCCTTCAGGCAGCGATGGTGGAAGCGAAGGCAGACCCTGAAGCTGGTTCTTCAGAGGGCTCTGCAGGACTTTCCTGAGGGGGATGAACATGGAGGAAGTCTTCCTCAGGAAGCCCTGGAGATGTCGGGAAGCAGTCGGGCATCCTGATTCAGAGTCTTGCTTTGTTCAGACACATGGGGTTTAGAGAACCAACTTTATCCCTATCAATTTGGGATGTTTCTTAAATTGCTCAATCCCTGGGCCTCTGAATTAAAACAATTAACATACAATAAGAATCCTGCTGATGAGGATTAAGTGAGACTGTGCCTGTTAAACACACACTGGGAGCAGTGTCTGAGGACTGCCTTACCCAGGACGTTCACCTCACCCCTTGGGAGCTTTGCTATGTTGGGGTCCAAAACTGTTTCATTTTTGAAGAACTCCACCTTCAGCAGAAGCTGAACTTAGTGCAATAAAGACCAAATTTCTTTGATCACCGAACTTGATAGAAACTAAAAGAACATTATATTTTGACAAGTTTCCATGGTCACTCTCCTACAGTCTGTCACTGTAAATTAAAAGAATTAAAGTTCAGTCTAGAACAGTGTTCAAAGAACAGTGTTCCTTGTTTTTGGCAGGCCTTAGAAAAGCTCCCTAGCATAATAACTGTTGATTGAATAAATAAATTAATGAGTGAATAAATGATGGTTTTCAAGTCAAGTATGTGATAAATCTCCATTTGCCAGAAGTGAGCAATCTTTAAATTTATTAGTTTCACCATATTCAACCTTTGCAAACATGAATTTAGAGTTTATAACCAGATAAATCAATGTCAAAGCACGTTTAAAATTGCAGGTAGGTTTTCTTCCAGTGTTATCTTTCACGTGCCCTCCAGTAGAATCCCTCATGCTCCCTCTCTTTCCAACCCTTTGCATCTGCCCTGAGTGTCCCTTTCTGGGGACTCTCTAATCCTTCATGTCAGGTTTCCAATGGGTCTTACTGGACTGTATGTTCTCCGAAGACAGCTTCTATGTCAAATATATGTTCTATTCAAAGACCTCTCAACATTTATTAATGTCATTATATAAATGTTGCTCTTTTAAACATTTTTAATATAGGTATAATGAGAGTGATTTCACAGATTATCAATTAAATGAGTTTTGGCAGTGATACATTCATGTGACTCAAACCCCAATCGAGATATATCCTATTTTCATCACCTCTGAATGTTCTCTCATGTCCCTTCCAGTCATCCCACCTGCCACAGAGGCAACTTTTGTTTCTACTTCTCTCACCAAAGATTTCTTTTGCCTGACTTTGACTATTTGTATTTAGGACCATAAAGTGTACTTTTTTCTTCTTAGCTTCTTTTACTTGGCACAATACATTTTGGATTTACCCATGTCATTGCATTGCATATATCAGTAATTTTTCCCTGGCATATAGCTAAATGCTGTTTCATTGTATGGGTGCATCAGTTTATTTTCCTTTTGCTATGTATATATAGTATTCCATATATAGGCAACTATTGTGAATAAAGCCGCTGTGAAAGTTCTTCTTCAAGTCTTTTTCTGGACATATGTTTTTGTTTTCCTTGGGTAAATGAGCTGAAGTAAAATTATTGGGTCATATGAAGATGTATACTGAATTCTATGAGAATCTGCCAAACTCTCTTTCTATTATGGTTGTCCTAATTCACATTCCCACCAGCAACTATGCTAGTTTCAATTGCTCCATGTGCTCCCAAAAACATAGTATTACCAGTCTTTTGATTTTACTCATTCCAATGAGCATAAAAGTGGTATGGTATCTCCTTGTGTTTGATTTGCATTGCCCGAATGACTCTTGAAATGAAGCATCATTTCATGTGTTTGTTTTCTACTTACATTTTTTTTTGAAGTGTCTAAGTTTTGCCCATTTTTATTGTGTTTCTCTTTCATCATTTGCTTGTAGGAGTTTTTACATATGTGGAATGAGTTCTTTGTTAGTTATGTATATTGCAAATATTCATCCAATCAGTGGTTTGCCTAGTCATTTTAATAGAATTTTATATTTTAGAGCACTTATAGTGTTTTTTTTAAAACTTTATTGGGGAACAATATGTTTTTTCCAGGACCCATCAGCTCTAACTCAAGTTGTTGTCCTTCAGTCTTAGTTGTGGAGGGCACAGCTCAGCTCCAAGTCCAGCTGCAATTCTCAATTTAGTTGAGGGGGAGGGGGTATGGGAGTCCACCCGCAACCTTGTTGTTAAGAGCACACACTTTAACCAACTGAGCCATCCGGCCGCCCAAAGGCAGCTCAGCAGCAGCTCAGCTCAAGTCATTGTCTTCAATCTAGTTGCAGATGACACAGCTCACTGGCCCATGTGGGAATCGAACTGTCAATCCTGTTGCTCTGAGCAAGCGATCTATCCAATTGAGCCACCCAGCCCCTCCAGAGCACTTTTAGATTTAAAGAAAAATTGCAAAGAAAGTACAGAGGGTTACCATGCACTTCCTTTCCCCCATACCCACTCTCCCACACACTTTCTCCTATTACGACCATCTTCTATTAATGTGGCACATTTATTAAATTTTATATACACAGCTGGATACATTAATATAAACTGAAGTCCATATTTTCCTTGCATTAGCATTCACTCTTAAAGTGGTTCAAGTGCAATGCATTTGATAAATGCTGAATATCTTACATCTACCATTATAGTATTATATAGAATAGTTTCTCTGCCACCTAAATTGAGTCGACTACCTTGGTATACTTTTTTCTTTATTTCTTTTCTTTTTTTAATTTTCTTTTTCTTTCTGTGTGTGTGTGTGTGTGTGTGTGTGTGTGTGTGTGTGTTCTCTGAGCTACCTGGATCTGTGGTTTGGTGCCTGTCAATATTAAGAAAATTCTCAGTAATTATTAGTTCTAATATTTCTTCTTTTTCTTTCTCTCTTTCTTCCTCCTATAAAATTCTCATTACAGGGGCCGGCCGAGTGGCGTGGTGGTTAAGTGCTGTTTTGGGAAGCCAGCGACCCCGTGTTCAGTCCCACATATGAGGGCCAGTGACACTGCCCTAAAAAAAGAAAAAAAATTCTCATTACAGTATGTTACACCTTTTGTAAACATTCCACAGCTTTTGAACATTCTGTTCCTGTTTTTCACTATTCTTTTATCTTTTCTTTTCAGTTAAGAAGTTTCTGTTACTATATCTTAAGGCTCACTGATTCAACAAAGGCTGTATGCAGTCTACTGGTGAGCTCACGACATACATTCTTCAGTTCTGCTGCCATATTTTTATTTCTAGCATTATTTCCTTCTTAGAGTTTCCATCTTTCTGCTTATATTGTCCACATGCTCTTACATATTGTCTATGTTTTCTATTAGAATCCAAATCATGTTAATCACAGTTATATAAATTCCCAGTCTGATCATTCCAAATACTTGGCCATTTCCTAAATTCTTTACATCTTTTATGGGAAGTCAATTGATCCTGTTGTTAATATTGAAGAATTAAAGCGTATAATATAAGCTTATTATTTAAACCTACAATCATAACTACTAAAATAATTTAGAAGAAAAACCAAAGCAAGTTGTTGGTTCTGGAGAATAGGAATCAGGAAGACTTTGACCATTTCTTTGTTACACTTCGATGTCAATTGGACAGAAAATAAACCTGCATGCTTTACTACTATGATAAACAAAAGGAGTGGAAGATGAAGCAGGTGTTGAGGTAATGTATAAAGACCATGAACAAAGCTGGGCTAGGGGTTTCAATCTCCTGGACAGTTGAAAATCTGCAAATAACTCTTGATCCTCAACAATTTAACTACTAACATTCTACTGCTCATCAGAAGCATTACTGATAACATAAACAGTGAATTAACTCATATTTTACATGTTATATATATATTGTATGCTGTATTCTTATAATAAAGTGGTCTAGATGAAAGAAAATGTTATTAAGAAAACCACAAGGAGGAGAAAATATATTTACTGCATTTATTGGAAAAAAAATCCAATATAGGTGCACCTGAGCAAATGAAACCCTTGTTGTCCAAGAGCTAACTGTATAAACATCAGACTTACTAACAACCTTTGCTCATAAACTACCCTGGTTCTTCAAGTGTCCCTGACTCAAGTCCAAGGATTTGGTCCTCCAAAGATAGAGGGACTACTGGGACCTATTGTCTCTTACCCTTTCCCCTTTTGTCCCTACACTCTTGCTACCGTAGGACCAAATGCTCACTGCCTTCACTCCTACATATATGGTCAGTTTTCTTCCTGGGGCTTGGCAAATGGTAGGTGCTCTGTATAATAGTTTCTTATCTTGAATCACCCTGGATGTACACCTGAAGCTGACAGCAATTTCAGGTAAGTGCCTGACACTACAATTCCAGCAATGGCTACAGGAGAAACTCTCCATAGACCCTAAAAGTTTTGCCCCTTTTGCTCCTCTGATAGTCTCCACACCTCTGAGCACCCTAGACTGAGCTGTTAGGAAAAGAATTGAGTGCTTTTTGAGGACTTGCTTGAGGTAACCCCTCAAACAGTTGAAGGTCATGTGAAGGCCTGGGAGGTTAGCATAGAGAAATAGGAGTGAGGTATAAACAAAGGACACAAAGAAGAAAAGCAGAAATAGAGCCATGCAGAGATAAACAGAAAGGGTACAAAGACCAAAACAAACACAGAGACACAGAAAGGTAGATACACAAACAGGAGATGGTGACACAGAGAAAACCCCCTTCCAGTGGAGAGTGGTATAGGTAGGGAACCGTCACCTTGGTAGTGACAGCAAGAAGCTTCCTGTCATGTGTCCACTGGTGTCAGTCAAAGGAGCAGTTTGACTGCTACTGTCTTTCAGAATTGACCAACCCAGGGCCTGATCCTAATGCCCCCAATGGTCTGCCTCAGACAGGGCCCCAGCACCCTTGGAAACACATGTCCTTTTCTGAAAAAGGTGATTTTATCAGTGCAGTTTCCACCGCAGCAAAATCACCCAGTGGTGAAGGAGTCAAAGGGACAGATTTTGGGTGGAGGGGCCATGCCGCACACTAGGGAGGAGCCTAGAGTGATGTGGCCTCTTCTGTGTCTGACGGATAGATTATGTTGACAGTGCACGTGTCCTCCCTGATGTGCAGTTTTTCCATCTGTAATGTGACCTCAAGGTCCCCTGTGAAATCTGGATATCTATGAGCTTTGGAGAGATGCTGATGAAGTAAAAGAAACCAGTGTGGCTCAGCACAATGCGGAGAGCTTCAGGAAAGAAAGGAGTGCCAATGTACAGTGGAAACACGCCTTTCACAGAAGAGAGTTTGCTAATAATGGAATATGAACATGTCAGACATGAAACATTAACTGGAGTTTCAATCAGTCAAGCCAAATATGCATGTCCAGAAGGTAATTTCAACAGACACTGGGATTTTTGTTTGTGATGTTCACTCCTGATGACCCAATGCCACAGCAGTGCCTGACTCAAAGTAGACATTCAATAAATATAAATTTTTCCTAGTTGGAAAAATTCCAACTAGGAAAACTAGTTTGTTTGACAAGTGCTATTTGAGGTCTTCACTATCTTTGATGGAAAACAATTCCCAGAGGAGTGTAGAGGTAATACGAAAAAGAAGCCTCCCCAGGCACCTGATCCAAGAAGAGGGGAAAGGACAAAAGAAAGAGAAACCTCCATTTGTTTTAGATTCATCACAGATTAAAAAGAAAAACCCATCAATTATGCAGATGAGAAACTGAAGCCAAACAGGTCATACAATTAATAATTATCAAATTGAAAATATATTATTGGGTTGTCAGAAAAGTCATGACATATTTTTTCTATGTTTTTCATTGCAAAAATGCATCATGACTTTTCCGACAACCCAATACTTATTATACAACACCATAAATAGTTGGAAAATGTGTGTGCATATATCAAAGTATTCGTGCAATTGTTTATATATGAAGTATAACTGTAGATTTCTATTTTCAATTATATTCTACTTGGTCTTCTCTCAGCAGCCTGAAAGACATTTCTGAAACACAGAGCTGATGAAGTCACTTACTTGATTAAATTTCTACATGGATCCCATTCACTCTCAAAGGAGATTCAACAACTTGGATTACCAGTTATATAAATCACCCAATCAAAACAGCAAAAGGAAAAAGAACTTTTTTAAAAATGAGGCTAATTTAAGATACCTCTGGGACATCAAGGGTAGCAACATTCACTCATAGGGGTAACAAGAGGAGAAGAGAGAAAGCAAGAGATTGAGAACCTATTTGCATAAATAATGACTGAAAACTTTCCTAACTTGGTGAAGGAAATAGACATACAGTCCAGAAAACACATAGAATCCCAAACAAGATGAACCCACACAGGCCCACGGCAAGACACATTGTAATGAGACTGACAAAGGTTAAAGACAAAGGGAATCATAAAAGCAGCAAGAGAAAGGCAACTAGTAACTTATAAGGGCGCTCCGATAAGATTCTCAGCTGATTTCTCAACAGAAACTTTAAAGGCCAGAAGAGACTGGCATATTCAATGTGATGAAAAGCAACAATCTACAACCAAGACTACTCTACCCAGAAAAGCTAACATTTAGAATCAAAAGACAGACAAAGAGCTTCCAAGACAAGAAAAAGCTAAAGGAGTTCATCACCACCGAACCAATTTTACAAAAAATGTTAGAGGGACCTCTCTAAGATGAAAAAAGAAAGATCAAAAATATGAATAATAAAATGTCAATAACTACATATCTATCAGCAATTACTTTCAATGTAAATGGATTAAATGTTCTGTTAAAAAAACATAGGGGGCCGGCCGAGTGGCGCATTGGTTAAGAGCTGGTTTTGGGATGCCAGCAGCCCCGGTTCGGATCCTACGTATGAGGGCCAGTGACACTGCCCTCTACAGCTCACAACAGCTCCACCTGGAGCTGGGCTGTGTGAGCCCCAGAGACGGTGTAGCCTGCAGCCCCTGCTGCAGTGGGCTACCACAGGCTACAGTGAGTGGCCGGCAGCCAGCGTGAGCTGCCAATAGCCGCGGTGAGCGACCATCCAGAGGACGGCGACCGATCTGCCTCATCCGGGAAGAGCGCAATGACGATACCAACATTGGCCAGTGAAGCAACGTCCTCTGCAACTAGACTGAAGAACAAGGAGACAGCAACTTGTCTGTTCCCCTTCCCTGATTCCCCAACACTGTCCCCCTCCCCCAATTCCCCAATAAAAAAATCTTAAAAAAAAAGAAAAAAAACATAGGGTGCCTGAATAGATAAGAAAACAAAACCCTTACATGTGCTGCCTATGAGAGACTCCCTTCATGTTGAAAGACACATGGACTGAAAGTAAAGGGATGGAAAAAGTTATTTCATGAAAATGAAAATGGAAAAAAATTTAAAAGGCTGAGATAGCAATACTTACACCAGACAAAATAGACTTTAAAACAAAGTCTATGCACATAACAAGAGTCAAATAAGGGCCCAGTAATCCCCTTTCTGGGTATTTTTCTGAAGAAACCCAAAGCACTACTTCGAGGGGACGAGTGCATCCGAATGTTCACTGAAGCATTGTTTACAATGGCCAAGATATGGCAGTATCCTGAGAACCCACTGATGGAAGCATGGATGAAGAGGAGGTGTATATATATATATATATATATATACACAATGGAATATTGCTCGACCATGGAAAGGAATGGGTTCTTGCCATCTGTAGTGGCATGGTTGGACCTGGAGGATATTTTGCTGAGTGAAACATGTCAGACAGAGAAAGACAGATGCAATGTGATTTCACTTACATGTGGAATCTAAAAAACAAAAGAAACAACAGAAACATACTCTCATAGGTACAAAGAACATTTTTTGATGGTTGCAAGATGAGAGAGGGTTTGGAGTGGGTGAAACAGGGATTAAGAAGTACAAATTGGTTGTTACAAAGTAGTCATGGGAATGTAGGATATAGCACAAGGAATATAGTCAATAATATTGTAATAACTATGCATGGTGTCAGGTGGGTACTAGATTTATCAGGGTGATAGATGGGGAAGGGACAGAGTGAAAAAGGTGAAGGCATTAAGAAGTACAAATTGGTAGTTATGAAATAATCATGGGGATGTGAAGTAAAACATATGGAATATAGTCAATAATATGATAATAGCTATGCATAGTGCCAGGCGGGTACTAGACTAGTCGGGGGATCACTTCTTACATTATACAAATGTCTAACCACCATGCTGTACATCTGAAATTAATATAAAATAATACTAAATGTCAACTTTAATTGAATAATGTAAAAGGGTGGGGGTAAGGTAAATGGGAATAAGATGTTTAAATGTCCACGTATAAAACAAATAAGGGACTTCCGGTAAAAAGGCGGAATAGACAGATGCTGTGCTAACTACCTCCCAGGATCACACCAAAATTACAAACAATTTATACAATATTCAACCCCGGAGGTCGCCGGAACACTAGATGAACAGAACCACTAAACGAAGAACTTAAGTCTGGTAGGAGCACAGATGAGAGAGGACAAACCCCGTGAGGGAAGCCCCAGCTATAGGGAGGCTTCTCCGGTTAGGGGAGAGACCCTCCGGCCGCACACCAAGCTCACCAGCCCAGAGTTCCTTTGCCGGGAAGAGGAATTCCAAGATAGCTGGCAGTAAATTAGTGAGGACTCTCTTTGCTCAGCTCGGTGAGGCTGAGGGCGGCTAGAGTATCAGTGGGACTGGTGCATGGGCTTGCTCGCCGATGAGCACTTACCTGCATCCTGGTGGAGGGAGTAGCTGTGTGAGCTGGGCCCAGGAGCCTACGGGGAAAGACTGAACTGAGCACCTTTGGTGCAAAAGCTGGAGGTTCTTGGACTATTGTTCCCCTGGTGTGCAGCTTGCACACAAGTGGTCTACAGAAGGGTGCCATTTTGTCAGGGTTGGGCCCCCCCCACAGAGGGTCGGGTCCAGGACCTCACTGGTCTGGTGGTATTGGCGCAGAAGTGCGTGTGTGCATGCGTGCGCATGCGGCCTTGGATCCCACCCTCTGCCAGGCTTATACTGCATTGCCAGGAAAACCCTGGGTGGGTTCCCTCCAGCTCCAACAGGCTGCTCACTGAGACCCGGGAGTGCGCGAGTCGCACTGCACTTGCAGAGTTGCCAGGATGGTGATTGGTTGTCTGATTGGTTGTCGGGCTGCTCGGCCTAATCTGCGAGTGGCTGGCTGGGACAGTCTGAGACTGGGAGTTTTACTGGGATTGTTGGGCCGTGAGCTGTGTGCCTGTGTGATCCAGCCAGGGCTCTCCTGGTGATCTACCTAATACATCAAAGCAATCACAGAGCGACAGCCAGAATGAGGAAACAAAGAAACATGTCACAAGTAAAAGATCAGAAGAAACCTCTAGAAATGAAACTAAATGAAATAGAGGGATCCAACCTTTCAGAGACAGAGTTTAGAACACTGATGATAAGAATGTTTAACAAACTTAGTGAGGACATAAGGAAGGATAGAGAAATCATAGAAAACAACCAGTTAGAACTAAAGAATACAATAATTGAAATGAAGAACACACTCGAAGGAATCACCAGTAGAGTAGATGAAGCAGAGGAGCGGATCAGCGATTTGGAAGATAAAATAGCAGAAATCACCCAGTTGGCACAGCAAAAAGACCAAAGAATCAAAAACAATGAAAATAGTTTAAGAGCCCTATGGGACGAGATTAAGGGCAACCACTGTTGACTCATAGGAATACCAGAAGAAGAAAAGAAGCAAGGGGTCGAGAATGTATTTGAAAAAACAATGACTGAAAACTTCCCTACCCTGGTGAAGGAAATCAACATACATGCCCAGGAAATGCAGAGGGTTCCAAACAAGCTGAACCTAAACAGGTCCACACCAAGACACATCATAGTTAAAATGGCAAAGGTTAAAGACAGACACAGAATCCTAAAAGCAGCAAGAGAAAGACAGCATGTTACATACAAAGGAACTCCTATTAGACTAACAGCTGACTTGTCTACAGAAACTCTGCAGGCCAGAAGGGAGTGGCAGGAGATATTCAAAGTGACACAAAATAAAGGTCTACAACCAAGATTGCTCTACCCAGCATGGCTATCACTTAAAATTGAAGGAGAAATAAAGAGCTTCTCAGAAAAGAATAAGCTTAAGTAGTTCATTACCACCAAGCCAGCACTGCAAGAAATGTTAAAAGGGCTTTTTAAAATAGAAGAAACGGGTAAACAAGCTAACCCAGAAAGACAAGAAATACAAGTAACAAAATGGCAATACATATGCACCTATCAATAATCATTTTAAATGTTAATGGGCTAAATTCTCCAATCAAAAGACAGAGAGTGGCTGAGTGGATAAGAAAATAGGACACATGTATATGCTGTTTACAGATGGAATAAGGTATTTCATGCAAATGGAAATGAGAAAAAAAAAGCTGGAGTAGCAGTACTTATTTTGGACAAAATAGACTTTAAAATGACTACAATAAAAGACAAAGAAGGGCACAATAACCCTAATAAACATCTATCCACCCAACATAGGAGCTCCTAATTGCATATAACAGATTTTGACAGACATAAAGACAGAGATCAAAGTAACACTATCATAGTAGGGGACTTGAGCACCCCATTGTCACCAATGGACAGACCTTTAGACAGAAAATCAACACAGAAAGAGTGGCCTTAAACGACACTTTAGACCAGCTGGACTTCATCGATATTTTTAGAGCATTTCATCCTGAAAAAATAGAATATACATTCTTCTCAAGTGCACGAGACATTTTCCAAGATAGACCAGGTTAGCTCACAAAAGAAGTCTCAGTAAATTTAAGAAGATTGAAATCATATCAAGCAGATATAAAGGAAAAGCTGATGGTTGCTGGCTGAGAGGGAGTGGAGATGAGGGAGAGGGGGCAGGTTTTGGACAGCGTAGGTGAGTGACTACAATGTTGCCGCAGATATATGGGGAGCAGTTCTGGGAATGTGGTTGATAATGTTGTGAAGAGACTATTATGTTAATTGAAATAAGTCAGGCGGAGAAAGACAAATACCATATGATCTCACTTATACGTGGAATGTGAAAAACTGAATGAACGAGCAAAGAAAACAGACTCTTAGATATAGAGGAAAAACTGAGGTTTGCTAATTGAGAGGGGGGTGGGGATAAGGGAGAAGGGGAAGGGATTAGACGGCATAAATAGACAACTACAATATTGCCACAAGGATATGAAACACAGTTCGGGGAATATAATAATGTAAAAATTTTGTGGTGTGTCAGAAAGTCACATGTCTTGTTAGGGAGACCACTTCATGGATGGAGTAGAGGCTTGATCACTGCCCTGTACACCTGAAGCTGATGTTGTATAATATTGTATGCCAACTGTAACTCAATATATAGATAGTCACGGGATGTGGAGTATACTGTGGAACGGAATCAAAGGAATTGTAATAGATATGTATGATATGGGGGGGAGGAGTAGGGTGGCAAACTGGGGGAGGGGCGTTCTCTCTTTGAGGGGTAAAAAGTATAACTATTGCATTGTGTTGTACACCTGAAACTATTTTTTTTAAAAAAATGTTTATTTCACACACAAAAAAAAAACACAAATAAGTCATGGGGATGTAATGTACAGTGTGGGGAATATAGTCAATAATATAGAGTCAGCATAGTACAGTTTCAGATGGTTGCTGGACTTACAGTGATCACTTCTTTAACTATATAAATGGTGGACAATATGGTGTATGCGTGAAACTGATATAATGTTATATGTTAGCTATGTTTTTTAATAAAAATCCTTTTAAGAAAAAAGGAGTTGTAGTGTTTTCTTAACCCTACTAGGGATGGGAAGCAGCCCAGCTGCAGAGTTAGTGTTCTGAACCACTACATAATATTTGAAGAGATAATAGTAGAAAAAGTCCAGAAATATTCATGAAAGTAATTCAAAGTCCAGAAATTCTACAAACACCAAATGTGATATGAAAAAGGAAAGCCACCAGACAAATAATGGTGAGAGTGTACCTCACCACAGAGAAAGGAAAGCTCTTAGAAAGGAAAGAGGCAGATCATTGCAACTGAATGGCAGCCTGACTAATGGCCAATCTCACAGCAGTAACACTGGCACCAAAGACAGTGAATCTTCAATGTGCTGGAGGAAAGGACATGGCCTCCTACAAAGCTGTGCCTGAAAACAGCATCTTCCGAAAATGAGGGGGAGGCTGTCAAATTTTCAGGCAGAGAAAAACTGGAGCACTTTCGCCACCTACAGACTTTCACGAAAGGGAACACCTGGGGAATGTGTTTTGAGGAACAGAAGCTATGACATGTGAAATGGGGAGGTGAGCAGAAACATTGCTGCATATGGGAATACACTGAACAAACACTGACTGTTGAAAACTAGAATAAGTATTTAATTTCTTGGTGGGAAAGAGAATCAAAATGAAGTCCTGGAGCACAGTAGGTTGGGAGGAAGGAAACAGATTGAATCTCTCTAAGGCCTTGGTGTGGTTCATCAGGAGGGCAGATTCCTGGGACAGTTGTGAGGTTTGTTCACTGCACCAAACAATGTCCAAGGCAGAGGAGGAGAGAGGGGCTAAAACACAATGGGCTGGTTAACGCTGTGTCCAGGTGCAGGGCTGTGGCTACTGGGAAGGAAGGGGCACATTAGGCCTTCACATAAAAACAAGATCAGGGTTCCCTCAGCTCAGAAAAGGCACCTTTTTTCAGTCTTCATAAAGGTGATAGAAGTGGACTCCTTTACAGGTTAAAAATACTGATTGTCTTTAGAGTTTACAAAAGTATGTTAAATACCTACAGTAATTGCCTGGGAAACAGATATAGAGTGTAAAACTTCCAGACAAGTTGAGGAGAAAAAGATATCCTCTGCAAAACCAATGATGTTCTGGGCAGAACACAACTTCCTACTCTATTCCCATTTTTTCATGAAACCTCTTTAAAATGGAAGATGTATTGGATTGTCGGAAAGGTCATGACGTATTTTTCTATGTCTTTCATTGCAAAAATGCATCATGACTTTTCCAACGACCCAATAGAAACCTGTTTCTGGTAAGAGGCAGATTTTCATGCCTGCTGACTAAACCTCAGGGTCGGGGCAGTGTCTCCTCCCAGGGCAGGTCTGTGTGAAGAGCCTCATGGGAGCAGCTGCCCTTTTCCTGGGACAGCCAAGCACATGGCAATGCCACTCTCCTCCTGCCCTCCACAACACAGGGTGTTAGGCCTTTGGATGTTTGGGAATCTGAAGGTGACATATCTCAGTGGAGTTTCAATTACCCTTTGTCACCTGAATATGTTTCAGCATTTCATGTGATGTTTAAGACACATGGGTTATCTAGGAACCAGGTTGTTTATTTTCCTATTAGATTGCTAGGGTTCTTCCTAAGTAATGTGTAGAACATAAATAAATATTTATTTATATATAATAAATACATTAAAATTTATATATAGCTGTAAATGAGGCTTTTGTTCAAAGGTGCATTGTAAGTACTTTCCTCAGTTCCTTGTTTGACTTTATTATGGTGGCCTTTTTCATGCAGAAAAATTATTTTGAATGTTTATTTCTTTAATCAATATTTTTACCTATGACTTTCGAGTATTAGGTCAATGTTTGGGAGACCTTCCATAAACTTTCAAAATATATCATGCCCTTTTTCATCTAATTTTATATGATTTTATTATACATATTTACAATCCATTTTAAATTTAACAAGGTGTAATTAATACCTTAGGTATGATCCCTGCTATGTGTTATATTAGATGGCTTCCAAATTGCCCAATAACACTTAATAACAGTCCATCTCTGTCCTGCCATTTGAAATAGCCCCTTCATCATAGACTGAATCCCACAGGCACTGTGTTAGGTTCCTGAGGCTTCCTGCCTGCTGTTTTATGTTAGCACAACACTGTCACATTCCCGAGGCTTCAGGGAAGCTTCTAACATCTCTTAGGGCTGGTTGGTCCTCATGTCTTTCTATTATCTCCAGGAAAATTCCAGGATACATTTTTTTTTTTTGTCTTCTAATTTTTTTCTTTTTCATGTACAGGAAAGTTATTGTTTCCTGTAGAGAAATTTTGTACCCAGCCATCTTTCTGAGCTGTCTTTCTCTGTGCTGATTGTCAGCTGATTCTCTGGGTTTTCCAGGTGGACTATCACACCACCTGCCAGTCTCTCCTAAACCCACTCTTTCAATCTTCCAGCCTCACCATCCACTGGAAACACGCCTGTCACGATCGGCAGTGACGATATTATGTATTTCAAGGTCAATACTTAGGTCTCATCTCACTCAGGGACACCAGGAGGATTAAGACTATTGCTCCCTCCCATCTGCTAGAATTGGTCTCTCAGTTCAGTCTCAGGACACCGTGCTCTCCTCATCACCCCTCCTTCAGGATCTCCTTCTTACTACTGTGCTGGCTGGTTCCTCTCTTCTTCCAGGGTCTGGAGGGTGGAGGCCCTAATGCTGAGTCTCCAAACCCTTCTCAATCAACACTACTCCCAGGCTGAGCTCAGCCAGCTCCTCTGGAATGCCCGAGCATAGTCCTGGTGCATGATTCCATAGATACGTGACTCATCAATGCATCTGCCCTGCCTGGAACAGTGTCTGGCACAGCACAGGCACACAGGAGTGGTAGGTCAATGCAGAAATGAGTGAATAGGTCTTTCTGACTGTTTTAAATACTCCATAGTTATGGTTTTAAAGGAAATGACAAGTAACTGAACTTGGCTGCAGCATGGGCACATGAAAGAATATCATAGGAGCTAAGGCTGCAAATACTGGTTGTTCCTAGATCATCTACAATAATCTAGCTAACAAATATGAGTAGTGAGAAGAAAGGCGACAGAGAGTATGTGTGGTGTGCTAAATTTCTTATCCTTTATGAGGGAACTCAATAAATTCTGTTGACATGGATAAATCAAAACTGTAAATATAGTTTGATTATGCAAAGCTATAATATAACTGGTAAAAGCTAAAAATTGAAACTGCAAACATCGGTTGCTATTGGGGAAAGAGATGGAGGGAGACTTTACATTTCACTTTATATACTTTGGTGTCCTCTGCAATAAAACAAACGTGCATACTTTACTTCTGTGAGTAAATGTGAAAAGATCAGGTAAGCCAGGCCATCGAGGGCCCTAAATGCCAAGCACAGTATTCTTTAGCTGTGGAATCTCACATTGCCTGGTGGGTGGGCTTCCTGCACAGGCTCACAGTGGGCAGTGAAAGGCCCCAGGTCAGCCATTCTTCATAGGGAGGGGACCAGACCGGGAGGGGTGGCTAGAGGCTGTGATAAATGGTTGGAGTCCGGGCCAAAGAGAATGCCTTGTGAGATCCTTGTCTCACATATCTCAGGATCTCATCTGCCAGTGCCCCCTGTGCAGGAAATCACAGGGGCTGTCCAGCATCTTGATAAGCCTCTCATAGTCACCAGGATTCACTCCTGCTCCTGCAGGCACCTCTTATCCAGAGGGTAGAAAAGCATTCTCTGCTGTTTGCCTCTCCCAGAAGAGCTCTTCCTTTTCTACTCCCCACCTCCAACGAGAAGATGGCACTAAGGTAAAAGTTGACTCTCAACTCTCTTCTCTCAAAGGCAGTGCTGTTTTCTTGCTCTTAGTCCACATGCTATATTTCATTTTGGGGAGGGGCAGGCTGGAGCCATGGGCACCCATCAGTGAGAGGCAGCAACATGAAGTTCCCTCATAAAATCTTTGGGGGCTGGAAGCTTAAACCATGGGAGGTTCACACAGAGCCATCCGGGTTCTTTGTGCTTCTGTTGTGTCTCCCTAGTTCTCTCTTTCTCTCTAAACATTGAAATCTGAAACTATGGAGAGAAATGTTTTGCTCATTTTAATTTAGGGAACAAGATGGCAAGCAAACTTTGCTTTCCAAGGCTAAATTGTTGTTAATAACACTTTTCACAGATTAGCTTGCTGTTCAATGGGTTTGTTTGATTGTTTGTTTGTTGTTGTATCCTTGTATCTTGCTTATCCCAGTAGAAAACACAGGGCACAATCTAAAAGCGTAATTGAAGAGAGTTTAATAAAGGGACTGTGTACAAATTGTGGGCAGGACTAAAGGAAATCTATAAAGGATGCAGGGGCCCCCAAAGACAAGTCATAATAGGGGTGTGTTACCATTGTGTGTCCCCATGGGGAAAGGGAAGGAGAAGTTACCAGAATTCAGAGAAGGCTGTGAGTGTAGTTGTGGTTGTGACTGTGACGGTAGAAAAGAGCCAAACAGGGGCTTTGTCCTTAGGTAGAGTAACACCCCCACTGCCAACTCACAGCCTGACAGCAAAGGGCGAGGGAGTTCAAAACCCCAAATCACTCCCCTCCTGCTCTCCAGTCACTTACTAGCATCTCCCATTCACCAAGAGCACACAGGAGCTAGAGAGAAGGGGAGCCCATCAATGGGGGAGAGACATATTTTCACAGAACACAGAGGAGGGTAGAGAAAATGGAAATCAGGTTTGATTGAAAAGGGAGAAAACCCATCTTTTCTTTTAGCCTCCTCACGGTTGGTTTTCCTGGAACTTAGTCTCATTGTGATTGGATCAATTCCCCATTGTATCTCCTCAGTTTTTTGACTCTTGCACCTCTCTATCTGGTATCACTTTTTGGAATAATGTCTCACTATCATCATAGATTCTTTGAAAATGGAATGTAGTTTTGTTTTGTTTTGTTTTGTTTTTAAAGGTGGAAGTGTACTCTTATTTACAAGTATCTGTTTAAGATTTTTGGCTTCTCTAGAAATAAATCGATTGTAAGAGTGATTTAAACTGTGTCCTACACACAGAGGTAGGCACTGGGGACATACTAATGGGCAGGAGAAAATACTTCCTGTCCTCACAAAGCTGACACACTGGGCCATTTCTAGAGGCCTGGCATACTCACACCTTCCATAACAAGAGGTGGCATTCCTGTCATAACAATACATCTTGTTCTCCTTTCTGGTGGATGGTCACTCAGTCACTGAGAGAGCCTGTTGCTCATGCCTTGGGCTCCAACTTCCTGACCTCAAAGGAAATCTCAGTCCCAAGCAGAAGGAATGCTGAGCTTAGGCCTGTTCTCATGCTACTTAACATGTCCAGATTTTTCTTCTCTTGCCTCCAGGGGACATGTCATGGCCAAGGACACTGAGGAGGGGTGTTTGGACCATAGAATATTCCTGTATCTATACAGGATCTTTGCTGCAGTAGAGAGAGTCCAGGCTTTAGTCAGAGAGAACTGGATTTGAATCCAGGAACCAGGACACAAGGGCCATGTGCCCTTCAGGAAGTATGTTAATCTCTGCAAGCCTCCATGTCCCTCCTCTGTGACACAGAGACAGTCATTCTCTTGTAGCAGGGTGGCTGTGAGAGTCAGAGATCATACAGCAGTTTCAAAGTCTTGTTTCTGTTCTAGTGGCACCAGTGGAAAGTTCCTGAGCATGAATGTAACGGCCACAGCATGGGGGCCTGCATTTCCACCAATGAATGGAAGTGACCATGGCTCTCCTCAAAATTTCAGGATGGAGACACTACTCTCGGTCTTGCTGATAGCGATCTTTGGTCTGGTAGGCCTGGCAGGAAACGCGGTTGTGCTGTGGCTCCTGGGCTTCCGCATGCGGAGGAACGCTTTCTCCGTGTACATCCTCAACCTGGCGGGAGCCGACTTCCTCTGCCTCTGCTGCCAGATTGTACGTTCCCTGGAGATGCTCAGCGACAACTTCCATTCCATCTCCATTTCCATTTTCAGCTTTTTCATGACTGCGTTCATCTTTACCTACATCGCAGGCCTGAGCTTTCTCAGCACCATTAGCACCGAGCGCTGCGTGTCTGTCCTGTGGCCCATCTGGTACCGCTGCCACCGTCCCAGACACATGTCGGCTGTCACGTGTGCCCTGCTCTGGGCCCTGTCCCTGCTGCTGAGCATCCTGGAAGGGAATTACTGTGGCCTGCTGTTTAACAGTTTATATCACGTCTGGTGCCAAGTATTTGATTTCATCACTGCTGGGTGGCTGATTTTCCTATTTGTGCTTCTCTCAGGATCTAGCCTGGCCCTGGTTACCAGACTGCTGTGTAGCTCCCAACGAGTTCAGCTGACCAAGTTGTATGTGACCATCATGCTCCAAGTACTGGTCTTCCTCCTCTGTGGCCTGCCCTGGGGCATCCACTGGTTCCTCATATACTGGATTAATAGTGGTTTAGAGGCATTCCTCTTTCATCTTTACCTGGTTGTTCTTGTCCTGTCCTGTGTCAACAGCTGTGCCAACCCCATCATTTACTTCTTCGTTGGCTCCTTCAGGCAGCGATGGAGGAAGCGAAGGCAGAGCCTGAAGCTGGTTCTCCAGAGGGCTCTGGAGGACTTTCCTGCGGGGGGTGAACATGGAGAAAGTCTTCCTCAGGAAGCCCTGGAGATGTCAGGAAGCAGCCTGGCGTCCTGATGCAGAGTCTTGCTTTGTTCAGACACATGGGGCTTAGAGAAACAACTTTGTCCCTATCAATATGGGATGTTTCCTAAGTCTCTCAGCCCCTGGGAATCTGAATTAAAACAATGAACATAATAACCCTGCTGATGAGTATTAAGTGAGACTGTGCCTGTTAAATACACACTGAGTACAGTGTCTCAGGACTGCCTTACCCAGGACCTTCACCCCACCCCGTTGGGAGCTTTGCCCATGCTGGGGTCCAGGACTGTTCCCACCTTTTTTTTCTTTTACAGATTTTTATTGGGAAATTGTGGAGGGGAATAGTTACTGACCTTAGTTGTGGAGGGAGCAAGCTCAGCTGCAAGTCCAGTCACTGCTTTCAATCTAGTTGTGGGGGAGTGCATTCTACCATCCCATGCAGGTCCTGTGTTCAATCTTAGTTCCTGGATGGAGGGAGGAGAGGGACACAGCCCACCATCCCATGCGGGAGTCGAACCAGCAACCTTGCTGCTAAGAGCACGCTCTCTCCCCAGCTCAGTGGCAGCTCAGCTCTGGTGCAGCTCATTGGCTCATATGGGAATCGAACCGGCAACCCTGTTGCTCAGAGCTCATGCCCTTAACCAACTGAGCCAATTGGCAGGCCAGGACTGTTCCCACTTTTGAAGAATCCACCTTCAACAGAGGATAAAAGCAGCACAAAAAAAAGTCCAAATTTCTCTGATCACAGCACTGGATAGAAACGAAAAGTTCCTTACATTTTTGACAAGTTTTTTTGTTGTTTTCCTACACTCTGTCTCGAGTAAATTAAAAGGAAAAAACTTAGGGCCAGCCAAGTGGTGTGGTGGTTAAGCGCTGGCTTGGGAAGCCAGCGGCCCCGGTTCAGGTCCCACATAGGAGGGCCAATGACACTGCCCTCAAAAAAAAAAAAAAAAAAAAGGACAAAATTTATCCAGCCCCAGCCCCCAAGACCAAACTTCTTTCGTTTTGTCAGGTCTTACAATAGCTGCATAATAAATAGAGTAATAAATGTTTGTTGAATCAATGACTTAATAAATTAATAAATGTTGAATTTTCAAAACATCTGTGCTCAATCACTATTTGCTAGAGATGAGACACCATCTTTAAGTTAATTGCTTTCACCAGTTTCAACCTTTGCAAGCATGAATTTAGAGTTTATAACCAGATAAATCAATGTCAAAGCACATTTAAAATTGCAGGTAGGTTGTCTTCCAGTGTTTCTTTTCACATGCCCTCCAATAGAATCTCTCATGCTCCTTCTCTTTCCAATCCTTTGCATCTGCCCTGAGTGTCCCTTTCTGGAGACTCTCTAATCCTTCATGTCAGGTTTCCAATGGGTCTTAACTGGACTCTATGTTCTCCAAGGACAATTATATGTCAAATATTTCTTTTATGTAAACACCTTTCAACATTTATTAATCTCATTACAGAAAAAAAATGTTAAGTTACATATTCTATAAATGAATACATTAAGTTTAAATGTTGCCCTTTTAAACATTTTTAATAGAGGTATAATTAAGAAAGGTCTTGCATAGGTCATAACTTCAATGAGTTTGGATGGTGATACACTTCTGTGACTCAAACCCCAATCAAGGCATATAATCTTTTCATCACCCCTGAAAGTTCTCTCATGTTCCACCCAGTCATTCTTCCTGCCACAGAGGCTACTTTTGTTTCTACTTCTGTCACCGAAGTTTGGTTTGCCTGACGTTTGACTTAATATATTTAGGATCATAAAATACATTTTTTTTGTTCCTACCTTCTTTCACTCAGCATAAGATTTTGGGATTTACCCATTGCATTGCATTGCATGTATCAGTAGTTTGTCCCTGGTATAAAGCTGAGTACTATTTCATTGTATGGGTGCAACCGGTTTATTTTCATATTAATATGTATATAAGTAGCATTCCATATACAGGAAGGTATTGTGAATAAAGCTGCTGTGAACATTCTTATTCAAGTCTTTTTCTGGACATCTGTTTTCATTTTCCTTGGATAAATGAGCTGAAGTGAAACTGGTGGGTCAGATGAAGAATTATGCTGAACTATGTGAGAATCTGCCAAATTCTCTTTCTATAGTAGTAGTCCTATTTTAATTTGCAACCAGCAAATTATGCAACATCGTTTGCTCCCCAGGTCCCAAAAACAATATTGCCATGAGGGTCCTGAATGACATGTAAGGAGGGTGTGCTTTATTCTTAGTTATACAGCCTCCCAGAGCAGGTTCACCTTGCTTGGCATTGCTGCTCAGGTTGACACACAGTTGACAGCAAAAGGCTCCACAACAACAGCCACTTGCAGGGACAGGTACTGGATGGGGAAGGGATAGCTAGACATTGTGAGATAGGAGTAGACTCAAAACTAATGTTGAGATACATCTCATGAGGGGTCATGACTCGGAGAACCCTGCACTCTCATTAGCAGCAGCTCCCTATACAGGAAATCACAGGGGCTGTTCGGCTTCTTGATAAGCCTCACTCGGGCACCAGGCCTCACCCCTGTTTCTGCCAGTACCTCTGAGGGCAGAGAGGTGTCCTCTAGCAACTATCGATTTCAGGAGGCTCTTCCCTGCAGCACGGATCATCTTATTATCCCATCTTAAGAAGAATGGAGGAAAGGTACGTTTATCCTGTGTTCATGTTCACAGCCACTGTTGGGATTATTGTTTTTTGTTTCGCTTGTGTTTTGTTTTTGAGTGTACATCCCATGACTCCATTTGGGGGTGGAGTAGTCAGTACCCAACAGAATCCAGCCAGAAAAGACAAGAGACATGAAGTACTCACCGGGAACCATGGCAGCCTCAGTTGTGGGTTTCTGAATTGGTGAACCAACACTGTTTCCCCTTATTAGATCCACTTCCATTCTCCTCTCTATCCCAACCACTCAAATATGCTTCATGGTGAGAAATGTGTTGCTTTCCTTAGTTTCAGAGCAAGACATGGTGCATGCATGCATCCCAAAACTGAAGTTCTATGACTAACCCAGTTGTCTGCTTCATTGACTTTTCAAAAATTTTCTTTCCTATACCTCTCAGAAAATAGATGGCTTAAAACAGGATGATTGACAAGAGTTTAATATGGGATAATTTACCAATATTGGCAGGTTTAGGGAAGATTACATGGGATGGTGACACTTCCCCCTAGTGAAAGTAAGAGCAGGAGGCTTTAACATCATTAAGCTTAAAAGACAAGGAGAAGGAAAAGTTACCACAATTCAGGCAGGGCTGTGGCTGTAGCTGTAATTGTCACTGTAACTGAAAGAAAGGCCACCAGACAAGCCTCCATTTCCCTCTTCTGTAACATGAGACTCTAATGTCCACGCAGCAGGGTGACCATGAGAATCAGTGATCATACAGCATGTGTTTAAGTTTTGAGTGTGTTCCAGGGGCACCAGTTAAGTGTTTTGGAGCATGGATCCAACTGTCACAACCTGGGTGATGACACCAGTATATGAAAATGACAAGGCCATTTTTGTACTTGAGAAGGAGCCATGATCTTCGCCTTGCTGATTTTCATCATTGGCCTGGTTGGGCTGGCAGGAAACACTGTTGTGCTGTATGTAGCCCTTGGGCTTCTGCATGCGAGGAACACCATCTCTGTCTACATCCTCAACCTGGTGGGAGCTGACCTCCTCTTTCTCTGCTGCCAGATTGTACTTTCCCTGAAGACACTCATCAAATACTTACATTCTGTCCCCATTGGCACACTGCCCTTTCACCGCGTTGTGTTCACCTTTGCCTACATCTCAGGCCTGAGCTTTCTCAGTGCCATTAGCACCGAGATGTCTGTCCTGTGGCCCATCTGGTTCCACTGCCACCGCCCCAGACACATGTCAGCTGTCATGTGTGCCTTGCTCTGGGCCTTGTCCCTGCTGCTGAGCATCCTGATTGGGAGCACCTGTATCTTCCTACTTAGGGATTTACCTCAAGGAGTGTGTGCAGTATTTGATTTCATCACTGCTGGATGGCTGATTTTCTTATTTATGCTTCTCTCAGGGTCCAGCCTGGCTCTGATGACCAGACTGCTGTGTGGCTCCCAGCGGGTGTCTCTGATCAGGCCGTATGTGACTGTCCTGCTTACAGTGCTGGTCTTCCTCCTCTGTGGCCTACCCTGGGGTATCCACTGGTTCCTCATGTACTGGATTAAGAGTGGTTTAGATGAGTTCTCTCTTCCTCTTTCCCTAGTTGCTCTTGTCCTGTCCTGTGTCCTGTGTCAACAGCTGTAAACCCCACCATTTATTTCTTCGTTGGCTCCTTTAGGCATCCTTGGCAGCATCAGCAGCAGACCCTGAAGCTGGTTCTCCAGAGGGCTCTACAGGACTTTCCTGAGGGGGATGAATATGGAGGAAGTCTCCCTCAGGAAAAACTGAAGATGTCAGGAAGAGGAAGGGGGCAGTGATGAAGAGCTTCTCTCCTGGTCCATCAGAAGTGACTTTAATGGTCAATACTGTCCTGCCAGACTTGGCAACTATCTAGTCTTCTCTCAGCCTCATGCCTCAGAAATGCCTCAGTGGTTCCTCAGTGTCTTCATATATGTTGTCTATAATCTGTTTGGGTTTTTTTTTTTAGTTTTTCTCAGAGAAAACATTAGTTTAAATGTTATACCTCTCCATCTTTCTTGACATTACCAATAAATTTCTCATATCATTGTCCTTTGAATCTCCTTACTGAGTGCTTTTCCTTTACAATTTTCATTGCAATGAAAGCATCCTGGGCCAATGCTTTAAAATCCTTGTTCATAATTGTTTTCTACCTGACAGGATAGAAATATAAGAGTTTTCTCTCAGACTATGTTCCCCTAAGATTCATGTTTAGTCCTGTGGTGGGTGGAATTCTGTGGTTAAAAACTTGAATAAGTGAGTTCTACTTCTAATCTCCTTGGGTTCTCTGGGTTTTGGGAAAATTATGTCCTTAAACACATAATCTCTACCTGCATAAGAACGTTCCAGGAAATTATGCTTATGAAAAGTTCTCTGGTAGCACTTGTCCATGGCATGGTGACAAGTTGGCCTTCGGTTGTAGTAAAGAAAACCATGGCCTTTACCTTTGAAAGCTGATGAATAGTTATTTGGCTCTTGCCTCAACCAATCTAGAATCTAGAAATATGTCCCACCAATTCCAATTTGACATTTGCAACCTTAGTGTCAATTCAAAATAGAAAATATCTTGGAAACTATGTATGATTATTAGCTCCCAGGTATGTTATTGGAACACTCTGTAAGCCTCAAGATTTTGCCCTGATTGTTCTGGTTATGACTTTTAGTCAGTTCCATGACCAATCCCCATGATGAACAGTATTGAAAATATCTTATTCTTCCATAGTCATGTCAATTATATTCATAAAAACTTAGGTTTAGTGAGAAATCTTGACTATTCTGTTTCAGGGGTTACTCACAGAGCTCAGGCAGACAGAGAGGGTCCACTATGAGATGGTGAGAAAACACTATGGGCTCTCTGTTCCTTTCAGACAGAGAGGCTGCCCCTAACATATATCCTCAGAGAGTGGAACTGACCAATGGACTGTGAGTGCTCAGGAGACACTACAGGTAGTTATGCAAATGATGCCCACTACAGTTTTCAATTTTTCCAACCAAATGTGTCAATCATTCCTAAAGCAAAATTCAGTACTTGGAACTCAGGTTCCCTGACCCAGACCCAGTGCCCTTCCCAGTCCAGCACTCTGCTGATCCTGTGTCCTACACACTTCATTTCCAAAAGCTGTAGCAGGGCTAAGCTGTAAATATGGGCTTCCTCAGCTGAATTGCACAGTGGTGAGAGAAGGTAGAAAGACAGTAGCCTGTCTTGTAGCCCGTGCACCAGGCAGGGTGCTTGGATATGATGCAATAGCTTAGAATGATGGTTCTTCTGAGAGTCAGCCCTGTGAGTCTTGTGATTCCATCAATTACAGAGCTGTGGTTTAATTTGTCCATAACAAGGAGCCCTGGACAGAAATTTCACCTTGCATTTGAATCAAATACTGCTGCGTTTCAGCCAACTGGTTATTCTGTCAGTGGTGGTCCTATTTTTGTTGGCTGCAAGAAAACTTAGAGCTCCTGGATGCTCAAGCTTGGACACTGCTGCCCACGCTGCACTCACCTGGCCCCAACACTCCAGTATTAGAGCACTTACAAGGTTGTACTGTAGTGTTTGGTTTGTATATCTCCCTCCTGCACCACACTGTGAGGTCTTTAAGAACAGATAACATGTCTTTGAAACATGGGATTTGGCCTGTGACCTAGAAGTTTCTCATCAACTATTTTTCTCAAGCAGCTCCTGCCTGAAAATCACAGTGTTGTCTGGCTTCTTTAAAAAACCAGCTCACTCACCAGGTCTCCCTGTAGCTCCTGCAGGCATCTCCTATTCAAAAGAACAGAAAATGTTCTCTGGAATTGGTCAACATGAGGAAGGCTCTTCCCTTTCATTGCAGGTCTGCTTACTGCCCCTGGAAGGAGAATGAAGGGGAGCAAAGAGTCTGTTCATGAGCTGCCATCACTCCAAAGCCAGTGACAGTGTTTCCTTGAAGCTTTACCATGAAGTGGATCATAGAGGAGATCCAGGATTTTCCTTCAGGAAAAGAGAAGAGATATGAAAGGCCCTCATGGCACCTTTTGGGAGCTGTCATCCACAATGTTTATTTATGCATAGATTCAACAAACACCTTTTAAATATACGCGATCAATCACCATGCTATTTCTGTATGGAGCAAACTCCTTTTAAGTAAATCTCTCATCAGTAGACTCTATGTGTTTAACCAACTTGGTTCATTCCATCTACAAATTATATTGACTGATGTCCAATAAATCCTGAGGCCTCAGGGCCGTTCACTGGTTTCTAGGACACCTGGACACTAGAGCACAGAGTTACCTGCTTCAGAAGAATCTGCTGAGTCTGTGTTCTATTCTGCTATGGCAGGAGGTCTTATTCATTTAATTACCTAATTTACCAAATTCAGTATAAAGCAATGAAATATGGTTATGAAAGGAGGATGATAGTTTCAATGAAAATTAATATGAATACTTAAATAGGCAATAAAAGCTAGTCTCAAAATTTTTTAATAAAAAAATTATTGTACAGAATTAATTATCAGCCTGGCAACTAACCTCGACTGAAAATATTTAACAATATTGACAAATATCCTCAAGCAGAAGGCTACACATATGATGTTAAGATCTCCACTTTAATGCATCCAAGCTGCAAATCATGGATAGTGCTTAATGGGTGTGCTTTCTGCAAGAAAGAGAGAGTAGGACTCTATTTGCTGACCCACACTCAAAGGAAAGTCCATCCTTCTCCTTTATTTCTGGTGAGTGAATTCTAGGTAAAAATAAAATATTTATATTCCAAATATATCTTTCTTATAATTGTCATGTAACAGGCCTTTGCAATAAACATATCCACTTATAAACTTGAATATATTAAGTGGGATTTTTATAGCAAGGTCACTCAGTCATTCTCCTGTTCTAATAATAACTAGGCATCTTCTATGGTCTGGGTCCTGAGCCAGGCACTAGAGAATCTAAGACCACACACCCGTCTTCAGGGGGGCTCACGGTCTGTGAAGGAAGGAGCCTAGTGCAGGACAGACTGCCTCACAATATGGTACATGCCATCATAGAATTATGCTATCTATCTCACACCGGGCACAGCGGACAGCACCAAAATCTGACGGGAGGACAGGTACTCTGCTGTGTGGATGCTGGCAGTTTCCCACTGCTCTGCACTGCCTGCTGGGGCCAGAGCGGGACCTTCGGGGCTCCGTGCCAATGCCGGGCTCAGGGCGGGCCCAGGGTGGAAGGGTAAGAGGGTCACATGAGCGGGGTGCATCAGGGGCAATCTTTACTTTCTCTCTGGCCTGATATATTTCTAGGGCTGCCCTTCTCTGGCCCCAGTAAATCCAATGGAAGTCAACTTACGGTGGGTCCATTCAATGACTAAAGTATTAGCAATTATTACTGGACTATTTATTTGTTGATGATTATTAGTTCTATAATGAGAAAACAATAACAAATGATATATTAAGTGCTTCTTGAGCTCCTACTGAATGCACAGAGTGGACCAAAGATACACACTCTTATACAGAGAGTCTAGTTGAAATGCTAATACTTAAAATGTCTAAGGAAATTGAATTCAGCTATATTATATTTATAAAAACACCGATTATGTGCCAGACAGTGTGTTAAGTATTTTGGCGTTCATTATATCATTTCATCTTCCAAATAATCCTATGGGGGTAGGACTTCCCAGAACTCTGAGAGGCGATTTAGACAAGGTGATACAGTAAGTAGGGGGAGGGTGCCAACAATGTCACCCACCTTACCTTATCCTATTCGGCCCCACTGCCCCTGTCACAACACCAAAACCCAGCTGGTCCCAAACAAAACACTCTCAATCCATCTCTGAGACCCACAGGCCTAGAGAAATCCCTGGAAATCACAGTGCTCAGAGGAGAGGTCACCTAAAAACTCTAAGTTGTCTTGCTTCCATCCTGAAGAGCATTATCACACCAACAGTCTGGGGAAACATGACAGTATCCAGGTGGCTCCTCATGACATACAACATCCTCAGCTGAAGTTTTGCAATTGATGGAATCACTACACTCACTGTGCTGAATCTACTAACAGACCCTATTCTACACTCTGATGTCACACCAATATACAATCGCCAACAACATTTTTTAAGAAGTGTGCCGGCAGGTGCTTAGGTCACAGGCATTGCCCTGCTGCCTATTCCCATTACCCAGTGTTACAGTAGAGAAAAGTATTGCCTTCAGACAACCCACTTCAGCATCCACAAATCCTGGGGTATTCAAGAATGCAGAATCCCCGACAGCTGGATTGGGAAGAGCACTGGACATAGAGACAGGGAACTTGGATTTCAGGCTGACTCCATGACAAGCCCATTTGAGGCAACCCAAGCAGACAGTGAGGTTATGCGATTGCTCCAGTCTGAATCGTATGCCATTGTGGTCTGGTACCTGTCTTCAGAATAAGCCAGTGGGGTTTGACTTTACCACAGACATGGACTGAAGGGAACCTCTGTTGCAAGTCAGGCAGCCTCAGAAGTTCAGGTCTCTACATCTGACTATAAACATGGGCATATGCTCTTCTCAGCGGAAGCTGTACTTGGCAACAACTTGCAATTGAGAGAGGTTACCTGATGCTCTTTCTGCATGATGGTAAGATATGTATTGGGTACCACCATTGTCAATGCTATAACAATAGATGAGATTTGGTCCCTGTTCTCCACCAGCTTACAATAGAGTGTGGAAGTGGAGCCCACCACACACATGCCTATCATATTGGTAATTGGTTCTGAAACCTTTTAGGATACCAACACAGAGATAGGGAGCAGAGAAGGAGAAGATCTCATTAATAACTGTGTACATGGTGGCAAGAGGATCAGGGAAGGCTTCTTGAAATACTTGGAATTTGAAATGATCACTCTACTTTTGCCAGCCACACCAAACTTTGAAGCAGGCAAGGAACATAAAGAGGAACTGGACAGATGGAAATGGGAGACAAGGCAATTCATAGTGGCATTGTTAGTAAAAGCACAGAAGTTGGGCCGGCTGAGTAGCACGGTGGCTAAGAACTGGCTTGGGACACCAGCAGCCCCGGTTCAGGTCCCACATATGAGGGCCAGTGACACTGCCCTAAAAAAAAAATAAAACAAAACAAAACAAAAAACCATTAATTAATTAGTTAATTATTTTTAAAAAGCACAGAAGTTGTTCAAAAACTGGTAATCAGTTTACAAATAAGTTTCATTCCCTGTGACACCCCAAGTACCTGGTCATGGCTATTTGCTCCCTCTTAAGAAGGATCATAGGCTGAAGTGCTGTGAACAATAAGCCATGTCTGTTGTGGCCTTGAATTGACAGCAGTTGGCACACGTTTTGTAAAATTAGTTGGAGTCAGCTCTCCAATACTGTCAAGTCCAGAGAAAGCCAGCTAGGTCACCCCAGGAAGACAAGCCCAAAAGGCAAGTCCTGCTCTCCTGGGATATGTCTAACCCTACAGGGTCAGAAACCACATCTAGAAACAACAGGGAGATAGAAGAAGGAGAAGGGTGGGGGGAAGGGATAAGACAGAAAGCACAAAATTCACCCCCTCCTCGGCTGCAGTCTTTTGGCTTGCAAATGGCCAAATTGGGAGTAGGGTAGATGGATTATCTTTAAACCAAATTCAACTTTTTATCCCTCATAATCAAAATTCAACTCTAAATTTTTTGTAGTGTTGATATGGATTATGTCTTCAGAGTTGATAAACAGTTACGAGAAATTTCTTATTTAAATTCTGCATGTCATCTTGTTCCTCTTTTGAAATGTAGTATCTATATATCTTGATATTTAGATTAAAACTGTTTTAACATCCTGTTATGGGTGTCAGAGAATAATGCTTATCAACTTCAGAAGCTCTGAAGATATCAGTGAGAGAGGTGTGGGCCTTTAATTTTACCTGTAAAATTTTTTATTTATTCACTTTTAAGGAGGTTGAAAGCAAATATGATAAAATTTTAATATACAAGTTCTGACAGTTAGGTTCGCAAACTTGCCACCATGAGCTTATATTGGCAGCACTGTACAAATAGCTCAGTAAGGTTTCATAACCTTCATATATCAGTGTCTCACAGTTGTGTTTGTTTCAATGTATGGTGGTGTCTTGATAAGTAGCATTCATTATTGTCTTTGTGACTCTTGGTGTCCCATTGCAAGAATGTCTTAACTTGAATTAGAGCAACTAACAAACACTAAATTTCTTGTTAAACTTGGCAGGAGTGAAAGTGAAATCAGGGACATGTTAGTCCAAGTTTATGGGGATGATGTCATGAAGAAAACGGCAGTGTGCAGGTTAATTAAACATTTGTCTGAGGGGAGAGAACACATCACTGATGAAGAGAGCTCAGGGTGGGCAGTAACGACGAAAACATTACAAAAATTCATTGAATTGTGCATTATCATCATCAGCTGACTGTGAGGAGCACAGCAGACCAAGTTAAACATTAGTAGAAAAACAATTAGGAAAACCTTAACTGAAAATCTTGGCATGAGAAAGGTGTGTGCAAAAATGGTCCCATAGGAGCTCTTGCATCACAACAATGTACCAGCTCACATGGTATTGTCTGTGAGGGAGTTTTTAGCCAATAAACAAATAACTGTATTGGAACACCTTCCTTACTCACCTGATCTGGCCCTCAGTGACTTCTTTCTTTATCCAAAGATAAAAGAAATATTGACAGAAAGACATTTTGATGACATTCAGGACATCAAGTGTAATACTATGACAGCTCTGATGGCCATTCCAGAGAAAGAGTTCCAAAATTGCTTTGAAGTGTAGACTAGGTGCTGGGGTCGGTGCATAGCTTCCCAAGGGGAGTACTTGAAGATGACCATAGTGATATTCAGCAATGAGGTAGGTATCACTTTTCCTAGGATGAGTTCTCAAACTTAGTTGTCAGACCTCATATCTTTTATTTTAATGGTGTGTGAATGCTTATTATATTATCTCCTGGCCTTAGGTGCAAGTTTACAAATCCTCTCCAGAATAAAATTTGTTCTCATTCTGGTGACTTCAATATCCATGTAGGAAGTCAATCCAATAGACTGACCTTTCAGTTATTCTTTGACTATTCATTCTGAATTAATTATAGACCATTAAGGAGTTGCAAAAGTAGTACAGAGAGGACCTATGCACCCATCACCCCACCTCTGCCAATGATGACATCCTATACAAATATCATATATTATCAAAATCAAGAAATTGACCTTGGTAGGATACAATTACCTATACTACAGAGTTTACATCTCACCTGTTCTTGCATGCACACATTTTTATGCCATTGTGTATACTTCTAGGACACTTTATCACATGTACTGACTCATGTAACCACCACCACATGCAAGATATGGAACTGTTTCTTCATCACAAAAGAACTCCTGTGGGCTACCCCTTTGTAGTCACATCCAATACCTTGTCCCCCTTCCCAAACCCCTCTGGCAACCAATGATCTGTTCTGTATCTCTATAATTTTGTCCTTTCAAAAATGTAATAAATGGATCATACAGTATTCAACATTTTAAGTTTGGCTGGTTTTTTTTTTTCAGCACAATGGCTTTAAGATATGCCATCCAAGTTGTTGCACATATCAATAGTTTATTGTGATTTTTTTTTAATTGCTGTGTCGTACTCTATGATATGGATGTATTATCTGTTGTTTCACCATTTGCATGTAGCAGGACATTTGGGTTGTTTCCAGTTTGGTTATTATAAATAAAGCTGCTCTGAACATTTGTATACAGGTTTTTACGTAAACATAAGTTTAACTTTCTCTGGGATAAATGCCTAGAGTACATGCTGGGTTGTATGGTAAATGTGTGTTCAACTTTGTAAGAAAATGCAAGAGTTTTCCACCATGGCTGTACCATTTTACTTTCCCATCAGCAATGTATGAAAGATCCAGTTACTCTAGAGCCTTCCCAATATGTGAAACCATCATTATTTTTTGTTTTAGCCTTTCTTAGAACTAGGTAGTGGTATCTCATCATGGTTTTAATTTGTATTTCCCTCATAGCTAGGGATGTGGAACATCTTTTCATGTGTTTATTTGCTATCCACGTTTTCTTTGGTGAAGCATCTGTTCAAGTCTTTTGCCCTGGTTGACTCTCCACTAACTCCAGGCCTGTTCCCAGAGAGCTGAGGGTAGCTAGAGAACAACACACAAATATGCCCAACAGTTTCACTTCCGATTTATGCGCACTAAGCCCAAGTATCCAATCAGCTAATTGATCATGTAACTTTTCCGTGATTATTCTTTCACTCTCCAATGGTAACACTTCATGCCATCTCTATCCTGAAATCCCCTCCTCACTCTTTTATCACTCTCAGGTGGTGCCATCCTGAGACTTGCCCCATCTCCACACACCAAATCCACCAGCCGGTCTGCCTCTGACTCATTTCTCTGCCTTTCCTCTCATGCCAGGAAATAGCTCTGCTCCTATCTTAAACTCTTTTACTACCTGCCTATAGGTTCCCACCCCTCTCCTATATAGAAACTCTCCACATGATATTACCTCTCCCAACTGCATCTTCAGTGTTCCCTTCTCTCTGGGATCACCCCAACACTGTACAAACATGCTATCCTGTCTCCCGGCTTAAAACACCACCCAAGACTACATTCTCCTCCACCCACTGCTTGATTTCTCTCCTTTCATTTATAGCAAATCTCCTTAAGTGAGTTTTCTATATTCTTTACCTTAATGTCCTCTCTCCCAGTCTCTCTCCGCCTGTTCTCAAACTCTCCCTTTCTATATATATATATCTCTCTCTCTCCACCTTCCCCTCCCTCCTCTCTCTCCATGGCTATAACTTGTAGCTCTATCTCTTATCTCTCTCTTCCTCCTCCTTCCCTCTCCCTCCCTCCTTCTCTCTCATCTTTTTATATCTCTATCTTCTTATCTTGGCTATATCATTAAATTTATTTTCCATGTTTTAAAAATTTATTTTTAAAATAGCAAAACATTCACATCTTTAAAAAAGTTTTAATGCACACATTGCAAATTGTCATTCCCTTTCCAGGCTTTTACGCATCTATGATTTCTCCTCAAAGACAGATACTGTTGTTATAGTTATTTGTTTCTCAAAATCTTTCCAGAGATATTTACTGCTAAAACAAGCATATATAGATATTTTGTATGAGAAGGAATATATGTAATACACATATTATATTATATATTATACATGTTATAGATACATATTTATTCCTTCTCAAGCAAATACACATTGTTGTGCACTCTATCTATTTTTTTTAACTTAATATATCTTGAAGATCCTTCCATAACATCCTTGTTGCTCTTCTTGTATAGCTTACACATTATTCCATTGAATGGACAAACCACAATTTATGCCACATTGATGGCCATTTTGGCTGTTACCAACCTTTTTTAATGCAAATTATTCTATATTTATTACCTTTGTACATATATCTCTTGCACATGTACAGATATAGCATTAGGATAAATTCCTAGATGAGTACTTACAGGGAGAAAAAGTATGACACTTTGTATGTGTTTCAAATTGTCCTCTCTGGGGAGGTATCTATCAAATTTCACTCCCACCAGAAACGTGTGAGCATGCTATGTCCCACACCATCTCCCACACTGTACATGACCAAACTTTTTGGTCTTTTATATTTCAATGAGTAAAACATAACTCTATGTAACTTTAATTTGTGTGTCTTTTATTATTAGAACTTTGGTTTCTCATCTGTCCATAGATTTAAGAGCCATTTTAATTTTTTAGAAATAGTGATTTCATGACCTATAGTCATTTTCTTAGTGGCTATTAGGATTTTGAATTATCATTTTACAAATAGGAGAATTAGTACTTTGTCTTTGATATGAGTTACCAATATATTCACAACTTGTCATTTATATTTTGATTGTAACGGTTCCTGCCATGCCAAAAAAAATTCTTTATGTTCTCATCTTTATTAATCTTTTCTTTAAGGACTTCTGAATTTTGTGCTATACTTCTAAAGTCTTTCCCAACTTTGAATTAAAAAGAATTTTCCTATGGTTTCTCCAGGTACTCGTATATTTTCATTATTAATTTTTAAGTATTTAGTATATCTGGACTTATCCTAACATCATATGTAACACATATTTTGAACTTTATTTTATTTTTGGTGGCCACCAGTTGTCAAAATTCCAGTCACTGAATATTTCATGTTTCACCTACTACTTTAACATACAGCCTTTGTCATATACGAAATTCCTATTGCATTTGTGTCTAATGCTGAGACTTTTGTTCCATTTATCAGTTTCTCTATATATGATTTGCTGGATCGAACGTTTCCTCTGGACTTCTAATTATTAGGGGTCCCCAAGGGCACAGAGAATAAGGCAACCTCCCACCCTGCTGAAAAAAAGCTGCCAGACATCGTCTTGGGTAGAGGTAACAAACATCTAACCACAGGTTTCCTGACAAAAGCAGGATTTAGCAGAACTGTAAACGTCAATGGAAATTTTCCGCAGCAGCACCTCCTCTGCAACTATAACTGCTCATGTATACTTAAAAAAACTTCCCTTATCACACACCCTATAAAACCACTCTGCAGGATGCTTACAGGCAGCTGATGCCAGTTTTAGGCTCAGCACTGACGGGCGAATAAAGCCGCTTGGTTTGGCCATGTGCCTCAGACTTTGACTCCTCCGCGGACCTTTCACTAATGGGTGAAGACCCTTCAGAACTCTTCTCTTTTCAGTCTGTATTTGCTTTCTGAGGAAGCTCATCCAGACCTTTGAAGACAAGCTTCAAAAGGATATCAATTTATGCGTATTAAAAAAAAAGGCTATGGTCCAGGGCCAGCTGGGTGGCTCAGTTGGTTAGAGCTTGAGCTCTGAGCGACAGGGTTGCCAGTTCAATTCCCACATGGGCAGTGAGCTGCGCCACAGCTGAGCTGCCGCTGAGCTGCCAACGGGTGGTGGGATGGCTCAGCTGGTGAGAGTACGTGCTCTTAACAACAGGCTGCCGGTTCAACTTCTGCGTGGGATGGTAAGCTGCACCCCCCATCCCCAAATAGATTGAAAGTGGCGACTGGACTTGGAGCTAAGCTTGTGCCCTCCACAATTAAGATTGAAGGACAACAAATTGACTTGGAGCTGATGGCGCGGGGAAAACACAATTTCCCTTTCCCCAATTTCCCAACACTGTTCCCTTCCCCAATTCCCCAATAAAATCTTTTTTTAAAAAAAGGCTATGATTCAGTTTATGGTTGTTGTTCATACTGAAACGCCATTGCCTGAAGTAATGCTTGGGACACAGTAGGTCTGTATCAGTTTGCTAGGGCTGTCATAACGAAATACAGCAGAGTGGGTGGCTTAAACAACAGAAATTTATTTTCTCACAATTCTGGAGACTAGAATTCTGAGATCAAGGTGTTGGGAGGGTTCATACCTTCTGAGGCGACTCTTCTAGGTTTATAGATGGCATTTTCTCCCTGTGTCTTCACATGGTTTTCCCTCTGCATGTCTATGTTCTACTCTCCTCTTATGAAGATGTCAGACATGTTAGATTAGTGCCCACCCTAATTACCTCACTTTAACTTAATTACCTCTTTAAAGATCTTATCGCCAAATAGTCATATTGTGAGGTACTGGGAGTTAGGATTTCAACATATGAATTTTGGGGGAACATAATTCAGCCTATAAAAAGGTCATTATTAAATATTTGCTGAACAAATCCATTGAAGAGCTTTTCTGAATATTTGAAATAGTTTCTCATTCAAATGACAGTTTTAAAAATAACAAGTAGCTTAATATGACTATAGCATGAAGAACACTAAAGCAAGACATAAGAGATAAGACTTAAATTTTTAATATTTACACCAAATGAAAACAAGTTTTAGAATTTCATGAAGTGCAAGGGGGAAGAAGAAGAATATGTTATGTGGGCTGAACTCCTTATGTTTTATAATGGAAGTCATTTGATCCACTGGTTAATGCTGATAAATTAAAACTATGAGTTTACCATTCAGAGCTAATAAAAGAAACAAGAATAGAAAATGTCATAAATAGTGACCTCTGGAGAATGGATTCATGGGGACTGTCACCTTGTACATACTTCTCTATCATTTGGAAAGAAATTATACACATGAATACATTACTGCTATGATAATTGAAACAAACAAACAAAAAGTGGGTTCAGGCCATGGTGAAGTTTCAATTGCCCTATGATAGGCTTTATTCTTTCATTATAAAGCCTCACAGTGCAAACTTACATTGCTTGACATTGCTCCCAGGCTCATCGTTGTCAATTCTAGGCTCCACAACAATGATTACTTACTGGGAGGTGGACCGGATGGGGTAGGATAGGAGAAGCTGATAAGTGAGTAGAAGTGGCACAAATGCTGAGAAACATCTTGGTAAGTGATCGTCTCCCAGAGAGCTCTGGTCTCAGAATTGCCCACAGTCCCTACACAGGAAATTGCAAGGTCTGTCCAATACTTGATAAATTTTTCTTAGTTGCCAAATTTCACTCCAGCTGCGCACACATCTCCCGATTTACAGGACAGCGAAGGGTCCTCTGGCATCCCTCAATCCCAGAAGGGCTCTTCCCTTCAGCAAGGTCAGCTCTCCACCTCTGGCTACAAGAATGAAAGAATGGTAAGAATATATACCCAGAACTGTCTTATTTCCAAAGACAGTTATGGTTTTTGCTCTAAGTTCCCATCCCTGTGTTTCCAATATGGGTGCCACCTGCAGGGGTCGTGTGGATCCTTCAGGAAAGGGCAGGAGACATGAAGCTGTCTTCTAGCATCTTTGGGTGCAGCAGCTCAGACTGTGAGAAATGCAGACAGGATCAACCAGAACCTTTCTCCCTTCTGATCCATTTCCCCAGTCCCCCTTTCATTCCAACCATTCAAATCTGTCATCATGGAAAAAATGTTGCCTTTTACATTAATGCAGGCAGCAAGATAATGTGCAGGTATTGCTTCCCAGGGCATAATTACTGTTAACTCAGATTTCATTGTTTTACTGGTTTTTCAAAGTTCTTTTCTCTTTTGGACCTGGCAGAGTCCCAGAAGTAAACAGTCCACTGGGATTAATGAGGAGTGGTTCATGAGGCAACGTTTGAGCATGTTTAAGGGAAAGCGACAGGCATTGTGCAGCACCCTAAGGCAAGCAATAGCAGCACTGTTTGCACTCCACAGCTTAAAGGGACCAGGGATAGACCAGTTACCCAGAAAGAGTATAGCCATAGCCAGAGCAGTAGCAGTAGGAGAGGACAACCAGACCGGTGGAGAAGGACTGCCACAGCCAACACACACAGCCCAGTGGGGAGAGTGCCAGGAAATGAAAAGCCCAACTCTCACCCGCTGCCCTCATCGCCTGGTGGCTCAATTCAATCAGAAACCAGTATAGGATCCTACTGATGAGGTACATGGAAGCTACCTTCTTGGGATGCTAAACAGGATACGGAAGGATGGAAAGGAGGTTCTCAGAACAAATGGAGACTATCCCTCACATGTCCTTGTCTTCCTCACAGTTTTTTACTTTCTGGGTTTTTCTCTATCTCAGTGTCATGAAATCATTTCTCATCTCATTTCCATCAGAGTTATTTTTCCTACTTGTTTTCACCTTCTTTCTCTAGTGTCACTTTTATAGAGTAATCACCTACATTCATCAGAAACGCCTTGAAATTGGAATGTAACTTAAAACAGGAAGACATATTCCTTATAAATGTGGCTCCTCTAACAGAGACTCACTGCAATAATGAGTTAAACAAGAGAGAAAGGTTATCAGACCTGGACTGGAGGCTCCAGGGCACTCAGACACGTGTGCCTTTCAACTTCCTGCTCCCTATCCCTATCCCCATGATTATTTTGTAACTGCCAATTTGTATTTCTTAATCCCTTCACCTTTTCCACCCAGCCTCCAACCCCCACTCCCATTGGCAACTATCAGTTTATTCTCTGTACCTATCTATGAGTCTGCTTCTGTTTTGTTGGCTCATTTATTTTGTTCTTTCGATTCCACATGTAAGTGAGATTATACGGCATTTGTATTTCTCTGTCTGACTTATTTCAGTTAGCATAATAACCCGTAGGTCCATCCATGTTGACACAAATGGTAAGATTTCATTCTTTTTATGGGTGAGTGATATTCCATTGTATATATGTTCCATATCTTCTTTATCCATCGTCTCCTGATGGGCACTTGGGTTGCTTCCATATTTTGACTATTGTAAATTATGCTGCAAAGAACATAGGGGTGCATATATCTTTTCAAATTAGTGTTTTGGATTTCTTCCGATAAATACCCAGAAGTGAAACTGCTGGGTCATAAATTGTTCTATTTATAATTTTTTGAGGAACCTCCAACCTGTTTCCCATAATGGCTGCACCAATTTGCAATTCCACCAACAGCCAGGGTCCCCTTTTCTCCACATCTTTATCATCACTTGTTGTTTGTTGATTTGCTGATGATAGCCATTTTGACAGATGTGAAGTGGTATCTCATTGTGGTTTCAATTTGCATTTCTCTGATGATTGGTAACACTGAGCATCTTTTCATTATGTCTATTGGCCATCTGTATGTCCTCTTTGAAAAAATTGTCTGTACAGGTCCTCTGTCCTTTTTTTCTTTCTCTTTTTTTTTTAGTTCTTTTATTGTGAAATAAACATTTTTTTAAATTAGTTTCATGTGTACAACATAGTGCAATAGTTATACTTTTTACCCCTCAAAGTGACAACCCCCCTCTTCCCCCCCATATCATACATATCTATTACAATTCCTTTGACTCCCTTCCACAGTATAATCCACATTCCGTGACTAACTATACATTCAATTACAGTTGGCATACAATATTATACAACAGTTTCAGGTATACAGCGCAGTGATCAAGTCTCTACTCCAAAAAAAAAAAAGTCTCTACTCCATCCACGAAGTGGTCTCCCAAACAAGACATGTGACCATCTGGCATCCCACAAAATATTTACAACATTATTATATTCCCCAAACTGTCTTTCATATCCCTGTGGCAATATTGTAGTTGCCTATTTATGCTGTCTAATCCCTTCCTCTTCTCCCTTATCCCCACTCCACCCCCAACTAGCAACCATCAGTTTTTCCTCTATATCTATGAGTCTGTTTCTGTTTACTTTGCTCATTCATTCAGTTTTTCAGATTCCACATAAGTGAGATCATATGGTATTTGTCTTTCTCCAAATGACTTATTTCACTTAACATAATAGATTCTAGGTCCATCCATATCGTTGCAAATGGTACAATTTCATTCTTCTTTATAGCGGAAGTAATATTCCATTGTATAAATGTACCACCGTTTCTTAATCCAGTCATCTACCGATGGATGGGTATTTTGGTTGTTTCCAAGACTTGGCTATTGTAAATAGCACTGCAATAAACAGAGGGGTGCATATATTTTTTTCGAATTAGCATCTTGGATTCTTCTGGGTAGATACCCAAGAGTGGAATTGCTGGGTCACGCGGTAGTTTCATTTCCAGTTTTTTGAGATACCTCCATACTGATTTCCATGATGGCTTCACCAATCTGCAGTCCCACCAACAGTGCACCAGGGTTCCCTTCTCTCCACAACCTCACCAGCACTTGTTGTTCGTTGATTTATTGATGATAGCCATTCTGACTGGAGTGAGGTGGTATCTCATTGTGGGTTTTATTTGTATTTCTCTAATGATTAGTGAGGTTGAACATTTTTTTCATATGCCTGTTGGCCATCTCTATGTCCTCTTTAGAGAAATGCCTCTTCATATCCTCTGCCCATTTTTTAATTGGGTTGTTTGTTTTCTTGGTGTTGAATTTCATCAGTGTTTTATAAATTTTGGATATTAACCCATTATCAGATATATCATTCGCAAATATCTTCTCCCATTCAGTAGGCTGCCTTTTTGTTTTATTGATGATTTCCTTTGCTGTGAAAAACTTTTAAGTTTGATGGAATCCCATATTTTCATTTTTTCCTTTTATTTCCCTTGCCCAAGGAGATATATCAGTAAAAATATTACTCAGGGTAACGTCTGCAAATTTACTTCCTATGTTTTTTTCTAGAAGTTTTATGGTTTCAGGTCTTACATTTAAGTCTTTAATCCATTTTGAGTTTGTTCTCGTATATGGAGTAAGTAGATGGTCCATTTTCATTTTTTTGCAAGTGTCAGTCCAATTTTCCCAGCACAATTTATTAAAGAGACTATGTTTACTCCAGTGAAATTCTTGCTTCCATTGTCATAGATTAAATGACTATATATGGATGGGTCTATTCATGGGATCTCTATTCTGTTCCATTGGTCTATGTGTCTGGTTTTATGCCAGTACCATACTGTTTTGATTACTGTAGCCTTGTAGTATATTTTGATGTCAGGTAGCGTGATGCCTCCCACTTTGTTCTTATTTCTTAATATTGCCGTGGCTATTTGGGGTCTTTTGTGGTTCCATATAAATTTTAGGATTTTATGTTCTATTTTGGAGAAAAATGTCCTTGGTAGTTTGATTGGAATTGCATTGAATCTATATATTGCCTTAGGTAGTATTGACATTTTCACTATATTAATTCTTCCTATCCATGAACATGGTATGTGTTTCCATTTATTTGTATCTTCTTTGATTTCCCTCTTCAGTGTCTCATAATTTTCTGAGTACAGGTCTTTTACTTCTTTAGTTAAATTTATTTCTAGATATTTTATTGTGCTTCAAGCAATTGTAAAACGGTTTGATTTCCTGGTTTCTTCTTCTGATAGTTTATTATTGGTGTATACAAATGCAACTGATTTCTGAATATTAATTTTGTATCCTGCTACCTTACCAAATTCGTTTATCAGTTCTAACAATTTTTTGGTGGAGTCTTTGGAATTCTCTCTATATAGTATCATGTCATCTGCATATAGTGACAATTTTACTTGCTCCTTTCCAATTTGGATGCCTTTTATTTCATTTTCTTGTCTGATTGCTGTGGCTAGAACTTCCAGAACTATGTTAAATAGAATTGGTGAAAGTGGGCAGCCTTGTCTTGTTCCTGCTCTTAAGGGGAAAGCTTTCAGCCTTTCCCCATTGAGTACGAATTTTGCTGTGGGCTTATCATATATAACCTTTATTATGTTGAGATATGATCCCACTATTCCCACTTTGCTAAGAGTTTTTATCATAAATGGCTGCTGGATTTTGTCAAATGCTTTTTCTGTATCTGTTGATATGATCATATGATTTTTATTTTTCATTTTGTTGATGTGATGTATTTACATTAATTGATTTGCAGATGTTGAACCAACCTTGCATACCAGGAATGAATCCCACTTGATCGTGGTGTATGATCTTTTTAATGAGATGCTGAATTCGGTTTGCTAGTATTTTCTTGAGGATTTTTGCATCTGTATTCATTATGGATATCGGCCTATAGCTTTCCTTTTTTTGCAATATCTTTGTCTGATTTTGGAATTCGGGTGATAGTGGCTTCATAGAAAGAGTTTGGGAGCCTTCCCTCCTGTATTTTTTAGAACAGTTTGAGGATAGGTATTAATTCTTTTTTGAATGTTTTGTAAAATTCACCTGTGAAGCCGTCTGGTCCAGGAGTTTTGTTTGTTGGAAGCTTGTTGATTACTGATTCAATTTCTTTGGTAGTAATCAGTCAGGTCAGAGATTCTGTTTCTTTCTGGTTCAGACTTGGTAGATTGTATGCCTCTAGAAATTCATCCATTTCTTCCACGTTGTCGAATATGTTGGCATATAGTTGCTTGTAGTATTTTTTAAAATTTCCTGTATTTCTGGGGTATCTGTTGTCACTTCTCCTCTATCATTTCTGATTTTATTAATTTGGGTTCTCTCTCTATTTTTCTTGGTGAGTCTGACAAAGGGTTTGTTGATTTTGTTCATCTTTTCAAAAAACCAACTCTTGGTTTCATTGATTTTTTTTGTATTGGTTTGTTTTTTTGGTGTTTTTTTTTTGTCTCTATTTCATTTATTTCTGCTCTGGTCTTTACTATTTCCTTCCTTGTACTCCTTTTGGGCTTATTTTGCTGTTCTTTTTCCAGTTCCCTTGGATGTAAAGATAGTCTGTTGATTTGAGATTTTTCTTCCTTCTTTAGGTAGGCCTGCACTGCTATGAACTTTCTTCTTAGGACTGCTTTTGCTGCATCCCAGAGATTTTGGGTCGTGGTGTTTTCATTTTCATTTGTCTTGAGGTATCTTTTGATTTCCTCCTTGATCTCATTTTTGACCCACTCACTATTTAGTAGCATGTTATTCAGCCTCCATGTATTTGTGTGATTTCCAGATTTCTTCTTATAATTTATTTCTAGATTCATAGCATTGTGGTCAGAGAAGACACTTGATAGGATTTCAATCTTCTTAAATTTGTTGAGACTTGTTTTGTGGCCTAACATGTGGTCTATCTTGGAAAATGTTCCATGTGCACTTGAGAAGAATGTATATTCTGTATCTTTGGGGTGAAATGCTCTAAAACTATCAATCAAATCCAGCTGGTCTAAAGTGTCACTTAAGGCCACTGTGTCTGTGTTGACTTTCTGTCTGGAGGATATGTCCATTGGTGACAATGGGATGTTGAAGTCCCCTCTACGATAGTGTTACTGTTGATCTTTGTCTTTATGTCTGTCAAAATCTGTTTTATATATTTAGGAGCTCCTATATTGGGTGCATAGATGTTTACTAGGGTTATGTCCTCTTGTTGAATTGATCCCTTTACTATTATGTAGTGCCCTTCTTTGTCTTTTGTTGTAGTCTTCATTTTAAAGTCTATTTTTTCTGAAATAAGTATTGCTACTCCAGCTTTTTCCTCATTTCCATTTCCATGAAATATCCTATTCCATCCCTTTACTTTCAGTCTGTGAGTGTCTTTTGTTCTGAGATGAGTCTCTTGTAGACAGCATATGCATGGGTCCTGTTTTCTTATCCACTCAGCCACTCTGTGTCTTTTGATTGGAGCATTTAGCACATTCACCTTTAAAGTGATTATTGATAGGTGCATATTTATTGCCATTTTGTTATTTGTATTTCTTGTCTTCCTGGGTTAGCTTGTTTACCCCTTTCTTTTGTTTTAAAAAGCCCTTTCAACATTTCTTGCAATGCTGGCTTGGTGATGATGAATTCCTTAGGCTTATTCTTTTCTTGGAAGCTCTTTATCTCTCCTTCAATTTTAAGTGATAGCTATGCTGGGTAGAACAATCTTGGTTGTAGACCTTTATTTTGCATCACTTTGAATATCTCCCACCACTCCTTTCTGGCCTGTACAGTTTCTGTATAAAAGTCAGCTGTTAGTCTAATAGGAGTTCCTTTGTATGTAACCTGCTGTCTTTCTCTTGCTGCTTTTAGGATTCTGTCCTTGTCTTTAACCTTTGCCATTTTAACTATGATGAATCTTGGGTTCACCTTGTTTGGAACTCTCTGCTCTTCCTGGGCTTGTATGTCGATTTCCTTCACCAGGGTAGGGAAGTTTTCAGTCTTTATTTCTTCAAATACATTCTCAATCCCGTGCTTCTTCTCTTCTCCTGGTATTCCTATGATGATATGATGGTTGTGTTTCATGTTGTACCACAGGTCTCTTAAACTATTTTCATACTTTTTTATTCTTTTTTCTTTTTGTTGTTCCAATTGGGTGATTTCTGCTATTTTGCCTTATAATTCACTGCTCCGCTCCTCTGCGTCCTCTAATCTACTGGTGATTCCTTCGAGTGTGTTCTTTCTTTCAGTTATTGTATTATTTAGTTCTAACTGGTTGTTTTTTATGGTTTCCCTATCCCACTTTATGTCCTCGCTAAGTTCTTTAAACATTCTTATCATCAGTGAAACTCTGTCTGAAAGTTTGGATCCCTCTGTTTCATTTAGTTCCATTTCTAGATGTTTCTTCTGATCTTTTACTTGGGTCATGTTTCTTTGTTTCTTCATTCTGGCTGCCATTCTGTGATTGCTTTGATGTATTAGATAGATCACCTAGAAAGAAGAGAAGAAAAAAAAAAAGGAAGAAGAAATAAAGAAAAAACAGAAAAAAAATGGGGGGCTCTCCACCCTCTTTCATCTGCAGACCACTTGCTCAGCAGTAGAGTCTCTGGGTGACTCAGCACAACTGTTGGGGGGAAGGGCTTAACGTGTTATGCACCAGCCTCCCTCTCAGTCTTGCAGTGAGCTTCCCACAATTAGCTGCTGTGTGCTCTGGAACTGTGCTCACTACCAAAAATCTTCACAGATTTTTATGGGTTGTCTGCCACTGCAAAAACACCCTCTGTGGCTTGCGGAGGTGGGGGCCAGGCACCAGGGGCTCAGGGTGCCTCTGGCAACACAGTTCTAGAAGGGTGGGGCAGGCCCCCAAGTCACCACTGGATGCAGTCAGTGGCCCCTACCAAGTCAGAGCAGCATGCACTCTGCACCAGCAACCAGCCCACACAAACTTGCCAGGAAAGCCCTGACCAGATCACACAGGCACACAACTCCCGGCCCAACACTCTCAGGAAAACTCCCAGTCTCAGCCTGTCCCAATCAGCCACTGGCAAATCAGGCTGAGCAGCCCAACAGCCAATCCCCAGCCTGGTAACTGTGCACAAAGAGTGGGGAGCGGGGGGACCCAAAGCGGCTCCCGCACTCCTGCATCTCAGTGAGAAGCCTGTTGGAGCTGGAGTGCACCCCCCTAGCGTTTCCCTTGCATCGCAGCACAAGCAGGGCGGAGGGTGGGAATCAAGGCCGCATGCACCCACACGCACGCACACACACGCACTCCTGTGCCAGTTTCAATGCATCCAGGATCTGTCCCTCTGTGGGAGGACCCAGCCCTGAAAAAATGGCACCCTCCTGTGCACTATTCATGTGCAAGCTCCACACCAGGGGAACAATGGTCCCCAAACCTCCAGCTTCCGCACCAAAGGCGCTCAGTTCAGTCCGTCTTCCCAGGCTCCTGGGCCTGGCTCACACAGCTACTCCCTCCAACAGGAACCGGGTGAGTGTTCACCAGTGAGCGACCTGGTGTGCCAGCCCCACTGGTTCTCCAGTCACCCTCAGTCTCACCAAGCCGAGCAAAGAGAGTCCTCACTAATTTCTACTGCCAGCTATCATAGAACTCCCCCTCCTGGCAAAGCAACTCTGGGATGGTGAGCTCGGTGTGTGGTCGGAGGGTCTCTCCCCCAACCAGTGAAGCCTCCCCACCACTGGGGCGTCCCTCACGGGGCTCGCCCTCTCTCATCTCCGCCCCTCCTACCACACTTGACGTGGCTTCCTCTTTAGGTCCTTTGTTTAGAGGTTCTGTTCATCGAGTGTTCAGGGGACTTCCAAGTTTAGATGTTGTATAAATTATTTGTATTTTTGGTGTGATCCTGGGAGGCAGTTGACACAGCGTCCATCTTGCTCTGCCCATTTTTCAATTGGATTGTTGGGGGGGGGGGGTTTGGTATTGAGTTGCATAAGTTCTTTATAAATTTTGGATGTTAAACCCTTATCAGTGTATCATTGGCCAGTATCTTCTCCCATTCAGTAGGTTATCTTTTCATTTTATTGATGGTTTCCTTTACTGAGCAAAAACTTTCTAGTTTGATGTAGCCCCACTTGTTTATTTTTACTTTTGTTTCCCTTGCCCAAGGAGGTATATCAGAAAAAATATAACAAAGAGCAATGTCAGAGGGTTTATTGTCTGTTTTCTTCTAGGAATTTTATGGTTTTGGATCTTACATTCAAGTCTTTAATCCATTTTGAATTTATTTTTATATGTAGCATAAGAAGATAGCCCACTTTAATTTCTTTGCATGTATCTGTCCAGTTTTCCCAACACCATTTATTGAATATACCGTCTTTATCCCATTGTATATTCTTGTCTCCTTTGTTATAGGTTAAATGACCATTAAGTGGATTTATTTCTGAGCTCTCTATTATTCTGTTCCATTGATCTATGTGTTTGTTTTTATGCCAGTACCACACTGTTTTGATTACTATAGCCTTGTAGTATAGTTTGACACAGGTAGCGTAATACCTCCAATTTTGTTCTTTCTCAAGAATACTGTGGCTATTCAAATTCTTTTGTGGTTTCATATAAATTTTAGGATTATTTGTTCTAGTTCGGTGAAAAATGCCACTGGTATTTTGATAGGGATTGCACTGAATTTATACATTGCTCTGAGCAGTATGTACATTTTAACAATGTTAATTATTTCTATCCATGAGCACAATATATGCTTCCATTTATTTGTATGTTCTTCCGTTTCTTTCTTTAATGTCTTATGATTTTCTCAGTACAGGTCTTTTACCTGCTTGGTCAAATTTATTCCTAGGTTTGGGGGGGTTTTGATGCAATTGTAAATGGGATTTTTTTCTTAATTTCTCTTTCTGGTAGTTCATTATTGGTGTATAAAAATGCAGCCAATTTCTGAATATTAATTTTGTATTCTGCTACTTTACTAAATTTATTTATCAGTTCAAATAGTTTTTTGGTGGAATCTTTTGGGTTCTATATATATAGTACCATGTCATCTGTAAATAATGAGTTTTACTTCTTTTCTAATTTGAATGTCCTTTTTTTTTTTTCTTATGTGATTGCTATGGCTAGGACTTCCTCATGAATAAATATTTATTGACAACATACTGTGTGTCCCACACAGCTAGGCACTGGGCATATAAAAAGTGCTCTGTCCTCATAAACTTGACACACTGAACCATTTGGAGCCCACCTGGCCCAGCCATCCTCACTCCTGTCTTAGCAAGTGGTCATATTCCCCTTATGTTTCTAAAGCATGGTCTCTTTGTCCTCTGGGGACAGGCCATTCTTAGTCATGAGGGTGGCCCATGGTCATCTCTGTGTTTTTCTGATTTCATGCAGCTGAAAGAAAATTTCCAGCCCATAACAGAGTAGTATTTGCACCCATAACCCTCTCCTGGTCTGTCAGATTCTATCCCAAGTATTTATCTCCTTCTTTAAGAAATTCTGTGGAGGGCCGGCCCAGTGGCGTGGCGGTTAAGCGCCGGCTTGCGAAGCCAGCGGCCCCGGTTCAGGTCCCGCTTATGAGGGCCAGGGACACTGTCCTCAAAAAAAAAGAAATTGTGTGGACATGACATAAATTCTGGACAATGAGTGGGGCATGGAGAGAGATGATGGGACTACAGAATATTCCCATGTCAGTAGCTGATATGTATTGCAGTAGAGAGAGCCCAGGCTCCAGAATCATATAGAACTGGGTTTGAATTCAGGTCCAGAATGCCAAGGCTGTGTGGCCTTCAGGAAGTATCTTCATCTCTGCCAGCCTCCATGTCCCTCCTCTGTGACACAGGGACAGTAATTCTCTTGTAGCAGGGTGGCCATGAGAGTCAGAGATCATACAGCAGGTGCTCAAGTTTTGTTTCTGTTCTAGTGACATCAGTGGAGGGTTGCTGAGCACAAATGCAACTGTCATAGCCTGGAGCACTGCACTTATGCCAACGAATGGAAGTGACCAAGCCATTCCTAAATGTGACACGATGACCTTGATCCCAGCCCTTCCGGTCTTCATCATTTCCCTGGTTGGGCTGGCAGGAAACGCGGTTGTGCTGTGGCTCCTGGGCTTCCGCATGCGGAGGAACGCTTTCTCCGTGTACATCCTCAACCTGGCGGGAGCCGACTTCCTCTACCTCTGCTGCCAGATTATACATTCCCTGGAGATACTCATCAAATACTTCCATTCCGTCTCCATTGGCATACCCTGCTTTTTCATTACTGTGTCGATCTTTGCCTACGTCGCAGGCCTGAGCCTTCTCAGCTCCATTAGCACCGAGCGCTGCCTGTCTGTCCTGTGCCCCATCTGGTACCGCTGCCACCGCCCCAGACACATGTCGGCTGTCATGTGTGCCCTGCCCTGGACCCTGTGTCTGCTGCTGAGCATCCTGAATGGAAACTACTGTGGCTTCCTGTTTAGGAATCGTGACAAAGATTGGTGTCAGGCATTTGATTTCATCATTGTTGGATGGCTGATTTTCTTGTTTGTGTTTCTCTCAGGGTCCAGCCTGGCTCTAGTGACCAGACTGCTGTGTGGCTCCAAGCGGGTACAGCTGACCAGGCTGTATGTGACCATCCTGCTCACAGTGCTGGTCTGCCTCCTCTGTGGCCTGCCCTTTGGGTTCAAGTGGTTTCTGTGGTTCTGGATGGAACATCCTTGCAGCATGTTCTCACATTTTCTTAGAAGGACTGGGATTATCCTGTCTAGTCTGAACAGTAGTGCCAACCCCATCATTTACTTTTTCGTCGGCTCCTTTAGGCAACAGTGGAAGATGCAGCAGACCCTGAAGTTCGTCCTCCAAAGGGCTTTGGAGAATGTAACCGAGGAGAAGAAAAATGGAGGAAGCCTTCCTCAGGAAACCATGGAGATTTCGAGAAGCAATTTTATGTAGTGATTCTGTATCAAACAGGGTTCAGTCATAGAAGTAGTACTTATAAAATTTTATTTGTATAATTGTGTAGAGGGATACACACACACACACACGGTTAAAATATCTCTGTAAGACTGTTGTCTGTTTGTCTGATGCTAGAGTTTGAAGTCTGCAGGGCAAGCCAGAACCAGGAGCATGAGCCAAAACTCATGAAAACTGACCAGAACTCATGTCAGTCTTTCTAAGTGCCTGCAATTTTGATGATATGGGAGTTCTGCAGAAGAAGTTGGCTTTCTTCATCATGGAGCTAAACACACACCTGGTCCAGGAGTCAGAGATACTGAAGGAGGGTCCCAGGGAAGGTAGAGCAGCTGCAGGCCCAGCTGCTGCTTCATACCAATTCAACAAGCCGACAGAGAAGCAACACTGTGCATGAGTGCCCTAGTCACCTTGCACTAATCTTCCACACATAACAACAATATGACTGCTGCTTCATTTCCAACCACCAAATCTTGTGCAAAATATCTCTTGATGCCCACCTTAACCGGAAACATACATGGAAGGGAAAGGAATTCTGGGAAACATAATTCAGACTAGTCAAGTTTCAAACCCATCACAGTGGGTTTGGGAACTTGGCACCCATAAATACTCATTAAGCCATAATTAACTCCAAATAAAAATAATCTAACAAAGTCAAGCTTCTCCTTAACATAATATACCTATCTCACATACCAACCTTTTCCCCAAAAGATAATACATCTTTTCATGTGCTATTGACCATTTACATATCTTTGTGAAATGCCTGTTTAAGTCTACTGTCCATTTTTAATGGGTTGTTTGTCTCTTTATATTGATTTGTTGGAGTCCTTTATTAGTCTAAATAAAAATCTTTTGTCAGATTTATAAATTGCAAATATTTGTTCCCCAGTCTGAGACTTGCCTATTCATTTTTCAAGTATCTTTCTATGGGCAGAAATTGTTTTGTTTTGTTTTGTTTTTATGAAATCTAATTTATTAACTTGTTTCTTTTATGGTTAGCACTTTATGCATTCTAAGAAATCTTTGCCTACTCCCAAGGAAACAAAAATATTCTCCAGTGTTTTCTTCTAACAGTATTATAATTTTTGATTTTTACCAAAAAGCAAAATTACATTTAGATGTATGAGAAATTTCAAATTCATTTTTGTACAGAGTTTGAGGTAGGGGTCAAGGTTCATTTTTCCCCCCCATATAGTTATACAGTTGTATGGCACATTTGTTGAAAAGATGCTTTTCCTCCCATTGAATCATTTAGCTCCTGTTTCAAAAACTATCCTTATAACCCTAGGAATATTTCTGGAAATTCTGATATGTTCTATTAGTCTATTCCAGGAGTCACTGACTGTTTTTATAAATAAAGTTTCATTGGAACATAGCCATGCCTGTTTATTTACATATTATTTGTGACAACTTTCATACTACAACAGCAGGGTTGAGTAACTGTGACAGAAACTATATGGCCACGAAGACTTAAAATATTTACTATCTAGCCCTTTACAAAATAAGTTTACTGAACTCTGCTGTATTCTTAAACCAATACCCACTGTTCTGATGATGATAGCTTTGTGGTAAGTCTTTAAATCATGTAGAGTATGTCCTCAAACTTCTTTGTTTTTCTTCTTCTGGATGATTTTAGCTAAGTCTTTTGTATTTGCATATAAATCTTAGAATTAACTTCTCAATTGCTACAAAAATCCTGATGGAATTTTGACTGTGATTCTGTTGAATCTATTAATTAATTTGGGAATAATTGACATCTTAGAATAGAGAGTCTATGAATTCATAAACATGATATAGCTTGCTATTTATTTATCTTTTCCTTAATTTTTCTCAGCAAATTTTTGTAGTTTATACTCTACAAGTCTTGCACACCTTTTACCAAATTAGTATTTTACATTGCCTGATGCTATCTTACCCAATTTTTTTATTCCATTTTCTGATTGTTCATTACTAGAATATAGAAATACAATTGAGAGCAAGATGGCTACATAGGAGGCTCCTGACTTTCCCTCCTCCTACAGAGGATCAATTCTCTCTGAAAGAAATCCAGAAAAAATTGAGTGACTCCTATAATTTAGGCAATTGAAAATTTATTTTAGCTCACGAGAAATAAGGAAAGAAAAAGGAAAGAAAGAGGAAGAGAGGAGCTAGCAAGATGACCAGTGACTGCCTGGTAGGGCAAAGGGCCAGTGAGAAACCTCTAGTGAGGGGAGAGCTGAAAGGATACTTTAGAACAGAAATGTATAATATTTATATGTGGATTATTTGTTTCTGTGATATAATATATGACCTCTTCCTATGACCCTCAAATCGTCAATGAAGCCTACACCACACTTACAAATAATGTAGATAGATATGTGGGGAGCAGGGAGAGTTATGTGTGTGTGTGCATATGTCTGTGGGTGCGTGTAAATCAAGTTACATGAGTTTTCCTCTGAGAAGATACACTAGAGAAAAAAAGAGATCATTTATAAACCAGATCCTGAAGACAGAGGTGATATAAGAATGCAATGACATCTGGGTTATCCATGACAGTATAAATTAAACATGGGGCAAAAATAAAAGAAAGACACTCAGGGCTGGAGAAAAAGTGATGCCAGAATGAGACTCAAATGCAAGTCACACAACCCCCTTAGGGCCCTGAGTTTTCTAGTAGGTAATGTGAAGACCAAGTCTTGTCAGTCACACATTCATGATGTATAAATAGGCCAACTTCCCAAGAGAACAGCAAATGTACTTTGTATCAAGATCAGAGCATACTTTGCCCCAGGACACTCATAATTCAACATTCTCACATAAATCCTGACAGGAGACATAACCGTGAGCCTCTGCAACGACTTCTGACACCAACTAACTGGAGTCAGGCTAAACTTCACAGGTGAAAAACACCAGCTGAAAGTTCAGGGGAACCCTGGCCAACCTCACTTCTGGCCAGCTGGCTATAGATTCAGTGGTGTGCACTATCCCCTCAGGTTCAGTTATTCTCTAGAATGACTCACAAAACTAAGGAACACACTATGTTTATGATTACAGTTTTATTATAGCAAAAGAATACAAATCAGAAATAGGCAAAAGGAAAGTCATGTAGGACAAGGTGTGGACCAGTCCCAAACTTGAGTCTTCCATCATCCTCAGGAATGTGTCACTCTTCTAGGACACCAATATGTAGCAATACGCAGAGTATTGCCAACTAGGGAAGCTCACTTGAGCTTCAGTATACAGAGTTTTCACTGGAGTTACATTGCATAGGCATGATTATTTGACTCATTGCCATGTGATTGAACTCAATCTCCAGATCCCTCCCCTCCCCAGGGCTCCAAATCCCAACCCTGTAATCACATAGTTGGTCTTTCTGGCATGGTCAGCTCCCATCTTGAGTCATCTAGTTAGCATAAATTATTTAGGTCCTGCCAAGACCCACCTCATTACCAGAAACTATCAGGCATGGCCTGAAAGGTTCATCGTGAATAACAAATGCACTCTTATCACTCTGAAAATCCCAATGGTTTAGATGCTACCTACCAGGAACAAGGGACAAAGGCCAGAAAAATTATTTATTAGATATCCTTTCATTGGTTGTTTCTAACAACAGAAGAGAATATATATATATATATATATATATATATATATATATATATATATATATATATATATATATATCCATTAATGTTCAAAGCAGCTTTATTCACAATTTCCAAATATTTGAAACAATCCAAATATTCAACAACAGGTGAGTGGATAAACAAATTTTGGTATATTCACACAAAGGAGTACAACTCAGCAAAAAAAGGATGAAGTATGGATATATGCAACAAAATAACAGGAAACAAAAGATTACATAGTGCAATAGTCCATTTTAGATAAGAAAAAACTACTCTTTAGTGACAGAATACAGATCAGTGGTTGTCTGGGCAATAGGTTGGGTTGGGAGATTGATTGCAAGAACGCATGAGGGAACTTTTGGGGAGTAATAGAAAAGTTCTATATTATAACTGGTGGAGGTAAATTACACAGATGTATATATTTGTCGAAACTCATTTTGACTACACATCATACACATAACATGTGTGCATTTTATAATAATAAATTTTGTAAATTTTAGTTCAATAAAATTGATTAGAAAAATATGAAAAGGGGCAAGGTCAAGATGAGAGAGTAGGTAAGCATTGTGCTTGCCTCCTCTCCCAACCACATCAAAATTACAGCTACACTACTGAACAACCTCCTGAAGCCTAGCAGAACAGAGGTACTATAACTAAGAATATACGGAAGAAGCCATGTAGACTGGTAGGAGGGATGGAGCTGCGGAAAAGGCTGGTCCTAAACCCATGTATGACCATTAAAAATCAAGAGGGATATCTCGACTGCAGAAGTCCCTCCCTGAGGAGAGAGAGGTCCCAACCCCACACCAGGCTCCCCAGCCCAGGATTCCAGGGGATGGGGAGAGGAGTCCCCATAGCTTCTGGCTGTGAAAACCAGCACAGATTGTGGCTGAGTGAGACAGAGAGCATCTGGAGTCCCAGGCATTCCTCTTAAACAGACTGCTTGTGGGTCCGGCCGAGTGGTGCGGTGGTTGAGCGCTGGTTTGAGAGGCCAGCGGCCCCAGTTCAGGTCCCACATGTGAGAGCCAGTGACACTGCCCTCCAAAAAAAAAAAGAGAGAGAGAGACTACTTGTGAACTTACTCATTGATGGACTCGACTCACTCACTAAGAGCTCCAGCACTGGAACTGCAGCTTTAAAAGTGCCAGGGACACATGGGGAGGAACAGAATTGTCTGGATTCAGGGCAAGGGCTGGAAGGGCAGCTTTCTCCCAGACAGAAGTGCTGACAGGTGCCATTCTTTCTTTGTTGAGTCCTCCCCTCACCCAGAGTACAGTCGCCGGTAGCTGCCATATCTAAGACCCCATCAGCCTGGCTAACAGCATTTGCCCTGCCCTGGTTATTCCCTGAGATCCCATCCCACCCAACTTGTAGGCCCACCTAAGATGCTTCCAGTGGCTTTTCCATACAAATGGCCTGTCTTGGCTTATATTGCAAACCTTCCTAAAATCTCTCAAATGTTCACAAACCCCAAACAAGCAGCACCTGGTCTCAGTGTGCCCTGTACCACTTGCTGAGCAGTGTCAAGCCTAACACTAATGACAGCCAGCCTCAGTGCTCATCTTGGCTTTCCCCAGGCACCTCCAAGCCCAGCACAAGTGGCAACCATTTGCAGGTCGCTTTGTAGCTCATACTAGGTGGCCCTGGGCAGGGCATAGGCAGCGGCTGACCTGAGCCTATAACAGAGCCCCTCCTGAGAGGCCCCAGAACCAACACACCTGGTGGTCAGCTTCAAACCACACCAGAGCACCAGTCAACCACCTCAACAAAGACACATCCAAAGGGCAGACTGGGCAGGCACCAGAGCCCTGCTAAGGCAAATCCTCCTTCATAGGGTCAGCCCCTGCACAACAGCTCCTCCACTGTAGTCACAACCAGTCCTCACAATCAGCCTGAGTGTTAGTCCCTCCTATTAATGTGCAAACAGCAACCATGGCTCAACTACCACAGAAGGGTACACACAATATACACAAGGGACATATCTGGAACACCTGGCTCAGGTGACCAGGAAGGCTGCACCACTGGATCCCCTAGGACACCGACTACGTAAGTCCACACTACGAAAACAGGAAGACATAGCTCCACCTAATACATAGAAACAAATACAGGGATGCAGAGATACAAAATACAGGGATGCAAAATAGAGATACAAAAAAAGTGTCTCAAATGAAAGAATAGAACAAAGCTCCGGAAAAAGAACCAAACAAAATGGAGACAAGCTATCTACTAGATGAAGAGTTCAAAACACTGGTTATAAGGATGCTCAGTGATCTCAGGGAAAACTTCAACAAAGAGATAGGAAACATAAAAATTAAGATAGAAAACATAAAAAATAACCAGTCAAAATGAAGAATACAATAACTGAAATAAAGGACATATTAAAGGGAACCAACAGATTAGATGAGCAGAGAATTGAATCAACTATTTGGAAGATAAGGTAGCAGAAAACACCCAGTCAGAACAGCAAAAAGAAAAAAGAATCCAAAAAAAAAAAAATGATGATATTTAAGGTGCTTCTAGGACAACATCAAGCATACCAACATTCTCAACACAGAGGTACCAGAAGGAGAAGACAGAGCAAGGAATTGAAAACCTATTTGAAAAAATGACAGAAAAATTCCCTAACCTGATAAAGGAAATAGACATACAAGCTCAGGCAGCACAGAGAGTCCCAAACAAGATGAACCCAAAGAGTTTCACACCAAGACAAAGCATAATTAAAATGCCAAAGCTTAAAGACAAAGCAAGAATCTTAAAAGCAGCAAGAGAAAAGCAGTTAGTTACCTGCAAGGGAGCTCCCATAAGACTGTCAGCTGATAAAAGAATGAAATTTTGCCATCTGTGACAACATGAATGGATCTAGACAGCACTGTGTTGAGTGGAGTAGGTCAGACAGAGAAAAACAAATGTCGTGTAATTTCACTTATAGGTGGAATCTAACGAACAGGATAAATTAAGAAGCAAAACAGAAACAAGCTCACAGATACGTAGAGCATTTTGATGGTTGTCAGATTGGGTGGGGGCAGAGGTGGGAGAATGGGTGTAGGGGGGAGGGGATTAAGAGGCACAAATTGGTAGTTATAAAATAGTCATGAGGATATAGAGTATAGAATGGGAAATATAGTCAGCATTGTAATAACAATGCATGGTGTCCAGTGGGTACTGGATTTATAAGGATGATCACTTTGTAAGTTATTTAAATGTCTAGTCACTGTGTTGTACACCTGAAACTAATATAATATTGCATGTCAACTGTAATTGAAAAACAAAAAACATTTTAAAAATAAATAAATAAAAATAAGGCTACAAGCAGACCAAAAAAAGAGAAAAAAATGAAAAGGACAATCTGTAAGGATAAAAATTGTCCTTTAAATTGAGTAAATCCAGTTTTGTTGAATAACAGAAGAAAAATGGTAGCACAGCTATGTAACTCATAGGTTTATAATAGTTCAGAAAGTTGCTAGGGAATTAAATGTGTTCATATATAAGATGATAAGAACACAGTAATACATAAGTGTTAGCTGCTATTATTATTATTATTATTATTAATTATTGTCAAATTACACTTTAGATTTTAGATTATAATGATTTTGACACTCATTATAATCTTAGGAGTTGCCTAAGTTTAAGAAAAGAAAATTTTTTACCAGAAGAGATGGCAACAAGAAAAGCAAGCAGTCACAGGGTAATTTTAAGAAAGGCACAAAAATTATTTAGAAAGCATTGAACAATGTGGAGGTTTCCTCTCTCAGGTTAACTCCAATTGATTGGTAAAGTCTGTGGAGTGCTGTCTTCAGAGGAATGCTCCATCTCCAGCCAGACTCAGTGTGACAAGGCTCTGAGATCTATTACCCATGTCTTCCATAGGTGGGGTTTGGGAGGATGATTCCAGAAAATTGGAAACAGCCAGTAGTTAATGAGGATGGAAAGGTAAATAGAAACCTTGATGTTAAATGTCAGGGGGTCCGGAAAATTGATTGAACACTGTTTTCTCTAGCTGCCAGAGGTTTAAAAAAAAAATCTATTAATTTGGGTAATGCCAAGCTGTGGGACTTGTCCACCCAGGTGTGTGAGACCTTGCATCCCTAACAAGTAAAATGAAAAATCAGGACCATTTTCATAACCAAGGTACTCCTCTTGTTTGCCCATAGACTTATTCTCTCAGCTCCCCCTTCTGGAAAATCTGAGGCACAGCATCACAGCAAATGTGTGTGAGGAATGACCATCCTTACTCCACAATCAGATGATGGCTGCAGTCACAGGGGGAGGCTCCTTCTTCTCCCCTGCAGCTCAGTTCCCTGGGGCCTCCATAAGCAGAGGGCAGAACAGCCCAGAATCCCGTCCTCACCATAAATTTTCACCTATACAACCACCACGACATAGATGTGGTCATCTCTTTCAATCATGCTTCCCCAGAAAGACAACTTGAAATTGCCCAAAAGTCACGCCCACAACAGTCCTCACAACAGTACCGATGTGTGCAGATTCACCTCTGGCTAAAGAGTATCTGTCAACAATTAGCAACCAGCACCCAAGGCTCTTCCCCTCTGTGGTCTCCATTCCACCAATCAGGGAATGACATAGTCTCATCATTTTATAAACAGGTATCTACAGTCTTTAGTTGAAACCCTTGAGCCAAATATGATCACACTTGAAAGATGACTTGTGCCTTGATGGCAGCCTTGTAAAACCCCATGCAAAGGACCCAGGTAAGCCATGCCCTAACTCCTGACCCACAGAAACTGTGAGACAATGAATATGTATTGTTTTAAGCGCCTAAATTCATGCTAATTTGTTACGTAGCAATAGATTAACTAGTACAATAGGCAAGTAGATATATGAGTCTGGAATTAAGAGGTTCTTGGGGAGATAAAAATGTGGAAACCATCAGTATAGACCACATTTGTGCTGACTATTGTTTCTTTGCCCCCACTTCAACCAATTCTCCCCTCTTCTCTGACTTTCTTTGTGCCCCAGGAAGCTACCTTCTACTGACTAAACTCATAGGCTTCCTTGGTTCAGCCAATAGGAGCTAACAGCAGGGAATCAGAAAGCAGGAGACAGTGGTCAAGATATTTCTTCCCCTTCTCCCTCCTAGCTCTGGGTTGTACTGCCCTTAGACTTGGATAAGGGTAGCCCTTGTCAGGCCAGCAGTGCCATTGGGATGGGACTTCACCCTCCAACCTTCCACTTTTCTACAACATGGGGTTAGCATTAGTCAGAATAGTTATAGTTCACCTACAAAAACATAAGAGAAGGGATGGTTCACCTACAGTAACAAAAGGGAAGCAAAGATACATAGTTAAAGATGCTGGTAGGTAATAGACGTAGAGTTGGAGCTTTGAGGAATTTCTCTTCTGATTGTTTCTATTGTTTCAGTTAAGGTCATCAGTTGACAGTGAGAATGATGGAGAAGGTGTCAGGTTTAAGGAAACAGGAAGTCACAGAATAGTCATGTAGGAAAACATGAGGTGAATGGACTAGGGAAATGTACCATAGTTGTCTGGCCATATTAAGGATTCACTTGATCCTGCTGGTCATTTTTTTATTTTTATTTTTTTTTTAGCTGAGCCATCCTGCCACCTGTTGGCAGCTCAGCTCAGCTCCAATCAGGAATCAAACCGGCGACCCTGTTGCTCAAAGGTCACACTCTTAGCGAGCTCTTAACCAACTAAGCCACTGGGCTGGCATGCTGGTCAATTTTAAAGAGATACTATTCACTGGATTCCTTCTCCTGCCATGGTCCGTTCTTAGGGTACAGACACAAAATAAGCAGATTCAGCATCAACTAGAATTGAGGCCTATTCAAGTACAGCAAACACTGTTGGTGACCTGTCTAGATCCCCTGAAGCTCAGTTTGTTCTTTTGATTCCATTTGTCCATCCACCAGCTTATGCAGGTGCCACTGATAATGGCTCAAACCTGAAACATTCTACAGAGGCTTGTCTTTGGGTGAATGGAGCCATCTCATCCTGAGATGTGTGCCTGAGGAAGAAATTACCAAAACCCTTCTTTCTTGCCTCGAGATGGGACAGACTCCATGATACAGTTTATACTCAAGATCAAGATGAGACTTTACTTGAAACCATTTCCATGCTCACCTCTGTCCCTTCTCTATGCTGCTTCCCTCACCATTGTACCTGCTGAACTTGCACAGCAATCCCCATTTCAGGCCCTGTTCTTCAGAACACCCCAGAGGTTCCTACCATTCCCAAGGTGAAAAGGAATGAACAATGGGTGAAGGGTCAGCTTGGTTGAGAAGCCCCATGGTGGCTGTCCTCTGCAGACTGGAGCTGACAGTAGGAGATGCTGTTACAGACCTGGGCTCCCTGGTTTCAATCGGGATGATAGGATTTTGGAGGAGTAGAGGCCAGATGGCAGCATTCATCATCAGAGGCAAGATGACCTTAATTACCACAACGGGCAGCATCGTCAGAATAGCAGCCTGGGGTCCTGACCCGGAGGGCTCTATGGAGATAGAAAACAGAGCCGAGTATTCCTCAAGGCAATAAAGATTTACAGGCATCAAATGTATCGCTTAATATGTATAATCAAAAGAAATCAAGAATGAATGAGCAGAAGATTGAGGTCAGCCACCTCAACAGAGTGTCAGGATGCTTTACCCAATTTTCAGACCTGAGCCAGGTCTCAGTCCCAGAACCCATCAACTGAAAGGGAGGCTGACAAGTCCATGTAAGGATATTAGAGCGGAGAGCAGCGGGGAGAGTAATGCAGACCAGCTGGATCAGTACATGCATGAGGAGGGTGACCAAGCAGAGTGCTGGCCTGGTGGGGTCAGGTTATTGGTCGTATTCAGGGAGATTCAGCAAATAAATATATTGAGCATAATGGGAGCCATATTTCTTCCAGTTGGGAAAGGCAAATACAAATAAATACAGGGAAAGCTGTGAACCCTATTGGATTGGTGTTAGACTGGAATTTGAGGTATCAGTATAAGCTAATGATTTTCAGCATATACATATAGATACAGAAATATCCATGTTTATCTGTATGTATATGCAGATGCACAGAGATACATATGCACACACACATATATTATTCTAGCTCTGACAACTTGGGGAAGCAGCTGGAAACAGCAAGATTCCAATAGATCTTAGTTTCTATCTTTATCCCCCATGTAATACTAAATATTAATAGCAAATATCAATATAATCTCAGAATTTTAAAGTGATATTTGTTTTTGATTCACTTATATTTCTAAGGTCTGCTAAAATGGTCTAGAAGCAATGGCATCCCAGCATCAATGAGCATTTCTCTAACCCAGATCTTGGTTTCTAAATGCCACACCCCACCACCAGAAAGAACAATGGTCCCTTACGAAAACCATGGACTACATATCTCAGGCAGGGAAATAGCACCTTGCATCTGAAAGTTAGGAATCTGAAAGACTCCAAGACATACCATCTTCCACTGGCCAAACATGGGGCAACTTAAGCTAAAAAAGAAATCCCCAAAACCTAAAAGAAAAAATCAGCCCCTGAAATGTATTGTAATGCATTAGGTTAAAATCACTTGAGTCCACAATGATAGGTACCCCTACTGGCCACAAAAAATAAATTAGACTTCATTTCCCAGTATAAGCAACTATGACAACTGTTAAGGTAGCTCTCCTCCGAAGATGGGTTCCCTGTGAAAAATGCTTCCAACATTCATGCTCTCTCTGTGTGAGTGGCATCATCAGTCTCCATATCTGAATCAAAGCTTGGGTGGGCTCCACCTGCCTCTGTGAGGATGGTTGACAGTGGCACCATGAGCAGAGCTAGGTGATCTAGATGCTGACCATCCCCAGCCCAAGGTCTGTCTTTCCTCCCCATCACTGACCTACTTCCTGGCTTATGCTTCCACTGTGCTGCTCTGTTGAATCCAGGGGAGACTGTGATGGATTTAGTTGACCTAAGTCGGCAATATCTACAATTAATTGGCATTTAGGGGTAGGATTGTGGGAGTGGCTGGCAGTTGTGTCTCAGCCTGGACCTGTGTGTTCAAAACAAAACTGTGGGTGATGCTAGGCTCACAGGAACGATGCTGGCTGTGTTTCAACTGGCCCCATCTATGGCAGTCCAGGAAATAGATGATGCCCCATGTGAGACTTGGGACCAGAGGATGGCCACTCATGAAAGAGCAGTCTCTAGGGAGGAGAAAACAAGAGCCAAGACCTGGAGCCTCACTTGGGCACTAGTGCACAAGGCACTAGAGTCCCAGGGTGTATCGGAGAATGGACTTTCATCTGCAGGCCACCTGCCCAGTCTCCCTCACCCAGCGCAGCAGCTCTCATCTCTGGCCATCACAGACACGTTTTTGGCTTCTTCCCTAAAGGGAGGTGGGCTGCTGCAACTTCTTCAGTGCCCGCTAGGCCTGCACTGCCCACTCTCTCTCCGCTAGGATTCCATGTTGGGCCAGAGAGGTGGTCGAAAGCTGGGACACATCCCCAGGGCTCAAGAGCATCCCCAGCACCAGCGATTTCTTGCTGGGCTGGCCCTTGCTCACACTTGTCCTCAGCTTGGCGGTCAGGTCAGGGGGCTGCAGGGCAACCTCGCCAAACTTCATCACGTCTCAGAGCAGCTCCTGCTCCAGCCTCTCCACTGCCTTTTCCTCCCTTTTCTGCCAGACTTTATCCAGTAGCAGCTTCTGAATGCTTTCTTCCCCACTCTGACCTCTTGGGAGCTGCCTGCACCTTGTGGGCTGTCAGTCAGCTTGGTTCTTGCTGGGGAACAGCAGGTGCTGGGCCTCCTGCTCCATGTACTGGGTGTAGGCCCTCATCAGACCCCCACTTCTTCTGCTTGAATTTGGGGACAGCCGTGTTCAGATCCACTCCCCATGCTTCCTTCCCCAAAGTCTTTCTGAAAGCCACCTAGGACTTTTTCTTCCTCTCATTGTTACTGTTGGGATTTTTCATCTCCTGGTGGCTCCTCATAATCTATCGGAGCTGGAAAGGGATTTCCTGTTCATCCTGGGTCTTGGGCTTGCAACTCATTTTCTTCTTTCCTTTGCTGTGTGTGGACTGGGCCATGGCCGAGCACTACATCCCCTACAGCTGCTGCCACAGCCCCATGGTAGCCCAAGGCTCCCCAACACCCAGGCCGGGATGGCTCCAGCCCACCGATCTTAGTTTCTAAAAACCATTTTCATTTAGAGAAAGTAAGGCTACTGGAAAAAAAATAATGGCTGATTTTAGGACTGACAGGAAGAGAACAGGTGACCCTGGAAAAGTCTTATTAGTCTAGAAAGTAAAGAAGTGCTCCAAGAATGATGGTGACATGTAAAATACAGAAACCAGCTTAAAGGGACTCTCACTGGAAAAATCTGGGACAATATGAGCATCAAAATAAATAATGAAAGTACCAGATTATAACTCATTGAATAATAGGAATCAGTGAGTCCACAATGACATAAATATATAAATGAAAAAAAAAGGGAGGAGAATAAAAAGTGTTTCTTTATAGTAGAATGTCATCCTAAAATTGATAGAATTAGGAAATCAACATTTGGCAACCATTGGAGTAGTAATTAATTCACGCAAGAAATATCAGTGAATGCTTAAACTAGTGGATTTAAATGGGATGAAGAATGGAATTTAATATAGTCTCAAACTATTTCCCCCACAAAATTCTTACTATTTATAAAGGGGAGAAAAGTAACTACAGTGGAGAAACATGGAACCGTTTTTGATAGGACAAAATCCACATCACGCAGAATTGCAATGAGAAGAACACAGCATTGCTTCTGAGATATCCTGGTCAAACTGTATAACCTAGGTCTACTCATGTGGCAGCACTGAACAAAAGCATGTTGACGGACATTTTACAAACGACTGGCCTGTGATCTTCAAAACAAATGTCAAAGTCATAAAAGCTAAAAAAAGATAGACGAAGGACTGGCTGAGTGGCTCAGTTGGTTAAGAGCTTGCTCAAGAGTGCAAGCTCTGAGCAACAGGGTCACCAGTTCGATTTCCAGCCCAAGCTGAGCTGCCACTGAGCTGCTAACAGGTGGCAGGATGGCTCAGTTAAAAAAAAAAACAAAAGAAGATAGAGGAGCTGTGGCACGGTAAAGGAGACCATGGAGACATGACATGTGAATGAGACATGTGGTCCATGACTAGATCCTTTTGCTCTAAAGGAAATTCTTTTTTTTTTCTTCTTTTTTTCAGTTGTTGTAAAAGGACATTCTTGATGAAACTTGAATAGGGTTTCTGGAAAAAGGTACGTAAGATTTATTTGTACTGTTCTTGCAACTTTTCTGTAAGTTTACAATTGTTTCAAAATAAGAAAACTATATATATATATTTTTTTTTTGAGGGCAGTGTCACTGGCCCTCACATGTGGGACCGAACCAGGGCCGCTGGCTTCCCAAGCCAGCGCTCAACCACTGCGCCACTCGGCTGGCCCTATAATTTTTTTTTTAAAGAAAGAAAGGCTGAGTCCACTTAGGGAAGTACCCTGAAATCCCACAGTAAGTGTGTGCAGTAGTGAATGCTCTAGTTTTTGAGTAACTGTAGTGCCAATATTTGGGTGAAAGGGAATACCTAGACCTTTTGAGGGCTGAGTTTTACGGAGTCTGAGCTGACACAGAGACCCAGGGACCCAAAGCCCATCATTGTCCCTTGTTAGAGGAGTGGCACATGGGAGTCAAGTCATAAATGGAATCCTGGGCCAGGTCCTTCTCACAGTGAACCATCTGAGGAGTCATCTTCCCAGCTCTTAAGTATATAATTGAAAAGGCCTTACCTAGCAGTTAGCAAAAGCCCCATATTGGTTCTTTGACCCATAGAGTAAAGTCCCTGAAACTATACCCTCTTCTAGCCAAAATAATAAATATAAAACAACATTGTGGGGGGAGGAGGTAGTCACTTTATAAGGGGTGAAAAAGATAACTACTGCATAGTTTCGTACATCTGTAACTATTAATAATAATTTTAAAAATTAAAAATAAATTTTAAAAAAACTAAAAAAAAAAATAACAACATTGCATTCCAGGGGCAGATTGGTACTACCCTCAAAAATTTAAGTGATGCAGGGGTGGTTGTCTCAATCATATGTCCATTTAATTCATGAGTTTAACCCTTGTAAAAAGCAGATGAATATGGCAGCTGACAGTGGACTACTGACATCTACCAAACAGTAGTACCAAGTGCAGCTGCTGTGCTAGGTTTGGCATTTTCAATAGAATATAGCAACGTGGCCTCTGCTATATGGTGTTGCTTGTGATCTGGTGCATGCATTATTTTTAATAACCATCAGGAAGGAGACAGAAGAAGTTTGCTTCAGGTGGCATGAGCAAGAGTATGCAACAATTGTACTCTGTCTCAAAATATTCTGAAGAGACATGGTCCATCTGGACATTCCAGAAAATATCATATTGTTCCACTAAATTGATGACATCATATTAGTTTGACTAGATGATCAAGAAGTGGCAAATACTCTGGATATCCAGGAGATAAACATTACAAAACTCCAGGCACCTGCCTACCCCATCTGTGAAGTTTTGGGGGTTCAGTGGTTTTAGGCATGCTGGGACATTCCCTTCAAAGTAAGACCTTACATTTCTTGCCACCAAGAAAGAAGCTCGAGGCTTGGGAAGTTTCTTTGAGTTTTTGAAGCAGAATATTTCACAGGACATTATTTTACAGGACATTTATGCCCATTTCTTTTATCCTACCTTGAGGGTTAAGCAGAGGCAGGATTTAAATTCAATAAGTAGTAGTCATTGAATGTCTGAGCCTTTTGGCAATTTTTACATAAGTCACCAGGGGGCGCACTTGTTGCATCATGACGCATCTTTGCAACGAAAAACAGAAAAAAATACGTCATGCCTTTTCCAACAACTCAATATATTGGACTTAGAGAATAAATAACCAGAGATATTTAGGTCCTATCTCTGGCCCTTTCTACAACAAAGGAACGATGCTAAAAGTAAGATTATCTAGCAAAAAAGTAAGATACCCAGGGCACATCACATCTACTAAGAAGTGTGCATAGACATCTCTCCTTTACCACTGATTAAATAGTTAGAGGAGAATATGAGGGCAGCAAGCCAAAGACCTACAGCAAAATATTATGGCTTCAAGGTGAAGGGCCTCTAGGGCCATGCTGACATGGAAAGGAGAGCCATAGAGACTTTACCTGCTGGTGCTACCTTATTCTCTAAATCTCTGGCAGTCTCCTCCTAAAATATTAGGGGTAGAAGGAAATACATACAAGAGAGTCCAAACATACCCTCTACCCTTCTATTTTACAGATGGGGAAACTGAGGCCCAGAGGAAAAATAAATTACTTGCCCAAGGTCAAATGACTATCTAATGGCAGAGCCAGAATTAAATCCCAGCAGGTCATTTCACTAATAATTTAATAGTTTGGCCAGTGGAGATGATCTTTAGAAATAATCCTTTGGATTCAGGACAACTTAAACTCTACTGGTGATTAAGATTGGTCTTTTAAAATGGATTATTGATTATGATATCTTTGCTCAAAAGAGAAGAGGGGGGAAAGGAGGAAGGAAGGGAGGAAGGAAGACAAGAGTTTTCTGATGGCCTTGTTTCCAGGCAGCCTCTGCCGCTGCTCTCTCTTCTTAGCAGCTGCAGCTATGCTGCATTGTTTGAAGTACTCGTTTTTTTCAAAATCAAAAGATGAAGGACAAACTCACAAAACAAAAGGCATTTTTCTCCCAAGGGCTTAGATAAATCACAATTCAAGGACAAAAGCATCAAGGGTGAGCAATCCCTCAAAACCCATTGGCAAAACAATTAAGCATTGTCAATAGTTCAACTCATTTCTGAAGTGCAGTCTTGGACAGCCTTGGAAGCCGGAACTAGAAAGGCCTTGGAATCACTGTATTCAAATACCTCACTTTACAGACCAGGAGTGTGCAGTTCACAGAGGGGAAAGGATAGGGTCATAACTCAAATGCTTTCAGAGGCCAGGGAAATGAAGCGAGCTAGGTTGGATAAGAGATACTTTAGATACGTCACAGGAACTATGTGGCTTTCTTTCCCCTTTCAGAAAAATGACAGGGGAAGCATCTTAATGAATGGCAAGTAGCAGATGCCCTCAGTAATGGGTTGGGGACTGCGGCAAACTGGACATGCCCTATCTCAAGGGAGGAACTGCTACCCAGCTCCATTGGTCACTATCATGTAGGCATGTGAGCCTGAAGTTGCCAGATCTGTTACTTATTTTAACATGGATTTGTACTTGAAATGTCCTCGTTATTTTTTAATGGTGGCAACTAATTTGATTTGGTTGCAGGCTCAACAGAGCCCTCTGGAGTCCCATTTCCACCATGAGCTCCTGGTGTGCGCCCTCTGGGCTAGGGTATTGTGTGGTGCACTGGGCCTTTTAGGGCATTAGGGCTGACATCATCAGTGCTTCTATAATGCTGCTGCTCCCTAGGATCTCCATGGTTCAAGTCCAGACCTCATCAGCCTCCCCACTTAGAAACATCCCATAGCTTCCAAGCGTGTTAGAAAACAACCAAAACTCCTCCAAGGCCTTCAATGCCCCATGCAGCTTGGCTCCTGCTCTCCTGTCCCATCTCCTCTCACTCTGGCCTTCCTGCTGTGCCTAGAAGAGAAAGTTCTGCCTGGGGAGCTCTCCCCCGACTCTGCATGGCTGGTTCCTTCTAGTAACGTAAGGCCCTGTCCAAATATTATCTCCTCTGAGAGGCCATCTCTGAACGCCCGAACAAGAGTGACCCCTCTCTATCTTCTCTCCCCATCACCCCAATCTCTCTTCTCTTTCTTCATTGCACTTATCACTGTCTGAAATTATCCTTTTATTCATTATTTTAACCTGGTTCACTGGCAGTGTGTTCCCCACTAGAATGTGAGTTCCACGAGAGCAGAGAAGCTGTCTTGTTCTCTAAGCTCCTGGAACAGTGGCTACCACACAGTAGGCCCTTGATAAAATATCTGTTAAATGATTCTGCTTTGCAGGAGCCCAGAGCAGTGACCATGTGCGAGACAAACTTCTGACTCCCAGTGCTCCTGAGACATGCTTTTCTGATGTTTCTTCCTGGAACCAGCAGCCAGGTGCCCTTGGACTTCACCTTGAGCTGACAGGCTGGCGTCTGTGGCCCTTAGAGGCTTGATTGGGTCTGTGGCAAGCTCCCACAGCAAGGTTACACCACACTCCCCACCGCATACAGCCCAGCAATTGGTCTCAGCTCAAGTTCTTGCCTGACAAACCTTGCTGACATCCTTGGCTTTTCACTCTTTAGGCTCACAGCCAGGAAATACAACTCCGGAGATGAGCTCTTAGGAACACAAGGATGTCCTCTCTCTTTAAATCAATTGTTTCACACAAAAGCTCTGCTTTTTATTTTCTCATCTCTGGCCCCATAGCATCTGCTCCAAATCCCAAATCCTAAGGACTGGTACTTGGACACTATTCCTAGACCCCTTATAAGGATGATATTGGCCCGATTTAAGTGTGGGGATGATGTCCAGTTTTCATTGAGAGGTCCCATCAAAATCAGCTTCATGAATCCCATTGATGCATTCGCTGAAACAATGATACTAAGGTCATTGGCCACAGGGACCCTCAGGGTCCACTATCAGAAAACCCTTCTGAAGGCTTGCTCTGAGAGCTAAGAGCTAGAGGCGCCTCCAATTCTTTGTGGAAATGAGAAAATAAAGAAGAAAGGAAAGAGGAGGGAAGGGAAGGGAAACAAAACATGAGCTAGCAAAAAGAAAGCAAACTACTTGGCTACGATAGATAGATAGATAGATAGATAGATAGATAGATAGATAGATAGATATAGTTCTGTGTCTTCCTCTCTAAAACAATCACTCACGTGTTCAACAAACATTTATTGAATATCTATTATATACCATGACTTGGGATATATGCCCATGTGGGCCTTGTATTCTAATGGAAGAAGACAGACAATTACACAGTGAACACATTAAGTAGATAAATTAATTTGTAATGTATAAATAATTTTATTAATATAGAATGCATTATAGAATACCTTATATAAAATATGTAATATATACAGAGGATGCCAAAAAAATGTATACACATTTTAAGAAAGGAAAAAACTATATTAAAATTGTTAATAATATGTACCGATAACAAAAGATGAATACAAGTCATGTGTATGCATTTTGGGGGCACCCCTGGTATATTATATAGTTTAGAAACTATCCAGTGTTAGAAGGTAAAATGTGCTACCTTAGTAGAAAAGATAATGGAGATTGGGACTACTGAAGGGAGCAGAAAGACACAGACTCCAGTATTAATTAAGGAGCAAGGTCAGGGTAAGCCTCTTGAAAAAGTGACATTTGAGCAAAGATGTGGAGGAGGGGTGGGCATTAGTTCTATGTAACTGACTGTTTCTGTTTCTTTTTGGCATCCAAGATCAGAACCAAATTTGAGGCTCAGTCCTCTAGAGGGCCCTGTGGTCTGCAAATTTGTGGTCTTTTGTCCATCAGCTAGGCAGGACAGGACAGTGGTGAAGGACATGAGTTCCAATATCAAACTGGATTCAAATACTGGCTATACCACTTACTACCTACAGGACTTTCAGCATCATATTTAATTTCGCTAAGCCTCAGTTCCCTATACCTCAAAACGGAGATAATAATAACACCTACCTTACAGGGCTCTTTTAAGGATTAAATGAAATAATGTACATAAATTCCTTTGCATACAAAACGAACTCAGTAAAAATCAGCTGTAATTATTAAGCCTGGTCTTGTCTCTCAAAGTTTATTTTCATTTTCCTCTGTCCTTATTGATACTTCAACATTGTTTTATGGCTTCTGCTCTTGTGGTAAGCTACCTCAAATCCTTTGTGAATTGGGGTGGGTTATAAATAAGTAAATAAATAAAAAACCTGGATAGGGGAACGTTTTTGCTCAAGCAAAACATTTTATTACTAAGAGTGAACTGCAAGTGAGGCCAAAAATAAAAGATATTGACTCTAATCTCTAACCGTCCATCAAAAAACACCAGAGAGTGTCTTTCCCAAACACCTCTTCCTCCCTCCATCAACAGCAGGTAAAAGAGTCACACAAAATGACCCAATAGCCTAAATCCTCCCAACCTCACAACTACTTCATTGTCATGGATTTCTGAGAACTTGCCTTCTTCCCCATCAGAGAAGAGAAAAGAGCTTGATGGGGTTGTTTTCCATGATAATGGGGTAGAGAAAAGGGGTTCGGGCTCAATGCAAAGTCAGATGTCAGTTAGAATCTCATTACTGCCAATACCTAGTGAGGGCTGTGGCCACAGGAAAGTCCCTGTACCTCTCTGGGCCCCAGTTTCCTTCTTGGTGATAACAATAGCTCTCTCCTAAGGTGCCTGTGCAGATGAAAGGAGAGAATGAAGGGAAGCAACATGGATAGCTATTGGTAAAGCTCTCAATAAAGGTGAGATTTTCTTCCTTACCTGCACCCCAGGGCAACACTCAATGGATTATGGGAATCGGAAACTATTCTAAGAGCGTGTACAGGGCAGACATGGGGTGAGAACACTCGTTTAGGAACATCCCTATATGATAGAAACTCCCTGCAAGAAGTAAGGGGGAAAGATCATTTTTGAGTCCCTCTTATTTTCTAGGTATGTCATCACACCTCTTCCTCGCATAATCCTTTGAGATAAGTGTTGTTATCCACATCTGACAACCGGGGCTGGGCTTGAATCCAGAGCACACAGTTAGGAATGTCTGAGCGGCAGCTCTGGTCTTCTGAAATTGACGTGATGAAGGGCAAGGACCAGCTTCCACCACAGGCCATCATAGGCACCACTGACCAAAACCTACGAGTTCCAGGCCCTTCTGGATTGCCTTGTCTCTGTGGCTCCCTAGCTGAGTTCAGCAAGGACCTGGGCCAGGCTGACCTTGCTGAGGCTCCCCAAGCCCCTCCCCTCTCCTCCATCAGCCCCCAGGGCCTTCCCTGTTAAGGTGTCCCTGCTCTAGAAAAGCTTTGGAATCAGCTAGATCTGAATTTGAAACATACACCCCTCACCTATCAACTGGAAGACCTTAAGTAAGTCCCTTATTCTTTCTGGTTCGGCTCCTAAAAAAAACAAAACACGGAGATATCAATGGCTGCCCAGTGGCTCAGTTGGTTAAGAGTTGGCTTCGGAGCGAGAGCGCTGAGCAGCAGGGACACTGGTTCGGTTCCCACATGGGGCAGTGACGCTGCACCCTCTACAGCTAAGATGGTGAACAACAGCTCGACCTGCAGCTGAGCTGCAGTGGGGCTGCCGTGGGCTGCCGTGAGCTACTGTGAGTGGCTGGCAGCCAGCGTGAGTGGCCAACAGCTGGCATGAGCTGCCATGAGCGGCCATGAGCCGCTGTCCAATGGCTGGTGACTGACTACCTCAGCCAGGAAGAGCACAACGATCATAATACCAACATGGACCAGTGAAGCAACGTCCTCCACAACTAGACTGAAGAACCAAAAGACAGCAACTTGTCTGTTCCCCTACCCCAATTCCCCAATAAAATATTTTTTTAAACAAAAAAACGGGGATACCAAAATGCCTACCACCCAAAGTTGCCATGCAGATTAAACAGAGCAGTGCATTGAAAACACACAAAACTGTACCCGGCACATAGTATTCATTCATTTATAGTAGCCACTGTTGTTACAATGACACCATCTGGGTAAAATCAGCTTTATGCCCAACCACAGAGATGATGTTCTCAAGGAGAGGCAGCATGTCCTTGAGCACCAGCTGACATTTCTACCCACATTTCCACACAGGCCAAGCATCATGACCTGGTGATCTGACATTTATTTCACCCTTCCCCTCACCCCACAGGAAACTAGTTGGGGGTAACAAGAAGTCTTAGCAGGGCTCTGTGCCCCTTCTAGAGGCTAATCAAGGCTCAGGCAAGGGCCTCCCATTCAGTGCCCTTGATTCACAAACATGTACTGCTGGTACCTTGTGTTCTGTGAACTGGGGAGAGAGAAGAGACCCAAACCTATTCCAGGAATTCATAGTGCACTTGGGGGAAAAGACAAGGAACTGTTATTACAACAAAATAATAGAGGGGCCGAGTGTCCCTGGGAAAATGAGGGAAGGCTCCATGGAGGAGGTGTTTGAACCGGACCTTAAAAATTAGGTAAGACACGAGGGGTGGCATCCCACACTGAATGTACAGCATAAACAAAAGCAAGAAATGGGGAAATATGTTTTTTGGGGTTTTGTTTTTTTATAGAACAGAGTAGTCTGGTGAGACTGGATGAATTGGATACCAGAGGACTGAGGTGAACGCTACCAGTGAAGAACCAGTGAGTCTCAGGGGCAGAAAACGCAAAATAAAGATCATGACTACCATGGAGAAAATGGGGGAAGCAGCCTGCAATTTAAAATAGGGTGGTCACAGAAGGCCTCTTTGAAGTTACACATTTAAGAGGTTAAGGAGCAAGCCCTGTGACTATCTGGGGGAAGTTTTCAGGCCGAGGAAGTAGCAGGGCAAAGGTCCTCAGGCCACAGAGTGGTTGGCGTTTTGGTGATGCATTAAAAAGGGCCAATGTGCCTGGAGTGGTAAGAAGTGAGGTTAGAAAGTTAAAAGGGAGCCAGCTCATGAGATGCCCTGATAGAGGCTTGAGCTTTCACTTGCATGAAATGGAGAGCGATTGTAGGATTTCTAGTAAAGGAGCAACGTGATCTGACTTACTTTTTAAAAGGATCGCTCTGACTGCTGTGTGGAGAATCGATTGCAAGGGACCAAGGGAGGAAGTAGGGAGGCAGGAAAGGAGGCTATTGCCGAAAACCAGGCGAAAGAGGATGGTGGCTGGAGCCACGGTCTGGTGGTAGCTGTGTGGCGGTGCTCCTCGGTTTCATGTAAAAATGGAGCTTAGGATCCTCGCCCTACGTACAGCCCAACGCTTAGAAGAAAAATAAAAACACCATTGGGATGGAATGTCAGGAATCTCTGGCCAACGGAGTGCCAGCCTGGGAAATGTGGGATTATGGGCGTCCTTGCGCGTCCGGGCCCCTGGTGCCCACGAAAAAGGCACGACAGGTGCGCGCCCCGCGAAGCGTCTGGGGGGCAAGACCTGGCAGACGAATGTCTTGCTCCTGCTCCCCAGAGACTGAAAGGGAAGGGGAGGAAGGAGGTTGCCTATTGCCAGCCCTAGAGCTGGGTGCTGGGCACCCGGCACTGTGTGAACCCCGGTATGCAACCGCTCCGCGTCTGCAGGTGTGGGCATCGTGCGAGCATCATGAGGGTAATGCCACAGCACCCCTTCCATGCGACACACACCCCCCCTAGCTCTGACCTCTTTGTCTCACTTTCCCCTACCCTAATCTGTCTGCCTGTCTGTCCCACACCGGGTTCGGCGCGCAAGGTCCCGCGGGGATCCCTCTGACGGTCGCCGTACCGGCGCAGCCCGGGCCCGGGGCTCCCAGAAGGAGAAAATCATGAATGAAATGGATGCGGTTCTCCAGTTACCCCGCCCTCCCATTCCAGGCCACCTCGGCGCGGGGGCGGCGCTTGCGGGGACTCGGAGCCGAGTCGGGGGAAGGGGCGCCCGAGATCTAGGTCAGAATTAAGGGTCTGCGACCCAGCCCCACTCGAGCCCTGGGCGCTGCCGGAGCTCCCCGCCCCCCACCCGCCAGCCCCGCGGGCCCTGCGCAATTCCCGGGGAGCAGCCCAAGCCCGCCCGGAGGCGGGGCGGAGCCGGGGCTGGGGGGTGCCAAACCCACCCGGCAGCTGCGCCCGCGACTCCGCAGCTGAGGCGCATTTGGTGGGGCGGTCCCGCGAAGGAGCGCGCACGGAACGCGGGACAGATCGCGGGGCGGACAGACCCACGGACGGACGCCCCCGCACACGCAGACGCAGAGCTTAGCGAGGCCCCGAGACACACACTCGGTCAGACACTCACGGGGACACACGCAGGCACACGCACACTCTCGCTTGCACAGCCTCCCGCCCGCTCGCCGACGCCCGGAGCCCGCTCTGCCCGGTAAGTGTGGCGTCACCGTGGGCGCCTTTGTGTGGGGAGCTGCCAGGCGGAGGGCGCCGAGTCTCTCCCGGGGCGGCCTTGCAACTGAGACCTCCTCCAGCCCCCAGGGCCGCGAGGCCGGCGCCCGCCCCCACCACGCCCCCACGGGGCTCACGGGGCCCCTGGACTGGGGGAGGGGTCCCCCCACAGGGGAAGGGGCCAGGCTCTGGGGGAGCCGGGAAGGAGTAGCAGCCACTCCCCACAGAGCTCGGAAGCTATTCTAGGGAGGGATCAAGGTAGTGGCCCCGGGTCCGACCCTCTGCGACCAGGGCTCGTGCGCGCGCCGCTCTTGGCAGCGTCGCCCCTCCAGGGTCTGAAGCTTCGGCTGGAGGTTGGAGATCGCCGCTAGCCTGTTGGCTTGTGAACTGCGGCTCCCAGCCTTCGGTTAGCTGCGCCTCCCCCGGACCGTGTAGCTTAAATCTCTCGCTTTCCACCTACCTCCAAAATAAAAGCCCAGCGCATTCCCCTCCCCCCAGGATGCCCCTTTTTTCTAGATGAGGCCCATATTCCTGCAAAACTTGGAAATTGCCTGGGTCAGAACCCTGAGGGGCTCCCCTTACTAAGGATCAAGTGGCTTAGAGGGTCAGGACAATATGAACCTCTGGAACTCATTTAACCCCCGCATTTTACAGATGGGGAAATTGAGGCCCAGTGAGGTGGTTTGACCAAGGTCACGGGAAATTTAGTAGCAAAGCGTGCATTAGAATCTAGGGTCCCCGGCTTTCAGATTCATGCCACCCCCCTACATATTTCTATCCTATTCCAATTGAAGTCTCAGAATCCCAAAATTCATCTGAGTGTACCTGGAAAGTCTTTGTAATTCCAGCCCCGCCCCCACTTGGAGCAGCAGGTGCCATTCATTTACTACCATCCTTACTGTAAAAAATAGGGTTAGCCTTTCGTTTGCCTCTTTCGGCCTCAGAAGAGAGTTGTCTTATGCAAGCACTCCAGGTCTGGGATTTAGTTTGGGAGAATGAATCAGTCCTGGACAGATCCAATTCCAAGGTGTACATCCTGGTTCTCCCAGGAGTCATTGGGCCTGTGTCCTCAATTGGACCAGGTGATATGGCATTCAAGGAGTCATGTCCTTCTCACACTTGGACCGGCCTGACTGAATGCTTTCCCAGTCACTCTTTCCTCCTCTGTCAAGGCCTAGGTCTTCTAATCCAACCAGTCTCCTTTCATCATCCCTTTGTGGAATTCCCCAAGTTCTTCATGTTGGGTTACCTCTTCCTCCTTGATGTTTGTTGAGTGTGGTTGTTGCTGTTGCTGACAAAGCTTCTGGGGAAGCTTGAATTACAACTTTATCAGGCTCGGGTGACAGCTCAGGGGAAGGCTCCCTCAAGGGCACAGAGAGGGTGCCCCGAGAGGTATGTTGAAGGAGTACAAGCAGGATGGTGTATGGACAAAGCCAGTTATCTTTGCGGAGACTCCATTGGATGGGATAGTTGGCAAGGAAGGTGATGTTCGGTCTCTAGGGGCCTGTGTCTCTTCGCCCCAGGAGCTTCCTATTTGGGTGGGATGCACAGCCTGGCACGGAGCAGAGCCAAGGTGACCAGCTGACTAACTCCAAGAGCCACCATTCATATTGTCATCCACCTAAATGGCACTGTGCCCCAGAAGCACCATTTGCATAGATTTCATAATGAGTAGTGGCCCCTGGGTTTCTGCAATGCAGTGGCTCCCACCCTGAAAGTGAAGAGACCTTGGTTCCAGGGCAGCTTCCTCACTGGCTGGACCATTTGATTAAATGCTCATAACCTTTTGGATCTCAATTTCTCCATCCAAAAAAAAAAGATCATAATTTTGAAGAGTTTCAGGATATCTTGCAGATCTGAATTGTTGGGGGTGAGAAGGGGAGCATTTATTTCTATAACTGCTGTGGGCCTGGTTTTCTTCTATTACTCTGTGAAGGAATGAGATGAGATAATTCATGTAGGGTACTTAGCACAGTGCCTGGGGCATAGAAAAAGCTCAGGAATCAGTAGCTATGATACCATTGGGGATCCAGCTTTATGGCTATACCCTCCACTTCTTCCCTTTTTCAAATTGCCCAAGGACATGGGATTTTAGGGCCTCAAAAGCCCTTTCCCTCAAAATCCCTCCGCCACTGACCTGTTTCTGGATTTGAGGCTCAACCAGCATAAGACATCCATACAAACTCCCTGGGAGAAGTCGCACTTTTGTTTATCCGTTATCACACCTAAGTGTGATTGAATTTATTAATTTGTATTGTGCCAAAGCATTTCTTACACTCAGTCACTTATACTTAATCCTCATAACACACCCATGATATCAGTAGTGCTATTGTTGCCAACGTTAAGCTTCAGAGTTTAACTTATCTATGGGGGTGTACTGTAAAATTCTCAGAGCCAGAGAGCTGTACCTCCAGTTCACGTCATCTGACTCTAGATTTTGAACTCTTTGTTCCACATCACAGTGTCTCTCCTTTCCTAAGACCAGCCCTCAAAGAGAGGTGGGTAATCCCTTGGAAAGAGTGGAGAAGAAAGAGGGTTTGATTCTTCTAGAAGATCAGGAATGGTTCCTTGAAGAAGCTAGGTAGCATTTGAGCTGGGACTAAATGATTTGTACAATAGAATAAAAGAGGGGAAATACTGCAAGTAGTGGAAACAACGTTAGCACTTCCAGGGCATGTGTAGAAACAAGGAAATAGTTCGTTTCAACTGGTGCAACAAGGATGAAAGAGGAGCAGTGAGAAGGAAAGCTGAGTAGAAGGGTAGGAGCAGTTGCTGGGGGCATTGAGTGCCGAGCTAAGGGATTGTTCTTTAGTGTTTGAGTAAGGGAGAGACATGATCAAACCTGGCCATTAGGAAACTTACTCTGGCCGCTCAGTGGAGAACAGTTTGGAGGTAGAGAGCCTGCTGGCAAGGAACCCAGGTAGGAAACAATGACAGTAGTCTAGGTGAGAGAGAATGATGGTCTGGACTGGGAGTGTTTGTAAGAATGGAGAGAAAAAGGAGTTGATGCAGGAGGCTACAGTGTCACCAAAATTGGCAGCTCATTGGATGGGAGTGCTAGAGGGAGGGAAGAATGAGAAGTGATGGCAAGGTTTTGAGCCTCAGTAGCTAAGGATGCCATTCACAGAAAGAGCCCAATAGGGGAGTAGTGGGGGCCATGGACCTGACAGGGAACCATACACGCTCCTCCTGCAAAGCTGGCTCACTGAGCTTCCCAAACTGTCAAGAGCTGGTTCCTTCTTTCATTCATTCTTTCTCCAAATACATCTAAACATCTGTTGCATGACAGGTTGTCCTAGGCTTTAAGGATACATCACTGGAAAAAAAAAAAAAATGAACTTCCTGCCCAAGCTTGACCAAAGTAGACAGAAAATAAAACATAAAACATAAGCAAAGATGCAAAGATACAACATTTTAAGGGAAAAGCGATGCTCTAAAGAAAACTTAAGCAGGGGGAGGAGGGACTGTGGGCAAGAATGGAGGAAGAAATTTGCCTTAAAATAGAATTGTCTTTAAGGAGGTGATATTTGAACAAATACCTGAATCAGGTGAGGAGGAGACTTTCGGGAATAAAAAAGCATTCTAGAAAGAGGAGACCACAAGTGCAAACGCACTGGGGTTGATATAGCTTGGTGCTTCCAGGGAACAGCAAGTGTGGCTGTAAGAGATAGGCAAAAAGGAAGGGTGGTAAGGAGAAAGGTAGGAGAGAGTATCAGGGCCAGGTCAGGTAGGTGCCTGAGGAATAATAAATCACAGTGTTAATGAGTCCGAGAGAATCTGAGAGTCCTATCCTTGTATCCTTTGTGCCTTGTAAACCAAGCCTAACACTCTGCAGTGGCTCAATAAATAGTTGCTGAATTAATGAATATTGGAAATGAGCATTTATGTGTACGGGATTTCATATCTTGGACTTATATGAACCACTAAATAAAGATATTATGGCATAGTAAGGGCATAATAAGGTATAGTATGATCAAAATGAAGCTCAGATGATTTGAATATCTGTTGTCATTTAAATATGAACATTTGAATCAAATCTGTATATTTTATTCACTATGTCTTGACATTATAAACACTGCTGTTGATTAAGACTAAATAATAAAACATACTTGAAATGACTGTAAAACAATTAAGATGGTAACATTTTTGGTCTTCCCCCATCCCCCTTCCAGTGCAAATACACAACCTCTAGCCTCATTTCAAATTTTCCCCTGTGCAACTCTTGTGCTCTTGGCCATTTCCCTTATAGAGATTTTAAAGAAACTCATCTGCAGCACAAAGGCCTATATTTGCAGAACAAAAAATTAGCATCTTCTCCAAGAAATTGACATTCCCAAAAAGGCAGAGAGGAGAGTAGGGAGACAGAAATTATTTATAGAAGTATAAATTCTAAAGGCACCTAATTAATTGTTTAAATGGATCTATAAGTGGGAATGGAAAAACTCCAGAAGATGGCTAATCATTTAAAGCTTTTGTCTCCATGAAGTTGAACACAGGGGGAGATGCGAACATTTCAAAATAGATGGCACCAAAAATTTAACCAACTCATCATGAAATATGTATGAACCAGTGTTCTTACTGGTGTGGGTCAACACAACTGTCTGTGTATAAGCATTCGTGTTCAGCCCTAAGCTTGCTCATGATTAAGTGACCTGGGTAAGGTCCTTCCCCTCTTCCAAATTCAGTTTCCCCATCACTGGGGGATAGGGCTTGGGTTTCTGGGTCTGTGATGCGCTAAGCTCTGTGACCTGTTTTATCTGTAGCCCCACATTATTGTCTTTCTGCCAGACAGTGACCACTGTCACACAGTGGGGGTATGGCTCCCTGTGAATCTCAGATGATTTTGTGGATCGGACGCTCCCATCAGCAGACAGAGCCAGCTATTAGGCTGGACCTTGTGAGACCATGAGCTGACATGTGGTCTAAGTCTTCTTAGAATTATAGACTCTCTAGGTACTGTGGTCCAAATTCTATCTGATTCTGCCTGTCTTGTTGCCTCTAAAAAATGCAAACTCGGGTCAGCCCCCCAGAAAGAAAATTTTAGTTTTTAAATAGTGCCATCACTAAAAATCTCTTCCTTATTTTAAACCATGGTTTTATGGTAAATAAGCTTTTCCCCGTTTCTTCAACCTTGTCTTTTTCTTCTCTGCATCTGTGAGATATAGGACAAGCACTTGGCCACCAATGTCTAGCAAAGCTCTGAAATTCCCAGACTCAGACTAAAGAAAGCTTTTCTCACTGCACTGAACTGTGGCACATGGAGCAAAAGCCACCCTCCTTCCTGCAGGAGTTGGCCAGAGACAAGGTCTAGGAGAGACAGTGGAGGTCACATGTCTACCCTCTGCGTCACTTCACTGCCCCGAGATGCCTGAACCTTGTGAGCTCCCATCACTGCCATGGCTCTGTCTTCCCAAAACCTAGATGTAGCCAATTCTTTTTGTTCTTTAAACCCCTGTGGCTCCTGCGGCCTGCACACTTTCTCTCAATAGGGATCCTGTTGGCCTTCGGGTAGGAGAGTTCATTGTCAAAGCATCCCTGGCCCCATCCCCTAAATATTTGCCAGTAACCCCCTTCAGTCATTGTGACAACCAAAAACATGTTCACACACATTTTAAAGATATACCGGAGGTACCAAAAAAATGTATACACATGATTTGCATTCATCTTTTGTTATCAGTATATATTGAGTATTACAGTTTTAATACAGTTTTTTCCTTTCTTAAAATGTGTATACAGGGCCGGCCGAGTGGCGAGGTGGTTAAGCGCTGGCTTGGGAAGCCAGCGGCCCCGGTTCGGGTCCCACATATGAGGGCCAGTGACACTGCCCTCAAAAAAAAAAAAAAAAATGTGTATACATTTTGTTTTTTGGCACCCTCAGTATTTTAGGAATGCGGAAATGTACAGACCTTAAGTGTTTTGTTAAGCTTTGACAGTTGTTATATGAACTCGTATAACCACCATCCAGTTTGAGATGTGGAGCGTTTCCATGGCCCCTGGAAGTTCTCTTTCCCCTTTCCAGTCAGTACCCACCCTCCGTTCCTGTGGTAACCGTTCCTGTTTCTGTCACTGTAGGTGAGTTTTGTCTGTTCTTGATCTTCATATACATAGAATCATATAGTATGTGGTCTTTTGTGTCATACAGTAGTTTTTGAGATCCATCCATGTTGTTGTACCCCCACATCCCCTGACACACTCAGACTTCCAATTGCCAAATATAATAGAATGGTGATAGCTGCTGTACTCCCACTGAAAAAACCATGGGCTTTGAGTTAAAGTCAGTGTGTCATAGCCTGATGTACAAAACCCTCTGCCATGTGATGCGAATCTTGCCCATTCTCCAGATGCACTGAGCTGCCCTCCTCTTCCCAGCACACCTGGCCCTTCCACCTCTCCAGGCCTTTGCCCCAGTAGAGTTCTCTGCCAGAAATGCCCTCGGCACTGACTGGTGAACTCCTGCTTGTTCTTGAAATGCTCAGATATCACCTCTCTGTGCGGTTTGGCAGACTCTCCCATTGTGCCCTCCTAGGCACTCCCATAAGACAGCCTCGGTTGACCCTTAGCTCATTCCTGACTTCACTTACTGGACCGGAAGCTGGTTGAGAGAGACAGGGATTGGGTCTTAGTCATCTGTGTATCCGCACCAGCCCAGCTCAGAGCCGTACAGTAAAGAAATGGATGTAAGATTATAATAGGTCATATCTCAAGATTATCTTAGAGACAAGCTGGCTTTACAATAACTGTGCGTAATATGTCTAAAACCACCCTCTAAAGCTGATAAAAGAAAGGTGGTCAAAAAAAGACAGTGTAATCTCTGACTACAAATGATAGATGGAGCATGAAACTCATTGCCAGTGAGGCAGAGACCTCCAGCCCTTCCCCAGAGGACCTGTCGACATGGGAAATGGCATGAGTGAATGCCAAGTAGTGAAGTGCAGGGAGCCAGGGGGATGGCAAGGAGGTCAGAGGCAATCAGAGAGGGCTGCCTGGAGGAGGTGAGTTCCAGGAGTTTTAAAGAGGAGTCTGTTGCGCAAGGGAGGTACATAGTTGGGGTAATCCGTAAGGAGCCTTAAAGCATATGATCCAGGGCAACCTGTTCATGGTCTTGATCTGTCCTCTTGTGACGCTGGTCCTGAGTCCCACGCAGCTGCCTTCCCTCCTCTTTCACTCCTTTTTCACTCATTTCTTCGTTCCTTCTTTCTCTCCTACTTGGTCACACCTTCCCATCTTCCTTCAAAATCTGAGTGTTCACAAAAAAACTGGATGTGCATTGCCCTGCCCACCATCCCTCCTTCTCTACACTGGGCTCCCTGTTGTGGTGGATGATATAGAAGGAGGCCTGTCCCTTGCCCCTTCTCATCCAGCGAAGCTCACAGAATCCAAGGCCATAGACAGGAGAGCCAGGGAACAGCCCAGGGTGGGGTAAGGTCCATTGCTAGATTCTGAATCACAAATCAAATGCTGGGGTAGGGGAGGGAATTCCACCAGAAGAAAGGTCGGCATGAATGTGCTAGACTCCCTGGGGAGGCTTCCTGGAGGATGCATGAGCTGAAAAGCAGGCCTTGGAAGGGCAGGTGGCCAGAGCTCAGAGGGGAGGAGCAGGGAGGCCAATTCAGGGAGAAGGAACAGAAGACAAAGGCTAAGAAGCAAGAGTGAGTGTGGCTGGGAGGAGGGACATTGTCATGATGGAGGAGCATTTGGGGAATCCTACTAAGTTGGGCTTCTGGCTCTTTGACCTTCCCTTCCCAAGGGCTCTGGGTCTGACCTGGGGGACCTGGAAACAGTCCGGGGCTCTCCACAGGGGAGAGGAGGCCCCGCTCATCCTCAAGCTACTGTTTCCTGCATTGTTCTCATTAGCTCCAGAAACACCCAACAGAGCCTGAAGAAATAGGCACCAAACCTTTGTACTGATGGCACTGCCAGCTACAAAGAGCAGGAGCGAGTCCCGTGCTCGGTTGACTCAAAGGGACCCTGGAAGTGAGGTGTCGAGCCAGGTCAGCAGTAATAGCGAGGAGGCTGTCTGACTCAGGATGCCTCGTACTGTATCTCAGTCACTCCCGTGGTCTTTACCACAACCTGCAGCAGGCCACTCTGTTGCTCCCAAGTCCCAGAGGAAGAAACTGAGACTCAGAGAGGTTCAGACACTGGCCCTGTGGAGGAGAAGGTGGCAAAGCACAGCCTTTCAATCAGCTCCCACTGTCTCTGAATCCATCCTTTTTCCAGAGGACCATGGTTGCCCTGATGTGTGCGACCTCAGAATGGTCAGCCTATTGTGTTTTGAAGAATTCTACCCTTGACTGAGGATCTCTGTTGACAGCCCGCCCTAGGCCCCAGGTTTCCAGCTGTCCGCTGGCACGAGGCTGTGAGAGAATCAACTACCGTTGGCCCAGGACCAGGCTTGGTCCTGTCTTCTCCATCAGGCACCTGAGCAGGATCAGAGGGACCATTTCCCTGCCCTCATGCCCGTCTATAGCCCCTCTGAATGCCCATTAGCTTCTGTACAAAGTGGAGTAATGATGTCTTCTTCACAGAGTTGTCACAAAGGTCTAATACAATAAGGGACTGGCAAGCATGTGGCACATAATAGGTATACAGGTGAGATTTATTCAATCTCAATTTAGGAAGTCAGACCCTTTTCAACCTTGATTCCAAGTCCTGTCTGGCTTTTTTTTTTTTTTCATTTTCCCATTCTATTTGACTTCCTAGCTCACATTCTGTTCTCTCTCCTGGCAAAAGAGCCACAGACCTAGCTAATGCTTTCAGACGCAGCCTCTGCCAGACCCTACTTCTGAATCAGTTTACCTGACTCCACTACCAAACCCTAAAGTGCCAGGATCTTCCCCGCCTGTGCTGCCACAGCTTAGCTGGGCCTGAGCACAGAAGGGTTAAATCAGAGGCTAAGGGAGGGGCCCTGACAGAGGACTAGACCCCTCAGTGGGGTATTGCAGGAGCTAGGGGCCTCCCTAGCTACAGGTGGGAGCCAACCTAGCTCTGAACCCCAGCTTTCCCCTCTGTGAGTGCTACATGCCCCGTGAGAAGTGGTTTTGTGAGTGATGGAGAGTAGAGCAGATGTCAGAAGGGACCATGATGGGCAACCTTCAGGAAGGCACAGGTGGCCTTGGCAGTCCAGGCCAGGGCTTGGCATCAGGGACGTCAAGGGCTGAAAGCAGAGCTCAGAATCATTTGTCATCAGGGTGGGTGTGTAGCCAGTACAGGCTAGGTCAGAATTCTAGTTCCAGGTGGATGTGAGAGAGCTGCAAGAGTACACAGGCTCAGTCCTAGAGAGCAGATGACCAAGACAGAAACTGCCTGGCAGGGCATAAGGCGGAAGGCCAGGCACTGGAACTGGGCTGGTGTCAGAGCCAGAGAAGCAGCGGTGAACCTAAGTGTTGTTGAAACTCTTTAACAACAATAGTATTAGTTAATACTTACATGGTGTAGTATGTGCTAGGCATTCTTCTAAGAGCTTTCTATTTACTCATCACAACAATATTGAATTGGGTGCGACTACTGGTCCATTTTACAGATGAGAAAACTGAGGCATGAGAGTTGCAGTAAAATTTCTGACCTCCTCCAAGACTGGCAGCATAACCCCTCACATTCATAGCTTGAAATCAGCCATGAAGAAAGCATTTGTACCATGAAAATCAGCAAATGCCACAAATTAGGGCTTTTTACATTTTTACTTCTTTTTTTTTTTTTAATCCCTTCACTTTTTTCACCCAACCCTTCAACCTTCCTTCCCATCTGGCAACTATCAGTTTGTTCTCTGAATCTACGAATACTGGGTCCTGTTCTAAGCATTTTACATGAGTCTCATGTAAAATCTTTGTGTGAGGATCAAAACTCATTTTATTTCCAGAGAGCCCTCAGAAGTGTAGACTCTGTTATCCCCATTTCACAGATGAGGATACTGAGGCACAGAGAAGTCAAGCATTTTGACTAAAATCAGGCAGCCAGCAGGGGAGCCTTGATTCATGCTCGGGCAACCCAACCCCGAAGCCTGTGCTTTGTAGTAGTTTTAGTGAGCTATTTATACATGCTCAAACTCTAGTACACTTTTTTTTTTTTTAAGAAATATGTCTTGAATGTTTGCCTGGTGCCAGATAGAGTATTAAGCATGGGAAACAGGAAAGTCCATATAAGAGACTGTAAACCTAATGGTTTAAATAAAGCCTGGGCCTGGGGTTGAGGCAAACTCAGTTTGAATCCTGGTTCTGCCACTTACCAACTGTGTGACCTTAAGCAAGTGACTGGGTCTCTCCAGGTCCCAGTCTCCACATGTGTAGGAGGGGGTTGATAACTGTGTTTAGCTCATAGGGTTATAATGAGAAATGAATGATGTCATGCTCAGCGCTTGGCACAGTACCCAGCACACAGTAAGCACTTGGTAAAAAGAGGCTGCAGTGATTATAAACCACAAGTTTGGAGGCAGGGATACAAGTATCAATAGATGATTACCAAACGTAGAGGTGAGAAGAGAAGAGAGAGTACCCAGGTCTTCCTAAAGGAGTCAGGGAGGGTTCCACCAAGGAGGTGACATTTGGACAGGATCTTCAAAGAATTTGCCAAGCAGAGAAGGGAAAGGGAGGCTTTTCCAGTGGAGGGAAAAGTGCATTCCAAGACAGTACAAATAAGAGTGAGCGTCTACCTGAATGGAAATACCAGAACACCCCCACATGAGGTGTGATCACGCCTTCACATTTGTGATTGCCTGTTTTCTTTTTGTAAATTAAACTGTATACCTGGGGATTAGAGGGGGTGTAGAGAGGGAGCAGGATAGAGTGCTTTCGGAGTCTTGGAAAACAGAGGGTTAAACCAGATGACCTTTGATCATCCTGCTCTTCAGTTCATGTTCTTTTGAGCTCTTGTCTACAACACAGGTAGGACTACCCAAAGCAGGCACTCCTTATTACATGGCCTCTCGGCAGCATCTGACCTCTACACTTGAAGGTGAGGCAGCCTTTGCCAGCCTCTATGGCCCAATGCCTTGTTTCCCTGGTGCTGGGAGCGCCCTCTGCTGTTTCCTTGCTGCTCCACCACCATCAACCTTATTAAACCTTGACAGCGCCAGAATTGAAGCTTGACCTGAAGGAAAAACCCTTAAGAGTCATTAAATTAAAGTCCTTTGGTTTCTGTCTGGGGCTGCTGAGCCTCATATGAGAGGAAATGACTGCACAGTGGCCAAGGACTAGAGCTCAGGGTTGCTGAGCCCTTGGCCAGCGAGCATATGTCACGCCAGTAATGTGGCACAGCTGCGTTACCGCACTCCCCATCCAAGGCGATCTACCAACTAGGGCTCCCTGGGTTGTGCTTGCGGTGGACAAAGGATTCCCAGTCATTCTGTTCCTGGGGGGACACACTAAGCAAATGGCCCTGCAGGAGTGAGCTCCTTCATAGGCCTGGGCATGGGGACAGGCACACTGGAGTCCTTCACTAACTCACCGTCTGTGTGAACCTAGCCATCACCTCAGCCCCTGAACCTTTCTTTCTTCATCTGTAAAATGGGGGTGCTGCTCCATAGACTGACAGTGAGGAATTCCAGACTACCACAATACAGTGAATAGCGCAATAAAATGAGTCATAATCTTTTTGGATTACGACTGGAGGGTCTTGCCTTCAATTTTAAAAAGCGCAACATCTGTGATGCGCAGTAATGCGGTGCACAATAAAACGAGGTATGTCTGTACATTCACAACAGCTGTAGCCTGCTGTTTCCTTCACGTTCACTCTCTTCCTGTTTTCAGAGCATAGTTTTAACCAAGGTTGAAAGCCAGAAGAGTGGAGAGCTTAGGAAAATGCTAGGTGAGGGGCATGTCTGTCATTGCTAGATGTGTGGCCTGGGGCAGGTCACTTCTCAGAATCTCCATTTTCTTATCTGGAAAATTCAGGTAATAGTGTGTTTCGCCTCGGGCTGTTTTAAGAATTAAGGTCTGCCTTCTCTCTCTGGAAAGGAGGAGGGAGTAGGCCGACAAGGAAGAACATCACAAATGAGTACCTCGGTCAATTTCCCCGCCCCATGTCACCCTTGTCCTACTGAATCTCTTTCTGTTCATTGAATGTGCTCTGCTTTCTCTCAACTCCAGGCGCCTCCACGTGTCCTCCTTCTGCCTGGAACACCCCACCTGCTTTTCTCTCCTACCACAGCTGCTGGCCCCTACTCCTCCTTCATGTGCATCATCACAGATGTATTCCTGGAAACTTTCCTTGATTCTGCTTCCTTAGGGGCCTCGTAGGTACCCCCACAGCGCCCCTCCTTCTCCCATCAAACGTGCCATTGCCTGTTGCTTACCTGCATTCCCCCATGATGCTCTGAGAGCCTGTAGTTCACTGTATTTCCAGCGCCTCATATCATGGCCTGAACATAGTAGGTGTTTAGTAAACGTTGAACAAATGAATGGTCCAGTCCCTGAATCAGACTCACGTGAAGGATAGAAAACTCTGAGAAGCCTGAACCCCTCTGCAGGCTGGGCCTCTCCAGCACCCTTCCTTCCACCTTCCCTTCCCTTGGGTCTCTGCCTCCCTTATGCCCCCGTTTCCCACCAATGGAGCAGGATAGAGGAGAAGTCATCATTTATCTGGGCACAACCCAAGCAGAGAACACTCAGACCCTGTTTTTGGGATCCCAGAACACTCCAAGTTTGCCGTCTGCTCAGACGTGGGGACAGATGGCTGGACAGTGGACAGCTGGTCAGGGAGGGTAGGCAGCTTGGCAGGATAGAAATAGCAGTGAACTAAGCATTGGGAGTCCTGGGCTCATAGCCTATCTGTTCCACGAGTTTGCTGCACAGATCAGTCTGGATCCTTTGGATGCCAGCAACATAAACTGACTTGATAACCTAGGCAGAAAAGCCACTTATCAGGAGGCTTTGGGGTATGACACAGAATGACAGGAACTGGCCTCTGGTCTTGGGCCCTTCCAGTGGCAAGGGACAGGCAGGGTGCCAGAGGAAGAGCGAGGTCATTCCCAAAAGGAAATCAGGATTTTGTTAATTACCTGAAAACAATTGTTCACACCCTGTGTGACCTGAGGCAAGTCACTTAACCTCTCTTGCCTCAGTTTCCCCATTTGGATGTTCTAAAGCTCCATTCACGTCTCCAGTGTTTTTTTACTGAGAAAGCTTCCTGTCCTGGTCCCAGGTAGCACCTTTCCCCATCTAGACATCTTGGGAATGAATTATGAGGGAGCAAAGTGAGTGAGTGTGTGATTCCTTGCAGCTCCTCTCACTGAGGAGGGCAAGCCCTCTTCACGTGCATGCTCTGGGACCCATGGCGCATTGCACTAGGTAGTAAACCTGATCATTTGTTCTCCATGAAACCAGCATGTCCTCTGCCCCTACACGCTGAACATGCTGATGGAAATCTGGATGGCTCATGGGCTCTTCCTGGCCGTGGTCTGGCCATCGTCTCCAGGTTGGGAAGTTCCTAGCTAGAGCCTGTGCTTCCAGTGCTACCCACCCCAAGACCCTGTCATGCCTTTCATTTGACCTTTAACATGGACATTGACGGACTCAGGCCCTATGGCAAACACTTGGGGTGCAGAGGTGGCTGAAGGGGTGGGGAATGCTCCAAGTCACTGGAAGCCTGGTGCGGGAGGCAAGTGCATAAACAGCTAACTATAGCAGCAAAACAAAGTAAGAGGCAGAGAGAAGTGTGCTTGAGGTGTGGGGGAGCCCAGAGATGGGAGAGCTGGATTCTTCCCAGGAGATCAGGGAGTGCTTCACGGTAGAGGTAACCTTGAGAATTAGTATGATTGAGGAGGCTGGGGAAAGGAAATTCCAGGCTGAAGGAACAGCCTGGTGGTGGGAGTGGACAGGTCTGATTCAGGAAATGGAAGAGTCTGGTGGGGTCGAGCTTTGGGAGGGTGGGAGGAGATCCATATTGACAGTGAAGGGTGTCTAGAGGGCACCAGCAGCCAGTGTGAAGTCCAAAGTACAAGGTGTGTCTGCCTGAGGTTGGGTCAGGAGGCTCCTGGGGGCTCAGCCTTCCACCCAGGAACCCTGGCTTCAGCATCCCAGTTTCTCCTCGTCCCTCACCCACCTGGGGAGAGGGCTCAGGCTCCTCTGCCTCCCTCCCCAAACCTGTCAGCTATCTCTCTGCATTAGTGCTGGGCAAAGCTGGCATCCATTCCAGGATGCCTCCTAACAGCACGCACCCATCCCCTATCCCACCCCCAGGCAGAGGTGAAGTGCTCCCAGCCTATCTCAGACAGGCCTCTTAGAACACATCACCCAGCCCACAGCAGGTAGGTGTTCTGTCTGCCCCCCCCCCCCGCCACCTTGCCCCCCCCACCCCACCCCCCACACACACAGGCCACAAGCTCTGAGAAGATGGGGTGGGCTGGTCCAGCCCAGGTCTCCGGCACCCAGCATGGGTGGAATAGCTGCGGGATACACATTACCTTCACACATGCGAATGAACAGATGATGGTGATAACATCCAAGCTGCAGGGAGCTTAGAGTCTGACCAGTTATTTTATAAGTGAGGCCTCAGGCCCAGGGTGAGAGAGGACTACTCAAAGTCTTAAGCATGTTGAAAGCAGAGTTTGAAAGAGAAGTTCGGTTCATAGCAGCACTATTCACAGTAGCCAAAAGATGGAAACAACCCAGGTAGATGTCCATCACCTAATGAATGGATAAATACAATGTAGTATATCCTTACAGTCAAATATTATTCTGCCAAAAAAGGAATGAAGTACTCTCCTACAGCTAGAATGACCCTTGAAAATGTCATGCGAAAGACGCCAGACACAAAAGGCCACATATTGTATGATTCCGTTTTTATGAAATACCCAGAATAGTCAAATATATAGAGACAATGAGAAGAAGAGTGGTTGTTAAGAGCTAGGAGAGGGGAGACTAGGGAATGACTCCTTAAAGGGTGTGTGGGGTTTCCTTTTGGGCTGATGAAAATGTTCTAGAGCTAGATAATAGTGGTAGTCACACAACATTGTGAATGCATTAAATTCCACTGAATTGTGCATTTTAAGATGGTTAAAATGATGAATTTTATGTTATGTGAATTTTACCACAATAAAAAAGTCTTTTGGGACCAGATCAGATACCACCAGCTGGGTCTAATGTCCATTGCTCACACCTATCTGCTGGCTCCCCTTCCGGTTACAGACTTCCCCAGTCCAGGCCATGGGCTGGAGAGCCCGTGGCACCGCCTCGGGGTGGGGGAGCCCCATGGTCAGGTGGGAGAGGGCTGTCCCCCAGGAGACAGGATTCCCAGCAGCCAGGCCTGCTTTTTGCTCATGTTCCCCTGCTGAGTCCTATCCCCTCTTCATGTTCCCATCCCACTGACCAGCCTGCTTGCAATTACCGCCAAATATTCTGTACATCTCAGGCCTCCATGCCTTGCTCTTGCAATTTGCACTATGCAAGAAGGTGTTTCCCTTGTGACGCCTATCCACCTAGAGACATCCTTTAGGAACCAGCTCCTGTCTTCCCCTTGGAGAAGACTTTCTCCTCCCCCTGCCCCTTCACCACAAGCTGAACTGAGCCCTTCCCAAGGTGTCAGGTGCATGTGTCCATTAAAGCAGGTGTGGGTGCCATCATGTTTGCACATGTGTCTCCCCAGGAGGACTGGAGGCCATGGAGGGAGGGGCTTGGCTTGTTCGTCACTATGCCTGGGACAGCTCGGGTGCCGAGCACATAGGAGGTGCTCAGCAAATGCTTGTTGAGAGGCAATGGCTTTAGGATGGATCTCTTACCTCCCAGACAGTCTCCACCAGTGAGGGAGGGACAAGCTGGGTGATATCCCTTCATCTCCAGGGATCTCTGGTTCTAAGAACAGCGGGGGAGCGAAAGGGGGGGAGGTGTCACCCCAGCAAGTTTCTGTCTGTTGTCACAGGCCAGTTTTCTGCCCCGGTTGCCTGGCTGATAAAGGAGAGAAGGAGCCTGCAGCTATTTCTGCTCTTGGCAGGGAGGAAGGAAGGCAATGCCCAGAGACTAGGTTTCTCCATCTAGCCTGAATGGACCATCTCTTTCTTTGGAAATCTAATTAAAACCCTCTCCTGAACAGACTATACATGTGGATCTGGGCTGAGGTTGCCTGGAGTCCTTCAACTACAGGACCGAGCAGCGGGCTCAAATTGCTCCATTTGCCTCTACAAACACGAGGTGCTACTCTTTCTGCTTTTCTGATTATGAAATTAGTCATTTTCTAGGAAGCTTATTTATAGAGTCCTCTGCACACATGCAGCACCAAGCTATTCTGAACACGGCTTGGGGCCGGGGAGGCTTAAGGTGTGAAAGCAGCTGTGAGTCACCCCTGGGGCCCCTTTCAGAGGTATGGATATTTTGGTTACATTTCTGTACCCAAGCAGGGGTCAGTCCTAATGGGCTGCCTTCTAACTGGGGTGCTCTTTAGGATAAAGGAAAAGCTCAGAATTGGGAGATTGGGGGTAGGTGTTCTCGATCCCAATTCCTGCATGATGTACCACCTGAGGGAAGTCAGACCCCCATTCTGTGCCTCAGCCTCCTCCTATGCAAAATAAGGGGCATTCCAGATGTGTAATTCTGTGACTACTGCAGACAGCAGCTGTGGAGGAGGGTTCCAAGTAGCTTATCAAATAATTGCCCACAAGGCAGCTCAACTCAGATGATAGCCATGTTTGAGGTTCCTGATATTTTTTCAAGGTCAGACCAACATTCATTTTTTTTCCAGCAAGTATTTATTTATTGAGCACCTACTATGAACCAGGCACTGTGTGAGGCTTTGAAGATATAATGGTAAATAAAAAAGAAATGGTGGGTCCCCGCCCACATGTAGCTTGTAGTCTAATGGTCACGATAAATGTTAATCAAATAACAGCATAAATTAAAATGAAATTTCAAACTGTGTCAAGAGCTATGTGTAAAAAGTACTGAGCTGGGGGAGTTCTCCAGGCAGAGAGAAATGCATGTATAAAGTCACTGTAAGAAAAAGAGCCTGTGGGCCAGCTGAGTGGTTCAGTTGGTTAAGAGCACAAGCACTGAGCAACAGGGTTGCTGGTTTGATTCCCACATGAGCCAGTGAGCTGCACCCAAGCTGAGCTGCTGCTGAGCTGCCAACAGATGGCAGGATGTCTCAGCTGGTCAGAGCATGTGCTCCTAACAGCAAAGTTGCTGTTTCAACTCCCACGAGATGGTGGGCTACGCCCACCCGGAACTAAGATTGAACATGGCACCTTGAGCTGAGCGGCCGCCAACTGCAGACTGACGGCTGGATGGTGACTGGACTTAGAGCTGAGCTAGCTGTGCCCTCCACAACGAAAACTGAAGGACAACAATTTAGCTGTTCCCCTTCCCCAATTCCCCAATAAAATCTGAAGGGAAGGAGGGAGGGAGGGAGAGACAGAGGGAAAGAGGGAGGGAGGGAGGGGCTAGAGTACAGAGGTCAAGAAGCATGAAAGGGCCAGCTGAGTGGTGCAGCATTGGTTAAGAGCTGGTTTTGGGATGCCAGCAGCCCCAGTTCGGATCCCACATATGAGGGCCAGTGTTACCCTCTACAGCTAACAACATCTCCACCTGGAGCTGGGCTGGGCGAGCCCCAGCGATGGTGTAGGCTGCAGCCCCTGCTGCAGTGGGCTGCCATAGGCTACAGTGAGTGGCCGGCAGCCAGCGTGAGCTGCCAAGAGCTGCAGTGAGCGACCATCCAGAGGCCGGCGACCGATCTGCCTCGTCCGGGAAGAGTGCAATGACGATACCAACATGGGCCAGTGAAGCAACATCCTCCGCAACTAGACTGAAGAACAAAAAGACAGCAACTTGTCTGTTCCCTGTCCCCGGTTCCCCAATGCTGTTCCCCTCCCCCAATTCCCCAATAAAATCTTTAAAAAAGAAAAAAGCATGAAATAAGGTTGGACAGATAAACAAGGTTCACATCATGCAAGATCTAGTAAACTTTGTTAAAGGATTTTCATCTTTGTTCTAAGCACAGCAAGTAGTTTTTCAAGGAAAGTTAGATATTAAATGTTGAGTTTTGAAAGAGCTGATTGTAGCTCAAGCCTGCCCCATTCAGTTGTGCAGGTTGTAATCTGCACAACCTATAAAGCCGTATGTATTGGGGGCATAGGGAGACTGTTTTGGAGCCAGCCTGAATGGATGCTGGAGACCAGTAAAAGACTGCTGTGGTACTCTAGGCAAGAGATGGTGGCTTGGACCAAGATGGAGATGGTGGAGAGGGAGAAATTGGAGGGACTCAGGAGACATTTAACCTCTCTGCAGGAGAGCTGGGCTCTGAGATATGGGATTCTCAGAGACCCTGCGAATTACAGTGAGGAAAAAAAAATAAAATAATGCAGTGCCAGTTGCAAGCACCTTAACCCACCCTGTCTGCCCTTAATTGTTTCGGATCTGCAACCAGGCCCGAAATCGACCATAGGACCCGTCTGAGAGGCAGGACTGCAGGACTGGTGGGCAGAGAAGCAGCTGACCGCTCAGATTTCATGAAAGCATTATGCTAATGAGACTATATTAAAGTGTCTTTTGGTTGCCGGTCTCAGAAATCAAATCCCACTGGCTTAAGCTAAAATGTTGGAATTTATTGGAAGGATTCTGGGGTATCTCGTGGTCTTGATGGACATGTTACCCATTCAGGACTCAGACTGGGCAGGAGTGCGGCAGCTCCAAGGCCCTCTGCAGCAGGTTTTTTCAGACCTTTAATCCAGGGCACTGTGGCTACCATGATTCATCACCAGCCAGAAGGCTCCAGGCCCTCCGGAGTGCATTTGCAAAGTGCAGGCTAGAGAACCTGATTGACCCAGGCTGGTCGGTGTGTCCAGCCCTGGATCAGTCAGCTTGGAAAAGCTAGACCCCAGGATAGTCGCTGATAGTCTCAAAAGAGAGTTTTCTGATTTCAAAAAGAGATAAAACATTTAGAATATGCAAAAATGATAGACAGTTCCTTCTTCTACCTATTTCTGGAGAAGAATTTCACATACCGCTGTCCACTGGCTGAGGCACTGGGCACTTGTAGGCCTCGGGGGGAGCAGGACACAGACTGTGTCTTACCCGGACCCCCCTTCTTGCTAACACCCATGCTTTCAACTATTAAACCCACAGGAACTAGGAGGAAGAACAGCAGAGCAGTGAGATCATGAGCCTAGAGTCCTAGACTGCAATTCCATCCCCAGCTTCACCTTAATGAGCCGTGTGACCTTGCGCAAGTTACCTAACTTCTCTGAACCTGTTTAATGATCCCTAATTCATGGGGTCATGATAAAGACTCAGTGTAATAAAGTTTGTAAAGTGCTTTGCACATAGTAAGCCCCCCTTCCATGGTAGAGATGATGGTTGTATAGATGGTTATAATGATGCTGCTCCTGCTGCTGATTCCATATGGAAGATACCTGCAGAATCCAGTTGCTGCCTCTGCAGCCTGATCCCTCAGTAGGCTGGTCTTATCCTCAGGTCCCCCTGATGGGGTGGGGTTATTTAAAGGGACACAGTACAAGAAAGGAAGGCTTTTTATCTTTGCTCGGGCTTTTGTCTTGATCCCAGCTCAACACCATCGTCTCCTGTTTTTCATTCTGCTGCAGAAGGGAGAGAGAGAACTACACTGCTGATGACTCCGCGGGAGGGGCCCTGGACATGTGCTGCAGTGAGAGGCTGCCGGGTGAGTCTTCCCAGCAGTCAGGTGCCCCCTGAGACTTCCGAATGGAGGGAGAGAGCCCCAGAGGTCCCTGGGGCTGGAGTAAAGCCTGGTTAGCTGTGAACTTGCTGGAGAGGAGTGACTCAGCTAGTCCATAGGTCTTCATTTAAATGAGGATTTGTTTTTCTAATCCCTGATGTCTTTCTGACCTGTTATCCTTTGGAGCTCCTCTAGGCTGGGAAGAGTGGGAAGCTGAGGATGTACTGGGAGGGTGGAGAGAAGGGTGACAAACTGGGGAGTCCAGGGCTGATCAGAGCATGACCACTGACCTGTAGTGTGTTGGGCAGACTTCACAAGGTAAGATTAGGAAGCCCAAACAACCTGTCTGTGGCATGAACCCAGGGTGGGGTGGGTGATGTGGAGAAACTACTGGACAGCCCTAGTTAGAAGCCTGGCTGTGAATGTCACATGGTGCTATTTGAGTCTGATCGACCACACTTGGGGGGAGCCTGAATATCTGAACCAGAGGCCACTGTGATCATCACAAAGACATTATTACCAAGGCACTCCTGCCCGTGAGTGGCAGCATGTCCCAGTTGTAGATCAAAATACTCAGGTCCTGTTAAACAGTCTTGAAAGGAATAAAGGGAAGGAAAATGGGGGCAGTTTTTGGTCGTGTTTTTTTTTTTTAGAAAACTTTCATTGTTGTTTTTTTTTCTTCTTATAACAAATATCCGTTGTAAAAATATTACAAAATGAAGACAAATGGGAAAAAAAAGAAAAGAAAATCACCATAATCCTATAACACAGCATACATTTTCCTATCTCCTTCCAAACCTTTTTGTTCAAAACAAACACACAAAAAACCAGGCATTTGAATTCTAATGTTGAAGTCCCAAACCTGTAGCTTATCAGACACCTCATGATTGTCAAGGAACCTTAGGATAAAGTCTTCAGTGACACTCTTTAAGATAGACATTTACAACAACTAGATATGTCTCTAAAGTGATGACTCTTTAAAATACGTGGTTATTTCCTTCACATCATGAGCCAGTGCCCCAGCTACAAGTGAAGCTCCTCAGGTAGCAAGGTAGGCATGGGGCCCCTTAATGCAATTCACACCTTATCCAGTAGGGGATGCCATTGCTCAAAACACTTTGGACAGCCTGTTGAAAATGGTCTAGGATGGAGGCCATCACTGCACAGGAGTCGTTGTGAGGACCGGAAACAAATAGCTTGAAGAAAAGAATTCTTCAAAGGGATGTGAGAACTGTCTGCGACTGTCTGAAAGGCTACCTTGTGAAGGAGACAGCCGATTCTGTGTGTATCTGAGGGAGATGGCATAAACCCAATACATAGAAATTAAAGAGAGGTCTGTTGGCCCACAGAATGCAGAACTTTCTTTCTGACTCTAAAAGTGGTCCAGTCATAGAACTTGATAATTTAAGAGGAAGAAAATGAGTGTTCCATCACCAGAGGCATTCAAATATTTTCTGGATAGGCATTTTAGAGGAAATTTCCACAATGGGTGTGGGAGGTCGAGATGACATCAAAAGTCCCTTTCAACAATTGAACAGTTCTGTGATTCAGATATGAGTCATAGAATTCGGAGGTGATTCTACAACCAGGGATGGCCTCACTGGCTAGAAAAATCCATGGAAAGTAGGACATGATGTATAGGCATCCAGAGAATAGTATGCTGTGGAGGGGAAAGAGCATAGCGTTTGACCTTGGAGTCTGGCTGTTCCATTTACAGGTTGTTAACGGACAGGTTGCTTAATTTTACTGGGCCTCTAGTATCTCATTTGTAAATGCAAACAACAACAATATGAATATTTATCTTCACAAAGATTAAATAAATCACACACTTATTCTACAAATATTTATTGAAAACTTACTGTTCTATACTAGGTTCTATACTAGGTGCTAGGAATAATAGTCATGGCTAAAGCGGACATAGTCCCTTTCTTGCTTTGAGTTGCTCTGGAAAATGGGGCAAAGTCACAGCAGACAGGCTATAGTAATAAGCATATTTCATTCCACCCCTCTCTCCCGTTCCTCCCTGAGATCCAGCCACCAGTGTGGAATGGAAGAAGAGCATTGTTCATCGGCATTGGAGCTGGCACATTGCTCTCCTCGTGCTACGTACTGTTCCCAGCGCTTTTACACATATGTCTCATGCAGTCCTCTCCATTAACCGAGGAAGTTAATATCATTTGCTCTCCCCATCTTATAGTAGAGAGGACCAAGGCCCTGGGAGGTTAGGGAGTCTGTTCAGGTCGCTTACCTACTGTTTCACAGAGTGAGTATTGACTTCAAGCAGTCTCTCTCTAGAGCTCATACCCCTGGCCTCTACCCCATCCTGCCTCCCTTGTCACCATGGAGCCACCATCATCTTCTGGCACACTGCAGATTGAGGCAGGAAGAGCAAAGGTGTATCTGTCCCCAGGGAGGAATTTGGAGAAGGTGGCAACTCACACACCTGCCAGTCTTCCAGAGGCCAGGCAAGTTGTATGGCTCTCTAGACTCCCATGATGCCATGTTGAAATGATATTAAAGTAACTTTTTGTGTCTTTCCTCTCTGGGACTATGAGCTCTGCAAAGGCACATACCTCTGTTTCATCCTCCATGTCCAGCATTCATGCACTCATTTCTTAATCCTTTCACTGTCTATTCATTGAGCACCTGCTGAGCACTCTTGTAAGCACTGGAGATTCAACAATGCACCAAACAGAGAAAATTTCCACGCTTACAGAACGGTATTGTGTACTGGTTAAGAGCAGGGATTCTGGCGCCACCACTTACCATTGGGGTGATCATGGGCAAGCTACTTAACCTCTCTGTGCCACCCACTCACAAATGACAATATTAACTGCCATATAGAGTTCTCGGAGGATTAAATAAATTAAAAGAGAGAGTTTAGAACAGGGTCCGGTACATAGCAAGGGCTGCATAGGCATTTGCTATTAAGGAAAAGATAGAATAACTAAAATACTAGGAGTGCCAAAAACAGGTATACACATTTTAAGAGATGTTATCTATATATTACTTTTCGAACTTGGATTGAATTACAATGGCAATGTGTAGTATGACGTTCCCTCAAAAGATGGCATTAATCAAATGAATGCTAGTGTCTCCATGTGATAGGCAGGGTAGTCAAAGAAAATGGCGGAAGCACGGTTGTTGTTCAAGGAGCGCAAGACCATTTTGCAGTGGTATTTGAAATTCAGGAACATTGTGGAAGTGTGACAATGGAGGCTTGAGTATGCAGCAGACCCTCCAACACGCCTAACAATTGCACGCATTCATGATAAAAGTTTGAGATGCATGGTACTGTGTGAAGAAATTGAAACGGCACACGCAGCGATACAAGTGGACGCTTGGGTAAACGTTGCTCAAGCAGTAGTTCCCTGTAATCAGAAGTGTCTGGATGCTGATGGTAACCACTTTGAGCACCTCTTGTAATTGCAGAAGTCAAACGTGACTAGTATTCATCTTTTGCTATCGATATATATTGGGTGTTACAATTTTAATACAGTTTTTTTTTCCTTTCTGAAAATGTGTATACATTCTTTTGGCACCCTCTGTATATAGTGTAATAAGTGTTATGGAGAAAATTAAGGCCAAGAGGCAGGGAATGGGAAAGGACTGGAGGGTGGTTTGGCATTGTAAATAGGGTAGTTCTGGAACCTGGTAAAGGGTAGATTTCCATAAAGGCTTGTCAGCTGAAACCACTCACTTCAACTGCAACTTGGACATAAAAGGAGCTGGAGGTATAAAGGCTAGGAGAATTGAGGTGCTGGGCCTTTAGAATGAGCCCATGGGCACTGCAAGTGATTGCGTAATGATGGTATAAAAATACAGCCCTCAAGTAATCTCTCCCCATCCCAGCTGTCTTTCCTGCTGGGCAAGAGAAGAGGCAAGGCAGAGTGAGGGCCTGCCATGCCTGGGTGATTCACTCATTCATCCATGTACCACCAGGCTGGAGCAATATGACCAACACTCCCAGCCACAGTTACCTGGACCTGAGCCAATGCCACACAGGTCGTACAGTCCTCCCAGATTGAGATTCATGGGTGAAAAGATGCATCCATGTCAGGCATTGCCAACATCCAGGCAACCCACAGCTGCCCCAGGGGCAGGCATGCTTGCCCACACTCCTGGGGCACTCCACATATGTGCTCATACACTCGTATGTGTTCTTACTTGTCACAGCCTCATGCTCACATATTCACATGCACATACCCACACGGTCACCCAATCACATGCCCTGTGTCTCTCTGTCTCATAGGGCCTTGCGAGGCACACACCCACCCTGAAGCTCACACACCTATTGCACACTCAGGCTCTCTTAGCTCCATTACTCCATCATCCACCCTCCCCTACCCCCCTTCACTATACATGCTGTTAGAGATGGACAGACTTGCTTGCTTTCTCATTCCCTCTTTAAGTTTTTCCGTCCTGCAACCACACCCCTTCTCACAGACACATACAGACAAGCAGTCACACTCCTTCCCTCCTATTCTCTGCCCTGTTCCCAGGCCTTCAGTTACACATGGTTCCTGGTACTGTAGCAGGCACTCGGTGTGTATCCAGGTGCCTTCTCCAGTCCATGCGCGCACACAATTCCTTTTTCTTCTCCCCTAAGGCACACCCTCTTTTTCACATGGTCACCCTCCTTTTCTTCTCTTTCATTCCCCCTTGCTTGCTCACTTGCACACAGTCACCCAAACACATTTATACATTCCAATTCACACTCCCCCTCTTCCATGCGTAGGTGTTCACATTTGCAAGAAACCAGGCAACCCTGCCGATGCTGGGCCTCCGCTCCTTCCCCAACCAGCACCAGTTGGGGCCTAGCTTGGGACTGGCAGTTTCCTCAGGGATACAGGGCAGAGGAAGGAAAGAAGTAAATAAGGTAACAACAGTAAGTGCTAGGGATAGCATGACATCACCAAGTGTTGCTAGGTCTCCAGTGGGCAGACTCATGGGTAGGCCTGCTCCTAACATTTGCAGGGACAGAGGCCAGACTGCAGATGGGGTCCCTCATGGTGCATCAACCCTCTACTCAGCCCTACACTGCAAGGGACCAGTCTATGTGTCCAAGATTGGTCCACACTCCTCCCCACTAGCTGCTCTTTGGCCACCCCTCACACCTAAAGATCCCCAACCAGGAGGCCATGTCTACCTTCAGAAGGGTGCACCTGCACCCATGCAGGCTTCAGGACATTTAGGGACGGAACTCTGGAGTCCTAGTAGCCAGAGCATGGCCTGGAAAGGGGAGCATGGGCACACCTCCTGGGCCCTGTGGCCTTCTTATCCCATAGGGAATGGCACAGCCAGAGAAGAGGGAGTGTAGGGCCCAGGTCTAAGGACAACACTGCTCTTAGGAACTAGGTGCTCCCACAGCCCTCGTATAGCTGGCAGCTGGCTGGAGCTAGGAAGTCATTGCCATCCTGAGATTTAAGTATGTCATAATTAGCTGGTTCTATGCAAGGTTGAGAGTAGACACTGAAGCCTGAGTAGGCCATTGCCCACTTGGTAGGAGCAGCTAGCCTCATAGGCCAGTGGCTCTGATACCCACTCCCCACCTAAGTCCCAGTGACTTTTCCTGACTCTCTGCCACCCTGAGGCTCTGTATCATCGTGGTTATCAAGTGGACCCTTTTCCGACGGAGACAAGATCTAGGTAGGTCTCAGCAAGAGGCCACTGTCCACCATGGGTGGCCTCTTATAAAGAAAGGGGAGGTCTGTATTGAGGAAACCTTTGGTATCCTAATCCTGCAGCGACTTTCCCTGGCCATCAGGGAGCGTAGGTCATAGCTTTCACGGCGGTCCCATTACGGCATGGATAAGATCTTAGGCCAGAAGCCAACAAGGGTCGATTGAAAAGGCAGCCTGACACTTTTATCAATTTGACAACTGTTTATTGTACATCCACCCTGTGCCAGGCATTCGTGATAGGGTGAAGAGCAAGACAGGCCTAGACCTGGTCCCTGCTTTCAAGGAAGACAGGACTCCATGGAAGGGTACAACAGTAATCTAACCTTGTCTTGGAGGAGGCTAGCAGGGGCGCGGATTATGGAAGTCTTCCTGGAAGAAATGGCCTTTAAACTGTGACCTGAAGGACGAGTAGGGTCCTGGTGGTGTGTGTCTGTAGGAACTGGCTATTAAAGTATTTTAAAGAACAAGTTAACCTCGTAATGGCCTTGTCCCTATCTGCTAACCCTTGTTCTCACAAAGTCACCCCAGTCTGGTGCCTAATACTGGCTCACACTGGTCTGGGAGCAGATGCAGGAGCCCAGATGGACAAACGTAGAAGACAGACCTAGATATAGTATTATTGCTGAGATGTCATGTGTCTGTCAGCACTCAGAGTTTTATTTCTCTACTAATGGATGGTTTTGTTTTTACCCTAGACTTTAAATGCATTTAGGGGTGTCTTTTGTGGCTGATGGTACAATGAATTGTCTTTGACTTGAGTCTTTGGAGTGGAAATGAAAGAAAAACAAAACATCATTTGGATGTGCTAAGAACCCTAATTGGATAGCATTCTGTAGTACCGTTGTATTGAGAAGTATCTAGTCAGGTACTCACTGATCAACTATGGTGTAGGTGAACTATTCTCAGACACCAGGACAGATATGGAGGCCAGAGCCCAGGTGGCTGGGTCTTGGGGTGCTGTGGAGAGGCAGACAGACCTGGTTTCAAATCCCAGCTCTGCCACAGACCAGCAGTATGACCTCAGGTAAATTATCTGACTACTTTGAGCTCCAAACCCTTCACTGTAAGATGAAGGGAATAATATGATATGATCTTCACAGAGATTTTGTGAGGAATAAATGAGTTGATGCACATGAAGTGCATTACCCAGTGCTTGATAACTGGTAGGTCATAACAATGGTGAACAAAAAAAGCTTTGCGTGTTCCCAAAGCCCAGGCATCAAGTCCCAGGCCAGTCCTACAGCAGTGGAGTGGACAGTATAATGTTGTGGACCTTTCCTGACTCCCCACCACAGGCCTGGGACCTCGCAGAACCAGCACAGATACATGCAGGAGTGTTGTCTACTTTCCAAGTCAGGTGGAAAGAGGGGCCAGAGTTGCAGGGGAAGATAATCCTCCATTTTCCTTCACCAGGATAGAAACAGTCCTGATATTCTAGGGAGATACCTGGATGTATGAGGAGACTAGAAAGACAGTCTTTGCAACTGGAAGAAAGGCCGTCGGATCCAGTCCTCTGCCTCCACACAGGTTGATGCTAATGCCCATTCAGACAAACAGGCATCCATCGTATTCATGAGACATGCAGTGACAGATGATGTCACTTTTCTCTGTGGCCTGGCCAAGGACTAATCACCCCAGCTCTCAGGAAGTTCTTTATACCTTAAAAAAGAAAAAAAGAAAAAACAACTGATCTTTCCATTTAAGCTTATTTCTCCTTTTCAGGTGTCAGCACCTATTGTGGCTATCAATTGCTGTCTAACAAACTGCCTCAAAACTTGGTGGCTTAAAACAGCAATCATTTTATTTTCTCATGATTCAGAGGGTCATGCAGGGCTCGGCTGGGTGGTTTTTTGGTTCCATGTGGCATCAGCCGAGGTCATTCCCTCAGCTGTATCCACCTGGCGCTGAGCTGAGGCCTAAAGAGCTTCTCTTACATGTGTGGCACCTCTGTGCTCCTCCAATTGGCCTTCCCTCCATGCAGCTAACTTGGGCTTCCTCCCAATGTGGTGGTCTCAAGGTAGTCAGACTTCTTATATGGCAGCTGATTTCCAAAAAGGAGCATTCCAAGAGGGGCAAAACAGAAACTTCCAGTCTCTGAAAGCCCAGCCTCAGAAGTAACACGGTGTCCCCTCACCATATTTTATTGACTAAAGCCTGTCATAAGGCCAGCCCAGATTCAAGGGGAGGGAAAAGTTTCACCTTCTAACAGGAGGAGTACAGAGAATCTGTGGCCCTCTTTAATCCACCGGAGTACCCTCCTTCTAAGCCTTTGCATTCCTCCTAATACTAGCTTCTCCCTTCCCTAAATCTTCCTTCCTTCGGCCTTCATCCTGTGTCCCATTCTTTCTCCCAACCCCCAGCTTTCCATTATTTAAGCTACTCAACTTTTGTAATTTAAATCTGCAATGAGCGTTGCTGTATGCAGGCCCACCCCTAACATTCATAGGGCCTATATATGCTATGTCTGTCTAACCAGTTAAGAGTTAGAAATCAGGCTAACCAGCTTTCAAATGAGATATATCCTGTCCTTCTCCCTTGACAAATATTCCCTTGCAAGGAGCTTGAAAGCCAGCTTCAGACTTAGAATTCTAACCCCTCAGAGTTCTGCACCAAAATATGGAACCTAAGGAAAGCCAGTCGCCAGCCACCCCTGGCTCTTTCCACCATCACAGGGCCCCTCGTGCACATTTTTGTGGATGGGCACCCCAGCCCACACATCCAAGCTCCAAACACACCTTCTGCAGCCACTCCAAGGCCAGTCCTAGGGATGTCCACAGAAGTACAGTGGCAGGGGATGAGTACCACACAGGCCCAGGAATCAGTCTCAGGACTGTTTGTGCAGGGAACTCTGAGGTCTGTGTTGCCCAGTGTGTGGTCTAAAGGGGGGAATGTCCCTTTGGCTCCATGAACTTCTCACCATAAGGAGGAGTGTGCCTGTGAAGGGGTGAAGCAGGGCCCCTGTAAAGTGTGAGGCCCATGGGAGGGACATTTTCCTGGGTGTGAGGACAGCTCTGAGTATGTCTGCCCCTGCATTGGGCATCACTTTTCACAGGTGGGCTCAGACAAGCCCATGAGCTGCTCTGCCCCTCCCATTGTGCCTTTTGCATCTCCCCTGAGAAATGGAACAAGCAGTCTTCTTGCGGCACTTGGGAGACTGCAGAGAGATAAGGAATGTGAATGAGGGTTTGTACACCATACAGCCTTGCTCACATGTAATTTTTTGCGGTGTCTCGTTGAATTCACAAGCCCTGGATGTGAGTGAATTTGGGCTCTGTTCCTTTTGAGCAAGGGGTCTTGCACAAATTACTCTATATCTCTAAACTTGGAGATTTCACACACACACATGAAAACAATGTCATCGGACAGATGGAGATGCTTATTAGAACCCCAGTGCTATTCTCTTTAATCCTGAGTGATTAAAGCCTGAAGGATCTAAGGGACCAGGGAAAGTTGTTACAGGAGGAACTAGACTGACCAAGCATACCTGGACATCAGCTGGGGCCCCGTTGTCTTTTCAAATATAGATGAGAAGCCTGCCCAAAATTGCCCGTTGCATGAAATCTTTTTTTTTTTTTCCCCATGCAGTCTTCTTAAACCAAGACCAGGCTTTGCATATAGCACCCCTCTTTTTTTAAAAAAAAAGATTTTTTTTTTAAATTGGGGAATTGGGGGAGGGGAACAGCATTGGGGAACTGGAGAAGGGGAACAGATAAGTTGCTGTCTTTTTGTTCTTTAGTCTAGTTGCAGAGGACGTTGCTTCACTGGCCCACGTTGGTATCATCATTGTGCTCTTCTCGGGTGAGGCAGATCGGTTGCTGGCTATTGGCAGCTCACGCTGGCTGCGGGCCACTCACTGTAGCCTATGGCAGCCCACTGCAGCAGGGCCTGCAGCCTACACCGCCACCGGGGCTCGCACAGCCCAGCTCCAGGTGGAGCTGTTGTTAGCTGTAGAAGGCAGTGTCACTGGCCCTCATATGTGGGATGCGAACGGGGGCCGCTGGCATCCCAAAACCAGCTCTTAACCAATGTACCACTCGGCCGGCCCAGCACCCCTCTTTTAAGGACCAACCATTAGTCTCCCCTCCCTCAGTCCCACCTGTCAGCCTGGCTTTCCTCTGCTACAAGCACTGAAGCCTAGAGTGATTCCCAGAGCCAATCCCTTTACCCTGGCTCATTCAGTCTGTGGCTAACTTTGACTATTGCATCCTTTTCAATCATCTTTTTGCCCACATCCGTCCTGAACATCACTTAGCTTAAGACGGACCATTTCTCCGTCACAAACAAGACCATTTGGAAGTGTACTTCTGTCCTCCACCCAGCCCAGGATCACCTTCTGCCATTCTGCGCCATCCACCCAGTTGGTTCTGGCATCTATAGCACCAGGGAAGGTCAACCCTCAGCCCCATGCAACCTCTCAGGCCTGCTTCTCCCCAGTGGGAGTCCTGGCCTGTTGTGAAAGTCAACATTACCTGAGGAATGGATAAAAATGCTTGTGTTAGTTATCTTTTGCTATGATATCTTGTGTGCATATATTTTTAATTTGTGAATATTGTGTTTTCACTCAGCACTGTGTTTCATTCAGCACTGTGTTTCTGAGATCCTTTCCATGGTGCCATATGTATTCTGGTCCTTTCCTCCTACGGGCTGCACAGTGCTCCCCAGTGCGGCCCTGGACACTTGGCCTACCAGCTCCCCAAAGCAATGGGCCTGCAGATGCCTCCACAATGCCCACCCCTACCACAGACAGCAGGGAAGGGAACCTCGGCTTACTTTCCCTCTTAGGCATTGTGTGAGAATTTCTTGGAGCAGAATGACCAATTTCCAGACTTTTCTACTTTCCGGATGAGTTCCAGGAGAGGATCTGGAAGAAGCTGGAGCAGACAGAACCAGAAGAAAGGTGGTGTGGGTGGAGGCTGGGGAGATAAAAAGGGCCCAGAGCATGCTGGGCCTTTATTGTCGGCCATGGCAAGAATTTTGGTCTTTATCCAAAGAATAAGGGGAAGCCATTGAATTAAACTAAAGCTGGGGCTCAGATTTTTTTTTTTTTTTTTTAAGGCAGCAGTGGGCCTTGAGAGCTAGAAGAGCCCTGAAAGACCCTGTGTCGCATCTTGAATTTGCAGTAGGCCTCTAAAGTCCATGGAAGCAGAGATGCCCAGGATGACACAGGCAGAGCTGAACTACCACTCAGGCCTTGTGACATTTTGCCAACGTTGTGAGGCACCCCAGTTGTAGAGGGGCCACCTAAGGGTGGCAGCCTCTGGAGGCTTGGGATTTATTGTCATTACTGTTCTGGGAAGGTCTCAGGTCACTCTTTTGCTCACCTCCTATCACCTGGACTCTCCTAGACCTCTGAATGCACTTACTAGGCCCCACCAAAGAACCCCAAGCCAGGACCCAGCCATCTGCTGCCATGGGGACTCCACCCTTCAGATCCGCCCTGTGAAACTTCCCATGCTGCCTTAGTGGGCAAGCACCGAGCCAGAGTGTTAAAGACATGCGTGCCAATGCTGGTTCTTACTCTCTGGACCTCAGTTTCCCCATCTGTGAAATGGGAGGGCGGAACAAGATGCACCCTCAAGTTTGTCCCTTCCTTCCCATACATTTCTGTTTAAGCCTGTCCACAGGGCCTCTCTGTGAGTTCTTTTAGCTCTCAGCATGGGGGCGGAGGATGCTGCACCCTCAGAGTTTCATTGACCCTTTCACCCTTGTACTTCTGGGCCTCCGCTCCAGAGAGGCACAAAGAACTGGGCCTTTGTTTGCAACAACAAAGCTGTTTGGTTCTATTTCGGATAGAACCGTTTTATTATATCCCATCCAGAGAATACTTGAGTTGCATTTTGTTTTGAAAGCTTGTTAGCATTCCGGATTTAATTAACTGGCAGAGACAAAGCTGCCCCACTTGCACCACCCCCATTCCATGCCCATTCTATCCATGACCCCAGTTGCCAGTCAGCAGCCTCAAAGCCCCTACCCGTGTGGGGGCGGGGACCCATTGTCCTCCTGGAGGGCCCACCTGGCAGATGAAAGGGGAGTCCTGACTGCTGCCTCTCCTTCTTGTTCCCACGTGATCTCCTCCCCTTCACCTCTATCCCCTCCTCTCTAAATTATGGCTGCTGTTTACTGAGCATTCACCCTGTGTGGGGCACCCGGCTAAGCCCTTGGAATGCTTTACCTTATGGTAGCCTCAAAATCCAAGAGGCCAGTTGTAGTATATCTGTTGTCGAGAGAACAGATTAAGTCACTTACCCAAAGTAGGTCACATAGGTAGTAAATGGCAAAGCCAGGCCTCAAACCTAAGTCTTTTTGACTCCAAAGCTTTTGCTTTGAGCTATTACAAAAACTTACCTCCCTGAAAACAAAGCTACTGGTGGGGACAGAGCTGCTATAGAGACTTGTAGGGTCAGGTCTTAGAGATAGTTCTTGTTACTTGGAAATCTGCCTACCTAGAGCACCGGGATACAGGCCTTGCCTCTTGATGTGCCCCTCTTCCCTCTCCGGTGTCTGCAAACAGTGTTCAGCTCCCCTGCCCAACCCCCAGCCTCCCCATCTCCAGACTAAGTATCAGATTCCCTTAGTTCCCAGACCTCTTCCCATCACCTTGGTCCCAATCTTGCTTTTCTGTGCACCTCCCCTCCCCCGCCCCCACCCCATGCCGGAGCGTGATAGACTGTGCCAAGGGGAGAAGGCCTGTCCCCTCTGTCCTGGAATGGGCTGACGCTCCTTCTCAGGCTTACTTCCCCCAACAAGGAAGAGGAAGAAGCAGCAAAGACCCAGCCTGGAGTGGACAGCAAGGGATCTGGTTAAGAGGACAGATCCAACTGCCTGGGTTTGAGTCCTGGCTCTTCTCTCCACAAGCCGTGATGGCCTTGGGCAAGTCACTTAACTTCTTGGACTTCTCTTTTCCTATCTGTAAAATGGAGACAGTCCTCTCACCTATCTCATATGATGGTTATCAGGACGGAATGAGTCAGTATTTGTAAAGCAGTCACTGAGCCCTTAGCACTGTGCCTTGCCTAAGAGAAGGGACAATCTAGACTCCTACGATTTGGAGGCGGCAGAGCTTGCTTAGCTCAAACCTCAGACCCACAGACTTGCACTTTGTGTCAGCCTGAGCACCAGGGTCTCCAGCTTCAAGCAAGTCACTGAGGAGAGTTCCGCGTTAGACTGGAAGGGGAACAGCACAGCTGCCCACCCCCTCCCTTGTGGGATCTCATCTTGCTTGAGGTGAGTTCCCGAAACGTTGACTTTAAACGCAACACACCAAAGTCCCACACAGATGATTTTCTGACCGTCCACTTGGGCCTAAGGTTCAGGTACCTTCCTGCTTCATTGCCTGTCTGCTCATTGTCAGGGCTGATAGCGCTCATTCAGCATTCAAAATTTGCTGAGCACCCACCGTGTCTCTTGCACTCGCTCGCTCTCTTCTCTCTGTGTCTCTCTCCACAAGACAGCCTCAGGGTACCCAGATTTCTTCCATGGCTGCTGACAGTTCTAGAGCAAGTATCCTGAGAGAACCAGCAGAAGCCATATGGACCTTTTAAACCTAGCGTCAACAGTACAGCATCACTTCTGCCACATCCCCGTCTTTAAGGCGGTCACACAGACTCCCCCTACTGATGGGAGGCATATTGAAGAATTCACTGACAGGTTTGAAGCCCACCACAGGAGTCAAGTTACAGAGAGGTTCAACAGCTTGCCCAAGTCATGTAGCTCATAAATGGTGAGCACCCATGTTCTATTCCAGAACCCTCTTAAGCCAAAATCGGTTTCCTTTTCCCCTGCCATCCTGCCTACCTGGGGAATGCAGAGATGAATAAGATGGGCCCTGCCCTTGGCCAGCTTACCATCCAAAGGGATCAAACACATGCTGCCCGCCCAGATCCTTGTCATCTCGCTATGTCCTTCCGTGGATGTGTCAGCCGTGTTACTCACTGATCAGCAGAACTGAACATCCAGAGGGGCTGTGAGAAGCCTGCGCAGATCCCCAGAACTTCACACCCACCATCGGTATGCCTTTGCCTGGAGGGGCTAGAAATTTTTAACCAGGGCTATTCTCAAAATCCCTGGGAGCCCTGCTGGTCAGGTTTAGTCCTGAGACACAAAACAGCCCCAGGGCACATCTGCTCCGTACATGTTTGCCAAATGAGAACATTGATTTGGGGAAACTTCTCTCACCCCAGCACATCCCCTCTGACTCTCAGTTTACCTGTTGCGCACCCCCAAGAGGTAACAGAAAATGGGGCCACAACCCAAGCCTGTCCCAGTAAGGACAGACACCACAGCAGGGCCCATGCCCAGCAAGGCCTAGCTGTCCCTCAGAACCCAGGGGAGTCTGAAGAGAGTGATCCTTGTGATGGCAGAAATGGCTGATTGGGCCTATTCCTTCTAGACTCTTCCACCCCTGCTCAGTTCCCCTGGCAGCACCTCCCTTGGTTCTGCCTTCAGGGCCTACCTAAGCAAAACTTCAAAACAGGCCTGGTCAGCCTGCCTCGCCCCATCTCCTTGTGGGTTTCCAGCCCTTTCTGTGGAAAAGCAGAGAGAGCATGGACTATGGTGTCCCACAGACATGGGTCCAAATCCCAGTTCTGCCACTTCCTGACTCTGTGATCCTGGACAAGTGACTTAACCTCTCTGTGTCTCTGCCACTCCACATGTGAGACTGGACAATAATGTCAACCCACAGTGTGGTTGATGTGCCTGGCTCAGAGCTGGCAGGTTCAGAGCTGTTAGGAGCACGATAGAGGGTAAGTCTTCCCTGCTGTTAACACCCCCCCCCCAGGTGGAAGCTGTTAGAAAACCGCTCAGGCTTCCCCCTCATCCCACCCACACTCCCCTCCATCCCCACAATAAGATAAGAGCAATAATCCAATACACAAGCATCCGTGCCTAGTGGTGGGATTTCAGACACAATGATAACTGTGGAGCCCAGCACCATCTCTCAGATAGATGAGGCTGTACTTCTGAAACATTGCGAGGTGGGAGTGTTGGAGATTTCTTAAAGATGATGTGGCGTGGAGAGCAGGATACCTGAGGTAGTCTTATCTAGTGTGTTGGTTAATGGACTGGGCTCTGGAGACAGACTGCCTGAGTTCTAGTCTGAGCTTTGCCATTTATTAGCTGACCTTGGCCAAGGAACTTGACTTCCCTGTGCCTCAATTTCTTCATCTGTAAAATGGGAGTAAAAGTAGCACCTACCTCCTAGGATTGTTGTAAGGACTAAATTTGTTCATTTACGTAAGACATTTAGAGCAGTGTCCAGCACATGGTAAGCACTCATTATGTGTTAGCTAATAGCGGTGATGGTAGCAGCCAACATCCTGGCTCTGCCATTGGCTGGCTGTTGACCTTGAGCAAGCCACTTCCTATGTCTGGGCCTCAGTTTCCCCATCTGAGAAATTAGCAGACTAGACCAGATGCCCCTCAGAGCCTGTCAGGCTCTGACCATCAGTGGTCCTAGAAGCCTGGTCAGGACTGAGTGTGATGTTCTGTTGGTCAGGGTCCCCTGTGACTTAGGTGGGCATGGCTGGGAGGTCACCCTGGCCATGTTTGGGAAGACTGAATGGGGCAGAACCAGCCTCCCTCACGTAAACAGGAACAGGCTGAGCCAGCCTTCTGCTTCAGTTCCGGTGAGCTAGCAGCTGGGAGCTCCAAGGATGAGTCACTAACAGGAGCAGCCACCGGTTCTCCAGCTCAGGAGCCCCGGGGGCACACAGTAGCTGCAGAGTTTAATGGTGGGATTTGGGCACTGTGTGACAAGGAGAAGGATCATAGTGTTTGCACATCCCCCAGGTAAATCTGAAAGCCATTTACCTGCAGGCCCTACCCAGGTCCCTAGAGCTGTGGCCTGGGATACTGAGCTCCTGCCTTCCAGGACCTCTTCTCTCCCTCCCTCCCTTCCTTCCTCCTTCCCTCCTTTCCTCCCTCCCTCTCTCTTTCCCTTCTTCCCTCCCTCCCTCCCTCCTCCCTCCTTCCTTCCCTCCTTGCCTCCCTCCCAGCCTCTCACCATCTCGCTGCCTTTGCTGCAGTGACCCTTTCTTGAAAAGCAGTATGGCAAATTGGAAAGATCACTTGGGGTCAGGAAGCTCTGGGTTCGAATGTCAGGTCTGCACTTAACTCTGACAAGCCACTTAACCTCCGTAAGCCTCGATTTCCTTGTCTGGAAAATCGCCTTCACCCTGCGCAAGAGGCAAGTGCATGAGGAGCTGGTGAGATGTTAAATCACTGTCAGCAAGCTGCCTCTGAGTCAGGGTTTCATGCGTGGCAAAGCAGCTACCTCACTGTGAACCATTGAAAAGCCAGCCCTTGACATAAGCAGCCGCCTCTCACCGACAAAACGGGGCTGATGATGATAATGTATACCTCACAGGGCTTCTGAGAGAAGCAAATGCATCTGCGTGTGCAGAAGCACTTTGGGAACTGCACAGAGCCTGCCCAGCAAGGTGGCATTGTCATTCCCAAGACGAGAGTGAGTGGAATGGTGGGCAGGGCAAGGACAAGAATTGACATCATCTCTAAGAGTAGAACCGGAGGCCAACAGGACAAGTGGGCCAGGACCCCAGTGGTCCATGCAGGCAGGGACTGTTTTGAGCCTGGCCCAGTGCTTGGCAGAGTATATAACTGATGCTCAATTCATGTGTGATGGACTCACGCATGCGTGTAAAAGAGCAGAGGCTGAAATCAGCCCAGTTCTCCACCTCCCCCACTTTCACCACTTTCTATCACAGACCTCTCTTCCCTACTGCAGAGATCAGGGGTTCTTAACCAAGAGCCCCTCCGAAATTGTACACAGGATATAATGTGTGTTTGAAAATATATCATCCTGAGTAAAGAAATGTTCGATTTCTGCCCAGAAAAGCTTTTAAATAAATCCTGCTCTGAAAGGTAGGCATCTACCAGATGCTTAGTGAGTACCCTACAGTTGGATTTATCTGGCCCCGGGGCTGCCAGGTATCCTGTGGATTTAAAACAAAACAAAACAAAAAGAAAGCAGCCTCCACCTTTGTCTCTGAGGTGTGCACACAGGGCTCCACCAGCCTGCAGTTTTTCTTTCTTGCAAGTTAGTTAACCTGCCACCTTTCATATGCAAAAGTGATGATGCTACATCATCAGAGGCCTGTTTCCTGAGTGGCTGTGCTGTGACTGGGTGGGTCTCACAGATCTGTGCACACTCTCTCAATCTCTTATGTCCCACTATGTGCATTTAGGTGTGACAGGTGGGAGTCCGGGCCCCTGGAACCTGGGAATATTACCTAAGATACCTCGTGGCATCTAAACTTGGAATGGTGATCTCTTTTTAAAAATACTTTTTTCTCAGTACAAATAAATATACATGTATGTGTATATACATACATTTATATGTATGTGTGTATGTATGTATGTATGTATTTGAGGAAATCTAGAATACATAAATAATGAAAAAAGTCACCTCTGGTCTCACCCTCCTGCAAAGAACTGTTGTTGATACCTGGCTTCTCTTCTTCCCCCTACTGTGAACGACATTTATGGAGCCCTTGCTGTGTGTGCCAGGCATTCACTGTGCGACATGCCCTCCAAGCTCAATCTCATGTTAACCTCTTCTCTTAATATCAGGTATTCTCCACCTTTTTATATGCACATTTATGCTATCTTAAATTTTAGGGCCGAGGACATCATACTGTTTTATAACCTTCCCTTTCTCACTCCATAGCATGGGAATTTCTTTCCATGTTATTAAATATTCATCTACAGAGTCATTTATAACAGCGGCATGAGGTTTTATTGCAGGCAAGTTCTGTGCTTTTCAGACTGGGGTACATGTACCCCTGAGGGCAAAGCCACAGGATAAATGTAGCACATTTTCCTGAAGCATAAATTTGATTCAAAGCTTTGGGAGGGGAAAAAAAATAACACATTATTTTAAAATCAAAACAAGTGCAGACATAGTATAGAACAAAGAGTACCCATGAATTTTAAAACAAAGTAGCCAAGTTTAAGATTGTGTGAGCTTGTTGTTTTCCCCCCAAAGACCCAAGTGCCCAGTCCTCTGAGGATGGCAGGAACCTCTGAGAAGCACTGAGTTCTAGGTCAAGCCCCTTTTTTTAAGGCAACTGAGAGCTGGGAAGAAGAAGGGATTGTCCAAAGTCCACTGCACGTATGTTACAGAGCCAAGCCCTGTGACTTAGGGGGGTAAGGGGTGGGGCTGGACCCCTCCCAGCTTTCTATATTTGGCAGCATTGTAGACTGCTATTTTGGAGGGAATGGGTGGGAGACCTTGCTACTTGAGTAACAACCCTCTGCTTATCAATAGTGGGAACGCTTGGCTTCCTATATAAGCCACCTCTTAGCAGCAGCTTTTCATTTTTCACCTTGTTGGCCAGCATCTGAGCTGTGTGCTCCAGTGATGAGTCACTGTAGCCTTTATGGGCAAAGGTAGATGACCTTCCCCAGCTCTCTTGGACTCTACCAGCACTTAGATTTTTCACTTAATGCACCGTATTATAAGCATGTATCCACTGGTCTGTTTGACCTATGAGATTGGGGATCATGTGTAATCATTGTTGTTATAATCTGGCATTTATTGAGTACCTGCTATTATAGATGCCACATGCTGTGCTGGGTCTTTCATCTGTATTATCTGTAGTCTTCATATAGCCTTTCAAAGTATATATGATTATCCCAATTTATCAGTCAGAAAACTGAATAAAAGATTATCACTTACCCATTATCATTCACTCATTTAGCAAGTATTTACTGCAGGTTTACATGCCAGGACTTGTGTTAGATGCCGTGGGCGATCATGATGAACAAAACGGACACCACTCCTGCCCTTATGGAACTTACAGATGAGTGGGAGAGACAATAGTCAACAAATAGTTTTACAAACCATAGTGAGTGTAATGTAGCCCGAGCCCGTCCCACTGCCTTGGTTTGAACCTTCCTTGACCACTTAGCTAGCTGACCTTGGGAAAGTCTCTTAACCTCTCTGCACCTCATCTTCATCTTCTGTGAAAAGAGGATCATGGTACTACGAACTTCATAGGGGTACTATAAAGAGTGAGTAAATTAACACACAAAAAGCACTCAAAGCAGGGTCTTGCACATCCCAGATATATTGCTGCTGCTGCTGGAATGAAGGAGAGGCACATATGGGATGTCAGGACTTTCTTTTGGTGACATCTGATTGGGTTCTACAAGATGAATAGGAGTTAACTTGGAAGTGTTAGGGGGGTTGGGTGGGACATGTTCCAAGCAAAGGGAAAAGCATTTGTAAAGTACAGGGGATGGGCTCACCTGAGGAACTGCATAGAGTGTGGCTGGAACACAGCAGGTGGGGAGCCACACAGGGTCAGCACCTGGGAAGGAGGAGCCTGTGATAGAAATACAGCTGCCTGTGGGACCTGGGACCTGCACCGCCCTATTGATCTTAGCCATGGGAGAGACTCAGTAAACGTTTGTGGCGTGAGCAAGACAGCACATGGACAAACAGCGACGTTGGCCTCGTGTGGTCTTGGCTGTGGGTGTTCCATTGTTGCCCAACCAGAAAAAGAGTCCATTGTCACAAATACACAATGGTGTGTGGACAGTTCCATCCCCACTGTCAAGCCGTACGCATCCATTTTGCTGGTCTCTCTCTTCTTGGCAATAGACTGAAACATGTGGGTTCGGATGGGGACCTTCAACATCTGGGACTCACCAAGGTGGCTGCTGCTGGAATCCCTACACTACAGCCAGGACCTCAGACCTGAGCCAGTGCTATTCAGACTATTTTAGTAGTGGAAACCTGTGTCGAAATAACCTTAGAGGAAACCCAGTATATGGAACAGGGACAAGCAGCACTTCTATGGTTGAGCCACAAGCATAGGAACTCAGAGCACTTGGTAATGCTTGGTGCACCTAAGAAATTGCCAGGGCTCTTAAAAGCACAGTTAGGAAACTTAAGGGTTGAGCCTAACCCCCATTTTCCAGGTGTGGAAACTGAGGCCTGGAGAGGGGGTAGTTCTCCTAAGGTCACACAACTAGGGACAGACCCAGAACCGAATCCCAAATGTTTGATATTAATTCTACTACAGCAGGATTTTCTTCCACACCACCCTGGCTGCCCCACGCCCCCTCAGTGTGGGGTTTTAGGGTGGGGGGAGGGGCTTGTGGCTTCCAGCCCCAGTCAGGGCACAGAGCACGAGAGTCAAAAATCCAGAAGGCAGGCGTGGGTGGGTTGTTCAGGTTCACAACCTGGTTATGCCATGTCTTTTTATTTTTTTCTCCCTCTCTTTTAATTGAGTTTGAGGTGGTTGGTTTTTGTTTCCTTAAGAAATGGAAAAGAATGAAGCTGCGTAAACACAACGATGTTAAAACTCCCTGAAAAACCTCCTGCCATTTTAACTCTGTTACTGGAGAAATAAAAGAGAAATAATTTGTCCACCCACACTTAGCTCTTTCTGACGAAGGTAGGTGAATATTGCTTTACTAATCGAGGGTGAATGCTGGAAGTGGAGCCACGCTGACTGATCCCGGATCGAGAGGAAGCCCCAGCAGCCCCAGAAGCAGCGGCCGGCCGCGGGTCTGCGGGGCCCAGTCATCGGTCTGCTGTCTGCTTCTCACAGGTCTCCCCCAGCCGGTAGTGATGGAGGCACTGGACCAGGCGGAAGGGCTCACGGACTCGCAGAGAGAGATGCCACTGCCCCCACCTCCCTCACCGCCCTCAGAGCCAGCTCAGAAGCCAACACCTCAAGGCACCAGGAGCCATTCCCTCACTGTCAGGAGCAGCCTGTGCCTGTTAGCTGCCTCCCAGCTCCTGGTAAGGACTTCGCAGGCCTCAAAAGGGCCTGGAGATGGTGCGTGTCGAAGGACATCCTTCCCGTTCCTGCCCGATACGGCTGTCAGGGGATACAGAAAGATGAGGGTGTCCCTCAGTGACTCCCAGCCCTTGGGCTGGCATGAAGAGAAGGCTGCAGTTCTGAGCTACAGCCTAGATAGCTAAGCTCTCCTTAACCCCAAAAGCAGGAACATAGCCCCCACCCCCCCACACACACACACACATCCCCCTGATCTGCTGGGGTCTCTCTGAGGACTTCCTGCCTATGATGCATCTCTAGTTTATGTATTCAGCTGGAGGTAGGGGATGGGGTGGGGGTCTGGGACAGGGGGGTCCCCTCTGGGAAGGGCTTTTCTTGGCTCCCTTCAGTCCACTTTTCTCCAGGGAGAGTACTGAGGCCTTCTCTGGGCACACAGTACCTGGGCTCTTAGCTTCCCAGTCTGGGCCTTGGGGGGCCAGGTTGAGACAGAAGGTGAGCTCTGCAGGGGGGAATATGGGGGCGAGGAGCCCAGGCCCCGAACCGAGTCCTCTTGTCGCAGCTTGCCTGCGGGATGCTTTGGCTCAGCGGCTATGGCTCCACCTGGTCACAGAACGCCACAGACCTCTTCTCCTCCTTGCTCTCACTCCTGGAACAGCTGGGACCCATGGTGAGTAAGCTCCGGGGATCCCCAGGGTAGGAGGGAGGAGTTGGGGGCCTCTAGTCCTACCAACCTCTGCATGGGGCTTCTCTGAGTTCACAAGATACTTCCACAGCCCTGAAGCGCTCCTCCCTGCTCCCCACCCAGACCTGGTCCAGAGTTTTCAGAGCCTTGGTTCCGTCCCTGTTGAGACAGATGAGATCTCTGCCCCCCCCGCACCTGACCTGTTTGTCTCTTGTCCCCCAGGCCTGGCTGGGCATTGGGACCTGGGAAGTTTTCAGTCTGCTGCTGGTCTCTCTGTCTGTGCTCCTCATTACCACCCTGGTAAGGCGCCTCCTGACCTACCTCCGTGCTGCCCTCCTCTGACCCTGAGGCTGAGCCCCAAAAGCTCCCATGTGACCTACAGACTAGACATTCTAGGTGGGGCCAAGGACAAGGTAGCTGCCTCTTTCAACCAGTTTGTCCAGTCTGGGATGAGAAGTGCTTTCTTTCTCAAAATTGGTTTGCAGTGTTCTAGGCCGGGGAAGGGGCTGAGGCCAGGGCGAAGACTGGAGTAGGAACCCCCACACCCACAACATGCCCTCAGTCCACAAGAAACTGAGGGGCAGGGGCAGGAAGGATAAGATGGGGGGGTGGAGCCTCCCATCTAGGTGAGGGGCCGTGCCTTGCAGACAGCTCCTAGGAGAGCAGGGCTGCCCTGGACACACTGAGGGGCAGGGGGCTCAATCCCATGGACAGCCCATCAGCCAGGGGGCAGCAGCATGTTCCCAGGTCCATGATGCCATATGCCTCCAACTAGGTGTGGCACCTCCTGAGGGCTCCCCCAGAGCCACCCACCCCACTGCCCCCCGAGGACAGGCGCCAGTCTGTGAGCCGCCAGCCCTCCTTCACCTACTCGGAGTGGATGGAGGAGAAGATCGAGGATGACTTCCTGGACCTGGACCCGGTCCCGGAGACTCCTGTGTTTGACTGCGTGATGGACATCAAGCCTGAGGCCGACCCCGCCTCACTGACCGTCAAGTCCATGGGTCTGCAGGAGAGGTGGGAGGGGTGGAGGAGGGGTGGGCTCTCTGGGCCCTGGAGCTCTCAGCTCCCAGTGAGAAGGGCAGATGTCTGACTTAACTCCCAGTGCCCAGGACTGAGCTGACCCTATAGCTTAGCCAGTGTAGACACATGCTCTTCAGGTCCGATGCACATAGATCTGAATGCCCCAAGGTGCATGCTAAGAAATACTCGTACTGCACACGAACACAGAGGCATACACAAGTGTGCACAACGTGCACACTCACACGTACACTGCTGTGCTCAAGTAGGTTCCTTTACTGCAAGACTTGTCAGAGCCTTTAACACGCTTATGTTTGTTGTAAATCAACAAGGGAGTAGCATGAGGCATTCCTCAAAGTCACTTGACCACAGAACCCTACTTTTATGGAGTACCTGGTAGTGAGTGTTCCATAGAACACTCTTTAGGAGGTGTCGACACCCTCTTTTCAGAGCCTAGTTGGGTAAGCCAGATTGCACCAGGTTTGAGTTGCCCACATGATGTCATAGAAGGAGCACTAGATGAGGAGTCAGAAAACTCTGCCACCCCTTACAGCACAAGCTTGGGAAATTCTCACCCCATCTCTGGAAATCGGTTTCTTTTTCTATGTAATAAGGGCCCTTCTTGTTCTGTGTCTTTAGACACCGAACACGGTCGAGTTTGTCCAGGGTAGACATCCTTGCTGCCCTTAGAACTCCCTCTTTCCCTGACAGCCGAGGGTCCCGGCCTCTCCTGGATGAGATGTCCTTGACTCATTGGCAACCTCATCCCAGACTACCAGGCTCAGGACCGTGATACAGAGAGTCGAGCCCTGCTTCTCTACTCTAGGCAGGTGCCCTCTCTCTGGGAGCTTCCCAGGGGACACAGGGCTGGGCCCTGCCTCCGGTAGTGACAGAGGAGAGTCCAGGGGAGGGCTGTGTTGGGGTTGCCTCAGATGGAACCTTTGGAACTGGGGCTCCCAACCCCCGACTCAGTTAGCTGCAGGAGGCGGAGAATCGGGCCTAAGCCTTGGAACTGAGACTGGTGCTCCTTGTATCAAGTGTGCTGTCACACACCCAACTCCTCATTGTGGAACCCACCCTATTCCTACCCCTGATCCCTCCCTCCCTCGTCTTCCTGTCCCAAGGCCCCCAGCGGATGCGCCTCCCTGCCCCTGAGACTCGCTTCCTCTTTCCTGGTCCTTCCAGGAGGGGATCCAACGTCTCCCTGACCTTGGACATGTGCACACCAGGCTGCAACGAGGAGGGCTTCGGCTATCTCATGTCTCCACGGGAGGAGTCGGCCCGCGAGTACCTGCTCAGCGCCTCCCGCATCCTCCAGGCCCAGGAGCTTCACGAAAAGGCCCTGGACCCGTTCCTGCTGCAGGCAGAATTCTTTGTGAGTCCCCTGAGCCAGCCACCCCATGGTGGTCAGACCTCTGTGCTCATGTCAGTCACCCACCTACCAAGACAGTAGAGCGGAGTGCTCAGAACTCAGCATTTGATAGATGAACATCATTTCATTATCAGCTCTCCTGCTGTCTTGGGCAAGCTGTTTCCCCTCTCTGGGCCTCAGTTTCCTCATCAAGAAAATGGGGATAAGATAATGGGGCTGTTGCAAGAATTAAAGAGATCACTAATGTGTGCAAAGCGCCTATCCGGGTAATTGGTGTACAGTGGCATTCTCAAGTCTTTAGTGCCCAGCACTGTGCCTTGAAAGCCACAGAAAGCCTTTTCTTCAGGCTCCTGTTTTCCCACCCTCCTCCTGCCTCACATCACCAAGCACTGTTCATCCTGCATTGATATCTCTGCACCCCTGTGGCTGTAGCTTAAGGTGGTCCTAATCACCTCCTCTCTAAACCTTGGCAACAGCTTCCAGCTGCCTCCTCTTGGGACTTAGAGGGACCCAATAACCCCTGTTTTACCTGCCTGAGCACTCAGCCAGTTCAGAGATAAGCCCTAGGAGATCACAAAAATCACCTTTATTTTTGTTGATAAAGGCTAAGTTTAAAATGAGGCTTAGGGTATATAGCAATAGGGAGCTTCCTAATACCGACCCCCAGAATTAACAAACTTTCTACCCACCCCTAGTGGTGTTGGCACATCCTGGGGCCTCACCCCATGGGGCATCCCTATAGCTCTTTCCTGGCAGGAAGGCCCCAAGAGGAGGAGGAAGGAAGGGGCCGGGGTCCAAAAGCCCGTTCCTCAGTCAAACGCACCCATCAGGTAACTTGCCCATCTCTGTGGGCATGTTGGACAAAAGGTCATGAGTATGTATTTGGGGGAGTCCCTCCTGGGAGGGGCCTGAGGGATGGGGAACCATGCACCTCCCTCACAACTGCCCTTACTCTAGGCCACCCTGCTCCCTGTCTGGACTGGATGGCACTCCCCTCAGAGAAGGCCCCCATCACCCTGTAACCCACTGCTCCAAATTCTGTAAACTAGGCATGGCCTGCATTACTGAGCTGGGCTAGCCCCAGCCCCCTTCTCCAGCCACATGTCCCCTGACCCCCACAGGGACTGCCCACTTCAAACTGGGCCAGCCCCCCCACCCCCCACCCCCCGTGGATGCCTCCAGAAAGCCTTCCTGGACCACCCAGCCCCCACTCTGGCTCCGAGTTCCCACCGCCATCACCTCCCCTTGAGTAAAGGGTTCATGTCCTTTCTGTTATTTCCTGCTCAGTAGATCATTGTCGCTTTTGCCCAGAGAGAAAGGAACACAGCCTGCACACCTACTCCATGGGCGCTTTTGCACGTTTTTTATTCTTTTGATTCTCACAACAACCCTAGAAAGTGAGTATTATGATCCTCATTTTACAAAATGTATCCTCAGTGGGTCCAAACACAGTGAACACTATAAAACTGAATGTGGTCAGTTGCTAAACTATGTGGCCAGATAGACAGGGAGTGAAGAGGTGAGAGGACATGGGGGGAGGTGAGGCTAGAGGGGAACCTTAAAGGGTGGGAATGATGTGGAGACTTGAAGAAGGGTGCTCTCTGCAAGTGGAATGCCATGACTCAGACCTGCAGGTAAGATGGAGAATGGCATATTAGTAACAGGAAGAGACCAGCACAACGGAAGGGCGGCTCTCTTGAGAGCAGCTGATGGTAAAGAAAGGCCAGATCCCAGAATACCTCACATTCCAGACAAAGAAGTTCAGACGTGGAGCTTGACACAGAGAGTGACAGGGAGGTACAAATACAGCCCTGGGAGTCAGAAGAAGGCTCCTTTCCTGTTGGAGAATCAGGAAAGGCTTCATGGAGGAGGTGGCATTTAAGATGGACAGGACATGAGAAGATGAGGATGGAGGTGGATGTTATCACCCAGTAAGCAGCGCAACGTGAGGTTCTGAGGTGGGGATGTCCAAAAGCGAGCCACTCAGTGTGGCTGCAGTCAGGCAGTGTGGAAGAAAGCAATGATTGGCTAGGTCGCTTTTTCTCTCGTTCCTCTTTGTTCATCAACCGTTAATATTGAGTATCTGCCATGTGCCAGACTGGCTCTGAATAAACAGTAGTAATAATAACATTTATTATGCACTTAGCATGTGTTCTAAATGGTTTTTATGTGCACTAGCTCATTTAATAATAAATGTTTGTTGAATGAATGCATGGACTTAAGCCAGCCCCTGGACTCAAACCTCTATGCAAGTCAGCCTACAGCTACTCACACCCCCGTGTCATCCTCCTGCAGGAAATCCCCATGAACTTTGTGGATCCGAAAGAATACGACATTCCTGGGCTGGTGCGGAAGAACCGGTACAGAACCATCCTTCCCAGTGAGTACTCGCTGTCCCAGGGGGCGGAGATGGGCTTACCCCAATCTGGGTGCCCTGTCATCCTGAGGAAGACCTTTGTTCCAGAGCTAGGGACAGAGGGTGGAGGTGCCCAGTGAAGGGAAATGCCCCCTGGTGAGGGCAGAGGTTAGTTCATTCCTTCACACAGCGCTGGGACCCTTGCTCTGGCCAAGTGTTGTGCTGGGCTCCCTGGAAACCCAGAGAGAAAGAGTGATGATAACAGCAGCTCCTACACAGTGCGTGGTGACTGAAAGTGTTTGCACATCCTTTGTCTCTTCAGAGTGGGCAGATTTTAAGGAGAGGAGATTCAGCTCAGAGAGGTTAAGTGGCTCATCCACAGTGACACAGCTCGGAAATACGGAACTGCATTTCAAACCAGGCCTCTGTGACCCCGGAATTGGGCTCTTTTGTCTGCCTTGAGTTTAGTTTGTCCAGGTGGTGCATCCTCTTAATAGGCAGAGCCACCCCATGAGGGAGTGAGCCGCCTGCCAGGTAGTAAGCGCCCCATCAGTCAAGGTGTTCGGGCAAGGCTGTATAAGCAGTCCCCTGGAAGGTCTGACAGGGATTTTCCCCCGTTAGGGGCTGTTAGACCAGGTGACCTAATGTTTCTCTTTCAGCCCTGATGTGTCATTTTCAGGTAACTTTAATCAAGTCCCGGGTCTGCCTGTCACCCTACAGAGTTCTGGCCTCAAGCCCCAGGGCTAGCTTTGGGAGGGTGAGCAGGGCGGGTGACTTGTTGAAAGTGAATCTCCACAAACAGACTCCGCTCAGTTTATGGAGTGACGAGGCTTTAAAAAAGCAGTTTTGCCATCAGCATTTCCAACAACATGTAAGATGTCATGACTTATTTTTAACTTTTAAAATTTCGACTTGCAGTTGCTATGGTTACACAGTCTCTAGGTAGTTCCAGTTAAACAAAGCACCATTTAAGGCCAGGATGCACACTATTCAGGGCTGCTCACCTCTTCCCTCATCTTGCCCTCCACCCACCCACCCACCCACCCAGCCCCACCTGGAGGGAGAGGCTCAGGTACGTCAGAACCTGGGCCTTTGCTGGCCACACAGAGTGGCCACCAGGGAAGGGTGGGGATCCAGACCATCTCTCCCCTTGCACTGGGTAGCTGAGAGAACTCGAGCTACCTCCACCTATGTCCTAAGCCTCCAGGCCTCGAGCCCAACAGAGAATCTTCCCTGTGGCCAACAAGAACTGACGCTGTGCCCTCAGAGACTGGAATGGGAGTGTTGGGGGCACGGGGGGAGCAATTTCTGTCCATTTTGCCACTGTGTCCCAAGTGCCAAAATACTGCCTGATGCATAGTAGACATTCTGCACACGTTTGAGTGAGCAAATGAATGGGTGAGTGAGTATGTATGAATGAATGAATGAATGAATGAATGAATGCATATCTCTCAAATCTAGCTCCCCCTCTCCATCCTCAATGCCAAATGACTTTTATTTTTTTTTTTTTGGGGGGGGGGGCCTTCCATGTTTCCCAGTTACCAGGGGCGCTGTTTACACAGACTGTATTGACATAACACCCTCTGACCCCTGCCATTTCTTACTTGGATCATTGCAGTAATCTTCCAACTGGTCTCCTGACTTCCACATTCTCCCCTCCTGTTCATCTTCTACCATTGTCACCAAAACGATGCAAAACAGAAATCCAATTGTGTCATTCTCCTCCACACTCTGTAACCCTCAGGTTTAGGTCCAGCCTTAAAAATGTGGTTTATAAAGACCCTTTGTCAACAGGTTCCTCTCCAGCTCTTGTCTCACCAGCCCCCACCTGCCTGCCCTGTGCACTTGACTCAGACAGAACAGTGTCCCTTCCCCACTTGTTCTGCTGGTCCCTGAAACCCAGCCCAGGTACCACCTCTTCTGGGCAGCCTAACCACCCTAGCCAAATCGAGGGGCCCCTCTATGTCCTCATCCCCAGGGCTCACAAGCCACACACTGCTCGACTGCCTGCCCAACCCTCTGGGCCAGGGACCACGTCTTGTTTATTTAGGAGTGTCTACTCACAAGCACAACACCAGGCACAGAAGCAGTGCTCCGTAGGGTCAATAGGACCATTCCCATTCCCACAGTGGTTCTTTAATACCAAAGACTCTGGTGTCTGGCCAGAGGGGGCAGTGCCCACTTTTGGCACCTAATCTGGGCAGGCGCTGACAAGGAGAAGAGAAATGGCCCATGCAGCGCTCCCTGATGCTCTCTTCTGCTGGTCCCCCAGAGCTTATCCTCACTCCTTTCCTTACCCTCGCTCTTCTCCACTCCTGAGATCCCCAACACCCCTGTCCACAGAGCTACCCACCCCCACCCCCAAATCACCTACCAAAACTTCAGGTAGTAGGGCTGGGGCAGAGGAGAGCGGAGGCGTGTGCTGTTTCTCCTGCCAGGTGTGAGATCATTCTTTTTTCCTGTGTGATGGCGATAATAAGAGCAGTGACCGGCTGTATAGTGTTTTCTGTATGCTGGGCTAAGTTACTGGTCTAAGGACTTGGTAATGGTCACTCCTTTAACCTTTACAGGATGAGTGAGGTTGTAGTGCAAGAAATGTTCCCTCTTTACGGAGAAGGTACAGAGGGAGATTAGGCAAATGGCCCATGTTGACACTGCCAGTAAGTCAGAGCCGGGACTTGAACCCAGGCTCTCTGGCTTGGTGGTGTAGACTCTTAAAACCACTTCCCTGCACTGCCTTTGAGAGCTCCGTGTTGTACATGCTGGAAGTGCCTTTAGTTAAGCCTCCGAGAAACCAAGGGCCAGAGAAGGGATAAGAGTGAGGTGGTGACAGAGTTAGACCACAACCAGGACCCCTGGGCCCCCAGCCAGCTTCCTGCCCACCCCGCACACTGTTCCCATCTTATCCCAGTCTCTGCAGGCTGACAGAACAGTCAATACAGAGAGGCTGTAGCTACCACAAAACAGATTCTACTCCAGAAAGATGCGCAGGATGTTACGAGATTTGACTATGGGATCTGACATGTGAATAGATTTAAGAGGAAAAGAAGATCCCTTTGTACACACAGCTCTGCTGTTAAGACCCTACTGTTTCATCTCAGACATGGAAGGCTTCCCAATTCATCCCAATATTCTCCCTCAGTTTTCATCCCCAAAATCTTAACAGCCCTTTATTAAGTACTTTACAGTTTACATAGCACTTTCACAGCTGTTTTCTCACTTAACCTTTCCAACAATCCTAAGAATTAGGCATCTTTACCCCCATATTATAGATGGGAAACTGAGGCCTAGAAAGGCGATGTGCTTTACAAGCGTACACAGCATGTTGGTGAGAGTGTGTACTCAAACTCTCGCTGCCCCTGCTGTCTAGGACGTGTACCCTAGGTAATTTCTTTACTTAGCTTTTCCTCTCTCCAGACCATGATGCATAGTGAGTACAGAGCAGTTTAAGAGACACAGGCAAGGGACAGGCATTGATGCTACAGAGGTAGAGACCCAGGGCCTTGCACTCTGACTTCCTCTTCAGCTGGGGCCCTCACCTGCCTCAGTGGGCCGCAGGGATGTGTTCGTGGTTTTCTTCTGGGCAGGGGGAGGAGGAACCTCAAGAGTTCCAGAAGAAATGTGGGTGCCCTGCATGGGCCAGACAAGGTGGGCCCTGCCCCCGGCGGGCTTGCACATGTCAGAACCCAGCCTCCCTGTCTCCCCCACCCCAGACCCTCACAGCAGAGTGTGTCTGACCTCACCAGACCCTGACGACCCTCTGAGTTCCTACATCAACGCCAACTACATCCGGGTACGTAGCCCTATCCCGATGGCCTCTCCCTGACAAGGAGGCCCAAGCCGATGGGATCCATCCTTTAGGCTTGTCGCTAAGCCAGCGAGGCTGCTGCGAGCCCCCGGGAAGAGCCTGAGTGTAGGGAGTGGGTCCTGGGAACACTGCGCCTGACCCTGACAGCCTGGACTTGGCTGGCCGCAGGGCTACGGTGGGGAGGAGAAGGTGTACATTGCCACTCAGGGACCCATCGTCAGCACGGTCGGCGACTTCTGGCGCATGGTGTGGCAGGAGCACACGCCTATCATTGTCATGATCACCAACATCGAAGAGATGAACGAGGTAGGCACCCCTGTACCATGACCAGGTGTCTGCTGCTTTGTGCCTATGCTAAGCATCTTGTTTCCCGATTAATTCTCACAACAGCCTTGTGAGGTTGCTAGTGTTCACTCTGCTGTCAGGATGAGGAAGTGTGAGGCTCAGCGAGGTTAAGTCATTTGCACAGGGCCGCACAGGCAGTCAGAGGCAGGGCCTGGAGCCGGCCTCCCTACCTCCAGTGCCCATGTTCTTCAGCAGGATGCTCTGCTGCCTCCCAGCTTCCCAGGACTGGCGCTGGCTACTTCTATACCTGTAACAGCCCATTTAATTGAAACCCCACAAAAGTCCTTCAAAATGGGTATTACTCCCATTTTCCAGATGAGGAAACTGAGGCTCAACAAAGGGGAAGTGGCTTACAGGTTATGAAGCTGTTCTCTCTAACTGCAAACCTATTGCCCTTTTATATCTCTCCTTGCTAACCCTGGAGGGACACTGGGGAGAGTGTGGTTGGGGAACTGGAAGGGTATCTCAGCCTGATCTGGGCCCCTGCAGAAGTGCACCGAGTATTGGCCAGAGGAGCAGGTGGTGTATGACGGTATCGAGATCACCGTGCAGAAAGTCATTCACACTGAGGATTACCGGCTGCGACTCATCTCTCTCAGGGTGAGGCCTGGGGCTGGGCTGGGCTGGGCCTGGCTGGGAGGATGGGGGCAAGGACTCAATGAGGGACTCCACAGAGAACAAGGTCCCAGAGTCCACTCTAGCTGAAATCAAGGCCTGTGTCTCCCAGGATTTGCTGATGAGCTGGGGTGAGGGAGGGGTGAATGGAGTTGGGGGTCAGAAGCAGGAACAAACCTCAGTTGTATTTCATGCTCTTAGGCTCTTTCTGTGTCTACACTGTCATTCAGAATACCTTCCAGCTCTGCTTCAAATGCACCCAAATCCAGGACTGCCTGGATATAGGGGTCCAGCCCTGTCCTTATAACTGAAGGACCATGGTGACTTTGAGATCCCAACTAGAAGCATCCCCTTCACCTGGGATACCTGGCTTCTGGCCTGTAGTACCCAATCTGTCCACCGGAGGGAAGGCCCTCCTTGCTGTGTTTGGGTTGCACAAAGAGATGGTGATTACAGAAAAGGGAAAAAAGGAAGATACACAAAATATGAGCAATACAAAACAGCCCAGAACAGTTGGGGGAGGCATCCTCCCACCCTGAAGTTGTGCTTCTTCCAGGAGCAGCATAATAGAGGAGACTGTTCCTTTGAAATCACGAGGATCAGTGGGTTCTGGTTTTGAAAAATGTAAGAGCCATGTTTGGGGAAGGTGTAATAAGCCCAAAGGCTGGAAGACGTGAACCAGGTACCAGAAAGCTTGATACCCAGTCCAGAAACAGCTTGGAAAGTCCAGGGATGCTGGCAGCCTTGGGGTCCAGCTCCAGGACCACGACTTTTTCCTCTGAGCTGCACCCTCTCCACCTGAGCAGCTCTGAGATATAGGTCTGGCTAGGGGAGAGAAAAGGCCAGGAGGTAGGGAGCAGAGGCTGTGGTCACTGTCACAGCCAGATAAGCAGACGCCCAAGGAACCAACTTCCTGATTCCCCAGAAAGAGAGGCTGGGAGGTGGGGGCTGTCTCATTTTCTCAGTGCCACAAGACTGTTTAGGGAAAACTGGGCAGGTGAGGGTTGGGAGGTATTTACTTCTTTCCATAAACCTTTACAAGCACCTGCCCTGGGCCTGGTTCTGGGTTGGGTACTGGGAACACAGAGCTGTTCAAAGCCTGGACTCTCCTCAAAGAGCACCCATATGTGGTAAGTACTGAGCTAGAGGTAGGTAAGAACAGAGGGAAACAGCTCGCAGGGGTGCTCAGGGAGGGCTTCCTGGAACTGGTGATGCAGAATGGGGTTTTGAAGGATGAATAGGAGTTGATCAGGGAGGGCAGACAAATGGAGGGAGCATCAAGGCAGAGAAAAAGGAAAAGTAAGGGCATGGAAGATAGAACAGCTGTGAGCTCTGTGTGTGTGTGTGTGTGTGTGTGTGTGTGTGTGTGTGTGTGTGTAACAGAGGTTTTTATCTACAAACCATTAGGAGTGCAGGAGCATAGAGTACCAGTATGCAGGGGCAGGAGATGAGTCTAGGAGGGTAAAACCTGCAATGCGTGTCTTATTTGCCAGGCTGAAATCTAAGGAGAATGGGCTTTGTTCAGAGAGTAACGAGAACGAAAGGGTTCTGAGCAGGAGAGCAGGGTGCCAGATTTGTGCTGTAGGCAGACCATTTTGACTGGTATGGAGATGGGGCAGGAGAGGGGAAGGAGAGGTCTACATGGGGAGAGATGATAAAGGCCAAAGTGGAAGAGGAGTGGTAATGGTGGAGAGGGGGATATGGAGAGGAGGGAGGGAAATGACAGTATTTGCCAGGGGTAGGCAGACCAAGCACAATGAGGTGAAAGGAAGGGTCCCAGAGCTCTGGTTATATGACTAAGGGGTGACTGGGCTATTTGTTAAGGAACTGGGAGACAGGAATGGATTGGAGAGGGACTCTTCACCTCTCTTGGATGATGCCGAAGTTGCTGGGGCAGAACTGATGTGAAGACCAATGCTGACATCGCTAATCAGCCCCCGCTACCAAGATGGCTTTGAGTCTCTTGTCTGGTGTCACTGGGCAATGTGGTGTAGATGGCAAAAGCCAGAGGTCCCACTCCCTGTGTCCTCCCTCCTGTGTCCTTCTTCCTCCCATCCCATCCCTAACCCTGGGCTAGTTTGTGGGCTCAGAGAGCTCAAGTGTATCTGGGGTGGGCCTCTGTCTCCTGGGCAGAGCGGGACCGAAGAGCGAGGCCTGAAGCATTACTGGTTCACGTCCTGGCCCGACCAGAAGACCCCAGACCGGGCCCCCCCTCTCCTTCATCTGGTGCGGGAGGTGGAGGAGGCCACACAGCAGGAGGGGCCCCACTGCGCCCCCATTGTCATCCACTGCAGGTGGGTCCTCCCAGCCACCAGCCAGGGCAGGGCAGCCCCCCCTCCTGCCCTGCCCCTCACTGCCCATCCCCTTGGCCCTCAGCGCAGGGATTGGGAGGACTGGCTGCTTCATTGCCACCAGCATCTGCTGCCAGCAGCTTCGGCAGGAGGGCGTGGTGGACATCCTGAAGACCACCTGCCAGCTCCGTCAGGACAGGTCAGCGCACAGGTGGGGGGTGGGAGCGCATGGAGAGCTAGAGCCCAAGGGGCAGAAGGGAGAGACTGACACATGCATAGGATGAGGGGCAGGAGAACATACCAGGTATGGACTAACTAGCTGGTGGGAGGAGGGAAGACAGATGGGTAGAGGGGCTGGATCAAGAGAACTGGTGGCTGGATGAAGAGGGAAGAGGAACAGCTGGTGGCCAGGACGAGCTGAGAGTGGTGGCACAAGCCATCTCTGTCCCTGCTATCTATGTCAGAGCAGGGAGGGACAAGAAGGAACAGAGGGGAGTGGCTGGCAAGAGTTGGCCTCCCTAAGCTGCATAAAGACAAGACTCCTTACAAATGACTGGCACTCCATGGGTTTGGAATACACCTTTCTGCAGCCCATCTCTCAACAGCCCCATACCCACTGTGTGTCTCTGCTGGGCAGGGGCGGCATGATCCAGACGTGTGAGCAGTACCAGTTTGTGCACCATGTCATGAGCCTCTATGAGAAGCAGCTGTCCCGTCAGTCCCTGGAGTGACTTCATTCCTCCTCTGAGGTCCTCTGGGCACCACCCAGCCTGAGCCTGGACCCTCACCTCAGCCACCTCCAGGGCCCTGACTTGAGTCCTGGCCTGCTCCCTGCCCTGCCTCTCCCGCTTCCTTCAGCCTGGCCCTTTCCCCCAACATAGCTCTTCCTACTGTATATATTGGGGAGTGGGGCAGGGTGGGGGAGGGATGTGCCAGGCCAGGCCTGGGGCCCCAAGACCTGACCCACACCACGCAGCCCTGGGGCCTCAGTTTTTAACGATGGTTCCATTGCTACTTGATCCAAAATGTTTGTGCCGCACTCCAAGTGTTCTGCCACTGCGTGTTCTGTCTGTCCATCCATCTCTGCTGTCTATACCGGACACTGTGTCTCCTCAGCCCGGGAAAGGGGTAATGAGCTCCAGCCCCTAAGTAGCCCAGGCAGAGGTGCCTGCCTCGGGCCCCACCCCACTCCTCCCAACAGGCAGATTACATTTTGCCTCCAGTTATTGGGACGAGGGTGGGGAGAGGGGCCTGAGGTCCTGGGGTTCAGGCATGGTGAGCTTTTGAGATTGGGAGAGAGATCTCAGCTGGGAGAGCGGAGTGTCACAGGCTGGATGGCCTCTGGGTGTCAGATGCTCTCAGGAGGTAGTGACCAGCGTGTGAGGCATTGGGAAGGGAGGGGCCAGATGGGGCTGGGAACCCAGAGGAGCTGGGCCCTGGTGGGGGTGGGAGGAAGAGGTATAGCTCCGAGGACGGGGTGGGGACTCGGCCCCAGATCTGTGTGAAACATTGTTCTGTGTTACTGTGGGAAAGCCTTCCCAGAAGTCTTGCTGCGTGTAGCTCTGCGTGTGTTCCTATGTCCATGCGTGTGTTGAGAGCCCATCCGCAGGGCATGCATGACTCTTTAGCAACATATGTTATCTTGGAGCCACGTGTTTTTATTGCTGACTTTAAATATTTATTCCACGGCAGACAGAGACACTTGGTGTCTTTTTATAATTTGCTCGTGGTCATTAAATAGAGCAATAAATGGAGCATTTTGAGCAAAACTAGCCCATTTGATTCTGTATGATTGCCTCTCCCCTCCACTCCCTGCCTCCTTGAACTCCTGTCTTCATTCTTCTCCTCCTAGAGTGTGTGGTGTGTGTGTGTGTGTGTGTGTGTGTGTGTGTGTGTGTGTACTCCCTAATGCCCCCTTGTGGAAATTGGGAATATGGAGCGAATCCAGATTTGCAAAGCCAAAGATAATCCACTGGAGAGGACTCTCACACACCCTAATCCTCATCCAGCCAGGAGCCCTGGGCCATGGGGAACCTCAAGGATGGGTGTGGAAGGCTTCTACAGAAGGCACAGTGGCTAGCAGGCCACCAGCTTTGATAAATGGGCTAGAGAATGCTAGGCTGAGGCAGTGGGACATTCAGGCCACCCCCAGGCTCCTCCCTGTTGGCCAGGATAAGGCTAACTTATCCCACATTAACACTACAGGTCCCAACAGCAGGTGCAACCCAGCAATTTACCTTTTAAGGCCAGGTCTGAGAGTAGCTCTTCCCAAGGGGCTCCAGGAATTCACCCCTGTGGTCTCAGATCTCCGGCTCTATTCTTGCTCAGCCGCCCCCCCCCCCCCCCCAGGGATGCAGCTAAAGTAGCTGTGATGCCACTGCTGGCAGGCAGAGGTCACTCCAGGTCAGGAGTGGAGCCTAGGGCAAGGCTGCTGACCAACCAGCAGGTCCTTACAGGTACCAGAACCTTGTGTGGGCTGGTTAAGCGTCCAAGCCTGCAGGTATGGCACAAACAGGGAGGAAAGAAGAGGGAGTAGCTTGAACAGCTGAAATGCAGGTCACAGATCCCAGAAGTGGGGGGGATGCCTTCCAGCCACCCTTCAGTAGGAGAATGGGTCCTCCTACCCTCTACCCAGATTGGGGGATTGGGCTGTAGAAGTGAGAAGGCAGGGGAGGGCTAACATTTCCCTCTCCTCCCCCAGGGTGGCCCTGTGAGGTCACTCAGGCTGTGCAGGCACCATATATAGAATGCAACATGAATGGTCCCCCCTTGGATTTATGCAAAATGGAATACCCTCTAGATCTTCCCATTGGACTGTATGTGCACACATACGTACACACACTACTCTGAGCCCCTCAGCTCAGAGTTCCCACCTAATGGCAGTGAGAACCAAAATCTCTGCCACAAGGGAACAGATAAAGTACCCCTGGGCCACCACCCCATCCCCGTCCCCAGCATTTCCTCTAGTTCTGGTTCCAGCCTCACTCGCTCCCCTCCCTTTTACCCTCCCTGCCCCCCCCCAAAAAAAGCGTGTGCCATCTAGCCAAGACAGCTGCAGAGTCTGAGTAAGGGATCGCCCCCCCAGGGGACCAGACATTTAAGGAACCAGTGACTCCTGGTGGCACCACTATTGGGGCAAAGGAAGAAGGAGACTCCAGTTTACAGCCCAGGAACTAGCTGTGCCTCCAAAGCCGTGGACACAGCATTTGAGGGTTAGGAGGGACTGGTCACGTAAAGGTAAGATCCATCTTCTCTCAAGAAGGGCCAGAGACTGCGATTTGCTGTGCTCAGAGGGGCACAGCAGGAGTGGGCACAGGGGTGATCTCAGAACCCAAAGGGGAAAGCAGGCCAGTCAGAGATATATCACTGGGATATACTGAACTGCCTGGCTTAGAACAGGGCTTTTGGGGTACCCTGGAAGGGTACTGGACTGATAGTCAAGAGGCTAGGATTCCAGTCTGAGTGACATTAGACAGGTTATTTCTCTCAGACACCAGTTTCCTCATATACAAAATAGGGGGGTTAAAAACTGCCAATCTGGTAGACAGGTATATCCATTCATTGAAATACTGTGTAGCTGTTAACAAGAATGAGGAAACCTTATGAACTGGTATGGAGAGATGTCCACATGATTTATGAAGTGAGAAAGACAAGGGCTGAATACTGTGTATAACAGCTCCGTGTGAAAAAGGGGGCGAGGACAAAGACATATTCGTGTTTTCATGAAGGAACTCCAGAAGAACCTAGAGAACACCAGTGGTGACCTGTTTGGGGAGTATTGGGAGATGGAGGGGCCCAGGAGCGGGAGGGAGTCTCTTCATATACATGTTTATATTGTTTTATTTTTTAACTATGTGATTGAATTACCAGTTCAAAAAAAAAGTATAAGAAATAAAATGTCAACCTCTGTGTTGACTATGTCACAAAACAAAAGAGCTGTAGAAATGCACTGTGGTCTGGCATTAGCATTCCACCCGTGCCAGAGGTCCCCGGGCCCAAGAAGAAAATCCACGCTTCCTTCCAAGGCCCGCTCCAGTATGGCTTAGTCAGAAACTTCCTTCTTAGGTCTGACTTCATTTCCTCCTGATAAAACCTCCAGCACCACCTCCCTAGTTCATGTAACTATCAATAGATATCCTCAACTCCCTCTGGGCCTTACTTGGTTCACTGGGTAAACCTACACCCTACATCCTCCCCCCTCCCAGAACCTGGAATGGTTTAGGATTACTATTCCTCGGGGACAGGCCTATTGGTCTTTGTAACCAGCCTGGGAAAGTGAGATACAAAGGGAAAAATAGAGAAGAAGCTTGCTGCCCAGCCTCTCCAGTGCACAGCCGTCTCCCTTGTCCACCTGCTCCATCCCTTCACACACACACACACACACACACACACACACACACACACACACACACAGGAGCATCTCTGAATCTCACTCCAAGGAATCTCACTTCCTTGTCCTTCATGGCCTCATCCTCTCCTGGTCCTCCCAGGTGAGTGCCCACGCCTGCTGTCACCATGACGACCATTCATAAGGAGATGGTGCAGGAGCATGTGTCCATGGAGTTCTCCAGCTCCTCTACCCACGTGCAGACCTTCTCTCAGACAACCAAGATCATGGGAGGCAAGTGGAATGGGATGGGAGGGCTCGGAAAGGGGCAGTCTATCTTTCTCCACATCCGCCCCCTGGGTGACCTCAGTCTTTGTGACTAGTGGGCCCCCCAGAAGCAACCCTGTCCCAACCTGTGCTTCTAATCTGTACATTGATAAAGCTTCAGCCAGCTGGATATCACCCACAGATCAGATCTCCAGGAAAACATCTCAGGAAAAATCAAGTACATGGCTGTGTGTAACTGATGAACTCTTAATTGTTTCAGGTGATCAGAGCCATAGGCAAAAGCATGTCTCTCCAATGGTAGAATTTACAGCATGGAGGAAGTTAGGCAGGTAGCTACCTTGTCTGCACATGAGTAATGCTGATCCTGTTCCACTTAAGAAATCAGAGAGTTTGAGCTGCCAGTGGAGAGAAGATAAACACATAAACAAGTGACCTAAGCTTCCAGAATCTCAGCCCTTGGAGACCAGACCAGGGGGAGGGCAGATCCAAGGGAAAGCTGAGAAATGGTCTCAGAGCAGCGGAGATGGTTATAGTCATGTCTCTAGAGAAGAGTGATTAAAAGATGGCCAGAGGCCAGGGTATTGAATATGCATCCTCACCGTCATTGCCCCTCCTTCAAAGTCCTGGACAGACAGTCCCTCAAAGTCCTCTGTGCACAGAGGTCAAGGCCAAATAAACACGCTGTACAACCCCTCCTTGTCAGTGAGGCAGAGCAAATAAAACAACTGGGACTTGAGACCAGAAGTTGCAACTCAAGTGATTACAGCAGTAATTCTCAGTGCTGGCTGCACGTTAGTCATCTTAGTCGTGGGGCGGGGAGTGTAAAAAAAATAGCAATACCTTAGTCTCACCCAACTGTTAAATCAGATGTGTGTTTGTTTATAAAGCTCTCCAGAGATTCTAATATGCAGCCAAAATTTAAAACCACGGTCAGTAGGGTCCAGGCAGGGAATTTAAGTGCAGAGAAAAAAAAAAGATTTTTTTTTTTTTTTCATCTAAAGGGGCAGACATATTCACCTCCCATTGAGTGTTACCATATGGGAATATAAGAATCCAGAAATCTGGATTTTATGTGAAATCTCTCAATTTTTATATGCAGGGCTATTTTTTGTTTAAACATTGTTGAGGTCAAATAAAGCATGTTCAGGCCGGTGCAGCCTGAACACTGTTTGAGACCTCTGATCACTATTCAAACAGCAGGCCACAGGGCCTCTCAGCACAGTTTTCTCTTCTCAGTCCTTCAGGTTGGTGGGGATAATAAATGCACCTACTTCACTGGGGTGTTGTGAGGATTAAATAAAATAATCTCTGACATGTGCTTATCATAGTTCCTGACACAAAGGGCTCCATGATTTAGAGCAATTATTAACTCACTAGCCAACAAGATTGTGTGTAATGTAGTGTCTATTGAAAAACCAACATTTTGTTTCCCAACTATAAAATTTTATTACCATATTGAATATGCTCTTTCAGGTCATTAGATTCCCATATATAGTCCCACCGGAAGGGGAATGTTTCCTGTCTCTTACTCAAGTATCACTACTCCTATGGTAATGAATACTGAGCCCACAGAAGGGCAGGGAGAAGAAGGCCACAGCAGAGCTCAGCTGCTAAGCTACCAGGCCTCCCAAGCAGGAGCAGGCCCAGCCCCTCCTAATGCTACTGGGGAGCCAGGACTTCCAGGAAAGAAGCACAAGTGATCAAGAAAATCCCAAAAGAGAAGTTTCTTCTTTAAAAAAACAAAAAAGTATGACTCAGGGCCTTGCCCCAGTAAGGGTGATAGACCGACCACTGAGGGGGTAGGAGAGGAGTTGGCTCCCCCTGGTGGTTAAAATTTGCCGGATACAATGACCCACCCACTCTAAAGGCCTTACATTTTTTTATTCAGATTTTTTAAAATTAATTTATTGGGGTGACATTGGTTAATAAAATTATATAGGTTTTAGGGCCGGCCGAGTGGCGCGGTGGTTAAGCGCTGGCTTGGAAGCCAGCAGCCCCGGTTCGGTCCCACACATGAGGGCCAATGACACTGCCCTCAAAAAAAAAAAAAAATTATATAGGTTTTAAGTGTACAATTCTATAAAACATTATCTGTATATTGCATTGTGTGTTTACCACACAAAGTCAAATCTCCTTCTGTCACCATATATTTGACCCCCTTTTTCCCTTTTCTATCTTTCTCCCTCCCCCCCTTACCCACTGGTAACTGCTAACTATACTGTTATCTGTGTCTATGAGTTTTTGTTTATCTCATTCATTTGTTTTCAGTTTTATATCCGATATATGAGTTAAATCATATTGTTTTCAACATTTTCCAGTTGACTTATTTCTCTTAGCATATTCTCAAGACCCATTCATGTTGTCGCAAATGGCAGTATTTCATCTTTTCTTATGGCTGAGTAATACTCCATTGTATGTATGTACCACATCTTCTTTGTTGTTGTTTTTTTTCAGAGATAATTGATATTTTATTTTATTTTATTATTTTTCAACTTCTTTTTATTATTATTATTATTCGTTGCAGATGTACAAAACTATGCAATAGTTATCTTTTTCACCCCTTACAAAGTGACTCCCCCTCTTCCTTCCCCTGCCCCCCCACCCCCGATATCATACATATCTATTACAATTCCATTGACTTCATCCCCGCACTATATTCTACATCTCATGACTATATATGTGTTAAATTATAGTTGACATATATGTACCACATCTTCTTTATCCAATCATCTATCAAAGGGACACTTCAGTTGTTTCCATGTCTTGGCCACCGTGAATAATGTTGCAATGAACATAGGGGTCTTTAAGGATAAATGTTTTCAAAATTCTCGGGTGGATACCCAGGAGAATGATTGCTGGGTCATGTGGTAATTCTACTCTTAATTTTCTGAGGAACCTCCATACTGTTTCCCATAGACTGTACCAGTTTACACTTCCACCAGCAGTGTATGAGGGTTCCTTTTTCCTAAGGGCCTCCTTTCTTAGCCAAAGCCAGTCTTGCTAGCCCTGGCTTAAAGTGCTCCACCATCCCCCCCCAAGAAAAGGCCAGCCCTCCAGTCTGGAGCTGAGCTCTGCCTGGAGCCCCTTCTGACCTCTCCCCTGCTGCCACAGAGGAAGTCATGACATCAAAGTCCTCAAGCACTGTAGAGTTCTTCAGTTTGGTGACTCGAAGTTCCAACGTCCCTGCTGGCGAGAGCGTCCCTGAGTTCCTGGAGAAACCTAGCCCAGTCACTGCGCCTGAGGGTGTGTCACCCTTCCACCCCCCCCCCCCCCCCGTATCTCCTCAGGCCCCTGGGTGCTTCCCTTTCTTCCCCAGTGTCCCTGTCACCCCCTACTACCACCCCCATGGTCCTCCAAGTCACAAACACTGGCAGAGCCAGACTGATGGTTCCTCTCCTGCCTGGGCTGGGGGAAGATCCCTGGGAGGAGGGAGGGAGCAGGCAGAAGGTGCAGCCTGGAGGCTAAGAGGTGAACTTGTGTCTTGTGCCCATTGCAGGGGATAAAGCTGTGTTCCGAGCCCAGGTGAAGGGGAACCCCAAACCCAACATTTCCTGGAAGAGGGAAAGCGGCATCCCCATCAAGGAGTCTGCCAAGATATTCTACGACAGCATTAACAAGGAGCATGTGCTAAAGGTGCAGGGTCTGAGCCTGAGATCCAGTTACCGATGAAACCAGAGGCAGGGGCCCCAGGGGTGGGCCACAGGTCCTCTCGCCCACAAGACAGCCACAGCAGAGACCCAAGAACTGGGAGATGGGAAAAGAGGCTCTCACTGCCCTAGAGGAGGGATAGGATGAGAGTCCAGTCAGGAGCTGGGGCTTTCCCAGAGCAGGGGACCAAAATTAGGGGCAGGGCAAGGCAGAGCTAGGGCAAAGCCAGGACAAATGGAAGGGAATGAGTATTCCTGAAGGTGAGTGAACCAAGGCACCCTGAGACCAATGCTAAGGAAGCAGCTCAAAAGGGATGGGACCATAGTGTGTGGAGCCAGGCTGAGTTGAAGTGGACCCAGACAAGGGGTTGGTCATAGAGTAGGGGTGAAGGTTAGGGTTCCTGGGCTCTTCAGGGGAGTCCTCCAGAAGAGTCTGGCCAACAGCCGATAATCCTTAGGTATAACCAGCTTCTGCAACCCCTGGTTCCAGACCCTTTGAGGAAAAAAGAGGGATGGGTCTCTGGGCAATCTAGGCCTATAATTACTCCTGTTTCAATTGGTGCTGCCCTAACTTTCCTTGTGAAAGGCAAAGAGCCTCCCCACAGACCTCTCCTCTTCTCCCCCCTTCTCCTCACAAAAACCCATTATTGGACCGTCAGCCCCCCCACAGCACAAACTCCCACAGAATCCCCCTATTGGCCACCCTTTACACAAACCCACTCTTTAAGCAACCACTTTCTGAAAGCCCAGTGGGCCGTAAGTGCCCTGTTGCAGGCACCAAGGTAGCCTTATTCACCACTGTTTCCTCAGGGCCTCAGCCCAGTGCCTGGCAGGAAGAATAAATGCGTGTTAAAAGAAGGAGTACCCAGCCCAGTGCTAGAAACTGCAGATAGAGTGACAGCTCAGAGGAAGTCCCTGTCTTCCAGGAGCTCCCAGCGGAGGGGGACATTATGACGCAGTAGCAGGCTACAAACACAGGCACTCACACACACCGCTACCTGGTACCTCCAAATCATAGAGGCGGTTCAAACCGCCACACGTGCACCCAACACTCAGCTCTTCCCAACCCCTCCCAAAATGCCCTCCTTTCTCATCTCGGAGAAAGTCTCCCTGTGGTTCCCCCCTCCCCCACTAATAACCTGATTCTGATCCAGCTGGAGCCACTGTCATTCGATGACTCTGACAACTACAAGTGCATTGCAAGCAATGACCATGCAGACGCCATCTACACAGTGTCCTTGCTGGTGACAGAAGGTAAGCCGGCCCCTCCTCCTGGTCTTTCTTCTTAAGGACCAAACTCCTCCTTCCTGACCCTGTCTCTCTCTCTGTCCTCAGGTCAAGATAAAATGGATTTCAAAAAGATGTTGAAGAAGAGGTGAGGATGGGAGGCTCCTCTGCCCAGAGTGCTGTCCCCCCATCCTCTAGGCTAGAGCTTCTCAAAGGCCTTTCAACAAGGCCATTAAACATGACCCAGGCTCCAAGAACCCATGGAGTAGGAAGAGGCATCTCAAAGTTAGGAGAGGCTTCCTCTGTCTTCAGAGAGAGTTGCTGAGTCCATCTTTGGCACCCATCTCCTCCCAGGGCTGCCCCTGCTCCCAAGAAGCAGCAGAAGAAGGTGACAGATGAGAAGGAGATGCTGGAGATTTTGTCCAAGGTGCCCAAGAAGGACTTTGAGAAGGTCTGCATAGAGTATGGTTTCACTGACTTCCGGGGGCTGCTCAAGAAGCTCAAAGGGATGAAGAAAGTAGAGGTGGAGGTCAGTACCCATGGAGGGCAGGGGGTGCAGGGGCAGGGCTCTGCAGAACGGGGGATGGATCTCACCAAAAGTGCTAGTGCCTGTGTATCTCCTGGTGGCAAGGTCTCCCCATCCTGCGCATACGCGTACTTAAAGGCATACTCTCTGCAGCAAAAGCAGGAAAGGAACTCAAGTCACCTTCCTTCTACCTCTGCTCTCTTTACCACTCCCAAATGTACTTGCATGGACTTCAGAGTCACACAGACCTGGGTTCAAATCCCAGTTCGAATGCCTTATTAACTGTGTGTGGGTGTCAGAACCTCAGTTTCCTCATCTGCAAAATGAAAATTATACTTTCCTCTTTCATTTGTTTTCATGTTATTGTTGTTGTTCACCTACTGAACCAGCTCAAAATAATTAAGCATCTACACTGGAATTCAAGAATCTATGTAATGAGCCCAGGTTTATAGTGACTGTCCCGTGAATGATAGCGCTTTTCTCATCCCCCATCAGATCTCCCCCTAAATCTTCCAGTTGATCAGTGGAAGATTTATTTAATCAGCCTAGTCATTTCTCCCCAGACCCTTGAGGGGCTCCTCCAGGATTAGAGACAGACTGGGCAGGCTTCAGATGCCCCTGACACCTGTCATTCTGTTATCTCAATCCCTTAGAACATCCGAATTCTGAAGCCCCTGGAAGACATAAAGACCAAGATTGACACCACAGTGTGCTTTGAATGCATCATGGAGCTGAAGGACCCCAATACCAAGATGACATGGGTTAAGGTGGGGAGGCACCTAGGCAGGATCCACCCTGGCAATATCATTTCTTCTCTTCACTGATTCCCTTTCCAGACCCTCTCATTATCCCATCAGCCATGTCCTGTCTTCCATCCTATCAAGAGGATGCCTGCTGGTATGGTTGAAACTGACTGGGAATTTGGCTCTATTCTTAGCTGTTTCACCATTTTGCTGTTTGATTTGGGACAGTTACTTTCCTCCCCCTATGCCTTAGTCTACCCATCTGAAAATGCTGGGTTAGATAGTCCTAAAGGTCACTGAAGAACTAAGAGAAAGCATCTAATGAACTCATGCATATTAAGAGTTTGGCCTTGGGGAGGCAGGGACCCTGGATCCCACTGAGCCAGATAATGATGCTAGAGAGATCTTAGGGGCCTCTGGGTGTGTTTGAGGATCTTAGAGAGGTAGACATGTCACCCTCCAACTCAGACTGACCTTGGGGAATGGGGATCTTTGGAAATCTTCTCCTAAACCTCTTCACCAGCTTTTCTGCCTGTTTCATCGGGCAGGGTAATGAGCCACTGAGGATCCAGTACTCCCTGGGAAAGTACGATGTGAAGCAGTTGGGCACCAAGTACATGCTGGTTATTACCAATGTGAATACGAATGATGCAGGCATCTACACCCTGTCCGTGGGTGACAAACGGATGAGTGCCGAGCTCATAGTGCTGGGTATGAGTGTGGGTATCGGGGCATATGGTCAGGGTCAGGGAGGAGGAGTTGCCAGGGATGTGGTCCATGGGGATATGGAAGAGAGGACCGTGGGACTGTCCTGGAAAGGACTGCATGGGGGTGGGAATTCATGGAGGAGGGAAACATGGGGTGTAACGGAGAGGACTGTGAGATAACTGCCAGGGGGCAGTGTAGTACAGTGATTAAGAGCACCATCTCTAGAGTTAGACTACTGGGGTTCAAATCCCAACTCCTGTCACTTATGAGTTGTATGATTTGGGGCAAGTTATTTCATTCCTCTTTGCCTCAGTTTCACCATCTGTAAAATGGTGAATAGTAGAATCTATCTGTGTGGGAATTAGATGCATTAATACGTGCAAATTGGCGAGAATAGTGCCTGGCACATAACTAAAACTACGTAAGTGCCTTTTAAAATTGCTGTTAACATGACTGGGGAGGAGACCATATGAGCATCATGGGAGAAGACTCCAGGATTCACAAAAGAAATGAAAGGAAGGATGCTTTCTCCAACTGTGGGCTACAGGTGGCCAATGACATCTGAGTCTCCATGCCCTCTTCACCATCCCACCCCTCAGGAGAGAAGAGAGCTGCAGCCCAGTAATTGCCCCCTCCCTCTGCTTTTTGCTGCAGATGAGCCACTGACGTTCCTGGGAGAGATGAAGCCGGTGAAGGTGACAGAGCGCCAGACAGCTGTGTTTGAGATCCGCCTCTCCAAGAAAGTGCCCGACTTTGTGTGGAAGTTCAATGGAAAAGAGCTGAAGAGGGATGAAAAGTATGAAATCACAGTGTCTGAGGATGGTCTGACTCACACACTTAAGATTAAGGATGCCAGACTCAGTGACAGCGGCGAGTTCTCCGCCGAGGTGGGAGACCTGGTACAGAAGGCCCAGCTCACTATTGACCGTGAGTGGTTGGGTCAGAGCTTGAGGGGTGGGCTTCATGCCATAGCATCCTCTATGTGGGTAGCCATCCATGCATTTATCCATCCATCCATCCATCCATCCATCCATCCATCCATCCATCCATCCATCATCAATCTATCTCGTCTTTGCAAGGCCCTCTGATGGAAACTAGAAAGAAGGATTCTCCTCTCCACTAACTCCTAGTTTAGTGGAAGAGGCAGATGTAGAAATGGAATTAGTACAGAAGCTCTCAAGCAAGGAGTCAAGATACACTGGAGTCTTATTATCAGCTGAGAGATCATGGGCCAAGAAATTATTAGCCTTTGTGGCTCTAATATCATATATTATAGTGCATCACTCTTAACTACTCACATTCTAATATTATATAGCTAGTTTGGAGAGTTGCACATGATGGTGGGTCACACATGTGAACCACACTTAATACATGTGACATGGTATCATCATTGCTGTGATGGAAACAGACACAGAAGCTGCGGGAGCCCAAAGGGGCACCACCTGGTGATGTCAGAAAGGATGTGATGAGGTGATGGCCAAGCTTTACCAAGAACCAAAAGTAGTCCAGCTTTCAGAGAGGGAAGAAGAGGAGAAGACATTCTCAGCATAGGGAACAGCATGTGTAAAGGCCCAGACACCAGAGAGACAATGCAATTCTGGCTAGAGTTCCAAGGGGGCATTTATCCCATGTTACATATGAGGAAACTGAGATTCAGTGCATGCACTGCGTACAGTTAGGTAGCAAGTAAGTGGCAGAGCTGAGACTCTCCCTGCCAGATACCCTGATGGGTTACATATTGCACACAATCATACTCCATGTCACAAGTCCCTGTGTCTTCTGGGGCCAAAAAGAGGAGCAGGGCTGCAGAAAAGGGATGTAGGAGGCCCCAGTGTTTATCTGTCCACAGGCATCCCCATCAAGTTTGTGAGCACCCTCAAGAATGTACGTGTGAAAGAAAGGAGCCGAGCATGCCTTGAGTGTGAGCTGACATCCAAGGATGTGACACTGTGCTGGAAGAAAAACGGGCAGCTGTTGGAGCGTAGCACCAAGTACAGCATGAGTCATGAGGGCAAGAGAGCAGAGCTGATCATTGATGATGCCCAGCTCAGTGATGGTGGCGAGTACACCGTGGTGGCCATGCAGGATGGAGACCCCACTGAATATGTCAGTACTGCCATGGTCACTGTAGAAGGTAACATCCACCAATGCCCTCCCCGCCCCCTCCCCCGACCCTAACAGTTCCCTACCCTGGACACTGATCAGCACCCCCTACTAACTGCAACCCTCCCCCAGACTATGATCAATTTCTACCTCCTCTCTCTGACAGCCCCCATCTCCCAAATTCTGACCATCTCTGATCTCCCAGGCCCTGAACACCTCTACCTCTTAGACGTTAATCTCCCCACACTCCTTGACCCTGGCCAGCCCCTACTCACTAGCCTTGACCATTCCTCATTGACACTGACAACCCTCAACTCCCAATAACCCTGGGCATCCCACAGACCAGCATAACCACAACTAAGCATCTCAACTTCACTAACCACCTGCATCCCCACCATCTGTTCCCGTTCTTCAGCTGAGGATCCTAAGTCCCCACTGACCATCCTCTGATGATCAACACCTTCCCCCATTAGCCATCTCCCATTCTTCCTGGTCACCATTTCCCAGTGCCACTGATTTCCCCCCAACCCCTCACCTACTTGCTCCCATCCCCACACTGACCACTCCCCAATCGCCCATTGATCGTTTCCAAACCTCCTGCTCATCCTAAATAATTTTGATAGACGCAGCACACCTGACTCTTCCCAAAGTCTCTGCTCCCTTTCTCTCTAGAGCGCCTGGCCACGGTGAAGAGCGGGATGTCCGACGTGCACGCTGCCACTGGGAGCCCGGCTGAGCTGTGCGTAGTACTGAACGATGAGAAGGTGGAGGGCGTGTGGCTGAAGGATGGCAAGGAGGTCGGAAGCAGGGGCTAGGGAAAGGGACCAAGGAGGAAGGGGTCCAGCGGGCATACACTCACACTCATGCCCACCCCTTGGCCGCCAGATCACGGACTTGCCTGGTGTGCAGATCGTGAAGCAGGGTGCGGTGCACAAGCTCATCTTTCCCAGTATGGGCCCGGAGCACGAGGGCAAGTACACTTTCAGGGCAAAGGGCGCAGAGAGCGAAGCCTCCGTATTCACTGCAGGTAAGGTCGCCCCCCGCTGTAGACAAACCCCAACCACGCCTGCCCCGCCCACATGCTCTGTAGCCCCTGCCTCATCCCCGTGGGCTTTACCTCCACCCTGTCCACTCCTCCCCCATCCCTGTTGGGCGAGCCTTCCCTACCGCCCCGCCCTGCAGATCCTCCTACCATCGACCCGTCGGTACTGGAGGCGCTGGCCGCGCACCCCGTGACCGTGAAGGTGGGCCACACGGCAAACATCAAGGTGTCCTTCCGGGCAAAGCCGCTGCCCAAAGTGACGTGGTACAAAGATGGCGTGGAGGTGACGGAGGAGGAACGTGTGTCTATGGAGCGCAGAGAAGATCAGGCGCTGCTCACCATTTCCAACTGTGTGCGCGAGGACAGTGGCGTTGTCCTGCTCAGACTCAAGAATGACCACGGCTCAGCCACGGCCACTCTGCACCTCAATGTGCTGGGTGAGGGCAGGACCGTGGCTGGGCTGGGCAGAGGGCACCTACTGCCCAATGCTCAGGGGGACACAGCGTTGGGGAGAGTCGACTTTGGGTTGTGAATGGGGTTAGGGTGCTGGCTTTGTAGCCAGAAGCCCAACTTCCAACTAGGTGGCCTTGGGCAACCTAAGCCTCAATTTCACTTATGGAACAGGGTGATCTTTTTTTTAAGTATCTATTTCAAGTATAGTCAAAGCACACCTTCTAATGTTACTTAAGTGTTATTATTGACTTAGAAATGAGGACATGGTTGGAAGTAAGGTGAAAATGGGGTGAAAGAGAGGAGGGTTTTAGGGATGGAAGTGAGGTTGGTTGCAAAGGGTACTGGGGTTGGAAGTGAAATCGAGGGAAGGGAGGTGAGAGATAGGGTTGAGAATAAAATGAGGTTGAGGAAAAGATGGTATGAGGTGGGGAATGGGCTTTGGGATGCTTCTGAACGTAAGGTTAAGGAAAGAGATGAGAAGCTGGCCTTAGTGAGCTATACATTCAACATGCAACACACAGACACCATCATTACCTCCTCCATTTGCATCTCCATCAAGCTGTGGGTGGGGAGATTTGAGTTTCAGCTCAATTCAGCAGCAAGACTAAGCACCTCCTGTGTTCTCCATACTGGGGACTCAGAGATGAAGTATCCCCAGCAGTCCTCAACCCAAAAGGGATGAAAACTGATAAACATGTAATTATACTGTAAGGCAGACTGTAATACCAGAAAGCACTGGAGTTCTGGAAGCTCAGAAGAAGAGGAGATCTTGTCCGGAAGGGGATAAGAGGGGGTGGGTGTCAGCAGAGGAAGGAGCCCCTCAGGACTCCAGTCCACCCATTCCTAGACAAGCGGGAGTCTCAGTGGGCAAGGATCAAACTCTTTGGACAAGTCTTAGAAGGAGGGGCAGTGGACACAGGGAAGGGCGAGGGATCCAGAAAGCCCAGAATCTATGTCCCAGTCTGGCTGGACCTCCAGCGAGTGGGATGAAGCCCTCTGATCCTTTGCTCCAAAGCCCCATTCTGATGCTGTTTTCTGTCCTCAGACCGTCCCAAGCCTCCCCAGGGCCGAGTGGAGTTCCTGGAGCTCTCGGGTAATTGTGTGCACATGAAATGGAAGGCCCCGAGGGACAACGGTGGGCGGCCTGTGACTCAGTTCATAGTGGAACGGAGGGCAGTCGGCAAGAAGTCCTGGGTTAAAATAGGCGAAGTGGACAGCAAAGTCACCAACTTCTCCACCAACAAAGTGGAGGAGGGAAAAGCCTACCAGTTTCGCATCCTGGCGGTCAATTCAGAAGGAGTGAGCGATCCACTGGAGACAGACGAAGTGTTTGCAGGAAATCCTATCGGTCAGTGAGATAGCCCCATGCTCAGTGGGGAATTTAAGGGTCAGGATGGGGGCTTTCAGCCGGTGAGGAATGCTGGTCTATGGGGAACTAACTACACAAGGTCATTTCTCTAGCTGCCCCATGAGACAGATTCCAGAGCAAGAGCAGAACATCATTTTGGGCAAGAATTCTCAACATTTTCCAGTCAGAATATATGCACCACATACTCCTGTGTGTATCCAGAACTGTACATTACTCCAGGGAACAGACTCCACTTGTTTCTTCATTTCAGAAATCATCCAGAATCCAAGTGAGAGTGATGTTGCTTTAGGGATAACCTTGAATCCATGCTAAATTTTTTCCAAAGAAAACCCTTGATAACATCGATATTTTAATTATGATTACTAATTACTTGCTACACTACTCCCAACTGATCTCTATGTCCCAGTGTGTCAAGATAGTACATTAAGAACTGGGGCATTGGGAATGACACAGGTTGGAAAGTTCAAGTCGGTGATTCCTTTTTTTTTTTTTTTTGAGGGCAGTGTCACTGGCCCTCATATGTGGGACCTGAACCAGGGCCACTGGCCTCCCAAGCCAGCGCTCAACCACCACGCCACTTGGCCAGCCCAAGTTGGTGATTCTTAATCGTGGCTACGCATTAGAATCACCTGAGGTCTTTTTTTTAACATGCTGGTGCCTGGCCTCCACCTCAGGCCAACTAAATTAAAATATCTAGATGTAGGACCTAGACAGTCATGGTTGATGGTGGGTTTTTTCCTTCCTGCTTCATATTAATGTACAACCAGAGCTAAGAATCATGGGTTTAAGTTGTTTTGTTTTGGTTTAAGAAGTGGGGGTGTCAGAACTCAGATGGGATGGGCAACTGCCTACATGCTCTCTCTCCTAACCTCTGTCCTCTCTCCATCCCCTATAGAGCCCCCTGGTCTTGCCTCCCAGCCTCAAGTGACTGATGTGACCAAAGAGGCCGTGACCATTACATGGAATGCCCCCACCCAGGATGGGGGAGCCCCAGTGCTTGGTTACATTGTAGAGCGGAGGAAGAAAGGCAGTAACCTATGGGTGCCAGTCAACAAGGACCCCATCCAGGGTGAGTTTCTAGGGACAGAGAGGCCCAGGAGGGACCAATGGAGATTTACTGGGTGGACCCATGTACCCCTGCTGCTCTGAACATACCCCCTCTTCCAACTCCATTGAGGATTTTAACAGTATCCCATGATCCCCTCTTCCATGTCCTCTCAGTCTGTGATCTCCCACCCCGTGGGCCTCCTGACCTCATAACCCCTTAAATTTCCATTTCAGGCACCAAGTGCACAGTGGATGGTCTCCTGGAAGACACAGAATATGAATTCCGAGTTATAGCTGTAAATAAGGCAGGCCCCGGACATCCCAGTATGCCATCCAATTCAGTGGTGGTCAAAGACCCTGTCAGTGAGTTTGGGGCTGCCAAGCCCCAACACATACTAGAATTAGCCCATTCAAGGTGGAGAGAGACGTCTTCTCTGGGAAAGTCTAACAGGAGGGGTCAAAGAGTCTTCACTTTCTGGGAGCTCCCAGCCTACTGGAGGGACAGGATTCAGACCCGAAAAAGCCAGCAAATAAAGATTGAGAACGAGGGGCAGTGAGGAGGCGGGGTGGAACAAAGCTTTTTTTTTTTTTTATCCAACTTTGAGTATTTCTGGTATTAGAAGTGTGTTTGAGGATGGAGTAGGGGTGTTGGGGTAAATGGTAGGGAGGGTTGAATTTAGGAGGTGAGGTGGGGATACTGCATGTGAATGGATATGGTGGAGATGGATGGGTTAAGGGCTGGGGTTTTGAATACAGAAGGGTTGAATGTGTAGGGTATGTTGAATTTGGAGGGTATTGACTTTAAGGGTGAAAGTGTTGAGTCAGTAAAATAATTGAATTTGGAGGCTGTTGAGTGTGCAAGGTTGGGTATCGAGGGTGTTAAACTAACTATGGGAGTTGGCGGTAGAAGTGGTAAAGTTAGGTTCCAGGGGTACTGAGTGTGGGAACTGGCATGAGTTGAGTGGAGATGGGATTGGGGGGCTGACTGGATGTGTGTTGCACCCCAGAACCCCCAGGCCTGGTGCAGGGCCTGCACGTGTCTGATTCCTCCAACTCCAGCATCTCCTTGGCCTGGCGGGAGCCTGCAGAGGGAGACCCGCCCTCTGGTTATATCCTTGAGATGCGGGCTGAAGACACCAAGGAGTGGTCCAAGTGCACAAAGATCCCCATCTCAGGCACCTGCTACACGGTGGGAGGCCTCACTGAGAGGCAGAAATACTTCTTCCGAATCCGGGCTGTGAATGAGGCTGGGGTTGGGGAGCCTGTGGAGCTGGATGATGGGGTCCGTGCCATGCCACCACCAGGTGAGGACATAGAAAGGGCTAGGGGTTTAGGCCCCAACATCCTAGCTTTCAAAACTTCCTCTCTGGGAACTCATCCCACAGGGGAAGATTGAGTGATATTGTGATCAAGAAAAAGTTATCCATACTTGCTGTGCCTGGATGGAGCCAGGGGTGAACCCCAGGAGCTTCCCTGCCAAAAAAAAACCAAAACAAAACATTCATTATGTGCCAAATAGTATCTACTGTGTACCAAGGGAGGTGTGAGAGATGTAGAAACAAATAAGACACTGGACCTACCCTCAAGGTCTTATATACTAGTAGAGGGAAACAAATGAGAAAACAAATGCTTCACAGTGATGCAGGGCTGGGAATACCTATATGTCCTTTACTGGGGACATGAAGGAGGAGCATTTGGGAAAGGCTTTGGAGGGGAAGCTTAAAGCAGAGTCTTCTGGAAAGAGAGGTTCATTCTCCCACCTTTGTCTCCTCCATCTCAGCTGCCCCCAAGTTTGACCTCAGTGCCCGGCTGAAGAGTCACATGGTGGTTCGTGCTGGGACAGCCCTGTGCATCCATGCCACCTTCTCCGTGAGTCATTCCTGACCCTGGCCCCAGATACCCACCACTTAGCCAGGATGGCTGCTGTCGCTATCATAGTCTCTGCTTCTGACGCTGCCCCTCGACAGATATCTGGTGCTACAGCCTGGCAGGAGACTCTTCAACATTGCGGGGAGGGCCTGCCCCCAAATACCAGCTGGGTAACCCCTGGTGCCATCTCTTGTCACCACCAGGGCTCACCACCACCTAGCGTGATCTGGCAGAGAGATGGCATTCCCACCAAGGGCAGGGAAAGCATCACCAAAGGCAAAAACCACTCCCAGTTCCTCATCAATAGCACCAAGCGCTCCGACTCTGGGGTGTACCGCATCTTGCTGCAGAATGAGTTTGGAGAGGCACACTATGACATCCATGTACGAGTGGCAGGTATGACAGTGGGCGGCAGCCTCAAGGAGCATCCCTGCATACTCTCCAAAATATAGTTCCCCACTGCTGACTGAGCTCTTGCTCCTATGAAGTCCTGTCTTAAAGTAGTAAAGACTTCTCTGGCACCACGGAGTAAGACTGCATCAGCCTTTGCCTCCATGAGGTGGGTTGTTTCCACATTTTCTCGCTGTGCTGAAGCCCCAGGGGCATTGAACTAGGACCAAGCCCTTGTTTCAGTTTCTGCAGTCATGTCTGGTGAGCTTTGGGCCATACGCAGAGTAGGTCGGAAAAAGAGAGCAGAGAGAAAGGGTGACAGGCAGAAGGGATAGATGGAGATGAATTCATTAAAAATTGGGGTGACCTCTTAGAGAGGGCTGGAAGCTTTTTTTTTTTTTTTTTAAGATTTTTTATTGGGGAATTGGTGAAGGGGAACAGAGTTGAGGAATCAGGGAAGGGGAACAGACAAGTTGCTGTCTTTTCGTTCTTCAGTCTAGTTGTGGAGGACGTTGCTTCACTGGCCCATGTTGGTATTATCATTGTACTCTTCCTAGATGAGGCAAATCGGTTGCCAGCCTCTGGATGGTCGCTCACCGTGGCTATTGGCAGCTCACGCTGGCTGCCGGCCACTCACTGTAGCCTATGGCAGCCCACTGCAGCAGGGGCTGCAGCCTATACCATTCCCGGGGCTGGCACAGCCCAGCTCCAGGTGGAGCTGTTGTTAGCTGTAGAGGGCAGTGTCACTGGCATCCCTCATATGTGGGATCCGAACTGGGGCCGCTGGCGTCCCAAACCAGCTCTTAACCAATGTGCCACTCGGCCGGCCCCAGGAAGCTTTAAATAAAGCCCTAAACCCCCAAGGGATGAAGGGATGAACTTTTATTGAAGTTACTACATGCCAGACATTTACCCAACATTTCTATGATAGTGCTGGCCCTATTTTTGCAAATGAGGAACTGGGTCTCCGTAAAGAAAAGTAACTTGCCCAAGTTCACAGGGCTAGTAAATAGCAGGGCTATACTTCAGAAACAGTTCTTTTTGATTCCCAAGAAACCAGCTGCCTGAGACTCAAAGGGCTTGACAGGTGGCTGGGGGTGGGGGGAGCACAATACTTCAAGTCCCCCGGGGTGGTGATGGACCATCTGACTGTTCCAGATATACCGCGGCCACCCACAAACCTACAGCTGTTTGAGGAGGTCCCCAACACGGTAACTCTGACCTGGAACCACAGCCCCGACGTGCAGGAGGATGGTGAGGCCCACTATGTCATCTTGAAACGGGATGCCAGCACCGCCACCTGGTTCACAGCAGCAGAACGCGTCTTCAGCAACAAGTACACGGTGACTGGCTTGCTCCCTGGCAGGAAGTACTACTTCCGAGTGCTGGCCCGGAACGAAATTGGTGACAGCGACCCGCTCGACTCCAAGGATACTTGGCTTGTCAACAAGGACAAGAGTGAGTCAGGGTATTTGGAGCTTCAGGTTACATCTGGGATCCCTGAAGGTGGGATGACATAAGAGTTGCAGGGGTACCCAAGACTTGAGGTAAAATCAGAGGACCATTGAGATAGAAGGGTGAAAATCAGGGTTGCTGGGGAGAAAAGTAGGGTCAGGAAACTTAGGGGAGAAGAAACCTTCAGGGTACCCTGACGGGTAGGGCTAAGATGGAGGTGAGAAGGTGTCTTTGGGAGCGGGGTGACAGTGGAGGGCCAGATGGGCTGGGGGTGTAATGCTGAGGCATGGTTCTCTCTCAGCCAAGGGGGCTTAAGGCAGTGAGGACTGGGAAGGGTCTCTAAGGAGTAGGGAGCAGGTAGGACATCCAGGAACCCTGGAGGGAAGGGGTTAAGGGTGGGGACAGCCAGCATCAGGAAATGTGAAATGTGAAGTTAAATAGGAGAGAACTGAGACCTAGGAGGCTGGGATGACATTGAGGAAAGCTTGGGGGGAGAGTTAAAAGCTGAGTAACAGCTCAGGTCTGGGAAGCTAGTGGTTGGAAAGAAGTCTGGAACTCCAGGGTCTGGGAAAGTGTAAACTCCCGTGGACTTGGCTTAGGTCATGGAGCCCTGAAGTGGCAAGGAAGAGGGAGGGTGGCAGAGGGGAACTTTAGGAGCCAGTAATAAGGCCCCAGTGTTCATGGCACCTGGGACTCTAATCCAGGTCATTGAGGTTCCATGAGGTGGGTCTCGGGGGGTGCCTTCCAAGCTCTAAGACAGTGGGTGACAGGTGGGGATCCGGGGTGCTGATGGCCTCCACATCCTGCCCACGCAGTCGAGGACCTGAGCTCCAAGCTGAAGCCATACAAACAGAAGGACTGGCGCCATGCACCTCGCTTCCTGACCCCGCTCAAGCCACACACGGTGCTGCGCGGCCAGGACTGCACCATGACCTGTGCTTTCCTTGGGAACCCGCGGCCCACCGTGACTCTCTACAAGGGCGAAGTCAACATCACAGCCAATTCCAAGTTCTGGTACAACTCCACCAGTGGGGTATGCACAATTGTCATCCCTACCTGCACACTCAAAGACAGCGGCGAGTACAGCGTGCTGGTGGAGAACGAGCTGGGCAAGGACCGCAGCAACTGCACGCTCACAGTCTATGGTGAGGGTGCCATGGGATGGGGGCAGGAGATAGGTTGCATCCCATGTGGGGCAGAGGCACAAAATGGTGGTCTTGTGGGCTGTTGACTCTCTTTGCATGGCTGGCTACTTTTTAAATTTAATCTGCCATCAGGTGATGTAAACATTGGCCATAGGTGGGATCACTCTCCATCCTCAATGTCATTTGTTATGTGCCTGTCCCCTGCAGATGTGGAGGTTTGCAAACCCTTGGCTGACTGTGGTTTGCAACCCTTGGTGGGCCTAGACTTGCCTTGAAAATGATACTGGTGATCAGGCCTAAACCACACTCACCAATCAGAATCTCTCTCGCAGGGTCCTGGAAGGGATCTTTATGTTTACAAATTTTTGCAAGTGATTCAGGATTGAAAACTACTGGTCTAGGACAGAGGGGAGGCACAAATGCTGGGAGGACTGAAGGGAACCTAGTGGAGGCTCTCCCTCTGCACATTTGTGCCACGTTTCTGCTCCCGTGTACACATGTAGGGGAAATGTGTTATTCCTTCCTACACAGTGTGCTGTCTTCATACCTACACAGCTAGTAGCATAAACTCAATGCAGGGCTGACCTGCCTGCCTCCCTTTTGCTTAAACTCCCTCCTAGCTTTCCCATGATCCTCTTGATAAAATCCCAATCAGCAAGGCCCCTCCCCCACCCCTACTTCCTCTCCAGCCACACCCTCTGCCACTCCCTGAACTCTCCTTGGCATTCCATTAGTGCCCATTGTCACCATGGTTACAGACATTTTTCATCATTTCCTTGGGGAAAGGACCATGTCCTGTTGCTCAGTCTCAGGTACTCAGCTAAGAGTCTGGCACTGAGGTGAGGCCTTCAGAGTGGCTGCTAAACTGTGTGACAGAACTAGGCCAGGGAAGGCACCGTGGGAGACATCCAGCTTTCAGTGGATAGCAGGAGCCATACCTGACAACTTAATTTTGGTTGTAAGCACATGGGCCCAGGGTCCTGGCTCCACCATTGAACAGCAGTGTGACCTTGGCAAGCCACTCTAAGCCTGTTTTCTCCTCTACTTCTTAGGGCTGTTGTGAGGCTTAAATGAGATAGTGCATGGAAATGCCTTGCACAATGCCTGGCAAATATTAAATTCTCAATAACTGGCAGCTCTTGGCCCCACACCCTCACCTGATCTTGGGAGACTGGGACTGGGGCCCATGCCCAGCCCCAGGGGAGATCGAGGGTCCCAGGCAGAATCTAGCCCCTGATTCCAGCATAGTAACTACAAGTCCAGCAGTATGGAGTTACCCTTGCTCCTAGCATCACTAACACTAATACTTGTTTTGCTCTTTCAGATAAAGATGACAAGTCAATTCTAGCATCAGTCATGGAGAATCTGCAGAAGAAATCAAAGTACCTTATGTGAGCTCCAGCCCATCCCAGGCATCAGGAGGATGTTGTGATGTGGGGCTTCTTGTCCTGTCTTGGGCATGGTCCCCATGAGGGAAGCCCAGTTGGCTCTCTGGTGCTTGTCAATGTAAACATTCAGTGAAGGGATGGGACAATAAACTGACTAAGCTCACCCTTGCTTATTCCTGAGGGTGGTGTTCAGCAGGGACCAAGGAGACGGAAATGGGCATGGGGTGGGAATACATAGAACCCAGATCTCTGAGAGCCTGGTCTAAACCCACCCACATGGGGAATGACCAACTCCCCTTTCTCTGGGCCTTGACTTGCCTTCTCTCCTCTCAGGGCACGGATGGGCAACTGTTGCCAGATTCATCCTTCTCCCTGTCCTGCTCCATCCCGTTTCTTTAGACCAGCCAGGTCTGTCATCAGAATTCAGGGTTTGATGGGATCACAACCTTGCCTCTTTAGTGTGCAGGGTTCCCACTCTTTGAGGACTAGAGCATTTCAGAGCTAGAAAGCATTAGTCATCCAGCTCTAGCTTTCAAACTTAGGGTTTGCAGCAGAATCCTTTTTTTTAAAAAAAAAATCTCCAGAAGCTACTGAACTTGAAACAAAAGATAGGGGTCTTTGAGCCTCCCTCCTCTACTGATGCTTTTTCTATCTCCCACCAGGGATTTCTGTAAAAAAACCCTTGTTTGAATATCACTGATTCATCCAACATCCACATGAGACTTGAGTCTCCTATCACATCCCTGCAACTGTGCAATCCCTCTACTAATGGCATATTCAGCACCACCAAGGCTTCCCTTTCAAATTCTGGGTCAGGGCACTGCCCATTAAGATGCAAATGTCCCTGGAGTGGGGGGACACATTATTCTGCCAGGGCTTCACATCAAAAGTATGAATCACCCAGTCTAATCTCATTCCTCCCATCTGTTCAACTGAGCCCCGAGTCCAAGGAGAGAAGAGATGCTGGAAGGGAGATGCTGGATCATTTTGGAGCAGGCAGCAGGTCTGGGGTCAGAAAGGGAGGAGGTGGACAGCAGGACACTGGGTAACTTAGTGCACAAGCAGGTGCATCAAGGACAAATTTGGACAGTGCCGAATACTACCCATCCCCCATCCCCCTGAACTACATCCTCACCCACACACACATGTGACCAGTTAAGTGAGACCCACTCCAACCAGTAGTGTTACCAGAGCCAAGGAGCCAGCCTGGCGCCAAGATGCACTGGCCAGGACTGTGACCCAAGCTGTGAGGACATCCAGGGCCCTGGCTCCATGTTCCCACCCCCTCCTCTCCAGGACAGGCACGTGCCACACAGACAGACAGGTAGGGCAGCCAACAGCCCATGGTTTTTATTGTTTTTTTTCACATGAGCAGTAAAGGATAGGGTTGTCCCATCCTTGCTCCTTTTGCATTGAATGTGCCTCGGGTCTTATGACCCTAGAGTGTCTTTGGAGCCCCCTCTTCTTGCTCCCAGTGCAGGAGTATCATGGAGGAAAGCAATGGGGGGAGGGGCATGGGGGCTCCCAGCTCTCTGAGCCAGGCTCAGCACCCCTTCAGCAGCTCCCTGAGGCCTCTCCCTATTAAGACTTTAACAAACAGCAGAACGAAGACAGATGGCAGAGAAAGACATAGGCTGGGAGACAGATTGCACACACAATCTTACACACACATATACACACACAGGCTGGCCCCTTCCTTTGGCATGGTACACCCTAGCCCTGGGGACAGGGTCTGAGGGTGGTTATGTGGGGCCTGAGCTCTGGGATGGCCTTTGAGACAGATGGGACCAACTTGAATCCATAATAGCCCAAGCTCCCAGGCCCATGAAGTCCCCTCTCTTGCCTACCTGGACATATACCCTTTCACCTTCCCACCTACCACATAGAGATTGAGATTGTTCAAGTACCAAGGATAGGTGAGGGAAAGGGAGCCTCTCCACCTCATCTAATCTTCCCAACTAGGGGCCTACGCAAGGGGCTTCAAGCCCTGGCACAGATTTCCCCTCTTCCTCTCAACTCTACATAGATCAGAAAGACTGGGAGTGGGTAAGTCAGACTCTTCCATCTAGTGGTAGCAGGGAGAGGTCAAGAAGCCAAGCACCATCACCCTCCAGAAGGGCTCTCACAGTCCCGATGGGGTAGCAGTGGGGAGATGTCTACATCTGGCTCCAGCGTGGAGCATTAGCCTAGCTCGTTTTCACTCTCGGCATTGTCCTGGACTACTAGCTTTGCTAGAGAGATCCTTTCCTGCTCACCCCCTCAAACTTGTACATTTTCCGGGTGGTACCTGTACCCCAGGCTGGTACTGCAACCATCCTGTATAGTTCTTGCTGTTTACCAGGCTCTGGACCCCAGTCCCAGAAGGAGAGAGGGGTGACCAGACACTAACCCCTCAGTTGGCCTTGCTCAATCTGTAGTCTTCCGAAGGCTCCCGGCTCTCAACAGCTGACAGGGCAATAAGCATCTGGGCGGCATAGTAAGTGGACATGATGAGTGCCCGTGAGTAGGGCACAGGGAAGCAAAACTTGTTGAGGGCGATGATCAGGTCTGAGATGATAAAGAGCAGTGCACCACTGCCCGCTGCCAGCTCAGTCCAGCGCCAGGCTGCCCCGACCAGCTGTACCCCTGCCATGGCCCGCCAGCCCATGAAGCTGATAATGGCCACGTAGATCCCCACCAAGTAGGTGAAGGCGCCTGAAAGGCCCGGGTAGAGGATGGCATAGGACAGGCCCGACAGCACTGCCATCACCACACCTGTCCGAAGAGCCAGTGGCCGCATGCCAAAGGCTGAGGCGTAGAGCATGTGGGTCACAGCAAACATCAGTAGACCTGGGAGTGAGAGAATGAGGGGGTGCTGAAGGCAGGCGCAGGTGAGTAACAAGGAATTGGGTGAAGGTGGGAGTGGAGGGCCTATGTTAACCCAGGAGCTTTGTTTTGGGAGTAATGGGTGGAGAGAAATCCACAAAGGTAAAGACACCCCCACACACACTCCCCTGAGGAACTCCAAAACTGATCACCAGATCACCTGCAAGGTCATCCTCCAACAGGGGCCCCACAGTTCTTGGTCTTAGAACCCCTCAGATTCCCCATATTCTTGTTCAAAAGCTCCCAAATCTTTGGTCCCCTAGCACCCTCTAACCCCTAACCCCAGGATTCCTCCCAGGTAGCTGCTGCAGCAACTGACCGTGTACAAAGTAGCCCTGGTCCTGCCAGATGAGGAAGGCATCACCTAGGGCGGAGAAGACGAGCCCCACAAAGATTCGGGTGGCACTGGGGTGGGCCAGCAGGAATCCTAGGCCGTGGGCCAGAAGGAAGAGCCAGAGGCAGAAGATAGGCAGGCACTTGATGAGGGCGCTGACCCACGATGGGCTGGATGAGGGCAGCCAGAGCACAAAATACACGCAGGTGGCCTTGAAGAAGGGCACCAGCTTGGGTCCCTCGCTCTTCACCTGGAAGACACAGGACAAGGGCAGCACTCAGACCTTGGGAGTTCAGAAACCCGTAGGAGAGCCCAGATATCCATCCTAGAGACAATCCTCCCAAGTGGGGAGGATTGACACACAGCAAGCAGTCTGGCCTGCCCCCAACCATTCAGGAGAATGTGAACAAGCCCATCACCACCCTGATGCTTAATTGATTAGGAAGGGAAAGGGTTCCACTATTCCTGCTGGCCATGTCCATTCTTGGCCCTGGGGCAGGACCAGAATGGTCACTCACTGGGCAGATCTTGGGATAATGTCTCCTCCTGCAACCCAATGCTTCTCCCCCTTCTGCCTCCCTCTCTCCCTCCCCAAAGTTCCTCTAGTCCCTCTCTGCTAGCACCAGCCCCCAGCTGTCTGGAATGGAGTACAGTCAGCAGGAAACCACAGAGATGCTACAATTGGCCAATTCGTGATCCTCAGCAGTGGGGCCAGGGCACAGGCTTAGGGCCCTGGCAACACCAAGGTGAGTGCCAGAAATGCCTGGGGTGGGGCACTGCCAACCACCTCAGCCCCCATAGGCTTTCTCATCAGCCAGTCTACTCCTCAGCCTCCATTCCAGCTGCCCCAGCCTAACAGGAACCATCAAGGACAAGGAGAGGAGATAGGGATGCTAGCTAAAGAAATGGACCCATGAGTTGGGAGCAAGAAAACTATCCCTGAAATGCCAGTAATTTCAGGGATCTGGGGATTGGAGGGACACGTCAGTCATTCTCATGTCCCAGAGGACAAGAGCAACTCAAAGCACATGAGAAAGAGAGGCAGGAAGGGGTGAGGGATCTTCCCCCAGCTTTTGCTCTGAAGCCAGCAGACAGGCTGGGAGATGGGGAACTGAGAGGGGGAAGTTAGAGCAGCTGACTTGGTCTCAGCCAGATTAGGGGGAGGGCAGCTAAAGAAAGGTTGTGTACAAGGTCACTACAGGCACTCTCCAAGCTGACAGGGGGGGCTGCTGCTGCTATTCTGAATAGCTGATCTCCTGAACCTCCTTTCCTTGGGTTTCTGGTACAGGGTCACTGAAGGCCACTCAGAGCAGCTGAGGTGCCCTGTGTGCCCACACTGCCCAAAGTGATTGTGCATCCAGCTGGGTGAACTGTACAGCACAGGGCTCTGGGGACACACTCAGACTCCCAGGCACCAGTTACCTGGGGACCGATCAGACTGCGATGGAGACTGGGAAGAGGTGGGCCCAGGGTCCAAGCCTGCCCTTGCTCTGCTGTGGGGTGAGAGCAAGGAGCAGAGATGACTAAGTCCCTTCTTCTGGAGATACCCACATCCAAGCTGGGCAGGCAGGACACAGGCAGAGCAGGAGGCTGAAGGGCAGCACAGACCCCCTAGTCCCCAGATCTCCCCTGCCAGCTCCTGGAAGCTTCACCCCCCCTCCCCCAGCCCCATTTTTACCTAGAAGCAGCAATAGGCAGTAGTAGCTAGGAAGCCTTTGACAAACATAGAGAATCTAGCACTTGAGGAAGGGTGGGGAAGAGACAAAAGTTCGACTTAAGACAAGTCTAGGAAGGAAGAGGTATCACCAGAGAACGACCCCCGCTTCCTCCAGCGCTTTATCCACGATGCTTATACCCAGGCTTGTTTATACCATGAGGAAGCGGAGGCAGCAAATTTGGGACAGGTTTCCCAGGAGGTCCCAGTCGCCCTCTTGCCCTCCCTCGGCCTCTCCCACGTCGCCCTGTGGCCCGCCACGCAGACCCGCTGCTATCTCCCTCCCAGCCCCTACCCGCGCCGACCCGCGGCAGACACACAGAGATCAACAAAGTCACGCTTCCGAATCACGTGCCCACTGTGTCCCTCCCTCCCGGGGGCGCGCGGAGGACGGGCATCGCCGGTGTGAGGGGCCGGGGCCTTCACAGCAACCGCCGGCCGCTGCAGGACCCCTGCCCTGCCTTCCTCGGCCGCCAGTCGCTTGGCTTGGCAGCACCCCAGTCTCCAGGCCGGTGGGCTCCGGCCGCGCCACACACCGGCTCGCTCGCTGGCTCGTTCACTCACCACGGTGACCGGGGACACCATGGCGGCGGCGACGGCAGCGGCAGCAGCTGGCACCCCTCTCCGGGTTGCAGCGGCCCGGACGCGCCGGGGGCCGGGTGAGAAGGCGAAGACGTCACAAAGCCCGGGGTGACGGACAATACCTCCCGCGTGCGGTGAGCTGGGGTTTCTGTCTGCGGTTCCCCCACGACGTCACTGCAGACATGGCCAATGAGCGGGCTGGAGTGGGGGGGCGGGGCCTGCTGGACACGCCCGCCAGGTCCCAGGGGCTTCTGCTCCTAGGGGGCGGGAGGCGTGGCCTCCAGGGAAAGCAATGCCAAAGGCATCCCAGAACGTGACCGTAACCCCCAGTTCCTGGATGAGGACCGAGCTTAGTTGAGAGACAAACATTCCTGTCTTGGACACACGGCTAATCACATCACCCGGGAGTAAAAGACAAAGACATGTTCCCTTCGGCTTTTGAACACGCAGTCCACAAGGACACCAGACCCACAGCCTTTCCTGTGCACACACACACATCCAAGATGGATACACAATGGTCCGCAGAAACATCACTTTCAACATGAAAGGAGGCACATAAATAGGTGCACAGCGGCCCATGGACCCATAATCCTAACATATACACAAGCACGTACAGAATCACAATTACCCTTGGACACCAAACAAATACATAAAAAAACCGACAACCACAGATGAACACACATCCTTCAACATACAAACAGAGACCTATATGTAGGCACACAGCAGCCTATAGACCCCATAACTCAAGTCGCCTAAAGCTCACACCTCTCACAACTCAGAAACGACTGTAACACACACAAGAACACACCAGGAATGATGGACAGACAGACCTGAACATACTTAAGGATTCAAGGAAGTGTGAACTGACTTTGACAAAAATACAACTTAAACAGATATAATGTTAATATTAGACAGATTAAAGGTACACAGGTTAGAAGTGAGAGAGTTCAGAAGCAAGGAAATTACATGGATTGTCTGATAGACAGTCACATGAACTGGTATCTAATCCCAGCTTTGTCACTTCCATGCTATGTGATTGGGTGAATCACTTCCCATCTCTTCCCTTGATTTCGTCATATATGAGTAGATGATCTCTAAGATTCCTTCCAAGCCCAACATGTGTAGGGGTTCAAGACAGGCTTTCCCAAAATGTGTCACTTTGGCATGTGAAATATTTTGAGCTGAAGGCAATCGAGACCCTGCAGGCTCACAAGAAACTTTTACTTCTCCCCTAAAGAATTTAAATTAGGGGCCTGACCCATAATGAGTTATCACTAGAAATAACTTTTTATGACCTATCTATAGGACAAAGCACATTTTAATTTCTAAACATCTCTTCTTATGTCCTGCAATGACCTTTTGAAGCCCTGCAATGACCTTTTTTTTTTTTTACTTTTATATCCATTTTTTTTTATTTATTTTTTTGAGGGCAGTGTCACTGGCCCTCATATGTGGGACCCGAACCGGGGCCACTGGCTTCCCAAGCCAGCGCTTAACCACCACGCCACTCAGCTAGCCCTGCAATGACCTTTTTAAGCCCCCAGGCACCTTACCTCATCCTTAGCTCAGAATGTCATATATGGCTCATTTTAACTTCCTGTCTCTGAAACTTTCATGTATGTGGAGCCTTTGAGCCTCCTTCCCAAATTAAACAAAAACTATGTACCCAGAGGAAAAGATGCAAATTAGGAAGATGTAGTTAGCTAGATCAACCTATGATGTCACTTAAGTTACAACCCAATTTTGAGGGCAATTGTTCTTATTTTACAAATCTTTGCAAAGCCGGAAATACAGCCCTAGCAGCAGTTCAGAACCTACCTATCTTTGTCATCCCCAATTCCTAAGGCTGAAGGGAAAAAAAGGCGAACGAGGGATTTTTTTTAAAAGCACAAACAGCTTCCCTAGCTCCCTTGCCAAGGACAAATACGAATCTTAATTATTTTCCCCACAAATACTAATAAGAAAAAGCTTTCACCATCTAGGTTGGTAAACTTATTTCATATCCAGAAACACGGTTTGGATGTAACTGTTCTTTTACATTATCATACCCATCTTATGGCAGTAATTTATTTATATTTATTTATTTATTTTCAATTACAGTTGTCATTCAACACTATATTAGTTTCAGGTATATAACATAGTGGTTAGACATTTATATAATTTACAATGTGACCTCCCTGATAAGTCTAGTACCCACCCGGAACCATTCATAGTTATTACAATATTATTGAGAAGGCATTAATTTTTTTTCTTTTTTTTAAGATTTTATTGGGGAATTGGGAGAGGGGAACAGCATTGGAGAATCGGAGAAGGGGAACAGACAAGTTGCTGTCTTTTTGTTCTTCAGTCTAGTTGAGGAGGACGTTGCTTCACTGGCCCATGTTGGTATCGTCATTGCGTTCTTCCTGGATGAGGCAGATCGGTCGCCGGCCTCTGGATGGTCGCTCACCGTAGCTATCGGCAGCTCACGCCAGCTGCCAGCCACTCGCTGTAGCATATGGCAGCCCACTGCAGCAGGGGCTGCAGCCTACACTGTCACCGGGGCTTGCACAGCCCAACTCCAGGTGGAGCTGTTTTAGCTGTAGAGGGCTGTGTCACTGGCCCTCATATGTGGGATCCGAACTGGGGCTGCTGGCATCCCAAAACCAGCTCTTAACCAATGCGCCACTCGGCCGGCCCGAGAAGGCATTAGTTTTAAGATGAAGGCTAGAGGTCTCTGTGTCTGTATGTTCATGTGTGTTGGGTGGGCTTTTCTATGTCCGGATGGTACTGTTAATTTATAAAAGCGCTCTATTTAATTGGCTTAAACAAACAAGCGCTTATATAAGAATTCTCAAAAATATAACAGAAACTAACTCAAATGCTTTTCAGAATCAGGCGGTCTGGGAAAATATTTGATATTAAAGCTGGCCTGAGTTTGGTTTGGTCAGATAGGCATTTTTTTGGAGTTATCAGCATTAAGTATAATACCTACTCTACCTTGATTTATTAGTCAAATAGGTTCATGTTATCTCCATTGCAAAATTTGTCAGCAGGAAAAATAACTCGTTAAAATGAAAATTTCTTAAGTAATCTAAACATAATGGTTAAGAATAAGTAAATTAAATAAATGTAAGTAAGATAAAAAGTTATTCTTTTGGTGAACTCTTTAGCAATAATTATATTGTGTGTACTTAAAAATGGTTTCCTAGAACTTTTTGGTAACTTGAAACTTTAGAATTTTGCTAAGTTGTTAAATGATAAGTCAAGTTAAATTCACTAAACATCTAAATCATTTCCTTATTATATAAAATGATAAATATTAATTACTGAACATAGGTTATCTTTTTTGTGTTTCTTATTATAGAGAAACTAAAGATATTTGGGTCTATTAGTAAACATGTCTTATGCCATGTTTAAAAAATTGTGCTATGAGGATAAATATATATTTCTAGAAATTATGAAGTGTGTTCATAAATTTATCAATCTAAAAGAATAGTGGTGTAACAGACAGTTTATAATTGCTTACTTCTTAGTTTTCACTATAAATTAAGGATTTTAAAGGTTAAGAATGCTAATATATGTAATTAAAGTTACCAAAAAAATAATGATAATAGGGAAAACAACTGTGTATACCCCCAAAATAGGATATGTTTGGCTTTTTTAAAAAGTATGAGGGCCGGCGGAGTGGCGCATTGGTTAAGAGCTGGTTTTGGGATGCCAGCGGCCCCGATTCGGATCCCACATATGAGGGCCAGTGACACTGCCCTCTACAGCTAACAACAGCTCCACCTGGAGCTGGGCTGTGCAAGCCCCGGCGATGGTGTAGGCTGCAGCACCTACTGCAGTGGGCTGCCATAGGCTACAGTGAGTGGCCGGCAGCCAGTGTGAGCGGCCGGCAGCCAGCGTGAGCTGCCAATAGCCCCGGTGAGCGACCATCCAGAGGCCGGCAACTGAGCTGCCTCATCCAGGAGGAGTGCAATGACGATACCAACAAAGGCCAGTGAAGCAACGTCCTCCACAACTAGACTGAAGAACAAAAGGACAGCAACTTGTCTATTCCCCTTCCCCGATTCCCCAACGCTGTTCCCCTCCCCAAATTCCCCAATAAAATCTTTAAAAAAAAAAAAAAGTACGAGATATGGAGATAGGCTTTCTTTAAGGGAAATGAAGTGAATTTTGTGCTGATTATTTCTGAATTGATTAAGAGAGCAAGAGACACACTAAAAGGGACACAAAGTTGTAGAAAGCTTATGAAAAGGAATCTCGAGAGAGATTTTATGTGTGCTCAAGCTGGATAAGATTGAGTAAATTTATTAGAAGTCTTTTTTAAATTAAGCTTTAATATCAATAGTGTACTAAAACTTCTGGAATGTGAAACTTCTCAGGAAGTTTTAGAGTAGGAAAGTGTAGGGGTTCAGAACAGGCCTCCCCAAAATGTGCCACTTTGGCATGTGAATTATTTTGAGCTAAAGGCAATCAAGACCCTGCAGGCTCACGAGAAACTTTTGCCTCTCCCTTAAAGAATTGAAATTAGAGGACTTGTCCATCATAAGAGTTATGACTAGAAATATTAATAACTTTTTATGACCTATCTATAGGGCAGGGCACACTTTTAATTTCTAAACATCTGCTTTTCTTATCATCCTGCAATGACTCTTTGAAGCCCCTAAGGTTCCTTATCTTATCTTTGGCTTAGAATGCCATATACTCGTATACCTCATTTTAACTTTCTGTCCCTGAACCTCTCATGTATGTAGGGTATCTAACTCTCTCATGTATGTGGGCTTCCATGCATAGGTATGTATTTAATTTGGTTATTTTCTCTTGTTAACCGGTCTCGTGTCCATTGGATTATTAGACCAGCCAAAAGAACCTTGAGGGTGGAAGAAAATTTCTTCCTCTCCCACAATGGGGAAAGGGAAGGGCTGCTAGTTTCAGGAAATTTAAGTCTAGGCGGCTTCCTGGAGTTGAAGATTTCAGATACATCTTAAAGGATGGCCCAGTGGTCTTTGATCTGCAGTAGGAGGGAAGTAACTGTGTGTCAAGCTTTGGGAATTGGGGGTAACCAGCCCTAATTAGCCCTAGTTAGCAGCCATCAAGGTGTTTTATACATTCTGGGGTGGTGACACTGTAGCCCTAGTGCTGGCCCTCAGCCTTGTGCTTGCCAAGGAGAAGCCTTCAGTCTGGTGTCTCCTGTGAAGCCCCCTCACTCCTCCACATACACATACACACATACACACACACAACAGGTCTCTTCCTTTTTCTTTTGGGCCCCACCCAGCTTTCCCTAAAGCCTGTGCTTTCTACCTGGCATCCTCTTCTAGTGATAGAACTGACAACCAGAGATTCAGAGCCCAGGGCAATAAGAGTGAGAATCAAGGCTTGGGACTGGGGGTCACCTGCAGCCTTCCTCTGTCCCTCCATGCCCCTCCTGCATAGAGCCCTAGTAGCCAATGAACTCGGCCTGCTCTGTTTTCTTTCCAGTCAGAGGCTGTGGGGAGACTCACCTTACCAGAACAGGAAACTAGAATTGCTGCCCCCAAGGCTTTGTCATACACCTTCCTACAAAGTGTGCTGCCTGGAAAGAACACTGGATTGAGAGTTAGAAATATACTAGTTCCTCCTTCTCTATGACTTACTATAAAACTAACTATATAACCATTATATATGACTTATAAAACTAACTGAGCACATCACTCCATCTCAGTTTGATCATCAGTAAAATGAAGGAATTGGGCTAGATGATATATGCAAACATGTTAGTTTTCCAGCCAAACAAACCCTTTAACGTGGTCACCTAAGGGATAGTTCTCAAGCAAACAGAAAGTGGTCAAACATGGCATTTTTCATTTCTCTGTACCTTAGTTCCCCTATCTATAAAAACGAGAGGGCGGGACTATAAAAGTGGTTTTCAAAAAGCAGAGACTATCAAAATGACTTGGGAAGCTTTTTAAAAATATAGGTACCCTGAGCTGGCCAAGCGGCGCCCTGGTTAAGAGTCGGCTTGGAATGCCAGCTCTGAGCAGCAGGGCCCCGGTTCGGATCCCACAGGAGGGCCAGTGACGCTGTGCCCTCTACAGTCAAGATGGCGAACAACAGCTCAACCTGGAGCTGGGCTGCCTTGAGCTACCATCAGTGGCTGGCAGCCAATGTGAGCAGCTGGCAGCCTGCGTGAGCTGCTGTGAGCCGCTGTGAGCGGCCATCCAATGGCCGCGAGTGACTGCCTCACCCGAGAAGAGCGCAATAATACCAACATGGGCCTGTGAAGCGACATCCTCCACAACTAGACTGAATAACAAAAAGGACAGCAACTTCTCTGTTCCCCTTCCCCAATTCCCCCGAATGCTGTTCCCTCCCCCAATCCCCAATAAAATCTTTAAAAAAATGAAATATAGGTACCCTTGTCCCACCTCAGACCTACTAATGAAGCAGCACAGATTTTAATAAGCTTGGACACACAAATACGTCAATATTCAAAACATGAGATATAAAATTCTCATCCACAGGGCTCGAATTAAATTACCTAAATTACCCAAGAGGCAATAATCATATACATAGGTCACCCTCAGAGGAGAGGCATCTTTCCTCCATGCTGGCTATTCTCTGTTTGCCTTCCCACCACTCAGACCCATTCTTGGCCCTTCTCCGCCCTGTCTCTGGAGTCTGACCTCTATGAACTCTATCACCAAGGCTCCCTTACCCTTTGGTTTCTGATTGGGTTCAGCTAATAAGAGTCAGAAGCAGATCTGAGGGTGGGAGGAGAGCATGGTTAAGGTTCCCCTACCGCCAGCTTGATGGCCAGGCTGAGTTTCAAACAGTGACTCTGCTCCTCCATGGCTATAGCTCCAGGCTCCTACCCTAGGCCTCAGTCTCTCACTGTTGCTAGTCTTTAGGTGCCTTTTCAGCCCTGACTATTTCCTTAATCTTGCCCACATCTCTGCCAATAGTCACTACATTCTCTTTTGTTACATTCTTCAGTATACCAACACCCTGAATGATACAGTCACCAACAAAGCAGAGCCACTGCCCTCTTCCCCAAAAGAAAGAGCTTATCTAATTTCATTTCCATGGATAAGATTTCTTGTTTGTTTCAAAAATAAAATTTTATTTCGCTATTTAGTGTTTCTATGTTGAATTACATATTGCAGGGGACAGGCACTGGAGTAGGGCTGCTTGAAATGAGGTATTCCTTCTTCTCTGAACCCCAAAAAAACCTGTTAGCATGGCTCTTTTCACACAGTTTTGTAATTTTCTCTTTTCTTACTTGTCTCCCCTATAAGAATGTGAGCGCATGTATGCATTCATCCAACACATGTTTACCGTGCACCAAGTATATGCTAGGTGCCGGAGTTTTAAAAATTCAATAAAATATAGATTCTGTACTTCTGGAGTACACAGTTCAATTCAGGAAGACAGGTAAACAATTTATGTAATATGGCAACTGAAATAATTGAGGTAAGAAAGTATGTCTCACATGACATGAGAGTTACTCACTGTACCTGAAGGAGTTGAGAAATCTGGGGCTTATCGAAAAGGATGAGTTGATCTTCAAGGAGTAGACATCAATGGAAATGATGTTCTAGGCAGAGGGTATTTTGTGTGTACATAGAAGTACAAGAAACACACTGATTTCAGGGAAATACTTGTAGTATTGGGATGAACTGAGGAGTGAAAAAGGTGAACCTAGAGAAGTAAACATGAGCCAGGTCAGAAAGGATCTGAATGTTTGCTAAGAAGTTTGGACTTATCAACTGAAAAGAAATATTGGCTAGGTGTTTCAACACCAAAAGGATTTTTCTGGAAAAAAGAAAGGGTTGCAACTCAGTGCATGAAGACATGGCAAGCCACATGCACACACAGCCTTTGTGCCAAGATGGAGGGGTATTTATAGAAGGGAAAATGAAGTTTGGACCATAGAGTTTTGTTATGAAAAGTTCTTCCTGTAGGGTTCTCACAATTACACAGAGCGCAAGAACTTCCAAAAGCCCTAGCTCCTCCCATGGACCCTCCTGACTAATTATGTTTGCTTAAAGTTCCAGTTTATCTTTATCAGACTTGACCTAGTAGATGACAGTACACCAGCTGTATTCAGTTCCTTAGCTTCTCTGATTATTCCTAGCTCTCACATATCGGGCACATGAATGATGCTTAGAAATGGTGACCAATCATCATTGTAAGCTTGCCTTGCTTCTTCCTGGGGGCTTCTTCTCACCCAGTAGCCTACTCCATCTCTGATCCCTGTGATTTTGCCACAAGATACTTTCTCCTCACATGGTTTGCCCCACTTGGCATTGTAACTATTTACCTTAATCCTGACCTGCTGCTGGATCTTAGCTAATTTCTCTGGTCCAGACCCCCATAACACTTTTAACCAACACTCAGTCACCCCACCCTATCTCACCCCTGCCCCATCTGTAAATCTGGGGAGGGAAATCAGACACCAGTGAAGAAATGTTAAGGGTGGCATAACAAGTTCAGATGTTCCAATAGCAGTATGGGGAAATGAGTTGATAGGAGTGAGATGAATGTGTGTCAGCCAAGTGGAGGTGTTTGGGAGGAGCTGGATACAAATCTGGAGCTCAGAACCGAGGTACAGACAGGGCCACATATTTGGAAGCCATAGCCATACTGAAAGCTATATGGATGTGATTAACCAGGCGGGGGGGTGGGGGGATTTCTTGAGGGAGTATGAAGGTAAACAGATACCCTGAGGATGTATCTGGCATATCTAGTACACTTACAGGGAAATACACAGACACAGCCAGAGAGGTATATGCTCACACAGATGATCTGTGGTCTTTGTGGTTTGGTTCCCTCCTTCTAGAACAGGTGAGAGATGGTGGTTCTGCTTCGCCATTGTGTTAGGCTAGAAGCTTTGAAGATAGAGGACAATGACCCAGCTCCATTCCTACCTGTATGGTCTATCAGCTCATGGTCTGTGTGAGGCTCCATTCCCCTAACCCCAGCCCAGGGCATTCTTATATGTCTCTCCTGCTCTCTCTGCTTACAGGAGTCAAGCTTGGAATACGGAATCCCATTATCACCCCTTCTCTGAAGACATTCATTTCAGAATGCCTCTGTCATGCTGGAGCCCACTTAGGCCACGCAGGTGAGCCCTGGACTGGCCAATGTAGCCCATAATACAGGAGGCCTTTAGGAAAAGGACAAAGATTTTAGCAGAACTCATCTTTCTAGACCCTCCATTAGGACTAAATATTAATGCTTTCTTGAGATAATATGTGGGTCAGCATCCCTAGGGACATTCTGGGGTCTTTGGTTGGCTTCTGGGCTTGGAACCAGACACAACTGGATTTTTAAACCCCTCTTTCCTTTCCTTTGTCTATTGGTCAGGGCGTCATCAGGTCTGAAAACATAAGTGGATTTCTCTAAATGTAAAGCTGCCAAACCAAGGGTCTCCTAATGGGATTCAATTCCAGGGATGCCTCAGGAGGGATTCCTAGTTTCCATGGGATATGTAGGGTTAGATGACCTCCATCACCCAAGCTTCTAGAGCTCCAGGCTCTGCGAAGTCCACGTGTTTTAGTAAGTCCTTGTGTTGGGGTCATCCTAGTTCAGTTGTCTCAGCAACCCCAGTCGCCCTCCAACTTCCCCCACCATCCAGATCCTAAGATCTCTGGGTTGTGCTTTTGGGTTGCTCCTTCCTCAGTATTGGGAAGTTAGTATGAGGAAGTGCAACTTAAAAAAGAGAAGTATCTGGAGGTTGAGCAGGAGGATGACTTTTGAGGAAAAAAAAAAAAAAGCCTACAAGATTCCATTCACCAAGCACCAGGACCCTAAATAAGTAATTCTCTGTATCAGCACCTGAAGAACAGTCTTGGGGTAACAGGCCAGAGCAACCCTCCCATTTCTTCCTTTCAGAGAACTGTCCCATCTTCCCAGACAGATGATCTCCCTTACCTAGACCTTTCCTCTAGTTACCTCACTCAATACACTCATTCATACATGAACTGGTAGTTATTAACCACTTACAATGGGTCAGGCTGGATCTAGGACATAGATATGAACAAAACAGACGTTCTCGTGGAGCTTATGATCCAGTGGGAGAGGCCACCGCAATGACCTTGGCCTCAGCTTCCCACCTCCACTCCACCCACTTCTCCTCAGATTTCCCAAGACCAGAAAATATGGGCAGGGACAGCGAGGACTGGCTGGGCCTTGCCAAGCCTGGCTGGACCTTCCAGGCGATTCCTTCCAACCAAACAGGAAGTGGAGCAAAGCCAGTGAGGCTGAGGCACCCTGTGAAAGGGTCAGGAGAGTTAATTGTACAACCTCAGCCTTTTCCAAACCCTTTCCTAATCTAGGTCGGCTTCCTGCCTTCCATCCTGAGGAGAGCGAGCTTTGGAGGAATGTAATACTCATGTATTACAATTGGGTTTAAACTGCCAAAGAAAAAGGGCTGGAACTGTGACCATATTCCTCTCCCTGTACCCAGCCCTTATGGCTTCCGCCCCAGCCAGGCTCAGAAGGGGGGAAAGGGGAGTCAGCAGTCAAGAGGGATGCTGAGCAGTACCCCCACCCCTAAAAAATGGGCCAATTTTTTAGGGATGGGGGAACACACACACACACACACACACACACACACACACACACACACCATTCTGCAACAAGTATGCAAACCTTATTGTACAGGGAAGTGTTGTTATGAATGATCTTCACTTGCTGTAGGCAGAGCCAAGAAAACAGGCTTACACTGTAGAAGGCGGATTGCATTGAAATTACCAATAAACACATTTGGGGATTTCCAGAACTAGTCTAATTTTTTTAAAAATTGGACCCTAAACTAGGGTTACCTATTTTGTATTTTGCAAAGACATTAAAAAATGAAAAACAATCAACCTCCATCACCATCATTTTGTAAAAGGAAAGACATTTTAATCCTAAAAATAAAGAAAATAATCTCAGAATTGAGGCCAATCCTTTAGACTTTAGCTTAGTGAAAAGAGTGGTATTACTTTTATTACTTTTCCCATTTCTTCTAGGCCTGATGAAACCATCTTTATGGACCAGCACCAGTTTGCTGGTGGCCATTTGGGAACTGTGAAAAATGAAGCACACCCAGAGAGGCACTAGCTGTCCGGGGAGGGGTTGGGGAGGTGGCCAGGTGTCATGGAAACAGCTTGGGAGGCCAGCAGTTTCTGGTTGGAGTCCCAGCACCACCAATTGCTCTTGGGCAAGTGAATGAGCCTTTCTGAGCCTCAATTTCCTTTGAAGTAGGGAAAACAGGAGACCCCTGAAAGAGTTTTTGTGTGAATTCAATGAGAAAAGTATAAAGGCACCTAAATATAAGCCACTTGATACTTAATAAGTGCTCAGTAAATAGTGTCTTCCTTCCTTTGAGGAAAGAAATTCAGAGTGGGCTTTTGTCTGCCTAGCATGACTCAGGCATCATCTTTTCTGAAGAGTAAGTGGGACGTCTCAACCATCACAGACTTCAGAGTGCGTCAGAATCACTGGGGAAACTGAAGAAACATACAGGTGACTAAACTTAACCTGGGCGGTTGTGCTTCAGTAGCTTTAGGGTGGGGCCCCAGCATCTGTATTTTTACATGCTTCCCAGGTGATTTATATGCATGCTACAGTTTGAGGATCTCTGTATGAGATAATTACTAACTCGGCCATTCATTCAATAAGCATGTGGCATGTGCTCGGCAGAGGCAAGAAAGAAAACTCTTTTTTTTTTTTTTTTTTTGAAGGCAGTGTCACTGGCCCTCACATGTGGGACCTGAACCAGGGTCGCTGGCTTAGCCAGCGCTTAACCACCGCGCCACTCGGCCGGCCCAACAACATATTTTTTTGAGAGACCAATGCCTAGCCCAAGGCCCGGCATACAAAGAGCACTTTATTAAACAGTTATCAAATGATAGCCTTCAAGGGGGGGACATATAAACCACTAAATAGTCACAAGGACTTGTGATGAAAGTGGGCACCAAAGAAAAGGTAGCCAAAGAAAGGTTAATGAATGCAGGGAGATATCAGAACAGGCTTTCTAGAGGAGGGGGTGTCTGCCAGCTTGAAGGATAGGCTGGATTTACCAGCCAGAGCAGTGGATGTGTACAAAGACATACAGTTGTGACAGTGTAACCAGGTATGGACCAGGGAGAGGGGTGGGAAATGAAGCCGGAAGAGGTGTGTGTTGGGGGACTAGATTGTGATGGACCTGCTCTGCCAAGGGAGTTTCAACTTTATGATGAAGACCTTGGGAGTTATGAAGATTTGTAGGTGCGGGATGAACATACAGATTTTCACCGAAGAAAGCTTATTTTAGCTGCAACCAGTATGGAGACTGAGATGGCACAGTCAATACTGGAAGCAAGGAGAACAATTAAGAAGCTGTGGCAATCATCCATGAGAAGGCTGGAAGAGATCCAAATTGGAGTAGTGGTTAAAGGATATCTATGCAGCTCCTTCCTATATGGGGATTCTGTCACATGGGTGGTCTTTTACGAAGCTGTCTATTTGAAAGGACCTTTTTTCTACTGTGAAAATAACACATTCATTATGAAAAATTTTGAAAAAATAGAAAAGCATAAATAATATAATAGGAATACCCTATAATGCCTCAGTCCAGAGATAGAGTACATTTCCTTCCAATTTTTTTTACATGCATATTTCAAGTTTTAAAATGTAAAACCACCATAATTTATGTAATTTTCCCAAATTATTGAATATGTAAATTGTTTCCCTATTATAAATAATTCTGTTATGAACATACCCTATATAAATCTTTACCCACATCTTTGAATATTTTCCTGGGGAAAATTCTTAGAAATGAGATGATTAAACCAAATGGAATTATTATACTTATGATTTACAAATTGCTCTCCAGGTAAATCGCCAAATTATTCTCCAAAAAGAGCCTCTGCTTTGGTGAAAGCTATGAAGAACATTAGTTCATTTGGTAAATAAACATGTAAACCCTTAAACATGATGTTAAGATCACATTTCTGTTTCAATTACTTTTCTAGAGTTTCAATTTCGTATGTTAATAATAATACAGGTTTTTCTAGTGATTGCTATATGCCGGACAATATGCTGAGTGCTCTACCTATATTTTCTTTTTTAATTCTTACAATACCTTTGTGATACAGGCACTATTATTATCTCCATTTTGCAGGTGAGGAACTTAAGGCTCAGAGAGGCTAAGGGATTTGACCTAGGTCACATACGAGGAAACAGACAATTATAATCCCCCCAAAATTCTTTAATAAGCCTTGGCTAGACATTACATCTGAAGCCAGAGGCCACAAACTTTAGTTCCCCATTTAATGAGGAATCTTGAAAAAGACGACTGTTGACTCAGGTGCTTGGAGATAAATTGCTCAGCTGGCCTTACATCTCCGCTAGGTAATGAAAAGAATAGAGAATATTTACATATTAGTTACCATCAAATTTATGTTAAATCTATATTTATTTATATCCTGTCATTATAAAGTTAAGTTTCTAAGTTCATTTACTAAGAATGACAAAGGACTTCCTTATAATATGACAGGTTGGTTTTAATGGTTTTGAGAATTGCTGACTAACAATCTTGAGACCATAAATATTTTTTGTAATAAGGAAACTACTTTTGTTAAAATATTTGTTGTAAGAAACTGGGTTGTATACTCAAGGCTATATACTATGTTTATCATAAAAAATTGAACTCACCCATCAACTTGTGATAATACCTATCTATGACTTTCCTGACTAAATTAAGTAAGTTTACTCATAAAGGTGACTTTATTTGTTTGTTGGACAGCACCACAACCACTGCCTTCGATACTTTCCCTCATAGTGCCTATATAAATTTGTTCTTCAGAGATGTCATTTCAATTTATCATTATGAGCACAACTCATTAGATTATTTGATTATCTTCTTCCCCACTAGATTAAAAACCCTTTAAGAAATGAGAATGTGCCTGTATTAGCCATGTTTAATACAGAGCCTGGCACATATGAGTCTGACAATTAAGTTTGAGATCTTGTTGCAACAAAGTTGCTAGCTTTATATATATATGTAAGAGGGATTATTCATTATGAATTTGTACCAAATGGACAAACAGTTAGCCTAGTTTACTGTTTGTAAGTTTGGAAGTGTTGAAAAGACTGTGTGAAAAAGTTAGATGACCTGAGCTTTTCGCCAACAGTTCATGGCTCTTGCATCATGACAATGCACCAGCTCACACAGCACTGTCTGTGAGGGAGTTTTTAGCCAGTAAACAAATAACTGTATTGGAACACCCTCCCTACTCACCTGATCTGGCCCCCAATGACTTCTTTCTTTATCCAAAGATAAAGGAAATATTGAAAGGAAGACATTTTGATGATATTCAGGACATCAAGGGTAATACAACGACAGCTCTGATGGCCATTCCAGAAAAAGAGTTCCAAAATTGCTTTGAAGAGTGGATTAGATGCTGGAGTCAGTGCATAGCTTTCCAAGGGGAGTACTTCAAAGATGACCATAGTGATATTCAGCAATGAGGTATATAGCGCTTTTTCTAGGATGAGTTTGCGAACATAATTGTCAGATCTAGTAGTAAGTGCTCAATAAATATTTGCTGAAAAAATGAATGGATGTCTGACTATACATGCCATACAGCCTGTAGGGGTCCCAGTGAGGAAAGAGAGCTAGAAATGAAGAAGAGGGAGAAATGGCAGGACTGGATGTTGAGGCCATAGGAAAAAGAGTCCACTGGTAATAGGGTAGTTAAAGGGTCGACAAAAATGAACATGATTGTATGCTAGAGCACCGGTTCTCAAACTGTTCCTGCAGGACTTCAACAGTTCTTTAATGTTCTGTGAGCTGGCCTGAAAGTAGATTTGTACCTTTGAAGCAAAATAATCCTAGACCTGGTCTCAATTTTAATTTTTTCAATCTTAAATTTTTATTTTATGCATTTTTCTTAACTCTTTGACACCTACTATCCATTATCGATACAAAGACCAAGCATATTGTCACATGTTATGTAACATATATTCAGTTAAAAATTAATATATTGGGTGGGAAGGAGGACGAAGAGGGAAAAGGGGGTCAAATAAAGGAGACTAGACTTTGGATGGGGAGCACACAATACAGTATTCCGATGTTGTACTATGAAGCTGTATATTTTAAATTTATACAATGTTATTAACCAATGTTACCACAATAGATTTAATTTTTTAAAAAAGAAGATGAGAGAAAACCTCCCCCAAAATTAGTATATCAATGCTTCATAAAGTCTACAAATAACAACATGAAAACCTGTTTGAAAATACTTGGGAAAGAAGACTGCAGATGGCAGGATTTGTTTTGAGGTGGCAGGGTGTGGAAAAGATGTTAAGAAAATTTGCCTTTATTAACTAATACTAACTTTTGTCTGTTGGCTTTTTGTTCCATCACATGAGAGACTGCATATGATGTTGTCTGTTGGCTCTTTGCTCCCTCACATGAAAGACTGCATATGGGGTAATGGTTAGCTTAGGGTTAAGAGAACTCTTAGTTAGGGGTTGTTGAGAGGATTCCCCCTCTGTGTCTCATTCCCAGCAGGGGAGATATGAGATAATGTTGCATTCTTTCTGTTTTGCCGGCCCACATCAGCTAAGAAGGAACTAAGTTATGTCAGGATGACGTGACAGGCATGTTGCCAGGCTTTGAAAGGCCTTGGGCCAATGGTCCCAGGCAAGAACAGTAGGTATTGTTTTCATCAGCCGGATAGGCTACATTCTTATCATTAACTGCCAAACCCTTCCAGAACCGGCTATTCCTTGAGAGGGGAGGCAGGAACAAAAATTTGGCTCCAGGGTGAATCTAAAGGATATATAAAACAGACCTCAGGTGGCATTATTATAACTATTTCTTGCTGTTGGATTGCTGTTTCATGAGACTGCTGTTTCAAAAGATTGACTGTTTCAGGGCTGCTTTTTAGGATTGGATTGTTTCAGAGTAAGAGATTGAAACTTGCCTCAATGGACAGTAAAGAATTCTTTTGTTGGTGAGTTGTTCTAGCATCCTTCTAGCATCTTTGGGAACTTGTGTACAGCTTGCAGCTTGCAGCATCAGGGATGCTCTGACTTCCAGCCGTGGACCTGGTGAAATCTGGCTGATTCCCAACCTCTCCAGTGTTGTTTCCTCACCATTTTGGTGAGATTTTGGCACATATTGTTATTAGTTAGCATCTAATAGAATTTACTACTATATTTGGATACTCCTTATTGATTTCATTTGTGTATTTAGCCAAATTGATTTTATAGCCTCGTTTTAACTGTCTTCACCTTTTGTAATTGACTTTTTTTTGATTGTCTTGATTGCCTTTGTCTCTTGCTATTGTGTACTGCTAACTTAACTGACTGGATAGTGCTACCTAAATTGATTAGATATTACATAATAAATTGATTAAATATTGGTAAATAAATCAATTAGTTCCCCCTAGAGTGTGCTCCTCATTCTTTTTCCAAGCTCGTCATTACTCGGGGGCTGGGAGACCCCACACTAAAACTTCCTAGGGCACTTTAGAACTGTGTTGTGGGGGAGAAGTTTCCCAAATTTAATGTTGTCCCATGAATACCTGCATCTGACCAGAGGGAGAAAGTCAGCTCTTTTGGTGACCACATTGTACCGCCAGCTCAGGCTGAGCTTTAGTTAATTAAATCCAAAATATTTTCTCCCATCCTTGATTTTGCAATATTTTGGATCTAAATTCAGGACTTTGCATTTTTTCTATTATGTTTAATCTCTGTTAGATTCCTGCATATGAAAGCTTTGTGGATCCAGATTCTAGCAATAAGTTCCATAGGTCATGTCCATCCCCTCTACTATGGACTGAATTGTGTCCATGAATTGTGTCCAAATTCATATATTGAAGCCCTAACCTCCCAATATGATTGTATTTGGAAAATGGAGTCTCTCTCTCTCTCTCTCTCTCTCTCTCTCTCTCTCTCTCTCTCTCTCTCTCTCTCTCTCCCCAACTAGAAGACAACAGTCTGCAAGCCAGAAAGAGAGTTCTCATCAGAATCTGACCATGCTGGCACCCTGACCTTGGCCTTCCAGTCTCCAGAACTGTAAAAAATGCATGTCTACTGTTTAAGCCACCCAATCGGTGGTATTTTGTTATAGAAACCCGAGCTGTTTATAAGACACCCTCTATATCTCATTATGTTATGACTCCATTATCCTTAACTCTTCCCTTCCTTGTCACCTAGTCACATCACCAGGTCACATGGTTACCCACCTTTCAGATGTCCTTGCATTTGCTCCATAAGCTGCCCTAGGTCCCACTTCCCTTTATCACCTCTGACAAAATTGAATATGCCCTCCTCTGGGGTGCTCTGTCCTCCATAAATCAAGATAGGAAAAGCAGAGAGAGCCACTAACATTTAACAAATCAATTAAAAACAGGCTCTGTGCCAGCATGTTAGGGTTCAAGTCCCACTTCTACCATCTTTTAACTACCTGACCTTAAGCAAGTAGTAACTCAACCTACCTGTGCCTTAGTTTGCTCATCTATAAAACAAGGTTATTACATGAGTTAATATATCTATAGTACTTGGAACAATGTTTAGCATATTTCAAGGACTTAATAGTTGTTACCATTATTAATAGTCTGTCTCAGGCACAGTGCTAAGTGCTTCATATGCCATATCTTATGTAATCTTTATAGCAACCCTGTGAAGTAGGGATTACCACCTCACTTTACAGATAAGCAGCACCGCTGGTCACTCTATCACTTTGCCCTATTTTATTGTCTTTATAGCATATGACATTATTTGTTTTCCTGTTTATTGTCTGTCTCCTCAACAGCCCTCCACACCTGCTAGAACAAAAGCTCTTGGAGGTTAGGGGCTTTGTCTTGCTCACCACAGAGTTCCAGTGCCTAGTAAGTTCTCAATAAATATTTTTGAATAAATGTATGATTGAATGAATGAGTGGATGAACGAATGAATGAATGAATGAATGAAAATAAGGAGCTCAGATAGAGGCAAAGTTGCTAGGCCAAAGTCACACAGCAAGTAAGTGGCAGAGCCAGGATTTGACATCAGGTCTAGATGATTCTAAAAATCCATACCTTCTCCACTGCTGTCTCCCAGACGAGCAAAGATGAGCCCAGCCGGAGGAAAGGGTTATGGGGAGGGAGGTTAGATAACATGCAGAGCTTCCCCTCTCTTCTCCTACTGGTCAAATCAACACATCACAGCTGGTAAAGTTGACATTGATCCAGCTCCACCTTGCACCTATGAGGGGAATGTATGGAAACTGTACATGATTTCACAAAGAGAAAAAGGCCTCCTGGGAACCAAAGATTTTTCATGTGTTCTGAACAGACCTACCCAGCTTGCTGCTGCCTGATGACTCACTCCACTGCTCAGGGCCATTTCTACTTTTCCTACCTCAGTTTTGAACACATTTCCTTCTACCTCTTAGTCTGACTTTGACATTCTTTACTTTGTCAGACTTCTTTTTTTATTTTAAATTTCCAAAGGTTATATCTGTATGTGGTTAAAAAAAATTAACAAGTAAAACTGATATAGGTCACAGTAAATTTCCTTCTATCCTGGACCCCCTGCATCTTTCCCTAAGGACAACCACCATGGCTGGTTTCATGGATATCTTTGCAGAAATGTTCTGTGAATTTACAAATATGTCTCATCCTCTCTCTTTGTTACACACAAATTGGACAAAATGTTATACACTGGCCTGCACCTTGCTTTGTTCACTTGGCAAAATATCCTGGAATTCTTTCCTCATCAACATATCTAGATCTACAGCATTCTTTAAATAGCTGCATAGTGTTCCATTATCTGGAAATGTTATCATTTATTGAATCAATGCCCTTTGGGTGGATGTTTAGCTGTTTGTTAGGTTTTTTCGGCTAGTACAACAATGAACATCTTCATGATACCACATCTATATGAGAGTAAGTCTGATAAATCCCTGAAAGTTAAATCACTTGTTAAAGGTTACATGCATTTTTAATTTTGACACTAATCCAAAATTGATGCACACAGCAGTCTCCACTCACATACATGGTATCTCCTCACACTTTTTGTAACACTGTTATTAATCTTTTTTGATATTTTTATTTTTGCCAGTCTGAGAGGTGCAAAATATCTAAATTTAAGTTTATTCATCTAATTATTAATGGGATTGAGCTTCTTTTCATGTTTATTGATCATGTATAAACTGCTTTTTCTGGGAGCTGCCTGTTTTTTCTTTGGTGATTTGATTTGAGATTCTCCCTGCCGAAGCCCTTTCCCAAGCCTGTCCTCCTCTAACCCACCATTAGTCCCACCCTGCGTCCTGTCAGTCCTTTACTGCCGCCTAGTGACAGGGGTTGGAGTTACCACAGACCCTCACTGCCTCTCTCAATTGCCTGCTCCTAGCTGGAGCTAAACTCCCTGCTGGAAATCAGACCCTTGGTTCTAGGTACTTTGGATAGCAAGTAAAAAAAAGCAGGACTTCCAGTTAAATATAAATTGCAGATAAACGACCAATAACTTTTTAGTTGGCACATACTTCTACTAAAAAATCATACATGGTTTATCTGAAATCCAAATGTAACTGGGTGTAGTGTGATTAATCCTGCAAACCTATTCCAAGGCTACATGCTAAGGTGAGTCCCCACCCTCACTATGCCTTACTTGGCTCCTCTATTCTCAAGCAGGTTCTATTGTACCACATTCCACACCAGCGGTTTTCAAAATGGTGGCCACAGGTGATAATGAATCACTGTGGTTAAGATCTTGGCTCTGCATTGGAATCCTGGCTCCAACCATTTTAGGAGATATGAAATCTCACGAAAGTAACATGCTCCCACTCTGGCCCCTCGGTTTCCTCATCAGAAGGATAAGCATAATATAGTGTTTTCCTCATTGGGTTGTTTTGATGATTTCTAACATTAAAGCTACCATTTGTCGAGCACTAAGCACTTTACATGTGTCAGTTCCTGTTGTTGTTAGAGTAAAAAAGACACAGCACATATAAAAACATTACTTAGGTATATAAAAGTTAAAGGCTGGGGAGGCATCAAGAAGAGTTGAGCATGGTTGCCATTGGGGCGGCACCCCTGGGTGTATGAAGAGGAGTGGGATAAAAGGCTACTCTTTAAAAAAAAAAAAACTTTACTGTTTAAATATTTTAAAAAATATATTTCAAATTTGATGTTTCTTGCATGTGTGTAAACTGTTTTAAAACTGAATGCATACATGCATTACTTTGTTAAATTTTTTTTTTCTTAAGATTTTTAAGCATAGAAGCATGAGGGCTCAGAGCTCTGATTGCATTTTTCTGTGATCTTTACTCTGTTCTCTTTAGGGTGTCAGCTTCCCTTGTCATTAAAAAATTGCTGCAGCTATTCCAGGACTCATGTTCACATCTAACCATCTAGAGCAGTCTTCTTTCACTACCATTATTCTAAAGGCCTGGACCAAGATAATGACAGGGCTTGACTGCAGGGCCACTTCCTCCATTAAAAAAAAAAATTAATTAAAGATTATATTTTATGACTGCACTGGTAGTAAAGATGGATATACTAATACTATATTTTGTATTAGTCGGTTCAGTCAGCCATCACATAATTCCATAGACTGAGTGGCTTAAACAACAGAAATTTATTTCTCCACAGTTCTTCAGGCTAGAAGTCCAAGATCAAGGTGCTGGCAAGGTTGGTGCCTGGTGCGGCCTCTCTTCCTGACTTGCAGATGGCCTCCTAGCTGTGTCCTCACGTGGCCTTTCTTCTGGGTGGATGTGGAGAGAGAGAACTCTTTGGTATATCTTCCTCTCCATATAAGGACACAGTGAGACAAAAATATTAACTTCCATGGCTGAAAATCTTTTTTAAAAGAAAGGGTTTAGGGCCGGCCGAGTGGCGCATTGGTTAAGCGCTGGTTTTGGGATGCCAGCGGCCCCGGTTCGGATCCCACATGAGGGCCAGTGACACTGCCCTCTACAGCTAACAACAGCTTCACCTGGAGCTGGGCTGTGCGAGCCCCGGTGATGGTGTGGGCTGCAGCTCCTGCTGCAGTGGGCTGCCATAGGCTACAGTGAGTGGCCCGCAGCCAGCGTGAGCTGCCAATAGCCGCGGTGAGCGACATCCAGAGGCCAGCGACCGATCTGCCTCATCCGGGAAGAGCGCAATGATGATACCAACAGTGAAGCAACATCCTCCGCAACTAAACTGAAGAACAAAAAGACAGCAACTTGTCTGTTCCCCTTCCCCGATTCCCCAACGCTGTTCCCCTCCGCCAATTCCCCAATAAAATCTTTAAAAAAAAAAAAAAAAAAAAAGAAAGGGTTTATTAGGTCATTGCTGCAAGTAGAAGACTAGGTACTAGGGCACAAAGTCTAAACCACCCCCAGCAGTACCGGGTGGAAAAAGCAAACATGTATAGCATCCTGGATTTGGGGAACATTTTCATATATCAAGTAGTGGGGAGAAAGATGTAAGCTGTTGTGAAACAATTTACATTAGCTATAGAAAAGGTGATTGGAAAGGGTGAAGCGGGCTATTTTGGGGAAAAGCACAGAGTCTGAATGAAAAGGAAGGCTGCTCCTGTGGATTGGCTGTGGGCAACAGATTCAAAGTTCATGTATAAACAAGAAATGGAAGCTCCTGGGGTCTGATGGCGCCTGGCTATTCTCTCTTTTGGATAATCTCAGAAATAGCCACCTGGAAGTTAATCCAAAATCCTGACAGACATACAGAAATGCAAGCAGTCTTTTGTCAGCTGGCCCTGCAGTTCTTAACTTCCTTCTCTCTTCCTTCCACCTTCTGGCCTGCTGTAATTTAATTTAGGACATCTTAGCATTTTTTTCTTGTCAACACCACTCATGGGATTAGGGATCCACTCTTAAAACCTCATTTAATCTCAATTACCTCCCTATTTTTAAATACAGTCACATCGAGGATTATAGTTTCAACACAGGAATTGTAGAGGGCACAATTCAATCCATAATAAACCGGGGGTGCCAAAAAATGTATATGTGTGACTTGTATTCATCTTTTGTTATCAGTATATATCGAGTATTGCAATTTTAATACAATCTTTTCCTTTCTTAAAATATGTATACTTTTTTTGGCACCCACTGTATATTAAAGCATCTTCTTGAACCTAAAAGTTCATCTTTTTATTTTTGATTTTAGAAGAAATTAAGACATTTTCATGTGCCCTTAAAAAGATAGTGAGTGGGCCTGGGCACTGTGCCTACTATGTCTGAATAATACTCATTCCTACTTGATTATTTCATGATCAGATCCATGGGTTTTTAAATATTTAATCACTGGGAAAACCAGGGTGATGTTATACTGATGAGAAGGTGGCGCTTGCAAGAGCTGGGAGTAGGGTCACCCAGATGGAACTCCTGCTATACAATGGGAGATGCAGTGGGATGGATGCCAGTGAAATAATCAAACTACCCATTGCAGATGTGAACAATTTACAGAAGAAGAAAAAGAACAACAAATTACGATTAGCATATGAAAAGTAGCTAGTAATTGATGCTGGCTAATAATTGAGGATAGGAAAAATAAGACAAGATATTTTTCACCCATCACATTGGCAAAACTTTAAAAGTTTGATAATATCCGGAGCTGATGTAAAGAGAAAAGAGTGCACCAATATGTTGTTGGTTGGGGTCTAAATTGGTATGCCCTTTTGGGAGGACAAGTAAATAAATAGCTATCAAAATTTTAATTGTGAATGCCCTTTATCCCAGCAATCCAATTTCTAGGCATTTAAATATCTAACATAGGAAAACATGAGGGCTATTTGCACAAAAAAAGCATGTACAAGGATATTCATTGCAGCATTGCTCATGATAGTAAAAATCTGTAAGAAGCCTTACAATTCATTAGCAGTTGTGTCATTGAATAAACTATGCTAAGTACAAACTATGGAATATGATGCAGCAGCTATGAAAATATAATAGATCAAGATGTACTGACATGAAAAGAGCTCCAAGACATATTTTACACTAAAAAAAAATCCATATTACATATATATATATATACATATGAGTACATAGAATGATCTCCTTTCTGTAAACAAACCAAATTGTTTCCAAATGTAAATACTTTAAATTTTTATTGTCCTGTAAATATTACACACACACACACACACACACGCACATGTGTTGTGTGTGTATATACGTAGAATATATATCTACATAGAATTTATAGGTGTAAAATATGTCTCTACATAGAATACCATATGTATGGTATTCTATGTAGAGACATATTTTACATCTTTATATGTATATTTACACGTATATTATACATTAAACATAATTGTGCATATAAAAGCATCTCAGAAGAGCACAAAGAAATCTGATACGGTAGTTTTTCTCTGGCGAGGAAAGTGAAATTAAGTGGGGCTGATGGGGGCTTTTGTGTTATTTCTATTGCTTGCAAGTTTTTTACATCATTGTATTCAAATACTGTGCAATAATATATTAAAAAAATAACCAAAAAAAGGGCCGGCCGAGTGGCGCGGTGGTTAAGCGCTGGCTTGGGAAGCCGGTGGTTAAGCACTGGCTTGGGAAGCCAGCGGCCCCGGTTCGGTTCCACATATGAGGGCCAGTGACACTGTCCTCAAAAAAAAAAATAAATAAATAAAATAACCAAAAAGTAACCTGCCTAAGAACACATAACCCTTCCACAGCAGAGCTAAGATGAAAGCCTAGACCTGCCATTGGCAAAGACCCATCTCACTCCATTATTCCCTGTTCACACAGCCTCTGTGAGTTTGCTTTTCTCCCAATAGCCCCTACCTTTCACCCCCCTTACTGCATGTCTCTCGCCTTTTCTTCATCACCAGGTGTCTTCAAATACCATAGTTACCCATCTTTCCGCCCGCCCCATTAACCTCTAGTTGCTCAGTTCTCCCAGTGTCATGTTACTGAAACTGCTTACAAAAAGCCTTGTAGGAAGGTTGGGGTTACTTAATTGCTGGAGGAACTTCGAATGCTTAGGCAACTGAACACTCAGGCCTGCCCTGCCCAGGACTCTGTTTCTCACAAATAATAACAAAAGTGCCACTGCAGCAGCTCTGATGCTGCGGAGAGTCCATTCCAGACTGAGATCTCTAATAGAGTATTTCATGTCCGTACAATGACTCCCCAGAGAGGGGTAAATAAGGCTTTCCTTGAAGCTGTTTGAAGATCAAAGAAATTCATGCACATGAGTGCATATTATAAAGTGGAGAGTGCTACAAAACCATTGGCTGGCATAACCCCTTTTTTTAAAAGCTAAAAAAAAAAAAATTGATTTGTTTTGAAAAGGCAGTACATTCAAATAGCACCAAGGAGAATGCAGTGAAAAGTGACTTAGTTGTTTCCTCCACAGAGGTAACTATTTCTTCTTGGCACCCATCCTTCCAGAGATAATCTTTATGCATACAAGCATATGTGTATATATACATCTATATTCACTTTTTTTTACCCCAGTAGTAGCACACATTACTCTACATCTTGCTGTTTTCACTTAACAATATAGCTCAGAGATCATTCCATATGTGTACATAGAGCTCTGCCACATTCTTTCTAATGGCTGTATAGTTTTCCACTCTAAGACTGTACCAACCTGTATTTAATTTGTCTCCTACTAATGGATGTTCAGAATGTTTTTTGAGGGCCGGCCGAGTGGCGCGGTGGTTAAGCGCTGGCCTAGGAAGCCAGCGGCCCCGGTTCGGTCACACATGTGAGGGCCAGTGACACTGCCCTCAAAAAAAAAAAAAATGAACGTTTTTCGAACCATGCTACAATGAGTAACGTTGTTCCATTATCTTTTTCACACATGTATGAATAGTCTGGTAGAGCATATTCCTAGCAAGGGGATTTCTGTCAGAGTAGCTGGATCCTAGACTTGACGGAAAAGGCAGTACATTGTAGGAGAACACAGCCTGGAGCCAAGTGCCACCGTTTCACTATTAGAAACAATACCTTCCTCATAGGGTTGCTGTAAGAATTCAATGAGTTAATGTACAAAAACTACTTAGAAGAGTTCCTGGCATGCAATAAACACATAGCATTCGCCTTTATTACATCAATTTATTGTTTTGTCAAATGGCCTTCAAAGAGGTTAACTTCTATTCCCATCATACTGTCTTATTTCCCTGACCCTCACACACATTGCTTATTGTCCAACTCTTTGAACTTTGTCAATCCGATGGGTGAAAGGGATATTTCATAGTGATTTTAATTTTTATATAATAAATTCAATTGCTGAATTCCATGATCTTCTTAGTCCTATTCCTACTGAACCTCCTTGTAGCATTTGACATTTGAAGCCTAGATCTATTAGGCTGTCCCCTCTTACTTGGCAAGTCTTCTCTATTGCCTTCTGAAATTCTACACTGTGCTCCTTTGGTTCTCCTCCTAATTCTCTGGCCTTTTACTGGTACCTCTGCCTCTTCCCCTCCTGCCCTGGCTCTCAAGACCTTCTCAACATGGCTTCACCTACTTATCTGACCTTATTTTTTATCCTTATTTCTGACCTTATTTTCATCTAAATACATTCACCACTTGTTCTCTGCACCCCTTTATATGCTTTCCTGCCTCTCTGTCTTTGCTCATGTTCTGACTGGAATTCCATCACTTCTAGGGTTACCAGATAAAATACAGGGCAACTATTACGTCTGAATTTTAGATAAACAACTAACAGTTTTTAGTGTTTTTATTGTTTACCTGAAATTAAAATTTCACTGGGCATCTTATTTTATTTGCTAAATCGGCAACTTTGTACCCCTCACACAGTTAATATTTTGTCTTACCTCATTGTTACTTGAATTCATACTAGATTGAAAGCCTTACCAGGCAAGGGCTGAGTCTTTCCTTTCTTTGTATTCCATATGGGGCTGTGCACACAGTAGTTTCTCAGCAAATATTTGCTGAGTTCAGTGATATAAATTTTCTCTTATATGGGTACAGAAAAATTGCTCCTTTGCCCTCATTCCTTATCTCACTCTCATGTCCAGCAGTTGTTCTTGGTGATTTTGCGTAACTACCTAATCTATAATTTCATATGTACATATTTATACCAGTTCAAATGGACTATTTGAAATATAAAGAGGCAGTCTAGCATGGTGGCTAATCTCTCAAAGATTTGTCTTGGCTCTCCCATTGACTAGTTGTACAATATTAGTCCCCTTATTTCATTTCTTCAAGCCTTAGTTTATTTCATCTAGAAAATAGCAACAAGTGCCTTAGTGACTACAGGTACCTATGATTAGATCAGAGGATCCATGTCATGTATTGGTTTTAGAGTAAGGGCTCAATATATATTAGCTATTACACCTGTGAAAGTCTCTATGAAGAAAAAAATACCAGGAGCTATAAGAATTTACAAAAGTGGTTCTGAGCTAGTTCAGGGAGAGCTTCTTTGAGAAATCAAACCTGATATTTATTGAATATTCACCATATGCCAGTATATTAGATTGCTAGGGCTGCCATAACACAGAACAGGTGGCTTAAACAACAGAAATCTATTTTCTCACAATATAAGAGACCAGACATATGAGATCGAGGTGTTGGCAGGTGTGGTTTTTTCTGAGGCCTTTCTCCTTAGCTTGTAGGTAACCATCTTTCTGTGTCTTCACATGGTCCTCCCTCTATTCCTCTGTCTATTCATATGTCCTCTTCTTATAAGGACACCCTAATTGGATTAGAACCCACTGTAATGACTTTATTTTAAGTTGATGATCTTTTTTTAAAGATCCTATCTCCAAATATGGTCACACACTGAGGTTCTGAGGGTTAAAACTTCCACCTATACATTTTGGGGGCACACAATTCAGAGCCCATAACAGCCAGGTACTAATCTATAATCCTTATGTGAATTATTTTACATCACCCCTGTCATTGCTGTTTTAATTTTATAGATTAAACAGAGAGGTACAGAGAGAGATTAAACACTTACCAGAGGTTATACAATACCTAAGAATGAATAGAGCTGAGGCTTGAACTTAGATAACCACCCACAAAAGGCTTATAAAATGCTGAAGGAAGAGGTGGAACAGGTCCAGCAAAGGTGCATAACAGGCAGAGGGGAATATATGGAAAGGCCTTGAAGTGGGAGAGAGCTTGGCACTGATAAGGGAATAAAAGAGTCAAGCTGGGACGGTCAATAGACATATGAAAAGATGCTCACTGTTGGGGGCCGGCTGAGTGGCATGCTTAAGCACTGGCATGGGAAGCCAGCAGCCCTGGTTCGTTCTGGTCCCACATATGAGGGCCAGTGACACTGCCCTCACACACACACACACACACACACACACACACACAAAGATGCTCACTGTCACTAATCATCAGAGAAATGCAAATAAAAACCACAATGAGATATCACCTAACAGCCTAACACCGGTAAGAATGGCCATCATCAATAAATCAACAAACAAGTGTTGGTGAGGATATGGAGAAAAGGGACCTCTTGTGCATTATTGGTGGGACTGCAGATTAGTGCAGCCACTATGGAAAATAGTATAGAGGTTCCCCCCAAATTAAAAATAGAACTACCTTATGGTCCAGCAATTCCACTCTTGGGTATTTATACAAAGAAATCCAACACATTAATTTGAAAAGATATATGCACCCCCTATGTTCACTGCAGCGCTATTTACAATAGCCAAGATACGGAAACAATTGTAATGCCCACCAATAGACTACTAGATAAAGACGTGGTACATATCTGCCATAGAAAAAAAGAGTGAAATCTTGCCATTTGTAACATGGATGGACCTAGAAGGTATTATGCTAAGTAAAATAAGTCAGACTAAGAAAGACAAACACCATATGATCTTCTATGTGGAATCTAAAGAACAAAATCAGCAAACACATACGAGGGCCAGTGACACTGCCCTCCAAAAAAAAAAAAAAGGACAGCAACTTGTCTGTTCCCCTTCCCGGGTTCCCCAATGGTGTTCCCCTCCCCCAATTCCCCAATAAATCTTTAAAACAAGACAAAACAAAACAAAAAACACCTTTCTTTCTGCAGACTGTGTTGCCCACTCTCTTGATTTCTGTCCTGAAAGGGGCAAGGCCCCTTGCGCTGGTAATATCTTGTTTTGGCAGCCTTAAATGTAGAAATGTAGTCAGTGCCACAAGTCAGCATTAAACTTCAGTTTGTGGATGGAAAAGGGGCTACATATTAACCTGACAAGCTCAGGAAACTCAAAATAACCACATAAGATGGCATGAGCATAAAGAAATTTCATAACTGTCTGTTCCCCTTCCCCGATTCCCCAACGCTGTCCCCTCCGCCAATTCCCCAATAAAATCTTTAAAAAAAAAAAAAAAAGAAATTTCATAACTAAGTGGGCCATTGCAGGATGTCATATCTTTAGCTTCCTTCATAAAGTTTGTGCCTTTTCAGTTGGACTCTCTGTTGTCTTTTTGCACCTAAAATAACATCTTTGAACTGTCTGTTATCCTTTTTCCAGACCAGAGCTGAAAACTGCAAAATTCCTCATTATTATGCTTGTCTCCTGATTACCATTTTTATGTGCTATAAAAAGCCAACTGTTAGCTATCCTGCACCCACCTATGTAAAAGAAATACCTGTCCCAATTTACTTTTATCCAATCCCAGAGATTCCCCTCCGCACTTTGCTTTGCTTTCTCCCACCCCCTTAATCTATCTCCAATGGATTTCATGTAACCTTCCTCCTTTGATTCTATGTATAAAATAAGTTGCAAATTGCCATTTCCCAGAGCATTTTCTCAATCCGTTCAGATTTTGCTTCCTGGCAATTGTCGTCAATTTGGCTCAAATAAACTCATAAATTTTCTCTTAGACTAGATGTTTTTCGTTGACAATTTCAAAGAATAAGACCAAGTAGCTTTGCATAGTATTTTTTAACAGCTTTATTGAGATGTGATTTCCATACTATAAAACTCACCTATTTTAAGTGTACAATGATTTTTAGTAAATTTATAGCACAACCATCACCTCAATCCAGTTTTGGGGCATCTCCATCACCCTGAAAAGATCCCTACTGTCTGTTGCAATCCCTGCCTGTTCCCACCCCTTGCCCCAAATACGCCTGAGTGTATTTTTCTGGGTTGAGATAATCTTACAGACCCCAGATAACTCTTAAGAGGAACCCAGAAGTGGACTCCCAATGAAAATGAATATGCGGCACATATGCGTGTTTTATCAGTGTGCTAACTATTGTATTTCCAGGCTGGGTCTATGAGGAATTCCTTCATGCATCCACTGAGCAAAACACAGTTGGTTGACCTATGTGGAATTTTTTAATCTAAATGGAACAACAGCAGGGCCAGCCGCGTGGCACATTGGTTAAATGCTGGTTTTGCGACGCCAGTGGCCCCCGTTCGGATCCCACATGAGGGCAGTGACACTGCCCTGTACAGCTAACAACAGCTCCACCTGGAGCTGGGATGTGCGAGCCCCGGCAATGGTATAGGCTGCAGCCCCTGCTGCAGTGAGCTGCCATAGGCTACAGTGAGCGGCTCGCAGCCAGCGTGAGCTGCCAATAGCTGTGGTGAGCGACAGCCAGAGGCCGGCAACCGATCTGCCTCATCCGGGAAGAGCGCAATGACGTTACCAACATGGGCCAGTGAAGCAACATCCTCCGCAACTAGACTGAAGAACAAAAAGACAGCAACTTGTCTGTTCCCCTTCCCGGATTCCCCAACGCTGTTCTCCTCCCCCAATTCCCCAATAAAATCTTTAAAAAAAAAAAAAGGGGCAACAGCAGTAAGAGGTGTGTGTGGGTAGGTGTGTGTGTGTCTACACGTGGCATGCTTGCATCTGTGTAGGAGGTGAGCACAGCCATGTGCCAGGATGTGATGAGTAACGTGTATCCCAGACGGAGGACCAGTCGGTGTCGTGTGCGTCTGCGCGGCTTCGCAAGCGCCTAGAAACCAGTAACTGAAAACTCCTGCTCGAGACTTGTCGGTTCTGCTGTCGAGGCGCCACCTCCTCGGACCTGAGCGTCTACCGGTGACACCCAGCGAACCCAGGCCGGGTAGGTAACCCCCACCCCATCGTTTTCTCTATCCACAGTTCATAAGGAGCACCAAGATTATCAAGCAGCGCCCCAGAACCTCCAGGGAAGGGGCTCTCTCCCTTAGCCACACCCCGCTGTTTACTCGCCCGCGTCTCCTTGGTCGGTTAAAGGCTTCGTCCCGCCCCTTCGAGTTGACGTAAGCAGCCACGTACCACGTTTCTACGTGTCTCGAGCCTAAAAGCGGAAGTTACGCCCGGGGCTCGCGAGTGAACGACGGACGTTAAAGGATATAGGCCGCTTGAGGGAAGGGGGCGGGAAGACGGCATTGGCAGGCGCCGGAAGTGGTCGTGCGGAGGAGGGGTGGGAAAGCGGTTGGCCAGCCTGCTCCCTGGGCTGCAGCTGGCCGCCTGGGTCAGGCGCCGTTTCCCTCTTCGAGAACCTGGCCCAGTCTCTCCGCGTCGGTCAACATGGATTTCAGGGAAATTCTCATGATAGCTTCCAAAGGACAAGGAGCCAACAACGTACCGGTATGTAGCCGCTGGGACGCCCCTGTCAGGAGACCCTAGTCTTCCAAGTTCGGAATGTGTGTCGGGTGGAACTTCCAGGCATCCGCCTCTCGGCTCCGAGAGAGGAAAGACCTGAACACCTTTTATTTCCTTTTCGTGGGCATGTGCTTCTGGGAACTCGGGGTGAAGAGAGGCGTGAGATGCGAGGCGGGAGCCTTCCGGCGAGTGGGTTCTGCCCGCTCAGTTACCCCTGGAGCCAAGACTTGGCGGTTTGGGTGTTTCGAGTTGCTTGAGTGGAGTCGTGCCTGGCCCCCCAGTGGAGTCTGGTCTGGTCATTGCTGGCTTCGGCATCAGCTTCTGCCCAGCGGCCGGGGAGGAAGCATGTATGTTGGGGATTTCAGGGGTTTTAGAAACTTGGCCTGATAGCTCTTTTGGCTGATTTCCCGCCGATTTTCGGGGTCGAACATTTTAAGTGATTTCCAGAACAAGTTCTTTTGATGTGTGGCCCCCACCCACTTAGCAGACGAGGTGATTCAATGATCGCCTGCCAAGGATCACCTTTTGTATTGGGAAGAGGAGTTGCGCGGATTCCACGAAATCCTTGGCCAGCAGCAGCATGGGTGTGCTAGCTTCAGCTTCCGTGTACGTGAGGCCTTCCAGGTTTGTCTTTGTTTGAAATCGGGTTCTCATTTGCTCAGTAACGTCTTCCAATTCTCCAGTATTCGTGCAGCGGTATAAGGCTTTTAAAATCGAAATACTGAAGGGGCGGAGAGTGCCTGGTTTGCGGGGGTTGTAGCTGTTTTGCATAAACTAATCATTTCTGGATCCTCAGATAGTACCCACAGCACAGCTGTAAATCGATGAATTGCATTGTGATACCTGCGGTTTGAGCACTGAGATGTAGAACTCAAACAGCTCTCTGTTAAAGTCAATTCACCTGGAATTTATTGAGCTGTCCCTCTGCTCTTCATTTCGTAAAATTTTATGTATTGCAGTGTTATTTTTTTTTTTCTTTCTCTCCTGTGCTTTTCTTATCTTCTGGTGCAGGCCCATTTTATTACCCTTTTGGAAACATTGATCTGAAGATAATAGAATACCTGGTAAATAAAACTGATACCTATCAGTTTATTGTCTATCCATCTCCATCCCAAGTACTCTTAATAAAGGCATTCCCCTAAACCATGAGTCATAAGCTCTGCAGTCTGACGTTCTGGGCTTAATCATTTGAAACCTTGAACAACAGAATTACTTTCTGCATCTGTAAATTTCCTAGACAAGTCAATATTAGGTCTGGTAATATTGGATCTTTGCATTAGGTTTATGTTTTATTCAAGATCTTCCTGATTTTCAGTGGAGGTTAAAAATAGGTGATAATACTAGCTTTGATGCTTAGGAATATTCTGTGGAAGAGTCAGTACCAAGTTAGTTATTTCTTAGTCTAAAAACCAATAGCTGCTGGGAGAAAAGCAGACTTTCCTAGAGCAGAAGCAGATTTCAAAATATGTGTATATTTCAGAATATATACATTATCTATTGGAAGCAGAAAGGAAAACAGGTATATTGCTGAGGTCATTTAAAATTTAATAGAGGAATACAGGCATATATGTTATGAAAGCATGCTTTTCCTTGCCCATTTCCTTCCCCCCAAAAGCTAGTAAGCCTAGAAGTTTGATTTAATTAACAGCATTATAATCCTTGTCTTTTTACATCAGATGAAAGTACATCATGAAAGAAACTATTGAGAAATAGAGCAAGGCTGTATGTAGTTAAATTTATTCCATGATCTTGCTTTAATTTGATTCATCTAATTATTCTAAGTTATATTCTTCATCAGCCACCTTTTAGAGTACACCATCAGTGCAAACAATGTATAAAAGGCCTAGGAAAAATGCTTTTCTTTCAGCAGGATTCCTCCTTTTAAGTCAACTGCAGAAAGAGACACATTCTTACAAAATATATATTTTTAAATTTTAGACACTTGTAAAGCATATAGAATATGGCCACACCCCATATTTAACTATATTAACACTTTGCATATTCATATTTTTTAAAAGAAATAAAGCCTAATTGATATAGCTGAAGTCGCCCAACCCCCGTTTCCTTTTTTTAAATTATGAAATTCAACATATGGTACAGTACAATACAGATTATTATAAAACAAATATCCTCGTGAACCACCATCCAAGTCAAGAAACATTTCAAACCACTTACACACACCCTCCTTGAGGTATACTTGATTGATTGATGGTCTGAGGACCACAAAGGATTTGCAATGATTGACAGCTATAGCTCCACCCTCTCTGGTGCATGGTTCGTTTTTCCCTTTTAGTCATCTTCTCCCATACCCTCCATTTGGACCCTCTCAGAGCTGCCATTCAGATTTCAGTCTTCAGAATTCTTATGTCAGACCTTTGCTGCAGAACAGAAATAACACTAACGTTGATTAGACTAAAATCCAAGGGAGGCTAAAATCTAAAACACCTGTACAGCCACTTCAAACTCTTGGCAGGGCTTTATTTTTGAGAGGTGTCCATGGTATCTGAGAAGCAATGAACATTTATTTCCGTAAAGGGACATCTTTCTTTTCTGTTGTTTCTTTTTAAGAGAATTTGTTATTTTTATAATGTTTTAGTTAAAACAAAGAAAGGATTGCATCATGTCTGGAAATATTAGGCACACTATGATTTCCCAGTGGAAACCTGACTACAAAATAACAGTTGATCAAGGTGATGTAATCAGTCATTGTCTTTAGCTCTGTTTATATTTAAAGGAAAAAAGATATTTTTGGTAACCTTGCACTTAAGATTTTTCTCCCTCCTGTAATCGATTATAACTGGATTGCCTTCTTTTAGCAAAAACAAAGTGGTTGTCTTGTTTTGATAGAATAGCAGAGCTTAGAATATGGATTCTTTTAGGTTTCAGGTAGCTAGCTGTAATTGATGGCTTGCAGGGCATGAGACAAATTACATAGCCTTTCGTACAGTCAGACTGTGAGAATCCCAGACAGGGTATCATAACTCTGGTGTGACCCTCAAACCAAAAAGTAAAGGAGAAGCCTTCATGTGGTACCAGATATATGAGGATTTGGGGGTGCTGTAGCCCCTTAAGGAGAAGAATGTAAGTGTGAGAATGGAGCCCAGGGACCTTAACTGGGATGACAATTTCAGGTGTCTTCGGGGCCCAGGTAAATAACGTGAATTCTTGAAGTAGTCTGAATATAAAATGATAGATGCCAAATTCCGTGTATTCAAAAGAAGCCTGCTATTTGTACAGTAGTTATATTTCCTTCTAAAGAACAGTATGGGCCAACAGAAAAGTTTCTTCAGGCAGTCACTTTGTAACCCTTGACCTATAATTGATTATAATTGGATTGCGCCCCACTCTTGGATCTGAAAAGGACTTTTCCAGTGCCTGGTGCAGCTTTGGATTTCTAGCCTAGAGTGGTACTTCTCAACCAATGTTTTAAGGAAAGGGTCTTTTAGAAACTACTGCCCCCACAGAGATTCTGTTATTTCTCTTCCCCATCATTATCTAGATAATCTCTTTCTGAATAATAATAGCAACAGCAATTAACATCTGTAGTGCTTACTCTGTGCCAGAAACTGGTTCCAAGCACTTTACTTATATTAATTAATTTAATCACCATAACGACTATATAAGGAAGGTTGTTTTACAGATGAGGAAATTGAGGGCCAGAGAGATGAAGAAACTTGCCCAGAGTCACACAGCTAATTAATGGCAGGGCAGAGAATCTATTGTAATCCAGACAGACTGGCTCCAGCCTGAACCACTGAACCCACCCAGCTCTCTAACCCCAACTCCAGCCTAATACAACCTTAGGCAGTAACTCTGTTGGGTTTTTTTTATGGCACTTCTTAGTGTCCAGTAAAGTCTGATGGGAGAGAAATTGAAAGGCCAAAACCAACAGCATTTGAAACTGGTGGATAGAGATTTCTAGCCGGTTAGGGAGACTGCCAGCATGGTTAACAGAAATAGAATCTGAGGGGGAGGGAAGATAAGATAGGAAGTTGAGTGATGGACCTGTTTGAGGTAATAGCACTGTCCAAGAGGCAGGTGGAAATTAGAAAATGGCATTTAAGATTGGGGTTAGAGGGGCCGGCCGAGTGGCTCAGTTGGTTAAGAGCTCGCTCAAGAGTGTGAGCTGAGCTCTGAGCAACGGCGGTTCGATGCCAGCCCGAGCTGAGTTGCCGTTGAGCTGCCAACAGGTGGCAGGATGGCTCAGCTAAAAAAAAAAAAAAAAAAATTGGGGTTAGAGCTGGAGATGAAAGTGTTGGAATTAAATTAGAAGTGAGGTTTATCGTAGTGAGAACACTTTTGGACCTCAGTCAGGCCTAGGTTCCAATTCAGACTGCTACAAAACTGAGTGACGGGCAGCAAATACACAGTTGTCCTTTTTGGGCCATTTCTAATATAGAGGTTGGGCTAGAGGCTCTAAAGTACTTATCTGATATTACATTTTATAATCATGTATATTTTTATAAAACTAATAGTAAATTTTACATTTAACCCAGTAAGCACAATCCTAAATAGCAATCTTTTGGGTGGATTTATTTTCACCCTCTTAGCTACCCAGCTAAGCAAAGCTTAATGCAAACCATTGGTTTTCCAGGCCTGCATTGATTCCCTGGCTGTGATGTTTTGAGAAGATTTTAGAAATTGTGTAGTGATTATTAAAGCTAAGACTATACTTGACTATTCCTAACTCCTAAATTGTAACCGATAATAGATCTATAATGTATGTAAAACTATCAGGAAATTTGTATCTTCTACAGTGACAGCAATGTGTTATCTCTTGAGTAAAGAACAGCTTTCAAGAAGGGATTGACTACTGATTCCAACATAACGTATTTGGTGAACACATTATTTCCAGACTGAAAAGTCCTTATTTTCTTAATCTGACCGTACAGTATTATCTCAATACAAGGAACACATGTGTTTTAAAAGTGACTTAATGTCTTCTAGGTCTGTTAGCTTCAGAATTACAAATCTTGGCAAAATCGCTGATGCTGTATTTAAATGGCATAAGCTTCCCTGTTGTGGATTATTCATGGGGGCCCAGCAGCAGGACTGAGTTGGTTTGCGGTATTATGAAATGGATACACTTAGGATGAAAGAAGCTCTTGTCCAGCTGCTTTTCATGAAGCTGAAACAATGAAGCAGCCTGGTGCCTTGAAACAGATTCAGAATTGGTGGATGCATCTTGATGTGCTGCTGCAGCTGGAGCAAAATGGGACCATCTGATGCAGGGGAGAGTGCCAAATAGTTTTCCTGCCTTGTTAAGTAGAATATAAATTAACCCCAGTCTGAAGCTTTCTTAAACATTTTTATTGAGATATAATTCACATACCATAAAACCCACCCATTTAACGCATACGATTCAGTGGTTTTTAGTATATTCACAAAGTTATGCAACTCTGTCTGATTGCAGAACATTTTTGTCATCCCCAGAAATACTCCCTTACCTTTTTGCAGTCATTCCCTATTCCTCTCCTCTCAGCCCCTGGCAACTGTTAGTCTACTTTTTGCTCTCTATGGATTTGCCAATTCTGGACATTTCATATAAATGAAATCATATACCCAGTGTAGCATTACATGATGATAGATATCAGAAAATATGGTAAAATTTATAGGCCATAGATAAATCATTATACAGATAAATGATTATACAAAATGTATGACTTTTTTTTTTTTTTTTGAGGGCAGTGTCACTGGCCCTCATATGTGGGACCCGAACCGGGGCCACTGGCTTCCCAAGCCAGCGCTTAACCACCACGCCACTCGGCTGGCCCAATATATGACTTTTTTATTTTGAAAACCCTCATCATTGATTTTTACTCGACTCTAATATTCAGTTGGAAAATAGAAACCTTCAAAGGCCAAGAGAATATCAGTGGAGAATGCTCTGTAAGTTGGTTCCTAACACCCCTGAACTGAGAAATTATAATTATTTCTCTGGTTTAACAAAAATTAAGAGATAATTATTTTCTATGACCATTAAACATTTCAGCAAGGGCATCATTTTAATTCTTTTGGAATAAAAACAATATATGTAGAACTTTAAAAATGATAATTATATAAGTAAATTTAAATGGTGGTAATGGAATTTTATTCTGTTGTCAGTGTTGACTTTTCTAATAACATAAAGCAGGGTTTTTTTCCTCAAATAAAAACTTTGGAAGAAAAAAATGAGATACACTATGTGGCTGTGCTGGTCAGAGTTATGCTAGCTTATGGAATTCTTTTCTAAGTGAATCCAAGTCTTGAATCCTCCCCCCCACCACACCTCCATTGTTTCTTCCTTGTGGTCTGCCTTTCCTGTGTTTATGTTCCTTAGTCTGTGGTTCCCAAAGTGCAGTACTTGTAGCTCTGGCTCTCCCATGATTTTAGGTGATACACAAATACTTTTTATTCTAATAGTTTTGTTGTTGTTTTTTTAAGTAGTTATATATTTTGATATGGTTTGGAAAAATATAACTAGCCTTCCAAGCCAGCCATTTCGTGGCTATTAGTAGTTGAGGTAAAGCTGTAATAGTAAGTCATGGTGTTAGGTACTTTCTTAAATAATACAGGTGATGGGCCCGGCTGGCCGAGTGGCGCAGTGGTTAAGCCCTGGCTTCGGAAGCCAGTGGCCCCGGTTCAGTCCCACGTGAGAGGGCCAGTAACACTGCCCTCAAAAACAAACCAACAGGGCCGGCTGAGTGGCATGGTGGTTAAGCGCTGGCTTGGGAAGTCAGTGGCCCCGGTTCGGGTTCCACATATGAGGGCCAGTGACACTGCCCTCAAAAAAACAAAAAAAAAATTAAAAACAAACAAACAAAATAATACAGGTGGTATGCTAAAAGGAAAAATACTGAAAGTGGGGCCAGCCGAGTGGCGTGTTGTTAAGAGCTGGCTTGGGACACCAGCGGCCCCGGTTCGGATCCCACATATCAGGGCCAGTGACACTGCCCTCTACAGCTAAGATGGTGAACAACAGCTCCACGTGGAGCTGGGCTGCCATAGGCTACAATGAGCGGCCGGCAGCCGGTGTGACCTGCCAAGAGGCTCTGTGAGCGGCCGTCCAGGGGCCTGCGACCCATCTGCCTCAGCCAGAAAGAGGAAGAGAGCAATGATGATTCCAATATGGGCCAGTGAAGCAATGTCCTCTGCAACTAGACTGAAGAACAAAATGACAACAACTTGTCTGTTCCCCTTCCCCGGTTCCCCAACGCTGTTCCTCTCCTCCAATTCCCCAATAAAAACTTTGAAAAAAAAAAAATCCTGAAAGTGGTATGCGAACAGCTGAAGCTTAGTAAGCACTGTGAAACTGTGCCCATTGATGCTGTTTTTCCTTTGGGTGCCTGGATTCAGTCAAGAGTAGCTTTTTTACTAGTCATAATCTCCTTACCTATCTCTTAAAAGTCCCAGGTTAGGAAGAAAGATGTCCATCCTGAAATCAAGTTAGGAAGTGCTCATTGCTGTAATATCTAGATAACAAACCAATCCTATTTTAAATAACACAAACCTGTATATTGGCATTTTTCTGTGGGAAACACTGTATAAACCGTGATTTGGAAGGTAACTAACTCTATGGGCTCCGTAGTTGACAGGCACAGCAAAATCTTAAGTCTTAGCAATAAAAATCCACCCTTTCTCTTCTTACAAATTTACCTGATGGGGTGGAGTGAATGTGTAAGACTCAGCTTATGAATCTGTATGTCTCATGCAACTTGAATCATACTCACGGTGGCCCTTGCATTATGAAAATGTGAGCTTCTTGTGGATAAGTTTTGTGAGGTTCTTGTAAACCAGGACAACTTGATATAGTTAGAACAGCAGTATGCTCCTTTCTCCTCAGTATCCCTTTACCTCTCCTATAAGTGTTGGTCCCCAATCCACTGTGGAAAGGGCCTACAACGAAGTTTACAGAGATACAGGCTTTTTAAAGGATCTCCTTGTGACTCAGCCAAGGTGACTGGGAAAGGACTCTGGATGCTCTCCTGGGATGTCGCTCTGGGATGTGTCATTTCTCGGCATTGCTATCTTGCAGGATTTTCAGGTTGGCTTAGGGCCTGCTTCCTTGGCCAGCTGCTTCATTGGTAGACTAACTTGGCTGGAAGTTCCAGCCTGCTTTAAGAAGCCTTGTATTTGGCAGTCAAATGGTAAGCAATGGATCCTTTGGCTTTCCTCCAGGAAGTTCATACAGATTTTGGGGATTACTTTTTGGTTCCTAAGTAGCTCAGTTTGTTCTGCAGTTTGAGTTTGTTTGTTTTTTTAACTAGTACAGCAACAGGTTCAGGGAATGAGAATGTCATCTGCCTAATAAGACAAAAGAGAAAGGGCACTTTAACAAATCTTACTTCTTGGAGCACAAACTTAATGAGGAATGGTCCTAGAGATGAATCATCCCAGTCTGAGTTATTAGCTCTGTAAATCATACTTCCTTAATCAGATACTTATAAAATGGAAATGTTTTTCCTTTCCTAGTTCAAATTAATGATATTCTAATTTTAGTGATTTCCCGATGCAGTTACATCAAAACTGAGGCCCGGAGAAAAACCATCTGTGCCAGGATAATGTTAACAATATTAGCAATTTTGGGGTGATATATAAACCTGTCTAAAAGAGTTTATGTGGCAAATTAATATTTAATGAATGTAAGAGGCACAGTAAAAGGTTACAGAGAATTGGGCCCTTCTTGCTGCTTAGATTTCTTTGAAATGTTTTTTAGCTGTGGTTTACCACATGGTCAGAGGAAAATCTCAGCGACTAATGTAAGCAAAATAACCTCTGTAGCCATGAGTCCCTACTAGCAAATCATTGGGAGGAAGGTGCCTAGGAAAGAACACAGTTGTGAGTAGCAGCTTTTTCTACTTGTTTGGAAAGTTGGACTTTTAAACACTTAATTCTGAAGAAGGCTGTTTTTTTCATCAGAATTTTAAAACAATCTGTTCTAAGTGGTGGTTTTGTTGTTTTTTTTAGCCCTCAGTCCAGGCATGTACCTTTCTGGGGAAATAGCCTGAAAACAGTGTTTCTCTGAGTTTTTCATTTATGCATTATTTGGGATGTTATAGAGAAACTGCACATAAAAATAGTTATTCATAATCATATTTAGTCTGAAGTTTTATAGCTAAGCTTTAATGTGCATTATATGATCTTCAGAATAGGTTTTTCAGTCAACATTTAAACCTCTATCGCTTGGCACAGTGTCTTACACCTAATAGACTACATATTTTTAAAGTTGAATTGCTTATAACTTTTACACTTTTTTTTTTATTTTTTAGAAAAGGTATAGTTTGGCAGTGGGTCCTCCCAAAAAAGACCCCAAAGTTAAGGGTGTCCAGTCAGCAGCTGTACAAGCTTTTCTCAGAAGAAAAGAGGAGGAGCTCAGACGAAAAGGTTCGTATCTATAGCCTTACTCTCAACTTTAAAGTCTTCCACCATCATAATTAGCTGTACTTAACCAGTGGATGTTTGTAATGATGTAACAGACTAATGGATTTGTTGCATGTGTGTCCTGAGTCAGCTGTGTTTATAACATTATGTATGTTCTTATGTTGATCATTTGTATACATTATTGTTTAGTCCCTCTTAAATTAAAAGCTTTTTAGGGATCGTGACCATATCTTCTCATTGACCATAGTAAGGTCCCAATAAGAACTCCATTCTTTGACCTCGGTTTTGAATCTGCTTTTAATCTATTTTGTATTATTATTGTTGTTGTTGTTGTTGTGAAGAGTGCTATCTAAAAGGTTAAAATAGAGGCAATTTTTGAAAACCAGTAAACTTTAAAAGTTTTATTTCAGGGTGGGCCGAGTGGCTCAGTTGGTTAAGAGCTCGCTCAAGAATGCAAGCTGAGCTCTGAGCAATAGCAGTTCGATGCCCAGTCCAAGCTGAGCTGCTGTTGAGCTACCAACAGGTGGCAGGATGGCTCATACAGATCAGAGAGACTGATTCAGGAAGTTTGAGTATTCATTAATTCATTATAACAACTGCTAAGAGGGTGCTAATGTTCCCTTAACTTGATGTATTTTTTGAACTATTTTCTATATTTAAAGCTAAAAGCCAAGTCTCTCACTTGCTTCGTCATATAGAAAACGCTTATGTGACCCACTCATTATGTAGATGACTCAATTGATACTTGTTCAAATGACTTCCTCATTTGATTCCTAGATATGTTCAAATCATAATTTTTCAACTAAATGTTGCTTGTGTTTTGGCCACCAACTGATTTCAAATAAACATATTGTCATCTTGAGACCTTGAAATGTGTTCTTGTTTTGTCAATTTTAGCCTTAGAGGAGAAAAAGAGAAAAGAAGAACTAGTGAAAAAGCGAATTGAGCTAAAACATGACAAGAAAGCAAGAGCTATGGCCAAGAGGACAAAGGATAATTTCCATGGTTACGATGGGATTCCGATTGAGGAAAAGGCCAAGAAGAGACAGGCAATGGAAAGCCACACTAGCCAGGGAACAGACCAAGAGTATGAGATGGAAGAAGAGGATGAGTTCTCAGAATACAATCAAGCAGCATCAGAGGAGGAGTTTGAGGAAGAGCAAGAACCTCCCAAAGTTGAAAGCAAACCAAAGGTCCCCCTTAAAAGTGCCCCACCGCTCATGAACTTCACTGATCTACTCAGGCTGGCTGAGAAAAAGCAGTACGAACCTGTGGAAATCAAGGTAGTGAAGAAAACAGAAGAGCGGCCTATGACCGCTGAAGAACTTAGGGAGCGAGAATTTCTTGAACGAAAGCAAAGGAAAAAGAAGCCTGAGACAGATGCCAGACTACTTCCAACCAAAAAGGTACCCTCTCAGAAAGGAAGTGTGGGCACAAAACTTGGCCAAGTTTCTGGGGACAAGCATCCTTCTTCCAGGGGTACTCCCCTTCCTCATGCTGAGAAAAAATCCAGACCCAGCACAGCTAACGAGAAACACTTAGGCTTGCTTTCATCTAAATCCATGCCAGGAGAGAGGACCAAAATGGGATCTGGCAATTGCTCCCAACCCTTGCTTCGTGAGGGCCACGACAGACCTGTTTTCAATGGGTCTGGAAAGACTCACTCAAGCACCTATTCACCAAGTGTCCCAAAGACTTCTGCTAAAGGGACTCAGAAATCTGCTACTGAGCACAAAGCCAAAAAATCTCCCCATCTTAGCCATTCCAGGCCTGGGTCCATGGTCACCCCACATAATAAGGCCAAGAGTCCAGGTGTCAGGCAGCCAGGCAGCAGCTCCAGCGCAGCCCCTGGGCGGCCCAGCACAGGGACTGCTCAGCCTACAGTTAGTTCTGGCCCTGTGCCCAGGCGCCAGAATGGCAGCTCCAGCTTAGGACCCGAGCGGTCAGCCAGTGGAATGAAGAGGTCAGCCAGTGACTTAAATCCTTCTGGACGGACAGTCAGAGGTTCAAATGGCCCCGGACGACCTGCAAGCAGCTCAGTTGGCCCTGGACGACCCATCAGTGGCTCAAGTGGTTCTGGGAGATTGGTGGGCAGCTCTGGTGGCCCTGTGCGGCCTGTGAACAGTCCACATGACCTTCTACGACCAGTGAGTGGCTCAGGACCCCCTGGGCGGTCAGTTAGTGGCTCAGTTCTAGCGGGACGAACTGTCAGTTCAGGCCCTGGAAGACCAGTGAGCGGCTCGGGACCTGGGCGAACAGGTAGTAGCTCAGGGACGCCCCTGAAGCCCAGGTGCACTGTTGTCTCAGAAACCATTTCTTCCAAGAACATCATTAGCCGGCCCAGCAATGGACACATGAATGGCATGAAGCCTCCCTTACGTGGCTACAGATCTGCCCAAGGTAAAATTGCCCTTCATCCTGGAGTATTTGTTTGTCACTAGGAGATTGGAAAACATTCTTTGTTTTATATAACCAGAGACCCTGTAATCCTTCTGTGTGCCCTTTAATGTACTCTTATGTTGATCGAATCCTGATGTTTTGTGTGTCCTGTGTCTGAGAATTCCTTTAGTGATCATGGCTTGGAAAAGTCTTTAGAAAGAGACTTATCTAGGGCCCCCTTCTCTGTATACCCCTAAAATGTCTCCAAGTTTAATGAACTTACCAATGTGATTGGGAAGATAGGGTGAGTGTGTGTGCCTTATATGGTTCAATGGATGAATTCATCTCTTATCTTTTCATGAGGACTAAAGGAACCTGTTTTCAAGGATTGGAGTGTATTTGTGACCTTGAAGCCTTTGGGTGCATTATTTATTCAGCAAATATTTAAGGACCGCTATGTGCCAGAAACTGTTTCAGACGGCCCTTGGTTTCTGCTCCTTCTAATGGGCAACATCAAGACCCTAGCTACTACTAGTTCTTTAGGAATCTGTTGTCCCGAGGTATGGGATCATTGGTGGCACCTAACAGCTACTAGGTCATAATTTCTTCATGGTGTAATAAGCATTTGTTAAAGCACTTGTTAGGTACCATGGAGAATATATAAAAAGAAACAAAAGATGAGATTCCATGTTTTTAACTTCCTAATTCAGCTAGAACATTGGTTCTCAACTACGGATGATTTTGGTCCCCAGTGAACATTTGGCAATGCCTGGAGACATTTTTGATTGACACAGCTGGGAACAGGATGGTACTGGAATCTAGTAGATAGCTGCCAGGAATGCTGCTTTTATCCTACAATGCATAGAACAGCCACCTCACAACAAAGCATTATCTGGGCCAAAATGTCAGTAGTGCTGAAGTTGAGAAAGATACTCTTGAGCTAATGAGACAAGCCATACATATTAAGAACTTTAGAAGAACAAAAGGAGTGTCAGTAATCAAGGACTAGAAAGCAGTTGTTTCCAGATGCTGGCCTATTGATCAATGCCTATCTTTTGCAAACATTTTAATCAGTGAGTTTGTAATGTAGTGAGTTTTTCCTAGAATCAGATGAACAATTATCCATAATTCTGAGAACCTTTCCTACTTTGTTGAATTTTTTAAAAAATTTAATGAAATTATGGCAATAAGAGATGGTAGGTTGTTACTTTTGGTGTCTTTGCAAAATTAAGTTTGTGATTATGTAGCTATTTGTAATTGTTTTTTGTTGTTGTTTGGGGTTTTTTTTCTTTTTTTAAAGAAATTTTGCCCGTCTTTTAAATCTTTTTAAGAATGGGAACTACTACAGACAACTCTAGTAAGCCCTGGGCTAGACAGGAATTCTGTTCCTTGTGGATACTGTGAAGCAGCAGGGATGCTGCAGGAAGGAATCCATGCTGTGCACCTGCTTGCTGGCTGTGGTTTTAGAGAAAACTATCTGAATGAGTTCTCAAAATGTCAGTTTACATAGAACTTTGTTGGGACTATTTTAAGTTTTAATGCTTTTATAAATAACGGCTTTTCTGTTCTTAGGTCCGCAAAGGCTTCCCTTCCCTAGTGGTTACAAAAGGCAGCGAGAATATGAAGAGGAGGATGAAGAATATGACTCTGAAATGGAAGATTTTATCGAAGATGAAGGAGAACCTCAGGAAGAAATATCCAAGCACATCCGAGAAATCTTTGGCTATGACCGAAAAAAGTAAGGCTAAAGAAGATTTAGATATATTTTTTATTTTGACTAATTTATGGTAAGGGGGAAAACAAGCATTGATAGTAGAGGCATTGAATGCAATTCTTTTAAGATTAAGATAAATTTTATTAGCAAGAGTAGAAAATGTGTAACATCTACTGTGCCATCTTGACCAGAAAATCCCCTGAATACAATTCTTGATTAGGAACCCTTGCATGATTTTTCAGATGTACTCCTTCGGCACTTAATATTTAAGAATTAATTCAGGATTATTTGTGTAGTTCCTTGCATGAGGGCCAAAAAACTACCCTTTTTTAAACTTGTCATATTTATGTGTATTTAATTAGAATGAAGCAGCTTGGTGTAGCAGAAATAGATTGGCTTTGAAGTCAGGAAGCCATCCACAGAGCTATGTTGAAAGCTGGTCTGATCTGACACCTGCTGTTTTTTTCCTTTGGTGTTAAAAGCGTTGCTACTCAAAAGTGTGTCTGTCCCTGGACAGCAGTATGGGACCAACGGGGTACATTGGCATCACCAAGGAGCTTGTTAGGCATGCGGGCTCTCAGGCCCCACTTCAGATCTGCTGAATCCAAATCGGCCTTATTAAGGTTCCCAGGCAATCTATGTGCACATTGAGGTAGGAGAAGCACTGGTCTGGAGGAAAGATCAGGCTGTGAATGGAAGTTCCACTACATACTTGCTGGGTACACTTGAGTAAAGCGTTTTTAAAATGACATATGGAATGATTAAACGAGGCAGTATATATATAGAACAGAAGGGCTTGTCACAGTGCCTGTCAATCAACAGCTGCTACCTCCCTTGAAGCCATGGATGCTGAAAAAGTCTTTTTTTAAAAAGATAGTAGAAGAAAACGGGATGAAAAATCAGATCTAAATTTCTAATCTATGTAGTGTCATTAGCTCATACTGTACGTTCTTGGCGAGGCAGCTTGGTGCAGTAGCAATAGATTGGCTTTGAAGTCAGGAAGCCATCCACAGAGCTATGTTGGAAGCTGGTCTGATCTGACACCTGCTTTTTTTTCCTTTTGTGTAAAAAGCTTTGCTACTCAAAAGTGTGTCCCTGGACAGCTTAAACCTATCTGCTTAGTCTCCTCTGTTCTCAAGTCCTTCCCTGCTTCATGATGGTCATGAAGTTCCAATTAAATTTATACAAAATAATTTTCACATAATTGTGCTTTCAGGATTTTAATATAAACATGTAAATAGAGGTGAGTGAGTTGAGCAAGCATTGTTGGATTGGCATCTTCAACAGCATTAGATTCAGGAAAAATTGCTTTCTGGGATTAATAAAATTTGTTTCAGAAGTCCACTTCCACCCATCCTCTGCCCCCTTAACTCCCTATGAAGCAAGGAGGAATAATCCAAAATGAGTGTGTGATTTAGTTATAAAGATGTTGAGTTTAAAGACAGGAAAATGTAGTTCCTTAAAAAAGTTGAGTTTTTGTGTGTGTTTTTTTAACTTTGATTTCCTCTTTTCAGATACACGGATGAAAGTGATTATGCCTTACGTTACATGGAGAGTAGTTGGAAAGAGCAGCAGAAGGAAGAAGCAAAGAGGTCAGCACAAAACTTACCACATTTGTGTAGACATGCCCTAAAAATTATTTTCTGTGTGCTGTTTCAGTTGCACCATTAGGAGCCGGGGCTTTGGGCTGCACTGTTCTGAATTCCAATCCTGCTTACTTGCGTGGGGCTTTAGACTGATTTCCTTAGCCTTTCTAAATCTTGTTTTCTCATTTGTAGGGGGAGAATACCCTGTTCTTACTGATTGAGAGGTATTGTGAGGATTAAGATAGAATGTAGACAAGTTGCCTAGTGCATGCCTCACCCATATTGGCACACAGTAAATGCTGGAGGCCTCTTCTGATCCCCTTGTAGCATGTTCTTGTTTCTCTTGCTCCATCCTAATTCCGTTTCCCCATCAGATATAGCTCAGTCTTGCTAACCTGTGCCACTGCTGGCCTCTGGGACCTGATGAGGGATATTAAATTCCCTCTCCCTGATTCCTGTTTGACTACCTGGTAGCTAATTAATGATGACTTCTTGGGTAGAGATAACAAATGATTTTTTTGTTTATAGCATTATCTTGGTGGCATAATTCACCTCATTCTCAACCCAGAATATTAAAACCATTTTCTCCTTCTTGCCCTGCCTTCCTCTAACTAGAAAAAAATACCAAACTAAAGTGTTGGGAAGGGACACATATAGAATGTTATTTTTGAATAAACATGATTTTAAAAAGTTGTTGAGATAATTTCTGTTTTATTACTTTAATGGGAATGTTAAGGTCTTGTGTTGTTTGTATGTGAGGTCTTTTTTCCACTGTAATTTGAGTCAGTGGAAGTGGCTCCTGGTAGAAAAATGTTCCTGGTAATCTGTTTGCAGTGGTAAACCCTTGAGGCATTTTGAGTGCGTCAGCACATTCTGAGCTCTCAGTTGAAATTCCGTTCTTGCTTTTTAAAGAAAGTGGTAATTATATATTAACACATATGTACTTTTTTTTTTTTGACAGTTTAAGACTAGGTATGCAAGAGGACTTAGAGGAAATGCGACGTGAAGAAGAAGAAATGAAACGCCGAAAGACCAAGAAGCTGAAGAGGGATTAGCTGCTGCTTTTATTTTTGTGAAGTTCTGGAGACACCCTGCTACAAGGAAGTCCTGCCTTCAGGCGGAAGAAGCCCCCTTATTTTAGATTTATATTTGGGTCCTCAAGGAGAAGGAATGCATACTGTATATTTTGAACATAAAGTGTTTTCAAATACTTTCCAGGGTGAAATCTGTAATGCAGATACTATAATGCCCAGTGAGTGCACTTCTGACGTTAACTGTTCAAGCTGCCACTCTTGACCCTGATGAGCTATGCACTCTAATGTGGGGCTGCTCACCATGCAGCCAATCTTCTCTTGTCCCTTTGCTATTTTACAAAGGAAAACAAAAAGATTGCCTCTTGACTTTCACAATTCTGCTGATGCGTGAGTAGGGCAATGGCCGGCTCCTAGTCAAACTTTAAAAGTTCTGTCTTTATGAGGAATCTGGCCCCTCCGTGAATGTTGTCAGCAATAAAGTGACCTGTTCTAATCTATGTTTGGATTGGGAACTTGAAAATGTAGAGTAGGCTTTATAATTATCATATGGATGTCATCTCTGTGACTTTGAAGTAGAAAGAATAAATTATATGGTATTCTGCATTATTCATGGATTGGATACTGAGCATTCTTATTTCCTAATTTAGGTAATTAGGCAAACAAAAAATTTTCCAAGTTAATATACAAATTATGCCATTTAGTGTAAATTTTCTTTTCCAAGTTTTCCTTTCAGATTTATGGTAAAATAGACAATGTTACTGTGCTGATTTTTATGTAAAAATTCATTTTTATATTGAAGACAAATATTTTATTCAAACATTCGAGTTGGAAGAGTAATAGTTTAAAAAATACGCAAGTGAGATGTGAGGTTCCCCTCCTCCCCACTCCCCTCTCCCATTATAGAGATATTTTGGAATCCAAGGTGCCCTTGTACTTCTTGATGTTAATGATTTTGCATTTTTATCTTAAAATTCCTTAGCAATTAATGGCAAAAACCAAAAACTAAATTCATGTGTATCAAGAGCACCACCTTCTCTTTTTGCCCACATTGCACTTTTATTTCAAACTATGCACTGTGAAGAGATGTTTTTCCCAGGTAGAAAAGGATGTTCCCTGTAACGGGTTTTACTGGTCTGTGGAACTTCCTTCATTCTCACTTTTCTTCAAGTCATAACTGTTGACTTGCTATCTCCTAAGCCTCAAGTCCAAGCAATTCCAATCAGGCTGACCTAAATTCTGGCTGGAAAGAAGCCACGCTTCAAGGAAAGTCAGCAACAGAAAAATGATACGATGATGCTAGAGAGCATTTGTCCTTGATTCTAAATGGAGGGTTGGGGACAGTGGGACATAAGCTTGTAGTACAGTTCTACAGTAAACATTGTGGCTACCTTAAGCCATTGGATGGTGGGGATTAGGAAGTAGGAGAGGTTGTCCTACAAAGAATCCTTACTCAAGAGGTCCAAAATTTTTGTGTATTCTTTATTTATAAAGCTTCCTTTATTCTTCAAGTTTGGGTAGTATAAATTACCATTATTAGCCTCCCTTAATGGGACGACCATATGACCCAGTCCCTTAAGACTCGGACTCATTTTGAATTGAATTTCAGACTTTGAAAGTGCAAGGATTTAATTTTGAAGTTGTAGCTTATGGTGTCTTCATCACTAGGAATAATGCCCTTTTTTTTTTTGAGGGCAGTGTCACTGACCCTCATATGTGGGACCCGAACCGGGACCGCTGGCTTCCCAAACCAGCGCTTAACCACCTGTGCCACTCAGCCGGCCCAATAATGCCCTTTTTAATGTACCACATAGAACTGTTACGCTGGTGGTAGAAAATCCTATTAACTGTCTCACCCATCTCAGATAACCTTCAGTGAAATTGATTTAAGGGTAGTGTGATGTTCTATGGAGTAAAAGAGGTTGGGAACATTATTTTCTTTGCTGTCACAATCAAGTGCTCATCACAGCTGAAAAGATTTTTGGTGGCTTCAAGTTTAGTAGCACTTTACTCAATGATATTGTGCAGTTATTTGTACAGAAAGGCACCACTGTGTGAGAGAAAAGTTATAGAACTCAGAAGAGTCAGGTTGTGTCCTTATGTGTCTATCACTTCTGAGTGTATTTCTTCTATAATATAGATGCTGATTTTAGTATTCAGCATCAACATTATAAAAGGGCACTCATTTTTTTTTTTAAAGGTTCTAAGTCTTTTAAATTAATCTTGGCCTTGTTTCCAAATCCTGTCTTCCATTTTGCTCTGCAGTCCCTGACCACTCATAAAAAACTCACAAACCTTTGAAGAAACTGGAATAGGCTGTTTTTATCAAGGTTTACAAATTAAGTGCTTAATTTTTAATGTATCCTCTATTGTTTGGATTTTCAGATTTTATTAATACAATATTTGAAGACGTGCCTTTTATTAGGTAATGTTAATTCACGAATGTAGTAATGTTATTTCACGATTGTAATGTTACATGATCATGGATGTGGCATTCTCAACAGATGATGTGAAAGGAAAGTAGTTTTCATAAAACTCATATGGCTCTGATTGCACAGTCCCACTTGCTTTTGATGTTGTTATGTTAAAGCAAGGGGCACTTTGTTTTAAGGCCACTTTCAGAACTTGTCTTTGTATTTTCTCTAAACTATAAATGCAGTTCTGTCCATTTGGAGGCCAGGGTATCACATGTCACAGGCAGCCTTACATGTGTGCCATGAGAGGGTTCAAAGACTGTTAAAAAAAGAAAGTCTATGGGAACTTGAAATTTCATTTTTTTAAATGTAATCCCTAAGATTTTCTCCAAGAAATAAATTACTGTTTGTATTTTGTAACTGAAAAGCAGCTATTAGTACATTTCTGAGATATAGCAGGAGACCAAAACATGTTTGGAAAGAAAATATATATACGAAGAAAGACTGGTTGGTTTATTTTCAATGTGCTAAATATATTAATATTAGACTACTATTTATTTTGTGAGTGGACGTGATGAAATAAATAATCATGTGTTTAGTGTATGATTAAGAGTGGGATATAGGTTTCTTTGGAGTTATTAAATCCATCATGTCTTTTACTTAATGGACAAATCAAGTTAAAAAAACATTTACATACATTAGATTGTTAATCTGGTGCTGTCCACCTGCAAGAGAAACTACTTTTGCATATACAGGTGAAAGTTTTGCAATTTATGTATAAAAGAAATTGTAGGCATTAAAAATATTTTATTGATAATTTCACTGGTTTGCATTTATTTACCAAAACTCATATTCCTTATTTCATCACCCTGAACATTTTTCCAGCTAGAAACTCCAATAGACTCATCAGACTTCAGAGATGGGTTTGCCTCCTTACACACATGCCTGTTTGTTCTCCCTTACACATTCCAGGCTGCTCGGCCCCTACCACTGATACCTCATCTTCCCCCACCGCCCATCAACTTAGAGAAGATACTTAGAGAAGACATATGTGGAGATACACCTGGAACTGGAGGGAAGAACTGGGTACATACTTCTCAAGGAAAGCAGGGTCTAATCCCCTGTAATAAAAGAGCCTGAGATGACTGAGAAGATGAGTCTTAAGGAATATATATACACACACACACAGTGCCAAAAAAATGTACACACATTTTAAGAAAGAAAACTTGTAATATACCGATAACGAATACAAGTCATAGTTGACTTCTGCAATTACAAGAGGTGCTCAAAGTGGTTATTTTTTTTAACAGCGTCCAGACAATTCTAATAACCATGAACTGCTTAAGCAATGTTGACCAAAGTGTGTGCTTGTATACATCTTTTTGGCACCTCTGGTTTGTGTGTGTGTGTGTGTGTATTGGCACTGGGCACAGCCGTGCAGCCAGAGAATGTAGGCACTTCATGGAATGTGTTGAGTTTAGGTCCTAAGAAGTATAAAATGTTAGTAGCCTAGTGAGAAATTACTAAGGAAATTTTGCTTATGGATTTTGAATTCACTTCTCAAAAAATAAAAGGTAATTTCAGTGCATAGAGCCACTTACAAACAGTTTAGTGAACATGCACCAAATAGTCAACAAAATGTCTATGTAACCAAAAGATCTGGTAAAGATGCATGACTGAACAATGGAACTAGGTCACCCATGTCAGATACCTTTAACCCCAAGCAACCACAGAATGGGAACAGTTCCATACAGTTGAGTACTGTATTTACTGTTAGATTTGTCCCTTCCTCCCTTCTACCCCTTTAGGTCCAGAAAGCTCCACACCACTAGAGGGCTTATGAATAACCTAGGGCTCTGATACCCAGATTAATCGCATGGCTCTTACACTTAGGCTCCAACCTTGATCTCATAAACAGCATCATGTTGAGGACTGAGCGAGCAGTTAGATTTTGTTTCTACACATGCTGCCTGTGTTAGCAGCAGTCACTGCTAAAAGAATCATTAGGCAATTTCTTGGTTATTCAAATGAGAGATATTTGAGCCAAAGGACAGCCAAGCTCTTGGATATTCCAATCTCTCACTTGGCCCTTGACACATAAAAGCATGTCAAGGAAAAGGCCTGGATCTTAATCTTGACTGCAACCCACAGCTGTGGAGGTTCAGGAGGTACTTAAGCCTCTCAACTTCATTTTTGCCATTCCGTAAAATGAGGTTAGTACCCAACTCAGAAGGTTATTGCAAAATAATGTATAATTTAGTATCTAGCACCCAATATAAAAATGAGGTCCTTTCCTCAATGGTGTAAGCTTTGGGTTCTTAATTCCCCCAAAGAATAGGCTTAATGTTCCTGCAATCTGTTGTCATTTAACATTTTTTCAGCCCTGGACCCAGGAAAAACATTACTTGGGAAATAGGTCTAAAGAACTGTCAAGAATTTCTATCCTTAAGGATATAGAACAGGACAAATTGAACAGAGTATGTTAGTCCTAATACCAACCTTAGGGACTATGAAACAGGAGATTCAATCACTTCCATCCACCCCGAATACCTCCCCTCCTCCACCTCCATTTCAAACTAACAGAATGCCAAGTCCTCATCTTAAAAACTGCAATAACTTTTTACATAAAATGTGACAAAGCAACATGCAATGGCTTTATACGAAACCAACACCAGGAACTGTACAGCTGGTCAGATGAGCTTCAGAGCTGCATTGCTTCACCAGGATCATCTTTGCTTACTTCCAGAGGGGTCTGAAGGAAAAAAAAATTATGTCAGTTGGGTATTCGTTTAGTGTTTGCTAGTGTGGGGTTGAGGTAATTCCTCTCCTTGCCAAGAGCATGCAGGGGTAGCTGTGTCCAATTCTGTCCCTTATTAATGCCTGCGATCCCAGTTGGCAGTGGGTCTTAGCAACATGGGAGCTGACAAGAGGCAGTAAAAAGACAAAAAGGTCCAACAGGAGGAGAGACAATCCGCCACCAGAACCATTTTACAGACCAGTGTTTATTTGACAAGGGAGAGTTAAGTGTGGGTTGCTGGTATGGGGTGATTTAAGAAAAAGTATTGAAAGCTGAGCATATAAAATGTCCCATGAGCACAAGACTAGGTCACCCGTGTCAGACAGTTTTGACCCTGGGCCTGAGAAATCTTGACCTCTACGCCTTCAGTTTATTTGAAAGAAACTGAAGAACTTAAAAAGAATAGAGACTCCTAGGAAAAGATGTATAAAAGATCAAAGGAAACACAGGGAACTTTCCCAACACTAAGTAGACAGTGAATAATATAAGTAGATAAGCTACATACTTTTTTTTTTTTTTTTTTAGCTGAGCCATCCTGCCACATGTTGGCAGTTCAGCAGCTGCTCAGCTCGGGCTGGGCATTGAACGGCTGTTGCTCAGAGCTCAGCTCGCACTCTTAAGCGAGCTCTTAACCCACTGAACCACTCGGCTTGCCCTTACATACCGTTTTTTAATAAAGAGGGTATTTGTTTCTAAAGTTATTAGAGTTGATTTTGATGCTCAGTTCCTTTAGAGAACAAAGTTAAGGCACACTTACCCCTCCTGGGGGATACTTATACCCCTTCCACATTGTTCCTGCAATGAAAAGCATCCACAAGACAACAATCATTGCGAGCTTCTTGCTCAGCTGGTGGTGTGTTCAGGGGGAAATTGGTGGTTCTGAAAGGTGTGTTCTAGTCCCGGAGTCTTGGGAACTGGGCTGCTTCATTCAAGGCCAGATGTTGAATGGCCCAGCATGACAGCTCCTGGCTGAGGAGCTTTGTGGTCTAGTCTGAACTGAAATGGTTTGCCATGGCCATTTTGGGGGGTAGAGCTCAGATACCCATTGTGACATCAGCTCTTGTGACTTTGGGGACCAGTCAGAGTGAGTAGCTATGGGATGGTTGGCCAGGATACCAGGTGCTGGGGCTAACAAATCCTTCACGGACAGGTCTTGTTTTTTGGTGACTATGTGGATGAGAGCTAGCTGTCATCCTATCTTGATTAACTTATCACCTATCACAATTTTGACTCTTAGCTTTATGCAATCAGATGCCAAAGAAACAACTCCTATGTGAAACAAAAACAAAACAAAAAATAGCCTGGATTAATTGGGAGGATTAATAGGATGCTATGAGCAATTACTTTATATACTATTGTTAGGCTATTCAAAGAAGAAAAATCCTGCATTTTGCCAAAGAGCACAGTTGAACCTTCATCACGCAAGGTAAGACTCCTCACAACTTCCCTGAGGTGTGAAGATGGGGAGGATGGGCTGTTATGCTCATTTCACAAATGGAGGAACTGAGGCACAGAATAATGTCAGTGGTTTGGTCAGGATCAGAGTGTGGCAGTGACTCAACTAAAGTTGCCCCGTGCCTCTATCCACATTCCCATGCCCACAGAGGTCTGACTGTTGTGCCAGTTCTCATAGAAATTCTGGGGCAGATGGAGAAGGAAAAGAAAAACCATCATGCCTTGCTCAGTGTACCTTAGCTTGGCATGGGGGCTGGGGCTTGATACCCCTCCCTGCCTTCTGGAGTAGCGTCCCAGAAAACCTGCTCCTGTAATTGGTATATAACTAAGACTCTCAGAGATAAGTTTTTTTAACTATGGTATATCTTTTAAAAAACAACAACAAAAAAACAGGTTTGAATGAAATGGGGTGGGATGCGAGAAACCCAGGAGATGGTTTGCTAAATGGATACTGTGATTAATGTTTGTTGTAGGCAGGCTGGTCTAGTAGACTAAGAATAGCCCCTTAATAAGGGGCTATTAAGTCCAGAGATCTATGCTTGCATCCCAGCTTCGCAAACAAGTTGGTTTGTGTAACCCTTGGGGAAACAGTCGAGGTCGTTGCCACCAGTATATCTTTGTTGACTGGTTCATTATGTTGCTTAGTTAGTTGCTTATGTAGCATTTACTAAATACTAATTGTCAAGCTTTGCATTAAATGCTTTATAGGAATTCCAAAATGTAATCCTCACAAATACAGTAAGATACCGAGATATCTCCATTACACAGAAGAAGAAACTGAACTTCAGAGAGATGAATCTTTCCCACGGTCACATAGCTAGTAAGTTGCTAAGTTAGGACTTGAACGTTAACTTGAGTTTCAGGATCTTCCAAAAGGGGAGTTAAAAAATGCTGGTCCAAGGGCCGGCCGAATGGCTCAGTTGGTTAAGAGCTCGCTCAAGAGTGCAAGCTGAGCTCTGAGCAACAGCAGTTCGAGGCCAGCCTGAGTTGCTGCTGAGCTGCAGGATGGCTCAGCTAAAAAAAAAAAAAAAAAAAAAAAAATGCTGGTCCAATTTATTATAGAGTCTGTGAGGAGCAAATAAGTTAATAAGTTGGAAGAATCTTTGAAAAGAATACCTATGAGGGGGGTGGCCAGTTAGCTCAGGTGGTTAAGAGTGCAGGCTCATAACACCAAGGTTGCCAGTTCGATTTCCACATGGGCCAAAGAGCTGCGCCCTCCACAACTAGATTGAAACAACTACTTGACTTGGAGCTGATGGGTCCTGGAAAAACACAGTTCCCCAATAAAATTTCTAAAAAAAAAAAGAATACCTATGAGGTGTGGTTAGTAAATCTTTGAACTTTGGCCTGCTGCCCTCAGTAGTGCTCCGTGAATTTTCTTTCCCCACCATCTATGTCCAATCATTTCCCCTTCTATAGTTTATTATGTTTTCCAGAGGAATATAAATTATCCATTGAGATTTCAGGGTGCCACCAAGTTTTCTGGAGAGGGAGGAATCTAACACAACAGACCTGAACACCATTCACAGTTGCAGATCTTCATCCAAAGCCTGGCTCCTCCTTTGTGCCTTGCTCTCCTGAACAGGCCACCTCTCTTTCCACCTCAGAGTTGAAGGCTGAGTCAGAAAGAAATTGAAAGGCAGACATGGCTCTACTCACTGGCCCAGTAGGTAACTGCCTCTCTATGTGACTGGAAGGACTGCTGAAAGGTCCCGCCTAAGGCCCACCTTCCAACCACTGATTCACTTGGCCTGAAATCCAGAGGTCAGGCACGATATCCAGCAGACCCCTTATAAATTCCATGCTTTGAAATAAGTGACATTATGTACCTAAGGGTGAGGAGGACTTAAGATGTCTCCATGGGATGGGAAGTAGCCTGGGAAACTGACTTTGTTCCCATCGCATCCTGACATCCAATCAATGGTGAGACCTCAACACTCTCATTTGGTCAGAAACCCCAGTTAGAAGGGTCAGCCAGAGCCAGGACTGACTGACTCCTAGGAATTTACAGGCAGGGTCATTACTTACCATGAACTCTGGAAACGTACCCATGTAACATGCAAGTCCAACAAAAAGCATCCAGCCAAGCACAATCATGACAAAATAATTTCTAAGACACAATTGCACAGTGAAGGAACTCTTCACCAAGATCTTGGCAAAGGAGTACGTTCATGAAACCCTCAGTTGGTAGAAATCTTGCATGTCAGTTCAGTCCTTGGCTCCAACGGATCCACAACTCCCTAAATGGAGAAGCTGGAGTGTAGTAGGGCATTGTGACATCGTTGGTCACATGGCCCATACAACAGGTCAGATCATGCCACTCTGTTCAAAACTCTCCAGTGACTTCCTCTTTCAGAGTAAAAGCCTAACAAAGAAAAAAGCACCCCCTGACATGGAAACTGGTTTGACCCATCTAGGTCTGTGTTGTTAGCTGAACTGGCACTCACAGCTAGACTGTTCTTCTCCTGTTGGGTATAACAATCTCACAGAACACCAACATCGCACAGGGTCACTCAGACTATGACAAAATGAGACAAAACAAGGCCACTTCATAATTTTGTCTAAGTAGATAAAAACAAGGTCACTGTGCAACCTACAAAATATCAAACATCCTCTTCTCTCTGCTGATATGAGTAACCACTGCTTCTTTACCAATTACAGCTTTATCCTGGCTCTAGTTTGCCCATCTTATATTTACTGACATACCCAATCATAGAATTGTTCCTGCTTTTTGATAGCCTAGCACCCAATTCAAAGTGAAGCTTTGCTTCCTTTAGCCCTGCCCCAAGTTACCCAAAGCCCAAATCCTATAATTGGTTCTTTCCAACACTCTCTGAGATATCCCAAAGGTTTTCTACTCTGCTCCCTCACAATAAGGAGTAATCAACCCAACTTGTTTAAGAGGGGTTGATTAAGTGGGCTTAAGTGTTCCTGCTGGTCTCTGGCTGGAGGTCATTGATAAGCCAGTCATAATTGTCTACAAAGCCCGACAGCAGTTCCCAGACTTTATCACCCAGGTTTCTTAAAACAGATTGCTCAACCCCACCCCCAGAGTTTCTGATTATGTAAGTCTGAGATGGGGTCTGTATTTCTAACAAGTTCCAGGTGAAGCTGTAAGCCTGGGGACCACACTGAAAGAATCACTGCCTGAAACCATTTGTGACTCCCTCTTACTTCTCTGATTTACATACTTCTGCTTCCTCGCTTCTTACTTCATTCTACTCCAGCCACACCAGCCTCTTTGCTGTTTTGAGCCTCTCCATGCTCATGCTTGTCTTAGGACTTTGCTTTGAATACCGGCTATATGAAAACGCTTACTCTCTCACCTCTCAAGGAGACCTACCCTGATCTCCTTACCATGCCTTTTAAAAATTTATTCCCATAACAATCACTTTCTAACATGCAGTCTAATTTACTTATAGTTATTGTTTTGCTCTATTCTTACTAATAAAAGAAGGGCAGCCTTTTTGGTGTTTGTATACACCAATAATAAACTATCAGAAGAAGAAATCAGGAAATCAATCCCTTTTACAATTGCTTCAAAAACAATAAAATATCTAGGAATTATTTAACTAAAGTAAAAGACCTGTACTCAGAAAATTATGAGACATTGAAGAGAGAAATCAAAGAAGATACAAATAAATGGAAATACATACCATGCTCATGGATAGGAAGAATTAATATAGTTAAAATGTCAATACTACCTAATGCAATATATAGATTCAATGCAATTCCAATCAAACTACCATGGACATTTTTCTCAGAAATAGAACATAGAATCCTAAAATTTAAATGGAACCACAAAAGACACCAAATAGCCACGGCAATCTTGAGAAATAAGAACAAAGTGGGAGGCATCACACTACCTGACATCAAAACATACTATAAGGCTACAGTAATCAAAACCATATGGTACTGGCGTAAAAACAGACACATAGACCAATGGAACAGAATAGAGAGCCCAGGAATAAACCCATCCATATACGATCATTTAATCTATGACAATGGAAGCAAGAATTTACATTGGAATAAACATAGTCTATTTAATAAATGGTGCTGGGAAAATTGGACTGACATGTACAAAAAAATGAAAATGGACCACCTACTTACATCATATACGAGAACAAACTCAAAATGGATTAAAGACTTAAATGTAAGACCTAAAACCATAAAACTCCTAGAAGAAAACATAGGGAGTAAGTTTGCAGACATTACCCTGAGTAATATTTTTAGTGATATATCCCCTCAGGCAAGGGAAATAAAAGAAAAAATGAACATATGGGATTACATCAACCGTAAAAGTTTTTTCACAGCAAAGGAAATCATCAATAAAACAAAAAGGCTGCCTACTGAATGGGAGAAGATATTTGCCAATGATATATCTGATAAGGGGTTAATGTCCAAAATTTATAAAACACTCATGAAACTCAACACCAAAAAAACAAACAACCCAATTAAAAAATGGGCAGAAGATATGAAGAGGCATTTCTTTAAAGAGGACATACAGGCATATGAAAAAATGTTCAACCTCACTAATCATCAGAGAAATGCAAATAAAAACCACAATGAGATACCACCTCACTCTGGTCAGAATGGCTGTCATCAATAAATCAACAAACAACAAGTGCTGGCGAGGTTGTGGAGAGAAGGGAACCCTGGTGCACTGTTGGTGGGACTGCAAATTGGTGCAGCCATTGTGGAAATCAGTATGGAGGTATCTCAAAAAACTAGAAATGGAACTACCGCTTGACCAAGCAATTCTACTCTTGGGTATCTACCAAGAAGAATCCAAGACGCTAATTTGAAAAAAATATATGCACCCCTATGTTTATTGCAGCGCTATTTACAATAGCCAAGACTTGGAAACAACCTAAATGCCCATCGGTAGATGACTAGATTAAGAAACTGTGGTACATTTATACAATGGAGTATTACTCTGCTATAAAGAATGAAGTTGTACCATTTGCAACCATATGGATGGACCTAGAGACTATTATGTTAAGTGAAATAAGTCAGTTGGAAAAAGACAAATATCATATGATCTCACTTATATGTGGAATCTGAAAAACTGAATGAATGAGCAAAGTAAAGAGAAACGGTTTTGCCACAGAGATATTGCCACAGGGATATGAAAGACAGTTCGGGGAATATAATAATGTTGTAAATATTTTGTGAGGTGTCAGATGGTCACATGTCTTGTTAGGGAGACCACTTCATGGATGAGTAGAGGCTTGATCACTGCACTGTATACCTGAAACTGACGTTGTATAATATTGTATGCCAACTGTAATTGAATATATAGACAGTCACGGGATGTGGATTATACTGTGGAAGGGAATCAAAGGAATTGTAATAGATATGTATGATATGGGGGGGAGGAGTGGGGTGGCGAATTGGGGGAGAGGGGTTGTCACTTTAAGGGGTAAAAAGTATAACTATTGCTGTGTTGTACACCTGAAACAATTTTTTTTAAATGTTTATTTCACAATAAAAGAATAAAAAAGAGTACTGCTGCTGCCTAAACTTTCAGCCCCATGTATTAATATTATCTATTACTGCCTAACAAGTTACCCAAAACCAAAAAAAAACCAATAAAATGACAATAAATAAATGCTTATATGTGGCTTAAAACAACAATAAACATTTATCTCTTGCAAAAAAAAAGAATGGCAGCTGATATTTTTGTTTATTTTGTTCACTTCTGTAGTCTCAGACCTAGAAAAAATATCTAGCAAACAATCAATGCTCAATAAAAGTTTGTTGAATGAATAAACGCTTCTTCAGTCTTTCGCTTTCTTCTCCTGTCGAGTCACAGCATTCCTCCCTTTGGCGCTTCCTATTAATACAATCACCCTCCTGCCTGCCCAATATCTTGACAGTTCAAATATCCAGCTATTGTTAGTTTTTAGGCCGAGTGGCTCAAGCCAGGAATGCAAAGCAGGTAACTCACAAGTAAAGGAGACCAAACAAAGCCAGCATATTGCATGTCTTCACCTTCCTTCTCCCGATGACCTTATCCAGCAATCTACCTCCTCTTGTTTTCAAACTCTTTCTCACCTGGATTTTTCCTTTCTTTACCATCAACATATTTATGGCATCCCCTCATTAAAAAAAAAAAAGCACCCCCTCCCCCTGATGCTGCACCACCCCTCCCAAGGCTGTCCTCTCTCCCAGTTGACTGACGGACAACACTCCTCCTGGCTCCCCTTTCTAGCTCCCCGAAATTTTGCTTCGGAAGTTGCATTACCTCTTCCTTCCTAAATCCAACTACAGTACTCGGTCTTGGTCTTCTTCGATACTGCTGAATTTAACACATCCTAGAAACTCTTCCAGAACAGCGCGAGCTGCTTTCCACTCCCTTGACTGCTTCCTGCATCCTTCCTAGTCCTCCCTTCACGGATGCGCCCAACTTTCCCGCCCGCAGGCTGGGTCGCGGGTCCCCGGGCGCTAACGCTCAGGGGTCACGCAGGCGCGGTGATGCGACTCCCAGCCGCAACGCAGCGGAGCCTGGAGCGCAGCCGACTTTAGAGTCTGGGGATGGGCGGGGCCTCCGGCCGCGCCGGGAGGTTTGGTCCTCGGCGGCCGCCGTCCAGCAACCGCTGTTACAGGAGGTCCAAGAGCTCCCGGGCTCCGGCTGGACATGGAGTTCGACTGCGAGGGTCTGAGACGACTCCTGGGCAAGGTGAGGGCAGCCCGCGGGCCGGGTGCGGGGCTCCGGGGTCCCGGGGGCGTTTCCGCCCCGGGCGGGGCTTTCTGCTCGCGGGGGTTCCCCGGCGCGTCCTGGGCTTGGAGCGGAGGCGGGCCGGCCTGCAGTCGCTGCGGGGGAGGCCCCGGGTGGGCCGCTGGCCCCGCCCTCCCCGGGTCGGGGCCCTGGCTCCGCCTCCAGCCCCTCTCGGTCTCACGCAGGCCCCGCCCTCCCCGGGTCGGGGCTCTGGCTCCGCCTCCAGCCGGCGGGAGACCTCACGGCCCCGGCCCCTCTCGGTCTCACGCAGCTGCCAGCCCTCGCCTGGCACCTGGCACCTCGCCTTTCTCTCGGCCTGTCCCAGGGTTCTGCTTGACCTGCATGCAGCGCCCATGCTTTGCACGATTCCACCCAGCTGTTGCTCCCGGCACGTAGGATCGCTCCCTTCTCTCTCCTTGCTTTCAGAAATATCGGTTATCACATTGTGGAGTAGTTATTTAGGTACAAGTCCTACGCGTCCTCCAGAACTCTGTGACCCGCCCCGCCCCCCGCAAGACGGGGCTTCCCCCAGCCCTGTGCCTGACAGTAACGGAGGTGCTCAATGACTGTGCAGGGAATGGAAATCCTGAGATTTAAGTATGAAGACAGCGCTGGGAGGCCCACAGGCGATTCTCTTACTGTTGAAAGGTGGAGTGGGAGGGCCGAGCCAGCAGCCGCTCTGCGTTTCTGGGTCCCGACTGGCGCCAGTTTCCCGGGTAGTTCAGGCGCCCTGGTTCCCCACCACTGTACAGTCTGGGGTAACCCCACTTTCCACCAGCTTTCTAGTTTCTTACTGTTTAAGACATTCCCATGTGGAGACTATACATGTATGCCATTTTTGTTGGATTTGACGGTGTCTTTCTTTGGGACAGTTTGCACACCTAGGAGAGGTTCTGAAGCCTCATGATTGAGATTATGTATATGTAATCGATTTGAATGATGTTATCCGCTGTGACAGGTGTAGACCTTGTCGGAAGTATTACACTTAGAATGACACCCTTTCTGTCTTCTCTTCAGACAACATGAAATAAATGAAAAGAACCACTCTAACCAAATTGTCAAGTTGTTTAATGAGGAGAGTATGATGTACTATTATTATTGTCCAGTGGGAAGAATTGTTCAAGTTGATAGTAGAAGGCTCTTCCTGGAAGCCTTTCTGTAACTTAGATATGCTTTATATTGATTCATCGTTTCCTGTCTGTACTTAACTTTGTATACATATTTTGTTTACTATCTCACTTTTACATGGGTTAATCATGAGGTCTTCATACACACCTGTTGAAGTTGGTAGGCAGCACACCTCGCTTTTGCAGATTAAAAACGTCAGGCTCAGAGAAAACTGTATCTATTAGCAGCCATTCCCTATTTTCTACCAATCTCCCCCAGCCCTAGGTACCCACTAATCTTATTTTGTGTTTTTATGGATTTGCCTATTCTGGATATTTCATAGACAAATCATACAATATGTGGCCTTTTGTATCTGGTTTCTTTCACTTAGCATAATATTTTCAATGTTCTTCCATGTTTAGTATGTATCAGCTCGTTATTTTTATGATTGAATGAATATTCCATTTTATCCGTATGTCATTTTATCCATTCATCAGTTGATAGACATTTGAATTGTTTTCACTTTTTGGCTGTAATGAATAATGCTGCTGTGAACAGTTGTGCACAAGTTTTTGTGTGGACATATGTTTTCATTTTTCTTGGGTATGTATCTCAGAGTGGAATTGCTGGTTTGAATGGTAACTCTGAGTTTAAACTTTTCAATAACTGCCCAACTCTTTTCCAAAGCATCTGTACCATTTTCCTACTAGCAGTGGTATATGCATATGAGGGTTCTGATTTTTCCATATCCGCTCCCACACTTGTTATTGTCCGTCTTTTATTATTATTATTATTGCCTGTCTTGATTATATTATGAATCCCCCAGCTTCTTTGTTCTTTTTCAGGGTTATTTTGACTGTTCTGGGTCTCTTGAATTTCCATATGAATTTAAGATCAGTTTGTAAAGTTTTGCAAACAAGCAAGAAAAGCGAGCTGGACTTTTGATAAGGATTGTTGATTATTATTATTATTATTTTCTTTTTGAGGGCAGTGTCACTGGCCCTCATATGTGGGACCCGAGCAGGGGCCGCTGGCTTCCCAAGCCAGCGCTTAACCACCACGCCACTCGGCCAGCCCATGGATTGTTGATTATTGAATCTGTTGGGGAGTATTACCATCTTAACAATACTAAGTGTTCTGATCTAGCAACAAGGAAGGTCTTTCTGTTTATTTTTTTTTATATCTACTTTAATTTCTTTCAACCATGTTTCATAGATTTTAGAGTCTAAATTTTGCATCTTCTTAATTTTATTCCTAACAGTTTTTCTTGATGCTATTGTAAATACAGTCGTTTTCTCAAATTCATTTTCAGAATGGTAATAGACGCTTAACATACTTTTTTTCTTTTATGTAATCCTCAAATCTAGGAGGTGGGTATTATTTTTCCTTGCAAATGAGAAAATAAAGTTAAAGAAATTAAATGTTTTGCCTGCAGGGCAACCAAGGTAGCATTTCTGGGAGTACGTCTGGATGAATGAGGAGACAGTTCACTCAACCTGACTGCAAATGCTTGCATGCTTTCCGTTGTCCCTTTGAAACCCAAGACGCAGTACCAGGAGGGTTGGAGGGAAATTCAAGGTGTCTCAAGTGAATGAATGAGGCATTCAAGAATAAAAGTTGAATCTTGAACAGTGGTGACAGTGGTAATACATCCTGCCCTACTTCTTAAGCCTTCAGGACGTATTTGGGGCAGTTTGTTTAGTGATGTAAGGCTCAGGTCCTGGGTTTGATTGCTGTGTTCTCTGTCAAGCTTGCTGTCTAACTCAGTAAATTATTGTGATTCTCTAGCTTTCATTTTCATTTCTGTAAAGTAGAACAGTTATAAGCCCTATCTACTTCATAGGGTTATTATTAAAAGGATTCAATCAAATACTTTTCATGTTTGTAAAACTCAGAACCCAGGGCCGAGCACATAGTAAGTTTTCAGTGAAATGTTTATTGTAAGTGTTCTGTTGCCTACAGATTTATTCTTACTCCATGCCCATTTTTCTCGTTTCAGTACAAGTTCAGGGATCTAACTGTGGAAGAACTAAAGAATGTAAATAAGTTTTTTCCACATTTCAGATATTCCATGGACACCTATGGTAAGAGTCATATTCTCTAGTTTTTGCTACATTATATAAACTCTTAATTATTTGTTCCTAGAGAGCTACAAAATTATAGTTTCTCATTTCTCTGTTTTATCCCCTGATTTTGCACTACACTTTGTTACCTTTGGTTTCTGAGGAAATTTCGGTTAATACAATGTATGTATACTGTATTAATTTTTTATTGCTGCTGTAACAAGTTAGCACAAACGTAGTGGCTTAAAACAATACAAATTTACTATTTTACAGTTCTATAGACCAGAAGTCCAATGCAGATTAGAAATCTGGGCAAAAACCAAGGTGTTGGCAGGTCTTAGCTCCTTTCTAGAGACTCTGAGAGAGAATTTATTTCCTTGTCTTTTTCAGTTTCTAAAGGTCACCCACATTCGTTGGCTGAAGGCCTCCATCTGCTATCTTCAAGGCTAGCAATGTGGCATTTCTCTGACCATCCCTGTGTAGTCATATCTCCCTCTGAAGGTTCTTTGCTTCGAAGGACCAATGTGATTAGAGTAGGCCCACTCCAGTAATACAGGATAATTTTCTTATCTCAGGGTCCTTAACTTCATTGCATCTAAAAAGTCTCTTCAAGTAAGGTAACACATTCATAGATTCTAAGGGTTAGGGTATTGGATATCTTTGGAGGCCATTATTCTGCCTACCACATATATGGTTGATTCTAAATTATTAATAACAAAGTTTTAGTTATCCGGTTCACTTAATATAGAGGGTCTGGCTACCTAAGAAAGATTTTACTTTACTGTCTTTCAAAACTTTCTGACCACAACCCACACTTGGAAATACATTTTGTATCGTGACCCCATATCCACATAACTAAAATACTATGCACACTCTGGTATGTTCTATTCTATTCCATTACATTCCATTTAAAAACAAATACTGGTTGAGACTCACTAAATTAATTTTAGGACCCACAAATTAGTCAAAATACACAGTTTTAAAAATTCTGAAAAACTTCTTTGTCCACATGTGTATTTTTTGAGTTAGTTTGGGTTTGAAAAATGTATCTAGCTTGGATTTATATATTAGAAATTTTGAGGAGTTAGAAGTATTTCTCAGGAATAGCTAATTTTATATGTAGAAGAAATTATTAGTTCTTGCCCATTTGTGACTTGCGTCTTTTGATTGGCACTTCGTTGCCTGGGAGGGGGCTATAACAGCCACTATTGATTGAATGCCAGATATGCTTACAAATGTTTCATCTGTTATCTGACATATATTTTTTTTTACAACCAAAGCAGTGAGGTAAGTATTATCCTCTTCATTATTCAAATAAAGAAACCAAGGCTCAGAGAGTTTAAATAAATTGCTCAAGATTACATAACTAGTTAGGGAGGAACCGGGGTTTGTACCCAGGTCCACCTTGCCTTCTGCTAGAATACTGCGTGTCGTTTTACAGGTCTTTCTTCATCATGTCCTGTTAGAGAATGTGAGCTATGGTGCCATCAGACCTTTAGGCTATAGGATTTATATTGCCAATGGATATTTTATTATTGAAGACAATGAGAGTCATAATCAGTTCTGTTTTGGCTTTTTGAATAATATGATTGGACAATAAATATTTACACCTATAGTTTCTCTATCACATTTGTAGGTTATTCTGTGTCCCTGAGTAACCATCTCTGTTCCATACCTCTTTCCGTTTTAATTTTTGCCCTAGAGTGATCCCTTCACTCATTTTTACCTTGCACTCCTATAGTCCAAAGTAAACATTTGTATTTATGTACACTCTTAGCCTTGAGTTTTCTGTCAAGCCTGGTTTCCTCTTTTACCTTCCTAATAGGTCATCAAATGTATTTGGAATTTTTTCTTCCTTCCTAAATAGTATAGTTACTGAGGTACTAAAAGGACTACATTCCAAGGCAGTATGATAGTTTAAAGCTAGGGGTAGTGTTTTCTGTATTCAGTTCTGAGATTATGGCATTAGTTCTCCACCAGTGTGTCCCAGTTATTGATGGGTAAATGGAAATTTCAGGGATGTGAAAGTTGAAAAAAGGTTGAGAATAGAGAATAATGGAGTTAGAGAAACCAAGGAAGATAATTATTGATCTTTCTAAAAAGGTCACTTTAAAAAAATAAAGCTAACATTTTTTTTTCTGATTATAAAAGTTATAATCTGATTTCTGAAGGCAATTATAACTGATTTGTTACAGGTGACAATTACTTGATAATGTCCCCACATTTTATAATTCTTCTTATTAAAGGCTTTCACATTATCTCATTTGATCTTTATGACAACTTTAAAATGCAGTCTTACTATCTTTATAATTAATAAAACTGAAGGTCAAAGAAATTAACCAAAAGTCACATGCCTCTAAGTGGGGAAGACTGGTATAGAACTTGGGATTTCAGTGTCAAAGTCCTGTGTTCTTGCAACTATCCTCTCTGCTTTCTAAGAAAACAACATCTAATAATTTCCCCTTGTCAACATTTTTACTGATTCCTAGCTGATGGTATGTAGACATTATGTGTGTTTCTGTGTGTGTGTGCATGTGTGCACGCGTGTTAAGTGCCATTGAGTTGGCTCTGACTCCTGGCAAACCTCCTTTAATACAGTTCTTCCTACTTCTGATTGCATATTTTGGGGCTTTTTTTTCCTTCCAGTTTTCAAAGACAGTTCCCAGAAGGATCTGCTGAATTTCACTGGTACCATTCCTGTGATGTATCAGGGTAAGTGTGGAAGTTGAGAAATTGTGGGAATTTTTTAAAAGAGTAGTTTAGTAAGAACTTCCCTTTGTTCAGTGCCACAGCCTTCTCAGTGTTTTGACACATGCACATATGTGATCCCTGGTGAACCTCACTGAATATAGCAGGTTGCTGTCCCCGTCAGGGAAGGCATACATTAATAGCAACAAACTCAATTCAGTAAGTGTTGAGTGAGTGTCAGCTATGTGCCCACTACTCTGCTCGCTGCTGGGGCACAGAGGAGAGCGAGACAGGCATGGCTGGTGGAGAGGTAGCTCTATTTTCTGGAGCAGGCAGCAGGGATCCCCACCTTTTCTCCTTTCCGTCAGTGTTTTGCTCCTCTCCATTTCCCTCTATGTGATGTACCATTATCTCCATTCTGTAGGTGAGTCTAAGTCTAAGCCTGGTCAAGTGAGTTACCTAAGACCACACATCTGGTATCGGGCTAGAACTTCAAACTCCCAAAAGGAACAATTTAAAACACAGGGGATATTAAAGCTCAAAGAAAGCAACATATTCTCAGTGACCTGACGGGTCACCAAAATAGTTAAGTGTTTGCCCCAGAAGAAAGAGAAATCACTAACTTTCCTGTTCATAACTCTCCCTATTTGTCCAGACCTACTTCCTCCAATGTTCAGCAGGGCTGACCTTTCAGATAGGTATCACAGGAGTTTGCTTTTATAGTGTGATTTGAAGAAGACCAGTGAAACATTGGTTACAGTATATTTTTCTGAAGTGGTGCCTGAAAATTCACCATTAAATCATTCCTATTTTAAAATGCAAATAATCCCAGGAGGCATAACTTCCAAAATCACTAATACATAGTGTTGTGCTTATGGAGTTGATTTTTTTAAACGTGTAATAAATACTTTATTAGTCATCTTTACAGCTTCCTAGTAGTTAAATATAAATATAGGATAAAGGGACATGGAAGATGAGTAATAATAAACAAAAATCTTTGGCTTCTACCCTTCTAATTTTAGGTGTGTTTTCAGACAGTGGGCATCAAAGTATGTATTATATATGCAATCTGCAAATTCACTATGAAGTAACACCCTGCTTTTATACTGATGTTACTGAAATGTGTGTACTTTCACATATCATTGACATAGAGTTGATTTTTAATTTCCTGCCATGCTGTTCCCCTGCCAAGCTCTGAGACTGTTTTCTGACTGCCTGGAGAAGTTTACTCAGACCTGTTCCCCGTTACTTGTATTGTACATTTGTTATGGTTAGATGTTAGAGAGAGAGAGTGAGAGCAAGAGAGAGAGCAAGAGAGAGAGAGAGAGAGAGAGAGAGAATTCTTACCCATCCCAATGACTGATGGATTGATTGATTTCACAATTTTTACCCCAGTACTTTCAAGGGAAGTTGCGTATTAACAGAGGAGCTAATGACTTTGAATGAATCATTGCTTAATAGCATTTCAGTTTCTAGGACAGTACAGGGAGGTAACAGGAGAGCATAAAAATATTCTTAGTACCATCAGTGAGATGCCCCTCATTGGCACTCTGCCTCGCCTAGAACAGTGGAGTTATGTCATTGATTCTTATGCAGGATAATGGTACCTACGCAGTGCCTTCTTAGTGACAGTACCCTTTTTTCTTTGTTTTTGAGTAGAATTACATCAGCTCAGTGTGGTGCACACTAGTTATTTCCTGCTGATCAGGAGGTCAAAATGTATTATCTTTTTTGTTTATAAAATGGGCCAATAATAGAGCCGAACTCTAGAATTGTGAGAATTGAGTGAAAGCTCTTGGCATAGTCCCTGGCACATGGTGAGTTCTTAATAAATTTTGGCCATTATTATTTGTCTGCCTAGATTACTTTCTTTTAACTATTACTTTTGTTAGTATAATAACTATAATGATACATGCTCATGCTATAAAACTTTAAACAATTGAGGAAGGATGCGGGTAAGCATACATCTAACCTCCCATTCATTCTTATTCCCCATATGAATCTTCTATTGATGCTTCCTTATGTTTATCTGCAGAGATTTTTGGGACTATTTTGTATCATCCTTCCAAGATTGTATCAAGGTCATGATGACACTTTTTCTTCATCCATCCATATTTAGAAACTTTATAGCTAACTTATATTCTTATGATATAATTATTTTAAATCTGAGGACTCTACCAGGAGTTCTGTCTGACTCTGGTTAATGAATTACTGAAAGATAAATGGGCAAGGTAGGAGGTAGGGCAATTGCTGACAGAAAAGAATGGGAAAGAAGGAAGGAAGAAGAGAATAGAGAACACCAATAGTGAAATCTTACCAGTGAGTCCCAGAAATCGGGCTTATCAGGCGCTTTGCTGGGCATAGGCTGTTAAAATGCATGAATATGGCTGGAAAGGGATATTGATGGAGGTAGCAGATTAGTGATCAATCAAGAAGATACCGTTAATAGACATTTCTTTCCTTTTCTTTAATGGATAGTGATTAATAAAAAAAAGTGGCTCTACCGGGATTTGGACTGCCACTCCAGCTACATTATTAAACAAAAAAATTTTCATGGCCTAGAATAGTGGCTTTCAAATGTTTTGACTGTAACCCTACAATAAGAAATACTTTTATATACATAGCTGATATATATGTGTGTGTGTATATATATGTATACACACGTATGTATATAACTGAAATACCACACTACCTGTCATACATTCTATTTTCTATTTAATTCTATATTTAAATATATAGTCTGCAACCTCCTATATTGATTTTGTGACCCATTTTTGTGACCAACGTTTGAAAAACACTGGCTTAGAGTATGTAACATTAGATAGAGAAACACCTGGAAGAATGTGATGGTGTGTCTCAGTAGCTATGGAATACTTTGTGGTGCTATGATCGCATGACTTTATAATCATGGAGTTATCTATAGACTAACAGCTATGCCTATGCCTATATTGTAAATACTTATGTTAATTAGCCTTATTGTGGTGCCATACCTCAATAAAACTTTAATAGACAAAAGTAGAAGATGAGTATTGTTTTGAGACCTGCTGATACAAAGTAGCAGACCCCTCAGGTATAAGGACATTTCTGTAATGTACTAATTTTCAATCTTAGCTGCGCCTTAGAATTACACGGGAAGCTTTTTAAAAATGATGTCCAAACACCATCCCAATGATTCAGAAAATTTGAGGGAGTTGCCTGGATATTGATATGTTTTGAAGTCCCTTGAATTTCTAACTTGCAGGCAGGGCTGAGTATCATTGTGCTTAGGGGAGGAGTAAACAAGATCAAGAAAAGTAGCTTTCCGTGGAAGGAGGCTTTCCTTAGTAAGACGAGGGTTGCAGTGGAAAAGAAAACTTTTATTTATACCTAGCCTATTTCCAAAATGGATTTGAGGTAAGTTGCAAAACTTGCCAATACTTGATGGTACTAACCAGGTCATATCCTGATATGTTAGCTAATTTCATCCTCACAGCAACCTTATGAGTTAGAAGCTATTGTTACAAAGGGGAGAATTAAGACACAGAGAAGTTGCCTAAGATCATATAGCAAGTAATGTGTGGAACTAGGATTTGAACCTAGGCATTCTTGCTCTGAGCAGCCATGTTCTTAAGAACAATGAAAGACATATGCAATAAGACTTTGAAAGCAGGAATAAATATCAGGAGATACAATAAAACAGCTAAGGTGGGGCCGGCTGAGTGGCTCAGTTGGTTAAGAGCTGGCTCAAGAGTGCGAGCTGAGCTCTGAGCAACAGCAGTTCGATGCCCAGCCCGAGCTGAGCAGCCGCTGAGCTGCCAACAGGTAGCAGGATGGCTCAGCTAATAAATAAATAAATAAATAAATAAAGACAGCTAGGGTAATCAATCAGATTTCTAGTTTAAGGTTAGTTTTTGCACTCATATTAGGTTTAGTTTTGGGCTTCCTGGCAACAAAGGCAGTCAGATTTTGACTCTGGGTAGGCATGACATACATGGTTACAATCAGAAGAGCATATGAGTACATGCAAGTTCCTATCTCAGTACACTAATTAGAACCGCTGGACAAGGTAACTGTTATGGTTATTTTCAGCTCTAAGTTCTATGTATCCAACCTAGCTTGTATGTTATAGTACCTACAATGAGTGAGCAGCTTGAGGGCCAATATCAAATTCATCTTTGCTTATTCATTTATTTTTTCACTTGTGTATTAACTCAGTCATTCTTATTTCTATAAAACTTTTATTGAGAAGCCAGTATGTTAAGCACTATACTTGGTACAGGGCATATAGAAATGTAATACATAATCCTCTCTTTGGAAGGAGAAACAGATCTGTAAGCAAATCACTTCAGTACAGAAGTATAAAAATAGAAGTGTCTACTACTGTTGAAGAAAGGTACAATAGGTGGAGCAAAGAAGGTTCCATAACGAAGATGGTGTATCTCAAACTCGACACAGTAGGTCCTGTAAATACCGGGCATGCCAAAAAAATGTATACAAGTGGACACTGGTCAACGTTGCTCAAGCAGTAGTTCGCCGTAATCAGAAGTGTCTGGACTCTGATGGTAACACTTTGAGCACCTCTTGTAATTGCAGAAATCAAACATGACTTGTATTCATTTTTTGTTATTGGCATAAATTGAGTATTACGATTTTAATACAGTTTTCCTTTCTTAAAATGTGTATATATTTTTTTGGCACCCTCTGTATTTGTTGAGTTGAATTGGATGAGCTGGCCATTGTCTTAATTAAATTTCCTCAAATGTTATGCTGGTGCTTTAATGGGAACATATTTCCAACGTGAATATAGATGAAATGGGGAAAATAGGCCTCGATTTCCATAAGTCCTTTATATATAAACTCAACTACATGACTTAAAATGCCACCTAGCTATACCATGAATAAATGTGTATGCTTTATTATTGTTTGAAGTGTGTTTATTTTGTTTCAAATAGGTAATACATATAACATACCAATTCGTTTGTGGATTTTGGATTCTCACCCTTTTGCTCCCCCCATTTGCTTCTTAAAGCCAACTGCCAACATGGGAATCTCAGTTGGAAAACATGTGGATGCTCAAGGCAGAATATACTTGCCCTACCTCCAAAACTGGAGCCATGTAAGATCAATTTGGATTTTCTTTTAAAAGTTCTTATTTTTCTGAATGTTTATTTCTTATCTTAGTGGATCAAAGTAACAAATAAATGGCTGAATTTTCCTTCAACGATGTTGTTCATATGGTCTTTAAAAGTAATTTGAAATTCAGCCTCCTGGGGGTCACCCAAGTTCCAGAGCCCTGACGACAGCAGCCTGCCTGAAGCTGCCGTCTCTGGGCCTAGGAGCCCAGTGTTGTTTGCTCCCTGTCTTTTTACAGCTGTTTGCTGCTTGATAATAAGGCACATGAAAAGCTACTAGCAAGATACTGGGCATTATTTCCTACCCCTTCCTATTAACAATTCTACTGTAATACGTGTATTTTTTGTAGTTTTGCCTGTCTTTGACCTTTATGTAAATTGAATCACACTGTATGTAATCTTCTGTTATGTGCTTTGTTTCAACTGAGTATTAAGTTTTTAAAATTTGCCCACGTTGATGTATATAACTGTTTTACAGATCCTCAAGTTATGCAATTTTGTATTCCGCATATTTCATCTGCCATTATATCGAGCATTGACAAATCTCTAGGAATAGAAAGGTTGTAAATGTTTTGAAAGCTATTCTTATGTATTGCCAAATTGGCCTCCAAAAGGTAGACACAATGTTGCATGTCTGCCCTCAGTAGAAATCAGTGTAGATGAGTACCTGTTTTAGAGCAAGTACCCTTGCTCTAACGAGCACAAGGTATTATCATTAAAAGAAAACTAACCTTGGCTTTTTTCTCTACATTTACTTAGATGTTGTAGAATATACGCTCAGTTTTAAAATAAATTAAAACTGTTATGAAAGGATAATTTATAATATATTTATATGTACCCAAAAAGTTGTAGAACAGGAGGACAGGGATATATATGTCAGAGTTAAGTCAGGTTGGAGTACAGGATAGTGTTAAGATTACCATTTCTTTTGTATAAATTCTGTAAAAAGGTGTACAATTGTGGACACATTTTACTTTGTTTCTATGGTTTCCTATATTTTTCATATATATAAAACCTTTAAAAAGAAGAAAAAAAGGAAATCGTAAAAGAAAGGATTCCCACCAGATTGTCAGTAGTAGAGTTTAGTTGGGGAAGCATTGACCTTTTATTTTATGAACTTGTAAATTATTTGTATTACTTAGCATTTTAAATAAGATCGTCAGTTAAATGTTATGAATGGGACATGAAAAAAATTTGTCCATTGGAAGGTCAAAAATGATGTCTTAATTTTAATGTTTAGTTCTTTGGTTAGTTGAGAAATTGAAATCTTTTTCATGTATTTATCTACCATGTATGTTTCTTCTTTTTTGCATTATCTACTTTTCTCTATTCATTTTACCCTTTTTTTTTTTTACTTCCTTTTCTTTTTAAAAACTATCCTCAAACAATATTTTGAAATCTGTGCCCTTTAGTGAGAATTTGTATTTCCCATTCTCTCTTTCTGGTTTCCTTTGTCCTTTCTTTTCATACGTTTGTTTGTTTGTTTAATAAATACTCAGAGATAGTCCTATAATCTAGTTAAAGCTGTGCTTGATTTCAGTTCAGACAGTATTGATTTCATGTTACTATTCTGAGCCCCTTTATTATAAGCTAAAACTAGTCCTAAGATATTATATTATTTAAATTGCCATATTTAAAAGTACTACAGTAACTTTAAGTTCCACATGCGCTTGGAATTATAATTATGTAGCATAATTATATAAAATTTTGGAGCTAGAAAGAATCTTGAGGTTGTCTAGGCCAAGGATTACAGACATTTTCCCCAAGAGAATCAGTGCGCTGTATTAGGTCTACAGAATTTTGTTTGTCCAGTGCCATGGTTTGGTTTGGTTTTACTTTGTTTCTGTTTTTAATATGAATTTGAGTGCCTATAGGAGTATTCTTTCCAATTTGCCACAATAGCCATCTCCCTAAATTTTCTTATACTTGACAACCTCACACATTGTTATCTGCTTTATCTTTAAAGGTGTTAAGAGTTTATCCTAATGGCCTCATCTTCTTAATTTATAGTAATAGTGATTTATAAATACCCAGACTGAGAAATTGACGACTGCTTAAAATGAGCAAGCTACTAAATATTCCTAATAATAATAATAATAATAATAATAACCATCTGGTTTACACTCAGTGTATAGTTTGCATGCATTAGCTCATTGGTTTCTTGTAATAGCCACGTGGGATTTATTAGTCACATTATATTGCTGATAACACTGAAGCTCAGTGACATAAAGTGAATTTCACTAGGGTTGCTTAACGAGTTAAATGAAAAGAAACAGTACTAGACTAGATATATTTTATCAATGTTGATTTGATAGTGGTTGTATAGGAGAATGCTTAGGTGTTTTTGTTTTTTTTTGTCTTTTTGGAAATATACACGATGGACTCAAAAGGAATCTGGAGGCTTTGGTTAGAAATTAATGGTTAAGATTTACTCAGTGTCTTAGTAGGTTTGCATACAGGAAACACAGCTAGGCAATACTCAGAGTGTTCCAACGAAGAAAAAAAAGCTAAGATTTCTCAAAGTAAAGAGTCCATTCTGAAGAATCAGGCCTGCATTCGTAGTCTCTGGCTTGGTCTGAGAGGGTAACCTTCTAGCTGACCAGTTCCCTGGATAATGGCTGTCGGGCAGTTTTTATTTATATTTTTTAGCTGAGCCATCCATCCTGCCACCTGTTGGCAGCTCAGTGGCAGCTCAGCTCGGACCGGGAATCAAACCGTTACCCTGTTGCTCAGAGCTCGCACTCTTGAGTGAGCTCTTAACCAACTGAGCCACTCAGCCAGCCCTTGTCAGGCAGTCTTTATAATGGATGTTAAGTGGTCTGGATAAGTGCACATTCTTTCCTTAGTTCTTCAGCGGGTAATTAGAGGTTGTCTGGAGGCTTACTATATATCTAGGCATTGACACAGGACTAGAAAGTTCGAAAGTTAAATTCTCAGGCTAGTTTAAACAAGAATAGAATTGTTTCCTCATACCTCAGTCTATTTGAGTTTAGTAATTAAACAGCTTGACTATAGTGACTCCATTTTATTTCTTCATTCTATTTCTCAATATTTTAGGGGTGAAGAGGTAACATATCTGCAATTTACTCTCAATTGGTTCAGGAAAATATATAGAGGGAAAGAGACTAAGAAAAGCAAATGTGATAAAATATTAACATTTTGGTGATCCGGGTGAAAAATATATGGAAATTCTTTGTACTATTTTTGTAACTTTTCTGTAAATGTACAATTATTTCAAAATAAAAAGTTAAAAAAAGACAAGTCGTTCCCAAACATAGGCACTTCTGCTAAAAAGCACATTCCTGCTATTTTCCCATTTTTTGGAGATGTGTATTTAGCATTTCTCCCTTTATTTTTCAGTTAAAAGAATTAAGTAGTCTTTAAGTTAAAAGTGTTCAAGCTTGTTGAAGGTATCACATGATTTCTATGATAGTTTTCAAAAAATAAGAGATTAGTGCAGTACTTTGTTTTGGCTAACGCTAACACTGTATACGTTAACAAGGTATAATAGTATTTGTTAACAATTTTTTTTGCATAACTTTTTCGTTTGTGTGTATTCTGCAGCCTAAATCTGTCATTGTTGGATTAATTAAAGAAATGATTGCCAAGTTTCAAGAGGAACTTCCCCTGTATTCTCAGTCATCATCTGATGAGGCACGGCAGGGGGACTTGCTTGCCTATATTGCAAAAATCACTGAAGGTTTGTATTTTTGTTAATCAGAGTTATGAGTTTATAATTTTTCACTAATAGCCTATACTCTCTGCTACTTGATTTTTATAAATAAAATATGCAGATATATATACACATATCTATGTTGAATCAAGAATTCCTGTACATCTATGGAATATTACGAATTCCAATGAATATGGTTTCTTAAAATGTAAAATATTACTCTTTTCTTTTTTTTCAGGGCAGTGTCACTGTCCCTCATATGTGGGACTCGAACCGGGGCCGCTGGCTTCCCAAGCCAGCGCTTAACCACCGTGCCACTCAGCTGGCCTGTAAAATATTACTCTTATATTGACAGATAAAATAATTCATGTTTTGTTTAAAACCACTCAATATATAATAATGGTCCCAAACCTTTTTCATTATATGATTATGTGACTTTGCCTCATTTCAATATATTGGACCAGAAAATCTTTGATTCTCAGTGTTTCTCATTGAGTATAAAGCAGAATACCCATGCTTGCAAAATTTAGTAAGGTGCCATATACCTTTTTACATTTGAGACCAGAGTAGTAAGAATCAGAATGTTTTTCAGAATTATGGAAAGCCTATTTTTTTAATCTTGTTACCAGAGAATGAGGGTTCTTGGTGATCATCCCAGGAAGGAATTTGAGGAAATACCGAATAAGCAACACAGACAAAGCCAAGCAATCAGAGGATTTATTAAAGTAAAGAAAAAGAATACACTCCCAAAATGATGGGCGTGGGCAGGCCAGGAGGAGGGCAACTGTGCTGAAAACAAAGAGGTTTAGGATTTTATTTGAATGAGGGCACAAAATATTCAAGTTCCCAGGGTGGGTCCCTGCTGTCCCTGCTGACCACTCCTTCCTCTGGGGAGGTGGGATTCCCTTGTTCTTGCTTGGCCCTTGGAACTCTCATGGTCACACAGAGTGGAGATTTTTTCCTGCCCGCAATCCTGGAAGTATTACAGTCTATTACAGTTAGCTGTAGCTGCATCTTTTCTTCAGAACGATCCCATCTTCTCTTTCCTTTGTCTCCCGCAACCTCCTCCCTTTCCCTTCCTACTCCTTTCCCCATGGCCCTGTTCTTTCTGCCTATGGTAAAAGTCTTATATAATATTTTTTAAATGTTTGAAAAGATATTTTATTTTGAAAACAGTAGCTGCTCTTTAGTAGAATATTTAATATGAGATTCCTGTCTTTCTTGCATTTCATTTGTTCACGTATTTTTGAGTGCCGATTATGAACTAGCACTGTGTTTTCTGTCCAAGTTGTTATTGAAGTTTGGTGTATTTTTTTTGAAAGATGATGAAAAGATTTTTGATGTTATTATTTCTTTTTTTTTTTTTTTTTTTTTTTTTGAGGGCAGTGTCACTGGCCCTCATATGTGGGACCGAACCAGGGCCACTGGCTTCCCAAGCCAGTGCTTAACCACTGCTCCACTCAGCCAGCCCTGATGTTATTTTTAAGTTCTCATGATCATTTACTTTTCTTTCTAGGTGTCTCAGACATAAATTCAAAGAACTGGGCAAACCATGAGAATAAAACATTTAATAAAATTACTGTGGTAGGAGGTGGAGAGCTGGGAGTTGCCTGCACATTAGCAATTTCAGCAAAGGTATGTAAGCTTAATGATTATAAGTACATCTGTTGTATTGCAACACTTTCAGGTAATTTATATTTAACATACAAGAAGTAATGGCTTAATTTCTTTTTGGGAAAACCTCATTTTGCTTATACTGTAGGTGACAAAAAAGGTAGTTGAAAGCTCTCCTCAGAGATACTGCCTCTTAATTAGTAGTTAGTCATGGAATAGACTTTGATAAAGAGGTTTGAACGATGAGGTCATCATCCCAATCCAAGGGAAACCTCAACTTGACATTCATCTGACTTAGTCACAAATTCTTTTGTTTCCTGTCCTGCTACTTTAATTAAACACTTATTTAAGAATTTTAGTTTTTTCTAAAATTAGTGTTTTTGTTAAGATTGACTTTTCTTGTGTGTACTTTCCTTTAGGACCGTAATTCCTGAGTTGATATTTTACTAGTTTGAGATTTGTTGGGCCGGCCAAGTGGCTCAGTTGGTTAAGAGCTTGCTCTGAGCAACAGCAGTTCGATGCCCAGCCCGAGCTGAGCAGCCGCTGAGCTGCCAACAGGTAGCAGGATGGCTCAGCTAAAAAAAAACAACAACAGAGATTTGTTTATTTTTCTTTTTTTTTTTTTAAGATTTTATTGGGGAATTGGGGGAGGGGAACATCATTGGGGAATTGGGGAAGGGAAACAGACAAGTTGCTGTCCTTTTGTTCTTTAGTCAGTTGTGGAGAACGTTGCTTCACTGGCCCATGTTGGTATGGTCATTGTGCTCTTCTCGGGTGAGGCAGATTGGTCACCAGCCTCTGGACAGCCACTCACAGCGTCTCTTGGCAGCTCACACCAGCTGCCAGCCGCTCATGCTGGATGCTGGCCACTCACTATAGCCTATGGCAGCCCACTGCAGCAAGAGCTGCAGCTATGCCGTCCCGTCCCGGGGACTCACAGCAACCCAGTTCCAGGTGGAGCTGTTGTTCACCATCTTACCTATAGAGGGCAGTGTCACTGGCCCTCATATGTGTGATCCAAACTGGGGCTACTGTCGTCCCAAGCCAACTCTTAACCAACGCGCCACTCGGCTGGCCCAAGATTTGTCTATTTTTCATCAGTCCTTTTTACTAGATTTTTTCTATATAAATTATTTTCAGAAAGGTATTTGGATCCCCTTCTAGAGCAGTTCAAAAGACCCTCCAAGGCCCAATATCCTGGTAACAGCATGTCTCTGTCATTTGAGGAATGTAGTCCAGAATAGAATAGCTGTCCTCTATTTGTTTATTTTGTAGCTGGCATTTGGTTTTCTGTTAAAATTTGATTGTTTGCCATCTAAGTTCTTCCCTTTCCTTCTCATCTAATTTCTTTAATTTAAGACTCACATACGTCTTGGAGGTAGACTGGACTTCAGCAAATAATTAAATTGTATCCAGAGAGCTAGAAAATTTTAAAAACTGGCTGCTCAGAACAATATACTAACTTTTGACATAGTTTCATTTACTCCACCCTCCATCTGAATATACTGTTCCCCTTAATTTGAATTGTGTTTAGTTCTTTCATTACTAAACAGAATACTTCTGTAAACATTGCTTAACAAGTTGCTTATTTTCTTGTCTGAATTTTCTTTTAGGTGAATGGTTTTTATGGCGCTTGTTACATCTTGCTAGATTGTTCTTCAGAAAGCAGTAATTTATGCTCTCAATAAAAAAGTGCACATCAACCTGATTTTTGATATCCTTAACAGAACTGAATTTTATCAATGTTCTTCATTTTTGTTAAGTGTAGGAAGGCCCTTTAAAGTCATGTTGCTTTAACTGTTCAAGAATCTCACTATCAGTATTTCTTTGTGAACTATCTAGATGGAAATTTTTTTTCCATTTTTCTTTTTTAAACATTAATATTTTCATACAAAGTACAGCATTCAAATAGTACAATAGTAGTCATACTAGTGCCAGTGGTATGAAGTAGTGGTGGTACCAGCCGGAACTAACTTTTACTGAATGCTTACTAGGTGCCAGGCAGTCACTTTTACAGCGACCCTGTGGCTTAGATACCATCATTACTGCCATTTTACAAATGCAGAAACCAAGGCATAGGGAGCTAACCAATTTGCCCAAAGCCACACTGCTGATAAATGTGGCCAGGATTTGAAGCTAGGCAATCTATTTATAGCATCTGCATTTTAACAAAATCCCTGATGATCTATGTGCTTCACTACTCTATTAAATGTGATCCCTGAAAGCTTGAGAAGCCCTGCTCAAACCACAGTGTTATGCTGCCTCATTATTATTGTTGTTATTGATGGACATTTAGGTTCTTTCTGCTCTTTTGAATATTGTGTACATATTGTTTCATTAAACACAAGTATTAATAAACTTGTAGGATAATTCTATAAATGAGATTGATGGGTTAAAGGAGTTACTGTATTTTAAAATTTTGATAGAAATTTTCAGATTGTCTCCCATGTCAATTATACCAGTTTATTCTTTTACCCACAATGTATGAAAATACCTGTTTTTTACTGTTGTTAAACTTTTGGATCTTTGCATATCTGAGATGAAAAATGATAACTCATAGTTTTCTTTGCATTTCTCTTACAAGTGTAGTTAACAATAAAATTAATAGGTACAATTTAGAGAGGACTGCTCTCTGCCAGCCCTGTGTCACATAATTCATCTTCACAACGTGTGAAGTAAGGCCAGGTTCAGTGACTTGCCCAGCATTACAGAGCTAGTAAGTAGTATAGCTGGGTTGTTTATTAACCTCTCTACTTTCTCCCTGGTAGCCTGGTAGATCCCTGGGTACTCTTGCCCCTGCACTCTAAGGTAGGAGATGTTCTCAGAACCCTCACTACTTTGGAAAAAGACTTTCCACAAAGGTAAACTGCCTTTTAGGAGTTCCATGCTGTCATTTACAGTCAGCCCACCTTGGCACCCAGAGAGCCACCTACAGGCACGTGCAGATATTTTCTGTGAAGCTATCGGGAGAGTACCGCATGTTAATAGGGTTTCATTTTAGATTTAAGGTTATTATCCTTTTTTTTTTTTTTAAAGAGAAACTTGGCATTAGTGTTGACTTTGCTAAAATAGACCCCAAAAACCACTCTAAATTGTTTCAGAATATAAATTATGACATCAAAATGAAAGCATAAGCTCAAGAACAATAGCAAACATGGAGTGCACGAAATCATTTTTTTTTTTAATTTTTTTTATTTTTTAGCCGAGCCCTCCTGCCACCTGTTGTTGGTAGCTTAGCAGTAGCTCAGCTAAGGTTGGACATTGAACTGCTGTTGCTCAGAGCTCAGCTTGCACTCTTGAGCGAGCTCTTAACCAACTGAGCCACTCGGCTGGCCCTCGTAAATCATCTTTATTATTCATTCTATCAAAGGAAACCTGCAGTCTGTGACTTCTGATTTAGCCCTGTTAGATCCCAGTTTTCAGTCAAGCCTGAAGGATCACATTATTCAAGGTCATAATAATTCCTTGCTTGCATGTCCCTTTTATTGCTATTGTGTTACTTTTGCTTCATATGATAGCACATAAGGCCTGTATATTCTCCCTTAGCCCTCACTTCTGAATGAATTAAAATTGAGTAACCAGCCATGTCCAGTGTAATGTTCTTTTTCTTATTGTGCTATACAGGGCATTGCAGACAGACTGGTCCTCTTAGACCTCTCAGAAGACACTAAAGGAGGGATGATGGACCTTGATATCTTCAACCTTCCTAATGTGGAGATCAGCAAAGGTCTGGTTATTCTGCTTAAAAGATGGATGCTTTGTTCGCGCTTGTATTTAAGTCCTCGAATTTTTTAAATAGACTTTATTTTTTAAAGCAGTTATAGGTTCAGAGCAATAATGAGCAGAATGTACAGAGATTTCCCACATGCATAACCTCCCCCATTGTCAACATCCCCTACCTGAGTGATGCAATTGATGAACATACCTGGACACATCATTATCATGCAAAGTTCATAGTTTTCATTAGAATTTACTCCTGGCCTTGTATTGGGTTGTCAGGAAAGTCATGATGTATTTTTCCTATGTTTTTCATTGCAAAAATGCATCATGACTTTTCCGACAACCCAATACATTCTATGGGTGTGGACAAATCTATAATGACATGTATCCACCATTATCGGATAATGGAGTTCTTTCACTGCCCTAAAACTCCTCTGTGCTCTAGAGTCCTAGGTTGTAATGCTAAAGCACCTAGTCCAAGTCCCCTAACATTCAGATAAGTTAAGTGCTTACCCGGAGTCATACAGAAACTGCAGTTGATTATCAGATTGATGAGAAGGATTTGTTCTCTGTCTCTTGCATACACTTTAGTATAAATTTCTTTTCTCTGATTGCTTGCTTCTTCATAATGGTTAAGAACACTGGATTTAGAGTTAGACAGATGGGGGTGTGCATCCTAGCTTTGCCACATTATCACTCTGACATATGTTAGTTTATATAATCTCTCAAAGTTCAGTTTTATCATCTGTAAAGTGGGAATGTCGACAAAAAAAATCCAGCCTAAGAGAAATCTATAAGAGTTTATTTGATCCAAACTGACTCCAGTTGCCAGGAAGCAAAATCTCAAAGGATTGAGAAAATGCTCCGCAAAATGGGGGTTTGCAGCTTATTTTATATGTAGAATGAAAAGAAGGAGGATTACATGAAATCCAATGGTGGTAGAGTAAGGGAGTGGGAGAAAGCAAAGCAGGGAGAGAATCTCTGGGATTGGATAAAAGTAAATTGGAGAGACAGGTACTTTCTTCACATAGGTGGGTACAGGGATAGTAACAGTTCACTTTTTACAGCACATAGAGATGGTAATCGGGACAAGAATAATAACGAGGGGTTCTGTAATTTCTTGCCCTGGTCTGGAAAAAGGGATTACTGACATTCCAGGGGCATATTATATTATATGCAAAACCACTACAGTATAGACAGGCTCACTTATTGACCTTTGTCAAGGTAGCCACAGGGTAGATATGACTTCCCACCAGGTCCACCTTATTTAGGAATTTTTGTGTTCACACCATCCTATGTGGTTATTTTCAGGCTCCTGACCTTGTCAGGTTTAACCTGTGGCCCCTTTTCTGTCCACAATATTTTTGATCATTTTTTTCTCCTTAAAGAAGTCCCTTTAACATTTCTTGTAATACTGATTTGGTGGTACTGAACTCCTTTAGTTTTTTCTTGTCTGGGAAAAAAATATATTGTTAAAATAAATTTTAATAAAAACAAATAGCGTTTTTGTATCATTAATAAATAAAATTTTAAATGTTAAAAAAGTTATTTTAATTTAAAAAATTTACATATATTTTATAATGTATGTAATAAATTAGTACAGACATATTACCTACATGTAGGTAAATAGTATATTTGGGGATGTGGACTTAAAAATATTTTATGACCAGGGATGCATGATCAAAAAAATTAGAAGACCATTGAATTAGAAAGTGTTTAACCTTCCCAAACCAGGTGATGGCAAAAGTCAGTTTGTAATATGTTGTAGTTGGCTTTTCCTTGCCTTTTCTTACTTCAGTATTCCTTGACCATATTTCCAAGTAAAATGTTGAGACATAATGGTTTCACAAGCCTAAATGTACTAAGAACAACAGTGGGTCAGAAAAGTTGAAGTTACACCTCTGTGTTGTAAAAGTTGGGTGTAATAGTTATAGCAAGCCTCTGGATCCCTGTAGGATACAATGAATTCATGTTCTGTCTCTAGAAAGTGCAATAGATGCTTTAATGATCCTTTCATAGGCTTTGAATAGAGGATCCCCAGGGAGCTGGTGATTCCCTTGTGCGTGTCATTTCCAGGTACTGAAGTTATTAAGGTACCTCTTAACTCTTCCAAATGACATTAGGGGACTGTTTAGTACATGGACCTTGGAGATTGTGAGGCCATTTAGGACCTGAGGAAATTGTTTCTTCCTCTGTGTCTCATTAACCATCAGTAGCAATTGTTTCAGATAATTAAAAGAATAGATTCCGTGGAGTAGATATATGGGGACTGGTGCTTGTTGCCTAGAAGGGAATGTTGACTGAGTGCCCATTATCGTGGGGCACGTTTCAGGGCTCCCCTTGTTAATTTTGGCAGTGCCTTCCTGATAACACTTAAATTACTATTACATGAAGTAATTTTAAATACAATGTTAACTAACACCTTATAAATGTATTCTAGGATATGGTGAAGTGCATTAATAATTTGGGGAAATTAAGCTCACTTGGAAATTTTAGTAATGCTCCATCATGACAGGTGTTGATGATTGCAATTGAATGATCATCCGAGAGTTGTGCTTTGCTCCATTTGGATGTTTTTTAAGTAGCTACTGAAACATTTCGGGGAGGAACATACATATGTACATATGAGCATGCAAATGTCCTATATATGTGTTCATAAACAGTTATGCTTGTATATGCATAGACTAAATCTGGAGGAATTATTAAGAGTAGTTGTTTTAGTGGGGCCAGCCAAGTGGCGCGGTGGTTAAGAACTGGCTTGGGATGCCAGCGGCCCCGGTACGGATCCCACATATGAGGGCCAGTGACACTGCCCTCTTAAAAAGAAAAAAAAAGAGTAGTTGTTTCAGGAGTCAGACTAGGGAAACCAGTTCTCTACTTGTTTTATGCACTTAATATTTGTATCCTTCCTTTTAAAAAAATCGTGCTAAAATATGTATAACATAAAACTTACCATTGTTTTTGGTGACTTTCTTTTTGCTCCGAAATACATTTTATAAAAAAGATACACACTGAAGATCCTTAAAAGTAGTCCAATTGGATAAATAAGTGATTTCAGTAGCTTCGCAGCTCCATAATAAATTTAATAACAACAAAACTTGCTTGTGAACTCCCAAGAGAACAGATGCCACGGTCTTTGAAGCACTCCATCTTCAGAAATCTTTCATATGGTCTTGATTTGTTAAAAGCACTGAATTGGGCAGGATTGATCATTCCAGTGACTATGAGTAACTGAAACAGCAGGAAAAGTCACATAGACATGGAACCATCCCCCCGAGTCCTTTATGTTGCACATCTCTACAGCCCTGTGCCTTCTCCTCCTGTTACCCAGAAGGTTTCAGGAGGGAGGCAGTCACTTTGGATGATCGTGGCGACTCCAACCAGAGACTCTGCTACAGTGGTCTTTGTAGCTAAATGGCACCAAGGCAAAATTCGGTTTATATTTCTTATTCCTATGACATTTGAAATTTGTGTGTTTCCATAATAGTCTATGCCAAGAGATGTGGCTTTTTTTTTCTTTTCCTTTTTTTGTCTTTTCATTCTGGAAAAGTAGAAACCATGCAGGCCACCCTAGAAATCATTGAGTCTGATGGCTGCCTAGGAGGGTCCCCCATTTGAGGCTCAGGGTGAATGAAGACACTGAGGGCAGATATTTCTGAAGAGCAGAGAACGAGAGAGAGTGCTGTGAATTGTGAATTACGTAAAAACGTTAATTCCTTGTCTGTGGGTTCTGGATTCTGTAATTTATTTGGCTTATCTTTATTGCTTTCTTTGCCCACCTTGGGATACACTTGTGCTCTTACTCCTCTTTTTGGTGGCAAACTTCAGCACTTTGTGTACTTCTTATGGAGATAGGATTCATGAGGGCAAGTGCGCCTAAAAGCTCTCCACTTGTAGAAAAGAAAACCTCATTGTCATGAACACAAACTTGATTAAAACCTGTATCTGGAGCTCAGACTGTTTCTTTTTATTCATTAGATTTGTCTGCCTCTGCTCATTCCAAGGTGGTCATCTTCACAGTTAACTCTCTGGGTAGTTCCCAGTCCTACCTTGATGTGGTGCAGAGAAACGTGGATCTGTTCAGAGCCCTTGTCCCAGCGCTGGGACATTATAGTCCACACAGTGTCCTGCTCGTTGCATCTCAGCCAGGTAAAAGGTTTTATTTTAAATGAATTTGACGGTCCAGTGCATCAGTAGAATTGCCATTACTGATAAAAGTCATAAAATTAGATTATAAAGGGACAGCTAGAGTATTCAGTTAAATTGCTCTTATAATGAACAACACAGTATTTCCATTTTCTTTCAATCAGTTCTTTCTTACGAACTGGCATTAACTAGAAGGTTACAAATTATGGTTTTTTAATGTAATACTATCATGTTCCAGGTTGTTAGCCATGCTTTCCTCAGTGAGAAAATCATTCAATACCCAAGAGAAAAATGCAGTTGCTTATGTGAAAGATCTTTTGTTAATTCTGAAGTGTCGTAAAATAGTAGTGAATATGCCAGAGTGCAGTTTTAACATTTTGTATTTGAAATTGTTTTATTAAAAAAGAAATATTTTCAAAGAGTTGGACGTGGTGCTGGACTCAAATTAGTGAACAGATTTTTAAACAATGTTCCCAATATAGAAGTATAGTATGCATTTCACTGTTTTCCTGTAGTAATTGATTGAGAGATACTGGTCTCTTTAATTCCTGATATCCTTTCGGCATGTAAGAAAAAGTAGTTGTGTTTTTGTTCACAATGCTAATACTTGCATAGTGGTGGTATATGAGTTTAAAGATAGAAATTCAGCTTAAGATGGACATAAAAGAGAACTTGATCAATGAAAAAAAATCATCTTCCAGTTTTCTGTGCCCAGTTTTCCTCCTCCTTTCTTAACTATTCTAGGAAATTATCTGTTTTCCACTCTTAGCAATTTATAGTTAACAACAAAGTTATGTTAAATCATGCTGAAATCTGGTTTGTGTTATTAATATGCATTAAAAATATATGATGCCTTATAGTGCTTTTAGGACCTAAGAACAGTATGTACAAGTTCTCATATACTTATAAAAATAATAAATATTTGTTTATGAAGGCTAGGAGTATATTTTTTTAAAGATACATTTTCACCTTTTGTGCAATATTTAGTGGAAATCATGACCTACGTGACATGGAAACTGAGTACATTTCCTGCAAATCGAGTGATTGGAATTGGATGCAATCTGGATTCACAGAGATTACAATATATTATTACAAATGTTTTGAAGGCACAGACTTTAGGAAAAGAAGTATGGGTTATTGGTGAGCAGGGAGAAGACAAAGGTAAGAAACACATTTTTATGAGTTCTACCAATAACCCAAATCACCAGTGGCCATGATATTCAGATATATCTGGGGACTCAAGAATTGTGGTGCTTAGTTGGTTTTTGTTCCACATTTGAGTGCCTTCTATGTAACATGCCCTACTTATATTGTGAATAGACTTCTCAAAACATGTTATTCTAATTATATTTACTTTTCTGTAAGTTTAAGATTAGGCAAAACCCCTTAGTCAGGTTTTATATGTTTTCAAAACTATTTTCTTAGAATTTAAAACTTCCTATATGCTTTGATGCCAAATATTAACAGTTGTTATGTCTGATAACTTTTAAAAATTTGTGTTTTTCTGTGTTTTCTAACTTTGTCACGTGGTATTTTTAAGAAAATTATTTTAATAAAATGCAGTATTTAAAATCCATATAAATCTGCACTGGCTACCTAGAAAATTCAATGCTAGAAAGGCTATAGAATAAACTTTTTACAAAACCTGGCATTGTGATCCAAGCAGAAATACTTTTCAGGCTCATAGTGCTTCCTGACATTAAACATTAATCATTAGGACCCTAGAAACTAGTAGCAAACAAGAACTTGCCGCAGATGTATTAAAGTAACGGATATCTAGGGTTTCAAACAAACCCAAGACCCTGAATTTTACTTACTACTCCATTTGAGTTCTGCTCTATGTTGATCTTTTGTTTATCTGATTATTGCAAATCTCCCAGTTAGTATGCTCTTTCCCCTCTAGTCCCTGTAAATGATGCCAGATTAATAATATTAGCCAAAACTTACATAGTCTTTACTGTTTCCTTTCATATATTATTAATTCACTACTCCTAAATCATATTCCTCTTTTCAAAAACTTTCACTGGTTTCTTCTGACCAAAAACTTTCACTGGCTTCCTCTGATCAAACCATTAAATTCCTTTGTGTGTAGGGCCGACTGAATGGTGCGGTGGTTAAGCGCTGGCATGAGAGGCCAGCGGCCCCGGGTCCCACATATGAGGGCCAGTGACTCTGCCCTCAAAAAAAAAAAATTCCTTTGTGTGGCATTTAAGAAGTCCCCACACCTAGCCCTATTCTTCCTTCCCAGTTACAGTTATGGAGGTCATCATGTTATTAGAAAGCTGGGAGGGACCCAAAGCACCATCAATTATATTTTGTTTTGGGGAGTCAGAAATGGATGCAGGGATGGTAAGGGACCTCCCCAAGAGCCTACAACTTTCCAGGTCAAAGAAGTACCAAAGCCCAGGTCTTGTGCCTTCCAGCCCCACCCCACAGCTTTGCTTCAGCCACAGGGACCTTTGCCCACTGCATTTACCTCCCCCATAATCCCTTCTCCCTCTCTTTCTGCATATTCAAATCTCATCCTTCAAAGTTTTGGTCAAGGCCCCTTTACTTACATTATGAAGCTTTTCCTGATCACCTCACTCCACAATGATTTCTTCATTTGTTTAAGCTAAAAGCTATTGCTAGCTTATGGTGATTAACCACATATTGTCTCCTGACATTTATTCTTTTGTTAAACTGCCATTTATTATGATCCAACTTCAACATTGTTTGTGCACCTTCTCCTTATTTAAAGTGTAAATTATTAAGCTATTCTTTCAGTTGAAAGTCATTCACATTGCAAAAAAATTAAATAGTACACAAAAATATGCAGTGAAAAATAAGTCACCCTTCTATGCCAGATACCCAGCCCTTCTCTAGAAGCAATCAGTTACCATTTTCTTGTGTTGTGTAACCTTCCAGAAATGTCCTGTGCATAGACAAGTACGTGTATGAAATCATCCATCATGCTCCACCTTGTCCTTTTACTTATTGATATGACTTGGAAATGATTGCATAATAACATATATATATACATAATAAAATAATATAGCTCTCATTCATTCTTTTTTTAACTACCAGATATACCAAAATTTATTTAACCAGTCCCCCTAGTAAATTATAATTTTTGAATAAGAACATTTCACAAGTTGGTTGCATTAATATCACAAATTATAAAGAGAAAATAAAGGATGATGTGACAATAAAATAAACCTAAGTAACTGTGCTGACTACTGTTAGAGCTATAGAAAAGTACAAAAACCTGACCCTGTCTTTAGAAAGTTTAGAGTCTAATACAGGAAATGACTATAATAATAGGCAGTATTGACTTGCTATGAGAGAGGTCCAAGGGAAATAGGATAAAAGCACAAGGAAGGGATATGGTAGTTCTGTCCTGAGCTGTCAACTAGGAACTAGAAATAAAGAGATGTATGTGCATGTTAGTTGAGATCTCTTTAAGTATAATATTATGTAATATTGACACATATAAAATACATATAATGTATATGTATGTTTGAAAGCATAATACTAGTATAAACATTCATTAATCCACACTCAATTAAGAAAATTACCGATACCACTGAAGCTACCTATGTACTTCCCAACTCATCTCCCTGTCTCCCATCTAGATGCCACTATCAGATCACTTTTTATCCTGTCTTCTACTTCCTTGCAGAGATAATTATATCCATGGATGGGTATACTTACCTTGTCCAGAAGCCCAAAACGGATAGAAGGCTCCCTCTGTTGGTTTCATGTGTAGACACCAACTGGTTATATTTTTTTGCATCAGTGACACCACCATAGTAATAGCAATTGTAGTTGTTTTATATTGAGTGGTTACTATATGTATTAAATGCTTTGCATATCTCATTTAAAATTTAAAAACACCCTGAGAAGGAGGTGGTGGTTTTCCAAATGAATAGATGAGGAGTCTTAAGACTCAGTGACTTTAACTGATTTGTCTGAGGTTAAGACATCTAGTAAGAGCAAAACTGCAATTTGAACCCTGATTAGCTCCAAACTGTGCTTTTTCTTGCCGTGACTTAATTAGATAATTTAGTGTCTGGCACAGAGTAAACACGCAGTAAGTGGTTGTTGTTGTTATTATAGTAATAACAAGATGGTGAGGAATAGAAAACTGGCAAAAGGACATGTAAAACTATGCTTTGAAGTACAGCAACATTAGGATTTGGAAACAGTTATAAGAATAGCAGGTGTGTACATAAAATTATTCTCAAAGATTTCAGAGACAAATGACAGCTACAACCTGGGGAAGGAATCATCTGCCATACAAGACCCTTTAGGATCTGTTTCCTGCTTCCCTCCCCAGCTTCATCTGCTATTCGACCAGGCATTCTATGCTAGTCAGATGGCCAGCTTGCAGTTTCCTGAATGGTTCATGCATTCTCATGTCTCCTTGCCTTTGCACCTGATGTTTCCTTTCTCTGAACATTCATTCACTTGGCTAACTCCTGCTTACAGCTTGAGTGCCACCTCTCCCAGGAAGCCTTCCCTAATTCTCCAGGTTAAGTAAGTTAATGCCTTTATTATAAACATTATCACACTGTGTTATAATGGCTTATTTACCTGCTTGTTCACCCCACCAGTCTGCAAGCTCCTTGAGCTTGGAATGTGTTTTGAAATGAATGATCCTGACACCATCTTGTGACCAAAGGTCGTTCATATTATGCCCCACCAAATTAAGGAGTCAGCAGAACATGTGCTTTGGAGCTGCTGTTTTTAGCTGTGATATTGAAATCATATGTAAATTGTAGGTAAAGCCTCTAAACGGTGTTTTAGAAATCCAAGGACTGGACCTCAGAACAGAGGGTCAGCTCATGTGCTTTGGGCATCAGGCTTACCAAAGGGATGGGTGTTTTATGTAGTGGAAAGCAGCTATCCCATGGTCATTTTTCATTAAAATTTTGGGGGCCAGAAGATTACTATTCTTGAAGAGTGGAACCGGAAAGATTAGGATCAATATGAAATACAATATTTGAAAGGGCTCCATATACTAGAATGGATACACATTGAGGAAGTGTGAAGGGCTAGGTAGTAAATGAACAAAAAGTGAAATAAGTCTATCTACTTAATTGAAAATTCTAAATACTGTGTCACAAGCAAATTTGAACATAGAGAAGCTTTCTCCCTCTCTCCAAACATTCTTTCCTCGTGGCTTTTATAAGTCCAGTTTCAGAGAGGAAAGATAAAGAATGTGACCATGTGTATAATATATAATAGCAGTCATACTCATAATTAATTTCCAGATTATTTTTTGGTGTCCTTTGTCTTTTTTTATACCTACTTTGCCCCTTTGATTCATCTTTCCAAGATCTGTAAATGCTATATTTCATTTAGGAAACATTTCCTTGCAATTTTCTGTTTATTGTGACTACACTAATAAAGTACTAAAATTGTGTGAGAAAATAATTCATGTATAATTCTTCTATCCAAGTAAACATTTTTTAGAAATCCCTTAATCTGTCCACATGGATTTAAGTTTTTCATATAATAGTTCTTTGTTTTGCTGTTATTTTACTTAACATAAAAACTTTTCTGTGTTTCTCAACTTAATTGTTACGTTTTCCTCTGTTATGAAATATAATTATGGATTGTGTGTGAGGTCAGTTCTGTATTATCTCCTGTGCATTTTTTGCCATGGTAAAGTATGTGTGAGAGGACGCAAAGCAAGATCACGTGGTCCTTGCCCTGCTGGAAGTTTATAATCCGCTTGAGGAGGAGAGATACATATGTTGTCCTTAGATGACACATCACTAAATTGCGGCCTAATTTTGAATGCATTTGAGAAGACTTGTATTAAACATAAGATAGTCTTGTATACCCAAATGTATTTTTGTTTTGCTTACCCAAGTAAAGGTTTGTATTAAAGAAGGTCTTCACATGGATGAGAAACAGATGTGTATTTTAGAGAGGTTTCAAAATGTTACTTTCAATTCAGTATTAAGGCATGGGATACATATCCAGCTCACATGCACAGCTTTGAATTTTGAATTGTTTTTATCAATGGCGTAGTGAGAGGAAATGGGCCATGCTCAACATGCTTTTAGAAAACCAGACCTGGCCTCTCTAACACCTGTGGAAATCTAGCCAAGAATTGGTGACCAGGTTATTCCTCACCTGGTGAAAGAAATTCATCTGTGTGTTCGCAACAGAACAGATGCCAAGTGTTCACAGCACTTGAGAACTTGTGATTCACAGCCTGCTAAGGAAAGAAAGCATTCTACTTGGGCAGTAACATGTCCCTGGCAGAGCTGTTGTTGATGAGAGCGAACAGGTGGGGAGGCTGCAAGCGGACTGTGGGGGTTGCAGCTCGAGGTCTCATACCCCAGGCAATTGGTACAGCATAGTTAGTGTCATCAGTGTAAAAATGTAATTATTGTTAGAAGGAGGGGAATGAATATTTAATGTTTCATATAGGTACCCTTGACTGCAGATGATCATTGATCACATCTTAATCCTAAGAGAGTGATTGATAAAATATAATTAATTTTTCATTTATCTTTCAGTGACCAAATGGGGTGGCCTGGAAGAAGTAATGAGTCATAACTCTCAGGAGCAGCTGTCCAGCAGGTAACACTGAGTGTAGATTTGCATTTATCCAACTAACAATCATGTCCTTCCTAGCTAATGTAACAGCTATTGACACAGCATCTACTTACCAAGCTTCTGCAGACAAAACTAGCTAGTGTGGACAGTTCCAGAAGTACAAGGGAGCAGTGTTTTCTGTTCTTTGATTTCTCATCTGAAAGTAGATCTAAGAGTGCTTCGCAAACTTTATTTCAGATACATAGTTGACACTTAAAGGGTAGACCATGTCCCTGATTTGTAGACAGTGATTTATGGCTCCTACATCTACACATCTTGAGGATATTGAGAATTTTCTTAACTGTAGAAGAGAATTTGTCCATACCACATAAAAATTAATATGTATTTATAAATGACACATAAATATGTTTAGAAATTAGTCTAATATGAATGGATAAGCCATGTTATAATTTCAGGCAAAAACGAAGTATAATTCACAAATCCATGTATATTTTGTGTTTATTCAGAGGCTTTCCAGGGTCTGGATCCTATAGGTTGGCCTCTACATATATTTTCATGCCATTTGTTATTTCACCAGCACATAATAAAATACTTACCTGCAGTCTGAGTGGCGGTGATTTTCTCTTTTCAAACTTTTAGCTTATAAGTTTAGAATATAACAACTGGAAATAGTATTCTATTATTGAGAAGAGTAGTATATTATACAAGCTATTCTAACCTAAGTCTCTATATAATCCTGTATTTATTGCTTTTAAAAGAAATTCAAACATGGTTGTTTAATTTATATCATTTTTTATTAGTTACAAAAAGAGTGTATGCTATTATAAAGCTTTAAATACTACAGGTATCTATAGAATAGAGGGTTAAAAGCTGGGATAATTCCATTTTCCAGAAACAACCACTCATTGTTAACTGTTTAGTGTCCATACGTCCAAACATTTTTTTCAGTGCTTCTGCAAACATTATCATTATTATTTTTAAATAATTTTTATAATAGATTTATGCCATTCACATTTTGCAGCTTGCTTTGTTTCCTTAATAATAAGCCTTGGACGTTTTTCCATATTGTACATATAAGTCTGCTTTATTCTTCTCAAGAACTACTCGGCATTACGTTTGGCAGTGATCTATTTAACCAGTCCTCTTTTGCTTAATTGTTTCCAAACTTCTTTCTGTCTCAAGCGAGGCAAACGTACTTATATGTGTATCTTTGTATACGTGAGCATGTTGCTGTAGGACTAATGCCTAGAAGAGGAATTTCTAGATCAGATGTTGCCAAATCTTTCTACTAAAAGACTGCATCTCAGTAACGGTTATGGGAATCCCTGTTTCTCTGCAGCTTCTCCAAAAGTAATCAGTCTTTTGAATATTTGCCAATTTTGATCAGCCAAACTGGTGTATTTATTGTTTTAACTCATATTTAGTTAAATACTAGTGGTGGTGAGCATCTTATGTTATTAGGCCATTTGTATTATCTCTCTGTGAACTGCCTGTCTGACATTTTAAGAAAATCTTAATCATTAGGTTATCTATAGGCTTTTTTTTTTTTTTTTTTTAGAGGGCAGTGTCACTGGCCCTCATATGTGGGATCCGAACCGGGGCCGCTGGCTTCCCAAGCCAGCTCTTAACCACCGCGCCACTCGGCCGGCCCCTGTAGGCTTTTCTAACAATTGCTGTATAACTTTTATTTGTGTCATAAAAATATGTAATTCATACCTTAAACAGAAAGTAAACTAAATGCTTATGTTGTGCATTTTCTAAGGGTTTTTTTTGTTTGTTTTTGGTAACCCAGAGCCGTGGAAATATTAAAAGTAAAAGGTCAAAGATCCTGGTCTGTTGGACTATCAGTAGCTGACCTGGTTGACAGCCTTGTAAATGACAAAAAGAAAGTGCATTCTGTATCAATTTTAGCAAAGGTAATTGCTATTCTCATTCTCTCATCATATTCTTAAACTTTTATATTATGAATATAAAGCCAGAAAAAGTGCTGTTCACACTGTAACCCAGGTTATAGGTCCTCAATATCACGAGCGTTTCTAAAAGTAACACATGGAAGGAGACAGTTTGGTCTTAAGTCCTCTCCTGCTGCATTATGGGAAGTCTGGGCTTCTACCAGGTTGCCCCTGACCCCCTTGTAATTTGGGGGAATTCCCAGGAAGCACTTATATATCCCATAAACTATTTCTGGTTGTCATTTCTCCCCTCAGCCAGCCAGGTCACCCCAGAGACCTGGCCAGCTGGCCTTAGCTGGTCATCAGCCTGCTTCTCTAGTTCAGTTCGTCTTTTTCCACTTTATACCGAGCATAAAGTCCCTGAAGCACAGCTAAGACAAGGTACCAATGCTTAACCAAATTTCCATGAAAACTTAGGAATACCAGGAGAAATAAAACATGGAAAGGAAAACTTCAAACAGGTTCCTGTATTTGACTGAACCCGGAGCCCATTATGTGTGCCTCCTCTACTCTGACAGTCTTTTTTCTTAGCCCCCAACCTGTTACCCATATTGCAGGGGGCTAGCTTGTCTTCCCATAGAGGGGATGTCTTTGACCTAGTTCCTCCCATTCCACAAAAATTTTCTGAAGCAATATCTTGAGTTTAGAAAATAAACAAAAAAATTTTTTAAAGTTCAACTTGCATCACTTTGTACTAGGGCAAGAAAAGCAAGAAAGCATTCATATTTATGATATTAACTTCTTTGCATTGATTCAACTCTATTATAATTCCAGTTTTATTCATTTCAGGGATATTATGATATAAATAATGAAGTGTTTTTAAGTTTGCCTTGCATCCTTGGAACCGGTGGGATATCTGAAGTCATCAAAAGCACAATGAACGACCATAGAGTGACTGAGAAACTCCAAAGCAGTGCATCATCGATCCATGGTCTCCAACAACAGTTAAAACTTTGATTCTAAAGTTCAGAGTTACCTGACAGGAAAGGTCACTTAATTTTGCCAACATATATAGGGTTAAGAACTTCTGTATCTTACTACTTATCCTTATAAATTGCTTGGTTAAGGTAGGTGGTCCCTTGGTTAGTTTTGTAATTTGAATTCTTAGGGAATTAGATAAGGAGGAAGAAAATCTAATTTTCTTTGTTTTATATATATATTTCTTTAAACCTACAGCAGAGGGAAACAATATCTGCAATATGCATCATGTAAAATTATGTCTCCTCACAGCACATTCAGCACTTTGGTAATATTTTGAAAGTAATATAGTTTTAAAAGAAAATTACTCTTTGACTGTTATAGTAAACATGATAAACTGAAGGCCCAGTATTAATTTATGAAATCTGTGCAAGGTATACATTCAAAGGATCCTCTTTAAAATACAGTTGGGAAAAAATAGAGTTGGTAGTAATGGCAATAAAGCATTTTGTTTTCTTTCTTCAATTAATTAGCTACCAAAAGTGAAAAAGAATTTTACATGTACTTTAAAATAGTAAAAGGGAAAGTGAAATTTTTTATAAATGAAGAAAAAGTGTAGTTTAACTTCTAGTGGGACTGTCCATTTTGAAATTTTCTGTAACCTTTTCCTGAGTTATATCAGATCTCTGACCATCTCAAAAACTCACTATAATATTAGTAGAGCCGTAGAAAAATGTGTATTTTCAGTGAAAATTGATTATGAATGAAAGCCAAACAGTTTACTTTAAAGTTAATATATGAAGCTTCCATAAAAACCATTGGTTTTAAGGGGGGAGAAATTGGATGGACTGATTGTTCAGAGCAAATCCTTTACTCCTGAAGAAGTAACAGTGTACATATGCTTGGTGCTTGGTCAATCACAATTATCTTCATATGTGAAAGATAGCATATTACTACTAAGGTGGCATGCAACTAATAGTGGTAAATAACATCAACACTTCTTACATTTCAGGCAGTGTGATCAGCACTTGATTCTTTTATTGAATCCTCACAATAACCTATTGAGGTAGGAACTATTATCATCATTTTATAGAAGAGGAAATTGACTTTAGGGACCAAAGTCTCATGGCTGAGGGACACTTAACCATACAATCTCTACTTTTCTAAGCACTAGAAGCGGGGAAAGACCTAATAGCCAAAATAGTGATCACAAGACCCTAAAGCTGGGGTTCTGTGCTCTTCCATTCTCATATAGGAACTGACTTTTTTTTCCAACATAGTTTTTAGAAAGATTGATTCCCTGACTTCCCAGACTTACCCTCAGCAAAAAGCAGAGAGGGGTATGCACTGAGATAGGTGTTCATTTATTTAGTCATTCAGGTAATATTGACTGGAAGCCTACTATACACCCAGCACTGCATATATTGGGCAGTGCAGATACAGTAGTGAGTAAATCTGGACTAGGTACAAGGCCTTGTGGTCCTTATAATCTAGTATGGGAGACAGTAATTAAATGTCACAAGTAAATGTACAATTGCAAATGGAATAAGTCCTGTGAAGAAGTCCCAGGTACTTTGAAAGCATATCATAGGTGAATCCAAATCTGGTCAGATAGGAGCCTGATAGTTTATAAAAGCAGACACATCCTAGGGAGAGAGGAAACAGTCAAACTAATACTGATTTAGTATAATAATGGGTACTTATCATGATGGGTTGAAATCATTAAGAAAAGGTGAAATTATATTCAGTGTCCCATGTTTAAGAAAGTGGACTGCCAACAGGTGGCAGAATGGCTCAGCTAAAAAAAAAAAAAAGAGAAGTAGAAAAGTATTTAATATGCTAGGAAAGATTCCCTTGGATGTTTGAAGAGATAAGCATTAGTTCTGTGTAATTTCATTAGACAGGTAGATTATTTTGGTGCTACTCTTAACACTGTCTCCTTATTGTACTTTTTTATGAGATAGGAAAGTAAAACTGAAAAAACCTTATGTCTTTTAAACTAGCCTTTTCTAATATTATATATCTACTGTCTAATTTCTCATATGCAATTAAACAATAACCTAACTAAAATACTGTATAGTAGATTAATTGCCAAGAATTCACTACATTAATTATAAAAGAAACATGTCAATACAACACTTATTGATCATCTACAGTTATTCTAAGTACTGTGTTAGAATCTGAGTATTTAAAGATGAGTAATAGCCCTTGCCCTACAGAAGCCCACAATATAGAAGTAATTCTATCAGATAGTTCTTGAGTGTCGACTAGTATCAATCATGTTGTAAGTTCCATATACAAGTCAAGAAGCAGTACCAACACCACCTCACTATGATTTGGTGACAATCTGACATCCATGATGCTGCTGTTAACTTGCACTTTTTCATTTTTCCAAAATCATGCCGTGTCTCTTGTTATGACTTGTAGCGGGGTGTGGATTAAAATGTTTCTTTGATATTGTAGCAAAGATCAATATTTTATTTTCCAACGTACATTGTAGTTTTCCTTAAATATTAAGAATAATGAATAAAATAATCTTTGACTTTAAAATCACCAGGAGGTGCCTAATTTATTGAGTGAAAAGAACTTTATTCAGATTGAGAAGATTCTTTCATATAATTCATATGGTCCCTAGGATATTTAGTTATTTTGTTTTAAGTGGCTTAAGTGCAGAATGAAGAGACCAGATTTTGTTAGTTGTTTTCAAACTTAAAAAAATTATTTTTAGTGAGAAAGCTTTTTAAACATTATGTTATCTGCACCCTCCCAAGTGGTAAAAGCAGAGTTGCTCTTCCTGAAGTGAGCTGTGGCTTGAAGAACAGCTTGAAAAACAGGGCTTTTAAGTGACATAAAAGAGGTGCAGTGGAAGAATAGACTGCCTTACAGCTTCTTTTGACTGGAGCTATATGAGTATGCTTTACTAACATACATATGGTGTCCATATCCAAAAAAAAAAAAAAAGATACCTATTGGAATAGCCTTTATTGTGTGCATGCAACAATTTATAATGATGCTTCCACATGGTTTCAATTAGGCCCTTTTTGTGTATGTGACCTTTACTTAGATGCCAATTTAGAAGGAATACCACAACCTGTTCGTCACTAGCACTAGGCTAAAATCATCCAAATTACCGTAATTCACATACTGAAAACCAAGTTTTACAATACCTTGAATGACACTGTACTTATAAACCTGGTGGTGATGTGCAATAATGCCTAATATAAGTGGCCATGAAGAACTTCTATAGGTAGTAGACAGTTCAGATCGAGTGCTCTTGCGCGGTCCAAGGCAGTGAGGATCTAAGGATGAGCCTGCCCTCAAAGGCTTGGACTTGGACGCTGGGCAGGCTAGTGCCAGGCAGAATGCCGCCTGTGCTACTGTTTATGGCTGGGTGGGGGATGATTTCCTGCAGAAGAAAGTACTGCCAGGCTTTCTGTGAAACGAGGGCTCTGCCCTTGGCCCTTGTCAATGTAGTATGAAGAACTTCTAAGCTTAAAACAAAATGAACCCTGATAATCAGAGAGACCCTGGGCATCATCAAATGCAAGCCTCTCATCTTAGAGTTAGGAAAAAATTTCAGCCCGAGCTAGAAGTGTACTTGTCTGCTATTATTACAAGAGCAAGTTAAAGGCAGAATAGTTTTCCGACTCTCAGTCCAGTGCTGCCCCATCTGATGAACCAAAGCTCCCTGGCAAGACCTTTGCAGTACTTCTTCCCCTCCCTGCACCGGCTCCCCTAGCCTAAGGGCAACTGTGAAACATACGCCAACTTGTCCTGGCCCAGAGTTTGCATCCTCGGTAGAGGATTTCCCTCATCCTGAGGACTCGCCCCGGCCTGCGGGCCCCGCCCCTCGGGCAGCCTCGGTGCTTATCTCGGAAGTGACGTAAGGGAAGCGGAAGGGCTGTCGCGGCGGCCGACTTCCTGTTGTTAGAGGCCGGGGGGGTGGGGTGGGGGGCAGGCTCCTCGGTGTGTGATTGTGTGGGGCGGCCTGGGGCAGCCCCCGAGCGGCTGACCCTCTGCCTTCGGGGACGGGAGCCGCGACGTGGCCGCCATGGCGGTGTCGGAGGGCCAGCTCAAGAAGATGGTGTCCAAGGTGAGGCCACGACGCGCGCGTCCCCCAGCGCGCGCCCACGGCTCCCCTGTGCGCCCGGCGGGGCCTGGCCCGCCCCAGCCCAGCGGGCCTCCCCCGCGGGCCGGAAGCCTCGGCGCTGTCCGCAGGCGCCTTTGCGACCGCCGGCCCCGAGGTGCCTGTCGCCTTGTGCCGGGACCCCGAGACGGGGCCCGGGGAGGTGGGGGGCGGCGGCAGTCCACAAAGGCGCGAAGCCGAGGCCGCCTGCCCCCTGCTCTGCTCTTCGGGCTGAGTTTGGAACAGTCTGGGGGACAGCATAGGTTTCATTTTACTATTTATAAACAAAGGGGATTGCGTTCGATTCTCGATCCGGGGCATCCCTCCCCAGCCCTTGCCCCAGTGCCGGGGTCCATCAGTCCCCGCCTCCCCGCCTGGCCCCCCGAGGTTGTGTCCGCGTGCGTTTTGTATTCCTCCCGCAGCCCGATGAGTAGCTGCTGGTCGGTTTGGCTCGATTATAAGTAAAAACGCCTTGAGAAGCCAAAAATACCAGGACCTCACTCCCTCGGGCGAGATAAATAAAATTCCATTGCTATTTCAGGGACTTTGATTTGCTGGGAATAACTGTCTTTCGTTGTATGCTTATGACTCGAATTTATTTGCTTTGAGCTTAACTTATAACCTTTACAGTTCGACACCAGTGTATTTTTTTCATTAAAAAAAAGGGATGCATTTGGTCTATTAAATCTGTGAATTATTTTGATAATTGATTCAAATGTAGCACGTGATACCAGAGTGAACTGGGCGGGGTGGTTTGTGGGTTTTTTTTGTTTTCAATTTACCAAAGCTTATTGGATTAAGACGTGTATGTGAAGTGGTTCTGAATTCAGTCTTCTGTAGTTCAGCCGGTTAGCTTTGGATATGTTTGTCAAAGTAAGAATGGTACAAATCAAAATGGTTTAAAACCATTTTCAATACTACAGAAACACACTATTAGGCATAAGCTTAATTCTATGGGGAAAACATTTTTTTTCTAGTAAACTCATCCCATAATCTTTGGTTGAAGAGCAATAACCTCTAAAGAGAAAGTGATAGTTTTCAAAACGAAGCTTCTTTTGGTTGTCTACTGTCTTCTAGGCATCTTGATTTTCTTTTGATAAAGCAGTTATCCTGAACTCTAGAGGAAGTTTTGGGGAGCCCTAGAAGATTGTGGTCCAGATCTATGTTGTAACATTTATATATCACTTAAAAAAAAAAAAAAAGGTGCACCGTTTTACATACTCTCTCTTTTTTTTTTTTTTACGATTTTATTGGGGAATTGGGGGAGGGGAACAGCGTTGGGGAATCGGGGAAGGGGAACAGACAAGTTGCCGTCTTCTTGTTCTTCAGTTTAGTTGCAGAGGATGTTGCTTCACTGTTGGTATCGTCATTGCGTTCTTCCCGGATGAGGCAGATCGGTCGCTGGCCTCTGGATGTCGCTCATCGCGGCTATTGGCAGCTCACGCTTGGCTGCCAGCCGCTCACGCTGGCTGCGGGCCACTCACTGCAGCCAATGGCAGCCCACTGCAGCAGGGGCTGCAGCCCACACCATCACCGGGACTCGCACAGCCCAGCTCCAGGTGGAGCTGTTGTTAGCTGTAGAGGGCAGTGTCACTGGCCCTCATGTGGGATCCGAACCGGGGCCGCTGGCATCCCAGAACCAGCGCTTAACCAATGCGCCACTCGGCCGGCCCTACATACTCTCTTAACTGAAGAGTTTTGTTCCATGCCAATTTTGATATTCATTAGATATATCCTGGTGGAGACAATCAAATTGGCAATTGGGTATTCCTGTCTGGAGTTCAGGACACAAGTTCAGTTTTGGTATTTTTTAATTTGGGAGTCACCAGCGTGTAAATGGTGTTTAAAGCTTTGAGGGAAATCACCGAAGGACTGAGCCCCTGGGGCTCAATAATGTGAAGAGATTAGATGAGTAAGAACCAGCCAGGAGACTGAGACCAGACTGTCACAAAGAGGGAGGGGGAGGGGGAGGGCAGAGTGAGAGAAGGATTGGGGGGGAGGACAAAAAAAGTAAAATGTAGAAAAACAATGAAAAAGATCAAAACTTCTAGATCCAACTACTAATTCACAGGAAATACAGAGGACATAGGAGCATATATATTAAACTACACCAAGGCGATACAGTTAACAAAATCCAAATCATAGGACCCTCAGTTTGTCCTATATCTATAGGACAGATGAACTGATTTTGTCAACAAATTCCAAGGGGTAAAAATGGAAATGGGCCTATCAACTGATGCATAGATAATTAAAATGTGATACATTGAACAATAATGGCATATTATTCAGCCATAAAAGGATTGAAGTACTGATACAACTAGAATATGGATGTACCTTGAAGATCTGCTGAGTGAAAGAAGCTAGTCATAAATGACCATGTAACATATCCTTCCATTTATATGAAATATCCAGAACAGGCAAATTGATAAAAACAGAAAGTTGAATAGTGGCTGTCTAAGATGAATAAGGGTGCGGGCAGGTGGAAAAAGGGGAATAATTGCTAAAGAGTACCAGTTTCTTTTGGAGCTGATGAAAATGTTCTGAAATTGATTGTGGTGGTAGTTTCATAACTCCAAATGTACTAAAAACCATTGAACTTTATATAATTTACTTTAAATTTGTGAATTATATGTCAAAGCTGTTATCAAAAAAAGAGGGATGAGAGGGAGGATCTATAGATTAAAAGAGACCAAAAAGATATTTTAGCAAATTGCAATATGTGGACTTTATTTGGATCTTGATTCAAAGTAAAAAAAAAAAATAAAAATGACATGAGACTACATATTTAATAATATTAAGGAAATGGTGATTATTTTAGTATGATAATAGTATTATGGGGGCTTTTTGAAGTTTTTTTAAAGATACTAAAATATTTATGGGTGATAGCATATGATGTTATAATTTGTTTCAGAATAATACAGGAGGACGGAAAGATGAATGAAATTATGGATTAAGTAAGATTGGCTATGAGTTAATTATTGTTGAAGCTGGGTGTATAATTCAGGGGGCTCATTATACTATTCTGTCTACTTTTAGATATGTTTGAAATGTTCCATAATAAAAAGTTTAAAAAGGGAGAATAGAAACAGAGCAGTCAAAGACCTCAAAGGTAGGCAGCTCCTTGCAGGTTTTTGTTTATATAAAGGGGAACTGAGCGAGTGGGGTTGTAGCTAGAGGGCTGTAGGAAGGTTAGAAACCCTTTTGTGTGATTAAGATGGGAGGAATACAAATATGTCTGTGTGCTAATAGTGCTGATCCCATAGCATGGAAAAATTGCTGCTTCGGGGAAAAAGGGCAAAAAATGTTGAAGAGATACCTTTGAGTAGACCTGGATTTGTTCCCTAATTTTTCTTTCTTATTTTCTATCACCCTTTGTGCTAGTCTCTGTGAGATTTCTTTGACTTTATATTCAAATCCTTTTATTGAATGTTGTGTTTCTACTCACATTTTTTATGTCCAAGAGTCCTTTCTTCTCTAAGTGTCCTTGTTTCATGGATACAATGTCATTTCTTCTTTCTTTGAAATTGTTAACGCTAATTCTTTCTGAAGTTTTCTTCTTGCATTAATTCTGTTGCTTCCTTGTTTCTTTTCTATGGTGGTCTGTCATGCTTTTTGGAGTCTTTGTTTTTGCAATAGCCGACTGCTTCTGTTTAAGAAACACTAAAAGCTGATTGAAAGCTTTGTGTTCATGGATGGAACTTGTCAGCTGGTGAGCTTCAAGTATTGTCATCAGACAGAAGTCCCCATCTTCTGATCTAACCTGCCAAGAGGGTATAAGCCAGGTTCCTAGTTTTCTGGAGTGGAGTGGTGCATGCTGGGAACGTGAAAATACAATACAGCAAATGATAAATTGCAAAATAGTTATTGACAATAAATGCTGGAGTTTGCAGGAAAGGGAGTTCACTATGGGCCTAAAGGAATTCTGGAAAAGGATTCGTTAAGAAGAGAGACAGATGTAAGCCAGTTTTTTGAGAATGAGTAAGATTTGATTTGGTGGAAGATCTTTTTAGTTGGAAGAAGAGCTAAAATGGAGGTGAGTAAAGGGTTTGTATAGGTGGCAGGAGAGAAAGTTATTGAGGTTCTTTCAGCTTTAATTAATGATTAGTGAGAACCATTATACTTTTAAGAAGACTGCTATTAAGAAAATAAGATTTTAAGAAAATTATCCTAGCAGTGAAATATGTACATTGGTTTTAAACTAAATTCTTGTGTGATTTTGCCTTTCAGTACAAATACAGAGACCTAACTGTCCGTGAAACTGTCAATGTCATTACGTTATACAAAGATCTCAAGCCTGTATTGGATTCATATGGTAAGTTTACATAATAAAATATCAATTACTGCACTTCGAGTTTACTCTTTTGTTAATGATTGTAGTTTTCCAATTTTCCTTCTAAGTTTGTTGGTTTTTCCATTTTAGGACTAAACCACCTAGTAAAAGTGTTGGAGGGATAGAAAAGTACAAAATCTAATAATAACATCTTATATTTGTTTATTTTAAGTTTTAAAGCAAATACTCTAACACAGAGCTATGTAAATTTAGACCTTTAAAGGGATGTTAAAGATAGTTTTGTCCATCATTTCCCAAAGCATTATCCACAGTTGTGAAGAATGTGTCTGTGAGGGTAGAGGGGATTCTCTGGTTAAGTTTGAGTAGTTATAGATTAAAAAAAATTAAACGGGCTTCTTGGCAGCAATGTTTCTTAGATCCTTTAATATACGAATGTGTTATACCTCACCTGAAGGGGAGAGAATATGTTGTATAGTGTATCCTAAAGTTAATCAACTACTGAACCCTAATACCCACTCCCTCTAGCAACCCAGCATCTCTTTATATTTTTAGGAAGTCATTTAGGAAAACAAAATTCTGGAATATTCCTCTCATTTTGTAGTTCAGGAAAACATTTTGTAAATGTGATCCTTCTATAGAGTGCGTAGCTGACAGTTTTGTTATTGAGACAAAATAAAGTTGGAATTTAAGTAAGAAATGACAATACCTAAAATTGTTATTTTGTTTGTTTTTTTGTCCCCATATCTTATGTGTCATGGTTCATTATGAGGCCCTTAGCACTGAGAGCAAGGAGCTGAATTTTGTAACTGAAACTTTTGCTCTAAACTCCACTCACCCCACTAGGGTTTTGAAAACATTAGCAGCCTGGTGATGAGAGGTGGGAGGCAACATGGGACAATCCTGAATTTCCTGAACAACAGAGACGTGCCCCTAAAGTTCTCTTCCAAACCTAGGGCACAGTTCTTCCTCATGTCCACACATTGTACTGTGTTATCTAGATCCAAAAAAACCCCTCATGTTACCCAAACTAGAGTTAATTCAAAAATGGCTTCATGGCTGGGCCGGTTGAGTGCCGCAGTGGTTAAGAGCTGGCTTGGGATGCCAGCGGCCCCGGATCGGGTCCCACATATGAGGGCCAGTGACACTGCCCTCAAAAAAAAAATGGCTTCCTGGGAGGTGGAATGTGAATTTTATTCTAAGTGTACAGTTTTTACTGAATGCTAAAAGAATAAATATGTTGATCAAAACTGACCAAGACTCCAGGATCATTGAACAGATCTTACATGGCCAGACCACATCTAACCCAGTGTTATCAACATACTGTTAGAGTAAATAAAGCCATAAATTTAAGGTGGTTTTTTTTTTAAAAAAAGCACAAAAATCACAATAAATTACAGCACCATTTATAATTGTCAGTGGTAAGTAAAAGAACTGAGGCCAACAATGCTGTGTTCTTGCACTTGTAGTGGACACCACAGCTTTCTCCCTGTGTGAAACGGTGCTAATTCCAAATCATTACAAAGAATAGCAGTCCATTTAGTACAAATGATGTGCCCTAATTAATCAGTGATAAAACTTGTGTGATGTGAGAAATACTTGTATTAAAAGAAGATGTCTGTATTTAACTGTGAAAACTTTTTTTCTTTTTAATACTGTGCTTTGTTACTACATTGGGATTGAGAATGATAATAGGGATAAACATATGGGGAATCTAAAATTTTTTTATTTATTTTTTTTTTACTTATTCCCTTTATTATGCTTATTCGGGAATCTAAACATTTTTTATTTTTTATTTTTTTGAGGGCGGTGTCACTGGCCCTCATATATGGGACCCGAACTGGGGCCGCTGGCTTCCCAAGCCAGCGCTTTGGTAATCTAAAATTTTATATTAGATGAACATTTCATGTAGTATTAGTTGACAGTGATTATTAAGTAATTTTATAATCATGTTGAAGCACTCACATCGATTTTTCCAAGTAATTCAAAGCATCTTTTCTTTACTCATTCTAAAGCTGATCCCATTGAATGAATCAACAAAGGATAGTCTGTTATTGGACAAAATGGATGCTACATTAACAAGTTAGTCCCTTTCAAGGGTAATAATAATAATGAGTTTTAACCAGCGTTTCTAAAAGAATAACTTACATGGGAGCATCTATGAAAATGCTTGTGATTGAATCATTGTTCTTTCCTTTCAGTTTTTAATGATGGTAGTTCCAGGGAACTAATGAACCTCACTGGAACAATTCCTGTGCTTTATAGAGGCAAGTGTTGTTTTAATGTAATTTAACGTTTCCAGTATAGATGCATTTTGATTCACAAAATATGTTGCCAGGGAGTTCTAAGTAAATTAAACCAGCTTTTTCAGGACGTGATTGATGATATAGAGTTTAACGTATATTGTAATTGAACTTTATTTGTCAGCAGCACCTAATATTTTCAGCTTTGTTTTTTTTTCCTTCCTTACCAAGATATATCAGTAAGTGCCTCATTGTGCTAGAAGAGCCTGATGTTCATGGTATCAAAGAATCTTAGAACAAGAAAGGGATCTTAGATGCCTCCTAGTTCAGCCTCCCACCCCATTCAGACTTTTCTGACAATGGGAAGCTATATAGTATCGTTTCTAAAATAGTATCTTAAAGTCAGGGCAGAGTAAGGTTTCAGTTCGTGCTCTGTAATCTGTCAGGTTTGTGACAGTGGGCATCTATTGGATTGTCGGAAAAGTCATGGCGTATTTTTTCTGTTTTTCGTTGCAAAAATGTGTCATGACTTTTCCAACAACCCAATATAACATTTGGATAATAGTAGCAGTTTCAAAAAAGAACTTACTGTGATAATGTGTGTAAAGGACTTTGCACAGAGTCTGGTATATAATAAAGAGATATCAGAAGTAGCTGTTATTTATGATTGTGGTACTGGTGATAATGCTGATGATGGATAATTACATCAGGCAGTTGTGGGACTGTTAACCACCCTCTGTATTCCACCCTCTGCTGGAATACTTACAGTGATAAGAGAACATTCAGTAAACAACTGTTGTGTTTTTGGACAGCTTTATTTGTGAATTATTCCTTGTGGCTCACTAAGACCTGTGTCTCTGTAACTTACCCATAATTTTATATAGTACCTGCTATACATGAGGCACAGGGGTAAGGGCCATGGATACAAAGGTAAATAAAGGATGTACCTTCTCTGAAAGAACTTATACCACCAGGGGAAACAGAGGGACTAACTAGATATTTACAATATTCTATAACTGCTATAGAATGATAAAATATAAAGGTGCTGTGAGATTACACAGGAGAACAAGACCATGTTGGAAGATAGTGGAAATGCCCTTTAAACTTGGTATTAAAGGATGAGTCAACTATTTATAACAGAACGGACATTCCAGGCAGAGGGAAAAGACGCTTGAGCATCAACATTGAATAAAGCGAGTATGATAAAATTAGGGATGACCAAGTCAGATTTAGGGGTGCCGACTTTGCCTTTGTCTTCAGGAAATAGCTCTGGTGAGGGGAATAGGTATATGGGGAAATTATGGTAAACATAATTCAGGATATTTATTTCATAGATATAAAAATTTTATCTAAGTTTTTCTGTGTTCCCTCACCATTTTTCATATAGCGTAGTTCTTAAGCCTAAGTGATTCTGGAGAAGTCTTCATTTTCACCAAGCAAAGAATTCTGGGTGGTGGAAATAAACTTCTGTTTTATGTATTAGGATATATACATAAAGTTCTTTTCTTCATTGTAGAAGTAATTTGAAGTAAAAAATGAATCCAAAGTCCCACAACTGCCTGATTTCTTTAACTGATATTTATATGTGTATATTTATATGAAACTTTCTAAGAGGAAAAGTTATCTGAATTATGTCAGGTGATTCAAATGGTTACTTGGGACATTTGCTCTGAGCTTAGGAAGAAAAGGCTATGATTTATGTTCAATATATTAACTCTGTTGAATCCTTTGAAACACTGTTCAGTTTGACTATACATAGTCAAATTTCTCAATGAGATATTCTGTTACATAAAGCAAAGACAAGGAGATGACATAATTGATTGAATAACTATCACTGAAAATGCCATATGCATTGGTCAAGCTGTGACCACCAGTCAGCATCTTTTTGACAGTTGAATAGCTTTGGCAAAGGAATTACATCACTTTCTGATAGGGAACCATAATCCATGGTCTTCTTTCTATATTCCTTCCCACTGAACCTTATTAACTGAAGTGATAGGAGTCAAGTATTAGCAAAGAATGGGTTGAGCCAGAAGATGATGAAGAATGCTTTTACAGCAGCAAACACACTCTGACAGAGTAGTTATCAGTTAGCTCCTTAATCCTGCTGATGTATTTTACAGACTGAAAATTTGAGAAACTGATCCTAAACAGAACTTTGAAACATTAAAATATTGTGATTTTTGTAAAGTGTCGCTTAGTTGTAGCTCTCTCTCTCTGCTTACCTACTATGCCATTATTGAAAAATAATAAAAACAGAATAACTGAAGTTTATCTTTCTCTCTCAGGTAATACATATAATATTCCAATATGCCTTTGGCTGCTGGACACCTACCCATATAATCCTCCTATCTGTTTTGTTAAGCCTACAAGTTCAATGACTATTAAAACAGGAAAGCATGTTGATGCAAATGGGAAGATATATCTTCCTTATCTACATGAATGGAAACATGTAAGTATAACAGCGTTTTGTGAATTTGTTGTAGTTGATACATTTTGCTCTCACTAGCATCTACTGTGTTAACACTTAAAGAGGATTCCAACACTTAAAGAGGTAAGTTCATGTAAGATCACTAACCACTGAGCTGGGTAATCAGAAAAGGCTCTCCGAAACAAATACAGTCATGCGCCGTGTATCAACATTTCGGCCAACAACAGACTGTACATACAGTGGTGGCCCCATAATATTATAGTGGAGCTGGAAAATTCCTATCACCTACTGATGTCATAGCCATCCTAACATAGCACAACATGTTACTCAAGTGCTTGTGGTGATGCTGGTATAAACACATTTGCGCCGCCAGTCGTACTAAAGTGTGGCACATACAATTACAGAACTAGGCTATGCCATCTAGGTTTGTGTAGATGCACTGTATGATGTTCACACAATGATGAAATCACCTAACAACGCATTTCTCAGAACTTCTCCCCGTTGGTAAAAGGCACATGACTGTATCTTATGTTTGTATAGAGCTTTGTAATTCACAGAATATGCATAGTCTCTATTTGCTTGAGTTGAACTTTAAGAATGGATAGAATTTACAGAGTGGGAAGTGCATTTAAAAAATCGTATACTGGTAGCATATATTTGTGACACTATTCAAATCCCACTACTCAAAGTGTTCTTGTCAAGAAATAATAGTTGGGAAGGCAGGGGGGTGTGGGAGGGTGTGCATGAGAAGTAATAGTAGCAGGAAACTTGTTTCTGCCTCTGATGGTAAAGTTCTGGCAGACCAGTGTTCCTGTCAAAATAACTAGAAAAGCCAAAGTACAAACAACATCTGGGGAAGGCTTTGGAGAATTGGTGAGGCAGTTGGGACTCGAAGGCCCAAGATCCTTTCGAGAAGAAAACTGCAAGGGATGAGCCAACATTCTGCCATTTTTCCCTAGGAGTATTTACTGATTCTTGAATCTGAGCAGAGGGCTTTAGCTAAGAGCCAAAGAAACCTGCAGAGTTTCTAGCAGATTCACAGGGCTAAAAAGAACAGTTGCTGTTCTGTCTGCCATTGCAGCCAATTACTTTCAGGAGCCAGGATTTTGGGAGAAAAGGAAGCTACCAAGAAGTAAACCTGATAATCTTAAGTTTTCCCCTTCAGGGGATATGCTGAATTTCTAAGCTTCAAGGGCAAGATGCTAAAAAGCTAAGCAGAAAACCTCTGAAAAACACAGCCAAGTTCTCAGCAGCCTCAGGTTGAGGAGGCAATAGAAGTTTGGAACCTTATCAAAGAAGAGGGGTGTAAGTAGACCTCCTAGGCTCTGAGGTGACTCCATTGGAGGAACACAGTTCAAGAGTAGGAAGGAAGTCAGGTATAAGCCTTACAAAACCCCAGCCTTGAATCAACTCAGTGTCTGATTATATTAAGGTCATTTCTCGTAGCATCTGCCTGCCATAGGATAGGATGAACCCTTGCTGGAGGAAGATAATACATATAGAGCCTCTATAATTTTTCACAAAATGTGTCCAGCATACAATTTAAAAGTGTCAAGTACATCAAGAAAGAGGAAAGAGAGGGAAAAAGACAATAGAAACAGGATACTGCCACACCCAAGTAACCCAGCTATCAGGCACAGACTTGAAAATGATAGTGAGTAGTATGTTCAAGATGGAGAATTCTGATAAAAAGGAACCAGTGGAAATCTTAGAACTGAAAAATAGATTAATAGAAATTAAGAACTCTATAGATGGGTTTCATAGCAGATTGGACTCATAATAGAGAATTAATGAAGTGATAAATGAATAGTTGATCTTTGTTTTTTAGTGCTGTTGACCTAGGAATAAGCCTTACATAGGATGTACAAGTCCATTATTGAGAGAATTGTAAATTTTATTGAAAGATATTAAAGAAGACTTAAGTCAAAAGAGAGAGAACCTTGTTTATGTATTGGAAAACTCAGTATTGAGTCAGAAATGTTGGTTCTCTTCAAATTGATCTGTGTCCTAACAGGAGTTTTCATTTCTTTCTGTATTTGTTTATTAATTTTGTGGACTTGATAAGCTGGATCTAAAATTCATATGGAAATGCAGAAGATTGAGGATAGTCAAGGCACTCTCCAAGAAGAAGAAGGCTAAAGGGACTTACCCTACAGATATCAAAATATATTATAAAACTAGTAATTAAGATAGTATGGAATTGTCGCAGGAATATTCAAACAGACAGATGGAAGGAACATAAAGAATCCAGAAAAAGATCCAGTTGGAAATCATTTTAGATTTTTGAACAAGAGTAGGGTATTAAAAAGCAATAATTATTAGGTATAATGTCTGAAGTGTACTAGATAAATACATTAATTAACTGTGACAAATAATCACTAGCTGCTCTAAAACATAAACCCCAAAGTGCTTGAGGCTTAATACTAGAAATTTCTTGCCCACATAATAGTCCAATGGGAGTCATCCTTCTTGGCAGGCAGCTTTCCTCCACTTCGTACTTCAGGGACCCAAGTTCTTTCCAATTTGGGAAACCACCATTTCCCAGGACTTCCTCTCCATCGAGAAAGACAAGCAAAAAGAGTGATAAAGGAGCACCCCCCTTCTATCACATTTTGGCTCATAAGTTAAATCATTTCTGCTTATTGTCCATTGGAAAACACTAGTTGCAAGGAGGGCTGGAAAATGTAGTCCCTGCCCAAACAGCTGATTCTCAACAACAAGTCTATTAGGGAAGGGGAAGCATGAACTTTTACAGAAAATTCTTTCAGTCGTAATAAGTAAGTAAAACTGGAAGTCACATAGGAAGCTGTTACAGTAATCTAGTATGACACGGAATGTAAACTAGGACTGCTGTCATTTATCTTACTGATTGAATTGCTAATTAACCCTAACCCTGAACATGTATCATATACTGCTTAGAAAAGTAAACATCTGACCTTTCTATTGCTTGCTGGAAAAGCAAGCAAGTAAAAAGGTAGAGAAGAGGGATTTTGCTCTTTAAGACTGCAGGGTTTACAATGGGAAAGCAGTTTCATAAAGGTATTATCTGTTTAGTTGACCATTAGGCATTTGAGCTAAAATAAGCTGCTGCAATATTCTTGCTACTTTTTTCAGAGTTCATATCCTATATCATTCTGAGTTAGTCATTTGTCATTTGAATTAGTTTGAATTCATGACCTATTGCTTTATCATAGGCCTGGAAGTAGATACTAAAGATTAGGATAATTTTCCTTCTTTCAGAGAATTAGCATGAAAGGAATGGCATAGTAAAGAATTAAAATAACACTTCTCCTGACAAAACTATAGTTATAAAAATGCATGAATGAAGTCCTGATTCGTACTACAGCACAGATGAACCTTGAAAATATTGGGCTAAGTGAAAGAAGCCAGACACAAAAGGTCACATGCTATATATTCCATTTATATGAAATATCCAGAATAGGCAAATCCATTGACAGAAAATACATTAATGGTTGCCCAGGGTTGGGGGTAGAGGGAAGTGGGAAATGACTACTAATGGATATGGGTTTCTTTTTGGGATAATGAAAATACTTTAGAATTAGTGGTGAGGGGGGTAAAAAACACTGAACCTATACACTTTAAAAGGGTAAATATTTAAAGGGTATGTGAATTATATATCAATTTAAAAATGCGTGAGAGGGCCAGCCGACTAGCTCTGTTGATTAAGAGCTCACTCACGAGTGCAAGCTGAGCTCTAAGCAACAGCAGTTCAATGCCCAGTCCGAGCTGAGCTGCCAACAGGTGGCAGGAGGGCTCAGCTTAAAAAAAAAAAAAAAAAAAAAGTGAGATTTTGAGTTAGTTCGGGAGTTTTATTGGACTAAATAATTAACAAGAGGGCCGGCCGAGTGGCGCAGTGGTTAAGTGCTGGCTTGGGAAGCCAGCAGCCCCGGTTCGGGTCCCACATATGAGGGCCAGTGACACTGCCCTCAAAAAAAAAAAAAAAAAAACAGATAAAAGTGTGTGGTCTCAGATCCACCCCCACCCTCCCATAGTAGCCATGATCTCCAGCCCATACTTCCTGGTGTTACACAGATACTGCACATGCTTACCCCCAGTCTCAGCGTATACATTCATAAACAAAAAGTTATTAGAATAGTGGGACTTGGCAGATTTTTGCAGGAAGCTTTCTGAAATGTTATTTATCATTGTTCATAAGTTGGGACAAATTGAACAGATGAGTTGAATTTGGTGCTTTGGAAAGTTAAAAGCTGCTAGTGAATTCTTCTCTCAGAAGTTATGAAAATGATTAGCTGACTGAGTACTTCAGAACCTGAAGAACTAATGAATGAAGTATATGAAATGAGATGTGCACAAAATACATTAAGACATGAAAATGGAACCATCAAATAAGCCAGTTTGAACAACTTTGCCTGGCACAGTTTGTCTTTAATTAGCTGTTGATTGATATTGGAGAGAAAAGTTTAGCAACCTTTATGGAAAAAGAGGCACTCTCTTTGTAATTACAGTTTGTCTTTAGTTAGCTGTTGATTGATATTGGAGAGAAAAGTTTAGCAACCTTTAGGGAAAAACAGGCACTCTCTTTGTAATTGTAGTATTGGAAGGAAAGATCCTGTAACAATTTGTGTGTTTTGTACAGCACTCCAGTGTCTTAAATTTGTTTTGTTTTTAGCCACAGTCAGATTTGTTGGGGCTTATTCAGGTCATGATTGTGGTGTTTGGAGACGAACCACCAGTCTTCTCTCGGCCTACTGTGTCAGCATCCTACCCACCATACCAGGCAACAGGGCCACCAAATAGTAAGTAGAATTGAGACTGGCTTTTTAAACTCATAGAAAGAAAAGAAAACAGAAAACCTTGTTTAATAAAATGTTTTTAATGACTTCACTTTGCTTTTTAGCTTATCAAGTTAGTGGAGTTTTTGGAGGTATTCTGAGGCCCCACATCTGCATGTACAGATTCCCACCAAAGACTGGCATTTGGGCTTTCGTTTGTGGGTAGAAATCTAACTCTGGGTGTGCTGGATTCCAAAATGGAGGAGAAAGAATGCTGGGATAGAGCTTGAATTTTTTTTTAAATTATGCATGCCATGGAATAGCCTTATTTGATCAGTTTGGAGGCAGATATAATTTGAAAGGTAGTCTGACTTATTTTCTTTGCAACATGAGGGTCAGTGTTGTAGATAAGAATCAATTACAAAGTCAACTAAATTTACAATCAGCTATTCTGGGTATACACAATTGGACATCTAGCTCTCAGCTTTCTTCTCTGTAGTACAGCCAATTCATGCTTTTACCTTGTGTGGAGAGGATAGGGGCATGGAGTCAGTACCAGTCCTCCCCTAACTGGTGTACATTATCTCTATTATTTCTGGGTTTTTAAAAATAATTTTTATTACTACTTTAAAATCACTCTGGATAATTAATTGAGAGTTGGTTGTACTTACTTGTTTTGACTTTATTAAGCCTGTATTGATTTCATTGTTTTGAGCTGTGATTTTTTTTTTTTTTTACAAATTTTAAGATTATAATTAACTAGACTTATTTATCTTATAAGTTAGATTATCTGAGCTTTAATTTTTCTCCTGCCTAAAATTATTCTCTTTAATCTATTCTATCTTGAGCATCTTGATTCACCAACAGGAAGAACCTTCTGAACCCTTTAATTTCCCTGCTTTCCCAGAATAAGTTTGGTTTTAGGATTTAGTAGCTCTTTTAATAAAGATTCTAGTGATTATTTTTGACCAGAAATTTGTTTTCATCTTAAATTTTTAAAGTTCTGTTAATTCTAGTACATATGATTAGATAATCTTGCTCACTTAAGTTTGAAATATCAGATGTTTCCTAGTTCATCATTCTTGTTTATTTGCTCAAATAACATAGTGAACACTTAAGATAAAGGTAACCTTTTTAGAGATTTGGGGAGTCTCCTGAGCAACATTTTTTTCCTAAATTTCTTCCAGTTTTATATTGACATTCAGCATTCTAGAAAGAAACCTCAAGAGATCACTATGGCAGTTCAATTTTGTATTCACTCACTATAAATCACATTAAATAATCTAGAGCTAATTTAAGTAAATTACTAAGAGACCAATTTATTGGCCATCCATTCTAGTTTTAATACTTTTTATATATTTCGACACTGTTCATTATTATTAGGTATGACTGTAAAGAAATGGTCTGAATTCCATTCCCCCATACACACACCAAGGAATAACCCAGAAATTTGGATACATTCTTAAGTAAATATCATCTTCTAGTTGAGAAATTATATATTTCTGTTATTATCACTACTAAAAACATTTTTGACCCTGTTTTAGGATGACTTGAGTTAGCTATGAGTCATGTTAAAAAAGTGTTAATGTTCAGACCTCATTTTCTTTTTTTTACTTTTTTTTTGAGGGCAGTGTCACTGGCCCTCATATGTGGGACCCGAACCAGGGCCGCTGGCTTCCCAAGCCAGCGCTTAACCACCGCGCCACTCGGCCGGCCCCCAGACCTCATTTTCTGACAAGTAACAGTAGTAGTCAACATTTATTGAGGGGTACTATGAGACAGCTAAACACTTCGTATTCGTTCTTATTTAATCCTTATAATAGCCCCATACGTTATGTGTATTTGTATCCATTTTATTCTGGCTCTAAAATTATTTCACCTCATTATCTACTTCTTGCCAGTCTTGGCTCCAAACTGTATTTACTGTTTGTCCCAAAATAAAAATTTGAAGACTGCGGTGAAATTATGAGCTTTTCAGAACCTCAGAACAGGAAAATTGCTTATAACTCTGTCTGAGGTGGTGTGTTTTACATGTGTGAGAGTGAAACTGGCATGGGCCCTAGTGATTGACTTGTGAATGCTGCTGACACTTAATAGTGGCCTCATGTTTTGATGTTCAGAAAGATCAGCTGTACTTCACTCCTGGGAAGGAAAAAATGTTTTATGGAATCTAGCAATTGTGACTTTTTGGGAGGTTTTTTTCCTTTCTGAAGATAGCATTGAACATCATCCTAGCTTCATTATACTTAAGAAAAAGTTTATGTATGTCATCGATAGATTCATCCTAACGAGAAGAGTAGGAACACTGGTACTTGGAGATGTGTGCTCAACTCAGCAACTCTGGTAAAGACTTCTAAGGCCCTTGGTCAGAGTCCAGCACACTTCACTCACCTACTTGCATTCTGTTCTTTAAAAGTTTATTTCTTGAAGGCTTCACCTCTACTGCCTTCAAGGCTTCATGTACCATTTCTCTAGGTCACTTATTTAACCCCCACCTCCTAGGTTTAGATTATCTACCTCCCGTATGATCCCATATATAGCACTCTACTTCCCCTGTCATAACACATAAAACTTACCACTCTATTCCTTTCTTGTTTCTCTCCCCAACTATACTATAAGCTTGAGGCCAGGAATTCTTTTTTTTTTTTTCCCCATCAAATTCTTGGTCCCTGTCACATAGAAGGCACTAAAATATTTATTAATTGGATTAAGGGCTAATTCATCATTATACTCAGAAAAATTTCACTGAGGATAAGTTAATTCTCAGACAAGTTATTTTCAGTTAAAGTCAAAATTAACTTCTCTTTTTCTTCCTCTATATTGGTTAGCCTCTTAACAACACTAATTCTGTCATTGGTGTTCTCTTTAAAAAATATGTAAAGCATTCTTTAAGTTTGCCATACTTGAGCCTTTTTTTCTTAGTATTTCCAAGCTTTTGTTTGTTTTTAACCAATCTAGCTGAATATAAGCTTCTAATAGGACTTCTGGTAGTAATTTGAAGTCTTTTAAGGTCCTCAATCAAGCCAACAAAACCAGCTGTGCTAATTGGTCAACACTCTTAAATATCTAAAGATTTCTTGGATATAATCAAAAGGTCACTTTCTAAGAAGCTGATCTTGGACCAGAGGAAGGTAGAATTCTCTTCTAAATTCTAAATCAAAACAGCTCCTGTCTCAGGTTAGAGACTCCTTCAGAGCTTCTAGAACTGACCATGTTGACCTATTTGCCAGTTATTCCTTGTTGGAATTGTTATGTGTGTTGTCGTAACTCATATTGAATGCTTTGAGAATTATGTGATCTGCAGAGAACCATGCTTGAAGTAAAGAACTAATATGGGTGGAGTGTTTTGTTTTGGTGCTGAGATTTGGAGTCTTTAATGGTATGAAATTTTGCTGTGGTTTGACAGTGATGTATATCTTATTGGATAATCTATGTATCCAGGACTATGCATATTATTTTAAAATGTTAAAACTTATTTTTAGCTTCCTACATGCCAGGCATGCCCAGTGGAATCTCTCCATTCCCATCCGGATACCCCCCCAATCCCAGGTAATGGAAAATTATCTTTTGAATAATTATATTAGAAATTCTACTGTTAGATTTAGAATCAAAATACTGGATGCTAATTAGGGCATTAAAGTAAATCTAATTGCAATTTAATGGAAGGTAAAACTCGGTCTATTGGTAGAATTTTATGGTATGTACATAGTTCAAAGGGCGTTTCCTCCTTTCTAGAGAAGTACAACTCTTTCCCATTTACAATGACCTTGATTGGTTTTGGACCTTGAAATTCTTGCTACTTCCCTTTTAAGAACTTTGAATATCCATTGTAGATAGCTGAAAGGTTAATGGAATACTACTAGTAATGAATTCAACCAAAAATAATATTTTAATATAATACCCTTTAAAAAACTTACCTTTTCTGTAAACTACAGGGAACAAATTAATGGTTCATCTGATGGAGTCAGTCTTGTCCCCATGCTGTTGATTCATTTATTTCATAGACTGCATGTATTATGGACCTTTATTACCCAATAACACAATGCAGGTAAATTAAATGAATAGTGCAATCAGTCTATGAATAACACACACTAGAAAATCAGTGAGGAATGATTATTAACCCATGTTTTAAATGTGCACTTGTTCCAATTGTAATCTAGGAGTACTTTCAAGAGGTGGTCTTTGGGATAACTTAGACTGGTATATCCTGGTGCCTAGATGAGATTTCCAGGTACTCCAACCATGTAAATAAGATTTACATTTTTGTCAATATCTTCAGACTTTTTTTTTATGTACGAGTTTCTTTGAAATGGCTTTATTGTTAGAAGTCTATTTCCTTATTATACTTCCAACAACCATTCCCTATATGTCCTAAGTTCTTACTAGCAACTATTAACAACAAGAAACATTTAACTCTTACTAGCTTCAGATAACCCTAAGAGATAAATGCAACCAGATTTCCTGAACACCTGCCATAACTAAATATGTGGGGTTTTACATATATATAAATGTGTGTGTGTGTCTGTGTGCGCACGCGCGCACGTGTGTGTAATGTGCAGGGTCTTATAAGTTAAATTTGGCAAACTTATTTCTGGTCCTTTCTTAATTTCACAGACTCACTTTCTAGGTAGTAAGCTTCTGTCCCATTAGAAAGGTAAGCAGACACTTGATGACCATCTTTCAGGGACAGTAGAGAAAGATTGCTACAATTATATAAGCGAGACATAAGTTTTAGATTTCTTGAGGCCCCTGATTTTCTGATTAAGTTCTAGAAATGGAATCCTGTCTGAAGCCTTGAAATTACAAGCCTTTATAGTTAATAGTTGCTAGTAAGAAGAACTTTGGACATGTAGGGAATGGTTGTTGGAAGTATAATAAGGAGAGAGACTTCTAACAATAAAGCCATTTCAAAGAAACTCGTACATAAAAATAAAGTCTGAAGATATTGACAAAAATGTAAATCTTATTTACTTATCTTACATAACCGTAAGTCTTTTGTGAGGTTATTTGTAAGAAGTTCCTTTTTGAGGCAGCTATTTTTCAAAGATTTGATTTTTGTTTTCTGTAAAACATAACTTTTAATCTCAAAATGTAATGTGCTAATGAGTTGTTTAGTGTAACTATCCAAATTGCCACCTGTGTCTTTCTGTATGTAAAAGGTCTTGGCAGAAGAGCTTCAGAACCTCTTTCTCTTCTCTGTTTGTCCTAAAGGAAAATTAATACATCAGTGACTGAAGAAGAAACTTTATCTTTAAACAATGAATATGAGAGTCTTTATTCGTGCTATCAAGAGTTGGGACTAGATGATCTCTAAGGTTTCTTCCAAATCTTAGGTCTTTTCCGAGTTTTAGTTAGCACCTGCAGCATGCATACAAGGAAACTAAAAGGTTATATATCAAGAATTGCTGGGCCGGCCAAGTGGCGGGGTGGTTAAGCGCTGGCTTGGGAAGCCAGTGGCCCGGTTCTGTCCCACATGAGGGCAAGTGACACTGCCTTCAAAAAAAAAAAAATAAAAACAAAAAAAAAAAGAGTTGTTGTTCCAGTTTTGGTATGTGTGCTAGCGAGCATGTAGTAAGATTATTAGGAAATAGTTCCTGATATCAGAAAAGGCAGAAAATGGTAAGTGCTGTGATAAATAAACAGAGCTTTAAAGAAGAGGTCGCATCTGATTTGGAGGTGGGAGCTTAGAGATAGCTTCATAAATGCAAGAACTGGTTTATAAGGAATACCTTAAAGAAGAAAATTCATGAGGGAGCAGCAAAGAGTAATAACATTTTATAACCAAGAGGAAACTTACCAGTTATCAAGTGCAGCCCATTCATTTTAGGTACGAGCAAAGGTACGAAAGCAAAAACAAAAAAAAACAAAAAAAAAAAAAACAGGAAAAAGTAGGGAAACACTCTATTTTGGCTGGAGAATATAGGGTGATGAATAGGGGAATTGAAGAGAATAAAGATGCCACTTTCATAGATTTTACAGCTCCCCCAAAAACCTTCCCTGATCTCCTTGGGCTGGTATTGATTTTCTACTTTTCATCTCTTGAACTTTTGTTTAACATTTATTTCCTTTATCCCATCAGGTTTGTTTACACAGATCTTGCCTTATTTTGATTATTGGTATCTTGAGGAAGAGATGGATTCCTTTCAGCTCCTACCTTAAGCTCTTAGACACAGTGCCTTCAATATAATAAATAGTAAATTTCAAAGTGATACATGAAGAAAAAGCAACATTAAGTGTTGGAAATTCTATTTTAAATACACTTAGATCAAAAAGAGCTCTAAAAATTTGAAAAGGATTTACTAGTTAGGTCAAATTGCTTAGTAATGTACAAAGATAGAAAATAGTACAGTAGTTCCCCTCCCCCCTTATCCGCAGTTTCCCTTTCTGCAGTTTCAGTTACCCACTGTCATATGCAGTCCAAAAATATTAAATAGTAAATTCCAGAAATTAAGAATTTATAAGTTTTCAGTTGCATACCATTCTGAGTACCATGATCAAATCTTGCGCTATATCACTCCACCTCACCCAGGACATGCATGAATCATCCCTTTGTCCAGTGGATCGACGCTGTATAAGTTACCTGCCCTTAGTCACTTAGTAGCCATCTTGGTTATCAGATTGACTGTTGTGGTATCACAGTGCTTGTGTTTAAGTAGCCCTTATGTCACTTAATAATGGCTCCAAAGCACAAGAGTAGTGATGCTGACCATTTGTCAGGGATATTGTAAGTTGATATTTATGAAACAATGTTGGATAGGAGATAAGAGGACGGAGGACAGTTCCTTCCAACTTTGATATAAATACATGAATAACACAAACTTTCCATAGAGTGAGAAGAAAATTTTTAAAGCTTTATTTAAAGAGCATTTTCAGATCAGATATTCATAAAGGTTATCAATGAAGCACAAGTAAAAATTAAATAATATCGCCACCTCCGGTTTCGATCCCCACATGGGCCAACGAGCTGTGCCCTCCACAACTACATTGAAGACAACTCCTTGACTTGGAGCTGATGGGTCCTGAAAAAAAACACTGTTCCCCAATAAAATTTCTTAAAAAAACCCCAAAACTAAGTAGTATCATTTCCCTATATGCTAGGATATTAGAATGGAAGAGTTCTCTCAGAAAATATTTGTCGCTTCCAGTTCTGATGCTGCTGAACTGCCCTAAGAAATGCTGTACTTGCTTTCTGCTGCTGTGAAGGTGACCCTCGAAGAACCAGGGCCAAGCAAGACTATTTTAACCATTCACTTTGAAAGTAAATCAGTGTCATTAATGGAATGTCTATAGAACCTTGCTTAAATAGACCCCTGTAGCTCTTAAGACTGTGAAGTCATTAACTGGTAAAACAATGACATGCCAAGCTTAACTACTGAGCGGGGTTCTTAAAGATTCTGTGCTGTTGGGACACCTTAGCATCTCATGTTTTCTGTGCTTCTCTTTAGTGCTTACCCAGGCTGCCCTTACCCACCTGGAGGTCAGTATCCTGCCACCACCAGTTCCCAGTACCCTTCCCAGCCTCCTGTGACCACTGTTGGTAAGTAGCTTTCAAAATTGTATTGCTCCACATAAGGAAAATACGAGTCTCCTGTTGTGAAAAGTTCATTTCACTATTTTTTTATTGCATACATTTGACATGTAACATTGTGTAAGTTTAATGTTTACAACATGTTACTTTGATACGTTTATATAATATGATTGCCATTATAGCAATATTACATTGCATAATCAGGATACAATATTGTCCATATTCATTATACTGCGCATTACATTTCTGTGGCTTATTTACTATTCATTACAAATTTGTACCCTTAAACACCATCAATCTTATCCCCGCACCCCTGCGGTTCACTTTTACATTGAAATGTTAGACTGCTCCCCTTCTTAGAGGAAAAACTCTTAGTGGTCACTATCCTAGAATCTAAAACTTGAAGTGATTTATCATCATATTAATGAGGCTTCTACCAGGGCATAAAAATAAACCTGATTGACTTCTTATCACTCTTTCCTGTGTATAACATTTTTATTCATGAACCTTGTATGTATTGAACTGTTAACTGATACTTAGTTTTTCCTAGCCTGGTTATATGTAAAATCAGATGAGCATCTTTAGGACAAGAAAGCACCATTGGGTAATATGAGTAAGACAAATTACTGTGGACCAGTAGTACTTGCTTTTTTTTCCTTTTTTTTAAAATTGGGGAACAGTGTGTTTTTCCAGGACCCATCAGCTTCAAGTCAAGTAGTTGTTTCAAAATATTGATAGTTGTGAAGGGTGCAACTCAGTGGCCCATGTGGGTATCTAACCCGCAACCTTGGTGTTACGAGCACTGCGCTCTAACCAACTGAGCTAACCAGCCGCCCCAGTACTTGTTTTTTTTGTGTTCCTTACTAGAGTTGCCTAAAATATAGTAATATTTTAAGCAAATAAAATATTTCTTCAACCAAGAAAAAGAACTTACACAGCACAAGAACTTATACAGATCCCCCCTACATGCCTGTCTGCCTTCTCCCTGGTCCATAGATGGATTTTCTTTGCTTCTGCCCACTAAACCTGATTCTAACTTCAGGGCATCATTTCAGCAGTTCTCTCTCCCCTCTGGTCATCAGTTCTTGTTCTCTACTGGATTGCTCTCATCAGCACACAAAAATATGCCCTAAAATAACCTGTAAAAAATCCTCCCCTCAGTTTCACTTTCCCTACCACTACTATTCCTTTTCCTTCCCCCTTGCAGCAAAACTCCTTAAAACAATTATCTGTACTTATCTTCAATTCCTCTTCTCCCTTTCACTCTTAGACCCCCTCCATTTGGAATTTCCCTCAGACCATTCCACTAAAACTGCTTCTGTCAAGGTCACCAATGACATTTATGAGGTTAAATCCAGTAACTGGTTACTATTCTCTAATTACTTGGCCTGTCAGCAGCTTTTTACACAGTTGGTTTTTCCCTCCTTGATACAGTACAGTTTCCTCTCTTGTTTTCTAAGAACCCACATTCACTTGGTTTTCCTCATGTCTTACTGGTGGTATTCATGTTATGTCTTCTCTACAGGTTTCTCCTTTTCCTAATGTTGGCGTGCCCCCTGTCCTGGTGCTTGGCATTCTCTGCACTCACTTTCCTGGTGATCACCACGCACAGCTTTAAATACCATCTCTCTACCCACAGTCCCCAAATTTATACCCCTCATCTATACCTCTCTTCTGAACTCCAGAGTCTTACATCCAACTGCCTTCTCAATATCTCCACTGGGATATTTAATAGACATCTTAAACTCAACATGACTGAAATTAAACTCTCAACCTTTCCACACAGCTTCCCCATCTCCATTGATACTTAGCACTCCTACTCTAACTTTGGCCTCATCTTTGATTCTTCATCAATAACATAACTGTCTTTAAAATTTGTCTAGAATCTGATCATATCCTGTGCTGATCGAAGTGACCATTATCTCTCATGTAATTTACTTCAAAAGCCTCCTAAGGTTTCTCTAATTCTATCCTTGGTCTCCTACATCTGTTTATAACACAGCAGCAAGAGTGATCCTATTAAAACATAAATAATGTCACTCCTCTGCTCAAAACCTTTCAGTGTTTCCCCATTTCTCTCATAGTTCAGTCCAAAGTTCTTAGGCCTAGAAGGCCCTAAGTAATCCTCTTTTCCTCCCTTTATTATTTCTCTGACTTCATCTCCCACTACTCTTCTGTCTTAAGACTTGTCCACAGCCTGTTTCCTTTGCATGGAGCAGTCAGGTCTACCTTGACCAATCACCACCACTGTGAGCCCCCGACACACGTACACACACTCCCAACATCACAACAGTGCTTGATATATAGAAGTTTGTCTACAAATATTTTGCTGAGTGCCTCAATGAATGTAGGATCTTGTGAAGTTTATTTTTCTGTTACTTTTTCTGATAAATTGTAACCATCCTGAAATCTGATATAAAAACCATCACCCCCCAAAAAAAAACATTTTCTTCCCCTGTTTTTGTGATTGATACCTTCCAATTATTGAGGTTCTAGTGGCATTGCTTTGATTTTATTTTTTTAATTTTAATGTTAATTTTTTTTTAAAGATTTTATTGGGCAATTGGGGAAGGGGAACAGCCATGTTTTTGTCCTTCAGTCTTAGTTGTGGAGGGCACACAGCTAGCTCAGCTCCAAATCCAGTCATCATCCGGCCGCTCATCGCAGCAGCTCAGATCAAGGTGCTGTGATCAATCTTAGTTGCTGGTGGGTGTAGCTCCCCATCCCATGCGGAAGTCAAACCGGCAACCTTGTTAGGAGCATGTGCTCTCACCAGCTGAGCCATCCTGCCACCTGTTGGCAGCTCAACTTGGGCGCAGGTCACTGTCCCATGTGGGAATCAAACCAGCGACCCTGTTGCTCAGAGCTCCAGCTGTTAACCAACAGATCCACTCAGCTGGCCCTTGATTTTTTTTTTTTTTTTAATGTTCTCTTTTTAAAGATTTTATTGGGGAATTGTGGGAGGGGAATCGGGGAAGGGGAACAGACAAGTTGCTGTCTTTCTGTTCTTCAGTCTAGTTGCGGAGGGCGTTGCTTCACTGGCCCATGTTGGTATTGTCATTGCGTTCTTCCCTGATGCAGCAGATCAGTCGCCGGCCTCTGGATGGTTGCTCACAGCGGCTATTGGCAGCTCACGCTGGCTGCCGGCCACTCACTGTAGCCTATGGCAGCCCACTGCAGTGGGGGCTGCAGCCTACACCATCGCCAGGGCTCGCACAGCTGTTGTTAGCTGTAGAGGGCAGTGTCACTGGCCCTCATACATGGGATCCAAACTGGGGCCACTGGCATCCCAAAACCAGCTCTTAACCAATGCATCACTCGGCCGGCCCTATTTTTAATGTTCTTATCCTTACTGTAATGTAGCTGTTTCTACAATTTAAATGACTGAGTTAGAAACCTAATGATTGGAGGTATTTAATCCATAAAAAAAGCACACTCAATCTTGTTAAGCTCTCCATTCTGGTTCAGGCATCATCAGTAAAATTGGGAATTTTGTCACCCTGTTTCTCACTGAGATGATAGTGTAATTCCTTTGGTTTGTAGAAGACCTCTGTTTATAAAGATCTTTTATATGTTAACTCATTTCAATATAATAGGTATTTTACAGCTTACATATATCCAAAAATAGGATCATGGAGGAAATGGTATATTTAAAGTCAAATTTAGGGCCGGCCGAGTGGCGCATTGGTTAAGCGCTGGTTTTGGGATGCCAGCGGCCCCGGTTCGGATCCCACATGAGGGCCAGTAACACTGCCCTCTACAGCTAACAACAGCTCCACCTGGAGCTGGGCTGTGCGAGCCCCGGTGATGGTGTGGGCTGCAGTGGGCTGCCATAGGCTACAGTGAGTGGCCCGCAGCCAGCGTGAGCGGTCAATAGCCGCGGTGAGCGACATCCAGAGGCCAACGACTGATCTGCCTCATCCGGGAAGAACGCAATGACAGTACCAACAGTGACGCAACATCCTCCGCAACTAGACTGAAGAACAAAAAGACAGCAACTTGTCTGTTCCCCTTCCCCGATTCCCCAACGCTGTTCCCCTCCGCCAATTCCCCAATAAAAAAAATCTAAAAAAAAAAAAAAAAAAAAAAAGTCAAATTTAATGTCTCTGTTTTTAGAACAAGTTATCAAAGCAATTAATATTTTATCGTATGTTTAAGAGTACTTTCTTAGGCTAGATATAAGTTATTGTTTTATGATAATCTAGGATATCCTTTAATGTATATTGCTTTTCTTTTTTTTTTTTTTTTTTTTTTTTTTTAAAGATTTTATTGGGGAATTGGTGGAGGGGAACAGCGTTGGGGAATCGGGGAAGGGGAACAGACAAGTTGCCGTCTTCTTGTTCTTCAGTTTTAGTTGCGGAGGATGTTGCTTCACGGTTGGTATCGTCATTGCTCTTCCCGGATGAGGCAGATCGGTCGCTGGCCTCTGGATGTCGCTCATCGCGGCTATTGGCAGCTCACGCTGGCTGCCAGCCGCTCACGCTGGCTGTGGGCCACTCACTGCAGCCTATGGCAGCCCACTGCAGCAGGGGCTGCAGCCCACACCATCACCGGGGCTCGCACAGCCCAGCTCCAGGTGGAGCTGTTGTTAGCTGTAGAGGGCAGTGTCACTGGCCCTCATGTGGGATCCGAACCGGGGCCGCTGGCATCCCAAAACCAGCGCTTAACCAATGCGCCACTCGGCCGGTCCTGTATATTGCTTTTCTAACTGTTGTTGCTTACCTGCTTGACTTTTTTCATCATTTTTAGTAGTATATTGTGCAAAACACTATTGAACTTCAAAATTGTAATAAAGCAAAGCAGAAACATAAAGGTATCATTTGAATATCAGCGTTCACAAATAGTCAACATTCTCTCAGCCTGTCATTAGGATTTGTGCTATTATTCTGTGTACTACTGAGGCCATGAGAAAGAATGAAAGTGATTCTTTTATTTATCCTTGTACTTTGTGGAACTTGATAATTTCACTTTATAGGTGTGCTGTAAAACACATCTATTTGAAGACATCATTAGCTAACATATGTCTTTGTTGACATGGATACCTGTGCACATGTTGTGTTTTAAACATTTCTAACAATATTGAAGTAAAAGAACCACTTAAAATGAATAGAGACTGCATTCTTTATAGCAGCCTCTTCTGAGAAAGTAGTATAGAAGACAGGATGGATGTAGGTCTCAGAACTTAAAACAGCTCTTTCTGACTCCATGCAGTGTAGATTTTTTTTTTTTTTTTTGAGGGCAGTGTCACTGGCCCTCACATGTGGGACCAAACCAGGGCCGCTGGCTTCCCAAGCCAGTGCTTAACCACTGTGCCACTCGGCCAGCCCCTCAGTGTAGATTTTGAACAACATTTAAAAGAAAATCAGAGAGTTTGTTTTGTCATCTCATTTTTTAGCTGTTTTGTTACCTGGGCAGACAGCTTCCTGCATAACTTGACTTAAAACCCACCTCCATGAGATTGGAGCTCTCTGAAGGCATTGACTTAAGCAATAAAGGCAGCTGTTAGATAATGAAAAACTTGTTGATGATGCTTTTCCATCAGGCCTGGTAATTGTAGTGATATTTTAATATATTTGCATTATTTAAGGGAAGAAAAAGTTATGATCTGGAACTTCTTCAAGTAATTTTAACACCAAGTGTATTTTTTGGATATCACCTTTGCAAGCGACTACCAAAAACATTTTCTACTTTGCAAGCGACTACTAAAAACATTTTCAGTGGGAAAGGATATGAAACTCAGACAGCTTTCCTTAGATTTTGACCATTGTAGACATTATTTGTCAACAAAGGCATCAGAAGGAAGGTAAACTTTTCTTGATATCTGAGGATAAAACAAATTTAGAAAACATAAAATTTTAAGTTTCTATTTCTTCAGATCAAAGTATATGTTTCTTCAGAGTGAAACATTTTTGTTAGGACTGGGCATATAACTTCCCTCAAGTTGGCATTGTGAAAATTATATAAGAGAACTTGAACTTTGATTTTAAAGGCTTAGAACTACATGACCACTACCAAGTTATAAAGAATATGTTTGTGAGACAACATTAATACTTGTTTATGTTCTCTTAATAGCAGATGTGTACGTTCTCTTAATACCAAATGCCAGAAGAAAGCAGGGGCTGGCTGGATATGTAGTCCTTTGTATGTTTTCAGGACTGAAAAACGGGCACTCAGGAGCTTTGGTCCCCATGGCATTTCCATGGAGAATGCCAGACTCCATTGAACAGGGAAGAGTGGCCTGATGTGAAATCAGCTAATTCCCACCTTGATACATACACAGCACCGTCTGCCAACATCCTGATTTGCTGGTGGTACACCTAGGTGACAATAATCTGGGAGTGAGGAATTGGTTGGATATTATTATCTGAATTAAGAAAGATTTATCTAGCAAATTTTCAAGAATGCTACTATAGTGTGGTACCCAGAAAAATGGGGTGCTACTCAATGAAACCTCCACGTTATGAGTCGTATGTGAGAAGGAAGCCTAGACAAATTGGCTCCTTTATGTACTTCATTGGAGGATGTACTTTTCAGCCATGCTTCCCTTGTGCCAGAATCTCTAGGTTTATTTTATCTAGATGGAGTTTTTTATCAGAGTGGTAGAGATGTCTTCAACCTAGTGTTTTGGAAACTTTGATATATCTGAGTAGTGGAAATAACAAAATGAGGAGCTTCTGGCCTAGGATTTGACTCTGAATAGAATCTGTTGTTTGGACACCTTGGGTCTGTCATTAACATTCTTGTCCCTCTAATATAAATGAGCTCCTTTTTCAGTTATAGGAAATAGTGATCATCAGTAAGTACTGTTAAAAGATAAATAAAACTGATTGTCTTAAGTGTTTAAAGATGGTTTAAAATCAGGCATTGTATACTAGTATACTTTAAAGGTATGCCTTAGTGATTTTTAAGGAATTATCAGACCATTGGGTAGGGTATTGGTTTCCTAATAGAAAAATTGTCTTATTTCCTTAGGAAATAAGTTTAGTGATCGGATCCCGACATTTAAATGGTTTTGCTTAGGACTGTTTCTCAAAACCTGTTACCTTTTCAATTACTATGAATCTGGAATTGTAGAAGGGCACTTGTGAAATCTAACTCGGCGTGGGTAAAGGTCAGTGTGTGGGGACTTTGAAGTGTGCCAGTTTGCCACAAATTCTTCTTAATCCAAGGCTCATTATAACAGATATAAAGAATACTAAAATTTCTTATAAGACCTTTCAGAAAAAAAATTTTTTTGTTGTTTGAGACATGATCCAGAAGATGAGAATCTTCTACCAAATTTTTTTGTTTATATAATAAACAGTTAAAGTGTCAAGGTTCATTGAATTTTGAACTTAAATCTGGGTTCTTTTTTGGCATTCATATTTCAGATCTTAATTACAGTTCTCCTTTTTAGAAAGTAGATGGATTTAAAGTGTTGGAATCTGCTGTATAATAAGGTCTGTATGACAGAGGAAAGGATTAGGTCTGACCTCGGCATTTCTAGCCTCCTCAGGTGAACTGTGACCTTTACAGAAAGCCAGGCAACTGCCCCCTCATCTTGGTTCCCGTTCTGAGTGTCACTGGCTTTAGCTAGAGACTTATTTGCAGGGACTTATTTGGTGCTCTCAGGTGGCATTTTCCTTTAACGTATTTTATCTAAGAGAAACAGAATGTAAATTCCAGGATTAAAATGTGTGGTTTTAAAAATGGTAATTTGAAATTTTAGTGTAAGTATATCTTGATCCATTTTAATGTAATAATTTAAACAAAGTTTGTTGATGTGTTTGTGTGTGAAAAAATCCAGGCTAGTTATAAGAAGAGCCTTAAGCCTTTACTAGTTCGGATAACTTCTACCCAGATTGTTGCATATGATTGACCACACATTTGAATGTCTAGCCATATTCATATCATTTGGGTCCCCGATCTCTGGGAGAAGCATTGTTCTGTCTCATAGGAACCATAATAAAATTTCAGGTAGGCTATGATAAGACAAGTTCTTTTAGAAACAAGTTTTTAAATTCCTTAATGTATCTTTGTAAAGTAGGGACCTAACGAGAGATACCATCTTTACTAGTCATTATTTTGAAAATTTTCCCCTTTGTTTTTTTTTTTTTTTTTTTTTAAAGATTTTATTGGGGAATTGGGGAAGGGGAACAGTGTTAGGGAATCGGGGAAGGGGGTCAGACAAGTTGCTGTCCTTCGGTTCTTCAGTCTAGTTGTGGAGGACATGGCTTCACTGGCCCATGTTGGTATTATGATCATTTCGCTCTTCCCGGCTGAGGCAGATCGGTCACTGGCTGTTGGACGGCTGCTCACAGCAGCTGGGGCAGGTTTCGTGGCTGCTGGCCACTCACGCTGGCTGCCAGCCCCTCGTGGTAGCCCATGGCAGCCCACTGCAGACCCACTGCAGCCTATTCCGTCACCAGTGACTCACGAGAGCCCAGCTCCAGGTAGAGCTGTTGTTCACCATCTTAGCTGTAGAGGGCGCAGCATCACTGGCCCCCATGTGGGATCTGACCACCAGCCCTGCTGCTCAAAGCTCGTGCTCCCAAGCCAACTCTTAACCAATGAGCCACTCGGCCGGTCCCCGCTTTTTTTTTTTAATGACTTAATATTAGTACAACTATCAAAAACTAGGTATTTGATGTGGCCTAAAAATCTGTCCAAATGAACAGCTAAGTTTTAGGTTATGTTGGATCTGTGAAAGGTTCTCATGAAGAACCTTTAGTAAGGAAAGAAAGAGAAAGAAAACACCCTCAGTGAGTAAAATTTGAGTAGTCCATAAGACCTCCTTAATTTCTGACACTAGTTGCAAGTTTGGGGGTCCCGAAGACCACCCTCAGGTCTGATCATTTTCTGGGACTCACAGAACTTACTGAAAGCTGTTCTATTCCCAGTTGTGGCTTATTACATAGCTAAAGAATAGATTGAAATCAGCTAAGGGAAGAGACACGAGGGACGATCCAGAAAGTTCCAAGCATGGGATTTCTAGTTGTCCTCTCCCAATGTAGTCGTTATGTGTAGAGTATTGCCAACCAAGGAAGCTTTCCCAAGCCTTGATATCTAGAGTTTTTACTGGGGCTTGGTCACAGACATGAGACTACCTACCCATGTGGCTGACCTTTCATCTCCAGCGCCCCCAGAGGCTGAACTGTTACTGCATGGCCCACAACGCCTACCGTAGATCGCATTGTTAGACTTTCTGATGCAGCTCAAAGCCCCCAAATAAACAACAGGACATTCCAGGGTCTTAGAAATCACCCTCAGCAGCCAGGGACAAAGGCCAGACCTCTCTTTGGGTAAGGTCAATTCTTTACTACACAGGACCAAACTGTGTAGTATTTTGTTTGAATTTTAAAAAAATACCCCAGAGCACTAAAAAGAAAAAGACATGTTTTTAAAAGATTAGACTTTGCCCAAAACTTCCTACCGGATACTCTAATTTCAAGATGAGAAGGGCAGCATGGAGCACTGGAAAAGGTGGTACGTGTTTCCTAAACATCACATAGAGGACCAGTGCTGTTACAAACCAGGAATTGTGAGGGGTCCTATGCTTTGCGGTTTGCGGGGAGGGAGGTTTGCAATAGCGAATAGGTTGGAAACTTAACTGGTTTGTGTATCAAAAGGGGTAGATTGTTACAGAAACAATTTAAGGTTTATTCCACCCTCTATTAAGTTGTTCCAGTAAAATTTTCTCATGTTTAATTGCAGTTTGCATTTTTTCTAATCATTTGAATTTGTTGTGAGAAACCAAAATTATAATTTTCACCTCCCTGGCAAAAGTGGCAAATCAGGGCCGGCCGAGTGGCACATTGGTTAAGAGCGGGTTTGGGACGCCAGCAGCCCCGGTTCGGATCTCACATGTGAGGGCCAGTGACACTGCCCTCTACAGCTAACAACAGCTACACCTGGAGCTGGGCTGTGCAAGCCCCGGTGGCGGTACAGGCTGTAGCCCCTGCTGCAGTGGGCTGCCGTAGGCTACAGTGAGTGGCTGGCAGCCAGCGTGAGCTACCAATAGCCGCGGTGAGCGACCATCCAGAGGCCAGTGACTGATCTGCCTCATCCAGGAAGAGCGCAATGACGATACCAACATGGGCCAGTGAAGCAGCGTCCTCCGCAACTAGACTGAAGAACAAAAAGACAGCAACTTGTCTGTTCCCCTTCCCCGATTCCCCAACACTGTTCCCCTCCCCCAATTCCCCAATAAAACCTTTAAAAAAAAAAAGTGGCAAATCAAAGCAAGTCAGAGATTGAATCCCCTTGGGGACAGGAACAGTATCTTTAAAGAATTAACACTAAACTGTGGTGGCTACTTAGGCAGAATTGAGTCAGTGTAAACAGTGATAGTGTTGAAATCTGTGATGTTGACTATTTCACTCTAGTCACTTTTCAACACCCTTTCCAATATATGCCCTTTGAGAAGATAGAGCTTTAGAAGTTTAGTCTTCTGCCTTTCAGGTAGTAGAGATGTTAATTTGATCTTTCATTTGGTTTGCAGCCTGTCTATATTTATTAGCAATTTCAATAATTACCTCCTTCTCCATCCCAGCACAAAGTAAAAGGAAGGAAGGAAGGAAGGTTCCGAAAGAGCACGTCCTAAGGGCTTGGAACCATCTAGGATCTTGAGGGTGCCTTTCTCCAGGACTCCTCCTAGATCATCACTAATCTGTTGGTTTCAGGAAATCATTCAGCAACAATTTGCTGCTTGTGAGTTTAGTGTTGAGGCAGCATAATGAGGGTTATACAGTCCCTCCCTTTGGAAAAGTTATGTTTTTAAACTGATAAATACAGTAAGAACTGTTAAGAAAGATTCTATTTGTTGTGTTGGTGTTTGGGGAATTAATTATGGTTAATAGAGGAAGGATCATTCGTAGAGATTAGCCTTAACCATATTGAATGATAGAAGATGCAAGAGCATTAAACTTGTTTAGAATGATCAGAGTTTGTTAATGGAATAGGTAGAACTGGTTGTGGATAAAAGCATGATCATCTAGCAGGTAATTAGAGCCCCCAAGCCATCTGCCTGTTTTTCAGGAAGTTTGCCTTTCCTAGGTTCTGATTAGCATAAATTAAGTATAGCAAATATGGACCATAATTTTAGGAATGATATGGGATGTGATGACAGGGCCAGCAAGTAGTTTACAGTAGCAACAAAATATCTGGTTAAAAAGAAATCACAAATTGCAGTGTTTCCTGAACTCTTCTTTAGCACACCCTGAAGGAGCCTTTTTAGACATGTCTCATCCCTGCCATGAACTGTTAATACCATAGATTATACTATATATCTCTTGGTGTACTGTATATATGTCTCCACTTTATACATAAAGAGAGCAAGATGTTTTTTAACCTCCTGAGAGTCCCTTTGCATTCACTAGAGGAGCGATACCACACACTGAGAATGTGAGTGAAGTCGAGTGATGCTGGGTAAGACTGGACTAGAGCTCAGGAGTTAAGCACTAGAGAGAACAGTTTCAGATTATCCAAGATTTGGGGCCAAGAACATAGGTGAATAAACGGACTTTTCCATAGCCAAGGACAGCGCTTAACCAGAGAACCAGAACAGAAACAGAACAGAAAAAGCAGTCACTCTTAGACTAAGTCAAATCTGGAAGAAAGCAAGCTGTCTTCCTGAGAAAGAGAGGTGAATACTTTTGAAGGGTGAGGAGTCAGGCACCTAATTAAAGGGGATTGGATTCTTGTTCTAAGGGAGAGAAAAGAGAGTGGAAGACTCCCATCTGATGGTTTCATCATCTTTGAAGATGTTCAGAGGCTTTTTTGCCTTTGTGGAAAGATGGTAAAGAGTGCTTAGGGCCTTAAGAAAGAATCAAAAGGATTGAGGATTTTGGTTAGGCTAAGGCAGGCTAGGCCTTTGGAGAGCTGACAGAATGTGAGCAAGGCCACCTTGGGGGCAGCCTGCCTACAGCACTGAGAGATGGGTCAGGAGGCCGGGCTGAGCCTAGATGCTCACTGGGAGCAGGAGTGGTAGAAAAAGGTAGGTGTGAGAAGGAATGAATGGAGAGACGTGAATTCGGGAGGATGCTCGAGTCCTGCTGGTGTCTAGGGGAGGATGTGAATAAAGAGGTGGTCAGAGAGGAAAAGAACAAGACAACTTTACTAATCCAGTGACCAGATCAGCTTTGGGGATGGCCAGAGCTGTGATCAGACAGGACACTGATCAGATAGACACGTGCAGAGGTGGTTCCGGTACAGCTCGGACAGCAGTTTCCTTTTACAAACAGTACCTCAGGGCCAGGAACGGGCTTGTCATGGATGTGAACATGACTGATGAGAGTTTGCGGACATTTTTACAAACAGGCCAAAGGGGATTTTGTTTCCCCTGATGAGTGGAACCCAATGTAAAGGTGATAAAAAATGTTAAGCCCAAAGTGGAAATATTCTGTTAGTCTGTACTCATTCTTTATTCATTGTAGGCTATAAAGATTAAATACACTTACAATAATTCCTCACATGGTATTCACTTAACAATAATTCCTCACATGGTATTCCATCAGCTGTATTTATACATGTGCTGAGTGAGGACCCTAACTGAAGAACGCTAATTGTCATTAAAAGTATCCATACGTATGTTAAAGGGAGGACCTTTTGAAGACAATATCTGGGATACATGGATCTGAAATGTGCAAGGAAATTCTGTAAGACACTGATTAGGAAAGGGCATTTGGAAGAGAATAGTAAAGAACCTGAAAAGAAACAAGTTTATCTGCTGGTAAATTTTTTGGATGTCATTCTCTTTTGCTCATCTGTTCTGGTAAAGAGTAAGGGAGGAAAACCTTAGAGAAGGGAAACCTTATTGCTGTACATTCGTTTAGGGAAACTGCCTGTTCTCTGGCCACTTCAGTGGGTTCCTGTCTCCTTCACCTTAGCAATGAAGCCTGAGAATGGACTTGACCTAAATCAAATGTTTCTCCTTGGTATAAATGTGTTGTTCCATTTGTTGGAGATTTAGCAATAATTGGAATCTGTAGGGACATAGCGTCTGCTTTATTGACAAAATAGCTAATAATCTGGGCTATAAGTAGAGAAAGCAGGTAAATATGAATTACTAGTAATCTCTTACAGGGAAAGTATTTCTGAATCAACTCAGATTTTAATTTTATTTTTGATGAAATTGTGACATTTAACATAAAATTTTTCTTTCTGCCCACTTTGAAAGTGTCATACTTTGTCCTGTTTTCTGGAAGTTTCTGTGAAAGAAGTAGTAAGAGCTTGGGAAGTAAGGGTGTTTTTGTTATTTTTTTCACCTTTTCATCTGCAGGTCCCAGCAGGGATGGCACAATCAGTGAGGACACCATCCGAGCTTCTCTCATCTCAGCGGTCAGTGACAAACTAAGATGGCGGATGAAGGAGGAAATGGATCGTGCCCAGGCAGAGCTCAATGCCTTGAAACGAACAGAGGAAGACCTGAAAAAAGGTCACCAGAAACTGGAAGAGATGGTTACCCGTTTAGATCAAGAAGTAGTAAGTAACTCATTGAATAGTTGCTATTTTTAGATTGAATTGTAGGCAGGGCATAGTGTTCTGTGTGTACCTTGGTTATGCCGGACACTGTGGCTATAATAAGAGTTCTGAAAATTATACATGTCTTTAAGCATGTGAATATAGCTTCTCTATAGCTATGTTCAAACTGGAGCCTATGTGTGGAATTGGTCTTTGGCTGGGAGGTGGATGGTATTTAGTGCTTTTCTTTTTTTTTTTTTTTGAGAGCAGTGTCACTGGCCCTCACATGTGGGACCAAACCGGGGCCGCTGGCTTCGCAAGCCAGCGCTTAACCACCACGCCACTCAGCCGGCCGTTAGTGCATTTTTGCTTTCACCTTCACCCTGGGGGGTGCTGTTTTGACCCAAAGGAATAGTGTTTTTTGAGTGGTTGATCTGGCCAGTTACCAGGAAATAAGAATTTTAGAGTGCTCTAAGCCATGGTAAAGATCTGCAGACCTTGCGTGCAAACGTCAAGGTCAGTTATTTTCATTGTTTCCGAGTGTTGCTGGAGCTATATTCACAGTGTCTTCATTTAGTGCTTCTAACTTAATAATCCAGAGATATATGGATGACTTAAGAGCTACATATAAACGTAGTGTTTGCAAGCTTTAGCTCTGTGCTTTCTCACACGTTCTCAAGCTGCTGTGCCCTGAGGAGTCAGTTAGGTCCACCCTGTGCCTCTGTTTAATGGTGAAGCAGAGGCACGGACATCATTTGATATCTTGTGATTAGTGTTCAAGTGTTTAGGGTTCTCTGTGTTGAATCCTCTGTAGAGACTGGGGCGAATTAGTCCTTTGTGGCAGATGCCCACTTGTTTAGAAGAAAGACTTCTTTTATGATTTTCATGTAAGGAGCTCCAGTTGGAAAGCCTCTTGCCTGGTGGCCTAGTTTGCAGAATCATTTGTCAGTGATAAGTGACAAGCTTATCACTGCTTCTGAAAGTGTTCAGCTCAGGGCATCCCTACAGTATCCTGTTTTCCCTCAGCATACTAGATCACACCTTTTCCTCTACCTTTGACCAGTGTGCGATTTGAAACATGAATCTCATCCATGAGTGTTTAAACATTGCTTTTTTATTAGCAAGTCTGTTTCTGTGAAGTTGATTTGTAGGTGTCTGATAAGCAGATAATTATGTACAATTAGTATAAAGTCATCATGCTTGGACTGTTCTGTTTTCAGGCTGAGGTTGATAAAAACATAGAACTTTTGAGAAAGAAGGATGAAGAACTCAGTTCTGCTCTGGAGAAAATGGAAAATCAGTCTGAAAATAATGACATTGATGAAGTTATCATTCCCACAGCCCCACTATACAAACAGATCCTAAATCTGTATGCAGAAGAAAATGCTATTGAAGACACTATCTTTTACCTGGGAGAAGCCTTGAGGCGGGGAGTAATAGACCTAGATGTCTTCCTAAAGGTATGTCTTCCTCATTCTGCTTTCCAGGATTTTAGAGGCATTGACCTTGAAAACCACAAACCAAGAGGGTTTCTCTGTATGATGGGGTTTAAAATTCTTCATCTTCCCGAGAGAGAGAGATCCTCATAAATGACTGTAAGCAGTGTCTTCTACCCACAGAGGGCCGAGGAGCCGTCTGAGTGGGGAAGGAAAGTGGGCTAGTGGGTCAGGAGGTCAGTCAGCTTTCCATTGGTTCTTTGAAGTCATCTAAGTGGAGATCACTGACTGGCCCATCCCCATTGTTTTTCTGTTAATTTTCCTAGAGTTCCATAATTTTAGAACTGTTTTCCCAGTTCAAACAGCCCTGCCAAGGTATCGGGCTGCCCTGCTGGTACAGAGCCCTTCTGAATGAAGATTGTTTCAGGCTTAATGCTATTGTACAGACAGGAAGAAAAGATCCAGTAGGCAAGTTTGGTTACTGCTCTGGTTGGTCACGAAGAGCATGGGTTTAGGGATAGCAGCCACCCTTTGGGTATTCAATCCAGCTGCTCCTGATGCCCAGTGTGCAGGCGAGGCTAGGTGGCTCACTCACTGTGACCAAGAGGCCAGACCACTCTTGGACCTTGTGTAAGCACATGAATGGCTGGGTACAAACACTGCCCTCTGCTTGGGTGGTATAGCCTAGGGCAAGGTGCACGTGGAGAGGCGAGAGAGGTGTGCTCTGTGCTGGCTTTGTGACGCGCACTCCCGCCCTGCCTAGCCAAGGGAGGACAGTCACAGTTACCTAAGTTTTTTGTAACTTGTGTTAGGATCACAGTACGAGTTTCCCTGGCACCTTGACAGAGTCAAGATGTAGCCCCGACTCCCGAGCCAGGTCCTGCAGTGTGGTGCTCTCCTTGTGAAGTAAGCCTTTCGGAGGGCTCAGAATACCTTCCTGAACCGTCTGCCAGCATCAGTCTGTTGGAGTTTAAAAAGCCACATGTAATGAAGGACGGGTTCCACAGGAAGGTTGAAACAGAGTTTAGGATTCTTAGATCCCATTTAGGTTACAAACTGCCTCATACTTCATGCTGGGCCTGGGCCAAAGCCTTTCTAAACTGTTGACACTCTTTCCCCCTCCCAGCATGTACGTCTTCTGTCCCGTAAACAGTTCCAGCTGAGGGCACTAATGCAAAAAGCAAGAAAGACTGCCGGTCTCAGTGACCTCTACTGACTTCTCTGACACCAGCTGGAGATCGGACTCTTCTTAAAGCATCCTTCTCTTCTTTTCTCTGATCAGTAGGTGCCCAGAATAAGTTATTGCAGTTTATCATTCAAGTGTAAAATATTTTGAATCAATAATATATTTTCTGTTTTCTTTTGGTAAAGACTGGCTTTTATTAATGCACTTTCTATCCTCTGTAAACTTTTTTGTGCTGAATGTTGGGACTGACTATGCTAAATAAAATTTGTTGCATAATTTTTCTTTTCTTTATTTAACATCTTGAGGAAAAATCCATGAAACCTTAATAAGAAACCCAGATTTTAATTTAGCAAGCAAAGTATAATATCCATTATAAGTTGAAATTTAGCTTTATTTATTCTATAGCATATAAAGTGAATTCTGTTTAATATGGGATATACACATAGAAATCTAAATTTTGAAATAATTGAAATTGAGGGATTTGATTCTGTGAAAGGTCTTGGGTTGTATCCTACCACCAGTCCCTAGATTTGTTTCTTTTCTAGGCCTGACTGGATCATAACTTTTTATCAAGAAAAATGGAGCAAAGTGGCAAATGGCCAAGCTATATATACCTGAGAGCTTAGGTTAACTAGGCAAGATGGTCTGGCTACAGCTAAGGAGGAAGCCACAGTGTACTTTCCTTGCCTCCCTGCTCTTACTGTCATTTAAAGTCAGTCTTCCTGGCAAGTGATTCTGTAGCCAAGTTCCTGACCACCAAATGAGCTACACTGCCCTGCAGAGCTCATCTAGTAGAACAGAATCCATCAAAATGGGAGAGCTGGAAGGTTCATGAGGTTGTAAAGAAACGAATATTCTAATTTGAGATGGTCTAAGATGTTTAGAGAGCCAGGCAGCCAACTATAGTTCTCCCAAGAAAAAGAATAACCAGCTTAGCCTCAGTCATCACTGAAGGGTTTATACAGCTTAGATCTTCTCTTAAAGAATTCACTCGTATTATCAGAAAACTGGCAAGTTCAAATCAAGGTTTAATTTAGTGTTAGGGTTGGAACTGCCATTTAGAGTTATTTTTGTGACGCATACTTTTATTTTTACATTGTGGAGGAAGTTCAACTTTTTTATAGCATATAAATACATGTAGGTATCAGCCAGCCAGGGCGAAAGTAGCAGCATATGCTTGAAAAGAATCAGAATTTCTAGAACACAATTAACACCGATCATACATTCTTTTGGACCAAATGGCAACTCTATACAAACATACAAGGTATGTACTGGCAATCAGAAGTACCAAAACACCTTGGATGCAGTCACTTAGAAATTATAGAAGAGTATCATCCAACTATCTGGATGTCAAATAAAAGGTAAACAGAGTTATCTTCCCTTTGCTTTTTCGTATAATCCTAAAACTATCTCTTCTTCGATAACTTCAGAATGGTAGCTTTAAGCAACTTAGAAGCTTGAGCTCCTGAATTTCCCTGAGTGTCTGCAGTCTTTCAAATGAGCCTCATTTTCAGGGATCAGCTTTACCTTCATGAGGTCTGTATACCCTTCCGTCCCAGGATACAAGGGACACAGAGGACTGCACCTATTCCATAAAGGCCCTGAAAGGAAAAACGTAAAAAAATTATTCCTTTTTCTTTCTCACTTCTAATAGAAGTCCAAAATACAAGAAATAATAGTTGCTGGGTGAAGGAGTATTTAACAGATTTGTAGTATGAACTGTGGGAGAAAAACAGACCACCAAGACAGAACAATTTAAAACCTATGATTATACATGTTTATTGTTCAAATTTATCAGCCATCTTTCCACACAGGCCCCAGCCTTTTGCCATGTTTGCTGGGACCCACCCTCCTTTTCCTGTCTCCTGACCCCCAAACTACTTCCTATCGGGGGACCACTTCAAAATCTCTATACTTTACTCCCAGTGATTTAATTCCATTTCACTCTAACCTCTCCCATTCAGACCAGCAGAAGGATCTTACTCAGGCTCCAACTTCCCCTCCCCAGGAGACTAACTGTTAATGCTGTGCGACTAGTGCTTTCTTGGGTCTATCACTTAAGTCATTGGACATCATTGGAACTGTTAGAAAACAACTCAAAATTTAGCAAGACCTACCCACTATGATTCCATTGTTACCAGATATTTGTAGAATTAAAGACGCAGAAAGGCTTGCTTTTATCAAGTTGAATGTAAGAAATACCACACTAAGCCATGACAAAGATCTACAAAGGTAAGTCTCTCCCTCTATCCCACACCCCTCCCTTCCTCTCTCTCTTCAGCAACAAAGAACAGACATTATTAGGAAGAGAGGTACTTAACAAGATCAACCTCAAAAATTAATTGTCCCTCACAAATATTTTACCCCTATTTTATGTTAATGTTAAATTTTTCAAACATGAACATCCTACCTTACTCTTAAGGTGGAAACTGGATGCACTCCTAAGATTCTTCAAAATCCTTTCCATTACATCAGCTACAGACAGGACAACACCCCAAGAAGTATATCTTTTTAAGCATCTCGTAGCCACTGTAGAGTTAGAAGAAATCATGAACATAAGTTTAGAAAAAAATACTTGTCCCTAAACATCCATTTTGTGGGAACCAGTCTGAAAATGCCACAAAACTGAAATGCTTCCATTAATAATTTCTTGTAGATATTTCTTTTTTTCCTTTAGAAATTTTATTGGGGAACATGTTTGTTTTTCCAGGACCCATCAGCTCCAAGTCAAGTTGTTGTTTCAGTCTAGTTGTGGAGGGCGCAGCTCCTGGGCCCATGTGGGAATTGAACCAGCAACTTTGGTGTTATGAGCCTGCACTCTAACCACCTGAGCTAACTGGCCGCCCTTCCTAGATATTTCTTAAATGGGTTGGTTGGTGAAGGTAAACAGTTATGAGGGTAAGTACAAAGATCCAGAAATTAACATGAAATCAATTTTGCCACTAACAGACTATATAACAACAGTTTAAAAGAATATGTTGGGTGGCCGGGTGGCTCAGTTGGTTAGAGCACATGCTCTTAACCACAAGGTTGATAATGTGACTCCCGTATGGGATGGTGGTGGGCTGCGCCCCCTGGCAACTAGATTGAAAATGGCCACTGGACTTGGAGTTGAGCTGCGTCCTCCACAACTAAGATTGAAGGACAACAAATTGAGTTGGAGCTGATGGGTCCTGGGAAAAAATACCTTAGTCCCCAATCAAGTTTTTTTTAAAAGTATGTTGTCAGTCAATAGTGAGTGCCTACTATGTGGCAGACACTAGGTTAGACAGCACTGAATGAGACAGATTCAGACCCTCACTGCTTCCGAATTTATAATCTGGTGACTATGATCACATAAAAATAAGTGCTAATGAAGGAAAAGTACAGGAAATAAAGCAATATATACTTTAGGGGCCTAATCTCATCCTGCTGGCAGAATTCAGGCTAATTTCCAAGGTACTGAAAATACAAAAAAATAATGTATTACCTGGTGACTACTTTCTTATGAACATTTTCCCACTGCTCAGGGTCTTTATCAGTTCCTGTATATGAGTTCAGGTCCTGCAGAAGGATCCTCCCTCCCCCCCCCACCCCCCCAGCAATGTTCACTCCACACAGAAACTAAGAGAAAGATACCAAAAAATCGGTTAACTGTTCCCCAATAAAATTTTTTCTTAAAGCCTTATAATCTTAATCATCCATATATAGGATTATAATAACATTCTCACTTTTTTCAAATTTGTCAGTATTTCTGGTAGATTATTATAAAAATAATAAGTGAGCCAAAAATTAAAGCACTACCAAAAGGGCCTAAAGTGGAATAAAATCCCTTTCTCCCTACCCAAGAGCTATTTTACTTTATGATTAAATAGCTTTATGATCAATATATGTTTTAGAGAGTGTACATGGCTCAGGGATGCTTTTAATTTACCACTTGAGTCTCCATGCTCTCCAAGAACCAACCCGTGACAGCTTTCAGAGTGGATACCACGCCTCTGCCCCAATCAAGAAAGTATCCAGGGTACAGCTACTGCCAATAACATGTTTTTTGGAAATGCACTCAACTTCCAGACTACATATGTTAAAATATCCACTGAGAAGAAAAAGTTCATGTCAGAAAACATTTTCATCATTTAAAATGATACATTTTGGGCCGGCCAAGTGGCATGGTGGTTAAGCGCTGGCTTGGGAAGCCATTGGCCCCGGTTCAGGTCCCACATATGAGGGCCAGTGACACTGCCCTCAAAAAAAAAAAATAAAAAAATAAAATGATACACTTTATTAGATTTATCTAAAATGTTAAAAAATAAAACTTGTAAATCCGATGTTTTGTGGGGAAAAAAACATGGTTCTCTATTCAACTCCAGCTCTACCACAATTCCAAACATAGCTACCCACAGAATTTATTAAAAACTTCTGTTGCTACTTTGTGTAATCTATTGTGCAGTAGGTTCACTCCATAAAAATTTTTAAGAAGCATCAATAATCCCTTATCAAATCCTTTAATTTTTCTCAGAGAACAATCCATTTAGAGTAAAACGCTTAGTTAAGAGGGGAACAGAGAGAAACAAATATAGATAGAATATAATCGTCTGGCAAAACATAATCAGGCCTTAGTCCCAGGAGGCAAGGACAAAGGTTTTGGTATATTCTGAAGTTTTAGGTGTATGAACTAATTTAAACATTATTAGCTTTATCAGAACTTTTTCTTACTGAATTTAAAAAGTAACTATTAGCCAAAACAAGGGTAGTGTAGCTATAGCAATAGCAAACAAAATAGAATTTACAACAACAAAAATGCATTAATAGGATTAAACATACGAATAAATGAGATAATCCAATAATATATCATAATTAAGAACTTAGATTCAACTAATAAGATAGTCTTAAAATACATGAAGAAAACCGGAATTACAAGGTGGATTTGATTCATAATCATAGTGGACAATTACAACAGACCTTTATCAGGAATTGTTATAGATAATAAATTAAAAATTAGTAATTTAGTAAAAGTAAAAAGTGTGATTGAATATATATAGGAAGACCATCATGCCCAGTAAAGTCCATTTCCTCCCCACCCCAAAATATAAGAAACATTTACACTTTCAGTTGGCTGAGTCAGAAAATAAGCCTTAACAGATTTGAAAAACTGATATTAAGGCCATTTCTCTGATCTCAACTGAGCTAAATTAGGCCACAATAAAACAAATTTTAAAATGTTTCAAAGTGGCCGGCCGACTTGCGCGTTGGTTAAGAGCTGGCTTTGGGATGCCAGCGGCCCTGGTTCGGATCCCACATATGAGGGCCAGTGACACTGCCCTCTACAGCTAACAGCTCCACCTAGAGCTGGGCTGTGTGAGCCCTGGCGACAGTGTAGTTTGCAGCCCCTGCTGCAGTGGGCTGCCATAGGCTACAGTAAGTGGCCAGCAGCCAGCGTGAGCGGCTGGCAGCCGGTGTGAGCTGCCATGAGCCACCCTGAGTGGCCATTCAATGGCTGCCAACCGATCTGCCTCACCCGGGAAGAGCGCAATGATCACAATACTAACATGGAACAGTGAAGCAACATCCTCCACAACTAGACTGAAGAACAAAAGGACAGCAACTTGTCCGTTCCCCTTCCCAATTCCCCAACACTGTTCCCTCCACCCATTCCCCAATAAAACTTTAAAAAAGAGAAAAGCAAAAACCATATTAAAAATAATGAACCCATGTCATTTATTTACATAGATACACAAGATTAAAGTACTAGCAGATACATAAATGAGTTTTTAAAAAAATGCTTCGGGCCGGCTGAGTTGCGCAGTGGTTAAGCACTGGCTTGGGAAGCCAGCAGCCCGGGTTCGGTTCCACATATGAGGGCCAGTGACACTGCCCTCAAAAAAAAAAAAATCATGACCCAGAAATGCAAAGATGGTTCAATATGAGGTATTTTCTAAAATATTTTAATTCCATTCACATAACTTTTATTATAGTAATTGTTATAATTGTTCTAATTATTAGTTATTGTAGTTAATCTCTTACTGTCCCTAGTTTATCAATTAAATTTTGGGTTTAATTTATAAATTAAAACTTGTATTTTTTTTTTTTAAGTTTTATTGGAGAATTGGTGGAGGGGAACAGTGTTGGGGAATTGGGGAGCCAAGTTGTTGTTCTTCAGTCTTCGTTGTGGAGGGCACCAGTCACCATCTGGCTTCCCATGGACAGCTCGTGGCCTCTAAGCTCAAGATGCTATGTTCAGTCTTAGTTGTGGGTGGGTATAGTCACTATCCCATGCTGGAGTCAAACCAGCAGCCTTGTTGTTAAGAACGCACACCCTATCCACTGAGCCATCCAGGAGGCAGCTCAGCTCAAGGTGTCGAGTTCAATCTTTAGTTACAGGTGGTCATAGCCCACTGTTGAACAGGCAACCTTGTTACACCAGCTGAGCCATCCTGCCACCTGTCGGCAACTCAGTGACAGCTCAGCAAGGGCGCAGCATTCACTGGCCCACGTGGGAATCGAACCAGCGTCCTTGTTGCTCAGAGTATGCGCTCTAAGCCAACTCTTAACAAACTGAACTACTTGGTTGGCCCATAAAACTTGTATGAGTTTTTAAAATTTTGGATATTAACCCCACAGATGTAGCATTGGTGAATATCTTCTCCCATTCAGTAGATTGTCTTTTCATTTTGTTGATGGTTTCCTTTTTTTTTCTTTAAGAAATTTTATTGGGGAACAGTTTGTTTTTCCAGTACGCATCAGCTTCAAGTCAAGTAGTTGCCCTCAATCTAGTTGTAGGGGGTACAGCTCCTTGGCCCATGTGGGAATTGAACTGGCAACCTTGATGTTATGAGCCTGTGCTCTAACCTGGGCTAACCAGCTGCCCTGTTGATGGTTATCTTTGCCAAGCAAAAACATTTTAGTTTCATGTAGCCCCATTTGCTTATTTTTTCTTTTGTTTATCTTGCCGGAGGAGATATGTCAGAAAAAAATATTACTAAGAGCAATGTCAGAGTTTACTGCCTATGTTTTCTTCTAGGAGTTTTGTGGCTTCAGGTCTTACATTTAAGTCTTTAATCCACTTTCTGTTTATTCTTGTATGTTGCATTAAAAGGTGGTCCAGTTTCATGTTTTTCATATGTCTGTCCGTCCAGTTTTCCCCAACACCATTTATTGAATAGACTGTCTTTATTCCAGTGTATATCTTTGCTTTCTTTGTCATAGATTTAATGACCATATAGGCATGGATTTATTTCTGGACTCTATTCTGTTCCATTGATCTATGTGTGTTTTTATGCCAGCACCATGCTGTTTTGATTACTATAGCCTTGTAGTATAGTCTAATATCAGGTAGCATGACACCTCCAATTTTGTTCTTTCTCAAGATGCTGTGGCTATCCAGGGTCTTTTGTGTTTCCATATAAATTTTAGGGTTATTTGTTCTAGTTCTGTGAAAAATACCACTAGTATTTTGATAGGAATTGCATTCAATCCATAAATTGCTTTGGGTAGTATGGACATTTTAACTATGTTCATTCTTCCTATCCATGAGCATGGTATATGCTCCCATTTATTTGTATCTTCCTCAGTTTCTATATTTAGTGTCTTATAATTTTGCATATACAGGTCTTTTACCTCCTTGGTTAAACTTATCCCTAGGGTTTTTTTTTTATTTTGTTTTTCTTTTGATACAATTATAAATGGGACTATTTTCTTCGTTTCTCTTTCAGATAGCTCATAATACATGTATGTTTTTGAAGTATGGAACCGAATTATGCAGCATTGATAAAATTATCTTTGAAAGACTGTTTTTAAAATGTATTGTAGCCCCAGCAGCAATGAGCTCACCCAGCACCCAGATCTTGGTTAATAATACAATTCCCCAATAAAAGAAGTCAGGGTTCCTTGAGGAAAAGTCATGATGTATTTTTTCTGTTTTTTATTGCAAAACAGCATCATGACTTTTCCGACATAGGACTGGAGGAGAAAATATACAAGATGAAGAAGACGAAACATAGTGCCAGAAAGTAAGTTAGTGCTGAAAACAAAACAAAAACCCTATGTTAATGGGGTATGCCAAAGGGACATAGTAGCCAACTGAATGAGTTCCCAATGGCCAAAGCTGGAATACTTTGAGACACAAAACAAATATGTATTGGACTATAACTCAAAATATAAATTAAATCTGAGTCCATACTGATATTAATTAGTGATTGAATTAATAAATAGAGGGGAAGAGACAAATCACCCATTCAGAATAATTCCAAATAACTTATGTAGATACTCCACCCTGAAGGAAAGGGAGCATAATTCCCCACTCTTTAAGTATGGCTTGCACATGGGGACTTCCTTCCAAAGAACACAGAAGGAGAGGGGAGAAAAAAGGACTAACTTTATAGTAGAGAAATCTAACACTACCTCAGCCAGGTGACATGATAAATCATGTACTCTGGATATGATGTGATGAAAATAGCACTTACCTCTGTGTCTTCCTCCCAACAATCCATACCCCAGTACAGCCATGAGAAAAACATCAGACAAATTCTAAGAGAGGGGCCTTCTATGAAACACCTGACCACTACTCAAAACTCTCAATTCATTAAAAACAAGGAAAGCATATCTCAAAGAGTTTATTATGATTTACTATAGGTTATGGATTCAGATGAGGGTAATATTCTTAGAAAGGCGTCAGTATTTTTTTAGTCCTATATCTAGCCATTAAACTGGAAGGTAGCTTTATCAGCTACATCAATACTAAGAAAACCTAACACTAAAACTAACCTAACATGAATAAGGAAGAAAGGGAAATAGACTAAGAAAAGGGAGAGAGATTTTTAAAGGAAAACAACTATTGTATTTGATATAGTAGGACAGCTAGCACAACCGACAGGTTGCACACTTTTTTTCTATCACCTATTTCTCTAGTTTTTTTAATTTGTGAACTGAGTCTCCTAGGCAAGCAAAGGAGTACCTCGTATCGCCATCACATGAGTTAAAGTCAAATGTCAACATGCTTCTACACAGTGATGCTTATAACACATACAATACCATCATAAACACTGGAAAAAGCCCACTCTGGGTGAACAATTAAAGAGGGCACGTGTTCCTCAGGGTTAAGCAAGATAGAGCTCCCCCCGCCCCCACCCTTAAACTGGACCCAACCTGCACAGCCAAATGCAGCGGCTTTGCCTCCAACCAAGGAAACCTTGATTAACCCTATGGCACACAGCACATAACTTACTTTTAATGAGATGCTGATTGCACAAGCCATAGCAATTGATCCAGTTCGTATAATGGAGATCTTATTGTGATGAATGGCCTCCTCTGAAGTGAAATCCTTAATAAGTTCACGCTTGATAGTCACCATCTTGGAAACCTAAGAGAGTGAGAAAACACTGCAAAGCCTCTTCCAGGTTAGGAATTGGTCTGTAGTGAGAAGGGGGCAAATAGAGAGCTCCCGGGCGGGCAGGCGCCAGTGGGGAAGGAGGTGCTTCGGCACAACAGGGAGTGACAAAGATGACTGTCAAAAAAGCAGGGCAGCTTCTGGCCAGCAGCCCAGCATGCAAAAGACAAACTAAGGGGAACAGGACGAAGGTGGTTACAGTTAGGAGGGGTTAAGATGGAATGAAGCAAGGAAAAGGGGCTGCTCCACTGGAGACGGGACTACAGCCAGGACGGCTCTTCCTCCCCTCCCCAGGTTTGTTCTCCCCCTTCCCCAGGTCTCAGCTCTGAGCCCACAGGCCCAGGGCCAAGGACAGCCAGGCACAAGGTACCTCCGGCCACACTCACATGAGAGAAGCGCCAGCTGCCCCTGAGTGGCACGCATGCCGCCCAGAAGGGGCACAGAATCATCCCTGGACAAATGAAACACGCTCCCATGGTGTCCACTCTCAGGCTGGTCCGCAGGAGTCCCACAGGCCAGCTCTTAACCACTCAAGAGGTAGAGGAAGAGAATGAAAGAAAACTAGCTGAGGTCCAAGGACAACCATTGATTATGGAGGCTGCGCAAGCCACGCTCAGCTCATGAGGCCTCGTGGGGATCTCACACACCTGGCACAGGCCGGAGGCGCAGAGGCTGGCCCAAGGCACTGCACCTGCGCCTGCTGCCTGACACCTGCTCGCCAGCCGCCAGCCACGGGTTGAGGTGCCTGTATTTGGTGGGCTTCAAAGAGGCGCCTTGGGCTCCAAGCACAGGAGGGACAGCAGGCACATTGAAAGAGTGGGCCGCAGCGCTCGCGCGCTCTCTCTCTCTCTCTCTCTCTCTCTCTCTCTCTCTCTCTCTCTCTCTCTCTCTCTCTCTCTCCATATATATATAGTCCCAGAACACATCCTGCAAAGAGCCCAAGCAAATTTCTAACCAAACCGTATCTAGATGTATCCAATAAGGGCTTGATCAGGAATTTTTCACTTTTTACCACCCACAAATGTGAACTGAAGTAGGAAAAATAAAATTGAAAAACCCCTCTGTGCAACAGAGATTTTAAAATAAGATGAAATCCTAAGAATTTGATCAATGCCAGGCTGATAACCATTTCAAGTGGAAGGGAAAGCTCAATTCATTACTTACGAAGCCGATAAATGTGGAATCCAAAATTCCCCTATCATCCCTTAGTCTGAGATAAACCAAGGTTTCTATGTCTCTTCTCCCACCACATTCTACCTAATTAGCTGTTTTCTAACTTATTTGTGAATTGTAATACACATCTGACAAATTATTTTATAAAATGTAGAGCAGAGCTTCTCAACCTTTTTTTCATCATGTCTCCCTCAACAGCGTTTTTAGACATCTTCCTCTAATCATTCAGCTGCCCATCCACCCCCCAATCGAGGAATCAAATATTAAGGAATAAAGTGACTTTGTCTGGTAGGGTTGAGCTTTGGAGAGACAAACCCTATTAATGTCTAAGATTTCTTTGACACACAGGCACCTCCAAAACTAATTTTTACCCTCTTGGGGACAATACAGGTAGAATGAGCAGTTGCACTTCCTAGAATATTCCCTGTAGAAACTATTTTACAGCCTTTCATTCTCTGCCAGGATTTCCTAAAATGAAGTTTTAATTTGGTGCACAAAGAGGAGCTTTAAAAAGCAAAAGATGTTTCCCCTTTCCTCCATACCTAAATTCTCACTCACGACAGTATTTTGTGCATTCAAAGGAAGTGTTTTTTAAAAAGAGAAAGAACAAAATAATGGGAAACTAATCATATTCAATGGTAGATGACTAGAATGAAAACTAATAAGACAGCAAGGATAACAGAATGGACTCGGACACCCTGACTACATGGGTGTGCTTGCACTAGAGCCACGCGAAGCCTCAGGACCTGCACATCTGCCTTCTAATTTTTCCAACTAGTTTTGTCTAATTTGTAAATTACCTTGGTCCTGATTTCTTAGTTTTTGTTGCATTGTGTATTTCCCATAGAAGCCTTAAATTCTTTGTGGAATCAAGGAATTACATTATTGTATTATACATTATATTAGTATATCTGTATGTATGTAGGTATATTTGTGTGTGTGTATATATATATATATATATATATATGGATTTGTATATATAAATCAAAAACAGCACGTGCACTTCTACCCTGGACACCAAGAGGGACTTACCAATTGACTGTGAACACTCATTCATCAATAATCAATTAGTTGATACACCCTAAATACTCACTGTGCAATACTTGAGGGCAGAAATCATGTCATATTCACCTCATAACCACAATGCAGCAAGAACATAGCAGTTTGCTGAAATGACCTACTATACAGTCTAAGCTCCCTGTGTAGTATTTCAGCAGAGACGTCAAATCCACAATTTGAATTTATATGAATTGGTATAATACCTGCAGGGCTGAAGATACTTGGTTTAAAAAATTTATACTATAAAGTTATTGTATATTTCTGTTTTCCTTCTGATATACATGATCTTAAAAATAAGTACTTAATAAAGATTATACACAGACACATGAAGCTAATGAAGCAATATAAAGTGAATATGCTGGTGCCCTCAAGAAAGCACAAGATGAAATGTCAATACTAGAAAAAGTACTTGTTTTATGAGGAGAATCGTAAGTTCTCTATTATAATGGATTGTTATACATATTCTACTAAATGTGAAGGCAACTCGTACGTATGTGACATGCCTCAGAAATATAACTTCTATGTGTAAAGTTGGGTATCATTAGAATAGAGCTAGAAGAGAGTCACAAAGAGGAGAAATGTCTTCACCATTTCCTTTTTCTAGCCTCAAGAGACTGGAGTTATGCCATAAATCTCCAATGTTTCTTTATTTTTTACAGATCAGATTAAAATACTTTCAACATGTAAAACATACAGTCTGTTATCTTCTGTTCTATAAAACAGTGGTACATTCGAAGACTTTACAATACCAGGTCTTCTTGGATGCTCCAAAGTATGTCTGCACTCTTTTTAAAAAGGGCCTCCTCATCAGAATTCAAATTAACTTTCACAATATCTGACACACCACTTTGCCCCAAGATACAAGGGATACTGAGAAAGATTTCTTCCTGTATTCCGTATAAGCCCTAAAAGGCAAAATTAGATTATTATTCAGTAATCTGATACGGAAAAGCAGCTATGCAGGAGAGCTTCAGAATAAGAGTACACTGGAGACACTTTAGAGCACAACGTGAATCACTCAGAGGGTGGTGGAGTGGTCAGCAACAATACCAAGAGCATCTAATGTCCTATGACCAGGTGGAACTTGTGTTCAGTGACATAAAAAACGTGCCAGAGGCCTCAAAGGGACCAAAAAGGCACTGTCTACTTTATCCCTTACTGGGTCATCCTTCTGTCCAAGGGAAAGAATACCATGCAGTTCTTCATGGTATCATTTTATCTGATGCAGAACTGTGAAATCAAGCAGCCTGTGTCAAAACCACATCCAGAGAACAGTGAAGTCAGAAGCAGGAAGTGGCTGGGAAGGCTGTGCTTAATATAAGTTGACCTTTACAGCAGGGGGCGGCCTTGAGTTTCGACAACAGATGTAATAGGTGGCATCTCAAGTCTCCAAAGGTGAGGCCTCCAGTGGAACTCGCAGGCCCAGGAGTGCCCCCACCAGTTGTCAATGGAATGTACCCCACCTTCCTGGCTACTTCTATCCTGGACCTCCCATGACAGACAGGGCCATGGGATAGGCAGGTGCAGTCATGGCCACTGCCCTATCCTGGGCCCACTGAACTTCCAGTCAACAGCCCTAATGTTCCCTCCACTCCTGCAGCTGAATCCAAGGCCTCAGAAGCAGCTGCCAGAGCCTATTAAAACCTGGGCAACCCACACAATGCCTACATGCCCATAAACAAGCCTCTGCCTCCTTACTACGCCCTGGAAGATAAGAAGACCCAGTGGACTCCTCACACCTCCCTGCCTCTCACCACTCATTGCTCTTTCCTTCCCCGCCCCTTGGGGGTGAGTCTAGGCTTGGAGGAGGCGATGGGAAGGTCTTCTTCTTCCTCCCGGTAGGATTATAAAGCTACCAGGAACTAGCATTCATGGAATAGACAGGCCCTTTGACTCAAGTGGTGACTCCCAGCTTCCCGTGATAGCTCACAGCCCACAGGCATTGCTCAGCACAGCTTCCCTCTCACCATCTTTGGGGCTCTCTCCTCGGGAGCTCAGGGTGTACCCCTTGTTTCCATCTCACTCTTTAGTCATCCACAGAGGGACTCTCTGGCCACCTCCTTCACTGAAGTCCAGCTCTCTCATTGTGGCAGCCACTTCAAACCTACCATGTCTGCCTCTGAGGGCCCTGCCGGCTGGACTCGCAATCACTCTAACTCGGTCTGCGCTTCGCCACGGAGAGCCACTACTGCACGAGACTGTCAGCCCACATTCCTTTCCCAGCCAGGCTCCAGCTCCAGTTAACTCACCTCCCCTTCCCTTTTCCTAACCTTGGTCATTCTATTGTCACCTGTGTGCAACTTTTGAAGCTTTCACATGAGCTTCCAGGGGTTGGGTGGCATCAAGGCCACTGTGGCTGGGGAAGAAAACCCTCTGCCTCCCTGCCAGGGTTTTGGTCATTTGTTTCCCTCTACTTTCTCTGTCTTTCTTCCTTCTAGAAGGGGCTCCTCAGACTAGAGCTGCAGAATGCATGTCCATCCCATCATGCCATTTGGGGGCTGCTGGGTAGGCGGGAAACAAGGACCCCGGTCCCTGGGGCCTAGCTTGGCCCTATGTAAAGCCAGGGATAATGTCGGAGCTACGCTGAGGCCGAAAAGGAACAACGGATCATGGATGGGGGTTCATACTACTATATTCTCGATGGGGGCTGGTCAACACGAGAAGCAAACACCTGTCAATACCCCAACAAGGGGTCTTCCTGCACCACAGTCTTGCTGGCAGCTGGGCGCGACACAGGAAGTAGGATCTGCAACATCTGCGCTTGCTAATGTAGCCACGGCAGTTGAATAGCATGCGGAATAGTGGCTGATAGCTAAATGGTTACAGCTGATGGCCAAGTGGCTACAGCTGCTGGCCAACTAGTTACATAAGTGTTTGCATGTCCGGGTTACACAACCGAGCCAGCACCTTTCCACGTGAGGCCGAGAGCCTGAAAGCTGCTCTCTGGGATTCCGTCCCAACACCCTATGTGCTGACCGTGACCTGCTGCCATCCCCTCAGCCTACCCTCTTCCTTTCAGTGGCCTGACCGGCTTGCTTCTCCATCTTCACCATGAACTTCCCTTTGTTCCCTTTGCTCTCTGCATTTCACCAGCTAACCTTTTTTTCAGATCCTTAACTGCTCTCTACTTATATCTACTTCACATCCTCTGCATGTGTGTTCCCTCTGCTTGGAATATTAGTCCAGCCTTCCAAATTAACTCCTACTCATTACTCAGATTGGGTCTCATTTTACTTCCCTGGGAAGACTTCCCTAACCACCACCCATTTCCCCTTCCCAGCAAACACTTCCCAGAGTAGTTAAGTTCTCTTCTTGTATACTGTTAGCACTTTTTAGTTTTTCATCACAGCACTTGCAATTTATTATATATTTTCTTTTATAATTGTTTTATTAAGTCCATTTCTTTCATTAAATTCTATGAGATCAGGGCCTCTGTCTATTTTATTCCCTCACTACCTTGTACAATGCCTGACACATAGTAAGGACTCAACAAATACTAATGGAAAGATGATAAATAAAAAGTCAATTTAAGGGCCGGCTGAGTGGCGCATTGGTTAAGAGCTGGTTTTGGGATCCAGCGGCCCCGGTTCAGATCCCACATATGAGGGCCAGTGACACTGCCCTCTACAGCTAACAATAGCTCCACCTGGAGCTGGGCTGTGCAAGCGCCGGCGACAGTGTTGGCTGCAGCCCCTGCTGCAGTGGGCTGCCATAGGCTACAGTGAGTGGCCGGCAGCCAGCGTGAGTGGCTGGCAGCCAGCATGAGCTGCCAATAGCCACCCTGCGCGACATCCAGAGGCCAGCAACCGATCTGCCTCATCTGGGAAGAGCGCAATGACGATACCAACATGGGCCAGTGAAGCAACATACTCCACAACTAGACTGAAGAACAAAAAGACAGCAACTTGTCTGTTCCCCTTCCCTGATTCCCCAGTGCTGTTTGCCTCCCCCAATTCCCCAATAAAATCTTTAAAAAAAAAAACTCAATTTAAGCCTACCTTAACCAGAGTGGAAACTGGATGCACTCTCCTAAGATTTTTCAAAATCGATCCTACCAGATCTGTCACAGATAGGCCAACAGCCCAAGAAGTGTAGCCCTTCAGCTTGATAACCTCATAGGCACTACAGTTGTAGAAAGTAAGAAAATCAAATGAATGAGAAGCCAACTAGTATTTTTCTCTGAGCATTCATTTAGAAGCAACTTACATGTCAATGCCACTCTATTAAAACTGTCTCAGAGATTTGTTCTAGAAATTAGTTATGAATAAATAACACAGGTTTCTATTCAACTGAAGTTGAATAATGAACTTCATTATTCAACACTTTAAGTAATAGGTCATCCTTCTTTTATCATAAAGGTAGAATACTAGGGTATATGTACCACTCAAGATGAAACTAGTTTTAAACTTTTTGTATTGTTGCTTAAATATATAAACATAGAACCTGATCACCTTAAAAGCTAGTATAAGGGTGGCCAGGTAGCTCAGTTGGTTGGAGCACAGTGCTCATAACACCAAGGTTGCCAGTTTGATCCCCACATGAGCCACTGAAATGTACCCTTCACAACTAGATTGAAACAACTACTTGACTTCGAACTGACAGGTCCTGGGAAAACACACTGTTCCCCAATTTAAAAAAGAAAGAAAGAAAGAAAAAGAAGCACTAATTGGCAGGTACAAAATAGTTATGGGAATATAAAGTACAGCATAGTCAATACAATAATACTATAATAACTATGTATAGTGCCAGGTGGATACTAGATGTATGTGAGGAATCACTTCCTAAGTTATATAAATGTCTAACCACTACGCTGTACACCTGAATTAATATAATATCGAACATCAATTGTAATTGAAAAAAAGGTGTTGGGAAATAAAGGCAGCATCTTGCCTATGCTGGGGTAGTCTGCCCTCTTCCTTTGCAACTGAGTGTGCCCCACGTAGTGATGGGGCCTGAACGCTACACCTGCGCATTTGCAATACCTCCTAAAGAAAATGCTAATTTCTATACTCTGTTTTCTGTCCAGTATCCTTTCACCAAGCTTAATTAACTTAATGCTAGGTTAAAGCCTATTATGTCCCGTTAATTTGACAGTCTGAACTTCAAACCACTATTGATACCATATACGTACATTTTTTTAAATTATGGTAAAATTTGCCATTTTAATCATTTTAAGTATACAGCTCAGTGGCGTTAAGTACATGAACATCGTTGTACAAACTATTACCACCATCCTCTCCAGAACTTTTTCATCTTCTTAAACAAATTCTGTACCAATTAAAGTTGTCATGTGCTTTTATGATCAGGAAATAATTTTTTTTAACTAAAAGGCATTTAGAAAATAAAAACTTATCCATTATCACTTTTTTGTTATTATATTGTGTCTTTTTAGCATCTGCCCTAATTCTTACACATTTCTGTAGAGTTGTTATCATATACTACGTTACATTTGAGCTTTTGTAAATTTAATATTCCAGTTTAGAATATCCAAAAGTGATTTTTAAGTTCTATAACTTCTACTAATATGTAACTTGGCCGAAGCATGAAGGAGAATCGTGTGTGCTGTTAAGGCTGATGCACACAGAGTTAGATGCTTCATTTATAAGGAAACCTGGTTAACTTCTGACGATCTGCATCAGCTTCATGTTTTCTTTTCATCAAGTCATTTGATGAACATTTAAGTTCTAGGTGCTGTTCTAAGCATTTTATATGTACCAATACTCTTCATAACATCTCTCTAAGGCGGGCTCTGTTACTATCCCCATTTTAAAGACTTGGAAACTGAGCTTTTCAAAGAAATAACTTCCTAATATCACACCTCTAATAAATTGTGGAACCAGGTTTCAACCTGGGCAACCTAATTCCAAAGTCCATGCTCATAACTACTTGCTAAATTACCCTCAAACACATATGAGTTCTCGTGAAGTACATTTTCATTTTGAAAAATGTCCCCCCAATAAAGCTCTGCATAGTAGAAGTCTAAATTCAAGGATTTTCAGAAGGTTAGAGTTATCTCACAAAAAGCAAAGATCAACTATATATTTTTGCCTGTGAAATCTGTTCCTAAGATTGATTATAAATACATTAATAAATTTAATTAGTACCCTTACCTTTCAACAACTTGTCTGTGGATATCTTTCCATTGGTCTTTGTCCGAGTCAGTTCCTATTTGAGGGTTTAGAGTCTTTAGAGCAACACCAGCAACATTCACCCCACTCCATAAGGGCACTAAAAGAAATATATCTTAGAATGAATGCTTCTTCCTAGTACTGCATCAGTTGTTTCAGTTTAGTAAATTTTTAAAAAAATTTAGGTTACTACCTATTACCATATATAAAAATAAGTTTCAAATGGATAAAAAAATGGAAAATGTAAAAAATAAAATTATAAGTATTAGAAAAACATGTAGTAGAATTTATTTATAATTATGTGGTATCCAAGGCATTTTAAAGCAAGGTACAAGTACAGAATGCACAAAGAAAAGAATGGTTGACAAAAGATAAAATAACTGTCAATCTAGAATCAAACTCATATCCAGTTAAACTGTTACTCAGAATAAGGTAAAACTAACACACCTTCACATAAACAACACTAGCAGGATATACTTCAGGAAGAAAAAACTAAAGGAATTAGATATAGGAAATAAAGACAAGCAATAAAACTGGCAAACATGTTCATAAATAAAAACAAATATTGAGTACTCAAATAATAATAATTATAACTAGTTTGGGGAACATAAAAACGAGATGAACCAGAAAAGTGGTTAGTAATTAATTACATATATGACAGAAAGAGGGTGATCAAACTTAAAGCATTCCAAGGTCTTTGTGTTCCAAAGAAGAATAAAGACACAAATTATTTTTAACTAATTTTATTGGGGTAACATTGGTTAATAAAATTATATAGGTTTCGGCTGGCAGAGTAGCTCAATTGGTTTAGAGCTCACTCAAGAGTGTGAGCTGAGCTCTGAGCAACAGCAGTTCGATGCCCAGCCTGAGCTGAGCTGCTGCTGTGCTGCCAACATGTAGCAGGATGGCTCAGATAAAAAAAAAAAATTATATAGGTTTCAAGTGTACAATTCTATAATACATCATCTGTATAATGCATTGTGTGTTCACCATTCAAAGTCAAATTTCTTTCCATCACCATATACTTGACCCCCTTTACCCTTTTCTGCTTCCCTCTCTTCTCCTTTGCCTCTGGTTACCACTGAACTGTTGTCTATGTCTATGAGTTTTTGCTTGTTTATTTGTCTTGTATTATATGTTTGTTGCTTTCAGTTTTATATCTCACATATGAATTAAATATATGGTTCTTGACTTTTTCTGACTTATTTTGCATAGCATGATATTCTCAAGATCCATCCATGTCATCACAAATGACAGTATTTCATTTTTTTCTTACGGCTGAGTAGTGTATCACATGTTCTTTATCCAATCATCTATCGAAGGACACTTCAGTTGTTTCCATGTCTTGGCCACTGAAGACATTAATTACTTTCAGGTCAAGTATGAATGCTAAAAATTTATAGGTAACCACTTACAAAGTAAGTGTATCATCCAAAAGTAATGGAGGAAATTGAAGAAAGTTTAATCAACCCAACAGAAAGCAGAAAAAGAGAAAAGAAACAAAAATCTCACTAAATAGGATACTAAATATATTCAAATCAATATTAACCAGAATACACTGCTTTGTTCTAAAATACAACAATGGGGCCGGCCGAGTGGCGTGGTGGTTAAGCGCTGGCTTGAGAAGCCAGTGGCCCCGGTTCGGATCCCACATATGAGGGCCAGTGACGCTGCCCTCTAAAAAAATAAAATAAAATAAATAAAATACAACAATGGACTATTAAATGCAAGAAATTAAAACACATTTGGGAAAATTATTTTTAATGACTTTCAGGAAGAAGAGCTAAGTTAAGACAACAACACAAGCCAATAGGGTCAAAATAAGGCACTGATCAAAGAAGTATTCATCCGAATCAAATCAAAAGTATTTATTATACTATGACCTTTGTAGTACAAAGAAAAGAGAAGGGCTTATTAAATGTTTTGAATATACAAATCAATGACTGAATGAACAAATAGTCCTTATTCTCAATGAGTTTATTGCCACTATGGGAAGATTTACGCATAAGACACAATTAGAGAACGCTAAGAAGTATAAAGTTCTAATTGTGCAATAGAGCTTAAATGTTTAAGTTCAGAAAAGAAAAAGATTGGTGTGGTCTAAGTAATAGTGTAAATCACATATAATAGAAACTTATTTATATGAAAGTCTGGAATAAATAAATCTATAGAGTCAGAAAGCAGATTAGCAGTTGCTTGGGGTTGGGTTGGAGGTGAGTGCAGAAGTTAAAGTTTCTTTTTGGGGTGATGAAAATTCTTCAATTAGATTGTGGTGATGATTGCACAACTCTGAATATACTAAAAACTGGTTAATTATACATTTTAAGTGGGTGAATTTTATAGAATATGAATCATTATTTTAAAAATAACAATAAATGAAAGTGCTCCAGATAAAAGAAACACTCATTGACTTTTAAAACAGCTCTATGCTCTATGCACGATTTTATGAGTGGTTACTAAATCAATGACACACAAGACTGAAAGTAAGGGAAAAGGATATACCAGGGAAATACCAATCAAACAAAAGTTGCACAGCTATATTAATATCAGAATAAAATCGACTTCAAAGAAAATAAGCATCATTAGAGATAAGAAGTGTGATTACACAATGATAATAGGTTTATACTTACCACTAGAATCACCATGTTCTCCAACAATCCAACCATGGCAGCTAGTGGGATGGATACCCAACTTCTCTCCAATTAGGTAACGGAAGCGGGCCGAGTCTAGATTACAGCCACTCCCAATTACACGAGTAGCGGGTAAACCACTTAGCTTCCAGACCACATATGTCAAAATATCCACTAGGAAGAAAAATCTCTTGTTAGAAAATGATTTATAGTAACTTCCTTTTACAATTTGCTCTTCTGAATAGATAGATCAATTGTCTTACAGTCAAATACAGATTCATTACAGGGTTCAAAGTGAAGTAAATCAACAAAGAAATGTGGATAATCTCTCACATAGGTTTTAAAAGGTTAAATTATTTACTATCAGAATTTTAAAACAAAAAAATTCTCTTTTGAGATCATGTATATACAATCTGAATATTTAATAATCAGTCAGTTAATTCTACCTCCTTAACATTGGCTGCATTTTCCTTTCTATTACCACATTCTCACCTAAGCTATCAGTATCTCCTTCCTAGAATAAGGCCACATGCATACCCAGGGCTGTCTACAGGTATGTGCATGCTGGGGAAAAACATGAGAAAATCCTAAGCTCTAGCTCTGTCTGACCTTGAGGTACTGTACAAACAGGAAATGAAGGATAAAGCACAGTTGCAAAGTGGCTGGCTGAGTTTTAAAGACATGGCCCAACAGGCACAAAGAGCCCTCCAGCTAAGATTGGGAGATACTTTTTGGTTCAACAGTTAAGGAAAGCTCTATTCAATCATTAGCTGATCACTAAACAAACAGAACAAAGATGTCTGTGGCCATGCACAACAAAGAACACAGACTTCATAAAATTAGTTCATAAAAGTCACAAAACAAACAGCTACAAAAGGCATCAACTAAAATAAACCCTGGGAGGGAAGAATTTTATTTATACAGTTTTCATATTATAAGTTTTTAAGTGTCCAGTTTTCAATAAAAAATTATGAGGCAGGAAACAAAACAAGGATGTATGGACCGTACAAAGGAAGCAAAGCAATAGAAACTGTCCATGAGGAAGCCCAAATATTGAACAACTAACCTATCTTCTAGTCCACTGATTCTTTCTTATGCTTTCTCAATTTGCTGTTGAACAACTCTATTGAATTTTCATTTCAGTTAAATTTTCAACTTTAGAATTTCTATTTAGTTCCTTTTTTTTATCATTTCTATCTACTTACTAAAATCACTATTTGGTGAGACATCAGTCACATATTTCCTTTACGTCTTCAGGCTTGGTTTGCTTTAGCTCTTTAAACATATTTAAAATAGTTGATCTAAAGGTTTGTCTGGTAAATTCTTGTTCAGTGACTCTGGCTACAACTTCCAGAATGAAGTGGTGAAATCTGGCATCTTTGTCTTATCCAATCTTAGCAGGGAGAAACCTTTCAGTCTTTCATCATTGAGTATGATGCTAGCTGTGAGTTTTTCATAAATATCTTTTATCGGACTGAAAAAATTTTCTTCTGTGCATAGTTTACTGAGAAATTCTTTCGTTTTTTTCTTTTCTTTTTTTTCTTTTTTTAAGATTTTATTGGGGAATTAGGGGAGGGAAACAGAATTGGGGAATTGGGGAAGAGGACCAGCCAAGTTGTTGTTCTTCAATCTTTGTTGTGGAGGGCGGCGCCAGTTGCCATCTGGCTTCCTGATGTAGCTCATGGCCTCTAAACTCAAGGGGCTGTGTTCAATCTTAGTTGCGGGTGGGCATAGCCACCATCCCATGCAGGAGTCAACCAGCAGCCGTGTTGTTAAGAGTGCACACTCTAGCCACTGAGCCATCCGGGCGGCAGCTCAGCTCAAAGTGCTGAGTTCAGACTCAGTTGCCGGTGGGCATAGCCCACCATCGAACAGGCAATCTTGTTGTTACACCAACTGAGCCACCCTGCCACCTGTTGGAAGCTCAGTGACAGCTTAGCTCGGGCACAGCATCACTGGCCCATGTAGGAATCGAACTGGCGGCCCTATTGCTCAGAGCTCGTGCTCTAAGCCAACTCTTAACCAACTGAGCCACTCATCCAGCCCCGAGATTCTTCTTTTAAAATCATGACTGGGTGTTGAATTTTGTTGAATGCTATTTCTGCATCTATTACCTCTTTTATCTTTATATATTATTCTTTTTGTCTCTAATAACAATTTTTGTGTTGAAATCTCATTTTTCTGATATCAGCATAGCTACTCCAGCTTTCTTTTGGTTCCTGTGTGTGTGAAATATCTTTTTCCATCCTTTTACAACTTATTTGTGTCTTTAAATCTAATGTGAGCCACTTGCAATTAGGCAAGAAAAAGAAATAAAAGGTGGCCGGCCGAGTGGCGCAGTGGTTAAGCACTGGCTTGGGAAGCTAGCGGCCCCGATTCGGTCCCACATATGAGGGCCAGTGACTGCCCTCAAAAATAAATAAATAAATAAATAAATAAATAAATAAATAAATAAATAAATAAAATAAAATGCATCCAAATTGGTAAGGAACAAGTAAAACTCTATTTGAAGATGACATGATCCTATACATAGAAAATCCTAAAGAATTCACAAACAGGGCCAGGCGAGTGGCTCATTGGTTAAGAGTTGGCTTGGGAGCACCAGCTCTGAGCAGCAGGGCCACAGGTTCTGATCCCACATGGGCCAATGACAGTGCGCCCTCTACTGCTAAGATGGTGAACAACAGCTCAACCTGGAGCTGGGCTCCCGTGAGTCACCGGTGACGGAATAGGCTGCAGTGGGTCTGCAGTGGGCTGCCATGGGCTACCATGAGGGGCTGGCAGCCAGCGTGAGCGACCAGCAGCCACAAAAGCTGCCCCAGCTGCTGTGAGCAGCCGTCCAACAGCCAGTGACTGATCTGCCTCAGCCGGGAAGAGCGAAATGATCATAATACCAACATGGGCCAGTGAAGCAACGTCCTCCGCAACTAGACTGAAGAACAAAAGGATAGCAGCTTGTCTATTTCCCTTCCCCGGTTCCCCAACGCTCTTCCCCTACCCCAATTCCCCAATAAAATAAAATAAAAATAAAAAATCCAGAAATTTCCAAAAAGCAAAACTTGAATTTACCACATACTGAACACTATGCTGAATCCATGCAAATGAAGTAACATGTAGGCATACCCTACTATAGACTATATGCAAATATAGGTTACATGCAACTACTACTCCATTTTATATAAGCGACTTGACCATCTGAGAATTTGGGTACCCATGGAGGTCCTGGAATGAATCTCCCAAAAATACCAAGGGATGATTATATGAGGTGATGGAGGTGTTAACTAACCCTGCTGTGGTAATCATTTTGTAATACATAAGTGTATCAAATTAGCACACCGTACACCTTAAACTTACATGTCACATGCAATTATATTTCAACAAAGCTGGAAAAAAAAACCTCATGGACCGGGTGCAGTTTATTGTATATAAATGTTACCTCAATTAAGCTGTTTTTTTGTTTTTTTGTTCCTTTGTTTGTTTTTAAGGAATGGTATGGAAAGACCATCCTTATGCAGCTAAAGGAAAGATAAAAGACTTACCTGGATTTGAAACAACAAGCATCTTACAGTCAGGACTATGATGGACTAGGGCAGGAATAATTGATTTCATGATATTCACATTATGTTGAACCAGGGAAAGACGAGTTTCCCCTTTCTCCTGCCGGACACCTGCTGTGATAATAACTAATTTGGAGTTTGCAGATACACTGTAATCTAAAAGGAAAACAAAAGACAATATTTATATGAAGACTGCCATAATCGTTGTGCCTTAATTCTTTAGAAGTCTATTGTATGTCCCTGGTATTAAAGTACTCATATAGCTTGATGTCTGGCATTTGGAGATGAACAGACTTTCCATGTAGTAACATTATCTTGTATAACCTGAAGGAAGTCTTGTCACTATGATTTACCAATTTTCACACAACTTTTTAAAAAAACAGTAACAGAGCCTACTATCCTTTTAAGCCCACATTCTCATTTGTTATTAAGGCGCCAGGCACTGCAACTCAGATTTCTGGCTTCTTAGAAACACCATCTGTATCAGAAGCTTGGAACTCTGCCATTTTATGTGTGTGTATCAGGATTCTAAGAGTGAGAATGAATTTACTTCTAATTATTATAAGGGATTGAATTTGAGATCACAAGTGAGTTTTGACCCACACATGAAAATAAACTACCTTCTAAATCTGATGACTAACTGTAAAACTGTTTCAACTATTAAATCAAATGACAAATGGTATGATGTTCACTATCACACTGGACTTATTTTTAAAGCATTATATACCTGTAAGATAATTTTTCATGTGGATATCAAAAATTAAATTAGATAAAATCTCTCCTATAACCCATCTCTATTTTTTAAAGTTATTTTGTGCTCTGTTGAAAAGGATATTTTGTGCTCTTAATTTTAAAGATATTATTGCATCTTCATTTATAGTCATTCTCATCTTTCTAATCCAATTTATAAACCATTAACAATTTTATGTTTTTCTGGCCCCAGTAAAGATTTTAATTAAGAAGACAGACTTAGGGGCCGGCCGAGTGGCGCATTGGTTAAGCGCTGGTTTTGGGATGCCAGCGGCCCCGGTTCGGATCCCACATGAGGGCCAGTGACACTGCCCTCTACAGCTAACAGCTCCACCTGGAGCTGGGCTGTGCGAGCCCCGGTGATGGTGTGGGCTGCAGCCCCTGCTGCAGTGGGCTGCCATAGGCTACAGTGAGTGGGCCGCAGCCAGCGTGAGCGGCTGGCAGCCAAGCGTGAGCTGCCAATAGCCGCGATGAGCGACATCCAGAGGCCAGCGACCGATCTGCCTCATCCGGGAAGAGCGCTATGACGATACCAACAGTGAAGCAACATCCTCTGCAACTAAACTGAAGAACAAAAAGACAGCAACTTGTCTGTTCCTCTTCCCCGATTCCCCAATGCTGTTCCCCTCCGCCAATTCCCCAATAAAATCTTTTTAAAAAAAAAAAAGAAGACAGACCTAGAAAGATGGCATTTTTAGGCTGACATGTTTCACATTATCCTGAGAAATTATTTCTCCCTTCTATCAAGTAAAAGGTCTACAGAAGGAAGTTCTCTTCTCTCTGCACAGCCCACTCATTCTTGCTCAAAGAACTTGTTTGACGTTTGCCTTCCATAAACTCATATCTAACCACAGAAATCCAAAGTAATCTCTCAATCTCTGTCTCTTGCTTTCCCTCCTTTCTCCTCACCTCAACTTTTAAAGGATAAATGGACAAAAACCCTGTAACTTCTCCAGAGTCATCTCTCCACAGTTCAAATTATTTGAAATATTTTTATGCTCAACAAATTCAATTAAGGTGTATACCAAAGTAAAATATCAAGCTTTCATAATGCCTCCAAATTATCTTAGTAGCTTTGTCTTATTTTTATGTCAGGTTTTCCAGGTGCCCTGATTCTGTTAATACTATCATCTCCCTACCTGTTATTTATTTTCCTTTCTAAGTATAACTCAATTCTCCAAGAGACAGCAAACCATAATGGTCTGGAGCAAAGGCTCTGAGGTCCAACTGCCTATATTTTGACTCTGCCACTTCCTGTGTGACCCTGGATACGTATTTTGCCCTCACCTCTGACCTTCAGATCCTCATCAGCAAGAATGAGCTAAGAACAATTTTTCTTCTAAATGATTCAGTGATTTAATATACATATAATACTCAGAACAGTGCCTAGTATACATTAAATGTTCAATAAATGTTAGCAATTATTATTATTAAAGTACTTTAAATATCAATTACTTTGCTAAGCATCCCCTAATCATTCATAAATATTATTACACACTCCTACATGTCATGTATGAGAGCACCTATTGTTCCACATTCTGACAAACAGTATTATCACACTTGCCCATCTAATGGGTGCATAATGGTATATTAATATGCTTTTTATTTTCCTTGCCTTGGTTACAAATGAGATTTTCTTTTCATATATTTATAGGCTATTTGAATTTCTTCTTTTGTGAAATGTTCAAGTCTTTTCCATTTTTCTATTGGGCTATGTATATTTGTCTTATTACACGAGTACTTTTATTCTGAAAATTATTCCTTTGTCAGTTATGTTGTAAATACCTTCTCTCTGTTTATGACTTGTCTCTTCACTCTTATACAGTGTTTTCTTATGAACACAAACTCTGAACTTTATATTCTTTCCTTCATTGTGCATTTTCTTTGTGTTTAAGAAATTCATCCCTACACTGAAGTCATAAAGACATTCTATATTATCTTCTAAACAGAAACTTTAAAGTTTTGCTTTTCACATTTTGTCTTTAACCAACCTGGAATTAATTTTTGTGTATATTATCACGTAAGGGTTCAATTTTATTTCTTTCCCTGAAAATAACCGTTGCCATAACAAAAATATTTTTTATAAGTCCATAAATTTCCCAATGATCTGTAATATCTGTAATATAGTGTTATACAAGAATCTTTTGTGTGTCTCTGCACTCAGTGTAGCTTTACAATAAGTCTTGATATCTGATAAAGTAAGTTCTCAACATCTCGTTCTTTTTCAAGAATGTCTTGTTGACTGCGCAGCCCAGACTGCTGCCATGATGAACCTGAACACATAGGTCAAGGGGAGGCTCTCACAGTTCAAGTGTGGCCTGTTTGCTATGCACCGGAGCTTTATTCTGCTCATGATTCACACAGGGTTTAAGAGGGGGTGTAGATCCTGGAATGCCTGAATCAACTGTTTTGGGCCTACTTTGGAGATAAAAGACGATTTGGTCATCTGGATTTAGAAGCAATCAATGGACAGGGACAACATGGAAGGTTTGTGCTCCGGCTGGGATAAAACATGGGACATCACTGAGACATTCACCAGTTGGGTGGCACCAACTTCTTACTACACAGATGCATCTGGGGCAGAGTGGAAACTCTACTGACTTATTTATGATAGACTATATCAAAATAAGTATTTTAACAATGTTTTTAAAAAGCATCTTGTCTATTCTTAGACCTTTGAATTTCTGATGAATTTTAAAATTAGTTTACCATGTACAACAACAAAATTGGTTTTGTTGTGATTGCCTATAATCTATAATCAATATGGGAAGAATGGACATCTTACAATATTGAGGCTTCTATGAACAAGGCATATTTCTTCATTTACTTAGATATTTTTCAATGAGGTTATATTATTTTCTGTATAAAAGCTCTTATACTTGTCTTATTAGATTTATTCCCAGGTACTTCCTATTTCTGATGACTTTGTAAATATTAGTTTTAAGTTTTCTTGCCTGTTTTTGACATACAGAAATATAATGCATTTTTTAATTAATAACTTTGTGTCTGACATTCCTGATTAACTCTTACTTAGTTGTTTTGGTGTTTTTTAAAGAATTTTTTTTTTAAAGATTTTATTGGGGAATTGGGGGAGGAGAACAGCGTTGCGGAATCGGGGAAGGGGAACAGACAAGTTGCTGTCTTTTTGTTCTTTAGTCAAGTTGTGGAGGATGTTGCTTCACTGCCCTATATCGGTATCGTCATTGCACTCTTCCCGGATGAGGCAAATCGGTCGCTGGCCTCTGGATGGTTGTTCACCGCGGCTACTGGCAGCTCACTGCTGCAGGGGCTGCAGCTATGCTGTCCCAGGGACTCACAGCAGCCCAGCTCCAGGTGGAGCCGTTGTTCACCATCTTAGATGTAGAGGGCAGCATCACTGGCCCTCATATGTGGGATCTGAACCAGGGCTGCTGGAGTGCCAAACCAGCACTTAACCAACGCTCCACTCGGCCAGCCCTCTTACTTAGTTCTAGATGTTGTCCCTCTTCTTATATTTTTCTTGTTTATCCTCTTTTTGATTAACTGAGTATTTTTTTCCAATTTTACTTCTTTCCCTTTGCTAATTTAGAGGATACACACTGTTTCTATTCTTTAAAGGTTGTCACAGAATTTACAACATGCATATTTAATTTATCAAAGTCCAAAGTTAATCATCAACTTACCCTCTTCCCTAGTGACTGGGGAATTTAGAATATTAATTCATTTACCACTACCACCTCTCACACCCAGATTTATATGCTATATTTAATTTTTTTAATCCTATAAGACATTATAGTCTTATACAACTGATGTATATTTAGATTGTCTTCATTTTTGCCATTTTCTGTGCTGTTTGTATCCTTGCATCTCAGACTTTGTAATTGATGGTAACTACAATATCTCAGTCTTTATTTGAAAATGTCTTTATTTCACCCTTATTCTTGAAAGATATTTTACTGGATACAGATTCTAGACTGACATTTAAGATATCATTCCATTGTCATCTGTTGTCACTGCTGCAATTGATGAGTCAGTCTATCACCCTCCCTCTTTTCGGTGGGTAATATGTCTTGTGACAATTTTTCTTCTCTTTGCCTTTAATGTCACAAAAATGGGTTTAGGTGGTCCTTCTTGAGATTATTTGGCTTGAATCTGTGGGTTGATGTTTTTCATCAGTTCTCAAAACTGCTCAATAGTAATCTCTTCAAATATTTCCTCTGCCCCATTCACTTTTCTAATTAGATGTACATTATACTTTATCACTCTATCCTCCAAGATTCTTAATCTATCACATTTTCCACTTCTTGCTGTTTTCTGGGTAATTGCCTTCGATTCACTTCTCTCTTTAAATGTGTTTGCTCTATTATTAAATCCATTAATTGAGTTTTATCTCATTTTATTATATATATATATATATATATATATATATATATATATATATATTATATTTGGTTATTTTAAAAGTGTGTTCTTTTTTATAGTTTCCTGCCTCATACTGATATTTTCAAGTTTGTCTTTTATTTCTTTAAATAGAATAATCATAGTTAATTTATAATTTGTGTTTGATAATGTCAATATTTGAAATCTATTCTTGCTTGTTCTTGCTCATGTATTTTCTCACAGGTTTAATTATTCCTACTGTGAGATGTTTGTTTTCATTGGAATTTTATTTGTGGAAGGTCTTTGAGGTCTGAAATAAAGTGGGTTTCCTCAAGAGAGTCATCTTAAGTCTTAAGATTGCTTGAGATTTTTTTGGAATTCAAATAAGCTTATTTGAAGCTTATGGCTCTAAATCCTTAGCAGCCATTTCCCTCATTTACTAAGCATCTGAGACACTCAATTTTACTTGCAGTCCCCAGAGGTAGGAAAAAGGAAATCATTTCTAGGTCATCCTTACATTAAGGAACTGGCAAACTAAAGCCAGGGGGCCAAATCTGGTCCACTGGTTTTGTAAATAAAGTCTTACTGGAACATAGCCACACCGACTTGCTTAAGTATTGTCGATGTCTACAAGAACCGAGGTGAGTAGTTCTGACAGTGACCATATAGCCCACAAACCCTAAAATATAATATTATTATCTGACCCTTTTTAGAAAAAGTTTACTGATCCCTGGTGTAATCCTTTGGAGTCCTAGCTTTATAGGGGTTATCTCCTATGCAACATCCCAAATATGATTGTCTCCAGTCTCCTAAGTCCTGTGAGATAGTGAAAAACAAAATTAAAATTCACGATGTTTGGCTATTGCTACCGAGTGAAAACTAGCTACAGTGCTCTGCTGAACTTTCTAGTTTCTTGCCTTCATTCAGTGACTGTTCTGAAAATGTCTCACTTTGTTAAGAGCATATGATTTCTTTCAGGATACTTTTTCTTTCATATTTTATGCAGGAATTTTTCTTATTTACAGCTAAATAATTGACCTATAAAACCTGCCATATTACTAGAAATAAAAGACTAAATGGTTTTTATTTATTTATTTTTATTTTTTTTGAGGGCAATGTCACTGGCCCTCACATGTGGGACCCGAACTGGGGCCGCTGGCTTCCCAAGCCAGCGCCCAACCACTGCGCCACTCAGCTGGCCCAAGACTGAATGGTTTTTAAAGTATTTTAATACAACAGTAGTTCTTTTAACTTGCCTCCACTTCAAAAGAACTGATGTAAACCATACTGATGCCAAAGGCACACTGGACACTCTCAACTAGTAGCCTTGTATCTAGTATATCTGTGTACTCCTACTCATTAGTTGTTGTACATCAAGACTGTTATTTATGCCAGTTATATCTATTAATTATATAATATGATGTAAATCACTAAAATATAAGAGTGAAGAAAACGCCCAGTAAAGATAAACACTACATTCAGGATTGAGATATGAACAGATGTTACATACAGATCACATCAACTGAACTGATAATGTTTCACTTCTTTTGCTGAGTGTTGAATACATTGATGTTTATTATACTTTATTTATATTTCAAACATCTCATAGTATTTTAAAATAATTGCTTCTATGAAAATTAAGTTGAATGCCTTGGAAAGACATATTAAAAGCAAGTTGTTCAAAATTGTTTTTCTGGATGTAAGAGAAATAAAAATAAAAGAAAACCATAACAATTTAGTAGTGTTTTGTGATCAAATTGCTTCATGAGTATCTTTAAATTAACTGTAGTATTTTTTAAAAATTGAAAAGATCACTGCTGCTGTGCTTTTAAAAAGATGCTGCAAAACTCCAATCAGTGAGCCATACTCAATGGCCTTGCCCTACAATCAGAAAATTAGCAAATGAACTTCTAACCTAAGTATATTTACATGTTTTAGGTCAATATAAAATGTTTGTGATGGTTCTTTCTAACAGCATATTTAAATTAAGTAACCACCTTCAGTTCTAATCATGTTAGATAAGAGGGCTTCTAGTACAAACTACATCTGTTGAATCAAAATACCAAAAAGTGCACTATAGGGGCCGGCCGAGTGGCATGGTGGTTAAGCGCTGGCTTCGGAAGCCAGCGGCCCCGGTTCGGGTCCCACATATGAGGGTCAGTGACACTGCCCTCAAAAAAAAAAAAGAGAAAAAGTGCACTATACACTTTAGTGCATGATAAAATAATTATTTTTTTCTAATTTTCTGAGACTTCTTAGTTGGTCAAGACATGATGCTAATGCTAATGGAGACAAGCTCTCCATTTCCTGTTCTATAATATATCCTCACACTATACCTTGAAACCTGATCCTCTATAAACACAAAATAGAAAACCAGGTTAAAAAGTACAGATAAATGTATCAATAATATTACAAATATACTACTCAAGTTTGCATGTCCTTCCGAAAATCTATAATACAGAACGGTAAGTTTAAAAAGCATTTATATAATGTCAGTTATGTAAAAAAAAAAAATTGATATTTGTTTTTGAAAAAACAAAAAAACCCACAAAGATATTATTGGGTTGTCGGAAAAGTCATGACGCATTTTCCCAACAAAAAACATAAAACATACATCATGACTTTTCCGACAACCCAATAAAAGAGATTTAAATTTTTCTTGGGCCGGCAAGTGGCTCAGCTGGTTAAGAGTTGGCTTAGGAGGGCTGGACGAGTGGCGCGGTGGTTAAGCACTGACTTGGGAAACCAGCGGCCCCGGTTCAGGTCCCACATATGAGGACCAGTGACACTGCCCTCAAAAAAAAAAAAAAAAGAGTTGGATTAAGGGTGCGAGCTCTGAGCAACAGGGCCACCGGTTCAATTCCCACAAGGGCAGTCAGCTGCGCCTGGAGTTGAGCTGTCGCTGAGCTGTCAATAGGTGGCAAGATGGCTCAGCTGGTGTAACAACAAGATTGCCTGTTCGATGGTGATGGTGGATTATGCCCACAAGCAACTAAGACTGAACTCAGCACCTTGAGCCCAGCTGCCACCCAGATGGCTCAGTGAATAGGATGTGCGCTCTTAACAACAAGGCTGCTGGTTCAACTCCCGCATTGGGATGGTGGCTACGCCCACCCTCTACTAAAATTGAACACAGCACCTTGAGCTTAGAGGCTACAAGCTGCTGATGGGAAGCCAGATGGCGACTGGCGCCCTCTACAACGAAGACTGAAGAACAACAACTTGGCTGGTTCCCTCCCCCAATTCCCCAACACTGTTCCCCTCCCCCAATTCCCCAATAAAATCTTTAAAATAAAAATAAATAAAAAACAAAAATAAATAAATTTTTCTTTATACTTTTGTGTACCAAATTTTCTCCAATGAGAATGAAATTGTTCTTTAAAAAAACAGAAACAAAAAAGAACTAACCTTTTAAACTATATGTTATAATGATAATGATCCTATTTTTAACTCTATATTTATCAGTTTGGTAAAATTCATTATGTTTTTTAAATCTCTGAAAATAACTTTACAAAACTAAAATTAACCTTTTCCAGAGATAATCTTGGGAGTATTAAAGAAAAGACTGCCATGTTGAAGATCCAGCATCTCTCCCCTCAATTTGTCTTCTGCGACATCAACAAGGACGAGTTCATCAGTCAAATCCTAAAATACATGAAAATTATGAATAAAATGTTCTGGAAAATGTTCCTATTTCAGTTTTAGGAGAATGAGAAAAAAATTTTGTATGGCTATTCTATAATCAAAGGAAAGTTATATTTTTAATAGATAAAAATGGCAGTTTCTGAATATGCCTAGAGGGACCAGAAGTCAAGGTAAACAACAGAATGTAGCAAAACTAACTAATTCCTTTGCCTTCATATAATCGTTAACTTTTTTAGAATTGGGTTTTTTTCCACTTCAGATAACAGTTTTAAATGAATGAAAAGTAGGCCGGCCGAGTGGCATGGTGGTTAAGCACTGGCTTGGGAAGCCAGCGGCCCCGGTTCGGGTCCTACATATGGGGGCCAGTGAACTGCCCTCAAAAAAAAAAAAAAATTTAAATGAATGAAAAGTTATGAAATTCAAAGTTATGAAATTTAACTCTTATGCCTAATTTCTGAATTGGCTGAAGTTGTTTTTAGTATGCATCCTTACAGCCAAAATAGAAAAGTAGGGGATGACTGGTTAGCTCTGTTGGTTAGAGCGTGGAGCTAATAACACGAAGGCTACTGGTTCGATCCCCGTATGGGCCACTGTGAGCGATGCCCTCCTAATAAAAAAATAAATAAAAAGTAGCCACCTGTGGGAACCCATTCCATGCGGTTCAGTACAGTGCTATTAATGTCAGTCCTCCAACATAAGGATAGATGAGCGTATAACCAGATCCAACCAATTGTATCATCCTTCCTTCTGGCCATAGCAATTAGTTCATAAATGAGCATATGGCCCAGACATAACAAATGAGCACAAGGCCTATAAGGTTTGAAAATGGAAGATGGGAAATTGAGTCTCATTTTCCTTTGGAATCATAAGCTCTAAGAATGACATAAGACTCTAAGAACAAATTGTATAGCCATCTTTACCACCACATAGAAAGACGGTGCTTGAGAATTAAGCCAATAGAGGAACTATAAACCAAGATATACAGAGGCTGTGTATTGATATGTCTGAATTCCAGAATCTGGTAGTACCTGAAACTAGCTCTACTCGTAGATTTTTCTAATTATATGCTTATTGCTTACCCCAATTTGAATTGGGTTTTCATCACATGCAACACAATATAGAACTGTACAGGAGGAGTGTATTCCCTCAGATTCCAGTGGCCAGATTCCAAAATGAGGAAAAGGGGTCAAAGTTCCTATTTACTAACGTTTTTTTTTCTCCGATCAGGTACCATCCGGCCTTTCTGGAAAACTGTGAATTCTAAAATTTACTGTTACGTGTTATATATACCAGGAATAGGAGGAGGATAAGCAGTTTCATCTGGAAGGGTCACTCATCACTTTTCTGCTAACTGATAAAATGATCAGATCACGTTTATGGATCCATTTTTACATCAGTCTGTGTCTGGACAGAAAAATAGAAACCACTCCAAGCATTTCAACGAAGGGAATTTAATATGGGGAATTGGTTAGACTGATGTTGGAGGGATGAAAGAGCAAAAGAGTAACACTTGAGGTAACCCAGAGATAGTAACTGCAGCTTGAAGCTACCATCCCTAATGATGAAGGAACAGAGCGAGAGAGTGGAGAAAAGAGGTGCTTCATAGAGCTAGTCTCAGAACTCTGGAGAAGGCAAAATCTTGCTGCTGCTGCTGCTGCTGCTGCTGCTGCTGCTGCTGCTGCTACCACTGAAGGGGCAAGACGAGGCCAATGCTGGGAGTTCCAAAAGAAACTGGAGACTAGAACCAACTTCTACCACTGAAGCAAAGGGCTGCAGCTGGAATGGCTGTGACCAGAACAAGCCAACAGGAAGAAGGAGGTCACTTCTCCCCTTCTGCCTTCCACCTTCCCTCTAGTGCCGCTACTGACAGAACCTAACAAGGTGCCAACTGGTAAAGGAGAAAAAGATTAAGCAGAGAGCCAGCACCAGCAACACAAAGCAGAGTATAGAAAGTTGGATTTGGAGCTGAGTGACAATAATTTAATAACCAACACAGCCTGCTTTTAAATTATATTCCCAACTTGATTTATCTCCCTTCTCAGCAGGTTACCAGACAATTCTCTTATTAAGGGGATCTTCCCAGCTCCATTTGTCTTGACTGTCAAAGACAGAGAGCCGGACGAGTGGTGCATTGGTTAAGAGCTGGGTTTCGGATGCCAGCAGCCCCGGTTGGGATCCCACATATGAGGGCCAGTGACACTGCCCTCTGCAGCTAACAACAGCTCCACCTGGAGCTGGGCTGTGTGAGCCCCGGTGACAGAGTAGGCTGCAGCCCCTGCTGCAGTGGCCTGCGGTAGGCTACAGTGAGCGGCTGGCAGCTAGCGCGAGCTGCCAATAGCCATGGTGAGCGACCATCCAGAGGCCCGCGACCCATCTGCCTCATCCGGGAAGAGCGCAATGATGATACCAACATGGGCCAGTGAAGCAACATCCTCTGCAACTAGACTGAAGATCAAAAAGACAGCAACTTATCTGTTCCCCTTCCCCGATTCCCCAACGCTGTTCCCCTCCCCCATTCCCCAATAAAATCTTTAAAAAAAAAAATTCAGATAATCCCTAAAAGTTCTTGTTTGTTTGTTTTTACAGAGTTAACTACATCTATGAGAGTCATTTCCCAAATATTGGGCTGTCGGAAAAGTCATGACGCATTTTTGCAACGAAAAACAGAAAAAATACGTCACAACTTTTCCGACAACCCAACAGAATTCCAAATAGAGACCCTGGGGTGTTTAGCCTGCCAGAATCTTATAATCTTATAAAAACAGTTATAAACATCCTAGGAACTTTTCTCCAGGGAGTTCCAGAGTAACCATAGTAAGGGGGAGAGCAAGAGACTAAAACTCAATCTAAGGAAAACAGCTATGGCCCCTCTGCTCTGTATAGGACAAGGAAGTAGGTTGTACAACTACCTACTCCTAAAAACTTTATGCATATTTACAATATGCATATTTTAATATTACTTATCACTTTCCATTTATCTTACAATTCACATCAGTGTGACCTGAAGACAAGGTCCTGAACTGTTCTACTCCACTTATTTGCCAGAGTGCAATAGATTCTAGTATAAAAATAAGTGGGCTCTTGGAGCAGCTGGTTGGCTCAGGTGGTTGGAGTGTGGGCTCATAACAACAAGGTTGCTGGTTCAATTCCCAAATGGGCCAGTGAGCTGCGCCCACTACAAATAGATTGAAAACAATGACTTGACTTGGAGCCGATGGGTCCTGGAAAACCACCCTCTTCCCCAATAAAATTAAAAAAACAACAATAATAAGTGGGCTCCAACAACTGACCTTTCTCACAACTGAAGTTCTGAAGTGTCATGATAATATGCCTTGGAGTAGGCTTTTCTTTATTTTATTTTATTTTATTTTATTATTTTATTGGGGAACAGTGTTTTTTTCCAGGACCCATCAGCTCCAAGTCAAGTAGTTGTTTCAATCTAGTTGTGGAGGGCACAGCTCAGTGGCCCATGTGGGGATCAAACCGGCAACCTTGGTGTTATGAGCACTGTGCTCCAACCAACTGAGCTACCTGGCCGCCCCTTGGAGTAGGCTTTTCTTGATTCATTGTGCTCCTGAGCATTCAGTAAATTCTTTTTGTCTCCAAAGTCATGTACTTCAGTTTTAGAATTTTTCTTTTATCTCTTGGATAATTTTCTTCCTACTCTTTCTTGTTTCTTACTGAAACATCAATCAGCTACTGGACCACGTGATTGGTACTATAATTTTATCTCTTTTCTATATCCCATCTTTGTCTGACAGTCTGCTTTCTAGAAGCCCAGTGGGAGTAAGAGGATTCCTGCCTCACTAACATGTAGACATTAATGTTTCAATTAATTCTATTGCTTTCTATTAGATGTCTGTCCTCTACTATCTTTACTATCTTGAGTGCAGAGCCTGTCTGATTCAATTTCTCCAAAAAATAAACTGCTTCCCCTTGTCTGCTGGGATGTGAGAGGTGGTTGCCTAGTTGATTAAGGTGCATAAGAGAATCTGTAGTTTTCCTTCTAATCATATAAACTTCTAACCAATCCTCCTGTCATTTTCCCCATCTCTTACTTCCATCTTGTGAGGCAACTGGTATTTCCAATTCCTGAGCCTTTCTGAGGTTCTGAAATTTAACTGGCTTTGCTTCTTGTCATCTCCCTTTCAGGTTTCCAAAAATTGTCTAAATAATATAGTAAAACCTTTAAGAGCACAGGGTCTATGTCCAGATTGCCAAAGTTTGAATTCTGGCCCCTTAACCTACTAGCCATTTGACCATGGTCAAGGTACTTAACATTTGTGCTTCACTATTCTCATTTATAAATGGAGATAACAGTATCTACCTCCTAAGGTTGTTATAAAGATTAAATAATACCTTTAAAATATTTAGAGAAGCAAAAGACTTGTACACTGAAAATTACCAAATGTTGCTGAAACAAATTAAAGAAGACACAAATAAATGGAAAGACACCCCGAGTTCATGGATTGGAAGACTTAATATTGTTAAGATGTCAATACTACCCAAAGTGATCCACAGATTTAATGCAACCCCTATCAAAATCCCAATAGCATTTTTTTTTTAAGATAGAAGAGTACTCTCTAAAATGTACATGGACTGTCAAGGGACTCGGAATAGCCAAAATAATCTTGAAAAATAACAAACTTAGATATTTCATGCTTAACAATTTCATAACAAACAACAGTGATCAAAACAGTGTGATAATGGAAGATATAGAGCAACAGAACAGAACAGACTGCCTAGAAATAAACTCTCATGTTTATGGTCAAATGATTTTTGACAAGGGAGCCAGGACCATTCAATGGGGAAAGGACAGTCTTTTCAATAAATGGTATATTTACACACAAAAGAATGAAGTTGGACCGTTTCACTTACACCATATACAAAGTTAACTCAAAATGGATCAAAGATCTAAATGTAAGGCCTACAATTATAAAACTCTTAGAAGAAAACATAGAAGAAAAGCTTCATGACATTGGATTTGGCAATGATTCTTTTTCCTATGACTCCAAAGCACAGGCAACAAAAGTAAAAAATGATAAATTGAACTACATTAAAATAAAAAACTTCATGCATCAAAGGACACAATCAACACAGTAAGAGGAAACCCAAAGAATGGGAGAAAATATTTGAAAATCTGTATCTGGGAAGCAGTTAATATCTAGAATATAAAAAGAACTCCTACAACTGAAAAACAACAAATAACCTGATTTAAAAATGGGCAAAGGGGCCGGCCGAGTGGCGCGGTGGTTGAGCGCTGGCTTGGGAAGCCAGCGGCCCTGGTTCAGGTCCCACATATGAGGGCCAGTGACACCGCCCTCAAAAAAAACCCAAAAACACTTTCGGGCCAGCTGAGTGGCTCAGTTGGTTAAGAGCTCGCTCAAGAGTGCGAGCTGAGCTCTGAGCAACGGCGGTTCGATGCCAGCCCGAGCTGAGTTGCAGTTGAGCTGCCAACAGGTGGCAGGATGGCTTAGCTAAAAAAAAATTAAAAATAAATAAAAACTAAAAATAAAAATGGGCAAAGGATTTAAATAGACATTTCTCCAAAGAGGATTTACAAATGGCCAATAAGCACATGAAAAGACGCTCTGAAAACAGAAAGGGAAATTAAAAAACTTCCATTGTTATTTTATTAAATTTGGTACTTTTTGTTTTACAATGAGCATGTAATACTTACTTACACAATTAAAAAAATGTTTAAAGTGTAAGCTATTGGCAAATATGATTTTCACCCATTACACTTCAAGGAAGGCAATTCATGGATCATTTCTTTTTTTTCTTTTTTTTTTTAAAGATTTTATTGGGGAATTGGCGGAGGGGAACAGCGTTGGGGAATCGGGGAAGGGGAACAGACAAGTTGCTGTCTTTTTGTTCTTCAGTTTAGTTGCGGAGGATGTTGCTTCACTGTTGGTATCGGCATTGCGCTCTTCCCGGATGAGGCAGATCAGTCGCCGGCCTCTGGATGTCGCTCATCGCGGCTATTGGCAGCTCATGCTGGCTGCCAGCCGCTCACACTGGCTGCGGCCCACTCACTGTAGCCTATGGCAGCCCACTGCAGCAGGGGCTGCAGCCCACACCATCACCAGAGCTCGCACAGCCCAGCTCCAGGTGGAGCTGTTGTTAGCTGTAGAGGGCAGTGTCACTGGCCCTCATGTGGGATCCGAACCGGGGCCGCTGGCATCCCAAAACCAGCGCTTAACCAATGCGCCACTCGGCCGGCCCTCATGGATCATTTCAACAGAAAATGTTATAATCTTCAACAAAATAATCCAATCAACATGCATCCTACGAATAAACTTTTTAAAAAAATTTTATTGCTCTGCCAACAGGTGGCAGGATGGCTCAGCTAAAAAAAAAAATTATTGGGGAACAGTCATGGTCATTGGTTACACATTGCTTTCTTGCAATGGCATAGTTGACTCTAATAGGGAGGGCACAGCTCACAGTGGCCCATGCAGGAGATCGAACCGGCAAACTTGGTGTTATCAGCACTACACTCTAACCAACTGAGCTAACCGGTCACCATGAATAAATTTAAAATAGTATATCTGCCTGACACATGGTGAACTCCAAATAAATGTTTCTTAAATTGTGTCAAAATCAGAGGAGCGGATACATATTTGCTGTCAAGGGATTAGCCCTGCAACCCTGAATTCATCATCTACAAGACCTAACAGTCTTACTTGATTTTCAGCCACAGGATAGACTTATTATTACTTACCTTCAGTAAGATACAAATAGCACAAGACATGCCTACAGCACCAACTCCAACAATGGTGACCTTCTGCTGGGAGATTTTATTATCCTCAATTAGATTCTCAATAAGCTGCTCCTTGACCACTGACATTTTGAGAACCTGATAGGAATAATGCAATTTCAGTGGAGTCAAACTCCCTAAATTAATCCCTCTCATAGCTACCGATGTCCTTAACCACACTGGACATCTGAGAAACTACTTCTTGAGTTTGCAGAAAATTGGAGCGGTGGTTGGGGGAAAGCCATGGAAAGAATTTCCGGATGTGGAGAGGTAGATCAAGGACCCGCCCACCTATCAGTACTAGGGTTTGGGGCATAAAGGGCGTTTTGATGTCTCCCTGCCCCCAGCTACCATTTTCGTCCCAGTACCAGATACTCACAAATGCTCTGCTTAGCACAACTCAGTAGAGACGGCCCAAAAGCGCAGCACTCCGCCTTCAAGGAAGATTTTATACAACAGTAACCCATAAAAAACCCCAGCAGCGGCAACTGAGGGGCGAAGCCTGGGAACGGTTACTCCGAGGCCTGTTACGTAAGCACACTCCCATGCACGGCAGCACGCGCGCTCCGCCCTTGGCCGACCCAGGCGCGGGCGCATTGGCAAATGCTTGCGGTCCTCTGGGTATGGGCAGGTGCGTAGAGTACCTGCGGTTACATCCTCGTAATGTCCGTGTGAAGCATTCTAGATGATCTTGAGTGTGCAAGACAGGATATTGGAGTGTTGTTTCATTTCCTTAAACCGGCGTAGGCCTGGGACTAATTTTAGGGCCCTGTCTTGTATGGAGGCCCCTCTACCACCCGACCAGGCTCGAGGCCCCCATGGGAAAGAACCCTGCCTGGGAGCACCTCCTAGTCTTTGGGTGGTGCCAGCTTAAAATAGCATCCTGCAGAAATTGCTTCCAAATCCTGAAGTGACAGTGGTTGTTTGAGGCAAGATCGAAGATGGGCAGCTAGTTTGTACGGACCTAACTTGCCTCTTTTGGAGAGGGCATGCTAAAGGGGCCTGGGTCCCATGGGTGAAAAGGAATTTAAAGTGTGGACTTGGAAATGACCAACCTTACTTTGAGGAACATAAGTTTTGATGCATTTATCACCCTTTGTCCAAGCATCCATTTGCTGGAATTTAAAAAAATACCATTAAGCTCTGTAACTTCAGGACTGAGTAATGAAATAATGTTCAAATTTCTCTTGTGAGAACAGAGGAGAGTAAGAAAAGGAAAGACCATGTCTAGTTTTCTTCGGGTGATTTTAATTTATGACAAGAATTTATAACTCACACAAGGGGACACAACGTCATATTTTGTCATTTGCATTTGAATCTTTTTCAAAACCTAAAGGGAATTCATTTTCTGTATCAAAGTCTATCATTGTTTTTTTGTGTTTTTTTTGAAGATTTTATTGGGGTGTTGGGGGAGGGGAACAGACAAGTTGCTGTCCTTTTGTTCTTCACTCTAGTTGAGGATGTCTGTTCACTGACCCATGTTGGTATTATCATTGCGCTCTTCCTGGCTGAGGCAGTCGCATGCCAGCTATTGGATGGCTGCTCACAGCGGCTCACAGCCGCTCACGCAGCCTGCCAACCACTCATGGTGGCTCACGACAGCCCACTGCACCCCACTGCAGGCTACGCCATTGCCGGCAACTCACAGCAGCGCAACACCAGGTGGAGCTGTTGTTCACCATCTTAGCTGTAGAGGGCCTAGTGTCACTGACCCTCATGTAGGATTGGAACTGTGGCCCTGCTGCAGAGAGCTGGCGTCCCAAGCCAACTCTTAAACCAACGCTGACTCAGCCAACCCTTATTGGTTTGTTTTAAATGTAGTTCAGATCATGCAATAACCCTACTTAAAGCCCTTCAATAGCTTCCCATTACACTTAAAATAACCAGTTTTTACAACCTAAAAGACATCGAAAATTTAACCTCCTATCCCTCCAAACTTATCTCAAAACTCACTCTCCTCAGCTTTTGACAGCTTTTTCTTGGCTTTGGACTTTTTTGCTCTTCCTTATAACTGGAAAGTTCTTCCCCAACCCTTCTCAAAATCGATTCCTTGTTTTCGGTTTTGACCATAAATGTCGCTTCCTCATGCTTTCCTTGACCAATGTGTCAACTATCACCACCTCCCTGTTTCTTTTATGGCATTTTGACAATGTACTACTAGCCCCAAGCAAGAGGTTCCTATAGGGCCGGCCGAGTGGCGTGGTGGTTAAGAGCTGGCTTGGGATGCCAGCGGCCCCAGTTTGGATCCCACGTCTGAGGGCCAATGACACTGCCCTCTAAAAAGAAAGGAAAAAAAAAGTTCCTTTAGTAGTCAGGAGTAGCAGCCGCTGTTGCTTCCATACTACCACCTCCTTGTGTGCTTCCTTTCACAACTGCCCGCCCTTGTACCTCTCTTACCACAGGGCTGAGAGGGGGACAGTGGTAGCCTGGATGACCTTCAAATTCAAGCTCTACTCCTGCCTCATGCCCTTGGTGGCAGGAGTGACCAAACTCCTGCACTAAGTGAAGAAAGAGGCTCTTCATTCATACCTGCCCAAGGCACAGGGACATTGGCAGGCACTTGACATCCTCTGCCTGAGTGGGTTCTCTGGGGGGCTGCAAACCAAGCTAACTTACCATTTGGCTTTATTGCAGCAATGTAAATAAATACAGGAGAGTTCAGATTTGCCTTGCATATTCCAACATCTACCAAAGAATAGTAGGCACACATCAAGAATTTGAAAGAACATAGCTTTGAAGTCCTGATAGTTTTATTTTGACAATAAAGGCTTTAGTCGAAAGAGAAAATCTAGGTATCTATATCTATATATCTATATTTATAGATATATAGACATTAATATGTAAACATAAGCCTTTCCATCTATATGTATGGAAGGAAGACCATGTTCTGAACATCCCATTTGCCCCGCCCACTAATTGGCGACTTGTGTGAGATGGGGCTTAATTCACTTCCCAAGATACTAAGACTAAAATGAGATCAGATTCCATTAAAAACACAGGGTTCCTTGCAGAGTTGGCCTATTCCTTGTCTGGGGGAAGAAGATACAAGATAAACCTGGAATGCTTATTGTGCCAGGAAGCAAGGAAGCAACATTAAATCTGGAAATTTATGGAAGATTAGTTTAATAAATCTTTCTCTTAAGCATTATTTTTCAGTCATTTTGGTGTTGACTAATTTACTGTATCAAGTAATATGCTATTAATAAATGTAAGTAAGTTTTTTAAAAGGCTGAAGGTGCCGCAACTTATAAAAGGCTATAAAAATAAGTACACTTGGGCCGGCTAGTATACCTGGGCCGGCTGAGTGGCGCGGTTGTTAAGCGCTGGCTTGGGAACCCATTGCCCCGCGGTTTGATCCCACGTATGAGAGCCAGTGACACTGCCCTCAAAAAAAAAAAAAAAGTACACATTTCTTTATTGGGTCATTTAAAAGTCCTAAGAGAATAGATAGTGGTGACAGTGCACAACTATGTGAATCCACAGAACTGTACACTTTTGTCAATTTTATGGTATGTAATTTGCATCTTAAGGCTCATTTTTTTAAAGCCTATAAGAAAGCAAATCCTGTAATATCTGTGTGTCAAGACTATGTAGGTCAGTCTTGTCCTTTGACATTTGAGACACATTTTTTAAAAAAGTGTATTTCTTCCCCTTAACTAGCTCTCATGAAGGAATCTTTGGGAAAAGATCCTAGAAAAATGACAAAAAGTTGTTCTATAGTTAACCTCTAGAAGTACGGTTTTTAGGCCTGGATAAGGATCATAGATATAGAAATATTGAGAGAAAAATTTTGAGTAAACCACCAGGACTATTTTGCTTAAAATTATTAAGTATAGCAGCCCCCCTTATCCGCAGTTTCACTTTCCACGGTTTCAGTTACACTGCAGTCTGAAAATATTAAATGGAAAATTCCAGGAATAAATGATTCACTAGTTTTAGATTGAACACTGTTGAGTAAGATGAAATCTTGCATCATCCTGCCCGGGGCGTGCATCATCCATTTGTCCAGTATATCCACGTTGCATGTACTACTGACCATTAGTCACTTAGTACGCCATCTGTTATCTTATCAACTGTTGTGCAGTCGCAGTGCTTGTATTCAAGTAACCTTCATTTTATTTTGTAATGCCACATTCACATAACTTGTATTAGTGTTATAATTGTTCTATTATTAATCTCTTCCTGCACCTAACTTATAAATTAAACTTTATTATAGGTATGCATGTATGGGAAAAAAGGGTTTGGTACTGTCTGAGGTTACAGGCACCCACTGGGTAGACTTAGAACAATAGATAACGGGGGACTATCATACCCTTGTTACTGGCCTCCAGAGAACAAAAGTTCTTAAAAATCTGTGTCCCCCTATAGTGGTAAAGTACCACTGCTTATGTTCAGTTGGCAAATATTTTTTACATTTGTGTATAGAATGTTATCTACATGAGTTGTATGGTACCAATTATGATTAGCACTATTATAGTTATCTCATATAATACCTGAGGGCTTAGTGCATTAAAACGCTTATAATGGAAATGGGACCCAACCAATCTTACCAGTCTAGTCATACCCTTAGTGACTCTTTAAACCAGTCTGATCATTAGTAAACAGTATCCCTTAAAAAAATCATTGCAGGATTGTCCAATAATCTAATGGCTCCCAATAATACAATGAATAGCAGCTTTAGGACTTTATATCTTAATATAATAAATTCACAGAGTAGTCACTGTTCAAGGTTTATTTGGTGTTTTTGTTGGTATGACACTTGGATAGTCGGCTGCATTATTTATATGTAGACTTTTCTTTTTACATTATATTCCAGTATATTCTGATACATTTAGTACACAAAATAAGATCCTTTAGAATACTTATGCACAAGACATGCAGTTTTCTATTTGGAATACACTGGATCCCAGGATGTGAGGCTGGGAAAAAGTTGGACTAGGCACGTAGGATAAAGGAACCAGAAGTTACATAATGCACAGAAAACACACGTCTAGTTTGAATGGCAACTGTAGCGTGTGCAACATTGGCAGTGATGGTGCCTTTGAGGGGGTGGAACTATTTCACACTGACCAGTTTAGGACGAGATAAGTACCATCCAGCATCAGGATATAGCTGCAGGGTTTTATGGACCATTCCTATTTCTAACTTTAGGAAATTCATGTTTTTCCCAGGCTATCTTAATATTACTACTTTAGTACAGATCAGATAAAATGGACAATATGCACAACCTCCAACTAAAATCCTGCTGTAGCCTAGACAGTGAAGTGGCATGACATTAGAAGGCTTTAAAACTGCAGCTCTTTTTGGATCCCCCAGAGCGTATCTGCACTCTTCTTCAAACGGGCCTCTTCCTCAGGTGTCAGTGTCACCTTCACAACATCGGAGATTCCATTCTGTCCCAAGATGCAAGGTACACTAAGGAAGACGTCATCTTTTATTCCATAAAGACCCTGAAAACAAATTGAAAAATATTCTGTTTTGTCTGTGCATTCCGGGGTCTCCCAAGACTTTCATTCTCTATCATTATAAAGCTTCTTTTATACAGCTTGATAAGTAGAAATTATTTTCCAGGTTTCCAGTTAGAATGTAATGAACAGTACAAAATAAAATCATTAAAATAGCAGCAAGATTTCCAATCTAAACTATTGCTGTTATCCACCATATTTTCCAATTTTTATTGTATAACACCTGGGTAACTCTAATTTGAATGTGATTTCCATTTTCCCAAAGGAAAAAAATATGTTTTTTTTATAGTCTTCCATCCATCTCAATATAATTGAATAGTTTTTTAGTCAACAAATTATCAAGTATCTGTGAAGAACATAGTGCTAATTCCAAAACTCAACCATGACTTTTCAAAAAAGAAAGTTTGCAGGTATATTAATTTATTTCTTAGATCAATGATTGAAGACTTATATTAATCTAAAAGCTTTCTCAGAAAAAATTCTTTTTTAAAAAACAGGAAATAATGGCATTCAAGTACATGTCACTACATACTCGTAGACCTACCTTAATCATGGTGGAAATTGGATGCACCCGCCTAAGATTCTTCATCATACTTTCTGCCAAATCTGCCACAGATAGTCCAATGGCCCAGGATGTGTAGCCTTTCAGTTTGATCACCTCATAAGCACTGTAGGGACAGGGAAGGGCAGGAAAAAGTAGGATGGGAGAAACAAAGAAAAACAAAGATTTCACTAAACATAAGCTTTATAGTAAATAATGCCACAAAGCTGCATTATACACATAAAGAGGGGCCCTTGCCATGTATACCAGGATATGATATATTGGGATGTTCATCAACATTATTGTCAATAGTAGCAAAAATCTGGCAACAAGTCCAGTGCTCTCCAACAGAAGAATGAGTAAACTACAGTACACTCAAATGGTGGAATATTACATAGCTGTCAAAACAAGCAACTATAGTGACATGCAACAAAAGGGATGATTCTTAAAAATAATAAAATATTGAATTTAAAAAGTAAATCCAAGAAGGTTACATATAGCATGCTTAACACAGGATTATTTCAAGTGTGTGTGTGGGGGGGATGAGTAGGCGGGAGATGAAGGGATTGAGTGGGAGGGACACAGAATTCAGTCATTTTCAAGCATCAGCAAACTAGTAATCCTGACCCTACACTACAATTAGTTGACAACTACTGTCAGTGTTTCTTGGGTTGGGTGGTGGGTTCACACATTTTATTTAATTAAACAAATACAAATAAGAGGGCCTCGCCTAGCCCAATCATGATTCATTATTCAAGTCTGTAGACCTGAGTCCACACTTGACCGCATGATTTATAATAAGGAAATAATGACACCAAAAGTTGAAAGCTTCTTTATTTCAATAATTTCTAACAGTTAATAAGTATTTATATTTTTAGTACCATTATAAATCTAGACATTGCCTAAAACTTTATAATCTTTGGAACAAACAAGAAGCTAGATGTGTTTCTATCCATAAAGACTAGGAACTTGAATTTAAAATTTCTTTTTCCTAAATGCATCAATCATATATGCTTTTGAAGTAAAGACTGAATCTCAAATAGGGTAGGCTTAATCTAACTTGTCATATCTTAATAATTTACAATAAAAGCTCTAAGCTGAGGATTACAGTAAAAGAAGACAGACTACAGCATTAAAAAAAGAAGTCTGTACTTTTTAACATCTTTACCTCTATTTATAGTATGATCTTTAACAAAACTTTAGAAAATGAGGTTTCTCTCTAAAGAAGTACTCCAATGCAAATGCTATTATGCTTTTAATCTTTTAAATAAAATAATAAATTTTCATCTTCCATGTTGTCAAATTAAGAGACATTACCTCTCAACCACCTGTTTGTGTACTTCTTTCCACTGCTCCTTATCAGCATCAGTGCCTAAATTAGGGTGCAGAGTCTTCAGGGAGACACCAGCAACATTCACTCCACTCCATACAGGCACTAAAAGAAATTGCACAGAATACATTTGTTTCTACACACCAGCCAGCAGACTAGTCATTCTGACCCATTTTTCTAACTCTCTTTTCTTATCTGGGGAGAATTTACCCACTTTTGGTAGATGCTCAAGACTACCAATGCCCTAACTTTTAAATTTTTCTTGGCATAACAGAACTGAGAACTCTGCACAAATTATAACACCTTTCAACTCTGATAATAATAAAAGTTTTTCATACACTCCATTTGACTTGGCTGAACTTTTCAGGGCCAAACATTGCAAGTCAAATTTAAACAGCTATGATATTAAATGACTGAGGTCATCTTAAGAAATATTATCTTATTTAATATGTCCATGGTAAGAAGTAAAAAACAATTCTTTCCTTATCCTGTGATACAAGATGGCTAACTACTTAATAATTCTTAGCATATAATTATATCAAAAATAGATTTCCGTCAGGAGCTGGCTGAGTGGCTCAGTTGGTTAAGAGCTCGCTCAAGAGTGCGAGCTGAGCTCTGAGCAACAGCAGTTCGATGCCCAGCCCGAGCTGAGCAGCCGCTGAGCTGCCAACAGGTAGCAGGATGGCTCAGCTAGAAAAAAAAAAAAAAGATTTCCGGAAACCATTCAACCCTGATGATGGATATCTACCTGATTTAAGCTCTGATTTCATAAAACTCCTGTCAATTTTTTATACAATCTATTTGAAAACAGAAAGAGAAAATAAGTTCTGCTTACCACTAGAGTCTCCATGCTCTCCAAGGACCCACCCATGACAGCTTAATGGATGCACTCCCAGTCTTTCCCCCATTAGGTAACGGAACCGGGCTGAATCCAGATTGCAACCACTTCCAATAACACGGTTTTTGGGAAAGCCACTTATCTTCCAAGCCACATAGGTCAAGATATCCACTACAAAGAAAACATTCAAGCAAAGACACTAGGTGACTCAGTAGAGAATGATCAGCTACTCAAGATACATGGCTCTCTGTATGGATCCTGATCACGATCAGGACCAATTGTTTTTGTTAATAGTTTTAAACCTCTATACTACGTATAATATAGCAAAACATTACATATTCGGGCCGGCCGAGTGGTCCTGTGGTTAAGCACTGGCTTGGGAAGCCAGCAGCCCCGGTTCGGGTCCCACATATGAGGGCCAGTGACACTGCCCTCAAAAAAATAAAAAAACATTAAAAAAAAAAAACAACATTACATATTCAAGAATTGTAGTGTAATGAAAACACACTACACAGTGTAGACTGAGTGTCAATTAAGAGAATAACACATTATCCATTATCCAAGATCTTCTTGCACAAATACCTAATTTTAAAGTTCCAACTACATTCAGAGGCATTGTACCCCCTTGAATGTTTTGTGTTTTACGAAAACACAAATGCACTCACAGGAGGAAAATGAAAAATGAGAAATAAATAAAGTGAATATGGAATATAACAGATACTACCCATGTGACCCTAGCTCATCTATTTTTATGCAAGTAAAAGTTTTACCTGGATTGGAAACAATAAGCAATTTGCAGTTGGGGCTGTATTTCACAACATTAGGAATGATGAATTTAAAGATGTTCACATTACGCTGGACCAAATTAAGACGGCTTTCTCCCTCTTGTTGACGTGCCCCAGCTGTGACAATAACCAGCTTGGAGTTTGCAGTCACATTATAGTCTAGACAAAGGGAAACAATAATCAGATTAAGGACTTTAAGAGAACTCCACTACCTAGTCAGCAAAAAATTTGTTCCATAAACTTTTTTTATCGTGTTTTGTGTATGTTTTATGTGTTTTGTGTATGTGGCAGTAAAATGTCCTTAATGCCCCCCAGACTCCTCCTTTTTTAGTTTTTGGAGTTTTATCATTGTGGCCACTTACATGGAGAAGAGTTTATCATCTTCCTTGAATTCTGGTTTTAGTCACATTGTGACTTTATGTAACTATAACTGGGAAAAGCTGAAAGGAATCAAACTCATTTGACTCTCCTATTAAATGAGATACACTGCTAATTTTTTTTTGCCACTTTATCTCAATGCTCATACTCTTCCATACTCCTATTTCTATTTAACTATTTAACTTTGGTCTATCAGCCCAAAGACAGGCCTGTTTTGTTTTTTTTAAAGCAGAGGCAATTTTATACTTATCAAGGACATCTTGCTTCTAGATACCCCAGGGATGAAGCAAATGAAGGGAGTCACTTATCAGATAAGTGGTCAATGATTTCAAATGTCCAAACGGATACTATTGGGTTGTCGGAAAAGTCATGACGTATTTTTCCTATGTTTTTCTTTGCAAAAATGCATCATGACTTTTCCAACAACCCAATATTTGGGTCCATGTCCAGGTATCCAGGCTGCTGCTCATAAAAAGGGTCAAAGTTGGGCCGGCCGAGTGGCGCATTGGTTAAGCGCTGGTTTTGGGATGCCAGCGGCCCCGGTTCGGATCCCACATGAGGGCCACTGACACTGCCCTCTACAGCTAACAACAGCTCCACCTGGAGCTGGGCTGTGCAAGCCCCGGTGATGGTGTGGGCTGCAGCCCCTGCTGCAGTGCGCTGCCATAGGCTACAGTGAGTGGGCCGCAGCCAGCGTGAGCGGCTGGCAGCCAAGTGTGAGCTGCCAATAGCCGCGATGAGCGACATCCAGAGGCCAGCGACCGATCTGCCTCATCCGGGAAGAGCGCAATGCCGATACCAACAGTGAAGCAACATCCTCCGCAACTAAACTGACGAACAAAAAGACAGCAACTTGTCTGTTCCCCTTCCCCGATTCCCCAACGCTGTTCCCCTCCGCCAATTCCCCAATAAAATCTTAAAAAAAAAAAAAAAAGGGTCAAAGTCAAGAATACCCACTGAACAGGCTCAATTACCCTATTCTTAACCTTATGTTAGTGTGTGAAATGAAGTAGGGAAAGTATACTTAAATATTTGAAGCAACATGGTTAAATATGGACCTAAGGAGCTTTACTAATTACATTCTAACTCAGATGCTTTCCACTTCATGGACAAACTAGACATCCATTTAAAACCATTTACTAGAAATTGAAACTCTGATATCAATAGGTACCAATGCAAAACTGTTCAAAAGCTCTCCTATCCTGCATATTAAAAAAAAAATCTTGGGCCAGCCGAGTGGCGCATTGGTTAAGAGCTGGCTTGGGACACCAGCGGCCTTGGTTCAGATCCCACATATGAGGGTAAGTGACACTGCCCTTTACAGCTAACAACAGCTCCACCTGGAGCTGGGCTGCACAAGCCCCGGCGACGGTGTAGGCTGCAGTCCCTGCTGCAGTGGGCTGCCATAGGCTACAGTGAGTGGCCCGCAGCCAGCGTGAGCTGCCAATAGCCGTTGTGAGCAGCTGTCCAAAAGCCGGCGACCGATCTGGCTCATCTGGGAAGAGTGCAATGATGATACCAACATGGGCCAGGGAAGCAATGTCCTCCACAACCAGACTGAAGAACAAAAAAACAGCAACTTGTCTGTTCCCCTTCCCCGATTCCCCAACACGGTTCCCCTCCCGCAATTCCCCAATAAAATCTTAAAAAAAAAAAAAATCTTTATAAAGAGCTAGGATTTTGAGCCTGATAAAGACTTAAGTCTAGCATGGACAAAGTATAAACTTGTTGAAATCAACCTTTGCTAGAGACAATCTTTGGTGTTCTAAGGAAAAGGCTGCCATGTTGGAGATCCATCATCTCTCCCTTCAATTTGTCTTCCATGACATCAACAAGAGCAAGTTCATCTGCCAAGTCCTAAAAGACATAACATTTTTAGTTAAATCAAAACTGCTTCTTCCAAATTTTTAGAAGGGCATGCAAAATTTTCATGTCTGGTGCAGGAGCAGGGCCCCATTTAAAAGCTGACTCACAAATGACCCATACACAGGAAGAAACGCTGACTCTCCTCTCTCCTCACTGGAGCAACCTCTGAAAGAGCCCCCACCATTATGTGGAAACAGAACAAAGGATTGGCAGTGGTGGTTTACATAATGTCCAATTATGTAAAACAGATTGAGTTACTTTTTCAAATGTAGTTTTACATATTGGTTTTAATTATTACTTATTAAATAGGTGATATTGACTCCTATTAAGACTTGGAATTAACGGCCGAGTGGCGCGGTGGTTAAGCGCTGGCTGGGGAAAGCCAGCGGCCCTGGTTTGGTCCCACATATGAGGGCCAGTGACACTGCCCGCAAAAAACAATAAAAATAAAAACAAATAAAGACTTGGAATTAAAAAGGGATATTCTGGATCATTCCCTGGTTATATGTTTTCCATATATTAACTGACTCTAACAATTTTACATGAAGATTTATGCATTTCAAAATATTGGTTAAAAAATATATATATCCTTTCAGTTGAACCTATAAAGTTCCTAGATGCCTCTCAGACCAGGAGCACCAATAATAGTTTTAATGCAAATGGGATGTGGGCTGTCATAACCAAAGAGGTTATACTGAGGTGCAGAGCTACTCCCATCTACAGTATAATGAGTGGCCTAGCAGTTACTCTTACCCATACCTGAATTAGAGGGCATCACAGAAGCCCATAGATGGTGTGGGAAAAACAGATGGCATCGATTTCTGAGTCAGTGGGGGAAGGAATAAGAGTTGTTATGCTTTATGGCCTCTCCTAACAGCACATATAGAGCAGCCTGTGGTTTTTTGTTTGTTTTTTTTTGAGGGCAGTGTCACTGGCCTTCACATGTGGGACCAAACTGGGGCTGCTGGCCTCCCAAGCCAGCGCTTAACCACCGCGCCACTCGGACGGCCCTCAGCAGCCTGTTTTTTTGCAACTTCTACATAGCTCGTTTCTTTCAGTCTTCCGACTTTCTTTTCTGTTCATAACCCAGAATTCATTATTTCACTCTCTTATTAGGAACTCAAATCTAAACTTAAAATATTTTAACATTGTAAGCTGTGTCTCAATTTCTTTTTTATATAAACCAGGCTTAACGACAGTAAAAAAGTGTTCTTGATTCATTTACGAGTCCTCTTTTTCTAATTAAACTTTAGCTCCATTATTGGTACCAAAAGTGCTATCCAAGAAGGGGGGGGGGCAACAGGGATTTACATGGAAGACCTAAGATTTCCCACATTCAGTATGATTTTGGTGTACCATATGAATGCAGTATCACTTCAATTCAAAAATCACTTTAAGGGCCGGCCAAGTGGCTCAGTTGGTTAAGAGCTCACTCAAGAGTGAAGGCTGAGCTCTGAGCAACAGCAGTTCGATGCCCAGCCCGACCTGAGCTGCCATTGAGCTGCCAACAGGTGGCAGGATGGCTCAGCTAAAAAACAAAAAAATCACTTAAAAATAATTTTAGCTTTTTTAAAGGCATGGATCTTTCATTTGTAGGCAACTCATGCATGTTAATACAGTACAATGAATTTAAGGAACTGGGTTGCCAGCCTAATAACCTTTGGGTTTTTTTTTTTTAGTTCTTTTGGTATAGCATCTGCTTCACATAAAGTTCTTTGAATAAGTACATGAACCTCAATATCTGTATATACAATGTGATAATGCAAGTATTGGGGAGGGAGTGAAAGGATGGGTGGGATCAAGTTATCCTTGGCTTCCAGAGCGATGATGGGCTCTCACTTACCTTCATTAAGATACTGATGGCACAGGCCATGCCAACAGCACCAACCCCAACGACTGTAATCTTATTCTGGGGGCTTGGTTCTTCCTTAAGAAGATTCAAAATCAGCTGATCCTTGAGAGTTGCCATATTGGATTTAGAACCACAAAGAATCTATATGGGGAAAAACATGCAGTCATTGCATCCTCTTTATTTTTATTTATATATTTTTTTCATTGCATCCTCTTTAAATGAACACTTATTAACCCAAAGCTGTTCTTAAAAAGCTTATTTCACTTCCTTTTGTGGTACCTGCCCCTAAAAATCACAAGGGATAACTAAAAGGGGGAAGGGAAAAAAACCTACAGATAGCCAGAGAGTTGAAAAGCCTAATGCCAGGGTGTAATCTAGGACCTCACCTTGGCATGGAAAAATAATAACGACATTTCGGTGTAAGTATAGCCTCCTGAGGGCTCACTCATCTTGCTTTATTAATCTCAAGCAGGGCCGGCCTTTCCTCAAACAAAATCACTGTGAGCCGTGTACTCCAGTCACCAGGCTCCTGCCACGCCCCTCAAGTGAGGATGCCAGTTACGAGCAGAAAAGGGCAATTCACCGCCTCATCGCCAACCCAGACGCAGTGGGGCAGGCGGCAAACTCTGCTCATGCGCGCTCATTCACTTCCCCTAACCCCTGAACGGCGGAGATATCAGACCAACTGCTCAGTCCCCAGGAGCCCTCGGGGGTTTATATCCGGCCCAGACACGGAAGGTTAGCAACCGCTCCTTCCCCCTCCGGTGAAACTGGGCGCATGCGCACTTCAGAGCCCTGCGAGGCCAGGAATGGTCTAGAGCTTGCAGGCTGCAGCGAGGTGGACACTGGCCCCGCCCACGAGCAGAGAGGAGCAGGAACTCTCCTGCTCTTAGGGTCAGAGGGAGCGAGCTTTCTGAGTCAGACTTTAAACCTAACGTGCTTGTGCTCCGAAGCAGATGTGAACCACGTGAAGCGCTGCTGGCAGCCTCGCGGGCCTGGCGCAGGGCCAGAGCCAGACTTTAAATTGCAATACCTGAGACTGTTAACCAACCGGGAGGGAGGAGCCTGGTGTGACCTGCTGTGTTCCTTTTTTCAAAGGCATGAGGCCTGGTATGAGGAAATTTTTATAGTACAGGAAGTGCAGAAATTGCTGCAGAGGCCTGCGGCCTGGAACCCTAATGTTAATAGATACTTGGTGGAACCCTCCATTTCCAGAGCCGGGAAAGAGGCCAGCCTTTGACTCTGCTAATCCAACCCTGTACTGCATTCACTGGATCTAGTTTTGACACCATCCCAAAGGACAAAAATATCCGACGGGACTTCCAGGCACGCAGCCCAGAGTCGCCAAGCTGGACTCAGGTCTCTCCTTACAAATCACTGCTATTTCTAGACAGCTTTGTAAGGCGTTTGAAGCCTAGCAGGGGGAAGGGACTTCTTCCTGCAGAGACCTCCTAGCTTCACTAACACCTATGCCCTGAGCTCCAGAGCTCCCTCCAATGTGGAGACACCGGTAGGACAGGAGCCCTGCAAAAAGAGGGTCTGCTCCCCAACTCTGCTACCCACTCACTGTGACCTCAGAAATGCCCTAACCCTCTCCCAGCTTTAGGTTCCCCCATTTATCAAAAGGAGCAGACAGTACCGAATGATCCTACTCTCAACAGACAGTCTGAGATACGGAGGGCCTCATTTTTGCATGCACCTTAGCAAAGCGCCCGATAGATAAGTGAGTAGCTGCTTAATAAAAGTAATCAACGCAAAGAGCACCCTATAATCTGCCGGCAGCGGCCGCTTCCATGGACTCCACCTCTCGAAAGTCCCAGGATTATTAACATGGGACCCGGGAAGGCGATGCTCAGCGCGTTTCCGACTTCCAGGAACCCGCCCAGGCCGCCGAGGCTCTACCGAAAACGGCTCTACGGGTTCCGGGATCTCTAGTTCTGCGCCTTTGGCAGAGTTCCAGCCCAGAGGTCTGTCCCATCCTTCAGACCCGTCATCTCCTTGTCCTTCTGCATCCACTCGGGATTTCGACCCCAGTTTGGGCCACCTCCTTGGTTCCCCAGCCTGGCCAGAGGCCACGGTTGCCACTAAGAGCAAAAGCAGAGCGCGGCAGGCTCTGCGCGCACGGTTGGCGTGGGCCACCGCCCAGGTCTCCTGACTATGCCTCTGGGAAGCAGCGCCTACATCCCCAGGGAGTAGGGACCCCTTGGCAGGCATCCCCCGAGTAGGCCCAGCACAGCTCCCTCGCCTGTCCCCTCACGCACAGAGCGCGCCCAGCCCTACCATACCAGGAGTGCACGGAGAATGAGAGGGCGTCTGTGGCGCGCTGCGTTAGATCCAGACTTGGCGGCAGCAGCTCCGGGACTTGGAGCCCAGCACGGGAGGGGCCTTAAATGGAAGGGCGAGGCTGACGTCAGGGGGGAGCTGGGCGGACGTGCGGGATCCCACGTGTGGGTCGGGCTGGGGGCGGGATCCCAGCCAGGCGGGGGAGTGGAGAGGCCCAGGCGGCGCGCGCAGCCAGAAGACCCACACGCGGACCTACCCAGGAGTTCCAGGACAGCGAAGGGACCGCCCAAAGCCACTACGCCCTCTGACCTCAAAAGCCTGGGCGGGAGCCAACAGCCGTGTATTCAAGTAGACCATCAATTTCCTCTTCCGTGAAAATGTGGACGTCACCCTCAAGGAAGGCTTACTGTGATTCTCCACCACTATTTCCCAGTACCCAGAACATCGGGCACATAGCAGTCACTCAACAACTATTTGTTAAAGAAAGAAAATGCCTAACACAGTGTCAGACTGTCTTTCTTACCCAAGTCGAGTGATGTCCAACACTTGACGCTGCTTTTCCCCCTGCTGCTAAACCTTCCCAGTCCCGCAGCTCCTAGTAAGGCTCGGCCTCCCTGGTCCTCCCTCCTTACTGCCCCACCCCGCCCAGCACTTCTTGTCCTAGCCACACCCAAGAACTGTGTGTGTGTGGAGGGGGTGGGGGGGACGGGATGTTTTCGTTTTTATAACCATATGTTATTTTTACCTTCGCTCCAAGCCTTTGCTCATGGTGGCTCCTTTGTCTGGCCTGCCTTCCTCCTCCATCTCTTCTTTAAACTACCAATCTCCTGGTACTCACCCTAACCTCCCCACCCCACACGCCCACAGAGTTCATACCTCTCTCCTATTTTTCACACCTCACTGGTATGGATATCTTTCAAACCCTCTTGCTCGCTTGCTCCCCTACCTGACAGTGAGTCAACAACATGGATGAGTCTACCTCCTCCCTGCACCTGGGGCACCATCTTAACATCCAGGTCCAAGAAAGATCATAATTGTGGGTTTCTTGGTTTTGAAGGGAAAATTCTAACCTCAGCTCCAGAAAAGCAGGGCATCTCTCCAGCATGTTCTAACAGTTTTCTCATCACTCTAGAAGGCCCAGAAACCTAAGCTATCACCTCAAACACACAGTTGGCAGGGTTCCCTCAGGGCAAGGCAGTTGCAACAGTTTTTGGTTCCTCCGTTTTTGCAATAATGTCCTCACTCAGTTAGGGCTGGCCCTTGCCTGCCTACAAAATACAACCACAGTTGCTGGGAGGAGGAGGGCAGAGCTCAGTGGACCTTAGGACAGGGAGACCCTCTCCAGGTAAGAACCCTTGCCAGGAAGGCTCTGGGATGACCCCTAAAGATAATCTAGGCAAGGAATTTGCTGTCCCCTAAATTAAAGCGCCTAATAATAGCTCACTCCAAGCACATCTTTCCTTTTCTCAAGCAGAACAATAGCCTCTATTTAACTTTGCAAATGTGAACAAAGCAATGACCATTTACTGAGTACCTTCTCTGTGTTAGGCAGCAAGCTAGGCAATCTGTATGCTCATCTTCCCTTTTAATTCTTTGGAGTTGGCATAATTATCCATGGAAACTCAGAAAGATGAATGACTTTGCCAAAGTGATACAGCTAAGAAGTGATTTCAGCTGGTACTTTAATCCAGGGCTGAATTGACTCCATAAACCTATGATTTGTTTCCTCTATAGGGCATTGTTCCTTCCCCACTCCTTAACCCCCACTCTGCAAAGGTCAAGAAATTATGTAGGGGGCTCAAGCAAGTCCCAGGCTCGGAAAGTTCAGTTTTCAGTGAGAGGCAGTGGGTATCTCTGCCTGTTTCTCGAGCTGAGACATTGGTCTTCCCTGGTCCTCAGATGGAGACTTACATGATCAGCACTCCTGCTTCTCACGCCTTTGGGCTTGGACCAGAATTTATGCCACCTGCTTTTCTAGGTCTCCTTGTAGCCAACAGATCATGGGACTTCTCAGTGTCCACAATCTCGTGAGCCAATTCTTTTTTTTGTAGCTGAGCCATCCTGCCACCTGTTGGCAACTCAGCGGCAGCTCAGCTCGGGCCAGGAATTGAACTCGTGATCCTGTTGCTCAGAGCTTGAACTCTTGAGCGAGCTCTTAACCAACTGAGCCACTCGGCTGGCCCATCATGAGCCAATTCTTTATATTAAATCTGATACACACACACACACACACACACACACACACACACACACACACACACGGGGTCTCTGAAGAACCCTGAGTAATACAGCCCAAACAGAAGAATTTCTATACTAAAGCCAGAGCAGAGGGAGGGGGGACCCATGGAATGGGTCAGGAAACACTGTTTCAGAAGGAACAGGCTTCTCAACCTGATCGAGTGTTCTTTGGAGGTGGCCTCTTTAAAAGAGAAAATCTCACAAGGAAGTGGTTTTATCAGGGGACAGTTTGGCCTCAGAGAATGGGTGCTACTCAGCCCCCAACACAGATTTTCCTAAAATGGACCTGGCCAAAGAATGGTGTCCACCCAAAACACAGTGCTGAGTTGTTCCTTCATTCACTAAGTACTTGTTACACTCCTCAAGAGCATCCAATGGCTCCTCCTTCAATGGTCTCCAGAATAAAATCCAAATTCCTTGGAAAGGCACATCAGGTCCTCTATGATCCAGTGCCCACCTCCACTCTGGTCTTATCGCCTGTTTTCCTTCGTGCTTCCTATGTGCCAATCTCAATGCTACTTACCAAGTTCCCCAAATATACCATGCACATCCACTTCGGCAGTTCCTTCAACCCAAATGTTTTCCCCCTTGCCACCATCTCTGCCCACCCAAAATCCACATCTTCATAGGTCAAGTGCTATTCCTTGGATTTTATATTAAATTAATTCTTATTTCTGTGCCTCTCTTTCTCACACTGGACTGTAAGCTCCTAATGGACAGAAACTTTCTCATTCATCTCCATATCCCCAACATATACATTTATTTGTTTCATAAATGTACTTTGAATTACATGCATGCTATATAAAGGGCACTGTGCTAGGTACAAAAATAAATAACACAAATCGGGCCGGCCGAGTGGCGCGGTGGTTAAGTGCTGGCTTGGGATGCTGGCGGCCCCGGTTGGGGTCCCACATATGAGGGCCAGTGACACTGCCCTCAAAAAAAAAAAAAAAAAAGAATAAATAACACAAATTAATAAGCCTTTAAAGACTTACCATTTAGTGCGGGGGAGATCAACAGCATCTCCCTCAATAGTTAAACTGCAAGTTAGACTGTAACACTGCCACAGAAGAGGTAGAAAAATTGCTCTAGTGTTCAGAGAGATCTTTTGGCTGGCGATACCAGAGAAAGCTTCCTGGAAGAGGTGGCATCTGAGTGCGGCCTAGAAAAAGACTTCAGCTGGTGAAGATCGGTGTTGAGAAAGCAGAGAACACAGCATCAGTAAAGAAATGCATGGAAGCAAGGAATTCAAGATGTTCAATCCTTAGCTTTAAATGCCAAGCTAAGAAATTTGGAGGTTTCGTTTTTTGATGGCCAGTGGAAGGCTCTGAAGTTTTAGAATAGGAGAGATAGGGTGAAAGCAAAGTGCTTGAGAGGTTGTGGGAAAGGGGGTCACCTTGATTTTTAATAATACGCAACAAGAAGCTCAGAGCGTATACAGCTCCAAGCGCATCTGCACAGAACATGCATTCCTCTGACACGTCTTACGCAGCCACGCAGCCCCTCTGAACACTCACTGACAGCCTGACTTTCTCACCTTTTCCATGGCTGCAAAGCTGATGGCTTTCCTGAGTTGCAGGGCCCAGGATGCAGATGGCATCATCGGTTTCTGTCCCTGACCCAGCCAAGGCCTGCTGTGTACGTGCCAAAGCAGAGGTTGTTCCTCTCTCTGGCAAGACAGCAGGTGCCTCCCCTGGGAGACTGCTTCATGTCATCCCCCCAAACCCCATCCATCTCTCACATGATGGGAGTGGAAGCCGAAGACTCTACCCCAGCTCCGACTCCTCAAGTTCTCCTGGGTGCCATCTCTGCTGGTACCCCGATGCCTCCCCCTCAGTCATTCTCTTCCTGTCCTCTAGTACTGTGAAGACTAAGTTTCTGATGTTTAAAAGCCATCCAGCCTATGGCATTTTGTTATAACAATCCAAATAGACTGAGGTTATTCTTCCAGCCCCTTCCCACCCCAGGGAAGAAATAAGAGCTGTGCCCTTTTCTCTTCATCCATCCCTGGCAGGGGTTTAAGCCGCAAGCTTTCCATCACATTGATAGGTTCCAACGCAAAGTGTGCCACCAGGATATAAGTGGCTTCCAAACTGAGGGTGCCCAAAATCAGTGCTGCAGAGGGAGTCCAAAGGTCTCTCCAAGCCAAACAATCCCCAGAAGAACAGCAAGTGCCCCTTATCTAATCACAGCAGGGGAGGACTGCAGGAAGCTGTGATAGCTTTCCCCTCTGACTCCTCAGGTAGCAAGGACAGTGATAGGCGGAGCTTAGCAAAGATGAGTGAGTGCCTGGTAGAAAAGAGACACTGACCTAAGGCGAGGAGACCTGGGCTCTTGTTCCAGCTTTGTCATACACCTCTGGGTGCCATTTTGGCAGTCACATTCCCTCTGTAGCCTCATCATCCTTGACTTTACATCGACATGAGGGTCTCTGTCTTCCAGTTCTAACATCCAGAGAGTCAAGCCTCCACATACACCTTCATTTTTACAATAGCTCAGGAGGACTCAGAGGCAAAACTGCTCCCAGATCCCATTTGGGGAAGTGATTAGGGCTGCTCCTGAAGTAGAGGCAGAAAGTCAAGGGAACTTACCCCTAGTGCAACAGGAAATCAATGCCTAGCATTCTCTTGTTCCCTATGTTAGCTCCAAACGGGGTCCCAAATTCCCAAGGCACTGTGGTGCTGAATTTGTTAATAGAAAGAGTCTTACAGGGCTTTGAAAGCAGATGACTGATATCGGAAACCCATCCCTCTGATTCCTGTGTAGATGGTTTTAAACTTTTAAGCCTTACCAAATGGGAAATTACATTCTAAGCTATAGGTTAAAATAATAATAATAATAATAATAATGGTAATTTCCTAAAAATTCCAAGAGGATCAAAGCAATTGTAATACTGAATAGGGCCAGAGAAGTGTATTTGTAATTTCCCGGGGCTGGGGTGTGGGAAAGGAATGCAGGCCTTTAGCTGTGCCGCTGCTGACTGCAGGGCACCCTCTCAGAAATAAATGTTGGTTTGTGGGCCCTGTTTTTCTGTTTAAACTGCTGTACACAGACACTCCTCACAAAGCAGATTCTGCTGGGGAAGGAGGTGCTCTGCCCTGTTATTTTAAGCCTGCTCAGAGGATCGTGGCCTGAAAATGCAGCCGCACCTCATTTTTCTAGGTTACCAGAAGGGGTTTGGGCTCCACTGGGGAATCTGGGATTCTGTTAAGAGGAGCAAAGAAAAGGTCCCTGTGCTTTTTCTATGGGAGGGATCTCAGGCCGCGGTGGGGCCAGTGCAGACATGGGGAAGGCTCCCCTGAAGCTAGGTAAAGCTCGCAGGGTCCTTCGTTTGTGAGTAGTTTAGGGTGGCTTTCAGATGCACGGCTTTTTCATCTCAAGGACAGGAATGCAGAGCAGGAATTTTTACCTCTCTAGTTTAGTGGTGAGCCTACCAAAACTTAAAAAAAAAGTAATTGCCTCAGGCCACACAGCTGGAAAGCAGCCCAGTAGATTTCAAACTCCCAGATTAATTTTCCTTCCCCTACACCCCTCTGCCCCTCTGTCTTTGGCGAGGTGCTTCACAGCCTGGAAAGCCATTAGCCCTTTGCTCCCTGGGTATCAAAGGGCAAGTGTGGTAGATATCCCCCAGCCTCCTCACCCCGGGCAGGCGAAGGTCCAGGCAGCTCACCTGCCCACAGGGCTGCTTTCGGGCCTGTCCAACTGGCCTCCCTCCTCCCTGGTGCTCACTCTGCTAGCCTTGCACAGGCCAGGGCAGGGCCCAAGCTCTGCTCTTTGTTCAAACACTTAGCTTGCAGAGTCAGGCCCTCTCAAAGGCCATATTAACTTAGCTCATCCTCCAGTTTTAGCCACAGAAAGGGTGAAAGTCTAGGAGAGGCCCTCACAGCCTTGGCCCTCCTTCACCTGCTGGTCACAGAGGGACCACCTGCCTCTCACACTGCCCCTGCTTTGCTTACACTGCCAGGGGGTGGGGGCGGTGCTCTCAGCAACCCAGCCCACAGGGCAAAGATTATTCTCACAGTGGGGAACTGGAAGGGAAGGGAAGTGCTCTTGATGACCTTAGGGTTTCAGAGGTAGTAACTAAAGGACTGCAACCTCCCAGTGCTTTCTCCTCTGTACCAGACACCTTCTCCACCAGCCTGGGTTCTTTCCTGTTTGTGGCTCTCACTTCCGGCTCTGACTCCTGGGGTTTTTCCACTGTATCAGAGCCTCTTCCAACAGCCCTTGCTTGGGGGTGGCAGCTTGGCAGTGAGGCCTTACTCTGCAGGAGGCCATACCCCAGCCTTTAAAGCTACAGGATTGGGAGGAGGCCACCTCAATGGAGTGCTGCTCTCACTGTGCTCCCAGCTTCAGCCTCCTCTCCAGCCCCCTTGGTAGCAGGCTCATGATGTCACAGACTCTCCCACCACGTTCAGCTAGTTCTCAAGCAACCAAATTTCCCCTCCTCCTTTCCTAAGGAAGGCTGCCTGTCAGCCACAAATAGGCACAGGCTGTGCCAGCATCTCCCTGGTAACCAGGGAGCCACAGCTGCCTGCCTTGGGCAATGATCCAGAGCCAGTACCCTTGGCAGGGCTCCCCTGCTGACTCCAGGAGGGCTGTCATCCCTGGAACTGGGGAACTGCCTAGGGAAGCAGCCAGCTGGGTTGCCATGGAAGATTTCAGACCCAGCAGGAGTTCTTCGAGAAAGGTCCTGAAATGGGGCAGGCTGGGAAGGCCTTCTTTTGAAGGCTGACCCCTTCCTTCAGGTTGTGGGGCTCCAATGTTAAAAAAAACAACAACAAAAAACCCAAACCCTTCTTGGGGCAGCCATTTGGCTCACGTGGTTAGCACGCGAGCTCATAACACCAAGGTTGCCGGTTCGATTTCCATATGGGCCAGTGAGCTGTACCGCCACAACTATAATAGTTTGAAAACAATGGCTTGACTTGGAGCTGATGGGTCCGGGAAAAACACACTGTTCCCCAATAAAATTTAGGGAAAAAAAAAACTCTTCTCAAAGGCAATGGGTGAAAGTTGAAAATTCCAGTGTGCTAGTTGGCTTTAGACTTTGCTCCTCTTGTGGAGGGGGTGGTGGTGGTACAGGAGATCGATTGCAATGGATTATGCAATAATCCCAGTTCCTTGCCACCCTCCACCCTCCACCTCATAAAATGGCCCCTGGGGCAGTTGAGGAGCTGGCAGGCTCTCAAAGAGGGTTGGGGGATAGGGGTGAGAGTGTTTATTGATGTGGAGTCAAAGACCCCAGAGGCACTGGGCGGACAGGTCTGCTCCTTTGTGAGTTCTCCTAAGCGGGGCAAGGGAGCTGGCAGGGCACCCCAGGAACAGAGACAGAGCTGATCTCACTGCCACAGTCTTAGAACTGGGAAGGTCTCTTCAGAGAGATTCCATTTCCAGGAGAAAAACAAATCAGCATGCAAAGTGGAACTTTCCCGGTTCCTCCTGCTCCTGTTCTCGGCCCTCTTGGCACAGCTCTGCTTCCAAGAGCGCTTGGCAGCAGAGAGAGTATACGTGTGAGCCTGAAATTCAGTTGTAAGAAAACTGTACCAGACGAGGGTTTACAGCCTTCCCTGCTCCTCCGGGTATTCCTTTTCCTGTTTAGCTCTTTTTTCCCAGTCACTGAGGGGAGTTCAGTCTCAACTTTGTTCTTTGGGCTTTTGTGGTGCAGAATCCAGAGTACCCCACTGGGGAAGACTGTGGGATGGTAGGTGGGGAAAGGATTTGGGTCCACAGGGCTGTGAATCTACATAATAAAGAGGAAGAACACATCTGGAGGTAATTTTGGAGGCAGTTGGGGGTGGGAGATTTGAAGAGATGTGCCTGTGGACTGATGAAAGTAGGTTAGAGAGGACAGGGATTTTGCTAAATGCTGCTGTGGGCATCACTGTAATCTCCATTTTCCTTTTGCCAAAGGGCAAGCCAAAGATTTGAGCTATTTTGAAATTACTAGTGATGGCTGAAGGGTGCTTCTTCATCAGTGTTGGGAGATCAAATTTTGTGGGACTAGACATTAGGAGAGTTACACTAATAATCACTCCCATGTTTACTGTATATTTAGTATGTAGCCAGGAGGTCCACTAAACCATTTACATGCATTAACTGATTTAACCCTCACAATTACCCTCTGGAGTAGGGAGCATCATTATCCCCATTTTACAGAAACAGGAACTGAGTCTTAGGGAGGTAAAGGCAGTTGCCCAAAGTCACACAGCCAGGTGTGCTGTGGTCAGTCAGGCTTCATGAAACCCAGGTGGCATTTGGGTAGGCTCCCTGCTTGGAGTCCAGTAGCAGCTACTGCCTCTAGAGCAGGGACAATGGGGAGAGCTCCTTTCAGTAGATTCTCCAGGAAATTGCTAGGCCTTGCTGAAGAGGGCTGTCTGCCAGAGCTGCAGACTCTCACTGACCTAACGAAGCAGAAAATCAATGAGGTTTACATGAGACATCCTGCATGGAGGCTGCTCCCTCACAGATCTGAGCAGCAGGAATGCACTTAGGGCCTAAGTCACCATCTGGGGCAGCTCCTGCCAGCCTGTTTTTGCATCATTTTGTTAAGTCCTAGGGGCGAAGGGGTTAGGGGAACCCAAAACCCACAGTGACCCTCTGTGAAGAGGCCCCATCTTTCTGTCCAGGCCTTTCAGAATACAGACATCCCCCGCCAGTCCCTGCCACTTGGAGAGAAGCTCTTCACATCTAAGGGACAAGAAGGGGGAGACAGTAAGGGCTTCGTCTGCACCGCGTTCCTCTATGCTGCACCAAACTTACTGTCCTTCAGGAAGAAGGTCTCAGCGGGAACCATGTTTGGGAGCCAGACGGACTTGGGTTCCAACCCTGACTCTGCTCCTAATGCCTGTACGTTTGTGGGCAAGTCACCATCTGTGACTTATGCATCTGTGAAACAGGAAAACAGTACCCACCTAGGGGCGGCGCAGTGCTCATAACACCAAGGTTGCCGGTTTGATCTCCGTATGGGTCACTGAGACGCGCTCCACAACTAGATTGAAACAACTACTTGACTTGGAGCTGATGGGTCCTGGAAAAACACACTGTTCCCCTATTAAAAAAATAAAATAAAACAAAACAAAAACAACAGTACCCACCTACCGTGCTTCTCTGAAAATAAGACCTAGCCAGAGAGTACGCTCTAGCATGATTTCTCCAGGATATGGAAGGCACGCACCCCTCACATGAGGGTTTTATGACCTGTTTCAGGAAGAATGGTGCCTTTCCACAAACTCCTTCAGCTTAAAATATTCAGTATGCCAAGGTGCCATATTTTGGCACCTAAAGTCCTGTGAGGGCTTATTTTCTGGCTAGGTCTTATTTTTTGGGGAAACCGGGTAATAGGTTTAATGCAAACAACATGACTTGGCACAGGGGAATTACTCAATATTCCTATCTCAAGAAATGAGCGGAGGAGCGATGCGAGTTTGTAGTCACTGTTCTGACAGCTGGTTTCATCTATTTCGGACCGTAATTGGTTTTCAGAGCTCCTTTTCACCTTGCACCCAGGCCTACCCTGACCCGTTCTTCGGGTGAGGGCTATTCCAGAACCTGCACACAATGCCTGCCTTATCCACTATTATTTTTTTAAAGAGGAACACCTTGTTACTTAGTACTACAGCCCGTTCTATTACAGGGCTGGGCTGGCCAAGGAGGGGCTGCCAGTTTCCCAGTTTTCTATACTGTGTCTAGACTATGATGTAAATAAAGCACATGGATGTTTCTGGCCTCCCTAAGCTGGCCACCCTGCCTGGCCATTGCCACACACTGGCTGGTCTTTGCCCATTGCATGGATTCAGAAAGGCAGCCCCTGCCTGGTTTTCCTCACAGGTTGGTAAGAGAAGCAGCCATGCAATGTCCGGACAATAGCAGAGTAAGGCACATGTCTCCAGGAGACAGGCCTGCTGGATGTTTGCCCTCACTATGGCTCTTTGCTTTGGCCTCCCACTGCCCTAGGGTTGACACCTGGATCTGCCATTTATGAGACCTTGGGCAAGTTACTTGATCTCATGGAGCTTCTGTAGAATGAGGATTAAACCATTATCATATATTTTCCTACAAGGAAAGCTCTAGCCTCCCGAAAGGTGCTCAGTGAACGTTGGTTCCCTTTTCTATCCCTCTGGGGCAATCTGGAATGTTGAACTGAAGACGCTTCCTGGAAAGCTCAACCTAAGAAGAGGGACAAGCCCCATGAGCCAGGGGCGAACTTTGATACCACCTGCCTTTCAGCCTGCGCTGCCTTGTATAGGGCTAAAAGAAAAATTACTATTTTTCCTCCCACCTTCTAAGTTCCTCTAGTTTGGCTAATAATCAAATTAGCAGAGACAGATTAACAGAAGAAAATCAAATTTTAATATATGCACATGGCGAATTCACATATGCATAAACATTCCAAAGACAATGAGGCACCATTGGGTATATATGACCTTTTGCACAAAGGGGAACATGTGGGAACGAGGTATTCAATTTCAGAAGTGAGAATGGGCGATTTACAGGTAGTTGAGGAAAAGCAAAACACACATGGCAGGCAAATTCTTGCTAGGCACCTCAGAAACATGGGACATGGGGTGTCTAGCTACAGGCCCCTGCCTACTTACCATACTTCATCCAAGTTAAGCTAAGGCGAACATCTTAAGATTTCCTTCCTGATGCTGTTTCTGTCTGAATCTCTTAGGCAGGAAGGAGGAGAGTAAAAGGTTCTTTCTGAGTCTTTTGTATCTTAATAACCAGCTTAAAATCAATATCCCAAAAGGCAGCTTCAGGGTGGCGAAACTCTTGTCCCCTTCACTTGTCTGGGCTAGAGCTGTGCCAGGGACTGTTCTGATGCAGGTGAGGAGCCCACTTGTAAAAGCCAAGTGCCTTATATACTTCATCATTTATCCTCACAATAATCCTATCCGTCAAATAGTACTACGAGGGCCATTTTATAGGTGAAGAAACAGAAACAGAGATTAAGCAAATTGTTCAAGGTCACAGGCTAGTGAACTATGCAGCCAGGATTTGAACCCAAACAGCCTAGGTCCTAGCAGTGCTCTCACAGGTCTGCTGCACCATGTCTGTTGAGGTTGCAGTCAATCCTGGGGAGACCTATTGGAACACTCTACTTTTTCTCTCTTTTTATCTGTGGGTCTAAATGTTCTTGGGTGACAAGAATCTGATTGTACATGTGAAATTCCAAGGAACTTTTGTATTCAGGCCAGGCACAGCCTTTCAGAAATAGCCCAGTAATCGGTAGGACCAAAATTCACACCAATTTTCATAGGATCACAAATGGAGATGAGCCCCACTGTCAAAGTTTGTCTTAAAAGGCCATGAATGTGTGCACAGGTATTTTTCTGCCAGAAGAAAATCTCAGGTTGTAGGTTAGAAAAATAACTACTTTTAAGTGCATTGAAAGTGTCCAGAAGAAAATGCACTCAGCATTACCTTGGGAGAATGAGATTTGGGGGTAAGGATATAGAAACATTTTCTATTTTATATACTTCAGTTCTACTCAAACTTTTAAAATAAATTATTTTATAATTTTTTAAATGGACATGAATAGTCAATGATTTTGTATTTGTCATTCCTTTTACACCACTCTCTTCAGAAGACATTTAGCTACTAAATCCAGAGAGCAATAAATTTGAGTAATAAAGGCCTTTGAACTCTAACACCTGGTGAACCTGAATGACACCTGATGGGAGAGCAAGTCCAGTGAGGTTAAAGTGTAGACATTTCTGAAATTATAATTAGTATTTGGTTGCATCTTGTTTTTTAATCGATTCTGACAATCTTTTACAGTGTTCAATCTGTTTACATTTAATGTAATTGCCAAGAAGTTTTTAAGTCTACCATCTTGTGATTTATTTCTAACTACAGATAAGTAAAATTTAAGCCAGACTTTTTCTTATGGTTCAGCTTCATCCTGCTCCTGGTATCAGCCATCCCAACACACACAGCAGGTTGCCAGGTGGGCACAGAGGGTATTGGTTTTTCCTGCTGAATTGTTGGGTGGGAGGAGCTGGATCCCTGCTTCCACCTCAACAGGTGTAATTCCACGTGTGTCGTATGTAGTAGGGATTCTGTGAACCACCATGAAAACAGGGTTCTGTGGTTACAAAGTCTGACTTGTGAAATCTTTTCTGATTTTAATACACACCCAAGCAAGGATATGGTTGACAAACTAAGGCTGATCACCCCTGAACCAGGTCCTAGGAAATGCTCCAGCTCTGGGCAATCTAAGAGCTGAGAATATCTAAGATTCTCCTGGCCTCAGGAACTGGGAGAACAGCCAAGTTGTTCAAAAAGCTAAAGCTAAACTGGGAAAGGTCAGAGGTAATGCACTGAGAAATCCTGTGCAGGCCTTGACACTGGAGACAGCAAATCTTAGTTTAAAATGGGCAGCTTTCCTTCCCAGGGCCACTATGGGCTCCAGATATGCACCAATAGGAAATCATTTTCTGGAGTAAACCCTTATCCTGAACGAGTGGGTTACCGTTCTAGGTACAGACATTAAAGCATTCTTTTGCTTCCCAGTTTGCAGTGGTTATCACAAGGTATCCTACTCATTTTGGAGTATAAGTCTAAAGAAGAATAGCACTGACTTTATGCTTCTTTTCAGGAGAAATGCATTTTCCTAATGCAGGACATGGTTTCATTACACTACATTTCACAGCCTTCTGGGCTAATAGGACCCATTATGCAGACTAACACCATAATAAAATTTTCCATAAAAACAATACAGAATGAAATCGAAGGCAGGAATGACTGCCAGGGAAGTCAAAAAAAAAAAAAAAAAAAAAAAAAAAAAAAAAAGGGCCAGCCGAGTGGCGCATTGGTTAAGCGTTGGTTTTGGGATGCCAGCGGCCCCGGTTCGGATCCCACGTGAGGGCCAGTGACACTGCCCTCTACAGCTAACAACAGCTCCACCTGGAGCTGGGCTGTGCGAGCCCCGGTGATGGTGTGGGCTGCAGCCCCTGCTGCAGTGGGCTGCCATAGGCTGCAGTGAGTGGCCCGCAGCCAGCGTGAGCAGCTGCCAGCCAAGCGTGAGCTGCCAATAGCCGCGGTGAGCGACATCCAGAGGCCAGCGACCGATCTGCCTCATCCGGGAAGAGCGCTATGAGGATACCAACAGTGAAGCAACATCCTCCGCAACTAAACTGAAGAATAAAAAGACAGCAACTTGTCTGTTCCCCTTCCCCGATTCCCCAACGCTGTCCCCCTCCGCCAATTCCCCAATAAAATCTTTAAAAAAAAAAAAAAAGTGTGGTGGGGACGGTTAAATGGAGGCCCAGGCTGGAGAATAAAAGCTTCCAGCTTCACAAGTATCTTATCCCCAAGTAACTGCACTTCAGGATAAATTCCAGTTCTGTCACTTGCTGTGTTATTTGGGTAATTTAATGTCGAAACCATTACTAATCTCTAAAATAATTGGTAGCACCTACCTGATTCACTGGTTGTTGTGAGCAGGAAGTTATATAGCAGGAAAGGTGCTTGGCAGTGCTGGGTTACAGCAGTTCTCAATCACCAGCAGCTGCCATCATTTTCCACAACGGGAAGGTGAGGCCATCGTAGGCCTAAACTGCTGCTTCAAGTTTTTTTTTTAGAGGGCAGTGTCACTGGCCCTCACGTGGGACCAGAACCGGGGCCACTGGCTTCTTAAGCCAGCACTTAACCACCGCGCCACTCGGCTGGCCCTAAAGACAGACTATTTTTTTTGTTTTTTGAGGGCAGTGTCACTGGCCCTCACATGTGGGACCAGAACCCGGGCCGCTGGTGTCCCAAGCCAGCGCTTAAGCACCGCGCCACTCAGCCGGCCCACAAGTTCATTTTTAAAGGACTCCAAGGATGAAATATTTCAAATGCATGCTAGAGGGGAAAGCGAGAGCTATCTCTGGTGAAATCTCCCGTTAGTCCTTTATTCCCTATGAAACTTGGTCACATTCCTTCGCAATGGCCTTACGCAGTCCCCTCCTTCCTATATACAGAACTCCACTTTCATTTGGACCTAGTTTCCTGTCTGGATTCTTCCAAAAGCCTTCTAGGTTTTGGCCTCCCTGACTAGCAGGCTTTTTATCTAAAAAAACAAAAATCAATCAAAAAAACCTTCTGAAAAACTACTTATTTGCTCACAATTTCCTCCGAGGTCCCCATGCCTTATGGGTAAGTTCTGAACTTCTCACCCATGAAGCCCCTCACCTGAACGTGGTTCATTTTCCAGCTCCTCCCTCCCAACCCCCAAACGTGACACACTGTGGTTTTTTTAACACACTGGGGGATTTGAAAGTTTTCATACCTTTATCATGCTTCTCCGTGTTCAAGGGTTACCCAAAAAGGTTTCTTTCTTCAGGCTCTATTATATTTATCACTTAATCTTTAACAGAGCACTTAATCTTTAACAGAGCACTTTATTTCTTTATATCTGCCTTTCCCAATAGACATTTTTCTGTTTCGAACATTTTTCTATCTGCTCCATTGCTATAATTCAGAGTAGTTGTGATGATAATACATTTAAAAAGCACTTTGTAAAACTGTAAGCCATAAGGGATTATGCCATTACTATGTTGATCTGAAAGAAAAATGGGAGGATTGAAGCAGAAAGTGATGTTGCCTCTTTCCTTTTACCAGCTCAAAGTCTGAAGAAATCTTGACCTGTTCTAGCCATTATATAAAAGATAACTAGCTTGCAAAATGGCTTTACAAAGAATGAGTTGCTTTCAAGCAGCCCACCCCAGTAAATTTCACACGTAAGGAGAAACCACAAGATGTGTTACAGTTAAGAGAGTATCTATAAAAAGTTTTACTTTTTTCTGTAACTTATAATACAAGACATCTAAAAAGTCTTAAACAGTTAGTTGATCCTATTAGGAACAAAATATGGCATGGATTTCAGAAAAAAAGAACACTTTTTTTTTTTTTTTCTTCATTTAGGCTTTTCAGTCACTGTGCAATGATTATCAATTCGCCAAGGACAGTTAAGTCAGATTCTGGAGAAAAGGAGGTATGAGAAACATCTTTTATTTTTTTTCTAAAGAAGTGAAAATAAGTAAGATTTCTTATATTTCTCACTCATAAGATTTTTAAACTCTTAAAAATGCAATTTCCTTTTCTCAAAGCACATGCCATTAAAAAAAAATCTTAGCAATGTACATTTGCACTTGAAGAAAAACATGCAGCGCCATTGTCTTCTGACAAAATTCTGCATAAAACCCCCAACGTGACTTTCTGCAAATATGTTCCCTCTTTATCATTTAGGAACTCCAACCACATTCAGTGCAATATTTATTGTTTCTTATTTCCGTAGGAAACACAGGACCAACGATGTCTTCTGAGTACAACTGTTTCCTGCTTGTTGAGCAACAGTTTCCCTCTACTTTATTTCAAAGTACTCTCTTTAACTTGCTGATGTAAGGTACAACTAGAATTCAGTACAACTTGAGGATCCAAGTGGAGGATGGAGGGGAAATACTTAAGGTGTACCCTGTGCCATAAACTTAGAAAAAAAAATGTACACAGAAAAAAACAACAAAAAAACCTCAGATTTTATCAATGCACCCTTTTAAAAAGTGTTTTTTTTTTTAAATTTCTGAAAGCAGCTTAATGTGAATCAAAAGCAGTTCCTGAGTAACTGCAGTAAACAGTGTCTTTTTAAAATATATATATATTTTTGCAACTTAGCTCATTTTGGTTCTGTCTTAATTTACCTCCCCAGCTTTTAGTTTAATCAGTTCCTTTCCTTTCAGTTCACAATGTGCAAGTACAATAGCATCAGCTCTGAGAGTTGGCGTGCTGCAGATGTTTCTTGTCACTTGTGTGTGATCATCTGCATTTGTCAGGCCAGGTTTCCAGAGTCACTGCAGGTCACAGTTCTCTTGATCTCACAAAACTTGTGAGAGAGCCACAGACACTTCACGTTTTCTTCATCAGACGCCGTGACTGCCACGTGTGGAGTTTGTTGTAGGCTGTCTGGAGCATCTCTTCTATGTGACTTACCAGCTGTAAAACATAGCAAGACACTTAAGCAACAACTGGGCAAAGGCTGGGAAAGTTAACGCTTCTGGTTCAGACTGGGCATATACAAAGTCTGATCAAAAAGTACGGTGAATGCTTAAATCAGAAAAATTTATTATAGTAAAAGACACATTGCCATTAATCCCTCTCAAAAATACTCCCCCTAGCTTCGAACACACTTATCACATTGTTCTTGTTACTTTCTGAAGCAGTTCTGGAAGTCCTTCTGTGAATGTCTTTAGTTACGCTGTCGTGGTTGCCTCGATGTCCTGTATCATTCAGACTTTTGGGGAAGAGCCAGAAGTCGCACGGTGCCAGATACGGTGAATAAGGTAGATGAGGACACATTGTAATTTTTTATTTGATAGAAATTGCCATGTACCAGAAACAATGTGTGACATGGAGTGCTGTCACGATGGAGGATGATTTAGGGTACACTTTAAAATACACCTTCTCTTGGGCCGGCCGAGTGGCGCGGTGGTTAAGCGCTGGCTTGGGAAGCCAGCGAACCCGGTTCGGGTTCCACATATGAGGGCCAGTGACACTGCCCTGAAAAAAAATAAAATAAAATACACCTTCTCTTAACCGTAGCTCACACCCGACTGACTGCACTGAACAAGTTGAAACTTGTCACACTGTTACTAAGGTTCGAGGCACTGCTTCCTGTATCGAAGATCCCTGCCTTTCCATTGGATGGCACTCGGCAGCAGTATTCACTGTATTTTGTGATCACAAAGGAAAGGCTCGGTATCACACGTCACTTGTGGTATGGCAAGTTCTGTCAAATAAAAACATTACAGTGTTTCTTCAATCCTTACTCACTGGATCTGGCACCATGTGACTTCTGACTCTTCCCCAAAGTCAAAATGATTATGAAAGGTAAATATTTTGAATTGATTTAAGACATTGAGGAAGCCAACACAGAGCAACTAAAGACACTCATGAAAGAGGACTTCCAGAACTGCTTCAGAAAGTGGTAAGAAAGATGGGATGAGTGTGTTCAAAGTGAGGAGGAGTATTTTGAAGGGGAATTAATGGCAATGTATTTTTTACTGTAATTATTTTTTGTTTGTTTGTTTGTTTTTTGAGGGCAGTGTCACTGGCCCTCACATGTGGGACCCGAACCGGGGCCGCCGGCCTCCCAAGCCAGCGCCCAACCACCGCGCCACTTGGCCAGCCCTTTTCTTTTTTGAGGGCAGTGTCACTGGCCCTCATATGTGGGATCCGAACCGGGTTCACTGGCGTCCCAAGCCAGCTCCCAACCACAGCGCCACTCAGCCGGCCTTGTAATAATTTTTTTAAAAAAATTCACCATATTGTTTGATCATACCTTGTACTTCAGAGTGTAGTTTCTAAGCTCACTTGTATTGTCCCAATAAGGCAATGTGCAAGTCCTCTCTGAAGGTGTTATAACATTTTGTACAGAAAGGTGAGAGAGATGGTGGGGTACCAGAGAGGCTGGAAACGCACCTGCTCTGTCTGGGTTGTTAAGTCTGCCCTGTCATTAACCAGCTCTAGAACATTCAAGTCCTAACTGTGCTCTAGGCTTCAGTTCCTTCTGTTAAATGAGGGAGGTGAACTAAACCGGTGATTTCTAGATTTACACAATAGTCTGCTGACTAAGGCCAGGATGGTGGCATCAACATTATCTTACAGAACATCTGAAAAATGTCTAACTCCCCTGAAGATTCTGACGTAGCTGGTCTGGGATGAGACCCAGGAATCTTTCATTTTTCAAAAGCTCCTGCAGTTAATTCTGCTGCACAGCCAATCTTGTGAAGCACTTTTCTATGCCCTCTAGTCTTTTCCAGCTCCATCACCTCAGGATTCCAATATAACTCAGAACATTACAGAAAATCTAAATGGTTTCAGTGCTTCACACGTCTATGTCACACCTTTCGTCAGCACTATATGTGTTGAGTGGTAAAGCATCTGCCCTCATCATGGACATAAGGAGAAGTCAACAGGACCACACTGGTCTAAGCTCATAAGACTTCATGGGGTAGAATGTCTTCAGGATATCTGTTTCCTTGGAGGTGGACAGTATTTATGTGGTTGGAAATAAAAGTCTTGTAAAGTCCACAGGTCAATTCTGGCAGTATGGGGATGGAGATCAGGAAGTCCCAAACCCTTTTAGCATGTCAATGACTCAGATGCAATCTGAGGTAGAGTTAAAAAAAACAAAACACCCTTATTTACCACATCTGTTATCATCATGCGTGCGTGCGTGTGTGCGTGAGAGTGATGTTAGTTTTGTCTGTAAACTATATAAAAATCATCTTTTCTGCTTAATGGGCAGCAGTGGTTCCACAGCACCAATGAGAAGAGATGAACACCACGCCCTCCTATAAGCCTGTACGTGACCTCAGAATCCTTTTACCACACTGTGCACGGTCGTTACAACCAACTGAGGAGGCGCATGAGCCAAAACCTATTTATCATCCTTGCCAAGCTGCAGGAAGACACATCAAGCCTCTTCTGATTTTAAGTAATACTGTTACATTTTGAGAAAAACCACTTAGAATGTTTAGGGAATAAACACTTACTAAAAATCTTACTGATGAAGATTTTTCATCTTTCAATTGTAAAATCCCCCTTTTTCATTATCCTACTTACTGAAATACTGAATCCTAAGTTTCTATATACTATTCTTTCCCAGTTACCTGAGAGGATTTGCATAACACACACAAGAAATGACCGTGTGTGGTTGCTCTGGGTACACAGTGACACTTCACTACCTCTTCCATTGCCTTACCCTGCTATAAACAATGAGGGAAGCTTCCGGCAGATCATAACCCAGAACTTTTTGACTTCCTACAAGAGTGACAATTCTGCATTTCTTCGCATTGCTGGGTTTGTGCTTGCTACTCAGGTTTTCAAAATAAGTATTTTTTAGAAACATACACATAGGATGTTAAACTACAAAGACATACATGGAGATGGTTATTACAAATGCCTGTTTATTCATGGCCTTGGGGGAGAGTGAGGGAGGAATAGGCAGCTGGACAGGGGCACTCAGAGAGCCCCTGCGGGGACTGGAAGAGCTCTATTTCTTACTGTGATTGGTGAGCACAATTTGTTTTATTATTTAAAAAGCACATGTATTTTAAATATTCTTCTAAATGTTATGATACATTTTAGAATGAAAAAACAGCATCCAAGCAACAGGAAAAAACAACAACAATGTACCTACTCATTTACATGAAAACAAAATTCATTTTATCATTTTACTACATAGAGAAAGAAAATCAGGCCAAAATCAGATTGCTGGCTTACGTTTGTGCTTAAATACTGTCTTCGAATTTTTTCTTGGAATGGGCAGAGCTTTGTAACTTGGAATCGTTCCAAATTACTCTTCATTTTCACTACCTAAAAAAAGGTGAGAGAAATACTCAATTAAAGAGAAATCTCAAAGAACCTATAGGATTAAAAAAAAAGGAAAAGAAAAAACAAACCACACAAGAAGATCACTTTTCTTTTTTAGATTATTTGGCTCCACCAGGCAGAGAGCCAATATCTAATATATATATATATATATTTTTTTATTTTTAATTAAAAAAAATTTTTTTTTTTTGAGGGCAGTGTCACTGGCCCTCACATGTGGGACCAAACCAGGACCGCTGGCTTCCCAAGCCAGCGCTTAACCACTGCGCCACTCAGCTGGCCCCCAAAATTTTTTTTTTAGCTGAGCCATCCTGCCACCTGTTGGCAGCTCAGCTCGCACTCTTGAGTGGGCTCTTAACCAACTGAGCCACTTGGCTGGCCCATAATATATTTTTTTAAATTAAAAAACATCTATCCTAAAGGTAATGATAGCTGTAGAAATTTATTTATTTATTTATTTATTTTTTTTATAGAGGGCAGTGTCACTAGCCCTCATATGTGGGATTCGACTGGGGCTGCGGGCGTCCCAAGCCAGTTCCCAACCACCGCACCACTTGACCGGCCCTGTAGCAAAATTTAAAAAATGCAGAAGGAAGAAAATAAACATACACTAATTACATCCTACCACTCATACGAGATCATTAACACGTTCAAATGCTTCTTTAACTAATCCCCTTCTGGTAGATAATTTAGGCCATTTCACATTTTCTTTCACAGGCAGTGGTAGAGGAACATCATCTTTATGGCTAAATATTTACACCTAATTATTTCCTTAGGTTAAATTTCTAAATGTTGAATTTCTGGGTCAAAGCATTTTTCAAAAAAGCAGCACTGGTAGTGAAAGGACTCTTTTTTTTAGCAATTCAGTCAACACTGATCATTTTAAGTTTTTTTGCAGATTATAGATGAAAAATGCTCTTTTCCTGTAGCTTTAAAGATAATTTATTTGAATACTAGTGAGGATGAAAATCTCCTCAGGTTTATTGGGCCACTTGCATTCTTTAGCGAGGGGCATGTTAAAACTCGTTTGCATATTATTTTTCTTTTTTTTCTTTTTTTAGCTGAGCCATCCTGCCACCTGTAGGCAGCTCAGGCTGGGCATTGAATTGCTGTTGCTCAGAGCTCAGCTTGCACTCTTGAGCGAGCTCTTAACCAACTGAGCCACTCGGCCAGCTCCTGCATATTATTTTTAAAGGGGCATTTATCTTTCTCTTAAATATTCTTGATAAGAGCAATCTATATAGTAAAGTTATTACCATTAATAGTGTAAATATTTTTGTATTTGTCAACTGTCTTTTAATTGGTTAAAGGGGTTTTAGTGTTAAATAGCTAGTGTTATAATTTGTTGCCAATCTGTTTAGATTTCATTACCCCTAAAACATGTACCAAATAAATAATTTTACTGATGTGACTTGTTTTGGATCTCTGTTCTTCAATCACTCCCAGTGGCCTAGAGGTAAATACATGTTTTAAGATGTACAATCATAAGTTATGGAACTGGTCTGGACCTCAAGTTTCTTTATCTACAAAACTGGTATCAGTACCTATTCCATCAGGATGCTGTGAGGCTTAAATGAAATGTGTGCAAAGTAAGTTACTCCAGTGTCTGGCACATGGTAAACACTTAATACAATGTCCAGGTTCCAACATGATGCATCACTAAATGACACTGCCACAGGAGCTGGCTGTGTTTGGAGCTGGCTCTGACCTTTTCTTCTAGGAATGGCGTATTAACAGGAAAGCAGGACCAGAAGTGCCGCAGAAGTTCCCCAACAGCCACATATAGGTGTTTCAATTCAGACTGAATATCATTTGGCACCATTTCTGTAAAACAAAGGTCCAGAGGATGAAAGCTACTTTCACATATGTGTAGTCTCTGAAAGAATGTCCACTCAGGGAATAAACATGCACACGTGCTCCTCGCCAATGCCAACCAGGATATGTGATCCTGAGACAAATCACTGATTTTGTGGTTGACAGATCCCAGAATTTAAATTCCCTTGAGATTTTGGATAACTTTTAGGTTTCCCTTTATTCTATGAGGGAGGGGTAGAAAAAAAAAAGCATTTAGAATGATATAGGGAGACTGCTACGTGCCACTGTTTGTAACATTTAGACAATTCTGAAACCTCAGTTATTGTCCAGATATGTTTCAGGATCTGGATGCATAAAAACAAAACAAAATCCCAGAAATGTTCCAAAGAAAAACCAATGAAACCTTAGCCCTCTTCTCCCTTTGCTCCTAAGGGCTTATCAGGTAAGGGGATAGCAGCAGAAGCTGGCCCAGCACATACGGTTTATGGCTTGCTGTGTGCCTCCCTGCATAAGCGCCCCTCCAGGTGACAGTGCTGTGATGGTGCTACTGGCGGCACTGCTGGAGAGAACCTGAAAGACAACAAAGAGAGTGGGTTTCTGCTCTTCTGCCACCTTTCTCACTGAATGTTTCAGTTTTATAGCAAATGTCCAGCAAGTTTTTATTCCTGTACAAGTACATAAGTTATGGTAAGCAGAGTGAACTACTTTCCATGAGGCCAGAAACACAGTGTGTGGAAAGAGAATACCTACCAATCTTTCACAAGTACCAGGAAAGTCTGCGGGTACCTCAAAACTCACATGCTTTGGCCTAGTCAAGCCTTTTCTTAAGTACCGATTCAACTCAACTTCTGAACTCTTCCATTGAAGGTAAAATTGAGTTTAAGAAAATAAGTCAAGTAAAACAACGTGTTAACATATATCCTTGCTGGCAACCGGGGAAAAATAAAACCCCAACAGAGCAGAAATACATCAGTTGTCATTTTTCAAGGAAGTGAATACACTTAGCTAACAGCGGGGGGAAAAATGTATTCCCCATTGTGTTCGTATCAACATTTAGGGACATAATTGACTAATCTATTCAACGAGTGCCTAACAAGTGCTCAGCACTGTGGCTACAGAGAAAACAAATCATTTGTTGAATAACTCAAGTGCAGGGCTAGTGTGTTTAAAGTTTTTCAATGGAGTTTTCTCAAATATAAATCCATGAGTGTATGGGCTGGATAAAAAAAAAAAATTAAGCTTGGTGTTGAGTACAGCACATGACAAGCATGGGTCAAGGGGAGTTCACTTTACTCCTATTTCCTTTCGTCAGAAATTTTATAATGCATTGTAACCAGAAGTTCCTGTGATTGCTGAGCTTGCTGACTAGCCACTGGCTGCACTCAGGTATACACATCCAAAGACAGACAGATAATCTCTTGGGCCTTCCTGACTCAATTCAGGTATCTCAGATAATGAAATCACTTTTGGGTGGTATAGGGTATACGTGGGGAACAGTCTAAATATTTAAGACTGACCACAGAGTAAAAGAGTTAGGTGGGTCTACCTTGGGAAATTACAGACTAGAAGGAAAGAGGTAGTCAAATAAGCCCAAATTTGTTATGTGTGCACACATGTACATATATATATTTCCTAGTTCTGTCTGCTGAGGGGACAATAACATCAGTAGCAAATGACACCCCAACAGCAAAGAGTACACCGAATACTGGGATCTTGGTTTCTAAATCTACTCAGTACTAAAAGGAAGATTCTGTGGCTAGGGCAGGGAAAGCATAAGATAAAGCTGAAACACCTACCTCATTGTGCCATAAAGTACAGAGGTGCTCAAAATTCCTAAAGACATTATGAGAAAGATACAGGAGCCAGTGTGAAGGGCCTGGGAAAGGTCTGACTCTACAGGGGCACAGGTACATGTCTGGGGTGACAAAACTGGTTTCTCTATCTTGATGGTGTTGGTGGTTATACAACTGTATTTTTATTTACACTCACAAAATAGACTATAAAAAAAGTAAATTTTACTGTGTGTAAATTATACCTTAGTTTAAAAAAATAGCAATGATTAATATAAGAATCCATGGATCCATGCAGATATAATACAGGAGGGAAGGAAGCTCTTCCTTTTAGCAGAATGTCAGCTGATAAATGTAGAATGGATGATGGAATTAGAAAAGCACTGCTTAACCACCACCATAGTAATAACTGTTTTCAGCAAGAATCACCAACGGATTTTAAAAAACTAGTGGGTAAAAGTTTGATGGGAAATAGAATATTTACATATTCTTAAAGTATCTCCCCACAAGATACTTATTAATTACAAAGGGAAAAACAGTAACTTTTTGGTGGAGAAACAAGGCAGATACTACCTTAAACAAGTAATCAAAGTTAATATCACCAATTAGGATATATAAGTACATGCCTTCTGATGTGACTCAGGAGGACAACACATCACTTAGATATTACTTATGTGTGATTCCTGCCAAAATTCATAAAGTGAATACAATCCTAAGGAAACATTAGAGAAACTCAAATTGAGGGCAGTCTACAAAAAACTGGCTTGTACTCTTCAAATATCAAGGTTATAAAGGCAAAAAAAGATTGAAAAATGATTCCATTTTAAAGAAGACTAAAAAGACATGAGAACTAAAGGCAACGCACAAACCTGACTTGGAAGCTGAACTAAGAACGTTTTCTTTTGCTATAAGGGACGTTTATGGTACAACTGGTGAAAGTTTTGTAAAACCTTCAAGTTAGATAACTTTTTTTTTAAGTGGTGAAATAGACGTTTATTAGAAGAGATTGTACACTCCAAAGAATTGGGAGTGGGCCTGAGCAGAAAGAAAAGAGGCTCAAGGACCATTATTAGAAGAAAAAGTACACTCTAAAGGGTTAGGGCGGGCTGCGGCTCAAAGGCCTAGATAATATTTTGTTATGTTAACTAATTGTTTCTATAACTTTAAGTGTTCACTTATGAGAATATCTTGTTTTAGGAAACACGCACTGAAATATTTAGGGGTAAAGGGATCTATTTTCAAAATGGGTCAGAAAACATTTTTTGAACTTTCTGTAAATCTGAGATTACTTCAAAATAAAAAGTAAATATAAGTCCCAATAAGTGATAAGCACTACAATACAGGTTAGGAACTCGCAAGTGCCTCTGTATTTATGAAAACAGAGAGAAAGATAAACATTAGTCACTGGGCAAGTTGAATTGTTAGTTCCCCAGGAGCAGAACAGGCTAAGGGCATTCTAAAAAGAGAGAAAGCATGAGCAGAAGCACAGGAAGCATGAAATTAATATGATTAAACAACTCTGGGTAGTTTAGTGTGCTAGGCTGGAGTACAGGACTCTTGGTTATGTGTGGAAGGGAACGGCAGAGATATGGCTGGAGTCGGGACTGGAGATGTGGGTTAGGAACAGGATTGAGTATGCCAGACAAAGGCATTCAGATAATTACTGTGGCAACAAAGGGAGGCAGTGACGGTTTTTAAGCTGCAGAGTGGTAAATACCAGATTGATGTTTTTAGAAAGATAACTTGCAGTGGCAGTGTGGCAATGGCTCAGGTTTGCCTAAATCAAGGTGATGGAAATCAAGGAATACTGAAGAATTAGCAGAACTTGCTGATCAACTAAAGTATGAATAAAGGTGGGGAAAAATGAAGAATAATGAGCTCTGTGGGTTTTTTTTTTTTTTTTTTTTTTAGCTGAGCCATCTTGCCACTCTGCAGCAGCTCAGCTCAGGCTGTGCATCGAACTACCGTTGCTCAGAGCTCAACTCGCACTCTTGAATTGAGCAAGCTCTTAACAACTGAGCCACTTGGCAAGCCCTTGAGCTCTGTTTTATATACTCTGACTTTGAGGTCAGGCAGAGTGATGTTCAGAAGTTTTCTGGAGAGATGACCAATAAAACTGTATATGGAAGGAAAAAATTAGCAATCACATAACTCATCTTATTTTTCATTATCTTAAAAAACTTCTTGAATATGCCAAATACCTTTTCTCGCTACCTCTTGATTTTTTCAATTTATTTAGCAGAAATACGTCTTTAAACCCAATTAAAATATTAGCTACATAGTTCAATTTGATTGTGCTCATAAAAAGAGGAAGTATCTATGGGAATTCTGGTTTTCAAACAGTACAATTACCTACCTGAGTTAATTTGGGTGTATAAGCTTCCATTTCTTGTCTAATACTTTGAAAAGAATTAATAATGTCCTGACTTGTTGCATACTGTAGTGACTGGATTGGAGTTGGACCATGAAAATACCTGAAGGTTAGCAAAGAAGAAACAACTAATCACACAGAATAAAGGTGCCCATAATTGTCTTTCAAATATTTTACTCGTCTCAGTATAACATTTTCCCCAAACCAAACAATGATAGTATAGTTAAAATAGCACAGAGAACCAACATTTATTTTCGTGGATTTGATCATTTAGGATCCCTTCCTGAGATGCACAAAGTAAATTGTTAAGGAAAGGATACTGTACTTTTATGGTAACAAACTGATTAAAACTTGAATGCTATACTTGGCAGAATAGATTCTGCAATGACTTGTGTTATATAACTATTCTGCCCCAAGTTAATTTAATATTGACCAAACTTACCTATCTGACTTCTTGAGGTTTAGTGCAATCGTTTTTATGGAATTATTTTTCCTCAAGTCTTCATATTCAATGGACTCTTGTAACTTTGCCTATAATTAACACAGAACTTTTTTCGTAACTTTCCCTTATAAAAGTAATGAACATGACTGAAAAAGTAAAATTGTACAGAGGGTAAATTACGAAGTCTTCCTCACATGAGCTTCACTTCCTGGAGATAACTGTTCTACAAATGATCAAATTCATTTTCTCACCAATCACTTACAGAGATTACCTATTTTCCTACATTCTGACCATACTAATTATTATTGAACTTCAAATTTTTGACTATCTGGTAGGTGAAAATACGTTATTTTACTATTCTCCCCCAAATAAGTAAATTTTATTATATGTGTTGCAAATACGTTTTCTTCCAATTTGGTGTTTTTCCGTTTTAATTATTTCCTTTTTGATTATTCTTCTGTGGATTGATTTTTGCTTAAATCTTTGATCTACTTGGAATTTATTTTGGAATAAAGAGTAAGGTAAGGAATGAGTTTCTTTTCACTAAATTATTCATCATTTCCCCTAATACCATTTGAGGAATAATATGTCTTTTCCTACTGATTCTGAAATGCCATGTTTATCACGTATTATATTTAACTCCTCCATCTATTTGGGTTTACTTCTGAACCCTTTATTTTGGTTTCACTAATATGTTTTCTCCTATGCTAGTAACAAACTACTAAATTTCTATAGCCTTATACTAAAACACATTAATTATAAAAGATACATGAAGAAAATCTATGTAAACATCTGTGAAAATCATTCTGTAATAGTTCATACTCTACATAATTATGAAATTCACATGGTAAACTCTCATCTGCATCTACTAAAACTGAGATCAAAACCTATAGGTTATTAAATATATCACAAAAAAGATCAATTTGAAAACTTAGTATTTTAAATTGCCCCTATTTTAAGAGTCTGAATAGTCCTCTTAGAGTATAGGAACAAATCTGACCTCCCCACGAAACCTGGAAGAGTAACCACATCAGTCAATCCCACCTTACTTAGATAAACTCAGCCTAATTTTATACTACTTTCTCAACTCTGTACCCTTCAGCCAAATTCAAGGCATACTAATGTCTTCATTACTTTTCACATATGTCGAGCTCATTTTTACCCCTGCTGTTGCCTTACCTAAGTCATGATGCTACCCAACCTCCCATAATAATCCAAATCCTCAACTTTTGCCAGAGCAGAGTTAGGTCTCCCAACTTTCATACTTAACTGAAAGCTCCATAAATAGAAGAGCTCTTATTATTACTTCTGAACCTCATTCTACAACACCTTTTGTAGAACACACAGCACACAACCGCTGACTTTCTTGAAAGGTTATCTGGAGTCAGAGCTCATTATTGAATACTGTGAAAATTCACACAATGATTCTTGACAACTCTTTCACTACCAAGAGTCAAGGATATTTAGTGCAATAGTAATGCAAAGAAAAGCATCATTTCCTAGATTTCTGTAACTTACATTGTAATTTCACTTTTCTTAGTTCAGAAAAGAATTATCGAATTGAATTTGTTAATTTTAAAGGTGCCTATACAAACATATTAAGTTACTGAATACATGAATTAAAGTATAAGACTCATCCATAATCCCTTTATGGAAAGACACCATTTAGCATATTCTTTTAAAGGCCCATTTTAAAGTTCATAAACTTTTTTTCCATGTGAAATTACATCATACAATCTGCTGTTAACTGTTCTATTTATTTATATTCTTTGGTTCCTATTGTAAATAACACAATTACTGTATTTTAAATTTTGTTTTGTAATTATTCTTTTGATTTTGTCCTACCTATAGACACTTAAGCTATTTGAGGACAAGAACTCTGCCTTATTCATTTTGTTTCCCACCACCTAATATAATATTTTAGGCAACTCAAAAATGGTTTCTTGAATTTAATTTTTTATAAACTGAACTACTGTTATGGTATATGTGAATCCTTTTTAATTCAGTACATCATTAATCTTTTAAAATAAAATAATGGCTGCATCCATCTTCACTGTATGGATACACTGCAGATATCAGGATGTTTGCTATTTTCTGTATTATAATACTGTAATGCGTATTTATATCTAAATCTATGTACATCTTTAGTTTTTAAAAAATAAATGACCAAAGTGGAATACTGTCCAGAAGTGGAATTAAGGGCATAAAACTTAAAATTTTTAATACATATTGCCCTCTAAGAAAGCTTTATCATAACTTATTTTTATAATTGGGGAGGGAACTTTAAAAAACAGGGATAGGGTAGCTTGGCAAAGTTGCAGGGAAAGAAGGAATAGCCAAGTAGATAACTCTGTCCAGACTCCCACACACCCTAAAATGGTTTCTTCAGTATTTAATGAAAAGATATATTAAGCCTTGAAATGCTAGGTTTAATATGAGGACTAAATCCTATCTTAAAATCATATAAGCAAACCTTTAGTTTTTCTTCCTCTCACACTGCCTTTTCCAGAAAACAACTGTATGTCAACATACTTGTATGTGTACATGTGAAGGTGGAAAAAAACCCAAACGAAAAATAAAAACAGTCAACAGACATGAGTCCATGGAAGTCTGGAAAGCCAAAACTGAGAAGGTACTCTAAAATGTTCTACAACTTAAGCCAAATACTTAATGTCTTGGTCAGAAGAACTGAGTCATTTAAAATATTCAAGGGTCAACATCAAGTATTAGCAGTTATATAAGGTACCTATCTGGAGAAACCTGAGCCCTAAATGTCCCAGACATTTTACCCATACCCTTTTGACTGCTGGCTGAAAGCAGTCTGCATCTCCGGAATTTCCATGGATGCTGCTGGGCTCACCATTTTGTTCATTTTGTGCTTCTCTAAAAACAAAGAAAAGAAAAATTAATGATAAAAGCTATAAGCACAACAACACAACTCCCCCTGGCTATCTTGGACAGTCCAGTTCCCGCACCTCAGCACGTATACTTAACTGTTTCCTGAGACCTGCTGCCAGGACCATGGCACTGTGATGGTTAAATCTCTTGATGATGGCAGCATTACTGTTCTCCTTTATGGATTTAGAATTAGAAGTGGATGGCACAGAGGAAATGCCATAGCCCTATGAGAAACAATCAATTAAAAATCAAAATAAAGTTCCGATTTACTTATCTGTTATGAGACACATGCTTAGTTGAAAAAACTTTCTAGATGATGGGATTTTACTAATTCTGAGCATTACCCGTATTTATAGGTACACATTTAAAAATAAATGATATATACATTAAAATATACCACTAACTCCTTTTATCATCACTAAAAAAATCTTAATCTTAAGTTCTGCATATTTTTAAGAGCAATTTTGGATCGGATTAGCAAAATATTAAATGAAGGAAAATAATATAGTGGAAAAAAGCATGAACTTTGGAGTCAGATAGATACGAGTTCAAATTCTCGCTTTATCTCTTTTTCAGTATTAGTCTGGGCAAGCTGTATAAAATGGGATATTGGAGCATTAAATGAGATAATGTTTTCAAACATGTATTGAGTCCATGCTACGTGTTAGGCCCTATAGATAGAAAGCTGGTAAGTCTTTGTGCCAACAAATCCAAAATACAAAGGGAAACCTGAGTCAGTGGGATGCTGGGCTGCAAGCCAAAACATATATTGGATTGTCGGAAAAGTCATGATGCATTTTTGCCACGGAAAATATAGAAAAAATACGTTATGACTTTTCCAACAACCCCATAGTTAAGACTTATTGGTTTTAAGAGAAAGTGGTCAATCCCATTAGAGGAAAGGGAGGGTAGGATAGAAAAGCTGCATGGAGAACCGGAAGGTAAACCGGTGCTTGCAAGGCAGACATGGAGACAACACTTTACGGTGAGCAAACTACTTAAACAAAGGTATAGAAGCAATTTATGAGTTTGTATATAGCTCAGTATAACTGCAATTAAGGGTGGGCCAGGGATTGGTGAGACATAAGGCTAGAGGTAAAAGATCATAAAAAGACTGATATGGGGCTGGCCGAGTGGCACGGTGGTTAAGAGCTGGCTTGGGACGCCAGCGGCCCTGGTTCAGATCTCACATATGAGGGTCAGTGACACTGCCCTCTATAAAAAAAAAAAGACTGATATGCTATTCATTCATTTATCAAATAATTACTGAGTGCCTAATACATGCCATGCTGGGGATAGACCAAGAACAATCAGCCTCATGAATTTACACTTTACTGAGGGAATTCTGACAACTGACAAATACAAGATAAAAAGCAAGATCTTTTTTAAACTTTATTGGGGAACAGCCATGGTCATTGGTTACACATTACTTTCATGCTACAATGGCATAGTTGACTCTTTTAAGGAGGGCACAGCTCAGTGGCCCATGTGGGGATTGAACCAGCAACCTTGGTGCTATCAGCATTACGCTAAAACCAACTGAGCTAACTGGTCACCCCCCGCCCCCCCCAGCAAGATCATTTTCGAAAGTGACAAATATTATGAAGAAAATAAAGAGGGTGACATGAAGTAGTGACTGGATTAGGAGGAGGAGCTATTTTAGATAGGGAAGTTAGAAAAGGTTTATCTGAAAAGGTGGTATTAGTACAGATGTCTAAAAGACTGGTAGAAGCTAACTAGGTAAAAGCAGGAAGAAGGAAGAGCAAGTGCAAAGACCCTGAGGTAGAAAAAGCTAGGGATGAACCTGAAAGAAGGTCACTGTGTGTGGAGCATGAATGAGTGGAAGTATCCCAAATCAAGGTAGAAGTAGGCAGAGGCCAAATCAAGAAGGGCCTTGTAAGAGTTTTGATTTTATTCTAAGTTTAATGAGAAGCCACTGAAGAATTTTACACAGGAGAGTATTGTGATCTGATTTAAAACTTTTGCTACTAGGGGAGAATAACCTATAGGGAACAAGAATGGAAATAGGAAGATCCATCAGGAGGCTAGTGCAAACAATCCAGACAAAGATGGTAGCAGCCTACAGGGAAAAGAGTGGTTATCTGCGGGGATAGAGATGTAGACAGATCAGAGATGTATTGAAGAGGACTTGATGAACTGAAAGTTGGAAGGTGAAGGAAGGGGAGAAATAAATGAGACTCTTAGGTTTTGACCTGAACAACCAAGTTCATGATAATTTTTTTTTTTTAAAAGATTTTATCGGGGAATTGGGGAAGGGGAACAGATAAGTTGCTGTCCTTTTGCTCCTCAGCCCAGCTGTGGAGGATGTCACTCCACCGGCCCATGCTGGCATTATCACTGAGCTCTCCCCTGCTGAGGCAGATCAGTCGCCCGCCATTGGATGGCCGCTCACGGAGACTCATGGCAGCTCATGCTGGCTGCCGGCCACTCATGGTAGCTCATGGCAACCCACTACAGTAAAGGCTGCAGCCTTAGCTGTCACCATGGACCCAAGGGAGCCCAGCTCCAGGTTGAGCTGTTGTTCACCATCTTAGTTGTAGAGGGTGCAGCATCACTGGCCCTCATGTGGGATCTGAACCGGGGCCTTGTTGCTCAGAGCCGGCGTCCCAAGCCAACTCCTAACCAACGCGCCCCTCAGCCGGCCCCATGGTAATGATTTTTTACTGAGATAGGAAAGACCCAGGAAGAAATAAGTTTATAAGGTGGGAAACAAAGATTCCATTTTGGACATGCTATGTTGAGGTTTCTGTGAAATATCTAAGTGAAGATATCAAGTAGGCAGTTGGATATATGATTTTGGAGTTCTGCGATTAGGAAGACTAGGGTTATTTGGGATTTATTATTACATATTTAGCATTTAAAGCAATGAAATGGAGAGAATGCATTTAGAAGGAGGCCCAAGACAATATCCTGGGACAGTTACAATTAGAGGATGACAGGGGAATAAGAGGCGCCAAAGGGAAACCTGAATCAACTAACATTTCCACTAAGGGGATTAGTTATATAAATATTTATATAGTGTTATAAATAAAATAAAAAATAGGGCCGGCCGAGTGGCGCATTGGTTAAGAGCTGGTTTTGGGATGCCAGTGGCTCTGGTTCGGATCCCACATATGAGGGCCAGTGATGCTGCCCTCTACAGCTAACAACAGCACCACCTGGAGCTGGGCTGTGTGAGCCCCGGCGACGGTGTAGGCTGCAGCCCCTGCTGCAGTGGGCTACCATAGGCTAGAGAGTGGCCTGCAGCCAGCGTGAGCAGCTGGCAGCCAGCGAGAACTGCCAATAGCTGCGATGAGCAACCATCCAGAGGCCGGTGACCGATCTGCCTCATACTGGAAGACAACGTCCTCCGCAACTAGACTGAAGAACAAAAGGACAGCAACTTGTCGGTTCCTCTTCCCCGATTCCGCAATGCTGTTCCCCTCCCCCAATTCCCCAATAAAACCTTAAAAAAAAAAGTTTATATATAATGGAATACTATACAGGCACTAAAAAGAGTGGATAATAATAACAGCTACTTATTGAACACTTACTATGTACCAGACTCTTTTAACTCTTGCAGCAATCCTATCAGGTCAGCATCCTCCCACCACCCCTGCATTTTTTTTTTTTTTTTTTTTTTTTTTTTTTTTTAGCTGAGCCATCCTGCCACCTGTTGGCAGCTCTACGGCAACTCAGCTTGGGCTGGCCTCGAACAGCTGTTGCTCAGAGCTCAGCTCGCACTCTTGAGCGAGCTCTTAACCAACTGAGCCACTCGGCCGGCCCAAATAGTTTTGTTTTGTTTTTTTTTTGAGGGCAGTTTCACTGGCCCTCATGTGGGATCCGAACCGGGGCCTCTGGCATCCCAAGCCAGCTCTTAACCACCACGCCACTCGGCCAGCCCTCCCTGCATTTTTTATACTGAGATATAACTGACACATAACATTGTATAAGTTTAAATCATGTCACATAGTTATCATCTCTTTTTTTGGGTGAGAACAAGATCTAGTCTTTCAGCAACTTTGAAATTTATAATACAGTATTGCTGACTGTGCTGTGCATTAGAGCTCCAGAACTTATCTACTAGTTGCAAGTTTGTACTTTGAACATCTCCCCATTTTCCTATACCCCCTACAGTCAATACTATTAACCTCAATTTATAAGAAAGCTAGACTTAGAAATGTAAAAAAAAAAAAATGACAGAATCTAAGCCAGGTAATTTGGTTTTAAAGTCTATGTACTTAACAACTATGGTATATTTAGCTTGGACTGATATTGGCAATAGATGAAGCAAAGAAGAAAATTACACGTATGTAATGCAACAATACACCATCATTTTAAAAAAAAAAGTCAGAATTCTTTTTCTCATCATACTAAATTATAATCTTAACATTTCCCAAACTTCACTTTTTCAGGATTAAAAAGGACCATGTTTGTAATGTGTTGAGATTCACCAAAAAAGTGACTGAGTGCAGAGAATTACAAAAAATACCCCAATAACATCATGGAAATGACTCACCTGGGCACCAAGGATTATTTTCTGTTAATATATAATTTAGACTGTAGAACAAAATTTTAACATTGGTTATCTCACCTGGTGAATAAATACACTAAAATAATAGGAAAAAGTTTAAAAAAAAGATAGGAAGGTATAAGGATGTGTTTATAGCCAGCAGAAAAGGGACCAAAAGGACGGCAAGAAATTAAAATATAAAGAGTGTGAAGAGAAGGATTGAGAAAGGCAGGTTCCTCCTAGCCTAGAAGACATAGATGGAAATAGCCTTGATCAGAAGGGATCACTTCTTTCCCCATGACTAGATAAATGCATACGTCTAGAGTCATGATGCTGAGGTAGATAGCTCCAACTTGATGGTCCAGCTATTGAAACATTAGGACTACTGTGGGGTAAGGGTTATAGGCATGCTCAAGGTTGGTAAAGAGTGAGCAAACAACAAACGTGTGTTATCTTTTCCTTGTCTACTAATATTTATCCACATTCTAGAGATTAATGCTAGCTAGAGCACAAAGCCAGGCTCAGCAACATATTAAGCCTTCATTATTACCTAGAGGACTGCTGGTGGGGGAGCTTCTTTCAAGTTTTAGCAACGCATACAGGAATTTCAGTTCTATAAGGCAATTTTAATAGAGAACAGTGCTACTGATAAGCACTTCTGATAAAGCACTCCAAATAACTGTATTTTGCTGGATTTACATCTTCACAAATGGAACATCTACAGTTGACAGTTTTAGAACTATAAAAATGATGAAGACTAGGAAAAGACTGGTTTCTCTCCTAAATCCTTCCAGTTCTACTTACCTCATCTAATGGTTTATCTTCCAAGGCGGTCAAATCAAGTAGTGGGTTTTTCACTCCTAATGAAACCATTGCTTTTAGCCCTAGAAAATCAATGAAATAAAAATGCAATCAAGTCTTACCTTTCTCAGAAATTAAAAAACTCAAGGGCTGGCCAAGTGGCTCAGCTGGCTAAGAGCTCACTCAAGAGTGCGAGCTGAGCTCTGAGCAACAGCAGTTGGATGCCCAGCCCGAGCTGAGCTCCTGCTGAGCTGCCAACAGGTGGCAGGATGGCTCAGCTAAAAAAAAAAAATGAAATAAAATAAAAAACTCACTAACAGCACTCATGATTAGACAGCAGCAAATTAAATGCTGGAGTGTGTCAGGGATAAACAGTTACCTTTTTCATCTATTTTGGCACATTCTGCAAAGAGGTCCTTTGACCCTGTATTCAGCCGGTCCCTGTGAAAATAATGGGACTGAAAAAAACGCGTCCAGAATTCCTTTTCTGTCATGTTGTGGGGAACATTTTCTGCATATTTCATTTTTACTGTAAAAGAAAAACCATAAGAGTCTCATACTGAATTTCCATTTCTTAAAACCTCTCCAGTTAGTTGCAATATAGTCTAATAGAAAAGCTAGATTATGAAACTGCTGAACTTCACATACTGTTTATAATAATCTAATTATAAATATGAAATATAACTTGAAAGATTAACTATCTTTACGAATCTTAAGAAATTACAAACAAAACCTTATTTTGTATCAAGGGAATTACAAGTTTCGAAGTTTTAGTAGAAACATGAAGAACCCTGGAGTCAGACCTGAGTTTGCTTGTTTGATCATTTATATATGTGTACTTTTAACCCAAGGCACTGTGTTACGTGCTAGGGAAATAAAGATCTCATACCCACAGATCAGGGCTCGGCAAACTGTGGCTCGCAAGCCACATGCGGTTCTGAAGTAAAACTGAAAATGAAAATAAAATTATCACAGTTTCATTTATAAAAAAAAATTTTTTTTTTTTTTGAGGGCAGTGTCACTGGCCCTCATATGTGGGACAGAACCGGGGCCGCTGGCTTCAGAAGCCAGCGCTTAACCACCGCGCCACTTGGCCGGCCGGCCCTATAAAACTTTTAAAGGATATTATCACATAATGGTGATTTCATTTGTTTTAATGCTCTCGAATAATTTTTTTTTTTTTGAGGGCAGTGTCACTGGCCCTCACATGTGGGACCGAACCAGGGCTGTTGGCTTCCGAAACCAGCGCTTAACCATCGCGCCACTCGGCCGGCCCCTCGAATAATTTTTAAATTGTTGTGAGGATCAGGATTGGCTCTTCCATGTCAAAAGTTTGCTGACTCCTGGTCTAGACTATCAATCTGTTCAGCACTCCAGAAGCTCACAGTCCAATGAGCAAAGAGGTTAAGAGCATGGTCTCTTGAACCAGAGTCTAAGTTTAAAATTCTAGGTTTGTCACATACTATCCATGCGACACTGGGCAAATTACTTAATGACTGTATCTTGGTTTACTCATCTGCAATATGGGGGTAATAATACTACCTACTTCATAGGGTATTTGTGAAAACTAAATGAGCTAATATACATAAAAGTCTTAGAATGATGCCTGACACATAGTAAATACTATACAATTATATTATTATCAGAAAGATATGAAAATAATCCCATTACAAGTAGTAACTCTTTGAATTAGACACAAGGCCCTACAGAAGAAAAGGGGAGGAGGCTTATATCTGTCAGAAGTAGTCCGGATTTTCTAGAGGTGGCAATGAGGCAATGCTTGTGCTCAGTCCTGCGGGTGAGCAATGTTTCCTTAAGAACGAAAAGAGGCAGGAGTGAGGAAGTGGGAAGAGAGAACAGCATCTGACTTAACAGAGCACTATTTGGTCAGAATGACTGAAGCAGTGGCCCTCAACCTTGGTTGCACATCAGAAATCACTAGGGCTGGGGTCAAGATATTTATACCTTTAGGATGGTTTTTGCAAGGGAAATGGTTTTTGAGTTAGAAAGGTCACTCTGGAGGCAGCATGAAGGATGATCTGAGTTAGTGCTATAGAGAGACTTATTTACTGATGCCTCAGAGCATGTCACCTTGCTCAGGTATGGGAAAGTCATCATACCAATGAATTGATGAAAGCACATTACATACTAAACCCTTAATACCTACCATACGTCAGGGACGAGATACAGGACTTTACATGTTTTTTTTTCCGCATGTGATCATGAAAAAAGGTAGAACTTTGTTTTTCATCGCTATATTACTGATTTCATCCAAAAAGTATTTTAACTATCTGGAAGAATTGATTCTTCTTACCTGCTGGATAGGTCCTAAATATGGACTCAATGATATCAGAGGTTAAATTGTATCTCAGACCATTACATCCATCTGTTTGGGGCCGGACATCAGCCTAAAATAAAGACCATATATATATATGTGTACATATATTCATTATCAGGTGAAGATGTCTAAACATGCAAAAGACACTGGACAAAGATGGAAAAACAGATCTGCTGAATGAACTACAGAGACAGAGATAAATCCCTCACCTTTACCTTTGCAGAGAAACAGGGCTCAAAGAAGCTTGACCTGGTTTCACATAATCTTAGTGCCCTAGGAAATCTGCTTCCTTGAAAATCCTACAAATAGGCATGTTTACACATGGCTAGAGGCAGATAGCTAGGGGAGCTTTAACATAAATTCATACAATTACCCAAACTACTATACACCTTGGTTACTAAATAAGCAATTATTAATTGACTAGTTTCTTTTTTTTTTTGAGGGCAGTGTCACTGGCCCTCATATGTAGAAGCCGAACTGGGGTCACTGGCTTCCCAAGCCAGCGCTTAACCATTGCGCCACTCGGCTGGCCCTTGACTAGTTTCTTTATGAAAGGCATTATTAATTCAATTCACTACTAAGCATCCAGAAAAATGCCAAACATATAATTGGTACTTAAATTTTTGTTAAATGTATAAATACTGCTTCAGTTCCACAGGGTATAGGCTAACTGATCCCGTTTTCTAATTCCACAGGTAAAGTTTTTCCAATTTTTTTCTCTAGGATACATTATACAAATCTTACTTTTTCTATAATAGTTATTATACATTTAACTTGGCATCATAAGTAAAATATAGCAATCATAAAAAAGGTATCAGAAAGCCCTAAATGTAAAGTATTAGGGGAAATAAGTATTAGTCCAATTGTTAAGAGAGTCTCTCAATAGTCCATTTGGTTTCTAGCATGCCAGTGTCAAGTCCAAAAACCAAGAAAATATAACTGGCAAAAATATATTTAAAAAACAAAAAAACACTGTATATTTAAAAAAATATTTTAGACGAGTACCACGAATACTGAAGTCTTCGTTAATTTACTTTAAGGAAATGCCAAATTTTATAAAAGAAATGGCACTGTTAACACATCATCAGGGTTTTCTTTTTTCCTCTTCAGAAATCTAGAAGGTCACATACCAGAAATGCTGCAGAGATACCAACATCCTGCTTATGATTGGATGTGGAAGAGCTCTCTGTTGAGTTCACATTTAAACGATTGGCCCAGAATTCCTCAGCACTAATCACTTGACTCACAACAAGATCTTTATAAAGCTGAAACAAAACAGGATCTTCTTGCAGCATTCTGGGGAAAGAACACATAGAATATATTGAACTTCTAGGATAAAACACCATTTACGTAATATTTTAAAGATTTTAACAACACAAAATACCTAAACACACAACTTTCATTTTGTGACAACTGGGCAGCAAGCAGAGGTCATTTAGTTTATTTGTTATTAATTAAAAGAAACAAAAAAAGAAAAAAATTGGAGGAACAAAATTGGAGATAAGTGAAAGTAATTCTAAAGCAGTAAAGATTAAAACTCTTTGAGGGCATGGCTTTGGTCTTATTCATCTCTATATCCCAATGATACAAAGGTCATTGGTGTCTGTACTTGTATTGCACTGGATTCTTTTTCACAAATAAAGGTGAGTGGGGTAGAGAGGAGGTATGCTTAAGATTTTTCCAGCAAATAATTTTTCATGGTGGTAAGCAGTTGGAGCCATAAGCATAGATGGTCTGAAAGATACTGGTGATAGAATAATTTATCTTATCAGAAATTCTCATTATTTTACAAGCTTTCTCAACTTTTTAATAGTATGATTTCTTTCAGGTTTCTTATTTACAGACATACTTCTAATGGTTTAGTTGTCTCCTTTGTGACAGAGAACTGGGAAAAAGAATTCAGGGACCTTAGCATCTTCGAATCTCAGTTTTGTCCCTCATCAGATGTTAGGCTTGAGGCAGTTAATTTTTTTTTTTTTTTTGAGGGCAGTGTCACTAGCCCTTACATATGGGACTGAACCAGGGCCGCTGGCTTCCTAAGCCAGCGCTTAACCACCGCGCCACTCAGCCAGCCCAAGGCAGTTAATTTAACTTCTGAGTTTATACAATCTCATCTGCCCAAAGCCAAACAGCTAGTAAGATAATGAAGTTGAGAATCAAACACAGAGGTGAAAATCCTAAAGCCTCTATTTTCCTGTGTTATACAAGGGGTGAGAAACAGCAAGCTGTTACTCTAGTAAGAGACTGGAGAGAGCCTAGTTAGTATATCTTCAAAAGGCTATTCTTTTCCTCCTTCACCTGTTTTTCTCCTCAAGTTCTTTATTTGCTTTCCTCTTGAATTTGGGCAGCAGCTGCTGAAGAAGGTCTTTCACTGCATCTCGCTCTTTGACTGCTGTGCTTTCATTGGAAAAATGGAAGTTAGTTGTGTCCCCTGCATGCAGGACCAGCTGAAGTTGAATCTTAGCTTTTCCTTCTGGACTGATTTTCTGGCCTAAAAAGAGGCATAGGTTAGTTAGATGAGGACACACACTGTGGACCACACAATAAGTTACTTCTTTTGCAGAAATACATTCTTCTCAAATAATCCCATATAATCAGAGCGTGGTTCAACAAATTCACTGCTAATACTCAGCGTCCTTCATCAGTATCTTTTTTGTGTGGCATCTTTCACCCACTGCTTCCACCTCCAGATACTAAAGGGCTTTTGTTTTCATTTAACCAGGGCAGATCTCTTTAAAACTTTCTAAATAGCCAACTAGGAGTCCAGAACCCACCCTAAACAGCAACCTGCAATGAACATTATTATTAATAAAAACGATTTCTCATGATTCAAAAAACTCCAAAACACAGCCCATGGCTTACTCACTAACTGCAAACATATATAATTTTACATTTGAGAGATCCGGTGTCACCACTTTAACCAAGTGATCAAATGAGCCTCATTAAAAGCAGGACAACCTGACACAATGAGCTTCCTAAGGTGATAGAATAGAAAGTAAACACCACCACCTATGGGTTGCTCTTGCTGGAAATCTTTAACTTGAGTGTTATCAAGCCTGCAGACCTGACTTTCAGTTTCTAAGAAATACAGGTATATAGAAAACAAAACCTTCAAGAGACAATCAGGCATAATCAGAATGTGTGACAGTCTACAAACCTGTATTCTTAAAGAAGAGGCTAAAGAAACTACAAGTATATACAGGAACCTAGATTAAATATTAGTTAAAAAAAAAAATCACAACTCTAAGAAACATTATGGGGACAACTGGGGAAAAGTAATGGTCTGAGCATTTATTGGTGTGATAATATTATAAGCCGTCAAAATGTACACACACATAATAAAGCAAATATGGCAAAATAATAGCTAATATTTAGGTGGGATATATTACATAGGTACCTGTACCATTCCTTAAATTTTTCCATAACTGAAGATTTTCATAGTAAATTGGAGCTGGAAATGTCAAAGTATACCTACATAATGGAGAACTTGCATCATCAAAGAGTGGGCCTCGTGGCTACAGTAGTGCTTGTCTTCTTCATAAAGGAAAGACATGGAGGGGCTTTGTCCCATTTGATGGGTGGCCCATGGTAGTGTGAACATGCTGTCTAGGCCTTTCAGCCCAAACCAACCTATTAACCCCTTAAATAAACACAAAACTTTTCAATGAAGCTGCTGCTTCCAGACCAACAGTTTAGATAAAATATCTTACTGCCAAAAGCAACAATATGAAACAACTTACACTGTAAGCTGGCTGTTCCATGATCTCATTCCTCCAAAACAATCTATCACTCCTTTCTAGGCATCTTTTCTGTCACTGCCGTATCCTTGTTCTATCTTTGCTGCTGCCTCTGAGAGGCCTAAGTTTTAAAATTTGCTAACTGCTGATTTTCACCTTAGTAATTTATTATTGATAACTTTCAATGGTTTCTTTCAGAAATGGGCATTGTATCAAATATTCAACTTAAAATGAAAACTGATCTGGTATAGATCTAGATTTCAGTATATGCTCTCCTCAATAGCTGAGAATTGTGGAGAAATGGATGTACACATATTTTTTATTGCATGCTGTGGGTATCACAAAGAGTGTGTTTTGCAAAACTATAAGTCTAGCTTCCCATTTAATAGTAACGCTAATACAGGCAGTTCCTAATTTATGAGTCTATTGTGCACAAATATTAGCTTGTAGGACTAATATCAGGAACCTGGTGAGGCGTTTTTTTCCACAGAAACAAACTTAGTAGGAGGTAATACTACCAGGATAGCGGACAAAAGACCAGATAGCTTAGGCAGTATTGAATTACGATGCATTTTAAACAATATTTCCCTTTGAAAATTAAGATTCTAAGTTATTTCAGTGGAAAGACGAGGGTCTTGGTCATTTCTAGCAGCAAGGAGAGGTAAGTCCTTAGGGCAGCTGTTCATACACAAAGGACATTTGTAAATTGAGCACTTGCAAGTTAAAGGTAATCGATTTTCAAGGTGTCTGTCACATTCCTTAATATCTACACACGGTTTTATCTAGGAGAACAATCTTATATGCAGGAAAATAAATAAATCCATATTAATGGTCACAGTTAAGATACCATAATTTGTCAAGAACTTTGTTGCCCAGACTCCCCGCTGCACTCTTTCCTATTTTTGCTTGGTGCTTTTAAATCTATTGTTGAGCCATAAAGTACCAAGCCCTTTAGGTAATAATTCAAAATTAATCTTGCAAATTTGGAAAGAGAAGGGGTTTTGATTTTTGCCTTATATGTGAAAATAGATATAGAAAAAGGATATAGAAGTATTATGCTCTGTATTTCTCCCATCTACATTTAGTACAAAATTGAATCCATTTTCTTAACAGATGATGGTCACATAACTAATGATTAATTTGACAACTTGTTGAAATGATACAATTTTATTAACGAGCAATCTGGCATCATCTATCAGCATTTTAACTGCATGAACCATTTGAACCAGTAAATTCACTGCAGGGATGCATCCCATACACCCGCCCTCACAACTAAACAGGTACACAGATCTGTACTGCCATTGTTTGCAATTACGAAATTCTGGAAACTTTCTAAATGTCCTTCAACAGGGGACTGATTAAATACATAATTGTACATCCATTCAGTGAAGTATTACACAACTCTTAAAAGAACGTATGTGTGGAGATCTTTACATGAGGTAGATGTGCACATGTAAAGATTACATGCTCTATTATTAAGTGGAAAAGGCAAGTTACAGACTACTACTATATATTCAGTGATCCCACTTTGTAATTATTTCTATATGGTTTATTTTTTTGGACATTAAAAAACCTACAAAAATTTTATAAGCAATTTTCTAAAATTACTATCAAATATGACATACGTCAGACCTTAGTACTGACTTACATTTAATATCCGCATACATATGGCTGATTGTAAATCTATCTTTGCCTTCAGGTGCCCAAGCAATTCTTTCTGCCATGAGGTACAGAGCTCCATCTTGCTTCTTTTGACGCACCTTCTTTACAATCAGTAAAACTTCTTCAGATGAAGTTGCCATGATGGGTACAAGGTGCTAACAGAGACAAAAAGATTTCACATCTCAGTTAGGGTCATATTTATTGACTACTAGTGTCCCTTCCGAATCTAAAACCTAAAACAATGAGGAAAAAAAAACCTCTCCTCCCTCATTCAAAGTTGAAGATAAAGCTGTATGGCATTATTCTTTGAAAATCAAATTTCATTTTTCTCATATCACACAGGTGGGAATTTACCCAACATTTACAGTTTATAACATGTAGCAGGTTTTTTTTTAAACATTTTATTGGGGAACCGGGAAAGGTGGACAAGTTGCTGTCCTTTTGTTCTTCAGTCTAGTTGTGGAGGACATTGCTTCACTGGCCCATGTTGGTAACAACATTACGCTCTTCTCGGGTGAGGCAGATCGGTTGCCGGCCTCTGGACGGCCACTCACAGTGGCTCTTGGAAGCTCATGCTGGCTGCTGGCCGCTCACTGTAGCCTATGGCAGCCCACTGCAGCAGGGGCTGCAGCTATGCCGTCCTGGGGACTCACAGCAGCCCATCTCCAGGTGGAGCTGTTGTTCACCATCTTAGCTGTAGAGGGCAGTGTCACTGGCCCTCATATGTGGGATTCGAACTGGGCCCTGCTGCTCAGCACTGGCGTCCCAAGCCAGCTCCTAACCAATGTGTCACTCAGCACTGGCCCTATTCTTAAATCTTTTTTTTTTTTTTTAGAGGGTCCTCATATGTGGGACCCGAACCGGGGCCGCCGGTGTCCCAAGCCAGCGCCCAACCACTGCACCACTGGGCCGGCCCCTTAAATCTTAATTGCATGATTTGACTACAAATAAGTAACCTATATTTAGAATTGCAAAACTTTAGAATTACATAAGACTCTAATGAATATTTAGTTCAAATTGTTTTAACTAAAGCTACTATGGGCCACAGGACTTTGTGTGACCTTCCCAGAACCACTCCCAAAGGTGAAATCCCGCATTTCCCGATTCCTGCCCCGTCTAGGTTTCTTCCTGTGTGCTTAAAAATAAAACTGAAATTTCTTTTTATTGTTTAAAATGTTACAAATAACAGCAGTGCATTTTAGACTGCAGAAGTCAAATCAAAGATTATCTTCCTGACTACCTTTTTGCTTTTCTTAAGTATTACTATATGCAAAAAAATTAAAATAGAAGCTGGGTAGAGAAACACACATAGAAATAGGGTTGTCAGATAATACACAAGATGCTCAGAAAAATTTGAATTTCAGATAAACAAATTTTTGGTATAAGTATGTCTCAAATATTGCATATACTAAACCATTATTTGTTTTTATCTAAAATTCAAACTGAACTGTGTGTCCTGTACTTTTATTTGCTACATCTGGCAACCCTTTGTAGAAGATCCTTATCTTCAGTAAACGGTAATGTAACAAGGAAAATTAATGAATATTCATAATAGAAGGCATATACAGTAAGTACAGTAATGCAAACAATGAGGTGAGAAGAGGATCTCCACTAACTACCACAGCAGGGTAACTGAAGAGATGCTAATTGCAGTTCCTAAATTTTTGACTGGTGGATAGGTGGTTTAGTGTGATGGTTTTGGAGTTCTACTGTCCTGAGTTAAATCCCAAATTCACTGCTCACAAGCTGTGTAACCTTTGATAAGAATCTTCCTTCATTCTCATATGAGACTACTAATACCTGCTTTGCTAGGCTGTTTGAGGATCAGTGATAATGTCTGCACAAAGCATCTGTAACACAGGAAGCGTTCCCTAAGATATAATACTATTAAAACACCTCATGGCAATGAGGGTATTTGTCACAGACATATTCAAATGTTAATATTATGCAGTAATAGTAATATTGCATAAGCAATTTTATTTTCATGATCTATTTACACTGTACACAGTTGAATAGCACCCTACATGTTCACAGTATGATACATTTACTTTAAAAATATATCATAGAACACTGGCACACGTCAACAGTGACAAACTATCAAACCATGTCAACCAATTCTGTGATAGCAAGAATGCTTCCAAGTGTTGTCGATCTCACAATTACAAGCCACCACCTGAATTTTAAATACACACAAGTTTTGAATGAAAAATGAATTCTACAGTGGAAAGTTCCTGTAGCAATAGTTAATTAACATGTATTTTCATGGAGATGCTGTTTAATAGTAATTTACAATATCAACTTTATCTGCCAAAAAACCCACTTCAGTAAGTTTGACAGTCAAAAAATTCTTATTTTTTTCTACTTTTTCTTCTTTTTTCGTTCTCGTGGGTCTACTTCGTAAATATTAGAAGTATATTCATCTATTTTTTTATCATCTGATTGATTCTAGTCTCCTCCCCTTCTGGGAGAAGTCTAGCTTTCTTATCATTCCCTGAGGCATTATCACTATTGTCCCCACATATGTTAGACCATTTTCTTGCCATATTGTTCTGGAGGGGGAAGTTTCTTCTCAGTAGTGTAGGTCTCCGGAGGTGGTACATAGTTTGACTTCCATAGTTTGAATACCTTTAGAGGCTCCTCAGGCGCCTTCATGACTGCCTCTCCATCTGTTGAGTGGATTGTAGTAAAGACAGGCTGGGCAAGTTATGCTCTGAAACAGCTTGTTGGGCTCCTCCATCGTGTTCCTACAAAACCTGTGGGATCCGGAGCCCATGACTGGTCTCTGGCTGGCTGTTACCTTGCCTGAGAGGCCTGAGCTGCTGCTCTCTCAAGCTGCTAAATAGTTCAGAGGGTCCTGCCCCTCTGCTGCCACGAGTGACATCCCAAAACTGAGAGAATACTTAACACTTCAGGTGCTATTTCCGCCATCTTTTAACAATCAAATGTCTAACTGCTTGCCACATCTTAGCCTGAGAGTCATTTGTATGTGGCTAATTTGTTACCTAGGAAACATCATGGAACCCCCCCCCTCCCAGTATTCCTGGGAATTTTAAATGCCCAACCCAAACGCCAGAGGCTTGAGTGTGGCTCTTAGGAATATGAGGTCAAAAAGGACTTTGCAGCTATCTGGGCTCAACAGGACAGATGACATGACTGATGGTGATATCTGCCATGGGCTTGGATGGGGAAAATGGTAGCATATTTAAGCCATTTCTGGGAACAGTGAAATATGGGATCTGTCACTAGTTATTCAAATTGAGGAGAACTTCTATTTGGACATAATAGGAAAGTAAGCATTAAGAAGAGTTGCAGACATTAAAAATAAATGAGCAATTCTTATATAAAGATATCTGAAAAATAAAATTACCTCTTAAATCATCACCTCTTGGGATTAATGAAAAATAGCACTGGATTAAAAAGCTAGTACTTCTTATTCACTCAAGCAGTGACTAAGAAATAAAAAATATCAGTTAAAAGAGAGAAATCTCAATTTCTTTGAGTTGATCACCTGACCTTCCCGTTTATAGGTCTCCTTACATGTTACTCCACTCCAAGAATGGAAAGGAAAAGGGTCAGTGCCAATACATTTATTCAATAAATGTGTACTGAGCCAAGGAGTCCAGGGATTATCCACAGATGAATGTATATCAATTGTGATTTCACTTTGAAAGAGCTTCCAGACTAGTGAGCAAGGTGTCTGCATGTGTGTGTTAGTACATACAAACTAGAGTATGTGAAGTCCCAAAAGGAAAACAAAAAGTGTTCTGAATTGGAACTCAGTAAACTTCTTCACACAGGAGGCTTTGTCAAAGGTTTGTTATAAATGTTTTTTAAGGCAATTAAAAATTTAGGTATAATCAACAAACCAAAAAAATGCATAGGTCTGAGCTGTACTATTTGATCCATTTTGGTAACTGTATACATCCATGTACCATTACCCCGAACAAGACATAACATTTCCATCACCTCTGAAAATTCCCTAATGTTTCTTTCTGGTCAAGTCTCTTCCTCTTACCTTCCAGCAACTACTTCTTGATTTCTATCACCACAAATTAGTTTTGTCTGTTCTAGGACTTCATAGAAACGGAATCATGTATTCTTTTTCTTTTGTCTCTTTTTGCTTAATCTGTTTTTTGAAATTCACCATATATTACATGTATCAGTAGTTTATTCTTTTTCATACATGTTAGTTATGAATTGGGTCTTGAATGACAATTTTAACAGAGAAAGGGAAATAGGCAAAGGGACTGGTTTGGGGCAAAGGCTTGAGACTCTCTAGGAATGGTAAATAGCCTGCTCTGGATAGAGCATGAAGTTCATCAGTGGGAGCAGTGGGCCATAAAGTTGGACGGTTAAGATGGAGGCAGACAGTGGAGAATACCACCCTATGTAGTAGACAGCTTTGTATTTTAGGAAATTAATCTGTGGGCAATATAATACTGAAGAGGAACCACAAAGGGTCTGAACCAGGCTGGTGGTAGTGAGAATGAACAGGAAGGGACAGGAGGAATACTGAGGGAGTCGGATGAATGAATTAACACTGTATGGGCTGCTTGCCCATACCTCACTTACAGACATGAGTATAGTAGTGATATTTACAGAAATAAAGAAAAAGGAAAAACAGGTCTGAAAGTGAAGACAAGGAATTCAGTTGTGGACATGATGAGTGTGAGGTGCTGGTGAGTCATGCAGGTGGAAACAGTCTATATTATGTGGGCATTTGTAAATATTGGGATGGACCCTAATAAGCTCAGTAACAAAAAGGGATTTAAAAAATCCAATAAGCCCACAAAACCTTAACATGAATTTAATTTTAAATTGTGCTTATCTGTACCCACCTTACAAACGCAATCTTGAGGTATATCCAAGTTAATTCTTGTTCTTCACTTGCCATTGAAAATATTTCCCCATTGTTTTATAATCCCATAGTTTTGATATCTGTGTATCATATATAATAGAGGATTAAAATTCTTAATACATAATACTAACTTTTAACTGATTTGACGTCCTTCTAGGATTTTTTTTTATTTTTTAAAGATTTTATTGGGGAATTGTGGGAGGGGAGCAGCACTGGGGAATTGGGGAAGGGGAACAGACAAGTTGTTGTCGTTTTGTTTTTCAGTCTAGTTGTGGAGGACATTGCTTCACTGGCCCATGTTGTATCGTCACTGCACTCTTCCTGGGTGAGGCAGATCAATAGCCGGCCTCTGGAAGGCCACTCACGGCAGCTCTTGGCAGCTCACACCGGCTGCCAGCCACTCACTGTAGCCTATGGCAGCCCACTGCAGCAGGGGCTGCAGCCTACGCCGACCCCAGCGACTCATGGCAGCCCAGCTCCAGGTGGAGCTGTTGTTTACCATCTCAGCTGTAGAGGGCAGTGTCACTGGCCCTCATATGGGGGATCCAAACCGGGGCCCTGCTGCTCAGAGCTGGCATCCCAAGCCAGCTCTTAACCAACGTGCCACTTGGCCAGCCCCCTCCTGGGATTTTTGATTAGAGGGTTAGTGCTCCTTAAAAAGTTTGAAAACCATTGTTCTAGAAAAAAAAAAATAGCATGGAGTTTGATTCTCCAAACTCTCAATTTGTAAAAACTCTACAATTTATTTATTTCTTTATTATTTATTTCTTTAATAATATGTGCCAGGCATTGGGCTAAGTTCTTTATAGGCATTACCTCATTCAATTCCCTGTTAACAATCTTGAAGTAGATTCTATTATTAGTTCCATTCTACAGATAAAGGAAACCGGGTCTGAGAAATCAAGATGCTTTCCCAACACATCAAGTAGCAGAACTGGGTTTGAATCTGGGTCAGTCTCACCTTGGAGTTCCACTGTGCTATGATGAAAATATATGTGATTGGAGGGATACACTACATGTAATAGTAGTTACCTACAGTAACAGGATCATAGATTATTTGAATATTCTTTTAGTTTTCTGGATCATCTACAATAAATACGTATTTTGTAATGAGAAAAGTAGTTATTAAAAATGTCTTTCCAACCATATGTTTATAAGATAACATGGGAAAGTGTTAGTATGGGTAAGAATTAAAATAGTTTATTTTCTATTTCTGTTATATGTATATATCACTTATTTTTAAATTTAGTTTTAAAATTTTAATTTATAAAGGAAATTTTATAACATTTATGCATTAAATACTTTGATATCAATTTTCTTTTATTATAACAAACATAACTATTTAAAAAAACACACACAAAAAAACCAAACCTGTACTATGTAAGATTATACTGTATACCATACAAACCACATTTTAGGAAACATGAATTAAAATGTGAGAAACATGGAAAGGCAGGATAAGCAGATAGCTGTAGGATAATTTTAAGTATGTTCATATATGGAGGAAAAGCAGTGAGCAAGGACAGCTGACAGAGCAAGTTCGCAGTTAACTGGGCTTACAGGCACAAGTAAAAGGTGTTAGCTTTGGAAAAGAACAAAAGCGTTTCTGACACGGAAGGCAAGGAAGAAAAGATGACTGAAGACAAAGAAACTGTAAAGAGGAGAATAAATTAGATTAATAGGAGTGACTTCATTAGTCAGTTACTTTAAATCAAATGGGAAAAATTTAGTCTTTTATGTATGGCATGTAAAACCATTCATATTAAAATATACTTAGGGAGAACTTTAAAAAAGAAATCAGAAATAAGTTATTGAACACTGGGCATGACTAGTCAATTGTCTCACAGCTAACCTGCTTGGCAAATTTTCCTGGTCATCTGTAACCCTCTGTTAACTATTAGGACCAGTTTTAGGAAGTTCAATACAACAAGTGGCACTATCCTAGAATAACTTATGATTTCTAGATTTTTCTTGAAGGTGGTTCCTTGGGTAGCAAGAACTGCTTCCCAGTAGATCTCTAAAATACCCACAGAATATTTTGTTTACAAAATATATGAACGTAGTTACATTTAAACAAATGGCTTGATCAAGATCTGGCTTTACTTAAAAGATTATTTACTTTATAAAACAATCTGCCACAAGACTTTAAATAGTAAGATCCTCTGGTAAAGGCACGAATTCATTTGCAGTTAAATATTTATTCGCCTGAAGCTAACTGTACAAGCCTGGCTCTGAGCCTCTGCACATTCTCCTCCCATCTCATTAACTTTAACTCATTTTTTTGGTCTACTCTAAGTTTCCAAGTTACTAGGCAAGGTCTCCTATTCTTCTCTTTATAGCACTTATCACAACAGTAATTAATTTTTAAAATAATTCTTTTAAGGTCTGTCTCTCCTGATTGACTGAAAGCTTCATAAAGGGCAGAAGCTGCATGTACTGTGTTCACTGCAATACAGCACCAGCAGTGTATCTTGGTGTATAAGAAGAGTTCAATGAATATCTGTGACATCTGCTTAAGATCTCTGTTGTTAAAAGAATGCTGTCTTGGTAAGTAAGACACAAGAAACCTTTGCACATACATCTGTGGCTAAACTCCAGGAAGCACTAGAGCTCTCTACTCACAGATCAGACGAGCATTCCTCATAGATTCCAATAACTGGCTTCTAAGGAAACAGATACAGAAGAATTTGAAACTATCCAGCAAAAACCTTTAAATTACCACATCTCTGCATTCCGATTACCTACATCCCCTTTTCCAATGTGCAGAGGTAAACGTGCAGACAAAAAGGCAGCAAATGAAATATAAACCCTTATCACCCTCTAAAACAAGACCTGCTGTATCTGCCAGCATACAAAATGGAGATTTGGAAGGCTGCTTTTCATCAGGCAATCCAAAACATTTTTAACAATTCAGCATACAGAGAACAAGACCTTGAAAATATGTAAGAGTGACCAAAATGTACTGTTTTAAGGACAGTTACACACACAAGGAAAATATTAAGGGGGAATAACTGATGTAGCAATTTTAAGACCAAGCACTTTTTCATCTTACAGCAGTGCAGGGAGAGGAAAGAAAATGTCACAGAAACGCAAGACAGAGAGAAATGCATGCTCATCTTCACTAATAAATACTGCATGCTGACAAGAGTACAATACCAAATCAAGAGAAGAGCAATCAGTTGGCAATCAAAATGGGGGGAGGAGGGACTACTTGATGCCGGACATCGCCACACTGAAGGCAAGAGAGAGAGAAAGGAGGGAGGGCACAAAGACATCCCTTGCAGCAATATCCATGAGATAGAAATAGTGGTTCAAATGCCAGGAAAACTCAAGGTACACTAGACAGCTTTCTGATAGCAGAGGGAAAAAACCAGCAGCACAGAAAAGCGGGACTAAAAGGTTTTCCACCTTTTGAGACCAGCAGGGAGAAGATATATAGGCCTTGAGGGTAGTACATACAGGAAGCAGTTCTGATTGACTGGAGCTGATCATTACTTTTCACTTCCTCTCTGCTGCATCAATCTTCCTAATACTTTTCAACAGTCCTCTCTGCATTTGTGCGGATTATTTTTTCACATTTGCAATACTGTATTTAACATCATCTAGGAGAGACTCAGTCCTGTCAATCTGCTGCTGCACTGCTAAATATTGGCTAAATGAGGGTGCAGAACAGGTTTAATGGCCCCAAATGATCTCTCCTTCCTTTCCAAATGAGGGAATCCGGTCTGCTACAAGGTACAAAGTTCTCTCTAGAGCCCAGTCCCTCTGTAAGCCACAGGCCTGATACTAGAAGTTATCTCCCCTTCTGGTGTGACTTCTCCATCTCCTTTGGTCTAATTTTGACTTTGCTTTATATATTGGGAGAATTCGTGGGGAGGCATTGATCCACTCTGTTACGGAGTCCATACTTACAGCCAGGTATATTTCAAATCACGTAGATTTTGTATGTTTTAAAATTGGGTCTTCTAATGGGCAAACGGTTACGTTTTTAACTCTCTCCCCTTCCCCCATTTTACAGACTCTGAAACTTCCGTTTAGGGGTCAATCGGATACACCGCTTTGGTCAATTTTAGCCTCTGAGAACACTGGGGATTTAGACAATAATTACATACTTCCATGTTGGTGGAACTTTTAAGATGATTCAATGGGTCACAGACCAAAACTGGGAGAGGGGGGGTGGGTGGGTGGATGGGCATACGTGTTAAGGTGTTGAGAGAGGTAGGACTGACAGGTGAGGAACAGGCGTGCAGACACTGGCAGGAAAGCTTTTGTCTTTACAGAAACCGAAAGACTCCATAGCGCGTTTCCTAACGGGAAGGGCTCCCTGCTGGGGAGAGGCCGCCACGTCCTTCATCCCCATAAGCCAAGTCTGATCCAGGCTTTGGGTACATCTCCCAGTCCCTGCTCTCAGTAGAGCTTCCTACAGGCAAATAGGTGACGGATCGCCTCGTCTCCGCTTCACGATCATAACGGGCTACCCAGAAGGCAGACTTGGGAGTTGCGGGGACGACGACAGGGTCACTGGAAAAAGGGGGCCGAATCCGCGCCGTCCCGTGGCTCCCGGGCCTGTCAGCAATTCACCCACCCACCCACCCATCCATCCCCATTCTTCGGTCTAAACTTACCGAGTGGGAGCCACGACCCTGGGGAAGGAATCACTACGTGGGTTGAGTCAGGTCGAATTCCGCTGCGCTTCTTAGAGACGCAGCCAGGAAGAGGCTGAAACCCAGGAGCCGCCTCCGTCGCCGTCGCCGCTGCCTCTGCTACAGGGGGGTCTCGCCTCCATCGCTGGCTGCGAGGACTCTGAGGGCACGTGACCGGAAGTACTAAGGCGGGCCTGCGGGGCACGTGACCCCGGACCGCGGCCGCCATGACACCTTCCGCTAGTTCCCTCCCTCCCCCTTGGGGGTGCCCGTCTGTTTCATTTCCTCTCGCCGGCTTCAAGCAGTGAAAGATTCCGGGATCCTGGCTGGCTCACCCCTTTGGCCTAGAGCTCCTTCCGTCCCGATCGGCGCTGCGTCTTCCGCCAGCCGCGGCCCGCTCACAGCAGGCCGCAGAGAGCGTAATTGCAACCACGGCCTGAGGGGGAGGGACTTATGCGCCAGCGGGGGGGGGGTCGTATGTCGTCACGTGACCAGGAAGTACCATTAATCTCGTTTCCGCGTCCCCGGCGCTCCTAGATGACGTAAACCAGGGAGGGGAGGAGCGAAAGGGGACGCAAGCTCCTGTGCAAGCTTCTAAGTTCTCGGTGAGTGTCCTGGCGCCCAGCCGGGATGGACTGACCTACTGAAAATTGGAGGCTGCCGGCCTGGAGATGGTGGGGCGGGGCTGACACCTACGGGCTGCTGGTCTGTGAGCCTGGCTTTGATTGTTTGGTTACCGAGGCTCTTCTCAAGAGATCCGAATACAGGATTAAAGTTTAGATGTTATGAAGTTAGTAGTTCCCCTAGGCAAGGAGATTCTTGTAGGCATGGAGGGTCTCCTGCATACAAGGCATGTTGAATGCATGAATGAGTGAGTCTCCATTTCTCTATCGGCGGTGGAGAGTTGCTCTCTGATTATTACTTCTTAGGTAGAAAGATCCAGTTAAGGAAGTGGGGGGAAATCTCCTACTTCCCCTTCGCTTAATAACTTTAATTTTTGCTTCCTTTCTTCTCTCTCTTGCCTCTTCTTCTATGCATCTAGTGGTCAAAAAATGCAGTGATTTGCATTTGATGTGAGCAGCAAACACAGGTCCATTAGTACAATGAGTAGTTTTGACAAAAATTTTTTTGATCCTACTAGTCAGTTATGTTACCATCAGTTATTGCGGGGAAATGGAAAGATGATTAGATTTGGACTCAGGAAAAGTGGATGCTAGTCTCAGCTTTACCATTTAAGAGCTGTGACATTGTATAAGCCAACACCGCAAAAATTTGTTTTGGGCCGGCAGAGTGGCGCGTTGGGAGCTGGCTTGGGAAGCCAGTGGCCCCGGTTCGGATCCCACATATGAGGGCCAGTGACACTGCCCTCTGCAGCTAACAACAGCTCCACCTGGAGCTGGGCTGTGCGAGCCCCGGTGACAGCATAGCTGCAGCCCCTGCTACAGTGGGCTGCCATAGGCTACAGTGAGTGGCCGGCAGCCAGCGTGAGCTGCTGATAGCCGTGGTGAGCAGCCGTCCAGAGGCCGGCGACTGATCTACCTCATCCGGGAAGAGCGCAATGATGATACCAACATGGGCCAGTGAAGCGAAGTCCTCCACAACTAGACTGAAGAAGAAAAGGGCAGCAACTTGTCTGTTCCCCTTCCCAGGTTCCCCAACGCTGTTTCCCTCTCCCCCGGAAAAAAAAAATTGTTTCATTGACTTTATAAGCATTTATGGCCAACTTCTGTTTGCCTAGTTTTTTGCTAGGCTGGAGGTGTAACAGACTTAACAGAATACTGAAACTTATATTTGCAGGAAGATAGGGTTTTGTTAGATGGAGGAAGATTCAAGAAACACCATATAGTAAATTATAGAGGCATAGAAAGTTTATAGAGTGAAAGAGGAACAAGATGGCTCAATATAGTTGGAGAAGAGAGGAAAAGGTGGGAGATAAGGCTGGAGAAATAGGAATGAGATTATAGATTATGTAAGAAGGGTAGCTGTTGAAGGTTTGTACAGAGCTTTTTTTTTAATGTACATACTGAAAAAAATCTTGTTATGGAAAATTTCAGAGGGAAATAGACATGATAATATAATGAACCCTTAGCATACAAAACCCACCTTTAACAATGATCCACATCTGTTGTTTGTACAGAGCCTTTAAATTTCTAGGTACTTTTTATAGCTATTGTCACATTTGATTAATAGTAGCTTTCATTTTGAGCTCAGTTCTGCTGTATCTAGGTACTGGCTAGTAAGATTATATTTATTCATTTTATGTGAAAATTTCTTTGGGTTTTAGTTGACCACTTGCCCTGTTGAATCAAAAGTGTGATATGGCTACTTTAAAAACACATCTGATGCTGTTTTAGGTAGTAATATAGAAACTTAGTGTTCAGATCAAGGTGGTTAGTGTTACTACTCTATTCTGTGGTATCCAACTACCTATAGAGTATCATGTTCAGTTCTAGGTATTTTTTTTTTTTTGAGGGCAGTGTCACTGGCCCTCATATGTGGGACCGAACCGGGGCCGCTGGCTTCCGAAGTCAGCGCTTAACCACCACGCCATTCGGCCGGCCCTTTCATGTTCAGTTCTAGGCAACACATTTTCAGGTAAACTAAAGCACCTGTGTAGAAGGTTAACCAGAACAGAGAAATAGTTCATGTCAGGAGTGATCGAAGAACTGGGAATGTTAAATTTTTAGAAAACGTGAGAACACTTCAAATACTGAAATGTTTTGAAAGGGGTACATTTATTACCTTAAACTATAGAATCTACAATTAGTAATACTTAGTAAAAGTTCTTAGGGATCAGGTTTCAACCCAATATTTAAAAGGACCTTAGAACAGTGAGAGATGTGAAGAAGAGTGAAGTGGGCAGCTTCATGAGAGGATGCACTTCCTTTCCATTGCTGAAAATGTTTAGGGATCCAGGGCAAAACTAATTTCTGAACTAGGTGGATGTTTTCACTGAATTAATTACCTGTGAGTCTTCCACCTTGAGAATTCTGGGAAGGGGTACTTATATTGGGCCTGGAAGGCTGGGTGGGTTTGGATAAGTAGATATGGAGGGAAAGGAGTCAGTTCAGGGGGAGAATAAACACAGTAAATTTGGAATTGGCTTAACACTCACCCAGCAACTTCTCTTGAAAACTAACATTGCTTATGCTGTTTCTTTTCCATTTTTATCTTTATTAAATCCTTCTTAGAAAAATAAGAACTAACTAGGTTTTTTTTTTAACCCCATTAAATCATAATTTCCAGGATATTCATTCTCTCTTCACTGAGGTCAAGGCCAAATGGCCTATCTACTTCAGAGATTAAAATCACAAGTAGAAGACATAGATACTATAGCCTTGATGTCATTCCTTTTTCTTTAGGATCTTGTACTGTTGTCTATATCTTTAATTTGTATCTTCAGCCCTTTCATTTTATTTTTTTATTTTTTTTATTTTTTTATTTTTTTATTTTTTTTTGAGGGCAGTGTCACTGGCCCTCATATGTGGGACCGAACCGGGGCCGCTGGCTTCCGAAGCCAGCGCTTAACCACCGCGCCACTCAGCCGGCCCTAGCCCTTTCATTTTAAATTCTTTTTTTTTTAAAGGTTTTATTGGGGAATGGGGGGAGAGGAACAGACAAGTTGCTGTCCTTTTGTTCTTCAGTCTAGTTGTGGAGGACGTTGCTTCACTGGCCCATGTTGGTATTATGATCATTGTGCTCTTCCTGGCTGAGGCAGTCTGTCGCCGGCCATTGGATGGCGACTCACGGCAGTCCACCACAGCAGGAGCTGTAGCCTATGCCGTCGCTGGCCACTCAGGGCATCCCAGCTTCAGGTTGAGCTGTTATTCACCATCTTAGCTCTAGAGGGCACAGCATCACTGGCACTCATGTGGGATCCGAACCAGGCCCCTGCTGCTCAGAGCTGGCGTCCCAAGCCAACTCTTAACCAACTGAGCCACTCACCTGGCCCCCAAAAGACCCTTCTTTCAGCGACTACCTGCAGATCTGTTTGAGTCTCCCCTGGTCAGAAAGTCAAGAGAGGTTTTCTCTTTTCCAGCAGATTTTAGTAATTGAAAGGCCTTATCTTGGGGCCGTCCGAGTGGCTCAGTTGGTTAAGAACTCGCTCAAGAGTGCGAGCTGAGCTCTGAGTAACGGCGGTTCGATGCCAGCCCAAGCTGAGTGCCGTTGAGCTGCCAACAGGTGGCAGGATGGCTCAGCTAAAAAAAAAAAAAAAAAAAAAAAGAAAGGCCTTATCTTTACTTCCTTACCATCCACCCTTATTGTTTATTTATTGTCAAGTATCTGCCCACAGGACTTCACAGAAGTTGTGTGATCACCCAACCCAAATCCTTCAATACCTTTCTGTTGCCTACCAAATTAAAATTTGCTCAGATTCCTTGATTTGAGATTCAAAGTGTTTTATAACTTGTGCCCAAATTACTATTCCAACTTTATCTTTCATGATCCCATTACTTGTATCCTGTGTTTCAACCAAAGACTAAACTTGTATTCACCAAATAAATCTTCTATATCTTTGCTTACCCTTATATATATATCTGCTACACTTACCCCTTTCCTTCTGATAAAAACCTGCTCAGCTCCAGTGCTGCTTCCTATGGTTCCTTTTAACTCAGTGTGATCTCTCTCTTCTTTAAGTGCCAATATAGCACTTTGCTATGTTTCCCTTGTGAGTGTGTGTGTGTGTGTGTGTGTGTGTGTGATTTGCCTTTTTTTTTTTTTCCTATTTGATTTTTGTTGTTTGTTTTTTTTGTGTGTTTTTTTGTTTTTTTTTTTGAGAGCAGTGTTACTGGCCCTCTTATGTGGGACCGAACCGGGGCCGCTGGCTTCCCAAGCCAGCGCTTAACCACCACGCCACTCAGCCGGCCCTTCCTATTTGATTTTAAAGTGACTGATTTCTGGAATTATTTTGTCTTGTTTCCGCCGCTATGCCTCATATTTTGCAAGGTACTCAATACATGATTGAGTGACAAGAAACGGCGATTTTTTTTTAGTCAGGAATTCTCAAAATATTTTGAGTACATAGATGGCTCTCTTTATTACACGTTGCTTTCTTGTATTTCACAGATGTTGCTCTTTTTACAAATTGAAGGCAAAATCTCCTACCAGCAAAAAGATTACAACTTGTTTTATTATAATACTTGCTTTATTGTGGTCTTATTACAATACTCGCTTTATTGTTGTGGTCTAGAACTAAACCTGCAATATCTCTGAGGTATGCCTGTATAGGACTACTAAAGATTCCTTTTTTCACAACATTATTCTTGCAGAGGTCAAGCAATATTAAGAACAATTACTAGCAGATACTAGATACTTATTACTAGGGAATATGACTATATTATGTGTATCCAATAAAAAATATCTTAAGCTTGTATGTATCTTGTCACTAGAAAGTATGCTCCATGAGTGTTAGGACTTGTTTTGTCCTCTCTTGTATCTTGGACCTAGAACCATGCCTGGCACATAGTTGGTGCCAGTTACTTATTAGGTGCATTCATTCATTCCATGGTACTTACTGAACCCCTGATAGGCTGGAGAAAGAGATCCAGAGGTCTAATCCTATTAACCACTATTAAATTGTTGGCTGATAACCACTGAATTTGCTGATAAAGGTTTATAGTTAGAGGCCTTTACAGAAAATTTCCCTTTAATAAGAGACTCTTAAAGACAGAAGATTTACAGTTTAAAGAAATGCAGCTGGGGTTGCTGTTTTTCCAGTTTTCCTTTTAAATCATACAGTGTCCATTCTACCTTCTCACACTGTTAGATAGAGGGGGATAGTATTATGGAGGGCCTCGAGAATCTGGGCTTGATTCCCTGGGAGATGTTGAGTCAGGGAATGATGCAGGACAAGCTGATGGTAATACACCTGTGTGTGTGTCTTCTTTCCACCTAGATGCTAAACACCTCCAGCGTAGAGATTCTTATGCCTTTCTCATGTTTCCCTCTGTTCTTCACATGTTTATTAAGTGCATCCGAATGAGTGGTGAATTTCTTAAATTATATTTTTGCAGGTTTTATTCAGGAATACTCTACCTATCACTCAACGTAGTTTCAACTGGCTAAATGACTTTTGTGCCAGTGATAGTGGAGTCCTACAGCCATGTTCTTGCAGAGTTTGAGTCCCTGGATCCATTACTTTCAGCGCTGAGGCTGGACTCCAGTCGTCTAAAGGTGAGTGTCTTGATCCTTGTGCCATTTTTATTTTCATATTCATATATTTGTGTGTTCTTTGTTACATGTGCCCCCTGCCTTCTAGTTCTTTGTTTTATGGAATCTTGATATTACCTGTGATAGTAATGCCTTACAGAGAAGTAATATGTTCATAGCTCTTTCTTGATTTATTGTTTGAACTATCATTTGAATTCTTTCCCATCCATGGAAACCATGATATTGATTGCTGGATTTTTTTTTCATCTCGGTAATCTTGCCATCTTCTCTTAGAAAGTAATGTATTTGATTGAAAATAAAATAGTATAAGTGAGTGGAGTATACTGTGGAGGGGAGTCAGGGGAGTTGTGATGGATATGTATGATATGGGGGGGAGTGGGGTCACGAACTGGGGGAGGGGGGTTTTCACTTTGGTGGGTAAAGAGTATAACTATTGCATTGTGTTGTACACCTGAAACTAAAAAAATAAAAATAAATAAATAAAAAACAAATAGTATAAGTGAGTATACCCATTGCATTTTGAGCAACATGAACCATTGCTGTTATAGTAAGCTTATTCCAAAACAAGGAGTTTGATATACCCTTCATTTCAGGGAACAAAGCAAAAGTCATTAATTAACTCTGTGGGAAGAAGTAATGTGCTTCCTTTAAATCCTGAGTTCTTTTGATAAAGTCAGGTATGACATGATGAATAACAAGTCTCAAAATCAATTTCAAAATAATTTCATTCTTACACGTTTGCTCCCACCCCAGAGCCCCATTCTAGCCTCTGAGCAAGGAGAGACTAGGAAGTAATAGGCAAAATAATATGAACTGCGATTATGAGAGTCGATATCAGTCAGACTTTTTTTTAGCTGCGTTACAGAATATCTTACCAATAATGACTTAAGCAATAAAGGTGTTTATAATCTCATTGGAGGGTAGTGTTTCTGGGTTTATGTAGTGGCCCAGTGATGTCCCTGAGGACCCGGGTTCTCCCTCTTTCCTGTTCTACCATCATCCATATGTTGGTATTTAGCCAGAGCTGATAAGGGCCCTGGCTCCAATCTTGATGTCTCCATTAACCTCTCAAGCAAGAAAAAGGGGGCCAAGGGCAAAAGCTTTCTTTTGTTCACACTTGGCCTTTTATCTGGGAAGGTAAAGCTAAGAAGCCCTAGCTGACTTAGTCTTATTCTGGATTTGAGTCACATGGCTCCCCCTAGCTGCAAGAGAAACTGGGTAAGTGAATATTTAAGTTTTCTAGCTTCTGTGGTGGAAGCAGCAACGTTGAAGAGGGTTGGAAATGTCTGACAGCCAACCAACGATTTTCGCCACCAGGTATTGTGCACAGCATGGCCACTGCTTTCTCTGGCGCCTAAGCAGAGGAATCAATAGGCTGAGGGAGGGGGAGACATAGTGACCTTCATCTGTGTCCTCTGCAGTCTTACTTGCTCTAAAAGCTGTGGGTGTTTTGTGCTATGATACAGACTAGAGATGACTTAAGTGAGCAAATGATTAAAGTTGTTGCTTTATCTCCTGGAGACTTATTTGATCTCCCATCATCGTGGTCACCATTGGAATGACCAAGCTAAATTACACAAATGATGAATGATCTAGTAACTGGCTTTTACCAAGGGAAAATTACTCATTTATACAATTGAACCTGTTCAGCCATTTTGAGATTCAATTAAAAATTTAAAGCCAAAATGTTCTGGATTTTTCATTATACTAGAATGAGAGCGTAAGTGCCATTATGTGATGTCCAAATGGGCATGGGGTGGGGTGGGGGAGAAACCTGGTATATAGACCTTCAGTCTGTATTTCCAGTGGATAGCTTATTTGATCCTGTGATCTCACGCTTGTCCATTTACATGTTCCTAGTGCACGAGCATAGCTGTGTCTCGGAAATGGTTGGCTTTGGGCAGTTCAGGAGGTGGTCTCAATCTCATTCAAAAAGAAGGCTGGAAGCACAGGCTTTTTCTTTCACACAAGGTAAGATGAAGGGTAGCCCTGTCATATCCCATTCAGAATATCTTTCAACAAATGCACATTTCTCCATTATAAATCATCATTTGGAATAAAAGAAGAATGTAAAACTTGAGGTGTAACAGTAAAAAAAAACTACCATTTTTGAGAAGCTGCCTGAAATTTTTCCTTTTGTGCTCTAGGAAGGTGCAATTTCTCAGGTTGCCTGTTGTTTACATGATGATGATTATGTTGCGGTAGCTACCAGGTAAGAAACTGTTTTAAAATTCTCTGACCTTCTCTAAATGCGTTCTTAATTGACAAACGTAACTGTGTGTTTGTTAGGGCCACCAACCATTCCAATTTGCCTAGGATTGTCCCAGTTTTAGCACTGAAAGTCCTGTGTCCTGGGAAACCTCTCAGTTCACAGCTAACCTGGATAGACAGTATTTGTGGAAAATGCAAATGTGTGGCAACAACATTTCCATGGCCTTAAAAGAGAAAGGTAACAGGCAATTTAGAACATCTAAGATCTATTAACTGGACTGGTGAACTAATGCAAGGAAATTAATACCTTGACTTTCTACTTTCTCTTTTCTGACAAACAAGTCTTAGTGTATATTTAATATAGTTGATACTGTGCTGCAGTTAAATTGTACCTTTTTCACCATTGTCAAAAATTTGCTTCTGTGACTCAATTCTTTTTTTTTTTTTTAAGATTTTTATTGAGGAATTGGGGGAGGGGAACATCGTTTTGGGGAATCAGGGAAGGGGAACAGACAAGTTGCTGTCTTTTTGTTCTTCACTGTGACTCAATTCTTGCAGTCAAGGTCTTGTGGTTGTTTGGGAATTAAATCAAGAGCGTCGTGGGAAACCAGAACGAATTTGTGTGTCTTCAGAACACAAAGGCCGAAAAGTTACAGCTCTCTGTTGGGACACAGCTATTCTTAGAGTTTTTGTAGGTGATCACATGGGGAAAGTTTCTGCCATCAAACTCAACAATTCTAAACAAGCGAAGGTGAGAACCAGTCCAGTTCTTTGTGTTTGTGGGTGAGATAAAAGGTGTTATCTCACAGAATTTAAATTAAAGGACACATTTTTATCTCTATTTTATCTGTTTCTTGGAGGACCTATCTAGAGCCCAGATTATTAATTTTGAGGAGACTTGTTGATATGTAGTACATACGGCTGCCTGGTTTAGCTTGATAGTGTTCCTAAAATGGCTTCTGTGAGCTAACTTCAGTAATTTGTACTTTGTCTGTTATCATACTCCATAATTCTCTTGTATGGCTCACTTTATTAATGCATTTTTTATATTAGGCTATTAAGAAAGACAAGATGCCTATTTATTAGTTGTGTGAATAAAATGCCAAACATAGAAATGGCACCAATTGCCCTGGCTCCTATTCTTGTCCTTGTCAAAGGTAGAAGAAACCCATGGGTCTAGGTGTATTTTCTCTGAGGATGGATGTAACTTTTTGTGAATGGAATCTTAAAGGCACCCTCCTGGATTGTGCTTAGCTATTCAGGTCCCTGGGCCTCCCTCCAAGGTTATTGTTGAAATTGAAGGGTCTAGTCTCAGGTTATCCTAACAGAATGCTCCAGTCTGTCATGAAGTCAGCTCCATACTAGCCCTCTCCTCCAAGGCTATTATATGGATGTAACATTTTTTTTTTTTTTTCCATATGTGGGAACCGAACCGGGGTCGCTGGCTTCCCAGGCCAGCGCTTAACCACTGCGCCACTTGGCCGGCTCTCCAAGGCTATTATATGGGAAGTGGGAAATTTGTCTCTTGTTGGCTGATTTCCGTATAGGATCCTGGCAGAAAAGAAGAGTTCTAAATACCATTGACTGAATTACTTTATTTTAATTGACATATAAGAATTTCTTCTGGCGTGGTCATGATGATGCATCGAAGTTATCACTTGATTCCTTATATATTTCTGATCCAAAATACAATTGGAACACTACTTATACTATAGTCCTAATTTGTCTTTTTTCTAAAGGGAAAAGTACTGTCTACAGTTGAAAAATTCTCTTACATATTCTAAAACTTTGTTTTTTTCATTCTAACCTCTAAGATTAGATAATCACAAACAGAACCTTAAGAATTCTCTTCTGCAGTTGTGCACCAAATTATTTTTCATAACTTTGATATCCTAACAGGCATGTTATTTTGGATTTGATATCCTAACAGGCATGTTATTTTGGATTAAAAATGTTTATTTTGCTATCCAAGGTATTTTTATCTAAAAGTAAAGAGGAGAAGATTATGTGTATATATAATGATAGATAAACTTTTTTTCCTTGACATGTCCATTTTAGGCAGCTGCTACCTTTGTGATGTTTCCTGTTCAGACAATAATGACAGTTGACTCCTGTGTTGTCCAGTTAGATTATTTGGATGGAAGACTACTTATATCTTCACTTACTCGATCCTTCTTGTGTGATACTGAGAGGTATATTGATCAACCATAACTCATAAGATAACACAATTTTAGAATGGAAGGGACTTAAATGTCATCTAGCCCAACTCCCTCACTTCAATTATACAGATATTAATAAGGGATCAGCTGTATGCAAGCCGATGTTATAGTAGAGAAGAGATAAAGGGGCCTGAGACAGTCTAGTGTGTAACTAAGACAAGTATTCAGTTAACGTGAAGCATGATCTAAGTGCCACGAGGGAAGGCTAGACAAAGGCCTTTTCAAGATGGGGAATCAGGAAGTCTTTCTTGATTGAATTTGTTATTGTTTAAATTTATTGTATATTTAATGGACTTTTACGAAAGGGTAAAATTGGATGAAGACTAATTGAGAACTTTATGAAGCTGACAAGTATTCTACTGAAATCTCAAGGGTGAAGCCAAAGGAGTGTATTCAAGGTAGCTGTGAAATATTGGAGCAGAATAGGAAATAACTTGAAATGAATGTTATATCACTGTGCTGAAGTTCCTCAGCCTTTCTCACTGCAGGGAATTCCCCCCGGCTCTCCCATTCCATAGGACTTCCTTCTTTTAAAACTTTCTTTGGAGAATTTTGAGCATACATGAAAGGAGAGAGTTGTCTAATGAACCCCTGTGAATCCACTAGCCATTAATTTTTTTTTTTTTAAAGATTTTATTGGGGAATTGGGGGAGGGAACAGCTTTGGGGAATCGGGGAAGGGGAACAGACAAGTTGCTGTCCTTTTGTTCTTCATCTAGCTGTGGAGGACGTCGCTTCACTGGCCCATGTTGATATTATCATAGCACTCTTCCCGACTGAGGCATATCCGTCGCCAGTCATTGGATGCTGCTCACGGTGGCTCACGGCAGCTCTCGCCAGCTGCCAGCTACTCATGCTGGTTGCCAGCCACTCACGGTAGCTCACTGCAGCCCACTGCAGCCCCACTGCAGCCTACGCCATTGCCAGCGACTCATGCAGCCCAACTCCAGGTTGAGCTGTTGTTCACCATGTTAGCTATAGAGGGCACAGTATCACTGGCCCTCATGTGGGATCCGAACCTGCTGCTCAGAGCTTGTGCTCCCAACCCAACTCTTAACCAGCGAGCCACTCAGCCAGTCCATCTAGCCAGTAATTTTGATGAGGATTTTTGGTAGGTGAAGTTTGGAGGAAGAGGTGTAGGAGGGGATATTCTAGCAGGAAGGAACAGCTTTCTAGAGGAGAAGTGAGAAGGAATTGGGCATATTCCAGAACCTGCCAGTCTTTCCTGGGTAGGGGAGTTGAGGGAGGTAAGTTGGTAAAGTGGCACCACACTGAGAACGGCAGCCTTAAATGTCACACTCATTAAGTAGGTGAATTCTCAGATTGTTTTAGGAAAATATACATGTAGAAAATCAGAGTTTGGAAATTGATTCCCTTAGAACTCTCCAGGCTTGGGAAGTCTTTATTTCAGGGATTCATGTATCTCAGAAAACTGCTATTCTAGAAAGCCAGGAGATTATTTATTCCAAAAGGTTTGAAGAAATGTATGCTGACTGTCAGGGATGAGGAGAAGATGTACTTTGTTTTTATTTTCTTGGGATGAGAAAGGCACGTGGGAAGGAGGCCAATAATAACAGGTGGCAGGTGTCTGGTATCAGAGAACCTAGCTGGACAGCAGAGAGACAAGGCCTTGAGGTACAAATGGTCAGTTTACATGGAATTAGTAGGAAGGATGATGTACTTGCTTCTGACTTATTTCAGACTATAGATGAAGTTACTCTTATAGAACTGGAGATCATCTTGTGTCACCCTTTCACTTTTGTAAATTAGAAAGCCTAGGCCTGGTGAGTGCTAAAACTTGCTTGACATCATATAGCTGGGAAGAGGCAGACAAGACTAGAACCTTTCTGTCTTGATTCTTTGCCCGTCCTGTTACCTCAGTCACCTCTACTACATCCTGTGACATTAGACCTTTGGTCATTAACTCCACCCTTGAGGTTTTGCTAAAATATTTGTTAGCTTTACAAAGTTGTTAACTATTCTTCATCTGTAAGTTTTCAAGTTTACCAAATGGTCCAGTTCAGAAATTTGGCTGGAATTCTAACAAGTGATCAGAACACTAAACTGAATTAACACCTTATTGGGGTTGTTTGAGGACCTAGTGAAGTGGTATATATGACAGACTTTAAAATTAAGAGCTAAATAAGTGGAAGTTTATTTTTCCCTCTGCAGTAGTGTTGCTAATCATTAATTTCCCATTTTGCAGAGGTGAGGCTAGGGTTGGTTATGAGAATAACAGAACCTGCTGCTAAAATAACATGTTTTAGAAGTGCCCACTTTCTGTAAACTAGAATTCAGTGTTGGGGGACATGGATAGTATAATAATTTTAAAAATTCATTTATGGAAAAACATTTTTATTTGTGTTAACCTATAGTCCCTCCCAACAAACAGCATTTTTTTTTTTTTTAAACTGAGACTCCTAGGAACTAACCAAAGTGATAGATATGGATTTGCTTCTCCTGCTAGCCACGGTCTACTTCCTGTCAGTATTGTTAGTGAAAAAGGTGGCTACCCGGAAGGAATAGAACAAACAGAAACAAACAACTGTGATATAGTGGAGAGAACACTGGATCATGGAACCTGACATATGATTTCATGTTCTGGCTCTGCCACTTTTTTTTTTTCCTTTGATGGCAGTGTCACTGGGCCTCATATGTGGGACCCGAACCGGGGCCACTGGCTTCCCAAGCCTGCGCTTAACCACCGCGCCACTTGGCTGGCCCAGGGATACTCTGCCACTTTTTAACCTTGTCAAATGTCAATTTCCCCTTCCAGAATGTAGAGAGAGTTGTCAGGATTAGGGAAGATAATGTATACGAAATAATTAGCCTTGTTCCTGTCACATATTGTTTGAAAATATAGAAAACAAGATTAATGAGCATACAAGTGAATTGACTGTATTTGTTCACTCAGCAAACATTTATTGCACGCCGTTGGATCCTTAGCACTACAGTAAGCATCACAGAAAATATAAAATAAACAAGAAATATATGCTCCAAATAAGGAACATAGGTCATAAAACCATAACTTCCTATTTTGCACATTTCAAAGCACTTTCACATCCATGTTCTTATAGTAAAGCTGATGTTCTATTTTACTCATGGAGTGAATAAGTACAGGGGTGTTTATTGAATTATCTAAGGTTACATAGTAAATTCACACTTGAGAGCGTGTTAGATTATTCTCCAGTAAGAGTTTGAGTATATAGGGCACTACTATGTATTGAATGCCTTCTGGGGCCAGACACTGTGCTATATACTACTGGGAATTCAACTAAAGAGGAGTAAGAAATGGCCTTTGTCTTGAAGATAGTCATAATCTACTGTTCAGGTGGACATAGTTGCCATATGTGATGCGGTAAGTGCTAGGAAAACAGCATGAGAAGCATGTAATTCAGCTTATGGGAGTCAGGGAAATCTCAGAGGAAGAATGATGGAGCTTAGTCATGAACAATGAGTAAAGGAGTTTTTAGGAAGAAATATCTTCATCATTATCACCTGCTATGTTCCCAAGCCGTGTGCTATTGATCTAGCTCATGTAATCATAGGGGAACAGAATGTTCCAGAAGGACTTAGCATTTTGAGGAAAGAGTAAGGCGTTTATTGGGTGTTTGTGGCAGGGTAGTGGCTTGGAGACAGGATTGGAGAGGTAGATTAGTAGCTTCCATGGAGTGGCCAGAGAACAAGGTGATTTGGGAAGAATCAGTAGCAGTGATGGATATATGAAATGGATTGGTAGCACTCACATTTTAGATTTTGAAAGGGGCCTTCACAGGAATTCTGAGCCTCTTATTCTGTGGATAATAAGCTGATGTGAAGTAGTTTGCTTCCTGTCACAGAAATAGTTAATGGCAAATCAGAGCTAGAAGTCTATTTTGACCTTACTATTCTGTTCTTTCTAGTATATTGCTAATATAATAGAGAGGACATTGTGGGTGAACATTAGGGCCATGCTGATTTGTAGTGCCATTGTTTTTGACTTTTTTGTAGGTAACCATGCTTTCTCTTCCTTTCTGGGTATTAGAGAAAAATTTTGGAAAATTGGAAACAAGGAAAGAGATGGAGAATACGGAGCTTGCTTCTTCCCTGGAAGATGTTCTGCAGGCCAGCAGCCCCTAATATATTGTGCTCGCCCTAGTTCCAGGATGTGGGAAGTGAACTTTGATGGGGAAGTTATAAGTACACATCAGTTTAAGAAACTCCTCTCATCGCCCCCTCTCCCTGTGATTACTCTGAGGTAATGATTTGTATGGCTGGTAAAGGAGTATTTGAGGAACTTACATGAAGGGGTTGGATTGAAATCTCTGATACCCTATATGCACTGAAGATTTTATTATATCTCTTCAGAGTGAAGTAGGATTTTTATTAAAAGATTGAGCAAAACCAAAAAGTCTTTAACCAATTATCTTTCATATAATTTAAGGCAAATTGAATAAGGGCAGATGCAGTTAGTCTCTTCGGTTTGTTTTGGAGATGAACATCTTCCTATATAGGGAAAAGCATACTTTCGTGTTGTGATTAAGTCATTAACAGATGTATTTATTTCCTAGATCAGAACCGCTGTACGATCCTACAGTTGGATCTGCCCCGTCTTTGTCTTTCCCCAAACTCTTGCATCTTAGGTAAGTTTCTCCTTTTTGATTCTTAAAAAAAAGAAAAAGAACACTTAATCTTTTCTCTTTGTTTTCTGGTTAGGGGGCGATTAGCTTTCTAAGGTTGTTTTTGTACTAAATTATTTTTTGAAAATTAGGAAATGACTGTCTATGTAGTGTTCTGTATATAGAAATGAAAAGATCGTAAAAATATGCTTCCTTTTCTGCTTTGAACTGACCTAAACCAATTGGGCAGTTTTTGATTGTCAGGTAACTTCTGACAGTTTGAGCTAAGAGCTATAGGTACTCGTTTGTTTATAACCCCTGGACCTGGTGAGATGTTACAATGAAAGCAAGTCTCGGATTGCAGTCTGAGGCACATATGTGTATATTCTTAGTAGGCAGGCACAAAATTAGCCGTAGGGCTTGTTCTTGTGAGCTTGGTGAAATTTCACTTCCCTGTCCTCTAGGTACATTGGCAAGTACCTTGCCTGAAAGAGCTGCTCAGGTAGTTTCAGCCAGCCATGTTCTATTCGAACATCAGAGTTCAGTTACTGTCTATTTGGATCATGTGCAAAAGCCCACTATTAAGTGGCAGCACAGAGCACCAGTGAAGGCCATTAGCTGTTGGACTTGCCGGTTCATACACCTGTGGGGTGCCAGGGTATGGTTTCCAGCCAGTCTGTGTGTCTGGAACTCTACTTGTTTCATCAGTGGAAAATTATTTCTAATATCCTTTAGGCTAATGCATAAGATCTCTAATGCAGATTCAGAGAATATTTAGAGGTTGTTATAGGGTACGCTAGAGTATGGACTCCTGATTGGGTTTTTTCAAAGGCTAACTAACTGCTCTTAGAATGTGATTTTTTTTTTAAAACACTTGAAATGTTAATTAATTGCCCCTAACTAATGTATACATATGTCACACTGCCTACACTAAAGTATTTAAAAGTAAATTGTAGAAAATATAACTCTTTCGTAAATCCATAATGCACCCTGAAAGTTACTGGAGAAAGACAGCTATTTATTTGCCCCTAATTGGATACAGCATTTTAAAAACTCTTCCTTTATGGCACTAACCACAGTTCATAATTACATATTCATGCAATATTTATGCTTCTCTTACTCCTAGACAGCAAACTCTGAGGGCTCCATGTCTGTTTTGTTCATTCTTTTATTCTCAGCTCCTGGCATATATAGACACTTAATATATATTTGTGGACTATGGTGTGATATGTGGGGTGTGGGGACGCCCCTTACCCGAGAATGTGTTTTCTAATGGCGAGGCCACTGTCTGCTTAGTTCACCTGGTAGAGTTATTCCTTTGAGGTAAGCTGTTTAAAGCTCCCTCTACAGTGGCTGCCACAGCAAGCAAAGCTCTTCATGACTGGCTAAGCCTACTCCTCGGCATAAGCAGTAATTATCGCCACTCTGAAGCCTTTGCCGACTTCTCCAGTGCGTTTAGATTACACACTTATTCCCGTTGTCACACCTTGTTCATTCCTTCATCATCACCCGTGTTTCACTGTACTGTGAATACCCATCCCAGCACCAGATTGTCAGCTGCTTTATTCTGGGCACGGTGCTCGGCACGTAGAAGGTTCTCCCACATAGCGAAATTATTCAACAAAGGCTGTTTGGAAAATCCATGAGTAGGAGCACTTTCTGTTTCTGTTTATTTTTTCCCTCCTGTACACTTGGGTCTTGTGGTAACCTCTACTGTTACACCCACAAATCCTCAAACTTATATACTTTGTTTTCTCTTGGGTATACTGGTATCACTTTTCCTTCTTTGACTTTTTAAAGAGTGCTGTTAGGTTTGTGTCCCATTCTGTTTATTATCAGTGAAGGGATAGGGGGTGAGGGATGTATAAATTACAAAGTATCAGCTCTTATCTATCCCCCACCCCCAATCTAATCTAGGTTGCTATTCCTAAGGAATCTTTCCAAGCCGAATATCAAGTTCAGTATCAAAATCATGATTCTGTATCTCTTTACTCAGGGATCTTCTGGCCTCTCATTTTTCTCCTTTGGCTCCTGAAGGCAGCCTTACAGTGTCACTTACTTTGGACTTGGATTCTGACCACTCTTCCATCTGTGTGACAAAGATTACTTTCTTTCTTTTTTTTTTTTTTTTTAAATTTTATTTTATTTTTAATTAGTTTCAGGTGTACAACACAGTGCAATAGTTATACATTTTACCCCTCAAAGTGACAACCCCCCCACCCCCAATAGTTTCAGGTGTACAACACAGTGCAATAGTTATACATTTTACCCCTCAAAGTGACAAACCCCCCACCCCCAATACACCCCCCCACACCCCCCCATATCATATATATCTATTACTCTTCCTCTGACTCTCTTCCACAGTATAATCCACATCCCGTGACTATCTATATATATTCAATTACAGTAGGTATACCACCTCCACTTTAGTAATACAGTGCAGTGATCAAACCTCTACTCCATCCATGAAATGGTCTCCCTAACAAGACTTATGATCATCTGACATTCCACAGAATATTTACAACATTATTAATTATATTCCCCAAACTGTTTTTCCTATCCCAGTAGCAATATTGTAGTTGCCTATTTTTGCTGTCTAATCCCTTCCCCTTCTCCCTCATTCCCATTCCTCTCCAAATTAGCAACCCTGATTTTTCCTCTATATCTATGAGACAGTTTCTGTTTACTTTGCTCATTCATACAGTTTTTCATATTCCACATATAAGTGAGATCATATGGTATTTGTCCTTCTCTGACTGACTTATTTCACTCAACATTATAGTCTCTAGGTCCATCCATATCATTGCAAATGGCACGATTTCATTCTTCTTTATAGCGGAGTAATACTCCATTGTATAAATATACCACAGTTTCTTAATCCAGTCATCTACTGACGGGCATTTTGGTTGTTTCCAAGTCTTAGCTATTGTAAATTGTGCTGCTATGAACATCGGGGTGCATAACTTTTTTGAATAAGTGTCTTGGTTTTTTCAGGATAAATACCTAGGAGTGGAATTGCTGGGTCAAAAGGTAGCTCTATTTCCAGTTCTTTGAGATACCTCCAAACTGACTTCCATAGTGGCTGCACCAATCTGCAGTCCCACCAACAGTGCAGCAGGGTCCCCTTTTCCCCACAGCCCCGCCAGCACTTGCTGTTTGTTGATTTGTTGATGATAGCCATTCTGACTGGAGTGAGGTGGTATCTCATGGTGGTTTTTATTTGCATTTCCCTAATGACCAGTGAGGTTGAACTTTTTTTCATATGCCTGTTGGCCATCTGTATGTCCTCTTTAGAGAAATGTCTCTTCATATCTTCTGCCCATTTTTTAATTGGGTTGTTTGTTTTTTTGGTGTTGAGTTTCATGAGTGTTTTATAAATTTTGGATATTAACCCCTTATCAGATATATCGTTGGCAAATATATTCTCCCATTCAGTAGGCTTCCTTTTTGTTTTATTAATGGTTTCCTTTGTTGTGAAAAAACTTTTAAGTCTGATATAATCCCATATGTTCATTTTTTCTTTTACTTCCCTTGCCCGTAGGGATGTATCAGTAAAAATATTGCTCCGGGTAATGTCTGCAAATGTACTCCCTATATTTTCTTCTAGGATTTTTATGGTTTCAGGTCTTACATTTAAGTCTTTAATCCATTTTGAATTTGTTCTTGTATAAGGCGTAAGGAGATGATCCAGTTTCATTTTTTTGCATGTGTCAGTCCAATTTTCCCAGCACCATTTATTGAATAGACTATCTTTACTCCAGTGTAAATTCTTGCTTCCCTTGTCATAGATTAACTGTCCGTAAATGCTTGGATTTATTTCTGGGCTCTCTGTTCTGTTCCACTGATCGATGTGCCTGTTTTTATGCCAATACCAAACTGTCTTGATTACTGTGGCCTTGTAGTAGGTTTTGATGTCTGGTAGCGTGATCCCCCCAACTTTGTTTTTATTCCTCAGAATTGCCGAGGCTATTCTGGGTCTTTTATGATTCCATATAAACTTTAGGATTATATTTTCTATTTCTGTGAAAAATGCCCTTGGTAGTTTGATAGGAATTGCATTGAATCTATATATTGCTTTAGGCAGTATGGACATTTTAACTATATTAATTCTTCCTATCCATGAGCATGGTAGGTGTTTCCATTTATTTGTACAAAGATTACTTTCCTATAAGGGCAGTGATCAAGTCTTCTATGGGCAAAATGTTTACTATTCGTGTAAGGACACACTTCCTGTTAAATATCACTCTTGGTTTCATAGCCACGTGGTACTCTTTTTAGTCCTCTTAGGGTCATGAAGAAAAAAAAGGGCCCCTATTCTCAAGATGATAAATTGTTGGAGAAGTGTTGTTTATTTCTACAAAAAATAACAACAATGAAAAATAAGAGTTGTGACAGTGCAGTACATGATTAAGGGCCATATGAGCATGGCTGATAAGAGAGAGGTTGAATGCAGGAGGACGAGCGATTGCTGGGCACCATCAGAGAAGGATTTCAGAGGGGAGTACAGCTTCTGCGGATCCTTGAGAGGTGGTTAGAATGAGAACATTGTAAATTGGGGGGTGCCCTGATAAGGGGCAAGAAGCAGAGATTATCTGTGGTTATAAAAATAGTAGCAGCCTTGCGAGAGCCAATGTGATACATGAACAAAGGAGTAGAGAGGATGAACAGAGGTGGAGCGTACTCAGAGCACCAGAAAGGAAAGCGGACCAAGAAAGTGCAGTGTCCCTGAGTCCAGGGAGGTTGAATTTCAGCAAGGAAGGAACAGCTGGCACGTTTGGCCCCTGCTTGGGGATCAAGAAGGGGAATGAGGAAGGGTTATTATTGGGTTTGGCAATTAGGGAATCTATGCCTTTTTAGAATGCAGTTAAATGGAGTTATCAGGATTCCAGATAACAGTGGGTGGCTCAGTGAGGATAAATGAGAGAAGAAGTAGATTCTGTGAGGCCTGGAGGGAAAAGCCTAGGTCTTGGAGCCAGATGGTCCTGAGTATAAATTCTGGCTCTTTTGCATTCATGCTGAATGGCCTTGCGTGTATATTTTCATGTCTCTGAGCTTCCGATTTTTTTTTTTTAATTAAATAGGGGTAACACATCTATCTTTTTTTTTTTTTTAGCTGAGCCATCCTGCTACCTGTTGGCAGCTCAGCGGCTGCTCAGCTCTGGCTGGGCATCAAACTGCTGTTGCTCAGAGCTCAGCTCACACTCTTGAGCGAGCTCTTAACCAACTGAGCCACTCGGCTGGCCCGTAACACATCTATTTTGAGGAGTTGCTACAAGGTTAGATAGTATCGATAGTCTTTAATAAAACTCCAACTCCTGGTACATAGTTGACTGGGAGTTTTCAACCTTTTATCGCCCCCACACAAGTAAGGACGTTAAAATATTATCATCCGTAAAAGTGGGTCCCTACAGCAGTGATTGGTGGTGAGGTGTTACGTTTAGTCTTTATTTTAAATGTGCCCCGTCATACTACATATGGGAAGTATAGCAGCTTTAACAAACATCAGGTAAGATACCACCAGTCTTCTCTTTTTCTAGAAGATATTTAGTGTATATATATCTGAGTTTTTCCCACTACCAGCTTTTTCTTTTTCTAGAAGATATTTAGTGTATATACCTGAATTTTTCCTAATTTGGCACCATATTCTGGTATTTTTTTAATGGGCTATTTTACAGATAGAAAAGAAGTTTTAGGACTTGATTAGCTAGATCACTGTTGTGTTTTTTTGTACAGGCTGATTTTTCTTTACTAGCTAATGTGAGGGTCTGAATTCAGGGAATTATGTCATAAACTTCCATATCTGAGCAAACTATTACTCTCTTGACTCCTTCCATTTTCTCTTGCAGTGAACATTGTGTGTTGACTTGGACAGAAAGAGGAATTTATATTTTCATTCCTCAGAATGTTCAGGTTCTTCTTTGGAGTGAAGTCAAAGGTAATTATATTCTTTGTTATGTAATTTTTTTTTTTTTTTAAAGGAGGGCACAGCTCACAGTGGCCTAGGTGGGGATCGAACCAGCACCCTGGGTGTTATCAGCACCATGTTCTAACCAACTGAGCTAACTGGCCGACCCCTTCATTATGTAATTTTTAATCTCATGCTTGTGAAAGAATTATTATAGGAGGATTCTCTTGTAGTGTAAGAAGTAGAAAAATAGAACAAGGTGACGTTTGTTGTAAAGATTAACATCATAGATGTTTCCCATTGTAAAGTACTTCACAAGCATACATTTGTTAATTTGTGTTTAGTTATTTAGTTTTTCATGCCTTTTTAACTTTTAAATACAGTTTTATTTATTGTTAAGTATTAATAACCACTGCTAAGGATTGAATGGGTTAATTTTTCCCTCTTCTTATCCTGAACTTTTACCCCTGTTAGAAGTCTTGTTTTAACGCCTGTTCTTTGTCTCAGTAGTTTGGGTTTCAAAAAGTCCTTGTGGGAACAGTGGCCATTTTATATGGCTGAGACAGAAAAATCAATCTTTGTATTCTTTTTTAAAAAAATTCTTTTTTCACTTGCAGTTGACATTCAATATTATTTTATATTAGTTTCAGGTGTACAGCATAGTGGGTAGACATTTATATAATTTATGCAGTGATCCCCCTGATTAATTAGTCTAGTCCCCACCTGGCACTATACATAGTTGTTGCAACATTATTGACTATATTCTCTATGCTGTAATCTCTATTCTTTTGATTAAAACCAAAAATGGAAGAAATCTAGCTTTTTTAGCATTGCTGTTCAGAGAGTGTATCTTGACTTTTCTACATTGTAAAAACGTAAAAAGAAAGAAATCCTTATTTACCAATCTGAGCAACATTTATTTCTTGTGGGTTAAGTACCCTAAGGGTGTCCCATGAAAACTAATTTTTTTTTTAATTGACATATACATCGTATACATTTAAGGTGGTACAATGTGTTGATTTGATATATTTATGTATTGCAATAAGACTATCACCTTTTGTGGTGAGAACATTTAAAGTCTAATCTCATAACAGCTTTGAAATATATAATACAGCATTGTTGACTATCATCATAATTCTGTGCATTAGATCTCTAGAATTTATTCATTTTCTAACTGCATGTTAGAAAATGTTGTATCCGTTGACCCAATTCCCCAACATCCCCAGTCCCTGGAAACCACCATTCTACTCTGTTACTACGAGTTTGGCTTTTTAAATTACATATGTAAGTGATATCAAAACTAGTTTTTTTGTTTGTTTGTTTGTTTGTTTTTTAAAGATTTTATTGGGGAATTGGGGGAGGGGAACAGCATTGGGGAAGTGGAACAGAGAAGTTCCTGTCCTTTTGTTCTTCAGTCTAGTTGTGGAGGATGTTGCTTCATTGGCCCATGTTGTTGGTATTATCATTGTGCTCTTCTCGGATGAGGCAGATCTGTCGCCAGCCTCTGAACAGCCACTCATGGCGGCTCTTGGCAGCTCATACCGGCTGCCGGCCACTCACTCTGGCTGCCGGTCACTCACTGTAGCCTGTGGCAGCCCACTGCAGCAGGGGCTGCAGCTGTGCCTTCCCGGGGGGACCCACAACAGCCCAGCTCCAGGTGGAGCTGTTGTTCACCATCTTAGCTGTAGAGGGCAGTGTCACTGGCCCTTATATGTGGAATCTGAACTGGGGCCCTGCTGCTCAGAGCCAGCGTCCCAAGCCAGCTCTTAACCAACGTGCCACTTGGCCGACCCGAAAACTAGTTTTTAAAGTCCTTTCATGATGTTCTACCTTTATGTCCTTTCCTGACCTATTTTTCCATGAACTGTTTGTTGATTTAAATACTATGTTAAAATCCATTCACTGACATCAGATTCTTAACTCTCAGAAATGTTACAGTCTGGCTTCTAATGTAGAGTGCCCTCTTTTAAAGTCCCAATTCCTTTTCACAGAAACTAGCATTTTAAACATAGGATTTTAGATGAGAGATGTATTTCTTTCTGAGTATCCCTTTTATTGTTCTTTGTAGAATGGTGTCTAAAATATGATTTCTTCACTGAAATGCAAGTATAAAATTAGAGATGAAATTCAGTCCAGCCAAATATATATAAAAAGCGAATTTATTAGAATAATTTCAGCCCTTGCAAAAATGGAAAAGGATTATTTGGTTAAAAATCCTGTGTGTTCATCCCTGTGGTTTTTGTAGATATTCAGGATGTGGCAGTCTGCAAGAATGAGCTGTTTTGTTTGCACCTAAATGGGAAAATCTCACATCTTTCCCTCGTATCTGTGGAACGCTGTGTGGAACGCCTGCTAAGGAAAGGCCTGTGGACCCTGGCTGCTCACACTTTATGTCTTTTCCAAAATTCTGTCATTGCTAGCAGAGTGAGTCAGAGAGCTTGCATGTTCATTTGGGTTGTTAACACCATCCTAGCTTGCAATATTGTGCTGCAAAGTTGCTTGGCTTATATTAGCCCTTTCTACAGATAAAGCAGCAATAAATTCCCAAAGGAAGCATGAAAATATAGGGGTGGGTGGAGGGTAAGAAAAAAGGTATACTTTTCATTGAAAAAAAAATGTATCAAATTTATTTGAATTTCAGGCCTTGTTTTAAGGGGGATGATTGTGCATACAACTCTTAATTAGATTCTTAATTCCTAAGATAATTCTCATTAAGTCTTTCACTAGTTTGTTAAGCCTTTTAAAGGCACTTCTGAGGTTTTATGTTCTATGCTAGACGTCTTTCAGTATACTGGCAATTTGAAGATAGATAGATGCAAATAGGCTATTCTGTTGGGTTTCTGCTTATCCTTTCATTAGGGAAGAAAATCTTTGACTGTAGATAAATTGGAGCATTTGAAATCTCAGCTGGATCTCACCACTTCTAGTGAGCTGATTTCTCAACTGGAAGAATTGATCTTAAAATTTGAACCTTTGGATTCAGCTTGTAGCAGTAGAAGAAGTTCCATTTCATCACATGTAGGTATTCTCATTTTTAAGAGGGTTTTACTGTTCAGTAAGATTTTTCTACCTTAGGCTGTACTCATTTACCTGTAGGATCCCAGACTTATCTTCCTTTCCCTATAGTAGATTTGGGGGGTTGGTCAAGAGGAGTCTTTCTTTCAGCTGTTGAACAGCCCTATGAAGTCTCCATTTAGATGTGTCTTGGAGCCACGTTTTGTTTTGTCATTGTTTATTATCTGTTTGCAAATGCACCTCATGTGACCTCCAGGGCAAGTTAAGTTGCTCTTAATACGTGATTTCAGATCCTTCATATTTTCAGATCCTTCATGAGTTACAGTGCAGCTCGGGATTCTCTCATTTAATTCCCATTCTCACTGGCAGGCTTCATGGAGAAAGCTAGACAAATGGCAGCATGATGCCACTAGCATGTGAGAGCGACCCAGCTGCCAGGAGCCTAGACATTGCTCACCAGTTTATCCTAATAAGTCATAATTGTTATTACTGACTTGCTGCTTTTACTGTTTATCTCTTAAAAAGCTATATTGTATTATAAAAGGAAGTTTTACTTGGATTTTTTTTGAATTCTTTTTATTTTTAGGAAAGTTTTAGCATCTTGGACTCTGGTATTTATCGTATCATTAGTAGTAGAAGAGGCAGTCAGTCGGATGAAGACTCTTGTTCCCTTCACAGCCAGACCCTCTCAGAAGATGAGAGACTTAAAGAATTCACCTCACACCCAGAGGAGGAACAGCCCGATCAGTGTTGCAGCTCACAGGGAAATGAAGGTAATGAGTGTGCCTTTTGTTGGTTGCAGCTATTTCCTGTGAATTCTGTTTGCCAGGATTATCTCGTGCATAGAATTTTCTATAAGATGTTAATAATTCTTATGTTGGTAGACTTTCCATCCAGATTTACAGATCCGCTCACCTTCATGTTTAGGTTAGTGTTGGTAGAGTACCTGGTTTTAATCATGCTTCAAAATGCTGGAAAGTTTAAGAAATGAGGTCATTAACCAAAAAGAGTGGGGCAATTTTATTCTGACTAACCAAATTATTTTCCATCAGGAATGAAAAAATTACTACAGTTTAGGGGCCATTGCCTTCCCTTTTGATGTTCAAGCATTCCTGTGACTGAACTGTTGAGAAGAGATTAATAGAGACTCTCAACTTCCTTTTTGACTTATGGGGATTCAGGGTTAGTAGGAAAATGAAGGTACCTGCCTGAATGTTTTATTTATATATGTGGACCATCCCGTGCATCTTGTAAACCTGTGTTCCACTCATTTGTATCTGGGTCAGTTGTGATTTTGCTACTGAATCTTTCATTTCCTTTGGTTTATTTATTTCAGAATTTCTTTAAAGATTAAAAACTCGCATGTGATTAGATTTTGTTTTTCCTCCCCATTCCATTCATCAGACAGTGTTTCTCATGGTCCAGTGACGTGTGAGACAGATAAGAATGAAACTTTTCTCCCCTTCGGCATTCCATTATCATTTTGCTCTCCATCCCCTCTTGTGTCTCTTCAGGCTGTCAAGGACAGGTAAACTAGTTCTAGTCTTGTCATTTAATCCCATTTCTGGTTTTACTTCATTTGTCACCTTAGGTACTTATGTGCCGAGAATGGAAAGACATTTTAAATGGGGAGAAAAAATGTCTCTAGGTTATATCTCATATCACCTGTTATGTGGAGCTCTTAACTTCTCATTTCCCTCTTGGGGAATTGAGCTTCCCTCTTTGAGTAGCTGGATATTGAAATTGTTAGGGATGTGTTTTGTGTTTTTTTTAACCCACAGACAGAGCAAAAGTTTAAAAATCTGATTTCTCATCCCTGATGGGAACAGTTTCCATGTATCATTAATCATTTCTTGATCCTTTCTCAGTTTGGGCTCAGAATTGGAGACTTCAAAAGTCTTTCTGGGGGAAAGTCAATGGGACCAGGATTGGCATTGGAGTTTCAGAGAGAAGACTTTATACAGCTACTTAACTGCTTTTCTGAGTCTCCCTTGATAAAATTTTGCTTGAGACTAGTTGGCAGCTGCGTTTCATGAAGAAATTCTATTAATTCTATGGCCAGGTTGGGGCAGGTGATCATATGGCCTCCTTTGCCTAAATTGACAGAAACATTGCAGACACAAATTGGAGTTAAAGATCTTTTCCTTAGCACTGAATCAAGGCAATTTAGAAAATGAAGTGAATCCTTATTATAATGTAAATTTCACATGGTTCTTATTCAAAATATGTAGTTGATTAGGGAAGTTGTTATAAACAGAGGTTTTCTTTTTATTAAGTCCAAGTTGCCTTCCTAGGACTAATAGGAACATAGAGAACTCAGGTACTGTATTGTTCATTCTTGGCAGTAATGAGATTTTTTTCATATTAGTTTTTGATATTTGACTTCCAGTGTTTCTAGTTTCGTGCGTAAAACTACTGAGAAGATTGGCACTCTCCATACAAGCCCTGATCTGAAAGTGAGAGCAGAACCCAGGGGTGATGACCAGTCATGTGAAGAGGATGTGAATCCAGTCATCTGTCCAAAGGAGGAACACACTGAGTAAGCCCTTGCATATAAATCTGTAAATTCTAGAGCAGTCAGGTCTCAGTTTTAAGAAAGCCATAGACAGTGTTCTATTGGAGAAGGCTCATGTATGACCTTGTTCATTGTTGATTGTGCAACTCATAAAAATTGTGAATACCACAAAGTAAGTGATGGAAGATTACATCTGCCCACAGGAAGTCTGTTCAGACAGAGTTTTAATTTATTACCACTTCCGTCTGTCTCCTGCACAATGCCCCCCACCCTCCCCTTCAAATCTCTTTAAACTTCTGGGATGTTAGGGAAGGAGTATTAGTTTAAGATGGCCAAGGATCTAGGCCTGCTTCTGACTAGCAGGTGACTTTGGGTAAGCCGCTAATATTCTCTGGCCTGTAAGATGAGAGCATTGGCATTGATGTCTTGCCTTGTGCCATCTTACGCTATGCTGGTGACATGTTCCTGATGCAGTAGAGTTGTAGCAGAGCCCGTGGTGTGACACAGTTTCTTGTGCTTTTGGTCTCTGCCTTATCTCACAGTTCAGGGGATCTGAGCATTAGAGGCAAGCAAGCTGAGCACTCATTCAGGAATTGAGAGAGCCTCACAGTCCCAGTCTACCTGGATAGTCAAATGAAATAGAAGGTGTGTTATCCTCAGAATAACATAGTGAGTCCATATGTTTATAGGAAAAACGTACAGGTATTGCTGTGACATTTCAGGCAGCCCTCAGTCTGGCCTTAGCCCACCTTTCCAGCCTCATTTTCAGCCACATCCTTCTGAGCACTCTAAATTCCAGTCTTGTCAGAGAACTGGGTGTGTACTCCTCCACTATCTTTCTTCATGCCTTTTCTTCCACCTGCAGTATTTTCCCTCCATTTTTCCTAACACAAATATTACCTCCTCAGGAAAGCTTCCGTCGATTGCTAAGCCAGAATAGTTTTCCTTTTTCTGTGCTTTCACAGCACAATGCTTGTGCAACTCTTTAGCATTTGTTCTATTCTCTTTTATATTACAGTTGGGCGTTTGCGTCTCTTGCTTTCTTACGTGAACTTACTCATCTTGAGACCAGGACAGTTTTGTTATACTCGTCACTTTATTTGATGTTACATTAAGTACAATATCTGCCACTTAGTAAGCACTTAGAGATATTTGTCTAAAGAAGCTCTAATCCCCTATAATTCATTTCACACTTTTTTAGGGTAAAAAAAGAAGAAGTAACTAGTCAACCCCCCGAAGAAGATAAGCTCCAAGAGCTTAAAATAGCCACGGCAGAAGCAATGTGAGTATTCATGCATGAGGAAGTTTTACAGTGACTGGGAGTGACTTTTTGAGGTTATCAGTAGTGGTCCAGAGACATTGTGGTGCAGAGGTAGTCTCATTTGGAATTGAAATTCAAGAATTAGTTAATGTTCTGTGTATTGTCATCTTGCTGAGATAGTTGTTAAAGAGTTAAAAAGTAACATTTATTCCAGATGAGTATCTTGTAGTTATTAAGTTTATTCAGCATGAAATAAGTTATTTCAATTAAAACACCTGAAACATAAATTTCATAAATGTTTGTCTTGTGTAGGACAAAACTACAGGACCCAATGGTTTTATTTGAATCCAAGACTCTGAGAATGATTTTACAGGAGTGGCTTTCACAGTTAGAAAAAGCTTTTGCCATGAAAGACTTTTCAGGCATTTCAGATACTGGCACTTCACCCATGACATCAAACCAGGATGTGCTATTGCCTGATGAGCCAAAAAAGGGAACATTAGATGAAGATAATGAAGAAGAAAACAGAAACTCTTTAGGCAATGAAGAAACTGTTGATCAAACAGCACATGAGTCTGTAAATAGTCTGAGGGAGCCCTCGGATGACCGTTTTCGAGTATGTTCTCCATGCCACATAGCGAACAGCCTCCAGAAGGACCTGGCTGAACTGACGACGTTGTGTTTGGAATTGAATGTATTGAACTGTGAGGTCAAAAGCACAAGTGGACATGTGGACTACACTTTGCAACAGTGCTCTTCTGAACTCTTGGCTTGTCAGTTCCTAAAGAAGTACTTTTTTCTCCTAAACTTGAAGAGAGCAAAGGAGAGTATCAAGCTTAGTTACACCAACAGTCATTGTGTTTGGGATACTTTTATTGAAGGACTGAAAGGTAATAATCAGATCGCCTCACCAAAGATAGAAATTGGTATACAGTGTGTTGGCAGTTTTGAGTTTAAAAAATAAGAATTAAGTAGAAAATCACCTCTGTTCTGTTTCCACTCAATGTAATTCTTTTTTTTTTAAAGATTTTTTTTTTTATTGGGGAATTGGCGGAGGGGAACAGCGTTGGGGAATCGGGGAAGGGGAACAGACAAGTTGCTGTCTTTTTTTTTGTTCTTCAGTTTAGTTGCGGAGGATGTTGCTTCACTGTTGGTATCGTCATTGCGCTCTTCCCGGATGAGGCAGATTGGTCGCTGGCCTCTGGATGTCGCTCACCGTGGCTATTGGCAGCTCACTCTTGGCTGCCAGCCACTCACACTGGCTGCGGGCCACTCACTGTAGCCTATGGCAGCCCACTGCAGCAGGGGCTGCAGCCCACACCATCACCGGGGCTTGCACAGCCCAGCTCCAGGTGGAGCTGTTGTTAGCTGTAGAGGGCAGTGTCACTGGCCCTCATGTGGGATCCGAACCGGGGCCGCTGGCATCCCAAAACCAGCGCTTAACCAATGCGCCACTCTGCTGGCCCTCAATTTAATTCTTAATAGTTCTTCAAACATTGGTTTAATTTGCAACTGTATTAGTTTGCCTTCTCTCATTCGTATACAGAAAATGACATAGCAATGTTGAAGAAGTTGGGGTTAAAGTAAGATTTTTATAAGTGCAGATATATAAAAACAAGAAAATCCCTGATGTAAATTGTTAATATAGAAATTGTATATACCATTTATTGAGTACTTATTGTATGCCAGATATCATGCTAAACACTTTTCAGGCATCGTCTCATTTTATACTTACCACAGACTTCAGAGTAGATGGTGTTATTCCATTTAATAGGTGAGGAAACTGAAGCATCAAGATTATAATAGTTAAGTAGACTGAACTGCTGTAATAAATATTTCATAAAATATTAACTGAGATATAATAGAAGTTTATGTCTTGTTCATTTACCAGTCCAGGACAGATGTTTCAGATCAGTGGGCACCTCTCTTCCATGTGGTAATCTAGAATTCCAAGTTCCTTCCATTTTTTTGAGCTCTGTCCTTCTTTGGGCTTATGATTGAGATTGGGTTGCTACATCCAGGGAAAGCACATGGAAGGGTCAAACATGCTCTCCTATAGGCCTGGCCTGGTAGTGGCTTACATTCCTTCTGTTCACATTTCACCGGTAAGAATTCTACCTCATGCAAAGGAGACAGGGAAATGTAACCTAGCCACATGTCCAGAAGGAAGAGAATGGATGTGGGTGAAGAGCTTGCATGTCTGCCTCAGAGACTTTGGTTGACAGCCAGCATTCTCTACTTCACACCTGATTGAAGGTCACAGTATTTGTCAATTTTATAGAAACCAGCTTGCATACCCCACAGACCATGCCTGCCCGTTCTACTGCATAGGTCCAGGTTTTTGAAGAGGCGAATGTTCTTAATTCAGCATTCTGCTTGAATAAAAGATGCCATGTTTCTAATAATTGATTTAGGCTTTAAGCACACTTTTCATTCATTACCAAAAGTAAATAGTCACGAGTAGAGATACATTTGTAGAGATACATTTTTATATTACTGACTTAAAGATCTTTCCGTTTTTTAGAAAATGGAGCTATAGTTATGGTTCTGCTTCCATTCACATTTAGCACTTAAAAGCAGAAAAAATGATTTCAATTTCTTTTTCTGAGTTGAGGTAGACTGTCTTTATTTCTCTTCAAATAGGTTCAGATGTTTGACATTATTACTGGAGATCTATTGTATCTTTTTCTATTATGTGTTCATATCCAACCTTGGTCACAGTAAAATAACAGAAAAGTCTCCATCAGCTTTGATTGGTTGTTAACTGATTACCAGAGCTGGCTAGAGCAAGTGTGATGGGCAGTTTGAGATGATGCAGCTGTTTGGATTTTTTTTTAAAAATAGATCAAAAATTGAAGGTTGGCTTTTTAGAAATGGTCTGCTGAACAGGCTCCACCCTTCCAATAATATTGTAATTATAGAAAACAGCTCTTGGAAATGTTCTTTGGGATTTGTCTTCGAAGCCAATTGCAAACTATTTGAGAAAACTCATTTTACCTTAGATTCATCTGTGTGTGTGTGTGTGTGTGTGTGTGTGTGTGTAACTACAAGTAGTTTTAACTAGATCGTCATTCACTTTATTTACCGCACTGGACTTTAAATGACTTGCTATTCCCAGATGTCAAATCTTCTGTCAGAGGAGGAAGATTTGCGTAACTGATGTTTAAAAAAAAAATTAGGTTAAATATTTTTAAATTAATTTAATTAAATTTAATTAACTTATTTTGTTCCAAAAGATGGAGTAGGGGCACTAGTTCTAGGAAAAGACTTGAGGAATTTGGCATTGATGGTAGATATATAGATATATAGTTTACTTTTTATATATATATATATATATATATCACTTTTTCAAGGGTAATTAGTCACTTATCTGTTGGTTACCTATTCTTTGTCTGTTTAAAACTTTCAATGTACTTTGCTTCCCAATTTGATACTAAAGTCTTTAAGAGTAGAGATTGTTGGGCCGGCTGAGTGGCGCAGTGGTTAAGAGCTGGCTTGGGACGCCAGTGGCCCGGTTCAGATCCCACATATGAGGGCCAGTGATACTGCCCTCTTAAAAAAAAAAAAGTAGAGATTGTATCTTGTTCTTTTTGGTCTCCAATAATGCTTAACCAACATTAGGCTGTGCCGCATAGTAAGTGCATGGACTAATGATTGTTGAATGTGCTCATGAATTGAATATTTACAGAGGTGAAGGAAAAGGGTGTCCTTTATCTTTCAGAAATGGCAAGTTCCAATCCTACATATATAGAGATGAAAGAAGGAGATCTACCAACAAGATTAAAGTTAGTGGATGACTCGGTCCCTTTTGACAGTCCTTTATTGATTGCTTATGCTGTCCAGTAAGTTGTCCTCTGTGTTGTCTATATGAACTAAAGCACATGCATTTTTTTTTTTTTTTTTTTTTTTTGGTACTAGTCCCTGAAGTTTTACTCAGTTGCATATTGTTCCACTTTTCGTTAATGTATTTATTTTTATTTCTAATAAGTACTTAGATAATGTAACTAAGCTGTATCATCTCACAGAAGGTGGAGACTTAATATGTTGTTTTTCAATGCAGATTATATGAGAAGTTTGGGGAATCTGCCCTTCGATCCTTAATCAAGTTTTACCCATCTATTCTGCCTTCGGATGTCAGGCAACTGTGTCATCATCACCCTGCTCGGTTTTTAGCCTATTTAGACAGTCTGGTGAAATCAAGGCCTGAAGATCAACGGTGAGAAGGCGAGAATAGTTGCAGACTTTCCTTTCTTTTGATAGGACATTGTTTCTCTTTTATAAGCCATTGTAGCATTTTTACTATCAACTGCCATCTACTATGGAAGAGGAGGATTTGGGCAGCCATATACCATTCTTTCATAGTTCACAATATAAATGTGCACATACTACGCTTCTCTTGCCTGTCTTTTCTCCATCTCAGGGAATTCTTGGATCATCAGGGTAAAGTTAAACCCATGCCTGAGGGCCTAGACTAAGAAAGATAGCCACCTTGTTGTCTCGGCCAGTGAATGGAAATATTGCCCCAGTTTTATTGATGATATCCCTGCGTTTGGTGGGTGGATCTCAGTTTCAGTTCCTTGACTCTTTTTAGGCTGAAGCCTCATTTCCCATCACCATGTGGCCCCTGGTTATTGAGACTGGTAACCACCCCACCCACTCTTTCTTCCTCTGATTGCTTCACATTTGCCATACTGGCTTTTATTTCTCTTTTTATTTTTGGCCCTTCCATTTTCCTTAATATCTTGGGGCTCAGCTCTTCATTTAAAAGCCTATTAGATTTTCACCAGCTTTTCTAGGCATTAGAAGCTGAAGGGTTTTCAGGTTATTTCATTCACTATATTGATCCTTCAATAACATCTTTACATCCCCACATTTTATTTTCTCATCATGAAGATTGGTGATTTTTTCTCTCCTGCTTTCTTTTAGGCCATCCTTCCTTGAGTCCCTTTTACAACCAGAGTCTTTAAGATTGGAATGGCTGCTTTTAGCAGTGTCCCACAATGCTCCCCCAAGCACAAGCACTATGGACAATGAAGGAAACCCCAGGTACAGCAGAAGTCTTCTTCCTAATCTCTGATGTTCCTTTGGAACAAAACTGGATTATTCACATAATAGCATTCGGGCTTACTTGAGGAGCAGCTGTGGAAGAGACTGACCAAGCCATGGTAGTGATGAAACTGAGTTTCTTAGTGTTTCTGAACATTTTTGGAGTTACAGATCCCATAAGACTCTGATGATTTCTCTCAGAAAATTGCACATCCATGCACAAATTTGCACATTATTTCAGAGAATTAAACTGACCTCCTGAAGCTCTTCCATGGACCCACATTAAGAACCCTTGATGATTAAGCCTGTGTTAGAGGGAGAAAAGTGTGTGTGTGTGCTTTCTTCCTAGAAATTTCTAGATATACCTGCTTTAGGATTTAAAAAAAAAGTAGGATTCATAAAAAATACACACTGATACTTGTATCAGAACTATTTCTTGTGTTTTTCTCCTGGAGAAGCTTTTTAAAAGCCCCTCAAATGCCTGTCTTATGCCTAAACAAAGGTCTGGGAGGGTATACAGTGGCTACCTGAGTGATGGATTTACAGGCTCCTTTTGTTTTTTGATTACCTAAAATATTTGATTAAAAAAAAACACAGGTATTTGTTATAGGAAAAACAGCTATTTTAAATTTTTTGAAAGCTAAGTAGAAATGCTTGAAAAATATAATAATAATGGAACAAACATAATTAAACTCCGTTCTTACCTATTAGCATTTTGTGACATTTACTTTCTATCTAATGTACTGAGAGTTTTTCCTTTCACAGGCCTCATTCACACTTGTTTTCCTGGGGCTACAGTCAGTTGATCCTTCATCTAATTAAACTCCCTGCAGATTTTACAACCAAAGAGAAAATGACTGACATCTGCAGGTCTCATGGGTAAGTGAGAATTTTCTTAGAAGCTAAAGTTAAGATTAGAATCATTTCAGTTAATAACTTTGTAGTTCAGGGCCCAAATTGGCATGCTTTGTAACTTGGGAGTTCTTTTTGCTTTGGGAAAGTATCCTTTTGTTTTAAGTAAACATCTTTTTGCTATTACATTTTGTGCAATATTTTCTTTGTGTATTAGAAACTGGCACTTGCTAATTCCTCTCTCCCTGCTGCTTAGTTGCTAGCCTCAGTTCTCAGGCATGCAGATGATATTGAATTAAGCGCCAAACTGTGAGATTAGAATTATAATTGCTATAGTGTTTCCAAGTAGGGCGAGATCAATAAAATTGCTGGTGAAGAACTCAGGGAGGAGGTGAGACTTTGGAGGTGAGCCCTGAAGGCTGGATAGGATTTGTATTAAAAAGGAATCAGGAGGAGGGCAGGTCAGGTGAAAGAAACAGCAAGAATAAGGGCTTGAAAGGCTAATATTGCTTTTTATTCATACCACATATTAGTTATTTATTGCCTGGCTGTGTTATTTTATGGCTTCACCTGGAGTACAATCTTTGGGAGTTAGGGATCTATGTCTCCCTCATAATGCTCAATTCATACAATGGTAGGTACTTGATACACATTTATTCATTGATAGTCACGGTTGAGACTTGCCAGGTGATGGGTGATGAGATCATGTAGGACCTTGAAAGCTGGTCAGAAGAATTAGTTATCAGTAGAGACCCTTTAGACTTTTTGGTACAAAAGTGACCTGATACAAATGAAGGTTTCTGGAGATCAGTTTGGCTGTCATATAGGAGAAAGGTTGGAGACAGGAGGGCCAGCTAGGAAGCTTTGGAGTAATTCAGGTATGACTGAATTGGTGATTAGTAGGACAGCAAAAGCACATCCAAGGGACATTTCGAGGGAAAGTGCAGTGGGACTTCTAATACTGGATATAAGAAATGAAGGAGGGGGCCGGCCGAGTGGCGCATTGGTTAGGCGCTGGTTTTGGGATGCTAGCGGCCCCGGTTCGGATCCCACATGAGGGTCAGTGACACTGCCCTCTGCAGCTAACAACAGCTCCACCTGGAGCTGGGCTCTGCGAGCCCCGGGGATGGTGTGGGCTACAGTCCCTGCTGCAGTGGGCTGCCATAGGCTACAGTGAGTGGCCCGCAGCCAGAGTGAGCGGCTGGCAGCCAAGCGTGAGCTGCCAATAGCCGCGGTGAGCGACATCCAGAGGCCGGCGACCGATCTGCCTCATCCGGAAAGAGCGCAATGACAATACCAACAGTGAAGCAACATCCTCCGCAACTAAACAGAAGAACAAGGAGACAGCAACTTGTCTGTTCCCCTTCCCCGATTCCCCAACGCTGTTCCCCTCTGCCAATTCCCCAATAAAAATCTTTAAAAAAAAAAAAAAAAATTTAAAAAAAAAAATAAAAAAAAGAAATGAAGGAGGGAGAAGAGTCAAGAGAGCTTCCAGTTTGCATATTTGGGGAAGAAATACGCTAATTTTATATTGAACCTTAAAGTTTATAAAGTATATAAGCTTATATATTTTATAATTGGTGCTTGGCCTTAAATGTCAGTATTTATCATTAGCTTTTTTTTTTTGAGGGCAGTGTCACTGGCCCTCATATGTGGGACCCGAACTGGCGCCGCTGGTTTCCCAAGCCAGCGTGTAACCACCACGCCACTTGGTCGGCTCTATCAATAGCTTTTATTATTTTTTCTTAAACGCTGTAGATCAGGCTGGTCTAATAGAACTTTCTGTGATAATGGCAACATTCTACTGCATTGTCCAGTAGGGTAGACACTCGTCACACGTGGCCATTGAATACTTAAAATATGGATTGGTCAGCTAAAGAACTGCCTTTTATTTATTTATTTATTTATTTATTGAAATTTTATTGGGGAACAGTGTGTTTTTCGAGGACCCATCAGCTCCAAGTCAAGTAGCTGTTCCAATCTAGTTGTGGCGGGCTCACTTCAGTGGCCCATGTGGGAATCGAACCAGCAACCTTGGTGTTATGAGCACTGCGTCTTGCTCTAACACCTGAGCTAACTGCCTTTTAAATTTTATTTAATTTAAATTTAAATAGCCACACGTGGTTAGCATCTACTGTAATGGACAGTGCAGCTCCAGATAACTTCACTACCTTTTGTTCCTTTCTTCAACTTTGGTCTCTTTGAAGTTTCTGGCCTGGATATCTTACTCTCTGTTTGGAGCTGGAGAGAAGAAGAGAGGCCTTCACCAACATCGTGTTTCTGAATGACATGAGTCTGATGGCAGGGGACAATGGTATGTAAATCCCAACTGATTACTCCTGGTTATAGTATTTTAGAAGTCAGCCCAGACTTTTCTATAAAGAAATTTGGTGAACATTTCAGTGATCATATATATAATTCTAGCTAGCCTTCAAAGTTATAGGGTTGGTTTTTTTTATTATTTTTTTATTTTTTGTCTGTACCACTTGGTAATTACAAAATCATTATTAGGAATACACTACAGATAGCTTTTCTATTTAATGAGTGCCTACTGTGTATTAGGCATTATACTAGGTACTTTTCCACTTGCTGTTTAAGTGAGATAATAAACTCTTGGGAAAGCCAGAGGAAGGACAGTTAGTTTCCCCAAAGTCAGACAACTGCAGGGGCTGGTGTTCAGATCCATGTTTGACTCTAAAGCTTGTGGTCAGGTTCTTTTCTCTGCATCATTTGACCTTTTACATAGTCGAAAGTTAGAGATCATTAAGATGAACTTAAATTGAAGTAGCCATCGTATTTCCCTAAGCTTTCACAAGTAGTTAGATATTTTTTAGTAAAAATTGATTTTCATCAATCCAACACAGATAAAATGGCAATCAGAAGGCCAGGACTTGGACACACCGATTTCTGAAGTCTGAGAGTCCATCTTTCACTCAGACAGATGGTTTTGGTCTGTTTTATAGTGTTGTTTTACTCATCTCAGTGTAGAGATGCCAAAAGCAGGACACCAAGGTCCTTTATCCAGCAATGGGATCTACAGTCTTTTTCAGCCCTGTTGGTGTGCCAAAGGGAATGTTAGAACAGCAGAGAAGCCAGTTGGCTGATACGAGGAAGCTTCAGATGTCATAGCAAACATTACTGAGATCATCTTTGTTTCAGAAGTGTAAAAGATTGCCAAGTGGTTCTGTAGGGCTAGAGCTATAGACATACATACACTTCTGAAAAATAACCAGAATAGTTAAGATATAAATTGTTCATATTTTTTAAGTTACAACATGATGTTTGTTATAGAGATTATAGAAAATTCAGGAAGCATAAAGAGAATGTATGTCTCCTAAAATCCTCCCTGCCCAGGTAAAAGTACTCTGAATATTTAATTAATGTAATAATAATAGCTATTTTTGCCCTTGGTTTAGTAAATGGGGTCTTTCCTTGACATTCCCCTCTCCTCATAATTCATATTAATCACTCTAAAGTGCGTTGAATTTACTGCCAAACATTTATCCACTTTCTTTTGCTTCACCATCACCACTCTGGTTCTGGATACTTACCTAGACCTCTGCAATAACCTCATAATTGGTCATCTGATGTCCGTGCTTTCCCACCTTTAATCCATTTTCCTTACAGCAATCAGAATGGTTCTTTTAAACAAACATTGGAGGGGTGGCTGGATAGCTCAGTTGGTAAGAGAGCAAGCTCTGAACAACATGGCTCCTGGTTCGATTTCCACATGGGCCAGTAAGCTGCACCCTCTACAGCAAAGTTTGTGAACAACAGCTCGACCTGGAGCTGGGTCGCGTGAGCTGTCGTGAATTGGGCTGTGGGCCACTGTGGGCAGACAGTGGCCAGTGTAAATGGCTGGCAGCCGGCGAGAGCTGCCATGAGTAGCCTGCCAAGGGCTGGCATCTGACTGCCTCCTCAGCCAGGTAGAATGCAATGATCATAATACCAGCAGGGGCCAGTGAGCTGCATCCTCCACAACTAGACTGAGAACAACAGCTTGGGGGAGAAGGAGAAGGAGGGGGGAGAAAAAAACCAAAACAAAAAACAAACATTGGACTGTGTGCCTCTCTTCCTTGAAACCCCTTACATTGAACTCAGGATAAAATTGAGATTCTTAAGTTGGGCCCTTAAGGCCTGGCTATCTCATCTCATTCTCACTACTCACTGCTGACTTTGTGCACTATAGGCCTTTTTGAGTTCCTTGAATTCGAGTTCTTCGCTGTGTCAGGAGATCTTCCTTGTCTCCTTTGTCAGAAATGCAGGCTCCCTTACCCTCCCTTCCTGTCGCCCCCCCCACCTCAGGTGTGTGATTATGTGGGCCACGTGCACATGCTCTCTAAGCTTGCCTCATCTTTCATCCATCGCTTACATGTCACTTCCTCATAGAGCCCTTCTCAGATCCTCTCAGAAAGTCCTCCCCATTCTCTCTAATGGCTCCTTGACGGTTTCCTTTAAGCACTTAGCACTGTTCATAAGCATAGATTTATTGATGTGTTTGTCTAAGTTCCGTCTCTTTTACTAGACTGTATGCCCCACATGAGTGCAGGGATCCTCATGCCTGACTTGCTCCTCATTTCAGATCCAGCACCCCGCAGAGCCTGTGCCCGGGGTAATTGAGTGAAGGAAAGAATTTTGAAGTTATTGTCGCTTCTGCTTATCATGAACTATTTCAACAAATATTCAGAAAACAATTTGTGTTAGGGTGATGAGATTACGTTCTTTAATATTTGTACGTTTTGGTATTCAACATTTTCATGAACGGTCTGACCCGTCGCCTGTATGCAGGCAGAGTGCTAAGGGCAGTCAGGGCCGACATTTCTGTGCTCCTGTGTGTTTGTGTAGGTTGGATCCCAGGGACCGTGGAGGAATGGAAGCTCCTCCTGCATCTTGTACAGAGCCAGAGCGTGAGGCCCCAGGAGTCAGCAAACGGGAGCTTCTGTGATGGGCCTTCCCCTGTCAGCGTGGAGAATGTGGCACTGCTGTTAGCTGAGGCCATGGGTCCGGATCGGGCCTGGTCGCTGCTACAGGAGTGTGGTTTGACCCTTGAGCTGTCAGAGAGGTTTACCAGAACCTGCGACATCCTGAGGATTGCTGAGAAAAGGCAGAGGTAATATCTGCCTGCTGTGTCCTTGTCATACCCTCTCCATAGGTGCTTGGGGAATGTGGGACCCCACAGGTTTTCAGAGGTGGATGGGACTAGAGAGATCACCCAGTCCCAACCTCTCACAACAGATGCTGACTCAGGTGATTACAGGAAGTGGCTAAAGGAATTCTTTCTTTCTTTTCTCTTTTCTTTTCCTTCCCTTCCCTTCCCTTCCCTTCCCTTCCCTTCCCTTCCCTTCCCTTCCCTTCCAGCTGAGCACTCCTGCCACCTGTTGGCAGCTCAGCGGCAGCTCAGCTCGGGCTGGGCATGGAACTGCTGTTGCTCAGAGCTCAGCTTGCACACTTGAGCGAGCTCTTAACCAACTGAGGCACTCGGCCGGCCCCAAGTAATACTTTATTTACAGTCATTACCAGGGCACTGGATTAATGTGAATACCCAAATCTGATGTGTACTCAGTTCTTTAAGAATATCATTGGTACCAAATACCTAATTGTCTCAGTCAGGTTTTTTTGGTTTTGTTTTATTTTTGTTTGTTTTCTTTAGTTGTGGTAAAATACAGATAACACACAATTAACCATATTAATCATTTTTAAGTGTTTGGTTGAGTAGTGTTAAGTATATCTATATCATTGTGCAGCCAATTTTGAGAGCTTTTTCATCTTGTAAAACTCTCTCTCCATTAAAAAAACCAACTCCTCATATCCCCCTCCACCCAGCCCCTGGCAGCTACCATTCTTTCTATGGTTTTGGCTATTCCAAGTACCTCATTTAAATGGAATCATAGGGTATTTGTCCTTTTGTGATTGGCTTATTTCACTTAGCCTAATGTCCTCTATATTTATCTATATTATAGCATGTGTCAGAATTTTCTTTTTAAGGCTTAGTAATGTTCCATTGTATTTGTGTAACACATTTTATTTATCCATTCATTGGTTGATGGACACGGGTTGCTTCCACGTTTTGGCTATTGTGAATAATGTTGCTATGAACATGGGTGTAAGTTGTCTCTTTGATATCGTGCTTTCAGTTCTTTTGGGAAGAAAGCCAGATGTAGAATCACTGGATCATAAGATAATTTTACTTTTAATTTTTTGAGGAAACACCATACTGTTTTCCATAGAAGATACACCATGTTACATTCCCACCAACAGTGCACAAGAGTTCCAATTTTTCCATATCCTCACCAACACTATTTTCTGTTTTTTGATGATACTCATCCTAATAGATATGAGGTGGTATCTCATTGTGGTTTTTACTCACATTTCCCTAATGATGAGTGATGTTGAACATCTTTTCATATGCTTCTTGGCCATTTGTGTATTATCTTTGAAGAAATACCTATTCAAGTCTCTTTGCCCACTATTTAATCGCACTCACTTGTGTTTTGTTTTTTTTTGTTGTTGTTGTTGTTATATGAGGTCTTTATATATTCTGGATATTTATCCTTTATCAGATATATGATTTGCAGATATTTTCTCCTATGGGACAGAATGCTTTTTCATAGGATATATTTTCACTGTTGATTGTGTCCTTTGATGCACAGAGTCAGTCAGCTTTTTCAATCCTCTAATTTTTTGTGTTCTTTTCAGTTGTTTATAAAGAACGAACAGTGAGAACTAAATTTACTTATTTCTTTTATTTGGGATTTCAGAGCCTTGATACAAAGCATGCTTGAAAAATGTGATCGGTTTCTCTGGTCTCAGCAGGCCTAATGGATGAAGATTCAACAGGATGTCATGACATTTTGAGAAAAACTGAATCACACTCCTAGATCTTCTGAATACGTTTGTTATGAAGGACTGGCCCCACCTGAAAACACTGCCACCTTATTGGGAGTATTTTGGCCAGCATCTGTAACCTCTGCATTTGGGGCTCTACCTATGGCCTCAGTGTTTCTCTACCACAGTTGAATTTTGAAAGCAATCAGTTGTTGTTTGTTGAAATGAAGTGCTCTGGAATCAGAATGTGAGCGTTCACAGCTATGTACTCTGATTCTGAACAATTGTTATTTGTTCCTCTCTCATGGATTGGGGGAATTTTTCCATTGTGACTCCCGTGCAGGGAGCAGAAGTGTCTGATTCCGGTCACATGAAGGCAGATAATGTAATTGCAGAAGTTGAATTCTTTTTTATCTTGTCTTGGACAGTTGAGAAATTACTGAAATAAGACCTAGTGTGGTAGAATTAACACACAAAATAAGTGAAACACTGAAGATTCACACTAGATGTTCAAATAAAATGGCCCCATGTTTAAATTGATCTAATTTAAAATATATTTTTTTCTAGTATTTGACATTTTCTAATCTGAACCTATATATAAATGACTGATTCATTACTGGAAACTTTTGATCTCTAAACTTTTGAGTAGTTCAAAGAAATCATGCACTTTTAGAAATTTTTTTAAAATCACAATAAAGGAAGGCTGAGTATTAACAAAGACTGCAGCGAGTGCTTGTATTATTTAAGCCAGGTACTAGATTGCCATTTGTTAGGCTCCTGTACCCTTACATAGCATGTTATATTAATCATAAATGTAAAATCTCATTAAAGTTTCATTTGAATAGAATATAGACTTGAAGTTTATTATGAGCAATATACAGGAAGGTGTGGGATAGAGCTACTTGGAGGCTGATTCAGTTTCAAGCTACATTCAGGAATGTGAGTGGTTGTTAGTTTAGGCCTACCACTGTTAACTAACTCCAGTTGTCTCTCCCACTCTCTGGCAGGCTATAATTTAATTTAGAGTATCTCAGAATTTTTCTGTCCTCAGGGCTCAGTCCCCTAAGACTGTCTTCTATTTCAGACACTAATCACAAGCCTAGGTTGTTACCTGTACTCCTGATGGGCTAGCTGTAAATCAGAGGTTCCCACAATCCCCTCCTTGGGTTCAGTCCGTTTGCTAGAGTGGTTCATAGAACTCAGAGACACATTTTCCTTACTAACTTTACCAATTTATTATGAAAGGCTATAACTCAGTAACAGCCAGATAGACGAGATGTGTAGGACAAGGTGTGGGGACAGGGATAGGAGTTTCCATGCCCTCTCTGAGCTCCACTCTCCTTGAATTTCCACATGTTCACCAAACCAAAAGTCTTGGAACCCAGTCCTTTTGGGTTTTTATGAAGGATTAATTACATAGGCACAGTTAATTAAATCATTGGCTATTTGGGATTAAAATCAACCTCCAGATTCTCCTCTCTTTGAGGTGGGGTGTGGGGTACGGTGGGGCTGAAAGTTACAACCCTCTAATCAGATGGTTGACTCCACTGGAAACTAGCCCCCATCTTCAGGTACTTTCCAAAAATCACCTCATTAACACAGCAAATGACACCTCTCTCTGGTTTATTACTTAGGAAATTCCAAGGGTTTTAAGAGCTCTGTTTCAGAAACTAAGACCAAACCCAAATATATATTTCTCCTTATAAATCACAGCATCATACCTTCCCACTGTATCAGCTGAATTTGGGCTGTGTGGATTATGTTGAATGTGAGTCTGTACTTAGGCAAAGAGTGAGAACCCTCCCTTTCCTGAAATATCATCATCAGCTTTTGTCATTATACAGTGACTGTCCATTAAAAGGGCTCAGAGAAAATCTCAGGAGAAGGAGACAGCCTGACGTGGCACAATTGTGCAATTGTTTCTCTGCAGATGCTTCTAGGGCATGTTACAGCAATCCTCATTTACCAAAAAGGTACAGGGAGAAATTTCTCGCGTTGTAGAAAAATATATCACATCATCTGAATTCATTTCCCAAGGCAAAATAAACAAAACAAAACAAAAAAAACCCTTAGACATTTAAATTTGAACAGTCTACTTGGATATTAGGCAGTGTTTTCAAATACAACTTGTATCTCTGAGTTGCCTAAAAATGTGAGACAGACTGTGGTTCATGGTTGCCTCACTCTTCCTTTTCTTTTCCAGACCTGACTGAAGGGTAACAGGGCTACCTCATAGCAGAGTGGTGGAGAGCTTGGGTTCTGAGGCTGATTGTCTGGCTTTAATATCTGCTCTGTCATTTTCCAAATGACCTTGGGGACGTGACTTTGTTTCTCTAGGTTTCAGTTTCCTCGTCTGTAAAACGGGCATAAATGCAGCACTCACTCAGGGTAGTTTGAGGACTCAAAGAGATAATGAATGTGAAGCATGCAGCAGTAGAGTGAGGTGAGAGCTACCTAGTAGTGACAATTACGTGGGACTCAAGTGCAGAGCACAGTGCCTGTGACATGGTGTGTGGGTAGTAAAAGTCAGCTGTTGTTTGAAAGGCTTGGAATATCATCGTTTCACCCCGTGGTGATCAGACCCATGTAAACTGGTTTACAAGAATCAGAGAAAATGGGAAGACCCAAACTGCAGTTAATAACTTGCTTATCTGTATTAAATTTGTCACTGCTCTGGTCAAGGCTCAAAACCTTGCAGTCATCCTTGCCCCTCCCGCTCCTCAACCTTCACGGTTGTTAAAGAAAAAAACCACAGGCTCAGGTCACAGTGATTAAGCAGAACATCCTGCCAACCAAGGTTCTACAGCTACAGAGTGCTAGCTGATAGTGACACTAATGTCTTAATTTTTTAAATCACATTTCTTAATTAAGCTGAGATGATCAAAAAGGGGGAATTGGGGCCGGCCGAGTGGCACGCTGGTTGTGCGCTGGCTTGGGAAGCCAGCGGCCCTGGTTCGGGTCCCATTTAAATAAAAAAAAAAAAAGGGGGAATTGTAAAGAGAAAACCACAGACCCAAAATGGTGTCACTCATGCTAAAAGCCCATGATACCAAACCTAGATTTAATACCTGATCTTATTGCTGTGACGCCCTCTCCCCGAAACAGTCTTAATCAACTAGTCTGGAATTTTCTGGTCAGCACCAAGGAGGTGATCTGTCACTTGTGGGCTGTCTCCATCCTCCCACAGAAATAAGAGGCAGTCTGCATGATAAAAACCCTTCCTGACCTCGTCCCCTAAAAAAGATGTCCTGGTTTACACTAAACATAGCAAGAACTTTCTTTTTTTTTTTTTAAAGAAATTTTATTGGGGAACAGTGTGTTTTTCCAGGACCCATCAGCTCCAAGTCAAGTAGTTGTTTCAATCTAGTTGTGGAGTGCACAACCCAGTGGCCCATGTGGGAATCGAACCAGCACCCTTGGTGTTAATGAGCCTGCGTTTTAACCACCTGAGCTAACCAGCCGCCACAACTCTTTTTAATAAGGAGATATAATATTTGTTAGAAAATTCCCGATGCATAAGTTAACAGATTCTTTAGTTGTATCAAGATAATACTAAACAAAAATTTTAAAACTCTCCTATATGACATGGATATTATCTTAAATGACTGCATATTATTCTATTTTATGCCAATGACACACATTTAATGAACCCTTTTCACCCCTGCATCCTAGTCTGTTATTTACAATTTTTTTCCTGATGCTACTTTTAATTGAGATATAATTTACATGCTAAAAAGATTATAATTTTAAAGTGTGTTTTTAGTATATTCACAAGGCTGTACCATCATCATCACCTCTATGTAATTCCAGAACATTTTCATCATCCCCAAAAGAGCCTCATCTTCTTTAGCAGTCTCTCCCCATTTCCCCTTCATGTAGCCCCTGGCAACCCACTATTTTTCTGTCTCTTTGGGGATATGCCAATTCTAGACATTTCATACAAATAAAATCATGCAATATATGGCCTTTAGTGTCTGGCTTATTTGGCATGATATTCTGAAGGCTCATCCATGTTCCATACTTCATTCCTTTTATGGCTGAATAATCTTCCATTGTATCAACATACCACATTTTCTTTGAACACCCATTAGTTGATAAATCTTTTTGTTGCTTCCCCTTTTTGGCTATATCATACAAATTTTTGTGTGAATATGTATTCATTCTTTTGGGTATATACTGAGGGGCAGAATTGCAGGCTTATATGGTAACTTTATGTTTAATATTTGGGGAACTGCCACCTTTTTCCAAAGTGAGCGGCACCATTTCACAGTCCCACCAGCAATGGATGAGGGTTCCAGGTTCTCCACATTCTCACCAACACTTGTTATTGTCTTTGATTATCTCCTTCCTAGTTGATGCGAAGTACAGCCTCATTGTGGTTTTGGTTTGCATTCTCCTAATGAGTAATGATATTGACCATTTTTTCCATTTGCTTTTTGACCGCTTCTGTATCTTTGGAGAAATGCCTGTTCAAATCTTTTGTCCAGACTCTATCTCCAACCACTCCTGTCATTGCTCAATGGGCTCATGAACAAAATGGCCGTAGTGGAGGGTTGAGGTTCTGCGTGGGCTGAGCAACATGGACTTCCACTCACCAAGGCCAAGCTGGCTACAGCCCCCATTGAGTGCCTGATCTACCAGCAGCAGAGACCAACACTGAGCCCTGGATAGGCACCATTGCCTGGGGTGATCAGTCAGCCACCTAGTGCCTGGCCGATACCTTGGGTGACTTCCATCACAGAGGGAACAATGCTTTTTCTTACTGGAACAGACACTCTGAATATAGAGTTGCCTGCCCTGCATGCAGTGCTTCTGCCCAAGTTGGCGGACTTCCAGAATGCCTTACCCACCATCATGGTTTTCCACAGAATATTACTTTTGATCAAGGAACTCATTGGACAGCAAATGAAGTATAGCAATGGACCACATTCATGGAATTCACTGATCTAACCGTGGAACACTGACGGGATAGGGTAAAGGTGAACCAGCAGGTGTGAATGAAGGGCTGTGGGAGCCACAAACTGCCCCAGAAAGTGCGAGTGGTTTACTGGGAATGCTCTTTGAAGAAGTAGAATTTTTATCTGAATCTGAATTCAAGGACAGTGGGAATAAAGGTGAGAGAAACTAATGTGTATACCATTCCTTAGGTAGAATGAAAAAAGGCTGGTTACAAAAGTCATCAGGGATAGTGGTTGGTGTTGGGGAGCCCAAGATATCAGTTACCAGAATTGCTGGCATTAGGCTCCCAAAACCTAATAGAAAGGGGGCACTGAGGGACAAGGCTCGGGGCAGAGCAGGGGACAGGACACACTGACTGGGCAGTGAGCGGATGTGGATGCAGGGAGGCTTGAGAACAGCAACAAAATAACCTGAGAAGCCTCAGTGTGCCCAGGGTGAGAGGTGGTGGGAGGTGTAGATATCAGGTCAAGGAGAGAGTCCATGTGAGACACCCAGCATTTGGACACCCCTTTATCAGTCAGGACCACACAGGCAGTCATTTGACGAGGGAGGGAGAGTTTAACATAGAGAAGTACTAACTAGTAAGAGGAGATTGGCTACTAAGGGGTAAAATACAAGGAAAGCAATAAATTTGGGAATGGCCTGAGATTCAGACCTTGTTGGAAAGTGTGGTTCACCTGATGGCAGAAGATATTTGCTGGGTCCACTAGCTGGAGGTGACAAGTAAGAAACCAGGGGGTCCTGGAGAGAGCTGGTCTGATGAGGACAAGGCTGGGTGCGGGGTGTCTGCTCTGTGTGACACTGAGATTGTGTCCCCTGCACCCAAACACACAGGCACAGGTAAGGCGTTCACATGCATGTCCGTCTATCACCCTTTGCCACCAAATGGGATGTCCTCATACCAAAGAATAATACACAGTTTTCAATATTCAATCTCTTAAGCATTTATTAGACACCTACTATGTGCCCTCCAAAAGCATCTAGGGATACAGAACTCAATGACTCTCGGCTGGCAGCCCTGTCTCCTGAGAGCAGAGTGAGGAGGGAGCTCAGTACTTGCTAGGCAGGCCTTTAGGTCTGAAGTGATTGGGGTCTTTGCCACTCCGGCCCCATTCGTTGGCAAACTGGTCAGCCCTCGAGTCCTCCGCTCAATGGCTGCTGTCTCCATGCTTAAAAAAGTCAACAACCCTCTGTATAGCCTCTCTGGCATCGCTGTAATGTAGGAGGGCAGGGAGGAGATGTCTCGGGCTGATGAGCAACAATTCCACCCTCCCAACTCTCTGCTTTTCAGGGATGACTCTGGAGGAGCCAGGAAGGAGGGGCTAAACACTGACCCTGCCTGGGCACAGCCCACTCAGCCCTGGCTGACACTCCTCATGCTGGGTGGACAGCTCACAGAGAACAGGGTGGGAATCACCCATCCCATTAGCCTTGCTCTGGCTCTACCAGCCTCTCAGACCCCACACTGGGCACAGAGGGGACAGTGTGGACAAGAGGAGGAGGGGCCACAGTCCACACAGGGAACTTCTCCAGTGTTGGTGCCTCCTGGCTCTCCAAGGCCACGAGGCTCTGCTCACCCATCCCTGCATCCCCAGGAGTCTGTTACCTGATCACTTTAGCCGCCCAGACGCCCCCAGGTCCCCTTTGTGCAGCGTCATAGTTTCCCCGGGCGTGGAAGTATTTGTCTGAATTTTTGAAATTGGCTTCTCTCATGTCAGAGTAGGCTCTCCACATGTCTTTCGTCCCTGAAAGGGAATGAAAATGTGAGATGAAGGTAATCACATCTTGGTAAAGAAGAGAGATAAAAAATTTTCTTTTATTGATTCTATCATTTGAGACTTCGAACGAGACCTTAGACATTGTACTAGTGTGAGAATAATATTTCTGTACTTTTCACTCCCTGGGTAAATGTTATGAGAATCAGACTTGGTACAAGTGTTATTGTTTGACCTCATTCTAAGTTCCATGGCTACTTTGTCTTTGGCTACATGATGTATGGAAAGAGGTGGGATGGTCTTTAAGGGATGTTTGGTTGTACAGTGGACCTCCACCTGGAAAGATGCAGGAACCCCCTGAGTGAAGAGTGAGGACAAAGGTGATTCTGAGGGATGTGCAGACACCGGGCATTCCCAGCCTAGTCAGAGGGAGACATTCATCCCTGTGGGCAAAATGAGGGCAACTCATCCTGAGTACATTCTAATATCCAGGCACATTTGGTGCCTGGGCAACTGTCAGAGTTCAATCAGCAGGTGATAAAGGTGAGTTCCCTGAGAGAGCTTTAAGGAAATGTGTTAATCTATGCAGCCCAAGGGCAACTGACCCACCAGCTCAAAAGTTCATTGTCCTCTCAGTAAAATGGGGAGTATTGCTTTTCCCAGTGTGGTTTCCCAGAAGAACAGAGAAAATACTGTATGATGTCAAGAAAATTCTAGGTGCTGAATATACCATTTATTCTCTGGTCCTCAGAAAGGGTGGACAAAAATGTAACAGGACTGAACTAGAGAAAGGTCAGGGAATTACAGATGGCAGGAGACTGATCAAGCTAGAACAGAATGGCCAAGATCTTTAAAAATTAACTGAATAGGAGAAAGAAAAATCTGGTGTATAGTTGTAATCGTAGTTCATGTAATACGTAAGATAACATCTCTATTTTATATATTTTGTTTCTGGAATTCATAAAGATAGTTTTATTGGGAGGTATGACAACTTTTCTCTACTTATTCCTTCTGAGTTACTGATGTAAATAGATTTTTGGAGTCCAGACTTACATAATAAAGATTTCTAAAATGCCTGACACATTTTGTCACTTGGGGGCAGCAAACCCAGAGGCAGTAGTTCTCAGCCTCTAGTCTGCACAACATCAGCTGGGCACTCTGTAAAGGCTGGATTTCTGGCTCAGACCCAGAAATTGTGATTCAATGGAGCAGGTGTGTGTGCAGACACAGGCGTCTGCATTTCACAAAGAACCCTAGAGCACAACGATTCTTGTGCCTGCTGTCCTGAGCTTGTAAGCAATTATTCAGAGACAATGGCAGAAAATAACACAAAATAATTCTGTGAAATAAACACGTTTTTGCCACTTCCAAATGGGTATATACTCTTACTATAAGTTTCTGGCCAGATCTCAATCCCAGTAAAACCACCATCAGGTAATTCATTGTGTTTTTTATTGTGGGCAGAGGAGCTCTATAGAGTTTCCCTCAAAAGGCACCATGTCTGCACTATTAGCCAATAGCTCAGATAAAGAACACAATGTGTGTCCACAAATCCCTGTCTCCCATATACACTGTTGTCTGGAGGGCAGCATAGCACTGTGGTTAATAACAAGGTCTGGGACCTTGACCTCCTGAGTTAAATGAATCCTGCTCTGGATTGGGACTATGTTAGGTATTTTAATCTCTGTACCTCAATTTCTCTAAGGGGCAATGGCACCTATATCGCAGGATTAAGGATAGATTTCTTAAAAAGGAATTGATTCATGAAAAAGTGTTCATGCATGCCTGTAAATCTCTTAAGACAGTGCCTAGCATGTATGAAAAGCTCAGTTAACCTGCGTGTAATTACTAAGTCCTTAGGGCGTGGGAAGTCACTCCCTCCTCTTTTGATGCACCTACTACCTGGCTACCTGAGACAAGGACATGAGCTGTCTTGGATGCCCCACTAGGGGGCAGTAGAGGCCACATATATTAAAGAACGTGATGCCTGGCTTTAGATCCCTTGCATATTTGTGCTCAAATGGATCCCAGACCACACGTGACCTCAGACCTGGGGATCCCCATAGAAGAGTGCAAAGCTGGCCAGAAAAGCCAGTGGGTGGGGGGACAGTACAGATGTTCTTTAAGGGCACACACTTAATACAACTAGTAGCAAATAAGCCCTAGATACCGAATGCATGGTGTAGCGAATATAGACAACACTGTATTATAATCATGAACTTGCTAAGATGCAAGCTCTTAATTATTCCAGCTATTAAAAAGAATGGATAATTTATAATATGAACGAGATGCTAATCATCGCTTCAAAAGCAATCATATTACAATATAGAAAGTATGAAATTAACACAAAGACTATCCTAAATCTACAAGATGCTATATGTCAAATATACTTCAATTTAGAAAAAAAGTCTGTGTAGGGGCTGGCCAAGTGGCTCAGTTAGTTAAGAGCTTGCCTAGAGCGCGAGCTCTGAGCAACAGGGTGGCCGGTTCAATTCCCACATGGGCCAGTGACCCTGCACCCCAAGCTGAGCTGCCAACAGGTGGCAGGAGGGCTCAGCTGGTGACAGCACAAGCTTCCTAACAACAAGGCTGCCGTTTTGAATGGTGGGCTATGCCCACCCACAACTAAAGACTGAACTCGGCACCTTGAACTGAGCTGCTATCTGGGTGGCACAGGGGATAGATTTGTGCTCTTAACAACAAGGCTGCTGGTTCAACTCCTGCATGGGAAGGTGGCTATGCCCACCTGCAACTACTGGGCACCTTGAGCTGAGCTGCTGCCTGGATGGCTCAGTGGACAGAGCGTGTGCTCTTAACAACAAGGCTGCTGGTTCGACTCCCACATGGGATGGTGGCTACTCCCACCTGCAACTAATTGAACACAGCATCTTGAGTTGAGCAGCTTGACTGGACTTGAAGCTGAGCTAGCTGCGCCCTCCACAACTAAGACTGAAGGACAACAACTTGTCTGTTCCCCTTCCCCGATTCCCCAACACTGCTCCCCTCCTCCAATTCCCCAATAAAATCTTAAAAAAAAAAAAAGCCTGGATAAGTGCTGTCATGAAAACAGGGCTGGTTTTCTACCCACTTGTGGCCTTTTCCCAGTGGGGATGTGTCCTCTGCTCACAAAATCTTGGGGGCAGCCAGAAGCAGCCCTTACCTTGATCAGCTTCCTTGAGGAAACTTGGCCATCCTTGGCTGCTGACACCCAGGACCAAGAAGCAGAAAATGATGACCACAGAAAGTTTCATCCTGCTGCAGAGAGAAAGAGAAGACCAAGGATGACACGTATTGTTTTGTTGGTATTTTTCTTTACAGGAGCATTATTGATTCATTCCTATAGTTCAAAAATAAACCCTACACAAATATATATATATATATATATATATATATATATATATATATATATATATTTGTACACATATATACACATGTGTAGATAGATGATTTATATATAGGCAGATAGATGGACTTTCAGAGGGCCCAGTCCTCCATTTCTATGTGTCTCACTGGAATCCCAGTGGCTTACTGTATAAGACATTGCAATGGGCTTTGTATAAACCAATTTACATTTCAGTCATCCCCTATCAGCCCTGAAACCCAACTGTACAGGAAATTTCCAAAAGGCACTTGGAAATTTTGTGACTGTTATACCTTTGAGTAACATGAGATGAGTTAAACAATCCATAAATATTTGTAAGATGCCTGCTCTACCCATCACTACCTCACACAGCAGAAGAAGCATGTAACAAAATCCCTACCCCCAAAGTATTCACATCTGGTGAGTTCTGATTTGGCAGGAGAAGAGTTAACAAAAAGTGAGTCCAAGGGGATTAGTAGAAGGTAATGTGATTAGAACTTTGGACTGCCTGCATTCACTCCCCAGGACCAACCCCTAGAGTTGAATTTTCTGTTAAAATCCTCCTAGAAAAAGGAAATAAGAACCAGGCCAGAATTGTCTGGATTTTAGTACCTGCACAGACTCTTGGAGCCTGCCCTTACCCTGACCTCTGGCCTCATTATAATATAATTAGAATAAAATAAACATTATGTCTTCCCCCCACCCCCCGGGTTTTCCTATATGCATTCTGGTTAAGGGTATGTTCAGAAAGAAACCAGTTCTATAACCTGCACATGTCAATCAAATAACCTCAGTCTATATGTCACATATCTTGAGTTTATATGTCACATCCTCTGCTGTAAAAAAATTACCTATGTTTTCCTATATAAGAAGGGCTAACCCTGCCTGGGAGAGGGGGCAAAAAGAAAAAAAAGAAAGAAAGAAAAGCTAACCTGAAGATCATTGTGGTCTACTCTAGACCTTACCCCTGGCATCTTCACTATTGCACTTCTCTTATTAAATAAACTTTCTAACTTCTAATCATTTATGCCTTGTAAATTGTTTTACAACCTGCAAATGGCCATGACAAATTCTACTTGTGAGAACAGTAGATTCAGGAAAGATGCAGAGAGCTGAGATGCAGCACAAGGATGCTGGTGGGGAAAGAGACCTTCCAAAGAGGAAACCTGTTGGAAAGTTCTCGCACCTTACCTTGGCTATTCGTTCCTGCTGAGACTCCTGGAAAAGCTGAGCTGCCTGTGCCGCCTGCCTGGGAGGTGTGCCTGGTGCCATATATACTGACATTTCATTAGCTGAATAAATGAGCAGAGAGCATTGAAGCAAAACACAGATGTGGGAAATTCCTCTTGGTCAGGGCACAGCTCCCAGGACATGATGGCTATTTTTCACACACATCCAATTTCCCCAGATTTTGCAACCTGGCATCTTTCAGGGATGTAGCAAGTTGGGATTTTCTGGCTGTTTTCAGTCTCACACCTTGTGGAAAAGTTTCTTTTCTTTTTTTTTTCACAATAATGTACTGACATGTGCTGTGAAAGGTAATCAATATTAGAAAAGTGTTTTGATTAAAGAATGTGAGAATACAGGGCAAATGGAAAGGAGAATATGGTCCATTGCAGAGACAGCTCTGGATGAAGCTGGGACCCCAGTGTACAGGAGGAGAAACTAAGGACAGAAAGCACAGGAAAATAAAACTCCCCGCACCCACATGGGGTGGACTCAACACTGGGAAAGGGAGTTCTCCAGCCTCAGGTGTGCTCATGATCAGTTGCTGTTGAAGGTTATAATGGCAGGTGATATTTGGAGGATATTGGAATGCAGCGATGTTGAACTGTGGTGTAGAAACTTGCTACAATGTCCTAGATAAGAGACACACCATAAAATTGAACAGGAAATGGCCCACGGACTGCTAAACTATCAGAATAGAAGAGCCAGGTAGGAGGCAGAGAAAGCTGGCACAAGAATGTAGCATGAGAATGCTTGGAAGGTGTAATGTTAGAGAACAGTAGTTGCAACCAGAAAAGCAGAGCGTGCTTCACTGTGTGAGTTTAGTAAGATTGTCTTGGGAAGATATTTTATGTAAATGCTATGAAGGTGATGAAGTCTATGGTTCAAAAGTGAAATTTTAAAGCTTGTTCGATTTTCCTAGAGAAAAATGGAGTGATGTGTGTGTAACGTGGCAGAGATGATGGGGGGATCCAGAGAACAGATCTGGTCATTCTGCAGATGGATACTGGGTGGGAGCCTGAGGACAACAATAGGGCAAGTCAGACCCGGCCCAGGGAGTTCCAGCTCAGGGTCCTGCCTGGTTGCTTCCGTGGAGAAAAGGGATGTGAACAGTGCACTGGGAATACCAGGGAGTTCTCCAAGCAAATCATGGAGGCTTGAGAGCTGAGGTGTTGGAAGATGGTAAATAACAGCCAGGAAGGAGGTGGAACTTATGCTCCACTAGTAACACAGAGAAGAATGAGAATGAAGTACTTCCCTTGTTACAAGACTAGAGGAATTTTGAGTAGGACATCAGGAAGAAGAGTGGTGACCCAGGATGAAGCAGATCATGCCAGGATCACACTAGTGTTTGGGAATCTTTGTGTTGGATTGGAGCCTGCCAAAATTAGGAGTGATGCCTCTTTCTGGGTCTGGGTCATCTCTCTCAGTTCTTGTCAGTGTAATGAGATGAAAGTTGAGGACAGATAACTGTCAAGGCCTTCCCTGTGCCTTTGGTTCTTATCCAAAGCAATGCCAGGCAACATTTGGATATTGTCCACACAGCTCCCATTCCTGGGAAAGATGAGATTCCCTGTGGTCCAGGTAGTCCAGGTCCCTCAGCTGGCTTGGCTCACTTGGTCTTAGGAGTCGACATGGTGGGGAAAGGAAGTCATCCTATCATGGTCATATATAATCTCTAGCCTTTAGAGGGATTTCCCAAGAGACTCTCATGAGCCACTGAGTCCTGTTTTTCAAGGACAGTCTTAGCCCCTATTGTCCCAGCCTAATTGTTAATAGTGATACCCCCTTTTCACTCTCAAAAGTGACCTGGTTTATATACTGAATTAGATGGTACCCCCTAGCCTAATAGCCATGTGTGATCAGGAGCCTAAGAAGAGCCGTTTTTCTGATATAATTGATTTAAGTGAAATAGAAGAACATTAAGGCTATTAAGAATCAGAAAACCAAAGTGAGAAAGCCCCACAGGATACCATAACCAAGAATGGCACCTGAGGCCTAAGTCCCAGGCTCAGGGAGAGTAGGAAGAATGGTGAGGAGCTTCATGAATATAAAATGAGGAAAGTAGGGCCGGCCGAGTGGCGCATTGGTTAAGAGCTGGTTTTGGGATGCCAGCGGCCCCGGTTCAGATCCCACATATGAGGGCCAGTGACACTGCCCTCTACAGCTAACAACAGCTCCACCTGGAATTGGGCTGTGCGAGCCCTGGTGACGGTGTAGGATGCAGCCCCTGCTGCAATGGGCTGCCATAGGCTACAGTGAATGGCCGGCAGCCAGCGTGAGCTGCCAATAGCCTCAGTGAGCGACATCCAGAGGCCGATCTGCCTCACCCGGGAAGAGCGCAATGATGATACCAAGATGGGCCAGTGAAGCAACGTCCTCCGCAACTAGACTGAAGAACAAGGAGACAGCAACTTGTCTGTTCCCCTTCCCTGATTCCCCAACGCTGTTGCCCGCCCCCAATTCCCCAATAAAATCTTTTAAAAAATAAAATAAAATAAAATAAAATAAAATAAAATAAAATAAAATAAAATAAAATGAGGAAAGTAATGGCATAGACCTCATAGGGTTGTTGTCAGGATGACATGATGACATGATTAATGCTGAAAGTAGTTTGAATCAGTTTTGGGCACATGGAAAGCATTTAACAAATTCTAGCTTTTCTGGCTTAACCAAGAAAATTCATAATAATTTATACTTTACAGAAGACAGAAAGATTAATTATATATCATTACCAGTAACACATTAATAAGTAAGATTACTAATCAGAGTTATACTTTTAATGATCAAGGTTTCATTTTACAGGACCTATCCCTAACATTTATGAGTACTATGTTCACCAAAGCATATGTACACCAATGTCATTGCAGGTTTATCTATAACAGCCCCAATTTTAAAAGCCCAATTATCCAGTCACGTAGAATGAGCTAATAAATCATATTTATACAGTAGAGTACTATATGTCATTGAACAGGAACAAACTCTTGATATAAGCAATAATGACTGAATGAATTTCGTAGATATAGCATTGAGTGGAAGAAAGTCCAACACAAAAGAGCACATTCAGCATGATTTCTTTTATTTGAAGGTCAAAATTAGACAAAATTATTCTATAGTGAGAGAGGTCAAAATCGGGTTCACCTTTGCTGGGGGACCTTAAATGGGCATAGGCATGAGGCATCCTCTGGGTGCTGGTAATAAAAAGCATCTCTGTCTGATGGTGGTAAGATGGTATTTATAGATATAAAAATTCACTGAGCTACACAATTTCCTGTATGTAAGTTATATTTATTTCAATGAAAAAAGTTTAAAAAGATTAGTGGGGAAATAGATGCTGAAAACAGGTCCCAGCCAGTGCCTGAGTTGTTCAATCAGTAAATATTTATTGACTCTTAATGCCAGTTGCACATCAAGGACTTTTTTAAAACCAACTCATTTGGAAAAAAGAAAGATGATGATGGGTAGTTTTAATTTTTCGGTATGTGCTCTGTTCTGTGGGATATTTCTTAACTAATTTTATGTATTTCTTATTTGATGATTCTGTCAAGTAGCTTCTCTCTGTCAGGGCATGATGACTGTTCTTTCTTTGATGCCTGCTTGACATTCATTCCATGTTCTCCCGATTGATGAGTGTTTTCTCTAAGCACTGACTGGCAGGTTCTATCACTAGGTGGTAGCAAAACCTGAGACAGTTGCTCTCGTTGTATTGTACATAACATAATCTAAGGCTTTTGTTCAAAATGTTGATTCCTAACCCCACCCTTCCTCCAAGATTCTGACTCAGTATCTATAAGAGGCTCAGGAATGCAATTTTTCTACAAACACTCCCAGCAGGTTTAAATGTGGGTGGGCCATACAACAGATAATGATATACACTGATCTAAGGGAGGAGATACTCTTTATTATGTACAGAAAAACAGCCACTGCCACCAAAACTCTTTTTTAGAAACTAGTATAAAGAGAATATCATTTAAAAAAATAAAGAACAAGGGCTGGCCGAGTGGCTCAGTTGGTTAAGAGCTCGCTCAAGAGTGCGAGCTGAGCTCTGAGCAACGGCGGTTCGATGCCAGCCTGAGCTGAGTTGCCGATGAACTGCCAACAGGTGGCAGGATGGCTCAGCTGAAAAAAAAAAAAAAAGAACAGCACATGAAGTTCAAAGTGCAGAAGAATTGAATTTGTCAAATTTCAATAGAAAAATTATAAAAAATTCAATTACAAAATCAATAACATCAATATCAGTTTCAGTTCTGCATGTGAGGACCCTAGGTCACCACTCCTCTTTCTAATGTCCTAACAACAAGTAAAAAGCTGAACAGACTGAAAAAGCAACTCTTCTTGGATTCATAAGAGAGGTGAGGACACAGGGCAAACCACTGCCTCCAAAATTGAAGAGACAGGCAGGCAGATACAGAGGTGAAGGCCAACTGGAGCAGAGGCTGGAGCAGGAACGCTGGGGCAACCAGTGGCTGGACAGGAAAATCCTGAACTGGGATTGATGAATTGCTGGAGGCTCAATGAGGCAACTCTCAGTGTTAAAACCTCCAGGGGGACCCAGTCATACAGTGACCTCCACAATATTGTGAGATTTACCTTCAGGAGCTCAATCAGGTTCTCACAGAAAATATCTTGGAAAATTCCCTTCTGGCTTCCAGCAGGGGAAGGGGAAAGGAACCATTTTGAAACCCCTCAGAGCACTCTGTCTTAACTTGGCCTACCCTCAGGGGAAACTGCATTCACAGGGTCTAACTGATCCGGGGAAGAGACTTACCCACTCCAGCCTGCTCTAGTTATCCTGTCCCACTTAAGGTGACAGAAAAAAAACACTGAGAAACACTTGTGAAGTTCACAGTCCAGAGACACAGGTTCACTAATAACTGAGCCATAATCATAGGATGATAGAAGGCTTCCCCTCCCCCCACACCTTACCACCACATTACTAAAGGTCAGTACAGTAGTAGGTCCTTTTACCCAGAACACCATGTCTGGCTGTCAAGAAGAAATTACAAGGCACACTAAAAGGCAACAACACAACTTGAAGAGATAGAGCAAACATCAGAACCAGACATGGCAGGGATATTGGAGTTATCAGACTGAGAACTTAAAACAGCTTTGACTAATATGCTAAGGGCTCTATGCATAAAGAACAGATGGGCAATGTAAGCAGGGAGAAGGAAATCCTCAGAAAGAACAACCAAAAAGTGCCAGACATGAAAAACACTGTAACAGAAATGAAGAATGCCTTTGATGAGCTTATGAGTAGAATGGACACCATTGAGAAAAGATAGACTGAGCTAGAGGATATATCAATAGAATCCTTGGAATCAAAAAGCAGAGAACAAAAACTGAAAGAAAGAAAAAAAGAACAGAATATCTAAGCACTGTGGGACAACTACAAAAGGTACAACATGCATGTGCAGGAATACTAGAAGGAGAAGAGAGAGACAAAGGAACTGACTAAATATTTGAAACAATAATGACTGATTATGTTCCATCAATGTTGGACACCAAACCACAGATCCAGAAAGCTCAGAGGACACCAAGCAGGATGAGTGCCAAAAACAAACTCAAAACCAAAACCATGAAACCCCACAATCACAAAACCCAAACCATATAATTAGGCATATACAGAAAATCAAAGATAAAGAAGAGTTCCTGAAAGAATCCAGAGGGAAGAAAAACACCTTATCTATAGAGGAAAAAGACAAGAATTACATCCAACTTCTCAGAATCCACGCAAACGAAAAAAAGGGGAGTGAAATATTCTCAGTTCTGTACCCGGTGAAATTATCACAAAAAAAGTGAAGGAGAAGGAAAGACTTCCTCAGACAAACAAGAAGTTGAGGGTATTTGTTGGCATAGACCTGTTTTGCAAGAAATATTTCAAGTTCTTCCACGAGAAGGAAAATATTAAGAATAGAAACTGAGATCTACAGAAAGAAAGAAAGAAAGAAAGAAAGAAAGAAAGAAAGAAAGAAAGAAAGAAAGAAGAAAGAAAAAATTGAAGAAGGAATAAGCGAAGGTAAAACAGTATTAATAACAACACATGAAGTGGGTTGGGTAAATTCAGACTTTCCCACAGGGCCTGCTCTCACCAACTAGCCGGCCATCACGATCTCTACCTATTTCTCCTGCTCCTGCTTTATTTTGACATATACTCATTCTTCTGAGACTCTGCCTCAAACCTCCCAAACCTCCTCTACCTGCACTTCTGTTAGTGCCTTCTGATGGGAACTGAATGAGAAAGTTCTGTTGTAATCACCTTCCATGTCACTTTTTCTTCCTTCTTGACAATTAACTGAAATTTGTCTTTCCTCTGTAAATATAATTTTATCATTAATCTCCTCCCCTTAGGGGTTCTCCTCAATTTCTTTTTCAGAGAAGAGTTGTGTGCTAGTTATCAACTGATTTACTTTTAGCTCCACAACCACTCTTCTTCTCCCTGTTTGTGATAACAGGTAAATAAACATTTCTCCTGGGCCAGCTGGGCACGATGCTAATGTTTGTCAGTAGAGGGCGCTGGAGAGACAAACAGAAAATAAAGACGCTTCTTCCAGGACCTGTGTGCATTCCTTCCTTCTAGCTCTTGTGGTGCTCTGCCCATGTTCAGAATACCTAGTGGCACTCACCCCAGAGAGTTTCAGTGGTATCCCTAGGCCACGAAGTTTCCTGACAATTTCTGTGGCACTTTAGCTGAATTTGCAGTGTCTTCAGCAGCATTCTGCCTTTATTAGGTGGGTTGCCTGGCAATACTACAGGCTGGGTGGCTTAAACCACAGAAACTTATTTCTCACACTTCTGGAGGCTAGAAGTCGAAGATCAAGGTATGAACCAATTCAGTTCCTGGTGGGAGCTGTCTTCTTGACTTGTAGATGGCCACCTTCTCACAGTGTCCTCACGGTGCAGAAAGAGAGAAAGGAAGCTCTCTGGCATCTGATACTATGAGGACACTAATCGTATTAGACCAGGGCTCCACACTTATGACTTCTCTTAACCTTAATTACTTCTTTTTTTTTTTTTTTTTTTGAGGGCAGTGTCACTGGCCCTCATATGTGGGACCCGAACCGGGGCTGCTGGCTTCCCAAGCCAGCACGCAACCACTGCGCCACTCGGCTGGCCCCTTAATTACTTCGTAATCCAAATACTGCCACACCGGAAGTCAGGATTTCAACATATACATTTTTGAGGGGAGTGGGGGGCACAATTCAGTCCACAGACTGCTTCTTCCACGGCTGGCTTCCAGGGAGTTCAGGGGGCATTCTACCTCCTGCCCCATATGGTCTGTGAGTTTGCAGGAATCCAGTTGCCTTCCCTGGGAGTTCAACTGCAATCCTGGGCAATTTCCTGCTAAGTTTCGTTGGCACTTCATGGGTGGGGGCTTCTTATTTGTCATCTCTGACTTCTGACACCCAGCAAACTACATCAGACTCCCCATGGGCTACAGACTTTCCAACAAGATCTAATCTCAGCCTTGTGTACTTTTTAACTGTTAGGAGTTAACCCTATTACCAGTTAATAATCCTTTTATTAAAATCTCCTTTTCCAAATTAATAACAGGTTTCTGTCTCCTGAATGGACCTGAGATAAAAGGGGTGTTCTCTATCCTGCTCTCTGTTCACTACCAGTTCCACCATTTTGAGCTAGTTAACATGCAGAAGCTGTGAGGAAATATTCACAAGTAAGGCGGCAGTATAGCTTCATGTAAGCTTGAAATAAGGCAATGAAAATAGAGTGGAAGAAAACTGTTTGGAGGCATTTGTTAGGTGGCGTGGACAGAAACCGGTTAATCACTGGATTTGTAGGTGTTGCTCATAAATGAACAGAAGGTCCAGGTGGCAGTTGCTGTGGCAGGCTCCCGTGGTCCAATCCTTCAGTGGCGGCGACCCCTTCCCCCAATGACTGAGAGCGCAGGAACTTAATCTTTTTTTTTTTTGAATGAAACAAACTATATTACACAAAAATTCTACCCATGAATAATACATAATATCAGGAAAAATGTTACATACAGTCATTAGAGTCACAAAGTAGAGGAGAAATAATGGTAAATTCATACATTTTATGGTTTGATCTTAGTCACATTGGGATTCATGAAATGTACTAAGACAACTGAGCTCCCTAGGTCTGAGGGTCTAATAACCATTATAGCCGCCGTTTACAAAGCACTTACTATGAACCAGCCACTCTGCTAAGCACCTTACATGCATGACCCCATTTAATCCTCACAATGACTTATGAGGTGGGTGATGTTTTTGTCCCATTTTTATAGATGCCTAGACTAAAACTTAGGGACTTTGCACAGGGTCCCTCAGATAATAAACAAAAAACTACTCCAACTATGCCTGACTCCTGAATCGGGACTCTTAGTCATTATGCAATATTAACTTGCTATTAAAGAAACCCATTGTTCATTCATTCACACACTTCTATTGATCAGAGAGCCAGTGGGAGTTCAAAGCATGATCATGCTTGTGTTTCAGGAAGCTCACTCTGGCAGTGGAGTCCGGGATGACTTATATGGAGGCAGGGACTGGTGGTAGGGACAGAGTGTAGGATATTATTGCAGTAGTTTGAGCAAGGCACGAAAAACACCTCCCCTTAGGTAGTAGCAGTGAAGATGGAGAAGAGAAGCCATTCTCAATATATAGTTTTACAGTAGAATTAGTTGCAGTAGATGAGAGGATGGTGAGAAGTGAGGGAAAAGGAGTATTTTGTGTGTCTGTTTGTTTTCAATCTGTACGTCTTTTATTCAGCTCCTTCCTGCAGAGGGTAGAAGCATTGATTACAACTTCCATTGCAACACTCCGTTGCTTAGTCGAGTCCAGCAGTAGTGGGGTAGGTCCCCCAGGACCCAAGATTTTGAAGATCCATGCTCTAAAGGTTGGCCTGCCCAGGAATTCCTCCACACATACACACACTCTCTGGTCAAAGTGATATTTATATATTTTTGAGGAACTTAAGGGGATTAAGACCTTGAGGACAGAGAAGGTGACAGCACACGATTGACAGGGTGTGAGGAGGCCCAGACTAGGAAGAGCCTAGAAGTAGCAACAATGTAACCAGAGGGGCCTGGAGAAAGCAGGCCTTTTTAGGGGGAGGGCTGGGTACAAGGTGTCTGCCCGTATGATGCTGTGGGTGTCCATCCATCACCCCTTGATACCAAATGGATGTCCTTATACCAAAGAACAACACACAGTTTTCAACATTCGATCTCTGAAGTATTTATTAGACACCTAGTAAGTGCCCTCTATCAACTTCTGGGGACAGAAAGCTCAGGATTTCAGTGTCCCTGTCCTCAGGGGCTTGCAGCCCCATCTCCTGAGAGCAGAGTGAGGACGGAGCTCAGTACTTGTCAGGCAGGCCGGCAGGTCTGAAGTGATTGGGATCTTTGCCACTCCGGCCGTATTCGTTAGCAAACTGGTCGGCCCTCGAGTCCTCCACTCCATGGCCGCTGTCTCCATGCTTTAAAAGGTCAGTGACCCTCTGAGAATTCTCTCTGGCATTGCTGTAATGAAGGAGGGCAGGGAGGAGATGGCTCAGGGGCTGATGAGCAACAGACCCACCCTCCCAACTCTCTCCTTTTCCAGGGATGACTCTGTGAGGAGCCAGGAAGGAGGGGCTAAACACTGACCCTGCCTGGGCACCAGCTGACTCCCCACAGGCTGGGTGCACAGCTCCCATAGGGGAGGGGAGGAGTCAGTCCTTAGCTCTGCTGAGTCCTTGGCTCTCTTTTTGGGACAGGCCCACACATCTTCACAAGCCATATTGTGGCTTGCTGGCAGCCCAGGCCCTGTACTGGGCATGGATGGAGAAGGTGGACAGGATGGACCTGAGGAGGAGCCCACTGGCCCTACGCGCTCCTTCTCTAGGGCCTGTCTATCCCCTCCTGATCCCTAAATGCAGCCATGGTCTGCTCACCCATCCCTGCATCCCCAGGAGCCTCTCTTACCTGATCTTTTCAGCAGCCCAGACGCCCCCAGGTCCCCTTTGTGCAGCGTCATAGTTCCCCCGGGCGTGGAAGTATTTGTCTGAGTCTTTGTAATTGGCTTCTCTCATGTCAGAGTATGAGCTCCACATGTCCCAAGCCCCTGGGAAAAAAAGGACATGGCAAAGGGATATCAGGTGAAACCAAACCATGTCACCTCTTAGAGAGGAATCAAGGAATGAAAAATATGCCATTGACTCAATTTCAGCCTGTGGTCACAGCACTCTAGACACCGCAGGTTGAGAAGAACATTCCTTAATCTTAGTTGGCTTCTCCAGTTGACTCTAATGAGAGTCATTTACATGAGGGCATAGCTGTGTTGTACCTGGTTGTCTGATCACTGTGATGATATATATAGGCTCCATCTCACTTAGGGCTCTGACATATATTTAAAGGAGAGAAGGGAGATATCATTATAGAACAGGGTTTCTCAACTTCAGGAGTCTTGAAATTGGGAGCCAGATAATTATTTTTGTTCAGGGCAGCCCTGAGTACTGTAGGATGTTTCACAGCATTGCTGACCTCTGTCCTCTAGGCACAGGCAGTGTGACAACAAAAATTATTTCCAAACATTGCCACATGTCCCTGGGGCACAAAATTGCCCATGATCAAGAACCTCTGTTAAGGAATGAAGCCACACATGATAGTATTCAGGGAACTTGGTGAGTGAGGTGGTTACATAGAACGTGGATTCGTAGATGAGCTACAGACACGTAGCACTTCTGCCTTGATGCCTAAGAAATGTAGATATTCTTGAGGACAGAATGCCTAAAATTGTGACTCAAGTCCCTCTGAGTGTTGGGGGCATAAATGGCATCCTGAAAACTGTCTACATACACTGTCCTGATGATGCGGATTGTTTGAGGAAGCAAGTGCTAGAAATGGCGCCCTTTTTCTCAGCCTTGGCTGTACTTTCTAGTCACCTGGGAAGATTTTGGAACCTGTCATGCATGTGGGGTCTCTGACTATCTCATGTATATGGGGATTCCATACATATATATGTATTAAACTTGGTTATTTTTTATTGATTAAAAAAAGTGATAACACCTGGGAAGATTTCAAAGTCTGATGCTATGTCACACCTCGGGCCAATTACCTCAGACTCTCTGAGGGTGGGGCAAAAGAATCAATTTTTAAATTCTGTTCAGGTGATTCCAACATTAGCTGAGATGGACAACCACCAAGCTTTAGGAAGTGGTGTTCAGACATATCTACCTGCCAAGAGCTGTGACCCCATGCACAGCTGGGTTCAGACTCTGCTCTGCCACCTGCTGACTGGCAGTTAGTGCCTGCTTAACGCACTCAGCTGCTCCAAGCCTCTAAGTTGGGGAGAATGCTGGTCTCACCAAGGCATTTTGCAGTTAAAGCAGGTGACCAATTGCCCCACTTGACCAGAACTGTCCCTTTCTGCTTAGAACTATCCCAGTTAGCACTGAAAGTCATGGAAAACTCCTCGGACTCGGGCAAACCAGGATAGGCCATTGCCCTAAATTGCAGGAGTTCCTCGTAGAGGCTTGATAGACATCACTAGTTCTCTTTTTTGTTTGAAAAGGCTAGAAACAGACTAAACCAGGGACAGGGTCACTGACTCTAGGAAGTGCCAGCAAGAGCTTTAAACTATCTAATTAGGAAATGGAAGGAAGAGAGGGAGGAAGGGAGGAATGGTGGGAGAAAGGAAGTTATATGGTGGGGGAGGGAGAGAGACAGAGAGAGAGAGAGAGAGAGAGAGAGAGAGAGAGACAGAGAGAGAGAAGGGAGAGCAGAAAGATGGGTAGCTCTATTTCATGATTCACACTATTTAGTCTGAGGGAAATTTTATACTATTTCAAGTCTTATTTCGTGTCTTCTAATCAAACTTACCTTTCAACTGGAAATGATGATTGTTCTTTCTCTAGAAATAAACCTTGTGGTTTTCAATCTGTTTGATGAAAAGCTCCTCAAACACCGGGCACATTCTACCACACAGAGCAACAAAACCTAGGACAGAAGCTCCAACCCTTAAGGGTGCTCAAGGTGAATCCTAGAGGCCACATGTGTCATTCCCCCCTCCATTGACCTTACCTTCAGCAGCCCCCCTAATGAATGAAAACCAGCTCTGGCTGCTGACTCCCAGGACCAAGCAGCAGAAAACAAGGCTTGTGAAAAGCTTCATGGTGCTAAAATGAAAGGAGACAGTCAGGGAGATGTGGACAAGACTGGCACACCCCCTTTTGGCATTCTTATGTCAAAGAGAGCCTAGACATTCATTTCCATTTGTTCTCATTGCACTCTAACTGTGCATCTAGGAAACACCACAGTAGGGCCTCACTCAGAGCCACCGGCCCAGAGCCCAAGATGGTCTAACATGTCACCAAGGTGGCACTGATGGAGGAAGAGGGCAGTTAGGCCCAAACTGACCCTCCTAAAGCAGCCTGTAATCAATCAAAAAGCATTTACCCTGTGCCACCCTGCCACCCACCCAGACCTCATAACAGGACAAAAGCAAAACAGAACAATTATTTTTAAAAGAAATTACAGTCCTACGGGGAAAGAGAAAACAGTATGTGTTTTAAAACCAATCACTCCTTGGGTTAGTCCCTCACCTGATTTCCGGTGGGGCAGAGCTGCTGGTGCCTGCCTGCTGAGGAGAGGTGCCTGGTATTTATACTGAGTCTCCCCTGTTGGGGTCATAGGGAGGAAAGAAAAGCTAGACTTGGCACCTGGGGAAAGTCCCTCCAGGTCATTTCCCCTAAAAAAATTACAAAGGAAAGCTTACTGGATAGCAGTTGTTACCTTCATCCACAGGTCATTTCCCCATTGAGCAACCCTGAGAAAACAAGGTACACTTTGTCTGCCTTGGCAGCCATGGATCAGGAGGATGGCTCCGCTGTCAGAGTTGGAGGAGCTGAGGCAGGGCTCACCTGGGCTTTGGAGAGATGAGCTGTGAGGCACAGGGATGGGCATCTGGGCTGCTAGAAGGTGTGCAGTTAGAGGACGGCTCCTCCATCCAGGTCCTTGCTCTACTGGTCATTTCCTCAGGATGGTCCCTGCTGGGCCAGATGGCAGATGTGTCAGAAATGAAAGCCCTTTGAGTTCATGTCAAAAGCCCAGAGCTTCAAAAGTGACAGGCTAGCCCACCAAATCTCATGGGTGTCCTGGAAGGCTCTTCCACCATTCTGTCCACCTATGCTAAGCTTTCTGCTCCAAGGTCCAGGAAGGCCCCACTCAGCTGGCTCAGCCAATGAGGAAGAAGTGTGTTATCTGATCAGGCTGCTGAGTTGGGACAATCGGGACAATGGAGTGGATGTTCTCTGCTTCCCCTCACCCAGCCCTGGAGACCCTGCCTAGTGGAAGTGAGAGTGTTGTACGATAAGTTTGCAGCTCAGGAGGGAAGTGCCAGGCTTCCAGTCAGGGAAAGATGGGGGCAGCTTTTTGGCTCCAGTATTACCCTTTTCGGTCACTGTCTGCCCCAGGTCACTATGGGTCAGAAATAGCAGGGTAGTCCAGCTCCTCGGGGGCTAGTGGAGGAGGAAGAGAGGGAGAGAAAGTTCTGTACCTGAGCCCAGCAGTGGTGAGGCCAGGATGCGAACAAAAGCTGGTGGACATATCAGCCCCTGCTGGTTTCTTCCTCTCTAGTCCATCTTCACACCCCTGGGCTAGACATGTACAACAACCCAAGAAAACTTCTTGCAAAGGCGCAGGGCCAGGGAGGAGGTAAAGGAGGCTGAATGGCCAGAAACAGCAAATGAGTAACTTCATGTAGACAGTGGTTTATTCACTCTTTGCGCTGGAGATCACTCACCATTGTCCCCCTTCCCAGACACTCCATCCCAACACCTTAACCCACTGAGAGTATTCCATGCTAGAACCTGGTCTACATACATGCTCACATATAGTCTAGGCAAAAGAGCTGACTTCCCCAGGGAGAATGAGCTCACAGCAAAACTACCAGACATCCAAGTAGCACAGTTGCTATAAAAGAAAGACAAGCTGAAAGAATTATACTAGATCTCCCAGAATTAATGGGTCGGAGAGAAACCAAAACCAAAACCAAAACCAAAACCCAAAGAAATCTTATTAAACATAATAAATATTATCACAAGGTATAAAACACAAAATGATGTAGGAGCTATCAATTTCGAAGAAGAATCCAATGAAAATAAAATAAATATAATACTTAATAAAATACCATATACAGGGATAACTAACAGATCAATACAACTGAATAATAAATTAGTTAGCTGGCAGAACAGCTCCAGGAACGTTCCTAAGAGACAACAGAAAGAAATTGAGATGGAAATTATTTCAAGTTTTGAAAAGATGTACGATAGCAGTAGAATTATCAGTATTAATCCCCAAGGAAAGAAAAAAATGAACAAAAAAGTAGAAATAGAATTCATGACTCAGAAAGAAAAGAACACATGCTAATAAATAATGAAGCCTAGATAAAATAAATATATTTCTAGGAAAATATAAATTCCAAAGGGGTATATGAAGAAATAGAAAAATTAAATAGGACAATATCCATAAGTAAATTAAAATGATAGAGACTGTCCCCTCAAATTCCTCCAAAATATAGATTCAGTTTCACAGTTTACTATTTGAATTACTGAAAGAATTCTGTGAGATTGCCATAGTCAAGATAAAAGTTAAAAAATCAATAGCGGGCCAGCCAAGTGGTGCGGTGGTTAAGCGCTGGCTTGGGAAGTCAGCAGCCCCGGTTCGGGTCCCACATATGAGGGCCAGTAACACTGCCCTCAAAAAAAAAAAAGAAACCACACACAAAAAAACAAAAAAATCAATAGCATTTCTCTACAGCAATTTTTGTTAGTTAAAAAATACAACATGGGGCAGGCAGCTAGGTGGCTCAGTTGATTAGAGCATGTGCTCTGAGCAACAGGGTTGCCGGTTCAATTCCCACATGGGCCAATGAGCTGTGCCCTCCACAACTAGATTGAAGACAATAACTTGAGCTGAGCTGCAGCTGAGCTGCCAGTGGGAAGCTGGATGGCTCACTGGTTAGAGCGCATGCTCTTAACAACAAGATTGCTGGTTTGGCTCCCGCATGGAATGGTGGGCTGGGCACCCCGCAACAAGATTGGAAACAGTGACTGGACTTGGAGCTGAGCTGCGCCCTCCACAACTAAGATGGAAGGACAACAACTTGACTTGGAGCTGATAGGTCCTGGAAAAAACACATTGTTCCCCAATAAAGTAAAAACAAACAAACAAACAAACAAACAAACAAACAAAAAACAATATAAAATAATACCCAAAACACTAAGTATCTATGAAACAACTACAAAAAAAATACACAAACATTTACAGAGAAAAATCTGAAAGTTTGTTAGGAATTAAAAATAGGGATGTATGTCATGTTCTTGGAGATGATGTTATAGCCTAGTAAAGATATTAATTCTCCCCCAAATAGTTTATAAATTCAATGCAATGCTAATAAAAAATTCCCAGTGGAATTTTTTTAGGAATGCAACAAATGTGTTCTTAATGGATGAATAAAGGTCCATGAATCACTAAATCAATTAAAAAAATAAGAGCAAACAGCGGACATATGCTGTTTTCTGAGATGTGTGGCCTTGGGATTTACCCCAGATGGGGAGACTGCTGTGATGCTGTCTCTGTCTGTGGGGCAATGAGTGTCAGGGGCACAGGAGAACTGAGAGATGTGTGCAGTGTCAGTTATGTCCAATACAGGCACCAGAGAAGTAGAGCCACACAGCTTTGAAGATCCTCCTTAACCCAGGCCTCAGGGAAGCAATTTCATATAGGACAATGAGGTCCCCTGGAGAAGCGTGTATGCCCCCTGTAATAAACTATCTTTTCAATGGCAGTTATCTTCTGATCTGTTGGTCTTGCCATGTCAGACCATAAAATAAAAATAAAATATAAATTAAAAATAAAATATATGGGGCCGGCCAAGTGGTGCATTGGGTAAGAGCTGGCTTGGGACGTCAGTGGCCCCGGTTCGGATCCCACATATGAGGGCCAGTGACACTGCCCTCTACAGCTAACAACAGCTCCACCTGGAGTTGGGCTGTGCGAGCCCCAGCGATGGTGTAGGCTGCGCCCCTGCTGCAGTAGGCTGCCATAAGCTACAGTGAGTGGCCGGCAGCCAGCGTGAGCTGCCAATAGCCGTGGTGAGGGACCATCCAGAGGCCGGTGACCGATCTGCCTCATCCGGGGAGAGCACAATGACGATGCCAGTGAAACAACGTCCTCCGCAACTAGACTGAAGAACAAAAAGACAGCAACTTATCTGTTCCCCTTCCCCGATTCCCCAACGCTGTTCCCCTCCCCCAATTCCCCAATAAAATCTTCAGAAAAATAAAATAAAATAAAACATGTTTTAAAACAGAAATCTTCTTTTTTTCCCTTATATGACAAAATACTTTTATTAGGATTCTAGAAAATATAAAAAAGACTTATACTATTTGAACAGGTTTAAGATAACAAATCTGTTTTTTACTTCTTTAAAAAATTTTTAAAAAGATTTTTACTAAAATACAGCTCACATACAATATTATATTAGCCTTAGGTGTACACCATAGTTATTCAACATTTATATACTTAAAGAAGTGATCACCATGATAAGCCCAGTAACCATCTGATACCATACCACACTATCACAATATTATTGACTATATTCCCTGTGCTGTACATTACATCCCCGTGACTTATTAGTTTTATACCTGGAAATTTGAACCTCTTATTTCCCTTCACCTTCTCCCCCGCCTTTTTAAATTTTTGAATTACAGTTGATGTTCAATATTATTTTATATTAGTTTCAGATGTAGAGCAGAGTGGTTAGACACGATCCCCCTGATTAGTTTAGTACCCAATTGGCACTATACATAGTTATTATCATATTATTGACTATATTCTTTATGATGTACTTTACATCCCCATGACTATTTTGTAACTACCAATTTGTACTTAATTCCTTCACCTTTCTCACCCTGTCCCCTCAAGCCCCCACCCACATCTGGCAACCATCAGCTTGTTCCCTGCATCTATGAGTCAGAAAACAAATCTTTTTATTGTTACAAGTATTTCAAGCAGAAGAGAGCCAAAAATATTGCCAAAAATAGGAAAAAGGAAAAACAACTACAAAAACCCCCACACACATCATGGGTGGCAGGGAAGCAACTTGAGTCAGTCAGGCAGGAGTACCAGTTGAGAGGCAGGATGAGGTGCTGGCCCTGATGCATTAAAAAAAGTCAGGGTTTGGAGCTTGTCTTATTGGAAATGGGATGGGTTGAGGTGAAGATCTGGGAAACACAAAGTAAAGTATGTCCTTCCCCAATGACTCCTCACTTGTCTGATGGATCCCACAGGATTAGGGTTGGAAAAGTGGGCAGGCCTGCTGGAAGTTGGGAAACAGATTTGGGCCATGCTGTAGCCAGTTGGACCACAGGAAGCCATAGGCTCAATTCTTCCTTGACCCTGAAACATTACTGGTCCCAAAGCCAGTATTATAGGCCTTTCTCAAGGTATGCTGGGCCTGGAGATGAGTAAGTTTATATCCCAAGAAAGGCAGTTATGCTAAGCAAGGGCTCAAGTCATCATTATCCCGTCTTTCTATGAGTGCCACCTGCCCCAGCTTCCCTTCTAAGATCAATGGGGTCAGGTCTCCTTGGTGTGAGTTCCCCATCCCTGGGAGTAAATGGGGTAAGACTGGAGCTCCTGAATCAGGTTGGGGGTTTCAGAAAAGTGCAGGGCCCTGCTTCTGGGCAGTGTGCCCACTCAGCAGGTCTGACCAGAGGACACACTACTGGGATTATGGAAAGAGATGGCAGAGAGATGTGAGTCTCCATTTAGGCAGAGAGTCAGCTTTAATTAAAGGAAAACTGGAAGGCAGGTCACTTGGATCTGAAAGTACGTTTTGTTTATTGACCCACTGTGTTATAAATGGTGTCTCTCTGAAGGGAAGAGAAACCAGGGAGTTCTAGAGTGTTTAGGACACAGAGGGTCCAACAAGCAGTCTTTAGTTTGCTAACTAATCAGATTGAGACAGACTCGGCAAATCTAAAAATTTGACTTTGCTCATCATAAGCAGTAAATTTCCCGTTAGATTTTCCTGCCAATGAATGTAAAAAGAAAAGGAGTCTCTTTTTGACATCACATTTTATTGTCCACTAAGAAAGAAAACCTTTTCTATTTCATAAAATGGAAAAACATGCTTACCAATCTAGATATTTGAATAGCTTAACTGGTACAAAGGTTTAATGATGATTCATAAGATGTACTTATTATTAACCACTTGCAATTATAAACAAAACTTAAAAATTATTAGGACTTAAAACATTTTTTCCTCCCCAAATGAGTTCTTAGCTTCACCAATACTATATAATTCCCTAAGAGACTTGGGGGTTTTGAGTTGTCTGTAATTCACTACTCTTTTTTGCAAATGTTTAAAATGGAGAAAAATGAAATATTTTAAAACACAACGCACTCAATTCCCCAATAAAATCTTAAAAAACAAAAACAAAAAAATACAATGCAGAGTCTTTATGGATGCTGACAACACCAGTTCCAGACTCTGAGGGTGACCTCTCTGGTGCTGACAGTGGGCTGGTGACTGTCTCCCAGTTTCCATTCCATCAGGTAGAATCCAGGAGGCTTCAGAAGCTCAGCCAACAGCCTCCGGGGGAGGATACACAGAATTAAGTACAGACAGTTTTGAATCCAGGTTTCCAGGTGCTTAGAGAATGCAAATTGGACAAACCAAGCTAGGAGGAGTGTGTTCTCTCTGCGTGAGGGGGATGTGGACTTTGTAAGAAGGGACACACCAAACAGAATTAGGAGTCCCTGTCCTTAATTAAACAGTTAGTCTTTTTACAGTCCTGATGATTAGCTTGTTCGGTAGAAAAAACCAGGAGGGAAGTTGTTTCTCTTGTCCTCCCAATTCAAAGACTCTATGGAGGGAAGGCAGGAAGTTAAGGGGCAGGGGACCTTTTGACAGCTGAGCCATACCTGATTTTATTAACTTTAAGGAGGACAGGATGGGATGAGAAATGATGTTAGTCCCTGGGGATTGTTGTTCTTTGAGGGGAACAACAATCTTAGGAGGATTAGTGATACCTTGCTTTCTCTTTTCTTTCGTTATACTTACTGTACATATAATCTTTGCCATTTTTTTATTGGAATCTTACTGATTTCATCATCAAATGAATATGAGATTTTTTTCCCCCCTATGCATGTATCATCATTGTCCTTCTCGGTTATAAGTCTTATTTTCATGACGGCATAGCCTGTCCCTGGCTATTCCCCCACCTGCATCTCCATGTGTGCTTAACATCTAGTATAGTGGCTGTTGTATAGAAGGCACTCAGTGAAGAGCTGATGAATGAATAAACATATCATTAAATGGAATTCTGAAAGCTCTAGAAACATAGACATGGCTTGATGTACAATTTCCTAGGTCGTGTTTCAATGAGAGAAAATGTCTTTGACCAACAATGGGATCAAACTGTACTGAACTCTTTTCCCCCTAGGGCTTCATCTACACTTCTTCAGGTCATCACACAAATGCCCTCCCACAATAGGGGTATATGGCAGAGCAGAAGCCACACGAGTTCTGTCTGGATCCAAGACTCAGCTCTTAACTTCCATGCCATGTTGCCTACAAGTCTAGGTGGCTGAATTTTAGGATCTGTGATGAGAACTCAGTGTCACAATCTCTACTGGAAAGGTATTCTGGTGTTTTGTAACAGGACTTTCTGTTAGAGATAAGCATGGAAAAATGGCATGGGGCAAAGTCCAGGTTTCCACAGCCAGAAGTTGAGATAGCTGTGTCTGATGGCATTCTCCCAAACCAAATAATCCAACCTGGAATTACCATAAATCACCCCTCATATTTTTAGGGGATGTACAAGTTTCCAGAAAGGAACATTGGTTAAGGTATGGAAGCACTGGACAAGCATTGTGTGCATCCTTGGTTCTGGTCCTTGGGTGAGCCATTTATATTCTCTGCAGGCTCTCCGTCAGAAAGGGCTTTGCAGGTTGGTTGTTTCTTAATGAGTAAAGGAGAGTCATTACTAGGAGATCTGGGGTACATGTTAGAAAGAATAAATTGACTGAGCCTCTAAAAGATGAATTCATAGATATAAAAAAACACCTCTTTTCTAGGGAAAAGACTTGGGTCCTCCTTCCACTAATCAGAGATCTTAAAATGTAGAGGGACCTGAGGCCAGCCAAGTGGCGCAATGGTTAAGGGCTGGCTTGGGACACCAGCTCTGAGCAGCAGGCCCCCGGTTCAGATTCCATATATGAGGGCCAGTGACACTACCCTCTACAACTAAGATGGTGAACAACAGCTCCACCTGGAAGCTGGGCTGCCGTGAGTTGCCGGAGATAGCGTAGGCTGCAGGGCCTGCTGCAGTGGGCTGCCATAGGCTACAGTGAGTGGCCGGCAGCCCATGGGAGCTGCCGTGAGCGGCCGTCCAGAGGCCAGCGACTGATTGGCCTCACCGGGGAGAGCAATGGTAATACCAACATGGGCCAGTGAAGCAATGTCCTTCACAACTAGACTGAAGAACAAAAGGACAGCAACTTGTCTGTTCCTTTTCCCGGATTCCCCAATGCTGTTCCCCTCCCCCAATTCTCCAATAAAATCTTTAAAAAAAAAAAAAAGAATGACCTGGCCTATTAGGCCTATTGCCTCCAAGTTTGAATGCTGTGTATCAGATTGAATAGCTAACTTCTTATTTTTATATTTTTGTATTAAAAATGTCTTAAGAGTATACCTTATCTACTCTCAGTAAACACTCTTTCCCCTACTCTCCTTTATCCGTCCATTCTCCTTAGAGCTTGTGTTAATAGCATACTTTGGCACCATTGAGAGGAGATCAGAAAAGCATCCCCATTGTTCATTTTACAGTCCATTTGGACTTGGTATGTGTGTGTGGGGTGGGTCCACTGGCTGATAAGTATCAACTATCTGCTGCACTGCATCCATGCTGAGTTCCGAAGCAATAGATAATCCCAGCCTTCTATCACTAACCAATATGCTAAACCACTATTTCCTTCAACCCTGCTATACTGTCCCTGTCCTCATTTCACAAAAATGAATTTCTCTATGGGAGAGTGGCAACCCTTTCTACACTCTACCTGCCCTCCCACTACTGCCTTCCAAAGAGCCCTAGGTGTGCAGGCTCTGTGGTGTGAATTCCTCTTTATCTTTGCCTGCTTTCTTCCCTTTACAAAACTGAAACTTGCCTTTCCCATGTTGATTCTACTATATTGTCTATATTGTCATTTTTTCCCATGGGGTACGCCTCCTCCTGTTCCTGAACAATAGAATAAGAAAAAGGGCTTACACCTTCTTTACTCCCCAAGGCAGTTTCCACATGCATTACGCCCAATGCTCTGTGAGTGTCTTCTCTAAGTCCCTGTCAAATTCTTTACCACTCTCTCTCTAACCTTAGCAATGTTATCTGCACAAGTGACTTCCCAAACAGGGAGGTTTTCAAACACAGGCATTCCTGACGTCCACTCTAAACTTGCTGAATCAGAACTTCCAAGATTCTGGTCCAAGAATCTGCATTCTTAAACTGCCCACCAGATGCTTTTGATATAGGCAATTAGATTAGTAATGTTTGCGGACAAAGCAACTCTCTCTATATTTGTTGATGCATCTCCCCACTCCTCTCCCACCTTCATGGAAAATTTCCACACTTCACTCACAGGCCTCATTCCAATATATTCAGTGCCAACACTCTTGTGACATTGATTATATTGTCAAACCTTCTAGCATCCTGAAATGTAAGACCTTGTTCTCTTCAAAGCCCTGGTATGTAAATATCAGCGAAAAGAATGTTCCAGAAGAAAGGAATAGCTAATCCAAGCCCCTGGGGTGAGATGTGTCTAGGGGGTTTGAAGACCTGGGAGAAGAGCATTGAGGCTGGCACAAAAATGAGTGAGAAGAGAGAAGTAGGCAATAAGAGGTGAGTCAGGCAGAGTGGTCTTGTAAGCCACTGTAGGGGATTTGGCTTCAGCGACTGGTAAAACTGAAGTCGTGAGGAGGGTTTTGAGCAGAGAATGATGTAATCTGTCTTGTGTTTTAATGTCTGCTTGCTATACTGAGAAGAGACTAGTTGAGAGCAAGAGTGAACACACGGAATCCAGGCGGGGGTTCATCACAATAATCCAGATGATGGTGCAGAAGGACAGCATAGAAGTGGTAGATGTGGGGATAAGTGTTTGCTTTCTGGATACAGTTTTTTGACAAGTTCAACCATTCCAAGTAGGCTGGGATTTTACTGCATCTAAACAATGTCCCTGTTCATCTCTCAACGACTAATCCTACACAATGCACATCATTGTTTCAAAGCTCTTCCATTTTCTTTACTTCCAAACTCAACCTTCATGCTACCTCTATCAATCTATGCAGATTGCTTCTCCTCTTTCATTCACTCATTGATTCATTAAATCAATAAAAATACCAAGAACCTCTTAGAGGTGGGTGTTGTGCTATCTGTGTGCTGTGCTTAGAGGTATGGCAGATTGTCTGTCAATAATCCAGGCAAGGTTCCTGCCCCCAGGTTTCTGCACTGTAGGGTCAAACTCAAAAATGCAAACAGGTAGAGAGTGATGAGTCCTGTGACAGGGAAAGGACAGGTGTCCCTGGTTTCCCTTAGTTCTCTATCCTCCATTTCTCTCATTTTCTGTCCTTTCTTTTCCTTATCAGAGAAAGACTTGCTCCTACTACACTCTAGGCAACCCTGTCCCCAGTGGCCCTGTGGGCCTCTGGAACGTGGGGTGTATGTTATGCCCTATCTGTTACCCTCAGTCACTGTCTCTTTGTTAGCTCTCTCCCTATATCCTCCCTTCCTCCTCTTTAAATGAACCTCTGAGCTTTGCATGTGTTAATTCATTTGAGGATTCAACAAGTATTTATGGAGTGATGACCTGCAATTTCCCACCTACTTCAAGTCTGCACTTTGACAACTGAATGTGGTCAGAGAGAAATACACAACCACAGTGGCTAGTCTCCCTTTAAATTGATGACCATTAACCTTGAGCTGCCTTGCAATCCAACTACACTTCCCAAGTTCATTCACTTTGCCATTCTCCTAGATTTTTAACTTTTCTCCTGGAATTTCCAACACCTCTTCTTCCTCCATCCTCCTCTTGATTGATGGCTTTACTTCCTCTTTCATGTTAAAATAGAAGCAATCAGAAATGAACTCCATGGGCTCCCACCACCAGGTCCATTTGACCTACCTGCATTTATTCCCAGATACTCTGCTGTCTCTCCTGTTACCAGGCGGTTCCTCTCCATATCACTGCCTAAGGTGCTCTTAAGTTTAGACCATGCAGACAACAGTGGCTCCTGTTCCTAGTGAGTGATCAAGAATATACATTAATATCCATTCAAAAATATAGTTGCAAACACAGTCTCATATTATCATGATTTGGGTGATAGAAAATAAAGGCAACAAAGACATTCAGTGTGTGTGTGTGTGTGTGTGCGCGCGTGCGCGCACGCACTCATGCGTGTGTGTGTGTGTGTGTGTATGTTTCAAAAATTGTATCATCTATAGCTTCAGACCATTGTTCACAACCATCTGTATAGAGATTTGCAAGTGTCAAATAGAAAAGACTGTATCCTAGCTCCCTGAATATGGACATAGACAAATCTTAGATACATAGTTTTTCACTTATTCTGTCATCCAAATTCCCATGTCTTTTATTATACAAATATTATTTGCTTCATTATCTTTAACATTCTTTTAATTTAAAAAATTTGTAGGGCCGGCCGAGTGGCGCATTGGTTAAGCGCTGGTTTTGGGATGCCAGCGGCCCCGGTTCGGATCCCACATGAGGGCCAGTGACACTGCCCTCTACAGCTAACAACAGCTCCACCTGGAGCTGGGCTGTGCGAGCCCCGGTGATGGTGTGGGCTGCAGCCCCTGCTGCAGTGAGCTGCCATAGGCTGCAGTGAGTGGCCCGCAGCCAGAGTGAGCGGCTGGCAGCCAAGAGTGAGCTGCCAATAGCCGCAATGAGCGACATCCAGAGGCCAGCGACCGATCTGCCTCATCCGGGAAGAGCGCAATGACGATACCAACAGTGAAGCAACATCCTCCGCAACTAAACTGAAGAACAAAAAGACAGCAACTTGTCTGTTCCCCTTCCCCGATTCCCCAATGCTGTTCCCCTCTGCCAATTCCCCAATAAAATCTTTAAAAAAAAAAAAAAATTTGTAGTACATACTGTTTCAGTATAGAAAAAAAATGGACTTTGTTTCCAGATTTCTAGAGTATTATTGTGGATTGCACACAAAACATTCACTGATGGGCTCATTAATTATTACATAATTACATAATTGATGTTTTAATTTATTTTATATTGTGTAGATATCCTTGGTATATTGTTAAATAGATGTTTGAGTGGTTCAGATAATACCGTGAAAATTGGCTAGAAAGGGCTAATTATTTTTTATTTGTAAAATAATTAAATTTGTTATTGAAAATTTGCTACCCTTGACCTTTTAAAAACAGTTGCTACCTAACATTGTCAGGAATGGATATGATTTAAATAATGGGGAACGTCACTATTTTTGTGTTATGTACTTATTGATTGATCACTACAACATAAACTTCATAAGCCTAGAGACATTCCAGCATAAGAAAGAGTGCTGACATGTAGTGATAGCTCAGCGAGGACTTGTAGATTGAATAAAGTAATGAACGAGTGCCTATTATTTATCAGACAGTGTAGTAAGCAATATACAGAGTGTGTCAAAAAAATATACACGCTTTTTAAGAAACGAAAACTGTGTTAAAATTGTAATACCCAATACAAGTCATGTTTGACTTCTGCAATTACAAGAGGTGCTCAAAGTTGTTACCATCAGCGTCCAGACACTTCTGATTATGGAAAACTACTGTTTGGGCAACATTGACCAGTGTCCACTTGTATACATTTTTTTGGCACCTCCGGTACACATGTAACAACACAGACATGGTGTCTGTTGTTAATTTTAATAGATTTATGTTTAAATTGGTCGTTGGGAGAGGTTTTTGTTTGTTTGTTTTTAAAATATATTCTTATAAGTCAACTGGACTTCAGAAATTGTTTGCATTTCCAAAAAAGAAGTCAAGTTGGTTCTCAACTGATGATTTGTTGCCCTGGTGATAATGTCATAATGAATATAATTGGCATCTTCTGTCCCCAAATCGTATAAATATATAGAAGAAATCTTTGTAAAGTCAAAAGAAAATCTTGGCATATCTCTCTTCTCCCATGTGTTAGATTTCTTATTCAAACCAAGGGTTTGACAATTTGAGACTGCATCTCAAAGAATGGCAAATAATAAGGTAATAGTTGACTAAACAGGCAGGGGGAGGAGAGTCAAAAAGAATATACTTGCTGGCTAGTCCAAAAAAAAAAAAATCCAGCAAAGGGAAGAAGCAAGAATAAACTTCATTTGGTTTCAGGCAGAGAATCAGCCTTTCGACATGAACTCAAAGGGCTTTCATTTCTGACACATCTGCCATCTGGCCCAGCAGGGACCATCCTGAGGAAATGACCAGTAGAGCAAGGACCTGGATGGAGGAGCCGTCCTCTAACTGCACACCTTCTAGCAGCCCAGATGCCCATCCCTGTGCCTCACAGCTCATCTCTCCAAAGCCCAGGTGAGCCCTGCCTCAGCTCCTCCAACTCTGACAGCGGAGCCATCCTCCTGATCCATGGCTGCCAAGGCAGACAAAGTGTACCTTGTTTTCTCAGGGTTGCTCAATAGGGAAATGATCTGTGGATGAAGGTAACAACTGGTGTCCAGTAAGCTTTCCTTTGTAATTTTTTTAGGGGAAATGACCTGGAGGGACTTTCCCCAGGTGCCAAGCCTAGCTTTTCTTTCCTCCCCATGACCCGAACAGAGGAGGCTCAGTATAAATACCAGGCACCTCTCCTCAGCAGGCAGGCACCAGCAGCTCTGCCCCACCGGAAATCAGGTGAGGGACTAACCCAAGGAGTGATTGGTTTTAAAACACATACTGTTTTCTCTTTCCCCATAGGACTGTAATTTCTTTCTTTTTTTTCTTTTTTTTTTTTTTAAAGATTTCATTGGGGAATTGGGGGAGGGGAACAGCTTTGGGGAATTGGGGAAGGGAAACAGACAAGTTCCTGTCTTTTTGTTCTTCAGTCTAGTTGCGGAGGATGTTGCTTCACTGGCCCATGTTGGTATCATCATTGCGTTCTTCCTGGATGAGGCAGATCGGTCGGCAGCCTCTGGATGTCGCTCACCGCGGCTGTTGGCAGCTCACGCTGGCTGCCAGCCACTCACTGTAGCCTATGGCAGCCCACTGCAGCAGGGCTGCAGCCTACACCGTCGCCGGGGCTTGCAGCCCAGCTCCAGGTGGAGCTGTTGTTAGCTGTAGAAGGCAGTGTCACTGGCCCTCATATGTGGGATCCGAACCAGGGCCACTGGCATCCCAAAACCAGCTCTTAAGCAATGCGCCACTCGGCCAGCCCTGTAATTTCTTTTAAAAATAATTGTTCTGTTTTGCTTTTGTCCTGTTATGAGGTCTGGGTGGGTGGCAGGGTGGCACAGGGTAAATGCTTTTTGATTGATTACAGGCTGCTTTAGGAGGGTCAGTTTGGGCCTAACTGCCCTCTTCCTCCATCAGTGCCACCTTGGTGACATGTTAGACCATCTTGGGCTCTGGGCCGGTGGCTCTGAGTGAGGCCCTACTGTGGTGTTTCCTAGATGCACAGTTAGAGTGCAATGAGAACAAATGGAAATGAATGTCTAGGCTCTCTTTGACATAAGAATGCCAAAAGGGGGTGTGCCAGTCTTGTCCACATCTCCCTGACCGTCTCCTTTCATTTTAGCACCATGAAGCTTTTCACAAGCCTTGTTTTCTGCTGCTTGGTCCTGGGAGTCAGCAGCCAGAGCTGGTTTTCATTCATTGGGGAGGCTGCTCAAGGTAAGGTCGATGGAGGGGGGAATGACACATGTGGCCTCTAGGATTCACCCTGAGCACCCTTAAGGGTTGGGGATTTGTCTTAGATTTTGTAGCTCTGTGTGGTAGAATGTGCCCAGTATTCAGGAAGCTTTTCATTGAACAGATTGAAAGCCACGGGATTTATTTCAATCAGTTACATAGCATCACAGGGATCAGACAACCAGGTACAACACAGCTATGCCCTCATGTAAATGACTCTCATTAGAGTCAACTGGAGAAGCCAATAAGATTAAGGAATGTTCTTCTCAACCTGTGGTGTCTAGAGTGCTGTCACCACAGGCTGAAATTGAGTCAATGGTATATTTTTCATTCCTTGATTGTTCTCTAAGAGGTGTCTCGGTTTTCTGTTTCAGCTGATATCCCTTTGCCATGTCCTTTCCTTCCCAGGGACTCGGGACATGTGGAGCGCATACTCTGACTTAAGAGAAGCCAATTACAAAGACTCAGACAAATATTTCCATGCTCGGGGGGAACTATGACGCTGCACAAGGGGGACCTGAGGGTGTCTGGGCTGCTGAAAAGATCAGGTAAGAGAGGCTCCTGGGGATGCAGGGATGGGTGAGCAGACCATGGCTGCATTTAGGGATCAGAAAGGGATAGATAGGCCCTAGAGAAGGAGACCGTAGGGCCAGTGGGCTCCTCCTCAGGTCCATCCTGTCCACCTTCTCCATCCATGCCCAGTACAGGGCCTGGGCTGCCAGCAAGCCACAATATGGCTTGTGAAGATGTGTGGGCCTGTCCCAAAAAGAGAGCCAAGGACTCAGCAGAGCTAAGGACTGACTCCTCCCCTCCCCTATGGGAGCTGTGCACCCAGCCTGTGGGGAGTCAGCTGGTGCCCAGGCAGGGTCAGTGTTTAGCCCCTCCTTCCTGGCTCCTCCAGAGTCATCCCTGGAAAAGGAGAGAGTTGGGAGGGTGGGGCTGTTGCTCATCAGCCCCTGAGCCATCTCCTCCCTGCCCTCCTTCATTACAGCGATGCCAGAGAGAATATATAGAGGGCCACTGACCTTTTTAAGCATGGAGACAGCGGCCACGGAGTGCAAGACTCGAGAGATGACCAGTTTGCCAATGAATGGGGCCGGAGTGGCAAAGACCCCAATCACTTCAGACGCCGGCCTTCCTGGCAAGTACTGAGCTCTGTCCTCACTCCGCTCTCAGGAGACGGGGCTGTGCGTTCCTGAAGACAGGGACACTGAGATCCTGAGCTTTTTGTCCCCAGAAGCTTGTAGAGGGCACATAATGTGTTTCAAATGAATGCTTAAGAGATTGAATCTTGAAAACTGTGTGTTATTCTTTGCTATAAGGACTGCCTGTTTGATACCAAGGAGTGATGAGTGAACACTCATGAGAAGGCCAAACCTGTGCTTGTGTGTTTGGGTGTAGGGAACACAATCGCAGTGTCATACAAGACAGACACACTGCAACAAGTCTTCCCCTATCAGATTCATTCCCCTCTTCAGGCCGCTCTGATTACAAAGTTGCTATTTCAAGGCCCTTCCAAGTCCACGCATCCTCAATTCTTGTCAGTTGTGTCTTGTCACCTTTTCTGTCCACAGGTCTTAATCCCCTTAAGAATAAGTTCCTCTGTGATCTCAGTCATTGGGGGAAGGGGTCGCCGCCACTGAAGGATTGGACCACAGGAGCCTGCCACAGCAACTGCCACCTGGACCTTCTGTTCATTTATGAGCAACACCTACAAATCCAGTGATTAACCAGTTTCTGTCCACGCCATCTAACAAATGCCTCCAAACGGTTTTCTTCCACTCTATTTTCATTGCCTTAATTCAAGCTTAAATGAAGCTATACTGCCACCTTACTTGTGAATATTTCCTCACAGCTTCTGCATGTTAACTAGCTCAAAATGGTGGAACTGGTAGTGAACAGAGAGCAGGATAGAGAAGACACTTTTTATCAGTCAAGGTCCATTCAGGAGACAGAAACAGGCAGTAATTTGAAAGGAGAAATTTTGATAGAAAGATTATTAACTGGTATCGGCATTAACTACTATACAGTACAGAATACGAGATGGAATACATTTGAGAGGGGGTGCTCCACCAGGCTGAGATTGGATCTTGCTGGGAAGTCTGTAGCCCACCGTGAGGCTGATGAAGTTTGGTGGGTGTCAGAAGTCAGTGCTGACAGATAACAACTCACCCATGAGGTGCCAATGAAACTTTGTAGAAACTACCCAGGATGCAGTTGAACTCCCTGGAAATACCCTTCGGTTCCTGAAAACTCACTTGGGGGCAGCTCACTTAGGGGCAGGAGGTAGAATACGGCTAGACTTCCTGGAAGCCAACTGTGGAAGAGGCAGCGCTGTGGACTGAGTTATGTCCCCCACCCCCCCAATTTACATTGAAGTCCTAACTTCCAGTGTGGCTGCATTTGGATGAATGAAGTAATTAAGTTTAAATGCATAAGCGAGGAGTCCCGATCTGATAAGATTAGTGTCCTTATAAAAGGAGGTGAACAGAGCGCCAAAGCACAGTCAAGTTTCCTGTCAGCCAACTCACAGCTCTTATGAGGATCAGCAAGTTCAGGATCATGGGCTCCTTGTCACAGGTTTGCTGAAGGACTTGGTCGTTTCCATTCGCTGGTGTGGGCTTGGTCCCCCAGGCTGTGAGAGTCATATCCGTGCTCAGAAATGATCCACTGGTACCTCGGGGAAGGGAAACAAGGCTTGAGCATCTGCTGTAGGATCATGGCTTCACATGACCACCCTGTTATGTGGGAATTACTGTCCCGTGTTACAAAGGAGGAAAATGGGGGCTTACAGAGATTAATGTACTTACCGAAGGCCACACAGCCTTGGAGTCCTGGGACCTGGATTCAAACTCAGTTCTGACTGTAACACCTGGGCTCTTTCTACTGCAACACAAACCTCCTACTGACATGGGAATGTCCCGTAGGCCCATCATGTCCTCTCCCCCTGCAATGAAAAGTAGACTAATTATGGGGTTGTTGTTTTTAGTAGTTATTGTTATTTGCGGTCTTGAGGCTCCTGCCAGAGTCATTTGATGGATATGCAGTTGGCTCGGAGGAGAAACAACATCCTTCTGTGCTCTTAAATAATTGTTGCTGGGTTTGATAGTTGGTCAGGTTAGACTCGTACATGATTCTATTTCCTCTTTCTTTATGACACTTGCGGTACAGTGGAGAGCGGTTTTCCACACCACTTCTGGACTGGAGCAGAGTGAGGAACCTCCAGAGCACAAACCACCTACCCACTGCCATAGCAGGTGCCCGGCCTCAGAACTGGGGAGCCGCTGCCCCTCCACAGGACAAACACAGAGGTGCAGATGCTACTCTCTGGTGGATCAGAGCAGCTATGGAAATGTGTTTTATTTTCTAACAGAGGCAGCCTTCCTTCCCACCATGTTTGTTTTCTTGGGAAAAACATGCAGCCATCTAACCATATAATAAACAGCATATACAAGAATTTAATAATTTCTTCAGTTGTTCTAAGGTAATATTCTCTTTTAATCTCCCTTTGTGAATTGAAGGGTGGAGAGAGGGGAATCTATCCAGCCGGTCAGGTCCTGAAGCTATGTGTCTATTCTCAGTGATTGTTCATTCCTCCAGGGTGGTTATGGCTTTGCTGCAGGGGACAAAGGAAAGGATTTATGAAACATGGAATTAAAAGGAATAGTCCCAGGCATGTGCTGAGAAATGTCTAACAGTTGGCTCTCTGGAAGAAAAAAATAAAGCCCTGACTTATAGTGTTTGTCAATTTCCATGGTGTGTCTATTCCCAGCATGGCTCATTTCAAATGGCCAGTGGTTTAACAACTGACTCTCAAAATCCCTGACCATTTAGCATTTGGCTCTCCAGAACTGGTATGAGCCCGCTGGGGCACACCACAGAGTAGTCCACTTCCAAAGGGCAGAGACTACCAGCTATACATTTAAATCTCAGTTGAGAGTTTCAAATATTTCCCAGGAGAAACAAAAAAGAAGCAAAACAAAATTCCTAACTCTTTACAAAAGTGCTTGCTTTTAAAGAAAACTCCACAGTATTACAGAAAAACGAAAGTGTAGCTCTCCCCATGTTTGCAAAGTCATAAATTACTTAGTCTGTACTTGGTGCAAATGCATTAAATAGGTTATAGAAATTGGTTATCAGAGGACTGAATAAGATAATGGTCTACAGTAAAAGATGTTTCCAAATTAAGAAAAAAAAAACCCACCACAACAAAGTTAAGAATTACTGTTCATCAAAAGATACCATATGAAACTTAAAGAAAAAGGCAAAGTTAATTGGATACCTTTTGCAATTGCTAAGATTATAACCCATTATTCTAAAATTTGATAAATAAAGAGAAAGAATAAAGAATTTAAATAACATTGTTGCATGGCTATATATTATAATTTTGTTCAATTATGAGTTTTTAAACTATAAAACCAAATACATTAATTTCCATAAAAACTAACTTAAAATGGAGTGAAAATAAAAGCCACAAAATGGAGCAAGCTATTTGCAGCATGCATAATCAAAAAGACTTTGGATTCAGTATATATAAAAGATTCCTACTAATTAATAAAAAAAGACAAAAGAAACTAATAGAAATGTTACAGAGGAGAAAGAACACATGACTTACCAACATATAAAAAAAGGTCAATCTCAATAATCAGGAAATACAAATTTGAAGTATAATGTGATAATATTTATCATTCACCAACTCAACAGAAAAACAAGAATGGCCTAGAGTGTGGAGCAAGTGGGCCACTTACTCATTGTTTGTGGGAACATACTCAATAGGGAAAAGCTAAAACCATTCCCTTTAAGATCAGGAACAAGACAAGGCTGTTCACTTTCTCCTCTTTTATTCAACATAGTGCTGGAAGTTCTAGGCACAGCAATCAGACAACAAAAAGAAATAAAAGGCATCCAGATTGACAAGGAAGAAGTAAAATTGTCATTATATGCGGACGACATGATACTGTATATGGAGAACCCCAGAGATTTCATTAAAAAAAACTATTGGAACTGATAGACGAATTCAGTAAAGTAGCAGGATATAAAATCAATGTTCAGAAATCAGTGGCATTTGCATATACCAGTAATAAACTAACAGAAGGAGAAATTAAGAAAACTGTCCCATTTACAATTGCGTCAAGAACTATAAAATACCTAGGAATAAATTTAACCAAAGAAGTAAAAGATCTGTACTCAGAAAATTATAAGACACTGAAGAAAGAAATCAAAGAACATACAAATAAATGGAAACACCTACCATGCTCATGGATAGGAAGAATTAATATAGTTAAAATGTCCATACTGCCTAAAGCAATATGTAGTTCAATGCAATTCCTATCAAACTACCAAGGGCATTTTTCACAGAGAGAAAATATAATCCTAAAATTTATATGGAACCATAAAAGAACCCAAATAGCCTCGGCAATCCTGAGAAATAAGAACAAAGTTGGGGGGATCACGCTACCAGACATCAAAACATACTACAAGGCTACAGTAATCAAGACAGTATGATACTGGCATAAAAATAGGCACATAGATCAGTGGAACAGAACAGAGAGCCCAGAAATAAATCCAGGCATTTACGGATAGTTAATCTATGACAAGGGAAGCAAGAATTTACATTGGAGTAAAGATAGTCTATTCAATAAATGGTGCTGGGAAAATTGGACTGACACATGCAAAAAAATGAAACTGGACCACCTCCTTACGCCATATACAAGAACAAATTCAAAATGGATTAAAGACTTAAATGTAAGACCTGAAACCATAAAACTCCTAAAAGAAAATATAGGGAGTACATTTGCAGACATTACCCAGAGCAATATTTTTACTAATACATCCCTGGGGCAAGGGAAGTAAAAAATAAAATGAACATATGGGATTATATCAGACTTAAAAGTTTTTTCACAACAAAGAAAACCATTAATAAAACAAAAGGAAACCTACTGATTGGGAGAAATATTCACCAACGATATATCTGATAAGGGGTTAATATCCAAAAATTTATAAAACACTCATGAAACTCAACACCAAAAACACAAACAACCCAATTAAAAAATGGGCAGAAGATATGAAGAGACATTTCTCTAAAGAGGACATACAGAAGGCCAACAGGCATATGAAAAAATGTTCAACCTCACTGGTCATTAGGGAAATGCAAATAAAAACCACAATGAGATACCACCTCACTCCGGTCAGAAATGGCTTTCATCAATAAATCAACTAACAACAAGTGCTGGCGGGGCTGTGAGGAAAAGGGGACCCTGCTGCACTGTTGGTGGGATTGCAGATTGGTGCAGCCACTATGGAAGTCAGTATGGAGGTATCTCAAAAAACTGGAAATGGAACTACCTTTTGACCCAGCAATTCCACTCCTAGGTATTTATCCTGAGAAACCCAAGACACCGATTCAAAAAAATATATGCACCCCTATGTTCATTGCAGCGCTATTTACAATAGCCAAGACTTGGAAACAACCGAACTGCCCATTGGTAGATGACTGGATTAAGAAACTGTGGTACATTTATACAATGGAGTATTACTCCGCTATAAAGAAGAATGAAATCGTACCATTTGCAATGATGTGGATGGACCTAGAGACTATTATGTTAAGTGAAATAAGTCAGTCAGAGAAAGACAAATACCATATGATCTCACTTATATGTGGAATCTGAAAAACTGAATGAATGAGCAAAGTAAGCAGAAACTGTCTCATAGATATAGAGGAAAAACAGGATTACTAGTTGGGAGGGGGTGGGGATGAGGGAGAAGGGGAAGGGATTAGACAGCAAAAGTAGGCAACTACAATATTGCCACAGGGATATGAAAGACAGTTCGGGGAATATAATGAATAATTTTGTAAATATCTTGTGGGTTGTCAGATGGTCACATGTCTTGTTGTGGAGACCATTTCATGGATGGGGTAGAGGCTTGATTACTGCACTGTACACCTGAAGCTGAGGTTGTATAATATTGTATACCAACTGTAATTGAATATACATAGATAGTCACGGGATGTGGACTGTACTGTGGAAGGGAGTCAGAGGAAGTGTAATAGATATATATGATATGGGGGGAAGGAGTGGGGTGGATAAATGGGGGAGGGGGATTGTCACTTTGAGGGGTAAAAAGTATAACTATTGCACTGTGTTGTACACCTGAAACTAATTAAAAATAAATAAATTTTTTTAAAAAAGGAGCTGGCTTGGGACGCCAGTGACCCCAGTTCGGATCCCACATATGAGAGCCAGTGACACTGTCCTCTACAGCTAACAACAGCTCCACCTGGAGCTGGGTTGCTCTAAGTCCCCTGGGGGGCATAGTTGCAGCCCCTGCTGCAGTGGGCTGCCATGGGCTGTGGTGAGTGTCCAGCAGCCAGTGTGAACTGCCAAGAGCCACTGTGAATGGCCGTCCAGAGGCTGGCAACCCATCTGCCTCTCCTGAAAGGAGCACAATGACAATATCAACATGGACTAGTGAAGCAATGTCCTCCACAACTAGACTGAAGAAAAAAAGGACAGCAACTTGCCTGTCCCCTCCCCCAATTTCCCAATAAAATCTTTAAAAAATAAATAAATAAAATAAAATAAATTACCTACTATTGAAAATAAGCAAATTATGATCAGTAAATCTATCCAATATACTTCTGTTTATAGAAAGTTCCAAAACAGACAAAAGCCTAAACAATATGTTATTTATGATTACACATATGTGATAAAAGCAATTTTTGAAAAGCAAGTACGAAGTTTAGGATGGAGACAGGGAAGGGAGGAGGGTGAAGCCAGAGACAGGTGCACAAGGAGTTTCTGTGGTGTCATAATAATCTTATTTCATTGACTTTAACTAAATGAGGAGTTTACATGAAAAAGATTATATACTCAATATTCCTTCTGCTCATGATCTTCCTTTGAATTTTTCTTTTCCTTGTGATAATTGTTTTGTTTGTTTTTAATATTTTTACTAAAATATAGCTAACATACAACTTTATATCAGTGCCAGGTGTACACCATAGTTATTCAACATTTATATACTTACAGAAATGATCATCATAAGTCCAATTACCATCTGACACTGTACAACATTATTAGAATATTATTGACTATGTTCCCTATGCTCTACATTATATCCCCATGACTTATTTGTTTTTTAAAATTTTATATTAGTTTCCGGTGTACAGCACAGTGGTTAGGCATTTATAAAATCTATGAAGTGATCCCCTCGATAAGTCCAGTGCCCATCTCACACCCTACATGATCTTTACAACATTATTGATTATATTCTCCACACTGCGTTTCACATATCCATGACTATTTTGTGTCCTTGCTGTAATTTTGAACATCTGACACCTGTCTCTCTTTCTCTCAGTGTTACATAGTTGAATTCCAGGGCTTAGCTTTAGAAAACCACAGGCCTGGAGATTATGATATCACTATGACAAAGTGGCTTTCCTTTGCAGGAGAAACAAGTGAAAAAGGCTAGGTGCCACTTTTCTCTACTGTTCTAAGCATGGCCCTGCAAGGAACTGCGTATCCCTTTCCAGAAGACAGAATACATTATGTGACAAAGTACAATACTTCAGTGGTTGTCAAAGTCCCCATTCTAAGTGAGGGATTCCTCTCAGTGTTTAGAAATTGTACTTCCTTTCTTTCTAATGATTCTATCAAAGAAGAGAATGACTTAATGATGTGAGAAAGTAGGGAGTGTAGTTCTAGCACTGAATGGCCCCAAATGGACTCAAAGAATTATAACAGGTTGTGAACACTGGCCTACAATTTCTGTCCTGAGGAGAGTAGGAGAACGGGGTATGGACATCACATGCCCTTCTCTATGAACCAGTCCCCCAAGCACACCCATGACAAATGTCTGTGCAGAGTCGACAACTGCCTCCTTTCCCCACCATGTCGACTCCTAAGACGAAGTGAGCCAAGCCAGCTGAGGGACCTGGACTATCTGGACCACAGGGAATCTCATCTTTCCCAGGAATGGGAGCTGTGTGGGGAATATCCAAATGTTGCCTGGCATTGCTTTGGATAAGAACAAAAGGCACAGGGAAGGCCTTGACAGTTATCTGTCCTCAACTTTCATCTCATTACACTGACAAGAACTGAGAGAGATGACCCAGACCCAGAAAGAGGCATCACTCCTAATTTTGGCAGGCTCCAATCCAACACAAAGATTCCCAAACACTAGTGTGATCCTGGCCTGATCTGCTTCATCCTGGGTCACCACTCCTTCCTGATGTCCTACTCAAAATTCCTCTAGTCTTGTAACAAGGGAAGTACTTCCTTCTCATTCTTCTCTGTGTTACTAGTGGAGCATAAGTTCCACCTCCTTCCTGGCTGTTATTTACCATCTTCCAACACCTCAGCTCTCAAGCCTCCATGATTTGCTTGGAGAACTCCCTGGTATCCCCAGTGCACTGCTCACATCCCTTTTCTCCATGGAAGCAACCAGGCAGGACCCTGAGCTGGAACTCTTTGGGCCGGGTCTGACTTACCCTACTGTTCTCCTCAGCCTCTAGCCCAGGGTCCCACTATGAAAAGGACCAGATCTGTCCTATGGATACCCCATCATCTCTGCCACGTTACACATGTATCATCTTTTCTTCTCTAGGGGAATCCAACAACCTTTAAAATTTCCCTTATGGATGAGGGGCAAGTGAGTGGATCATGGGCTACATCCCCCTGATAGCACCTGCATGAAATTTCTTCCCAAGACAATCTTACTAAACTCACACAGTGAAGCACGCTCTGCTTTTCTGGTTGCAACTACTGTTCTCTAACATTGCACCTTCTGAGTATTCTCATGCTACATTCTTGTGCCAGCTTTCTCTGCCTCCTACCTGGCTCTTCTATTCTGATAGTTTAGCAGTCCGTGGGCCATTTCCTGTTCAATGTTATAGTGCGTCTCTTATCTAGGACATTGTAGCAAGTTTCTACACCACAGTTCAACATCGCTGCATTCCAATATCCTCCAAATATCACCTGCCATTATAACATTCAACAGCAACTGATCAAGAGCACACCTGAGGCTGGAGAACTCCCTTTCCCAGTGCTGAGTCCACCCCATGTGGGTGCGGGGAGTTTTATTTTCCTGTGCTTTCTGTCCTTAGTTTCTCCTCCTGTACACTGGGGTCCCAGCTTCATCCAGAGCTGTCTCTGCAATGGACCACATTCTCCTTTCCATTTGCCCTGTATTCTCACATTCTTTAATCAAAACACTTTTCTAATATTGATTACCTTTCACAGCACATGTCAGTACATTATTGTGAAAAAAAAGAAAAGAAACTTTTCCACAAGGTGTGAGACTGAAAATAGCCAGAAAACTCCAACTTGATACATTCCTGAAAGATGCCAGGTTGCAAAATCTGGGGAAACTGGATGTGTGTGAAAAATAGCCATCATGTCCTGGGAGCTGTGCCCGGACCAAGAGGAATTTCCCACATCTGTTTTGTTTCAATGTTCTCTGCTCACTTGTTCTACTAGCGGAATATCAGTATATATAGCACGAGGCACTCCTCCCAGGCAGGCGGTAGAGGCAGCTCAGCTTTTCCAGGAGTCTCAGCAGGAACGAATAGCCAAGGGGAGGTGCGAGAACTTTCCAACAGGTTTCCTCAGGAGATTCTCTTTCCCCACCAGCATTCTTGTGCTGCATCTCAGCTCTCTGCATCTTTCCTGAATGTACTGTTCTCACAAATAGAACTCACCAGATGTGAGTACTTTAAGGGTAGGGATTTTGTTGTGTGCTTCTGTGTGAGGTAGTGATGGGTAGAGCAGGCATCCTACAAATATTTATGGATTGTTTAACTTACCTCATGTTACCCAGAGGTATAACATAACAAAGTTTCCAAATGTCTTTTAGAAATATCCTGTACAGTTGGGTTCCAGGGCTGATAGGGGATGACTGAAATATAAATTGATTTATACAAAAGCCCTTTGCAATCTCTTATACAGTAAACCACTGGGATTCCAGTGAGACACATGGAAACAGAGGACTGGAAACTGATGACAATCTATGTATTTATATCTTTATCTATCTATATTTATCTATATCTATCTGTCTGTCTGTGTATCTATCCATCCATCTAATATCTAGTTACATGGCATTTATCTTTGGAATGCAAGTGTGGGTCAACATTACCAAAATAACAGCAACAACAAAAATACACCCAAACGGTGTCATCTTTGGTTGTGTCTGTTTGACTCTGCAGCAGGATGAAGTTTTCCACAATCATCATTTTCTGCTTTCTGATCCTGGGCATCAGCAGCCAAAATTTGACATTCCTCAAGCAATTTGCTCAAGGTAAAGATGAAAGAAAGTGAATTTGAAAAAACATTTTTTCAAGCCAGTATAATCTACCAGGGCTTCGTCAAAGGCTGAGATCTTGGAATAAGTAGGAGGGAAATTTTTTATTTCTCTTTTTGTGAAAACGTGATCACTTTCATCTAGCATTTTCCTTTCTTTCCAGGGTCGAAAGATATGTGGAGAGCCTACTCTGACATGAGAGAAGCCAATTTCAAAAATTCAGACAAATACATCCACACCCTGGGGAACTATAGAGCTGCACAAAGGGGACCTGGGGGCATCTGGGCTGCTAAAGTGATCAGGTGACAGCCTCCTGGGGATGCAGGGATGGGTGAGCAGAGCCTCGTGGCCTTGGAGAGCCAGGAGGGGCCAACACTGGAGAAGTTCCCTGTGTGGACTGTGGCCCCTCCTCCTCTTGTCCACACTGCCCTCTCTGTGCCCAGTGTGGGGTCTGAGAGGCTGGTAGAGCCAGAGCAAGGCTAATGGGATGGGTGATTCCCACCCTGTCCTCTGTGAGCTGTCCACCCAGCATGAGGAGTGTCAGCCAGGGCTGAGTGGGCTGTGCCCAGGCAGGGTCAGTGTTTAGCCCCTCCTTCCTGGCTCCTCCAGAGTCATCCCTGAAAAGCAGAGAGTTGGGAGGGTGGAATTGTTGCTCATCAGCCCCTGAGCCATCTCCTCCCTGCCCTCCTACATTACAGCGATGCCAGAGAGGCTATACAGAGGGTTGTTGACTTTTTTAAGCATGGAGACAGCAGCCATTGAGCGGAGGACTCGAGGGCTGACCAGTTTGCCAACGAATGGGGCCGGAGTGGCAAAGACCCCAATCACTTCAGACCTAAAGGCCTGCCTAGCAAGTACTGAGCTCCCTCCTCACTCTGCTCTCAGGAGACAGGGCTGCTAGCCGAGAGTCATTGAGTTCTATATCCCTAGATGCTTTTGGAGGGCACATAGTAGGTGTCTAATAAATGCTTAAGAGATTGAATATTGAAAACTGTGTATTATTCTTTGGTATGAGGACATCCCATTTGGTGGCAAAGGGTGATAGACGGACATGCATGTGAACGCCTTACCTGTGCCTGTGTGTTTGAGTGTAGGGAAGACAATCTCAGCATCATATAGGGCAGACACACTGCAGCAACTTTCCTTGAACCAGATCTGCTCCTCTCCAGGTCCCTCTGGTTACACTTGTGCTATGTAACCTCCTGTGTCCAGTTACAGTCCTTTTCACACCCTGTTAGCTGGGTACTGTCACCTTCTCTGCCCTGAGGATCTAGTCCCTTTAGTTTTGTTCCTCAGTGGTTTCTGTCTAGGGGCAGGGGACTGGACCTTGGGATCCTGCTCTATCAACCACCACCTTGGTCTTCTGTTTATTTCTTAGCAACAACTACAGATCTAATCATGGACCGCTTTCTGTCCATGCCGTCTAGGAAATGCTTCCAAAGCAGCTTCTCTTTACCTTATTTCCATTACTGTACACAAGGATCCCAGACACTAAACTATGTCAAGAAATAGAGTCATAGTGACAACATCAAGATTAATTATCAGGATCAACTTGCCACAGGGCGTTTGAACATGACGTTCCCTTTGCCTAGAACACTGTTCCCACCTGCTTTTCACATGGCTACTTACTACCTATCCTGAGCCTCTCACTGCAACTTTTCAGACAGGCCTTCTCTGAATGCTCTGATTGGCCTACCATGGTTACTTTTTCCTTCTTAAAATTATCAATATATGGAATGATTTTATTCGTTTCTTGGTTTACTTTGTCTGTTACTGTGTTTCGTTTTTGTTGCTTTGATTTTTTTTCTTGGCCCATCTTCCACCTTCTATTACAACAATTTCTGTCTTATTTAACTTTAAATATTTAGAAGTAAGTAAAGTACCTGGCACATAATATGACCTCAACAAACACTTATTGACCAAGTGAACAATTAAAACTATTTTTTGACTCACTAGTAAAAAGTGATTTTTTTTTCATGGTAGGAATGTTTTATATAAAAGGTACAGTTAGGGAGCTAATGAGGAGCCATTTACCAACTCTAAAGAGAGAGGAAATAGCAGATGGCCCAAAGTGAAGAGGAAAAAGGAGGAGGAGGTGGGGTCAAGCTCACAGGCAATGGGTTAACCTGAAAAGGAGTAAGGAATTTCTCATTGAAAGGAAGGAAGGTGAAGAGAATGGGGTCAGGAGATGCAGAACATTTGAGATGGAGGACAAGGACCTGAGGGAGTCCAGTTACACCTGCTATTGTTGTGTATTGCTGTCCCCAGAACTCATCACAATAGGGCAAAAAGCATGTCTATCTTATTGTGTGTCATCCTTGCATCCTGAGTACCTACCACAACCCCTGGCCTATGGTAGATGCTCAGTAAACATTTTTTGAATGAATGAATGAATGAGGTAGGAAGAAAAGTATTCTTCAGAGGATGACAGACCTGGGGGGGATGTTTGGGACTTGTGGAGAGTGGGGATGTTTGATGTGGGTTTCAGTCTAGGCAACGTGATAATGTGTCACTTGAAGATGAATATGGAAATCTATACCAAAATTTATAGTAAAATACCATTCACGCAGACATAAATTCACTGTGTCATAGAAAAAATGAGTTTCTTTAGCAATGCTTTGCAAGCTTTCTTGTAGAAATAAATATTCTGAACCTTGGTGATAGCTTTCAGGTGTGTCAACTTGTCAAGGCTGAACGACAGTCCCTTTCTGCTATGGCCCAGATAGGGTGGGCCAAAAGAGATATTCTCTCTCCAGGATTGAAGGATGGGGAGGTGGGGCCATTTTGTCATATCCGCACATTTTCCTGCAGCTATTCGATCTAGATGCTGCTGTGAAGAGATTTAGCAGATGTGACTACAGTCCCTGTAAACTGTCTTTATGTTAATCAAATGGTTGATTGTCCTAGGGAGGACTGACTTAGTCAGTCTGAAGGCCTTTAGAAGAAGGGTTAGATCTCACCTGAGCTGGACTCCAAACAGTCACTGGGTCTGCAACTGTTCTCCCATTTCCCTGGATTGTGCCATCCTGAATGCCGGTGGACCATAAGCTTCAGGCTGTGCTGTGGTGTTTCAGGCAGCTCATGCCCTCCCTTTCCTGGCTGTCCATGTTTTGAGCTTCACACTTGTTTAGCTGACCCTTACAAGTGTGTATGCCAATTACTTGTAATAAATCCCTAATATAGAATATAGGTATATATTCTATTGGTTCCCCTTCTCTGGTTGAACTCTGACTGAAACAGAATTTGGTAGTAGAAGTTGTTCCAGAGGAACAGAATCTTAAACATAGATACAAATGTTGATTCAATTCCTTACAAAGAATTGGCTTATGCAATGGTGGGGACTGGCTAAGTCCAAAGTCTATGGGGAAGAACTGTGTTTCTTGCAGTGAAGCAGGGAGGATCCTAAGCAGCTGGAGCTCTACAGGCATGGGCTGAGGCTCTTGTCCACCAGTGGAACATTCTCTGCCTGGATGATTCCTCCCTTTGGAAGTAATTCTTCCAAACCAGCACAACCTCAAGTCACAAGGATGGAAAACAAAAACTCTTCCAGTGGATCAGTAAGGGTAATAGTGAGAAAAGCCACTGCTGCCTCTTTGCCTTAATTCTTGAACTGATGAATTGTGGCTACAGGAAAAACATTACCATATATTGGACATTGGTTTAGAAAATATAAATCCCATGTCCTGCGGGACGTTAAAAAATCCCTAAAAGGTATTGCAAGCTAGCTAGCACTGTAGCTGAGTCTTCCAAAGGTTATTTCACCATTCTACCCAGCCAGCTACTTCAGGCAAATAGGGAATATAGTTAGTGAATTCCATGATTGTGGTCCATTGCCATACTTCATTTGCTGTCCAATGAGTTCCTTGATCAAAAGTAATATTCTGTGGAAAACCATGATGGTGGGTAAGGCATTCTGGAAGTCCGCCAACTTGGGCAGAAGCACTGCATGCAGGGCAGGCAACTCTATATTCAGAGTGTCTGTTCCAGTAAGAAAAAGCATTGTTCCCTCTGTGATGGAAGTCACCCAAGGTATCGGCCAGGCACTAGGTGGCTGACTGATCACCCCAGGCAATGGTGCCTATCCAGGGCTCAGTGTTGGTCTCTGCTGCTGGTAGATCAGGCACTCAATGGGGGCTGTAGCCAGCTTGGCCTTGGTGAGTGGAAGTCCATGTTGCTCAGCCCACGCAGAACCTCAACCCTCCACTACGGCCATTTTGTTCATGAGCCCATTGAGCAATGACAGGAGTGGTTGGAGATAGAGTCCGGACAAAAGATTTGAACAGGCATTTCTCCAAAGATACAGAAGCGGTCAAAAAGCAAATGGAAAAAATGGTCAATATCATTACTCATTAGGAGAATGCAAACCAAAACCACAATGAGGCTGTACTTCGCATCAACTAGGAAGGAGATAATCAAGGACAATAACAAGTGTTGGTGAGAATGTGGAGAACCTGGAACCCTCATCCATTGCTGGTGGGACTGTGAAATGGTGCCGCTCACTTTGGAAAAAGGTGGCAGTTCCCCAAGTGTTAAACATAAAGTTACCATATAAGCCTGCAATTCTTCCCATCAGTATATACCCAAAATAAATGAAAACAGATTCCCATAAAAATTTGCAGACCAATGCTCATTACAGCATTATTCAACATAGCCAAAAAGTGGAAGGAACACAAATATTTATCATTTAATGGGTGCTTAAACAAAATGTGGTGTGCACAATGGACATAAAAGGCATAAAGTACTAATATATGCTATAACATGGATGAACCTTAAGAACATTATGCCAAATAAGAAAACCCAGACAGAAAAGGCCACATATTATATGATTTTATTTGTATGAAATGTCCAGAATTGGAAAATTCAAAGAGACAGAAAGAAAATTAGTGCTTTCAAGAAGAGGAAATGGCAAGTGACTGCTAAAGAGCATGAGGTTTCTTTTAGGGATGATGAAAATGTTCTAGAATTACAGAGAGGTGATGACAGCACAACCTTGCAAATATACTAAAAACACACTCAATTATACACTCTAAAAGGGTGATTATTTTGGTATTTGAGTATATCTCAATTTAAAAATTGCATGAGAAAAAATTTTGTGAATTATAGAGTCCAGGGGTAAAAAGAGAGGGTATTCATTATATAATGTGTGGCATTGCTATAAAATGGAACATTACACAGTCATTTAAGATAACACCCATATTATATAGGATAGCATTTAAAAATTCTGTTTAGTATTATAATGATAAGGCAACAAAAGAATATGTTGTTTATCTTATGCATAGGGAAATTTCTAAAGAATATTCTTATCATTTATCTCCCTATGAAATAAGTAGAACTCTTGCCATGTTTAGTGTGAGATATTAACCATGTTTTGGTTAAAAAGTAAACTAGGGATTAATTAGCAAGATCGGCCAGAAGCATATTTGAAAAGAATAACGGCTAACATTTACTGACCTCATTCTATTCTTAGTGGGTCACAACAACTTCATTGGTGTAGATCATTTTCCAGATGAGGAAACTGGGTACAGAGGTTTATATGCTCCAGGTCACAGGGTGAGTGAGTGGCAAAACCAGGATTTGAACCCAGGTAGTCTGGCTTGAGACTCTTCCCTTAATTGACACTACTTCCTTAAGTATTAAGCACTAATAAATAATAAGAAAACTCCCCAGGCTTCTGACAGGGGCTTACAGCTAATAGGCCAGTGAGAGCAAAGCCTCCACCCTCAGTGGAATTGTTCTGGGGAGAGGTGGACCAGGCAAGACACAGCCCCATTCTGAGGGCAGTAGCTTATTTGGGAGGACACATAGAAAGCCCCAGCCTGGTCACAGCTTGGATTCTGCTTGGCTTTTTGTCCACCCCAATCAGATGGGGCCCCAAGTCCCAACCCACTCCCCACAGTTTTTCAGACAAGTGCTGGGGAGTCCATCACGCCAGGGTACGGTCCATTCTAGGAGGAGAATGCCTGGGCAGGACATGGCCAGTTCCAGGGCCAGGGCAGAGCAGTGGAGGGCAATAGCTATATTTCTTTTCTCCAAAACGCTTTGCAGAACATGGATTCTAAATAAGTGTTTCTTGGAATAAAAGAGATCTTGAAAATTATTGAGAAGCACCAAAACAGAGGGCCACCTGGATCACCAGCTTGGGGTTTGCAGCCAGGGTTCCTTTGTTATGTCGACAAGTGTGTTCATGGGTAGGATGTGCAAGGGAAGGAAAAACATACTGAGGAAGTCAGAGGAAGCGAGAGGTTGTGGGTAACGATTCATGCTTGGTTTTGTTCTGTTTGTGTGAAGGCTGATGAATTTTATCAGTCAGAGGGTGCAGCTGGAGTTCCAGCTCTAGGTTTCTTTTCTAACAGCTGTACTGAGACATAATTCGCACACTATATGATTCACCCATTTAAGTGTAAAATTGAATGGTATTTATTATTCACAGAGTTGTGCAATCATCAACACAAAACGATTTTAGAGCATTTCCACCTCAAAAAGAAACCCCATAACCTTTAGCAGTTGTCGCCCATTCCTCCACCCGCACCACAGCCCTAAGCAACCACTAATCTATGTTCTGTCTCTATGGATTTACTTGTTCTGGACATATCATTTAAATGGGATCATACAATACAACATGTCGCCTTTTGTGTCTGGCTCTTTTCACTTAGCATATGCCCAGAAGGATTATCCACGTTGTACAATGAATGAATACCATATTCCTCTTCATTGCTGAATAATGCCCCATTGTATTAATATACCACACTTTATATTTATCTGTTGATGGACATTTGGGTGTTTCTACTCCACTTTTGGAATATGAATAATTTTGAATAATACTGCTATGAATATTCATGTACAAATCTTTGTGTGTATGTATGTTTTTAATTCTCTTGGGTACATACCTAGGAGTGGAATTGCTGGATCACATGGCAACTCTGTGTTTAACCTTTTGAAAAACTCACCCCTCTGGCCTGCAGCTGCTTCTGCATGTGTTGCCATCAGTCAGAGTTCTGTCAGGGTCTCAATTAGGGTTAGATGAGTTTTCCACTGTTTTCTAAAGCAGCTTCATCATTTATGTTCCCACCAGGAGTATATTTCTCCACATCCTCACCAACAGGTGTTATTATCTGTTGTTCTTGTTATTTTTATTGTAGCTATCCTAGTGGATGGAAAACGATATCTCATTATGGTTTTGATTTGTATTTCCCTTACGATTAATAATGTTGAGAACTTTCTCACGTATCTATTGGCCGTTTGTATAACTTTTGGGGGGAAACGTCTATTCAGATCTTTTTCCTTTTTTAAATTGGGTTACCTGTCTTTTTATTATTGAATTATAAGTGTTCTTTATATATTCTGGATACTAGGCCCTTATCAGATACATGATTTGCAACCCATTCTGTTGAGTGCCATTTCCTCACACTCCCACCCTCATTTCTCCTCCTCTTCTGGTCATGCCCCACTTGGCCATGTTCCTTTCTCTTTTATGTCTTTGAAAGCCAAGTTCAAAAAGCAGCCCTCTCCAAGAAACCTTTCCCAACATTCCACATTCATCTGACAATTATTAACTGAGCACATATTATTTATCAGGAACTATTTTAAGTGCTGGGTATATAAACAAAGCCCCTTCCTTCATAGTGTTCACGTTCTGGGGAAGAGATAAGCAATACACAAACACAAAAATATATGAAGCACTTCCTGGTGGTGATAAGTGCTATGCAGAAGAATAAAGCAGGGGGAGTGATAGGCGATGCTGTTCTAGAAAGGGAAGTCAAGGAGAGCCTCTTGGAGGAGGTGACATTGAACAGCACTGAATGAAGTGAAGGACCTAATCATCCAAATGCATAGAGAAAGAGCATTCATGCAGAGGGAACAACCAATGCGAAGGCTTCGTCCTACTCTGTGGTGGGGCTGTCTCCCTTTTGCCCAGAACTTGTGCACACCTATTTACAACACTTTCATTGGTTTTACAGTGGTGTGAATGCTACAGACTTCTCTCTCTCTCTCTCTCTCTCTCTCTCTCTCTCTCTCTCTCTCTCTCTCTCTCCCCTGAACAGAATTGCTCCCCTGCTTCACAGCCCTGCAGGCTAAGAGACTGAGAAACCTAGCTAAGTTCTAAGTTCTCAGATGTCTTATTTGCTTATAAGAGTTGACCCCTGGATTGGTCTTAGCCTTCCAGCCTAGACAGCCTTTCTAGGGAAGTTTGACTTCCCTGGTCATCAAATAGAATCTCCATCAGCTGTCAACTCTAAGTAACAACCTTTACGAACCAAGCTAGGTTGTTTACCTCTCCTCCCTAATATGCCAAGGTATCCCTTATACACCTTAGACCAGAAAGCCTTGTGACTCTAGTTTGCCTTGAGGGAAGTTGTATTGTCTGTAAGGTACATGAGCCAATTTCTGCCAATAAAGTGTTCAAATGGTCCCTCCCTCCCTCCTTCCTTCCGTCCCTCTCCTCCTCCTCCCTCTCTCTCTTTCTCTGGCTTTTCATTGTATCTGGTAGAATTTTGGTCCCCAGGGAGTAGACATTTGCCTTGCTTCTAATATGAATTATCTACTCTCATCTAGTGGTTTCTGTTCCAGGTATGAATTCACTTTAACCCTCACCTAATGCCTTACTATTTAATCATATCATGATTGAATGTTTTTGTTTCCACAGTTTTTACTACTTATATCATTCATTGCTCTTCAGTTCCTATCTCTAAGGTCATAAAGGTTTTTGAACCAAATGGAGTTGATACTTCAGATATATTTTTTCACCAATAGCTATGATAAAAACTGAAGTGTGAGCTGAGGGAATTTCCAGGAAAATGCTCATATTTCCCACTTTTAGAAATCAAAAGGAAATCTAATTATTGGGTGCTACCATTGTGTACAGGAAGTTTTAGAACAAGAAAAATTCTGAATTGATCCATGTTAACTTTATTTCAGAAAGTGGTAAAATAGCTGTGGTGTCTAAACTCTGTGAAGAGATGCCAGATGCCAGAACTGAAGAACTACAGGATTTAATTCAAGTACGCGGAGCTAACAGCTTCAGGGTTACGCAGCCAGTATGGCCATAATTCACACAACCGGGAGGATTAGGAGGACTCTGGCATGGGCCACAGCTCTATCACCTATGAGAAAATGTGAAGCTCTGAAACTGCCCTTGAGTGCAGGGAATTATAAGGCTCTTCCTTAGGCTCTGGCCTTTGGCTCTGACCCCTTATTTGAAATTTAGAGATCAGGGCTGAGGGCCACCAGAGGACTCCTATAGATGTGGACACAGGACTCCCCTCAAACAGGATCCCAGGGATTTGGGAAAATACAACTATGACCTTAAATGTGATTATGCTGCAGCATTTGAAAACTATTATGCTTTTTTTTTATTGGTCACTTATTTTATTGGATATCTTTGCCCAATGAACACTTCATATTTAGGAGACATGCCTCTCAGACATATGCATAGAAGGCCTGAGGACAGGAGTAGGCTAAAAATTCAAACTTGCGTAAACACCCTTACATCTTTCTCAACAATGGCTAAGCCAAAACTTCTCCTCACTTCTCAACTGCCCAGGGGAGATCAGTCTTTTATTACTGACAGTGAAATCTAATGGAATCCAGAAGAACCAACCGATTGGTAAGGGGAAACCTGACAACACCTAGGATGGACAGTCCTGCCCATCCTGACTGGCAAACACAGGGCCGTGGGATAGAGCTGCATGCTGGGGACTGCTGCTCTGTCCTTCATCAGCAGCTGGCTCTGGACACTCTGTAGCATCTCAGAACCTCAGGCCTGCTGATTGGAGTCTCAGCTCTCCATGCTCCAGATCAGGGGGAACAGCCACTGCCTGGCCTCAGGTGGTCTGACTATGGTGACATGCGTCCGGCCTGTGGCTGTGAGCCACGCTTCCAGCTGAAAGACATGAACACTATTATGCTTCGCAATTAAGATGTTTCACCTAGCTCTCAGCATCTCAGATATACCCTATATGAAAGATTTTGCTGAAGACCCTGCTGTAAAAAATATGGATGCCCCAAATTAGGGATTAAGTTGTCAAAGTAATTTCTAGGAGTATTTTTATTACATTTAGGATGTTTTTAATAAGGGGAGTAAAACATGTGTTTCATGTCACTGAGAACTTAATTGGGGGCTAGATTTCTGATTATTTAACTCACCCTAAAGTTGCAAAGTATGTTTTGAAGGGGAAAACGTAGAGAAAGAAAAGGTGGTTGTGTTCTGAAAAAGTATGTGAAGTTTTTTTCTGTGCAAAATAATTATTCTAATTCAATTTAAATCAAACCAATCAAGGAAACTTTAAACTTCTCCACGTTTGAAGCCTAGCTTAAGAAGTCTAGCTTGGGCCAGCCGAGCGGCTCAGTTGGTGAAGAGTTAGCTTAAGAGCGTGAGCTCTGAGCAACAGAGCTGCTGGTTCGATTCTGCTGAGCAGGCTGGGCGGCCGCTGAGCTGCTGCTGAGTTGCCAACAGGTGGCAGGATGGTGACAGCACGTGCTCCTAACAGCAAGACTGCCATTTTGAATGGTGGACTATGCCCACCAACAACTAAAGACTGAACTCAGCACCTTGAGCTGAGCTGCCGGCTGGATGGCTCAGTGGATAGAGCATGCGCTCTGAACAACAAGATGGCTCAGTTCGGCTCCCACATGGGATGGTGGCTATGTCCACCAGCAACTAAGATTGAACACAGCATCTTGACCTTAGAGGCCAGGAACTGCCGATGGGCAGCCAGATGGCAACTGGCGCCTCTCACAACTAAGATTGAAGAACAATAACTGGGATGGTCCCCTCCCCCAATTCCCCAACACTGTTCCCCTCCCCCAATTCCCCCATTTAAAAAAAATTTTTTTTTTTAAAGAGAAGTCTAGCTTCCCATGAAATGTGAGAGGAAGGGATTCAGTATTGATGCTAAAGGTTTCAGAAACCTGGTTATAACAACAGACCCATCCCTACATGAGGTCAAGCTTGGATTCAATTCCATTTAAAAACCAGTAGTACGTGCCAGGCACTGGGAATAAGATGAGGTCCCGTCTCCCTTGGAGTTTACATGCTAGAGGCTGTTGTGCCAGACAATAAACAAGGACTGAAATCAAATAGATTATAAAAAGGGCTGTGAAGGAAGCAAAGTTACAGTATTTCAAGCAAATTATTTAATGTGCTGGCTTTAACATCCTAAGTGTCTTCTCCATGTGTGTACACACTGGGGTCGACCTGTGAAACGCGGTGGTGTTACTTAGATTAATGGCTGTGTTGAGCCAAGGTGGCATGGGGGAGGTTTCCCCATGCCGTCGTAAAGGGCTATTCACTTGGTTTCAGATCCTCTTTCCAGAATTAATTGCTCACCTTCCAAAACCCCTGCTTCAGAAATTTTGGAGTCATCACTGATTCAATGGTCGCCCCTGTCTATTATAACAGAGTGGTAAATTTAAAAATCAGACATAGATATTGTGAATTTAGAGGAAATGGCAACATTTTAGGACTAAATGTTAAGTATGTCCTCCTCCCACCGCCCTAACTGGTGTTCATTTTATAGGTCAGCTACTTTTCCTGGAAGCAGTATGGCCAAGGGGAGGAAGAATGCCTCTCAGATGTCAGCGCTAGAAGTGGACTAAAACTTCTGAATGTCCTGGGATGCTGGGCCCTGTGGCTTCCTGCACCACCTACCAAACCTCACACCTCCTTTAACTACCCCATCTGCCCACCCCTGGGCTGCTGGAGTTGGGGGGACCCAGGTGTACAGCCTAACTCCTGCCTGGCTGTCGGGGGGAAGGGAACCCCAGAGAGAGGTAGTTGTCCCCTTTGAATAGGAACTCTTGGACCCTGGTGATTTGGGGGAAAGGACTCCTCTTGTGCAGAGCCCCTCTCAGCCTGAGCCTAATAAATGTGGCTTGAGGGGCTGGCCAAGTTGCCCGTTGATTAAGAGCTGGTTTGGTCCGCCAGAGGAACCTGGCTTGGATCCCACATATGAGGGCCAGCGACACTGCCCTCTACAGCTAAGATGGTGAACAGTTCCACTTGGAGGTGGGCTACTGTGAGTCCCCGGGACGGCATAGCTGCAGCCCCTGCTGCAGTGGGCTGCCATAGGCTACAGTGAGTGGCCGGCAGCCAGTGTGAGCGGCTGGCAGCTGGTGTGAGCTGCCAATAGCCGCTGTAAGAGGCCATCCAAAGGCCTGCAAACAATCTCCCTCACCTGAGAAGAGTGCAATGGTGATACCAACACGGGCCAGTGAAGCAATGTCCTCCATAACTAGACTGAAGAACAAAAGGACAGCAACTTGTCTGTTCCCCTTCCCCGGTTCCCCAATGCTGTTCCCCTCCCCCAATTCCCCAATAAAATCTTTAAAAAAAAAAAAATGGTGGCTTGAATAAAGGGTGGGGCATGACGTGAGGGCGGGGTGACGGTTGCGGTTGCTAAGGGCGTAAGCTTCTGAGGCTGTCATAACGGTTCAGCTCTCTTGGCTCCCTCTCAGTGGCAGCTCGGCACCGCAGTGGCCTGGGTAGCTGGCTAACCCCAGGAACTTCTGCACGTCGGTCCTGGCTAAGCCTCTGGGCCCCACCGCTCCTCTTTACTTGGCAACGGTTGTGGCTGCCCGTCGTGGCTGCCCAGCCTCCAGAGTTGTTCCTGGACCCTCTCCAGCTGACCTCCGACACCCCGGGATAAACTGCCCGGGTCTTTGCACTTCTGATCTCCCACCGGAAACACTCCATGTGCTTACACCGGGCGCAGACCCGGGAGCTTTAATTTTCTGGGATCCTCTGCTGCAGCCCAGATGTTGGCTTCACCTCAGGAGTTGACTGAGATTTTGGTTTCTTTCCCAGGAAGGAATCAGTTGGAGAGCTTCCCCCAGGGCCAGATCAGTTTTGCTGTTCCTCTTCAGGATCTGAATGACAAGCTAACCCAGCATCAATGGCATCCAGAGGTGATTCCAATGCTAAGTTGGGATCAGAATCAGGCCCTAACTCTGCCTCCTCCATTTGACCGTTGGATTCAGGCTATATGTCTAGAGCAGGGTGAATCAACCATTGGAAATACTTGTTCCACCTCTAGTTAGTGGGAGCTCAAAGCCAGCAAAACTTATTGTTTCACCCCCACGCCTAAAGCAAGATCTAGCTCAGCTACCATGGCTTGCCAAAGTTGTTGTTGGAACTCCTGGCCAACTGGCAAAAACTCCTCAACATCTAGAACAGTTGCCAGATGATTATTTAGATGCCAGTATGGGTATCTTCTGTCCTGAGAAGAGGCCAGCTATAGATTTCCTGGGGACCCAGGTAAACCTCCTGAGCCTTTTGGGGAGGTTGAAATTTCCTCCCTGAGGAAGCCCAAGCTCATCATCCAGAGCCCCCTGAGGAGACTGAACCTTCACTCCAGCAAGAGCCCCCCCCGCACCTCCCCTCACCACCACCACCGCTCAGTGTTGGAAGACCCCTGAGAAAGTTGAATCTTTTTCAACACAGCAGAGGCCCAGTCTTAGCATCTAGGGCACATCAAAACCACAGAAGCATCTCCACTTCAGCAGGAGGCTCCATCTCAACCTCCAGAGCCCCCTAAAAAGTTGAAAATACTGCTAACTGCCATGAGGCCCCAGCAGTACCTCCAGCGTCTCTGGGGAATTGAAATTGCCTTTGGATCCACAAAAATTGCCACCTGAACCTTCAAATACCCATGAAGAGGTTGAACCTACTTTAGCCTACAGGAAGCTCCAGCTCGGCCTACAGAGGACTCTGGGAAATGGAATCATCTCAGCTGCTCAGGGGGCCCTGGCACCATCAGTGCAACCGTTAGTGTTCCAACTGAAGTCAGAATGAAGCTCAACGGTCAAAACTGCCCAATGTTACCGTTAAACCTGAGAGTCTGGTGGTGAGCATAATTCCAGAGACCACTGATCAGGTTGAAATGTCTCCAACTCAGCAGGAGGCCTCAACTCAGCTTCCAGAGCACCCTGTGAAGGTTAAACCTACTTAAGCCAGCAAGAGGCCCAAGCTCAGCCTGTGCAGCCCCTTGAAGAGGTCAAACCTTCTTCAGTCCAGCAACAGGTCCCAATTCAAACTCCAGAGTTCCTTTCCATTCCAGCGAGTGATGAGATAATAGCTTCACTTGCAGGCCACTCAAGCTTATAAATCAGACTTGCCCAATGTTGCACTTAAACTTGTGCACATGGAACTAACTATATCACCTGAGTCTGCTAAGGATGTTTTTTTTTGTTTTTTGATTTTTGTTTTTGAGGGCAGTGTCACTGGCCCTCACATGCGGGACCCGAACTGGGGCCACTGGCCTCCCAAGCCAGCGCCCAACCACCGCACCACTCGGCCGGGCCTAGTCTGCTAAGGATGTTGAATCTTCTGTAGCACAGGAGCCGGCCCCACTTCAGTCTCCAGAGTCTTTTGGAGCTGAACCTTCTCCAACCCAGAAGGAACACCCAGTGTAACCCCCAGGCATCAAGAAGTGACAGTCTCAAGTCCAGGTCAGCATCATGCTCAGCCTTCCAACTTGCCCAATGTCACTATCCAACCTGCAGCTTACCAAACAGCAGAACCCACTATAGGGGTGGGGCCTTATCCAATTCAGCACGAGGCTAACCTCAGCGTTCAGTTCCCCTTAATAATGTGGAACTTTCTGCAAACCAGTATGAGGCCCTAACTCAGCCTCCACAGCCACCTGAGGACATTGATCCGTTGCCATTTCTTCAGCTCAATCCTCAGAAACTTCCACCTGGAAACTTCCAGCAGGTCTGTCCTTTATTAGTTTTGCAACTCAATTTTCTCATCTGTAAAAAAGGGTTATGATAGTTGCCATGCCTTAGGACTGTTGTAAGATTCACATGAGTGAATATATGTAAAGAACTTATATTTATATCAGTGCCTAACTTATATATGTGTTAGCTATTATTATTATTATTCCATCCCTCCAGATAGTCCAGAACTCATGTTTGCAACCTGGGTTTTTATGTAAAGTACCCATTTTTTGCACAGCCTAGAGCTGAGGACTGCAGGAGCTTCAGAAGTATGACATTTTCAGTAAAACGTGTCAATGATAGGTGGGAAGCAAGGGAATACGCCTAAAAATGGAGGTGATATGTAATGAAGTACTAAAAGAGATATAGACCACAGTGCTGTATTTCCCCAGAACCTATTGTCACTGAGGTGTGGAAGTCAGAGAAGGCTACATGGATTAGCAGGAACTTTAGCTGGGACTTAAAGAGTGGTTATGATTTAATAAATAGAGAAAAAAAATGAGTGCATTCTAGGCAAAGTCATGGCTGCAGGAATAGACTAGTCTGGCTGTAAAAAATTAGATTGAAGCAATGAAAGATATGACTATGAAAATCCTTGGCTCTCAGCTCTAGGGGTTTGAGAGTTCTACTGTGAGATAGGGAGAGCCCCTGAAAATTTTCAAGCAAGAGGGACAAATGATTAAAATATTGAACTAAGCAGATGAATTATGTAAACAATACTATTAACTACATACTAAGTTACCAAGAAAACAGACTGGTATTCAGGAGTTCAATGCAGGAAGTGTGACACTAATATTAAAAATAGACATTAAAATGATGGTTAAGTGGCATAGTCCTAAGTGTTTGCACTAAATAAGAGTATCAGAAATGTCTCCAACTTCACTAATTACAAAATAAAAAGTTCCCCAGCCTCATTGTCAAGGAGGAAACGCTTGTATAGTATTTCTACTTATTTAGAGATAAGGACATACTATTGTATGTTCTTTGCTATAAAAGCTCAGTTTTTATCCTTTATCCATGGCATCCAGAGCTGTGTGTGCTATTAATCCATATTAAAGGAATTAATGATGCTCTTAGCCAATAGATTCTTCTTGCAAATGTAGAAAGCTTAAGGGAAGTAGGTATAAAAATCCCAAATGACACTAAAAATAGTCCTTCCAAACCTTAAGCAGGTAACCACTTTTTTATTGGTTCTTGTGTATCTCTGTCATCTGGGCTCCAAACCCTATGAGCACAATATGGAGAAAAGCAAATGAGATAACTTCTCAATAGATTAGGTCATTCATTACTTCTACTGTGAAATACTTTGTAAGCTATTATTTCATGTAAGTATCCTCATTCAAGTTTTAAAATGCCAATCAATAAAAAAGCTACAAAAGAATGTGCCAAGCACTGTATCTAGTAGGGTAGGCACAAAGATGGGTAAGAGAGTGTTCCTATTACCCTTCTAGGAACTTATGGTCTCACAGGGAAAATAAACATTTAAACTCAAACCATAGTGCACAAACACTAAATAGAAGATGAAGTGCTCCAGAGGCAGAGAAGAGGGTCCCATGACATAATAAAACTACATTAAAAAAATAAAATGGTCACTTTCCTCCTCCTGTTCACTCCCCAGCTATTTGTTTATAAAGATTTCAGTTTCCGTTATGTCCATATGTCAGTTTTAAACATGGTAGACAATGCAGATGAGCCAGACCTAGTCCATAGTTTCAAGGAGTTTATGCTCAGAGGAAATAGGATGCAAAAATAACTATTAAAAAGAAGAAATGGATATGGGCAATGAGAGATACAAATTGGTTTTGGAGCAGAGAGGGAAGAAAGACTTTAAGTTGGATCAGGGAAGCCATTACTAGAGCAATGCTGTTTGAACGACACTTAGAAGGGCCATTGGGGATCATCAGACTGACATCTTGGGAAGAATAAACTTTCAGAAAGAGAGTAGGAGAGGGAAAACACAGGAAAAATACCTTGAGTTCCTGTGGAGTAAAAGTAGGGAGAGTAGATTAGAGCTAGATCTTGGGATTTGAGGCCAGGCCAAGGATAACAAGCCAGGCTACCATGTTATCACAGCAGTGCTCTAGGACAGACGTCAGCTTGCATGAGATTCACTTAAAGGGCTTGTTAGAACTTCATTATATTTGGCGTTCTTATAAAAGTGAATTGTACATTTCTTTGTTATTCATTTGGAAATATTAAGATTTTAGTAGAAGAACGCTACTAAAATAATGAGGCGAATCATTTTTGTCTCTAGCAAAGATTAGTGTGAGAATTATCTCACAGATCAGAATGAATCGTTCCACAGCAGTCGTTCTCAACCAGGGTGATTTTGCACCCAGGTGACATTTCGCAATACCTGAAGACATTTTTGGTTGTCAGAACTGTAGATGTACTACTGACATCGAGTGGGCAGAGGCCAGAGTTGCTCCTTAACATTCTACCATGCACCAGGCAGCCCTCCATGACAAAGAATTATCCAGCCTCAAATGTCAATAGTGCTGACATTATGCAACCCTGTTCTAGAGAAATAATGATCACTTAATATGTATATTTACTGAGCACTTACCGTTTCGTATCTAATGCACCACATGTATTAACATGAAAGTACAAATCATAAGCGAATATCCTCCTCTGTGAGATTTCTTTAGTGTATGGAGGGAGTATTTAGGGTTGTTTCATTATATATAAGTTAAGATCACTGCAAAAGGGTAAATATTCTGAAAGAATACCTTCCTTCTTCTTCTTTTCTTCTTCTTCTTCTTCTTCTTCTTCTTCTTCTTCTTCTTCTTCTTCTTCTTCTTCTTCTTCTTCTTCCTCTTCCTCTTCTTCTTGTTCTTCTTCTTCAAGATTTTGTTGGGGAACTGGGGGAGGGGAACAGCATTGGGGAATCGGGGAAGGGGAACAGACAAGTTGCTGTCCTCTTGTTCTTCAGTCCAGTTATGGAGGCTGTTGCTTCACTGGCTCATGTTGGTATTATCATTGCACTCCTCCCGGGTGAGGCATTCTCTTGCCAGCCATTGGAAGGCCGTTCACGGCGGCTCTTGGCAGCTCATGAAAGCTCACACCAGCTGCCGGCCAGCCCCACTACAATCTACGCTGTTGCTGGCGACTCACTGCGGCTCAGCTCCAGGTCGAGCTGTTGTTCACCATCTAACTGTAGAGGGCACAGCGTCACTGGCCCTGTATGTGGGATCCAAACTGGGGCCTAGCTGCTCAGAGCTGGAGTCCCAAGCCAACTCTTAAAACAAAGTGCCACTAGGCCGGCCCCCTTTTTCTTCTTTTTTTTGCTTTGTCTTTTTTTGGTAAAAATCTTGAGTGCATTAAATCACAGAACTGAGCCCTGGAACATTTTAGGCCTGGCATGGAATGCAGTTTTTACACAAGTTGTAAGAAGAGGATTAGATGAATAGAAGATGAATACATGTAAACAAAAAAAATGTATATGTGAAACCACACAGTCATTGGTTAGCTGGGCATAAGCCCAGTATGACCTCTGAAAAACATGTCTTAAGATCCATTTACTTATTTTCATATAAGAAACTAATGTACAAAGGGGCCAAGAGACTTGTCTGACTGATGATGACCTGCTCTGCTTCCCCAGTGCTGATTTTTGGCATGAGCAGTAAAGGTACCAGGCAAATAACACTCAAAGTAGATTGGCATGGGAATCCAAAAGAGCTGCTACCAAGTGGGAATGGTTCTTGAAATTTCACTTTTGACTTTCACTGTAATTCCTGCTCATATGCAACGTTCCTAACTGCATAAATGTATGCAGCACAGAGCTGAAAGGACTAAGTTTAGCACAGAGTTCTCCAGGGAGCAAAAGGTGTGGTTGCTTCCTCAGCCATCGGTGTCTTTCAAATGGTAAAACAGAATTCCTAAAAACCTGCCACAGCTGTGCAATGGCCTACACTTGACCTTCACCCAGTCAGAAGCTTTGGATGTTCCCCAAATAAAGTTGAAAATATAAGCTATGAAATGAAAGTAGGCATCCAACAAAAGTTACCTTTTGTCTTCTGCATATTAGGATCTCTAGTATAAATCCACAGATTTATTGAACATTCCACATTAGCATGAAACGTGGCAAACCTCAAAACCTACATGACTGTGCCAGGCCAAATTTAAGCAAGAGCAAGGGTAGATATAGTGTTTTTTTCTGTATGAAGACTTCTGTTAAGGCTTGTGGGATATGTGGGAGCAGGGACCAAGCAAAGGAATGGGGATGGTTAAGTGCAGGAGGGCATGTCCAGATGGGGAACCATTAGCAGTGGGTGTTGTCATGGTCATCTGTGATGGTAGCAAGAACACGAGCAACTGAAGAGGTGGAGAGAGGACAACTCATGCTCCCTGTGCACCTGAGGCAGGACAGGTGGGATATGTGAATGTGAAGAGTCAGAAGATGTGCAGAGCCTCTAACTGAGTGGGGTATTCCAGCCTGGGCTTTGCTTGAGTAGTGGGCCATTGGCCATTGGGGACCAATGGATTATCCAAAGTGCAGTTACTGTATTTCACTCTATGGAATATTCTGTAGGTAGCCACTTTTTCAAGGCATATCTTTTTCTCCTTTTGTTGTGTTGCCGATTATGGGTTGAAGTTTGGGTTTATTTTTCTCCTCTCTAAATGGCACTCAAATGTTTGCTGATTCCTAATGTATTTGACTGGGATGTATGACTGTGGATGGACAAAAGCTGTCTCATCAGTCTGTCATTATCAAAAGTGGTGTCTTCTTTTTTGACAGATGAAGACGTATCCATAAGGAATGCAGAAGGGTCATTCGTGAAGGTTTTACAAGCCCAGAAGAAGTTGAGCACTGAGCTGACTACTGAACCAGAGAAGGCTCTGCAGACAACGATGGCGTCAATTTGTCAGACTTCATGAATGACCCACTAGACTTTAGTGATGCAAGTGATACATTAGTGCTCTAAATTCCATATTGCCTAGTCTCTCAGAGGGAAATCTAGAAGATGTAGAATCAACATTATTTCCTCTCATTAAAATCCTTTGTTCAAACATACAAGGTGAAGATATGCCCCTGAGTCATTTGGAAAACAGCACAACAAACCCTTCTCTTAAGGCTGAATCCAACAATGCAAGGTACAAAAATAAACTGAGGAAATTCTGTTTTCTGGAAAATTTGTTAGATGCAGAAATCAAAGAAAAATTTGATGAAAAAGAAAAAACTGCCATGTTTGTACATTCCAACCTTTTAGGTTCTGAATTTAAATGCCAAGTCTTTCAGAAGAAATTGCAAGCTGAGCAGCCAGAGCATGACAGCCTAGCAAAGATTCAGTGTCCAGAACAGGCTGCTGAGAGTGAACAGGGTCCTCAAGGGCCCTAAGGGCATACAGGAAAGGCACTTCAAAGAAGTGGCCACTCAGAGCACCCAGAGGAAACAGAATGCTCAGCCAATTGTGGAGAACACTATCAAAGGAAGAAGATTCAGGGGGCAATCTTCAAGGGCCACGGAACAGCTTCACATGGGGCACAGGCCAGGACATTAGTGGAAAACTCCTTCTGTACAGAGCCTTTCTTCATAAAGGACTATGAGGCAGCACTTTCTTCTTCCCTGAAACAGCGCTTGCTGGGCAGTCCTTCTGCCTCCACTGCTCCAAAATCTCTATTAGAGGTTAAAAAGTCAAAAGACTTAAGCTATACTACTTTCATTTTAGAAGATGCAAATGCTAGAGTCAGAATTCTGAAAACTTCTAAACAGATTTCACATTCCACAATGAAGCACCTCTTTCATAAATGTGGCTCTCATGTGATCCACAAAAAACCTAAGGCCAAAATGAGTCAAGAGTTCGGAAAGGAAGAATCACTCAAGTGCCTCATGCTTTCTTTTTTGTTCTTTTTTCGTTTTCATATTAATACAGTATTTATCTTCCTTCTGTCAAACGCTGAGCCAACCACTTTCCCCAGGCTGCCTGGGGAGGTATAGGAAAAGGAACATCAGGGCAGACAAGACACGGGAGAAAGAACTATGGGAGGTGGAAATGGCTCCTTCACATGGCGAAGAGGATGAGAAAGGCCACCATCAGGCAAAAGAGCCCCATGGCCTCTGAGAAGGCAAAGCCCAGAATGGCATAGGAGAAGAGCTATTGCTTCAGAGAGGGGTTCCTGGCATAACCAATGATGAGGCTCCCAAACACAGTCCCAATTCCAGCCCCAGAAAAAGCCACCCCAATGAATTTGGCTGCTGTGTCGATGTCCCTTGAAATGGTACTGGTTTGGAAGTTAGAAATAAGTGAGGTCTGGGCATGTGGGGCTGCCAAGCTGCTGAGGCTCTCATCTGTCATTGTCTGGTCATTTCAGCGCCACTACCGAGAGCGATCCGCTCAGCAGCTGAGATGTGCTCCTGACCAAGGAGGAGGTGGAGACAATCTTGGTGCACGTGTACATTTTCAGGGGATGAGGGGCTGTGGCAGGAGAGCTGCTCCCAGGGCAGAGAAGACAGAGAGCAAGAGCCTGATGCTTTCAAAGAAACCTCCTTTCTCTGCTGAGAGGAGCTTAATAAATTCCCATGCACGACAGGCTATTTCATGTTCTGGAGTACTGTCATCTCAGGAAAATCCTCTTCCAGAATTATTTCCTATTTTGGGAACTCCTACAGGAAACACTACTGCTGAAGAAGGTACTGTGCAGACTATTTTTTAAGAAAATGTTTCTACTGGAAACACTACTGTGCCAGAAACTACCCCTGAAATCAGTGCCCGTGAGCATATTTCCATGGCTGATTCTGCTGTTACTGCAGACAGCTTTAGGCCAGCAGTTAACCAAACCAAGAAAACACAAGGGGAATAGCACAACGTGGTCACTGACTTGTCTCCAGGTCCAGAAGCTTCACTTTCTCATTGTTCTTGTCTCTGGGTGATGAATTTGAAACTCAGCTACACCAGCAGCTGTGGTCCCTCACCCATCAATGATGTGAGAAAGCTCATTGCTCATGTTATTTGGACTTTGAAAATGGACTATTCCAAGATCAAGGTACAACTGGCCAGTGCCAGGCTCATCTCCAGAATAGGCCTTCTGATGCGGCTTCTTAGTGAACAGCACAAAGCGAAGGTGTCCAAGGTACAGTGGGATACAGATAAAAGGAAAGATGAGAGGTACATCCATCACAGCACAGAAGCCCAGGGTGAATGGCTAGGCAGGAGGCAAGTGAGGGGAGGACCCCTCCCGGAACATGGGACCTGGACTTAGGACATGCCATGAAAGCTCCCAAGCACAGAAACCTGGAGCCCCTAGTCTATATCTTTTCTTGGTCACATAACTTCGGCTAAGACAGTGATGTGCCACTTTGCCCATTTAGAGAATGGTGCCACTGTTCCTAGGGCAGGCGAGAAGAGGACCTGACACACAAAACAAATAAATTTTAGAAGAAAATGCTAATGCTAAGATTCCATAACCCGTAGATTGGAATATTCTTTTTTTTTTTTAAACCTTATTGGGAAACAGTGTGTTTTTCTAGGACCAATCAGCTCCAAGTCAAGTCATTGTCCTTCAATCTAGTTGTGGAGGGCACAGCTCACTGGTCTATGTGAGAATTGAACTGGCAGCCTGGCATTAAGAGCCTACGCTGTACTGACCTGAGGAATCGGCCACTCCTGGTATGTTCTTTAAGAATGTATAGTCTACTCACCTGAAGGAGTGGGTTTTGGAGGAGTAGTTTAGCAAAAGTTAGCTATTCTTTAGAATAGGCTTAAGAATGGTTAGTTGTCATCCTTTCCATCGCTTTGCTTTTTTTTTTTAGAAAAGTGACCATGTGTTCCTAAGACTTTTGAATTGTCACCTCTCAATATTCTAATCAGTGGAAGAAAATGAATAAATGGTAATAGAACTGCTGCCTAAGTATTTGTGGGGAAAATAACAGCACAACTATATTTCTTACTTTAAGCGAACATATTTATGTCAATGTGAAAAGAAGAGCCCATAAAAATATTTGAAGAAAATAGAAGCAATCCTTGGTAATCTTGTGGTGAGTGAGAGTTTTCTGAGCCTGATGCCACAGGCAGAAGCTTTTGATAGGTTTGTCCCCCTTGTCTGTGACTCCATCAGCAAACTTAGCATCATTTATGCCAAGCATAGGATGAAGAGTTTTCCGTATATTGTTTGAGTACGTCCCACAATCCTCTGAGGACGATAGTAGCACCCTCTTTCATAGATGAAGGAGATCAACTTAAATTCCCAGTGGCAAAACCAAAAACAGAGCCCAGTTTCACCTGACTGCAAAGCCTGTGCTCCTTATGCCACTATTCTGTCTCCATAAAGACGAAAACACTGGGGAATATTTGAAACGTTGAAATTCAGTGACATCCACTGAGATGATTAACATATTTAATATTAAAGAGTGTTTTGTAAATCAATAGGAAGAAAACAATCAGGGAGAAAGGGGCAAGGGCTGTGAAGAGTAAGATCTGTGTTTACAGTCTGTCCCCATCTCTGCCAGTCCTCTCCTCACGGCTTATGAGACGTGGCTTTTGTTAGTGAGGCCTTTGTCACTTCATGGCTTAATATAGTCTCTGATATTGTCTTCTAGTACTTTTATAACATTTGTTATTAATATTTATTAATCCACCTAGAATTTGTTTTATTTGTTTTTTATTTTTATTTTATTTATTTATTTTTTTGAGGGCAGTGTCACCAGCCCTCACATGTGGGACCGAACCGGGGCCGCTGGCTTCCCAAGCCAGTACTTACCACCGCACCACTCGGCCGGCCCTACTTGTTTTTTTTAAATGGTTGATAAAATCTAACTTTTTTTCCCTCTATGAAGATCCAGTTGTTTTAAAATCTTTTATTGAATGGCTCATTCTTTCTTCACTGATCTAAAATACTATTTTTATCTGGACTCTATTCTACTGATCCAGTTGTCTTTTCCTGTAATTGTACTAGTACCAGTGCCAGTACATACATTTCATAGCGATTTGTGCATATTTACTCTATGAAATGTCAACTGACCAGTTTTTATTAAAAATCATCTTGTAATTTCAATAGGATTGCACTGAATTTGTCAATTAATTTGAGGAGAATTGACATCTCTATAACGTTCTAGGAATGTAGTATCTCATGTCATGTATTCATTTCTTCTCAATGTCCTTCAGTAGAATTTTAGTTTTCATCATGTAGGTCTTACACTTTCTTTTGTTAAATTTATTCCTAGGTACTTTATGCATTTTTATTGATATTATAAATGGGCTCTTTCTTCCATTTTTTTAGTCAGTTATTCGTGGTATGTAGCAAATCAATTGAGGTCTATATGTTGATCTCTTGAGTTTCTTTCTAGTCATCAATTCTCATATTATTTCCAATAAAGTTTAGTTGACTCACTTGGGCTTTTTAGGTTGTCTTATCATTTTAGATGCAAACATGTTTTGTTTTTTCCTTTCCAGTACTTCATTTTTCTTATTAAATAGATTAGGATCCCCTCAACAATGATGAGTAGTAGCCGTAATAACAGCCATCCTTCTCTTATTCTTGACTTTAAAACAACACTGTTTCTTGTAGATATTTTTATTTTCTTTCCTACTTCTAAGAGTTTTTATTAGGAATTATCTGTTGAATGTTATCTAATACAGTCAATAAAATGCATTGTCAGCTGCATGCAAGATCCTAAGTTAGGTACTGTGGATGAGCCCAAGGGTTAGTAAACAGGATAGAATGCCTGTCCTCAAAAAAACAAAAAGTTATCATCTTCTGGGGTAGATAAGACTTAAAATAAAAAGGGACGAATAGAGATTTAGAGACAGTGGTCATAGTGATGGATAATCACAATCATGGTTTCTTCCAAAACAAATTCATTGTTATGGAATAGCATCAGAGGAGGGAAAAGAAGGAAGCTCAAGGTAAATAATAGTGTGGCGATTTTTAAAGTGGAATTTTAGAATTAGAGGAGAACTTAGAACTTGTCTATTTCAATCTCCTCATTTTATATTGAAGAAACCACCAAAGTCAGGAAGAATACTGATTTACCAGAATGCTTTACCTGAATTCAGCCACCTTCACTCCTTCGCCAAAGCCGAGCTAGAATGGGACTAGCACAGATGCATCTGCTGTCACTAGCCCCTTCAGGAAAGAGGGAGGAGCGGGAAGGGCTTTGGGTGTACCTTTCCTCAGGGTGGTAGGCATCAGGCCAGGCCAGAGGCCTTCTGGGAGGCTCTGTAGGGGGGTAGGGAAGGCCACACGGTCTTGGGGTAAGAGGGCTAGGCTCCTTCAGGGCTGATGGACGATAGCATAGATGTGTCCTTTCTGTAAAGTAGCAGGACAATGTCCCTTCTCATCCTACTGGTTTTCACACCCCCACTCACTATTTCCTTTATCCAAACCTCAGAGAATTTTAACTGGGAGAGACCTTAGACAATAGTTTGTCTCTTCCTTTTATAATAAGGAAATGGAAAAGGAGAAAGAGAAAAGATCTTGCCCATGGTCACACTGCTAATGAGTGTCAGAAAGAAAATCATTCCCTTCCAGTTGGGGACTTCTCTATTGATTATACTGTGCTTGGGCTCTGACGTACATTTTATGTCACAACTCAGTACACACAAACCATATAGACATAAGTACTACTTATGCATTCTGATTTTTTTTTCTATTCTGTGTGTATTCAAAAAGGATATTTTATGTTGTAGTGCTGTTCATGACATTTAAACTGATTTCATGACTCCCTCCCTCATCAGCCGGCAGTTCGAGGGTCAGCAAGCTGGATAATTTGGCTGGTTGCACTTAGGCATTTAGTTGTTGTAATTTACTCATAGGATAAAGCAGCTAGGAAAATAAAAGCACCTTCTCCCCGACCCCCAGCAAATGATACATGTGACACTAGGTCCAAAGGGGACTGATGTAAAATGCTTCTAGGGAGAGTAAAGTGCTTCTGCCCAGTGCAGTGGTGGTTTTTTGTTTTTGTTTTTCACTGCATGAAGGCAGTTGGCCAATGACCAAGAAGGTGAGTGGGGTGAAAACCCTGCCTATATTCCATGCTAAGACACATACAAAAGTCTCCCGAGACACTGTGGGGCCATTTTGGAGAGACCCAGAGAATTTCTGGAAGCCCAGCCTGCATGGAATTACTTTCAGGGTCCCAGGTCTGTGGTGATTTTGAGCTGAGGTACCCATTTAGTCCTAATAAGTCCAGAACTGTATTTATGAGAGACGTGGAAAGTGGCATGAATGACTAATAGTTGGTGTGTGTTTCAATCTGAAGGGGTTTTTTCAGTTTCTGCTGTGTAAGAGGTGCTCATCGGAACGTGAGAGTCAGGTAAATTTGAAGAGGATAAAGTACCATGGCAGGAGAAAGCAAGGAAAATGCAGAATTAATATTTCCCTATCTGCTTTCTAGGAGAGCTTTTTCTAGCAAAGGCGGCTGCTTGGCTTAGGGATATGTATAGAATTCTCAGTGCCTCAGGCAAGAAAAACATGGCACAGAAAATATGTGACCAAGATTCTTCTGATGAGACTTTTAAGGATAAAAGGGTAAACGATTGGGGACAATTTAGAATTCTTATCTAAAAATGAGGAAATAATGAATAGTTTAGTTGTTCTTTCCACAGTAAAAGCCTTGGCATTAGTCTTCTTACCCCAGGGACCTCAGCGAAGTCATAGTAGAGAACAGTCCAGTTACAGAACAGACTACTGACGAGTTCCGTAAGGAAAGTGAGACAGCACATGACAACACCACAGAGTGAACCCTGTATTGTGCATTTTATTTTATAGTATTGGCTTCTCAGCATTGCTGGTGAAATATTTATTTTTTTGTCATGAAATATATAAATTCATAACCAACTCTAGCTGCATGGTAAAGAATTAAAATGTAAATAGTTGAGTATTTATACACAAATAACAAGGGCCATCGGCCAGCAAAGAAGGGCTAGAGTTAGAATGCCGGTGGTAGCCAACACTTCCTCTGGAGGCAGTGTAGGCAAAGAAGGATGAAGAAGGGTTTCTCTTCCTCGTTTTCCCAGTACAGTCAGTCCCTGGGAACTGGAGAACACATCATCCCCAAGCATGTTGGTTATTAAGTCAAATAACCATTTATTGTGGTGCTTTCTTTCCCTGGTTCACCAAGTACCAGTGAGGTACAACATACTTGATCTACTGCCCATCCAGGTCCAGTCACTTCCAGCCCCTCCCATCAGGTTTTTGGGGCTGCCGGAATATTTGGATCACTGAGCCTACTTTCACGGTGGGGCCAGTCTTTGTCCTCAGGCTATTAAACTCATGCACAAGTATGTGCCCTATCTTGGGGTAGAGGGTTTTCTACTCTTACAAGCAAGTGGAAAATTCATATTGGGTCTTTTTGGATTTTTAACCTTAAAAATCCCAACCCTTGGATAGGTGGCAGAGAGGTGCTGGAGGGATAGGGTCAAGCAGAACGTGTGAGAGCAGTAATTGCTTAAAACTGCTCTTTTTAGGCCTTTATTTCAAAAAACATATTTGTGGGGCCACTTCTCCATTCATATGTGCTGCCCTAGCCTCTTCTGACCCTACTGACGGTCAGGTGTGTGCTGCTCGGCTCCCTCCAGCTCAGCCCAGCACCAAACCTACCCACTGCCTTCCTCGTCCAACACAGATCCATGGCTGCATGATTTCAGGTGATAATGCAAGTGCAATCTGCAGAAAATGCAAGCATTCCTCCACTCCCTCCACAAAGAATCTCATTAAGAAACCACATTTAGTAAGTCAGTGAAAGTTAAATACCTGAGTGAGTAAAAGACATTCTGAACAAATAAGATTTGTTCATCTACCTAAATGAGCTCAGATAATTGTCAGTGGTTTAGTAATATGAGAGGAATGGTGCCAACCATGCATGGGACAATAGCACAGAGTCCCCAGAGGAGCAGTGAGACTGGGAAACAGTCCAGCACGTTTCGCTGGTTAGATTGGGCTCCAGGCACAGCTAAAGAGCTACCAGTTCCTCATCTGGTTTACTAATTGCTGATGTTGTTCTCTTGGTGCCTGCCCAAATTACCCTCCAAAGTTTCTTACTGAGAATGAATAACAAGTGTTTTTATCTGTATGGTGACTTCAGTGAGCCAACTAATATTTCCTATGTTTAAAGCACAACCTGGGATAGTCAATGATATTGTATTAGCTATGTATGATGTCAGAGGGGTAGTAGACTTGTTGGGGTTACCACTTTGTGAGGGGTGTAAATGTCTAATCATTATGTTGTTTTGTACACCTGAAACTAATAATAAAAAAAACCTGGAAATGGGGATCAGTGGAGTGTTGGGAATCCAGGAAGTGAAGAGAAACAAGTCAGATAGTCTTGGAAACTTATTTCCTTTCTCCTTTCAGTAGCTCGGCAGACACATAGGTCAGCAGGTCAGTGAGCAATGTTAAAAATGGATTCCTCCTTTCTAATGAGATCATTTCTTTCATCAAAGTTTCCATGTTAGTGGTATAGATGGTCCCTGCCTCGCCATCCTATAAATGTGATGCGTTCCAGGCAGGCTCCCTTTCTACAGGAGCTCTAGCCATGGGACATGCGGTCCATCTAAGTCTGGCCTGACCCTTTCTCTGAAAGCTTGGGCACTGAGTAAACTCTGTTATTGTTCTGTTTGTAAGTTTCCCCGAAAAACAACAAAACCACACTTTATATTTGCACATTTGGTACTACTGTCCTCTTTACGTGACAGGGGGTCAAAGAATTTTGTGCCCAGGAAAATTGATGGGTTGTTGGCATGTCAAGTATTGTGGTAGAAGGGAAGATTTGGAGCCCGGGGCCAAAGTCCCCAGCCGTTACGAGGGTATCATTCATTAATATACCACTCAGAGGGTCTCGAGTCTGTCTGGCTCAATCCCTGTATCAGATGGTGTACTGATTATCTGGTGCCATGTAACAGGTCACATGAAAATGGTGGGTTACAACAACAATAAACATTCCTCAAAATTTCTGTGAGTCAAGAATTTATGAGTGGCTTGGGCAACTCTGTCTCTGGGTCTCTTGTGAGGTTCTCAAGATAGTGGCCAGGGCTGCAGTCATATGAAGGCTTGACTGAGGCTGGATGGCCCACTTCTGAGGTGGCTCACTCACATGGCTGTCCAGGTGGTGCAGGTTATTGAAGGGAGGCCTAGGTTCCTTCCCACATAGACCTGTTCACATGCTACTTGATTGAATGTCTTCACTTCATGATGACTGGCTTCCTCCAGAATGATGATCTAAGAGAGAGAGACAGAGACACAAGTTATCCTTTTTATGACCTAGCCTCAGATGGTACATACCATATTATGCCATGTATAATGCACACTTTTTTGCCCAAATTTGTGAGGAAAAAATAAGAATGCGCATTATACACGGGCAGTACTAATTCCATATTTATATAAATGTTTTTAATTCTTTTACTTCAGCTTATGAGTTAAAAGTGTAACTCTAGAAATCAATAACAATATCAGTATGCAAAATAATATCCTGGAATATGATAATTAGTTTTGTTGAACTTCTGATGAACTTGCAATGATGAAGAGTTCTTGGTCTTCTATGATGTGTAAATATCATAAATTTGTTACTTGTGTGTAAAATTTCTTGTACCTTGTATCTGTTCTTGTGTTTTGTAATTATTTGTTACATAAAATGTCTTGTACCATAATATGTTAAAAAATAAATCTAAAATTTCTTTATAATAAAAAAAACAAGTACCTAAATGTAAACAAACAAAATTTTGAATTAAAACGAAAGGTATTTTTTTCCCTGAAAGTTTGGGCCAAAAATGTGGGTGTGTATTATGCATGGCAAAATACAGTAACATCACTTCTACTACATAACATGAATAGTTAGAAGTCAATCACTAAATCCAGCTTGCATTCAAGGCGGGGGGATTCAGATTCCACCTTTTAAAGAAAGAAGTTAAAGAATTTGTGGACATGCGTATTTTAAAATTGCCACAGACAGGAAAACAGAAACCACTCTAGATATTTCAAGCAAACAAACAAAAAAAAAAAGGTTTTAAGATTTTATACAAGCATTTGGTGCTTATCATCGGAGGGGCTAAGGTGCTGATGATTAGGGTGGGGGGATTGCACCACTAGCTTTCAGGTTCCTTTGCCACAGCTGCTTTCCACAGATTCAAAGTTGCTGCTGCAACTCAGAAGTCAGGAAACCACTGTTGAGGCAATTGCAACTCTGAGGCTGTTGACTAGTGGAGGAATATGGAGTCTGACATACAGCCTGCATGTCTGCTGCTACAGAACAAAAAAGAATGACTTCCGGGCCAGCCAAGTGGCGCGGTGGTTAAGCGCTGGCTTGGGAAGACAGCGGCCCCGGTTCGCGTCCCATATATGAGGGCCAGTGACACTGCCCTCAAAAAAAAAAAAAAAAAAAGACTTCCACCTCCTTTCCACCTACTAAACTTCACACAAGTACCTTTCATTGGCAGAACCCTGCTGTCAAGGGAATCTGGAATGTGGTTCCAGGGCTTCCTGCACCTGCAGAGAAGGGAGTAGAAATGGGTGTCACGAGCCAACTGACACTAGCCAGCATACCTCCATAAACAGGTATGGTGAGGAGACCCCAACTGTATTTGAAGTGTCCTGGTGCCTTACTCCTTTTTTTTTGTAGGCTTATGGGTGTTCAAGGCTTGGTCAAAGGTTATTTGTGTATACATGGAGTAAAGTGGTAGAAAGCAAGCTAAGTCAGAGACCTGGAAAGGTGCCATTCTAGCTGGGCAGCAGGTGAGATACTGGATGCTGATGACATGCAGCCATCCCCAAAGGTGAGTGGAGAAACACCTGGAGTTGATTCTTAGTTTGGTCTCTGGAATGCTCTCACTGGAATGAAAAGGTGGGTGGACAGTAGGCAGTGCAGTAAAGGAGAAAACATAGCCCCCATTCAAAAGGGCTGCCAGTGAAAAGGTGTACGTAGGGAAATATAATTTCTGAAAATATGGTCTATGGACCTCAAGACTCAAACATCCTTGGGATGCTTATTGAAAAGGCTGAGGGAGGAAGAGAAGGCTGATCCTGAACACCTCCCAGTGTCAAACAACAAACAAAGCCAGACACTACTTATCTAAAGTGGTAAGGACAGATTTTAATCAGTGATATACTATTGCAATAGTACAGGAGAAAGAGTCCATTGAGAACTTTGTAAAGGAGAACCACTTAAAGAGGGCCATGATTAACCCTAGAGAATGCCACCATCACCATTGAAATGTAGGCATGGAGCATGTAGGTGGAAAGTGTATTCTGGGACAGTGACGCACAGTAAGTTGTTTCTTCTAGTACCTAAATGGGACTATTTAGAGTCAAGCTATCTCAGGCTCAGACTTGATAAAAGTATAGGGGTGGGAAACAGTGTTCCTGCGAGGTGTGTTTGTTGGTTATGATAAATGTATACAGTGAGAAGTCTTTCCCACCATAATTATTAATTTCTTGCATATTCTTCTAGAGCTTCTAAATGCATCTATAACAAATATGAATATACAGATTTTTAAAATTTCTTATTTCTATTCCCATACCTCTTTCCTCAAAAGCTAGTATAAATACACTATTCCACACCTTGTTTTGGAAGAGATTTTTCCATATCACGGCATCTTCATTCTTCTTCCTTGGTATGTTTTTCCACCATATGAACATATATTATTTAATCAGCCCTGTATTTACTGGACATTGGAGTTCAGTGTTTTAAATAACCTTGTCATGTGGTCTTTTCGACCTATGCAATTATCTGTTAGTAAATTTCCAGACGCAAAATTGCAGAGCAAAAGTATAAATGAATTTGTAATTTTCACAGATATTGCCTATTTAGACTTCATCAGGAATGTGCCCATGTCCTCTCAGCCTGTCAACAGAAGGTATTAAACTTTTGGTGTTTGCTCCTCTAATAGCTAAAAAATGGTAAGCTTTTATTAAGCACTTCCTTCACTTGGACTCATGTTCCATCAGCCTGTGTTTAAGGCCTTGTTTTCCATTCCTGCTGTTGCCCATCACCTTCCACATTTGGTTCAAGTCTTTACAGGGTTCACACCTGGTGTGGGAACACATAGGATTGGGTGGTGGCCTGGGCTGGCTTGGAGCAGATCTAGTTTCAAGCCCCATTCCACCACTAATAAGTCCAGTAACGTCAGGCAAATTGCTGGCTCTCTTTGAGGTTCTGTTTTTTCATCTTTAAAATGGAGATCTCTCCGAGGGTTGTCTGAGGATTAAATCAGATGCCTGTTAGTGAGCTGCACACATGAGAATGTCCGGTATGCCCCAGAAATGGCTTCTGAGCACATTAGATAGAATTTTCAAATGTCAGACGGAAGGATTTAGAACAGGTTGGAAAGGAGCAGTCCCCACCCCAGCATAGCTGGGCCTGTGGCGTGACTTGGGCTCATTCACATGTCTTAATCTTTCCTTGTCTCTCCGTCCTCCCATAGACCAGCCAGCCTTCTCTTTGTCTTGTGTCTTGCGTTTAGCTTTAATGAGTCTTATGATTGGAAAATTGCAGCTTCAGGTCATCGAACCTATGACTATCCACCCTGTGTGGGGAGTGTTGCCCTGGATATTATGGGGAACTCAAGAGAGAGGGTCAGGATGTACAGAGCAACGCTGGACAGCGATGTGAGGAACCAGCACACTCTAAACACACAGATGCACACACATCCAGCTCCATCATTTTAGAGCTCGGCTTGCAGAGACCAGCAGTTCTTGGAGTGTATGTGTCAAGGATAAAGATACGCACCGACATTTAAAAGAGTTTCCTTCACCAGTGCGGTGCAGGCTCGGCTTGTGGACACTCGCGGCCCGTTTTTAGTGGGCTTTCCTTTTCATCCCGGCACTCCGGGTTCCGTTTCCTCAAAGCTCTTTGGGGTCCGGTGACGTCATCGTCCTGCGTCACAGTGGGCCCGGTGACGTCATCGTCCTGCGCCGCGCGGACCCCGACCCGAGCGCCGGGGAACGGCTTTGCCGCCCGACGCGGCTTTTGTGGAGCTGCTGTTCCTCCGGCATCATGGCGCCGTCACTGTGGAAGGGGCTGGTGGGCATCGGCCTTTTCGCCCTAGCCCACGCCGCCTTTTCCGCTGCGCAGCATCATGCTTACATGCGATTAACAGAAAAGGAAGATGAGTCACTGCCGATAGATACAGTTCTTCAGACACTTCTGGCCTTTGCAGTTACCTGTTACGGTATCGTTCACCTCGCGGGGGAGTTGAAGGATATGGACGCCACTTCAGAGCTAAAAAATAAGACGTCTGACACGTTAAGGAATCACCCATCATTTTATGTGTTTAATCATCGTGGTGGAGTGCTGTTCCGGCCATCCGATACAACGGATTCTTCAAACGGAGATGTGGTGTCCTCCAACCCGTCGCTGAAGTCGCGAAAACTTGAATCACTGCGTCAAGAGTTTTAAAAACCGTGACAACTGGACAGCATGCAGAGCTGGACTATTGGAGTTTGGGGTATAAAACACTCCCTCCCCTCCCCCGTCAGTATTTATAGCTATCTCTCCGTTCTAACGTTAAAGGTTGATGGCCCTTGTTTGTAAACTGAAGTCGTTGATGCGGTTTGTAAACTGAAGTCATTCTCTGTGAAATGAGCCTTTGATCTTTCATAGAATTCGTTTTTGTGTGTGTAAAGCAAATTTTCATCTTTTGTAAAAGTCACTGTTTTGAACACGGTTCTTTGAAAAAAAATGTTGATGGTTTTGTAATTATTTGTTTTCTTAGATTTCTTTTGCGCTACGGTTCAGCATCCTTTTGGAAATCGTGTGACTACTGCATTTTGCAGCATGAATGATAGCAAAATGTTCTTCAGGTCAACAAATGGACTTCTCTAAAGAGATTTAAAAAGGTGACTTAATCGGTTTTTCTTATGCCCCCTAAAATGGCTCTGCTTCAGCACATAATTGTCAGTTTTTAATTTATCCGTGACTTTTCACCCCACCCGACTCCCATATACGTTCTAACATCAGCTGTCTTGTTTCATCACTTCTCTGGGATTCAGTGCACAGTGAGCAATTTTTGTGTCAAAATTCTTTGTCGTAACAAATATATTTAACAAACTCAACCTGCTGTAAAGCTACTTGTGTTGTTCTTTTATTGGTAAGAAATCTCCCTAATGGTTATGTAGTATAAGAATAGTTGAAGATAGACTAAAAAGACCCTTTGTGATTTAATTATTCTGGCTAGGTTTCCTAATTACTGAGGAAAACTGATTTCTCATTAGCCAGTTTAACTTATTCAAAGTCTGCTATTTTATTGCACACCATACTAGTGAGTTAGTAAAAATAAACTTCTCACTAAAGGTAGACTTCAAAGGAATTGGGCCAAATATGTTCTAAATATTTGAAACTAATATCTTTAATTTTTAAAAAAATTAAGGTCATTTAAGAAATTGTTTTGTAGCTTCTGATTTCTAGCAGACTTAGAGTTTTTCATCTTCATTGTATGTTGCTGATGATGAGGAAGAGGATATAGAATATTTTTAGAAACTACTTTTAGTTTTAGGGAAATTTGGCTAGCTCTTTGATCTGTAGAAAGGTTAAAATTTCTTTGTAGAGAACATTGCTTTTATTGAATTCTACAGATATGAAACATTGCTTATGTTGAAGCGTATAGATGTAAAGGGAATAACTACACAGATTTGAAGAGAAAATGTGTTTTAGGCAAGAGTCAGATGATGCCCTTATACTTAATGGCATTTTTTTTTCCATTAAAAATGAACCTCAGGGCCGGCCGAGTGGCACGGTGGTTAAGCGCGGGCTTGGGAAGCCAGCGGCCCCGGTTCGGGTCCCGCATATGAGGGCCAGTGACACTGCCCTCAAAAACAAACAAACAACAAACCAACAAACAAAATGAACCTCAGCTTTTCTGTTCTGCCTGGTAACACACAGCCCCAAAGCAGAAGATGATTTAGTTGTCATTGGGTTTTTATTGTTGTTTAGTTTTGTTTTGCCAACCCAGTCTGTCTATGGAACACTGACTCTGCTCTCGAAGAACAAAGTTAGAAATCTTCTGATAACCCAAAATGATTTAGACATGAGTTAAAAATGTGAAGTCGGGGGTTGAAAGTGATGACAATAAAATCAAAATAGTGTGGGGAAAAAGAAACTCCTTACATCAGGCTTGTATACCGTTTCCTCAGGTATGACCTGATTTGCAAGAGCCCCTTGCTTGCTTCCCTCTTCGGGATGTGTTCCTTTCCTAAAATGTTTTTCATAACAACTTTAATAAGATATAAGTCACATATTTTACAATTCACCCATTTAAAAGGCACAATTCAGGGGCCAGCCCAGTGGCACTGTGGTTAAGAGCTGGCTTGGGACGCCAGCGGCCCCGGTTCGGGTCCCACATGTGAGGGCCAGTGACACTGCCCTCAAAAAAAAAAAAACCACACACACACACACACACACACACACACACACACACAAAAGACACAATTCAGTGGTTTTTGTAATATAGTCACAAGTTGTGCAGCCACGCCCACAGTCGATTTGAGAACATTGTCATCACCCCAAAAAGAAACCTTGTATCCTCTAGCAGTCAGATCTCATTTCACTCCAATGCCTCCCAGCCTGAGCAACCACTAGTCAATCTACTTTTTTGTTGTTGTTGTTAAAGATTTTATTGGGCATTTAGGGGAGAGGAACAGTGTTGGGGAACTGGGGAAGGGGAACAGACAAGTTGCTGTCCTTTTGCTCTTCAGTCTAGTTGTGGAGGACATTGCTTCACTGGCCTATATTGGTATCATCATCGCACTCTTCCCGGTGAGGCAGATCGGTCGCCAGCCTCTGGACGGCTGCTCACAGTGGCTCTTAGCAGCTCACACCAGCTGCCAGCCGCTCACGCTGGAAGCCGGCCACTCACTGTAGCCTATGGCAGCCCACTGCAGCAGGGGATGCAGCCTACACCGTCGCCAGGGCTTGCACAGCCCAGCTCCAGGTGGAGCTGTTGTTAGCTGTAGAGGGCAGCTACATGGTTCTCATGTGGGATCCGAACTGGAGCTGCAGGCGTCCCAAGACAGCTCCTAACCAACGCGACACTCAGCCGGCCCTAGTAAGTCTACTTTTTTTTTTTTTTTCTAGCTGAGCCATCCTGCTACCTGTTGACAGCTTTGTGGCAGCTCAGCTCAGGCTGGGCATTGAACTGCTGTTGCTCAGAGCTCAGCGTGCACTCTTGAGCGAGCTCTTAACCAACTGAGCCACGCTGCCGGCCCTCTAGTCAATCTACTTTTGATTTCTATGATTGGCTGCCTAGTCTGGTCATTTAAATGGATTGTACAATATCTGGTCTTTCATGACTGGCTTCCCAAATATGGTTTTGTTCTATGTGGAGTGAGGACTTTTTCTCACCTTGAGAACTAACTTGTGACTGCTGTGAAAGGAAGTGGCTGGTAAAGTCAGTAGATGTGAGGAAGGAGGATCAGATACCTAACAGTTTAGTTTCTCAGTTAATCTTACGCTGAATAGTTTTTCCTCCTAACCAAACATTCTACTACTACTTATAATAGTAGTGACATACTACTACTACTTATAATATTTTGGCTAGTCTCTAGAATGGATATTGAAATCTTTGCTTACCTAGTCAGGAAAGTCCTGCTAAAAATGATCCTAAATAATTTGGCAAATAATTGACTTAGCAGTTTTCAGTCGTGTCTCACTTTGCTAGCAATTTGTATACCTTGGGCCAGGTGAGCTTCCCCAATTTCTTCCTTAATTTCCTCTAGTGAATTTCTGCTATCTTTTTCAAGTATGTACCATAGGAGTAAAGGATATTTGGGTACATCATAACAGTGCTAAATGGATTAAGTTTAGGATTTTATTTATAATGCTATGAGACAGTCCATGAGTACTTAAGGGTAGTCCCTAAAATGTAGTGATGTGAGCTAGTTTGGCTGGCAGTTAACCTTGATTTCAGTGATATTCAGACATTTGAACTATTGAAGGCTCTCTAGAATATAAGAAAACTCACTGTTTAACCAGGGAACCAGCCAAATGCTATGGGCTATTGGTCCAGCTGCGGAAAATGCAGATCCAGGGAACTGGAGACTACGATGCTCTTTACCTCCCTCATGCCTGCTTCCTAAGCACTGTAGCTTCTTTTTCAGTTGCATGACAGCCTTCCTGGCTGGATGTGGCCTGTTTCCATGGTGTATTGAGTAGTGTTTGTTGTGAGCATCGATCCCTGTAACATCAAGCTAAACACATTCTTTTGGATATTGGATGTAAACACTCTCTTTAAATGACCTTGCCCTGGCTAATGAATAAATAATTGTCTGACCCCCCAAAAAAGAAAAAGAAAAAGAGTTCACTTCAGTTATTTTTATTATATTACTTAAATGTTTGTAACATAAAATTAGGCATAAATACATTGTGCTTATAACTTACAACTATAAAACCAAAACATCTACAAATTAAACAAAAGTACAAAACACGTAGCATTCAAAATGAAGTATATTAATATAATGTTATGCTGAAACCAGATTGCAGTTTGCCTTGTAAAGAGAGGATTGACTGCCCTGAGTAGCTTCTTTTGTGTTTGTTAGGTATGAATTATAATTATCACTACAGCCACAGTCTAATGGTTAAGAATGTGGACTCAGGGCCGGCCAAGTGGCGCAATGGTTAAGCGCTGGCTTGGGAAGCCAGCGGCCCCAGTTCTGGTCCCACATGTGAGTGCCAGTGACACTGCCCTTAATGTGGACTCTGAAGCCAGGCTGCCTGAGTCTTTTTGACCGTGGGCAAGCTATTCAATTCTTCTGACCTTGATGTCTTCAGGTCATCTGTGAATTGGGGCTAAGAATGCTTCCAAGGAATGCAGGGAAGACTAAATGAGTTAAGATAGGTAAAGCGCTTAGAGCAGTGCCTGACACCTGGTGAGTGCCCAGCAGGTGGTGTTATTGTCATTTACTGCTGAGTACTTGTGCCATCAGTTCTCCTACGACTTGTCTCTGCAAAGACTGCTACAAAACGCTGGTTGGTAATATCCGTTGGATGTCGGTCATGAGGCCTTCCCTTGGGAAAAATGATTCTTAGCATATTACAGCCCACCTTTTTACATTTATCAGTGGCCCTTGATTGCCAAATAGTAAGTACCCTGTAGCACCAACACAATAGTCTGCAAGTTCAGAAAGACCAGGCTCAAAATCACTTGGCAGGGGTTCTTTATGAGATGGCCATCCAGATTCTCCAGGCCATGCTCTTTATATTTATTTCACACGCACACATGTATGTACACATATATACATGTATATATAACACGTATACTTCTTCAGATTGTTTTCTAAATGAAAGCACCACGTTTCAAAATTTTTGAAGAGAAAGTTTTTGAAAAACACTGCCCTGAGCTGGACAGAAGTAGAAGGACTAGTAATTTCATTGTTTCGTTTTTATGTTGCATTTTCTTCAAAATTTTTGAAAATTTTCTTTCTTTTGCTTTTCCTTCAAAATCTCAACTTCAGCACTTTTTCCATTTGATGTACCTGTCTCTCTTCCCATTGGGTCCTGAAGACTGGAACTGATTCTGGTGCGGCTCTCTTAACTTGATTTCACCTTGACCTTGGTTTAGATTTGGTGGAAACTGTAATTTGTTACACAAACTTCTTGCTGTGTGATATTAAAATCATTAAAGTCTTTCTTGTAGATTAGGATTTATTTATAACTGACCACCATTTTGGTAATGTTAGTGGCTATTTCTGTAATTCTCCTTTCCTTGGATTTTTCTATTTGTGTGCATGGAGACTAAGCAGTCTTATCAGTGATAATAAAAACAGCTTTAATAACAAATCAAGGTTCACGCTTATTAAGTCCTTAACTTGTGCAAAAACTCTACTAAGCATTTTACCTGTATTATTTCATTTAATATTTGTGATAGTCATAGAAGTGGGTGCTGATACCATGCCTGCTTTACAGATAAGGGAGTTAAATCTATGAACTTTGGGTCCCTGTTGTGGGGCATTCAGCAATGTGCTAACGAAGGAGGACTCCACCTCTCAGGAACTCACGAGGAGCTGGGATCTCGCAGGAGACATTTGTCAAAAATCTGTCTCCCTAGTTCATTTTAGAAGGTGGCCCCTTTCTGTTACTGTGGTTTGGACACGTATAACTGGTTAGCAAGTGTCCCTTCCTTCTTTGCCTGTGGAAACTAGCCCTTTGTTTCCAGAACTCATCATTGCCTCCTCCCTGCACGTTGCACTCCTGGATTTTTTCGGTCTGTTTTTAGAGGAGGCCATAGAGCAAGAACCAGCACCCACCTGCCTCCCTATGACTAGGGCGCAAACGCATTTACACCTTTCACTGATCGATCACCTTTTTGTTTAATGAGCTATGATTTACATACCATAAAACTCACCATTTTAAAGTGTACAACTCAGTAGTTTGTAGTACTCATACATTCTCAAGAGTGTGCAATGCAGCATAACTACTGTCTCATTCAAGAATACTTTCATCACCTTGTAAGGAAACCCCTTACCCACCAGCTATGGGTTTACCTAGTTTGGACATTTCATGATGTCATAGAGTACATGGCCTTTTGTGTCTGGCTTCTTTCACATAGTATGTTTTCAAGGTTCATCCATGTTGAAGCATGTCTCATGACTGAATCATGTTCCATTGTATGAATATACCACAGTTGGTTTATCTGTTCATCAGTTAATGGACAGTGGGTTGTTCATCACTTTTTGGCTGTTATGAATAGTGCTGCTAAGAACATTCACAGCAGGAATTTGTGTGAACATAATTGTTTTGTTTTTTTTAAAGATTTTTTATTGGGGAATTGGGGGAGGGAAACAGCGTTGGGGACCCGGGGAAGGGGAACAGACAAGTTGCTGTCCTTTTGTTTTTCAGTCTAGTTACTTCACTGGCCTATGTTGGTATCATCATGCGCTCTTCCCGGGTGAGGCAGATGGGTCGCCGGCCTCTGGACGGCCACTCACGGCGGCTCTTGGCAGCTCACACCGGCCTCCAGGTGCACACGCTGGCTGCCGGCCACTCACTGTAGCCTATGGCAGCCCGCTGCAGCAGGGGCTGCAGCCCACACCATTGCCGGCCATCTTAGCTATAGAGGCAACCAGGTGGAGCTATTGTTCACCATCTTAGCTATTTTGTTATATGTATTTTGCAATTGAAATCGAAAAACCTTGGCATGCAGACCCTGCAGGGACAGAACTGGGGGGGTTTCTGAAGGTGGGCACTGGGGGCAGAGGGCGGGTCAGGGCTGAACAGGACCACAAACGGGGCCTTGTGCAGGTGGATCCAAGAAACAGAGAAGCCAGGATGAGACACAGTTGGGTTCTGAAACAGAGAAGCTGAGTTTGAAACACGTCATAGAGGGCCTGAAGTGCCAAGCTCACGGGCTTGGGCTTTATTCTGAAAGCAACGGGGAGCCACTGAAAGATTGGGAAGAGGCATGATTAAGGCTGTGCCTCAAGAGGACAAGGATCCTGAAAGTGAATCCCCAGTGAACTTCCCATGAGACCAAGACAAGCACTCTTTCTCAGGGGCCTTGGTTTCTATAATGAGGGTAAGTTACCTCTGAAAAATAGAACAATTGGAGTGGGAGCAAGTTGAGGGAGATTAAATTAATCCCTAGATCTACAGGCTGGAAGTCTGGGCAGGGCCCTGGCATCTGTGTTTTTAACAAACTCCTCTGGTGACTCGGATGTGTTGCTGGTTTGTGAGTCTGGTGACTGGGTGATACCGAAGGTTGCTTACATTTTCATGTGCTGAGAAGAGAGGTGAGAGTGGGAGGGCAGTGTTTAGGAGTAAAGAAAGAAAGACCCCTTAAGACTGCTGCAACTGTCTATGCAAAAATAATGGGAACGTGGGTGGTGGTAATAGAGAATGGAAAAAAAATGACTAATGGAAAACATTACCACATAGAACTGAGAGGATTTAACTAGTAATTGGCAGTGATAAAAAAAACAACAAAATTCAACTGCATATGTGGACCAGGATGTCTTTTTTTAGGGGACGAGGTCAGGAAGGGTTTTTATCATGCAGACTGCCTCTTCTTTCTGTGGGGGGATGGAGACGGCCCACAGTGACACATCTCCAACTTGGCACTGACCAGAAAATTCCAGACTAGCTGATTAAGACTGTTTCGGGGAGAGGGCGTCACAGCAATTGGATCAGGTATTAAATCTAGGTTTGGCATCATGGGCTTTTAGCATGAGTGACACCATTTTGGGTCTGTGGTTTTCTCTTTACAATTCCCCCTTTTTGATCATCTCAGCTTAATTAAGAAATGTGATTTAAAAAATTAAGACATTAGTGTCACTATCAGCTAGCGCTCTGTAGCTGTAGAACCTTGGTTGGCATGATGTTCTGCTTAATCACTGTGACCTGAGCCTGTGGTTTTTTTCTTTAACAACCGTGAAGGTTGAGGAGCGGGAGGGGCAAGGATGACTGCAAGGTTTTGAGCCTTGACCAGAGCAGTGACAAATTTAATACAGATAAGCAAGTTATTAACTGCAGTTTGGGTCTTCCCATTTTCTCTGATTCTTGTAAACCAGTTTACATGGGTCTGATCACCATGGGGTGAAACGATGATATTCCAAGCCTTTCAAACAACAGCTGACTTTTACTACCCACACACCATGTCACAGGCACTGTGCTCTGCACTTGAGTCCCATGTAATTGTCACTACTAGGTAGCTCTCACCTCATTCTACTGCTGCGTGCTTCACATTCATTATCTCTTTGAGTCCTCAAACTACCCTGAGTGAGTGCTGCATTTATGCCCGTTTTACAGACGAGGAAACTGAAACCTAGAGAAACAAAGTCACGTCCCCAAGGTCATTTAGAAAATCACAGAGCAGATATTAAAGCCAGACAATCAGCCTCAGAACCCAGGCTCTCCACCACTCTGCTATGAGGTAGCCCTGTTACCCTTCAGTCAGGTCTGGAAAAGAAAAGGAAGAGTGAGGCAACCATGAACCACAGTCTGTCTCACATTTTTAGGCAACTCAGAGATACAAGTTGTATTTGAAAACACTGTCTAATATCCAAGTAGACTGTTCAAATTTAAATATTTAAGATTTTTTTTTTTGGTTTATTTGCCTTGGGAAATGAATTCAGATGATATGATGTATTTTTCTTTAATATAAGAAATTTCTCTCTGTACCCTTTTGGTAAATGAAGATTGCTGTAATATGCCCTAGAAACATCTGCCAGAAAATAATTGCACAACTATCCCATGTCAGGCTGTTTCCTTCTCCTGAGATTTTCTTGGGCCCTCTTTTTTTTTTTTTTAATTTTATTGGGTAACAGTGTGTTTTTCCAGGCCCCTCAGCTCCAAATAGTTGTTTCAATCTAGCTGTGAAGGGCATTTTTACCACAGGCTAATTGATATGTACACAAAGGGCAAAAATAGCAAATATTATTAACAGAATATTCAGAGTACTTTTATCTGGGTGGGGAGGATTTTAGGTGCTATTTATTTATGTTTCCTGAATTTTCTGGGTTTTTTTTCCTCTATGATACATTGTGTTGTAATTTTAAAACATAAACCATTTATAGCTTAATTTTTCAGAAGTGTGTGCAGGTCTATAGTTCTAGCCCTGCAGAATGGTCTGGTCTTCGTGTTTCATTTCTAAAACAGTGATGATCAGATAAATTATTACAATAGCTGCGGCATCTGAAGCTAAGCCTTGCCAGTCAGCGGGCTCCTTTGCTTTGTTCTAATTTTCCCTCTTCCATACCAACAGGGCTGAAACAGTGTGTACAGCTTTAGACATAGTCAGACCTGGGTCAGAACACCAGCTCCAGCATTAACTAGTTTTATGATGTTGGGGAAAAGAATTGTCCTTTTTTTGGCTTCAGTTATAAGTTGTGCAAAATAGAAATAACAGTAACTGTGCCCTGGCATTATTTTTTTTAAACAGCATATGGAAAAGCACTGAGTATATTCCATCACACAGTGGGTACTCATTAAATAGAAGAGTTGCATGTAGTTTATTCTTTACCAAGATTTCATAACACACCAAGTGGTACAGATTGAAAAGAAACGCCACAAATTTGACAGTTAGCTAGAATTATATACTTGATCATTGAAATGTTTATCAGATACTTACAATCAAAACAGTATGGTACTGGCATAAAAACAGGCACATAGATCAGTGGAACAGAATAGAGAACCGAGAAATAAATCCATACATATACAGACAGTTAATGTATGACAATGGAAGCAAGAATTTACACTGGGGTAAAGATAGTCTATTTAATAAATGGTGCTGGGAAAATTGGATTGACACATGTAAAAAAATGAAACTGGACCACGTCCTTACGCCATATACAAGAACAAATTCAAAATGGATTAAAGACTGAAATGTAAGACCTGAAACCATAAAACTCCTAGAAGAAAATACAGGGAGTAAATTTGCAGGCATTACTCTAAGCTATATTTTTACTGATACATCCCCGTGGGCAAAGGAAGTAAAAGAAAAAATGAATATATGGGATTACATCAAACTTAAAAGTTTTTTCACAGCAAAGGAAATCATCAATAAAGCAAAAAGGCAGCCTACTGAATGGGAGAAGATATTTGCCAATGATATATCTGATAAGGGGTTCATATCCAAAATATATAAAACACTCATGCAACTCAATACCAAAAAAACAACCCAATTAAAAAATGTGCAGAAGATATGAAGAGACATTTCTCTAAAGAGGACATACAGATGGCCAACAGGCATATGAAAAAATGTTCAACCTCACTGATCATTAGGGAAATGCAAATAAAAACCACAATGAGATACCACCTCATTCTGGTCAAAATGGCTTTTATCAATAAATCAACAAACAACAAGTGCTGGCGGGGCTGTGGGGAAAAGGGGACCCTGCTACACTGTTGGTGGGATTGCAGATTGGTGCAGCCATTGTGGAAATCTGTATGGAGGTATCTCAAAAAACTGGAAATGGAACTACCTTTTGACCCAGCAATTCCACTCCTAAGTATTTATCCTGAAAAACCCAAGACACTAACTCGAAAAAATATATGCACCCTTTTGTTCATTGCAGTGCTATTTACAATAGCCAAGACTTGGAAACAATCGAAATGCCCATCAGTAGATCACTGGATTAAGAAACTGTGGTACATTTACACAATAGAGTATTACTCAGCTTTAAAGAGAAAGGTATCGTACCATTTGCAATGATATGGATGGACCTAGAGACTATTATGTTAAGTGAAATAAGTCAGTTGGAAAAAGACAAATACCATATGATCTCACTTACATGTGGAATCTAAAGAACTGAATAAATGAGCAATGTAAACAGAAATAGTCTTAGAGACACAAAGGAAAAACTGATGATTGCTAGATGGGATGGGGAAGGGCATGAGGGAGAAGGGGAAGGGACAAGTCAACATAAACTGGTAACTACAATACTACCGCAGGGACAGAAGAGACAGTTTAGGGAATATAATCAATAAGGTTGTAAATAATTTTTTAGGGGATCAGAAGGACTCATGTCTTGTCAGGGAGACCACTTCATGGATGGTGTAGTGGCCTGACCACTGCACTGTACATCTAAAGCTTCTGTTGAATAATATTAGATGTTAACTATAATTTAACACATATATAGTCATGGGATGTGGAATATAGTGTGGGGATGGAGTCAATGGAATTGTAATAGATATGTATGATATCGGAGGTGGGAGGGCAAGAGAAGGGGGAGGAGTAGTCACTTTGTAAGGGGTGAAAAAGAACTACTGCATTGTTTTGTACATCTGTAACTAATAACAATAAAAAAAGAAAAAAACATATTTATCAGATTTCTTTATTGAAAAGTCTGGAGTATGGCTCAAAATGTGGAGCAAGTGGGCCACTCATCCATTGCTTGTGGGAACATAAATTAGTATAACCATTCTGGAGGAACAATTTGGCATATCAACCAAATTCACCTCAATCCGATTCAGTACCACCCCTGGGCCTGTACCCGTAGGAACTCTTGCATCAGGACATGTGTACGAGATATTTAAAAGCAGCACTGTTTGTAATGGCAAAAAAGAAGCAACCCAAATATTGAAGTAAGTTGTGAGATAGCCATGCTTTGGAATACTATTCAGCACTGAAAATGAAAAAACCAACTACAACAGACATCAACATGCCCATACCTAAAGACATATCATTGGATCAAAATAAGTAACTGACCAGTAGTGAATCCATATTTTTTTCAGAAAGTTCAAAAACAGGTGATAATCTAAACAGTATATTGTTTGTGGATGCACAGATATGACAAAAAAAATTTTGTAAAACAAGGGAATGATAAGCACACAGTTTAGGATGGGGGTTTAGAGAAAGGGCAGGGATTAACGTGTAGCCAGCCTGGGTACAAATAGCCTCTAAGGTGTAGTGATAGCCTATTTTGTTAACTTCAACCAAATGAGGGACTTTACATGCAAGAGATATATACTCAATGTTCCTTCTGTTTATAATCCTCCTTTGGACTATTCCTTGTGGTAAATTTTGAGCATCTGAAACCTGTCTCTCTCTCTCTCAGCACTATCTAGTAGAATTCCAGCACTTAGTGTTAGAAAACCACAACCACCTAAGTGCTGAGAAGTCCTGCCAAGAGAAGGCAAGAATGGCCCCTCTTCTCTTGTAGCTGCAAGAAATGCAGATGGCTTCTTGTATCCAAAACACTATCGTTGCCACAGTTATTTCTTTTTTTTTTTTTTAATTTTAAAGAATTTTAGTCACCAGCTTAGACATTAAAATACAGTTATTTCTTGAGAGAAAGGAACATTGGGAGACACCCAGATTTCAAAGACTGTTGCTATGTCCGTAAAATGAAAGCTTGATCTTTAAATCTATAATTCTGATTGGTAATCTTACTTATTAATGTGTTTAATAGTGTGTTGTCTTAGTAATAATGTATTAATCTTTCTGTTTTCTGCAATTTCTGTTTTCTGTTTTATTATGAATTTTCTTGGTTAAGCCAGGAGACCTAATATTTGTTATGTGCTTTCCATGTGCCCAAAACTGATCCAAGCCCCTTTCAGCATTAATCATGTCATCCTGACAACAACCCTATAAGGTTGGTACCATTACTTTCCTCATTTTATATTCATGAAGCTCCTCACCATTCTTCCTACTCTCCCTGAGCCTGGGACTTAGGCCTCAGGTGCCATTCTTGATTATGGTAGCTGTGGTCCTTTTAAAAAATTTTCACTTTGTTTTTCTGATTCTTAATAGCCTTGGTGTTCTTCTATTTCACTTAAATCAATTATATCAGAAAAATGGCTCTTCTTAGGGTCCTGATCACACATGGCTATTAGGCTAGGGGGTACCATCTAATTCAGTATATAAACCAGGTCACTTTTGAGAGTGAAAGGGGGTGTCACTATTAACAATTAGACTGGGACAATAGGGGCTAACACTGTCCTTGAAAAACAGGACTCAGTGGCTCGTGAGAGTCTCTTGGGAAATCCCTCTAAAGGCTAGAGATTATATATGACCATGATAGGATGACTTCCTTTCCCCACCATGTCGACTCCTAAGACCAAGTGAGCCAAGCCAGCTGAGGGACCTGGACTACTTGGACCACAGGGAATCTCATCTTTCCCAGGAATGGGAGCTGTGTGGACAATATCCAAATGTTGCCTGGCATTGCTTTGGATAAGAACCAAAGGCACAGGGAAGGCCTTGACAGTTATCTGCCCTCAACTTTCATCTCATTACACTGACAAGAACTGAGAGAGATGACCCAGACCCAGAAAGAGGCATCACTCCTAATTTTGGCAGGCTCCAATCCAACACAAAGATTCCCAAACACTAGTGTGATCCTGGCCTGATCTGCTTCACCATGCCCCTTCCTGATGTCCTACTCAAAATTCCTCTGATCTCGTAACAAGGGAAGTCCTTGTTCTTCTCTGGGTTAATAGTGGAGCATAAGTCCCACCTCCATCCTGGCTGTTATTTACTATCTTCCCTCATCTCAACTTTCAAGCCTCCATGATTTGCTTGGAGATACTTCCCTATATCTCCAGTGCTCTGCTCAGATTTCTTTTCTCCTGGCAAGGACTCCAGGCAAATTCTGACCTGGTACTCCCTGGGCTGAGTTTGACTTGCCTTCCTGTTGTCCTCTGGCTCTAGTCAGAGTCTAGTCTAGTCTGGTATAGAAAGGTCCAGATCTATCCACTATCATCTCTGCCACATACACACCCCTCATCCTATCTTCTCTAGAAAAATCCAAAGAACTTTAAATATCCCTTATGAACAAAGGTTGCAGACATGGAGCATGATGGAGTCCATAGACTCTATCCCAAGGATAGCACTTGCATGAAATTTCTTTCCAAGATAATCTTATTTAGTTTACCCATAGTAAAACCCATTCCGGCTTTCCTGGTTGAACGAGCAGTTCTCTAACATCGCACCCTACCAGCATTATTATGCTGCATCCTAACTTTCTTTGTATTCTCCATGATTCTTCTATTCTGACAATTTAGAGCCAGTGGGCCATTTCTTGCTCATATTTATGGTGTGTCATTTCTGCTCGACATTTCAGGAAATTTCTGCACCATAGTTCAACATTCCTGGGTTATGGTGTCCTCCAAGTATCACCTGCTATTATGACCTTCAGCAACAACTGATCATGAGCACACCTGAGGCTGGAGGCCTCCCTTTCCCAGTGCTGAGTCCACGCCATGTGGGTGCGGGGAGTTTTATTTTCCTGTGCTTTCTGTCCTTCTTTCCTCCTCCTGTACATTGGGGTCCCAGCTTCATCCAGAGCTGTCCCTGCAATGGAACACATTCTCCTGTTCCATTTGCCCTGTATTCTCACATTCTTACATCAAATCACTTTTCTAATATTGATTACCCTTCACAGCACATGTCAGTACATTACCTTTTCCCCAACAGCAGTGAGACTGAAAACAGTTAGAAAATCCCAACTTGCTACATCCCTGAAAGATGCCAAGTTGCAAAATCTGGGGGAAACTGGGTGTGTGTGAAAAATAAGCATCATGTGCTGGAAGCTATGCCCTGATCAAGAGGAATTTCCCACATCTGTGTTTTGCTTCAATGCTCTCTGCTCATTTGCTCCACTCTCGAAATGTCAGTATATATAGCACCAGGCACACCTCCCAGGCAGGCGGCACAGGGAGCTCAGCTTTTCCAGGAGTCTCAGCAGGAACGAATAGCCAAGGTGAGGTGCTAGAACTTTCCAACAGGTTTCCTCTTAGGAGATTCTCTTTCCCCACCAGCATTCTTGTGCTGCATCTCAGCTCTCTGCATCTTTTTTGAATCTAGTGTTCTGACGATTAGAATTTATCAGATGTGAGTACTTTTGGAGGTATGGATTTTGTTGTGTGCTTCATTTTTTTTTTTTTTTGAGGGCAGTGTCACTGGCCCTCATATGTGGGACCGAACCGGGGCCGCTGGCTTCCGAAGCCAGCGCTTAACCACCGCGCCACTCGGCCGGCCCCTTGTTGTGTGCTTCAGCTGTGTGAGGTAGCGATGGGTAGAACAGGCATCCTACAAATATTTGTGGATTGTTTACCTCATCTCATATTATAGAGAGGTATAACAGTCAAAAAATCCCCAAATGTCTTTTGGAAAAGGCCTAGTACAGTTGGTTTCAAGGCTGATAGGGAACAATTGAAATGACAAGTGGTTTATACAAAAGCCCATTGCACTTTTTCATCCAGGAAATCACTGGGATTTTAATGAGACAAATGAAAATGTAGAAGTAGATTTTTCTGCAATACAATCTGTATGGATGGATAGATATAGACATTGATATAGAAATATAAAATTGAGTTGGATTCATTTTTGGAATGCAAGGATGGGTCAACATTACCAAAAAAGACAAAAATGTATCATCCTTGGTTGTGTCTCTTTGACTTTCTGCTGCAGGATGAAGGTTTTCACGATCATCATTTTCTGCTCCCTAATCCTGGCCATCAGCAGCCAAAATTGGAGAACATTCCTCAGGGAAGCTGGTCAAGGTAAGGAAGAAAGGATGGGTTGGGGGGAGGCTTCAGCCAGTTTTCACCTGAGCAGAGGGCCCATTCCCATAAGGAAGAGTCACAAGTGAGTAGAAAGACAGCACTGTTTTCATGGTAGGTCTTCCCCAGGCTTTTCTGGACAGTTTTGTGCTCTTTTGTGGAGCTCCCCAGACCCTCAGCCACATAAGGTTTGAGCCCTGACTTTCAGCAGGAGTGAGGAAGAGATCTGGAGTTCAGAAGTGCATGTTCCCTATATACAAGCCTGGCTCTACTGCCCCTTCGTGGGGCTTCAGGGACAGCTCATTTCTCTCAGGTAGCTATGAAGTGGGTGCATCAAACATATGGAGAGTGTTCACACTCCCCATCCATCTAGTAATTACAAACAAGATTAACTGAGTCTTTAATACATGCTAGGCATTGTTATAAGTGTTTTACATGTACAAATAAATTTGTTTTCATCCTCATGTTTTAATCTCTTAGTCCTGTGTTGTAGGTACCAATATCTCTTAACAGAGAAACTGAGGCACAAAGAGATGAAAATACCTGCATAGTCCTCAAGCAGAGCAGGATTTAATCCAGGTCATTGAGATCCCCAGACCTTGTTATTGGCCACGTTGCTATGCTGCCCTCCAGACAACAGTGTATATAGGAGAGTGAGGGATTTTTGGACACACATTGTGTTCTTTATCTGAGCAAATGGCCAGTAGTGTGGACTTGGTGCCTTTGGAAGGAAGCTCTTAGAGCTCCTCTGCCCACAATAAAAGACACAATGAATTACCTGATGGTGGTTTTACTGGGGTTGAGACCTGGCCAGGAAATGGATAGCATAGTTTCTGAGTAACTGTTTTAAGAGTGTGCTGTTCATTCTAACTTCTCATAGTCCCCACTAAAAATCTCTTTTCATCTCTTAGGTCAGTGTTTTTCAAAGGGTTGTTCTAGAACCATTTGCATGAGAATCATCTGTGGACTGGGGTGCTTTGTGAGAAGCAGATAACTGGGTCCGCTGGATCACAGTTTCCAGGGCTGAGCCTAAAACCGGGCTTTTATCAAGCACCCTATTGACTTTTGTGCATGCTAATGGTTGAGAACCACGATCTCTGGTTTGTTGCCCCTAGGTGATAAAATATGCTGGGCATTTTGGAAATGCTTACTATGCAAGTTTGGATTACAAAGATCTATTTAAATTAGTAATTAGAGTGAATAAGTATTGTAAGAACATCATAACTCTCAACAAAACTATCCTTTCTAATGCCAAAAATGGCATATATAAAATGAAGATCAGTTATCTCATTAGATTTTTCTCTTTTCCAAATAAGTTATTTAAAATTTATTTTTTTTGCCATTTAATTCTAGCTTGATCAAATTCCTTCTGTCCACGACTCCCTGCTCTTCATCTAACTTCATGCTTTTTCTTCCTTTCGCACTCCCTTTTCCTAAAAACTAGAGCAGTAAAGCGATAGTGTACTGAACACTTACAATATTCTCTACATTATACAGTATTTTCTTAGTTCTTCTACATAACTGAGGCAATACTCCCCCATTTTACTGAGAGGACATAGAACTTGTGAGTTGGTGGTAGGTTGCTCTTGGGCTGCATTGATTAACCCGTTTCCTTAAAGCTCTTTTAGGGAACTCACCTTTATCACCTGCTGATTGAACTCTGATAGTTGCCCAGCTACCAAATTGTGCCTGGATATTAGGATGTACTCAGGATGAGTTGCCCTCACTCTCCCCATGGATAGTAATGTCTCTCACTGATTAGGTTGGGAGCATCCAGTCTCTGCAACTCCCTCAGAATCACCTCTGTCCTCACTCCTCAAGGGGTTCCTGCATCTTTCCAGGTGGAGGTCCATTGTACAACCAAACATCCCTTAAAAACCATTCCATGTCTTCTTTCCACACACCACACAACCAAATAAAAAGTAGCAAAGGGACTTAGACTAAGGTCAAACAGTAACACTTGTACCAAGTCTAATTCTCATAATGTTAACCCAGGGAGTGAAAGTACAAGAATATTATTCCCAAACCAGTTTGACTCCAAGGTCGTAGTCAAAGGCTGAAATCATAGAATTAGTAGAAAAATTTTTTTTTATCTCTCTTCTTTACCAAGATGTGATTACCTTCATCTCACATTTTCATTCCCTTTCAGGGACGAAAGACATGTGGAGAGCCTACTCTGACATGAGAGAAGCCAATTTCAAAAATTCAGACAAATACTTCCACGCCCGGGGAAACTATGACGCTGCACAAAGGGGACCTGGGGGCGTCTGGGCGGCTAAAGTGATCAGGTAACAGACTCCTGGGGATGCAGGGATGGGTGAGCAGAGCCTCGCGGCCTTGGAGAGCCAGGAGGCACCAACACTGGAGAAGTTCCCTGTGTGGACTGTGGCCCCTCCTCCTCTTGTCCACACTGCCCCCTCTGTGCCCAGTGTGGGGTCTGAGAGGCTGGTAGAGCCAGAGCAAGGCTAATGGGATGGGTGATTCCCACCCTGTCCTCTGTGAGCTGTCCACCCAGCATGAGGAGTGTCAGCCAGGGCTGAGTGGGCTGTGCCCAGGCAGGGTCAGTGTTTAGCCCCTCCTTCCTGGCTCCTCCAGAGTCATCCCTGGAAAAGGAGAGAGTTGGGAGGGTGGGGTTGTTGCTCATCAGCCCCTGAGCCATCTCTTCCCTGTCCTCCTTCATTACAGCGATGCCAGAGAGAATTCTCAGAGGGTCACTGACCTTTTTAAGCATGGAGACAGCGGCCACGGAGTGGAGGACTCGAGGGCCGACCAGTTTGCCAACGAATGGGGCCGGAGTGGCAAAGATCCCAATCACTTCAGACCTAAAGGCCTGCCTAGCAAGTACTGAGCTCCCTCCTCACTCTGCTCTCAGGAGACAGGGCTGCTAGCCGAGAGTCATTGAATTCTATATCCTTAGATGCTTTTGGAGGGCACATAGTAGGTGTCTAATAAATGCTTAAGAGATTGAATATTGAAAACTGTGTATTATTCTTTGGTATAAGGACATCCCATTTCGTGGCAAAGGGTGATAGACGGACATGCATGTGAACGCCTTACCTGTGCCTGTGTGTTTGGGTGCAGGGGACACAATCTCAGCATCATACAGGGCAAACAGCCCTCACCAACGATTCTCCGAGTCAGACCTGCTTCTCTCCAGGCCTTTCTGTGTCCAGGTTGCAATGCATCATATCTGTCAGCCCATAAACTTAATTTTAACAGTGAATGCCTCCATTGCACTTTATTCATGTTTTTTTGAAAATATATATCCATTCTTGTCTGAGTTAGTGGTTTATATGTCAGTCCTCCTGCTGGTTTGGTTTTGAGCTCTTCTAATACTTATTAATAATAAGGTGATTATGATAATGACAGTTAATATTCAGCAAGTTAACTAGGGGCCAGATAGTTCTTGTGTTATCCTATGGGATCATCACATTTTAATTTTCCTTATTTTATCATTGAGGAAACTTGAGGCACAAACAGTTGAAATATATATCCAAGTGACATTGCTAATTTGATGCTAGAGCCACCATTCTTAACCATTTGCTATAACTCACTTTTGTATTGAAGTTTAGAGCTTATAGAACATTTTTACATATATTCGTATACTTAGTCATTCCTTCAATTGAATGTATTCCATGTACCACCCCAATTGATCCACACAACAAGTCCATGGGGTTAAATCTATATGAAGTGCAGAGGTAATAAAGGGTTAAGGAAAAAGCAAGCAGCAATTTGGAGGAGATTGTATCATTGTGTCAAGGAACTGCAGAAAGAGGTAAGCAGCCACCTCCTTAGAGAATGGCATGAAGATAGTTCCTCCTCAAGGTTGTCAGTCCTGGAGACAGAGAAATCTAGACCTTAGTTCTCAACAAGGGCAGCATTGCACCCAGCCCCAGTCCCACCCCAGCTTTTGGATATCTCTGGGGATGTTTTTGGTTGGCACAATGATGGGGGGCATATAGTGGATGTGTCAGAGATATATACATCTTACAATTTACAGGATAGGACAGTGCTGAAAAGAAAGATTCATCCTGTATGCTACATGACTTTAGTAATGTCTTTTAGAAATTTTATTGGGGAACAGTGTGTTTTTCCAGGACATTAGCTCCAAGTCAAGCAATTGTCTTTAATCTAGTTGAGGAGGGTGCAGCTCCCTGGCCTGTGGGTGAACCAGCAACCTTTGCGTTATGAACCTGCGCTCTAACCACCTGAGCTAACTGGCTGCGCCCTTTAGTGATGGCTCATCAGACATGCATGTTGGCAGAGTCAGATTTACTGTGAAGCTGAAAAAGCTTAGGCTCCAAGGGCTCCTTATTTACATGCGACCATTCCAAGGCCCTGGGAGGGACTCTAAAGAAGTGTGCACATGGTCAAATATCTTTGTAAAATATACAAAAGTAAAATATTTTGACTTCAAGAAGTTAATTTCCCTGACTCTGTTCATTCCAACATCCCACCATCCCATGTCCCCTGTGTTGAGTGGCACTGGGGTAGTCACAGATATTTTATGGATCTAAGGAGCAGTCGATTTGGGAATACAACCGGGTTTCAAGTAGTGGAAGATATTTATGTGGTTTTCAGTCGCTTCCAAGTACAATTCAGTTATTAATCACCATCCTGGAATAGGAATGGCCTCTATCTGCGCTCCTACTGCCTACTGTGGTGACTTAAGGTGCAGGAGCCGAGGTCATATGGTAAAATGAACATGTCCTGTAGGCCCAGCACAGATCCTGTGGGTAGATGGATATCTGGTCCAATGAGGGTGACAAATAACAATTATGAATATGACCGTGCCTGGCTCCTGGGTAGATAGAATCGGGTGGGGAGTTGAAGTCATTGGCGCTCCCAAGCCTGAGTGGTATATTGGGAGGGCGCTAAGGCCGGCAGGGCTCCGGGCAGCAGGGGGCGCTGTGGCGGGAGCTGCACCGGGCGCCCCGGGCCCTCTGGCCTCTCGCCTTTCTCGGCGGCTTCCGGCGCGACTCCAGCGCTGGGGTGGTTGTAAGTCATGGATCGCAACCCCTCGCCGCCGCCGCCGAGCCGGACTGAGGAGGTGGCCGTCGGAGACTGCATAGGGAGCACGGTCTACAGCAAGCATTGGCTCTTCGGCGTCCTCAGCGGGCTGATCCAGGTGTGGAAACTCTCCCTTCGCGTGGGCTCCCTGCACCGCTCCCCCAGACCCTCTGCCCCCGCCTGCGGCAGCCCCGTGCTGCCCCGGGAGCCGCCGTCTCCACGGTGACGCCTCCGCGGACCCCAGGCTGCAGCCAGCCCCTCCCGGTGCCCCTTAACCCAGAGGGGTGCTTGCGGTTAAAATACTTTACTTTTGCAAGTCTTCCCCCAAAATACATCACCATGTAAATAAATGCATTGCTCAGGTTTTTGCACCCCATTCCCACCGACGTTCCGGAAGCCCAGGTCCCAGCTTATCGATTTCGTGGATGTGTGTTGTGTACAATAAAGGATGATTTTGGAGTGATACAGCTCTGATATCAAAAGCGCGGCTTCATCACCTACCAGCAGCGTGACTTGGGGCACCTAATCTCTCAGGGCGCCTCCATTTCCTTCCCGATTTTCGTACGATGACATGAGACTAGCTATATGTATATAGGGATAGTGTGTTAAATAAGATAATGGCCATAGAGTGCTTACCACGGCCTTTGGCTTATAGGAGGCTCTCAGTGAACTTTCTGCACCAACGATTCCCTAACTGATTACCCTACTTCCAAACTCCGTCCTTTCCAGTCCATCCTCTACACAGGTGCCAGAATAACCTTCCTAATAATCAATAATAATAATACTAATTAAAAGCTTTCTTTAGGACCTCTTCCTAGTTCTCTTTGCCTACAGGAGAAAAATACGTATTTCCTTAGCTTGGAATCCAGGGCTCTTTGCAAACTTTCCAGCCTCATTTGCCCATGACATTAAACTGCTCACCGTTCTCCAAACACGCTAGGCTCTTTCTGAACTCTGAACTCCCATACTTTCCTCCATATGCTCTTCTTCCCTTCTTCATATGACAAACTCCACTTCTTCCTCGGGAGTGTAGCTTACAGATCACCTAAAAGAAGTCCCTAACTTCCCTCACGCATAGGTCGTTGCTCCAGCATTTTTGCTCTCACAAGGCTTTGTCCACACTTCAGTTGAATCACTTAGTGTTTTCTGTCATGATTATGTTGACATGTCTTTTCCTCAGTAGATTCTACACTACTTGAAATCAAGGGATTAAATCTTACTTATTTTTGTATTTCTCCCCCGATGCCTAGCAGCAGTATTTACTTCATGAATGTTGAATGAATAGAGCCACCTAAGATACTAATTTTTAAGAAGTTTTTGCAAGAGAAGACACTTTGAGAATATTACCTTTGTGACTTCTAAATGGTTGTGGGGTGTTACCTGGAGAGTACTGTGGACAGCTTTTCATTCGTCACTTTTCTTCCTTTGTGTGTCTGGAGATTGTTAGCCCTGAAAACACCAAATCCAGCTCCGATGATGATGAGGAGCAGCAGATGGAGCTTGATGAAGAATTGGAGAATGAAATCTGCAGAGTATGGGATATGTCAATGGATGAGGTATGGGGTTGGAAATGAAACTGAAAAGACTGTTGGATAAGGAGGTAATGAGTGGGTTTTTGTGTGTGTGTGTGTGTGTGTGTGTGTGTGTGTGTGTGTGTGTGTGTGTTTTTAAAGGGTTGGTCCTTAAGTCTCTGGGGAAAGACTTTAGTGTCTGGAATCACTCCCATATATGATACAGAGAATGAGGGCCCAGGAGCTATGAATGCTGCACTTTTGTCTGTGAGGGTAGATGATCTCAGCTGTTTTAGATTTGTGCTAAATACATAGTTCTCATGAATGCTAGAGTACTTGTAGCCCAGGCAAGTTCTGATACTTATTTACCTAAAGAGAACGTTGGCCTTATATTTGATGGCAGGGTAAGAGTTAAGAGACCACTGAGGTACCACGAATAAAGTAGCAGAAAGGGACAAGAAGGAATTACATGTAAATAATTGTAGTAATAATGTTTTAACATTGATACTGTGCTGTATAGCTCGAAAGCATTTTCATATGTGTTATGCCATTTGCTCTTCACAATAACATTGTGATAGAGGTAGTACTCTCAACTTACAGGTAAGAACAAGAGGCGAAAGAGGTTAACCTACATAATCTCTCATTTTATTACTTGGACTTTGGAAATAGATAACTGATTAAAATCCTTGTTTTATTCTCTTTCACTTCCCATCTGTCTTCCACATTGCCACCCAAGTTATCTTTTTCCTAAAACACAGATATAATTGTATTGTTCTGTCTTAAAAATTGTTAATGGCTATTCATTGTCTTCAGCCTTTTTTTTAATTTTTATTTTTTATTTTTTTATTTTTATTTATTTATTTTTTATTAGTTTCAGGTGTACAACGCAGTGCAATAGTTATACTTATTACCCCTCAAAGTGACAACCCCCTCCCCCATTTATCCACCCCACTCCTTCCCCCCATATCATATATATCTATTACACTTCCTCTGACTCCCTTCCACAGTACAGTCCACATCCCGTGACTATCTATATATATTCAATTACAGTTGGTATACAATATTATACAACCTCAGCTTCAGGTGTACAGTGCAGTAATCAAGCCTCTACCCCATCCATGAAATGGTCTCCCTAACAAGACATATGACCATCTGACACCCCACAAAATATTTACAACATTATTAATTATATTCCCCAAACTGTCTTTCATATCCCTGTGGCAGTATTGTAGTTGCCTATTTTTGCTGTCTAATCCCTTCCCCTTCTCCCTCATCCCCACCCCGCTCCCAACTAGCAACCCTGTCTTTCCTCTATATCTATGAGACAGTTTGTGTTTATTTTACTCATTCATTCAGTTTTTCAGATTCCACATATGAGTGAGATCATATGGTATTTGTCTTTCTCTAACTGACTTATTTCACTTAACATAATAGTCTCTAGGTCCATCCATATCATTGCAAATGGTACGATTTCATTCTTCTTTATAGCGGAGTAATACTCCATTGTATAAATATACCACAGTTTCTTAATCCAGTCATCTACCGATGGGCATTTCGGTTGTTTCCAAGTCTTAGCTATTGGTAAATAGTGCTGCAATGAACATAGAGGTGCATAAATTTTTTTGAATAAGTGTCTTGGGTTTTTCAGGATAAATACCTAGGAGTGGAATTGCTGGGTCACAAGGTAGTTCCATTTCCAGTTTTTTGAGATATCTCCATACTGACTTCCATAGTCTTCAGCCTTTTTTTTTTAAAGATTTTATTGGGAAATTTGGGGAGGGGAACAGTGTTGGGGACTTGGGGAAGGGCACCTGCCAAGTTGTTGTTCTTCAATCTTTATTGTGGAGGGCGCCAGTCGCCATCTGGCTTCCCATCGGCAGCTCATGGCCTCTAAGCTCAAGGTGCTGTGTTCAATCTTAGTTGCGGGTGGTCGTAGCCACCATCCCATGCAGGAGTCAGACTGGCAGCCTTGTTGTTAAGAGCGCACGCCCCATCCACTGAGCAATCCGGGTGGCAGCTCAGCTCAAGGTGCCGAGTTCAGTCTTAGTTGCGGGTGGGCGTATCCCACCATTGAACAGGCAGTCTTGTTGTTACACCAGCTGAGCCATCCTGCCACCTTTTGGCAGCTCAGCAACAGCTCAGCTCGGGCGCAGCGTCACTGGCCCATGTGGGAATTGAACCAGCGGCCCTGTTGCTCAGAGCTCGCGCTCTAAGTCAACTTTTAACCAACTGAGCCACTCTGCCAGCCCTTCAGCCATTTTTTTAAAGTGTACAATTTGAAAAATTTTGACATGTGTATGTGTGCATGGAACCATCACCACAATAAGGTAGAGAACATGTCTATCATCCCCAAAACTTTCTTTATGCCCCCCCGTTCCTGTACTCTCTCCAGGTAACCACTGATCCATCAGCTTTCTGTCACTTTGGAGTAGTTTGCATTTTCAAGAGTTAAATAAATTGGATCATGTTCTTTTTTTTTTTCTTTTTTTTTTTTTTAGCGGAGGGTGGGGGTGGCTTGCTCTTTTACTCAGTATCGTTATTTTAAGATTCATCCATGTTGTTATGTATATTAGTAGTTTATTATTTTTTTATTGCTAAGTGGTATTCCTTTATATATCTATAGCATGATTTATTCATCTGTTCACCTGTTGATGGAAATTGAATTGTTAGCAGTTCATTACAGATAAGGCTGCTGTGGACTTTTGTGTATAAGTATGTATGGACATATGTATGGACCCTTTCTCTTGGGTGAATGTATGCGGGATCATATGGTAGGTGTATATTGAACTTTTTAAGAAACAGTCAAGTTGTTTTTGAAAGTGGTTTTTACATGACCACAAGCAGTATATGAGACACAGTTCCAGTTCCAGCTTGTCCCTATCCTCACCAACATTTGGTATGGTCAGGTTTCTTCATTTTAGCCATTCTAATAAGGGTGTGGTGATTCTCATGATTGTAATTTGGATTTTCCTAATTATTAATAATGTTGAACATATTTTCATGTGCTTACTTGAAATCTGTTACCTTTGTTGGTACAGTGCCTGTTTGAAGCTTTTGTCCATTTTTTAAATTGTATTTTCTTTTTTTTCCCCTAAAAGTTCTGTAATTTTAGGTTTTACCTAGGTTTATGATCCATTTTCAGTCAGTTTTTGCATATGAGGCAAGGTATGGATTGAAGTTCACCTTTTTTGAATATGGATATCCAGTGGTTCTAGCTCATTTGTTAAAAAGGACTGTCCTTTCTCCACTGGATTACCTTTGCATTTTTGTCAAAAACTAGTTATCTGTACATATACATGTGAGTCGATTTCTGGATTCTATTCTGCTCATTGATCTATTTCTGTATTTTTACTCCGGCACCGCACTGATGTGATGGCTGTAGCTTTATAATAAATCTTAAAGTGAGGTAGTGTTAATCCAACTTTGTTCTTTCTCAAGGTTGTTTTGGTTGTCCTCGGTCCTTTGTATTTCCATATTAATTGTAGAATCAACTTGGCAGTTTCTACAGAAAGCCTGCTAGGATTTTGACTGAGATTGAGATGAATTTATAGATCATTTTGGGAAAGAATTCATAAGTGGATGATAATGAGTCTTTGAGCCATAAACAAGTTTTATCTTTCGATTTACCTAGGTCTTCTCCAATTTCTTTCAGCAAAGTTTTGTAGTTTTTAGTCAGATTTCACATCATTTGTCAGATTTATTTCTGAGTATTTCATATTTTTAGATGCTATTATAAATGGTATTTGAAAAAAATTCAGTATCTAATTGTTCATTTCTAGTATATTGAAATACAGTTGATTTTGTATATCTTATGTCTTGCAGCTGTGCTAAAATTCACGGCAGTTAGTACCTTTTTTTGTTAGATGCCATTAGATTTTTCTACATAAATGATTTTTTTTATTTTTAAAGATTTTATTGGGGAATTGGGGGAGGGGAACAGTGTTGGGGAATCAGGGAAGGGGAACAGGCAAGTTGCTGCCCTTTTTGTTCTTCAGTCTAGTTGTGGAGTATGTTGCTTCACTGGCCCCTGTTGGTATCGTCATTGCGCTCTTCCCAGATGAGGCAGATCGGTCGCTGGCCTCTGGATGGTCGCTCACTGTGGCTATTGGCAGCTCACGCTGGCGTAGCCACTCACTATAGCCTGTGGCAGCCCACTGCAGCAGGGGCTGCAGCTATGACGACCCAGAACTCAGAGCAGCCCATCTCTAGGTGGAGCTGTTGTTCACCATCTTAGCTGTAGAGGGCAGTGTCCCTGGCCCTCATGTGTGGGATCCGAACCAGGGCCGCTGGCTTCCCAAACCAGCTCTTAACCAATGTGCCACTCGGCCGGCCCTACATAAATGATTCTTATTTATGAATTAAAAATTTTACTTCTTTTCCAGCCTGAATTCCTTTTATTTCTTTTTCTTGTACATTTGCTCTGGCCAGTATGATGTTGACAGTATGATGTGAGAGGGGATTATAGGGGCAGAGAGCACTAAGTCTTCCATCAGTAAGTATGATGTAACTGCAGACGGAGAAAGTTCCCCTCTGTTCCTGGTTTGTCTAGAGTCTCATCAGGAATAGATTGGGGGTTTTGCCATGCTTTTGCTGAGTATATTGGGATGATCATGTAGTTTTGTTTTTAATTTGTTATTATAGTGAACTGCGTTGATTGATATTCAAATTGCCAAAATCTTGTTTAGAAACATTATCTATGTGCATGAGAGATACTCATTTTCTTGTCGTTGTCTGACTTTGGTACCAAGGTAAAGCTGTCCTCACAGATTGGGAAGTTTTTCTCTTCACTTTCCAGGAACAGTTTGTATAGAACTAAAATTATTTCTTCCTTAAATATATGGTGGAATTCGCCAGTGAAGCCTTCTGAGCTTGGAGTTTTCTTTGTGGGAAGAGTTTTTGTTTGTTTTCAGTTTTGTGTATTTATTAGTTTTTTAAAAATAGCAGTTTTAATGAGATAGAACTCACTACCATAAAATTCACCAGTTAGTGGTTTTTTAGTGTATTGTGGGAAAGACTATAAATTCATTTCCTTTAATAGATAGAGGGTGGGCCGGCCGAGTGGCGCATTGGTTAAGAGCTGGTTTTGGGATGCCAGCGGCCCCGGTTCGGATCCCACATATGAGGGTCAGGGACACTGCCCTCTGCAGCTAACTACAGCTCCACCTGGAGCTGGGCTCTGCGAGCCCCGGCGATAGTGTAGGCTGCAGCCCCTGCTGCAGTGGGCTGCCATAGGCTACAGTGAGTGGCCGGCAGCCAGCGTGAGCTGCTAGCAGGCAGCGTGAGCTGCCAATAGCCGTGGTGAGCGACATCCAGAGGCCGGCGACCGATCTGCCTCATCTGGGAAAAGGGCAATGATGATACCAACATGGGCCAGTTAAGCAATGTCCTCCGCAACTAGACTGAAGAACAAAAAGACAGCAACTTGTCTGTTCCCCTTTCTCGATTCCCCAACGCTGTTCCCCTCCCCCAATTCTCCAATAAAATCTTTTAAAAAAAATAGATAGAGGGCTGTTCAGGTTACTTTGGTAGTTTGTGTTTCAGGGAATTTATCCATTTCATCTGAGTTGTCAAATTTATTGTAATAAAGTTGGTCATAGTATTATGTTATTGTCCTTTAATATCTGTAGAATCTGTAGTGATGGTACCCCTCTTATTCCTGATATTAGTAATTTGTACCTTCTGTTTTTTTCCCCTGATCAGTTTGGCTAGAAGTGTTAACAATTTTATTGATCTTCAAAAAGAATCTTTTGTAAGCGCTGGCTTGGGAAGCCAGCGGCCCCGGTTCGGTCCCACATGTGAGGGCCAGTGACACTGCCCTCAAAAAAAAAAAAAAAAGAATCTTTTGGTTTTACTGATTTTTTTTCTCTATAGTGTTACTGTTTTATGTTTCATATGGTTTTCATTTTGATCTTTATTATTTTCTTTCTTCTGCTTACTCTGGTTTAATTTGCTCTGTTCCTAATTTCTTAAGGTGGAAGCTGAGGTCTTTGATTTGAGACCATTCTTTTTTAGTACAGCATTTTACAGTATAAATTTTCCTCTAAATATTGCCTTAACAGTACTCCACAATTTCTGATATGTTGTGTTTCATTTCATTTAGTTCAGAATACTTTCTGATTTTCCTTAATTTTTCTTTGGTTAATAAGTTATTTGGCAGTACGTTCTTTAATTTTCAAATATTTGGGAATTTTTCTGATACCTTTCAGATACTGTAGTAGCAAACACTGAAGCCTTTTAAATGTATTGAGATGTGTTTTATGGCCCAGAGTATGGTCTACCTTGATAAATGTTTCATGTTCACTTAAAGAGAACATGTATTCTGCAGTTATTGAGTGGAGTGTCCTATAAATTTCAATTAGATCAAGTTGTTGAGAGGATTCTTCAAGTCTTTTTTTCAACTTGTTCTATAATTATTGAGAAACTATGGTTTAAAAGAATTTTTTTGTTTGAGAAATAGAACCCACTTTTCAATTGAAATCTTAGTGTGAAACTCAAATACAAAATGGGTGAAACAGCTGCTGTTTGAATGAGATTGTTGGTGGAGGGGGAGTTGTGTTCTTGGCCTCCTCCTCACCCTCTTCTGGCAACACTTGAAGCACCTGTAGAGAACTCAGCTGCCCACTCATCACTGGCATCAAGTGCCTCCAGTGAGACTACGTCTCAGCCTTACCCTGTACCTCTCAGTGTTTGAGCAGAGGCTTTCAGAACTTCCTGTATATTTTCATGTGTTCGTGCCATGCTCCTGCCTGGAGTGGCCTCCAGCTCACAAAATCTTTCTTACTTTTTATGGCCCAGCTTAAATGTCACTACCTCCTCTTTGATCCTTCCCCAGATGTTCCAGGCAGAACCTGTTCACTGTTGCATAACATTTAACTTGTTATTCAGTGATTGTTTTCAGCCTCTGTATCCTCTGATAAATTTAAGTTCCTTCTCTTAAAAGTGTAATGTCATCTTTTCAGAGATACCTTCTCTGATATATCTAAAGGACCCCCACTTCCCCATTTTTTAGCTTCTAGCACAAACCATCTTGTTTATCTTCTTTGTACCACTTATAAATTTTGTAGTTTAGTTATTTATGTGTTTATTGTTCGTTCATCCCTCTAGAATGAAAACTCCATGGCACTGAGACCTTACTAACTTGTTCACTGATGTGTCCCTAGAGCCTAAAACAGTGCTTGTCACTTGGGTTGTTCAGTAAATATGTGGTGAAGAATGAATGAGTGAACATGGCCTTGAGTCATACTCATCTGGCCTCAAATCCTGGCTCTGTTCTTCTACTAATGAATCTGGGGCAGGTTGCTTAACCTTATAAAACCTCAGTTTATTAGTGTGATGGGGCTAATAATAATCACTCCTTCATAGGGTTGTTTTAAGAATTAAATGAAATAGTATGCAAACTACTTCACTGTGCCTGGCATTTAATACTTGTTCAACAAATGTTAGTTGTAGTAATTATTGTCGGTGTTGATATTGCTGGCCACCTTGGGCTACTCCAGGAATTATTAACTATTACTAAATCAGTAAGTCCCTGCATGCTATAAAGAGTTACCAACATGACAGGTAGCTTGATCATTTGGAGTAGAGAGCATCTGCTGTTGTGACTTTCAGTATGGAGGGTATCTTTGAAAATGCTGTTTTCTCTGACCATGGTCTCTTAGTAAGTACAGGATGTCTCTCTCACTCAACAACCATGCAGGTTACCCAGATTTCAGCTGCTCTGAGGTGCCTTCAGGGCCCTTTGAAGTACATTTTCACATAAGACATTTAGTCTGAGTTTTAAGTTAAGCTATAAATATACACCTCAAGTTTGGTAAAAATCCGAGGCAATAGACAGCCAGAAAATTTTAAAGTATTTTACAACACAGATCTCCACAGCTAACTGATTTAGTTTTTTTTGTTGTTGTTTTTTTGAGGACAGTGTCACTGGCCCTCATGTGAGACCCGAACCGGGGCTGCTGGCTTCCCAAGCCAGCACTTAACCACCGCGCCACTCGGCCGGCCCCTAACTGATTTAGTTTTGAGGCCCACATTTCTAACAAGATTGGGTCCCATGTTCACTTCTGGTTCCTTCACCTGTATAGTGTGCCCCTTTAGGTGCTGTCGATTGGGCAAACCCTCTAGGAAGAAGGTATGAAACTGTTGCAGTTACACTGCGATCAGACTTTTTTTCTATTGAGGATTTTAAAAGCACAAGTTCTGATTTTGAGCATGACCCAATAGGAGTTTTCACCTGTTTCCCCTATATCATGTTTTAAGCTCTTAGAAGACAGGAAATAGGAGTTTTATTTTTTCCTTATCTCCAGCTTCCAGGATGATACCTGGCAATCAGCAAATGTGTTTGAATGAGTTCATGAGAATTCTTGGTGGGTAGAAAGATCGTTAAGATAAATACATTCAAGGCAGAAAGAAGAGGACAACCCTCTAGAATATCACAATTAGTTTAGGTTTGTTTATGAAATTGTTCCATTGCCTTGGGACCAGATACCAAAAAGATTTTCTAACCTGACTTATGTCTGTTGACATAATTCCTAACTTTTCCCCCTGTGCCTGAAAGGAGGTATATATGGAATTAATTTTCTTATGGTTATCTAACCTTTGGGGTTTAAAGAGGAATATTCAATATCCAAGTTAATAATAATTTTTATTTTCAGGATGTGGCTTTATTTCTCCAAGAATTTAATGCTCCTGACATATTTATGGGAGTTTTAGCCAAATCCAAATGTCCTCGATTAAGGGTAAGTATGTACATTTTTATAGCCTCCTCTTTGGAACAATAATGGCAGTTAATGCTGGATAGTCTTTCATTTTTTTCACTTTAATTTTCTTACTGGCTAAAATCGGTCTGCAGATGTGTATTGAATGTTACCAGGTACTAGGTAATATGCTATTTAAAATGATTCGAATCCTGGAGTGTTAGATTTGGGCTGGGCCGGGGAGATCAGCACTTCCATTTAACGGTTCTGGAAACTGATAAGCATAACCGAAATCCTGCCGCTGAAATGTAGGAGGACAGAGAGCGGTGCCTGGGCCTCCGTTTCTGTTTACTATTCTTTTTTAATTCATAAGACCCTCCATTGCTTAAGAACCTTCATTCTAAACTCAGCCTCTTGCTCAAGATTTTCTATAATCTGAGTCTAATTCATCTTTCCTGTGTAAAATGTACCTTCCAGATGGTCCTAATTTAGCAAGACCTGTCTACTCCTTGTCTCAGGAATAGACATAATCAGTGTGTTACTATGATCGTTTTCATCTCTGTGTCTCCCTCTGTATACCTTCCATCCCCTCAGTATTCACATCTGTTTTCCAAGGTGGTACTTTTCTGCTAATCCTTCCCAAATAAGTAAGATCTCAGTGGCCACTGCTGATAGTAAACTCCCCAAACAATTATCTGTACTTCTCATTTAGTCTTTATGTTCTGTGCAGTTATTTTGTGCTTGACTGCCATTTGGGTTGCTGTGAGATATGCATATTGTAGGTGATTAATAAAACCTATTAAGTAATTATAGTTGTGAACAGCTTATAATTGAGTATTTGGTTTTACTACTCTATTAGGCATTTATCTCCCCTTTACAAATAAAAGAACTAAATCTCAGGTTAAGAGATTTGTCCAAGGTCCTACAACTAGGCAAGAATGGAGCTGGGATTTGAGCCTAGCCTGTAAAACCAGTGTATTGTATTGTCTCTCTTTCTTTGAAATTATGAAGTGGAGAACTCTACAGCATATTTTTACAAATTGAATGTTGAATTAAAATTTATTTAGTACAGTGCTCCACCTGAATTGGGGCCTGATTAACCACTTTTTCTTTGGGTCGTTATATTAATATAAAGATTGACAGTTATATGAGTTTCTCCTGAAATTTTTTAAAATTTAAATACATTGATTCATGATTAGTACTTAAAGAAAACAAGCTTATGTCAGGAATGTTACCTTTCAGGAATTAGTCATATCATTATGTATGTCTGTGAGCCACAGCCTGTCTATAGCAGTGATTCTCAGCCTTGGCTACACATTAGAATCACTTAGGACATGGACTCAAACTTCAGCAGTCCCAGAATCACTCGGTACTGTGCATACCCCCACAGTTTCTGATCCAGTAGGTTTGGGGTAGGATCAAGGATTTCGAACAGCTTCCCAGGGGATGTTAGTGCCCTGGGTCAGGGCCCACATTTGGGAAGCTTTGCCATAGCGAGCTTTGAAAAATCCAGAGTCAGGCCCTACCCAGATGAGTTAAAGCAGCATCTCCAAGTGTGAGGCTCCAGACAGCTTTTAAAGTTCCCCTCATTCCATAGAGCTGCAGAGACTGAGAAACTTGGTCTTTGACTGGAAGTTCAAGTCACTCTTCAGTTTGTAAGGGAAATGTGTATGTTTCTTTCCCACCCCTACTCTCTTTTAATCTTTTCCCAACATTTGATCAACACTCTTGTAGCTTGGGTGTCACCTCCCTCTCCTGGTCTCTCACCTCTTCAGTCTCATCTCTGTCACTTTTATTGGCATTTTGCTTTCTTCCTACAAGCTTAGTGTGGACTCCTTCTAAGATATAGACCCAGATCCCTTGTACTCTTTATACTCATTTCCTTAGTGAGCTCATTCACTCCACATCTTTAGGTTGCAAATCTGTGCCCGTGCTCTGACCTCCCTTTTGATTTCTGATGTCACATCTCCAGCTTTATCAGGCATTCTCTACTTGCATGCTTCATTTTCCAACGCAAAATTCTACATAACTTACGAGTGATTTTCATACTTATCTAATCATAAAAATCACATGGTGTGCTTGGTAATCAGTAGTTTCCCAGGTCCTACCCTGGTGATTCAGATTCAGGATTTCTGAGGTGGGACTTGAAAATCTGTATTTTTAACATGCTTCATGAGTAGTTTTTAGGTCCCAGCGACTTTGGAAACACTATCCTAACTGAGTGCTTTGTGTCCTTTCCTATACTTTCTTTTCCAATTTTCCTGTCAGTGGGACCAATATCTCCGACTAGAGAAATGAAGCAACTTGAAACCTAGAGTCATGTTCAACTGCTTTTTCCCTTTGCCTGCATCAGATTATTTGCTTTCACCTTAAGTCTTTCTCAGCTTCATTCCTTTCCGTGCCTGTCAGTACCACTCTCATCTTCTTGCAATGTGGCATAGTGGTTAAATGCTTGGGTTCTGGAGCTCTGCTAGTTCCAAGTTGGAGATCTTGGGCAAGTTGCTTAACTTCTCTGTGCTTTAGTGTCCTTATCTGAAAAACGGGCATAATAATAGCACCTACATCATAAAATTATTATATGAAATGATACATATGATACATGGAGAGTGCTTAAGAGTAGTGCCTGGGCATAGTAAGTGCTAAATAAACATTAGCTGTTATTACTGAGATTATTAACATCTTTTAAAGTTTTTTCACTATCCTTTTGTTGCAAGAGTAATCTTCCTAAAATATTGTTGCAGTATATTGTCTCTCCTTGAGGACCTTCATGACTCCACATAACCTCCCAAATTGAATTCTTCCACATTTCATTGAGGGTCCTTAATCCTGATCCTTTTTACCTGCTCTATTTATCTCATGCTATTCTCTCACTTTGTGCAACAACCAGGGTACTTCCTTTATTGTCCACTGTATTAGCCATATACATTATTTCCTTTTTGCCTTTCCTGATACTTTCCCCTTTGTTTGAATGTCTTTCTTGTTTGCATATCTAAATCCTACCAATTATTTAAGACTCAGTTCATCCATAAGATTTCTTCTGCCATAACTCCTGCCTGCCTTTGATCTTTGTTTTTCTTGTGTCTTTCATCCCTTCCCAAATACTGTGAACTTGTCAAGATTAGGGTGCAGGCAATACACTTCTATATGCTACTTCTTGTTCTGTTCTAAGGCTCAATAAAGTTGTTTTTCCAAGTGTTTATTTTTGTATGTGTCTTTTACCTCAGAGCCATTGTGACCTGTGCAATTTGATTTGGCAGGAAATCTGTGTGGGAATTTTAGGTAATATGTCCTGTTTCCAGGAGATATGTGTGTCCATCAGCAGTGATAAAAATCTTGGGTAAGTTTTACTATTAATACATAATAATTACATCTTTGAAAATATGGGTTCATATTTTATATAAGGAGACCCTAATACATAGTAGAGGTGGGAAAACATTATGAAATGTAGCACTTCCTTCCTCCTGATGAGCACTCTCCCGAAGCTTCGTTGTATGTTCATGGTAGCTAGGAGCTTCCACACTGTTTATGGACATGATTCAGGATTTAGGCCTGTTTTCTTTATCTGTCTTAAAGGGACCTGAATTGTCAGCAGGTGTTAAGCCAGACAGGATGAGAACTAGTGGGACACCTGACCAGAGTCCAAAACAGTTTCGGTTCAGGCAACCCAAGGGCAGGCTCAGCCTGGAAAAACTAGACTGTTGACCAGAGCCACCCTGAGAACTCTGACTTGGATTGGGGTGGGACTAGCCAGCAGACTAGAAGATACTAGAAGGTTGTCTCTGATTCAAAGACTTCCATACATTTTGATGGAAAGTTTTGGGCAGAGGGTTTTTTAATGGTAGAAACCCTGGTGGTTACTTTGGAGGTTTGAGAACACCCTGGAATTATATGCTAAATTTTGTGAGTGTATTCATATTCTAAGCAGAGGGTTCATGGCTGTTAATCAGAATCTCGAAGTAATTGGTGCCCACAATAATTTACGAAAACTGTTCTGGGTGGTACTTGTCAGCTAGGGTTGTAGGGTTTATCACAGGATTCAAGCACCTGGCTCTTTAAAATAAAAGGTGTGGAGAGACTTTAACATCCTAGTTAAATGTATTTATTCCTCAGTAATTTACAGTAATTCGTGGAGTAAATGACTCGGGATTATGTTTGGTCTTTAGTGATCTCTATCAAAACCTGAGAATGAGTAATGTTAACAAGTTTTATAAATTCAGTTAATGCTTGTCTTAAAACTATGGAACAATTTACATTGCTGATGGGATATAAATTTAATCAACCACTTTGTAACAGTTGGACATTAACTAGTCGAGTTGGAAGATATGCATATGCTGTGACCCAGCGATGCCACTTGTAGGCATATGATAAGAGAAACCATATACATGTACGTCAGGATACTCATACAGAAAGTATTGTAGGAGCACAGTGCATTGCTTGAAATAGCTCAAAATTGGAATCAATTCCAGTTCCCATCAATAATAGGCTGGAAAAATAAATTGTGTTATAATCACACAGTGGAATGTGCTGCAGCAACGAATCAAAGAACAATGGCTACGGGAACAACATGGGAAGACCTTAAAGACGTGGTATTGCGCAAAAGAACAAACTCAAAGGAATACATACAATATAATTTCTTTCATATAAAGTTCAAAACCAAATCTACATTAAATAATTCAACTTTAGGGTAAAGCAAAGAAATGATTGCCGGAAAAGTCAGACTATTGGTCATTTCTAGGTGGGAAAGAGAGTTGTGATTTGGTGAGGGAAACATGGGCTACAGAGCTGAAGCGCTGTTCTGTTTCTTGGAAACATTGATGTTTGCTTTATAGTTACTAAGTGTAGATTTGTATCTTATATGTGCTGTATTTCACAGTTAAAACATTTTAAAACTTAAGTAAAAACTCTGCTTTGATACTTGAAATGAGAGAAGTAAGGCATATGGGTCTAACTGTTTTGGTTTTGTAGCCAGGTATTGCTGCACTGTTTGTATGATTCAGACCCTCCTACTCTGCTGGAAACAAGCAGGTATGCTTTCCTCTGTTTACGGATTCTGTATTCTCACCCATAAGGGCGTCTAGAAAAATAAGAGTTAATTCTTCAGTCCTGAATTTCCTTTACCGATTTTGAAAGATAGATATTAAGCTCACATTTATCATGTAGGTTATTGCTTACTTGCCTTTCCCAGACAGAAGTGGCCAGTGTCTGGGTTGAAAGAATTCGGGAAAATCCAGCTATTTATGATAGCATTTGTTTCATCATGTCAAGTTCAACAAATGGTAAGTTAGCATATAATCTAGGGAAAAAATTTTGATAATATTTAATTGTTAGGAAACCAGGTAACTATTTCTGGAGGTAATTTAAAGGCTAAATGTAAGGTGAGGAAGTATTTCAATTTAAGATACAAAATTTCTTCTTAAACTCCCAGGATACCCATAGATCCCCCATTTAAAAATGAAAGAAGAAGGGCCGGCCGAGTGGCTCAGTTGGTTAAGAGGCCGAGTGGCTCAGTTGGTTAAGAGCTTGCTCAAGAGTGCGAGCTGAGCTCTGAGCAACAGCAGTTTGATGCCCAGCCACTGAGCTGCCAACAGGTAGCAGGATGGCTCAGCTAAAAAAAAAAAAAAAAAAAAAATAGAGACTAAAAATGAAGGAAGAGAAGCAAAGTTAAACAAAGGATGTAAACATATTGCTTCTGGAATAAGGAATGCTTTGGGAAGATTTGGCTTTCTTGGAATGGATTTAGGAATTTTGATTGACATTACTGCTTTTTAAAATTTTGTTTCTCATTTCAGCATCTGTTTTATTCCCTGCAGTTGACTTGCTGGTGAAGGTGGGGGAGGTTGTGGACAAGCTCTTTGATTTGGATGAGAAGCTAATGTTGGAGTGGATTAGAAATGGGGCAGCGCAGCCTCTGGACCAACCCCAGGAAGAATCTGAAGAGCAGCGAGTGTTCAGAATTGTGCCCTGTGTACTTGAAGCTGCCAAACAAGTACGGTAGGTGAGCTCTACTGCACAATGTTCTGGGAAAATCCAGCTGCTACAAGTATCCTTAGTCATAAGTCATCTTAGTTTCCTCTGGGCAGGATGGATAGCGCACAGCCCATCTTTGTCAGGTTTGACAAAGTTATGCTAATAGTTATGGTGACAGTATTATTTGGTCTGTGCAAGAATCATAATGGTTACAGAGTATCTGTTCTAATATTACTTAGCTACAGGCTATTGTTCAGCATTAACTATAGTTACTGTCTTAAAATCTTGTGCAATTTTGTGTAATTTCAATAAAATAGATTTTCTTGTGTTTTTATTTTCCACTGAACATTTAACAACTTCTTCAGTTAATGTCAGAGATCACTTGTTTTCTTGCTCCTGGTGTATGTATGCCAGTCTTGGATAAGTGACTGACTTTTGAACTCTTGATGTCTTCCCAAGAATGATTACTAGGTTTTATAAGTTACTGAAACTGTTTATTGTTAGTGACTACAAAATTAATTTATGAATTGATCTGCTTAATGGTCATTTGTGCATTCTTAGTTCTTCATAACCCACAGTAAAGGCTATTAATTTTATATCCTTTATCCAAGTGAGGATTAAACTCATCATCTTTCCCCTAAACATGCTTCAGTATTCTCCATCTCAGTAAATGATCATCATTAGCCCATTTGGATAATGGGGAAAAAAATGTGGAAGCCATTGCTGACTCTTCCCCATCCCGGTCTTTTCTCATGGCCTTTCAGCCTTCAAGCCTTCTTGACTTTCTGGGATCCCTTCCATGCCACTACCAGGCCACTGTCACTCACCTGGACAACTGCAGGTTGTCCTAAATCCCCTGCCTCGCGGCTTGCTCCTTCCAAGCCTACATTATAGAGCCATCTTTCCAAAGCACTCACTCATTTTCATGCTTCAAATTCTTCAATTGCCTTTCTTAGCATGAGGTTCACATCTTTTTTGAAAAAGCATGGTTTATAAGGACATGCACTTCATCCTTATTCCTTGTATTCTGTTTCAGCCACATGGAATTTCCTTCATTTCTTGAACTGAACCGAGCTCTCTTACTCCAAGCCTTGGCACACATTGTCCCCTCTATGTCAAATGTTTCTTTGCCCCTTCAGGTTTCTGCAAAGACATCATGTCTCTTAAGATATCTTTCCTGACTCTAAACTAAAGCAAGTCTGTTTGCTGTGTGGTCCTCTAGCACCTTGGATGTCCTCTAGGGTCCCATTCATACAACTTGGTTATTACCCCATTAATTATCTGCTTTCCTTTTAGACGCTAAACTTCATGAAGCTAAGGACACTGTCTTACACATCTGTTTTCCCAGCCTCTACCTTAGTGCCTAAAAATAGTAGGTACTTAAATAAATATTTGCTGAACAATCTTTTCATTGCTCACTGTCTTTTCACTTAATTGTTTGGTTGAAGAACTAAGATTGTGAGTTTCTAGGAATCTAACCTGTTGATCACAAAAAGCATGCTTACGTGGTTTTAGGGAACTAGGATAATCCTGTGAAGTTTTAAAAACTCCTTGTTGTCAGTCGGTGTCTGGTACAGTGGACCTTACATTTGCTCTGTAAAAGTCTCAGTCATTTGTGTGTTCTGATTATTCAAGTAAACCGTGATAGGGGATGAAGTATCTCCTAGCAGGTTTCTGCATTGTTGCTTTCGTGGAACAAGGCAAAAAAGAATTCTTACTTCTTGTCCTGTGTGTGTTGATTATATTACAGAACAAATTATTTGATCTCCCTATTAGAATGTAAGCTTGGGTGAGCACAGACTTGGTCCCGTTTTCTGTTTCACCCTCAACCTCTGGGCTAGTGGCTAGTACAGAGTGGTGAATGTTTATTGAATAAATAAACGATTGAAGCCCCATAGATAGTAAAGTTGCTAATTCAGTGCTTTTGCTTTTTGTATTTAGTTCTGAAAATCTGGAAGGGCTCGATGTTTACATGCGCATCTTACAGCTGCTTACCACAGTGGATGATGGAATTCAAGCAATTGGTGAGATGTTACGTGGGGAAGCACTGTAGTTATTCATTTAATTGTTTTCTGGTTTTAAATGACTGCTGTCTTTATCATCTTTATTAAGTACAATGTCCTGATACTGGAAAAGACACTTGGAATTTACTTTTCGACCTGGTTTGCCATGAATTCTGCCAGTCTGATGATCCACCTATCATCCTTCAAGAGCAGAAAACAGTGCTGGCCTCAGTTTTTTCAGTGTTGTCTGCTGTCTATGCTTCACAGGCTGAGCAGCAGGATCTAAAGGGAGAAAAAGGCAAGTATCATTCTAGTTCACTAAATTAAATTCTAGTCTATCAGATATATAAAGCCAAGGTTTGCGTTGTGCATTTGGTTTTTTTCTCCCATTTTTCATTCTAGTGCCTTTATTCCCTGATTACAAAAATATTACATTCTCAATACAAAAAAAAAAATGTAAAATTTGTAAAAGGAAGCAGTGCTTGTGTTCCTACCATCTACAGAGAATTGGTAGACGCTCACATACATATACAGTTGTAAGTCCTGTGTATTAGGATTTTTTTTCATTTAGAAATATAAAATGAATATTTTTCTATGTAAACAAATGGTCTTTCACAGAATAATTTTTATGACTACAATTAAATCGATCATCCATCTAGAATTTATTCTGCTGTGACATGTGAGGTATGGTTTCAACTTTTTTCCAGATGGCTACCCAGTTGTCTCAACATGATTTAATGGAAAAACCAATGTACCCATATTGATTTGAAATTTCATGATTACTGTGTTTTAAATATCCCTGTATATTTTATTCAGTTCCATTGCTCTGTCCTTGTATTAGTACCCATAGTGGGTTGCCTTGTACCTCTGGTGTTAAGTACTGATGGTGGCAGAAAACATACTCACCTTGATCCTGACTTTATTGGGAATGGTTCTAGAGTTTCACTGTTAATCATGATACTGTTTTGGGCTTAAGTTATTTTTGCTTTACCACTTAAGGAGATACTAATCTATTCCTATTTTACTGAGATTTTAATAAAATATAAATGTTGAATACTTTCAAGAATCTTTTCTGCATCGATGGATAAGTTACCTCATTGAGACGGTGACACTGAGTACAGACCTGAGGGAAACAATGGAATGAGTCATGTGAATATTTGGGGAGAAAAGCGTTCCAGACAGAGGGAACAGCGAGTGTAAAAGCCCTGAACTAGAAGTATGCCTCCTGTGTTTGAGACCTTGCATGGCTGGGTGCAGTTAACATGGAGAGAGAAATAGTATGTGGGACCAAAGAGGCATCGCACTCGAGGGTGAAGGGACTGATTTTGCCTTTTCTCTGAATGAGATAGGGAGCTGTGGAGGATTTTAAGCAGAGGATGCATAGACATGAGCTGACTTTAATAGGCTTCCTCTGGCTGCCATGTTGATAAGAAGTGTAGGAGGGGGAGGGTTCAAAAGGGACACTAGTTAGGGCACTGCTGTGAGCTTGAGGCAAGAGGTGATATAACTTGGATTAAGGTGGTAACTGCAGATGGTGGGGAAAAAGTCAAGATTCTGATCATTTTTAGGTGGTGCCAACAGGATTTGCTGACAGGACAGGAGGGTGAGAAGAGAAAAGTCAAGATATGTCTGGCGTTTTTATCCAAAAGCGTTGCTATGTACTGATACAGGAAAGACTAAATTTAAACACATTAAGTTTGAGATGTCCAAGTGGAGGTGTTGAGCAGGCAGTTTATGTGTCTTGAGCTGAGGTCTTCTGTAACCTGGGTTATTTCTTTTTATTTGATTTGATGTTGAATGAGAGGAAAATTAATGTCTCTTACTAGTAATGTTTTGTCTTTTTTCTTTTTATCATGTCCGGTTTGCTTAATGAGTATTCATGTCATGTTATGTGGTATATAGACATTCATCATAAATTGCCCATCTTTGGCTTTTTAAAGCTTTTTTTGGCTTGAAACCTGTTGAATCAGCTATAGAGGTTACACCCCCTTATTTCCTTTTGTTTGCATTTGCCTCTGGTACCTTTGCCTGTCTTTTTCATTTCAGCCTTTCTAAACTGTTGTTTTAGGTGTGTTGGTTTCTTTTTTTTTTTTAACATTTTATTGGGGAATTGGGGGAGGGGAGCAGCGTTGGAGAATCAGGGAACGGGAACAGACAAGTTGCTGTCCTTTTGTTCTTCAGTCTAGTTGCAGAGGACGTTGCTACACTGGCCCATGTTGGTATCATCATTGCGTTCTTCCCGGATGAGGCAGATCGGTCGCGGGCCTCTGGGTGTCGCTCACCACGGCTATTGGCAGCTCACGCTGGCTGCCAGCCACTCACACTGGTTGCCAGACACTCACTGTAGCCTGTGGCAGCCCACTGCAGCAGGGCTGCAGCCTACACTGTCACTGGGGCTCGCACAGCCCAGCTCCAGGTGGAGCTGTTGTTAGCTGTAGAGGGCAGTGTCACTGGCCCTCATATGTGGGATCCGAACCAGGGCCTCTGGCATCCCCAAACCAGCTCTTAACCAATGCACCACTTGGCCGGCCCTGTTGGTTTCTTTTTAATTGATGGGTTAAACTCATTTAAATGTATTGATATGGTAGTTATGTTTGATCTGAATGCTGTTATATTTTCCATTTTGTATATTTACATGTTAGTATTTCAGTATATGATTTATTTACTTTGTTTTTGTGTGTACTTCTAATATGTAGGATGGTTTGTATTTTTGGTCTAGGACTTAACTTTTATAATTACAACTGCTCCCAAAACATAATTATAGCTGCTCCCCTAATTTCTCTTAATTCTTAAGAGAATTAAGTTATTAATTAAGTTATTAGCTAACTTAAAAGTTATATCTCAGTGTTGACATTCCCTTGCCAATTTTTTCTGGTGCTTTCAAACTACAAGTTTAAGTCTTCATGGTGGTGGGGTGTTCCTGAATTACATTTTTATATATCTGTTCTGTTCCATCATTTTAGTTTCTTTGAGGGTTGTAATTTTGTTTATGTGGGAATCTCCTTTCTTGTCTTCCATAACTATTATTTTCTCCATTAAAAAAAACAACTCTTTATTTTCATTCCTTTTTTCTTCCTTCTCTCCATGTCCCTTACTGTGTTTTCAAGGGACACATGACTATTGTGTCCTATATTGACTATTCTCCTTTGTGATACTGCCAGTTTTGCCTTCATTTTTTTGGTGGCTTTAATTGCTTTTAACTTATTGAGCTCGACCAACTCAGGCTTCCTCTCCTGTCGTCTTCCATTGCTTAGTCTGAGCTCTTATTTCTCTGCTTTGTGCTTGGTTACATGTTGTTTTAAAACTCATGGCTAAATATTATCTTAATATTCATAAGCTTCATGTCAACATTTTTGGGTGAGTATTCTTCACCTGCCATTTGTTTTTCCAGCTTTTTTGATTTTTTTAGTGTCTTTGTGCTGCTCTGTGCTGGTTTATTTGCTTACTCATCTTTGAATGAATTGAATTTTTCCTGGACTAGCTGTTAGCAGGAAGTTCATTTGGAGAGGAGGTGCTAAGGCTATGTTCTAGGGTGGCAGGAGTTGGGTCTGAGTCTTCCCTCACTCTTTTCCAGGTGGGAGGTAGCTGCATACATACAGTACAGTCTCACCTTTCCCCTTGGCATTTGCCTCCGGCAAACATGGCTTATCTATGGGATTACTCATTTACCCCTCATCTGCTTCTCAGAACCCCAAGAAAGCACCAGCTGCCATCTTCATACACTCCGTTCCTGCTCTTGCAAACAAGGACTTCTGGATTTGCACCTTAGACAGTGTGCTTCACCTTAGAGAAATGGACGTTTTGGGTCCTTTCTGAGATCTGCAGCCCTGGGCATCCTCTCATCACTTCTTTCCAAATTCTCTGCTTGTTTACACTGCGTTTGCCACTAGTTCTACCTACTTTGTGTTTGAGGTGTCAGCTATCACCTAGTTTTATCCAAGCTGGAGTTCGGTTTTTGTTGCTCCATCTCTTTGAGGTTTTTTTGGTGATTTCTTAAAGGGAGGAAATGCTGACTTTTAGTCCCAGTGCTCTTTCCAACCTCCTTGTATATATGTCTTTCTGTTGAAAATCATATAGAGAGCTTTTATTTGGAATACTGGGAACATATCTTTCTTGATGTTGTGGGACTAAGTGTTCTTTATCTCTCCCTCCCACCCCACCCCCCAAACTTCATGTATGATTTTTATGATGGGGCAAGAAAGTGTAAAGATGCTCCTTTAACTCTAAGCCACTGATTGACACCCCCCTCATTCTGCCCTAAGCAGAATTATGGCTGGCAGGGAGAGGTAAGAGAGGCTGGTATAATATAGATTGGAGTGACCTATAGGGAACTCAGGAGTTGGTGATAACACAAGAAAGTGGAAGTAAATCCAGGGGGAATATAGTAAAGCAGCCCAGCAGGAGGTGCTCTGAAGAGGTGACATTTGAGTTGTGAAATAAAGAATAAGATTTTCCTGGTTGCTAATTTTTAAAAAATGTCATTTCCTTATACTGTAAATGACCTAAGTTTGGAAGTAAAGTTAGATTCTTTTTTTTTTTTTTAGTCAGTATACTTGATTCAGTGCTACAGCAAACATTTTCCCTGGATTTGTAGTTTTTAAACAGATATCACAGAGTTAAAATCACTGATTCAGAATGAGATGTTTTAGCATGTTCATGCTATAACATATATTTTGAGTCTGAGCTTCAGTTTTATGTTCAATTTTTATTATAGGCAATTTGAAATGATTGTCTTTGAAATCATATTGTTGGGCCGGCCGAGTGGTGCGTTGGTTGAGAGCTGGCTTGGGACGCCAGCAGCCCTGGTTTGGATCCCACATATGAGGGCCAGTTACACTGTCCTCTACAGCTAAGATGGTGAACAACAGCTCCACCTGGAGCTGGGCTGCTGTGAGTCCCCGGCAATGGTGTAAGCTGCAGCCCCTGCTGCAATGGGCTTCCATAGGCTACAGTGAGTGGTCGGCAGCCAGCGTGAACGTCCGGCAGCTCCAGAGGCCGACGGCCGATCTGCCCCACAATCTGCGCCATGGTGATGCCAACACGGGCAGAGTGGCATCCTCCACGGCTGGACTGCGGAGTGGCGGAGGGACAGCAACTTGTCTGTTCCCCTCCCCCAATTCCCCAATAAAAATCTTAAAAAAAAAAAATCATATATATTTTTTTAACTTAGTAAAATAAAATTTAGAAGTTTTGTTTAAGAGTTACATAGAATTAGAGTTTCAAATTAAATTTCTTTCCTGTGGCCTCCAAGGCCCTACATGATAGGATTCTTGCCAAACTTTCTAAACTCATCTTGTGCCCTTCTTGCTCACTTGATTTAAGCCACACTGGTCTTTTTGTTCTGCAGAGCTTCCAGGACATTTCCTGTTTGGGGCTTCTGCACTTATTGTTCCCTCTGTCCGAAATGTTTTCCTGGGCTCTTTGCATTGATTCTTCTTATCCTTTAGTTCTCAACTCAGTGCCACTTTCTCAGAGAGCCTCCCCTGCTAGCTGACTTACCAAACTGAACTTAACAAATCTGAAATGATCTGTTTTATTCATTTGCTTATTTAAGAGTATAAAAATGTCTCTTAAAGGCTGAGGCTTTGATGATCTTGTTTATCACTATATAGTACCTAAAATACCATGTCTAGCTCTAGTAGGTATTCAGTATCAATGAATGAATGAATAAATAAATGATGGGTGGATGAATGGATGGGTGAATAACCAAATTTAACTGGTGAATTCCATGCCTCTTGATTGTCTGTACAGTAGATCTTCCTCTGATTGACAGCCTGATTCGTGTCTTACAAAATATGGAACATTGTCAGAAGAAACCGGAGGACTCATCAGAGTCTAACACAGAGGAAACTAAAAAGTCTGATTTAACCCAAGATGATTTCCACTTGAAAATCTTAAAGGATATTTCCTGTGAATTTCTTTCTAATATCTTTCAGACATTAACAAAGGTAAGAAAGAAGTATTAATGTATTTTTTTCAGCAAAAGGAAGTATGGATTGCTCTCAACTTTATTACTGTTATTATATTTGTAGGATAAAAGTGGTATACTTATTACATAAAATTGAGAAAACAGAAAAAGAAAAAACTTATCACTATAAGTTTATAGTCTTAAACCAGCAGCTGATATGGTTTAGTATATTTATATATTTTTTTTCACATACTTAGAAACCAATGTACAATTTTTATGGATAGCTCCTTTCACTTAACATTACTGTATAAGCACTTTTCTTCACTCTAGCTCAATTCACTACAAGACTCTTCACTGAGAGCCAGTTTAGTACCCAATAGGCCAAAAAATCAATTTTTAAAATTCTTTGTAAACTTGTTTTAAGGATTCTTCTTCCTGAATATGTTCAGGATTATTAGCATATTCCTCCTTTGAGCATACCCTTTGTATCCATATGTTCTAAATATATATATATATATATATATATATATATATATATGAATATAACTAAAGAATATATCCATATTCATTGAATTTTTTTCAAGAAGAATATTCCTTAAAACAGATTTCTGTTATTCTGGTGAATTGGTTTTTTTGGTGAATTGTCCTGCTTCCGTTTTCCATGTTTGGCATTATTACTTTAGCATAGGTTTTCAGAAGTTATATTACTAGGTTTGACCTTATAAACATGAAGATGGCTGAGGCATAAATGGCTACGTATTGCCAAAATGCTTTTGACATGTGCATATGTTGATTTTTACATGATCCTTATTATTGGGTATTATAATTTTATATCAAGGAAATAATATAAATTGTGATTAAATTGTGCCTTATTTTGATTTGCATTAGTTTGAATATCTTTCCATATATTTGTATATTGTTGGTGTTCCCTGCTTTATGAATTTATCCGTTTTGATTACTTGCATGGAACTCCTTGAGGTTTACTATGTCTTGTGTATTCATTGCAATTTTTCAAAATAATTTTTCCCATTGTTTGTTGTTGCTTTTGTGTTTTTGGAGAGAGGGACATATAGATGTTTCTCAAATTTTAAGTGAGAGGAATATAGGAAGAAGGTGGGCTGAGAATAAAGCAGAGATGTGACATGAAAATTCTTACATGCCACACTTGATGGGATTCGGACTTAATCATGAGGGAGCTCAGGAGCTACTACAGATTTTTTTAAGCATCAAGTAAGATCTGCTTAAACGGCCAGCCAAGTGGCACGTTGGTTGGAAGCTGGCTTGGGACGCCAGCTCTGAGCAGCGGGACCCCAGTTCGGATCCCACATATGAGGGCCAGTGACACTGCCCTCTGTAGCTGAGATGGTGAACAACAGCTCCTTCTGGAACTGGGATGCTGTGAGTCTCCTGTGACAGTGGGCTGTAGCCCCTGCTGCAGTGGGCTGCCATAGGCTACATACAGTGAGTGTCCAGCAGCCAGCATGAGCAGCCAAGAGCTGCCTTGAGCAGCCGTCCAGAGGCCGTCGACCAATCTGCCTCACCCGGGAGGAGCGTAGTGATGATACCAACATGGGCCGGTGAAGCAACGTCCTCCACAACTAGACTGAAGAACAAAAAGGGACAGCAACTTGCCTGTTCCCCTCCCCCAATTTCCCAATTTAAAAAAAAAAAAAAAAAGATCTGCTTAGAAAGTTTCCTCCAAAAGCAAGAGAGAGAAATGAGAGAGAGTTGCAGCTGGAGGCCAGGAGATCAATCAGTGGCTCTTGTGGCTGGTAATCTTCCAGAATAACCTGAAAAATGAGAGCCTAAACAATGGAAGTGCGAATGGAGAGGAGGGATGGGATAAGAGAGCTTTAGAAGAGCAGAATTAAACACTCACGGGGAAGGTCAGCAGCAGAGGAAGAGGGAACATCTTGGCTATATCCCAAGTTTGGGTTTGTGCAGCAGGGTGGGTGGGTGGGTGGTGGCCTTCACTAAAATAAGGAGCATGTGTTTGGGCTACACAAGGAGGAATAATACCGGGTTCGGTTTGGGACATTTGAAATGCCTGTAGGATCAGTAGGGAATTGTATATACTGATTTGTATTTATTCACCCGATAGAGCTTTAGAAATTCCTTTCTTGACATTAGATGTGATATTTTGTTTTGTTTTGTTGTAGGACACTGTGGCTAAGGGACTAAAGGAGGGCCAGTTAAGCAAGCAGAAGTGCTCCTGTGCGTTTCAAAACCTCCTTCCATTCTATAGCCCTGTGGTGAGTATGAATAAATGCATAAGTGGCTGAATTTCAGAGGCTTATGAAATAAAATGTTTAAAATAAGTGCTTGATCTTTGAGGCCATTGTCAAAAAAGATAGTACATACAGTTCACATAACTGAATGCCTTTGCCAGGTAGATGACTGTGGGATATTTCATGGGGCTAGCCTGAGGGACAGTTCCAGTTTTCAGAGAGAGGAATCAACATGGAATTTATAGTATCCCTTTGTATTATGAAGTAGATAGCATATTATTAATCAAAAATAAGATTCTTTATAGGTACAGTCAGTAGGTTTTTATGGTTCTTCATATTACATTTGCTATCATGAGGGGAAATTTCAAAATAGGAACTTTTTTAGGAAAATGAAGTATGGAATGTGGGAGTGAAGGGTCATGTCAGCAAGGAGGATTGGTAATAAAACCTCATTAATGGACCCTAAAGGGGAAGGGGAATTAGCGGGTGGATAAATGCTATTTTAAGAGTAAAATAAAATGGTAAAGGCTCGTCACTTCCTTGATGTTCCAGAGGACTGTCCAGGAAGTGCTCTTATTGTCCTGGGGATCTGTCAACATTTCTTTTCCATTGGACTATTTAGAAATCACAGGTAGAGCATTTTTATAGTCAACAGTCAATATCTTAAACCACCGTTTCCTCTATTTATGTTGATTTGGTTCTTTGTTTCACTCACAGGTGGAAGACTTTCTCAAAATCCTACATGAAGTTGATAAGACCCTTGCTGGTGATCTAAAAGAGAGCTTCCCAAGTTTAAAGGTTCAGACTTAAAAACGGAATTGTAATTCCCTCTGCCCAAGAAATAAACTTTTTTTTTTTTTTTTAACTGAATGTTGAAATTGACCATAATTGTCATGCCCTCCTTCCTCCCCCAGCCATATTTCACTTGTTCAGATAGGAATCTACAGTTTCACAGCCTTCACACACCCCGCCCCCTCTTCTTTTGTATTGGTTATATGTTATTGGTCATCTTCAAAGAAAACAAAGCTACAAGCTTACTGTACAGGTTCTTTTTAGAGTATTTGCAGGGTTGGTGGACATTTTTTTTGTAACTCTTAATTTGATTTTTATTTGAGAATTTTATGTTTGTATCCACTACAGGAATGTTCAACTGCACTAATGGAAAACCCTACTATAACAGCTTAACCCCATAGGTTTTATGTATCTTACGCAATATGAAGTCCAGAGGTGGGCAGTCCAGACCTGATAAGGTGGCTCAGGGCCCTGGCTCCGTTCACTTCCACATGGTTGGCCATGTAGACCGGTGTGTTTGTGTTTATCGTCTGGCGGTTGAGGGGACTAGGACATCTCTGGTCCTTTCTTCCACATTCAGGGAGAAGAAGGGGGAAGAGGCAAAGGGGCTTTCTCCTAGCAAGTCTTGAGCTTTTTATTAATGAAGTACAGCCCTCCCTGGCCAGAGCTGTGTTCTATGGCCATCTTTAACAGCATGTATTTGAAATCGAGTACTTTTTTTCTTTCTAGCCTCTACTTTTTCCACTCTATCTGCAGAAGAGAAGGGAGATATGAATGGCTTTTGGAGAGCCATTGTGTTTGACACATGGTGCTTGTCACATATTTTGTGTTGATACCAAGTTAAATAACTCAAAAGCAGTTATTTAACTTTGTTACAGTTCAGTTTTTTTCAAAATACATATAAAGATAGAAATGCTAAAATTTTGAGGAAAGCAGATTAGCCAAATTTTCTATTTTTAGCATAATTCCAGTGGTTGAATTTCAGAAAACAATTTGCTTGAGTGAATTCAGATTTTTAAAATTACGATTGAGGAAGTTTTATAACTTCTGATTATTTACAAACTGTTCTGTGCATGATTTTCCTCTTATACTTTTATCATTCTTTATAGCGCTTCCTAATGAAATAAATTCAGAGAATCAACCAGGTGCACTTATGGAAGCATTACTGCAGTTACTGGCAGTGGAATTTTTAATAGTTTTTCAGAAAACATCAGTTGTGAATAACAAAACCAGCTTTTGCAACTCTGTTCCCAGTTTATTACAGAGTGTTTTGGACTTCAAAGCTGTGGTCTTTTCTCACACTTGGTATTCTTTTCTTGAGTGACTTTAGTTGATAAAACACAGTGATACTGTTGTTGGTAAGATATATATAATTTCCAGTTTGGAGGTAGTTTTATTGTTGAAAGTGTCCCTGCTGAAAAGAATTAAATGATAAAATTAAATCTTACTGATTAAACTCTAATTGGTAGGTTTACTTTGTTATCTCTTGAAGTTTAAGGTTAAGATGCAAATAACCCCATAAGAGCAAAACATATTTCTAAGTGGTGCTTTCTCCAGAAGCATAGATAAGTTAATTAGTCCATGCATATGAATTTCACATTTTGGTTTTCTGTGAGTACATTTTATTTTATTTTTTTAAATTGGGGAATTGGGGGAGGGGAACAGCATTGGGGGATTGGGGAAGGAGACCATCCAAGTTGTTCTTCAGTCTTCGTTATGGAGGGCACCAGTCGCCATCTGGCTTTCCGACGGCAGCTCGTGGCCTCTACGCTCAAGATACTGTGTTCAATTTTAGTTGTGGGTGGGTGTAGCCACCATCCCATGCAGGAGTCAAACCAGCAGCCTTGTTGTTAAGAGCGCACACTCTATCCTCTGAGCCATCCCGGTGGCAGCTCAGCTTAAGGTGCTGAGTTCAGTCTTAGTCATGGGTGGAGGTGGCCACCATCCCATGTGGGAGTCCGAGAGCACATTTTTAAAAGGGGGAACACAATGACCTTGGCTCTCTGGGGGAAAGAGTGCCACTCAAAGCAAGTAAGTTACAGAGGTAGAAAAGGATATATCACGAGAAGACTAGGAATGTCCTTGTTATTTTCTGCTTCCCTTTTCTGCCTTGAATTTGCCCTGCTTACTGGTTACTTCTTGTTATTATAAGATTTTGAGGTGATTTTCATAGTATTTTGATAAGTTTGAAAACTTCCTAAATCTATAAATTATAATAATTAAAAATAAGAATAAAGTATGAGCAATGTTAAAACTTTTTAATGCTTCACAATCTGAAGACTTCACCAAAAAAACAATTTAGTGCTTGCATTAGTTACAATGATATTTCTAAATGGTGCTTTCTCCAGAAGCATAGATAAGACATTTAGGGGCTGGTGGCGTGGTGTGTTGGTTAAGAACTGCCTTGGGACGCCAGCTCTGAGCAGCAGGACCCCTGCTCGGATCCCACATGAAGGTCAGTGACGCTGCGCCCTCTACAGCTAAGATGGTGAACAACAGCTCCACCCGGGCTGCTGTGAGTTGCTGGTGACAGTGTAGCCTGTAGCCCTTGCTGCAGTGGGCTGCCAGAGGCTACAGTGAATGCCCCACAGCCAGCGTGAGCTGCCAAGAGCTGCTGTGAGCGGCCCTCCAGAGGCTGGCGCCCAATCTGTCTTACCCGGGAAGAGCACAATGACGATACCAACATGGGCCAGTAAAGCAACGTCCTCCACAACTAGACTGAAGAACAAAAGGACAGCAACTTGTCTGTTCCCCTTCCCCGATTCCCCAATAAAATCTTTTAAAAAAAGACATTTAGAATTTTATGTACAAATGAAATTGAAACTCATTCTTTTCCCTGTACTTTTTTGAAGAAGAGGGAAGAAATTACAAGAAGAACTTGAGTTGGCATTTGTTAAATGTGTCATTCTAATTAAATTTGAATTTGATATTTGAAGTATCTAAACCACTTAAGACGGAATACAGAAGACGTGTTTTCTTCTTCCCCATTCAAAAATATATATATATATATTTTACCCACTGCAGTTAATAGGCTGTAGCTACATTGTTTTCTTGGTTGATCCAACTTTCTAGATTAAAAGACACTTTCCACTCTGCCTTTAGCATTCCCCATTGCCTTGGCTTTGGATTAGTTACCCTGAATAACTTTGGCATGTAAGTGGGAAAAAGTGTAAAAGCCACCTCTCAGCTTATGTACTTTTTGATCACGTGCATGCAGAAACCAACCACAGACATTAAGAAACAACTTCTGTTTTAGGGTTCAGAAAATCTTAAATGTTGAATCATTTTGTATCCTCCAGGACTGGGCTGTGGTGAGCTGTGTCAGAGTTTACTATGAATTTGAGTAAATTAAAGAAAAAGAATATTGGGGTTATAGATTATCTTGCTTGTTTTAATTAGGTTTTTTTCCCTTCATTTTGTTTTTATTATAGCATGTTTGCTTAATTTACAGCAAGCAGAAAATAAGCTGGGTCTTGTTTTGATCCAAACATTGATGTTTTAAAGGTTGTACAGAATATTTGTTAAGAAGAACATATAAAAATACCTTTTTAGAAGCTTCTATAAGAAAGAAAATACAAAGTTTAACCCCACAACTTTCCTCTTTGCTAGAACTGCAAACTACTGCTACAGTTTTAAATAGACTTTTTGTTGTTTAAACTATACATCCAGGAAAATCTAAAAAAATTAAAGAAACATGCATATAAATGATTACATAGCAGAACATGAATATTAACTGCAAACAGTAAAGAAATGAAAGTTAGAAATACTATCAAATATACAAAGGTTCTAGAATCAATCCTTTAAACACATTCCACAAACAGTATTTAAAAACCATCTTTTGTTCTTTACAGGCAAGGCCTAGATTACTAAAACTAAAATTGGAAAAAAAAATCCTCCAAAAGGAATAATTTCCTTACAATATTTCTTATTTATAACCTGCAAGCAAGCAATCTAAAATGTTTAAGGATGCTAGCTTTTATTGTGAAATGAGATTGGACATGTCAAGTCACTTTTATTGTCCCCCAAATGATCTCTCAAAGAAATGCTAGAAATTGTAAATGGTTAAGGGTATTATTTTCTCACTTTTAGTCAGGTACTACTACACATTTATAATAAAAAACTCAGAGATGTGACTCATACTTAAAGTCAATTCCTTTTCCAAAATTATTTTAAATTTCATGGCACCACAGAATCACCTAGAGTGGGAGTGTTGCCGTTCAACTTGCCTCACATTGAATAACCCGAGATGTGAAGAACAAGCCTCCTTTATAAAAAGATAGGCAAATTTTGATACAAATGCACACACCAAGTGCTATAAGCATCAAAACTCAGTTCTTTTACACTATGCACAGACACACAAACCTACTTGGTAACAATTTACTTGCTTTTAAACAGCAGCAAGAAAACTAAACAGTATTATGGTCAACAATGTTCCTTCAAGTTTAGAGTAACTACATAAGAGCATTCTTCTCCCCTTAAAATTATTTCTGCCATCATTGACCTGCTCAAATTTTTAAGGTGAGTTTTTCTGATGTTTTTATGTTTCAAATCTTCACAGAAACCAGAAAAAAAGCAGTGAAGGCTCCAGTTTCAGTCAAAAACTCAATCTCTGAAAATGCTACTTAACCCAGTTGGCATCATTCCCTAAAACAATGGAGTTAATAAAAGAACTATTCCACACTGTGTGATAAATTAGTAACTATTCTCACGGGCCTCGACATCTTGACAAGACAAAAAGGTACACCCTGAACCTACATGTGTCTGATCAGTCAGTGTACTGTGGCTACAGCTTTACTTTTGTATAATTCTATCTTATTAGCAAGCTACATTTATAGGTTAACAGGTCTACCAAATATGGATATGAAAGTTTATTTTTAATAAACAATGTTGCAAATTATGCTCAACCAACATCTTTTCACCAATACTTCAAGGATAAAAAATGAGAATCTTTACAAAAATATACAGAGACACCACAAATTGGTAGCTGCCCATATAACATTAAACAAACTGGACTCTTAAGAGTGGCTTCTCAACAGCACATCATTTTAATTATAACCATCGCCTGGTACAGGGAAAACTGACAAGTGTTTTGTAAGCATCATTGCAACATTGTATTCCTGATAATTTAAGTAAACCAAACTATGAGTAAATGAATGATACATGCCTAAAAATATGTTTATACTATCAGTGGCCACTGGACTTAGGACTAGTCCAAGACCTTGATCTAGATTTTGACCTCGACCCTAGACTGTGATCTTGACTGAGATTTGGATCTAGGTGGTTCTTTTTTCCTTGATTCCTTTTCATATCTTGAGCCAGATTTATAATGTGTTTTGAAATCTGTTTTAGAGGTGCCTCTAGTTTTGGTGTGAGATGCAGACCTAGAACATGATTTAGCCTTCATTTCTTTCTTGGGCTGGGACTTGGACCGTGATCTTGAATTGGATTTAGATCTTGAAAAAGATCGCTTTTGGTGTTTGAATCTATCATTGTCAGAATGGCTTCTGCTACACCGTGGTCTTCCAGTCGGTCTACTGTTTCTAGGACTATAAGATCTTCTATAGTTGTAATCAAGGGACCGACTTCTTGATCTCCTTCTTTCATAACTTCGGCTTCTAGAACGTCTATATCTGTCATAATCATCATAGCGTGAAGAACTGTACACCTTCCTTCCTTCCTTGGCTTTCATCTGATTTGGAGTCTTCCGATCCCCCTGTGCAAACTGTATTTCAATTTGGCGATCACAAATCCATTTTCTGTCCAAATTATGTGAAGCATCTTCAGCATCACAAACATCCTCAAATTGAACATAAGCAAATCCTCTTGGACGACGAGTGTAGAAATCAAGTGGAACATACACATCAACTATAGGACCATAACGACCAAATTTGCGTCGTAAATCTTCAGACCTGGTATCCTCGGCCACGTTTTCTTACGAACAGAGACGAGTTGGGAGGGCACGGAGCGGGACACGACGACAGCCTGAGTCACGACAGGGGCACTAACGGGCTCAACAAGCCATCTGGGGCTCCGGCGGCGGATCTTCAGACACACACAGCCAGAAAGCCTGTTTTAATTAGTTTAAAAAACTCATTAGTAACCTATTGTTTTAAGAAATAGGTCCATATTAATTTAGAAGTGGCCTATGTGTTCTGCTTGAGCATATGTTCTCTTTTCTAATCTTGTAACAACTCCCATGTCGTCTCTGCTCTTGGCAGAAGTTTTAAGAAAAGGAAAATAGGTAATCACCCCTCTTGAATTAGTCCATACAAATATTTTTCTTTTTATTGCCATCATGAGATGTAATCCAAAAACCATTCTTAAAAAAAATCATCTATTTATAGTGAAATGGTATGATGTTTCAGATTTGCTACGAAGTAGTCTGGGGTTAGGGGAAGGAAATGGGTTAAGGGAGTAGATGAGACAAGATTGTGCTTGAATTTGAATTGCTGAAGCTGGGTGGTGATTACATGGGGATCTGTTATACTAGGCTCTATTTTTGTGTATATGTTTGAGGTTTTCTGTTAATGTTTTTCAAAAGGAAGTAAATTATATTCGTACACACAATTATGAGCCTGAGTTTAATTATGAATCGTGTTTGCTTATTCTTTTTGTGTCTAGGCAAAACTCACAAACTATTGTATTAGCATTAAATACTATTGAATTTAACACAATTGAAACCAACACAAATACTTGATAGGAAAGATTATCATCAGTATATGACAAAAATTACTTGATTCACTGTTTTAGCTGACTTGACAAGGAGACTTTTATCGTGAGTAATGTGAGTGACTACTAACCAGATAGGAACTGATATCATGTACATTTTAGCACCATCGTGGGATACTTTTGCTAAGAAAAGTTCTTACTGGTGATCTTTAATGGTGTGTTTTATGGATAGAGGAGACTGAGGGACAGAGGCAGAGTCATAGAATTTTAGAGATGGACAGGTTATTAGAGGTCACCAATGTCCAGTGCTTATTCATTGGGCTAGTCAGACCTGTAAGAGACCAACCCAACGTAGTCCTGAGGGCCAGGCCAGAGGAAAAGCAGCAACCAGAGTAAACCAGCTAAGTGGAAGCAGGAAGACAGCTGTGGTGGATGCTTCCAGCCTTTTCCTCTCACTTCATGGTTTTTGTTCATCAGCCTGACTGCTCTGTATCTCTGTATAGCACATGAAGTCTGCATTGCTAAAATATTGCCAGGTACCTTAGGTTAATGTGCATAAAGTCAAATTTGTTTAGATCCAATTTTGTACAACTCAAGGAGCATCTATAATATAAAAACGAGAGCCTCCATGGGTTTCTAGTTAGTTTTCAAAGCCAAAGAATTTGGAATATTAGGCTATTCCTTCTACTAGGTGCATATGACACATATATGGGTATATATATATACACACACACACACCCTTTTTTAACAGCTGTATTTTCCCTGGAAGTCCATGCTTGCAAGTCTTACATAATGTAGCAGCAGCATCATAGAGTTTAGGCTATTCTCATTTTACTCTTGATTTTCCATGCCTCAGGACCCTAGCAAAGAACAAAATTCTGGGAAAGGGCCATGCCACGGAAAGCAGACTTTGAAGCAGAGGACCTGCTCAGTAGGCTGTTGTGGGTCACTGACCAGCCTGTGGAGTGGGTACTTCAGGCCAAGCGTGCACACCTAACACAGCTAAAGTTGAAATTAAAATGAATGTGGCATAAAGTTGATCTAAGGACATAGCGTGGTGTAGTAGACTCCAGACTTACATTCCTGGTAGAAATGGCCACAATTTATTAAGGATTTAGTGTGTGCCAGGAACTTGATGAAGGTCTTACTTCATTCTGCATAGTCTCATAAGGTAATGGTTACCATTTTACAGGTGGGAAAGGAAGGTTCAGAGCGGTTAAAGTAAGTAACTTGGCCAAAGTTGCATAGACAGTAAGTAGCTAACTGAACAAACTGGGTTTGAACCCAGGCCTGCCTGATCCTACAGTATGTCCTTTTAATGACTGTACTATACTTGCATCCTGTAGGTAGACATGGACCAGATCCGGAAGGGTCTTGTATGTCGTGTGCACTAGACACCGGGATATCTACTCATCCTTGCCCCCTTCTGGAGGATTGTCCCTGACCTACCTATGCTCTTCCTCTGTTTACAGTGTATGGTTAAACGAGGGATTGATTCCTAATCCAAACTGGGCAAATCACATTGGCTCAGGAGCATTGGACCCTAAAGATCATGTAATTTGCAAGACTGAGGACCCTGTTTGGGGGGTAGCTAGTCATGTTTATTGTCTTCTATATACCAGGCATTGTTTTAAACACTAGGAAGACAGACGTGAACAAAACAATCTGCATACTGCAAATACCGTGGTGGACAAAGACAAAAATCTTGCCAAATGGAGCTTGCATTGTAGAGAGTCCTGTGTAAGAGGAACAGAGGAAGAGGCTGGTCTACATAGAGGGACAGACGGAGGAGGTCACACAGCCCGTAGCAGATTAGGTCATTGTCCTCAGTTCTCCACCTGTGTGTACCCGTTCCCTTGCCATGGCTTCTTGGTGGATGCAGCAGACTTCCTGGGCCTTTGACTGAGCATGGCTGTGTCACTTTGCTTTGGCCAACAGAATGTTAATGGACCTGAGGTAAGCAGAGTGCTTCAACGTACCTTTCTTTTTAAACACAGAATAATAATCTGTTGTATGTCTCCACATTTTCTTCATCTGTTTGTCCTTCGATGGACATTCAGGTTGCTTCTATATCTTGGCTTTGTGAATAATGCTGCAGTGAACATGGGAGTGCAATTCTCTCTTCAAGATCCTGATTTCAGTTCTTTTGGATAAATACCCAGAAGTGGGATTGCTGGATCGATCATATGCTAGTTTTCTTTTTAATGTTTTTTGAGGAACCCCTACACTGTTTTCCATAGTGGCTGCACCAAGTTACATTCCCTCCAACTGTGCACAGAGGTTCCCTTTTCTCCACATCTTCACCAACATTGATTGTCTTTTGTGTTTGTGTTGTTTCTTTCTTTCTTTTTTTTTTTTGAGGACAGTGTCACTGGCCCTCATATGTGGGTGTTGTTTCTTATATAATAGCCACCCTCATGGTGTGAGGTGGTATCTCATTTTGGTTTTGATTAGCATTTCCCTGATGACTAGTGATGTTGAGTGCCTTTTCATGTACCTGTCTGTCATTTGTCTGTCCTTAAAGAACTGTCTGTTCCATTCCTTAGCCAACTTTTAGATCAGGTTATTTGGAGGTTTTTTTTGGTAGTAAATTGCAGGAGTTCCCTCTGTATTTGGGTATTAATTCTATCAGATACATGGTTTGGAAATATTTTCTCCCAATCCATAGGTTGCCTTTTTATTTTGTTGATTGTCTCTGTTTGTATTTGTTGCCTATGCTTTTGGTGTCATATCCAAGAAATGATTGCCAAGACCAATGTTAAGAAGCTTTTCCCCTGTATTCTCGAAGTTTTATTGTTTTAGGTCTTAACATTTACGTTTTCATCCATTTTTGAGTTAATTTTTATGTATGATGTAACTAAGGACCTAGTTTCACTCTTTTACCTGTGGATACCCAGTTTCCCTAGCACCATTTATTTGAAGAGACTGTCCTTTCCCTATGCTGTATTCTTGGCACCTTTGTTGAAGATAAGTTGCCTATGTGTGGGTTTACTTCTGGGCTCTCTATTATGTTCCATAGTCTATATATTTGTCTCTTTTAAAGCAATTCTATTTATAATAGCATCAAAAAAAAATACTTACAAATAAGCTTAACCAACGAGTCAAAAGACTTGTATACTAAAAATTATAAAACACTGACAAAAGAAATTAAGGCAGACATAAATAAAGGGAAAGACATCCCATGATTATGAATTGGAAGAATTAATATTATTTAAATGTCCATACTACCCACATTAATCTATAGATTCAATACGATCCCTATCAAAATCCCAGTGGCATTTTTTACAAAAATAGAAAAAAAAATTCTAAAATTCATATGGAACCATAAAGGACTCCAAATAGCCAAAGCAAACTTGAGCAAAAATAACAAAGCTGGAGGCTTCTCACCTCATGATTTCAAAGCATTACAAAGCGTTTTTGGTTTTCTTCAATGAGATCTGAAAAGTCTCAAAAATCTGGAAATTCTGCAGCCATGTTTATTTTTCACTAGAGATAAATTAAGTGAAGCTATACCATATTCAATACTTCATTGCAAATGTGATTTTTACTAGAACATCAGAGCTCTTTAGCTGTAGCCTTACTGTATAGCTCTTGCTACCCCTAAATGCTATTCTTTGTGAAATGGTTTTAAATTAACTTTCAAATGCCAACTTTCTATGTTTCACTGCTAAGGCTGCAGCATATTTTATAAAGACTTTTCTGCTCACTAGGACACCTTGTTAATTATATACTGAGCCGTGCTTGTATCAATATTGGGCTTGTTGACCTGTGGGCTGCTTAGAAGTGAAGCCTTACCAGACCATCTGTCAATCCCTGTCACTGGAAATGCTCTTCTCTATTACTGTAATGAAATCACTCAAATCATTTCCTGTTCCCAGCCCTTGTTCAGATCTTCTATCTATTGTCAATAAGAGGATATTAAAATACTCCGCAAAGTCCACATAGCCTTTTCATCCCGGTCCACAATGTAGCAATGGCTTTGTGTTTTCGTGTTGGAAGTAATAAATAATGACGTCAACCCTATTGTAATAAAAGAAGGCTGCTTATTAAACTCTTTCTCCAGCTGTTTTTTCTTTGACATCATGGGACCTGTTTATAATGACTTTTATGGGTTTCCCCCTTCCCATTCAGGGTTTTTATGATTACACAAGAAATTGAGGTGTTTTGGTGGAACAGGCCTTCATAGAGCTGATGCTTTCCCACTTAGGCCCTCTGTGCATACAGATACCTACAATAGGATTGCGGGAAGAAAGGATGAAGAGGCTTTCTGTATTCTGGACAAGTTTGACTTCCTGTATGGGCTAGCTTCCAGGAAGAAGTGGATGTTGAAAGCAATGTGGATGGGAATGTATATTTATCATAGTCTACAATTCAAGCGAATGCATACACATGGTTTATTATAAGTCACTCAATCAACGGAGGAGTATGTAGTTTTGTTTTGGATGATACCTGTTGGTTGACCTCATACCTTGGAGGAATTTGGCATCTCTGAAAATTCACTCTTCCTTTGGGACTGTATTTGGGGAGGTTGCTGGCATTTGTAAATCCATGAGTGCTGTTTTCAAAATGCAACTGGACTTCTACCTGTGCCCAGGAACAAGCAATCACTTGGCCAGTCAGCAACCACTTCGAGAGGAAACTTAAGTCATTTAACTTCCCCATCACGAGGAGGTGTTTGATAGGAAAAAAAAACAAAAACTTCCCCATCACGGGGAGGTCATTGATAGGAAAAAAAAAAAAAATCTGATGTTGTAGACCTTGGAAACAAAGTCCCTAAACTGAATTCTCTAATTTCTTTTTATGCTTGTTTTAGGTTTGGACAAACAGGCAATTGTCCTGTTTGTTCTAAATAAGTTCTAGAAGTTATTTCAATTTTTATGACTATTGTATTCAGTATTTAAAGCAATTTGGAGACTTCTTGCTCTAAATGCACCCCTTTGTTTGTTGTCCACATCAAATGATATCTGAATGGTCTTAAAGGTCCAGATTTTACATTTTCAGATGAGTTATGAGTGATCTGAAAAATCTTAGTAGGTTTTCCTCTTTCATTTTACTTGGACATGTTTCAACGTGGGCTGGCTATTGTCTGGAGAGCAATTGTAGGAAAACTCAGTTTCCCAGAAGAGCTCCTGAAGCACTCAAGGATTATTTTGTCTTTTAGAAGTTGCCACAGGTTTTGTCCTGAGCACTTCAGGCCCCAGAGGGAACCTGGAGGCTCATGCTGCAGAAGCCCTTTGGAGGAACGTGCCAAATGCTCCGTAACCATGAGTTGGCTCTCTTTTGATGGAGAGATTAATAGTTTCCATAATCATATCATCCTGGTTGCTCTGTGCCCAGCGTTTACTCAGACTTGAAAGAAATGGAAATTAATTGAAAAAGAAAAAAAAATTTGTTTTTTCTTTGTCTTCCCTCCAAGCCTCTCATCTGAAGAAGTGATGACAAAGAGATTCAAAGGTTTGTTGCCTGTGGGAGCCAAAATGTTTATTTTCTTTTGCAATTCTGGATATAAAGAAAGCAGTTGGATGGTATGAGGGAGGAGGTAGGCACGGGAAGAGGGGTACAACTCTGCTGCCCAGATATTCCAAACAGAACAGAAGCACTGGGCAGTGGACCCAGCATACATGTGGAGGGTTGTCCTGTGAGGCCATGGGCACCTGGCCCTGGAAATAAATGCAGAGGAAGCAGAAAGCTGTTTTGTAGCTGTTGTGATTGTCATCAGACAGCTAGGCGTAGTGATTTTTATGTCCACTACTGCAGAGTAGCTGTCATGAGTTTATTTGCCATATCCTGGAATTTGGGAAGTACTTATCTTTAGTTAAAATCTATTCTTTTTTATCTGGCTCTGAAATTTGATTTCAATTCTTTCTAAGCCTCTACCATCACTCTTGACCAGTTCTCTCACCCTACACACTAATCGTGTTGCTCTTGAGCCTTGGAGAGTTTCAGTGGGCAAAAGATTTAGAGAAAATTGGGATGTTAATAAACTATGAGTCTCTTGTCATATCTTCATTCAGAGATAAACTTCCAACATGTGATCAGTAAGTGCTTTGTTGAAGTTGACTTCGACAAAGTAAGAGACTTCTTATCATTTACTCATTCATGCCATAGTCTGTTGTAATTTATTGAACTTACTGTGTGTTAAGCACTGTGCTCCATTAGTGGGATTAAGAAGGTGCCAATTCAAGATAGGAGGAAAGGAAAACAGGAGGTAGTTAGTAGCTGTTCATTCCATCAGTTTCTGAAAGTCTGGGCCCATGTCCCTTCCTCACATGATGTACTTTCACTCTTCCAAGTTACATGCTTGTTGGAGATTTGGGGCTCTCAAGAGGCTGCCACAGCTCTAAGAGATACATAGGTCCTTTTGTAGGTCGATATCTCCCTGCAGTTTATATGCAGGCCCAACAGTAGACACCCTTTCACTATTGCCTACCCTCCATGGCATTTAAGGACAGCAGATACATGATTGCCCCCACCTTTCTTACGTGACCTCACAAGGAAACAACCCCTCAGGCTGCTCCCGTTCTAGCCTGGGGCTCGGCCATTTCTCACCTGGAGAGGTATGCCCTGAGTTTTAGCTTTCCCAAGTGGTCTGAATTTCCCATGCAATATCACTGCTGAATTGAGAGCTAGTGGGCATGGCAGACAGGCCTGCGGTAGCAGGGCATGGTGATGCCACAGGAGAGGCTGGAGGGGAGGCAAGGCCCTGGTGCAGGGGGCTGGAGGAACAATGCTTATGCAAGATACTCAAGGCTTTGTTTCTAGTGGGAGTTGAGAAGAGACCTAGTCACTCAGGGACCATGGTGGAGCCTGACCCAAGCCGAAAGACAAAATCCTGAATGTGCCAGCACTCTGGAAGCTGCGAGGTCAGAGTTGGAAGGAACATAATCCTGTTTACATCCACCCACCATGAAGTCTCATAGCTATACCCCTCCTCTATATTCCTGGACACCATCTAAGGAGGAAGCTACTTAAGGCACCGAACCTTTATTTTTTCAACTTAAAGATTGGGCAACTTAAAGAAAGGGTCTATTTAAATGATTGAACTAGAGTAAATTTAAACTGAATTGTACCTTAGGTTTATTAATTTTCCTGCTACTAACAGATAGGAACTCCTGAGAAATCATGTTTGTTATGGAAGCAAAATGAAGCTGTTAGCTACCTTTTTCCACATCTGAGTAACAGTGGGAGTTGAATTTTGAGACCCTGTAACTTGGGGAAAGAGTCGGAAGAGATGGAATTGCCAAAATTTTTAGATAAGTTAGAATCCTTACAGTCTTTTGGAATTTCTACAGTCAGGCATACTCAGTATTCCTCCACATAGATTCATTTCCAAGAAAACAAAGGAGGACAATAGATGTAAAAGATATTTCATTGCATTTCAGGGGGCTTGCTAACTGACTGCTGTAGTATCCAGATTCCATTGGCTACCTCATGTGTATGGTGGAGTCACAAAGCATCTTTGTCTTGGAGTAATCCCAGAGTAAAGGCGTCAGCTGTAAAAGCTGACGCCTCTAAAGGAGAATATAAACTGGAGAATTCCAAATTTAGTTTCCAACCAGTCACCAGTGTGAAACAAGAGACTACCTAACTAGCGTTCATTTATACAAAAAGCATTTCCTGGTGTCAGCTACCTGGCAGGCACAGTGCTAAGTGCTGGGCACAATGGCAATTGTTTCACAAACGTTAGTTAAATGAATGAAAACTATGCTCTCTATCTAGAAACAGACTTACATGAAGTTAGTAAAGCTTAAACTTAAAGCAAAGGTTCCCAAACTATGTACACAGGAATCACCTAAGAACCTTTTAAAAATACAGATGCCTGGCTCTCATCCCCAGACTTTTTGATTTAATTGGTGTGAGGTGCAAACTGGCATCAGGATTTTTAAAGCTCCCCAAATGGTTCTAATGTACAGCAAAGTTTGGGAACCACTGGTTTAAGGGACTCTAACTTGCTTAGGCTTCTTGGAGATACGTAGCACTTTTGAATTTGGAATTTTGTATTTTTTTCTTGAACAGGGTCCCCAAATTGAATAAGCTTCAGGTGCCACAAAACCTGAACCTGACCTTCTCTATCCTTGAAATGGTCTTAGTTCACTCAGTAGGATCCTTAGCCCACGTGAGCTTTTCAAAAAGTATAGTTTGGCTAAAAGATGCAAATGAACAGTCCTTATGACTAAACCATTACAAGCAACAGATACCACTTTTTGTGGTCTTATCGCTCTTTGTTCTGCCCATAACCTTCAGTGATTTTTGCAATGCTCTCAGAAGGAACTGCACTTTAGAGTGGAAGAATCGGTTCCTACAAGTGGTAGTTTTATTGGGTTTTGCATTATATTGATTGGGTTTCTTAGTAAGCACTAAGTTTATGACTTTGTAGCATTTTCTGTACAAGGCTTTTATAAGAGGCACACTGGTCCCCTTGAGTGTCCTGGGAGCCCCGTACTTCATCATCCTCCCTACCTTTCCTGAAGGAGTTGCCTGGTGACGTTTATGAGGCTGATTTAAAGCTCCACAAAATTTATTCAGGAGCTTTATTACAGAGGCAAACAATAACCATTTTTGCGGCGTGTGTGGGCCAGTTGGCAGACAGAATAGGATGGCCACGTGTGGAACTTCCTGTCTGCCTTTGGCCAGGTGCACACGGTGGGTGCATCTGCCTGACTCTCAATGGGGTGAGCATGAATGCAGCCCAAAGAGGAAAGAGTGGAGCAGCTCATGGTGCAGGAGCTGCTGAGAGGCCCTGGGGTGGTTTGAAGTGGCTCTGAACTTGCTAAGTGGCCATGTGAACTGTGTTTACCCATCTCACTACAGGTGCAAAGGCTGTTCCTGGGTCCCCTGAGGCTTTCTTTTCCTGGCTGTGCTTTGTTGTGAGTCCTCTTGGTTGATCCCTTCCATGTATCATACACCTACTTAGCAGGTCACATCCAGGCTATTTACACATCTGATTATCAGTGACTTTGTTAAAGAAGTGATGTAATACATAAGCCAGAGCCCACTGTGATGACTAAAGGCAGATTAAGGGCTTGACTGCTTCTTTCTGTAGGGAAAGACTGGGGCTTTTTGATTAATTTCTGCCACAGTCGAGCCTGTAAAGTCTTCGAATGTAAGGCACCTAAGAAAAGATGCTCCCAACTAACCTCTTCTGGGTTGTTTTTTGGGTGTCAGTGCCATGTAGATAGGATTTTCCCCAAAGTAGGAAGGATGGTCTCTCCTTTCTGTCCATTTGGAACTCCAGGAAGGGCACTCATTGTCTCTCTGCGTGGTGTATTTTCTTCTTTTGACACTTCTAGGTGGTCACTTTTAGATTCTTGCATAATCTTCCTGCTTACTGTGAAAGCTCGGCCACCCTCCCTTGAGCTCAGTTGGAGATAACAAAGGAGAAGGGAGGTTAATCGTCAAGGTTGCTCTTTTTCCCCATTGTAGACCCAATGATACTCTTTCATAAAAGCTTCAGAGATCATTAATTAGACAAGTGGTCCTGGCTTTGCTTTCTGCAGCCTCAACAAATGCCGTTTGACTTGTAGCAGAAATGACTAGTTGCACTGAATGAGAATGGTGATAATACCTCTTTAAACAGTGCAGAACAAATACTAGGACAGCAGACATTGGGGGAAACCAAGTGTGCCCACGCACCAGGGCCTGTTTGCCTCAGCGCAGTTGCTTCTCATGCTGTCAGAGCATCTCCCTCATCCTCAAAATCTGAATAGCCAGCACTTCCTAATGATTCAGAACTCTGTATTTCCATAGTTAGTGACATTTTCTCACACTGCTTGCTTTATTAACAGGAGCAGGAATGCTGCATTAAACAACTCCCAGGAGCACCATTTGCATGGGGTGGTATTGGGTGCTTTTAGAATTACCTCTTAATAATGGACTCAGCGGTTTCCATATGCCTTAGAACCCAAAGTCAAAGAAGTCTAAAAACCTAAACAAAACTAAAAAAGAAAGAAATCCTTTAAATTCCTTGGCCCTAAATTTTTTGAAACTTCATGGTACATTGAGGTGAAAAATTCCCTGGGATAAGTGAGGCCTTGGATTCTGGTACCCCTGTCACTGACTGTGACCTTAGGTGAGCTGTCATGCACAGCAAGTAGAGGGCTTTGTCATGACTGATACTAATTGGGCTCTTCTGAAATGACCACAAGCCAACATTTCTTGGAGTAATGTGTTGAAGCAAAGATGTTCAAATGATAAGCAGGATTTCCAATTGTGTAATAGCTTTTAAAAGTGTGGTTGAGAATTGGAGCAGATTTGGAATGAAACTTGCATTAAGCCGTGTGTAAACAGGCTTGTACACAGCTCTTTCCCTAGAGCTATTTTCGGGGCTTATCAGACAGGAGAGTTCACTGAAGGCATCACAGTGCTAAGATTATTGCATTTTTTGCAAAGAGATTTAGTAGATTTGAATCTTAAGGGCTCAAGAGATTATGCCCTGGCCTGATCTCCCTCCTTCATTCCTTTGTCTCATCAAATTACTTTCCATTTGAACATGGATGAAATCCCATATGGCCCCTGACATCTGAGGTCTTGTAAAAATAGCCTCCGTTTAATACTTGCAAACATAAATGGAGCTTTGATCTTTCTGAGTAAGGATTACAAAGAGCATTTTGTTTTATTGTCGTATCTTTCATTTCTCTCACATAGACTTCCTCATTTTGTATTCATTCATTCCTTCTTAGCAAGCGTACTGAATGATTACTGAGCACCTTCTCTGGAACAGACACTGCTGGATTCTGGGCCATGGAGATGAAAGGCACGGATCTTGCCCTCAAGGGGCTTATGGTAGAGGAGAGAGACAAGGAAACAAATGCCACGGACAGGTCGCCCTAGGGAGCATTCCTACTGCAATTGTGGTTTCTCGCGGATGATTGTAGCTTGTTTCAGAGATCCCCTTCAATTGGTGATGAAAACTAAACTGAACACATATCCATTCATTCACTGTTCAAACCAAGTTTCCTCTTAGAGGTGGAAATGTGGCATGATGAGTAAAACAGCACAGAGCTTAGAGAGAAAACATGTGCTTTTGAGTTCTTTCTATGCCATTTACAAGCTTTGGACAAGTCACTGAACCATTCTGAGTCTCGGTTACTTTAAGGATCAAAGTGAATAATGTAAATGCAAGTACTTTGTAAAATGTACACTATACAAAAAGGTTCGCGAGCTTAATTGTCCGGCCTCGTATAAATTTAAGAGTTTGTTATTCGGAAAAAACTCCCCAGTTTGCCACATGCACATGCAAACATCATACTGCTGAAGAATAATAAGGACAGCTTTTACTTTGGGCCTAATGTTTTTCCCCGAAAAGACTTTTCTCCCCCAAAATGATTTTTTCTTAATCTTATGTATAAATCACAGTGTGATATCCAAAATGATTCTTTCTTTTACCTAAGTCTCCAGGCACAAGGCAATTAGAAAGTATGTATTTTAGACCCTCAATTTGTGTATAACATGGTATTAAAATAGAATCCCCATAAATAAGCCTCAGAATAACTGCAGAGAATGATTCTCCCTGAGGAGTGCATACAATGTAGCCAGGCTACGCTTTGCTCTAATCTTACTGCACACAAAAAAACCTCTTCTCTGTACTTTCCATACAATATACAACCACATTTCATATATTATTTAATAACTCAGCACTAAGAATTTAACTTCTTTTAAATTAATTAATTAACTTTTGCAGGCGGGTGTAGCCCACCATCGAACAGGCAACCTTGTTGTTAGGAGCACATGCTCTCACCAGCTAAGCAAGTTGGCAGCTCAGCTTGGGCGCAGTTTGCTGGCCCATGTGGGACTTGAACCAGCAACCCTGTTGCTCAGAGCTCGTGCTCTTAACCAACTGAGCCACTCAGCCAGCCCTGACCTTCCTTTTTTAAGTAAAAACTTAAAGGATGGGAAAAGTCAATGAGGTGAAGAGGCAGAATTGGAATGTGTGACAGGAAGATCCTCAGCTCTAACTAAGCATGTGGGGTGGAGCTTCCATTAGAAGATGAGAACACAGCAGTGGGCAGAATGCCTTGAGGAAGGAGAGGGAGTAGGACAAGTGCCAAAGAGGTGCATAGTGGCCAAAGCCTAGAGAGGATTTCAAACTTCATCCTATGAATAATGGTATGGTATTTTATGGTTATAATCTGAGTAAGTGGTGTGATCGTGTTTGCAATTTTGTAGCGAAAATTGTTGTGTAGACTCTATACAATAGTCCTGGACATATTTTTTTAAATGAGAATGGCTAGGAGGAGGGGCTGGAGTGGAAAAAAGGAAAACCAGTGAGGAGATAATCGCAGTATTTCAGAGACAAGATGATGGTGGATTGGACTAGCATAATGGCAGAAGGGATGGGGAGGAGGGGATGAATTCAAGTACATGTTGCAGGTAGAAGAGACCAAATTTTCTAATTTGTGGGATGAAGGAGATGAGACAGAAGCATATGCCGGAAGGAAGGAAGACTTGGAGGGCAGGGAGATCAAGCTTTTTTTATTGAGGTAAAATGCACGTAACACAAAAGTAACCATTTTAAAGTGAACAATTCTGTGGCATTTAGTACATTCACAATGTTGTACAACCACTACCTCTATCTAGTTCAAAAAGATTTCCATCGTTCCAAAATAAAACCCTGTACCCGTTAAGCAGGTAATCCTCATTCTCCTCACCCCTGCTCCCCTTACCACCCTGCCCTTAGCAACCACCCCACTGTATTCTATTCCTATGGATTTACCTATTCTGGATATTTCATATAAATTGAATCATGCAATATGTGACTTGTGTGTCTGGCATTCATGTAGCATAATGTTTTGCAGGTTCATGCAAGTTGTAGCTTGTATTAGTACTTCATTCTTTTCTTTGGGGCTGAATAGTATTTCCTTGCATGTGTATACCAGCTTGTTTATTATTCATCCATAGATGGACATTTGGATAGTTCCCACCTTTCAGCTATTGTGAGTAGTGCTGCTGTGAACATTTGTGTATAAGGATTTGTTTGAGTACCTGCTTTCAGTTCTTTGGGTTATATACCTAGGAGTGGAATTGTTAGGACATAGGTTAATTTTCTGTTAAACTTTTTGAGAAACTACCAAATCGTTTTCCATTTTCCATACCCACCAGTAGTGTATAAGGGTTCAAATTTCTCCACATCCCCACCAATGCTTGTTGTTTTCCCAAGTTCACTTTTGGATATGTGAACATGCCAATGGGTCATGGAAGCGGAGATATAAAATAAGTTATTGGATATAAGGCCTGGAGTTCAGAAGGGACATTTGGGCTTGAAGTATACATTTGGATTGTTAGCATATGAAGGGTATTAACGACATGAAAGAGGATGTCCTTGATGAGGAAAAGGGTACAGCCTGAGAAGAGAGGAGGGCCTAGGTCCTTGCCCAGAGGAACCCTGAATGCCTTGAGGGAAGCGAAGTAGGAGGTGGCAAGGAAGATCAGGGAGGACCAATCCAAAGGTACCACCAAGCCACCTTAACAAGTGAAAAACGAGATTGGAATGTGTCCCCTCTCAAATATATTCTGCTGAAGATCTGGGGAGTTCAGTGAGGTGTCCTTTTTTATCATCCATGGAGCCAATGCTTTTAATACCTCAGAAGTCACATCTCAGGGTCAGAACATTCCTTTGCCACAGAGTCCACAGATCAAGATGATAAGAAGAAAAGCCATTTCCCACCTGGGACCACCGAAACCTGCTAAGTTTGGGACAAATATGCCCATGTCCTAATCTCTGGAACCTGTGAATACCTTATCTTACATGGCAAAAGGGGCTTTGCAAATGTGATTAAAGATTTTGAGATGGGGAGATTTTCTGGGATTATCTGGTAGGCACAAAGTAATCACAAAGGTCCTTACATGTGATAGAAGAAGCAGGAGAGTCAGACATTCCAAGATGCTGCATTGCTTTCTCTGAAGATGGACAAAGGGGTTGTTAGCATGCATGTGGCCTCTAGAAGCTTCTGGAAAAGGCAAAAGAACAAATTCTCCCCTGGAGCTTCCAAAAGGAACACAGCCCTGCCGAACCCCTGATTTTAGATCAGTGAACCCATTTCAGACTTCTGACCTCCAGAACTATAAGATAATAAGTTTATGTTATTTTAAAACACTACACTTTTGATAATTTGTTACAGCAGTAATAGGAAGCCAATTAAATGCTCCTAATTAGGCCAATATGTATTTTCTCCAACTGCTAGTCTTTTATTTCTGAAGCTTGTCAGGCTATATAAATTTTTAAATTGCGTAATTTAGCCCAGTGAAAATTCCTAATTGGTGGAATTCCAGGCACAATGCTGGAAGTGTTTTGGGGATGGTCAGGGCCATCTTAGAATTCTGCCAATGAAGTGGTAAAGTTCAGGTGCCTGAGTCCCCCACGGTTTTGCTGTTTAGGTATTTTCAGAGAGGCTCAGAGAAGGTTCCTGCTTTGCTCAGTCCTTCAAGGTGACCTTAAACGGGCTTCAGTGACATCAACTACTCAGGCCTCTCCATCCAAGGGCCAGCACCCAACCTATTCTGATTTTAGGGATGGGCTCACTGAATGACTTGCCTTGTCTCCCTTCTTTAACAGGCGTAGTTCAAGCCCCCTCATAGACACAACTTTAGGAAAGCCATCTTTGACTTCTGCTTGGTTCTGAAAGGTCTCCACCTGGCCAGAGTTTTTCATGGTACTACAGTAAGAATACCAGGTTTAAAGTCAGAATGCTTTTGTTTGATTCTTGCTTCTACTTACTACTCGGTGCCAGAAGAGGGTCATAGAGCCTCTTTGTGCCTGAATTTCCTTATATGTAAAATAAGGAAGGTGTTTATCTCATAGAATCATGCAGATAAAAGAAAAATGCATGCAAAAGCTGTAAATGTCCTGCATTTTATTATTTATTTATTTTTTAATTAATTTTTTTTTTTTGAGGGCAGTGTCACTGACCCTCATATGTGGGACCCAAACCGGGGCCACTGGCTTCCCAAGCCAGCGCTTAACCACCACACCACTTGGCCGGCCTTGTCCTGCCATGCATTTTAAAGAACATCAGTACTCAGCAATGAGAAGGAACAAATTACTGATACAGGCAACAAAATGGATGAAGCTCAAAAGCCTTATGTTAAGTGCCAGGAGTAAAAAACCTGTACATGCCATGTGATTCTATTTATATGACATTCTGAGAAAGGCAAAATTAGAGGGACATTATTAACATCAGTTGTTGCCAGGGGCTGGGTATAGGGGCAGAGGATTGAGACACAGGAATGTTTTTGAGGTGATGGAAGTGTTCTAAATGTTCTATATTATGATTGGTGGTTACACAATGAGATATGTTTGTCAAAACTCACAGAACTATACATCTCAAAAGGGTGAATTTTACTGTAAGTTATACCAATAAACTTGACTTTTAAAACGTTGAAGGAAAAATGTCCTACAATATAATGTGTTACATATATAAACTAATGGACTGAGCATTCCATCAATAGATAACCTAATCCAAATTTTTGGCTTCTGGGCCATGTTGTTCCTATAGCTTCTAACATGATTTTCTGCTAATACAGCATGCTCACCTGCTTGCAGCTTCAAACTTTCTTTAATAGGAAGGGTACTAAGCACTGAACTTCTAAAAAGTTCAACAAAATGCTCTACCTCCTGTAAAAGGGGAAGGCACCAAGGGGAGGATGAGACAGGGCAGGGCTATCAAATAACCTAAAAGCACAGAGATAAAGGCGGGGAGGGGGGGATTCCTGTTTTAGTCTCCAAGCGGAAGGAGCAGTACAAGCCTATAGGATAGATGGTATCTTGGTTTGGAGGGAATTTCCAACTCTGGATATGAGTCAGACTTCTGTAGTTAAGGATGGTTTAACAGCTTAATTGAAACACCAGCCAGAAACACGTAAAGGCTAACATGCGTGACTTGAATCTCGGCTCTGGCTGGCGCGACCCATCAGTACCCGGCCGAGGTCAGCTCCGGCCCAGGCTGCCCCGCCCCGCAGGCGAACCCCCTTCTCATTGGCCACTGCCCGGCAGCCTCGGGCGCCCATTGGCCCGCCCCGACTCCCGCTGCTAGAAAAGGCTGACAGCGCCCACCCGTGCGGGCGATCTGATGCAGTTCACTGCCAGCGGCGCCGGAGGTGAGTAGAGTGGCCCCTTCCCGCTGGAACTAGGCACCCATCCTCGCGGATTTGGTGACGCTGGGCTGGCGTGGGGTGGAGGCAATGTTACCCTCCCGGGAGGTAAATTCCCATGGGGAGCTGGGCTTGGGAAGTTGGGAGTAGTACCCCTGTAGTCACTCTTCTTTCCTCCTCTCCCCTTTGGGAAGAAAAGGTACTATTTTTGACCACCTTCTGTGTGCTGGAAGCAAGCTCTTTACACTCATCAGATTTCACCTTAACAACAAACTCTGCCAAGTAGATATCTCTTGAATTTTACAGATGAGGAAACTGAGGCTCAGAGTCCAACCCAAGTCTGTGTGACGCCTGTATGTTAGCAGAAAAACACCCTTCCTCTTCCTTCCCTTCCTCTCTGCCAAATGGCAACCTCTCTTTTTTACCTTCTCTGCCCATAAAGGGAACCCTCCCTTAAACACCCCCAAAGAAAAGGGAGCCACAGCTGCAAAGCTTCTCAGCATCACGCCTATCCTCTTCGCCTCCACCCCAACACAGGAGGAAGAGCTTGACTGCAAGGTTACAACTGCCACAGGCATAGAGCCTAGTTGTTCAGATCCAGGTAACAGTCTAGGTAAGCTTAACCTTGCCTCTGACCATTTGGTTTTCAGAGGTGTAAAATGAACTCCCCATTGAAGCTCTACTCTCCTTGACTTAGGGGAAAAAAAGACTTGAGTTGAACTTTCTGGCCCAGTAAAAGTTTGTGCCTGTCATTGATTCTCAAAAAAGGATGGAATTCACTTATTTGGTTTAAAAGTAAACATGAGCAAAGCTTAAAGTAGTTATAAATGTTTCTGTAAAGCTCTAATCTGTGGTTTATGAATCTTATCATGGGAGTTCGTTTGTACATGTGTAATTATTATATTAGATTATCTTCAGGTAAGGATGTGTTTTCTATTTCCATTTTCTTTACCAGTGCCTTTATTTCCTTGAATAATGGTTTTCATGGGCAGTGTTTTCTTTTGTATTTCATTGTCGCTTTTACCCTCATTCCCTTCCCCCATGTAGGGAAGAAACTCAAGGTTCTCTGGAGAAGCTTCTCCTTCCACACCAGTCCTTAGGTTTTAGTTTTGTTTTCAAACAGCATTCACTCTTTCAAAATACCTTAATCTGATAGTGCTTTGTGCATCCTAGATAAGAGAAATTTAAATTACACTTGGTACTGATTAAGGGGAGAAGCGAGTTAATCAATGTATATGCACCTTGACTTCTCCTCTACCAAGGGGCTGCTGATCTTTTGACCCCCTTCTTGGTATGTCTTCCTAATTTCCAATGGCATATCCTGCACACCAGTGCATGTTCAGTCAGGCCAGAAAATGCACTAGGAGAACAGCTAGCCCTGCCTTTCTCAGGAAAAGGGAAATACCTTTTCCAAATATTGCATTGGCATTGACCTATTAGAGTAACGCTTTAAGAAGAAAATATGTACTTGTTGATAAGACGTGTATTCAAACAGGTATGGCCCATTGGACATGATAGCCTTTTATCTTACCAGGCTAGTACTGTGGGTTTTGCCCCTGAAAGAGTAGGAGCGGGGAGGCAGAATGAAGGGGGAAGGATAAAAAGTGACAGGGGAAAATATGGAAGTTCTCAAAGTGGGTGTGGAGGTAGTTGAATAAAGGAAAAAAGAACTGATGCCTCATAAGCTCTGTCTTCCAGGCACAGTTATAGCCAAATTTTAGTAAAGATCAAAGCTCTATAAGCTTATTTTGGAGGTGAGAGTAGGGGAGGGGTGAGAATTCTTTTCTAGTTTTTTAGCAAAACTTACTTTTGAGAACTTCATTTTTATATTGACTTGAACAAGACAGATAGGAATGTTTCCAAATCTCAATATAAAATGACTTGCATATCATAAATATTCAATTAACGTATCCTTCACCCTCCTCTGCCTCCACCTACTAGAGAGATGTTGGTGGCAAAACTAGATCCATCCCAGAACCAGGGGAAGAGAGAACCATGAACCGCAAAGGGATGGACTTAGACTAGCCGTGAGTGTTAGTACCTTCTTACTATGGCTCCTGCCAGGGAAGCTTAAGGGCCAGTTTTGAAATGTGAAAGGAAATCTGTGTATAGATTTATATGAAGAGTTGCTCTGAGAGATTGTTGAAGGATGAACTATCAGGAGATCTGAAACTCTGTCAGTATTACTACTACTGACTGGCAAAAATCACTTTTCTTTACTGTTCTCTGATCCTTGCTACCAGTTGTTAAAATTTACTTACATTATGAAAATAGTGGTGGACCATGAAGTAGCTTATATTTGCAGAATCCCCTTCCTTCAGCCTGCCATAGTGACAATATCAGGGAAAATGGGGACTCCATAAATATTGGCTGACTCAGTAATTATACTTTGGGGTCATTATTTGTTTGTTTGCAAAATAACTACTAAATTATTCACTTGAGACTTGCAACTTAATATTCTTTAGGGGTTTCCTAATAAATAAACCAATGAAACTGAAAATCATCTTAAGACAAAAGAATATTTACATTTTATGTCATAAAATAACCTTTCCATGTGCTTGCTGCTATAAGAAATAGGTTTATAACCATCTTTTAAAATGCTTAATTCCCAGAGCAAGAAAACTTCTTAGCCAGAGGAGTTTAAAATGTTAATATCATCACATTTAACATTTTCTCTTTTTTTGAAGACTGGGAAATTTGGGATTTACACATTGCAATATTAGAGCTAATATTAATTACTTAGTGTAGGTCAGCAACTGTTCTAAGGGTTTTATATATTTTATGTGTATTTATTTCTTTTTATAACCATGATATTGGTGCTCATTATCCTTCCTTCAATTTTGCAAATAAAGAAATTGATGCACATAGAAATTATAGCTTATATAGATGGATTTGTAGATAAATTTATTGCTAGCCATTTGCTATATTATTTTACATCTCTTTATTATTTGCATCTGCATCCTATAAGACAAAGCCACCCATACTCTGTGTGAAATAAAATGCCCATGATTTTTGAGTGATAGATAAGAAATGTTTCTGAAGGTTTTCACATCTCTAAAAGCATTTTGAGAACGCAAATCTGAGACCGTGTCTGAATTTTTAGCTCCCAAGCACCAATTCAGAATTTCCTGTGTATACTTAAGTTTACATTAAGAAACGGTCAATTCTGTGGAAGCTGAAAACGTCTTTTTGGACCCTTTCTCCTATAAATCCTTTCTGATTAGAGACTTATGGATGGGCCAGAAGCTATCTTCAATAATCTTGAGGGTGGGGAAGTTGGGGTTGGGAATGTGCTCTTCAGATATCATAACTGGAGTCTCAGGGTCCCATTCCCTTATTTGTACTTATTGGAAAGTCTGTCTTTCCTCCTCCCTCATACATAAGTCTGTGAATTCTTTGGAGGCAAATTGTCTTCTTTGTTTTTTAACCTTTTCTGCCCTAACACTGGCTATGGTACTTTATACACGTGACTGTGCTTGAGTTGGAATTTCATTTATTTTACCATTAGTAAAATAATAACTTGAATCACTTGATAACTTGAATCACAGAAAATTCAATATTATTATTAATTTTAACTGGTCTTAAAACTGGTCACTTGGTTTTTTTTTTTAAGAATGTTTTATTTTATTTTATTGGGGTACAGTGTGTTTTTCCCAGGACCCATAAGCTCCAAGTTGAGTAGTTACTTTCATTCTAGCTGTGCAGGGCGCAACTCAGTGGCTCATGTGGGGATCGAATCGACAACCTTGGTGTTATAAGCACTGTGCTCTAACCAACTGAGCTAACTGGCAGTCCCTGGTCATTTGGTTTTAAAGCATTGACATAGAGGTTGTTTTAGTTGTAAAAAAATAAATTGACAATTAACTTTGCTATGTTAGAAAGGTTAAGTAGCATGCCCAAGATCATACTGAAAAGTATCAGATCAGTGATTAGATATGTCTGACTTAATATTTCAGGTATTTCCTTACACTGTTTTGCAGTGTAAACGGGTGGTTGAGAAGATGTCAAAGTAGGTATCTAGTTGAACTTCCACAAAGACAGCTTTCAACTAGAGGCCATAAATTTTGTTCTGCCTTCTGTGTTTCTGAACATATTTAGGGTAATCCTGGTGAAATCAGATCCATATGTTAACATTCACATTTTCAGGGACACAGTTTTAAATATGTATTCTCTAGGGCCGGCCGAGTGGCACGGTGGTTAAGCGCTGGCTTGGGAAGCCAGCGGCCCTGGTTCGGGTCCCACATATGAGGGCCAGTGACACTGCCCTCAAAAAAAAAAAAATTAAATAAATAAATAAATAAATAAATAAATAAATAAATAAATAAGTATTCTCTAGCTGTGTGACCATGGGCAGGTTAGTTTCTCCAACCTTCAGTTTTCTCATTTATAAAATGGGTGTAATCCTATCCCCTCACCAAGATTTTATGGGAAGTAGATGGGGTAATATTAATGCATGATATTTATAGACATATGGCAAATGTCAGTTCCCTTACCTACCTCTTTTGCTAAGAGTGAATGGATTCTTGCCATCATAGAGTGGGGAATTTCTTTCTTATCTCCATCCATACTCTCTGAACTTACATATAGAAGTCCTTCAACTTAGTATGTACCTGATAAATATTTGTTAAACTAAATTCCAAAGGTATGGTAAAGGTATAGTAAAAACTGTGTTCTGAAACAGAAAATTGTATTCCATTGGCAAATTTAGTAGCAGACTATTGTTTATGACAATACAGTTGAAAATTACTGAGCCATATTTATATCCTCTTTATATCCTCTAAGCCATATGGGTCTATTAGGCTGCCTTTTATAAGGAGCCCTAAAATGCTACACAGTATGGGTTAAGAAAAAGGAAAAGAAAACTCACAACAGCTCTCTAGTCAGAAAGACAGAAATGCATGAAGCCCCTCATTTTGTATCATCCTATAAAAGAGCATTTGAAAGCCAGGACTGTAGCTTCATCCTTTTCCCATTTAGTCTTCAATCAGATGGGCCATGGTCCTTAGAAGGATATTTGGATGGTCATAGGAGATCAAACTCCCGTGCATTCCCTGCACAGAGCCTTTCGAAGGATCCTGCCCCACTTACCTTGCCTACATGATTTTTCACTGCTCTGTATTGATTGGTCACCTCCTCATCTTTTGTCTTTCATCTCTCCTCATCTATTTCTTTCCCCTCCTTTTCTTTCTTTCTTTCTTTCTTTCTTTCTTTCTTTCTTTCTTTCTTTCTTTCTTTCTTTCTTTCTTTCTTTTCTTTTTTTTTTTTTTAGAGGGCAGTGTTACTGGCCCTCATAAGTGGGACCTGAACCGGGGCCGCTGGTGTCCCAAGTCAATTCTTAACCACCGCGCCACTCGGCCAGCCCTCCCCTCCTTTTCTTTAAGATCCAAGTCAAACACATCTTCAACATCTCTACACATGTAACAGAGTACTCTAGTCACTGCCATCACTATGCCATCTGCGTTCTCTGTTACAGTGCTTATCCTCTGCATTGTCACTCTTTCTCTACCAGACTTTCAGTTCCCTAAGGGCAAGGACCATGTTCCTAATCAATGTTTCCTTCCTTTATTGATTTAATGACATCTATTCATTGCCTATTGTGTGCAGGAACTGTGCGAGGAGCTGCAGATACAACGTTGACTAAAAGCACATGTGATCTCTGCTCCTTCAGAGCTCACAGTCTAGCTGGAGAGACACACCTACCCAAATACACACCGAAACAGCTACAATTGCCGTTGTGACTGTTGTTATGAATGACAGGCTTATGGTGCAGTGACTGATAATGAACACTAGGGGGAGTTGACCTGGGGAGGTCAGAGAAGGCTCCCATGAATAAGCGGAGTTTGAGCTGGGCGATTGGAACACAATGTACCTGGCTTCAAGCCCACAGCATCACCACTATGCCTGCTCTCAGTGGTCGGGCCACAGCCTTGGATCGGTGAGTGAGAGCCGGAGAAAGACAGTGAAATCAGTTATATCAATTTAAATTGTTAAAGGTTAATTCCACTAAAACTACAACATGAAAGGCAATTAGGAAGAATTAATAACCAAAGGGAAACTAATAAAAATAAATCCTCAATATGCTGTTTCCATTTTTTAATCCAAATCTTATTTCTCAGGTGTGTATTTCTCAACTGAATGTCATCAGTACAAAGTCATTGTGTCCTACTTTTGTCTTTCATAACAGCCTCCCCTAACACACACACACACATACATACACACACACACACATGGCTTTATAATCATATAGCACTTATAGGCCAATATTGAAAAGGCTTCGGGGTCAATGGCCTAGGGCAGGGGTTGGCAAACTGCGGCTCATGAGCCACATGCGGCTCCCTGGGTACGTATATGTGTGAATTTTTCTTATTTTAATAAAGATATAATTAATACTATTACTTGTTATAATATTACTTAAAATTTTCCTTATTTGTAAAAATATATTTATGGCTCTCAAATAATTTTTTATTTGTTGTGAGAAACAGGATTAGCTCTTCCATCTCAAAAGTTTGCTGACCCCTGGCCTAGGGGATTCCACAGGCAGAGAGCAAAGGAGATGCTTATACGGAACCAGAATTTTCTCAGATAGTAGTTATCCTTCTAATTCATGTGTCCAGAGCCGCCTAGGCTCGTGAATGTACAAAAGAAGTAGAAAGCCTTGTCCCTGGATTGAAAGAGCTTGCTGCCTTGTTAGAAGACAAGACATGCGTGAATGAAACATTTGGGAAAGGCATTCAAGACCCACTATAGGGGCCAGCCGAGTGGCTCAGTTGGTTAAGAGCTCACTCAAGAGTGTGAGCTGAGCTCTGAGCAACAGCAGTTCAATGCCCAGCCCGAGCTGAGCTGCTGCTGAGCTGCCAACAGGTGGCAGGATGGCTCAGCTAAAAACAAACAAACAAACAAACAAACAAACAAAAGACCCACTATAATAAAGTGCTAACATGGTCGGGGTAGAAGAGATAGGCTTTCATAGAGGAAAGGCTCCCAGTTCAGGCCACAGTAATCAGGAAGACTTCAAGACACTGGTGGGGTAAGTCATGCCGCAAAAGAGGGATTGGATTAGAAAAACCCAAAAAGGTGACTGCTAACAGGTATAACATTCCTATTACATTCTAGAAAGTCTGTAGGCAATGCTGTATCTTAGTTTGTTCTCATTACAGTCTTGCAAAGCAGATCTGCACATCCCTGTTTTACAGGTCAGGAAACTAAGTTTGGTTAGCGTTATCAAATATTGTCTCTTACAAATAGTATCAAGTATTGTCTACATTGCACAACTTCTTTCTCAGATCTTTCCTTATTTTCATACTTTATTTTTAGAGAAGTACACCAAATTCATCATGATTGAAGACAATAAGGAAAACAAAGAGCATGCCTTAGAAAGGGGAAGGGCAACGCTCATTTTTTCCTTAAAAAATGAAGTTGGAGGACTTATAAAAGCACTGAAAATCTTCCAGGTAAGCACTCTCCGTATTTCTGCATAAACTATACTCAAACAAGTCTCTAAAATTATGTTTAAAATATAGGTTATTGAAAATTCTTCAAAGACAGACTACAGACATTTCTTAAGCATTTAAATTTCTAAATTATTGCCCAATTCTAACAAATAGGCAAGGGATACAAACATTTTACAGAAGAGTAGCAACAAATAGCTAATAAAGACATGGGGCGTGGGGCAGCCGATTAGCTCAGTTGGTTAGAACGCAGGCTCAAGGTTGCCGGTTTGATCCCCACATGGGCCACTGAGATGCGTCCTCCACAACTAGATTGAAACAACTACTTGACTTGGAACTGATGGGTCTTGGAAAAGCACACTTTTCCCCAATAAAATAAAACAAAAAAAAGAAATGAGGGAAGAAACATAGATTTCAGACAAGCAAATTTTAATTTTAATTAAATAAAATATTAAAATTTTAATGACTTTTTAAATGATATTATTAATATAGTTAATGATATTTTTATATAGCAAAATAACAAAGATTTTACAATTGTACTGTTCTCTATTGTCAAAGCTTCAATGCATTTGACACTTCAATACACCTTTGGTATGAAGGTAAATTGGTATAATGTATAGGGAAACAATCTGGTAATATGTATTATGAGCCTTAAAATGTTCATATTTTTTCACCCAGTAATTCCACTTTCATAAATCCATCTTCAGGAGATAGGGGTCAGGGAGGCAGAACATGAATATTTGTTGAGTATTTACTATGTGCCAGGTGTCCTGCCAGATACTAACCTGAACAAAATAGACACAGTACGTGCCTTAACAGTGTGTATAAGTTCATGGGCAGCACAGACACTAAACAAATAATGATAGCAAGTAAATAATTACATGTGTGTAAAGTGACCTGAAAGAGAAGTACCAGGTGTTATGATAGGACAGAAGTGGCAGACCTAACCTAGACTCATTTCTCTTCCTATCTGCTCCATGAAAACTTCTTCTCTCTCTAATCCATGATGCTTCTCCCCTTTGCTGACCATCTTCTGCACCAGAACACTCACTATTTGTATTTTCTCTTAACCTTGCATGTGTTAGACAACTAGATTATAAACTCCTTGTGTGTCTTACTGTTCTTTGTGTGCTTCACAGCCTTTACCTGGCTACATAGGTGTTCACTAAGTTAACTTAGATTGAACTGGTTGGTGCTGGAGACCATGTACTCTAGCCTTCTCATTTTTTAGATGAAATACTATTGGGTGACTGGTTCTTATGCTTCATTATTATGCTAGCGTTTTCCTCAGCTACCCAAATTGGTAAGAGAAGATACCCTCCTCCTACAGGCTTACACATGTGGCACCCACAGCTCAGGCTGGCATGAAGAGACCAGAAGAAGCAATCTGGTTCAGCTGGTTACTAAGCTTGTAGCTTAAGAGATTTGAGGTAGTAAATGCTCTGTGCTCAAGCTGTTCCTTTGATTTTATTAAATGCATTTTTGCAAAGCAAACTTTTCTTTCTAAAGGACTAACATTGTTATCACTTTTTGAAAACTAGCTTTTTATTGGTGAGAATTTTCAAAAGGTTATTTTATCTAGGAGACTTGATTTGAAGGCCAATCATTTCTGGCAATCTGAGGAACTTCTAGTGGGTGTTATCTTATTAGTTTCTGGAGGGCGTGATGAATTTTTCAAAATTTTTGGAATAGTACCTAATATTTAGGGGGAATTATTTTTCTGTTGACGGCACTAAAAATAGCCTTTTCTCCCTTTGGCTAGTATGACAAGTGTGAAATTGATTTTAAGTGGTAGCTAAAAGTTATCTACTGAGAGACTATTACCATTTGAGGCAGTCATCTATAATCTTCACCCTTTGCATCACACAGGAGAAGCACGTGAACCTATTACATATCGAGTCCCGAAAATCAAAGAGAAGAAACTCAGAATTTGAGTTTTTTGTTGACTGTGATATCAACAGAGAACAATTGAATGATATTTTTCATTTGTTGAAGTCTCATACTAATGTTCTCTCTGTGAATCCACCTGATAATTTTACCATGAAGGAAGATGGTAAGTTTAAAACATGAAAATACTACTCAAAAGATTAAGTACATAATGTGTGTCCAGTCTTACATTTATTTTAAAGGATGAAAGTAAAAATAAAACAGTGTCTTCAAATTGCTTACAGTCTGGTAGTAAAGGGAACACAAAATATAATTGCTCAAAATTCTCAAGAAAAATTATAAGGCAACACTTTATCAAGTGTGAGAAAAGCGAAAAGAAAAGCATGTGTATACCAAAGAATTCAGACTAGTTAGAAATCGATTAAGTTGTCTCAATTTCCAAATCATCAAGCATGTCTTGGTTTCACAAACGCCCAGTTCACAATCCCTGAGCTTAGAATCTAGTACATATTAAGTGACTATTTGAATTTGTTGAGAATGTCAACAGTTGCTGACCACTATGATGTGAAATGCACTATGTACAACAAACATCCCTTCTTGTCCCCATTTCCACCAAAGCAAATGAAAAAGCAGTAAAGCCATTCTAAGGTTTCAGATGATCAGATAGCAAAGATATAGGCTAAGATCTTCTGTTGTCAAAAAAAAAACCTCTGGTTTACTTGGAGTGAAAGAGAAATGGATAATTCAGCCACATTTTATAGATGATACTAAAGTTAAAATAATCCCTTCAAATTATGTCACAATATTTGGGGTGTGATCAGGGCTGATATTATGTATTTGTATGGCTGTATCAGTTATTGAACTATTGATATACTCCCATTTTTGGCCGGCACATAGCTGCTTCCCTGAGTCCCTTGAGTGCTCCCCACCATGCCTGAAGCCCGTGTGCTCCAGATCCTTCTCTAGAGTCCCATGCCTGCCACAAATTGCTACAGGGTTAACACCTGTCAGAGCTGGAGCCTAACACTCTGCATGTGTCCATTTTTTTTTTTTTTTTAAAGATTTTATTGGGGAATTGGCGGAGGGGAACAGCGTTGGGGAATCGGGAAAGGGGAACAGACAAGTTGCTGTCTTTTTGTTCTTCAGTTTAGTTGCGGAGGATGTTGCTTCACTGTTGGTATCGTCATTGCGCTCTTCCCGGATGAGGCAGATCGGTCGCTGGCCTCTGGATGTCGCTCACCGCGGCTATTGGCAGCTCACGCTTGGCTGCCTGCCGCTCACGCTGGCTGCGGGCCACTCACTGCAGCCTATGGCAGCCCACTGCAGCAGGGTCTGCAGCCCACACCATCACCGGGGCTCGCACAGCCCAGCTCCAGGTGGAGCTGTTGTTAGCTGTAGAGGGCAGTGTCACTGGCCCTCATGTGGGATCCGAACCGGGGCCGCTGGCATCCCAAAACCAGCGCTTAACCAATGCGCCACTTGGCCGGCCCTGCATGTGTCCATTTTGAATGATGTGATTGGTGCCCTTGTTGTATTTGTTGTTAAGTCTCTTGAATATCACTTCTGGGTATGTTAGAAAGAGCATTAGACTGAAGTAAGAAGGATTGAGTTTCATCCTCTCTCTTCCGTCAGGAAAGGATGATCTTGGATAAATTACTTTGCCTTTCTGGACTTTGGTTACCTTTTCTATAAAATGAAGAGTTTTATAGAGGCTAAATGGTTCAGTTGATATCTAGGGAATACAACGCATGTCAGATATTTCTACTAAGAAACGGAAATACAAAAATATGTAGTTCCTACCCTAGAGTCATTCTCATTCTTTCCTTTAAGACAGACATACACAGATACATTATAGTGAAACAGTAAAAGCTTTTAGAAAATGAGAAACATGGTGTCACAGGAACCCTGAGGACAGAGAATTAGTTCCACCTACAAAATTAAGGAAGCCTTGTTTGATTTGGTCCTTGAGGGAGGAGAAGGATATTCCTGCTCAGGGGTGGAGCAGGAAGTGGGGATGGGATGGGTATTTCAGGCAGAAGAACAGCGTATGCAAAAGCCCAGAGTCTTATGAGGGACTGTAAAACTGGGGGATGGTGAGAAGATCAAAGTGGTAAACGCATAAATGATCTCGAAGATTCTTTTCATCAACAAAAATAAACATTCAAAGTTCTTATTAAATTTGCACCTCTTGGTCTGTGAAGGTGCACATCTCTGTTTTGCTTTTTTAAAAGTTATTTAAATATGTAGCTTAAAAAGATATTTTTAAACTTTTGGTCTATTAACAAAGTATAGCATTTCTCCAACACTTAGGAAATCAAGGCTCATAAAAATTTTTAAGGGTCATCAAAAATTTTTAGTAAAATTTACTTATTAGAAATAGAGCAGTTTATGTGTTATAAATTTTGCATCAATGTACGAGCTAAAATTAAAAATCTCATCTAAATGCTTTTATGACTTTCTTAATTTCTTCTTCCATATTGCCTTATTTAAGATTGTCTCTTCAACGGTTTAGTGGTGTTTATATTTTGCAGGTATGGAAACTGTTCCTTGGTTTCCAAAGAAGATTTCTGACCTGGACCATTGTGCCAACAGGGTTCTGATGTATGGATCTGAGCTGGATGCAGACCATCCTGTAAATATTTTTAGTAAATATTTTCCTGAAAATAATTTAAAGCAAACTAAAAATTAAGGACAGTTTTTTTCCTCTTTTTTGGAGAAAGTGTTATTCTAGACTAAATAGGATCTTGTTGTGATTTGGATTTCAGGAAGTTTAGTAGACCTCTATGTTGGTGGAATTGAGACCATCTTCCTGAAGAGCAAATAATTTTATTGGCTCCAAAGAATCTGTCATATGCCTGGTATTTCTATTATTATGGACTATTTATTCCAAGAATTATACTAAAATAAAGACAGTATCTAAAGTCAGTTTTTATTAAAATGGGCATGGGTTATTGGGAAGGAGAGTAAAGATAAGATGGAAAAAGACTTATCACCCACGCTGCCCAGCATAATTGGTTTATCAGGCAGTTGATGAACCAGGAAGTTGTTTCTTTGGGAAATTACGTGGATACAGTACAGCCATGCGGTTGGAGAATTAGTAAATCCAGAGCACTAAGGTTGCTTACAGAGCTCTAGGATCCTGGGAGGGGAGAAAAGAAACGAGTGTACTTGTGAAGTTTCATAGAACTGGGCTTTGATCTAGCTTCTACCACTTATCAGCTCTGTGAATGTGACCTTACCTTGCCTTAGATAGCCTCCAGCCAAGCCATCCATTAATTCTTTAATATCTTAATTGAGTAACTATTGGAATTTATAAATTGCTATACCTGCCCTCAGGGAGCTTACAGTCCAGTTGAAAAAGGTAATGCATATATATATAAATACATATGAGATTAAAATGTGAAAAATGTGCTAAGTGGCATGAACAAATTGCTGTAAGATATATACAACAGAGCAAATACTTCTAGCTGAAAAGATCAGTTGAATGATTAAGAAAAAAAAAATCTCACTTTTGGGAAAAAGCCTGTGTTTAACTGGGGTGGTAATTTTATGGTTCTTCAAATGATTTTATTTTTGTAGTCATTATAGTATTTTTTTTTTAAAGATTTTATTGGGGAGGGCCAGCCGAGTGGTGCATTGGTTAAGAGCTGGTTTTGGGATGCCAGCGGCCCGGTTCGGATCCCACATATGAGGGCCAGTGACATTGCCCTCTACAGCTAACAACAGCTCCACCTGGAGCTGGGCTGTGCGAGCCCCGGCGATGTTGCAGGCTGCAGCCCCTGCTGCAGTGGGCTGCCATGGGCTACAGTGAGCGGCCGGCAGCCAGCGTGAGCGGCTGGCAGCTGGTGTGAGCTGCCAAGGGCTGCTGTGAGTGGCCATCAACAGGCCGGCGACCGAATCTGCTTCACCCGGGAAGAGTGCAATGACGATACCAACATGGGCCAGTGAAGCAATGTCCTCCACAACTAGACTGAAGAACAAAAGGACAGCAACTTGTCTGTTCCCCTTCCCCGATTCCCCAACGCTATTCCCCTCCCCTCTGTTCTTCAGTCTAGTTGTGGAGGATGTTGCTTCACTGGCCCATGTTGGTATCAGCATTGCTCTCTTCCTGGGTGAGGCAGATCAGTCGCCGGCCACTGGACAGCCGCTCACAACAGCTCTTGGCAGCTCGCTCTGGCTGCCAGCCGCTCACGCTGGCTGCCGGCCACTCACTGTTGCCTATGGCAGCCCACTGCAGCAGGGGCTGCAGCTATGCCATCCAGGGGACTCACAGCAGCCCATCTCCAGGAGGAGCTGTTGTTCACCATCTTAGCTGTAGAGGGCAGTATCACTGGCCCTCATATGTGGGATCCGAACCGGGGCTACTGGTGTCCCAAGCCAGCACTTAACCAACATGCCACTCAGCTGGCCCCACTATAGTATTTTTGTATGTTTATATCCATAGTATCTTTTATCTTTGTAGCCACTATAGTATAAAGCTGTCATATAACATTGACTTTAAAAATGATCATAAGTTTTTAAAAAATGCCTACTCAAAATAACAATTATGTAGCGCTTCAATGTAATAACTAGGGTAATAATAAAAATGCTTTCTAAATATCATTTGTCAATTGTATTTTTGTATGAATACTTAAAACTTTTCTTTAATTATCAGGGCTTCAAAGACAATGTCTACCGTAAAAGACGGAAGTATTTTGCAGACTTGGCTATGAACTACAAACAGTAAGTGTGTTAAAAAAATACCTTATTTGGGCTGGCCGAGTGGCTCAATTGGTTAAGAGTTGGCTTAGAGCATGAGCTCTGAGCAGCATGGCCGCCGGTTCGATTCCCACATGGGCCAGTGATGCTGCGCCTGAGCTGAGTTGTCACTGAGCTGCCAACAGGTGGCAGGATGGCTCAGCTAGTGTAACAACATGATTGCCTGTTCGATGGTGGGCTATGCCCACCTGCAACTAAGATTGAACACAAAACCTTGAGCTGAGCTGCCATCCCGATGACTCAGAGGATAGAGAGTGCGCTCTTAACAACAAGGCTGCTCGTCCGACTCCTGCATGGGATGGTGGCTACGCCCACCCCCAACTACGATTGAACACAGCACCTTGAGTTTAGAGGCCACGAGCTGCTGCTGGGAAGCCAGATGGTGACTGGTGCCCTCCACAACTAAGATTGAAGAACAACAATGGCTATTCCCTTTCCCCAATTCCCCAACACTGTTCCCCTCCCCCAATTCCCCAATAAAATCTTTAAAAAAAAAAATCTTAAAAAAGAAGTACCTGGGGTGGCCGAGTGGCACAGTGGTTAAGCGCTGGCTTGGGAAGCCAGTGGCCCCGGTTTGGGTCCCACATATGAGGGCCAGTGACACTGCCCTCAAAAAAAAAAACACCTTATCTAACTTTAAAATAATAATAAATAATGGAGTAAATTATACTCATTTAGTAAATAGAGAAGATAAATGCTACTGTTTGTTGAATGCTAATTCAAAATAACTTCTTCTTTATATTTCACTAGTGGAGACCCCATTCCTAAGGTTGAATTCACTGAGGAGGAAATTAAGACCTGGGGAACCGTGTTCCGAGAGCTCAACAAACTTTACCCAACCCATGCCTGCAGAGAGTATCTCAAAAACTTACCTTTGCTTTCTAAATATTGTGGATATCGGGAAGATAATATCCCACAGTTGGAAGATGTTTCAAACTTTTTAAAAGGTAATAGGCTAATTAGTGTTTTGGAATGTTGAAATCTGTTTTGATCATGATAGATTTTTTTTTAAAGTAGTGAAAAAGCAGTTTATTAGAAGAGATAGTATACTTCAAAGAAATAGAAGCTGGCCTGAGCAGTAGAGAATGGCTCAAGGGCCCATTATTAGAAGAGAAATTACACTCCAAAGAGTTTGGAGTGGGTCAAGCAAAGGAAGCTCAAAACGGCAGATCATGATAGAATTTTTAATAGAGGAATAAAGTCCAGTTATATGGGAGGTCAGAATTTTCCTGTACTCTGCCCTGAAGTATTGGATCCTGTACTGGGCACCGTGTTTGAAGAGGGGCAGTCATAATCTGGAGAAAGTGTAGAAGAATATGAGCAGAATTTTAAGGGGATTGGAAAATATATCATATGAATAAAATTTAAGGTACTCCGGAAATTTAGGGAACATTATAACATTATTTAAATATTTGAAAGTCATCCTCCCTAGTAGAGGGATTACTACTTGTATGTGGCCGTAAAGTAGAGGACTGTAGGGTAGAAACTGCAAACTTTGAGCTTGAAATGGAGATGCTCAGGCAAAAGCTTCACCCCCTCTCGTCAGGGAGGTGGTAGAGGAGATCCAAGCCCCTGGGGGAAGGTTGGAGTGGATGCTCTGAAGCCCCTTTCCACATTAAGATTCTATCATTTTCCCTTGGAAGAAGATGTACCAGTAGAGGCATAAAAAAGGGTAAGGACAGTTTTGTTTCTATTAGTTCTTCATGCTTGTTTGGCCCAGACCTCCTTATCTTTTTCAGCTAGTATAGTCATCTCCAGGGTCTCCAATATGTAAGAAAAAGAAATATTTCTTTTGATCTCAGTAGATTAGAAACTTAGGGGAAAGAGAAATTATGTTTTTGACTCAAAGGGAGTGTAGTTCCATCATGGTCTTAAATTGCTATCTTTGAATTTCTTACATAGATTGTTATAAAAAAAAATCTTCATATCTATTCAAGTTCATAATTCTCATTACTCAACCACGATGCACAAGACTAAGAACTAAACAGAAAAGGGCAATATTGTTTCGAAAGGGCAGAGCTTATTATGTGAGTGGTTCTTACAAAAACTAGATTTAAAAGAAATAGTGGTAGGGCCCAGCCAAGTGGCTCAGTTGGTTAAGAGCTCGCTCAAGAGTGTGAGCTCTGAGCAACAGGGTTGCCGGTTGAATTCCTGGCCCGAGCTGCGCAGCGGCTGAGCTGCCAACAGGTGGCAGGATGGCTCCGCTAAAAAAAAAAAAAATAGTGGTTATGGATGACAGAACCAACGCACCTGATCTCATGGGACTTACAAAGACAGACAAGCATATGCTTCAGATGTTGTTATCAACTCAAATTTGTACACGATTGGGAGGAAATATTTTGTTATGGATGAAAAACTGAACGCTGTCCACCCGGGGTCTGGAGTTGAGCTGGCTGCAGGGAAATATCAAAGGGAGAAACCAATATTAGAAGACAGTTCAAACAAAACATCCTTTTGATGGCGCTACCTGCACTGTCAATTATGGTGGCCTCTAGATACATGTGGATGTTTAAATAATTAAAATTAATGTCCATCGAAATGTTAGTTCCACAGCCACACTAGCCACGTTTCAACTATTCAAGAGCACCTGTGACTAGTGGCTACCCTACTGGGTAGCCTAGATATGGAACATTTCCATCCATATGGAAAGTTCTACTGGACCATGAAGTCTCCCCGTCAGAATGGGAGAATCCAAGTACAAAGCAATTGGGTGGAACTGGAATTCCAGAGTGTGACGATTTGAAATAAAGGGCCAGATTGGAGCTTATGGAGCTCCCCTGAGCCACTGCAGCTTAGTGGCAGGCCCCTTTCACAGTGGGCATGCAGTGGGCATGCAGTCTCGGCTGTTGGGGGATGGAAGAGCACCTTCTAATTTAGGTAAAATAAACTACTTTAGAAGAGGCAGGACTGGCTAAAAATGGTACTACTTTAGAAGAGGCAGGACTGGCTAAAAATGGTATAGATTCAAAAATGGTTCTGATCTAAACTAATGGATCTTGTTAGTGAGTTTGTTTGTTTGTTTTTTGTTTGTTTTTTTTTTAAAAGATTTTGTTGGGGAATTGGCGGAGGGGAACAGCGTTGGGGAATCAGGGAAGGGGAACAGACAAGTTGCTGTCTTTTTGTTCTTCAGTTTAGTTGCAGAGGATGTTGCTTCACTGTTGGTATCGTCATTGCGCTCTTCCCGGATGAGGCAGATCGGTCGCTGGCCTCTGGATGTCGCTCACCGCTGCTATTGGCAGCTCATGCTTGGCTGCCAGCCGCTCACGCTGGCTGCGGGCCACTCACTGTAGCCTATGGCAGCCCACTGCAGCAGGGGCTGCAGCCCACACCATCACCGGGGCTCGCACAGCCCAGCTCCAGGTGGAGCTGTTGTTAGCTGTAGAGGGCAGTGTCACTGGCCCTCATGTGGGATCCGAACCGGGGCCGCTGGCATCCCAAAACCAGCGCTTAACCAATGCGCCACTCGGCCGGCCCCTGTTTGTTTGTTTTTAAGTTAAGATTGTCTAGGGGATATTCTAAACTCTTTAGGGAGACAGCAAGGTGTAGTATAGGAGACCTGGGTTCTCAGCCTACCTTTATCATCCATTACATGGCCTTGGGCACGTTGTTGAGTCTCTGAGCCTTGGTTTTATCGTTGTCACAATGAAGAAAATAACCTTTAACTCATGCTGTGAACATGAAAGGAGATGTGATATGTAAAAGGTATAACCCAATGCCTGGCCATGGTAAGTGCCTAGTAATTATTACTTCCCTATAGTACACGTAGGGTAAATTTTAGTCTTCATGTCCTCTCTCAAAGTGTTACTCCGTGCCACAGGAAGAGTTAAAATGCTAAAGTAAATGCTCTGTTCTGATGAAGATTTTCTCTGTATTTCCTCCCTTGTTTTGCAGAGCGCACGGGTTTTTCTATCCGTCCTGTGGCTGGTTACTTATCACCAAGGGACTTCTTATCAGGTTTAGCCTTTCGCGTTTTTCACTGCACACAGTATGTGAGACACAGCTCAGAACCCCTTTATACCCCAGAGCCGTAAGTACTTCTACTTCAGCATTCATTCCTCAAATTGCTTTTTGTAATAATGGTACCTACCTCAAGAGTTTTTTGTGAAGATTAAATGAATGAGCACCTGTAAAGCATTTACAACAAAATACATGCTCCATGCTCTATCTATGTTAGCCTTTATTATTACTGTTATTAATTGACAACCTGTTAGGTGACAGGTGCTGTTCTAAGCATAGAGGATGTAACACTGAAAAAAGTTAGACAAAAATTCCTGCCTTCCTAGATCTTATATTCTAGGTGGGGATGCAGATAATAAACTAACAGATATATAGTTTTCTCAGATGAGTGCCATAGAGAAAAATAAAAATAAAGCAGGGAAAGAAGATGGAGGGCTGTATACATGGGGGTGGGTGTTGCTATTTTGAAAAGGGTGGTCAGGAAAGGCCTTGCAGGGAAGGTGACATTTGGGCAGAGACCTGATTTTGGGTGGGGTGGGGGAATGGGGATGTCTAAAGGTGTCTATCTGTAGGCACATATATATGTGTGTGTTGGTGAGTGGCCAAGGTATTAAACCAAAATTGCTTCTTTATTTGATTAGCATCCTTTGTGATTTATTTCCAAAGTAATACTACCTGACCAATTTGAATAAGCGTAAGACCTGATTTTAATTTGATTGAGTAATTGGTTGATGCATTTTTGTTAAGCATCACCTCTGTGACAGACTTGTTCCTCTTTTTCAGGGATACCTGCCATGAACTCTTAGGTCATGTGCCCCTTTTTGCTGAACCTAGTTTTGCACAATTCTCCCAAGAGATTGGCCTGGCGTCCCTTGGAGCTTCAGAGGAGGCTGTACAAAAGCTGGCAACGGTATAAATCTGGAACTAGCTGTCTAGATCAGCTTACTGAATGGGATGTGAATATTTGCATAGTTTAAAAGTGTGTGTTCAAGGGACAGCTGAGTGGCGCGGTGGTTAAGCGCTGGCTTGGGAAGCCAGCGGCCCCAGTTAGGGTCCCACATATGAGGGCCAGTGACAATGCCCTCAAAAAAAAAAAAAAAGTGTGTATTCAAGGTAGCCATTAGAAAATGTTTCTTTGTTCTTATTTGGTTTCATTTGAACCAAATAATGTTCTTCATAAAGAACATTAAAGAAGGATGTACATTTTAAGAGAAACACTCGAGTACAATAATATTAATAGTTTGTGTATGTTCTCTTTTCAGTAACACTGATAGGTTCCCTAAAAATGATACTAAAATTACTTTTGAGCAGCATGTATGAAGCACCATGCTGGAAATACAAAGATGAGGATGGCCCGGTACCTGCCTTGAAGGAACTTATGCACTCCTTGAGGAGATGGTTCTGTTAGAAAAAGGTGAAGGTGATGGAGAAGTTCAGGCAGAGAGCGCTGGGAGTGCAGAGAGCGGCTTGGGAAGGTTCCATGGAAGAGGAACATCTGGACTAGCCCAGGAGAGATGAGACATAGTTTCAAGAAAGGAGGAAGGGCACCTTGGGACAAGGGCACACAGGGAAAGACAAGGAGGTGTTTCATTTGTCTGGGGAAACAACGGGAAGCTGGAGCAGAGCATGTGAGGGTCGGGGAGGCTGTGTGAAATTGGCTCGATGGTGAGAACAGTGCTTCTCAAATGGTGGTTTGGGGGCAAACCACCCAAACCACCTGAGACCCTTTCATGGGGTCAAAATCATGCGTAGGTAAAAGAGCCACTGGAAGTGCAAAGTGCATGTTCACTGATATGGCTTTAGATTCCACATTGCAGCTGAAATTTAAGAAACTGCCACTTTGAGTTTTGATGTAATGTCAAAGAGGATCCACAATTATCTGAAAAGGCTATTACAATATTCAGCCCCCTTGCAACTACTTATCTGTGTGAGGCTGAATTTTCTTCATATACTTTAACCATATATGTTAGCCATTATTATTATTAATAATAATTGATACCCTGTTAGGTGACAGGTACTATTCTAAGCATACAGGATGTAAAACTGAAAACAAACACCCCACACACACACACAACAGTGACAAAAATTCCTGTCTTCATAGAGCTTATATTCCAATGGGAGAGAGGATATATATAATAAGCAAATTTATTGCAACAGGTTAGATACAGAAGCAGATATGAGAATCCCAGGCTGACATGAAATAATATCTAGCCAGACATTAAAAAGTTTCACAACAATGTAAAACAACGCTCCTTTTTTTCCACATTTTTGTTTTGTTCAATATAGTTACTTTTCATTAAAATGTTGCTTATTATAAAATGGTTTATTATATTTTTAAATTCATTAGTGAACATTTAAATTTTTTGGTTTAATTTTTAATATGGTAAATACAACTAGCCATAACCCACATAAATAAAAGGCCTTTGGGGTCCTCAGTAATTATTAAGAGTATGAGTATATAAAGGTTCTGGGAATAAAAGTTTGTGAAGTGCTGACTTAGAATGAGGTCAGATTGTAGAAATACTGTGAGCTAGTTTGGGAGTCTTGGCCTTTATTCCAGGGTACTTTGGGTCATGAAGAGTTGTAATTTGTTTTAAATTGAGTCATTCAGGATGTGAAAATAATATTGGTACCCTTTTGCAGTGCTACTTTTTCACTGTGGAGTTTGGTCTGTGCAAACAAGATGGGCAGCTAAGAGTCTTTGGTGCTGGCTTACTTTCTTCCATCAGTGAACTCAAAGTAAGAGTTGTAAATCTTTGCACATAACTACATTCACTTAATGTAATTGGTACAACTTGGAATAGCTTGTGGATTTGAACAAGAGCTTACTATGGGAGATACTTAGGGTGGCACTAAACGTTACTAAGAGATACTCTTCCTGATTTCCCAAGTTTCCAGACATCTGTCTATCTGCCTGCCTGTCTATCTATCTATCTATCTATCTATCTATCTATCTATCTATCTGTCTATCATCTATCTAAAATCTATCTATCTATCCACCCACCCATTTATCAGTTATCTATCTATCTATCTATCTATCTATCTATCTATCTATCTATGTATCTATATCTTTTATAATTTGATTTTTTTTATTTTAGCTGAGCCATCCTGCCACCTGTTGGCAGCTCAATGGCAACTCAGCTCGGGCTGGCCTCGAACAGCTGTTGCTCAGAGCTCAGCTCACACTCTTGAGCGAGCTCTTAACCAACTGAGCCACTCGGCCAGCCCTATATCTTTTAAATAAAAAATATTTCAAAGCTTTTGCTTGCAAATTCTTGCCATTTCCTCACTATTTTTGGTGTGCTAGCAATAACTTCTAGGGAGTTTTCTGAGATTTATTATTTAGCCAATAAAGGAATAAACTTAGGTTTGTTGAGTGATGGATGTGTATGAAACACTGTCCAAGGCACTCTCTTGCTCTCGAGGAGCCGACCACCTGGTGGTGGGTACAAGTCATGCACAGGAATAACTAGTGCAAGTAGAAAGTAGGTGCCATAATGCAGGAATAAGGAAATAAAGATCCTTGGGGAAGAGTGTTAGAACAATCGAGGTGATCTTGGGGCATTTCTGGAGAACAGCAAGCAATTTGTTTTGCTAGAGAATATTATGGGTTAAATAGAACTATAGGAAATGAGTGTGGAATTGCAGGTTGGGGCCATTGCATTAGTAATCCATTCAGAGGTGTGGTGATTCTGGCAGCTGTGTGTTGAATGTGATCAATGAAAATGGATAGTATTCTTTGATTCACTGACCCTTTGTCCTCTAGCATGCACTTTCTGGACATGCCAAAGTAAAGCCCTTTGACCCCAAGATTACCTGCAAACAGGAATGTCTCATCACCACTTTTCAGGATGTCTACTTTGTATCTGAAAGCTTTGAAGATGCAAAGGAGAAGATGAGGTAAAGTATATCTTCCTCACGTCTTACTTTTCCTCTGCAAAAGACAGGTCCAAGAATGGTATGAAATCACAGAAGTAAGCAACTGGATAATTAGAAGCCGGCTAGGTGCCTTCTGCCTATAACACGTCTCCCTTCCACTACGAATATTTAGAGTATGCTGTTTGTAGAGATGTTTGGTAGTTGCAAATATGAGTCAGATACATTGAGAAATTGGTTTCTTCCCACTTCTCCCATTCAGAGAGTTTATATAATCTAATAGGAAAAATAAACTATAGACAAATTACTATATAACAAAGTAGAAAGTCTTCCAGGAGATACATATGAAACATAGTTCAGCATTTTACTCAGGAGCCATTCAGTTCAGCTAGGGGAACAGGGAAAGCTTAATGGCATTTTAGAAGGTACTTGAAGGATAGACAGCATTTAGATATGTTAAGTTACAGGCTAAGGGACAGCATGAAAAAGATAAGGAGATGGAAAAATATAGGACATGTGAGATGCAATTAAAGCTTTGCTTTAACTATGAATCAGCTAAATGTGTTAAGAAAGGAGGAATTGGAGGCAGAGAAACTACTTAGATTCTACAATACTTCAAGTGAAAATAAAAACCAGAACTGAGATGGAGATTGTAGGAAAGGAAAGTATAGAAGCAGAATCAACGAAACAACATTTGGTGGAAGGGGTCATGAGGTCATATTGTGACGATGGAGACAGATAAGGGTTGAAGACATGCTCCTTTTCTTCCAGGGATTTTCCATAAGTTGGGGAGTTAAGCTGCGCACAGAACCAGATAAGAATACCAGAAGGGTTTCCGTTAGTACCAATGGTACCTTTGTGCCGATTAGAAGAGGGGGCCTCTTTGGGTAGACTTGGTGGATTGCAAGCTGGATTTCAGCCCCTGCTCATGTGAAATTGTTCTCAGCTGCACAAATCATCCCTAGGGGTTCTGAACATGATTTTTCTTGGGGGTGTGCCAAAGGAGATGTTCAAATTTTGCCTTGATATAAAAAAGACAGAACTGGGGCTGGCCAAGTGGTGCAGTGGTTGGGCGCTGGCTTGGGAGGCCGGCGGCCCCGGTTCAGGTCCCACATATGAGGGCTGGTGACATTGCCCTCTAAAAAAAAAAAAAAAAGACAGAGCTTTCATGCTTGAAGAAAGAGTAGAATTTAGGTTATCTGAGAGAAGCTAAAGAAACACATTCTAAGCAGAAAGCATGGACATGTGCAGGAGGTAGGACTGTTCTTGGCCTATCTATGTGTGTGTGTGTGTGTGTGTGTGTGTGTGTGTGTGTGTATGTAAGTGTAGTTATGGAAATCACAATTAAGGGGTCCGTTATTGTGTGGTGGTGTTGTCATTGTCTACTGATAAAGCTACTGTGGTAGGTCTCCTTAGAGTAGTTAAGAGATGTACAGGGTAAGCAATTGTTAATAAAGCCCTCCGCAAGATCTTGCCCTGGCAATGCAGGATAAATGTATCTGTGACTACTTTACCTTTTCTACCTGTGTGGGATTCCCAGGGGACTTTGCACATGCAGTGTAGGGAAGTAGGTCAGGTTGGTTGCATGAACATCTAATAAAGATTGGCCTTTTCCTTTTATCTGTTATGTGAAATAGGTTTGCTGTTTATTTCATTTTCATCATTCCCTCCTTTCCACCCAGAAATTGATTACCTTTTATTTGTTGTTGATTTTTCAATAGAGAATTCACCAAAACTATGAAGCGCCCTTTTGGAGTGAAGTATAATCCATATACACGGAGTATTCAGATCTTGAAGGACACCAAGAGCATAACCAGCGCCATGAACGAGCTGCGCCATGACCTTGACATTGTCAGTGACGCCCTCGCTAAGGTCAGCAGGCAGCCGAGCATCTGACAGTTGCCCGTCTTCATCCTGAGAGCATCTGAGCATCAATTCAGAGGCCTGTGGGCCAACTCTTGCTTTTCTGGAAGGTTTGGTCATGGAGAAACAGCAGCTAAATAATATTTTCTACTCTTGTTCCTTACTGGATCATTAGTCTTTGAAAATCTGTACCTGGATACTCTAGCCACCACTTATTATTATTATTATTATTGTTATTATTATTATTAAACAGCTTTAGTAAAATATGATTCACATATCATAAAATTCACTCACCACCCATTTTTTAAAAGAGGTTTTTTTTGTTGTTGTTATTTTTATTATTATTAGTTACAGATGTACAAAACAATGCAATAGTTATCCTTTTCACCCCTTACAAAGTGACTCCCTCCTCCCCGACCCACTGGTCCCCGACCCCTAATATCATACATATCTATTACAATTCCATTGACTCCATCCCTACACTATACTCCACATCCCATGACTATATATGTGTTAAATTATAGTCAACATCTACTGTTATTCAGCAGCAGCTTCAGATGTACAGTGCAGTGGTCAGGCCTCTACGCTGTCCATGAAGTGGTCTCCCTAACAAGACATGAGTTCATCTGGTCCCCTGAAAAATATTTACAACATTATTGATTATATTCCCCAAACTTAGAGGTTTTTTGACCCAACAGATAGATCTAGTCCCAGCCTGATTCTATGTTCCATGTTGAGTAAAATGACCTTTATAATCACTTCAAATATCTGGATGGGTGTTATGGAGCTGGTCTATACTGTTACCTAAGATCCTCTTATTTCTAAAGTATCTTACTTATCACTGATTTTTCACCAAGCTCAGTCACATTCACACCCCTAAACTTAATAGGAGACCAGCTGCTAGCATGAGAAGAAGTATAAAGGCCTTCGCACAAGAAGCATACTTAGTAAAGAACAAGTAGTTTAGTTTTAAGTATAGTGTCTTGCAGAGAAATAGGAGTAGCTAAGTCTGGAAAGATTGATTGGGAAATCATCCTTATTACCAGACTAAGAATTTGGGACTCTGTTTTATAGGCACTAGGGAGTCCCTTCCCAAATGACCGTCCCCCTTGAAACTCTTTCTGTTCTATGGCATTGCATGATGCTGGTTTTATTTTAGATGATCTGCCCTACCCATGGAGCCAAGGGAACTTGGTGGGTGTATCACTTGCATGGCCCTGTACTCAGACATGCAGCCCCAGGTACCATGATGTGATGTTCTCAGGTTGGCGGGGGACAGTGTTTGCAAAGGGAGAGTTCAAACTGAGACAGAGGAGAAAAGCACAAAGTTAAAGTTGGAAATGTGGTGCTGAGCACTTTATTTCCAAGGTAGAAGGTGAGACCATCAATAGGAAGGCAAGTCACAAGGGTAGAGGTGGGGACACAAAGGAAATGGAATATAACAAAGGTCAGGAAGAACATTTTGGGACCGACACTGTGATATTGGTTTTTATGTGGTGTCAGCTGTGTAGCACAGGGAGCAGGCCTGATATAAACGGGTGAAGCTGGACTCCCAAATACATGCTGTGACTCTTTAATTTGCTCCTTTCTTCTCCTCTACCCACTAAAGGAAGACTTTCCTCAAGTGTGTCTTTGGCCTCTCTCTGCTATCTCTTCATGGGGAACAGCCACATCCATGATTTCAAGCCTTATTTTGTATGACTCTCATATTCTCAATTCTAACACTGACATTTTTCTTGAAATTTTGCCTCTTAATTCCAGCTGTCCACTGGATATTTCCATCTAGATGTTCCATAAATTAGGCCAATGTTGTACAACTTTTTGTGGGACCATTCACATAGAATGAAATGCGGTAACATGGCTGCCCTGCTAGGTATCTCAAACTCAACAGACCATAAAGAAACTCAGAATTGCCTGAATATTATACCCCAACAGTGTCCTCTCCCAGCAATCTCGTTTCTATTAATGCTATTTTAAGGGCCACATTTTCAGCCAATTTTCCATTCCTATGAAACTGTGTTCTTATTTTTTTCACGTTAATAGTCAAATTGTATATCATTTAACGTGTTTTATTTCAACAGACTGCTAGATCTTTTAATGCTTTTTAGACCTCAAAAGAAATTATAAAAATCTTTCTAAAAATTACTTACATTTTATGTTATATTAGGAAATAGAATTGGGAAAGGTAATTCATGCTATATCATATGTTTACATTACGTATAAATTTTAATAGCTGATTAACCATTATGGATACATTTGATAGTAAATAGATCTAAGTCAGTTACTGTAAAAAGCATTTGAAATATTCATTAGCTAGTTTACAGTTAGCGTATTTGGTTGAAGGAAATCTATTGTAAGCTAACTAAGATAGATGGTAAATCACAGCAAATTATGCATACTGTATCTGGTTATTTTCATACAACTTTGATCATGGTGAAGAATCATAGTTATTGAATTTTAAAATGATGGTATTTAAAATCACTCTGTGGCTAAGTAAATGTTTAAAGGCACAACCATTATAATTCACAGTTTCAGAATAATGGAAATATTTAATGATTGATTTCAGTTCTTCTAACCTCTGGATTTGTGATATTTAATAAATCAGGAGTCCCGAGAGTCTTAGAATTTTCATGCATTTTAAATGTATATCTTCAAAGCACCTAAGAATATGTTAATAGCTACTCAAATATGAGACTAGAATTGAGCCAAAAGTTTGGTTGATAATTCTTAATCAGTGAATTGTTACTCAAAGATATCGATAGTATTTTCCTGACTTTTTGAAGAAAGCTCCCAAAAGCTGGTCATCAGAATGCCTACATTTCTTAATCTGCCTATTTTGTCATTCATAATTATACAGTTGTAATGACTCATGAAAATGTACAGAATTAGAGTTAATTTTTAAGTTGACTTCCAAATTGAAAAAAAAATCCTGGAATTCTTTAAAGAACATATAATAGAATTCATATATTAATTTCTAGGAAATGTATAAATATACTGTGGTCTATTTCAGTCTATCCTTTGTTTTGCAGTGTAATATACATTTATGATTTGCGAGTTTGTTATTCAACTGGATAATAAATGGACACAAAATTCATGTTCTCAACAAGCATTTTTTTTTTGTCAAACATGTTAAAAACTGATTTAAAAATATATTAGCAATTGTATTAGTTTAACAAATCTATCACATCCTTACATTTCTTGAGAAGTCTATGACTGTGTGAGATAAGGGAAGCCGAACACATCTGGAATCTAGTAAACACTTTTTGAAATTCTTGGTAAAGTGTCATTCTCATGTCCCTCATCTGTAAAATTAGCTAAATCTATTTCTCTGGGTCATTGGAGGAATTATGTTGTGAGAAGACTTGTACAAAGAAACATATTATTCATATGTAAAGAACCATTAATATAATCACTCTCCTGATTGGACATCTTCCATAGATTCTGGATGAGTTTATCTTCCTCTGGTGGGAATTAAGTTTTACCACTAGCAGAAAGTACATACATAATGGCATGGAAAGATCTTAGTTCAGTTAGGAATTAAGCCAATTTGAAGTTGAGCTTCAGTCTTTGTGAGGGCTTGTTTATTTCTGGTTCACCTCTTAGGGTATCGCCTTTGAGGGATCCCAAAGGAAAGCTATGGGTGTATCCCAGGGCTTCTCCTTCGGGACCCTGGACTCCTACTTTTGTCCCCTTCTTCATCCCCCCCCCCCCCGTAAGATTGCTAAAGGACTGTTCAGTTTCTCAGCTTCTCAGTTGCTGCTTTCAGCCCAGTTTCTTCGCTTCCAACTCACTGCTTGCTAATTAGCAAATGCTTCAAGCAGAAAAGATGTGCCAAATATAATCTCTCAGTTTCCAGATATTGGCCCTTTAAGTTCTGGTTGCTTTGATAGTTCTCCAGTGACTTGAAACAGATTTTAAAAATATTTTCCCCAGCTTTTCTAGTTATTTTGATGAGCGAGTTGGTCTGCAGCTAGCTAATCTGCTCTTATCAAAAGCAGAAATCTGACCTTGGAATAAATCATTTAATTTCTTGGGGACTCAATTTTCTTATCTACAAGATAATTATGATCATAATCATACCAGTAATATTGAAAGGATAAAATAAGATAACCTAATGGAATAAATTTCCTAACTTGTATGGTCTAGAGATATAGTCTGTATGGCCTAAGATACTTTATATTTTCCTTTTATGGGGATACAAGGCATCTGAAAGTGATACCCTCAAATAATTTAAATCTAGGCCTATTCAAGAACTGCAACTCAACCAGGCTACCAATGGGAAGAGCTAGTGAGTAGAATGTACATAGTTGAAATAGTTACTAACTACATCTCAACACTTCCAAGAAATTGTATTAAGGAATGTAACAATGTAAGTTAGCTAAAGCATTGCTGCATGTATATTCAAGGGGTGAAATCTCACGCAGACCTTCTCTCTATTAAAACTGGCTCTTGGCTTGGGAAGCCAGTGGCCCCAGTTCTGGTCCCACATATGAGGCCAGTGACTGCCCTCAAAAACAAAACAAAACAAAACAAAACTGGCTCTTGGGCAGTTTCTCCTTGCTCCTTTGGGTGAAATCTCAGGTCCTGGCCTTGAATTTTCTGCTCACTCTCAGTTCTTAGCTTCTAATATAATTTCTCTCTCTCTCTCTCTCTCTCTCTCTCTCTCTCTCTCTCTCTCTCTCTCTCTCGTATTTTTTGTTTTTAAAGATTTTATTGGGGAATTGGGGGAGGGAACAGCACTGGGGTATCTGGGAAAGGGAACAGACAAGTTGCTGTCCTTTTGTTCTTCAATCTAGTTGTGGATGTCACTTCACTGTTGGTATTGTGATAATTGCGCTCTTCCTGGCTGAGGCAGCCGGCCACTCATGGCGGCTCAAGACAGCTCATGGCAGCTCATGCCAGCTGCTGGCCACTCATGGTAGCTTATGTCAGCCCACTGCAGCCCCACTGCAGCCTATGCTGCCTTTGCAGGTGACTCACGGCAGCCCAGCTCCAGGTGGAGCTGTTATTCACCATCTTAGCTGTAGAGGGCGTATTGTCATTGCCCCATGTGGGATCCAAACCGGTGGCCCTGGTGCTCAGAGCTCATGCTCCCAAGCCAGCTGTTAATCAATGAGCCACTTGGCTGGCCCTCTCCAGTATTTTAAAAGTTCATTCTTATGTAAAAGTTCAAAACATTAAACTTTATCTAAGTTTAACATTTTTCTTTTTCTCTAGAACTGAGAAAGGCTGTGCTTAGCTTCTTTATTTTCTTGCTCCTCCTTCCCCACCCACTTAATGTCTCTGGCTCCTCCAGGGTTTGGGAATGGTGGCAGAAAAGAGAGGTAAGGAGTCGAAAGTTCTTTTTGGTCTGATACTGCTGTGAGTAGGCATAGTGCTTTCTGTACATGGTAAGTATCTAGCGCTGACTCATTCTCCATGGGTATTTTTGGAAGACCTCCCCACCATCTTATTTTTTGGGATCTCTTGATGTGGGTAAATGTACCTCTCTGACTGGGGTGTTGAATTCATCTCCCTCAGCCTGTTAAGAATCTAGTGGTCAACTCTCTTGGGGTGTCACCCCACCCCTCCCGAATTCCCTTGGGCGGGGTCTAAGACCATCCCCCTGGCCAAATTGCTCATGCATGGGAGACACATGGAAGATACTCAGACATCCTTTGTCATGAAAAACTGGGCATGAACGATCTCCCCAAAGCATCAATCTTTCTTGCAGAGCAGTCATCTGACTAAAAGCTGTTGGATTTCTCAGCACGAATTGGACAGCAGGCTCACTGGAGGGATACATACCAAGCTTTCTAAGCAGCCCAGCTGAAGCATGCCTTTCCTTAGACATGAGATGGGTGGGACTCACCAGCATATTGGCAACTATTGCCACATATCCTATCAGAACTCTCAGCTTCTCCAACCTCTTTCATAGGCGAGATCATATCCTGGTTTCTAGACGCCCTCACAAGTTATTTTTGGTGGTCTTGTACCTCATTTTATAATGTGGGTGTACTTAATGTCTTGGGGTCTCAGACCAAACCAAGACTGGTAGGGTCCCATTTTTACATCCTATTACACATGCTTGAAGGGAATGGTCTGAACAAAAAAGCCCACTCTTATAAAACCATCAGCAAACATGGTATAATTTTCTCACGTCGAGGTCTCCTCAGAATGAAGAGCTGCTTTGCCTCTCTAAAGTTTGTATTGTTCTTAGCATGGTTATTGATATTCTCAAGATGCCATAGGCTGGAGAGGTAAGGTGAGGCGCGGCCCTCAAGCGGTCTTACAAGCAGAAACAATGAGGAGTGGCTGGAGAGAAAGAACTGACTGGGTTAGGAACTCACCCCAGACCCTTTCCAGGGCTCCCAGGCATAAAGGGTGATGAGGCTTATGTCAGCAGAGGGGTCGAGAACTAGTAAATATGGATTATCATCTTTCACGCGACCCCATTTGTACCCATAATAAAATATGTGGCTTGGAAAATGTGGGTTGTGTACAAAAAAGTACAAAAAAGAAAATAAAAATCATCCATAATATACCAATTTTCCATTTAAATGTGCATACACACGAACCACTTTAACAACATATCATGAATATTTCTTTAATTTAATATCTCCCAAAACATTTTAAAATGGCAGCCTAGTTTATTCCACTGCATGGCTATGCCATCATTTAATCAATTTATGTTTGCACTTTCAGGTAGTAAGTTCTTTCCCATATATGTAACCCCATAATAAATAACTTGCAGTTTAAGTTTTTGTGCACAGCTCCGATTATGCTCTTGTGATAAATGAACAGAAGTGGAATTACTGGGTAAATCATCTATTTATCTGTCTTTATTTTCCTAATATGCATTGCCACATTTTCCTTCAGGAAAATTGTACTTATTTAGCTTCCACCAAAAGTGTATGGGGGTTTCTGATAAAAGCCATTGTACATGAAAATTTTTGTTGGGTGAAAATGATCCGGTATTGATGATCAGCATTGGGGCAGCGCCTGGCTCGGAGCTCTGAGTTAGAACGCCGCCCTGGCAGGAATCCCCGAGAACCAGCCTCCCTTAGCTCAGCGTCCTGAGGTGTAAGCTCTCGCTCCATGCCAGGGACTGGAGACACCAACCATGTAAGACACTGCACCTGACTATCAAAAAGCTCCCCCAGATTTTGCAAACGCACACCAAAGCAGGCCCAGCGAGTTTGGCCTAAGACCCTGGGCAGGGCCCTTTCCACCGCTTCCCAGGTTTAATTGCCCGGTGATGCAATGCCTGCCCTGCCAGTCCTTCTGGGCTGTCGCGGGGCTCCAAGGAGATAAAAACGTGAAGGAGCGTGGTGCATTCCTACACAATTATAAAGGGAGAGAGAGAGACACTGACCCTGCATGACAGGAGGCCGGGGCGGAGACGCTCAGAGTGCGCGGGGGCGGGGCCACTGGTAGGCGGCTCAGGAGGCAGCACCGGGGCGCGGCCCGCCGGCCCCACCCTCCACGCCGGCCCCGCCCCGCCACAGACCCCGCCCCTCGTCGCCCCGCCCCCACCAGCCCCCAGCCCCTCCCCCGGCGGGCCCCTTCCGGAAGCGCTCGCGGAGCGACCCCGCATGGAGCGCGAGCCGCGCGCCTCCGAGGCTGTCCCTGCCGCCGCCGCGCTCTTCTCCTGGGTACGTGACTCCGCCCCCGGGCCGGGGCCGCTGGGATCGAGGGTCCCACGGGCGCTGGGAGCTCCCTGCCTCGGCGTGGGCGGTCCGGGGCTGCGCAGCCGAGGTCCCAGCCCAGCCCCAGCTCTGGGTTGGAGGAGCCTAGGCTGGGGTCGGCAGCGGAGAGGGCGGGGAGTAGAGGGTCTCCATTGGCGTGACTTAGGGGGGCCTGCTGGCTGGAGGGGCTGCGGAGCAGCGGGAAGGAACTGCCTCCTGGGCCGAGCGTCTGGCTCCGTCAGAGCATCGGGAAAGACCCCGTGGAGGGCCCTGAGCCTGGCGCGCCCCGTCGGGCCAGCGGGGCCCCCCACGCCCCCGCTGCCTGGAGGACGGAGGGGGGCCTGTCTGCAGCCCTGCCCAGCCTGGCGGGAGCGCCATTTGATGTGAGGCCTGCGACGTTTGGCGGGGCACCAGGCGGAGACCCTGCACGGTCACTGATATTCTGCTGTGAGCGGGTCTTGCTTGTGCGGAGGCGTGGGTGTCGGCGCCGGTGTTGGTTTGACGGGGGCACGCAGAGGCACTCATCTTTTTGTGTCGTGGCCGGGAGAGAGGGGTGTCTTGGCACCGGGGTGTGTGGCAGGCACCGACCAGATGCACGGGAACAAGCAGACGTGGTGGCGTGCAGTTCTTCATAGCCCGTGTCCCAATTGTAATGACATGTGTAATTTGTTCATGTCAGCCTCGTTGGCTAGAATGTGAGCGTTAGAAGGCTGGGGACCGGGCCTGTCGTGTTCACGGTGCCTGGCTTGTGCCCAGCGTGTTGTAAGGTGCTCAGTGACTATTTGTTGACTAATGAATGAATGAGGACCTGTTGTGTGAGAGCTATGAGCTGGTCTTTTGAGAAAAACATGCTGATGTTTTTCCAACTCTAGTATTGGATACGGGGGCAAAGGAAGAGAAATACCTGTATTGCCGTTAAACCAGGATGAATTAACCAGTTTACAAAAGCAGGAATTATCAGTACGAGGGAGCCCTGGTTGTATGGAAGACTGCAGACTGGCAGGAGAGAGAGCAGTGATGTCGCCTGAGGGATGTGGCTGTCTGTCTTGGAGCGGGCGGTGGGGCTGGGGGTTGAATGTTTGCCTGGCCTGGGTGCTGGGTCTGGCTTTTCCCAGGCCGGACACTGTGGTCTGTGTGGATAGAGGAAACACATGACCGAGAAAGCCTTTCAGACAGGGCCTTGTCTGTACTGAAACAAAAAGGTTGTCGAATCTAACCCCACTGCTGTGCTTGAGGCCTGATGGTATGTTTTTCTGGCTGCATTAATCTGTGTGGAAGGTTGTATTAATTTGCTCTACTGCCATAACAAAATACCACAGCGGGGAGCGGGGGGCGGGGATTGAACAATGGAATTTTATTTTCTTACAGTTCTGGAGGTCAGAAGTCCAAGATCAAGGTGTCAGCAGGTTTAGTGTCTTCTGAGACCTCTCTGGTTTGCAGATGGCTGCCTTCTTGCTGTGTCCTCACGTGGCTTTTTCCCTGTGCAACAGCATCCCTGGGTTTCTTCTTATAAGGACGCCAGTTGTGGTAGATGAGGGCCACATCTTTATGACCTCATTGAACCTTAATTACCTTTTTAAAGGTCTTATCTTCAGACACAGTCAGATTCCGAGGTACTGGAGGTTACGGTATCAACAAATAAATTTTAGGGGAATACAATTCAGTCCAGAACAAGGGGATTTACTTCCTTGGAGGTGTATGTGTGTGTGCGCGCGCGCGCGCGCGTGTGTGTGTGTGTGTGTGTGTGTGTGTGTGTGGTGTAAGGAAGGGAGGCAAATACAGCTGTAATACGTTGTAGTATTTAAAATTTCCTTTTGTTTTAAGTTGTATTAAAATTTCTTTTTGTTTTGCTTTATCATAGATGTAGGGCCTCTTGCTGCATTATAAAAATTTGGTACCATAACTTGAATTCCATAATGCCAGTATCTGACTTTCTGTTCAGCAACCTGTAGCCTTGGTAATGGGGCAGCTACTGAGAACTCAGGGTTGATAGAGACATCCTGTGCATTGCCCTCCACTTCACAGTGGAAGCTTTTCATTTGGTCTTTCCTAGGTGGGGACTCATAGGGTCTTACATTCATTCATTATAAAATATATGCACACTTTCTCTGGGCCAGCGCAGTTTCAAATGCAGGGGAATAGCAGTGAGCAAAACAAAGTTCCTGCCTCATGGAGTTTACTTTTTAGGAGACAGACAGTAAACAAGTACACATGTATAATATCAGGGAGTGCTATGAAGAAAAATAAAGCAGAAAAATGATGATAAAGTGACAGGGGTGCTATTTTAGGTAGGGTTATACAGTTAGCCTTCTGCTAGGTGAGCTCTGGGCTGGTTCACCGTATATTCTTTTTTTCTTTATTTTTAAAGACACAGTGTAGTATAATGAAAGGAGTAGGCATCCAACTTATTGCCTACCCAGCTATGTGACTGTGGAAAGCTAGAAGAACCAGCCAGGAATAGATACTTGGAGAAATTATAAGGATTTTTGAAACCATAGTAAGATTCTCCTTGCAGGTTCACAGTCCCTTATCTTCAATTTTCGATACAGAAAGCTGTGAATAACCCAAACTACCTGACATAACGCTATGTACAGTCTTTGCCCACTTAGTGTGGATATGTGTATTGTTTACTGCAGAAATAATACTGCTTTGCTTATGGGGTGCTGCTCCCAGACTTAGCAGCAGTGTATGTGATTTATACACCATATTACTTTTCTAAAGCCTATAAAATTCTGATTCTGAAATATATCTGGCTGCAAGCGTTTTGGATTAGGGATTATGGACCTTTATTGTATAATAACAATAGACGTATTGCCCACCAAGGGGAAACCTATATCCTTTCAGGGATCTCATGTCTTAGAGGCACAAAACAGTACTTGGAAAGGCCCTTGGAGAACGCTGCCAGCTTCTTTCATTTACAAATGAAATAACAATGATGTGCCCTGGTTGAGGGTTCAAAATTCTTTGTTACAGAAAGTCATTGCCAGTTTTTCCAGTGAGGGTGTGGGGAGAAGGGACAAGAAGTAGCCCCAGTGTATTTGCCACCCACTTTGTTCCCATTTCCCCTCATTATTTCTTTTCTTAGCCACCCCAGGTAACTAGCTTTTATCAGAAGGAACTCCCATGCCATCCCCAAAAGCAACATATGGGGGCTCGGTGGGGGGGGTTGGTGGGAGGTTGAGGGGAGAGGGAGGACTGGGGCCTTGGAAGGGGAAGGTGAGGCCAGTCACTGGATAAGCTGGGGATGCTAAGGGCTCCTTTCACATGGGAACTGGTGTTCTAGGTATGGGACCACCGTCTAAAGGTCGGTTGCATTTAAGAATGAGCCTATGAAATCTCATCTATTATAGGCTCTGAGTCGTCAGGGTGAGAAAGCTAGGGACAGATAAATAGACATTGACTGTTGGGGTTCTCAAATTTTTTCATCCTTGGCTTATTTTATCCCTAGGGTGCAAACAGCTATGGGCAACTTGGCCTTGGCCATAAGGAAGACATGCTTTTGCCCCAGCAACTGAATGACTTCTGGAAACCTGGCTGTGTCAGGAGGATCACGGGAGGAGGGGGCCACTCTGCTATCGTCACAGGTAACTTCCCTCAAGAGTAGGTAGCCCCTCACTTTCTTGTTTAGACATTTCCCCCTAGGGTGTCACATTGCCATCTTTTAGCCTTTTGTATCTTGCAGAGGAAAACATTTTTTTGAAAGAGCCAAGTTACCATTAGAGAACTCTCAGACTGTCAGAACTGAGAGGACTTCAGAGATGTCCTAGGTTCTCCCTGGCCTCTCCTTCTCCTTCCCCCACCCCCACCCCTTTACACCAGTGAGGCTCAGAGAGGAAAACTGATTGCTTAAGGTTACAAGACAAGTTCATGGCAGAGTTGCAACAGATATCACGTTTTTTTTTTTTTTTACCATATATATTGCTATTTAACTTTCACGTATGAGTTAGAGGTCTTTGCAATTAGATTGAATATTTCTTGAAAGCAGGAACTTTGTATTTTCTTAATTTCCCCCCAGTACCTAGGATAGAACTTAACAAACTCTACAAGTGCTACAATATTGCGTCCTGGATAAGAGCATGAACTCTGGAATCAACCTGCCTGGTTCTGGATTCAAATCCTGGTTCTGTTATTTATTAGCAGTGTGGCCTTGGGCAAATTACTTAATTTCTCTGTTCCGGTTTCCTCTCTGTTACATGAAGGCAATAATGATGCATGAGAAGAATCAATGAGTTAAAAGGGCTGCATTGTGACTTTTATGGGTCCTTGGCACTTTTGCCTTTGTGGACCCCTTCCTTCATAAAGTAATATTAGTAATTATATTTTACAACTGCATTGATATAAAGATTAATATAATCCAGGCTGAAGTTAGTGTTTTATATTTATTATTATTACATTTTTTCTTATTTTAAAAAGCATTAAAACATTATTGTGGTCCTCTAAAAGTATTGTGGACCCTAGGCATTGTGCCTAAAGGATAATTTGGTCCCGACATAGAAAGAACTGAAAACAATACCTGGAACCTTCTTAGTGCTGAATAAATGTTGGCTTTTATTGTTATAGTAGATGCTCAGTTTGGTGATTGGCCGCTGCTGTAGGACCTGGAGTTTCCATTTAGATATTAGATGCGAGCCCCTTGGCCCTATGCCTTTTGGTCCAGTGCACATTGACGTACAAGCTTATTAACATGGGTGGGGAAAAAAGTTATTGAGTTTGTGACTCCAAATAATTAGTGAAATCCTTTTGCTCACTTTGGCAGTTGTAATTACCCCTCTGCATACTGTCACCAAAGGCTTTGTGTTTTGCAGACAGAGGAAGCCTTTTTGTTTGTGGCCTGAACAAAGATGGGCAGCTGGGGCTTGGTCACACAGAAGATGTCCTATATTTTACTCCCTGCAAATCCCTCCTTGGCTGTCCCATCCAACAGGTGGCTTGCGGCTGGGACTTCACCATTATTCTCACAGGTGAGTTCACTCCTAGGTAAATCTTTATCACCACAAAGGCTTTGGGAGAGAAGAGCTTGATGGTGGGGATGCTAATTAGAGGAAAGCCTCTTTGTGTTTCAAAATACACAAATGTTCTCTCTGGTTGGCAAGGAAAGTTGTGGGTTGCCTTCTGCAAGGAGGGTTTAAACAGTAAAACTTTGGACTGGAAAACTTTTGCCAGAGACTAGGGAATGAACTAGGTCAACTCTGGTGGCCACTTCCTATCCTAGAAGTTCATGATAGCTGTGTGGCTGGGCCAGCTGACCGGCAGTGCTGGCTGAGGGCTACCCACAGGGGAACATGGTGGGAGTAAGAGGAAATCAGAGGCTGCCACAACAGTGATGACAGCTTGGTCCCAGCGAGAGATTTAAAGATAAATAAATATAGTTGGGCAGAATTGTTCGGTCTCTGTGAAGCCAGATAGCAGAATAGGATGTAGAGGGATATGGGCAAAGGGTTAGTAGAATACAGTTGGCCCTTTGTATCTGTGGGTTTTAGCTCTATGGATTCAACCAACCGCTGATCAAAAACAGCAGTACAGTATTTTCAATCTGTAGTTGAGATTCCGCGGATACAGAGGGCCAACTGTACGCATTGTTCTATGTTACTTTATGTAAGGGACTAGAGCATCTACAGATATCTGTTGGCAGAGGGTAAGGGGATCCTGGAGCCAATCCCCTCACAGATACTGAGGGATGACTATTGGGGGCAGCTGGCAGTAGTTACTTTGTCAGCTGACTTCTCCCTGGAAACAGCTTCCTCCCGTCTAGCTTGTCTTTCTGAATTAAAACCATCTATAGTTTCTGACTATGCTCCCTCTTTGTCAGTCCTCAGGCAAGGGCTTCTGGCCATGTAACCCCCACCTCAAACCCTTGTAAATTGTCACGTGCATAATTCACATCCCAAGCTTATCACTCGGGTTTCAGTAACTGTTCTCTGTCTACCCCTGTTGTTGCCTTGTCTCTTCTTCTCCACATTCTCCATACGTCTTCTTCTGGTAACACCAAACAGTGCATTTTGTTCTCTGTCTGGAACAGTCCCTGTTGTCTGTCTTATCCTGTCTACAAAACCCTGCTCAGGTGTCACCATCTCTCTTCTGTGAAGGGTTTCCATAACGTGTGTTGAATTTGATAGTAAATATTGGAATCTAAATAATAGCTATCATTTATGAAGTGCTAATTGTGGGCCTATGCTGGAGTTGTAGGGAGTCAGTAGATAACATTCTGTTTCCCGCTCATATTTGGAACCAATTGTTGAGAAAGGTGGAGAACAGTTAGACAGGTGGAGATCAAGCTATTGGCTTTTTACTGATAAAGGCTAAGTTGGAGGACAGCCTTGTCAGGCCAGGTAGTTCTGCTAACACTCCTCTGATCCAAACTTACCCCCCAAACTTAAGGCCTTCCCCATAAGGAAAAACCTTACTATGTGTCAGCCCAGAGTGCCTGAGAGAAAGGTGCCAAGCCACACGTGTCTCCTTCCTTCGTTCTCCCAAACTCACCAATTGGTTAGGTGACCCCTCCTCTGCTAGAAAGTGGTGAGTGTGGGGAAGGGCAGGGAGAAAGGCCTGGGGTGTTAAACTAATGAAAACTGCGTTACATGGAAACATAAAAAGTGAGGAATCAGTATCCTCCCATCCCAACACTAGGCTCGGGGCTAAGTGTTGTACGCAGGTAATTCATTATGAATTAGGTTGTGTGATGGGCAGTCTGGGTGCAGCAGCCCAGGGCCCCATGCTCTGATTCCCTTTGCTTCTCTCATCCTTCAGCATTTATTTACCCATTGGAAACAGATATCTTACTTTTTATTTTATTTTTTATTTTTTAAAGATTTTTTATTGGGGAATTGGGGGAAGGGAACAGCGTTGGGTAACCGGGGAAAGGGAACAGACAAGTTGCTGTCCTTTTGTTCTTCAGTCTAGTTGTGGAGGACATTGCTTCACTGGCCCATGTTGGTATCGTCATTGCACTCTTCCCAGATGAGGCACATCAGTCGCCGGCCTCTGGACGGCTACTCACCACAGCTATTGGCAGCTCACGCTGGCTGCCGGCCACTCACTGTGGCCTATGGCAGCCCACTGCAGCAGGGGCTGCAGCCCACACCATCACCGGGGCTTGCACAGCCCAGCTCCAGGTGGAGCTGTTGTTAGCTGTAGAGGGCACTGTCACTGGCCCTCATATGTGGGATCCGAACCGGGGCTGCTGGCATCCCAAACCAGCTCTTAACCAATGCGCCACTCGGCCAGCCCTGATATCTTACTTTTCAGATTGTGATTTAGTTATTTATATTTTGCAGAAAATGGTCAAGTTCTGTCATGTGGATCTAACTCCTTTGGCCAATTAGGAGTTCCTCACGGGCCTCGAAGATGTGTGGTTCCCCAGGCCATCGAGGTAAGGACAGTGCCCAGCATTCAGTGTCCTGTTAAAGCATCTCCGGGGTTTATAGTTTTCCCTCCCCAGACTACAAGGCTGGCTGGGTCCTGGAACACCCATGGGGAAATTAGAATTTAGGTTGAAAAGCTTATGTTTTTCTGGGAAAAATTAGGTTGTATGGATGGAGGTCATGAGTGAAAAAGAAATCCCTGTTAGTCCTCATACACATTATAAATTTTTGTGAGCTAAAACAATAAAGGTAATATATCTTATAAAGATATTAATAACTTTTTACAATTCTAAAATTCGTAATAATGGGAACTATGTTAGAAATAGGTCCAGATAGAAGTGACTTACCTGAAGACACTAAGCTAGGCCAATGGTGTAGGCTAGTGCTGTCCTATGGAAATAAGACTGTGAGCCACATAGGCAATTTCAGCATTTCTTGTACCGTCATTTAAAAAAAAGAGAAACAGGTGACACTAATTTTTAAAATAATAGCTTTATGGAGACATAATTCACATATCATAAAATTTACCCTTTGAAAATGTATAATTTTGTGATTTTTAGTATATTTATAGAGACGTGCAGCCATCATTGTGATCTAATTTGGGAACTATTTTCATCACCAGGAAAGGAACAGTGTACCCAAGAGCGGTTACTCTCTGTTCTCCCTTGCCCCTACCCCCTGGTGTTTCTATGAATTCACCTATTCTGGGCATTCAATATAAATAGAATTATATAATATGTGGGCTTTTATATTTGGCTTCTTTCACATCACCTTATGTTTTCAGGTTTATCCATGTGGTGGAGTGAAGGTGAAATTAATTTTAATAACTTTAAAATTAATCCACTGTATCCAAAGTATTATCATTTTATTTTATATGCCCTTCATATAAAGAATTTATTAATGAGGTATTGTATAGTCTTCATTTTATACTAAATTAAACTCTGGTGTACATAATTAGTATGTCTCTCAGGCTAGTCACATTTCAATTGTTCAATAGCGACCTATAGCTCGTGGCTACCGTGTTGGACAGCATGGGTGTTAAACAGGACTTCTGGCCCTGCTTCAGAGCTCGTTTCACTGCGTTATACTTAAAACGTACCAATTTTTCGTGAAGCTTATATTGTAAGTGATCATAATAGATTCTGGAATTTTAAAAGAAATATGCTGGGATCTAAAATGAGTTTTGCCACCTAAGCTGCCCCACGCCTATCTAATTTCCTTAAACTCTGACTCCAAGGGAGATCACTTTTCACTGGAGAGAGTTTGGTCTGTTCCTGTCATCTTGCTGAATTATGATTGCTGGTCTGTCAGGTACCATATGGGACTATGGTTTCCATGATGCTTTTGTCTCTTCGGGCTGCAATAGCGAAAAACAACAAAGCTTTATTTTTCCTATTTCTGGAAGCTGGGAAGTACAAGGTCATGGCACCAGCAGATTTGGTGTCCAGAAAGGGCCCACTCCTGGTTCATAGACAGCCACTTCTTGCTGTGTCCTTATGTGGCAGAAGCGACAAAGGAGTTCTCTGGGATCTCTTTTTTAATGGTGTTAATCCCATGAGGGATTAATGACCTAATCACCTCCCAAAGACCTCGCCTTCAAACAGCCATCACATTAGGTAATAGATCTTAATGTATGGATTTTGGGAGAACACAAACATTCAGTCTGTACTGCATGTTATGCACGAAAGTCTAGACTCTAGTCCCTGTTGTAGGAAGTGTTACTGCTCCCAATTATAAATAGATGGCTTTTTAGGAACCTACATATAAGGTATAATTAATTTAGCTTAAGTCACATGATTAAGGAAGACAGAGGGGAACATGGTTAACATATGTTGGATAACAGAATCAGGAGGTAAAAACATTTTGACAGGCTGTAGCCTATGGAACAATGTAAGGAATATGCAAAAGTGAAATATAATAGGAATTCATTAATTTATTTAATAGCAACTGTTATGTTTAGTGCTGTGTTTAGGCAGTGGGGACAAAGGTGAGTAAGATCCAGTCATAGCATTTGAGGATCTTACAATTTAGTGGTACATGTTAGACATAGAAACATCTAAATGCATCACCATGTGAAACTATGGTAGATGCATATATAGCCTCAGAGGAGGGGGTATTGAACTCTTTCTATGCAAAGGGATGGTGAGAACAGGCTTGTGCTGACTCTTGAAAGTTGAGTAGAAGTTTACCTGGCTGGAGATAGGATGCGCAGAGTAGGTACAAAAGAAGAGCGTTCTGAATAGAGGAACCATGCAAGCAAAGGTGTAGGAACAGAAAACTGGAGGGTTTGGTGTACTGCTAGCGGTTTAGTTTGATTGGAGCATCAGGAGGTGGTGAAAGCGCCAGCTGGGTGGGGGTCAGCCCGGGAGGTAGCATATGACCTGGTAAGAACAGTGTGGGAGGGAGGGGCCAGATGGGGGTAGTGTAAAGGATGGATTGAAGGAAGATTACTCAGAAAGCTCTTCTTGCTAAGAATTCAGACAAAAGATGACCCTGGTCCAAGCTAAAGCAGTGGCAGTGGGGATGGAGAGGAAGGAATGTAGGTGTGTTGATGTTAAAGAGATTGAATCCACATGGAAAGCCCTTTGTTAGTTTTGAAAAAAAAGAAAAAAAATTTTAAAGGACAACATGTTCAAATTGTTTTAGCAGTAAGATTTGAATTTCCCCAAAGACCTAATGTGACTGTGGGCTGCGTTAACAGAAATATAGTCTCCAGGAGAAAGGAGGCCAGAGCCCTGACCTTCCCTGTGCTGGTCACACTGCCTCTGGGACGTTGTGTTCCCTTGTGGGTCTGGTGCGTAGGCCCTGGGCATAAAAGTGACTAAGGCTCAGACCCTGTCCTTGAGGGTCCTAAAGTTTGGAAAGACAATGGATGCGTAACTAAACTAATGGAAAGCTCTATAGGGGCTGTGATTAATGTGTATACAACCCCTTTTAAAGAGAGAGGTTGACTAACCACAGCATAGTTAGAGGAAAGAAACCAAGACGGGGAGGGAATTTGATGGCTGAGGGAATGGGGGATGTTTGGCCTAAAAAAGAGCTATGTATTAGATTTAGTGCTGTGTAATAAAGTACCTTAAAGTTTCTCAGCTTGAAAAAACAAACATTTATTATCTCACAGTTTCTGAGGACCAGGAGCTAGAAGTAGCTTAGCTAGTGTCTCATGAGGTAGCAGTGAAGATGTCAGCCAGGGCTGCATGTCATGTGCTGACTGCTCAGCTGGGCTGGCGGATCCACTTCCATGCTCTCTCGCCTGGCAGGAGAGACTTCAGTTCCTTACCACATGGACCTCTCTGTAGGATGATCAGACATGGCATCTGGCTTCCCCCTCGAGTGATGTGAGAGAGAGGCCAAGCAAGATGCCTTGGTGCCTTTCCTCACCTCATCTCTGAGCCACTCTTCACTTTCTTATCCTGTTCACTAGAAATAAGTTACTAAGTCCAGCCCACATTCACACAGGGGCGAATTAAGCTGCACATCTTGAAGGGAGGGGGTCTCAAAGAATGCGAGGACCTATTTTTAAAACCACCACAAGACATCTTAGAGAGGATGTGACAGCTGTCTTCATATATTTGCAAAGCATTGTCAGAAGCTATAGGCAGATAGGTTTGGCTCCACTGAAGGAAATAAACGGATCTGTGCAAGGATGGAACAGGCACCTGGGGAGGTGGTAAGTGGTGTCACTGCAAGTGGGTGTGTGGCAGGGGTTGGGTGGCCACTTGGTGGGATGTTGTGGAGAGGTTTCTAGTATTGGATGGGGATTGGACTAGATCAGAGGTCTGAAAACTAGAACCCTTGTTAAATAAAGTTTTATTGGAACATAGCCACGCCCATTCATTTATGTATTGTCTATGGCTGCTTTTATGTTACAATGGTAGAGCAGTGTGATAGAAATCATATGGCCTGCAAAATCTCAGATAGTTACTATCTGACCCTTTATAGAAAATATTTGCCAGCCCCTGCACTGAATGACCTTAAAGGTCCCTGCCCTTCCTGCGAGGTATTGTGATCTGGTATTTTTGAAATATTTTTGTCTTTTAAGGGCGCATACGCAGGTACTTGTGGATGGAAATATTGGGGATTGGGAGCTCTAAACCAATCAGACACGTAATGGGGACCATGCTGCATTTCAGGCATCAGTTACATAACATGTTGTGGATGGAGCATTCTGAGATCTCAATTCATTTCTTTGTTTTGACAGCTTCTGAGAGAGAAGGTTGTTAGCGTTGCTGCTGGACTGAGGCATGCGTTAGCTGTGGCAGGTGATCATTTCACTGGTTTTCTTTTTCAATTACAATTTATATTCAATATTATATTAATTTCAGGCATATAGCATAGTGGTAAGATGTTTGTATAACTTGCAAAGTGATTAGACGTTTATGTAATTTACGAAGTGATCCCCCTGATAGGTCTAGTACCCACCTGATATCATACACAGTTATTACAATATTATTGATGATGTTCCCTATGCTGTACTTTACATCCCTGTTACTATTTGGTATGGTTGCCAGATGGGAGGGGGTCGGTGTGGAAAAGGTAAAGGGGTTAAGAAGTACAAACTGGCAGTTACCAAATAGTCATTGCACTTTTATTTTCTAAATAAGCATGTAATAAGGAGAAATAGAGCTTTAGAAGAAGAAATAAACTTTAAGGAGTAATTCAGTGTGTCCTGTTATGCTGCATATCTGACGAAAAGGAGGGGACATACGGCCAAAATCATGTGGGAAAGCCCTTAGCAGGTAGGGAGGAAGGAAATGAAATATTCCAGTCTTTCATTGTGTTCTAGGCACATGGGGTTAGGTTCTCTTGATTTTGTCAGCACCTCATTTAATCCTCACAACTACACAGTGATGTGACTTACATGTTTTAGGTGTGAAGAAGCTGAGGTCCAGAGAGGCTAAAGCGCTTGTCTAAGATTGCACAGGGAGTAAGATAGTAAAAGGCAGAGCTGGAATCAGGATTCCAAGGCCCACTTTCCTTGCTGTGGCTGCACGGCTTTCCTAGTGGATTTTAATGTTTATTAATTTAAAAGCTTCAAGTGATTATGTTTCCTGGACCATAACAAGTTGATGGATGTCGGGTTGATCGCGTGTGTGAGGTTGAGGGTAGTGAGCAGAGGGGCGGTAGCACGTGGAAGAGCAATGACCCTTTTTTTCTCTCCCTCGGTCATTTTTCTGCTCCGACTCCTGTGGGCTGAAGGACCTTCCTCACAGGCTGTGGCCGCTGAGGCTCAAGAGTTGGGTGGGTCTAGGTGTGGAGTGGGGAGAGGACAGGAGGTGAGCAAGAGCCTGGAGCCTCACTGTGCTCGTCACCTGGGGCTGAGCGCTGATTTTTTTTTTTTAAAGTGTAATTTTGGGCTGGCCGAGTGGCGCAGTGGTTGAGAGCTGGCTTGGGATGCCAGTGGCCCGGGGTTTGTATCCCACATATGCGAGCCAGTGACACTGCCCTCTTAAAAAAAAAAAAAAAAGTAACTTTATGTTGAGATAATTGTAGATTCACAGCTGTAAGAGATAAGATAGATCTCATGCACTCTTTTAACAGTTTCTCTTGATACTAACACCCTGTGTCATTATAGTGCAAAAGCACTACCAAGGGGTCTTGGTACAGTCAAGACACACAACAGATCCGTCACAGCAGGGAGCCTCTTGCGGCCCTCTTATAGCCACACCCACTTACTACCGGCCCCTCCCCCTTCCTAGCTCCTGGCAACCACTCTTCCATTCTCCATCTCTATAGGGTTGTCATTTCAAGAACGATTATAAATGGCATCATGCAATATACAACCTTTTGAGGTTGGATTTTCTTTTTTTTGCTTAACGTATTCCCTTTAGAGTCATCCAAGTTTTAAGTATCAATAATATGGGCCTTTTTATTGCTGAGTAGTGTGCCGTGGTGTAAATGTACCACTGTATTAACTCAGGCTGCCATCATAAAATACCAGACTGGGTGGCTCACACAACAAGAATGTATTTTCTTACAGTTATGGGGCTAGAAGTCCAAGATCAAGGTGCTGCGAGGGTTGGTTTCTGGTGAGGCCTCACTTCCTGATTTGTAAATGGTTTCCTTCTTGCTGTATCCCCACATGGCCTTTTCTTCTATGCGCATGTGGACAGAGGGACACCTCAGGTGTCGCTCCCCTTTTTAGAAGGATACCAATTCTATCAGATTAAGTCCTCACTCTTATGACCCATTTAACCTCTATTATCCCTTTATAGGCCTTACCTCCAAATACAGTTACATTGCAGCTTAGGGCTTCCACATAAATTTTGAGGGGACATGATTCAGTCCATGACAACCACAGTTTGCTTAACCAGCCATCCATTGAAGATTATCTGGTGGTTTCCAGTTTTTGGCTATTAAGCATAAAGCTATAAACATTTGTGGACAAGTTTTTATGTGGACATAAATTTTCATTTCTCTGGGATAAATACCCAGGAGTGTGATTGTTGAGTTGTACGGTAGTGATTCCATTTTATAAGCAGCAGCTTCTCTTAGAAATCAGCAGGGCTGAAGAATTGCCTATCATGGGTTCACTTCCCCCTTTCCTACCAACTTGCCGTAATTGCTAGTAGTCTCACGTGTACATTTCTGTCCCATTGCAAAGCAGCGCAGTTTCCATTATGTGTTTGATTAAATGAATCGTAAGCCCTTCTACATTCATTTTGTAAATATTCCTGCATCCATTTCTAAAAGATAAGGACTCTGTCTGAAAACATTACCAAAATACCATCATCATACCTACCAAAACTTAACAGCAATTCTGTAATTTCATCAAATATCTAGTCAGTATTTACAATTCTCTGATTGTCTCAAAAATCTTTTTTTTTTTACAGTTTGGATCAGGATCTGAATTAGGTCTATACATTGCACTTGGTTGATATGTATCTCAAGTCTCTCTTTAAATATTTATTCCTTTAGACATTTTTTATTGTAATAAAATACGCATAACAAAATTTACCATCTTAACCATATTTCAGTATACAGTTGAGTGGTTTTAACATTATTCACATAATTGTACAACTATTGCACTATCTCCAGAACTTTTTTATCTTGCAAAACTGAAACTCTATATCCACTAAACAGTAACTCCCCATTTCCCTCCCGTCCCCAGGCTCTGGCAACCAGCTTTCTTCTTTCTGTCTCTGATTTTGTCCATTCATACAGGTACCTCATATAAATGGAATTGTACAGTATTTGTCTTTTTGTGGTTTATTTCACCTAGCATAATACCCTCAAGGTCTATCCATGTTGTAGCATATGTCAGAATTTCCTTTCTTTTTTAAGGATGAATAATTTCATTGTGTATACGAGTACATACACCACATTTTTTATCCATTCATCTGTTGATAGACACTTGGGTTGCTTTCACATTTTAGCTATTGTGAATAGTGCTGCTAGGAACATGGGTGTAAAAATATCATTTCGAGATCCTGCTTTCAGTTTTTTAGAATATCTACCCATTAGAATTGCTGGATCACATAGTAATTTTATTTTTAATTTTCTGAGGAACTGCCATACTGTTTTCTGTAATGGCTGCATCATTTTACATTCCCACCAATAGTGCGCAAGGGTTCCCAAATTCCTCCACATCTTCGCCAACACTTATTTTCTGTGTTTTGTTTTAAATAGTATACATTCTAAAGGGTGTGAAGTGGGTAGATCATTGTGGTTTTGATTTGCATTTCCCTAGTGATTAGTGATGTTGACTATCTTTTCATGTGCTTATTGGCCGTTTGTATATTTTCTTTGGAGAAATGTCTGTTCAATTCCTTTGCCCATTTTTAAATCATGTTGTTTGTTTTTTGTATTGAGTTTTAGGAGTTCTCTATGTATTCTGAATATTAATCCTTTATCAGATATCTAAAGTCTTTTTTAGTCTATAAATTCCTTTTCCTCTCTTTTTTTTTCCCCTTGTAATTTATCTGTTGAGGGCATTTTAAGCTTTGTTACATTTCAGCACTGTGCTCAGTGGTCATCACTTATATTTCACAAAGCAGGCTTGTGTTTACAGCCCAAAGGCCCGTTGGTTATAGGATATTTCCAGAGGAACGGAAGCGTAATGTTGCTTTTGTGTGATGGATCCTAGTTACACACATCTGACTGCAGGCCAAATATATAAAATTTCATCTGTTCATTTGTATGAGGTGCAGGACATGGGTACATGAATTAGATTCAGTGAACATGGAAATAAAAGGCCATTCCACTGATATAGTGGCTATTAAGAAGCTATCTTGCAGCCATAAATTTATCTGGCAGTTAGGAATCTCTGAATTCATCTTGGTGTAGTAGAAAGGGTACCTCATTAGGTATCAGGAGAGCTGAGTTCTAGTCTTTTCTCTGCCACTAGCTCCCTGTAAGACGTGGGACAAATTAGATCCCCTCTTGAGGATCTCAGTTTTCTCATCTAGTAAATGCGAGGAGCGGACTTGAGAGTCTTCAAGATTCTTTGTTGCTTGGTCTAGAGTCTCAGTGGTTCTTTCAGGTTAATCATGAACAAGGTGTCACCAGTAGTTAGACCCTGGAGGAGTGTCCTAGAACTTTTTAGAAGAAGTTTTACTATGTTGGAATTTTCTCTGATGGTCTTAGATTACTCTGAAGATTTGACTTGTGGTTGGCTTGATGGTAACCCCTATGACCAGTCATAGGATTCCTGAAGCAATAAGCTTCTCCACAGTACATGTATGTGTTAATTGAGAATGAACAGGGAATCTCCTATAGCAGTGAGGTTCAAAGAGCAATCTGCTCTTATCCAAATAATAATTCGCTCTTTTTCTTCTCCATTGGGAAGTAAGTGGCGTTGTGTTCCAGTGGGGAACTGGTTTGGCATCATCTGGACGGCGGCTGTGCTCTGGGCAGACACTCCCACTGTTTTTAACAGCAAAGGAACCAAGCAGAGTGACAGGTAAGGCCCTTATTTCTTCTGAGTCCTATATTGATTCTTGGCCAACAAGTGGAGAGATAGGCATGCAAAAAATGGGTAAATGGAGTTTTGCTTTTGCCGTTTCTTGGTCTCTCTATCTTAACTCTCACTCTTAATCTTGTTGGATTTTTTGTGGGCCCAGTAAAAGCACCCCTCTTCGCTGCTAGAGTTTGGAACCCTTTGAGAGATAGATGCACGTCAGGTACGTGGAGATCAAAATGGTAGCTCTAGTACTCTTAAAAGCTAGGTTGGAAGACATGACTTAGGTGTTTGAAAATACCATGTAGCAATAGTGAACCTCTGAATCCCAGAGTACACTTCCCCGCCAGGCCCTGGAGCAGCTGCCACTGAGTCGGCCATGTGAGGCCACCGGCACAGCTGAGAACATAGAGGAGGTGCCCCCTGCAGGCAGGCACCTCCCAAAGGGAGAACCCAGAAAGACTCGGCCTCAGTCTTTGGAGGTACATGCCCAGTTCTTTCTCCCAGAGGAAAGCAGGAGTGAGTGAGGAGGTGGGGGCGTGGGGCAAAGTGTCCCTAGGGAAATCTCTCTACTTGGGCACACGAGGATTAGTTAGTAAGTGACCACAGGTCTGTTGGTCGATCTTTTTGGTCAGTCTGTAGAGCTTTCTCTTTTTCTCCCTTTCATGCTGCCATTTTCATTCTCTCTTTCTCTCTCCCTCTGTTCTACACTCACTGTGTGGGCCTTTCTGCATGAGTATATACTACCATGTCCCATCTCCTCTTCCTTTCTCCCTCTCTTACTTTGTGACTCAGTTTACTGAGTGTTGGCTGTGGGAAAAACCGTTACAGGAAGCATCTAACTACTCTCCTCTAGCTCAGAACAAAGGAGGGGCTTCTGAGGGTGTTAGGAAGGGAGAGTGGGAGCAATGTGCAAGATGTTGGACTCATTCTGATTTTCCGAAGTCCTAGGTTCTGCCCTTTATGGGGGTGAGGTTAGCCACCCTGAAGCCCCTGGGTTGAGTTGGGGAGGGGACTCTTAGAGGAGAAGGGAGTGCTGGATGCTGGAATGCAGTCCACTTCACATGATGTTGATAACATTCATAATATAAACTCATACTTCCCAAACAGTTTTCCCTGCCTCACCAAGTTTGTGCCTTGGGCATATTCTGCTTTCCCATTCCTCTGGGCCTGTGGGCAAACTGTTACCTCTGCCTTTTCCTTCCTGTTTCCCCCCTGGGAAAATCCTGATAATTTTTCAAACCCTAGATCAGGTATAGCTTTCTCAGTAAAGACTCTTCCCTCTTCTTGCCTCCATTGCATTTTCTCACATGTGCGGATAACACAGTGTATTATATTATTATGAGTTTATATGTTTTCTCACACACCAAAGAATCTGAGATTTTTAAGGGCAGGTACCGTGTCTACTTTCTATTTTAGCATAGAAGTTGTAATTGGAAATAATCAGAAATGTTTTTATTTGATTTGATTGAAACGACCTGTTTGAGATTTGCTCAGGTCACAGCTTTGATTCAGAGTTGATTTGGGGGAGTTTTCTGATGAGACCTTAGAGTAGATCATCAGCTTCCTGCCCCCAAAGCCTTTCACTTCTCATTCTCGCATCTTCATTCACCTCACTGCTACAGGCTCTGGAGCTGGGACACTGCTTGTCCCCATCCTCACCTGGCCTCTAGGGCCCCAGTGCTTCCTCTCCGGTGAATGTGGCAGAAACATCTGCTTTGTCCTTTTCCCATTCCAGAGGATACTTGAAGGTGTGAGGGACATTTTATAAGAATAAGACTGCATTTCTCTGCTGCTAGGCCAGGTGACCACCACTTGTAGCAGGGTTGCTTAGGACCTTGTCAGTGAAGGCAGTGGAATTAAGGGAGGAAAGTGTATTTGGAGGTGAAAGGCAGGCTCATATTCTAGTTCAGCCTGTGTGCTGTTAGCAGGCCTGGGCCTGTATTTCAGTGACTGCACATGATAGCAGCTGAATGTAGGAGATGTCATTGCTTCTGGGCCCCCGCAGTAGATAGAGCTAGGAAATATACACGTACACAGATATTTATACATGTATATACCTATATCTATTTATCTATCTCTGTTAGAAACCATGAGTCTATACGGATTTCTCCAATTACAATCCAGTATCACATGGTCAATTCTAACCTGTTATCTTCTCATATCTGTGCCTTTCCTGTCCTCTCTGATAGTCGGTATCCGTACTTGTTCAATCCCCTGGTATTAAACAGTCTCCCTGCCATGATAGCCATCTTGCTGGCTAGTGCAGCCGACTCCGACCTGCCTGCACTGGCTGAGTTTCTCCCAGGCCCCTGCTGGTGCTGCCGGAATCCCTTCTCTGCCTGTTTTGTCCTGTTATAAATGTAATTCAAAAGAAATTTTTTTTTTTGTAGGCCTAGAGAATTCTAAAGCAATATGTGTTGCTGCTGGCTCACATCACTCAGCTTCATTGACAGGTAGGTACCAGCTCTTCAGTGTAACATGCCGTTCAGAATTCTGTGTGTTTCTTCTACCGCACATGGTGATGTTGGGATACAGAGGGAAGAGCATAGATTTTGGAGTCAGAGTTCTCATACCACCACTGCTGGGATCTTAGGCAAGCCACTTTACCTTCCTTGACCACTTCTTTGTTTATAAAATACTTCTGAGTAGTTCTGAGAACTAAATATGATAATACATGTAAAACACTCACATGGGCTTTCTTTCGTCTGGGTTTGTGTTTACAGTTGTACAGTAGGGATTCTGTATTCATATGTCTTCCTCTCAGGGTAATTGTGTTTGTCAAATCATATAACCAACAGTAAATTTATATGTAACATATAGTTATCTTATCCATCTAAACTATTTCGGTGTCTAATATAATATAACTATCTAAGCTCTCTACCTATCTGTTCTCTCTAGCTGTATAATCTCAAACCTATTTTATCTACCAGTATCTTTCCATTTATCTCCCTGTTTACTCTTTCTATATTTACCTACTCTATTTTATTTAACTATATTTCCAAAGGTCATCTCCTTCAAAGCCCAGATTGCCCTGCCCCCTGCTGGTAACTGGAGACAATAGCTCTGAGAGATTTATTTTGGTAAGACCTCTCACTCAGAGTTGCATGCATTACATTTTTAAGCAAAGGGAAATGACTTTCATGCATTGTGTTCTCAGTGTTTTATGTGGAAATTAAGGTGTGCACTCAGTAAATGTAAATTAGGGGTGGCTACATTCTTCAACATCATTTTGCAATACATTCCCACTGGGAAGTTGTTACTATTTCCAGAGCACAGAGACATCATGTGAGCTTAAATATTTTACAGATTCTGAACTACAGATAAGTTGTTTTATTGAATTTTAAACTACCAACAACAATCAAAAAACACCTATGTTTAGCCTGTGTCTCTTAATAGGTAGATTTATATATGTATGTTGAAAGAATGGAGTTGAAATGAATGTCAGTTATAGAGGAAGGGCTGGCGGCCCCAGGGCGAGCAGTGACTTGTTCATGCCCCTCTGTCAGTGAGGGTTGGGGAAAGCATTCTTTTCTGAGGATAAGAATAGGCTAAGAGCCGTTTCTACTTTGTTTTGAAATGGCTGGCATTATGTAAACCCAGAGATTTTCTACTTGCTTGCTAACATCAATTTCAAAAATCTTGTAATTAGTAAAGTTACTTATTTTATATGTGGAGCATTTTTATTATGGTTCTTTTTTTAAAGTTGTTGACTTTTTATTTTATTGAGATGCAATTCATACCTTTGAAGTGTACAATCTGTGATTTTTAGTATAGTCACAAAGTCAATTGTTTCAGGAGATTTTGAATGTCAGTTGAAAATTGTCAAGATTAATACCCCTCTTTCCTGGTCTAGGTCAAGCCACTAACACCCTGGGTCTCGTTCAGTGCGCTCTCTGACCTTTTCTCCGGAGTTGTTGTAGATTATGTAACCATTTGGCATTGCAGCAGAATTTAATTTTGTAAGAGTGTAACGATCTGCATGTGGAAGACGTTTATCTTTGCAAAAAGATGGTTTAGACTTACTAAGTGAAGGCTTATTACAGACACAGGCTCCTGGTCAGGGCATCTTGGTAGCTAAATAGACCCTTTCAGGGGCTGAAATTTTCCTGAAGCACTCTTTCCTCTGCCTTCTGGTGAAGGCTCCTCATGCTTTGCACACCCTGGTGAAGTATAGGGAGGTTGCTTTCTCTTTGGGCCTGAAATATACTGTAGAACTGCAGAATGTCAGTGCTGCAAGGTCACCTGGGTGACAGAAAGATTCACCGATTTGCACTCTATCATGTTAGACTTGAAGAAACAGGCTCAGGATGTAAAGTGATGTGCCCAGTGTCAGAGTGATGGAGCAGCAGATCTGGGACTCAAACCCTGAATCTTGGTCTAATGCCCTTTCATGATACAGTCTGGCTTTCCATCAGTTTTTGAGAATATACTAGACTGTAAAGCTTTGTTGGGAGGTCACAGAATGCCGTAGAAGCAGAAGACCTGGCCCCTAGTCCAGCTTGACTCCTTAGCATTTAACATCTCTGAGCCTTAATTAATTTATCTTCTAGAAGAGTGCTGTCTCATAGACTGTAATGTGATCTACATTCCAAAAAGTACAAAGAAACAGGTAAAATAATTTTAATACTGTATTTTACTTAACCCCACATATCCAAAATATTATTTTAACGTATAGTCAATATGAAAATTATTAATGAGACTAACTCTTTTTTTTTTTCACTAAGTCTTTGCAGCCCATTGTGTTTTTTGTCTTGTACCACATCTATTTTGGACTAACCAATATTTTAGGTATCCAGTGGCCACATGTGTGTCCTGTGTGCTTACAGTGCAGTATAGAACCTTAGAATATTAAGGTTGGAAAAGCTCTTAGAGACCATCCAAGGAGTCAGAAACTGCAGATGCATAGACCCATGATAGCCATGGCCCCATTTTGTTTGGCTTCCAGTTAAAGTGTTTTGAATGTGAATGCCTTCAAGACAAGCACGTGCCCTCTGGTTTGTCATAGTCACCACCAGTCTCTCTTGTTACCAGTGTCATTAGTTATATTGTCTGCCCTTCTAGACCAACCTCCAGTTTGTAGCTGGTGACACTAAGGCTTAGAGAGGAAGTGATTTGTCCAAGGTCAATACCTAGTGAGCAGATACAGGAATAGAAGCCAGAGTCACTTGACTCTGAATCTGCTTGTTTTCTGATAAATCACAATGTCAGTTCCATTCCTGCTTATATCACAGGATTATCGTAAGGTTCAAGTGAGCTTAAGTGCTACACTGACGTGATGTGGTAGCATTATCTTGTAGGCTAGACTGGGCACATAGTGAAATAATCTTATGTTTAAAAAATTTAAGCTTAACAAATATATCATTTATCCTGTTCTTTAAAAAAGCTAACATTTTTTTTTCCGCCCCCTAACAAAAGGTAGTCCAAGTATATGGGCCAGCCAAGTGGCTCAGTTGGTTAAGAGTTGGCTTAGAGCACGAGCTCTGAGCAACAAGGCCACCGGTTTGATTCCCACATGGGCCAGTGAATGCTGTGCCCTAGCTGAGCTGCCAACAGGTGGCAGTATGGCTCAGCTGGTATAGCAACAAGATTGCCTGTTCGATTGTGAGCTACGCCCACTGGCAACTAAGATTGAACTCAGCACCTTGAGCTGAGCTGCTGCCTGGATGGCTCAGTGGATAGAGCGTGTGCTCTTAACAACAAGGCTGCTGGTTCGACTCCCGCATGGGATGGTGGCTACGCCCACCCGCAACTGAGATTGAACACAGCACCTTGAGCTTAGAGGCCACGAGCTGCTGACAGGAAGCCAGATGGTGACTGGTGCCTTCAACAACGAAGATTGAAGAACAATGGCTTGGCCGGTCCTCTTCTCCAACTCTCCATCACTGTTCACCTTCTCCCATTCCCCAATAAAATCTTAAATTAAAAAAAAAATGTAGAAAGTAGAGAAACATATGTCTGGCACATGGTAGATGTTGAATAAATATTCGTTGAATGAATTAATGAAAAAAAGAAAACTTGCACATTCCTATTCCTTGACGAACTACTAAGAGCACTGGCCTTGTTTGCTATTTATAGGATTAAAAAAAATCTTATATGTCCTTATGCTATTCATGAATTTTGTATCTTGCTTTGCTCTTCTTAACATTGCAGCAGAAGAATAATACAACTCCTTTTAACTGCTTTTTTTTCAGACTTGTGTTATTTCCTGTCAATTTGGACTAATATCTACCTTTACCTCTTTTGTTCCCCTTCTGTTTGTTTAAGATGCAGGAAAGCTGTATGTTTGGGGAAGCAACAAGCATGGGCAACTGGCTTCTCCGGCTGCTTTCCTTCCTGTGCCCCAGAAAATAGAAGCACATTGCTTTCGGAACGAGAAGGTCACTGCTGTCTGGAGTGGGTGGACACACCTGGTTGCTCAGACAGGTAAGAGAGCAACAGAGAATTTGTGGTCGGTAAGAGCAGCTGGGGGACAGCTGTCTAAATAGCGATGAATGCTCAGGATTAAGTAGGTTGGTTTTTATTGATGCAAAGCTTTCAGGACTGGGAAGGGGAGGACCAGGGACCTGGTGCTGCAATTGGCCAGATATGTGGCCTTCCTCTCTGGATCACAGGTTTGTACCCAAAAAGCCAATGCTGGTTTGGGTTACTGGCCCTATACCATGAGGTTTTGAGAAGGAGCCCATTGCAGCAGGCATCACCCAGTATTTTGTCCAGGTTTTGGGGGGATGTCTGCTTTGTGGCTCTATTTGCATTTCCACCTGCACCTAAACTAAAAGCAGCAGAAACTGTTAAAAGATAAATATTTCAAGATGGAGGCAGGAGATTAGTTTAAATCATAGTTGGCATGGAGTTTTGATTTACATTTTTGTTTATCTTAAACTGTATGTTGATTTGGACAGCTCATAGTCCCTCCGATGTTACCTTTACCATGCCATCTCATCCAGCTTTCGGCATCTTTATCTTTTCTTGCGTCTTCATGTATTTCTCATCTTCCCCTTAGGGTGGTTCTTTCCTGGCCTGCATGTTCCTGACTTTGCTTCTTGGGGTTTGTGTTTTCGTGGCTTCTCTCCTCCCCTGCCTTCCTAGAGCTCCTGCTGATTCACACGGTGTTTCCCAGACATACAATTTGTAATTCTCAAGGTCTTTTATCATGTCAAGGCCCTCTGGACTTCAGGGGCTCTCAGGAGTCCCTGTTTCTGCTCCTTAGCTACATGTGGACCTCTAGACTCCCTAGTATGTGTTGACTGGTATTCTAGAACTTTCTGGCTTTTGTAGATTTCCAGATCAGCTTCAATTATCCTCCGTCAGTCATACATACTACACATTTGGACACACAGACATTGACTTATGAGTATTCGTATCTATGATGCTTTTAATTAGCCTTTAAAAAAATTTTACCATCATTTTGGAACAGAGGCCTGTATAACAAAGGTATATAATAAACTTCCCATATTTACCACTTCAAAGATTGCTCTAAGAAAAGTATGTCACTCATTTGGAGGAAAATCATGACTTTCCTCCAAGAGGTTAATACTGCCTGAAGATTGGGTCCATCGACAGAAATGTTCCTTTTTTTTAAAGATTTTATTGGGGAATTGGGGGAGGGGGCCAGCCAAGTTGTTCTTCAGTCTTCATTGTGAAGGGCACCAGTCACCATCTGGCTTCCTGTTGGCAGCTCATGGCCTCTAAGCTCAAGGTGCTGTGTTCAATCATAGTTGCAGGTGGGCGTAGCCACCATCCCATGCGGGAGTCGAACCCTGTAGCCTTGTTGTTAAGGCGCATGCCCCATCCACTGAGCCATCCGGGCGGCAGCTTAGCTCAAGGTGCCGAATTCAGTCTTCGTTGCAGGTGGGTGTAGCCCACCATTGAACAGGCAATCTTGTTGCTACACCAGCTGAGCCATCCTGCCACCTGTTGGCAGCTCAGCAACAGCTCAGCTAGGGTGCAGCATTCACTGGCCCATGTGGGAATCAAACCGGCGGCCCTGTTGCTCAGAGCTCGTACTCTAAACCATCTCTTAACCAACTGAGCCACTTGGCCGGCCGCAGAAATGTTTTTTAATGAGGCTCACTGAGCATAGTAGCTGCCCATTTGCATGATTGTTAATATCTGTCTTTCCCTCTAGATAGTGAGCTCTGTGCGGGAAGGCACCACATTCGCCTTGTTCACCTCGTATCTCTGCTGCCGAGCAGAGAACATATTCATTTCCCCTATTAACTTGTTTCTAATTAAAAGGCTAAACAGATACGGATGCATATGAGGCAGACTACACAGCTAGGGTTTCTCACCCCTTCCCTTGGACTCGCTGGTTCATGAACAGAAGGCTTCAGTTTGTCTCTTTGGATTCAAGAGTCCAACCAAATCAGTTATTGTTTATTGGGAACCTATTGAGCCATGTGCTAATAATAAGCCTTGGAGAACCAGAGGACAGAAGACATGGGCCGTGCCCTCCCACTAGAATGTAGACAGGCTTAAGTCTAAGAGTATAGAGATGGAAGTCTTGACCATCCATCCGTCCACCCGCCCATCATACAAATGGTGAGGATCTGTTTCTGTACCATGCCTTGTGCTAGATAGAAATCTGGCCCTCAAGGAGCCCAGTGTTCCCTAGGGGAGACAGACCTGGTACCAAATTTCAGTACATTGCACAATATGAGATGTGCAACCACAGAGCTAAGTACAGCGTGCAGAAATAGTATAGAAACTAGCAGTAGTGTGAGTAATTGGGTGGTAACAGGTAGGTGTTTCATGGTTAGTCTTCATAGAACTGCAGTGCAGTGTACTACACTCACTACCCACTGGTGGTGAGTTTGGTTGAGTCTGTCCGTTAACCCTTGAACTAGTTAGGTAGCTGACTGATGAAAGTCATAAAGATGTCACTTCTTTGATTCTAGCTTTGAGCCTTGTAACTGGTGTTGATTTCCACGTCTGGGCCAGCAGCCCAGCCCTTGGGGTGGGAAGTTGGCACCCACGTATGTGACACTGTCTGAGTCACCCCAGCGGATCTGGAGCTTAGCTTCAGGTCTCCACATCCACTGGAGAGTGTGACTTTTTTGGGTAATGTTTCAGCTGTTTAATTAACTTGTTAATTCAGACCTCTTGTGTATGTACTTTGTCACTTTCCCCTTTCTCCTAAGTCCAGAGTGGTTAAAAGCTGGGATGTTTGAGTGTCCTGGCTGTTGCATGAATGGTGGTGGGTAAGCCGGAGTCTTCCGCTATTGGATCCCCCTGTTTTGTTTTCCTCCCAGCAGCAGCGGAAGGCTTTGCGTTGGCCCCATGTCATTGAGAAGAAACACCCAGGGAGGGCTTGCAGTTTAATCAGACTCAGCAGCTCATGCTAATGGGAACAAGATTTTCTCACAGGATCAGAAACAGCTCGTTAGTGGAACAAGGAGCTATTTGACTCTATAGTTGTTTTCACAAGCTTCAGTGGTGACTTGTTCCTGGGACCTACCTGAAGGCCACATTAGCACAGAGGCTGCTCTCAGCCTCCTTTGGGAAGGCATTAGTTGTGTGATATTGATTTCAAAAGGAGTTTATGCACAGTGACCATATATCTATCCAGCAAGATAGGGTGGGTTAGGATGAGAGAAAAGGGGGTAGACTTTGCCTTTCCCTTCTCCGTAGGCCCCAGACCAGTGATTTTCAACCACAGGTGATTTTTGTCCCCCAGGGGACATTTGTAATATCTGGGGACATATGTGCTTGTCACAACAGAGGATCTATTGGCATTTAGTTGGTAAAGTCCAGGGATGCTGCTAAACATCCCACAATGCAAGGACAGCCCCCGACAACAAAGAAATACCCAGCCCCAAATAATAGTCATGCCAAGATTGAGAAAGGCCGCCCATGACTGACATCCCCAGTGGTAGGTTCTTAGCTGGGCAGTTCACATGGTATCAAGATAACTTTACAGCTTGTCCCTGTAGGAATCCGGGTTGCAGTCTCTGCTCCCCACATTGGGAGTCTGCTGCTTGCCTGCAGTGTTTGCAATGGAAAAATTTTTTCTCTGTTAGTCAGAGGCTCTTGGAAAGAGCCCAAGCGAACCTGTTCTAATCTGGGAAAGTTGGCAAGGGTACCTGTGTCTCAGGCTGGTGGTGCTGCATTCTAGAAACCTTTCCCGAGCTGCTTAATGTCCCCAATCATTGTTCTTAGGAACTTCATGGGACTCCTGGGTGACTTTATCGAGGCGCAGTGACCTGCAGCCGTCTCATCTGAGATTCATGATTTCCTTGCCCAAGGTGCTTCTAGTGAGAGCTAGATGGCAGGCCTGGGTGCCTTCTGGGTGCTAGTTTGGTGACTTTGGTTAAGTTCATTTGCCTGCCTAGGCCCCAATTTGCTCATCACTCAAGTCGGATATTCAAACCTGCCTGCATTCTGCATGGTGCTGCCATGAGGTTCAAATGAATGAGTCTGTGTGAAAGATCCCAACTAATTGTAAAGTGCAAAACATACATACGCAAAGGGTGCCTGAGGTTAGGATATGTGAGGATATTAAGGACTTAGCAGTTGCTCTTAGAAAGACTTCTGTTTCAACAGGGTCTGTGCAACGCTTAAGACATACCAGCTCCTCCGCTGAGGGCTTGGGAGCCGGCCAGGGATGTGACACTGCATACCCAACTCTGATAGGCGGTTGCCTCCAATCCTTCATTCACGTGCAGCCGGCAAGTGGCTCTTTTATGTTATCAACAGTTTGGAAGATCTTCGTGGCCTTATAGGTAATATTCCTTGTTAAAAATCTCTGATCACATTATTGTTCCTTCATGGTACTCATCCCAATGTGTAACTTTAGACATCTATGTGCATTCTTATTTGTTTAATGTTTAGACTGTAAATTCCATGAGAACAGTGTCTGTTTTGGCCATGGCGGTATCCGCAGCACCTACACTAGCCTGGCACAGAGTAGATGATTAGTAACTCATTGTTGAATAAATGACTGAATGGCCACATAGAGAAACATGGCCTTTGGAGCCAAACAGGCTAGGTTTGACTCTCAGCATGGCCAGCTTCTGGATGTTGTGGCTGTGGGTGGCTCCACCTCTCTCCATCTCTGTTGCCACCATAGTCCATTACACTGTCACTTTTTGCCCGGGTCCTGCAGTGGGCTTTGACTGATGTCCTCATCTTCCCACACTCACAGCCTCTTCCTTCCAGTCTGTTCTCTGTACCTCAGTTGGAAGATCTTTTCAAACCCATTGTGTCACATTCCAGCGGCTTCCCATTGTTCTTTTTTTTTAAAAGATTTTATTGGGGAATTGGGGGAGGGGAACAGCATTGGGGAATCGGGGAAGATGACAGACAAGTTGCTGTCCTTTTTGTTCTTCAGTCTAGTTGTGGAGGACATCGCTTCACTGGCCCATGTTGGTATTATTATTGCGCTCTTCCCTGGGGAGGCAGATTGGTTGCCAGCCATTGGACGGCCCCTCATGGCGGCTCAAGGCAGCTTACGAAAGCACATGCCAGCTGCCAGCCAGCCCCACTGCAGCCTATGCTGATGCTGGCGATTCACGGCAGCCCAGCTCTAGGTTGAGCTGTTGTTCACCATCTTAGCTGTTGAGGGTGCAGCGTCACTGGCACTCTAAGTGGGATCCGAACCGTGGCCCTGCTTCTCAGAGCTCGCGTCCCAAGCCAACTCTTAACCAATGTGTCACTCTGCTGGCCCCTGTTGTTCTTAGGATAAAAAATATAATCCTTAGTGGCCCTGTGTGGCCTGCCCTCTGCCTGCCTTTCCAGCCCTATTTCTTACCATGCTAGCTAGCTCTCTGTGATCTCCAGCTGATCTCCACCTGGCTTTTTCTTGGTACCTTGAATGCATCATGTATTTCCCACTGTAGTGCCTTTGTATCTGATGTTCCCTCTGTTTGGCACACTTATCTCTGCACTCCTTCATTTTGACTTAGTTATATCTTTTTTTTTTAAGACTTCAACTTAGTCATTGCCTCCTCAGGGAGGCCTTTCCTTGACACTTTTCCCTTTTGTCTGTTCTCAGAGCACTACAACCTCTCCTTTGTGCTATTTTTCTATAGGACTCTGACTAATTCCCCCTCCCATTAGACTATAAGCTCCATGAGGGCAGGGGCCACATTTGTTTTGCTCAGCATTGTATCCTCAGTGCATAGCAAAATACTTGACACATGCAAGGTAGGTATTCAGTACATATTGGACAAGTGAATAAAACTAACTTCCCTGAGTTTATTTTTTTATTAGGAACTTGGGAAAATATTGCTGACCTTGTATGAGGAATAAATAAGCTTCTAGCATCTAGCACAGCAATGGGCCCATATATTGGTTCAGGACTCATTAGCTTCCTGTGCTCTTCGAAACCCTGGACATCTCTGAAGGTCAGACGTCCCATATCTTCTCCTTCCGGCAGAGGTCTCTGCGGGGCTGGATATGCATGTCTCTGGATAGGGAGCAGGTTAATTCAGGACTCCCCTGGAGAGTGCAGTAAGTCATCACTTCCGAATCCTAAGTGCCGGTTGCTGGTGATTAGAATTTCAAGGGGAATGACTTACACAAGCTCCAAACCGTAATGTGGAGTTGGTCAGAACATCCAGAATCGGGGTGCTTTGGGGATGCTGGACGCTTTCCCTAAGCCATGCAGTATCCCAAAGTAGCCTGTGGTCTAACAAATGCGATGGATTGGACAAGTACAAATATAGAACGCTTGACATTCCTCACTTTCTTCAGTGTCACTTAAGAAGGTCCTAGAGTCTTAGGAGTTTTAGAGAATCAGAGATGGAAAAAGAAACTTTACAAATTAAAAGACTGAAACAGAGAGGAGACAAAGCGACTTTATGGTCGTATTTAAGCTAGAAATCCAGTTCTACTTTTCAGTAAATTTTTTTCCCTTCTACCACTGTCCTCCTGGTTGTTGCTTATAATGGTTAATTGAGATATTTTTTATTCTTCTTTTTCTCTAAAGTGGGGAATTGCATGGCATATATGGAAAGGACCCCTCTCCTTTCTTCACGTGTCACAGACCAAGAAATACTTTGTTGCATTTGATGTCTAAGCATTAGTGAAATCCAAGCCCAACCATTGATTCACACTAAACCGAGTTTATAAATATACCTAATGCTGAATTTTCTGTTTTGGGGCCAACATCCTTTCTCGAATAGGGTGACAGTGTATATTACTCTATCTTCTTTGGGACCATATATCATGAAACCTCAACCGAGCTCAGGGAGATTCTGACCTCATGGGCTCTATTTAAAGCAGGTGCTTTGGAATTCATACTGTTTGTGCTTTAGAACTTTGAAAACCCAATGGTTGAAAGTCAAACCGAGCCCAAAGGACTATTCTGAAATGGATCGTTTTGCCTATTATTAAAGTCATTAGTTTTTATCCTAGAATCCTTCGAATGTCAGGAGTGGATGAGAACTTGGAGCTCATCTGCCTTGACCCCCTCAGTTCAGAGATGTTGAGGAAGTAGGGATGACTTAACTCATCCAACCCAGGGACCTGAACCAGGAATCATATTCCCTTCTGTACGTGAAGTTCTGCTTCAAGAAAACACTGATTCTTACCTGACATGTGTATCCATTCCTTTGATGGGTTTGTGCATGGAGTAGAAACTGGGAGATGGTCTCCTAGGATGAGGGTCAGGAGACCACTCCAGGGTTCATAGAAGCAGTTGTATTTCCATGTATGATAATACAACAGCAATCATAGCTCTCGTGGATCATTCTTATCACTATAAAGTGCATTCACTTCCATTTTCTCCTATTAAGTTGACATGAAGGGTGTTATCAGCCTTGCTCCACAGACAGGTCCCTGATGGGTTAACCCTCATCCTGGGTCACATCAATGGACAGAGCTAAGACTTGGACCTGATCTTTTGTCCCCAAGTCTGCTGCACTAATTCCAAATTGTATGTATCTCAGAATGCTCTTACTCATTAACTAGACTTTTTTCACTCTTCAAAGAAGCATCTTTATCCAACTTTTGTCAGTGACTCTCCCAAGCAGTAAGGGAGGAAATTCTTACTTATCCTTGACCCTTCAGCAGATATTTGTGGAATGCCTTCCTATATGTATATAGCACTGTGCTGCAGAATACAGAGGAATAATAAAATCCAAAACCACCTTTAGGAACTTGTAGTTGGATGAAAAAATGAAATACTTAATAGAAGAATAAAAAAGAATGTGGCAAAGAGCCAGAGGAGTGGCCCGGACACAAACCCTCTGGGGTTTCAGGGGAAGAAGAGGTGAGTGTGGTTCAGGGTGGTCAGAGAGGGTGTGAAATCCCTCAGGAAGGTCACATTTTAATGGGTGGAGGGTTTGTGACTTGCCTCTGTTGCTTTCTCTTTGTCCTCTGGCAAGACACAAAACTCTCTGGCCTCCTTCTTCCCATCTGGGCAGTTGGAGGTTGTGGACATAATGATCTCTAAGAGCCATTCCAGCTTTGAAATTTTATCCTGCAAAAAATTAAAACTGGCCTAAAGAAATAATTATGGATGTTAGAAGATGAAGAATTTGGCCATTCACTGCAGCCTGATTTTTTCTTTTTTTTTCTTTGAGGGCAGTGTCACTCTGGCCCTCACATGTGGAACTGAACCGGGGTCGCTGGCTTCCCAAGCCAGTGCTTAACCACCGTGCCACTCGGCCGGCCCTTTTGCAGCCTGATTTTTAATGACAAAAACAAATTCATGAAAACAAATGAAACTGTAGCGGGATTGCTTAAATAAATTATGGTACAACCATCTGTTGGAATATATAGCCAGTAACTGGAATGTTTTAGAAGGATATTTAATGACAGGAATATGCTTATGATATAGTAAGTAAAAAGAGTAGATTACAATAAGTTACTACACTATAACTTCTAATTTTTTTTTTAAAGGATGTTTTTGTAGAAAAGACTAGAGGAAAATATGCCAGAATAGTATCTCTGATTGGTGGGATGATGAGTGAATTTTGTTTTCTTTTATCTTTCCTATGCTGACTATGTAATTTGCAGTTTGATTATCTTCCCGATAAATGTTAAAGTTAATGAATAAAATTTCTTGCCCCTCCATGCAGGGAACTGTCCCTTTTGCCACCCATTCCTGTGTGTAAGTCCTTGACAAATCGAATCCACGGGTCTCAGTTGGGAGGCCGCAGGGACAAGAGGCAAGAGCCTGTAGGAGGCAGGAAGGCGAGGATCTATTTTTGGTTGAGTTGTGAGTCAGCTTTGTGACCTCAGGCATGTCCCTTCTGAACATCCCTAAGCCTTGGTTTCCTCACCTGGAGAGAAGAGTTGGAGGTCACAGAAGGTCCTTTGAGCTACAGCATATACTTGTTCCTGAAGCTGGAGAATTTCTCCACTGGCCTGGAACCTACTCAGAGACCTCATTGGTTCCTGGAGCCTGGCATCCTTGCTTTTTCTCCCGCTCCTTTGTCCCAGGGCTTGGCTGGCTGCAAGTGGATTTCTCCTGGTCAAGAGTTCAGGGTGGGATTAAATGGAGTTCAGTGATAGGGCTCCGAGCTGAGAGGATGTAGCGACAACATTAAACCACTAGAGGGAAGCATTGTCGACTACTTCCTCCCTTCTTATATCTGGTCTGCAGGTGAAGAGTAGCCTAGATTTGCCTTGATTTAGTTTCAAATTCTGGAACTTTAGAATTAAAAGGACTTTGAAGATCATCCAGTAGAACCCCATTTCCTGCACACGTGAGAAAACAGAGGCTAGAAAAGGCAAGTGACTTACTTAAAGTCACACAGCTTGTTTTTTTCAAGGTCTGTACTATATAGAAAAAGTCAGCAGACAGAGCCAAGAGTGTGATCAGTTGAGTCCACAGAGGATGGACAGTTCCCACGATTGCACAGGAGCCTAAAGGATCTACTTGTATACACCTTTACTGAGCATCTCTGGCCAGGTGCTGAGAGGCTTGGAGACAGAGCAGAAATGCTCTAACTACGCCGAGGAACTCATGTGTCAGTGAAGCACACACAGACACATGCTGCCACCCCAGTGTGCCTTGCGTGCCCTCTGGTGGGTTGCACAGCTGAGAATCCAGGCTGTGGTGGTGGCCTGGGGGCCTGTAAGTGTCCTTGTGAATGAAGCTTCCAAGGGTAGGAGATACCCTGGACATCTCTAGTTTGTTATTTCCAGTGAATTTCTACAAGCATTGCTCACATGTTCACATGTCCTATCTTATCCTTTCTTGAGGTTTGCAAGGAATCTTGACACTTTGTTTCTCACCTTCCAAAGTCTTTGTTTCCTTAGCCCTGGGCTGACTTTAGTTTTGGTTTCCAGGTTGCCCACCAGCCCTAAATACTGTGGTACAGTGGAATTATGCACTGGTCTGGGAGCCAGGCAGCTGTGTGACCGACCTTGGGCAGGTTACTTCCTTTCTTTCGGCAGGGAGGTCAGACTCTCAGCTGCGGTGTGTCATTTCTGTTAGAGGTGAAGTTCTGGCGTTATTTTTGGCTTTTGTGTTTGGCAATGAATGCCCATTGATCTGTGGTCCAGGGAAGTGCAGTGCGTGTCCAGCTGAAGCAAAACCAAGATTCACTCTTAGAAATAGGTGTATTTGAATAAGAGGCTTGTTGGGGGCCTGGCCAAAGCAAATGCAGCTGGCCCTGGAGGCCACCAGATGGCAGCAGAGGGCAGGCAGGCAGCCTCCAGGGTGAGGTAGGTAGGGCCAGCCTCTGGAGTCAGAATTAGCAAGGTCAGAGCTGAAAGGATCCCCAGAGGACACTCAGGCCCTCCCCTCTTTTTATGGATGGGAGAACTCAGGCCCAGAGAGGGAAAGGGGCTACCTAAGGTTTCACCATGGGTTAATACCCAATCACCTCCTCACTTGTGAAAAGAATTGAGATTGGTTTGGCCTCTAGCTGGCTGCCCTACAGGAGAGCCAGGAGACAAGGGCCTGGGCCCTGGGCCAGCGGGTCGGAGGTGGGAAGGGAAGAGGACCGCAGTTAATTAACTGTGTGCCTTGGTTCTGGTTTCTTTGAGTGCCTGGTCCTATCAAGTCCACCCCCCGTACCTCCAGTAAGGTCAGTGTCGGTTGCCTTTTCTGCTTTCCTCCTGTCTGCCCCGTTCTCTTCCTGGCCAAGGCCTTCCCATCAGGCTGTGCTGTGATGGAACCTTCACCAAGGGTCATCTCACAGCCTCCACACCCAACAGATGGGCCTTGCTAGAGGCACACTGCAGTAAGACATGAGTGAGCACAATTGGTTGAACAAAACATTTTATTTTAATGTCCAACAGGGTCAGAGTAGGGCAGGGAACCAATCCTTGCAAAGCACTTACCATGTACTAGTTCCTCTGCCAGGTGCTGTCACTTACATCCCCCTCATGGCCCTCTGAGGTAGGGTTCATGTCCCCTGCATTCCAGGTGAGGAAACTGAAGCTTAGAGAGGCTGAGTGGCTCGTTTAAAGTAACACAGTTAGTTGAGCCACGCAGATGCTTGAACCATGATGTCGAAGGTCATAGTCATTTCATTTCATCATGTTACGTCCCCTTAAAAAAATGTCTGTACTGGAAATGCAGCAAGTAACTCCCAGGCTTTAGAGCAGGGAGAACAAATGTTTTTCTCTCTTCCGGGGAGAAAGCTTGTGAGGGAGCTGTAGTAGGCTGCTGGGGAAGGGGAGGAGAAGGCCTTTGCAGCAGGAGAGGGCAGGCATTTATGGAGCAGGTTAGGGGTGGTGGCTGGTTGTATGTAGCCTTCTGAGAAGAGGTTAGTACCTTTCCTCTCTGAGCCTGACCTCTAGCAGTCCTCTCTGCCAGGAGTGCCCATCTCTTTGATCCCCACAAGCTGTTGCCACACTTTCATCACTTTCTGCCCAAATGCCACCTCTCATAGAGCCCTCCTTGTCCACCCCATTGAAAATTGCCTCCACCGCCTGTCCCAGCCACACCCAATTCCCACCCTGCTTTATTTGTCACTGTAGTGGTTTTCATTGCCTGAAATCATAGTATCACTACTGTTTACTTGTTTGTTGTCACTCTCGCCTCATCAAATGTGATCCCCACCGGGTTAGAGACTTGGTCTGTTTTATTCACCCCTGGACCCTTCCCCTGGCGTAGGGGAGAGGCTCAGCGCAGACTGGTTGCGTAGGATGGCTGCAGCTTTCGGATCTGGAAGCTGTGCCATTTTTAGAGGCTGTGCTCAGGAGACCCAGCCTGTGGCCCTGTCCTCTTCCCACCTTCTTGGAGAAGCCCAGGGCTGAGAGCCTTGGCTCTGTGAGGCTGACAGCCTCGCCTGGTGTCCCAGGGTTGGGGCGTCAGCTTTGCCCCTGCGTGTCTTGCCATGGGTCCTTGGCTTCCCCATCTGTCCACAGTGGGTGGGGGCCCCAGCCATTCTGCAAGTTCACCCGATGGTCCAGGAAACTCAGTGGTCCCTGGCAGAGGGCTCAGTTTCCATTCAAGGAATCCTTTTCCTCTTTCCTGGCGGGATTGATTTGTTCCAGGAGCGCTCTCTGAAAGTGAGCTTTAAGTGACTGGCCTGTAATTTCGCCATCATTTTTAGGTTCTTGACAAATGGCATTGTGCTTGCCCTTTCTCAGGGGACCTTGCCTGTCTCGTGGGAACTCTCAATAATCATAGTGACAGCCATTGCCTTAAAGTGCTCTCAGATGTGTGCTGAGATGAAATGGCCCATTCTGAGGAACCTTGAATCAGCTTTTTCTTAATCCGAGAGTCATTTTTTTTTTTTTTACCTCAGGAGGAAGCTGGATGTGGCCAAAGTAGTCCTGAAGAGCCAGGTTCAAGTTCTGATTTGGCTGCTTGTTGGCTGTGTGATCTTGGGCAAGTCATTTAATCTGTCTGGGCCCAAATTTCCTCATCTGTTAAATGAGAATCATAATCCCTAACTCGTCTGCCTCACAGGGATATAATATGTCATTCACACATTCCTTTCTTCATTCCTTCACTATGTTATTAAACAAATATTTGTTGACTAGGCAGAGGTGAGGGGAGGCAAAAGGAATACTAGACAAAGATACAGAATTGGGAAGCTCACCCTGGTGCATTTTGCCTAACGTGGGGCCAGACAGAATGAGAAGGAAACATTCAAGTGTAATAGGCATGGGTCCTTACTTAGGCTTTATTCTGTGAGCAGCAGAAGGTTTTGCGGGGAGGGGAGCAGTGAAGGAGAGGCCCTGCCTCAGGGCGGCTTGCACAAGCTCCTCTGTTGAGGCCTCATGCTTGCTTTTTCCTCAGGTCTCGTCTCTGTGGCTGATTTCTGGGTTCTCAGGGGAACCCCATTCCCCCGTGAGCTGGGGTGACTCCTAGAATCCATGAGAGTGGTAGGGCCTGGAATTACCTGGCTCATTGCCTTGCCTCCGGGAAGCCGACTCAGTCCATGTGGAAGGTCACTGAGGAAGCCACCCTGTTGTCTTCCATCTTGAAGCATTTCTTAGGGGCCTGAAGATGAGCTGCTTAGGGGCTTGCCCCATACCGCCCTGAGGAGATGGAGGTGTGGGGAGAAGGGTTACTCGCCTTTATCAAGGACTCACTATTTGCCAGGCATCTTACCAGGGCTCTCTAAAACCATCTGTTTAATCCTTACATAGTTTGCCGAGTAAGGCCCACTCCCAATTTACAGGTGAGGAAACTGAAGAGCCGCTAAGAGACATGGACTCACCCTATCTAGCTTTAGCCTTTCTTCGCTCAGTGTGAAATGGAGGTCAGCAACATCACTGTGTCCGCTTTGACGGTGTTTTGAAGCCCGAGTAAGATCCTGGAAGTGAAAGCACTTTGTAATCTGGAAATTACTGTGTGCATAGGCGGGGCTCACTAATAGTACTGCTTCCCAGCGAAATTATTTGAGATCTGCTTGGGCCTGTCCTGCTGGGGCTAATAGAAGGCTCTAAACCTTTGGCTTCTCTGCACTTTCCCCCAGCCAGCTCCAGCGTCTGTGGCTCCACTCATCATCGCTGTCTTTTAAGCCCACAAATATGAAGGCACTGCTCTTTCTTATTTTATTTTTTTTAAGAAAATTAACCCTACAGTATAAAATTAATAGCAAAGTAAGCTTCCTTTTTTTTCTTTTTTTGCCATTTTGATAAAAACAATAATAAGTCATAGAATTACAATGCTGGAAGGGACCATCTTATCTTTATTTGAAATTTGAGAAAACAAGCCTGGGGAGATGGGGAGATGGTCCCACAGCTAACAAATGCCGAGTCAGGATTAGTTCCCCATGGACCCTTCCACTGCCCCCCAGGACCCCTCTTAAGGGAGCCTTCATCTAGACAGGAAGAACCCAGTTTAATAAATTGCATTACACCAGGCTCCTTATGTAACAGGGCTGTTTCCCGGGCCCTGGCAGAGCCTCCATAGTAACAGTGCTCTGCCGATGGGGTTGGAGCCGGTCCTGTGAGATGAAAAATCCCATGTAGCAGATGCCTTTCCCAGTCCCTGACCATGGCGAAGTCAGCCGCTCCAGGGAAGGCACCGTGGCTGTGGTACTGCCTGTGGCTGGCAGCACTGTGGGGCAAGGCCATGGGAAGGTAGCCTTGAACCGTGTCAGAGTTTTACAGGTCACGGTGGTGACTTGGAGTGCCTTGGCAGGTGGGCTGCTGGTAAAGGGTGCTTCTTCTAGGGCCTGAGGGATAGATGGGAGCAGAGAGCAGGGTGGGAGGGACATCAGCAGATGTGGAAGGGAAAGACAGGCTGTCCCACCGTGGATCTGGACTGGTGGCTCTTTATAGAACAAGGCCATGCACCTCCAGATATGCAATTTGAATATAACTTCAGTACTTGTCACACCGCCCACCAGCTTTGACAGTGAATTTTGAGCCCAAGCCTCCCCCAGTCCCATACATCAGAATTATCGGGACTCCCCGTCTCCTGATTGTCTTCCCTCTCTTGGTGGGTGGCTGATCATAATGGATTCTCCTCAGTGGCCTGCTCAGGCGATGCTTCTAATGCCACTGCTTGATACAAGTGGAAAATCCTCAAACCATTGTTAGTGAAGTGGACGTCACTTCCATGGACTCTTCCTGACCTTGCAGTCCCTCCCTTGCAGTGTTCTCACATGTGGAGGTGGGAGAGTACTCCCCTATCCATGAGTGCAGTGTTTTAGGACTCCAGTTGGTCTTATACCCATCTCTCCTGAAGAACCTGGGAGAGGTCCCAAGGGTGGGGTTAGAAGAAATTTGAGAGATACCATCCAAAGTCATGTCCCAAAACGTTGTCACTGGGTGACCATGAACTGGCATCCCAGTATAGGCTCCCTTCCCTCCTTGCTTCTGCCCCTGGGTGAATTACTTGCCCTCCAAAAGAGTGGGGGCAACCTTTGTCTCCCTTGCTTGAAAATCTTAATCTGGGCCTCCATTAACCAAAAAGCCAGCTTCTCTTTGGGAGCTGAGGATGCAAGTAGTATTTCTGGGGGGTTGTGGGATCTCTTGGGATTTCAGAGGTGGGATCCTGGCTTGCTAACATAAGAGCTTCAGTACCATGGTGGGTTTTGCAGGATCGCTCACCCCAGTTTATGGTTCATCCCTGGTTGTACTCCTGCAAGGCCAGAGGGTGGGTGGTCTGCAGGGGGCGCTGTTCCCACAGCCAGGTGCTGGGATTTTACTGAAGGAACTCAAGCATTCCTTTGCAGGCCCAGGCGCTGGTGAACTGCGGCTTTCCCTCGATAAGTCTCATTCCTAGCTACAGCCTCCAGCTTGGTCGCTATGAGTCATCGTCATCAGTGGAAAACTCGGCCTCACGAACAGCTGGGTGCAGTGCTTGGCCTTTTTTTTTTTTTTTTTTTTTTCATTTCTTTTTCTGTAACTTCACAGAGATGGAAACTGCTGATGATCTTTTGCAATGGACAGTAACTGAAGTCCGGGCTAGGGACAGCAGTTCTAGGTGGGAGAGGAGAATCCCGAGGAGATGGGGGTAGGGATGTGTGTCTTTCCATCATCCAGCCCTTGGGCCTTCCACGAAAGCCACCCTAGGGAGGTAGGCAGTGAGGGACCTTGTGTACCTCACGTGTCTCTGTTCTTCCCTGCCAAGGAGCCCAGGAAGCCTTTGGTAATTGCAGGTAGCAATGGAAATTTTGAGAGGTTGACTGGTATTTTTCTAAGAAGCCGTGGACAGGATGTGCTAGAAGTCAGGGCAGCCTGGGATCTAGTCTTGCTTTGCTTCCAACTCATGATTTGACTACAGGTAGATAATCACTTTTATTCCTGGGCCTCACTTGTCCCAGTTGGAAGCAGACAGTTGGGTTAGAGTGCCCTGAGGTCCCGTCTTGCTGTGACAGTCTGTGAATCTAAATTGAACATAAAGGATTTTGAACCTTGTTCCTGTAATTGTCTTGAACATTTGAAACCTATGGCTATTTCTCTGGGTGAACAGTGCTCACTGAATGAAGAGAATCACATAGGTAAGATCTGTACCCTCCAAGAACTTAGCCTGCCTTCCGACCCCCCCCCCCCCCACTCCCCACCCCGCCCCACGAGGCAGTGGCAGAGTCTACTGGGAAGCAGGAAGCTGGGATTCTGGTTCCGGCTCTGCCAAAATACACTGTGTGTCCTTGGGCAAATCATTCCCCTCCTTCAGCCTCAGTTTCATTTTCTCTAAAATCAAGGGATTAGGCTCGCTCCTTGGCTTCAACTCTCCCCACCTCCCCTTCCCGCTTTGAGCCTCCTACTAGCATTTCTGCAGGGTATGATTCTTAGTTGCAGAAGCCCTGGGGTATAGTTTTCTTTCTTGCTGGGAGGGAGAGAAGCAAGATTATTTTTTTAATTACGCAGCTAAGATTAGGCAGCAATCTACATTTTAAAATGTTATTAATATGAGTCTAAAAGTGTGCAAAGTAGCTTTGGAGTTTGAATGTGAAACGAGTTGGGAAACATCTGCAGAAGCACCGGCCTCAATCAGGGACTTTTCTTTGGGTGCCAAATGGCTGCTCCGTGTGGGTAGCAGCCTGATGTGCTGCTGGGCCCCTGGAGGAGCACTCAGCCCAAGCAGCTCCCTCGGAGCAGGGGCGCAAGGTCCAGACTCTGATGATGTTTTTTTTTTTCGAGGGCAGTGTCACTGGCCCTCATATGTGGGACCCGAACCGGGGCCACTGACTTCCTAAGCCAGTGCTTAACCACCGCTCCACTCGGCCGGCCCCTCATGATGGTTTTTTAACTGGCTTTAGAGAAAGAGCGATAGTCATCATATATTATTAATACATTTATTTAGAGTTTACAGAGTGCTTTCATGTTTATTGTCTCCCTTTTCATCATAGTCCTGAGAGGTAGTGAGATCAGGTTTCATTGCCCCTTCATGAGTTGGCTGAGGTCTCTTAAATTTAAGATTCTTCATTTAAGAAGGATGGCATGCTACAGAGGAAAATCCCCAGACAGGAAATCGGGAGCTGGGCACCCATCCTAGGCCTCCACCTCCCTCCCCAGCTCTGCTTGTTCCCTTTCCTTACTTTATATTTCTCTATAGCACTTAAAGTCATTTTCCAGGGTGACGTGCTATATGTGTTTTGTCTGTTGTCTGTCACGCTAGAATGTAAGCTCAATGAAGGGAGTTTTGTGTGTTTTGTTCCCTGCTGCGGTTCCCAGCACCTGGGACAGCACCCAGCATAGAGAAAGTGCACAGTCAAAATGTGTTGAATATTGTGAACGCCCGGCTTTGCTTCTGAAGTCGCCTGTGTGACTTGGGGAAAGCTAGTTATTTTCCTCAGCTTTATTTTCTCTTGGGAGAATTGGATGGAATGGTCTCTGATGTCCTTGGTGGCGTGTAAAAGTCCATGGTAAGAGCAATGCCTATAACCCCTTTTTCTTTCAGCAAAATACTGAGCACTTGTTCTGGGTCAGGCCCTGTAGTAGGTGCTGGGAGGAATACAGAGAGAAAGGATCCCTGTTCTTCCCCACTTTCGGTTGGTGTGGTGGTTAATTTTATGTGTCAACTTGACTGGGCCACAGAGTGCCCAGATGTTTGGTAAGCATTATTCTGGTGTTTCTGTGAGGGTGTTTTGGGATGAGATTAACATTTATGTGGTAGATTGAGTAAAGCACGTTGCCCTACCTAATGTGGGTGGGCCTCATCCCATCACTGGAAGGCCTGAAGAGAGCAAAAGGCTGACCCTTCCTCGAATAAGAGAAAATTATCCTGCTTCCCAAGTGGAGCCTGTAAGCACTTCTTGCTCGAGAGCCTTTGAGCTGAGACATCGGTTCTCTAGATTGTGGACTTGCCAGCCTCTGTAACCATGTGAGCCAGTCCCTTGTAAATGTCTCTGGCGAACCTTGACTAATAGAGAGGGCAACCTAAGACATGTCGTCACATGATCTTATATTTGACAGCATAGAATAGTTGTTGGGACAGAGATCCAAGTGCCATGCCAGAGATCCATGCCAGAGATCCAAGGCTCCTGAAGGAAGGGAGGGCTGACTCTGACCGGGGGATGATGGGACGCTTTAGGGAGGCAGCGGCAGGAGCCGGGCCCTGAAGGGTGAGAAGGAGCTCTGTGGGTGGGACAAGCAGGCCCAGGGGCATGACAGGCTGACCAGTCTTGTGGGCCAGGGCACAGCCTGACCCTGCGGCCCTGGAGGGAGCGGAGTATGCCCTTGACCAAGGGGCAGCCGTCGGGCATGGAGCTTCCTGAGGTGTCCTCGCTTGGTTTGGGAGAAGAGAGCAGTCATCTTTTTCTGGGAAGCCCCAGCCCTGTGTGGTGCGGATGGTCCCACAGCCGGTCAGTCTGGAAGCTCCTTAGAGTGCAGTCTGTCTGTGTTATTTATTTATTTATATTAGTTTCAGGTATTCAAAACAATGTAATAGTTAGACATTTCACCCCTCACAAAGTGATAATCTCTCTCCCCCAATCTGTTGCCCCTCTGACATCATATATATGTGTTACTGTTCCATTGACTCTATTCCCTATACCAAACTCCATATCCTGTGACTATATATATATATATATATATATATATATAAAATTATAGTTGACACACAACATTATTCAGCTTCAGCTTCAGGTGTACAATGCAGTGGTCAGGCATCTACACCATCCATGAAGTGGTCTCCCTAATAAGACAAGTGGGTGCAGTATACCCTGACTTCTATCACCAGTGCCCCCGAGTTGACTGCTAATACAATCAGTGGTGAACATGGAGCAGTGCTGTGGTGTGCCCAGCATGTTTCGGGGCTCTGATCTTTGCCGTGTAGGTCAAGGATGAAGTTCACTCAGTCAGTCATTCACCACCGGGCTCTCCTTGTGCCTTGTAGCCCATGCATGCGCCCCTGTGACCTTGAACAACCTCCAGAAGTTCTTGGAATGTTCACTTTTGAACAGGCATTGTGACCCAGGGAAAAGTGGTACGTCCTGGTACGTCCTGTGCAGGGCAGTCATTGGGGGCCCTGACTCTGGTGCCAGGCTGCTAGGCTCTGTCTGAGCTCGGCCACTGACAGCTGTGGACTTGGAGCCCAAGATTTAACCTCTTTCTGTGCTTTAAGTCCCCTCACCTATAATTTGAGGATTATAATCATGCATGCTCATGGAGTGTTTTTGTGAGCTAATCCATGGAATTTAGCATGAAATTAGTGCTCTCAATGTATCAGCTACTAGTGTTATCATCATCATCACTGCAGCTTTGCCACTTATTACTTGTACGATCTTGAACAAGTCATTTAACCTCTGTGATCTGTTTCTTTTTCTGCAAAATGGGGTGCACACCAATTAAGTGTTGGTTAAATTAATGTTGGTGCCCGAAGTCGCGTTTTGCACAGAATCAGCTCTCAATAAATGAATTCTCCCTAGTCCCCTCCTTACCTTTTGTTCACTCTCTTTGCAGGCTGCTGCTTCTCCCCTTTTCAGTCAGGCAGTCTGTGTTTGGAAATTTCCTGCATTAACTTTTTAAAAAATCCCAAACTTTTTATTATGTGATATTGTTCATGATACAACTTTAGAGACAAGGGACATTTTACTAAAACATAGTAGGATATGCAGTCAAGTCCCAATTTTTATTTAAATTGTGAGCTATATGCGTGGCCTTTGGTATTAAAGGGCATGTTTTATTTTAGGACACTGGTCAGAGTAAATATTCTAAAAGCGTCAATAGCATTAGATTGTACACCATTCATTTTGACACTGAAGATTTTTTTTTAGGCATCATTTATTTATTTTTTATTTTTTATTTTTTTTGAGGGCCGTGTCACTGGCCCTCATATGTGGGATCCGAACCGGGGCCGCTGGCCTCCCAAGCCAGCGCTTAACCACCGCGCCACTCGGCCGGCCCTAGGCATCATTTATTAAAGTTTAGATCAGGCAGATGTGTCAGAGGTCATCTGTTTCAGCCCTCTTATGTTATGGATGGGAAGACTAGGCTCCTTGAGGAGAAAGGCACTGGGAATGTCCTGTAGCCTAGCAGGGAAGCTGGGATTAGGATGGGGCCTTCTGAGGCTCAGGTTAAAGCTTCCTCCCTTCTCCAGCTCACTTGATCCATCTCTCTCTCCATACGCTCCTCTTCCGCTTTCTTTTTTTTTCTTAACTTGAGTTGATTTGTATGGCGCAGTACTTCAGGAGCCTCTTATGTGCCAGAGATGATCTCGAGTCTTACAGAAATGCAGAATTTTATGGCGGAGCCTTCAGTGCTTCGCCCCTTCTTGGATTATCAGTAGAGACAGTGACCCTAAGACATGGGTCGATGGGAGCTGGTTGAGGAGATTTGACAAATTGGTGGAAGCTGGCAACAGCCCTACACGGTTGATGCTACTATTCCCGTTTTACAGACGTGGAGGAATGTGCCCAAGGAGGGAGCCAGTGAATGATGCAGCTCAGTAATGGTGAGCAGGAAGCAGGTGGATTCACTTGTTCATCTGTTCATTCAGGCGACACATATTTAGTGAGCACCTGCTTTGTGCTGGGCATTATTCTAGGATACAGCAATGAGCACAATGAGATAGCCCTGCGGTCATAGAGCTGACTCTCTGGAGGGGGAGACAGACGTTAAACAGTCCTAACGAGCGTACTTTTATAAGCTGACATCAGTGCTCCCGAGATGAGGAACGTGTTTCTCCGAGATTGTTGCACAGAACAACCTGATCTGGGTTGAGGGCTCAGCAGAGCTGCAGAGTGAGTAACCGTTGACTAGGTACATGGGGCTGGGGGTATTAGAGACCGCCGGGGACAGAGGGAAGCAGTCAGGAGGCCTCATGGAAGAGCTTGTTGGTGAGACTGCTTCCGGTGCCAGCGCCCTGAGCTCTCTCCCTTCCCTCTCTCCTGCTCCTTACTGGGAAGATTAGATGGGTGATCAGGCAGTTAGTCCTGTGTTTGATGAGTCCTTGGTCATTATCACCAAGTACCTTTTTATAAAATCAATGTGCATGTGGCAGAACAAAGGATGAGTTACAGAAATAAGGTTCTAGCACTCTAAGGACTTAGAATTAATAACCCTGAGAGGAACTGGTGTTTATAAACAGATGAATTATAACAAACTCATAGGTAGAGAGCAGCCTCGTTCTCGTGTGTGTAACATCCTGGAATATTAAGAGCTGGGAGGGATTAAAGAGGTCATACGGCCTTTTCTCTCCCTGACCCGTGGGTTTCTTTTTATAATATCCACCTCTGTTTGCTAACTCCATTTTGATATCTTCAATGACACTCTGTTCTCTTTTGGGTCAAATTCTGTTAGGAAAATGTGTGTGTTCCTTATATTACACTGTAATCTATCTTCTTGTCACCTTCAGGATGCCTTTCCCTAGAACAGGGTAGAAACTCCTTTTCTCTGAAGAGCTCAGCTTCTCACTGTGCCTATAGCTGCTGCTTCTCACCTACCTTTACCACCATTCTAGGCAGTCCTTTGATGGATGGTAAAGGAAGCTGCCCCCTTGAATATTCACCATCCACCCACTGGCCTGAGTCTCCTCTGACCTCAGAGCACTGCCTCCAATCCCCCTTTCTCCAGGGCTTTGCACCTAATAGTCTTTCTCCTCATTTACTTCCTCTTTATTTATGTTTGACTATGTGATGAGATTTTTGCAAAAGGCCCCAGAAGAGTTCAGTTATTTGGTAATGAAATAACATTTCAGGATTCCCATTGTTGGGACCCCTGATCTAAAATCTCTTCCCCTTTGTCTGTTTCTTTTAATGGCACCTCTACCTTCCCACTACTCTTGAAATCCTGAAATCTCAGACTGGTGTTTATCTTCTTTTCACTTTTTCTCATATCTAGTCGGGTGCCAAGCCTTGCAAATTCTTACCACCCTTCCACCCCAGGACTCCAACCCTCATTTCAACCCTGATGCCTCTTAGGCTGTGTTATTGTAGGGGTTTCCTTCCCTTTTCACCCACTACCACTGTGACTTTGAGTAAGTGCCTTGTTCTATGCCAGTAAAATGGGGCAGCAAAGAGTGCCTGTCTCATTGGGTTGTTGGGAGGGATAAACAGGGTGCCATATAGAGAATGTTTGGAACAGTGCCTGGCACATAGTAGGTGCTATGGAAGTGTTAGCTATGAATATCATTATTATTAACTTCCTCCAATCCTTTGCCAGGTGTACCATCTCAAAACATTCCTTTCATCAAGCCCTACCCCTGCTCAAAAGTCTGAAGTCTCCTTATGGTATATGTCTATATAGTCCCCCAAGTGAGCATGCAAAACAAATTGCCAGGGTGCAGGAAGAGAAAATTGACTTCTATATGTTTTTACCTCATTCTTTTAAATTTTGTACTTTTTGAGTATGCTTTGCACTGTATGTTTTTGAGTAACAGTACATTTATAATTTATAAATGTATGCAATACAAGTATATACTTTAATAAAGAAATGAATATACACATTGGTGGTATGTTAAACAATATTTTACTGATTGGGGAGCACAAGCAAATGAGTTTGGGGATCCTTGGTCTGGAAGGTGAGATCCAGAGCCCGAGCCTGGCATTTCTCTGTGGCTGGCCGCAGGCTGGCAGGCTTGACTCTCCTCCCAGTCCCCCTGCCTCATGACCCTTACTCTCCACCTGTCCCACCTTGTACCTTTCAGTTTGCCTCATTGCTCATCCCCGGTTCCCATTCCTAGATATTCTCTCTCATTTTCTCATTTTCTTTTCCTATCCAGAAGTTTACCTTAAATGCCACTTCTTCCATCAAGCCTGCCAGGACAATTCTAGCTTGAAATGCTTCCTCCTAGCTCCCCAGGCAAGCTTTGTCATTACTACTCATTTGGCCCCTGCTGTTTTCTACTTTGGGTTGGGACCTTTTGCCATGCATATTTCTTGGCTCCATAGTTATTCTGTTAGTTCTCACATGGACATGCCTTTAAATTATGTTTTGCTTACTGGCTTTATTTTTATAAAATTACCATTTATCTGGAGACACATACCTACAGTTTTTGAATGACGTTAATGTATCCCTATTTCATCGTAGTAATATATAATTCTTTACTCTGAGGAAAACATTCATTTGTTACATTTGTGATCTGAATCTCCTTGGATTTGATGGCACGCTTTAAGCCTGAGGCAGACATTTATCTACAGTGCAGTACGAACGTCTTTTGTGTATGGATTCATTATTTTCTTTTACTCCAGGTGACCTAAAAATCATAATCCTTGTGTTTAATGCCTGTATTTCAGTACTGATATCCCTGAGTTCTGAGTGTCCTCCGGGGAAGTGAGGAAAGCTGATGGTACACAGAACACATCCATTTAATCTGGGTTTTCCCCTCCTCAAACACTCTCAGAACAGCTGTTTCATCAGCTAGGTTTTTGTCAGTTTGGGACAACAGCTGTGCAATCATTGGAGATACCATTGGTCCTGGAGTCAGGAGACACAGGTTTGAATCCTTTTTTTTTTTTTTTTTTTAGCTGAGCCATCCTGCCACTTGTTGGTAGCTCAGCAGCTGCTCAGCTTGGGCCGGGAATCAAACCAGTGACCCTGTTGCTCTCGCACTCTTGAGTGAGCTCTTAACCAACTGAGCCACTCGGCCTGTCCCCACAGGTTTAAATCTTGATTCCATCACTTGCTGGTTGTTTGCACTTGACCAAGTCCCTTAACCTCTCACATCATTTAATGTCATCTGTAAAATAAGCTTAATAATCTATATATTATAGAGCTATTATGAGGATTAAGTGAGAATGTGTTTATGAATGTGCAGGGCACCCAGGAGATGGTCAATAAGTGTTTGTTTAAAAGAAAAGGAAAAATAAAAGAGTCTCCTCTGTCTTCCTTGAACTTTCTGATGCAGAGTACATTTTGGGGAGAAACAGTTTCAGAGAGTGTACCTACCAGACCCAGCAAGCAGGCTGGGCCTGAGGCTGGACATGAAGTCAGCCTGGTTTCCGGGCTTGTCTCTAAGAGAATGTCAATGGCCTCCCCAGGGAGCATGAGGATTAATTAGTTAATCTTTGTGAAGTGCTTTGAAGATGAAAAGTGCTATGTAAGGGGAATGGTTGAATTGCTATTGGAGATGTAATAATGGTGGCCCCATATTCTGGCAGTCTTGCCTGTCTTGGACATCAATAATCAATAGCAGAGCAGGTTCTAAGACGTTTTGCTTGATAAGAAAGGATTCATTGTGGGATTTCTGATAATGCAATTCTTCTGTAGAATTGCAGATAGCAACTTGTCAGTTATTTCTAGCAGAGCAGTGCTAGGGTCACTTAAGAAGTCCCAGTGTCTTCCTCTGGCTGCTTGGAACTCTCCCTGAGAGGTCCGTCTGCTCGTGAATCCCAGCCAGCTCAGGTAGTAGGGCCGTTTGCCAGTTTGGGATGCTCTGTGGGTCCTGGGCACATAGGCTTTTTTTGGGTCTAATCTACAGAAGCAAAGGAAGAGTGTTGAGTGGTTACCCAGTGATGTGGACCAGTGTAAATAACCAGTGCGGTGCGGTATCCTGGGCTTGTGGAAGGAGAGGTGGCATAGCTGTGTGACCCTGGGCTGGTCACTTCCCTGAACCTTAATTTTCTTACCCGTTAAAGGGGAACATAGGACATAGTAGTGGATGAGTACAATCATAAAGATGGCCCATGGAAGGGTGGGTTTTACCCTTTCTCTGGACACTTGAGGAGTAAGAAAGCTTTCACACAACTGGTGGTACATGCACTGAACTGTAAAGGTTGAGCCATAGTTTACCAGATGAATGATGTAAGACAAGGTCATCCATGGCCAAAGGAACAGCACATGTGAGGCTGTGAGGTGGTACACCTGAATGGACCCGCTCCCAGTTCTTGTAATATCCCTGCCACCCATAAGCTGCCCAGACATTGCTCCCTCTTTGAGGAAGCCTGGAAGTCAGATTCCTGTGAGCTTCTTGGCATCTACCACGTTGGGGTCCGTGAGCAGACTGATCCTGAGAACTGTATCCCTGCAGAGCCCTGTATCCCTGCAGTATTCTGACATCTCCTCCATGAGTCTCGTTGTTTTTGAGCTGACACTACAAGCCATATGTTGACTGTGGGGCCAGATGAAGCTTTGCTACTAAACACAGAGTATGTAGTAGATTTGTCTAGAATTTAATATGCATTACTTGGTGTTTTGTCTCTTAAGCAAAGTTTTTCTTTGTTAAAATAAACATGTATAAAGAATTTATACAGCGCACATGGTTATGCATATTTATTGCAGAGAATCTGTTAATAATCTATGCCTCATCGGATTTTGCATTTCTGTTGAAATAACAAATGTGGCACTTGGTACAACTGAATGAATTTGGCGAATTTTCTCTCATCTGGGGGAAGAAAGGCCATTTCTCTTTTCCCAAACTTGATTTTCCTCAAACATCTTTAGCGCTGGCCATTTCCCAAGTGGCGCACCTGGGGACTGAATGCTCTTCTGGCTCTAGATGATTTTATCTTTTTGCCCCTTGTCTCACTGCCTTGCCTCCAGCACACACAGACACTTGCCTTGGGACCATTAGAACTGCTCCTATGAGTAAGAGTGTAGACTCTGAAAGGTCCTCTTATGTTACACGGAGGGGAACACGCATGAAACTGGCTATTAAGTGAGCTCAGAGTAAGACCCTAAGAGATTGTGACATGGGGCAAGTCAGAAGCCTGGGGAACTTCAAGCTGGCTCTTGGGGGCCCTGGTTTGGGAGAGGGAAGAGCGTGAGAACAAACATCAGGGCAAAGTTCAAGGAGGCCATGAGGGGGAGGGGGAGGAGGGCCGCCCATACAGCGTGGTCGAAGGGTTCTCTGTAGTCATGTCCCGGTCTGTTAAAATGCGGGAGCGTGGGCTTTAGAATCAGCCTCTGCTGAAATCGAGCCCTGGCACTTACCATTTACTTGATCTTGACCAAGTCATTCCACCTTTCTGAACCTCAGTTACCCATATCTGTAAAATGTGACTTCATGTGCTGGCTTTACGGGGAGATAGGAAAGCTTCTGGGACACATAGCAGTTGGCGCTAAAATAAATGTTCACACTTTCTCTTATAATTTAGTGCATACCTATGAGAGCACCGCTGCAGAAAGTAGCCTTTAACTCAAATAATGTTTGTTTTTAGAAACTGGCAAGGTGCTTACCTGGGGCCGAGCAGACTATGGTCAACTAGGAAGGCAGCTGGAGTCTCACGAAGGCTGGACACGGGGAAAGCAGGATTTGTCCCTCGCCTGCTCGACACCTTCGTCTCTGCACTGCTTAACCGGAGCAACTGAGGTAGGGAGTGACTTTCCATAGATGTCTTTGTCTTTATGTGAAGTGTTTACTGAAGGCCTACTATGTGCTTAATAGTCCAGGCATTATGGTAGATTTCACGCCAGAATCTGAAAGGGTCCTTGCCTTGAGTCACTTGTGGTTTAATTTGGTAGAAAAGACAGTTATCCAGATAACTACTGCAAGGTAGACTGCGTGTAACTCCTTTAGAGGTTCCAGGCACTCTGGGTCCACTTGAGGAGTGAGAAATGAATTCAGGGTCCAGGGATTGCGTTAGGCTTCAAGGAGAGCGTGGCCCTGCGCTGTGCCTTGGAGGATGGGTCCGACCTGGGCAAGCTGCTATAAGAGAAGAGGACGTTCAGGTGGGCACCACAACTTGAACAGAGTTATGGGGGTGGGAAAGTGAAGAAAGTGTTTGGGCGACCACTGGCAGTTCAGTCTGGCTGGAGCATGGGGTGTCTGTGGCGGAGAATATGAGGTAATATCAGAAAGATGGGCTGGAACCTGGTCACGGGGGCCTTTAATACTGAGCTAACTATTTTGCACTTCTGTTTATATTTCCCAGTGTAGAAAACATTGTGGTTCAGCTGCTTATTCAAGCCCCACTAGTTTCCTGAAATGTCTTGAATTTCTGCATTTAAGGCAGGAGTCTTAATTTCTCCAGGGTGTATGTTTCTATTACTAAATTTTACTTTACTGCTGTCTTTTAAAAAAAAGAAAGAAAGAAAAGGCTTGGCTTCTGAGAAGAATGAGGATGGCCACACAGGAAATGTGCCTCTGAACCCAAGTTGGCTTAACAAAGGAATTCAGTCTTCATTCAGAGTCTGTCAAAAAAAAATTAATAAGCTAGTGAGACTTCTGTAATTAGCATCAGACTAATTACAACCCTCTCCATACTTAGAGAGCTTCCTTTCCCCAGGGCCTGGCTGGGCTCCTCCTTCCGGGTATGTAGGACGGTTCTCCATTTCGGCTTCACATTCCAGCCCTGGTGCTCCTGGGCCTTGCCTTAGTGCTGGGTTGAGTCTGTCTGTCTGTCTGTCTGTCTGTCTGTCTGTCTTTTTCTTTAATTGAAAAGGCACTAAACAACACTGCAAAGACAATTTGGACATGATCATCGTAATAATAAAAAACACCCATAATCTTACCACCCTAACACAACTAGATTCCTTTTTGCATGTGTGTGTGTGATATATATATATATATATGTACTTTGCAAAGTTATGGTGTTAGTATTTACAATGATTTGTGTTCTGTCTTCATTTATTTTGTCACAAATGCTTTGCTTTGTTTCTCTTGGTCTTTAAGATCATTTAAAGTGGCTATATACCATTATATGATTGGAAGACTCTGGGATTTTCCAAACCATGTTTTGGATGTTGAACATTTAGATCATTTCCATTTTTTTTTTTTTTTTTTTTGGCACTGTGATGCACTCTGCGGTGAATAACCTGCTGAACTGTTTCTTGAAGGTAAAATCTTGGGGATGAAACTGCAGGGGAAAAGGCCGTGAGCATCTTTCTCACTTTTCCTGTATTTCTCTGGGTTCTGTTTGAAAGAAGTTGCCTCCACCAGCAGTGAATAAGGGAATGCAGTATTTAAGCAGGTTTTGTCTGCTTAGCAAGTTCAGGTGCTGGGAATGGGAACTTGGTATGTAGTACTTTAGACTCTTTCACTTTTCTTTGTGTTTCCCAGAACATTTCAGACTTTGTGGTCAGGTAGCACAGCAGAAGCACAGAGGCTTCATGGATTTGCCTGAGTCTCTGGTTTTATTGGTAAGATGGGGATAATAATACCGACCATAGAGGGTCATCGGTGAGGATTACATGCGAAGTTCTTGGCATGTGGCAGGCACTCAGCAACTGTTGGGTCCTTTCCCTTCTTCCTCTTTAAAGCCTTTCTATGCCCTGCGGCGGCCACGGTGTACAGCACTGTGACAGACATGGCCAGAGCGAACTGAAGAGCCTGACATTGGTGTGACTTTTATTTAGCTTCTTAGCTGAGCAATCTGAGGAGTTGGCTCAAGCCCCATGCTCCCCTCCATCTCTGCGCTAGTATCTGGGGTGCTGGTGTGTACGCTCGCTGTTTTCACTGCAGGTTCAGACTTCAGGCTGTTTTCTGTTCGCAAATTGGGGCTGCGAATTATCTGCACTGTTGATGTCCAGGTCTGGCTTGTCAGGCATCTATTTGCCTGAGGCCCAGAGCCAAACCACGGGGCAGCTATAAACAGCTAGGAGTGATTGGTAAGCCCAAATGCCATTCTAAGCCTCATTTGCCTTGGATAAAACAGGAGCCATACCAAACTAGGTGATTCCCTGCTAGGGACTTGGCTGGGGAGGTGCAGGGACACCTGCCGAGAAAGGAACAGCCTTGAGGTAAGCTGATTATTTCTGACCTTCAAGGACCTGAGTGTGGCCCATAGCTGACCAGTTGTCTTGTCTTTTTTTATGTCCAAGAGATAAGCAGAGGGAGGAGTGAGCTTTCTGGGCTGGGGCCTCAGGTAAGATGTCCATCCAGAAGGGTTTGGAGGGACAGCCAGGCAGGAGGGGAAAGCAGAGGTAGATAGAGCTGGACTGTGACATAACCAACCACCCTTTCCTGTGAACGAAAGAAAACAAATAAACGGTGTTAATTGGTGGTTGTTATGGGCCAGATAGCGTGCTCAGTGCTTTCCATATATTATTTCATCTTCACAATAAACCTGGCACAGGTTATAATCACTGCTTTACAAATAAGGAGACTAGGGCTCAGAATGGGTACGTCACTGGCCCGGAATCACCCAGGAGGTAAACAGTGGGACTTGGACTTGAAGTACTTGAAACTCGCATACCTTCTGTACAGATGAAGTAAACTTGCATATGTCCTTTTACATGTGTACCCTTACCTGGATGAAAGTTCTGGAAGTCTGGGGGTCAGGATCTCTGATTCCCTGAGGGTCTCAATTCTTTTCTTCTAAGCTGTGTGTCCTCTCTGGTCTGAGAAAGACTTTGAGATTTTAGACCTGGCGAGCCTTCCTTTAATGTTCTTACGGTGGCGAAGGCTGTGTGTTTCATGCATTATCAGATTTGCCCTCTGTAGCCACTCTTGGAAAATTCCAGGGCAGCACCGTGCTCGGGATTATACCCCCACGCACATGGCAGGGCAGGGTGTGTGTGAACAGGTTTGTTTGCTCCTTCACAGCAGACATGCACTACAGCAGCCTTTTTGCTTTCCAAGCCCCAGGTGGGGCTGCTCTCTGCACATTTCCTGTGGAGCATTGTCTCTAAACTCCACCCAAAGGTGGAAGCCTGCATTTCACAGTTGGTCAGAGGGCTTGTGCTGACTTCGTAAGCATGTTGGGGCTTCCCCCAAGATTCTGAGGCAGGTAGAGCTGGGCACCTGGTATGTTAGTGGAACCATCAGGAGACCTGCTTGACTGAAGGTGAACAGCCTCTGAGGGTCAACGTCTAGACCTGCCCTGACTTAGTGAATTTAGGCAAGCCCCCTTGCTTCTGCACCCTTCGTTCCCCTGAATGTGGCTGGGGATGTTAGGCCAGATGACTCCTAATGTTTCTTATAGATCCAAAAGTCCCTTCCATCTGTGATTCTTACTTCATATAAATAATCACTACTTAAATTTGGAATGACCCCTGCCCCTGGAGCCCCTCAGTGTCATAGCCCAGATAAGTTAACCCCTAGCTGCTGGCTCAACCTGGGCAGACCTGGGAGTGATAACTAATATAAAAGTTCCAGGCTTCAGGACCATTTGAGCTTTGCTGGGCCTCTTTGCCTTGGCTCTGTTCTCTGCCCTTGTTCCTTGTCCCTAGGGCCCCCTGTTCCAGTTTAGGTCATTGGGACTTGAGTATGATGCTCCTGCCTGGTCCTCCTAGGACTTGCAGTTTGGCTTTGACTCCTGTCCCTGTGGCTGTGCCCTTATTGCCGGGGGCAGGCAGGCCTTGGTGACACTACCTTCCTGGCTCCCCCGCCTGCCACCCCCTCCAGGATCCATGTGCTGTGCCACCTTTCCTGCTCTCCCGCGTTGGCTACGCACTGGTGGTGGGTGGGGAGGTGGATGCAAAGATAAAGAATACGTGTCTTTGCCCTGAAAGAGCTTCCAGGTACATAAATAAATCCTTTCTGTACAGAGTGAAAAGTGCTATTAGAAGTGTATGTGACAGGCCAAGGAAGCAGTGAAGACAGAATGATTTATTCTGAAGACTCTAACAAAAAGAAGTGTTGTTTCAACTGGGTAGGAGTTTAGCAGAGGTAGAAGGACATTCCCGGCAGAGGGGACAACATGAATGAAACCATGAATCTAAACCTGCTTTCACTGCTGGTACAGTTGGAATGCTGGCCCGTTTCAGTGATCCAGCCCAGTTTTGCAGTCTGGCTGCCTGTCTAGCTGCCCCTTCACTGCCATCCATCCTTCTGAAAGGAGTACTGTCTAAAGGAAAATCACTCACATATATTATTTCCTTTGATCCCGGTGTGATGCTATGAAATAGGCCACAATAGGAGTGGTTATCCTCATTTCCTAACCGAGGAAACTGAGGCCCAGGGAGGCTAGCGAGGACTTAGAAGACCCGAGGCAGGCAGCCTGCTCCCCAGGGCTTCTGAGGGCCTTGCTCTGGGCTCAGTCTGTAGCCATGGCCCTGAGTCATGATCTTGGGTAAAATTCCATCCACGTTTGGTTGAGCATCAAATCCCAATCAAGGGACTCAGTGTACACATGGCACGTGCGTGCATACACGCAGCCACCAGAGCAGGGGCAGGAACCATGGACATAAACAAGAGCAGAACCAGGGATTGGGTCATTGTCAAGCCCAGATGCCATCAGCCCTTGTTTTGAGGCAGGACTAAAATTGTTTGTTGGAAGATCAACCTGTGTGCAGGGTCTAAGTGAAATCTGTCAGAACAAGTGGGAAAGAATCTATTTTTAGTTTGCAGAGTCACTCACTCAGCTGTGTTAGCTGAGGTTTGAGCCAGTCCCCTACGCTTTCCACAGTGTTATTTCTGAAGGAGAAATACCACTTGAATGCTGTGTAAAACCCATTAATGAACCTGAAAGTTTCCAGGGCGCCTTTGTCCTGTAGCTCCCTCGGAAGGCTGCCTTTCCTGAATGACCTTCCTCCCTTCCTATATTTAATGCATTTCTAATTTTAAGTTTGTGTCAAGTCTGTGGGACTTTGGTGCCCTAAATAACAGGAATCTACCACCGGCAAACAGCTGAGTCTGGAGGGCTGTGGCAGGATTGAACACAGCCTGAGAAAGCACTCCCAGGTCGCTCTCTGGTAAGTCATCTGCAGTATCATGGCTAGAGGACCACGGGCCCCGGCAGCCCAAACCTTCCAGGTGCAGCAGGTTCGAGAGGCCTCCCCAAATGGGGTAGCAGTGTTCACCCAAAGACTGTCTCATTGGAGACGGGAAAAGCTAGCACATCTGTGCTGTTGCTGCTCACCTAACACAAAACCAACCTCAAAACAGTGTAGTCAGCAGAGAGAGAGATCCCCCGGACAGGGCTGTCTTGTTTGAAAGAGATGGTAAAGGATATGATACAGGAGCACTTCTTAACTACCTGCTGTGTCCTTGTTTATTTATATTTATCACCTCTTCTTACGAAAATACAAGATCAGGAGGGTAAGGGCCTCTTTTGTTCAAGGCTGTGCCCCCAATGTCTCAAATAGCACCTGGCACCTCTTAGGTGCTTAGTGAATGTTTCCTGACCAAGTAAATGAAAAATGAATGAAAGAAATGGTTTCGGAGCTATGTGGCCCTCTTTAGCCTCTATGCCTACAGTCTGCACTTCTCAGTGCCAGGCCAATTTAGGCATAGGTATTTCCATGTTTTCAGGTGTTTGGGCGTCAGATGTGCTGCAGAGCCAGAGGACAGGCTCTGACCCTGTAATGTGCTCGAACGACCTGGAAGTTTCTTACGAAGTTTGTTGATGACGAAGCTTATAGTCAATCCTTTAGCACTTCACGATTTACCAAGCGCTTTCACGCATATTCATCTTCTGTTTTTCTTCTTTCATCCAACAGAGGCTTATATATGCCTGTCTGTCCAAGCACTACATGAGCCAAGTGGGGGAAGCAGAAGAGTGCAACAGTTCCCGTCCTCGGGGCTGGCCAGCTTGTGCCAGGGCAAAGATACATTCATTGTAGGGCAAGCAGAATGTGACAAGGGCTGTAGGAGAGAGTCTGACGATGAAAATGTGTCGATCCCATTCCCGTGTCCTCAGGGACCTTTCCTTGTATTTCCAGTCCTCCAGGTTCTGTTGGATTCTGCAGGATTGGGGTTGGGGGTGGTTGGGGTGGGAGGTGGTGACTGGAAAGTCTTCCTGAATTGGAACCATTGACATTAAATTAGTTCTCAGGGGAGCTAATGTAAAGTAACAGGGGAATCTTGGCAAGAACTTGCATTAAGAGGAGAGTAGAGGAAGAGCAGCCAGATAGAGACTGAGTATTGACAAGAGAGGGAGCAAGCAAGCCAAGAACTGCAGTGTCTCAGAGGCCAAGGAGATTTCAACAGGGAGGTCAGGGCGGTTGGAGACGGAACAGACCACTGGATTTGGTGATGGGAGGTGTGGTGTCACTTCTGAGAGAAGCTTCCTGTGGAAGCTGAAGCAAGGACATAGGGTATGAAAGCGTGATAAGAAATACAGGCTGCAGGTGTGAATGACCCTTTCAGGAGATTCAGTGGTCAAAGGAGGATGAGAACAAACTCAGAACTTGAAAGGGGAGCCTGGTTCCAGTTAGTTTTGTCAGCTTGGGGAAAGTGCAGTATGTCAGAGGGCTGAAAGAAAGGAGTAGAGAGAGTGAGAACAAGAGAAAGCTTATGAGTAAAGATGCAAGAGGGAGGGGGCATAGCTGGAGCAAGGCCCCCAAGGAGATGAAAGATAGGGTTGAAATTGCTTGAAGGGGTTAGTTCTCTCAAGAAGGAAGGACACTTTCATTCGACACAGGAGTAAAGAAAAAAGGGGTTTCTGTAAAGATAAAAGTTTTGAGGTGGGGAAGAGAAATGCTTTTATTGAAGTGTTTGTTTTTTTGTCATCATGCTGTATCTTAGGTTTATTTATTTATTTAGATTTTATTGGGGAATTGGGGAGGGGAACAGCATTGGGGAACCAGGGAAGGGGAACAGACAAGTTGCTGTCCTTTTGTTGTTCATTCTAGCTGTGGAGGACGTCGCTTCACTGGCCTATGTTGATATTGTGATCATTGCCTCATCCCTGGTGAGGCAGTTGTTCACTGGCCATTGTTCGGCCACTCATGGCGGCTCACGGAAGCGCATGCCAGCTGCCGGCCAGCCCCACTGCTGTCTATGCTGTCGCCGGTGACTCATGGCAGCCCGGCTCCAGGTCGAACTGTTGTTCACCATCTTAGCTGTAGAGGCCACAGCGTCACTGGCCCTCATGTGGGAGCCGAACCGGGGCCCTGCTGCTCAGAGCTGGTGTTCCAAGCCAACTCTTAACCAATGCACCTCTCGGCCGACCCTAGGTTTATTTATTTATTCAATAAACGTTTAGCGTGCCCTATTGTGGGCCAGGTACAGTGCATGATGCCAAGAATTCACAGAGAAAAGACAAAGTTGCTGCCCAATACCTATAATTTAGTATTTATTAGTAATATGGTAATTACTAATATGTCCATCTCTAAATCAAACTTGGAGTTCTTTGAGAGCAGACACTGTCTTTCTTATTTATCATTGTATAATTAGGGCCAGGCTTGGTACAAAGTAAATAATCAGAAGTGTGCTGAGAAAAAAATGAGAGCTCCTGGTAGGCAGCTGAAATCTTCCTGGTTAGACTGAAAACCAAATTGTCTGCTGGTGCAATGAGGTTAGTGATAGGAGGCCTCCAGGGAGGGACTAGTTCACTTTGTTTTGTAATGGGTGCATCCAGCGTGCATCCAGCATGGTCCAGTAACTGCCTGGAAATGGGAGAAGAAAGACACCATCGTTGGCTCTGACCCATGAGTGGTGGGTAGGACAGATGTTCCTGCCCTCATTCTAGGGCTGAGGAAATTGAAGTTCAAAGAGAAAGCCATCATGAGCTCAAAGCTACACAGTGCATGGCAGCACAGGGACTTGAACTTGGCTGTCAGCCCTCATTCTACTCATTGTTAGTCCTGTACACCAACAGCTTCCTCTTTGGACAATTTTGATCAGAATGTGGGCCAGGGCTCTGGCTTTGGCTATCCCTAGGTGGTAGTTGGGTCTGATGGGGACCTTTCTAGACTTGTATTGTGGGTCAGTGTTCTATGAAGAGAAGCAGGAGGAAAGGAATAGTTTTGATGAGGACTGGTCTAGTGAAGTTAACTCATGAGTGTGGTAAACCATAGTGACTGCCCGAGCTGGAGGTTCACGGGCAAAATCTTGATTGTGGAGTGAGACCTAGGTTGGAATGTCTGCTCTGTCACCTACAATCCACATGACTTTGGGCCAGTGAAAGCCTCTCTATGCCTTACTTTCTCATCTACCAAGTGGGAATAATAATATCTGCCCACAGAGTTATTGAAAGATGCAAATAAGATACATATTGGATTTTCTAAACTCTAAAATGCTGTACAAAATAGTTATAATTGGGTTTATAGCAAATGAACCACTCTATGCTTCCAATACAAGTTGTGTTATAAGTATAGGTCAGAGCTGCTCTTCTGTCTTAATCACTTGACATCTTAGGAGCTACATAGAACCATATTGGATCTTGTGAGAAACACTTATTAGAATCAGAACCTGTGAAAATAGTAGAGGCTGGATGCTTATAATTCATAGCCAGTCTTCATGCATTGCCAGACAACGTGAATTCCTGTCGAGGTAGCCATCAGCTCCGACAACGAGGATGTTTCTGGCTTGCTCTCTCTCAGCAGCAGAGGAAATTCATCAGCACTGATTTAAAGTCCCAGTGACCTTGTGTGTCACCACCACACTTTGCAGCATTACCATTGCCGTAGGCCACGCCCAGGGTCATCATGAGGTTGACCAGCTGTCTTTTTTTTGCATTTGACCTTGAAAACTGGGCACTCGGGTGAAAGTAAATCATGTAGAGGTTTAGAGTGAACAGAAGTCAATGAGAGTTTAAAGGAGGCTGCAGTGGTTTGATGAGAGAAACGCAGGGTCTATGAAGGCTGAGTGAGCTGTGCCGGAGTCAGCTGGCCCGGGAACGAAAACTACCTCCATCTCTACCACTGTTCCTCTAGCTTGGACTCCCATTTTCTGTTGCCTAATTAGATTGACAGCTCCTTAGTTGAAAACCCCTTGCCTCTAGTCTGGCCTCATCCCTGTTGCCCCCACCGTGATGCCAAAATGATGTACTAAAATATAAATCTGATCGTGCTATGCTGTCACCCTTTTTTTTTTTTTAAGCTTCTTAGAAAATACAGAAAAAAATCATTCCCAGAACAAACACTACTGGAAACCTACTATATGGAAGAAACTTAGCTGAGCCTTTAGGATATAATGGAGAATAAGGCCCAGCCTCTGCCCTCAAGGGGTGGGTGAAACCTACAACCCATAATCCCCACAGCCAGTGTACAAAGGGTGGAGTTATTAGAGTGTAAGTTCCAGGCTTATTGTTGGCTTTGCTCGCTGTATCTGCATCACTTTGATTAGTGCCCAGCACGCAGTAGGTGCTCAGTAAATAATTGTTATAAGGATGAATGTGTACCCTTACTTTGGTACACAGTGGCTTTCCATCAAGGATGAAGTGCACAGTCTCTGGGTTGTCATAAGAAGCCCTCCTGATCTCACCCCTGGCAGAGTATCCAGCCTCACCTTCTGCCTGTCTCGCCCTTACATTCTGCAGTTCATCTGTACCAAACCAGTGAAGTCACCATGTTGTTTGATACCTCTGCGTCTTTGCACATGCTGGTTGTTTTGCCTCCCTTTGCCCTTGGCTCCTTGGATAGCTCCTACCCATCCCCCAGTGAAGAACAAGGACGACGTCTTATATTCACAGCAGTATTCTTGCCATGCAGCCTGACAAAAACCTGCCTCTTCTTTCTCTGTTGGGTTTTTCTTGGCTTGGTGTCATTACCCACCTTCCTTGGCTCTGCTGAGCTGCTGTCCCTGAAGCCCTTTTCTACCTTACCTCTACCTCCCTTGTCCCTGAGGCCCTTTGAGTCCAGACCTGGACTTTGTTGGGCTGCTGAAGGCCTGGCTCCTTGCTGTGATGAACCCTGGCCTCCCATGTACTTTCTTTTTTTTTAAATTGTGAAATAAACATTTTTTTAATTAGCTTCAGGTGTACAACACAGTGCACTAGTTATACTTTTTACCCCTCAAAGTGACAACTCCCCTCCCCCAATTCGCCATCCCACTCCTCCCCGCCATCATACATATCTATTACAATTCCTTTGACTCCCTTCCACTGTATAATCCACATCCCGTGACTATCTATATATTCAATTACAGTTGGCATACAATATTATACAACATCAGTTTCAGGTGTACAGTGCAGTGATCAAGCCTCTACTCCATCCATGAAGTGGTTTCTCTAAGAAGACATGTGACCATCTGACACCCCACAAAATATTTACAACATTATCCCATGTACCATTCTTAGACACCTTCTCCTTTCCACATTGGCCCCATCCATCTGCCATTTCCACTTCCACAAGAAACCTACCCTGAGCAGAGCCAGTTCCATTGCTTGGGGACTGGACTCTGTCCTGCATCCCAGTCACTGTTGGGGGACCTTGTTCTGAATGGCCGAATCTCCAGGAGAATGCATCTGCTCGATGGTGAGGATCGCTGCTACCTGGAGCTTCCTGTTTAGAGGCCTTCTTTCATACTCTGGCTGAATCACTGTCAGGCCTCTTTGGATAGTTTATAGTGGATGGCTGCCCTAGGCGCTGGCCCTGTAGTCACCCCTCTTCTCCAAAGGTTATTCCCATCTAGTTCTAGCCTCTTTTTGGCCTGCAGTGTCCTGAACCACAGCGGCTTGCCTGGTAGGTGCCTCTTGAGGCATCTAAAGAGGAAACATTGCTCTTGTCACTTCTGAGGAAGCAAAACCAGGCCATTTTTTTTTTTTGGATGCAGTCTTCAGAACCCCAAAACCCCAGGCCAGTTGGTAGTAGGACCACCAAATTAAGACTAGAAAGAAGTTAGTCTTTGTGTGATTACATAATCCCCTTCTGCGATGCAGTGGTTCTCTCTGTGGGAACACTGTCGGGGTGGTGGCCACCTCCCGCGTCTGCAGATTGCTGTTTGGAAGGGAGCTCTTTTTACTTGATTGCAGGAAACTCTCTGTGGGTAGCAGAAATGGAAGGAGAGATGTCTTTGCAAAAAGAGCAGCTGCCACGACAATCAATCATGAAGCGTTTGGCTTTTCGGAGGGGCCAGAAGTGTAAGGAGAGGGGAAAGCAGGAGGCAGAGTGGGAACCCACTCACAGGTGCTGGCAGGCTGCTTGTAGCTCCCAGGAGAGCCTTCCCATGTGCCACTTCAGGAGGCCCAGCTGCCTGGGGACAGTTGCTCATGGCTGCTGAACAAAATGCATGTGTCATAGCCAACACTCCCAGGATTGAGTGAGGAAAGTTTCTCACTCCAGAAAGGTAATTTAGCCATTCTTGAGTATCTTCTCTGTGCTTTTATTTTTTTCATGTGGTCCCTTTTGGCTGGGTTTTTATTATTATTATTATTATTATTAATAGCCTAGAGCATGCACATCATTTGAGGATAGAGTCTGCATGAAGGAGCAATGAATAGGAGAAGGACTTGGACAAATCAAAAGACTTGACATTGTGGCTTGATTCTTGGACAAACTGCTTTACTTCTCTGAGCCTCAGATTTTGTACTGTCAGATGTAATAATACTTACTGGGACTTCTTCACGTGGCTGTCAAAATGATGTTATGGATGTGAAAGCACTTTATAAACTATGAAACAATAAACAAATGTACGTTACGTTAGTAGATTTTTTTTGTCGTATCCATGGGTCTTCAGGTCTTGTAGCTCTTTGGAAATCGTTACTAGTTATCATGGAGCTGGAGTTTGATTTGAATGATTTTTATGATTCTTGTGTTCTTCTTTCTCCATCACTACTTGTCAAATATCCAGGGTGCCTTTGAGCTGTGGACTTGGAATGTGACAACAGGGAGGACACAAAGTTTTCAATGGGATGTGACTGATAGCAGAAATCTCCTATAGGTGAGAGCTGAGGACTTGTGAGCAGAGAGTTCTAGAGTCAGTGTCTGGGGAGAGCACTGTTTACCAGTTCTCTTGAGACTTTGGGAGAGCTTCTCAGAAGAGATGAAATTTGAATGCCGGGGGAGACTGAATTTGGTGGGTTAGAAGATCAAGCCTCTCTAGGCTCCTAAAGGATCTATGGGAAGAAGCTGATTCCTTCTGAGGTGGTAAACCTGGGGGTGGTGTTGATAGGCTTGGGTCTGAGCACTGAAGTTCACAATTAAGAAAGATCTGGTCGGGAAGAATAGGAGTTTTTAGAAATAATAGTAATGATAGTCCTATTTGTTGAACATTGCCTATTCACTACTTATTGTGCTAAGCGCTGTATAAATGGCACTTTCAATTCTTACGACATTCCTATGAAGCAGAGTACTACATGATCCCCATTTTGTAGATGAGGAAACCCCTACCTGGGGAAGTGACTGGTCTAAGGACATAGCTAGGAAATAGCAGAGCTAACACAGTGGCGGTGCTGTGGACTAGAGGACATACAGGTGACTAGACAAAGAGGTGACTGTGACTGCTGCTCACCTCATCCCTACCATAGATGTCCAGATGGTGCCAGGAGAGGCGGAGTCCATGCCAGCTCATTCTTCCTGCCTAGGTGCAGACAAGGGAAAATGAGCCACTCAATGGCTTTCCTTCCCCAGAAACTGCCACTCTAAGGCTGGGACAGAAGTGTGCCTTTGAAGAATTGAGAAACGATATTTTAATTCCTCATGGTCCTCCCTCGGGCCTCTGTTCCCATTCACCGTGGCAGCAAGGATGAGTTTCTGAGTGTCTCAGCCCCTTACCTGCAAATCCAAACTGTCCCACTTTACAGGGCTCAGGCTAACGTTTACCCCATTGTTATCGTTTTTGGACAACCCCAGTTGCCATTTCAAGCATAAGCTACTTGAGAACGGGTACCATGTGTGGGTTGCAGATGTATCTTTGGTGCATGGCACAGTGCTGCCCAGAAAGGAAGTGGTTGGGATTTGTCATGGAATGGAATGGAAACCTCTTCTCACTTAGTCTGGGCCACTGTCACTGTTTGATGGGACTCTGACATCTGATCACCTCGCGTGTGATGGTCTTCCAGAGACGAGCATATGGTGCTGCACAGTGGGCACTGTATTTTAGGATTAAAAAATATCTCACCTCCTGTTGGGCAGGGGGTGAGGGGCTAGGTCACACAGCAGGCACTTGGAGAAGCCCTGGGGGTGTGAGCTCCAGGCACTCTGAGGCAGGCTTGCAGAGGTCTGCCGTGGGATTAGCTGCGTTGGTGGCTAACAGAGTTGTGATATATTAGTGCTGGAAGGAGAGGAACAAAAACAGAATGCTGACTCCTCCAGTGTCTCAGCATGAGGGTCATAGAAATATAAGCATCTTTCTTAGTCTACACGGCTCCATTCCTCAGACGTCTATTTAAGGCAAAGAGCACAGAGGCACACAAACGGTACATTTCCCTTTGCACCCCTCAAGGTGAAATTTCTGCTACTGCACAGAGACTTGTGGGAGCAGTTCCGTAGTTCCTGCTATACAAGGCATTTATCTTTCTGCTCCCCTGGCACATTTTGCCAAACTGCATAATTTCCTCATTCCATCCTTCACTCCATGATGATGATGCATCTGGTGGCTGCAGCCTCCCTGATCAGAGTTTGTTGTGGAGTGGAAAGAGCAGTGTATTAGCTAATAATGACAGCAGGTAGTTATCCTGGTGGGGGGCCCAGTTCTCTGCTAAGCATTTTCTAGACATCATCTCTTCAATGCTTATGACAAGGCGAGTGAGGCTCGGAGTGGTCATTTGTCCAAGGCCACATGGCTAGTAAGTGACAGGGTTGTGATTAAAACTCCGATCCTGCTGCATAGCCTGTGCCATGAAATACCAGGATTCCATTTTGAACTGTAATGTCAATTCTCTGTGGGGCCCGGGGCCAGAGACTCTGCTTCCCTGGGCCTCAGCTTCCTGATCTGTGCAATGAGAAACAGTTCCAATGGCTGATCCAGAGCTCCATGGCCCATATCATTCCAGTTTGATTAGAACTCTTACCTATCTGGAGGCTGATTTCTTTTTAGCTTTGTGATTTCTTTTGTTAGTTTTGTTTTATAGTGGCAAGCTAGTTGCTATGTATTAATTCCACAGCAACAACATCATTAATATCAGGCAATGAAGAGTATAATAGTGTAAAATAGTGTGGGTTAGTACTGGCTAGTAGATCTATGATAATGAAAATGGCCTGTATTGGTCCAATAGAGTAGCTGATCACTGCATGTGGCTATTGAGCATTTGAAATGTGCTAGTGTGACAGAGAAACTGAATTTTAAATTATATTCTAATTAATGTAAATATAAATAGCTACATGTGGCTAGTAGCTACTGGATGGGACAGTGGAGATATAGATGGGATAATAATATAAAACCAAGTAAAGTATAGATTCTTCCATTCCCATCTCATCTTTGTCTTCCATATCCCAACTAAGGCTTTTGATTTCCATGTTGATTTTTTTCAGAGGTCTAATACTTCACATGTTATTTATTACAGTTGTATTGTGCTTTTCAACTTTCAGCATGCTGAAACATATGTTATTGTGTCATTTTTTCCTACCTATGAGGCATGTATTGGGTTTTTGGAAAAGTCATGATGCATGTTTGCAACGGATGGCGCTAGTTCATTTTTAGAAGTACTAGCGTCATTCGCATCAGTGTTATTGCCATGTCATTTGACAGCTGACTGTTCTAGCTTCATTCTAAAAAAAATTGAGTGATTTGGTTGAGTTTTGGAGGTGTTACAATAAGTTGAAGATGGAAGACCAAACTGCATTTTTGCCATATTTTGCTCTTTTACTTCCATAAAGGGAAGAACTTGTGTCAAGGTTGTGAAAAGTTGCATAAAGTTTATGGTGACAATTCTCTACAAGAACGTCAGTGCCATTGATGGTTTATGAAATTCTGTGCTGATGATTTTAATTTCAACGACGCTCCTCGGTCAGGGAGGCCCACCGAGGTTGATGATGACAAAATAAAGGCATTGATCGAGTCAAACCCACGTTACATGACTGAGAAACTGAAGAAACATTGAACATCTATCATTCAAGCATTCATGACCACCTGAAGAAGCTGGGATATGTAAGTAAGTCCGATATTTGGGTTCCACATGAACTCAAAGAAGTTCATTTGATGGTGCGTATAAGCACCTGCAATATGCTCATTAAACGTGAGGAAAATGATCCTTTTTTGAAGCGACTGATAACTGGTGATGAGAAGTGGATTGTTTACAACAGTGTGGTGTGCAAACGGCCTTGTTCCCAACATGATGATTCGTCTCAAATGACATCAAAAGCAGACATTCATTAGAGGAAGATTATGCTCTCAGTATGGTGGGATTTTAAAGCTGTTATGTTTTTCGAGCTCCTACCAAGGAACCAAACAATCAGTTTGAATGTGTAATGTTGGCAATTGGACAGTTTGAACGAATCCATCATCCAGAAATGTCCAGAGCTTGTTAATTGTAAAGGGGTGTTCCATTGCGACAACGCGAGACCACACACAAGTTTGATCACCTGTCAGAAATTATTGGAGCTTGGATGGGATGTGTTGCCACACCCGCCATACTCGCCTGATCTTGTACCGTCAGACTTCCACCTATTTCGCTCTCTTCAAAACGCCTTGCGTGGCATAACGTTCAATTCAGATGAAGTTGTAAATCAGCACCTTGTTTAGTTTTTCACAAATAAAGACAGGTCCTTCTATGACCGAGGAGTTATGAAGCTCACTGGCAAAAGGTTATTGAACAAAACGGGCAATATATCATTGATCTTTGTTCTTTATATAAATAAATGACCTTTGAAAAACATAGACAAAATACATCATGATTTTTCTGAAGACCCAATAGAAAAGGTGGCTAGTGCTATGTGTATTTCTCAGATAAGGAAACTGAGGCACAGAGGGGTTAAGGGTAAATATGCTACTAGGAGCTGAGTAAATAGGTTTTTCATGAATAAGTGACTTACTTAAAGCCATTTTTGGAGCAGTAGAACCAGGACTGGAAACTTAGCTCTTCTGATTCCCAGACAGAGTTTCCTTTAGTTTTTCTATCATTAGTGTGTCAGTCATAGAATAGAGAGACTCTATGCTTGTTAGAGATAATTCCTTTAATGTTATATGGGGGACTTTTTCTTTTCATTTGATACCTTTCTGTACTATTTGATTTTTTTTTAACTATATATAGGCATTATCTTAATTATAATAATAAAGTAGATATTTGGAAAAAGTATATGAAATGCTATGAGGTCACATAATGGAGCTGTATCTATTTTGTAGATGTGAGAACTGTTACGCTAGTTAAACAGAGGCAAGTTTTTCATGTAGGATCTGTGGTCAGAGGAGAATGAATCCCTTCTTGATTTCTGGTAATTGTAGGGTACTTCTTTTGGACTAACTGTCCCATAGAAAATGATTGTAAACTCAGACAAAAATGTGAAAAAACCAACTGTGTGAAGGATTAGAGTGACCAAAAGCAGGCCCATTCTTCACAAGTATCAAGGTCCTGAAAGTCAAGGAAAGACTGAGGAACTATACCAGATTGAAGGATTCTAGAGACATGGCAACTAAATGAAATACATAGTTGTGACCTGGATCCTTTTGTTATAAAGGACATTACAGGAACAACTGATGAAACCTAAAGGGAGTCTGAAGTTTTGTTGGTAGTTACAGTGTTAATTTTTTTTTTTTAAAGATTTTATTGGGAAATTGGCAGAGGGGAACAGTGTTGGCAGATGGTGGAAGGGGACCAGACAAGTTGCTGTCCTTTTTTTTGGGTTGTTCTTCAGGCTAGTTGTGGAGGATGTCGCTTCACTGGCCCATGTTGGTATTATCACTGCTCTCTTCCTGGGTGAGGCAGTTGTTCACCGGCCATTGGACGGCCGCTTACGGCAGCTCACGAAAGTGCACGCCAGCTGCCGGCCAGACCCACTGCAGCCTATGCCGTCGCTGGCAACTCAAGGCAGCCCAGCTCCAGGTGGAGCTGTTGTTCACCATTTTAGCTGTAGAGGGCACAGTGTCACTGGCCCTAATGTGGGATCCGAACTGGGACCTTGCTGCTCAGAGCTGGTGCCCCAAGCCAGCTCCTAACCAACACGCCACTCGGCTGGCTCTACAGTGTTGATTTTTTTTTTAGTTTGATGGTCTAATTGTTTTATGTAACGAGTGTTGTCAGTTTTGGTGACAAACACACCAACATATTTTGGAGTGGCATCAGTTTGGTAACTTTCTCAGAGATAGTTCAGATAAAAATGGAGAAAGAGAGGGAAGGGGATGTAGAGAAAACATGGTTAAATATTAATATTTGGGGAATATGAGTGGAAGGGTAAACAAGGTCTTTGTGTAGTTCATACAACTTTTCTCTAAGTTTAAATTTATTTCAAAATAAAAAGATTTTTAAAAACTTCATACTGAATATTAATGAAAATAGAACATCAACTTTGTGGGATGTAGCTAAAGCAGTGCTTTGAGGGAAATTTATATCTGTAAGAACATATCTTAAGAAAGAAGAAAGGACTAGATTCAGTGATTAAGTTTCAATCTTTAGAAGTTGGAAAAAGGAAAGTAAACCCAAAATAAGTAGAAAGAAGAAAATAATAAAGGCAAGAGCAGAAATTAATGAAATAGAGAACAGACAAAAATAGAGAGAAATAAAGCCAAAAGCAATTCTTTGAAAATATCAATAAAATCAATAAAGCCCTAGCTAAACTGATGAAGAGAAAGAAAAGAGATCATAAAATACCAGTATCAGGTATGAAAGTGGGTGTGTCACTGCATAGTTTACAGACATTAAAGGATACTATGAACAACTTTGTACCACTAAATTTAGCAACTTAGATAAAAATGGATAAATTCTTTGAAAAAAGACAATTTACCAAAACTGACACAGATGAAATAAAAAATTTGAGTATCTATCTATTAAAGAAATCAATTCATTAATAAAAACTTTCCACAAAGAACCCTCTAGGCCCAGATGGTTTAACTGGTAAACTTTATCAAGTATTTAAGAGAAAAAAAGCTCAAATTTTGTGGAAAGTCTTTCAGAAATAGAGGAGGAGGGGACACTTTCCAACCCTTTTTATGAAGTCAGCATAATTCTGATACCAAAATCCAACAAAGACATTGCAAAAAACAAAAATTATAGACTAGTATCCCTCATACACATAAACACAAAAATCTTTAACAAAATATTAGCATGTCAAATGTATATATATAAAAAGGATAATACATCATGACCAAGCTGTGTTATCCCAGGAATGAAAGCTTGCTTTAGAATTTGAAAAACAATGAATGTAACTCACCATATTAACAAAATAAAGTAGGAAAACCATATGGTCATTTCAACAGATATAGTAAAAGCATTGACAAAATCACAATGAGCTATCACCTCATACCTATTAAGATAGCTATTATCAAAAAGACAAAGAAATAGCAAGTATTGACAAGGGTGTGAAGAAAAGTAAAACCTTTGCACTGTTGGTGGGAATATAAATTGGTACAGACATCATGGAAAACAATGTGCAGGTCCCTCAAAAAATTAAAAATTAAAATTAAAAATAGAAATTCCATATCATCTAGCAATCCCACTTCTGTGTATATATCTAAAGGAAATGAAATCACTATCTCAAAGAGATATTTGCACCTTCACGTTAAATGCAGTATTATTCATAGTAGCCAAAGAATGGAAACAACCTAAATGTCTATCAATGGATAGAAAATAGATAAAGAAAATGTGAGGCACACGTGCATGCGTGCATGTACACACACACGTGCGCACACACGTGTGCGCACACACACACACCCAGCGACTATGTGAAGTGATGAATGTGTTAATTAGCTTGATTATAGTAATCATTTCACAATGTATATGTATATCCAATTGTATACCTTAAATATTTTTATCTGTCAATTATACCTCAATAAAGCTGAAAAAAATTTATCATCCTTTTGTGATAAAAACTTTTGGCAAATTAGAAATAGGAGGGAACTTCTGCAACCATAAACGGCATTTATAAAAAGCAAATGTCATAATTAATACTGAAAAATTGTGTTCCTCCTAAGATCAAAATAAGGCAAGTTTGTCCTTTCTTTTTTTTTTTTTTAAAGATTTTATTGGGGAATTGGCCGAGGGGAACAGCGTTGGGGAATCGGGGAAGGGGAACAGACAAGTTGCTGTCTTTTTGTTCTTCAGTTTAGTTGCGGAGGATGTTGCTTCACTGTTGGTATCGTCATTGCACTCTTCCCGGATGAGGCAGATCGGTCGCTGGCCTCTGGATGTCGCTCACTGCGGCTATTGGCAGCTTACGCTGGCTGCCAGCCGCTCACACTGGCTGCGGGCCACTCACTGTAGCCTATGGCAGCCCACTGCAGCAGGGGCTGCAGCCCACACCATCACCGGGGCTCGCACAGCCCAGCTCCAGGTGGAGCTGTTGTTAGCTGTAGAGGGCAGTGTCACTGGCCCTCATGTGGGATCCGAACCGGGGCCGCTGGCATCCCAAAACCAGCGCTTAACCAATGCGCCACTCGGCCGGCCCAAGTTTGTCCTTTCTTGCCATTATATTGGGTGGAGGTTCCAGCTAGTGCCGTAAAGTAAGACAAAGCAATAAAAGGCTTAAAAATCAGAAAGGAGTCCGGCCGAGTGGCGCATTGGTTAAGAGCTGGTTTTGGAATGCCAGCGGCCCCTGTTCGGATCCCACATATGAGGGCCAGTGACACTGCCCTCTACAGCTAACAACAGCTCCACCTAGAGTTGGGCTGTGAGCCCTGGCGACGGTGTAGGCTGCAGCCCCTGCTGCAGTGGGCTGCCATAGGCTACAGTGAGTGGCTGGCAGCCAGCGTGAGCTGCCAATAGCCGCGGTGAGCGACATCCAGAGGCCGGTGACCCATCTGCCTCATCCGGGAAGAGCGCAGTGACGACACCAACGTGGGCCAGTGAAGCAACGTCCTCCACAATTAGACTGAAGAACAAAAAGACAGCAACTTGTCTGTTCCCCTCCCCCAATTCACCAATAAAATCTTTAGAAAAGAAAAAAAAAACTTAAATAAGACTATTTAAAAAAAAAATCAGAAAGGAATAAATAAGTCTGTTTTGATTCATAGATGACATGATGTTCCACAAAGAAAATCTTAAGGAATCTATAAAATAACTATTAGAACCAGGAAGTGAATTTAGTAGAGTACAAAGTCAGCATTCAGAAATCCCATTGTATTTTTTATATATCAGCAGCAAAGAGTTAGAAAATCTTTAAAAAGCAGTTTCTTTGACAATTACATCAAAAAGCCAAAAATATTTAGGTATAAACTTAACCAAAAATTTGAAAGACCTGCACATAAAAACTACAAAACAGTGCTGTGAGAAATTAAAGAAGACCTAAATAAATGGAGAGATATATCACATTCATAGATTAAAAGACTCAGGGTTTTGTCAGTTCTCCCCAAATTGATTAGTAGATTTGAAGCAACCTCAATCAAAATCCCAAGAAGCTTTTTTTTTGGAAGTAGGAATTGACAAGCTGATTCTAACATTTATATGGAAATATGAAGGACCTCAAATATCCAAAGCAATCTTGAAAAAGAAGAATAAGATTAGAGGAATCATTTTACCTGACTGCAAGATTTGTCATAAAACTAGAGTGTGTCAACAACAAAAATGCAAATTACGTGATTTTAAAAATGGGCAAAGGGCTTGAACAGACATTTCTCCAAGGATGAGACACAAATGGTCAATAAGCATTCAAAAAGATGCTCAACTAGGGAAATGCAAATCAAAACCACAATGAGATACACCTTACACCCATTAGGATGGCGTACAGACACACACACCGCCCCCAGACAAAAAACTGTTGGCCAGGATATGGAGAAATTTGAACCCTTGTGCATGGTTGGTGGAAATGTAAAACAGTATAGCTGCTGGGGAAAACAGTATGGTGTTTCCTTAAAAGATTAAAAATAGAATTATCATATGATCCACTAGCTCCACTTTTGGATATGTATTCAACAAATTGAAAGTTAGATCTTGAAAAATGTTCATAGCAACATTATTTACAATAGCCAAAAGGTGGAAGCAACCCAAGTGTCCATCAACAGATAAATGGATTAACAAAATGTGGTGTATATACACAATGGAATATTATTCAGCCTTAAGAAGGAAGGAAATTCTGACACATGCTACCACATGGATGAACCTATGCTAAGTGAAATAAACCAATCACAAAATGACAAATACTGTGATTCCACTTATATGAGGTGGAGTAGTCAAATTCATAAAGACAGAAAGTGGAACCTTTATTCATAGTTTCATAGGGGACCCAACCAGGGAGCAGCCTAAGTATCCATCAGCGGAGAATGGATAAAGAACTGCGGTATATTCATACAATTCCAAAAGAATGAAGTAATACATCCAACGACATGGACGAAGTCTCAAAAACATTATTCTGAGTGACAGAAGCCTTACACAGAAGGCTATATATACTGCACGATTCTGTATATATGAAATTCTAATAGGTAAAACTAAACCAACGGTATTAGATAAGGCACACATCACCATCTCTGTTTTATAGATGGGGACACCAGAACCCAGACTAAGGCCGCACAGCAGGTCAGTGGCAGGGCGGGGGCTGCCACCCAGATGTCCCATCTGCCAGTGCAGTCTCCTTTCCACTCTCCCAGGTGGCCTTGTCAGCCTTCTGGGACACTAGTCCATGAGGAGAGCAAGGCTGAGGATGCACATTGGCTTGGCTTTCCTCTGACTCTTCTTTGTGGTCTGAAAAAGGCTCTTCCAGCTTCCCTGTGAACCTGCTACAGTGGATTCAGTCGGTTTGCTAGACCCCCTTCATCTTTCCTCCTCTTTGCAAGACTGGAAGAAGAAAGCAGCAGACAGGCTAGAGAGTGCGCTGACTGTGTTATTGGAAAGGTTTTTCTGGGGCTCTTTCCTCTGCAGATAACACCTTTAATTAAAAATAAAACAAGCAAATAACTGTTGCTTCTCCTTTCCAAATATTGCTGAGAATCTTTGTGATGTTGTTCTTGGTTGCATGTCCTGGTGATGTCTGAGCGTTAAGTGCAAATTGAGAAAGGGAATGACAGCACCATTATTACCAAAGAAGGTTCTCAAGGGAATGGCCAGGTCTAGAATAAAACAGCCATGAGCTGCCAGGTGGACAGGGTTTCACTGAGCTCCAAATCTGACCCAGAGGCTGGCCTTTTGTGTGTGTTTACACCTTGGGAATATCCACTCAAGTTCTTGCTCCCTGCTGGCTCATTGACTCTCCCTCCCCTGCCCCAGGCACTGAGGAGTCGCTCTGCCTGTGATGCCTGGGCACACCCAGAAGGTCTAGAAGAAGCCAGCAGCACACTGTTTTCATGCAGCGAGGTGGCACTTCAGCTTTTCTGCAGTGAAACACCCAAATTAATTCACCGTTGTTAGCAACTCTCACAGCTGAAAAGACTCAGGGCAGTTCAGAGTATGCAGTGCAGAAGGAGGGGCCGAGGAGAACTGGATATGAATGTCCACACTCTATGCTTTTGCCTCACTTACCTTGACCTGAAGCCAATGGGCTAGGGAGGGAGGTGGAGATAGGTCAGGGGATGGGTAAAAGTCAGAATGGTGAAGTCCACCTTCCTTTTTAAGTTAGAAAGAAAAAAGTCTTATGTTTCCTGACTTGTCATCTAACTTGTTTACTATGAAAGTATGCTTGTTTATTCTTACTTCTTTCCTGTACCCTAATCTTCCATCCTTTCTCCTTGTCCTGCCACTCCCTCTTTCTCCTGTCTCTGTCCCACCTTCTATTCTTTTATCATTTGTTTTCTGAGAGTATGAAAATACAGAATGGTAGGGAAAATACAGCACATCCCCAACTCCTGCCCCTTTCCCGGGTAACAGCGCCACCATCTTAAAGATGGCATCTGGAATGTAACATTCACTTATTCGGAGTTTTTCACATTTGTTATGCGCTGTCCCACACGGTTCACTGTCTGAGGCAAGCAAGGCTACAGCCAAGCTAAGGAGAGCCAAGGCAGACGTGGATTATCTTTTCCTGACACTCTTGTATTCCACCAGTTCAGCCTCCTCTGATACCCATGAGCATCCCTGCCTGTTTCCTGCAGCTTTGTTCATGCATATCCTTAGCATTAAGATGTTATGTGTTCACTTTCTTTAACTTGGTTCTCTATCACCCATTCTGAGGAACCAGGGGCTGTCTCCTTAACCCCTCACTGCTAGCATGTGCTGTCTTTCCTGTGTGCCCTCTGTCAGTTACTCCTGAGTCCCAAGTATGAACTTATTTCCCTGTGTTTTGGTCACTGACAATTTGAAATAATAACTAAGTCTCCTAAGCAAAGAGACCACAGGAGGTGGAGGAGTCTGGGCCCCTCCTAATATAAGAGGTCTAGAATCCCTAGTGAGCCAGGGTTTCTGTAGTGTACCACATTAAACTGGAAATCAAGACACCCAGGTTCTAGACCCGCTTGCCAATCACCTGCTGTGTAGCCTTAGACAAATCACTGTCTGTTGAGCCTCAGTCTTCCCGTCTATCATAAGCTTCAGGGCCCACAGGGGCATAGGTGTAAGTTAAGCTGCTGATATTGTATTGTGACCAAGCCAAACCCCCACTCAGGTATATTGTCTTTTAAAATGCTTGGTGGGCTAAACGTTTGGTGGGACAAAAACTGAAGCCTCAGGACCAGTTTAGGTCCTCAGGGAAGTTACCATGAGCACTGTATCCTACAGCCGGTAGCAGAGATCTCAGCGACATGTTTGCTGGACAGAAGCGCCCTTACCACTGGGGTGCTGGAAGTTGGTAAGGGCACAGTGGCCATTGTCTGCTAGATTGGTCCCCAGAGGATCTCTCCTTATTGGCCACTGACTGCTTGTATTACCCCTAGTAGTGCATACACTGATCATCAGGGCCCTCACTAGGTAGGAAGGGTGGGACTACCCAGCCCACCCCTGCCTTGCCAACAATGCAGGACGCATCCTGCGGAAAGAGGGGTTTCACAGAGGCCTCTAGAATCCCCCGTTCCTAACATCTGCCTTGGTCAGGGGGCCATGTGGTCGGTCACACAGTGCTGCTTGAACCCTCTCCCTGGGGATTCCATTGTAGGATGGTTCTTATTGTTAGAAAGCTCATCCTTCATTTTTATTATTACTGTGGGGGATAGGTAGGACAGATATTTTGTAAAAATCATTAGTAATTTCTGGTTATAAAAACAGTGTATGCTCATTTGTAGAAGTATAGAATACCAGAATCATCAATAATTTCACAGCCTAGAGAAAACCACTTATAACATTCTAATGCTTTTTTCTATATTTTTTTTTTTAAACCCAAGATATTATATATAGTATGTTTGCTTTGTATCAATTATCCACCTGTAATTACATTGGGAACATTTCTCCCATATTATTGAATATTCTTTAAAACAACTATTTGACATTAAAAAATAATATTCCCTTATTTGGATATGCCACAATTTAAGTGATTATTTTTGGAAATGTAGGTTGTTTCCAAGTTTTTGCTATTAATTATTCTGTTATCAACATGTTTGTACCTAACTCTTTGTTCAAATCTCTGATTATCTTCTCAGGTAGAATTTCTAGAAACAGGATTCCTGGATCAAAGGATAAAGAGTTTTTAAAGGCTCTTGGCATGTTTAACACGGCACAGATTATTAAAGTTTGCAGTTTAGTCTTTGGTCCCTGTGCTGATCACTGGTATAATGGCAGATGCCTGAGTGTAGAGGACGTTGGTGCTTGAATGATACATGGAACTTCAGAGAATATTTCCTCTGGCCCCTTATTTTACAGATGAGGAAACAGGCTGAGAGAATTTAATCATCTTATCCAATGTCACACAGTAGAATAAGCCTGGCAGCCAGATCTCCTCCCTTGTAACTTTATCTTTTTTGGGGGCCACATTCTTGGTTTCTTCTAGAGCCAAGTGCAACAACGAATATCCTGCTCCTGTGTGCTTCTAAGTACTGTTGAACATTTTTAACCAAAGAATTTTAACACCCTGCTTATTGTAGTATACATATTGGCTTTGTATGCCATTTAAAAAAAAATAGGGGGAGGCATGGAAAAGGTCGCAGAGACTTACCATTAGATTATTTTCTCTTCTGAATTAGTGAGCCTGAATTAATGATAGTGATAGCATCTACACACTTTCTTAGGTACAGAAAGACCTAATGGTGATGCTCTTTGAGGAAATGCTCCCATTGCAACCTTTAACCCCGCCCCCACCCTGGTGACCCCCTTCTTTGCTTTATTCCTATTTAATATACTGTGTATTTGTTGTGTTTATGATCTGTTTTCCTCTACTAAACTGTGCCATGAGGGCAGCATTGTTTTGTCTGTTTTAACTTCTCAGTGCTTAAATCAGTGCCTGCCACAAAGCAGCATTTGATAAATCTGTATTGAAGGAGTGAATGAGTAGTTCCTGAATGAAGAATAGGATCTTGAGTTGGGGAAGGAGACCTAAGATCTAATTCTAGTTTGTAATCGCCTGTGTGAGCGAGAGCAAGCCTTTCTTCTCTTTGGGTCTCCTTTTAGCCTCAGTAAAATACAAGCATTAGATCTCTATAAAGTTCTTCCTAGCCTTAAAATTTCATGAATTATGCATTTGTAATTTTTAAATGCTTAGTAGTACTAGAACAATTGTTTTATTTTCAAATAAAGTTTTATGCAGAATCTCAAAATCTAAACTAAATAAAAATGGAGGTGTTCTGATTGAACTGAGAACAGGGATAGGAAAGCGAGGGGAGGGAGAACGAAGCCTTACAACAGCATGGCTGCCTTTTGGGCAGGCCCTCTCTTTATGGCACCTCCTGGAATCCATCTAAAGAACACTAGGGTTCCATAGGACATAGTCTGAAAGCCGTTTCTCTAGATTAAGTGAGAAATGGGAACTGGGTCACATCTCAGGGTAAAATTCTGTTTGTGCTCAGATGTGGATTTGAAGGGAATGTCGAATCATGAAAAAAAGATGTTGTGGTAGATGATAGAATTGTGGGTAAAGCTTTCTTTCTGCAAATAATTTCATATTGTTTTACAGCAATAAAATCAGGATAAACAGTTTCGGTTATGTGATTTTATTAGAAACTCATTTGGTTGAGGTTACTCAATACATCTTGGTCTCTGGTTCCTTTTTCTTTCATGGCTACAAATGTTATGTGGCTTGAAGCCTGGAGCTCTGTTTGTTTTGGAATTGCCCAAGGACGAAAGGTCTTTATGAAGCTTTTTACATTAAGACTGCCCCAGTCATGGCCCTACCACTAGTCCCATCACATTGAAGTCAACCATTGTTCGTTAATAGTAGAACTAATATCTAAGCCATGGTTCTTACCTGGAGGATATGTGGGTACAACAGGACAGTGAATGGAAGATAAATGACATAGGCAGTTTCTTTTCTCCTGTATCTGTAGCTGGATTGAGCTCTGTCTGAACTACCAGCTGGGAAGCAAGCTAAGCTAATATTTGTCTAGCTCTGTGATCTGAATCGTTTGAAGGATGGTTTTGGCTTGTTTGAATTTGAGTATCTACTAATAGAGAGATTGAAAGCTCTTGTTTTGTTGAGTACATATTTACCATGTATTATATTACCTTTTATTAATACAGCAGCCAAGGAAACATTCAGAGTAAATTGTCTGTAGACTCATTTGTTTGGTATTCCTTCCTGGATATATGTACCCAGACAATACCTTTCATTCAAAGATCTCAACACTCAAAATCCTAGTTATTTATTTATTGTTTTTATTTAATTGGTTCTGAAAATCACTTGAATCGTGTTAATTCCATGAGCATTTTGAAACTGTTTCAGAGAAGTACAACATTGATATACAACCTTCAGTAGAAAGTTTCTGTGGCTGACATAGGAAAAGCAGAGCCTTGCTGATGTCTCTCATTGATTGCACCAACTGAACGGTCCCATCTGTTGCTATGGTAGCTCTAGCATCATTTGGGATTATTGAAACTCAAGTTTTCCAAAGACACTTCTTTTGATCATCCAAAATTCGAGGATCCAACATTGAGAACTATTTTCCGCTTTTCCTCCCTGCCCACCTTGATATTTGTGATCCTTAAAGTAGCATATTTTTCTTTGCCTAAATTTAGAAGCTATCAAAAGTAGTATGTTCTTCAGGAGAGGCGTTGTTTGCTTGTTTGACTTGAATTTAGGGGAATCTAAGTCTATTTCATAATAACTTCTTTTTTTCTCATTTATTTATTGTAACAATTTGGTGAGTTGTGGTAAATATTATTGTGTCATTTTATAGCTGAGGAACCTGAAAGCCCAGAGAGATGAAGTGACTTTCCCAGGGATGGTGGCTGGTAGTGGCTGAGCAAGGACTAGAGCCCAGGTGTCTTGGTTCCCGTTTAGTGTTCTTCTCAAGAGAAGGCCAACTCCACACATATCTTTCTCATCCTCAATTCACTTTTGAATGTCACAAGATGACATTAATCAATACAGATGAAATGAGAGAAAATCAATGGAAACTAGTAGGGAATTGGAACAACGTTATTACATTAACAACCTTGCAAGCCCAGAGAGTTGTTTAAGCTTCCATTTAAAATGAGAGATGATGGAAATGAACTGTCTTTAGATGGATTTATGATTAATCATCTGTGTCTTCTTTTTGTGACCTGTAGAACCTCAAATCATCTCTTTAGGAAATTTGCTGTTATCCTACAGCTGACTTTTCATTTTTACTGTCTTCCTTGGTATTTAACGTTTTGTGGTGTGCTGGATGAAAATTGCATTTGGGGCCATAAAATTAGACCCAATTTGATATTGAGTTTTGTTCCAGGAAAATAGGTATTTTAAAATCAAATGTATTATCTTAAAACTTAGTTGCAGTAAAATATTAATGTATAACTCAGCATAATCTTTATCATCACGGGCACTTTTTATTACATGGTTGCTCCCACATTATAAAACGTAATGACATTCCTTAATTAAGGTCACTGACTAAATTAACATGCATAAAAACATTAATTGTACTCTCCCTGCTCTCAGCCACCCATATGAAGTTACTCTGCATCTCCATTCTCACCTGTAAAGTAATAAAAAGTGAGAAAAAAAATCAAAACAAAAGCTTTTGGATGGCAACCAAGCTGTCCTGGGTTGATTTTGCCACCTGGTGGCAGAGGCCAGGGCATATCGCAGTATCCCTTCGCAGTACCCCTTTGCTCCCTCTTTTCTCCTTCTTGGATTGATCCTCCCCTTCCTCTTCTGTCTGTTATTCAGAGCTCAGCAAATCCTACCTTAAACAATCTCTTTCTCATTTGTACTCACATATATCTTTCTCCCTCTTGTAATTCTCCCTTCATTTTTAAATTTAGTGACCTTACAACATTTATTGCTCCTTCCTTTTTTTACTTTCCTTCCTTCTTCTATTTTTGAGTCAAAAAAATTTTTTTTTTAAGCAACCTTAATTGTGGTTGCTGAGCCTGAGAGCCCTGCCACTGAAGGTGTGGGAACACCCTCTGAAGCGATGAGCCATCAGCTGAAGGGACAGAGAAGGCCTATATTTGGAAAGGAAGCGCCAAGCAGGAAAAGGCCTGGGGCCACAGGCTTCGGAGGCGCCATATTTCCTTCTGCGTCAGAACCAGCGTTGCTCTCTCCCTTCTTCCTCCAGTAAACCAGCTGCTTCCAAAATACCCTTCCCAAAACATTTAGGGTCATTTAAAAATACCTGTTTCTTACCCAGTGTACTTGTTTTTCTCTTAGGTTTAGTGGACAACTTAGTTTTCTACCATTTTTACTGCAAATATGCAGCAGTTGGGATGCTCTAAGGCAGTGATTCTCTTGAGCACAGGTCAGAATCACCTAGAGGGCTTGTTAAACAGCTGGCTGGGTCCCTTCCCAGGAGTTTCTGATTCCATAGGTGTGGGGTGGAGCCTGATAACTGGATTCCTAATGAGCTGGGGCAGGGAGGAGTGTCCATGCTGATAGCCTGGGACCACACTTTGAAAACTTGCTGCCCCAGGGTTTTGTGGCTTCTATGGTGTGGATACTGGGCAATGTTCTGCAATTCATTCTTTGTCCAAAGTGCTGGCAGAGGCCATTCTCTGGCATATGGACTGGTTCTGGTTTGCCACTTTTTTCTTCCACACCTGGGACCACGTGATCTATAGCCTCAGATTTTAAGGCCAGAAATTGTGTTTTATCACCCTATTTCTCCAGCCCTGAGAAGAATGGCTAGGATACCTTAAAAGGTACTGTTAAAAGGTACTTTGCTGGGTATGTGGCTATTGTTTCAAGGCAGCAGGTCCTAGATATTGTGTATCATTTACGGTATTGTTTCCATAAGAAAAAGGCCCTGGGTTATGAATGGATTACAGTATTCTCTGTGGCATTATTTGTTTGTGAAGTAGGCATATATTTGTCCCCATGTCCCTTCTGGTAGTTGACTGATTTTCAGGGCAGGTCAGTAATTCATTAAAGGGAACAAAGGAAGAAAATTGTTTTCTGGGTAAATTATATTTGGCAATTTCATTGATTAGTCTTTATAATACTCTAGTTAGTCTTGAAAAAAGAGAAGACGACCTGCTGTACCCAAGCCAGTGGTAAATGGTAGCTGTTTACGGGAGTGCCTGAGATGGTGTCTGTAAGTTGCAGGTGCAGAAGGAACAGGTACAGCACTGAATGGGGAGACTCACGAGGCTCAGGAACTACCATATTAGCTCTTCCTTCCGACCATTTTATCTGGCGTGTGATTGAGAGTGCAGTCGAACGTCAGATCAGCAGTGTGCTTGATGTTAGAGTTTCCCTCTGCCCACTGATGAAAGTGATTGACATGCATCTGGAATCTCAGACCTCTAGTGCCCTAAGGGCCCTTAGACATCATCCTAGTCCAATCCCTCCCCTTTGCCAGGCGAATGAGGCTCAGGTAAGGGAAAGGCTTCCCGCAGAGCCCACGTCTCATAGGTGGCAGAGTTTGGACTTGAGCCTTGTCCTTCTTCGAGCCTAGGCCTACACTGACCCCGCCTTTCCCCTCACTGGTCTTCCTCAGTGACTGTAGGCCACTTTTAGACCTTTGGGTTCCCTTTAATTACCTGTGGACCGTGTAGTTGGAGCAGAGAGGTGTGCTTTTGCCTGAATGCTTGAAAGGCCATTTTCTGGCATGAGGGATAGGCTGAGTCTTTGCCGTCTTCTCCCATAGCTGCAGCCATTTGGCCTCCAGCTGCAGGCTCCGTCCTGGACCCAGTGTTGCACCGTGGTCAGGGAGCTTAAAGAAGCTCAAGTTCAGAGCCTCGGGGTCAGTAAGCTGTCACCGGGCTGCTAATACCTCTGTCCTGACCTGCTCTATCTTGTTGCCCTGTGCCTTATTCCTGTCTTGGTAAGTTTCTATAGTGTCGGAGCCTTGCCTTACTGTTTCAATTCTTTCTCCTATAGAAGCATTAGGGGGGTGCATAAGGGGTAATATTTCTTGAGCATCTATTTTGTAAGCAGTCACTTTATTTACATCACATTTTTCAGTCTTCATCACATCTCTCAATGTTATCTCCATTTTACAGATGAGGAAACTGAGGCTCAGAGAGATCATGGGGCTTGCTTAACACATTGTATGCGGGCATTTGAGCGATATGACGAGTTTACTCGTTTCCCACAAACAATGTGTTACAATGGCATAGCTAATGATTGGTGAAGCTGGGCTTCAAGTTTGAGTGTGTTGAGCTCTAAATCCCACACTTTTCCCACTGTACACTGAAGGGCCTGTAGTTTGCGCATAAACCCCAGTTCATTCATTTGTTCAGTGAGTATTTATTGAGTCCTACTATATTCTAGCCTCTGAGCTAGTCACTGCTGGAGAGGGAGTCCCTGCCCACATGGAGCTTACCACCTCTTGGGGAAGACAAAGTAATGTGAGTATACAGTGTTAAAAAGGAGATGCTACGGGAGTATATAACAGGCCAGCCTAACTTAGTCCTCCTGGAGGAAGCTGAGACTTGTACTGAAGCATGGAAGGGCCTTGTACAAAGACCTGGAGGAAGGCTCGTGTGGCAGGAACATAGTGAGCAGTTGTGGACTGATGTCCTGCTGCCTACTAGAAATCCTTCTCAGGCTTCCTGCCTGCTCAGTATAGTGCCTGGCATATAATGGGTACCTGATGAATGTTTGCTGAATGAAACACATGAATCGGTGAGGCAGTAAATGAATGGCAATTCTGAAAGCTCGCTTTGTTTCTTATGTAATAACATAATATGTTACTTGGAACGATGCATGGCTCCAAACAGCTGTTTCCTCCAGCTTCTCTTTCTGTTGTTTTGGGTTTCCTTGCTATATTTTCAAGGTCCTCACATGTGTCCTGCCTTTCCTTCACAGCCATGGGGTGTCTTCCTCTCTCAAAGAGAGCAAAAGCTGAGCTGCCCTATTATCTTAGTGGCTGCCTTGAGCATGAAGTTTGAAATAGCGTCAGTGATTTGATTTTTTCCTCTGGGGATCTGGCAATTGAAAATAAATGTAGAAAGAGTCCCAAAGGAGGTTTTTCTTGGGGGCATGAGATGATAGTACCAGTTATTGGTGCACTTTGACAATGCAGAGTTATATAAGTGGATGGAAAATAGAGGCTATTCCACCACAGTCAGCTTGCCTTACTTAAGTGCTTTTATATTCACAAAAGTGGGTGGCCCAGAGTTGTTCTGTAACTCTACTATTTGCAAATTCCTAGTTCATGACAGAGAGAAACAGAATTCTACAGACTGAGGCTCAACAAATGTTAATTTAAACAATGAGTATGTGCTGGGAACTTTCACATTGCATTTAATAACTAAAATATACACAGTATCCAATTTCTAAAGAGTAAATTTCCGACCCAACAATTCTGTTAAGAAAGAGTAGCACAACATTGCAGAATATGAAGTAGGTGAGTATAGCCTACTTGGCAGTACACCTTGGTCCAGAAAAAATTCCAAGCCAGTGTGAATCCCGATTTTTTCCAGATTTGACCTCCTGGGTCTTCTCTTTCTGCTTTAGCTTCTGGACTAAGGAGTAGGTCCAGCTCCCAATGGATTTGAAGGGTGGTCTTGACTGACATTGATAAAATTGAGTAAATGATCTTTGGTTCTTATTTGTTTATTTTTCATTGGTTGGTCCATTCATTCATTCCATAAAACATCTGTTGAATGACTCCTGTGTGTAGGCCACCATGGATACAGAAACAAGCTTTGTGGTCCCTTTCTCACACAGCTTACAGTGCATGGGTGAGACAGGTAAGAGTATGCCATGCAAGATGTGTGGGGGAGTGTCGGGGTGATGGTCAGAGAAGGCTCCCTAGGAGAAGGTGCATATTAGAGGTCCACCAGGGGTCAGCTCTCAGGGAGGACTCACAAAGGCAAGCCCTCACACACCCCTAAGAGAGGCCTGGTCTGGCCATAGTCAGTCTGTTCAGCAAGTACTCGGAGTCATCCTGCCCACATCCCCCACCACAGTAAGAATAGGATTATTTAAGCAGGATAATCAGGAGGAGTACTGTCACCTTGCTTTTTCAGGTTAAGAGTATGGTTTGGAGGTCTTGAAGATTTATTTTTGGAGACTGAGTATAGCGATAGCTAATGGCTTATAGGGAAGTGTATAGTCAGAGCTGCACTTGAGATGTCTTGTCGGAGCTGGTTGGGGAACTCAGGTGGTCAGCAACCCTCCCTGATGATGTATTTAGTGATTGTGGGACCCTGAAACCGTAAGGTGGAAGAGGAGCCTTTGGCAGGGGTAGCAGGGAGTTTGGAGCTTGGCTCTGAGGATTATACGTTATTCTTTCAAGTGTGCTTAGGATGAAACATGGGCACTGGGACACTGAGAATGCCTCAAAGAGGGCTCCCCTTCCAACTGCTGGTGACCTGCCAAGCCATCAAGCCCAGACTTCCCCTCCCGTACTTCCTACCTTCCTCCTCCTGTCCCCTCCATTGCTGGAGAAACAGCAATTGAAATATAACCCTCACACAGTGGGTGATTTGGCTTCACAAACAAGGATGAACAATTCTACAGTACGTGATAGAATCCCAAGTCAGAGGAGCAAGTGGTGATGTCATCTTGAGGGAAGGGGGAAAGGCAGGAGGTGTCTCCCAGGGCCACACAGCACATTAGTGGAGAGCCAGGACTAGAACCCAGGGCTTTGGATATTTTTCTCTGCTCGTCCCAAAGCCTCATGGGCTGAATGAGACTTCCTCAGCTGGATGGTCAGCAAGCCAGGTCTGGTCTTCTCCCTGGATTTGGAAGGAGGGACAATGTTTTTTAAGCCTGTGCTACTTCCAGCACAGGCTCCTCCCCTTCTTCCCTTTCTGCCCCATGGGACGGATGCTGTGTGGGTCTCTTCCCACTTCTGCCCTGCTGTATGGGTCCAGGCAGTGTTCCTCTAAGTGTGGTCTTGTCTATGGGACGCCAACAACCGAGACTGAAGTCCTGATGGCCAAGGGCCAGTCAGAATACAGTTGGGGCTGGGAGAAGCGCTGTGGTTTCAGAGGTGACCTCCTTGCCGATTTTAGAGCTTTGTTCAGTGCCCGCTGGCAGCATGCCAGTGCAGAAGGCGCTGTGGATTCACTAATGCTTGGTTCATAGTTAGACTTCCGTGCATAATTAGTATTTTTTTTAAGTCATTTTATCTAAAGACTTCAAATTTAGAAGACGCTCAGTATTTGAGAGATATTTTGTGGATCGCAGCTGAGTTTAAAAGGATCGTGCAGCATTCCTCGCTGGCCCTCCACACTGGCCAGCTGCTGCTAATCACTGTCACGGAAGGCCTGTGACAGGCTCGTCTTCCAGCTTCTCGCAGAAGATGTCATGCTCTGCGTGGGCGTGGGCCTTTCTGAGGAGCTTAGAACTGTGGTTTTGAACTTCAGTGTGGATGCAAGTCACTTAGGGATCTTATTAACACACAGATTGTGGTTCTGTAGGTCTGAGAACCACACCTTGAGTCGCAAGAAAGTTGCTGAGTGTAAGGCATAGAAAGGTCCTTAGAAATGGATTGCCGAATCTAAGCCTGTCCCTGTACCAAGGAGGATAAAGAGACACAGGTAAGGAGAGTGACTTGCCTGAGGTCGCACAGCCAGTTAGTGGAAGAGACTAGGACTGAATCTCAGTCATCTTTTTCCCTTGGTGTTACATATCCTTTTCCTCTGGTATCTGGAAAGAAGTAAAGAAGTAGGAATAAGGTTTCCTACTTGCATTACCAGACTTAGAGCAACCTCACAGAGCTCAAATCTAATATGTAGTTGTCTAAACACACCCAGAGCCCTTATTTCTTAGGATACAGTAAGACATTTTCTGTGTCAGGCTCAGGGCCTTAAGCAGAACCTCCCTCTCCCCACTCTTGGTGTTCAGCAGTGCTTGTTGAACAGAACTCGAATCATGTCTACACCCGTGCCAGAAGGAGCCAGTTGGCCCAAACCAAGTCTTCACACTCTCAGATTCCAAGAGCAGAAGGTGGGTCTGAGATACCAAGCCAGCCACCAGTCTTCAGAACTTCTTAGCATTTGGCTCTTAGAATGTGCTAAGTGGCAAAGGGAACATACTGGGAATGGAGTAAGTAGGTTTGACTCAGAGACCCCGCCAGGGGCCTGGAGTTGTGGGACCAGCACAGCAGCCAGAGAACACGGCAGAAAGCACAGTACTTTTGTCCATCAGAGAGGTCCTGGTGTGTGTGGGGGAGGGGGAACAGGAGTAAACACTCGGCAGTCATCTAGGCAAGTAGGCAAGCTTTGCATTCTATGCATATTTACTGTGCGCCTATACCATGCCAACTGCTGAGCTGTGCACTGGGGGATGTGGAGAGCAATTCCTAGGAGACCTGGTCTCAGGAGGCTCCTGGGTAGATTCCGCATCAAGACAGCCTCTTGAAGCCATCATACAGCAGGACTCTGGTCTTGGGGGAACAGTTCTCTAGGTAGGGATTCAGATAGAGACAACAGTTCCAAGTCATATTTGCTGGACCTTTGGCACAAAGCAGGGCATGGCTTCTGGAAAAAGGATGATGCTTAAGGATGAAAACCAAGGAACAGGTCTGGGCAGGAATGGCAGCATACCAAGCTTGCTTCTGAGCTGCTGATCTCAGGTGCTCTAAACCTTTCCAAACTGAGGACAGGACCAAGTGGTCAAGGCTCGGCTGGGGATGGAGCTGCGCCTGTAGGTGAAGGCCACCTGGTGAGGACATGGAGCCAGGCACTCTAATATCAGAAGGACACAGCCATGCAGGCTTACCATCTTATTCTGTGGTTATGGAGAGTAAGGTTCTGGAAACTTCTCAGGTTTAGGCCTTCTGGGGTAGCAGAGGTGGCAGGAGGCCCCGGTCCCCATCATCATTTGTACTAACATGTCCCCGAGCCTTCCAGGCCTGAGCTGTCATTAAGTATCTCCTGATGGAGGCAAGTGACTATGCTTCAATAGGAAAAAACACTGGGTAAATGGGTGCGTTGCTTACCATAGTGATTTGAAATTGACACCCATTGATTGCGCTGAAGAGGTGCATTGTTGGTACCGATGGGAACAGTCTAGGGGGACAATGCCTGGCACTTAATAATAAATATTTGTTCACTGAGTGGGTGTTGACAAAGTGTTTTATCATTTGTAAAACACTTCCAATTACATTCTCTCCCCAAGACTCTATGAGATAGGCAGGGCATTATGCCCATTTGATACTCAGGAAGCTGAGGCTCAGGGTGTTACATACTCTGCTCAGGATCACGCAGCTGGCACGTGGCACAGCTGACACTAGAACTCAGGTCTTCTGAGCCTCTAATGTTCTTTGAGGACGTGTCTGAAAACGCACACAGGTGCCGCCAGGGATCTTTCTGTGGTACAGTTGAATTTTGGTACTTATTAAACAGATACCGTTTTTTAATGCAAAACATTTTTTGAAAAGGAAATGTGCCTCTCTGTGTGCATTTTTACCAAATTGAGCCCTTGGGTGTCTTTATTTTTAATAAGTAAAAAACAGTTGGGTCTGGAACAGCTGAACCAAGCACTATTGCTGCCTACTCATTAGCTCTGTCTAATTAGTTTGAAACCGAGATAGGAAGCAGCAGAGGCAGCCATTTTTGTTTAGCAGGAATGGTCATGTATGGCCTTCTTCCCTCCCCACTCCACCCACGCCCAAGGCCATTAGAATGCAGCTCCTTTCACAGGACAGTGATATACTTCTATTGCAGAGGGGTGAGGGATGGGAAGGGGGTTTGGGGAGTGAATGAGTGTGTGTGTGTGTGTTAGACAGACAGACAGACTGACTGACTTCTGGGACCCTAGAGGCTTGGTGAGTCGTCGCATCTTTTTTGTCTGCGCCCAGACATGTAAGCCAAAGAGACTATCGTTTTTGGTTTTTGGTTTTTTTCCCTTTAAGAACAAACAAGATGCAAGCCGTTTCTCTGAAGTACTTGGAGGACCTTGGATTCCTGTAAATGACTTTAAAAAAAAAGGCACACCTAAAAGGCTCTGTCGCTGAAACTTGGGGCCCAGCAAGCGCTGACCTTGATCCCAGGCCTGTTGTAGGTGGTTTAGTTCAGTCCTCGGTGGTGACTGTGACCTCTGGCTTGCTTGCTCTGGTCAAAGCTTCCAGCTGGAATTTTCCATATTCACGTGCCTCTGTTGTTGCACAAACTGGAAGGCAGCAAATATGGAGAGAAGGCGATTTATCTAACTCTTAGACCCCATACTTCATATGAGGGGAACCCTGGGGAGTGCCAAGGGCCAATCGCAGTTTTCCTGAGACTCAGTCTCTACCTGACTCCTTCTTAGTGCATTTGCCCTTTTCCCCACCCCACCTCTGTTCCCTTTCCCCCAACCCAAATCACTGTCCTGTGTCACCTCCAGCCTTGCCCCCTTCTCCACCTTCTGCACAGCCACCCGAGTGCCCGTGCCACTCATTTTCTGCCCCAGACCCTCCAGTGGCTGTTCCTTGTCTCCTGAGCAGAGTGCGCAGGGACTTCTTGGCTCTCACTGATCTCTTCCACCCGTGTCACCACCGCTCCTGTGCACCCTGCTCGGAGCCAGACATGCGGTTCCTGAACACAGCAGACTCTCTGTCCTGCCTTTGTGCCTTTGTACGTGCCTTTCCTCTGACCCATTTTAGTTCTTTAGATTTTAATCCAAGCGTTACCTATCTCTCTGAAATTTTTTATATAGACTCAGGCAAAATGAGGTGCTTTCTCTCCCTTCTTCTCTTACAGTAATTCAGATGTAGTCCTGCTGTATTTTTATTACACAATTTTGTCATTTATTTGCATGTTTATTCCTCTCTCTTACCCGCAGTTGCCTGATGTCTGCTTTATAATACTACTACTGCCTATCCATTGTTGAGTACCGTCAGGCACTGGGCTAAGTAAGGGCTCCTTTCCTCCTCCTTGGGTGTAGAGATTATTGTTATCTCCACTCTAAGACTAGGAAATTGAGGCTGAGAGTTTAAGTGACTTGGCAAGCTCACAGAGGTAGTAATTGGTAGACCCAGCGTTTGTGCCAGGCACTGTGCTAGAGGCCGTAGATAGAACGTTCAGTATGACGTAGCCTCTTCCCTCAAGGGGCTGTGGTCCAGTAGGTGACAGATAAGTCAGAGTGGCAGTCCAGGATGCTGAGTCCGGTGATGAGGGGGTCCGGGGCGGGGGGAGGGCTGGAGCTGTGCGCACACCCACCTGTCCAACCCTAGCTCATCCCCGGTCCTCGGCGATGTGTTAAATTGTTTTCCCCTGTGACCAGGACTCCCCTCTTAGCCATCATTTCCTCTACTCTCTCCCTCTGTGTGTTCTCCTGAGTCCTCCTGCAGCACTTCCTTTCCATCGAGTCTGGAACCCACTGTCCACACCCTGTCCAGGCCCATTCACATAAACGATTCCAAGTGTGTGAGGAGCATGCGGGCGAGTGTGAAGGCTCCCGGAGTCCCAGGAGTCTCTGGAGACTGCCTGTGCTCAGCTCATTTGTCATTGCCTCGGCTTCCTGGAGCATTTCCATCCTAGGAAATTTTTTCTTGGCCTCAAGACAGAACTTCTAAGAACGTGTCCCAGTATTGGGCCCTCTGGCACCGTGTCCCTCTCACCCCACCAGCTTTGGGCAGCCTGTGCTTTGTGCTGGATTCTCTGCCGCCTGGGGAACAGAGAGCACTGAGACATGGCCGCTGTCCTCCAGGGGCTCAGGATCCAGTATCCCAAACCGGGCAAGGGGCAGAAGCCTGGCTGTGCCTGGAGGGTGATCCCTGGGCCCGTGTCAGGGCTGGACCCACCGACGACCATCAGCTATGAGGGGAGAACATTGTGTGGGCGGGGAAACAGGCCCACCTCATAGTTGAGCCCCCCCAGGGAGGGCATAAGTGGAGGTATAGCCAGGTGGGGTGGACTGTCCGAGGTCAGAATGATGAGAGATGTGACAGGGCTGGCCCTGAGATTACCCAGATTTCTTCCTGTGAGGGTCTCCCTCAGGAGGAAGTTAAGGTCAAACCAGGCAGAGGCTTCAAGGATAACTGTTACGATCCGAAATCCAAAGAGGTGAACCCTGTGCCCATTCAGGAAAACATTCTAATTTTTTCAGGGACACAAAGAAAAGGAGGAGTTCAAGGGAGCAGGGAGCAAAATAGAAGGAGCCCTCATGTGTGTTGTGCCACGTTATTATTTAATAACTTGTGTTATTTAGATTTTGCAACAGCCCCATGAATCTATGTAAACAGTTGGGGGAACCGAGACTGAAAGTCACACAGGGGAGTAGGCTTTGAAGCCAGGTCTCATTCCAGAGCTTACCTCAGCATGCTGCTTGTCCCCAGGGGCCTGAAACATACCTCCAGGGGAGACAGCTGAGTAAACGCCTAAGGACTACACAGCAAGCCAGGAACTGGTCAGTGTGAAATGCCAACCAAGGAGCAAAAAGTTGTTAATGAGATCTTTGCCAGCATGGGCTGTTATATTTAGGAAAAAAACCTTGTTTTCCAGAAAAGGTTCGAATTGCGTTGTCTTCCCTGCTGTGGGCATGACCCTCTCTTGCTAGGGTTCTCCAAAAGCTCTGGGTAACCTCATGAACCTGAGAGAGCCCTCCATCTCCCCCTGCCTGCTGGCGCCTTGATGAATGACCCTAACACAATTTGGGCTGGCCCTCCAGAGCCCTCTCTGGGAGTGTGTGTGATCCGTCTTACTGCCAGAGCTCATTTGGGCTCATTTAATAATTGAAGGCCAATGTTAAACGGTTCACAGTATGTCCTTTGTGAACAGGAGGGGTTTTCTGTATGCAAGGGACATGCCCTGTCTCCCAAGGACGCCCTGTTTCCTGAAGTACAGCTGATTTAGCACTTGCAGACGTCACTGGATAGCTTGGATTTCGTCAAGTCCTCTTCAGGAGAGAGATCTCTCATCTTTGAGAGCAAGCATGAGAGGCCTGTGGCTGGCTCTGGAGACCACCTTACTGGGAATTTGGAGTAGAGAGGGTGGGCTACTGGAGACATGCTCAGCCACTTCCCACTGTGCTGAGCAGCCAGTGCCTTTTGTCACTTTAACAAAAAAAAAAAAAAAAAAGAGGGGCCATTGCAGGTGAAAAACGCCATCTGTCCACCCACACTGGTCATTCCAGGCTAGTTCTAATCACAATTTCCCCATCACGTGCTCATTCTTGCTTCCAGGCCTCCTCACCTTCTCCATCTTTCCCCACACTCTGCTGTCCCCTCCTCCCCTTTCCAGGTCAGCTCAGATCTTGCTCTCCCTGAGGGAAGGGCTGTCTCCTGCCCCCCCCCCCCCCCAGCCCTTTCTCAGCACTTGGGTTTCCCTGTGTGGGAGTTACCTGTTGACTTGCCTTTCCCTGGTGGACAGAGGGTTCTTTGGGGATGATGGCATCATGACCCAATGGACAAATTGAGGTAGTTTGTCAATTCTGCTGCTTGGACAATAACGATAATAGTTCAGGAAAAAAACTGACACTTTTGAGGACCTCTTAGGACCTAGGTGCTGGGCTAGGCGTGCTGTCTCATTTAGCTTTCACAATGGCCTTGGGTCATGGATGTTAGAGGTTATACAAAGAAGTCAAGCTCCCGGCAGCGTTTCATTGTCGTCCTTCTGGTTTTGGACTGACTCATCAGAAAAGACCTGCTTTATAATTTAATAATGAGGACTTTTGAAACTTTAAAAAAAATGCTTTAATTTTGCAGCCTCACAGTTGAGCATCGAGTACAATAATGTATCAGATGACTGTCAAAATGCAGAACCAACTCTTTTGCTGGAAATAATTACCCGTTGCCGATGCCGTTTATTTTGAGCTGCTCCAGTGCGTTAGTGCATTGCACTGGGAAGTGAGCCTGTGCCGTGTGGTGACGTGGGGGGTCAGAGCGACCGTGAAACCAATTGCGGATCTGCTGGATGGGTGGTACAAAGGGAAACGGAACACATCCTGTTGTTAAATACATTCCCCTGAAGGTATGTTTGTAATTTGAAAATTTAGACACCTGGAAAAACTAGGAGCTGCTTTGCTTGAGAAGCTGGCCTGATTCTTCAAACTTGCGCTTGGAAAATGAAACCATTGGTTCTCCTGTGGTCAGTGTTGCTGTGGTCAGAGGGCTTGTTTCTGAGGCTGTAGGCCGTTCAGGACCTGCGCACCTGGATTTCCCCCCAGCTAGGCTGACTCCACGGTCTGTGAGCCTGGCTGTTGTTGGCTCTGATCTCCCATTTCTCACTGCCTGCTCATCACTGCCTCCCAGATGGGCCATTTTCCCTGCAAAGTTGGCCTGTCTAAAGCCAGACAGCCTGGAAGACTGGAAGTTGCAATTTGATGGACTGACTGACAACTGTGTTAGTTAGGGACGATTGCATTACCGCTCTGAGCCTCAGGTTCCTCATCTGTAAAATGGAGATAATTCATTGAACAATCTGAGTCCCTATGCCAGCCACTGTTCAAGACATTTGGTAAATAGAAGTCCTTGTTCTCACGGAATTTACATCTCAGGGAGGGAAGACAAGGCATTAAACCGTAAGCATAATAAACAAAACCATATCATATGTTAGAAGGCAGTAAATACAATAAAAAGAAGAAAAAAGAGAGAGCAGGTAGGAACTTTTGGGAATTCTGGAGGGGAGCTGGGATAAGCATGGGTTGCTTTTTTAACAAGCCTCATTGGGATGGTGACATTTGTGCAAAGAGGTGGAATTGGAGAGGACCTTGACCATGGAGCTCTCTGGAGAAGAGTGACCCAATGTGAAGACCCGGCACGTTCGAGAAACAGCAAGGCAGCTAGCATGATTCAAGCAGAGTGAGCATGGACGAAAATCAGAGCCCATGAAGTCAGAGGTAATGGCGATCATTCCCCCAGGGCTGTGAGGATTAAATGAAGTGATATGTATATAGTACCTTGCTCTTCCATTCAACTTCCCAATGGCATTGTCACTCTCCCAGCCACCCAGGCTCCAAACTTCAGTGAGACTTTGATACCTTCCTTCCCTTTGGCTCCATTGCCAATCACTTGCGAGGTCCTATGGCTGTATTTCTGTCTTCTGTCCTTTTCATTCTCATTGCCTGTAATCCAGTTGGTGGCCTCCCCACTGTCTAATCACAATAGCCTCCTAACCATTGCTTCCTCTGCCAGTCTCTCCCTCAGCACCCCTCCTCTCACCCACTTCCTTTCCACACCACGGTGCAATATTGAGCTGCCTCTATCGTGTTCATAGCCCCTCAGAGCTGTTCATTAGTGTACTTATTTAGTCATTTCTTTGTTCATGCAGCCTGCGTCTTTTGAGCATCTTCTAATGCTCAAAGTCAGTTGAATCGAGTCTAATGGAGGAAGCCGACTTGAAAATAATTACCATACCCATTCGGAAATGTTTGTTTTTACCCAGGTTTTTTTTTAAAAGGATTTGGAGTTCAACGATTTATTATGTAACACGATGAGTAATGTGCAGCCGCTCTATATGCGTACAAAGGAAAGTTCCGATCTCTCAATCTGGCCTAAGAGTCTCCCCTGATTAGGCACAGACCTGCCCTTCTATGGGGTTGTCGGAAAAGTCATGATGTGTTTTTTCTGTTTCTTGTTGCAAAAATGCATCATGACTTTTCCAACAACCCAAGAGCTCCATCTTCCACATCCAGGTTAAGTGAACCTTTTCCTTCAACTGAGGGAATTGCTTGCAGTTCTACCACACGACCTTCCGTTTCACCCCTCCATGCCTCTGTTCACACTCTTCCCTTTGCCAGGAGTGCCGGTGTAGTGTTCTCCTGTTCTGCCTATGCTTCCAGACTCAGCTTTAGAGACTACGTCCTTGGGACATCTTTCCTCATCCGCCGGTCCTAAGTGATCTCTCCCTTCTCTGAACTTCCATTAATATTTCTCTTTTCTCACTCACTACTATCCACTTTGGATTTTAAGTAGGAGGGTGTGTGTGTGTGTGTGTGTGTGTGTGTGTGTGTGTGTGTGTTGCTGCTTTATTTCCCTTCCTGGACTGTGAATTCCTTGAGGCATGGATTATTTTCATCTTTTATCACCAATAGCACCTGGCACAGCACCATCTCTAGATGAGGCACTCAACCTTTGCTTGAGGGAATGAAGGGGTGTTTCCCAAGCCATAACATCTGGGAAGGATGCGCTTTGGAGGGGCTTTCTCTTATGTTGAAATAAATGAAGTGCTAACAAGTACTAACATTCTGGAGCCCAGATATACCAGCCTTGCAAGAGCTGTTGCTGTCTAGTGCTGCAACTCGGAATGCACTTTCCTATGGAAGCCATGATGAAAATAGGTTCTACAAATAGTCACATCCCTAGTTCCAAGTATCTGAGTTAGAAACACATACTTTTGGAGGCTTGCTCATTCATAAGATGGGGAGTGCCTCTTTATTGAAGTTGCTCCATTTGTTCCAGCAGTTAGGGAGTGTCTGCTCAGCCATTCTGTCAGCGACTGTCCCACTGTCCGCAGGCACCATGGAGTGGAGGAAGGGACAGAGATTTAGGTCACCCAGAGATGACCAGCTCTGCCCCTTCTTAGCTGTGTGACCTTCAGCAAGTTACTTTACTGGTTTGGTCCTCGATCTTCTACTCTGTAAAACAGGAATAAAAATACCTACCACGAGGCTCAGTGAGGATGAACAAGGTAACCTACGTAAAGCACAGTGCCTAGTAAGTACTTAAAACACCATTCAACAGCAAGCTAAACGACAGTATATTTAGTTCCCTTTTGTCTTGTACGTGTCTGAAGTTCCTGTGGTCTAGGACGGTGCTGCTCAAACAACATAGGACATGGAATCACCTGGGTACTTCATTACAATGCAGGTCCAGGATGGGGCCTGGGACTCTGCATTTCTTAACAGGCCATGCCCAAGGGACCGTGCTTGGGCAATGTTAGAGCAATGGCTCTCAAGCTATAGCCTACCTCAGAATCACCTGGAAAACTTGTTAAAACAGATTCCTGGGCTCCACTTCTAATGAAGCCTCATTCAGGAGACTGGGGCGGGGCCTGTGAACATTCGCTGCTAACCATTTCCAGGTGATGCTGACGCTGCAGGTTCAGGGACCACACGCTGAGAACCACTGTGTGAGGGGGATAACGGGGATAAAGTTAGTAAGAAAAAAGAGGTACATGATGGTAGTTCTTCCACTCTAGGATTCTTGTGCTCTCTGCTCTTTTAATTGTAGAGGCCCATATAGTAACTATTATCCAACCAGGCTCTGGAATGTCTTGTTACTAATTAAATAGCAACAACAACCAACACATACTGAGCCCTCATTATGTGCCAGGCATTGCGTCAAGAGCTTTACATAGTTCCACTTAACTCTGATAATAATCCTATGAAGTGACTACTATGAGTTTCTAGCTTGGTGTTTTCCATGCTGACCAATTCATAAGAATCACCTGATGGGTGTGCTTGCTAAAAATACAGATTTCTAGGTCTCTACCCTGGCGTGATTTTAATTTGGTGGGGCCCAGTGCCTCTAGATGATTCTTATGATCAGGTAAAGCTGGAAATCTCCCCTTTAGTTAATCAGCTGCCTGCTTCTCTTTCATCTATGCCTGATACAAAATTGCCAGTTACAAGGTAGTACCATATTAATAGAACACAATATATATGACACTAAAAGTTATACTATATCCTGTTTTTCTTTTTTTTATTAAAGATTTTATTGGGGAATTGGGGGAGGGAAACAGCGTTGGGGAATCGGGGAAGGGGAACAGACAAGTTGCTGTCTTTTTGTTCTTCAGTCTAGTTGTGGAGGACGTTGCTTCACTGGCCCATGTTGGTATCGCCATTGCGCTCTTCCCGGATGAGGCAGATCAGTCACTGGCCTCTGGATGGTTACTCACTGCAGCTATTGGCAGCTCACGCTGGCTGCCAGCCACTCACTGTAGCCTATGGCAGCGCACTGCAGCAGGGGTTGCAGCCCACACCATCACCGGGGCTCGCACAGCCCAGCTCCAGGTGTAGCTGTTGTTAGCTGTAGAGGGCACTGTCACTGGCCCTCATATGTGGGATCCGAACCGGGGCCGCTGGCGTCCCAAAACCAGCTCTTAACCAATACGCCTCTCGGCCGGCCCCTGTTTTCCTTTGATGATTTCAGAAAACCCTTTGGAATCTCTATGTGTCTCCTTTTGACCAGCCCTCCGCTGTAGAGGTGCAGGAAGGCCAGGCGAGAGAACATTCTACTTTCTAGATGGCCAAGGAAGCCATGCTCACTGTATGATATTTGGCTCTCTTAGGAAGAGCATTTTGTTTGGAATGCTATTCTAGGACATTGGTCTTCATTGCTTCCAGATGGATTCCGTGATGCCACAGGATTTTGTGAAAAATGAAAAAATGTTGTACTTGCTTTTCCTCAGGCCAGAGCCTGATTGCCCTGCACCAAGGCCAGTGGGCCAGCCACATGCTTGGAGATGGACCACCCCTTCTACATAACAGTCCCAGCACCTGTTGGTCTTGCTCATCTGACCAGGGCCTTCAGCCCTTCTCTGCGTTTCCAGCTGTCGGCTTCTTTGCATAGGCTTTCCCATTCAGCCTGCAGCTGTGTGTTCCATATTCACCGGAACCATGTGGCTAAGGGCGGAAAAGGGGAAATGTTCAGAGTTGTATTTACAGTTGGAAATTCGCCAGCCCCTTGCCTACCCTGCGATGTCCATCTACCTGCCTCAGTGGTGGAGTGAAGCGGCGGGGCATACTGAGGGGGAGGTTGTCTGTGAAATGCACCATGTTGTAGCGCTCAGACTCTTGGAAACCCAAGAAAACGGAGTTTTCTTTAGTTCTACTGATGCTAATCTGTGTTACTTCTTGGGCCAGTTGAACTAACAACCCTTAGAATAGTTTTCTGATGCTACTACTGGGAAAAGTATTCCATTTGATGGAATGAGCACTAGACCAGGAGTCAGAAGAGCTGGGGTCTTAAGGTCAGCTCTCCCTGTGATTTCTCCTGTGATCGTGGGCAGCTAGGTAATTACCTCTCTGGATATCAGTTTTATCTTTAAAATGAGGAAATTGGGCTTAGTGATCTCCAGATCAGCTTGATAGTCTATGATCTTGTGACAGCCTATTCCTAGGAATATGTGCCATCATAATAACGTGTCCCAAAATACAGTCAAGTTCTCCCACTCAGCCACTATCTGTTAAGTATCTAGTGTTTTTCGACTGCCGTGGGCTCTATGAGGGTTGCAACCATAGATAAGGCACATTGTCCATCCACTCACTCACGCACGCACTCACTCACTCACTCACTCGCTCACTCATTCTTATAACAAACATTTGTTTATGGGCCAAGCGCTGTACAAAAAGCTGTGAGAGATACAGAGGTGAAATAGACACTGGTCTTGTTGTCAGGCAGTGTGAAGGGAGACAAGATGTGCACATAAATAAAACTGTTCCTAACCACTCTCTAAAAGAGGACATCTTTTTTTCCTCCACCCCCTTACCCTACGCTTCTTGATAGCACCTACCACCCAACCTTATATCATTGTTTTTTTAGCATTGTCAGAATGTAAGCTCCGTGAGAACAGGGGCTTTATTTTGATCACTGCGGTATTGTAGTATCCAGAATAGTACCTGACTCAGTAAAATCTTCTTAAAATAAAATATCAATAAAAGGAGCTCAAAATTATGTGTCATAAAAGGTATTTAGAGAAAGTGCTACGGGAGCCATGAATGGAGAGATGACTTCTAACCAGGACAGTGGTGTTTAAATGTGGTGGCATATTAGAAATGCCTTAGGAACTTGAAAGGAGAAATCAGTTGCCCAGGTTCTGCCCCCATACTGATTAAATCAGAATCTCTGAGTGATGCTTGGACATCAGTGTTTTATAAGAGCTCCCCAGGTAATGATGATCGGTAATTTAAAACAATGAGAATTAGAATAACCAGGGTAAGCTTCATGGAGGAGATGGGATTTGAGTTGGCTTGAGAGTCAGGATGTGAATATGAAGGAAGCATTCCCAATGGCGTGCACTGCATAAATGAAGTACAGAGGCAGGAACGACAGGCTGAGTTCAGGGATCCTAAAGAACACGAAGGGAATCATTGAAGCAACATTACAGACGTGGTTGGCTGGGGCTGGTTTGAATGGTCTTTGAATGCTAGGCCGTGGGACTTGGGCTTCATTCAGGTTTGCTGTCAGTGAGAACTGTGAATGATTTTGAAACAGAAGTGATGCAATCAAAGCTCTCCCTGACTGCCCTTGGAGGCTGGCTGGGGAGCAGACAGGAAGAGCAGTTAGGAGGCGGTGCTGTGGTCCTGTAATGTGGGCTTAGCTTAGGGCTGCCTCAGTGGCAGAGAGGAAGGTGGAGGTAGAGCCAGGCTGCAGGGCCTGCCCACCTTCCAGCCATGGGTCTCGTTTGGCGTGGCAGTGGTCAGTGCCTTTTGATGGAGCCAGGTGAGTCGGGCAGTGCTGGCATCCCTGCCTCAGTTGTGTCCTGTGCATGACTGATGAACTGATAGTGCAGCTAGGCCTCCTTCCTGAAATGTTAGGCCACTTAATCCAAAAAGCATCTCTACAAGTGGAACTCGGTACCACGCCAAGCTGCCTTTGAGACCAAGGTCTCTGTTGCTTTTAATACATCCGTGTGTGTCTTGGCTTCATCTCTGGCTAACTTCAGCACCATGGACACCATGGGGGTCTGACTGGTCCAAGTCTACCAATACCTGGAGCGGCTAATTTCTTAAGTCCTACGTGGACTGAGGACAGCCTGCCTTCAACAATACAGCTTGAGCAAGGGCTGGGGACCAGGGGTCAGGGGGTGTGTTTCCAGGAGCCTCCTGGCAGAATGCTCGTCTACAAAGAACTGCAGCTTCTGGGGGACAGGACATCTGCACAGGCCAGGACACCATATGTGTGTGGGGCTGGGGGAACGTGGGTTGGTGGAGAGAGGATGGTGATTGGGTCTAGTTTGCTGATACAGGCTTGTGCAGAGAGGACCGCCAGCCCTTGGCCAGATGCTTCCGGTAGCTGGTGCATCCCCAGGGTCATACACTACTCTAAATGAACAGGCCAGGAGGAGTTGAGAGTGTAGACATTTTTTTCTCCCCTCTGCTTGGCCACAGCTGACCTTATTTGTAGTCATTTCAGAATGTCCATCCCTCAGACATGCACAGAGTTTACAGTTTGCAATGGGCTTTCACATCTTTTATCTCATCAGAATCTCACAACAACTCTAGGAATTAATTAGGACAGGCGTTGCTGATCCATTTTACTGATAAGAGAACGGGCTAGATTGGGTTAGGTAATTTACTCTAAAGTCATTAGATATAAAGCGTAAAGGCTGGGATTTATTCATGCTGGAGCCAAGAGGCCACTTGTCAGGGCTGCTTTACGTAGATTTTATGTACATCGCAGAAGTGAAAGTTTTAAACTGCTTCAGTAACTAGGGGGTGAATTGGGGCAAGTCCTTTATTGTGCATCTCACTTTTATCAGCTATAAAATAGGAATAGTAAAACAATAGGATTATTTGAAAGTTAAAATGATCATTTATTAAAAAATATATAGCCAGTATGATGTCTGGCATACATTAGGTATTTAATTAGTTTCTTTTTTTAAAAAAAATCTTGTTTCTCGAAATGATGATAGACTCATAGGAAGTTGCAAAAAACAGTGCAGAGAAGCCTGTCTGCCTTTCACCCCGCTTCCCCCAGTGCTGGAATTTTAAGTAGTTTTATGCAGACATCCCCGACTTACAATGGTTCGACTTAGATTTTTCGATTTTATAGTGGTATGAAAGAATACACATTGAGTAGAAACCATACTTCAAATTTTGAATTCTGATCTTTTCCTGGGTAAGTGACATATAGTATGATACTCTTATGTGAATCTGGGCAGCGGCCTCGAGATGATTTTGCCCAGCTCTAGGCTAATGTAAGTGTTCTGAGCACATTTAAGGGAGGCCAGGCTAAGCTCTGGTGTTCAGTAGGTTAGGTGTATTAAACACGGTTTTGACTTACGATATTTTCAACCTACAGTGGGTTTATTGGACATAACTGCATCCTAAGTTGAGGGGCATTTGTAGTATAGCATCAAAACTAGGATCACATTGGTACAATACCAGTTATTAACTAGACTACAAACTGTATTTAGATTCCCTTTATCTTTTCAGGCAGAAATTAGATAGTTTCTGAAGGTTTTTTCCCCTAGCTCTGAAAAGCTGTGTACACTGTCCTCATGGTTGTTGACTTTTCTGTGGCATCCGACTTTCTAGAAACTTTCTTCTCCCTTGGTTTTCATGGCATGGTACATCTCACATCTTCTCTGTCTCCTTTACTTCCCCCCTGTCCACTATACTGTAGGTCTCCCCAGAGTCGGTTTTAATCCCTGCTCTTCTTGCTGTATATTTTCCCTCAGGTGGAATCTTTCATCTTTACGTGAGGATTCTGAAATCAGTATTTCCACTTCCAGTGGCCAAGACCCTGATCATTCTATTTCTGGCTGTTTTCTGGGTACAGCTTTAACTCATCATATCCAGAACTAAACCTGTCATTAGTTAAACCCCACACTAGGGTCCTGCCACCTCTCTACCTGACTTCTGTGTTTCTGTCACCTATTCAGTGTTAAAACTTCCGAGAGCTGTATGAGGAAACTTCGAAGTGTTGGGTATGTTTGCTGTGGTGATTGTAGTGAGAGCTGTACTGGGTTCATCATGCATATGTCAGAACTTAGCAAATAGTATGTGTTAAATATGTGTATGTCAATACTACCTCAATACAACTGTGAGAGGAAGGAAGGAAGGAAGGGAGGGAGGGAGTGAGGGAGGGCGGGTGGGCGGGAGGGAGGGAGGGAGGGAGGGAGGGAGGGAAGGAAGAGAGGAAGGAAGGAAGGGAGGGAGGGAGGGAGGGAGGGAGGGAGTAACTCCGCCAAGTTACTCAAGCTCTCTCTGCCTCACTCTCCTCATGTAACTTACTGTATGGGATTTCGGGTAGGATTAAGTGAGTAATTCAGGTAGAGTGCTTCAAAGTACCTGCCGAGTGTTAAGCTCTCCAGGTGTTTTATTGTTATTTTGTCTTATTCATCTCAGGCTCACCATGCCTGGCACCGAGTAGGTGTTTAATAAATATTTATTGAATGAATAAATGAACGCTGCCATAATCTTGAAGTACTATTGTCCTTCCCCAGCTTTTATCCAACTATTGCTGCTTCTTTAAAGTCCAGCCTAGATTCTACCTGCTTCGTGAAGTCTTCGCCACCTACCTGAGTCCACAAGGCCCCCCTGGCCTCCCTCCTTGCTCCCCTGCACTGATGTTTCGTATTAGCACATTTGGTATTGATTCACAGCCAGATTTTTTGGTCTTTTGAAAAAGTGGATTTATATGTACCTATCTTTCCTCTCCATCTGCATTGGACATCTGAGGGCATGTATCATTTCAAGATTTTTTTCTGTATCCCCTTTGTGTGTGCCGGGCATACAGTAGGTGCTCAGTAAAAGTGGAATGAATGAATGAATGAATGGTGTATGATTCACAAGGTATTATTATGAAGGCTTCATGCAATAAGAAAAATTCCCATCAGTTAGCTCATTATTAAAACAAACCCAGAACTTATAAAATTGAGTCCTGGAGGGAAATTTTCAAAGTGTGTGTAGGTTGCAGGTAGTCCCCTGTCTTTTTGACCTCATCTTCCCTGTTGGGTCTTGAGGGAGCTGTAGTCCTCCTTTACCCTCTTGGCCCAAGTTTGGACACTGACCTCTCTCTGAGCCCCCTGAGCCCAGCCGATGCAGGCTGGTCCTGTTCTGAAGACTGAATGACAATGAGGGAGTGATAGGGAACTAGACAAAGGAGAGGAGACACCGGAGCAGACTGGCCCAGTCAGGCTAAGACACGTGGTCTCTGACCCCAGGGCTTGGGCACCACTGCCCCCGACTCTGGCCTGGTCCTCTGGTTTCTAGCCCAGCCTCCAGCCTATGTGAAAGGTCCAGCCTGAAAACTTATTTCCCAGGAGCTCCTTCTTGCACATCCTGGTGTTTTTGTGTCTTACGACTGGAAAACCCAGCTTCTATTCCTTTTAATATACATTTCCTGTTTCCAATTTGAGAGGCACATCTAGAATGATCACCATCCAGGTGATACTCCATTTCTTACAGACGTGGTTCTGGCTTATTCTCCATTCAAGTCTAATAGTATAATGAGACCTCAGCCATATCACCCGTAAGACATCCATGTCGTGACAGTTACACAAATCAATCATTCCTGTGCCATCCCCGCTGGGCCCTGATCTAGCTTACAAGTTCATCATTATTGGTGCTATTCCTTTGGATTAAGCGTTGCTCTTTCCAGCAGCATCTCCTGCTGGAAATGGTGACCTGTTGTGTCCCTCATGCCCTGGAGGACATTTATGTATCACCATGCATTCCTCTCCTTCACAAGGAATCTAGAACAACTTATAAGCACTAGCTACACTGGACCACAAGAGGCTTCTGGTCAACATTCATAAGAATATGTGCCAATTACATTGTTCCTTTTATTAACAAAGCATAGTATGTCTTATAAGTTCCTTTAAACAGTTCTAGGAAATGGATATTATATTTCCGTTTCACCAGTGAAAAATCTAAGATTCCTAAGAGGAGAAAAAGGCTTGGCTTGCCTGGGTCTCAGAGCTGGCCCGTGGAGCCTCCTGACCCCAGTTGGAAGGACGTTTCTCTTCCCGCTGTTCCTCCTGGCTCCTCCTACCAGTACCTTCTCTTTGACCTGCCTATGCTTGTTCTGGCTTTTGCCTGAGGCGTTTTCTGTGATTCCAAGCTAAACTATTTCTTATTTTCTGTGCTGCTTCTCTATCCTTTTAGTCTTGGGAGAGTTCCATAGATTTCAGCAGGAAGAAGTTTATTCGTCTCAGACCCTGAGATTCTTCTGTGGGTTCCTGTGCTGACCGTGAGACTCCATCCATCTCCCTTAGCGAGAGCTCCCACTGGTCTCTGCCTTTATTTTTCCCACTGCCTAGTTTATCCTTGGCCTGAACCTTAGACCCTGCTTTGTCCCTTATCTTTCTTTCTCTAACTGTTCCATATTTCTCATGGTTCTTGCTTCTTTGATTGATTGAAACTCCCCTTCCTGTGAGGTAGGCTTGGTTTCCCACATTTATTTATTTTCTTATTCATTTGTTCATCAACTGTTTTCTGAAGGCCGATGTCAAGCACTGTACTTAGGCATTGGGAGTTCCAAGATGTTAAAACATGGTTGAGGAGACCGAAGAATCAGGAGCCCTTTACAATTCGATGTGGTGGTTGTGAAGACTTAAACATAATGTTTGTGGGAGTAACTGAGGAAGGACATGTGATCCAAATTTGAGGGGGGTTGGGGGGATCAGAGAAATTTTCCTGAACTAAGTCCTAAAGGATGAGTTAGAGTTGGCTTAGAGTGAGGGAGTAGTGGTGGTGGTGAGGGAAGTTGTAGGAAGGGCAGAGGGCCAGGCAGAAGACCCAAAGCTGCAAACACTTTGGTCTGACTGGAATAGAGATCATGGGAATGGTGAGGGATGAGGCAGGCGAGGTAATTTGGAACCAGAACTCAGGGCTCTTATGTTGTCCTGAAGGTAATGAGGGGGTCATGGCAAGATCTTAAGCAGAGGAGGGACTTGAATAGCATTTTAGAAAGATCACTATGGTGGCAGGGCGAAGGATGGATTGGAGAGAGAGAGAGAGACAGAGATAAGAGGCGAGTGAGAAGGCCGTGGCAGTGATTGAGGCCCGAGTCAATGAGAACTTGAATTAAGGTTATGGCAGTGATAAGGGAGAGAAGTAAATGGACTCAGAATATAAGGGAGGTGGAATTTCTGGGGCTAGTAGCTGATTAGCTAGCTGTCCACGCAGTTAAGAGGAAGCATGTTATTTCATCTCACCCTTACTTTTTTGTCTGCCTTGCCTTCTCCTACATGCAGTCCCTGTTTGCTGTTAGAGGAGAAACCTGATGTTTGATTCCTGGTTGGCTGTTTACCCATCTCCTTTCCCTTACCCGCCTCTCCATGCACAGTTCCTCTCCTTTGACCAACCCTACCATTACCATCTGTTTGATTAATGTCTAGGCCATTCTTTTAGTTGCATTTGGAAACCTGAGTGGCACCTCAGGTCAACAAAAAGGTGTCACTCAGGCCGGCTGAGTGGCATGGTGGTTAAGCGCTGGCTTGGGAAGCCAGTGGCCCAGGTTCGGGTCCCACATATGAAGGCCAGTGACACTGCCCTTGGGGGGAAAAAAAAAGGTGTCACTCAAGTTTTGCTCTAGGTAACCCTCTGTCTTTTCTCTGCGTGGATAATGCCATCGTCTTCCAGGGGAAGAATGAGATAAACGGTGACCTTATTCACTGAGTTATCTCTAAAGGAGGAAGAGCCAAGTAACCCTCCTGCATTTTTAGAATAAAATATCTTTAAAAACAATGGAGAAGACATGTAACTAATCCCCATCAAATAAAAAGAAGCCCAGTATGGCAGATTGTGGGGCACTCGGAGCTGTCCACTGTGTGGTAGTGCTGATTTCTTTTATGGAATAGACGAGAGCGTCGGCATCAGACTGGAACTTAAGAGTTTCATCCAGTTCATTCTCCTCATTTTTCAGATGGGGACTTTCAAGTCTCTAGGGGTGGTGTGGTTTGACCAAGGTCACAATGAGCTAGTAGGGGAACCGGGACCAGAATCGAGACCCTCTAGCTCAGTTCTTGTTTCAATATGAAGCCCCATGAAAATACATGATTTTTTTTTTTGTCATAAGTTTAACAGTTTGACAGTCTGAAGAATAAGAGACTTACAGGCTGTTTTAATGACAGTCTAGTTTGATAGTCCCCTTTTCCCCCAAGAGACTGTGACTAGCTTGTCCAAGGTCACAGGGTGAGTGAGGGTCTGCAGAGGAGTCTCCAGACTTGTAATCTAGTGCTCTTTCCAACACGGTCCAAGGTCTCCCTAGGGCCCAAGACTTGGACAGGCTCCAAGGACTCTGAATGGAATCATTCTTCAAATGCATCACAACCACAGTTGATTTCATAAGATCCAAAAGACATGATTTCCTTCTTCTTTTCTTTTTTCCCTGAGTTTTCTTTTTCTTTCTTTCTTTCTTTCCTCTTTTTTTCTTATTTGATAAAAGTGTAGGGCTGTGGAAATTACGTCAGTTTAATTAGGCTGCTTGACACAGTACTTTTCCACTAAATTTACTAGGAACTGTGAATTTGTTGTAGCAAGCTACACTGCAGGCTGCAGTATCTGATTGGCATGCTAGGAGCATCACTAGCGAACAGCTAAATAGAGATTGGGAAGAAAACTGGGTCAGAAAACAGGCCTCCTGTACCTGCAGCTTCTGCGGAAGGCGGCGCAGAGGCGGCAGGTGGCCACAGCATGGCACTGTCTCCCAGAGCCTGAGCCAGGAGCACCCCACCCCCCAGGCTCCGCGCTGCAGCCCCCCACCCACCTTTTCCTTTGCAGGTGATTGTTCCTGTGGCCATTTTGCCTTGTGTTTCTCCACTGACCACAAAGCTTCTTATAACTGGCTGCTCAGGAATGGCTTTTTCTCAATAAAAAAAGCCAAAGGTTGGTTCAGACGGAGAATCTTCCTTAGCCATTGGTATTCCAACCGTGGAGCAAGCGTTTTGGCTTTCCAGAGCTGGGTTTATCAGGGGCTGGAACTGGGGGTGCGAGCTCTGCCCAGTGATGAGGAAAGGGTTGTAATGCCCCCCCCCCAGATCCCTACCTTAGTACCTCATCCGTCTCTGACAGTCTCAGTGCTCAGCACTGAGCCAAATCAGGGGCTCCTTGAGGGAGGAGTGAGTGATTATGTCAGAAGCGTTGGGGAAACTTCCTGAAGGCAATGGCATGTGAGTTAATCTTTGAGCGATGAATTCAGTCAAGATGAGAAGAAGTGAGAGGAAGGCGCTGGTGGCCCGCCATGATGGTCTCAGACTGCCCTGTGGAGGCTGGAAACTTCCCCAGTCATCTGGGGCTGGAATCTACCTCAGCGTGTCAGCGCTGACTGGGGTGCTAAGGGTCTGTTCAGGGCTCCTTATTTATTTATTTTTTTTAAAGATTTTTTTTTTTTTAAATTGTGGAATTGGGGGAGGGAAACGGCGTTGGGGAATCGGGGAAGGGGAACAGACAAGTTGCTGTCTTTTTGTTCTTCGGTCTAGTTGCGGAGGATGTTGCTTCACTGGCCCATGTTGGTATCATCATTGCGCTCTCCCCGGATGAGGCAGATCGGTTGCCGGCCTCTGGATGGTTGCTCACCGCGGCTGTGGGCAGCTCACGCTGGCTGCCAGCCACTCACCGTAGCCTATGGCAGCCCACTGCAGCAGGGGCTGCAGCCCACACCGTTGCCAGGGCTCGCACAGCCCAGCTGTAGAGGGCAGTGTCACTGGCCCTCATGTGGGATCCAAACCAGGGCCGCTGGCATCTCAAAACCAGCTCTTAACCAATGAGCCACTCGGCCAGCCCATGGGCTCCTTATTTTGACGGGCACATGAAGGCCCAGAGAGGAAAGGACTGGAACATAGGCCAGCCCAGTGCTATTCCAACCACACGATGCCCAGCCATGCACTTGTCCTCATTTCTAATGGGACTGTAAAGGAGAATAGCCATTTTCTCCTTCAGGATTTCACTCCCATCATCATCGTTCTGACTCCTGCCATGTGAACTGAGAGATGCCCAGTGGTTTCCACCTATAAATTATCCATCAGGGAGGGAACCTGGATCCTGCTGGCTTGGATTCCTAGGTCCCTCCGATCCCTGCTGGACAACTGTGTCCCTTTCCTTCCAAGCCAAGCCAGTCAGGCCAGGCCTGGTTTTGCAGCAAGCTGGTGCCTCTAAGAATGCTTGGTAAGAATGGGCCTTGCCTTGTAGTGAGGGCTCAGATTCTCAAAGTCAGAGAAGCTGAGTGTGGAAAGAACCCAGGCCATTGTACTTTTATATTATTCTGTGAGAACACTGGGCGTCTTTTGACTGAAAATTGTTTTCAATAAAGAATACTTAAATTTCCTGAAATTTGCTTTAAAGACAACTCTTGTTAGACCATTTTAATTCTATACAGCATCTCTTTCTCTTTTGGGAAGAAATCAGAGGGTGGGAATAAAACAGTCTCCCTAGTAATTTTCCCTGGATCTTTTCTTTTTCTTTCTTTTTTTTTTTTTTTTTAGGGCAGTGTCACTGGCCCTCATATGTGGGACCCGAACTGGGGCCGCTGGCTTCCCAAGCCAGTGCTTAACCACCGCGCCACTCAGCCGGCCCTCCCTGGACCTTTTGAATGGCCTCAGTTCAAGGACTTCTGCCTTTGGACCAAGTACTGATGTTACATTTGAAATGCAGAAATGTGTGCCCATTTTCTGATAGGTGTACCAAAGTTTGCTGATCAAATGAGCCATTCACCGAGGATCTTTCAAGGCCGACATGGTTCGTGCGACAGTTTATAATTCAAATGTCAAGTGGTCTCTGGCTTGAGCTAAGTGGAGTGAGCAGCAGAACAAGCCCATTAGAATAGTTGTCAGACGTTCCAGCTGTGAAAGTCAGACTTGGGTGGCTCTGGTAGTCAGATGGCCAGAACAGATCAGTCCTCCACAAAGCAGAGGTCTTTTTATTTTATTTTACTTTATTTTATCTTAGCTCTGAGCAGGTGGCTTTAAATACTTATAAATAACTTCCCTCCGTCTTGGAAGGATATATTCATTTGCAAATTAGTAGGCCTTGCATCTAGTCAGTATTTGCTGAAAGAAGGAGAAAGGGGGAGACAGGGACCGAATGAAAAAATGCTTCTTCATACTGAGGCAGGTTTCCATGCAGAGGCTGTCACATTCATAGAAATTTCCATATATTTTCATTTTGAGGTCATACTAGGACTTGTCACTAGAGCGAACATCATCTGAACAGTTCTTAGAAGTGATTGGAATAGAAAGAGAAAAGCTGAAGCGAGATCGTAATCTGGTTTCTCAAGAGTCACCTACCTGTCTTCCTTGCAGGGTTACATAAAGAAAGCAAAAGGCAGGGCTGCAGTTCCAGTGGAAGGCCTCGGCAGGGCTCAGCCTGGTATGGTGGGGGCCCTCTGAAATAGCCTCTCCTGAGCTGGTCCACCCCAGCCACAGCCTCATTGGTCCTGAACATCTGAGAGTGATCCTTACTCCTCAGCCATTCCCGTTAGGCACTGTCAAGGGGGCAGCTTGCAGAACCCAGGCTCTTCTTGCTGAGGACTCCCCGCTTTGCTCCACCAGGTCAGGCCATGCATGGTCCATGCTCCCACTTTCCAGCTTTTGGAAATGCATTCTGTTTCTTGGAGCCTTTGTTGGCCATCTCTAAGGAAGAAAGTGTGTGAGACACAAAATCAGCATAAGGTCTAATGCAGGGGCTACTTACGTTTCCTCCTCTTCCCCCTGCCTTGCTTCTCCCCCAACCCCTGAACACTTCCCTCAATGTGCTCCTCTGGCCCTAGACCCCCACCTCTCTGAGAGTTCCGGGCATAGAGCAGGTGTGTGGGCTGCCTGCTCTGGCGTTTTGTGGTCACGCGGGCCTTGAATGCGGGACTGTAATGTTCACCGCTGATGGCAGTTGTCTTGTCCCTTAAGACCGTCCACAGAACATGGAGACTCCTCTTCCCTTCTGCCCGTGGCTCTCCTCCTGCCTGCTGTGGGGACTCCCAGTTCTGATGCTGGTGAGGAAGCGCAGGGTAGCTTCTGTGTGCCTCTTCCTTCCTTTCACATCTATCCATTCAATTATCAAGTATAATACTACGATTTCTCACCCCTGCCATTCCCCTCATCTCTATACCCATCTCACTTTGTTGTCACCGGAATAACTCCACATAAGCATCTCTTCCCAAAGCTCTGCTCTGGGACGGCTGCCTGGTTGCAGCCCTGCTTCCACAGCGTCAACGCCCACCGCATGCTGCCCAGGCCCCTCATCATTTACTTGTTTGCATCTCAGGCTCTTATATTAAATGTTCATTAAACGTTCTACGATCCATCCAGAGCAACCTTGTCAGAACAGAGAGGGGAAAAGCAAATATCTATCTTCTCTCTTGTCATTTCTCTCAGATGAATGAATTAAATATTTTTATTGCCTTGAAGATTAATTAGCTTCTGTCCCCGGGCCAGCTTTAATATTCTAGCTGTAGCTTCTTGTGACTGGGACCTGACACTTGGAATTTTGGCGCCCACTTGAAACCTGTGCCCCTGCCAGGGTTCTCTGCATGTCATGTAGGCTCCTGCAGTGAGTCACAGCCCACGGCTTCAGAAAGAGTGGAATCTGACCTGCAGGGTTTGAATGAAGCACTGAATTGTAGACCTTAGAGCTGAGAGACCTCCTGGAGTCTTCTGGTTCTTTCTGGCGCATGAGATACTTTTATCGCACTTAACAAATAAAACACCTGAGACACAGAGAGTTTAAGTGACTAACCCAAGGTGACCCAGCTCACAAATTTTGGACCCTAATGCCATACTAGATTTTAGGCTATAGATATACTTTATCCTCTCCATGTAAGCCAGCTCTTTATTTGAGGAAGGTACCGACTCTCTGAATTTCTCTTTGCAGATAAAACAATTTGGGGCCCCCGTATGCCTTCTCAGCGTAAGGAAGGAAAGGCAGCCCAGAAGTGACCTCCTCCCAGGCAGGTGATGTCTGATGGATGGCGGATATCCCCTGTTCCCTTGTTCCCCAGAGAGTTCGTGGGGTCAGCATGTGGGACACTTTGTCCTCCATGACACTTGTTCAGTGAATCCTTGTAGGCCCTCATGTGCAAAGGGAGCTTTTTGTTTGTTTCTAAAGTGGTTTCTCAGCCCCCCAGGACTACTGACCAGTTCCCCTTTTCTGCTTGTGTTCCACCTCAAACTAGAAAACTAAACCTGTGTTCTCTCAACTTGTGCTGCTCCCCCTCAACTCTCCCGGGTGTTCCTCTGTCCTCTTAAGCACCCAAGCTTGGAGCCCTCTGTGACTCGGCTTGTAAGAGTCCTCCGGTCACTTAGTCAGTCTGCATTCACCAGCCCTGTCACTGTTTTTCTTTTTTTTTTTAATTTATTATTTTTTTCAGCTGAGCCATCCTGCCACCTGTTGGCAGCTCAGCAGAAGCTCAGCTCAGGCTGGGCATCGAACTGCTGTTGCCCAGAGCTCAGCTTTCACCCTTGAGCGAGCTCTTAACCAACTGAGCCACTCAGCTGGCCCTGTTTTTCTTTTTATTAAATTTTTATTGGGGAACAGTATGTTTTTCCAGGACCCATCAGCTCCAAGTGAAGTAGTTGTTTCAATCTAGTTGTGGAGGGCACAGCTCACTGGCCCACGTGGGGATTGAACCGGCAACCTTGGTGTTATGAGCGCTGTGTTCTAACCAGCTGAGCTAACTGGCAGCCCCCTTCACTGTTTTTCTTTGGATGTGCCTTGAAAATCCAGCCATTCCTTTCTGCTCCCTTGTGTTGCCACCAGCCACAGGTGTGTGTGCCCTCTTTCCCAGACCACGATAGCATCTTCTTAGTGACCCCCTAGCCCAGCCTCATCCATCATACACAGTGCTAGACTCTAAAGATTTGCCCCACTTTTGAATGTAAAACTCCCTGAAACCACCAGTTGACACATTCCAGCTCTTTCATAATCTGACCTTCTATCCCCAGTAGGAGTTGCTCGTCACACTCAGACTGGGCTACTTTTGTCTTCTATGTATTTAGTGATTTTTTTGCTCATTGGTTCCCTCCATCCTTCTCTCCCTTCTTCTGTGAAAAAATAATAATAATAATACCATTTCTTTGCACACTATACAGCATGCAAGGTTTTATTTGTTCAACAAGTACTCAGCAATGTGAAACAGAATGGGGTTTTGAATTTGGTGACTACCTACTGTGTGCTGATAGTCTGCATATATTATCTAATTTAATCCTCTTGATAGTCCTGTGAATTAGATTGAGTTATTTTCCTGTTACAGATTTGGAAAATGGGACCCGAAGAAAATAGCTTGCTCTCTTCTGCTGTGCTGGTGCCAGAGGCGGGGAGGTGGGGAGGAACTAAAAGGTCTCTAGGCTGACAGGAGGGGTTTACTTGCACATAAACTGCTCTCATGGAAGGCCCACGGTCCTGAGAACTATAGATGCGATGCTATGAAAATTCTGAGCATGGTGACATTTCTTCTAGCTGGGGGATTAGGGAAGACTTCATGGAGAAGGTAGATTTCCACTGAGTGTGAAGGATGGGCAATGTGTTTGTTTGTTTTTGGTTTTTTGTTTATTTTATTACATCATAGGGGCAGTGGGCTGGCTTGAACTTAGATAGAGCCCTGGACCCTGTGCGGCCAGCCACCCCCATCGCCCTCTGCCCCGGCCCAGCCCCCCGCCCCCCGCGCTCACTCACCATCACAGAGGCTGCCTCGGGATGGGCAATGTTTTGACAGAAGGAGCTAGGATGCAAGGACAGGAAAAGAGGGACTAGCGTAGACAGAGGCACAGAAAGGACCATCAGTGAATGGTCCACTTTGCTTGGAACACAGGGTTCTTGTCGGAGGGCGATAGATATAGGCGTATATAAGCTTGCCAATGTGAGCTGTAGCCTGTTCATAGATGGACTTAAATTGTGTTGTCTGCTTAAAAGATTCCCAGTCTGTTCTGTAGGCATAGGGGAGCCATTAGCAGATTTTGACCAGGGGAATTGCTAGTCAGAGCAGAGATTTAGAAAGGTTACCTTGGGCCCCCTGAATTAGAGAGAAGGGGAAACAGCAGAGAGAGGAAATAATTAAGCCATTACAATTGTCCAGTACAGATGTCCTGAGAGCCTGAAATAGTGCAGTGACAATGAGGATGGAGAAGAGGGACAACATGAGAGCAGAGCCCGGGAGCCAGAATCACAGACATTGGCGACTGGCTGGACTTGGGGAGTGAGAGGAGGGCTCATGGTTCCAAGGTGACAGTGAGGGTGGGGATGGGAGCACAAACCGAAAGAGGAGGGGCAGGAGGCAAAACAGATCATGAGTGGGAAGGGGTGGTGGATGATTTGGTGCTGGTGAATTGCCTGTTTCACACCTGTGCTCCATGCTCTTCATCACTCCTGACACCACCATTACCCATCCCCTCTGTGCTTCCTCTTTATCCGTCACACTTTTGGCTGCCTTAATACCATTGAGCAGAACGAAACCCGCAAAGGGACCTTATTTATCTATCAGAGTTTCTGATGTACTCGCCATGCCACTCAGTGTTGCCTGAGTCCAGTCTCCCCAGCATGTGCCTCCATACACTAAGTATGCCTGGCATATGTGAGGTGAGCACCCAGGGGTTATAATTGACACACTCACAACAGTGGTTCATGTTTGTGTGAATGTTTATTGTCGACAAGGCACTTAGAATGGTCAGAAGTGTGTCGCAGTTCCCAACACCAGCCCCTCGAGGTAGGGTCGCTGAACCATTGACTCAGTAAGCTGAAAAGGTTATTAGGGAAAAAAATGATAGACTTTTGTTTAATAATAATTGCAATTGAAGACATTAGCACATAGCAAATAAGAAAATTGGGCTGATTTTTAGCTGCTATAAGTAGGTAAACTCTTAGAAAGAATGGTTAAATTAAAAACTAAATTCCAGGTGATATCAATGCTGAGATTGATGTTTTGTGTGTATTAAGGGTAAAGACTCTGAGCCTTTTACTTGGCATACAGCACTCGTTACGCTGGATTATATATCACTGATTGAAATTTTGAAGCCGTAAAAAGGAAAAAAAAAGCCATTTTTTACAGCATTTTGATGGAAATATATACAATACTTTAAAAATACCTTTAGAGGTCTAAATACCTTTAGAGGTCTAAAATCATTATTAGTTGAACACAGAAATGTTTTGTTTGCTCATAAAATTATCATTGCTGACACATTTAGAGAATCAAATTCAGAAACGAATTTGAAGAGTGTTTTTCTCTTCTAATTTTTTTTTTTAATGAAAGATAAAAGAGGTGAGGGGAAGAAAGATTCATTTTGTGCCTCTTAGTAGTTTCCCATTTGCCTCTTTGTTTCTCGGCGCCATCAGAGCTCCGATGGACAAGGAGCAAGTGAACTAGCATGTGTCTACAATTAAGTTCACAAGCTTGTTGCAACGATATTGCTAACCTTTTTTGATATCAAAGGGATTATTCATTATGAATTTGTACCCACTTGACAAACAGCTAACCAAGTTTACTATTTCGAGTGCTGAAAAGGCTGCATGAAAAAGACGACCTGAACTTTTCACCAACAATTCATGGCTCTTGCATCATGACAATGCACCAGCTCACAGGGCACTGTCTGTGAGGGAGTTTTTAGCCAGTAAACAAATAACTGTGTTGGAACACCCTCCCTACTCACCTGATCTGGCCCCCAGTGACTTCTTTCTTTACCCAAAGAGAAAGGAAATATTGAAAGGAAGACATTTTGATGACATTCAGGTCATCGAGGCTAATACAACAACAGCTCTGATGGCCATTCCAGAAAAAGAGTTCCAGAATTGCTTTGAAGGGTGGACTAGGCGCTGGTGTCGGTGCATAGCTTCCCAAGGGGAGTACTTCAAAGGTGACCGTAGTGATATTCAGTAATGAGGTATGTAGCGCTTTTTCTAGGATGAGTTCACTAACTTAAATGTCAGACTTATACTTTACCGAAGGTACTAAATGTAGGTAATTAAATTCAATCCTCATGCTAGTCCTGTGAAGTTATTGCTAAAATTCCAGCTATGAGGAATGTGAGGCTTGGACAGTCTTAGTAACCTGGCCAAATTCACAAAACGAATAGGAGGTAGGACCAGAAGTTAAACCTACTCTCGCCTGGACTGTTGCAGTAGCTTCCTGACCATCTGTGATTGCGGAGCTCATGCTCTTTACCCCCCACCATGCATCCTTCCTGCTGCATGTGGCAGAAGGTGGTAGCTTATGTTTACAGCTTCACATTAGAGCTGCTAGAACAAGTAATTCATTCAAAAATATATGACCTCTGTTTTGCCTGAAGGTAGGGCCAGATTTCTGACTTCCTCAGTCATCATTGCTGGTTGCTACTTATTTAAAATAATACTTTAAAAAACAATGTTAATTATTGTAAATATTCAACTCTCCTGGTATAGCTCTCTATAAATGGGCCGTGTCATTTAAAGGAACTTAAAAAGAGAAATCTATGGAGCATAGCTTTTTGAAAACTTGGTTACTCCATTTGGAATGTGTGTTATAAGGTTTTTGATAGAATGTTTACCCACATCAGGGGATAATGGGGCCCTCAGAGTTTTGGGAGTGGCAGAGAAAGAGATGAATGTGCAGTAGTGTGTTTTGCGAGTGGACCTCCCTGGCTCCAGTGCTGGGCTGAGGGCACAGGTAGAAGCAGAAAAGTCAGACAGGAAGGGAACGGGACCAGTCAACCCACCCACCCACTTTCTATCACTGTAAAATTAGATTTGTCTTTCTTTTTTCTGTCACTAAAAAATCAGATTTGTTTTCCCTAGAGTTTCATATTAATGAAATCATACAGCATGTACTTTTTGTGTGTCTGACTTATTTCATTCAGCACCATGTTTTTGAGATTCATCCATGTTATGTGTATCAGTCGATTATTCCTTTTTTATTGATGAATAGTATTTCATTATATGTTGTCTCACAGTTTGTTTATTTATTTGCCCCTTATATTAGTTTTTTCTTGCTGCACAGGTCGCCACAAACTTAATGGCTTAAAACAGTATCTTTTTTTTGTTTTGTTTTGTTAGGGCAGTATCACTGGCCCTCATATGTGGGACCCGAACCAGGGCCGCTGGCTTCCCAAGCCAGCGCTTAACCACTGCACCATTCGGCCAGCCCCCAAACAGTATCTTTTATAGGCTCATAGTTCTAGACCTCAAAAGTCTGGGTGGACTCAGCTGGGTTTTCTGCTTAGCATGCACAAAGCCAAAATCAAGCTGTCAGCTGGGCTGGATTCTCGTCTGGAGACTCTAGGAAAGAATCTGCTGCTAAGCTGATTCAGCTTGTTGGTGTATTTCAGTTCCTTCTGGTTATAGGACTGAGGTCCTATTTCCTTGCTGGTGGTTGGCCCAGGGTTGCTCTCAGCAATTAAATGAAGCTCTTCAGCCCCTGCACATGGCCTCGTCATCTTCAAAGCAGCGGTGCTTTAGATTCTTCTTGTGCTTTGAACCTTTCTGAATTCTCCTTCTGCCATCAGCCAGAGAAAACTCTGCTTCGAAAGGGTTCCTGTGACTAGATGAGGCCCACTGGGAGACAGCCCTTTCCTCACACTTTTGGCAAATTTTTATTTTTAGAATGGTCTTTCTGATATTAAGCTGTACTTTGACATTTTAAGCATTTCTGCCCATTGATCCTTCTGCCATCTCATTCTGCAACCTGATTCCCCTTCTCCCTGTCCTGTGGCCCTGGTAACAACCAAGTTTCTCTTTAGATTGAAAATACTCATATCCCCCCTCTGTCTCATATGTGGTAGCATAGCATTAAGTGTCCTTGCTAGAATCACACATAACTGGATTGAAATTCAGTGATGCCACCTTCTAACTGTGTTATTGGACAGGTTAACTTCTCTGAACCTTGGTTTCCTTCTCTGTGTATGCATATCTTAAAGGATTAATTCACAGAGTAAATGTACTAATGCATGCAAAACTCTTAAGCACCTTCCCTGTCACATTATATACACCCAATATGTGTTAGCTATTATTATTATCTTAGTAGGCTTACCCTTTCCCCATTTCGTTCTTCTTCTGAATGTGATCTGTTTTGTCAATGACCCTAATAAAATGTTCTGCGTGAATTGTACAAGTGCCTTAAAGAGGTTCATAGTCCTTTATTGAATAATTCAACTCTAGGAAATGTATCCTAAGTATATAATCAGGGATGTAGGCAAAGATTTTTCAAAAATGTTCATCATAGTACAGTTTATAATGGCAAAATATTGAAAGCAATGTAGGTACCTAATAGTAAGGAAATAATGAAATTAGGGCATATTCCCATGATGCTATAAAGCACATGCTAAAAAAAAAAAATCACATTTTCAATGAAAGTAATGACATGAGAAACATAACATTATGTTAAATGCAAAAGTCATGATATAAAATGGAATATATAGCATGATCCATATATAGCATGAGCTATGTTTCTGAAATTATATATATTTTATTCACACACAGACAAATATTGATAGGGTAAAGATAAAAAATATATACTATGTGTTAATAGTGAGACAGTTTAGGGAATATAATCAATAATGTTGTAAATATTTTTTTAGGGGACCAGATGGACTCATGTCTTGTCAAGGAGACCACTTCATGGATGATGTAGTGGCCTGACCACTGCACTGTACATCTGAAGCTGCCGCTGAATAATATTAGATGTTGACTATAATTTAACACATATGTAGTCATGGGATGTGGAATATAGTGTGGGGATGGAGTCAATGAAATTGTAATAGATATGTATGATATCGGGGGTGGAGGACAGGGAACGGGGTGGGGGTAGTCACTTTGTAAGGGGTGAAAAAGATAACTATTGCAGTTTTGTACATCTGTAACATAATAATAGTAATAATAATAAAATAGTGGGCAGTGGGATTATAGGTGGTGTTTTTTTATTTTTCTTATTGTTTTACAGTAACTATATCACTTTTATAATTTGAAAAAAAATGAATAAACTTTATTTAAAAATTGTGTGGGCTGGCCGAGTGGCACGGTGGTTAAGCCAGCGGCCCTGGTTCAGGTCCCACAAATGAGGGCCAGTGACACTGCCCTCAAAAAAAAAAAAAAAATTGTACATGTAGCCCAGAACAGAACCTGATAATCTAACTTTGCCTTGAACCAGAAAAGTCACAGTCGTATCAGTAGCTTAGGAAGGTCCCTGTGGTGGTCACTCAGCTGGGAGCTGTACTGAAGGCAGTGGGACTCTAGCAAGCTGCCCCTGGGGACAGGATCACGGCACTCACTAGACTGTTGGCTTGTGGGGCTGTTCCTGGGAAGGAAGGCTGTCAGGCTGGGGCACGTGGCACAGCAGTCAGTTGCAGCAGATACAGTTAAGTGCTCTGGTCATTGTCACACTGTACACACTTGTTATGATAAACTTTGAACACTCTGTCACATCTGAATTCTTGACATCTTAATCCCAGAAAAAGTAAAGCGTTAGGATATGGTACTCTACATTTTGCTTTGTTTTGTTCTATCCAAAAAAACAAAAGCGATCCTTAGTGTGAGAGTCTCCAGGGTACCAGCAGGCCTCTGTCAGGGCCACCACGTTCAGGGGCTCCTGTTCCGTGACTGGCGATGGCCCAGCCAAGCTCTTGGCTACAGAGAAGGCACAGACTCTCGGGCCTTGTGCACAAAGGGCTCAGAGTCAGCCTGTCAGCCTTTTTTTGTTGTCACTGTTGTTGGAGATAGAACTGAGACAGGAGGGGCCTGTGCTGCCTCCCTCCACACACTAGGGGTCCATTTCCTCACTGTGCCCACCCTGGGGCATCACCTAGAGGCTTTCCTTCAGGCCTTGTGGAATCTACCTCTTATGTCTTAGGAGGCCAGTCTGTTCATCCGCTGACTCGAATTCTGAACACCTGAAGGATCATCTAGTCTCTGAATTCAGCCATTACTTACAGAGCTCAAAGCATGTATGAGGCCCAGGTGAGGTGCTGAGGAAACTCAGAGATAAATCCAGCGTCAGTCATCTGCATTTCCTGAGTACCTACTCGGTCGGACTCTGAGCCAGTAACTCTATGAGGTGCACAGATGAGTGACTTCAATTCAACGAACATCTGATCAGGACCTACTATGTGCAGGGCTCTGTGCAAGGCGCTAAGGAAAGAGATCAATGAGATATTGTCTTCATGCTTCATAAAGTTATGACCTATATCATCTGGGAAGAGACAGACATGTGAACCACTTAACAGTAAGTGGAATCAGCCCAGAGGAGGGAGCAATTACTTGTGAAGTGGCCTGGCCTCTCACTAGCTATGTGCTTTTAGTAAAGGCATTTAAACCACTCTCTTCCTCAGTTAATCTATCAAATGAAGATATAATGAGTTAATTCACGTAAAGTACCTACAATGGGATTTAGTAGTTGATAAAAGGTTAGCAACTCTTTTCCTTCTCCTGCCTCCCTCCTTCCCAAGGATGAGTGGTGCAGATCATCCTGCCCTGAGGGGACAGCACGAGCCAGGTGTGAAGCCTGCACTGGTAAGAGGCTGTGTATGGGATCCGATGAGGCTGGGATGCAAATCCTGTGGGTAATTCTACTGGAGAAATCAGCTAGAGACCCACACTAGGTCCAGACCATAGAGGTCTTCAGTACCAGACAGAGGAATGTGGGCTTTGGCAAGGGGGAGCAAAACAGGCCACGTGTGCATTAGGAAGAGCATTTTGGCAGAGCAGGAAGAGACTGGGGAGGAGAGAGACACCAAGGAGGCTGCTGCAGAATTTCAGCCCTGAGCTCGCGCCAGAGCTAAGACGTCGCCGTCAATGTGTCGGAAGCCGAGGAAGAGATTTCTTTCGCTTTCTGTGAGCCTGTGGGTTTCTTGCAGAAAGAACATTGGTTTGAGTGGCAGTTCATCCCATGTTGCCCATCCATTTTAATATTCTGGGATTACATTCAGCCTTTTGACCTCAAGGCCAAGCCATGCATGCATCCCTGCCCGCCTAGCTGCACTCATTGCATGGCCTGTGAGTTGAACGTGTACACAAGACTTTGTGCACACGCGTACCAGTGGCTTGAACGGAGCTGGGCTGCTGTCCAGCATGCTGAAATCTGAAATAGCCTCTTTGCAGGGAGTCCTTATGAAGAGAGGCTCAGGATTTAAAACCACAACAATGAAAATTACCTTGATATCGATCGCATATGAAGACATATTTTCCAGAGGTTTTATAATGTAAAAAGAGTTGGGATATCGAGGGATCTGGAAGTAATACTGAACTTACTCCTAAGCCTGAGGAGCTGGGTTGTATTCTTCAGCATACTGGGTCTCATTGAATCTTAACAGTCTAGTGAGGCAAGTGTCACTACACCTGTTTTACAGTGAAAACAATGAAGGCTCAGAAAGTGCAGGCCTCATGCCCAAGGTCAGATAATTCAACAAATGTCAGACTTTGGACCAGACTCAATGGCTGTTTATATTTGTATACCACTATGTAATCACCCAAATGAGGCACCCCAGAAGCCTCCCTCATGCCTCGTCTTAGATACACCCATCCAAAAATAACCACTATTCCACACGCTCACCATAAATTAGTTTTGCTTGTTTAAGTGTTTTAACTTTTTATTTTGAAATAATTTCAAATGTATGCAAGAGTTGCAAGAATAACATAAATCCTTCACCCAGTCGCAGCATGTATTAACATTTTGCCACATTTGTGTGCATTTGTGTCCGCTCTTTTCTGAAAATTTAACATTGATGGAATACTGTTATCTAATCCACAGAGCATCTTCATATTTCTCCAGTTGTCTTAATATCTTTTATGGCAATTTTTCACTTTGATCCAGGACCCAGCCCAGGATCATATATTGCATTTAGTTGTCATGTCTTTTTGCTTTCTTTAATCTGGGAGAGCTTTACTTTATATTTGATGACATTGATATTTTTTAAGAGGACAGGACAGTTATTTTGTACTTATTTTGCATAATGGCACTATTTGGTTTTATCTGATTTTTCCTCATGATTAAATTTCATTTAGGCACTTTTGGCAGGAATACTAAATAAGTGATGTGTTGTTATGCATTTATGAAGAGACACCTCATATCAGTTTATCCCATTATTAGTGATACTAACTTAGATCAGTTGGGTAAGGTGGTGTTGCCTCTTTTCTCTGCTGTAAAGTTACCATATCTCCTTTGTAAATAAGTAGTCTAAGAAGAGATACTCTGAGGTTATGTAAATATCCTGTTCCTGGGCCGGCCGAGTGGCGCATTGATTAAGAGCTGGTTTTGGGATGCCAGCTGCCCCGGTTCGGATCCCACATATGAGGGCCAGTGACACTGCCTTCTACAGCTAACAACAGCTCCACCTGGAGCTGGGCTGTGCGAGCCGGGCTGTGCGAGCCCTGGCAATGGTGTAGGCTGCAGCCCCTGCTGCAGTGGGCTACCATAGGCTACAGTGAGTGGCTGGCAACCAGTGTGAGTGGCTGGCAGCCAGCATGAGCTGCCAATAGCCATGGTGAGCAACATCCAGAGGCCGGTGACCAATCTGCCTCATCTGGGAAGAGCACAATGATGATATCAGTATGGGCCAGTGAAGCAATATCCTCCGCAACTAGACTGAAGAACAAAAAGACAGCAACTTGTCTGTTCCCCTTCCCCAATTCCCCAGTGCTGTTCCCCTCCCCCAATTCACCAATAAAATCTTTCTTTTTCTTTTTTTTTTGAGGGCAGTGTCACTGGCCCTCATATGTGGGACCTGAACCGGGGCCACTGGCTTCCCAAGCCAGTGTTTAACCACCCCGCCACTCGGCCGGCCCACCAATAAAATCTTTAAAAAAAAAAAATCCTGTTCCTCTTCAGACTTTAGCCCAGTAGTTTTAACATCCCATAATGATTCTTGCCTGAATCAACTATTATTATTGCAAAATTATTTCCTTGCCCAACTATTCTTTTTATGTTTATTATTTTTGACATTGTACTCTTAAGGAAGAGCTTTCCCTGATCCTCTATTTATTATTCAGTATATACTCATTAATTTTTATTGTATTCTTTGGGTTATAATCAACTGTTATTCATTTTGATTCTCAAATTCTTCCTGATCTAGCCATTGGGAGATCCTTCAAACTGGTTCTGTATTCTTTGGACATGTCCCTGTTACTCTTTGATCACTTCCTTAGTTCCCGGCACAAATAGATGTTTCATGCTCAAACTTGTTCTTTCCCCGTCCAACCCTACAATCAGCCATTTCTCCAACTTGCTCTGATTCCTCTTAGTTGAATATCATTTAAATGTCAAGATCCATGTATCAACTGAACTCATTGCTGCTGGGGTGTTATGTCTTCTGGGAAATTTCATATTGGTTTAATACAACCCGTGTGTGTGTGTGTGTGTGTGTGTGTGTGTGTGTGTGTGTGTGTGTAAAACTGTAAATTCATACTGATACCTCTAATTCTAATCCAATGTCCACAGGGTTCCTTTCTGCCATCCTTCATTCCACATTTGTGTTTCCTTCATCTACAGTGAAAACTCTGGCTCCCAAGAATATTAATATGTATTTCCTCATTTGCACAGTACATATTAAATACTTGCAGAATTGATAAATGCATACTACAATGATTTTTACAAATCCACAAAGTAGAGTTAAAGATTTTTGGGGGGGCTCTTTTTGTTTTTAAACAGAAATTTTTAGTCCAACTACTATGTTTAAAAATTACCAAGATTAGTTCTTTTTTCCCCTTCAGAACAGTTATTTCTGTAAAATAAGTTTTGCATACTTTTAAGCTTCATGTAGATAGAATCATACAGTATTTACTCTTCTGTGTCTGGTTTCTTTTGTTTACCATTATTCTTGAAGATTTAACCATGTTGTGAATAGCCATAGTTTTTCTCCCCATTGTTTTGAAGTATTTTGAATATACCACCATTTATTCATTCTATTGATGATGAATATTTGGGTAATTTTATATTCTTTATTATAAATAAAGCTGCTAGGAATATTCTTGTACATGTCTTTTGATCAAAGTAAGTAATCATTTATTTTGAGTACTTGGGTTTCCTGATATATAGCTTTAGTAGATACTGTTTTTCAAAGCAGTTGTTGAATTACATTCCTGCCAGCAAAGTAAGAGAGTTCCAATTATTCTACGTCCTCACCAGCACTTGTATTGGCAGTCTTTTTATTATTTTTTAATTATTTATTTATTTATTTTAAAAGATTTTATTGGGAAATTAGGGGAGGGGAACAGTTTTGGAGAATTGGGGAAGGGAACCAACCAAGTTGCTGTTCTTCAGTCTTCGTTGTGGAGGGCGCCAGTCGCCATCTGGCTTCCTGTCGGCAGCTCGTGGCCTCTAAGCTCAAGGTGCTGTGTTCAGTCTTAGTTGTGGGCGGGCATAGCCACCATCCCATGTGGGAGTCAAACCAGCAGCCTTGTTGTTAAGAGCGCACACTCTCTCCACTGAACCATCTGGGCAGCAGCTCAGCTCAAGGTGCTGAGTTCAGTCTTAGTTTTGGCAGTCTTTTTAAATTTCAACCTTTCTTAGCTATTAGGACAAGGATTAAAATTTCTTTTTTTTTTGAGAAGCATGCTATAGGATGTTTCGCTGGCCTGAATCTGTTTATTGCCTGTCTTTGAATTTGGTTGTTCAGCTCACATAGTTTCATCCTGTTCTCAAGGGTAAAAGTAACTTAATGATGTGTTCTTACTGAAATCCAGACGCATTGTTGTGTTAGGCACTTTTAGTCGGTGAGGATCAGAGATACTCTCGGGTTACTTTAGTATTGTAAGGACGAGCTGAAGTAAGGAAAGCAGGCGAAGTAAATGCCGCTTAAAAAAAACAACTGAAAGGTCATGTAGAAAATAAGGCAGCTGAAACACCTAGACCTCTGATGCCCTCCTCAGTAAGGCCTAGAACTCGCCCATTCTCTGCTTCTGACTCTCCTGTCTGCAGCTCCTCCTCATTTAACCTTTCTTGTGTCTCTTTCTTCCAGCTACTGCTCTAGCTGCCAACTAGATTAGAGGACTCACTCCCTATAACCCTTTTCAAGTAGAATTTTCACCTTAAGTCACTTCACAGGCTGTGGCCAATCTATGCATTAACCCACCTTGGGACAGGTGTTCATCCATAGTCCATTTAGGTGTAGCCACAGGAACCAGGAGCATGTAGTATCAACATGGCGACTTAGGAGAAAGGAATTCCTTTAGAAGGGCACTATGGGACAAGCAAGCATTTGAGTGCCTGGACAGTTTAATTTTGTGTATTATATTCTAATGATTGTGTCTATTCGAATTCAGTAGACATTTCTCAAGCCCTCTAAGGAGAGGAACAGTTGAAAAGGAAATGAACTGTTCATAGTGAACCTGTGCCAGTTCCCAGTGCTTATAGTTTCCTTTTTTTTTTTTTTTTAAGATTTTTTATTGGGGAACCAGGGAAGGGGAACAGACAAATTGCTGTCCTTTTGTTTTTCAGTCTAGTTGTGGAGGACGTCGCTTCACTGGCCCATGTTGTCATCGTCATTGCGCTCTTCCTGGATGAGGCAGATCAGTTGCTGGCCTCTGGATGGCCGCTCACAGCAGCTCTTGGCAGCTCACACTGGCTGCCAGCTGCTCACTGTAGCCTATGGCAGCCCACTGCAGCAGGGGCTGCAGCTATGCTGTCCCAGGGACTCACAGCAGCCCAGCTCTAGGTGGAGCTGTTGTTCACCATCTCAGCTGTAGAGGGCAGTGTCACTGGTCCTTACACGTGGGATCAGAATCTGGGCCGCTGGTGTCCCAAGCCAGCTCTTAACCAACGTGTCACTTGGCCAGCCCTATAGTTTCCTTCTATGTGTTCTGGAAACTCACCTGTAGAACAGGGTCAAGCTCAGAATGAATTTTATTCTATAGATGTTAAGGGGAGGGGGAAGGGTGGTGGAAGGGTTTTAGAATGTATGAGATATGCCAGGCTGTTGTTACCCCATTTTAAAGATGTAGGAACTAAAGGCCAGAGAGGCAAAGAGATTTGCCCAAGGTTATATGACCAGGAAGTGGCAGAGCCAGGACTCAAATCTAGGTCTCCTGGTTCCATAATAAAAGCTCTTTTCACTACCTCACACTGACTGGGGAGATATGTCTATACCGATACCCAAATTATTAACAGCACAAAGGAGATTTGACAAAAGCAAACTATAGCCAAGGCAGGTGGTAGGACTTGAGAGAAGGCAGATCTCCTTGGGGCCGAGAAAATCTGGGAGGCTTCCTCGAAGCAGTGGGGCTTGAACTGGGTCTTGTAGGGTTGGTCAGGCTTAGCATGGTGTAGAGAAGAGAAAATGGTGCCAGTAAAGGTACAAAAGTGGGGAAAGAGATTTTCCATGACAGAGAAGAGACTTGTGTTGCTGAGTTAGCAGGCTTGAATAGAAAAGCAGTGGGAGATCAAGTGTGGTATTAAGTTAGGAGGCTTTGAGAGTATGACAATTTAAATTTATTTTTACATTTTAAATGAGATCATGACATGGCATAGAGAAGACAGTTCGAAGTCATTTAGGTGCCTTTTAAAGGAATCCAGGCTGGAGTGAAAAGGACTGAACTAAGGTGGTAGCAGCTGGAAATCAACACAGATGGGCGAGTCGTCGAGAAGGTACAATGAACAGGATGGAGACAGAGCAGGAAGGAGATGGAGCCAGAGATCTGTCTGTCACTTGAGACTCTGAGCCTTCCTGACTGGGGCAGCCTGGTACCTGTGTCAGAAGAGGAAGGCAGTGTGTGCAGGGGTTCAGCGCGCAGGCTTTGGAGCAAGGCCACGCCGGGCGTAGAGTCCATTGTGACCTGGCGCTGCTTCAAGGCCCCGGAGAGCGTGTGTTGACCGGTGAGTAGGGAGACAGATTTGCGCTTCTGAGTAGCTGAGGATATGAGGTTCTAGGCAGGTAAAGTGAAATTCTACATGTATGGCGTCCAGGCCCATACCAAATTTTAGCTCTCTTCTGCCGCACCCCAACCTCTCCATTTGAGGAGGTAGTAGAACCTAATAGAAGCCTCATTTTCTTAGTTATATAATGTACTTTGGAAAAAAAGGAATTGGCTTTACAGGGAGAATGGGTTTTTCACCCAGGACCTTGAGGTGCAGATGGAGCCTCTGGGCCTGGAGGTCTCATTGTTTGACTTCTTTTGACATTTAGGCTCAGTCAAAAATTCAAGCCCTCATGCATGGGCGTTAAAGATTATCTTTCGAAAGCTAGGTGCTACCAGAAGCAAGCCACTGTGCTGCCTCTCTGCTCTCACAAGGGGCTCCATTTGGGGCAATTTTTGAGCCTAGGGGTAAAACTCCATCGGCTAACAGGACTGCAGTTTGTCTGTGAAAAGTCCCAACCCCCCAGCCCTGCTTTTCTAACAGGTTTGGAAATTCTGGTTGTTGTCCCAGCCAGCAAAGGCTGCTCAGAAGTGCCCATCCCCTTCCCCAGGGGAGGCTGCCTTTCGGAGCTGCTTCTGGGTGTCCGGCCGTTGCCTGCCAAGCACTCCCAGGCTTTGAATCCCTCCTCCAAGTCCCAGGAATGGCTGCCCAACCCCCTGTGACTCCAAGTGCCTCAGCACTGGCACCTCGTTGCCATAGCATCCGCAGGCTGCTGGGCCCACTGGCATGGGCGGGAACCAATCAGCAGGCCCTGCAGGACAACACGTGTGTCCCAAGGTGGTCCCTAGGCAGTCCCTGTCTCAGCTTCCTCTCCTTGGCATCTCAGTGCTCCTTCCCCTGGAATCCTGTGCGTCCCCCGCCCTGCTCTGTTTTCCATGCCTTGATTTCCCTTTGCTCAGAGTTGAAAAATTTGGTGGAGTTCTCTGTGAGGTAATAGCTTTCACGGGGAGGGCAGAAGACAAATCTTTGTTGTCGTTTTATATCCTTTCCCCCCAAGAAAAAGCCCTGGAGCAGCTTCTCGATCAGTCCCGAGGTGGACATCTCTAGCCCTAGGAAGATGTTGTTTGGTCTTGTAAGTCTAGGATTCTCTCAGCTTAAGATCCCTTGATAATGGACAGGGTTGCCAGAAGTTCAGGAACTGGGTGGGTGGTTTATCCTATATGCAAACAAGAAGGGTTAAAACGGTTGGGAGGATAGAAAGGTTGAGCCAGAATGATCACAGAATCCTGCACCTGTGCTAGCTGTAAAACGCTTGGGTAAGCTACCTGACCTCTCTGAACTCCAATTGCCTCCTTTGTAAAGCAGTTGTAACAAAAGAATCCATCTCTTAGGTTTGGTCTAAGTTTAAATGAGATACAACAGGCAAAGCAGTTAGCCAAGTGCCTGGCCATAAGCACACGAAAGGGCCAGTCAGCTATTTTTAGAAATGGTACAAGTGTACTGCTGAGAACTAAAGTGCTTGCATTCAGCATTTGGCAAATATTTTCATGTTAGTCTGCTTTTAGCTTATTCATTTATTCATTCATCTAACTCATTAATGCATTCAGCATATATTCACTGGGCATCTATTACCATTCGATTCTTGCCCCGTCTCATCCCTATCCAGCTGCATTTAGTGGGATCTGGCCCCCAGGAGATCCCTGCGCAATTCCCTTCATAAGAACTGATGGAGTTTAGTCTAGCAGGAAAATTCCTGGGAGACCTTGTTTGTCGCTGTGGCAGCTGGGGGTTGGGAAAACGTGTTCTGCCTCTCTGCCTTCTCAGGCTGAAATGCCTGAACAGAAAAGACGCCTCTAGTATTTGAGCAACACCCAGTCAGCTTTCCACAGCCACCTTTGTTCCTCACCCGTCACCCTTGGTGAGGTGTGCCCCCTTTCTCTTGAAGGCCCCAACCAGCAAGCTGGAACCTACTTTCTCTATAGTGGGACTCTGTCTCCTAGGACTGACCTCTATTTGGTTTACTATGCTTTCGATGCCTCTGTCATCTCTACACAGTCTTGTAGTGCCATCCCCTTCCTGCCCTTGTTGCATCTCTCAGTGCCTGTCTCCAGTTGGGCTGGAGTGGCCACACCACCGCTTATACTTGTTTTGGAATCATCTATCTTCTCTGGGCTCCTTATCTTTATATTCCCCACCCCCAACCCTCTTCATGCGCTGCCCTTGGGCTATGTGGCTGAGACACTGCTGGCAGGCACTCTGCTGGGTGTCTGAGAGACAGACATGCATAGTTCCCGGAATAGTCCTCCTAGGTGTGATAACGGCCATGATGCATAATGCTGGGGGAGTAGCCAGGGTTGGGCGGCTGGCTCTGCCTTGAGAAGCCAGGGCTGGCTTCACCAGGAGGTGATATTTGAGCTCTCTTGCAGGATTTAGCCAGGTAGACAGTGGAAGAAAGGGACTTCCAGTCAAGGAGAATAGTATGTATAGAAGCCTGGAATTTCACAATGGCCTTAGAGACCATGTGGTGGGAATGGAACCAAGGGGATATGTTATTAACCCCCCAAGGGGCTGAGGGTTGTTGAGTAGCAGAGGGAAGAAACGAAGCCAGAGAGGTAAACGGGGCTTCCTTCTGAGGGCCTTGTAAGCCATACTGGGTAGTTCAGCCTTTGCCCTCCCCATGCTGGGAGCCTGTGGAAGGTTCTCTATAGGGATGTTGACATGGTCAGATTTAAATGTAAGAAAGGTAAGACACATGGCTCTGAGGAGATGGATTGTCTCATTTGTCCTCTAGCATTCTGTGAGGCAGATGGGACAGATACTGTTATGTACTTTTTATACCTGAGAACACGAAGGCCCGAGAGGTCTCAGAGCCAGAAAGCAGAGGACCGAGTTTTCCACCTGGCTTCCTGACTCTGAATCTCACTCCTAGGCACATTGCCACTGGTAACAGAGTCTTCTAGAAAGCCGCCTAAGGCAGGCAGTAGGTAGATGCTAACAGGAGCAATATAAAGCAAATGGTCATTGGCACGGTCGTGCTGAAGGAGCCCAGCCCTGGGATTTTGTGGTCTGTGCTGGTCAGTCTGCTGGCCTCTGTGCCAATGCACAGACAGCAAGAAGCAGTGGGCAGCTTGGAGCTTCAAGCTGTACAACGTCTTGACAAAATCCATTCATCACTGTCTCGCTCATTAATTCAGAGCCGTATCTGCTACCTGACACTGGCATTTGTCAGTGGCTGGTTTCCGGAAGCCCCTGGTTCTCAAGGTTGCTCAGCTCTGCCGTCACAGCCCCAGGGTGAGCCCTGGCAGTCAGAGGCAGGCCCTTTCTTTGCCTGCGTTTTGTAAAATGAAATACCTTCCTTTTTTGAAAAACAAGGGTAACAGGATCTAGCAGTATAGAACCAGAACTTAGAGATCAGGCGGACCTGAGTGTTAGCCCTGCTGCTGCCACTTGGCGAGCTATGAAAGTTATTTAATATGTATGTATGAGTTTCTTATGTCTAAAATGAGCCAAGTCAAACTTACCTGGAAAGATTATTGTGATGATTAAGATGAGAGAATGTTTATAAAGAGCCTTGGCATGACGCCTGCCCCGTATGAATCCTCAATATATGGGGACTTTCATTCCTGCTCTTATTGCTGCCACCATCACCACAACTGCTACCACCAATGTTAAAGAATATTTGAAAAATAGAGAATTGAAGGAAACAAATATGATCCTACCACATGATGCAGCTAGCTGTCCTCGTAATTTAGTTATGTTTCCTTCAAATCTTTTCCTCCCTCTACTTCAGAACATAGCCGATTTTATAGCAGGCAGGGTTTTATTTCCTCTGTGGTGGGCATGGCATTATATTTATTTTTCTTATTCTTAATAGATATATTTTCTAAGTATAAGAAAGGGGAATAAAATCCAGAGAGCATGGAAAAAGCAAAAGGAAAAAACATAACTCATAATGCCTACTGCATCACTAGCTTGGGCAATCACAGTTAACATTTGGATGTACCTCCTTCAGTCTTTTACCCAATATTTTATTGTAGAGCTGAGATCATATTACATACACAGTTTTTAGGCGATTTTTCAGTTCACAGGATATCATGAGTATTTTCCTGTATTGTAAGCATCATTTTCCAAGTCTGTATAATAGTCCATTAAATAGCTCTATCATAATTTACATAAGCATTCCCCTCATGTTCAATATCTAAGTTTTTTTCCAGTTTTTCAATCTCAACAGCTTTCCATGACAGCACCTACGGAGCCAGCCTTGGTATAACCAAGAAGCATAATGAATTTGTGCTGTGTGTATGGCTCTGGGTGAGGTATGGTGGGACCTCTTAGATAAATTAGATACAGAGCCTGTCTCAAAGGACCTCAGATCAGAGAGCAGGCAATCTGGAAATATTTACTGGGATAAAACATACAGATCCTTCTTTGCCAGACACTGTCAGGAAGCCCACCTACGTGTGGGTAGCCATTTTACCTATAGAAGCTGGGATCTGGGAAACACAGCTTTTAAAGGGGCAGAAACCTTGCTGCACCTTCTCACCTTCCAGTGTGTTGTTTGGCTTCCAGTGCTCAGAGGCCGTTTGAGCCTGTTACTGTCAGGGACCTGTGCGAATTTCCTTTGAGTATCACTTCCAAGTGGTCTTCACTGGGAAAGAGTGATAGCTGTAGCATCAGGAAAGGAACTTGTATGGGAATCAGAATGGCTCTAGTCTTAGTTTTGACACACACTTGCCCTGGCACCCAAGGCAAGTTCCTTCCTCTTTCCGAGCCTCAGTCTTTTCTCAATAATGTGGAGAGACTGGAGTAGAAGATCCAGGGTTCTTCCAGCAATGACATTCCATGAGAACCTGCAGCCTTCTTCTTGCCCGCAGCTCAAGTGAGCATCCCAATAAAGGTCACAGGATGTTTCCCCCGAGTCTGGAGTTCCTTTTAATTAGTACCTGGAGAACCGTTTTTGCTTTTGTATTCCCACTCACTCCCTCCTGGTAGCAGTTCCAACATGCGGGGACTGAAAGGCAAGAAGTGCCTCTCGCTGGGTGGAAACACTGGACTCAGAACCCCACATTATTGTCTTTTATGTATTACGTATTTTTTCTTTCACATACTTTGATCTTTCATCCATTCTCTAATTCAGCAAATGTTCGCCAGTCCTCCGCCTTATACAATCCATCTGTGCAATACGGAGGTGAATGAGACTCAGTCCTGTTCTCAAAACACATGCAGTCTAGTGAGGAGGCAGGAAAACAGTGTCAAAGGTCACGAGATAATCGCTCCAATGGGGGTATGTGTAAGTTGTGCAATGAAAGGAGTGTTTGAATCTGCCCAGAAGCAACTGCAAAGGTGACTCGGTGACGCTTTGAGATTTTAGAGGATGAGTGGAAGTTTTCTATGTAGGCATTCGAGGAGAGGGCTTTCCAAGCAGGGGAACAGCATGTGCAAAGAAAGACCGAGATGTGTGAGAGAACATGGCATGTTCAGAGAGCTACAGATGCTTGCGTGACTGGAAGGTGAACCAAAGAGTGAGCAGATGAGGAAAGCAGTTGTCCTCAGACACATTTCCACCAAATTCTTTGCTCATTTACTAGTCTGGGTGAGAATGATGGTCTTTTGAGCTCAGTTTTCAAAACTCATTTGTATTGCCTTGTGTTTCCATTTTTATAGTAACACTTGCTCATTAGAAAAAATTTGAAAAATACAGAAAAATAGAAGAAAGAATTTTAAAAATCACATGGTCTTAATGCTTAAAGACAAATACTTTATCATCCTGCTGTATTTCCATTCAATTTTTTTAAAATCACTTTTTATGTAGTCGTGAATGTGTTATATTTATAGTTTTAACTTTTGTATATGGAGCCCCTTTCTATTTCCTAAAATTTGCCCAAAATGGATGTTGGTATTATTTAAAAAATAACTGATCATAAAATATACAACATGCTGAAATATGTATACATTTTATTTCGCTAATATAACTTCTTTTCTTCCTTTTTGTAGGTCTCTTGTGGCTCAGAGCATAACCTGGCAGTGATTGGTAAGTAGTGCATTGGTAACTGTTTATTCTGAAACTCCTGTGGCAGAAATGGAGGGGACCCTCGGTTAACCAAAGCCAGGGTGCGTGACATTCAAGGAGATTCTGGGAAACGGAAGTCTTTGGTTGACCAAGGCTTTCCTAGAAGCTCCTTTTCTAAAAATTTCAATCCACATCATTGGGCATCTTTCTAAGATGCTTGAGCCGGTCTCCCTGCCTCAGGAAGTAGCATGTGAAGATAATAAAGATCTTATTAGGCTGAGAGCAGCATGTGTAGAAAGTCAGATATGAAAGGGATTGGGCTGCTGCTGTTTCTGTGAGTAAATCCCTTGCACTAGGTTCTTTCCTCCTGGTTGGCTCTTTCTTTGGAAACTCTGGGCTCTGCTCACTCACTGCTTTGTGTTTCGTGGCTCTCAGGACCTCCTAGCTGAAGCCACGCCCTTGGTGAATTGAGGCTTCCTCTTAGTTGACTGGATAACCAAGGTTCACTGTTTTCATCATCAGGCCTCTGAATAATTCCTTCGAAAGCCTTCTTATTACTTCCACATGTAGATTCTGTCTCCATCTCACAGTACATTAGAGAGACAACAAAACCCAGATGGAGGAGGGGACCAGAGCTAGCCGGGTGGCAGGCTGAGGCTGTACAAAGAGCATTGACTCTGCAGGCAGGCAGCCCTGGCTCTGGTTGGCTCCATCTCTGTGTCAGCTTCCATTTTTGTCCCCTCATCTCTGTAAGGGGGATAATCCCACCTTGCAGGATTGTTGTTGTGACGATGAGGTGAGATAGTATATGTGAGTACCTGGTGTATAGGGGTGCATAAGTTCAATGCAGGTTTCCATTTATTACCTGTGTGAACTTGAACAAGATACTTAACCCCTCAACCTCATCATTCTTCATCTTTAAAATGGGGAGGGCACTAGAGCCTACCTCGGAGGGTTGTTGAAAGGGATAAATGAGTTAATACAGGTAAAGCATGTGGAACAGTACTTAGCTCCTAGTAAGCGTTTTAGAAGTGCTGGTGGTTATTACCTGATACCATTTGTTCAAATAGTTGCTCCATCTGTAAAATGGAGGGGTTAAAGCAGGAAACCATGGTTCCCTCCAGCTCTGATATTTTAGGGCTCTATTCCAACCCCCCCCCCGCCCCCACTGTCTGCCCTGCTGGCGATTCTGTTCCCTGTCTACTTTTCTCTCCCAGCCTCCGGCTCTAAGCTTCTGAAGGGCATGGCCCCTGTATTTTCCTTTTGTTTCCTGCCTACTTGTGGCACCCAAAGCAGCGCCTGGCACCTAACAGAGATTCAAGCACTCTTTTCTGAATTGAGCTAGACTGGTTCAGCTGCCTGGGGTGGCAGCAGTTTGAAGCACCACTTTGCGGGCCTGAACGTGATCTGCAAGGAGGCAGAACCAAGGACAGAAGAAGAGGTTGGCTGCCAGCCAGCAGGGCGGGTGGGGAGCAAAAGGGGCTGGAGTCAGAGGAGAGAAGAAATGGAACAGCAAACTGCATGCTTTGCAGCAGTGCCAGCACTATTCCAGCCCGGGTATAATGAAGACACGCTAATCAGAGACTCAGAGGTAGTGTCTAGGCTGCTGCTGCTGCTGCTGCTGTCACTGGACTGGGAGAGGTTGGCTTCCTGTGAGACCAGCCCAAAGAAGAAGATTGCAAGGCATCTAAATACTTGAAAGAACAAAACCCAGATGGAGGAGGGGACCAGAGCTAGCCGGGTGGCAGGCTGAGGCTGTAGAAAGAGCATTGACTCTGCTGGCAGACAGCCCTGGCTCTGGCTGGCTCCATCTCTGTGTAAGCTTTCATTTTTGTCCCCTCATCTCTGTAAGGGGGATAATCCCACCTTGCAGGATTGTTGTTGTGACGATGAGGTGAGATAGTATATGTGAGTACCTGGTGTATAGGGGTGCATAAGAAATACATATATACCGGGGGTGCCAGAAAAATGTATACACATGTTAAGAGACGTTATCTATGTTCAGGCAGTAGTTTGCCATAATCAGAGGTGTCTGGACGCTGATGGTCACCACTTTGAGCACCTCTTGTAATTGCAGAAGTCAACCGTGACTTGCATTCATCTTTTGTTATCGGTCTATATTGAGTATTACCATTTTAATACAGTTTTTTCCTTTCTGAAAATGTGTATACATTTTTTTGGCACCCTCTGTATTTATAATTCTGTTTATTTTTTCATTTCTCTTGGTCAGGGTGGGGAGAGGGGAGAATCACTTGCTCATGTAACTGTTATAGTGAAGCACTCAGTTGGAAGAGTGAGATGATAACATTCTGGAAAGGTGTGCCCAGCATTGCCAAGTGCGGAGAACACCAGAGGCAGTGGGAGAGAGAGCAGGGCCTGCCAGTGAACTCGGTGAGGGCAGGCCTGTCATCTTCTGTTTTGGCCCCAGTGCCTAGCGCCTGGCTCAACAGTGTGCAGGATGAATGGTTCCAGAGTCAGGAAAGGTTGGCCCAGCCAGTTACAGGGCTCTGTGTGAGGAATGGGGCCCCGGGAAGAACGCGCCCTCAGTGGGTACTCTGCAGGATGCAAGCCCTGCTACGGGAAGTCACAAGGAGTGCCTGCTAGCTCTGGCAGGAGGCCAGCAAGGGGCAGACAAGCCGGAGGAGAGCTCCTCTCCGCCGAACGCCTGCTCACACAGCCAGCATCTCCCCTCAGCCCTGCTGCCGTCGCCCACTGTGAATGGGTTTCCCTGCCTTCAGTCTCATTCCCCGAGATCCAGCCCCACAGAGCCGGATGCTGGGTCCCACACAGCTACAGAACAGACTAGAACAGAATATAAAGGAGCCAAACTTTGCTCCAGGGTAGAAGCAGCTGTAATGTCTAATGAATGTGCGACAGACAATCAAATTGGAAGAGGAGGTGAAATCGAAGCAGGTGAAGGACATAATTGAAGACCTACTCTGTCTTAGAATGGACACAACACCTACATTATAGAGAAGACAGCTGAGACCCAGGAATTAGACAGGCTGCCTGCCCAGGGATAAGGAACACTGAAGGGTAGTGCTGTCTGCCTGACTTCCAAGACTGCTTTTTCGACTGTATTATATCCTAGGGCCTGAGGGAGTGTGGGTAGTACTAAGAAGACCACAGGCACTGGGCCAAATTCTGGCTCTTGCATTTATGAGCTGTGTAACCTTGTATAAGTGGCTTAACCTCTCTGTGTATTAAGTGCCTCATCTGGATTATGTTACTGACCTCATAGGGTTGTATAATGTGCTGATTGCCTGGCACAAAAGTAAAGGCCCAATAAATGTTAGCTGACGTGGTTGTTGTTGTTGTTGTTGTTGTTGTTGTTAGATTAAGACCTCAAGGAAGGAAGTGATTGTAAGATGACTATAAGAAGGTCTGAGACTCAGGTTGGGAATCTCAGAAGCTAGACAGGGAAGTATCCAGGTCAGGAACTCAGCATAGCTGCAGAATGGATTTCTACACCGTATCCTGGGGATCCCAATCTAGAGGATCCGGAAATCCCAACAGCCCTGGAAACATTGCTAGCCCAGATCTGTTCAGGGGAAGATTCTGCTATCCATTGTCCCAGAGAGGATCTCAGGCCCTGTGTGTTCCAGCAGAGGCAAGCTCCGCAGCAGCCATATTTCAGGTTTCTTAGGGGATCAAAATAATTCTGCTTGGCTACTTCATTTGCTTCCAGGTTTCTTTTGCAATTTGCCTTTGTTCTTTCCTTAGTTTTCCAGTGAAGCTTCTCTTACACCTCTTCTGTGTTTGCCTCCAGGCACCCCCATGGCTAGAAAGGATGGTGAGATGGTGCAAGTCCCTGGTTTAGGCAAAGGAAGAACTGTGGGAGCAGGGCATAGAAAGGCTCAAGTGACAAGCAGGCAGGAGAGAGCCGAGGCCATTTGCCATGGCTGGCCTGGCCGCTTTCTAGCTCCATGCCTGCACAATCAGTCTTCGTCACCATGCCTGATCCTCCCTCTGCAAAATCGCCATCACGGTACCCACCCCTTCAAGCTGTTCTCTCAAATGCACAGGTATGTCCGGCGCTTGCTCAGTGCCGCCACATCATAGGTGCTTAGCAGGTGCTCACGCACTTGCCAGGTTCACTAGTATGCTTCCTTCTTTTCTTCCTTTCCACTCAGATTTCCCTCCACACCTGACAAAGCTGTCTGGCTGGCTCCCGTTCGTGGGCATAGACTGAGGTCAGCAGAGGTGAGACGAGGGCATGTGGCCACCACTTGCTCAGAAGATGCCCGCCTGCCAGAGGCAGGCTCTCCCAGCCCAGCCCTGTCTTTGGGGCCCTCACCTCCTTGTATGGCTGAATTGACTCCAGCTGTTCTGCTTCCCCCAAGAGCAGCTTATTTGGGCTTGAATGGGCAATTTGTTTGCCTTCTCTCCTGATGTGCAGTTGTTCAGCCTTCCTTTCCTGCAGAGTGAAAAGAGCTGACTGCATTTCCTCTCTCCCCGCTCCACACAGACCCTTGGAAAGGATTTTATCGATGGCCTTTTTCCTGGAGCCCTCAGGCTGCCCGGCTCGCCAGACAGACATTGTTAAAGGGTTACATATTTGGCAGGGAAGTGTGGTGCCTCCTCCTCCTCCAAGCAAAGCCAAATCTTTTACCAAATTGGAGATATAATCTATGCAAGGATTTTTTTTTTCATTTCACTGATGAGTTCCAGTTGTTGAACCCTTGTACCTTTGTAATATGTGTGGCAAAATGTCTGACCTTGGCCTGAAACTCATCAAACAGGTGCATGCAAGAATTTAATAGAGAGAACTTTTTTTTGACATTGGTTATTTCTGAGAGGCAACACCTGTACATCCCAGGGCTCTCTACAGAGCTTGGAGGTATGCACAGTCTTGTGTGGTTCTGTGCACTGTGATAGACAGAGTGTATTATCCATTTAATCCTTATTGAGACTTGGTGCTTTGGCGCTATTGTTAACCCTGTTTTCTAGATGATGGAAGCTGAAGCTTAGGCTGAGCAGTTTGCCCACCCAGGTCATCGGATGCTTGAAGGACTCAGTGTGTCAGCTTTCTGACCCAAGTGTCTATCTTTAGGGCCTCTGGTCTCCTACCTTCCTGCACACCAGTGACAGCCTGGCCTACTTCTAAGGTCACCACATAAGATTATTTCTTTCTTTCTTTCTTTTTTTTTTTTTTAAGATTTTATTGGGGAATTGGGGGAAGGGAACAGCGTTGGGGAACCAGGGAAGGAGAACAGAGAAGTTGCTGTCCTTTGGTTCTTCAGTCTAGTTGTGAAGGATGTCGCTTCACTGGCCCATGTTGGTATTATCATTGCACTCTTCCCGGGTGAGGCAGGTCCATTGCTGGCCATTGGACGGCCGCTCATGGTGGCTCACGATAGCTCACGAAAGCACACGCCAGCTGCTAGCCAGCTCCACTGCAGCCTACGCTGTCGCCAGCGGCTCATGGTAGCCCAACTCCAGGTGGAGCTGTTGTTCACCATCTTAGCTGTAGAGGGCAGTGTCACTGGCCCTCATATGTGGGATCCGAATCGGGGCCCTGCTGCTCAGAGCTGGCGTCCCAAGCCAACTCCTAACCAATGCGCCATTCGGCCGGCCCACATAAGATTATTTCAACCCTTCATTTCAGTATTTATTTCCCTTTCATGTTGGCAAGTTCTGCTGTATATCCAGTTTAAGTTTCTTTTGCTTTAGATCAAGCAGTTCTCTGCATAATAACCAGATAAAATTGTGAAATTGATGACATTGTTTTATAAAACTACCCCTTTTAGGATTCTTCTTTCCCCTTCCATTGTCCTTTACCTCTTTTAAAAAAATTTTTTACTCATGTAGTTTTTAAAATAATTAATACATGTACATGATTCAAAACTTAAAAAGCATAAAAAAATTTAAAATGAAAATCCTCCCTCCTACCATATCCCCCATCTGTCCAGTGTCCAAAAACCCTTCCACTGCATGTGCAGCTAATGCCTATTATTAGTTTCCTCTGCATCCTTCTAGTTTCTTTTTGCAAATATAAGGGAATACAAAGATAAATTTTTTTATCCCCCCCCTTTTACATAAATGATAGTATACTATATATACTTTGTAATGTCTGATTTTTTTTCTTTCAACAATTTTTCTGGGAAATCTTTCCATGTCCATATAAAAGCCTTCCTAGTTCCTTATTCTAGCTACATATTCGAGGGTACTGTGATTTATTTAAACAGTGCCCCGTTGATGGACATTTAGGTCATTTCCAATCTTTTGCTATTACAAGTAATGATATAGTGAATAACCTCATATATATGTTATTTCATGTGTGGGAGAATGTAGTTGCAGGATAAATTCCTAGAAGTGATGTTATTATATCAAAGACTAAGTTATTTATTTTGCAAGATACTACAAAATTGGCCTCCATAGGAATTATACCATTTTTCATTCCTACCAGCCATGTATAAGAGTACCTGTTTCTGCAGTCTCCCTAAGACTGTCTCCGAACTGTGCTTGGAGGTGCCTCAGAGCCCAAGCCACGAACCAAGGCCAGCTGCCGCTAGTACCAGCCATAGAGCAGCTCAGCCAGAGGTATGGGACACATCAAAGCCAGATGCTGCTTGTCTGGATTTTGTGAATCTTTGAGAGACTTTAGAAAAGTCTGCAGCAGGTGCCAAGGAGGGTGGTTTGTATGGAAAAGCCACTGGAAGCAGCCTGGGTGTGCCCGAAAATTGGATGGGGCCGGGTCTCAATACTGGGGGGGCTGGGGGGGAGGGGCAAACAAATGGTGTTGGTCAGGTTGTTGGAGACTCAGATTCAGCAGCCACCTGCGCAGGGAAGGGGAGGTCTCAGCAAAGAAACAGTGGCTTCCACCAGCTCCTCCATCTGGGAGAAAGCTGCCCCTCCAGCCCTCAGCCTGTAGTCAGACAACTCAGTTCCTCCCTGAATGTTCCTGTCACCTTTCTAGTTGCTGCCCCAGTGCTGGAGCTCAGAATGAGTGAGTTCTTCAGTGAGGAAGTCCGTGCACCGGCCCTTTAAGAGGAGCGCCTGTTAGTGCAACTACCCTCTCCTCACTCAGCCACAATCCCTGCTGGTTTTCACAGCCAGAAATCATGGGGACTTCTCTCCCTGGCACTGAAACCCTGGGCTGCGGAGCCTGGTGTGGTGCTGGGACCCCTTGCTCCTGATTTTTAATGATCACACATGGGTGTGGGACCAGTCCATTCCTTGTCTTTGTCCCTCCTACCCGTTTTGAGGTGGCTTCTTCTGTCCCTAGTTGTAAGGCTTCAGTTCAGCTGGACTTCAGGTGATTCTCTTTTTTTTTCTTTTTTTGTTTTTGTTTTTGAGGGCAGTGTCACTGGCCCTCATGTGGGATCCGAACCCGGGCCGCTGGCATCCCAAGCGAGCTCTTAACCACCGCGCCACTCGGCCAGCCCTTCAGGTGATTCTCAGCAATGGTTGTTCTGTAGTTTAGTTGTAATTTTGAAGTGGTTGTGATAGGAGATAAGTGCACCATTTACGTACTGTGCCATCTTGACCAGAAGTTCCTTGTTTTACTTTTTAAATTGAGGTACAATATATGAGGTCTGATCAAAAAATACAGTGAATGCTTAAATTTTAAAAAAATTTTATTATAGTAAAAGACTCATTGCCATTAATTCCCCTCAAAATACTCCCCCCTCGCTTTGAACACACCTATCTCATTGTTCTTGCCGCTTTTTGAAGCAGTTCTGGAAGTCCTCTTTCATGAGTGTCTTTAGTTGCAGTGTCATGGCTGACTCCATGTCCAGAATCTATTCAAAGTATTTACCTTTCATGGTCATTTTGACTTTGGGGAAGAGCCAGAAGTCGCAAGGTGCCAGACCTGGTGAATAAGGTGGATGAGGACACACTGTAATGTTTCTATTTGACAGAAATTGCAATACCAAAAGTGATGTGTGACATGGAGCATTGTCATGATGTAGGATGAAACCATTTGCCCATTTCTCAGGCCATTTTCTACACACATCGTTCCTTAAATGCTCTAATAAGCTCTTTTTTTTTTTTTTTTTTTTTTTTTTGAGGGCAGTGTCACTGTTCCTCATATGTGGGACCAAACCGGGGCCGCTAGCTTCCCAAGCCAGCGCTTAACCACCATGCCACTTGGCCGGCCCTCTAATAAGCTCTTATAATATTCAGAGTTCACTGTAGTGTTCCTGGGAACAAACTCAGCTCACACAATACCATCTAGGTCGAAAAACACAGTTATAACATCACCTTGATGTTACTCATAGATCTTGATTGACACCCTTTTTTTGCACAAGGAAAGCTGGGTGATTTCCATTGAGAACTCTGAACCTTGATCTCAGGATTATAACCATAGACCCAAGTTTCATCTCCCATGATAACATGTCTTCAAAAGCTGGAATCTGAAATGGCACGATTGGGCAACTTCAGTGAAATTGACAAACGTTGCTTTTGTTCAGCAGTCAAAACGCATGGAACAAATGTCACACTTACTGGTGTCATGTTCAAACCTGTTGTTAAAATGCTTTGAACAGAGCCATAAGAGATGTTAGATCCTCAGAAATTTCCCTAATAGTTAATCACCTGTTTGATTGAATCATTTCACTTACTGTTTCAACATTCCCTTGGGTTTTGTTGTTGAAGGACATCCCAATCTCTCCTCATCTTCAGTTGATTCACAACTATTACGAAATTGCTCAAACCACTTGTAAACCGCCTTCATGGTCACTGTGGCATCACTATAAACTAATTTTAACATTTCGTGTGTTTCTTTAGCACTTTTTTGATGTTTGAAACAAAATTTTAGGTTAATGCATTGTCAGTGATCCATGATTTAAAGCACACTTTAAAACACACCTCCTTTCAACCGTAGCTCACACCCGACTGACTGCACCGAACAAGTTGAAACTTGTCACACACTGTTACTAAGATTCAACACACTGTTTCCCGTATTAAAGATCCCTGCTTTTCCGTTGGATGACACTCAGCCGCAGCATTAACCATAGTTTTTGATCATACCTAGATATACAATAAAGTGCACAAATAAATTTTAAAGGTTCAGTTGATGAGTTTTTACATATGTACATACACCTAAGAAACCATCACCCAGCACAAGATAGAGAACCTTTCCAGCACCCCAGAAGACCATCTCGTACCCCTTCTCAGTCAATATCCCACTTCCAGAGGTAACTACTGGGTTGTCGGAAAAGTCATGACGTATTTTTTCTATGTTTTTCATTGCAAAAATGCGTCATGACTTTTCCAACAACACAATACTTTTCTGACTTCTGTCTCCAGAGATGAGTTTTGTCTGTGCTTGAACTTCATATAAATGATATCATACCCTGTTCAACACATTATATCTATAAGAATCATCCATTTTGTGTGTAGCAGTAGCTCTTTTTTATTGCCCAGTCATATTACACTGTATGAATATACCATAACTTTTCCATTTAGCTGTTGATGAACATTCGGTGTGTTTCCAGCTTAGGATTGTGAGTAAAGCTCCTATGAACATTCTTAACATGCTTTTTGGTGAACATTGATTTTTCTTGGGTGGGTAACGCAGAGTGAGATATCTAGGTCATAGTAGATACTGCTCAACAGTTTTCCAAAGTAGTTGTACCAATTTATGCTCCTACCAGCAATACATGAGAGGTCCAGTCGTGCCATTTCCTTGCCAGGTATTTTCAATCTTGCCGATTTAGGCCATGCTGAGTGTGTGATCCTGGGCAGTTACTGTCCCACTCTGGGCTTTAGGATCCCCATCTGAGAAATGTTCCTCAAGTTGGCTGCGCCACTCACATCTGTCCTCATGTCCACAAAATGTTGTTCATCTCAATAGACCGTAACTCTCTACACTTGCCCTGCAGGTAGTAGGTACCTCACATGTTTGTTAAACACCGAATGAAGGTTATGTACACTGCTTTCCTCATTCACTCCCTTCACCTTGCTGGTAGCTAATAATGTTGCATTCTGTATGCTGGGGAGGAATACAGCAAACCATTGTTACCTCACTGGGCTCACATTCAATGGGAAAGAGAGCTATGAATTAAGCTTGGCTCATAATATGCACTTAATAAATAATGAATGAGTGGATGGATGAACACAAAGCAGAGAGTGATAAGAATCAGGAGAAAGAGTAAAGAAGAAGGAATGATTAATTTGGGAAATCCTCATGAAAGAGGTAGCTCCTGAGTGGCGGAAGAGTAAAGAGGATTCTATGCTGACAAATAACAGGAGCCAAAGAAAGGATGGCTTTAAAGTGTCAATCGTGGTAGAGTGAAAAGTGGTTGACCAGCAAGATAGCTGAGGGTTAGCTAGGGCCCAGCTTCCAATGACATGCTGAGGGACCTTGGCTTTATTGTATAGTCAGAGTGCAGCTGTTAGGGGTTATTTAGGAAGACACTTCAGAAATTGATCATTACAGAAGAGAAAAGGCTTAAAAGAAAGATAATGCCTTTTTACAGAATAAAAGACAGTATTTGAGTACCTACTAAGTACTGGCACCAATCTCAGCATTTTGCATATATACCATGTCATTGAATCATCATCATGCAAGGCAGAAAGTAGACAGATAATTGCCCCTCTTCTCCAGATGGGAAAATGGAGACTCAGAGAGGTGGATCTCAGGATTCAGCCGAACATCTGCGGACTCGGAGGTTTACATCATCCTGTCTTCCTGCAGAGGTCAGGCTTTGGCTTAATTAGCATATCAGACAGCATCAACTGAGTTTATAGTATGCAGTGATTTTGGAAGATGAAAAAAGCAACTGCAAAGCTAGTACTGATAGTACTTGCCTGAAAGGGCAGAGGCCAGCCCCTATCCCAGTCTCTCCTCAGAGCAGAGCACCTAGGGGACCATGTGTGGCATGGGACAATTTTGACAGTGGCTGACGGCCAGGCCCCTGAGCCTGCTTTGTTTTTCCTTAGACGGGAGCAAGCTTCCTGAGCCTGGGCAGCACCATGGTATCTCCCCCAGACTCACAGTGTTGCCCCTTTGCATACACAGGCCTCAGGTTGTATGGTGCTCCTAAATACCACCCACCTTAGGCTGCTGTCGCTGCGGCATCCCCTGTTCCTCCTGGGTGCACTTAAAGCCCTTAAATGCAGAGCTGATGTGACTATTTCTCCAAGTATGCTCTCTGGGCCAGGCTTCAGCAGTATTTCTGTTTGCCCATTTAGCCATTCGTGGATTTATTTATTCATTAAGTGGCTGCACCATGTTATAGAAAGAGCCCTGCGCTAAAGGACCTGAGTACAAGACCAGCAGCTGTCACCTTGGGCAGGCCATTTTTCTTTTCTGGGCTTCTTTTTTTTTTTTTTTCTTGGATAAAATCAGAGAATTGGATAAGGTAATCACAGAGGTCTTGTCCAGGTCTGACACTTTCTGAGACTGTGTTTTTATTCATCCATAAACTCATGCCTTCACCCTAACATGGGGTTAAGAAATGCTTCTCAGAAGCATTTGAGGTGGGTCTTAAAGGATGAGTAGGAGAAATAGAAAGGCATTCCAGGGAATGAGATCAATATGAACAAAAGTGGGGAGAATACATGGAAAACTGAGAGAAAAAGGAGGGTTGGGAGGGGAACAGAACAGTGGGAGACAAGGTCACAGGCTGTCAATGCCCATGTCACGAAGGCCTTGAATGCCAGGCTAAGGAGCTGAGACGTCATACTGCAGGGTATCAAGGGTCCAGAAAGGTTTGAAAGCAGAGGAATGACTTGATATGATCTGTGTTCAGAAGCTAGTGGCTGTTCACCAGAAGAACCTGCGAGGAATGGCAGTGGGTTTGATATTGTGGCTCTATAAGATGTTAATTCAGTAAGTTTGTGCTTTTTAGTTTGAGACAAGAAAGATGCTGCTGACCTTTTGGCCTTCAGCACATTAGATGTCCGATTGTTCTGACCAGGCCTTGTGGCTCCAGAATCCCCATCAGACTCCTTGGCCTGGACTCTCTGCCCTGTCCTAGTTGAAACAACAAGCCCAGCCCAAGCCGGTCCCTCCCTCTTCTCATGGCAGCCAGGAGGCTGACCTGGCCAGGAAGCTCCACAGTGTAGCTCTCGTGGGGCAAGTGTATGTCAGCAGCCTCTTGGGTGTGTGCACTGCTTGACAGTGCACAAGGCACTTCTCACAGTAACGCGGAAGTTCTTGGGGAGAGTGCAGTCCCCACTGTACGAAAGAGGAAATGGAATCTCAGAAAGGATCATGATTTTCCCCCAAGCAGCATAGTAGAGTGTAGGGAGCTGAGGCCTTGGTGTTAGGAAAAGTCATGGGTTCCAGTTCCATCCAGCTCTGCTGCTCAATACCTGAGTGACCACAGGCAAGGTTGCTACCCTCTCTAAATCTTATCTCTAAGGGTTGAGCTAATAGCCTCTGTAAGTGCTTGTCATTGGAGTGAATTGTGTGGCTTATGAAAAAGCTCTTGGCACAGAGTAGGTGCTCGGCGGCTCTGTTTCTGACTCACTTCAGAGCTCTTTCTGGTGTTTTCTTCTTCCCATATGGCCCTCTTTGTCATCTCTCTCATTCCTCTAGTCTTAAGTCAGTGCCACAGACATATATTAATGAAATATCCTTCCTTTGTACCCAGTACGAAGCTGAGTGGACACGGGAGATGGCCCCTGCCCTCACTCTGCTGATTGCCCACCCCCACCTCTCACCACTGTGCTTCTGTGGCCTGATTTAGCAGGCCCCCTTGCTCTCTGGCTTCTGGTTGGGTTCAGCCAATGAGAGGCGCAGCAGGAGACCTGAGGACTGGAAAAGAGTGAGGTCAGGGTGGGTATTCCTGCAGCTTCTTCCCTGCTCTGTTGCCAAAGCTCCAGCCCTCTGTCAAGGACCACAGCCACAGCCTGGCGTCCGTCTCTGCCTCTGGTGACTGCTCCCTCCTTTGCCCAGACAGGCTTAGGGGTGGTGAAGCTCCAGCATTACCTGGTCTCCCTGAGGTACTAAACTGCCCCTTGGTTCCCCTATCCATGCCTCTGAATGGTTCCTTTGTTAAACTCTCCCCTGATGCTGTCTATCTTCTGCTGAGACCGTGACTGTTACAGGTTTTCCTCTCTAAAGACCTGATGACCTTTGGCTGTCTGTTCACATTGGAAAGTAAGCCACTAAGTGAGACTCGGTGTGCATGGAGACAGCTCGCTGATGGACTTCCTTGTACAGTGTTGGGCTGAGGAGTAAGGGAAGGTTTTTCATTGGTAGACCTCGAGAGAGAAGTATTTATGGACTTTTTCCCTCTAATCTCCTACCTTTGAGTACATATGCCTAGCTGTTGACTTTGTGGAACAGAATGGAAGAAGGAGGCTTGGGGTCCCATCACTCTATACAGACTGGCCCTTAAACCATTCATTTCATCTTTGTCCTCACTCCCACCCTCCAGTCCAACTGCTTCTTCCTGAATCCAGGGCCTTCAGTTTCTCTGGAGAATAAATGTCTACCGCTCCCTTAGTGATTGCAGGAGGTAGGTTGCTGGCTGTGTGTTGGGGGGAATCTGAGCATCTAACCGTCCCATAAATATTCTGACTGTCACATATATATGACCGGTTCCAGTTGTGAGCTAGTTAGATGAGAAACCCAAGCCAATTGAGAAAGCAGATCTCTCACCACTCATCCCAGAACCCTTTGCTTCAAACCATGTGTTCCCAGAAGGCAGTGTTTGAAACCGTCACACCTTCCAAATCCAGGACTGCTGGTCTCCGAGGAAAGATGCCTTTTTAATCTGGCCCATTAGACTGTTCAGATGATTTCGTTAATCTTCTACTTTTTGTGACTTTAAGTAATTTGCTTGCCCTCCACGGGCTCTAATTGCACAACTATAAAAATAAAGATAATAGTCTGGTTCTTTGTCCCCTGACCTTGCTTTATAAAGACTTCCTGATGTTGTAAAAAGTATAAGTATGGCTAGGAAAAAAAGGTAATAATTTTGCATAAAAAGCCAGATAGACTATCATAGACTTAATATTGTTTTATTATAATTCTCAAATAAATTTGATGTGATTTTTGGAGGACACTAAGTCCATGAGAGAAACCTGACTAGGTTTCAATCTCAGCTCTGTCATTTTTCTAGGTATTTTACTTTGTGTGAATTACAACCTCCCCGAGCCTTAGATTTCCTAGGTGGATAAAGAGAACGAGATACTCAAAGAGTTATTATGACAATTAAATGGGATAATATATGTAAAGGACCTCGCTTAATGCCTGGTACATGACACCGGCAGTACATAAAGATTTACATGGCTCCACGTCCTTGCCAAAACTTGGAAAGATCCAGCTATCAATTTTTACCAGTCTAATAGGTTCTATCAAAATAATAATTTTGTTTCAGAGACAGGGTATATCATCCCAGCTTCAACCAGAGAAACAGACTGAATAGGAGATGTATATTAAGAAATTTAAGGCAAAGAATTGGTTTACATGACTGTGGATGATGGCTTGGCAAGTCTGAAATCCATGGGGTGAATCTTTAGGAAGGGCATGCTGACGCTATAGTCAGCAGGCAGAAACTTCTTCCTCAGGGAATCCTCAGTTCTCCTCTTCAGACCTTTCAACCGATTGGATCAGGCCCACCCAGTTTATCTAGGATAATCTCCTTTAGGTAAAGTCAATTGATTATAGATGTCAATCACATCTACAAAGTGCCTTCACAGCAACACCTAGATTAATCAGTGCTTGATTGAATAACTGGGTACCAATCGGCATGAAAAATAACCACTACACGTCTTCAACTCGTCTTTTAAGAAAATTATTGTGGAAACAATAGGGAGGCCGAGTTGAAGGAGAGAGAAGCTGGAAGCAGAGAAGTCAGAGCATTACCTTAAGGGGCGGTGAGGAGGACCTGAATTAAGTAGTGACAACCGAGATAGAAAGTAAGAAGAGATCTGAAAGATTGAGCACAGCTTGTCAGAATTAAGTGTATGAACAGGGTTGAGAAGGAAGGAGAAGAATGGGTAGGATCAGGGATGGCACTCAGCTTTCTGCTTGGTGGACTGGGTGGATGTGTCATCATTGACGGAGAAGGGAAATGCATGGTGAGAAAGAAGGTAGACCTTAGGTAAGGCGATGAATTCCTTTTTGAACATAACCAAGTGTGAGATGCCTGTGGAACATCCAAGTAGAACTAGGAGGTTGGAATGAAGACTTTCAGGGGGTTGTTTCTGTAGAGGCCAGTGACGTAGACTTACTGAAGTACTTTTCTCCATGTGTGTATGGATAGTGTTTCTGGCGAGTGGCCTTGCTATAGGCTGTGGTGTTGGGACGCCTTTAATAATGTTACATCCATGTGACTAGCCTGGGAGTATTGCTGCTGCTGCTGCTGCAGTCATTTGGCCCTGGGCACAGACTGCTTTCCGAGTCCCCTTTGGCAGGAACGTACCCATCCTGCAAAACTTTCTCCTTCGCTGTCAAGAAGCCATTGCAAGGGTTAGATGCTTGGTAGACACCCATACACGTGAAGGCTGTCTCCTTGAGGAAAATCCAGAATGGAGTTGCTCATTCCCGGGGAGTGACCTGAAAGCACATAACACAAGGTATGATGAACAGCTTTGTGGAGCAGCTCACTGAAAACAAGGCTGCTGGGAGGAAGCACCCTCTGCACCCCCAGTTCCCAATCCTAGACCTCCTCTCCACAGGGCTGCGGATAGTGGAGGGGGGTTTTGTGCCCTGCGAGGTCTGGGAGCATGAGGACGGAAGGCGAATGCACATCCACTGAGCACCTCCTGTGTCCCCAGCAGTGTGCAGGGGACCTTCATAATGATAATGATGAAAACAGTGACAACTAACACTTACCAAGTGTTTTCCCGGTGTGGGGCAGGGGTCATGCATGGTGGTCTTGTTTCCATTGAATGGTCACCACAACATGTAAGTTAGGTACTATCACTGGCCGCAGTTTACAAGTGAGGATATCAAGGCAGAGAGGTTAAGTGCCTTGCCCAGCGTCACACAACTAGTAGCTATCTACAGTGGGGTTTGAACAACGACTTTGATTCCCCAACCCGGAATTCCGGACTCCGTGCTGCCCCTCTCTGATGCTGGCATAGCCACTTTCCCCGGCTTTGTCCTGTCATGCCGGGAGCAGCGCTGGTGTTCACAGAGTTCTCTCTTCACAACTTTAAGGAGTAGCTGGGCTGGGAGAAGCACCACAGGGCACTTGGGAGACTCAGGTTCTTATCCCAGCCTCTGTCTGCCCTTGGGCCTTAGACCTTAACCTTTGAGAACCACACTTTCATCACCTATAAAGTGGAGATAGTAACATCTACCTCCCAGGTGTTATGAGAATCCGATGAAGAAACTGCTAAGAAGGTGGATTTGTAATCTTTGGAAGTTATTCTGTTCATCTGTGCGTATTGCCCCGCTCGTCAGTGGACCCCCAGTCCATTATCTACCCAACCCTGCCTCCTCTTGTGCTTTATTGTGATTTATGACATTTTGATCACCTGAAAGTCTCTGATTATCATGCCTGGAGGCCACTGGAATTCTTATATAAATAATTCCACACCCCCTGAGCTGGCTGGAGGGGGTGGGGTGGCTTGGATTCTAGCAGCTGTGGAAGCTATAACCAAGAGGAGGCTTCATGTCAGTCATAGGGGTGACTAACTCCGACGGCCGCCTCCCTGAGGCATTCCCAGAGCCCTGGGTAAGCTGGACAGCAGTGCCGCTTTCATCACTCACTAAGCTTAAAGTGAAGCTCAGATTCTTATTTGAAATATAGCAGCATATATATTTGAAAGAATATGGGTCCTGGAGCCAGACACACCTGGGCTCTGTTCCCAGCATTGTCACTTACTAGCCGAGTGACCTTGGGCAAGCCATCTTACCTAACTGGGCCTCAGCTTCCTCATCTGTAAAACGGGAGTGATGATACCGGCCCCACAGGGTGATTGCATAGCACAGATGAGAGCGTGGGTGTAAAGGGCCCAGCGCTGTACCAAGCGCTCATTAGACTCTCAGTAATTCTTACTCCCCTGTGTCTCTGAGCCGTGGGAATGAGCACCTTGGGGGGTTAGATTTCATGAGGGGTGAAACAATCTGGTTGGAAAGTGCAAAGGCAGAAGACTCAATAATAGACATTTGAATCACAGTTCTATTTTTAGTGCGATCCAGCATAAGGTTTAAAAATGTGGTGTCTTCCTCCTGTGTCCTTTTATCCTTTCTGTGTAAGCAATGGCAGGTCGGAGTGGGGGTGGGGAGGCGAGTGTCCAGCAGTCACGTTTTTTCCTCATTGGCATCCAGCACAGTCACCTTGGGGACCATCAACTTAAGAAAGTCCATGATAAAGCTTGAACATGATTGTTTTCCTCTAGTCTTCAGCAAGGTTCTTTCCCTGCCACACTGGCTTTCAGATCTCCAACTTTTGAATATTTTGAGGAATTTCATCCATCACTCCTGCCCATTGTCACAGCGTGGCTGACTCTGTGAATTAGGGGAGTATAGCAGTAAATATTTTTTAGGAGGTCCTATCTTTCCCCTTTGTTTTCAAGATGCACATGTACCCCACAACCCCAGAGCCTGGAGCACCTCCCAGCCCTCACGTGATGAAGAGGAGGGATGCGGTCTACCAGGCACCCAGCAAGCTCAGAGTAATAAGTGTTATTTCATTTCTTCCTCGCAGCTGCTCTCTAGTAGGCAGGAATATGGCTCAGTGGTTCAGAGCACAGGGTTTCAAATCAAAGAGACCCAGGTTTGAATCCTAACTCTGCAGCTTAACACTGTGTGACTTGGGGCAAATTACTGCACTTCTCTGAGCCTAAGTTTCCACCATCTGTCAACTAGAGATAATAGCACCCCTCTCTCACGGGGCTGTGAGGATGAGTGAAAGAACACACGGAGAGCCTCAGCACAGGGCAGGCACACGGTCAGCACACGATACGCAGTAACTGTGGCATCTGTTTTACAGCAGAAGAAATAGCAGCCCAGGGAGGTTAGCACATTTGTCTAAGATAGGCCAATATAAAAGGAAACTGAGGCTGAGAGGCCAAGGAGCTTGCCCAGTTATATATCTAGTAAGCAGCAGAATCTTAACTGTAAGCCAGGCCTCCTGGTATCTCACAAAGAAGCCTCTGCAAAGCTGGAATAAATGCCCCAAACCTATTAGTAACTGGCCCCCTGGTGGAACAGTCTGAGCCCAGCCTCCCTGCTGCTGAGTCCTGCTTTCTAGAAACTGGAGTCCATTGTGCACTAATACACACCTACAAATGACTGAGCTAGAAAGGTCCTGGGAAACCATGATTCCCCAGAGTGCTCCAGGAATGCAGTATTTGGTTAATGTGTTTTCTCAGAGTATTAACCTCTCGGTTTCAGGTCTTATTGAGGGTTTTTATGAAACCGTCACTTTCTGAAGCTAGAAGGGGCTGTATAGTGAGCATAATCACTTCCTTCTTAAGTGACAAGGGATCATGGCAGTGTCTCCAGTCATTATCACAATGACCAGTCGTGATATTCAGACTCTCATAACAATCCATATGTCTGTTGGGTCTCTTATACTCACTGTATTATTTAATCATGGTAACAGCCCCCTGCGTGTGTGTGTGCATGCATGTATGTATGTGCATGCATGTGTGTGTGTGTCTGCATGTGCATGTGTGTGTGCGTTGGGAGTGAGGGCTAGGATGGGGTGAGAATTATCCCCATCTCACAGGTGAGGAGGCTAGGACTCAGGGAGCATGAATGCCTCCTTGGGGATCATATAGCTTCACAGTAGCAGAGCTAGAACTGAAATGACATTTGCCAAGACAGTGTGTGTGTGTGTGTGTGTGTGTGTGTGTGTACGTTATGTGGCTTTGAGTCAGCTCTGAATCTACATGACCCTATGAATGAGTGATGTCCACCGTGTTTTGTCCTCAACAGCCCTGCTCAGCTCTTGTAGATGCATGCTTTTATGGAGTCAACCCATCTAATATTTATTCTTTTTTTTTTTTGAGGGCAGTGTCACTGGTCCTCATATGTGGGACCGAACCAGGGCCGCTGGCTTCCCAAGCTATCACTTAACCACCGCGCCCCTCGGCTGGCCCTTAATATTTATTCTTTTTCTTTTCCTGCTGCCTTCTCTTTTTCCCAGAATTATTGACTTTTCCAAATAATGCTGCCTTCTTATGATGTGCTTGAAGTAGGACAGCTTCAATTCTGAGATAGTGTAGTAAACCAGAAAAAAAAACTGTGTTTTGAGTCAGACATACTTGGGTTTAAATCCCAGTTTTGATATTTACTAATGGCACTAATTTTGAGCAAGTTACATACTTGCTCCCACATTCCTCATCTATTTACAGGTCCCACATTCCTCATCTATAAAATGAGAAGAATAATATTTTCTTTGCTGGGATTATTTTAAGGTTATTCTAAGTAATATATTGAGTTGTTAGAAAAGTCATGATGCATTTTTGCAACAAAAAACATAGAAAAAAATATGTCATGACTTTTCCGACACCCCAGTATATAAAGGAACTAACATTGTGCCTGGACAGAGTTGGTCCTCAGCTCATGGAAACTTATTATTCTGTCTCCTAGTCCAGCACTCTTTCCAATCTACCAAAATGTCTCCTACTGTGATATGGAAGGTACAGGGGATTGGAGTGACCTGTCTTGAGCCCATCAAACTCTAGAAGTGCATTTCTGAAATAAATCTATTCTGATTAGCTTTAAGAGTGTGGGTGTTTCTGTTTGTTTGTTTGTTTGTTTGTTTTATCTCTGATAACAGAGGCCTTAGACTTTTATTGTCAGTAAACAAATAATTTTACATTTATACAAAGATGCTGCAAAACAATAAAATAAGTATGTATGGAAGTTGTTGATAGTAAATCCCTAGTCTAGAAATGCTTTTGGATCATATTGGCCTGTCTTTTTAAACTATGCATAAACTCTGAATAGGAGAACAGGTGTAGGAGCAAAGGTAAGAGTGTAAGATGTACTCGGCTTGGGCCGGCCGAGTGGCGCAGTGATAAAGCGCTGGCTTGGGAGGCCAGCGGCCCGGGTTCGGGTCCCACATATGAGGGCCAGTGACACTGCCCTCAAAAAAATAAAATAAAATAAAATAAATATAAAAAATTTAAAAAATAAATAAATAAATAAAACTTGATCTTCAAAAATCCCAATCTATAAAAAAAAAAAAAAAAGATGTACTCGGCTTGGCTAGAACAGACATCGCAATTGGAAGGGGAGCATATATGATAAGGTTGGAAAAGTAGACTCATATATATAGAAGTGTACATGTGCACGTAAACACGCACACATCACTCATCCTCCTACCTGTGTACGTTGCTAACCTACAACCCATCATAAGAAGTGGGCAGAGGTATTGGCTGAGTAGGTCTTACTGAGCTCAGCCTCCATCTCTATGAAGGCAACGTGCTGCAGAAGGAAGTGCTGCACCTGGAGTTAGGAAACGCAGATGATGCTTTTGATTCCACTCTCATTCAACAGTGGGAGTTGGACAAGACGTGTAACCTCTTTGGACCTTCCCTCTTTATAAAAACAGGCCACTTTCAGACAGTCCTTCAGAACTATTTATCAAGAGTCTTGAAGATGTCCATTCACTTTCATGTATTCATTTATATCCTGGAATTGTCTCCCAAGGAACAATCTTCTGGTTAAAGATGTTCATTATAGTGTTTTTATAATTTGATAAAATTAGATGCTGCCTAAATGTCCACCAGTTGGAATCGGATAAATTATGGTCCATGTGCTTGACTCATTTGCAGGATTTACTAAGATAACAGCATTGGCCATATAACAATGAAAATAAAAAGGCATATATTAAAAAACTATACTGGGAAAAATCATACTTTCTCACGCAGGCAACACGGTTGATGTTATCCAAGATCCTTCTGATCTGGTTCACACCAGCTGTCCATGTACCACCACTGTTTACCGTATATGGTGACCTCACTCTGGTGACCTGAGGACATTTCCCTCAAGCACCTTTCTCCCTGGTCTGCCTTTGTACGTCCTGTGCAGTCCTCCTGAAGTGCCCGTCCTTCCCTGTCCAGCAGGAGAACCTACTCTTTCCAGTTTTAGATTTCCCTGACTTCCTAGAAGGAAGCTCTGTCATTTCTGTTAGTAGATGACTGGTCTAACTCAAAGGTTCTCAAACCTGGCAGTGCCTCCGAATCATGTGGAGAGCTTATTAAAATGCAAATCCCCATATCCCAGTGAGAGAGGCTTCCTCATCCCAATCTCCAGGGCAAGGAAGGACCTGAGATCAGGATTGTTAACAAGCCACCTTGGTTATTGTGTTGCTTAGCGATGTTGACCTCAGTAACTCTCAGGCACGTTCAGCTGAAAATCTTAGTTCTCAGCGTGATCTCCTGTCCCTTCTACACCCGCCCTGAGAGGCGTGGGCATGAAAGCGTTGTGGAGTAACAGGCCCGCAGTGGAGAATAACTCCAGTAGCTTCACTACTGAGCACCTATTCTGTGCCAAGGACTGCTTTACATACAGCATTTTTAATCTGTACAATACCATAAGGTCAGTTTTGTCATCTCCATGTTACAGATGAAGAAGCTGAGGCAAAGAAAAGTTAAATGTCTCGCTCAAGTTTAAATAACAAGATTCCAGGGGAGCACATATTTGAATTCAGTTCTAGCAGACTTCAGAGCCCAGGAACTAGAACCTCCCTCCCTCACTGCCCCTTCTCTGCACCCCCTCCAAAACACCCCAGCAGGGCCAGGCGCAGCCCTACCCGATGTAGACGAGCCCAGTGGCATGAGCACTGGCGCCCCCTGCCCTTTGCGCATGCTTGGTTGGTGGGCAGCCATGAGCCGCATAAGCAGAGGCCCCTGCTCACTAAATGTGTTCTGACGCCCACCCACCTGCTTACCGGGTGCAGTGAAGCAGCGGAATTCAATTTGCGGCAGTGACCTAAGAGGGGCTATTTTTAGTAAGAAAGTAGGTCAGGGGCTGCAGCGATGCTGCTGGAGAAATGAGCAGCCTCCCCTCTCACCGGGAGGCTTGCTCACTTGTCTTGCCTCCCCGGTGGAGGTGAGGAAGGCAGAGCTGACATCCTTACATGGCTGCAGTTGTAACTGTCACTGTGGAGCCACTGAGGGGGAAACACACACCTAAGACACAGAAGCTCTTGTCTGGGTTTGCTTAGGGTCCTGGACCCAGTCTTCCTCAATAGACGAGAATCCGTTCAGAAAACATCGCAAACATGGTAGGAGGCTCATGTATTATACACCAGCTACATGCTGCTGTTCTGGGTTCGATCTGCATTATCTCATTTAATCCTTGCAAATACCTCTGCACAGCAGGTATTATTATCCCATTTTGCAGATGTAGAAGCGGAGTCATAGAGAAATTACTCAAAGATCACCCAGCTTGTATGTAGTGGAGCCAGATTTTGAATCCCGTGTGAGACCTCAGAGCTGATGACCAGATGACCAGTCCATCAAACCATGCTGGAGGTGAGTTTTTAATTACCACTCCACCCCTTCCCTGTTTTGTTCGATACTTCAGAAAAAATAATAGTACAGAGCTGGCTTTTTCCATCTGGACTTAACCTGAGTCGGAAATCTACTCCTTCCAGGATGGGAAAGGGTATCCAGGACACAGACCTCTTCCCTAGAGAAGAGAAAGTACGTCCCTATGGCTGCCCAATCCGTGAGGCCAGTAGTTGCCCCAAAACAAACTAACCACCCGGTTTCCCTGGGCCTGGAGTGTCTCACCATCTTCCGCCCCACTTGCTCGCCACATACGAACTCAGATCTGTGGCAAGTTGCAGCGCACTCATTGGTGATGCACAGGCGGATGCGAGCTTGTTAACAGAACGTGGTAATTGACGTCTCGTGATTCATTATGCACAGCATGGAGGATTCTCACAGAAGCCCACTGTGTGGCCAACCGCCGCTGGCACCACCCGCCTTGAGAATTTGTTCCTGGCTCTGCTCTGGCGCTCTAGCTGGAGAGCACCATACCTACAGGGGCCAGAAGCAGCCGCAGGCTTCTGCCGTGTTCAGCTCCCTCCCTCCTGGCAAGGAGAAAGGATATTACCCTTCCCCAAGGCTGTGTGGCCTTGGAGGGAGGCTATTTGTTCATTCATTCATTCATGCATTCATTCAACAAACAATGTTTTTAAATGTGCCTGTAGACAGCAAGACAGATTGTTCCCACCCTCACAGAAGTCACAGCTTCGCTCTGGGCCTTAGTTTCTTTATCATCAAATGGGGAGGAAAGAGAGAGTTGGATGGGTCCATCTCTTCCAGCGCTACGCTCTCAGAATCTGTGATTCTGAATTATAAACATTTATCACGGAGCCCCAGTGTCAGCCTTAGTCATTTGTATCCAATGCCAGAGAGAAATGAAAATCTTGAATTTCACAATCTGGATGGGAACCATGGACACATGCTAATGCCATTTCTTCACTTACAGATGGGAAAAGTGAGGCTAAAAGGAGGGCATGACTTGCCCCTTGGATCAGTGACAGAGCCAGGATGGGGAGGCAGACAGCTGAGCTCACATCTCATCTGCAGGCCTCCTGTGGCTGCCTTCTCCCCAGCACTGCTGCCGAGCCCCTCCCTGGAACCCTTTCTGCATTTAGCTTTTCTGTCACTGAGCTCTCCAGAGCCTCCCCTACCTGCCTCTCTAACCACTGCTTCTGGGCTCCCTTCCCAGCCTCAGAGCCTATGGCCTGTAAGTAGAAGAGGAAGGAGTAGCTTTGCCCCTGAGCCTCAGAAGGTAAAGAGAACTGGAATTCACTATGCCGAGACTGCCCAAAAAGGACATGATGAAGCTGGCAGAGTATGTAGAGTTTGCCCTCAGAGATGTCCAACGAGAAGATGCAGGCCAACCACAGTGACACTGAAAAAGAAGGGGACCTGGCGGAGATGGCCAATGCGCTGCTGCTCAGTGCGCTCCCACGGCCGTAGAGCCCCTCGATGCCTCTGGCCTTGTGTCTCCTGCATTTAGCCAGTAGAAAGAACCTAATGCTGAAAAGAACAGAGGGCCTTACTGATCGTCTAGTGAGGCACGGGAAGTGAGGGACTGCAGAGGCATCAGCAGCAGGAGGCTGACCACTTCCTCAGTGACCAGAACCTGACCATGTGAGTGGGGGAAGCAAGCCTAGCCAGTATAGTGCCTGTGTGTCTGTCGTTCTTCCCTTCTCTCCTTCACAGTTCTGGAATCAGTACCTTGAAGCACTGTCTTTGATTAATTAATACAGTTTTCTGCCCTATAGCGACCCCTAGGACGGAGGTCCGGTCAGAGGTAGAAGACTGTGCTTGATTATGAAAACCTGTATCCATTCTATGTATCTATGTATGACTTTAGTCACCTAAATTGATCCTTATTCTTTTCTTTCTTTCTTTCTTTTTTTTTTTTAGCTGAGCCATCCTGCCACCTGTTGGCAGCTCAGCGGCAGCTCAGCTCAGGCTGGGCATCGAACTGCTGTTGCTCAGAGCTCAGCTCGCGCTTTTGAGTAACCTCTTAACCAACTGAACCACTCGGCCGGCCCCATCTTTATTCTTTTCCACACTCTATTTTTGTAGAACATAATTTTCCAGTAGGCATGTAGCATTGTCTTTAAAGAACTGCCTAATCTGTATACATAAAATATGTCCTATGTGCACTTATAAATGCATTATAAATAAATGATTCTGAATTTTTGAAAAGGCCTTCAAGTCGTTTGGTTGTGAGCTGGGAACCTGAGTGAAGTGCTGCTTTGTGTGTGTCCCTGGGCTAGTCACGTTCCCTTTCTGCCCCTCTGTCCTACCTGCAAAGTGAGGGGAGTGGACCGGTGGTGGTTTTATTCACCTGGTCTTTGAACCAGTTCTGTCGAATCACTGGGGATAATTGTTACATGTACCATTGTCTATAGATCTGGAAATCGAGTGCCTGAAAATTTTTAGTTCTTTAGTTCACCTCCAGGTGATTGCAGGTGATGCAGCCAAGTTTTGAGGCATCGTCTTCCAAGAACACCTCGATTCTGATGTTTTAGAATCCTCGGCCTTCTCTCTCTCAGTGTCCCGATTTTTTCGTATTCTGTTTTCCCTGGAGAGAGAGCTCCCTTCACTAGGCTGTGAGCCGCTGAGGAGCAGGGGTGGTACCTTGTCCACCTCTGCACACCTGGCATCCAGCGCAGTGCCTGGCACAAGGGACGTTCTCAGTAAACAGGGGAGGAAAGAAGGGAATGGATGGGCTTTCCTGGCTTCACTACCACTTGGGCTCATCCAAGTAATTTCCATAAGTTTTCCTGTGGACTCAATCATTATAAATCTTCTGATATGATAAATGTAAAGCACACAGATTTTGGAACCTAACAAAACTGGATTTGAGTCTCAGTTTCACCTCTTACTGTGCAGTGATTTATTCCAAGTCATTTAATCTCTTTAAACTGCAGTTTCCTTGGTTGTAAAATAAGGATAGTATCACCTGTTGCTAAAGTTTGTCTTGAGGATTAATTTACTGCACAAGAATATGCATGTAAAAGTGTTTGACATATAATAGGAATTCAAATCCTTTAGCCGTCTTTCTTCTTTCCTTGGCCTGAGGTGAGTGACAGGAAAAGGAGGGAAGGATGGGTCAACCCCAAGCTGGCACAGAGGGTGACATGTGGCCCTTAGTCATTTCCTGGCTTCCCAGGATCCTGGGACTCTGACTGAGATCCAGGCACCTGGTGAATCCCTGCTTGCTCGGCCCTGGGCACATCAGAAATCAGACCAGGAATCCAAGTGTGTGGCGTGTTTTATTACTCGGTTACAGGGAGGTAGAAAGAGAAGTAGCAAAAGAAATTCAAGGCGCTCTTGTAGGTTTGGGGTTCCCTGTGCAGGCCCGATGTCTGGGCTTGCACTGCGAAACCCAGGTTCTCATTCAGAATGCTTACTTCCCAAGGCCAGAGATCTTTGGGTTGGTTTTGTTAGCATATTAACTCCCCTCTCCACACACTCTGTGTTGGAACTGCCACAGCAGGCTGCTTTTCATAAAAGTCTCTTTTTCAAACCAAGTCCAGCTGTTTTGGTCCCAGAAGGGCAGTCAGATTAACTCTCTTCTGGGTAAAATGGTAAATGGCTAGCCCTCCCCACAGTGCCTCCAACACCACACTAATAATAACAGTCACCTTTTACTAAATGCCTACTGTGCTTGAATTGTCATGGCATCACTACGAGTGGGTTTTATTCACCTCATTGCATGTGCAACAGATTGTCATTAAGATTATAGACTTTGGAGTTAGGCTGGAGTTCAAATCCTGGCCCTAGCCCATTTGAGGAAACCCTCTCTGAGATTTTTCCATCAGCAAAATAGGACTCGTAACAGACACCTCATAGTACTGTGAGGACTACATGACTATCAATCACATGGGTAGTACTTTGAAATAGTGCCTAATACATGGTAAGTAAATCCCCCACGAATGTGACTGGTGGTGATGAGGACGATGATGACAATGCCATGATCTCTTCCCCTATAGAAGGTAGGCCCCTATAGTGAATACCAGGGGGACAAGGACAGACGGCAACATATCAACAGTTCCAAGTAGCTTGAGAGAAACTCAGGAGAACCTCAGGAATGGTGTTAGAAAGGGACTTGGTGTGATTGGTTGCAGTGAACTCAGAGAAGAACTACATTTTGTTTTTTTCAGTGAATTTTTTTTTTTTTAAGATTTTATTGGGGAATTGGGGGAGGGGAACAGTGTTGGGGAATCAGGGAGGTGGCCAGCCAAGTTGTTGTTCTTCAGTCTTCGTTGTAGAGGGCACCAGTCACTATCTGGCTTCCCCTCAGCAGCTCGTGGCCACTCAGCTCAAGGTGCTGTGTTCAATCTTAGTTGTGGGTGGATGTAGCCATGATCCCATGTGGGAATCGAACTGGTGACCCTGTTGCTCAGAGCTCGCGCTCTAAGCCAACTCTTAACCAACTGAGCCACTCGGCCGGCCCCTATTCAGCAAATTTTTATTGACTACAAGGTGTCAGACCTTGTGCTAAATGCTGGCAATACAATGATGACAAAACAGACATGATCCCTGCCTTCAAGGAGCTTCCATTCTCATGGGGAGATCTGACTCTCTTAAAATAATTGCACCAGTTGGGTAAAATTACAAAGTAGGATAAATGCTGTGAAAGAAAGGGACAAGTTGCCATGAGAGTATATAATAGGGGTTCTGATCTATTCTTCACGTGATCAGGGAGAGCTTGCTGAGAAAGTGACATCTGAGGTGAGATCTGAAGGATCATTAGGAGTTTCTTAGGTAAGGGAGTGATGAGGTTGGGGGAGAAGCTTTCTAGGCACCTAAACCAATGTGCCTCCTATGGTGAGAGGTAGCTCGGTGCTTTCAGAGAGCTGAGAGGGTCAGTGTGAGCTGAATGCAGCGTAGGGAAGAGTATGAAGCAGGACAAGAGGCTGGAGAGGGACATCAGGACTTGTAGGCCTTGTTAAGGATTTTTGTTTCTCTTTATTCTAAGACATGGGCACCATAGAAGGATTTGGAACAAAGGCTGATGTGGGTTGTACATGTGGAGAGTGATATGACCAATTTGATATCTGTACTATCACTGACCTTGTGGACGGTGGTCTTGAGAATGGGTTGGCGTGTATGTGTGTTTGTGTGTGTGTGTGCACGCGCACGTGTGCGCGTGCGTGCACAAGAGTGCTTGTAGGGAAACCAGTGAAGAGGAAGCTTTTGCACTAGTCCCAGTAAGAAATAACCCTGGGTAGGGCTAGAGTACTGACAGCCGAGATGAGGAGGAAACGGAGCAGCACTTGATGATGGGTTGGATATAGCTGTGAGGAAAGAGATGCACATGTGGATTATGAGCCTGCCATTCTAAATTTAAAAAAAAAAAACAAAGAAGAAGAAGAAAGAAAAGGTGGAAGAAGACCAGGTTTGGGTAGGAAGACTTTGATCTGAATTTAAACACACTGCACTTGAGGCATCTTTTAAACATCCAAGTGCAGAAGCTCCTCTCCCAGGGCCACCAACAGCAGGACACAAAGGCCTTACAGTGCCTTGGGGCAGCCTGACCCACACCAGCCCCTCTGGGGTCTGGCTCGCTTAGTCCGGTTGGTCTGAGGACTCATGGTTTGCCTCACCTGACTCATGCTTCTGTTTCCTTATCGGAATATTCTGGAAGGGGTGCCAGGGAAGAATTTAGCCTAAGGAGGGATATGAACAGTCTGGGGAGAGGGTCTGCTTCTTGAGGGGAAATAATTCAGGTATTGATGCATGGTGAGTGTTGTTTTTTTTCCCCCAGATCTGTGAGTGTGATATTTATGTTTGATATGTGTCCTTCTATTTATTTCATTATTCATTTACTCATTAAACTATTTGCTATTAATCTATACCTACAATGTGGCAAAATATCAAGTTAAAAAGGACCCCTGGCTCTTTGGGAAGTGGCACCGCGGAACCCATCTGGCATTGCTGTTCTTATTATCAGAAAGAACTCAGGCAGGATGCTGTCCCATCTCTGAACCCCAAATCTCCAGGATGGTGACCGCTGACTTGTATCAAGGGGGCACCTCCTTGAGTTCGGAGAGTTGGCTTTTCAGGGTCTGACTCCCAGGTCCATCCCTGGGCCTCCTCTCCTGTGCAGCCCCCCTACATGGTAACTACACCAGTGCTGGCTCCCCACTGGACCTGGGGCTCGGATGGGCAGCCTGAGCCCCCACGCTCCTCCCCCTCCCAGTGCCACATGTTCTGGTTTGGTGTCTGAGAGCATCTCTTTTGTGTTCAAGTGAGAGTGAGAGAAGTGGCAGAGCAGGCTGTGTGTCCTCCTGTGGAATGGCCGAGGAAGTGGCACTGAGGGCAGAGAAAGGGGTGGCAGAGGAGTGACTCATCCAGTCCCACCACCATGTGACAGGATCTGTGAATGCTCGAGTGGAATAGATATGTGCGCTAACAACATATTTGCCTTGTGAGAATCTACACGCACGGGCCCCGTGAATTCAGAACAGCAATTACCATCGTGAAAGGGAGCGTAGTATTCTCTTAAAAATTCTCTAGCGTGTTTACCATGCAGTGCAGTGAGGGAGGGGGGAAACGATGTGAATGTCGGTGCTCACAGGAAGGTTACATTCCCTGTGTCAGTGGGACAAAGGACTTCTTACAACTGGAACAGATGGCAAGCTTCTGTTAAGGGAGGCGTTCCTGCAGAGGATGACCAGGTGGGAGACCATGTGTCAGGTGGGACAGAAAGACTCCTTCGGGGGACAGGGGCTGGACTGAGAATTGCATCTCTAAGATTTTCTGATCCTTGACTTTGCCTGTCATCTTGAAAAAGTAAGTCTGCTTAAGCAAGTCTGCCAAGGACTGAAGTGTCCTTGAAGTCAGAAGGACCTCAGCTAAATCCCAGCTCCACCCCTTCTAACGGTGGCTTGGACAAATTGCTCTCTGAACCTCCTTCTCCTGGTCTGCACAATCAGGTTCCTAATACCTTGCAGAGTTTTATGTACAAGGGTCAAATGAGTTAAGCCTCGCAGCCAGCGCCCCAGGATGTAAGACCAGGAGAAAGAAGCCTGTGGCACTTCTGACCAGCTGCCTCTGATCAGCTGTCAGCTCTGTGGTGTGTGCGCATGGCCTGAGGCCGCACGCATGCCCTGCTCAGGGAGAACATTCATTGCTCCCCAGAGCACAAATGCAGGCCATGTGTCAGCTCGCTGGCAGCCCGGGACACACTGTCCTGTTTCTGCCTAAGGAGACACCCACTCAGCAAGCGGTTAGCCCACCCAGCTTAAGTTTCCCCCAAAGAATTCAGTCCTCATTCCAGAGAAATCCTTTCAGGTGCCGAGGGTAGCACGTTGCTTGTAATCTGACCCCTGTTAGAATTCTGGCTATGTCCCTTTCTCATGCCAGCTCTTTCCTAAAGCTGATTTTATGAGGAGTTATTTTCCAAATGTGTTGGATGAAATTTTGAAGCGTGTTTCTAATTGTGTCTTAGGAGGTTTAGACTGTTTTTATTTTCCAGGGGGCATTAACAAGATACAGACTAGCCCTTTGGGTGGTGTTAACACCATCACAAGATACAGACTAGCCTTTGGATGGTGCTAACACAGTCACTGTAAAGTTGAAGCCATTTGCTGCCTGCAAAATCCTTGGCACCCCAGGCATGGTCTGGCTTCATATGTCACCATCTAGCACACTTGAACCACGCCAACCTGAAGACACTTGTCTCTGTTCAGGGTGCCCATCACAGTTATCGCAGTTCCCATCTGCACATGCAGTGTAGGTTCATGTCACTGGTTATTTTCTCCTCCAGTGTCCCTGTGGGCTCTGTAGGGTGGAGTTCTTGATCTCTTTATTCAGAACAAGCCAGCATGGCTCTTGCAAGGTTCAGCTGTTTGTCTGAGATCAGGCAATGAATGATTGGCAGAGCTGTGTTTCAAACCCTGGTCTCGCGAGGGGCAGCCTGACATAGCGAAAACACCACCCAGCATTTGCATCTCACCATAACCTCCATGACTGTGTGACTTTGCACAAGCTGGTTATTAATATTATTCGTGCTTCTTAATAATAACAGCAAAATTTGCAGGGCACCCAGCACGGTATAGGTACTCTAACACTGTATCTCATTGCATTCTCACAACTAGACCTGTGAGATAAATCTTATTGATCCATTTTATTTTTATTATTTATTTATCCATTTTACAGAGAAACATTCTGAAATAGCAAAAGTAGGTTGTCTGATCCTCAGTTACTCTATGAGAAGAACACTACCTTCCTGGGAGGGGAATTATGAAGGTGAATGAAGTAAGGTGGGGTAAATGGCGTAGCCCAGAGCCTGCCGCGGCAGAGGTGCTGTCAGTGCGGCTTTCCTTTCTCTCTTGCCCCATCTCACTCCGAAACCAGTGGTCTTTCCGCTGCATCCCATCTAATACATTTAGAAGCTGAGGTCATGCTGAAGCCCTCTCCATAGCTTTCTCCATCACATTTCCTCCCTCCCCCTAGAGGCCACTTCAATTGAAGCCTCTGGGGGAGGGGAGAAATGTCAGACACCGCCTGTTTAGTCTTATGCCAGTTCAGGAAACACCATCCTCCCTTGGCATGACGCACCACACCCCTGACATTTGCCCCAGGACTATGTTCTGAGCCGCTAAAGCCTGCCCTGGCCTCTCCAGCGGCGGGGCTCTCCCCTTTCCTGACTTTCTCTAAGGCAAATACAGGTTGTTTCCTTTCTTTTGGCATCGTGCCTGGATCTTTCATGTTGTTACATTGTGTTTTTCGAGGGGCCACAAATGGAAGTGACCTGGAATCCAGGTCTGACTTCCAGCATCATGTTCTGAGCGTATTATTATTGAGTGTTTAAGAGCAGTGTGCACTACTAGGTCATGAGAAAAAATAGGGGCCCCATCTTTGGGGATCCTCAGAAAATTGATCACTCAGCTTCAGATAAATATTTGGCACCTATCCTTAGCCAGACCCTGTGTTAGACCCTGGATGTTGCCATGAAGGAGGCAGGCCTGGCTTCCCTGGAGCTCACGTTCTAGCGGGAGAGGTCGATGACAAAAACATAAGCAAAGAAGCAGGAAGACAGTTTTAGGTTTTTAATTTCAAATACCATGAAAGAAAGAAATAGGGCTCTGGGACAGAGAGTAACTAGGAGATGTCTTGTGCACTTTGGATAGGATGGTCAGGAAAGGACTCCTTGAGGAAGGGACATTTGGAGCTGAGATCTCAAATGAAAAGCTGAGACAAGCATTCCAGGCAGAAGGAGCAATGACAACAAGACCCAGAACTGGTGGAAAGGCGTTGGCCATTCAAGGAGTGAAGTGGCCTCTGGAAGGCTGGGATGCAGTGCCAGAGGGAGAAGTGACAAGGTCAGAGAGAAGCAGGAGCTAGATCCTGTTGGGCCCTGGCAGCCACGGAGCAGTTTAGCTGTTTTTTTTTTTCTGGAATCTGTGGGAAGCCATTTGAAGGGCTTTAAGCAAGGGAGGGATGGGATCTTAAAGAAAATGAGGCAACCAAGTGAATGGATTGTAAAATGTGAACAGGGAAGCAGAGATACCAGCTGGAGGCTTCTCTTATAGCCTAGGAGAGTTGACAGTGGCCTGGACGGGTAATGACAGTGGAGACAGAAGCAGATAGATTTGTGATTATGCTGAAGTTAGGACAATAGGGCTCGATGAAGGATTAGATAAAATAACCCATTTTGCTTGACCTACTCAGTGCTGGATTAGTGTAGATCAAAGTGATGCCTAGTTCCAATTCCTAACCTGGGGGATGGGGATAAAGAGGGGGAGGACATCTAGTAGGTAGACTGGAGAGGTGACAGACCTGACTGCCAGGATGCACGTCTCTCTGCAAGCTTGAGAGACTAGAGAGAGGCTAGTGTCTGCATCTCTACAAGACAGCTTGGAGAAGCGACAGGGGAGAGATTTCCAGAGTTCACTCACTCAGTCCTATAGCGAGGGCCTTCTCTGCAGCTGCTGTTCTGTTGGTGAATGAGACAGGGCTCTGCTCTTTAGGACCCCCCATCTCTTAGGGGAGGTATTATTGTAAATAGATGAATCTTACTGAGTCAGTATAATGGCAAAGGGATGAACAAGGGGATGCGGGAACACAGAGGAGAGGGCTTTTCATAGGGGAAGGAAGGGAGGGCTTCAGAGAGAAACGAGCCATCAAAATGCGGTAAGGAGAGAGAACATCCCAGGAAATGGGAATGGCACTTGCAAAGGCCCGGAGTCCTAAAAGACAGGGGTGTGTATTCAAGAAATAGACAATACCTCCGTGTGTGGCTGAATTATAGAGTACATGCTGGGAGATCCGGGCTGGTGTGTCAAGGTGTTGACTACTGTGAAAGGCCTTATAGGGCATGTTGAGAGTGTCAGACTGAACTCTTTAGGCCTCGAGGAGCCCTGGCTTTAAGATGTCAAATAACTTCCCCATGGACTGCCAATCAAACCCTCATTTCCTGCTGCCTCTGGATGCAGCCTCAGAAACGTTCTCAATACAGCACTCACAGCAGTCACTTCTAGTCAACCAGAATTGGCAGAGGACGAGGCCCATTTACCATTCCCGAAAGAAGATGAGTCTGTGGATGAGTGTGAAGAGAGAAGTGAAGTGCTCTAGGACCTGGAACTACCTTTTACAGGGTTTCATCAGCCACAAGTATAAATGTCCTACATTGTATAAGATGTGGTGGAGGGCAGTGAGAGGAACCCGGTGTTCCCGCTGCTGAAGGGAGAGTGGCCATTCGGCCAAAGGGAGAAATAACAACCTCATCGGAAGGAACATATTTCCAGGTGCTGCCATGATTGTATGACTTCCAAGGGGGCAGTGCTGAGGCATAAAGTACCAGGCTTTCAAGGAATTCGGTCCCCTAGTCCTTGAATGGATGCTCACAGCCTGAAAGGAAGCGCAGTATTCCAATAAATGTAGGTCTATTTCCAGCTGACATCTGTCCTTTTCCCCAAGAAGCCCTTTTGAAGAGGCTATGTAGCTACTTTGAAGAAGGTAAAATGTCCTTGGCCAGGGAACCAGGAAGTAACCATCAGTCTGAGAACTCAATGATGGCTGTGAGTGTTTCTGCTGGTTCCATATCCCTGGCACCCAGCACAGGACCTGACACATGTCACATGCTCGGAGTTTTTTGTTGAGTAAATGAACAAAGAAAAGAAATTAGCCAACTGACCAACCAATCAATCATCCAACCTGGGTTCTAATCCCAGCTCTTGAATTTCAGTTCTCTTAGCTATGTAACAGCCTGGTTGGCCTCGGAGGCCCCCTTATATCCGCTGTCCTAGGATTCTGGAATAATGAATAGAATGGTCCAGAGCAAGCCAAGCTGTCACTCATATTTCTGATATGCCTCAGATTTGATCAGAATAAAAGATCAAAATCAATCATTACTTTACAGCATCCCAGATATGCCTTCTAAAAACAGAAACCACGTCTGTCTCTGAGCTGTGAAGAAACGGTATTAGGTTATTTTAAACAGCAAGATTGTCCTTTTTGTAAGGAAAAAAGTGAATTAAGTCTTGTCTTTCTGACTAGGGATTCTAATTGGGATTTGAATCAATTTGAACTAAATTTGAGTATCCATCCAGAGAACATTTATTGACATCTGTTATGAGCAGGGCTCTGAGCTAGGCATGCGGGAGATGAATAAGACACAAGAGGGACAAGATCCTTCCAGGCAGGAACTGACAGTCCAGTCAGGAAGATAAAACATTCACACTTGACTGTGACCCCAGTTCAACAGAGAATAAGCTGGGCTAGGCCAGATCCAGGGCAAGGGGAGATCAGAGGAAAGCTTGCCACGTGCATCATACAGGCAGGAAGTCCGCCTCCGACCCCACTGTGTAGGGCTCAGAATTCATGGAACCACCGTGACCTTGGCTGTGAGGGTGTGCCCTGTGAATTACCTAGAGCTCCCAGCCAGCCTGCAGACACCAAGGTGAGCCCCTCAGCCCAAGCTGCTGTTGGCAGGGAAAGTCCTTCCAGGTATTCGGCCATTGACCTTGATGAGCAGTGAGTGCACCGCACTGCCAGGCCTTTGGCCCCTTTTTATGGCTCACGTCCTTGGAATCGATTTCAGGAAAAAGTTGTTCACTGCAACAGGACCTCATAGTCTTTCTTTTGTAAGACTGGAAACTCATATTTGCCCATCTGAGTCTTTCTGCATGACTGCCATTGACGTTCAGGGTCTCACTAAAATGGGAGCATCCGCTTCCTGGCATTTATTCAATAATGACTTGTCAAACCTTTCTATGTGCAGGGCCCGGTGCTAAGTGGATGGAGACACACAGGCCCTGCCCTCAAGGAGCTGACAAGAGGATGTGTGAGCCGAGCCTAGGAAGAACTGTGATACCAGCTGTGAGAAGACAGATGAAGTACTAGCAGTCAGAGGAGAAAGAGTTTGCTTTTAGGCTAGGGGCATAAAGGGAAAGCCTGAAAGAGATCTATATAATTTGGACGTCAACGTATGTAGGAATCATATACCTTGAAAGAGGTGTAACAGGTTTTCTGAAATAAAATAATGACTAGAGCATTGAGGAAGCAAAACAACTCCAGGCACAGTTAGAGAACTGGGAATACTTCAGTTTGGCTCCAACAGAGGGCACATAAAGGGAATAATGCTTCAACACAGTGGGAGTCTGGCTTAGTTCAGGTTGTTATAACAAGATACCATAGACTGGGTGGCTTAGACAGCAAACATTTATTTCTCACAGTTCTGGAAGCTAAAGTTTGAGATCAGGGTGCCAGTCTGGTTAGGCTCTTGGTGAGTGCCCTCTTTCTGGGTCAGAGATGGCTGTCTTCTCACTGTGTCTTCACCTGGTGGAGAGCAGAGTGAGAAGAAGCAAACTCTCTTTCGTGTCTCCCTTCTCAAGGCACTAACCCCATCATGAGGGCTCTACTGTCATCACCTAATCACCTCCCAGTGGCCCCATCTCCAAATAACCATTGACTCTGGGCATTAGAGTTTCAACACATGATTTTGGGGGGACGCAAGCCTTCAGTCCTAGTAGGGCCACAACTCAGAAGGCCTTCTTAATTTTATCTTTATATCTTTAATTCTATGGACAATAAGATGTCACTAATTGTTTTTCAGCAGTCATGTGTATAAAATCCTTGGGTTTGAAAGGACTTTGGAGATGGCCCAGTCCAGCCCTCCACCTCGCACATAAAGACGGAATCCCAAAAGGGGAAGTTACTAATCCAAGGTCAAATGAACAGTTAATGATGAAGCTGGAGCCAGGGCCAGAACTGGACCCAGAGCTTTTGGCTTCAAATACAGTGGTCTTTTACAGTCTGATTTACACTCTGTGGGAGTTTTACACACTCCCACGCTTTTACTTCCCGTGCTCTGGGAAGACTAATGAGACTTCTAATGGCGGTAGACTGAGGGGAAGTTTCTAGTGGGAGGGACAGGAGAAGCGAAAGGCTGGCAGAGTCTTGGGAGGATTTATATCAAGTTTGGGTGAAAGGCAACCCCTGAGGTCTTTAGTCAGGGCCTTGGCAGTGGGTGACGGAGGGGGCTGATGGGAAAGACACACACAGGCGCCCTCGGCTGCTCTCGCATGTGGAGGGCAGACGAGAGGGAGAGGTCTACTTCTACTTTCTTCAGTTGCTGTTCCTTACTAAGTTGAGCCTCTCTTCTTTCTTCTTCTTCTTCATTTTTAGTTTCCAGTCCTTCTTGCCTAGAGGGCCTGGTCCTTTTCCAGAACCTGGCCTTCCAGGTCTTAAGTCTTTAGAAATGTGATCCATTTTCCAGCCACCACCCTGGCTTCATGGTTTCATGCGTGGGATATTGGAATTGCCATCATCGTCTGAGTGTCTCAGGTTTTAGGTTTCCTGCCAGGCCCTGGGAAGGTGCTGTCTGTGACTTGCCACCCATCCCATGACTCTAGGTTTGGAACCAAAGACCTGAGGCGACCTCCAACACATACCGAGCTCCATAACAGGCGCCACGCCGGAGGAGGGCACTGGGCTGACCTCTAGCCTTCGGGGGGCCTTGCCTAAGGTCTGCAGACCACCAGCCTCAGAATCCTCAGGTTCCTGGGCTCCGTCTTACACCTACCTCCTGAATCACAGTCTCTGGGGGCGGGGGTCAGGAATCTCTATTTTTGATAGGAATCGAGTGTTTCTTATGTACCTAAAATTGGAGACTGCCTTAGATCACTTTTTTTTTTCTGGGCCTCAGTTTCCTTGTTTGAAAATGGAGAAATTATATATATTCAGTTTACAGTGAAAATAGAAAAGCACTTTGAAAGAAATGCTAAAAATTTTACATATATTTATTTCATGGGATCAAGAACATTTGAAACATTGCTCAGCTTGAAACACTAAAAGCTGGTGCAAGGCTTGAGTGCTGGCACTTGGAACACATGTGTTTACCAAGTGCCTGACTATATGAATGAATGCCTCCAGGACAGATAAGCCCTGACGCAAGGCCATTAAAGCTTTCCCTTCTATATCCTGCACCTCATGCATTCAGTCGGTCTCCTTCACTGAGTGCCTAATATGTGTCAGGGCACTGTGCCAGGCTGAGCATATAGAGATGAATAAGACATGGTCCCGGACCTCAAGGGGTTGGAGATCAATACGGAAGTGAGTGTTTGGTGTGATATGATGAGCACCAGCCCCAGGGTGGGTAGAGGGGTCGGTATTAGTGTTTTGGCAACATGAGCAGAAGCACCTGTCTGGGAAGGTGTCACCAAGGAGGTGACCCTGAAGCTGCACCTTGAACAAGAGTACAGTTATTTCAGGAGGGAAAGCCCCTTGCACAGTCCTTATCACTCGCTTTCTTCTTTCCTTCCATCCCTCTTCTTAATTCCTCCTCTCTTTCCCATCAAACCAATCTCAGGGACCCCAGTGTCCTTGGCTTTTTCCTTCTTCACCCTTCCCAAACCTGCTTTCACTCTACGTGTACTTAGGTTTAGTCATAAACATTTGAGTCAAAAATAGTGCTTTTTGAGGGGGGCAGGGGGGTTTACATGGCTACCCCCAAGAGTTTCACTTGATGTGTTTTTAGGTCTATTATAGATTTGTTTGTTTGTGTATTTGCCTCTTATATCAGCCAGCTGATAGAGGCCTCATTGGTTAGTTGGCTTTGGGGTGGGGAGAGAATTATTGGCAAGTAATTTTCCTTGGTCCTTGTTATTTTACTAGATAAATAGTCACTTTCGCTTACCCATAAAGAGTCAAGGATTACTACACAGTCTAAGTTGAATTGTAGAATGCTATTCTTTGTGTTTAAGATAAAACAACAATGGTTGATAAATCAGACCCTAAGCTGACAGAGCCTTTCACAGTTTACAAAGTGCCCTGACCACACATGTTCTTTCTACTCAAAAGGTGCTCTACAAACTAGTGGCCTTGGCCTTGGCCTTGGCCTTGGCCTTGGACAGTGCTAATTTGCAATGAAGAGCCTCAGGCCCTACCTGAGACCTGCTGAATCAGAAATCTGTATTTTAACAAGATTCCCTGGCAATTCATATGGACTTTAAAGTTTGAAAGACACTATGAAGTTAGTGATTTGTCCCCATTTTTTGATTAGGACACTCAAGTCTGGAGAGATGAAAGTGCTTGCCCAAGATCTCATAACAAGTAGCAGAGGCAGGTTCAAGCCCTGGTCTAGCCAATCCCCAGGTCAGCGTTCTGTCCACTATGCAGCTGGGTGTCTTTGTGCAATATTAATTAAAGACCACTTCTTCAGTGGTTCCTGGTCAGTGAGCAGGGAGAAAATGACGCTTTTCAAGGTACAAATGTATCTTCTTGGGAGCTACAGGGGACAAGGGAGTCAAAGGGGAACTCATCTACTGAGCGTTGACTCTGTGCCAGGCACATAGACAAGTCTGCGTGACAGGTAGCCTTGTCTCCATTTGACAGATGGTAAGAACCCTCAGCATTTTACCGAGCATAACCAACCTATAGGGACTCAAGGATGCAGGGGTTGAAGATGGTATTTATAGGTCTGATACTAGACTTCCTGGGTCAGAGGTCAAGAAATGGAAGATGTCAGCATTTTCTTTCATCCCTGAAGTAAGATCCTCCTCCTGTGTGAGGCCAGCTTCTTCCTGGACTAATCAGGCCTGGTGGCTGCCTGCTCCCTTTAAGTCAGGAATTCAGGCTTCGGTCACTTGGAGCTTCTCTTGATTTATGAACAACTCTGTCGCGTAGAGTAAAAGTGGTTTTCCTAAAGAGAAAAGAATAGCTTAAAAGAAGGCCTGGAAGACTCAAGATGACAAAATGTATTATTTATAAGGGTCTAAAATAAGTGCCGGATCCTCCTCTCAAAGTGAGCAGGTGACAGCCAAGCGCTGTGTGGAGCAGAACCCAGCAGACTCCAACTAGATCCGCGTGGCAGGGCTGGTCAGCCACGGCTCTGCTCAGTAGCCAAGGGTCCTTCTCTGGCTACCCATATAGGGCAGTAGCTCTGGCTGCCCATATAGGGCAGCCTGTGTAGCTCGTACACATGGGTACCAGCTTGCAGGTGGGTACAATAGGATCAACTGAACAAGAAATTCTTGAAGGAGACTGGAGGAAATGCAATGAGAGTCTGTGAATTGGTGGGAAGGCATACACACGCACACGCGCGCGCACACACACACACACACACACACACACACCATTTGTAAGATTATATCAAGCTCCTGACTTAATAGCTCAAGGATATAGGTACATATGGGGAGCAAGGAGGCTGGGCAGCACAGGAGTTTCCTTCTCTGGCCCCTGGCTCCGTAATGGGACATGCAGCTGCAGGTGACACTGTCCATGAGGAGTAGGTCCTGCTGCACCCAGAAAGTAGCCACCTTGTGATGCATCACAGGTCTTTTGTACTCAAGGCTTTGCTCATCATCCTTGAAGAACTTTACAACAATTTCTTTGTTTCCTTTTAAGAGAAGGTTTACAATATCTCTCCTACAAAAAGGTTTCCTGCTTTTTGCAGCAAACTCAGGGTTAGCAAGTCTACATTTTGTCCAGTGGGAAAGAAGTAGACTCAGTGTCCAGGGGTCTCTGATCAACAGCCAGCATTACGGACAACCCATTTCCTTGACACTCATCCTTTGAATCTGCCATAATACCTGTTATCTGGGTACTTGTGATACTGACTTAGACTTGAGAGCTATTTTTCCAAATCTGTTTGTTCATAGAGGGCAAGATTCAGCGACAGGAGGGAGGCCACTGAAAAATAGAAGATGATGCCAAGGGATTCCTGAGGACATCCAAGGCAGTAATGAGATTGTGCCCTGGTCTCAAAGTGATTATAAGTCTGCTCTCGCCAACAGAACACTAGGCTGGGATTTGAACAGAAGCTAGAGCCTTCAGAACCCCTCCCCACCGCCACTGCCCCACCGCCTTACCTGTCTCTAACCTTCCCTCTGCTTCGTCATCTTCCTTCCTCTTCCTCTTAAAAATTTCTCTTCTGGGATATGGTGATTACATTGTGGGGGAGAAATGCTTTCAGTAGCTCTTGCTGTATTTGAAGCTTGCTCAGCGTTCCCTGTTGGCTGATGGTCTCCTCTCAGCCCATGGGAGCTAGCTGTGGTTCATGGACCCTGACACAGTTCCTTGGCAGCATCAACCTGGTATTGCCTCTGGTTCTAATCTCAAAGGTCTTCCAGTTCCCTCTTATCAGAATGGTTAGTGCCAGGCACCTACTCAGTAGGCTTGGGTTTACCTATACGACCTGGCAGTTCAGGGAGCCTTCAAGGAGATGGCCATCTGACCTTCCCACCCTCCACATTCCAAGTCAGAATAATCAAATCTTAAGATTAAAAGTAATCTTTAGCATTTTAAAATCCAGGTATTATCTACTCAGTAGTTGAATGAGAGGTAGCATGGTATAAAAGGACATGGTAAATTGAAACTAGTTGGATTCAAATCCCATCTCCACGACTTTCTAGCTATGTGATCTTGGGCTGGTCACCTGATCCCTCTAAGCAAGAAATGTCTTGTAGAGAGATACTGGAGAACAAAAGTAATGTAGATAAAGGGCCAGCATAGATGATGTGCTTGATAAGTAGTGGGTAATATCATCATTGTCCTGAAAACCAGAAACTTTTGAACTTTTGCTTGCAGAATATGTGAGTTATTTCAGGTATTCTGTACCATATATGGTTTTTAGACCTCTTATCATCCTGGTTACTCTATTTTCATTATTCTTATTACTAATCTTACTATTTTTATTGTGGTAAAACATATATAACAAAACTTACCATTTTAACCATTTTAAGTTTATAATTCGGTGGCATTAAGTACATTCATGTTGTTATGCAACCATCACCACCATCCATCTCTAGAACTTTTTCGTCTTCCCACCCTGAAGCTTGCTACCCACTAAATAATAACTCCCCATACTGCCTTCCTTCTGGTTGTGCTCTTTTGAATAGCACCGAGGTCTTCAGTGTCTTTGTTTTCACCACAAAGAGGGATGGAAAGGGGTCTCTTGGTGCAGTTTTATTTGAGTTCTGCAAACTCCCACAGGGGATCCCAAGAGTGAAAGGCCTGTGTCAGTTGCAGCAAACTTTGGGGATTTTGGATGGTTACAAAATGGATGTCAGTACAGCTGCCTTGCAAAGGATGGATTTGCCGAGAGTCTTCCAAGGACTGGTATGTTCCTTCCAAAAATATCCAAGGATGTGGCTTGGCATAGATTTGGGGAGAAACCAACAGTTTTGAAGGCTTCAGTAGCATCTACTTTAAGGTGAAGATTAAATGAGATAATTCATATCAAGTGTGTAATCCAGTGCCTGGCACAGATAAGGCCTATATATGTAGGCTTTTGTTATTATTATTACACTGTGGCAGAGATGTTAGGTTTATATTTTGCATTTAATCCCCACAATAGGTAGATATCATCTTCATTTTACATGAGGAAATTAAGGCTGTTAAAACCCTCCAGAATTGCAGAGCTAGTAAGAGGCAGAGTAGCAGAGCTGACTTCAAGCCCGTACTTTCTCATAAGACACCGCCTGTTGTGATATACCAAGAAAGGAGCTCTATGGGTGGGCCATACTGACTTCATTCTTGTTACGTTATCTTTCCATCTACCATGGACTTTCTCTGGGGTTCTCTCTTCTTGCTGTTTCTTCTTCTTAAAATCATACATCTAATGTCTTAAACTTCAGAGCTTTCTGAATTTACCAGCCCTTATTCTCTGCGTTACCTTGAGATGATCACTCATGGTCTTCAATAAGCTGCCTGTTCTAGAATAGGAAACCAGAACCGTATGTGCAAACCTTGGAACTCTCTGGCTTTATTGTGCAAGTATCTAAGAGCCAATGACTGGTGCATAGAATTTAGAGCATCACTGGGGGTTTGGTCAGAAAATGGTGCTTTCCAGGACATTCAAGTCACCCAGAAGCATTGGGCAGAGTGTGTTCAGAAAAGAAAATGCTTACATTTGATTTCCATGAGTGACTGGGATTCATTCTTCTTTTAGAAAATAGGACCAAATCACTGTTTTGCCTTTGTCTTGCTCCTAGGGAGTTCACAGCCAACTCGAATGCTCAGTCATACACGGCATGTGTGTAAATTACCAGGGCTGGCATGTTTGGGTATCCCTCCCTTTCATGGTTTTGAATTTCCATTGCTATTTCACTTACTTATGGGAATGCCCTTTGGAAAGAGTTGAGCTTAGAGTAAGTAAATCAGTAAAGACTTTTAAGTGCCTAGAGGTCAAGGACCATGTTTGTTTATTGTAGTGTCCCTAGCACATAGCTCAATACCTGGCATGTAGTAGGTGCTGAATAATGCTTATCAGTTGAATGAATGAAAGATATTAATGGATCAGCATTCAAAGTGACTTAAAGGGTAGCATCTTTGGTACTTTCCTTTGGGCTTTCAGCTCACACGGTCATCCAGGGGGACACTTTAGAAGATGTTCCTTAGACTTTGGAAGTCTATCAGCAAGGAATTATGTGTGCATGCTAGCAACAGACATCAGAAGTAATGACTTAAACAAAAGAGAAGTCAGTTTTCTCTCACTGTTAAGGACTGAATTGTGTCTGCCCCAAATTCATAGATTGGAGTCCTTACCCCCAATATGACTGTATTTGGAGGTAGGGCCTACAAGGAGATAATAAAGGTTAAGTGAGGTCATAAGAATAGCATTTTAACCCAATAGGACTAGTGTCCTTATAGAAGAGGAAGGGACACCAGAGCTCACTCTCCCTCATGTGAGCCCAGACGATAGTCTCTATCTGTAAGCCAGGAAGACAGGTCTCACCAGAAACCAACCCTGATGGCACCTTGATCTTGGACTTGCAACCTCCAGACCTGTGAGAAAATAAGTGTCTGTTCTCTCTGAGTCACCCAGTCAGTGATATTTTGCTATAGCAGCCTGAGGAGACTAAAACTCCCATGTGAGAAGTTTGGTGATATTCAGCCCAGGGCTGGGATAGGAGCTCTATGAATAGCAAGGACCCCAGTGATTTCCATCTCTCTGGCTCACTGTCTTTAGCATAGGCTTTCGTCTTCAAGGTTTTCTCATAGTCAAAGATGGCTACTAGAGTTTTAGCTGTCATATCCATATTCAGGCAGGAAGCAGGTAGGAGGGAGAAAGGACCAAAAAGAGGCCTTATTAAGGCACTTTCCCTAAAGTGGTACCTAGCAGCATTCATGTACAGCTCATTGGCCAGGAGGTAGTTACATAGCCACACCTAATCTAATGAAGACTGGGAAATCAGCCCTTAGCTGGGCACATGACTGCCCTGAATAAAATTTGGAAGAATGCATCTTGACTAGATAACCAGTAAGTCAGTGCCTCAAGAAGCATGAGCACTTTGGGGAATGAGGAGCTGGAAGTGAGCTTCTCACTCACAAGAATAGTCCCACTTCTCAGAGCACGTGAGGCAACACTGGTACCCTGAGCAAAGCAATAAGAGAAGATGCTCTCGTCTACAGAATAGTCCAAGCCTCCTGCTTGGCTGGGGGCAGTGCTCAGCTTTGCTCTTAGCCACCTTCCCAACCTTCTCTTCCCCTACTTACTGATACCTTTCCGTCAGATCTGTTCCCTGAGTATGCCTGCTGTCACTTGCCTTCTGGTCCCTTCTACCTGGAAACTATGCCCTAAGCTTTTTGACACCTTAGTATCCTACTCATCCCTGCAGACCCACCTTGAACTCTTCCTCCTGGAAGCACCTAAGGTGATAGAGAAAGCTCCCTCTCTTATATTCTTCTGCACTTTGCTTACATCTATATTTTAATATTTATCATGAGCTGCTTGCAGTTAAGAGTTATGTAGGATATTGTCTCTACTTTTGTGTATGTTTGGAAATTTCTGTTATAAAAAGTTTTTAACATGTACCTATTTTTCTTCTCAAAGGCAGGAATGGCACCATCTTGTTGCCGTACTCCCAGGATCTCACAAGTATTTATTGGGCATCTCCTAAGTGCCAGGCATTGAGCTTGACCCGAGGGATATAGCAGTGTTGCCTCCTAACCCGGGGCCCGGGAGAGCAGGAGATATTAGGCAATAAATCAATGAATACATAAGACATTGATAAATACATAATTGCAAATTGTAAGAAATACTGTCGAAGACACAGGATACAGTGAGAGAGAAAAATGAAGAGGGCATATTTTAGCTGGTGTTATTGAATTGACTAGGGTTTAAATTCCTGCTTTCCCACACAGAAGAATTCCAAATAATTTACAAGGTATGATTAAGCAATATGGTGAGTGTTTAAATTTAAAAAAAGACATATTACAGTAAAAGACATATTGCCATTAATCCCCCTCAAAGTACTCCCCCTCACTTCAAACACACTTATTTTGTCATTCTTGCCACTTTCTGAAGCAATTCTGGAAGTCCTCTTTCATGAGTTTCTTAGCTGCTCTGTCATGGCTGCCTTGATATCCTGAATCATTTTGACTTTGCGGAAGAGCCAGAAGTTGCATGGTGCCAGATCTGGTGACACACCGTAATGTTTTTATTTGACAGAAATTGCCATACCAACAACAATATGTGACACAGAGCCTTTCTGTTGTCATCAAAAACTACAATGAGGGCCGGCCGAGTGGCTCGTTGGTTAAGAGTCGGCTTGGGTGAGCAGCAGGGCCGCCAGTTCAGATCCCACATGGGCCTGATGCTGCGCCCTCTACAGCTAAGATGGTGAACAACAGCTTGACCTGGAGCTGGGCTGCCGTGAATCACTGACAACGGCGTAGCCTGCAGTGGGCTGCCGTGAGCTACCGTGAGTGGCCTGCAGCCAGTGTGAGCGGCCGGCAGCTAGTGTGAGCTGGCATGAGTTGCCATGAGCCACCATGAGTGGCCGTCCAATGGCCGGTGACCGATCTGCCTTACCCAGGAAGAACGCAATGATCACAATACCAGCATGGGCCAGTGAAGCGACATCCTCCACAACTAGACTGAAGAACAAAAGGACAGCAACTTGTCTGTTTCCCTCCCCGATTCCTCAATGCTATTTCCCTCCCCGAATTCCCAATAAAATCTTTAAAGAAAAGAAAGAAAAAAAAAAACAAATTACGGGGAGTGCTGCTGCTGAGTGCCATCCAATGGAAAGGCAGGTATTTTCAATACCGGAAGCAGTGCATAGAACCTTCGTAACTGTGTGACAAGTTTCAGTTGTACGGTGCAGTCAGTTGGGTGTGAGCTACGATTGAAAGAAAGTGTGTTTGAAAGTGTGCCGTAAATCATGGATCACAAACAACACATTATCATGAAACGGGCAAACGGTTTCATCCTCCATCATGACAACCCTCCATATCACACATCACCTCTGGTACTGCAATTTCTGTCAGATAAAAGCATTACTGTATCCTTATCCACTTTATTCACAGGATCTGGCACCATGCAACTTCTGGCTCTTCCCCAAAGTCAAAATGACAATGAAAGGTAAACATTTTGAATCGATTCAGGGCATCGAGGCAGCCACACAGCGCAACTAAAGACACTCACAAAAGAGGACTTCCAGAACTGCTTCAGAAAGTGGCAAGAATGATGGGATAAGTCTGTTCAAAATGAGAGGGAGTACTATGAAGGAGATAAATGGCAATGTGTCTTTCACTGTAATAAATTTTTTAAATTTAAACATTACCGTATTTTTTTTTTTTATCACACCATGTATATAGCTACTCCTCACTTAGGAGCTAGATCTTGACTTCCCGTTCCCTGAGTGTGGGCTCTGCTTAGTGACTTGCTTCCAAAGAGTAGAGTTGGGGGTAGAGGTGAAAGGAAGGAAAACTTTACAGTGAGGAAACCTGGCGAACCTTACCTTGGCCAGGTCATGAAGGTTCACGTCATCAGTAATAAAGTGTGTTGATATTATGTGCCTTTGACATGAACTTGATGAGAAGGACACTTGACCTCTATGGCCCTTCTCCCCCAAGCCCATAATCCCCATCTAACTATAAGTAAAACATCAGAAAAACTCAAATAGATGGGCATCCAACAAAATACCCGACTCATACTCCTCAAAACTGTCACAGTCAGCATAAAAAGAGAAAAGCTGGAGGAACTGTAACAGACCAGAGATGCCTAAGGAGACATGACAACTACATGGAGGGCATCCTGGAGCAGAAGAAAGACATGAGGGAAAAACGAAATCAGAGTGTGGCATTTACTGAGTAGCAATGTACCCAGGGTCGTCCCTTAGTTGTGACATAGTAATGTGTGAACAGTAGAAATGGGGGAGGGGGTGTATTTGGTTCCTGTATCATCTTTTCAACTTTTCTGTAAGCCTAACACTATTCTAACATTAAAAGTTCATGAAAATAAATGCCTGCTCTTCCGCTCACTGACCGGATGACTTGGGCACATCCCTTGGCCAATCGAGGGCTCCTTAGCTGTGTGATAGGAGTGACAGTACCTTCATGGCAGGGCTGAGAAAAGGTTTCTGGGAGCCAGTGTGTGACAACGCTTTGGCAACAGTGTTCCTGAATTATTGCTCCGCTCGCAGTTCCTATCCTGCCTCAGCAGCTCCACACAGGGAGGCACTGCAGCGGTTTCCCCAGAGGCTGCTGCCACGCAGCACCCAGCAGGGCCTTGCCCTCACCCTCCTGGAATTCCTTTAGAGGCAGAATTATGTGCAGGGAACTTCTCCCTCACCTCTCCTGACAGCTTACTCCGAGAGACGAAGGTTGCATTTTTTATTTTCATATGTCACTTGATTTTTTTTTTTCCCCCCCTTGAATTTAGTTTTTCTCTTCAGGAATCAGCATATGACTCAAACTGCCAGTTCTAAATTTAGTCTTGCCTGTGATACCGAGAGTGCAGTTAGTGCTGCCTGGGATATGTATTTGGAAATAATGGTTTTATTTATCCACATCCAGTAATTCTGACTGCCTGCTGGGTTCTTTCAGGAAAGAGTTTGTCATCTCCTTTCCTCCTAATGATGAAATGTTGCCTGCTCAGGTCCCAGAGGCCCAGCCTGAGCCAGATGCTGGTGACTAGAGTCTCTGTTTAATTAAACAATATCATCCCCAGGACTGTGCAGTCGTGGGTTCTCTCCAAGGTTTCTGTTTAGAGTGAGTTTGAAGACAAGGTCTCGAAAGGGCTCTTGGACTCTTCGGAGCCTGGAAGCTTATCTCTGGGCCTCAGCACAGGATTTGCCCCTTTTTCAGACAGTTGCCTGTTCAATGCTGGAATAGATGGGAGTAGAAAGTTCCATGTGTATAGAGTCCTGTGCCCTGTACTTTGGATGCTGAGGGTATAGAAGTAAATCACATACAGCTTCTGCCCACTGATAACTACAATTCATTTACTTATTCAAAAAAAATGTACTGAGCCATGTATCTGACATCACGCTAATCACTAGGATAATAGTGACCAGATCTGACAAAGTTCCATTCTCCTGAAGCCTGCATTCTCCTACACGTGGTTTGGATGGCTCTGGCATAAAACAGGAGCTAAGGGGCGGTACTTAGTAAATTAGGGAGATAGGCCGTGCATATTAGATTCCCAGGGCTGCAGTCATTAAGTACCACAGTCTGAGTGGCTTACAACAGAAATTCATTCTTTCCCAGTCCTGGAGGCCAGAAGTGTGAAATCAAAGTGCTGTCAGGGCCGCGCTCCCTCCGGAGGCTCCAGGGGAGAGTCCTTCCTGGCCTCTTCTGTCTTCTGGTGGCTCCAAGTGTTCTTTGGCTCGTGGCTGCAAAACTCCAATCTCTGCCTCGGTCTTCACATGGCCTTGTCCTCTGTGTATCTATGTCTCCTTGTCTATCTCTTGTAAGGACACTTGTCATTGGATTTAGGGCCCACCTGGATAATCTAGGACGACCTCATCTCATGGTCCTTAACTTAGTTACATCTGCAAAGGCTTCGGGGGAGAATGCATGTGTTGCTTCTTCCAGCTTCCCGTGGCTGTTGGTATTCCCTGACTTGCAGGCACAGCGCTCCCGCCTCTGCCTCCATGGTCACGTTGCCGCCTCCTCTTCTGTCTCTCTCCGTTAGATGTCCCTCTGCCCTTCTCTTAAAAGGACGGCACTTAGGGTCTACACAGATAATCCTGGACAACCTTCTTGCCTCAAAATCCTTAACTTAATCACATCTATGAAGATGCTTTTCTTTTCAAATAAGGTCACAGTCACAGGTTCTATGGGTGAAGATGTAGACATAGCTTTTGGAGGGCCACCATTCAACCCACCACAGAAGGTCAGATTGTAAGGCCTTTGTATAGTCACCCTATGAGGTCGGTTTTATCATTTTCCACGTGAGGACACTAAGGCTCAGAGACATGGACTTATGCAAGGTCATTCAAAAAGGAAGGAGCAGAACTAGGGCTGCAAACCTGAAATTGTCTAATGTTGAAGCCCATTCTTTTCCTCCCGTGGCCCCCTGACCAGCCAGAATTTTCCAGTTTCTTCTTTGATTTAAAACACAATTGGCCAGGGGAAGACCACGCCTAGCTCTACTGGATGTTAAGATCTCGTGGGAACTAGTCCGAGGGAACTGTTGGCTGAGAGCAGGTTGCTGTGGATTTGGACAGGAATTTTAGGGGAAGGAGGGGTGTGGGGGAAGGAGAGGGCTGGCAATGAAGAGAGGGGCCTTAGAGCCCGGGATCTGGGCATGGATAGCTACTAAGTAAGGGAAATAGCACTTAAAGGAGAAGCGGGCCATGCTTTGGCCTCCTTGAGTTTTGCCCAGCACCTCCCCTGTTCCTCTGATGTGTGAGGGGCTCTGTGCTTGCCTGCACCCGGGGAGGTCTCTGACCAGAGGCTCTCTGCTACTAGCTGGAGCCTGAGCACGTGGAGGGAAGGGCTCTGTGCGTTGGCGTCCTTTGTTCCCCTAACATTTCCTGAGCACTGCCATGAATGAGGCACCAGAAACTCAGAGATGAGCACCTTGTGGTCCTTGCCCTGGAGGCAGAGGAAGGAAAAGATGGAGAACCAGCTCCCACTCTGCCTCTTTGACAGTGTGACGTAGGACGAGGTACATTACCTTTCTAAGCTCTGTCTGGGGCCACGTTCACCTCTCTGTTTACCCAACGCGTCACACATTATCGTTTTTTACGTGTGCTTTAACGTGTTGAGAAATACTGCTGCGGGAGACCATGCAAGATAGTGACTGAGTGACAACTGCTGGCTGTTCAAATGACAGGACGCTGAGCAAAAGCTGCTGCAGATATATGTCCCAGCCCTTTGGAGCGAGAGAGGGGAGTTATTAGAGTTAGAAGCCTCATCTTGGCAGCCCTGCCTGCCTGTGGATCTGTTTGGATTGCTGTGATTATTTCCTTTCCAGTGCCTCCTCACATTTAGTAAACTTCCTCCCGCACATCTCGCCCTGTCTCAGCGGCACCGATGGGAACTGAGGGAAGAGGCTGCTTCCATCCTTGGATTAAAGCTGTCTGGGGAAGAATGCTTCCTTTTCCCCAAGAGACACTGGTGGTGAGAGACCTAAGGATGGGAAGAGAGCAGCCTGAGGAGGCGGAGTGAAGGTGGCCTGCTCAGCCATCCACCCCAAAGAAAGCAGCCCCTTCAGGGCTCATTATTTGAGCACAGAGCACAGTCTTCCCACTTCCCCGGTAGGAGCCAAATGAAAGTCTGTGGCCTGGATTTGCCTTCAGAGGGAGACAACTTAGGGACTTGAACACAGTTATCGTCCCCTGACGCGCAGGCTCAGGTTTAAACGTGATGAGATCCTGAGGTATTTATGCGGACCCAACTGCTCCATGCAGATGAGTCCAGGGAAGAATGGAGATCTGAAAGAGCGTGTTTGACAAAAGCAGGTCGTGCTGCTTCAACAAGCAAGCCTGTTTAGACTCCCAGCTCCTCTTGGCATGAACTGCATCCCCATGGAGAAAGAGCTCAGAGGAATCAGCAACGCTCTGCTTTGGCCAGGAATTCTAGTTCCAGCATTCTTCAGAGAAATGTCCCTTCCTCTTGCCAGGTAGTGAAATGGACAGAGCATCTGCCTTGGGCTCACCCTTACTGAGCAATGGACTCTCGAAGCCTCAGATTTCTCAAACATCGGAATCGCAAAACCAACCTCTCAGGGTCATTTACAGGATTGTACAAGATAAGTTAGATGAAAACTCCACATGTATTAGTCAGGGTTCTCCAGAGAAATCAACTGGATATGGGTCTGTCCGTCAGTTTACCTATCTACCTAGCTACCTATCTATCTAGAAAGATTTATTTATTTATTTATTTATTTATTTATTTATTTATTTATTTATTTATTTTAGGCTGGTGACAATTTATTCTTGGGATTCAGAAATTTAGAATTGGGGCTCAGGAGTAAACCTGCCTGAAGGTTCTCAGTGATGGAGAGAAATGAATAGAAAGTTACTACTGATACTGGAGAAAGAACCAGAAGAAACTAGAACAAATTTCCTGAAGATTCAGGGATAGACCGGGCTGTACATAGGCTGTACTCAGAGGCCAGGAGAGAACAAGGGCACAAAACACTGAGGGCTCAGCAAGGGAGCATCATCTCCTGTAGTGGATTCGGTCTGGTTTTGGTGCTTCACCCCTGTACTTGCGATGTCCTCCCGGATGGTCTGTGCCTGGTCATTCCTCATACTAAGAAGGAGCATGCACTGCAGGAGAGGATGGGCCAGGGAGTCCAGCTTGTCCATCTGCTTCTTGATTTCCAGGTATGAGCCCTGGGTCATCTCCCTGATGGACATCACACTATCCAGAGCTTTCTGAAGTCGCTCGTAATTCTTCTTGTTAGGGTTAAAGGCCAGGGTCTTGGGGTCAGTGGGGTCCACCACAGAGGGATAAGGCTCAAAGATGATGCTCTTTCTCGGGGACTCCAGAGCTGCCCTACACATAGCCACCAGCAGATCCACCACCTCTGCTCCAGTGGCCACCTCATCTGCAGCTCCGGACATGACCCCCAGTGTGTAGAAGGAGAAAACGCAGAGTTCACGAGTATAGACGGCTGGCTTGAGCATGGACCCATTCTGGAAGACATGCTGCTCATCACACACCACGCAGTACTCATTCAACGTCGGGATCCTCTGCTCTGCGTACTTCATGATCTGCACAAGGAATCCATATTCCAGGGTGGGGATGTTCTTGCAGTGACCACTGACCTGGGGGCTGGGAGGGTAGCCAAACACCTCCACCTTGGGGTTCTTCATGGTGCAGGAGATGGAGCGGTTCATGAGGCGCCCAACCCGAAGCTCGGGTACAGCGAGTTTGCCTTTCAGCATGGAGTCCTGTATGATGGGGAAACTGGGTGACTTGGGGATGGGTGAGAAGATGCTGAGGCCAGCTCGAAACTTCTTGATGGTACCACTTGCCTTGAACCAACTGTGCCTCTTCTCCTGCTGGGTCTTCAAGAAATCGTTGCTTAAGTGTTTCCATTGTTGGGATGTGAACATACTCAGGATTTTTTTCAACTGAAGACCCAGCCCAAACCCTTCCTTATTCGATGGCTGGAAAACCTCAATTGATGGTTCTGGTCCATCGAGGTACTGGGACAGAGAAAATCGCAGCCGCAACACGATAGGTTCTGTCCGGAGGACCTTCCAGGCTGTGGAGACTTCCTCGTCGAGGAAGCTGATGTTTATATGAAGGTCAATGTCCACATCGTCAATAGTTCCATATTCTCTGATGGATACAGAGTTTTCACTGTAGATCTCCTTCACGGCTTCAATGTCGGCATCAAGCTGTGGGTGTCGATACAAGTCAGCTGCACAGCTCCCCTGAACTCCATAGAGAAATTCCTCTGATTCATTATCTCCCTCCGAATCATCATCATTCCAGAACTGGCCTTTGATGTCCATTGGGTCAGTGGGTCACACACACTCCCAGGTCAGTGCTAGGCAGCACCCCTCCATACCACCAGCTGAACCCAGGACAACGAGATGGGCATTTAGGAGGCCACAAGGGAGACAAGAAAGGGGGTGATGTCAGGGGCTGACTGGAGATGGGCTGGGGTGGCAGGCTCTGTTGTGGTGGTGGTAACAAGTCACTGTCCTTCAAAAGCAGCTGAGAACCAGAATATGAAGATCTGGGGGCTGGGTTTGTGAGGCTTGAAAATCAACAGTCAGGCGATGATCTGAATGATCACAGAGGAACAGAGAGAGAGGCACTAATGTCCAGCCCAGGCTGTCTTGGGCTGGGTGGCAGGATGATGGCAGCGTAGACCGGAGTACCAGCTTTCTTGAGGTCTTTGTCACTGTAGAAGTCAAGAAACTCTTAGCTTCTCTCCAAGGGTTGTTGTGGCTTGGTTTCTGGCGACCCCGGGGCTGCGCACGGCCGCCGCTGAGGGGACGAGCGGCCCGGGACCTAGAAAGATTTATTTTAAAGAATTGTCTCACACGATGGTAGAGGCTGGCAAGTCCAACTTCCCTGGAGCAAGCCAGTAGGCTGGAGATTCGGGAAAGAGTGAATGTTGCTGTCCTAAATTCAAAGGCTGAAAACTCGGGCAGGGTTTCTGTGTTGCAGCCTTGAGGCAGAATTCCTTCTTCAGAAACCAGTCTTTGCCCTAAGGCCCTTCGACTGGTTGGATGAGGCCCATCACAGATGATTGTAAATGTTAATCACATCTTTAAAAAATACTTTACAGCAACATGTAGACTAGTGTTTTACCAAACCACTGGTCACCATAAGCTAGCGAAGGTAACACAAAGATAACCATCACACCATGAAATGGTTAGGGTTCTCCACAAAGACATTTCCTACCTTCCCTCCCTCCCGCCTTCCCTCCTTTTCAAAGTCATTGATGAGGTCTGAAGAGGCTTCACTCAGTGACATTTCTGGGATGTGGGCCTAGAAGCTGTTAGAATCTGAGTAGCGATGCTTGTGTGTCCCTCCTGTCTCTCTCAGATCTATTTCAGCTGACTTCACACCCCAGGGAATCCGTGTCCCTGCTGCCTGAGGCAAGCCCTAGAGTACCCTTTGTGGTTTTCCGTTGAAGTGTGCACTCCATGCCATACCAGTTTTCCTTGTACCCTGTTCAAGTCATTCCTGACCTGCTTCTCTAATATTTGCAGAGTTGCATTCATTATTTTTGTTTCCGAGGTTAGAGAAGACCTGAGCTTTCCACAGCAAGGCTGTTTTAGCCACCAGGGTGACCTTTCTGACACAGGTCCCTTAACAGTGACTGAGAGCTGGAAGGAAAGGCTTGGTGAGAGAGGAAGAGTTAACTCCCTGCCAGAATGTTCCAGGTGGCAGCCTGCCTGGAACTAGAGAGCTGGACTCTGTCCCATTTTAGAGATTTATCCTCCACAGGTGATCCAAAGTGTTTCTCCTTTTAATGGAATATGGAATTGCTTTTGCCAAGGTTGAAGCTTGCCTAGATGGGACCTCTAAGGCAGCATAGGGTTGGGGAAAGCACTCTGGACCAGGGATGAGAAGCCCTGAACCGTTAGCCGCTACCTCCCCGTGTGATCATGGGCAAGTCACTTGTGAGTTTAGGCCCCAGCTACCTCTCATCAGGCCCTACAAACAACACTCCACCTCATCTTTGCACAGATACCATCTTCCAGCTTTTAGAGCAAATTCACGATGCATCATCCATGTTCCTCACCAACCTTGTGAGGTGAGCAGGATATAGGAGTGGGAATGGATTGTCCCCATTTTGCAGACAAAGTTCTAAGAGGTTAAATGACTTGCCTAAGTTCACAGAGACAGGAGTTGAGGAAGCTAGAGTTGAACCCAGGATCCTTAGTCCAGCTTGTTTGGGGGTGCCCTATGGAATATGGTGATGTCTGTGAAACTGTCAGAGAGCACACATTAGACTTGCCAGGCTGCTAGTGGGGGGCTCCAGCAAAAAGGACAGCGTAGTAGAGGGGGTGAAACTACCTTCCGGCTCCCCAAGCACCCGAGGCTGTGCAGGGAAATGATAGTCTGAGTGGACTCCCCTAAACAGAAGAAAGGTTGGTCTCCAGCTACTCAGATTAAAATGTTTCCTCGTGCTGTTGATTCAATTCAGAAAACATTTATCGAGGCTTTATCACAGACCAGGTTCTCTACAGGGGGCAGAAGTATAACGTAAGCAGACATATAATGCAAAGTAGACTATTTCTGTAAGCAGAAGTATAATGAAAAGTTTTATATTTGAAATGTAAACAGAGGGCTTTGGATTTACAGTGGAAGGTGTGTGCGATTAAGTCTTCCTGGGGACATGAAGGCAAATACAGCTGAGCCCTGAAGGATAAAGCAGGATTGGATCATCAGGAGACGGAGGAAAGGGAGCTCTGCCTCACAGCCACCACTGCTGTGGTGTGACAGGAAGCCAGCTGCCACAGCCTGTTTGCTGGAGGACCTGGCCAGCCCTAATCCTAGTGCAGCCTCTACCCTCACTTGTCGCATTGGATGTGATGCCCTGAAGCATATACTGCAAAGCACGAGAGATTCCGCCTGGCAGCTCTCGGAAGAGCCCATAGTAGGAGGGGAGGCACGCAGGCCCTTAGCAGGAGAATGGCAGACTGGAAGGGGGCACCTTTCTAGTGACTCTGTCTACCCTCCGAAGAGCTGAGAGGCGGGAGCGATTTTAGATGGAGAGTGTTTTGTGTCTCTATTTAAAAACTGGATTTTCTGTATTCTGTGCAGTGTTCTGTCAGCTTGTTGCCATAGAGAAGTTCGTTGGGGCTGGAAGCTGTGTCCCTCTCTGTGTCAGCATTTCTGGACCTGCCAGCTGCTTCCTGCGCCTGGTCCAGATGGAGGGGGTGCCGGGCCCCACGTCGGGGGCAGACCCTTTCTCTGCAAGCACTGGGGCTGCATCTCTGCTCCTTTTGGGACAGGACTCTCCTCCTTCCATGCATTCACTCAGCAACTCCATAGTGAGTGCCAGGCATTGTGTTGTGCTCTGCAAGGACAAAGGTGATTGTGGCTGGGGGCACGCCCATCTTCAGGCAGGACCCTGTCAGTGGGTTCCATCACACCATCCCTTTCGCGTACTGTTCCCCAACCTCATTCTCACTTCAGAATTGAAAGGACTGCGCGTGTTTATCCTCCAGCCTTTGTAAGTGCTCTAGAATCTGCATTCCTGATCTCCTTTCATCTTTGGGTCTCCACCCAACACAGGACCTGGGGCCAAGGAGGGGCCCACCCAGGGCTCGTCTGTCTAATGAAAGCCTTTCTCTCACAGCTCAGGATGTCTGTCTGTCCTGCCTTTCTTCCTCTGTTCTGAGCTTAGAGGCAGCCTGCACAGCCTCCTGAGCCTGGGGAAGAAGGAAGGACTTTGGAACCAGATAAAATCTGTGCTTGAGTTTTGGCTCCACCTTCTAGCTGTATGATCTCAGTGAGTGGCTCCCTCACTTGGAGCCTTAGTCAAACTCAGTACTTTCCTTTAAGCCTGAATCACCAGTCTGTCAGTCATTGGATTTTGACATTTTTAAAAACAACATCGAAATGACTGGTGGCCATTTGACCTAGCATGTGCTCTCCATCTACAGTCATGTGGGACCCAGTTGAGAAAAGCTGCCCCACAGGGAGTTCTGGAAACCCAGAATGTGTCCTGGCTGGGACACTGATGTACTGTATGACCTGACCAAGTCTCTTTACCAAGACCTTAGTTTCCCTATTTGAAAGTTCAGGAATTGGATTGGGTGAGGTTTTTTTGCTCTAAAAATACTCAACTTGAAAAAGAAAATTCTTCCCTCAGCTGCTGCCATCGCCAGTGCCTCTAGCCTGGAGTCTGACCTCAGCACGGCCTGCCTGCCAGCCTCTCCAAGCTGCTCTCCCAGGCAGCTCTGGGCTGGAATACTGGCCTTGGATGTGGAAACCTCTTTTTGGTAAAAAAAAAAAGTCCCTTTGAATGCATCATCTCTCTCCCCACCCCCAATCCAGTGGCTGGGCTTGGCTTGCATCCCAGAACAGTAGCAAATTGCTGGAAGGAGGGATTTTTCTTACTTTTCTTCACCTGTGTCTTGCTTTTCCTCAGGCTCTGTTGCCTTCTCTAGCCTTTGGCTGCTGAAGATTCTATTTCCTGAGCTACCGACAACCCAGGGCTCTGTGCTCGACACAGAGATACGGAAGGCATTGTCCCCGTGAACAGCCTTACAGCCTGACACATGACACAGACAGGCGAAACAAAATCCGAGCCGTGAGTTCCTGGCAATCTACAGACTTGGATTCTAGCCGTAGCCCCTTCTCTGCCTTGAGCAAAATCTTCCCCTCTCCAGACCCTAGTTTCTTCTTGTGTGGAGTTGAGCGGGTTGGTCCTGTGATCTCTAAATTCCCTTCCTGCCCCGAAACTTCCATTCTAAGTGCTGTGACTCAGTGAAGGAGTGATTGTTGTAGACTTTCTAGAGGCAGGAGGACTGGAGCTGGGCCTTTAAGGTTAGACCAGGATTTGCGCTGGCCCAAGAGAAATGGGTGAGGGCCTTCCTGCCTGGCGGGGAAGGGTCTGTGAGCACAGGTGAGGGTGGGGCAGGTGGGGACCTGCTCCCGACCACATCAGAGCGTTCATGGGGCTCATGAGGAATGAGAGCAGTCTCAGAGGAGGCAGCGTTTGCCTCCCTCCCGAGGGCGCTCGTCGCCGGGGGTGCGGTACCAGGGGAGTACCAGGGGAACCTGGAGGACTGAGAAGAAATGGGGCAGCTTAACACCAGGGTCCCCTCCCATCTGAGGGCCCCGGGCTAGTGCATATCATGACGGAAAGACCTCTCCCAAGCGGGCACCAGAGTCAAATCTAGGAGAGGCCGCCCCTCTCCAGGTCATGCCCGTCTCGCTCCAGCCAGGCTCTTGGTTAGGGGAACCGGGGCCGAGTGAAAGAATAAGTCTTCCTGGGACAGCTGCCTTTCTTTCATTGTCTCTCCCTCCCCCAAATGGTTTCCTGAACTCAGGATAACAAGAGGAGTATTTTGACTACTTCCTTGAGATTGGATTCTAGATTCATCTACTAGGCCTATGATTCAAAGAATCGCACATCCTAGGCCTACATGTGAGCTCCCTCCTGGCAGCCTGGTCGAGGCCGTCCGATGCCTCTCACTCCTCTGTACCCCCAGCTTTGCAGGTGCCAGGTCCTCTGGGTCCTGCCTTCTTGCTTTCTCTCCAGCCATGTCTCTTCTGCATCTCACGGCCTCTGAGAGAGTGCAGGCTTCGCTCGTCCTCTTTCTCCTCTGCCTCCTGTCAGATCTAGTCCGTCCTCCATATTCAGTCTGAAGTTTAGAAAAGTGCCCGGCAGAGTCTAAGAGCTCCATAAACGTTCTCTGTCCTGACAACACACAACGGTGATGATGGCTGTGATTGTCCAGGTTTTCCTTCTGCAGCACAGCTCTGATTTCGCTACTATAATACCTTGCCCAGGAGCTTTCGCGGCTTCCAGTGACTGCTGAATGAAGCCCGGAATCTTTAGTCAAGCATTCTCAGGACTATATTTCCTGAGCCATCTGCAGTGATATGCCCCCTATCTATCATCCCACATTGATTTCCTTCTCCTGCTTTTTGTACTTCCTCTTCTTCCACCAAATGGAACTACCACCATTATCCCTACAAACTGCATCTGCTCCCTTGGCAAGGCCTTTGTTTGCACTATTCTTCCTGCTTGGCACGCCCTTCCTCCCCTCTCCCCTAACTTTCCGTTTTCTGCTGGTAAGTCTCAACTGATCACCTAGACTATTATTTCTTGATGTCAGATGCAATGAATGGCTCATTCTACTATATCCCTGATGTCAGCTACCAACTTAAACTCAATGAATGTTTTATGAGTGGCTGGAAAGAGCTGGATCAGCTTCTGTTTTCAAGCAAGCTAGAGTTTGAATTAGGGAAGCTCGGTCAACAAGACTTTCCAGCCAAGCTTCAAGGCCTATGAATTTCCTTGGAGGAATCTGGAAGTTCCCTAGTGTCTGCAGGCACATATTAAGTTAGCCAACTCTACATGGTGATGTATGTGGCATGTAAGCAAACTGGCAGGAGGGGCCAGAAACCTGGGGGAGCCATACTGGCTATGGAGTTGACCCCGGCTGGGTCTAGATAGGGGTCAACCAGATCATATAAGGACCTATATGATCAATACCTGGAGGGCCCATTTGAGGTCCTGCAGCAGGAGGGGGAGGGGTCTGACAGCCGGAATCTTAGGGTAATTATCATGGGGTATTCAAATTCCAAGGGGCTCCAGCCAGACAGCAACTTGGGGGACAACTAAAACGCTCAGGCCTTTAGGTGGTGGGATAGCAAGAGAGTCCAGGCAGAGTATTAGGGTCCTTCCCAGACAACTAGAGTTTGACTCAGGCCTCCAGCCCCAGAAAGCCCCAGTTCAGGGCTCACTAATCCGATGGCTGGGCATTCCCAGCAGGCCTCAGCAGGGAGGCAGTCAAAGGGATTAGGCCTCCCTTTCTGGTCAGGATTCCCTAGGAAACAGGCATGATCTCGATATGGAAACACCTCCTGGTCGTCCGTTGCTTTAGGCGCACAGGACGAGGGGAGGCCCAGGCTGACAGACAGCGGGGCCCAGAGGGGAGTCCCGCCTCCCCTCCTGATTCAGGCTGGCTCACCGGGTCCTTACCTCCATTTCAAACTCAAGCCTGATCATGCCACCCTCTGGGCCACCATTTGGAAAAGCCAATCTCAGGCTGACACTCACTGCCTGTAAATGGCGTGGAATTAGGCTAATCAGTGGCTCTTAATTCTCCAACAAATGCGGGTGCTGTGTTAATTGCCAGGGTCCACGCCAGCACATCCATGGTTGGCGGCATCAAACAAGAGAAGTGGTAATTTGGGGGCTGGAGTGGGGGATGGCCTGCTTTGTTGGCTGAGCCAGTTAAAAACCATATTACTCCCTGAGTGAGCCACGGTGCAGAGAGCCAGGGCCTGGCCTCCTTATCAGCCAAGGGGCTGGGTAAGTGGCCTACAAGTATGTTTGCAGGAGCTAAACCTCAGCACCAGTGGAGCAGTTTCTTGTCCATTAATGGATTTTTTTGTTGTTGTTGTTCATCAAGGAAGATCCCACCAGCAGCCTGGCGTGGCACTGCCAGGGCAGCTCATCAGGGATAAAGCATCCCAAACCTTGGTCTGCTGTTACCATGGCAACATTAGTAATTCCAGACTCTCCAGGCAACCTTACTGACATCTGCTGCTGTGAAAGATTCAGATGGAGAAGGGCCACTGTTCCTTCTCCATCAGAGACAAATTGTGAAGACACGGACCAAGGTCTGGGATCTTAAGGGAAAATGCTGTCCCATTGATGTGGGGGCTTCCTGATGAAATGGTATTGAAGTGGCTGTTAGAGCTGTTCTGTCTATTATAATCTGTTGGAGAGAGCTGAAGTATCAGAAGAGACTTCCTGGAGGAGAAAAGTGAGGGGAGATGAGGAAGAGTAAAGGAATAGTATGAACAACGGCTCAGCTGGAGAGGTAGATGAGTGTGTAGATGGGGTGGGCAGTGTGTTTTGATGGGAGAGCAGGCATTGGTGGAGGTGGGCAAGCATTAGCCATGCTTCTCTGAAACTTACTGGTTTGAGCCACATGTGGCAAAAGCCTGAGCGTGGCCCCCCCACGAATTGGGCTATCCTGTGCCTTCCCCTCCTGAGGTATGGGAACTTCACAACTCACACCTCATTTCAGGTGGACATTTCTTGCTTTCTCTTTTGGCTCACCGTTGTTTGCAGCATCCCTCGTACCACGGGGAACCACTGAACCTCTATATTTCATAGGAGAATATGCTTGCCAGAGAAAAAATGCTTGCCAGAGGTCGCCAGTGATACGGAAGCCATAAGGGTTAAGAATTTAGGACCTGGAGACAGACTGACCTTGGTTGCAGGCCTGGCTCCACCATTTAGTTCTCAGGTGAGCCTGACCCTCAGCTTCTTCAAGGAAGAAATAGGGACCCTGAACATTTCTATCCTATTGGGGTGTGATGGGCATGAAATGAGATGTGAAAGTAACACAGGAGAGTTCCTGGTATGTAGTAAGCGCTCAGGAAATGTTAGTTATTAAGAAATTGGCAACTCCTTAAACATGAGGAGTGTCTTACTCATCTTTGCTTCGTCCTCCTTCTCTCTGTTTGTACACATGAGGCACCCAGGTAGTACTTGATCTGGAATTGGTATTCAAAGGATGTTTGCTAATCGGATGAAGGCACGAATGCTCAGAATAAAGAACTGTCCACACTGCTGGGCTCTACACGCCTGTCAAGTGTCTTCAGCTCTGGTGCCGTTTGATCCCCATAGGACCGGAGCCAGGGCAGGCCCAAAGCCTGCTCTGTGTAGCCCAGCCCGCACAGCGAGGCGACTTGTCCATTCGGGCCCCGTAACTAGCTGCTGTGGCGGGACTTGTACTTCCCAGGGCTGTGGGTTTCTTGAAAGACAGGTGGAGTAGATTCCTTCTGACCTTCGGGAACAATCTACGGTATTAATGGTAATTCACATGCAGCTTTATAGTGTACAGAAGATTTCCATTCATGCTCACACGAGCCTCACTGTAGCACTGGGATTGTCAGGAGTGATATCTGCACATTGTGGATGGAGACTCAGACTCAATCCCGGGGTGGCTGGCCCAAAAGCCCATAGCAGGAAGAGCTGGAGCAGGGGTCGGGGGCTGCCTTCGGACTCCAGCTCTGGCTGTCTTTCCACAGAAAGAAGGTTCTTTTGGTCCATAGTTCTTCCTAGACTATGATCCTAGTGAGGGAAGGAGCACAGAGTTGGGGTCAAAATGCCTTGATTTGGGCCATCACCCCTTCACTCACCTGGGTGTGGCTCTTAATGAACTGGCTGCCTTCCAGATATGCGCACTCCCTGATCTTCCTGCCTTGGGTTTGTAGTGGGCTTTGGACAGTCCGAAACTCCAACTGAGTGACAGCGGACAGGGGCATTGCTGTCAGCAAATGGTGTCTCCATGAGCCACCTCGTGCTCAGCAAGGCCACGGCGTTAGCAGGTCCAGATGTGCTGTGGAATGACAGATAGCCTGAGGTTGTCATTCTCCATTGTCCTGAAACGTTAACCATCAGAGCTGGGAGGGCCCTTGGAGATCAGTGAAGTGGGAGCCTTCAGCATCTAGGTGTGGAGACAGGCGCTGGGAGAGGCGAGCCCATGCGGGGTTAATGGCAGAACAGCCCGCACTTCTCCTGTAGGGCCGTCTTGTCACACCCAGCAAAGCCTGGCTCTTCCCTTGCTCTGAGTCTCATTTGAATTCATTTTAAAGCATCAGATAAAGAAATGAGTTTTGAAAGAGCTCTGTATATCAGCGAGTATTTTCAGCAGTGTTAGTTAAAAAAAAATTTGTTATTATAGAAGTAATTTATGATCATTGAAGAAAATTTGGATAATAGAGAAATGTTCTATTTAAAAGGTAACAAACTGTGCTATTCTTAAACCTCAGAAAGGCTCCTGTGGGCAGGTTGCCGTCCTTTAGATGGAGGTTTTGAGACCAATGGCTCCACAAGCCCTGTAACACCTTCTGGAAGTTTAGCTCCAGAGACTAGGAGAGGAATCATCCGTAGAGGCCCTGAGGACTTTCATTCTACAGACTTCAGATAGTTACATATTTTACTACTAATACAGTTATTGGCATTTGTAGAGTTTCTTCCAGGTAACGCGCCACTCCTTCACAGGTGTTCTCATTTGTTTATTTGATCATTACAGGAATCCTGTAAGGTAGGGTAAACAAGTCTTATTTCCCCATTTTTGCAAATGAGAAATTTCAGCCCCAGAGAGATCAAATAATTTGCCCAAGATTACATATCTAGTAAGTAGTAAAGCTACTGACTTTGAATGAAAATTTGACATAACGAAAGCAGAAGGCACCTAATAAATATCTGTGAATGAATGAATGAATGTTTGGCTCCCCTTCTAGTAAAGGTGAAGCCCTAGGATTCCATGGAGCAGGAGGGGATAGTGGGAGGCAGAGTGGATGCAGGGCTCTAAGCCCCTCACCTCTGCTCCAACCAAAGTAGCTTCCGTGCTGTCTGTTTTACGCATTGGGGGACTGAAGACATTGTAGCTGGTCTAACCCATCTCAGTGGTTCTCAGACTCTGCTGGGCATCAGGACTGTGACTGTCAGTGAGCGCAGACAGCCAGTAGGCCGCAGTGTGAGAAACAGTGGCCGACGCCTTAGAGTTGGGAGGATAAGACCCAGGGAGAAGCACGGCGTTACCCTCAGTCATACAGGGACACAGGACCCACTAGGAGTCTAGTCCTCGGAAACCTCATCCACTGCCCTTCCCCCTGAACCACAACTGCAGCTGAGCCAGAAAACAAATGACACAGCAGAGAATAACAGAACGGTTTCCATAGCAATGCTTAGTGGCTTGTGCCCGTCAGGACACCTCAGACAAACACTAATCTGAACCCTCAGCTAGAATTTGTTCAATGCAGCTGCCTCGACTGCCCCTCCACGCACAGTTCCTTTGGATTGCTGACCCCTGTGAATGGCCTGCCCAGCGCTATGACTTGGCTTCCTCTCAAGGGAAAAATAAGCGCCTCCTGGGGCAAGTGACACCTACTCATGCCTAAAACAAACATTAGTTGAGCACCTTTATGTACCTATAACTTCTAAGTGCCCTGGATACCAACAAAGGGGTCTCGGGGGATGGGAGGAAGAGGGCTGGCACGCTTTTGTCATGTGTCCTGCTGCTGGGAGTCTCCCGAATTTACTAACAGCTGGCAGCAGGAGAGCCCAGACCAAGGAGGGCTAAGAGCTAGATCCTGGGCAGGAGGCCCCGGCCATCCCAAGTGTCGACTGAGTGTGTATCATGTCATGGACTCTGTGTCAGGCACTTTACGTATCCACTCAAAACAAAACAAAAAAAAGGTAAAGGAAAGATGGCTGTCTTTATTTACGGATGAAGAAACTGAAACTCAGACGCACACAGTAGGTTAAGAGACAAGATCGAATCAGCCTGCCTGGCTCCATAACTACTGAGCAGCAACAATTGTTCCCAAACTCCCCAACTCACGGAACGAGGACTTAAGATACATACTCCCCAGCTGGCTGGCTCCTTCTTGTGTCAGGAAGGAGAGGGTCAGCTACAGGCAGCTGGTGGGTCCTCCTCCAGAGCTGGGCGGGCTCGGCCAGGCCAGGCTTGCCAGGATATGGCTGGTCCTAGAACTGTAGAGTCTGTCCAGTCTTTAGATCTGAGGTCTGCCTTCCCCGAGCTGAGGCTGCGGGTTCCCTGCAAACTGCAGGTGCCTTCCACACGGCTGCGCCCGCTGCCTTGCCCCACATAGTCCCTTCCGATTGGTGAGCCCTGTGGACGGCCTGCCAAGCTCTTTGACTTGGTTTCCTTCTCAAGGAAATAACCTCCTTTTTGGGATAAGTGACACCTATTCATTCCTAAAACAAACATTTACTGAGTACATTTTATGTACCCATAACTGTTCTAAGTGCCCGGGATACAGCAGTTGAACAAAATGAAATTGTTCTCATGAGGCTGTTTGTTCTAGTGGGGAGACAGACTACTAAGTACATGATTGGCAGGGGGAGGGGAGGGTGTTACATGCTAGGAAGGAAATAAAGCCTTGGCGGGGGGTGGATAGGAAGATGGCATTACGTGATCAGGGAAGGCTCTCTGAGAACATGACATTGAACTGAGACCCAAACAGAGAGAGAGGGACCCGTGTGGATGCCTGGGGCAGAGGGAAGGACCAGTGCAAAGGCTAAAGCCAGGGCATGACTGGCCAGGAAAGAGGCCAGTGTGGTGAGAGGGGAGTCCACTGAGTGGATTGAACTGAATTGGGCACAGTACCGAACACAGAGCGGACACTCGATAGGTACTCATTCGGTGATTGGAAACCCTAGGGAGAATTCCTTCTGCGGTTTGTGTCATCACTGGCTTCTCAGTGAACTCTAGAAGGCTAATTTTCTAATCTGCATGTGGATTCTTCCGGACCTGCCGCTGGGTTCCAGAGCTGAACCTCTTACCCCCGCCCTCACTACTCCTCTAACTCCTAGCCTTCTCTCCTGCACACTAGTGATTCCCTCAGGCGTGGGGAGAAGGATGTAGAGAGGCTGTGTGGGTGACCAGGCTGCAGCTGCTTCTGGCCCCAGAGCCACACCTGTACCCCTGCCCCTCTGCTGGAGTCCCTCAGAGAGCACTGTGTTCACTTAATACGATGATTTTCATGGAGACAACGTGAAAGTTCTGGCCAGGTCCTAATCACCAGCACACAGGCCAGGCCAGAGGAGGCGTAGTGTAGCTGCTCATGCAGATACAGGTTAGGAATATACCTGGGCTCAGCAAGCGTCAGTGGGCCTGGACTCCAGTGCAGCTAATATGACTTCAGGCTAAACGGATAGAGGCAGCCTCGGGGGCAGGGTGTGCATCTGGGTGGGCTCATGGTCACTAGAGCCCTTGGCCAACTCTGGGCCACACTTCTAGAGGGATGATGCCAACCTGCAACCTACTGAGAGGCGGGGGACCCCGACTGGCCATAGGGACAGGCCACCGTCATACAGAGGGAAGGTAATGTCACCTGGAGATAAGAAATCTTAGAGGATAGGAGAGCTATCTACAAACACTTAAAGGGAGTAAACTCCCACAGTGCCATGCTGTGCTCCTGCTGCTCCATCTGCCAGGGCCAGACCCCTGCTGGCAGCCGCGGACCCCATCAGGCCTGCTCGTCACAGCCCGCTCTTGCACCTCATCATGGGGCATGCTCGTTTCTGGACCTCTTCCAGCCTCTGTTTCTTCATCCACAGAGTGTGATCACAATCCTTCTTTCCAGGGCTACTCTGTTAAGTGACGTGGGTCATGCAAAAGTCCTTAGGCCCTCAAGAGTGTGCATTGCTTTTTCTTGTTTCTCTCCCAATACAGCCAAGAAATCCAATAGTTCTAATAGAGAACACAGAATTCAGAAAGACAGTCTGTGGGGAGGATTTCAGTTGTTTATAAAACAGGCCAACATGTTTCCACCTCATAAGTTCTAAATCCATCATCCCTAGCTCCCTAGATCTAAGAATAGTCACCCAGTGGAGTCAACGTGCCACGGCACGCTCTCTCTGCAGGTGATGAGGGAAAGGATCCACAGCAGCCACAGCACCTCCTACTCCTGGGGGTGGACGGGGAGGGGGGCTGCCTCCGCCTCTCTCAGCCGGGCTGTTTCTGAACCTCTCCCAGACTCAGTTTTCTCTTCCATACAGTGTTGATTCCTCACTGGGCTGTTCTAAGCATCAAAAACGCAGTGTCCACAGTGATGGAGGGCGAGGGGGAGGGCACTGGGAAGGTGTGCAGATGGGGACCTTGGGCACAATACTGCCCCACTCGGGGCTTCGGTTTCCTCTTATGTAAAGGGATAGAGATTGACAAAGAGAACCGAACGTTTAAAGCTACGGGGTTCTAAAAGAGGTTCCAGCCCTGCAGCCTCGGCAGGAGACCTATGAGGGCAAACCCAGACATTCGACATATGTTCATTTCCCGTCTGAACCAAGGGCATTCCTCTGCCGGGTCTGTGGGAGCCTGAGGACTTGGGTGTGTCTCACTCAGCCCTTTGGTTTCCCCCTTCCTTCTCTCTCACTCATCCTGATTCCCAGGATCAGAAAGACTTTTGATTTCTCTCATCCCAGACCGCCCACTGTGGGAATGCCCTCACCAGCTGGGGGCTCCGGACCTCCAGGGCCAGGCCACCTGCTGCTCCAGGGCAGCCTTCCATCATTACAGTGTTCTTGCTGATAGCGGACATTGGCCTCTGCGTGGCACCTCCTCTTACCCGTGGGCTCTCTTTTGGCCCTCTAGGAGAGGGTAAGGCAGCTCTCTTGCTAGCCATTCATTCCTTTGTTCCTTCGCACAACAGGTATTTACTGCACACTGTTTCAGCAGCAAACGAAACAGAATCCCTGCTCTCAGCTCCTGTTCTGATCAGGAGAGATAGATAACAAGCTAATAAGCAAACAGTGAAATAGTATAAAGAAATAAAGCAGGTGAGGAGATAGAGATGGGAGGGGTATAGATTGTTTTATGTGGCGTTGTCGGGGAAGGCCTCTCAGATAAGGTGACAATAACATGAAAGTGTGAACCTGTGCATACCAAGGGTAAGAGCATTCCAGATAGCAAGAAGAGCAAGCGCAAAGGCCCTGAGCTATGAGCACCGTTTGGGCAACAGGAAGTCAATGTAGCGATGGTGATGTCAGCAAGGGGGAACATGACACGACATGAGGTCAAGCTGGAGATGAGCTGTTGTTTATCTGAGTAAGAGGGTTCAGAGCAGAGCAACGCCATGTCTGCCTTAGGTTTGAACAGCATCACTCGGGCTCTGTGTGGAGAATACACCATGGGGCAGTAGAGACAGCAGAGAGATCAGTTACAAAGCCCTTGCAGGAGTACCAGTGTGAGGTGACGGAGCTGGTGAGAAGGGACCAAATCCTGGCCATGTTGGATCTCATCGATGGTGGGGAGACAGGAAATTGTCCCCGGGAGGACCTAGACCACACTATGTTTCAACCTGCTGCCCCTCACCCAGACCCCGGCCTCAGCGCGAAAGGTGGACAGAGAGGCTGAGGACCGGAACCTCTTCTCTCTCTCCTCAAGCTGCCACCCAGTCCCAGAATGCTTCAGGAGGCCTGAATCCTGGGTTCCTCACTCACTATTCCTGCTCACAGCAGGACCCTAGACACCATCCCACCAATTACCGCCAAGAGGGTAGGATCCTTGTGGGCTTGGGCGGTTGGACACTCAAAAGTTTTCCCAAATTTTCCCAGCTCCAAGGCCAGCTGCATCCACTCTGACATTTATCAGCGTCCTGAATCGTGCCTTCCTCTCCATGAGATGCTCAAACCTCTCTTTTCTCTCTCTCTCTCTCTCTCTCTCTCTCTCTCTCTCTCTCTCTCTCTCTATCGCCCCCCCCCCCCCCCGCCCCCTCCTGGGCCCGGTATTGCAGAAGAGCAGCCCTGACTAAGGCGCTGGGGCCTTGTGAGGTCTTTGACAGGAGGAGACAAGGTGAACCATTAGCTGCCTGACTTCTCTGCCCTAAAACCTCCCTGCCTCCTCTTCCTGCCCCCACCTGATATGGGAGGGGGCAGGACTGCTGTGGCTTCCTCCTCGAGCCAAGCTCTCACAAGGGCCCAGTGAGGTTTCTGCACCTCTGCAGAGTGCTTCTCTCACAGCTGTGCCTTCCATTGCTGGTCTTGTCCTCACACAGGTGGGCCATCACTATCGAATACCTTTCCTTAATTACCCAGGGAGCAGGGCTTTTTGCTAGAAAGGACACTGTATTCACAGAAGAGGTCTTGGCTGAGGTCAGACTGCGTGGTTTGACTTCTTACCAACTGTGTTACCTTGCACAGTCCACAACACCTCTCTGGAAAATGGGGGTAATATTAGATTGTACTGCACAGATTTGTTGGGGGGATTCAGTGAATTCATACTTAAAAAGTGCTTATCACAGAGCCTGGAATACATTAAGTAGTCAGTGATTGCATTACATTTTCACATGGTTTAGACTAGTGGAGGAGCCTGAGATGTGGAAGCCCTGGATTCGAGTCCTGCCTAGAATGGCCCTGTGTCCATGGACAATTTATTTAACCTCTCTGAGCCTCGTTACCTCATCTGTAAAATGGCGATAACAACATGTCAGAGGAGCGCTATGGGCATTAAAATAACATCTGTATGAACCTGAGAAGCACCATCCCTAGGTTGCAGCCCTTATCCTCATGATATGAGATGGCAGCTAGAGCTCCAGCCATCACGTCCACATTCTCAGTGACAAGATGCAAGGACAAAGAAGAACACGCAAAGGGGGTACATGCCACCTGTCTTTAAGGCAGAATACCATAAGCTATGACATTACAGACCCCTTCAGTTGCATCTCATTAGCCACACCCAGCTGCAGCAAGAGGTTGGGAAGTCTTCATTCCGTGGTTCATGGACAATCAGGAAGCTCTCCCACACATGTTCAGGTGTTTGTCCCTCTTTGGCAAGGCCCTCCAGCAGAAATGCTGCCCCCTCCCTAGAGTTGGGCTGTAGTCCCAGCACCATAAGGCCCTGTGAGGACCCAGGTTGCCAAGAAGCTCAGGCAGGTGCCACAAGGCCTGAACAGATTTCAGGATTGAGTCTAGCCTGTGCCAGGGACCCTGCTAGTCCTGAGGTTCCGCTGCCTGCAGGGCTGTTAAGCTGACGCAAGTATGGTGGGTACTTGAGCTCCGTCATTGTCACAGCCTGGATCAGGCCAAATCTGTTGAGCCCTGTGAGCAGGGGGCCTGAATTCTAAAGGCTAGGGAATCCCTCTGTAACTCCTGGCTCTCCCCCTCAAGACTCAGCCCCTGGGGCCAGTAAAGCAGATCTGGATCAATCAGGTGAGATTTCGGTGTTCTCAAGGACCTGGCAAGGGCCAGGCACACAGCAGAGAGCCCTCTGTCAAGCCAGGAATCATCCTGTAACTTACCTGTTTTGAAAACTGGGCATTCCATATTCCAGTTAGAGTAATGGAGGCAATTCTTCCTCTTCTACCTGAGAACAGCCCATAGAGTAGCATCTTGCTGAGTCCAGAGGGACTTTCCATCTTCCCTGTGGCCCTGAAAAGTTGGCCCTAAGTGAAGTGGGGGGCTATTCTAAACTGCTGGAGGAGCTCAATGCTTAAAGATGTCCCACTGTGAGTCCTTCTGGTAAGTGGATAGCCAATCTTTCACTTTCCGAGGTCAGCAGCCTGGTTTTTCTATAGGAGGTTTGTTGAAAGTGCTCAGGACCCCCAAACTCCTTGTTATTCTGCCCGAGGTCTTCCCATCTGCACTGGCCCTCCCTCTCCTGTGCCGCTTGCCCCTGGCACAGCCTTTCTTGCCTCTTCCTCTTCTCCCTGTGATCTTCCTTATATGTGGGCGTGAGCTGGCACCATATATCAGGGCACTATGCTGGGGCATTATATAGAAAATCAGCTCACGCAATCCTCTGACAACCCTATGAGGTGGGTGGGGACCTTGCACGATTATCACACAGCTGTGTGGTGATGTGGGACCCGGGACAGCAGAGCACAGCCCATAGAAATAGTAGTATATCAGGGGCTGCAAAGTATGACTTACAGACCACCTCTGACCTGTGGCCTATTTTGTATGGCCTTGCGAGCTTAGAATGATTTTTAAAGGGTTATAATGAAGAAGAAGAATATGCAACTGAAACTAAATGAGGCCCTCAAACCTAAAATATTTACTATCTGCCTTTATAGAATAATTTTGGCAAGCCCTGGTATACAGCATTGCTGAGCTTAGTACAGATTCTACAGCCATACTGCCTCAGTTCTAGGCCCCAGTCTCATCATCTATATATAACATGAGTATAATGTATAAAACATGGCTGCCTCACAGGGTTGTTAGACTTAAATGAGATCAAGACCATAAAGTACCCAATCTCGGGAGAGCTTCTTTGGAAATATTGGGGGAAGATATTGCTGGGCCTCTGCCAGGCCTCTCAACCCAGTGGGCATGAAAGCCTTGGCTCAAGGCCTTGTCTACCCCGGCCCGGAGCGTGGCTTCCTCAGAGCGTGTTTCCTTTGGCAGGAGGAGAGGGACCTGCCAACTGCCCATGGTACTGCATCCTGCTGGTAGGTCAGCTCTGCCTTCCTCCCTCCCCCATTCCTGCTGACTGTCAGCTGGTGCCACTCCCCAGGACTGGGCACAAAGCCCGCACCAGGTGCCGAGCTGGGTCTGAAGGTACCAAGCGCCTTCCACTCTCCTACCTCGCGCCTCAGCTCACCGGCTGACACTCCTGCCTCACTGTAGGAGCCGCTGCCTGGGGCGCATCCTCTCTGTGTGCATTTCCTCACTCGGCGGCCAAACAGGCAGACATCTGTGTTCCCCACACCCGAGCTTTTGGCCACTGATTGCCTTCTGACTAGGGAAAAGGAAGAGGAAAGGGACTCCTGGGCCAGCCAGCCTCCCTCTGTTGAAAGAGTGGTCTGTATAACAGATTGTCAGTGAAATGTAAGTTATTGAGTGACATGTGCAGATTAAAAAATTCGAATCATTGAAAAATCAGAAAGGACATTTTCTGATCCTGATAGGGGTAGGCTTTCCATTCCTACAAGCAATGGAAGAAATTATAAAAGATCAATAAATTTTACTACATAGAACTATAAAACTCATGGTTTGTATCAAAAGACCCAAAACACAATTTTAAAGTCAAACTGAGAAAAAAGATTTAGGCCAGATATGACAGAGATTGAATTAATATTCTTAAAGTAAAAATATTTAAAACAATAAGACTCTTAATCAGTAACAGCAATAGCAAATATTTATATAGTACTATGTGCCAGACACCGTTCTAAGTATTTTATATATACGTACTCATTTTATCCTGGTAAACAAGTTTTTGACAAAGGTACTATTATTATCCCCATTTAAAAATAAGGACACTGAAGTACAAAGAGGCTAAATCACTTGCCCAAGGTCACTCAGCTAATAAATGGAGGAGCTGGTATTTGAACCCAGGCCATCTGGCTCTTGGGTCTGAGCACTTAAACTCCTCTCTACTAAATAGGAAAAAGATACAAGGCAGACAATACACAAAAGAGGGAATACAAATACCTGAGAAAGATAGGAATTAATTTTCAATTTCAATGGTAATCACAAAAATACAAATTGAAAGAGTGAGATAACATTTTTATCTTCAAATTAGGAAAGATTCTTAAACATCGTAATAACTAATAAATACAGGTAATGCTGGAGTGAAACAGAGATTCCCCACAGATTGCATAGGTATATCAGACTGCCTTTCTGAAAAGTATCCTGGCAGTATTCAAAACAGTACTTAGGAATATCAAAAGTGTCCATATCCATTGACTAGGAATTCCCATTTTAAGAATCTAATTTGAGAAAATAATTAGAGAGATAAACAAAGATTCATATATAAAGACATTCGTTCACAGGAACGTTATACAAAATAATGAAAACTTAGACACAACCTACTTATCTGACAGTAGGATGTAGGTTAAGGGAATTGTTTAATCTCCATAATGGACAATTAGGCAGTCATTTAAAATAAATCTGTACAACGAAAGACGCCATAAACAAAGTAAAGAGACAGCACAGACTTCTGGGAGAAGTCCCTCACAATGCATTTAACAACAATGAATTATGTACACAAAAGATGCACAAAGAAAACGTACAAATCAATAGGAAAAAGGCAAACAACCAAAGAGCAAAGCAGGCAAAGAATGTGTACAGGAAATTCATAGAAGAGGCAGCTTAGGGCTCATGAACATAAAACTCATGAACTATTCTACTCACTAGGAGTCAGGAAAATGCTCATGCATTAAATGCACCTATCAGACTAGCAAGAGTCTAAAAGCAAAGAGAGAGGGAAACAAATTCATATCCATTGCTGATGGGACTACACATGTCTGCAGCCATTGTGGAGAGCTGCTTGGCAATACCTAGTAAAATTAAATGTGATTCTACTCCACTCACACTTCTTGGGATTAACCCTGCACAAACACCAATTTGTACAAGGAGATGTGTTCAAGGATGTTCATTGCAGTGCTGTTTAAAATAGCAACGATATTAATATTGTTGTACTATAATATTATTGCATATTATGTAGTATATGGTCTAATAAAATAGCAACATTTATCATTAAAGAACTGGAAATGGATAAGGGAAGGGAAATGGAAAAATACAATATGATTTACACATAATGGGATACTATATACAGTTAAAATGAACTATTAATCCGTTACTATCAGCTCAGATAAATTTCAAAACAAATGCTGTGTAAAGAGCTAGTCGTGAAAAATACAAATTTGAATGATATTATTTATGTAAAACTTTAAAACAAACTAAAAATATTACATAGCACTTAAGGACATATATGTAGAAAAATTAAATTAAACAAGCATGCAAATATTGTATGCCAACTTGATTGATTGATTTCTTTAAAGGGAAGCGTTGACACAAATATAGCAAAATGTTAACTAATGTCCTAAATCTGGATGGGGATATTGTGTCTTTCTATTAAATTATTTTTTGTACCTTTCTGCATATTGAGCTATTTCAAAATTTCAAACAAATTATTTTTAATTTACTTTTGAACAATGTGCAATTCCATGGAGAAATATTTGTGTTATATAATGTTAAGGGATAAAAGCAGGACAAAATACACACAAATAGTTACAAATTTCACAAATTAATACATGAAAGAGATACTTAAAATATTCATAGTAGTGGGCAAGATTCTGGAGGTTTTGCTTTTTTTTTTTTTAACACTCATTCATACTTTCCATTTTCCCCCTTCTTTTTGCCATGAAGATGTGTTACTTTTATATCCAGAAAAAATTATTCAAACAACTACAGAAAAATGTGAGTGAGTTTAGATCCTAGGAAAGGATCCAAAACCTAAGGAGGGGTTCCATGGTGGGGTGGGCGCATCACGGGCTGTCGTAGAGACCCACGCTTGCTTGAATGCTGGCTCTGATGTCTTCTTGCTGTGTGTGGCTCTGAACTCATTCAGTCTCTTATCCAGTCCACAAACCCTTATTGAGCACCAGCTGTGTACCAGGCACTGTGCTGGAGATACGGCAGTGAACAGAACATGTGCGTTCCTTCGCTCACTGTAGAGCAGACGGTCTAGTGAGGAAGGGATAGTAAACACATCACCACGCAAGTCTTCTCGTTATCACCTATGAGGGGAAAGCGCAAGGACGAGAACGAGAATCTAAGTTGGATTGGTGGCTGGGGAACCTGACCTCTGAGCAACATTTCAGATGGATCTAAAGGATGAGGGGTTTGGAGCCCAGTAAAGCAAGGGCTTCTAGAGAAAGGAAGGCCCCACAGGGCACATTCAAGGGACTGAAAGGAGGCCGGCCTGTGGAAGGCAGCGGGTGGGGGTAGAGCTATGCAAGGGGAGGCCAACAAGGAAAAGCCTTCAAAGGTGGTGGGGCATCATTAAAGCATTTCAGCAGGGTAGTGGCGTGATGAGATTTGCATTCCCGGAGGTCCTTTTAATGCTCTTTTTAGGTCGGAGTGGATGGTGAGCAGCCCCACTAGTTAGCTGGCTGTTGGCATGGCCCAGGCGAGGGAAAATGGCGTCGGGATCAGGTGATGGCAGGGGAGATGGAGACAGGCAGAAGGATTGGAGATTTTTTTTTTTCTTAATAGGCAAATCAGAATGATTAGTGGTTGCCAGGGTCTGAGATGGAGAGAATGGGGAGTAGGTATGAGGTTCCTTTGGGGGATGATAAAAATGTTCTGGAATTAGATACTTGTGGTGGCTGCACAGTTGATTTGAGATATTTTTGGAGACAGAGTTGGCAGGTCTTAGATCATGTGTTGGGGGGTGACACTGAGGGAAGGGCCAAGGGGGAAAGCCAAGTTTGGGGCAGGAGCAGGTGTGGGTTAGAGGGAGTGGCAAACACTGAAACAAGAGCAGACTCGAGAGGGTGGAAGCACGGACAGTGAGCATGCCACCAAGTGTTGCTCAACTTTGGTTTCTTCATGTGTGGGCTGGGGTTGCTGATGATACCTGCACGCCCGGGGTGGGCATTTCAGCCCCTTTATCCAAAACCCAAACCACTGCTACAGCAGTCTTCCCTTTCCTTCACAGGAGGGGCGTGTTACTCCTGGGGCTGGAACGAGCATGGCATGTGCGGGGATGGCACTGAAACCAACGTCTGGGCCCCGACGCCCGTGCAGGCTCTGCAGTCATCATCAGGACTCCTTGTGGGCTGTGGGGCTGGCCACTCCCTGGCCCTCTGCCGCCTGCCAGCCCTTCCTACACTGGGCCAGCGCTCCAAGGTCACTGGCCCTTCCCCAGATACCACCGAGGATGCCAAATCTCAGGATGCCATGGACAAAGAGAGAGACTGGAAAGAAAGACAACCAGAAACCTCTACCCAAAGCCAATCTGACAGGTGCAGAAATGGGGGGCTTGTGACAGACACCATTTAATAAAGTGGTTTTTCCCATTCAAAGTGTTCCCAGAGTGTTGCTTTGTCAGGTTGTGGGGTTGGCCTGAGAAGGGCTCAGGAGGCACTATGATTGGGCTGACCACAGACTGGAATGATGGAAGGCTGCCTGCCCTGTATCGGGAGCCCAAGGAGACAGACATTCTTTCTGTCTAGCGCATGAGAACGACAGTTAGGTCCTTACCAAAGGACACGGAAAGCAGCAGGAAGGCTCCAGGCTATCTCTGCCTGATGGGGACAGAAAACCCAGCCCTAATCCCAATGGCTGTTGTGGTTGTGGTCCAGCAGCCTTTAATTTAGCAAGATGGACGGTTCCTAGACCATGCTTAGAGCAGCCATGTGCCTCTCCTGGGGTCTTATTCTTGGGGCTCAGAGCACATAGCTTGCTGGTTCAAGGATATCAAGGTATCAAGGTAGCTGGATACCAGACAGGTAGGAGTTCTTGTCTAGGTGATTAGGACCAAGGGAGAAGGCTCTGGATGGGGGTGGAAGGAAGTGGAGATGAGTAAATGGAAGAAGAGACAAGACTCCTAGTTAGACCCAGCAGAGAAAACCCCCAGGACCAAGGAATCCAGAATTTAGAATTCCCCCTTCTGAAACCCTTAGAAGATTGATGTCTTCACCTGAGCCAGGCAGGACTCTGGAGCTAGTCTTTGTGACTAATTGCCAAGCTGTGTAGTTTCAGGTGAAGGACAGCCCACAGCATGGAAAGGGCAGTCTTCAGGGACAGCAATGTCAAGACATCTGCCACCAGGCCCTAACCTCTGCAGGGGGGCCTTCAGGCAAAATGGGGATCAGGCCACACCCTGAGCCCCTGGCTTCCCCAGGTGGCAGCTGTGGCTTGGGGGGACATTGCACCTTTCTACTCTGCTAACAGTATGCTTTTGGCTAGAGCATTTCAAAAAGCAGATTTCCCTGGGGGGACTATGTGGCAGTGTCACCAGCTAGCCAACCAGGTCTGTGGCCCATCCTACACTGCCTTCCCTTTGTGACTTAGGCGAGGCCTTGGGTCTGTGAGGGTTAGGCTCCAATGGCTTTAGGAAATGACAAATTTCCAGCACTTCCAAGCTGGAGGACTCATAATGACCTTCTAGCCTAGTGGCCTCCAAGTGCATCTGTTAGAGCCCTAGACGTCTCCTGAGAACTCAGTGGCCACCTGATGGGCTGTGGGTAAAGGAAGAACAAGTAGACAGAGGTCTGGGTCCCCACCCTCCATCCAATTCACAGCAGCTTTATTTTAATCCGTATTATGTATTTGACTTCATATAAGATTTCACTTGACAAGGAGTCCTTGAGAAAGGTTTAAAACCACTGATCTTATCCAATATTTCCACTGTTCATGGGGGAAAACAGAAGCAAAAAGAGGAAGGTACCACCTCAAGACCATACACCTCACTCCTGGGCCTGGGTCCTGACTGGGAGGTGACCCATCCAGGGCCTTGAGCCAGACAAGGGGTATCCTTAGCACCAGGAGTCGGTTCAGCACAGGACAGTGGGAAGGAGGACAATCCTAAGCTCCCGAGGCTTGAACCTAGAGACTGCCCACAGCCATTAGCTGACCTTGACCACCAACACACAGTGCCCTTTCTGCTCCCAGTGTTGTACCCTAGAAACATTGCTGCCGGGGCCAGCGAAGCCCTCGGTCCCCTGCCTCCAGAGCCAGTGAGGCCAGTGCAGCCCCAAGCACTTCTGCAATGGGAGGAAGCATAGCTCTGTGCACTCTGAGCTGATTTTGCCAAGGTGACCAAGCCCTCAGTGATGGAGTGATCGGAGGGCCCAGGGATGACCCGTACGGGAGCAAACCTACCATTACTGGCCACCACCTACCGGCTGGGTGTTCTGCATCAGACACAGAGGCCAGAGAGCAGTCCAACGTGGGACAGTGCACAGGCCCATGCCTCCTGGACGGGGTTTCCAACGTGCCCTCTCACAGCCTGGCAGTGCAGCGTTCCCTCCTAAGTTAGCTCTTTCGGCACCTGCTGGAAGAAACCTGAATCCCACATCCTCTGCATCTGAGCCCTAGTGCCTCTTCTGAGGCCTTGTGAGCACAAGAAAGAAGTGCCTTGGGGCTCCTTTCCAGCCTGAATCAGGGTCAGGGAGTACATCAGCCCTAAGCCTGAGCCCTTCACTCAGAACCTGAGTCAGACCCTTCTTGGAAGCACGCAGAGCACACATGACTCACACGTGGAACAGTGAATGGCTCTTGGCACTAGAAGACACCACAGACTGTCCTGTCACCTTGGGTTCCTCCATTTTGCCCTTCTTCACAGTGGCAGACAGGCTCTCTCCAGGTTAGTTCACCAGTTGGATCTCATGAGTGCCTGAAGGCTCCAGGGGGGTGAAGGGGTGTTGACAGTGTTTCCCAGATGCTTTTCTGGACACTTTAATCCCTATTGATCTTTCTCAGTCTTGTAAATGTCTTCGCCCATCATTCCTAATAGACCGCGAGCTCTTCAAGAGTGAGGGGCCAAATCTTGGTCGATTCTGGAACCCCTTCAGTAAGGCTGGCTGCTGGTACAGAGGAAGTGCCCCATAAAGGTTAATGAGTGAGCTGGTCACTATGCCCTTAGAGTCACCATGGGGTGGGGAGGTTAAATGAGTGGTGCTATGATCCCCTCGTCTCCACCCATCCTCTGCTTGTATCTCTTACAAATGTTTGCTAACCACGCTATGGCTAGCACAGCCATCCCACAGTCACGTGATGTCGCCATCATCATTAGCTAATAAACCACAGGAGACAACTTGAGAAAAGACCCATTCATTTTTAAAAATTACTTTTTTTTTTCTGATAGACTAAGTAAATTGGCACTCATACTCCTCTTGGCACTTTCCTCCGTGTGAGAAGGAGGAAAGGAAAGTGAAGCGGAGGGTAGGAGGTTGTGTGCTCACAGGTCTTGGGTCCAGCCCCTGGAGTGATTGTTGAGAGTCCACCATATACCAGGTGTTAGTAGGATGTTTACATCCTAAACCACCATGCACACACCTCCAATTGTAGGCACCCCATCTTCCCTTGACACCCTCACCACCTTTGGTCCCAGTGGGCCATCTGACCAAAACTTCATGAGACCATACTTGGGAACAGTGAATCCAGGCCTAGGGCTGAGTAAAGCCCTCCTCCAGGCCCCCACTTCTGAGTGAAGTGACTTAGTGATAAATCAGAATTGGGAGTTAGCAAGCTGATGGGGAAATGGAGGAGGAGGTGTTCCAGGGAGGGTGTTCCAGGCCCTACAGTGCATATGCGTAACTGCATATGTGACTGGAGCCCAGAGGGAGGTGAGAGTTGGGAGAGGGGAGGCCTTGGCAATTTAAGGAGATTCAACTTCATTCTTAGGGCAACAGGGTGCTTAAGCAGCAGAGTGAGGTGGTGGGATGCATCTGTGGAGAGTGGAGCTACATGGAAAGTGGCCCCTCTGTCACACCGTGGCACTTCATGGAGGAGGGCAGGAGGCTGGGTCCTGAGGGTCCTGGGATTCCACCTCCAGCCCCAGGAAGGCCTTGGGACAGCTTAACCTGAGCTCTGCAGTCAGACCACCTGGGTTACAATCTTGGCTTCATCATTCACTGGCTGTGTGGCTTTGGGCCAGCTACTTTTGTGCCTTGTTCTCTTGCCTCTACAATGGGTGTGTTGAATTATTGTGGGCTATCATTAGACAACATTTCTCAGATGCCCCACACATAGCAGATACTCAATGTACGTTAATCTCCTTTCCCCATTAGCTATTGTGTCCCTGAAAACCCATATTCCAAATGGCTTTGTGGTAAGTCCTCCAAGGTGGAGCCCAGGTAGAGGACACATTGTTCGCTCCACAGCAGCTGAGGCTGCTTGGCTTCTACATCCTGACACTTAAGAATGGCTGTTACATACACAGTGTGGACCTGACAGCCCTTTGGCTGCAGGACCCTTGGGCAGAGGTCTTACTGTACTCACTGCCCCACTGACCCCCACCCCTTGATTCCCTGACTGCACGGGGCACTGGGAAGTTGAGGCAAATGCTTAGAGGGGACGAGAAACTGATAGATGAGAATTGGGCCCCCGCCTTCAGCTCCTCCCCATCCCATCTGATCATTGACTCAGGCCAAGCTGGGAGGCATCAAGGGAATTGAAATTAAAGGGAGACTGACACCCCTAGTTTGTGGCCTTGGGCAGATCACGTCCCTCTGGGGGCCTTTGTTACTCATCTGTAAAATATTCAGAAGTTGACTGCCACGACTATTAGAGGGCTTTTTCACCTGCACATTCCCGGATTCTCTAATGGATAGAAAAGAATTGGAGCCCCAATCCCCCACTCTACACCCATCCAAAACCAAGTGAACAACCCAAGCAAATTGAGATCCCTAGGAGAGGGCTCCACCCCTTCCAAGACACCTCTGGGCTGAGTGAGGGTATGTAATGAGGTGCTCCACCAGACTGGGCTCAGTAAGGCACCCAGACCTGTCAGTCATACCCCTGCCTCTGGCTCCATCAAACTCAAGAAGGGCACTCAGAGGGAGGTGACCTTGGTTTGCATGGGGGCTGGGAGCTCAGACATGGCCAGACTCAAGGAGTCATGAATATGGCATGACTCATGGAGAAGTTTCCATGGACCCCTGGCAGCTGTGCTTGTCTTAGGTCAGGTCCTTGCACGCCCAGTCCTTCCTGAGAGCTGCCTCCCTCCTCCCAACCAACAATCTGTGGAGAGTGTCTAGAGAGCAACTGCTTCCTTAGGGCCTGACCAGAAGCCCAGAACTGAATGGCGACACTGCCTGAGGCAATAAAAACCCAGATCCGTGCTTCATCTCAAAAGTCAGCTTTTTATTATCGAGGGCCAGCACCCAGGGAGAGGAGGGTGTTGAGCTAAAGCAGCATTGTCTCTTTCCAGGAAATGTTGCGAGCTGTTGCGAGCTGCAGTGAAAGCTCGAGATGTTGCATTTTTTTCTTCAACTCAAGTATGTGTTTTTCAAAAATATCATCCTTCCCCACCCCCATCACTAATTTTAGAATCAGACCAAAGCCAAGCTACTGTCCTCTGTTTCTTTTGGGAAAATACTATATTTATTCAAGATGCAGAAGTGTGTCTCTGCAAACCTTCGATTGCTTCAGCAAAACAAATCTGCTTTAGACTATACAGAAACCATGATACAAAATTTATTTCATGCTAGAATCGCTTTGCATAACATTGGGCATGCAGTTTTTACTCTGAAGTACTAAATTGCATACAATGCCAGGTTGTGCCTTAATCAAAGTGGAGAAGGGCCACCCCTCCCGTGGTCCTGATCTTTTGGTGCTCTAAAGAAACACATGGAAAAATCCATATGGTGTGGATTATTTACTCGGAACAATTTGTTATGAAAGTTGGTCACACTGGATCTACACACCAAAAAGATGATAAAATCAACCTAGACTAGCCACTGTCAGGGGTCTTGGGGCGATGTCCGCTGGGTCACAAGCATGCCAAACAGAGGGGGAAGAAGGCGGCAGTGCGAGTTTCCACAATTCTATTTGGAGCAAAGTTCTGTTTCCATGTGAGAGATGAATTATGAAGGTGAGGTCAATATGACCGATGACCGACCGACTGCCCTTTTTAGAACCTTTCTTCTCGATCTTGTGTACAAAAAGGGAAGCAATATGTTCCCCAGTCCCACCCCTCTCCCTACCCCCACACTTCCCCCAGAAATGTACAGGTTTCTACCGAACGCCCTTACAGTCTGGCCCCAACAACGTGTGTAAAAAGTAAAGAGCTTTGAAAGAAAATAGAGGTCTTTTGCTTTTTCCTTTTCGTTGTTGTTGTTCAGGGTGATCAGACAGTTGCAGGGTGGGGCGGGTGGGTTTGGTTTGCTGGGTTTTCTGTTTAACTTCATGCAAGTCATGCTAAGGAAGCCCTCCACCCCCCCCTCCCCAAATAAAATAAAATTTTTAAAAAATGAAAAGAAGGAAAAGAAATCCTCTACGGTCGGTTACCATTTGGCCGTAGGAAAAGCTACGTCCGTCCTAGTACAATGCCTGGGCCACTCGGACTCGTCCGGCAAACCTGCGTGGCGTGAATTTACTCTGTCCGAGGGTGAGGAGGGGCTGCAGGTCCACCCAGATGCTTAATAGCCACCAGTGTCCTCGGCCAAGCCGCCTGGTCAAGTCACTCTCACAGCCTCTGTCGGCATATACTTAGCAATGACAGGGCTTTCTTTGCAAAGATCTGTATGTAAAGAATACAATTAACACTTGAGCTTCTCTTCTTGGCTTTCCCATCCCGCTTGGTACTTAGTTTTTAAAGGAGGAGGAGGAAAGACAGAACAGCCGCATGCAGAGGCAGGCAGGTTCTTCTCCAGCTGGCGTGGCCTTCCCATGCAGTGAGCCAGCCTAGCACGCCTCTTTCTCTCCCTCCTGGGGCAACAGGTAGGGTCCCTAACTCTTGTCCTACTCTGCACGTGGCTGATGGCCTGGAAATAGCCTGAGAAAAGCAAGTCCTCAGCGGCTGTCATGACTCCATGAGAGTGGGGCCGGGTGGATGCGGGTGGAGGCACTTCACCCTTAGAGCCTCGCCAAAGGACTCTGGCACCCATGCCTCTGTGGGATTGGGGAGGCAGTGCCACCTGTGCACGGTGGCTGCTGCTGGGCCCCCTGGCCACTAGGGAGAGGGGCTTCCTCTGTCCCACACTCCCTGGGCTTCTGGGAGCACACCGTAAAGAGACTCTTCTGTCTGCTCTTTCAGGACACACAGATTGATCCAACATTCATGATGAAGGAGGCAGGCAGCCCACAAGACCATATCAGGCAGAGCACAGCCATTAACGGTCTACCGTGTCCCCCTCACTCTCCTGGGTTGCTCCTATTCCTGGCATTCTGGAGCCTCCACCCGGGTGGGAAAGCCAGTTGCGAAGGGGAGCATTAGGCCTATCCATGGAAGGTGCCAAGGATGGGGCCTGCCCCCACCAGGCTGGCAGCCCTCCGCCATGCAGCACCATGCGGGAAGCGGCCATGTTGCCCTGGGGTCCAAGGGACGTCCAGGCAGGGCAAGGAAGCAGGGACCAGCCTGGATCAGGTGGGCACACGAGCACCAGTGCCTGAAAGGACTTCCCCCATCCCAGTGTGGGCCGCCTCTCCTCTCCTGCATCGGCCCTTTACTTTGAATTCTGCACTTTCTTCTCATGTATTGTTCAACTGCTTCAAATACTGGAGCAGCTGTGAGTGGCCCACAGGCTACACCAACTGTTGCTCTCAAAAGCCATCTATCGTTGTGTCCCAACCTGCTCGCCATCAGCATGCGTCCCAGGTGAGCACGTGAGGTGCTCCCAGGCATGCACGGCTGCTCAGCCAGTCCGCTGTGCTGAGGGCAGCTTCCTCTGCCTTCCAGGCCCAGGCCAGTGCCTGGATCCTTGGGCTAGGGGCTCTGCATCCTTGCCCCAAGCCTCTCCCCAGATCATGCTCAATCAAGCTCCAGGGAAAGCCTTTTCCCCAGGGTGTCAGCCTAAGATAAAGGAGTCCTTGAGCAGAGGCCACTGTGGGGCCCAGCCCTCACCAACCACAAGGGGTCACTGACCACCCCCGGGCCTGGCTAATGGGTGCTGGGATGGGATGGAAGGGGCTGCAGAGTCCTGCATAACCACCTTCTCTTGGCAAATTCTCTACCTGCCACTAGCAATACTCTGACTGGCACACACCTTCCCTCTGTATGGACACTGGCCTCACCCCCAAGGCCTGAAGCCACGTCTCTCTCCACGTCTCCCCTGCCACTGGTCTGCAGATTCTCTTAAAAGGATACCCCTTCCAGAACATGGATCTTGGGTGGCTAAGCCCACAGGGTCCTGGTCAAGCCAGGCCCATCCCACTGCCCTCTTCAACTAAGGGATGAGGGCTCGGGGTGGGGAATCACTTTGCCTCTTGGGTCTGACCTGCCCGTTGCCTGAACAGCCTGGAGCATTCGAGGCTCTTCCCGTATCCCTAGGTGTCCCTAGGTAGGCCCCTGCCTTAGGGTCACAGCCCCTAGTCAGCCAGCCTATCCCTACAGCCTTCCTACCCCTTAGGTACCAACCCTCAATACCAGCCCACAGCTGCCTAGACCTCAGCTTCTCTCTGCCAGCTTGACATCCCACAGGGAGAGAGGGACTCAGATCTCCAGGGGCTGACCCTGGGGGCTCCTTCCACTCCCTGCCACCCATCAGTGTGCCTGCCTGCCCCTCAGCGCCCTCGCCCACCGCCCCTCCCACCCATCTGCAGGAGCGCCAGGCGGCCCAGCTAATGCAGTGCCCCAGCCTCCTCTACATACCCTTTCTCATTCCTCCACCAGGTGGGCACGCGTACTCCCCGGTTGATAAGAGGAAGCAGGGTCCGTATCTCTCGCGGGTGCCCGAGCGCGTAAAGGGCAGGCCCTCATCGGGAGTGAGGGCCTGGTCTATGTGGGGGCAGTCTTCGTTCGCCAGCGCGGCCTTCGCCACCTCCCCATTCAGTTTGGAATCTTCAAACATATAAGCAGAAGCTATTGAGACACTGAAAACTGTTTAGTGGGGGTGACAGGCCAGAGGTAGGGCATTGGCAAAGGGCAGCCCATCCCTGAAGACAGAAAAGTGAGCGGGCCATGGAAGGAGGCACACGGCTGAGGGTCCCCGGCTCACTGGGTCAGCCTGCGAGCTGCCACAGTGCTGTGAGGGAGGGGCTCCTGGGTTTGCTCAAAGTTTGCAAAAAGATGAGTTGGCGGGCCCAGCAAGCGTGGTGCTAGGGGCGGGGCCCAGGGCCCAAGGCGGGGCCGATGAGACAGGATGGTGTGGATGCAGACATGGGTAAGGGCCAGACACAGAGCTCAGAGAGAAAACAGACAGACACGCAGAAATACTCCAGGACAGAGAGGGAGCCTTTTCTGACCCCTCTGCTGCTGACCAGAGCCTGGCTACATCCCATCCAGATCCAGTTCAAGCTTCCTAGTCCCACCCAGACCCCATCTATCAACCCTACCCCGTTCCCCATTTGGTTCCCATCTAATTACTCACTTCATGTTGCCCACACACATACCCCTCTGATACCTTAGCCTGCTCACCCCCCATATGACATCCAATCTGGTCACTCTGTATGCCTTGTCCCCCATGTAGATTAGGCCTGGTCACACAGTCTCCTTTGTCCCCATACAGACTTAACCTGTCACTCTCTATGTTCCATCCCCCATACAGACTTAACCTGTCACTATATCCCATCCCCAATACAGACTTAAGCTGTCACTCTCTATGTTCTATCCCCTATACAGACTTAACCTGTCACTATGTCCCATTCCCCATACAGACTTAACCTGTCACTATGTTCCATCCCCCATATAGACTTAACCTGTCACTATGTTCCATCCCCCATATAGACTTAACCTGTCACTATATCCCATCCCCCATACAGACTTAACCTGTCTCTATGTCCCATCCCCCATACAGACTTAACCTGTCATTATGTTCCATCCCCCATACAGACTTAACCTGTCACTATGTTCCATCCCCCATACGGACTTAACCTGATCACTCTCTGTGTTCCACCTTCCAGATTAGGCCTGGTTGCACAGTCTCCACTTTCTCCCAAACAGACTCAAAATGATCAGTACACCCGTCTCCATACAGACTAGGCCTAATCACACAGTCTCCTCTGTCCCACATGTAGAACCAATCTGACCATTCAATCTGCTCCACACATAGTCTTATGCTAATCACTCAGTCCGCTGATCCCCATACAGATCAAGCCAGTGTCTTCCACTCCACTCTGCCCCAGGCGGGCCTGGTCAGCTTGTACAGGCACAACAGGGATGTATGCATGAGACACTGACAGCGGGCCATGACTTGGGAGGGAGCTCCCACTCCTCTGTCTCCTCTCAGCAGCATCACCCGAAAAGCAGAGCAAATGGATGTGTCAAGACAACAGTGGCTAATGGGCTCAGGTGGGGAAGACAAGTCTTGGCCTCTGTGGTAGCCTGAAAAGGAACCTGGGAGGAGGTCTGGGAGCATATTCGGGGGAGTGGGGAACAGAGCAGGGATTCAACCTCTCCCAAGTCCAGGAGCAGCACCCCGGAAGCTTCTGGAGCTGGCAGAGGTAGTTCTGTCTGGTCTCTGCCCCGCCCATCGCTCTTGGGCACAGAGCCTGCCCCACACTCTCTGCCCTCAAAGCAGAATCTTCCCGGTCAGTCCCCAGGGTGGGCACCATGGCTTTCTCAACAACTTCATCTAGGGCAAGCGTGAGCCTCCAGGGAAGACAGACACCAACACGGTTGGGAGCACAGGAAGGGAGGCTCTCTGAAAGACTAAAGGGGGGGTGGAGAAGAAGCTGGAGACAATCTCCTCCCAATTTGACCTCTTCCGTGACCCTGTTTACATCATGTAACTACACACAGAGGTGATCCTTCTCCGCGGGCACACGGTCTACATGCCCATGGGTGGGATCACAGCCCGTGTGCACATCATGGCACTACAAAGAGGCAGTCAGGCAAAAGAGAAATGGACCAATCAGGTTTATTCATAAAGCAAATCCAAAAAAAAAATCCCATCATAATTTTGGAACTTAAAAAAAAAAAAGTCTGTCATACAAGATGGCAAAGCATTTCACGTACAATGCGTTTCTTGACAAATCCCAGGGGCTTCACTCCCCGATATACTCTGAGCCAGAAAGGCCAGTTACCAAGGTAACTCTGATACCACGTAACTGGGGCTGGGGCCTCTCTGGGGTCTGAGGGCTGCCTAGCACGTGGGGCGTGTCTGCGGGCACACAAGTGGGCGCACAGACACGCCCGGCCCTGCCTGCCACTCTGGCTGGCCACTGGCTTCCCTCCCAAGGGTCTCTGGGCTGAGGAGGGGGGTGGGTGGTAGGGAAAAGGGGAGGAAGTATAAGGCGGGAGGATGTGGGTGACTGTGTGGAAGTCAGGGCTCACTGTACCCTGGAAAACAGCAAGTCCTCCCAGGCAGCATCTCCATCTGGGAGGGGAGCCAGGACCTGCCGTCTCTCCGTTGGCCACTGTCTGTCAGTGGACGCATCAACAGCCTACAGTTCTTGCCCAGGGGTGGTCATACTGGCTCTGAGTGCTGAGCCCCAACCCAATGGCTCTGTCCCCCAGTGCCATGCTCCTGGGACATCTAGCTCTCAGGCCCTTTAAAGGGTCCACAGTTGGGGCTGGATTTCCCTGCAGGGGCAGGGAGCGGGGGACAGCCATCAAAGATCCCTTGGAGGGCTATGCACCTTTTTCTCCCTGGAGAGACCCCCCAGGACACCGCTGGGCCTGCTTCGTCTCTCACCCGTGACTTTGAGGGCGCTAGGACTAGATGGGCTTGTGCAGGTCGAGCTCTGTGAAGGAGCGAACCTCCCTGGGCTGTTGGTGTATTTGCAGTTTGGGCTGTTCTCAGAAACGGGGAGCAGTCTCCCTCCCGAAGTCCAGAGGGGTGGCTGGGAGAGAGAGAAACCAAGGAGGGGCTGACTCCCTAAACCTGAGGAACTCGTGAAGAAGGCCAGAGAGTCAGCTCACCCGGGACTCCCCGCCCTTCTGCCCCTACCCCATCCTTTGGATGAGATGGCCAGGAACCTGGGTTCCCACCTGCTCCCCCGAAGGCGGGGACCCTTCCTCCCCTGGCCCCCACTACACCCGAGGGCTTGCGATGATGAAATGGCAGCATGGGCAGCGTCTCACGGAGATGGTTTCCAGGCTTTGAAATGGGCTGAGATAGATGAGCGTCCGCGAGAGGGTCATTTTTTTTTAAACTTTGGAGCAAGGAGAACCCGGTGTCAGGGCCCTCAGCCAGCAGGACTGGCTTGTCCACCCTGGTCTCCAGGTACCGCCGATGTACTTACTGTTCAGACCAGCAGCGGGCACCGGGGAAGGGGCGCACACAAGGCTGTGGTGGGGTGGGGGGTGCTGGGCATTCCCTTGGGCTTACCCCCAAGGGAACTGACCAGCTGGGGGCTCAAGGAAAACGTCCCAAGCTAACTGGGGACAGTCTGTGCGAGACACGAGCAGAGTACAATCACGAGAACCGGCACAAGTCACGCAACAAAACGAGGAGAGAGAGAGAGAGAAACATGATTACTGGAGAGAGAGAAAAAGAGAGAATGTGAACAACACAGAAAAGAACACCCAGGCCTGGCCCTCAGAGTTGGCTCTTCTCTCTGCTACTTCCCCCTTAGCCCCCTGGGGGCCACGTGGACTCCACTCAGGACCCCAGCTGCCCACCCTGGCCCTATATCCAAGTAGAAACTTGGTCACCTCATGCAAAGGGGCCCTGCCCACACCCTGCCTGGTCACCTCTGCCCCAATTGCATCACCCTCCCTGCCCCATGGGTTAGCACCACTCCCAGCACCCTCTGCAGCCCCGCAGGGGAAAGGTGGCAAGCCGGGGCCAGGGGCACTTTGGACTCAGCTGCTCAGGGGAGAACCCCCTACCTCCACCCCAAAGATGACACAGAGACTGCAGTGGCAATTCTCAGAGGACCCAGGCAGTGTCTTCTCTGGGGCCTCACTGCTGCTCTGTGCACCTGTGGGCAGGATGGGAGTCTGGCCACCAGCCCGCCCCCATGCCAGCTCCCTGTTCACCTATGGTGGGAACCCGCCGCCCCAGACATGGCACCACAGAGGACTAACCCACATCACAGGAGCAGAGATAGACACGACACACGTAAATGGACATGGCAGGACAGAGGGAGCCCTCCAAGCTGTCCAGAGCAAGTGGTCTGCCTCCCCACCCTGACTGCAGATGGGGGAAGGAGCCCCTTTCCGGGAGAGGAGCGACTCGTCCTGGGTGGTCAGCTCCAAGCAGCCCCTGATGATGTGGGGTGCCCTCCTGGCCTCCCCCGTGAGGCCCTACAATTCCCAGGACAAATCGCGACAACACACAGGCCATGCCAGCCATGGTACAGAGACCAGATCATCCCTCACAGACACACAGACCGAAGGCTTCAGGAGACACGGGAGGGGGTGGGGTGGGGGGTGGGGGAGGTGCTGCTGCCACAGCAGGGAGGCCTTGCTGGAGTCCCAGGGGTCCAGCCTTGGTGGGGGAGGTGCCCTCAGAGCCCAGCATGTTGCACTTGGCCCCAACCCAGGTTCTAAAAGTGGAACTGGAGGACCTTAGGTTTCGTTGAGGCCACCTGCCTGCCCTTGGGGATGGAAGGAGGCCACAAAGGCCTTGGCGGCTGCATCTCACCTCCCTCAATTCCTGCAGGACCCAGTCTCCACCCGTATTTGCCTGCCTCGCCTCTGGCCTCCCCCATTCACTCACAAACACACCCAGCCCCATGCCCATCTAGATGCATAGCTTCAAACAGAAAAGGAGAAAGGGAAGGGACTCAGAGAGGCAGAGATGGGGGGTGGGGGGACACTTCCTAAGGACAACATCCCGCCCTTGTGATAGATAATCCAGGTCTCAGACACCAGCTTTTGGAGGAAGGAGTGCTCTACTGAGCACTGAGCGATGGGGCTCAGAGGAGGGCTCAGAGCCAAGGTGGGCAGGTCTGGACATCAGGACAGCACCACCAGGGGAAGTGAGTACTTGAAAAGAGAGTGAAGATGGAGTTTTGGGGGTGGGATGGGGAGCAGAAACACAGAGGGATCCGGCATCCGGACTCTAGAGGGCCGGTTTGGAAGGGCCCAGAATACCTCCTCAGCCACTGCGACTGTTCACGCCAGAGCTCTGGATTCTTGCGTTGTGGCGCTAAAGCAAGGGGTTCCCAGGAGCAGGGCTGCCATGGCTGTGGGGCCCAGAGGACCCCACAGAAGTGCATGGGCTTTACAGGTCTGCTGCAGCATGGGAAGAGGGCTTGTATCCCTGGGACTAGCTGGTGTACGTGTCAGAACACACAACGTCTGCACTTGGTGTGTGTGTGCATGCATGTGTGTGTGTGTGTGTGTGCGCGTGCATGTGTGCCCTCGGCACACGGAGAATACTGGCATTGTCTAGGAGTACAGAGGGCTCTGTGCCTGACTGGAATGACTGGGGATCCTTGACAGGCTGGCCTGGGGCACCAATCCTGAAAGACCCCGTGTTGGGGAGGATGTGAAGGAAGGGCCAGGTAGCGCCATGGTGATGCCACGCAGGCTGAGCTCTTCCTGCTGGGTCCCAGGGTGGAGCTGGGGCTAGGCCAGCCCAAACCCTCTCCCCAAGCCCCAGGAACTTTCTTTGCCATGATAGTGGCCCCTGAGGACAAACAGCTAGCTAATCCAAAGCAGGAAGGCGGGGCAGGACCTTTTCACCAGCACATGCCTAACTCCCTGCGCAGGAGCCATGCCTTAGCTGGGGAGCCCAGCCTCACCTCAGGCTCTCTCATCCAGCCTCTGAGAGCCCTGCCCACCCCCCGGCTAAGCCCAGGACACGAACCACGTTCCTTTCAGGTGCCTACAGGAATCTCAGGAAGGGGGAAGGGTGTGGGGCCAGGAAAAGGGGCTGGAGAGCCCCCACGGGCAGAGAACTGGGCCTTGGGGGTCCTGCTCTGGATAGCACAGCTGTGGGGTGAAGTCAGATCTGGAGCAGGATGGGGGTGGTGGGCCAGAGAGGACATCAGCAGGGGAGAAAGAATCAGTCTTCTGCTGGGGGAGGCCACCCAAACTGGGGTAAACGCACTCATCTAGGGCTGAGCCAGCCTGCAGCCCCCCTGTCAGACCTGGACCTGGGATGTCCTTTGTAGACTAGATGCCACCTGTCACTCACTCCACCTCCCTAACCCTATGCTCCTGTATTCTTCTCTGGGTTATCCATTCCTTTGAAATCCCTGTGTCCACAGAATAAGTCGATGGTATTCCATGGGTAGAGGTAGACTATGGGCTTTATATCTTCGGACCAGAGCCCCATGATCAACTTTATGTGCTATGTGCAGGTTCTCATAAAACTGAGATAGTCCCATAACGAACCACTAGCCATGGAATATTAGAATATATCCCATGGTGACTAGTATTGTTTCATGGCCCCCCTCCCCCCGCCCGACCCCCACCGAATTCACGGGAAAGTGGTTGTATACTGGTTGGGGTGTCATGTATTGCTGCTGCAGTCCCTACTGCCAGACATGGGGAGAACCCCTGCTGGGAGGTTGTTGCTGGTCTGTAGCGCTTTTGTCTAAGCTGCCCGGGGTGGCGGCCCCCTCTAGTCCTTCGCTCACCAGCCACTTCCATCAGGCCATTGAAAACTCCCACTCGACCATCAACCCACACAGACAACGTGAAAGCTAGAGTCACTCCAACAGGTTCCTAAAGATAAACGCTAAACTCTAGAGTGGTGGTAGAAGATGAGTTGGTTCGGCATGCTATGGGGAAAGTAAGCTTATTACGGAGGGCGAGAGGCGTGTCCTAGGACACACCTGGAGCTAGGCAGCTGGAATCAGAGCAGAAGGGCTACTCAGCTATGGAGACAGGCTCTGTTGGGGGTGAGAATCCTTGCTGCTGCCTTTGCAGGGACCCTCCTGCCAGATCCCACGCACCATTCATACCATCTGCACAGCCTGAAGGGAGCCGAGTCAAGACCAAATCGGAAGCTGTCTGCCATTTCCAAATCACACCCACCCCTGCCCTGCCCAGACACCAGGTCAGTGGCCTGAGTCGGAGACTCACGCCGGACTCCTGCCCACCGAGCGCAGCAGCTCCCCCGGGGCTCCTGCTAAGAGAGTCCTCAGCAACCTCGCGGGCGGGCCATGTCGTCTCTTCAGAACCTCACGAGACCAGCGCGTCAACCTCCTTACCCAGGGCCACCAGTGAGGTCCCTCTAGCTGGCTCTCACCTCGTGAATTTGGCTGCCCAGCATCTCCCTGGGGCCCCCAGGCTCCACACCTCGAGACTGAGTGCGGGGTCCCGGGTCGCCCACGGAACTAAGGAAGCAGTCTGAGTGAATCTGGAATCATCGCTACAGGGGTGGGGGGGCGGAGGTGAAAGGTCAGATCGACATGCCTCTAAGAGGTTTCCTACCTGCTCTGTTAATTTCTAAAATTTCTTCCTGGGCCAGCGGGCATGTGTCACTCTGAGTACTGTGGTGTGGAGAGTTTACGACAGATTTACAATAATTGGGAGATCCCAGCTGCGGTGGCCGCGGAATATGCTTCTTTTTTTTCTTTGGTAGTTTCTGCTTAGCCATGGCTAAGGAGTAATACATCCCGAAATTGTTCACGATGACCGGCACGGGCATGGCGATGGTGAGCACGCCCGCCAGCGCGCACAGGGCGCCCACCAGCATGCCGGACCACGTCTGCGGGTACATGTCGCCGTAGCCCAGGGTCGTCATGGTGACCACGGCCCACCAGAAGCCGATGGGGATGTTCTTAAAGTGGGTGTGCTCGCTGGCGCTGGGGTCGTTGGGCTGCGCCCCTATCCTCTCGGCGTAGTAGATCATGGTGGCGAAGATGAGGACGCCCAGGGCCAGGAAGATGATCAGCAGCAGGAACTCGTTGGTGCTGGCGCGCAGCGTGTGGCCCAGGACGCGCAGGCCCACGAAGTGGCGCGTCAGCTTGAAGATGCGCAGGATGCGCACGAAGCGGACCACGCGCAGGAAGCCCAGCACGTCCTTGGCGGCCTTGGAGGACAGGCCGCTGAGGCCCACCTCCAGGTAGAAGGGCAGGATGGCCACGAAGTCAATGATGTTGAGCGAGTTCTTGATGAACTCCACCTTGTTGGGGCAGAAGATGACGCGCATGAGGAACTCGAAGGTGAACCAGACCACGCACACGCCCTCGATGTACGTGAGAAAGGCCTCCGTCTCCGCTTCCCGGTAGTGGCGCACCTGCGTGCCATTCCGGACGTTCTCGATCTCCGTCTTGTTCACAATGGGGTTGAAGCGCTCGTGCGTCTCCAGGCAGAAGGTGGTGATGGAGACCAGGATGAAGAAGAGGGAGGCAAAGGCCACGTACTGTCGGGGAGAAACACACAGGGTCAGAGAAGCAGAGAGACCTGGGGTGCCTTTGCCGTTGAGTTCAGTCAGAGGCCAGGCCAGGGAAAGGTGCCTGAACAGTGACCCCCTCCAACATGGGGCCAAGCTGGCAGGCCACCTTGCCCTGCTCAAAGCACCGGATAAAGCTTGGGGAGCTAAGGGTTGTGACAGAGATTGCTTTGTTTGCACAAACACAGTTCCTTTCCTCCTACGTGTGCAGCTAGACTACATTTCCCAGCCTCGCTTGGGGTTAGGTGGGGTCATGTGACTGAGTTCAGGCCAGTAGAGAGTGCGCAAAAGGAATGTGCATGAATGCTAGGCCTGGCTCATAAAACCTTCCTACTCCTTGTCCATGCTCTTTCTTCCACCCCCACCACCTCCCCCCTCACCACAGCTCCAGGCAAATGCTGAAGCCCTAGGGGCCAGCAGGGCCACCAGAAGGAAGGAGCCTTGGTCTCTAAGAAAAATCATCACTAAGTACTCTCAATGAACTATTGCCTGAGTGGAAAATAAACTTCTGTTTTGTTAAGCCACTGTGATTTGGAAGGGGGTGCAGGGGATTGGTTAAAGCCTTTCGTTACCCTGACTAATAAAAATGACCTAGCCTGCTGGGGTTGAAGTTGGCAAAAAAAAAATGAGAAGGGGCAGGAATGGTGGAATCAGGCCCCTCAAAGGCCACATCTCCCATCTTTCTTCCTTCCTACTCCAGTCTGTCTGCATTCTTATTCATGGATCTGTACCTCATTCATGGGGTCTCTTTCAGGTTCCCATCGAGAACTGCGGATGTGTACTGCCTCAGGGCCTTAGATGACTTTTTTACCTGCTCTTATCTTCCTAGGGACTCACATACCTAACCTGAAAGTGAGTGTCCCATCCTTGAAGGTATTCAAAGAGAGGCTAAATGGACATTTGTCAGAGATACTGTGTTGCAGGTTCTGGCATCAGGAGGAAAATTGGACCAGGTATCCTCAAAGGCACCATAAACCATAGCATCTGCTTCTCTCCTTCTGCAGTCTGCCAGACGCAGGTTATGGGTGTGGGTGGGAGGAAGGAAGAAACTATTGGGGTGCTGGGGCTTTCCAAACATATATGGGTATCTGCTTCTCTCAGACCCCACCAGGGAGAAGGAAATGGTCGGGATAACCCAGCCTGCCCAGAACCACCTGCTCTGGCCCTGAGCTCCCTGGAGAAAGGTTCAGGAGCCCCTTTGGTTTGGTACGGTGGCCCTATATGATGGCCCCTTGGGCTTCTTGAGCTCCCAGAAGACATGGGAACCGAAGGAAAGAGAATCAAGCAGCTGTCTGCGTTTCAAACCCCCCTACTCAGACTGAATGCCAGGCAAGGTCTCTTATAAGAAGAGACCTCCAACTGGGTCCCCCCAGAACTCTAAAATACCATGGCTTCCCTTGCCACTGCCCTGGGCAGATGGAACCCTGGGCAATCAGCTCTCTTCCAGGGGCCCAGCTGGTCATACCTGCCTGCGTGTTCCTGCCGCTCCCTTTCCGTCTGGGCTCCCCTTCTCCCAGCTTGGCCAAGATAGGCCATGACCAAAACAGGGCCATTTCCCTGGAGGCAGCCCTGGGCTACAGCCTGGAACATGTGGCCCTTTGGTCTATAGAGCTGCCCGCATAGATAACTTTAAGGACCGCCACAGTCTCACCCTATATCTGAAGCAGAAGGCAGCCAGCTGCTTCTAGCAATTTCTTTAGTTTGCATTGATGCCCCTCCCCACCTGGTTGTGGGAGGCAGCACTGGAGTCCCAGAACAGCCCTGTCTGGATTGACCATGGCTAGGGGACCTGGCACCCAGCCTGGAAGGGATCTAGAAATCAAGAACTATGTGGAACTTCCATTCTGGGTTGGGGGAAGGGGAGAGGAAAGGGGAAGGGGAAAAGTGAGAATTTCAGAATGTCCATGTAAGAGTAGCCTTTAGGGATCATCTGGTCCAAGATACTACAGGCTACAGATGGGAGGCCTGAGGCCCAGAAACAGGAAGAGATCTGCCCAAGCCAGTCATTACAGTATGTTAATAGTTCTATAGGCTTCAGAGCATTGAGCACTTTTCAAAAGTTTTATCCTAGACTACTATCAATTGTGATTCCTATGAATCATTCCTTCAGTGTGCTCATCCATCATCCATCTATCCATTCCCTCCCTCCCTCCTTCCCTCCCTCCCTCCCTCTCTCCCTTACTCCCTCCTTTCCTTCCTCCTTTCCAGCCTTCCAGCCTTTCTTCCTTTCCTTCCTCACCAAGCACCAGGTTATGCCTGTCAGAGGGGAATAAGGCTTCAGCCCAGCTCTCAGGGAGCTCCTCAGCCAGCTGGGGGTAAAGGACACACACAGAGATAAGTACAGTGCAATGGGCTGTAAAGGTGAGCCCATGAACCCTGTGAAGTAGGTGAGGTTTGGACAAGGTGAGGCAGGATAGAAACTTAAACCAGGTCTTCCAACTCCAGAAACAGCTCTGTAAGGGTTCAGATATGCTGACCTGAGTCGCCATAGAAGTAGACCAGGAAAGCAAAGAGGAAGCCACTGAAAGAGGCTGCCACTTCTGACTGGCTTATCCAGCTCTTCCACCAGAGTTGCCAAAGCTCTTGTTACGGGGCTGGCCGAGTGGCGCGGTGGTTAGGCACTGGCTTAGGAATCCAGCGGCCCCGGTTCGGGTCCCACATATGAGGGTCAGTGACACTGCTCTCAAAAAAAAAAAAAAAAAAAAGCTCTTGTTGCTAAAAACACATCCCCTTTGGCTGGGCCATATATTTCCTCTGGAGGGCCCCTTCTTGGAGCTTGGCATTCACAGCCAGATTCCCCATGGGCAGATCATGCCCCCGGGCACACCCCCTGCCCTGTTCTTTGTGATAGAGGAATGCCAGGAGGCAGGGCCCACTGCACCCCTGGGCTCCCAACCCTGGGCAATGATGGAAAGCAGGAGGTACCTCCCCTCCTCCAAGTCTCATCAGCCATGGCATCCCCCTTCTAAACCGTTCCACATCTATCCTCCTCTGTCCCCTCTGCTTATATGGGACTTTCTCTCAACAGGGCCACTGCCATCAAAGCTAACAGGATTTTTTGGCTTCAGTGTCAGCCATTAGTCCAGCCTCCACACCGCTACCAGAGGAAGCAACCCACTGGAATCCCGGCTCTGCCCATGCTGCCTGACCGTGCTGCCAACAAAGAAAAGGCCGAATTCCTCAGCCTGGGATACGAGGCTGTCTGTGCCCTGGCCTCAGTGATTTTCTTACAGGCACCCAACGCTTTTGCCACATGCAACTCTCTGCCATCCGTTTCTGACTCCCCATGTCCATGTCTTCACACGTGCCAGTCTTTCCACTAGAGTGTTCCTGCCAATCTCTCTCTGGAAGAAGGCATTCATTCTTCAGCGCCCAGCTAAGGACCCCTTGTCCTGGGACACCTTCTCCAGCTGAGGCTCCTTCCCTTAGGAAGCAGCAAATGAAGGGGCCTCCCAATGAGCCTCTAAATTCACCCCCTGGGAGGCAGCGAGCCTGTCTCCAACTCTGGCTCTTTCGTGCTCAGGGGAGGCTCATGGGAACAGCCCAGGCTGGGTATTGATGTCTTATGAGCCTTCTCACACCTAGGTGCCCCCACAAGCCCCTAGAGCTCTCATCCCATTTACTCCTCCCAGAACAGGTCCTAATGGGAAAACTGAGGCCCAGAAAGAGGTCAGGTCTTATAAAATTAGGGTAGAAAAAAATCCTTGGTTCTCAGCCATCAATGGCGATCCTGTCTAGATTATTTCCTCTCCAGGTCCCAGTGCCCAAAGAGTGGGGGTGGGGTGTAGGCAGCAGCAGGCAGGCCTCGAGCTAGACACTAGGGCTTCTTCTCCAGGGAAGCCAGGAGAGGTGGGAGCCAGGCCTCTTGCCTGGGTTCCTTGGTGCCTGCCTTCTGGCCTTTGCTGCCACAGGCCTGGTGCTTTGTGACACTGGGTCCAAGTGGGCCCATGGGAGGGCTGTAGGGAAAGGTGCCCCCGACTTGCTCAGACCACCACATTCTCCTAAGTCTAGAGGCCAGCAGGTCAACCATGCACACAGCCAAAGCAAGGGCTGCTATCCAGCCGAGACCCCGGCTCCCTTCTGTCCATCCTTAGGAAAGCTAAATACAGGAAGGAGAGAGTAGGAAGCTACCAAAGCGAAAGGCCTTCTCTGCACCTTTAACTCTCCTACCACCTGGTCAGATAGATGGTCATTATGTCAAAAAGGAAACCCAGGTCCAGAGAGGTTTGGGGACGAAACAGAGGGTTGAAAGTTAGTGATGAAGCTGCAGCTTGGACCCCAGTTTAGCTTTAGAGCCTAAGCTCTTTCCACTACTGGTGTGACCATAGCTCTTCTGGGTAGAGACACAGACCTGCAGATTGGAAAGCTGACCCTGATTGTGTCTGGATGGTCTATCTTGGAGCTTGACACCCACAACGCAGACTCCCTAAGGGTGGGCTATGTGCATCCCCAGTGAGGGAGAGAGCCAGGGTGCCTGGATCCACAGGCTGGAGACCAGCCAAGCCTGAATAGTTCTTGGGTTTCATTGCCCAGGACTTGCTAGTGCCTGGAGCTATAGCGGTCCAGGTGTGGGGAGGTGGGGACTGCAGCCCCACCTTGCCCAGGGAATCAATGCTGACAGCAGCCTTGGATGGTCTAGCCTGCATCCCCACCTGGCACTCTTTCCCACAGACCCAGAGAGGGCAGGGTGAGAGATGACCTCAACTTGCTGAAAAAGCTCAGCCAGAGGGAGGGAGAAAGAGTTAGGAGACGGGAGAACGGGGCCGCTGGCAGGGAGGGAACTTCTGTCTGGAAGGCGTGAGGCAGTAAGCCTTGGGAGCCACCTCTGCAGCAAGCCTGGGCTGTCACTCCCTGTAGGGGCTGCAGGCAAGGGCAGGGCAGGGACTGCACCTCATGTGACTTGTCTGCCTCCCGATCCCCAGTCACGCAGAGGACATGGAACAGTCACTGGCAGGCCACAGACACACACAGCTACCCGGAGTATACACCTAACCCATTACACTGTGCATGTGGCCACACAAACTGCAGCACAGTGTCCAGACCACATATACACAGAGAACGCAGGGGCCCCTGGAATGTACTGAAACAGATGGCTGCACATCCGGCATACACACCCAGGCGCTGTCCTGCTGGGCGCACAACCCCAGCCCCCACACAGCACAAGCGAGTACACGCTCCGAGCACACGGACAACGCAGCAGTGGTCACCACGCAGCGCCCCCGCTACGCATACAATGGACCCCAGGCATTGCCGCTCACCAGGCCCCTTCTCTGCCCACCTCACCCCCGCCGGTGTGGCTGACTCAGTGTCTGTCTCTCCAGCCCGCCTTGTCTGTGTCTCCTCAGCCTTCCCTGATGCCCTCAGCCTGCCTCCCTGCTCAGACAGTGACAGCCCCTGGGTTTCCTGTCCCTAGGGCCTGCCCATCATCCACAGGCTTCCTGATTTCCTGCCACCCACTGGACCTTGTCTCCTTTCCCCAGCCCACCCTTGCAGCAGCTGTGCCCCCACAGCCAGAATACAGGCCAGCTGTGAAGCCAGTCCCTCCTGGACTGTTAGCTGATGGGGGTGGGGCACAAAGGGCACTTTGCCCAGCAGCCCAGGGGTAATTGTCACCCAGCCTGGCCACCTCAGCGACCAACCTTTGAAATTTCAAGACAACATAGGCAAGATCTCCTGATAATGCAGCATAAACCCAACATGGTAGTTTCTGTCCCTTCCCCCGCCCCCCGCCAGAACCAAATCACAAACCGTGAGAGACCCACCAATTGTGTTCTAGAAAGTGGTAGCCATGGCAACAGAGCGAGGCATCCTATTTCTATGGTAACCAGGATGGTGAGGCTGTTGTCTGTAAAGTCAGACAAACCTACTAACGATCTGCTGACTTAAGATGATGTTTTATAAATCGCTAAATTATTTTTATCATAACCCCACCCCTGAAACCATAAATCAGAAGGGCAATTTACTATCTATTAAAATGACCAATATGTGCTATGACTTTCACTTATAAATTATTTATGCCACAGTCATCTTTAGAAAATTGTGCTTGCTTTTCAGAACTGTTCAGGGGTTCGCCGTGGGGATCTGTGTTCTTACAGTCTGGCATTCCAGGAACAAGACGATGGTTGTGACATGGTGCAGGGACAACATTCTGGTCGAGCAGCTCACCTGCTGTGTGACCTTGGCAAGTTACGTTCTCTCTCTGGGCCTCAGTTTCATCATCAGCAAAGCGAGGGTTGGACTTGGTCCCGTCTGAGGACTTGGAGACCCAGCCAGGTTTCAGGCAGTGGGGCCAATCAGGGGAGCCTTGGCTGGTATCCAAGCCCCCAGAGGCTTCAGGTCAGTTTTTCTGCCTAATTAAATCTGCCCAGTGGGGGTGTGCAGCGTTTGAGTTAATCCATGTGGAGTCAGTGATGCAGAGCAGGCGGGATGGCCAATTGGTCTAAATAAATTGTCAGTTGAGTTGAGTTTGGAAACTGCATTAGACTCATCTGCACTTCCGTAGGCTGGGCACATCCCCAGCATGTGGGGCTGGCTGAGGGCTGCAAGGGGTGGCAAGGGGAAAAGGGACTCTTGGGGTCCAGTCCCTTTTTTGGCCCATCAATAATGCCCCCACCATCAACTCTGAGAGCCTTGGCTTGGCACTCCATCTGGGCATCTGGTCCTGGTTCCCGTCCTTTCTCTCGAATCCTCCCCTCTTGGCACCCAGCTCAGGGAGCAGTGGGTGGGAGAAGCACCCCATAGTGCTACATAAAGGGTGGGAGCAGGAGGGTGTGAGAGTGTGTGCAGGGAACATGGCTGTGTGGGCGCCTGTCTGGGAAAGTCTGTGTGCTGGCAGAGTGCTGGCGGGAGGAGGGAGGCAGTGTGTAAATGTGGAGTAGGTGTATATACATGGTGAAGGTATGTCACCTGTTTATGGGATCTGACTCCAGGCGTGTGCACAAGGCTTGTGTAACTGGTCACTGTGTGTCGTGTATGTGGTTCATGCAGGTGGTGGAAATGTGTGTGTGTATAAGGACATGCATGCGGTGGTGTGTGTGTGTGTGTGCGCGCGCGCGCGGGTGCGTGTGGACGCACATGTGGGCCATCTCCTAGAGGCATCAGGGTCTGGCTGGCACTATGGACATGTGTTCTCTGAGTTGAGACCCAGCCCAAGGCTGTGACCGTTTTCCGTACCAAAGATGGTCATTCACATCCTAGCCTGGGGTGTGCTGCTTTCCCTGGGACTGTCCCTGAAAGAAATGCCACAGACAGGATGGGAGTGGGGAAAGGGCCACTAAGCCAGCCCAGGGGAAGGCCAAGGGGAGGCAGGGCTGTGCCCACCACACTGACTCTGTCCTGGGATCCAGTGTGGGCAGTGGGGGAACCGGGCCAGAAAAGGCAGTGCCCAGCCCTCAGGGAGCCCAGACTCCCTGAGAGACAAGAAGCCACTTCACTGAATTCCTTGTCATGACCCTGGACCTAGGTCATACGTAGAAAGGGCTGCCGCAAGTGCTAGGCTGGCAACTTTTCAGGTGGAGAGGTTTCCATGTTGCTTTCATCCTAAGATGCGCACTTGTTTCACATTTTAGAAATAAAAATATATCATAAAACGTACACATCCTAAAATGGTCCCCATCTTCCCAACATGTTGTTATTTAAGTCGTAGCATGTCTTAAACCGATGGCACCTTGGACTTATGAATACAGGGTCATCAGAAACCCAGAAATCAAGACAGAGGAGACCCTCAGAGGTTTTTGGTCCAAAAGCCACCCCTTGTGGCGAGAATGGAGAAATAGAGGCACAGCAAAAGAAGGGACCCGCCCAAGGTCTCAGAGCTCTCACGTGGAGCAGGGATAAGAACCAGTTTCTCCTGAAACATCATCGAGTCCTGGGCTCTACCGTGGGGCTGTCATCATTGAGACCTCTGAGCCGTTGCTTAAAATGCCCTCCCAGGCCTCTCTGCTCTCCTGGTCCAGGATGCCTTCTAGATCCCAGGTTTAAAGCAACTCCTGTCCCTCTAGTCAACTAAGGCATCAGCCAGAGTGGAAACGGCAGGACCTTGAGGTCCTGAGTTTTGGGCCTGGCTTGGTTGGTGACCTTGGACAAGTCACTGCCTCTTTCTGAGCCTTCATTCCTCGATAAGGAGGGGGCAGGGTAACATTCCCTGCTCCCCAGGTGGTTGTGATGATGAAATGAAATAATATATAGAAAGTAAGAAGGAGGTATTCAAACACATTGTTTCAGTCCCCACATAAACCTCCCACCCTGACTGTCAGTGGGCCCTCCAAACCTGGTCCTTTCCCATCACATCAGAGCTCTTAAGCTCACAGCATCTCAGATGCAGAAAAGCTTAGAAGCTTACAGTCATGGAATGGGAACCGCTGAGCTGGGAAAGTGGGGTGGATATGCCCCCACATCACTGAACAGCACGATTGCCCTTTAGAGAGCTACCCCTTGTCCCTGCTCAGCCCATGTGGCATGAGTGAAGCTGAGTCCATGTTCCTGCACAGGCCTGGCTGAGCAGCAGTGACCAGTCTGCCCAGTGAGGCCAGCCCTGGAGAACAAGGGGAGGGGTGTTTCCTGAGGGACAGCTTCTGAGAGATCCAGTGGGATCAGGTCAGAAGAAAAGTCTCTGGATTTAGCAACAGGAAGAACTTGGTGGGGATCAAGCCCAGATCCCCAGGAAGGGTGGAAGGGAAAGCAGGGAGTAAGAAGCCCTCTCCCTGAGGAGTTTGGTGGGACACAAAGCAGGCAGGAGCAGGCAGAGGCCCGCATGATGGAGCAGATGGCAGCAGAGGGTGCTGGGGGAAAGAGATTGAGTGGAGATACAAATGTAGAGTCCTTGGCCCCACACCTGCACACTGGGGTTCAGCAGTTGTGGGTGGGACCAGAAATCTACCTTTGACTTTGTGCCCTCGGTGGCTCTGATGTCATCAGCCCCATCCTGGCATTTGGGATTCACAAAGCCAACTGAGACCCAGTGCCAGGCAGCTCTGATGCACAATGAACCTCATCAGCCTGAGACATTAGGGGCTAGGAAGCAGGCAACATGCTGGAAGGAGAGTCCTGGACGTGGCTTCACAGACTCAAGTTCAAATCTCACCTCTGCCACTGACTTATCACAGCAGGCAAGCAACCTCTTGAAGACTAAGTTCCTTCATTCTTAAAATGGGAACAATAATAACACATTCTAGGAAGGAAGACGTTTTTGAAATATCTGGAGGAAAAGGCAAGGTATCTAGGGCTTTTCCAGATCCAGGGCAGGATTCTGGGGCAGGGAGAAACCCCAAGACTGCCAGTTCCCTTGCACACCGGTATTCTAGTTGTTGAGCCAAAGCTTCCCTCTGCAAAAATCCAAACACAGCATTTTTGGTTTTCTCCTCAAATTATGGGGGTGGATGCGCAGCTTCCCATATTGAAGATCCCTGCCTTTCTGTTGGATGGCACTCGGCAGCAGCATTCAATGTATTTTGTGATCACAAAGGAAAGGCTCTGTGTCACATGTCACTTCTGGTACAGCAACTGCTGTCATATAAAAACATTACTGTGTCCTCATCCACATTATTCACTGGCTCTGGTACCTTGTGTCTTCTGGCTCTTCCCCAAAGTCAAAATGACCATGAAAAGTAAACATTTTGAATCGATTCAGGACATCGAAGCAGCCACAACAGCGCAACTGAAGACATTCACGAAAGAGGACTTCCAAAACTGCTTCAGAAAGTGGCAAGAATGATGGAATAAGTGTGTTCGAAGCAAGGGGGAGTATTTTGAGGGGGATTAATGGCAATGTGTCTTTTACTGTAATAATTTTTTTTATTATTATTTAAACATTCACTATAGATTTTGATCACACCTTGTAAGTTATCATTGCTTTTCAGACAAGGAGTCTGAGGTTTAGAGAGGTGAAGAATCTTGCCCAAGATCTCAGATTCTCAGTGGCACCATTAGTCCTACCCTGCTTTGAAGCCCTGGACTTCAGATCCCCATAGGCCCCTCTAAGTAGCTGGGCAAGATGCCCATAGCAAAATTCAGCCTTGCTGTGTCCCGTGAGCCGAAACCTGTCTGCTCCAGCTTGATTTTGGACTTTGTCAGTCACAGGGAGGACAACAGGCCTGGGTTGCCTAAGTGCTGTGCCATCCCAGAGTGCCCCTACAGTCCCACAGGCCAGCAAGGCTAGGGGTCAGGGCCCCAGGAAGTCCCATCAGAAACCAACACCCTCTCTCTCCTGGAGACTGGGTAATAAACACCCTCTCCCAGTAGCATCTTAAATTCTGAGGAATACGAGTATTCCACACAGGACACTGCTCTTCTAGTTCAGGGCTTAGGACTGTGTGTGTGTCTCTTGGTGCACTTACCTGATGAGTTATCGAGCCTTTCATATTTCCTGTTTTGCTCTGACTGCCAGGGAGATCAGCTAAATTTGGTGCTCGATTCTGGACTAATCCTTTACTTGGATTTGGGGTTTCACTATTTCTTCTCTTCATTATACTCTTTCTTTTTTTCTTCTTTATTTCTAAGGTTTCTATTGTAGATGTGTCTCATGTGCCTCAAACCTTGTGTAGCACAGATTGGAATAATACATATGTGACTAAGACCTCCAGGTCAGGAAGTGAGTAGGAAGGCATCCTATACAGGATATATAGGTCTCCCAAAGGGACAGTTCAATCATCCCCTGTGGTAACCCTGAGGCAGATGTCTCTGTTGGTGACTGCCAGCGAGGGCAAGCTCCTGAGGCCATTCATTCTGTCTTTAGACAGCTCTAGAGACATGTTTTTATTTCTTGTTTAAGTCAACCTCCCTGCCCCTTTCTCCCTTAGATCCCAGTTCTGCCCTCTGGAGTCACCAGAATATATACCTGCTCCTCTTCCTGGTGACAGCCCTACCCACACCTGTAGATGGGCCACAGGACCCACCCTTCAGACATCCCTCTTGCAGGCCAGGCCTCCTCCAGCTTCGATCACACTCCCCTGGCCTGGTTCAGAGCCTGATTTTGTTGAACACTCATTGTGCATAGCTAAATGGATTGCAAGCTTTACCCTTTTAAATCCTCACAAACCCCTCAGTGGCACAAGTATTTAGCTTTGTTGAGCCTCACTGTCCTTTGCTATCAAGTAACAGTGACCACCGTTACAACATGATTTCATTTATCTTTAAAACCCTCTTTAAGGGAGGTGTCATTACCTCCACCTTGCAAATAAGAAAATTGAGGTTCAGAGTGATTAAGGCATGTGCAAAAACCCCCAAAACCCGCAGAGCTCGGAAGTGATAGGCAGAATTTGAAACCAGGTTGCTCTTACTCCAAAACCACTATGCTCTAGGGCTTCCCTCTGCAAATCTCTTTCACATCCATCCAAATAGCCCTGGGAGGAAAACATTAGTCTTTCCATTATTATGGTACTGGGTACAGCTGTTTGTAGTTTACAAGACAACTTCACATTATGAATCCTGTATGAATAACACACACACACACACACACACACACACACACACACACACACACCAGCTGGGCCATCAGTAGGACCATCTTGATTGCCCCCATTTGGCAGATGAGAAAACTGGGGCTCCAAGATCCATGGTGTGTCTACTAGGAACCCACTGGAAAATTTCCAGTGCCCACTTGTGGTTTTGCATCAAGTCAGGGGTCCTGACTCCAAAAAGGGCATGCGTGTGCAAATGCATCTGTGTGTGTTGGGGCATAAGGGAATAAAAAGATGACCCCAAGAGAGGCACAGCTCAGAGAGGGCAGTGGACACAGCCCAGGTGGGACTATAGTTGACTGCCCACCTGCTCGCCCTCCTTATGCCAGGCCTGTGCAAGGGACCCAATACAGCGTAAGCAGAAACAGCCACCTGGCAGGGGAGGCTGACATTTATCAACCAAGCAAATACATACCTGTATGAGGTGACAAGGGCTTCAAGGGGAACGCACAAGGCATTTGATGAGCCTTTAACAACAAGTCTTGGGGTTAGAGGAAGTGACAAGCGCAGAGGTTGGAAGGATGGGTAAGAAACAACTAGGGAAATATAGGGTGCACTGAAGAGCATTCCAGGCAGAAAGAACAGGAACAATTTCCAGTCCTTATGTTCCTTGACCATCAGTAGCATCTGAGACAGCTGGTCACTCCCTCCTTTCTGTCATACTTCCCAGGACCCCACGGTCTCTTGATTTTCCTCCCACCTCATTGGCTGCTCCTTCTTGATGTCCTCTGCCAACCTCTTCTCCCAGCCTCTATCGGGGTGCCTCAGAACGCAGTCCTTGGTCCTCTTCTCCATCTGCACTCATTCAGTTTAGCGATTCACCCAGTTTCAAGGATTAAATACCATTGCCCATTTAAATACCACTAATAGCATTCTCCCAGATGTTTAACTGCAGCCCAGCTCTTTTCCTGAGCTCAGGACTTCAGCATCCAAGTCCTTAGCATCTCTAGGTGGAGGTCCAGTAGCTCTCTCTCCAACTCAACACATCATCTGACTACTGTACCACCCGCACCGCCTGCAGCCTTCTCCATGAGATAGCAACTCCATCCTTCCAGGACATTCTTGACAAAAACCTTGGAGTCATCCTCGACACCTCTATTTCTGTCACACCTCACATTTAATCTGTAAGGAAATGCTGTTGGTTCAGCTTGAAATAAATCCGGAATCTGACCACATCTCGTCAACACTGTTACCACCTCTGTCCCAACCACCACCATTTCCCCCATTATTGTGAGAGCCTCTCAACTGGTCTCTATGCTTCCAATATTCCTGGTGCTCTAGGACTATTTTCAACGTGGCTGCCAGATAACCCTTTTAAAATGTAAATCTGATCGTGTCATTTCCCTGCCCCAAACCCTGCACTGGCTCACCATTTCTCTCAGAGGAAAAGTCAAGGTCCTCACATCGCCCTGCATGTGCCCCCATGATGTGGTCCTCCATTACCCCTCCAAGCTCCTCTCCTGCCACTGTCCCCTTCATTTATTCCAGCCACACTGGCCTCCTCAAACATGCTCCTTCACCGTGCCATGCACCTGCCTTAGGGCCCTCTCACTGGCTGTTCCCTCCACCCAGAACACATTTCCCCAGGTAGCCTCATGGCTCATCCCCGCGCTATCTTAGGAGGCCTACTCTGACCAGCACCCCCCACCAATCTGGTCTTCCTGATTGCATGCATCATCTTCCCCCATCCAAATTGCATGCACCATCTTCAAACACACTAACTTTTCCCTAGCTTTCCCGAAGTATAATATAATACAATAAACCTCACCCATTCCAAGCATTCAGTTGGATGAGTGTTGGCACTTTACACTCTCTAATTTACTGAGTTTTCATATTTATTGTCTCTCTTCCCCCTTAGAGTGGAAGGTCCATGAGGTGGCTGGATCTGGGGATCAGGGCTGGCCCTGCTTGCTGCCAGGCATAGCCACACGCCACACACTGGTAGGGGAAGGGGGGCCACCTCCTTGGGAACCAGAATCACAGCTAAGCAAGAGCACAGCTTCCCATCTGTGCGAAGGTCATGGATACACATCCTGTGTCCACTGGCCTCAACCCTTCTATCTACAAAATGGGCATAACAAGTTCACTCCCTTCCGTCTCCTTAGGAAGTGAACCTCTCCTCTGGCGCCCACTTTTCCTTGCTCTGCATGGGCAGTGTGTACAAGCACTGATTCACTGATGCTATTCTGCATCTGCACTGGCGATGTACACAATTACCGATTTCAGACTTGCGTTTACACCGGCACTGACCTCACTGACAGCAGATTTTCATTCACACTGGTACAAGGATAACCTCTATCCAGGAATCGGTGACTAAACTGGCCCCAGATGCAGTCACGAATCACTCAGCTATGTCCTCATCAGCTCAATCTCCACAGATATTGTTTGTTACACTGGCAGTGGGCACAGAGATGGAGAGCCAAGCCATATCTACACTGGCAATAGGTACACTCATTGACAGCAGGCTCACTGCATACACGGGCAGCAGGCACAATCGCATTCATCTCCTAGCAATGGGCACGCTCGGTAAACAAAGGCCCAAGTCCCCCACCAGCCATGGACATGAATGGCTGAGGACAGTGGGCCCAAGGGCACGAAGCCTCCTTTTCAGGGAAGGGCAGGCATATCCTCCCCTCCCAGCAGGCTGCCAGCTGAAGGTGCTGGTTGTGGAGTTCAACAGCCCTAGTCCTGCCTACGGGGCAGAACTGGCACGGGCAGGTAGAATTCGAAACCTGTATGTAGGCACTGGAATGTGGACTCTAGAATCTGGGCATCAGTACTGGAATCTGGGACACATGGAGAGAAGATGAGACCATGTCTATTCCCAGCACCTTGAGATCACTCAAGGTGAGGACAGACTTGGGCTGTGTGACTCCCAGCACCGCCCACCCCCTCCCCACCCCATGGCAGGGTCTGGCCCAGACAGCCTGGGCTTAAAAAAGCACTAGGAAATGTCACTTTCTTTTTGAGAAGGTGTAATGGGAGGAGATGGCCTAGGGAGTTTAGCTGCCGGCCTATTCAAAGGTTGGGAGTGGTGACAGTACCTTCACATCCTAAAGCTTGTTTGCCACCCAGGATGGACAGAATTCCAGCCCCTTCCCTGGCAGACGGAGTCCTGCCTAGTGCCAGCCCAGAGCTCCCTGCTCCCACTGTGCTGCCATTTCCCCATCTGCAAAAAAAGGGGTTGCCCAGATCCCCTCGAGCTCCTCCTCAATCTCTAGGACCCCTCTGTTTCCAAGATCACCTGGAGCTTACCAGAGACCCAGCCTGGAAAAGATACAAGTGAGAGTGGATCCCTCCTGAGAGAAGAAAGCTCCAAGGACATCTGGCCATCCATTGATGCAGTTTTCATTCAACTGTTCATTCATTAAATCATCCAGTATTTACTGAGTGCCTATTATACACTACTTTTCACACCCTTCCAGAAGTAACAGCTTTCAATAAAGCCCCAGCACAGAGCTAGGCACATCGCATCAGTCGTGAGGATACAGGCATCTACTGTGGACTGACACTTATCTTGAGCTGGACACTCCCTAAGCACTCTTACATGCCCCATCTCATTACCCCGACACCATATCTGAGGTCCATACTACTATTACCACCATGATTTTACAAAGAAGGAAACCAAGGCTCAGAGAGTTTAAGTTGCCCATGGCCATACACCCGGGAGGGGATGGAGTTACAGTTCAAATCCCAGCTTTGTCTGACTCCGGAGCACGTGCTCTTTTCTATTCTGCTAGTCCCTCAACAAATATTTATAAAATGAATGCCCGAGTGAACGAATGAAGCTTTGTGTTGGTGAAAGTAAGGGTCCATGAGTGTCCAAGGCCATCTGTATGCACGAGTGTGGGGAGGATGCGTGTGCGGGTATTTGTGTGCTTGCACGCAGAGCTTTCTTATGGAAAGACTTTCCCTTGCTGTCTTGGTCTTGTGTATGCTGGAGCTATACTTAGTTGCAGCTGTGACTGTAATGAGTGGCGCACCAGGCACTCTCCTTGGGACGTGGCTTCCCAGAGAGATTGCCGGGGCCAGTGTATGTGTGTTGGGGGGTGTAGTCTGGTGCTGGGGGACGCGAGAGCAGGGCTTTGTGTCTGAGCACAGACGCTCACAGCACTGTGCCTTGTGCAGATGGAGACCCTTAGCTCCAGCTGGGAGAATCTGCTCTAGGCTAGCAGCATCTAAGCTGCCAGGCCCTGCCAAGCTCAACTATTGGCCACCCATGTCCATGGTCCCTTTACTGGCCCTTGCTAGGCAATTAGAATGAAAGCCTTGGAGCTCATTTCTAGAGCCTGGGGACTGATGGCAAAAAGCCGTGGGAAGATGATGAATGTTGGTGTACCTGAGCCAGGGTCATCTGGGGCGTCAGGAGAGGCCATTCCCCAGCCAGCGGAGCTGTGCTGGCCCCTGGAGCATGCCCTGCCAGAAGTCTCAGAGGGGCTCGCTCACCAAGGCTGGGGACCGGAGGACGAGGAGTATCCTCCCCACCTCAGAACAGACTGAAACCACAGGTATGCTCTGCGTGTCCTGGGTCTCAGAGGCCAGCCCCCCACTCGCTGTCTGCCCTCCAATGGCTTCAGGGATTCTGCAGGTCTCCCCTGTCACATGACACTGCTTGTAACTTCTTTCCAGCCTGTCCTCCATCAGAGCCTCTCGCCTTTTAGAGTGGGCAAGTCCCTTGCCCCCAGCTCCCAGGTGCCTCACTCTACAAACCGCCCATCCCCTGCGTCTGGCAGACTCACTTTCTACATACACGGGCTGGGTTGCTCCAACCCACCTTCCGCCCTGAAGACCTCAGTTCCCAAGTCCCATCCTCTAGGATGTTTTGATTGAATGAGAGGTGAGACTTCCTCTCTTGCCTTAAAGCCAAGAGACTAGAAATTTGTCCATCCATCCTCACATTCATCCATTTGTTGACCCATCCACTAAGCTACACACCAGTTGGGTATCTATTCATACATCCTTTCATCCATTCATCCATATCCGTCCACATACCCATCTTTTTATGCATTCTTTCATCCATTTATCCAGCATCCATCTGTCCATCCAGGAATGAGGTTCACCTCATTCCTGACCAGAGAACCACAGCATAATAACAGGGCAGTACGAAGACAGGCACTGCTCTAGTTTGCCTTCTGAATTTCCCAAGAAGACCTGACGTCTTATCCGTCTTCCACCACTTACTAATCCCGTGGTCTTGTATAAATAACCTCTCTGTGTCACTTTTTCCTTCATCAATAAAAAAGGGATAACATTGAATCCTTCTACCTTACAGGGCTGTGGTGAGGTACATTGTTTCAGCAAAGATTACTTGATTCCGTGCAATGTAACAGCCACTATCATTGCTTAAGCTGGTCCTTGTCCTCTAAGTGGCTGCAGCTGACTCAGGGAGAAAGGTAACGTCAATAGGTCACTTGGTCAAGGGCAGGCAGAGTTCTCTAGGAGAGCAGTCTCTTCAGGAGAGGGATCAGGGAAGGCTCCAGACAGAAGGGGCCATCAAAGCCAGGATGGATCCATTCCGATACGCAGAGCTAGAAGAAAGCGCATCCTTGGCAGAAGGAAGGAAAGAAGCAAAGGCAGGAGGTAGGGGAGCTAGAACATGCTGGGGGCACAGTTGATGTGCCTGGAGGCCAAAGGTGGGCGGTCTGGAAAGACAGGATGGGTGGATTTCGGAGGGTAGCACAACAGGGTTGGGGAAGGGCCATGGACGTGGAAAAAACTCAGCAAGCTAGTACAAACCACAGTGATCCCTTACCCTGAGGCTTTTACTCAGATCCCCTGACTGCCAGACAGGGAAAAAAAATATCTGCTTGGTGACAGCCAGGCCTTGGGAGACACAATTCCTGCCGCCTGGAAGGGAAGCCAGCTCCTGGCATTTCTGACCTTTGTGCCACTAAATATATCATTGGTGACAGTGGTTCATGCCCCTGAGGCTGTGGAGCCACTGGATGAGGCTTCCACAGCCTGCCTCCCCCTCTATGGCTCAGCCGGGGCCTCATTATCCCAGCTCCCCTGGGAAATAGGAACCTAGGACCAGGGTGACAATGACACCTCAAGTAGCCAGATCCAACCCCTGGTAAGCACCTCCTGTGTGCCAAGGCACAGTGCTGGGGTTTTGCCCCTCTGAGGCTCATCCTCCTTTCACACGAGAGGAAACGGGCTCAGCCAGACACCACCTGCCCACAAGGAGGCAGAGGGGAGACCCAAACCCAGGCCCAGCCAGGTCCAAGGCCTCTCACCTCTGCTGTGTCCCCTCCCCACACTCTCCATGCCCTTGGGACCGTGGTCTCCTCCGGCCCCTGGCCCTGCTCTGAACCATATTTTCTCCCTCACGAATTATCTCTCTGCCTCTGGTCTTAATGGTGGACATCATTACGCACACTTTATAGATGAGGAAACTATGGTCCAGAAAGACACGGGCTACGCTCCAGGTGTGGGGATGCTCAGGGGACTAGTTAGGAGCGCCACGGGAGCACAGGGAGAGGCACACTGCCCAGGGCCGGCCCTAAGCAGACGAAAGCCGTGTGGGCCCAGGCTCTGGCACTCGGCCCAGCACTCTGGCTGGCTCCAGGTAGCCCAGCAGGTGACTGTATTCCTCACGGCGGCTCCAAGAGCCCCTGAGGTTGAGCATAAAATATTAATCTCTAAGTGGTAAGATGCTGGCCCTGGTGGGAAGCTGTGGGCTAAAGTATGTTCACAGTCCTGCCCTGGTGACAAAGCCCAAGGGAGTCACACTTCCCTGCTCTAGCACCTGTAGGGGCAGAGAAGCTCTCTGGGGAACCCCCAAAGCCTCCCCGGTCACAGCAGCCCCCTAGTAGACATTAGGCTCATGGTCTCAGAAACTCCCATGGGGTTGAGGCCAGTGTCTGTGGCACATTCTAGAAAGAGGCCTCAGGTGCCAAATGGCGAGAATGATGGCAGTACATAACTGGAACACCTGTGCTGTGCCATGTACTGTGCTGAAGGGCTTTCTATGCCTTATCTCACTCAGTCTCACAGCAGCCCCTTGAAGTAGAGACTCTTGCTAGCCTCCCTTTATAGCTCAGGTGGTTGAGGTTTACAGAGGCTTGCAGAGCTAACCATCATCAGAGCCAGGTGTGGACCTAGGCAGTTTGGCTCCAGGAGGGGAGGGGACGGCAGTGCGGATGTGAGCATAGCCAAGCGCTGGGTTAGCACACCCAGGGAGCCCACAGGCAGGCCCTACCAGAGACAGACCTACTGTTGGGAGCCCAACAGGGCTGTGGGTAGCTCTCTTCTGCTCTCTCTCACCTACTACTGTCCCCTGGACCTCTGAGCCTGGTCCTCTTGCTGTGTCTTGAGCCCCAGGCACACGCCTGCTCAGGGCATGTCCCAGTTCCCTCTGTTCCCCAGGTGTCACATATCTCCCTCCCTTACCTCCTTCAAGTCTTTGTGGAAACATCACCTGCTCAGGGAGCTTCCCTGCCTAGTTAAAGCTGCCAGCTCCAGTACTTCCTGGGCTCATGTGTCTGCACAGCACTTCTTACCATCCTACACTCTACATATTCCACGTATGCATTTGTTTCTTTGTATTCTCCTTGCATTAGAATATAAACGTGTTGAGGGCAAGGGCAGGGATTCTTGACTGTTTTTTTCTTGCTCTGTTCCCAGCTTCTAGAGCAGTGCTTGCTACCTAATAAGTAGGTGCTCAATAAATATGTGTTAAGCGAGTGAGTGAATGCTAACAGCAGCCCCTGGCAGGGGAACTACACAGACTGTCTTTATGTGCAGAGAGAAGTCCTTCCTGCACTGTGGATGGGGAAGGAAAGAGGTGGGGGACATCAGGAACAGTGGGCCAGGGGCTCATGGGCTGGAGTCGGAGCCAGGGTGAAGCAGGATTAGGGCTTCCAGGGCAGCAGGGGAAGGGTCTGAGTCGTGCAGGGTGGAAGGGCACCTGACACCCTGCACAGGCTTGAGAAAGCCTCCTCTGGCTATCATGGTCCAGGCTGAAGCAGCACCTGAACCTGGGCCCAGTGAGGCTGACTCCTGCAGCCCCCTGAGCTCAGCTTTCTGGGGCTGTCCCATCTAATATGAGCTTGTTCTCCATCCAATCTGGCGTTGGTATGACGGGGCAGCCCAGCCCCAGAGTAGGTACCACACACTGGCACCAACGGGAGCTTCAGGCCCTAACCCCGGGCTCCAGCAGCTGCTGGGGTCTGCCTGGCTCCTGCTGACACTGCTCCCTTCACCTGAGCATCCCCTGTAAAGAAGAGACGTTTTAATCCTGAGCTGTGATGCATGCCCCTGCCTGCCAGCCTCACCATGCTGGCACACTTAGCATCTCAGGTCCCTGTGCTTGGCTTCCAGCCACAGCCTGATGTCAACAGCCTGCCCTCCCTCTCCATCTGCAAGCAGAAGTTCCAGCATCCATCTCTCTCCCCACTACACCTGGGCAGGTGAGCAGCCCATTAAGACAAATGGGGAGGCTGAGGCTCAGAGGGAGCCATGACCTGCCCATGACACACAGCAGGTTTGTAGCAGAACCAAGACAGAATCAAGGCACCTCCCAGGGTGACACCCCTGAAACCTTGCCCCTGGGAGGCAGACTCTAGAAGGAGGGAACACCAGTGCCAAGGTGGGTGAGGTGACCCCTACAGAGGTATTTGAAGAAAGCATCAGTTGCTGAAAGAAGAAAGCACAGGGAACAGGTGAGGGTTTGGATCTTTTACAGCCAAGTGCTGATAAAAAGACAATAATGGAACCCACAATAATTAAGCACTTATTATGTTCCAGGTTCTAGGCTAAGTGCTTAACACATTCAACCCTCATGATTTCCTTATGAGTCAGGTGCTATTAATGTCCCTCTCTTGAGGCACAGACAGGTTAGGGAACTTGTCCAAGATTACACAGCTGGGAAGTGGTCAGGCCGGGATTTGAACATAGGTCCTCTGGTTCACGCTCTTATGAGAGAATGTTATATTGACAAGGTCAGGCAGCCAGGAAGTGGGGACCATCTGCGAAGCCCACCCACTATCTACTGAACACACGACCGAGGCTCAAAGCAGAGGGTTTCGGACAAAAAGCATCCTAGGCCTTCAAAGGATAGAGTCTGTGTAGAAAGCTGGTAACTAATGCCTAGAATTTCCTACCAACACAGGCGATATTGGAAAGGGGACAACGTGAGGGGAAAGGGAAGCGAGGGCGGTAGATGGGGAAGGAGACAGGAAGGCAGAGGGAGAAAAAGAACCTGGCTGGCTCCCAGGAGAAATAGAGTCCCAAGGGAAGTCAGATCGGGATGTTAGGCTGGACCAAGTGGGCCGAGGAACTCAGGGTCCATGCAATGTCACGTCCTAAGAGCTAGTGCATCCTGGTTTGGGAAAATAGTTTCTTAGCCTCTGAACGCTGGCTGTGAATAGTGGTTGGGCGGATGGAGGAGTCTGGAGAGATGGAGGGAGTCAGGATGTGACGAGCCTGACATGTCCCTGGGTGGTGAGAGCGTCAGGTGGGACCCTGCCCTGACTGGGTTGGGCCCCGCCCCTGATCCCAGCACTCCCAGCACTGCCTCAGCCTCTGGCTCTACATCATGACTGCAGGCTTGAGGGACTGAGGGATTGTTTCCGGGTGAGACAAAGAGAGGAATGGGGGCAGCCAGTAATAGGCTCAAAGGCGTGGGAGCCAATGTCTGACCTAGGTCTTGAACTCTGGCCTCTTTATGCATTCTTTCAATAAATATTTATTTAGCACTCATCATGTGCCAGGCCTCATTCTAGGTCCCAAGCATAGAACATTTGTTAAAAGAGACAAAAATCCCTGCCTTCGTGGAGCTTACATTCTAGTGGGGGAAGCAGGTAATAAACAAAGTAAATTAGTAAAATGTGGTTAGTTGGTGGTAAATGCCAAGGAGAGGACAGGAAAGCATGAAAGGGGGGAAGGGGACGGCAGGGTGCAACCTGAGATGGTGACATCTGAGTGTCGACCTGCAGGAGGTGAGGGAGGAACACATCAAGAGAAAGCGCTCCGGGTGGAAGGAACTGCAAGAGCATAGGTCCTGAGGCAGAAGCACAAGAAGTGTGTTGGCGGAAACCAAGGAGGCCAGAATGAGTGCGTAGGAGAGAGGCAGGGAAGCAGAGGGAGAGGTGGGGCGCAGGAGTTTGCGGGGAGCTCCTAAGGAGCTCATTGTATCCCTCATATGGACAGACTTGGCCTCCTCCCGAGGGAGACAAGGCAGGGGTGGCTCCGTCTGACTAGCACCTCACCAGGGTGGCCCTGACTGCCCTGTGGAGAAGGCAGGGGCAAGGCCAGAAGCAGGGAGGACAGTCTGCAGGAATCCAAGGGAGAGAAGATGTAGCTTCAACCAGGAAGGGAGCAATGGACATGATGAGACACGGCTGGGTTCTGGGTGAGTTTCCAATGTGGAGACAACAGGATTTGTTGATGCGTGAGAAAAAGAAGAGTCGAGGATGATGCCCAGGTTTTTGGTCTGAGCAACTGGGCGCAGTTGCCACTTTCTGAGCTGGGGACTCACCCTGAGCTGGGTCATTACCCTGACACCAACATCTTGGGCACAAGGAAAGGTCAGAATCACCCATGAAGCTCTGCCAACCTGCGCGCACCCATCCAGGTCTTTCTGTGTCCTGATACTTCCCCACGACTGGAAACTGTTGCCTGCATCAGCACTTCTCACAATCTAATATGCATATGATTCATCTGGGGCTCTTGTTAAAATGCAGGTTCTGAATCAGTAGGCCTGGGCAGGGGTCTAACCTCTTCTTTTCTAACAGTTGCCCAGGTGATGGGATGCTTTGGTCAGAGAACCATACCGAGTAGCAAAAACCCCATGTCCCAGACCTCACTTGTAGACCTTCCCTCTCTGAGCATTAGCATCGCCCAGGAGTAAACATCCTGACCTGACCCCTAACCCACATCTAGGAATCTAATTCTCCCAGCACAGAGCCCAGGAGCCTGACCTTTATCTGAAGCACCCCAGGTACTCTGAGAGTCAGCCATAGATTGGAGTCCTCCAGCAACCACCTCTGCAGCCCCCATAGCAGCCATTGCAAACACCCCTACCCCAGCCTCTGCCCGATCCAGCATAGCAGCAGCTCCCTGCCCACCTCTCCACAGTGCCCCTACACTGTTGAAGTGAGCCCCCTGCCCTGCTCAGCCCCCACAGACTGGCACACCTTTCTGCATCTCCCAGAGGGCAGGCAGCCAAGAGAAGGGTGTGGAAGAAGGCGCCAGGTGCCACTCGATGGGCCTGAGCAGGCACACTTTAAAGAGGTGGTACCCCAGGTCCATGTCCGTGAGAGAGCCAGGTGTGTCTACCACGCCACTGATAGCTCATGGGGGCTCAGCACCAGAACTGACCCCAAGCAGGGCATGACTACCATGCCTTGAATCAATGAATGAGAGCAGGTTGAGGGAGCCTGAATGAATGTAGCAGGAAGCTCTTCAGACCTCTCCCCTGGGCTCCTACCTGCGTGGTATCAGGACCCTTGCTGGGAGAGCTCACATGTGCCCTAGAAAGGAGTTGAGCTGAACATGATGAAGGAGAGCGCTAGGGAAGGACCACCTTGGCTCTCACAGTGCCGCTGGGAAGGTGGAGCCCAGAATGCTTCGGCTCCTGGGATATCGGAGCCGGGAAAGGACTTTGCGGTCATTTAGAACAACCTCTGTTTTATGAGTGGAAAAACAGCAGCCTGAAGGGTGATGCAACTTGCCCAAGGGAGCCTAGCTGGTTTAATCGCCTGGCTACAGATCTTTCTCTGTCCCTTGCCGGATGCCCACTACTGGGCCTCATCCTCTCCAGGCACCCTGGCCAGTCCCTAATCCTGAGGGCCTGCCTGTCCCCAGCCACAGGCCTGCAGAACTGAACCACAGACCTCCCGCTTGAATCATGCAAGCCTGGTGACTCCATGCCCAATCCAGACACCTCACTCTCAAAGGAGGTCAGCGAGGGTAGGAGCAGCCAGGCCAAGCATTAGGGACCTTGAGGGATGGGTTTTTGTGTTCATCAAAAACTAGAAAGTACACTGATGAAGAGGAACAGGTGAGCAAAAACCTGGAGGCTGGAATGAGGGCTGAAGATGGGGAGGCCAGGGAGGAGCCTGGCAGAAGGGAGCAGCAGGAGGCATGGCCATGTTCCAGAGCAGAAGGCCTCGAATGCCGAGCTGAGGAGAAGCCAGCATTCCCACCAGGCATCTCCTCATGCAGGATAACTTGTGATCCTCCCCAAGACCTCTGCCATCCCCCTGCAGGCCATATGGAGCCCCTGGGCCTGCATGGATGGTTGGAACAGTTGAGCACCTGGAAACCTTCCTGGGGACGGCCCGAGCCTTCTCTAGGTCAGACCCTCACTTGCTATGTGTGGTTCAGTAGCCAGAGCTAGCTGAGCAGGACTCCCCGATAGGCTGCTGGGAAAGAGTACTTGGTGGAGGAGAGAGGAAACCAGAAAAAACACAAGCCGGGGCCATGGCAAGCCACAGAGCCCACCATCCCTGGAAGCAACAGGAGGCAGTGCTGAGCAGGGGTCACGGAGGGACCCAAGCCTCAATGCTGCCTCCACCACTCGTGAGCGAAGTGACCTTGGATAAGTTACTAAACTTCTCTGAGACTCAGCAGCTTCATCTGTGACACTGGCATGCTAATGATACTACAGATCCATGGGAGTTTTATGAGAATTAAATGAGAATATGTAAATCAAGCCCTTACAACTGTCTGACACATAGCAAGTGCTTTAGTAAATAGTAGCCGTGATTCAAGAAAGGAAGGGGGTTCTGGAAAATCCTGCTTGGGGGGATGATAAGAACAGGATTTTGGCTAAGTCTGGGTGGACTGACCTGTGGAGGACTCAACGAGCTGTGCTGGACCCTGAGCGGGGAGTAGGGAAGAGAGGCGGGGAGGCAGGTGACGGCTTGTTCTCCCTCCCTCAGGGGAGGAAATAAGGAGTAGTGAGAGAGCAGCATGCACAGGTGGGATTTGGCGTTCTTTTAAAACTGAGAGCCAAAAGGAAGGCAAACATCCAGCCCCGGGGCCAAGAGACTTGGGGTGTGAGTTTAGTCTCACTGATTCCCCGTGTGGTCTTGGGCAAGTGTCTTCCCTGATCGGAGGCTGGTTCTTCTCCACTGGATGAGGACAGGTGGCCTGGGAGCACCCACCGGCTCCAATAGTCTCATGTCCGTGGAAGGTGGTCCCTCCCCCGAAATGGTTCCCCTGAATAAGGACAGGGCAGCCAACCCTGGAGCCTCTTAGGCCCCTCTTTTCCTCTGAGCCTACACTCAGGGAAGGGAAGCTCAGGCCAAGGGGGTGGCCAAGCTGGCCTGAGGACTGATGGGAGGCAGCGGCTTGAGGCCCTGACCTTTTGGTCCAGAGTGAATACACTGGTCATGGGACTGCTCAGAATAGCCATAGCACTATATTCAGCTGTCTTGGAAGGCCCGAATCCCTAGCCCAGGCATCAGGCCCTGGAACTAAACCCCACCAGACCCCCTCCCCCACCACTGAGACAGCCCGTCTCCCTCTATGGGACACTCAAGCTAATCTCTTCCAAAGCTTTTGGCAGATGTCAGACCTCCTGCCCAGAGTTAGGGAGCACAGACTCCTGTCCCCAGAGGACAAGACTCCCAAATACTCCCTGAGGTATCTTAAGGTGGATGGGGGCTCCCAGGCCACAGAGCCAGGACTTAGAGACCTAGGTTTCTGAACGCCCCCCCCCCCCACCAAGGAACCTGCTCACATGTGACCCTGGGCAAAGCACCCGTCTCTGGGCCTCAGCTTCCTCATCTGTCATAATAACAGCTCCTGTTATATTGCATATGTTAGAAGCTTAGAGTCTAGAGGGGGAGACAAAGCCGAATCAGGCAAGGCTGCTAATGAGCATTTGATTACAAACCAGATAGCTTCTCTGAAGGGAACGACTCTGGTTTTGAATCCTGGCCCAACCTGTGGGGCCTGGGAAGGCATCACCGAGGAACTATGTTTGGTGTGAAGGATGAGGAGGGGAAAACCAAAAGGAAAGAGTGCTCCATACGCAAAGGCCCTGGGGCAGGGGAACCTGGTACACGCAAGAAACTGAAATGAGGCCTGGGTGGCTAGAGCTCAGTGAGCGATGGAGAGAGCCAGGCCACGGGAGACTGGAGAGGCAGGCAGGGCCTGAGGGGCTACGGTTAGGGGCCAGGGAAGCCCCAAAGGGTTTTAAGCAGGCAAGAAGGTGAGCCAACAGATTTGTGAGTTGAAGAGACATCTGTGCTTGCCAACTGGAGGCGCAGGGGCTGGAGGTGGGAGAGCAGTCAGGAAGCTGTTGGAGAGGTTGACTTGAGGGAAACAATGGCTTGAACCAGGAGGGTGGACATGGAGACAGAGGGCAAAGGATGGAGTCTAGAGAGAGTCATGAAATAAAATGATAATACAACCAATAGGAGTAATAGCAGCAGCAGCCAACATTTATTGAGCACTTACTGCATGCCAAGTCCTCGAACGTGGGACTCTCCACATATTACCTCAGTTACTCTTTCCATCAGCTCTCTGGGGTGGTATTCTACCATGTCCATGTTAGAGATAAAGAGGCTGAGAGACTCTGAGTCATTTGGTTTGTGCTTTTCTTTACTGGGAGGGGAGCTAGGGGCTTGGAGGTATCATTCAAAGGCACAAGGACACCTGTGAAAGCATCATGGGAATGAGAATGTGAATGGGGGCTACGCTGTGGCAGGGAGCACTTGGCGTTGCTAGAAGAGCGACATCTTCACCCTGCTCACGGGACTCTTCACATGTCACCAGGACTCAAACTGGGGTCCTGATCTGGAGGGGGCAAGGGGCCTAGGAAGTCCATGGTAGCAGCTCCATTCCAAACCCCTCTGCATCCCAAGCCAAGTCTACAAGAGCCCTGTGTCAGCTGGGACCCAAAGGAGAAACAGGTCTCTGGCTGGGCTTTTCTTCTCAGCTAGTAAGTGAATTTCCTTCCCAGGGAATTGAGGAGGAGTTGGGCTGCATGAGGTCCCATAGAGGTGGGGACAAGGCATGCAGATGGAGTCAGAGGAGAGGTGGGCAGTGGGGTAGATGGAAGTGGGACTTTCATTGGCACTCCTTTGTCATTTGGGAAGCCAAGTACCTCTGGGGGACAGATGTCAACACACACACACACACACACACACACACACACACACACACACACTACTCCTCTCTGGCATAGGGACCACCATTGGTCCTGACCTGACACAGAACAATGTTTCTGATGACAACATGCAAATCATAGAAAAAACTCAAGAGCCTCAGACCTGCCCTGGCCCCCAAGGAAGAGAGCAGGGCAGGTTTCAAGTCAGGGCTGCCCCAGGTTTCAAGTCAGGGCTGCCTGCTCTCACACCTCCATGGCTTTGCATGCTAGGACTGCTGTTCCTGCTCTCGGCCTGGCTAGTTTCGACTTGCCCCTCAAAGCTTGCTCCAGCACTACCTCCTCTAGGGCAGTTCTTCCTTTCACAGCCTCAGGAAGCCCCTTCACAGCCCTGACCACATATTGTCATCTTCCTCCTCCGCTTGTCTGTGCCTGGGGCACCACCCGTCAGCCTGGAATTCATGCTGGGCTCATCCTGTCCCAGCTTACCTCACCCCCCCTCACCCCCTCAGCCTGGGTGCCCAGGAAACCATAGGAGAGAGGGCCTAGGGAACCAGGTGCTCCAGCTAGCACTGCCATACCTGAAAAGCTCAGATGGCATCTCCTCATGCCAGCCAAGTGGCCCCTATCTTCAGGGTCAATGCTAAGGCCTGGGTGAGGTGGCCTCGCTATCTGGTCCGTGCATCAACAACTGGCGCAGGCTACAGCAGTATTTCTATTGAGGATGGGAAATGAGGAGCAAAACTGCTCACTCAGGCAGCTCAGCAGTCCCAGGAGATCGAGGCAACAGGCAGGAAGCTTGTCTGGGGCTTCATCTTTCTCAAGGTCTATGCACACCCAGGCATCACAAGGTCTCTCTCACACACAAGCACACACAGCAACACTGACACACAGTTTCTCACACACAGTCTCTGTCTTAGACATAGCCTCATATACACACAGCCTGTGTCACACATAGGGTCCCCCACCCCACATACCGCCTCACACACCAATGCTCTCCTGCACAGAGTCTTACACACACTTACACACACACACACACACAATCTCGCATGCAGCTTCACATACACAGTTTCACATTTTCCACACATATCAATACATTCACAGTGACACACTCACCTCAAGTCTCTCATACACTCTCCCAAGAATCTCTCTCTCTCTCTGATACACAGTATCTCTTTTACACATAGTCTCTTTCTTTTATACATGCACTCTCTCCCACGCAGTTTCATTCCTACACACGAAGTTCATCTCTCAAAACACATACAATCTGTTTCACACTCACAAAATTTCTCTGATACAGAATCTCACAGTCTCAACACACACACACACACACACACACGCACACACAAATACACACACCCAGAGTCTCACACATATTTCTATTCTCATACAGTCCTTCTCACACACATGAAGAGTCTCACAGCCACACAGAATCTCTCTTACACAGATTCTCTCACACGTACAGCTTTTCTTTCACACATATAAACTATGTCATACACATACAGGATTCTGGTGTAGGATCAAGAACAAACATTTAAATCCAAATCCACTAATGTGAGGAGGCTTGGGGACCCTGGTGGGGAGGGGTAAACAAAGGTGACAGCAGCAGCGGCAGAGCAAAGATGGAGGGGGAGGGCGGGCAGCTGGCTGGTCCCTGCGCAGATGAGCTGCCGAGAGGCAGCGCAATGCAGCTAGGCAGCCCGAGGGCGGCGGGAAGTCTGGGTTCTAATCCATGCTCTGCCCTCAGTTCTTTCATGCCCTTGGGCAAGTCCCTCCCCCTGTGGGCCTCTCAGTGTCCTCATCTGTCACCCAAGGAGTTGGAAGGACTCTGTGAGGTTACCAGGAAAAGGAGGAGGCATTGATAGGCTGGGGGTGGGGCACCTTCTAACTTACCTCCATCCCCCTCTGCTGCCCAGGGAAAACACTCAGAGTCTGTTCTTCAGTGGACACCTGTGAGTTTTCTTTGTACACTAGCAAGGCTCCAAACCATACTAGCCAGCACATTGATCTGCACTGGGTGAAGGCTACCCCACAGCCTAGGAATGTCCAGGGCGAGAAGATGAACAGGGGAGAAGACTGGAACAAACCACACATGACCCCTGACTATTCTGAAACTCAGGAACATAGGTCAGAGCCCTAACACTAAGTGGGGGAGAGGGGCAGCCTCTTGCTAGGGAGCCAGGAGGCTGAGAGGACAATGAAGAAATGAGAAAGTTGGGCCTACTCCTTGCTTCTGGGGCTAAGGGGGTGGGGTAGTGCTGAGATGCTGTCCAAGGTCAAATGCAGGCTGAGTGGGCAGCTGCTCTAACCTAGGTCTTTGCCCAGCATGCCCCACCCCCACCCAATATGTGCTGGTTCAAGGCCCCAGTGCCTCTCCTCCTGCCCCTTCCCATCGCTTAGCCACAGCCTCCAGTTACATAATCCCCTGGCTATGGTGGCCTCTATCAGGAGAGGGGAGGGAACGGGAGGCTGCTGAGGGTCTCAGTCCAGTCTGAGGACAGCAGGGAGCTGGTGGCCAGCTCCGGGGAGGATGAGGTTCCAGGAGACCGGGTTCTAGTCCTGCTTAGCCTCTAGCTTCCAGGATGACCTTGGGCAGAGTCCTCAGTGGCAAAACGAGGGGCTTGGCTCTCTCCCTATTATACCTCCCCCCATACACATCTATTCTAGGATTTAAAGTATAACACTCTAAAATAAAAATTGGTAGCTACAAAATAGTCATGGGGATGTGAAGAACAGCATAGAGAATATAGTTAATAATGTTGCAGCAACTATATATAGTACCAGGTGGGTACTAGACTAATTGGGGTGATCACTGCATAAATTATATAAATGTCTAACCACTATGCTATACACCTGAAACTAATATAAAATAATACTGAATGTCAACTTTAACTGAAAAAAAAAATTAAAAAAAGTAAAGTATAACACTCTGACCTGCTGCCCCCTCTCTCACATATTAAAACATTGAATATTTTATCTTAGTAATAAATCTACCTGGCCTGTGCCTAAAACAGCCTTTTTCTGCCTGTGGTTGCCTGAGTGCCCTCCAAGTTCCCTTCCCTTGTGGATCCTCAGCAGCTGGGCAGACACACCTGCCCCCTCCCCTGCCCCATCCTCCCCCCTCAGGATGGACAGGAGGGAAAGCAGGTGGAGCAGTAGGCTGGGCAGAGGCAGAGGTTTGCCAGGTAGGGGGATGGGAGGGTGGCTATGGATGGGGGAAGGGACTCTGCTTTCAATTCCCAACGCTGACTGTCCCCCTCATGCCTTATGTTCCATTCAGGCCTCTGAGGTCAGAGCCCAGAGAAGGCAAGAGGTGTCTCTTCCAGTGTAGATTGCTGCTACCAGTGTCTCCCTTTTGGGGGGCTCAGTTAAGTAGCAAAACCCCTTGGAATTCACCAGACCCCCTCTCCCATTTTACAGATGAGGAAACTGATCCAGAGAGACCACCTGAGGGGGCCAAGGTCAGCAGTAGGGTGCCCTTTCTCCCCTGCAACAAGCCGCTGTCACTAAAGGGGAGTGACTGATAAAGACACACCCACCTCTCTCACACTTCCTGGTAGGTTCCCCCTTTAGACCCACTCTCTGTTCCTGATAGGTCCCAGACGTATAAGCCCAGTGGCACCCTCCAACACCCTGCCCTTTTGATAAGGAAAGACAGGCTCTGTCCCCAGGAGCAGGTCTCTGAGGGGTCACATCCCCCTCCCCACAGCGCAGCCCAACATGGCTGCTCCCCGGGGAGGGGTGGTCTGTTTCAGGCAGCAGCCCAGGCCTCAAGCTCTTGTCCGTGGGCCCTGGCTAGCTCCAGATGCCCTTACCTGGGAGGAAGGAGCTCCCAGCTCCAAATCTAAAGGGCAGATCACACCTTCACAGTGTACATCTGCAAAGACACAAACATGCACGCACAAACACTCCTGCACACTCAAACATTACCCACATGCTCACTCATCCCCACTACATTCTTTACCCACCCAAATATACACCGCCACACTTACATGAATATGCACATACGATCTACTCATACACACAAACACACCCATTCATACTCGCTCGTACATATTAAATTCGGAAATACAGACACAGCCCTTCCATACGTGCAAAACTCGTCACCCCCGAAAAGTCACCCTCTCTCTTACACATGGACACGTCTGTGCGTGTACACACCTGTGCAACACACACCCCTTTCAGTCCTGACGCCTTCGGTGCCGGTTCTGGAACCCACCTCTGCCCCACGGGAGGTAGAGGACGCTGGCTGCCTTCCCCGCCCCTCCCTTCTGATGGGTACGTTGTCACTTACCCGCGCGTAGCGGGATGAGTAGGGGTCCTCGAAAAGCGCCCAGATTCGCGGCTGCCAGCGGCGCCAGAAGCTGCCGGGCCGTCCGTCCGGGGAGTCGCTGAGCGCCAGGCGCTTGGTCATCTCCAGCTCGTCCTCGCCGTCGCCTGAGTCGCCGGGGCCGTCGGCGTCCGCGTCGTCGGCGCTGTTGTCCAGGGGCGCGCCGCCAAAGCTGTCGAGCGCCTCCTCGGCGTCGCGGTGCTGGCGGTAAGTCATCCAACAGCAGGGCTCCACGTCGGTCTCGTCGATGCCCCAGAAGGCCAGCTCCTCCTCGTAGAGCGGCCCGCACACGTCGGCCGGGCAGTGCAGCTTGCCGGTGCGGTAGTAGTTCAGGATGTGGGCGAAGACGCCCGGGTGGCGGTCGAAGAAGAACTCATCCGAGCGCGGGTCATAGTCGAAATGGCTGTGGGCATCGGGCTCGGCCAGCCAGGCGAGCCGCGTGCCGGGCAGGGTGCGCAGCGTCGAGCGGTACGTCTGGTGGCGCGTGCCGCCCACGTTGATCACGATGCGCTCGCTCTCGTCCCCTTGGCCCATCGCGGCGCCCCCTTAGGCATGGCGCGGCCCAGCTACACCCATGGGAGCGGCCGCCAGGGGGAGTCTGCGCCGGGGAGGGGGGCGCGCGGCCTTCTCCCCCCTCCCCCCAGCCGTCGGGGCGCGGGGACAGAGGTCGGCGGCTCGGGCCACCCCGGGAGCGGCCCAAGCCCCTCGGGGCGCTTTCGGTCTGGGTGCTGGCCGGCCCAGGGGAGTGTGCGCGCGACTGCAAGGGTCTCTGGGCGCCAGATGTGGGAGGGAGCTGGTCCGGCTGCGGAGGAGGCAGAGGAGGAAAGAAGGGCGGGAGAGAGGGAAGGAGGACGGGAGGGAGGGGGGCGGCGCTCAGTGGCGAGCCCCGGGAGGAGAGAAAAGAGGGTGGGGGAGCCGGGCTCCTGTCCCCATCTCAGCGGGAAAATGGAGACATCGGCACAAAGCTTTGTGTGGGGAAGGTCAGCTGCTCCCGGGGCCGGACATGTAGACCCGTCCCCAGAACGGGGAGGGGAGGAGAGAGGGCCGGGCAATTCGCGCTCAGCTGTGTGTGGTGGTCGCCACAGCGTGCTTTGGCCGCGGGGAAGATGGATCCCTCCCCGCGTGGCAGGGCTGCGGCTTCAGGCTCAGGGTGGGCTCCGGCCCCCTTCCTCTGGCCTTGCCTGGCTGCCTCCTCCCCGCCCCCGGCAGCGGGCGCGCCGGCCCGCCCGCCCTCCTCGCTCCTTCTCCCCGCCTCTCCGAGGAGATGGCGGGCCCCCTGGGCAGGGGCACCCGGAACGCTGCTCGCTGAGGCTGCGCTCGGGGCGCTCCGGCTGGAGCAGGGACTCCGCTGGGCAGCGCTCCGACTCCGGCGGGGGGTGCTGAAGGGACAGCTCCCGGGCTGCTGCGGAGCTGTGCGGGGCCCCGCAGGGGTTCGCCCGGCTGGATTCGGTCTGCGGGGCCGGTGGGCACTGGCTCCGGCGCCTCTGCGCCCCGCGCTCCGCGCCCCGCTGCGGGCAGGCGGTTGGCGCTGCCGGCCCGAGGCGAGGGGGGCTACGACGGTCGGGCCCAGGAGGCCGGGGTGGCGGGTCCTGGGGCGGCGAGGTGAGGCCGGCGAGGCGCTGAGCGGCCGCCGCCGCCGCGACGCTGCTGCCGCCGGGGCTGCTCGGCTCGCTGGCTGGCTTGCTCGCTCGCGCGGTCCGCGTCCAGCCCGCCGCTCTCCGGACACGGGCTAACGGCGCGCGCAGCCGCACTCGCCCCCGGAGGGAGGCGCCGCGCTGGGTCCTAAAAAGCCCTGCTTCCGCGCCCCCCTCCCAGCCCGGTGCCAAGCAGGGCCTCCCTCAACCCCAGCGCTGGGGGCGCCCGCCCAACGCGGCTCCTGCTGTTCCCGTGGGGCCCGCCGACGTTCAGCCCTCCCGGAGCGCTCTTCATTGGGCGAGGGCTCTGGCAGACGTCTAGGCCCGCGTCCCCGGGTCAGACTGAGGTGAGAAGGGCGTCTGCACCCGCCTTTCTCCTTCCAAACTATGGACTGTCTGATCCCTCGTGAACCAAGATGACCCTGACAGCTATAAGAAACACCTTGACCCAGAACGGCATTGGCCGCTCCATGCAACCCTTTAATACTGACCCTTTCCACGGAACCTGGAACCCACAGGGTCCTTTCAGAGGTACCCTCTTGCATGGACTCCAAAATAACAGTCTACACACACACACACACACACACACACACACACACACACACACACACACACAACATCCACCCTCATGTTGTCCTCTAAACTCTCGGCCAACAATCCAATAATCCTGGACCTCTACTAACCCCTTTCGAGCCTGGGCCCTTCATAACTCCAGGTTGGCCCTGGTCTCCCATGAGTGCCACACACTCTTCTGCATCGATCCCAGCTCGCTGATCCTCCCACACTAGCCCTGGATCCCTAGGTGGCGATCCTTTATGAAAAGGGCATTCTGCCTTTAGAGGTCAGAAGGAACTGCCCCTGATGGTCCTGAACACTGACAATCACACTTCTCCCTTAGGGCTTCAGCTGCCCTTGGGTTATGGTAAGCTGATGCTGTGTCCAGAGGCTGGATGGGAGCAGCTGCCTGCTGTGTTTCCTACAGAGTCACAGAGAATCCTGGGGTCAGAGTTGCAACGTGGCCTCTCAGTCTTCCTGGCTCATGTTTGCTGCCAGTGCCTCAGTTTACTCAATTCGGCACACACTTCTTTATTCCTTCCTAGTCCCAGGCTCTGTCCCAGGCACAGACCCTGCCCTCGGGGGGTTCCTAGGCTGGTGTGGAAGTGGGCAGGTGGGCCTGTACAGGGCTGGGAAGGTCAGGCCCAGATCCAGGGGTGGCTGTGCTAGGGAAGAGGCTTATTGATCCCAGCCCAGCTCAATCAAACACAAGGCTGCCTGGACAAAGGGCGATTTAATTAAGAAGACACGAGGTTCTTATTTACCTGTCGGCACTTGCTAACTGTGCAGACAGCTGTCCCTTGACACTGACCTGCAGACACTCCTGTGGACTTGGGGACAAAGCTGTGCTGCAGACATCTCTCCCCTCACTTGGCCAGAGGAATCCCAGCCCAGCCTCAGGGAAATCTGTGTGTGGTGGGAAAAAGGTTTGGAAGAGTAGAGAGGGTTGGAGAAAGGCCAGGAGCAGGGCAAGAGATGAAGGATAGGAGAGAAGGACAAGAGGAGAGACAGAGAGAGGCAGAGTTAGGGCAGAAACAGGGGCAGAGAAGGGCAGAAGGGGGCCAGAACAGCATATCCTCCCTCCAGAGATTGATCTGTGTTATTCCTATACATGGGAGAGATGTCCCCTTCAATCTTAAAGTAATGCAAGGGTGAGAGTGCTTTTGCATTTCCCTCTAACCCTGGCCAGTAAACCCCATCCCCTAACCGCAAGAAGGCCTGAGCTGACCTGGTGTAGCTCAGCCTGGCCCAAATTCAGATCCCCTGAACACAGGCTATCAGAAAGCTCTGCCCCAATCCAAGGAGGTAATAAAACAGAAATGGAGACCCCAGAAGGAAGAGCGATGGAGACACACGTGCACCTGGCTGGGAGAAATCAAGATGGGGAGAGATAGGAAAGAGGCCTTTCCAAACCTTCCCTTCCTTCCAGCCAGATGTCCACCCCTCTTCTTCACTCTCCCCCGCCCCCCCCCAGGCCTTCTGTGATTCTGCCAGCCAGAGGGGCCCAGGGCTCCATCTCTTCCCTCTCCTGCAGGGCCACATGGGATCAGAATATGGCTCCCCAACCTATGCCAACTGTCAGCCTCTAGGGATGCTTCTTGTTTGCCTCACCCCATAGTGCCAGAGCAAAAGAGCTCCTCATTAAAGGCTGAATTATATAAGAAAGGCCAGGAGAAGGGCCAGGATCCTAGAATCCCAGTGTCAGAGGCCATGGGAGTCTGGAGCCTTTAACTGAGGCTGAGTCAGGGGAGGGACTCACCCAGGGTCTCAGGGAGTCAGTGCAGAGCCCGTGGTGAGTCATGATGGGGAGCTGAAGTGTGCTCCAGATGGTGGAGAGAAGAAAGGGGGAGAGACAGAGAGAGGCAAAGGGTCCCTAGTAGGGGGAAGGTTGGGTGATGAGGAGCTCTAGTCAAGCCTGGTCCTGAAGGGTGCTCTAGAAAAACAGGCAGGCCAGGATTGGAGGGAAAGGGAGTGTGAAAGGGTATCCATCATATTTTAAAATCCCCTGTGAGGCAAGGAGAGGAGGCTCAGAAAGAACACCTCTCAGGTGGGAGGGGGCTGCTGACTCTGAGGTGTCCCACACTGTCCCACTTTACGAATCTCACCTTCATCCTTGGTGACAACCCCCCCCCCCACCGGCCCAGGCTCCAAAGAATGCCCCCCCTCCCAACCTTCTCTATCCCAAACAGGGACACAAAAGTCTCTTTTCTCACTCCCTCTTCACACTGTAAGAAGGCTGGCATTTGCAGAAAGCCCAGAAAAACCAAGAAGACAACACACAAAAAAAACAGAAAAAAAGCCCCAGAGAAATGGGGCTGGGCAGGAGGAATTGCTGACCAACGCTTAGCTTCTCACCCACAACCACTAACCACAGACCCTCAGCTCAGCCGAAAACCTCACTCCTTTCCGTTTTCGAGCAGTCCCTCCTTACTCATTTGCCCCCTCTCTTACAGAGAGAAAGACTTGTCCCATGCCAGGGTCTTTGGGATTCGTGGCAGAGAATTACCGAGGAGGTCGGTAGTGGTGTTCAGTGGCTAGGCACGGAAACTCTAGAACCATATTCCCTGGGTTCAAATTCCAGCTCCACCACTGACTAACTATGACCTTGGGCAAATTACTCAATTGCTGTATGTCTCAGTTCCTTTATTGTTGGATAGGAATAATAATAAGCCCTACATCCTTAATACCTCAGCTCTGGAATTTCTCTTGTTCAGACTAGAGGGGAGGGGTTGCTGGGCCCGTTATCTCCTTGGTGGGACTGGCTAGAAGATAAGCTGGGGCTGGGAGTGGACTAGAAAATGGTGACGGGAGTCCTGAAGCCAAGTTGGGCCTATGTTCTCACACCTGGCACTCGCAGGCCTTAGATCTGGTCCTGCTTGGCTCTGGAACTGGCCCAAGGCCAGTCCCCCAGGCCTTTGTCCAGGTTGGCATACCCTATATGCTGCTCAGAGCCTTAGCATTCCTGATAGGTTGGGGTGCCATCTTGTGGTCACATCTGGACGCTAACCTAAGCTGGGCACAGACAGAGGAGGCTTTGGGGTGGAGAGCAGTGAAACCCACAGCCATCTACTCCCCAGACAGGAACTTCTCCCTCCAATAGACAGGGAGGGTGAACCTAAAAGTGTCCTAGTGGGAAATTGGTGTCCACGGCTGCTGGGCCTGTGGCTTGAGCGTCACTGACCCCTGTACCTAATCTGAGAATGGGTGGATGTACAGCGGTTCCTTCCTGCAACTCCTGGGTGAGTGAATCCCAGATATCTTAGGCCAGAGGAAGTCAAGAAAGGGGCCAAGGTAAAGACTATTCTAGCAAAGTACTAAATCAGCATTTCTCAATCTCTGCGTTATTGACATTTTGGACCAGATAATCCTTTGTTGTGGGGGCTACGCTGTACCTTGCAGGATGTTTAGCAACATTGCTGGTCTATACCCACTAGATGTCAGTAGAACCCCTTTCCGGGTCATGACAATCAAAAAGGTCTACAGACACTGGCAAGTGTCCCCTGAGGGGTAAAATGCCCCCCTGGTGAGAGAACCACTGATCTAGGCAGATTTGTTTACAAATCTCATCTTGTTGCTTACTACCTGTGTAAACTAGGCACTTTCCCTGTCTAGACTTCTGTTTCCACAGCTGCAAAAACACAGTAATATTTTGTGAGGACTGCATGAGATAATGTCTCTCATTGAACTTCCTTCCCTTCCCATATTCCCCTTCCTTTGGACTGCCCACCCCTTCAAACCCTTTGTGACCAGCCCTTAACCCCATGAATTCCTGCCCATTCCTCAGCAATGTCCATGCCTCAAAGTGTCAGTGCAGCCCAAGAACATCAGCCCTCCCTAGGCTTGGCTTTGGGGAAGGTGGGACCTCAGCAGCTCTCACTGCTGGCTCTTGGGATTGAGGTGGGGAGGTGGGAAATGATGATGGCTGTGGTGAAGAGTATATGAGGATGTCAGGGGTGCATCTGTGTAGGGAGGGCAGGTGGGCTTGGGCATTTCTATGAAGGTGTCCCCAGAAGGACTGGGTAGGAGCTACTGAGTTCTCCTAGCAGCAGCTGGAGATGTGAGGCTATCTCTAGGGTCTCCCTCTGTGATTCCTTTGATAGGAGTCTTCTGGGTAAGTCAGTCTGCAGGTAAGTGCAGTCAGAAGCGTGCAGGGGCAAGTCCAGGTTTTGTGAGGCCTGAAGTTTTGACATTTGGGGAATCATTAAAAAAAAAGAAGAATAATAGCAAGTTGGATACAAAATTGAATATTTATTGAGACTTAGAAAAGAAATCAGGACCAGGTATAAATTTCAAAAAGCTGACAAATACTATGAATTCGAAAAATCCAGGAAAAGTAGCTTAATATTTTTATTAACTGCCTGACACACCAACAAACTGCTTTTAAATAAGCTATATTTACTTGGAAGCATTCATAAGACTAACAAAACAGTTGCAACTTTTTTTTTGCAATTACAGAATGATATTCAATGAACAAAACAACATTTATTACATAAAAGCTGCATCAAAGATGACTGAAAATGAAAAAACCATCACACCCCCATAGAACTATTTTTTCTGTGCACCAACAAGAACCTGCTTTAAATTTCCATGCCAATTTACAGCTTCTATATTGTACAAGGCACTAAAAATACCACCAGGACCAGGTTACTTAACGATACATTCATGAAATATCCGGGACCCAGAATAGCCAAAATAATCATGAAGAAGAACAAAGTTGGAGAACTTACCACTTCCTGATTTCAAAACTTACTACAAAGCTCCAGTAATCAAGACCATGGTAACTGGCATAGGGATGGACATATAGATCAATGGAATAAAATTGAGAGTCCAGAAATAAGCCCATATATTTATAGCCAATTAGTTTTTGACAAGGATGCCAAGACAATTCAATGGGGAAAGAATATCTTTTCAGCATAAATAGTGGGGGGACAACTGGATATCCATATATAAAAGAATGAAGTTGGACCTCTTCGTCATACCATATACAAAAATTAACTAAAAATGGATAAAATACATAAATGGAAGAACTGTAACTATAAAACTCTTAGAAGAACTTGGATTACATAATGGTTTCTTAGACCTGATGTCAAAAAAAAACCCCACAAAGCAAAAAAGATATAGGTATATTAGACTTCACCGAAATAAAAAAATACAAACTTTTGTACTTCAAAGGACACAATCAAGAAAGTGAAAAGAATCCAGAGAATGGAAGAAAACATTTGCAATTCATATACCTACTAAGAGTCTAGTATCTGGAATATATAAAGAACTCATAACTCAACAATAAAAAGACAAATAACCTACTTTTTCAATGGACTAAGGATTTAAAAAGACATTTCTCCAAAGAAGACATACAGATGGCCAATAAGCACATGAAAAGATGCTCAACATCATTAGTCATTAGGGATGATCAGAACCACCATGAGATGCCACTTCACACCCACGAGGATGGCTAGAATAAAAAGACAATAAGCGTTGTCGAGGATGCAGAGAGATTGGAACCCTCAGACACTGCTGATGGGAACGTAAAATGGTGCAGCTGCTTTCGGGAAAACTTTGGCAGTTCCTCAAAAATTTAAACATAGAGTTATGATATACCCAGCAATTTCACTTTTAGGAAGATACCCAAGAGAATTAAAAACATATATTTACATAAGAACTTGTACATGAATGTTCATAGCAGCATTATTCATAATAGCTAAAAAAATGGAAACAATTCAAATATCTATCAACTGACGAGTGAATAAACAAAGTGTGATGTAACTAGATATTGGAGCATTATTCAGCTGTATAAAGGAATGAAGTACTGACACATGCTACAACATGGATGAACCTTGAAAACATTATGCTAAGCCAGGCACAATAACCACATAGGGTGTGATTTCATTGTCCAGAATAAGCAAATCCATGGAGATGAAAATAGACTAGTGGTTCTCAGGGTTTGGGGGGAGGAGACAGTGGGGAGTGACTGTGAATGGGTACAAGTTTCTTACGGGAGTAATGAAATGTTCTGGAATGATAGTGGTGATGGTTGCAGAAGGTTGTGAGTATAGTACAAACCACTGAACTGGACACTTTAAAAGGGTGAATTTTATGGTGTGTGAATTATATCTCAATAAAAAATTGAGAAAAGTAAAAGAAGGATCAGTAAACCAGGAGGTTATACATAATTTGCTTATGTTGAGAAAAATCTGTTTGTCCTGGTTCCATTTCCCTTATCTAAACAAGGTCTACTTTATTATCTCTCTCTCTCTCTCTCTCTCTCTCTCTCTCTCTCTCTCTCTCTCTCTCTCTCTCTCTCTCTCTCTGAAATGTTTTCAGTGAATTACTAACGAATTTCAGAACATACCTTTTAAATTCACTAATCCATTATTACATTCTCTCCACTTGAAAGAAAGCCCAAGTCCAGATGGATTAAGCCTCATTCCCAAGATCTCAGAGCTGGTCAGTGGCACAGCCAAACTTAGATCCCAGGAATTAGGTAGCCATTGACATCATCCAAGACTCCTCCCTCTGATACTGGGAAAAGTTCTTCATGAATTAAAACCTGTTAAATGTTGTCTGGAAAAAAGAAAAAAAAAACAGCAACAACACAAAACACTATACGAAAATGATCATGTATGGTATAAATGAATATTTCACAGCCTCACATTTTAATTTTTTTCCTTTAATAGTAGTGAGTTGTGTGCAGAGGATTTAAGTATTTTATAGATGATAAAAAAAAAACTGAGCTGGAACCAACTTGTTCTTCATTATTCACATCATCATCATTTTTGTCCTTATCTTCCTCCTCATCTCATCCTTCTGCCTTCCCCTCTTGCTCTTTTTCTTGCCTTTTCCAGTCTTGCTCACTCCTTTCCATTGCATTGGGCTGTATGACTATGTTCTTTAATTGTCTCTTCATGTGACAATGGTGTTATGATATCATTTTCTATACAGAGAATTGAGGGATAATTCATTCTTTCCTTTGACATAGTTGATCAAAACTTATTTTGTATCCTTGAAAATGTAGGGAAGCTTTGTTCAGGCTCACCACTCTACTGGAAATGTCATGGACAACTTCAGGGTTGTCAAATTTGGGGAAAATGCCATCAAGTTTCTTTTACCTGTGGACTTTAACAGTTCAAAGTATTCTGCATTTTCTCATGTGGTGATTAATTTAAATGTTTTAAAACTGACAGTGTTTACTCAAAAGTTTATTGAAGTTGAAGTCTTGTGATAGTGGCATATTGTGAATTTTATACTGTCTTTGTTGACACTAGTATTTTGTGCTATTAGATTGGCAAAAACTAAATCTTTTATCCAATGTATTCATATAATTCACTCTTCATTGATTGGGCTATCAAACAATGCAATAATTTTTTTCAATAATTGCATTCAAAGTTATCTCTTTTAATAAACTACTCTTTTTTATATGATCTAAACATATTTTGGGGGAACTTATTGTCTTCTCAATGTCATAGCCATTTTAATTTATTTCATTGTTCATCATTATTGCTTCTGTTTTATCTTCTATTTTTTGAAGATATATTCCACTAAACCCAGATAAAATCTATGCCTTTGCATAGGATACCAACACATGCAAAAATGCCACCCAACACATGGCGGGGAGTCAGAATAGAGACCATGGTCATTACCAGTTAGCTAAAATAATTTACTTTGGCAAATTAAAAAAGAAAGTAGACCAGGGCTGGCCGAGTGGCTTAGTTGGTTAAGAGCTCACTCAAGAGTGCGAGCTGAGCTCTGAGCAACAGCAGTTCAATACCCAGCCCGAGCTGAGCTGCCACTGAGCTGCCAACAGGTGGCAGGATGGCTCAGCTGAAAAAAAAATCTAGATCATGTGAACATATTTCTAGGGCTTTACACAGGGCCTTAGAAGGGGCTCATGCAAAGGAGAGAATGTGAAGCTTAAACTTCATGGTGCATACACTTCTGGGTTGTGTTCTAAGTACACGTGTGCTGTTGTATGAGAACACATGTGTAGAGACATGCCCATATGTCCCCATGAGGACCATGGCCCAGTGTTTCCTCAGCTCCACCCCAGGTGAAAATGGCCCCAAGAGCAGGGGACTTTCCAGAGACACTGCAAATGGGGTTGGACTTAATTAGGTGACCCGTCACCCCACCCTGGGGACTAAGGTAAGGGACATGCCAGGAGAAGACCTCAAATCCCATCATCATGGGGTGATCCAATATCCAGCTACTCCCTGTCCCTCCTGACTTTCTTCTCTTCCTCTCTTCTGACTTCTACTGTAGAGGCCATAGAGTCTAGTCTCTGGAGCCCTTCTGCCTGGGTTCAACTCCTGCCTCATGACCTAAGCTGGTCCAATTAGAGGTTTTCCCTGGGGATTTTCTAATTGGAGTTTAATGGTGAGGTCTAAGATAATCTCTCAGTTGCTGGAGAAAATCAATATGGAATAGGAGAGAAAGAAGCCAAGTAGAGGCAAGGGGGAATGCATAGACGAGCAAGGGGGGGCTCCAGTCCCAGCTTTCCAGGCCTCGGGATGCTGGGGTGCATATAGTGCGTTTCCACAGGTGAGCTGCCCCATGTCCATCCAGCACACCCCATTGTGGGGTTTAAGCTAGTTTGGTTTGGAAACTTGTAACTGGAAGTGTCCTGGACTAAATCTGTCCCCATACCTGCTTCCTCTTCTGAGGTCTCCATCATTTTATGGCACCACCACCCAGTCAGAAGCAAACCAGCGCTTCATCCTTGGCTCTCCCTTTTTCCTCACTTCCTTAGGCTCTCCATACACAAGGCACTGTGAACAATTACATAGATTGTTCACTGCCCAAGTGCACTTGGCTGGAGAGATGAGTGGGGGCTGAAGTCCAGCCTGCTCTCTCTGCTTGCCCAGCCATGAGCCCTGGTGCAGAGCAGTGTTCTCCAAGAAGGGACACCTTTTTCTAATTGTACACTATCTCCCCATAGCCTACTGGGACCCTCTTCATATATGCAATTGGTTCCCTCAGTGCAGAAACTCTGCCTCTTCCTTTCTTCACCGGGTTGCCTTCTCATACCCCATTATCTCTCATTGCCCCCTGTACTTTTCCTTTTAGTACTTCTCAACATTTATAACATTGCATTTATTCACTTGGTTCTTTGTCTAATGACTATTTCCCTAGAGGATTTTAAGCTGTGCAAGGGTAGGGATTGTGCTTTCAAGGTTCACCACTGTACCATCAACACCTACGTTATCTGGCACAACTGTCTCCACTCCTATGGGTTCTCTCCCGTCCCCAGTCACTGCCCCAGTTCAGGCCATGTTGTATCTTCTCTGAGCAATGCTGGTGGCCTCCTGACAAGCCTGCCATCCTACCCATTCTGTCAGCCCAGACTGGCCTTTCTAAAATATAGATTTATTTGTATCCTTCCTGTTTAGATTCCTTTATGGTTCCCTATTGCCTTCAGGATAAAGCACAAATGAGATCCACTGTGGCCCTGTGCGTGCTTTCCCCCCATGTCCCTTCTGGCCCCTCCCTGTGAATACTTTTGTTTCCAAAAAGGCACAATTTGCTTTCTGTCACCCCTGGGTCTTTGTATTGCTGTTTTCTTCAGCTTGGAGCACCCTTCTTTGGCTCCTCTTTCCTGACCAGCTCCTTCAAGATTCTTATTAGGGGTGACCTGTTTGTCTATACCTTCTGTTCCTACTGGGTTCCTCTGCCATGTACACCTCCATTATAGCACTTAATTCTTCATGATGTAACCAGCTGCTAAAAGATCCAGGCTCCCCAAATGTCTGGATGCTTCCCACAGGCAGGATCTGAGTCCACTGGTCTCTGTTTTCACCCATCATAAGACCTGACATCTGTTAAATGAATGAATTCATGAATCAGCCCCAAGGGATCTCAAAGGAGTGTAAAGACCCCAGAGTACATAAGGAACTCCAAGGTGCATCTGTGGAAGAAGCCAGAAGAAAACCTGAGGATCCTTAGTAACAGAGCAGTGCTGGTGGCTCCTCAGGGACCCTGTGTTGGAAAGAGTGGAGGCTCTCCTCAGAGCAGAGGGCAGATCCTCAGATACGTAATGAGGCCCTTCCTTCTGGCATCACATCTTGCCTGCATTCCTCAGGGCCCCCCTCTTGAACAGAGCCCTGGAAAGTGGGCTTGCAAGGTTTTCAGAAAAAAAAGGGTCTGTAAGGGTGGGATGTAGGGAGGTGCTCATGGCAAGCATATGTGTGTTGGGGGGTGGGGTTGGTATGGTATGTGAATGGGGAAGAACTTTTGCCAGGCCATCCTTCCAGGGGAAGATGAGGGCACCTCTGGGAGGCCAGTGTGTGTGTGTGTGTGTGTGTGTGTGTGTGTGTGTGTGTGTTGTTTTCTCTTGTTTCTCAAGACACAGCTCAAGTGGCACCTCTTCCAGGGAGCCTTCTGCAGCACCCTGGCTAAATCAGTGGCCCCTCCTCTGCTCACAGAGTGTTTATATCTTGATGAGAGCATTCATGCCTCCGGTGATGATAACAGGTTTGCACACACCCCTCTCCTTGCAGGCTCTGGGATCCTGTCTTATGAGATCTGACAGTGCCCAGATGCTGTAAGAGCTGGGTAACTGGCTGAGCAGAGGTGTCTGTGCCTCTCTGGCCTTCAATGTTGTCCCCTTGTGGTTACATGTATCACTATGGGCCTGTAAGTACCACCCAGCTTACCATGCCCTTCACATTCATTTAGTGTTTTCTCACAATGCTGTGAGCACCCTATCACATCCTCTGTAGCCATGCGGGTTCTGAGTGGCACCTGGGGCCATGACTTCCCAGTGATCCTTCTGGACACCACATCTGGGTTCACTCTGTGTATGGAGGAGTGTGATGCCCAACCGGGCATTTTGAAAAATGGGGAGCTTTTGAAAAATACCAATATCTGGCTCTGAGTTTCTGGGGCAGATACCTTAAAGTACAATCTTTGAGGGGTAGTGCCAGGCATGGGTCTTTTTTTTTTAAAGCGACTCAGATCATTTTAATATACATCCTGACATGAGAACCACTGATCTGCTCCTCACAGTCATAGGAACGAATCTCCCCACATACTGGAGACACATTCCTTGCTTCTTCTGGCCCCAGGCTTCCTCCTTGCAATCCACCTGCCTCCTACAGGGCTAGTTGCGGTATACCTGGCCCACCTGGCAGATTTTCCATCCCCTTAAAATCCTGTGCCCATCCCTAGGGAAAGCCAGAGCCGCCTCGGTATAAATTAGCGTTTTTATTTCCAACACCTGAGCGAGCGCCCGCGGCTCGCCCCCTGCGGTATAAACATACAAAGTCCCTGTCGCACCGCACACCATGCCTCAGAGATAAATACAGCCCTAAGGGCTCCTGCTCTGGCAAAGCAACTCTTATTTACAGGAATAGATTACAAAAGTATTACAAAAAAGTGGTCCTGAACAGGGGGAGGGGTGAGAGTGGTTACCGTCACACTTGTTACACTTGGAACCTAGCGCACCCCGCTGGCCGAGGGAAAGAGCGGGTGTCTTCAGGGCTAGCAAGAGGAGAGGCCGCGCCCCCATAAGCCCCTCGGCGTCAAGGGACTGGGCTTAGGTCGGCGCGGTTCCCACCCCCATGGACGAAAGTGGCGAGGAAGAGGAAGGGCCTGGCTCCTCCGGAGTCAGCGGTGGCCCACCGAGGAACACGTAACGGCCATCGCAGCAGGTCTCAGAGAAGGTGCTGCGTAGGAAGAAAGGACTGTGTCCTGGCCTTGGGGTGCGGGAGGCAGGAAACACATCGGTTCTCCCGCCTATCCTCCCTCCGGAAGGGTCGCTTTTAAAGCGCAGTTGGGGGGGCACTTAAGCTCAATCTTTCGGGCGCCAGGGACCCTAGGAGCACCATCCCTAGGGCTGGTGGACGGAGCTGTCCTCCGACGCGGCTGCCCACACCCTCAGAGCACCTGGTAGATAGGGTTGGGGTTGGCGCCCGCCGGGCACTGAGGGGCGGCGTCGGGGGTAGGGGTGGGGGCGCTGCGATCGCCCTCGCTCGGGGGGGCCGCCTCGTGCGGGCCCGGAGACGCCGCCGGCGGCGCGTCCGCCAGCAGGAGCGCGGGCGCAGCTGGGCTGTCGGTGGAGATGCGCTCCACGATGCTGGACAGGCAGTCGAGGCTCGACACCGCAGCATTTTTCCCGGGTCTGGGTTCTGCATGGGGAAGGGTAGGTTAGTATGTAGGTGTCGAGCCGCGGACAAGTCTCCAACTTTTGGGCCCAGTCCTTTGGGGCAGATGGGAAAGTGAGGGCCTGCCATTGTCTGGGACTATACAGAAAGAGTGGGGAGCGAAAAGAGAGGGAGCTACATGCTTCGTATTTCATTCCTTGTACTATCTCAGGATGCGTGGGGGGGGGGCCGAGGGGAGCTGGGATAGGGGCAGGGATCCTAGATAAAGGGAAGCTAGGACAGGTCAAGGGGGAACGTGAGAGGGAGGCGCGAATACGCACCGCTGGGCGCCTCGCTGTAGTAGGTGCCGTCGTAGCAGTTCCGCCGCCGGGCACCGCTTGGGGGGCCGCTGTAGTCCATCTGCAAACGGCAAGGGCGACCGACTCAGGCCCGCAGGACCACGCGAGGCTGCAACATCACTCTCTTTGGCCGCCCCTCCCCAACTCCCCAAGTCTCAGCCACAAGTTTCCTGCCCTGATGGGGGTGGGGGTAAGGGTGGGGGTGGGCAGGAGCTGTCTGCAGCATGCGGGGCCAAATAGAGGGCGGACTGTCACCTAGGACTACAAATCTTAATTTTGAAAATAGGGATAAGTGGAGAAAAAGCCGATGACGGCGCAGGAGTGTTCTAATAGCGCTCCCAATCGGGTGGATTGCGTCTATACGATGCTTTCCCCAAACACCAGACCGCCTTAGTGACAGCTGCCTGGGACACGGGGTCCACTCCCGTCCAAACCTCTCCCTGGAGGGCCAGCTCCCTGCCCTCGGAAACGCTTCCCAGAGACTCCCGAGAGCTGCCCTCACATCTCCTCTAGCCCGGGGTGGATTCCAGCCTTACCATGCCGTCGGAGCAGTTGGAGCGCGGGCTGGACGCGTCCGAGTCGCCACTGTAGTGCTCGCCGCCGCGGCCGGGGGGCAACGGGCCAGGCGCGTAGAAGGCCGCAGCGGCGCCAGGGGGCGCGGTGTCCTGGTCGCGCAGCAGCTCCTGCAGGCCCTCGATATAACGGATTGCGTTGCGCAGGATCTCCACCTTGGGCAGACGCTGGTTAGGATTGCTAGACGTGCAGCGCTTGAGCGTCTCGAAAGCTTCGTTGACTTTGCTCAGGCGGCGCCGCTCGCGCATGGTGGCGGCCTTGCGGCGGTCAGCGTTAGTGGTCTTGCGCTTGCACGCCTTGCAGGCCCAGAGCAGACAGCGACCCGCCTGGTGGTGCCCGCTAGGCGCGCGCACATGCTCATCCTCGCGCGCTCCCGGGGTCGGGTGCACGGCTGCAGGGAAGTGCGAGGGTTCCTCCGGCTTCAGGAGCGCGCCCACGTGCACGAGGCGCGGGTCTAGGTCCTCGAAGAAGCGCAGGTCCGGGGAGTCGAAACACGGGTCATCGTAGAAGTCGTCCGCTGTGGCAAAGTTGCAAAGAGAGCCGTCGGGGCCCGTCAAGTCCACGTCGCGGAGTGGCGGCGACAGCAGCTCCATATCCCGGCGTGGGGCGGCGTAGTCCTGGTTTCGCACAACCCCAAAGCAGGGGTTGACCGAAACTTTCTTCAGCTCCCCTGCAGCGCGAGAGCGAAATGCCGGGGGGGATCTGACTGTCCCCTACCCTGCCCTGTCCGGCCTGATGGACTCCGCAGAAAATAGCGGCAGCTCCCTGGGGCTTCTCCACCCCTATCTTTACGCCAGGAGCCGGGGGCTATTTATCTGGTAGTAGCCTACCGGCCCCCGAGCGGGAGCGGGCCGCTGGGGGCGGGGGCGCCCGAGGCCAATAGGAACAGGACGGGGAGGAGCTTGGTATCCCCAGGGTAGCCGCAGGGGCTAGAGACTGGCCAGCCCCCTACCCCTAGAAGCGTGAGCGCGCGCGCGCGCGCGCGCGTTCTGGCTCCTCCCTAGGCAGGAAGGGAGGCAGAGGCTGGCAGCCCAATGTTGCTGCACTTGGCTCCCGGGCACACTCTTCCTAAACCTCTCCAACACAGGCTCCTCCTGTCTCCTCGGGAAAAGCTGGCGGCGGGCTCTCACCTCCCAGCTGACTTTGGGCCCCTCTGTCCTCTGATTTGCGGGGGACATAGAAGCAGAGTAGGAGTAGAAATCAGACCTGGCGAGATCTGGAGAAAGACACTTAGCAATGGGGCAGAGACACACTCAGATCTGAGCTAGTGAGAGATATATGCAAGAGGCTGAGACATTTAGAGAGCAGAAAGCGAGAGTCAGAGGCGGAGAAACGCGAAAGAGACAGACCCCAAAGAGTCTAAGTAGGCAAACCTGAGATAAAGTGGACGCGGTGGCCATGCCATTAGGCCACTTTTTGCTCATTTTCCCTGGGCGCTTAGAAATCCAGTCTCATTTATACAGGAGTCAAGGATCACTGTTAAAGCTTCATGCCAATCTCTCCAAGCTCAACTCCTGTCCGGCCTGGAGGGAGGGAAGTGGATGTCTGCCCGCGTCAACCTGAGCGTTTTGGCAGCCAGGTGTCCATTGTCGCTCTAGGCGATGTCTCTTCAGCTGGGAAGAAAACTCCATCTGCTCGGGGCTTGCCTCCGCCTCGCAGTGCTGCATTAGAAAAGTTCATTGAGCAAAGGCTTCAAGCGCCCAGACTCCAGAGTGCGATCTTTGGGAGTGGAGTTTGCAGACCAATGACCTAAGTTCCAGTCCAGACCCCCAGTTTCGTGTGTGATTTTTGTGGAAGTCGTTTGCCTTCTGAGCCTGTTTACTCGCTTTATAAAATTGAGGATAATAACAGCGATCTCTTGGAGTGATTGTGGTGGTTTGGTAGTGAGAATCTAGAGACCAAAGATGTGGAAGCCCTCAGTCCGAGGTGTAAGGCTATACTAGTAAGAGGGCTTGCTTCTGTCGCTGGCACCGGTTGGATGGTGTGCTCTCTGTGGGCTTCCCAGCTGTTAGCTGGGGCACAGATCCCTGCCAGGGGCCCATGTAATCTTAGGGCTCAGCTCCCACAGGCCACAGCTGCATTTCTTCCCAGCAGGCCCACTGCAGAGACTGGGGATAGGAGGAGGCAACCACTCCATGGGATATCTGGCACCCTCACAAGCCCTGAGGTACCCCCACCTCCATAGAGCTGCTCAGCCTCTTCCTGAATCTGCAGTCCACACTTTCCTCTCAGCACTCTGGCTAAAGGTCTCCCTTGAACCAGACACACCCTACTGGGGTCTCTCCCCCTAAAGCCTACAAATATAAGCAAGAGTGATCTCTGTGTCTTTCCCACTAACTTCTGGGAGCTGTCCTAACTGGTGCTCTGTGTGCTGGGAAGCCCTCCCTTCCCACCAAACCTAGAGGGTTCTTTCAGAGCCCTGCCTTCTTAACTTCTCTGCCACTTGTGGTAGTGCTGAAGGTTCTCTTCATAAAGTGTTCAAGTCCCTTCACTCCATAATACTACCTTCATTTATTCATTCAACACATGTTATGGAACATCCATTGTGTGCCCAGTACTGGTCTAGGTGTTGGGGATAGAGCAATGAACAAAACCAAGACCCTGCTCTCATGGTGCTTTCATTTTAAGGCAGGGTGACAAACAATAAACAAATAAGCGAGGAACGTTATAAGTTCTACAAAGAAAAATAAAACAAGGCAAAGGAACAAAGTAATGAAGGTTATTTCATTATACGGAGTGGTCAGGGCAGGTTTCTCTGGGCTTATATCTGAGCAGAAACCTGAGTGAAAGGAGGGCAGAAGCAGATATCTGGAGCCAGATGAAGGAAGAGCATGTGCAAAGGTCCTGGGCAAAACTGTTTGGCAGACTTAAAGTATAGCGAGGAGGCTGGTATTCCTAGAGCAGGGTGAGCAAGTGGGGCAGTGGTGGGAGATGGGGTCAGGCAGAAAGCAAAGGAATTGTATTCTGAGGTGGAAAGCTACTGGAGAGCTTCAGCAGAAGAGAAGAATGTCACCATCTGACATATTTTAATAGGAGGATACTGGTTATGGAGAGCCAGGGCAGAAGCAGGGAGACCGATTAGGGGACTATTACAATAATCCAAGTGAGTGGTGATGGTGGCTTAGATCTGGGTGTCAGCAGCAGACATGGTGAAAATGTTTGAATTCCAGATATATTTTGAAGATGAAGACAGCAAAATGTATTCATAATTGAATGTGAGCAGTGAGACAAAGAGGAGTTCAGGTTGACTCCTGAAAGAATGAAGCTGGGGAAGAGTAAGTTTGCCAAGAGTCCAAGTTTGGGCAAAATTTGAAATAAGTATTCAATATCCAACGTGGAGATGTCAGGTAAACAGGGGGATTTATGAGGCTGACGTTCCAGAGCGGAGGTCTGGGCATGGGAAAGACCTGTCCACTTGACCTCTAAGACATCACTCAAGTCTGTCCATCCCCAGTGTCACCATCTTGGACTAAGCTGCCACACTGCTGGCCTGCATGACCATTGTAGGCCCCTGGCTGCCCTCCTTACTTCCACTCTTGTCCCCATATAATCCATTCTCTATACAGCAGCCTAAGTCATCTTTTAAGAGCATAAATGGGATTATATCCCTCCATTGCATTTAGAATGAAATTTCACCTCTTCACCCTGGCTTATAAGGCCCTGCATGACCTGTCCTTAGCCCATCTCTGTATTTCACCTGAAACCACTGTTCCCTTTGATCACCACATTCTAGCATGACCTCCCTTCCTGTCTTCCAACACGTGGAGCACAGACCTGTTTCAGAGCCATGTGTTTGCTGATTATAGCAGCCTCTTCCGGGCTCTTCCCAATATTGGCTGCTTTTTATATATCATGTCTCAGCTCAAATGTTACCTCCTTGGGATGTCTCTGACCATCCCCTCTCAGGTAGTTGCATCCCATCACTCTGCTCATTTCCTTCTTAGCACAGCCACTCTTTAGTTATCTTCTTTATTTGTTTGTTCATTGATTAATATAGCCCCATGAAGATAGGGATGTTTTATTCACTATGGCCTTTCCAGAAACCATCACAGTTTTAGGAATTTGATAAATGTTGAATGAATGAATGGGTGGCCTCATGCCCTTTGAATCTCTATGCATATATTTGAACTTGTTGAAATATGTCATTAATGTAGATGGTTGTATTTCTTCTAAACTGGATAGTCACACACATGATTAGACATACATGCTTGGTCCTACTTGCTCTTTCCAGGCAAGACCCAGGCCCATTGGGCTGGGGCATGCTCTTTTATGTTGAGCAATTACACATAGCCTGCTGTAATATCATCTTTTTCATTTGACTTACACTCACAATAAGGAATGTGAATAATTGTTCCAATAGTGATTTAGATTGAAACAAGTATTTCTCAAGTCTCAGCAGAATGCCTGGTACATAGTAGGCACTCAATAAATATTTATGGGATGAGTGAATGAATCAATCAACCTGTTTAATTGAAGGGTACCCTTAGATTTCCAAGTGAGCTCTTCAAACCACTTATCCATACAAATATAAGCTTCTCAGACCTCAGCAAGCATAGGAAAACATAGAAATAAATTGGATATGAGACTGAAATGATTACATACTGGCTTTCTGTGATTTGTGTTCATAAAAACCACCTCAGGGCTGTCATCAAGGTGACCCTACAGTAAACTAATGTTATATGTTTGAACTTACCCAGCACATTTAATATTTTATTGCTTGTGGCTTAGAAATCTAAAATGCTTTGAAAGTTTTAAACTTGATTTGAAGTTTCATCTTCAGTAATTAGGAAGCACTGTTTTTTGTTGCTGTTGTTGTTTATTTATTTATTTATTTTAATTCTTTTATTGTGAAATAAACATTAGAAAAAATTAGTTTCAGGTGTACAACACAGTGCAATAGTTATAGTTTTTACCCCTCAAAGTGACAACCCCCTCCCCCAATTTGCCACCCCACTCCTCCCCCGCCATATCATACATATCTATTACAATTCCTTTGACTCCCTTCCACAGTATACTCCATATCCCATGTCTATCTATATATTCAGTTACAGTTGGCATACAATATTATACAACATCAGCTTCAGGTGTACAGTGCAGTGATCAAGCCTCTACTCCATGAAGTGGTCTCCCTAACAAGGCAAGTGACCATCTGACACCCCACAAAATATTTACATTCTTATATTCCCCAACTGTCTTTCATATCCCTGTGGCAATATTGTAGTTACCTATTTATGCTGTCTAATCCCTAGGAAGCACTGTTTTAAAACCACACACACTCTAGTGGTGCCTGCCGCTTTTATGTTAGACTTCCAAGTGGGATTTTGTTTGCTACAAGTCTTCGTATGCTTAAAGAGTTTGACAATCCCTGGACTCAGCAATCATTATGGTCCTCTCCAGGCCTGGGACCCATGCCTGCCCAGGGTCACTCTCCTGGCTGTGCCACCACATCTTTGGGGGAGAAGTTTGCCAATACCACCATCCCATTCCTGTTGCTGAAAGAGCAGGGAGAAGTGTGTCCGCCCTGAGAGCTGGTCCCTTTGAGTCCTAGTGCTGGGTTGGGGGCAGGGAGGGAAAGGACATCAAGTTTGGAAGCTGAAAGAGTCCAAACCCTTATGTTGCAGAGTTTAGTCAAGGATGTCCCTCAGGAAAACAGGTGCTAGACTTGTTCTGGGAGAGCCCGGTGACAACGGGCTAAGGGACCTATGGCAGGGGAGTGGGGGTGCATCTCCCAGCACCTCTCCATCCAACTCAAGGCTGATCAGGCTGGTAGACTATGTGATGTGGGCAAGTGCACACCTCCCACCCTCCCCCAAGTCCTCGGTTCTCCAGTCTTCACAATGAGGAGCAACTTTGGCAGCAGGTGGGGAGGGAGGGCTCCCTGGGCTCTTCACCCTCCACCCTTTCCAGTTCCCCTTCCTCAGCTCCTTTGGCCTGCCTGCTTGGGGCTATAAATGGACAGCCAGCCTCTGGACAGGAATGCAGAGCGTTCCTGGCTAGGCCCCACAGAGTTGCACCCTCAGGGAGCGGCTGGGCCAGGGCTCCCGGCAGCGTTTCTATATATATATAGTCTCTGGAAACTCAATCCAGCCTGCACCTGCCCCAGGCTTCAAGCACCCTGCCCCTGCCCAGGCTGGATCTGTTGCCTCTCCCCCTGGGCTGGCAGAAGCTGCATATCTGGCCGGGATTGCGGGGGGAGGGGGGGGAGGTGCAACAGGGCCAGAGGGTGAAAACACGAATGAGCAGGTGGACAGGGCCAGCCTCAGGTCCCCTTTATGTCCCCAGGCTTTCCCTTCTTGTCCCTGAATCCACCCTGGGTACCCCCTTCTGTCCCCTGCCAACTTTGCTCCCCAGAAAGCCTGAAGCCTGAAACTGCCTGCTGCTAGATATGGATCCTGCCCTGGGACCAGTCTGGGGTGGTCAGAGAGTATAGAATTGGCCCATATCCAGGGTCAGGGGCCCAGAGATTTCCACAGATGGCCACACTTCTCACTTCGGGGTACTCCCCAACCTCCTGAATACAAGCAGGGCTTGGAAGTTTAGCAGATGAGTTGGAGAAAAGGGGTCCACATGGAGGGGGAAGGGCATGGGTGACAACAAATGGCGGGTGTACTTCCTTCCTGCCCAATGAGCAGGGACTGGCTGTGTGTGTGTACTGTGGACACTCTGATTCATTCACTTGCTCAACAAATACTTATGCAGCTCATATTCTGTGTCAGGGGCTGAGAATAAAGCAGGAACAAAACAAAATTCCCTGCCCTTGTGGAGCTGACATTCTACAGGCAGGACCAACAGTAGACAACCAGCACACTGATAAGCAAATTATGGGGTAAGTCAGAAGGTGAGGCGTCCTGCAGAAAAATCTTAAAAAGCAGAGCAGAATGAGTGAGATTGGGGTGTCTGTGCTGGACTAGTTGCAAAACTAAACAGAGTATTCAAGTTGATAAAGTGACATTTGAACAAAGAGGTAAAGGAAGTTTGAGAGTGAGCCCTGTGCCATCTGGAGAAGAGCATTCCAGGCAGGGAGAACAGGTCAGTACTGAGCACCTTCTGTGAGAAAGTCACCTCTGCCAGGAGCAGGAGATTCTATGCGGGACTAGACAGGCATGGCTCCTGCTCTTCTAGGAACCTATGGCCTGAATGCCTGATGCTGCCTGGGCTGGGTGAGGGGTGTGGAGGTGGCCTGAGATGGGATTTGAGGATGGCTTTGATGGCTGACTGGTGACCACAGGGTGAGGTAAGGGGTGCTTTTTGCACACGAAAGTATGTGTACAGTGCATTGGGTACACAGGGAGGGGGGTGCCTGATGTGAGCTTGACACATTGTCGGAGGAGAAACCCCTGCAGCCTGCACAACTTTTCACCCTGATGGCCCCACATGCCATGCACACCTTACTCTGTACACCTCCCGTTCTCCATGGATATCTGTTACCTCCAGGTCCTTCCCCAGGGACTGGGAATCCAGTGAAGGATGTTAGCAGGATCCCAGACTGCTTGGCAAAGGCAGGGAAAGCTGAGGCTCTAATTAAGAACCACCTGATAGGGGTAACCAGTTAGCTCAGTTGGTTAGAGTATCATGCCAATAACACCAAGGTTGCCGGTTTGATCCTTGCATGGGCGACATGAGCTGTGCCCTCCTTAAAAGAGTCAAGTATGCCATTGGACCATGAAAGCAATGTGTAACTAATGACCATTTTATTGGGGAACCATCCCCAATAAAAATAAATAAATAAATAAATTAATTAATTAATTAATTAATTAATAAGAACCACCTGATATCTGGCTTCTGGAAAGGCCTGAGGAGTTCACTTATCTAGCCTCTCTCCTTCAAGCTTATTCCTTATGTAATTGAGGCCTTTTTCTGTCTCAGAGGTGAGCAGGGAGAGGGGAGGGTGTCTTTGTGGGTCCAGATTTCTGACGCCTGAAATACAAACTCATTGTGGTTTACTAAACAACACAAATAGGGTGACAATAGCTTAATGGTGAGAACTGTTAATGCAGGCCTGCTAAGGGCCCTGTTAAGACAGAAGGATCATGAGAAGGCCTTCTACTTTTCGCATATAAGAATTTGTGAAAAGCCAGGGGATATCTCTAAGTCTTCTGTGCTGAGGACGCTCCAAAGGAGGTCATGCCAAGGCCCCAGAGTGAGTCCAGGGCAGAGCTGAAAGGCACATTTCCTTGGACAGGCCTTTTGGCCTCGCCCCCATACCTCCATGCCCTTTTGTGGTATGTCATAGGCATGTGTACCTCCTAAACTGTGGACACCTCTCACACCATGTTCACCTCACTGACCAAATACATCTTTCAAGTGGTGTACATCTCACACTCCACGTGTACCTCGCATTCCATTATATCTTACATAGTGTACATCTCATAAACCATGTGTATCTTGTACTTCATTATGCCTCACACAGGGTACACCTCACACTCTGGGTACACCTCACACTCCACATACACCACACACTCCAGGTACACCTCACATGCCGGGTACACCTCACACTTTGGGTACACCGCACACCGGGTATACCTCACACTCCGGGTACACCACACACTCCGGGTACACCTCACACTCCGGGTACACCACACACTCCGGGTATACCACACACTCCAGGTACACCGCACACTCCAGGTACACCTCACACTCCGGGTATACCACACACTCCGGGTACACCTCACACTCCAGGTACACCTCACACTCCAGGTACACCACACACTCCGGGTACACCGCACACATCACATACACCTCCCATTATGTTTAAACCTTCCACACCACGTATGCCCCACACAGGAGTGTAACTCACAGAAAGCACATATCTTCCTTACTGTGTACACCTCTCACACCCTGTCTGCACATCACCTGCTATGTACCCCCTCACGCCATATATTCCTCACCCACGTATGTACCTCACATGCTTTGTGTGTATACCTTACCTGCAGAGCACACCTCACACCCCATGTCCACACCACACCTGTGTCTCACACTGCTCATATTTTATGCCAGGTATATCTAAACACTTGCCTCCACCTATGTGTCTAGTTGTCCCCCATCCAGAAAGAAGACACTAGGAGGGCATATTGGTTATGGCATCCATCTCTTCTGTGCAGTTTCTAGTTTAAACTTTTTAAGATGAACCTTCCTGCCTAGAGAAGGCCAGGCCTCCATGTAAGGGATGAGGGAGGAGTAGGTCTGGGCTAAGGGGAGAGCTGGCGATGGGAGGCCTAGTGATAGGGAAGGCACATGTGGCAAGATCCAATGGGCAGCTGTGGGGGTCTGGAGAGGGGCCTGGGCTCCCTATCCCTCTCCTGTTGCCTCCTTTCTGCCTAATCGACCCACCTGCCAGCCTTGGGGGCTCCAAGGAGCTGGGATTAAGGGTTGGGCTCCAGGGACAGACACCAGTTGTTGACCCAGCAGCTGCCCCAGCCATACGCCTCCAAGGGGGGAGGTTGGGTGCCTTGGGGAAGCCTGATTCTCTCCCCCAAACCTGCCCACCCCTGGCCAGTGGCACCCAGGACAGGAGTTTCCTGGCAGAGAGAGACAGAGGGCAAGGGCCTCATGACTGGTATCTAGGCTGCCCGAGATGTGTGTCATCTGCCTCTGCCCTACATTTTGTCCCGCCACCTCCATGAAGCACTCCTGGATTGCTGCTCCACACCACCCCTGGTTTTGGAAAGTGATTTATAGCCCATGTGCTCCTCCATTCCTCAAGCATTCTGGAAGCTCCCACTCTGTTCCCAGACTCCAAGCTAGACACTGTGGCAGGATCTAAGGATGTTTCAGGCAGGGTCTCTGGCCTCTGGGAGCTCCATCTAGTGGGGACAGGGAGACCCATGAATTACTCATCAAAACATCCTGTGGAAATACCCAGAGTGGGCGATGAACTCTCCTGTGAATCTCTGAGAAGACTTCCCCAGGGAGGATGTATTGGTACTCTTCTTCGGTATTGAAGGATGAGTAGGAATGCCCAATGGGAGAACTAGAGGGAAAGGCATTCTAGGCTTAGAGAACAGCAGGAGCAAAGGCCAGAAGGCATGACAACATCCCATACAATATTCCCCCTGTGATTGACACTATATCTGGGGTTTCTTTGGTCATTTGGGACCTTTGGTCATTTTCCATCCCTCAGACCCCCAGGGGGTAAATGGGTTCTGTTTGAGGGGAAGCCCACCAACTAAGACCATCAAGACAACTGTTTAAGTCAAAGGTAGAGGGTGGTGTGAAGAGGGATTGCAGGGAGAGGACAGCAAATTTGGTCAGTGGAGGGAGCCTGGGCCGGAGCTCAAACACCAGGGTTCTCACCACACTGGCTGTGTGCTGCTATGTGACACTCTCTGAGCCCTTCCACACCCCTTCCTGGGTCTCGCCTTTCCACATGTAGGATGGCAGCATCGGACTCCTGGCTCCACTCACACTCAAGAAGGGGTCTTGCCAGGGTCCCTGCTTCTCCCTGGCCTCCCAGCCTCCCTCTCCAGCCTTTCTTCTTGGTATGGAGGGCAGAAGCCTGTTCTTTGACTCCGCCCACCTGGTCCAGCCCAGGGCCCCGGAGTGGCTGAAGAGGAAGCTTGAGTGAGGTTGGGGCATGAGATGCAGAAGCTGCCCCTCAGACTGGGAGGGAGGTTAAATTGGAGGTCCACCCACCCCAAGGAATACTGGGGACCACGAATGTCATAGTCTTTGGCTTCTCCTGAAGATACAGCACAAACTGTCTTGGGCCATGTCTGAACTTGGCCTTCAAGAATGTTGTGCTGACTTTGCCTGACAGAGAGACTGGGTCATCAGTGCCTGTGTTCCCAGGTTTCTCCACTGAACTTACAGATCAGCTTAACCAAGACTCCAATGCTGGCCCTGTCCCTTGCTTACCTTGGGTAAGTCACTTCCCCTCTCTGAGTCTTACCGTTCACAGCTGTAAAATGTGACCAGCCCCAGGACCTATCTTACAGGACTGTGAGGGTCCAGTATGCCAAAGCAAGTGCCATGCTTGTATGGAGCCCTTCTCATGGAGCACAGTAGGAGCTTGGGGATTATTCTTACCTTGCTTGCTCTGCCTTTGGATGGAAGCTATGAGCAAGCACTGGGTGGGGATGGGGAAGGGGCATTGAGCAGCCCGGCCTGGCTGTTCTGGGCTCTGGACTTTTTGAAACTGGGGCTATGGTGGGGTGCGGGGTGGCTGGAAGTGTGGGTAACCACGCAGCCTGTGAAGTATTGTCTGCAGCAGCGGGCGTCACTGCCTCCACTGTGCACATGGGCAGCCTGCCAGTCGCCCCCAAACAAAGCCTAGCCAGGGGGGAACAGAGTGGGTTGATGACAGATGCAGAGAGGCTGGTGCAAGTAGGGCCAGGGGGCGGGGGCTGGGAGAGGCCCAAGGAGGCAGCTCTGTGCAAGACATCCCCAGAGAAGGCTGGGCCCAGCAGACTCCACATCTCAGAGGCCAGTGTCCCTATCCACTCTGACACCAGTGGCAACATTTATCCCCAGTGTAAGAATTTGAGGCCCAGGGTTCTAAGCTACTTGCCCAGGATTCACATATGCTTAGCTATGGCAGCTCTGAGATGAGAACAAGGGTCTCTTAGCTCTACATATGGGCCGAGACCTTGGAGACAGGAAAATGGACTTGATGGCTTCTTGAGGCCCCTTTATGCGCAGGATTCTCCAAATGGATTGGGATGAACTTGCCCCTACTTCATGCCTTTGAAACAGGGACACCCCCACCTGTGGTAGACAAAAGCAAATAAATTCAGGGTCACCAGGGGCTGGTGTTGACTTGGTTTCTTTTTAGTCAAAAGGTAGCCACCTCTGTCCTGACATGTGAGCTCTGAACCATCTGGCTCAGGGGTCTTGGGTTTCACTGTCCTTCTTTAGCTATTTTGAGATGTGGGCTCAGAGTGTGCTTGCTCCAGAAACTAGAGAGAGGCAGGGGAGATGGGGAGACCATGGGGAGAAAGAAATATCTGGTCTTGGGGACTTGCTGGGCCTGTCAAATTTGGGCTCCCATCCATTCAGCCCTTTTCTTGTCTCTTCTTCCTTTCCCAACCGAGCCTCCTTTTTCACTCTTTATTATGAAGAATTTCAAACACTGAAATAGACACAAAAACATAATGAGCCCGATTACCAGCTCTAGCAACAATTAACCCATGTCCAAATCTGACCTGTTAACATCTGGGCCACTTCCTCCCCTCCTGTATTATTTTGAAACAAATTTCAGACATTGTATCATTTCAACTATATAGATCTGATTTTGTATTTCTAAAAGATAAGATTTTAAAAATTATTAGCACAATATCATTAGTGGCTGGAAGCGTTAAAAAAAATTAACAATAATTCCTTAAGCCATAAAACATTCAATATTCAATTCAATCAAATTTCCAATGAGCTCATAAATGTTTCTGTTTGTTTGTTTGTTTGTTTGTTTGTATCAGGATCCAAATCAGGGCGTACACATTGTGATTGTTTCATCTGTCCTCTAAGTCTCTTTAAGTCTAAAAGTTCCTCCTCTATATCTTTTTATTTCCTTTGCAATTTATTTATAGAAAAAAACAGCATTGTTCATCCTGTGGTGTTTTATATAGTCTGGAATTTTCTGATTGAACCTTACTTATGGTGTGTTTTTTTTGTTTTTGTTTTTTTTAAATATACTTTGTTTTACATGCCGATATAATTTTTAACCCGAAACATGGCCACCTAGCAGAAGACTACCCTTTCCAGATTCCCTTGCAGAGACATCTGTGGCCATGTAAGTGCTGGCCAGTGAGGTATGTGGAAATGGTTTAAATGCCACTTTTTCATCACGACTTCTTCTGTCTTTTCCTCCTCTCCTCTCCCCCAACTGGCTGGACTATAGGTGAATGGCAGAAGCTGGAGAAGCCAACTGTGGTAGAATAACGGGCCACTAGAGATGTCCACATCCTAATCTCCAGAACTTGTGGATATTTATCTTCCATGGCATAAAGGACTTTGCAGGTGCGATTAAGTTAAGGGCCTTGATGGGGAGATTTTCCTTGAGTATCTAGGTGAGCCCAATGTAACCACATGTGCCCTTCAAGGAAAAGAGCGGGGCAGGCGAGTAAACATCAGAGAAAAAAACGTGACCACAGAATCAGAGGTTGAAGTGATGTGTCCATGAGCCAAGGAGTGCAGGTTGTTTCTAGAAGCTGAAAAAAGGCAAGGAAAGAATTCTCCTCCAAAGCCTCTAGAAGAAATGCTCTTTCTCTGCTAGCATCTTGATCTTAGCTCTGTAAGACCCCTTCAGACCTCTGACCACCATAATTTTAAGATAATACAATTATCTTGCAATTGGTTGTTTTAAACCACCAAGCTTGTGGTAATGTTTCAGCAGTACTAGGAAACTAATTTACCATCTTAGATCACGTATAGAAGTTGCTTATTGAAGCCTGTAGAACAAGATAGAAATAACCTGGGTCCCCAGTGTTGTTAGACTGCCATACAAGTCTTTGACCACAGCCCTGGAGTTTATGTAAGAAAGAAATAAACTGCATTTTTAGGTGTCTTTGTTGTTACAGCAACCTAACCTGTCTTCTAATTAATATGCATACTTACAATGCATCTGGCAATGATATGAACTCTGGGGAATAAACTATATAATGCATATGGTAAGTGTGGTGGCAGAAAATTACATACATAAACAAAGGAAGCAAGAAATATCTGTTGGACTAAGTTGACTGCTGCTAGGTAAGTAAAAGATTATTGTCTTCATTTTGCAGGTAGGGCCAAGAGGTTGATGTCTCTCCCCCAGGCCAATAGGTGGTGTTCCCTGAGATGGAAGAAGTTTTATGGTCACCTTTAGGGAAGATGAGAAGGGCCACGTGAAGGGCAGCAGTGTAAGTGATGTGGTTACGCCTGTGGGCTATAACTTAGGTGTCTCACTGCCTACGTTGTACTCCTGACTCTGCCACTAACTGTGTGTGATTTTGCCAAGTCCCTTAAATCTCTGAGCCTCAGTCTCCACATCTATAAAGTGGGGATATTAAGTTACATACATAGCCATCTAGAATACTTATAAGTGACATGTAGTAATAGCCCCTGGCCACAGAAGGGAGGAAGAAGGAAAAGGGCCTGCCTTGCCTGCCCCCTTCTATCACCTTCGCTTTTGTTCTACACAAGGCTGGAGACTTAACTTGGCCTAATGGGGAGTAACTATTGGCAAATGTGTAGGAGCCAGGTATAATTCTGTTAAAAATGTTTCCCAAGGGTAGCTCTCTGATTACTCTCCCCTCTAATGGCTCTCGGGAGGAAGGACCAGAATAGAACGGGCAATTTTCTCACTTGTTACAAATGGCGGCCATTGCTTAGCTGACTTGTGCATTCTTGTAACAAATCATGTGTTTTTCGTGGTGCTCAGCTCTGAAAGATGTAAACTTGAATGTGTCCTGGTCTTTTCCTTCAAGCCTCTAATGTTTGAGGGAGGGGGAAACATTTGCTGATCCCAGAAGGCAGAATGAAATTTGTGCTCATTAGAGGGACCAGAATAGGAAAAACAGAAAGTTCTAAAAGAACATAGTTTTGTAGGGGCACTCCAACAGAAAAATATAAAGTTCATGACTTTGGAAGTAAGACCTAACTTTGAATCCCAGACCTGCTACTTATAGCTGTGTGTTTTGGGGCAGACTGCTTAATCACTTTGAGCTTCTATTTCCTCATCTAAAACATGATGGACCAAAACTTGGGAGCAACCATTCAATAAGTGAATGGATAAACTGTGGTCCACCCAGACAATGGAATATTATTCAATGCTGAAAAGAAATGAGCTATCAAACCATGAAAAGACATGGAAGAATCTTAAATGCACATTACTAAGTGAAAGAAGCCAATCTGAAAGGCTACATACTGTGTGATCCCAACTATATGACTTTCTGAAAAAGGCAAAAAGGTGGAGACAGTAAGATCAGTGCTTGCCAGGGGCTATTAGGGGAGGGAGAGATGAATAGGGAGAGCACAGGACTTTTAGGGCAGTGAAACTATTCTAGATGATACTATAATGGTGAACACAGGTTATTAAACACCTGTGCAAACATAGAATGTACAATACTAAGAGTGAGCACTAAGGTAAACTGCTTCAGTGATTATGATGTCAATGTAGGGTCACTGATTGTGACAAATGTACCACTCTGATGGGGAGTGTTGATAGTGTGGGAGACTGTGTGTGTATGGGGCAGGGGTTATATGGGAAATAGCTGTATATCCTGCTCAATTTTACTATGAACCTAAAACTGTTCTTAAAAATAAAGTCTTTTTTTTAAAAAAAGGTATATCTGTTATCTATTACCATGATAATGCTCCAAAACTCAGTAGCTGCAAACAATAAGCATTTATTTAGTTTATGAGTCCTCAAGTTGGCTATTTAGATTAGGCTGTTCTCCCGGACTCATCTGGGCAGCTGTTCTGGACTCAACTGGGCTCTTGGCCACTCCAGGCTGGCTTTGATTGGGGTAACTAGAGCAACTCAGCTCTTTTCTACAAGTCTCCCATTGTCCAGAAGGCTGGCCTGGGCATGTTTTCCTGGGATGGTAGTGGTGCAAAAGTGCAGACAGAGACACACGAGTGCTTTTTCAAACCTATTCCTGAATCATATATGTCTTCTCTTGGGCCACACCAACTCCCATAATTGAACTCAGAATTGAGGGGTGGAGAAATATGGCTCTTGATGTGAAGAGCTGCAAAGTCATGTGGCAAAGAGCTTGGATACTAGGAGGAATGAAGAATAGGGTCAATTCATACAATTAGTCTACCACACAGGGATAATAGTATGCTTACCCCATGGGGTTGTTGCAGAGATTAGATGTGGTCAGATATATGTGTTTAATATAGGCCTAGGAACTTATAAAGTGGTTAGTTCCTTTCTACCACAGGAACCTTAGGTTGTTTCTGGGACTGTTTGGATAGAGTAGAAGATACTGAGAATTCCTGGAGCCACAGCAACAAAGATTACCACATGGCTGGCTGAGTGTTGTGGTGGTTAAGCGCTGGCTTGGGACGCCAGCGGCCCTGGTTCGGATCCCACATATGAGGGCCAGTGACACTGTCCTCAAAAAAAAAAAAAATTACAAAAATTAAAAAAAAAAAAATATGGGCCGGCTGAGTGGCGCAGTGGTTAAGAGTTGGCTTGGGATGCCAGCAACCCTGGTTCAGATCCCACATATGAGGGCCAGTGACACTGCCCTCTAAATAAAAAAAAAGATTACCACATGATTTATGTTTTCCTCAGTGGAGCTACCGGGGAGACCCTGCACTATCTATCTGCTATCGCTGCTTTTCAGGTTTGGTCTTCCGCCATCACAAGCACAATGCCATGGGTTGGCAGACACTCATTCATCATTTGCAGAGTTATATTCATCTGAAGAGATTCTTATCAAGTGAGAGGAGTCACTGAAAGGCTTTCAAACCATTAGCTTCCCTCCTACTACACAGACATAGTCCCTGACAAATGGAAACAAATTCTCCTGACTCTTGAGCAATAATGATGACGATGATAACAATAATAATATTAATAGCTTCCACCCACTAAGTAGACAAAATAGAATCTCATCCGATTCTCACATTAACTCACCAAGGTCAGTACTATTCCTATCCCCATTTTACAGACAAGGCAATTGAGGCTCAGAAAAGCTATTCAGCTAGCAAGGGGCAGAGTTGGAACTTGAACTCAAGTCTCTCCAAGTCCAAGGCCAATACTCTTTACTTCACCTTTTCTCCCTTAAAGGTCTTGTGCTTATGCTGCTCATCTCAAGTCAGAGGCCACTTGACATTTCTGTTCCTTTTTGGAAACCTTCTTTGGCCATTTTGCATGTGCTTTATGTCACAGAATGACAAGAAATGGCAGATCTGTAGTGACGGGGTCATGGTTGAAGGGAATTTTTCCAGGTTTGTACATGTGAGGGACTCTCAACTGGCAGAGCTGTCCTCTCTCTCTCTCCTCCCAGAGTTACATTTGAAATCTCACTCTTCTGTTGCAGGCCAGTGCCTGCTGGTCATTCCTGGGGACAGCCTGAGGTCTTGGACAAAGCCAAGGCCCTGAAACTGGCCTTCCTCCCAGGGCCTGACCTCTCATAGCTTGTATGTAGGGGTCAGTGAAGAGCAGGACTCCAGGAGGAAAGACAAGGCCCCAAACCTCGGGCCTGAGTTGGAGAAACCCGAGAAGGCCCCCAGAACAGCTGACTCTGGGCGCCACGTTTTGGAGGCGGCTGCCCCCTCCCCCACACTGGCTGTGCTGTGAGTCACGGGTTTTAAGCTGAGCACTCTGGGAGATTAACCAGCTTTGTGACCAGCTGCTGGAGGAGGATACTTGGCCGAAAGAAGCAGGATAAAGTTACCCTCTCAGAAGTTTATAGGAAGGCCCATAAATGCCCCCAACTGCTGTGGGGCCTATGATCTGGGGTCCTCCTGGGTGCTCCCCCTGCCCAATCCCTAATGACTGTACTCAGTCCCCAACTCCTCATGTACGTGGCAGATTGTGCTAATCTGGCTCCTACGGGGAAGGCCGCCACTTGGGGCCCAGTGGTTCTGAGTGGGGTCTTGGGCAATGGACCTTCCTTCCCCGGATGACACACATTAGGAAGAGAGCCCAGCCTGGAGTCAGTGGGAAGGGCCTGGCTCCTGCCTGGCTCAGGCCCAGGGCAGAGGCTGGCGGGCGGGAAATGCCTGGTGTAGAATGGTAGGCCATTGGCACACAGGCTGTCCCAGGCGGGATGAAATGGAACAGGAAAGACCCAACCCCAAGGTCCCAGAATGCATTGTGCTGAGGGGCTAAGAAGGAGACCTGGGATGGGGCGTCAGGAGGCCTTTGTTCTAGTCGAACTCCGCCACCAACCCTCTGGCCTTGCTCCTTCACCAAAAGATGGGCTTGTGTAGATCAGTTGTTTTCAAACAGTGTTCTGTGGAGTCCTGGGTCTTCAGAAGTGCTACAGGGATTCCATAAGGGCTGGATTAAAATTTAAGGCTAGTATGATTCTCCAACTGTCTTACAGAACCCATCCTCTCAACCTCGTTTTTTTGTTTCATTTTTTTCCCTACCAATTGACTATCCATTCAGCCAACAACTATTTATTGAGTACATACTACATGCCAGGCTCTGTTATGGCAGGTGGAGAATGGTGGTGTTCTTTTTAAGAAATAAGAGTTACACATTTGAACTAATAAAATTAATTGGTAACAACAAAATGGCACCTTTATTTCCTTTATATATCAGGTTTCACATAAGAATTTACCTTAAAGATAGGATTAAGCTCCTAGAGAAGTCTGGTTTGAGATGATCTCCTGACACCTTCCTGTCCACCTGACTCCATTCCCAAAGCCCTGAGCTGCCAGTTCCTTGGGGAAGACCCATGAAGGGGTGACGAGTGGCCCCAGAGTAGCCCCTGGCATGGGGGTTTCTCCACATGGTAGAGGGATACAGTCTGAGTGTCCCCTCTCCACTGGGGCCTGAAGGAGGTGTGGGAAGGAGGATGGTGCTGGTTGTCACCTCTGCCCTGGAGCCAAAGATGGGGAGCCCTGTGTCCAGGAAAGCCCAGCTTGGCCCTGGCCCCCATCAACCTACCCACAGCCCCACCAGTGCTGCTACCAATGTTAGCCTCTGCCCTGTGCCAGGCGTTTTACGTACATCCCCTTAATCCTGGAGGATAGATATTTTTAGCCACATTTTACAGAGGAGGTAATGGAAAGACCTACTATAGGCCAGACCTGTGCTAGTGTTGGGGACACAGCAGAAAGTGGCCCATTCTAGTCTAGTAGGAGACAATAATAGATAATAGGAGTAATATCTAACAATTACGTACTACCTACCATATGACAGGAAATTCCCCCAAGTTAACTCAACCTCCTAACACCACCATGATTATCGTCTCCATTTTATGGATGAGGAAACTGAGACAGAAAGATTAGCATCCCAAGGTCATACAGCAATTAAGATAGATCTGGGATTTGAACCCCAACCCTTGCTGTGCTAACAGCCAAATGATCATCATCCCACTAGCATTCCTCTATACCATCACTGGGGTGGGGGATCAAAAGGACAGGACAGTCCTTACTATCCCACAGCTCCTACTCTAATGTGGGAGACAGGTGTTTAACAGGGGTCACCACCTAGGCTGAGGAGAGCAGCGCCTGGGGTCAGCACAGAGGAACAAGGGCATGGAAATATCTGCATGTTGAATCCTGGCTCTGCCTCTGACCAGCAAGGTGACCTCAGACAAGGCATATAACCTCTCTGAATCCCTACTGCCTCCTCAGAAAGATGGGGATAATAACCCATCTTCAATAGCACTGTTCAGGATTGATTTAGGATTAAATAGATCATGCGTGTACATCATCAAACACCATGTGAGGCAGACAATAAGAGCCCAGTAAATGGTAGCTGTTATTACTAACAATACTAAGGGGGATGGTGGGGTGAATGAGGAAGAGGAGGATTTTGGAACTTGTCTCTCTATGAGTCCTCTTCTTGGCCAGAGGCTGGCCTGTTGCGCCCAGCCCTTCTCTCCAGCCTCAAGTCTGTCCAGACACCTGCTGTGGGTCCTGGCATCCCCTGGCAGGGCCAGGGAAGGGCCAGGGTGAGGCCAGAAGGGCAGGTGAGGACAGCTCAGCCCGGTTCCTCACTGCTACAGAGCCTGGAGAGGGGGAAGGGCTGCCCCTGGCAGCTTGGTGCCTCCTTAGAAGGAGAGAGGACATATGTGTACATGGAGGAGTGAGTGGAGGCAGGGCTGGCCAGACCCTCCTGCCTCTCAGAAACAAAGCCCCTAGAAGATTTTTCTAGTAGTTGGCAGTAGGGCAGCCTCCATCGCTCTGCCTGTCCAATGCCTCAGCTCAGTGAGCCCCCTCTGCTGCTTCTCAAGTGTCCAGACCTACCTCTGTTCTCAGGGAGCTCCTCTCTCCAGGAGATGGAGATGATATTGGAGTAGACCAAGCCTGGTGTGAGCTAAGGTTCTGCAAAGAGATGGAAGCGTGGGGGTGGAGTAAGGGTGCCACAGGGAGGGCTTCCTGGTGGAGGTGGCTCCTGCGTTCCTGGAAAGGTAGAGGCCTGCTTTCAGGCAGAGGAAATAGCAAGTGCAAAAGCCCCAAGGCGTATCTATGGCCTTGAATAAGAAGAGCTCCCAATTCCAACATAAACTTTGTCGAGATTGATTATTTTGGTAGAAAATGGGCCTGTTAAAGCCAGTCTGGGGGTCCTGAGCTAGGTCTAGGTTGGGGGTGGGCTTGAGGGGGAGGCTTGAGTTTAGAGAGGGCAGAACACAGGGAACCAGAACTTCCCTCCTATGGTCTCCACTCAGCACCAGAGATACATGGCTAAGAAACCGTTGCTGGGAAGTAGACAGCTAGTGAAGAATGGAGATGGGGAGGTTTTGCCCCAAAGGCTACATTTGCAGAGAGAACTGGAGCAGCAGTCCCCAAAGAAAGTGGGAGTTCTTCCTGATACTCCCTAAATCCACACCCAAAGTATGGAGGTGTCCCAGATAGTCTTATCCAGAAACAGTCTCACATGTAGGTTAAATTCCTAGATAGTAACACATAGTCGACATAGGGTGATAACAGGGACTGTCATTTCAGAGAGGCATCCCCAGTCAGACCCACAGAGATGCAGACCCAGAGTGACACCTTCACAAGGCTCACAGTGGCATACAATCAAGTGCCTCTCACTTGACCCTCCAAGTCCCCGACACAGGATAGGACACCTTCAGGCCTGCCCCTCAGCAGCCTCACTCCAGGGATCCTCTCGGGCCAGCGCAACCGCAGCCGGTGGCGATCAGCGACAGCCGCAGGGCCTCCGGTGGCACACGTGCGCCCGCCGCCTGAGGCTGCACACACCCGCGCACACGCCAGCGAGGGCTAACGAGCCCACAACCCTCCTCGGCAGGAGGGAGCCAGTTGTCGGGCGGGGCCCCGCGGTCACACAGCATTAGCCCTGCGGCTGCCCCACCAGGTGCGGCCACTGCCCCTAATCCCTGGCCCTGGCCCACTAAGCCGGGCCTGAGCGACACCACAGCTGGGGGCGGCCGGCCACGCGCCGCCCATCCCCGCTGCCCCAGCCCACCTCCCTCCCCTGCCACGCGCCCTCCGCGGGGCCCCTCCCCATACTCCACAGGCTCCCACCTCCGGAGTGCACAACCGGCCCCAGCCCTCCACCACCCACTGACCCTGTGCTCCCACCTCCATCTATCCTTAGCACCCACTGCCCCGTCCCCAGAACCTCCCCTTATTTTCCTATCAGCCTCCATGTGGGTCCTGAGGCTGGCTGGGGCCGCACCCCCAATCCCAGCCTCTCCACCACAGGACCATGGTGCCCAACCCTGCCCCAGAGCCACCCACCTGTGTCTCCATGCCTACCTCCTCTGGAGATTATGACTTCGGCTCCAACACCCTCACTCTCCACCCTTATCATTTACCTACTCTGCGGGTCTCAGCTGGCCAGACCTCACCTACCCTCTCCCCCACCTGGATTAGTCAAGTTTGGGGGGTTCCCTCTTCCCTTACCACACGTATTCACAGCCTCCACATGCTCATGCTATTCCTGGACAGAACTCACCTTCCCTCAGGGCATCGGAACCTCAGTTATAATCCTCTCACTTGCTAGACACCAGATAGATTCCAGGATCTTTGGGGAGAATCCCGTGGCCTCTTTGAACCTTAGTTTCACTTGTCTAAAAAAGAAAGAGGTGGGTTGTAGATGACCTCTAAGCACCCTTTTGCCTTTTCTTATCCCACAACATTAGCAAGGTCATATACTTCTGGTCATCTGAATGTTGAAGACAGATGAGTGTGGGAGGGCTCCCACTTGCCATTTGTCCCCATCCTATCTCACCCCATCACTTAGTTTTCAGGGTCTGAGCAGGCCAAGGCAGCTTTTAGCCTCTGCTGTAGAGGTTGGTAGAGAGGACAGGGTAAAATCTGGGTGCTTAAGTTGGGCTGGGGCTTGATTCTGGCTGTGGTAGGGGGGTGTCTCTGTCACCTTGAGATGTCCCCTGGAAGAGTATGCATCTGGGATTGGCCTGCTGGGGGTCCTGGCCTCAGGCACTGCTAGCATTGGTGTTGATGGACAGTCCCGGCAGGTGGGAGCTGGCTGGTCACCCCCGACTGCCCTGCCCACCTGTCACCCTCCTGCTCGGGTGACCGGCTGCCTGACCCACTGACCAACTTCCTGCTGCTTCCCAGCACCCTGGGCACTGTATAATCAGGGCTGCAGTGCCCTTCCCCCTTTCTTTCAGCCTTTCCCAACAACTTGCTGGCTCAGAGCACACTGGCACACATATCACACATCACATATGCAGAGTCACACTGCGCATACAGACACATGTACTAATACAGGGCTGCATGCAAGCCGCATGTCGGAGTCTGTTTCACACTCATGCAAACAGAGTCAAGTTGCTGCTCCCCAGGTGGGAAAAAATGGGCAATAGGGCCATGGAGTAAAGACAAAGGTATTGTTTGGGCCACCAGACATCAGTCCTGGCTCTGCGATATCCTAACTGTATGACCTTGTCAACTCCCCTCACCTCAGGTTACTCATCTGTTAAATGGAGCTGATTATAATAAGAATCTATCTAATAGGATTGTTTTGAGAATCAAATAAAACAATTCACTAAAAGTGCTTAGAATAGTTTCTAGTACAATGTAAGTCCACAATACATGTTAACTGTTCATGTTATTACCCAGTGGGGGCTGTGAGGCTCCTGGGAACACACTAATTGATAATGTTCCTTTAATCAGTCATTTCTGGCCATAACTGTTGAAATGGTTACAAATCATCCTAATAGTATTTTTATTCCACTTCCCATGAGAGGCTGTCAGTTGGCAGATGAAGTCAGGATATGACATTTCCACAGCCTTATCTGGATGTTGGCTTTAATGGCCCATTCTTTGCTGTTTCAAAACCGAGAAAGCAAACAAGGTTAGACCTGAGTTGTTTAGTGAATCCTGGGCTGGGTGTGGAGTTCATACATCATCTCTTCAGGGTTTATTCCAGACCCTTTCCCAGACAAGGATCCCTAGGCTGTGTGTCTCCGAATCCACCTCCTTCTTTTTGGAAAAGAGGACAGTGTCTTCTCCCTCCAACAATATGACCTCCCCCTCCCCCAGACCTCTTGAGGGCCACCAGTAGCACTTCAACAATCTCACTTCATATGCTCTTGGGCCTTCGGAGTGGGATTTCTTGGGGCCTAAAGAGAAGAGGGCACTTAGCAGAGCTCTGAGCTCTAGAACAATGTTCCCCAGCATCTCCTTCTTCAGCCTGCTTCAGCCAGAACCAATTCTATCCTTGGCAACATCTGAGAAATGAAGCAGCCCGAGGCACATTGCCTACCTCTGGAAATGATAGCTACAGGATGGAATTGGGCAGCGCCCTGCTTCTCTGCCACCCTCTGCCCCACCAGGAAGCTTTCTTTGTTCTGCGTCTTGCCCTAAACAAAACTGAAGAAACCCTGTTTTCTGCCTTCAGCGTTTTCCCAGGTCCTCTCCCTTCCCGACTCCCTTCTCTCAAGCCTTCGTCCTCCGGTGTGTCTCCTGCTCTGATATCTGGGCATATTCTTCATTTATAATCCTTATTATAACGATTATAAAGTATTACCACCTTTATTATAGACCTTCTTGTATTAGCTATCCATTGGTGTATAACAAATTACCCCAAAACTTAGCAGCTTTAAACAACTATCCCACTGTTTCTGTGGGTCAGGAACCCAGGAGCGGCTTTGTTGCGACTCTGGCTTTCTGTCTCTCATAGGCTGGAATCAAGGTGTTAGTTGGGGCTGCAGTTACCTTGAGGCGTGACTAGGAGACGATCCATGTCCAGCTCACTCATGTCGCTGTTGGCAGGTCCTCGCTGGTTGTTGGCTGGAAACATCAGTTCCTTGCCATGTGGGCCTCTCCATGGGGCAGCCCACAACATGGCAGCTGGCTTCTCTGGGAGCAAGTGAGCTGACAGAACAAAGCCACATCTTTTTATAACCCAATCTTGGAAGTGACATCCCATTACCTCTGCTGATATTCACACTCACAGAGAAGGGATTACATTATACCAGGAGGCAGGGATCACTGGGAGCCATTTAGAGGCTACATACTGCATTTCCCGTAGGGGTTTCTCCCTGCATTATCCCACCAAGCAGTGTCTTCGGTAGTTATTTGTTGAAAGAAGGAAAGCAATCATCAGAAGGCACTGCAGGAATTCTATTATTCTGTGTTGGTCTCCTTGGATACTAACCTTCCTTGCTTCATCCCCCCCCCCACCAATTTCTCTTCTTCATGGAAATCATTTGCAATTAAATATACTTTTTAAAATGATACCTTTGAATGACACAGCAGTTCATGGGAGCCTATCTATTATCTCTCTTAATTTTTGAAATTTGCCTTCCAAAAATGGGGACATGCTTGGCATTTATCTCATGCAAATAATCTCTATGGTATCAGAAGCTCGAAAAGAACTTGTTACTTTCTTTCAGGGTTACTATTACATCTCTTCATTTAACAGGTCAGGGCTAGTTTCAAAGAAACCATTCCCTACATGGAGACCTCCTGTGTGCTCTCACCACTTATACTTACCTCTCACAACTACTGGCTCTCAAAACTTTCCTGTGTATGGATGGCTCTGTCTTCTCTACTGATCAGAGACCTACTGCAGGGTAGAAACAGTTCAGCAAAACACGCAATGCATCAAGCACATGTTATGTGCCAGGACTGGGTTGGGGCCAGGGAGACAGGGAGTAACTCTTGGGACTCCCAGCTTCTGAATGGAGCAGGTGCTCAGGAATGCTTGCTCATTCTGGGAGCTGAAATTGCCAGAAAGTCCACTCGAAATAATTATCAAGTGCTGTAGTGGCAGAATTTCTAGGAATGGCTTCTGAGATGCCACACTTTAACCCCTGGAACCTGTGAGTGTGATGAGATACCACACCCCTGATTGTATTATGTGTGTTATATGGCACAGTTGACCTTAAAAAGGGGCGATTACCTGAGGGGGTCTAATCTAATCCCATGAGTCATTAACAGCAAAGAATTCTCTCATGTTGGTGGCAGAAAAGGAAGTCAGAGATCTGGAGCATAAGAAGGACTCAATGAACTGATTTGATCTGCTAGATTGAAGATAGAGGGAGTCATATGAGAAGGAATGCAGGTGGCTTTAGGTGCTGAGAGATGGGCAGTAAGAAGAGAGACCTCAGCCCTGTAATCACAAGGACTGTGTTCTGCCAACAAATCAAATGAGTTTCAAAGCAGCTCCTTGGAATATGTCTCAAGTTAGCCTCTTAAGATTTCAGTCTTGTGAGACCTTGAGATTAGAACCCAGCCACACTCACTCAGACTTCTGATTTACAGAACTGTGAACTAATTAATGGGTATATTAAAAGTGCACAGTGCAATGTTTCTTAGTATAGTCACAAAGTTGTGCAGCCATTATCACCATCTAATTCCAGGACATTTCCATCACTCCCCTCTCCTCCCAACAAAACCTATACTCATTAAGTAGCCATTCCCCATTTCCCACTTCCTCTAGCCCCTGGCCATCACTAACCTACCTTGTTTTTTGAGGGCAGTGTCACTGGCCCTCATATGTGGGACCCGAACCAGGGCCGCTGTCTTCCCAAGTCAGCGCTTAACCACCGTGCCACTTGGCCTGCCCACTAACCTACTTTTTGTATGTATATATTTGACTATTCTGGACATTTCATATAAATGGGATCATACAATATGTGGCCTTTTGTGCCTGGGCTTCTTTTGCTTAGCATAATATTTTCAAGGTTCATCCAAGCTGTAGTATATATCTGTACTTCATTCTTTTATATGGCTAAATAATATTCCATTGTATGGCTATACCACATTATATTTATCCAATTCAATATTTCTCAATTGATGGACATTTGGGTTGTTTCTATTTTTTGGCTATTATGAATAACATTGCTATGAATATACGTGAACAGGTTTTTGTGTGGCCTTTTGTTTTCAGATCTCATGGGTGTATACCCAGGAGCAGAATTTCTGGGTCAGATGGTAACTCTATATTTGACTTTTTGAGGAACTGCCGGACTATTTCCCAAAATGATTGTACCAATTGTATTCCCACCAGCAATGTATCAGTGTTCCAATTTCTCCACATCCACACCAACAGTTGTTATATCTGTGTTTTTTTTTTTTAATTAAAACCATCCTAGTGTGTATGAATTAGTTTCTCTTTGCATTTTTTTTTGAGGGCAGTGTCACTGGTCCTCATATGTAGGACCCAAACTGGGGCCACTGGCTTCCCAAGCCAGCGCCTAACCACCGCGCCACTTAGCCGGCCCCTCTCTTTGTGGTTTTAATTTGAATTTTTCTAATGATAATTGATGTTGAGTGGGTATTATTTTAAGACACTAAGTTTGGGGTAACTTGTTGCACAGCAATAGAAAACCAATACAGGTGCTTTCTCACACCAAGTGGCAAAAATAGAATGGGGCAAAAGTTGGTAACAAAATGAGTCTTTTGAGGCCAAAAAAGTCAACAAATGGCTCTCTTACAAGGTGAGCCTGGACTCTCAGGGTGGGGGGACAGACATCTAAAGTTAAAGGGCTAGAGTACATCAAGAACCAGGACAGTTACCCAGTTATGAAGGCATGAACAGGCCAGGAGGCATTGGGTGAATTTGAGGAATATCAGAAGGAAATGGCTTCTAGTCTTTGCCCCTTTCTACTGGGCTGTGTTAAAGGCACCTCAAAGTCAGCAGGCACCATATTTGACGTTTAGCTACAAATCTCTTGTAGCAGGACATTCAGGTGGATGGCGATCCCGTCACTGCTTAAATAGATCTCTGTGTAGGCCCAATTTCAATATGCCAACCTCTATTTCTATAATATAACCAGAAAGCTTTAGGGGATATGCCTCTCCCCTTTACCACTTTGATTATTCATTCACTCCTGAAGGAGCCAAGTTTGTTCTAGGCACTTGGGCTACAGCAGTGAACAAAATACAGATCTTGTGGGGCTTACCTTTTAGCAGGGAGAGATGGTCAACAAGCTTAAAGATAACAAATAAGTGAATTATGAGTATATACTCTAAGCATATTAATGTCATACTCAAAAAGAAAAAAGTGGAGCGGGTAAGGGAGATCAGGATGCTTGAGGGGGGAGAGTTCCATTGCAGTTATTGGATGATGGGGGCAAACATTGTTAAAAAACAGGTTTGAGTAAAGACTTGAAGGCAGTGAGGAATAAAGAAGGTGGATAGATACCTGTCAGAAGAATACTGCAAGCAGAGGGAACAATTACAACAAAGGTTCTAAAGCAGGAGCATGTCTGTCAGGTTTGAGAAACAGCAAGGAGGCCAGTGTACTTGGAGCAGGGAAGGAGGAAGAGGAGATGAGGGCCACGTGTCGATGGAACAAGATCATGTTGAGCCTTGTGGGTATTGCCAGGACTTTGGCTTTTGGTTTGAGTGACATGGGGAACCTTGAAGAGTTTTGCACAGAAGAGTTATGAGACCTCACTTGCATTTTTAAAAAATTTTTAATTAGCTTCAGGTGTACAACACAGTGCAATAGTTATACTTTTTACCCCTCAAAGTGACAACCCCCTCCCCCAACTCTCCCCCCCACTTCTCCCCCCCATATCATACTATCTATTACAATTTCTTTGACTCCCTTCCACCGTATAATCCACATCCTGTGACTATCTATGTATTCAATTACAGTTGGCATACAATATTATACAACATCAATTTCAGGTATACAGTGCAGTGATCAAGCCTCACTTGCATTTTAAAAAGAATTCCTTTAGCTGCTGTGCTGAGAATAGATGGGGTAGGGAGGTGGGGCAGGGGGAAGGGTAGAAGCAAGACTGTACAAAGCCTTCTGGAGTCATCCAGGTGAAAGACAATGGTAGCTTGGTTCACAGTGGTAATGGTGGAGGGAGTAAGAGGTAATCAGCTCTTTGATATAGTATTGGAAAGTAGAACCAAGAGGATCTTATGACAGATTGAATGTGGGAAGTGGACAAGAGAGACAAAGAAAAGATTCAAGGATAGTGTCAAGGTTTTTGCCTCAGCAATGTGAATGATGGAGTTGCCAATTAGCTGAGATGGGAAAGGTTGTATGTAAAGCAAGTTTGGGGGAGGAGATCAGGAGTTCAGTTTTGGATAGATTAAGTCTGAGAGGTCTATTGGACATCCAAGTGATGACATCCACTGATTCTCAGAGCACTTCCTGTCTAAGCAGACTGATAGATATGAGTTTGGAGTTTATTTGGGGTATCTGGCTGAAGGTAGAAATTTCATAGTCATCAGCATGTAAATGGTATTTAAAGCAAGGCTGAAACACAAACGTTGATGTTTTGGACATATAGGATTTTTTGTCCTCCCTGTGAACAGACCCATTGTCTTTATGCACATGAAACATTTCCGTCCTGTTTCTGAAGGGTGAGCCTCATCTTACTATGTCTCCATGAAGTTGAGAAGGTGATATTGACTTTGCTGGCTTAAAATCACAAGCTCATGAGGTTTATCACTCTACTCTGATCTCTACATTGGAAGTGACTGCATTATTCACTAGTCCCTGCTTCCAAGTGGCATCTCTGAAAAGTTGGGTAGCATCCCTACTTTGTTCTTCTTTCTAGGTCATACCATTAGATGCCCTATTAGTTTTATCTGCCACCTTCTCCCTCTTCCTCCATCTTCAGTTTATTGGTAGACTGGTGTCGTATCATAAGCTGTTGGTGTGGACTTCAATATATTACATACAAGGGGGTTCTTAGATGGTGCTTTTAAGTCAGAGTAACAGAATTTGAAGGTCAGTCCTATCGATTATGCTCTCGTGGGGCAGGAAGTGAGGATAGCTGCCAAAGATGCCACTTCCACCACAGCCCCTCAACACAGGGATTTGGTGTTGGTCCTGGGGTGAAAGGTGTTCCTTACTCTTGTTAGCTGCCTATTCTGTCCATTTTTAAAGATGGAGACACAACAGCCAGGGATGGATGTGACATGTGAAAGAGGAGATTGGGGAATCAGGGCATAATAAAGAAGCTGATGTCTGGGCTCCATGTCCTCATCACTCTGGTATATGAATTTGGGTTCTCACACAGAGTGACAGGGAAGGTGATTGAGTTAGAACACCACGAGGAGCCTGGCCTGGTGCCCCCCCTGCCCTCTCCCTCCTCTGGGTTCTCACTTCCCTCTTCCATCAGGCCTGGTTCTCTCTGCCTCCTCCTCCCTCACCCCAGGCAGAGAGAGGGGGCCAATTCAAGGCCCTATGACTCAGGCACAGGGTGGGGGAGGATGTTTTGGATGCCGCTCTGCTGACGCTGGTGCCCTCTGTTCTTACATCCTCCTTAATTTACTGCCTGAGGAGGGGGCCAGGACTCTGGAGAGGGGATTAGATGGTCCACACTGATCTGAGGCAACAGCTGCTGGGCTGGCAGCCGAGGAGTGAGCAGGAGGTGGGGGAGGCCCATGCCTTCACTAGGGCCGGAAGGGAGCTAGGCGGGTATCCGGATGGGGCCCCTAGGTGAGGTTGGCTCTGGAAGAATCTGCCCTTAGTCTGAGAGGTACGACTGCAAAGTTTGCCTGACCAATAAGGCCAAATCCAGGAGTCACATATAGAGGCCAAGGGGGCCATCTGGTCAACCATCTTGCCAATTTTCAGGAGAAAATTAGGAAGCATTTTCTTTAGTTTCCTGCAGCCCAGTGAGGAGGAGATTGGCCCTAGTGACTGGGGCCTAAAGGGCTATCTTATTAAGCCCTAAGTTGCCATATAATTGTGAAAGAGGCTTCCTAAAGCCAAGGCTGCCCCACATCACTTGGAGCAATCCTTATGTCATTACACTTTCTTTTCCCTCATTCACTGCCACTCATTTGTTCCTCACAAGGCAGAAGGCAAAACAGACAGCAGCATTCCCATTTGACATATGGAGAAACTGAGACCCACGTAAGTGTAGTGACTTGTCCCAGGTCACACTGGGTATCAGTGGTGTGGCTGTGATTACAGCCCAGTGCTTCTAACTCACTCTGCATCTTGAATACCAGGGCATTTAACATTGGAGACTGGCCTCTCTCCTTCCTGCTAGTCCATAATTCCAGGTAATAGCCTTGTTTAATGGTAAATGGCTCAGACATGGAAGCCATAAACCTGGACTCTTTGAATCAATTAATGTCTCCTTTTGGGGACTTGGTTTTCTGGTCTGTTCAATGGACAACATCCTTAACAGCACTGACTATCCTTAAAAGCCTAACAGAGCATTGCCTTATTGAAAGAACAGGAAAGACTTTTGGGATCATTAAAAAGTAAAGATTTGGGCTCTGGCAGCAAAATATCTGGGATTAAATATAATCTCTGCTACTTACTATTATTTCAAGTAAGTTTTCTCCCTCTTTGAATTCTTTGAATTACCTCATCTTCTGTAGACAAGGGATAATAATACCCACCACAAATGGCTGTTACAAAGATTAAAGGATACACTGCATTCTAAAAGCCAAGCATTATTCTTGGTGCATAGTAAATGCTGAATAAATTATACGAAGAGCAGCAGTAGTAGTAGTTACCAGGTGTTACTTCTTGCTTGATGAAGAGCAAGCCACTGAGATTGGACCAAGAGATCCTGGGCTACTGGATAGCTTAGGGCAGTGTTTCTCACCCCTGGCTGACCAATCAGGATCACTGTTTTGGAGACTGATGCTTACCAGAATTCTGAGGTGACCTTGAGAATCACTGAGGTTGGTGATCACTATCTTAAGGGACCTGCTTTGATGGTCAGATAATTGACATATCAGTTGTTTGTAGGTAAACAGGTGCTCAGCCATTTAATAGTTTAAACACGTTCCCTGATTGGCACTTTCACTACTAATTAACTCCTAACGAGCCCTTCCTTCTCTGGGTCATGGGCAGGAATTCCCCACTGGGGGTTCCCAGTTAATGAGGTTTACCCAGCTTGGGGGCCTCTGGGAAGCAGGCAGGACTAATTATGCTCTAGCCCCCCAGCCCCCTGGCCAAATCCTCTCCCTGTCCTTCATCAATCTTGTCCTGGCCTCCAGCTGGCTTGCATTAGCTCTGGTTTTCCAGCCCCCGTGGTTGCGGCTGTAGCTGAGAGGTTGAGCCAGTCCAGGCTGGATGGATCTGTCACCCGATCCTGGGTCGGTGCTGCAGTGAGTCCTGGAATCTGGGGCAATGTGATCCTGCCCTGCGGGAGCCCCTAGCCAAACCAGGGACGCCATGGCGGGGCTCAGAAAATCCCAGCTATTCAGGGACCTCTGCCTAAGCCCCCAAGGATCACATCCATTGATTCTCAGAGCACCTTCTGTCTTAAGCCCCTCACCTTTAAAAAAACAAGCAAACAGGAAACTGGGGCCCAGAGAGGTGAGGCACCTGCCGAAGGTCACATAACCTGTTCACAGCAGAACCTCCACCGACCTCTGCACTCCCAGCCTGTGCTCTTTCTCTGGCTTCCCCTGGAGAAGTTCTGCAGACCTATTGTCTGGGTGATGGGGTCTGAAGTGGGGGCTGGTGTTCAACCCCAGACCCCCCAGGGCAAAGCAGATCAGGGGGAGGAAGTTTTTGAACTAGAGTACATGATCCTTTTAACCCAGACTAAAGAAGTCAAATTTTAGGTCATTGAAAGCTGGAAATTTGAGGAGTCGCAGGGATGAAAATATGGGAATAATTGAAATAAGGACAATAAATAAAGTTTTTAAATGTCTTTCATTGGCATAGAACGACTTTTAACACAACTGAGGAACACAGGTGATTGGATTTGACACGTAAGGACACTACCTCTGGAATCTGAGTCTGCTTATTACAGTGTTCACCCAAAGTTATTGCTTCACTCAAAGGTATGAAAACCCAGGCTATGAAACAGAAAAATTCATAGAGGAAAGCTTGCATTTCTGTCTTCACTGGTGAAGGGAAGGGTCAGGATAGTTCTTGAAGGACTGATCTTCCCCATATCATTCCATTATTTTTAATACCTGGATTTTACATATCTTACCTCACATAGACCCTTGTGCCTACCTTCTCAGTGGTTTGTACTAAACCTCTAGAACAAGAAGTTATCCTGTTAAGGTTCTGAGGGTGAGGACAGCAGAGACCATATTGCTATCTGGATTGGAGTGCAAAGTGTCAGTATGTCACACAGCTCTAGGATAGATAAGGTGAAATAGCCACCTTCCCTCAAACAGCATGAAGCTCAGGTGACCAAGGGTATGCAAAACATGCCTGCACTTTTAAGAGCAGCCATATGTTAAGAAAGGGTTTACTCCTTGGAGAGGTAAACTCCTTGTGTCCCAAGGGCTTTGCATACTTTTTTTTTTTTTTTTTTGAGAGCAGTGTCACTGGCCCTCATATGTGGGACCCGAACTGGGGCTGCTGGCTTCCCAAGCCAGCGCTTAACCACTGGGCCACTCGGCTGGCCCTTTTTTTTTTTTTTTTTTTAAGGTAAGTGTTTTTATCCCTATTATACACTAGAACAAACTGAGACTTAGTCAGGTGGCATGCCTAACTTTCCGGGTGTCAGAGTCAGGATTTGAACCCAAATTTGTAGGATCCAGAAGTCAGTATGTTTGTCACCAATGCCTTCTGAATAGAAGTGTGGAATACAACATACCTCAGTTTGGGTGAGTTAAACTGGTTCACATTTCCTGCTTCTTTTCAGTTTATTTCTCTGTTGCTCTCTATCAGACTTCATAAAATTGTTCAGGAAGGTTCCAGTTGGTATGTGTAGCCTGTTGTATCTGCACCACAAGCCCCTGGTCCACTCCTGATTTCAGCCACAGCCATAGTGGACAGTTCTAAACAAGCTCAGCCTCCTTCTCAACGTCCTACTTTTAGCTGGAACCACAGTCTTTACAAATTGTGACTTGGGGTTTTTCCCACGCCACAGGAGCTTGCTCACAGCAAGCAAAGCTCTCTGGAAAGACAAGGGAGGTTAACTTTCCTAAGAACGATTTTCAATCAGTGAGAGAGAGAGATGGTGGAGAAAGACTCCAGCTATCATCTATTATGAGTTTACTTCTGGGGCGCTTGTCACTCCTCAGAGGTTCCAGCCGAATCGAGCTCCTGTGCTTACAGACACGACCTCAAGAAAACACGCCCTCATCTTGGCTTTTCCTATTTCCCTACTCCACACTTCTGCTTCCTGGGCTCACCTTCTAAGTAGACCACTTCCATCAAATCCTTGCTGCGGGATCTGATTTCACCATGACCCAAACCAAGATGGCGTGCTTCTACCTGGAAGGCTGTGTGAACCGAGAACAGCACTGGGGGGATGTGGTGGGAGGACACTTGGGGGCAAAGTAGGGTAGAATTTCAAAAAGAAGTCAATTCCAAGGGACGCAGCAGCCAGGACCACCTTTCCTGCCCTGGAGATTCCCCACATACAAAATTCCTGGAGTTCCTGAGGTTTCTGACCAAAAGGAAGGCATCACACGGTTTACAGGCTAGCAGAGATATGTGACCTCTTCACATGTGTGGCAATGGGTGGGGTCATCACTCGGTGGTGGGGTTTCCGGATGGGGCTACCCCTGTCTCTAGTTAGGGATGTACCTCAGCCTCTAGTGCTGGCTTCCTCAGGCTGTCGTCAGTGGGGCTGTCTCAGGCAGTGACTTTTGGCCTCTGTTTCAATGAGCCAGTTTCACTAGTCACAGAATCTGAATCTTGCATGGGGGTGGGGGGCCCTCTTACCTGGTAATATCTTTGGAGCTGATATCCAGCCACAACCTAAGCCTCTGTATAAAAACAAAGGGGAAATTTATCCAGCTGGAAAAATCAATTTAAATGCTTACAGAAAAACAAAAAAGCCTGACACTGCCGCCTCATTTTCACGAGGTGAGTCACTAAAACAGTTGACCTCATGGCTAATCTATGAGCAAAGGCGCGCTGGCAGTGACTGCTGGCGCGGGAACAGCCTCAGACCTGTTTCCTGGAACCCTGGCGCCAGTCAGAGCCCAGGGTGGCCTTTCGCCATTAGGAAGTCAGATTGCCTCTCCAAGGAGCAAGTTCCCAACTCAGAGAAATAGGCCTAGCTGTGACTCCTTGATTGGTCAGTTTCACTGTCTAATCCCCTTTTTGCAGTTACTGATTGGCCAGTCCCACAACCCACCCCTTACAACATGCAGCTCTCATTGGTCAAGTCGGCTCTAAAGATCTTGTTCTCTGATTGGTAAGTCCCACCAGCCAGTCAGTTGGAAAGAATCTCTGTTTCCTTAGCTCTCACACACCTTCCATCCAATTTCTATTTAAAGGCTAATTCCTGTTATGGCCATCTGAATTTATGCTACTCTCACAGGCCTGTCTTCTGCTTCATGCCTCTTCCCTGTCTGGTAAGGTGAAGAACAAAGGTTTGGAGTGGATGAGATCTGGATTTTAATCCCAGACCAGCTACTTATTCACTTTATAACTGTAAACAAACTAACTTTTGTATGCTCCAATTTTTTAATAGCTCAGAGCCCTAGCATTAGATGGGTCAAATCATAGCTTTATCATTTGCTGGTGGTGTGATTTCCAATGGATTATTTAACTTCTCTGAGCCTCACTTTCCTCAGCTATAAAATAGGAATTTCAGTAGTACATACCTCAAAGACTTATTATGAGATAGCGTATGTCAAGTATTTGGTATATAATAAGTTCTCAAAAATGTTGGCTATTTCTATTGAGTATTTAGAGGGAAAGGAACTTGCAGAACAAGCAAGTCCCAGCCTTGTACTTGAGTGGCTAAGAATTCAGAGATCAGCCACCATGCAGACCTGGGCAATGGTTAGTGATCTCATGGATGCAGTTCTTCACTTCTTGGGTGAAGACAGCCTCAGTGTCTGGCCCTGTCTGGGCCCAGTTCCTCATGAGGTGCAGGCCGAGACTTCAGGTGTGAGCCGGAGGTCTAGGAGGGAGAGGAGGAGCTAGAAGAATGTTCCATTTAGACCAGTGGCTCTGAGAGATCTATGTGAGTCAGAGGTGGCAAGAGTATTAGTTGTGCCTATTAAATATGCAAATGCATATAAAAATGATCATAAACACAGTGAGGAAAGAAATACATACTTTATAGGATTCAAATACAGGATAAAGGCTCTGGACTCAAACACACAACTACAGTATCATGATATACAACACTTATGACAAAGGAGGAGATAAGAGCTAAGGTGTATTGAAGTGTATCTTTCCATTATTCCGTTAATACCAATTTCCGCCAGTTGCCCAACAATACTTAATAACCATCCTCTTAGTCTTTAATTGGTTAAGCAGTTACAAGAGAAAAATACATTGTGCTGATAAAAAATAAAAACATCAATGGGTTAAAAAAAAAGGCACAGGAGATTGCTCTAGTGTTCAAATTCAGCTCTGGAATTCAGACTTTCTTTTGTCTTTTTTCTTGCATTTATTATTCCAAATTTTTAAGATTAGGCTTAATACTGTGCCTGGATAATTCTCATATGCAAAATATTGGCCCTGTGTAAACTGGTCATTGCCTGCCCTTTGTCAGAAGAATCTGGAAGTCTGTGTAAGCATTGGTGAGGATAAACTGCCGTGTCAGTATTTGCTGGCCCTTTGAGACTTAGCTGCTTGTTAGGTGAAAGTATACAGAAATCCTCATCAGAATCATGTGTGAGGGATCATATATATTTTCTAATCGGTCTGATGTACTTTTTTCTATTCTAAGTGGTTTGGGTTTTGCCCTACAGCATTTCAGCCATCAACCCTCGGGCTGTGGGGCTGGAATGGGAAGGGAGAAGGAGGTGATGTCAGAGAAGCCCCGCCAGACAGGAAGTGGAAACAGGGAGCTCTTCAGTTGCTGGGAAAGGATGAAATAAGATTAAGGTGCTGCTGCCTTAGCTCAGGGGTGCAGGGGAGCAGGAAGACAATGGATGCCCCAATAGAAACACAACCCCACAACAGGTTCAGGAAAATACTACAAGCATTCTTGCCAGTGTTGCACTTTCTCCCAGACCCACCTTCATGCTGAAAGATGTGTCTAGACGGGTAGCCTGAAGTAATCTTCGTGTGCTATGGAAGATATCCAGAAGCATCTGCACGACTATGGCAAACAGAGAAGGTGGCTGAGAATTGAGAATCAGCAGGCCTGCCCAAAGGTTGCCACAGAGTGGAGGTATAAGGACACCCCATCATATGGAGTTACAAGGTCTCCCCAAAGCTGGGGGTCCAGGTGGGAGTTGTTGCTTTGTCTCAGAGTGCCAGCAGCTGGAGCAGGAGCCCAATAACAGGGTGAGAGCACCCCCCCCCCGCCCCAGAACGTAACCACCATGTGATTTGTCTGTGCTTTGAGCACAGACTGCGAGATATTTGGCCAGATACCTCAACAACGGGGGAGGGAGGATGGGGGCTCCTGTGCAGAGATCAGGTGGATTGAGATCCCCGTTCTCCTGGGTGAACAGAAGCCATACAGCTCAGACCAGCAGTCCTTCTCCCTCCCAATGCTCCTGTAACACCCACAGAGCAGAGAGGGGTGGGTGACTAGCTGCCATAGAGAGTGACTTTACTGAGAGGCTCTTTTAACTAGAAAAGTCGGAGTATAATTTTCACCCCTACTGTTATTTTGTTTGGAGACTTTGAAACAATATTAATGATATTTAGAGAACAATAAAAATGTATATTTTCTTGCATGTCTGAATTGTAATGCAAAAATTATAATCCAGTTAGGAAAGTATACAGTGGCCAATGTGTTGTTCTAAAGGCCATGCTAAACCAACTGTTTTAAATCACATTCCCCACGTTGTGAAACTCTCTGGTTGAAAGGATAATACTTTAAACATTTTTGTGTCATCTGCTCCAGAGCATATGATGGCTCTCTGATCTGCAGATTCTTTAGAGAAAAGGATTATAAATCACCATTTTTCATCCTCTAGTTGATACACTAGCTGCCTATCCAGACCCAAGATTTCAGAGGTGAAATACAGCTACTGGCTTTGTGTGCGTGGCTTACCTCTAAAATTAAAAATTGGAGAAAAATCCAGTGTGGCAGACATACCAAAGGTGTAAAAGCAATTCTCAAGTGGCCCTTCAGAAGCATTATCAATGCTGCTTTATGTAAAATCATTAAATGCCAAGCTGTCAAAAAATTAAGACTGAATTTACTGGGATGGTTACTAATGAAATATAATAGTACAATTTAAGTACCTGCTTTTCTGTAGTGTATGCTGCAGCTAGAACAATTCCTATCACTTTTGACTTTGGCAAAATCTTCCTTCACTAAATTAAAAATATTGTAATTCAAGACCCTTTAAGGAACTGAGGGAGGCAGCACCGTTTGTGAGTATAGCATGGTTTATCAAGAAGACTCAACTAGGGCCACTGGGGGACTCAATTGGTTAGAGCAGGAGCTCCGAGCAACAGAGCTGCCAGTTCGATTTCTGCGTGGGCCAATGAGCTCCTCCCGAGCTGAGCTGCCAATAAGCTGGTGAGAGCATGGGCTCTTAACAACAAGGTTGCCGGTTGGACTCCCACAGAGGATGGTGGGCTGCGCCCCCCACAACTAGACTGAAAAATGCCAACTGGACTTAGAGCTGAACTGCGCCCTCCACAACTAAGATTGAAGGACAACAACTTGACTTGGAGCAGATGAGTCCTGGAAAAACACAATGTTCCCTACCCCAATTCCGTAACATCGTTCCTTTTCTCAATTCCCCAATAAAATCTTAAAAAAAAGACTCACCTAGCTGGACCCCTCCCACCCATTTACAAAATCAGGGCACACTCTTTGTAATGTGTATCAAATTCTTCATAGCAACAGAATATTTTCTGATTGTTATATTGTCAAGAATTGCTTAACATTTTCAGTTTTTTTCAATGAGGAGTATTTTTGTTTTAACCAATAAACCAATAAATGTATTGGCTATTAGTAAAGTTATGTGCCAGTACCCTCTCCCAAGGGTAATTATTGGGTTTTCAGAAAAGTCATGACGTATTTTTTCTATGTTTGTCGTTGCAAAAATGTGTCATGATTTTTCTGACAACCCAACATTTAGTGACATCACTTTCCTGGTTGTGATAATGTACTATGGGCCTGTAATGTATCACTGGAGGAAGCTGGGTGTAGAGTATACAGGAACTCTCTGTACTACTTTTGCAACTTTTTACGAGTCTAAAATTATTTTAAAATAAAAAGTTTTTAAAAAGACAATTGGTCTATGATGCTAGAAGTCAGGATAATAATTACCCTTGGGAGAGTCAGAAGTGACCGGTAGGGCACTCTAGGAGGCTTCTGGGGGTGCTGTCGTGGTCTATTTCTCAATTTGGGGCTAACTACACAAGTGTGTTCATTTTATGAAAATCTATCAAGCTGTAAACTTGTGTGCATTTTTCTCTATGTACATGATACTTCAATAGAAAGTTTCTAGAAAGCAATGATATGCTCATAAGAGCTTTGCCCAGTGTGCGGCACCTTGTAAGCACTCGGGGAGAGCATCTCTTTGTGGCTGTGGCTCTCTCCTACCTTAGACTCCTGTCGTAGTAACTTAGCCACACATCTTATGCCACTTCACCAGTTTTTACATGCACTTTTTTGGGGTGTATAGTGAAATGTTGTCACATACATAGATTCATGTAATCACCACCACAATCAAGATACAGAAATGTTCCATCATCACAAAGAGTTTTGCCTGGTTTTCAACTTTATCTAAATGATACCATCCAGTGTACTTTTATTTCTGGCTTCTTTCATTGAATATTATATTTGTAAGATTTACTCCTGTTGCTATGGGTAGTTGTAATTGTTTATTCTCATTTTTGTGTCCCATTGCGTGCATATCCCACAACTTTTTACCGGCTGCTGCTAGTGGACATTTTGGTAGTTAGAATTTTTATCTGTTCTGAACAGTCTGGTATATCTTTGAGTGACTATATGTAAGCATTTCTGTTGGGTATATACTGAGGAGTGGAATTGCTGGGTCTTAGGGTATGCATATGTTTATCTTTGATACATTCTTCAAACCAGTTTTCCGAAGTGGTTTTACCAGTTTCCATTCCCTTAGCAGCACCCAGAGTCCTGTTTTTCACATCCTTACCAAATCTTGGTATATTCTGTCACTTTCCTTTTAGCCATGCAATGGTATGCATGTGGTATTGTGTCGTGGGTTTAAGTTGCATTCCCCTGGTGACTAGTGAAGTTGACCATTTCATACATTCATTGGCCACTTGGATGTTATATTTTGAGAAGTGCCTGTTCAAGTCTTTTGCCCTTTATTTTATTACATTGTGTTTTTTTCCCCCTCTTATTGATTTGGATATGAGTGCTTTGTTGGATACATGCATTGCAATACCATCTCCAACTCTGTGTTGCCTTTAAAAAAAACCCAAAACTTTATTTTTATTTATTTTTATTTTTTTTAAGTTTACTTCAATATTTCTCTGTCTGTTTTTTGTTTGTTTGTTTGTTTTTTTGAGGGCAGTGTCACTGGCCCTCATATGTGGGATCCAAACCAGAGCCACTGGTGTCCCAAGCCAGCTCTCAACCACTGCGCCACTTGGCCGGCCCCAAAACTTTATTTTTTAAGAGCAGTTTTAGGTTCACAGCAAAATTGAGTGGAAAATACACCAAGTTCCTATAGCCCCTCAACCCCTACACATGCACAGCATCCCCACCATCAACATCCTGGACCAAAGTGGTTCATTTGTCATAACGGTGAACCTACATTGACACATCATTGTCTTCTAAAGCCCATAGTTTATATTAGGGTTCACTTTTGGTGTTGTACACTCTACAGGTTTGGACAAATATATAATGACATGTATCCATCATTATAGTTTCATATGGAATAGTTTCACCGCCCTAAAAATCCTCTGTGCCCTACCTATTCATCTGTCTCTTCTCCAGAACCCCCGACGACCACTAATCTTTTTATGTCTCCAGATGTCATACAGTATGTGGCCTTTTCAGGTTGGCGTCTTTCACTTAGTAATATGCATTTAAGTTTCCCCCAGGTCTTTTCATAGTTTGATAACTCATTTCTGTTTAACACTGAATAATATTTCATTGTCTGGATATACCGCAGTTTATTTATATATTCAGCTACTGATGGACATCTTAGTTGCTTCCAAGTTTTGGCAAATGTATAAAGCTGCTAAAACATTCATGTGCAGTTTTTTGGTGTGGATATAAAATTTCAACTCATTTGGGTAAATATCAGGAAGTGTAATTGCCAGATTATGTGGTAAAAATATGTTTAGGTTTTAAAGAAACCTTCAGATAGTCTGGAGTGGCTGAACCATTTTGCATTCCCAGAAACAATGAATGAGCGTTCCTGTTGCTCCATATTCTGCCAGCATTTGGTGTTTTCAGTGTTTTGAATTTGGAGCATTCTAATAAGTATGTAGTGGTACCTCATCGTTTTAATTTTAATTCCCTAATGGCATATTATGTTAAGTGTCTTTTCATATACTCGCTTGCCATCTGTATATCTTCTTTGGTGAGGTGTCTATTCATATTCTTTGCCTACTTTTAGATTGAGTTGTTCGTTTTCTTATTGTTGAGTTTTAAGAGTTCTTTCTATATTTTGGGAATGTCTTTTGTAAGTATTTTCTATTAGTCTGTGACTTGTCTTCTCATTCTCTTGATGTGTTGTTTTTACACTCTCTTAATGGCATCTTTTGATGAACAGACATTCTTAATCTTAATGTGGTTTAATTTATAAAAAAATTCATATATTGGTTAGTGCTTTTTACGCTCTACTTAAGAAATTTTTGCCTATCCCAAAGTCAAGAAAATGTTCTTTTATTTTACTCTAAAAGTTTTTGTGTTTTACCTTTCACATTTAGATTTGCAACCCAAATAGAATTTATTTTTGTGTATGGTGTGAGGTGGTGGTCAACATTCTTTTTTTTTCTCTCTCTCTCTCTCTCTATGGATATCCAGTTGACCCAGTACCATTTATTAAAAATATCATCATTTCCTCATTGCACTGCAGTGGCATCTTTGTCATAAATCAGATGTCCATATATACATGTGTCTGTTCACATACATCTATTTTATCTTTCACAACAACTCTTTGTAAGAGTTGGACTCTTACAACTCTTAAAACTCTCCAAGAGTCTGTACTCAGTACTCCCGCTTTCTGGAGCTGCTCAACAGAGACCTGGCCTGAGATTGGCTACGGTATTAATTCTGTAAATTTTGTAGTGTGGAAGATCTGCATTTTAGTCTTTGTTGTGTGACTTTGATCAAGTTAGTTGAGCCTGTTTCCATGTATGTAAAATGAAGATAAGAATGCCATTGTAATGTGGTATTTGAGAGGCTTAGACAATTAAATGTATATTATTATGGTGGTTGTATAACGAGCTGTTATTTTAAGAATGATGAGGAGGAGGATAGGGTGATTCCACTACATCCTTTAAGTGCCTTAGTGTGTACCCCTCCCCACATCCCTCCACACACATTTACATACTATTCTTATCTCCCTAAGTCCCTAAGCTAATGTCCTTGTAGGACACGGGAATGGAGAAAGTTTTGGAGGTCTGCCTCCTAGTGAAGCCCATTGCTTTCTATCCTCAAGGCTCTGCTTTCCCCAGAGCCTCTGTTCTTTCCTGAGACCATCTCTAGCCTCCCTCCGGGGGATTTGTGAAGTGTAAAACAGGCATGCAATGCAGGAACAAGAGCAAGGTGTGTGTAGCAGTCAGGGAACCTTGGTTTTTAGGGCTGGCTCAGTAGTTCATATACTTGGACAACCTTAGATTGCTCCCCTTCCTTGAGCCTTAGATTCTTACACATGGTGCAGGGGAATCATTCCATCCTGTCCCCAAGTCTCCTCAGCACTCGTATTCTGTAACTTCTTAATGATATATGACACCAATGACCCTGGTTTGTGGTAAATTCTGGGGTAGTTTCCCAGAGGAGCTACAAAGGAGGCTTACCTCACTCTCGGGTCCTGTCCTTTCCCGGAGAAAAACCAGGTAGTCGGAGCGCTCCTCTTTCCTATTTGTCTAAAGGAAAGAATCCAGAGTACAGAAATAGCATTATGTACAAAGATGTTCACCACAACACTGCTTATACTAGTGGAAACACCCAGTTTGGAAATAATTGCTCTGCCTTATGCTATCTGGGAGCAGCCAGACTGGTTCCTCAGGAGCCTAGATTCAGCTCAGAGAAATTTAATTGACTTGGTTTCAAGAAGACAGCCACAATATTTGATATAAAATAATTTACTTAAACATCAAATATTTTTGATCAAGCGTTACACCCTGGGCTAAGGAATGGCTATATGAAGATCACTCAGACACTATTTCCTCCCTCAGGGAGCTCACAGTTTAGCCAAGAAAGCAGAAAACTAAAGGGTGAGGTAGAAGCCAGTGTAAATGCTGCATTAAGGGCATGTGAGAGGTGCCAGGAGAGCCCAGAAAAGAGAGACAGAGTCATTTTTTTTTGAGGGGGGAGAATAAAGGTAGTCTGCCTGGAGGAGGTAGCATCTGCGTTTTCCAGATGAGAAGCTGGAAAGTATTTTCAGGCAGTGTAAGCAAAGAAATAGAAGGGGCAGTACATCTTCGTGACTGGATTGTAGGCTGCATGGGAGTGGTAAAGAGTCAACATGCAGGAGAGATAGGATATCAGTCAGATGTCCTAGGGTCAAAAGACTAAGGTCAACTATGAAAGGCCTTGAATGCCAGGGTAAGCAGTGTTGGCTACATCCCATGAGTGGGGGCAGGATGGGGGGAGAATAGGATAACAATGGAATAATGGTCAGGTGCTGTTTTTGAAAGATCGATTGGAGAAGGGCAAGAATGGAGGCGGGATGATGAGATGGGAGCTGCATTCAGTTTTCCATGGGAGAGAAGAGGCATGGAGGCCTGCAGTCATTGAGGATAGAGAGTAGCAGAGTCCCCATGCTGCATGGGATGTAGAATCAATAGGCCCTGTGTGGTGAGAGGATATAGGAGGCTTTATGAGTCTTAAGTTTCTAACTCTGGCAACTTCCCTGAGATGGGAAACCCAGGAGGAGAAGTTGGGGGGAAGACAAGGACAGTGGTCTGAGCTGCGCTGAGTTTAGGTGCCTAGGAGGGGCTGTCGGGAGGCAGATGGGTGGATGAATCAGGGGCACAGAGAGAGACTGAAGCTGGTGATATTGCTTTGGACCTCATCAGCCCAGAGTTGGCGTTTAAAAACTTTGAAACAGAGGACATGTGTCAGGGAGGTGTATTGAGAGCAGTGCTGGGAGGAGCCCCGACCTTTAAGGAAGGTAAAGAAAGATGATGGAAAGGCAAAAGGAAGAAAAGCCCATGAAAGAGGCAGAGGAGGAATAGTCACAGGAGACCAGGAGTGCACAGTGTTCGAGGAAAGAAGGAGAGAGAGGCTGGAGAAGGGCGGAACTACCAATATACCTTCTAATGCTGAGAGACCCAGGCAATGAAGGACTGAGATAGCCATCAAGCTTAGCAACAAAGGGATAAGAACAGGATGGTTTCCACAGCAAGGAATTGTGGAAGAGGAGAACAGCAAATGGACACAACTTTTTTGAGGAGCATGTCTGGAAATAGACAGGGGGCAGTGACTGGGCATGGGGGTGGGATGAGGGAGGGTTTGAAGCTGTGATGGTGGCCGCAATCCTCTTTCCACAACTTCCAGCCCTTGAACAAGGTCAGAGTCTGCTTTGGGCCTGGCTTCCCATGCAAGAAAGCAGCTGGTCAACTGTCTGTTCTCTTCCACTCTCTGTGTGTGAGTGCGTCTGTGGGGATATACATACCCATGTGTATGGGCAGCTAGAGTAAGGAACCACTAGGTGGCTAGTAAGGAGCCAGAGTGCCCACCTGGTCTGGTGACAGCCCTGGGGCAGTCCCAAGCTTCCAGAGAGGGTGTGCCTGTATCTTTTTCTCCAAGATGAGGAGAGAAGTGTGAGGCAGGCTGTGGACCATCAGGATCTGTCAGCGGCCTGTGCAAGTCTGCCCACCATCTGGGCCCTATCAGACAAGCAGAGCTTTTCTTACATTAATCTCTGATGAGCTTGGCCCGGCTTTCATTTCAAAAGGCTCCACTTCTTTTCTCTCTTCCCCTGGCCCTTTCTTTACACTCTTTCCCAAAATAGGCCTAAAAATTATGCCTTCTCGCTTCCTTGGTTTCCCAACCCCACTGGGGCCAGAGAAAGCTTTGAAATTGGAGCAAGTCTCAGGATGGTGGTAGTGGTGGTGGTGGTGGGGGCTGATATAGCTTGTGGGGAGGGGCTAGAGGAGGAAATGGCCAACAGAGCTTCCAAAGAAGGGAGAGAGAACAGAAACCTCTTGTGTGACCAGCTCTGGAACCTTGGGATCTACCCTCTTTCCTTCTCATCTCCCACCAAGTGTCCATCCATCACCCCAGTCCTTCTTCTCCTTGTCCCACCTCCCTCGCACTTCTACTCCTCCCTTGGATGTCTCTAGAGATGAGGTCCAACCCTCTTAGCCTGTCAGAAACGAAGTCCCAACAAAGGCTGTCCTGTTATCAACCACTTGAAATCAGTGGCTTCCAGGGCCATGAGCCAGGGGCTTTGGGAATTGGTCTCTTCCTCCTCTGCATTTGTCATACAGTGCAGGAGACCAGCACTGAATTGCTGTGTGACAAATGCAAAATGAGGTTTGGGGTTAGCCAGGATAGACAGAATACGATGTATCTCAGAGTCCGGGAATTCTGGATTGTCAGAGCTAGGAGGCATCTTGAGAAATGTAGTCCAGCCCAATTATTGTATGTAAATGAATGCTAGGGCCAAGAATGAGGAGAGTGACCACACAGGGCCAGGATGAGGACCTGCAGTAAGGTTCTCACTTCTAGGTCTGCCTAGTGTGGGGTCCTACAACAGGCATGAAAGATGCTTTACTCCTCATAAGTCAGGGGCTGTGTTGGATTCATAGTCAGTGGGGCCAGGGTGATCCTGAAGGTGTTTCATGACAGGTCTGGGTTTCCCAGATAGGAGATGAGGAGTGGCTTGGAGCCAAAGTGAATGACCAGTTTGTAAGAACATTGGGAAATGAGGGGATGATAAGTGGCTAAGGATAAAAGATAAGGTTAATGGGAGCCCACTCCTATTAGGTTCTTGCTGTGTGAGATTGTCTCTTTCTGTTTGCATGAAGTAGAAATTCATTCAGTAATGGAAAATTGATTATATGGGTACAGGATGGATTTGGCTACATGTAACAGAAAACGCAGCTCAAACTGGATCAAACAGTAAGAGCATTTATTAAATCACATAACAAGAAGTTCAGAGATAAAGTGGGCTTCGGGACTAGTTGAGTCAGCAACTCAACCATGTCATCAAGGATTCAGATTCTTTCTGTTACTCGGCTTTGCCTTACTCCATGTCATAAGATAGTTGCCGCCTCGTTGTAAGATAGCTACCAAAAGAAAAAGGGGATTTGCCCCTTTCCCCCGTTTATTCAGTTTAATGGGAAAGAGGAAAAGAATCTCTCTCCAACCATGGAATTTAAGTCTTTCTCTTGAGTCTTATTGGGCAATTTTTGGTCACAACGCCGATCTTCAGAGAAACAGTAGTTACCGAACCACAGCTCATAGATCAAACCCAGCCAGTCACTTGTTTATTTATAGGCCACAAGCTAAGAATGGTTTTTACATTATAATGCTTACATTTTAGTGGTTATGTAATCACCTTTGTAATAGCTTTCCTATTGCCTCTTAGCCCTCAAAGCCTAAAATATTTACTATCTAGTAACCTCTTTTTTAGACCATAAATTTGTTGCTTTTTCCATGCCAGCCCCTATCAACTACACTTTTTAGTCTGTATGTCTTTTATCATATAATTATTTATACCTGCTGTGTACTGACATCCCTGGTAACTCTTGGCTTCTGTTGACTCATGGTTCTCCTCATGCATAGTTTGCTGACTCATGGTACTGGTCACTGTGGCCTCGACTGTATACCAGACTCTTTTTTTCTGAGTCTTTCACTTTCTGCTCCTACCACTAAATGAACAGATTCTTCTTACACTGTTTTGTATTCAAATTCTAAGAGATGCTTTGACTAGTTTGGTTAAACTAATTTCTACGGGGCAAAGCCTTCTAGCAAGGCCTTACCTGGTCCCTGTCTTGGCCCTAGCTCAATCTCTACTCCAAGATTAACAGAGAAGTTCTCATCAAAATACCAGGCTCAACCTAAGCTTTATAAACATTCTAATAAAGCTTTGTTGTTCACATTTCCTAGTTTGTATTCTATGGACACTGAGATAGAGGGCCGAATTGAGGTTCCTTTAAGAAAAAAAAAAAAGAAATCAATATCCAAACCAGTATCTAAAATCTATCATTATGTCCCATGATCAAGGAAATGTTTGAGCTCATTGCAAGGAAGTGCCATTACAAGTTCCTGGAGCATCTCAAACACATGAAATTACTTATAGACCATTAGGAGGTTATAAAAATGACTTGATATGATACTCTACCAAGTATTTATTCAAGTGTTTAATTCATCTTATTGCCAAAATATTATTACCATAACAGAGGAAATGTAAAAACTAAGAATAAAAGCACAGCAGCCTTGGACAGCCAGAAAGAAGGATAACAATTGCCTATAAGACCTAAGAATTTTCTGGAAGATGTAAGACAGATTAGATTAATATAACACCTTGAAATAAAGTCATTAAACTGAACAAACAAAAGAAACTCTTCCAAAAAACAGAGTTCATGATGGCAAGAGAAAAATAACTGGTATTTCTAATTACTATACTCAGAAAAATTTAAGAGGCAATCACATGCATAAAATAATACATGACAGAGACTGAATAAGAAGCTCAGCATGCCCCTTTCTGTGCTCATCAGAGAACTACACCTCCAACTGGCCTTATTAGGGGGATCGCTTCACAGATTGTAGATGCCTGACCACTGTGCTATACACTTTAAGATGATGAGAATAATATTGAATGTCAACTATAATTAAATATATATATATATATATATATATAGTCACGGGATATAAAGCACAGAATAGGGAATATAGTCAGTGGTATAGTAACAACTATAAACAATATCAGAGGGCTAGTAGGCTGAGGAGGGTTATCACTCTGTAAGGGGTATACATGTCTAATCATTATGTTGTTTCATAAGCCTGAAATTAATATAAAAAGAAGTTAATCAGAAGAAGCTTTTTGGCAATGTATAGTTACAAGAAATTTGTAACCCTGCTCCTCTTCCATTAAGGCAGAAAATAAAGCACCCACTCTCTTAAAAAAAAAAAATAATAACGAAAAAAAAAAAAAAAAGAAAGCTCCAGCCTCTTTTGCAGTTAGGTTGGGGCCATGGAACATGGAAGTTGGCAAAAGTAATGTGTACCACTTGTCGGCCTGGCCATAAAAACCTTTATGTGTGGTTTTCTATGCTTTTTTGTTCCCTTTCATGATGACTTGGCAGCCAAACATGAAGATGGCGGCATCATAAGATGTGACGAGCCTGCAACTTGGCTTCACGACTTGGAGGAGAGCCTCTGAGGAGAGTTACCCAGTATGCATCAGCCTGTTAGACAAATGATCGATAAAACCTTTATTGTGATAAGTCATTGTGATTTGGGAACTGTTTGTTTTAAGAGCATGCATAAATAATTCTATATAATACATTGAAATGAATTTTTAAAACACACCTCAAGTTTTCTTGGAAATAAAAACTCAGTTGGTGGGGGAAAAATAATTGAAGGCCTGATGGATATACTGAAGACTGAATTAGTGCGCTGCAAAATAATGCCAAGGAGTCCTCTCAAACTACGGTGCAAAAAGACGAGGTAAAAAGTGTAAGACAGAAGCTTAAATATAGGTAAACTCAAGACTTCTGCTTATGCCTACACTGCAGAAAGTTGGAAAGAGCATTGCTCATTGTTCTCACACTAACAAAAAGAAAAAGCTGGATAAACTACAAAATCATAACATTTCTCAAACTCATTCTTGGTAGTCAGCGTCCAAGATGGCCACCAGTGAGTCCTACTTCCTGGTAGTTACACCTGTGTGCAATTACCTCCCATATTGTACCAGGGTCAGTCTGTGTAAGCCATAAAGAACAGCAGAAGTGATATGCCACTTCCAAGATTAAGTTATAAAATAGTATTTCTCTCTCTCTCTCTCTCTCTCTCTCTCTCTCTCTCTCTCTCTGAGCAGCCCTATGGAAAGGCTTATGTAACAAGAAACTGAAGACCCTGACCAACAGCCTGCTGACAACCATAAACATGAGGTTGGAAAGGATCTTCAGCCGCATTCAAGTCTTGAACTGTCTGTAGGCCTGGCTGACAGCTTGAATGTAACCTCCTGAGACACCCTCAACCAGAACCACCCCATTAAGCCACTCCCATATTTCTGAGACATGAAAACAGTGAGGTGATAATTGTGTATTGCTTTAAGCTCCTATGTCTGGGGGATAATTTGTTGTGTAGCAGTAGATAACAAATAACCCACCAGAGAGTGGAGCTTTCAGGGTTGCCCAGCAGTCTAAAATCTAACGAAAGACAGGGCCCTCCAAGCAGAGATAGGATGTGAGCATTTGCTTACTTTTGGTAGAGTATGAGAAGAGAGCTAGGTGCCATAGAAAGAGGTAAAAAGAGATAATTTTTTAAAATTTTGATACATCAAATGATTTTATTTTATTATTAATTGAGGTATAATTGACATATTATTCTCAGGTGTACAACATAAAGATTTAATATTTGTATGTATTGTGAAATAATCACCACAATAAGTCTAGCTAACATCCGTCACCACACATTGTTACAACGTTTTGTTTCTTGTGATGAGAACTTTTAACACCTAAGCTTTTAACCAGTTTCCAATATGCAATACAGTATTATTAACTCTAGTCACCATGATGTACATTACATCCCCATGACTTATTTATTTTATAAGTGGAAGTTTGTACCTTTGGAGGCCCTTCACTCATTTTGCCCACCCCCCACTCCAGCGCCATCAATCTATTCTCTAATACTGTATTTATCCTTCTCTGACTTATTTCACAAGATAAACATTTAAAACAAATTGCTGCAAACAAAAATGTGGCTCATACTCACTTGCAGGCTCTTCTCCATCAATTTTCACTGGTTGACAAAGATTAGTGACAATGCAGGAGAATGGAGAACCAAATTAGCCGACACCTTGATCTTGGACTTCCCAACCTCTAGAAATGTGAGAAAATAAATTTCTGCTATTTAAGCCACCCAGTCTATTGCATTTTTGTTATGGTAGCCCTAGTTAACATAGTATGTATTTTAAATTGTAATTTCAAATTCTTTGTTGATGATATGTTGACCTGGTATCCTACAACCTTGCTAAACTCACTTATCAGTTCTCATTTCTTTGTTGATTCTTTTCCACAGAGATAATTATGTCACCTGTAAATACAGATGGTTTTATTTATTATCCATTCCAAACTGTATACCTTTTATTTCTTTTTATTGCCTTACTTCACTGGATTGAACTTCCAATACAATCTGGTATAGAAGTGGTGAGCACAGATATCTTACCTCTGTTCTCAAATTTAGGGGGAAAGCATTTAGTCTTTCATCATTAAGTGTGATATCACCTTTAGAATTTTTTTCAGAGGCTCTTTGTTTATTCCCAGTTTGAGGAAGTTTCCTTCTATTCTTAGTTACTGAGAGTTCTTACCATGAATAAATGTTGAATTTTGTCTCATGATTTTTCTACATTTATTGAGATGATACTGTGTTTTTTCTTACTCCTTTGTTGACAGGGATTTTCTCTGTTACATTGATTTTCAAATGTTAAACTCAACTTGCATACCTGGGATAAGCCCACTTGGTCATGATATATCTTTCTTTCTCTATATTGCTAGATTTTGATTTTCTAATATTTTCTTGAGGATTTTTGTATCTATATTCATGAGAGCTATTGGCCTGCAGTTTGTTTTTCTCATAATGTCTTTTTCTGGTTTCAGTATCAGGCCACATAAAATGAGTTGGGAAATATTTCCTCCTTTTTAATTGTCTGGAAGAGTTGCATATAATTGGTATTATTTCTCCCTTAATATTTAGTGGAATTTGCCAGTGAAGCTATCTGCCTCTGGGATTTTCTTTGTTGGAAAAATGTTAAATTATTAATTAAATTTTGATAATAGATACAGTGTTGTTCAGATTATTTAATTCTTCTTGAGTTACATTTGGTAGTTTGTGTGTTTAACAAATTTTTCCATTTCTTTTAAGCTATTAAATGTATCGGCATTATGTTTTCAAATAATACGTATATTTATTCTAATAGTGTTTGTAAGATTGGTAGTAATGTCCCTTCGTTCATTCCTGATATTGATAATTTATATCAATCATCTCTTCTTTTTCTTAGACTGACTGACTAAAGTTTATCAATTTTATTGATCTTGTCGAAGAATCAGCTTTGGATTTATTTGGAGTTTTATACATAACATTTTCCTTTTTAATTCCATTGATTTCTCCGCTTATCTTCATTACTTCCCTACTACTTGCTTTGGATTTAATTTAACCTTTTTTCTGTTTTTTGGGTTTTGTTTTGTTTTATTTTTAAGGTGAAAACTTAGAAAATTGGATTTATAGTTTTCCTTCTTTTTAAACATAGGCATTTAATGCTATAAATATCTCTCTGCTCAGTACTTTAGCTGCACCCCACTAATTTTAATATATTGTGTTTTCATTTTCATTCAATTCAAAATGTTTCTAATTTCTCTTATAATTTCCTCTTTGGCCGATGGGTTATTAACAAATGCATGTTTAATTACAAATATTTGTGGATTTCCCAAACACCTTTTTTTATTAATTTCTATTTAATTCTGTTTCATCAGACAACATACTTTATATAATTTCAATTTTTTTAAACAACTTCTTGAGGTTTATTTAATGGCCCACACTATGTTCTCTCTTAGTGAATGTTTCATGTGCAATAGGGAAGAATCAGTATTATGCTGTTGGTGGGTGGAGTTTTCTGTAAATGTCAATTAGGTCAATTTGATTGAGCATCTTTTCTTGTGCTTATTGCCATTTGTATATCTTTTTTTGGAGAAATGTCTGTTCAAGCCATTTTCCCTTTTTAAAAATTGTGTTGTTTCTTTGTTGTTGGAGTTGTAGGAGTTCTCTATATATTCTAGATTCAGCCATTAGTTCTTAAGATAATTTTTTCTTTCTCTTTTCTCCTCTGGGCCTTAAATTATATGAATTTTAGATCTCTTTATATTATTTTACAGGTCACTGAAGTCCTATTCATTTTTTTAGCCTTTTTCCCACTCTTTAATTCATTTTTAATCATTTCTCTTATGTCTTAAAATTGACTGATCTTTTCTTCTCAAGTTTCTAATCCGTTAATCCCATTTTCATTTAAAATTTTAAGTTTTCTCTCTAGAAGTTCCATTTTCTTCTTTTATGTCTTCCATTTCTTTACTCATTATGTTCATATTTTGCTCTACATTCTTGAGCACATTTCTAATAGTTATTTCAAAATTCTTGTTTGTTACTATCATCGTGTTTGTCATTTCTCTCTGTTTCTATTGACTGATTTTTCTCCTCATTATGAATCACAGTTTCCAGCTTCTTTGCATGTCTAGTAATTTTTTATTGAACTATGAACATTATTATTATGTTGTTGAGTGTCTTGATTTTTTTTTTCTTCTAAAGAATATTTAGACATTTTTTACTGTCTTATAGTTAAGTTACTTGTGTATCAGCATGGTCAATTCGAGGCTTGTTTCAAAACTTAATTAGGGCAAGTTTAGGGTAGGGTTACTCTAGTCTAGTTTACTATTTCTAAGGTGTGACCCTTTCTGGAGGCTTAATTAAGTGCCTTGGATGCTCAGTGAGGTCACTCCAGTCGGGCTGGTAAGATCTTGAATGTCTCCCAGTCAGTCCCATGTAAGCTCCAGGAATTGCTCAGTCTACAATAACCCAATAGCTCTTTGCCCAGCTTATGGGTTCCTACCCTACACATGTGTATCTTAGTATTCAGCAACAGAATCAATCTATGCAGATTTCTGGAGCTCTTTCTCTACATAGCTCCCTCTACTCTGGTACTCTACCACACAAATTCCAGTTGTGTCAGACTTCCTGAATTTGATATCTGTCTCTTCAACTCAGTGAGCCCACCATGCTCTGCTGGGGCTTCTTTCTCTGTGTGCCTTGTTCCAGAAAAGGCCTCCAGATAGAAAATTGGAGTTTTCTAGTAAGACTCATTTCATTTGTTTCCTTTCTCTTGGGGAAGCCAGCCCTGCACTGCCTGCTGCCCAATATCTGAAAACACGTGTTACATATAGTTTGCCCAGTTTTCTAGTTATTTATAATTGTAGGATGGATCTGCAATTGCAGGGTACTCTGTTGTGAGGTCATGTATGTTTTCAATTTCTAAAAGCTCTTTTTTACTTTCTGATTGTGCCTTTACATATAACCCTCCTGTGTTGTGCATACTTAAATATCCTCATGAATCATCCTGGAAATGTTAATTAGAATACTGTTTGTGTCCTTCCTGTTTCTTAAATTTATGGTATTTCATTGAGGAAAGTTTCCTGTACTATCTCAACTTGGACACCATTTTGGGATTGTCTATCATTTTCAAATAGCTAGTGAGTTTTAATTGACTAATACTATTTATAATAAAAGTCCGGATGAATCAGAATTGGTACTGTGTGGGGTTGCTCAGCATCTATGTAAGTGGCTGGCTGGGGATCCATACCATAACCATTCACTCTTTAGGTGATACTGGTTCCTCTGATGGTAGGATCACAGCAATGCTTCCTACACATGATCTCTTCGAATCCTCACATAATTCTCATAACTATTGTAATCATTATTCCAATTTTACAGTTGAGGAAACTGAAGTTCAGGGGCATTCTGTAACTTCCCAAGGTCACAGCAAGTAGTGAGTGAAGCAACCAGGATTGGAACCTAGGCAGTCTGTCCAACCTATGCGCCACCCTGCCTCCCATTTGCTTTATAGCCTCCAGAAATTTCACATATCTGGCCTACAGATGTGACTGTTTCATGTGTTTCATTACAGGTACAGGTAGTTTCTAGTTTTGAAATGTCCTTTGTTATTTTATATGGCTTTTTTGAGGGTGTTCATGACATTAGGTTTTTGAACCTTGAAACTATAGCCTGCCACATTTTTTTTTCCATATTATAAACTATTTAAGTTAAATTCTTCTTGAAGTTAAAATCTTCAGTGAAACTACTGGACAAAGGAATAGACATTTTTGAGGGACTTCATATGTACTTTGTAAACTAAAATGTTCATACATTTTACCAAGACATTTCCGTCAAGCAGTGCATAAGAATGCCAGCTACACCATAGAGTGTCATTTTTAATTGGTGTCTTCGGAAGACCCAAAGTTTCTAAGATGTCTAATGCGGAATTTGAGGCATAGTGACATATGGGCAGAGGAGGTATTTTTGGGAGCAGTCCCTTCCCTGTACCTCCCAAATCCCTTACAGACCCCCTTTCTCCTCAGGCGGCCCCTCCTGCACATGTTGGGGGCAGGGCCTGGGTTGGGGGTACCTCTGCCAGGATCCTGCTGATCTATGTTCTTGCCTGACACTCAGCAGCTGTCGTGGAGGCGTGGGCTGCAGGCGCTGTTCCCCATGGGCCGTGTGCAGGCTGCAGGCCGGGGATCCTTTCCCGCCTAATCCGAGGGGCACTGAGGTGGGGAGGGAGACAGCTGGGTGTAACTGATCTGCAAAGGAATGGAATGGCACAGGCCTCCCAGTGTAGGGCTGGGCTGGCTGCAGGCTGCCTGCCCCAGCTGCCGAGCCTTTAACCCTTCCCTCTCTTCTTTCTCTCTCCCCTCCATCCTGGGAGTTGATGTCACCCAGCTCAACCGAGTCCCAGGGATGTTTCCAGAGAGGTCTACACACCTTGTCGAGGACCCAGCCTTGTAATAGTTCCTATAGGGGAGGCTAGGGCAAGAAGGAGAGGCTTGAGTCCTATCTGGCCAGCTTTCTGTCTTAGGAGACAAAGCTCTTGAAATGACTGGTGATTCAGACAATGGAGGCTGTGAGGTCAGAGAACGGAGGACCAGCCTGGGTTGGAGCTCTGGTAAGACTCCCTGGAGGAGGCAATGGAAGGAATACTGGGTTTGGAGTCTGGTGCTGCCTCCATCATTGCTCACTTTGCAGTGAGACCTTGGGTGAGTCACCGTCTCTGTCTAGGATCAGTTCCTTCTCCTGAAAACATGGAGTTTGAAGAATGTGATCTTTAAGGTTCTGTCCATAAGGGTAACAATAGCGCCATTCATTAAGTGCCTACCGTAGGCCAGTGGCTTTGTCTATAAACATTCTCACCATCACTTTGCCAGATTCTTATTCCCATTTTAGTGATGAGGAAACTGAGATTTGGAGGGGATAAATCATACAGCTGTTCAGAGACAGAGCCTGACCCTGTAAGGGTCTTTCTCCACTGCATCAGCCTCCTCTACTGCATCCTGCTTCCTCTTCAACTCCAACAATCTATAAGCCGGGATTTGGTTCAGGTAGGAGAGACGCAGGATGCACAGCTGGCTGGGGCCCAGCAGAGGCTAAGGCTTAGCAGGGAGCCCCAGAGCTCCTGCAGGAGGGTGGGCTGGGGCTGGGTCCGGATCTTCACTCCTGCTTTTCCTCTGCCCTGGGCATGGCTGGGCTGGGATCGCCTCAGTCAGCCAGGCAGCTCCACACATGGCCGCAGCCTCTGCAGTTGTCCAGCCTGTTGCCATTCTGCCATACATGATCTCACTTGACCCTCATGCCAACCCCGGGATGCACAACTTGTCACCCCTCCTCACTATGGGGGACTGAAGCTTGAAATTTGTCAGTGTTCTGTAACTGGTAATTGGCTGAAGAGAAACTAGAACGCTCTTTCCATTTCCCCCTCTGGCTTCCTGGAGGAAGGGTCCTGGAGAGCAAGCTACTAGGTCCCCACCAACCCTCTTCATGCTCTCTCCTGGTTGAGAAGGAAAATATGAGTGTGGGCTCTGGAGTGAAACAAGCATAGGTTCCAATCCTGACCCTCCCACGCTCAGCTGGACAGGCACTTGACCTCTCTAAGCCTTAGCTTTCTCATCTGTTGTGAATGAAATGTAGGTGAATAATGAATGACTATAGAAGCCAGGCTTGCATCCCCCTGCCCTGAGCAGAGCAGAGACACAGGCTGGCAAGTAATGCTGCAGTCAAGCAGAACCTAGGGCCATGGGGAGACTAGAGGCTAAAAGAAGGATCCTGTGAGCTGGGGTTTTGCAGTGAGGTGGGACTCAAGGCTGGTGTGAAGGTTAGTCAGGAACTTCCTAGGGAGAGGGAGGAAAGGGGCATTCCAGGTGAGGCAAAGGTCACAGGCAAAGGTGTCCAGTTGGGAATGGACACCTTGGGAGGAGCTGGAACAGACTTTGGGTTCAGCTGGCTGGGGGAGACACAAGTGGGTCTTCTTGGCCAGGGAGGGCTGAGGAGCCCAGAGGATGGCTCAGCTCTGGAGAACCAGTTCTCCAAGGGTGCAGGGGCTGGACCAGTTACCCACCCTGTTGCCCACCTTATCTCCTGCAATCCCTGGGCTGCCAGGACCTCTGGGTAAAGGGCCGGTGGGAGTGCAGTTCCAGCTTGGGAGAGACAGCTGTGCAGGCCTCCTGCCTGCTGCAGGGGATTAACTGGCACCACCACAGTATTTTGGGGGCACCTGGCTCCCTGGCTCTTCCCACCCCTATGCCCTTTAACTTCTTGCTGCCCAGAATCCTCACTTGCATGTTTAGAGGCATGTTCGTGCTCATTTTTCAGTGCCCTATATTAGACATTGAGGACACAGAGATGAATAAAGATCTAGGGCAAGGTCTGCCCAGCCAGAGGTGTGTTTATCTATCGCTGTCCCTCCTCATGCCAGCCATGGGCCCTCTGTGACCCTTAATCTCTCTCTCAGCAAAACTCTTCTTCTTTCTCCACTGGCTCCTTCTAGGACATATGGTGAAGTCACTGCCTTCCTCAAGCTATCAAACAAATAAACCTTTTCTTGATCTCATGCCCCATCTCCTTTCTGTCCTTCTTGGCCAAATTTCTCAAAGTTGTCTGCAGTATCTCCACTTCCTCACTAAAGACACTGTCCAGTAGACCCATCTCCCCCTCTTCCTGGGCACATAACTGGACTACATTTCCCAGCCTCCCTTGCAGTTACATGTGGCCACATACTCACGTTTGACCAGTGGGATGTGAGTGGAAGACAGCAAGCCACTTTCAGCCTTGCACATCCCCAGCCCCATGTGCTTGCTGCACTCCTCCTGGGGCTGGCTTGATGCAGATGAGATGGCACCTTTGGAAGGCCTGTGCCGAAGATGGTGGACCCACAAGACAGAGGAGCCAGGGTCTCTGAATCATTTTAGATGCCAGGTTCCAGCTATTCAGGAATGCCTGTTTTGGTTTCTTTTTTTCTTTTTCATTTTCTTTCTTTCTTTCTTTCTTTCTTTCTTTCTTTCTTTCTTTCTTTCTTTCTTTCTCTCTCTCTCTCTCTCTCTCTCTCTCTCTCTCTCTCTCTTTCTTTCTTTCTTTCTTTCTTTCTTTCTTTTATTCCTTTCTCTCATTCCTTTTCTTTCTTTCTTTCTTTCTTTCTTTCTTTCTTTCTTTCTTTCTTTCTTTCTCTTCTTCCTTTCTTTCTCTCATTCCTTTCTGTCTTCTTTCTTTCTTTCTTTCTTTCTTTCTTTCTTTCTTTCTTTCTCTCTCTCTTTCCTTCTTTCCGTTCTCTCTCTCTTTCTCTCTCTCTCTCTCTCTCTCTCTCTCTCTCTCTCTCTCTCTCTCTCTCTCTCTCTTTCTTTCATACAAGGGAGAAATAAACTATCATATTGGAGCCACAGGAAAGATCTGACGTGCTACACATAAAAAAAAAAAAAAATGAACTTGGTTCCCCTTCTCCTCCATCTCCCCACCGATGTGGGACAACCCAGGAAAGTGAGGTGGGGGAGTGGGGTGGGGGTTGTAACTCTGAAAAGAGGTCTGAAAGGGGAAATTCTTCTGGTAGAGAGATTTCCTGGGGCAGGATGTGGCCAATGAACTTATAGAAGTAGTGGTTGACCTTTATCTTGTATTAATAGTTGCTCCTGTTTGATTTGGTGCTGTGATTACCATGTGTCTTCCTCAAACCACCATGACAAGTACGTGAGACTCCTTGAGGAAATGTGAAAGGCAAGGCCACAAATGGGTGAATAGGCCTTGGAGACCTAGGCCTCGGGCAGGGGGCTGACATGGGGCAGGTGCTAACACCACTGACAGTGGTGACGAGGAAAGGGTTAAGGGGCCTGTGACAGGATTGGCTCTCTGTGCAGTGAGGGCAGTAAAATCAGCATGTCGCCTCCAATTTGCTCCGGCCTGACCTTGAACGTGAATCATTCCATCACAATGTCCTTATTGATTTCCACAGGAAGAGGATTAAGCCCAGAAAATCAGGGCTGGAACTTGAGCCTGAAGCAAGGAAAATAGGATGGTTCTGGGGCTCAAAACCCCTCGTGTTTGCAAATACGTCACAGGGGGCTGCAGGCTGGGCAACCGCCCAGCTCGCTACCAGCTCTCTGAGTGGCTGGGTTCTGGGCTTCTGTTTCTCACTTTTTAAAAAAAATTAAGTTTATCAGGGTGACATGGGTTAATAGCATGATATAAGTTTCAAGTGTACAATTCCATGACACATCATTTGTATATTGCATTGTGTGCTCACCCCTCAAAGTCTAGTTTCCTTCTGTCACCATGTATTTGACCCTCTTTACCATCTTCATCCTCCCACAATGGGCTTCTGTTTCCTACCTGTCCAGTATGTGGCCTCTGGGGTTTTCTTTAGTTTTAAGTCATGCACAGAGAGTGGGGAGGAAACAAGGATTGGAGGAGATACTATTGATACCCCTTGAACTTCGAGGCTATTCTGGGGTAGTCACTTCATCTCCTTGTACAGAGTGATAGCTCTTGGGACCTTCAGAACCAAACAGGCTGTTCCAGGACCAGCGCTGCCATTGAACAAGTTGGCTCAATCAGCCAGGAAGGGCCCTCCTCAGCCCTAAAAACCCTTCAAGGGAAAGAGATGGATCTAAGAGCATGTGTGTGTCCTCACATAGGTACACAAAGGAGGTGGGTCTTGGTGGGAACTGACCCACAGTTTTCTTTCTTCATTTAATATATCCTGGAGAGCTCACCATGTCAGTACATGAAAGGGCTATATGATATTTTATGGTGTGTCTGTACTAGTTTATTTAATCACCTTACTGATAAGCAGTTAAAGTTATCAATTTTTTAAAACTTAAGACAATGCTACAATACACATCCTGGCTGACACATGCTTTTTTTGGTATAAATTATTTCTTTACATGCTGTATAGGTTTCTTATTGCTGCTGTAATAAATTGTGACTAACTTAGTGTCTTAAAAATAATACACATTTAGTCTCTTACATTTCCAGAGGTCAGGTATCTTAAATCAGTTTCACTGGGTTAAAAGTCAAGGTGTTGGAAGACCTGTGTTCCTTCTGGAGGCTCCAGGGGAGAATTCATTCCCTGCCTTTTCCAGCTTCTAGTGGCTGCCCACATTGCTTGGCCAGTGGCCCCTTCCTCCAACTTCAAAGTGTATCACTCCAACTTCAGCTTCTGTTATCACATCTCCTCTCTCTGACTCTCATCCACCTGCCTCTCTCTTATAAGGACCCTGTGATTACATTGGACCCACCTGGATAATCCAGGATACTCAACTCATTCACATCCATGAAGTCCCTTTTACCGTATGAGGTAACAGAGTTAGAGGTCCCTGGCAGTAACACATGGACAGATGTGATGGGCCAGTGTTCAGTCCACCCCGTCTGCCTAGAAATGGGATGGCTTAGTCAATGGGGATATGTATTTTTAACGCAAATTGTATCAGCGAATGCTATCAACATTACTGGTATTGGCTTTTTGAAGGCAATTGGGCCCCATTAATTAACTCACCCTCTCCTGTCTTCCCTATAGTGTGGAGCACAGTATCCTGCTAATTGATGATTTACTTGTTAATCTTTCATTAAAGTGTTTTAACCTAAAAGAGTTGGTTTCCCAGGAGGGAGCTGGGGAAAAAGGACTGGGAGTTCTGGCCAAAAGATTGGGGTGGGAGGTTAGCTTCCAGGAGGAGCAGACAGAAGTGGGTGGCTGGGTGGGCATGAAGATGAGGTTGGGAATAAAAAGCCAAGAAGCACTGCAATCCCAGTGATGGCAGAGGTGGGGGTGGGGGGTGGAGGTGGGGGTGGTGATCATCAAAGCTATGGCCGTTGGACGGTGGTTAAGCGCTGGCTTGGGAAGCCAGCGGCCCCAGTTTGGGTCCCACATATGAAGGCCAGTGACACTGCCCTCAAAAAAAAAAAAAGCTATGGCTGCCTGTGAGTATAAGGTGGGGATGGAGCAGGCAGCCTTGTAACTGGTGCCAACTGGGGCCAAGGAAGGCCAAGTCAGCAAACCTGGGTCACCAACAACAGGCAGGAGACAAAGAACAGGCGTCTGAGAGCCTGAGGTCACCCTTCCAAACTAAGGCCGCACAAAGGCTTGACCTGATGCCCTCTGTCCTTTACACAATGGCTGAGTAGGAGCAGCTCTGTTCAAAAGCTGCCTGCTGCCTGCTTGTACCTGGGACTAAACAGATGGGAGTGGCAGTGAGTGAGGGGAGAACAGCCAGGAACACTGGGATCCCAGCAATGACTCAAGAGCCACCTTATGTCTTACTCTAAATGTCTTACTGTGTTATAGAACCCATATTTTAAAATCAGTCCTTTTTAAAGTTATGTTTAAAGTCATGCTCTGTTGAACTCAGGGTTTGAAAGTCTCTGAAATCTACTGATACGTGACTTAGGGAGTGAATTGTGCCAAGAAAGTGCCTGATTACAATCCTTTAATCATCATCAATGATGAAGTGTAGAAGCCCCATCTTACCCTCACTCTGGCTACAATGATTGGACATTAAGAAGTGTGAATTTAAGGCTCTAAATGTTCCTCCAAGTACTGCTTTAGCTGCATCTCACAAGTTTAATGTGTCATAATTTCATAATCATGCAGATCAAAGTATTGTCTAATTTCCACTGTGATTTCTTCTTTGATCCATGGCTTACTTAGAAGCAGCCTTCTTAAGAGTCCATGAAGCTCTCTTTTCATTAGGAAAAGTCCTAGGGTACATGTTAGCAGACAGAGGTGCCATGAGGGAGACACTTGTGAAATAAAAACCAAGTCTTCCAAGTTTTAGCTTCAAGGGGATGCTCTGCCCCTCCAGGTGGTGTGAACCTCTTGCACCCTAAGCACTGACTCAGGCCCTAGAATTGTCCCCCTCTTATTGGCAGGTGCTTCCTGTTTTCCTCCTCCTCCCAACATGGGACCCAGAAAAGCATTCTTCCACTTGCTCCTTAGATGTACTAGTGGTCCTTTAAAGTTGAAAGGCCACTAAGAACCTAATCCCTGGATCCTCCCTTACTCTAGCCGTCAACAGTGGCTGCAAAACCTTACTGCACTCTATGAGAGAACAACAGGGAAATAGAGAAACATTGAGAGGCCAACATGAAACCTATCCTCAGGGCCTGCCCTATTCACGTTCTGTGTGAGAGGCATCTGTCCCTAACCCTGCAGAGCTGGGACCACTCGTCAGGCTCCTCACCTGGGTGTAGCTCCCAGCTCCCAGTGTTCCCTTTCTTCTTCCCAGCTCTTCCCCCAGGAGCCAGTCTTCTATCAGTTCCATTCCAACCAGCAGACACCCACAGAGGGCCTGCTCTGAGTGGAGATGGTGCTGGGCATAGGTGGGGCAGAAGTCGGGGTGACCTTCAGGGCCATAAAATAGGGTCTTCTCTTCATAGCTGAAACTTCTTCAGATTCAAAGCAAACCTGACACCCTCAGAGTGCTCCAAGGCTTGATGTCTTCCCATGGTTTATTGTATATATAAACAGAACACAGATACAGGCATAAAGAGGCTGCAAGAACAGCTGGGACCATGCTGGCACAGACCCCTGACCCCAACCCCAGGGATACTAGGGCAGCCACACGTCTCCAGACATCCAGGGCAGTGCCAGGGCCTGCACCTCATGTTCATGCTCTTTGGCCCAGGAGCACAAAGGGGCATGGTGTGGGGGCACCTGCAGAGTAGGCTTTAGGAAAGGCACTCTGGTTCAGAGACAAGGTTCTGACAAATGCTCAGAGGTCAGGCTGCACACACACAGGGCCTGTGTTTTCTATTGGCAGATGCTCTCCTGCTGAACAGTCCCAGGAAGCAGTGAGCTGGGAATTGGCTGAACCACAAAACCCACACTGAGGCCCCTCCAGAGACCAGCTCTGCTATGTTCTTGGAGGAAAGGCCATTGCAAAGCCAGGAGCCACCCTGAAGATACCCATTAAACCTCCTACGGCCCTTGGAGGGGTGGGCTGCCCACCAACACTGAGAGGAGCTATGCTGGACCCTCACTGAGGAAGTCATTCCCTCCCATCACCACCTCACAAGAGCCAGCCCACCTGCCAGGAAGGCTGGCTTTGGGGATGGTATGGAGTAGGTATGGCCTGCTCTGTTAAATCACTCCTGAATCTCAATGTCAATAACAGAACTCCAGGGCATCCTTCTTGGGGCTCAGGGGACTTGAACATCACTGAGACCACTCCTCAGTCCCTGGACCTGACCTCACAGATGTCGGTGAGATGGAGCCTATGAACCCGCCCCTTTTGCTTTTGGGAATGCCTTCTGAGTAGCTATATGCAGGACTGCACATTGCAATTAAAGCCCCCTTTACTTTTAATGTGTCTGTGGTTCTTTTGCGGTCAAGAGGGCCAAAAAAGAGAAGAGGTCCTCACATCCTGACCCTGCACTTGGTGCTGGGTCCAGCTCTGGTCCTGGCTTATCTGGAAAGTTCTCACCCCCTCCACTGAAGCACTGCAGCCAGAGATGTGCAGGGACTGCTGCCCTGATCTCAGGCCCATTCCAGACCTCAAGCCAGGGACAGAGTTGCGTTCCCCAAGCCCTCAGCGGTGGCACTTTCCCAAGTATGAAGGAGAGGGAGCCCAGAGAGCGAGCCAGGACGGCCAGGTGTGGCCTGTTCTGGTCACTCTTTGTGTGTGCCCGCCATACATGCTCAGCACGTACCAGCTCTCCAGACCGTTAGGGCCCCACCCCCCGCCCACACATGCACACTGGACCAGCTGGAAGCAGAAAGCGAGGGTGGCAGAGGTGGTCCAGCCAGCCATAGGCCCAGCCCCAGGCCTCAGGACCACTGGCAGGCACAGTCGATGGGTTCCTGCACTGTGTAGGGCACCCAGGTGGCGTTGGTGGCACAGAAAAGCTGCACAGAGCGTCGCTGCAGGCCCACCTCACGGCAGCACTTGCAGAAGCGGGCATAGGTGTTGATGTTGTAGTTGTAGATGCTGGCAGATGGGCACCTCCCATCGCAGGACACTAGGTTCACCTGGAGATGGGAAGGCCAGTGAGGCGGCCTGTATAGGAGCCACTCCCCAAAGGCCCCTCCATCCCCATCTCTGGATGCCCCGCCCCCCGCCCTCGTCTTGCAAGTCACGCACAGGGGTGTTGCTTCTGCACTCGTTCTTGCGGATGGTCATGCGGATGGTCACCTTCTTGCAGGAGCGCCCATCCTCTTTACCTGTGAGGACAGGGTGATTGAATGGCTGTGGCTGAGAAGTGCTCCCAGAGGTAGTGGGATGGGCCAGATTGGGGCAGTTAGTGTCATGCTGGAGGGTCCCTCTACCAGCGTTAGTGCCCATGCATTACAGCCTCTCTCCAGTACAGGGAAAGCCTTTCAACTCAGTGCCCTGGAAGGAGGTGGAGGCAGGGAAGGCAGGAGAGATGGAAGAAGATGTCTGGGATGGCCTCAGGGGCTCTGGGCTAGGGAAGAGGATTTGGGGACAGTGCAGGCTGCCTCCCCACCCCGACCTCAACTCCTGTCTCTAACCCCCGTTGGTGACCTCACTCCTCTCTGAGCTTCAGCTTTTCTACTCAAGAGGGCTTCTAGCATTACGGTTCTGCACTTTCCTGGATGAATAGAAACCCCAGACCCTAGCGCCATGCTTGCATACAGCAGGTTCACTTGGTTTCTGTACCTATCAAACCGGGCGGGGGAATTGCCCACCTCACACAGCTGTGACAGGGATGGAAATTGGTAAGTGTGCAGTTTCCTCTGCCTGGACCACACCTCCCAGAGACAACCAATCACAAGGCTCATTCATGTCCTCACCTGCTCAAGTATCTCCTCATTGAGGCCTATTCTGATCCCATTTTTGAAATGGCAACTCCCTCCCTCTACCCAGTCCTCCCCGACCCCCGTCTTACCTATATCTATTCAGGACACTGTCAGCATCCAGTCAGAGACACACTTTTAATTATGCTGTTGGAGTGTAAGCGTTAGGGCCTTCTTTTGCACGACCCTGTCTATAATTTATTGTGAGTTCTTTCCTCATTCTATTAAATACTTTCACACCTCAATATGGATTTGTAAGTTTGTGTTTTTTTTTCTGAATGAAGCCTCCCAAATTCCATAAAGTTCATTCCCCTTAAAACCAGGTGCAACCATCCATCCATCCTATTATATATTTTACTTGTTATTTGTCTCTCCCACTAAACTGTCAGCTCCACGAGGCCTTGTTTACGCTGTGTCTACAAGCTTGGCATAGTGGTGCTCTAGCAAATGTTTGCCGGATACATGGGCTTGCTCTGTGACCCCAGGGTGCCTGCCGGAAATGGGGGGAGTCCTTTCTTCTGGCCTCAGAGCATCACCACAGTAGTATTCCCACCACACTGGTTGGCTGGAGGACTCCTGGCCAGAGGCAAGCTCTTGTCCTCCCTCTCTGCTCCCAAGAGGCAGGAGAACCGAGTGTTGTCCTGGCTATGGCTCTTTGGGCCCTGGACCAAGACTGGCTGAGCGACCCGCGGGCGCAAAGCAGTGGCAGCATTGGGCACCGCTGAAGCATTCCCATGCAAGCCCAGGGGATGCAGCTTGTTACCCAGCATGCACTGTTGGCCAAAAGGCCTTCACCAGAGGCAGGGAGCAGGGGTGCCGCCTCCCCTCCCCCATTCCCAGAGCTGGGGCCACCTAGCAGAAGGGACATTGTTGGAAATAGCAATGCAGCTGCCGCCTCCAGTTCCATGGGCTTCCGAGAGGAGTACCTGGGTGGCAGTGGACACTAACCCGTGGAGGAGAGGCAGGGCTAACGGGGACCACGGGAAACAGGGTCCCCGGGGAACCTGGGGAAAGGGACATGGGTCTCAGGTCACATGGGAGCACATGGGACATGCAGGGAACATGAGTTGTGTTCAGCCATTGAGGCACTAAGCCCAGCTTCACTGGAGTATGTGAGGTGGATATAAAAGGTCCCATATTCTACAGCTCTCCAAGGGAGGGGTCTGAAGCCTGGTGGGAGGGGAGGCATGTGGCAAAGGCACTAAGGCTGATGGGACATGCATGCATCTGTGGTTGAGGGCTGCAGGCTCCAGGCACTAGGTGTGAGAACAGTTGCACAGAGCTCTCACTCAGACTCATCAGTGACCCTGGGAGCCTGAATCTCACCCAGAAGTCCCCTCTAAGACAGGGCTCCTAGCCACAGGGAGAATTCATATGGGGGGCATCTGGGCCGGGGGTCTTGGCAGGGGCAGGAGGAGGCCGAGCAGCTGGTGAGCTGCTGACCTCCTGGATACAATATCCCAATGTCCCCCATCTCACAAGAAGCAGAGGCCTTGTGTTGGGTCAGAGAAATGAGAGTGACCTCTGTCTACCTGCATACCTGTGCCAGTGCCATGAGCCTAGTGGCGGGGGTGTTATCCTTTCATCTACTCACCCCTGAAGAGCGACCATCGGAGATGCCAAGCCAGGAACCTAGCTCTCTGAGCCCCAACCTGACACCTTGCCCTCCCAAAGCCCCTCCCCGCTGGGGCCCCACCATGCTCACTCACATGTCCTGCAGCACCCTTCCAAGGAAGGTACCACCGAGCCCCCAACCTAGAGGGAGAGGAGGGTTGGTGGGTGGGAGATCCCATCCAGGCCAAGAGCCAAGATCCCAGCAAGAGGCAAAGAGTATAAGAGACTTGATTCCTTTCCTCCCATGATGTCCCACACAGGAGCTCCAGACTGTGCTGGCCATCAGGCCCTGGCAAGAGGGAGAAGGGACCCCTGGGCTGGCTATGGGAGAGCCAAGGGGCTGAGCTGACCGGTTGGGACAGTGGTACTCAGGCTGCCCGTGGCCCCCCGTGAGGCTGAAGGCTCAGCCTCCTTTCCAGTGGCAGCTCCCCCCCCATAGAGGGTCAGCAGGGAGGCGTGCAGGGGCTGACCACTCAGGTGAGTGGCCTGGGCTCTATCTCAGCCTTGGATAAGTTGCCCCTTTCTTCTGGGCTTAGATTTCTCATCTCTAAAATGGAGGCAATTATCCCTTATAGCCCTCCTCCTCTATTATGAAATTAGTAAAACAACGAATGTGACAATTCTTTGTAACTGAGTGTGTGTGTGTGTGTGTGTGTGGGGATGTCTCAATACATGTATGTGATTTTGTAAGCCTGTGTGTGTACATGTGTGATTTCACATTTACATGTGTGTATGAGAGTATGATCGGGTGTATGTGTATTTGCTTTCTAGATAACATCAGAAATCTTTATACATGTCCAGTATTAACTTAAGGAGCCTTCGTAATTCAACAATAACCCAAACCCTCCAGGAAATCCTTTCCCTTGAGCTGTGCCCAGTGACAGCTATCCATGCTGGTGCTGTGCCCATTACAGGACTCAGCTGTGTGTCTGTCTGCATGGTGTGTGTGTGCAAGAGTGCCGTGGTGTGCACACTGGCATGCTGAGGTGTTCGTGTGCCTGCGGAGTATGTAGCCAACTGCCTGTGTTGGTGTGTCTTTGAGTGTGCCTAGAACACGTGACAGTGTATGTTTGCTTATGTCTCTGTGTGGCCGTGTGATGTGTGAGCATGTGACGTGTGATGTAGTCAGAGCAAAAATGCATGGAGAGATGTGGAGTCGGGGGAGAGGGGCAGGGCAGGCACACAGGCTCCAGGGAAACCCTCCGCCCACACCCCTGCACACCGGACCTCCTGCCTTCCTCCCCTTAGTGAGTAAGACAGCTGATGCCCCAGCCTCAGGCCATGCTGCAGTAGGAGGAGGCTGGGACTGACCTTGGCACACTCAGTCTCATTGAGCGGTGGGCAGCTGATGGGTGAGCGGACAAGCACAGCGCCCAGGGGAGTGTTGCTGCAGTGGTGGCGGGCGCACTCAGCGATCCAGGATGCCCCAGGCTGGAAGGCACAGAAGTGGATGATGGGCACTTGTGGCCAGATGGATGGCCTGAGTGAACTGATAGGACACAGCTCCAAAGACAGGTGTAGCCCAGGACCTGGCACTGCCCACGACCTTGTCTGTACCCAGCCCTGGGCTCTGATCTTAGGTGTCCCCTCCTGGGACCCCTTTTCAGGTGAGCAGTTAAGGGGCTGCATGCATACCAGGAAGAGGGAGGTGGTGCCGTTGGGGAAAGTGAAGAGGCAGGACACATTCCTGCAGGAGCCACAGCAGGCCGCCAGGTCTTGGGGGTGCTGGTACTCCTGGTTCTGCAGACAGGGCGGGGTGGGGTGGGCCTCAGCCATGTGCCCTCCTCTGCCCTCCTGCCCTTCCCACTGTCTGCTTGTCTCTGAGCCCAGAGAAAGGCCCCTTGCGGATGCTCAGGAGGAGGACTCCGAGGCTCCCTCTATCTCAGGCCGGAACCTCATCCTATGTCTACCATCAGCCTCCTTGGCTGCAGTTCCTAGGCCCAGGGCCAGTGGTCAAAGAGCATTTGCACCCCCGCTCAGAGACAGCGCTGCTGGGAACTACGGCTGCCACTTTGGGTTCCAATAGACCTCAATTTGAGTTCCAGTTTCTATGGGATTTCTGACAAATGACTGGACCTCCCTAAACCTCAATTGTCTCATCTGAAAAAAAACGGGAACAATGCTAACCCCTTCTGTTCAGCTAATATTTATCCCTTACTAAAAACCGGCCACTGTCCTAGGTACTAGGTATGTAGAAGTGCTCAACAAATGGCAGCAACACAAACACACAACCCACAAAGACAGGGGAAGCGCCTGCCATAGAAGGTGCTTAATAAATGTATGTTCCCTCTGTCAGATCCTCACCCTTGGCAGGCCCTCACTCTTGCTGTCCCCTCCTGGCCTCTCCCACCCAGCCCCAATCCCAGCACTTTCCACAGAGGGCTCTGAAAGCTCCAGGGGCCCCTCTGATGCCTGGAGTACTGAGGCTCTGCCAGGCCAAGCCGCCGGACCCCACACGCCATCCTGTGCTGCCCCCTACCGCTTCGCAGTGGACATCACACAGCACAGAGGTGGCGTTGATCTGGTAGAAGCCCGTGAGAGGGTCCAGCTGGTCGGTACAGTGGGAGGTGTGGCACACGCCGTCTGCCGAGAGCTCCACCACCGTCTGGCCCGGCTGCATCACCCCCAGCTCTCGGCTCAGACACACAGGGGCCTTCACTGGATGGGCGTCCAGGATGGCCACAGTCACTGGGAGCCCAGCACCCGCACCCGTCCCACCCTGGCTCTGCCTCCCCACTCACCACACTCGTATTTGGCACAGCCACACACGTTCTCCACGCTATGCATGAACTCCTCGTCCAGCTGGGACTTCTCCCACTAGGTGGGGCAGAGGTGGTCAGCACCCCACGGTGGAGAGACCCAGCCCTGACCTTGAGAGCAGTCTGCCACCTGTACCCCTTTCTCTGTCAACTGTCTCCTTGCAGTGGGTAGAAAGGGGGCTGACAGGCCTGGGGACCCTTGGCACCCTGTGAGCTCAGTTACCCTCCCACGGAGGGAGAAACGCCCAGCGTGGCTTCCAAGCCTCCCCGGTGAGGAGCGCTCCCCAGGGCCTCAGGTCTCTCCTCTCTTTCTGAGCACCCACTGGCCCCATCAGTCAGGGACTGCCGGCGCAGAATCCCACTTGGCTCATGCTACTTCCCTTCTTCCTTCACCAGTTGAAGGGAGAAGAAGATGCAACAGGAGACAAAATGAGAGGGAATGCATGCTGGGGTTGGGAGGAATATATATAATTCAGAAAATGATGTAAAAAACATAACTTTAAACATAACTTTACATTTCTCAGAGTATTTTCACTTTCCTTGGGGGCTGTGCACCCTGGTGGTTAAGGACATGGTCCCTGGAGTCGGGTTTCCTGGGTTCCAGTCCTGGTACTGTGATTTAATAGCTGCATGACCTTAACCTTAGTTTCCTTGTTTGTGTAATTAAGATAACTATAGAATGAACCTCACTAGGTTGTTGTGAGAATTAATATGATAACATACATTAAAGGCCTAGGAAAGTTCCAGGCATATAGTTAGCTCTCAATAAACATTAGCTCCCATCATGAATATCATCACCACCATCATCAGCTTCACCATTTCCCCCATCACCACTACCATCATCATCACCAGCATCACCATCACCATCACCATGCTCATTGTCATTGTACTTAATCCTCACTGCACTCTGAAGCGTGGTCATGCCCACTTTACAAATAAGGGCGCTGTGCCCAGAGAGCAGAGCTTGGGACAAGAGTGCTGACTTTCAATCCAAGGCTCTTTGTACCAGATTAAAGGAATCTAGTACAGGAAGCGTTGGGTAGAGAGAAAAGGGAAGGGAAGGCAGACCAGGGAGGGTGGGGATGGGCAGGGTCTCCATACCAGGTGGCATCGGGGCACTGGGATTGTGTCGCAGTCACACTCTGAAAAACAGGAGGGGCCAGGACCCACTTCACCAGAGATGTCCCAGTAGAAGTCCCTCTGGGTCTCCAACCCTTTACTTCAGGTTCAACTCCTCCGGGCTGCCTGCATTCCCCCCTAGGGGCTGCAGCTCCTCTGGCTGGGCAGTGGGGCAGTGATGGGTCCTAACACTAAGCTCCACACGGGGTGTGGGGTGAGGGCAAGCACAGGTGCCCTTAAGTCATCTGGCTTCATCCCTCCCTGGGCTCCAGAACCCATTCCAGAGCAAACGGCGGCCTCTCCAGGCATGGATATGGCAAGGGTGGAACTTCTGACCATCTGCGTTTCCCAAATCTATGTTCCAGCAAGCTCAGCCTTTCTACTGCAAGCCATGGGCAGGTCCTGTTCTAAGCTATGAGGGAGCTGACAGCTGAGGCACCATGAGCAAACTTAAGCGGTGCACCAGCTATAGTTTCAGGGTGATGAGCTTCAGGGCAGAGTGAGTATGAAACACTGTCTGGGGCACCCACTCATGCAGCAAGTAATGTTAAGGGCCTACTCTATGCCGAGCTTTTCTCTATGCTGTGGGGACAAAGCAACTATTATAAAACAGACTAAAAAACTGAGATCATGAAGTTTACACCGAGCTCTGGAAAAAGACAATCAAAATATCCAGATGCAAAACAGACTTTCTCAACTCTTTTTAAAATAACATTTTTATATAAAGGCCACTGCTGTTCATTATTGACATGCCCCCCTGCTCCCCAAAAAAGATTTGAGGTGGATTTTAACAAAATCATGTTTACTATCATATAGTTGCAATAGACTTTTTCGATGGAAAATCTTTCTGGAGCAGGGAGTTTCCTTTTTCCCTTCTTTTATCTTAGGGAGGAAAAGGTGTGGGGATGCTCTGCACTCAGAGAGCAGTGTAACGGGGGAGGAAGGTGATGTTGGTGGCTTCCCTCTTCTGACACTGGAGAGACAGAATCTGAGCAAGTTGATAGTGGTGGGTCTCTTCCCCAACCCCCGGCCCTTCCCTCCTCACAGAAGCCCTGGAACTCTGCCTTCAGGAAGGGTCTCCCTGTCCAAGGACTTACCACAGGATTTGTAGGGGCAGCAGCGGTCTGGGCTCCACACCTCCACCAGGGCAGTGCCCATGCCGCATTGCACTTGGGGGCAGCGGAAGCTCTCACACACTGCATGGGGCGGGAGGCAGGAGATCAGACACATCAGCCACAGACACCTTGAAGCGTGAATCCTCAGAAATGCAACATGGGTTAAGGAGGGTGTGCCCCCTGGTTCCTCCTTAGAAGCTCCGCCCCCTCCATGTCCTCAGACAGCCTCGCAGGGTAGAGTCCAGGGGAGAAGCTGGGCTCCCGGAGTCTGCCCACAGAACTTCATCAGAGCAGAACAATCAGACCCTAATTCTGCTCTGGGAGGCATTAGTGACATGGCAATGTCAGAACCTTAATTAATATCACTAAACTGGGCCCCCCTCAGACTCTGTGTCACCCTGAGGGTAGTGATCAGAGGGGAACCAGTGGCCAAGGTAAGCTCCACTGACCCGGAACGGTTCCCTCTATAGGACAGGACAACCCTTCCCACCTGTGGAAACCACCCATTTGTAGCCCACTCCAAGCCTGCTGTGCTCCAACCACTCTCCAGGGCTCACACTTCCCTTCTTCCTAGTCTTCATGCAGGTCCCACTTAGCTTAGGGTTCCTTTCTCACATATTGAGAGACCAAAGCAAGGAGTGAGGAAATCTCAAAGCACTACTTTTTGGTGGGAATGGGAGGTACAGGGTGAGCGCTGAAGGTGAAAGACTGTAAGACTTATTTATCAATTGGTGCTTCAAAAAATTATGAAATGGAGGGGGAGGACATTTATACAGCGTCAACGTACTGGATTACTCTCTGGTAGAAAGAGGAAAAATGTAAATGTCAGATGGAGGGATGTGACAGTCACCACCCTCGTCCAGGGCCAGTGCTAACTTCCTTACAGTGGTTCAGCCATACAGGATGGTGTGAACTACTAGGAAGCTCATGGACTGTTCAGTTAAAAAACATTGTTTTAAATTGAGCCCACCAAGCCTTAGATCTAACTCCCAGTTTATAGGAAGCACAGAGGCTAAAGGAGCAAGATACACAGCTCCCAGAGGAAACCACTGGATTAACGCAGAAGGTGGGACTTCCGGCAGGACCACAGCCCAGGCGCTCCAATTTAGTGTTACACAGAAAAGGGGACCTGTGCTAGATTAAAAGGTAGTTAAGAGACACAATGTGAATAGATGGTCCTGGATTGGATCCTGAGTTGGACAAGCCAGGAGAATCATGGACTGGGTCTGATATAATTTGAAAATCTATTAACACGGAAAGACAAAGATCACAGCTGGTTAAAAAAAAGAACATGTACAGGATGACCTCATTTTGGTAAAATGCACACACATAAAGTCATAGAAAGGATATGCACCGAAGTGCTGACCGTAGACTCTCTAGGAGGTAGGAAGGTAGTATTTTCATTTTCTTGTATTTACTTGGATTTTGTACTTTCTCCAAGGCATATATGGTGCTTTTGTAATAAAAGTATAATGAAGACTGGGACAAAGCAATAATATCATGGGTCCTAGGGTGAGGACCTTGTGAAGGGGCCCAGTGGCACATAAAGATCCCCGGAGCCCCTCGTGGCCATGGCCCCAGGTCCAGCCAGGACTCACCACACTGGTACAGAGGGCAGCAGAGCTCCGTTGTATTCTGGTCCACGGTCAGGGCCTCCCCTTCCTGACACTCGGGGATCGGATCTGGACAGTCGCCACAGGCTGAGAGGGGAGAGGGGCCAGGGCTGTCACAGGATGTCGATTTCCTCATGCTCAGTCATACATGGGGTGAAGCAGGGGTCGGTTTCCTCTTCGTCCTGCACTTCTCTCTGGACAGGGATCTCACCCTTCTCCTTGTGCCCACCCCACCTTTCCGCCCCGCTGCCCAAGGAAGCAGGGCTAAGGAAGGGAGTGGTCTAGCCATGCATACCGACACCTGATGGCATGCCTACCCACCGCAGAAGTAGACGGTGCAGCACGACTCTCCCAGGCGGCCAGCGATCAGGATCTGGTCCTGGCGGCAGGTGGGGATCACCACTGCCTCACATTGGTCTGGGTCACACTCTGGGAAAAAGACAGAATTTAGGCGCTGGGAGCAGCCCCTGCCAGGCCACACTGGTGCCCCCGCCCCGGCTCTGCCCTAATCTCCAGCCAGGACCCAGACCTCAGAGCTGTCCTTGCTCTCCTATCCCCGCTGCAAGGCACGCCCCCCCATCCAAGTGGTGAGCATCCCACTGTCCCTTCCCGGGACCTCTCACCACAGCTGTAGCTGGGGCAGCAGGAGTCCTCCTGGAAGTGGGTGAGGAGTCGGTGGCCTGGGCGGCAGGTCGGGGCGAGGCCCTCACACAGAGAATGGTTACACACTGGCCCAGAAGCCACAGGGTCTGTCACCTGGAGGCTGGGATGTCTCCCAGCCTCCAGCACTGCCCAGCCCCTGGACACCTGGTCCCCATTACACCCCCCAACCCCCAGGGCCCATGTTCCCAGGGTCACACAGAGGACCCAGGACTGGGACACAAGAGCAATAAGAGTTCATGTTCATCGTGATGGGCTGTGTGCCCGCTGCTGTTCTAGATCAGAATTAACTTCTGCAATTCTCCCAACAGTCCAGAAGGTGGGTACTGTTATCAGTCTCATGTTACCAGAGAATTGACTAAGGCACAGAGAGCGCTAAGTGACCTGCCAATGTCACAAGGCTGCAAGGTGTTGAAGGAAGAGACCACCAGGCTGCCTGGCCCCAGAGCCCAGTGCCTTTAAGCTCTGCTCACACTGACTCCTAAGGCACAGTTCCTGCCACCTCAGGTAGAGTTCTCCACCTGCCTCAACACATCCCCCATAAGAGCTTTCATTTTCCCAGGCCTTGTCCTATCTGTACAGGTCAGAGCGGAACCTTTTAACCATCTTACAGTGGAGATCCAGGGAAGTGAATGGTGGGACTCACCGCATGCAGCCCCCAGGCAGCAGGGATCCTCGGTGGGTAGGAGCAGGACCACCTCCCCAAAGCGTGGGCAGCTCTCAGGGCGGGGGCCTGGGCAGTCCAGTTCCACTGGGACGATGGTGTCCTGAGCTTGGCACTGGTGCTGGCAGCATCCACTGAGGGAGCTATTCCAGGTCTCCCCCAGGGCCCGCGGCACCCCTGTGCTGTCAGTACAGGCTGCAGTGGGGGGCACAGGGGACTGAGGAGTGGGGGGAGACCCAGACTGTCCCAGGCTAGTCCCTCAGAGGGACATTAACCTCCCCAAAGCAGCCCTGGGGGGATGCAGATAGGCCTCAGCCACTGGGCAGGAGCAAGGTGAAGGAGACCCTAGGGTGAGGCCAGCTTTGGAGGGCCCCACCCTGAGAGGGGAGGAACCTACCGCACTTCTCCTCAGGGATGCAGAGAGCCGAGTGGCGCCGATGCAAGATGGTGCCCTCAGAGCAGACGCAGCCCTCTCCCAGCACCTGGCACTGCTCCGGGTCCAGCGGGCCCAGCAACCCATCCTGGCATGTGTCGGGGGGCTCGCAGGCTGCCACACAGGCCTGATAGGTGGAGTCGCTGGAGCACAGGAAGGCTGCAGCGACATAGTGGACACCAGGCCCAGCTCAGACCCCAGGCAGGTAAGGAGGGGCCTCAGAGCATCCTCCATGCCTCAGCACACAGTGCAGAGGGGTTTGGTGTCATTGCCTCTTTCCTCTAGAACAGGAGTCAGCAAATAAAGTTTTATTGAAACACAGCCACATCCATGTATTTTCCTATTGAATCTGGCTGTTTGTGTGCTGCAAGGGCAGAGTTGAGTGGTTGTGACAGAGGCCATACAGCCCAAATATTTATTATCGGGCCCTGCACAGAAAATGTTTGCCAACCCTTTGCTGTAGATCAGTGTTTTCAAACTTTCTTGACCGTAAAAGCTAGATTTTCACATTGTGGCCCAATACACTCATACATGTAGAACAGTGGACCTCAAACCTGATTGCAAAAGAATCCCTTGGGGGCTTTTGAAGTGCCATTAACAGGACCCCACCCCAGACCAATGGAATCGGAACCTGTGATTGTGGGCCCCAAGCACCAGTACTTTTTGAAATTCTCTGGGTGATTTCAAAGTGTAGTTTGAATTGAGAATCACTGATGTATTGAAACAAAAAGCTTCTTCATGAAATAACGTTTCACCTTTCTAGGTGCAGTACACACTAGCATTTTCTATTCTATTGCATTTTTAAAATGCTGGCACTGACCCCCAAAGTTGATCTCGTACCCACTGAGCTGGGATCCCCAGTTTGAAAAGCACTACTCTAGATGGCTTTGCCCTTTCATCTTTTATCTGTCATGTGATAGCTGTGGCCTTCCTAGGAGTTGTTTCCAGCCTTTTGGGATGTGTTTACGCTATCCTTTAGGCTGGTTGGCCCCGCTTACCCCACTAAGGCAAAGCTAATGGGGTCTCCATCTTCAGTGAAGGAGGACAGAGACAGAAACAAGAAAGATGACCAACTATGAAGAGAAAAGAACTAATAGTTGCTAGACCGTAACTATGTGATGGGCATGTGTGAGGAGGCACTCTGGACACAGTATCTCATGTCATCTTCAAAACAATCCTAGAAGGCGCTATGATTGCTGTCCCCATTTTACAGATGAAGCAAGGAGACGGAGGGAAATTAAATAATACATGAACGAGATTTACTAGACGTCATAATGTAAATGAAAATAAAAATAAATGTGTTAATTTATTAAAATATGTATCGATTTATTTATAAAGTATTTATTAATGAATATGAATGAATGGATAATGAAACCTGGGAAAGCCTAAATGTGGACGCAGGTCTATAAGCCCTTTCCCACTCTAACAGGGGGTGGGAGCAACAGAAGCAATGGAGGAGTTCCTCTGGCCCCCACCCCGCCCGCCAACTCACGGCAGTAGTCGGAACGCCGCCACTCGATGCACACGTGGAACTTGTGGCACATCGCCACGTACACAGTCAGTGCCACGCAGGGCTGCTGCACGTACTTGGTGTCCCGGATCCACAGCTCACAGAACGACTCTGGTGCGACCTGGGCACGTGCATCAGGCACACTGCCTCCCTGATTCTCCACACCCCAGGCCCAGCTCCCCCTAACCCTGCCCTGGGGCAACAATGAGCCCCTGCAGGCTCCCAACCCAGTCCAGACCTCAACACCCACATCTACGTCTCCCGGCCTGGGCATTGGCCATTGGCCCCTCTGCAGGTAAGTGCTGCCATCCCCAGCCCGGGAGGTCCCCCCATGCCGGACCCAGTTGGCACATACAAAGTGGTGGCAGGCACTGAAGGTGCGGTTGTACACCATGCGCAGGCAAGGAGAGCAGTCAGCTGTGGCACAGCTGTCCGGGCGGAAGCGGGTCTGGCCCACTGAGGTCAGGGAGCTGGGCACCTGCCAGCTGTCCAGGAAGGGAGCAGGGTCCTCGTCTTCACCCACCACAGAGCCATCCTCCAGGGTGAGGTCATTGGCTGCATCCCCATCACAGATGCCTGAAAGGGGCAGAATGACCCCATTAGCCATTATAACCACCACCACTCCCAGGTCCCCAACTGTCACTGCATGTTCCTCACAACAATCTTTCAGACTGGTATTACTATCATCCTTGTTTTATAGATGAAGAAAATGAGGCACAGAGAAGCTAAGAAAACTGTTGTTTAAGAAAATGTCTTTTGTTCTTAGGAAAGACATACTTAAGTATTTAGGGATACAAAAATACTTACAAATAGTTAAGAAAAAAACATATATATATATGGCATATGCTTAGAAAAGTACATATATAAATGCATATGTATATAGAATACATCTATATCTATACATATAGGGAGAAGCAAATGGGGCAAAATATGAACACTTGGTAAACTTGGGTATATAGGTCCATAACACATAGGAGTTCCTCATACTATTTTTATAACTTCTACATTGGACATTATATCAGAATTAAAAGTTACTGCAAAAATATCTGTTTTAACAGAGATTGCTAGCTAATTATCACCCCTATTTTCTCTTCTTCCTGGGCAATCGGCTAGCTTATTTTTCCCAGGCTCCCTTGCAGTTGGGCAAGACCATGTGACTGAATCCCAGCCAATGGAATGTGAGTGAAGGTGATGGGCACCACTTCCAGGCCTGGTCCATAAAAACTTCCCAACTCTTTTCCCTTCTGTAGAGTTGGAAGTTGATGTTAAAAATGGCAGAGCCACAAGATGGAAGGATTCTCCATTTGGGAATTTATATGTGCAAGAAATAAACTTCTGCTGTGCTAAGGTGCTGAGCTGGGGGTGGGCTGAAGTTGATCAGTCACAGCTTCTAACATGACATTGACTTCCAGTTTCATGTCTCACGCTCTAGGTGTCAGACACACACTTCCATGCCCTTGACTTTGCTGATGCTGCTGCCTCTGCCTGAAACACTTTCTCAGAAGTCCTTCCTTTAAGGGCCTCTCAGATACACCATCCATGACCTTCCCAATTCTGTGTAACAGGCTTTGGTCTTCCTCTCTGAGTGCAGAGACTCATTTTCCATTGGATTCTCACTCTCAGTATTCCCCACATTGCCTTGCAGAGTGCCCAGGATACCAAGTGTTTGTTTGAATAAAAGACATAAATTAGCTGACTTCTGCTCTGACACCTCCAGCCACCAGTTTTATGCATATAAAGCATGATGTGATACAAAACCCTCATATTTTATCAGTGGTCCCAGTGGTCACATTTTTGGTCTTGGCATTGAATCACCCAAGCGTGCCACAAAGGTATCCTGGGGGGGGGGGGCGTGGCGCGTCAGATTACTGCTGACGACAGCACTTTGTGCCAGGTGTGAACAGTAGAAGAAAGAAATGGTGAGAAAAGGATGGTGATGGTGGTGGTAGTGGTGATGATGTTAGTGTATGTTAGGAAAGAGAGGTGTTTGCGTCAGTAAAAGAATGGAAGCTTCATAAAACAGGGATTTTGTCTTTTTTGCCTCCTGTTCTGTCCCCGGTGACTGGTACCTGGAAAAGATGTGCTGTACAAATGAAAACATGACCATAAAGCAGACTTACACGTGTTAGTGCAAGGGTAGTGGCCATTTTGAGTACAGGCGCATAGTGTAAATGAACAAAATGGTACAGACCTTGAACAGATGGAGAGCATGCAAGTATGTGTTCGTATAAGTATTCCTATGTCATCCATCATCATAGTCTATCATGGCAGCCTGTCATGGAGGATCCTGTGGGGGCCCATGTCCTTCTGCCCTTGCAAGGAGCAGCAGTCCACGCTCGGATTCCTCCTGGACCCCTTTTTCTTATCAAAATACATCTAGTCCCATGCTCTCTGTGATCATGCTGTGGTCTGAAGAACACTTGTTCTATGTGTTGTGGCAGCTCTGCTCTGTGACCTTAAGCAAGCCACTTAACCTCTCTGAGCCCCCTTTCTTCTTTAGTCCAACGGCCGTCTCTCAGGGTTATTGTTTGGTGACCTGGAATAAGTGAGATCAGAGTATGGAAGTGCTTTGTGAAATGCCCAGGCATACGCAGATGGCAGATGGAAAGGATTATCTGGTATTAGGAAGCTATCAGGGAAGCTGACAGACAGTTCCGGCAGAAGTGACAACTGGTGGAGGCTACAGCCCTGCGTCATCTCCCTGGTGGCAGCTTCGGCCCCAGAACACAAGGCATTACGTCTCTCTGCCCTGGCAGTGCCACTGGTCCCTCCTCTGGCCTGACACTCTGTCCCAGCTTTTCCTAGCCCAGGGACACTTGTGTCTGGGGGCAGATGTGGACCCAGGAAGCATCCCCCTGCCCCTAGCTGGGTTCCACCTCACCACACAGGCCCCGGCCCTGGGCCTCGCTGCCTTTGTTGGCCTCCAGAATCATGAGTCCTGAGCTGTGGAGCCACTGGATCTGGATGTTTGACGGTGTCCGGATCACATACATGTGGCCCGTGTCCTCAATTCTGAACCCATATCTGCTCATGGGAGGCCACACAGGCTGGGAATCCACAGTCACCTTATGGGAAAGGAGTGTTTAACGTGAACACAGCTTGTCCATCTGTCCAGCCATCCAGACATTTATCCACCTAACAATTAGTAAACACCTGTTATATGCCAGGCTCTGTTTCAGGCACAGACATCCAAGACACAACACAGCCCAACGTGGCAAGAAAGCTCTGAAAACATTTTTTTTTAAATTGGGGAACAGTGTGTTTCTCAAGTAGTTGTTTCATTCTAGTTGTGTCAGTCACCCATGTGGGAATCAAACCGGCAACCTTGGTGTTATGAGCACTGTGCTCCAACCAACTGAGCTACTTAGCTGCCCCCTGAAAACATTTTAATTTATTATTTTTTTTTTGAGGGCAGTGTCACTGGCCCTCATATGTGAGATCTGAACCGGGGCCACTGGTGTCCCAAGCCAGCTCTTAACCACCACGCCACTCAGCCGGCCCCTGAAAACATTTTTATGAACACAAACAGTGAAACAAAAAAAATGCAATGGCTGGAGACAGGCTGAATCTCTATGTCCAAATTAACACAAATTCTGATCATTCTATTCTTTTCCTGATTCTGGGGGATCTTCCCTCAATCCCTAGCCTCTGGGTTGGGCACCCCTTCTCTGGGGTCTCCCCATCTCTGTGCTGAATGTTAAGACAGAATTCCTCAGAACAAAAGTGCAGAAGTGAGATATTTTAACCACAATCAACAATCATTTAAGGCCACTGCCTCTTGCCATTCTAACTCCCTCTCCATCATATTCTAACTTCCTCTCCATCGTATTCTAACTCCCTCTCCATTGTATTCTAACTTCCTTCCCCTGGTACACTTCCTTGCTTGGCATTAGGGTGGCTGCAAGTATTCTAATTAAAATCACTTCCAAATATACCTAATTTTTTATTATTTTTCTTTAAGAGGGCCCTTCCCCACTCCTGCCCCCAATCGCGAATGAGACTCCAGGCCCCTCCACCCCTGGATGTCCTGCCCCTCCACTGACTGCTGCTGCCCTGCCTGAGAGGGCCGGCTCTCTGACGCACTCACCTTCCGGTTGAAGCGGTCAATGATGACCTGACGGGTCAAGTGCGTCACATTCAGCAACACCACACAGAACGGGGGCCAGTTCAGGTGCCCCTGCAGAGAGAGAGCCCAGCCCTCATCAGCCCTGCCTCCTCATCCTGGTGAGCACATGTGATCACACTCTTCCCACCCCTGTTCCTGCCCCCCACCTCCCAACAGTGTGCTAGGAGCACCCATCGGGCTGTGCAGATGGTGCAGAATCCCATGGAACAGTTTTGGCTCCACCTTACTTCATGCAAGTCCAGCCACAAAACAAACAAACAAACAAAACAAACTGGCTCATGGGGGCACTCTAGCAAGCGTTTCCCTGTAGCTGGCACCTTGATCAGGCCACATTTTGCAGTGACATTCCAGTTCCTCTTCTCCTCAGTGTCATCCCAGGAGTGCCTAGGCGGCTGGGACAAGCTGGGGATGGCGCAGGCCCCAGGAAAGGCCAGGAGGTGGCCAACTCCACTCACCCTTTCCCCATGCACCTGTTCCAGCAGACCCCAGGGAGACAGAGGGAGCTTCTGCATCTGTCCTCACCTCCAACACTCCTCAGAACCCAACTCCCTGCTCAATCTCCCCTTCAAACCTAGTCAAATCCCTAAGTGCTGGCATGAGGGGAAGCAGGAGGCAGTCACCAGGTTGGCACTTTTGCAGTCGAGGACATGGACGGTGACCATTTCGTCGGGGCTCTGGTTGAGGATGTAGATGGCCTCCTTGAACAGGGCTGCATGGCTCCCATCAAAGGTCACAAAGCTGAGGTCAGGGAAGATTGAACATCGGCCTGGGTGGGGCAGAGGACAAGAAGAATAAACAGATGCTTCTGCGGTGAAGGCTGCTTAGATTCACAGGGCAGGTGCTTTTTCCTGGGTGATTTGGAGGCCCCGGGGGCTGGTGGGTCACAGGGAGCAGGCATTACATAGGGATCAGACATTGCAAGGGTAGGAAATCTGCCAGGTCAGGGGTCACACTGAGACAAGAGGTCCCCTGGGAGGGTTGCCCTGAGGCGGGGGAGAACCCATATCAGAGGCAGAGGTCACACGGGGGCAGGGGTCCGAGGGGGACATGGGCGGCGCCAGTGGACCTCAGGACTCACAGGCACATTCCCAGAAGGGGCAGCAGTGGTCCCCGCCCACTCTAACTGCAAGGCCCAGGACCCCACAGCGAAGGGGTGTGATGCCCTGGGGACAGTGCTGGGACTGGTTCACACGGATCAGCTGGCCCTCCAGGCAGATGTGGCGTACGCAGTCCTCCTCCGCGATTGGCTGGGGCACAGGATGGAGGGACAGCATGAGAGCCTGCCCTGGGGCCACAGCCACTCACCCTGTCCCACCCACCTCGTTGGGAGGGCACAGGATCCTTTGGGATGCAGACTTTAGCAAAAGGGAACACTGGGGTAAAACTATGAGGGGGTGGTACCCTCACATTCCCCCCACCCAACATGCCATCAGGGCCTGGGGCTGTGCTGAGTGTTCAGGAGGGTGACTTTCCATATCTGCCTGGCCTGTGCTGAGAAACCCAGGTACACAGACACCCAGACACACTAGCTCAGACTCACAGAAACCCAGGCACCTTCCCCCCCGACACACACACACACACACACACACAGGGTCTCTTAACATTGTATATCACATACACAGAGATATCTGAGTGCTCAGAGTCTTACCCACGTGAACAAAACATGTGCACGCCTAGTCCCATGCAGGTACCCAGATACAAACATGTACACACTGGCACACCCATGTTGTCATACTCTTGTTATCACACCAAGCCATCCAATCAGCCCCTGGGACCCCGGGGTATGGTATCAGGGGGCTAGAGGAGCCTGGGGAATTTTTCAGGCTCCAGTGGCTTGAGACAGGGGTAAGGACAGTGACTAAACCCCATCTTGTAGCCTGGCAACTGGTTAAAAAGCTGCAACAGATCTTGCCCCTTGCCCAGGAATGTGACAGTGTGGCGGTATCCAGGCACAATGGCACGGGGAGAGGGAAAGCATGGAGGGTCCACATTCAGGAGGCCAGAACCCAGGCAAGTCACTCACAACACACATGGCCGATACATTGGCTTCCGCAGTGGTTGCCAAGGCCGCCGCTGAAGGCTGTGAGAAGCTCGGGACTGCGGCCGAGCGCCCAGACTGCTCGGTGGTGGCCTCTCTCACAGGCTCTGCTGGGGGCTGAGGTCCTGCCGAGGTTCCATGGGCCTCAGCCAGCTGAGGGAGCAGCACCAGTGAGCTCTCTCGGGAGGCAGTCCTGGCCGAGACAGGGCTCAGGGGATAGGATGTGGGCACTGGTGGCACTGTGCCGACCCAGGGGCTCTCGGCTTTCGTCACCAAGGTAGCAAGAGTGTGGGTCACAGCGGGCGTGAGCTCTGTGGGCCTCCCCTGGGCAGAGCCATGTAGCAAGGGCGGCAGAGACACTTGCTTGGACAGGATGGCTATCGTCTCGGTAGTGCTCTTTCGTGGGGCAACAGACACTGTGGAGGCCGCCCCCTCAGCCACAGCCACAATTCCAGAGGTGGGCAGTGTGGCTCCCAGGAGCAGGCTTGGAGCTGGGCTGGTTGCCTGAGGGCCTGTGTGACTGGGAGGGTACGCCTGGGCCACGACAGCTGGGGTGAGAGGCAGGGCTGGACGGAGTGTCTGAGCAGATGGAGTCATGGCCATGGCAAGAGATGTGGCCTGTTGCTGGAGTGGAGAGGTGATGACAGAGCCCTTGGGGCCAGGCGTGGCCACTGGGGCAGACGTGCCCACCTTGGCCAGAGGCAGGCTGGTGTCAGGAGGCAGGCCAGAGAGGAGCTGGGGTGGCCGAGTTGACTCCAGAGACATGAAGGGTGTGGCTACCAGCCCACGGGCAACTGTGGACAAGCTGGTGGTAGCTGGAGGCCTGGCAGCGGTGGTGGTATGCCAGGTGGGGTGCGGCACGGCAGTGGGGAGCGGGCCAGGAAGTGGAGGAGGAGGCAGGCCCGTGGGCTGGCTGGGCCCAGGTTGGACCTTCTCTGTGGATGGCACCATCTCCACGCCCTCCGTCACCATGGCACTGACAGGAACCTGTCCTGCTGCTGTTCTAGCCTCAGTTGGGAGACTGCTGGGGCTGGACATGCCTTGGGCCTGTATGGGTTGGGGGATCCCTGTCCTGGTCGTGACCTTCGTCGTTACTGCGGGCGTCATCAAAGCCTCATGGGATTCGGAGGAAGTAGGGGGCCTGGAGGTCACTGCAGGTGACTCCAGGCCTGGGGAGGCCGGTAACGGTGTTGTCTTCACAGGCATGGAACCAGGGCCTGGAGCTGTCACCGCTTTGGTCATGAGTGGAAAGCGAGGCACAGGGGGTGACTGGGAGGAGACTGTGATGTTGAGGCTTCCTGCAAAGGTCACTGTTACCTTGGTCGTCTCTATGGCACCCAACCCCATACCAGGTATAGGCACCTGCTGTGAAAGAGGGAGGGATAAGGACCCTGGGGTCTGGGGGGTAGTGAGTTGGCTGGCAGCCACTCCCTTGCTGGCTGGAGTCTGTGTGGGGTGCACAGGAAAGTTAGATGTGGTGACCCCCAGCGGCTGTTGCAGAGTGGCCTGGGTGGGGCCTGGAGGCAGCGTCGGTCCCTCAGTGGCTGCCACGGATGGGTTCAGGGCCGTGGTGAGTGGGGCAGCTGGGGTGAGTGCTGGCCTGTACAGGGGAACCCCAGGAGTGTCCTGTGGAAACTGTAGCTCCTGGTCACTGGGGGTGGGCAGCGCTTGACTGGGAGGCAGGGTCTCATTGCCAAAGGCCTCTGTAGGAACCAAAACCGCTGGCTCCACACCTGGCAGATGAGAGAAGAGGCTCAGATGGCGGGGTAACTACTGCCCCAGGGCTCATCACTGGGCAGGGCTGTGAGTTCCAAACTGGCACCCCAGTCAGGCTGCCTGACCGACCCACAGCCTGTGTCACACGGATGACTCGAGAAGTCAGCGGGTCTGGACGCTGCCCCATATCTCAAACCCTGAGCCCAGAGCCCAGAGACCTCAGGTCTAAGTCTGGTTGCACCAAATTCTCACTGTGCGACCCCAAGCCAGTCCCTTCCTTACTTGGCCTCATTTTTCATTTCTGTAAAATGGGCTGGATGAGGTCTCCTTCTGGAAGTCCCTGAGCTGCTGACCTTGCCTCTCCAGGGATCTGGGGGCTCTGGGCATGACGGGTCCATGAGATCCTCGGGATTTACAGCAAATCTGAGGGAGGGATGAGAAAGCCAGGCCACTCACAGTCCTCCAAGTAGACGCATCTCTGTGTGACTTCATCCAGGACCTTGGGGGTGGGGCATGCAGGCACACAGCCTTCTACCCTGAGGACAGAGCAGGGAGCAGGTTAGTGGTCTGGAATATGGGAAGCGTCGCCTCTTTTCACTTGGATTGGGCATAGGCCTCATCCTTTTTATGACACCTGTCTGTGTGTTCTTATCATGTACACACTCACATGAACCTCCGTAAACTGTTACAAGTGTACAGGAGCACGCATACCCAAACGTGCGTGCCGCCAACTCCTGCCCTCAGACCAAGAGGCAAACACACAACAATAAGGTCCAGCTGGGCACACACCGTGCACACACTTATACATGCTCATATGTGCTTACTTAGGCACATTCTCACATACCCCCTACATACCTGCAGGACTCAAAAATATTCACACAGGCATACATGCACATACACCCACACAGACTGCTATGTACACCAGTGTGTACACACTCGTGCACACAGCTGCACCAACACCCCACTGCATACAGCTCATACACATGTACATACACATGGCTGTACAAGCCCAGGCACACCTGTACACACACACTAACACACACAGGGCTCAGCTATGTGTACATCATGCACAAACTGATACTCACACATGCCCATAGGAGGCATGTTCACCCTGGTACACACCCCCCACTACATACAGCACTCAACACGTGCATATACAAATATACGTGAGTACACACACCTCAGTACACGCTCACGCTTCTGCCTACAGACTACATACAAGCCCATTCCCACACATGTATGATCAAATATGCTAATGCTCACACCTTGACCTCATGCCATCTCACCTGGGCACATCCTGGCAGCTGGCTGCCTGTGGGTCCCGGCAGGTTTGGAAGCAGGGGCTGGCACAGGCGTCATAGTGCCACTCGCAGATAGGGTAGGCAGTTCCCAATGACTTGGCATCTGGAAAGATGACCCACCCCCGAGTCCTGAGACTGAGTGAGCCTGGCCCAGCCCCAGGCCAGGTGCCACAGGACAGAGGCTATCCGGCTCAGCCCAGGCCCACCGCCCTGCCCCATGGAAGAGACAGATGGACTCATGCAAGAAAAGCAAAGACAAATATAATAAAAGTCAACCTCAGGGGACGCTGCATCTCTGTGAGTTGGTGTCAGTGCCTGAATGATCCTTGGGATGGGGCTCAGGGAAATTGGTGGAGGGGCTGAGGATGGGGGTGCTATGGAGTGGGCAGTTGGAGTTGGGCTTTGGGAGGTGGCTGAAGAGGAGGCTGGGACTCCTGATCTGTCCATAGGCTGCCCGTCACCCTGCCCCTCTGGGACCTCGGTGGTCAGGCTTGCCCCGAACTCTAGGACACAGCCCCCTCCTTTCTGCCTTGCCTCTGGCTGGGCCACTGCTGACCTCCATGGAAGCATGAGGTTTTCCCTTGATGGGTAGGGGAGACGTTAGGGGAATCTTCCCCTCTCAGCCCAAGGCCCTGCAGGGCATCTGGCCCCAGACAGGGGAGAGGGCTGTTCTTCACAAGCCCTACCCTCTCTGTTCCCAGAAGGCCGCCCTGGAGTAGCCTCCTTGTACACCAGTCTCGGAGGGTACAGTTTTTCTGAGCAACGCGCCTGTTGTCCTGAGTAACCTGGACTACTACTACTAATAACAACAACTAACGATTAAATAGCACCAAGCACGACAGTCAACATTTCATAAGCATTTACTCATTAATTCTCACCAGAATCCTGTGAAGCAGCATTATTATTTTTCCCATTTTATAGATGAAGACACTGAGGTACAGAAGATGCTGGGAAAATTAAACTCTCCCAGAGGAGAGTTCCTCAAACAAGGCCTGTGGCCAGTGCTTGATAAGTGAGGGATCCTCAGGGAAAGTCTATAGCCTGTGGTGGTGGTGTCGGGGAGCCTCGAGGCAGACAAGAACCCAGACCTCCTTGGCACAAGTGATCCATCTCTGAAACCATGGCCTAAGCAGGGAGGTGTGGGCAGGCTCCCCAGTGGGCTGGAGGGAGCAGCAGACCCCAACAACTCCTTCCCGACTTCCTAATCCCCACACTGCTGCTGACTGTGAAGAAACCTGCTTTTCCAAGATCCTTGAGACCAGAGCAGAGAACTTACATTTGGGGAGAACCTTCTATGAGCCAGGCCCAGAACAAAGCCCATGAGAGGGAATCAATCCTTACGATAACCTTCTGAGGCAAAATCCCCATTGTTCAGGCAAAGAAATAGACTCAGGGAAACAGGGGGTTGTCCTCCAAGTCCAAGGACTGGGGTCAGGATTCAAACCCAAGGCTGTCTGGCTTCAAAGCCTGAGCTCATTCCACTCTGCCTCGGTGTCTTCCAGAAAGGGACACAGTCCTGCCGTCACAGCCAGTGAAGAATCCATTTATTGGTAGACCAGATAGGTGACCCCTGCATGTAAGAATGAGCTGGCCCAGCCCTGATTTGTGTGTATATGTGTGGAGCACTGGCGGGGGTGGGGTGATAAATGAAAAGCCTGGCTGGAGATACATTTACATATGCGTGAATCCATTCATATAGCACGAGGTGCTGTCACAGGCATGTGACAGGTGACATGTGCACATGTAGGACGGAGAGGCCAGCCTGGAGTAGTAAAGAAATGGTGATCACTTCCTCCGGGGTATAGGCAGAGAACAAATAGTTTTGTGGTAGACATACCTGGCAGTGGGATGGCAAAGCCCTGGGACCCTTCCCAGCCTCAGCTGGAAAGGACGTGGTTGCCATCACTGCCCAGGGTCCTGAGCCTCCATGGGGGAGGGTGGGGAGGCTGCGGGTTCACAGGGAAGGCATGTGCCCCCATCAGCAAGAAACCTGAGCCAGCGGGCTATGCAAGCAGGGGCCACAATCACTTTTCCCCTCATTTCCACAAAGGCTGCCCTATTTTTAGACTGTATAATTGGGCTGTGGGAGTAAGCAAGACCCAGGAAGCTGCCCATAGCTCCCTCAGCCCCCAAACATGGAGGACAGGCCACCTCCCATCTCAGGGGTGGCACCCATGTGCCTCCCTGTGCTAGGAAAGTAATGATTCTGTCTCTTGGACAGCAATTGGAAGGGTGAGCGGGTAGAGGGCAGGAAGATCAGTTGAGGGAGGAGCTGAGGGGCCAAGGGTGATGGCAGGGTAGACACCTACCCAGAAGGTGGAAGAGCGTGCCCCAGCGGAACATCTCCGTGTGTTCGTACGGCTGCAGGGACAGCATGGCACCCGACACATAAAGGAAGGACCCAGGCTCCGCCAGGGACTCCAGGGCCACCAGGCCTGCCCGCCATGTCCCCTGATGCAGCACGAAGGAGGCCTGGCGGTGGAAGCCATCATTGCCCTGCCACTTGGCCAGCTCCAGAGACCCATTGGCTGTGACGTGGAGGAAGAAGTTGGGCCTGTCCGCTGCTTCCAGGGATATGACATCCGGGTCTGCAAAGAGCCGCACGGATAAGGTCAGTGCAGAGAGGGGTGCTGAGTGGCACGCGTCTGCGCTCTCAGTGACATGGGACAGCAACACACTCTGTGGATGAGCTGGGCCCTGCTCCTCCACGCCTGCCCCCTCCCCTCAGCCTGCCTACTTCTGCCTTCTCAGGCTGCCCCTCTCTGCACAGCTCTGAGGGGCGGGGGAGGGTTAGAGAAACCACCAACTGCCAGGCCTTGGAGAGGTGATTGAACTCCTTCCCTCCTTTCCACAAACGTTTTTGAAGGCCCTCTGTGTGCCAGGTGGAATGCCAGATGCCAGGGATGCAGCATGGAGCAGGGCAGACAGAAACAGCCACGCTGGTGGAGTTACGTTCTATTGGTCGTATTGGACAAGCTGAGGCTGGTGATCTCCCAGGTTCCATGCCCCAGCTTGGCCCTGCTCCTCACAGAATCCCACAGGGTGAGAGCTCGTGGATCTAGAGGACACTGAGCCCAAACCACAGATGGGAAAACAGTGTCTCAGGGAGAGGAAGGGGTTTGCCCCGAGCCCCAGAGCCCATCTCTTATGTCCTTTCTCCTATACCCACAGGGGCACACTTCTAGAGTAGGGTTCACTGCTAGGTAGATATTCCCCTCTCCCCACTCAGGACATTCCCTGCTCTCCACTTCTTCACATCACAAACTTTCCCAGCCTTCACGTGACTCCTCCTCCATGCAGCCACCCCAGACCTCACCTGAAAGACACTTTCTCTCGTACTGTCCAGTACTCTGGACACAGTAGAGAGGAAGGAGCCCAGAATGGGGTGGGGGTTCCTTGGGTCCTCACCCTGCCCCCAGTTGCCCACGAAACCCAGCCTGCCTGAGATGGAGGCTGGACTCTGGGGTCACCCTCAGCTATGTTTTCCAAGGCTGGGTTGCTCTGGAGTTCTGCTAAACATGCCCATAAAACCACTGGAAAATCAACACTTCCTCTGGACTAGACCTCACTCACCGGACTAAAATACTGAATGGGCAACAGAAAATTCCCACTGCGCACTCGGCCTATTGCAACCGGGGGGTGGTGACGCACCCTTCTTCAGGCAGGACCACACAGACCTAGGGATCAGCAATGTCTAGGGAGGCAGTGTCCTTTGGAGGGGGAGAGCTTCTGGCCCTCCAGCGGCACAGTCCCTGGCTCCGCATTCCCAGGCCTCCTTGTGCACGGACATGATTCCTCCTGGCACTTCCTACTGGACCCCTGGCTCACACCACCACTGGGGAAGCTGGCTGGCTGTGTCTGGTGCTGGGCAGGAGCTGGGGTGTCCCTCTTCCCTCAAAGCCCCTCCATGGCACCCTACTACACTCAATATAAAGACCCAGCTCCTGAGCTTGGCTTACAAGTCCCTTCCTGACTCCTTCCCATCCCTCAGAGGAACATCCCTTATGCTAAAAAGCCTCTCCTGACTTCCCAAGACTGAGTCAGGGGCTCCTCCCAAGTGTTACCACAGGCGCTGTGACTGCCTTTGACCATGTCTGATGCTCGGATGGGACTATGGACTCCTGGTGGGCAGGGATAGTGTCTCTTACATCCCTGATTCCCCAGGGCCCAGCTCTGTGTCTGGCATGGGAACAGAGTTCAGTGAAAGGGAAGGAGGCAAGAAGAGAGGCCGAGCGAGACAGGGAGGGGAGGAGGAAGGAGGGAGGGAGATCCTCAAACCCAGATAAATGGCAGACCCTGAGATCCTGAGAACTTAAATTCTTAGATCGGGATGAATTCTCTGAGAAGTGTTTTGGCTCAGCATTCTAGTGGCTGCTGAGACTGGCTGCATGGACCATCCCTGTTGTTAGGGAGATACTGACTAGATGGGCCCGGCAGGATCTGGGGGGGAGAAATCCCGGTTGCAGTGACCACACAACAAACGGCCGCAGAAGAGAAGGCTTCCCGGCACTGGAGAACCGAGGCCTTGGCCCAAGGATCCAGCACAAATACCACCCAGGGGTCACTCCCCTTTGGGGAGTGACAGGATTCTGTCACCCCTCAAGTACTGCTGAACCCTGAAGAGAGGACAATGCCCACTAAAGCCAAGCCCTTCAGGTGTGCTGGTGGTCTGGGACCCAGGTGGGTACGGCTGGTTCCAGGTGAGGTCCCGTCATTGTAACCCAGTAGGATCATCACCTGAGCACATCAAGAGCCCACTCCCTAGTCACAGGAGGGGGCCGTCCTGAGGTCACTAGATCAGTCAGCTCTCCTGGCATTTAAAGTCTATACAGTCTTAAAAATGGGGGGCAGAGGAAGAGGAGGAGGAGGAGGAGGAAGAGGAAGTAGCAGTTGTTGTCACCCTGCTTTTCTGGGACACAGCTATTGTGTAAAGTTAGGTACAAAGGTACATCTAGACCTTAGCTTCCCTGGATTTTCCTGAAGAAGATGGGACACAATGTCTCTTGAAAAAGGCTAAGAGGCTGACCCCTGTCTCAGCTCAGAAAGGGGCACTTGCTGGAACCCCACATTTCTCCAGCCACTGCATCCTCCTCCCTCTGACAACTGCCTCCCTCCATCAAGGGCTGGAGTGGGGCCGGGGTGGGCCTTACCGTGGGCCTTGGCCTTGTGCAGCGCGGCCGTCAGCAGGAAGTTGACAGTGTCCCCTGGCACCGCATCTTCGGCACGCGCGAGGACTCTGGCGCCGCCTGCCGCCTTCACAGACACTAGGGCACCGCCGGCTGCCTGGCTGGCCAGCTGGTAGGGGCCCTTACCTAGTGCTGAAGAGAAAGGGCCCAGTCGTAAGGCCTGCCTCCTTGGGCCTCTGCCCACCTTCCATCCCTACCTGCCCACCCCTGCCAGAGGTAGGGCAGAGGGAGGGTGCCAAGGAGGTGCTCTTGGTGACTTTCCTTGCCCCATGCCCCAGGGACCTTGAGTTCCATGAGAAGGAAGGACAAGAACCCCAGGCTTCCAGCCCCTAACAAGGACTGACCCTCTGCACAGCACCGGAATCAGTTCACAGGAAGCCTGGAAACAAGGCCACCCACGGGGGCATCTGGGCCCCCAAAAGTCTCTCTGTGGGCCTGTCCCACGACTTGAGACTCTGCCATTGCAGCCACTGCCCTATTCGGAGTCTCCACTGGGAGGAGATAGCAGACCTGGTCTCTGCCCACCCAAAGCCTGAGTGATGAAGGCCAGGAAGGCTTGGGCTCAACAGTAGTGTTTCCTTCTTCCAAACATGTGTCACTTTTGTGTCTCTTGGGTTCCTGCAGTTGTCAATACAGGTTGGTTTCCTAGACAATTGTAACAGCCTTGTAACTGACCTACCTGTCCCTGGCGTGCCCCTACCTCCAGTGCCTCATCCCCACAGGTGCCTGCGTCGCCTTCCTAGCCACCCTCCCTGCTAGGATTCATCGATGGCTCCTATTGCCCCCAGGATAGACTCCACGAGTCCAGCATGAATTCAGGGGCTCGTCCCGCCCCAACCCCTGCCTACTTCCCCACCTCCCCACACCCTTGCCCCTGCCACCTTGAACATCCCTCGCTCTTCCTTGAAGGAGCCGTGCTATGTCCTGTCGTGTCTCTACTCACGCTGTCCCTCCCACTCAGTCTTCCCATTTCGTGTCTGGCAAACGCCTACTGGATCCCTGGGACCGAGCTCAAATGTCGCCTCCTTGGTGAAGCTGTCCCTGCTCTGTCTCCTGCCACACACACACGTCACCGGTCTTCCTCTCCACCCCACCAGCCCTCGGAGCACAGCACACATGGGTCACAGCTTTTACGATGGATCTCCATCAGGGGTTCATGTTAGTCTCCCCTACTAGACAGGAAACTGGCAGTCCTGTGCTGGCAAATAGTTCACAATCAGCTCTCAAAAACCAACCGACCAAACAAACAAAACAAATGTGTAGTGGTTGCTGATTTCCACAGTGTAAATACTCCCACCTGTGGTCAATTTCAAACTACCAATGGGATGTGGAGTTAGGCACGAACAGCTGGGTCTGGAGAGCCAGTGTGGGCTGGCCCCAGAGCAGCACTGACAGCTTTCAGTGACCACTGACTCTCCAGCACCTGGCAAGGGCCTGGACCAAAGAAAATGTTGGTGGAAGAACAGAGAGTGGATGGGTGGGTGGGTGGAGGATGCTAAAAGCAGCTTGTCCTTTGGCGGTTACTGCCACACAAAATGCCACAGAAAGGAGAAAATTCTGCTCAGAGCTGCCTTGCTGAAATGTCTTGCCTGATGTTAGACAGACCCTCCCTGTCCTAGGGACCAGTCAAAGATTCATTCCCTAGGGGTTAAAGGTTTTGGGCCATCAGGAGCCCCCAGCGGCTTACATAGCTGTGAATTATTCTATACCGTGGTCCAGTCCTCACCTCTCAGAGCCCCTAACTGGTATCCTCGTCTCTAGTCGGTCCCTTATCATTTCACCTGCTATACTCTTTCTAGGGGGATGTTTTTCAAACTCAAATCTGATAATGCAGATAACTAGATGAGAGGACAAAGCCTTAGGCCCATACCCACGAGAACTGCTCCTGGCAGGGTGGTACCAGGAATGGTGGTGGGGAGCCAGTGGAGGACTCAGAAGTCAGAGGTGAATGACACCAAGGACATGACGATGAGCATCTAACTCTGCCAAGGCCTGACCATGGCCCAACGGGGCAGGAATCAGTGCTGAAAACTACTCCTGGGCAGCCCTGTCCCTACTGCCCACCCGACCCCAGTGAGTAAATTGACCAATTAGCTCTAACACTGGACATTGACCTCCCTGGGGTTTGCCACAACCTGTGTTTGTCACAACCTGTGTTTGTCACAACCTGTGTTTTCACCCTAGTTAATGCAGAGGTAGGAGTATATCCTGGTACCTTGCAGGCTCCACTAAATTTGACGATGCAATCTGACTAGCTGAGCCAGACTATAGGTTTTGCCCCAGCCACCCTCAGGAAGAGCAGTTTGCAGCTGCTTTTGCCAGTTCAAAACTTCAGGAAACCAAAGACGACATCCCAAGGGTCTGATGAGCTAGATTATGGGATGGTACATTGGTGCAAATGGAGTTTTTCTTCCCGGTGAAGCTGCCCTGGGTTTGCACAATCCCTGGGAACCTGGCCTGGCCTGGGCTCCAGGCAGAGGCTGCAGGAGCTCCTAGGGACAGTTCCGGGGCATTCCTGGGCTGTCAGGGCTCTCTCAAGCTGGATGGGGTCCCTCCCTGCCCCATGTCATGGCTCACCCAGGGCCGGCAGGGCCTCAGGATGGCTGATGCTGCTGTGGCACCAGGACAGGGCTGGCAGGGCCCCCAACCCCCAAGGCTCCACTTGGGGACATGGGCTTACCTTTGTTAAAGAAGTCACAGTTGTATGCTAAAAGAGAGAGAACAGAGGCTTCTTGAGACGTCTGGAACAGATGGACAGCCCCAAGGCCCCTAGCATCCCAGATCTCTCCTTCCCCAAGGGCCAGACCTGGCCTGCCTCCCAAACTCCAAGATTCAGGCATGGTCATTAGATTCAGGTGTCATAAGGCATAGGAAATGCAAGGCTTCTCCCTGTGCCCCAGCACAAAACTCAAAGTCTGGCCCAGAGTAGGCACTTACCATATATCGAATGAATGAATGAATGAATGCTGGGCAGAAGGATGTGTTTTGTGTGTCCCTGAAGGACAAGATTAGAATCAAAGGACGGAAGTTCCAATCAGAAATGTTGTGGAAGGTCCCGGAGGACTGCAAGCACAAGACAGACTTTGGTTTTCCAAGAGCCTTGGTAGGGAAGGGACTAAGAGGCTTCAGGATCCGAGCCTTTTTCAGGCCCCTGGGTGGAGTTTCTATCAAGCTGTGACAAGCTCCTGCAAGAGTGTGCTCAGCACGCCCTCTAGTGGCCAAGTTTAGCAACACAGCCTGTTCCCCTAGCACCTCAGCCAAGGAGTCCTCACCTGTCTATTGGGGTAAGCTGGGGACCTTTTGCAGGAGGGCATCTAAATCCAGGAGCAAGGCCATGAGGTGCCCGGTGAGCAGACCTGTGATAAAGGCTGAGGAGGGGCCTCTCCATTCATAGGTATGGTTTGAAGAGAGCCACTAACTCCGCCTCACACCCAAAACTCCATGATCAACACTATTCCTTTGCATTTGACATTGCCCTCTGGAAAGAGCACTAGGGGTCAGAAGATTGACCCACCATGTGGTTATGGGCAACTACCTACTTCTTCTCACCTGTGGACTCAGAAGACTGAACTGGAAAATTAGAAGATCTCTGAGTCCCTCGTTTCAAGTGTGTACCAGGTTAATGGGAGGTAGCCAAGGAGAGTTGCCAAGAGCCTAGAGTCAGACCTCAGTTAATCCCATCTCACTCATTCATCAGCTGTGCATACTGACAAGTTACTCAACCTCTGAAATGTGGTGCCTTCCTCTATAAGATGGGACCACCACTAGTATCTGCCCCACAGACTTGCAAGGCCTGGACTAGATTGTAAGGAAAGTGTTCACCTCAGGTGCAAAATTTAAGGGGCTGTCAACAATCTCAGCAATCAATGTATATAATAGTTTAATTCAATATTTTTTAAATTTCAAAATTAATGCAAGATATCATGATGAACGAAATATCAAAACTTAAAGACAGGCTCAGTGACAGCAACATGCCGAATCGCACTGGAACCTGAGGCAAAAGGAAAAATCAATAGCATTGAACCTGTCATACTTAAAACACTGATATTTTGTTCATCAAACCTACTTTTGCATTAGTTTTGATTTTTGAAAGATACTGCCTTAAACTATGATTTATGGTGATTACTGAGGGTTTTTGTGCCCTGTTAAACCTTGCACCCTGGTGAATGCCTCGCTTTCCTCACCCTCATCCTGACCCTGGATATTAAATGAGTTAATGCACAGAAGGCATGGGGCCTGGCACACAGTAGGTTCTCACTAAATGTGTGCTCCCTTCTCCTTCCTGAAGGAGGTTTATCAGAGAAGTAGAGGAAGAAGCAGATTGCATGAGGACCTAGCGCATCTGTGGTGAAAGGATCTCAGGGGGAAACGGGCAGAAAAAAGGGAGAAAAAGGCAAATTCTGCTCCATCTTCTTCCTGAGGTCATCCTGCCTGGAGTCCCCAGGGCTCAGGACATGCCAGCACCCATGTCCCCACGAAAAATAACATCATCTTTGCAATAGCATAGCACACTGTGCCAAATGCTGGACATGTGTTATCTCCTTTAAATTGCACAGCTCCCTGCAAGGTGGGTAGGTATAGTTCTCCTAACCCTCAATTACCACTCAGATGGAAGCAACGTGCCCCAGGTTACCGGTTACCCTACTTGGTGGAGGCTGGTTCTGAACCCAGGCAATCTGGCCCCAGAGCCTGTGTTAATAACCACTACACCAAAGTGAGGCAGGCTTGCCCCGGGAATATTATGGATGTGCAGGAAAAAAAATTAGAATAAATTAATTAATCATTTCAATTTCTATGCTCTATTTCATCTTTTAAGTATTTACTTTTGTATCTGTTTTATGATATACATTTACACTGCCAATATATACATGAATTTATGTATGCATGTATGCTCGAAATATTTTTACTTGATAAGAGTGTGCAACCAAAAACATTTGCAGACCATCACTGCTCTAAATATAATGATGTCTTGTGCTGCCTCTGACAGCATGTCTCAGCTGACAGGGTTTTGACATTCACTGTCCTGTTTGATCCTCACAAGACACCTGGTGGGGCAGGTCTATTCCTATTTTTCAGTTGAGAAAACTGAGTCCCCAAGAGGCTGGGTGGCTGGTCTGAGGTCACACAGCTCACACATGGCAGCTCTGGGTCTGGAACCCAGGGCTCCGGACTCCTCTAGCAAAGCAGTTAAAAGCACAGGTTCACAGCCAGGCTCTCTGGGTGTGAGCCCTGCCTACAGCCCTCACCTGTGTGACCTGGAGCAGGATACTTGCTCGCTCTCTCTCTCTCTCTAACCTATTTTCCCAACTGTAATACAGGAATAACAGTCCTACTTCACAGGGTAGTTGTAAGAATTCAATGAACGATACACACAAAGCAGTTGATGCCGGGCACATAGGAAGTACTCAGTAAAAGCTAGCTAGCCAAAGGGAGGGCACTCCAAGGCCTGCCCACAGAGGGGGCAGAGGCCCCCTTGGATGACGGTGTAGACACTTACGGCAGAGGCGTGGTGTCCTCCAGTCGATGGCCACCCCATGCTGGCAGCACTGGTGGGCATAGGCGGACACGCTGGCACAAAAACACTCACAGTCACCGCCTCGGCTGCACCCACAAGTGTCTGTCAGGCAGTTTGAGTAAAACCAAGTGACATCGACCTAGAAGAGGTCATAAGTCAGAGGTCAGAGGACCGATCCTGAATGTTAGCCTTGAGGCTTCCTGGCTGATGCCACTCGGCTTCAGAGAGCAGCAGGAACATGAAGGGACCACAGGATGGGGCGAGCTGCCCGTGTGGGGTCGGGACCTAGGCTATTGGATCCGGGAGCTGAAGGTGTGGCTGAGATACAGACATGGGGTATGAATTGCCAGCCAGGGCCAGGCAGCCAAGACAGTCTGACAGCAAGCTTTGAGTCCCCGGAGGGTGCCAGTTATCTTCAGTCTCCACTGAGGGCAGAACAGGCAGCAGGCCGATGCCACAGCATGAGGGACTTGGGATCACTAATTCAGGAGAAATTCCTGACCAGGAGGAAAAGCCAGATTGAGACAGGCTTAAAAGGACACACAAGCTGTGTTTGTCTGGCTCTGTCCTGGCTCATCTGGGGCAACAGGACAGGCTCATCGAGGCGTGCTGGAGGCAGAGGAATGGCAGACCTGAGGTGCCTCTTCCAGGCATGGTGGGGAGGCGGGTCTGAGAACCGAAGGGATCCTGGGGAGTGGGGAGGGGGCTCAGGAGCGGCTGAGGTTGGGGTCCACTCACCACAGGGTGGCAGGTCTCAAACACCTCGCTGAGCAGGATGCTGCACTCCTTTTTGGCAAATGGTTCTCGGAGAGGGTTCAGGACACACGTGTCCTGGGGGTCAAGGCTGTCCGGGCACTGAGGGGCAAAGGCAGGGCTGTCAACCTCCCCGCCGGCCAAATGCCTGTTGCCTGATGTGGTGGACAGACTCTTAGAGTGACCCCAATGCCCACCTCCTGGCGTTCACGTCCTTGTATAATCCCCTCAATGTGGGGGGTATGGGGGGCCTAGGACTTGCTTTAAACCTACAGAAGATGGCAAAGGCGGTGGATGGACATGGTTGTGTGTGTGTGTATATGATCGCTTGATTATGTCACAGAATTATTATAGCAGAGCCCATCTTGCTGGAATCCTCCCTTGCTGGCTGTGATGAAGCAAGCAGGCATGTTGGGGAAACTCACAAGTCAGGAATGGGGAGTGGTCTCTAGGGGTTGAGGGTCATCTCAGCCAGCAAAAAAACCCCAGAAGCTTTCTACTGTCACAAGGAACTGAATGCTGCCACACACAACCAGTGAGGAAGCAGGTCCCTCCCCAGCTAACTCTTCAGGTGAAAGCCCAGCCTTGGTTGACAGCTTGGCCACCACCTGTGGTACCCTAAGCAAAGGATGGAGTCACGCTGTGCCCTGACTCCTGACCCACAAAAAATGTAAGATAATACATGTGTGTGGTTGAGTGCTGCTAAGTCTGTGATAATGTTGCTATACAGCTACAGATAATTAATATGGATTTCCCCAATGTCTGCTGACCCTCCTCCCTCAGGCTTACATTTTCATGAGTCCCCTAGGGTATGCCCAAGGGGATTAGTGAGAAAGAAACAACAGTGGGGGAAGCAGGAAGGAAGGCAGCAATAAAGGTTTGTCACCCACTCAGCTTCTCTAGAATGGGGATGGGTTAGAACACATTTTTCTAAGGCTGTGAGAACAGCCTTGTTCCACCTTGTAATTAAACTGAGCTCCAGGCCATGACTAACAGCTCTCCCAACCCCAGTCTAGATAGGCTTATCTCCATCTACTCCCCAACAGAGAACTAGGAACCTCAGATCAATCAGTCCAGGAAAGCCAAATATGTAACACTCATATCACCACTCTCCACTGCTGTGCCCATGGCAGACATAACTCATCGACCACAGATCTCCTTCCCACTCAGCCTGACACAAGTCATAGATATTTCTCAGCACAGCTTCCCAGACAGCCTCTTCTGATGGATCGGAGTTGTCACATGAGGTGAAATCCATTCACCATCCCTCTCCTGGCATAGTGCCTTCAGTTCACAGAGAACCAGGGGAGATAGAACTTACTCAAGTTCACCACACCAATCACTGGATCATCCAAGATAAGAACCAAGGTACAACTTGGCAGCCTCAGTCAGACATTTCCTAAACTTTTGGGACATCCCTCCACCTTATTTCTGCCTCTGCTAATGTTGCCCTCCCTCTCAGGGGTCTTCTCTCTGATATATTCATCCTTCCAAATATGGCCTATTTTTCAAGTATCACCCTAGCCCCACCTCCTTCAGGAAGCCTTCTCTGATTGCTTCAACCCACATGGGTCTCTCTCAGTCTCTCCTCTGTGCCATGCCTAGTGCCAGGCACTGGGGGCACAGAGATGGTCAGGCTTCCACCAGCTTCACCCTCCTGCAAGGTGGTCATCTCTCCTAGGACACAGACTTTGTCTCTTTTCCAGGTCCTGCCCTCCTCCCGAAGCCTAATCCAGGGTAGGTGTGCAGCCTGATGTGTGAGATGGGATGACATGTCCTTGGGTCATAGGACAGTGTAGAGATGGGGATGCTGGCTCGGAGGCTGAGAGAGCAGTAATAAGACCAATGTCCCTCTTCCATGAGCTGGGCCAGATTTTCCCAGTTCTGGCCAGGGCCCATGTGGGTGAAGCTTTACCTCGACTGCAGCCCAACTGCTGCCAAACTCCTGCGGGTTAGTTAACTCTAAGTTCTCCGGGGTCCTCATCTCATTGATGGTTTTTAAGTCAAAGTTCCCACAGAGTCCTGCCAAACGGCCCTGAAAGAAGAGGATACCATGGTCAGTTGCAGGGTGAACCATGGGCAAAGTTGTCGCCATGAGCCCATGAGTCTATCATGAAGCCAGAAGCAACTACTGGGGTTAGAGCATGAGGAGGAATAGGTGAAGGGTCAGAGGAGGAGGGGCGCAAAGTGGGATGGGGAGGATAGGACAGAAGGCATGAGGCTCAGGGCTCTTCTGTGAGGACACAGCTCACCCAAGGACACCCAATGGCAGGAGAAGAGGGTCCCTTGAGGATCACTGCCCGTGTGACTACCTGCCACTGTGGCCCCGCCTGAATGTGCACTGTGGTCCTCTGGTCCCATAAGAGGGTGATGTGCTCCCGTGGGAAATGCACCAGTGTGAAAAACCCTGCTCGCCAGGTGTGGACCTCCTGCTTCTCATCCAGGAAGCTCTCAGGACTCTAAGGGGACAGAGATGGTCATTCTTGAGGCCCAAGTGTCCCCAACGCTTGGGTTGGCTGGGCCTGGCTACCAGTCACTGCCAAGCCCCAGGACCTCACCACCTCCTCTGCCTCCCTCACACCCTGGCATTGACCTCTGTCTTCCTGACCCTGGCCAAGGAATTCAACCTGGGCTGCAGACTCAGTGGCTCTAAGAGAGACTGCTATGATAAGGAAACCAGTTCTTAGCCCCCTTCTGCCCCCAGCCCCTGTTAACCTGCAAATTGTCTACACAACCTTCACCTCCACCGGGTCTTACGGGGTTTCCTGAGTCGTCGTCAAAGATGATGAGCGAGTTCCCAACACTGATGGAAATAAATTTCCTGCAGATGATGCCAGAGCTGTAGCAGTTGACATTTTCTACAATCACGGAGAAGCTGAAATCAGATGTGCTCTGAGGAGAAAACAAGTTACTTTAGTAAAACCAGGGAGAGAAGAGATCCCACTGAGAGGCACAAAGGTAGAGGAACACGGACTCTGAAGTGGTTTTCAGTCCACTTCTTCTTCATATTAGGCATGTGACTTTGGGCAACTTACTTCAGTTCTCTGAAGCTGCTTCCTTTTGGGGTACCTAGTGCAGTGTTTAGCATGTACTGACTCTCCAAAACATATCTGATGAATGAATGAATGAATGAATGAATGAATGAATATATAACAGGCATGACAGGGGCATGGCGGAAGGGGTACTCTCTTACGTACACTGATTATAGTAGTGTAAGTCTTTTTGGAGGGTAATTTACAGGCACTGAGCAACATTGTACATGTAAATAATTTTTTATAGTGATTCCACTTCTAAGAGTCTAGAGGTACATCACAAAAGTATTCACTGAGCATTTCATTATTGGCAACAACCTAAATGTCCATCAATTGGGGAAATAATAAAACAAACTAGAACACATCCTTTCTATGGAATTCTACCAGAAGAAAAAAGAAAAAAGTATGTACTGAGATAATGTTCAAAGTGTACTATTAAACAAAAAAAGCAAATTGTAGAAACCTATCCACATAAACTAAACAGTGTGTGTGTGTGTGTGTGTGTGTGTGTGTGTGTGTGTGTGTGTGTGTCTGGGTCTGTGTGTGAGGGGAAATGATCTTTAGGATTCATACCTGACTGTTAGGAACAGGGAGTGGTATCAAAAGAGATGTGAAGAGGAATATTTGTTTGTAATATATGCTTCTATAGTTTTAAATGTTAATGAATCAGAGCATGCATTACCTTTGAAATTTAAAAAGTAACATAAAATGGGTTCAACAATCTTAGTCTTGTGGAGTTATTGAAATTATGTGTAAGAGCCCAGTACAGTGCCTGCCCCATAGAGAGGACTCATTCCATTAATGGTTTGTCATTCTTATTAGTATTACTATTACATAATGAGATAGACAGGCTCTTAGCAAAACCAAGTTCCCCTGGGAATGTCTCTGGCTCTCTCCCACCTGCCCTGTTGGTGCCCTTTTCTCCTCCTGGAGGGGGTCCTGCCTCTACCATGCCTCCCACCCCCCATCACCACTCCTCTTCCTCCTGGTGAGCTGAAGGCTTTAGCACAACTTCCAGTCAGATCTCTTGGTTCAACCCTGACCTCAGCTCTGCCACTGCCTAGCTGTGTGACCTTGGGCAAGATACTTAAATTCCCTAAATCCCAGTTGCTACATCCATAACCTGAGGTCAATAAACTATCTCACAGGGTTGCTGTGAGAATTAAGTAAAATAATCTAAAAAATGACTCAGTAGACCACCAGGCATATAATAAAAGTTCAAAACGCATTAGTTCTTATTACAGACAGGAAAAACATGGGGACCCAACAGGACGAGGTTATAACGCTGAGTGGACAGGCAGTGGGTATTTAATGACTGGAGAGCTCTGTCCAGCCCCTAGCTTGCTCCTCAGCACTTCTTTCCACCTCTAGATAGATCCCCCACCCACCCACTATGCCTCACACAGGAGTCCAGAGCATCGCCTCAGGTGCTCTGGTCCCCATGGAGCCAGCCAGGCAGACATGTATGGCCGTCCAGGAGCTCACCTTGACCAGGTGCACTTTGCATGCACCCACGAAGTCAAACGGGAGCCCATCAAACGTGCGGTAATGCCGGTCGCCATAGGCCGTGCAGGTGGAGGCGCAGGGGTGGAGAGTGCACTGAAACGAGCCTCGCCGGCACACACTGAAACACAGGCACCCAGACCAGCTGGCAGGACACACCGCCCACCCCCACTCCGCATATCCACAGAGATATTGCCTTCTGAGCCCTTCCTGTGTGCCCCTGGGGCGGGGGAACCATACATATCATCAACCTCCCACAGAAGCCTGGAGGGTGAGCCTATACATCGCTGTTTCATGTAGAAGTCACAGCTGTTGGAGGGCACATGGCCGGGCACCTCATGTGCACATCATAAAGGCAAGAGGGACCCCTGAGTCAAGGAGACCTTCCTCGGCCGACAAGAAACACAGAGTTCAGGAGCACTCAGTGGCTGGGAAGGGCTCGCACAGAGCACGACGGTCCTCTCTGAAACACCAGACCACGAGCCAATACACCCAGCCCGCCCTAAAGCTACTTTACACAGGACCTTGTGTCAGCGTGAGCCCTTCGGACAGTCACTGGAGTGTGATGGGGGGCCCGGACAGGATGTGGGCTCCACTGGGTGGGGGGCTCCACGGGAAGGAGCTGGAGCATTCTGGTCCTGTCTCCTTCCCCTCTCCATCTTAGCCCCACTATTATAGCTGATGTGCTTTGGACCCTGGCCAGACACTTGAGGAGCCAGGACACAGGGCCCCCTGAGATGTCCCCTGGCCCACTGGAGCAGTGGCAGGGATGCCTCAGTCCTGCAGACACATCTAAGGCTCGAGGAGCACTGGGCTGCTCAGAGCCCCAGAAAGCTCAGGCTGGGCTCTCTGAAGGGGTGTAAGAGCACACGGGCAATATCAGGAAACCCCCATATGCCCCTCAGAGATGCTCTCTATGCCAGGAACCTCTGAGCGCATCTGGCAGAGATGGAGCTGCCCAGGCTGGGAGACACAGGTTGAGAGGCTTCGTTGATTGTTGGGGTACTTATAAGGCCTCTGGAGGGGTTATTAGGTGAATCTCAACATTTAAATGATTGACAAGGCTGGGCAGACTGTTGGCTCTCCAAGTAGCAGAGGAGGTGGAGATTAGGAAAATAAGTTGCTTAAAAAGCAATCATCATAGACACTTCTAGGAGCCAAGGCTTTGGAAGATGAGTTAATGTGAGTTAGGCCAAGCAGCAGTGGAAGCCTAGGGGGCTGTTTAGGAGGTTGAGTCTCTACCCACTTCCTACCCGCTAGTGCTTGGCCCAGTGCAGGCCCTACAGAACTGGTCCCCTGTCTGTTCCCATAGAATCCAACCCAGATGCACACATTTTCACATATGTATACTTATGTTATTTATGCACACATAGCATGCAAATATATTCACATATACACTAACTTACTGTCACATACAGGCATGTACATATTCATAGGAAAACACAAACGCACATTTATATAGGCATACATGTTTAAGCACATGAATACAAATTGTATACCCAATGCATACACCCATTCATTTTGCACATACACATCCCCATATACTAAATGGAGGCATATGCTCACAAATATATATAAACACACCTATATACATATACAAATTCATAATTGTATACTCACTAACATATTTGGGTTTATAAATGCCTACCTATTCATATACATGTATGTGCATATACATTCACATGTGCAGTCTATGCATTTTGGATTTGTGTCCACTTCCACATTCATATAAATACGCAAACACATCATCATGGTTACAAATATGTGTATAACACATTCATATACATGTATGAACAAATGCACATTCATGTAAATACAAAAAGCACTAAAAAAAAAACACTCCCCCAATTTTTTCCTACGCATACACTTGTATACAGAAGGTGCCAAAAATCTTATACATTTTAAGAAAGGAAAACTGTATTAAAATTGTAATACTCAATATATACCGATAACAAAAGATGAGTACAAGTCACGTTTGACTTCTGTAATTACAAGAGGTGCTCAAAGTGGTTACCATCAGCATCCAGACATTTCTGATTACGGTGAACTACAGCTTGAGCAATGATGACCCACTTGTATAAATTTTTTGGCACCCCCAGTATAGATGGATGCAAACCCCTACATGGCACAAAAACACACAACACGAATATGAACATGGTGGAAGGGGGAATGCTAGACTGTGCTCATGAGCCTGAATCCCATATCCATCCTTTCCCCCTTCCCTTCCCCAGCATAAAGCAGAGCCCGATTGGGGCCCTCTCTTACCAGGTATGGCAGGGAGACATGACCTGGTCCCCAGGGAAATACTCCTTCCCCTTCCAAGTGCATGGACACTCCTCTGGCAGGAAACATGCATCCCCGTGTCTGAGTAGGCTGTAGGGACACAGTAAGCAGGTGGTCAGGAAAGCACCCTACCCATATCTGCCATCGGTGGAGGACCCTGCATCCACATGGATGCCCCAGTGGCTCTCATCACTTACCCTAGAAAAGACTGACCGTGTGCCCACTACCATCCTATCCAATGGAGTTCAGAGGTACCTTGGTAACTGGAAAAACCGGACCCAGCCTTGGGAGCCTCTGCCATCCATCAGGAAGCGAGGCTCAGCTGTACCAGCCACATCCCTAAGCCAGGCTGGATGCCCCTCAGGCACTCGCTGTACAGACCATGGACATGGGCACCGACCCGCCTACCTGTGTTGCTTATGGAGCAACCAGTCGATCTTCACTAAAAGAAATGTTAAAGGGAGTTTTTCAGAAAGATGAAAACTCAGCCCTACACGAAGGAGTGAAGAGCTCAAATGGAAAATATGTTGGCAAATATTTAAAAAATTATTCCTTAATTTCTTTAAGAGAGAACTGAGTACTGAGGGCAAGATTACTGTCAGTGAATTGCGGGGTTTATAACATATGAAGTAAAATGTATGACAATACTAGTACAAAAAATGGGAAGGAAGTAAATGAAAGTACTTCTGTTACAATGTTGCAAGTATCCTACGTAAAGAAGTAAAAGATTAATTCATGATAGAAAGATATATATTTTAATTTGTAGAAAAACTTCAAAATATACCAAGATATACAGTTAAAAATTAATAAAGGAGATAAAATAGAATACTAATAAATGTATAACACAAAAGAAGGCAGAAAAGAAGAAAAAACAAAGAACTGTAGGACAAACAGATAATAAAATAGTAGTATTAAATCCAATCAAATTACATTAAATGCAAATGCATAATCCCTCTGTTTAAGAGGAATGAACTGTAACATCAGCTAAAAAAGCAAGACGCAACTATATTTTGTTTACAAAAGTTACAGCTGAAATACAAAGGCACAGATAAGTTAAAAGTAAAGTGACGGGAAAAAAACACCATTTGTAAGATCGAATGGTTATATTAACATCAAAGAATGTAGACTTCAAAACATGTAGCATTAAGAGCAATAAGGGCGGATATTTCATGATAATAAAACAGTCAATTTATCAAGAGAACATAACAATTCTAAATGAACAAGCACCAAATCACAGAGCTTCAAAAAAGAGAAGCGAAACCTCACAGAACTAAAAGGAGAAAGACAAATCCACAATTATAGTTGGAGATTTCAACACTCTAACAGTGCTCTCGAACCAATTGACAATTAAAGAACTCTCTGTCCAGTAATAGCAGGATGCACATTATTTTCGTGCATACATGGGAAGTTCACCAAGACAACTATATTCGGTACCATAAAAATACCACTAAGTTTCAAAAGCTTGAAATTACACAAAGCATATTCTCTGACCACAATGAAATTAAATTAGAAACCAGGAACAAACAGATATAAGGAACACTTCTAAATATTCCAAAATTTAGTAACATTTCTAAATAACCCATGGATCAAAGACAAAATCACAGAGGAAATTAGAAAATATTAAAACAAAAATAATGAAACACATTGTATCAAAATTTGTATACTGCAGCTAAAGCAGTGCTTACAGGGAAATTTTTAGCTTTAATAAGAAAAAAATTATAATAAAATATCTAAACTAGTAAATGAGACCAAATTAAATCCACAGTAAGTCATAAGAAGGAAATAATAAAGAGCAGAAATCAGTAAAACAGAAAACAGAAAAACAAGAGAAAAATCAATGAAACCAATATCAGTTAAATGGACAAACCCCTGGCTAGACTGGAAGTAAAAAAAGAAGAAAAGATTCAAATTACGAATTTGAGGAACAAAGGAGAGACAGCACTGTAGATCCTACAGATATTAAAAGGAAAATAAGGGAATATTTGTACAATGTTAAGCCAATAAATTTGACAACTTAGATGCAATGGACAACAAAAACATCAAATACTTATGAATAAATTCAGTAATAAATATGAAAAAACTTTTATGTGAAAGCTATGAAACATGGCTGAGAGAAATTAAAGAAGACCCAATAAATGGAGCAATAATACCAGATTTGTGCACTGGGAGGATCATTAGTGTGAAGATGTCACTTCTCCCAAATTCATCTACAGATTCAACACAATCCCAATCTTGAAATCCTAGAGGCTTTTTTTGTAGAAATTGACAACCTGATCCTAAAATTACATGGAAATGGAAACACCTAGAAGTGCCAAAAGAAAAAACTTTGAAAAAGAACAAAGTTGGAGCACTATCACTTTAGGATTTCAAGACTTACTATAAAACTTTAGAAATCAAGACAAAGTGTTATTGGCCTAAAAATAGACAGAGAGATCAATAGAACCGAATACAGAGTCCTGAAATAGACCCACATTTATACAGTCAACTGATTTTTTTGCAAAGGTGACAAAGCAATTCAATAGGGAAAGGAGGCTTTTTTTTTTTTTTTCCTAATGGGACTGGAACTGGATATCTATCAAGAAAAAACAAAACAAAAAACTTGACTCCATTTTACAACACATTCAAAGTATAATAATTTTAAATAGATTATAGACCCAAATGTAAAAGCTAAAACTGTAAAGCTTCTGGAGGAAAACATAGGAGAATGTCTTTGCAACCTTGGAGCTGACAAAGATTTCTCAGATAGGACGCAGACAGCACTAATCATAAAGAAAGAAATGATAAATTAGACATCATCAAAATTTAAAACTTCTGCTCATCAGAAGTCTTTAGACATATTAAGACACATTAAATAAAAAACAGACACTCCACAGATTGGGAGAAAATATTTGCAATACATATATTTGACAAAGGACTTGCATCCAGAATATATAAAGGACTTCTAAAACCCAATTTTAAAAAAGAAAATTGAGAAAAAAAATGGGTAAAAGACTTGAATGGACACTTCACAAAAGGAGATACATAAAAAGCACATGAAAATGTACTCATCATTAGTCATTAGGAAAATACAAATTAAGGCCATATTGAGATATGATTATGTTCTCACTAAAATAACAAAAATGAAAAAGACTGAAAATATCAAGTGTCGGTGCAGATGTGTTGCAGCCAAAACTCTCACGCAGTGAGAGTGTAAAATTGTACAAATGCTTTGGAAAGCAGTTTGGCAGTTTCTCATGTAGTTAAACATAAATCTATCCTGGGACCCAATTCCATGCTCATGCGATCATCCAAGAGAAAGACAAAGCAGCCTTATTCAAAATAGCCCCAAACTGGAAACAACCCAAATAGCCATCAGTATTTGAATTTGGATAAATGAATTACCATATATTCATATAATGGGATACTACTGAGCAATAAAAAGAAACAAACTACTGGAAAATGCAACAATCATTGGATCAATCTCAAAAACATATGCTAAGGAAAAGAAGCCAGATATCAAAGGGTAGATACTGTATGATTCTATGTTCATAAAGTTCTAATCAAGCAGAGCCCATCTATGCTGAAATGAGGGGTTGGGGGTAGAACGGCCTGGGAAAAGGCATGGGGCATGAGGGAATTTTATTGAGATGATTGCCGTGTTCTATACCTTGAGAAGGGTGTGGGTTGCAAGAGGGTATAAATTTGTCAAAGCTTAGCAAACGGTATACTTGGAATGTGTGCATTTTACTGTATATAAGTTATGGCTCATTTTTTAAAAATTAAAAGGGAAACAAAACAGGGAGGCACCAAAAGCTAATTGGAAGTTTCATATTTAAGGGGCACCCCCCATTTTGTTGGGAACTCCCAAAATGTCAGTTTTTGTAGTTTTTGTTTTTTTTTACTCTAGCCAATTTTCAAAAGAAGAATTCTCTTTCATCTCAGGCCTGGGACACAAAAATTTCAATGCCACCCACACTTGGGAGACAAGCTGGGGAAGAGGGCTGGGGTCCCAGTAAGCTCTCACTGAATCTCCCTGTTTTCACTCTGCATCTCATCCCTCCTGCTGCCCCCACGATGAAAATCTTTGATTTGATTCCTCTAGAAACTGGTACTACCTTTCACCTGCTGGATGGGGTTAGGGCAGTAGTGAGGTGCCAGAGGGAAGGAGGGGCACGGAGGCATGGCGGGTGGGGGTGGGGCTAACCACTCCTTACACAGACTTGCAGCTCATCCTCCTGTCTCTCTTCCCCCACCCGCTCTCCTGAGATGCCTGGAGCCACCTGTTCCCAAAGCTGTCAACACAGTATAGGTGGTTCTCCTTGGTCTGCAAGCATCAGCTGTCAACCTCTGCTCTGCGAGGTCAGTTTCTAGACATCCACCCTCATTCCTTCTTCAAAAACTGTTGACCCATCTTGCACCACTGTCATCCACTCGTGTTCTTTTTGTCCCTGGGGATTTACACTTTATTCACTCCATTACCAACATGTCACTGTGATTATCGGAGGAAGCAGGAAGAAAAAGCATGTGCTTAAGCCACTGTGTTCTCCCCGAAGCCACTTAACCTTTCTAAGCATCTGCTTTTGTATGTGTAAAATGAAAATAATGACACCTTCCTCTCAAGGTCATTATGAGAATTTAATTATAGACCTGGGCACACTGCCTCACGCCTAGTCGGATACACAATAACATTGGTTTCTTGACCCTCCTTTCCCCATAATTGCATCAGATACCAGCAGGGGGCTGGGTCATTGCCTTCCACCTTCAGCCCAGACCCTGTCTCTCGCTGCTTCCTCAGGGGTCTTCCCTGACACCCACCTTCCATCACTCCCTCCTTGCCCTCTGCAGACCTGCCTGCATCCTTGAGTACTTGCTGGTTGCCTACCACAGGGAAGAGGAGTATGCAAGGGCTTGGAGCTTTGGCCTCTGTCCTCAAGGTGCCCTCAATCTGTGGAGCACCCCTCCCTTCCCTGCCAAGGGACCCTCTCTTCCATGATCCTGTCAGGGGGCATTTGCAAATGCATGAGATCCAAATGAAAGAGGACAACGCTGTCCACTCACGTGGAGTGCTTATTCTGTGCCAGGATACAGATGAGGAAACTGAGGCTCAGGGAAGTTAACCAACTTACCCAGTAAGTGGTGAAATTGAGATTCAAGCCTGACTCGAGTCTGTGCCCATAACCACTGTGCTAGACTGTCTAGTGGTCCCAGAGCCCTTGGCTCAGCATCCAAATACAAAGAAATTTGCAATGGCACAAACATGCCCCTGCCTTCGCCCGGGGTCCTTTTCAGCAATACACAGCACCCAGAGATTCTTAGACACACTATGGAGAGGGGCATGGGGCCGAGGGGGCCCTGGAGGTTCCTAACAGGGGTTGTTAGGACCATACTTGGGCATCATTGAGAATTTATCTCAGATCCCAGGAGGACTCTCCCCAGTGGTAGGGGATGCCTGCCCTTCCGTTACAAGTTGAGATGTAATAATTTCCCTCTGATAAGCCCCTGTGGAATGCATCTAAGCTCCTCACATGAGCCACTCACTGGAGCAAATACCTCAAGAGGTGCTGGGGGTTCAGCACTAAGAAGGGGAAGGGAACAAGTCTTTATGGAGTGCCTACTGTGCAATGCCAGGTCCTGCAGCCGCTGTCTCATTTAAGCCTCACAGGAACCCTGCATGGTGGAGGTTACTACCTTCAATTCACAGATGAGCAAACTGAGGCTCACAAAAATTGTGACTTGCCTGATGTCACATAACTAGTGACAAATACTGAACTCTGTGAACAGTGGATATTCTTGGCACAGTGCCAGGACCTGGATTGAACTTTGAAAAGCCTGGAGCAAAGCAGGAGGATTCGAGTACCGTTCTGCTCAGATCAGTCCTGCAAACAGCCAACAGGGCCTTATAGACAAGAAAACCGATGCCCAAGTGGCCACGTAACTTGTGAAAGGTCACTCAACCCATTAGAAATCTTCACATTGTATGCTTCTTCCCCTTTGGAGCCTGGGGATTGAAAAGGGAACCCCACTCTGCTGTTTGGATCTTCGGAGTTAAATTAACCCCTCATGTTGGACTGTGCTTTAGAAACTTGCTACTCAAAATGTGGCCCCCAGGCCAGCAGCACCAGCACCTCCTGAGAGCTTGTTAGAAATGCAGAATCTCAGGTAGAGACTCGTGTGCATGTTAACATTTAAGGGGTATAGCCTTTGATACCCCAAAGCACCTTCATGACAGGGATCTCACTGAATCCCTCATTTTCCAAGTCGCTCTGGGAAGAAGCCATCAGCCCTCGTTTTACAGATGAGGACATGCTCAGAAAAGTCACGTGATGAGTCCCTAGCAGAAGCCAGCCCAGCTCCCCCAGACCAGCCCACCTCTCCTAACTCCACCTTGCTTCTGTGGCCTTGCCACCATACTTGGCAGGGAATGACCCTCGGTTCCTGACTCCAGAGGCCCTGACACCCCTGTCCTTAGGCTGAGAGGCAGACTTGTGCACCCCAGAACAGTGCTGCAAGAGGCCTTCAATGACAGACTCTTTCAAGCTCCTCTGAGGCCTAAGGGGCAGCAGGTGGTCGCTGAGCCTAGGATCCTGTGCAGGTTCCCAAGTCCTCACACGGGTCTCTTGTGGATGGATGTCTTTGCCTGGGAAGGGACAGGCTCATAGCCCACATTATGACCTCTGTGTAGGGGACCAGACCTGGAGCCTCAGGAACCAGCATGCTCTGGTCAATGGACAGGGTTTGAGTCAGGGTTCCAGGGCAGACCATTTCCCTCCATCCTGCCCCTGGCCTCAGTTTCTTCATCTGCAAAATGGAAATAATGATCCTTCCCTGCTTTCTCCCAGGGATGCTCTGAGATTCAAGGAGATCATATCAAGGTGTTTCCTAAACAGCAAAGCTCCACCTGACACCCCTCCCCTTCCTACCCTAAAGGCCCTGACACCCCCACCTCCCTCACTTCCCTTGGCCGCCAGGCTTGGGCCAGAGCTCCCAGCTCAACACTGGTCTCTGCACAGGCTGAAGAACACAGGCCCGCACTGCCAAGTCATGGGATGAGGTGCCCGATCTGAAGCAAGACCAGCGTCAGGACTGAAAACGGGCAGAGCTGGGCGCTGAGCCCCTGTAGGCACCTCGGTGTACAGAGCACCCACAAGGCAACCCACAAAGCACAACTCATGTTGGTCGCCCAGCTTTCATGGCACCCAGGAAGGACACTGGGTGGCCTTTCTTTTTTTTTTTTTTTTTGAGGGCAGTGTCATTGGCCTTCATATGTGGGACCCGAACCGGGGCCACTGGCGTCCCAAGCCAGCGCTTAACCACTGCGCCACTCGGACAGTCCTAGGGGCCTTTCTTCCTTGGGTATTACAGGGTACCAGCCACCTGAGGGCTCTGGTCAGACTTTTGCATGGAAAGAGGTTGAGAGCTGAAATACGGGTCCCTGTTTCATGGTTTCACGCTGCTGGACCTTTAGTGAATGCCAGACACCCCACTCAGTGCTCCCACTTCGGGACCTCATTAGTCCTCACAACAAGCCTGTGCAGGTGCTAGGTATTGTCTCGCTTCCTAGTTTCCAGATGCAAACCAGCCTCAGACAAGCCAGGCTCCTTCCTTACTCAAGGTCGCGTGTTGGTAATAAGCAGGAACAGGGAGAAACCACTTCAGGTTAGCTCCCCACACTCCTGCTCTCTCTCTCCGATTCCTCACTGGCCACGATGTTGTCACTAGCCAGCCCTGGGCTAGTGCCTGCTGCCAGGCTGTGTGAGGTTCTCCCCCACCCCTCACTCCACTCATGGTTCCTCCTGGTGCCAGCCCTCAGGAACGGGAGACCATGGCCACACGGAGACCTACCCTGGGGGACAGGCACAGCCTGAGAGGCAGGGGCCGCGGGCTGGCACGCTCAGGTTCAGCAGCTGCTGCTCGCACGTCCTCTCCCTGCTCAGCTCGGGGCCAGTGTGCGGGTCACTGCAGTTCACGAAGACCTGGCCCACCGGGCAGGCAGCAGCTGGGAGAGAAGAGGGCGGGTGCTGGGAGGAGTGTGGACACTCAGAGGGATGCTCAGAACACCTGAGCCCGGGGGTGGGCTCCTGGGTGGCAGAGGTGGCCAAGGGGAGCTGGGGACCCTGCATCTGGGAGACGCAGGCAGAGATGGGGCTCTGATGCTTTCTCGTGGCCCGGATATTCTTGAGGTGTCCCTTGGTCTCCCAGATGCACATCCCAGGGGGAGGGAGGGATGTGTGCTGTCACACAACAGGACAACCAGCACAGCTACCAGTACCAATTATTGAACACGTCTTCCCCACCAGGTACTCACAGGCATTTTCTTAGTTAATCCTGCAACAACCCTGTGAGGTATTCTTAGCTCCCATTTTCCCATATAATGGAGAGAAGCCACTTCTGCTTGCATAAGGCATGATAAAGTGAGACAAAGTGCCCCAGGGGCACCAGGAGAGGGGCAAAAATTGGATAGCCATGCAGCATGGCAGGGCAAACAGGGGACTTCTAACAACAGGAAGTCAATTTTCCATGACCCATATGTCTGTGACATAAACCCAATCTCTCTCCTTGAGTCTTCAGTCAAATTGGCCATGTACACTCATACCTGTGTGAGTGATCTATTTTGGGGAAATCAATATAAGGGAGCTGAGTTTCATGCCTAGCCTGGAGCAGAGAGAAAGAAAATTCCACAGGAGATGAAATGAAAGTCCCAAAGAGGCAGAATTCTGAAACCAGAAGCAATAAAAGGAAAACAATTTCAGGAATATATGTGAAACGTGGGAAGTACGTAGGAACTTAGGTTACGTACAAGAGTTAACGAAACCTCAGAGGGGAAAAGTGAGTTACCCAGGACTGCATAGCCAGTGAGTGCTGGGGAGCATTTGAACTCAGGGCTGCCGGGCTCTGGAGGCCCTGCTCTTTGCCACCTGCCATATAATTATTCTCTGATCCCTTCTGCCAGTCTCCATCCTTGGCAGCCTCCTCACCCAGGAGGCCCTTCCTGAAGGTTCCAGTCCCCTGCTCTGCCACTGCCAAGCCACTCACAGGCTGATAGACCACCATGCCACCCCACCCCCACCCCCATCTCTATTGCCTGGGAGAATCTCAAAGGCCAGGCTGTCATCCCCATCTCTGCGACCCCCACATCCTCCATTTGGCTAGGCAGACAGTCAGCCTCAGTAGACATGTGACAGCTCAGACCAAGGAAATTCAGGACCCAGGGGAGGTCAAGGGACTGCCTAGACACCCAGCCATTTGTCCCTGGGGGAGACAGAGTCTCAGCCTCTCCTTCTCAAAGAGCAGGAGGGACAGCTCCTGGGAAGGAGGGGCTAAGGCTGGGACAAGACTTCTGGATGCCTCCCTCCAAGCTGGAGCCTTTCCCAAGGGGGCAAGGGATACGGAAGGCTCAGTGTAGGGCATGATCTGGGCTGGGCTCTTCCCCACCATCCTTAAGTTCCCACCCTCCTCGCCAGAACCCCACGACCATGGGGAACAGCCAGAAGATGCCCCTCTGTTCCAACCACCCTTACCTGGGGCTCTGCTATCGCAGCTCATGACTCCATCTTTGCAGTGGCTGCAGAGAGAGAGGTGGGCAGGGGTGGGGGGGCGGGGGAGGACAATGGAGTTAGCCAACCCAGTCACTGCAAAGCCCAGACACAGAACCCCAAGCCACTGCACTCAGGCCTATGCAGGGTTCAGACAGATATCCCCACTGCCTGTCCCTCGCTTCCTGGGCAGAGGAGGGTGGGTGTCACTCCATGGAAAGCTCTGTTCAGGTGTACTTTCTTCAGGCAGCGATTTCTATTTAAAGAGGACAATAACACTGCTACGTGGGGAGCTCACCAGTGGCCCAGAGATGGGATGTCACTGTCTCCAGGTGGATAGTCCACTCCTTGAAAGTGGCAGGAGCACTGGTTCCTATAAAATCCAGAAACAGAGAAAAGTGAGGCGACTCAGGAGTTGGGACAGGGACTGACAAAGCCAGGGGCCCACTCCTCAGCCAGCCAGGAGCATCAGGACACAGAAGGAAGTCATGGCATCTACTGTGACATGTGACACATGTCCAGGGAGTGGGGAAACCAGCCTGGCACCAGGAACAGAGATCACGGCTGGGTCCCAAGTTTGAGAGCCACCCACTGAGCTTGGACAAGGACAGCCTCACTGGTCTCTACACTCCCAAAGCCAACCTCATGTGGACTGTACGAAGAGGGCCACACTTCCCGAACCTGTGCCATGGTGGGGCCAGCACACCTATTCTTGTCCTGGTCATTCATACCCAGCATCTGTTTTGATCGCTCAGTGCTTATGCCACTCTGGTTGTTAAATATTTTGAACACCAGGCTAGGCCCTCCAAACATGTCATGTCCTTTGTTCCCCACAGGGATCCTGTACGGCAGAGATCCTTATGCTGTCTTTCGGCTCCTCGCTGTAGGTCATCTGAGGACAAAAACTGTTACCTCCTCACATATCTCCTGACACAGAGCACCTGAAGGTGATGGCCAAGGGCAGGCCTTGGAGCAGAGCAGTTGACAGCTGGAAGCTGTCCCCTCTGCCTGGAGTGTTTTTCCCTCACTTCCCTCAGGTCTCTGTTCAAACATCACCTCATCAGAAAGGCCTTCCTTCCATGCTCACCTCCTGTGACATAACAGTAACCCCTCCCCACCCCACGGACTCCTCAGTCTGCTTTGTTTGGCTTTATAGCTCTTATTACCACCAGACCCAAAAACAAACTGTGTTTGTTTGTGATCTGTCTCATCACAGACTGGGAGCTCTGTGAGGGCAGGATTCTGTTTTGTTCGCTGCTAAATCCCTGGGGACTAGAAATGTCTGGAACATTCTAGGAGGTCAATAAATATTTATAGAAGGAGAGGGGAGGGGAGGAGAGAAGCCAGACTGGAGTGGCCTGAAGAGCCAGAGCTGGGAGGGGAGTCCAGAGGAGGGAGCCCACCCACCTCCCCACCTTACCCACTGAGGTCTGCCCTGCGACTGTGTGAGATGAAGTAGGGACGTGAGAAGCCCAGTAAGGCACCCCAGTCTCAGATGCCCTGAAGACCCCAGGCCTCCCTCCCACCTGACACAGAGGTCAAGCCAACCTGCTCACCTGGGGACACAGAGGTCAGCCTGGGTGTCCAGATAGGTGGCCGGTGGGCAGGCACAGCCCTCCACACACTCGTCCTTGCCGAGGTTACCACCATCATCGACCCCACAGGCCTCAGGCCTGGCCAGGTCCTGGCAGGTTTGTCCACATGGGGCCACGCAGGGGCTATACTCCTTGGTGGCCTCACAGGACAGTGCTGTAGTGGGAAATAGAACTGTGCTTTGTTTCCCTCATCCCCACAACTGTGTGGGATGGGGTCATCATCCTGATGAGGAGAACTGAGAACCAGACAAGGTGAGACACTTGATCATGATCACACAGCAGGCAAAGGTCCAAGGTGGGATTTGAATCCAGTCTGACTTCAGAGTCCCACTGTTTCCCAGAGCACCAGACTGGCAGAGGGACATCAGCACTGGGCCCCAGCCCCCAAGTTCAGCCTGGACCCCACCATTGGTGTTTGCTTTTCTCTACAAGGCATTCTTCTCAGGTAGTGATATTGGGGTGGAGGTTACCATCCCCTGACAGCCCTGCACTTACCCCATCACTCCCACACAGATACACACACATGCACAGGTGTGTAAACACACACACACTTCCACCCCTCTCACTTCCACAGCTGTCATCACAGGCTGCAAAGATTGTGCCCCCTCTAGCAGCCTTTTGAGGCCCTTTGTGCATCTGGCCACTGCCCCACTGCCCTGGGGTCGCCCATACCCTATCAGAGCCAGTAGATCCACTGAGACTGTCAAGCTCAGTTGTTCTTGCTCAGGCTGCTCATCAAAGCCGCCTGGGGAGCTTTTAAAAATCCTGATGCCTGGCTCCCAGCATCAGATATGTTGTTCTCATTGATACTGGTTGTGGTCCAGATATGTGCATTTAAAAAAAAATTCCCATGGTGAGTCTAATGTGCAGCCAAGGTTAACAACCACTGGTCCTATCCAATCATCTGTGGAGAACTGTTGGCTCAGAGAGGGGCAGGGCCTTGCCAGGACACACAGCAATTAGCTGCAGGGCTGGAACAGAACACAGAACTGACGCCCGGCACTGTGACTTTTTCATTTAGTCAACAAACATTTCCAAAAAGCTTACTGAGAGTGGGGTCCCCTGCTGGGTCTGGGGGCACAGAGACAACAAAAGCATGGGGAGGTGTGTGGCCCAGCGTGGGGGTGTGGTGGGTAGGGGCCAGCTCATGCCCATTGAACCACACGTGCACCCAAGGGCCACAGGGCCAGGGGTCTTTAGAAAACTCACTCTAGCTCCGATTAGAGTGGAGGTAATGGCAGTGGTGAGAAATGGGTACATTTGGGGTTGACAGGACTGACAGGACCTGGAGACAGGCTGGAGGTGAGGGTAAGACAGAAGTAGTCATGGGTCACATGTCCCTGTTCTCAGGCCTGGGTGACCAAGGGGACAGGGGCCCTTGGCAGAGGTAGAGAAGCAGTTTGTGAGGCAGGGGTATTAGGCTGGAGAACACTGTGGGATGTCCCAGGGGAGAGTTTAGGGGGACAGGTAGACACTCAGGTCTGAGGCTCAGGCTCCCCCAGCTGCTCTCACATGGGAGCAAAAGTGTGGGCCACTCACCACAGGCTGGCAGGCGGGTGCGGAAGTCAATGGGGAGCCCGTGGCGCCGGCACAGGTGGGCGTAGTGGGCCAGTGTGGCACACAGGCAGGGCTGCCCGCAGCGGCAGGCGTCCCTGCGGCACTGCTCAAAGTAGGGCACGGGGCTCAGGTACACGGAGCAGGGCGCAAACAGCTCCCCAGTGAGCACGCTGCAGGACTGCAGCGCGTAGGAGGCTGGGGATGGAAGCACAGGGGTGAGGCCCAGGGTCTGGTTTGCCTGGTTCCCCCCTCCCCGCAGCTCAGGGGACTATATACATGCCGTGTGTGTGTGTGTGTGTGTGTGTGTGTGTGTGTGTGTGTACACATGTGGACATGCGCTCATGTAATGCATTCCACTTTGTGCCAGGCATGAATCTATGTGCTGGAAGGAGACACAGGAGTGAACAAAACAAAAATCTCTGCTCTCGTGGAGCTTACATTCTGGTCAGAGGAGACCGTCACTAAACAACTCATATAGAAAAGTCGAAGGTAGAATGCTCTAAGGAGAGACAGAAAGCAAAGAAGGAGGATAGGCATAGCAAGGTGGGGCAAGAGGAACAATGCAATTTTAAATCAGGTGGTCAGAAAGCCTCAGTAGGAAGAGGATGTTTCAGTAAAAACTTGGAAGAGGTGAGGGAGTGAGACATATGTGTGCTGAGGGAAGCGCATTCCGGGCAGAGGGAACAGGAGGTGCCAAGGCCAGCAGAGGGGAACAGGCCTGGCTGTGTGGGAAGAGCAGCAAGGCTAATGGGCCTGAGCAGGGTGGAGGGCAGAGGGAGGAGGATGGGCAGAGGATGGAAGGCCTGCTGGGACCACTGAGAGGATCTGGGCTTTTGCCCTGAGACTGGGGAGCCAGTACAAACATGTGTGTACCTGAGAGTGGTAGACATGAAGCTTCCTGTCTAACCCTCACCTAGAGGGAACCCCAGGCCCCTCCCTGTAGCTCCTCCTTTTCTCAGCACTCCTACCCAATCCGACCAGCATCCTATGTCCAAGGGTCCCATCACCTCTCCCAATCCATTCCCACTCCCACTTTTCCCCTCCCCCCTCCTCACCTGCTTGCAAGTGCACATCACAGGGGTCCAGTGGGGAGCCGGGCACCAGCGAGGAGCAAGCAGACAGTGTTTTCCAAGAGTTGCCGAAGAGTTGTGGGGTGCTCTCGGGCACACCCACTGGGGACCTGCAGTGATGACATGGCCACATTCACACACTTGCCTCTGTGGTCCCAGGTGATCATCCAGCATACACCCAGGTAAGCACTCGCCTGCTAATGACCAAGCATGAGCGCACACATTCAGGGGCACACATGTACCCACCCAAATGTGCAACACTGCAGACCCATATACACTACCTGCACACACCTTCAACACATACACACAGAGAACTGATATATGTGAGATATGCAAACAGCCAAGGGGGTCTACACAGCCACATTCAAACACATACAATTATGGCTGCGTGTTCACACACACATATACATCACATCACATTTAACAGGCTCTAAAGGGACTCAAAATGGGCCACACGCTGCCCCACCTTCACCATCCACCCCCAGCGCTTCATGTCAGAAAAAGAGGAACATCCTGAATCAAACTTCACTGGGAGACTTTCTACTTCCTTCTCCATAGACAGTTCCTGAAAACTCCTTTGCCCTCCCTTTCTCCCCAGGCAGGAGATAGTCACAGAGGGGCAATAAAAAGAGGAAGAGGGAGAAGCATGTGTTCTGAATGTCTCCAGTCTCCAAGAATCACCAAACCCAGGTGTAGACACTAGAATGGAGAGAACTCACAGCATCCATGGAGGACAGGCTCTGCCTGGCACTCACCACGCCCACATCACTGCTGCAGGGCACTTAGAGCCCTCAGGCTACACAGAGCAATATCTCCACCCAGGGCTCACATTTAGGAGGGTGGCAAGCAATCGACACACTAATCCAAGGTCTGCCCCCACCATTTTGGCCCGTTGCCTTAATATCAGCCCCACCAGGCAAGACAGAGAAGCATGCTACATTTTTAAATGTATGTGCACGGAAAAGCTCTCAGCTTTTTCTTGTTCTCGTTTTTTTTGAACAAATCTGAATCCTCATTTCTGGTTAATGAAAGCCTCCATGTCTCCTCCTGCATCACCCGAGGCATGTAACTGGACCTCCAGCCTTCAAGATCAACTCTGTGTTCTTGTTTCTGGAAGGTCTGACTCCTGTCTCCTCCCAACTCCCCAAACTGTGTGTAAGCCCAGAGAGTCTTTCTCTGAGTTTGCAGTCAGTCCATGGGAAGCAGTCCCTCCTGGAGATTGAGAGGTTCCCAGGGTGCAAACCTCAAGCCCCAAACACAAAAGGTGAATGGGTGAGATTGGCCTGCCAGGGTACAAAGCAGGAATTTGGGCATCACTGGCTCCCTGGGGGCCTTACACTCATCTAAAGGTGTTCACAGTCAATTAAAGCAAACAACCAGGAGCCCAATCAAACCCAGCCTCAGGTCCACCAATTTTAAGTCTTCACTATAAAACAGCATTTCTCAAGATATGGTCCATAGGCCTCATCTGTACTAGAATTGTAGTGGTCCTTATTAAAAATGAGATTCTTGGTCTCCAACCTAAATCAGATTCTTAAGGAGTGGGACCCAGGAGTCAGCATTTTAACAAGCACAGCAGGGGAGTCTTCTGCAGAGAAGTCGGTGAACCACTGCCTTAAAGAAACACACTTAAATTTCAATGCAGAGAAATAAATAACCCAAGGTGACTGTCAGGCACAGTGAGAGCCCGTGGGGATTTGGGAGATAGGCTTTCAGGTGGGACCTCTGGATCCTGGGCCCTGGGGGTCCCACTCCCCACGCCCGCGGCCTTCCTGCTCCCAGGCAGGGACACGTACAGAAAGTCGTCCTGCGTGTTGCCGTTGAAGGTGCCGCAGAGGCCCACCGTGTCCTCCACCCATCTCTGGTCCACCTGCAGGTAAAGCCGCAGGCCTTCGCGGTCGTAGAGCACCCGCACACCCACGCTGGTCTGCACTCGCAGAAACACGGAGGACAGCCTGCGGATCTCAAAGGCGTCTGGGCACAGAACCAGAAGGAGGATGGAGCAATCCGGCCAGTCAGCACCCCACCCCACCCGGGGTGGCCTCCTCTGACCCCCAGCCCCAGCCCAGAGTGAAGCCTTGCCAAGGACTTGATTTGGGGAGCTTTGAGGAAATCCTGTTCAATGATGAAATCGGGATCCAGGAATAACCTACCACGGCAGCCCCAGCTGAGAAATTTCTTTTAGCCTCAGGTGCCAATTAAAGCTTTGCCTCCCTGTGGAACCGGTATGTTTCCTTCTCTAGCAAAGGAGAATTCTGTAACTACCCATTCTTTTCACAGTGGCCACCAGGAAACTCATAATATGGTTTTAGATTCAACTGTAGCAATTTTAAATTTTGGATTCAACGGTAGTAAATTTTGGATTCAACGGTAGTAAATTTTGGATTCAACGGTAGTACACTTTGTGCCTTGTACTTCTTTGGCCTCTTTATGCCCCTTGAATCCCCATTCCTCTCAATCTTAAGCCCCTATTCTTTTTTTTTTCTGATGCTATTTTATTTCTTAATAGTTTGGCCATTTTTCTTGGATGTGCTTCCTACGAGCAACCACAAATCCCTTGTGGAATCAGACAGGGTAATAAGTAATTAATAAATACGTAGTGAGATGAGAGTAGGGATGGAAAACAACTCCATTCGTATCCTAATAGTAGGGGAAGCCATCATACTGCTAGGAGGCCTGTTGTCATGTTGGGGTGGGGACAAAGACCACTTTACGAGTCCAGAGTCCATGTTCATGGAACCAAGATCCCCCCTGGCCTGATTCACTCAGTACTAGAATGTGAGCTGGTGCCTGTGGCCAGAGGAGCCTGGAAAAAGAAGCCTGGATAGCCAGCTCTCGTCCACCAAAGCCGTACCGTCAGTGTAGGGTGGGGTGACCTTGTACTGGTCAAACAGAAGGACATCCCCCGCTTGGGTCAGGGTCACCTGCCTCCGAGGGTCCTGATGCAGAATCACTGACACTGACTGGACACAGACTCCATCCTGGTTCTGGGGAGAGAAGAAGGCCAATGGGGCAGAGTTAGCCTGTCTGTTCTGCTGGTCCCAACAGGGCCCTCCAGGAACAAGGGTTCCAGTGTAGTCTGAGGCCAGAGACAGGCTCCTCATAGTGACAGAGCCCCAAAGGACATTAGAGGTCCTTTAACCAAATGACCTCATCTGGGGAATGGGAAGGCAGAGTCTCAGATTGGAGAAGGTTAGTGGCAGAGCTGGGATAATGCAAATAAAGACAATAGTCAATTCTCAGGCTGTCTGACACAGAGCGGAGATGGACCTTGGATCACCCAGAGTCTACTCAGAAACACTGGCTCCCCACTCAACTGCAAGCCAGGACTTTAATTTCATCCTTTTATGGGTGTTTAGATAGCTCTTTCCACGTGTCACATCCTGTGGAGTATCAGGCTCTACTCACAGGTGGTGGGAAATGAGCTAATATTCTCTGGGCCTGAGGTTCTCATCTCTAAAATGGGTAGTGCACATCGAACCCATTTGTACCACCCTTCCTCAGGAAGACACCTACAATCATATAATGATGACAGATAGAGCACGTAGTCAGGTGAGACACAGACAGTAAAGAAGGAATTACAGGGGCCGGCCGAGTGGCGCATTGGTTAAGCGCTGGTTTTGGGATGCCAGCGGCCCCGGTTCGGATCCCACATGAGGGCCAGTGATACTGCCCTCTACAGCTAACAACAGCTCCACCTGGAGCTGGGCTGTGCGAGCCCCGGTGATGGTGTGGGCTGCAGTGAGTGGCCCGCAGGCAGCGTGAGCGGCTGGCAGCCAAGCGTGAGCTGCCAGTAGCCGCAATGAGCGACATCCAGAGGCCAGCGACCGACCTGCCTCATTCAGGAAGAGCGCAATGATACCAAGAGTGAAGCAACATCCTCCGCAACTAAACTGAAGAACAAGAAGACGGCAACTTGTCTGTTCCCCTTCCCCGGTTCCCCAACGCTGCTCCCCTCCACCAATTCCCCAATAAAATCTTTAAAAAAAAAAAAAAAAAAAAAAAAAAAAAAAGAAGGAATTACAAGTTGTTTATGATTATTGTGACTGGTGTGCCAACAGTGCAGGGTGCTAGGACTTAATCGGCAGTAGATGATAATAAAGTAAAAATAATCATAACAATAATAAAACCCTTCATACCACAACTTAATAATAATAATAACAATAACAGCTAGCTTCAATAAAGAGTTTCAATGTTCAGGCACTGTTTTAATTTTTTATATACAGTCATTCTCCTATTCCTCACAGCAATCCTATTCAGTAAGTACTACTAATAACCCCATTTTGCAGATCAGAAAACTGAAGCATGGGGAAAAAGTGACATTTGAACTGAGACCTGAGGAGCGCATAAGCTAGCTATGCAGAGGGAGAAGAGGAGGGAGACCTCCAGGCAGAGAGAACAGCCTGAACAAAACTCTCTGACACGGGAAGGAGTTTAATGCATTCAAGGGCATAAAAGATGAGAGGGGCAGAGCCCACTGGGCCAAATGGTTTAAGATAAACTTCAAGAGGCAGCAGGGACCAGCTTAGGCAGAACTGACACAGCTCAGGGGTCCCTTCCTCTAGGAAGCCCTTCCTGGTCCTCTCCCTCCTACTGTCCAGGTAAAACAACGACAAGGAGCAGCTCCTCCATGGAGATCTACCTTGTATTCTCCATGCTGCCACAGGTGCTATAACAGAGTGGGTTATGGGGTTACTTGTTGGCATCACCCACCAAACTCTAAGGCCCAGGAGGACAGAGCCAGGTCTGATTCATCCCAGTCTCCAAAACCCAACACAGCTTCTGGCACAAGTAGACGTTAAGTATTTGCTGAATGAATGAATACTGAATGAACGAATGAGTGAATGAATGAATACAGAGATGTCAAAGATGCAATCCAAAGAGGCAGAGAATATTAAGTTGAATTAGAGCCTTGTTAGAGATTTTTTTTTTAAAACACCGAGGCCCAGGAAAGGGAAGTGACTCTCAGGTGTTCTAAAGCCAGAACCCAGTCCCCTGCCCCTGGCTCTGCCCAGAAAGAATAGACAGCAGGGTGAGTGGGCTGCGGAAAGACCTGGGGCCCTGCCCTAAATCCCCCAGCCTCTCCAGGGGGCAGAGGGCCGGGTGGCTCTCTGGATTGGGCGTGGGGCCCCAGCCCTTACCAGGCCACACGGGGCATTCTGCAGTGTCACTGTGAAGGTGCCTGAGGAGCGGCTCTTGGCCAGGATGTATTGACATGTGGCGGGGAAGGTGTACCGGCGGCCGTCAAAGGTGGTGAAGTGGATGTCGCCAGTCACTGAACACTCAGCTGAGGGGCAGAGAAAGGTGACTGACCCATGGAAGCTGCCTCATGGGGACTGCCTCTGCCCGGCAGGCTCTGAGCAGGACAGGGAGGCAGCACCCTGTCCTCAGGGCAGTATTTGGAGCCCTGGCCTGCCCTTTGAAAGCCATGGCCACTGGGGGGACAGGCCCACCCTGGCCATCTCCCTCTGATAGGAGACCAGGTCCTGAGCATGGAGACCAGTTTTGGACCAAGCCCTTCAAGCTCAGGAAGGTCCTTAGATATACAGAACCCCATGAAAAACCATCCCTGACAGGGACTGGAGCACTCCCTTAATCCTGCAAAGCAGCACTGAGGAAACGGAGGGAAGCAGGCCAACCCAAAGGAACGGAGTGACCACCCCACTCCCTCCACCCCACACCCCACCAGCACACCTGGCTCCCAGAGCTTCCCTGCCCCAAAGGCTGTGTGAGACTGGAGGAAGGTGGGGGCCAGACGTACCTGGACAGACAGATGTGCTGCACACCCACTTGCCCGCAGTGCATGTGCTGAAACAGAGACCAAAGAGGCAGGGGCTCAGCCCTCCAGGCCTGCGATAGATGCTGGAGCATGCCAGGGTCCACAGAGCTCCTGCCCCCAGCCCTCATTCTTCCCTTCTCTAAAATGGGAATTAGATCTAATGAGATCTCCTGCTACTCAGAGTGGCCAAGCGAGTTCCCCCATGCCATCCGGGGCTCCCAGACCCCAGATGGGCAGCCCTGATGGAAAGCCCTGGAAGTCACTGCCTCCCCCCACCCCTCAGCAGTGCACACAGACCAGGCGTTGCAGTCTTCTTTCACCACAGAGCCAGTTGGGTACAAGGTCCCGTGGAACTCACAGGGACACTCAGCTGGTGCCACACAGCCTCCATCCTCGAAGATCAGCCCTAGGGTGACAGCAAAGGCCCACTTCACTTGCCTCTGCTCTTGTTCACAAACCTTTCACGGCTCCCCAGGGCCTGTGATAAAGATTCCCTCATCCAAGCTCTCTCACCACTGAGCCCCACTGCAGACTTTCTCCTGTATAAATCCCTGGCTCAGGCCAGATCTGAATCCCCTCTGAGCAAGTAATCACATCTCCAGAACTGTGTTCAGAGAACTACCCACCCCATACAGCCTACATACAGACTAGCTTCTCCTCTCCACCCCAGGAAAGTCTGCCACTGTATCTAGAACCAACTGAGGTGCCACCTCTTCCAGGAAGCTTTCCCTGACATCTGTCCCCCAAATGAATTCCTGTATCTCTTCTTGTCTGAACCCCTGAGCTGGTCCTAACCACGTTGTGCCTTAGACTGGAGTCATATGTAAGTGTTTTATCACTGCAACCAGATTCTGATCCCTAAATCAATGATGTATCTTTATATTTTTGTATCCCAACCCCCTGACTAACCGAGTGGCCTGCACACTGTAGATGTGCTAAAAGTTACACACTGTGAAAAACAGTAGGTGGATGAACGTTGAAACAAATGCATTGTGAAAAATACATAAATGAATGAATGAATGACTTGTCCTCATCTACAAGCCTTAAAAAGATCAGTCCCGATGAAATGAAATACCCTTATGAACCTCTCAAGTGCTATAGTTCTGCCCTTCCCCTCCCCTCCTTTAAGCCATTCATTCATTTATTCACTTATTGGTTGTTTGCTCCTTCATTCATTCCACACACAGGCATCCTCTGAGCCCTGGCTTCAGGCTCATCTGTGCCAGGCCAGGAAGATGCTGCCAAGCACCCACCCCACCCCCAGCATACCGTCAGGACAGTAGCAGCCGTCTACACAGGCAATCTCACTGTCCACACAGGACGCCCGGGGCTGGCAGGAGGCAGGGCAGCAGGCAATGCACTCGTTGTAGATAAAGGCCTTCTCCTTGCAGTGCACAGCTTGGGAGGAAGGGACCAGGGTAGCTAATGAGCTCTGCCAAGACTGACCCAGCCCCTCCACCAGGCCCTGGGGTGGGAGGCCTTTGATTTTCCTGATCCCCTAGTCCCAGTGGGAATACTGGGTGACCAGGAAATGGGAGAGAGCCTGGGAGGCTCTGCAAACCACCGTCATCTCACTCTGTGTCCCTAGGCCAGACCCTTCCACTCTGAGCCTCAGCTTCCCCATCTATCACATGAAGATGGGACCTGAAAGCTTAAAGCTCTGACCACTGTGGTTCTGAGCAGGACAGGATATTAAGCTGAGGCTTGAGAATGTCACCCACAGCCCCAGGATAGAACTTGTCTGAACCCCTCCCTGCCCACCACCAGGCTGCACCTACTGCATTGCTGAAGCTGGGTCCTCCAGCCCTGCAGGGGCCGCCCTGCCTGAGCACATGCCCGGGCATACTCTGCTAGTGCCCGGCACCAGGTGGCTTCATCACCCACTGATCTGTGCAAAGAAATCGAGGGTCATACTGGAGCAAGCCCCAACCTGCCACCAGCCCTCCAGCACCCTAGAGAGACTGCCAGGGCTCAGGGACCCTCCTCTCCACACAGCTGGGAACAGGAGCCAGGAAGAGCGTCCAGGTGTACAGAACCCTAGACTGGAGGCAGGATACCTGCGCTCTGTTCTAGGTATTGCCACTGACTTGTATGGCCCTGCGGGTGTCAAGCTCCATTTCTGGGCCTCAGTGAATGGGGAAGTTCTGTCCCACCGATGCAAATAAGAATTTCAGAGCTTTGGGATGTATATCTGTCAGTGCCTGGGATTATCAGGCTCAGTGGCCCATGTGCTGAGCCCCGTCCCAATACTGGGAGATGTCTCCCCACCACCCAATACCACCCTCCATCCTGGCTGCCCACTCACTGGCAGAGATCGCTGGTACAGCTGGCTGTGAAGGGCAGGGGGCTGACGTAGGCATGGCAGGCATCAAAGGGGGGCCGCAGCAGTGCCTCGCACCGGTCATACACACCCTGGGACAAGGGACCTGGAGCTGGGCGCCAGCAGAGCCATGCATAGCCCTCTGATTTCACCAGCCCCACAGAGAACCCCAGCTTGGGCCCGAGAGGAGAAAGAGGAGGGTGGAGAAGAGAGGAAAGGAGCCACAGGCACCAGCCACCTTGGGCCCCTACAGCCGGTAACTTTCCAAGAGGTAGACAAAAAAAAAACAACCTAAGCCAGGCACTAAGGTAGGGAGTAAAGAGTCAGGGTGGGGGGAATCTCCCCACAGTCCAGACCTGCATGGTTCCCAGGCTCTGCTGCAGGCATGGTGGGCGAGGCAGGGAGGAGGTTATGAGCCCTGGAGGCTGATCGGGGGCCAGCTCCTGCCAGCTGTGTACAAACTCAGCCACATCGTCCGTCAGCTTCCCTGTAAGAGGATAACTAGCATGACCCCAGGTAGGAATCAGGGGCAGGAGGCCCAGGTGGATCTCAGGGAAGGCAGGTGGAAATGAAGAGATGCCAAGTGGTAAGCAAGGAATTGAAGAATCCAGCCCAAGCTCCCTTCCCAATCTGCACTTCCCAATGAGGCCACTCTCCCGAAAAAGTTGTTTCATGATAATAGCCAAGAATGCCCCAGAACCTGCAGTGGGCTCTCACTGCTCCAAACTCAGGAGAGCCATCACCAATCAAAAGAGAACAGCATGGGAGCCTGGATAAGGAGCCTCCGTTTCCCTATATGGGAAATAAGGCAAATAATCCCCCCATGAAATTATGGCAAGGACTCTCTGAGGTGAGGCACACAAAGCACAAAGTGCTCCTATGTTATGGGAGCTCAAAGGTGTCAGGTCTTTGGGCCAGAGCCGCCATGATTTGGCCCCATGCCCTTCACTTGTACTCTAACCACCCTTCCCTAGGCATCCTCAGCTCTAGCTGGGCCCTTTCTCTTCCTGGCTTTCTGGCACTGTGCTCCCTGCCCCTCCCTACATGCACACTTTGCAGGGCCAATCCCACCTAGCAGAGTGCCCAGTAGATCCTCACAGAACCTTAGTAGGAATTCTCATTATAACAATTTTACAAGTGAGGACACTGAGGTCTAGTTCTTAATAACATGACTTAAGCCACACATTTGGTAGGAAGGGGTCTCTGGACTTCCATTCGGTCTCCAGGACCATGACCCCAGATTTCTGCCCCAAGGCCTCTTCCACTCCTCCCAGCCTAACCTGTCCCCCACCGAAACCCAGGGGAGCACCTCACCATAGCTGGTCACCAGGTCATCCTGGGGGTCGGCATTGTTGTTCCCACACAGCCCATGGGTCCAGCCCAGGAACTCTGGGCTCATCTTGATATAGACAGCTGAAGCGCCATCCCAGGCCAGTGTGAAGGCTGACTGGTGCCGCACGAGGACATAGCCAGCAAGCTGCTGCAGACGCACACTCCCCATCGCATGGGGCAGTTGGACCCTGCAGGGCACAGCCCATAACTTCAGAGTTTCCATGCCACGTCCATTAGCTCAGTCCCTTCACCAGAGGACCCACCATCCCCTACCTGTAGGACCCACCATATGCACAGCACCTGCCTCATCCACACAGCTACTGGAACCATGGGACCTGAGGCCCCACTTTCCCCCCACCCCCCGACTTCTCAGGGACATGGAAGTCCATCATTTGAGAGATTCTTTTGTCTTCAGAGTTTGAACATTGCTTTTTAAAATGGCAATTTCCCTGGCAGGGATAAATCTTAGGATGACTGAGTTTGCTAACTCCTTTCTCCTACATAGGAAAGACGGCGTAAGCAGACATCTACTTTGTTTATTTATTATGATGCTGATGATGCTGATGGGGAGCAAGAAAGGAGTGGGAAAAGAAAAGACCAAGAGGGAAGGACAACTGAGAGTGAAAGAAAAGGAGGGGCTGCAGCAATCTTGATCACTGTCCCAGTTTTATTGGTACAGGATCTCTTAGCCAATCTGGGATTTGGCAACTTTCAATCCACCTGAAAACCAGGAAAGGAAAACAAAAGAAGTGTCTAACCAACCAAAACTGGTACCGAAAGATTCATGTACCAGCTTTTATTCAACTGGAGAACGCTTGGGCCTTCAATTTTATACTCAGTCCCAGAAAGCTTGATTACCCAGTTTTCAGACCCAAAGCAGGAAATCAGAAAGGAGGAACGGGTCATTGCAGGAAGACCCCCACCCCTCCGTAAGCAACAAGGAGTGACAGTAGACATCAAGGGAAAGAAAGGACAATAGAGATGGAAGAGAGATTTCATCAAGAACCACAGTTCATTGAATGTGGAAATAAAGAGTCCTCCTTCCTTGCATGGTCCTCCAGGCATCCCTGATGTCCCAGATAAGTGACATTCAAAATGACCCTGTGTCATCAGAAAAGGTTGGAAGTGTGCTCAGTTTCTGCTCTGAGGGAGGCTGGACCTGTATATGCTCTATTTGGGCAGATTTCCTTCTAATTATAAAAGAAAAATAAATTAAGCATGCTTTGGCAGTATACTCTTAGCTATCTGGAAAACTGCTATTTGCCTGAAAACCCCACTCTCTGGAAACCCACAGAGCCTGAGAGTTCCAGAAAATCACAAGGGACTCATCTTTCTGCAAACCCAGATCACTAGAAACCCAGTATGTTCCTGCCGTAACGGTGGACATTCTGCTGTTTGCCCTCACAAATGATGTCCTTTAGGTTTGAGGATGCCAGGTGCTCCCCTCTCCTCCACCAGCCAGGAAGTAGGAGAGCTCGGGACAGAAGGTGGTAGAGTTACCTCACTCCTCCGTGGGTGACCTCCTTGGCCAGGCGGAGCTCCTGCTCACCCGCAAAGAAGACACTGACAGACCTGGAGCAGGTGTAGGGGGAGGAGCCGCACTGCGGGTCGTTGTGCACCTGGTTGGGGGTTTCAGAGGCCAGTCTGCAGGGTTCCAGCCACAGACCTGGCCCAGACCTTCGGTATTGGACCCAGCAGCTCCCTGTGGAGCTCCCACCAATGCTAGTGGCCTGCCCACTTCGTGCCAGACATCTTTGCTCTGTAACATCTCCCAGTCCCCACAACACCACAGGGAGGTCAGAGCTATGATTATCTGCATGTCAGAGAGGTGGCAACTGATGCTCAGATAGGTAAAGTGACGAAGGACACACACACAGCCAGGATTCTAACCCAGGTCTCATGGCTCAAATTCCAGGACTCTTTGAGTACATTGTGCTATCTCCCAGTTTCTGAATGTTTTGTTTATTCATTTCAGATTATCCAATCAGATTGAAAGTCAATGTTACACACTCACACAGTCTCACATGTGTACAAAATGAGCACACACACACACACACACACACATCCTCATATACCTACTCACAGGGTACTCTCAATGCACACACTATAAACACACACTCCTACCATGACCCTGGCAGGCACGGCTGAGCCCTTCCCTGCACACGCGGGCACACAGGTCACTCTTATACTGCCTGTCACATAGACATCTTCTCTGCCCCCTGCTCAGACAGAACCTGCATCTCCAAGGCCACAGAACCCATGAAGGAGCAGGGGAACGAGGCTCCCAGAGCTTAGGGAAAAGTCTGAAATTGTTTTTCGTCCAAGTATGGAAACTCTTCCCAAAACTTCCACTAGATTACTGTTCAATGTGGTGAAGCAGGCTGGAGCCGCTTCAACTAAAAGTGGGACCAGCAAGCTGCCGCATAGTCTAACTAAACATTTTTCAAACTTTTTTGACCAGGACCCACAGTAAGAAATATAAATATATACATATATAAATAAAAGCTTTACAAAATAACTTTTACCCCATTAATGTGTAATGCATTCTTATATTTTCTATTCTCTTTCTTCTTTTCTTTTTTCAATGCTGGTTGTAACTCATTAAGTTGATTTCATAATCCATGAATGTGTGGCACCCCATTAGTCTAAGTAATTGTAACACATCATGAAATGACACAGTCATGAAAAACTCTGAGAGGGCAGGATCGGCCAAGGTCCCCAGCACATCCGAGGCCCGACCCCCAGGGCAGCCTCTTGGCAGGTCTGCGCCTGAGACAGAGGGGCACCAGCCTCCAGGGCCTAGCGGAGCCTTCCTGGGCAGGCAGGGCAGGCCTCACCTGGACGGAGAAGGTCTGCCCCTCGGGCTCATGGCTCCCCACCAGTGTGTAGCTGCCCTTCCCGGAGAAGTAGTAGTAAAGGCCATCAAACGTTTCCACATGGTGCTGTCCCCACGCCCGGCAGATGCTGTCCCTCTCAGGGCCGGCATTGTACACTGAGCCAGGGAAAAGAGAACCTCTCTGTGCAACTGCAGTGGGCATGGAGCCGGAGGCTGGTGGGTCCAGCTCTGGCAGGGCCACCCCCATTTCCCCCAGTCCAGGACCCCCAGGCCTCAGGCCCACAGCTTTCCCTGAACCCATGGCCCTCTCAGGGTGGGATGGAGCCAGACCCACCCATCTGGCAGCGAGGTCCAGTGGCATTGAAGCGCCTGCAGTCACAGAAGGTTGGGTGCACACACTCACCCCCGTTGAAGCAGGAGAACAAGTCTGCAAGCGAGACACAAAAGGCACCTCCCCATCGAGCTGAGACTGGCAGAACCCAGTGATGCAGCACCTCCCCCATGCTGGGGTACCAGGAGCCCTCCCAGGGCTACACGGAACTCAGACGCCCATCACAGGCAGCCCCAGCATTCCTCCAGAGCTAACCTTACTGGGGGCACAAACAGTGTGCCTCAGACTGCTGCCTGGCCCCCTCCCTAGCAGGCAGGTGGCGTGGCGTCTCAGAGTACCTGCCTTCAGTATGTACCAAGTGGCCCCCAGGCCAGCCCCATCGGGGCCTTCAGCTCCCACAGCTGCAAGTCCTTCGTCCCCAGGCAAGGCAGGGAACTGAGACTATGGAGCATGTGGGTGAGCAGGGAGAGTGTCGACCTTCAAGTCCTGCTCCTCCTCACTGCTCCATAAGCGCAGAGGCCACAGCATAAACCGGGGGAGGGGAAAAGGCCTCCTTGCATTTGGAATTCGGTAGAGAGAGAGGCCATGGAGGGCGAGACGACAAAGCATAGCAGAGTGTGTGAGGAATGGAGCCATGATATAAAAGGAGGGGCCACGGACATAGGACTGGTGAGGAGAGAGGCCACAGACCCAAGATAAGATGAAAGGCAATGCTACAGACCACAGAAAGAGTCCACAGAAAAAGGGTGAAGTGGAGGGGAAAACAACGATTAAACAAGGAAGCACAATCTCACTGGAGTTCATAGAGTGAGAAGAGAAACCACAGGGCCATCCCTGGTCATAAGACCAGGACGCTGAGGAGGAAGCTGTCCTCAGCCAGGAAGGAGAGCACAGAGTGAAGCTAGAGGCCAGGGATGGGGAAGGTGGAAAGAAACCCTGGGCAGGGACAAGAGGTCCCAGGAGGCCCCGAGGGAAGCCCCATCCTGCCCTTACAGGCCCAGCCGCAGCCCGAGACCCTCCCACCCACAGCCCAAAGAGCACAGGGAGGCGGCCACTTACAAGACGGTGCACATTTGGCCCGATGGAGCCGCCTTTCCCAGGAAGACATGGCCAAGGAGTCCAAGGCTTCGGCCTCCTTTTAAAAAAGGAAGAAGATATGATCAAGAGCTGACCTCAGGGAGGGCAGCCTTCCTGGAGATCACAGCCCTTCCTATCCTTCACCTGCAGAGAGAGAGGCCCCGTATACCTCGGGGTCCCAGCCACTTTACTTCCCCAGGGCCACCTCTGAGAAGCATGGGAGGGAGAATTTTCAAGACTGCCCTAGGCCCAAAGGAGTGAAGGCTGGTTTTTACCCTCCAAAGTAGCATCTCAGTGTAAATCTTTTTTTTTTTTTTTTTAAGATTTTATTGGTGAATCGGGGAAGGGGAACAGAGAAGTTGCTGTCTTTTTGTTCTTCAGTCTAGTTGCGGAGGACGTTGCTTTACTGGCCCATGTTGGTATCATCATTGCTCTCTTCCCGGATGAGGCAGATCGGTCGCTGGCCTCTGGATGTCGCTCACTGCGGCTATTGGCAGCTCACGCTTGGCTGCCAGCCGCTCACGCTGGCTGCGGGCCACTCACTGTAGCCTACGGCAGCCCACTGCAGCAGGGGCTGCAGCCCACACCATCACCGGGGCTCGCACAGCCCAGCTCCAGGTGGAGCTGTTGTTAGCTGTAGAGGGCAGTGCCACTGGCCCTCATGTGGGATCCGAACCGGGGCTGCTGGCATCCCAAAACCAGCGCTCAACCAATGCGCCACTCGGCCGGCCCCCGTGTAAATCTTTGTGTCCTCCACAGCCCAACACAAAACCCCCTTGTCTGGAGAATGATTATAGTTCCTCACCACAGAAACCACAGGAGGCAGAGCAAAGAAACAAAGGCAGCCCCTCACCTTAGGGCAGGAAAACATCTCCCCCCATCCCTTTTGGGCTCTTCCAACAAGAGCAAAAACAATGCCTCACAGAACATCATCCACAATCCGCAGAACTCAGCTCCAAGTCAGGACTCTCCCTGACGCCACAGATCTGAGGAGGACACGGCCAAAGCACTCTCTTTTCCAGACCAGAAACCCCAACACATCTAGAAGTAGAACGGCCCCAAACATCATGTGTGTGCAGTCACCACATGGCTAGCGGACTTGGACACGTGACCCTGCAAAACTCCAGTCTGAGGTGTCTGTCACCTGGCACTGGGACCCTGGGCGCAACAGGCTCCTTCCCTCTCAGACCCTCAGCCTCCTCCTTTGTACAACTTCCCAGAACTATAGGCTCAGCCCCGGGTCAGGTACAAAGGGCAGAACAAAGTCCCTGCCCTCGGGGAGCTCATGTCCTTGTTCACAGGGCCAACAGGGCACAAACCACACTCTGGGGATTTGTCTCACGTATCTATTTCCCTCATTGTCAGCATTCCCCGCTGACTTCCCAGCCTCCAGCAAGGGGCTTAGAACATAGAAAGTATTCAGAACGCTTGATGCCTGGGTCCTGCCCCAGCTCTTTGCTTCTCCTAGTCAGGCCGAGTCTCTCCACGTCAACCCCCGGCACTCATCCTCTCCCTCTTCACTGTGTGGCTGACCCCTGGGGGGTCACCAGCCCCTCCTTGGCCAAGTTTCAATGTTCTCATCACACTTTGGTCCCGGTCCCTGGCTCTCCTTACCCTGCAGACCCAGGAGTCAGGTTGCCCACACTGGTCATAATCTATCTCACAGGGCCTCAGAGACCACAGGAAACAGGAGAGAGCAGCCAGGGAAAACAATCAGCACTAAGATCCCCGAGGCCCCAAAGACCTTGGGTAAACTTAGTCTTTATGTCTCTCCACCCCTCGCCTCCACCTCAGATAGGGCCTCTGAGATTGGTTTCTGAGGTTAAAACAGCCTGTGCTGCAAACAGTCCAGGTCATTTTCTGAAGAAAAAATTTAGATCCTGTCTAAATGATTTGTCTTCAGTGTAGACCAGGAGTTCTTAATCCTTTTTATGCCATTTTTATGAACACTTTGACAATCTAGTGAAGCCTATGGGTCCCTTCTCTGAACAACGTTTCTACATCCCTAAAATAAGACATAAGATTACAAAAGAAATCAAATAGGTTGCGATATATAGGTATGAAAATATTTTATTGAAATACATGACATAGTAATATTTACACTTCTTTATTAATACATTAAATAACAAAACCTAGTAGCAGGTGTTATCATTGCACAGGTTTTGAAGTAGTGAAAATAAGTGAGCTCTAGAGATGTGAACAACAACTGTAAGATGCTAGGAAATATCTGTGATTTCTGCTGTGACAGTCACAGACACTGCTAACCCTCTTGTGGTTTGTAGCCTATATAACTGAAGGGAATGCTAAATTTCAGTTAGATTGAGATATCTGTAAATAACAATGCATTTTTTTTCCCCATCCAAGTTCATGGACCCCTGATCTACACCATCAATTCTTTGAACATGGCTGAGCTCGAAAGGAGTGAGGCAACATTGAAATGAAGGCTGGTTGGCTGCTGGTCTGGGACAACCCCCACCCTTACGAATGAGGGTATTCCAGGCAGAAGAAGCCCCTGACGGATTCCCAGGTTCACTAGCTAATGGCCTCATTCCCCACGCCTCACTCCAGTTACCTTAAAAGAGGGCCGTTCCAACCCCTTATTTGCTCTAAGGAGTAATGTGAGAATCCTACTGGGGTTGCCTGGGTCAGATGCTTCCCAAGAAAAAGAGTGGAGGCTACCCTGGAATCCAGCAAGGAAGGAAGGCCGCCAGGGGGAAAGGTGTTTGGGTAAGGATCATTTCCCTCACTGAAACACAGGCATTCCTGGAGTCCTACGTGGCATTCACAGTGCCAGGGAACAGGTCACTACACCAGGAGACCCAGCTCCACCTGCTCTGGGGACCCTGGCACATCATCCACCTACCTTGATTTCCCCAGCTACGAAAGAACAATGACATTATCTTTTAGCTCAAATGATACCTGACTGTAATCCTAAACGTTGGGGGTTACAAAAATGGGCAAATGAGAAAAAAAAAAACCCAGATAATCCACACATTAGAGAATAAATGTGCCCCCTCCTACCTTGGGGTCTTCATATCAATTTCCAAAGGGCAGGTATTTGGGAAACATTGTTTCCTGTTATAAATGGTTCCCCCAACCTGCTGGCACAAGGAGGCTACCCAGAGCTGATTCCTAGGGCACTGTGCATGAAGTGAGGCTCAAGATGCATGAAGGGGCCTGGCTGTGGGTGGGCTGGATTTGTAACACATCTGGTTGTAGAAAGGAGACAAATGGAGGCCAGGATTCAAAAGAGAACCTTAGTCACCTGATCCAGAGACCAAAAAAGTTTGCAAAGAGGGAAAACAAACCACCACCTCTCCCAAAAGCGCAGAGGACCCCAGGATGGTGCACAACAGGGAGTGGTCAAATCTCAGAGGATGGTGGCTCAGGGCTCTGCTTCTCAACCAACCCTTCCTTGCAAACCCCACCAGGTGGCCCAGTTTTTCTCTCCCCTCAGGACAGCATTGCTGAGGCACTGCACTGGCTCAGGATATGAAGAGGGGCCTCTAAAAGGGAAAAGACAACTCCATTCTCCTAAACGCTCACCTCCCTACTTTCACACGCTCACCTCCCTACTTTCACACGGGGGTGAGGAGAGAGTCCCACTGTCTCCTGATAGTGCCTTGGTGCCCTACTCCCCTAATTAAAAAAAAAAAAAATGAGTTGGCTACAGGGCCCCAAGAGATTAGGAGAGCGGAAATAGGAGTGTCTTATGAATTTGCATACTTTAATACACGTACCAGAACCTTATTTGCTCCCTTCTGAGTAACTGCAGTGGCAGCCTTCCTGCAGCCTACAGAGCTTCCCACCAGCCTCAGACCCCAACAGAAATCAGCCCTTGCCCAGCAAAGACCCCTTCCTCAGGCCCCCCTTACCTGGCCTCCCAGCATTGTTGTCGCATCTCCCATGGCAAGAGTCATCTCCTGATGGCTGTGGCTAGATGAGAAATAAGCCTAACATGGGCGAGGTTATAGGAACGGGTCCTGCCTCCCCACTACCCCAGGCCCATCCCAAACCCTGTGCTAACCCCTGGGGTCACCCACACCAGGAATAAAGATGGGAGCAGTGGGTGGGGTAGCCACCAGCTCCAGCCTACTCACCTGGGATCCGGGGCTGGCTCAGGTTGCTGCGCTGCATTGCCTGGTGGTGTGGGTGCTGAGGCTGGGGAGGGGCATTACTCTCCATTCAAGCTATGCCCCCCATTGTTGGGCCTCCAACCACCCCATCTCCTTCTAGGAAGCCTCTCCCACATCAATCCCCATCCCTCCCATTCTCTTCCCTGCAGCTTTCTCAAATTCTTTCTCACCCTCTCTGGTAACTCCAACAAGGCTCTCTCTTTCCTCCCACTCTCCAACTCTCCCAAGTTCACCCTAGCTCCCCACCCTAGGTCTCCTCCATCCTGCCCAGCTTAGGACCCATTCTGCTCACTGGCCTCTCTTTCTTAATGCGCCCCCTCTCTTCCGACCCTCTCCGTGGTTGTCCCTCTGCCTCCCTCAAATCTCCTCTTTTTCCTCCTTCTCTCCAACCTGCCTATACGTTCCCCCAGCCCCGGCCTTCCCTAGTCTGCACCCCTCTCCCCGGGAGCCTGCACCCGCAGGGACTACCCTGCAGGCTCACCTCGGGACAGCCAGAGGCAAACGAGTAGCAGACCGAGCGCGGGTGCGGGGTCGCACGGGGCCGGGGCCCCCATAGGGGCTTGCGGGTACTGAGAAGCCTGAGCGGAAACCGAGGTCCCGAGTGACTATCCCAGTGAAGGTTCGGTCACACTTCCACTCGGCGGCTGCCAAGCGTCTTGCTCTCTTACCCCCAATGGTTCCCTCGGCCCCACCTCCCAGGCGCTTAGCTCCTCCTCGAGCTAGAGTGACACTGCCAGGCTCATTACCATAATTTAGGTGCCTGAAGAAGAGCCAGCCTTCGCCCTGCTTGGACTGTGGCTGCCCCTCCCCAGGGGAGGCGGTGTTCAGATCGCTCAGCCCGGAGTCCCCTGGGGGAGCAAGGAGGCAGCCTGTGCATCCAACATCCCTTACTCCTCAGCGATCCTTAGCTCAGGAACTTGGGTCCTAGGAGCTCCTTACACCAGAGACCCAAGATGCTGGTATGTGTCTGGTCCCCCACTCTTCTTTTATAGAGCTCATGGGACAATGCCACTCAGTGGTCAGCAGCAACCAGGGTTCAGGATTGCAGAGCCCTAGCCCACTGTGATCCCACCACTCCCTACTACGGCCTCGTGGGTCCCCAAGTCTGCACCCCCCACACCAGTTTTGAGCAGCTCCTGAAATGTTGACTTAATATCAGAAGTGCCTCACACTCCCATAGCATTGCTCCATGAAGTCCAAACTCTTGACAAAACAAAATAAAAAATAACTTTAATTTTGTGAAAAAGGTATACTCCCAGCCCAGCAGGAAACGTAACATGGTGGCAGTGGGAGCCTGTGCATCACCCACTCGGCCAACTGAGTGTTGGAACGCCGACGAGATAGCAGGACTTGGAGGTGATGATGACAATAATGATGATGGCACCAGCAGACCTCGGGGCAGGGGCATAGATTTGGGAGGCATTCATTCAGCTAAGTTGTTGAGCATCTGTTCTTTACTGAACACTGTTCTGGGAATAGAATGGTAAATAAAGCACATGCAGCTATCCACACACAGAGAATGGGCATAGATGGGAAGGTAAAGAGGCAAAAAAGCCAAGGATGGAGCCTGGTTAGAAAGTGAGAGAAGGCAGGATCATCTCGGGGGAAGCTTGAAAAGGAACATTCATGGGAGAGGAGAACCAGGTCTCGGAGCTTCCCTCAAAACCAAGAGGGAAGCATTTTTTTAGAAGGAGAGGGTCTGTGGGGGTGGCAGTTATGTAAGAGGATAAGGACCTCATTCCTGCTTGTAAGGGCATTTGTCACTCTCCCTGGATTCTAAATATGAAATAAACGCCATGTGACATAGTTATGAAATGTAGAGAATGAACGAAGTAAGTTGGAGAGGAATATATTTTGTGTGTCTTTTCCCACAAGCCGTTTTATTTCTGACTTCATTAGTTAATACTAAAGTGAGAACATGGATAATGTTTTAGGGTTCTTTCCAGGAGGGATTTACATCTTAAATTAGGCAATGATTTAGTCCAAATGTAGTCTGCTGGCAAAACTTCAGCTCTTAGGTGTGGAATGCAATGGAGGGGATCTTTAGGGGCCCCTGAAGTTACAACGGCCAATGGTTCTCTGATGTGGGCTGCTGTCCATTTCCTGTGTCCTGCCCCCTGATATGGTGCAAACAGATCAGGCCCCCATCCTGGGTTAAGTCCAGGCACAAGCTCCGTAATTAAATGCACTAGACCTTCAGTTGAATTGAATCAAATGAACCAGATGGGGTTCAGGCCCTGGGTGAAGGTCAGCCAGAAATCAGACTGTCATTGCCAGGCCCTTTCATGCTTCAGGGAATGTGTGTATAGGTGTGTGTGCAGGTGGGGTGGGCTAGGGGAGGTGGGGGGGAAGTTGGGTGAGGAGGGGCACTTTCACCCACTGACTCTGGCCTCTGTGGGCCACAATAAGACCCAGCCTCAAGAAATTCACAGATCAGAGATTTCTTCCTGGAGGGAAAAGCCCATGGAAGAGGTCATTGTGGAATGTACACTGACTGTGAGACGAGTGGCAGCCTTCGGAAGGCAAATGGGCCTCTATTTGAGTGTCCAGAGAAAACTGACTAGGTTACCTCGCTCCCTATTTACCGATGTGAGAGTCTCAGAATCTCTGAATTCCGGCTCCCACACAAAAAGCCCCAAACCTCCTCTCCCAAGAAGATACAGGGATTTTCTTTCAATTGCATGTGTTTGGTGGGTCATTCCAAGAGGATTGGAATAGCGCCAGCCATCAACCGTCACCACCACAGACACACACTAGAGTCCATTTGCTCCAGGGCGTCAGTGGGAGGCGATACGGTTCAGGACAGGTGTCTCCGGCCTCCCAGTGGCTCCGCCCCGCCCCCGCCAGGCCCCGCCCCCAGCTGCCAAGGCCCCGCCGGTCACCGTCGCAGCTCCTGATTGCTCCCGCCAGCCAGGCACCCCAAGGAACGACTTGTGCAGCGACGCGGCACAATCTATCCCAGCCATGGACCGGAAGGTGGCCCGAGAATTCCGGCATAAGGTCAGAGCTGCTAGGGGCTCCCCAAGTTCCTGGGACCCCTCCCTTTTCCAGTCGAGCCTGAGGTTCAGGATAGGCTGAGACCCTGAGGGTCATTTGATTGCCAGAAAAATAGCCAGTAAAATGAGGGAGGAACACTGAGACTCCAGATACAGGAACTGCTAAACTGATCTGAAAGTGTACTTTCTCCTTCTGCCCTTCAGGGGCTGGGGCTGGGACTTCTCTGGGACTGGAATTCCTCCCAGCCTCAGCCTGAGACAGGATACTTCTGTGTGATGCCCGGGTGGGCAGAGCCCTCAGCTCCTTCCTAGTGCCCCCAGCTCAGCTGGAGCATGTGGAGAGGGTGAGAGGCAGGGTCCGAGAGGTGAGGATTCTCAGGAAAGGGAGCTGCATGTCTCTGTCCTTTGATCTCAAAACACTTCAAGGAGTCCCCTCCCTGCTTACAGGCATTTCTTAGGTCCCAGACAAGAAGCTGAGGAACTGGTGCTGGTCAGGGGGGCAGTGAGAGGATAGGAGGAGGGCCAGAGAGTCAGCCAGGCCCTTCCAGCAGAGCCTCTCCCTCCTTGGTGTCCCCCTGAGGGGCCTCATTGGTGGTCTGGGATCCGCAGACACCATCCCTGAAACCTGCCGGGTTTCATCAAGGGCATTTCCAGAGCCGCTGAGGCCCTGAGGCCAGACAGGACCATTCCAAGAGACCCATCGGACCTCCCCACCAGGCCTTAGGGCACTCCAGAGCCCAAGGGTGCCTGGGTGCCTGGAGCTACCTACAGGCCCTGCCTGAGGGACTGGTGACTGGCCCTGAGGCCTTCCCAGAGCCCCGAGGGGCAGTGTCTTTAGACCAAGCCAAACCCCTCCCCAGGCTGAGGGCAGAGCTCCAGTGGCAAGATCAGGGTATTTAACCTCTATCTCCCAGAGAGGCCCTGTGGGGAGTAAGGAGCCAGTCATCGCAGGGGCTGGGGAGTCAATCATTCATTTAATAAATATGTTTTTGAGCACCCATGATGTGCCACACCCATTCTTTGCCCTCCAACTGTTGGTCGTGTGGATGGGAGGCAGACCCTATGCTAGTCATTACCCATGTCTAGCTGCCAAGTGTTGGGATCAAGGCTTGTTGGGGGCACAAAGGGGGCAACTCATACTGGCAGAAGTCTCCCCAAAACAAAGACTTGGGCGTCCAGGGGTGAGAGATAGCTGGAAGTTCAGCAGGAGCTGGGGACTGGCAAATAGCTAGGGGAGCGTGAAATAGTGTTCGCCCGTGTACCCTGCTGCAAAGGGACGTGAGGGGAGAAATTTCAGCCGTGAGGACATTTGGTGAGTGTAGATTTCAGACAACCCACTTTGAAAGAGTACAACCACCCGAAGACTCAGGCTTAAATTTCATTTTCCTGCTTCTGGGCTAAAAGGAAGCTCGGGTCCTCTTTTGCCTTCTCCCCCCTGGAGTACTAGCCTTTGCCTCTTTTGAGAGAATTACCTGTGGGATCCCCTGTATGACACGGCTCCTGGAGTAGCCCCTGTTCCCCTCCCCCCGACCCCACGGGCTCCAAAGGGCCTCAGGCCTCTGTGTTTCCATCGCCCTGCTCTTCCTCATCAGAAGTCATTACCTATTAATGTCCCTGTGTGCGCAGGCCGGGCAGGCGCCATGCTGGGCAAGGCCTGGGCTGGACTTTGTGCCCTGCAGCTTCAGAGGCAGCTGCAGCCTTCCCCTCCCAGGTTGGTGATCATCTAGGAACTGGGGAAAAGGGATGAAGCAGCAGAGGACAGAGTGCCACACAGGCAGATTGGGTGAAATTCACTGCTTGCTGTTAATTGCTTTCTGGATGACCCTTCCTTAGTGTTTAACAGCAAACTGACCCTTTGAGAATGATTTGTAATCTAAATCCTTAGTGGTTGGAGGTAGCATTCAAGGTAGTGTGTTGTCATGAAAAGTGCTGTGTGACCCTGAGCCAGTTATTAACCTCTCTGTGCCTCAGTTCTCTAATTTGATAAATGAGGATAACAGTAGTATTTACCTAGTAAGATTACTGTGAGTGCTTGATGAGATCTACACATGTGTAGGCAGCTTAAACCGACCCTAGCTCTGCTATTTAAGGGAAGCTGAAATGTCTGCCGCTGTTGTCTATTATCTGGGGTTATGCAGAACTGGTGTCAGATCTGAATGACCCCTGTCAGTCTCTGTAACAAATGAGACCTTGGGCAAGTCCTATAATATCTCCAAGCTTTAGTTTCCTCAGCTGTGAGATGAGGTTCCTAGGGTTTACCTCATAAGACAGGATATATTAAATAAGAATTCAAATACTGGCCACTCTGGACACATAATAACCATTCGGTAAATGACCATATTGTTTCCCCCAATGCCTCCAGAGCAACTCGGTTCCCCTGGGCTTGTGCAGTTTCTCAAGGCCACCAGCAGTACTTGTATGGCCTTCTTGGTCACAGCCTTGGGCCAGGAAACCAAGGGAAGGGGGAAAGGACATCAGAAACGAAGGCTTTTTCTCCAGAGGACTAGCTTTTGCAAAAAAGTCTGCCCCTCTGCTCACTCACCTGCACAGTGCAGGAACTTGGTTACTCATTTGCTCAAAAAGTATTTATTGCCTGTTCAGTAACCATGCGTTTATGGGTATCTGTAGTGTACCCTGCCCTAGGCCAGGCATCCCGAGGTGGGGTGGGATACATTAGAAGGTCACAAAAAGACCCTGTATTCTAGGGATTTGCTAATCATTCATCCATGCATACATGCAGTAAATATCGTCTGAGCTCCTAATATATGCCAGACAGCACTCTAACCACTGAATAACAAAACAAACTCCCTGCCCTTTTAGAAAATACATTCTAGTAGGGAAGACAGACAGTTAACAAGTAAACCAATAAAAGTATCATAAAATGCCAAGTAGTGATATATGTTATGAAAAAATAAATGGATGAGAGGATAGAAAGTAACGAGGCGGTACTCTCTATTTAGTAAGTCAGGAAGACCTCTCTGAAGAGGTGATATTTGAACAGAGACCTGAAAGAAGTGAGCGAAGGAGCCGTGGGGATATATGTGGAAGAGCATTCCAAGAGATAGAACAGCAAGTGCAAAGGGCCTGAGGCAGGCTCATGCTTGCCTTCTTTCAGAAGGGCAAGGATGGTGTTTCTGAGAGGAATCATGGAATAGAGAATAGTGGGAGGTGGATTGGAGGGGTGGTGGGGCCTGTTAGGCCATGGTCAAGACTTTGGGATTTGTTGTAAGTGTGATGAGAAGCCAGCAGAGGAGTGATATGACTGATTTGTATTGAAAAGGAATTGCTTGACTGCTGGTAGAGAGCTGACTGAGACCGGCAAGAGAGGAACCTGTTTAGGAGGCTTCTACAGTAGCCGAGGCCAGAGGTGGGGGCTTGGACTAGGGTGAGGAGTGGTCAGACCCAGGGTACATGTTAAAGCTAGATGACCTGGAGGGCTTTGCTGATGGATTGTTCTGTGGGTGTGAAGAGAGAGGCCTTAAGGGGGAGTCTACGTTTGGGGAAGAGGAGCAAGTTGGTAGGGAGGAGCAAGAGTAGGAGGGAGTGGAAACTAAGAGTTCCATTTTGGATATTTGAAGTTTAAGATACCTAGTGGGCCTTCAAATAGAGAGGTGACTGAGAAGGCTGGTAGTTGTAGGCGTTGTGAAGACTGAGGGAAAGTTCTGTGCGAGAGATAAGCCTCCGTGAGTCCTTTGGCTGTAAATGGTGGGTCAAGCCCTGAGACTGATGAGTCACTTAGAGAGACAGAGTCCCCAGCACCCTAACCTTTAGAGGAAAAGGAATAGTCACTGAGACAGGAGAACTAGGAGAAGGGGGCATGGTCAGCTGAGCCAAGCGCTGGGTCAAATGCTGCCAACCAGAGTCTCTTGAAAAGATGAACTTAAGATAATAAAGCAAGAGTCAAGTCAGCCCAGTACTATCTGGGATGCAAGCTGTGAAGGTCTCAGAAGAGTGTGGCTGGATCCATTCATTCCACCAACATTTATGAAGGGCCCACTCTCTCTCAACCACTGAGAATATACATTTCGTATCATTTATTCTTACTTAGTTTTCTTTAACAGACTCTTAGAACTTACTATTTGCCAGGCACTGTTCTAAGCATTTAACAATAATTTATGAATACTAAAAAAATTATTAATTCCCTCATAAAAGGATGAAATGGTATGAAACATATTTTTATCCCCATTTTACAGAGGAGCAAACTGAAGCACAAAGGGTAGACCCAGCTGGGGAAGAAGCTTGTTGGCTTCAGTCTCTGCACTGCCCCCAGGCCTGGGCCTGGGCCACACGCAGATCAGTGGGGAGACAGGCGGGTGATGAAAGTACAACCCAGCTTGGCGAATCCGGTGGTAGGGGTGGGAACAACGTGTTATGTGCACAGAGAGCGACAGCACAGGCTGTGTGGCAGAGCCTAGGCAAAGGCTTGACCAAGGAGAGCTGACGTCTGAATCGAGGCATCTTCAAGGTGGGGGAAGAGGTCACAGAGAGGAAATGCTGCTGGCACCTCCACCACTAATCGCTAACATTTCAGACCAGCCAGTGTCATGGCAGGAAGCAGCTTGCTCTTCCAAACCGGAAACGGAAGAGAGTTTTATGAAGGCGCTCCACAGGGGGAAGGGCAGGTACTGGGGAAGCGGTAAGGCTTGTTAACACAGCCTGGGAGGAGCAGCTGCCGGAAGTCCGGTGTCCCTGAAGAGGAGGGAAGGGAGAGTCCCCAGAACAAGTGAGAGCCACGGCTGCAGAGAGAGGCCCAGACAGGCGCTATAGCCTCAGGTGGGGGAACCTGCCTAAAGGTGACCCAGCAAGGCGGGAACTGGGAGTCAGAACCCATTCTCTTTCTCCTCATGCCCTCTCACCACCCGCTGGCTGAACACAGCAGGAAGCAGAGGGCAGGGAGCTCAGGTAAAGCTTCCTGGGACACAGGGCAGGGCAGCAAAGGCTGGAGCAAAGTGGGCCTGGAAGCACAAAGGAAGAGATCCAGCACCCAATTTGGAGCCCTGGACACTGTTCTAAGTGCTTTACGTACATTCGCTCATTTAACCCCTCCCACAGCCCAAGGTCAAGTGGAACAACATGCATTATTTAATTTGTTCTTGCTCTTCTTCTCCCCCTTTGGCTGGGAGGCGGTGAATTTACATGAGCTGAAGGTTGTGTGCTTCCTCTATGTGGCTGTCCAGACGGGCCAGACTACACAGAGGAATGCTGGAAGATGAGGCTGGAAAGGGCACAAGGCCACACCCAGAATTTGCCTCCAGTGCCCAGTGCAGGCCTGTAGCACAGAGCCAATTCAGCATCAGCCAGAGAATGCTGATGCTAGAGGGAGATGACCAGACACAGGGTCAGACACAAGGTCAGCAGGGATGGGGGGAATTGATGTGATAGAGAGACCCCCCCCAACAGTTATTTGTAGATGGTGGGCTCCTTTAGGATTTCTGTACCCATCATCAAGAGGGATCCAAAAAAAGGAAAAGCTTTCTAAATCCAGTTGGAGAAAGAAGACATGGTATCTTACACACAGTAGGTGCCCAATAAATATGTATTCCACAAATGCACACACATAAAAGGTTATATCTAGTAAGTGGGTACCACGTGGTGGTTTGAAAAAAAGCAGAGGTTTTGGAGCCAGCAGGCATAGGGTGGTGTCTCAGCTTTGCCACTTATGTCTCTGAGCTTCTATTTCCTCATCTGTGATAGGGGGATAATAATGTCCATCTACCTCAGAAGGTTGTTGGGAGGTTAAAGACAATACATGTAAGCTTCCTCAGATGCGGTGGACAGTCAGCAGAGACTGCCTGAGTGAGGGAGCCAGGCAAGGAGCCAGGCTGGGAGGTGGGTGAGAGGCTCTGTGCTGTGCATGGTTGGGAAAGACTCTAGAACAGGGGGCTTGCTTTCCCCTCCAGTGAAGGCAGGGTCTGGGGGGAGAGGGGAGGGCAGTCCATCGTGCGTGGGTCTGGTGCCTGCTCTTTTGTGATGAGCTAGAACTGAGTTAAGAGGAGAAAGAGCCAGGAGCTGCAACAGGTGTGTACTGAGACGTTACGGGGAGGTAGCCACCCAGGACTGGCCAAGTGATTGGAAGGAAGGCCCCAGACCAGAGCAATGGGAGTTCATTCGTCATTCAGTAGATACATGGAGCCCTGTGCACCAGTGTGTGTAGCACTGAGATGCTGAAGACCTATGGTGTGCAGGTGCTTTACACATACCTGGGCACAGGGTATCAGGAGAGTGGTGCAAAGTGCCCTCGAGCAGCAGCCCCCGAAGCTCACCCTTGGACCTGTCCTGGGCGGGTCCTCCCAGTGAGTTTGCTAGAACCCAGACTCCAGGAGGAGGGGAGACCATACGAAGTCTTTCCAACATTTAAAAAGTAAAATTTGAATTATGGTGGTGATGTTACTGCAAGTTCAGGCTTCCCGAGGAAGTCCCATCTTTCTCAGTTGTCTTTCTCCATGCCTCTCAAAGCCCAAAGAGTGAGGTGTGAGGGTGTGTGTCTTCACTCAGGTGTGGTCAGAGAACAAAACTGTCCCTCTGAGTCTCTGTGGAGACACTTCCAAGGGAGCAGTGACAGGACCTTTATTTTGATTGATCACTTAGATTTGTATTTAAAGAGCATTTCACATGATCCAGGTATGCTTTCTCAGCTGTTGTGGTATATAGATAATTTTTTAAATGGACAAATCAGAATTACAGAGGTAGATGGGTCCTCCTGAGTGACGACGAGGAGGTTCCAGTGTGTTGGGGGAAGGACCCTTCTGTTGCAGCCTGAGTCCCACGTAGGGAATGGTGGAGATGATCCTGGACAAGCAGGGTCAGAGCAGAGCTGAAGGCCAGGATCTGAGTGACCTAATTGGTGAGAATGACTGAACATCAGGCTAAAGAGCTGAACTTGTGGCTGCCTCAGGAGACTGGTAGGATGTGATTTCTGGGCGTGGGCCTCTGGACGCAGTGGTCAGCACTGGCAGGCTACCCACAAGGACCAGGATTCTGGGAACCCCAGGACAGGCTCTTTTCCACAAAGGCCATCTCCAGGTGATCTGTGCTTGGCCAGGAAGGCAGGAAAACAGGATCTTGGACTACGTATTGGCAATTGCCTTTGTCTTCTATTTCCACTTTCCATGCAGTGTGTAAACGCTGCATACCAAGGACAATTCATCACCTCTGACACCTAACAATGCAGCGGGAGGCATTGATGCAAGGAAGGGTGGGGGAGAGCTTCAGTCCTAAGGCCTCAGCCAGTAAGAGATTCTCTCTCCTATCCTTTTTCTCACGGCACCCCCCCATGGCTGGAATTGGGCTAGCAGCCCTTTGATCAGGATATCTTCACTCCAACCAGAGCCTGTAGGATTTTTTTGCTTCCCTTGGAGAGTAGAACATCCACGGTTCAAAGAGTTATTCAAAAGATGTTCTGTTTTCTCACTCAGTATGGACCAAGCCAGAAGGGTTTTTTCAACCGTGCACAGGAGAGACATGGGGATTTGCGATAAGGGAGAACTTGAGAGCGAAGGGTTTGAAGTTTTGGCCTAAAGAAGCCCTGGAGTATTTCCCAGGAAGGCCTCACTCATACACTCAGTGGTACCGCAGGAAGAGGATGGGCCTTGGAATCAGATTGACCAAGGTTCAGGTCTTAGCTCTGTCTCTTATTAGCTGTGGGACCTTATGTGAGTTCACACAGCCTCCCTGATCTTCCATTTCCTCATCCGCAACATGATGTGAGAACATCAGCCTCCTAGGGCTGGTGCGATAGACAAAAGGAAGAACAGCGACTTGTGCCATCCCTTGGGGACTCTGCAAACACTACTTCCTTTCGCCTCCTGTTCCCATAATCCCCTTCCTCCCATCTGACTGTGTGGGCACACAAGGAGGCATCGGGGTGGACAAATCCATTCACTACCTAGTTACTGACCACTTACTGTGTATTAAGCACAAGGGATTTAGAACAAACAAACCTCATTCTTCGCTTCACAGGGTTTTCTGTCTGATGAAGGAAACAAACCAATTCACACAAAAAGCAAGACTTCAAATAACAAATTATGGCTGCTGCAATGAAGGAATTGAAATGTCTCAGAGCGGGGCTTGGAGTGGGTAGAATGAGTTCTGTTTGGGTAGGTGAGCAGGAAGACCTCCTTGGGAAGGAGGCCAGCCACACAGGGAAGCGGGAAGCATGCCAGGTCGGGGGAAGGGCATATGCCAAGGCCCTGAGGCTGAGGCCAGGGTGGCTGGTGGGAGGCATGGATCGGAGGCCTGTGTAGCCGGGAAGAATGGCAGGAGATAAAGCTGGACTTGGATAAGGCAAAGTAAGGAATTTGATTTTTAAGTACAATGAGAAGCGATTAAGCAAACAAGTGATCTGATCTAGTTTATAAAGATAATTCTGGCCCCTGACCCTAGGGGAGTTCAGAATTTTTCTCTGCTCAGACTCCTCCAACAGCCAAATGTGGGTAGGCCTGGCTTATCTCAGGGGGTCCTCCACCCCTCTCACATAGGCCCAGGCAGAGCAGGGGGTGGGGGGACAGTCCAGGCTGTGTCCTCACAGAGATGGGCTTTGGGAGGTGCCCTCTTATGTGGGGCATGCAAGAGCCCAGGATACCACCCTACGATGTAGTACCACACACTCAAGCAGATGCTTTTACCTCCCACCCCCACCCCCCAACCCCCAACCCCCATCTTCCAGCTGGCTGGGAGCCCCCGGCCTGGAGGAGAGGGGTGGTGACATAGGAGAAAGCAGGAGTGCCCTCACTGAGCAAGTGGGGTGAATTCTGTAGCAGCCAAAGCCCCACTGTGAGCAGGTGGAGGGCAAACCTCCTAGGCTATTCTCACCTTCACTGAAATGCTCAGCCTGACTTTAGAGAGAAGCAGGTGCTGTCAGGTGGAGACCAGCAATCAGTACTCTGTACCCCTGCTCAGGCCAGAAATCCCCAGGACGAGGCCTAGTGTGTTGGGACAGACAGACTGCCCCAGCCTTCCAGAACCCCTGAGATACTCGTAGAAAGAGGCAAAGCTGCTCTGGCCCACCTGCAGCTTCCAGCAGCAGCTTCTCCCTGTTGGGGGCTGAGCTCCGGGATCGTGCTGCTGTTGGGCCTAAAAGCTTCAGGAGGGAGGGACACAGTGATTCCCTCGAGCCTCCACTTTGTTCTCTTACTCAGTCTCAGGCTGAAGAGAGAGCCAAGGATACACTGCATAGAGATTCACACTGACCTGCCCTATGGAGTGGAATTTGGGGCTACTGGCCTACCAGCTCCCCTGGGGCTGAGGTGCTAATGAAAAAGTTCCTGACCCTGACCTTGGAGTCTCAGCCATTGACGTCAGCAAAGAAGAAATAATGTAACCTGACTCCCCCCGTTGGGTGTGTGTGTGGGGGGGGAGGGGGGGTCTATGCAGGCACCTAGAGAGGGGAAGGCGTGGCCAGAAGCCAGGGGCCAGAACCCAGCTGAGGCTGGGAGGGGACAGGGCGGAGTTGCCCCTGGCACTGGTGACACCGAAGAACTCTGTGGTGGGGTGCTTCCGGCGGGTGGGATGTGCTATCTGAGCGAGTGGCCCAAATCTTTTCTGAAAGCAGTTATCCGGCACTACAGCCACCATCAGGTAAAAAAAAAAAAAAAAAAGAATGGGCTCCTTCCATATCGGGGAACCTACACTGTGGTTGCTACCCTGGACACGAGTGACACAGCCATGGGGGTGAGTGGCAGCACTGCTGCCATGGGGTGTATTGCTGTCACATGTGTGCATATGTGTGTGCCCCCGCCTGGGACAAGGCGCGGCCTGCCACACCTGTATGTGCAGAGGTACCCCCGTAGCCACGTTGGGATGGTCTGCACGGGGCTGATGTGTTGGGTCAGAGGGGCAGCCTGTCCTCTGGCTGCCCTCCTCTCCTCACAACCCCAGCCCTGAGGAGATGCTGAGGAGGTCCCCAGCCGTCGCCCCCCCTTCCCCGGGGTCTGCGATGGTAATACTGGGCTGGAGCTGTCATTCTGCCCTTGGGTTTTTCCAGGTGGATTTCCTGATTGAAAATGATGCAGAAAAGGACTATCTCTATGATGTGCTACGGATGTACCACCAGTAAGTGTGCCGGGTCCAGCTCCTGTGGACCGCCCGGCTGCCTCTGTGTGCAGGGAGCCCTGGTGTGGGTTGTTCTGAAACAGGGGGACCTCCCCAGCCCATCCTGGGGAGATGGGGTCGGAGGGAAGACAGATGCTCAAGGCTCCTGGGAACCAAACGGATGCACCATTCACTTGTCCCAGCAAATGTGTACACAGACGCTCTGTGCGTGGCTCTGAGCGAGGGGCCAGGGGCACACGTGTGAGCATGACGGACGGATTACTGCCCTCAGGTTGCTCACAATCTGATGGGGGAGGATATCAAGTAGCCAGAGAGGTTCAATAGAGTATGACTGCTGGGAGAGGACAGGAAATGATAGCTGGCCCCAGCATCAGGTGTCTCTTATCACCCACCTGCTTTTTGATTCATTCAGTATACGTCCATAAGCTCCGCCACTTGCTGGGTCCCATGCAGAATCTGGAAATCAATAAGACTTACTTTTTTCCCTCAATGTAACTCGTGGCCTGGAGAAGGGAGATAGACAATACAAACACAAAAACTCTAATACAAGTTACAATAAAATAACTGCTGAATAGAGAAGTAAACGCAGGATGTGAAGAAAGGAATTTTCATTTCTACCTGTGGAGGGAAGGACTAAGAAGACTTGAGCTGGGGTTTGAAGGGTAAGAAGGATTTTGATAGGTGGAAACATCAGGGACAGACATTCCAGGATGAGGGATTAACATTAGCACAGGTGCAGAGATGCAAAAACACAGGTGTGAATGGGAAGTGACAAGTAACCAGGGGGAGCAGAGCTTAGACCATAAACATATCCACAAGGCTGGAGCAGGTCTCACGGAGGCCCTGAGCCTGCCAGGGAGAATGGACCGTGAACAGTGGGTAGCCATCGAAGGGTTTTGAGAAGAGGAGTGGCTTACAGTTAGAAAAGATTAGATGAGAGTGAGCAAGTTGGCAGGCAGCTAGAGAGGTGCAGGCCAGAGGGTCTGAACAGTGAGAGGAGGAGGCAGGCGAGAGATACTGTGAAGGGAGAATTTACAGAGTTGAGCTGCAGACCACAAGTGGGAGACCAGGGGGTGATCAGGTCACCACCACCTCACCTGGGGTTTCCTGTCTGGAAAGGTCCTGGGCTTCCGAACCAGGCAGGGTGGAGTCTGAACCCTGACTTGATTTCATTGGCGAAATGGGTGAACAATCCCTATGTCAGTTTCCTTGTGGTACTTACATGAGAGAACAAACCTCTCCTGAGGCACCTGGCCCCGAGTTATGGGCTCTGGGCTTTTCAGGAGGGTTTTCCTCAATCCCAAGCCCGATGGGTGGGGACACAGACCAGTGCTGCTTCCTCTGGGGATCCTTGGGTCGCAGAGGTCATGGCTATGGGTGAGGTTCCACCTGTTCCCTGTGTCGCCACAGGACCATGGACGTGGCTGTGCTTGTGGGGGACCTGAAGCTGGTCATCAATGAGCCCAGCCGCTTGCCACTGTTTGACGCCATCAGGCCCCTGATCCCGCTGAAGCACCAGGTGGAGTACGACGAGCTGACCCCCCGGCGCTCCAGGTGCGAGGGAACGGGGAAGGAGGGGTCACCTGGGATGGACAGGGTTGCTTACCAGTGGGTGGGGCAGCCCTGGGGGTCAGGCCAGAGCTGAGCCATCACTGACCTCCCCTGTGGCAGGAAGCTGAAGGAGGTACGGCTGGACCGGCTGCATCCCGAAGGCCTCGGCCTCAGCGTTCGTGGCGGCCTCGAGTTCGGCTGTGGGCTCTTCATCTCCCACCTCATCAAAGGCGGTCAGGCAGACAGCGTGGGGCTCCAGGTGCGTGAGCGGAGCCCTCGGGCTTCCTGCCTCCCCCGCTCCCTCACTCGCTGGGCTATGTGGCATAGCATGGTCACCTCACCTGTCGGAGACTTTGGGATAGGAAGGGGCTGATGCATCCTAACAGAGCTTCCACAGGCCCATAGAAATCAGGCTGCAGGCAATTGCCTGTTTTCTTGACTCAAGCTGGGACTTGGTGCATGGCTACTGCTGCTGCACAGCACCCACCTCCCCTCCCTCCTAGCTATGTCCTGACCCCTGAAGCTTTGGATGTAGCCTTTTACTGGAAGGCGAAAGGGAATCCTGGTACAGGGTAGTGCTTCAGAGCAGACCCTGGAGCCGGACTCTCCCGGATTTGCTCTTCATTAGCTGTGTGACTTTGGTGAAATCACTTAGCCCCGTGCCTCAGTTTCCTCACTTGTAAAATGGGGATGATGGTGATGCTATCTGCCTCATTGGGTTGTTATGAGGAATAAATGAATTCATTTTGTCAAATACTTATAACAGTGCCAGGCACATAAGTGCTCTGTGTTTGTGAAGTAAACAGAGAGGGAGATTGACTAAACACCTAGAATGTGCCAGGTAACGTGTGTACAATCAGTTCGCATTATATGCCTTGGCTGTATCATCCCCATTTTATAGAGTTGATAGAGACTCAGATCTTGACTTGAGCCACAGCCAGGAAGTGACAGAGCCAAAATTTGAACCCCTGGGTCCCACCTGCCAAACCCGAGGATCTCCCTTCAACACCCCAGGTGCCCCTCCCCCTGGGGTCCCCACACCTCGGTGTCTGAGCAGAGATGGGCAGACCTCCAGGTCTCCCTCCTGCCGGAGCCCAGAGCTGCTTTTTTGTATGCCCAGCTAAAAGAGGCCCTCCCACCCCCACCCAGATCTCCCAGCATGTTCGTTATCACCATCCCAATCCGAGCTGCTGAGCCAGGGGGCTTCAGGGGCCGAAGGGTACAAGACACCGTGCAGAGGGAGGTGGAAACTGGGAGCTGACAGACAACGCTTTGTTCTAAATCCCTGTCTCATGGCTCACCGGTGGCGTCTGAAATTTCAGCTGCTCCATTATTCCTCTCCGGTGCCACACATTTTCCAACCCAGAAATGCAGCCAGAGAAAAAACATAATGAGCTCCTCTCCTGGCATCAGCAGAGTCCCTCTTTTTTCCAGGGCGAGCTCTCCTCCTAGGACAAGCATTTCTCAACGATGTCTCCATGATGGGGGGGCGGAGCACTGGGGCATTTTAATGAAACCAAGTTTTATCTTCCCGCCTGTTTCTCAGGCTTATGAGTTATCAACCTTTTCTGGGGTGGACGGGCTCATCTCTCCTTTGTGCCGCTGTCCCTCAGATCGTCATTTCATTGTGGCCCTGGCACAAAAGGCCTTTCTGCAGGGCCCCACGCAGGAGCCTGCGAGAGGGAGAGGAAAGCTGATCTTGCAACCTGAGCCAGGGGCTGTGTGGGAATCGCTCTGACTGGGGTCCTGGGCAGGTTCCCTTTAGGAACAAGACAGGGAACTTCATTTACAGGAGCTGGGGGGAAATGTCTGCATCCATTCCCCTGTCTGGGATCATGTTTCTGGGGAGACCTCGTGCCTGAGAGAGGCTGCAGGGAGATTCTGGAAGGCAGGGGAAGAGCACGTTCAGACACAGCCTGATGATTTGACCTGCGAGGCTGGGCCAGGCAGGGGCTTGGACCCACCAATAGGACCCAGCCCTGGGCCCCCATCTCTCTGCTCTTATCCCCCTACTGGAGATACTTTAGATTTTTTTTTTTTCAGGTGGATTCTGTCTGAACCTATGTCCCCTGCCCTGCACAGGGCGGTCTGTGCTGCACAGCTTGTTATATAGTCCAGGGCTAGAGAATGATTTTTGTTTCTTGGTTGTTCCAGCTGTAAAATGAACACAGTAATCCCTGCCTTTCCTGTGGGTCTTGAGGGCTCTAATAGGTGACAAGGATCCATAGAAGGCAGGACACAGGGAACTGCAGCCAGACTTGGCCAGATGCCCTTCTTCCTGCTTCCGAATGCTCAGTAGACATCGCTTAGCATCTGTCAGGGAGACCTGAATTCAAATCCCAGCAACACTGTTTCTGGCTGGGTGACCTTAAGCAAGTGATTTCACCTGCCTGAGCCTCAGTTTCCTCATCTGATGAACAGAAACACAGAGTTGTTGTAAAAAAGTGGGTGCAAAGAGCTAGTTCACCTGTTCTCCTTACAGGAGATGGCCCCAGAAATCTAGAGAGTTCTTCAGTGAGCCCCTCCCTGTGGCACCTTTTCGAGCCCCTTGACACTCCTGTGTCCAGGTGTGGAAGGAAGGCGTCCAGGTGGCAACAGTGAGAAGGAGGCTGGGGGTGTTGTAGAGGACCCCTCAGAGTTTGTTTGCCTGCCCAGCCCTAGGCCCCACAGAGCGTCCCCCACATGGACCAACAAACCTCCAAAGGGTCAGCACATATTATGAGAGCTAAGCACCCAGATGACCTGCTCTGGCCTCAGGCTGGAGAGGGGCATCCAGGATCCCATCCCTGTTTTATGGCTAATGGCTGTGTGACCTTGGACAAAACATCACCTCCCTGGGCCTGTTTCAACTGATGTCTAAGGGTCCTTCCAGCCCTGCAGTTATTAAATGAGGAGTTTCAGGCCTGATCGCAGGGCCCAGTTCTTGGAGGAACCCAAGGCAGTGTCCAGCAGGGGGCAATCTCACCAACATCTGTATCCAGGGCTGGCCTCTCAGGCCCCTGAGCCCTCATCTCTCATAGATCTCTTAGATCTAATGAGGCCTAAGCCCCGAGAAGAGGGATATGATCCGAGTATTTTGAGCTCAGGCCCAACTAATGATAACAATAGCAACCATGTATTGATTACTTATGGAGTGCCAGACACCAGCTAATTTTACAGGTACACACTCACTTAATTCTCACAGCAACCACAGCCTTTTCCTATTTTACAGATGAGGGACACTGAGGTTCAGAAAGCTCAAGAGACTGGCCCAAGGTCACACAACTAATAAGAATAAAAGCAGGGGTTTAAACCCAGGACAACTTACGCCAAAGCCTTATATTCATTCACTGTTCTTTGCTTATGCCCAGAACGGGGAATACAGAGGTCAGGGCTGTGGTAGATTAAAATGTCCATCAAGTTTCCACTGAGTGGAAAAAAAGAGATCAGATGTGTCAGTGATGTGAGCTTGAGTCAGGAGTCATGGAAATTCCCTGACTCCATTATAGTGTTGCAAAGAAGCCTGCTCCTTGGGGCAGGGTGGGATGAAGGCCAGGGAATAGTTGCTTGAATCTGAGTGAAGGGTCACCCTTTTGTATGGATTCCAGAACTCAATGGTGCCCCAGTGGGATGAAAGAGACACCAGAGTGAGGGCACAAACTCTTGACTTCTTCTCCCAGCTCTGTTACCCACCTCTCTGTGCCCTCGCCCGCCCTCTTGGTCCCCCCACTATAAAATGGGGCAGAAAGATGGCTTGGAAGTGCCACCGCCCTGGGATCCCTGCGTCTGATGGAGGGCGGGTTGGTTGTGACAAGGCACTAGGCCACATGTATCAAGGTTTCTTCTGAAGGAAGGCATAGCTGTCATCCCCTTCCCTGGAGAGCAGGCTTGAGGGCATCTGGCAGTGAGCCTGCCCAGCCGCCTGATGTTCCTGCAACCTGGTGCTCATTCCTCTGTCCGTGGCCAAGGTAGGAGACGAGATTGTCCGGATCAATGGATATTCCATCTCCTCATGCACCCACGAGGAGGTCATTAACCTCATCCGCACCAAGAAGACTGTGTCCATCAAAGTGAGACGTGAGTGAGGCTAGAAGGTGGGGACGCTAATGGTGGGGTGGGGTGGGGTGGGGTGAGGTAGGTAGCAGGGAACCCAGCTCCTGGGGGAGGGAAGGGAGGGCAGAGGAGCCATCCTAACCCCCATGCCTTTCTCTCATAGATATCGGCCTGATCCCTGTGAAGAGGTGAGCGTGACCCTCCTCAGTATGCACACTCTTTCCTGTGGGCTCAGGGTCCCGGGATCAGCCTGGGGGTCTGGCTTCCCCTAGGCCAGTATTGTCCCTGGGCCAGTGGTTGCTGGACACTTCAGAGGGGGCAGATCTGGATTGGGGGCCTGGTCCCCAAACATCTCTCTCTAATGACCCCCCCTTCTCCTTTCCCTTCCCATCAGCGCTCCTGATGAGCCCCTCAAATGGCAGTATGTGGATCAGTTTGTGTCAGAATCTGAGGTAAGGGCCAGTACCCCCAGTGATGGCGTCTGGATGGAGTGGTCTTCAAGGAGGGGCAGCCGGTTCTGAAGGGGGACTTGTTCTAGGGATGTGCCCTCGGGGGCATCACGGGCCCTCAGTGCGTGGTGGGCCCTCAGCCAGCCCCAACTGGTGCAGACACACACCCCCTGGGACAGAATGGCCATTGGGCTCACATGGGCACAGCAGTGTTTATGAGCTCAAGAGGCCACTTATACACATGTGACATCCAGTGACCCTTATTCTCTCCTTCCTCCAGGGCGGGTTGAGCAGCCTGGGCTCCCCTGGGAGTCGGGAAAATAAAGAGAAGAAGGTCTTCATCAGCCTGGTGGGCTCCCGGGGTCTTGGCTGCAGGTGGGTGGCAGGCATGCCCTGGGGTTCACTTGTGGCCAGCAGACCCCAGTAGGCCCCTAACACGTCTCCCCTCACTCATTGCTGCTTCTCAGGAGGATTTTATCCACTGTTGATGACATTTCTTGGTGCCTGATTTCCCCTCTGAGCTTCACAACAGCTTTGTAGGGCCATGGGGACAGCTCTAACAGGCCAATTTTATAGATGAGGAAACTGAGGCCCAAAGAAAGAGCCATGTTCCTTTGGTGGGCCCTCTAGTCACTGTAAAGGGAGCCTGTCCTTTGGTTATCTCTGTCACTGTGCCCTTGCCGCTTATTACCTTGTGGGCTTCTTTAAGAGGTAGCCAAGGAATTGCAAACAGGTATCAGGTCACATGGGGCATTTGTAGTAAGCACACAGGTGCTATGGTCATAGATCTAGGGGCCAATCCCTGCTCTGCCACCTATGAGTTTCGGAACATGGGTCTAGTTACTTAACCATTCTGAGCCTCAGTTTCTTCCTCTATAAGTTGGGGATAATAATATCCACATTGTGAGGCAGAATGAGATGGCCAAGTAAAGTACCAAGCTTAGTGCCTGGCAAGTAATAAGCCGCTGGTAAATATCAGCTATTTTTATTTGAGTTATTCTTATTTTTTCCATTCTTTCACACTTATTCAATGCTTTTCTACAAGCATAAATGATAAAAAGTCCCTCCTTTCTAAGAGATTACAGCCTGATATTGAAGCCAGCCACATCATTAGTTACAGTATAGAGTGACAAGGACACTAATGGACCTGCATTCGGCATCAGGGATGACAAATAGGTTTCCTATCCCATTTGCTATATCTAATCAATTCGTAGTGGCTGCCTAGGGTACTGTTTTGAAAAGAACTCTAAGACTGTATCTAAGCTTGAGGGGTAAGAGTGCTGTGATTGTTTAGTGATGTCTGCCACAGATCTGGGAGGGGAGAATAATAATACAAGTGCCACCCTTGATGTAGGTATTTTAGGAGCATGGAGAAAGGAGCCACTAGCTTAGTTTTGGGATAATATAAGGAGTGTGATTAAAACCTTGTAAAGAATAGAGCATTTGAGTCTTAAGGTATGAATAAGAAAATGCTAGAAAGAGAAAAGAAACAGCATATGTGATATATTGGGTACGAGGTTAGGTAGGGGGGAATTACAAGTAATTTTATGTGGCTATTGCCCAAGATAGACAGTGGAAGGCCTTGATACTGAGCTTATGGGTGAGCTGTAGCCTGAGGGGCTGGAGCACTGGACACACAGGCAGAAGGAACAGGACGTTGAGAATAAGGGGACACTAAGGCGGAGGCTCACCTGCATTTCCTGTCTCCTCCACAGCATTTCCAGCGGCCCCATCCAGAAACCTGGCATTTTCATCAGTAACGTAAAGCCTGGCTCCCTATCTGCTGAGGTGGGGTTGGAGGTGAGTGACCCTGGGCCGGCATCAGACGTGATCACACAGTGATGGAGGCATGTGCCTTCCCACACAGCCCCCTCTCAGCAGTCGCTGGCCGAGGGAAGGCATCAATGACAGGGTGGCATTTGACCCTTTCTACAGTCTTCTCCAGTTCTGAGAGCCTTTGGTCCTGAGCTTGGGAATGAAGTAATAATAATCAAACAGTTGACATTCATTGATTGTTTACTGGGGTAAACATTGTTCTAAACACTTTAAAACTTATGAGAACTCTGAGAATTAGGGACTATCATTATTACCATTTTACAGATGGGGAAACTGAGACCCAGAGAAAGTATGTGATTTTTCCAAGATCACATACCTAGTATGGCAGGTCTGGGATTCAAACCTTGGTGGCCTGATGCCAGAGCTGGGACTTTTAACCTGTACTTTGGACAAGTTACTTCTTCTTTATGTGCGTCAGTTTCCTCTCCTATAAAATGGGGGTAATAACCTTCCTTCTACGGTCATTGTGTGGATTAAATGAATTAATACATATGCTTGAAAGTGTGCCTGGCACATAGTAAGGGATTGATGAATGTTAAGTACCAATTATTATTATGACTCAACGTGGCCTTTGCCATATGAGAAGCTCAAAGGCCCCTATGTCCACAAACTGAGTTTTTAGAGTAAATGGTATAATAAAATGGTAAACATCTAATGGTATAATATTTAGCAGCTGATGAAACAGATGTAAGGTGGAGAAGCCCTGGGAGGACCCCACTGGAGATTTCTAATTGTTCTGCTCATCAGGGACCACTGAGGTGCAGCCCCTTGAAGATCCGATTGGGGAACCTTTCCTGCAGATGAGTGGATGGATAGGCAAACATGCTGATCCCTCTCTATTTATTCACCAGACAGGGGACCAGATTGTCGAAGTCAATGGCATCGACTTCTCCAACCTGGACCACAAGGAGGTGAGACGTGGGGTCTTCACCTGCTGGCTATTATCTCCTGTGCCCTCCACTTCCCCTCCATTTCCCCGCCATGGTATCTAGGGCCTTCTGTGCTCTCTAAAGGCCTCGACTGCTCTGTCTGTCAGGCCTCAGCTGACCGCCCATTGGTCCCCACAGGCTGTGAACATACTGAAGAGTAGCCGCAGTCTGACCATCTCCATCGTAGCCGGAGCTGTAAGTCCAGAATGGGCTGGTGGGAGCCCCATGACCCCTAATGTCCAGGCCCAGCCACTCAGAGCCCTGATTTCTGCCACACCCTCCTAGGAAGGGCCACGGGGTCTCCTCTGAAGCTCTGACAGAGCAGAGGGGGCAGATCTCTGCCCAGCCAGGAGACGTTTGGTTCGAGACTGCTGAAACTACAGTGTCTCACAATGGGGCCATGGCGAGGAGAGTACAACCCTCATCTGGGCCCCCATGGCTGTGGCTCTGGAAGCCCAGGTTTCCCGGGGGACTGAGCAAGGGGCCTCTTTTCTCCCCGTGAGGGCCGGGAGCTGTTCATGACAGACCGGGAACGGTTGGCTGAGATACGGCAGCGTGAGCTGCAGAGGCAGGAGCTGCTGATGCAGAAGCGGCTGGCAATGGAGTCCAACAAGATCCTCCAGGAGCAGCAGGAGATGGAGCGGCAGTGAGTGTGGCCAGCCCCTTCCCTACCCACCCAGGCCACTGTAGGGCCCCATCTTCTTGCTTCCTGCCCGTTGTGTACTGAGCTGCCATATCCTCTCCCCCTGAGGCCTGTCCTCAGACCAGATGGGACCAGGGGTGGGCCGTGTGAGCATCCCCTGCCTCCGGACCTCCAGGCGCCTCCCTACTTCCCAAAGTGAGCCCTCAATTTCCAAGACCCAGAAATAGGGGGATGCCATAGCTAGCATTTGTTAAGTACCAGCCACGTGGCTAGCACTGTATTAGGGCCTGTGTATGTTACTGAGTTTCATTCTCACAATAGCCCTGCAAGATAGATGTGATTAACCCATTTTACAGGTAAGGAGACTGAGACTCAGAGAAGGTGAGCCACTTGTGTACAAAGTCACACATGGCCTAGCTGGGATTCACACCTAGGCTGCCAGGCCACCCTGTCTATGATGATAAGCCCCCTGCCCCGACATGGGGGTGGTTGAGATGATGGTCTGAGAGAATAAATCGGGTGAGCAATTCATCAATCAAAAACTACTATCAGGGGCCGGCCGAGTGGCACGGTGGTTAAGCGCTGCAGCGGCCCCGGTTCAGTCCCACATATGAGGGCCAGTGACACTGCCCAAAAAAAAAAAAAAAAAAAAAAAAACTACTATCAAAATCCAAATCCTGATACATTCTAGGAGTTTCATAGGAATTTGTAAAAGGAAGGTGGACAGCATTTTCCCACCTCTCTCATCACAGAATTAGCTTGGAGAACCAACCCTGCTGATACCTCGGCCCACAGCCCTGGCCTTGGTTAGCAGCCCCAGCTTTGCCCCTGGGGTCTGGGGTCCTCCTCTGAGAGACCTCACTCGGGCCAGACCCTGCCTGGCATCAGTCACTTTAAGTGTTTGGAGGTGGATCCCTGGAGAGTGGCCCACACTGACCTGCCTCCCAGCTCCAGCAGCGCAGAATCTCAGCTCAGTGGTGCCAGACAAAACCACACAAGAGCACATGGCCCAGACTTGGTCCAGGCATCCTTAGAAGGGAGCCTGGAAGAAATATTTGGCACTTTTCTCAAATCAGGAATTAGCCACAAGGAAGAGTTAACGTCTCTCGCATAGACTCCAACATACCAATCTGCACTTGTGTTTCAGAAGGAAAAAGGAAATTGCCCAGAAGGCAGCAGAGGAAAATGAGAGATACCGGAAGGAGATGGAACAGTGAGTGCCTCCGCTCCATGTGTCTGCATGTGTGGACATGGGTGTGCTTCTGGGAGTATAGCCAGCCAGAGGCCACCGCCAGGCCCAGCTTACCTGGCCCTCTTGTTCCCTGGTGGATGCTCCATTGCTAATAGCCGCTCCACAATCCTAGTAAAGCCCATCATATTAGGGTAACTATAGAACATCGTCTTATATAATCGCCAGGGTGGCACTCGATTGAGAATACAAGTGCTAAGGATTTTGTTGTCCTCCCCACAGCTAGAACCATACCATGTAGCCTCTTCCCAGGCTGGTTGGGGTCTCCCTATAGGAATAAGATAGGCCTGCGAAGGTTTTGGCTCCAGTCACAGGCATGGGAGTCTCCATTTCAGGATCGTGGAGGAGGAGGAGAAGTTTAAGCAGCAGTGGGAAGAAGACTGGGGCTCCAAGGAACAGCTGCTCTCACCTAAGATCATCACCAGTGACGTGCACCCACTGCCCCTTCGCAAGCCAAAGTGTATGTATCATGTGCCGGGGGGAGGGGCTTCTTTCTGGGGCCGGGGACCTGGGGTCCAGACCGAGATGCTGGACCCCCTGCACCCACCATCACCTCCCCAGGTAAATAGCCCGTGGCTCTCTAGCCTGCATTTCCTTCATGTGCCAGGGGCTCTCTGCCAGGGCATTAGGGCGGGCAGGATCTGTGTGCCTTTCTTGTTCTGGGTCTCCCCCACAACACAGACTCAGGCAGGCAGACCCCTCCCATGCCCTTGGGCTGCTGAAGAGGGATTGGTTCCAACAGTGGAACCACTCATGGGATTATCTTAGTTGGTTGTCGTGCCCTTTTCCTACTTGGTTCTGAATTGGGGCTGGAGTGAAACAGCAGGAAAGAGGGGAAGGGGCTCATGTCAGAGGGAACTGTGGTGGTCCGAGGTTGATGGGCGACTGTAGGAGGAGCTTACCTGAAGTACCCCTACCACCTGCATCCCTGTGCATGGACCCTGCGCTGTCCCATCTCTCAAGAATGGAGTCAAGGAGAAGACCCTGAGACCCCTCTCAGCCACCAAACTGGCCATCCTGTGGCCTCACGGCTCCTTCTGCCATTCCCATCTCCTTTCTTCATCTGTCCTGCGTTCTCACCTCCTATTTCAGTCCAGGCCTTAACCAATCGCTCCCCTATCCACCTGTTCTCAACTGCAACTCCCGGGATGTCTCTTCAAGAGGCCAGCTTACAGCCCCAGGGCAAAGTGGGGGACTCAATTTCAGTGCTTCTTCAATAGGCTTGTGGAGGGGAGCCAAGACCAGGCCCAGAATGCCTGGTGGGGCCTTTACTCTCATTTTACAGCTGTATTGATTCCTACTTGACATATGGGGCAGGTTCTACTGAGCATTGATTGTGCTCAGCCGACCCGGGAACCTCCAGATATGGGGTGAATCTGCACCCAAGAACCAAGGTTCCCCATTTCTTCTGCCTTACAGCAGCCATTTGGTATCCTGTGATGGGGTCTGGACAGCTCAAGCCCCAACTTTGAATCATGCCCAAGCCCTAGAGGGACATCAACTTGGGTCAATGAAAAGGTTCAGGGCATGTGGATGGTTCCATCTCCCTCCTCCCTGGTGCAGGGCAAACAGCCCCTTTCCTGGCAGCAGGCACAGTGTCATCTCAGGGGCCTCTCGGAAAGACAAAGCATGTTCTCATCAGCCTCCCCCGTGACATTCGGCATTAGTTGAGGTTGTGGCCAGAGCTAAATTCCTGGTGAATAATCTGTGTTTTAGACAGGGAGCTAATTTGCTCTTATGCGTGAAATAGGAGCCTCAGAAGAGAGAAATCGATTTTAATTGCTTCTCATGAAAGTAATCCTAGTCAATTTAGTACCTTCCTAGAAATTGGGTGTTGGCTTCAGCACAAACACATCCTCTCATAAACTATAGAAAATAAAAACCCTTTCTCTAGCTAGCTATTTATTTAGTGCTTTTAAACCAAATCAATCTTCGTGAATTAAAGGAGTAAGAACTTTCCCTTTGTTCAAGATATAAATGTTTTCTGAGGGAATGCCGCGAAGCATGAAATTGATGACTGGAGTCTGCCATTCTGAGCTGGGGCAGTTGCTGCCTCCATCCATCTCCATATGTACTGGCACATCTCTAAATTCTAATTTAGAGATAAGTCAGGAAATGCAGGAAGCATCTGAGTCAGCTCAGTTTCTGCCTTTCTCTCCATTCCTGGGAGGTTGCAGTGGTCTCAGTTGTGTTGGGCCAACAGGACCCAGCCATTGTCAGCTCCTCCCTGACCAGTCTTCAATTCTGGGGCCCAGTTAGCTGACACGTTATCCCTGACTCAGGTGTCTGTGCCTATGAGGGGTGGACCCTGCATTTTTTAATGGTCAGGAAAGAGTGTGGAGCATCTCTTACCTGGAAAACAAAGCCACTCATCCTAATGATGTGATTGGGGCTGACTGCCCCCTTCACCACCCCCTGTCCCAGGGGCTCAGCCTGCCCATCCATGGCTGACCCAGCAGAACCCCAGCACTCCACCAAGCCTTCACATTTGGGACACATTATCACAGAGGCCCCCAGAAGTTCCTATAGCTAAAGCAACAAGAAGGGGGGATTTTTTTTTATTAAGGATCCCAGAGCTAGAAAAGGCCTGAGAGAGGAAAAAGTTTAAAGAAGAGATTCCCAGCCTTCCCCTTCTCTCCCAAGCAAGGACCCCATCAATTAGTCCCCGCACTCAACAGACCCCCTGGTTTGGAAATTGAGGTTTTTTTCCTACCAAACGACTAAAGTAATCATTTGTTTCCCATTGTTTGGTTAACTAGTCATTTTTGTTAGCAAGGAAACATCAGTGTTGCACCACGGAATAAACATAAATAGAGCCCAAAACAAAGTAACTTAACATAAAGTAACATAAATCAAGCCAAAGTAGCCTCTTCATAGATTAATGGGCAAGCGCTTCTAATTAATATTTTGAAATATTAATGAGCAGCACACAGCGGACTCCTACATCACCTGTCACAGTCTCAGGGAGGCCGGAGTCCAGGCTGGAAATGGCTGGAATAGATGGTTTGCTATTCTCCACATATGTCTAAAGTCATGTCTTCCTGACCACGTATGCCCTTACCCTTTGGAATCTCCTCAAGACCCCCAACCCACCCACACAGCTCCAACTTCCCCTGAGGACCCAGACCTTGAGGTGGTAAGAAGCCAGGAGGAGCTGTTCTCCCATTGGAAGCCCTTGGCACAAAACATGTATAATACTCAGATATTCCTACCCTCTGTGTCACACCTCCCCAGTTTCAACGGAATGTCCTGCAAAATGGTTCCCTCTCTGCTGTCAGATCAGAATCCCCTGTTTGTTAGTCCATTTTACAGAGAGACCAACTAAAGCTACCAAGGTTGAAAGCACTGCACATACCGTCCCAGAGCGTGAAAACTTTGCTCCGGGCTTCTGAGCCCTGTTTCTGCCCGTGACCTCACAGCTCCCATAAAGGAAGCTGGTCACAGGTCCCCAGGCTCCTGGGAAGCACCTCTGGCCTCTTGGTCTCCTGAAGCCCTCTTGGTTCACCAGCTTCCTCCTCTTTTCCCGAGTAGATAATCAGGGAGTGGAGCCCAAGCTTGAGCCTGCCGACGACCGGGACAGAGGTGCAGAGAAGCAGGGAGAGCAGGTTTGCAGCCCCCGCTTCGCTCCCTGGTCTTGCTGCACTGCTTGCCCTTCCCGCCCCCTCCTGCCGGCCCTGCAGACACCCAGCTCCAAGGGGCCAGCACGTGCTGGGGACCACTGGAGTCTGCGAAGCTCCTCCAAGCCCCGGCTTGGTCCAAGCACTGCACACGAAACCTTGAGAATAGGACTCATAGCCGAGCTGAAATGTCAGCTAATGCACATCAGTACAACTGAACCACTGTTTCAAATATTTAAGGACTGCCCAAGGCCAAGTTCTCCCTCTGCTGCTATGGCCTCTCTTCAGTCCCCGCCCTCAAGGTGCAGCAACTAGGGGGCAGTGCTTGGTTCAGCAGGGGGCTTTTGAGATCCTGTTCTAGAATCCGGGCTGGTCAATGGTGGGTAATAATTTAAGCCATCACCACTGGCCCAAGGAGCTTCAGGTTTGAGGCATTACCCGATCATGCTCTTGTCTGGGGGAAGCAGAGGGCTGGTGCCCTGGTTATCTGGCCTGGATGGGGATACGCTTTTCTGGAGGCCCGTCTCCTGCCCACTGCTGCCTGAGCTGTCCTTCCCAGAGCTGACCCCAGTCATTGCTTTCTCTTTCAATGTTGAAAATGGGGGAAAATGGCCTACACTGTGAAACAAGACTGTTTTGTTCCGTCCGACAGCAGTTCTAGGCAGAGACCCAGGCTCCCTTTTGTCTCGAGCCGTTACTTGAATGGAGGGACCAGACATCGGTCAGGAGAGGCCTCGTTCGCTTTCAACAGCGCTTTGTGTTTGCAGGCTGTGGCTCTGATTTGGAAAAGCTCATTCCCTTTGATTTTTCTGGCACTGACTTCTAAAGCCAGTGTCCTAGGGAGAGGCAGTTGACAGGGGCTCAGGGACTGGTAATCGGGGCCTTTCTCAGATGGCTTTAGGCCTGCTTTACAACCGGCCAGGTAAGTGGAGAGTCAGAGGGTGTAGTTTTGCTGTCGAAGCCAGCAGTGCTGCTTTTCGTCTCACAAAGCCACGAGTTCCTTGAGAACCAGCTCCTGGCCTCTGCCCTGGACACTCTGGCTGAACTGAACTGTGTCTCACTGCTTTGTTCTCTGTGTTGTTACAGCCTTTGGGTGGTTTTATCGTTATGATGGCAAATTCCCATCCCTCCGAAAGGTAGGACAGGACTGGGTGCTGTGCTGTTTGTTGGCTGCTGAGTTTGCTGTGGGTTTGGGCGTTTTCCCAAATATTGCTTCTTTCCCTGTCAATTCTCAGCAGTGTGACCCAGCCTGTTCACTTGAAGGCTAACCATGTGTCTGTGCCTCTCTGTCAGGCTGACGTCAAATGGCAGGGTGCTGTCACGGAGGCATCATGGGGGAAAGTGTTCATGGGGGAGACCTGCCCATCAGGCACTGACTGGGTCAGCGCCTGCCCCAGTGGGCATAGGGCAGGGGCATGACAGGAAGCTTCTGCTTTGCTTCTCTGTCAAGTAGAACCATAGGCCAAGACCAGAAGCTGAGGACAGGCAGAGTGAAACATTAGGTTGAGTGTTCACAGCGCCGATTACGACACCGACTGTGCCAGATGCAGACTGGCTGCCGAGGCAGGGGGGTTGCTGTCTTGGATTAGGACAAAGAGCCACAACAATTGTAACTCACTCCTAGAAATATCTTTGCATGTGACCAGGATAATGCAATTTTCTGGTCTCTGGGGCCTTGGATTTTCTCTCTAAATCTTATTACTGTATCTCCAGGCCCCATAAACCTCTCTCGTCCTTTTGCTTTCTAAATCACTTTAACATTTGATTATGAAAATGCCGCTGTTCATATCTATAGATTGGACATTCAGGATGACTTGATATTTGGAAATCAGGCATTACCATAAATCTGAGTGAACTAATTTAGGTGTTATCACTCCACCGGCTCTTTCTGGCAAGATGTTGGCCCACTGGAAACCAAAGCACTTGGCAGCAGGGTGAACATAATGTCATGTAACTTCTCCCTGCCTCCTGTTTGTCAAATGGGAATATCATGTGCTGGAAACATCTATCCCCTTCCTCCAACACAACACTGTTAAAATAATAGCAGTATTATTTCTGACAGAGGTGAATGTCTTTACCTAGGAGCACAGATCATGATGGGTATGACGGTGAATAAACCAGGATAGTGCCCCTCAGGGGATTCCTTTCCACACCACCACGGTCTCAGAAAGGCCTTGGTCTCGAGAAGCTGTCCTTTTCATTTTCAGGCTGACTCGATGGTTTTTTGGATTAGATAGCTGATTCTTCTCTGTATACTGTCTCTACTAGAAGTCCCCTAGAGAGGACAGCACCCACATACACACAGGACTTGACTTGAAAAACGAGTGAAAGTCGATGGATTAGGTAGCATCCCTTTTCAGCCACCACTAACTAGGTAAATGTAAAAAGGGCCATATGTATGTCCCCTCGACACACACAGTTCTCATCAGAGATCTTGTCGCTTGAAAAGTGCTTTTGCTCAACAAGTTGACCTGTTTCCCCCTATTCATAAGTTCACGCATTCCAGAAATAGCTGTAGTTTGGTTTTCATTTCCAAGACAGAGGAAAATGGCTTCTAGGTAGTAGCAAGAACACATCCACCCCACCTGCCTCTCCCCTCATTCCAGGGCAAAAGGAATATTTGCTGTGAATTTAACTGACAGCTAAAAGGACAACAGAATCATGTCCCTCATGCTGGCTCTGAAAATCCATCATCATTTTCTTTAGAGCCACACAAGACCTTGTGTCTCACGGCAGCTGGAACGCCCAGTGCCCAAGTAACGCAAGTGGCTGTCTATGGTTGTGATGATCAATGCACAAATTCTCCTTATTTAAAAAACCCAATGGCTTTGATTCCTAATCTGGCAGTAAGCCCCTCTAGAATTCAGACCCACGGGGCCTGCAGCCCCACAAAGTCTGTGCCAGGACCTGAAGGGTTCATGGTTGTGACTAAGCCCTTGCACCAGCACTGCTTGAGTAAATTGCTCACACAAGCCCTACTTATAGGAGCCCGCCACCTGGCAGGAAGGCATATTCCTGTGCAATTAAATACCCACATGGAGTGGGCTGGTGTGAGATCAGTTGACAATGCTATGCTGCTCCACATTGGTAAGCAGATGCTGCTTTCTTGGAGATGGGACAGAGACTGTCACATCTATATGCCTGCCCCACCCAAGGGCCCTGGCTCTGACATTTTAGCACTGGTGGTTTTATGAAACGAACAGAATGACCATTCCTATCATGATGGTCTCTGTAGGAGCCATGCCCTCGTTCTAGCAAGCTGCCACCAGGCAGAATGTTTCTGGTTCCTCTTCGGGAATTGCTGTCTGAATCTAGAACATGATGGCAGGGATTCCTCTATCAACTGAGCCAAGAGTCTAGGGAACAGGGTAGGCAAGGAACCAAGCAGGACTCTGAAGCAATTAGAACCATTTTCTCAAGTGGCTCATAGACAACTATGGGGGTGGGTCCCAATCTTCCAGATGGAGGGCCATCTCCAAAGCACATGACCCATGCACGGAGGAAGGATGACTCAGTCATAGGTCAATAATGACCCCTTACACTCCTCCAGCTATGGACGAAGTTGTGTGTCCATTGCTGGGAAACTCAATTCTCCATGCCTGGCCTTGGATGCTGGGGGTGATTCAGGGATTCTGAAGGGAGGCCCCAGAAAGTCTTGTTGGGGGAGAGGTGAGCTCAGTGAACACACAGGTTTCTTCCATTCCCCAGAAATCCTCCAGAATGTTGATCTCTCTGCCGTCCCCTCTCGGGAGTGCTGGCTCTGTCCTCCATGCTGAGTGTGATGTGGCTGACACATTCGCCTGTCATGCTCCCATTGACCCCAGCTCCTCTGAACGCAGTAGAAAATTGGTGGCACTTAGGAGACTCAGGTCCACGTCTGGGCATCCCCACTTACTAGATGCTTGACATTGGGCAAGGGACTTCACCACTCTGAGCCTTAGCTCCTTCCTCAAGAAAGTGGGACGATACCTACATGTGAGATAATCGGTGTAATTTCCTTGGAACATAGGCAGCCCATAAATGTTAATTATCTTCCTTCCTTACTCCTTGGCTTCTCCACAACCCCTTGGGAGAAGCAGCAGGAAAGCAGGCTTTATTGGTCCAATTCCAACAGGAAAAGTAAGGAGACTTTTCGCCCTGTACCTCTTTCCCTAAGTCCTCTTGAACCCTCACCGCCAGTGAAAAGCAGTTAGGCCATGCTCTCTCCACACCCTCACCTCCCAGTTCTGTAGGTTTTGGCTAATCCTTGGTTCAGAGGGAATGGTGGAGTCTCCAGGATGAAATGGTCTGAAGCTTAAGCATCTCGGCAAAATCTTGGCTTTGGGCTCCCAGGTCTAGGTTGGCTCCCACCTCCTCTAGCTCAGGACAGAGAGCATCTCTGCAGATGAGGCTTGCCAGTTCTCCCAAATTTGCTGTAGAATCTCCCAGGGTACACCTGTGGTGTCTGAACATGAGACATCTTTCTCTCCAGATAATGGAGAAGGCATGTGCTCAGATATTAGGAAATAAATACAATGCCTCTTATTTATACAGTATTTTAATGTTTACAAAGCTCTTTTTCATAAATGTTATTTCATTGGCCCTGAGTGGCAAGCCGGTGGGGAGGTATTTCTCCCATTTTTGGAGATAAGGTAATTCAGGCCCAGAGAGGTTAAGACACTTAGCCAAGGTCACACAGCTAGTTATGAACTAGTAAGCTCATTCTCACACTCTGCAATGGGTGGCAGTGGTCTGCCTGTCATAAACCTGAGGTCTGATGCCCAGTGCAGAGGGGCGGAGCTGGGGGAGGGACTCACCATGGGTGGTTGCCTGGTGTTGTCTGAGGACTGAATGCCCTGTTGCTGTGCTGTGCCAGTGTCCACACTGCCTTGTAACCCTTGTCATGTAAAAAATGCCACATCGGCTCAGAGAGGAAAGGAAAAGAAGCAAGCCAAGTATGACGACAGCTTGCAGGAGTTGAGAAAGAATAAGAAGGAACTGGAGTTTGAGCAAAAGCTTTACAAAGAGAAAGAGGAGATGCTGGAAAAGGAAAAGCAACTGAAGATCAACCGGCTGGCCCAGGAGGTACGTGTCTTGCTCACAGGCCAGGCAAACACCCCTGGGACATGGCTTGGTTGTTCCCCACCGCGGTCCCAGGGAACCAGCTGGAGTTGTTCCCCCCAAATGGAGTCCAAGGATGGGGTGAGCCCTGCCCCTCCCCTTTGTCAGGAGTGTGAGATCACCTGACCTGCCCAGACTCACCTGAGACTAGCTTCTTTCTGGTTTAGCTGTCTGTTTGGGATTGAGCCTGGCCTTCTTGTTGAGGAATGGATTTGAAGCTAGCCTCTCTGCCTAGATCATAGGACTTAGGTTAGCCCTCCACACACTTGGCTAGAAGTTTGAGTCTGTCCCAACCCCACCAGAGTGTGAGCCCAAGGTGAGGCCCCTCAACCCTAGGTGGGCTATGAGTCTGAGGCTAAGCTCTCTGCCTAGACTGTAGATCTGAAGTTAGCCTTCCACCCACCCGTCATTAGATCTGAGTCACTTTGGCCTCCCTCCCCAGGTTATAAATCCAAGACCAGGTCTCCCCAACTTGCCCTGGCCCTGAGGGTATGGGTCTGAGGCTATCCCCCAAGTAATCAGGCTACGAATCTGAAGCTGCTCCCATCAGCATAGGGTGTGTCTGAGGCTCTTCAGACCTCTTCAACCCGGGAATGTATCTAAGGTTGTCCCCTTAGATATGTGCCAAAAACTGTCTTCTAGCATAATTCCTATTTCCTAGGCAAGTTGGATGACCTTAACTCCCTAGCTGTTGGAGAAGTCACTGGTTCTGCTTCTCTTTAATGCTTCCATGAATCAAAATGCCAAGCTGATTAGATTAAAAAACCAGAGAAGTCCTGGAAAATGCGAAGTGCATTAGGTCTGCCATTTAGGAACAAATTGGCTACAAAATAAACAAACTCAAACTCCTACTTTTGAGGACAAAAGAGCCCAAAGGGAGGAAAAAGAGTCAAGTTAAACGCAGAGAATGTGCTAGGAGCCTACAAAAGAACCATTCTTGAAGAATCCTAAGAGCCTCGGGGTTTGTGGGGAGGTTGGGGGCCAGCTAATCCCATGCAATGCATGAACCCCTTCTCTGATTTTGCCTGTAAATGGAGTTAGTCCACCTAACACCTCAACTCCCTCTCCGCATTGTTTCCACCTCCCCTGGGCCCAGGTGGAACAAGCTTGGCTCTTTTTCTAGACAGTTAACACACCCAACAGGACTGGGTGCGGGGGATAAAGACGTGCTTTCGTGCTGCTGATTCAAGCATGCTGCCCACGTGTGACTCAGGCGTGCCTTTTGTCCTCTCCTTTGTGTGCCGGCCTTGGGTCCCAGGTGTCCGAGACAGAGCGGGAAGACCTTGAGGAATCGGAAAAGATTCAGTATTGGGTGGAAAGGCTCTGTCAAACACGCCTTGAGCAGATTTCCTCTGCTGATGAAATTTCCGAGGTAACAGAGCCCCCTTCTTTTCACATAGGCCCTCCTGCTGCCTTCAGAATGATCTGCCCTGAGGACAGAGGGGGACGAGACGGCCACTGTCAAGGGCCACCCTTACCAGCCCACACCCCCTTCCTCTCTTGAGGAGGGAAAACACACCTGTTTTTCTGTGCTTATCTCCAGCGTGACTACTAAGTCCTAGCTCATCTGACATGGCTCCAGTTAGGCCCGTTGTCCTGGCGAAATTATTACGAGTGCCCTTTTCACTGTCAAATGTGTTCCAGTTTAAATGATCGGTTATATGGTCACCTTACTTATCACCCACATGTGGCATAACTTGGGACCCTCTTGCATTTGGGCATTCCCTACTGGGTGCCTGGTATGAGCTCAGGTGGCAGCGAAGTGACACCCCCATGACACTGGTTTGAGGGTGGTGGGTCTCCAGCAGTAAGAGAACTAGATTAGAAGAGCATTATACTAGATGTCTTGTGAAGTGGGGCACCAGTCAGATGGTGACAGAACTTCTTTACAACCCCCCAGATCACCACGGTGCTCCTGCCTCCCCCGCCTTCTGTGTCTCCCCTGGTCCCACCTCTGAGACGCTTTGCTGGCGGGCTGCACCTCCACACCACTGACCTGGATGATATCCCTTTGGACATGTTCTACTATCCTCCCAAGACTCTCTCTGCCTTGCCCGTGATGCCACACCCACCCCCATCCAATCCACCCTCCAAGGTCCCCGCGCCCCCTGTCCTCCCATCCCCAGGCAATGTGAGTGCCTCATCCTCGCCCTGGGTGCAACGCACTCCACCCCCCATTCCCATCCCTCCCCCTCCATCTCTTCCCACCCAAGACCTCACTCCTACCCGCCCACTGCCCTCTGCACTGGAAGAGGTACTGGGCAACCACTCCTTCCGCACTGGGGACACAGGCAATCCCACAGAGGACTGGGAGGCAAAGAACCTCAGCGGGAAGCCTGCCAACTCCCCCATCCCTGAACAGAGCTTCCCACCCACCCCAAAGGTACCACCCCTGTTCCGCCTGCTGTGCTGGGAAGCAGGAAGGGTGGGCAGGGCTGCTGTTTCCCCCACCCTCCACTGCTCCTGTGAGTGGAGACGGGAAGAAACATCACCCCATCCCATCTTCCAGCATGAGCTCCCCAACCTGCATGTTGTGGACTCCCTGCACGTTGTGGTTTCTGCTAATGTTGAAGTTAATGTTGAAGTGCCGTATTGTACAGGGAGTTGCCTGTGATACTTGGGATGAGCTTCCGTGTATCGTATTAATGTTCATTGTCCTCTCTTCCTCTTGGCTAGTATGGATGGTAACACTCAATCTAGTACTTGCAGGACGGTGTTGAATAGCCAGGGCTCTATGTCACAGCTAGTCACTTCTTGATTTTAGCCCAGAAAGCCTTGAGTGTGGGAAATAAATATCCAGTTTAACAAGGGTGGGGGGAATGGGGAGCAGTAATAGGCTCTGTAAATGAAATACTAACACTGTCCAGTGTAGTATTAGGACACTGCAGTGCCATTTTCTATGGCCCTAGCTAATGATGTTGGCTTGAAGTGTTATACCCAGAAATGTCTGGCCAAATTCCAGCTACAGAAAAGATGAAGATGGAAAATTCCTAGAAACTCCAAATTTACTAGTAAAAGACTAAAGCTCTTTTTCATGGATGTCAGCAGGCAGAACAGCGATCTTTCTCAAAAAGACATATTTATTATTAATTGTTCTTGATCCAAAGACTATATTGGGAGAGGCAATCCCCAAGGAAGAAATGGAGCTTTGATTCCATAGAAGGAAGAACAAAATATTCCTCTGCTTCAGTAGCTGTGGGGCAAGGCTTACGTCGGAGGCAGAGTCGAAGCAGCTCATGTCGGCTGAAGGTGGGGGCTGTGAGGGGGCGAGGGTAGGCAGTAGTATTTGATTGGTTTTTATTAACCTCCCCTGATGTATCTGAGTTGTTTCATGAAGAGCAGAATAAGCATCTCAGAGCATTTAGGAGATCTTGGGAGAAGAAAGGTAGGAATGAAGAAAGTATCAGATGCAGACCAGGCTGTAGCTTCCAGCAGGGCCCTCCCAGGGGACTCCCTCTGAACCCCTAGTGGAGTCCTGAACACTATCGCTCTGACAGACAGAAGTCTCTCTATTCCAGGGATGTCTTCCCCCAGAGCCCAGGGAAAGGGGGTTGAGGACAGGGTTTGCAGGGGGCTGAGTTAGCCTGGCACAAAGAGGTGCATTCTTTTTTGTTTTCCAGAGTACCATGAAAAGAATTTATATCCTAAAAAAAGGAACTCAATGTGCTTAAAAAAGGAGGGCGACATTTTTATATGAGTGGCCTCCACCAATATGGGTGGCAGCTTTTCCCAACAAATTTGATTCAAAAATCATTGACTGAGTGCCTGCCTTGTGCCTCTCTGTGTGAAAGGGAGAGGGGAGTGATGCTGAAAAGGACACCAAGGAGATTGACCACGTGGTACTCTCCAGGACTTCGCCATCTGAAGGATGTGCAGCTGAGCAGACAGGGTGCAGTTATAAAGTCAGCACAGCCCAGGTGTTGTGGGAACGACTTCTCCTGGGAGGTTGAAGGCACCTTTGTAGAGTGACGGGCTTTCAGAACTGAGCCTTGAGGGATGGTGATTCATGGAGGATGGAGGAAGGGCATTGCAGGTACAGGGCAATAAAGATGGCAAGGAGGGGCTGCCTGGGTTTGAATCCTGGCTCAGCCACTGGCTAGGTGGCTTCAGGCATGAGTTACTTCATCTGTCTGAGCATGGGAATGCTAAAAATGGGAATGCTAATGGCACCTGTCTATCATGAGGATCAAATGAGTTCACACTTGAACTCATTCTGAGTTCATACTTAGGAGCGTGACAGGCACATAGGAGGTGCTCAATAGACATTAACTATGATCAGTGGCAAGAAAATTTGGGTGAAGCTGCAAACATGAGATGGGAGGTAACCTCTGCACACTTTTGAGTCAGGGTTGAGATTCAAACCAGGGTCCAACTTTCTTGGATTCTTCTAGCAATCACGGAGTTCCCACTGTTAGATCCTGATCAGAGCAGAGGGGAGGCTAAAAGCTCCCCCAACACGAGAAGCCTCTGAAGAACTGGACCATAAGTGTCTTCAGCAACATCAAAGCCATGGTTGTTCCTGACTCGAAGGTGGGGGGTGGGGTGGAGTGCTGTTTTGTTAGCTTCATCCTGCCTGCATCAGCACTTTGGCTCTTGCACCACCTACCCTCCCCAACCTCCATCTCCCCGCATGCTCCTGGTGAATTGTCATCAGTGCTGCAGCAGGAAGCACGGCTGCTCACACATCTGTACTCTCAGCCTGGCCACCAGCAGGTCTCAGGTGATAGAAACGAACATCTGTGTCAGCTCTGCATGTGTGCCTGTCACATCAGCACCTGCCAGGGGAAGGTTTCCAAGGCCATATCTGCCCCCAGGCACTGTCCCATGTGTCCGCCATACTACGGAGTCATTCATTTATTCATGCAACATGTTTAGTGAGCACGTACTATATGCCAGACACTACGCTGGGCACTGGAGCACCACCACAGCATGGGCATCCCAGTGCCTGCCCAAGACAGTCTGCTGGCAAGTCAGACACGTATGCAGGAAACTACCGCACTACCAGAGGGAGATGTGGGAACACAGGCGCTGTTATGAGAGGTGGGGATAGAGAGGAAAAGCTCAAGGAATGCTCCCTAGAGACAGTGACACCCAAGCTAAGACCAGGCAGGTAAAGCAGGAGAAAAGGGTATGTGCAAAAACCTTGAGGCAAGAAAGCTTGGCATTTTGGAGGCTAAAGTTAGGCAGCATGAGGAAGGTGAGAAAGAGTGAGAGATGAGTTTGTAAAGGAAGGTGGAGAAACTCGTGGAGGACCTTGGAGTCAAGCTCAGGAGCTCAGTAGTCAGTGGGGACCCATGAAGGATCTGGGGCAGGGTTGTGGTCTAATCCAATTTGTCTTGCCCAAGATGATCAAGTGGGTTAGAGCAAAGCAGGCAGGGTGCATGAGCTCTCCTGGATGCCTCTCTTACTGGTCCTCACCCCCGGCCTCCAGAGACTCTCTCCCCCGACCAGGAACAGCAGATGCTTCATGCATAGTCTGGGGACCAGAACCGTGGCCAGAAGAGAGAGCCCTTAGGGAGGAGGAGATTGGATGGCATCCAAGGCCACTGAGAAAAATTGAAAACCTGAGTGACAGTGGCTGCTGGTACCTCCATAACCAGACTCTGGCTCAAGTCCCTGATTTCTGAGAGCCACCCAGTAGTTTCTGGGACCTCAGAGCACACTGTCGCCAGGGGATTTCTCGTCTCTCTGCTGCGGATCACACCCGTAGGACGTCTGGCACGGTGAATGGACCAGGCTGGCTCAGCATGTGCACGGTGTGACTTTGCATGCGTGGCAGAGTGCCATGGTTGGCCTGGACCCCATGACTTCACATGGATCTTTCTTAAACTAACCCCTGTAGACGTTTTGCCCAAGTCCACAGCCTCCACGAGGCCCTGGCGTGTCCACCATCTCCAAGCCTGTCATGGTCCAACAGGAGCCCACCTTCATCTACAGGATACCTGTGAGATCCGAGGTTCTGGTAAGCCCCTCAGGTCCCTCCAGGGCATCTTCAGAGGAACAGACCAGGGCTGTCTCCCCTGGGTTCTGCTGGAGGGGGAGTGGGATACAAACTCATATCAGGTGTATCAGGTGCCATATCCTAACCTTCTCATTGGCCAAGAGATGAATCCACGTGGGTGGAAGCAGTCGTTGACACAACCAGTGAAATTCCTGTTCCTCACTTGACCAAACGGGCTGGCGCTCCATCTAGAAATAATAAAAATCACAGCTCAGATGTCTGAGCCTACCATGTGTCAGGGTTTCATGTAGTCCTCACAACAATCTGGTGAAATGGGACGTGCTGTTATTCCTGGGGCACGCTTGAGGAAACCGAGGCTTAGAGAGGCTAAGTCAGTTGCCCAAGACAGAGCCTGGACTTACTACTTACTCCAGTCTTTCGGACTTCAAAGCTCAGACTCTTACCTATGTTGCCAGCTTGTAGGTTTTCCTATAGCAATTCCAGCTGCCCTTGCCTCTGCCCCTAAGGCCTGTGGCATAGCGTGGAATAGCCTAAGGTGGGCAACTGGCCAAAGCAGATCAACTCCATTTTTTCATTTCACCTCTCTCTCTTCACTGGGACTGGGAGTGCAAGGTCCTGGGAGAGTGGGGAGGGTCTGCCTACCCTCAGTCACCTGCAGCTGAGTAAGCTGGAACTCATGTGCACCCTCATCCCTAGGCACTAGCCACTGGCTGGCCTCCCACCATTAGTGGGAAGGGTTGTGCCAGAATTCTTATTCCCCTTTCAAGGAAACCCTATCCAAATGTCAGGGCAGGGCAGTTCATACTTATTTTGAGCTTTAGCTGTCCTGTCAGCTCCCAAAGCGTCAAGTTCCTGCTCCTGTGACAGCCGGCTGATGCATCTGTGTCACGTTCTCGGGCTGATGACAAGCGGTGGTGTCTGCTTGACTAGAACAGGGTAGCTGCTGCAGGGGGACATGGAGCAGGCGGGAACTCAACCAGGCTGTGTCTGTTTGGGGAGAAATGTTGGCAGGGCAGCCCCAGGCTCGCAGGCCCAGGGTCTGGCATCAGGGACAGGTGAGACCGTTGGTGACGTCCAGTGTGGAACTTTGTTTTTTCTTTCTGGCAGCCACAGGAGATGTTGAAGAGGATGGTGGTTTATCAGACAGCGTTCAGACAAGTAAAACGATACCCATTGTGTGTCTGTGATCCTCCCTGCCACTCCTTTGTGCCTCCCACTTCGACTTTTCTGGGAGTGCTGGTTGGCTCTGAGATGTCCCCAAGCGCCATCTGCTGGGAGCCTCAGGCCAGAGCTGTGTCCTCATCGCGGCAGCCAGGGTTTGGGGAAGGTCTCTTAAGAGGTGTGGGCCCTGGGCTTGTTGGACTCCATGCCTGAGCTGAAAAGCAGCACGGTCCCTGGGGGCTCGGCCCTTTTGCAGCTGTTTGTTCAAAGAGGATCACAGTTTCACCCAACCCCCCCCCCGCCCCCCGGCACCAAGCCAGCATTAGGGAGGACATGGTGGTCCAGCTCCATCATCTGCCTGGAGCACTCCTGTGTACGGGGCCTTAGAAGCCCTTGCTGGTGCATGAGTGGTGTCAGGCAGGAAGCCACTTATCCTTCCCATTTCCTGGGGCTTACACCAACAGAGCCACCCATGAGAGACCCCCAAATGGAGGGAGATCTTGCAGCCAACCTCCTCGTGGATAACCCCCCACCTGATCACAGGCTGGTTTGACTACAGGCAGAGAGCAAAGGGGAAGTGTCAGCTATATAGTGAGACATGGGTGTCTGCAAAGGGGGCTGCTCCTAGCCCAGGACCGAACCATGACAAGTAACACCCAGCACTTAGAAGGTGTGCTATGCCAAGCACTGTTTCTAAATATATATATCCTCATTTAATCTTTACAACAACCCAGGAGTTATCATCCATCCCATTTTATGGATGAGAAAGTGAAGCAGAGAGATTAGGAAATGTGCCCATGATGCCACAGCTAGTGTCAGACCCCAGATTTTAATCCAGGTGGTTGGGCTCCTACATGTTATGCCATCCTGCCTCTCAAAGCACAGCAATTATAAAATGGACATTTAAGGGCCTTGTTATTTAGAGCACAAGTAGGTCTAAAAGGGAGAGAGGCAGGAAGGTGAGAGGTCCAAGGGCCCAGACAGGGAGTCAAACCCTTGCTCCACTGCCCACTGACGGGGTGACGTTGGACATGAATGTCACCTCTCTGGGCCTCAGTTTCCCTATCTGTTGGATGGAGGGTTGGGCTCCCTCTTCAAGGGCTGACCAGGTAGTGGCGTATAGGTCTCTGATCTGAATTCACATAAGACACAAGCCCTTGCCATCTGGCCCAAGGCTGAGACTGGATTTTCAGAGAGGGAAGAGGAGGCTTATAGCCAGCACTGCCCAGTTTTTCAGAAGAAACAGCCAGGGGTAGGCAGGATCCTCAGTGAAAGAGCGTTAACTCCACACATCCTGCTTAATAACCCCTCTTGCCCATGGATTTGCTACATCCTTTCCTCTACTGCCCTGATACCTAGACTTACCTGGGGTGGCCGCGGAGCTGGGCCACACTCTTTGGGGTTGAGCCTGAGCAATGAAGACTCGTGAGGAAGCAGGGCAGGCAGATGCCCAGGGATCCATCTGCTGATATTGGCCCCCGTCTTGTGCTTGGTTTGCTGCATGCTGGGCATAGAGGGGGCTGTGACCTTCCCATGGTGCTGACCACAGACCCCAGGGGACACTGGGTGTGGCCTAGGGAACTGTGTGCTGGAGGTGGCTCCCCTCAGTCCAGCAAGGCCTCTCCTTCATGGTGAGAGACCTCCCATGGGGACTAGCCAAGCTCCCCTTGGGCTTGGTGTACCTGGCCCCTCAGCCTGTGAGCCCTGCACACCAGCTCTTCTGTGTGACTCCTGGGAAGGTGGTGTGTTCTGGCTCTTCTCCCATCTCTCTTCTCATCACCTTGTTTCTACATCTTGAAGATATTGTTTCCCTAGCCCCCCCTAACCCAGGTCCCCTAAGCTGTGTGTCTTCCCACCTTCTCCCCTGGCTAAGGCTCTGGGAGGCCTCTTGCCTTCTAATTAAGCATTACATTATGAACAGTGCTGAGCACAGGCCCCTGCCTTTTCTCTTGATGCCTGTTGTCCCTTTGCCCCGCGTCCCTCATCTTGTGGCTGGATTCCCCAGGAAGAGCAGTGTTGGTTCTTCTTTGGGGTCAGAGCCTGGGTAGAGAAAACTGCCAGCCTCCTCCCTGCATCCCCCATCCAGGCCATATCTGACCCTCCTACCCTTTCCCCTGCTGCCCTAAGCTTGTTTTCTGCAGTGACCCTCAAGGGCATCTACTCTGTCACCCTAACCACCTCCTTTGCTTCTAGGATTTCCGGAAATATGAGGAAGGCTTTGACCCCTACTCCATGGTAAGAGAGAACTCTCGTCCCCTGGGGGGTAACCCCAGGAATGGGGGTGGGGGTGTTATACTGTTTGTGGTGGTACATTCAAGGCCCTGGGGGTCCCAGGGATGAGATGGGGCATGTCAGGAGCCCCAAGGGGGCCCAGCTGCTCTTTCCTGTGAAGCCTCCTTTCAAATGGCATTCCAATGTAAAGGGTATGAGTGTGAGCACGCGAGCGTGTGTGTGTGTGTGTGTGTATGTGTGTGTGGTTTATAACAGCTATACTTAGCATTAAGTACACACCAGACACTATGCTATGTTTGCAAGGCATGCTCTCACCAGTCTCGCAATATTGACAAAAAGAATGGATCTGGACTTATGTGTGTCCATCCATGTGTCTTCTAGTTAAAAACTGATGAGGATAGGGCTGGGAAAGTTCCCCTTGCTCATGTCCTCTGTGGGGCCCAATGTCCCACAGGTACCTGGATTCCCCTCCAACCCCTGTCCCACCCCCACCCTTCAGGTGGACTCAAATCTACCCCCCGGCCCCATCTTTTCCCTCTAGTTCACCCCAGAGCAGATCATGGGGAAGGATGTCCGGCTCCTGCGCATTAAGAAGGTACCTGGGCACGTGGAGGTTGGGTGGCCACCACCCTTCTGTGCCCCTGCCCTCTCCCATTCTGGTCCCCTGCTTTTCCTACTCTTAATATGACTCCTGGGTGACCCCTCAGATCCCCATTACCCCTCCTCTTTCCCCTGATGATGCCCCCTTCTGTGGTGGGATCCCATGTCCGGGCCTCACTTAGCATCCATGCCTCCTTTTCTCCCCTGTAGCACTGTCATTGGCCCTATGGCTTCTGCTGCCCTCTCTGTGGCCCTGTCAAGAGGCCCCTTGGTTTCCAGGTACCTGTAGGCTTGCTGTCTGCTTGGCTCCCTACGACTTGTTTTCCTCTAATCAGGAGGGAGCCTTAGACCTGGCGCTGGAAGGTGGTGTGGACTCCCCGATCGGCAAGGTGGTTGTCTCGGCGGTGTATGAGGGAGGAGCTGCTGAGCGGCATGGTGAGTGGGGACACCAGTGCCCCAATTTGAGAATGGCTCAGTGGTTATACAGGTCTCTCCAAGAAAGCCAACAGCTGCCCATGTGGAGGGGTCAACAGTTGCTCAAGAATGCCCCCCTCCCTTTATCCATCCATCCATCCATCCATCCATCCATCCATCCATCTACCCAGTCCCACACATTGCGTGCATGCATACGATGGTGCCAGGACCTGTGGGTGGGTACACAGCCATACCAGATATCACCCTGCCCTCCAGGGTCTCCCCATCCTGTGGTGAAAATACACCCAAAATTGCTAGGTACTGACAGTAACGGTGTGGTCTGCTAAGGGCTAAGAGAGGTGTAAGGGGGGAAGGGAAGCTGTGAGAACTCTGAGGAACCCCTAACCCACCAAGGGAAAGGGGGCTGCTGAGAAGACTCCCTAGAATGGTGATGCCTAAGCTGAGCCTCAAAAGATAAGTTGATGTTACCTTTGTGAAGGTGAGAAAGAGCTTTCCAGAATGAGGGGATGACACATATAACAGCAAGAGGCAAACTATCAAAACCTTACCGGTCCTTTTAATAATGATGAGTCTGACAAGAACTAACCATGTGCCAGATGCTACTCTAAGTACCTGTGTCTAATATGTAGACATGTCCTTCATGGGTATTAACTCATTTAATCCTTATAGCGACCCCAAAAGTAGGTACTATTATTATTCTCATCTTACAGCCAGTAAGCAGTGGAGGCAGCACTCGAACCCAAGCAGTTTGGTCATTTTGCTCTGTTGCCCAGAAGAAGTGCCACCTCTGCCCGGGCCTTCCACAGTCTTGCCCCCTCCCAGAGGGGCAGGGTGCTTCCCTCATACTTTGTGTCTGTTTTGTGGCACCATCTTCTTGCTTTGCCTTTATCCCCTCATCAACAAAAAAATACCCTCTGCTGATGAGTGAAGGCTTTGAGAACCCCAGGCATAGGCTGTTGCCTCAAGCTATCAACCCATTCACTGTCTTACAGTGCCTGGAACTCCACCATTAATGATTTCTTCTTTCAAGTCCAGGAGGCTTTTCAGTACTCCCAAGGCCTTTGTGCCAGCAAAGGTGCTCTCAGAGGAGGAACCCAGGCACCTCCCCTTTCTGAGCCAGAGCCCAGAATCCTGTGACCGGAACCCTTCTGGGAAGTGCCAGGCCGGAGTCAGGCTCTCCCACAAGCCTGAGGTGGTAGAATGGAGGGCGGGTGAGGGCCTGAGGCAGGAGATGGAGTGATGGGAAAGTCACTTGGTCATTGGCAGCCAACCTTCTGTGGGGGTACTTAGACAAGTCCAGCTCTGCCACCTATGGCCTCAGAGACCTCAGGCCCCTCATGGCCACACTCTGAACCTCCATTTCCGCTATAGGAAGGAGGCTTGCTCAGCTAGGCAGCCACCAGGACTCACACCCTCCTGCTCTGTCCTATTTCTGTGCCAGTTGAGGGTAGGGGCTGACGCTTGGCCCAGGGAGGCCACCTGTCTGCTATGTCTAGCAGGTAAAGAAGACCAGGACAAATGCCTGACTTTTCCTGACCCCCCGCCCCCGCCACCGCCTCCCGCTGTTTATAGACCCCAAGCCCAGCCCTTATTGTGCCTGAGGCTCCATCTTGGGCTTGTACAAAATAAAAAAGTGAAAGTCACCTCTCCCGAGGCCCACTGTCCAGAGGAAACTTCTCTCTACCGCGTGGCCCACACTGCTTTGGACATCCAAACAGCTGGTGAAAGTTTCTCCAGGAGCACATGGATTATAAACCACCACAGCCACCGTCTTCAGTAACACACATCACATTCCCATGGGCCTCCATGCCCACAAAGCTTCTTCAGGCTGATCTATTTCCACAAACTCAGAGAGTGTTCTGTGGACACCAGGACTAGGAGAAATCCCTCAAAAAAAAAAGAAGAAAAATAAATTCTGAAGTTGAAGATATATAGGAAACCATTCACAATCTATCCATTACTTGGAGAGCCATATGCATATGATCAATAGCATATCCAGTGTTCTGACCAGTCTTGCAGTGAGTAACTGTTTAGCTTATAACTCAACTTTTCCCAAATGTATTAGATCACAGGTCATCTTATCCAGGAACACCTTCACCATCATTCATTTATTCAACAAATATCTATTGAATTCCTATTTCGTGGTAGGTATTATGTTAAGGGTAAGGGTTAGAGCCTTGAACCAAAAAAGATAACTCTTGCCCTCATGGAGCTGACAGTCTAGTCGAAGAGACTGTCAGTCAACAAACAGATATATGATTACAAATTATGAAAAATACTATGAAGGAAAAGACCAGGATACTGTGAAAGACTAAAAGGAAAAAAGATCTACTTCAGAATGAGTGGGGTTCAGAGAAGACCTCCCTGAAGAGGAGGCATTTCATCTCCGACCTAGAAGGGAAGAAAGGAAGATGGGACACGTGTTCCAGATGGAACAGCATGTGAAGGCTCTGAGGCAGGGAAGAGCTGAGCAAGCTCAGAGGCCGGAAGCAGACCAGCAGGGCTGGAGCACAGAGACAAAGCTCACAGAACTAGCTTGTGTTTCTAGTAATCTCCTTGGGAAAGCAGCTCTGCCTCCCTCTGCAGTAGCAGAAGCCCACAGAAAAGCTGGGGTGGCAAAGAGTCATCACTGCTGTCCCTATTCTACCGAGCGGGGTGAGGGCACGTGAGTGGTGTGGGAACAGAGTGCCCTTTGAGTAACCTGGTGGGTTGTTTTCCTTTGTGCTTTCTGAACCTATGGGAGCTTTCAGGATCCAGGAGTTGGGCTTCTTCTGTGGCCCTATGGTGACCCCCTTTGCCAAGCCCTGGGCAGGCACATGTCACATGGAGCCCAGTTGGCCAATCAGCCTCATCTCCCTGCAGGTGGCATTGTGAAAGGGGATGAGGTCATGGCGATCAATGGCAAGGTCGTGACAGACTACACCCTGGCCGAGGCTGAGGCCCTCCTGCAGAAGGCCTGGAATCATGGGGTAAGAGTGAACGCCCTCCTTGCCTCCCTCCCTCGTCTGCTTGCCTCAGACCCTGGCCTCTTGGCCAGGTCTTACACTCGGGGTGCCCCATCCCAGGGCGGGTATCCAGGGTCCAGGCAACTCTTGGGTGACACCCACATACCACATCCATCCAGTGGTCTCAATCTGACAAGATGGGATTCAGAAAAATAAATGTCAGATCCCGATCTCGAATCAAAAAAGCAAGTGACACAAATACAGACTCCAGAAGGCCAGGTGTGGCAACCCACCCAAGAAAAAGACATAAGGTCTTCTCTAAGTGTGCACTGCCCAGGAATCAAGAGAGTTCTTGGAGCTACTAGAAAGCATTAACAGAAGTAGAGGGCCCAGAATGGAGGAGGGGCTCGTGGTAGTCTGTTCTGTGCTCATTATACACCCACCTGGGTCATGGCCACCACATGAGGTCTCCCAGGCTGTGCCCTGCACAATCCGAGGGGGTGCCCTCCTACCGACTACAATGTGAATGGTGCCCGCTCATGTTGTGCAATGCACAACCTGTGCAACTGTATGCAGGCAGCCGAGTCTGAGGTATTAAGTTCAGTGCCGAGGAAGCTGACCAGATGGGACTGGGACCCCCATGAAGGGATGTGGAGACGAGAAGACTTACGGGTAACATGATGACTGTCTTTGATTATCTGAAGGGCTGCAATAGAGTGGAGGGAGCAGAAGTTTTCTCTGTGGTTCTTGAGGGCAGAACTGGATTGGATGGAGGCAGGTCCTGGGAAGAGATTTCAGTTCAGTATTAGGAGCTATTACATGGTAGAGGGGCCCGGTGATGGTTCACGTAGTTTTTATTGGCTACACCCAAGCCGAAGATGGACAATGATGGATAAGCCAAGGATGGCAGTGATACCATTGAGGGGATTCATGTGTTAGGATCTGAAAGCTAGGCCTCAAATCCCCCAATTGTCTGTGCACCAGAATAACCCAGAGAGCTTGTTAAAAATACTATTTCCCAGGACCTACCCCAGATTTCCAGGGGCCAAGTCTATGAGTCTATAGAGTTTTAAGAAATTCTTCCAAAGCGATCCTGAGGTTGCTGCCTATCCCCGGTCCACAGATCAGCATTTGGGAACTTAGTGTCATTCAAGGGCCTGGCCACCCTGGCCTCTGTGGTTCTGAAGCTTCAGAGACTAGAAGGTTCCCCACACCATGGGACTGCACCGTGAGGTCCATCTCCACCAGGAGGTCCTCCAGCCCCACCTGGGCCCACTTTCCCACAGGAAGAAGGCCTTAGGCAGCTGATCCTGAGCTATGGTGCCCAGGAATGGGAATGGGGTGTCAGGGTCAGGCCCGTCACCGACCCCTGAGCATGCCCCAGAGTCACACACCTTCTCCCCACAGGACTGGATCGACCTTGTTGTTGCTGTCTGTCCTCCCAAGGAGTATGATGATGAGCTGTAAGTGTGTTTGGGAGCCTGGCCCACGACCTCTTCTGCCTCCTCCTCCTCCACAGTCTTGGCCACCTTCTCCTGCGTCCCCCCCACCCCCACCCCCAAGCTTCCATCCAGCCTGAAGGAATGGCCCAAGCACACAGCTTCTAAGAGTAATCACTCCTAGAAAGCTCCTGGGCTAGAGAAAGCCTAGTACTAAGTCAGTGTCCTCAAGGGCTGTCACAGCTGTCACCAAGACTATCTTGTCCAAATTCTTCTTTACATGTGAGAAGCTGAGGCCCAGAGAGGGTAAGGTCTCAGACCAAGTAAACGAAGAAGTCAGGACAAAGCCTCAGGACTTCTGAGTCCCCACTCAGAACTTCACCCCCTGTACCATCACCAGCTAGTTGAAAGATGTCTACGTCTTCTGTTCTCTGGAAGGGCTTCCTGATAGGTTTCTGCATTCCCTCTTGCAGCGTCTCTAAGTGGCCAGCACCACAGGCTTGGCCCCAACTGCAGGATCTCCAAGGAGCCTTGGCCCGGTCTCCTTTCTCTCTCTCTCTCTCTCTCTCTCTCTCTCTCTCTCTCTCTCCCCCCGCCCCCCTCTGTTTCATTCCTGTCTATCTCACTCTGTCTTTCTCTCTGCTCCTCCTCGCCTCATCTGCTCTGCTCTTTCCACTTCATCCTTCTTCCCTTTGTCACCTTCCCTCTCCTTTCTTACTCCCTCCTTTGCTTGTTTCTCTCTATCCTTGGCTCTGAGTCCCTGATTCACTGTCATTGTCACTCTACATCCATTTTTATCTCTCTGTCTCTCTCTGCCTCTGAGGTGTCTGGCCTCCATCCTCATCTCATCACATCACCTCCCTCGTCCTCTGCTTGCCAGTTACGGCTGTGCCTGCTCGCTCCCCCTGCCCTGCAGAGGCTGCGTTCTGTGTATGTCTTAAAGAAATCAGGTCATATAGCAACTCATTCTGGAACCCAGGACCTAGACAGGAGCCAGTGAAGGCATAGGTCCAGTGGAGCTCTGCCTGAGAATAACCGAGTCCTGTTTTGTGTTTCCTGCTCTGCTCTGCGTATGTAGCTTTTCTCTTCCCTCCTCTGCAGCCGAAAGCCCCCAGCCGGTCCGAAAGCTCCTTGAAGACCGTGCTCCCGTGCATAGACACGGGTTCTTCCTGCAGCTGGAGCCTGGCAGTCCCCCATGGTGAATAGGCAGGCGGGCTGCAGGGCCCCGTCTGTCCATGCTGTGTGTAGTGGCCGTCTGCTGCCCATGCTGTCGGCAGGTTCTTTGGACTGGTGTCTGGAAGGGCACATGAGGGACAGTCTCTGAAGTGCCACCCAGGCCTACTGCTGGCCATGCTGTCAGACAGAAAGGCCCTCCCACTCAGGGGAGCCAAGCAAAGCCCAGAAGTAGCATGCTTGGGACCTGGGCTTCCTGACTCACCACAGCCATGGGACCTGCCATAGGTCCCACGCAGCACCCACATGAGCAGGATGGAGCAGTGGGTACCATTCTCTGCGGGGTACAGAGGGTGCCTCAAACCAGGCACGATGGGCTGGCAGAGCCCAAAGGAAGCACAGCCCGGGCTTCCCCTTCCCTGGGGCGCTGCCTTCTGGAAGCGCTGCTCCACCAGGCCTCGTGCTTGGGCAGAGCCAGGGCGATTAAGAGGCGATTAAGGCTGGTCCAAAGAACCAGGGTTGGCCTACTGAGATTGTTCACATCCTGTTGTGACCTGTTGTGGCCTGAGCACTGCTCAGACCAAACTGTCCTCTGTGTCTTCTCTCACCCTTGGCTTCGGATTCTTACCTGTTGGTCACTGTGGAGCCCAGCTTTGGGATGTTGCCCACCTTGTGATATGCTATGTCTGTGGACAGAGCTGGCAGGTGGCTGTGAACTGGTGTTGGATGTAGTCTAAAGCCCACAGCTGGCAACATCTGGGGCAGACCCAAGCCTGGACTTTCCTGTTACAAGTTTCTCAAAACATTAGGGCCTCATGCTCCCAAGACAGTTGGCCTGCTATGCCGTGGCTTCTGGGATGGCCTCAATGGCCCTATGTTTTCTGTCACTTGTCATCTGCTCTCTGTGAGAGAGACCCCTGCCCCTCTGCCTTCGCGTCCCCTTCTAGCTCATCCCAGGTGTCCCTCTGCTTTCTCCTTGGCCTCCTGTGTGCTGTGGCTAGTGTGTAGCTGCTGGGGGCCTGCACCAACAGCGGCCTCCAGAGGTTGGCAGGGCTTTGTGTCATTGGGGGTGGGGGAGTCAGACCCTGCTGTGGGCTGAGTGTGCACCCACAAGGCCTGCACCCGCCTGGTCTATTTCCTCTTCTCCACAGGACTTTCTTCTGAAGCCCAGAAGGAGAAACCAAATTCACCCCTAGAAGCCAGTGAGCTCTGGACCCGCCCTCCTGAACACAAAGCCTGGAACCAGCCTTGGGAGACTCCAGCCTGCAGGCACCCTAGAAACCCGCAGCCAGCACCTGGAGATCTCAGACTCCCATTGGCCGTGAAGTAGGGCTGCATAAGGAACACCTCGGGCCCCTCCTCGAAAGGACAGCATGGAGTGAGGGAGCAGCCAACCGTTCTAAAGCAGGTCCTGGGATCCAGACTCTCATGTCTTCCTTCAGGCCCTGTGAATTTGGTCTCTCCCAGCCCTGGGAGACTCCGCCCTTGAAATCTAATAGGACCTGACTCTGAGGTCTCTCTCTCCATCTATCTCTTCTCTCTCCTGCTATCATTGTTATTAAGATTGCTGCCACAAACCTTACTCTGAACTCATTAATAAAATAAACAGATTTGCAGCTTATGGGGGTAAGTGTGGATTTGGGCAGTAGATTCAAGACTGTCACATAAGAAACCGTACGGTTTTGGCTCCTATTCAAGAGTAAGAAAGAGAACGCAGTGCTGTGATACGTGTCTGACATGAAGAACGTGGTAAAATGGCCAAGGGCTGGCTTGGAGCAGGGGGCTGAGGCAGCAGGAGATGGGCTAAGCTGGGCTTCATGTCTTCCCAGCAGAAAGATGGCAGGAAATGAAGCCCGTGTGGTAAGGTGTTTGCTCAATTCCAGAAAATGTAGCTGAAGGCAGGAACTCCAGAGGATGCCTCAAACTGTGGGCTACCCCAGCATCTCTCAAAGACAACATAGCCACAGCTGCTTCTCCAGGGGTCACCAAGATAGGATATGAGTGAGGGAGGCGCAGGGGGTCCACTCTGTTCATGAAATTACATCCAGCGGAACCTCACAGAAGGAGACAAGGGCTTGAGGCAGGAGGGTGTAACTCCAAGGTGCTGGCAGGAGGTAAGTTGGGGCTTTCCTGGTTACAGGCCTCAGAGACATTCTCAGGCTAGCTTCAGGGAAGAGAGTGGGATCGTGTCAGTATAGGTATTGAATGGAAATCCAAGCCAAGGAGGTATGGTATCCCTAGACCTCCTATGAATTGGAAATGGAAGAAAATGAAGCCCATGTGGTAGGGCTGATTTAAAGTGTCTCAGAGGAGCAGTTCTCTCCAGTTAGGCCTCCTGTCACTGCCACCAGCTTTCTCTGAGTTCTCAGAGCTCAGCTTAAACATGGCCCTCATAATTTTCTGCCTAACTCTGGGTGACCTCTCAGCTATATCTCCACTACCACTACCTGGCTCAGTCTTCATTTCCCAATTCCAAATTCCCAAAGCAGAATGTGATTGGCCAATTCACCTGAGTGGGCAGCCCTGGGGTCAGGGACCATTCCCAGGTCCAATCAGCTGTGGCTGGGAGGGTGGGGTCACATCCTACCCAACATGACTGCTGAGGCATCAGGGACTGTAGGCAGTGGGTGAGTAATGATCAATGGGAGGGGAGAGAGAGAGAGAGAGAGAGAGAGAGAGAGAGAGAGAGAGAGAGAGAGAGAGAGAGAGAGAGAGAATCTGCTGGACTTTCTGATCTCAGTAGAGACAAAACCACAATGACCTTCTAATAGCTGGCTCCCAGAGACAGGAATTCTCTGTGTTTTCCTGGCTCTATGGACAATTCCAAAATAAAGGTAAAAGGCTGGAGCTCATCTTTGCTGCCACCTACTATGTGCTAGGCCTGGGCTGGACCCTGGTACCTGCAATCTCAAACTGCAGTGACTAGGATTGGTGCGTGGACCCCAAAGGAGCCTGGTGATATTAGCTGACACTTAGATAGCACTGATTATATGCCACATACTATTCTAAGCACTAAGCTCATCTGCTCCCCTCAACAACTCTACAAGGTAGATACCACTATTATCACCAACCTCATTTTATTAAGATTGAGGTACAAAAAGGTTAAGTGACTTTCGATAGGTCACAGGTGAGGAGGTAGTGGAGCTGGCGTTCAAGGCCCAGGTACTCTGGCTCCAGAGACCATATGCTGCACAGGGCAGGACAATTCTCACTGGAACGTCTCAGGTTCCAGACTGCTGGCTGCACAGTTCTCCCCACAACTAATGTTCTGCTGGTCAGTGATGGTTCTTCCTCACGTGACTTAACAAATACTGCTGCTGAGGCTTTCAGCTTGTTGATGCCTGGAGCCTCACCATTTGAAATTTATCTCCAGCTATTCTTAGTTCTTGGCACCTCTGAGTCAATGAGTTTATCAGTGCTTACCTAGACTGGATGAGTGGGCTTTGAGCCCCGGGTTAGAGGACAGGGGCAGGGAAGGTGTGCCACTGGGCAGGGCAGGAAGAGGGAATGGGGGGGGGCTGGGAATATATGTGATGTAAGTCCTGAGCCAATAAGGTCACGTAGGGCTGGGAGGGTGAGGGACTACACTGGGCTTCAGCTCTTTTTATGGGGCCTAACTCCTTCTTCATTATCATGAAGGAAATAAATTCTCACGTATTGGAAAGTTGTCCTGTGCTGAACCCAAAGTATACAGATCACCCCAGTAGACATTGGCATTAACCAGGTAAGAAGTGGAATGGTCCAGAAAACATATATAAAGGTAAGGACTAAAACAGTTCCTGACCTTCTGTGGGGGTCATATGGGGCACTGCTGAAGCCAGAGCCCATTGGGGGGCCTGGGCCAGACATAGGAATCCACTTCAGTGCCAAGACTAGACTGAGTATTCAAGACTAAAATCCATACAAGCAAAGGACGGCCCATTTTCCACCCATCGACTCCCTCACACATGGCAGACATCACTACTTTAATCCCAGAGCTCTCCGTAACCAGCCAATCAGGCAGCCAGTAACCACTGTCAAATCTGGCCCATAACTGAACCCTGCTTGCCACCTTTGAATCTAACTCCCATCATTGGAAAATTGAGACCAAGGAGGGGGTGCCTTGTCCAGTGTCCCCCTAACTTGATGTCAGAGCTGCCATTTCTGTTGCACTACAGTGGAAACAAAACCCAAAAAGGCTGGGAATTCAAGGTGCCCCTTGACTCTAAACTTTTCATATTTTATCCATCTCATCAAAGTTGCTCCCCACAGCTAGTCCCTGGTTTGCTGGGCTGGCCTTGAGCCTCTCACCTCAGTGTCTGGAAGTCAGGGGGCAAGGGCCGGGCGTACAGCTTCTACAGCCTCTGTGCTGCAGAGACAGCCCCTTTGGGCTTATGCAGAGCTAGGAAGCTGGTTCTTACCTGATTCCAGCTTAATTCCCAAGCCTGAGATTTGGATAAAAATCTGTTTTTAGAGCTGAAAGCCCTTTTCTCCTCCTGTCCCTGCAGTGACCCTTCCCAGCTCCCTGGGGCCCAGGCTGGCCATGCTCTGTGAGAACTGGAGGGTGTAGGCGTGGCCTCCTGGGAAGGCAGGTGGGGCTGGTGCAGGGAGAGGGCAAGGGCCAGTGGCCCAGTCACAGCTGTCACAGAGGCCTGGAGGTTGCAGCCCAGGAGCCCACTCACTGGCCTTGACAGAAATAAGAGTGCTACTAAGTACTAGATGTTTACTATGTGTCAGGCACTGTACTGAGCCCTAAATATGTAGTGACAGTTAATCATTACAAGGCATTACTAAGAGGTAGACAATGATGTTATCTTCACAGAGGAAACTGAGGCACCAGGACCTAAGTAATATGCCTGAGGTTAAATAGATAGTAAGTGGCAGATCCAGGAGAGAGACCTGGGCAGGTGTCTCCAAGACAATGTTATATTGCTTTGAGTAGATGAGAAAGAAATGACATATAGGATGTGATTTCAGAAGCACCAGAGGAAACTCCAGCAATAAAAGAAATCCTTTCTGCTTCTGTCTTCTCTCTGCTTCACTGTGGCCTTCACACTGCAGAGTGAACCAGCCAAATCCTGGCTCACCTTAAAACTCTTCAACACCTCCCATGCTGTCCACAGGACAAAGCCCCAACTCCACAGCCTGGCAGAGAAACTTCTCCTTCACCTGACCCCTGACAACTCCTCCAGCTGGTCTCTTGCCAGTCACTTCTTTCACTTCAGCCACTCTGAACTCTGGGTCCCTGGGCTCGCCATGCTCTATCACTTGTCTGTGTCTTTGCATATGTTCACTCTACCCTGTCCCCCTCATGCTCACATGAACTTCTACCCGTCCTTCATGGCCCGGGTCGATTGGAAGAGGAGAACACTGGGCCTGGCATGGGACGAGAGCTCAGTCAGTGTGAGCTGCTGCTCCCTCCTGAGATGGACCTTTGGGTTGTAAGCGAGAGAAACCCAATTCAAGATGACCACTCAACTGAAAAATCCAGGAGTATTTCATGTCAGGTCTAGTTGGATGTCAGGTCTAGCTAAAACAATTACATCAAGCATCTGTTCTGGCCATCTGTAATTGTTAGGGAGAGAGAGAGAGAGATTTTTAAGGATTTGGATCACACGACTGCTAAGCTTGGCAAATCCAAAATCTGTAGGGCAGGCCAGCAGGCTGGAGACCCAAGAAAGAGCCAATATTGCAGCTCAACTCTGAAGGTAGTCTGGAGGCAGGATTCCCTCTTCCTCAGGGGACATCAGTCTTTTTTCTATTAAGTCCTTCAACTAATTGTATGAGCCCACCCACATTGTGGAGGATAACCTTTACGCAAACTTTACTAATTGAAATGTTAATTTCACCTAAAAAAAAACACCTTCAAGGCAACAACCAGACATGTTTGACCAAATATCTGAATACAGTGGCCTAGCCAAGTCAACACATAAAATTACCCATCATGCCATCTCTTGGCGCTACCCATCTCTGGATGACTTTATTCTCAGTTGGGCTCTTCCCAGGTGATGCCAAGGTGGCCTCCAGTATTCAAATTCTACCAGGTAGTGCAACCCCAGTGGGAAAGGCACACCTCAATCCTAAGAGTTCCAGCTAAATCCTGAGGATTTACTGATGAGCTGGACTTGAGGGTAAAACCTCCTCCAACTGACCAGGCCTGAATTACACATCCACCATGTAGACCCACCAGCACCCCATGAACTGAGTGAAGGGAAAGGGTTGGTTCCAATAGGAAAATTGAGGTGCTGCTACCGAAGAAGGGGAAGTAGATCTGGACAGGTCATGAAAGCCCTCGGTCCCCAAAAGCTCCCTCCCTCCCTTCTTTCCTTCCGTTCTTCCCTTTTCCTGTTCCTGTGATCTACTTTGGGAGGAACCTGGGGCTCAGGAGACCAGGGGCTAACTCCCTAGGTGTGTAGAATCCTCACCAACTCCCAGCTGTCAATGCCAGCTGCTCAGCTATCATTTGAAATGGGGAAATGAGGATTCTGCTATGACCACAGAACTCCCAGGGCTGAGATACAGGGGTTCCAATACTTGTTCCCCAAATAGCATGAGAAATAAGAACTGAAACCTGACCTGGAGCATATTCCTTAATCACTATTTCTGTTGCTAGAACTATTAAAGGGATATAAATAGTCACTACTTCATAGAATGGTGGCAATCTAAAGAAATATAGAAAAAGGTGCATAGAAACAAGTTTTTTCTTGATGCTATAGAAAAAGTAGCTTGGAGTCCATTGCACCCCTCAGGATGGGGCTTCCCAAAGGTGGGTTCTGAGGCAAGGAGTTGTTCCTTGCCCCCACATTTACAACTGTAGCAACTGGGGGAGCTATCTCACCTCTCTGCATGGTAAATGCATAAAGTCCTCCATGACACCTTCTCTTTCTAGGGAGCACTCGCTCTCCAACAGGCCACCAGCTGAATGCATGCGTGCACACACATGTGTATACAGGTAGGGCTTTAAAATTCATCTTTATTAATTTTATTCTAAATGTGAGCATGAGGTATTCCAGAACACGGACAGATTTCTTCTCAATTGCCTTACAGTAAGTGAGAAGCGCATTGGCCCTCCTCCCACTCTCAATTGCCCCAGACTTTACCCCTGCAGTGATGCAATGAAAACCAGATGGAAAACCTCCTAGATGAATGGTGAGATACTCCATAGGTGAGGGATAGAAAACAATGCATTGTCTCCATTTAGATACATGGGAGAGACAGTTATCCTCCTCCCCTCCAGAAAGGGGATTAAAGACAACATTGCTTCTTTGAGAAAGGATAGAAAGGGTCATGGATTCTCACCCTAAACTTTTGCACACCTAAGGAAATACAGTGCTCTAGCCTCCATGGCACCTTAGAGCTTAACCTGGGGATCTGGGCCTGGCTATAATATTATGACCCTTTTGGGAAGATAAAAGCAGCTTTATTATCCTTTCTTAAAATTGTGGTATAATCCACATAGTATAATATTTACCTTCTTAACCATTTTAAGTGCACACAGTTCAGTGGTATTCAGTACATTCACATTATTGTGTAACCTTCACCGCCATCCAATTCCAGTTCTCTTTTTTTTTTTAAGACTTTATTGGGGAGTTGGGGGAGGGGAACAGCGTTGGGGAATTGGGGGAGGGGAACAGATAAGTTGCTGTCCTTTTGTTCTTCAGTCTAGTTGTGGAGGACATCGCTTCACTAGCTCATGTTGGTATTGTGATCATTACGCTCTTCCCAGGTGAGGCAGATTGGTCGCCGGCCTCTGGACGGCTGCTCACAGTGGCTCACGCTGACTGCTGGCCGCTCACAGTAGCTTAAGGCAGCCCAGTGCAGCAGGGGCTGCAGCCTACGCCATCGCTGGCAACTCACCGCAGCCCAGCTCCAGGTTGAGCTGTTGTTCACTGTCTTAGCTGTAGAGGGCACAGCGTCACTGGCCCTCATGTGGGATCCAAACCGGGGCCCTGCTGCTCAGAGGTCCCAAGCCAGCTCTTAACCAACACCACTCGGCAGGCCCTCCAGAACTCTATCATGCAGGACTGAAACTCTGTATCCATTTAACACTAACTCCCCATTCCCTCTCCCCGCAGCCCCTGGCAAACACCATTCTACTTTCTGTCTTTATGAATTTGACCACTCTAGGTACCTCATATGAGTGGAATCATACAATTTTTGTCTTTTTGTGATTGGTTTATGTCTCTTAGCCTAATGTCCTCAAGGTGGAATGTGTCAGAATTTCCTTCTTTTTCTTAATAATAATATTATTCCTTACTAATATTCCATTGTATGTATACACCACATTTTGTTTGTCCATTCCTCTGTCAGTGGACACTTGGGTAGCTTCCACCTTTGCCCATTGAGACTAAGCCTGCTCTGAACATAGGTTTACAAATATATCGTCAAGATTCTGCTTTCAGTTATTTTGGGCATATGCCCACAAGTGGAATTGCTGGGTACGTTTTATAATCCTTCTGGATCAGAGTAATTATCTAGACAAATGGCTACAGATCTAGTTCTCATAGTACATGGTGGGCAAAACGATTCTAGGGCAAGTGAAAGCAAAAATTCTCTATGTTTATGTCTTATATATTTCCAAGTCTCAACAGTGCTTTTTACAGGAGCACTGAGAAATCCAAGGAAGTTTTATGGCCCCACAATCCACATGCTGGTCACAGATGGGCAAACAACAGAGGTTCTCAGTGAGTATCACAGGCAAGCTATGGAGGCAGCCACCTCAGGGAAACAGAGTTTTCCCTCTCGGACTATAGCTGCACAGCTGGCCACTCTGGCCACAGGCTCTTCATCGGTCAAGGGCGATCCTGAGACCAGTGAGTCAGCTCAGACTGTACTCTTCCAGTCCTATCACCCACTTCACAGGCACCAGGGAGCAGAATTCTACCTGATGTGACTCCAAACCCTCAGCAAAATCCAACAGATAGATACCCACCTGGCAGCCACCTCAGGCCTGCAGTTTCTAACTCAGGACCACAGATGGATTTAGGGAGGGTTTACAAACCCCAACATTTGAATCTCCTTTGTGAGAAGTGGTCCAAAGCTTTTATCAGATTTTCAAAAGTATCTCTAACCCCAAAGAGGTTAAATCCACTCTTAGAACAGGGTAACAACAACAAAAACTTTAATAGTGAGATATTGGAAACTCACAAAAAATTAAACAGTGAGTTCCTTCTGTACAGGCCCTATCTTCACCATTGTATCTCTTGCACTTTGTAAGGTGCTTAGCACATAGTATGTGCTCAGTAAAGATACGCCAACAAATGAATTAAGAAGCATCTGTGAAAAACAAAGAAAATGCACCTCAATGAGATAATGTAAGTCAATGAGAAGGGTGAATCCAGTTTACAGATATAAATTTTTCACTTAGCTGCTCAAACACACAGCTGTTATGTCCATGTGTAAACATTATCACTGATCAATTCATTCAATCATTTGTCCACTCCATCATTCATTTCACAAATATTTATTGAAATTGAGCACCTACTTTGTGTCACAACCAAAGGTACACAAGACAGTCTCAGCCCTCCGGTAGCTCCCAGCCCAATGGGGCAGACAGACCTGCAAATGAATCATCATGACTGGGTGGTAAGGACAGTGACAGGGACTGTATCAAATGCTGGGAGACCCAAGGGAGGGACTGCCTTGTGGGAGGATCAGGGACAGCTTCATGGAGGAAGTGACATTTGAGCCCAGTGCTGAAAGTTGAGAAGTAGGTAGTCAGTGGGTGAGGGAACCTGTTTTTAGCTTGCATTGCCCGGTGTTGGGCACGTACAGAACAGGTGGTTCCTAAGAGTGGATTGTCAAACGAACAGTGGCCATCGATAAGGGCAGCTCTTCAGCTGGAAATCTTAGAGCACAAGCAATCCAGCCTTCCTCCATTATTTTCCATGACTCCACAGCGTACCCCATCCCAGCAAGACTCATTGGTTCACACACTGCACCCAGAAGGTCTTATTCCAGCTTCCCCACCTTTACACACACTGATATCCCTACCCAGCCATACAGTCTTCTCCCTTCTTCACTTGTTCGGGTTGGGCCATCCCTCAAAACTGCCTTTCCCCCTAAAGCATGCAGCAGGCTTCCTCTCCAAACCTAGTCACCTTTCTCTTGAAAGAAAGAAAGAAAGAAAGAAAGAAAGAAAGAAAGAAAGAAAGAAAGAAAGAAAGAAAGAAAGAAAGAAAGAAAGAAAAAGTTTCTTATCTTGTTTTTCCAACCAGACTGTAAGCCCCAGAGGGCAGGGACAATCTGTTATTATTCATTATCAGGAGACAATGTGGTAGAGAGCCACTGCTCTCAAACTTTGCATACATCAGAATCACCTGAAAGACTTGGTAAAATAGATTTCTGAACCCTACTCCAGAGTTCCACGTTTAAAATGTCTGGGGTGGGCCAGAGAATTTGCATGTCTACAGGTTCCCAGGTGATGCTGTTGGTCTGGGGGCCACAATTTCAGAACCACTGGTATGGGAAGCACACAGGTTCCAGGTCCAGCTGAACCTGGGTTTCAGTCTAGGCCATGCATCTCGCTGGCTGTGTGAGCTAGGGTAAATCCCTTAGCCTCTCTGGGCCTCAGTTTCCTGAGGACACAATAATACTCACATTGCAGGGTTATAGGGAACCCAGCGGGCACACAGTAGATGCCCAATAAATGCCTGCTCATTGATTGGCTAATTGCCTCAGTTACAGATCTAGGCATCTATTAGCTAAGCCAGGTTATTTCTCTCAATTAGGGGAGCAAGCAACACCCCAAACACCCTCCTTCCCGCCCCCTCCTGCCAGGGGGCTGGACCAGCGGAGCAATTTGATTTGATTTCTCCAACTCCAAAGGAAAAGGTGATTATGTTCTCTAAACCACTGGGTAAAAGGGGTCAAAAGGTACAAACTTCCAGTTATAAGATAAAACATTCTGGGGATATTATGTACAGCATGGTGGCTATAGTTAACAATACTTTTATTGCATATTTGAAAGTTGCTGAGTCAATTTTAACTTACCACAAGAAAAAAGTTGTTAACTGTGAGATGATAGAGTTAACTAAACTTATTGTGGTAATCATTTCCCAATAAACACATATAATCAAATCATTATGTTGTACATCTTAAACTTAAACAATGTTATATGTCAATTATATCTCAATGAAACGGAAAAATCAGTATCTTGGGATTTCAGGCAAGAAGCCCTCAGCTGATCTGAAAATGAAAAAGCTTGAATGCGGTCTACTGTGTGCCAGGCTTTCTCACACAAATGAGGATCCATTTTTCCTCATTTATAGTTGAGGATCAGGGAGATTGACTTGCCCAAGGTCACAGCTGGCCAGGGTAGAGCTTGGACCTGAAGTTCCAGCATAGCGTTTGGGCCCAGGCAGCTTCTGTCCAGGAGACAGGACATGAGGGGAGGAGGGTGTGTGAAAGGTACCCCAGATGGGGTTCAGCAGCACCCCACCTCACCTGGCCGCAGCCCCAGCTCTGGCAGGGTCCTCCGGGCCCAGACAGCTGAGGCCATGCTGTGCCTGCCAGAGGCACCTGTCAGGGGCCAGGCTGTTCCAGAGAGGTGTCCTCTTTCGCTGAGCCCAGATGGAGAATCTGCTGAGTGTGGCTTCAGGTGGAGAGAGGGGCAGGCCGGCACACCTACTGGGATCCTGCAGCCCTGGGTCAGCCCATGAACTGAACTTGTGCAGCTCACATGCAATCGCTTCCCTCTGTCACTAATAGGGGTTACCTCCAAAACAAATCACCATGTGGTTATTTGTGTGCCTGCTTTACCCACAGGGTGAGGCCCCAGTCAACAGGACCCCCTCACTGAAGTCCTCCCATCTGGCCTCCTGACTTGATGCCAGTGACCGATGCCATGACTGGGGCTTTCCTTTGGTTTCTAGCACAGAGAAAAGGCAAAACGCACTGATATGCTAGTTTTCCCCAAGGTCTCTTCTTCGGAGCCTGCACTCCTTCCTCAAGAGACAAAGTCTCATAGGCAGAAAAACCCTCAGTTACACCCAACATCCCTTTGCAAAGTGGTTAACAGCACAGGCTTTGTGGCCAGGCCTACCTGGTTTCAAGTCCTTTATTCCCAGCTGTGTGATCTTGGGGCCGATCCCTCCTCTGAACCTCAGCTTTCTCTGCTAACATTAACTACTAGGCCGAGTTACTCTGAGGTTTAAAACAGGAAAGGTGTGTGGCATACACTAAGCACTCAATCAATGGTGGTGAAACAAATGGGAGAAAACCTTATTCTCTCCCCTTTCCCCCATTTATAGTTTCAGAAGGAGAGCAGGTTTGAGGATGATCAGCAGCTTGGGGAGGGAAAGAAGCACTGCTGAGAAATGCTGAGTGGATATGCAAACTGGAGGTACATGCTGAATTGCTCTGGGAATAAGGGGCATGTTTTTCAAAAGAAGTTTTGTGGAAGAAATGAAGAGGAGAAATAAGATAACACAAGGGTTAAGACCTTTGGGGTAGAGAAATGGGGGGGATTTCACTAAGTTGCTGCTGTGAGGTGTTCAAATTACATCTTTCCACCTCCCTTGAAGAGTTCAGCAAAGCCTCCACCGGTGCACTGGGGAGTTGGGTCTTTGGGGGATGCCATGAGAGCTGAGTTTGGCCTCAAGTGGCCTCAACGGTGTAGAGCACCCAGGCCATGCATGGAGTCACCCTTCTGAGTTATGTTACTGTAGTGGGGATGTGCTTGGACCAAAACTTAAGTAGGCAGGAACAAGAACTTTATTTCATTTCTATTTTAAGGCCCCATTCCACCAGGCTGGCAGAAAACATTCACACTGGGCTTTCTTAGAGTTCTTTCCCCACCTCCCAAGTTACGTGGTGCCAAGAGACTAGGAAAGGTCCACCTTGTTTCTTCATTTCCACCCATGCAAGGATGGCAGCAGAGGGTCCCTTGCCTCTGTCAGTCTGGTGGCCCTGCCTTGGTGTAAGGGAATCTTTCTTTAAAAATCCCTTGGGTGGATTTTCTGGCACAATGTACAGCCTTTCCTTTGCTAGATAGCTATTCCTCCCCCGCCCTCACACACACAGGCTGCAGTCAAGCAGGGAGGCTGGGCACGGGTTCCTGCTCTCAAGAACTTCTCTCTCCTTTTCCTTCCTCCGGACATAGGACAGGATGAGAGAAAAGGGGAAATGACTTTTCCCTCCTGGGTTCCAGCCATGACATTTTGCCTATAACTCAATCCTCCCTTTTAGTGATTTTACAGTCTTCTAAGTTCCCCCCCATGGACACAGGCTTTGGAACTTTCCACCTGGCCACAGCTTGACACTCGTTTTCCTGATAAGGGGTAGGGGATGGGGAGGAGAAATCTTTCTAAGTCAGTACAGAGGGCACTACTTTATTCTCTGTACTTGTTGCATAGCATTCCATAGTATGAATAATACCACGATTTTTGGTTTTGGTTTTAACAAGTCCACTGTTGCTTGGGGTTATTGCAAGGGTTAATTTCTTGAAATATCATCCATTCTATTATGTCACCATTATCATCCTGATGACCTTCTCTGTTATGGTCACTGACACACCTGGTCAGCCATATAGAGACAGGGCAATAAAGCTGAAACATCCCCGCTGGAAGAGATTTTTATGAAGCTCTGCAACAGGCCCTTTTGCCTGCACAAAAGAGGAGAGGTGCCCTATCTTAGGCCACACCCACCCAGAGGGCCAGTCTGGGAGGGAATCCAGGTCCCATATATCCAGGCCAGGTTTTCCTTCCTGTCGGGAGGAAGGCTGAGAATTCCCAAAGGAGAATGAAAAACCCGGTTCAGAGCAAGATCCTTGTGCCTGCCCTTCTAGCTCACAGCATCAGAACCTATTGTACAATAGGAGGCATTTCTGGAGGTGGGAAAACTAGAGCCTCCCCACAGAGACATTTGTAGCTCCCTGTCTATTTCTGTAGTGGAAACGGTTTCCTGCAGCACAAGCTTGGACATCTTTCTATGCCATTATACAGAAGGTGCCCCCAAAAACATATACACATTTTAAGAAAGAAAAAAACTGTATTAAAATTATGCTTATGGTAACCACTTTGAGCACCTCTTGTAATTGCAGAAGTCAAACGTGACTTGTATTCACCTTTTGTTATCGGTATATATTATTGCAATTTTAATAGTTTTTTCCTGTCTTAAAATGTGTACACGTTTTTTTGGCACCCTCTGTATATAAATCTACTTTATTCTCTGTACTTGCCTCACAGTATTCAACAGAATGAATAATACCATGTTTTTTTGTTTGTTTTAACCAGCCCCCTATTGATGAACATTTGGGTTGTTTCCAAGACTACAATTCATGCCTTCTTGTGTACCTGACTCCACACTTTTCAAAGGCACCCACACGGTGGGCAGTGTGATGGGCATGCTCTCTATCAAGCTAGGTGTAGGGAAGGGTGGAATTTGCCTCCAGTCACACAGTAGGTTTGTGCTACAGATAACAAACATAGTGTTCCCCTCCAGCCTCCAGACCTAACAACAATGTCTTAGTCCCATTGATGATCCTTAAAAGTCTTTTATACTTGGGTACAGCTTCGGTTGGACTGGGCTCTTTGTTTATTTCAAATGGCCTGGAAGAGGTAAGTGTGTTGGTTGTACCAACTTCGTGCTGAGTGCCAAGGAAGGGAAGGGCCACCAGATAACCTTCACTGATTGATGGGGTCCCCTGAGTGGTCCCCCCAGGGACGAATTAGCTTGGACCTTCCAGGCTTACAAAACATATTTAACCCCCTGATCTCATTTTAATCCTCTGGGGTTGGTATTACTCTCTTCCCCACTTAGAAGGAAACGGGAGCATAGAAGGGTGATTTGTCTGACATCATAAAACTAGCAGTGGATGGATGTTGGGGACTTGTCATTTAAAAATACATATATTTTTACTATAAAAAAGGGAAATAGCATTGCTGAAAGTGAAAAACTGAAATGGCAACATTGCAGAAAGTTTGAAAAAAACTTGGAACAACAACAACAAAAATATTGTTAGGTAACTATAGGCATACCATCTCATCACCCTGAACCTTAGTTGTCTCGTTTTTTATACAGGAAGAAATTTGCAAATCTGAGCTTCCCATGCAGGCTTGTATTCAAACATACGTATTCAATATGGCTGTAATCATAGGAAACATACAATTCTGTTTCTTTCTTTTTCACCTGACAGTATCTCGTAAGCTTTTCTCACTTGGCTACATCAGCAATTGTCTTTTCAGCGCTGCATTCACCCAGATTAATTAACTCCTGCCTCTAGTGCTAAACATTTACTGCCACTAAGTTTTCACTATTTCTGGCTAATGCTGCAGGAAACATCTTTCAGCTTCAGGGCCATTCCCGAAAGTCAGAGACTGTGTGAGGCCCTGAGACCCGGAGCTCCTGCCCTCCCTGCTGTTCACCTGACCCCAGGTTCTGCCCTGGATGTCTCCAGGGTCTGAGGCAGAGCTGAAGCCTTGTCCTACAGTGTCCTAAAAAGGCTCCAACCCGCAAAGCAGTCTCAGAACAGGCTCAGAGAAGCTGGGGGGCGGGGGGCGGGGTGTAAAGGGGCAAGGGGTGGGGGACGGGGGTGGTGGTGCAAAGGGCTAAAGAGAGGTTCCCTTGGTATCCCCCATCCCCTCCTGAGAACATACCCCCAATACAGGAAACTCTTCTAAAAGCATTTAGGTTCCATACCCCCAACACAGGAAACCCTTCTAAAAGGTCATCTAAAAAATCCCCTTTTCTGTTCTTTCTTCGTAAGATGTAAATTTGGGGGCCCATGGACCTGTGAGAATCTCTCCAAAAAGTAAGGGAAGGCATACAGTTGTCTACAATTTCACAAGGTTCTGGAAGTCCTTAAACCTGTCTGTGTCAGATTCAGAACATAGCCTAGGGTGGCATTCTCTCTTTCCACCCCTCCTGACAGCCTCCAATTGCTTTCGCTGGATACAGTTCCGCAGGCAGCCTCCTTTTCAGCCTTGGGCCGGGGCCCATTCCATCCACTCACCTGCCAGTCGCTGGGAGGTTTTAAGGTATTAGATGTATGCCTTAGGAAGATGGGGAGGGGAGTGGGGATCTGAGGAGCTGGGTTCAAGTAATCCCCACGTATTGGTGGTGAAACCTTGGGTCAGTCATGAAACCTCCCTGAGCCTCAGTTTTCTCATCAGAAAAAAAAGGGGGGGGCGGCGGGAGGATGTACAACCTGCCAATGTGTTCGGCGATCCGGTCTGTGAATGCGCGGATACGCTGTAAAGCACCTATGAGCGCCTCTAGCCTGGGACCACTTTAGTTAATGTTCTTCATTGTCAATGTTCTTCACTGCTTTTCTTATCCATTTGGGGTGGCGACCTGCTCTCCACTCTGCCCCCACCAGAACCCTCGGATCTAATCACATCCCCCCCCCGCGCCCCACCCAGGTGAGCCCACACCTCAGACCCTGGGCCCCCGAACGCGCCCGCCGCGGACCCACGCGAGCCCTCCTTCTCTCTTCCGCGCCGCCCCCCGCCGTCCCGCGCAGCCTCGAGCGCGCCCACCCACTCAGCCTGCCTCGGCGTTCCCAGCGCCCGGGGCGCACACGCAGGGTCTCCGGGCGCGCTAGGGCGAGCGGGCCGCCGGGCGAGGCCCCGCCGGCCCGGTGACCGGCGCCCCCACCCCCGCGCCCCGCGCCCCGCCGGTGGTGCAGCGGGGCGGGGTGAGGGGGAGCGGAGCTCCAGCCGGGCGGGGCGGGGCCCGCGAGGCGGTGGGGCGGGAACCTGACGGCGGGGCCGCCGCCGAGCCGGGAGGCACAGCCGTGCGGAGGCGCGTGGAGCCAGCCGCGCCCGCGCCCGCGCCAGCCCGCGCCGCCATGCCCTTGGCCTTCTGCGGCAGCGACAACCACTCGGCCGCCTACCGGGTGGATCAGGGCGTCCTCAACAACGGCTGCTTCGTGGACGCGCTCAACGTGGTGCCGCACGTCTTCCTGCTCTTCATCACTTTCCCCATCCTCTTCATCGGTGAGCTTGCGCGCGGCAGCCCGAGGGCAGGCAGAGGCGCGGAGGGAGGAGGAGGAGGCGGCGCCGCGCCGTGTCCCCTTCCCGTCCCCGCGATCGCCGCGCCGCTTCCTACCCCGCAGTCCCCGTACTCGCCCACCTGCGTGTCCCCTCGCTCCTCGGAGCTCCCTTGAACCCGCAGAGAACCCAGCAGACGCCCCTGACCCAGGGTTCCCCAAGTTTTGCCATCTCGGGGCCCCGGCTGAAATGAAGAAAGGGAGGAAACAGAGGTTTCTGTACGCGCTGGAAAGGTCGGGAGAGGGTCGGGCTGCACCCTCTTTGGTGCTGCGTAAGGAGCCGGGTCACCCCTCCCCCAAGACACCCTCCCAGTCAGCCGCAACTGGGCCCAGAAGGTGTGCAGCCTGTGCCTCAGAGGCGGGGATGGAACACCTGTGTTTCCCTGGGGCTGAGTCAGACAGCGGTCATAACCCCTGACAATTGCAGGGTCCCATCGCCCTGGGCTCTGAGAGGCAGGAGCTAGGGATTTGGGTCCCCCCCCCCATCCAACCCGGACGCGTGTCTCCAGAGCGCAACTTCTCAGGCTCCGTGCAAAGCAGCCCCTGACTCTGGACGCCAGAGGCCCCCAGCGCCACTGCTTGAAAGTCCTCTGCAAAGTTGGGTCCCACTGCCAGGACTGTCGTGCGTACCGCTTCACTGGGTCCCCTTCATCTCTCTTCAAGACTTTGAATTTCGCAAGCTGGCTAACTCTCTCATCTCATAGGGTGTCCCCTGCCTCCCCATAACGTGTTAATTCACGCTAATTAAGAAAAAACGCAAATCTTAAAATTCACATACAGCTTTTGGGAAGAAAGGACAGATTGTTACAAAATTAACAAGAGGATGCTGCAGAAGCAAAGAGTTGCTAGTTATTGACAAAAACTATTAAAAATAGGAAGGAAGCACATGCAATATATGCTCATATGTGTATCAAAAATTATACCAGCATTTACACTTCTGTTTTCAAACAAAGGGTTTATTTTCTTGATAAATTGTCATACAAGAGATCAGCATATAAAATGGGTACCTGCAAAGGTGGGTCTGGGAAGGTCCAGGCTTCATGCTTGGACATGTAGTTCATGAGTACCAGGCGTGGGCATTTTCATGCCCAGATGTTCGAATAGGTACGCTCCTCACCATCACCAAAAACCTAGTACTAAGCACCCTCCTGGGGTTCATGCACCCTCCTCCCAGTGCACCAGGCACCCCCCCCTTCCTATCTCTCCTTGCAGGATGGGGCAGTCAGAGCTCCAAGGTACACATCCACCATAGCACATGGCTCCACTTTCCTGGGCACAACCTGCGCTGGATCCTGACCTTCATGCTGCTCTTCGTCCTGGTGTGTGAGATCGCGGAGGGCATCCTGTCTGATGGGTGAGTTGCTCTCTGACGACTCAGAAGAGTAGATCTCCAGGGTGCTTCCTGAAAGGCTCAGGGAAACCCCGGCTCACCTGCATTCCATGAGCCAGTATCATTTACTAATAAATTCAGCAACTGTTTACCCAACATCTCCTGTGTGCCAAGCTCTCTGTGCAAGGCACTGTGAGACCCAGGCCCTGATGTCAGTGCAGCAGAGTGGAGAGAACCTGGGTCTGTGTGCCATGACCCAGTGAAATAACCCCAGAGCTTATTAGAGTGCCCTAATTCCTGTGGAAGATGCCCCGTCTCTTCTACAAGCTGCTGGAGTTACCTTCTTGGGGAAAAAAACAACTCTCGCTTAAGATCTTTCCTTAGTTCCCAATAGTATGTAAAATCCCAAGTCCTCAGCCTGGCATCCAGGGTCCTCACAAAGGCACCACCTAGAAAAGTAGGTGGGGTGGGATCAGCACAGCAGGACTGAAGCATGAAACACAGCAGGGAGTGAGGGGAGCAATGGAGGCTGAGACTTGGAAATGGAGTTAAGGGCTTCTCCAGGAGGCCTTCGAATGCCAGGCTGAGTGTTTGGGTTGGATTTTATCAGCAGTTTGGAAGAGAAGAGAGATGTAATCAGCACAGCACTTTTAGGTGAGAACCCTAGGGGGTGTCCAGGGCAGGTTGGAGGCAGGGAGAGGCTGGAGATAGAAACAGCACTTAGGAGGTGATTGCAGTAGTCCAGGTGAAAGATAACAGCAGCCGGAAATGGTGTGTCAGCAGTTAGGGATGCAGAAGAAAAGGAGGTGAAGCAGCCATGTCACTAAGGAAGAATGGGAGAATCAGTAAGACTGCTTGGGTTAAATGTCTAAGGTCCAGCCCCTCTAACTGGAATCAGACTATTCCCACACTCCACTCCTGTCAGGTAGGGCTCCTGCAGCTGGACAGTAGGGAGATAGGATCCCCCACCACTCCACACACTCCCTCACCCTCCCACCCCCAACATCCCTGCACCCTGGCTTCAGCAGTAATCTCCGTGATGACTGCTTGCCTTGGGACTTCTCCTGATTATCAAAGTCCTCAGACCAGCAAGAAGACCAGAATGCATACTGTCACATAACTAGCATGTGACAAATCCTCCTCCCACCCCACGTCCTCAATACCTCCTCCAAAGCACATAAATGCTAGAGGAGAGAGATGCTTTGTGAGCCCTCAGGCCAGAAATATTCACTGGGTTATAATTAGCAGGGGACAGAAAGGAAGACACTCTGCCTTGGGGAAGGTAGGCCTGGGTCTTCTGCCAGCGCTTCTGCTACCTTCATACCAGCTCTGGGACTTTTGACAAGCCATCCAGCCTCACTTTCTCTACCTATGAAATGAGCATCATAATCCCTGCCTTGCTTGCTTCACAGCGCCATGGGGGATGAAATCAGGGCACAGGATGCAAAGCGTGGAGTGGCAGAGCCCTGGGCAGATAACATATCCCTGGACTGTGGGAGACGGGAATCAATCAGGTAGAAGATGTCTCCCTGTGGCTGGCTGTCCAGCAGCCTCTCCTCTGTGGGCTGCACTTGTATCCCAGACCTCTCCCGCCCAGTGCAAACCACCACCTATCTCCTCCCAAGCGGGCAGGTCAGCTCCTGAGCTGGGCACCTGTCACCTGGTCTTTGCTGGCCTCCATCTGTGGGCCCATACCCCTGGACAAGCTAGCATGAGGGAGGGGCATTGAAAGGGAGCAGAAGCTACAGACCCTGCCTGTGGCAACCCGTCCACCCCTGCCTAGCTTTGCAGACCTCCCTGGAAGTCTAAGGGACAGATGGGAATGGAGCTGGTTAAAGCAGTGGTCTTCAAACTCAAGTTTACTTTAGGGTATACCTCATTCAGTGATTAATTAAGGCATCTTTAACCTGCAGGGCTTCCTGTCTTCCTTTGGGTTTTATTTCTGTATGTGATGCTCTGAATTCAGAACAACCAGAAAGGTATAGGTTAATGAGGAAATATTTTTTAAAAATATATAACTAGAATGTTATCCCAGACCACCATACATATAAAATTTTTTACCTAATTTCTGACCTAACTCAGGTCATATTATTCAGTAAAACAGCCAAAACCTATTTTATGAGTCATTTATGAAATATTTATTTCAATTATGGTTATTCCTCATTTTATTTTATAAAATGTTTATCATTTCTACCTCCAACAGCAAAAAAAAAAAAAAAAGAATGTGAACTTTTAAAATGTGTGAGATGGTATAGAGTTTATCAAAATTATTTCAAAGAGAGGCAAGAGTTATGAAGATCCCTGGGCAGGGTGCTGATTGCTTCCAGTATCCCCATTAGTGTCTCATTGCCTTGGACCCCCTGTGTCAGTACTTTGCTGACAATATCCACTAATCAAAGATGAAAGAATATTGACATTTATGGTCTCAATCTGGAGATCACCTTTTTTAGGTGGTGTGGTGGCTTAGTGATGGCATCAGGGACCCAGCCTCCTCCCACCTTTCTACACCATCCTCTGTGTGTCTGCCATATCTTCCCTTATGGTCACAAGATGGCTGCCCAGCTGCGGGTATCACTCAGGCAAGGGCAAAGGGGTCATTTTCCCCACATACCTCTTTCTTATGCAGGGGATCATCTTCTGCAGACTTTCCTTTACATCTCAGTTGGCTCAGTATGACCACCCTTAGACTAATCACTGACAAAGGAGCATGGAATTGCATTGGCTGCTTGAACCAATCGCCATCCATTCCCTGGGGCTTGGTGCATTGCTACTGGGGCAAACTTGTGCATGGCAGGAGAGGAGCACACTATTTGGTGAGCAGCTCACCCTGCATCCTACACCCTTGTCCCACCAGACCACTTGGGGTTCCAACATGGCTCTCCCCATTCTCTCTGTTGAACTCCTGCTCATCCTTCAAAGTCCAGCCTGGTGCTACCTCCTCTGTGAAGCTTTCCCTGGTTGCCTACCCCCTCCTTTGTGCCCTTAGCCTTCTGTCCATCTGTTGTATCACCTCCCTAGACTGTCTGATCAGACAGTTAGCTCTCAGCTTGGCTCCCCTCTCCCTACTGTCAGCTTCTCCAGGGCAGGGACCCTTGGCATGCTAGATAAAAGGAGCAGTGCAGGCAAGAGCAGCACTGAGGCAGGAGATTGGAGGAGGCATTCTGGCAATGGAGGGCATCCCAATGTGGCTTCAGTAGAAAGAACAGACTGTGCAATGCTAGAAAAATGGTTTGAAGCCACAACATTGGACCTTTTTGGTGCCAGGCCTTGGGTGCCAGGCTATCTATAGGAGGGAGCCTTGGAAGGGCATGATCAGGGCCAAGTAAGGTAAGATTCCTCACCAGTCGTGGGGAAGCCTGAGATCTGGGAGAGAGCTCTGGCTCTTTATGGGTATTATCAGCAGACCAGAGCCCAGGCACTGAGGCCTCTGTGAGTTAAAGTGGGGAGCTAGTATTGACGGTCTCTGTCCCCATCCCAAGGGAGGAAACAATGACAGTGATCTTGAGCTTGTTACATAACCTTTCTATGCCTCAGTTTCCTCAACCATAAAACGAGGAGACCAAGAGTACCAACTTCATGGAACTTTATGAAGATGAAGTGAGTTAACATACATCAAGTGCTTAGAACAGTGCCTGGTACATCGTAAATGCTCAGTAAATATTGACTCATTATTGACGTCATTATTAAACCACCTGGGCAGGAGTGCCAATGCTGACATGTGCTGTTCATGTTAAATGGGGCTGTCACTAAGACAGCTGTGGTGTACAGGCGCCCATACTGCCCAGAGGACAGAGACCCAGCTGTGTCCACTCCCAAAGAAGTGGTTCCAGGCCAGAGGCTTTGCAGCTGCAACTGCCAAGGCTGGCTTCCCTGCACCGTGTTCTGTAAGCACGAACCCAGGGAGAGAAGGCCATGAATTCCAAAGCCTGAACACCAAGCTCTCATAGCAGCTCTGTGTGGACTCCTGGGCCCCTAGCCAACAGGCGCATTTTAGGGTATGGGCTGGGCAGAGTGACCAACGTATGGTGTGGAGCTGTGCATGTGTCCTGGAGTTCTGAGCCCTAAGCCCGAGTCCTGGGCAGCTCTTCTGGGACATCTCAACACATCTACATCCTGTCTCTGTCTCTCTCTCTCTCTTGCTCCATCTCAGGGTGACGGAATCCCGCCATCTCCACCTGTACATGCCTGCCGGGATGGCGTTCATGGCTGCTGTCACCTCCGTGGTCTACTATCACAACATTGAGACCTCCAACTTCCCCAAGCTGCTGATTGGTAGGGGAGGGGAAGAGCCGGAGGAGGGACAGGCACCGCCATTCATTCCTTCAGATAAGGTTTTCTGAGGACTTCCTATGTTCCAGGCCCTGTTCTAAGTGATAGAGGTTCAGAGGTGGAGGAGAAAAATATCCCTGCCACTGTGGACCTTACAGTCTGGTGGAGGAGACAGACAGGCAAAGTCAATAGATAAATAAACAAGTAGGGTGATGCTATGAAGAAAATAAAACTGGGTAAGTGGTAGAGCATGATGGTGATGCTGCTGTCTATATAGGGAAGGCCTCTGGTAAGAGGGAGCCATCAGATATTTGGGGGAGGAATGTTCCATGTAGATGAAACAGCAGGTGCAAAGGCCTTCTGATAGGAACAGACTTGGCAAAGAGGCCAGTGTGCATGAACCAAAGGAGCAAGGGGAAGAATGACAAGAGATGAGACCAAGGGCCAGGAGAGGGGCAAGGAAATCTCCTAGGCTTTGGGTATGAGCACCTGGGCAAATAGTGGTGTTAATAACTGACATGGCAAAGGAGTAGGAATTGGGGTGGAGTAGGGATCAAGTTTTCTCTCTGCATGTCGATTGTGAGATGTTGCTGAGATGCAACTCAAGCATCACGTAGGCAATTAAATAAATGAGTCAGATTTCCAGGAGGTCAGGGCTGGAGGTGTATATCCAGCAGCCGCAGGCTCGTAGGTGGCATCTAGAGCCTGAGCCTGGATGCAGTCACCTGGTGAGAGAAGAGAAAGGCCCCAGGACCTGAACCTGTATTTGCCAACATTTAGAGAGACTCAGGAAAGAGTGCCAGCTTAGAGCTTATGCCACTGTATGGCTGGGGTCCCAGGCAGAAACAATAGTAATTACTGTTGGCATTTATTGAGCATGTACTGAGGGTCAGGCTCCTCGTTAATCTCCTTACATGCATTATCTCACTTAATTCCCACCATCTCCCTATCGGTACTATTGCTATCCCATTTTACAGATGTGGGCACTGAGACTCAGGTTAAAAGTGCTAACAGCAAATACTTGTTTATCCCTTACTAGGTGTCAGACACTATCCTAAGCATTTTACATATAGAAACTCATTTAATCCTTACAAAAATGCTGTGAGATAGGTACCGTTATTATTTGCCCTTTACAGATCAGGAAACCGAGGCTCAGAGGTTCAATGACAGGCACTAGTCTGCCCAGCTAGTCAAGGGCAGAGCCAGGTTTAGCTCCCAGGAGTCTGGCACCCCAGCAGGCTGTTCAGCGTTTCTGAGATGGCATGTTTAAGGGTCATGTGCGGGCTGTGTGCAGACCAGAAGTATGAGTCCTCAGGTCTGCCTCTGTGCTGGGCTCAGTCTGCATGGCTACGGCCAGGCTGTTCATCTGGCTGTTAGGCTGTAGCCAGACTGTGTGTCGTTAAGTCAGGCTGTGATTTTTAGGAGTCACAGGCTCTAGCTGACATCTGGAGTTTGGAATACTGGGTACTAAGCCAGAGACGGTACCGTGTCATGAGGGCAGAGAGTGTTTCCTGAGTAAATCACAGGTCTACCTTCCCAGGTAAGGTGTTCCATCAGGATCATCTAGGCCAGGGGTCGGCAAATTTTTGAGATGGAATCCTGTCAATCCTGCCAATCCTGTCCCTCACAACAATTTAAAAGTTATTCGATGGCCATAAAACAAATGAAATCACCATTATGTGATTAATATCCCTTAAAAATTTTATAAATGAAACTATGATAGTTTTATTTTCATTTTCAATTTTACTTCAGAGCCACATGTATGTACCCAAAGAGCCGCATGTGGCTTGCAAGCCGCAGTTTGCGGACCCCTGGTCTAAGTGATCCCTCCACCCCAGGGGCCTTATGTGAGTGTGGCTGGGGCACTAGAGGGCAGCAGGTGGGCAGATATTAAATACAGGCTTCCAAGGGCCTCCCCACTTCCATTTCTGAGGAAGCTTCTCGTGCACAGAGAACCCCTCATTAACCACCAGGGTCGGGCTGACTGGCGCCCCCGGAAACAGCCTGTCTGGGCATCTGGTGAGTTCACGTTGTCATTCTCCACGGAGCACATGATGTTCTTTCCTTACAGCACAAATTACTACTCAAGGATAGGCCAGCCCTTCTCTCAGGAACAAAGACTAACTCCCTCCATTTCCCTTTGATGGAATTTTGCTCTCACAGAGCCGGAAATTCTAGAACAGGGAAAAGAGAGGATACACTGAATGAGCTGCAGGGAAAGAGGGCAGTGGGCATTGGCAGAATAGCTGGCCCTCTCAGGAGGCTACTGTCTGGTCGCACGCAGGTCTGGAGTCCCACAGAAAGGTGAGCCACGATGCAGCTGACAGTGTCCCGCAAGATAACCTTGATTCTGGGACCTCAGGTGAGATTCAGGAAATGTTCTATGGGAAAGCCATGTTTGAGCTGAGAACTGAAGTGTAGGTAGGAACTAACTAGGAGAAAGGAGAGGGAGGTGCTTCAGGTGAAGGAATAGCATGTGCAAAGGCCCCAAGGTGTAGCACATTAGGAAATCCAGAAGAAAAACAGTGGCTGATGTGCAGAGGAGAAGGGAGCTGAATTTTGAAGGCTGGAGTGGCAGGTGGGGCTTATACCAGACACGGCCTTGAAGGCCACATCACAAGCATCGGTCTTTATCCCAAGGACAAGGGGTAGCCATTGAGGATTGGGTTTTGTGTATGTGTACATTGGCGGGGGGGGGGTATAAACTATACATAAACTATATTTTATGTTTTCAACCACTTTTAAGTGTATAGCTCAGTGGAATTAAGTATATTTATAGTGTTGTGCAACCATTATTACCATCCATCTCCAAAATTTTTCATCTTCCCAAACTGAAACTCTGTATCCATTCAGCAGTGACTTCCGTTCCCCTCTCCCCGAACCCCTCACAACCACCTTTCTTTCTGTCTGTTGGAATAGGACTACTCCAGGTACCTCTTGGAAGTGGAATCATACACTATTTTGTTCTTTTGTGATTGATTCATTTAATTTAGTTTACTATCCTCAGAGGTCACCCATGTGGTAGCATGGGTCAGAATTTCCTTCCTTCTGAAGGCTGAATAATATTCCATTGTCTGTATACGCCACATTTTGATTGTCCATTCATCTGTCAGTGGACACTTCGGTTGCTTCCACGTTTGGCTATTGTCAATAATGCTGCCCTGAACAGGGTTCATTGAGATCATATTTGATTGTATTTATTGCTTTGTGGAGGCTAGATTGGAGGAGGGGGAAGCCATGAAAAGGCTTTCAAGGTGGTCCAGGGGAGACGTGATGGCATCCTGGGTCCAGGTGGCCACTGGGGTGGAAAAAAGTGAATTGATTCAAGATATTTAGGGGGTAAAATAGATAGATATTGATGATAGATACAATGTGGGGCTGAGGGAGAGAAAAGGGAGGGAAGAAGCAGGAGAAATGGGAATTCTGAGCTTAAACCTCCTCAGCAGCCCCTGTGTCCTTTCCCCTTTTCTCTGTCAAGCACGAAACTTTTGCTGGGTGCCTCTGTGTCCGGCAGCAGGCCGAGGGCTTAGCACTCCAGGGCGGGACTGTGGAAATAACTCTGGGCTTAGTTCTGGGTCCACCGTGAACTCCCTGTGTGACCTTCGATAAGACAGTCAGACTCTCAGAGCCTCCATTTCCCTCTCTGGGCAGGAACAGTAAGTCCCTGCCTATATCATAGGGTTGTTATAGAGATCAGATCAGACCGTGCCTGTTTAGTGTTAGAGGCGAGACCAGTGTGAGGCATATTGTCAGGTCTTGGCCCGCTAGGTGACCCTCCGTAAGGGTCTGGGATAGAGTCTGTCTGGGGGAGTGCAGCAGTGGAGGCAGAGGGGTGGCCTCCAGGATTCCTCATGACCGAGAGACCAGACTGAGCTGAGAGGACATCGTCCCTATCCTGAGGGCTGGGACCAGAAAGCAGACGTTTCTGCCCTCAGTCCTAGTGCTCTCAACCGAGATCGAGGGCATTTTCCCCTTCCCAGACAAGCAAATTCAATGTCTTGACCTAGCTCCCAGCCCAGAGCCAGGCAGGGCCAGACCCCAGCTTTTGTCCCCAAGAGATGCTCTGACATTCACGTCCACGCCCACCTAGGGGTGGAGGGCAGGGTGAAGATCTTCCTCTCTGTGATTCCTCTAGGATGGAACTCCAGGGGATTTAGGTTGACCTTATCTGCAGATGGCTCTAGGGAGTGAGAGGGAAGGAGCCGCCTGTGCTGACGCACCCACTAAAGGGAGACTTAATGCTGTTTTGTTGTTGTTGCCAGCTGACAGTGGTTTATTAGTGTGTGGTGGTGGTGGGAATTAAGAGGATAGAGTCCAGTCATAGCTTCTGATGTTTATAGCCCCAGGCCTGGAATCTGGAGATAATAAAAATATTAACAGCTGGGGCCGGCCGAGTGGCACGGTGGTTAAGAGCTGGCTTGGGACGCCAGCGGCCCTGGTTCGGATCCCACATATGAGGGCCAGTGACACTGCCCTCTTAAAAAATATATATATATATTAACAGCTGATGTCCAAAGAGTACCCACCACATGCCAGGCTCTGTGTGCTAAATGCTTTCCATACATTGCTCACCACAACCTTTGAGGTAGTACTATTATTACCCCCACTTTATGGATGAGGAAACTGAAGTCTAGATGGATTAAATGACTTACCTAAGGTCGCACAACTATTAAACCACAGGACCTGAGCCCAGGTGTACCTGGCTGCAGAGCACAGCTCTAATCACTGTATACGCTGCCTCAGGTCTGTGACTCATTTTCTTGTATCCCTCACTCCCCCAAGTCCTCTGGGGAGCATCATCATGCTGTAGTGGGCTCTGTCACTAGCTTGCAGTGATCTTGGGCATGTCACCTCCTCTCTCTGGGCCTCAGTTTTCTCATCTATAAAATGAAAGGGCTGGAATGAAGGACCATTAAGATATTCCCAGCTTGGAAATTCCACAAGGAAGCCATTGTAGGTTCGAGCCCACAGACAGCCCCGCCACTCAATGACTAGGTGACCCTGGATCAGTTACCTAATCTTTCTGAGCCTCGATTCCTTTGTCTGTTAAATTGGGGGTGTGATAATTCTTCTGTCACAAAGTTATTATAAGAAATAAGTGAGATCATATGTTTAAAGTGCTTACTTGGCACAGGGCCTACAGCTTAAATGCAAGAAATAATTTCCCAGTTTTTCTTCTTATTATTTATTATAAAGGGTTACCAGCTTGACTTCCAAGGTGATGTTTTTGAACATGCCTATCCTGAATGTTTCAATGTATGTACCTCATCTCAAAATTACACACTCATATATTCACACACATCCCTTTACTCAGATCTATAACACTTGCACCCTCACATCTATAAGACTTGCTTGTTCATACACACACCCCTCCTCTTTGACCCATTCCCTCTCCTTCCCCGTACACTAGCACACATTAGTGCGCACACACACACCCTGTGTGCTCTCTCTCTGTCCCTCCCCGGCAGCCCTGCTAGTGTACTGGACCCTGGCCTTCATCACCAAGACCATCAAGTTTGTCAAGTTCTACGACCACAACATCGGCTTCTCGCAGCTGCGCTTCTGCCTCACAGGGCTGCTGGTGATCCTCTATGGGATGCTGCTGCTCGTGGAGGTCAACGTCATCAGGGTGAGGGTAAGCAGGCCACTCCTTGGCTGCCACCCGCCTGCCACCCACCTGGGCCAGAGCGGGGCTTCTGACCAGTGCCCTGCCCCTGGGCGTGGGCACCCACCCTGTTTCTTAGCCAAGCCCTAGAAGGGGTCACCTGGTTCTACCTGCCCCCGAAAGGAGAGTTGAGGCCCGTGGGAGAAGTTTAGGGAGAAATATTCCATTCGGCCCAGCTGCCCAGGGGTGGAGGTGAAAGGATGTGTTAGCCAAATTTATGGTATTCTGGGTTTAATCCCACAGAGAGGAAATAAAAGCTTTAGGTACTGGCTTCTCCGAGTTTATTTGATGGGGGTAGGGGGTACTTGTTTTTATTTTAATGTATTCATTTAGTTACATATATACAGAAATGTGTAAATGTGGCTGCATACATGTTTTTTGTTTGGTTGTTAGTTTTGCTTGCCCCCTTCCCCTCTCTCAGGTTTATACCCTCCCCTCCCTGACCTTTTTCCTCCTCAGGTAACCCAGATTGACAGCCTACTATGTGTCCTTTCAGTCCTTGTTTTTATTACTATAATACCATAAACTTGTATCTATTCAAGGTTTTTTTTTCTCAACATATATGTATACAGTTTTTTCTTTTCTCTCAATATTTGTTTTATAAAAACGGGATCACATCCACAGTTTTATGCATCTTGCTCTTCTCACCCGACAGATATCTCTTAGGACTCCCTCCAAGTCGGGTATGGTTACTGTAGTTTCCTTAATGGCTGCATAATATTCCATCATGCGGATGAGGCATCATGTACTCAGCCATTACTGTATGGATGAGCATTCACTTTGTTGCCAAGTTTTTGCCTTTGCAAATAATGGCATATTAAACATACTTGTGTCTTTATGTATTGCTGCTTTTATTTCTATGAGAGAGAGAGTCCAAGGAGGGAGTAGCTGGTTCAAAGGGTCAGTGTATTTTAAATTTTAATTAATGTTGCAGGCTGCCTTCCAGAAAAGCAGTAATCTACCAGCAACGCTTTAGAAAACCCTCCCCTCCTCCAGCCCGCGATCGGGGTTATAGTCATTTCTAATTTGGGTCAGTCTGATGAGTGTGAAATGCTACTTTAATTTGCATTTCTCTGACTCCTCTGCTTTAAGTTGATTTGCAGGGTACAAAGGTCTTTTACATTCCCTGCCTCAACTGTCCCTCATAGCACCCCTGTGATGCAAGTACCATCCGCTGTTTAGCTGAGGAAACATTTTAGGTGAGATTTGTTCAAAAACACCTTGCTATTAAGCAGAGGAGGCAGGATTCGAATCCTGGTCTACATGGCTCTACGTGAACCATGGTAATGTCCTCAGATTTGTGGAAAAGGTGGTATATGGGAGATCGCTGCTCTTCCCCGACGCAGCTAGATCCCAACCTAATCCAGCCCAGGAGGGTGAGAGCAAGCCTCAATGAAGAGTTACAAGCCAGGAGGCCCTAGTGCTGGTGGCCAAGCAGCTTCGATGTTCCTTTTCCTGGAAATAGGCAAATGATGGGCTCATCTGTTAGAGACCAAGGGTGGGATGTCATAACCCCAGATCTTTACTGGGGCAAACTGGAGAATGGCGAGACATTGCGCTTACCCATCCCCAGTGGCCTCTGTGCCCCACAGAGATACATCTTCTTCAAGACGCCAAGGGAGGTGAAGCCTCCTGAGGACCTGCAGGACCTGGGGGTGCGCTTCCTGCAGCCCTTTGTGAACCTGCTGTCCAAAGGCACCTACTGGTGGATGAACGCCTTCATCAAGACAGCCCACAGGAAGCCCATTGACCTCCGAGCCATCGGGAAGCTGCCCATTGCCATGAGGGCCCTCACCAACTACCGGCGGCTCCACGAAGCCTTCGCAGCCCAAGCGGTCAGTGGGGGCACAGCCACGCTGCCCATTCCCTGCCCTCTGGGTAGAGTCACAGAGGGGGACCTCAGAAAGCATCAGGTCAAACCCCTGGTGGGACAGGCAGGGAAACTGAGGCCCACGGAGGGGAGGAGGCTTGCCCTCAGTCACACAGTGAACCAGGGACAAGGTCAGGACCAAGGATTCATAAAGTTGTCACAACTGGAATGGCTTTTAAGTCATCTGGCCCAACACCCTCCTTGTCCAGGTGGGTAAACTGAGGCCCTGAGAAGGGAAGTAACCCCACTAAGTTCCCCATGTCCTGTGCTCTTCCTTCTGGAGCTCAGTGACTGGAAAGGTGGGAATTTCCCCCCATTTTAGAGAGCAGGGGCATTAGTGGCCTGATTTGTACAATAATTCTATGAGTTGGGCCAGGTGAAGATCTCCCTATATCACTGAAGAGGACACTAAGGTGCCAAGAAAAGCCGTGACCTCCCTGGGGCTGGCCCACAGCTGATAGGTGGCAGAGCTGATCTGACTCCCAGTACAGTGCTCCTTCGCTGCCTCTGCATTAGCACAGTGGTGAAACACTCAGACAGTTGCAGTGACAGGCAGTAACATGTGAGTGTTGCTTAGTCCGTCACTCCAGTGCTAAGCCCATCACATAGTCCCTGAACAGCAGTGTGACTTTGATCAAGCTCCTGGCCTCTGTTTCCCCATCTGAGCCATGTTGGCATTGATTGCGCCCACCCCGCCGTGCACTTGGTGGCTCCATTTCTTCCTGGAGTTCACCTATTTGCAGCCGACATGGCTACTGGGTTTCCCCGGGCAGAGGGAGCCAGGGGCTTCCTGGGATGCCAGACCTGGCTGTGAGCGGGCCCTCAGCCACCCTGACCTGCCTGTGGGTCTCTCTGGGCAGCAGAAGGACACGCAGAGCCCACAGGGTGTCCGGGCCATCTGGCAGGCACTCTGCCATTCCTTTGGGAGACGCCTGGTCCTCAGCAGCACTTTCCGAATCTTGGCCGACTTGCTGGGCTTCGCAGGGCCCCTGTGCATCTTTGGAATCGTGGACCACCTTGGGAAGGAGAACCATGTCTTCCAGCCCAAGGTAGGCCGCCCAGGAGTAGAGCAGGACACCCTGTGGGAGGTTTTCTCTAGTGGGTGAGAATGTGCCAGAGACTGATGTGTGTGAGCTGTGGCTGCACGGGGGCAGCTCCTTACACATGCCCAAAGCCCTTAGCAATATTCCCTTCCAGAAGATGGTCTGCATCCAGTCAGCAGAAATGCCAAGAAGTGAGCTTGCGCCCCGAGAGAATTTCTAACTCCCTGCTCTCCTCACCACACCGTTACCACCATAATACCTCTCCCAGTTATTTAGTCATTAAGAAAGTTGCAGTGTCTAGGGTTTTTGTGATTTATTGACTTTTAGTTTATGTCATGTTTATAGACTCTAAATACCTTATCAGGGATCTGTCTTCCTCATTTCTGTATATCCACAGCACTCAGGGCTCTGCAGGGGTATCTTGGAGGCTGCTGTTAGGGGTAGAGGGTTGGGAAACCTCCATGCATAGGGCTTTTTCTCCCCCACTCCAAAATTCATTCAGAGCTGCCCCAGTTTTATGAATACATTGGACTTTTCATTAAAATATATTTTTAAAACAGAGTTTCATTTCTTAAAAGTACTTGAAACTCCCTGAACTAGATGATACCCACTGGCCATCCCAGCGCTAAATATGCTACAAACTGAAATTTGTTGGACAAAAGACACAGAAAAATCTTTCTGGAGGTTTATTTTCCCTGCTTGGGCAATAGCGTCCACTCCGGGGTGGGGGGAGGATGGGGTACTTAATTCTTTCATCTGCCACTTAGGGTTAGATGACCACAAAATGGAAAACCTTTCATCTCTAATGAGACTCAGAGTTTTATTTTCCCAGCAAGAACATCATTATAGCCTTTTAACCACAATCAGAGAGTCCAAAAATGATGCAGAGAATTACTAATGAGGGATCCTAGTAATTTAGGACACTCCCTTGTGCAATGTTATTCATCTCGTGGGCTTCAAAATCGTAGATAACATTTATTCCTCAGGAGGCTGATATTAATTTTTTTTCTGGTTGTTATAATTAATCAGCTGAGCACTTTTGGTCAGAAATCTGAGACACTCCAAGCCCATTTGATTTATTCAGCAAACGTTTCTTGAACCCTACTATGTGCCAGATGTGGATGAGGCTGTGGGAATTCAGAGGCAACGGTTATGATGAGGACTATGAACAATGGGACTATGAACAACAGTTTATTGACTGCTGAATACACGCCTGGCTGTGTGCAGGAGTTACCCATGCGTTATCTAATCTCTAAAACAACCCTTAGGGCAAGTTTTATTTTTCGTAACAGCTTTATTGACATATAATTCACATATCGTACAGCTTTTGAGGTAGGTATTTTTATTTCCATTTTACAGATGAGGCATTAGAAGCTCAGAGAGGTTAAGTAACTTTCTATAGGTTCTCTCAGTTAGTTAGTGATAATGTCAGTATTTGAACCCAAGTCTCTTTCATTCCATAGTCTGGACACTTATAATCATGATACTAAATTGACATTATTATTATTATTATTATTATCATCATCATCATCATCATCATCAAGCCATCAACCTCTGGCTCCAAAGATTATGATATTCAATGATGGAGAGAGAAACTGAAATAAAATATTTTTATACTGTGTGTAACATATTACACTTAGGAGGTAATATACAGAAAACTATGGGAAGAGGGAGTGACTAACTCAGCCATTGGTCATGACAGCTTCATAGAGGAGAGGGTTATTTAAATGTGACCTTGACAGATGAATAGGAGTTGGCTAATATGGGCAGATTTCTTGTACCATCAAGAATGTGAGAACTCTTTTTGCTTATTTAGACTTTGATGGCTTTTGAGGCCTTCTCTGGCTTTTGAGCCTGTGAACTTTACTTGGCCCAAAAAGAGAGGGGGAAAAGATTGCTTCTCTTTTCCATGGAAGTGGTACCTTTTAGCTGAAGTCTGACCAGAAGCAATCCCAGAATCCTCTACATTGGTAACCCCACAGCTTCATGGAGCCAGTTATTAATATTAGGAGGAAGTGATGCAGTCTAGAGCCTTATCTGCTTGTCCACATTGTCTTCTTCTTGTGGTTCCCAAAAATCTTGTGGAGGCTTCTGAGGCAGGATGCACCAAAGAGATGCTGAGAACAGCTCTTAGAATATTAGTTCATCTGTACGCTAGCTTTGACTTCTCTTTTCTCTTTATTCATACACCAGCCCTGGGCTTTACTGCCCTCTCACTGGAATGCTCTTGTCCTAGTTATTTGTCAGCATGTAAATCCCTGAGACAGATGGCCCTGCCTCAGTGGCAGCAGGCCTTACCAGATTTAATACCGGTTCCTTGCGGCCCAAATACAATCAGCAAATTACAGACATAGAAACAAGAGTTGAAAGTAAATATAGTCTGTAATATCAGCAACAAAGAATCTTCACTCGTGCGGTTGCCTGGGATATGGCTTAATTCTCATTTGGGCTTCTGGGCCCAGAAAATAGGAGAAAGAGGTCGTTTATTGAGGCCATTCAGTGCATCCCCCTGCCTTGCAGCAGCTCTACCCCCAGAGAGACAGGAGCTATTCTGGTCTTTATGAACCTACCAAGAGGGAAGATCTCTAGCTACGTGTTATAGAGTTTAACAACCCTCTCGGTGAGAAAGACCTTTCCTCTGCTTAGCCTCTCTCTATGTAACCAGCTTCAGTCTGCACAGGCAGGTACCACTGTTTACTTCATTATCGGTGGCTGCCCTGTCGTCACTTCTCTTTCCAGGGCACTCACAGTTGGCAAGAATCATACCACCCTTGGCCTCTGCAAGAACCAACATTTCTCATTTCTTCTTTAATTATTGAAAGTGTCCTATGGCCTGCCAAATCTTTGACTCCCCTGTGCCCTCTGCCACTCCCCCAGAAAAAGCTGTGACCCAGGCTGGGCATGGTCTGGGTCACAGCCCATGATATATCTCTTTCCAGCCCCCAACCCCACCCTACCCCACCCACACTCGGTCACCTGCTGTGGATGCCACTGATGTGTCTGAAGTATAATGAAATTGGATTCACAAAAAACTGCGGCATCTGCAACCTGCCAGCGCTTGCTCTAGGCTGTCAGCTGAGCAGAGAATGAAGGAACAGTCTGAGTATGATCTTAGGGCAAAGTATTGAACGGCCTCTGAATCTCAGTGGGAAAAAGTGTGTAGGCTTGTGAGTATGTATGTGTTTGTATCTGAGTGAGTTCTCCTGGGAACTGCTTATGATTGTGTATGTGTACCCTTCTGTTTGTCCCTGTGTCTCTTGGAATGTCTTTTTCCATGTGTGCCTGTGTCTCTACTTGGGTGTCCGTATTTGTGGCTATCCCTATGGGTGATTTTGTGAGCTTTTATGCATTTCTTTGAGTTTGTGATGTCCGTGTGTGGGTTAGTCTCTTCATGACAACACCCAAGCAGCTTCTCTGGCCTGGCATGCCTCTCTTTACCTCACTAACCCCTTCTCAGCCACCAAGACTCAGCTCAAATTATGTCACCTCCTCCAGGAAGCCTTCTGATTGAATTAGATGCGCCTTCTCTGTGCTCCCATAACATCCTATGCTTGTACCATCAAAGCACCCCAATCTCCTTCCTTGACTTGACCCTGAGTCCCCTAAGACAGGAACTACAATGTCCAACCTCTGTGTGCCCAGCTCCATGCCTGACACCGAGGATGCACAAGAAAAATGATTCTTCAATGAATAATGCAGAAGTTACCATTTATTGAATGCTTGTGCTTCCTAATTTTTTTCACCTGTATTGTTACATTGACTCCTCACAACAACTTCGTGAAGTAGAAACCCTTAATAGCCTCATTTTACAGGTGAGGAAACTGAGGCTCAGAGAAGTTGAGAATTGACCTAAGGACACAATGGCTAATATTTAATGAGTCAGGGCTCTAACTGAGATAGAGCTGCCCCAAAGTCTAGGCGTTATACCACCATGTCCAGTGGTTGTAGATAGATGAGTGGGTATGTTGGTCCATGAGTGGTCAAAAATAATTTTCATTGTTTTCACCCATGGCCTCCCAGGTCTAGGACCTATAGGCAGTTCACCTTTTGGCCCCTGCCAAAATTGGAAGCAAGAGCCCAAGTGACTGCCTCTCCTTTAAGCTCCAGAGAACAAGAGAAGGGGCCTTCCCAGTCATACTCCTGGCCAGGAAGGGGGTTGAGGGGGCAGAACTGTAGAATCAAGAGCCCAGGTCCTAGTTCTAGTCTTATGTCTGCCACAAACTCTCTTTATATTCTTTAGCAGTCACTTAGATTCTGCAGGCCTCTGTTGGCTCAAGTGCGAAATGAGGAAATGTGTAATAACTTCTATAGAAAGTAGATAGGGGATGAAGATCATATGCATTGAGTAATTTAAAAAATACTTACTGAGCACTACTGGGAAATCCCTGGAAACACACACAATTTCTTTCCTGAGAGATTGTAAAAATGCGAGACTAGGGCATCTGATCTTCTAAAGCATTTACCTTCCACAAATGTCAAGTTGCAGGTCCTTAGACTCTTCTCTCCTGCCATGATGTCTTCAGGGTGCTGGGTAGAGGCCAGTGCCCTCACACCCATTCACAGCTTCCCAGGGCCCTCTTCTCATTGGACTTCACCAGGGCCAGCACCCCAGCCCTCTTTGGCTAGTCCCACTCCTTATTCAAAACGTAACTATACTGGACTGCATCTGTTTTAAGAGGTCTCTTTGAAGAGAGATGAGATAATGACCTAATCACTTATACCTGCAGAAAGATTTTTATTTTGACAGGTCACAAAATTGTGGATTCAAAGAAATAAAGTCTCTGACCCTGGGGGGTGGTGAGGAGGGTGTTGTAGGGGGAAGGGGGTCAAGGCTTTGCCTTTAAGAGCTGCAAAAGAGCTAACCTGTTGCCTTGTTAAAAATGTACAAATATTGATGAGTGCATTTAACAAATACCCATCCATAGCCTAAGCAATATTTATGGTCCATTGATTTCTTTTTTCCAGCCCTCATTCTCCAGCCTATGTGCTTTTTGATCATTGTGATACGGCACATGTGTAGCATTCCATGCTGCTCAAGAGCTTTCATGATCAGTGTTCTTGGGTGCAGAGCGTTCCCATGGGTATTATAATATACCTGACCATTTCCTATGGTTGCACATTGGCTGCCCTAATCCAGAGATAAAACATCTTTGCACCTACAGCCATCTCCTTATGTTATATTATTTCCTTTGGGATGCATTCCCATGATGTACTTTGTTGCTTTAAAATAATAGGGCCAGCCAAGTGGTGTGTTGGTTAAGAGCTGGCTTGGGACGCCAGCGGCCCCAGTTCAGATCCCACATATGAGGGCCAGTGACACTGCCCTCTACAGCTAAGATGGTGAACAGCAGCTCTACCTGGAGCTGGGCTGCTGTGAATCCCCGGGACAGTAGAGCTGCCCCTGCTGCAGTGGGCTGCCATAGGCTACAGTGAGTGGCTGGCAGCCGGTGTGAGCTGCCAAGAGCCGCTGTGAGCGGCCATCCAGAGGCCGCTGACGAATCTGCCAAAATAAATAAATAAAATTAAAAAATAAAATAATAGACCATTCTCCAGAGCTGGACCTCTGCCCAGGACATTAGAGCAGAATTCCAAGGCGTGTTAAACAGGGCCAGGTTTTCCCAAGTCCACATACATTCATTTTTGACTCAGAACCAGCCAAGTGGACATGTGTCTGTCCCCCACAAGTCACAAGCTTGCAGCTGACAGTAGGAGACTCAAGGTCAAAAGGCTGGATGAGGCCTAGGCAGTGGGTCTGGGGTAGTGTTTTTGGCATCACACAAGTTCATGTTCATATATTCCCCTTAGCAGCATGTGACCTGGGGCCAGCCACTTAACTGTGCTGAAATGTCATTTCCGCATGTATAAAACTGGGCTACTAATGGTACCCTTCTCATTATGGTTTTATGAAGATGGAGTTTTACACCTGTTAAATATTGTGTCCTGCCCCTTGTTCCCCTCCAATACTGCAGCCTAATTTTAAGGTCCATTTTGCTGCTTCCAGCCCACTCCTACCCACTCCCTTCTCCCTTCTTCTCCCTCGGGTACTTTGACAAATGGCAGTCAGGGGCTTCAGGCCTCTGTCGGCCTTCGTCCAAGAGTCCTGTATGTATCCCTTAATGGTCTCGCTGTGTCTGCTTCCTGCTGTCCCCAAAAGGGAGAGACCGCTGTCCCATGGAGCAAGGGAGAGACAGTGGTAAGCACAAGATAGAGGACCAGCTCCATGGAGCAGGGAGGGCTGGTTTAGAGGGCCCTGTTGAATTGAGAGGCCAGAGCTTTTCTACCAGGATCCAGCATCCAGGCATTTCTGACTCTAAGGAAAGGACTTCACTCGGAGTCCTGCCCCTTCCAGCCTGACCATGGTCATGAACAAGCCCTCAGCTCCTTCTCATCCGTTGCTTGCCACCACTCTTTACCCTGCAGCAGGTCCCACACCCTTCCACATAGCTTGCAGGGTTCAGGGCAGAGTCTGTGAAAGGTGAGAGTTCTGTCTTCATGGAAATATTAATGCTGCTCTGCTGGGGAGGAATGAACTGAATCAAGATCAAAGTTTTCCTGGGAATTATTGATGCTGAATTTGGAAACAGACATGCTGCTGTTCCCTGATATCTTTAGCAACCAAGTCACAATGTTTGTTTTTTCCCCACTGCTTATCATCTGAGATATTGCTGGAGGTGCAGCAAAAGAACCTCAAATTTAAAAGGAGATCCTGGAAGCCCAGGAGGCTGGGGGGCTTGGGTCTGACATCTTTTTAGCCTTTTATAGGTGATGAGTTCCCATCTCATCCCTGGGAGCACTACAGTGTCGTGTTTTCCACTGGTCTTTTCTGCCCAGAAATTACTACAGAGCAAGCTGTTGGTGAACGTGGGACAAGGCCAAAGCTGATTCCGTTTTTGTGGCAGAGAACACACATCGTGGGATTTGTTCTAGCACTTCTGGTTTTGGCTGCTCTGTGATTAGCTCTGTTTGTTCTTATTCCATTCAGAGTGAGCTCCCCTGGGCCTGGCAGCCACAATGCAGCAAGTCATATTTACGGGCGTGAGGTTAGAACTGGGCTGCATTCTGTTCCCCTAAAAGGGATGATGAAGAGGGTATAGGCAGCCCTCCCTGTAGTTAGAAGAATGTTTAGTTGGATTTATCAGTCCGATTTTTCACTCATAAACAACCTCACAAGGCTTTGCAAGCATGGAGGGTCCTATAATAATGGCCATTATGGCACAGTAACGGGTACTAATGGTGGTCTTTCTGCTGGCATTGACAACCATTCCTGAACTTCTCTTTTCAACAGACACAATTTCTCGGGGTTTATTTTGTCTCATCCCAAGAGTTCCTTGCTAATGCCTACGTCTTAGCCGTGCTTCTGTTCCTTGCCCTCCTGCTGCAAAGGACATTTCTGCAAGCATCCTATTATGTCGCCATTGAAACCGGAATTAACTTAAGAGGAGCCATACAGGTACTTGGATGATTATTTTTTCACTTCATAGTAAGAACCACATTATGCGTCCTCATGGGCACTCAAAAATAATGCTATTGTGACTTTATTTTTTGTGTGGCTCTTTAACAGTGTTTTTGAAACAAAAGCAGTGTAGGATAGTGGAATGTGCCTTGGGCTGGACTTGGGAAATATAGTAGTTGTAGCCCTGGTTCTTTCTGCCTTGGACTACACCCCAGATGTCAACCCTTAGACCTCTGCATTTTCCAGCCTTGGATAGAACAGACATCACTAATTGATCACAGCACTCTTTCCTGCTGAATCTACATGCAGCCTTAGGGTCCTTCTCTAGACACTGTTCCAGAGTTCTGCTACCAGACATTCTTCTTGGTACAAAACAGGAAACATGTTTGACATACCAGGACCAGAGAGCCTCTAATATCTATTGGAGATCTTAAACCTTGGGTCATAATGAGAGAGACCTTTCTGGTCTGATAGGTCCCTTGGGTCTAGCTTCTTGCTCCTGCCTTCCACAGATTCCTTCCTTCTCAGAGTTGGTTGGAAGAATGATCAAAGTCAGGGAGGATTTGGGGTCCCTTTAGGTGATGATGAGAGTTGTCTGAGCCCCAGCATTTTTATTAGAATTTTGGTTCAGCTATTGGCATGGAGAGAGACCCAGTATGCTAGTGGTTTAATAGGACAGAAATTTGTTTTTCTCGGGGCTGGGATGGCAGCTGCACAATCATCAGAGACCTTGGTTCTTTCTGCAATGTTGCTGTGCCAGCCTTCATTATTTTTATGGTTCAAGATGACCATTGAAATTACCGCTATTGTGTCTACATTTAAACCAGCAAGAAAGAAAAATGGGATAACAGGAGGGAATGCTGCCTTCTTTTAAAATAATGCAGAAGTTGCACATATTCTCTTGTATCTCATTAGTGAGAAATTCCCCCACGTGGCCACACTTAGAGAGGCTAAAAACTGTGGTCTTTATGCTTGACAGCCATGTATGCCCTGCTAGAAATTCTTCTTTTGAAAAGGAGAGATTGGATATTGGGAACAACTATAGATTCCACCATATCCAGCAATTCCCAGGAAGTCAGTAAAACACTAGGAAGTTGTGACTAGATCCCAAAGCCACCTCATTCTTCAGAAATGTTCCTCAGAATCATTAACATTGACTGGTCCTCGGGGAGCCAGGATCAGAGGCTTTGCAGAAAAAGGACTGAGAGGAGAAGGGCATAGGCTGGGCTGGGGACAGTGTCAGGGCCGAGACTCTGGTTGTCTTGGTGTAGTCCGTGTGTATGGCGCCCCCTAAAAATGTGGAGTGCACAAGCTGTGCAGCTGTACATGACAATGCTGCCCACCCCTAGTGGGTTTTCATTGAGAAAGCAGAGCCATTTCCTCAGGAATGTCATCAGGTGAGAATGACAGAAAGAGCTCAGGAAAATCCAAGACCCTCTGAGACTCATAGGGGCTCAGCACTAGGAAGAACCAAGCTATTTCTCAGTTCAGAAAACCTCTCTGAAAATCCCAGCCTCTGCTCAGACCCCTCCAGTGGCAGGCAGGCAGGTACCACCAAAAACAGCAGCCAATTTGGGAGTCAAACAGTTTTGTAATTAAATCGGCTTTCTATTTGTATGTCATACATAACTCACACTCTGGCCCACTATTTTCCAATTATACTGAAAGAGCCAAACATGGTTTTTTTCATGTATTAGCATGTAATTGTTTTTCTCAAACTGTCTGAATCTTTTGCATTAATCAGAGAGATTGATTCATATGCCACGAAAAGGAAATGCTAGCATTAATTATGGAAACAAATTAGAAAATTTTCTTTCAGAGATTTATAGAAAAGTATAAATAAGGGTCTATGTCTTCATGAGTTTGAGAATAATCACATTTCTTGCATGAAAAGTTATCAAGCAAAATTCCTGTATTCTATATAATTTTTTGTCATACTAGCTATCAGATGGTTGTGTGTTTCAATGTACCCTGATCTTTAATAATGCTTTCTTTGCTAGAGTCTATGTTCCTACTTCACTAGGTTTCTTATTATTCTTTGAAGGCCAATTTCACATAACCTAGGGTGTGCATAGAATTGCCCGAAAATGTTATTGCCATTATTTTAAGCCTTATCCATGGTGTATATAAAATCACAAAAAGACATAGAATAGGTTTATGCTTTAAGCAGTTCTGACCCACAGAAAAGCCTGGGTTTACACAAAAAGATGAATTAAGGGCTGGGGATTGGCCTTAACAACAGAGTGCATGACAGAATTTCATTCAAGAGCACACATTCCTAGGCTATTTAAGACAGAAATGCATTTTAGCCTTTACAAGGAGTGCATAGCTGCAAATTGCCCTCCTTCTGGGAGGCACCATCATTTTGCACATTAGGGTCAGAGCTCACGGAGAGCCATTACCATGGCTGTTCCCATCTGCCTTGGGGGCGGGGGAGGGACAGAGCAAGGTCCTCAGGGTGGCTGGACTCTGGGACAGTGCTGGAGCTGATTGACACACAGGTGTCATGTCTCACATAAGACCATCACAGTCTGAACCCTTGTTTTATTCCAAGGCTTGCTTAAGACAGGACTTGGCCTCAGAGCATATCTCCTCCCCCGGTTGGAGATGGCCACATCGAAACAGATGGCTGCCCCACTTCATCATTTTTATGGCTCTGAAGTGTGCTCTCCACTGGCCTCTGGTAAATCAAGAGCACAACTGGACATGAAGATCTGCTTTTAAGATTGAAGAGCTAAATAAGTCCTGTCCTCAAGGGAGAGGCCTTGCTTGCTTGGGAAGAAGCTTGCCAGGCTTCTTCTCTGAGGGCATGAATTCCTCATTTGAAATCTGCTTCTCTGACTTGCTGGGCCCTTTCTTTACCTCTCCGAGCCTTAGTTCCCTCATTTGTGAAATTGGAACAATAATGCAGGATCCCCTTCCAGAGCTGCTCTGTGCTCCAAAGGAGGGAATGTCTGAGAAGCCCCCAGCACATTATAGACATATGGCAGGCATCTGGGGTGGTGATTAGGATGACAATGATGACAAATGTGAAACACTGCTCTCATTTCTAGACCAAGATTTACAATAAAATTATGCACCTGTCCACCTCCAACCTATCCATGGGAGAAATGACTGCCGGGCAAATCTGTAACCTGGTTGCTATTGACACCAACCAGCTGATGTGGTTTTTCTTCTTGTGCCCAAACCTCTGGGCTATGCCAGTACAGGTAAGGGCTATGTGCTTTGGTGGGGAGTGGGAGAGGGGACACAAAACCAGAATCTGCTGGTACATGCTCAGTGACTAAGAGTTCACCATCTTCCATTCCATGTCTGCCTGTACCTTCCATTCCCCTGGGATCTCCAGGGGGCGTACCCCTGGGTCCCTATACTGTCTCATACTCTGCAAGTATCTAGCCATCTCCCTTGATGATCAGAGACGACAGTGCTATTAAGACTTTTAAAATGCAGCCTAAACTTTAAAAAACTTTCAAAGAAAAATGGGTAATCACATGTGGAACACTTTTGCAGACATTATGTTGTGGCAAAGTGCTTAATTACATTGAAAAGAGTTCTGATATGTTTTTAAGCAAAAAGTAAATTACTAAATAGTATGTGTAGTGCATTTCCTACTAAATTGGAGTATATGTATGTATATGTTTGCACAGATTCACATAGAACAAAGAACTGGAAGGTCCCATGGTGGGATTGCAAGTGATTTTTCTTTTCTTTGTGCATTTCTAAATTCTCCAGCAAGCATGTATTATTTCTGAAAATCAAAAGCATGATTGTTTTAAAAACCAAACAACCTTGGAGGCTGGCTCTGAAGGAGGTGCGTCCTCCCTTCCTACTATCCATGGTTTACCTGAGCCCTGGCCTCAGCTGCCCCAGTTCCCCATCTTCCGTAACGGAGTCTGTGATTCCTGTCCTGACCTGTAGCTGGGAATAAATCTTCATTCGGGTGCTTGGGCCAGCAGTGAAAATCCCAAACCCACTCCCAGAGGGCCTGCAGACTCCTGGGGGGCTTTCTGGAATAGAGGAAAGTGTCTGGACCTGGGTAAGACAGGCTGATGCAAATAACCTCTTTGAGCTTCAGTTTTCTCATCAATGAAATAGGGGTGATTCCCACCCTCTGGAGTTGCTATGACGATTTAATTAGATGATATAAGTAAAGCACCAAGCAGAATGCTGGCCACAGAATAGTCTGTGAATAAGTAAATATCAGGTCCCTCTCAACTTGCACACTTCAGTGTGAGTGAGAACTTTACCATCCAGAATTCACTGCTTCTTGGGGTGCACATTCCATAAAGCTTAATCTCAACTGATTTTTTTTTTTTCTTTTGAGGGCAGTGTCACTGGCCCTCATATGTGGGACCCAAACCAGGGCCGCTGGCTTTCCATACCAGCGCTTAACGACCCGCACCACTCGGCCGGCCCTCAACTAATTTTTGTTGGTCCTCCTTATCTGTAAAGCTTATATTTAAAAGACATTAAAGGAGGGCTGGCCGAGTGGTGCGGTGGTTAAGCGCTGGCTTAGGAAGCCAGCGGCCCCGGTTCGGGTCCCACATATGAGGACTAGTAACACTGCCCTCAAAAAAAAAAAAAAAAAAAAGACATTACAGGAAAATAGGAGGAGAGGCTCACACAGGAGGGCAGCTAGACAAAAGACCAAGTAGGGCAGACAATCTGGTGGTCCTTTTTACAGGAACACCCCTGGAGGCCATCCCCCATTACCACTTATCCACGCCAAACCCCTGTGCCCCCCTCCACTCTGCCAAGATGGATCAGTGACTATGAAAGCTACAGAGTGGTCTGGAGAGCTCATCTAACACAGTCACCAGCCTTTTATCTTTTCTGTTATGTCCCCTTGAACAACCTGTTTCAAAAGATTTTGTCTACCAAACCTGCTGCATTGTTGTCATTACTAGTATTTATGATGTTTATTACACATTCACCATTGCTAGTAATGTGAATACTAAGTAATAACCAGTAACCCCTGCCCTGTGCCTGGCTCTGGGCCAGGCTTTCTCACTTGCATCACAAATTCTCGCAGCCCTGGTGGGAGGTGGGGGAACTTTTCATCTCCACTAATTACTTACCTTTGCTTATTTATCATGAAGTGTTATTTGGCTGTCCTTTCTGAATTCCTCAAAGGCTATACCTTTGCCACTTATAGCTCTGACCAACCCTCAAGAGCCAGTGTTGCCACCCGGAGTGGATATGATCCCTTCGACCTGGTCAGGATTATGTGTGCCTCCTGGTTGGCCACAGGACGCATGAGGCTTTTGATAACATTGAAATTAGCTCAGGAGCCCCATCTGTTTGTTCCTAATGGCTCTCCCTGGTTTGTAATTTTTTTTTTGGCCACATATACATTTTAAAAAATAACAAGGTCATTGAGATATAATTCACCCATTTAAAGTATACAATTTAATAAGTTTTGGCATATTCATAGAGTTGTGTAACCATCACCACAATTTTAGAACGTTTTCATCACCCCAAAAAGAAACCCATGTCCACTGACAGTCACTCCTCATCATGTCCCCCAGTCCTAGGCAACCACTGATCTACATATACCTTTTTTTTTTTTTTGAGGGCAGTGTCACTGGCCCTCATATGTGGGATCCGAACCGGGGCCGCTGGCTTCCCAAGCCAGCGCTTAACCACCGCGCCACTCAGCCGGCCCTGATCTACATATGCTTTTGAAAATCCAACGAAACCTCCTCAGAAAAACAAATGTGCATTCACACATTTTGCCTACAATTTCAGTGGCTTTATGGGCCCCAGAAGCTTATGGAGACCATGTTAAGGTGCTCAGCCACGGTGGGGACCTCTGTGATCCCTCATACCATGGGCATCAGAGGCCCAGAGAGGGCAAGGGCATTACCCTTGGCCACACAGCAAGCTGGTAGCAGCAGCACCAAACCCAGGTATCTCCTTTCTGAGGTTCCCTAGTGACAGGGAGGGCTTGTTTGTTTGTTTGTTTGTTTGTTTGTTTTTAAGAAACAGGTAAAGCCACATTGTATTGATCTCCCTGTGTGCCAGGTACTAGTCTAGGTGCTTTTTATATATGTTCATTTAATCTTCACAACAACTCTGCTAAGTGGGCATTAAAAGCACCACTTTAAAGAAGCTAAGACATGAAGAAACTAAGACTCAGAGAATTAAGTAGCTTGCCCAAGATTGCATAATTAGTACGTGCTGAGACTGCATTCAAATTCAGGGCTGCAGACGCCAGGGGCTGTGATTTCCCCCCTATACACTAGATTGCTTTCCTAACCTGTTAACAAGAGATAAAATAGCTCTTTGACTCCCCACACTAGCTCTGCACACTCAGAATCCCTGGTTTCCAGTATGTTCTCTTGGGGGTACATTCAGACCCCCGCAGAAGAAAGGAGTAGGCAGAAGAGTCTGGGGAGCACGAGGAGGGTTAGGCGGAGTGTGAGGACGAGCCTTTGCCGCAGCAGACCCCACATCCTCCAGCCCCCGTCCCAGTAGCTGCCAGCACCTGGAGGTGGTGGGGCTGCAGGCCTCAGTCCCCACACAGTGCCCAGGTGGTGACTCCGGAGGTCCCCTGGGAGCTCCTTGGTGTCCAGCTCTGCCCAAGCTGCTGAACAACACCTGACTGCTTCCATCTGAGGACAGTTAAGGAATAATTGTCCCGGAGGGTGGCGACGGCTGGGCCAGGAGTAGCAGGGTCCTCATCTCCTAATGTGCTCCCCTGCCCATCTGTGCCAGCATTTAACATCAGCTCAACGCTGGGAGGCAGGTGGTAAGGGGGTCACTTACCAGCCCTTAAGAACCGGCTAGTGCAGGAGGCATTCTGTAATAATGGAGATTACAGAGCTGCCCACCCACTCTGTCCTTGAGGTGGTGCAGGGAGCTTAGTGCCAACTTGGTGTAGGGCTCAGGGGGAACCTAAGCAGATGTTTTGTTTTGTTTTTCCAACTAAGGAAGACAGCACCTCTGTTCCTCTAGAATAAACCCGAACTTAGAGGTGCCTGCTTTTGAAGGCAACCTGAGAAACTGTCACCTTGATGCTCTGGGGACTGGCAAGAGTAACTTAAACGTCTCATAAATATTCAGAAGCAGGCAGTCATTTGCATAGAGCTAGAAACAGAATTCTCTTGTCAGAGACCATCTTCCAGGTTTACTAAAAAATTAAAGGCTCCAGGAGCATACGAATGAAGTCTCAGATCCTGGATCGGTTTTGTCTGGCATGGATGCAGCCATTTTGCCCCCTTTGCTCATGTATCATCACTTTTTTCCAATAAGAGTGAAATGTCAACTTTGATAACCAGCCAGCAGAACAAACAGTGCTGTCATCCTCATTGTGCAACCTCAGCTCTGAGACTTCCATCAGGAAAGTAGACTTGGGGGGAGTCAGCACTTCAGCCAGCCTTGTCGATAAACGCAGTTAATTGCCAACCCAGAAACTGCTTGTGTGACAACCCATCATGTTAATCCCTCCTTCTGAAATTCCTTTGTCACACCTCCTCCTCTGCCCCCAAGACAATTTAGAAACCTGGGCACCAAGGCATGCCCCACTTTAGGGGACTGGGGAAGGGGGGATTTTGTCAACACCCCGTGGCAGGGCAGCCACTGAGTCAAAGGGAACTGAGCCCCATGACTGTCCCTTAGATCATCGTGGGTGTCATTCTCCTTTACTACATCCTCGGAGTCAGTGCCTTAATTGGGGCAGCTGTCATCATTCTGCTGGCCCCTGTCCAGTACTTCGTGGCCACCAAGCTCTCCCAGGCCCAGCGAAGCACCCTGGTAAGTGTCCCCAAGTGTGCACCTGCCCCTTTTGCCCGTCCTTCCCTGTGTGTCTGCCTGTTCTCTCTCTCCTGTCATCTGTCTCCTCACTCTTCCCTCAGATGCCACCAAACAGCGCCCCCCCCCCACACACACACACACTGTCACTGACTTTGGGCAGGTCATTTCACCTGGCCAGGCCTCAGTTTCTTTGTGTGTGAAATGGGATTAATGGAGAAGGCAGGGAGCATCCCTGTGGGGACAGGGGCTGGGCATTGTCTGTGAAATGGTGAGGATATTGGCTCAGCTCCTTCCGCTTGGGTGAGTGGGGGCAGAGGAAACCCTGCTCTGACTCACTGACCCCTGGCAGGAGTATTCTAACGAGCGGCTGAAGCAGACCAACGAGATGCTCCGTGGCATCAAGCTGCTCAAGCTGTACGCCTGGGAGAACATCTTCCGCACACGGGTGGAGATGACCCGCAAGAAGGAGATGACCAGCCTCAGGGCCTTCGCCATCTACACCTCCATCTCCAGTGAGTCCAGCCCTGTGTGCAGCTGCCTATGTGCTCGGATGAGGGATCAGGGCCTGGGGAAGGGGTGATGTGGCTGAAGCCGCAGGCTTTGGGATCACCCAATCCAGGTGAGCCTCCAGGTGTCTCATGTAGCAGAGGACTTCAGAAATCACAGTGTTCTTTAGTCATTTGTCCAGAACACATGTATTAGCGGGCGTTCTGTGCGGGGCACTGTGCTGGCCCTCAGGATACTGTGATGAGAAAGACAGACAGGGTCTTTGATGTGCCATTGAGCTGATATGTTATTGAGAGGCAGCAGTAAACAAATCAGTAACAAGTTTTGAAGCTCCTGAGTATGAGGAGACCGAATTGCCACTGCCATGGGGAATCCACAAGGAAGCTGGCATTTATCTGGGGCCCCGGGAAAGAGCAACGTTTTCTTTAAACACCAGGAGCTCAAGTTTGAGGTCCTCGCAGGTGTATTTATACTAACTGAATTTACATTAATCAAGTGGTTTGGGAACCCCAAGCCCAGAAAATAGAGAGAGGGGAAAAAACAAAAAACAACTCACCAAAACTGGTAAAACTCTGAGGGTCCCAGCAGACACACTTTCCTGAGACTACAGGGCTCCGTGGTGAACATTCTTGTGGAGCAATGAGCCAATAATAAAGAAATTAAAATCCACCAGAACAAAAATGCACCACCAGGGTGAGTTAGCAAATGCAAAAAATAGGAGAATTACTCCCTCGGTACCTGGAGATGATAGAATGGTCTAAAATTAATGTGTATAAAATAATTAAAGACTGAAGAAGGTGTAAAACCTACAAGGCAAAACAGGAAAGTATCAGGGGAAGAGAAAGCCAGAAGAACTCGTAGAAATTAAAATTTTCGTTATTGAAATGAACTCAGCAGATAATAGTCCCCAGGTCAGAGTCATGGCATATGAGGGTCAGGTGATGGATGGAATCCTGGCTCAGGTTTACCTCTCAGTTTGGTCTAGTGGCTCCATGGATGTCATCCCTGCCACCCCACCCCACTCCCGTGGTGGTTCCTGTCCAAGTGCATAATTGGGATGTCGCTATTTGGCAGCTGGCAGACTGCGCACTGGTTCCCTGTCCTGTCCAATTTAAGAGCCATTACGGTAGGAAGGGCCAAGAGGAAGTCCCCAGAGAGAAAAACAACAAAGTGGAAAACAACTCAGGGTACAGGTGAAATGAAATAACATAGCTGGAGAGAGAATTTCTGAACTAAAACATAGATCTGTGAAAAACACAGAATATGGCAAGGGAGGTAAATGGAAAATGTGTTCTCTCAGTTGGGAGAACCGCTTTACAGTAGGAAAGTGAGGCCCAGAGCAGGTGTCTTCCTGGGGTCACTCCTGGGGTTAATGGCATGGCTCAGGCCACATCTCCAGAGTCTCCAACTCCTGGCCTTACAGAGCTGGAAACCTATGGGGGATGAAGAAGACATAGGACACAATGAGGTATCATTTTCAGGCTATTTTTCTCTTAGTGAAGAGAAATAACCTAGAATTGGCTCTGAAATGAGTGAGAAGGAAAGAAATTAGAAAAAATGAACAATACTGCCCACCTCCTCTAGCTGAAATGGGTTCTTTTGATGCACCAGGAAGAGACACACCTGGGGATGGCAGGTAGTGGGGCAGGAGTGGATGGTGCGCTGGATATGTCTCCAGATAGGCTCACTGGGAATGAGAGGGTCCCTCAGGCCATCGATGTATTCCTTGCGTTCACACTGCCTAGAGAGGGTCTGGTGGGGCCAGGTGGCCACCATCCAACCCAAAAGTTTTCATGGGGCAGGGCTTGCACTAAGCACTAGGTGTCCTGCCTCCCTGTGTCCAGCCAGACCCTGGTGTCCTGTGCCTCAAGCAGGACCCTCGTCCAGTCAGCAGTGGCCAGGCTATCATACACAGCACCAGGATTTTTCTGTGGAAAATCCTGCTAGGACCTGATTTTCTCAGACTGGAACCATGGGCATGTTGCTTCCTGGATTCCTTGCCAAGACACTCCAGGTTGCTGGTCTCACCCCTTTACCCTCGTCCCTGACCCTGTGGCCTCAGGCCCTCAGACTAGCACTCCATAGGACAGAACAAATTGGGAAAGACCATCTAGGGAGCTCAGAAGTTGGTGTCTGCAGACCCAGACTCTCTTCATCCTTCTCTCTGCCAACTCTGCCTGTCCCTGGGTCTGGCTGTGTTAACAGTAACCCCACACTGTGTATAGCCCTCTGAGTTATAGACACATGGCTTCCAGGCAGCCCATCAGGGGAACAGCTGCTGAGGTGGGAGAGGGAAGTCAGGTGACTTCCTTTCCCAGCAACAACGTGGCAGGTGGGGCAGGGCAGACTCACTGTTGCTGCAGTGGGAGAGGGAAAGGAAGCAGCAAGGAAATTGGGGCACTGGGTCCCCAAGATTCCTGGCAGCAGAGTAGCAACAACCTTGAGTCACATAGATGGGGGCAAGTGGCAGCTACTTTGCTTCTAGAGATGTACAAAGACTTGACAGTTAAGTTTGAGAACTTTCTACTGTGCAAGCACATGGCACAAAGTTCATGAACTTAATTGTCTGTATGCTCATTTCCTGCATTCCAAACTGCAATTTGGGACGTATTTTCCTAAGTAAATAACATCTTAAGATGCCTAGGTTGCAGGCTAGCCCACTGAAGCCTATCTAGCAGGTGTTCTATTTCCCATGGGGCCCTCAGAAGACAAGCCAGGGCTTTGTGAAGGGACTGGGGCCGAGAGGACCTGGGGAAAGGAGGCTCTGTTGTCAAGAGCCGGAATGTCTCCAGAAGGAGTGAGGGTCTCTGGAGCCAAGAAAGGGCCTGCCCAGGACCCCTCACCTGTCTAGGACTCAGCGACCTAGAAGAATAAACAGAGCAGCCCAGGCTGATCCCTGGAAGAGGTACTGAGGAGGGAAAGCGAAGAGCCCTCTGAGAGAGCTCTGAAAGCCAAGCGCTGTTTGCTCCGTGTTCGCCCTTCCTGGGATGGGTTTCCTAGTGTTGGTCAGTGAGGGGGGGAGACAGGGTGGTGGGGTGGCGGCATCTCCCAGCTGCAGGTATATGCTTTGAGTGTGCTTTTCATTTATCTCCTCCCGGACTTCCTCCTTCTGCTCTCTGTCACCAGGGATCAGGACACAGGTCATTAGGCTTGAGGTAATGGGACATCTTTTCTGCTCACCCTGGCGCCACAGAGGAGTCCTGGAGTCACATTTCCAGATGGAGCCCATCCTGGTGCTGCCTGCTGGGCTTTCAGCCTGTCATCTTACGCCATGCAGTCAAATTCTTAGGCAGACATGTTACCCCCGACACTCTATCTGATGGTCTCACTGTCAGCATCACTGAGAGTGCCTATGTGTAGAGGCCCGAGCTGGTGCAGATGTGTGGGGGTAAAGGGTGGCGGTGCAAAGGAAATGCAGGCAGTTTTGTTGCTATCAAAATCCAGAATCAAAGAAAAACAGATGTAAGTTACTTGGTGGGTATTGAGTAAGCCCAGCCCTGTGTGATCAGCCCTGTGCTAAGCACTGAGGGATGCGAGAGACAGCAAGACGTGCTCCCCTCTCTCAAGTTTATACTCTGCTGAACAGTCAGAGCTAATCTACATGAAGCAGTGTGGCAGGGAGCACTAAAGTGACTGCACTTAATCCTCATATCACGTTTGTGAGGTATGTAGCTCTAGTATCCCATTTTCCAGCAGGGAAGACTGAGGCTCCATGAAGTGAAATGGCTCACTGAGGTCCTCAGCCAGTAAAGGGCAGAGCACAGAAAAGAAGGAAGACCACGTGGACTGTGAGTCCACATGGAGCTTCTTGCAAGAAGAGGCTTGGGCCACACCTTGCAAGATGGGCAATCCTTGCAAGAAGGATTTCAATGAGTAACATGGGAAAAAGACAAAGTGGGAAAAAGTTGGAGGCAAGTGCTGTGGCCATTCCCCTTGGAATCCTTATTTGCTTGCAGAAGCAGCATAACCCTAGATATCCAGCCTGGCCATGCATTTGAGGACAAACGTTGCTCTGCCGTGGGTGGGGGTAGGAGGGGCAAGACGGTGCTGGCAAGACTCAGTCACAGGGCACCCAGCACCTGCCCCTTCTTCAAAGCCCAAGACTTACCATGCTCCTTCTGTCCTCCTTGGAGGAGGTCCTCATTCGGAACAGCCAGTGTCAGGGGACAAGGTGACCTCCAAACCTGATCTCTCTTTCTTCCCCAGCTTCCCTGAGATTCTGCCTCAGTATCTGCCCTTGCTGGTGCAGCCACAGTGGGTTGCGGATATGTATCCTGGCCTGCTTGAGCAGGGAGGGGTAGGGGAGAGAGCTGGGGAGGTTCATGAATTAAGGAGGCAGAAATCAGTGTGTTTGCAGGGCCTGCTGCAGTGCTCCCACCACAGCCGGCCAGCGCCAGACACACCATTACCCTGCTTTCCTTCCCTCTCTGTTGACTTCAGAATGGCGCCCCGGCTGAATGGGAAATAGCCCTGTGCACTTCAAAATCCACCCCCGCACCCCCCACCCCCGGCTTGGTGGTGTGACCTGCAGTTAGGCCCAGACTGTGAGCCTGCAGCTCCCCCTGGCCCTCCAGGGGGACAAAGCTGAAGTTAACCAGAGGTGTAAATGACTGGCATGTGGCTTCTGAAATATTTATCAGTGCTTTGGAAATAAAAAGCTGCTGGTATTGTGGTGTGTGTTGGCACCCACGAGGCCAGGCAGCATTCCTGAGGCAAAGAAAGCCAGGGCGGGTGGGGGGAAGGGCGGGGCACAGGTGCCTTCTGTAGCCTGAACCACTCCTCTTTGGTAATTGCTAGGATGGGCAGGGGATGAAGAGAAGGAGGTCCCTGCCCTAAGGGAGCCCCCTGGAATAATTGGCCCTAGAGGGGAGGGCAAGGCTACCTCGTGTTTAGAACTATGTGGTTGGTGATGGTCAAAGGCCCATGCCTCCTAGGAGTCCTGGTCCCCCTCCCCCTCCCCAGTCAATGATGGCTGTACTGTGTCCTGAGTCCCAGGTCTGGGTTCCTTCTACTGTAGGAAAACCAATAAAGCTTCTACCACCCCTGCCAGAGCCTATGAGGGAGAACTGTGGCGTTGCAGAGGGCACCTGGAGACATGGAGCCCCCTTCAGGAAAGTTAAAGCACTGCTATGTATGATACTGGTGTTGCTAAAAAGCCCTGTGGTCAGAAAGAGTAGCACTGGGCTCCCGCCGTACCTCCCCCGTGAGACTGGAAGCTCTGCCGTGTCTAGGAATCCAACAAGACAGGCACAGTGTCTTTCCTAGCTGCTTGGGAACTCTCTAGGGCTATTTCCCTTTCTCCCCAGTGTGCTAGGACCTTCTTGGGAGCATTGTTCTGTCTCCTTCCTCAAAGCAGGAGCCCCCTAAGGGCAGGGGCCATGGCTTCCTCTCTAGCATACACTGTGTATGCACTTGTTGGTACAGGTTTCTTGGAGTCAGTGGGCAGTCAGCTTCTGGGAGTAGTGTTGGCCATCTGGACTTGTTCAGTGTCAGAGAGTTCGCCTCTCATTAGGCAGGGGCCATATGCTCAGGCTGAGCCCTCTGCCTCTGCCTCTCGCTCCTGGCTCATCCTGCTTCATTTGGCTAATTACAGAACCAGACTCCCTTCTGGGCTGGCCCAGAAGAAGCCGCTGGAAGGAGGAGGAGCTGGCAAGCTAGATGGTCATCTCTTACGCTAGAAGGGCTGCTCTCTCTGGAAGTCCAGGACCTCATGCCCAAATCCACTGGGCCAGAGGAGCAGTTACCTGTGGGGCAGAGCTAAGCTAGGAGCTAGTGAGGTATGTGACTCAGGCAGCACTTAGGGCTCACCAAGCCTGTTCCTACATTATCTCCTCTCACCTTGGCGAGAGCCAGAGTGTGCAAACAAGGAAGTGCACGTTTACAAAAATCAGGTGAAGAAGCTGAGGCACAGAGACAAGAAATTACCTGCCCAGGGTTACACAGCTCGTCCCTAACAGGGACGCCACCCTTCTCTGACTTGAAGCCCAGCTCTGGTGTCCCTGAGGGCTACACTTCATACAGAATAAGGAACAGACCTCTGTTGCAGCAAACCGGCTTGCCCCACCTGGGCATGGACGACCAGCCTCAGCGCTAAGGGGATCCTGTTTTAAGCTGTCGTGGGTCACTGATACCTCAGTGTGAATGAATTTGAAATCCTTCCCAAGAGCCATGGGAGATGAGGAAGCCTGGAAGCCTCTGAGAGAACCTAGCTTGAGGGGAACACAGAGACCAAAGGCGGAGGAGGAAGCAGCAATTTAGTGCCTCAGAAACACAAGCCGTTGACCTCACAGCTGACCACAGGCAGCCAATTCTCCCATCCCGTCTCCCACCACTTTTTCTTGATTTACATGATTTACTCCTTCTCACGATTTACATGGAGCAGAATAGGAGCATGTAAGCCTTTACTTAAAGGCTTAAGTCTCAGACATGGGACAAGAGTCCTGAGGAAAACAGGTAAAGAGCTAGAGGTGCCACAGGGCCAGACCTCTGCTCCTACCCTGCCCCCACCCCACCTGCAGGCTGGGGAAAGGACCCCACAGGCCGCACTATCTCCAGGCTACCCCAAGCGCCTTCGTGTTTAGCTGTCTCATCCTTCCTACTAAGCTTCTCCTGTGCTTCCTCCACAGTTTTCATGAACACGGCCATCCCCATTGCAGCTGTCCTCATCGTAAGTGGATCCTTCCTCCATGTCCTGGTGGGATGCAGGGGGCAGGATGTCTGCAGTGAAAGGCCACCCAGGGTTTGGCCTTTCTCCACAGGGACTTCGTAAGATGGGGCTGAAAATAGGGCAATGAACTGAACGTTTACATACGAGGTGGGTTCCTCCCCCACTCCAAGCAGGCAGGGGCCTCCGCCTCTGGGCCTGAAAGACGTGAGTCTTTAAAGAAATTAAGTTTTCTTTTTAAAATAGCTGCCAAATCTTTACATTATAAAAGTGAAACATGTTTATTGTAGAAATGTTGAGAAATTCAGAAAGCAAAGGCCAGAGAGAATTTAAATCACCCATCATCCCATGGGCAGCATCTTTAATGTATTTCTTTCCAGTCTCTTTTAAGGCCTTTTTACAAAATGAACTAATATGACCTTTTTACAAAAATAGGATTGGGCTACACGTGCAGTTTTATAGCCTGCTTTTTGAAATGTAAGAATATGGCCCAAACAATTCTCCATGTCATTACCGTGGAGGTTTTGTAAAGAGATTTTGACCAGAGCCATGTGTGGGCTCCGCCCTAGAGGCCAGCAGCGTGCCCCTGCAGAAAAGCCTGCGTCCTCACGAGCCCGTGGCCCCTGCACCCAGGACTCCCTTCCCTGGTTTCTGTGATGGCTTCAGTTCTTTGAAAAAATGCATTGATTTCCCCCGGGGCCAGTGTCCCTGAGCTGTGGCGAGTTCACAGCCTGTCAAGCATACTTGGGAATTCACTTTCAACGTGATTTATTGTCCTGGTTCTGGCCTGGCTCTTCAGGGAGCTCTGGGTCACACAGGCAGCCGAGCCAGACATGGTAGTCAGAGGAAAGCACCGTGACCAGGTGGTTAGTAATTTTTGTGTTTCCATTTTCCTGACTGAGGGCTGCTGTTGGAGAGCGGGCAGAGCTGATCTAACCTGAGGGCTCCTCCCTGGTCATTCCTGGAAGGAGGGGGCAAGATAGGGAGGGGGCAGCCCACGCCCTCCAGCTTGAAGTCCTGAACATGCTGGGAACAATGCCATGAGATGACTGTGAGGAGGATGCAGGTGTCTCTAGCTGAAAGGTCTCCTTGGGTGCCATGTTCCAGACCTCTTGTTTGCTTCCCATGAGCTGAGTGTTTCCAGTGTGGGAGGGGCCCACGCTCTGAGTCACCTCTGTCTTACATGGGCCTCTGTCCACAGACCTTCGTGGGCCATGTCAGCTTCGTCAAGGAGGCCGACTTCTCGCCCTCAGTGGCCTTCGCCTCCCTCTCCCTCTTCCACATCCTGGTCACGCCACTCTTCCTGCTGTCCAGTGTGGTCCGGTCTACCGTCAAAGCTCTAGTCAGGTGAGAAGAGGGCCCAGCAGGGCACTGGACAGGCAGCTCATGTGGCAACTCCAGGACTTGCTCTGCTGACCACTCCAACCACACCTGTTTGGTCCCAGGACATACCTGGCCCTCGCTGAGCTGGTGGTGGTTGGTCAGAGGGATATAAGCCATGTGTGGTTCCTCTCCACACCATCCCTTAAAAAAGGACTAGCCAACCTGCTTGCATACCTCCAAGGAGAGGGAACTCAATGTCACAACCTCCAAGATAACTCTGTAAAAAAAAAAAAAGAGAGAGAGCCAAAATTGGTATGTCTTTATAAATTCTACTCATTGATCCTAGTTCCACCCTCCAGAGCCCCCCAGAATGACCACCTTCCCTTCCCCACAAGACAGCCCCTCGGATTTAAGAAGGTACCCATTGAATCTTTGTCCTCCCCAGGTTGAGAGTCGCCTGTTCTTCCCCTGAGCCTTCATAGCTCTCATCAGTGAAGCAGCTATCCCCACATGCCTGCACATCCTATTTCTGATTGGCCCACAGCTCCAGGCTATAGAGCCAAGTGGTGACTCTGCCACTCTCCCAGAGTCATCACCCACTTAGAAATGAAAGCCTGAAGGTAGAGGGCTGAGGCTTTAACTGGGGAGTACCACAGCTGGAATGGGAAGATCCCCTTAGGCCTCTTTGAAAGCAGTGGCCTGTCATGTCTCTTGGGAGAGCTAGCTATGACCTTTTCCATCACCAATGGGATGATAATAAATGTCCTCTATACCCGAGTCCCTTCAGCCTTGCAGAAAGTGATACTGCTATCTCATGGGACTCTTGTAGGTACAAGGCAGCTGGCAGGGAGGAGTAGCTATTGGAATGAAGTAGCTGATAGAAGGAGCCACTTACACGTGGCAACCGTAACACTTGCTCTGGTGACCACTGCAACCGCACCTGTTTGGTCCCAGGACATACCTCTCCATTGGGTCTGGCAGCTCTGGCAAGGGTTCAAGGATGGAAGGGGGCATAACTCAGCAGAACTGTTGTCAAGGGAATAGCTAACCAGGGAGTAACAGGCCAGAAAAAGATCAATTCCCATTTCCAGAGTTGGCTGCGTTGACTCAGTTTTATTGGCCATAGCACTGTAGCTTCTAATGATCACCCTTCCTCCCCCGCTGCCACCCCAGACCCCATGATTCTGCCTAGAAACCGCAGGTTCAAGATGCTGCACCTGTTGGAAATCTGTTGTGCTGATTCAGAAGCATTTCCGTATGCAGACACCCCTAATCTCATTGTCACAGGGTAGCTGAGGCCTTTCTAAAGAGGGAGAACAGACTCTGGGCTGAAGGTGGGAGCAGGACACAAGGCCCGCTCCACCCTTCCAGGTCAATGGTTGTTGAGAATGATGGAGCAAGGAGAGACGGAAAAGAGGCAGAGCCAGGCTTCTCCTGGCCAGGGAAGGGGGGATCGTGCACAGAACAGAAACGGGACTACAGCCCATTTAGAGCCCAGACTGCTCTTGCCTTGAGAGTTGGATGGCTTATCTGGCCCCAGGCCTGTTGGACATTTAGCAAAAGGAAGGAAAGGGATATACAAGCAATTCTCAAGAGTCCTCAGACAGCTTTCACACCTCCAGGGATGAGAGAGAATGAATGGAAACTTCTGGAGCCTCCTCTGGATCCACAGGAAAACTCCCTGGTGGGGAAGGCGGGTAGGGGGATGGGGGAAGCCTTCTCCTCCATGAGCTGGGAATGATAACACCTTCCCCACACCTCTCCTAGCAGGATGAAATTATATGCTCATAAAGCATTTAACACAGTGTCTGGTGTATAGTACATGCTCAATAAACATGACCTACTGTTAATAACCCATCTTAATCCTAACTAACCTTAATACTGACCAACCTTAACTCGAACAGCAACTGATAAAGTCCAACACCAATTATCCTTCAGTCTATCCAACCTTAACATTAAATGAACCCTAAAACCAACCAAATCCACCATCAGACCCCAACCTACTCTACTGACTGACTAACTAACCCTGACAAATCCTGGTACACGCCTATTGCCCCACCACGGATCTGTCCGTGGGAGACTGCTCTGTCTCCCTCTATTGGGGGCTTTGTAGGGGTGGCACCCCAGACCCTGGAACCTTCTCATAGCTGCTTTCTCAGGCTATGCCTTCTCCCCTCTTCCCTCCCCTCTGCCCCTGGCAGGGGTGAGGGGTGTCCTTGTGGTTCCTCTGCAGTGTGCAAAAGCTGAGTGAGTTCCTGTCCAGTGCAGAGATCCGAGAGGAGCAGTGTGCTCCGCGGGAGCCTGTGCCCCAGGGCCAAGCCAGCAAGTACCAGGCGTTGGTGAGTGCCCAGCCTCCCCCTGCTCCCGGGCCCTGCTGTATTCTGCCTCAGCTTTGCCTCACAGGAAAGGGGTTTCCTGGGGAGCTGCCAACCCCATGGGCCCTTATCTGCTCCAAACTATCTCTAGCCCCTCAAGGTTGTGAACCGCAAGCGTCCAGCGCGGGAGGACTGTCAGGGGCTCACAGGCCCACTGCAGAGGCTGGTCCCCAGCGCAGATGGGGATGCTGACAACTGCTGTGTCCAGGTGAATCCTAGAGCCTGTACCCCATGCCTGGCCCCCCACATCCTCTCCAGGAGAGAACGCAGCACCTGAAGGGCCAGAGACCTGTGTATTGAGTCCTCTACCCCAAGGTCACTCTGCCTGCCTGTCGGGTCCATGGGAGTCCCGGGACCAGGGACACGTTTTCCATCTCCACCGAGTCGGCGGGGACCCATGGCTGCCCTCCTGGGGAGGGTGCCTCAGACACGGGTCGGCATGAGAAGGCTATTCTCCCCCTCCTCTGCCTTGGAAGTGAGCCGGGGACTAGAATAGGTGTTTTATTGGCTTTCATGGGGGAGGGGAGGCAAGAGATTTTCACACTGAGAACCCAGCTGCCTTTCTGTTCTCTTCCCTGTGGTGGTGTGTGGCCAACGCAGATCATCGGCGGCTTCTTCACATGGACCCCAGATGGAATCCCCACGCTGTCCAACATCACCATCCGCATCCCCCGAGGTACGGCCCAGCACATCCATCATGGTCTGGCGGGGGACGCCTCCAAGTCATGTCTGAAGTGCTCTCTCCTCACGTCCCACCAAATGATGTGGAGAGAAAAGGAAAAACCAGCACTCAGTGAAACCTGCCTTTGGGCACCCCTCATGGTTGCTCTGGGGTATGAATGCTAGAGAGGGGGTGGGCCTCACCCCGAGGAGTCCATGTGCTAGGTGGCAGCGCAGCAGCCAGGATGGCAAGCAGGGGACTCGGACGTCACACCATCGGGTGCTTCACAAAAAGACCAGACCCGAGTAGGGGGTTTTGAGAATGCGCAGGGTCCCTTGGGCCATAAGGCAGGGTGGCCATTCTGGCAGGGACAGCAGCATGAGCCAAGCAAGGAAGGGGGCGGAGGAGGGACCCAGGGTGGCATTCGTGGGACCATGAGGAGCCGGGCTCACACTGGGGAACAATGGAAGGGAGAAACAAATGCTTCGGAAGGGGGGTCAGTGATGAGGAAGGACCTGGGGGCCAGCAGGAGAATAGAGGTTTCCAGAAAGAAAGGCTCAGAAGGGAAAAGGACTCCCTGAGGAGTCTAAGTAGGAGGAAAGCAAATGGGGACCCAGGGCCAGCCTGGCTGGCTGTCTTTCTGGGTGGTGGCTGGTCAGACTCCCTCCTGGCCCCACTCCCATCTGTCACCCTCGCCCCTGCAGGCCAGCTGACCATGATTGTGGGACAGGTGGGCTGTGGCAAGTCCTCACTGCTCCTTGCCACCCTGGGGGAAATGCAGAAGGTCTCGGGGGCCGTCTTCTGGAACAGGTAATAGACACACCTTTGGGGCTCCCTTAGTGGGGAGAGTCTCACGGTGGGCAGGTGGGCAGCCCTCCTTTCAATCATACTGCTCAGCTGAGAATGCGTTGTGCATTCTGTGTGTTCAGGGAGTACTCAACAAATGCTGTTAATTGTCCTTCTCTCCATCGTTAGTACTTAATGTATGTGCCGGGTACTTTGCTAGGTCCTCTGCATGTATAATTCCATTTAATCCTTATGACAGCCAGCAAGGTGAGGCCTGTTAGCAGTTCTCATTGTAGAGATGAGGGTTACACAATTTGCCCTAATTCACCCAGCTAATAAGTGGCAGAGCTGGAATTCGAACTCAGTTCTCTTTGACTCCAAAGCGCATGCTTGCTCAGCAGCACTGCCTCCCAGCATGGGGAACTGCAACGTAGACATTGGTCTCTGGCTTAATCATCAGCAAAGCTGGAAAAGACCATTCAGTGGCTATTTTGCAGAGCCAAAAATAACCCAGATAAACATGGGTTTCTGGGGAAAGATCACTCTCTTAATTAAAGAGCCAAAACCCCAGACTCTGTTATTTTTTCCCACCTATTTCCAAAAAGCACTTGAAACTAGTTGAGAAAAGATTCAAATAAAATAGAAGCTTTTTTAAAAAATAAAAAAAAGAGGAACCAAGAAATGAAGAGGCCGGAAAAGGTGTTCAGAAACCTGGGCAGAAGATGACTACTGCCGTCAACGCACAGCCTGGCTCGGAGCTCCCCAGTAGCCAAGGGAAAGAGGGACCCAATGGAGGTTTGTAGTGCTTGTTCAGGAAGAAAAACTGTAGCCATTTCAGCAGAGGGCAAACTTTCCCCAGCAATCATTTCTAGGGGGAAATTAGCAGGTTTTTTATAAGTGTGAGTGCAGAACCGAGCAGAAAGACCTTGAGCTCAGTGTCTAAATATCTGCGTGTACCCCCATTTGCTGCTTTCCCAAAATGTCCCTGAATGGTACACCCAACAGATGGCACATTTCCCTCCTCCCTGGGACTGTGGCGCCCCTTGGGATTCCCATGAACTCACTCTCTGGAGCCTTAATTCCATCAGGGACTATAGTGTATTTGGGGACAGAGGGGCCTCTGCCTCCATTCCCCGTCTTCTTTGGGAGTTTCTTAACACGGCCTGACTGGGAAAGTCCAGGCATTAGGCCAGAAGCCCCAGTGAACTGGGAATGGAAGAAGGCAACCAGTTTTGATTGGGCACCTGCTATGGGCCAGGCCCTTTGCTAAGCACATTGCAAGCACGATCTCATTGAAGTCTCCCACTAAACCTCCCACTGGGTATTTTCACCCCATTATACAGAAGTAGAAACTGAGGATAGAGAAGTCGGGTGACTTACCAAAGCCCTGGTTCCTGGCTGGTGTCCCATGGGTCCAGTCCCCAGGATTATTCTCCAAGTTCCGTGCAGAGGGCAAGTTGGATCCAGGCCCACTCTGAGCACAGGCTTTTTCTAGATGGGATTACAGAGCTCAAAGGTGGGGGCTTTCCCTGGGTGTGTCCCACTCAGTGTGAGTCAAACGCCATCTAAATCTGGTCCCTTGGCCACACTTTCTTCATCTTCCCCTGGCCCCCTCACCCTCGGGCGCCCTCACACCAGCATCAGCACCTCTCTGTCCTCTGCAGAGTGGCAGACATGCTTAGCAAGGGCTCAGCCCTATCTTGGCCCTCACCTCTTCTCCAACCTGTGCCACCCCTCACTCAGGATCTGACTGCTGCCTCCTCTCTCTGCAGAAACCTCTGCCCCAGCCTGGGCATACAAGGCACCTCTCCAGGCACTGGAGCACCTCTGTGTGCCTGACACTGTGCAAGGCACTTTATTTACTTCATTGTCTCAGTCAGTCTTCACCAGACTGTTGACTTAGGGATTGTTATCCCCATTTAACAGATGAGGAAACTGAGGTGAAGCAAGTTGCCCAAGGCCACCCAGCTCTTAAAATGGCAGAGTGGGATTTGCACCCATGTGCTCAGTGCATGGGCTTTCTACTGTGTATTGAGAGAAGGGGCTCAAGGGCAACATGAAGACATCAGTAGCCTGATAGTCCAATGGCCAGCAGCCCCTGTGGCTCTCACCACGCCCTCACCTCCTCAGCAGAGCCACCACATGAGTGCTCACAGCTCTGTCCTCATCAACACTCTCCTCAACAGACAGCCTGGGCCCCAGCTCCTGGCTCTATTCAAGGCTGGAGGAGGGGGAGGTGGTGAAAAGGCTCTCATTTTGCCAGGATCCACTTTGCCTTCCTCCATGGTACAGCTTCCCTCCCGAACATAGCGAGGCACGTCAGGATAGCCTGAAGCCAGCCCTAGGAAGTTGTGAGAATTTGTTTGTGACTCAACTCATGCTCCAGTTTCTCTATATTTCCTGAGCACCTACTGTGTGCCAGACCCTGGGCCCAGCAATAGATGCCAAATGATTAAGACATGGCCCCTGTTTGTAAGAGAGGGAAAGGAGATCACTGCAATCATCGAGCAGAGGAACACTGAATTCTGCTGTCAAGGATAGAAGGCTCGTGTGCATGTGGTATTTGAGCCCTGAAGGATGAGTGTGGTTCTCTCAGACAGAAAGGCAGAGGTGGGAGAGGAAGGTGTTCCAGGCAGGAGCGTCGGCCTGGGCACAGTCCTGCTGATGCGAAAGAACATGGTTCTGGTACCTGGAGGGGCGGGGAGGTGGGTGCAGCCGTGGGAGACAGAGCTGAAGAAGTGGGCTGGGCTCTGGTCAGACGCTGCTGTGTGCCAGGTCTGGGACATAAGATGTAGCCTGAAGGCTAGAAAGGGATCATGCTGGTGATAAAGGAGAGACAGAGAGGGGGGCTGCAGGAAGGGGAACCAGTTAAGAGTTCATTACAATAGCTGGGAGCCGGAAGAGTCTGGGCAGACACAAGTTAGTGGCTTCATGTGCTGTTTGTCTCTCAAAACCTTGGAAATGTGCTCAGCCCATCCAGCCCCCTTATCTTGGGCAGCGAGTTAAGTGTGGGGCTGTGTGTGGAGAGCCTCCCTCCATTACTTGCAGGAGCTCCATGCCCCCAACGCTGGACCTCAGGTCTGCAGGGGTGCGATGGCCTTGCAACATGAGCAAGAGCCAAATGGCATATGAGCTGGCATCCTCTCCTGTCTGCAGCCAGAGGTGAGGGTGATGCCAGGCTGTTTTTTTCATGCATAAGAGGGCCTCGGCCTGGTGACCTGGCCACCAGGAAGAGTTCCAGGAGGCACAAGGCCGGGAGTTAGGGGATTAGGAGGTGCAGCATGGAGGAGGCTCTGGGGAGATTGGTTTGTTTGTACAATTATGCATTTCTGCCTTCAACGAACAAATGAGCAGTGTGGCTCAGCACGTTCTGCCTGGGTTCCAATCTGGGCTCTGTGCTTTGGGAAACCCTGTGACTTTTCTGTACCGGTTTCCCCTTATGACCCAAGGGATTGATGTGAGGCTTAACCTAGCGTGTAGTAAGTGCCCCATAAATATTACTATAAATAGTATTCTTTGGCAATGTACTTCTATGCCGGGAACAAAACTCTCTATTGCTCTTTAATTGTACTCCAGCCTTTCTCCCTGGAGACATTGTAGTGAGCTCCCTGGGGACAGAGGCCATCTCTGATCTGCCTCTCTGTATCCACAGGGCCTTTGCTAAATGAATTCATTTGCTAAATGAGTGAACCAAAGCCAACTTAGGATCTTCAAGAGACTTACAAATGTGGCAGTACATCTCTCTCCTTCCCGTGTGCGTTTGCCCAAATGCTCTCCTAACCCAGAATTCCACCACCTACCTTCTCCACCGACATTTGAAATGAGTGAATACTACCAATGCGCATCTCACACTGTATTGTGTTTATCTGCCCATAGATCTGTCTCCCCCATGACACCCAGCTCCTGGAGGACGGGGCTGGAGGATTATTGCATGCTGTACCCCAGTACAGTGCCCAGCTTGAGATATGTATTTTGTGAACTGCTCTGTGCAGATTCTATTTAATAATAGATGAGAAGTCCCGGCATCTGGCCTTAGGGAACTCACCAGTCGTGGTGGACAGATGCTTGAAGGTAGAGCCCTAGGGTGGGCATGGAGTGTCCATCGGGTGGGATCCAGCATGCCGGGCAGGAGAGTCACTGAGGCAGCCCTGAACGCATCCAGCACATCAGCCACCTGGGTCCAGGTCTCAGGGAGAGCCAGGGAGCTCCCAAACATTCACTTTAATAATAGTCATCTGTCCCTGCCTGACTTTCTGCTTCAGTGCACTGTCCACCTGGGAATTTGCAAACTCTCTCCTTAATCTTTAAGAGGAAAACATTTTGATAAAAAGTCCATATTAGCAGATATACTCAAGTGAAATCCTTTCTCTGGAAATAGGGCCATTAATGCCTGCAGTAGAATAATTTTAAACATCCCCAGGGAGCCAACAGGAAGCTGGGCCCCGGGAGGAAAGCATGGGGTGGGGAGAAGAGGCCCACCTCCCTATGAGGAACTGCAGATTGGCCTCCCTGGAGCGGCCTGCTGCCCCTGCTACCTACTGAGGCTTCCACATGTCAATATTATTTCTGTCTGCCCACTCAGGAGGTCAGGGCCTTGCTTGTCCCTGATCTGCCCCAGAAAATTGTTGCCGTGTGGTGGTTGGTGTGAAGGCTGCCTCCCAAGACCCCTGATTTCTCCAGGGGTGAGAAATAGGCTCCTCTCAGAAGCACCCTGTTGTCCCATCTGCCCATACAGTTCCTGGGTCCTTTAGGGAGTTGGGGTGAGGGGCTCAGGTGTAGCCCCGGTTTCCAGGAAGAGACAGGTGTGGTGAGATGGTAGGCAGATAGGAGAAGGGGCACCATATGGAGCCAGGCTTGGGAACCAGATGTCTGTGGTTGTGGTTCTAACTCTGCCACTCACAAGCTGTGTGACTTTGGGCAGATTAACTCACCTCTCTGAAGCTTAGTTCCCTCATCTAGACAATGAGAAAACCCTTCCCTGTCTTAGAGATTTGGCATTAGGACCCAATGACATCAATTGGAAGGGGCCCTGTGGGTGAAAGGTGATGTCTCAGGCTAACGACAAGCCTGTCTAGGGCAGGATGAATGGAATGTAGAGACCTTAAGTCTTAACTTCTTTTACCAACCTCAGTTTCCACCTCTTTTTATTTATTGCTGTGGTTTTACATGAGTGTTGGGTCTGATAAGTCCCTCCTCTGCCTGCACTTTGGGACCAATCGCTGAGCTGAAGGGATAATCCCCCCGCCCCTCCAACTCTGTCCGTGTCCTTCCCTCCAACCAGCTACAAGCTGTATTTATAATACATTTTCCCAGTGTCACTGTGAGGTTTGTACCATTACCCCAATTTGATAGATAAGGAAACTGAGGCTCCCCTAAATAAAGGGACTTACCTAAGATTTCACAACCAGTGAGTAGAGAAGCCCCTCGGATACAAACTTTAGAGCCCATATTCTTCCCACTTCTCCAGGCTGCCTGCATTTACATGCTGCCTCCTCCTCTAATCTAGCTTTCCCTCCCTCAGTCCTTCCCCATTCAAGCTTCAGCTCAGCCGTAATTTTCTATGGGCCCTTCCTCACCTTCTCAAATTTCTTCCTCGTCCAAAATACTTAAAAAATTTTTTTTCTGATTCTAAAAGAATGTACATTAAATTAGAAAAGAGACACAACTATAAAGAAGATAAAAACCACCTAACATCCCATCACCCAGAAATTTCCCATCTTTTCTCTATGCATTTGTGTGTGTGTGTGTGTGTGTGTGTGTGTGTGTGTGTGTGTACTTTCCCCCGACATTTTCTATATTTTCTTCTCCTACTTTTCTTCTGGCCCATCTAACTTTCTGACTTCAGTACCTGTCTGATTCACTCTACCAGACTCTGCACCCCCTGGAGAGCAAGATCTGTGCCTTGATTTAGGTTGGCGCACACACACACACACACACACACACACACACACACACACAAGGGCTGCCTAGAGGCAAGGATGTGGGTTTGGAGGACTGAGAGGAATTTTCCTTTCCTTTCAGTGTTTGGTTCCAAAAATGCAGGCAGAGGATGAATCAAATGCCCCCAAACTCATTTAAGAGTCCAGCAATCAGTGAGAGAAAGTGTGTGCCGCTCTTTACTTTTCAAATTAAAACATAGACACGCAACATCTTGAGGCTCATTCCAGGGAAGCTGGGACTACGCTAGAAAGAGGAGAAGATGAGCCTCGATTCACACTCCAGCTTCCCCTATTCCCAGCTCTGCACCCTTGGGCACATTATGTGAACTCTGAGCCTCAGTTTCCCTATCTGTAAAATGGAAATACTAACATCTTTCTATAGGGTTGTTATGAGGATGAACTGGTAAATACAATTTCACACAGTGCCTGGCATGAGGGCACACACATTGAGTGCTGGTCCCCTTCTTTCCTCCCTCCCTCCCTTCCTCCCTTCCTTCCTTCCTTCTCCCTAAATGATTAACATATTAGTTAACAACCTCCATTTATTACAGATCTGTCATGTGTTCAGCACTGTGGGAGCTGAAAAAAAAAATGCTCTTCCTGCCTTAAAATCCCACAGGGGATAAAAGGCTTACACAGGAGCTGATTAGAAAAAAAAAGATAGTCCATTATAAGGGCTAATTGAGCAGCCGAGATAATAATGCAAACTGAGTTAGGGCCCAGAAGCTCATTGTATGCCTCAGTCCTCAGGGAGGCCGCAGATGCTCTTTTCTCCAGATAAATTACAGCCTTTGCAACAACTCGGGAAGCTGTCAAGGCAGGAGATTCCACAGATAAGCATATTTGAGATGTGGGCCCTGAGTTAGAATTTGTAAGCTTGGGTTTTGTTATGTGTCTCACATTACCAGCTTGTCCATAAATTACAGCTATCTGATGGTTTAGGGAATACAAAATTAGGTTGGGTTGACAGGATGAAATGATACCACAAAAATTGGAGAATAGGATCAGAGAGGACTAGTAACGATTACATATGCATCAGGGTCTTCATTCAGTTCTGCCCCTCAGCAGAAGACAGAAAAGAATTTCCTCAGGCTTCTTCCATCTCTGTTTGTCTCCGTCCTTGTGTTCTGGACAAGAAGGTGTTTATTAGAGCTGTATCATGAGCAACAACAGTGAAGAAACATAGCATAGCCCTGAAGAACATGAAGCTTGGAGTCCAACAAATCTATGTTGCTTGCCACTGGCTGGCTGTGTGACTTGGGCAAGTTGCTTAGCCTCCCTGATCCTCACTTTCTTCGTAAAGGAGGGATAATCAAAATAAAATTCTTTCATATTTTGAGCTTTCAAATAGATGATAGTATGACTAACACTTAATCACAGTGCTTCTAAAAGTTCAATAAATGTTAGCTGGTTTGTATTGTTAAAGTAAGACCTGTATAAAAACAGAGCAGATTGTTTTTCCCCAAATGCGCATGTCAGAAGGACACACCTCACTGGTAGGAGGCTGATTCTGGAAGGTGGGGCGGTGGCCTGGGGCAGGAAAAAGAGCATTGGCAAAGTTGCACCAAAATCCAGGTCACCTCACTCAGTGACTTTCAAAAAAATTTTTTCTTTAATCCACAGTATGAAATGCATTTTACATCACAGTCCACTAAATTCATGCATTCACTGATAGAAAAGAAAAAAATTTCACACCAAAAATACAATCTTGCCCACATGCAGTGCACACTATTTTTTTATTCTTTTTTTTTTTTCAGCCCAGTTGCAATTCACTTATTTCAGACCCACTTATTGGGTCCCAATCCACAATTTGAAAACACTGTATAAATGATTATGACCTTGGGAAAGTCACGTTCCCTCTCTGAGCTTTAGTTTTCCCAACTATAAAACAATCTTGATGCCCAACCAGCCTCACTGTCTCTCTGAGTCATGTCAGGAGCACTGATTAAGCCTTTGCTATTTGGTGGGTCACCAAATAGCTGTGGGATATTGCAAAGAGCAGTTTCTGCCCTCAGGGACACTAGGGAAGGGTGGGGGATGGGGATTGTAGGGATCGCTTCTCCCCAAAGACCCACTGTGATGAAGAGAAAGGTGATGGAGTGGGAGGTAACTGCTGTTGTTTTTTTCCACTTGTGCCCCCAGCAGCCTTCCTGACAGCGAGATGGGAGAGGACCCCAGGTACAGCCTTGGGACTGGGTTGGAAGCGGGTCCTGATAAAGGGAAGGGGCTGAACATGGGGCAGGGAGGGGATACTTGGGGTGAGGATATTGAGTATGGATTCAGGGGTGTGCAGCCTATACAATTTCCAAGGCATGAGACCTTATAATAAGGCATACATTCTCGATAAGGGTAAAATCTTGGTCATGGGGAGAAAAAAATCCTTAGACAATATAATGATTTGTGGCCCTCCAATGAACCATAATATAATAAACAGATTTACAGTATATCTGTGGTATTAAAACTTCGTGGTGGATACAGTCAGAAAATAAATTTGTGGTTGCCACAGAGTGGTGGGAACAGAAGAAAGGAGTGACTGCTAATGGGTATGGAGTTTCTTTGGGGGGTGATGAATTAGACCGGGATGATGGTTGCACAATCTTGTGAATATTAAAAGAATGCACTGAGGGCCGGCCGACTGGCGCAGTGGTTAAGCGCTGGCTTGGGAAGCCAGTGGCCCCGGTTCGGGTCCCACATATGAGAGCCAGTGACACTGCCCTCAAAAAAAAAAAACAAAAAAAAACAAACAAAAAAAAAACGCACTGAATTGGAAAAGAAATGTGACAAAGCAAGGACAATTAGAAAAAAATTGTCTAAAATGGCCCTAGGCGTTGATCACGAAAAAGAAAAGAAATGTTGGGAAACACAGCTATGAGAGGAGGTAGGTGTCCTCCAGACATAAAATTTGGTCTTGCTGCTTCATGGTCAATGTGTTTCATGTTCTTGTTGTCTAAAAAGTCCAAGTGAAACAGATTAATGAGGCTCTGAGACCCTCAAAACCCTCCTTGACGTCACCTCTCCCAAAAATATTTGAAACACATTGGATGTGGTAGGAAGTCAGGACTGGGGAGGTTGACTCCACTTTGTAAATAAGTTTAAGCTTTGGCCTTCACTCTCCAACACCAAAGAGGCTTCACTTCCTCATATTTTCTCTGCCCTTTCTCCTACCTTGTCCCCAAGTGCCAGGCTATGATGACAGGCCCAGCCTCTCTAGCCATAGTGATCATATTTCTTCAGCCAAAAATCAGGCCTCATGGTCTATGACAAGTATGCATGTGGGATGAGAGGAATACGACAGAGTAGTTGACACTGGAGCAGTTCGGATCAGTCTAGGGCACATGGGCAGCACAGCTGACTATATCTCTCTTGGCAGATCCCCCAGGTTCCTTGGCTGTCTTCTGAGAGGGCCACATGGGGCTGCAAATCACACCTCGAGCCCTTCTTGGCTCTCTAGGTGCCACAGAGTTCCATCAGCTGTAGGTCCCCACCCACCAACTGATGGTTCCAGCGTCCCCACCCACAGACGCTGATGTCAGCCTGCCTGTTGCCAGAGAGCACTCCCCTACCCCGGCTGTTTGTACAGCATGTCAGCCCGAGACCTTGGCCAGTGCATTTGAACCCTGATGCAGGGACAGGGTCTGGAGAAGCCGCATGTGGGGCTTTGTATTCCTCTGATGTGGGAAGATCCACCCCCATGACCTACTCCAATGGTGTCTCCCCTGCCCCCATCTTCCCTCTTCCCTTAGCCAGGTCCCCCAGGGCCCTCTTCACACACCCCACATGGATTCTGGGCACTACTGGGGTTCAGGCAGTGGAGGCTTTCCAGGACGAACGACCACTTTCACGCCCCTCCATGCAGCATTTATGGCTATAGATTTGGTCACAGGGATGATAAAGGCCCTCATGCTTGGTTCGGGGAAGCTCAGAATGTCTATAGAGAAGTTAGTCCCCCCATGTGAACCCTGAAGATGTGTCTTTCCTCCTCTGCTGCAGCCCAGAGCGGGAGCCAGCGGCTGATGCGGATGTCAGGTACTGTGTCCTGGGAACACCTGCCCCCCAGGCAGGCTTCCTCAGAGGGGCTCTCAGGCCAAGGGAGCCACAGCCATCTGGAGGGCAGCCCCCAGGCCCCAGCCCGGCTGCAGGGAGGAGGCCAGGCAGGGCTCTGTGCTCCATGGGGTGGCTTGGAAGCCACTGCTGGTTCTGTACATCAGGCTGCTGCTTTCATACCGGGTCATTTTTCTCTCGTGGTCATCTTTTCCTTTTGTTTTATAATTGGGGGAGGGCGGGGAGGGTGGGTCTTCAAAAACTACATCATACTACATGTCATTTCCTTGGCTCTGCTTTTAAAAAAAAAAAGTCATTTGGAGAGTTATCTGCTAATGTCCAAGTTGAGTGGTTTGAGGGCTCCTCAAGGAAACAAGAAATCAAGAGTCGGTGGTTACTTGGTTTCCTCCTGGGCTCTGGGTTAGAGACTCAGGAAGGAGTACAGACTGCAAGCAGTGGGGCAGGGAGGGTGTAGGGCAGGGAGGGGTCGAGGTCCCATATTCCCCAGTCTGCTAAGCCCTGGCACCCAAGCCTGCCTCAGCCCGTGGGGAAGGAGAGTCCACCAGGGGCCACACAGGGCAGATTTCTGCCGGCTGCACCGCCCCGGCTTAGCACTGCCCCTCCCCCTTGCCCTGGTCTAAGCCATCATCTTGACAGTCGTCTCTGAGAATGAACCCTTGGGAATGCCTCCCTACTCCCACCCGGCTTTTCCCAGGAAGAGAGGCCCCGTGGCCTATGCTTCTCAGAAACCGTGGATGCTGAATGCCACCGTGGAGGAAAACATCACCTTTGAGAGTCCCTTCAACAAACAACGGTAAAAGCCTCTGGAGGGAGGCGGGCTGGGGGAGGGGAGGAATTGGTCATGGGCAGCGTAAGCCTGCCTGCCCCAGCCCCCAAGCCCTAGCCAGCTGGCCTGCCCCTCTATTGATCTCCCACCCTCAGCCATCCTGCTCTCCAGCCCACTTATCCAGATGTGCCTGGGCACCAGGGTAGCCCAACTCCTGTGGCTGAGAGGGCAGGAGGCAAGGGAGGTGCAGGCACCCTGCTGCCTCTTCTTGTGGCTGGTGGGAAAGCTGACCTAGCTCCCCCTGATTCTCTGTACTTCCCATTCCCTACCCCCAGCTTGGCACTATTTTCCCTCCAGTGATGATAATAACCACTAACATTGATTGAGCTCTTACCAGGTGCCAGGCTCAGTGCCCAGCCCTTTGTACAGGTGATTTCGTCTAATGCTCACAGCAATCCCAGTAGGCGGGTGCTATTATCAATCTCATTTTACAGCCGAGGAAACCAAGACTCATAAAGGTTAGGTAACTTGCCCAGGGCCACCCAGCCAGTAAGTCACAGAAATGGGTCTCAAATCCAAGGCTGCCAAGTACATGTCACCAGGACACTGATGCCTCCTCCATGCACTCTGGCTGGCACCTGCCCAGGTGAAGAACTGGCCAGGGAAGTATGAGAGGTGCAGCCTGGGCAAATATTTGAGCAGCCATTATCATTACTGCCTAAACCAACCAACAGTAATTTTCCCTGGCAGTGCCCCATGCATAGGCTCTGACTGTCGCTTTTCTCACTGCACAGGGACCATGGGCCCTCTCTTGTCACTTATGTGGCATATTTGCTGCCATCTAATTTCATCCTTCAAATATTTAACTTGCTCCAAGACCGTGTGAAGTGCTGCCCTCAGCTGTTTTTAAGCTCACGTGATGTTTGCTTGCACCCAAGCAAAAAGCCCATTAAAGCCATTGCTCATCCTGGGCACAGCTGCACAGAGGCTAATGACCCTCTGCAAGTGCTCAGGCCCCACTCTGGCCAGGTTGAGCAGCTGTGTCCCTGCCCCATCCCACTGCAGGTACAAGATGGTCATCGAAGCCTGTTCCCTGCAGCCAGACATTGACATCCTGCCCCATGGAGATCAGACCCAGATTGGGGAACGGGTTAGTAGAAAATCCAGGGTTTTTTCTCAAAGCTGAGGCCTTCAACCTCCCCTGCTCCCCACCCATCGCCACCACCAGGCCCTGAGATCCTTCTCAGGGAGACCAGGTACCTGGGGAATGAGAGGGTGGAGGCTGCAGAGTGGCCTGCAGTGGGCTCAAAATGACTCCTTGAGCCCTGGGCTGGTGGGGGTCCTTGACACGTTTTCAGCCCTGCATGGTGCAAAGGTCAGCTTAGCGCCTCCCAGGCTAGATAACTGACACCTCCTTCATTCATGCCCTCAGTATATACTGTGGCCACCATGGCACTATGCTAGGCTCAGGGTTAGGCTCTTCCTGTTTTCGCTCCAGGGGGCGCCCCTGCTCTACAAACTTAAACAACTAGGATTCTCTGGTGGCTACCCCTAAGTATGTGATTAAACCTCTACTTCCTCTGTCTTGGTTTTCGCTGGTCAGATGGTCCCTACATGATGAATCTTCAGAGACTTGGGGGGCATGCTCCCCACTTCCCAGTGAATTTAGTAAACATGTACAAGTTCCTTCTTTCTGCAAGGTGAGGAGGGACAAAGAAGTGGATAGAGCCAAGCTTCTATCCCAAATTGCTCACAGTTGAGTAGGGGCCAGAACAGTCTCTTCCTGAAAGGCTGAGGGCATGACCTTTCCTCCCCTCTGGTGACAGGGCATCAACCTATCTGGTGGTCAGCGCCAACGAATCAGTGTGGCCAGAGCCCTCTACCAGCATACCAATGTTGTCTTCTTGGTAAGTGCACCAACTGGCACCTTCTTAGGGGCTCTCATCTCTGGCTGTCTCTCTGGTCATTGCCTACACCACACACACACACACACACACACACACACACACACACACACACCCTACCTCCCTGTCCAGGAGCAACCTATTCTGCCAGAAATATTACCTGCTTCTCTTATTTATGGGGAAACTGAGGCAAGGATAATGCAAATGTCCCACTGTGGATTTCACAATGAGCCCTTCAGTAGCCATGAAGGGAGGCAAGTAGTTACAGGTCACTTCCCTATAGGACAGTTCCAACCTATCAGTACTTATTTAGCCTGACTATAAGAAGGGCTAGCCTGTGGATGGAATTGTAATGCCACTTCGTATCTCACGCCCAGAACAGACATTGCCAATTGATTCCATCTTCTTTTCCATGGACACTTACTTTGGCCTCAGAATCTTTCTCAACACAGCACTCCAGGTAACCACCAGCAATCAAACATGATATAAAGCTTAGCTATCCTTTCCCTACTTCATACCAAGTTCTGTGTTAGGTGCCTTGATACTGAAGAATTCTAAGACCCATCCTTTGGCTTCAAAGATTTTAGAGTCTGACTAGGGAGACAGAGCTTACCCACACTCAAGAGCTACAGCCCAACTGAAAGCCAAACTGTGTGACACAGACTATGGGGGACCTTGTCCAGGAAGACAACTGTGAGGGCTAGAGAAATCGGAGAGGGCTTCCTAGAGGAGGAGAGCCTTGCAATGTGAGTCAGTTAAACGGAAGGGGGAAGGCCATTTGGACAGAGTCGAAAGAAGGAACCTCAGGTCTGTGATAGCAGCTTTATTCTCTTTCCCCCACAGCACACAAACACTCACTGCTAAACACACTTCAAAAGTAAGACCATAGCCTGTTACCATCTGCACATGCAAAGCACTTTACAAAGTACTAGCTCCTTCATGATCTCATGTGAGCTTTGAACAACCTTGTTCGAGAGAAGTAAAGTAGATAATTTAGTTTATTTCAGCAGACTTTTGTTAAGCTCCTGCTCTGTACCAGGCACAAGGGGTCTCGATTCTTAGGAGCCTCATGCAAATAACTATCAGATCTGGCTTTGTGCAGGGTATCACTGGAACAGAGAAGAGGGAAGGCTAGGTGCGGGGGTTAGGAAAGGATACAGGAAGAGCCGGTGCTTGTGCGGAGCACTGAGAGATGAGTCCGCCAGGCAGACAAAAAGGCAGATCAGCACTCCAGGCAGAGGGAAGAGGCCTGGAACAGCAAGTTCCCTGGAGTGTGGGGAGCTTGGACAAGATGGATGAGAAGTGAGGCTAGAAAGGAAGTCTGAGCAAATTGCAAAGGGCCTAGATTCCCACGCTAAGGAATTCAGACTTCATTGACTGTGGGGAATCCTGAGAGGATGAGGAATCCGGAAGTTTGTGATTAGGTCTGTTTGAGAGTGATTACTAATAACAGCCCCATTTTAAGATGAGGCAACTAAGGCCCAGAGAGGTTAGGTACATTGTCCAAGGCCACACAGCTAACTAGCGTCAGTCCCTAGACCAAAGTTGGTATAACTCTGGTGGTTTTTACACTCACTGTCGTCTCCTCCCCCCGTACTTGCCCCTATCTTCTCCCCTCTACCTAGGATGACCCTTTCTCAGCTCTGGACATCCATCTGAGTGACCACCTGATGCAGGCTGGGATCCTTGAGCTACTCCGAGACGATAAGAGGACAGTGGTCCTTGTGACTCACAAGCTACAGTATCTGCCACATGCAGACTGGGTGAGAGGTCACAAGAGGGTCAAGCTGCAGAGGTCTGAGGTGGGGAGGCAATGGCACATCTTTAAAGGAGCCAATCAGATGTCTTGTAGCAATGGCTGAGGACCACCAAGCAGAAGAGATCATCCCAGGATGGCTTTGTGCAGGCAGGACAGACTAGGAACACCTGCACAGCCCAAGGGTTTGGTATCACCAAGAGCTGCAGACATTCCCTATCCTGGCCTGGGGCCACTGTGCGTACCACAAGGCTGGCACCACGAAGTCTCAGAAAGCAGCAGACACTCAGTTCCTATCTTCTGTTTCCTGCCAAATTGGATGGTTCATCCCCTAGCCTTGGGGAATACCCATTTGGATAGGAAAACCATCTCCCTGCCCTCAGTGGGTCAGATTCAAATTAAGACCAGATGGAACAGATGGAAGCAAACAATAGTGGTAGTAATATGAAACTTCCATATTATCAGTGGAATGCAATTTTGTGAAACCCAACATTAACTAAATTCCCCTACTTCTCAATAGATATAGTTACTTTTCAATTAATGGGAAAGTACCCATTTGTTAGGATGGAAATCATGTGACTTGAAAGCTGGTCCTTGCCTGACCCCTGTATAAAATTGCTCCTGAAAACTGAGGCCCTCCTGGGGATTCATGCTTATGCTAAAATAGCCCTGCTGATCCCAGATAAGTCTCCTTCTACATGTAGTGAGTTCCTCCCTCCACTATGAAGAAGAAAAAAAATACATATTGAAAAACAAATTATTAAAACAAGTGCAGGTTTATGTCTTAGTTTTTGTAGTGACTCTGCAAGACATGCAAGACAATCTTTAGTCCAAAGACGGCACATACAGAAGTGCCTGGTTCCTTGAGGTGTCATTGGATGGGGCTCCCAGGCACCGCTCCCTCAACCCCAGCATGGGGTTGGTGGGGTAAGAGGAGCTGAGCTGGTGTCTGAATTAATGATGAGCTTACCTGACTGTGAAACACTGAGTGTTTCAAATAAAATGTTTTATTGATTTCAAAGAGGTGTGGCCACACACACTTAGACCAACAGAGGCTATGCCGCACACTGGTAGAACCTCTCAGAACTGCCGTCAGGAGGAGCTAAGGGTAGGGTGCAATTATTCAGCTACGTGTTTGGAAACAGTGGCCATTGCTGGAGTTCTTGCAGATAACCAGACAGCTGGAGCAGGATGCACTCAATTGCAAATTCTCCTATCAACCTTGGGGCAACCTTTGAGAATTACGTCCCCGGGTGTACCAAACTCTACATCCTGGGAGGGTGCTAGTGAGGGTAGATTATCACTACCTGCTCACTGTAGTAGGTGAGCCCAAGGCCATTTGTGGTGGGGAAAGAATGTGTGCGTCTCTATCTTAGACTTCCCCCGTCAGACTTCCCTCCACTCCTTTCCAGGCAGCCCTCAGCAGGGTTTGTTTCTGCCTTTCCAGATCATTGCCATGAAGGATGGCACCATCCAGAGGGAGGGCACGCTCAAAGACTTCCAGAGGTCTGAGTGCCAGCTCTTTGAGCACTGGAAGACCCTCATGAACCGGCAGGACCAAGAGCTGGAGAAAGTGGGTATATCCTGGGGGCTAGGCAGCCACCCCCTGAGGGGGAAGGTTCTTCTAGAACTAAACTCATAAAGGTCTTCCTGCCCTCACTGGACCCAGGAAACTCCCCAAAGGACAGATACGGGAGCTGGGCATGAACTTGCTCCAGCCAGAGGAGCTCCTGGCATACCTGTGCCAGCTACCCAAGGCACGGTCAGATGGATGCTTTCCCCTTATCCTGAGATAGATATCATTTAGTTTACAAAGTTTCAGAAAATCAACTCAAACTGGCTAAACAAAATTTTAAAATGTGTGTGTGTGTGTGTGGGGGGGAGACAAGGATTTATTGGCTCATAAAACCAAAAAGTCCAGGGATGTCATAGCTTCAGGTGGAGCTTGATCCAGGCAGTCAAACAATGTCATCAGGAACCTGTTTCTCCCCATCCCTTGGCTCTGCTCCACTCAAATTGGCTCTGTTCCCATGGTAGCAGTGAGGGCCATTGGCAGTCTCAGGTTTACATTCTCCCAGATCAACAACTGCCAGAAAGAGTGCCTCTGTGTGCCTCTTTCATGATTGTTTAGCAAAAGTCCCAGGGCTAACTCTGATTGGTCCAATTTGGTCATGTGCCCACCCCAAACAAATTATTGTGGCCAAGGATGTAGAATGCGAGAATATGCCCACCTCTAGAGCCAGGAAGAATGACCTGAATCACAGAAAATAAGAATAGGGGAGAGGCGGTCTCTCACAGGGATGCTGGGGTACTGTTAGCTGATGAAGGGGGAGGAGTAAATTCTGACAAGACAAACATGTGTCCATCTGGACCCTCCCCAGGCAAGGGCAATCCGGAAACTGTCATTGATCATTACCAGAGATGCTTGCCTCCCACCCCCTCTTTTCCCCTCTGCAAACCCTGAGGACATTGGCCAGGCCCTATTTGTTTTTCAGGAGACCGTCATGGAGAGAAAAGTCCCAGAGCCACCCCAAGGCTTGCCCCGTGCCATGTCCTCAAGAGATGGCCTCCTGCAAGATGAGGAAGAGGAGGAAGGTACTGACCATGGGGCTGGGAGTGAAATCATGGCCTGAGGTCTGATCAACCACGGGGAGACTAAGGTTTAGGGTTCTGAGGGTGGTAAGATAGTGTGCCTTCGATTAAATCCTTTCCCCTCTGTGTGCCTCAGTCTTCCCATCTGTAAGTGGGGACAACATACCCCCTGGTTCACCCTCAGAGGGATATGAACTATGAAGCCACAGGGTAGGTTCTTGCGGCCTACAGAGGAGGTAGCCGAGAGTGAGGAGGAGGACAACCTGTCATCAGTGCTGCACCAGCGCGCCAAGATCCCGTGGCGAGCCTGCGCCAAGTATCTGTCGTCTGCTGGCATCCTGCTCCTGTCACTGCTCGTCTTCTCCCAGCTGCTCAAGCACATGGTCCTGGTGGCCATTGACTACTGGCTAGCCAAGTGGACCGACAGCGCCCTGACCCTGAGCCCCATGGCCAGGAACTGTTCCTTCAGCCAGGTGGGGCTGGCAGCCCCAGGGCAGGGGCTGGGGGGAGAGGGCTGAGCCATGGATACCCCTGGGACCTTGCCTCGTTCTCTGCCTCGCCCAGGAGTGCTCCCTTGACCAGACTGTCTATGCCATGGTCTTCACCGTGCTCTGCAGCCTGGGCATCATGTTGTGCCTGGTCACATCTGTCACAGTAGAGTGGACAGGGCTGAAGGTGGCCAAGAGGTTGCACCGCAGCCTGCTGAACCGGATCATCTTGGCTCCCATGAGGTACGCTGGGAGCTCGGCCCGTGTAGGAGAGGGCTCCCCGGCCAGGCTGGGATCGTGGGCAAGTCACTATTCTCTGGGCCTCAGTTGTCCCATAAAGCGGTGATATCCAATCTCTACAACAAGCTGTTGGGTGTGACTCAAGGAGACCCAAGTGTGTTGCAAGTGCCCTCCTCAGTGCAGAAAGCAGAGAGCAACTGGCATTTACTCAGCCAGACGCGATGCTCGGCATTTGACATGGTTAGCTCATCTAATTGTCACAACAGCCCTTTCAAGCGAATGTCTGCGGGCTCCGTGTAAATGTTAGTTTCCCTTCCGCGGGCAGGTACTATCTGCCCGTCTCCACCCACGCTTTTGGCTCTTCCCCTCTTCTCTCACCTCCCTGCACATTCTGATACTGGGGACATGGTGTAGCTGTTCTTATCTTCTGTGGTAAGATGGATAAAAACCCCAAAGGCCGCTTGGTGTGAAAGAAGTCACTGCCCTATTGACTGGCCAATTCGGTTTAAAAATACAACAGGCAAACAGGTTATCTGGCCCTGGCCCCGCCCTTGTTAATGCCAGGCCTTGCCATGTGACTACATTATTTATTTTTCAGCCTCTTGAGGTTTTTGTGGCCCACAGACACGGCCTCAAAGTTTACCTACCCTCTATTTGTCCTGGATTTGTGGTTCTGAAATGCTCTGGTTGGGGTTGGACTGGTTCTGTCACAGACAGAGGGATGACAGCCAGTGGCCTCGCAGGGTCATCCAGCTGACAGGCTGTCCCCAGGGCCCTGTTCCCTCTGGCTGGTAGTCTCTCTGGAGAGGACACTATGTCCCCGGGAGGACAGCTGCTGAGTGAGTCAAGCCAAACAATCAGCTGGTCACACATCGGCTTGAGTATCAGAAAGGCCAGTGAGAGGCCAGCACCCCGTTGGGCTGCTGTGGGAGTTCTCAGGGAAACAGGCCAGATGTCCACAGGCTTGCAAAAGCCTTCGCCCCTGGGATGACTCCAGAAACACCAAAATGAGAGAAATAACTATCCTCATTCAATAAACAGAAATGAAATCACTAAACGAATGAGTAACTTCTCCTTACCTCTTAGGTTTTTTGAGACCACGCCCCTTGGAAGCATCCTGAACAGATTTTCATCTGATTGTAACACCATCGACCAGGTACACAGCACGGTGACCCATTTCCCTAGTTCAGAGAAAGGCCAAGCCCCTGTCTGTTGTTGGCTTCCCCGAATAGGGCGACTAAAGCACTAGGGAGGACCCCAGTAGGCCCCAATCTGATTATCATGCTGCCTCAGGGCCTGGGGTCCCTCTGTGAGACCCTCATAATAAGGCTGAGAGAAACCACATCCCTCTGACTTCTATTCAAGAACCCCTAACTCACTCCAGGAGGGTTCCAGCATATTCTGAACCAAGTTGACTGATTTTGTAGAGAATATTTATTTTGATTCAGCCTATGTTCTTTATTTATCATCGTACTAGATGGTAAGAGAAACAAAGTCCTGATTCCTGCCCTCAGGGAGCCTACAGTATAGCTGGAGAGATTTAAGACACGTGCCTATAACAGTGTGAGAGAGCAAAACATGCTGGCAGGTAACACCCTGGGCATCACCAAAGACCAAAGCTCACCTCCCTCTCTCACCTTTCCCTCCCTCAGCACATCCCATCCACACTGGAGTGCCTGAGCCGTTCCACTCTGCTCTGCGTCTCAGCCCTGGCCGTCATCTCGTACGTCACACCTGTGTTCCTCGTGGCTCTCTTACCCCTGGCCATCGTGTGCTATTTCATCCAGAAGTACTTCCGGGTGGCATCCAGGTGAGGGCAGCATTTGCCAGACTCCAGGGTTGGGGCTGGGGTGAGGGATGGGAGGTGCTTTGCAATGGGCAGTTGGGTACTTTTACTAGAGTCATTCTCATAAAAGTAATAGAGTCGTGTTCCCCAAGAAAAGGAAAATAGAAAGGAAGGAAATGAAATATTCGTATTCCACTACCTTAATATAACCATCTGTCAGCACACACACTGCAGGTAATACCTGAACTGTTTCCTTGGGAGCTATCTATGGTCAGGAATGCAACTGCTAAGTCAGGATGTGTGCACGTGTTTATACCTTCCATTCATTTTGTCAAAATGCTTCTCAGGAGGGTTGTTTGACTCCAGTGCCCAGGCTGATTGCTGATGTATGAAGTCAGAGAGCACCTGATGTGAGGGATGTTGTGACAACCACCGCTCCCAGCCCATGTGGGTGCAGAGGAAGGCTGGAAGCCCCTCACCAGGGAGCCCCTCCCGCCACTTTCATGATCCCATTCTCCCTCATGAGCCCTGGAGCCATGCATCCTTTCCTACTCAGAATTCTCTAAGAACATCCTCTAGGGATTTTTTCTGGGAGTGAGTCTGTTAAACTCATAGATCCAAAGAATTATAGGGATAATTTTAAAGAACTTCTAGGCCAGCATTTCTCAGTCTGCCAGTTACCACCTCAATGTGGGTCATGAAATTAATACCATAGCTCACAACTAGTATTTAAAAAAAAAATAGAACAGAAAATATCAGACCATATTCACGTAGTAACAGTAAATTTTGCTTCACGAAACCTTTGTTTGGGTGGTGTAGGAGTGTGTGTGTGTGTGTGTGTGTGTGTGTGTACTGATTTGTGACACAAAATGTATTGCTAACTGCAGGTTGTGGTCAGAAAGCTTAAGTACCTTTCCCAAGGGCACAAAATTGTTTAGAAACTGGAGTCAAAATGCTGATTAGCAGTAACAATAATTAAATTTAGATACATCTTGGCCAGAATTACCTTGCCCACAAGGATCAGGATTTGTAAAAATGACTTCCTGCTTGGATGATACAGAATCCCCTGGAACCTACAAGGAACAACGTTCACATTCACAAAATCACGGTGGTATTTTAAAGGCTGTTCTACAGCGTTTGTAGTACAAGCTGTTCTACAAAGTTCATGTCTTCTGCCAGAGAAACTGCCCTATTCCCCTGGCACCCACTTTGGCCCTGGAGACAGTTTATCCAGGAAAGCTGTTTCATGCATCCCAACCTGGCCTCCCCAGCACTAATGCACGTGTCAAGATGCAGCTGTGGGGAACAGGAGCAATTCTGTTGCCATGGAAACGACCAGCCTTTTGCCCCTTCAGGAGCCCTTTAGATTCTGGCCTGAGATGTACTGGAACCTATGGTGATTACTGGGGAGGGCACTGAAAGCTGAGAGTTGGCTTTTCTGTTCCTTTGACCAGCAGTCCCAAGGTTCAGATTGTTCACCCCTGAAAGGGAACTGATGAACGCTGCCTGCCCAGCCTTAGCGCAGAGCAAGTCTGTGTGGGACAGATACAGATGAGGGGTAGGTGATGCCTAGGACAGCAGTAACTGTTCCAGCATTCTGGTTAAGTACTTTACATAAATGAGCGGTCTAGTCCTCACGACTACTTGATACGGTGGTACCACTGCCTTCCCTTTTACAGGCCTAGAGAGGTGAAGCCATTGGCCCACACGGTAGGAGGGCTGGGGCTAGGATTCAGACGCAGGCTGAGCCCTGAGCCTGCCCTCCTAACCATTCTGCTCTGCTCCTCTGGCACAGGGACCTGCAGCAGTTAGATGACACCACCCAGCTCCCCCTGCTCTCACACTTTGCTGAAACTGTGGAAGGCCTCACCACCATTCGGGCCTTCAGGTACCAGATTCACCCCAGGGTAGGGGAGGGCAGGATGGCGGGGGGAACCAGGGTCACAGGTCATGAGATTCAATTCTCAGGAGTCCACTTATGAAGGCCCAGGACACATATCTCCCAACCCCTCCTCAGGCCCCAAGACCCAAATGATGTCCACTGTGTGTGTGTGGGGGGGGGGGGGGCGGGGTCAGGTCAGGTGTGCTCTAATGTGTGATTCAGAGAGGAAAATCTCAGTCCTGCAGCCATGCCCAGAGCCTCTGTGAACTAAGGCAGAACATCAAAAGAAACAAGGCTGGGACAAGTTCTCACACACATTTCAATGCTAGAAAGGTCCTTACATCATGTTGGCTAGTCCTGAGGCCATCTTTTATTGAGAATCTCCTGTGAGCCAAATAGTATGCTGAGTACTCTCTGTGCCAATCTCGTTCATTCTGCGATATGCACTCTGAGATGGTGAACATGATTGTGCCCATTTTTCAGATAAGGAAACTGAGGCTCGGAGAAGCTATATAACCTCTCTGTGTAAAGTCCCACAAAGCCCAGACTTGAACCTGCTCATTCATTCAGCATTTACCGAGCATTCATCATATGCCGAGTCCCATGCCATGCACTAAAAAGAGAGATGAGTCAGATGAACCCCTGCCCTGGAGGTATTTACAGTCCAGGCTTTGAACAGGCCAGAACAAGCTAATGTTACTGAAGGAAAGGGGGACACAGCAAGCATAGAAGGGACGCAGTCATGGAAGGCACCATAGAGGAGGTAGGAGGTGTCGTTGGAGCTAGGACTCAAAGGGTAGCTAACAGTTCACCAGGCTGGAAGAATTCTCCGAAAACTTCAGTACCTCTACCATCCTCTTGCCACCCTGAGTCATGAAGTTGGGCTGGACAGGAGCATCTGAGGCTGCCTGGGGAGTAGAGGGGGCTATTGCTCCCTGACCCAGTCCACAGCTGATGTATTAGGGCATCTCTCCTCTAGCCAGATAGGCCAGACCCCTGACCCAGATAGCTGGGTTCTGGTACGTAAGCCTCACCCAGAAAGTGCTTTCAGGTTATTTTTAGGATAGCACAGCTGTGCAGCGTGTGACAGTAACCATGCTACATCAAGCCCTGTGTCCAGGAGTAACCCTAGGGCTCAAGAACTAATTGAGGGTCCAGGGAGGTTTGTACCTATTGCCCCCAACTCCCAAAGTCCACCTGCAGCCCTGGGAGAGGTATCCAGGCCCCTGGTGCAGCACTGCAGACCCTGTTCACACCGTAGGGCATCTGGGGCCAGTGGAAGGTCCTCTTCCAGGTCTCATCTGAGTAAAGCAAAGCAGAATCTGCCTCAGCCTCAGCTCTGCTCCCTGGACATCCCCTGCCCCCGTGCAGGCCTGTGCTATCTTCCACACAGAAGCTCCTTGGAGCCTTGGCATATGCCTCAGGCGTCTCCTCCAGCCCCCTTCTCAAGACCGAACTTCCCCAGTTCTTTCAACCTCCAGGCCCCTCAACACCCCTGGGCCTAGCCTCTAAGTTTTAGTGATGTCTTTCTTATCATTGGTGTCCTGGAGGCCTTTGGGCTGGGCCTTAGGCGGAGCAATTGTGACTTTCCTAGAGTGGGCCAGACCCTCTCAGTAGGATCCGAGTGGATCCCAGCATCCTGTAAGCAACCCCAGACCAAGCCTGTGGTTGACCAGAGGAACTGCTGTGCAGTGAGGCCTCCCACACCCGACACTGACACAGTGCGTGGTTTTTAAATGAATAAAGAACTTTTTAATCATCCCTTGGATGTGTTTAATTCACTGGCTTTTGCCCAGCAGCCCACCCTGTTGAAAGCTAAGTAGCATTTATTGATTGCACACTTGCCAATGTCAGGCCCTATGCGAAGTGTTTTTATTGCATTTAATCCTCACAAGAGCCCCATGATATAGTTACTTTAGCCCCCTACTAAAGAGACCCACAGAGGCTGAGTAACCAACTCGAGGCCACACAGACAGTGAGAGCTGGCGCTGGGCTTGGAACCTTGTGGTGTTCCTAAGAGCCCCTGTTTTTCCCAAAGCACTGAACACTGGGCTCAGTGTTGGGCTCAGAGGCTGTTTCATTCAGTCCATGTAGGAACTATCATATTACTATTCCCATTTACAGAGGAGGAAACAGTTTGACACACAGCCAGTAAGAGGCTGGACTCCAACCTGGGTCTGCATCGCCCCCATGCCGGGGCTCTTTTCACAGTCCTCACACCTCCATGCACCTACCCCAGAAGCTCACACACACCCTCATGCACACCCACCCCTGAGGTCAGTCACACACCCCTCAGACTTTCCCGTCATGCACATGTGCACTCACACATCTTCAACACGTAATCAAACCCTCCGCAGCGTATGGTTTCACGCCTGCCTCAGACACGTCACCCACCCACATCCATCCACGCTGTAGCTGTGCGGTCACCCACTTCCTCATACCTCGGAGATGTACTTCACTCTCCTCAAACACATAGTTCATTCACAGGCCTTCCACCCAGAAATAATCAAAGCGGAACGAACACCTTCCAGGAGTGAAAAGCAAATGCCCAACGAGGCTTGTCTCGAGTGCCTCTGAGTCCCCTCAGTTGTGTCACCGACGCCAGAGCTGAGATGGCTTTCCATCATCCATCATCAGACGAGTGCTCCTGTCACGCCTGTGGGCCTGGCCCAAGCCAGCCAGGTCTGAGGGGCGGCCGAGGAGAGGGATGCCAGGAGCCCCGGATGGTCAGTGAGCGGAGGCAGATCCACACATAGGAACTCAGGAGAGAATGTGATGAGGGCATGAGGGTGGGAGAGACGCCTCCAGACTCCATGTGCAGAGAGATCCCATCTACCTGAGAGGGTCAGGGAAGGTTCCCAGGGGCCACTTGGACCCAGGTTATTCCCTCAGACTTTCCTCCCCCTTCCCCCAGGTATGAGGCCCGGTTCCAGCAGAAGCTCCTTGAATACACGGACTCCAACAACATCGCCTCCCTCTTCCTCACAGCTGCCAACAGGTGGCTTGAAGTCCGCATGGCAAGTGCCACCCACCCCAGGGACAGGGGTTTCTGATAGGGGTGCGGAGCCAGAGGAAGGGCCACACATCGGCCAGAGGGTGGGAGGCGAGGGTGGGATACCCACTCATGTGGGCAGACAGGGTGGGCACATGTCCCTCTGCTTCTCCCAGCGCTGGGGGTCCTCCTGGTATCTGGCCTGGGTCCCCGCTTCTCCATGTCATGGCCTGGGGGCTGTATGTCTGAGGTGTGTGCCAATGGCAAGAACAGTTGTGTGTTTACCTGTGAGCAGTGTGTGTCTGAAGTGCGTCTGATACACATTTCGTACATGCGTGGGCCAGCTAGTGGGGCGTGTGTGCAGGTGGCTGGGGGGTGGGCGGAGCCTAAGCTCTGTGCACTTGTTGTCTCCTGGGCCTCCCGCCGTCACAGGCCTCCTGCGTATCTGGTGATGTATGTACGTGAGTTTTAAGGCTAGGGTTGAGTCTATGCTGAGCTACTCTCTGCCCTAATGAAGGGGTTGAGGGGACACAGTGGCTTCAAGCCCCGAGGGTCCAGGCCAGCCCCCATCCCTCCACAGGAGTACATTGGTGCATGTGTGGTCCTCATCGCAGCTGTGACCTCCATCTCCAACTCCCTGCACAGGGAGCTCTCCGCCGGCCTGGTGGGCCTGGGCCTCACCTACGCCCTAATGGTAAGTGGCAGCAGGCTGGGGAAACGTCAGGCACCAGCACTCAGGGAATCCCAGGGCACCTTTTCCAAATGAGACACCCCCCTTACCCCAAGCTATTGTACTGAGTCTAATGCCAGAGGGACCATGTGGCCAGGCCCCAGACGGGTGGTGGGTGAGGAGGCAAATTCGCTGACACACTCCCCATGCCTCCGGGAAGGGCCACCCTGAACAACCAGCCAGTGGGCAGCAAAAGACATCGGCTGTAGGAAGGGCATCCTGGTGACCAGCGACAGGACCACATGGTCACTCACTGTGACCGGTTCGCTCCCCACAGGTCTCCAACTACCTCAACTGGATGGTGAGGAACCTGGCCGACATGGAGATCCAGCTGGGGGCCGTGAAACGCATCCATGGGCTCCTGAAAACTGAGGCAGAGAGCTACGAGGGGCTGTTGGGTGAGGGGCACAGGAGCAGGGGTGTGTTTGGGTTGAGGGGGACCATGAGGGAGCCTGGGGGGTAGGGTGGCATTCCAGGATACCAGCTGTGGCCCACCCCTGCTGGCTGACACCCGCCCGGCTCCCAGAACCATCGCTGATCCCAAAGAACTGGCCGGACCAAGGGAAGATTCAGATCCAGAACCTGAGCGTGCGCTACGACAGCTCCCTGAAGCCTGTGCTGAAGCACGTCAGTGCCCTCATCTCCCCGGGACAGAAGGTCAGGGGCGGGAGGGCTAGGGCTGGCAGCCTCACAGGGCGCATGGCCCCCCAGGCACCCCCAAGCCTCACACCCAGTCTCCTGGCCCTGGGCCCCTCACACCGGCAAGGCTCAGCCCACCTCCCCCTCACTCCTTAACTCCTCCTCCTGCTGTCCTCACTCACCCACCTGATTGGCCTGGTTTGAGGGGCTCTGTCAGACACACACACACACACACACACACACACACACACACACACACAGTGTATATGGTCAGGACTCCCCTAGGGCATTGCCCTCTGAGCTTCAGAGCAGGGGTCTGGGGGCACCTTTGCGTTGGGGAGGGAGCCCCTCTCTGGCACTCTGACCCGCCTCTCTGATTGATTCCCTCCCCCTCACTCCCCCTCTGCTCTCTCTGTAACTGCCCCTCTCCTTCCATCTCTTTGTCACTATCTATGTCTCTGTATTGGTCCCTTATTGTCATTTCTGTTGGTACCCAAGGGCCAGGAAGCGATGGGGTCAGAGCACAGACGCATCCCTGCACACTGCACTCAGCCCCCCTCCCCATGCCTTCCTGCCACACTCATGCATACAGACACACTAGTGTCCCCAACTCCCCTGAAGCCAAGCACCAGGCCCAGCCAGGCCCACACCCATGCCCAGGCAGGTGGACATCTACACCCTGCACTTGCTTGTGGGTGTCCGTGGGGAGCCCCCTCTGGACCCACTGCATAAAATAAGCCCAAACCGGGGCCCAGCCCTGGCCAAAGAGAAGCTGGTCAGAAAACCAGGATAAGAAGACATACTATGGCTTCCCATGCCTGTGCACCCCCAGAGCTAGCACCAGAGGCTCCCAGCCACCCCCAGAGCCCCCACAAAGTACCCGCCCCTCTCTTTCTAGATTGGGATCTGTGGCCGCACAGGCAGTGGGAAGTCCTCCTTCTCTCTTGCCTTTTTCCGCATGGTAGACACGTTCGAAGGTGAGTGATACATCGGGCACACCACAAGTACCCACAGCTACAAGATGGGACCCCAGTCCTGGTGCATTGCAGGAGGCCCAGCCATCACTGTCTCCCCTTGCATCCTCACTAGGACCCATGTCCCAGGCTGAACCCATCCCCAGCACCATCCATTCCCTTCAGTGGCGCCCCACCTGTGACACTGTCTCCATGCAGGGCGTATCATCATCGATGGCATTGACATTGCCAAACTGCCACTGCACACCCTGCGCTCACGCCTCTCCATCATCCTGCAGGACCCTGTCCTCTTCAGCGGCACCATCCGGTGAGTACCCCCACCCCGCCAGGCCACCCCAGCCCCAGTCCGGGCTCAGCTCCATCAGATCTGGAGCACAAAGAAGAGGGGGTTGGGCAAGGCCAGGAGCACTCAGCTGGATACCCACCTCCCCCAGGCAGGCAGCCCCGCTCAGGCTCAGGCACGAGGGGCTGGCGCTGCTTCTCCAGAGATTTCTACTCAGGCCCTTCTCTTTTCCATTAGACTTAGGCAGGCACTGCTCAGGGTACCCCAGACCCTCAGGTCTGTGATGCCACCACCTTGGTGCCCCTTCACAGCCAGGCCCCCAAGTCAGTCAGTTCTCACTCACTGCTCCCTTTCCCAGCCTCACCCTCTGAAAGTCCCATGGAGGTGGAGCCCCTCTCTAAGGGAGCTTTCTGTGTCACCCTCCAGATTTAACCTGGACCCAGAGAGGAAGTGCACTGACAGCACGCTGTGGGAAGCCCTGGAGATAGCCCAGTTGAAGCTGGTGGTGAAGGCGCTGCCAGGAGGCCTTGGTAACTGCTGCTGGCTGAGCAGCTAGCTGGTCGGGCGCTAAAGGACTCCTTTAGTGGGAAACTCACGTCTTAGGTTTGCCCAGGGTGTGGAGTCTGGTATCGGGCAGGACTCCAGAGACCATTTAGTCCCACCGCTCACCATACAGGAGCTCAGAGAGGTCAAGTGTCTTGTCCCAGGTCACACAACTGGTCAGTTCAAGGTCTGATCCCTCCTGCAGGGCACAGGGGTATGGAGCGGGGGAGGGAAATAGGGGTCCCAAGCTCCTGAGATGGAGCTTGCAAGTCCCTGATACCATAGCGGTATTTCTCAGCCCTGCCTTTCCCTGTCCACCTGCCTGCCCAGCGCTACCGGAAACGTGGAGAGGAAAGACTGCGAAGTCACAGGCACCTGCACACTCATTGAGGCTACTAGGAAGACTGTGCCCCCTCCCCTGCAGCCTGCAGAGCCCGGGTGTATTTGCTGCAGCCCCTGTGGCAGCAGAGGCTGGACAAGCCTTGACCAGAGAATCACCCCCACCAAGGCCCCCACACATGAAGCACACGCACACTCAGTGCACACACCCCTCCCACAACTGCCCAGGGCCCCCGCACCATGCAGCTCCAGGGGATGCTCTTCTCATTGTAATCCAGGCAGTCTGTGTTGTGTAAGGCATAGGAACGCTACCCACCTGGATGCACAACACACACACCCACATATTTGCTCCTGTACACACATTTTCCAACACCCCAAGCCATACCATCTACTCTACTCAACGCAGGATTCACTTAGCCCTGCTCCTTTCCCTGGGGCTGATTTCAGATGCCATCATCACAGAAGGCGGGGAGAATTTCAGCCAGGGCCAGAGGCAACTGTTCTGCCTGGCAAGGGCCTTTGTGAGAAAGACCAGCATCTTCATCATGGATGAGGCCACGGCATCCATCGACATGGCTACGGTTGGTCCTGGGCACATCCACCGGACGGGGTCTTGGGTTTTGTGGAGGTATTTGGGAGAAGTTTGCACAAAGTAATCCTGAAGTTCAAGTTGCCTTTAGCAACAAGAGCCATTTGTGGCAGAGAGGGCAAAAGGCTGGGAAACCCTGACTCCAGCTAGTCTGAGGGCATGTTCATAACCCACATGCACACAAGCTACACACAGACCCACAGCGAACCCACCACTCACCACCCAGCACACCCCAGACGTACTCACGACATATATCCATACACAGAGCCGAGCTCCCAACAAGCTGAATCCAGCCCCTTAGTGCTGGGAACCTAGTCAGTCCTATGGGGATGAGGGCCAGACAGAGGCAGGCGGGTGGAGCTAGGATTGGGGTCAGATGGGAGCTGGGCCACAAGCCTGGGCCCCACATCCCCAAAGCCAGGCCAGACCCCATCTGCCGGGCAGATGAGCAACAGCTGCTGCTCCTACCTGGCAGGAGAACATCCTCCAGAAGGTGGTGATGACAGCCTTCGCAGACCGTACTGTGGTCACCATCGCGGTAAGGGACCCGTTGGTGGGAGGAGGGGGGAGGGTGTCACCAGTAGGCAGCCCCTGGGGTCACCTGGTAATCAAAGAGGACCCTGGAGCTGGGCAGAGCAAGGAGTCTGGTGGGCTTGCAAGGAGCCTGAATTGCAGGATTTGGGGTAGGGGGGGTTTGCCCCTGCATGTCCCTCAGAACTCCTCTCTCATTCTCCAGGTTCCAGGGCCCACCCCTTTCCCAAGGCCCTGTGAGCTAAGCTAGGGTTACTTCTCCATAGAAAATGGGGGGTGGGGAAATCTGTGAGACTTGAAGCTTGGAGGTTGAGGCAAAGCTGAGACTTGGTAAAGGGAGAGGGTGTCGTTAGTGGATGGAAGGCTTGGACTCACAGCCACCCCAGGAAAGGGCAGTCACCAGAGAGACTGGACATTCCGGCCACATGCCTCCTCATCCAAGCTATAGGAGGGACGCCCTCAGCTGCCCCTCCCCTGCCCCCGCCACGCTGACCGGCCCTCTCCCGCCTGGCCCAGCACCGTGTGCACACCATCCTGAGTGCTGACCTGGTGATGGTCCTGAAACGCGGGGCCATCCTGGAGTTTGACAAGCCAGAGAAGCTGCTCAGCCGGAAGGACAGTGTCTTTGCCTCCTTCGTCCACGCGGACAAGTGATCTGCCAGAGCCCAAGTGCCATCCCGCTCCCCACCCTGCCCCCACCTCCCACCTGGGGTTTCCAACTGTAAATCACTTGTAAATAAAGAGATTGGTTATTTCCTACCAGCAGCGTGCGTTCTGGCGGGCAGGGGCTGGGATGGACTGTGGGTCCAGGGCAGCCAGCATGACCTTGGCATCAGGCAGACCTGTGGAAGCTGTAAGCGTGGGCAAAGCAGGTTTCCTTATCTGTGAAATAAGAGTTGTATTAGTCTCCTAGGGCTGCCATAGCAAAGTACCAGAGGCTGTGTGGCTTAAACAACAGCAATGTATTTCTGACAGTTCTGAAGAATGGAAGTCCAAGGCCCACGTCGCAATTTTGGTTTCTGTCTGAGGCCTCTCTCCTTGGTTCTAGGTAGCCACCTCCTAGCTGTATCCTGCCTCACATGGCCTTTCCTCTGCGTGTGTACTTCTCCGGTGTCTCTTTTCTCATTAGGATACCAGTCATATTGGATTAGGGCCCCACTCTTATTACCTCACTTAACCTAATGACCTCTTCACAGGTCCTATCTCCAAATACAGTTACATTGCGGGTGGGAGGGAGATTCAACATATGAGTTTAGGGCTTCCATTTATGATTTTGGGGGCAACACAATTCAATCCATAACAAGACTTATAGCATTTTTGTGATGATCTCATCAGATAAAGTAGCAGGTCTCCATATAGTGTGGTCCCCTTCCTTCTTTAATTTTTGGATTAAAATTGTTGGGCCCCAAGTTTCCTGGATTAGCACTATTCCCCTTGCAAATGACAGGAACATAACTCCAAGTGGCTTAAACAAAAATTGGAATTTATTGTCACATCTGACTGAGAAGGGCAGGAGGTATCCTACTTCAAGCATGGCTGGACCCAGGTGTTTGCCATCAGGGATGTGTCTATTTCTGGGCTCCATCTTCCTCTCCCTCCCCGATAACGGATGGCCACCAGCAGCTCCAGCTTATATCCTACCCCTCTGAAAAAAGTTGTTTTTTTCCCAGTAGTTCCCACAAAAATCTTGGTAGCCAATATCCATGAACCAATTTGGGTCATATCCCCACTCCCACCCAATCACTGTGGTCAGAGGGCTGGAATACACTGACTGGCTAGGACTGAATCACATGGCCCTGTCTGTCCCCCATGTAGGGGCATTCAAAAGAGGGGGAAGGGTGGCCCTTCAGGGAAAGCACAGTGCATATATCCTAAATCAGCCATGTGGTGGCTGCAAGATGCTGGGGTCCAGACACTGGGGAGACCAAAACAACTGTCCTCAGACTTCATCTGCATCATAAAACAGGAGTACACACCTGCCCTTGACCAAGAAACAGCACGTGCTCATTTACATATTATTTTATTATCTTTACATGTTGCCTTCTGTACTGGCTATATCAGACCCTTGGGCCTGAGTCCTTCTTCTTTGCAAGGGGGTCAGAGTCATGCCATAAGGAAAACCAACCAATCATTGGAGAGGGGCCCAATACAAAACAAACCCTTCTAGATATTCTAGGAGCCAGAGATGCTCAGGAAGGGAGAATCCTGTAAGGTTGCCTGGGAGAGGCAGGATTTGATTTGGCACGGGAGGGGCAGGTATTAGATGGGCAGAGTTGGAGACAAGGGCCCATGGAGTGTGTGTGTGTGTGTGTGTGTGTGTGTGTGTGTGTGTGTGTGTGTGTATTAGGGGTGGAGGGCACAAGATCAGGGAGCCTTGAATGCCAAGACAAGGAGGCTGGGATAAACCTCTGAACAAAAGGGAAATGAAGAAATTTTTCGAAGGGGCTGGCCTAGTGGCTCAGTTGGTTAAGAGCTCACTCAAGAGTACTAATCTGAGCAACAAGGTCACTGGTTCAATTCCCAGCCTGCGCTGAGCTGCTACTGAGCTGCTGCTGAGCTGCCAACAGGTGGCAGGATGGCTCAGCTAAAAAAACAAAACAAAACAAAACAAAAGAAATTTTTTGAGATAGGGGCCTGACAAATTTGATATTTGGAAGAAATGAGTATGAAGAGGTGCAGGATGGAGTGGACTTTTGGATAGGGGGTTTGTCCTAGAAAGGGAATAGCTGAGGCCTCAGGGCAACACTGAGGCAGGGCGTGGCCTTTCCAGCGCTGAGATGCCTCTGGGGCATCCCTCCACCCTGCGGCCTCCTAGGAGCAGAGTCTGGGAGGGGGAAGCAGCTTCCCATTCCTCCCATGCCCACCACCCCTCAAGGAATTGAAGGGAAGTAGCAGGGGCAGGGCAGGGCAGGGCCCACACTGAAGTCTTGAAAGGATGCCCAAGACCAACGTAGCCCAAACCCCTCCATAATATCCCTGATGATCTGCCAACCTTGACTTGGATACCCTACCAATGTAGGTTATTAAAACTGACCCTTCTATATGAGAAATGAAAGCCTGACTTTGTTCCACTCAGTGTCTATACTGGGTCTATACTTGGGACCACACCAAATACTATTTCATCCTCCTTGGACCCCCCAGGGTTTCTGCAATAGTGCCCAAACTCGGGGGAGGGCGGCTCTTCAAGGCTCCTTTTCTGATGGCTAAACAGCTGCTGGTGCCCCAGAGGTTTCTTGTGTAACCCTGTCTCCTTGAGCTCCCCACTCTGCTCATCCTGTTTTCCCTTCCCGACCCTAGGCACTGCACCTCTAGTATTATAGCCCAAGATCACACTTACCCTGAGTAGTAGTGTTCACTATGCCTGCAGGTGGGTATGGGAGAGAAAGGAATACAATATGAAAGTCACACCCTGTCCTACTGTGGCCGACATGCCCACTGTCCCTTATCTTTCAAGCCCCTGCTTCAAGCCCCCACACCAACAAATGGACACACATAGGTCAGGGGTTTCTCCATGAGGACCTGAGTCCCCAGAGAGGGCGTAGGGCCATTACTGTCACAACAGAGACCTAGCAAGCTTTCCCTTCTGCTGATAACTGGGGTCTCTCCATCTGGGGCCCAAGCCAGGGGCAACCCTAGGCTGATACCTGCAGTAAAAACACCAGTCAAGTCCAGGCCAAAAGTTTGGGTTCTCCAGTGCCCAAGCCAGCAGGCCTAATACAGCCCCTCAGACCGAGAGGCCTCCCATTACCTGAAGTAGAAGAAATCAGGCTGTGGGTGTAAAGCAAGTGTCAGTAGCTGGAATCCTCTTTAAAATGCAGGGGTGGGTTGTGTGGACAGTCATGATTGAGAAAATGAAACCACCCAGGCTTCTGGGGTGCTGCTACTCGGCTGCATCCAGCATCCCCTGTAATAGCTGCTAAACTGTGTTCCTACATCTTCTAAGGTACATTTTTTTTTTTTTCTGGAGAGGGAGATCGTGGTTTTCATCAGATTCTCAAAGGAGCCATGACTCAGAACAGATTAAGAGCATCCGCAAAGAGAAGCAGCAGTCAGTTGAGAAGTCCTCGGGCCTCCTAATCTCTTCCAGTCACCCAGTTCAATTGATTACGCAGCCCCTCGGCGCCTCCTTTCTCTGGGAACGGGCAAAGCCCAGTGCTGCACCAGGAGGCAGATATTGACCCAACCGAGAATGGAAAAATTGGAGAGTGGAGCCAGGGCGACCGGGGCTGCTGTCCCCAGAGTGAGAGGGCAGGTCACGACTCCCTTCACCCGACTCCTGCCCTAATTTCACAGACCGTGAGCAGGCGGGACTTCTTTTGGTACATGAGACTGGGCAAAGCCCCAAGGCCAGACTGGGTAAAGCCCCAAGGCCAGACTGGGCGAAGCCCCAAGGCCAGACTGGGTCTGGAGAAGTCCGCCAGCGGAGTGGAACGGCGCGGGGCGGGCCTGAGCTTGTGCCCGCCCCTCTCAGCTCACAATTAGGTCGGCCTCCGCCTGGCGGCCCCCCGGCCCCCACCGCGCTCCTCGGGCGCCCCTTGCCTTCCGCGCCCACCTAGCACGGGTCTGTCTCCGCGAACCGACAGACGGATGGGAGAACTGCCCGCCGCGAGAGACCGGGCGACAGGAGGGGGCTGGGAGGCGACGGCTGCGGCTTGAAAAGCAGGAGCAGGTGCTGCGGCGACGAGCAGGCGGGGCAGGGACGGAGCGCGGGGCGGGGGCGCGCGTGCGGCCGGCGGGGAGCGGGGAGCACCCCACTCGGGAGGGAGCCCCGCCAGGTCGCACGGGGGGCCGAGGGGATCTGGTGTGGATCCGGGTGAGTGTGGGTGGTGACTCTGGAGGGCGCAGGATCCCAAGGAGACCGAGAGGACGAAAGCGGCAGGGGGATCAGAAGAGCGGCGAGAGCGCTGCGGGGTGTGGGCTAGGCAGGAGGGGGTGGACCAGCTGAGGCTGGAGGGAGGGCAGGATATGAAGCTGGAGCTTGGAGGGGAGCCGGGCACCGAAACGGGTGAGGCAGGAGCTACCGGGGTTGTGTGAGATCTGGTCAGTTGGTAATAATCGGAGGTGTTAAGTGCCAGGGGTTGAAGAAGGAAGGCTGGGTGGGGAAAAGGGGACTTAGGGCGTCACCCTAAGGGGATGGTCAGCGGGTGGAGGAGTATTGAGCTGAGATCCTGGACCAGATGGGGAATAGGCAGGGTGGGGGGCTCACGAGGCAATGGGCAGGTGGGCTGAGGTGTAAGGCTGGTATAAAGAAGTGAAGCAGGGGCCAGGTGGAGGGGAGGATGAGTCTGGCTGGGGAGGAATCTCAGACGTGAGGCCAGCACAGACTAAGGTGGTCCTAGAGTGGACGGGTACTCAGGGAGGAAACCCCACGGTGAGGTGTAAGGCTGGTCAGGGGGGCACCCCCCATGGGGGAATCCTCTCCCTGGTGGTCGCTGGAGCCATGCTGTCCCGCAAGGGCATCATCCCTGAGGAGTATGTGCTGACTCGACTAGCCGAGGACCCTGCAGAGCCCCGGTACCGCGCCCGTGAGCGGAGGGCCCGCTTTGTGTCCAAGAAGGGCAACTGCAACGTGGCCCACAAGAACATCCGGGAGCAGGGCCGCTTCCTGCAGGACGTGTTCACCACGCTGGTGGACCTCAAGTGGCCGCATACGCTGCTCATCTTCACCATGTCCTTCCTGTGCAGCTGGCTGCTCTTCGCCATGGTCTGGTGGCTCATCGCCTTCGCCCACGGTGACCTGGCTCCTGGCGACCTGGCCCCCAACGAGGGCACCACTGTGCCCTGCGTCACCAGCATCCACTCCTTCTCCTCTGCCTTCCTTTTCTCCATTGAGGTCCAGGTGACCATTGGTTTCGGCGGGCGCATGGTGACAGAGGAGTGCCCGCTGGCCATCCTGATCCTCATTGTGCAGAACATCGTGGGGCTCATGATCAATGCCATCATGCTGGGCTGCATCTTCATGAAGACTGCCCAGGCCCACCGGCGGGCTGAGACCCTCATCTTCAGCAAGCACGCGGTCATCGCCTTGCGCCATGGCCGCCTCTGCTTCATGCTGCGCGTGGGGGACCTCCGCAAGAGCATGATCATCAGCGCCACCATCCACATGCAGGTGGTGCGCAAGACCACCAGCCCCGAGGGCGAGGTGGTGCCCCTCCACCAGGTGGACATCCCCATGGAGAACGGCGTGGGGGGCAACAGCATCTTCCTGGTGGCTCCTCTCATCATCTACCATGTCATCGACGCCAACAGCCCGCTCTATGACCTGGCGCCCGGTGACCTGCACCACCACCAAGACCTGGAGATCATCGTCGTCCTGGAAGGTGTGGTGGAAACCACAGGCATCACCACCCAAGCCCGCACCTCCTACCTGGCCGACGAGATCCTGTGGGGCCAGCGCTTTGTACCCATTGTGGCCGAGGAGGACGGCCGCTACTCCGTGGACTACTCCAAGTTTGGCAACACCATCAAAGTGCCCACGCCACTCTGCACGGCCCACCAACTCGATGAGGACCGCAGCCTGCTGGACGCCCTGACCCTCGCTTCAGCCCGTGGGCCACTGCGCAAGCGTAGCGTGGCCGTGGCCAAGGCCAAGCCCAGGTTTAGCATAGCTCCGGATTCGCTGTCCTGAACCATGGCCCCTTGAGCCTTCACACCCTGTGTGTGCACATGGACAGTGTGGTATGGTGTGCAGAGTGGGCATAGTGTGGGCCTCTTGGCCAGGCCAGGACCTGGTGTGAGGCTAGGCCCTGCCGGACTCAGCCTTCACCCGCTGCTGCTTGCCCAGGGTGTTACAAGGCACTTGTCACTAAGCTATTTCTGGCCCCAGCAGGAGCCTATACTGGGTTATTTTTGTCCCTGCTCCTCCCAGCATCCAGCTCAGGACTGGTTGGTCCCCCTCCCCCGACCCAAGGCTGGGGAAGCTGTGGGAAGTGTCGGGCCCTCAAGCTGGGTCTCCAGCTAGTCCTGGGTCCCCGTGATGGACTGGTCACAGGCTGGGCAGATGGCCGGGGAAGAACAATCCCCAGGTTGAAGGCCTGCTGCTGTGTTTCTGTGGCCCCAGGAGATGCCTGTGGTCAGGCCCTAGCCACCCTTAATCCCTGAAAACGTGATGAGCTACAGAGCGGGCCCAGCCACCTGGGAAGGGCAGTCAGTGAGAGAGGACATTGCAGCTGGGAGATTGGAGATGTGGAGCCTACAAAGACAGACAGGCTGAGGCTGACAGGGCTCCCCTCCATGGGGCAGGCTCGAACAGGAAGGAAATTGCGTTGAGGATTCTCAGCTTTGCTTGAGTCCTGCTCCGGCACAGGGAAGAAGAAATGGGCTCTGTGCCCCTGACCAAGGCTTCTATGGTGAGGGCTCCATGGGTTGTGGCTGCTACGCCTGCCTGCTCCCATTCTGTCCCCCATCCTCAGAGGCTGGGGTGCGCTGGGGCAGACACTGGCATGCCAAGCAGAAAGAAGCGAGATGGGGGTCCTTAGCCCACCACACTCAGTGGGCCTCAGACCAAACTCTGGTCCTGGCTCCCACCACTGGCTGCCACTCACTTGGTCCAGAGGATGACCTTGGAGGGTCTTTGGGTTCCTCAAAAAGGAGATGTTGGAAAGTTCAGGATGGTGGGGGTGAGCAAGGTCCCTGAGCTAAAGAAGCCTTTCGCCCTGATGGCCTTAACCCCAAGCCTGGACTCTCAGAACAGTGCTGTGTGTTCTTGCCCAGAATTCAGCCTTTTCCCTTGTCAATAAAGCCTCCCTCTTTCATGACCTAAACTCTGGCTGTTCTTGTTGGGGAGGCAGGGGGCATACTCATGGACAGGAAGGGCAGGGGTTGGAGCTGCCAGCCCATATTCCAGGCGTGCCATGGGGACCATAGCTCTGAGGTTGGCCCTTTTCCCCAGTTCAGGGGGCCTTTTCCCCTCCTGCCTCAGGTAGCCCAGCCCTGCCATCCCACCTTTCAACCTTTGGGCACCCACTAAGCTTATAGCCCTGCCTTCACTCTCAGGAATCTGCTGGAAGGCTGGGGTGCTCAGGGAGAGAGGCGGGAATGTCATATGTGTTCGTGTAGTGATTGTAGTGTAAGCTGTCAAGCCAACTGCTTGGGTTCAAATCCTGGGCCTCCCTGAAGTCCCAGATTTGAGACTGATGACAAACTCAGCTGTGGTCATGTCTGTGGATTTGGCATCTAGCTCTAAGACCTTAGTCAAGAAACTTAACCTCTCTATGCTCAGTTGTCTCATCTATAAAGTAAATGTTCTAATAGTACCTACCTCATAGAATTGTTGTGGGAGTAAATGAAAAACATGTAAAATGCTTGTGTCTGGTCCATAATAAGTCCTCAATAAATGTTAACTACTGTGATTGCTGTTCAATCAGCCACATGATGAGACAACTGACCAGGTGAATGTTAAGAGAGAAGGTGCTATTCTATTTCCCCTGGGTGATGAGTTTCTCTGCCTGGTCTTATTTTCTTCAGTGCCCGCTCCTAGCTGATCACAGGGGCTGTGGCAGCCCCTATTACCTGGTCTTCTTGTCTCCATCTCACCCCCTAAGTCCACCTGCCATGCAGCCACCAGTGGTCTTATTAAAATGGTTGTGACCATCCCCTCCCATGTCAACTACCTTCAGTAGTTCCCCATCACCTCCTGGGTCAAGGCTAGATCCAATAGCCAGCCAGTTCAGGCTTTGCCTGCTTTCTAGCCTTACAGTTCACAACTCTCTTGCTGGGACCCTGGGCACCCTCCCACTCCCCTGGCTGCTTTTCCATCTCCTCCTTGCGTTTAACACTGACCTTCCTACCTCTGAGCCTTGCTCATGTTACTCCCTTTGTCTGGATTGCCCAGGCCTCATCTCTGCCTGTTGAAAGTCCAGGAAAGTCCAAATGATGCCTCCTTGAAGCCTTCCCTGGTTCCTCAGGAAAGAGCTGGTCCTGTCCCTTCCTCTGTGTTTGTGGGCATTCTACTTTTGCCTGTATTTATAGGTCTGTGTCCCTATCTCCAAGTTCGCGGCTCCTTGAGGTCAGGGACTATGTCTGATTTAGCACTGTGCCTGGCACTGTGTAAGTGCTGAATGAGTGAATGAATGAACGATGGATGGATGGATGGTGTACAAGACAACAAGCCAGGGTTATTGCTGCGTTTGAGGCCTGCAGAGGGCTTTTGCTGGATCCGTGAGAGTTGGTCCCAGGCTACTCCAGAGACAGGGCTAAGGGGCCAGAAAGCTGCTGCTGCCCCCTGTCTGCACCACACAGTCCCCCAGCATTGATTTCCTTCCTTGCTGAGCTGACCCATTGCTGGTTTAGAGGAAGAAGGGATGAGAAGCTACTCAGAGCCAGCCCAGACTTTCTTTTTATTTTTTCAGTTTTATTGTGAAATAAACATTTTTTAAATTAGCTTCAGGTGTACAACACAGTGCAATAGTTATACTTTTTACCCCTCAAAGTGACAACCGCCCTCCCCCAATTCGCCACCCCACCCGTCCCCCTCATATCATATATATCTACAGCCCAGACTTTCTGGGGGCAGTTCCTGACTCTTGGGACTTAGCTTGGCTGCCCCTAAGGTCCAGGGAGGGGCCAGATTCACTGAGAAGCCCCTTGGCAGCACCATCCTTGGGACCCCATCCAGAGTAACCTTCCTCCCGGCATCACAGGCTTTGTTTAATTTAAGCAGCTGGTGACAGTGAACTGGCAGAAGTAAGGACTTGGCGCCACCTGCTGATACCAGAAAATCAGAACCACTGGTCCTAAGCTATCCCCCACTGAAGAGAAACGTGCCCTCACCCCACCCCACCCCCACCCGCCCCACCCCAACTTTAAAGCTTAGCTCAGGGGGGAGCTGGAAAGTCCCAGGTATGAAGGGATAGCTGGACCAAGTCTTCCTTGACCCCTCTGAATGTCTCTGCCCACTGATAGTGCTCCTTCTACCTTAAGGACTAAACTGGCCAAGGAAGCTCCCCTAAGGTCTCCTCAGTCCAGCAGGAACTTCTGTGAGAATTTAGTTTCTGATATTCTGCCCCCAACACAGCATCAACATCACAGAAGAGCAGAGCAGTTTGTGCTAGTCCACACCCTATGTGCAGCACTGGCTTTCCTCCATGATCCCTGGACAGGGGAGGAACGTACCTCACGTCACCGTGGTCCAGGGCAGAGGGAGGCACTGTTTTGTGGTCCAGTGTGGAAGGAGGTGCAGATCTCTGAGTTTGCAGATGAGGAAACAGGATCAAAAGTGACACCAATTTGCTGAGATCTCACAGCTAGTAAATGGCAGGCCCATGATTTGGACCTGAGCCTGTCTCAGACTGCTGCACAGTCCCAGCGACCTGAGCTTTTACTAGGGGTGCCACCTTTCCTAAGTGTCAGATCCACCAGTTGTGCGGATCTGGGGCGACAGTTGTCTCTAGGTGGAGAACAAGAGGGAAAGTGTAACCTGGGAAGCCTCTGGGCCTCCCCGAGGTCCCAGATTTGAGACTGATGACAGACTCAGCTGTGGTAATCCTTATGGATTCGGCATCTCCAGCTAGACACCGCAGGCCCATACATGCCCTTTCTGCGGGACCCAAATTCTACAGGACCCACTCTCCAAAGGCAGCATCCTCCCAGCTCCGTCCTGAACTTGAGCTCCTCCTTGTCAGCTTTTCTTAGGAACTTTCCCAGGGAGGTTGCTGAAAGTAGAGTAGCCCTGACTCCCTACGTGTCTCTGGGCTCTGCACTGATGTCTCTCCAGGTCCAGGTATCAGACACCCTGTCTTGTACCAAGACATGCAGGAGACTCTGGGGAAGGAGATAGGAATTTCTGCCAAAGTCCTGTTGCCCTCAGACTGGGGCTGGTGTGAAGAACAACAGATGTGTTCCAGCTTGAAAGAAGCTTGGGAAAGGCAGGACAGTGGGGCTCAGGTCAGAACTGGGTTCCAGGAAAGGGGTCTATTGCACCAGGATCTAAATTATTGGCATCTTCTCTGCCAGGTCTACCTGCCTGGAGCAATTTTATATCTTCATGGAAAGGGAAGCAGGTACTACCTACAGTCTACTCGTTATTTCCACTCTGAAGGGACACAAAAGGCAGGTCCCCTGACCTCAGGGGCTTCCAAGCATTGACACCCACGAGTGGAAAAGCAATGCAAAATGCATATGCAACTACACAATTTATTTCCTTCAGTGGGAGAAGCAAAGGTGTACAGGGTACAGATCAGCTCAATGGTACCCAGAAGCTGTCCTCAGCTCACGTTAGTCGTACACCTCCCTTTCATGAAGGGGTATTCTGTGCAGCACAAATACATCCCAAACTCTTTCTCTGCAGACCATCCCAAAGTGAAGCAAACCAGACTTGGGGATATTCCTGCCTGTGTGTCCTCTTTACTTCATTAGATCGATTCCAGTTTTTCTCGTAAAGCTATTATTATTGGGGAAGGGAAGTCACTCCAAGGTAACCCAGAGAGAAGTAAATGCAATACAGCTCTGAGACTTTTTGATTCTTTTGTTAAATTCCCACTGTGGCCTTGGTTTCCTATCCATCATTGAAGTGGAAGAATGAAAATCACCCCATAATTCTGCCTCTTTTGTGCATCCTATAAAAAGATCCCATTTATGGTTTTCCTATCTAATGGTACTTTTTTTTCCCTTGTATTTTACTATTCTATCACAATCTCTATAAAATTATAATTTTTCACTAAATTCATAAGATTTCAACTGCCTTACTTTTTTCCAAAGGGTGTCATTCTTTTAACCACTCTCTTTCAACCACTGTAAACACTGTGGACTTCATTTGTTCTACAGTCCCAACTGTTGCCATAGTCCTCCTTCCAGTTCTCCATATTGAAATTTATTGGTTCCTCTAATTCTCTTCATAGACACCAATCAGATGCTGCAATCCCCATGTGTCACATCAAGAGGCCGCTCTAAATCATCTTCAGGTGGAAACAGCTATGGGAGTCTAGTCTGTCCGTATTCATCTCTCTAAACCAAGCGACTTCTATGTCAAGTTATGCTCGTGTGCTCATTGTGCCCCTCCTGAATGATCTCAGAACTGTTTCTCAGAGTCATTACTCCAACTTCTAGCAGAGATGGGAACAGGGCTTCTCTGCCCCACAAAGATCCTGAAATATAAGTGCATATCCCTGATAACTGCACTCAAAATCACACTGTATCTTAACCCTGACCTGTCAACCTCTGTCGCGCATGAGGTGCCCATACTTATACCCAAGTAGGAATAGCATCAGCCACCTTGATTCACTTACAGAAAATAAGGCACAGGCCAAACACGCCAATCTATAGGTCCTCCCCAAAGAGCAGACCAGAGCTGCCCAGAGTGAGCCTCTCTACTAGGCCTACTGGTCAAGCTGCCTTCCCAGCCCAGCCCCACCCTGGATCTTCCTTGATGGTAGATTAAAAATCCAAGCTCCACCCTCTTCTAGCCATGAGACTGGAGGCAAGTCACTCATCTTCTATCAAAGAATAACTCAGAGATATTAAATTTAAAGTGCAACTGAATGCTTTTATTCACATACTAGATTGTACAGATTGCTCTCATGGAACACAGTAGAGTATGAAATGGAAATGGGTCACAATCTGGAAACAGGAAAGGTTGCTTTTTTCCTCTCTCTTTTGCATTGAGGTATAATTGACATATTAGTCTGAGGTGTACAACAAAAGATGTAATATTTGTATATACTGCAAGATATATAATCACATTAAATCCATGTCAAATCCATAAAAACCATACAGTCACCATTTTTTTCTTATGATAACTTTTAAGATTTATCCTTAGCAACTTTCAAATATGCAATATAGTATTAACTCACCAGGCTGTACATTACATCCTTGACTTCGTACCTTTTGACCCCTTTACCATTTTGACCCCTTTGTATCCCCCTCCTTAAGGAACCATCAATTTGTTTTCCATATCTATGAGTTTTGGTTTTTATTTTTAGATTCCACATATCAGTGAGGTATGTATCTGTCTTTTTCTGACTTACGTCACTTAAAATACTGCCCTCAAGGTCTATTGTATTGTCATGTGTTGGCAAGATTTCCTTCCTTTTATGAGAATAATATTCCATTGCATATGCAGTCATGCACCACATAATGATATTTTGGTCAACGATAGACTGACTGCATATACAACAGTGGTCCCATAAGCTCGTAATAGAACCGAAAAATTCCTAGCACCTAGTGACATCACAGCCATCATCACACTGTAGCACAACGCATGACACGTGTTTGTGGTGATGCTGGTGTAAACAGACCCAACGGTTGCTTCCAGTCATATAAAAGTATGGCACATACAGCTACATGCCATAATACTTGATAATGATAAGAAACGACTATGTTACTGGCTTATATATTAATATTTACTATGTTTTGTTTGTTTTTTTAGCTGAGCCATCCTGCCACCTGTTGGCAGCTCAACGGCAACTCAGCTCGGGCTGGCATCGAACTGCCGTTGCTCAGAGCTCAGCTCGCACTCTTGAGCGAGCTCTTAACCAACGAGCCACTCGGCCAGCCCTATGCTACATTTTTATCATTATTTTAGAGCTCACTCTTTCTATTTATAAGTGTGCTGTAAAACAGTATGTGGTGTTATCCTGGCAGCAGCCTCACCTCAAGTTTACTGCATCTCATGACTGCATCATTTTCTCTTGTACTTAATTTCATGTTGTTTTATAAACTTAATGTAGCCTAAGGGTACAGTGAAGTCTATCTGAGTGTACAAAAATGTCCTAGGCTTTCACATTCACTCACCATTCACTCACTGGCTCACCCAGAGCAACTTCCAGTCCTGCAAGCTACATTCATGGGAAGTGCCCTATAGAGGCACATTTGGGGTATACCCATTTTTACTGTACTTCTTTTATGCTTAGATATATAAATACTTACCATATGTTATAACTGTGTACAGTATCCAGTACAGTAATATATGGTAGAGGTTTACAGCCTAGGAGCAATAGGCTGTACCATATAGTGAGGTGGGTAGTAGGCTGTATCATCTAAGTTTATTGAAGAGCACTCTATGATGTTCACATAATGACAAAACTGTCTAACAACATATTTTTCAGAATGTATCCCTATTGTTAGTGACATGTAATTATATATTACATTTTCCTTATTCATTCATCCATTGATGGACACTCAGGTTGTTTCCATGTCTTGGTTATTGTAAATAATGCTGCAATGAACATGGAGGTGCAGCTATCTTTTCAAGTTAGTGTCTTCCTTTCCGTCAAAAATATACCCAGAAGTGGAATTGCTGGTGATACAGTAGCTCTAATCTCGAGGAACCTCCACACTGTTTTCCATAGCAGTTGCACCAATTTACATTCTCACCAACAGTGTACAAAGGTTTGCTTTTCTCCACATCCTTGCCAATACTTCTTATTGCTTGTCTTTTTGATAATAGCCATTCAACCAGGAGTGAGGTGGTGCTTCATTGTGCTTTTGATATGCATTTCCCTGACGATTAATGATGGTGAGCACCTTTTCATGTACCTGTTGGCCATGTATATGTCTTCTTTGGGAGAGTGCTGCTTTTTCTCTTTTTTCTTTTTTTAGCTGAGCCATCCTGCCACCTTTTGGCAGCTCAGCAGCAGCTCTGCTCAGGCTGGGCATCGAACTGCTGTTGCTCAGAGCTCGGCTCGCACTCTTGAGCGACCTCTTAACCAACTGAGCCACTCGGCCGGCCCTGCTTTTGCTTTTTCTTGGATAAACTTGTTAGGCTGCAGGCTATCAAGGAAAAGTAATTTCAGTCACTTACATTCTCTGAGAAACCTTGTGGTTTCTGCTGTCTCTCTTTGTATAAGAACTGGCAATGTCCCAGTGTTTCCTGTATCTGAATAAGCCTTGTGTTAGTCTTCTGGGGAAGCAGTTTTCAAGATGATGTTAGAAAGTGCAAGAGTTCTGGTGCTACTAATGCTGTAAAAATATAAACTAATAAACTGTTTCAAAAAAAAAAAAAAAAAAAAAAGAGGGGCCACCCGAGTGGCGCGGTGGTTGGGAGCTGGCTTGGGATGCTGGCGGCCCTGGTTCGGATCCCATATGTGAGGGCCAGTGACACTGCCCTCAAAAAATTTAAAAAAAAGGAAAGAAAGTGCAAGAGAGTTAATGAGGATAATGCCTGGAAAAATAAAGGGGAGAAGGTACAGAAGTTGGTGGGGAAAGCCTTCACGATGTAGGTCTGATATCTGCAGAGGAAGCAGTGGGAATTGGGTAGCCAGAGGCTCAGGGTACAGTGCAACTCCAAGAAAGTCTCAGGCACCCCCGCAGAGAGCTCCAAAGATTCCTGCTTTGTTCAGCCACTGACTGGAGCTGCCCAAGGAGAGCATGGCATAGTGCAGCAGGTCCCTGAGATGGCACGTTGGCTGAGTATGCTCTTCATGGCAGTCTCTCTCTTGAGGAGGGAGTCTCAATAGCACGTCTCCATGGCAACCAACCACAGGTTTCTGGTCAAAACTGAATTTCCTGAAGAGGTATATCAGTTAGTTTTTGCTGTGTAACAAGCCAGCCTAAACCATGGTGGCTTTAAAATAAATTAGTATTTAGTGCTCAGACATTTGAGAGTTGGCTCTGTTGACATTGATGGCCTCGGGTAAATTTGTTCACATATCTGGGAGCTGCGTGATTGTCATCTGATCTACAGCAGGTCCTCAAATAATATGGTTTCGTTCAATGTCATCTCACTATAATGTTGATGAAATGCTGTAGGAACTTAACTCTTGTTTATATCAATTAGCCTATGGTAAAACTGGTTTAATTATACGCCAGTTCGCTTCAAGTCACAGAACCTATCAATTGACAACATTAAGTGAGGACTTCCTGTAGACCGGCCTCCGCTAGAGCAACCAGCACTAGTGTCCAGTGTCTCTTATCCTCCAGCACACTAGCGTGGACCTGGTCTCCTCTCATCAATGTCAGACGCACAAAAGAAAGCAAACGGAAATCCATGAGGCCTCGCAAGGCCTATGCTTAAAACTGGTCCACTTTCGCTTCTGTCTCATTCTATTGGCCAAAGCCAGTCACAAGGTGGAGCCCAATGTAAAGAGGCAGCCCACGATTGGAGGACGATGCAGTTACATGGCAAAAAAACCACAGATATGGGGAAGGATGAAAGACTGGAACTGTCCTTGCAAAAAACTACCACAAAATCCAGGCTGATCCTGAAGGCTTTAGTCTCTTTTTTCAATAAGTTTCATTACCAAATGTCTTTCAGCGGTGACAACAGCGGTACCTGCATACCAGAAGCCAGAGGAAGACAAGAAATGTCGGAACATTCACATTTGAAACATTTGAAAACCACTTGCCATCCAGTTTTCACATTGGTGTAAGTCCAATCAGGAGAATAAGTCCATGAATCAGTTGGCCAACTTTTGATAAACAAACAGCCTCTTATCTTGATTAACTGATTATTCTACTTTTCCTAAAGCATTTAAAATAAGATGTGTTAGCTACTGCGGATTCTGTCTTGGCCGGCCCATAAACATTACTGAGGGCAATTTGTTATCTAGAACCATTGTAGCCAACATGTTTACTCTTGGGCCTCTATAGCTTCAGCTTTTTTATTTGCTATTTCGACCCCAGGTAGGGATACACATGTTTGGAAACATGTCTTAGTTTGCAAACACCTATTGATGGTTAGAAATTCTTGGTTTAACTGGTGAGATTTTGTGGTAAGTTATCCCATTGAGCTAGTAACAAAATATGAGCTCCTGGGGGAAGGAATTCCCATCTGAGCCATGGATTCTATGTGTGACAGTAACAATGCAGCCTATATGTGGTTCAAGGGCCTGGTCTGAACTCATAATGTGAGCTTTGGATCACACTGAGACTGTATATTGTGAAAAGGCAGAAGGGCTTTACAATGCATTGCCCCCAAATCACAAGCCACCACATGGAGACCAGATGAGAAAGTTCTTCTCCAACAGAACATCAGAAGAAGCCAGACATTACAAACACACACACCACACTTAGAATCCCCCAGCATCAATCCAGAGAATGCCCCAACACCATTCACTGGCTATAATCCCTGTACTCCCAGAGCCAGCTCCGAAACACAGGGCTAAACTTTGTTTTGGAACCTCTTACATTTTCCAAAGACACGGACATAAAAACAGTCCAATTCCTACAACACAGGAAATAACAATCGGCAAGCTGGTTGACTTCTTAGATTCTGCTGAGAGAAAGAAAAGGAAAATGTTAAGAGGAAACCTACTGGCAGGGGCCAATGAGACCTACACAACCGCTGCTAAGATCTGCGTGGTTGTGTGTCATTTCCCTGTCAGAGATATAAGCACTAACCCTCTGCCACACGTCTTGGCATTTTCCACTCATATCCCATACACCTCCATACATCAAACAGTGTGTTTAGCACTTGCCAGAAATAAACAGCAATATCGAACACCACATACCACATATATATGCCATGCACATGTTCAAAGCTTCCACACTGTTCTACCTTACATCGCTGTGTACTGCTACAGATTGAATGTCTGTGTCCCTCCCCTCCCCCAGATTCATCTGTTGAAATCCTAATGCTCAATGTGATGGTGCTAGGAGGTGGGGCCTTTGGGAAGTCATTAGGTTATCAAAGTGGAGCCCTCATAATGATATTAGGCTCTGATAAAAGAGACCCTAGAGAGAGATCCCTCACCCCTTCCACCATGTGAGGATACAGTGAGAAGTCTGTGACCTAGGCGAGAACTCTCACCCAACTATGCTGGCACACTGATTTCAGACTTCTAGCCTCCAGAACGGTGAGAAATAAAGTTCTATTGTCTATAAGCAATCCAGTCTGCGGCAATTTGTTACTGCAGCCCAAACGGATTAAAGCATATATACATCATCCAGACAAACCTCTTATACCATGTACACACAACGCATATTTCAATTTCATACTCTGCATGCCCACACATACCCTGCACACCTCTGTGCACACACCACCCACACACACATCCCTGGTCCTTACTTCCAAGAACAATTCCTCTCTCCCTCCAGAATCATCCCAGGCCCCATCTGGCACACCCAAACTACATCCCCCGGGGCCTCTAGTTAGCCTGCCTTCATAACCCCTCAGTGCCGGGCAGATGCATTGGACCCCTCCCCCCTTTTCCCCACCCCCACCCCCGGACCAGAGCCAGAACCACAGAAGCCAGGATATAGGCTCAAAGACTCCTGCCCTACTTGCAGGAGGAGTTGTGTAGTAAGTTGTGTTATCCTAAGCTAAGGATCCAGCGTGCCTGGGGAAAGCCGGGCCCCCTACTATGGCCTCACTATCTTGGGCACAGAACTACTGATTCAGCCTCTACCAGCCAGCCGTCTGCAGTGGACCTGGAGCCTGACCATACGAGTTGTGGCAGGGCTGGGTGTCTGGCCCCTGACACACCCTTATCCCCTTTCTCCTGGCAGCAGGCAAGCTTCCCACCACGGCATAGAGACCACCCAGGTCACTCAAGCTGCCAGAAGCTAACAAATAACCCTGTTTCCACCTGAGGACTGCTGTCACCGCTCTCCACCTCTCAGGCCATCTGTCCTGGCTTAGGGACTTAGTATGGACTGCTGCCTCTGGGGCTTGGCTAGGCCAAACTTCCTTCTCTCCCTCCCCATTGGTCCCCGCATCTTCCCCCAGACTGCCTGGGAAGCTGAGTTTGATGTTATACCCCCTCAACTGGAGAGTAGGGGAAATGTCTAGGAGGATGCTTACCTATCGCAGGCAGACTGAAGTTGGAACGCCAGGGGTTAGGTAAGGAAATGTGCTCTACCACACATTGGTAGCCGGTCACATTGGGATTCAGAGAGGACTTCAGCCTCAAATGGCTAGTGATATTAAAGGTGCCATCTTCATTCTTGACGGCTGAATCAGTGATTATGTCCTTAGAAATCTTCACATATACGTGATCCTCCTGGGACCACTTATACCACTTTATGTTAATTTCCTCTGGGTAGAACCAACTTGACTCAAGAAAAAAATGTATGTCTTCATTATTTTTCACAGTGGCTGGATCCTGAAACAGGATGTTGACTGGGGAAGCTGCCAGGAAAGAGACATCAATGTTTGAGGGCAGGTTGGGACTACCTTAGTATCAGTTCGATGTCTGACCCATAGCAAGCCTTCAGGAAAGGTGAGTGAACCAAATGGGATTCTGCTTAGGCTAACTATTCTGGGTATGTTGGTCCCAAGGCCAGCAGGCTGCTGATATGCCACAACTCCAACTATCACAGCCATTTTGTAAAGCAGAGTTTCTTAGGCCACTTTGTGTCACAGAAGCCTTTCAGAATCTGAGGGAAGCCTGGTACACTTTTATGGTAGAGACTGCTAATTGCTACCCATTTCCATTCTTCAGTGACACCTTCAAAGCTACATCTCCCAACTTCTACTACTGCTGGATGTAGCCATGGAAACTCAGGGTCTAGTAGTTTGGATATAATCAGAAGTGGCGAGAGCGACCTCCAGGAAGTATCTTTAAAGAGCAGGGTATCTGAAAGAAAAAACCTGTGTCCTCCTCTCTCGCTGCCCTTCTTCCTTCCAGAATGGTTGGAATACCATGCAATGGCTCGAGATGGAGAAGTCATTTCTAAACACAAGGTGGAAGCTACAGATGGAGGACAGCAAAGTGACAAGACAAAAGGATCCTGGGTCCCAGATGATCACAGAACTTCTCTACCTGCCCTCCGTTGCCTATATTTTTCTGCAAGGAAAGTAAACTACCTTTTCAAAAGCCACTGTTGACTTCTGGTTTCCCCTCTGACACGTAAAGACCTTGAAAGTTGTCACTACTGGCCTCATAATAAGAAAAAAGCTGAACTGAACAAATTGCAAATCAACAACTTTTCTTTGATCCATCAGAGAATTGAGGTGACCAGACAAACTGCCACCCTGAAAACTAGAGAGATAGGCAGATTAAGAGAACCACAGCCAAGATCATATTACCTTAAGCAGAAGGTGCTAGAGCCATACATTGGTAAAGCACTTAAGCAGTAACTTTGACAAATTGCTAAAGGATGAGCATGTACTCACTGGAGAGTAGACACTCCTGGGGGTCAGTCTTAGGGGTTTTCAAGGGTTTTACCTCCAGGAACCCCACAATGTTCTTGCCATTACTAGAAAAATACCCTTATATTTTGGGGAGCGGGAGAGGAAAAGTAACCATTTAAAAATGTATCCAGTGCAGGGCAGGCCGAGTGGCTCATTGGTTAAGAGTTGGCTTGGGACTGTGAGCTCTGAGCAGCAGGGCTGCCAGTTCAGATCCCACAAATGAGGGCCAGTGACACTGCCCTCTACAGCTAAGATGGTGAACAACAGCTCGACCTGGAGCTGGGCTGAGTGAGTCCCTGGGGACGATGTAGGCTCAGTGGGCTGCCATAAGCTACCGTGAGTGGCCAGCAGCCGGGGAGAGCTGCTGTGAGCCGCCATGAGTGGCCGTCCAATGGTAGTGACCAAATGCCTCAGCTGGGAAGAGCGCAATGATCATAATACCAACATGGACCAGTGAAGCGACATCCTCCACAACTAGACTGAAGAGCAAAAGGACAGCAACTTGTCTGTTCCCCTCCCCCAATTCCCCAATAAAATCTTAAAAAGAAAAAAAAAGGATGTACCCAGTGCATTCCCCAAACAAAGGATGCTCTCAGGGGAGGAGTCTTTGCCAGAATCTTTGATGACTTGGGAGAAGAGTAAGTAGCCAACTCCAGCCCCCTCTGGCCTTCCCATCTCATCTAGGAACACTTCTGAAGGTCACAGACTAGGGGCTCAACCCACTCGAAGAATGAGATTTAATAATAAGATGATAAGACTGCTTCACTTCCACACCATTTTACCACCACATCAACAGGGCCCCAGTATAACAGTAGATCACAAATAGGAGAGCTGGAAGATAAAGACTATTTAAGAAGGAGTTCAGGGGGCAGCTGGTTGGCTCAGTTGGTTAGAGCACAGTGCTCATAACAACAAGGTCGCCAGTTCGATCCCCACATGGGCCACTGCATTGCACCCTCCACAACTAGATTGAAACAATTATTTGACTTGGAGCTGATGGGTCCTGGAGAAACACAGTGTTGCCCAATAAACAAAAAACAAAAAAGAAAGAAAAAAAAAGGAAGGAGTTCAGGGCCGGCTGAGTGGCTCAGTTGGTTAAGAGCTCGCTCAAGAGTGTGAGCTGAGCTCTGAGCAACAGTGGTTCAATGCCAGCCCGAGCTGAGTTGCTGTTGAGCTGCCAACAGGTGGCAGGATGACTCAGCTAAAAATAAAAAATAAAAATACAGTTAAAAAGAAAGGAGTTCATAGGGAAACTCAAAGAAAATAGGGAAGGGGGAAAAAAGATGCTAGAGGAAACTGAAATCCCTGTCACCTACAGCTATAGCATTAACATTAAACACAGTCCAGCCCCTAGCCAAATTAACATAGATTCTCACACTGAAAGCCCATTTATCTCAGTTTCTATTACCTGATACATAATATTTGGCTTTCACAAAAAATTACAAAGCATGCTCAAAAGTATGAAAAGACAAAGCAAGCATCAGAACCAGACTCAGGTATGACACAGATTTTGGAATCATTAGATAGGTAATTTAAAATAACTACGACTGGGCAGCTGGGTGGCTCAGTTGGTTACAGCACATGCTCTTAACAACAAGGTTGCAGGTTCGACTCCTGCATGGGATGTGGGATGGTGGGCTGTGCTCCCGCAATTAAATTGAAAATGGTGCCCGGATGTGGAGCTGAGCTATAACCTCCATAACTAAGATTGGACAACAGCTTCACTTGGAGCAGATGGGTCCTGGGAAAAACACACTGTTCCCCAATAAAGTTAAAAAATAATAATAATAACTATGACTAAAATGTTAACAGCACTAATGGATAAAGCAGACAACATGCAAGAACAGATGGATAACGTGAGCAGAGATGGAAACTCTCTAAGAAAGAATAAAAAGGAAATGCTAGGAACCAAGAACACTACAAAAGAAATGCAGAATGCCTTTGACAGGCTCATCAGTAGACTTAACACTGCCAACGGCAGAATCAATTAGCTTAAGTATGTCAATAAAAACTTCCCAAATTGAAATGCAAAGAGCAAAAAGAATAGGGAAAATACAAGGGACCGGAATACTCAAGAACTGTGGGACAATTGCAAAAAGTATAACGTATATGTAATAGAAATACCAGAAGAAGAAAAGAGAAAGGAGCAGAAGAAATATTATGAAAAATAATGGCTTAGAATTTTCCAAATTTAATAACAGACACTAAAGCACAGATCCAGGAAGCTTAGAGAACACCAAGTAGGAAAATACAATATCATGCTCAAAAACGCACAAAAACATTTTTTTTGCCAAAAGGCAAAGAGAAATTTTCAAAAAAGAGGAAAAAAATAACTTACTTATAGAGGAACAAAGTTAAGAATGACACTAGACTTCTTAAATGCGAGAAAGAAGGGCCCATGAAATATTTAAAGCATTGAAGAAAAGTAACCCACCAATCTAGAATCCTATACCCAGAAAAACTATCCTTTAAAAGTGAACTATAAATGCTTTCTCAAACAAAAACTGAAGGAATTTGTTGCCAGTAGATGCGCCTTGCAAGATGTTAAGAGAAGTGCTTTTGAGAGAAGGAGAATATTACAGGTCAGAAACTAGAATCCATGTAAAGGAAGAGTATAAGAGAAGGACTAAATGAAGGTAAAATAAAACTTTATTTTTCTTATGCTTAATTGATCTAATACATAATTGTTTGATTCAAAATAATAATAGCAACAATGTATTGGGTGGTATAGCATATGGAAAAATGAAATGAATGACAGTAATTTTATGAGATGGGAGGGGAGAATTGGGAATATTCTGTTCTAAAGTATCTGTACTACCCATGAAGCAGTATAGTGTTATTTCAAAGTAGACTTAGAGTATTTGTGAAAGTACATTGCAGACTCTACAGCAATCACTAAAAAAAAAATTTTGTTTAAGTATAATTGATATACAAAGAGAGGAGAGAGAAAATGGCATCATGAAATGTTCATTTAAAAGCAGAGAGGGCATGAAACGAGAACAAGTGTACCAAAAGAAAACAGATACAAACATGGTGTATATTAATCCACCTATATATGCAGTCATTTTAAATGAATGGTTTATGTACATCAACTAAGAGACAGAGACTAGAGACTGTCCGAGTGGATCTAAAAAACAAACAAACAAACAAACAAACAAGACTCAAATATGTGTTTTCTACAACAAACCCACTTTAAATATGAAGACCCAAATACTGGGTTTTTGGAAAAGTCATGATGTGCTTTTTCTATGTTTTCAGTTGCAAAAATGCATCATGATTTTTCTGACAACCCAATAGGTTAAAATGAAAGGGACTGAGGTAGATATACCATACTAACTCTAATCCAAAGAAAGCTGGTGTAGCTCTATGAATTTCAAAGTAGTCTTCAGAACAAGGAAAATTATCAGGGATGTTAGGTAAAAACTAAGGAAATCTGAATAAACAATGCACTTTAATAAATAAGAATGCATCAATACTGGTTCATTAATTATAGCAAATACAGTAATACCTTGCTTTACAAGCATAATTCGTTCCGGAAACAAACTTACTCATATTGCAAGACATCGCTCGTTTGCCAAGTTAAAATGTATTCGGAATGTTTGCTAGTCTTGCAGAACACTCGCAAACCAAGTTACTCACAACCCAAGGTTTTACTGTATATCATACTAATGCAAGATATTAATAAGGGAAGTGGGACGCAGAGGCAGGAGTAATATGGGAACTTTGTATTATCTTAGCAATTCTTCTGTAAATCTAAAACTGTTCTAAAATAGTCTATTAATCTTTTAAAAATCTTTTAGTGTAGGTTTTCTGTCAGTTGCAGAGGAAATGAATCCTAATATACATTGCCATCCCCCCAATTAATATGTACAAAACAGTCAAAGTCTTAAGTACAATTTTGGAGGGCTCATAGACACTGCCCCCCTGAATTGTGGACCTCAACTCCAAATTCATGTGTTGAAGTCCTAACCCCAGCTCCTCAGACTGTGACTGTATGTGGAAATAGGGCCTTTATTGAGGTTATTAAGTTAAAACAAGGTCATTAGGTTGGGACCTAATCTAATATCACTGATGTCTTTATAAGAAGAGATTAGGGGGCCAGCCGAGTGGTGTAGTGGTTAAGCGCTGGCTTGGGAACCCGGCGGCCCTGGTTCAGGTTCCACATATGAGGGCCAGACACACTGCCCTCAAAAAAAATAAAAAGTAAAAAAAAAAAATACATTTAAAAAAAAAAAAGAGAGAGATTAGGACAGACATATGCACAGAGGGAAGACCATGCGAAGACACAAGAAGAAGGATATCTACAGGCCAAGAACAAATGCCTCGCAAGAAACTAAACCAGCTGACACCTTGATCTCAGACTTCTAAACTCCAGAATTGTGAGAAAATAAACTTCTGTTATTTAAACCCAGTCAGTGGTATTTTGTTACGGCAGCCCTAGCAAACTAACAGAACCCCCAAGCTCATCCACGTATTATCAGACCTATTCATAATGCTCGTACAGGTAAGTGGACCTCAAAGAGGTGTTTAGGGGCTATTGTTGTCGTAAGTCTTGACTGAACACCTACCTCACAACAGCCCTCAGCTAGGCATTTTCATACACTGGCTTATGTAATCCTCAGAATGCTCTGAGGCAGGTATGATTTATCACCCCATTTTGTACAGAGAAAAATTTCAGATCCAAAGATGTTAAATGACTGGTCCAGCCACCCAGTTTGGAAGCAGCAAAGCTGGAATAGGATTGAGATCTATGGAGCCAGACCACAGCATCTCTCTCCTTTCCCAAGTTTCCTTTCAGAGGCCTCTCTTCATTGAACACTGACTGCCCACACACTAGGTGAATTCAGGCTATCTTTTACTGAGCACTAATAATAGGCCAAGCACCATGCATATGCTAAGCATTTTACCTGCATTTTTTTGTAGACTCTTCCCTACAGTCAATCCTCTTAGGTAGATACTATTACATTTGTTTCGAGCGAAGGGCATTGAGGTTTAGAGTGATTAATAACTTGCCCAAAGTTGTCCAGATGTTCATGGAAGCCCAGGACCCAGGCCCATGTCTGTGTGACTCCTAGGCCCATGCTGTAAACCTCTACTCCACTGGGCCCATCCACATCTCCACCCCAAGCACCATCACTGAGGGAACCGCAGGGCACAGGCATCAGGCACTCACCTACAACCTGTAGTTTGACTGTTCCCTGTGCCTTTTCAGGGGTGATTACCACCTCACATCGATACTCTCCTGCTTCCCTTAGCTGGACTCCAGGCAGCTGCAGTGAGGCATCCCCAATCCTCAGCCTCTCTGGAGACGGCACAATGGCTCCTGATCGGAATGCCTGTTGGTGGCTTCCAATAAGCTGAAACACCTTGACATCTGTTCCATTCACTGGACTCTTCCAAAACCAGGCAATACCCATGATTCTGATATCCCATTGTTGGGGACTGGAGAAATTGCAGGCGATGGTGGCATTATCATTCACGGATACTCTCTGAGTCCCAGCCATCTTCACTTCCAGGGAAGCTGTGGCAATAAGAGAACTCAATTATGGGAAAAATACAGGCCTTGTACTCCCAAACACTACCATGTAATTGAAAACAAATTCCCTTTTTTGGTGGAGGGGCGGTGGGGGGGTCTTGTGTACAAAGGTTTTGTGCTCCTCTTGTTAAATTTATTCCGAAGTATTTTACTCTTTTTGATGGTAAATAGAATTGTTTTCTTAATTTTATTTTCGGGTTGCTCAGTGCAAGTGTACAGAAATAATATTCTTTTTTTATTTCCATTTCCCTCCCCCGTCAGGCAACCGATCTAAGATGTTTAATGTCTACATTTTTGTTCTTTAAAACCATCTTGTTTTGTCTCTCAAACTTACAGAAATGGTATTAAGTTATATATCATTGTTTCCCCTCTTGGCACTACGCTTTCCAGAAGGTTCCACATTGCTATGTGTACAGCTAGACCTTTGCTTGAAGCTGCTGCCCAGTTCTCCATGGTGAGCATCCACACCTGGCTCACCTACAGCCCCACTGACGGGACACCCAGAGGGTCTCCTGGATTCCCACATCCCCTCCAGCACCACTTGGCATCAGTGCCCAGCCTATTTTGGCCAGTCTAATAAATGTCAAGCGATACCTTATTGCTTTAACTTCTATGGTCTGGTTAGTAATGAGCTTAAATATCTCTTTATATGACTTTCAGGCTTTTGGTTTAGTGTTGGAGAACTAGAAATATGTCCATCAGTGTCCCAAGAAAAAGAAAAAAGAGAATGTTTGAATATTCCCACTCAGTCTCAGTGAAGATTTCAGTAACAGTAGATGCTTCATTGATGTGCAGGTGGAGCACTCTTCTTACTTCACCCCCTCCCTATACTTCCTCTCAGCTCCAGCATCTAGGATGATGAAAGGTACTCGCGGCACTCAGGGCACTGAATTTAAAAGAGCTACTCAGTTTCAGGTCCCTACAAGTGCCGATTCTGCACAAAGAAAGCGTGAATACATCATCGTTGAATCAATAAATGAATCCAATTTCACGAAGGAGAGTCCAGAGTCTGGGATCTTTAAAGGAAAGCCCCACGTAGCTGAGGTCCTCTGGCGGGACACCGAGAGCGCGCCGACTCCGAGGGACTCCCTATGACAACCCCACCCCCACCCCTCAGCCCCACTCTCCGCAGCCCCCACGCCCATACGCACCAAAACACAGCCACCACCCCTGCCTCCAACTCCCCGCTGTGCTCTCCCCTCCCCCACCCCGTCTCCCCGCTCCCACCTCCCTCCCCGCCCCCACCCCCAAACTCCGCGGAGACCTACCTGCCGAGGGCACCGTGTGCCACAGGACCGGAAACAGCACCAGAACCCGCAGCGTTCGCTGGAAGCCCCACGGCCCTCGGCCCTCTGCCCTCTCCACTGTGGCCATCGCCATGACTGGCACGATCCCGCTCCTACTGAAGCCTGGATGCAGGCCGCCGCCTGGTTTCTAAAAGGGAGTCGGCCGATCCTAAGATGCAGCGGCCAGAGGAAACCGTCTTTTGTGCGTCTTTCTACCGTCTTTCTACACAGTTTATAGAAAGAAGTTCTTAATGACTAAGTTTTTCAGCTCCTAGGTCTTTGGGCCTCTTCTACGACCTGCCAAGTCTTTTTTCCTCCTCCGGTTCGATCACCAGACACCCCGGGAAGGTGGGGCGCGTAACGCTCCTACGTGCACCAGCTGGGCAGGGCACCAATGAAGATCCTTTCTCAGTACCACCTTAGCGAACGCCGTCCGAGAGCGCTGCCCACAAGATGGGAGTAATGGGTTCTACCAGGGACAGGATAAACTTACGTATTTTAAAAAAATAATAATCTGGGCGGCTGCGCTCTGAGCCCCGGGACTTTCCTCCTCCCAGCGCGCCCCTGGGCATGCCCAGAGTGAGTTCAGCGGCCTCCACCAGGGGCTGCGGAGTCGCTGAGCTGTCGGGGAAGGGCTAGGGACGGGGCCGGGCTAGGGACGGGGCCGAGCGAAACAGCTGAGCTACCACGTCCTTCAGGATGAAAGATTTTAAAATGTTTCTCTCTGGGGCTGCCAGTGGCTCAGTTGGTTAAGAGCTTGCTCAAGTACGACCTGGGGGTCGGCCGTGTGGTGCAGTGGTTAAGAGTTGGCTTAGGAAGCCAGCGGCCCGGGCTTCGGGGCCCACATATGAGGACCCGTGACACTGCCCTCAAAAAAAAAAAACAAAAAAAAAACAGTGACCTAGTTGCCCCCAAAAAAGCACTAGTTGCCCCCCAAAAAAGCTTATGTTACTTAAGCCAAAAGCTAAATTTATTTTCTCCAGGAAGTTTCAGTCAAACATCTGAAAGCAGCCCCTAACTTCCACTCTTTTACTAACCAAAAAGGGGTTTGTGACCTTATCAAGCAAAAACCTAAAATACTCATTCACAAATCAAGCTTTACCACCTCTAGACCAGCTTTAAAAATCAGTTTAACTACAAAGTTCAGAACACAGGTGTCACTGCTATTATAAATGCACACTCCTCTTACCCCAGCATCTTGCATTACAGTAGTCTCATTGATCCCACTTAATTTTTTTCTCACATCATTAAAAAACTGTAATCCACAGAAAACCACAGGCAGACCTAAACTCAAATGCTAGGTATGTCATCTGATGATTGTGGGACAGTGGGCAAGTTACTCCACACCCTGCCTCAGTTTCCCTTCTCTAAAATTGAGATAGTAAAATCTTCCCTGAAAAGCTGTTGTAAGAATTAAGAATCAGGTGGGGTGTGGAGTAAATCCCCAATATAGTCACTAGAACTGTCAGTAACTAAGCAAATGTTTACATTCTCATGTATCTGCAAACAAACAACATGCATAGTGGAAAGAGCACAGAACTGGTTGATAAGCAGCGTGCCCACAATGACGGACTAGCTGAGGGGCCTTCAGAAGGTCACAGTTTCAGGACCACAGTTTTATTTATTTATTTATTTATTTATTTATTTATTTATTTATTTATTTATTTATTTATTTATTTATTTTTAGAGGGCAGTGTCACTGGCCCTCATATGTGGGACCCAAACCAGGGCCGCTGACGTCCCAAGCCAGTGCTTAACCACCGCGCCACTTGGCCGGCCCAGGACCACAGTTTTAAAAAGCAGAGATTTGCAAGGTTAGGTCCATCTATAGAATTCCAATATGCCAAATTATACCTCTTCTCAACTGCTACCTCCTCCAGGGAGCCTCACCCTAAGAAAATCCTCTTCTGCTATTACTGACTCATTAAATAACATCCCCAATAGAAATACATGATGAATCTCTATATTTGCCTAGAATGGTAATTCACAAAGTTGTGGCACATACATATCATTCTGTAGGAAAATCAAAGAAATTACAAAAAAAAAAAGTAAAATTAGCAGGTTTTAGCATTATATTAACATTTAAATATAAATCAAAATGTTAAATACTTGTGTTATCATTTTTACCAATTTCACATCTATTGAATTCTTATAAACATGCAAGAAAACATATCTTCTAATACTTTTGCCAATTTTTCATTCAACCCCAAAGCACACAGCAGGAGCTTCGCAAGTGCTTCTCAAACAAATGAATGTATATTCTTAGGGATTTATGGAAGTACAACTTTGAGTGTCCTTTAAAGCTGCATAGTGTTGAGACATAGTACTCAAATGCTGGTTAATACTGAGGTCATTTTATATGACACATTATGTCCAGCTTGCTTTTGTAATGTCACATACAATTTGGAGCCATATTTAAATACATGAAAACATCGAACAAGTAATCAGAATGGTGAAGAAGAGACATACGATACAATGACATGCATACAAGGACAATATAGCAAAGATGATAGATGTTGTCAACCATATCTGTTTCCCTTAAAAAAGCCACCAATTTCTTCCTAAGCACAAGGATCTCCAAAACAAAAGATGTATTTCCAAGCCTCTCTTGGAGCTAATTGTGGCACTATGACCAAGTTCTGACCAAAGTAATATAAATGGAAGTGTTTCGTGTGATTTCTGGGAGCTGTCCTTAAAGGGAGGGATGTGTTCTTCTTTCCCCTTCTTTCTTCTGCTGGCTGGAATGCAGATGTAATCGCTAGAGCTTGAGCAGACATCTTGGATATAGTGGAGAAGCTACACATTGAGGACATTGGGACAGCAAAATAGAGGGGTGCTGGGTCTCCGATGACCTGTGAAACTTCCTACCAGCCCAGAATGGTACCTCTGAACTTGTAGAATATAAGAAACAAAGTCAATAATCCACTCTTACTACCAGGCGTTCTCATTTTCAGCAGAATCTAATCCTAAACACTACAACCTGGTAAAAGGAATGGAACCAGTTTTGCTTGGAGCACACTGGAGGTTTAGGACACATTATCAGTCTTTAAATCTCTGAGACGCTAACACCTAAATATATGAGTAGACATGTTAAATGATGTTTTTGAAGGCAGAAGTAAGATTCCTATGTGGAATTTCTAGAGAGACAGGTTTTGAGTCAGCATTAAGAAAAGCTTCTCTAACAAAGAAATGGGCCATTTCAAGCAATCCCACAGCAACATTTACTGAACTCTGCCTGGTAGGGTCTAAGTGTAATGGATTCAGAGGTGAGTAGTAAAACAGTCCTTAGCCCCAAAACGCTTCTTTAGACCAGTGCTGTTCAAAGTAGCTGTAATGAAGAACCCTTTTTAGGTTGTTTGTTTTGTTTTGTTTTGTTTGTTTTTTTAGCTGAGCCATCCTGCCACCTGTTGGCAGCTCAACGGCAACTCAGCTCGGGCTGGCCTCGAACAGCTGTTGCTCAGAGCTCAGCTCGCACTCTTGAGCGAGCTCTTAACCAACTGAGCCACTCGGCCGGCTGAAGAACCCTTTTTAAAGAAAATGTCCAACCCATTTAGGACTGATACTTTCTAAAATACAATAAAAATGAATTCTTAGAAAGACAAAAATATAAGCCCCCAATTTTTATTAAACTGATATAGAATTATGTCCAAGGCGTAAATAATGTCCACTGATGTGTAGACCAGCACCAGCCACAGACCATACTTGGAGAAACACTGATCTAGACAGATGCAAATTGAGAGCCGTTCTGTAAAACAACTCTTCAAAACTACCCATGTTCTGAAAGACAGAACATCCTGGGGTTAAATCCTAGATCTTGAAAAACCTTATGATAAAGGGCAGTATTGAGACAATTGGTGAAATCTGAATGTGGACCAAATGCTAGATTAATAGTACTGTAACGATGCTAAATTTTCTGAATTTGATCATTATAAGATGGTTATTAAAATAATGTCATTGTTGTTAGGAGATGCTCACTCACATAGTTAGGCTAAAGGACCATATGTCTGCAGTTAACTGAAATGCTTCAGTTAGAAAAAAAAAAAAAGTATAGGAGAGAGCTCTAGCGCAAATGTGGTGAGATGCTAGTTGATACATCTAAGGAAGGGCATACTAGAATTAGCCGTACTATTGTTGTAATTTTTGGGGATAGGTTTGATTTTTTTTTTCCAAAATTAACAAACACACATATATACACACAACTAAATCAATGTGTGATCCCGGGCTAGTTCTTGGTCTACAAAAAGGATGTTAGTGGGAAAATTGGAAAAATTTACAGACTAGTTAGTAGAATTATATTAATACTGATTGCCTGATTTTAATAACTTTGTAAGATGTTACCACTTGGGGAAGCTAGGTGAAGGGCATTTGGGAATTCTTTGTACTATTTTTGCAAGATTTTCATAAATCTGAAATAATTACAAATTGAAAAGTTAGAACAAAATTCAACCCTCACAGTTCAGAATTCCTAGATTTTTTTTTCTCTAGACACTAGAAGGAAAAAAAAAATCATATACAGTTGACCCTTGAACAATACAAAGGGTGCTGACCCTGCACAGTTGAAAATCTATGTATAACTTTTGACTCCCCAAAAACTTAACTAGTAATAGCCTACTGTTGACTGGAAGCCTTACCAATAACATAAACAGTTGATTAACACATATTTTGGATGTTATATGTATTATATACTATATTCTTACAATAAAGCTAGAGAAAATGTTATTAAGAAAATCATAAGGAAAATACATTTACAGTATTTTTTTGAAAAAAATCCACATTTAGGTGGACCTAAGCAGTTCAAACTCATGTTTTTTAAGGATCAACTCTAGTTAGAAAATGACACACCAAGTCCTAACACCCAGTCCCTACTTCTTTCTGCTACACCATCATCACAGATATCCTCCTCTTACATGGTTCTTGAATTTAAGTGGAAATAAATATTTCCTACATATTACACAAACACTGGCGTGTGTGTGTGTGTGTGTGTGTGTGTGTGTGTGTGTGTGTAGCTATAAATCCTCTGAAGTGACATCTGAATGCTTATAGAAGAACCTTCATAGCACCAGTCAGGGTTCCTCCTCAGTACAGATTCTCTAATGTTAAAAAAAGTTTGATATGGTTTTCCACAAGATCTACCAGCACCTCCCAAATTTGTCCATACATTGGAATTACTTGGAGGTCTTTTGAAAATTCCAAAGCCCAGACCACATTACAAAAGAATGAAATCACAATCTCTGGAGATGGGACCAAGGCATCTGTATTTTTTGAAGCTCTTAGGTAATTCCAACATGCAGATGAGCCTGGAAACTGCTGTGATTTCCACATCAGTGTGATCACTGGAAGACAGGAATCCGGCAGGGGCTGGAGAAAGCATCTTCTGGGAAATGCTGGAGAAGGGCCCCCTTCATTGATCTTTAAGGCCCCAAGATTCTATAGCTTTATAATGTTAGCGTTTTGCAAACAATCCAGTCTTTCAACATTGCCAAATTTGTCTTTTTCTCCAGAAAATTATTTAAAATATTACATATTTTTCTACTTTTACACTTAATGTACATTTAAAATGAACCTATACAAATAACTAGAATATTTTCCAACAAATATTGCACTGAAATTTCACAACGAATAGTCAACAAATTCAAACATAACAAACTTGTATAATATCTCTATGTCTTCCTGATTATCAAATTAAAATCCAATTATTTCTTCGTTTTAAAAATAGACCAATTATCTAAATAAGCCAAGAATAATTAAATCTAAGTACACTCCAGACTAATAAAATTTCTTTCCAAAGTTTAAAATTAACAGAACATTTTTGGCCATACATTTATAAAAGGTTAATTTTTTTTTTTTTTAAAGATTTTATTGGGGAATTGGGGGAGGGGAACAGCATTGGAGAATCGGGGAAGGGGAACAGACCAGTTGCTGTCCTTTTGTTCTTCAGTCTAGTTTGGAGGACGTTGCTTCACTGGCCCATGTTGGTATCATCATTGTGCTTAAAAGGTTAAATTTTTAGTTCAACATTTAAATTGAAAAATTTTCAAAATCTCCCAAATTAATAATAAATAAAATAAATGGTCTTTAAAATCCTGACTTTAAAATAGGATGTATAAACTATCATTTTTAAACGGTTTTTAAAACATAACATTCATAAATATTTATTGGTTTTATTTAATAAATACTTATTTATCAATAAATATTTACTGCTTTCCTTCATGAAAAGGAAAAGCAATAAAGAAAAAAAATTTTTTTTTCATGTTTTAATTCCAGAAGACATGGAATAACTAATCATCTTCCCTCCAGACCTATTTTAGACACAAGCTTATGTATAGACACATACAAGGTATGATCATACACTTCAGTGAATGTTTAAATAAAAAAATTCATGATAGTAAAAGCCACATTGCCATTAATCCCCCAAAATACACCTTCTTTCTTCAAATACATTTATCCCATATTCTGCCACTTTCTGAAGCAGTTCACATCTTTACTTCATCCTCCAACATGACAATATTCCATGTCACACATCGCTTCTGGTACAATTTTTGTCAAATAAAAACATTACAGCATGTCTTCATCCACCTTATTCACCAGATCTGGCACCATGCAACTTCTGGCTGTTCCCCAAAGTCAAAATGACTATGAAAGAAAAACGTTGTAAATCAATTCAGGACATCAAGGCAACCACAACAGTGCAACTAAAGACACTCACAAAAGAGGACTTCCAGAACTGCTTCAGAAAATGACAAGAATGATGGGATAAGAGTGTATGAAGTGAGGGGGAGTATTTTGAGAGAGATTAATGACAATATGTCTTTTTTTTAATTTAAATAGTCACCATATTTTTTGATCACATGTATATCTTCCAAAAATATGATATTTCAATTAGAAGCTATATAAATTGGTACACAGACAGACACTTTGAACGCAGCAAGAAACTTATAACTTTCTTTTTTTTTTTTTTTTTTTTTTTTTTAAAGATTTTATTGGGGAATTGGCGGAGGGGAACAGCGTTGGGGAATTGGGGAAGGGGAACAGACAAGTTGCTGTCTTTTTGTTCTTCAGTTTTTAGTTGTGGAGGATGTTGCTTCACTGTTGGTATCGTCATTGCGCTCTTCCCGGATGAGGCAGATCGGTTGCTGGCCTCTGGATGTCGCTCACCGCGGCTATTGGCAGCTCACGTTTGGCTGCCAGCCGCTCACGCTGGCTGTGGGCCACTCACTGTAGCCTATGGCAGCCCACTGCAGCAGGGGCTGCAGCCTACACCATCACCGGGGCTCGCACAGCCCAGCTCCAGGTGGAGCTGTTGTTAGCTGTAGAGGGCAGTGTCACTGGCCCTCATGTGGGATCCGAACCGGGGCCGCTGGCATCCCAAAACCAGCGCTTAACCAATGCGCCACTCGGCCAGCCCAAGAAACTTATAACTTTCATGTGTGCTACTAGATCCTAGACTAATAGCTTCAGAGAAAAAAACCACCTTCATTAAAAAGGGACTCCTTCCCCTACCTTGGCTACACACAGTATTTCAGCCTCTAGGCCTCTTCCATTCTTAGGCCCTGAAAGTGGATGGAGAGGCGCAGATAGAACTATCCAGAAGTCACCAGAGTCACCACAGAAGAATGAAACAGTCATTCTGAGCATTAACTGGCTTCAAATTGCTGTCCTTATAGTAAATACCCTCTGTTTTATCTTTTATATAAATCTTTTGTAAATTAATCCTGTATTAATTAAGTTACCTCTACATCTTATTTAGTAACACAATAGACTCTCTTAGAGAAAAGACGGACAGTTTGCAATTGTGAGGGAAGGAGAGAATTCATTTGAAATGCATGATAATAAGACACACGAAGCTGGTGGCTATGAAACTTTGACACAGCTGATAAAGGTGCTGCAACATTCTACATAGCTCAAAGTTTTCTCCAGTGATTGGGAGGTGCATCAGAAATACAATAATGGTTGGGCCGGCCAAGTGGCTCAGTTAATTAAGAGCTTGCTCAAGAGTGCGGGTTGAGTTCTGAGCAACGGCAGTTCGATGCCAGCCCGAGCTGAATTGCCGTTGAGCTGCCAACAGGTGGCAGGATGGCCAAGCTAAAAGAAAAAGGAAATACAATAATGGAAAAGTCAATACAAAAGTAAGAAAATGGAAGAGTACGTAGAGAGGAAAGAACTTAATTAAAACTCATATCACCCAGGCAAAAGTAATGAAGAAACGATATGTGACGCTACTTCTCTTCTAATTAGAGATTGCCAAATTCACGTCCTGGTCTTTCTATTCCAAAAAATATTCTTTCCTTTAACAATTGTAAGGCAGAAAATGTCTGCTGGGATGCACAACGTATATTTTAAACTATTGGGTTGTTGGAAAAGTCATGACACATTTTTGCAACGAAAAACATAGAAAAAATATGTCATGAGTTTTCCAACAACCCAATATTATTATTTAATAAGGAGGGTACAAAAAAAGCTGAAGAATTGGACAAGGGATATTTATCAGAGTTTGGTTCATTTTGTCAAAGGGAAGGAATCAGAGACTCTACTTGTGAGTCAAGAATTACCTTTAGGGGGCGGCCAGGTGGCTCAGTTGGCTAGAGCGTGTGCTCTGAGCAACAGGGTTGCTGGTTCTACTCCCACATGGGATGGTGGGCTGCGGGGCCCCCCACCCAACTAGATTGAAAAAGTTGACTTGAGCTGAGATGTTCATGGGTGGCTGGATGGCTCAGTTGGTTAGAGCGCAAGCGCGTACTCTTAACAACAAGGTTGCCAGTATGACTCCTGCATGGGATGGTGGGCTGCACCTCCCGCAACTATTGGGTTGTCAAAAAAGTCATGATGCATTTTTGCAACAAAAAACATAGAAAGAATATGTCATGACTTTTCCGACAACCCAATAGATTGAAAACTGCGACTGGACTTGGAGCTGAGCTGTGTGCCAACCGCAACTAAGATTGAAGGACAACAACTTGACTTGGAGCTGATGGGTCATGGAAAAAACACGTTGTTCCCCAATAAAGTTGAAAAAAAAAAAAGAATTACCTTCAGGGTTAAAAGCACTCTCCACAGTTCAGAAACCACTAGGAATGATTGCCTGCTTGCCTAACTAACTCTAGGATCACTTTTCTGCAAATGTTTTTTAAGGTCAATATCACCTCTGAATCTCAATGAAACATATTATGAATATCAAAGAGAGTGCAAATATATACATATCAAAGGAAACAAGAAATGTATACAGGATTACAACTGAGAGTTACAAAAAACAATTAAGATACAAATTCTAAGATACCTTCCTCAATGTTGTAGAAGAAGAAGGCATCACTGCACAAATAGGACTGCAGTTTTAAATTGTTGTTTGATAAAAACGCTTCAATACTATCATGAAAATGTTTAAAACATCAAAGGGCATGGCAAGTATGTTTTTAAAAGGAAATAATCTATAAGTCATCACTACTTTAATAAGAAAATATTTATGAAGTGTCAATCCCAAGAACAGAAAGGGTAAAATTCAAAAGTAAAGCAAATTCAGGGGCCGGCTGAGTGGCGCGGTGGTCAAGCGCTGGCTTTGGAAGCCAGCGGCCCCGGTTCAGTCCCACATATGAGGGCCAGTGACACTGCCCTCAAAAAACAAAACAAAACAAAACAAAAAACAAAAAAACGAAAGTAAAGCAAATTCAAACCACTTTAACAATTGGAGGATAATAGTAGATGGCAAAATAGGTAAAGCAACATGGTACAAAACAAATATAGCACAGGCTACACATGTGCTTCATACTCCATACACAGGGAATCTAAAGTAAAGGTAAGGATTTAATTAAGTGACAGATACTTATATCACTAAAAGTGAACATTTAAAATAGACTAAAATTGGGTTGGCCAAGTGGCTCAGTTGGTTAAGAGATGGTTTAGAGTGCGTGCTCTAAGCAACAGGGCCGCTGGTTTGATTCCACCTGGGCCAGTGAACGCTGCGCCCTAGCTAAGCTGTTGCTGAGCTGCCAACAGGTGGCAGGATGGCTCAGCTGGTGTAACAACAAGATTACCTGTTCAATGGTGGACTATACCCACCCGCAACTAAGACTGAACTCAGCACGTTGAACTGAGCTGCCGCCCGGATGGCTCAGTGGATAGAGCGTGCACTCTTAACAACAAGGCTGCTGGTTCGATTTCAGCGTGGGATGGTGGCTACATCCACCCACAACTAAGATTGAACACAGTACCTTGAGCTTAGAGGCCACAAGCTGCCCACAGGAAGCCAGATGGAGACTGGCACCCTCCACAATGAAGATTGAAGAACAATTTGGCTGGTCCCCTTCCCCAATTCCCCAACACTGTTCCCCTTCCCCCAATTCCCTAATAAAACCTTAAAATAAAAAAAAAATGGACTAAAATTGAACAAGAAAAATAACATTTTAATATAATGATTTGTGTGGGATGGCAAAGAGAACTAGATGGAGATTTACTTTTTCTTTTCTCAATTTTAAAGCACTCAGACAGGTATTAACTTTAAAATCATGTGGAAAATAAATCATCACTCATTATTAAAGTCCATGGAGTAGCAAAATTATATGAATTGTAAAGTGAAATATTTCAACATTTTAATTACAAGAGATACATTCATAGTCCTGGAAAGTCTTGGGAAATACACTTTTTCCTAATGATAAAATAAAAGAAAATCTACACAGGAACAATGAAATCTATTGCTTGCAATAGATTATATACAAATTATAAACAAAAGAAAACTTATTTACAGGCATGCAGAGTTTTGAAGGCAACCGGAAGGTGAGCATGTTAGGAAACGTACACGGTCAAGGGCTGGCTGACAATCAAGCTGGTACATGACATCCATCAAGAACATCAACGAGGGCCAGCCAAGTGGCTCAGTTGGTTAAGAGTTGTCTTAGAACATGTGCTTTGAACAACAGGGCCGCCAGATCGATTCCCACATGGGCCAGTGAATGCTGCGCCCTAGCTGAGCTGTTGCTGAGCTGCCAACAGGTGGCAGGATGGCTCAGCTGGTGTAACAAGATTACCTATTCAATACTGGGCTACTCCCACCTGCAACTAAGGCTGAACTTGGCACCTTGAGCTGAGCGGCTGCCCAGATGACTCAGTGGAAAGAGTATGTGCTCTTAACAACAAGGCTGCAAGGTTCAACACCCGCAACTAAGACTGAACTCAGCACCTTGAGCTTAGAGGCCACGAGCTGCCAATGGGAAGCCACATGGCGACTGGAGCCCTCCACAACGAAGACTGAAGAACAACTTGGCTGGTCCCCTCCCCCAATTCCCCAATAAAAATCTTAAAAAAAAAAAAAAAAAAAAAAAAGAACATTAAAGACATCATATACTAACAGCTCTGCAGTGAAAACTGGAAATATCTGTTGACAGGAAAGGTAGTTGTTTTTCTGAACAATTCTATAGGCCATATTTCAAAAAAAAAAAAAGAAAAAGAAAATCTAAATTCCTAAATCAAATCAAAGTTTTCATTGGTTTCATTTTGCTTTGCTTTTGTCTGAATAAATAGGTTGGCAGTGCTGGTGACCACAAATCCTCATTTTTCAATTTGGTTTCTTCACCATTTGCTGTGGTTGATTGTACGAGCTCAGTTCTTGGATTCTCTAAGAAACAGTTACTAACGCATAGCTAACTACAAATTTAAATAAGAAATTAAAATATAAGTAAGGAAAGATTTGAACCCTGTTAATGACATTGTGTTAAAAAAAATTTTTTTTAAACAAGGAAAGGTCCGATTTCCTTCAAATCTTGCACCTTGAAAGCAAGTTGTCATTGGTCTTCCATTATATCACCCACAAGGAAAGAAAGGGTAAACTTTGCATTTAGTTAACACACCTTACTTAGTCTCTCAATTCCGAGTATGTCGGAGGCACCAGCGGGTGTGAAGGTGGACTCCTCTCACACGTTCTTCAGGGGATAAAAATCTTGGATGAAAACAATGAAGCTCTATCTAATTCTGGCTCTTTTTCTATTTCTTCTTGATTGTACTGTAAGCTGTAAAACAAAGATTAAATTTTAGGCACTAACCAGAACTGGGTATACCAAAATTTCATCCTAAATACTTTTCTCACCTCCTCTTGTATTAGGTTGGTTATCTTAAAAATCACATTATTACAACACATTAAAATTTTCTTAAATTTTCCTCATGTGAAGACCGGATTTGCATTTAGGTTGATGGGAATACGAATCTGTTCAAATTAGCATGAAAAATAATGCTGTTGTGAACAAACCTTGGTAAAAAAATATGTATAGCCATGTCTCAAAGGATTTTTACCACTATTTGTAAATAGCAGTTCTCTGTAGTGAGAGTTAAATATTATACAGGACCATCCTTTCAAACTAAAAATTTAATTATATAGACCTAAGTATTTTATAACATTTACTTGCTTCATGAAAATTCATGTATGAAACAAAACCCCAAATTACTAATACATACCACTAAGTCCGCTAAACCAAAAACTATTTAACATCTAAAGAAGTATGAAGAATGGTATAAATTAAACAGAGGACCAACACTTTCTAACAGAGCTGGAAAGAGTACTATTAGCCAATCCCTAAGAAATAATATTCACTCATAAATGCCCAATACTCACAAGAACTGGAATTCCTTAAGTCCATAAATAATTTTAAACTAACAACTCTTTTTGAAATTATAATAAAATATAACAACTTGCTAGAAACTGTGAGGTTTGTTTAGATTAATAACCATCATTTATTCATGCCAAAAAAAGCATTTAAAGGAAATTCTCTAAGTTCTCCTCCAATTACTTTCCTATTTAACCCCAGTCAAACATCTCAAAGAGTTTACCCTAGGAAAACCCCTGTCTTATCACAATTTCTGGTCACAGAGTAATCAATAAAAGACTATCCCAGACCATTTTTAAATGTTTCCTAAAATTGAAACAATAAAGATAGGGATTGTTGTCCATCTGTAAAGAAACATAGCATTACTCTGTTCAGTGACTTTTGTTTTTGTTTTTTAAGCTGAATGAATATAAGCAGAACTTTTCTAGATTGCCATCTTTAATGCTGGGATCTATGACTTAAGAAAAAAAAATCTGAAGGGGGTAGTGGGGAGTCACTTTGTAAGGGGTGGAAAGGGTAACTCTTGCATTGTTTTGTACATCTGTAACTAATAATAATTTAAAAAAAGAAAAAATCTGAAGTATGTTTGGAGAAATATGCAATGATTGTTTAACAACTTGTAAAATGAGGACTAAAAGTTTAAAAAATTATGGATGTTAAGAGAAAGAATGCAAAATTATGAGGTGTTACATTGGATTGCTTCGCTCACAAGCTTTAACGTGTATTCCTGTACGACAGAGGTAGAAAAGTTAACCACTACTATTTCCCAGCCTCCCTTGCAGTTAGAGTTCCAGGTATGGCCGGTCCAACAATCAGATGCACTCCCTTGAGACTTGCACTCAGAACTGAGTCACACGGGGAGCGAGGCAGGACGTAAGGTTTTCACTTTTGCCAATACAAAGCCCAACAGTGGTGGTGTGATTCAAGAGCTGGCACTGTTCACATCCTCCAAACCCAGCAGCTAGCTTTTCAATCTGATAAGCAGCTTCTCGACTGTTCCCAAACAGCAAATTTTTTTGGCAGCCCTCAAGTGACAGTGACATAGTTACTAGAAGCTCAGCTTCTGTTCTTTCTGTTTTCAGCCATCTCAAAAATCCTGTGAGCTATCTATACCCCTTAATCATTCTGGTTTTTAAATTTAAAATTTTTTTATTATTAGTTACAGATGTACAAAACAATGCAATAGTTATCCTTTTCACCCCTACAAAGTGACAACCCCCTCCCCTATCCATTGCCCCTGACTCCCGATATCATACATATCTATTTCAATTCCACTGACTCCATCCCTACACTATACTCCACATCCCATAACTATACATGTGTTAAATTATAGTTAACATCTAATATTATTCAGCAGCAGCTTCAGATGTACAGTGCAGTGATCAGGCCACTACACCGTCCATGAAGTGGTCTCCCTAACAAGACCTGAGTCCATCTGGTCCCCTAAAAAATATTTACAACATTATTGATTATATTCTCTAAACTGTCTTTCCTATCCCTGCGGCAATATTGTAGTTACCAGTTTATGTTGCCTCATCCCTTCCCTTTCTCCCTCAGGCCCATCCCCATCCCATCTAGCAACCATCAGTTTTTCCTGTGTCTCTGAGACTATTTCTGTTTACATTGCTCGTTTATTCAGTTCTTTAGATTCCACTTATGAGATCATATGGTATTTGTCTTTCTCTGACTGACTTATTTCACTTAGCATAATGTTCTCTAGATCCATTCTGTTTAATAGCTAAAGAAAATTCCATTACCTACAACCAAGAATCTTGACCTAGACAGAATTTGGTAGCTAGAAGTATGGTGCAGCTAGTAAAAGGATCTGAAATATGAAGTGGGCTGCATTGAGGAGGTAGGGCTTTGGGCCATGAAACCTCATACCAACTGAAGTTAAGGTATCAGAGAAAGTGGTGGTAGTGTTTCAGAAAGATACATGTGGGGGCTGCCTCTTGCCTCTTTCAGCAAGGTTCTACAACAGAGGTGACACAGGCTAAGGTTAACAAGTCTACAGAGATGGTAGGCTATATAGCTTTGCTGAAGGAATGAATTGCTTTCTCTCTCCACAACGAATTGACCAAGTCCCAAATCTGGAGCCTTGAAGAATTGAAAAAATCAAACTACCACAGTACGCCAAACTGAAATAATTACATGGCGTTAAGGAGGCTGCTAAAGCCTCCTTAACCGTTTTCAAGAACCTTCCCTTAAGAATTTTCTGCCAAGTAATAGGAGCCATCCTAAGGAAAAAGATCAGATGAAGACTGTTGCCATCCCATCCAAGCCTATAGTTTAAAATGATTTCAAGTAAGTACCATTCATTTAAGACTGCAGGGGAGAGCAAGACCATAGAGGCCAACAGTAAAGATGAGGTTCTTTGTTAAAACTATGTCTAAACAAGATCTTTGCGGTTCCTCACCGCAAAGTGATGAAATTAGACCAGAAACTTATTGAGTTCTTAGGGAACCGTCTTGCCAAAATGGAACAAACAAACAGACAAAAAAAAAAAAAAAACCCTAAACGGGCCTGTAATAATGTGTAAGTATCTAAAACAATCCAGAACCTCCAAACCCAAAATATCAGAAAATGAGGTGCTAAGGCTATCTGGCCTCCAAAAAGAACACCCTTTCCAATGCTCACTCAGATGTGTTCTTGAAAATTAATCGACAATAAAAACTTCCCAGAGGGCAACAGGAAGGGCCCCTGAGGACATTAGACAAGGAAGTTCTCAGGAAGTTGAAACTATCAGAAAGTTGTTGATAGTTCCACGACAGAAAAACCAGGGAATATGCATTTAGGGACAGAGCAGAGAGATCTTGCTATCTTTAGCAAGCAGTATTTTTTTTGGTATGGATCAGTGAGTGCTGTTTCCTGCTTTCCTGTCTTCAAAAATGTTGATTTGACTGCAATAATCCTGTACCTATCCCACCATTATAAATATGGTGTACATGGGGCAGACATCTTGTTTTTTAGTTTGTAGATGGCCAGAACATAAGAAACCACAGCCTAACCCCATGATGGAGGGGACTATACTCAGATATCACGGTCTTTGAGATATACGCAATAATGGACTGGATTGGGGTGGTATCCTTTGGGGTAGGGGAAGTGAGTGTTTGCTATGTTTCAGAAAAGTGTACAAAGATATTTAGGTGGCCAACAAGGCTGATTTGGTTAAAATTAAAAGTTGCCTACCAAACATTCCCTCTTCCCATATTCCTTAGTTAAAGAATCCTAACTTTTAGCTGGTCACAATGCCACAGGACTTCTCATCTTCCCTAGCAGCTAGATGGCCTTGTGACCCAGTTTGGGCCAATGAGATGTAAGTTCAAATGCTGTGTGGTTCTCCAGGAAAACTCAAGGAAACAGATTCAATGAGGGAAGTTCTTTTTCTTGCATTTTCCCTACTTGCAAAAGCAATCTTGGGGCAGTGAGGATGAGATAATTTGAGGATAAAAACCATGCACTGAGGATAGCAGATCAGAAAGGAACCTGACACCACCTACTTACAGATTTCTTTTATGTAAAAGGGATAAACTCCTGTTTAGTTTAAACCACTGTTATCTTTGGTTTTTCTGTTTTATGTAGCAGAACCTGATCTTAAATGATAGAGTATAAAGCAAAAATATGAACGAAAAATGACCTGAAGTGATAGCAAAAGCTATTCTGTAGGATCTCTGGCAGTTAAGGGTACTGAAAGTAGGGAAAAGATACCAAGCAACACTGGGGAATACAGTGGTCTTTTCAGGAGAAGAACTGCTAATATCAAAAAGACTTTTATTGACAGAGGAGATGATAAGCACCCATAAAAGAATATCTATCTTTATGAGTAAGTGAGAGCACTTTATTTTAATAGCAATAGACAGAGCTTTCTCACTTAAATAGTTACTGATTGTTTCACTAAATTATAGCATTAGGCCACTTAATTAAATCACTAGAGGAGAACACAGTAAAAAGAAGGGAGGTAGGAAAGTGAGAGCAGATATTGAGTTTGCTTTCTTCCAGGTTCTGGTAGACTTCAATCCTTAAGTATCTGTGTCCAAAAAAAAAGGAATTCTCATTGAAAAAGTATCTTCCTTTATTCCATAATATGCTTTAAAATATTTATTGAGTAGAGAAAAATGAAGGGAGATAAAAAGATGACACAGATGTTGATTTTACAGTTTTCTTCCAAGTTCTGGTGGACTTCGGACTTTAAATGACTGTTCAAGAAAAAAAAAAAGTCTCATTTTAACAATATCTTCCTTTATTCTGAATCTTTTTTCATACATAGTATTTTTAAAATACTTCTAGCTAATCATAAGTTACAATAAAAAAGTTCTCTGATAGTATCAATAATTGATTAGAAAGAATTACGAATAATGTTGAAATAAAGCATTTCATCATAAATGTTTTAAATTATAAAGCTTTTGAAATATACTGATGAATACAAATTTTAGAGGCCTTTTCATTTTTCTGTAATGTAAGGTGCTCTATTGCCACAAATATATAGAAAATAGCATAGATATTAATAACTTGAATAATGTTTATTAAAAATGTGTATTTTAATTATTCGATTTTTTTATTTCCTTAAACAAGTAAGCAAACAAAATTACATACGTGGCTCAAACTTCGATTCTCCACCAGGCCCTGGCGGAGAAATTTCTCGTTGTAATTTTTTTTGTTCCATCTGCTGTACAACCTAGTGAATGGAAAAAGAATGTTTTAAAAGGAAGTATTATTTGATTTTTTTCTGATATGTGTGACCTTTGACAAATCACAAGAAACTAACTGAAAATTGTTTTCCAAAATGAAATATTCAAATTTTAAAATTTAGATTAATATTCAACAAAACAGTTTTAGAAAATACCAAAACTTAAAATACTACAGCTAATAGTACACTGAAGTATTACATTCCCAAAAAACAGGCTTTTAGCAAAGCTCCTAAAATCCCTTTTCATGCCACAATCCTTTTACAAAACCCCACCTGATGATACTCCTGCTTCTGAGCCTCAAGCTGGTCATGCTGACGCTGCAGCTCCTCTTTTTGTTTTTGAAGCTCATCTGCCTTTTTCAGAAGCTCATTTTCTTGAAAGGAGATAAGATTTTCATATTCTTTCAGTTCTTCCTCTGTAAAGAATTGTTGCTGATCCAATGTCTAAAAGGAAAAAAAAAAATGAAGAAAAAATAATCTTAGAAAAACAACACTAATGTCTATTTCAGCTTTAAAATTCTATGATTAGCGAAGTATAACAGAATATAGTATTATACCTTTTGGGAAATAAGAAAATACATACTTATATACTTATCTGAGCAAAAGGGAAAATAGGGACAAAAACCTGTAGACTAATGAAATTGTTTGCCTACAGAACAAGAAAGAGAACTAGGTAGAAAGGACAAAGGGAATGAGAGAAAGGAAATCATGCTCCTCTGAACACACCTCTTTTGTACAGATTTCATTTTTGGAAACATGTCAATGCTTCACATACTCAAAAAAAAACGGGATGGGTGGTGGGTGAAGGGGGTCAGAAGGTGCAAATTTCCAGTTATAAAATGAGTCATGGGGATGTAATGAACAGCATTGTGACTAGTATTAATACTATGTTGCATATTTGAAAGTTGCTAAGAATAAATCTTAGAAGTGCTTATCACAAGAAAAAAATAAAAAATAAAATAAAATCCAAAAAGATAGAAAAATTCCCCACATTGAATACAAACAGAAGCAAATAAATGACACTTTCATTTTAATAAAATAACTGACAAAGGGGGAGGGAAAAAAAGAACTAGCTCAAGAAGCTTTTGATTTCAATATTTGGACTATGTGCCCTCATGTTAAAAACAAACAAAAAATCTGAACAAATATTAAACTCCTGTTTTGCAGAGGCATCAATTAGAAATTCTGAAACTATGTACCTCCTAAGGCTGAGCAAATAAGTGGAATATTATTGTGGAGAATAGGAGCCAGGTTTTCTATGGAATATGGAAGAAGGAAAGGATAAAATGTTGTATTGGAATTGAAAGTGTTGGATTGAAATGTAAGGAGATAGTGTGAACTCATGAGTTGTAATATATATTGATAGCTAAATATATAAAAACAAATATAAATGTGTGTATATATGTATGTGTGCAAGTATGTATACATATATGTACATATACATAATATAAATAAAAAACATATATTTAAAAAATGTGTAATTCCCCAATTCTGTTATCTGACGAGGCCTGGAAATAATGACACTTCAGTAGCAAAGAGCTCATCCAGTGCCCGGATCCTGGTCTGTAATATCAAAATCCACAAAAAACAAACAAACCAGTGTTCCTCAGAAACATGTCTGATCCCAGAGATGGAATAGACAAAGAACAAGGTGACACTTGAACACTTTGTTATGCTAAAAAAAAAAAGTCTTCAAAGAATGATGGCGACATGCTAGAAAACCACAAAAACCAGTCTGGGGAAACTCCCACTCGCCAAATCTGGGACAATTTGAGCATCAAAATAAATGATAGTAAGGATTCAAGCTTATTGAATAAAAATTAAAAGCCATGAGTCAATACTGATATAAATGGATAGAGAAAGGGAGAGGAATAGCTTCTCCTTACAGTAGAAAGGCAACTGATCAATGTAGAATGATGATGATTAGAAAATCACCATTTGTCCACAGTAACAACTGATTGTGACAGTTACAACTGATTGTGACAGTTACAACTGATTGTGACCAGAATCATCAGTGGATGCTAAAACTAGTAGATAATGAACCTTAAAGTATACCCTTAAAAATACATTAAAAAAAAAATAGAACATTAATTTCTTATTAGTGGAAATTTATAGTACACGTCTTTGAAAAGCACTTTTACAAAATATATCAACAGCCTTAAAAAGATTCCTTGGTCCTGGTAATGCTACATGGAGAATCTATTCTACAAAATAAACCTAAACACATAAAAAATTTTATATAAAAATGTGTTTATAGCAACACTTTTTAAAATAACTGTAAAAGATGGAAGATAACCTAAATGTTTAACCCTGAGAAAACAGTTATGCACAGCATAGCTATTAAAACAATGCATAAAAATAGTATTTGGAAATACTTTTGATATAATGTAGAGTGATATAAAAAAAAGAAGCTGGGCCGGCCGACTGGCGCATTGGTTAAGAGCTGGCTTGGGATGCCAGTGGCCCCGGTTCGGATCCCACATATGAGGGCCAGTGACACTGCTCTCTATAGCTAACAACAGCTCCACCTGGAGCTGGGCTGCGCGAGCCCCAGCGATGGTGTAGGCTGCAGCCCCTGCTGCAGTGGGCTGCCATAGGCTACAGTGAGTGGCCGGCAGCCAGCGTGAGCGGCTGGCAGCCAGCGTGAGCTGCCAATAGCCACAGTGAGCGACCATCCAGAGGCCAGCGACTGATCTGCCTCATCCGGGAAGAGCGCAATGATGATACCAACATGGGCCAGTGAAGCAACGTCCTCCACAACTAGACTGAAGAACAAAAAGACAGCAACTTGTCTTTTCCCCTTCCCCGATTCCCCAACGCTGTTCCCCTCCCCCAAGTCCCCAATAAAATCTTAAAAAAGAAAAAAAAAGCTGACTTCTGATTCTGACAATATGGTAAGTTTGACAAAATACTTTTTAAATTACAAAAGGTAAAATAGTAACTTTGCAGTGAGGAAACCTGGTAGACACCACATTAACCAAATAATCAAAGTTAACATTGTGAGTTATAGGAATAATCAGCAGCATATGCCTCCTGATACAATACACTTAGCACCACTTCAGTGATATTCCTAACAAAAGTAGGAATCAAGGGAAACAACAGACACACTCAAACTGATGGATAGTCTACAAAATAACTGGGCTGGACTCTTTGGAAATAGCAATCTCATGACACAAAAACTCAGTAACTATTTCAGGCAAAAGGAGAACACAGACATTACAACTAAGTTCAATGCATTATGTTGGGTTTTCTTTTGCTATAAAAGTCCATATTGGAAAAATTGACAAAAATCTCAATAAAGTCTAGAGAAGGGGCTGGCCGAGTGGCGCAGTTGTTAGGAGCTGGCTTGGGACGCCGGTGGCACCGGTTCAGATCCCACATATGAGAGCCAGTGACACTGCCCTCTAAAAAATAAATAAATAAATAAATAAAGTCTAGAGAAAAGCATCGTGTATGTAGGATTTATAATTTTACTGTGATTATGTAAGAGAGATCCTTGTTTGCAAGAAATACGCATTCAAGTATTTGAAGTTAAAGCAGTATCATGAGCAAAGTTACTCAAAAATAACTATATGCTATATATACATATACATACACACAGATTAAAAATAAAGAAAAGGAGGGCCGGCCGAGTGGTGCATTGGTTAAGAGCTGGCTTGGGAGGCCAGCGGCCCCAATTCGGATCCCACATATTAGGGCCAGTGACACTGCCCTCTAAAAAAAAATAAAAAAAAAAATAAAAAAAAGGAGAGGGAGAGAAAGTAAAGGTAACAAAATGGGAAATCTGGGAAAAGGGTATTCAGAAATTCCTTTTCTATTCCTGCAACTTTTTTATAAATCTGAAATTAGGTCAAAATGAAAAAGTACATAATTATCTATTTATCTAGTTCACCAGAAGCACTAAAGGAAATGCATGTTCAAATAATTTTAAAATTCTGCTTCACCAAAGTCCAGAAATATTTCAAATGTTAAACAAAAACTTATAACAAAAAGAAGCTGATTTCTTTCATCTCAAACTAAGATGATCCCTTCTGATCCAATCTGCCCAGGACTGGCCTCATTTTAGCACCAAAATGTTCCACATCCAGGGAAACTCTTCAAGCCTGGGAAGTCAGGACGGTTGGTTACCCTATCTGAAACTATTTTCTGGACAATTAAAACTCTAATTAAAATAGTAAACGTTTTATTTTCTTTCTTCAATCTAGTTTGGTTGGTTCTTTTGAATCACTCTTTTAAAGATATGTATGCACTCATTTATACACAGTCAACTATGGCACAAATTGGTATGTCTTCCTGTAGCAATTTGACAGATATATTTAGAAACTAAAAACTGTTCATAAACTTGAGCAGAGTTCTATTCCTAGGAATTAATCCCAGGAAAATCATCATAGATGCCAAAAATGTATGAACAAATGGACAGTTATAATTGTGGTACTTATTACAGTAAAAAAAATGGAATTGACCCAGAATGTCTAAATCTGAAAGAATGGTTATATAAATTATGCTATAACCACACAACTGCAAGCTAAGTAATCATTTTTTAAATGATCTTTTTGAGGCATGGCATTGCAAAATGTTCATGAAATACTGAAAAATTAAAAAAAACAATTTACATACAAAGCATTTTATACAGTATAAACCCATTTTCAAAAATATATAGGTATTGGGCCAGCCGAGTGGCTCAGCTGGTTAAGAGCTCGCTCAAGAGTGCGAGCTGAAAAAGGGCTTCTGTCATGAGTGACACACGCAGGGCAACTTGATTGCTCTACATGTGGAATCAACATCAACAGTGCGAGCTGAGCTCTGAGCAACAGCAGTTCGATGCCCAGCCCGAGCTGAGCAGCCGCTGAGCTGCCAACAGGTAGCAGGATGGCTCAGCTAAAAAAAATAAATAAATAATTTAAAAAATGAAAAATACATAGGTATGAATTTAGGTATTATGTAAATTAAAAATGGGACAATACATTATATACTATATGCATATACTAAATATGCAAATATGCTATATATATGCATATACTATTTAAATTAGCAAAACACAATGTGTAATTTAAGTGTGTACTTCTGGAGGATAGAATTATAGTTAACTTTTTTTTTGGTAACTTCTAATTTATTCTTTAAATGTATCTATATTTCTAATTTTCAAGAATGAATATTGTTTTACATTTAGAAAAAGACTTCTAATTATACGCAATGTGATTACAAATGAGACCAATTGTCACAAGCTTTCTAAGAAATCAAGTTCATTATTTTAAAGTGACACTTTTATATGAAAAGCCAAAACGGTAAGACTACATACATGCAAACATAATGGAGAACAAAAGTTAAAAGTAAAATAACCTGAAGTAGAATTTATTGAACTACACCCCCCATTTCAAGTAGGTTCTATTACCTCCCAGCTATCCGGCTCCAAGAATTCCTTTTTTTCTGTTGCTTTTAAAAACTCTTCTAGAGTCACCAGTCGGTCTTTGTTAGTATCAACCTGATTAAAGGAAAACGTATATTTAAAATAAATAACTCTTTCTCATATTATTTAGACATTAGAAACTGTTTTTTATTAGATGTACCACATAAACATACAGCAATTAGGGTTAGCCTAACATCCACAGTAGCTGGGGGGGCGGGAAACAGAACACTCAACATTATACTAGAATTAGAAAATAGAAATCTTTCTCTTCTATATAATTCAAATTTGAAACTATAGTGAAATGTCTATCTACCTGACACCCCCAAATGTCTCCAAGTTTGAGTCTGTTGATCTGACTAGTAAGAGTAGTATTGTCTTCCTCCCTCACCATACCGTGTATAATCCCTCTTGAAGCCTAGTGTTTGGGCAAGAAAAATAGCCTTTCCAGTAAGAGAACAGTTTTATTGATTTATTTATTTATCTTTTTTTTTTTTGAGGGCCCTCATACATGGGACCCGACCGGGGCGGTTGGCTTCCCAAGCCAGCGCTTAACCACCATGCCACTCGGCCGGCCCTAAGAGGACTGTTTTAGACAAGAGTAAAGCAGGGCCGGCTGAGTGGCTCAGTTGGTTAAGAGCTCTCTCAAGAGTGCGAGCTGAGCTCTGAGCAACAGCAGTTCCATATCCAGCCTGAACTGAGCTGCTGCTGAGCCACCAACCAACAAGTGGCAGGATGGCTCAGCTAAAATAAAACAAAATAGATAAGAGTAAAGGAGTTTAAGTCAAAATGCTCTCAATATTTTTCTTAAAAGCAAACAACTAAGTAAATCAAAACTAAAGTTGACAACCTCTCCAAACCCTACAATGACCTCTTATAGACCATGGCAAATTCAGTTACAAAAGTGAACTCTGTAATGGCCAAAGAAATTCATTTGATATTTGGAATGCTTCCAGTCAAAAGAAATCCTAATTCATCAATATCAGGTGAAAATCACTGAAGCAAAACAGTGGGCTTTAGTCACCATGTCTATGATGTCTGTATTAGAGTTTTCAGCTTAGTAAAGTGAACCAGAAATCAATATTTGTTGTTATAAACCATTTAGGAACTGGGTTTTGTGATTTTCTAGCAAAACTAACACGGCCTTTTAAAACATCTAATATTGGGCTTCATTATTTTTTACTTCTAAATAGATATTTTATAGCTGATATGCAGCAGGTTAATCTTTTAAAATATTTTAATCTTTTAAAATAATTTTATTTACACTAAGGGAGCCTACTGAATATTCTGGATTAAAAATGAAAAATCCTAAAATAAAATAAAATAAAATAAAAATGAAAAATCCAATCAAATACTTATTCTGTATATGTATTTTCCATTTTATGATAAAAATGTACTGCAACAACTTGAATAATCCACAGAAGAAATGTATATTAAACTTTTAAAACATACCTCATTCATTACATGTTCCCTCATTCTAAGCCTTTCTTCTTCCATTTCTACCATATCATCCTCTTCATTTTTGGGGTCATATACTTTCTCCAACTAAAATTAAAAATTTAAGACCAACATAAAAAAAAGGAAGATAATAGAAAAAAAAAGAGAACAAAAACACTAAATACTTAATGAACTCATTTACCTCTTTAGTAAATAGGGCTTCCAATTCTTGTTCATCCAGGAAGCCATCATTATTGACATCTAAAGTTACCAATGCAAAAAACTGATTTTAAGAAAATAATTAAAATACAAATATACACAAATGGTTTGCAAAAGTAGTACCGGCACAAAGAATCAATATGCTACAGAAAAAGGTCTCTTCTTTTTTATGAAGCTTCAGATCAATTCAATTGATAACAACAATTCACTACCCATTTATAATTCATCATTGATTTTTAGAAAAATATGTATCAAACAAATTTTTCCAAAAATCTAAAGTAGAGCAATATGCTATGAGTAAAAAGGAATTTCATAAAGCCTGTTAGATATAACCTACCTAATCACAGGAATACCTTCATTTTACAGAGAATCTTGTTTTAAGTCATATAATGACTTAAGGTAAAAGCAGGTATAAAGACACAGCTACTAACCTAAAATATTTTATACTGCAGATGAGCAGTAAAGAAGGTTGTATCACCCTAGAAAAAAAACTCTAAACATTTACTTTCTTTTTTTACTTTAGAAAGGCCCCACCCTTGGGGTTAGGTTTAGTCCTAGGTATTTCACATTTTTTGTTTGAGAGAGAGAAAGGCCCAACCTTCAGCTAAGTTTAGTACTAGGTATTTCATACATTTTGTTTGAGCAAGAGAATGGCCCCACCCTAAACATTTACTTTCAATAGAAGTCAATAGCAGACCTTGGCAGAAATCAACTAAGAGTAAAACAACTATAATTTTTCAAACAATAGATACAAATATTAATATTTGTATCAAGTCTGTTACCATGTAATTTGAAAAACGTCTTGGGTTCAAAGTCATTAGGATCCAATCCATCAGCCTCTTCCCATACCTCTTTTAGTTGATCTTTGCTTCCCTGTGAATCAATTTAAGGAAAACACTGAAACAAAACATAATCTATGTATACGCTCAAAATACAATATAAACTTGAGGAACTTTGGAGAATTAAGAATCAAACTTTAAGTACTAATAACTCATGATAAAATTCTACTATCTGATACAAAGAAGTATTTTCATCTAATTATGGCTTCATAAAGTTATAATCCTTACTGGATGATTAATTTTGGGGTGATTCTCATGCTTTTTCTTCATTTCTTCAAATTTAGATTCTTCTTCTTTTCTCTTTTCTTCATTCAGTGTTTTTAAATATTCTCTCCTTTCATGTTCCTTCATCATTTCATATTTTTTAAATTCTTCATGTCGAGTCTTATCATAGTGTTCCAGGTCACTTGTAGCCTAAAGCACAGTATTTAAATTAAATAAAAAGATGTGTTTGAAAACTAGAAATAATGCCATTCTTGCACATAGCATATTTTCTAACAGAAGATAGCATAGAAGGGCCAAAAAATACCGGGCTCCTTTTTAAAAAAATCTACCAATTTATTTTAGTCATTATTATTACCAGAAATGTAGGCATTCAAGAAACCAAAAGTTTAGGAAGTTCATCATAAGCAAGTAATATATAAGTTGATTTGGAAAAAAAAAGGAGGAAGGGACTGTATCAAATCTGTACAATATAAAAAACTACATTGGTTTCTAACCACTTAACTAAATCTAATAACACCCAGGCAAGAACATCTAGTTTGGGAACTGTATAGTATAACATGTGAGGTATACAAACTCTTAAAATCCCTCTTAACATGAGGCCAGATGTGTTTCAAAATTTTCTATCGACTAATATTTGACAAGGGAGCCAAGAATACTCAACGGTGAAACGACAATCTCTCCAATAAATGGTGCTGGGGAAACTGGATATTCACATGTACAAGAATGAAACTGGACCCCTATCTTATACCACTCACAAAAATTAACTCTAAGTGGATTAAAGACTTAAATGTAAGACCTGAAACCATAAAACTCCTAGAAGAAAACATATGGAAAAGCTTCTTGACATGGATCTTGGCAATGATTTTTAAAATATGACACCTAGGGCCGGCCGAGTGGCTCAGTTGGTTAAGAGCTTGCTCAAGAGTGCGAGCTGAGCTCTGAGCAACAGCAGTTCGATGCCCAGCCTTAGCTGAGCTGCCAACATGGCTCAGCTAAATAAATAAATAAATAAATAAATAAATAAATAAATATATAAATAAATAAAATATGACATCTAAAGCATAAATAAAAAAACAGGGCCGGCCGAGTGGCACAGTGGTTGGGAGCTGCCTTGGGACGCCAGTGGCCCTGGTTCGGATACCACATGTGAGGGCCAGTGACACTGACCTCTAAAAAAATAAATAAAAATAAATAAAAAATAAAAAATAAATAAAAAACAAATGGGACTACATCAAACTAAAAAACTTCTGCATAGCAAAAAAAACAATAAAATGAAAAGACTATCTATGGAATGGAAGGAAATATTTGCAAGTCATGTATTTGATAAGAAGCTAATTAACTAGGGCTGGCCGAGTGGCGCATTGGTTAAGAGCTGGTTTTGGGATGCCAGCGGCCCCGGTTCGGATCCTGCATTGGTTAAGAGCTGGTTTTGGGATGCCAGTGGCCCTGGTTCGGATCCCATGTACGAGGGCCAGTGACACTGCCCTTCACAGCTAACAGATCCACCTGAAGCTGCGCTGTGAGAGCCCCGGCGACGGTGTAGGCTGCAGCCCCTGCTGCAGTGGGCTGCCATAGGCTACAGTGAGTGGCCAGCAGCCAGAGTGAGCTGCCAATAGCCGCGGTTAGTGACATCCAGAGGCCGGCAACCAATCTGCCTCATCCGGGAAGAGTGCAATGAGGATACCAACATGGGCCAGTGAAGCGATGTCCTCCACAGCTAGACTGGGGAACAGAAGGACAGCGGCCTTGTCTGTTCCCCTTCCCTGATTCCCCAACGGTGTTCTCCTCCCCCAATTCCCCAATTAAAAAATAAAAAAAAAAAAATCTTAAAAAAAAAAAATCTCCCTATGATTCCCACAGATGTAGCCTTCTGTCCTCTAAAACTACATACAATAAAAAAGTCAAAGAAAATTGAGCTAAAAAAAAACAAAAACAGAAGCTAATATCTAAAATATAAAAGAACTCATATAATTCAACAACAACAAAAACAGATAATCCAATTAAAAATGGGCAAACGCCCTGAACACACAGTTTTCCAAAGAAGATATTCAAATGGCCAACAGGTACAAGAAAACGTGCTCAACGCCATAATCATTAGGGAAATGCACACCAAACCACAATGAGATATTAATTACCTCATGCATGTTAGAATGGTTATCATAAAAAACAGACAAGACATAAATTCTGGTAAGGATATGGAGAAAAAGGAATCCTCATGCATTGTTGGTAGGAATGCAAACTGGTGCAACCACTATGGAATACAGTATGCAGGTTCCTCAAAAACTTAAAAATAGAACTACCATATGATCCAACAATTCTACTTCTGGGTGTATATCCAAAGGAAACAAAATCACTATTTCAAAGAGTTATCTACACCCCCATGTTCACTGCAGCATTGTTCACAATAGCCAAGTGATGGAAACAAACTAACTGTCCAACAACAGATGAATCTATTTTAAAAAATGTGACATGCCAATCTTGAGAAATAATAAAGTGGGAGCCATCACGCTACCTGACATCAAAACACACTACAAGGCTACAGTAATCAAAACAGTATGGTACTGGCATAAAAACAGACACATAGACCAATGGAACAGAATAGAGAGCCCAGGAATAAACCCATCTATCTACGGTCATTTAATCTATGACAATGGAAGCAAGAATTTACATTGGAGTAAAGATAGTCTATTCAATATATGGTGCTGGGAAAATTGGACTGACATGTGTGAAAAAATGAAAATGGACCACCTACTTACACCATATACGAGAACAAACTCAAAATGGATTAAAGACTTAAATGTAAGACCTGAAACCATAAAACTCCTAGAAGAAAACATAGGGAGTAAATTTGCAGACATTACCCTGAGTAATATTTTTACTGATATATCCCCTCAGGCAAGGAAAATAAAAGAAAAAATGAACATATGGGATTACACCAAACTTAAAAGTTTTTTCACAGCAAAGGAAATCATCAATAAAACAAAAAGGCTGCCTACTGAATGGGAGAAGATATTCACCAACGATATATCTGATAAGGGGTTAATACCCAAAATTTGTAAAACACTCATGAACATCAACACCAAAAAAACGAACAACCCAATTAAAAAATGGGCAGAGGATATGAAGAGGCATTTCTCTAAAGAGGACATACAGATGGCTAACAGGCATATGAAAAAATGTTCAACCTCACTAATCATCAGAGAAATGCAAATAAAAACCACCATGAGATACCACCTCACTCCAGTCAGAATGGGTATCATCAATAAATCAACAAACAACAAGTGCTGGCAAGGCTGTGGGGAAAAGGGAACCCTGATGCACTGTTGGTGGGACTGCAGATTGGTGCAGCCATTATGGAAGTCAGTGTGCAGGTATCTCAAAAAACTGGAAATGGAACTACCGTATGACCCAGCAATTCCACTCTTGGGTATCTACCCAGAAGAATCCAAGACGCTACTTCGAAAAAATATATGCACCTCTATGTTTACTGCAGCGCTATTTACAATAGCCAAGACTTGGAAACAACCGAAATGCCCATCGGTTGACAACTGGATTGAGAAACATTGGTACATTTATACTCCGCTATAAAGAATGAAATCGTACCATTTGCAACGATATGGATGGACCTAGAGACTATTATGTTAAGTGAAGTAAGTCAGAGAATGACAAGTACCATATGATCTCACTTATATGTGGAATCTGAAAAACTGAATGAATGAACAAAGTAAATAGAAACAGACTTATAGAGGAAAAACTGATGGTTGCTAGTTGGGAGGAGAGTGGGATGAGGGAAAAGGGGAAGGGATTAGACAGCATAAATAGGTAACTACAATATTGCCACAGGAATATGAAAGACAGTTCGGGGAATATAATAATGTTGTAAATATTTTGTGGGGTGTCAGATGGTCACATGTCTTGTTAGGGAGACCACTTCATGGATGGAGTCGAAACTTGATCACTGCACTGTATACCTGAAGCTGATGCTGTATAATATTGTATGCCAACTGTAATTGAATATACAGATAGTCAAGGGATGTGGAGTATACTGGGGAAGGGAGTCAAAGGAATTGTAATAGATATGTATGATATGGGGGGGAGGAGTGGGGTGGTGAACTGGGGGGAGGGGGGTTGTCACTTTGAGGGGTAAAAAGTATAACTATTGCACTATTGCACTGTGTTGGACACCTGAAACTAATTTTTTTTAAAAAAATGTTTATTTCATAATAAAATAATTTTTTAAAAAATGTGGTATATCCATCCATACACAAGCGCACGCGCGCACACACACACACACACACACACACACACACACACACACACAGTGAAATACTATTCAGCCTTTAAAAAGAAAGAAATCCTGCCATTTGTAGCAACACAGATGGACCTTGTGGGCATTATGCTAACTAAGCAAAATAAATCAGACAAAGACAAATACTGCATGATCTCATTTATATGTGGAATCTTAAAAACAAAACGAAACAACCTAATCTCATAGAAAAAGAGATCAGATTTATGGTTACGGGAGGCAGGGGTAAGGGCGGGTAGGGAAACTGGGTGAAGAAAGTCATAAGATATAAACTTCTAGTTACAAGATCAATAAATCCTGGGGATGTCATGTACAACATGCTCTCTACAGGTAACAATGCTGTAATGTATATTTGAAAGTTGCTATGAGAGTACAACTAAAAGTTCTCATCACAAGGAAAAAAATTTTGTAATGATATGAGATAATGGATGTTAACTAAACTTATTTTGGTAATCATTTTGCAGCATATGCATATGTGAAGTCATTATGCTGTACACCTTAAACGGTGTTGTATGTGAATTATATCTCAAAAAATCTACAAGAAAAAAAATTTACTAGATTTTTAGAAAGGGAATATGGCACATATGCCACATTATGAAATATCTCTGCAGAGTCTGTAATCAAACAGATTTGTACTTTTTAAGCAAAATCTGTGAATACTCACACTTAGTAGGCTAAATAAAAACTACAAATAGCCTTACTATAAATCAAGTCAGGCTTCAGTTTTTGTTTTTTGGGTTTTTTTTGAGGGCCAGCGCTTAACCACCACGCCACGCGGCGGGCCCCGTTTTTGTTTTTTGAACTTTGGAATTGTGGGTAAGGGGTTACAGACCTGTATGTCCAAATTATTATCTGTACTACAAAGGTTAAGCTATCTCCCTCTAAAGACACTCTAGAGAGTATAGAAGTTATATTACCACTTCACTGAATTTACTTGTCAAATTACAAATCCTCAAAGGCACAACAAAGGCATTATTTTTTGGAATAACTCTCACCGCTTTGATTAGCATATCTAAATCTGTAGATTCAAACTTGTCAGGATTCAGGTGGTTTAGGTGATCAAATTGTTTTAGAAGAGCATGGTGGTCTATGCCTGTATCTGAAAGAAAATGAGAAAACTATAAATGATAAATTACTAGAAGCTAGAAACATTAATATCAATGATATATAAGAATAAGCATTCATCATTATTCCTATAGGATTTTATAAGAAAATACAGTTATAGATTAAGGATTTATATTTTCTTTTAGAATATTGTACATATTGTTATTCTAGGCAAAGGTAATGTCCTTGAATCTAGAATGCAATGCAATTTAATGTTATTTCTAGAAAGACTAGGGATGGCCAGTTAGCTCAGTTGGTTAGATAGAGCACAGTGCTCATAACACCAAGGTTGTGGGTTCAATCCCCACGCCCTCCACAACTAGATTGAAACAACTACTTGATTTGGAGCTGATGGGTCCTGGAAAAACACACTGTTTACCAATTAAAAAAAAAAAAAAAGACTAGTTGACCATCAGTATAATTAATAGCAAAAATTTTTATTATCACAGAACTACCAGATTTCCTACTTTTCATTACATTCCAATAGACTGCCCTCCTCACAGGTCTAAGAAGAATTTCTAAAAAGAATTGCTCTAAAATTTATATGAAAGAATTCTTTGTATGCTGTGCCAATGAATCTTTTAGATAATAAAAGTCTAATTCAGGTAAATTCATTTGAATAATGACTTATTTTTAAAGGAACATCAATTATTTTTCTTTTTAAAAATTTTTTTTAAAAAAAGCTACAAAGGTATGAGGCAACATAAACTGGTAACTATAATACTACCACACGGATAGAAGAGACAGTTTAGGGAATATAATCAATAATGTTATGAATATTTTTTAGGGGACCAAAAGGACTCATGTCTTGTTAAGGAGACCACTTCATGGACGGTGTAGTGGCCTGACTACTGCACTGTACATCTGAAGCTGCAGCTGAATAATATTAGATGTTGACTATAATTTAACACATATATAGTCATGGGATGTGGAGTATAATATGGGGATGGAGTCAATGGAATTGCAATAGATATGTATGATATCGGGGGTGGAGGGGCAAGGGAAAGGAGAGGGGGGAGTCACTTTGTAAGGGGTAAAAAGGATAACTATTGCATTGTTTTGTACATCTGTAACTAATAATAATAATAATAAAATAAAATAAGATTTTAGAATTCCAAAAAAAAAGAAAAACAAGCTATACTAGTATATTATAGTTGAATGGGTGAAGTGGTTCTGGACTATTTCAGCTGTATTATAGAACTGAACAAAATAGGTACATGTGTTGATTTGTTAGAAGTCAGGGTTCCCACTTAGTAAAAAAAAAAAAAAAAAAAAAAAAAATATATATATATATATATATATATATATATATATACATACACACACAAATATGGAAGAAAGAAACCCATGGAAATGGATGGCAATTAGTACTGTCTGTGTGAACTTATTATTTCTAAAACAGGTATGTGTAGGTGTATATGCATGTATATTTCACATGTATATGCATGTGTGTGTACATATAAACATTTATATTAATATATACAAGACTGCCAAAAACATGTATACACATTTTAAGAGATGTTATCTGTGTAATTACTTTTTAAAGTTGACGGTAGCAATGTGTAGTATGACGTTCACTCAAAGGATGACATTAATCAAATGAATGCTAGTGTCTCCACATGACAAGCAGAACAGTCAAAGAAAATGGCGGAAGCACAGTTGTCGTTCAAGAAGCACAAGACCATTGTTTTTGTTTGTTTCTTTTAGCTGAGTCATCCTTCCACCTGCTGGCAGCTCAGCGGCAGCTCAGCTCAGGTTGGGCATCAAACTGCTGTTGCTCAGAGCTCAGCTCTTGAGCGAGCTCTTAACCAACTGAGCCACTTGGCCGGTCCTCACAAGACCATTTTGCAGTGGTATTTGAAATTCAGGAACATTGTGGAAGTGTGACAATGGAGGCTTGAGTATGCAACAGAACCTCCAACATGCCTAACAATTGCACGTATTTGTGATAAGTTTGAGATGCATGGTACTGTGTGAAGAAATTGAAACGGCATGCACAGTGATACAAGTGGACGCTTTGGTCAGTGTTGCTCAAGCAGTAGTTCCCTGTAATCAGAAGTGTCCGGATGCTGATGGTAATCACTTTGAGCACCTCCTGTAATTGCAGAAGTCGAGCATGACATGTATTCATCTTTTGTTATCGGTATATATTGAGTATTACAATTTTAATACAGTTTTTTCCTTTCTTAAATTGTGTATACTTTTTTTGGCACCTTCTGTATATACATAAATGTGTGTACACATATAGGTGTATAAACATGCATGTATTTCCTGCCTCTGTCTAAGGAAAGTGCCAAAAAGAAAATACATTCCAGAAGCAATGAGTATAGCTAGTGGCAGCCCTCCATCTGTAATATCATTTCCCATCAAAAAGAACCAGAAATGCTCAGAGAAATGGATGATTGCAGGGCTGGGCAAGGTAGGTACAAGATGAGCCTGGAACATTTCTGTTATGTCAGACAGTAAGAACCTGCTAAATTTAGTTCAACTAAGCTTTCACTAAATTTTTAGTATGGCACTGTACTAGGAGTTTACTTATGAAGAAAAGATTTGTTATAAGACTTACCCCTAAAGGATATGACCAGACAGTGAAATATATGAAAAGATGCTTATCCTCACTCAAATTAGAGAAATACATATTAAAATTTCACTAGTATACCATCTAACAGAATGGCAAAACTCCTCAAGTTTGAAGATACATACTATTAGTAAGGCTGTGAGAAACTATTGCTGGTGGGAATGCATACTGATACAGTTTCTGTGAAGGTGACAATATTTATCATTATTACATGTATCTTTTGCTTTAACAACTTCACAGTGGGGAAGTTATCCTACAGGTAATCTTACACAGATAAATAGGATATATGTACAAGAGTGTTCCACTAGAAATAACTAAAATGTCCATCAGCTGGGGCCTGGTTAAATAAATTATGGTGGGAATATAATGGCAATCTATGCAGCTGTTAAGAAAATCAAGATGGTCTCTATGTACTAATACAGAAAAATCTCCAAAATATTAATATATCATTAAAGGAAAAATACAAGGCAAAAAAAAAAGTGTACTGTATGCTATCTTTTATATAAAAAAGAGAGGAAGGGCCGGCCGAGTGGCGCCGTGGTTAAGCACTGGCTTGGGATGCCAGCGGCCCCGGTTCGGTCCCACATATGAGGGCCAGTGATACTGCCCTCAAAAAAAAAAAAAAAAAAAGAGAGGAAAAATAAGAACCTTCATTTGTATTTGTTCATATAATAAAGAAACTCAGCAAAGATGGTGAGGGGGGCAGTGGGAACTGGCAGGGAAAAACAATATCAGGGAGCTTTTTGCTATATACCTACTTATACTTTCTTGGTTTAAACCATGTTAATCTCTACTTTAAAAAATACATCACCACCACCCCCAAAAAAATTAAGACCCTTTAAACCCTTCTTCAAATTCTCAGAAATTTCAATTCATAAATTCTGAATCAATGAGAAAATATTCATAAGTTTTCTAAGCATATCAGACTGTTTTCTTTAGATAATGAAATTCAGTCTCTATCTTGGAATAAAGGAAATATTGCCAAGATTGAGGGAATGGAGGTTGTCTAAGGGGAAAGAAATCTCAAAACACCTTAGGCCTGGCTTCAAGGATACAATTGCCTTGTGTGTCTGGCCACCTGAAGTAGTAAGATTATGAGTAAGATATCAATGTATCTCTTATTGATACCCTTAAATTCAAGATAATGAGTATTTGGTACTTGTTTTCTAAGTCTATTCACCAGCAGGGAGTTTAATGCTCTACACAAGTATTTTTCCAATATAATCCGTTGACCCAAAGATACATGCTTAAAATGCAGATTACTAGGGCCGGCCGAGTGGCTCAGTTGGTTAAGAGCTCATTCAAGAGTACAAGCTGAGCTCTGAGCAACCTCGGTTTGATGCCAGCCCGAGCTGAGTTGCCGTTGAGCTGCCAACAGGTGGCAGGAGGGCTCAGCTAAAAAAAAAAAAAAAAAAAAAAGTGCCGATTACTCATCCCCAGAATCAGAATATCTGGAGGTGAGATCCGGTAATCTGCATATTTAACTAGGTCCCCCCGGTGGTTCTTACGCAATGTTAAGTGTAAGAACTACTATTCCACCAAGAGCAAATGTCCATTTCAGATTCTATTAATGAAAACGCACCACCCAAATAACCAACTATAGGGACAAGTCACAAAAACACAGCTTGAAGTCTCGCATCTGCCAATTCTGGGCCCTTGATTTTTTAAATTTTTTTTGAGGGCAGTGTCACTGGCCCTCATATGTGGGACCCAAACCGGGGCCGCTGGCTTCTCAAGCCAGCGCTTAACCACCGCGCGACTCAGCCGGCCCAAGGTCCCTTGATTTTGATTATTAGAAAGGCCATTTCAAGATAATAAAGGAATTCACCTATGTTTTCACCTAGAACTTTCATGGTTTTATTTTCTACACTTAAATCTCTGACTTATTTGAACTTACCTGGATGTGTACAAGACACAGAACTGTACCTTTTTCCAAATGGCTACCTAATTATACCAACACTATCTCTTTAAAAAAAAAAAAAAAAAAAAAATCTGGGCCGGCCGAGTGGCGCATTGGTTAAGCGCTGGTTTTGGGACGCCAGCGGCCCCGGTTCGGATCCCACATGAGGGCCAGTGACACTGCCCTCTACAGCTAACAACAGCTCCACCTGGAGCTGGGCTGTGCGAGCCCCGGTGATGGTGTGGGCTGCAGCTCCTGCTGCAGTGGGCTGCCATAGGCTACAGTAAGTGACCTGAAGCCAGCGTGAGCGGCTGGCAGCCAAGCGTGAGCTGCCAATAGCCGCGATGAGCGACATCCAGAGGTCAGCGACCGATCTGCCTCATCCGGGAAGAGCGCAATGACGATACCAACAGTGAAGCAACATCCTCCGCAACTAAACTGAAGAACAAGAAGACAGCAACTTGTCTGTTCCCCTTCCCCGATTCCCCAACGCTGTTCCCCTCCACCAAATCCCCAATAAAATCTTTAAAAAAAAAAAAAAATCTATCTTAAGGCAGCTTTTGGAGGTGTTAACCCCCTGCCTTCTCAGACAACCAGTGCTCTGATAATAAATTCTTATTCTATAAAAAAATTATCCCACTAAAAAGGAGATGATACAAACTAGAATTTAGTTTGATTCAAACTAAATTCTATGTGTATTTAATTTTACTTCTGGAATTTCTATTCTGTTCCACTGGTCTTTCTAATTATATGCAAAAAAACATACAGTTATAATGACTAAGTCTTATGTTTTTTTAGGCTGAGGCTGATATATTTTAATATCTAATATATCTAGTCCTTCTTCATTGTTCTTCTCTTTCAGAGACATGTAGCTTTTCTTGTTTCCTTTTTCATATAAACTTTAAAATTAACTAGGCTAGTATCAGAAAGAAAAGTACATATTTTTATTTGGATCATGTTGGGCCAGCCGAGTAGCTCGGTGTTTAAGAACTGCCTTGGGACGCCAGCAGACCCGGTTCGGGTCCCACATATGAGGGCCAGTGACACTGCTCTCAAAAAAAAAAAAAAAATTGAGAATATTTGGATCATGTTAAGTTCATAAATTAACCTAAGGAGATCTGCACTTAGAAAATTATAAGACACTGAAGAAAGAAATCATAGAAGATACAAATAAATGGAAACACCTACCATGCTCATGGATAGGAAGAATTAATATAGTTAAAATGTCCATACTGCCTAAAGCAATATATAGATTCAATGCAATTCCTATCAAACTACCAAGGGCATTTTTCACAGAAATAGAAAATATAATCCTAAAATTTATATGGAATCATAAAAGACCCAGAATAGCCTCGGCAATTCTGAGAAATAAGAACAAAGTCGGGGGGATCACGCTATCAGACATCAAAACCTATTACAAGGCTACAGTAATCAAGACAGTTTGGTATTGGCATAAAAACAGGCACATCGATCAGTGGAACAGAACAGAGAGCCCAGAAATAAATGCAGGCATTTACGGACAGTTAATCTATGACAAGGGAAGCAAGAATTTACACTGGAGTAAAGATAGTCTATTCAATAAATGGTGATGGGAAAATTGGACTGACACATGCAAAAAAATGAAACTGGACCACCTCCTTACGCCTTATACAAGAACAAATTCAAAATGGATTGAAGACTTAAATGTAAGACCTGAAACCATAAAAATCCTAAAAGAAAATATAGGGAGTACATTTGCACACATTACCCGGAGCAATATTTTTACTGATACATCCCTACGGGCAAGGGAAGTAAAAGAAAAAATGAACATATGGGATTATATCAGACTTAAAAGTTTTTTCACAACAAAGGAAACCATTAATAAAACAAAAAGGAAGCCTACTGAATGGGAGAATATATTTGCCAATGATATATCTGATAAGGGGTTAATATACAAAATTTATAAAACACTCATGAAACTCAACACCAAAAAAACAAACAACCCAATTAAAAAATGGGCAGAAGATATGAAGAGACATTTCTCTAAAGAGGACATACAGATGGCCAACAGGGATATGAAAAAAAGTTCAACCTCACTGGTCATTAGGAAAATGCAAATAAAAACCACCATGAGATACCACCTCACTCCAGTCAGAATGGCTATCATCAATAAATCAACAAACAACAAGTGCTGGTGGGGCTGTGGGGAAAAGGGGACCCTGCTGCACTGTTGGTGGGATTGCAGATTGGTGCAGCCACTATGGAAGTCAGTATGGAGGTATCTCAAAGAAATGGAAATAGAGCTACCTTTTGACCCAGCAATTCCACTCCTAGGTATTTATCCTGAAAAAACCAAGACACTTATTCAAAAAAAGTTATGCACCCCTATGTTCATAGCAGCACAATTTACAATAGCTAAGACTTGGAAACAACCAAAATGCCCATCAATAGATGACTGGATTAAGAAACTGTGGTATATTTATACAATGGAGTATTACTCCGCTATAAAGAAGAACGAAATCGTACCATTTGCAATGATATGGATGGACCTAGAGACTATTATGTTCAGTGAAATAAGTCAGTCAGAGAAAGACAAATACCATATGATCTCACTCATATGTGGAATCTGAAAAACTGTATGAATGAGCAAAGTAAACAGAAACTGTCTCATAGATATAGAGGAAAAATCAGGGTTGCTAATTGGGAGGGGGATGGGGATGAGGGAGAAGGGGAAGGGATTCGACAGCAAAAATAGACAACTACAATATTGCCACTGGGATAGGAAAAACAGTTTGGGGAATATAATAAATAATGTTGTAAATATTCTGTGGAATGTCAGATGGTCATAGGCCTTGTTAGGGAGACCATTTCATGGATGGAGTAGAGGTTTGATCACTGCACTGTATAACTAAAGTGGAGGTTGTATACCTACTGTAATTGAATATATATAGATAGTCACGGGATGTGGATTATACTGTGGAAGAGAGTCAGAGGAAGAGTAATAGATATATATGATATGGGGGGGTGGCAAATTGGGGGTGGGAGGTTGTCATTTTGAGGGGTAAAATGTATAACTATTGCACTGTGTTGTACACCTGAAACTAATTATAAATAAATAAATAAATAAATAATAAATTAATTAATTAATTCATTAACCTAAGAAGAATTGACATTTTTATAACGTTGACTCTTTGTATCAAAATGATGTATATCTTCCTATTTTTTTCAAGTTTAATTTTTAGTCCTTCAGGAGTATTTTAAATTTTTTTGTCTATAAGCTTTGCACGTTTCATAATAGGTTTATTTGGATATTTCATCTTTGTTGGTATTGTAAATAGGCTCTTCTTCTATTGTATCTTAACTAGCTGTTTTTTGCACATATGAAAAATATTGATTTCTGTATATTAAGTTTACCTTGATGGATTTTCCTGTTGTTCATGCTGAGTTTTTCTGCCAATTACCTTGGGTTTTCCAAGTATATAATTATATCATCTGCAAATAGAGATGGTTTCATCACCTCCTTTCCAATTACTTCACCTCCAATTTTTTCATTTGTATAATTTTGGCTAGTACTTCCAATACAATGTCAAGTAAAGTGGCAATAATAGGCATCAATTGTCTTGTTCTTGATTGTAGTAGCTACAATACATACTTAGGTTTCTCTACTAAGTATGATATAGCTGAGTTTAACATATCTGATCATGTTACAGAAGTATCTATCGATTATTTTATTACTTTTTTAAAATTAAGAAGGGCATTTATCAAATGTCCTTTCTGTATACACGGATATAATCCTATGAACTATAAGATTACTTTCTTTAAGATATCCTCACATTTAAAAAATCTACTTCAGAGCTATTTCATTCACATAGTCCAAAATTAAAAGAATATGGGGGAATGAATAGGCAGAGCACAGAGGATTTTTAGTGCAGTGGGAGATACATGTCACTGTAAATTTGTCCAAACCCATAGAATGTGTAACACCAAGAGCGAGTCCTAATGTAAATTATGGACTTTGGGAGATTATGATGTGTCATTGTAGGTTTCTCAATTGTAAGAAATCTAGTCCAATCTAGTGGAAAATGTTAGTAATATGGGAGGCCATGCATGTTTGGGAGCAGAAGGTACATGGGAAATCTCTGTACATTCCCCTTAATTCTGCTGTGAACCATAATATCGTTCTAAAAATATTAAGTCTTAATTTAAAAAAATACAAGCTTCAAAGGTTTATTCCAATTTAATCATTTGTCCTTTGACTTTATGATTTCTTTTGTCACATCAAAATATCTTTTTTCCTAGGGCCAGCTGAGTGGCTCAGTTGGTTAAGAGCTCGCTCAAGAGTGAGAGCTGAGCTCTGAGCAACAGCAGTTCACTGCTCAGCCCGAGCTGAGCTGCCGCTGAGCTGCCAACAGGTGGCAGGATGGCTCAGCTAAAAAATATATATATATATACTGGGCCGGCCGAGTGGAGCAGTGGTTAAGCGCTGGCTTGGGAAGCCAGCGGCCTTTTTTTCCATATTTCTAGTCATATGATGATTTATATTATTATATTTCTTAATATTAAGTGAATCTTGCACTCCTAAAACAAATCCACTTGCTATGATATAGAATTCTTTTCACATACAATAATTTTGGTTTTGACATTAATACATAGTAAGAATGTGGAAGCTTCCCTTCTTTTTCTTATGCTCTGCAAGTTTAAATAGCATTGACAATCTGTTCTTTAATGGTTTGATAGAATTCCCTTTGACACTGTCCGGGCCAGGTGTTTTTGTGGAACTATCTCTCTGACAATTTTTCTGTTTCATCTATGAAAATGGCTGCAATTAGATTTTCTTTCTCTGCTTTCTTTTGGTTTGCTTTGATGTTATTTTTCCTCTTTTAAATCAGTGTTTTAATTCATTGCTTTTCATTCTTCCTTTTAATTGATACAATTATTTAATGCTAATCATTTTGATTTTTGAATAATGTGAACATATTACCTATTCATAAAAATAAATTTTAAAAATTAAGAGAAGCCAAATCAATAGTAACATTAAATTTTGACTAGAAGAATATGGCATGTGCTAATGTAAGCTGACATCAACAACCAAATATTGAAATTTTCCTACTTTTTATTTAGCACTTACCTTGAAAGGAATCCAATTTTGCTTTAATTAGCATTCTTAACCTTCCTACTTCTTGCCTTTTCAGTTCATCAAGTTTTGTCCTGACATGGTGACTTACTAAATCCAGCTCTTTGCTTAGCCTCCCACTCTGTTGACAAAATAATAAGTTTTATCTATTACATTGCATTTTTAGAACAGATACCACATATTAAAAATAGGGCTATAATAAAGTAGTGATAGATACTTTTGACTAATTTAGATAAATTTGATATTATAAAACTATTTCTTTCAGAAGATAATGTTTCTTTCAGAAGCATTTCTTTCAGTTTGAAATTGTAAAATCAAGATGTCCACAAAAAAAGCATAATTAAAACAGGATAAACCCAAAAAGTAACTTAAATTATAAAATGGTACGGCCATGTTAAAAAACAATTTGGCAGGTCCTCAAAAAGTGAAACACAGAGCTACCAGCAATTCCATTTCTAGATATATACCTAAAGAACTGAAACATGTTCACATAAAAACTTGTACATGAATATTCATAGCAGCATTATTTATATTAGCCAAAAAGGTATAAATAACCCAAATGTCCATCAACTGGTGAATTGATAAACAAAATATGAAATATCCATACAATGGAATATTACTCAGCCATAGTAATGAATGTACTAATACATGCTATAATATGATGAACCTTGAAAAATATAATGTTTTCATTCATTATGCTAAGTCAAAGAAGTCAGACATAAAAGGCCACCATATATTATATGATTCCATTCATATGAAATGTCCAGAAGAGGCAAATCCATAGAGACAGAAAGTAGATTAATGGTTGCGAGGGGCTAAGGAGGGGGGAAAATAGTGAGCGATTACTTAATGGGCACAGGGTACTTTTAGGGACAAATGCAATTCTTCTAAAATTAGATAGTGGTGATGGTTACATGTCTGTGGATATACTAAAAAACACTGAGCTGTATGCTTTAAAGGGGCAAATTTTATGGTATGTGAATTATATTTCAATCAAGTTATTTTTTTTAAGTAACTTGGCCTCCTTAAGTTTTAGTGATCCCATATATAAATAACTTTCAAAAACCATCATTTTTTAGGTTGTCTCCTTTGATTACTTTTTTTCATGCCTAAGTAACTAAATACATGCTCCAAAATTTAAGAAACAAATAGCTAATGGTTTACTTTTTCTTGTTCATAAATGTGTTTACAATCACAAACTGCAAGTCTCACTAGCAGTCAGGCAGATAAACCTTTTAGGACTGAGTCAACGGGGCCTGCTGAGGACGCTTAGGAAAAGGAACCCTACAGGAAAGACCAGGAATGAATGTTTGGAGAGGGAGGAGAACTAGGCAATATGCTGTTTAGAAGCAAAAAAAAAAAAAAAAAGCAGTATATTTCAAGGAAAGAATGGTCATTACTATTAAATAAAACAATAGTTCTCAAAGTGTGGTCCCCAAGTCAACATATCTGCGTCACTTAGGAAATTCAGAATAACAGGACCTAGACTTACTGAATCAGAGAAAGTCTGGAGGTGGGGCCTAGAAATCTGTTTTTTAACAAATCTTAAAATCTGAGAACCTTGAGATAAAATAAGAGATTTCAGTAAGAAGAGGAATAAAAAGTGTTCACTGGATTTGACCATTAAGAAGTCATTGACAGGGCCGGCCGAGTGGCACATTGGTTAGGGCTTGGCTTGGGACGCCAGCTCTGAGCAGCAGGGCCCCGGTTCAGACCCCACACGTGAGGACCAGTGATGCGGTGCCCTCTACAGCTAAGATGGTGAACAACAGCTCAACCTGGAGCTGGACTGTTGTGAGTCACCGGTGACGGAGTAGGCTGCAGTGGGGCTGGGCGGCAGCTGGCGTGCGCTTTCGTGAGCTGCCGTGAGCCATCGTCAGCGGCCGTTCAATGGCTAGCGAGCGACTGCCTCACCCAGGAAGAGCAAAATGATAATACCAACATGGGCCAGTGAAGCAACATCCTCCACAACTAGACTGAGGAACAAATGGACAGCAACTTGTCTGTTCCCCTTCCCCGATTCCCCAATAAAATCTTAAAAAAAAAAAAAAGTCACTGACATCCTTCAAGAAAGTACATTCCGTGAAGTGGTACAGGCAAAGCCATAATCTTTCCAGCTAGCAGTGTTTGGGAAATGAAGAGGTGTAGTGTGATCCCCTTTACAACATGCCTGGAGGAAAAGCAAAGGACAAATTCTAACTTTTTCCCCCCAGTTTTTCCTGAGACAAGATTCTTTCTAAGCTACATATATGTAATAATTCTGCTGGCTTGGGTTTTATTGCCTATTTTTACTCTTATTTCTTTTTCACTGAATAACTGTTTAATTTATTTGATTTTGTCTCTCCCCATGCCCCAACAAGGAATAGGAATTCAGTTATAAAGGTATTCTCTTTATAACAGTTATAAAGGTATTCCCTATACAAACCAGGAAGCTTGTTGTCTTCTTTTCCCTGATTATCTCTATATGGTACCTCTTCCATTATCCACATTTTATGTTACCCCCAGATAATGCTCTTAATCCTAATTTAGGCAGATAAGAGATACTGAAAGTTCTACGTGAAATATCATTTACCCCAGGAAATTAGTTCCACAGATCAAATGAATTCTTCAAAGGAAATGTAAGCTTATTCTCAGGACGCTTCAGGGGAACTACGGGCATAATGCTGTTACCTTTCCCCAGAACAATTCACAGCCTCCAAGAGGAGAGCTGTGCACTAAAAGCATCAAGTTGTGGCTTTGATAGTGGCCACAACTTGATAAGGGTGAGTCTTTCAAAGTGTTCTGTGTCAGGGACAAAGACTATAGTAAGAAGGATGTTTGACCCAGAAAGGTTCCTTCAAATAAAGTTCTCTAATTCTGATTCTAAAAACAGGTGAGATAATTTTTTTAGAAAAGTTAAAAACAAACAAAATAACATAAGCAAACAAAGCTATCTTGAAAGGTATAAGTAAAAGTTTAAAATTGAATCATTAGAAATTGTTTTACTGCTGACTCTAAGATAAACCCAACTAAACTAATTCATTGCCCTTCAAGGATAAACTTGAAAAGAATCTCTCATGTCAGACCCTTTACAACTCTCTTTCTTTATTATGAGTACTAAGCAGATGTCTAGGGCTACGATTATGACTAATAGGATTTTAGGACAGAGGCAAATTATTAAACCTCCCTGTTGATAAAAGATATGGCCCATTACCTCTTTTATTAATCTGGACCTGATTAAAACACCAGAATGTAACCTATTCTAAACCTTTGAATAGCTTTCTGCTGTCCTCACATCATGATCAAAGCCCCTTAACATGATGTACAAGGCCCTGTCATCTAGCCCATGACTTTCCAGCCTCATCTTTTAGTCAACCATGGGCTCCACTTCCCAGTATAGGTTCCAGCAAGAGTTACTACTTCCAGTTTCCCATAGATCTCTTACCTCTGTAACCTTGTACCTTGGCCTAAGATGCCTCGCAATCTCTTTCCTTTCCTCAGTCACAACTTTATGCACTGGCATAATCTCTTCCAAGAATGACTTCCCACCTTCCCCCACTGCTTCATACTGAATTATGGGTCCATCCTCTGTATATTCAAAATATATTATATACTCATCATATATCCATCTTGACACTCTTTTTCTGGATATTATTCTCCCTTGAAGGTTTTTGAAGGCTTGGGAGTGAATCTCATCTTTGTGTCCCCAGTACTTAGCTCAGTGTCTGACATGCTCAAATGTTTGTTAAATAATTATTTAATAACATTTACCTTTATCTCCTCTATGTCTGCTTTCTGGAGCTTTTCTCTGAAATGAGTATCTGTTTCCAGCACATCAATCACTTGCTTGAGATATTCATCATAATAAAGTCCAGTATCCTTCAAATTAAGAAACAAACAATAATGCTTCTGAAAGTTTTCATTCCCTGCATCTAAAGATCTCAATTCTAAAGAAAGAAAAAAGAGGTCCAGCCAAGCGGCACATTGGTTAAGAGCTGGTTTTGGGATGCCAGCAGCACTGGTTCGGATCCCACATATAAGGGCCAGTGACACTGCCCTCTACAGCTAACAACAGCTCCACCTGGAGCTGGGCTGTGCGAGCCCCTGCAATGGTGTAGGCTGCAGCCCCTACTGCAGTGGGCTGCCATAGGCTACAGTGAGTGGGCAGCAGCCACTGTGAGCGGCTGGCAGCCAGCGTGAGCTGCCAATAGCCACGGTCAGCGAGCATCCAGAGGCCGGCGACCGATCTGCCTCATCCGGGAAGAGCGCAATGACGATACCAACATGGGCCAGTGAAGCAACATCCTCTGCAACTAGACTGAAGAGCAAAAAGACAGCAACTTGTCTGTTCCCCTTCCCCGATTCCCCAACGCTGTTCTCCTCTCCCAATTCCCCAATAAAAATCTTAAAAAAAAAAAAAAAAGAAAAAGAACGAAAAAAGAAAAGAAAAGAAATACCTAACAAAATGGCATTAAGACATATCTAGTTTAATAGTTTGGACAAAGTTAAATAGCTTATATGAAGAGTTTCAGAAATCATGTTTTAGGGATCAAACCAAAATCACATTTTACTGTAACATAAAGGTAGATTTTCTAAATAGTTTAGACAATGAAGACTTTATTAATATTAGTTGGTTTTACTCCATTGTTTCTCTCTCTCCTCTATCTGTCTCTCCTTTGAATATAATACAATGTTTTCTTGGCTGGTTAGCTCTAAATTGGAAATGTATTATGATTAATTCTTCTATGCACTATCTAATACATGGCTACATTAAATAAACATTGCCTAATATTAAATAACATGTGCTTATACAATACTCTTTTCATTGCTATCACAGAAATAACTTCTAAATGTCCAATTTTATAACTAATAAACATTAGCAATAATTTAGTTTAAATTCTTCCCACAAGGTTATCATTATCATTTCACTTACTGGTGGTTCTATCTTTGCACTGTCCACAGGTTGAGTATTTTTTACTTTTGTCTTGTCTATATCTATAGGCACAGCTTCAAGAACAATAAGTAGACATGTAACCAAGAGAAAACAATATTGTAGTAGGACGGTCCTCCACCTCATCTGAAATAAAGGTATATATATATAGTAAGGTCTTGAAAAGATATTTTCCAACTATATATACATGCATTCCCAAGCCACATTAATAATATATTCAATTTCAGGGGGTTTAATATAACAAAAGAATTCTAGGAAAGGACATAAAAATATAACATAAAAAATGTTTAAAATAGATCACTAAAGAAAATCAGGGGAGAAATGTTTTTCAGCTAAATTTAAAATGACAAAATTTTAAAGTTTATGTATGTATTATAAGAAAACATTTGGTTAATTATAAAAGTTTCAAATAATGATGGTAATGAGGGACTCAAAATTTAAAAAAATAAATAGCCCAAGTTTAATAAAGGAAGAACTAAGGGAAACCTACATATTTTTTTCTCAATTAAAATATTAGAGAGCCAAAATTATGTCTGGATATGATATTTAATTAGCTTCAATCTCATTTTGAAAAGAAGGTGCTCTACAAACAGTTGATTAAAATAGACAAATAACTAGCTACAAACATTCTCTTAACCTTATTAAGCATTATTTTATCATAGTCAATAGTCATCTGCTAAAATTATTTTTGGTCAATAATTTTTCAAATAAACAGGTTAATAAAATATCAAGGAGGATATAACAGGGTTGAAATAAATGAGGAGTAACTATTGCTGGCCCCACAATATGATTCAAATTTTGCTTTTTTGAATAGTTTCCATTCTACGAGGGCCTTAGTAACTCCAGAGGATCTACTACAAGAATTAAAATAAATAGAAACTTTATATTTAAGTGATTTTATACATATAGACTCATGTTAGGGTTCAAGTCAAGAATAATGGTGTGAAATGTATTATTGAACTCAGAGCCTCCCAAACTTAGCTGGCCATGGTTTTTTGTTTTTGTTTTTGTAACATGTTTTTATCCACAGAAAACAATTTGGAAGAGTGCATTGCCTTATTTTCAACACAACCTTAGGAAGTACATAGGGCAGTGACTCATTTTACAGATGAAGAAATTTTTAAATAAAAATATTCACTCACAGAGCATTTTCTTCCATCAACAAAATCACTAGAACTTCATATATATATATATATATATATTTTTTTTTTTTTTTTTTTTTTGAGGGCAGTGTCACTGGCCCTCATACGTGGGACCCAAACTGGGGCCGCTGGCTTCACAAGCCAGCACTTAACCACTGCGCCACTCGGCCGGTCCCAGAACTTATATTTTAATGCTATAGAAATGCTGTCACATTTCTAACATCTTTCTTGAGATATAATTCACATAAAATTCCCCATTTACAGTATAGGATTTGTCTATTTTGTAAAGATGCTCCTCAAAGTCTAGTTCTCAAACCTGAAGTATCGAATCATCTGAGAGCTTATCCAAAATGCGAATTCTCAGGCTGTACCCACAACCGCTTGAATCAGAATCTCTGGGGCGGGCCCAGGAATCTGTTTTAATAAAGTTTCCAGGTGAGTCTTACCTATGTATGTTCAAGCCCAAGATTCACTCTTCACTAGGTCACTAGTATCTCAACATGATTGTTATTGAGTGCATGTTTTTCCTGATGAAATGTGTAGCAGATGGTGGCTCAATGAGGTTAAATAGGTTTTCATTTTTGCAAGACTTTCAGAACTCATAATGGGCTACTCTGCATTATAAATCTCTAAAGAAGGATGGTTTGTTTCACCACAGAATGTCTTCCCACAGAATGAATCACCTCCTCTTCCCACAATTATTTTTTTACTATAACAAAAATTTATTTCTCTTTCATGCTTCATGCCCATTGCACGTATATATTTTTTGTTTTTCTGAGCTATAATTCACATGCCATAAAACTTACCCTTTTAAACTGCACAATTCAGTGGTTTTTAGTATATTCACAAGGTTATGCAATTATCAACACTATTTAATTTTAGAACATTTTCATCACAAAAGTAACCCCGCATCCCTTAGCAGTCACTCCCCACTCCCCTATTCTCCCGGTCCCTTGCAACCATTGACCTAGCTTCAGCCTCAATAATTTTGCCTATTCTAGACGTTTCCTATAAATGGAAGCATACAATATGTGGCCTTTTGTATCTTGCTTTCTTTCACTTAGCATTATGTTTTTAACCATGTTGCTACATGAATCAGTACCTCATTCTTACTTATAGCTGAATAGATAGATACTCCATTGTACGGCTATATCATATTTTATCAATTCATCAACTGATGGACATTTTGGGTTGTTTCTATTTTGTTGGCTCACATGAATAATGCTACTATGAATCTTTGGGTTCAATTTATTGTGTTAACATGTTTTCAATTCTTTCAGTTACATACGTAGGAGTATGGGTCAATTTGGTAACTCCGTTTATCTTTCTGAGGGATTGCCACACTGTTTTCCATAGCAGCTGCACCATTTTACATTTCCAACAACAATATATGAGGGTTCCAATTTCTCCACATCCTCACCCACACGTTATTGTTTATCTTTTTTTTATTATAGCCAACCTATTGGATATGAAGTGGTATGTCACTGTGATTTTGATTTGCATTTCATTGGCTAATAATGTTGAGCATCTTTTCACATTTACCTTTACAAAAATTAATTTACCATTATTTACAACAAAATTAATTTAAAAGTATCATTGAGGGCTGGCCAAGTGGCGCAGTGGTTAAGAACTGGCTTGGGATGCCAGCGGCCCTGGTTCGGATCCCACATATGAGGGCCAGTGACACTGCCCTCAAAAAAAAAAAACAAAAAAAAAACAAAAAAAGAAACTTTGGGGGAAAAAAGTATCATTGAGGACCAGCCGACTGGCTCAGTTGATTAAAAGTTAGCTTAAGAGTGCGAGCTCTGAGCAGCAGGGCCGCCGGTTCAATTCCCACATGGGCCAGTTGACACTGCGCCACAGCTGAGCTGCCATTGAGCTGCCAACAGGTGGCAGAATGGCTCACCTGGTGAGAGCACGAGCTTCTAACAACAAGACTGCCTGTTCAATAGTGGGCTATGCCCACCCACAACCAAGACTGAACTCAGCACCTTGAGCTGAGCTGCCGCCCGGATTGCTCAGTGGATAGAGCACGCGCTCTTAACAACAAGGTTGCTGGTTCAACCCCCACATGGGATGGTGGCTATACTCACTCACAACTAAGATTGAACACAGCACCTTGAGTTTAGAGACTACAAGCTGCCAATGGGCAGACAGATGGTGACTGGCACCCTCCACAACTAACACTGAAGAACAGCAACTTGTCTGTTCCCCTTCCCCGATTCCCCAACACTGTTCCCCTCCCCCAATTCCCCAATTTAAAAAATCTTTTTTTAAAAAAAGAATAATAATTTTAAGTGTAGTCATGGCTAAAAAACCCAAATTAACTACTCAAATCAATTTTGACATCTTCTACAAACACTTCTGGAGCTTAAATTTGCATCTCCATGGTTTCTAACATGGTACACATATAATCAGAAAATGAATAATTGTTAGAATTTTGGAATAGTATATGATATGCTTTCAGAAAATCAGCTCAGTGACATACCTCTGTAACTTTATTTTTAGACCTCATCAGGAACTGTCACTATCCGTTGATGGGAGCCACCCAGAGTTTAAAAGAATCTTTCATGTAGACTCCCCCTCTACCCTGAATTATCTCCAGTGTCCCTTAGGCTCCCCTCTTCCCTACAACACACATACATTAATTTATTATCATGCAATTTATGAGCAGTTCTGTCTCAGCAATTGGCAGCTATTCATATTTTAAAATACACTTTTTTTTTTAAACGGGGTCTATCTTTACTTTCATATGCAATAGAAACCTGAAATTAATAAACGTAAACTCTGGTTAAATCCAACCTTGGAAGTGGAACTGCTTTACTAATTTTTCATTTCACTCTCTCACTCTTTTGCTAAGTATACCATAAATAACAAGGCAAATAAAAAGAGGAATATATTTATACATATGAATGTGTATGTGTGTCCAGAAAGCATCTCAAAGTGCCAAAGTGACAAAAAGTCTGGACATCTACTCTAAAACACTGACTGAACCTATGGCTCATAAACTTTTAATTGGGCCCCAGGCTCATTATAAACAGCAACAGAGACCATTGAGTGTTTACTATGTACCAAGATGCATGCTAAACTTTTTTTTTTTTTTTTTGAGGGCAGTGTCACTGGCCCTCATATGTGGGACCCAAACCAGGGCTGCTGGCTTCCCAAGCCAGTGCTTAACCAATGTGCCACTCGGTCGGCCCCCTTTTTAAAATATTAACCAATTTAACTCTTAATTCTGTGAAATACATATTATCCCCAATTTAAAGAATAGGAAACCAAGACTTAAAAACTTGATCTGGATCACACAGGAGTAAATCGTAAAGCCAGAGTTTGCATCTGGGAACAACCAACTCCAAAGCCTGTGTCTGTTTTTAAGCCATGGTTCTCAAACTGTGGTCCCTGGGCCAGCAACATCATCACCTGGGAAGGCCAGGAATGCAAATTCTCAAGGCTTACTCCAGACCCTCCAAATCAGAAAATCTTTGGGGGGGGGAGGGGGTAACAAGGGGGGCACACTCTGTATTAACAGGCCCTAAAGGTGATTCTGATGCATGCTAACGTTTGCAAACATACTGCCTCCCTTTGCTCTATTATTCATGAACTTCCTGTATACAATGACAGACTAAGAGAATGCTTGCTTCTCTGAACAGTAAATGTAAATCCTCAAAGAAAAGAGAAACAGGTGTTGCACCTAAGAAGGGTAAGGTAAAATTAAATTTAGGTCTGTGCTTGAAGTCCAGCTGCACCCCTCGCTTGCTATGTGATCACAGGTCAGTCAATTAACTTCCCTTGCTTGTTTTCTCATTTTTTAAAATAATAAATTTTTTTAAAGGGAATTTAACTAAACCTCAGTGTTCTTTAAGCTCTTAAATTCTATTATCAGTTTATTCTTCTGAATAAAGTATACGTATTTTCTGTTACATTATCAGAAACATGAATAAAATCGATTGTATTCACACCAATTGTATGAAATTACGTTATATGATTTCTAAATGCCTTTAAACTAAATATTGCTTATTCAGCAATCTTAAAATTACATCAGTAGAGGAAGTAGATCTGGGTGCTGCGATACAAAGAATACAAAAATCAATACCAAAGAAAATTCCTATCTAGATACAAAAAAAAAAAAAAAATTGAGGTCAAGCCAGGAACATTTCACACTTTGGATCCAGGTTGTGAGACCCTGAGATCTCTGGTCAACCTTAGATCTTGATTCTGCGGAAGTAGAATATTTCTCTCTGATTTTAGGTTTAGAGGTCATCAGACTTGTATTTCATTCAAGCTAGATGTGTTTTTAACTTCCGCAGGAAGGAGACAATGAATTGTGACTGCCATTTCAAAACCAAAACTAGTTTCACTTTTTTTTTAAAGATTTTTTTTACTGGAGAATTGGGGAAGAGGAACAGCATTGGGAAACTGGGGAAGGGGAACAGACAAGTTGCTGTCTTTTTGTTCTTCAGTCTAGTTGTGGAGGACATTGCTTCACTGGCCCATGTTGGTATCATCATTGTGCTCTTCCTGGGTGAGGCAGATCGGTCGCCGGCCTCTGGGCGGCCGCTCACAGCAGCGCTTGGCAGCTCACACTGGCTGCTGGCCACTCACTGTAGCCTATGGCAGCCCACTGCAGTAGGGGCTGCAGTTATGCCAACCAGAGGACTCACGGCAGCCCAGCTCCAGGTGGAGCTGTTGTTCACCATCTTAGCTGTAGAGGGCAGTGTCACTGGCCCTTATATGTGGGATCTGAACCGGATCCCTGGAGTCCCAACCAAGCCCTTAACCAACGCGCCACTGGGCCGGCACTAGTTTCACTTTTTGATCACTTCAGAGAAAAAAAGACTGGAGAGTTCCAGGAGACACTTGTTTGTTTTAAAATCCAATACAACAGAACTGATTAATAATAAATACAACCAGATGTAAAGGAACACATATATGATTATATTTATATTAAAAGTCCAGAATAAGGAAATCCATAGAGAAAGAAAGTGGATTAATGGTTGCTTAGGGCTGTTGGTGAGGGAAGCGGGGAAGGAATGAGAAATCTCCTAATGGTTATGGGGTTCCTTTTTGGGGTAATGAAAAATCTTCTAAAATTAGATAGTAGTGATACGTGCACAACCTTGTGAATGTACTAGAAACACCTAAATTGTACTCTTTAAAGGGGTAAATTTTATATGTGAATCATATTTCAATTTTTAAAAAAACAATGAAAAATAAGGCAAAAACTCTGACCTTATAAAATGTGAACATTAAAAAAAGAACAAATACAATTTACAAACCATCATTAACCTATAGAAGTATAGAACTAGCTATGCTCTATAACTTTTCATAATTATCCAACTTTTATTTTCTTAATGGTTTTTGTCTGCTTGTACTATCATTACTAGAAAGTTAAGTTAAAATCTTGCAGTATGATTTTAATTTATCTATTTTTCCTTATGATTCTGTCAATTTTTACTTAAATATTTTGAGCTTATGTTATTAAGTGTACACAAATTTAAGATTATCTGGCTTTCTGGTGGATTTAATCTTTTATCACATTTGAGTGGCCTTTAAGCCCCAATTTGCCTTAAGGCCTATTTTATTTGATAGTAATATTGCTAAATCAGTTTTATTTTGATTAGTGTATGGATATATAAACACACACACCTTTTTTATTCAGCCTAACAATCTCTGTCTTCTAAATATATTTTCTCTGTTTATATCTGATCAAATTACTGATAATGTATTAATTCCAATATGTACAGTTCTTCAGTTTAATATCTCAGAAATCAGAGAGTGTTTTTCAGTTGGTAGAATATTAATGTTGTGGTTAAGCGAGTGGCAACAGTGACATAATCTTTACTTCCTACACAGCACAAACTTTATCATTGCTATTCTACTGCCATAACTTCAGATTGAGTTTTGCATTGTTGATACTTCACAAATTCACTCTAATCACCGTTTTAAATGTTTTCAAAGGAATAAATTATGATTTAACATTGAGGTGAAAAGTTATTTTGTAAACATAAAAATGCAGCAGCTGACATGCATGCTCTTAACAACAAGGTTGCCAGTTCAACTCCCACAGTGAGATTCGGGGCTTCACCCAACCATACTAGACTGAAAACAGAGACTGGACTTGGAGCTGAGCTGCACTCCTCCACAATTAAGATTGAAAGACAATAACTTGACTTGGAGCTGATGGGTACTGGAAAAAACACACACTGTTCCCCAATAAAGTATGATTAAAAATATATGTAGCAGCTGACATTGGTGAAGCAAATATTTGTCGTTAAAGGAGTAACAGCAACTTTATATTTTCTTGTTTAGGAATAACTAGGTGCTTCACCTGCTTTTAGACAGGAAGATATCCACAAGCAGGCAAAACTGTGTTACATTTTGTTACTGAAATAAAAGATACCCAGGAGCAGCCAAACCCTGCAAATGAAGGCAGTAGAAACTGACAATGACTCCAATTAATAAAAAAATTTAGGGTCGGTCAAGTGACACATTGGTAAAGAGCTGGCTTGGGATGCCAGCGGCCCTGGTTCAGATCCCACATATGAGGGCCAGTGACACTGCCCTCTACAGCTAAGATGGTGAAACAGTTCCACCTGGAGCTGCGCTGCCGTGAGTTGCCAACGACAGCATAGGCTGAAGCCCCTGCGGCAGCGGGTTGCCATAGGCTACAGTGAGTGGCCACGAGCCAGCATCAGCAGCTGGCAGCCAGTGTGAGCTGCTAAGAGTCGCTGTGAGCAGCCATTCAGAGGCCGGCAACTGATCTGCCTCACCCGGGAAGAGTGCAATGATGATACCAACATGGGCCAGTGAAGCAATGTCTTCCACAACTAGACTGAAGAACAAAAGGACGGCAACTTGTCTGTTCCCCTTCTCTGGTTCCCCAAAGCTGTTCCCCTCCCCCAATTCCCCAATAAAAAATCTTTTAAAAAAATTTAAAAATTAAAAAAAAAAATTTGTATGAAATATGAGGCTAATTTGATGGATTCGTGCATCATTAAGGCAAATGACAATTTGTTAGAAACTTCCTATTAACACTGAACAGGAGTTGCATAACTTCCTTGTAATTTGAGGAAAACACAAAGCTGAGCTTAGTTGATAGGAAATGCTGAGAAAATCCTGATGTTCTATTTTACATACCTCAAAATGATACACAAATGCTAAAGCTGCTAGAGATTGATATCCTGAGAATGAGTTAAGAAATAGCATATCACTACAACACTATTATAAATGTCTATGGCCAAAAGTTACTGACATATTAAATTTTACTATAAAATAATTCCCCCAAAATGTTACTGTATGCATAAAAAGGAGGGAGGGGTGGCAGAAAATAGATGATGGCTGAGCTAAAAAAAGGCTGGCTAAATCCGGTTTGAATGTCCAAGAGCCCTTCATCATCTGCCAAGTTCTTGATGATGTCTTCTGAGGACGTTTATCTCAGTATTTAAAGAACCAGTTACCTGAAAAATAACAACTTGATGTTATTCCTGATGCTCTCTCTATAACTGGAAAACCCCAACGTTTCAGCCAACAAACCATTGAAGGACAAGTTGAAGAAAGAAGATGATCTTAAAAGTGTCCATTGTCATCTTCTAAAAAGCACTAGCATCAAAGCTTGCAAATGAGTATCACAGGTTTGGAAGACAATTTCAGGCAAATGGGCTTAAAGAAATTTCCAGAAGAAAATCACCCTCACTCTCCACTGTACAGAGCAAGTCTTCATGGAAAACACATTGACAAGTCTGAATCAAGAAAGTGTTTCAAGACACTTGTTCTCCTCCCGGGCTTATCCACTCCTGTGTTTTGGGAATATACTGTCTTTCTTTTAATAAATCCTTGGCCTGCTTGTCTTTGTTCACAGGGAATTGTTCCTACATCCTGGAATGCCTTCCTGTGATGACTGAATGACCCACTCTCCGATAACACACCAACATGGTGAGAACCAAAGAATTGATTTTTTAGCCCTCCCCGCCCCCCCCCCCAGTTCGGGGAGCCTGCAAGGATAATCACTGGCTGGGGCACTGCTGGCTCCTGGAAACTGCTGCAGCTGGGAGCTCATGGCTGTCTGCTGGCAGAGGTGATCTATCTAATACATTGAAGCATTCACAGACCGACAGCCAGAATGAAGAAACAAAGAATATGTCCCAAGTAAAAGATCAGAAGAAACTTCTAGAAATGGAACTAAATGAAACAGAGGTATCCAAACTTTCAGAGACAGAATTTAGAACACTGATGATAAGAATGTTTAAGGAACTTAGCGAGGACATAAAGAAGGATAGGGAAACCATAAAAAACAAACAGTTAGAACTAAAGAATACAATAACTGAAATGAAGAACACACTCGAAGGAATCACCAGTAGAACAGATGAAGCAGAGGAGCAGATCAGTGAATTAGAAGACAAAAATAGCAGAAATCACCCAGCTGGAACAACAAAAAGAAAAAAGAATAAAAAAGAATGAAAATAATTTGAGACCTCTGGGACAACATGAAACAACAATTTTTACATCATTGGAATACCAGAAGGAGAAGTGAAGAAGCAAAGGATTGAGAATGTATTTAAAGAAATAATGACTGAAAACTTCCCTACCCTGGTGAAGGAAACCGACATACAAGCCCAGGATGTGCAGAGAGTTCCAAACAGAGTGAATCCAAACAGGCCCACACTAAAACACATCATAGTTAAAATGGCAAAGCTTAAAGACAAAGACAGAATCCTAAAAGCAGCAAGAGAAAGACAGCAGGTTACATACAAAGGAACTCCTATAAGACTAACAGCTGACTTTTCTACAGAAACTCTGCAGGCCAGAAGGGAGTGGCAGGAGATATTCAAAGTGACACAAAATAAAGGTCTACAACCAAGACTGCTCTACCCAACACGGTTATCACTTAAAATTGAAGGAGAGATAAAGAGTTTCTCAGAAAAGAATAAGCTTAAGGAGTTCATTACCACCAAGCCAGCATTACAGGAAATGTTAAAAGGGCTTTTTAAACAGAAGAAAGGGGAAAACAAGCTAACCCAGGAAGACAAGAAATACAAATAACAAAATGGCAATAAATATGGACCTATCAGTAATCACTTTAAATGTGAATGGACTAAATGCTCCAATCAAAAGACACAGAGTGGCTGAGTCGATAAGAAAACAGGATCCATGCATATGCTGTCTACAAGAGACTCATCTCAGATCAACAGATGCACACACAGACTGAAAGTAAAGGGATGGAATAAGATATTTCATGCAAATGGAAATGAGAAAAAAGCTGGAGTAGCAATACTTATTTCGGACAAAACAGACTTTAAAATGAAGATTACAATAAAAGACAAGGAAGGGCACTACATAATAATAAAGGGATTGATTCAACAAGAGGACATAACCCTAGTAAACATCTATGCACACAAATTAGGAGCAAAACATCTATGCTCCTAAATATATAAAACAGATTTTGACAGACATAAAGACAGAGATCAACAGTAACACTATCATAGTAGCGGACTTCAACACCCCGTTGTCACCAATGGACAGATCCTCCAGGCAGAAAATCAACACGGAACAGTGGTCTTAAACGACACTTTAGACCAGCTGGATTTAATTGATATTTTTAGAGCATTTCACCCCAAAGCTACAGAATATACATTCTTCTCAAGTGCACATGGAACGTTCTCCAAGATAGACTACATGTTAGGCCACAAAACAAGTCTCAACAAATTTAAGAAGATTGAAATCATATCAAGTGTCTTCTCAGACCACAATGCTATGAAACTAGAAATCAATTATAAGAAGAAATCTGGAAAGCTTACAAATACATGGAGGCTAAATAACATGCTACTAAATAGTGAGTGGGTCAAAAATGAGATCAAGGAGGAAATCAAAAGATATACCTCGAGACAAACGAAAACGAAAACACCACGACCCAAAATCTCTGGGATGCAGCGAAAGCAGTCCTAAGAGGGATGTTCATAGCAGTGCAGGCCTACCTAAAGAAGGAATAAAAATCTCAAATCAACAGACTATCTTTACACCTAAGGGAACTCGAAAAAGAACAGCAAAACAAGCCTAAAGGGAGTATAAGGAAAGAAATAATAAAGACCAAGCAGAAATAAATGAAATAGAGAACAAAAAAACAATACAAAAGATAAATGAAACCAAGAGCTGGTTTTTTGAAAAGATAAACAAAATCGACAAACCCTTAGCCAGACTCACCAAGAAAAAGAGAGAGAGGACCCAAATTAATAAAATCAGAAATGAAAGAGGAGAAGTGACAACAGATACCACAGAAATACAGAAAATTTTAAGAAAATACTATGAGCAACTATATGCTAACAAATTCGACAACCTGGAAGAAATGGATAAATTTCTAGAAGCATACAATCTACCAAGTCTGAACCAAAAAGAAACAGAAACTCTGAACAAACTGATTACTGCCAAAGAAATTGAATCAGTAATCAACAATCTTCCAACAAACAAAAGTTCGGGACAAGATGGCTTCACAGGTGAATTTTACAAAACATTCAAAAAAGAATTAATACCTATTCTCCTCAAACTATTCCAAAAAATACAGAAGGAGGGAAGGCTCCCAAACTCTTTCTATGAAGACACTATCACCCTGATTCCTAAGTCAGACAAAGATATTACAAAAAAGGAAAACTATAGGCCAATATCCCTAATGAATATAGATGCAAAAATTCTCAACAAAATACTAGCAAACCGAATTCAGCATCTCATTAAAAAGATCATACACCACGATCAAGTGGGATTCATTTCTGGTATGCAAGGTTGGTTCAATATCTGCAAATCAATTAATGTAATACATCACATTAACAAAATGAAAAATAAAAATCATATGATCATATCAATAGATGCAGAAAAAGCATTTGACAAAATCCAGCAGCCATTTATGATTAAAAACCCTTAGCAAAGTGGGAATAGTGGGATCATATTTCAACAAAATAAAGCCCATATATGATAAGCCCACAGCAAACATTGTACTCAATGGTGAAAGGCTAAAAGCTTTCCCCTTAAGATCTGGAACAAGACAATGCTGCCCACTTTCACCACTTCTATTTAACATAGTTCTGGAAGTTCTAGCCACAGCAATTAGACAAGAAAATGAAATAAAGGGCATCCAAATTGGAAAAGAGGAAGTAAAATTGTCATTATATGCAGATGACATAATACTATATATAGAGAATCCCAAAGACTCCACCAAAAAACTGCTAGAACTGATAAACAAGTTTGGTAAGGTAGCAGGATACAAAATTAATATTCAGAAATCAGTTGCATTTATATACACCAGTAATCAACTATCAGAAGAAGAAATCAGGAAATCAATCCCTTTTATAATTGCTTCAAAAACAATAAAATAGACAGGAATCAATTTAACTAAAGAAGTAAAAGATCTGTACTCAGAAAATTAGGAGACACTGAAGAGAGAAATCAAAGAAGATACAAATAAGTGGAAATACATACCATGTTCACGCATAGGAAGACTTAATATAGTTAAAATGTCAATACTACCTAAAGCAATATATAGATTCAATGCAATTCCAATCAAACTACCAAGGACATTTTTCTCAAAAATAGAACATAGAATCCTAAAATTTATATGGAAAAAAGACCCCGAATAGCCACGGCAATCTTGAGAAATAAGAACAAATTGGGAGGCATCACACTACCTGACATCAAAACATACTATAAGGCTACTGTAATCAAAACAGTATGGTACTGGCATAAAAACAGACACATAGACCAATGGAACAAAATAGAGAGCCTAGGAATAAACCCATCCATACACGGTCATTTAATCTATGACAATGGAAGCAAGAATTTACATTGGAATAAAGATAGTCTATTTAATAAATGGTGCTGGGAAAATTGGACTGACAAATGCAAAAAAATGAAAATGGATCACCTACTTACACCATATATGATAACAAACTCAAAATGGATTAAAGACTTAAATATAAAACCTGAAACCATAAAACTCCTAGAAGAAAACATAGGGAGTAAGTTTGCAGACATTACCCTGAATAATATTTTTACTGATATGTCCCCTCGAGCAAGGGAAATAAAAGAAAAAAATGAACATATGGGATTACATCAAACTTAAAAGTTTTTTCACAGCAAAAGAAATCATCAATAAAACAAAAAGGCAGCCTACTGAATGGGAGAAGATATTTGCCAATGAAATATCTGATAAGGGGTTAATATCCAAAATTTTTAAAACACTCATGAAAATCAACACCAAAAAAACAAATAACCCAATTAAAAAATGGGCAGAAGATATGAAGAGACATTTCTCTAAAGAGGACATACAGATGGCCAACAGGCATATGAAAAAATTTTCAACCTCACTGATCATCAGAGAAATGCAAATAAAAACCACAATGAGATACCACTTCATTCGGTCAGAATGGCTATCATCAATAAATCAAAAAACAAGTGCTGGCGAGGGTGTGGAGAAAAGGGAACCCTGGTGCACTGTTAGTGGGACTGAAAATTTGTGCAGCCACTATGGAAATCAGTATGGAGGTATCTCAAAAAACTGGAAATGGAACTCCGTATGACCCAGCAATTCTACTCTTGGGTATCTATCCAGAAGAATCCAAGATGCTACTTCGAAAAAATATATGCACCCCTATGTATACTGCAGCGCTATTTACAATAGCCAAGACTTGGAAACAACCGAAATGTCCATCAGTAGATGATGGATTAAGAAACTGTGGTACATTTATTAAGAAACTGTGGTACATTTATTTATACAATGGAGTATTACTCCGCTATAAAGAAGAATGAAATCGTACCATTTGCAATGATATGGATGGACCTAGAGACTATTATGTTAAGTGAAACAAATCAGTTGGAGAAAGACAAATACCATATGATCTCCCTTATATGTGGAATCTGAAAAACTGAATGAATGAGCAAAGTAAACAGAAACAATCTCATAGATATAGAGGAAAAACTGATGGTTGCTAGTTGGAAAGGGGGTGGGGATAAGGGAGAAGGGGAAAGGGTTATACAGCATAAATAGGTAACTACAATACTGTCATAGGGATATGAAAGACAGTTCGGGAAATATAATAATGTTGTAAAAATTTTGTGGGGTGTCAGATGGTTACATGTCTTGTTAGGGAGGCTACTTCATGGATAGGATAGAGGCTTGATCACTGCACTGTATACCTGAAGCTGATGTTGTGTAATATTGTATGCCAACTGTAATTGAATATATAGATAGTCAGGGGATGTGGATTATACTGTGGAAGGGAGTCAAAGGAATTTTATACTGTGGAAGGGAGTCAAAGGAATTGTAATAGATATGTATGATATGGGGGGGAGGAGTGGGGTGGCAAATTGAGGGGGGGGGTCATCACTTTGAGGGGTAAAAAGTGTAACTATTGCACTGTGTTTTATACCTGAAACTAATTTAAAAAACAAAAAGTTTTTTTCACAATAAAAAAATTTTAAAAAAAGAAAGTGTTTCAAAAGAATGAGACTATGAATGTCATAGTCTTAGAAATACCTTAATGAATTTATTTAATTTATAATTCCTTTGTGTATGCACAGAAATGATGTGAGAAAAATCTGTATATCTAAATGAATCTGAAAAAGCACTGTCATTAAACATAAAACGAAATTGTAAGTGATAAAGCATAGCGTCATAGTTTGATTGGAAGTAGCTTTTCTATATGGTATATAATGATGTCTTAATATCAATGAAGTCTTAAGAGTCAATGAAATACCATATCTTGAGGGTTGTTTTTTTTGAGGGCAGTGTCACTGGCCCTCATATGTGGATCCGAACCGGGGCCGCTGGCTTCCCAAGCCAGCGCTTAACCACCACGCCACTCAGCCAGCCCCATATCTTGAGTTTTAAATGTACCATCTTCTTTTGGGCTTTCTATTATCCTGACTTTTTAATATTTACTTCCTCTCCTTTCCTGACTTTTTTTGTCTTGTTTTTGATTGATGGAGAGTTTTTTTTTAAATTAGTTTCAGGTGTACAACACAGTGCTATATACTTTTTACCCCTCAAAGTGACAACCCCCCTTCCCCCATTTAGCCACCCCACTCCTCCCCCCCATATCATATATATCTATTACACTTCCTCTGACTCCCTTTCACATTATAATCTACATCCTGTGATTATCTATATAGTCAATTACAGTTGGTATACAATATTATACCTCAGCTTCAGGTGTACAGTGCAGTGATCAAGCCTTTACTGATGGAGAATTTTTTTAAATACTTTTTCCCCCTTCTCCTAGTTTTCTAATCTTTTAGTGTTTGTTCTAGAAATAATTAAGACAATTTACTTACTTAAGTCTAAAATTAAAATTAATAAAATTAATTACTCTACTCCTTAATAAGGCCTCAGTAAATGTTAACTGTTGTCATAAAAGAAATGGAAAATGTGCTAGCACATTATGTAAAAAAGTGATGACATAAAAAAATCTCTTTGAATACCAAGATAATGTCCAATGTGTCAGAGAAAAGTTTACAGATTTTCATAAACCCAACAATATGCAAATAAATGTCCATACAAAAGGAAAGACTACCCTACTTTTCTTCATTACCGGGTCTGTAAGAATGGCCTTCTCCTTTTTTTTTTTTTTTTTTTTTTTTTAATCACTCTTCTTCTACAAGAACAGAGACCTAAAGAGAAGCTGAACTAGGCTGAAAACGGTAGACTGATCCAAACCAGGATGATCTGAAATTGGAAATCAGTCAGTGATCTCAAAACTGCAGGATTCCCAAGGGCATCAGAGCCTCAGGCAAATTACACAGTAAGCAGAGCGCTTAAGCCTCTTCTACATTCAGGAGATAGAAAATAATTTCCCTAAATCTCCAGGTCCTAAAAGAAAGCTTCTCTCTCTTCCCCTGTTTTCACCAAATCAAAATTCCCATTCAAATACAGAGGCAAATTTCTTAACTATAAATTCATACCAGCAGTTACCTAGATTAAGTCTACTTGGTGGGTAGCGGGGTGGGTGAGGATTTGTATCAGATATTTTCCTGTTTTGACTGTAGGGAGAGACATCCTAGAAGTGGTTAAAAAGAGTGGTCATGGGGGAGAAGGGTGAAGACTACAGGAAACTGAAACTAGCTTGTCTCTCTTTACTTATAATAGTCTCTATTCCTCCCTCATCTTTTTCTCCCTCCCTCAACCTTCTTTTACTCCTATTTCTTTTAAATTTAAGGCTGAATTGAAGTATGTTTAATCTGTTGTATGTATTTATTAATGTAACAATTATTTATTGAGTACCAGATATTATGCTGGATACAAAAGTTAAGTGAGATAGACATAATCCCTACGCTCATAGGACTTTCAATCTGGTGTGGAAGGCAGCCTATCTGAGGAGCAGTTGCAATCTGAAAAAAGCTGCTTACAAAACAATGCACAGTATGATCCTTTTTCTGTTAAGTAAAACATCTTTAAAGGCATTTCAATGATATTCAGCAAATAGATATTTTCAGTCAGGTGACTTGCAATGTTAAATGTCTCTTAAAAATAAACTAGACTGTCTTTATACTCATAAGGCTCCTGATTATTTTGTTTATTTGGGGTCAATGGTTCTAGATTGCAAAAAAAAAAAAGAAAGGAAATCAAAGCACTGGTAGCAAAAAATTACTATACCTAGTCCCTAAGCGATACAAGGAAAAATTCAAAACCTTGCAAAACCACAGTAGAAAAAAAATCTTAATTAGCTCCGTATTTTTCTTCTATTACCCTTAAAGATTGACTGAATTTCCAGATTCCTCCCCACTCCAATTTCCACTCCCTGAATTTCTATTTCCTTTCCTGGAAACTTTATGTCAAATCACTTTCTTCACAGATGTAGTGGCAACTGAACCATTTCACGTGACAAGTATAGGGTATAGTCACATAATTACCAAGGAAAGTCTGGAATGAAATAAAATATTGGGGGCTGGCCGAGTGGCGCGGTGGTTAAGCACTGGCTTGGGAAGCCAGTAGCCCCGGTTCGGGTCCCACATTTGAGGGCCAGTGACACCGCCTTCAAAAAAATAAAAATAAAATAAAAATAAAAAATAAAAGTAGATCTACTGAAGTTAACTTTTAAAAAAAAGAAATAAAATATTGGTATACTTAAATAAGTAAAGCCAGGGCTAGTAGTTACGTAAGAGCAAATTTCAACACTGGTAACAGTTAAGTGGTTAAAAAAAAAACACAACTTCTAACTAACAAGGAAGGCCAAAGTATACCTCATGTAACCATATTGAAATTAACTGTATCCTGAGATGGATTATACTTTTTCAACATAAATTTACTTCCTAATGATTTATTATGTGATACCCTTGGGATAACTTATCTGTCTTTTTAATGCCTTGTATATAAAGCAAGTGGCTCAAAAAATGTTAGCTTTTTTAACACATCCAGAAACTGCACAACAATCTATTAGCATTTATGGGTAATTTAAAAAAAAACACACAACGGGGCCAGCCGAGTGGCGCGGCAGTTAAGCGGTGGCTTGGGAGGCCAGCGGCCCTGGTTCGGGTCCCACTTATGAGGGCCAGTGACACTGCCCTCAAAAAAAAAAAAAAAAAAAACACAACAGAATACCCAATCAAGAAAGAAAGGCTTCTCAATGTCCTCCACAACTACACTGAAGAACAAAAGGACAGCAACTTGTCTGTTCCCCTTTCTCGATTCTCCAATGCTGTTCCCCTCCCCCAATTCCCCAATAAAATCCTTTTAAAAAAAAGACAGAAAGAAAGTCTTCTATAATGAATTCCGGAATAAAAGTTCAAAAAAAAGAAACTCAATTTATTAGATGGAAGTTATTTCCTTCTGTAGACAAGGTCAGACTCAAAGCTCTGCCATGGCAAAGTAACGAAGCTTCTATGAGTGGTTATCATGGCATACAATTCTCAGAGATGAAAGAGAAAAAGATCTATACTGTGGCAGGGACTTCAATTTGCCTACCAATATCCAAATCTTCACTTCCTCCTCAGTAACAAATCTCAATTTTACTCAGGGCAGCCATGCATCCATCTACATTTTCCTGCTTCCCTGATAGCCTGAGCTTTGGTTCATGATATCTCCCTAAAGGGCGAAGGATATATCCTTCTTTGTCTTTGCCTTGCTGCCTGGAACTTGGCTGTGATGGTCAGAGCTGTGGCAGCTATCTTGAACAATAAGGACAGGCCACACCTAAGGGATAGCAGATCAAAGACCTGGAAAAAGCTTAGGTCCTTGATGACTTTATGAAACTTCTATACCTAATCTAGACTGCCTACTTCAAGAATTATTTCACATGAGAAAATAAATATTGTGTGTTTAAGCCATTATTAAGTCTGTTTTTGTTTTTTTTGTTTTCTTAACTGATCACTTACCTTGAGATAGGTAAAGAATTTTTATGTCGTTTGTACAGATGAGGCAACTGAGATCGAGAGAGATGAGATGCCTTGTAAAATATCAAATTAGTGAAGAGGTGGGTCTTGGCCCTGAGCTCAGTGCTTTTTCACTGCCTCTTAATGTGGTCTTCGTGCCGAGCTCAATGCTTTTTCACTGCGTCTTAACACGTTCTAAATGTCAAAAAAAAGAAAGAAAAAGAAAGGAAGGAAGAAAGAAAGAAAGAAAGAAAGAAAGAAAGAAAGAAAGAAAGAAAGAAAGAAAACCCATTAAATATAAACATAAATTTAACCTTACTACAGTGGTAATGGCACATGATAGTGTATGCATTTGTCACATTCAGTGAAAAAAGTATCAAGTTTTTGTGATGTGGAAGAAGACTAAATTATATAATATTCCAATGGTGAGGGGAGAGAGATATATTAAATAAAGAGAATCAAAGACCAGAATGAGCAAGATATTGATTTGGTGTGCCCAGGTTTTACTGTATTGCTCCCCTTTTATTTATTTATTTGTTTGTTTGTTTGCTTGTTTTAAAGATTTTATTGGGGAATTGGGGGAGGGGAACAGCATTAGGGAACCGGGGAAGGGGAACAGACAAGTTGCTGTCCTTTTGTTCTTCAATCTAGTTGTGGAGGACCTTGCTTCACTGGCCCATGTTTGTATCATCATTACGCTCTTCTTGGGTGAGGCAGATTGGTCGCCTGCCTCTGGACGGCTGCTCACAGTGTCTCTGGCAGCTCACACTGGCTGCCGGCCACTCACACTGACTGCCAGCCATTCACTGTAGCCTATGGCAGCCCACTGCAGCAGGGGCTGCAGCTATGCCCGGCCCGGGACTCACAGCAGCTCAGCTCCACGTGGAGCTGTTATTCACCATCTTAGCTGTAAAGGGCAGTGTCACTGGCCCTCATATGTGCGATCCGAACTGGGGCTGCTGGCATCCCAAGCCAGCTCTTAACCAATGTGCCACTCGGCCAGCCCTGTATTGCTCCCCTTTTAAATAAATAAGAATTCCAGCTAAAAGCTTACTTTGCTTAGCAATAAGACTTCAAGAAACAGTGTTTTCTCATTAAACCCTTAACTGGAATCCTTCTTTATCCTTACCACCACTTTTAAAAATTAACCTTGACCCCAGTCTCAGTCACAGAAATCAGAAATAAAGCACAACATTTCAAATTCTTTTCTGAAACCCCACTACCTAATTGTAAAATACAAGGCAATGAGCTCATGTACAAACTCACTGATGAACATAATCAATTACTTCTAAGCAGTCTGTAAGAAAACAAGCAAATAAAATATCTTCAAATTCTAAGAACATATATATTTTTCTTTCTATGGTATATTTATTATAAAATCACATAAGCAGGAGAGTGATCATATGCATGTTATATATGGAAAAAGCATATGACTTTTATTAACACAGCATGATCAAAAATAAACAAACTGCAGGTTGAATCCTAACCACTTCCATTTACTAAAGGCTACTTGCCTCTCTGAGTCTCAATTTTCCTATCTATAAAACTGAACTAATATTTCTTCATAAATTTTTGATTGGTTGAAAATAAGAATGAATATAATGTGAGTAGCACAGTACATGGCAATAGTAAATGCTCGATAAATATTAATGCCATTCCTGTCTTGAAAATGAAATAGCTATATACTGAAATAATGAAAATTTGTTCTGTAAGCACCCAAAGTTGTAGAACTAAAAAGCAATACACCAGGCAGCCGGTTGGCTCAGTTGGTTAGAACGCAGTGCTCACAACACCAAGGTTACCAGTTCGATCCCCACATGGGCAGCTGAGCTGTGCCCTCCACAACTAGATTGAAACAACTACTCAACTTGGAGCTACACACTGTTCATCAATTAAAAAAAAAAAAGCAGGGCGACTGAGTGGCGCATTGGTTAAAAGCTGGCTTGGGACGCCAGCGGCCCTAGTTCGGATCCCACATATGAGGGCCAGTGACACTGCCCTCTACAGCTAACAGCTCCACCTGGAGCTGGGCTGCACAAGCCCCGGCGATGGTGTGGGCTGCCATAGGCTACAGTGAGTGACCAGCAGCCAGCGTGAGTGGCTGGCAGCCAGCGTGAGCTGCCAATAGCTGCGGTGAGCAACCATCCAGAGGCCAGCAACCGATCTACCTCATCCGGGAAAAGCACAATGATGATACCAACATGGGCCAGTGAAGCAATGTCTTCCACAACTAGACTGAAGAACCAAAAAAAAAAGACAGCAACTTGTCTGTTCTCCTTCCCCGATTTCCCAACGCTGTTCCCCTCCCACAATTCCCCAATAAAAATCTTAAAAAAAAAAAAAAAAAGCAATAAACCGGTTTGACATACAACCTTTAAATGTCATTTTTTGAAGGGCCACTTTAGAGCTCTCTAAGCATTGCCACAATCAAAATCCTGATGCACTTATAGGCCAATGAAAAGAATATATCCATGGGGCTGGCCAAGTGGCGCGGTGGTTAAGCGCTGGCTTGGGCTGCCAGCGGCCCTGGTTCGGGTCCCACATATGAGGGCCAGTGACACTGACCTCAAAAAAAAAAAGAATATATCCAACAAAAGAGGAACACAATCACTTCCTCCCGGGCATTAAAACAGAGCTTTAGCAAGAAGCCTAGGTGTCTTTCTCCAAGGCACTGCCATGAGCCAGAAAACTTGGGTTGCTTTTTTTTACCGTCAGTGTCATAATTCTAATAATGAAAAGGAGTGGGGTGGAGGAAAATAAATGGCTTCTGAGTTTCTCGATGGCAGCGGTGACAAGGATAACAGCAACCTGATGTTAAATTCCATTTTTCCCTTTGAAAATTAGAGTCAATGAGATAGTGAAGTTCAAAATAAAATAGTTGTATGACCAGCTGAGCTGAACTTCAACCTTTCCCCTTATCAGGGCATTAGTATAGATGTTAGATCTCTAATGCTCATGTCGGTAGAAAAGTACATCAGTTAAGGAAACCATTACATGGTCTTTTTTTCCACTTAACAATCAGCTACAGTATCCTTGATAATAGGTTTATGAAAAGCAGATACGGTTGTTCATCTGTATCACTCAATAAACAAATTTACTAAAATTACCATATGCTCATTATTTACACATCCTCATTTCAGGTAACTAAAATACAATATGTCAAAAAGCTCTGCTAAAAACAGAAGCATGCAACTGCTTTCTCAGTCAGAGACTTCTGGTACCAGAAATGATCTTTGAGATGGTTTGATTCAGACCCTACTTTTACAAAAGTTTATAAAACACAGGGAAGTTCACTGACTTGGCCTAGATCATTTGGGAGAGCCAGAATTGAAATCTGGCCATCAAATTCTAGTTAAGCATACTTTTCACCATATCATTTTTAAATTTTAGATTGCAAATCATTAAACTGATGGAACTTTTTCCTTTTCCTAATAAATTACTTGAAATTGTTAGAAGCCTGTTTTTTAAAGTCTATAAACCAACACTATGTATTAAACGTAAAAATAACAAATTACCCCTTACCAGACCTTCAATTATTTAGAAAGAATTAATCATCTATCATGCCAAATATAGTAAACACAATTACTCACAATGCTTAAAAGATTATCTACTTTAAGGATTATTTTTAATACATTTTAAAATCCTACACTTGATTCTTCCAGCTACCCAATACTTACAAGGGTATTTTGCACACTGAGGTCATCTAAATGGTCCTTAGAAAGTGGAAAACAGGGCCGGCCGAGTGGCGCGGTGGTTAAGCGCTGGCTTGGGAAGCCAGCTGGCCCCGGTTCGGGTCCCATATGAGGGCCAGTGACACTGCCCTCAAAAAAAAAAAAAAAAAAAGGGGGAAAACAATTTCAATACTATTCTAAATAATGCAAAATTGGTTTGGTACATCTATAGCAATATACACAGCATATCTTAAAACAAAAAGATACTGGTATTAATCATGTTACTGATACTCTATATTGGTGTCCACAATCAATAATTACTGTTTTGAAAAGTACTCTCATTGCCTTAATTGCATTTTACATTAACTGGTCTGTACAGTCCACAAACCAACTGGGCAAAAAGCATGCTGAAAGAGTATATACAAAATGTGTGATATGAGATCAAAGAAATGTAAACACAAAGAACATGACCTTTGTAAGATGAGTAAAATTAAAGATGGACACTGAAGAACAGCATGAGTAACCACAGAGACAGAAATGAATTTTTCACTTAAACTATTAATAGAAAGTTGGAGGCTGGCTGAGTGGCGCGTTGGTTAAGAGCTGGCTTGGGATGCCAGCGGATGGGTTTCAGATCCCACATATGAGGGCCAGTGACACTGCCCTCTACAACTAAGATGGTGAACAAAAGCTCCACCAGGAGCCGGGCTGCTATGAGTTCCTAGGGCCGGCATAGCTGCAGCCCCTGCTGCAGTGGACTGCCATAGGCTACAGTGAGTGACCGGCAGCCAGAGTGAGCGGCTGGCAGCCAGTGTGAGCTGCCAAGAGCCGCTGTGAGCGGCTGTCCAGAGGCCGGCGACTGATCTGCCTCACCCAAGAAGAGCTCAATGACGATACCAACAGGGCCAGTGAAGCAATGTTCTCGACAATTAGACTGAAGAACAAAAAGACAGCAACTTGTCTGTTCCCCTTCTCTGGTCCCCCAACACTGTTCCTCTCCCCCAATTCTCCAATAAAATGTTTAAAATAAAATAAAAAAAGTTGGACCAGATCATAGAGTTTAAAGACCAAGATGAGAAATAGAAGTTTCCATGTCACCCAAATAACAAGTGATATTATTTGAGATTTCATTTCTATTTCTAACTGTCCATGTTTGTTTGTTTACATTCTTGACCCTATTAACTGAGGGATGTTTGTTGAAACATTTAACTTGTTCAAGTTTTATAAAACAAGAACTCACACTCAGCTAAAATGAAAACAAATTCTAGGACAATTTCTATGAGAGGCAAGATGCATGCTAGAATCTAGAACAATGCCTGACTCTAATTATTCAATACAATTCACCAGGAAAGGCATCAAGAAATAATTTAAATAGGTTGTTGTAAAAGAAGCCATAGGTATTCTCATCTAAATCTATTATACCACTAGTCATATTACTTTTAAAGAATTCCTTAAAGCAACTGTCTCATTAATGCTTTCAATTCTTATAGGTAAAGTCCATAATATCCTTCAAACAAAACAGACTACCAGAAACATTTGCGTTTAAATTTGCTCTCTCTCCACCTTTTCTAAACAAGATAATACATCGTTTGGTGTGCATATTCATCCACGGATTTTATAGCCTTAACTGTGCAAAATGTCCATTATCCAATTGAGGAGCTTACTGGACAGCACCAGCCACAACAATAACCCCATCTGCTCACTGAGTTACCACTTGGCAGGGGCAACAAGGAAGTACTATCTGAACACTCTGAAACAGAAAAAGCTCATCTCACGACCGATTTGTTGCGTAAGGGAAAACAATAGCACAACTGAGTAGAACTTTTCCTAAGTGTCCGGCTGCCGGCCTAACAGAACAAGCCGAAGAGCAGGATTCACCAGCCTAGCTTCGCTCGGCGGCGCGAGGGGTGGCAAGCGTCAGCCGGGAATTGGTGGGTGTACCCTCTTCACCAGCTGGCAACTCTTTCACCCATCGACCTGCCAAAGCCAGGCTGGAACCCCGCCCGTGTCTCGATCCTGCACCCACCCCTGCTTGCTGCCCGCCAGAAGCCTGCCACCTCCATCCACCCCCAAAGAAAGCTTGGGTGCCCTGCAGCGAGTGGAGAGCAGAAAGGCACCCCGCGCCTCAAGCTCTAGCTGGAAGCCCCCTCCCTCCCGTGCCCGCCCACTGGGCGGCCCCCGCCAGCCTCACGACCGGGGCAAGACAGACGGGAGACCTGAGTCTTATCTTAGGACATGCCCCAGCCTGCCGCCGTACTGATCCGCACCCACCTGGAGGTCCCCGGCCTCATCTAGTCTCACCAGCTTTAAGCCTGCAGCTCACAGACCTGTCTCTCCAGCCCACTGCCCGCAGCTTTGCACTGCACCTCGGCTCAACGCGCGCTCCGCCTCCTCGCTGCCATGGCGACAGCCCCCGCCCTCAGGCAGCCGCTGATTGGTCCGACTGGGATAGCGGAAGGCGCTGATTGGCCAGGGGGGAGATGAGACGGCGTCGGCGGGCTGGGAGGTGCGTGTCGTGGAGCGCGAACGTGAAGGAGCCTGGGCGAGCCTGAGCTAAGAAGGACGTGGCGCTCTGCGACGCGAACGGGGAAGCCGCGCCCCTTCCTCCTTGAGCGTTTGTGGAGCTGGATTTTGGCTGGTGAGGTGCTGTCCCGGGACCCGGTCCCAGAGATCGCTTCCCCCTTGGCCGCTGGCCCGCGCCGGCACCGCCCAGACGGTCAGAGACAGGCTGTCAGGCCAGTTTTCGCCCATAGGCCTCGCTTGAATCAACACCCCCGGGCCTCCTCCATGGCTGGACTCCTACTCGTATTTGCAACTTCATCCACCCACCCTCGTTAGGCTGGACCCTCAGCCACTGTGACTTCACTAGTTTATATTCCACTTCTCACCCCTATATACGGACATATTTTTTATCTCTGCAGCCACCCCTCATAGATCGGAGACACCTACTCCACAATCCTCATTTCAAAGATGGGGAAACTGAGGCTCAACGATAACGGTGGCCCGAGGGTTAGAGAAGCTTTCGGAGGCCCGAGGCTGCTTTCGAAGCTTAAGCCTGCTAAATAATAGCACCACTCTGACACTCAGTTTTCTCCCTTGTGAAAAGTGGTATCGTCTACCTCACAGTTAGCAAAGATTAGATGAGATAACATTCCAGAAAACCGGTACAGAACCTGCTGCATATGTTAGTAATGGTAGCTTTTTATCAGGAGATAGTAGAGGATGGTAGCTAAGTACACCAGTTTGGAGCCAAAGTGCCTCTGTGTTGCAAAACCAGACTGCTTATCGCAAACCAACTCCGTGACTCGGGACAAGTTACTTAAGCGCTCTGTACCTCAGTTTCCTTGTCTGTAAAATGGAGATAATAATAGGATCCTCCTCCTTACAGCATATCAAGTTAATAGAAAAGCGAGTGGCACATAGAGCTCAGCACATGTTAACCATTCTCACCTTTAGCGGCTGAGCTAGGACTATAATTCAAGACCAGCAACTTTTTTTTTTAAAGATTTTATTGGGGAATTGGGGAAGGGGGAACAGACAAGTTGCTGTCTTTTTGTTCTTTAGTCTAGTTGCAGAGGACGTTGCTTCACTGGCACATGTTGGCATCGTCACTGCGCTCTTCCCGGATGAGGCACATCGGTCGCTGGCCTCTGGATGGTCGCTCACCACGGCTATTGTCAGCTCATGCTGACTGCCGGCCACTCACTGTAGCCCTTGGCAGCCCACTGCAGCAGGGGCTGCAGCCCACACCATCACCGGGGCTCGTGCAGCCCAGCTCCAGGTGGAGCTGTTGTTAGCTGTAGAGGGCAGTGTCACTGGCCCTCATATGTGGGATCCGAACCAGGGCTGCTGGCGTCCCAAGCCAGCTCTTAACCAATGTGCCACTCAGCTGGCCCCAAGGCCAGCAATCTTTATTCTTACATTCTTCTGATTTACAAAACACGTATCCATTTTCTTTAAATCAAAATCTCAAACTATTTCCTTCATCATGGAAGTCCTGGAATGTTGTGACTCTGCCTCCCCTGAAGGTTTGATAGTGGAGACAAAGGTAAGGCAAATAATGTTCAGTTCTCATGGGTAAAATTGAAAAGTAAAAGCAGTGGAGCAAGAAAGGACATTCAAGAGGTTATGGTGTAGGAACACTAAATTTGAAAAACATTAGAATTATTATTTGAGTATTGGTTATGTATCATTAGTAACCAATATTAGTGTAAGATCAGGAAGTAATACCACATCCCAACACTGGAAAACACTAAAGTGAATAATACATTAAAGACAGGAACTATCTTCTACACTTTATTACCTGTTATCTACCACAGAACCAAATACATAGGGCCTGATCAGGCATGAAAGTTCGGGATAGACCCTCTAATAGATTATTATCTGACAATAAGTAATCTCGATTATTTATAGTAATCCAGTGGAGATGAGGAATGGAAAATGAGAAGATTGGATTAGTCCAACAATATGATGAAAGCAAAAGGATAATGAACCCTAGCTTGGTGATGAAGATGCCAGCGTAATCCTCAGCAGTATTCTGGGGTGAAGGGAAAAGAAAACAAAGAAGATAGGGTAAAACAAATAGCAAGTTGCAGGATTAGGAGAAATCACTGAGGAAAACATTTCAGAATGTCATATGCATATAAAGCAGACAACAGCATCTCTTATACTAATAAAGATTGTTTTGTGGTAGAGAAAAATAGGGATGTTGATAATGAGCCCCAGAAATATCCTATGATCTGAGGGACTTACAAGAAAATGTTACTTCACAGGTAAAACCCAAAATTTGGGGGCTTAGCACTGATGGAAAATCTCCTGATAGGGTGGAGGACTGAAGAATATACCTCCTACATTGTACAAGGGAAAAAACAAGACTTTGGAGTCACAACTGGGTCCCAGCTTTGCCTGGATTAAAACCCAGCTCCACCTTTAGTAGCTGAAAGTCCTCTGGCAAGTTTCTAACCTCTCTCCCCAGCATAATTTCCCCATCTCTAACATGGAGGCAGTAATAGTTCCCACCTCAGAGAGTTGTGAGGATTAAATGAGTTTTTATATATAAAGGAGAGCAGTACCTAGCACACAGTAAGTGCTATATTAATGTTTGATAAAATACTGGTCTTAGTTTCTCCATCTGGGATCATAATACTGAGCTTACTGTAAGGATTCAAATGATGTATGTGAAGTGTTAGGAGATACGCAATAGATACTACTTCTCTTCCACCCCTCACCTCCCCCACTACCGCCTAGCCTATTACCTTTGAACCCCCCTCTGATTCCCAATGCTACTGCCACCAAGGGACTATTTCTCAGCCTGGTCTTAGCAAGGATTAAATATGTTTTCTAGATTTTCCTTGGCCCAGCTGAGAAGCTCAAAATGAGACTAGAGGCGAGGAGAAAACAAAAGGGAAATAACTCGAGAACCAACTGATGTGAAGTCTATCCCCATATTACATCTCTTGGTACTCCAGAAAAAAAAAAGAGTGTGTGTGTGTGTGTGTGTGTGTGTGTGTGTGTGTGTGTATGGTGTCAGGGAGATTCTGGCTATTTAATACTTCAATTTGTCCCCTTGTCACTTCTAGGATCCCACAGAAAATCAACTGGTCAAGTTCTTTCTTGTGATCAGAAGAGGGGAGAGGGAAGCAGGAGTACATACTTGCAAGAGACAGTAAGTACTCAGAAATAAAGACAACAGTATACTCTATGTAAGAGCCAAGACTTACTAGTTTTATTAAGGTCTAGATCAGGGGTCAGTAAACAAATCAACCAACTGCCTGTTTTTGTAAATACTTCTATTGCAACACAGTCATACTCAACAGGCACACTCATTTGATTATGCATTTTCTCTGGTTGCTTTTGTACCACGTGACAGGGTTGACTGGTTGTGACAGAGCCTGTATGGCCCTGAAAACAAAAAATATTTACTACCTGGCTTTTCACAGAAAAATATGCTAATCCCTGATTGAGATAATTCACCCAGAATCATATTTTCAGTATCCCCAGTGCAAAAATTTTCACCTTCATCAAGTCCTCTAATCCGTTCCTTCTCAAACTTTAATGTGCATATAAGATCACCTGGGGGGGTCTTGTTAAAATGCAGATTCTGATTCAGTAGATCTGAGATTCTGTATTTCTAACAAGCTCTAGGTTGACACCAATACTGCTGGTCCCTAAATCAACTTGATCCATCCCATCAGGTGTTTTTTTCTTCTTTTTTCTTTTCTAATTGAGATATAATTGACATACAACATTAGTGTCATGTATACAACATAATGTTTCAATATTGCATATTCAATATGTATGTATTGCAAAATGATCGCCACACTAAGTCTAGTTGACATTTATCACCACACATAGTTATAAACTTTTTTCTTGTGATGAGACTTTTTAAGATTTACTCTCTTAGTAACTTTCAAATATGCAATGCAGTATTTTTAACTATAGTCAACATGCTGTACTTTAGATCCTCAGGACTTATTTATTTTTTAACTGGAAGTTTGTACCTTTTGACCACCTTTAACCATTTCGCCCACTCCCCAGCCCCTCCTCCTGCACCACCAGTCTGTTATCTGTATCTATGACTTTCCTTTGTTTGGTGAGTTTTGTTGTTGTTGTTGTTATTTTCTTTTAGATTACACATATAAGTAAGATCATATGGTATTTGTCTTTATCTGTCTGACTTATTTTACTTAGCATAATTCCCTAAAGAAGAAAATTCTGCCATTTACGAGAACGTGAAATTCATGTTCTCGTAAATGGCAGAATTTTCTTCTTTTTATGGCTAAATAATATTTCATTGTATATATATGGTTGTCGGAAAAGTCATAATGTATTTTTTCTATGTTTTTAGTTGCAAAAAATGCTTCACGACTTTTCCAATAACCATATATATACATATGGTTATGGATATATATCACATTTTCTTTATCCGTTCATCCATTGATGGACACAGGTTATTTCCATGTCTTGGCTATTGTAAATGCTGCTTGAACATGGGGATGCAGATATCTTTTCAAGTTAGTGTTTTCATTTCCTTGGGATGAATACCCAGAAGTGGAATTGCTGGGTCATATAATAGTTCTATTTTTAATTTTGCGGGGAACCTCTATACTGTTTTCCAGAGTGGCTGTACCAATTTACATTCCCACCAACAATACACTAGGATTCCCTTTTCTCCACATCCTCACCACCTCTTATTTCTTTTTTTTTTTTTTTTTTGATAATAGACATTCTAACAGGTGTGAGGTGATATCTCACTGCGGTTTTGATTTGCATTTCCCTGATAATTAGTGATGCTGAGTATCTTTTCATATATCTGTTGGCCATATGTATGTCCTCTTTGGAGAAATGTCCTCTGCCCATTTTTAAATTGGATTATTTGGGTTTTTTGCTATTGAGTTGTATGAGTTCTTTGTATATTTGGATGTTAACTCTTTATCAAATATATGATCTGCAAATATTTTCTCCTATTCTGTAGGTTGCCTTTATAGTTTGTGGATGGTTTCTTTTGCTGTGCAGAAGCTTCTTAGTTTAATGTAGTCCCACTTGCTTATTTTTGCTTTTGTTGCCTCCATTTTTGGTGTCAAATTTAAAAAGTCCTTGCCAAGACTAAGGCATTAAGGAGCTTAGTGCCTATGTTGAAGTTCTAGGAGTTTTATGGTTTCAAGTCTTACACTCATGTTTGAATCCATTTTGAGTTCATTTTTTGTGTATGGTGTAAGCTATTGGTCCAGTTTCTTCCTTTTGAATGTTACTGTCCAGTTTTCCCAACACCATTTATTGAAGAGACTGCCCTTTCCCCATTGTATATTCTTGGCTCCTTTGTTGTAAATTAATTGACCATATATGTGTGGGTTTATTTCAGGCTCTATTCTGTTCCATTGGTCTGTTGTTCCTGTTTTTATGCCAGTACCATGCCTCTGGTTTTGGTTTTCTTTCTCAAGGTTGTTTTGGCTATTTGGGGTATTGGTGATTACATTCAAACTTTAGGATTGTTTATTTCAATAAAGATTGCTTTGAATCTGTAGATTACTTTGAATAGTCTGGGCATTTCCTTTTATTGTTTTTTGTTTTTTAAGATTTTACTGGGGAATTGGGGGAAGGGGACAGTGTTGGGGAATTGGGGAAGGGGATCAGCCAAGTTGTTGTTCTTCAGTCTTCATTGTGAAGGGCGCCAGTCGCCATCTGGCTTCCCGTCAGCAGCTCGTGGCCTCTAAGCTCAAGGTGCTGTGTTACAGTCTTAGTTGCGGGTGGACATAGCCACCATCCCATGCTGGAGTCGAACCAGCAGCCTTGTTGTTAAGAGCATGCACTCTTAAACCAACTCTAAACCAACTGAGCCACTCAGCCAGCCCAATATGGGCATTTTTAAAACAATATGAATTGTTCCAGTTCGGGAACAAGGACTATCTTTCCATTTATTTTTGTCTTCTTCATTTTATTTTCTCAATATCTTATACTTTTCAGTGTACAGATCCCTCATTCCTTGGTTAAATTTATTCTGAGGTGTCTTATTCTTTTTTTTTTAATGAGCTATCCTGCTACCTGTTGGCAGCTCAGCGGCAGCTCAGCTCAGGCTGGGCATCAAACTTCTGTTGCTCAGAGCTCAGCTCGCCCTCTTGAGTGAGCTCTTAACCAACTGAGCCACTCGACCGGCCCAGGTGTCTTATTCTTTATGATGTAATTGCAAATGGAATTATTTCCATCATTTCCATGTTCCATCAGTTTTTATTATCAATTCTTTCTTGTTATTTCTTTTTCTTTTTTTTTTTTTTGAGGGCAGTGTCACTGGCCCTCATATGTGGGACCCAAACCAGGGCCGCTGGCTTCCCAAGCCAGCACTCAACCACTGCACCACTCGGCCTGCCCTCTTGTTATTTCTTCCCTCATTATCCAGCTTACTTTCTCTGGTTCATGAGTAAAATAAACCCCATACAAACATCAACTCTCTTTTCTTTCTTCCCTCTGTTGGCCTCACTGGAGAAAAACCCAGCTTTGGATGAACCCAAACTATGCTTCTCCTTGTCTATACCAACATAGCTCTACATTGCAGGAGAAATATCATTAGACTCATGTCTTAATGCTCACCAACCTCAGACAGACCCTAACCATTGCCCAGCAATCCTCCAATGTTTCTTCAGCATACTCTCTCTTACTCACCCTCAAAGGCCATTCCACACTTCTCTTTGTTGCTTAGACCTTCCATTCTTCCTTCCAACTCATTTTCAGTTGACCCTAAGTCAGCTTTGGTGAGAACCTCCTTGTACAAGTTAAGGAACTCTTGTTTCAAAGCAGGGTTTCTCAATAGCAGCACTATTGACGCTTTGGGCCAAATATGTTTTGTTGTGGGTAATTGCCCTGTGCATTATAGGATGTTAGCAGCATCCCTGGTATCTACATTCTAGATGCCAATAACCCTCACCCCCAACCGAGTCAACCAAAAATATCTCCAGACATTGCCAGATCTCCACTGAAGAGTAAAATTTCCCCTAGTTGAGAACCACTGGTTTAAAGCAACAGAAACCAATTCCACTTAACTTAAAGAAAAAGAGGATTTATTGAGAGGATAATAGAGTAATTCACAGACAAACTGAGTGGGAAACAAATCCCAAGGGCAGGAGACCTTGGGCCTTCTTTATAGAAGTGATAATGAGGTTATCTCCTTCTGTCTTCCGGGATTCCTACTTAAGTCTAAAATCCTCAGTGGGAAGAACTAAGTCCTTTTTAGGTTAGGTATTCATTCCTGTGGCCTGGAGAATAGAGTCTGTCACCAGCATCAAACCAGAAAGAGATGTTCAGCAGGAAAAAGAGCCACCATACTTTCTCCATATTCTGTACCTGTATTCAGCTGAAATTGCATAAAACCTGAGTACAGGGCTGACTGAGTGGCTCATTGGTAAAGAGCTGGCTTGGGACCCCAGGGGCCCTGCGGTTCAGATCCCACATGAGGGCCAGTGACACTGCCCTCTACAACTAAGATGGTGAACAACAGCTCCACCTGGAACTGGGCTGCGTGAGTCCCCGTGATGGTGTAGGCTGCAGCCCCTGCTGTAGTGGGCTGCCATAAGCTACAATGAGTGGCCGGCAGCCAGCGTGAGCGGCTGGCAGTCGGTGTGAGCTGCCTTGAGCCATCGTGAGCGACCATCCAGAGGCCGGCAACCAATCTGCCTCACCTGGAAGAGCTCAATTATAATACCAACATGGGCCAGTGAAGCAACGTCCTCCACAACTATACTGAAGAACAAAAGGACAGCAACTTATCTGTTCCCCTCCCCCAATTCCCCAATAAAAATCTTTTTAAAAAAAAGTTAATTATAGAATTTAATGATATTTAACTGCAAAGTTCTTTCAACTTTCCAGGATATTTAAAACTTTTATAATAAAATATTTGAAATAAAATCCTTTCCATGACCCCAAACTACCCTCCAATTTGTGCCTCTGCCTATATTTTGTTCAAATTCCTTTAAAAAGTTCCTTTTTCTACTTTCTTCCTTCCCTTTTACTCTCAGCTTATGCCAGTCTGGCTTCCATCTCCACCATTCCTCTCAGATTATTCTTATTAAACTCACCTTTGAATGGACAATTTTCTGTCCTCACCTTATTCAGCTGTTCAGCAGCATTCTTTGCTGCTGACCTCTTCCTCCGTGAAACTCTCTGCACTCTTGGCGTCTGACACCACTCTCTTCTATTTTTCTTTCTACATTTCTAGGTACTCCGTGTTGATCTCCTTTGCGGAGTCTTCTCCGTTACCCAGCTTCTAAAACTTGGACTATCCCAAGGGCTTGTTTTGGGGCCAATTCCATGTCTATAGCCAACTTTCCACAGGGGCACTGTTGGCATATTGTGTTAGACACTTCTCTGTGGGGGAGGACTTCCCATGCATTTTAGGCTATCTTACATTTCCAGACCCTACCAACTAAATGCCAGTAGTGTCCTGTTCATTCTTCTAGTCAATGTGACAACCCAGGTTGCCTCCAAAACGTTAGTGTCCTGTTCATTCTTCTAGTCAATGTGACAACCCAGGTTGCCTCCAAAACGTCCCTAGAGAAGTGAACTTCTCAGGGTTAAAAGACCATTTTGTCTCTTATTGGGTGACCCCAGCCAGTCCATGACTTTGATATATACCAATTCTCAAATATCTCTGCTCCAAACATCTCTTTTGAACTCTAGATTGCTTCCAACTATGTGCATGACATTTCCATGGCCTATTATTATAAAAGCTCACTGAATATTTGATAAACAAATGATCTAATTAACTATCTTAGCCCCCTCTTGTTTAAAACTAAATTCTTGATCTTTTCTTACCTGTCGTTCCCTGTGGGAGACATGGAGATGTGCTGCTCACATCCCCCCCTTCAGGAAAGGAGTGGCTGCCCAGCTGTGAGGAGTATGGTGAGTTAACAGCCTCCTCGCACCTGCTGCTTCAGGGTCCACCTCAGCTTTCCAGCCAAAGTTAGACCCTTCTTGAGGAGGGTCCCAGCCAATGAATGATCAAAGTGGTAGGTAGTACAAGGGCCTTGTCCAACACAGACCTCCACTAACTGTCAGTCTTTGCTCTGGAGCTCCCCACTTGGCTGCCAGACACCTTGTCAGGTTCTCAGCACTGTCTGTGACCTCCCCCTAAACAATTCTGCTTCTGCCTGTTTTCCTTTTTTTTAAAAGATTTTATTGGGGAATTGAGGGAGGGGAACAGTGTTGGGGAATCGGGGAAGGGGAACAGACAAGTTGCTGTCCTTTTGTTCTTCAGTCCAGTTGTGGAGAACATTGCTTCATTGGCCCATGTTGGTATCATCATTGTACTCTCTTGGGTGAGGCAGATCGGTCGCTGGCCTCTGGATGGCAGCTCACAGCAGCTCTTGGTAGCTCACACCGGCTGCCAGCCACTCACTGTAGCCTATGGCAGCCCACTTCAGCAGGGGCTGCAGCTATGCTGTTCCGGGGACTCACAGCAGCCCAGCTCCAGATGGAGCTGTTGTTCAACATCTTAGCTGTAGAGGGCAATGTCATTGGCCCTCAAATATGGGATCCAAACTGGGGCCACTGGCATCCCAAGCCAGCTCTTAACCAATGCACCACTCAGCCGGCCCTGCTTCTTTTCCTTTGACAAGTGTGATTCTCTGATAAACCTTTTGCACACCTAACTCTGACTCAGCATCTGCTTCCCAGAGAACCTAGTCAGGACTCTATCTTTCTAATGTCAGTAAATGGCATACACCCAGTTGCTCAGGCCAAAACCCTGTGAGTCCCTAATTCTTAGTTTTGCTTCATACTATTGTACATAGCTAACCCATCATCAAGGGTCTTCATGATATCTTCGATCTTTTTGTTCAACCTCATTTCTTTCTACCTTCCTCAGTCACATACCCTAGCCATGTTGGGTTTTTTGTTCAAGATACCATTCCCAGCTAAGGATTTTACCCAAGTTGTACCCACTTCAATAGACCACTATTTTCCCTACATTTCACATGGCTGGATCCGTCTCATTCATTAGAACTCAACTCAACTGCCACTGATTGCCTCAGAAAAACCCACTCTGACCTCTCAATTTAAAGTAATTACCCTCCCCTCCTTCCCATTATTCTCCCTAACAAATAGTATGTGTATGTATGTGTGTATGTATGTACATATATATGAAATTCACTTACATATATAGACATACGCGTATACACACACACATACACACGAGGCCTGTGACAAGTTCATGAACTCATCCTAGAAAAAGTGCTACATACCTCATTTCTAAATATCACTATGGTCACTTCCAAGTACTCCCCTTGGGAAGCTATACACCGATGCCAGCACCTAGTCCACCCTTCAAGCAAGTTTGGAACTCTTGTTCCGGAATGGCCATCAGAGCTGTTGTCATATTACCCTTGATGTCCCGAATGTCATCAAAATGTCTTTCTTTCAATATTTCCTTTATCTTTGGATAAAGAAAGAAGTTACTAGGGGCCAGATCAGGTGAGTAGGGAGGGTGTTCCAATACAGTTATTTGTTTACTGGCTAAAAACTACCTCACAGACAGTGCCATGGGAGCTGGTGCATTGTCGTGATGCAAGAGCCATGAACTGTTGGTGAGAAGTTCAGGGCATCTTTTTCAGCACTTTTCAGCACTTCTGAATAGTAAACTTGGTTAACTGTTTCTCCAATTGGTACAAATTCATAATGTATAATCCTTCTAATATCAAAAAAGGTTAGCAACATCATTGCAACAAGTTTGTGACCTTAATTGTCCACTTCGTATGTGCTTCTTTCTTTGTTTTTGTGTCTGCCTCTTCCACTAGATCATAAGATCCATGAGAGCATAAACCATGTTTGGTTTGTTTATTACCATTTACCCAGAGCCTAGCACAGTGTCTGATGCATATAGTAGGCAATCAATACCTATTTTGAATGAATGATTGAATGACTGAATGAGAATGAAAGGAAAATCACCTAATTATCTTAGGTTCTCATGTTGTGGAGATTTTTTTCCTCAGTGTTTCGGCAGAGAGATTTAATTTTTGTTTTTACCTTTTATTCTTTAGAAAGGTAATAGAAATTTTATCCTCTTCCTGCTGATTTTATAGTGACTAACATAGAGAAGATAGATATTAATAACACTAAATCATAATATCTAGAGCCATGCTGTAATGACCATAATTTCAAGAGTCCTTTAGTTTAATAATTAGACTATCCCTACCCAAAAAGTTTTACAATGTCCTAAGAACAATAACCCTACTTCCACTTACCAATTTTAATTTTAAAAAGAATAAACCAGAAACAAAGTAGTAGGAAGAATCCTGAAGTATATATTCCATGGATTATAAAAATTTCGTGAAAATGAAGTTTAATCATGCTGCAGTAAGGAACACTATCAAATAAATATTGAGTGCTATATTAATAATTTTTGTTTCCTTTCAGCAAAAAAGAAAAATCTTAAAATGTGTAGTAACTGTAGCTATAGAAATCTTATTCCTAATCTCTGTATTTTCATTCCATGAAGTTAAAAGAACATAACATCTTACTCCCCTGAGGAATAGACAGTACATCCAGAGAGCAAAATCTTTTTAGGGATCTCCTATAAAACTTCACTGTGTTAAAAGATGACCTGAAATACATGGTAAACTAAGTTTATACTTTTTATTCACTGTAAACAGATCTAAACCATAGTATTTAAACATCCTTTGCTAACTTTTATCATTCATTTTAAAATCTCTGTTAATGCAGGCACTTTTTTCAGACATTGTGAACTTTCCCAAACAACCTCATCTTTCTGTGATGCCATACACATTGTATCTTCTCCCACTTCTCCCTCATTACAGGTTTCAATCCTGGGATGAGGTTAACATGTGATGTCATAACGGGATGATACAAAAAAAACATGCAAAGGATTGCAATGGTATGGAGGAATATTCATTTCAAAGTGGTGGGGCAATTCATGATGTCACAAAGCATATGGCCAGGCTACATTCAATAGTGGAGGAGAAAATTGTAGGTATAGTTCATGATATCACAAGGAGAGGGGTGAAACTTGATGTTTAAATGAGTGGCGTGGTGAGTAAGTGCTGGCTTGGGAAGCCAGCGGCTCCGGTTCGGGTCCCACATATGAGGACCAGTGACTCTGCCCTCAAAAAGAAAAATAAATAAATAAATAAAATAAATGGATGGGCAAGCTCTAAAATCACTAGAGGGTTTGTGCAAAATCATACTTCATAACAAGATGGGGGCTGAATCTATATTTGGGATGTCAGTAATGTTGAAAGGAGATGGAACATTCTTTCATTCCTTCAAGTCTGATATCATAGAAAACTTGTGCCCAGGTGTAGAATCAGCCCATAGGCTTGTTCTGTTGGCCATTTTTGGGTTGGGTTGGGTAGTTTTTTCCCAATTAGTTATGAAATTGGGAGTTTCTATAATGAAAACCAAAATTTCTGGCTTCTCTTGATAATGTTGGAGTTCTGCACCCCTTGACCTGCAATCCCACATGGCCATGACTTGCTGAAGCAAAAACAGCTTCCCTTTTTGGACAAGGCAGATTCTTTGAGTCTACCAGTCCCCACTTAGCCAGCTTTATTCATATTATCCATGTAGCACTTTTAGGCATTTCCCTTTGTGACACTGGTTTGGGGAATGCTGTATAACAAAGAGGTGAGTCAATGTTGAGGAAATATGTTGGAGGGGAAGGTAATCTATGAGATAACAAGGTATGCATACCTTGGAAAACGCATTGTGATAAGGAAAAAAGCAGCAGGTTTTTATAATCTGCCATTTTATATATTCTTTTTTTTTTTTTTAGGGCAGTGTCACTGGCCCTCATATGTGGGACCCGAACCAGGGCCGCTGGCTTTCTAAGCCAGCACTTAATCACTATAATCTGCCATTTTAAACCCAAGAACATGCTTTCTGATTCTGCCACTCTGACCTCAAGGGATTTTGCCCCCATTATGTATTTGAGAACTTTTCAGTCTGTGCATTAATCAAGGAATTGATTCATAAGATACTTTCCGGCTGTGTGAGCCCCGGTGATGGTGTGGGCTGCAGCCCCTGCTGCAGTGGGCTGCCATAGGCTACAGTGAGTGGCCCGCAGCCAGTGTGAGCGGCTGGCAGCCAGCGCGAGCTGCCAATAGCCGCGGTGAGCGACATCCAGAGGCCAGCGACCGATCTGTCTCATCCGGGAAGAGCGCAATGAGGATACCAACAGTGAAGCAACATCCTCCGCAACTAAACTGAAGAACAAAAAGACAGCAACTTGTCTGTTCCCCTTCCCCGATTCCCCAACGCTGTTCCCCTCCACCAAATCCCCAATAAAATCTTAAAAAAAAAAAAAAAAAAAGATACTTTCCAAAACATTCACCAATATTGGCATAATTCTAATGTTTATTGTGAAATATCCTTAGTATCAAATGTCCCTGGGTCAGATTTAAAACAAATCTCATTACGGGCCGGCCAAGTGGCGTGGTGGTTAAGCACTGGCTTGGGAAGCCAGCGGCCCCGGTTCGGGTCCCACATATGAGGGCCAGTGACACTGCCCTCAAAAAAAAAAATTATAAATAAATAAATAAATAAATAAAACAAATCTCATTATCCTCAATTGGTATAAACCATTATGTCTCCAAAGGTTAATATCCAAAGGATATTCCATAACATCACTAACATTTGTTCTTGGAATATTCCTATTCTCCTTACTGCCTGCATGCCTTAGCTCAGACAACTTTTTTCTTAGAATAGCTTTCTCTCACACTAAACTCCTAGTCATTCTTCAAAAAACAATGGAGAAATCACTTTCCCTAATCACACCCTCCTAGCATTAGGAAATAATTCTTCAATTAGGCTCTTATAGAATTTTGAAGACACCATTAGTAAAGAGCTTATACCTTTATTATAAATAGAACTGCAGTAGATTTTCTTCTTTAATTTATTAGCCTCATTTGGTAGAATTAAAGAATGTGAGTTACTTAAAGACAGTATTTTTGTGTATCCAGGACTTGGCATCTAAAGACACTTAATAAATATTTGTTGCATGAATGGATGAATGGTCATAAGCAGGTATGGAAAACTGCTAGGTCAAAAGGTTATGATAGGGTGGAGCCATGATGGGATATGCTATTATGTAAGAAGTTGCCATAAGAGGAGGAAGCAGAGTATGATGTCATAAGAAAAATCTATGAGAGAATTTGTCTGATGACTCTAGTCTGGAAGTGTTGACTACAACAGGAAGAGGAGCTGGACCTGCATTTAGGCACTAGGGTGATGCAAACCTCTTGGGATTCCTCCCAGTTCTAGAGAAGCATTAACACCTACCACAGTGCCTGGAACCTAGTAGGCCTACAGTGAACACTTGTTCAATAAATTAATGAGTGAGTGAGCCTGGGAATGAACTAGTATATTCTGGGCTCTGGGCCATTCTAAACCAGGCTTTGGTTCTAATCTGGTTTAGTCAGGAGTGGTTTGGTTTCTATGTCAAGCTGGACTGGCATATAACTATGTTCTGAGTTGGGTTGAGCTCTTAGCTGAGGACGACATAGTTGTCTATCTATTTCAGTGCAACTTTGGGTACTGCATTGTATTGAGATGGTATTGGCTGGGATTCTGACTGGGTTGTAAACTGGTTTCTGAACTAATGTGCTTGGACTGGTCAACTGGTCTGATCTTAGATATGGGTTCCAGTTTGGGCTATGAATTGGTTTGTCATTTTCCTTGGCTATGGAATTAGCCCTTAGCTGAAATCATGAGCTAGTTCAAATCATAGAGTGTGGTCAAAATTCAAGGATAAAAAGTATAAATATTGCACTGTTTTGTACACCTGAAGTTAATAAAAAAATATTCAAGGATTAAAGAACTAAATGCAAGTAACTTTTGAACACAATATTTTGGCAGATACACACTTAGGCTAAAGACCAAAAGAACTGCAAGGAATTTTTTTTTTACTTTTTTTTGCCGCTTTTTTGAAGTATGATTAACATGTAAAAGGCTGTACATATATATATATATTTTTTGAGGGCAGTGTCACTGGCCCTCATACGTGGGACCCGAACTGGGGCTGCTGGCTTCCCAAGCCAGCGTTTAACCAATGCGCCACTCCACCAGCCCTATCTTTAATTTTTTGAGGAAACCACACTATTGTCCATAATGGCTGTACCAATTTATATACCCACCAACATCCTCGCCAACACTTATCTTTTGTTTTTTTAATAATAACCATTCTCCAATAAATTTAATTTAAAAATACAAATATAGGGCCGGCTGAGTGGCATGTGGTTAAGCACTGGCTTGGGAAGCCAGTGGCCTCGGTTCAGGTCCCACATATGAGGGCCAGTGATGCTGCTCTCAAAAAAAATAAATAAATAAATAAATAAATAAATAAATATATATATATATATTTGGCAAATGGCAAAAAAAAAAAAAATAGCCATTTTACAGGTGTGAGATGATAATTCATTGTGGTTTTAATTTGCATTTCCCTGATGACTGATGATATCCGAGCACCTTTTCATGTACCTGTTAGCCATTTGTATGTTTTCTTTGAAGAAATATCTATTCAAGCCTTTGCCCATTTTTAAATTGAGTTATTTGTTTTTTGCTGTTGAATTGGATGAGTTCCTTACGTATTTTCAATATTATCCCCATATTAGATAATATAATTTGTAATTATTTTTTCCTGTTCCATAGGTTGCCTTTTCATTTTGTTGATGGTTTCCTTTGCTGTGAAGAAGTTTTTTTTGTTTGATGTAGTCCCACTTATTTATTTTTGTGCTGTTGCCTTTACTTTTGGTGTCAAATCCAAAAAAATCTGTAAGCAAATATTAAACTCTAGTTAGTTGGTTGGTTTTTTGCATGGAACAAGTTAGTAATTCTGAAACTACCTTTTGTGTATTCTAGGATATAAAAAAAATTTAAATATATGTGGATAATTTCTAGATTTCTCACTGTCAGAAATGAGTTCACATATTGAAAGGAAGAAGGTTAGAATGAACCTTATAGTATTAGAATGAATTGAAGGAATCAGTATAAATTCACCATTTTATATAGACGGATGGATGGATGAATGGATGGATGGATGGACGGACGGACGGACAGACGGATGGATGAACAATAGGTAATTAGTTTCCTGGATCCTTTGAAAAGCAGACATCAAGCTAGGATTAAACATGCAAGGAATTTATTAAGGGAAATTGTGAGAGCAAAAATGGGTAGGGAGCTAGGAAAGGCTCAGATCTGTCAGATTTGCAATGTAAATCTGAACCCAAGTGAAGCAATGAAGGAAGGAAGGAAAGTAGGTAGGAAGATTGGATGGAGAGCTTAGACTGCCATATAGTTCTAGAAAAGTTTGCCAGACCATCACGTAGTCTTCCACCTGAAGACTCCATAAGAACAAGTGTCCCAGGAAGAAGCCTACCTCAGTATCCTTGCTGTGCTAGTCATTGGCTAGGGAATGGCCTTGGCACAAACATAAAGAAGCATTTCCAATCACAGCAGCTGGGGCCACAGTCAGTTATGCTCCCTGTAGTCAGAAACCTGAGAGGCACTTTCTCATAGCTGCCACTGTCCACTCATTGTACCATGCAGATCTACCTCTCTACATACATTCAGGGAGCACCTTCTCCATGGTGCCCCTGTGCTTCCCTTCTTGAGAGGAAACTTCCTGAGGGAGGTCTGTGGGAAGGGCTATAGCATCCATTACTGCAGTTGATTGCAGGATTTCAACTGGTCCTCAGCCTCTCCTTCCTCTACTGTGCACCGTAAGTTCCCTTCACGCTCAGCTACAACCTCCCCAGGTCTTGGTGGCTGACCTGGTAATGCAACTCAAACTTTGATCTCTGAGAGGTCTGAATCCATTGATAATCATACTATCCTCAGTCCAGGTTTTCTGCATGCGACCATTCATAGTTGTAGTGGAACAAAAGAATACCAGGAGGTGCCCTAGTAGATAAGAGGCCTGATGTACTCAACTTGCCACAAAGTGGCTGATTGGTCTTATCAAGGAACAATGTCATAAAAGCAAACCCTGGGGCTGGCTGAGTGGCGCATTGGTTAAGAGCTGGCTTGGGACGCCAGCAGCCCCAGTTTGGATCCCACATATAAGCGCCAGTGACACTGCCCTCTACAGCTAAGATGGTGAACAACAGCTCCACCTGGAGCTGGGCTGCTGTGAGTCGCCGGCAACGGTGTGGGCTGCAGCCCCTGCTGCAGTGGGCTGCTATAGGCTACAGTGAGGCGGCTGGCAGCCAGCTTGAGAGGCCGGCAGCCAGTATGAGCTGCCAAGAGCCGCTGTGAGTGGCCATACAGAGGCCGGCGACCGATCTGCCTCACCCGAGAAGAGCGCAATGATTATATAAACATGGGCCAGTGAAGCAATGTCCTTTACAACTAGACTGAAAAACAAAAGGACAGCAACTTGTCGGTTCCCCTGCCCCAGTTCCCCAATGCTGTCCCCCTCCCCCAATTCCCCAATAAAAATCTTTAAAAATAAATAAATAAATAATATATTTTAAAAATAAGGAAACCCTGATTCCAGTTCCACTCTTGCCAAGTTTAACAAGAAATTGAATGTTTGTTTGTTGCTCTGATTCAAGCTCAGACATTCTCTCAACGGCACACAAAAACACACAACAACAATAACGAACGCCACTCAGCAAGACACCACCACATGTCGACACGAATACAGCTGTGAGACACTGTTATGAAACTTTACCGAGCTGTTTGTACAGTGCTGTCAATGTAAGTACACGATGGCAAGTTCACTAACTTTTCAGACTTCTTGCATTTGTATTATACTTAACAATGATAAATCAGAGAAAAGAGAGCGATTTCCTAAAACCAAAATTGTTAAATGGGTCTCGAGGGGATTTCGAACATGCCACCTCAATATACGTTGATTTGACTTACCGATTGCTTTGAGCTAAAGGCACTTGAAAAACAGCAAGAAGGGCATTCTGATCTCTAGTGATCACTTTGGTTGAGCAGATGTATCTATCTGCAGTGTGTGGCACCTGCCTCACCTCCCTTGCAGTACTTGCACTATTTCTAATGTTCATCGTACTCATCTGGCAAGGAGCGAGGCAGACAAAGGCAGGCTGAGGCCCACAGGTGTTGAGGCCTGCCCTGAAAGATGCCCTCAGCAGCCCTGATCAGGGCTGCGGCATGGCGTACGTTGGCCAGCAGGGAGAACACAGCCTTTGTATGAGAGGAAAAAGTTTCCTAGTGTCTGAAAATTAAACTGACAAGGGAAAATTAATAGGAGAAAAGCATACTAATTTATTTAAGTTTTATGTGACACAGAAGCCTTCATAAGGAAATGAAGACCCAAAGAAACAGTTAGACCTGAGTATTTTATGCTAGGTTTGATGGAGAGTGGACAGTTGTGGAGGAATATGATAGACTAAGGAGTATGACGCAAGTGTAGTAAACTGGGTGACACTTAGACCTGTTTATTAGGACTCTTCTGAGCATCCCTTTGTCTTCGGGATAAGAATGCTCCTTTCCTCTGGGCACGGGCAGGGAACACCTCTCAATGAGAGTTTTATGACTTATTTCAGAGGGAGAAGAGTGAAGGGAAGGGAAGAATGACCTCCCTGCTTCTGCTGTTTTCTCAAAACCCCTTTAGTTTAAAATATTTACTATACCATAATGCCATATTTTGGGATAGCGTGTCCAGAATCCAATCATTCTCAATGGACCACTTCGGTGCTGCCACAGCTTCCTAGAAATCCAATAAGTCAGACCTCCAAAGACTGAGCGGTCACTCAGCCAGAGGATACAGGGCTATGCAATTCCTGGCACTTAAACTTGGGAGCATCACTGGAGGCAGATAAGTTGGAGGGCAGCATGACTGTGTCAGCATAGAAAACTTAGTTCCTTAAAATTATGAAAGTTCTGTAGTGTATAACTTTATCTTTTTCCTGTGTTAGTAAAAGAGCCCATAGACATTTGGTTAATGTGAGATCCTATGATAAAAAAAAAAAAGGGCAGCAGCTGGCATATAGGCCCAGGTCCCCAGAACATTCCTTTATCTCTGGAGAAAAGGATAAAGCTCCATTTGTGAGCCTGGAAAAGCTTCCATTTGCAAGGGTGAGTGGCCCTTGGAGTTCCTGGCAATGGCTGGGAAAGCCATTAACCTGAAAGCCACCAAGCTGTGGCTTTCTATCAGAGCAGATTGGACTTCAAAGGCATTACAAGATCCCCAGAAGGATTACATAAATATGTGTGTCAAAGATTTTAAAAAGATATGAGCACTTACTATTTCTTAGATCCTATACTAGACACTTTACCTGTGAAACAAAGTAAGTTAATATATTACCAGTGAGTTTTGTTCACCACTGAATCTCCATTTCCTCCAGGAATCAGAACATCCATACACTGCAGCCAATAAAAAAGCATAAGGCAGTCTGATATGTCATAATCTCCAATATATACAGAGGATGACAAAAAAATGTATACACATTTTAAGAAAGGAAAACTGTATTAAAATTATAATACTCAATATACACCAATAACAAAAGATGAATATAAGTCACATTTGATTTCTGCAATTACAAGAGGTGCTCAAAGTGGTTACCATCAGCATCCAGACACTTCTGATTATGGTGAACTACTGCTTGAGCAAAGTTGACCAAAGTGTCCACTTGTGTACATTTTTTTGGCACCCCCAGTATTATTAAATGAAAAAAAGAAGCAGAACAATATATATGATATGTTCCTATTTATGAATACACACACACACACACACACACACACACATCCAATGCCTTAGTTTCTCAGTTCCCCAGTTCCATGAATTATAATTATCTTGCAAGAACATGGCTGGAAAAAAATATACAATCATGCTAATTGATCTGACTTAAAATTTCTGACCACAGTCCTCAAGTGGGCCCTCAATGGTACCCAGCAACTCTACTAATTTCCCTGGACAATTCACTCTCACACTTTCCTAACATATCACTTAACTTCTCCTCCTTCTCCAGCCTGTAATACCCTTTGCCTCTCCTACGCAGCAAATGATATTGCTTTTTATTTCACTGAGAAAACTGAAGGGACCAAACAGAATTTCCACATCCTCTTATCAATAACATCTACTAACTGACTTACATCTCTATGCACCCGTATGCTTTTTCTTCCCCATTAACAGTGGATACTTCATCCAAGCTCCCATCTAAGGCCAACCTTTCCATTTGTGTGATGTCTTTCACCCCATCTCACCTGACTGGTTGGACTTAATACCAATTAAATGGAGTTTAAGATCCAGCAAATTTAAGAAACAGAATTATAAGAAAGCACGTACTACAAATTAAGGAAACCATTAGTTTACTCCAAGTGTAAGGCAGGGATAGAGGTCAAGAATTTTCATGAGATCAACTGGTTTAAGAATCAGGAGGTCTGTTGGAGGAGTGCTGTTATGAACTTGGGCAAGTTACTTAAATTCACAGACTTGGGAGGGATATGGAGGGACCAGAGACAAGGCCAGCAAAACTACCCTTTGAGGAGGGCCGGCTGAGTAGCTCAGTTGGTTAAGAGCTCACTCAAGAGTGCGAGCTGAGCTCTGAGCAACAGCAGTTTGATGCCCAGCCCGAGCTGAGCTGCCGTTAAACTGCTAACAGGTGGCAGGATGGCTCAGCTAAAACAAAAAAACAAAAAACTACCTTTTGAGCGTTGAATCCCTTCTATAACATACTCTGAATTAGTCAGGGTTCTCACGTACAAGCAACAGAAATGAACTGAGCTAAGCAGAAAAGAACTTTATTAAAAGGATGTTCCCAGCCTCTCTAGGGAAACCAGGATTGGAGGTTCTGCAGCCAGGAACCAAGCCTGGAAGCATGCCCTAGGCCTGATCTGGTGAAAACACCACAGCTGTCAGTAGGCCAAAACACTACAGCGTGTGCCATGGAGATGGCTCAAAGCTCTGGCCATTGGGCATAATGGAATTATTTAAGTCAATTTTGCTCTCTGCTTCTGGAATCTGAAATTTTCCAGAGAAAATACTGGAAGATTCACTTGTTGGCTGCAGGGAGTGATATGAGACACACAAGGAGAAACAGAGATAAGAGAGACAAAAAAATCCCATTAATAATGGGGTAATAAGAAACAAGGGATAATAAAATAACCCCAGCCCCAGGTTAGCGATGCATCCTGAAGGATGGCTGAGCTGCGATTTCTGTGAAATCCTTTTTTTTCTTAGTGCTATGCTTAGGCAATGACTATAAAAATTATTAATATGTTAGTTTAAAACTGTCCTTTTCTCTTGCCCTCCAAGGAGAGTTTGGTTTTTCCAGCTTGATTGCCAGGCCTTTGCACTGCAGAATCAAGGCGAAGAGTAGAGTCAGATGGAGGAGAAGGAGTCTGCATCTAAAAGACTGAAATTTCTTTTCTGGAGAGAATGCTGAAGAGAGACTGGGGACAGAAGAGTCTCCAGCTACACAAACTAGGTTTGGGTTGTTTTGTGTTAAAAGTTCAGGGTGAGGGGAAAAGTCAGGGAGTAGCTGCCATAAGGGTTGTTACTACTTCAGGTGGCAGAGGTAGGGAGATGCAAATTTAAAGATTTTTTTCTCTGTATTCTTTCCACTTCTAATTACATTTTAATGGATAGATTTGTTTCTTATAAGGTTGTGACACACAGAGATCAGGCCAACTCAACCAGTATGAAGCCTCTTTGGCCCTACTAGATCATGAAAGACTTTGTTAGCTGGCTTTCTGAAATCCAGACTCTGAATTCCTGATATAATAAGCGTTCATTAGATGATTCTTGTCCTGATCTGAACTATGTCTACTTAAACTCCCTCACTGTATAACAGCATGTTCTTGTGCAGTTTTCCCTCTCGAGGCGCCAATTTCCTTATCTGTAAAACAGGGTGCTTAATGACAGTTGCAGGCCTTTATTGAGTGATTACTCAGTTCCAAGTGCTATATTTTACCTCTGTTGTCCTGTATAACTCTTACAACAATCTGAGAGATGGTACTATTATTAATTTCATTTTATACAGGAGAAGTTTGAAGTACAAAGAGCTGAGGCATCTTGCTCAAGGGTTAGTGCCAGGATTCAAAGCCAGGTCATCAGCCTCCAAAACCCCTCTACCACTAACACTGTACTCTCCCGGTGGTGCCGAAACCCCCTGCAGCTGCCATGGTCTCCAGAGAGGATTTTCTATGGCTTCTCCTTCGTTTATCTTTAGCTCCAAATTGAAACTGGTGAGTGCATCCGAATGGCTGCGCCTGACTGAGCATGTGCTGGGAAATGGGCATCTTCCACTTTTAGTTTGTAGAGTGGGAAGTGACTGCCTTTCTCAAGTCTCAGCAAGATTCCCCTAACATAAGAAGTGGGTCCAGAGTCCAAGCAGCTAAAAGGACAAATGTCTACTCTTACCACTTGTTTTGTGGTCTTTTCTTAAGGAGAAAGCAAAGTATGGATTTGGAAGTGACGACTCTGTCCACTCACTAGCTGTGCAACTTTGGGCAAGCTACTTATCCTCCCTGTGTCTGAGTTTCCCCATTTGTAAAATGGGGATAACAATAGTACATACCTCACAGAGTCATTATGAGAATTAAATGACAATATGTATTTGGAAAGTATAACAATGCCTGGCACATATTAAGTGTTATATAAAATTGCATAAAGATATGCAAATAATTTTGCTCCTTAGTGTATCCATTTTCTTTTCTTTTGTTTAATTTTTATTTAATTGTTGTTTTTAGAGGGCAGTGTCACTGGCCCTCACATGTGAGATCAGAACCGGGGCCACTGGCGCCCCAAGCCAGCTCTCAATCACTGCGCCACTCGGCCGGCCCTCCATTTTCAAGTAATATGTTCAAGAATACTAATGCTAAGTATATAATAATGTTACAACTTTCTCAAAGGAGGAAGAGTAGGGAGGGACAGGGTTGATCTACAAAAAACACATGAGGTTTATTTTTTTTTTCACCACCATCCCTTTCCACATCCCCTACGTGTATAGGATTTTTGTTGAGAACACCTGACATCCCTACTCATGTGCCTGTGCAGAGGACGGCCTCTTGTTCAGGTTCCATTGTAAGATCTTCCTCCATGGCCTCCTTTGTTCTCCTGAGTGTGCTCTCCCTTTCAGTTTTCCTCCCTCATGCTGCAGACCTGCTCCTCTGCCCCAGCCCTGCCCCCTTGGCCCTGCACTAATGGGAGGATCTCCTAGCTGCAGAATGCAGGATGTGCTAACCACACATCCGCCAGGTATGGCCCTGCCCTCAGGTCACTCACAGACCGAGAGAATCAGTACTATGTAATCTTTTTTTTTATTTTTAATATTTTTTTTATTGGGGAATTGTAGGAAGGGAAGAGCACTGGGGAATTGGGGAAGGGGAACAGACAAGTTGCTGTCTTTTTGTTCTTTAGTCTAGCTGTGGAGGACATTGCTTCACTGACCCATGTTGGTATCATCATTGCGCTCTTCCCGAATGAGGCAGATCGGTCACCAGCCTCTGGATTGTTGCTCACAGTGGCTTTTGGCAGCTCGCGCTGGCTGCCGGCCCCTCACACTGGCTGCCGGCCACTCACTGTAGCCCATGGCAGCCCACTGCAGCAGGGGCTGCAGCCTACACCGTCGCCGGGGCTTGCACAGCCCAGCTCCAGGTGGAGCTGTTGTTAGCTGTAGAGGGCAGTGTCACTGGCCCTCATATGTGGGATCCGAACCGGGGCCGCTGGCATCCCAAACCAGCTCTTAACCAATGTGCCGCTCGGCCGGCCTAGTACTATGTGATCTTGACACTAGCCATTTTGACAGTATATGAGAACTTGAATTGCTTTCATGTGGTTCTCTAGCATAATTTACAACCAGATATCTCACCATATTCAGTCAATTATGACTTGTATTAAGCCACCCAGAAAAATAATCATGTCTTTAGAGGAAATTATGTTAGACCAACATCTTCTGTAGTTTATTCTGGTGTGTTTTCATTTTAATAACAGGGAAGATCATCTCTGGAAAGAATTTTAAGTTTCATGATATTGTAGAAAGTATCCCTAGATGGCAGTCAGGCATCTTGGAAATTTAATCCTAGCTCTGCCCTTGTGACACTAAGGGTGGGTTGCTTCACCTCTCTGGGTCCCTCTTCCTAAAACATTCAGTGGTATGGGAAATGGCAAATACTTTTTTTTTTTTTTTTTGAGGGCAGTGTTACTGGTCCTCATATGTGGGACCGAACCAGTGCCGCTGGCTTCCTAAGCCAGCGCTTAACCACCGCGCCACTCGGCTGGCCCATGGCAAATACTTTTTGATGCTCTCAGAATCAAATGGAGGCTTCAACTTATCACTGGAACTTTAGGACTGGATACCAACTAGTCTAATCCCTCATTTTACAGAGAAGATAATGAAGCTAATAGTGATAAAGTGGCTTACTAAGATCAGGCATCCAGCTGAGATCAAAGTCAAGGCCATGTGATGAAGAGCTGTGCTCTGTTGTTTGCTAGACCCTAGGCCATTGTGTGTGTACTGGTGCTCATGCAGTGGCAAATGATATTATGCTTAGCTTAATAGAGTTTTCTTCCTTTATTCAGATAAATTGCTTTGAAGTAAATAAAGTCCTTGCATTTGTTGTGATTTACTTTGAGAGGATTACAAGCTTTTATCTTATGTTGTTGGTTATAATAATTAAAACTAAACAGCTTTAAACATTATTTGTGGGATACAAAAAATTAAGTAAAACATTTGAAAGATGAAAATTTTCTAATTTATAATTCAACAAGACACTTAGCATGCAGGAAAAAAGGGAAATATTAACAAATATTTACAATAAGTGGCTTTAGTTGGACTTACGAATTATAATAGGATTTCCTTGTGAGAGAACAACAGTAGGGACAAGTTTTCAAGACTTGAAGGTTTTTTGATAATTAACACAGTAGTAATTAATTTTCCTCTGACATGTTGCAACTTATTTTTGTGTAACACCATTCATCTAAAGATTATAAATGAGTTTTAATCTTGTCTATAATTAAGTTTCATATAATCCATTTATTTTAATTTATTTCTCTCAGTTTTCAGATGAGCAAATCAAATTTTTCACAAGTAAGATACCTTCAAAAGCTCTATATTGCCTGTCCTTTATTTCAGCAAATTCAAGTCTGAATATGGCTTGTAAGTGGCCTCTGATTGAAATTTAGCCTTGCCTGTGACAGGATTGGTGATCCCACCATGCTAGCCGTCAGTTCACAGTCTAGCAAATAAGATGAGGCCTCCTACCTCCAAAGCAATCAGCCAGCCACCATCTCTTCACCCTCTCAAGTTCTCTTCCTGCACACCCAGCCACTTTCACTTCAGCTTCCTCTGCTTTGCCTTTGAACTTCCCTTAGGACCTGGATTCAACCACCCTTTTCTCTCTCTGAGCTTTAGTCTCCCTCAGACAGGATACCTGGCCAAAGCAGCCATGTAGCCAGAGCCCTTGCTGGAACTACCTTGGACTAGAGAGGGGGAGATTTAGACACCCATTGCTGCCCTATCCTGGCCTCTGTCTAGGTATAAGGGAACAAAACAAAGGAAGCCAGCCCCAGGCTTGCTCCAGTCCCTAGACATAGAGTGCTTGGGCAGCAAGCACTAGGCTCTGAATTGGAAACCTAAGACTGCCAAAGGAAAGAGGGATGATAAACATTATTGATGAATCCTTGTTGAAAATAGAGGTATAACTGGAAGTGTGGGCGTGTTGTCTGCAGCTTTGTTACTCAAAGTGGAGCCTAGGGACCAGCAGAATCAGCATCACCTCAGAGCATCTCAGGCCCCATCCCAGATCTGAGACTCCAAATCTGCATTTTAATAAGACCTCTGGGTGATTTGTGTGCACACCATCTAAGGTAAGTCTGGCTTGATCTATTAAACGCCTTGGAGTGACCAGGCCTGAGAGACAGATGTGGGCTACCCAAAATGTATAGAGGCCAAATGCTCATCAAGTCACCCACAGGGCGACAGCACTGCTGCAGCACTTACATACTCGAAGGCCAAATGTCTGCTCATTTCTCCCTGTTGGCAGACGTGACCGAGGAGGCTAGATTCTCATCAGGTTACTAGGTGAACCTGGGGTGTTACTCTCCCTCCTAAATGACCAGTCTTTCTCTAGGTATACTCATGCCAGCCTGAGGACCCTTCAGTTTTCTTCTGCTTCTGAAAAAGCAACTTAACTTTCCTCATTTTCTCAAGCTTGGGGGCATCTCCTGGTAACTCCCTATTATTCTGATAATCATGAGTTAGTCACATGATCTCATTTACTCCTCATAACAACACTATGCAATAGGTACTGTATCCCTATTGTACAAATGCAATAACTCAGGCTCAGAGATGGTAAGTAATGTGTTCAAGGTCATGGATCCCATAGTAGGGGGATCAGAATTCTGCCTGGCTCTACAGCCTGTGTTTTTAGGTCCTGCCATATACAAGCTCCAAACCTGCTTTGCAAGTTGTTGTTTACAGAGGAATGACTGACTCATTGTCCTGCTTTTTCTTATGGTTCATAGAATGTGTCAACTTCATCACTCTGATTACTGTCATTTTCATCATCATCGATGAACATTTGTTGAAAGCTCTGATGGTGCTGGGTGCTACAATGAGTAGTTTATGCCTACTCTTCCTTTTAAATAATCACTTTGCTAGGAATATAGTATTTCCTTTTGAAAAGTGTGACAAACTACAAGCCGTTGCTGAGACATGTGTTTTAGCACTGGATGTTGGAGAAAACAGCATTTGCTGAGTTATTCACCATGCACAGCATCAGAACAACTGATGCCGTGTGTATGTGTGTGTGTGTGTGTACACACACGCATACAATAGGCTATTACGCAGCAATAAAAAAGAAATTCTGCCATTTGCTACAACATGGATGGCTATAGAGGTAGAGGGTATTATGCTAAGTGAAATAAGTCAGGCAGAGAAAAACAAATACCATCTGGTTTCACTTATATGTGAAATCTAAAAATAAAACAAAAAACACTCATGGAAACAGAGATCAAAGGAAGGGTTGAGGGATGAGTGAAAAGGGGAAGGGGAATATAGTCAATAATATTTGTGATAAGTTTATACAGTGACAGATGATTACTAGAATTACTGGGGTGATCACATTATCAGATATAAAAATGTCAAATCACTATATTGTACACCTGAAACTAATACAACCAATATAAGTTTGCATACCAACTATATTTAAATTAAAAAATAAATTTTAAACAGTCAGTTTTGAAGAAAGGAATTTGTTTCAGTTTCAGTGGCATTTTCTCTAAATTCACAAACTGAGGCAAATGGGGAGCCAGGTTGACTGAACACTCTGAACACTTTTGAATATGTGGCACGTTTGATCTACTCTGTAACCAAATGCCAGTTCATGGTTAATTGGCTCTGTGGTTGGAGGAGAGAAACAAGCCCTGAGTTTAGCATTTGCAGGGATAAATACTCTTAACTGCGACCAATTTTGCAGTGTCGCTGTGTGCAGCGCTGGGAAGCCAGGTGCAGTTCCTGCGAACCAGGACACAGGATCTCGATTTAGTAGATATAAATAACCTCAAGAACAAAGATAATAGTAAAAGGTAGCGAAATGAGGAAGTGATGAGTTCTGATCACTTTTTGCCTTTGTTCTTAATGTAATTTATTTAATTATAATTTTATGTAAGTTGTTGTTTTTTTTTGTTTGTTTTTTTAAAGATTTTATTGGGGAATGGGGAGGAGAACAGTGTTGGGGAATCGGGGAAGGGGACCAGACAAGTTGCTGTCCTTTTGTTCTTCAGTCTAGTTGCGGAGGACATTGCTTCACTGGCCCATGTTGGTATCAACATTGCGCTCTTCCCCGATGAGGCAGATCAGTCGCTGGCCTCCTGATGGTCGCTCACCGCGGATATTGGCAGCTCACGCTTGGCTGCCAGCCGCTCACGCTGGCTGCTGGCTGCTCACTGTAGCCTATGGCAGCCCACTGCAGCAGGGGCTGCAGCCCACACCATCCCCGGGGCTCGCACAGCCCAGCTCCAGGTGGAGCTGTTGTTAGCTGTAGAGGGCAGTGTCACTGGCCCTCATGTGGGATCCGAACCGGGGCCGCTGGCATCCCAAAACCAACGCTTAACCAGTGTGCCACTCGGCCGGCCCTGTAAGTTGGTTTTTAAATAATGACATTGTTTACCAACCAGCTCACAAAATTCCTGAAAGCTGAACAGCTGGCTCTCCTGAGCTGGTATGAATCAGCTCCAGCATAACACTACAGGCCAAAAGTGTGCTCCCTATTAGCTAAGTGATAATGAAAGTAAGCGGTTATTGCCAGCAAACATTATTATTGGCCTAAACAGTAGGAATTTGCAGAAGACAGTTTTACCACTACATTTCATTTATAATAGTTGGTGTGAAATAGGACATCAGGACCTAGCTGTGAATGCCAGGCCGGCTCACAGCAACTCCACAGCCCAATAGCTGGTAGTACCAGGCCAGCTCCTAGATGTCAAGGGCTGATTTTTGTATTTCTCTATACCTACATATAGGTATGTATTCAGATTGTGCATATGCCTATCTCTATTAAAAACATTTAAAATTCCAATTCTAAAATTAAAAGCAAACTGATATTTGGTATGTTTTCCATTTAATTAGGACTGCATATATATTCATGGCTTGGGCATGGGCTATATTTTGTTTTGTTGTAGGTACATCCTTATATATTTACTTGATTGAATATGATGCATTTACACGATGTAAAAAAAAATTTTTTAAGTGTACAGAGAAAAGTTTCCTTTGTGCCCCTCATCTGTTCAATTCCCACAGTCTTCCAATAGGTAACTACTATTATTAGTTTCTTGTGTATCTTTCCAGAGATACTCTTTTTTTTTTTTTTTTTAAAGATTTTATTGGGGAATTGGTGGAGGGGAACAGCGTTGGGGAATCGGGGAAGGGGAACAGACAAGTTGCTGTCTTTTTGTTCTTCAGTTTAGTTGCGGAGGATGTTGCTTCACTGTTGGTATCGTCATTGCGCTCTTCCCGGATGAGGCAGATCGGTCGCCGGCCTCTGGATGTCGCTCACCGCGGCTATTGGCAGCTCACGCTTGGCTGCCAGCCGCTCACGCTGGCTGCGGGCCACTCACTGTAGCCTATGGCAGCCCACTGCAGCAGGGGCTGCAGCCCACACCATCACCGGGGCTCGCACAGCCCAGCTCCAGGTGGAGCTGTTGTTAGCTGTAGAGGGCAGTGTCACTGGCCCTCATGTGGGATCCGAACCGGGGCCGCTGGCATCCCCAAACCAGCGCTTAACCAATGCGCCACTCGGCCGGCCCTCCAGAGATACTCTTTATATAGATAATATATAATTAGGAATGTGAATATATTTTCCTTCTTGTTTTTCTTTTATAAACTTAGAAAAACAGATAAATATGGAGCTTTGCATCTCGCTTTTCTATAAATACATCTAGGAGATCTTTCCATTCATAAAGAGCTTCCTCATTCTCAGAGCAGTTTTGTTTGAACTATAAAGTATTTAATGACGTACATTTTATCTGTTTTCAATCTTTTGCTACAACAAAAATCATTGCAATGAATACCTTTGCACATGTGTCATTTCACACATGGAAAAGCACATCCTTAGAATAGTTCCCCAAAATGAAATTGTTGTCAAAGGGTGTATACATTTGTAATCTTCAGAGAAATTGTCAAACTGTCCTCTACTGGGTATTAGAAATTGACGGTCTTATCAGTGCAGTAAGCAAGTGTCTGCTTTCCCAGAGCCTCACCAACAATATGTTATCAAAATTTTGGGGTTTTGCTAATCAGACAGTGAAAGATAATTTCAGTGGTTCTAATTTGTTATGTCTGTTATTATTGTAAGGATGAGTCTTTTTTTTAACAGACTTATTTTTTAGAGCAGTTTTCGATTCACAGTAAAATTGAGTTTTAGGTTCACAACAAAACAGAGAGTTCCAATATACCCCTTGTTCCCTTACATGCACAGCCTCCTCCACTATCAAAACCCTGCACCAGAGTGTACATTTATTACAACTGATGAACTTTTATTGACTCATCATTATCACCCAGAGTTCATAGTATCATACAGAACAGTTTCACTGCCCTAAAAATTCTCCATGCTCTGCCAATTCACCCCTCCTGCCCTTGTAAGCCCTGATGACTACTGATTTTTTTTTTTACTGTCTCCATAGTTTTGCCTTTTTCAGAATGTCATATAGTTGGAATCATACATCATGTAGCCTTTTTAGACTGGCTTCTTTCACTTAGTAATATGTCTTTAAGGTTCCTCCATGTTTTTTCATGGCTTGATAGCTCATTTCGTTTTAGTGCTGAATAATATTTCATTGTCTGGATGTGCCAAAGTTTATCCATTCACCTACTGGAAAACATCTTGGTTGCTTCCACGTTTTGGCAAATATGAATAAAGCTGCAATAAACATCTGTGTGCACGTTCTTGTATGGACATAAGTTTTTAGCTTATTTTGATAAAAAACAGAAGTACAATTGCTAGATCATACAGTAAAACAGTATTGTTAGTTTTGTAAGAAACTGCCAAACTGTCTTTAAAAAAGTGGCTGTAATATTTTGCACTCCCATTGCAATAAATGAGAGTTCCTGTTGCTCCACATCCTTATCAGCATTTGGTGTTATCACAGTTTTGGATTTTGGCCTATTGGTATGTAATGATATCTCATTGGTGTTATAATTTGCAATTCCCTAATCATATATGATCTTTTCATATGCTTATTTTCCATCTACATATCTTCTTTAGTGAGGTATCTGTCAGGTCTTTTGCTCACTTTGTAATTGGGTTGTTTGTTTTCTCATTACTGAGTTTTAAGAGTTCCTTGTGTATTGTGGACAACAGTTGTATATTAGATAACATTTCTAATAAATATTTTCTCTAAGTCTATGGTTTATCTTCACATTGTCTTGAAAGATGAATCTTTTTTCCATATGATGAAGGTCATTCTAGTTCTTTTCTGTGAACTGTCTTTTCAAATCTCTTGATGGGCTATATTTCAGAATCATTAATTATTAGACTTCAGCAGAAGTTACCTCTTTCTAGAGTAATCCATGTCTCCACCCACAAATCCCTGGAGTCTCAGGGCAACATATCCTCTTGTATTATGATATCTGGGAAGCTTGTTTGGAATTAATACATGAAGGCTAGAACTCACCATCCTAAGAGCTCAAGTAGGATGCATCCAAAGCAAACTAATGTCTGACATTGTTTTTTGCCTGAAATTTTAATTTCCTTAGAATTTTTAAAAGTTACTAGAATTGAAATCCCTAGACAACAAGTAGGTAGCAAATTTAGAAAACAATGTGTGTAGACAGGAGAAATGTGAGGACAGAGGGCTCCAGGAGGAGAATCCCCAGGAAAACATGATCATGAATTGCCTGATACGTTTATCTCTATAAAAGCCTGTAAAAAGAAGCTGTTGGAGTCCATGGGAAGAATTAACAATCAATATGGAGAAAATAGAGCAAATTTTAAAATGAGGCAATTATTAAATCTGAAAAAAACAAAAATATATATAAGTAAGGGAACATAATTTATGAACACATGCCTCAGTAGTAAAGTATACTTAGTCATTTAACTAAACATGTTTACATAATTATATTGGGAGAATGAGAGAAGTGGAGGATGAGGATAGTTGAAGATTCCTAAATCTTTGACATAATAACAAAATAATAATGACTGAAACAGATAAATCAAGAAATAAAAATATTAGCATAATATTCAAGGACCAGAAGAACAACTAAATGTTGAAAAAAGATGCCTCTGGGAAGCAGGATTGGGGGGCAAATAAGGATGGGATAGGAATAAGGATATTACAAGCCTTTTAGAACTGCATTTTTTTAAATCTCATGTAGCCATTTTTAAAAAGGTTTTACTTTGATTCTTTTTTTTTTAATTAACCACAATATTAAACTACCTCATGCCCATAGAATGACTACTATAAAATGAACAAAGCAAAACCAGAAAATAACAAATGTTGATGGGTATGTGGAGAAATTGGAACCCTTGTGCAATGTTGGTAGGAAAGTAAAACAATGCAGCCACTATGGAAAACAGTATGGCTGTCCCTCAAAAAAATTAAAAATAGAATTACCATATGATTCAGCAATTCCACTTCTGAGTATATACTCAAAACAATTGAAAGTGAGGTCTCAAAGAGGTATCTGTACACTCATGTTCATAGCAGCATTATTCACAATAGCCAAATGGTAGAAGCAACCCAAGTGTCCATCAGTAGATAAATGGATAAACAAAATGTGGTATTATATTGCAGGAGTGCATATATATCAGTACGGCCTCTACAGAGAGCAATTTCACAACTTCTATCAAAATTACAGATTCAGATATCTTTTACCAGCAAATACATTCTAGGAATTTACCTTGCAGAATGGCACACATATGTGGGAAATTACATATACACAAGAGTCTTTATTCATTGCCATTTATTATTTATAAAGCCTTTATTCATTACCATTTGTTGTTTACAAAGATTGGAAACCACCTAACAGTAAGGTACTGGTTAAATAAAATATAGTACATCCATACATCCATACTAGAAATTTTGTAGCCATTCAGAAGATATATCATGACGTTTCAAAAGAAAATGCAGAACAGTATGTGTAGTATACACAATTTGTGTGATAGTGAACAATGACTTGACATTTTGTTAACTGTAAGTTAAACAACTGTTATTACTTCCCCACGTGTTGCTAACTGATAAGATCAGCTAATGCTTGTTTTCGGCTTCTGTAATATGCTTCGATTGTTATGAGCTGCTTGAACCCTGCAAAACAGGATGTGGTTTTTGCCTTTATAAGCAAACCCCTGAGCTTACTTGGGGCTGTGAGGTTTGGAGAGATAGGAGTCCTCTCACGGTCTCCAGTTTTTAGAATAAAAACTCCCAATTTGGCTTAGTGACTATGGCGTCTTCTGTTAAGCTCGCTGAATTCTAAATATAACAATAGTACAGGGAATATATATATATATATATATATATATATATATATTTATATATTTATATATTTATATATGAAACCAATAGCATTGGTTTTCAGGGAGAGAACTGGGTAGCTGGTAATAGATATGAAAAGAGACTTTTCCGGCCGGCCGAATGGCGCATTGGTTAAGAGCTGGTTTTGGGATGCCAGCAGCCCCGGTTCGGATCCCACATATGAGGGCCAGTGACACTGCCCTCTACAGCTAACAACAGCTCCACCAGGAGCTGGGCTGTGTGAGCCCCGGGGATGGTGTAGGCTACAGCCCCTGCTGCAGTGGACTGCCATAGGCTACAGTGAGTGGCCAGCAGCCAGAGTGAGCTGGCAATAGCCGCTGTGAGCGACATCCAGAGGCCGGCGACCGATGTGCCTCATCCGGGAACAGCGCAATGATGATACCAACATGGTCCAGTGAAACAACGTCCTCCGCAACTAGACTGAAGAACAAAAAGACAGCAACTTGTCTGTTCCCCTTCCCCATTCCCCAACTCTGTTCCCCTCCCCCAATTCCCCAATAAAATCTTTAAAAAAAAAAAAAGAAGAGACTTTTCATTATATACTGTTTTAGACCTTTTGAATTTTGAACGATTTTGAATGTATATCAAAATTTAAAAAGAAAAAAGAAAACAAGCAAACAAACCAACCCCCAAAACATGGGCTCTGGTGTCAGACTGATTGGGTTTAAACCTTTCTCCATCACTTACTAGTTGTTTGATATTAGGCAAATTACTTAAACTTGTGTTTCTTTCCTCATCTACAAAATGGCTATAATGACATCACTGACTTCACAGTTATGAGAATCAAAGGAGATACCTCAGGTCAAATATTTAGATTAGTAGCAGAACTCTGGAGCCAGACTACCAGGGTTCAAATGCAGGCTCCATCCCTCTCAAGTTGTGTGATCTTGGGCAAGTTATTCAACCTCACTTTTTCTCAGTTCCTTCATTTGAAAATGGAGATAATCAGATTATATGAAGATTAAATTACTTAATACTTAGAAAGTGCTTAAAACTGTATTTGGAACATAGTAAGTGCTATATTAGTGTTTGTTGAATATTAGATATTAATTTGTTTAACACAAATATTAATTATTACTGTTAACTATTACCCGACATTGTTGAAATAAACCCCACTTAGCCAAGTTACTTATCCAGAATACCTTAACTACCTTTAACCATGCTCCTCTTCTATCTGTAATTCTACAAATACATTGCATCTGTTATTTGCTCATATTATTCCCACAGTCTAGAATGCCAATCTGAACCAGGATTGATTGAGCAATGCCAACTGTCCTTCAAGATCAAATTTAAAGATCTCTTCCTCCCTGAGGGACACAACTCTCTCCTATTAGCTGCCCCATCACCGATCTCTAGTCTGACTCTCCCACTCTGGCTGTATCCCCTCCTGCCCCAGATGAGCAGGCAAGGTAGGCAACAATTCATGCTTGTCTGCATAAATTGTTTTTTTGCCTTTCATCAGTATGGACCTGGCTCCCCTTGCTGGATCTAAAGTAAAATGCTCCTTCAAAAATCAATTCATTTGGGGCCAGCTGAGTGGTGTGTTGGTTAAGAGCTGGCTTGGTACACCGGCTCTGAGCAGCAGGGCTCCAGTTAGGATCCCACATATGAGGGCCAGTGACACTGCCCTCTGCAGCTAAGATAGTGAACAACAGCTCCACCTGGAGCTGGGCTGCTGTAAGTCGCCAGGCAATGGCGTAGCTGCAGTCTCTGCTGCAGTGGGCTGCCAGATGCCATAGGCTACTGTGAGTGGCCAGCAGCCAGCATGAGTGGCCGGCAGCCGGCGTGAGCTGCCAAGAGCCACCATGAGCGGTCGTTCAGAGGCCGGCTACCAATCAGCCCCACTCAGGAAGAGCACAATGACGATACCAACATGGGCCAGTGAAGCAATGTCCTCCACAACTATACTGAAGAATAAAAGGACAGCAACTTGTCCCCTTCCCTGGTTCCCCAATAAAATCTTTTTTAAAAAAAATCAATTCATTTATGTAAAGGTAGAGGAAACAAAACTTGCAGCATATTTAAAATAGTATCTAGAGCTTTCATCAAGATTCTTATTATAGATGGCATTGTTGTAGTTATAATATTCCACTATTTCTATAATGACTGGCTACATAACAATTGCAGTTTCCTCATTGTGGGGAGAGGTGATGCCTTGGAATCTAAGTCCAGAACTACAGGTCAGAAAATCCTAAGTGTAAATTCAGCTTTGACAACAACTGCAAAAAGTAGCCTCTGATGAAGATGACGCAGTAAACACTGTGCTTGCCTCTTCCTGTGACCCCATTAAAATTACAACTAAATTATAGAACAATCAGCCTGAAGAACCATCTGAAGTCTAGCTGAACAGAAGTCCTATAACAAAGGATATGAAGAAGAAGCCACCATCAGACTGGTAGCAGGGGCTGAGATGCAAAGTTGGCTGGCCCCACACCCACAGGTGGTGGTTGAGTATTGGGAGTGATATCTCAGCTGCAGAGGTCCCCTCGAAGAATGAGGGGTGCTAGCCCCATATTCACTCCCCACCCTGGAGCACCAGTGCTGGAAAGAGGAGCCCCCCCCAACATCTGGCTGTGAAAAACAGAGGGGATTCTGACCATCTGGGTGAGACGGAAGGCTCTAGGGAACCAAGACATCTCTTAAAGGGCTCATGCACAGACTTACTTTCTCACAGTCACTTACTGTGGGCTTTTGGAAGAGGGACAATAATTGAGAGGAGTCAGAGACAAAGAGGGAGAGACTGAGTTGTGTGGCTTCAGAACCAGGACTGGAAGGACAATCACCATTTTCTCTGTGTAGAATCCTTCTCCCTGAAGATGGCAGGTGGATGCTATCTTTCCTTTCCCATGCACCTCCAGGTAACACAGGGAATGACCAACAGCAGATCACTTTGTAGTTCCTACCAGGTAGTCCCTGGCCAGTCACAGGCAGTGACTGATCGTGGGCCAGCACCGAGGCCCTCCCAAAAGGCCCCAGAACCAACATACCTGGAGATGGGCTTCAGACCACAACAGAGGAGCACATTTAAAATAGTATCTAAAGCACCAACCAATAAGTCCCACAAGCAGCATACCCAAAGGGCAGTCTCAACAGGCACCAGAGTCCAATGGGAAGAATCCCACTCCCCAGAGGCAGCCCCACACACAGCAGTCCATAAGTGGTGGACATGTCCTAACCCCACAGCCAGTCAGCCTGTGAGTCAATTCCACCCACTGATGTGATGATAGTAATAAAAGCTGAACTATAACAGGAGGGCACACACAAGGGATACTCCTGGAGTACCCAGCACAAGTGACAAGGGAGACTGCATTGCTGGGATCACCAGGGCACCTACTTTGTAAGGCCACCTGGCCAAGACTGTCAGATGTAGCAGATCTACCTAATACATAGAAACAAACATAGAGAGGCAGCCAAAATTAGGAAACAAAGAAATATGCTCCAAATGAAAGAACAGGAGAAAACTCCAGAAAAAGATACAGAGTTCAAAACAGTAGTTATAAGGATGCTCAATGACTTTAGGGGAAGAATAGATGAACTCAGTGAGAACTTCAACAAAGAGATAGTAAGCATAAAAAAAAAGGACATAGAAACCCTAAAAAAGAACCAGTCAGAAATTAAGAATACAATAACTGAAATGAAGAATGCACTAGAAGGAATCACCAGGAGACTAGATGAAGCAGAGGATCAAATCGGTGACCTGGAAGACAAGGTAGCCGACAACACCCAATCAGAGCAACAAAAAGAAAAAAGAATCCCACCTCCATCCCAAAAATGACAACAGTTTAGTATACCTCTGGGACAACATAAAGTGTAAAAACTTACACATCATAGTATAGTAGTACCAGAAGGAGAAGAGAGAAAGCAAGGGATTGAGAACCTATTTGAAGAAATAATGACTGAAAACTTTCCTAACCTGGTGAAGGAAATGGACATACAAGTCCAGGAAGTGCAGATTGTCCCAAACAAGATGAACCCAAAGAGGCCCACACCAAGACACATTATAATTAAAATGGCAAAGGTTAAAGACAAAGAGAGAATCCTAAAAGTAGTGAGAAAGGCAGCAAGTTACTTAGAAGGGAGCACCCACGAGATTGTCAGCTGATTTCTCAACTGTAACTTTGCAAGCCAGAGGGATTGGCACAAAATATTCAGTGATGAAGAGCAAGCACCTACAACCAAGATTACCTTACCCAGCAAGACTGTTATTTAAAATTGAAGTACAGATAATGAGCTTCCCAGACAAGAAAAAGTTATCAGAGTTCATTATCACTAAACCAGTATTACAAAATGTTAAAGGGACTTCTTTAAAAGGAAGAAGTAGAAAAACAAAAACAAAAAAAAGAACATAAATATGAATAATAAAATGGCAATAGTTGTGTATCTATTGATAATCTCTTTAACTGTAAATGCATTAAATGCTCCCATCAACAGACATAGGGTAGCTGAGTGGATAAGAAAACAAGATTCATACATGTGCTGTCTATAAGAGACCCACTTTAGATCAAAAGTCACAAACAGACTGAAAGTAAGGGATGTAAAAAGATATTTCATATGAAATGAAATTAAAAAAAAAAAGTTGGGTAGAGCCGGCCGAGTGGCACCTTGGTTAAGAGCTGGCTTGGGACACCAGTGGCCCTGGTTCGGATCCCACATATGAGGGCCAGTGACACTGCCCTCTACAGCTAAGATGGTGAACAACAGCTCCACCTGGAGCTGGGCTGCTGTGAGTCCCTGGGGCCGGCATAGCTGCAGCCCCTGCTGCAGTGGGCTGCCATAGTCTACAGTGAATGGCTGGGAGCCAGCGTGAGCGGCTGGCAGCCGGTGTGAGCTGCCAAGAGCTGCTGTGAGTGGCTGCCCAGAGGCCAGTGACTGATCTGCCTCACCCAAGAAGAGCGCAATGATGATACCAACATGGGCCAGTGAAGCAACATCCCCCACAACTAGACTGAAGAACAAAAGGACAGCAACTTGTCTGTTCCCTTTCCCCCGTTCCTCAACGCTGTTCCCCTCCCCCAATTCCCCAATAAAAAGAAATCTAAAAAAAAATAAAAATAAAAAACACAATACAAAAGATCAATGAAACCAAGAGCTTATTGTTTGAAAAGATAAACAAAATTGATAAACCTTTAACCGAACTCATCAAGAAAAAAAGAAAGAGGACCCAAATAAATAAAATAAGAAACAAAAGAAAAGTGACAACTGACCACCACAGAAATAAAAAGGATTATAAGAAAATATTATAAATAACTATATGCCAACAAATTGAACAATCTGGAAGAAATGAATAAATTCCTAAAAACATACAATCTTCCAAGGCTGAATCAAGAAGTAACAGAAAATCTGAACAGACTGATTATTACTAATTAAATCAAATCATTAATCAAAATCTCCCAACAAACTGAAGTCCTGGACCAGTTGGCTTAACAGGTGACTTTTACCAAACATGCAAAGTATAATTAACAGCTATCCTTCTCAAATTATTCCAAAGAAATTAAAAGCTCCCTAGCTCATTTTACAAGGCCGCAATTACCCTGATTCAAAAACCAGACAAAAATATTACAAAAAAAGAAAATTATAGGCCAGTATCCCTGATGAACATATATAAGCAAAAATACGCAACAAAATATTAGCAAACCAAATTCAGCAATACATTAAAAAGATCATACACCATGATCAAATGGGATTTATCCCTGGGATGGAAGGTTGGTTTAATATCCGTAAATCAATTAATGTGATACACCACCTAAACAAAATGAAGGGTAAAAGTCATATGATCATATTAATAGATGCAGAAAAAATCCATTTATGACACAAATTCAGCAAAGTGGGAATAGAGGGAACATACTTCAACATAATAAAGGCCATTAAAACAAACCCACAGCTCACATTATACTCAATGGGAAAAAGCTAAAAGCATTCTCCTCAAGATCAGGAACAAGACAAGAATGCCCACTTTCACCATTTTTATTCAACATAGTATTGAAAGTCCTAGCCACAGCAATCAGACAAGAAAGAGAAATAAAAGTCATTCAAATTGGAAAGGAAGAAGTAAAATTGTTATTATTTTCAGATGACATGAGACTCTATATAGAGAACCCTAAAGATTCCACCAAAAAACTATTAGAAGTGATAAATGAATTCAGTAAAGTAGCAGGAAACAAAATTAATATTCAGAAATCAATTGCATTTTTATATACCAATAATGAACTGCCAGAAAGAGAAACTTAAAAACAATTCCATTTAGGGCCGGCCGAGTGGCGTGGTGGTTAAGCGCTGGCTTAGGAAGCCAGCGGCCCTGGTTCGATCCCACATGTGAGGGCCAGTGACACTGCTCTCAAAAAAAAAAAAAAAAAAAACAATTCTATTTACAATTACATCAAAAAAACAAAATACCTAGGAATAAATTTAACCAAGGAGGTAAAACACCTGTACTTGAAAAGCTACAAGACACTGAAGGAGGAAACTAAAGAAGATACAAATAAATGGAAGCATATACCATGCTCATTGGTAGGAAGAATTAACATTGTTAAAATGTCCATATTACACAAAGTAATCTATAGATTCAATGCAATCCCTATCAAAATACCAATGGCATTTTTCACAGAACTAGAACAAATAATTCTAAAATTTATATGGAATCACAAGATACCCTGAATAGCCACAAAATCTTGATAAAGAAGAACAAAGTTGGAGGTATCATGCTAACTGATATCAAATTACACTACAAGGCTATAGTAATCAAAACAGCATGGTACTAGCATAAAACAGACACATGGAGGGCCGGCTGAGTGGCGCGGTGATTAAGCGCTGGCTTGGGAAGACAGCGGCCCCGGTTAGGTCCCACATATGAGGGCCAGTGACACTGCCCTCAAAAAAAAAAAAAAAAAACCCAAAAAACAAATACATGGATCAATGGAACAGAATAGAGAAATAAACCCAGAAATAAACCCATGACTTTAAGATCATTTAATCTATGACAAAAGAGGCACAAATATACAGTGGAGTAAAGACAGTCTATTCAATAAGTGGTCTTGGGAAAACTAGACAGATACATACATAAAATGAAACTAGACCACCTTCTTATGTCATTTTCAAGAATAAACTCAAAGTGAATTAAAGACTTAAATGTTAAACCCAAAACCATAAAACTCCTAGAAGAAAACATAGGCAGTAAACTCCCTGACACTACTCTTAGTGATATTTTTTTCCCATCTATCTCTTCAGGCGAGAGAAACAAAAGAAAAAAATAAACAGTACTATATCAAACTTTTTTTTTTAGATTTTTTTTTTTTAATTGGGGAATTGAGGGAGGGGAACAGCGTTGGGGAATTGGGGATGGGGAACATACAAGTTGCTGTCCTTTTGTTCTTCAGTCTAGTTGTGGAGGACGTTGCTTCACTGGCCCATGTTGGTATTATTATTGCGCACTTCCCAGGTGAGGCAGATCGGTCGCCGGTGTCTGGATGGCTGCTCACAGCGGCTATGGCTGCTCACTCCAGCTGCTGGCCACTCATTGTAGCTTGTGGAGCTGTTGTTCACCATCTTAGCTGTAGAGAGCAGTGTCACTGGCCCTCATATGTGGGATCTGAACCGGGGCCGCTGGCGTCCCAAGCCAGCTCTTAACCAACGCGCCACACAGCCGGCCCTCAAACTAAAAAGATTTTGCATAGCAAAGGAAACCACCAACAAAACAAAAAAAGAGACTACTGAATGGAAGAAGATATTCACCAGTGATACATCTGATAAGGTGTTCATATCCAAAATTTATTTAAAAACTCATACAACTCAACACCAAAAAACCAAACAATCCAATTTAAAAAGTGAGCAGAGGATCTGAATAGAAATTTCTCCAAAGAGGACACACAGATATCCAATAGACATATGAAAAGATGCTCAATGTCACTAATAGTCAGACAAATGCAAATTAAAACCACAATGAGATCACCCTACATCTCTCAGAATGGCTATCATCAATAAATTAACAAACAAGTGTTGGAGAGGATGCAGAGAAAAGGGAACCCTGTGCATTTTTGGTGGGATTGCAAATTGGTGCAGCCTCTATGGAAAACGGTTTGGCGTTTCCTCAAAAAATTAAAAATAGGGCCGGCCGAGTGGCATTGGTTAAGAGCTGGTTTTGGGATGCCAGCGGCCCCGGTTCGGATCCCACATATGAGGGCCAGTGACACTGCCCTGTACAGCTAACAACAGCTCCACCTGGAGCTGGGCTGTGCGAGCCCCGGCGATGGTGTAGGCTGCAGCCCCTGCTGCAGTGGGCTGCCATGGGCTACAGTGAGTGGCCGGCAGCCAGGGTGAACGGCTGGCAGCCAGTGTGAGCTGCCAATAGCCGCGGTGAGCTACCATCCAGAGGCCGGCGACCAATGTGCCTCATCCGGGAACAGCGCAATGGTGATACCAACATGGGCCAGTGAAGCAACGTCCTCCGTAACTAGACTGAAGAACAAAAAGACAGCAACTTGTCTGTTCCCCTTCCCCGATTCCCCAATGCTGTTCCCCTCCCCCAATTCCTCAATAAAATCTTTAAAAAAAAAATTAAAAATAGAACTACCTTATGACCTAGCAATTCCATTGCTGGGAATTTATCTGAAGAAATCCAAAACACTAATTCAAAAAGATATATGCACTCCTGTATTTATTGCAGCATTATTTACAATAGCTAAGATATGGAAGCAACTGAAGTGCCCATCAAACAATGATTAGATAAAGAAGATGTGATATATATATACACAATGGAATATTACTTGGCCATAAAAAAGAGTGAAATCGTACTATTGCGACAACATGGATGGATCTAGAGGGTATTATGCTAAGTGAAATAAGTCAGACTGAGGAAGACAGACACTATATTATCTCCCTTATATATGGAATTTAAAAAAGAAAATAAATGAACAAACAAAACAGTAACAGAATCTAAATACAGAGAATAAACTGATGGTTGCCAGAGGGGAGGTGGGTTGGGGAGCTGGGTGAAAAAGGTGAAGGGATTAAGAAATATAAATTGCTACCCCGCTATAAAGAAGAATGAAATCGTACCATTTGCAATGATATGAATGGACCTAGAGACTATTATGTTAAATGAAATAAGTCAGTCGGAGAAAGACAAATACCATATGATTTCACTTATATGTGGAATTTGAAAAACTGAATGAACGAGCAAAGTAAACAGAAACGGTCTCATAGATATAGAGGAGAAACTGATGGTTGCTAGTTGAGAGGGGGGTGGGGATGAGGGGGAAGGAGAAGGGATTAGACAACATAAATAGGTAACTACAATATTGCCACAGGGATATGAAACACAGTTGGGGGAATATAATAATGTTGTAAATATTTTGTGGGGTTTCAGATGGTCACATGTCTTGTTGGATGGAGTGGAGACTTGATCACTGCACTGTACACCTGGGGCTGAAGTTGTATAATATTTTATGACAACTGTATTTGAATATATAGATAATCACGGCATGTGGAGTATACTGTGGAAGGGAGTCAAGGGAATTGTAATAGATATGTATGATATAGGGGGGGAGTGGGGTGGCAAATTGACGATGGGGCTTGTCACTTTGAGGTATAAAAAGTATAACTATTGTGCTGTGTTTTACACCTGAAACTAATTTTTAAAAAATGTTTATTTCACAATAAAATTAAATAAATAAATAAACAAATAAAAGAAATATAAATTGGTGTTAACAAATAGTCACAGGGATGTAAAGTACAGCATAGAGAATATAGTCAATAATGTTGCAGCTACTGTGTATTGTGCCAGGTGGGTACTAGACTAGTGGGGGTGATCACTGCATAAATTATATAAGTGTCTAATCACTATGTTGCACAAGTGAAACTAATATAAAATAATATTGAATGTCAACTGTAACTGAAAAAAGATTTTTTTTTTTTAAAGTGGCCTCTGGCAAATAATTTAGCTTCTTTTTTGTGGTGATTATTAATTTTTATTTTGCCATTGATGTTAAGGTCATACAAATGCTACCAGCTTCTCATTACCATTGAGGCACTTGAATGAAATCAGTAATCAATCGAATTCCAAATGTCTCCTACGTGCACAGCAACACTTAGGGCTCTAGAGGACCCAAGAACACTTCAATGCTCTTCCCCTCAAGGATCCATGGGTCTTAAAAGAAAGTGGAGGTTTTGTACGGTGCTTCTAATGTCCGACATACAGCAAGCCCTCAACAAGTGTTCACACACTTCTTTCTACCCCTGAATCTGGCCCAGTGCTGGAATCCCTGATTCCAGGCCTAATGGAACATTTTCTGAGGTGGATTCCTTCTAACCTTCACTGTCAGTATCAGGAGAACAGGGACCAGATGGTGTTCATGCCCCATCCCTTGTGCTCAGAACTGTGCCTGGTGCATGAAATGTGCTCAGTGACCTTTCCGAGGAAACTAATTCTAGTTTTGTCTTACCCTCATTGTTAAAGATGTGAGCTGAAATCTGCCTCCCTATCACTTATATTCACTGGTTCCTGTCTTGCCTGATCTAAGGAGTTCTGAATAAATATAAGCTCCTTTTCCATCTCCTCTTCTTGCCCTCCTGTCATCGTTGCCCTCATGAGTATCAAGAGACTCTTTAAATCCCTTGTTGAAATCCACACACGATTGCCTATAACTTCAGTGTTCCTCTAATCATTAGCCAAATTATTAAAATCTCACATAAGATGATTGAGGAAATCCATTCTGAAACATGAAACAAAGAGAAATCAAAATTTTTTTTTTAAAGATTTTATTGGGGAATTGGGGGAGGGTAACAGCATTGGGGAATTGGGGAAGGGGAACAGACAAGTTGCTGTCCTTTTGTTCTTCAGTCTAGTTGCGGAGGATGTTGCTTCACTGGCCCATGTTGGTATCATCATTGCTCTCTTCCCGGATGAGGCAGATCGGTTGCTGGCCTCTGGATGCTCACTCACCGTGGCTATTGGCAACTCACACTGGCTGCTGGCCGCTCACGCTAGCTGCCGGCCACTCACTGTAGCTTATGGCAGCCTACGCAGCAGGGGCTGCAGCCTACACCGTCTGGGCTGGCGCAGCCCAGCTCCAGGTGGAGCTGTTGTAAACTGTAGAGGGCAGTGTCACTGGCCCTCATATGTGTGCTCCGAACCGGGGCCGCTGGTGTCCCAAACCAGCTCTTAACCAATGCGCCACTTGGCCGGCCCGAGAAATCAGTATCTTTACATGTGGTGAGTGATTGTGGTCAGACAGGAGTAAATTCAGGAGTTCAGAAAAGGGAACTATCCTTAGGGTACAGAAGAGTCAGAAGAGATTTTCTGCAGTTCTTGGGTTGGATTTATTAATTCATCTTAAGACCTAGATGAAGCACAGCACTTTCCCTCATGAGTTCACCCTCTAATGGAGGAGACAGAGAACTAGCAAGTGAATTCATAAAACAAAGACAGAAGGTGCCCTGAAGGGAAAAAGCAAGGTTCTATGATGGAGAATAATGAGGTGGGGTAGGTAGGGGACACATCAGCTTTAGGGAAAAGGGGAGTCAGGAAACTTCTCTGAGGAGCTGTCAAGAAGGAGCCTATCACGGGTGGCAGAGTGGCTTTGATGGTTAGAGTGCGAGCTCTGAGCAACAGGGTTGCCAGTTCAATTACCACATGGCCGGTGAGCTGCCCTTTCCTCAATTAGATTGAAGACAACGACTTGAGCTGAGCTGCCGCTGAGCTGCTGGTGGGTGGCCAGATGGCTCATTTGGTTAGAGTGCATGCTCTTAACAACAAGGCGGCCAGTTCAACTCCTGCACAGGATGGTGGGCTGTGCCCTGCCCCCCCATCCCTGCAACTAGATTGAAAATGGTGACTAGACTTGGAGCTGAGTTGCGCCCTCCACAACTAAGATTGAAGGACAACAACTTAACTTGGAGCTGATGGGTCCTGGGAAAAACACACTGTTCCCCAATAAAGTTTAAAAAAAAAGGATCCCATCAGTAAGAACCTTCCAAGAGGGCCGGCCGAGTGGCTCAGTTGGTTAAGAGCTCACTCAAGGGCCAGCCGAGTGGCGCATTGGTTAAGCGCTGGTTTGGGGATGCCAGCGGCCCCGGTTCGGATCCCACATGAGGGCCAGTGACACTGCCCTCTACAGCTAACAACAGCTCCACCTGGAGCTGGGCTGTGCGAGCCCCGGTGATGGTGTGGGCTGCAGCCCCTGCTGCAGTGGGCTGCCATAGGCTACAGTGAGTGGCCCGCAGCCAGCGTGAGCGGCTGGCAGCCAAGCGTGAGCTGCCAATAGCCGCGATGAGCGACATCCAGAGGCCAGTGACCCATCTGCCTCATCCGGGAAGAGCGCAATGACGATACCAACAGTGAAGCAACATCCTCCGCAACTAAACTGAAGAACAAGAAGACAGCAACTTGTCTGTTCCCCTTCCCCGATTCCCCAACGCTGTTCCCCTCCACCAAATCCCCAATAAAATCTTAAAAAAAAAAAAAAAGAGCTCACTCAAGAGTGCCAGCTGAGCTCTGAGCTACAGCCGTTCCATGCCCAGCCTGAGCTGAGCTGCCGCTGAGCTGCCGCTGAGCTGCCAACAGGTGGCAGGATGGCTCAGCTAAAAAAAAAAAAAAAAACCTTCCGGCTGAGAGAGCAAACAGCAAGATCTAAGGTCCTTGGAGGAAGATTTGACAATGAGCAAAAGGGTTAGAGAAGTGCTTAAGAAAAAACAAGGACAGACAGGGGTTTGCAGCATGGGTTGGACAAATATTAGAAGCAGTGGTATAAGGAAAGAAACATGAATTCAAATGCAAAATTTGCTTTTATGAAAAATATTCAATAATAGCATTTAAGCAAATATGTATCTCAAAATCTTTTGTTTATTATTCCAAATACATGAGCATTACTTTAAACATATGCATGAGAATACATTCTCAAACATGTAAAGTTTATATGTTCCCAAAAGGATTCGAAGCAACTTATAGAAATACAACACAACAGAAAATAAATGAATTAAGTAATTGGGGTGGAGGTGAGAAGTAAAGGCAAACGAGAAGGAAAATAAACTAAAGTCAGTTGTTATGATTGGCATACAAAACCATGTATTATACAATTTTAAACAATAGCTATGTCTGAGCTGTATATTTGATTCTAAGCTTCTAGGAACAAAACAATAGAGAAATATGAACAATTATGAAATTCAGTGTTCCTATGATAACAATGAAGTAATTCTTAAGAGAAATATAGCTTCCTGGTATTAATTTCTGAGAGAAATGTCCCTTTATTGAGTCACTCTATGACATAAAGGTCAAAGTCCTCAACAATATCCCTACAATACATACAACAGCAAGATTCCTAGGGCTGTCTCTTACGCTAACTTCAGTGCATAAGGCCAAAGTGCTATTCAATGCAAAGCAGTTCTAGAGTCCAGAGGCAATCCAGCTACATAGCTTATTCTAGCAGCTGTAAATCAGAGATAACACTTAGAATGTCTAGAGAAATGGATGCATTATGTATCCTTCAAGTGATCCTCAGTATTACTTCTTTCACCTGAGCTTTTGATGAATCATATGCGGTGGAGAGTTTGAAGTTATTTCTCTAGCAAGAAACTAGAATGGAAATGGTCTTTGCAATTAATTACTAGTTGTTTTGATAATCAATGGAGCTGAAGGTAGAATTGATATTCTTTCAGAGAAGTAAGGAGTCAAACAGTGTGACAGCCTGAAAAGGCAGGCCATCTTCTTGCTGTTTGGAATAGGCCTAAGACTGTCCTCAAAAAATAGATTTAGACCCATGTGAAAACATGGACAGATAATGCCTCAGGGCCCAAAGCTCTTCCAAGCATGTGTGGTCGAGATCATTCTAGCCTCTATTAGTTAAAAGAATACATTAATTAATAGATTAGTTAAAAATTTTACTTTCCACATAACTGTGTAATTTATGTGCTTTATAAATCAATTAAATATTGGAGGATGAAGAATACAGGAATAATATTTGAATGTAAGAATTCTTGATCTTTTTAACTTAATGAATTTTTTTTTTTTTTTTTTTAGCTGAGCCATCCTGCCACCTATTGGCAGCCCAGCGGCCACCCAGCTCAGGCTGGGCATCGAACTGCTGTTGCTCAGAGCTCAGCTTGTACTTGAGCGAGCTCTTAACCAACTGAGCCACTCGGCTGGCCCTTGAATTGTTTTTTATCTTTATTATTTTTATTTTTTTAATTAATTAATTTATTTTTAAAAAGATTTTATTGGGGACTTGGCAGAGGGGAACAGCATTGGGGAATTGGGGAAGGGGAACAGACAAGTTGCTGTCAATTTGTTCTTCAGTCTAATTGTGGAGGAGGTCACCTGACTGGCCATGTTGGTATTATTATTGTGCTCTTCCCGGCTGAGGCAGCTCATGAAAGCTCACACCAGCTGCTAGCCAGCCCCACTGTAGCCTACACCATCGCAGCAACTCACGGCAGCTCAGCTCCAGGTCGAGCTGTTGTTCACCACTTAGCTGTAGAGGGCAGTGTCACTGGCCCACATGTAGGATCTGAACCTGGGCCCTGCTGCTCAGAGCTGGTGTCCCAAACCAACTCTTAACCAACACACCACTCGGCCCGCCCTTTTCATTTTTTAAATGTATTTTCAAAACACAGTTGAATACAATAATATTACATTAGTTTCAGGTGTACTACAAGGCAATTAGTCATTTTTATATGAAGTGATTACCCCAACAAGACTAGCATATTTTTTTTTTTAAAAGATTTTATTGGGGAATTTGGGGAGGGGAACAGCGTTGGGGAACCGGGGAAGGGGAACAGACAAGTTGCTGTCCTTTTGTTCTTCAGTCTAGTTGTGGAGGATGTTGCTTCACTGGCCCATGCACTCTTCCCAGGTGAGGCAGATGGGTCATGAGCCTCTGAATGACTGCTCACAGTGGTTCTTGGCAGCTCACACCGGCTGCTGGCCACTCACTGTAGCTTATGGCAACCCACTGCAGCAGGGGCTGCAGCTTCGCCGTTGCCTGGCAATTCAGCGGCCCAGCTCCAGGTGGAGCTGTAGAGGGCAGTGTCACTGGCCCTCATACGTGGGATCTGAACAGGACCCTGCTGCTCAGAGCCGGCGTCCCTTAGCCAATGCGCCACTTGGCCTACCCCACCATACATTTTTTTTAAGGTTTTTATTAAAATATAGCTAACATACAATATTATATTAGCTTCAGGGGTACACCATAGTTATTCGACATTTATATGCCTAAAAAATTGATCACCATGGTAAGTCCAACAACCATCTGACACTGTACCATGCTATCACAATATTATTGACTATATTCTTATGCTATACCGTACATCCCCATGATTTATTTTATACCTGGAAATTTGAACCTCTAATTTCCCTTCACCATTTACCCCCCTTTAAAAAATTGACAATTACAGTTGACATTCGATATTATTTTATATTAATTTCAGGTGTACAGCATAATGGTTAGACATCTGTGCATATATAATTTAAGAAGTGATCCCCCTGACTAGTCTGGTACTCATCTAGCACTATATATACATAGTTATTACGACATTATTGACTATATTCCCTATGCTTTATTTTATATCCCCATGACCATTTTGTGATTACCAATTTGTAATTCTTAGTCTCTTCACCTTTTTCACCTGTCCCCCAAGACCCTTCCTATCACCCCAAAAAATCTAGTATCAATCTGACATCATACAATTATTACATTATTATTGAATATATTCTTTATGCTATACCGTACGTCCCCACGAATGCTGTGTAACAACCAATTTGTGCTTCTTAACCACTTCGCCTTTTTCACCCATCTCCCCCTACCTTCACTAATAATTTGCTGATTCAATCCTCTGCTTCATCTAATCTACTGTTGATTCCCTCTAATGTATTCTTCATCTCTGACTAGTTCTTTTTTAGGTTTTCTATCTCCATTTTTATGTTTCCTATCTCTTTGTTGAAGTTCTCCCGGAGATGATTGAGCATCCTTATAACAAGTGCTTTGAACTCTCTGTCTGGTAGATTGCTGATTTCCATTTTGTTTCATTTTTTTTTCTGGAGCTTTGTTGTGTTCCTTCATTTCAGACATGTTTCTTTGTCTCCCCATTTTAGCTGCCTCCCTGTGTTTGTTTCTATGTATTAGGTAGGGCTGCTATTTCTCCCAGTTTTAGAGTGGCCTTATGTAGTAGGTGTTCTGTGGGGCCCAGTGGCTCAGTCTTCCTGGTCACCTGAGCAGGGTACTCCAGGTGTGTCTCTTGTTTGGGTTGTGTAGGCCCCCCTGTTGTAGTTGAGCTTTGGTTGCTGTTTGCATATCAATGGGAGGGAATGACCCTTGGACTGATTGATTTTGAGGGCTGGCCATGCTGTGCAGGGGCTGACCCTACAGAGCAAGATTTACTTTAGCGGGGCTCTGGTGCTTGCTCAGTCTGCCCTGTGTGTGTGTTGTCCTTGGAGACAGCTGGATTAAGCTCCAGCTCTGCCTGAAGCTGGCCACCTGTGGCTTCCTGGGAGGGGCTCCACTGCAGGCCAAGTTCAGCCACAGCCTTGTCCTGCCCAGGGCACCTGGTGTGAGTCACAAAGTAATCTGAAGATGGCTTCCACTTCACAGGGTTTGGAGGTGCAAAGCCACGAACCAAGGCTGCCTGCTGCTAGTGCTGGGCGTGGGCCTCCTCAGCAAGAGGTATGGTACGCACCAAAGCCAGATGCTATTTGTTTAGGGTTTGTGAACCTTTGAGAGATTTTAGGAAAGTCTATAGCATGAGCCAAGACAGTCCATTTATATGGAAAAGCCAGTGGAAGCAGCTTGGGTGGGCCTGAAATTTGGGTGGGGCAGCGTCTCAGGAATCAACAGGGCAGGGCAAACAAATGGTGTTAGCCAGGTTGATGGAGACCTGCATCTGCACACTTTGTTTCAACAAAGAAATAATGGATTCTGCCAGAATCTCTGTCTGGGAGAAGGCTGCCCCTCCAGCCCTCGTCCTGAAGCCAGATAACTCAGTTCCTTCCCTTGTGTCATGGGCGCCTTTCAAACTGCTGCCTCAGCCCTGAAGCCCCCAGCAAGCAAGTCCATCAGTGAGTAAGTCCATGTGTGGGCTTTTTATTTATTTATTTATTTATTTATTTATTTATTTATTTATTTATTTATTTATTTATTGAGGGCAGTGTCACTGGTCCTCATATGTGGGACCCGAACCCAGGCCACTGGCGTCCCAAGCCAGCGCTTAACCACCGCACCACTCGGCCAGCCCTCACTCCTTTCCTGGAGACCTCCACAGCCAAAGTATCCCTCCCAGTTTTTAACAGTCACATGCGGGTGTGGGACCAGGCCATTCCACATCTCTTCCCCTCTTACCAGTCTTGAGGTGGCTTCTTCTTTTTGTCCTTAGTTGTAGGACTTCTGTTCAGCTAGACTTCAAGCAATGCTCAATGATGGTTATTCTGTATTTTAGTTGTAATTTTGATGTGGTCATGAGACGAGGCAAGTACAGCATTTACCTACTCTGCCATCTTGACCTGAAGTCAGAACTGTTGATCTTGAGCCATGTTTTCTGACAATAATTATACAGAAAGATTCAAAGCCTGCTGAGAGGTAATAATACCATATTCTCAGCATAGAGGCAAATAGTTATCTCTCCCTTCTTAAAAAAACAAAAAGAATATATCTCTACTGCTCTGCACCTCAATTTCAACTGTAATATGGAAAAATTAAAATCACTTACGTCTTAAGTTTACTCTAAGAATTAAATATGCTAATGCATATAAAGTGCTCCAAACAGTGTCTGGCACAGAGTAAACATTCAATCCTGTTGGCTATTGTTATGATTAAAAACCTTCCTAGTCGTATTAAGATGTAGGTTCCATAAACATATAACTCAAATTTCCTCTGACTATTCAGATTCTAGTAACAAATTATGTCACATTTATGTTATTAGTCCCATTGTTCTGATGTGTGCCCCTATCACTGCAGGGCTTCAGTACATTTCTGGGCACCTTAGGTTGTCCTATACATGCTCTGAAATTGTTCTTCTCTGATCTCCATATTGTTCACTGTTAACCACTTTTGAAGTTACTGGGGAGTAGGGGTGGCCGAATGAGGAAGATTTGCCCTCACAGTGTGCTGATCCTGCCCAAGGTGGGGCCTCTCATTTGTTCCAAAGCTATAGACCCTCAAGATGCCAAAATAGACTCCTACACATTTGTATCTGTTGGGATTTTTTTTCCAAATTTGCTTTAATTTTTAATTTTGTGTAATACTTTACTGCATTTCAGGAAATGTTAGAAACACATTTAAGGAATTATTCTTAGATATCACAGAACAAGTTTTAATTCATTTAATTTTCCATTGTCAAGCAAGAGGCATATGGGAAGGGGTCATCACCACTGAATCCAGGAATTCCTGGTCAGTTGCCTAGGCCTGTTCTTTACTCACATCTTGGCCATACACTGAGTCACCACAATATACCCAGAAACTGCTCTTATGTTTGTCTGACAGGAATTCTTAACTTGAGGTCCATAAACCTTCCCTCTAAAAAATTGATGGATAGAATTCAGGAAGTCTATGGACTTGGATGGAGAAAATCTTTATTTTTACTATCCTATAACAGAAATTTAGCAATTCCTTCCATTACTAATGTAGGCAACAAGTCATAGCAGTATTAGCAGTGTCTGTGACTTTGTCACCAACAGATATCCCAACAGATATTTCTATGTCATATTATAGCAGTTAAAAATATCTTGAAATATCATTTATGCTCACAGTACTAGGAAATTATGTTAGTCACTAGATATACCATTATATCTTAATTAGTACATTAATAAATATGCACGTATATTACTATAGCACATTGATTTAATATTTTGAGAACTATTCTTCAGTGTAATTGGCTCACAATTGTATTTTAGCTTTGTATGTAAAAACATTATTTTGAAAAAGGAGTCTATAGACGTCACCTGACCCAAAAGTGTCCATGGTACAAAAAAAGGAAAACCTGTAGGTTATTGGGTTTGACACATACCTCTACACCCCATGTATTTTTCTTCTTTTTTTTGGCGGGACAATGTCATTGCCCTCACATGTGGGACCCGAACAGGGGCCGCCGGCCTCCCAAGCCAGTGCTTAACCACTGTGCCACCCGGCCAGCCCCCATGTATTTTTCTTTACTCTCCTCAAAAATGACTACAGTGGTGACAAACATTCAGAGACGTTGAAATGCCATCCCCTAGGATAGCATGGTAGGTGATTAAGAGCTTAGGCAGTGGCGTCAGGCCTGTTCCACCACTTATTAATTGTGTGACCCAGGCGAGTTACTTAACCTCTCTGTACCTTATCTGTAACATGGGAATTATAATTCTTCCTTCCTCATAGGGTTATTGTGAAGCATAAATGAGTTAATCCATCAAATATCTTGGAGTCTGGCACATAGTAAGCTCTCAAAAAATGTTAGCTGCTTTTTCATTCAAGCGCTTGTTACAGCTGTTTCTTTATGAATAGGGAAGGGAGAGGAGAAAAGAATAGGTTGGCTATTCCTCTTGTGAGTCATATCCTTTTGTGAGATAGTATTTTTATGATGTACAAAATTGATATCCTTTTTTAAAGCACGTAAAGGAAATACCTGATGATAATTTCTCCTTGAAAAGATTTTAACTTAGTTTTATGTTTTATGGGGTAACTCTCAACTGAATCTTTTTAATTAAGTCGCAGTATGAATGCTCCCCACCCTTGGTTTACAAAGCAGGACTTCCATTTAAATAATATTAGACTTTCACAATTCATGCTCATTTTTAAGTCCTTTAAGAGGTGAGTCTTGGCTATGTTATTTTAACTGAGGGGAGGAAGATATTAAATATAAATGGATGTAAATTCATTCAACATTTATTATTATAAGTTCCTGCTCTGTGCTAGGTACTGCTCTAAGTACAGAGGAATCAGTAGTGAACTGGACAAACTCTCTGCTGTCATTGAGCTTATATTCTAGTGTGGATGGCAAACAATGGACTAAAATAAATTTTTGTAAGTATCAGGAGGTAATTGATACTTCATAGAACATTGAAATAAAGTGATGTCATATACATAAGGATTGAGTGACTATTTGAGATTGAGTAGTCAGGGAAGTTCTTTCTAAGGAGGTGACATTTAAGCAGAGATCTGAATATCAAAAAGGATCCAGCCTTTTTTTTTTTTTTTTTTGTCCAATGGGACAGCATTCCAGGTAAAAGGAATAGCTAATGCAAAGCAGGACTGTCCCTATCTGTTTGGGAATGGGCAGAAGGGTGCTGTTGCTAGTGGTCAAGGGGCAGAGCCACACAGGATAGGTGAACAGGGATCAGATAGTGTGAGGCTTTGTAATAAAGGAAAAGTTTATTCTCAGTGCAACGGGAAGCTACTACAGAGATTTAGTCATGGGTAAGGTGATCTGATTTACCATTTAAAATCACTCCAATTACTGCATGGGGGAATGAACTCAGTGAGACAAGACTGGATGTGTGAAGACTGGTTAGACAGTGGCTTGGACCAGGATTACAGCTGTGAGATGGAAGAAAGGTCAATCTAGGAATTAAGGTATATTTTGGAGGTAGAGCCAGTAGAACTTACTGACTGGGATGTGAGGAAAGGAGAAGAATCACGGACAATGCCTGACCTTTTGGCCTATCTAACTGGGTTGATGGTACCAATTATTGAGATGGATAAATCCTGGGAGTACTAAGGGGGTAGGAAAGTGGGGAACAGATGTGGGGTAACAAGGTGAGAGTTCTTGATTTGTGCTTATCTTAATTTTGAGTTGCCCATCAAACATCCAAATGGAAATATCAAGTAGACAATTACAGAAGTCTAGAGTTCAGGGAATAAGTCAGGAACTAGAGATATAAATTTGAGAATCATTGGCCTAGTAATGATATTTAAAACCATGGGAGTTGATGAGTTCACCTAGTTAGACAGTATAAACAAAGAAAAAAAGTTGAAGACTGTGTCTTGGAATACCCCTACCTTTGGAAGTCTGATAAAGGGGAAGTTACTGACAAGAGACTAAGAAGTAAGCAGGAAGGTAAAAGGAAAACAAGGTGGATCTGGTGCCACAGAAGCCTAGAGAGCAAAGTGCTTCTATGAAGAAGTGATCACTAATGTCAAAAACCGCTGAGTGGGGCCGGCCGAGTGGTGCGTTGGTTAGGAGCTGGCTTGGGACACCAGCTCTGAGCAGCAGCAGCTCTGAGCAGCAGGGCCCCAGTTTGGATCCCACATGAAGGCCAGTGATGCTGCGCCCTCTACAGCTAAGATGGTAAACAATAGCTCACCTTGGAGCTGGGCTGCCGTGAGTCACCAGCGGCAGCGTAGGCTGCAGCTTCTGCTGCAGTGGCCTGTCATAAGCTACTATGAGGAGCTGGCAGCCAGCGTGAGTGGCTGGCAGTCAGCGTGAGCTGCCATGAACTGCCTTGAGCAACTGTCCAATGACCAGCGACTGACTGCCTCATCTGGAAAGAGTGCAATGATCACAATACCAACATGGGCCAGTGAAGCAACATCCTCCACAACTAGACTGAAGAACAAAAAGGACAGCAACTTGTCTGTTCCCCTTCCCTGGTTCCCCAATGCTGTTCCCCTCCCCCAATTCCCCAATAGAATCTTTAAAAAAAACCAACAACAATTAAAAAAACTGCTTAGTAGTCCAAAAGGATGAGGACAGAGAGTTGACCTGACTGGCAAGATGTGGGTCAATAGTGATTTGATCCAAGACATCTCAGTATATGGAGAGGGTAAAAGCACAGCGGGGTGAGAAAATAGTCAGCAAGTACAGGCTGTTGTTTTGAGCTTTGCTATAATAGGAAGCAGAGAAATCAGGCAGAAGCTGGAGGGGGCTTAAGGGAGAGTGGGAAGTTATGTGTGTGGGGGGAGTTAAATGGGTGACAGGCTGGGTATGGAAGCTATGAGAAGGGAAAACATAATTCTAAACTTTGGTTTCTGCCCTCAGGGAGTTTATGATTCTGTCTGGGAGAAGTTGATAGCCTAAGAAATTTAGGCTTTGGATTAAACAAAATAGTATCTTAATGCTGAGCACAGTGACTAACAGTAAAAACTCAGTAGATGGAAGGAAGCTATAATTACAAAACAATTTGAAAACACACTAAGATAGGAGGTCATTAAGGACTAAACTGAATAATTGGATGTTAGGATTTCAGAAAAGGGGGAAAAAAAGTATGGTTACTGTCACAGTGACATACTTTCCAATTAAAAATCAGGACCCATTGGGCTGGCTGAGTGGTGCGGTGGTTGAACGCTAGCTTGGGAGGCCAGCAGCCCTGGTTCGGGTCCCACATGTGAGGGTCGGTGACACTGCCCTCAAAAAATAAAATATTAAAAACAAAAAAACAAAAAACAAAAATCAGGACCCATCATAAGACAATAGGTTAAAAAGAAAATCTGGGGCCGGCCGAGTGGCACGGTGGTTAAGCGCTGGCTTGGGAAGCCAGCGGCCCTGGTTCAGTCCCACATATGAGGGCTAGTGACACTGCCCTCAAAAAAACAAACAAACAAACAAACAACAAAAAAAAACAAAAAAAATCTGTTAATATATTCGTGAGAAAATTTTTACAAAGCTCTATAGATTTAAAACACTTAGCTACCTACTTAAACAACTGACTTTATTGGAAATTTTTTTTTTTATAGGGCGGTGTCACTGGCCCTCATATGTGGGATCCGAACCGGGGTCGCTGGCGTCCCAAGCCAGCTCTTAACCACCATGCCACTCGGCCGGCCCAATTGAAAATTTTATTTAAATTTTCTTTAAATCCCATGTATCCCCAAATGCCCTGAGCCATTTTCAGACCTCTGTGCCTGTGCCTTCCCTTCTGCCTGAAGCACCGTTGCCTACCTTTATCTGACCAACTCTTACTCATTCTTCAGGACCACTTGCTCTGGGAAGGCTCCCTTGCCCCATCCTCCCCTCCAGTGGGTCTGGGTGCTCCTCTCTTGGCACCTGGTGCTCAATTTTACCATAGCTTTTAACACAGTGTATTGACATTTTCTATCTGTGTACCTTTTATGTTTTTTTCCTATTCCTTCTTTGGGTTTTCAAGACTATAAGTTTTTCAAGGGCTGGGTCAGATTGTATTCATTGTTGATTCCCTTGTACCAAGCCTAGCTCTTAGCTGATCTCAATCAATGTCTATGGAACCCAACTGAATCTAGTATTAGGATTGTGCTAGACAATCCTGGACACATCTCCTTGAAGGATTGACAACTTAAACACCCCACCACAACTTTGTAACAGGTTTGTAACATGAGAAGTAATCAGGACCCCATCCTTCATCACACCCTCTAAGTCTCACAACTCCACACATAATTCCTGAACTGTTTTACATCACTTTCAAAACAACTTGTTTTTTAACTTTTTTTTTTTTTTTAAGATTTTATTGGGGAATTGGCGGAGGGAAACAGCGTTGGGGAATCGGGGAAGGGGAACAGACAAGTCGCTGTCCCCCTGTTCCTCAGTCTAGTTGTGGAGGATGCTGCTTCACTGTTGGTATCATCATTGCGCTCTTCCCGGACGAGGCAGACTGGTCGCTGGTCTCTGGATATCGCTCACCACGGCTATTGGAAGCTCACTCTTGGCTGCCAGCCGCTCATGCTGGCTGCGGGCCACTCACTGTAGCCTATGGCAGCCCACTGCAGCAGGGGCTGCAGCCCACACCATCACCGGGGCTCGCACAGCCCAGCTCCAGGTGGAGCTGTTGTTAGCTGTAGAGGGCAGTGTCACTGGCCCTCATGTGGGATCCGAACCGGGGCCGCTGGCATCCCAAAACCAGCGCTTAACCAATGCGCCACTCGGCCGGCCCAACTTTTTTTTTTTTAATTATTCAGTTTCTAATCAAAGTGCATTAACATTTGGAGCAGTCTAAATATGCTTCAGGCCAAAATTACTAAGTTCTCTTACATGTTTTTCTTTTTTAATTTGAAAGTATTACATGCACATGGTAGCGAAGCCTACCTGTACAAAAGGAGTATATAGCAAAAAGGATGTCTCCCTCCTGTTGCTGACCCCCAGCCTCCCACATCCTCTTTGTAGACATAGTCACTATTATCAATTTCTTGTGTATCCTTCCAGAGGTATCCTATCCTATTACAACATACTCCATTTTTTAAAACATAAATGCTGGCAGTCCACAGGTTATTTGGGCAATTGGCTTATTCTTTTAACAGAATATACTGGAGATTATTACATGTTGGAGATTTTTCCTTATCAGTACATCTTTTAAATAGCTGCATAGTGTTCCATTTCCCATTTTATGACATACTATCACCTATTTAACCTATTCCCTATTGATAGAAATGTAGGTTGTTTTCACTCTTTTCCTACTATGATTATTATGGATTAAATTATGTTGCTCTCACAATTCATATGTTGAAGTTCTAACCCTTAGTATCAGAATACGGCCTTATTTGAAGATAGGGTTCTTAAAATTGAGTTAAAATAAGGTCATTAGATTGGGCTCTAATCCAATATGATTGATGTCCTTATAAGAAGAGGAAATTTGTATAGAGACACTTAGGAGGAAAGATGACATGAAGACACAGGGAGAAAATCATGTACAAGCCAAGGAGAGAGGCTTAGAACAGATACTTCCTCAAGCTGTCAAAAGGAACCAACCCTGCTGATACCTTGATCTCAGACTTTTAGCTTCAAGTACTGAGACACAATAAAGTTACTGTTCAAGCTACTCCATTTGTGGTACTTTGTTCAGACTCTACAGAGCTCAAAGAAAAACTTAAAGTTAACATGGGAAATTATGCATTTGAGGCAAACAAGCCCCATGACAGATCGCCTTAATCCTTAATACAAAGATGGTTGAAATGAGGATCCTTTGATTCTTCTAAATGAATCTTTTGCATACATAGTTAGAAAAAGCCAACTATAAAATTAGGCAGAATGAATGGAAAACATATATTTAATTGGTCTTTCGAGGCTTCAAAATGAGGATTTAGATAATGGATCTACCTACGATGTCATTTAGATGTCAACCCAATTCTTTGAGGTATTAAAAATGGCTGTCATTATTTTAAAAGGGGGAAGGTCATTTGGAACTTGACTTGCCAAGGACAGATATAAATTGTAAATGCCTCCAGGGCAAAATTTGGATCTAAATGTTCTTTTATAAACTAATGAGTTTTTCTCATGGCTAAAAGGTCTATGTTTGTGTCTGTGTGTGTGTCTATATATGTATGTGGTGAATGTGAGATAACTTTCTACTTCCAGATGGTTCTGTTAAAATTAATTTAAAGGCAAGTGCTTATAAGGATTTGGATATTCTAAAATTCTCAAGGGCCGGCCGAGTGGCACGGTGGTTAAGCGCTGGCTTCGGAAGCCAGCGGTCCCGGTTTGGGTCCCACATATGAGGGCCAGTGACACTGCCCTCTAAATAAATAAATAAATAAATAAATAAATTCTCAAAAAATAGAAACTAACCCAAATGCTTTTCAAATTTACATGATCTATGATTAATCCTTAGTAAATAAAAGCTAGCTTAAGTTTGTTGGTTAATTAAAATAGACATGTCTGTATTTTACCTGGGTTTACAAAAAAATAATCATTAGTTTCCTACTTTTGGCTTATTTGTTAATGAAATGTCTTGTGTTTTTGCTGAGGAAGCATATGTTTCTAAAATTATGAAATGTATATGCCAGTAAAAGAACCTATGTTTATAGAGATTATAAAATATCTTCATAAATTTGGCTTCTGAGTTTTCATTAGCCATTGAGGTTTTAAGAGTTAAAATTTGAAAATATGTAGGAGTAACTTTCCAGTGTTCCAGAAGGGCCCCTGGAACACCTTAAAAAAATTGTCTTTTATGTTAAATTTCATGGGAAGCATTGTAAAATAAGGGATGAAAAACTTCTAGGGTATATTGTATGGATAAACTATGGTTGTAAATTAAACAAATAGGTGGGGCTATGGGAAATCCAAGATGGCTGCTTGGTTCCTTCAGGCTCCCTGGCAAAACCCATTTTTCAGTTTTTACTTTCCTTCATGCAACACAGTGCATTTAAGCTGGATTTAAATTACATGAAGGGACTTATGAACTGACATTATTGAAAGGAGACATCTTACACTATTGCCAAAGTTTGATGAAGTCATTTTAAGAAAAATTCCAAATTAGTAACAGCTGCCTTTCACAGTGAGCTCCCAGGAGACAAAGACTTTAAAATTTATTACCTGTCGCCTGGAGATTTTGTTTTTTGGAAAGGACAGCCTATAAAGAACACTTTCCAGGGGAGCGGCCGAGTGGCTCAGTTGGTTAAGAGTGCGAGCTCTGAGCAACAGGGTTGCTGGTTCGATTCCCACATGGGCCAGTGAGCTGCATCCAAGCTGAGCTGCCAACAGGTGGCAAGATGGCTTCGCCCACCAGCAACTAAGATTGAATACAGCACCTTGAGCTGAGCTGCCTTGAGCTGCTGACAGGCGGATGGATGGCTCAGCAGTTAGAGCGTGTGCTCTTAGCAAAAAAGTTTCTGGTTTGAGTCCCACATGGGATGGTGGGCTATGCCCTCCCGCAACTAAGGTTGAACACAGCACCTTGAGCTGAGTGGCCATGAGCTGTTGACCCTCGGCTGGATGGTGACTGAACTTGAAGCTGAGCTGGCTGTGCCCTTCACAACTAATACTGAAGGACAGCAACTTGGCTGTTCTCCTTCCCCAATTCCCCAATGCAATCCTAAAACAAAACAAAACAAACACTTTCCAACCTCCTTGGAAGGGAACCTATCAGGAGCCTAACCACAAATGGACATCTATCGGTGTCTCTGATACTCACTTCCACCTAAAATGGACAACAAAGACTCCTCCCAGTATGAGAGGCTGCTGACATCAGAGATAGGCAGCTATTGCAAGACACTGACAAGGCCTGTGTACTATGGATTGATGTTTAACTCAGAAACCATTTTGTTTGTCTTTACCTGTCTGCTAATTATATTAGTCATAATAATGGTTATACTTGTTCTTTGGGTTTTTCTATATAGTCTTTTTATGATTACTGATGTAAATGTTATACTAGATGTAAAATACAGAAAAATGTGAAAGGTGGCAAAACTTGTACAGGATAGAAATGATTCATGGTGTTTTTTGCAATGAAGGCTACTAAGACCTGACATGCCTCCCTTTACCTGCCCTTCTCTTTTTGGGAAAATTTGACTTTAACTCGCCCCTTGGTGACGGTATTACCCCCATCCCCAATGGTCCAACAAGATTGTGTCGATACTAAGACTTCCTAGGAATGAGCCTTCCTAGCACTGTGAGACCACACTATTTGACCAAAAGGTTGGTCATCAGTGCATTCTTCAGACTGATTTAGGACCAAAGTAGGGAATTGTGGATGAAAAAGGGGTTCTATAGAAAGTAACCTCAGAGGGTGATGTGATCATAAGTTCCTAACTGGGCAGGTTGTGGTGGGTAGTCATGCCCCAGGTATATAACTTTTCTAGTAAAAGGTTTATTTTTGCCTTAAGCAAGCCCTGTTCCTTGTTCTTGTGCATCTAGGTTAACACACCTTTGCAATGCCAGAGAAATCCCTTTTCAGACCCCTTGGAGGCATAACCACCCTCAAGGGAGCACAGAATCTTGTTAACTATCCTGTAACCCAGTCTCCATCTAGCTTCCTCCCACTTTCATGTAATAATCCTTAGTTCTCTCCTTAATCCCAAATGCATAAAAGAAACCACACACTGTCATTTTAAGAAGCATCCCTCCCCCGCCCTGCCGTTTGTTGAGCTCTTTGCTTCCAGGCATATCTTAGTTGGCTCAAAAATTTTTTTATAGAAATTCTCTACAGATTTGGATGTTCTTGCATCGACAGAAGCCAGTGCAAGAGGAGAAACAGCTGCTAGCTATGTTCTATTTGGTTCCAAATGACAGTAGTACCAGTATGCACTTTCTCTTAGAAGTTCGTGTTTCTGTTGTTTACATATGCAACTTCATATGCTCATTGCCAGACAGGTAAGACATACTAAGGGAGGGCTCACATTCTTGACACATGGCAATTTGTGAATGCTGCTTTTTAGGGATCTGGAGAACCATGAAGGTCCCCTTGTTCTTATTGGGAGCCTTCTGGTTGATCAGAACCTACAAAGTATTGACCATTCAAGAGCCATAAGAAAATAATGAAGTTGGAACTGCAACAAGGAACCCACTCAAGCGGGGGCCCTCTGCTTCTGGGATCCAGGGAAAACATTTCTCATAAGAAAAATACAAATAAGTCAAAGTTAATCTCCCCCCAAGACACAGTGTTCTCTCATGGCCCCTTTGCCCAAGGCACACAGTTCCAGAGCAGAAGTTAGAAAACACGTCCCAAGATAAATTGGTTTACCCTCCCCTTTTAATCTTATGAAAGAGCTGCCAATTCTAGAAATTCCTCCTTTGATGAGAAGATAAAAGCAGAACAATGCTGTGGAACTAAGCAAATTCCTAAGGGACATTCTTCTAGGGTGTGTGGAGCCTGCCTGGAAATGTGTGTGCATGGGGGAGGGGCGGCGTGGAAAGTTAGGAGTAGAAAGGGTGGGTAGACTGGAGTAGGTAGCCACAGCCATAAAGAAGAATCATACAGTTGTTTCTAAACTTCTCCATAGACTAGCAACTCCATCCAGTCTCATCTCGGAGGTGTAGGCATGTTTGTTAGCGATTAGAGTGCTTCATCCACTTGACATTCTCCCTCAAAAACAAAACAAAACAAAAATCATAAAGGAAAAATATCTGACATATTTCCTTACCATTACGTGTTGGAGGTAAGTTTCTGTTTCTTACAGTCTTCTCACAATTATTTTTTAACTGAGTCCTGCAGCTCAACTCAGTCTATCACATTAGATTGTGAATCTCTGTAAGGAGCAGACACCCTACTCTTCCTGTTTAAGGGACAATCATCTGTAAAATGCTACGAATTGGAGTCAGAACTCAGTTTGAATCATGCCCCCAGCTTCACCATCTGTAAAGGGGGATAAGTTTTCTATCTGCTTGACATGATTATGTAATTTTTTAATCTAACGTTTGAGAGCAAAAGCATAGTGCCTTTCAATTCTCATGAGGAAGGTATTACTATGGAGACTGTATGTGGAAACATTTTGTAGCGCAGAAAAGTGCCGACGGGCTGGGAGTTATTGGGCTATTTTACCTGGCTGTTGTGAGGCTTAAACGAGCGCTTGTGAAAGCGCTTCATGCAATCCACGTTACTGGTCACTAATTACACACCCCACAGCACCTGATCCGCCGTGAGGCCTCGGTAAATGGGTGGAGTGAGCGACTGTGTATCTTGCCTGTTCCTTTCAGTCTTCCAATCGCAAACTAATCTCCGCGCGGCCTGGGGAGGAGACCACAAATCCGAGAGCCGCAGCCGAGATGGAGGGGAGCGCCGAGTCCCGGGAGAGGGCACGGAAACAATCCAGTCCGTCAGTGGTTGGCGGGCTTCGGGCGCCGGGCCAAAGATCCCGAAGGCGCCCCCTCCCCAAATCTGTGGTCGCCAGGAGAGATGTCCAGAACTGGCTGGACTCTCGGCGGGCGGGACTCAAACCCTAACCCCCCACTGTTCTAGCTGGCGCCTCGCGGGACTCGCCCAAGCCCCGCCCACTATCTCAGGTAGGCCCTCTAACCCAGCCAATCCGGAGGAAGCCCGGCTGCCAAGGCGGTGCTTCCCGGCCGGAAGTGACGTGCTGTGCTTGGCTGGCGGCGGAGTCGGCCGAAGCTCTCTGCTGTGGCTCAGGCAGCTGAGCGGAAAATGGCTCGGACGGTGGCGGCCGCGGCGGCTGGGCTTCTGGTGGAGGCGGAGGCTCAGGCGGCGTGAGGTGAGGAGCGGTGAGTGTGGCGGAGGCCAGTGCCTGGAACCCTGCTCTGCGAGGGCGGCTAGGGAACCCCGGGGACCCCAGGATGGAAGGGTCCCTCGCGGGGGGGGGCCCCATTCCCGCGGGGGCCCGCCGCTGACCCTCCATCCCGTCCTCTCGGCGCCGCCGGAGCCCGACTCACCTCCTCCGGGCCTTGCTTTCCCCCAGGCCGCTGCCGAGCGCCCCGCCGTGGGGGCGAGGGGCGGGCTCCCGCACCAGGCCCGTCCTGTCGGGGGCTGGGGCGGGGGCGCTGGGAGTCAGTTTTGCCCCAAAGGGAGACGGAACGCCGCCCCCTGGTCCCTCGGGACGGGGCTGGAGCCTCAGCGACTGGCCCGATTGTGGAAGTGTTAAGTGCTGGCGAGCGTGTGTGCTGCGCTTCTCGCGTATGCCTCCTCCCCCACTGGTTTCCACCCCCTTGCCCCGTCTAAGGCTTTGGGACCTCATCATCCTTTTTCTTCTCCCTTCCCCGCGGTTGCCCTTTTTTTTTTTTTTTTTTTTTCCGCCGCGAATCCACTTGCTTCGCGAAGACGGTATTCTTTCTGTGTGTATTTAGCGCATCATCTTTCTGGGAGGGCGGGCCGCTTAACTCTTTCCGAGCGACGGAGGAACAGTAAATAATTGAACAAAAAGCACATCCTTATTTTCCTCACTAAGTGGTTTGGCTTTAAAAATGAGATTCTCCAGCGGTGGAATTTTTTTTTTCCGGGGGGCTGGGGGAGCAGGGATTGAGAAGGGAAGGAAGGAGGACGAGAACTAAATGAGGAGGAAAGCCTGGACACAACGAATGTGGACGAGCCGGTGGCAGTTCTTTCCCTGTATTCTCCTGATAGAAGTTGAGGTTGTAATTATATTTTTATTTTTAGTAATGGGTGTTGAATTGAGTGTTCAGGAAGGAGGCCTTCCTCTTTGAACAAGATTACCTATTAAAGGTACCCTAACATCTTCCCAGGTGGGCGTCAAGCAGAAAAGTGCTGCTGGGAAAATTGTTTAATAGTATATTGGAACTTCAAAGCCGTGGATTAGAAGCGATGGAGAAAAAAGAAAGCTGTTCTTAGAAGAGTGGAGGAGACATAGTTTAAAGTGGGGAGGCTGCACTTAGGAGATCCAGGAACCCTGATTCCGGGAGAGACTTTGTACCTTTGCATCCTTGGCTAGCGATCCAGTCTGCACAGGACGCTTAGCAGCTCTCCCAGAGTTGAGCTTCTTCCTCTTATTCATAGTAGCAAATTAGATTGAAGGGCCTTAGTTGACGTCAATACAGTTGAAGATAACTGCTTCTTGAACATTAAGATGGTCTTTGAGTACTGAAAAGCATTGTGACTGAAAGACAAAAGAGATGTTATTTAATTGAAACTAAAATAAAAGGGTCCAAAGCACATATAGAGTAATTTTGCCTACATTAATTTGCCACAAGTAATTTTGCGTACATTAATAGATTCTAAAGTAATCTTTTTCTTATGAAAATCTCCATTGCTATTTGTATATTGTATGCATGTGGCTTGCAATATTTTTGGGAAAGCAATATATTTTAATGTTTTCATCCATAAATTTCACAACTTTTTCTGTTTTATGAACTGTTAAAATTGGTATGCTCCCATTTAGTAATCTTAGAAACTAACTTTAAGTAACTCACTGTATATTAAGCGTATGATTCTTTGTTTCTCTTCAACCATGAATGGTTCTAAAATTTTCAATTAATTGAAGATTGCTGTATCAATTTTCATGTCTGGGAATCTTTCTTTCATCTTGCACATTGTCTTCTTGCTTAGTAAGCTCATTCAATAAGTGAATTTATAACTAATGAGAGTTGCTTAGAGTTCTTTTTCAGAGCATCAGACCAAAGTTTTCAGAGCAGCGGTGTTAAACACTTCTTTTTTTTTTTTTAAAGATTTTTTTTAATTGGGGGAGGGGAACAGCGTTTGGGGAATCGGGGAAGGGAACAGACAAGTTGCTGTCTTTTTGTTCTTTAGCTGTGGAGGACATTGCTTCACTGGCTCATGTTGGTATCCTCATTGCGCTCTTCCCAGATAACACAGATCGGTCTTCGGCCTCTGGATGTCGCTCACCACGGCTATTGGCAGCTCACGCTGGCTGTTGGCAGCTCACGCTGGCTGCTGGCCACGCACTGTAGCCTATGGCAGCCCACTGCAGCAGGGGCTGCAGCCTACACCGTCGCCGGGGCTCGCACAGCCCAGCTCCAGGTGGAGCTGTTGTTAGCTGCAGAGGGCAGTGTCACTGGCCCTCATATGTGGGATCCGAACCGGGGCCGCTGACATCCCAGAACCAGCTCTTAACCAATGTGCCACTCGGCTGGCCTTAGAAACACTTCTTTTTAATGCTTTAAAACTTGTATTGCTTTGATAACATAAATTAACCATTTTATTACATATTTTCCATATTCCAAAAAGAATATAAGGCAGGTAGATGATAAAGGTGAATGTTGTAGTGCTGTGCATTCACATGGGCCATGACTTGATTTGTTAGTTGTACCTCAGTAGGGCAAAAAATTGACCCTCTGAAAGATCTTATTGTTTTCAGAGGCCCTATAAGGGTGCCTGGCACTGTAGTGGTTCCAGGGATAGAAAAATGAGTAAGACATTGCTTGTCCTCAAGAAGTTCTCTAATCTATCTGGAGAGAAAAACACATTATAACAGTATGGTTGTAAGGGCAGTAGTAGATCCAAGTAGTACTAAAAAGGATGTGATCACCTGGGCTGGGAGATGGAGAGTGAATGAACGCATGCATCTGATCAGGAAGATGATGCTCAAATTGATTCCTTTTTTTTAGGTATTTTATTTATTTTTTTTTTTGAGGGCAGTGTCACTGGTCCTCACATGTGGGACCCAAACCAGGGTCGCCGGCTTCGTAAACCAGCACTTAACCACTGTGCCACTCGGCCAGCCCAAATTGTGTCTTAAGGGATGAATTTCCTCTGTTAATGAGCGTGATAATAAGGTGATCAGGTTCTAGACCCTGCAGTGGTACTACCAAGGAGTGATATTAGCAAGCTGCTTTACACTTCTGGTATCTGGTTTTTTTATTTGAGAGTTGACTACTCGCAAATAAAACCAATGCTGTCATATTAAATGAGAGCCACATATGTAAGATATCTTACATTTTTTTGGTAGGTCTTTGATATCTGGTGTGCATTTTACACTAAAACACATCTCACTTCGGACCAGCCACATTTCAAGCATTCAATAGGTGTATATGGTCAGTAGCTACCATAATTGACAGTGCAGTTCGATAGTATGAAAATGTTGCTTTTCTAGCTTCAATTCCTGCTTGAAAATGAAAAGCAACTCCTATGAGAAATGTGTTACTAGTGATTTAAGTTTCTAATCATTTTGAAAATATTCATATATGATGCTCTTTATTTTTAAGATTTTTTTTTTAAATTGGTGAATTGGGGGAGGGGAACAGCATTGGGGAACTGGGGAAGGGGAACAAACAAGTTGCTGTCCTTTTGTTCTTCAGTCTAGTTGCGGAGGATGTTGCTTCATTGGCCCCTGTTGGTATTGTCGTTGCGCTCTTCCTGGATGAGGCAAATGGGTTGCCGACCTCTGGATAGCTGCTCACCGCGGCTCTTGGCAGCTCACTCTGGCTGCCGGCCGCTCACGCTGGCTGCCGGCCACTCACTGTAGCCTATGGTAGCCCACGGCAGCAGGGGCTGCAGCTATGCCGTCCCAGGGACTCACAGCAGCCCAGCTCCAGGTGGAGCTGTTGTTCACCATCTTAGCTGTGGAGGGCAGTGTCACTGGCCCTCATATGTGGGATCCAAACCGGGGCCACTGGCGTCCCAAGCCAGCTCTTAACCAACGCGCCACTTGGACAGCCACCATGATGCTCTTTTTATTGGAATTATGGTCATACTTGGAAATGATATATTTATTTCAAGTTTTTCATAGGGTTATGGTTAGGACTAGAAGAAACTTTGTTTTTCTTGTCTCTGTGGTGGTCACATTTTTGATATCTTTACTTTGTACATTAATGTATATTTTGTATATACATTAATATATAATGTATATCCCCCTTTCTCTGCAATCTGTTATTTGTCACATGTGATGGATTCAAAACAATGGGAGAGGACACATGGACATTTTAAGCAATTAAAAAGGAGATTTATGCAATATTAAACTACCTTTTGTATTAAAATTTTAGTCAGCTATTTATGTACAAAAGGGAATGGGATTTATTTTTATTTTTTATTTTTATTTTTATTGAAAGAAAGACAGTATATTCCCAAAACGCAGGAGTGGATAAGCAAGCCCAGGAGGAGAACAACTGCTGGGAATGGGATTTTTAAACATTCTTGATTTTAATAGATTTGAAGGCAGTTGTTATTGGCTAAGTAACAAGTATTTATTTATATTTTAACCTTGAGAATGCATTTTGAAGGTACTATGTAATTTAAACATCCTTACTGTTAAACATATGGTTTTCTGTTAGTGTTACAGTGCAGAAGTTTCATTATTGATCTGAATAAATGATGTATAATGTGAGTCACTTAATTTGCTATGCAGTGAGTTTGGTTTAAAAAACAAAAACCAGAAACTTACTTTAAGCAAGTACCAATGATTAACAATGATAAAGTAAATAATATCCTCACATTACATTTGTACTGATTGATGATTATAGCTTAACTAATGCTGTCCCCCTCCACAGATCATATTTTCTGTGAAGTCAATAGGGCGAGTATTTTTTCTCATTTTCTTAGAGAGGAAAACAAAGCCCAGTGAGGTTGTGACTTTTGCATAATATATTAGAGGCATCGCTTGAACTTAAAATGTCTTAAAATTATAAGTCTAGTGTTCTTTTCTTCCATATAGTACCTGTTTAGATAAATAGCACTTATCAGATTATGGAGTGTTTATGAGAGAATGGGTACCTCCTGCCTTTAGGGAGTTTATATTCCACTTAGGAGAGACCAACTACAATATATAGAGCAGAAAGTACTTTAGTTATAAAAATTGTCAATGGGAAAGAAAAGCTGTAAGGAATAGTATAGGTATATTTAAAAAAGATGAGAGTTAATGAGGCAGGATTTTTTTTTTTTGAGTAGAGTTTAGATTAAATTTGCTGTAGGAAAAAGGTGAGCTGTCAAGGACAGTTATTTCAGTGCACAGAGAACAACTTGGAAACTTAGATAAGAGAAAATGAAGTTTAGGTTTATGGAAGGATTTGCAAGGCTTATTTGAAAAGTTGACAGGATGGAGGTAAGAGATGAGCATAAATAGACATCTGCAATAAATAATTTAGAGGCCAGTAGTCAAATTTTCTATAATTTGGATGAGTTGGGAAATCTTAGCACAGGCTGTGAATGTGTGGCTTGAATGGTGTGGAAGACATGGTTAAGAGGACTAAAAGAGGTTGGTGACTATAAATGAGCAGCAGAATAAAGCTAGTTTCTGTTGTGAAATGAGGAGGAGGAGGGGTTTGATGAGGAATTTGACTATGAGAAGACCAAGGAATAGACAGTGTTAAATGAAAGTTGGTTAAAAATTTTGCAGGGTGGGAGATACTAATTGAAGCAGGCTACTTTAAAAATAAATAAATAAATTGGGGGCCGGCTGAGTGGCTCAGTTGGTTAACAGTTGGCTTAGAGCACGTGCTCTCAGCAGCAGGGCCGCTGGTTCGATTCCCACATGGGCCAGTGAATGCTGTGCCTTAGCTGAGCTGTTGTTGAGCTACCAACAGAGTGACAGGATGGCTCAGCTGGTGTAACAAGATTGCCTGTCGATGGTGGCCTACGCCCACCTGAAACTAAGACTGAACTCTGTACCTTGAGATGAGCTGCTGCCCGGATGGCTCAGTGGATGGGGCGTGTGCTCATAACAAGGCTGCTGGTTCGACTCGCGCATGGGATGGTGGCTATGCCCACCCGCAACTAAGACTGAACTCAGCACCTTGAGCTTAGAGGCCACAAGCTGCCAACGGGAAGCCACATGGCGATTGACACCCTCCACAATGAAGATTGAAGAACAACAACTGGGCTGGCCCCCTCCCCCAATTCCCCAATAAAATCTTTTTTAAAAAAACAAAACGAAAGAAATTGGCAGTTTACTTTCAGAAAATAACAGTAGAAGCAAGAAAAAATTAAGTATTATTGAAGTTCTACTGTGAAATGAGAGGAAAAGGCAAAGACAAAGTCCTCTTTCAAAATAAAAGTGAGGAAAATGAGAGGAGACAATAGAGAAATCGGGTTGGCCGAGTGGAGTGGTGGTTAAGCGCTGGCTTGGGAAGCCAGCGATCCCAGTTCAGGTCCCACATATGAGGGCCAGTGACACTGCCCTCAAAAAAAAAAAAAAAGACAATAGAGAAATCAGTGCAGGTACTTACTTTGTGGTAAGGTGGGAAAAGACCCTGGATGTTCATGGGAGAGACAGAGACATGCTTAAGAAAATACCTGTCTAGTTAGAGAATAGGAAAACACTATTTCAAAGGTTTTATTTGCAGTTTTGGAAGTTATGTGAAGCATGTGTTTCACATAACTGCAAAGATAAGCACTTAATTATACCTGTAAGCGAAACCACAGTGCTATGAGTAGCCAACTGATTTATTACATCACTTTATATGTGTTCATAATGTAATTTACAACTGTTTTGACTCCTCTTTTTAGTTTAGTGTATAAGCTTTTCTTAGATTCCAATGCTGAGTTGGGCAAAGGTGCTCTTTCTCTTTGGTTCAGGTTTTATAGCCTGGTTTCATCTGACTAGATACCGTGACACTTATCAGACTGGAATTCTGCCTGTATCGAAATGCATGACATGACACTGTAACTGTTTAAGTCTTTTTTTTTTAAAGCAGATTTATTGAGATATAATTTACTTACCGTAAAATTAATCTGTTTTAGGTGTACAACTCTATAAATTATGACTAATAGTGACAGTGTGTAACTACCACCACAAGATAATATTTCCATCACTCCAAAACATGTCCTTATGCCCCTTTGTAATCAATCCCTTCCACTTACCCTTCGGTCTTTGGCAAAAACTGATTTTTGTTGTTGTTCCTATATGTCATATAATAAATGTTGCTTTTCTAGGATGTCATATAAACTTGCATCATACAGTATATACAGTCTTTTAAGTTTGGGTCCCTTCACTTAGCATAATGCTTTTGAGATTCAATAAGCTGCCTTAAAAATTAACTAATTTTTAGGAACATTTTAGATTATAGAAATATTAAGATAGTACAGAGAATTTCCATAAACTGTGGACCTAGTTTCCACTATTATTATTGTTTTTTTTTTTTTTTTTTGAGGGCAATTTCACTGGCCTTCATATGTGGGACCCGAACCAGGCCGCTGGCGTCCCAAGCCAGTGCTTAACCACTGCGTCACTCTGCCAGTCCTCCACTATTATTTTATTTTTTTTTGAGGGCAGTGTCACTGGCCCTCACATGTGGGACTGAACAGGGGCCTCTGGCTTCCCAAGCCAGCGCTTAACCACCACGCCACTTGGCCGGCCCACCACTATTATTTTTTAATGTATGTAACCTTTTGATTTTTTAAATTAGTTTCAGGTGTAAACTATTGGTATTTGATAATTGTCAAAAATGCAAGACTCTAGAATTACTGTATGTTGCCATATATATTGTGCACTTTTTTGCCCAAATTTGTGATGGAAAAATAAGATGCACGTTATACATGGGTAGTACTAATTCCGTATCTATATAAATGTTTTTTGTTTTGTTTTGTCTTTTTAAGATTTTATTGGGGAATTGGGGGAGGGGAACAGACAAGTTGCTGTCCGTTTGTTCTTCAGTCTAGTTGTGGAGGACGTTGCTTCATTGGCCCGTGTTGGTATCGTCATTGCGCTCTTCTCGGTTGAGGCAGATCGGTCGCTGGCCTCTGGACGGCTGCTCACAGCAGCTCTTGGCAGCTCACGCTGGCTGCCAGCCGCTCACGCTGGCTGCTGGCCACTCACTGTAGCCTATGGCAGCCCACTGCAGCAGGGGCTGCAGCTATGCTGTCCCAGGAACTCAGAGCAGTGCAGCTCTAGGTGGAACTGTTGCTCACCATCTTAGCTGTAGGGGGCAGCGTCACTGGCCTTCATATGTGGGATCTGAACTGGGGCCCTGCTGCTCAGAGACAGCATCCCAAGCCAGTTCTTAACCAGTGTGCCACTCGGCTGGCCGGCCCTCTATATAAATGTTTTTAATTTTATTTATGCTTATGGTTAAAAGTGTAACTCTAGAAATCAATAACGATATCCGTATGCAAAATAATGCTGTGGAAATGATAATTGGTTTTACTGAATTTACCACGAACTTGCAATGCCAAAGAGTTCTTGGCCTTCTATGATGCGTAAATATCAAATTTATTATTGGTACATAAAATTTCTTGTACCTTTTATTTGTTCCTGTGTTTTGTAATTATTTGTTACATGAAATTTCTTGTACCATAATAATGTTAAAAAATAAATAAATGCTAAAATTCTTTTATAATACAAAAAAAGTACCTAAATGTAAACAAATAAAAATTTGAATTAAAAAATTAAAATAAAAGATTTTTCCCCTTGAAAGTTTGGGCCAAAAATGTCGGTACTCATTATACACAGGAGTGCAATTGAAAAATACGGTAAGGTTAAAAAAAATTTTTTTGTTTCATTTTTCAATTACAGTTGGTGTAGGATATTATATTAGGTTCGGGTGGACAGCATAGTGATTAGACATTTGTGTAACTTACGAAGATCACCCCTATAAATCACCCATCTGACACCATACGTAATACAACATTATTGACTATATATTTCCTATGCTACATTTTACATCCTCGTGACTATTTTGTAACTACCAATTTGTACTTCTTAATCCCTTTCCCCTTTTCACTCACCATTCTTAACCCTCCTCCCAGCTGGCAACAATCAAAATATTCTCGGGCCGGCCGAGTGGTGCAGTGGTTAAGCGCTGGCTTTGGAAGTCAGTGGCTCTGGTTCGGGTTCCACATATGAGGGCCAGTGATACTGCTCTCAAAAAAAGCAAACAAACAAACAAACAAAAAACACAAAAAAAACCAAAATATTCTCTATACGAGGTTTTTTCTGTATTGTTTGTTCTTTAGATTCCACATATAACTGAAATCATATGGCACTTGTCTTTCTCTGTCTGACTTCTGTTGAGCACGATACCCTTCTGGGTGCACCAATGTTGTTGCAGATGGAAAGATTTAATTGGTTTTTTTTTTGAGGGCAGTGTCACTGGCTCTCATATGTGGGACCCGAACCGGGGCCGCTGGCATCCCAAGGCAGCTCTTAACCAACCGCGCCACTTGGCTGGCCCAAGATTTAATTCTTTTTTATGGTTGACTAATATTCTGTTGTATGTATATACCACCTCTTCATCTATTCATCCATTGATGGACAGCCAAGTTGCCTCGATATCTTGGCTATTGTAAATGATGCTGCAACGAACATATGTATGCTCATGTCCCCTTGAAATAGCGTTTTGGGTTTCTTCAGATAAATACGCAGAAGAGGGATTATTGGGTTCTTGCTATATATATTGCTTTTGTTTTAAAGTCTGTTTTGTCTGGTATAATCTGAAGTGAGCCTCTTGTAGGTAGCATATGTAAGGATCTTGTTTTCTTACCATTCGCCGCCCTATCTTTTGATGGGAGTATTTTATCCATTTATATTTAAAGTAAATGTAGTTACTGCCATTTTATTATTCATGTTGTTAATCTTTTTCTTCCTTCTTAAAGAAGTCCCTCTAACATTTCTTGTAATTTTGGTTTGGTGGTGATGAACTCCTTTAGCTCTATCCTGTCTGCAAAGCTCTTTCTCTGTTTTTCGATTCTAAATGATAGTTTTGCTGGGTATAGTAATCTTGGTTGTGGGTCCTTACCTTTCATTACTTTGAATATTTTGTGCCAATCCTTTCTTGCCTGCAAAGTTTCTGTTGAGAAATCAGTAGACAGTCTTGAGGCTCCCTTGTAGGTAACTAACTGCTTTTCTCTTGCTGCTTTTAAGATTCTATTTTCATCTTAAACTTTGATGTTTTAATAATGATGTGTCTTGGTTGGGCCTGTTTGGGTTCTTTCATCTTGTTTGGGACTCCCTGTGCTTTCTGGTCTTGTGTGTCTATTTCCTTTTCCAGGTTAGGGAGGTATTTCGATCATCATTTCTTCAATAGGTTTTCAATTCTTCTCTCTCTTCTCCTTTTGTTGTTTTTTTTGTCTTTTTTTGAGGGCAGTGTCACTGGCCCTCATATGTGGGACTCGAACCGGGGCCGCTGGCTTCCTAAGCCAGTGCTTAACCACTGCACCATTCGGCTGGCCCACTCTCTTCTCCTTTTGGTACCACTATGATGCAAATGTTGGTGTGCTTGATGTTGTTGTCCCAGAGACCCCCTTAAACTATCCTCATTTTTTTGGATTCTTTTTTCTTTTTGCTGTTATGATTGGGTGTTTTCTGCCACCTTAACTTACAAATAGTTGATCCAGTCCTCTGCTTTAGCTAATCTGTTGCTTCCCTCTAATGTAGTTTTCATTTTAGTGATTTGGTTCTTTTTTAATGTTTTATATCTCCAATTTTATGTTTCTGTTGTACTTGTTGAAGTTCTCCCTGAGATCGTTGAACATCCTTCTTACCAGTGTTTGGAACTCTGCATTTTGTAGATAGCCACTTTCCATTTTGTTTAGTTCTTTTTCTGGAGGCTTGTTGTGTTCCTTCATTTGGGACATGTTTCTTTGTCTCCCCATTTTAGCTTCCTCCCTGTGTTTGTTTCTGTGTATTAGATAGAGTTGCTATGTCTCCCAGTCTTAGTAGAGTGGCCTTATTGTAGGTGTCCTGTTGGGTCCAGTGGTGTAGTCTCCCCGGTCACCTGAGCCGGGTGCTCCAGGTGTTCCCTTGTGTGGGTTGTGTGTGCCCTCCTGTTGTAGTTGAGCCTTGGTTGCTGTTTGCATATCAATGGGATGGATTAACCCTAAGATTCATTGTTTGTGAGGACTTATTAGTTGCCATGAGGGTTGTTGCCCAGGTCCTGACCCTATAGAATAAAATTTGCTTTAGCAGGGCTCTGGTGCCTGCCCAGTCTGCCCTCTGGGTGTGTTGTTCTTAGATTCAGCTGGGTGACGCTCAGTCAGAAGCTGGCCACCAGGCGTGCCAGCCCTGGGGCCTCCTGGGAGGGGCCCTGCTGCAGGCCACGTTCAGCCACAGCCTTGCCTGCCCAGGGCCATCTGGCATGAGCCACAGAGTATTCTGCAGATGGCTGCCACCATGCTGGGCTTGGAGGCACTGAAGAGGCAAAGTCATGAACTGAGGTCGGCTGCTGCCAGTGCCTTGCTTGGGGCTGCTTAACCAGAGGTATGAGGCACATACTTGTTTGGGGTTTGTGAACCTTTGAGAGATTTTGGGAAAGTCTGCAGCATGAGCTGAGACAGGCCATTTGTATGGAAACACGACAGGAAGTAGGCTGGGAGGGCCTGCAAGTTGGGTGAGGCCAGGTCTCAGTGCATCTCCTGGTGCAGGTAGAACCAGCGTATTTTGCCTCTCCGTTCCTCCTCTGCCAGTCTCGACATGGCTTTTTCTTCTTGTCCATAGTTGTAGGACTTCGTTCAGCTAGACTTCAGGCAATTCTCAGTGATCGTTGTTGTGTAGTTCAGGTGTAATTTTGATGCAGTTGTAAGAGAAGGCAAGCACAACGTTTACCTGCTCTGCCATCTTGACCAAAAATCCTCTAGAATTTTTTGAAGAATGAAATTGTGTGATGTTGTCAGTTAAGATGATTCCTTTTATTATAAGTGATACATAACATAAAATTTGTCATTTTAACCATTTTAAGTGATCAATTCAGTGACATTATTTGTATTTACAAGTTGTGTGACCATCACCACTATTTGCAAAATTTTTCATCACCCCAAACAGAAACTCTGTACCCATTTAGCTGTAACTGTCCATTTTTCCTCTTCCCTGGCTCTGGTAGTGCTAATCTACTTTCTGTTTCTATGAATTTACCTATTCAAGATATTTCATATAAGTGGAATCATGCAATATTTGTCCTTTTGTGTCTGGCTTATTTAACCTTGCATAATGTTTTCATATACGTTGTAGCATGTATCAGAACTTTATTTCTTTTTATGTTTGAATAATATTCTGTTGTATGTAACATACCACATTTTGTATATCCATTTGTTGATGGACACTTGGGTTGTTGCCGTCTTTCAGCTACTGTGACTAATGCTGCCATGAACATTTGTGTACAGATGGAAATCTGTTTTTAGTCCTTTTGGTTATATATCTAGGTATAGAGTTGCTGAGTCATATAGTATTTTTTATTTTAAATTTTGCGGAAACATCAAGTGTTTTCCAAACTGGCTGCACCATTTTACAGTGCCTTCAGCCTAGCACAGGGATTCCAATTTCTCCACATCCTTGTCAACACTTGTTATTTCTATTTTGTTTTAAATTATAGCCATTCCAGTGGGTGTGAAGTGGTATCTCATTGTAGTTTTGATTTGCATTTCCCTAGTAAGTAATGATGTTGAGCATCTTTTCATGTGCTTATTGGCTGGCGTGTTTTTTATTTTCTTCTGCAAAATGGTTTATTATCCCAGGAGGAGGCCTTCCCTGGGAATAAGCTGGAATTTTTAATGGTAGGAACATACTTATGGTTTCAGTAATTGGACAGATGTAGTATATATATTTTCAATGTTGTTATATACTAGGCATTTTATATATATTTTTATTTAATCCTAAAACACTATGACATATGATCTATGTTTTACAGATAAGAACCAAGACAAAGGCAGATAAAGTAGCTTGCTTAAGATGATGGCACAGTGAGAGGAAACGTGATGTTTGAGCTCTGGTCTTGCTACGTACTACATCTTCTTCGTTATCACTGTTCTATGAAACTGGCAATTTTATACAATTGGTGTCATGAGAAAATAAGATTTTATTAACCAAAGAAATTGATGGAGTTTGGGGGGAAAGTTCCAGAAGTATTCATGTCAGTTTTTCATTATTATTTTTCCTGATTTTGTGGTACTCAGTTGCAACTCAAGTTTTACTTATTTATTTTTTTTACCTTAATCCATGTTGGAATGGAGGCATATACCATAACGTTTAACACAAAAGTGTACTGTTATTTGTCGTGTTGGAATTGGATGATGGTAGAGTGAGTATATTTAGTGATTCATGTTAAATGAATGAACAGTAAAGCAGTCCAAAGTCCAGCAATTATCTCCACAAAGCGGTACTAACTGTTGGGATTCTGAGTTAGATTGAAAACTGCTTTGTCAGTAAAACGTCTTTCAAAAGGAACCTCTTGCTGTGATTGTATCCCCCCTTTTCTTGTCTCCCTCCCAAATACTTGCAGCTATACACATATGCAGACATAGAAAGTTGTTCAGATGAATGCCCTGGTTGTGAATCTTGTATGTGTAGAATGTTGCTCCTAAGGGCTAAAGGTAGTTTAATGACTGCTAGTGCTTATTAGAGTACAGTGTAGCCATTGCTTTTTGTCAAAATGGGAGAATTAAGCCCTTTATTAATTTTTTGTAGTACTTGGGCAAAGCATAATTTGAGTTGTGATATAGAGGTTAAAGAATGCCATTATCCAGGCTAGGCTCATTCATCTTGAAACTTGTGAAGAAGCTGGGAAAGGCTCTTAGGTTCTCCTATGACTCACTCTTTTCTTATGTCCAGGTTATGGCTCTAATGTCATCTTTTTCCCTGACTAATAAGAGACAATCCCTCTATTACATATTTATCACCTTTGTTTTATAATAATAAATCTTGCCAATGATGAAATATTTAAAACTCGATCAGAGTTTAGATAATGAAAAGTAAATCTTTCTGCCTTTGGCTTCCTCCAGTTCTCCATTTTTAGGTATTGGCTTAGTGGTTTCTTACCATTATCACCTTGACCTCCTAAGGTATCTTCCTTACCTAGTCAGATCCTTCCATCTGTGCTTCTGACTCAGTCTTACTCACCTATACCCAGGATCTGAGCTAGTACTTATCTCCTGTCTCTTAGGCTTTTCAGTCTTTGTTCCCTGAATCCTTCTATTTAACCGATTATATGCCCTAGGCCTTTGTGGTTTTTAAATAGCCAATCCTGACATCTCCTCCTGTCTACCTATCTCTCCTAGTTTTCCTTACTGTCAAAGAATCGAAAGGTTAATATCCTTCTTACTTGCAATTCCTTTTTTAGGTTTCCCTACTTCTGTAAACGGTTCTCCTTGAAAATAACTAATGAGGGAGGGTGTGTGGGGGAGTGGAAATGAGGAGTGACTGCTAATGGGTAAAGGATTTCTTTTGGGGTTAACGAAAATGTTTTGAAATTTGGTAGTGGTGATGGTCGTACAACTAAATATAGTGAAAACAACTGAATTCTATGTTTTAAATAGGTGAATTTTATAAGTGAATTATATCTGATTATTCTGAAAATAATCAGAAATGAGCAATTAGATCCAGAGGGTTTTTTTGTTTTGTTTTTTTGTTGTTTTTTTGAGGGCAGTGTCACTGGCCCTCAGATGTGGGACCCGAACCGGGGCCGCTGGCGTCCCATGCCAGCGCTTAACCACCCGGCCGGCCCCAGAGTATTTTTATTAGTCCTCAAACATGTAGTTTCTTTACACCTGCCTGTGATTTTCCTCTGACCTTTTGTTTCCTGCTTAAGTACTGGGTGGCGCCCACAATTTCTTCCCTGTCTTTCTCTTCACTCTATATGTTCTTCACTCTATATGTTCTCCAAAGCCAATCTGAACTAATACTTTCATGACTTTAGGTCTTCAGTTTTACATAGAGAACACTAAAGATTCATCTCTAGACAAATTGCTCTGTGGAGCCTAAGGCCAGTATTTGTAATCAACAAGAAGACATGGACCGTATTTCCCACAAGTACTTCAAAATGGTAATGCTTTGTGGCTCTGAAGAACCATTCTGAGAATACACGTGATGTTCTTCATTCAGAGAAAGAAACGAATGGGTTATTGTTTGGCACATTTAAGATGACTTCAAATACTTTAAATGAAAAGAAATGAAACAAGAGTAGATTAAAAATATTGTATCTCTTCTTACAACTATTCGTTGTAAGTGTGATATTTTTGTGTACTCTTACGTATCTCACAGATTATGAAAGTCACTCTGCAGTGAAAAATCGCTTCCTAATCTGGTTGATGTTAGATTTCTTTTCATTTATTTGTTTAACAAACACCTAAATGAAAGCTTGCTTGTTTCAGGACTGTTCTAGGTGCTGGGGAGTGAACCCAACAGATAAATTCCAGATTCATGAAATTTACAGTCTCGAAGGGAAAGATAGACAATAAAATAAGTAAAGCATATGGTATACTGGATGATACTAAATACCAAGGAGAAAATAAGCAAAGTGCAGGCATGGAGTTAAACGTGTGGTTTTAACTAGGTTATCAGTGAGGACTCTAATTTAGTCACCTTCTCAAGACTTGAAGAAGGTTAGAGTGAGCCATTCAACTCTCCAGAGATCAGTGCAGTCAGAGGGAACACAAGAGCAAAGGCTGAGTGAGAAGCATAATGTCTTTGAGGAACAGCGAGGTCAGTGTGACAGTAGCAGAGAGGAGTGTGTCAGGAGGGAAGGAATAGGGGGACCAGTGCTTAGACTGCCTGGTGGACTGTTGCCAAGATTTTACCTTTTCTCTGAGCAAGATAGGAGCCTTGAAAGTTCTGAGCTGGGGGTTGAGAAGACCTAGGTTTTCCCAGAATCACTCTGGCTGCTGCATGGAGAACAGTGTGAAGTGGGGTGACAATAGGGGGGTGGCAGAGACAGCTTGGGAGGCTATTTTAGTAATCCAGGCAAGAGATGATGTTGGTCTAGCGTGGTAGCAGGAATATAATGAAGAAATGCTCAGATTCAGAGGTATTTGAAGGTAGATCCTGTAAGAGTTTATGTGCATATCCACAGCTGCCTGGAAGAACCACCACCAGACATTGCTGCCTTCCTGAAAAGCTATAATTGAATTAGGTTTTTCTAATGCAATTCAAATTAGAAATAAAGTAAATGTACTGGATATGCATAGAATGGTGAGAGTGTACAACCAACTCTTCCACTGATAGGAATATCCTACTATTCATTTTTTTTTTTTTTTAAGATTTTATTGGGGAATTGGGGGAGGGGAACAGTGTTGGGGAATCGGGGAAGGGGAACAGACAAGTTGCTGTCTTTTTGTTCTTCAGTCTAGTTGCGGAGGATGTTGCTTCACTGGCCCATGTTGGTGTCATCATTGCGCTCTTCCCGGATGAGGCAGATCGGTCGCCGGCCTCTGGGTGTCGCTCACCGCGGCTATTGGCAGCTCGCGCTGGCTGCCGGCCGCTCACGCTGGCCGCCGGCCACTCACTGTAGCCCATGGCAGCCCACTGCAGCAGGGGCTGCAGCCCACACTGTCGCCGGGGCTCGCACAGCTCAGCTCCAGGTGGCGCTGTTGTTAGCTGTAGAGGGCAGTGTCACTGGCCCTCATATGTGGGATCCGAACCGGGGCTGCTGGCATCCCCAAACCAGCTCTTAACCAATGCGCCACTTGGCCGGCCCCTACTATTCATTTTTAAATGTTTTACAATGCAGCAACTATTTTTATGTAAATTGATAATGTTATGTGCAATGTCCATTAAGTGATTAACAGATGGTGAAAATCTGAGAAACTGTACTTCATAGTTTGATTTCTTTTGCACTCTTACTCTTTCCCCATATCTCTCAATGAGTAAGGCTGATGTCCTTAATTTAGCCTATAAATTGGAAAATGAAAAGGGACAGTACAGCTTTTATTTGTATTTTTCTATGGTATCACTAAAAAGTTGAACTTCTTGTGTTTACAATAATTGGCCACATGTAGGTTAAAAAAAACCTCCACGTACTATTATTTATAATGCAGGTGTTGGTTTTTATTTTTCACATACCATGTGTAATATAGATATGAAAATGTAATTGAAATATGTGGGGAGTGGATTCTTTTATTGTGAAATAACACGTAAGTGCATAAAGCATATATGATGAACACATAATTGTACCGTAAATACTTGTATAACCAGCCAGTAGATTAGGCGCTAGAACATTGCTGGCATCGCCTGTGTCCCCAGTGTACTTCTCCCTGATCGTAAATTTCTCTCCCGCCCCCTATGAGTGACCACTAGCCTAAATTTTGATAAGCCTTTCATTTCTTTCACAGTTGTACCATTAGATAAGCATTCATAAACAATATAATTTAGTTTTTCATATTTCTGAACTTGAATGGACTCGTGTATTTTTGTCTCTCCATTTGCTTAACATTGTTTCTAAGTTTTATCCATTTTGTAAAAAATGACTTTAGTTTTTTTTATTGACATTGCTGTATAGAATTTCATTAAATGAACTGTGATATAATAATAAATAATTGGTCTTTGCCTCTGGTTCCTGTCACGCACCTTCTAAAACCCAGAGATCTTCACAGAGTGATAAGAGAGTCTTTCGTATGCTAATGAGATGACTGGTGTCGCCCCTAGATAGCAGCAGGTCTTTCTGGTCACCCAGGTTTGATTAGAGAGGGTTGGAACTTGCAACCCTACCTGCTAACCTCTGGAAGGAGAGAGGAGCTAGAAATTGAGCTAATCACCACAACCAGTGATTTAATCAACCATGTTTATGTAATGAAATCTCCGAACACTCCTGCATTCCTGGCTTTGGGAGCTTCCAGGTTAGTGAACACACCGAGGTGCTGGGAGGGTGACACTTGCAGAGAAGCCATGGAACCTCCATGCATCCCCTTACCTCCAGCCTTGTCCTGAGCAGCTCTTCCATCAGCTGTTCCTCAATTGTATCCTCTGTAATAAACTGGTAATAGTAAGCTGTTTTCCTGTGAACTCTCTAGCAAATTATTAAACCTGAGTGGGGATCATGAGAACCCTTAATTTGTACCTAGCTTGGGCAGAAGTGTGGGTAACCCAATGCTTGGAACTGGCATCAAAAGTGAAGACAGTTGTATAGTACTTAGCCTATAAACCTGAGGAGTTGACACTAAGTGTCAGAATTGAATTGAATGTAGGACACTCAGTTGGGCCCTGGGGAGTTGAAGAACTGGGTGTTGGTGTGGGGAAAAACCCCACACATTTGGTATCAGAAATGTTGTGAGTAGAAACAGACCATGAACATAAAGTTTATTCCCACTCATCCCAGCAGTGTGTGTGTTTTCCCCGTGTTTCATATCCTTGTTATCACTTAGTATTGTAAGATTTAAAATTTTTTCTCAGTGTTACGTGTTTGTAATGGTATGTCACGATGTAGGTTTTAATATGCATTTTCATGGTTATCAATAAGTTGAGCCTTTTTTCATATATTTATTGACCATTGGATTTGTGTCTTTGCCCAGTTTTTCTTTTAGATTGGCAGTCTTTTTAATTTATAGGAGTTATTTATTTTTGATTTGAGTCCTTTGGTTATGGGTTAAAAATATCTTCCTTTCTATGTCTTGTTTTTATCATTGTCTTGGTGCCTTCGGATGAATAAAACCTCTGAGTTTTACTATTGTCAAATTTATTAACTTTTTCTCTTATGGTTAGTGCTTTCTTTGTGTTTAAGAAATTTTCCCCTTCTCTGATTCTACAATAAAAACTTGATAGTTTTTCCTTTCACAGTTAGGCATTTGGTTTGTCTTGAGTTGATTTTTGCTTAAGGTGTGAAGTGAAAGTCCATTTCATTTCCCCTCCATTTGCCCTAGTAACCATTCATGGAAAAAGTTTTTTGCCATGCTCTGATAGGCCACTTATGCCTTAAATCAGGTATCTGTAGATATGTGCCTGTTTCTGGACTGTTATCCTGTTCTTTAGATTTATCTCTTCCTGCATAAATACCATACTATCTCAAGTCAAGTTAGCTTTACATGTCTTTGTTGGGTAGAGCAAGTCTTCCTACCTTGTACTTTTTCAAGAGGGTCTTGGCTATTTCGGCCCTTTTTGTTACCAAATAAATTTTAGAATGGGCGTGTCAAATTTTATTTTACATATCTGTTTGAATATTGATTGGGATTGCCTTGAACCTATAGATTTCTTTTAGGAGACGTGACATCTTTATAAAATTCTTTAAATTTGTTAATATGAAAAAATATCCCTTACATTCACATAGTCCTAGTATTTGTCAGCAAAGTTTTGTAATTCTTCCACAGTTTATTGTTACATGTATTATTAGTTAGTTAGTGGGTTTTGTGTGTATGTGTGTGTTGTAAATATTACCTTTTTGAAATTTGATTTTTCTGACCATTTGTTGCAGGAATATAGAGATACAGTTGATTTATGTACATACCAGTTATCATATCCAGCAACCTTGCTAAAAACTCTGGCATGTAGTTCTATTATCTGCATATTCTTTGGATTTTTTTTACTTAATCTGTGAATAATATTTTGTTTCTTCTTATTTTATCCTACCGTTTATTTCTTCTTGTTGCCTTTCTGGGTGTCTAGGAATCCATAAAATGTTGAACAGAAGTGGAGGTCGCCATCTGGTTTTTGTTCATAGTCAAAGAGAAAGCTTTTAAGGTTTTACCATTAAGTATGGTATTCATTGACACCCTTTGTCAAATGAGGAACTTCCCTCCTGTTCTTAATTGGCTAAGAATATCTATTGAGATGAATATACACTTTTGTATTTTAATTCTTTTTTGATGTGATAAATTGCATTTTACATTTAAAACTGAGTTTTGTTTAGGACTTTCTGTATTTGTATTCGTGAGTAAGATTGCTTTATTTTCTTTTCTCTCCCATACCTGGTTTTGTTACCACAGTTATAGTAATTTCATAAAAGATTTGGGGAACATACCTTTTTGACTGTTCTCTGGAAGGGTTTGTGAAAGATTGTTACTTCTTCCTTATATGAAGCCAGGGAAGCTATCTGGCCTTGCAGTTTTCTTTGAGGAAAATATTTTTGACTACTAATGGTTATGATTATCTAACTTTATGTTTCTATTTGAGTAAGTTACTGTCTTCTAGGAATTTGTCTACACTTTAAATTTTATTTACTTTAATTTAATAATAATATCCTCTGTATCTTTCTAATGTCTGCTGCATCTGTTGGATGTTCCTTTTTAAATTTTTCAGTTACAATTGACAGCATTTTATATTAGTTTCAGGTGTACAGAATAGTGGTTAGACATTTATATAGTTTATGAAGCGATCCTCCCATAAGTCTACTACCCACCTGGCACCATACATAGTTATTAGAATATTATTGACTATATTCCCTATACTTTACATCCCCATGACTATTTTATAACCTCTTTTTTTATTCTTGGCATTGTTTATTCCTATCTAATTTTCTCTTGATCAGCATTACCAGCTATCTTATTAGTATTTTCAAAAGAACCAACTTTCGCCTTTGTTGATTTTCTCTGTTATATATTTCCCGTGTCACTAATTTCTTCTCCGGTCTTTATTCCCTTCCTCCTGCTTTTATTTTGCATCATTTTTCCAATTTTGTCACATGGATGTTTAGGTCCTTAATTTTTCAACCTTTCCAGTTTTCTAACATCTTTAAAAATTACTATAAGTTTTTCTTTATCTACTTATATGTACTTAAGTTTTGATATGATGGGTATTTTTTCCCATTCTCTGTGAGTTTGTTATCTATTTGATATTTAGTTATCTTTAGTATAATTTTGAAATTGCTCTCACCTCAACCTGAGTAAGGGTAAATATCTTTACTTTTTTGCCAACTCCTTATGTAAACTCTTAATCCCTTTTTCTATATTGTTGTTTTTCCTTATGATCTCTTTGTTATATATTAGTAAAATCAGCTCTTTCTCTGTGATATGAGCAGCAAATATTTTTTCCAAATTTGTTTTGGCATTGACATATTTCATTTTTTCTTTTTTTTTTTTTTAAAGATTTTATTGGGGTATTGGGGTTGGGGATCTAGGGAAGGGGAACAGACAAGTTGCTGTCCTTTTGTTCTTCAGTCTAGTTGTAGAGGACATTGCTTCACTCGCCCATGTTGGTATCATCGTTGCACTCTTCTCGGGTGAGGCAGATCGGTTGCCGGCTACTCACTGTAGCCTGTGGCAGCCCACTGCAGCAGGAGCTGTAGCTATGCTGACCTGGGGACTCACAGCAGTCCAGCTCCAGGTGGAGCTGTTGTTCACCATCTTAGCTTTAGAGGGCAGTGTCACTGGCCCTCATATGTGGGATCTGAACCGGGGCCGCTGGTGTCCCAAGTCAGCTCTTAACCAACGTGCCACTTGGCTGACCCTGCATTGACATTTTTTAATGGTTAAGTTTTTTTTATATTACCTTTCAGCACCTAGAACAGTGCCTGGTGCACGGTATACACCCAATAAATATTTATTGAAGAAATGGATAAATTCAGTGGTGCTTGTTTGGCAAACAAAAGTTATTTTTTAAAATATTTTTGTACTTGAATATTCTCTCATGGCTTCCACGTTTTGAATCATTCTAGGGCAGCCTTCTTTATGCCAAGGTTACATAGAACTCTATTTTCTTTTGATTTTATGAGTCGTTTTTATATGTAAATATTTATATTTAATCTTTTTGGAATTTATCCTGTTTGGCTGATTGTGATCACATTTCTTTATTAAATGTAAGCAATTTCCTAATTGTAGGTTAATTGGAAATTATATTCTTTAAAAAGATATGACAGGCTTTAGTTAAAAGGTATCAATGGGACTTAAAAAAATAAAATTTTCTTCTCCTGAAAAATAACTAATAGGCATTTGAGATACTTTATTTACCTGAGGGAATGAGGTGACTTTTGCGAAGTTAAAATTTTCCCTACCACCAGGAAAGTAATGATGCTTGTTTGCTCAATTTTTTTTTTCCTTTCCCCATAAATTCTAACCTTGTGTTGTCCCCTAGCCACTTTTAGCTGCTGAGCACTTAAAATATGGCTAGTCTTAAGTTGAAATGTGCTAAGTGTAAAATATATACCAAATTTTGAAGATTTAGTATTAAAAAAATATAAAATATCCCATTCATTTTTTAAATATTGATTACCTGTTGAAATGAGAATATTTTGGATATAATGGATGAAATAAAGTATGTTATTAAAATTAATTTAATCTGTTTTCACTAATATGCTATGAAAAGTTTTAAATGGCATATGTAGCTTGCATTCAGGTTCTATTGAATAGCGCTGCTCCAACCTAATCTTACCCAATACCTGGACAGTATTTTGTTTTCCCTTTTTGACAGATTTGTATGGTGCCTAACACCAAAGTACATGGTTTCTTTTGTCAGATGAGTTTTTTCCCTCCATGAATCAGGAGCAAGAGTATCATCTTGTCTACTGGAGTTTTTCCTTTTAGCACAGATGGAAATTTTTAGTTTTCTGTTGACATTTTCTCAAGATTAATTGAGATTAATCATCTCTAATTTTCAAGATAATCATTTCTCTCTCCACTTGTTTATTCTAAACTCATCCACGTGATTTTTCTGTTTTAGTTGAATTATTAATAAATGAGCTTTTTGAATATGTTTTTGTTTCAGAATTTGAACTCTGTTAAAAGAATTGTGTCTTAAATTCTCTAGTCATTGAGGCATCATTTAACAATTACAGTAGGTTTGAGAGCAGTGGATGAATAAAATAAGAATTCCTGGGCCGGCTGAGTGGCGCATTGGTTAAGAGCTGGCTTGGGGTGCCACCGGCCCCGGTTCAGATCCCACGTATGAGGGCCAGTGACACTGCCCTCTACAGCTAAAAACAGCTCCACCTGGAGCTGAGCTGTGTGAGCCCCAGTGACAGAGTAGGCTGCAGTCCCTGCTGCAGTGGGCTGCCGTAGGCTACAGTGAGCTGCCAAGAGCCGCCATGAGCGACCATCCAGTGGCCTGCGACTGATCAGCCTCATCCGGGAAGAGCGCAATGACGATACCAAATGGGCCAGTGAAGCAACGTCCTCCGCAGCTAGACTGAAGAACAAAAAGACAGCAACTTGTCTGTTCCCCTCCCCCATTTCCCCAACACTGTTCCCCTCCCCCAATTCCCCAATAAAATCTTAAAAAAAAAAATGATAAAACAATAATAATAATTTAAAAAACATAAAACAGAATTCCTGCCCACAATGGAATTATAAATTTCCTAATCATCTGGTAATAAAAAATTAATTCACAGGACCGGCCGAGTGGCACGTTGGTTAGGAGCTGGCTAGGGACGCCAGCTCTGAGCAGCAGGGCCCTGGTTCGGATCCCACATGAGGGCCAGTGACGCTGTGCCCTCTACAGCTAAGATGGTGAACAACAGCTCGACCTGGAGCTGGGCTGCTGCGATTCTCCTGTGCTGGTGTAAGCTGCAGTGGGGCTGGCCGGCAGCTGGCGAGTGCTTTCGTGAGTTGCAGTAAGCAGCAGTCCAATGGCCGACGACTGATCTGCTCATCTGGGAAGAGCACAGTGATAATACCAACATGGGCCAGTGAAGCAACATCCTCCACAACTAGACCAAAGAACAAAAGGACAGCAACTTGTCTGTTCCCCTTCCCCAATTCCCCAATGAAATCTTAAAAGAAAAAAAAGTTAACTGATAAATTGGTACATGGTAGAAATAAATAGCAGTATTAACTACTTCATGACAGAATTAAGAGAAACAATACAATTTATTAGTGCACATAGAAATAACTGGGATTGAGGAAAAAAGCTGTTATTTAAAATGAATAAGATATGTTTAAACAACTAAAGATTCCAGATAACCTTTTTTTTTTTTTTTTTTTTTAAAGAGGGCAGTGTCACTGGCCCTCATATGTGGGATCGAAACCGGGGCCGCTGGCTTCCTAAGCCAGCTCTTAACCACCGCACCACTCGGCCGGTCCGAAATTAAATTGTATCTTTTTTTTTTTTTGAGGGCAGTGTCACTGCAGATAACTCTTAACATAAAAATATATCATACTGAATTAGAACTGCTTGAATTTGAGCCCTGATTTCACAACTTGCTAGATGCTACGAGCTTGGGAAGGTTATATAGTATAACTTGTGAACTTAGGTTTCTTTGTGTACTAGGGATAATAGTAGTAGCTACTTAACAGAAAGATTGTGAGGATTAAATTAGTTAATATATTGCTTAAAGCAATGCTTGGCATATAGTAAATTTGCTACAATTTTAACAAATACTTTCCATGGTTACTAGTCTTCATAATTTTACTTTTTTTTTTTTTTTTAAAGATTTTTTTTTATTGGGGAATTGTGGGAGGGGAACAGCGTTGGGGAATCGGGGAAGAGGAACAGACAAGTTGCTGTCCTTTTGTTCTTCAGTCTAGTTGCGGAGGACATTACTTTACTGGCCCATTTGGTATCGTCATTGCACTCTTCCCCGATGAGGCAGATCGGTCGCCGTCCTCTGGATGGTCGCACACTGTGGCTCTTGGCAGCTCACGCTGGCTGCCAGCCACTCACTGTAGCCTATGGCAGCCCACTGCAGCAGGGGCTGCAGCCTACACCATCGCCGGGGCTTGCACAGCTCAGCTCCAGGTGGAGCTGCTGTTAGCTGTAAAGGGCAGTGTCACTGGCCCTCATATGTGGGATCCGAAGCGGGGCCGCTGGCATCTCAAAACCAGCTCTTAACCAGTGCACTACTCGGCCGGCCCCATAATTTTACTTTTAATGGTGACATAATATTCAGTTCCAGGGAGATACTGCAATTTATTTTTCTTTGACATTCAGTTTCATTTTAGAGGAGAAATATTTGTATTGTTGAACTCAAATCTTTGTTTTTCCATTTTCTTAGGTAGCTTGAATTTTTTTTTTTTTTTTTTTTTTAATTGGGGAACTGTGTTTTTCCAGGACCCACCAGCTCCAAGTCTGGTTGTTTCACTCTATCAGGTTGTCAAAAAAGTCATGATGCATTTTTGCAATGAAAAACAGGAAAAAACAAACAAACGTCATGACAGATTTTCTGACAACCCAATAGTTGTGGAGGTCACAGCTCAGTGTCCCATGTGGGGATTGAACTGGCAACCTTGGTGTTGTGAGCACTGAGCTCTAACCAACTGAGCTAACCGGTTGCCCCCTTAGGTATCTTGAATTTTAAAATCAGAAAGCATTAAGATGGGTGGCAGAGCTGTCTTGTTTTGTTTTGTTTTTTTTCCTGAGATTTAAATTTAAGTTGTAAATGATTGTCTGCACAGAAGAAGCCAAGAGCTTTTTAAATGAATTCTTTGGTCCTGCAAATGGTATCCAAAAGTTTAATTGCATAGTTTAATTGTCCTCTTTTGAAGAATTTTAAAGTAGCTAAGGCATTGTGGTCATCACTGGATTACTTTATGTTGGGAAATTTTTGGCAGATGGTATGCAATCATTGTTCCAAAACTAGTTACATTGTCTTTCCCAGCTTGGGTTAGGAAAACATTAGCACTGAAGTTTTCATTTTGTAGGAAATTATTTTCTGCCAAATATTTGTCATCTAATGAAGTTTATTTTTAAATATTAATGAAGCATGTCAGTTATCTAGTAGCTCCAGAAAAATAGCTGAAGCACAGGGTTACTTTTTGTCCACCTCTTAAGTCCTTTATTACCATTTGAGTATATGTGCATGATAATCTTTTGGAAAACTAAAATATGGTAATTTTGCTGCTAATAAACATCTCACTATTGCTAGAGTTGAACTTACTTTAACATATACATACTGCTCTGGGTTGGTACTAGGCATACAGCAAGCAAATGAACTGATGTGAAAAGAAAACATTTTCACTGTTAAAATATATTTCTGACTATTAATTTTATACCATTGTCAGTAAATGAAAGGTAACATTAATTTGAAATATTCTCCATTGAATAAGCTGTATCTTAAACTCACAAAAACAATTCCAGATTCCCCTTTCAGAACAATGTCATGTCATTTCCAAATGTGGTAGCCAGGAGAATACTTAAGTAACAAATTGGCATTACGCTTGTGGAAGATGAATTACAGTCCAGTATCTTTTATAATGTTGTTTATCCATCTTGATTTTGTGAAAAATAGGTGGTGTGTTGTGGTATTCCATAACAATCGATTAGATTTGATTCATATCTCCCACCATATATCCATTCTTTTGAGCGATCTGAAATCCCTTCTTCAGGACTGCCCATTAGCCAGCCCTCATTTCATCCTGTTCAAGCACATGTTCCTGAAATTAATTTACATCTTAAGCAAGGTGATTTTAAATATAGGGAAAAAAACTATGAACAAAGTAGGCCTCTGCACTTAAGCTTATTTTAGTTGGGTGGACATATAAGTTAGAGCGTTTGTGTTGATAAACATATTTTTGATTTTCATGGCAGAAAGTAATTTTAAACCGACTTAAGCAAAGAGTCAATTTATTGGCTTACATAAATGAAAAGACTGGCCTTGGGCATGGGTTGGATCCGGATGCTTAATGTAATATCCAGAGCCTGTCTCATTTCATTTACCTTTAGCTCTGCCCTTTTCTGGCTTGGATACATTCTCAGGCAGCACCTCAAGTGGTAGCAAATATAGCCACAGCAATGCCAGGCGTAAATCTTATCAGTTTAGCAACCTCAGTGATAAGCTTCCTTTCCAAATAGTCTCAGAAGCCCTGGGGTTAACTCTCATTGACCAGACTTGGATCCTCTGGAGTGTTGGGGGAGGGGAGTCTGGATGGTCTAGCCCTATTTGAATTAGGTGGAATAAAAGAGAGATAAGTAGTTTCTAAAAAGAAGTTACAGATACTAGTACCAGAAAAAAACATGCTGAGCAGACAAAAGCTGGCAAAAGCAACATAAGTCTACAAAATAAGGATACATTTTTTTTAGTTGAGCTAAAACGATGAATTCTGATAGGAACTGCTGTAAGAAAATCTTCAGATAGGAGGCTGCATTTGAATTGGACCCTGAAGGACAAGTAGTGTTTTTTTCCAAGGCAGCCTGAGTAAAGAAAGGACTTTCTAGGTCACTCTTTGGAGAAGTTTGGCAGTAAGAGGATAAAATTAAAATGGAAGCTACTAGAGTCTAAAGGAGAATGTTGAGAAAATTTCCTCCTCAGTACAGAGAAAACTTGAGCATTTTTATGGCAGAGGAGTAGAAAAGCAAGTAAAGGAGGAAATAATGCAAAGGAGAGAATCATTCATTATAAAGAAGTGGGAAATTCAGTGGGATTAAGAATGTAGGTAGAGGGGGCAGCCTTAAAAAGAGAAAGCTCATTCTCTGAGGACAAGTGAAGGAAGGAAGGTGGCGATGGTGGTTAAAGCAGAAGTTTATTGTTAAATAGATAAGGAGCTTCAGTTTTGTGTTCTAAAAGTACAGAGAAAAGGTTTACCAGTTATCTATTGCTATGTAACAAACCATTCCAAAGGATTTTGTGGGTTAGCAATTTGGCTTAAACTCAGGTTGCGTGATTTCCTCTGCTGGTCTTGCCTTGTGTCACTTGTGTGGTTGTGCTATATGGATCATGGATGGGTGATCGTAAATTAAGATTGTACAATAGCTTCTCTCCCATGTGTACTGGTTGGTGCCGGCTGCTGCTTAGGCCCCTCTCGCACTCCCTCACTCTCCCTGAGCATTCGCATGGCAGTAGCTGTATTCAAAGAAAGGAAGAGGCAGGCCTTTCATGACAGGCTTAGAACTCCCACAGTCACGTCTTTCATATTTTCTTGCTAAGCAAGTCACAGAGCCAACTCAGATGAAGTAAAGAAACAGACAACACTTCTTTTTATGGGGGAAGCAGCAACGTCACACTGCAAAGAGGAGTGTACACTGGAATGGGAGGAATTTGTGCCTGTTCCCCACTCCCCCCAGCATTTTATTGTGAAAAATTTCAGTCATGCAATGCCAAGTTGAAAGAATTTCAAAGTGAATACTCATAACCTATCACCTAGATTCTGCTGTTAACATTTTTCTTATATATTTATCCATCTGCCATCCCTGTATCTATCCATCAATTCATCTTATTTTTTTGATGCATTTCAAAGTAAATTGTAGACAGCAGTCCTTTCCTGTAAGTACTTTGTGTATATTTATCAAAAATCAATATTTTTTTACAGTTTTTTCCTTTGATAAAACATTTACACACAATGAAGTGTACAAATTTTAAATGTACATTGTGCCTAGTATTGCAGTCTACAACCAAAGGGAAAAATTTGGAATAGCTTTCCCGTGAAATGGCTCAAATTCCACTAGAGTATAAAAGAACTGCAAAGGATATCTTCCTTGAATACCTTTTTTTTCATGTCCTCACCACTAATAATTTTTCTATTTAGCATTACCTCAACACATGGGATTTTCGTTTGTGATATATTAATTTGAATCTGCTTTGGGTGTTTCCCTATATCTTTTCATTAAATATTTATTGAGTGTATACTGTTGATGAACACTATGCTAGAAAAAGATGTAAACAGGACCACTCTGGCTGTTTAAGTATTGAAACTTGGTGTATCTCAAACCAGATTAGATTAATAATAGGTGCCGTTTATTGAATGCTCAAGGCCAATGATAAGCACTTTTAGTTGCATTGTTTCATTTAGTCCTTATAATTTGAGAGATAGATACTTTTTCCTTTTAGAAGTTAGGAAACTAAGGCATTTGGAAAAGTTTTCACTTGCCCAAGGACTACAGCTTCATAAATCAAGGTGATATGACTCCAGAACCCACATTTAACCCCTGTATCATATTGATTAGAAGCAGAAAATGTGCCATCTGTCAGCAGTGGAAAACTAACCTTTTAATTGGTTAAATTTAAATTAAGTGTTTGTCTTAAATCGAGAAGTACAAATTTTTAAAAACTGATCTATGAGAGAGTTTAATAAACTGTTTTCTGGTCTATGAATAAATATTTTAACAATTTGTAAAGGAGAAATTTTAGTATTATAACTTGATTTAACTGAAGATAATAAGTGTGATCAAAACTATGTGACAAATTCAGCTTTTCACATGGTATTTTGATAGAATAATACTTACTTGGTTTTAGTAAAGTATTGAGTACTTTTACTGCTAGTTGGCTTTTGAGCAGTTTAACAAATAGCAAAAGATTGAAACCCTTTTGGACTTGGTATTTGCATAACAGTAAACACTGCCTGGAGTGTTAGAAATTAATGAGTGACATTTAAGCCATTTCATGCCAAGAATTCTGCCAGAAGTGCTGCTGGTTAATGGTAGTCATAGTGACAGCTGAAGTAAAAGCTTGTTAAGTTCATGTGCTAGTTTTCCTATTAAGTCAGGGAATTGGATAAAGTCATGTATGTCTAAACATCTTCTTTAACCCAACAGTGAGTGAATAAGATATTTTAAGTGTTCCTTCACCCAGATTTCCCCCAACTGTTCATTTTATTTTATTTGGTAGTGTATTTGTAAGTGGCTTTAAGTCCCAACAAAATTATATGGGGTAGGTTAAAAACAATATATTTGTTTAAAAAATCTCATTGAGTGTTATGTTTATTTTTGTGTATAGGTCTTGCTATTTTGGAACGACAAGAAAAAAACAGATTAAGGGAAGGTTGGTCTTTTAAGTGGACATGGCTCAGATATCCAACAACAATGGATTTAAGCAGTGTTCATCTTCACATCTGGAATCGACGAGAACAAAAGATGTAGACAAAGAAGAAGCATTACAGATGGAAGCAGAGGCTTTAGCAAAATTGCAAAAAGATAAACAAGTGACTGATAATCAAACAGGCTTTGAGTTGTCAAGCAGCACCAGACAAAAAGCACAAGTTTATAACAAACAGGATTATGATCTTATGGTGTTTCCTGAATCAGATACCCAAAAAAGAGCAGTAGATATTGATGTAGAAAAGCTCACCCAAGCTGAACTGGAGAAACTATTGCTGGATGACAGTTTTGAGACAAGGAAAACGCCTGTATTGCCAGTTACTCCTGTCCTGAGCCCTTCGTTTTCAGCACAGCTCTGTCTTAGACCTACTATTCAGAGAGGCCAGTGGCCAGCTGGCTTGTCTGGGCCTTCCACTTATACTTTACCTTCTATTTATCAGTCAACCTACAGTAGTAAACAGAGTGCATTCCAAAATGGCTTTAATCCGAGAATGCCTAGTTTTCCATCCACGGAACCTATATATTTAAGTCTTCCAAGGCAGTCCCCATATTTTTCATATCCTTTGACACCTGGCACACCCTTTCATCCACCAGGAAGCTTACCTATTTATCGTCCAGTCGTCAATCCTGACATGGCAAAGCTGTTTGACAAAATAGCTAGTACATCAGAATTTTTAAAAAATGGAAAAGCAAGGACTGATTTGGAGATAACAAATTCAAAGGCTACAATCAACAATCTACAGGTGTCTCCAAAGTCTGAAGACATCAGTAAATTCGACTGGCTTGACTTGGATCCTCTAAGTAAGCCTAAGGTGGACAGTGTGGAGGTATTAGGCCATGAAGAAGAGAAAAATGTTCCAGGTTTGCTAGCAGAGGATCCTTGGGATGCTGTTCTTCTTGAAGAGCGCTCACCAGCAAGCTGTCACCTTGAGAGAAAGGTGAATGGAAAATCTCCTTCTGGGGCGATGGTAACAAGAAGCCAGTCTTTAAATATTCGAACAACTCAGCCTACAAAACTCCAGGGCCAAATATCTCAGGTACAGTCCCATCTTACTAACTTCGCAAACTTAGCAGTATAACACAATTCGTATTTGTGTGCATAATTTATTAGGTAAAAAATAATTTTCATTTTGAATCTTCTTTCTTCATTCTTAAGGACGCTGTGACCCTTAGATTGTGTGGTAAAGAATTAAATGTGTTTTGGGCCAAATTTTATAGGATTTATAGGATTATAAATTTTAAAAACCTCTTATCAAGATCTGGCTATCACTGATAGGCATTTAAGATCATTTTTATCTGTCTCTTCATGTCTTCCCATTATATATGGTCCTACTTTTTCTTCCTTATGTCTTTTATTTTTCAAGGCAAACAAGGAATTATGGTTTTTAACCCCATTATAGAAACTCTCAGTATTTTGTTTTATTGTTTTTAAACCATGAATGAGTGGAAGAGCGGGAGAGAGAATAACCCTAGAGAGACAGGCGAAAAGCCATTTAAAAGACTCTTAACACCTATATTAATAAAAATGAAGACTAGAACTATAGCTTATATGATGTTGGTGAGTTCATATAATGTTATGAAAAACTAGTTAAGGGTGAATGGGTCAGGCTGTCTTCCCTCAGAGGAGAGGTAGCAAGGTTTAGACTTTGCCTCTCCAAATATCATGTACCTAATTGCAGATTTGTGTTTTACTCTTATTAATCTGTGGATCTTGGGACTGGTAAGCCTCATTCTCACCTTAATGTGAATTATGTCATTCAGTGTCTAGCTTCTCTTTGGGCCCTAGGAGTGAAGTACCATTTAGGGAGGGAGAAGTGAATTTTGCATAATTTGGATGGGTTTATGTTAAATTGTTGGCTTTAAAAAGCCATTTTGGATGTCTGGGGGAGAAAGTAGCAGGTATTAAGAAGGTTTAAAAGGAACGATGGAGATATTTTGGATGGTGTGTTCAGAATCCAGAAAAATTTTAACCAGTGTAATGGTTTCTAAATGTATTTTGACAACAGATCACAGTAAGAAACATATGTTATAAAAAGTCTCTTAAACTTTTCAGTACTAATTACAAATTTAGTAAGAATCTCTAGACACCTTTCATTTAAAAAAACCACAAGTTAATTACACATTTTAAATTGAATCATAAATATAATCTCAGATTATTTTCTCTTAATAGTACATGTGTTCATGGTTTTTGGTTTTATTTTTTAAATAATTATTTCTGGAAGTGTTTGAAGGGAGAAGGAGAAACTTTAAGCCAAGAATCATCACCAAAAAAAAGTAGGGGGAGGGTAGACCTAGGAGTGGAATTGCTGGTAATTCTTGTTTAGCTTTTTTTTTTTTTAAAGATTTTATTGGAGAATTGGGGGAGGGGAACAGCATTGGGGAACCGGGGAAGGGGTACAAATAAGTTGCTGTCCTTTTGTTAATCGGTCTAGTTGTGGAGGACGTTGCTTCCCTGGCCCATGTTGGTATCATCATTGTGATCTTCTCGGTTGAGGCAGATCAGTCGCTGGCCTCTGGACGGCCGCTCACAGCGGCTGTTGGCAGCTCACAACTGCTGCCAGCTGCTCACGCCTGGTTGTTTACCACTCACTGTAGCCTATGGCAGCCCATTGCAGCAGGAGCTGCAGTTATGCCAACCCGGGGACTCATGCAGCCCAGCTCCAAGTGGAGCTGTTGTTCACCATCTTAGCTGTAGAAGGCAGTGTCACTGGCCCACATATGTGTGATTCAAACCAGGGCCACTGGTGTCCCAAGCCAGCTCTTTTTTTTTTTATTTTTATTTTTAATTGGGGAATTGGAGGGAGGGGAACAGTGCTGGGGAATTGGGGAAGTTCCTGTCTTTTTGTTCCTCAGTTCAGCTGCAGAGGATGTTGCTTCACTGGCCCATGTTGGCATCGTTATTGCAGTCTTCCCAGATGAGGCAGATCGGTCGCCAGCCTCTGGATGGTCGTTCACGGCTGCTCTTGGCAGCTCACGCTGGCTGCCAGCTGCTCATGCTGCAGCAGGGGCTGCAGCTATGCCGTCCTGGGACTCACAGCAGCCCAGCTCCAGGTGGAGCTGTTGTTCACCATCTTAGCTGTAGAGGGCGTGTCACTGGCCCTCATATGTGGGATCTGAACCGGGGCTGCTGGCATCCCAAACCAGCTCCCAACCAATGTGCCATTCAGCCGGCCCTTGTTTAGCTTTTTGAGAAACCACCAAACTGTTTTCCATGGTGGCCTCAGTGTGCATTCTCACCAGCATTGTATGAGAGTTTTAGTTTTTCTACATCCTCGCTAACACTTGTTATTTTCTATTTTTTGTATTCTAGCCACCGTAATGGCTATGAATAATGGCTCATTGTGGTTTTGATGCATTTCCCCAATGACTAGTGATGTTGAGTATCATTTCATATGCTTATTGGCTATGTGTATATCTTTTTGGAGAAATGCCTGTTTAAGTCATTTGACCATTTGAAAAATGGAATTATTCATAGCAGCTTTATTCATAATAGTCAAAAAGTGAAAACAACTGAAATGTCGATCAACTGATGATGGGTAATCAAAAGTGGTACATTCATACAATGAAATATTATTCACCTGTAAAAAGGCATGAAGCCCTGATATTTGTATGCTCAGCATGAATGGACCTTGAAAACAAGTGAAAGGCAGGTACACAAAAAGACCACATATTGTTCGATTCCGTTTATGTGATATGTCCAAAATAGGCAAATCTATAGAGAAAGAACACAGATTAGTGTATGCCAGGTGTGGGAGGGTGAGGTGGAGAAAGGGATGGAGAATGATTGCTTCATGGGTTCAGGGTCTTTTTGGGGAGAAGGCGATGGAAATATATTCTAACCACTGTGTTAGAACCTTGCATTCGTGATGGCCACAGCATTGTGAATCTACTGAAAGCCAGTGAATTGTACATTTTTAAATGGTTAAAATGGCAAATTTTATGCTCCGGATTTTACCTCAATTCAAAAAAAGGGCATGGCCCCCCTGGTTCTTCCATCCTGGTCACTGCCACTGGATTCACTTGGGTCTGTATTCCCGTAGATGGTGCTTGACACCATGCAGTCGGGATTAGGGATATTAGTTGTTTACAGGAGTTGTTTGGGAAGGCCAACCACCTATAGGCTGGAGACCTCAGGAACTAGGGAAAGTTACAGTCTCTGCTGTCAGAGAAAAGGAAACCCCTTGTCCCCTAAGGAGCTGAGTATGGGCTCAGCCCTCCCATTGGCAGAAGGCAGAGCCCGATTGTCCAGGCAACCCAGAGTGAACCTCCAGCTCACTTGCAAATAACCCTTCTCCTTGTGTTACACCTGTATGCAGTCACCTCCACAGCGTATGCATTGAAGCCACAATACATAGATTATATATTGAGTAAAATATTTATAAATGAACTTTATTATTTCATTATCTCTGTATCTTAAATCCTAACCCTCCCAGCACTGGAAATTATCCACTAAGGGTTACAGATTATTCCAGGTGAGTTGAGGTGACTATTCCAAGTGAAATGTGGTTAATCATCTTAAACAAGCTGAGGTTTCTGGATGGACTGGAATTATTTACTGCCCAACGATTCAAGACTGGAACTCAGAACCTACGAGCTATGTGCCTTGTCTCTTACTGTAGATGTTCAAACTGAACTCATTCTTTATATAGTCACGGAGACAGTAGAGAGCTCCTAAGAACCCTATGAGGCCAGAGCGACCCACACCTATTTTATAGTTGAGGGAGCTGAGACGTAAAGAAGTTAAGGAATTATTCATTGTTTTTATGTAATAATAGTATTGTACTTAGGTAAATGAGCTCTTATATTTTAGAGATGTATACTGAAGAATTTAAAAATGGAAGTGTAATAAGGTAATAAGTTAACCTGTTACAGCAGACAATTCAAACATGGGTCAAATAATCAGTGTCCGGAACTCAGTGTATGTTAGTGTCCTGCAGAGGAGTTTAGACTAACTCAATCATCCGGGTTTTGTGTGTGTTTGGGGATGTGGTTAGGGGGAGGAAGTGGAGTGTGGAATTTAAGGGGAAAGGTAACTTTTTCACAAATTTCCATAAGTGATTCTGATGCAGCCAACCTGTCCCCTTGAACTGGCATTTGGAACCATACCTCAGGAGCTGTGAGGTTAGGAAGGTGACAAGACAAATAGCAAAACATAAAACTAGAGCACCCTGGGAACAGTTTTTTGTAACTTAAAACCGCTAGCCTAGGTTGTAATGCTTTTGCTGTAAATCTCCGCTTCCTTTCCCTCTGCCCTCTTTAGTATAGACTGGTCACTTGTGGTTCAACTCCCGTTTTTTCCACTCTTTGCTTTGGTGGGGCAGGACTGTGGTACTGATGTACACCCGTTTCACTGTCTCCCTGTGTACACCTTTTCCTGCTCATTTTAAATGTTTGTCACAGTCCCATCTTGATGCTTTCCTTATTTGGGGTGCTTCCAGAAAGAATTTTACAGGACTAGTGATGATAGGTAGTCTCCTAAAGATAGAAGTTCCCTAGCAAGGTCTGGGAAATCAGATCATATGGGAGTTGCAGAGAACTGTTAGTTGCTCATACTTGAGGAATTAACGAGGGCTTCTTGGCAAGATCAGTTTTCACAGAAACACGCTCTTAGATTAAAGTATGGGGGAAGGATCAAGGAGAAATCAATTTAGTTATGAGAGACATGAGTCAAAGCCAGGTAAACAAAAATACATGGCTTGATCAGCTGATTAATCAGAGATTGGAGCTAGATTACTATAATGTATTTACACCAACAGCTTTACTAAATGGCACGATATCTGAATTTCAGGTGGCTTAGGCTAACCTACCCAGTCTTGAAGGAGTCTTAACTGCAGCATGGCTGAAGAAGTATTAATATATAGTTGTTCATCATTCCATTATGCTCTTCTCCATTAAAACCCCATCTAATGATGATTATATTTGAGCACCATATTCTAAGAAGGGCCAATGGTAAACTACAGAGTATCTTGAAAAGACTAGTTTTCAGGATCTAGAAGCTATGGCATATAAAAAACTGTTGAAAAGATTCGAGATATTTTGCCTGAATATGAGAATATTAATTGAAGATAAATCACTCTGGATCTAAGAGTTTCTTCATCTGTGAAATACAGTTGGTTAGACTAGATGATTTCTCACATCCCTTTTTGGGATAATATTAGTTTGGAAAATTGCCATGTAAAAGAGGAAGTGGACTTTTTTCTTTTAAAATTTTGCATTTTGGACATAGTTTCTCAAAACAATTCAGGGAGCAGCATACCTGAATATTAAAGTATTATTTTAAAAAAAGATGAAGTAGTGATGTACTAAAAATTTCAATATATTAAGTATGTTACTTTGTGCTACATTAAGTATCACTTTGTGCTAAATTTTAATAGCACCAAATGGTAGTAAGTACTGATAGTTAAAGCATATTTTTTAGAAAACATGAAATTAAGCAAATCCTATTTGTTTAAAAATTATTTCTCGGGCCGGCCGAGTGGCCCATTGTTTAAGCGCTGGTTTTGGGATGCCAGCGGCCCCGGTTCGGATCCCACATGAGGGCCAGTGACACTGCCCTCTACAGCTAACAACAGCTCCACCTGGAGCTGGGCTGTGCAAGCCCCGGTGATGGTGTGGGCTGCAGTGGGCTGCCATAGGCTACAGTGAGTGGCCCGCAGCCAGCGTGAGCGGCTGGCAGCCAAGCGTGAACTGCCAATAGCCGCGGTGAGCGACATCCAGAGGCCAGCGACCAATCTGCCTCATCCGGGAAGAGCGCAATGACGATACCAACAGTGAAGCAACATCCTCCGCAACTAAACTGAAGAACAAAAGGACAGCAACTTGTCTGTTCCCCTTCCCCGATTCCCCAACGCTGTTCCCCTCCACCAATTCCCCAATAAAAAAAAAAATCTAAAAAAAAAAAAAAAAAAATTATTTCTCTGTGAATTGAGAAATTTAGTAACTTAATTTTAAAATCCATTGTCCTGGAAAGTAGGACAAGGACCAATAGGGAAGAAAATTCAAGGAGGCAAGCATTATAGTTAAATGTTGACAAAGAAACATAAAAATAGCTATTTAATAACAGTTCCTCTTAGATTGTCAGTGCACAATTATTGAAGGCCTTTAATCAGAGGTTTGGTGTGCACTTGTTACAAATGCTGTAAAAGAAGTATTATATTCAAAGAAAAGTTCTAAGCCCTCTTATTAGGATTTCATCATTTTTGTGTACAAGAAGCTTGATTTCATTTAGGCCAAAAGGTAGAGGTAAACAGAACACAAGTAGTATTGGGTGGTCAGTGGCACAAACATTGGATGGAGCGTTCAGTTTTTCACACACCATTCATCTCTATTTAAAAACTTTTCCCTGTGGTTTATATTTTTTGCTGTGAAATAAGATTGCAATGTTGAAGTTTTAAAGTAACTTTATATACTTAAGTATTCATTTCCTGTAAGAATTTTATGCTTGGTTGTAAGAATTCAGAAGGGTATTTTTCTTCTCATTCAGCAAGCTTACTTCCTGTTTCCTTCTAGTGTCGTTTGTTTTGTTAGTAATAATCTAAATACTTTAGTTCAAATGTTTTGTGAACAAAACCAGGAAGAGACATACTACTTAAAACTGCCTTCTGGCAATTTAAGTTTAAAAACAGACTTTTAGTTAATAGCTATATATTTAGCTACTTTGAACAGATTTCAAAGACTTCACTAATGAATCAAATTATTTTAATAGATGTAGTTTTGCAAAGTTCTGTGAATATTTACTCCTAAAAGTTAATTGTGTTAACATTATAAATGTTTATATCCCCATTGACAGAATGTCATTAATTTTACAGAAGAAAACTTGAACAAAATATGATTTTCATTGTGTAGCCGAGTGAAGTACACTAATTGAATGGGTTACTGAAGTCTTTTTGTAAAATTTCAAATAAGGAAGTAACCAACTTTGTTCGGAGTAGTAACGTGTGTGTGTGTGTGTGTGTGTGTGTGTGTGTGTGTGTGTGTATTTAATGCTTAAAATAAATTTATTGAAAACTTGGTGTTGTGTGCCATCTAATTTCTGGGGTAATGCATGAACCTTGGACTTGTGTAGGCTTAAAGCTTTCCATATTCTTGTAAGTGCTTTACAGAGATGTACTGATAACTTTTTGTGAATTACTTCAATTCTTCATCGCTTTCCTTAAACCCTTAATTTACCTTTTCCACTCCTCGTCTAGTAGATGACTTCACTACCGTTTTTTTTGGTAAATGCTGAGGTCAAGGCCATCCTTTTTATGCACATGCCCACCTCAGAGTTTCCCTTTCTGGTTTGAGGGAAGAAATATTCCTTCTCTTTTTGAAAATTTAATTCTTTCACCTCTTTTCTTGTTCATGTCTCCCCAAAGTATTTTCTACCATTACTCCTTTTTTTTTTTTTTTTTTTAAGGTTTTATTGGGGAATTGGGGGAGGAAACAGCTTTGGGGAATCAGGGAAGGGGAACAGATAAGTTGCTGTCCTTTTTTTGTACTTCAGTCTAGCTGTGGAGGACGTCGCTTCACTGGCCCATGTTGGTATTGTCATTGTGCTCTTCCTGGCTGAGGCAGTTGCTCGCTGGCTATTGGACGGCCACTCACTGTAGCTCATGGCAGCCCCACTGCAGCAGGGGCTTCAACCTACGCCGTCGCCGGCCACAACTCACGGCAGCCCAGCTCCAGGCGGAGCTGTTGTTCACCATCTTAGCTGTAGGGGCGCAGCATCACTGGCCCTCATGTGGGATCCAAACCAGGGCCCTGCTGCTCAGAACTGGCTTCCCAAGCCAGCTCTTAAACCATTGTGCCACTTGGCCGGCCCTTAATTTTTATTTATTAAAATTCATTGGTGTGACAGTGGTTAACAAAACTACATAGGTTTCAAGTGTACAATTCTATAATACATCATCTGTATATTGTATTATGTGTCCACCACCCAGAGTCAGTTCTCCTTCTGTCATCATATATTTGACATGGTGCTTAATTTTATGTATCAACTTGACTGGGTGCTCAGACATTTGGCCAAACATTATTCTGGGTGTGTCTGAAAGTATGTTTCTGGATGAGATTAAATTTAAATCGCAGACTGAATAAAAGGCATATTGTCTTCCCTAACATGGATGGGCCTTGTCCAATAAATTGAAGGCATGAATAGAACAGAAGGCTGACCCTACTGCCAGTGTGGAGGACTTCCTCCTTCCTGACTGCCTTTGAGCTGGAAGATGGTTTTTTTTGCCTTGCGACTCACACTGAAACATTGGCTCTTCCTGGGTCCTGAGCCTGTCGGATTCAGATTGAAACTGCACCATTGGCTCTCTTGGGTATCCAGCTTGCCAACTGCAGGTCTTGAGACTTGTCATCCTCTATAATTATATGATCTAATTTCTTATAATCTGTATGTGTGTGTGTGCGCGTGTGCACATATATATAAATAAAAAGAGGTGTCCCAGCTACATGCTTAGTTGAGGTAGCCCTTGATCGTGTCCCTCAGCATCCTATAGAGACTATCTCCTCTTGATGGATTTGGGACCCCAAACCCCTTTTGCTGGGATACTGCTCTCAGTGATCCTGATGGATGTTGACAGTAATTAGAGAAAATTCCCTGTAGGAAGTTGGAGAAATTGGATGATCCCCAAATCTAGGTGTTTAGCCCTGGACTAGAATGTGTGGAATACAGTATTTCTAGATGGTGACCAAACATCTGCATGGATTTCCAAAGCCAATATATTCATTTACTAGAGAACTCAGTATCTTTCACAACAAACCTCTTCTTTTTTTGTTCCATATATTGGATAATGGCACTAGCAGTTTTTTCAGTATTGATTTTAATTTGTCTCTTTCATTCATTAAAAAATATTTGAGGTTATACAGTGTGAGAGTTACAACTAGTAATCATTTGCAGACCCCATCTTTAAAGAACTCGGTTTAGAAGGGGGAGACAAGATGTGTGTGCATATAACTGCAGTACAAAATAGAAAGCCTTGAGTGCCATATAAAAATATGCACAAGATCAATGGAGAAAAGAGATAATTTGATGCTTCAGTTGTTTGAGTGGAGTTTGAGAGAGGGATTGGGGACAAGAGTTGAGGGAGTAGGTGTAAAATGGAAAAACAAAAAATGCTAATATATGAGATGAAATCATTGGCAGCCCAGCAGCTGTTTTTTATTTTGTGGACAGAACATTTGGATTAACTTACCAGATTCTATTATTACCTTAATGTATGAGTAGAGTATTAGTTGTTATGATTTATTTTTGTCAGTGTCATTTGAAACTTTTAACCTGCTTGAAAGGAAGGACCTGATTCATGAAAAGCACTGTAAAAAATACATTTTGGTTAAAAAAATCTAGAAATGTTACTAAGGATATTCAAAATCTGTTAGTAAGTAAAACATGAAAAACAGGTAAAGAAGGAAAGATGATTTATTGGGTCAAGCAAAAATACAGGTTTTCTATAGTATCGCTTCTGCAAAAGTAACATGTTTTTCTAATGGCATTTTTAAGTTTGTTTGTTTGTTTGTTTGTAGGAAGCTTTTATTTAGAGGTAGAATGGCACAGTTGATTAAGCATGTGATTCTGAAACTAGGCTACCTGTGTTGAAATCCTAACTCTGATCACATTAATAGTATAACCTTGTGTGAGTTAAGTTCTCTGTGCCTCATTTTTTTTTGTTTTTTTTTTGTGTGTTTTTTTGAGGGCAGTGTCACTGGCCCTCATGTGAGACCCGAACTGGGGCCGTCGGCTTCCCAAGCCAGCGCTTAACCACCGTGCCACTCAGCCGGCCCTTGTCTCATTTTTTAACCTGTAAAATGGGGATAATAATAGTAACCACCGACTAGGGCTTTGTTAGAAATAAATCATTCATACATACATACATACATACATACATACCTGTAAATTTCTTACAGCAGAGCCTGACACATAATGAATGTTCAGTAATTGCTAGATATTTTTTCTATTGTGGTAAAATACCCATAGCAGAATTTACCATCTTAACCTTTCTTTTTTTTTTGAGGGCAGTGTCACTGGCCCTCATATGTGGGACCCGAATCGCGGCCGCTGGCTTCCGAAGCCAGCTCTTAACCACCGCGCCACTTGACCGGCCCCCATCTTAGCCATTTTTAAATATACAGTTCAGTGGTATTAAATATATCTCCATTGTTGTGCAGCCATCGCCACATCCATCCCCGTAACTCTCTTCATCTTGTAAACCTGAAACTCTATATCCATTAAACAACAACTTCCCATTTCTTCCTTTCCCCCAAACTCCCAAACCACCATTCTATTTTCTGTTTTTATGATTTTGAATTCTCTAACTATGTCATGTAAGTAGAATCATACAGTGTTGGTCTTTTTGTGACTGACTTATTTACTTAGTGTAATGTTCTCGATGTCCACCCATGTTGTAGCGTATTGCAGAACTTCCTTCCTTTTTAAGGCTAAATAATATAACATTGTGTGTGTATATCTCATTTTGCTTATCCATTCATCTGTTGATGGGCACTTGGGTTGCTTCACGTTTTAGCTATTGCAAATAATGCCGCTGTGAACATGGGTGGACTAGTAATCTCTTTGAGACATGCTTGGTTCATTTGGGTATATACCCCAAAAATGAAATTGGTATGTCATATGACAGTTCTATTTTTTTATATTTTTTAAAAATTTTTTTTAGCTGAGCCATCCTGCCACCTGTTGGCAGCTCAACGGCCACTCGGCCGGCCCTGTCAGGTCTATTTTTAATTGTTTGAGGAATCACCATACTGTTTCACTCAGTGGCTGTACTGTTTTAAATTTCTACCAACAGTGCCCAAGGCTTCCAGTGTCTGCATATCCTCCCAACATTTGTTTTATGTTTTTTTTAAATAGTAGCCATCCTAATGGGTATGAGGTGATATTTCACTGTATTTTAGATATTAATTTTGATAATACTCCTAATTAGAAAAAGATTATCTTATAGATCAAATATTAATGAAAATTACTGCTATTTTTAGGAGATTATTGAAGGAATTACATAGAGCCTTATAGTCTTTCAGTATTTTATGATTGCTATGGTAAATTCATTGGTTATACGAGTAGTATGCAAGTGAATTTTAACTTGTTTTTAGAAGAAGCAAAACATCCAAAAGTTGAATCAATGGTTGAGTGCCTTCTGAACTTGATATAAAGTTCTACAATAAGATAAAATTCAATAAAATTTGATTCTTATCTCTAAGGAGCTATTACATTAGAACAAATATAGAATAGGATGTAATGATATAGTGTTTGGTTCAGACTAAATATTTAGAAGTGCCAGGAGGGAAGAATCGCTTCGTACTAAGTAATCATACAAAGCATTATAGATGAAATGACATTCCATTGAACGTTAAAACTTTAATAGTTTTTTTTTTTTTTACTTGTGTTGTGAGGGCAGTTTAGGAGGAAGGTATTGAAGACACAGTTTCAAAGGTCAGATAGCTCCATTTGTGTTTTATAGGAACAGGATATGATTCAAGCTAACCGGAACATAGAAATCATTTGGGAAGTTGTGGGAAGTGTGATTGGATTAGATTGTGACAAACCAGAAGTGTCAGACCAGAAGTTTTGTTAGAAACATCAAATCCCAGTCTTAGGGTCGTGTGATAGATTTGCTACTGTGTGTGTTTCTGTAACACAGATTAACTGATGTAATTGGTAAGCACGAGATTGATGTCTGTGTAATAGGGAAGTAGCATTTAATTAGTTCAAACAGTCTTTACCAGCATATTAACATTTTGAAGCAATCAAGAACAAATTTTCTCACAATTAAAGAGAATGCATTAGTGATATAAAAAAATAGTAAGGAAAACTCTGAAAATCCTGCAGAAGTCTTCTCATTTAGTGAAAATGGTGGTTGTGTGAGTAGCTTCGCAAATGGTTTCACATTCAACAGTGTTAAGTTCTCTGGAAAAGCAGTTTAGTACTAACAAAGAAGCTGTGAAGACATTTGCCTTTGTTGAAGAAGCCTATATCCTAGATAACATTTTTAAGCTTATTGAAATTGGCCAACCAGAAGCAAAAAAGCCTTCAGAATTCCATATCACAAATGAGGAAGGAGGAGCTCTAGGGTTGAAGGTTCCAAGACTGTAATGCTAGGTGCAAATTCGAGTGCAGACTGAACTATGCTAGTCTTTTTATAAGGTCTTTTTATTATTTTAGTTAGGGCTTTGATTATAAAGCTATACTGATTTTCTTTTTAATTTTTCTTTTTTTTAAAGAAATTTTATTGGGAGGGACAACCGAGGGGCGCGGTGGTTAAGCGCTGGCCTGGGAAGCCAGCGGCCCTGGTTTGGTCCCATATGTGAGGGCCAGTGACACTGCCCTCAAAAAAAAAAAAAAGAAATTTTATTGGGAAACGGTATATTTTCCATGGCCCATCAGCTCCAAGTCAGTTAGTTGTTTCAATCCAGTTGTGGAGAGCGCAGCTCCTTAGCCCATGTGGGCATCGACCCGGCAACTTTGGTGCTATAAGCCCATGCTCTAACCACCTGAGCCAACCGGCCACCCCAAAGCTATACTGATTTTGAGTAATCTAACTTGACTCTGTTTTACCCATAAGCTCTGTTATTTTTAGTTGCGATTTTGTAGAACTTAACACTTGGGTTTTTCCTTGTTTTCTTCCCCAAGCGTACATATCAGATTCTAGCAGAAAGGGCTCTGCCACTTTTTTTTTTCTTTTTTTTTTTTTTGAGGGCAGTATCACTGGCCCTAATATGTGGGACCCAAACCTGGGCCGCTGGCTTCCCAAGCCAGCGCTTAACCACTGCGCCACTCAGCCAGCCCTCTGCCACTTTTAAAAGGAGAAAACTCATAATCTTCTTGTGTGCCATGGTCATTGAAATCCCCATTGAAATTCTTGAAATTTATACTCTGTGCTGTGATTCACTTAATTTTAAAATGATAGTGTTCCAAGTCTAATTTTAATGGAAATTTACATTTGAAATTTGTGCCAAATTATGTAGTTTTATGTAGTAACCAAAATACCTCTAAAAAGACTGCTATTTGGCTATGCTTGGGTTTTGAATTGGTCTCCTAAATGTTGCACACAAATTTAGATCTGATGTAAACTTAACTTTTGAAGGACTATAGATTGTTTATGTAAGTTTATTAACATATTGTAAAATGCCCACTAACTCCTAAAACTCATTGTTTTACATAAAGAACTAACTGCTTTCTTGGAATTTGAAGCCCAAGTTAAATATATAGACTTCCTGGCTTAGGAGAGGAGTCCCAAATGGGCTTGATCTCTTCATTGTCTTAAAACAGAGGATAGTCCCTTCATTTCATTCAGCTGTTAACTTGGCATTCATTTCCTGAGATCTTGAATGGAAACATCTTTAGCTTTCCATTCTTACTGACCAACACAAAGAACAGTCTATTTCTACTTTTGAGCAAGTAAAAACCAATGTTTAAAATAAGGCTTAGTTGGCATTACTTGTACAGATTGAAGTCCTTAATTTAAAACTTTTTACTGATGTAAATTATTTTACCATATCTTTGTACATATTTTTTGTGAACAAATGTTTATGCTGTTCTGTTATTTAAATTTTTGGGATCTTATACTCTTAAAATAAAAACACTGTTTTGATTACAGAAAGACCCAAAGGGGACCAGTAGTTTGCCAATTGGAAGTTCTCTTCTACAAGAAACTGAAGTACAGAATGAAGAAGTGGCAGCTTTTTGTCAATCCATTACAAAGTAAGGCATTTTTTTCTTTATAAAGACTACTTTTTATTAAATGCTTATTTAAAAAACTTAACTTGAAAATTAGCTTGGTGGTAATAATTCTAAAATTGTAAATTATTTTCTCCCTATGGCTTAACATTTCAAGACAAACAGCTAATTAGCACATTAATACAAACTACAGTAGAATCTGTCTTACTTATTACATTTCTGAGTATTTAGAAACAAAAACTGAACACAGCCAGGTTTCCTGTGCTTTCTTTCCATTCTATCACCACATTAGTCAAACTTTCATTATGAGTGCTAGAAACCCATCTTAAACTGTCTTTACATCACGAAAGGTTATGTATTGGGCCGGCCAAGTGGCATGTTGGTTAAGAGCTGGCGTCGGACGCCAGCGACTGTGGTTCGGATCCCCCATATGAGGGCCATTGACACTGCCCTCTACAGCTAAGATGGTGAACAACAGCTCCACCTGGAGCTGGGCAGCCGTGAATCCCTGGGGACGGCATAGCTGCAGCCCCTGCTGCAGTGGGCTGCCATAGGCTACAGTGAGTGGCCAGCAGCCAGTGTGAGCTTCTAAGAGCCGCCTTGAGCGGCCTGCCGGCGACTCATCTGCCTCACCCGAGAAGAGCGCAATGATGATACCAACATGGGCCAGTGAAGCAGTGTCCTCTGCAACTAGACTGAAGAACAAAAGGACAGCAACTTGGGCCGGCCGAGTGGCGTGGTGGTTACGCACTGGCTTGGTAAGCCAATGGCCCCGGTTCGGGTCCCACATATGAAGGCCAGTGATACTGTCCTCAAACAAAAAAGGACAGCAACTTGTTTGTTCCCCTTCCCGGTTCCCTAACGCTGTTCCCCTCCCCCAATTCCCCAATAAAATCTTTAAAAAAAAAAAAAAGAAAGAAAGGTTATGTATTTGTTCAGAAACCCAGATAGCAGAAAGAGGAAGAGAGGAAGGATGGGACAGGGCTCAGTGACAGTCATTTCCAGGAATTCATACACTGTAATTGGTCCCTCCCCACTTTGGTCTCTTCCTTTCCCACTTCCTGTCCTGTCCTTCTTCCTCCCTTTTCTCCCCCTACCGTCCCTTCATACATGTGGGCTTCATTTTCTTCTGCAGATGGGGTTTTGAAGCAGAGAATATAGCTACTGATAGCTTAGACTTCACACTCTAATGTTCTTGCAAGTGGATGCAGACAAAAGGGAGTCCTCAGCAAGCTCCAGATAGAAAAAAACCTACTGAAGGATAAAATATAACACAAACATTGTGGCCGAAGGGATGAGCTATGTTATCAAAAAAAGAGAAAGTAGATTATACGGTGGAAGGGAGTCAAAGGAATTATAATAGATGGTATGATATGGGGGGAGGAGTGGGAGGGGAGAATTGGAGGAGAGTGGGTTGTCACTTTGAGGGGTAAAAAGTGTAACTATTGCACTTTGTTGTACACCTGAAGCTAATTAAAAAAATATATATAAATAAATAAAATTTTTAAAAAAAGAGAGAAAGTAGATCACCACTGAGGAATTTATTCTCAGTCCTGTATTTTTCCCAATATGGTCTACTTTAAGCAAAGCACAGTTTGGGGTTCCCATCTCATTTAATTCGATTTTCTAGACTATTGGTAATACTTCGTTAAAACTGTCTTTCTTTATGTTACCTTTTAACCAGCATTTCTTTTCTGCAAGAAAGGAAGAAAAATATCAGTAGAGCCAGCCACTTTTTCTTCCCTGCAAAGGTTACTCTTAGCTGAATTTTTTTAAAACTCATGTTTTTCAGTAGGCATTTAAAATAGAAGAGACATATAGATTCCTTAAAATGCAAATTACCCGTATTAAAAATTACCTGCCTTTATGCCATTATACCATTGTGTGTGTGTGGTTAATACTTTGGAAATAATGTTTTACCTTAATAGTTTAGAAATAATCTGTTATGTGTTCATCTTGTTCCTTTAATTTTCTCCCTAAACAAGCCCTGGATGCTTTCTATTAGACTGTTGAGTGACTGTTGCATGTTAGAAATTAAGCTCTTTGTGATCTGCCTCCCACCCCCCCCCATTTGAATCTTTTGAGTTATTTACAAAAACTCTGCCAATTAAACTAAAATGGTTATTTTTTATTCACACACACACACACACACACACACACACACACACACACGATGGTTTATGTAATATGAAATCCCAGATGAACGAAAGAGAGAATGAGTTCTTTTTGTGTTTTATTTTTATTAGAGTATGACTGCAAAACTATTTTAGAGCAATAGGAAGTAGAGGGGTTTTGGAGCTGTGTTTCCAGGAACTTCTCTTGTTTCCTTTTGACATTGGAGATTGGGGTCAGGCGATGTCCTTGAAGAAATTAATGGCTCTTTCAATTTTCCAATATGTTCATATCTGCAATGCATTTTAAAAACAAGTATATATACTCTTAGCCAACTCTTTACTTTTTGAAATCTAAAATGATTCATTTAATCATTTAAGTTCAGTTATAAAATTAGTATAAGACTGCCAGGATGATAATTGTTGACAGTTAAGATTACTGTCTAACAGACTTGAAATTTAGTGCCAGTTCTAGGCCTTGTGTTTTTTTGTTTTGTTTTGTGTGTTTGTTTTGCTTCTGCAAAATTAGGGAGTTGGACTATTGATCTCAAAGGTCTCTTTCAGTTTAAAGCTCTTTTATACTTTGATTCAGGACATGTTATTACTGCATTTTTCTGGGTTTTATTTCTTGTTTTTCGGTTCATACTCATCGTATTGATAAAGCTTGCTATATTTACTAGTTATTGGTTCAGAGAAAGTTCTTAGAGGAATGTGAGATATCAGTAGAAGTTTTTGCTGCTGCCATCCTGAATAGCCTTCTATTTCTTTTATTCTTATATGACTCCTATCTAATATTTATATCCTACAATAGCGTTCTGACCCTAGGGCTTCCCTATGTTTACGAGGACTTCCATCTCTCAAATTTTATTTTAAACAATGCTAACAATATACCTTCCTGTAAATTAGTGCTAATTCAATTAAAACTCTCATTTTTATCTTTTAACTTTTAAAATCTTCAATTTTATTTCTCTCTGATTTTTCATGATTTGGCTTTGTATGTAACTAGCTTGATTGAGCACACAGTAAGAAAATAAACTGTAAAGGACTGTAGTGTATGTCTAGAGAGATTAAATTTCCTGAACTGTAGAGCAGCCACATGAAGCAAACAAAGCTGCCTCTTTGGTGGTTATAGGGAAATGGAAATGTTAGAGAAAATGAAAAATTAAAAAAATATTCTATATAGGTAATTACTTAAAAACATCAAGCTGTGTTGGCTTAGAGTGTCCATAAAATTAACTGGTCTATTATATTGAAAGTGAATAATTTACTTAGCAATTATCAATTTGCTCATTTAATTTGATTTTGTATGTTTAAATTTAGTTACAAACAAACTAACAAAAAAACACCAACTTTAATAAGAAATCTATTACCATCTTAGTTTTCCCCCAATTTTTATAAAGCAAACAAAACCATAGAAGAAATCATCAATTTTATAGGAAAACAGAGAAATTACTGTATTTTTCTAGACTTACCTATCTTCATGGTATCAAAGCAGAGAAAGAAAGGACTCATCAAAAAAAACTTTTTAAAATTGTGATAAGTATACATAACATAAAATATGTCATTTTTACATGTGTAGTGCTGTGACATTAAGTGCATTCACATTGTTGTGTAAAAGAAAGGACTGATTTTAAGAGGAAATGAATGATTCCATCCTCCACCTCCCCCACCCCCAAAAGTCAAGTTCATTTAATGCAACTTTTATCACTGGAATTTTTGTCTAAAATTCTTGTTTTCTGAGCTATCAGGAATTTGACTTTCCCTTCAACATCCTTAAAGATTTCTGAAAATTAAAGGCTTATTTGGATGTAGACAAAATTCTCTACCATCTCATATATTAGTTAATTTATGTGATTTGCTGTAAGCATCTGTTTCATACCATTGAAAACGCGAATACCAAATATGTGAAAAATAAGAAGCTTAGGCTGGGTCCTATGAAGATCTTGTCATTGTTTTGCAGAGGGGTAAGTTTTGCAGCAATCAGATATCTGAAGATAATGTGTCCACATCTAGAGGTGCATTTCCAGTATCAATTTACATTTATAACTTATTGCCTTTCTACATTTACATTTCTTTTTAATATTAGATCCTTTGTGGCACTTAAGATTACAGTGCAGAGGGGCCGGCCGAGTGGCACGGTGCTTGGGAGCTGGATTGGGACGCTGGCGGCCCCCGTTTGGATCCCACATGTGAGGGCCAGTGACACTGCCCTCAAAAAAAAAAAAAAGAAAAGATTACAGTGCAGAAATCAGATTTATTCATTCACTCATTCATTTGACAAGATGCTTATAGTACTTACCATGTACTAGGCCCTGTTCTGAGTGCTTTTATTACTTAATTCATGTAATTCTCATAACAACCCTATGAGGTTAGTAGTAATATTATTACCAGTTTATAGAAGAGGAAACTAAAGCAACAAGGAGATTCAATAGCTTGCCTAAGGTGACACATCTGGTAAGTAGTAAAGTCAGGATTTAAACTTAGGTTTAAATCCTGGCTCTAGAGGCTGTGCACAAACTGTTCAACTTGCTGCCCCTCCAGAACTTCCTTCCTGTCAGTTCAGACTATTTTATTCTAGTCCTATGATTTGATTATTTTAATCTCTACAGAAGCAAAGCGACAGTACTTCCAGCCTTCTTTCCATTTATAGCTCTATGGAAAGTGGATGGGAAGGTTGGACGTGTCTTTTAACCTCCAGAAAAAAGTTAAAGGAAGCACCAGTTTAAAGAAGGCATCCAGAGGGCCAGCTGAGTGGCTCAGTTGGCTAAGAGCTTGCTCAAGAGTGAGAGCTGAGCTCTGAGCAACAGCAGTTCGATGCCCAGCCTGAACTGAGCTGCTGTTGAGCTGCCAACAGGTGGCAGGATGGCTCAGCAAAAACACAACAACAAGGCATCCAGTCCCCCTTTGTCTTCCCATAGCAGAATTACTGACTAGAGATGAGTCACACACTGTACTCATGCATTTAAATTTAAACTTCATTGCTCCTCTGAATACCTATGAATACCTTCACAGGCAATTCTTACCATTCCCTCAGTTTTAGAAATCACTTTGAGGGAATTAAGGCCCCATGGCACTGTGAAAACCCATTGTCGGTGTTTTGTTGTTGCTGTTCTTTTTAATCATTGTCTACCAGAAATAATGTGTAGGGAAAACGTACCTTAGGAAAAAGATTTTTAGGGCCGGCCAAGTGGCGCTTTGGTTAAGAGCTGGCTTGGGACGCCAGTGGCCCTGGTTCGGATCCCACATATGAGGGCGAGTGACACTGCCCTCTACAGCTGAGATGGTGAACAACAGCTCCACCTGGAGCTGGGCTGCTGAGAATCCCCGGGATGGCATAGCTGCAGCCCCTGCTGCAGTGGGCTGCCATAGGCTACAGTGAGTGGCCAGCAGCCAGTGTGAGCTGCCAAGAGCGGCCGTCCAGAGGCGGGCGACCGATCTGCCTCATCCGGGAAGAGCACAATGATGATACCAACATGGGCCAGTGAAGCAACGTCCTCCACAACTAGACTGAACAACAAAAGGACAGCAACTTGTCTGCTCCCCTCCCCCAAACCCCAATTTAAAAAAAAAAATAGGCCGCCCCTGCCGCTGCCGTTCAGAGTCTGAGCGCTGGGCTGCAGCCATGGCCTATTGCTGGCAGGAAAGGAAGGATCGAATCATATTTGTGACCAAAGAAGACCATGAAACTCCAAGCAATGCAGAGCTGGTGGCTGATGACCCCAATGATCCATACGAGGAGCATGGACTGATCTTGCCAAATGGAGACATTAACTGGAACTGCCTTTGCCTTGGGGGAATGGCCAGTGGCCCCTGTGGGGAACAGTTCAAGTCGGCCTTTTCCTGCTTTCACTATAGCACAGAGGATGTCAAGGGATCAGACTGTATAGACCAGTTCGGGGCCATGCAGGAATGCATGCAGAAGTACCCGGATCTCTATCCTCAGGATGAGGAGGAGGAGAAGAAGCCAGCAGAACGCATTGAGGAGACAGCTCCCACTGAGGCCACCACAACCAAAGACCGGGAGGCGTCAGGCTACATGGCTGGCGCTGGGCTCCAGGCCTTCCACCTCAGAGTGATACGAACCTTTCCAAATGCCTTTCCGTCACTCTAAGAAAGTGTCTTCTCTGTTGTTCTGTGTACTGTAATGTACAAGATAACTTATTTTGATGATTGGGGGTCTTGGCCCCTTGACATATACACTGAAAAAAAATGAGGTTGTGTGTGTGTGTGTCTCACATGAATTTCTCAGTGAATGTCTTTGCCGCTTTTGAATTCTCTTCTCAGATCACCCTGAATTTTGCTACCTTGAAATACTGTGCTGAATATTCTCGGCAACCAGAAATCAGTATTTAGGAGTGAGTGAACTGATTTATCCTGATTTGTTTTAGTAGATTTTATATCCATTTTGGAAAGTGAAATAGAAACAAAAACATCTTCCTTTAAAAATGCTGGGGCGGGGCGGGCATTCCTAATACGAGAGGCCAGATGATCAGATACTTATTTCTCAAAAACCATCTTCACCTTTAGTATAGGAGGAGGCATTATACTTCATTTCTGATACATTATGGTTTCCGTTTTTACATTGAGCTCCAGGTTATCTTTTGGGGAAGTAGAGCTTTGGACCCTCTGACTCACAGTCCCTTTCTGAGTGAAGAGAAAGGCTGGTTTTTGCTGTTCCTATTATTCTGAAAGCCCTAGTTTGGGGCCTGTATTTACACTGGCTCTGTCTCAGCCTGTTCAGATGCAATGTTCTTGAGAGCTGGGGACTGAATTGTTAGCAAAGTAGCAGCTGAGAGAGGAAACAGTGTCAATTAAGTGGTCAATTAAATGGAAAACATGGTTTTTACCTGATTTTAAATGTGTCCCTTGTTTTTGCTAATTAAACATGTTTTTGATGTAAGGAAATAATAAATTATGAACAGTTCAATTGAAATTCCTCTTTGAAGATACTGCTAAACTACCCATGTGAGTCTGTTGAAATTTTCTACGTTAAGTTCATATCAAGCTGTTTTTGTCTTGTGAGCAGACATTTTCAGATACATGTCCTAATTAATGCGTGAGGTGGGAAAGGCTGTTCGCATTTGAAGATAAGGAACTGAAATGAAAAAGTAACTTGTCCGAGGTCACTGCTAAACAGAGTTCAGGCTGTGATGTAGCGATGCCGCATTTGTCCCAGGTTATCTATTGTGTAAAATATTACCTTAAAATGTAGCAGCTTGAAACAAACAAACAAACAAAATAATAATAATAATAATTTTTTTTTTAAGACAACAAGCTTTTTATTCCTCTGGCAATTATAATTTAAGGCTACGTTGCCTATATTATCAGTGATTCAGTAAAAGTGTACCATTATGTGTAATTATGCTGTGTAGCAAAAGAACCTAAAGCAGAGAACCTCCTTTAATGCCATGTGTCCAGTGTGTGCTTGGTTACTGTTGATAATGCCACCAAAGATATCCTGGCAGCACATAATCTCTTGCCTTGGATTCTTTTAATTTAAAAGGCAAATGCTGGTATTTGGAGTTTTGACAGGGGTCTATTCATTGCAGTTCTCATGAGCTGCTCTAGAATTGGACAAAGGCACAGAATTGAATGGCTACTGTAAGCCTGCAAAAAAAGCCTTGTTCAGGGCTCTCAGATAAATGCAGCTGTAAAAAAAAGAATTTAAATTATTCTCTCTTGTGAACAGATTGAAGACCAAGTTTCCATATACCGATCACCGCACAAATCCAGGCTATTTGTTAAGTCCAGTCACAGTACAAAGAAACGTATGTGGAGAAAATGCTAGTGTGAAGGTCTCCATTGAAATTGAAGGATTTCAACTACCAGTTACTTTTACATGTGATGGTAGGTTTGTAGTTCCCAAACCATCTTGTTTTGCTCTGATTAGGAAGAAAATGTTTAAAATGTTAATATCATTCTGTTAATAAACTGTTATGATTATCCTTTTTAAAAAATGTGTGTGTATGTGTTAAAATAGTTAACATTTATTAGTTATCCGTTTCAAAAATTTGGCACTTTATAAGATAGTTTTCTGGTTAGGACTTGTGGGAAAACAGTTTACCTTTATAACCACTAGATGCATTTCTCTGAAAAATGCTGAGTACTTTTGCTAATCAGTGGCTCTCGGCCAAAGCCCCAAAGCATTAGATAAAAAGGCTAATAAATAGCTAACTAGATAGAAAGTCCAATTGTTTATTTTCTTTTTCTTTTTATCATTTTATGGCAAGAAGAATGCTTGTTTATAAAAAGCTGTTAATAAATTGAAATTCCTGGGCCGGCCCAGTGGTACAGTGGTTAAGCGCTGGCTTAGGAAGCCAGCATCCCCGGTTCGGGTCTCACATATGAGGGCCAGTGACACTGCCCTCAAAAAAAAAAATAAATAAATAAATAAATTGAAATTCCAGTTATCTTGCTAAGTAAGCTCTAAGGAGAAGATAATTCTCCCTTTGGTTCTAAGTCTTACTTCCAAACTTCACGTGGGTATCCTTTCTAGAGATGTATCCCCAAGTCTGTAGGAAATTTTTTGTTACGGTTTTAAAAACTACTTTTATTTTCTTTCATAGTTTATTGCTTTTCACAGTGTACATTATATTAATGGGATTCCGAGAAGGAATAACATCCTGTATTTCTACAATACTTTGGCTTAAAAATTATGCCATTTTCTTTAATGTTATGACTAGGAATATGTCTAATATTTGGATACTTTCTTTGTAGCTTTGTACTTTTCAGAGCTGTTTTAGAAAAATATGTCTGAAACAAATGTAAGAATTCTTTTAGTTTGTAAAGGAAGAGTTATTCTTTTTTAAATATACCTTACACTTGGTTTGAAGAATTGTTCAAATCTAAGTATAACAGGAATTAAAATGGAAGGAAAAAAAAGTCAACAAACCTTATAAGCATGAATATCAGTGCTTACCCGTTGCTTGCAGATGTTTTAATTTGTATCAAATTTTGACTTGCTACATCAAAATCTGATTGTTTAAAAAAATACTTCAAATGCCTCTTTGGTTCTTCATAAATGTACGCATTGATAATGTACCACCTCTGTTAAGAAATGTAACCATATTATGATACAAGTGGTTTGTATGTTAAAATGATAAATATTACCATACATTTGACTATTTAGAAATGTAGCCTTTGCATTAGATAGAGGTTTTATGGCCATTTCTGCCAATTTGTTAATTTTCATGAAGTTTGAATGTAGTTAGTGTCTTCTAAATTGAACATAGGAGCTTGAAGTATAGAAATAGGTCACTTGAAAGTTTACCTTCGTTTTTAAAAGAATGATAATTGAACAATACTAACTACTTGCTACATTTTTATTCTTTATTGGAAAATTTACCAGGCAAATGTCAAATATTTAAAATGGTGATTCTTTTTCCTTTTAATTTGTTTTTTTTTTTCTAGATACACTAAATGTTATCCTTTTTGGAGGTGTCTCTAATTGGGCGATGGCTTTCTTAGCTTAGTGCCATGTATAATACAATAACCTCTATCCACATGTGGCTACTAAGCACTTGATATATGGCTCATATATATTAAGATGTGCCATAAGTATAAAATACACACTGAATTTCAAAGACTTAGTTTGAAAAGAGAATGTAAGATACCTCATCAGCTAATTTTTGAATACTGATTATGTGTTGAAATGGTATTTTAGGTATATTAGGTTAAATAAAACGTTAACATTAGCTTCATCTTTTTACTTATTTCATTGTGGCTACTAGAAAAATTTAAATTATACATGTGACCTGCATTATATTTCTGTTGTATGGTGCTCTTAGATTACAAGAAATACAACCTGAAAAAATCTACACTTAGAATTAAATGAACAAAATGAAAATGAAGGCTAACTCTTTTGCAGTGAGTTCTACTGTGGAAATCATTATAATGCAAGCCCTTTGCTGGGTGCATGATGACTTGAATCAAGTAGATGTTGGCAGCTATGTTCTGAAAGTTTGTGGTCAAGAGGAAGTGCTGCAGAAGTAAGTTTATTAATTTAACTACTGAGCAACATCTTTGGAAATTTCATTTTTAATAGCTTAAATTAGAAAATTTTCAAGCTATATTTGTAATCCAAAAAGGCTGGATCCTACTGAATTGATTCATTGTATTCATATACTTTGTCTAAGAAATCATGTCTAAGACAGTGGAGGGATTTCAGAGATAATTAAGACATGGTATTTCCCTTAAGAATCTTATAGTCTCAGATGGGAAGAGTGGTGGGCAGCTGGTAAGTGACAGGTTAATTGAGGAGTTTGTTTCTTTCTGCAAAGGGTCAATAGTCACATAATTATAGACTCCATTTTCCTTTCGTAGCATGTCTGTTACTTTATACACAGCGGTCAGCTGTAATTTCCTTTTTATTTACCAGAAATAATCATTATATGACTCTTATTGAACCAGGTAATTATTGCATATAGCTTTTAGTTTACTTATTTTATAGGTTTTAAACTCTTAGTTGCTAGAAATGTCCTGTCCCTATTTTTCCTATTTTCTTCTTCATCTTCTTTCTTCTTTGCTTTGACTCTTATGTAGAATTATTCCTGTACTTAGATGCTCACACTTGGTTAAAATCTCTGTATTTTACCATTCTCTTCAATTTCTGATGCTATTACAATTTATATCTTACTCTCACCTCTATAATTTTTAGTTTCAAGAAAATAAAACTGATGAGTAATTAATATATTTTAACAGTAATCATTGCCTTGGAAGTCATGAACATATTCAAAACTGTCGAAAATGGGACACAGAGATTAAACTACAGCTTTTGACCTTCAGTGCAATGTGCCAGAATCTGGCCCGAACAGTAAGTGTTTTTACTTTATAGCTGAATTTCATTTGGTTAAATCTACATAATTCTGCTAATTAGCTAATTTGCAATTTGTACATTCGCCAAGATTTCTGGGTTGGACTGGAAGTGATGAACTTTTATCTCAAAGGGAGTCTTTTCAGCAGATTGATGGGGGGAGGTTTTCAGTCATGGAGGTTTAGGTAGCCTGCCACTCAGAGCTGGAGGCCTATTTGAAAATCTAAGCTGAAGAATTACAAATTCAATTTGTAATAGTTTTACACAAGAGTGAAAACATGAGGGTCAGTTAAGGACAAATGAGGATAAAGGAAATAATTTGAATGCTAAATATGGATTGGGAAGGGGGAGGATCCATGTCAACCTTTGCACCACATTGAGAAAAATATATTATTTTTCACCAAATGAAAACTAATTCTGTGTTTTAAAAAAGTACAATGTTATGAGGTTAAAGCAAAATAGCATCAGGAAATGAGGTCATTTTATTACTGTATAAATACTTGATGCATTTTCTTCTGTAAAGAGAATTATTTTTCATCTGGTAGAATTTTGGGTGGGAAAATATCAGTCATTTCTACCTTTTCTTTTCTTTATTATGTTTTGTTCCTGTGTTAGGTAGAATTTATTTCAATTGGGTGAAAGCTATTTCACAAAATTCAGTACATTTTAGCAATCATTTGTAACTTCTCTTTAGAGTTCCTTAAGGATTCATGGGCTTGAGTATATTTGCATAATAAGTAAGGACTTCCCCGTAGTACTTTGTTTATTGGGGGTAAGGTGGAGGGAAACTTGATTATCATTAGAAAAAAATGCTGCAGTTCAAAGGATCTCTTCCCCATCTGGTTCCCACTCCACCTTCATTTGGCTGTCAGCCATCTTTAAAAGTATTTTAAGCATTGTGTTTATTCTCTCTATATAGAACAGAAGTAGTTTTTGCTTTGGGAGCTATTTATATATCACAAACTAGACTTAAAAGCATTTATGTTTTTCCATTTAAAAAACAAATTCTTTCAGAATATTGATTCACTTCTGAGTCCATTACAAGTAATATTTAATTCTGATACTATGTTAGCCTCAATTTGGAAAAATCACTTCAGTTTTAAGAATTTATCATACTCTTAACCATATTTAATTGCGCAATAAAAACAAAGAACAGATTTGATTTTTTGGTAAATATTTGTGTATGTTTGTTTAGGCAGAAGATGATGAAACTCCTGTGGATTTAAGCAAACACCTGCATCAAGTAGAAAAACCTTATAAAGAAGTCATGGCAAGGTGTGGCATTTAAAGTATTCATTGCAGGTTTTCAAACTTTGGTTTGGGATGTGAATGCCTTTATTTTGGTGAATAAAACAATCATTTTTGGATACAGTATCCTTCAGCCACAGTCACTGTTCTTTATTTCAGACACCCTGTCGAAGAACTTTTAGATTCTTATCACAACCAAGTGGAGCTGGCTCTTCGAATTGAAGTAAGTCTCGATTCACATTTTGGCATGGTGACTTAAAGATGTTGTCTCTGTTCTCTTTTAAATATTAGTGTAGGCATCAGATTATGTATTTTAGGAGGATTATTTAAACTATATATATATATAGATAGATATATATAGATATATCTATATTTGTTTAAGATTTTATTCAGGAATTGGGGCAGGGGAACAGCCAATTTGTTGTTCTTCAGTCTTAGTTGTGAGGGCGCAGCTAGCTCAGTTCCAAGTCCAGTGCCATCCGGTTGCCTGTTGGCAGCATTGAACATCTTAGTTTGCGGGTAGGCATAGCCCACCATCCCATGTGGCAGTCGAACCCAGCAACCTTGTTGCTAAGAGTGCTTGCTCTCACCAGCTGAGCAGCAGCTCAGTTTGGGCGCAGCTCACTGGCCCATGTGAAAATCCAACCGGCAACCCTGTTGCTCAGAGCTTGTGCTCTTAACCAACTGGGCCACTTGGCCGGCCCCTAAACTATATTTGTGATGTCAGTGTTTGATGACTTGTTTTTGACCCAACTTACTAACAAGAATTCTCAAGAATGTTGAGTCAACATGTCTACTCTCACTTCAACTTTATTACTAAGAAGAACCTGTAGTTCAATTCGAAAAGCATTTCTTGAATGCTTACTATATGCTAAGTGTTAGAGTTATGAAAATGAATGACCTAGTCCTCCACTGCCAGAAACTCAAAATTAATGATGAGAGATTTAAACAAAATTTCAGTATGGGATAGTAAATGTACTATAAAGGTATGCACTGGGGTTTTGGGAGGAGATCAAAGAAGGGCACTTCTCCCAACCTGAATGTTCAAGGAAGGTCTCTAAGAAGAGATGTTATGTGAGCTACATCTTAAACAGTATGAGTTAACTAGAAGATGATAGTCAGGAGGGCATGTAAATAGAAGCACACAGGTGTGATACATATGTTGGAAATACAAACACTTATGTAATAGGGTACAAAGTGTGAAGTTGAAGGTTGGGAGATGACATTGGAGATAGCCAGGCATAAGGTACCATTCTATAACCCATATTAAGGAATTTTACTTTATCCTTGGGATCAGGGGGCCATATCCAGTCCACTTCCCATTCTTGTAAATAAAATGTTTTGGGAACAACCACACCCATTAGTTTTTATATTTTTTGATTGCATTTGTGCTCTAATACTAGAGTTGAGTAGTTGGGACAGACACTGTATGCCCTGCAAAACCTAAACTATTTACTATTTGCCATTTTACAGGCAAAGTTTGCTGACCCTTGCACCATCCATTTAAAGTATTTTTAGCAGAGGGTAGTAAGCGGGGTGGGGTGGGTAACATGGGTAGCCCTGAGATCAGAAATCACTCCGGCCATACTGTGCAAGTTAGATATAAGGGTGGCAGGATTGGTTTCAGGGAGACTATTTAGGAAAGTTTTTTTAAAAATAGTAGTCCAAGTGAAAGATAATGAGTATGGTGAAGGTTAAAAAGGAAGGAACTGACTAACAGTATTTCGGAGATAAAATTGGTAAGATTTTGATAGGCAGTGAGATGTGAGAGAAGAAACAGTGTAGGATGACTTCCATATTTCTATCTGGCAGTACATTCTTACCAGCATATAAATATCTTCATTTATTCAATACATTTTTACTGAGTATCTCCACATTACGAGGGACTGTTGTTAGTGATGAGGATTTGGCAGTGAACAAAAGAAAATGTAATCCCTGCCCTTAGAGAGTTTAAATTCTAGTTGGAGGAGACAGGCAATAAAATACACTGACAAAGTATACGTGATATCAGGTAGTAAGTGCTATAGAGAAAAATAAAGGAGGGTGATGTTGCAGTTTTAAATAAACTAATCAGAGAAGCTCTCATTGAGAAGATGATTTTGAGTAAAGAACTGGAGGAGGAGAGGAAGAAGCTGTTACCCGGAGGAGGAGTGTGCTTGGTATAGGAGTATTTAAGGTCCACTAGGTTTTTGTGTAATAGAATCAGGAAGTGGGGCAAGGGTAGAAAGAAATCAATTAAGATGTTTTGCTAGCAACAGGAGAGATGATGATGGCTTGGACCAGGGTGATGAGAGTAGACGTGGTGAGAAGGGGTTGAATTCTGTAATATATGTGGTGTGATTAAAAAGTACGGTGAATGCTTAAATTTAAAAAATTATTTATTACAGTAAAAGGCACATTGCCATTAATACCTCTCAAAATACTACCCCTTGGGCTGGCTGAGTGGCGCGGTGGTTAAGAGCTGGCTTGGGACGCCAGTGGCCCTGGTTTGGATCCCACATATGAGGGCCAGTGACACTGCCCTCAAAAAAAAATATATATATATATATACTTTAAAAAAAATACTTCCTCTTGCTTCAAACACACTTATCCCATTGTTCTTGCCACTTTCTGAAGCAGTTCTGGAAGTCCTCTTTCGTGAGTGTCTGTAGTAGCACTGTTGATGTCCTGAATTGATTCAAAACATTTACCTTTCATTGTCATTTTGATTTTGGGGAAGAGCCAGAAGTCGTCTGGTGTCAGATCTGGTGAATAAAGTGGATAAGGACACACCATAATGTTCTTATTTGACAGAAATTGCTGTACCAGAAGCCATGTGTAATACACAACCTTTCCATTGTGATCAAAAAAATATGGTGAATGCTGCTGCCAGGTGCCATACAATGGAAAGGCAGGGATCTTCTATACGTGAAGCGCGTTGAACCTTAGTAACAATGTGTGACAAGTTTCAACTTGTTCAGCGCAGTCAGTCGGGTGTGAGCTACGGTTGAGAGGTGTGTTTTAAAGTGTGTCCTGAATCATCCTTCCTCATGACAATGCTCTGTGTCACACACTGCTTCCATAAAATTTACCCATTGTAAGTGTACAATTTAGTGATTCTCTTAGTAAATGCATAGACTTGTATTATCACCACAATTGAGTTTTAGAGCCTTTTCATCACTCTGAAAAGTTTCCATGTACTGCTTTGCAGTCATTCCCCATTCCCAGCCCCAAACAACTACTGACCTGGTTCCTGTCTCGATAGATTGGCCTTTGATATTTCGTGTAAATGGAGTCATATCCTATGTAATCTTTTTTTTATTTTATTTTTTTAAATATTTTATTGGGGATTTGGGAGAGGGGAACAGCATTGGGGAATCAGGGAAGGGAAACAGACAAGTTGCTGTCCTTTTGTTCTTCAGTCTAGTTGCGGAGCACGTTGCTTCACTGGCCCATGATGGTATTATCATTGTGCTCTTCCTGGGTGAGACAGATGGTCGCCGGCCACTGGACAGCCACTCACACCAGCTCTTGGCAGCTTACGCCGGCTGCCAGCCACTCACTGTAGCCTGTGGCAGCCCACTGCAGCAGGGGCTGCAGCCCACACCATTGCCGGCGACTCACGGCAGCCCAGCTCCAGGTGGAGCTGTTCTTCACCATCTTAGCTGTAGAGGGCGCAACGTCACTGGCCCTAATGTGGGATCCGAACTGGGGCCCTGCTGCTCAGAGCTGGCGTCCCAAGCCAACTCTTAACCAACGCACCACTCAGCCAACCTCCTATGTAATGTTTTATATCTGATTTCTTTTGCATACCGTACTAATTTTAAGTTCTGTCCATATTGTAGTATATAAGTTGTAGGATGTATCCATAATTTGTCTCCCCTCCCCCGCCTTTTTTTATTGCTGACTAGTTTGAGTGTATGGATATACCACTTTTTGTTTATCTAGTCACCAAATAATGACATTTAGACTATTCACAGTTTTGGGTTATGATAAATAATGCTGCTATAAACATTCATAAGTCTTTGTGTGGTCATAGATTTTAATTTCTTGTAGGTAGGTGGTAGAGATCAGGAAGTAACACAGGTTTTAATTCCTCTTTGCCTTAATTTTCTAGAGATAGGATGTTAATTTATTTTAATAAGATGAAGTTAGGGTTGCAGCAGGGGTTTTGAGGCAAGGAGTAACTGGCTTCATATTCTAAGGGAAATGGGAAAGAGCTGACGAAGAGCAGGTCAGAGGAATGTTAAATGGCAGGAAGTTTCCTGCAAAAATTGGAGACTGTTGTATCTGTATGGTTGTGAGATTTTCTTTAGAAATACTCAGCTGCCTGGAAGAAGAAGCAAAGAGAAGTCTTTGAGCTCAAAGAACAGATTTTGTCAGAATGAGGGTGTGAGAGCTAGAAGCAAAAGAGATTGTGACCACGGTATGATATTGTAGGTAAGATTCTGGTAGGGTGCAGTGTTAGGGTTGAAGATGCTGTGAATTTTCCACATGGACATTTATGTAACTGAGGCTCACATAGGATATAGGGGAGAAAGTCAGATAAATATCCAGAGAAAAATATGGTGTGTCGTGGGGAAAGTGACTACATGTCAGTGGCAAGGCAGATCAGTCAGTCAGGGGCCAAGTTAGGAGACGGAAACTAGAATAGTGATTTGAGCAGCGAAATTGAAGGAATCATGAATTACTGCAAGGGTTAAAAGAGGACTCCAAGGCAGGAGTTGTGGCATATTATTGGCATGCTAAAATCTGGCCTGTCTCATGTTTTTGTAAATAAAGTTTTATTGGAACATAGCCAGGCTCATTCATTTATGAATTATCCATGTCACTTTTCATGCACTAATAGAGTTGAATTGTGACAGAGACTGTGTGGCCCACAAAGCCTAAAGCATTTACTGTCTGACCTTAAAAAAAGTTTGCCAGCCCTACTCTAAGGGGTCCAGAAGTAACAGGTGCAAAAAAGCAGCTATCGGATCTAGGTTGAGTAATAATTGATAATGAAGGAACTCTGGAGATTTATGATAGAGCCTCTCCCCAACCCCAAGTTGAAATTTAACTTCTTTGAAGAGGTTATAGCTATCACAGGAATACACAGGTTGTCAGAGCTGTCAGATTGAGAGATGATGGTGTGGCTGGCACTGTTCCTTGAGGACCATTGGGCTCTCCCACCCTGAATTAACACAATGGAGGACTGGAACCCTGATGAGAAGTACCTTCATGCTATTGCCTTTGGGTGTCTCTTTGGTGCACTCTATTGACAAATCTAACACTGTGCCAGCTGGCAAAGGAGAAACGTTTTATAGGGTCTATCTCCGGTATCACAAAGTAGAGCAAAGAGGGGTGGACTTGGAACTGATAGAAAATTAATTGATAATTGGCACATAAAAATGATGGAGAATAATGTAAAACAATGGTATGAGCCTCAAAACTGGAAAGGTTTTGCATGAAGGTGGAGTAAAAAAGTAAGCAGAAATATAAACAAGCAAAAATGGGGAGCTAGATAACAGGTCTTCAAGCCCTGAGGACCACAGGGTAACTGGATGTTTGAGAAAATGAGGTGGTTTCATTTAAGCATGAAGGTAAAGGGAACATGCAGTTTATGGTAGCCAAGTCTCAAGGGTGGAAAAATTTAAATTTTTAAGGGATGGTACAGTACCGAGTTTCAGCCCATTCTAACAGTACTTGGCATGTAAGTTTGGCATAAATGTTTAATTTGTTATATAAGAATGTTTTTTTAATGAAATATATACTATAAAATGATGCAGGAGTGGAGGAGTATTTTAAATAATTCTCATTGGATGAATGATTTTATAATACATTTGTACATGTATACTTTTAAATCATGGTAAAATCAACTGTGGTTGAATAATTCAGAGGGATTGTCCTCAAGGAAGTTTTTTCATCTATAAAACTTTTAAAAATGAAGGGTGTATAGATAGATTTAAATGATGCTTAAAAGTTGACTCACTTCTGTTGCTCAGTGCTGTTCAGTCTTAATATGTGACCAACCTCTGAAGAACTTGTTGTTGTTTTTTAAGATATTTATTGGGGAATTGGGAAAGGGAAACAGACAAGTTGCTGTCTTTTTGTTCTTCAGTCTAGTTGTGGAGGACATTGCTGCACTGGCCCATGTTGGTATCATCATTGCGCTCTTCCCGGATGAGGCAGATCGGTCACCGGCCTCTGGTTGGCCGCTCACCGCAGCTATTGGCAGCTCACGCTGGCTGCTGGCCGCTCATGCTGGCTGCTGGCCACTATGGCAGCCCACTGCAGCGGGGGCTGAAGCTATGCTGTCCTTGGGACTCACAGCAGCCCAGCTCCAGGTGGAGCAGTTGTTCACCATGTTAGCTGTAGAGGGCAGTGTCACTGGCCCTCATATGTGGGATTTGAACCTCGGGCTGCTGGAATTCCAAGCCAGCTCTTAACCAACGTGCCACTTGGCCGGCCCAGAACTTGATTTTGAAAGCAAATTTTTGCAGGAGGGAAAGAAGGGTTGATTTTTTTTTTCTTTTTTTTCTGTTTTTTTTTTTTGAGGGCAGTGTCACTGGCCCTCACGTGGAACCCGAACCGGGGCCGCTGGCCTTCCAAACCAGCGCTTAACCACTGCGCCACTCGGCGGGCCCGAAGGGTTGATATTGTTATTTTTTTATTTTATTTTTTTAGCCGAGCCATCCTGCCACCTGTTGGCAGCTCAGCGGCAACTCAGCTCGGGCTGGTCTCGAACCTCTGTTGCTCAGAGCTCAGCTTGCACTCTTGAGCGAGCTCTTAACCAACTGAGCCATTCGGCCGGCCCAAGGGTTGATATTTTTAATGTGGAAATTATTCCCAGATGAGAATAAAAAATATAACTCCATTTTTTTTAATGATTTAGAAATTTGTTAGTAATTTATTGCTGTTATTTCTGATTCTAATATGAAATTAATGGCATTTGCTTATGAGTAATTGTGTCAGGAAAAGTGAAAATTAACCAGGTCTGCTTTTTCCTACTTTAAATTATATAATTGAAAAAGCTGTCTGGCCGGCCGAGTGGCACGGTGGTTAAGAGCTGGCTTGCGATGCCAGCAGCCCTGGTTCAGATCCCACATATGAGGGCCAGTGATACTGCCCTCTAAAAAGAAAAAAAAGAAAAAAAAAAAAGAAAAAGCTGTCTTATTTCTTTCTTTTTTCATTACAAAAGAGTAAAGAATATCTGTTCTTAGGTATATCGAAAATGTCTAGTTTCTGATTTCATGTCTGAAATTGATCCTTTAAATACCACATACTTACGTCTATTTTACTTTTTATTTTTACAGAACCAGCACCGAGCAGCAGATCAAGTAATTAAAGCCGCAAGAAAAATCTGTAGTGCTTTAGATGGTGTAGAGACCCTTGCCATTACAGAATCAGTAAAGAAGCTCAAGAGAGCAGTTAATCTTCCAAGGAGTAAAAGTGCTGATGTGAGTATTTTTTTTTTTTTTAGTAACTAGCATTTTATTACAAGTAAATATGTGCTCACTTAGAGTGGAAGATTTTCTCTTCTGCTGGACAAAATGTTACCATTTTAGCTTTGGTTTTTCCTTTGAACTGATTGGGTAAGGTGAGGAATTCCTAAGAAGAGATGGGCCTTGGAAGAGCTTTGTGAGAGCTGACGGAACCTTTTGTCCCTGGAGGAGGAACTCAGGCATAAATGAGTTGGGTGGGGATTTTAAGGTAGATACTGAGCTTGAAGGACCTGGATGGCAATAGGTTCCATTTCTCTGTCTGGATAGAAATGTCTGTGACTGACAACAGGGAAAGTTCTATTTGGGACCATACCTCCTCCTTGTTGAAAAGACCCAAAAGCTTCAGTAATAGTGACTTAACTGCCTCAGCAGCAACCAGGTTGGGAGCCATCTTTTGATAGCATACCGTTGCTTTTAGTAAAAGCTCTCCCCGTGGTATTTCCATGGGGATTTAATTGACTGTGTTCATAGGGATGTTCATAGCTCTTACTGGAAGGATGAGAAAAGGTAGATCACAAGCCAGGATAAATTTAAAGTTGTGTTGATGGTGTGCGCCTCAACAGATATCTAGGTGATAGCTCAATCCGTTTATTCTCACAGAGAGCCTATCCATATGGTATACGGAAATTTGCGTCTCTTTTTTCTTACTATGCACTTGTTTTTCGAAATTAAAAAAAAATATATACGAAATCACTTGGAGGTGACCAACTGCCATGGTCCTAATGTGTCTGAAGTTTCTATTCATTATATTCCTTTGCTGGATAAAGTAGGAGAAGAGCTCAAAGTAAATACTTACAAGAGCTTTTTTGAGACACTAAATGGTAATCGAGTTCTAGTTTCTTTAAGGATATCCTTGTTATGCTAATAGTAGAGCAACTAATGGAAAATAAAATAACTATTAGTGTACTTATCATTTTTAGGTTTCAAATCTTAAATTGAATGCGGCAGACTTTGTTGAGTTTGTATATTTTGCAATAATTTTCAGTTATTCCATGATTTTCTTGATACTAAAAACCATCTGTTTGATTGGGGTTTTTTTACTTTCTTTTTTATTGTTTTATTAATTCTGCAGACACTTTTGGGAGGTTTTTCCTGCAAGGGGGTTTCTTGATACTGCATTCATAATTAAATGTGTTGAAAATGAAGATTACATCATGGGCAGTTTTCTGACTAATTTTTGTGTGTGTGTGTGTAGGTGACTTCACTCTCTGGAAAAGGAGACAATAGCAAGAGTTCATCTAGGGGTATGTCTTTTTAATTTCTTTAAATTTTAGCAGCAACTGTTTCTTTTTCAAAGAATTATATTAACAATTTCTTTAAATCTAGGCTCACTGAATCCTGAAAATCCTGTTCAAGTAAGCCTGGACCAATTAACTGCAGCAATTTATGATCTTCTCAGACTCCATGGGAATTCTGGTGGGAGTCCTGCAGACTGTACCCAAAGTAACAGAAGCATCAAGGAAGCATGGACTGCAACAGAACAGCTCCAGTTTACCGTTTTTGCTGCACATGGAATTTCAAGTAACTGGGTATCAAAGTAAGTAGCTGTTTAAAAGAAAATATGTTCAGCTTTACCTAGAAGTTGTTCTAATCTTGTAAAATGTCAGCATCCACTGTTACCGTGATATTAAATGGATGATGCAAAAATCACCAGCTACCTTGTGGTTTTCATTAATATTACAGAGATGTTTGAAGGTGTTCCAGTAAAAAATACCACTCCCAATACCTGTCAAAAAGGCAGGAAAATATATGTTTCAACTTACAAGGGCAAATGTTGATTAATAAATTCATCAGTTTATGACTGCTGCTTTTTGCCTCTCCTTTAGAAGCAGGGAGTTTGGGACAGAGTGCGATGGCACTAGACTTGCGCAAATCTTTTCCCTTTTCAGTAGTTTACAGTTGAGGCTTTGAAGTCTACACGAGAGTATATTTCTTCTAGTGTGTTTTTAATATTTCTGTTTTTGTTAGTGTTGTTAATACCATAAAGTTTGCCAACTTCAACTTATTTGGAAATGACTAATAAAAACTGAAAAGTCTGAATTGGATATTTTAAACGAAGTAATTTCAGAATAGTTGAATGCTATAAAATAAGGTAAACCCTAATGAAGACACACAAAACAAACTCTGCTTAAAATTGGGCTTTAGATAAAATAGATAAATAAGATATAAAATGATATAATGTATGTGATATATTCATTCAATAAATATGTAGTGAGCGCCATCTGTGAGCCAGTATCCTTAGAGCTACTAGGGAGCAGCAGCAAACAAGGCAGCAGAATCTCCCTGCCCACCCTGAACTTGCATTTTAATGGGTACTACTGCTGTCTGAAGGTATTTCATCCTTTTCAATAGTTAGAGGGATAATACTGTGCACGTTCTCTATACACACACAAATATGTTTAGGGCCCTAAGGAGGAGAACAAATACTTAGTAGAAGACAGTACAGAAAGCTGCAGTAATAATTAGGATAGAAAGTTAATAAAATACTGAAGTAAAGAGGGACAGATGGAATGAGCTTGAGAACAGCCATCAAATAGCTAGGGGTGTTTTGTGAACCAATGAGATTTGATTTGAAATAGATTTAGAATGATTAGTGAACCAAGAGTTTTACATGTAAGTCTGGCAGGAAGTTAGAAGACGAGTAGAATACAGTTTTATCGAAGCTAAGACTCCTTCGCTAGAAGATTGCCTAATGATATCTAACCTGCTCTGTAATTGTGGCAATTGGGCTAAATTATTGCTGTCAAATGAGAGAATATACCAGCATTTGTCCCCATGGATGGAAGCCTCCTAATAGACTGAGAAGACTGACTCAGTGTAAGTCAGAACAGCGCACTATTAACGTGCTGCACTGACTTGATTCCAGTGGCTTAGCCAAGGAAAATGGTGCCTACGGAAGATAAGGTTTGTGCTCTTGCCTCCTAGAATTTACCTAGAAATGAATACTTACTCAGGGTCATTCAACTAAAATCTAAAGCTAGTAACTAACTGAGCACAAAATTCAGAGAAATTCTCCAGCTGGTATCATTTTGCCCTCTTAGACTGGCAGCTAGGGATACATGTTCCCTTCTGCACTCCTTCGGCTATACCTCTATTTTTTTTTTTTTTTTTTTTTTTTAGCTGAGCCATCCTACCACCTGTTGGCAGCTCAGTGGCTGTTCAGCTCTGGCCAGGAATCCAACCAGCAATCCTGTTGCTCAGAGCTCGCACTCTTAAGCAAGCTCTTAACCAACTGAGCCACTTGGCTGGCCCTCTATACCTCTATTTTTACAAAATTTGCAATAGTTAAATTTCAGGTGTTTTTCCATAAGTTCAAATGAACGGTGACCAAATTATTTCAAATAATAGTCACTTTTAGGGAAGAATGGCTAATAGCTATTTGTATTAGTTTACTAATTTGTATTATCAAATAAAAATGAAATTAAATTCTTTTTTTTTTTCAGTTATGAAAAATACTACTTGATATGTTCCCTGTCTCACAATGGAAAGGATCTTTTTAAACCTATTCAATCAAAGAAGGTTGGCACTTACAAGAATTTCTTCTATCTTATTAAATGGGATGAACTGTAAGTGAAATTGCTGACTTTTTTTCCTTCAGTATGCCCTGTTCTTTACTTTTTTTTCATCTATGCACCCTAGTTTTTATTTTATTACAATTTCCATTAAAATCCCTTAAATTCTTACTGACATCTTTAAGGTCTCTTCTGGATATGATTCTATAGAACAGACTGAAATTCTCATTTAAAAATCTGAAATACTATTTTAAATCTACATGTTAAATTGTAGAAACATGCCATTAATTCTTCCTTGACTTTGTCAAGTTAAAAAAATACAAATTTACATATAATTTTGGGAAATGGTATTTTATAAAATTGCTTACTTTAGTATTTTTTTCTGTAAAACTGCATATATGAAACCTAGTTTTTTGGTTAACACGTTTTGAAAAATTATCTTAAGTTCATATACAAGATGATATCGTGCACTGTTAATATTTTTTATGTTGTTATTATTTTTTAAATATTTTATTGGGGAAGGGGAACAGCTAAGTTGTCCTTCAATCTGTTAATATTTTTTAAATATTGTTTTTAAACTAAGGGAATGCTTTCATTATTCACGTAGATAATTGCAGAACTTTTTATTTTTCATTCTGCATTTATTAAATGGCTTCCTATTTTTATTTTATTTTTTCACCATGAAAATAACACATGTCTGTGAAAGCAATCAAATAATAAAAAATGCAGATAGGGTTAAAGTATCACTTTAGGGGTGACGGGTTAGCTCAGTTGGTTAGAGCATGGTGCTGCCAAGACCAAGGTTGCTGGGTTCTCAGTGACCACTATTGACTTCATGTGTCCTTTCAGGCTTAAAAAAAAAAAAAAGTATGGTAAACATATCTATCTATCTATCTATCTATCTATCTATCTATATATATATATATATATATGCACACATACAGTTTGAATCAGAAATACTCATAAACCTTCATCTAGTTTTTCCCAAAAGAAATAGAATTGTCTGTTTTTCCTAGAAATTGACATTGGAAGTCTTAAGTAAAGGCGCTAATGAATTTTTGGAGAAAGAAATGATATATATTTGAAATTAATTTTAGTGTTTATAAAATGTTTATAAAATTTTTACAATATATGTTAGCCAAGCTTGCTACTTAAGTAAAGATTACTCAAGATTAAAGATATTTGATAAGTCAAATAAAGTACCTAAAATTTTCAGTTTCGTTAAAGGTTTAATCTTCATATTTGATCTAATTTTTTTTTTTTTTACCAATACCTTTTTTCCCGATAGAATCATTTTTCCCATCCAGATATCACAGTTGCCATTAGAATCACTTCTTCACCTTACTCTTTTTGGAATTTTAAATCAGAGCAGTGGAAGTTCCCCTGATTCTAATAAGCAGAGAAAGGGGCCAGAAGCTTTGGGCAAAGTTTCTTTACCTCTTTTTGATTTTAAACGGTAAGTGTAACTGAATTGTGATGGTGTGTTAATGTAGACACATCTGCAGCATCAGAATTATCTAGAGAACAGGGTTGGGGACAGTGACATACATGAGATAATGACCTGCCTTAGTTTTTCCAGTATGATAAAGGAGGTCAATTCAGAGACACAGACCAGAGGGAACCAAAGTTATCCTGCCATAGTTTGAACATATCTATATGGGTATTCAAGGGGTTGTTTGCCACTCACTGTTCAGGAGAAAAGCAGCAGCCACTTCATTCTTTAACTGTCATTTTATATAAAGCACTATATTTTAGGTGCCCCTGCTATTACTAAAACAACTCCATTTTTCCTCTTCTCATCCCTTTCCCATCCTTAAGTTTCAGAGTCTACAACTGGATATTATTCCCTTCTCTTTACTTGACTGCCTGACTGATCCACCCTTACTGCTGTGGGCCCCTGCCCTTTAATCTTCAAAGGTCCTACATGGGTACAGAAACTTGTGGACCCTTAGGGGTAAAGGAATTCCTTTTGAGCTTTGTGTCTACTAATAGCCAGTGGGATCGTGGAATCTATCTGGTCTTTCTGCTGACTATTGTAATTATAATTTAAGTAATAATATGTTCCATGAGACCATCAGGAATCTTCCTAAATTAAAAATAAAATTGAATTAAGTTTGGGATATGTTTCATATGGTACATGGTAACATTCTGGAGAGTGAAGATGCACATTAGCCTATTAAAGTGTCTCTAAAGTTCTGTAGTCAAGAAGTCTGTTGTGTTTAATAACAATATTACTGTAATAACAAACACATGGCATTTGCCGTGTGCTATGTATTAGTCTGAGTATACATATCCTTGTTTCCCTCACAACAACCTTATGAAGGTAAGTGTCTTTCCTTTTTACAGAGCCGGAAATCAACGTATAGGGAGCTTAAGTGATGTGCCCTGAGCCACTTAGCTAATAAGTGGTAGAATTGGGATTGGAATCTAGGCATTCTGGCTCCAGGCTCTGTGTTCTTAACTATTACCCTGCATTGCCATTCTCAAACTTATTTGATACCATCATGTTCCTTTTTGTTCTAGAATATATCTTTTAAAACATTTTGTCCCTCTGGACAGTTTGAAAAATGATTTAATAATTGATCTATTTAACCTATAATAAAACAGTTAAAAGTTGAGAATGAAAAATTATGCTAACATAGTTCTACTTCCTTTTTCCTTTTAAATGGCAAACATAGTTTGATTTTCTAGGAATTATTTATTAAAATCATGTGATGTTTGATAAAGTAACTTCACAGATTTTGTTCTTAAATAATTCTTTTCCCATGTACTGAACTATATAGCATTTATTATTATATTTTTTTTTTTTTAGTCATTTCTCCCAAATTTTGTTTGACACCTTACATAACCACAGACTAGAGAAAAGCAGTTGAAGAGATTATTAATGACGTGTATTTAGAACCTTTTACCCAATAGGATCCATATTACTCTACAACAGTATTGGCCACATGAACAAGGGGAACTGTGTTCTCAATTGTCTTTGATAAACTAGTGTCAGGGAATAGTCATGTGAGACAGTAAAATGTAATTGTATCATTATCATTCATTTTTATAAATAAGTTCAGTTCTGAAAACCTTCCTGCTCTTGAAAGCACCAGGTGTCTTTGCTTCATTAGAGATGTACTATCACTTTTTTTTTTAAGGGCAGTGTCACTGGCCCTCATATGTGGGATCCGAACCCAGGTTGCTGGCAACCCAAGCCAGCTCTTAACCACCGTGCTACTCAGCCGGCCCATGTACTATCACTTTTTGCCACTTGTTTTCTAGTAATAAAATTTTTTAGATGAATGACAACAATCTTTCAAAATTCAAGAGAGTAAAGTACTGGGCAGTTGACTTCTGTTAGACAATTATGTAAATAGTTTGTATCCAACACTGCTATTAAAACAGTGAACACAGGGCATTAAGCTTGAAGCTTTGCCAAGTGCAGTGAACTAGGTAATGTTAAGGCTTAATATTAAAAAAATACTCAGAAATTAAAAGGAAAGATGATTTTACATTAAAACATACAGAGAAACAAAGGGTTAATGATTCAGTTTACTTAATGTTCTACAGTATAGTGATCAGAAGTCTTGGTCTTGACAATCTTTTAAAAGTAATTTGGTTTGATTCAACTTCTGTATAACCTGATGAAGTACTATCGTGCAAGCCAAATGACTTAGATGCAGTTTAGTCAGCCTTCAGTAACAAACGAGTTAACTCATTTTTAAATATACAGAATCAAATATTTAACCTGCCTTTCCTTTACAGCTGTATCTCAGGGTTACCAAATAATTGATGTTAGAAAGTGTTTCAGAGAAATTTTTCAGTGAATAGATGCAGAATGAATGCAAGACTATCACAGTTTTGCAACCCTTACTGAAATAATTTAGGCCAGAGTTTCTCCGTCTCGGCACTATTGACATTTGGGCCAGATAATTCTTTGTTGTGAGAGGCTGTCCTGTGCATTGTAGGACATTTGGCAGCATCCGTGTTTTCTGCCCACTAGAGGCCAGTAGGACCCTCTAATTGCCAACCAAAAATGTCTCCAGACACCTCCAAATTTCTACTGGAGGCAAAATCGCTGTTGGTTAAGAACCATTGACTTAAGTAGTTATGATCAAGCCTGCTTTCAACCATGAAGTGATTTGCTTTTCCAGAACTTGTATTACAGTGGATGGTGTACTCTGTAGACTGACAGCACCTCAATAAACTGATTATCTTAATATCACAGAGAGATTAAACTAAACAGCGTGCGCCTCTTTATTTGATAAACAATAGGAAGTAGTATACAATATAAAATATTAAGAATTCTTTCCAGATAACTAAACCTGAATCAGATCAAGCTTCTAAAACTACCACTTTATAGAAAATACAGGCTATACAGGGACATGCTAAATGACCAGTGGAATGTAATCGATAAAACCCAGGTATAGAAAATTCTCAGAACAAAAGAACTGGTTTCTTCACCAAATGGCAGGGGAAAGAAAGATGAGAATTAAAACTAGAGTCAGCAAACTTTTTCTGTAAAGGGGACTAGATGGATGTAGTTTAGGCTTTGTAGATCATATAGTCTGTCACAAAAACCAAAGCAGCAATAGACAATATATAAATGAATGCGTGTGGCTTTATTCTAATAAAAGTTTGTTTACAAAACCAGGTGACAGGCTGGAGTTTGTCGACCCTTGAATTAAAAAATACTTGAAGGGGGCCGGCCGAGTGGCGCATTGGTTAAGCGCTGGTTTTGGGATGCCAGCAGCCCCGGTTCAGATCCCACATGAGGGCCAGTGACACTGCCCTCTACAGCTAACAACAGCTCCACCTGGAGCTGGGCTGTGCGAGCCCCGGTGATGGTGTGGGCTGCAGCCCCTGCTGCAGTGGGCTGCCATAGGCTACAGTGAGTGGCCCGCAGCCAGCGTGAGCGGCTGGCAGCCAAGCATGAGCTGCCAATAGCCGCGGTGAGCGATATCCAGAGGCCAGTGACCAATCTGCCTCATCCGGGAAGAGCGCAATGACGATACCAACAGTGAAGCAACATCCTCCGCAACTAAACTGAAGAACAAAAAGATAGCAACTTGTCTGTTTCCTTTCCCCGATTCCCCAACGCTGTTCCCCTCCGCCAATTCCCCAATAAAATCTTTAAAACAAACAAACAAACAAACAAAAATACTTGAAGGGGGCCGGCCGAGTGGCGCGGTGGTTAAGAGCTGGCTTGGGATGCCAGCAATCCTGGTTCGGGTCCCACATATGAGGGCTGGTGACACTGCCCTCAAAAAAAAAAAAAAAAGATACTTAAAGACACATCAACCAAATGCAAGTGTTGGACTTTGCTTGGATCCTTATTCGAACAAACCAACTGTAAAAAAAAAATTTTTTGAGACAGTTGGAGAAAGCTGTATACTGACTAGATAGCTGATGATTTTAAGTAATTTTTTAAGTATTTTGGGACTGGTAATGGTATTGTACTTATTTTAAAATAAAACTATTGTTTAGAGATATGTAAGAGTATTTACAGATGAAATATTAGGATAGGAGTTTGCCTTCAAATCTAGTTGGGGCTGAGAGTAGTCCTAAAAAAGACAGGAAATAATGTGTCAAAGATTTAAATGCTCTTCACCTATAGAGAAAACATTAAGACGGGAATCTAGTTTTCAAAAGGATATTTGCTATAACAAAGTTTAATGAAGTTTATAGTTTCCTGCTTTTATGTACCTCACGTTGTTTTTCAGAAATTTCTTCTGTGCAAAGATATATCAATATCTTTATTGATAAGTGTTTTTAATTTAAGTAGGCCATAAACTGATAGTCTAGGGCAAGTGTCAGCCTACCATGGCCCACTGCCTGTTTTTTGTAAATACTGTATTGTTAGAATACAGCACACATGTTTATGTATGTATTGCTAATGGCTACTTTTGCAGTCTAATAGCTGAGTTGAGTCTCTGCAACAAAGAATGTATGGCCCGGAAAGCCTTCAGTGTTTACTATCTGGCCCTTTAGAGAAAAAAGTTTGCTGACCCCTTGGTCCAGGGCACAGATATAACTTCTCATCTCAAATGATGGGTGCCATGTCATAAGTGGATACTGGTTTGGGGGGAGGCGTGTGTTTTTGTTCTTACCATAAAAGTCAGGGAGCAGTTCTGTAATCCAAGCTCCCACCTGGAGATGGATTCCTTTGTAGGCTATCTTTATAGAATGTCCTTCGCCTTCCTCTTTATAGAAGTTGTATTGGGGATAGGTGACTCTGAGTCTTTACCCATCTCGTGTTCTGTCCCCAACCCCATTTCTCTTCAGGTATGTTCTTTCATTCTCCTTTCCTTTGCTCCAACCCCCACATTTCAATATGTTTACCTAAAGGATCAGTACACGTGGGCAATGACTCCTGATGTGTTCTGAAAGATGTTTTTATATTTTTTATATGTGCATAGAGAGGGGATGCTTCATAAATATTTGAATACTAACATTTCAAATTCATTAACGTGTGTGTGAGTTTTGAATTAATTTTTAAAATGAAAGTCACAGTGTTCTTTTACTTATATTCATGAGGTTTTTAACATGTGGAACTAAGCTCCTGTATCTTTGGACTTCATCACATGCAAACCCTGTTCCTGGAACAACCCCCAAGAAAGGATATATGATGGAAAGAATCGTGCTACAGGTAATGGTATTTCATGATGTGGAGAAGTTTAAATTTCTGTATAAAAAGTGTATGTATACCATGATTTACGTTGTCGTTGAAGAAGCCTAACTGATCTTGCTTCAATCTGAGTCTCTGTTTTCAATTTAAATGTCAATAAACCATTTCCTATTTCTGAGAAACCATGAAATATACCCTTGTACCCATCCCTAGTAGCATATGTGCCATTGAGAATTACCAACAATGGTAATCACTTTAAACAAAACGACAAGCATTAATTTAATATTCAATCTAAAATTCACCCTGATGGCTCAAAAAAAAATTAATTTTCTCAAAAAGACAATGACGGTAATGTGGTAAATATGTGGCCTGTTCAGTTGTAATTTGATCAACTTCTGTTAAACTTTTAAGGTTGATTTTCCTTCTCCTACATTTGATATCATTTATACCACTCCTCAAGTTGAGAGAAGCGTTGTACAGCAACACGACTTAGAAACATTGGAGAATGATATGAAAGAGAAACTTCTGGATATTCTTCACAAAGATTCATCACTTGGGTATGTTCCTTTGATCCTGTTTTTTGCTTGATTATCTCATACAATGTTAAGCTCAAGTTAATGGTTTAATAAATGCCCTGATTTAGTTCATGATTTAGTAATGTTCTTGGTATGGAAGGCTTTCTTTATCTGTTTTTAATTATATAAAAAGACTGTGTAGCTACATAAAAATTCAGAAATTTGTTACAGGTCAAACTTTTTACATGCTCAAAAGGCAAACAGATTTTGAACTATATTTACAGTAAATAGCAAGAGATTAATTTCGTTAATGTATAAAGAATCTTTTCATATCAATAGAAAAACCAACTACTCAGTAGTAAATTAGACAAAGAAAATAGATAATTCTTTGGAGAAGAAATACAATGCCTGAGAAGATGTCAACCTCTCATTAATCAAGGAAATGTAAATTAATACAAGATACCATTTCACACACATTATTGAAAATTAGATTGTTAAAAATGAAAATGCCTCATCATACAAAGTGTTGATGAGGATACAGAAAATGGGGATTATACTGTTGCTGGAATTCTAAAAAGCTTTTGGAGAGCAATCTGACAAAACCTACAAAGGTCACAATGTGCCTGACTAGCAGTTCCATTCCAGTTAATTATATATTTTAAAGGAAACCTTTTTATATTTGCTTGTGGAGATGAGTACTCATTGCAGTAGGTATTTGGATTATTGTACAACTGATAGGTAATGTCCATCAATAGGGGTTAAATTTATGGTACGTTTATCCATCAGAGTACTGTGTAACTCTTAATGAAGTTATAGCTGTGTACTAATACGTAAGATATGTTAAATGAAGAAAGCAAGGAGCACAATAGTGTGTTACCATTAAAGGGAAAAAGATCTACATATACTGAGTATGTGTTTACTTCTATACAAATGGATTCTCTGGAAGAAGATACAAGCTTAGGCAGTTGCCACTGGGAGGGGGCTTAGAAGGAGAGAGACATAACTCTGCAGCTATATTCAATATTTGGATTTTCTTCAGTATTCCACATGAATACATTTCAGTGCATGTATGAATACATTTCAGTGCATGTATTATGTGCAAAAGTAGATGGATGGGTAGTAAAATCGTGAGATCTTTCTTTCATGAAAACATTTGTCATTAAGACTATAGAATCTCCAAAACAAGTCCTATTTTGAACATTCCTCAAGCTGTGTAATCATCCTCTAAAATTTTGTAATAGCATTTGTGTTTTATATGACATTTGAGTTTACTTGTATAAAATGGATGAAATCCTTGCTCTTAGGGTGGATTTGCTTATTCAGCTGATTTCTAGTGCCTGGCATCTGGTTAGAACTCAAAAAATTTTATTGTGCTGAATTATCCTTAATTTTCATGACTAAGACCCTTTTATCAAGGCAGAACGATTTCTATCCCCCAAATTAGCGTAAATTAGTGCTGTTTGCTGCACATTGCGTTTTTCTATTCCAAATTAGTATTAATGATTCTACCAAGAAATAGCTATCCGAAAGTGAATAAATTTCTTCTTTGTATTTTTAATCATTGAGACTATAGCTGTCATTATGATATCATTGAGAAATAATTTAATTCTGTTATGTATGCAGACTTTCTAAAGAAAACAAAGCCTTTTTGTGGGAGAAACGTTATTATTGCCTCAAGTACCCAAATTGTCTTCCTAAAGTACTAGCAAGTGCCCCGAATTGGAAATGGGTTCATCTTGCCAAAACTTACTCATTGCTTCAGCAGTGGCCTCCTTTGCAGCCACTGACTGCATTGGAGCTTCTTGATTCAAAGTAAGTCAACTGTAACTGCATGTATTTGTTCTGTTTTATTGTCAATTTTTCCAGTAAGGTATTATGTTGTAGGAGCACTTCCCTTTGTTTTAATGTGAAAGCAATTCAATACAATGTAACTGTGTAAATGCATATTTCTACAAACATGATTTCATTGAGGTTATTTAAAAGGCATGTCATATCATTTGAAACTTAACCTGAAGAGAGAGCTAGGTTGTAAATTTTGAATAGTTTATTATATTTTTATGATGTGGGCCAGAATTAATTTTCATAAGCTTAATAAGGTTTCTAAATAGAATTTGTATAGCAGAGTAAGATTTTCTTCTTTATAAAAAGAAGAAGAAACATGTTTTTGAATAAAGAGCTACATGAGCATTCTTTGTCAGGAATAGATTGAGATTGTGTTTTCAGGAAATACGGTTTTATTAGAAAGAAATGACTGTCAAATCTTGAATTTTGTGGTACTCTTCTAGATTTGCTGATCAGGAAGTGAGGTCCCAAGCTGTGACCTGGATTGAGGCTATTAGTGATGATGAGCTAACAGATCTTCTTCCACAGTTTGTGCAGGTGAGGTTTTTACTCGGTTACCTACCCTCCTTACCCTCCCCCTAGTTTTAATGAGTAGGGAACTTGCTAAGGGACACTCAGTTTCTGTTTGATACTTCTGTAGTGTGGGAGTGTTGAGGTGCATTGCGTTTGGGTTCAGTGTCCTTTTCTATTGTCAGCTGCCCCACTTTAATTCTTTCACTTTTTAGATTCTCAGAACAAACCAGACTTGAACTTTTCTTTCATTTTTTCTGACTGGCCATTTAAACATAGCTAATGAATGTTATTCCCAGGTGTTTACTTTTCTGCTTGATATTATAAATTTAGCCTAAGTTAATTCATCTTTTTTATTTTTATCAGTATCATCTTTCATCAACAAGAGTAAGCTTTATATAATTTCTCTTTTGATAATTTTATACTAACAATGTAGTTAGCATGGGTTTGACCACTAGTAATTCTTATTTTCCTTTATGTGTAGGCTTTGAAATATGAAATTTATTTGAACAGTTCATTAGTGCGCTTCCTTCTGTCCAGGGCATTGGGAAATATACAGATAGCACACAATTTATATTGGTAAGATTTATATTTTCTTAAGTGCTTTATTTCCATTCCTAGTATTTATTTATACAGATAACAAACAGATGGTATACTTAGACTTCTTACTGTGAATACCACATGTTTTATTGAGGCAATATTATAAAAAAGCTAAATTTTTTATGTCCTTAGCAATGAAACAAAAAATAACAAAAGATATTTCACATGTTAGAGCTCTGTAATCATGAATAAATTTTTACTTGCTTATATAGCTTAAAGTGAATTCCTGGATACCAAAAATTGAACTTGTTAAATTGATTTTTGAGAGATTTTCATCCAGTTTTCAGAAGTGGCTGACATAAATATTTTGCTGTGTTAGGCTCCTCAAGGATGCTCTGCATGATGCACAGTTTGGGGCCCGATACGAACAAGTTTTGGGTGCTCTCCTCTCAGTAGGAGGAAAAGGGCTCAGAGAAGAACTCTTGAAGCAGACAAAACTTGTGCAGCTTTTAGGAGGAGTAGCAGAAAAAGTAAGGCAGGCTAGTGGATCATCCAGACAGGTATGTACCCACAAGAGGGAAAATAAATATTTTGGTATTAAAGGATCTTTGCAGGGCTGACAAGTTGTTATTCTTTGTTTGTTTGTTTTTAAAAGCATTTCCGTTTGTTTATATTTTTAATATCAAGTATATTACTTTTATTGGGAAACGGTGTGTTTTTCCAGGACCCATCCGCTCCAAGGCAAGTAGTTGTTGCAGTCTAGTTGTGAAGGGTGCAGCTCAGTGGCCGATGTGGGGATCGAACCGGCAACCTTAGTGGTATGAGCACTGTGCTCTAACCAACTGAGCCACTTGGCTAGCCCTACACTTTTTATTTTTTTAATATTCTTTTGGGGAATTGGGGGAGGGAACAGCGTTGGGGAACCGGGGAAGGGGAACAGACAAGTTGCTGTCCTTTTGTTCTTTAGTCTAGTTGTGGAGGACGTTGCTTCAGTGGCCCATGTTGGTATCATCATTGCGCTCCTCTCGGGTGAGGCAGATCGGTTGCCGGCCTCTGGGCGGCTTCTCACAACGGCTCCTGGCAGCCTATACTTTTTTTTTTACAGATTGCTTTTTTTTTTGAGGGCAGTGTCACTGGCCCTCATATGTGGGACCCGAACCGGGGCCGCTGACTTCCCAAGCCAACGCTTAACCACCGTGTTACTCGGCCAACCCCTACAGATTGCTTTTTTTACTTCATCTTGGAGAATTCATGTCACTACTTTTAGTTACACTACATGTTTCTTTTTTTTTTTCTCTTTTTTTTTAAGAGGGCAGTGTCACTGGCCCTCATATACGGGATCCGAACCGGAGTCTCTGGCATCCCAAGCCAGCTCTTAACCACATGCCACTCGGTCAGCCCGACACTACATGTTTCTTAATGGATGTATACTATTACAAGATATTGTAGTATAAATTATGAACTATTACGTCTGTGTAGGTTGTTTATATATTTTTCTTCTCCCAGACAATCCTGAAATGAACTTTATAAATTTTTGCTCTTTTGCTAGTATTTCTTTGTAGGATATTCCTACAGGTGAAATAGCTAAGTTAAGAGCCATGTACATTTTTAGTTATATGTTGCTATTAGATTGCTCTACCAGTAAAATAAAAATGTCTGTATATACTTCCCTCCCCATCAACAGATTATGGAAGTGTCTGTTTCCCACTCTGTTGCCAGCTCTGGATGTTATCTGAACAGATGAAAAATTGCATTTCATTTTGTTTAATTTTTATTCCTTTTGACTGTTAGTGAGTTTTAATAAATGTGTTAAATATGAACATATGTACTTTTCCCCCATGTTTATAGCCTTTGCCCATTGTGATTTTATTTTTATAGTAAAAATCAACTCTCTTTAGCAATAACCCTTTTTGACCATTTGACAATTGGGCATTTTAAACGTTGGGTCCACATTGTAATTTTGTTTTCTTAAAAATAGGTCTTTATTTTCATTATGTGCTTACAGTACCAATCTTCTTTCCTAGGTTGTCCTCCAAAGAAGTATGGAACGAGTGCAATCTTTTTTTCTAAGACATAAATGTCGCCTCCCTCTCAATCCAAGTCTTGTGGCAAAAGAATTAAATATTAAGGTGACACATAAAATACTTATAAGTTCATATTACATTTCAATATAATGTGTAAGAAGAAGGCAAATGGGCAGGTATGCTTAAGGCAAAAGAGGATAAAACCTGCGTAGGTTGGTTGTAAGCATTTGTGGATGTCTGTATAAGATCCATATTTCTCTCAGGATATTTTTACCTAGTCACCATTCCAGAAAGAAAAAAAGAACAGTCTAAAATTATTACCTCAAATTAAATTGTTTTTTTCCTATGGTATAGTAGCTACATGAGAGGCATATATTGTAAAATATATGTCTCCAGAGGTAAAACTACCCACCCACAGGTAGGCATTTTTTTTACGCTCCCTTGTGAATAACCAGATAGACTCTTCCCGGGTCTATAACACTTTTTAGAGCCATCAGAAGGTAGTTGAGTAATTATCAAAATTGAGTAATTATAGTGGATTTACTCTACCATGATTTCAGCAAAAGCAACCAATTAATTCATTAGTGTCTGTGATTTTGAAAGACCAGGCAGGATCCAACTATCCAACAGATTTTCAGATTTTTTTTTTTAAGTTGACATGTGGCTACTCTTCATTGACATTTAACAGTGGGTGCTTGATTTGTATAATTATGTCATTTGGGGGCTTGGTGATTACATTTCCCCCTTCAATTTTGTTAAATTGGGCACAGTGTCTTAAATTAGTTTTTTAACTAATTTTAAAATAAAATTAGTTTTATTTTAAAATAAGATTTCATTTTTCTAATGAAATTGTTCAATTTAGTGTCACTATTTGATTCAATGACTAATTATTTTAATAGTGCCATAAATACAAGAAGTAGAGATCTCATCTCAGATTACACTGATTTAGAGGAAAGATAAGAGGATACAAAATTTTGTGCTCCTTTGAGGAATTCTGATACTTTTAAAGTTCAAACTTTTAAGGTTTTGTCACAAGTTTTTAAGGTTTCACTTCTCTGTCTAGAGAGTAGCAGATAATATTTTACTCATATATGCTATGTTTAAGTTTCAAAAAGTATTTCTATATGCCTCTTATCTGTCAGATACTCTAAAAACAGCTCACATGTATTATTTCATTTGCTGTAATTCGGAGGAATAAGAGGACAAATGCCTAGGACAAAAATGTCTTAAACCCAGTTTTATTCTAGTGTTATCTTTCTAATGCCTAACGTGTTATTTTTGTAGTCATGTTCCTTCTTCAGTTCCAATGCTGTGCCCCTGAAAGTCACAATGGTCAATGCTGATCCAATGGGGGAAGAGATAAATGTCATGTTTAAGGTGAGCAAAATAAGGCTGCTTTGTTTTTACATGTAACTTTAGTTCTTTTCTCAAATTCCTTTTCCAAAATTGCTAAAGTAATTTTGTTTATTTAATGTTTAATTAGATTTAATAATTATAAGAAAGGTTATCACCTACATACACTGTTTCCAGATAGATTTGGAAATAAATGCAACTCTGGGCTAGAGCTGCGGCCATGCTGGTTGAGCACATCGTACCTCCTGGCAGTGCCTTTCACACAGACTGTGATGTGGATGGTACCCCCTAGAACTATGCAGTGCAGCTGCCGAACCATGAGCAGTAGTCCTGGTTTGTGGAAATAACTTACCTGTGAGAAGCAGCAGGAGTGGAGTTCTGCAGAGTAATCTATTATCAGTCAAAGTTATGTGCACTGGTGTATTTTGAATTAAGAATGGAGAGTTTTAGCTAATTCAATGAGTATGATTAGTGGTTGTTCATAAAGATAGCTTCCCTTGAACCACCTTTTATATATATAGCAACTTTCCATATACTTGGATCTGGTTTGGTACTCTATTTTGCTGATGTATTTGCCTTTTCCTAACATAGGACCATCTGTTTGAACGCAGAAATTTTATACATTAAGTTTTAATGTTTGTTAAGGTAAATTCCCCCTTATGTTTTTCATAATTTTTTTGGCTAGTCTCAAAAATATATTCATCATTATGTGTTTTTAAGTTATTTTATCCAATTTTAAAAAGAAAGTGAAAATTTGATGTGATTCCATTAGAATTAATTTATTTTGGGAGGGTTAACTTTTTTAAAGTAAACTTTAGTTTGAGATAATTGTAGATTCATGGTTCATTATAAGAAATTATACGGAGATCCTGTGTACCCTTTACCCAGTTTACCCTGTTCGTGACATCTTGCAAAACAATTGTACAATATCACAATCAGGATATTGGCATTGATACAGTCAAGATATGGAATATTTTGATCATTACAAAGGTCTACCCATATTACCCTTTTAAAAAATTGAATATAATTCACATACCATAAAACCCAACCTTTTCAAGTATGTACAATTCAGGGAACTGAGATGTGAAGAGATTAAGTAACTTTGTCTAGAATGCTGCAGAAAAATTAAAAGGTAGTTCTAGTAATCTCGTTCTTCACTCTTCACTATTTCCCCTCCCCCTTGTATAGCATGCAACCTATTAAGTCTTTTGGAAAGGTGTAAGTTTCTTTTTCTTTCCTTGATTTCAAGGTTGGTGAAGATCTTCGGCAAGATATGTTAGCTTTACAGATGATAAAGATTATGGACAAGATCTGGCTCAAAGAAGGACTAGATCTGAGGATGGTAATTTTCAAATGTCTCTCAACTGGCAGAGATCGCGGTAAATCTAACTGTGTCTTGGTGTCTTTTTTGGGGAGGAGGGGGGACTTATAGAGTACACTATGATCTCAGTTGTTTCTAACTTTAATTTAGTTTTGCTTTATTGATTCATGTGCTCATGATTAAATAACTCCATAAGTAGCCCTAATAAATGTTTTACAGTAACCAGAGTTACCCATTCATTGACCCAATGATGATGACTTTATGGTCTTTAGCTTTTGAGTTAAAATTAAAGCCATCTCTAAGTTAAACCAACTTTGATTTCATTTCTGTAAAATAAAATAATGGTGAAAAAGTTTTTCTATTAAGAACTTCATCTCATTATTTACTGAATAAGTTTTTGTTCTTAACCACATATGTTAAGTGTGAATAATAATAATAATAATAATAGTATTACACTCATAGAAATATTCTGATAATTAAATGAGATAATGAAGGTAAAACATTCCAGTATCTGATACATATTAGGTGCTCAATAAATTGCAGCCATTATCATTATTCTTATTCAACAAATGTTGTATATCCACCATCTGCAAAATGCAAATAACAGGTAGTGCTGATATTTTAGAGGAAAGCAATTGAAGACATACACAAGTAATTAGAAAATGCTTTAGTAAGCTAAAAACTGAGAATTACAAAGGCAGTGCTGTGGCGTGTTAAAGGAGAGAAAGATCACCTATGGTTGGTGGAAATGAGAAATGCTTTACAGGTTCTAATCATAGACATTAGGAAGTCACCTGAAAGATGACCTTATTTAATCATTCTTCTAATATTTGCCATTCAGTTTATGCTTAGATGCCTATAACGAAGGGAATTCACCTCATTTCAAGGTAGTCCATTCTGTCCTGGATAGCTCTGATAGCTGTCGAGTTCTTTCTGATATTTCAGATGAATGGGAACTGACTCCTGGTGTCTTCTAACCATCAGTTCCAGTTCTGTTCAGACTGTTATATAGTTACGTCAAATCTTTCTTGGTGACCAACATTGTGGCCCCAGACCCCAAGTTCCATATTCTTCAGCAATTTATCATATGTGACTTTAAATTACCTTATCACCCGATTGTTTTCAGTCTAAAGGGCTCAAGTGATTTCGTCTCGAAGAATGGTACCTGGAGTTTGTAGAATACAGAAGAGTGGGCGAAGTGTAACACATATGGAGCTTATTAGCAAATAAAACCGTTGTGCTAGCTCCTGCTAAGCCATGTCTCGGCCATTCTTCCCTTGTACATTTTGAATCTTGGATTCAAGTGTAGGGCCATAGCTATTAACTTTCTTGTTATATTTGATCCTTTACTTTTCAGCCTGTTGGGTTCTTTTTAAAGTCTGAGTTTTTTTATCTGTCATCAAACCTCACAGTTTGTGTCATGAGCCAATTTGAAGAACATATATTCTGTAGCTTTTGCTAAGTTACTGAAAAACATGTTTATTAAAAGGGCTAAGCACCAACCAACCCTTCTTGCACGTCACTAGAGATCTCCCTTTTAATTGTATTTTACTTGGTTCCTCATTTACTTCATTGTGTTATCAATCACTCCACATTTCTCCATTTTATCCATCAGGGAACTATGAGAGCCGTATCACTTTTTTCCTCAGGTTAGAATGTACAAACTTTATCTTATCAAAAAGGAAAGTTGGTCAATGTAAGAATTCTTGATGGTTCTTTTTCATATAAGTCTTGTAAGATGGAAGTTGTTTTATCAAGTAAGATTTCTCAACAATAGCCTACCATCCCATTGATTAATTTTTCTGTCACACATTTATTTTACATAAGTTGAACGTCTGTTTCTTCTTATGGAATCCCATGTAACTTTGGAGGTGGTCAGATCATTCTTGTTTTTTATGTGGTTTGTAATTAATAACTGAGTGCTTATTTTGTGCCTTACCCTGTGCAAAGCTTTTTACTTGTGTTATCTCACTGTATCCTTATTTTTCAAATGAAGAAATCACACCCACACCGTCTCTGAAGTTTTTAACAAGCACCTCAGTCTATAGTAATTCCTCCCTTCCCCTGAGTCAGCAGTTGTCTTTAAAACTCACCAGACAGTTGCTGCATGTTTTATATCTTCCCTACTGGATTGATTTTAAGTTCCCTCAGGTTAGGCCCATATCTGATTCATGGATACTGGTGCTTTGTATATTTAAGAACTTCGGTCCACTGTTTTGTACATAGTAATTTGTACATATGTATGTTTGATTATGAAATTAGAAGTTTGTATATATATTAGCAATTCGATTAAACATAGTCATAGGATCAAGATGCAGGTACTTGTTGAAATGTAGTCACTGTGAACTATAAACTAGATGATGCAAACAAAACCACATAAAAGATCCAAATGACTTCATTCTGCTATAAGTGACCAGAGTACTAGAGCATTACAACCTGGCCCTGCATATTTTCTTTTGGGATGGCCTGGAGTTCTGGCCTACTTAGTTTCTTTCAATTCTTTGTCCTAAGCAGGTCTCTGTATCCATATCTGATATGATGCCAATGCATCTCCATTATATGAATAACATGCACATAGTAAAATACTCATGTAGCATGTAATAGAACAAATTGAAAGGTAAATATTAATTTCCTCCCACACCTCCATCCTTAATTCTAGGCCGCCTCCTCCCAAAATATAACCACTTACACAGCCTTTTGGGAATATTTTATGTATATTCCAACGTACGTAAAGTCTTTTTTTTTTTTTTTGTGAGGGCAGTATCACTGGCCCTCATATGTGGGATCTGAACCGGGGCTGCTGACGTCCCAAGCCAGCTCTTAACCAGCACGCCACTCGGCCGGCCCATGTAAAGTCTTTCTTTTAAACACAGTTGTTCCTTTGGATTTTGTCTTTAAAAACATATTTTTGAGATCTGTCTGCATAAGCACATAGAGGTCTACCTCATTATATTCCATTGTGTAGATGTACCATAATGTATTTGTGTGATGCTTGTTTTAAAGGAATTATAGGGAAAACAAAAACTGAATTGTCCAGCCAGGCATGTACTTTAGTTAGGAAGACAAAACACTTACTTGAGACTTAATCATGTCACAAGGACAATCGTAATCTCTTCTTCACTTTGAAAGGGCTTAATGTACTCTGAAACACTCTTATCTTGCCTAAATACATGATTCAAGACAGTTTTTTATGAAGTGGGCAGCATGTATCTTATAAGTAATTTTATTAAGGAGGTCAGTGTCATCTGGTTTATAATAGACATTTTTTTTTTATCTTTGGAGGGCGCCATCACATGGATATACAGACTATAGAGTCTCAAATATTTAAATTTAACTTTAACATTGTAAGTCTTCTGAAAATAAATAATTTGGATTGCTCACATTTTCTAGCACAGGCTGCCAGACTTAATTTTTTTTTTTTAAATAAAAATTGCTAGTTGGTGTCTTATGTCAAGAAATGAAAGCTATAAATTTTATAGAGGCTTCCTTTTGGGAGGCATTTTCACACAGCTTAATGTTTTGGTGTTACAGGCATGGTGGAACTAGTCCCAGCTTCAGATACCCTCAGGAAAATCCAAGTGGAGTATGGTGTCACTGGATCCTTTAAAGACAAACCACTTGCCGAGTGGCTGAGGAAATACAATCCCTCTGAAGAGGAATATGAAAAGGTGATTAGCATGTCTCCTTGTTCTATATAACTTTGTTAAAAAATGTATTACGTAGGTTTTCAGCGTTTTTATTTTCCAGCTCTGGTGACTAATCATTCAGTCTAAGTTGTTAAAACAGCACCTTTCTCCAAGGAAAGAAGAGACTATAAAAATAATGCACTTAATGGCAGGAATCAGAGTGAAACCAATGCTAAATTACCCAAAAAACTTTCCGAACATGTATTTCGAGGTCAGAAAAACAGAGGTATTTCTATAACCCAGAATGTTAAATTTCAGAAAGATCTTGGAAAAAGTTATGGAAATGAGTTAGAGTGGCTGCATTGTGTGGTGGTTAAGCGTGACATTATGGGTCAGACTCTTCAGGCTTGAATTCAGGTCCCAAGTCAACTCACCAGCTATAGAGCATCAGGCCAATGACTTAACCTCCTTGTTCCACAGTGATCTCGGCTATAAAATGTTATAGTATATATTATGGTTATAAAACTATAGTACTATGAGGTTATTGTGAGAATTGAATTAATATATATGAAGTGCTGCATAGAGTAAATTCTGTAATTGATAGCTGTTCAAATTAGAGGCATCAATGTTTTTTATTTTATTTTAGCATACTTCTGAATACAGAAGAGGAAAAGGAAACCTCTTAGCACATAGGGCTCTAATGATCCTAAATTGGCCTAAGGAAGACTCAAGACTTTCAATGTTGACATAGTCTCCCAGCTTTAATGCCATTTGCCTGCCTAGTTTATGTCAAATCATTAATGTATCACATTTGCAGATAAATACGTATAAATGCTTTCCTTTGACCTAAGAAAGTAGAGGAATTTTATCTTTTGTTGGTCTTCTGAAATGTTTGAGAACGCTTCCTTTTCTTCTTTTGTGGTTTGGGGAAAGCAATGCAGCAGAAGCCAATACTTGTTTATAATAATGTTAGCTCTTTTGTGATTTCCGGGTAAGTTGTTTGACACAAAATCATGGTCAAGTAACATGCATTGAGTGTCTTTTATGTATTTGATTCTTTCGTGTGCTTTTCTAAGAGGGAATGTAATATAGTGGAGTCACATTCACTGAGTTTAAATCTTGGCTCTTTCCCTTAATAATTATGTGATCTTGGGCAAATAACCTCTCTGTATGTCGATAAAATGGCAGAATAATAGTATTTGTTATGAGATTTAAATGAGTTAATGTATACATACATGCAACATATATACATACATATACACGTGTACATCAGCACACACATGTGCTGTGAGTGTGGGCAGGGGGAGAAAGAGAAACAGATAGTAGTGCAGTGCCTGGTTTATGATAAGTGCTGTGTAAACATTTGCTATCATCATCATCAGTAATGAATTTTGAGGGATTATAGAATAAATTAAACACATGGACATGTAGAGCCATATAACTGCTCCATTCAGAAAAGTAGTATCTTGAGAAGAAACTAAATGCACATGCTTTAGATAAAAATATTCATTGTGGGCCGGCCGAGTGGCGCAGTGGTTAAGCGCTGGCTTGGGAAGCTAGCGGCCCCGGTTCGGTCCCACATATGAGGGCCAGTGACACTACCCTCAAAAAAAAAAAAAACAAAAACAAAAACAAAAATATTCATTGTATGTATCTTGCTGTACCCTTCTGTGTGATATTTTGTTAGCAGTTTCATCTCCAGGACAAGCCGGACCAAAGTGAAACAAGGTCCCCAGCTTTGAGAAACTTAACAGATGACACATAAGGAGTCACCAAATGGGCAACAAAATACATTAATTATAGGGCCGGGCCAAGTGGCACGGTGGTTAAGCGCTGGCTTGGGAGGCCAGTGGTTCGGGTCCCACATATGAGGGCTGGTGACACTGCCCTCAAAAAAAAAAAAAAAAATACATTAATTACATTACTGGATGTTTAAAGATATAAGCTGAATTTTTTTTTTATTTTTTTTTTTTAGCTGAGCCATCCTGCCACCTGTTTTCAGCTCAGCGGCAGCTCAGCTTGGGCTGGGCAGCGAACTGCTGTTGCTCAGAGCTCAGGTCACACTCTTGAGCGAGCTCTTAACCAGCTGAGCCTCTTGGCCGGCCTGAGCTGACTTTCTTTACACATACCCTCCCTACAAGCCAAAAAGAAAAGGGGAAAATATTCTTTTATTCAGATTAACCATTGTCTCAGTGGTACTGCTTGTGGTAAGCAGCAGAGCCTGTGAGGAGCGGGGTTCCACAAACATAATGCTTAAAATGTGTTCAAAGGCAGCACATATCCAGCGTAGGGCCTGGCGGCATCTCTGCCTACTATAAAAGACAAAAGCTAGAGAGAAGGGTCATAACCCCCTATAAAAAGGTGTTTTGTTTTGAAATATGAAAAGGCTGGCTTTTGTTACCATAACCCAGTTTATAAGCTGTTGAGATAGTGGATTACAATAACATTTTCAAAGAGCAGTGAATTATTTTGATCTTTGTAACCCCGTTTGCTTTATAAATATTTGTTTCCTAAAAATAATTTTATATTGTTATTCTCTAGGCTTCTGAGAATTTTATCTATTCTTGTGCTGGATGCTGTGTAGCCACCTATGTGTTAGGCATCTGTGATCGACACAATGACAATATCATGCTTCGAAGCACAGGACACATGTTTCACATTGACTTTGGGAAGTTTTTGGGCCATGCACAGATGTTTGGTAGCTTCAAAAGGTACTCATGGTGTTGTTGCTGAAGAAAAGAGAGGCGTTTCCTGGCTCACAAGCCAGTGCCCCAGACCCTTCCCTTCTTTTACTGTCCTTTGCCTCGTAGCTCCCTTTGAGCATAACTGGGGCTGAAAACGCCCCAAGAGGGGACTTTACCACAGGAATGAATATGAGTATGTAACCTCTGCTGAGTGAATCCAGATGTATTTTATTTTATCTAGTTACTAGTACCTATTGGAGATGTTCCCACTCCTATAATGGCAATGAGTCTAAAATTTTTCTCTGTCACTGTAACTACTGTCTGATCTCTATTTGGGCATGCGGATAAATATCACCTTGGGAAAAAATTTCATATGTATCTAAATAATGAGATTATCTGATAAGTTTCCTGAAAATGTGAATTTTCAAGAATTACGCAGATTCAAAACTGCCCGATGCCCAGTTGAGAATTGCTATGGTTCGGGTAGCTCAGTACAATAACCATGAGGTAATAGCATCTTCTGTAAATAATGCTTGTGTATACTTTTATTTTTAAATAGGGATCGGGCTCCTTTTGTGCTGACCTCTGACATGGCATATGTGATCAATGGGGGTGAAAAGCCCACCATTCGTTTTCAGTTGTTTGTGGACCTCTGCTGTCAGGCCTACAACTTGATAAGAAAGCAAACAAACCTCTTCCTTAATCTCCTTTCACTGGTAATTGTTCTTTATAAGCACTTAATTTTATATTAATGCTTCTGTGTTTCAGTATCTAAAAAAGGATATTTTGTGATTTTGAAATAAAATGTACCATAGTTTTAAAGTTAAGATATGTTATTACCAATATATTTAAAATTGCTGCTATGTGAAACATGCCAGGCACCATTTATAGAACATACAAAAAACAAGTCACAAGAGTAGCTCCCCTGTGGGTGATGGGTAATAATAGTAACTGAAAGGGACCCCGAGGGGGTCATCTGGGGTGCTGGGAGATGTTTTGTCATAATCTGGTTGTGTTCAGATCATGGACATATATTAAGTAAAAAGTAAAAACAAACAAAACATGCTATGATTGTCGCGACTGAAATTGATGTGAAAACAGTACTAGACAAAATGTCAGGTTTTACAGGTATTATTCCATAAACTGACTTTGTGACTTCCTTGGCCTCGATTTTGTTTATTTATAAGAGAATAACTCAGGTTTCTAAAACACTAACAAACTCCTCAAAACTGTGATTGTTTTTTTTTTTTGCTTTAGTTCTGATTACCTGGCCAGCTTTTAAGGAAGGGTAGGGGACAAACTTTTTAAAAATTTAACTCAGAAACTTTTTTTCCTCTCTCTATAGATGATTCCTTCGGGGTTACCAGAACTTACGAGTATTCAAGATTTAAAATATGTCAGAGATGCGCTTCAGCCCCAAACTACAGATGCAGAAGCCACAATTTTCTTTACTAGGTAAGGCATATTTAAGTATATTAGAGCGGGTACATACAGTTCAGCTTTGATTGATTTTCTTTAGTATAAACAAATGCTATATATCAAAAAGCTGATTTACAGGAAGACATTGATTCATAGTATTGGCAAATAATAGATTGTCAAAATTTTATTTACTGAATAAGTTTAAAGGATTTGCAACAGCATTTTTAAAAATACGTCATTTCTCTCAAAATATGATCTCAAGGTTTATTTATATAATTTCAATTATAAACATCCCGTTTATGAACTATTTCTGTGACACATTTTTTACAGTGTCAAATACAAGGTTTTTCCCCCTGAAATTGTATCTGTCCTAATCTATTTTTGAGGATTCTGCCATAACAGATTTCATGGATACCTTCAGTGCTTAAAACAGCAAACTACAACACTGCTGTAGTAAACTCATGTTATTATATGATATAGTACTTGGAACACTTATACCACTGATTGCATTTGAACTTGTCATTATTGCTTTAAGGCAGGTCTTCCTGGAAAATATGTTCTAAATGTCTGGTGACCACGTTGGTCACTCTAGTGGAACCACCACAGCAGAGAGGGGCATATGAGCTCATGTTCTTTTCTTTCCTTTTTCTCTTGCCTTCTTCCTCTCAGTGGAGAAGAGGTAGAAAACACTGACTGGACTTCCCTAGTCTCAAGAGTCTGGGCTGAATTGAATTGAAGGAAGCCGACTTTTGTATAGCCTTCCAAACTAATCCTGATAATTTAGGTATTGATGGGTTTTGTTACATTTTGTTGTTTTTTTAAAAGAGATTCGTTGGCTCCCTGGGCAAAGCTGTACAGCAGGCATATATTAGTCTGCTTGGTCTGCCATAACAAAATACCATAGACAGATCGCCTAAACAACAGAAATTTATTTTCTCATAGTTCTGGAGGCTGGGAAGTCCAAGATCAAGGTTCTGGCCATTTTGCTTCCTAGTGAGGGCTCTATCTTCCAGACAATTGACTGTCTTCTCCCTGTTTTTTTCACGTGAAAGGAGATAGAACAAGAAAGCCTGAGCTTTCTTGTCTCTTCTTATAAGTACACTAATCCTGTTGGGTCAGGATACCCTTATGACATCATTTAACCTTAATTACTAACTCCACAATGGCCTTATGGGGTTGGGGCTTCAACATATGAATTTTGGGGGACACAAACGTTCAGTCTATACATAGCAAGGCAAAAACCTTTGTATGAGGTTCTCTCACTTCTGTTTTTGGATCGGTTCACTTTCTGAGACGTCTTATTTCCTTTGCTTGCCTAAAATGTTTTATCCAGGCCCTCCTTCCAAATTTATTCCTACCAAACTCCCCATCCTGTCAAAATTTCTTTTCCCGACTGAGGAACATAATGATTATCTGAAGGACACTGATAACCAGATTCTGCTATTCTACTATTTAATAGAAGAGATTTTTTAAAAAATTCGGATTACTCTGGATGCTTCCTTCTACACCTGTTTAATTGTCACCTACCCCGTTTATTACAAGGGAATGAAATAATGTAATCATCTTTTTGGCATTATACCAATTATATCCCTAATAGCTTTTAATTAATATCGGACCTCAAATTGGCTCAAGATACCCAAATCTCATTTCTTGTAGACAAATTGGCTCAAGATACCCAAATCTCATTTCTTGGAGACAGTGGGATGGGGTGGAAAAGAGACTTTTGTGCTAACATTTTTTGTGTGGGTGAGATACATTTTCATGGTTTTTGGCCTATAGAATAAAGGGAATCCCTGGCAAAGTGAGAATCAGCTTAATATTTTAAAAGGAATGAAAGTGTTTTTCATCTTATGTTAAAAAAACTGAGCATGTGTTCTTATGAACATTTACTGTTAACACATTTTCTGATTATTTTGTAGGCTGATTGAATCAAGTTTGGGAAGCATTGCCACAAAGTTTAACTTCTTCATTCACAACCTTGCCCAGCTTCGTTTTTCTGGTCTTCCTTCCAATGATGAACCCATCCTTTCATTTTCACCCAAAACATACTCCTTTAGACAAGATGGTCGGATCAAGGAAGTCTCTGTTTTTACTTACCATAAGAAATATAACCCAGATAAACATTACGTAAGTTTGGTTTAGGTACTTGTAGAGACTCATGCCTGCATTTTTGCTGTCCTTTCTTGCTTCCTTTACTGACTGCTAAAGTTTCAACAATTTTTTCTTTTCATACTTCTCTTCCATAGATGGTCCAAAAAGAAATAAATGTACTTGGAGCATCCCTAATTTGCTCCAAAATCATGAGGGACAAATGATATTCTTCTTTTCAGGCAAGACTAAAAGGGTAGTACCCACTGTTTTGCTATTTCTCCTTCCTTATTTTTAATTTCCTCTTAATTCCAAAGGTGAAGCTTGCTCATTGTGACAGAGTCAACCAATATAGAAGCATATAAAGTAACAGTCTTAAGTTCTCATTCTACTCTCCAGGGATGAAGAATTATTAATACACATAGAGTGTTTTTGAAAAACAGGATCTTCAGTGTGTTTCTCCCTACCTCCAAATAGTGTAGGATTGTCATCATTCTTGATGTTATTTTTCACCCTTGTGCTAATATTTTTCAGCACTGTCAGTCTTTAAATTTTTGACAAATCAATAAATTTTAGAAAGCAACTTCACTATTATTTTAACTTTTGCCTATTTTATTATTAGTAAATTTTTGTATGTTTACTGAGTATTTTATCCTAACACCATTTTATTGAGCAGTTCATTTCCCCCTCCCCATGATTTATCATGCCATCTTTAAATATACTAAGTGTGTGTGTGTGTGTGTGTGTGTGTGTGTGTGTGTGTGTGTGTGTATCCCTGAATTCATTTCTTCTGTAGGTATACCTGACTCTTTCTGCACAGCATTTTACTCTTAAGAGTACTGTAACTTTATAACAGTTTAAATGTCCAGTAAGACAAGTTTTCCGTCATAACCTAGCTGCTATAAATTTTGCCTTTTTTCTCATTTACTCTCTTAAATGGACTCACTTCTTAATATTTTCATTGGAAATGCATTAAACTTATAAATTTGGGAAGTACATTTATTATACTTAATCCTGGAAATAAAATGACTTTCCCTTTCTAGTTCCTTTTTTAGGTTCAGGTGTACAAAACAATGTAACAGACATTTACACCCCTCACAGTGATAACCCCTCCCCCACTCCGCTACCCCTCTGACTTTGTATAGAGCTGTTCAATTCCACTGACTCTACCCTTGGCAATCCTTGTTTCTGTATGTTACAATGGTTAAAGCCACTCTTAGAATGTAGTTAAATGTGATATAAATTACGATGAGTTTTATATTTGCTCTTTCCTATTGGTGACATATATTACCAAGTTAAAAGCATTAATATTACATATAACAGTCAAGCTGTAAATTTTCTTTCTGGAAAGGTTTTGTTATGAATCTAATGTGTTTGGGTGTGGTTTCTTTTCAGATTTATGTAGTACGACTTTTGAGGGAAGGACAGCTTGAGCCCTCATTTGTGTTCCGGACATTTGATGAGTTTCAAGAACTTCACAACAAGCTCAGTATTATTTTTCCACTTTGGAAGTTACCAGGGTATGTTCTCATCCATGTACATTAATTCTTTTTTATAGGAAACAATTTAGTATCAAGTGTAGGTCAAAAGCTTTGTATTAACACTTAGTAAAATACTATGAACCCCATGTGACTTATTTTCATTTGTATCACAGTATTGCCATAGACAAGTTTTTGTTGAATGAGTAAATAAATAAATGATCAAGGTCTTAAACTTAAAATGTGGGATTTTCCAGCTTTCTGATTTTAGTTGAAGCTTTAAATTTGTTATCTGTACCACAATAAGCAACACAAGATAATAATTTGGAATCTTGGTTTTAAAAAATCAGATTTTAAATCACTGTGGAAATAATCTATTATGGTCATACAGAGCTCCTCTAAAAAATAAAAAGCTGAGGCATGGAGTCTTAATCAGAATCTTAGTGCTTAGTTTTATATCTGATACCCTTTGAAAATCCTTGGTTTTCATGTAGCTTAATGACCCATAGATTTCCTGTGTGAAGTTGCTCATATTCTTCTCAGACTAGATTTCAAAAGTAAAGAGGCCTCAAAGTAGGTATCAGAGTTTATTTCCATGTGCAGTCTCATTCTCCACAGCTATCACAATAAGCAGAGTTAAGATTATCTTGATTTGGGCCATATGTCATTTATAGATTTAACTGGTGTCTACAATAGCTATGGCTGACTGGGTAATGATTATTTTGGAGGATAAGATCTGCATAAAATATTTGTGAATGATTAATCTTGAGAAGAAATAAGTAGAAAATGAGTAATAAATATAGCAAATTAGCAAAACCATGTACTTTTTGTACCAGAGTTCATAAAAGAAAAATGGATACTTGAACTATTTCATCTCTAGCACTTTGAAAAGAAATCACAAAATTTACTTTATAATGGATTAAGACTCTACTTTGTATTTAAATATATAAAAAGTGTATTTCTAAGTAAGTATTGTACTTGATTCTATAAATACTTCCAGTGAAATAATTTAAATCCCACTTGCACTTGTTATTGTTTTTCTTTTGTAGCTTTCCTAATAAGATGGTTCTAGGAAGAACACACATAAAAGACGTAGCAGCCAAAAGAAAAATTGAATTAAACAGTTATTTACAAAGCTTGATGAGTGCTTCAACGGATGTAGCAGAGGTGAATGTCCTAACTGAAAAATAACATACTGGTTTTTTTGTGTTATGTAATATTTAAACTAATGGATCTCTTTCCTCTTCTATCTTAGTGTGATCTTGTTTGTACTTTTTTTCACCCTTTACTTCGTGATGAGAAAGCTGAAGGAATAGCTAGGTCTGCAGGTGAGATTTTTTTTTTTTTTTTTTTCTCTTTATTGATAGTTCATGGCTTCCCTAGGGCCTGAAGTTGTGTAACCTTAGTTAATGTGGTATAGTGACAGTGCGGTCACTAGCTGTGATTCATTGATAGTGAGAGAAGGGTATTCTTTTTAAGCTGGTGTATTTCTAGATAAATATACTTCCTTAATATTACTAAAGTATGTGTCCGGTGGCCAGGTTCTGTACCTTTTTTTTTTTTTTTTTTTGAGGGCAGTGTCACTGGCCCTCATATGTGGGACTTGAACCAGGGCCACTGGCTTCCCAAACCAGCACTTAACCACCGCGCCACTCGGCTGGCCCTCTTTACCTTTTTTTTAACCGCACATGTTATGGTCCTGGAATTAAAGCAGTATGTTTTGTTGCAGCTTGAACCACTGCAAGCAAGATAAAATAAAGATGAACATATTTATATTTTCAGATGCAGGTCCCTTCAGTCCAACTCCAGGCCAAATAGGAGGAGCAGTGAAATTATCTGTCTCTTACCGAAACGGTACTCTTTTCATCATGGTGATGCACATCAAAGATCTTGTGAGTGATACAAATAGTGATGATTATAGAGGAAACCCATGCCTTGGTAGGAAGCATTACTGTTAAGGGAATGCTTTTCTTTATAGGTTACTGAAGATGGGGCTGACCCAAATCCATATGTCAAAACATACCTACTTCCAGATACCCACAAAACATCTAAACGTAAAACCAAAATTTCACGAAAAACTAGGAATCCAACATTCAACGAAATGGTAAGTTAAAATCATTTCTAAAAAAATTCCTAGATTTTTTGTTTGAGATTCAAAATTGTAAACACTTTACATTTAAAATTTTAAGGTATTGGTTGCTGAACTAGTTATTGTACTAGTAATTCAGATCAATAGCAGTCCAATGACATTTAACAAAGTGATATAGATTTGAACCTCTGTTATAAACCTTAGGTTTTAAGAAGATCTTAGGGGCCGTTATTCATCTGCCTTTCCAGTGCTTGAACCCCTTCTACAGCATTGTCTAGAAGGGATGTCCAGTCTGTACTGAAATACTTCCAGGCTATTCCGTTTGTTTGGGGCAGCTCCAACTCTTAGATTATTTTTGTACTGAGCCGACATCTCCCTTCCTGTAAGTTTGCTTCTGTGGGTCTCAGTTGTACCTGTTGGAACCACACTGAACTACTCTTTTCCTACTTCTACATGGCAGCCCTTCACATAGTTTAAGTTGAAGTACCCTTCCTGTTTATTTCTTTAAAAATCTTCAGAACCTTCACCATTGCTTGATAAAATGTAGTCTCAAAATCCTCCCCCTTCTAATGTGTGTGGTCTGTGAGCAGGCCTCTTAAACAGCGTGCTCCAAACAGATGACAGTAAGTGAAGCACCAGCTGAACAGTGGAGCAAAGCTGTGACTTTGCCCAGCTCCTCAGGGTCAGTCAACTTAGATGGTGCATCTATTAAAACTCATTAACCTTAGTCAAGTACGCACTTCTTTAGGATAAACTCCACTTTATTTGTGTGTGTTAACATTACGTCCACACAAAATGTCTGGATAGAGATTTGAGGGCAAATAATTCTGAATAGTCATCACGGTTATACATTTATTAAAATCACAGTGTATCCTTTCAGCCCTTTAAAAGCATATAAAATGTTTGGTGAATGGGTCGGCCGAGTGGCGCGATGATTAAGCGCTGGCTCGGGAAGCCAGCAGCCCCGGTTTAGTCCCACATATGAGGGTCAGTGACACTGCCCTCAAAAATAAATAAAATGTTTGGTGAAGACCAATTAGTATTATTCTCAAAAAGTATTGGCTTAGGGCCGGCCGAGTGGCACGGTGGTTAAGCGCTGGCTTGGGAAGCCAGCGGCCCCGGTTCGGTCCCACATGAGAGGGCCAGTGACATTGCCCTCAAAAAAAAAAAAAAAAAAAAAGTATTGGCTTTTTTCTAGTTAGTATTGTACTTTCAAGAAAATGAAATGTGGTCAGTTTCTTAGGTCTTCTAGTCAAACAGTGAGGACGTGAGGACTATATTAAGAAAATGTTTCTCAGAAGTTATGGTGAGGCTTTCTTGGAGGGGGGGAAAAAAAGAATTCTAAATGTTGACTACAGTGGGTGAAACTCCATATTTGCTGTAAACTGAATTTATAGTTGATGAGTTTGCATTGAATTATGGATAATCAGGATTTATCATTTCATGGTGTATAAAATCCAACAGAAAAAGAGCAAAAGGAAGTTTTAATTCATTTTTTGTAAAATAGTTATAATTATGCTGTCCCAGCTACTTTCTTCCAGTCTCTTTTTCTAGCTATTATATTATCTTTTTTTTTTTTTTTGAGGGCAGTGTCACTGGCCCTCACATGTAGGACCGAACCGGGGCCGCTGGCTTCCCAAGCCAGCTCTTAACCACCGCGCCACTCGGCCGGCCCTCTATTATATTCTCTTAATGCATGCTGCTGTGTAATTTCTTTTCCCTTCCCCATACCTCCATCTCAGAAAAACCACATTTTTAGTTTTTAGCCAATAATTTCTCCTTTATGCATTGCTATGTCAGATACTCAGAGGCATGTGAATACAATCCAAGACTCCTGAAGTACACCTAAAGTATGAGACAAATTCCACCAGATGTGTCGTAATCAATGTTATTAATTGTAGTCACTCTCTGATTAATAATCTCACGTTTTTACTTAAAATAATCCAAGAAACTGGGTGTCAGAGGGTCACATGTCTTATTGGGGAGACCGCTTTGGGGTGGGGTAGAGGCTTGATCACTACGCTGTACACCTGAAGCTGATGTTGTATAATATTGAATGTTAACTGTGATTGAATGTATACATATAGTCACAGGATGAGGAGTACAGTGTGGGAGTGGGGTCAGGGGAGTTGTAAGGGATATTATGATATTGGGGGGGGAGTGGGACGGTGGATGGGGGGTTGTCACTGCGAGGAGTAAAAAGTATAACTATTACACTGTTGTAAAAAATAAAAATAAAAAAAATAATCCAAGAAACCAACAAACAAATAATTTGTAACTTTCTGTTTGTTTTTTTTCTTGCTGTAGCTTGTGTACAGTGGATATAGCAAAGAAACGTTAAAACAGAGAAAACTTCAACTAAGTGTACTCAGTGCAGAATCTCTGCGGGAGAATTTTTTCTTGGGTGGAATAACCCTGCCTTTGAAAGATTTCAACTTGAGCAAAGAGACGGTGAAGTGGTATCAGCTGACTGCCGCAACCTGTTTATAAAGCTAGTGGATTTCTGAGCTTTGGAATAACAAACAGTTATAAACATGTACACACACACACACTTGAGATCTTTGTATAGTATTTTTATATTTGGACAGAAATTATAAAGTAAATGTACTTGCTGCATTTCAGCACGTGTTGGACCAACAGTCACATAACTAACTTTTATGAATTTGTTGAAGACATTGCCGTTTTAAAGTCATTATATAGAATGCTATAAACCCTAAACTTAATATATATTAAGTCCTGAAAAAGACTTTTGAGTGGAGAAGGATTTCATCCTCTCTTGAGTAATTCAGAGTCATAGCTTTAGTTTGGTCTAGTTCGCATTGTTTCTTACACAGACACACAGCATGTTTGTTTTTGTGTTTTTGCACCTTCTGCAGCCTTTGCCACTGCATGTTTGCAAACACCAAAGCTCGGGAGCGGTGCGGGGCATTACCATAAAACGCAGCTGCTGGGCCGGCTGAGTGGTGCGGTTGTTAAGAACTGGCTTGCGATGCCAGCCAGTGGCCCCGGTTCGGATCCCACATATGAGGGCCAGTGACACTGCCCTCTAAAAATAAAATAAAATTTAAAAAAATAAAACGCAGCTGCTCTTCACAGGGCTGAAAAGCAAAGCACAAACAATAGATAGTTACGTTAAGAACTACTAAGTAGTTTAGAGAAGTAGGGGGAAATACTGATTTTTATTATTCATGTCTTTAAAGCCCTTTTCGGAATTAAGTGCCAATCACTGAAGTTGTAAATAATGGTGCCTTAACTTCATAGGCTTTCCTGGCACTTCATTCTGATATTTTTTTCCCTGACTTGATAAGTAATTAGTAAGTAGTTTTCACTCTCAACTTACTCAAGACAAGAAATTATATATATTTACTAGTGTTTTTCCCATAGAAAGATCATTTTCTCTACTTCTGATGTGTGACTTAGTTATTTCAACATTCAGTCATTTGATTTGTTTTTGTTGCCCAGGAACTGAATGAGATTCATTGATGTAGCTGTACACTAAATTCCATCATTCCGTTACAATCCTACATTTATTCCTAGGAGTGTGAGTTGCAGTTTGGTAGTTTCGCTTCCATATATCTATACTCCACTCCTGCATTAAAAAAGTGAAAATTGTTTACCCATGTGCCCATTCCTGTTTGGTAGAACTCTGTGTGTCTTCACAAGAGGCCCAAGACAAGAATTCTAGGGTCCAGACTGAATTTTAATGTAGATTTTGATGGCAAAGTTTGTTTTATAAGCTGTCTTACTGATGTTTGTAAACATTGTACATTGACATAAATTGCTCTCCTTAATATAATGTGATTCAGAATCATAAGGGACATGATTGAAATTATTCTACAGTAACCATTAAGAATAAGATTCATTTTTATTAGTTATTCATTCAACTTCACACATAGTTATGTATATACAATATTAATTCTCATGGCTAAAATAGAAATTCACTTTTTAAATTAGAGATTGTAGCAATCTCAGTGCTGTGAGGTAACTGACAAAATATGCAATGAAGAATACCAAGAAAGGACAATTCAGTTGTCCAGAACAGAATTTTTACAAACTGTGCAAATGTATAATGAAATTGTTGATACCTGCAGAGCAGAAATATAAGGGTTAAACGGATGTATCAATAGGATGGGCTTTAAATAAAACAGAAACAAAAAACTTGAAATTTTTGGTGTCTAACACTAATGGTCCATTTGTAGGAAACCCTGTGAATATGCTATATGAATGTCACCACCATTTATTTTCTTTTTCCACATATAGTTAACATTTTCTTAAAGTGTATAAGTAGCTTTACAAATGTAAAGAAGTACTAGATAGTTTCATTTAAACTTTTGAGACCTAATTTCATTCCATGAGTTGTCACTTAGCCACTGTAAGAAGAAAGTACGGTTTTGGTAAAAGGTCATTGTTAATTGGACTCAATGTATACTGCCTATTGGTAGTCTGTTACTGCAGTGTCTCTTAGCACAAATAATAGAACTAGAAAATGTGATGTCACTTTTCAATTACAAAAAATCTGGATTCTTATCTAAAAGTGTATATTATGATTAATACTGTACAGTTAACAGAGTTCAGAACAAGTGGTAATGTTTTCTCTTAATTTAACTCATTTTGTGCATTTTTTGGTCATTAGAATACCACACACACACTTAACATATATTTTAATGTAAGTTATTTCTTTGTGAAATGCTAATCTTTAGCCCTTACCAAAAAAAAGGGGGTGGGGGGGAAAGAGGCGCCTCTTTGCACTACTATCAATAGATTTTAAATCACTTGTTTTTTTTTTAACATTTTTTTAAAGCTTGCATTAAAGTAAATCAAACAAAAGTTTAAACGAACTGGCCAAGACACTAATTTTTATGTGTACTCACAATGTTTTATATCTTTATCGAGTAAAAATAATTATGCTACATGTAAGTCCTGCACCAGAAGAGTTCTTTCCTCTTGCAGTGTTTTGGGACTTGAAAATAATGGTTTACTCCAAGAAGCTATTATTTTCTCTACTGAGGAACCCAATGTAGAACTTGCACTGACATTCTTATTACTGCCTTTATAAGAATCATAGGTATCTAAATACTAAGGCATGAATGATCTTTGATAAAGTATTCTTTTATGTTTTCAAATTAAAGTTGTATAAAGTTTCAATATCTTGCCTTAAATGGGATAACTATTTTTTCTAGGATTCAAGTATTGTGGCATTTAAAAAAGTCAATTTTGATACTTCAGATAAAAAAGGACTAAAGCAGCACTCTATAATCAACAGATTTACTTACATGCAGTTTCACTAGCAGTGCAAATACGAGTGAATGTAGCAGTTAGTCTCATCTATAAGAACCAAATACTTTAATTATATTAAAGTAGTTGAATAAAGATGTATGATATTTTTATTAATACCTTGAATATATTCAGTGGATTGAATGTGACTTTGTAACTGTACTATGATTGTATTAAAATATTTCTGGAATAAAGGAACTCTGCTATCATTTCTTGTCGACATATTAACATTTTTGGTTCCAAATTTTGAGCTCACTGTTGCTGTTCTTCGCATCTTACCCAGGAGTTGAATTTCCGAATTGGCCTGTCAGTTGCCCCTAAAGATGTCCAGACAGAGTGTCTGATTTCTAAGTGTGGTTCTTTGCAGGTCTGGATTGCCACTGCTCTAGAGCCTCGTCACTGTTTCATAGAATGAAATGGTTCAGTGAGTATGGTCCCTGGCTTTTGGCTTTTGGTAGTTTATTTAAATATTAACTAGTGTAGTAACAGCCATGTTATAGACATATCTATACAACAGGGAAATGTCAATTCTATATACCATACCGTAACATGTAAAAGGGCCCAGAGACCATGAAAAGCAATAATTTAAACAACTAGAGCTAGTTTCTTGGGGGTGATGAACTTAGTTTCTGTTACCAAAAAAAACAAACTTTATTTCATCCATATTCTTTTGAAACTCTATCATGTAAATTTTAGAAATACACAAAATTAGACAACAGTGTAATGAACTCCATGAACGAATCTATCATATACCTTCAATAGTTATTACCTTGGAGCTAATCTTATTTGATCTATATTAAGTAGGATGTGCCTAGGTGTAGGTATCTTTATTTTTTTCCATTTAGGATTCTTCATTCTGGATCAGTAACATCAGTTATGAATAATTTAATATGACTTCTCCAATTCCCTACTCTCTTCAATTGTTTAACCCATCTATTGTGTTTTTTTTTGTTTTGTTTTGTTTTTAAAGATTTTATTGGGGAATTGGTGGTGGGGAACAGCGTTGGGGAATCGGGGAAGGGAAACAGACAAGTTGCCGTCTTCTTGTTCTTCAGTTTAGTTGCGGAGGATGTTGCTTCACTGTTGGTATCGTCATTGTGCTCTTCCCGGATGAGGCAGATCGGTCGCTGGCCTCTGGATGTCGCTCATCGCGGCTATTGGCAGCTCACGCTTGGCTGCTAGCCGCTCACGCTGGCTGCGGGCCACTCACTGTAGCCTATGGCAGCCCACTGCAATAGGGGCTGCAGCCCACACCATCACCGGGGCTCGCACAGCCCAGCTCCGGTGGAGCTGTTGTTAGCTGTAGAGGGCAGTGTCACTGGCCCTCATGTGGGATCCGAACCGGGGCCGCTGGCATCCCAAAAACAGCGCTTAACCAATGCGCCACTTGGCCGGCCCCATCTATTAAGTTTTTGATTTGGGTTGTTGTATTGTTCTACAACAACTATTCTAGAACAACTATTTGGTATTGTTTGTTTGAATTATGATCCAGGAAAGACACAAGACTGATAAAATCAATAGAATAAGAATAGATTTTTTTAACAAATGGTGCTGGAATAATTAGATAACCACATGCAAAAGAATGAAGTAGGACTTTCAACATATACCAAAAGTTTGTTCAGAATGGATCAAAGACCTAAACATAGCTAACATTATAAACTTTTAGAAGAAAACAGGTGTCCAACTTTGTAACCTTGGATTAGAGAAGGGTTTCTTAAGTATGACACAAAAAGCACAAGCAACAAAAGAAAAATAGATAGATTGGATTTTATCAAAATTAAAAATTGCTTCAAAGGACAATATTAATAAAGTAAAAAGACAATTCACAGAATGGGAGAGAATAGTCACAAGTCATGTCTGATAAGGGTCTGGTATCCAGAATGTATAAAGAACTTAAAACAACAGCAGAGAGCCAACCTAATTAACCTATATAGGCAAAGGACTGAATAGACATTTCTCCAAAATGGCCAACAATCACATGAAAAGATCCTCAACCTCAGGGGAGTAATGTGTGATCTGATTTACATTTTTAAAAGGTCACTGACTGCTAGGTGGAGAATGGGTTATATGTGTTTCGGGTGGAGACATGAGTAAAAGCACAAACAGTTGGGATACCACTGAGTTGTCCATATGAGCTGGTGGCTTGGATGGGGGATAGCAGAGGAAATTGAGAGAAGTGAACGAGATATTTTTGTGGTACAGCTGAGATGACTAGTGGCAATTGGACAAAAAGGAAAAATCAAGACTCCAAGGTGAGCAAATGGGCAGTGTTTCACTGAAAAGGCACCTGGAGTAGGCTGGTAGGAGTGAGGATTGGGATTTGAAGAGATGTTTAAAACCATTATCTGGGTTAAACATGTAAATTTTGGCTAACGATAAGTGCATCTTTACTGGGAAAAAATAGATTACCCAATTTGAACGAAATTCTTCATGCTTTGGAAAGGTACTCATCAAATAGTAGTGATAGGTTGCAAGAGTAGGGGAGAGGAGATGTTTTAGTACCTGGAGTTTCAAAGTCTCGCCAGTTCCTTCAAACTTGTGGGCGGTCTCACTGATTTCACCTCCCTCCCTCGGGTCTGTTTTTGAACTAGCCCCTTCGTTTGCCCACTCTTTCAACGCATTCCCTTCTCCCAGCACTGAGTCAGTCTTGAGTTTCAGTGGCAGTGCCTTTTACCAAGTAGCTCAAACGCCATATGATCCCCACCATCCTCCACACTTCCCTTCACGTCCCTGTGTCTAGCTCCTGCCTTTGCAGTCTTATTCTCAAAGCTCCCTTCACTCTCCACCCCGCTCAATTCTCACGGACACGCGGCTCCGTGAGGCTTTGCCCAGCTCTCCTCCACGCCACGCCCAGCACCCCACAGCCCGGTGCATGGACAAGTGTGGAGGGGTGCTCGGTTGGGGAAGATGGGGAGCAGGGCCCCGCCGGTGGCGGCTTCAAATCCCTGGGCCGGTTCTTCTCCGTGGTCAGTGATCCTTCCCTTGAGAAATTAGGATTCGACATCAAATGTAGCTCCGGCTGGGTGTTAACTATTAATTATCATTAATTAATTACTGTAGGCACCTGAGAATTTATTAAGGGCAGAGACAGACTTTAAGGTTTCTAGTGCCAAGATAAGGACAGGCGCTGGTAAAGGAATGAATAATAGTGTGTGGCTGAACTTCAGGCACCCAAATTCCGTGGGGGCGCGGGCGCAGATAACGGCCTTTCCTAGGACAGGGACTTAAGTGCACCCATCCCTGCAGCTGTCTGCTCCATGCCCACGGCCAGGCCTGGATTCGAACCTGTACTTCTTGGTTTGGGCAGCACTTCCAGAAGTGCACAGACGCGGCCGGAAGAAGACGCAAGTTTCGGCTCTAGCCACGAGCCGCTTCAAGAGCCGATGCATGCCGGGATATGTAGTCCTGTTGATAGAGACAGCTGCCACATTCAAATGCATTCGGGATATGTAGTGACGCGGACGCCGAGGGCCACGCCGCGTAACTCCACCTCCCGCATGCGAGGAAGCGGGAACGTGTGAGGTCATTTCCGACGTGCTGGGTGGCTTCCGGAAGCGCTTAACAGCCCTCGCTCTTTTTCGCTGTCTGACCACCGCCATCATGGGTCGCATGCATGCTCCCGGGTGAGCTCGTGTTTCCCTGTGACTTGCAGGGCTCGACTGCGGGGATGCGAGGGGCAGGAGGGAGTGTGGGCAGCGGGTCGCGGGGATGAGGTGCTGGGTTGCTGTGGCGCGGACCGCCCCTGTACCCTAAAACTGCTTCTCTCCCCAGGAAGGGCCTGTCCCAGTCGGCTCTGCCCTACCGCCGCAGCGTCCCCACCGTGAGTAGTGCGCGGGGAGCGGGGCTAGGCGGGGGATGGGGACACCATTCGGTGCTCGGGGCAAGTGGCGCGGGCATGTGGGCCCTGTGTGCACGAGGAGAGCGACTTGGAGCGTGGAGGGACCGCTGTGCGCAGGTAGCAGCGTCCCTGGTTTCTCGTCCTAAGGCCCTTTTTTTTGCACAAACAGTGGCTGAAGCTGACCTCTGACGACGTGAAGGAGCAGATCTACAAACTGGCTAAGAAGGGGCTGACTCCCTCACAAATCGGTGAGCGTTGCTGGGAATGTAGCTTCTAAGTAGCTGAAAAAGGCTGGGGTCAGTGTGCCCCATACGTGCCTTGAAAACCTTTTGCCCTTGTTCCTGGCTTGATTGTAGATGACCGAGACCTGGGCGCCCTTTGTTGAACTCTCAAATTCTCACTCAGACGGTAAAAGCATTACAACGTTCTTCAGAATTGAATGAGTGTTTGCTATGAGCTAGGCACTGTTGTAAGTGCATCGTTCTAAGCGCTTGACCTATATTGGCCTCATTTAATTCTCACAGCAACACTTTCAGATAAAGGCTAGTAGTTGTATCCATACTAACAGTTGAGGAAACGGAGGCACAGTGTAGCTATATAACTAGCCCCGCATCACACATCTATTAAATGAAGGCTTTGACTCACAGCCCTTGTCACACTTTCTCAGTTAGACGTGGTTTGCATCTCAGCTGTGGGTGACTTTGCAAGTGGCTTCATTCGGTGAATTTTTGCTTGCTATGTGGTTCAGTAGTCGAAAAAGGGCAAAATATCTGCCCTCCTGAAGTTTATGACTTAGTGGAGGTATTACAATAGGAAGTACACGGTAGATTGTCAAGTAGTCATATGTACTATTTTGAGAGGTAAGAAAAATAATGTACATAAAATACTCAGAAGATTGGATATTACTAATAAACTTTATAGCTGCCTTTAATTAGCTTTGGTGTCCATCTAGCAAGCTCACTATGATGATGGGCTTCAGCATTCGCAGCTTGTAACATATTCCCTTTTCAGGTGTGATCCTGAGAGACTCGCATGGCGTTGCACAAGTACGTTTTGTGACAGGCAATAAAATCCTTAGAATCCTTAAGTCCAAAGGACTTGCGCCGGATCTTCCGGAGGACCTCTACCATTTAATTAAGAAAGCTGTTGCCGTTCGAAAGCATCTGGAGAGGAACAGGAAGGTAAGAGCATAGGCCTCTTTTTACTAATTTATTTCACTAAAATAAAATGCATTGGATTTGAATTGTCTAAGGTGGCTAAGGACAAAAATTAGTCACACTAAAGTTGCTTTGAAATAAAAATTCTACTGGAAGAGATTGGCAGGAGGGTCTTTCCCTCCCCTAGTCTAGACACAGTATATAGGCAGGTGGTTGAAAATGTTGAGGTGTTTATTTGCAGAGTTATGCAAATCATTTCTTCTCGGTGTTCTGGAAACTTTAAATTCCCTTAAGGACTTAATGTAGCCACGTGAATCCTGCCCTGTGATTCTATTACAGGGAAACTGTTTTCATTAAAGTGCATGGTGTCTATACATTCCTTTGTTAAAATAATGTTTCGTAATGTTTAGTTGTTTTGAGTAGTTTTTTTGAATTCTGACTTTTATTTTTAGGATAAGGATGCTAAATTCCGTCTGATTCTGATCGAGAGCCGTATTCACCGGTTGGCTCGATATTATAAGACCAAACGAGTCCTCCCCCCCAATTGGAAATAGTAAGTATCAGCCTTATTTGTTAACAAGCTAGCCAGGAAGTAAATAGAGCAAAAGGAATGATAGTAATGTTTTAGGTCATGGCTATATGGTCAACAAACACTCTTTCCATTCTGCCGTTATAGCAGGAATACAGCCATAGATGATACATAAATAAATGGGTGCCTGGCTGTGTTCCATTGAAACTTTAGATAGTGGGTAAAATTTCAGTTCATACCACTGCTCCCAGGTGTTCATGTTGTCTTCATTTTTGTATGAGTTGCTCACTATGATGATTAATATCCAAACATTCGCAGTTTCCACCAGAAAGATTTTTTTCTTATGTTGGCCAGTTCTTCCTTGGATGTCTGAGTGAGCATCTTAATTAATTATGCTTGAACATAATGAACTGATTCAAGAACTCAGCAGTTTGGTGCATATAATTTTATTTTAGCTGTTTGGAAATAAGTTCATTAGCTGGAAAATTCTGTGGATGAATATGGAGGACCTGTATTAATTCAATCTTCTCCTCTCCCTCCGTTTTCCTTTTCAGCGAGTCATCCACGGCCTCTGCCCTGGTCGCATAAATTTGTGTACTCAAGCAATAAAATGATTGTTTAACTAGAAGCATGTTTTATATTTCTTTTCCTTAAACAACTGTATCATTGATTCGTACATGTTTGTTCTTTTTTGATTTGGAAGTGATTTAGCAGAATTAGAATTGTGTAATTCTACAGAGCAGTGAGCTAGCATCCATTGTCGCATCTGTTTATATTTGCATCAAGTTGAGCAGTTTAGGTAGTGTAGGGGGTGCTGGAAGGAAGTAGTAGTGATTTGGTCATTTTAATGTCATAAGAAAAATGTTTCCAGGTATTTGATGCATTTGATGTTAAATGCTAGGTAGAACTGTGATAGATGTTATCCAGGGTGTAGTATCAGAAATACATATGAAAGTGCCTGGAGGAGGAGCATCTTTAGTGAGGAGGGAACTCAGGAGGTAGTGATATTTTTTCCCAGACTTGCTGGTGAGGTTGAAAGATGAGGAAGAAGAGATGCAGCCAACAGTAAGCAAGCACAGTCCACCTGGAGCACAGGGAACAGGAAGAACTGAGGGGGGTTCAGGCTACGGAGCCTTGCAACTTTTGGATGGGTTAAAATTTACTCACCTGGATGTTGCCAGAATATTGGGTATCTGTTTGAAAGAGGCAATTCTCGCTGGCCGAGTGGCTCAGTTGGTTAACAGCTCGCTCAAGAGTGTGAGCTGAGCTCTGAGCAACGGCGGTTCGATGCCAGCCGAGCTGAGTTGCCATTGAGCTGCCAACAGGTGGTAGGATGGCTCAGCTAAAAAAATAAAAAGGAGGCAATTCTCTTGAACAATTGGAATGAGCTGTTCACGGTTTTAAGACCAGTAAATGATAAACCGTGTGTTTGGCTGGTTTACAAAGCCATGCTCCTTCAGGACATAGGAAAAGTTCAAGCAGGCCTTTTTGTATGTACTACCTTTTTTCTAAGTTTATATTTAATCTTTTTACTTATGCCTTATCCTAAGTAGTAATCAAAGTTGTATTTGAAATCATACTATTAAGCGAAATAATTCAGACAGAAGAAGTAGAGAACCATGATTTCAATGATATGTCATATATAAAACTGAAAACAACAAAAGAACAAGAAAAACGAAGAAAAAAACTGATAGACACAATAGTTGAGTGGTTACCAGAGGGGAAAGAGAGGTGGGTGGTAGATGAGGGTAAAAGGGATCAATCATATGGTGATGGAAAGAGAACTGACTCTGGGTGGTGAACATGCAAGGTGATACATGGAGATGATTTATTACAGAATTGTGCACCTGAAACCTGTGTAACTTTGATATTTGTCACCCCAATAAACTTTTAAAAAAGAGAAATCACTGTTAGGCAAAGTCCTTTTCGAGAGACCAGTATGTTAACAAGCATTGATAGGCTGTTGGGTGCTGGGCTCATGGGGTACAGACACCCAACTCTCTTACCGTGTTCTTCAGGACCATATATCACCTGCCCAGCAGTACGTGTTCTTTGCTGGGTGTGCAGACTGATTCAGTCCCCGTACTGAGTGGGATCACAAATAAGGGAGGACAGGTGTGGACAGTCTGTTTCAGTAATTCACCCATTTCTTACCTAGTGTTAGATGTAAGTTTTTGGTTCTTTTTAAAGATTTTATTGGGGGAGGGAACCAGCCAAGTTGTTCAATCTTCACTGTGGAGGGCGCCAGTCGCCATCTGGCTTCCCAAAGGCAGCTCATGGCCTCCAAGCTCAAGGCGCCATGTCCAATCCTAGCTAGGGGTGGGAGTAGCCACCATCCCATGCGGGAGTCGAACTGGCAGCCTTGTTAAGAGCACATGCTCTATCCTCTGAGCCATCCTGGTGGCAACTCAACTCAAGGTGCTGAGTTCAATCTTTAGTTGTGGGTGGGCATAGCCTACAATTGAATAGGCAATCTTGTTACACCAGCTGAGCCATCCTGCCATCTGTTGGCAGCTCAGCTCAGGCGCAGCTCACTGGCCCATGTGGGAACCAGTGGCCCTGTAGCTCAGAGCTCGTGCTCTAAGCCAACTCGTGACCAACTGAGCCACTCGGCCAGCCCCTAGATGTAAGTTTTTAATCCCTTGTGCTTTTGTGTTGGTGTTTTAAAGTGGCTAGCAATCATAAGCCAAGAAATAAACTGATAAGGCAAACATCTCCAAGAGTGATGAACAAGTAAAACAAGGTCACGCGGCATTGATGCAAACCCTAAATAGCTAGGTAAAGGTTGGGTATTGGTGGTTCTGGATAAAAAAACTAGTCCGTTGTAGATGGCACACTCATGTTTCATTGTATCGTTTTCTTTTAAATGATAAAGAGTATTTACATATTTATAATTCTTGCCATCGAGTCAACAGAACTGCAAATATTAAGTTAGACTACATGTAGGAGGCTTTTAATGCCTTAAGAAAGTAATATACTTGATATTAAACAATATAAGAAAAGAAAATGTGAGAGCCGGCCAAGTGGCTCAGTTGGTTAAGAGCTCTCTCAAGAGTGTGAGCTGAGCTCTGAGCAACAGCAGTTCGATGCCCAGCCTGAGTTAAGTTGCCAACAGGTGGCAGGATGACTCAGCTGAAAACAAAAAAACTCAATTACATGATGGAAAAGAAAAAAAAAACTGCATCTAAGAAAAGAAAATGTAAAAACCACCTGCAATCCTTTTGAGTGTGAGAAGAAGGGTCAAACTTGGGTTTCAGCAACAGCCCTCCCACTTACAGGCTGTGATAATAGGGGGTTAGATTCTCAAGAATCCAAATTATCGTAAGGATTACTTGGGTACTTAATATGCAGTAAGTAACAAGATTCCTTAGTGAACATTCCTCCAGGTAGCGACCTGTTATGTATTCACAGACACCTTTTTGTACATGGGCACCACACTACATAGGTCATTCAGTAATTTTTTTATTTGCTGTGTCCTAATTGTGGATACTTATTCCATAGATGTTATGTATTATAGTTCGTTGTGTAGTTATCCTGAGATAATTATTTAAATCTTTGTTGCGAGAATCAGTGATCCTCTGTTTTTGTTTTACATTGGTTACTGAGGAGAGTATCTTATGTTTATTTTTTGTGAATTGCCTATTCATGCCCTATTCCAATTTCTCTTTTGGAACATGGTCATTCTTTACCCTTTAGCATGTGCTACAAATATTTTTCCCAGTTTTGATCTGGTTTATGGTATTTTTGCTGTAGAAATTTTAAGGATTTCGTTGATACTATCTTTAATGATTTTCCTTAATTTTTTTTTTGAGGAGAGTGTCCCTGGCCCTCATAAGTGGGACCCGAACTGGGGCCACTGGCTTCCCAAGCCAGCGCTTAACCGCCGTGCCACTGGGCCGGCCCTTAATTTTTTTTTAACAGATCAACCTAATTAAATTTTTCATTTTTTTCTGCTTTTTAATACAGTATGGTTTTCATATGTCTTCCAGACTTAGACACATATTATTCCTTTTTTTTTTTTTTTTTTTTTTTTTTTGAGGGCAGTGTCACTGGCCCCTATATGTGGGACCCGAACTGGGGCCTCCGGCCTCCCAAGCCAGCGCCCAAACACCGTGCCACTTGGCCGGCCCCTTATTATTCCTTTTTAAAGTTATCATATGCTTTTTCTTTGTACATCTATTTTGACACATTTGGCTTCGGCATATGGATCTTACTTGTCCAAATCTACCCATATATGAGCCCTAGGATTTGAAGATTTCCTTCAACAACAATTTTCTTCATTTAAAAATCACTTTTTAAGTGACAGGTATTCATCTTAACTATTTTTTGTGTGTGTGTGCTGAGCCATCCTGCTGCCTGTTAGCAGCTTAGCGGCAGCTCAGCTCAGGCTGGCATCGAACTGCTGTTGCTCAGAGCTCATCTCACACCCTTGAGCAAGCTCTTAACCAACTGAGCCACTCAGCCAGCCCCATCTTAACTATTTTTTAATCGAAGTTACACATGTGGCTTTAAAAGTTGTATCATTTTATAAGACTTAGAATACGAGGTCTGAAAATTAAGTTCACAAACTTGTTGCAATGATGCTGCTCACATTTTTTGATATCAAAGGGATTATTCATTATGAATTTGTACCAACTGGACAACATAGTTAACCAAGTTTACTATTTGGAAGTGCTGAAAAGGCTGCATGAAAAAGTTAGACAACCTGAACTTTTTGCCAACAATTCATGGTTCTTGCATCAAGACAATGCATCAGCTCACACAGCACTGTCTGTGAGGGAGTTTTTAGCCAATAAAAAAATAAGTGTATTGGAACACCCTCCCTACTCACCTGATCTAGCCCCCAGTGACTTCTTTCTTTACCTGAAGATAAAGGAAATATTGAAAGGAAGACAATTAGATGACATTCGGGACATCAAGGGTAATATGACAACAGCTCTGATGGCCATTCCAGAAAAAGAGTTCCAAAATTGCTTTGAAGGGTGGACTAGGTGCTGGCATTGGTGCATAGTTTCTTCCCAAGGGGAGTACTTGGAAGGTGACAGTGGTGATATTCAGCAATGAGGTATGTAGCACTTTTTCTAGGATGTGTTCACGAACTTAATTCTCTGACCTCCATCTTGTAGTCCCTTCCCTTTTGCAAGGCTAGAGTGACCAGTTTCAACGCAAGCTATTTCTAAAATCAGGTGAAATTCACGTAACAAAATTCATTTCAAAGTGAGTAATTCAGTGGCATTTAGTACATTCATAATGTGCAATCAACCACCAATCCTATTTAATTCCAAAACATTTTCATCACCCCTAAATAAAACCCTATATTTATAAAGCAGTTAAGTCCTCATTCTCCCTTCCTCCCTGCCTCTGGGAAACCACCCATCTGCTTTCTATGGGTTTACTTATTCTGGATATTTCATATAAGTGGAATCATACAATATGTGCCCTTTTATGTCTGGCTTTCACTTAGCATGATGTTTTGGGGATTCATTCACATTGTAGCATGTATCAGTTCTTCATTTTTTTTTTTTTTTTTTTAAGGGCAGTGTCACTGGCTCTCATAAGTGGGACCCGAACCGGGGCCGCTGGCTTCCCAAGCCAGCGCTTAACCGCCGCGCCACTCGGCCGGCCCTCAGTTCTTCATTTTTATAACAATATTCCACATATGTATATACCATAATTTGTTTATGGATATTTGGGTTGTTTCCACCTTTTGGCTATTTTCAATAGTACTACTATGAACTTCCATTTACATGTGCTTGTTATGAGTCCCTGTTTTCAATTATTTGGATATATACTTAGAAGTGGAATTGCTGTAAATAGTCTTACACTATGATTCCCTGATTTTACCTCTTCACTTAGAACCCTTTTAATTATATACTATTGGGTTGTTGGAAAAGTCATGATGCATATTTGCAACGAAAAACAGAAAATACATCATGACTTTTCCGACAATCCAATAGTTTATGGATAAATCAATGTTTACATTTGTGAATATCATATATGTTAATGTAATTCTATTATTAATTTCTGTAAATATGTGTTTACATAAAATGTTAGTAATTACCTTGTTCTTCCATCTCCTTAGTGTTCTTTTTTTGAGCACATGTGGGACCCGAACCGGAGCCGCAGGCTTCCCAAACCAGCGCTCAACCACTGCACCACTCAGCCGGCCCTCCTTAGTGTTCTTTGTTGCTATCTAATTCATCAAATCTCAGTATCTGCAATCAAGTTTCCTTATTTTGTTTTTTTATTGGTGATACCCCTCCCAGGGCCTTCATCCTCTAGCTCCAATTCAGACCTCACTCTGGAGACTTATAGTTCCGGGATCTTCCCCCATCAGTGTGGGGATTCTTCCTGCCTCCAGGGTTGGATTCCCAATTTCCACAGCTTATGTCTTCCTCTTTCCTGGTTTACTCCTTTCTTTTGGTGAAACGTTGTCTAGTAGCTTCCAAAAAGCGGCTCAATCCTTGGATCTCATTTCTTCTCTGTTTATAGCAACTCCTAGGTAACTTCTTCTAGTCTATGGCTTTAAATGCTACCTCCAAAGGTTACTACACTAAAATTCATACTTCCAGAGCAGACTTTCCCTACAGTCAAGCATTACATATGTATCCACCTCTTCACACCCCCAATTGGACATCTAATAAATACCTGAACTGAATCCCAAACTGAACTGATCTTTGCAGCCCAGACCTGCTTTCTCCCTGGTGGACTTCTCTATCTCAGTAAATGGCAACTTGATCTATCCTCAGACCGGAAACCTGAGTCATCCTTGCTGTTTTTTCTCTTAGACCACGTATCCACTTGATCACTAATTCTTCTTGGCCCTATGTTAACGACATATTCCAGATTTGACCACTTATCACCACCACAACCACCGTAGTCTGAGTCGAGTCACCTCTTACCCTTACAACTGTAAAAGCCTCTTTTTTTCCACCTGTGAGCCCCACCAAGGTCTCCCATATGCTAAAAAAAAACTCAGTGGTTTCCCATCTCATTCAGAATAAAATCTAAAGTCCTTATCTTGCTCTACTAGGGGATGTCAGTCAGGATTCTGGCAGGAAACAGACGGATGTCACAATCCACCTGAGGGATTTGGGGAGTGTCTTCTAAAGGAACTCCTGAAAAGGTGGGATGTGGTTGGTAACATCAGCTTCCCAGGCAGCAGAGCAGGATGGAGAGCGAGGCTGGAGGGACAAATGGACAACGTCCATACAAAGGGCCCTTGTGACCCAGCCCCCTCCAGCTACTTCTGTGCTCAACTCCTACCACCCTTGCCAGTCACGTGAGCCTGGTTTCACAAACACTTTCCAGGATCATTGCCCTTGTTAATTCCACTGCCTGGGAGGCTCTTTCCCCAGGTATTCACGTGGCCTGTTCTTTCATTTAGGTCTCTTCAGCTGTAACCTCACCAGAGAGGCCCTATCTAAAAAAGCACCCTCCCACCCAGCACTCCATCCCCCAATTCTGTTCAGAGTACTGAGTGCTACTCAACATGTTGGTGTTTTCAGATTATAAATAAGCCCCGTTAGAGCGGGGACCTGGTTAACAAACTGGTTACATCCAGTTTGTTGTATCTCTAGTATTTAGAAAATGCCTGGCACATAGTAGGTTCTCAATAAATATTAGTTAAATGAATGCACATGAAAACTTTTTGAGATCTTGGAAAAATACTTTTTAAACTGTCAGTAGATAGAGAATTTGGGTATCGACTCTAGATTGGAAATAATTTTTCCTAAAAATCATCACTGCTTCTTATTTCCAACTTAAAAACATAAATCCCTGCTCTTGAGAAGTCAGATGTCATGCTGATCACCACTCCTTTAAATCCTGTTTTTTTCTTTTTCTTTTTTTATTTGATGCTCTTAGGAGCATCTCTTTATTGTTTGGTGTTTTGAGAGTTGCAATAATATCTTGGTTTTATCTTTTTTCATTTGTTCCGCAAGATACTCAAGCGATTTCAGTCTCAAAGTTGTCTTGAAGTTCTGGGAAATTTTCTTGAATTACTGCTTTAATATTTCTTCCACATTATTGTCTGTGCTCCCTTTCTGGAACTCATTACATTTGCACATTAGACTTTCTGGATTGATCCTCTGATTTGCTCATCTTTTACCAACTCTTGTCCATCTCTTTTCCTACTTTCTGGGAGGTTTCAACTTCATCCTCCAATCTTACTACGCTTTCAATTCTAACTTCATATTTTTAATTTTCCAGAGCCAGTCGCATGTTGGTAAATGTATGTATGTATATGTGTGTGTATATATGTGTATGTGTTGTATGAATATGTATGTATGTTGTTAAATGTATGTTGGTAAATATTTAACTCTGGGGAAGAGGAGACAACTCTGATTTGCATTGCTTATTTATTTCTATGGTATAAAAACTCCCACTATGGCTGATTTCGGGCTACCTACCAGTGGGACATTACAGTGTGGAGCTGAAAGAGCTACTCGGTAGCAGACTATTATATAGTATTTCCCCTGTACAGAAACAATAAATGTAAATTACTTCAAGACCACCGAAAATAGAAAAATGGTATAAAATAATTAGAAAATTATGAGTTTTGAGTATTATTAATACATTTGTTTTGAATATAACTTATTTACCTTTAAGTTTATATAATTTAGTGTTCTTGTTTTTTTTAGCTGAGCCATCCTGCCACCCGTTGGCAGCTCAGCAGCAGCTCAGCTCGGGTTGGGCATCGAACTGCTGTTGCTCAGAGCTCAGCTCGCACTCTTGAGAGAGCTCTTAACCAACTGAGCCACTTGGCCGGATCTATATAATTTAGTTTTTAATGATGCCTGTGCTTCACTGGCTTGAAGAATTCCTGAAAATTTAATAGTTGGCTCCTGTGAGACTTTACAAACCAGATCTAGCTCACCACTGTTCAGTTTACCCTGAATTTTTTTTTTTATAAAAATCTGTCATTGGGCCGGCTGAGTGGCGTGGTGGTTATGCGCTGGCTTGGGAAACCAGCGGCCCCGGTTCAGGTCCCACATATGAGAGCCAGTGACACTGCCCTCAAAAAAAAAAAAAAATTCTGTCATAGATATATCTTCTTATCTCTGTATACTTAATGATAATCTTACATTTTTTTCTATCTCTACACTGTGTTTTTCCTGAGGTACTTTTTTTGTTTGTTTTCTATTTATGTTAGAGGCTTTCCTCCAATGTCCAGTAATCTTTACAAGGCTTTGGATTTTGATGCCCACCCTATTAGTATGCAGTCTTGGAATTGTATCTAGGCGCAGTTATTCTTTTTTGCCACTAGGTGGCATATTGCTGTCGTTGCTGGTGATGCTAACACTACCCTGTACCTGCAGCTTATAATTTAAAAATACTTTCATATTTTTTTTTTATTGGAGAATTGGGGGAGGGAACAGCATTGGGGAATTGGGGAAGGGGAACAGACAAGTTGCTGTCCTTTTGTTCTTCAGTCTAGTTTCGGAGGACGTTGCTTCACTGGCCCATGTTGGTATCGTCATTGCGCTCTTCCCAGATGAGGCAGATTGGTCACCGGCCTCTGGACAGCTGCCCACTGCGGCTATTGGCAGCTCATACCAGCTGAAGGCCGCTCACGCTGGCTGCCGGCCACTCACTGTAACCTATGGCAGCCCACTGCAGCAGGAGCTGCAACCTACACCGTTGCCAGGGCTCGCACAGACCAGCTCCAGGTGGAGCTGTTGTTAGCTGTAGAGGGCAGTGTCACTGGCCCTCATGTGGGATCCAAACCGGGACCGCTGGCGTCCCCAAGCCAGCTCTTAACCACCGCGCCACTTGGCCGGCCCAAAAGTACTCTCATATTTATTATTTCTTTGATTTTTACAACTTCCCAAAAAGCTGACTCCAGATTTATTTATTTATTTATTTTTAGTTCCGTCATCCTGCCACCTGTTGGCAGCTCAGCGGCTGCTCACCTTGGGCCAGGAATCAAACTGGAGACCCTGTTGCTCAGAGCTCACACTCTTTTTTTTTTTTTTTTTTTTTAAAGATTTTATTGGGGAATTGGTGGAGGGGAACAGCGTTGGGGAATCGGGGAAGGGGAACAGACAAGTTGCTGTCTTTTTGTTCTTCAGTCTAGTTGCGGAGGATGTTGCTTCACTGTTGGTATCGTCATTGCGCTCTTCCCGGATGAGGCAGATCAGTCGCCGGCCTCTGGATGTCGCTCACCGCGGCTATTGGCAGCTCACACTGGCTGCCAGCCGCTCACGCTGGCTGCCGGCCACTCACGCTGGCTGCCGGCCACTCACTGTAGCCTATGGCAGCCCACTGCAGCAGGAGCTGCAGCCCACACCATCACCCGGGCTCGCACAGCCCAGCTCCAGGTGGAGCTGTTGTTAGCTGTAGAGGGCAGTGTCACTGGCCCTCATGTGGGATCCGAACCGGGGCCGCTGGCATCCCAAAACCAGCGCTTAAGGAATGCGCCACTCGGCCGGCCCAGAGCTCACACTCTTAAGCAAGTTCTTAACCAACTGGACCACTCGGCCAGCCCTTGATTCCAGATTTTTTGAGGGAGGAGGTTTGGTATAAATGTCTTGATTTTAAAAAAAATTATCCCCATTTTAAAGATGGGGAAATTGAGGCTCAGAAAAGGTAAACTACTTTGAGACTCTAAAGCCACTGGGATGTCTAGTGTGCCTATCATTAGACCTTGATGTATCTTAGCCTTTTCCTCAGGTTTTTAAATTTAATTAAATAATTTCTTTTTTATGGTACGAGCGGCCTTTATTGGTTGCAACAGGAAGTGAAAGAGGAGGGGATACGACAGTTGCAGCTCCTGGAGCAGCTTCACAGACTTGCCAGCCTTCCTGGGCTTTTGTGTTTTTTTTTTTAAAGAGAAGTGCAAATAATAAAGACCCATAATAAGTCAACTTAAAAATTAGTAACAGAAACATTTTATTTAGCTAATTCCTAATGTATGAAGTATGTATGTATGTAATATTCATTAGAGAAATCAAATTTTAAAACCTCCAGAAATTAAGTGAATTTAGGCACTGCTCTCTTTTATATTGTTTCTCTCTAATTTTGTTACCTATGAGTAAAAAATTAGACTTCTCGGGCCGGCCGAGTGGCGCATTGGTTAAGCGCTGGTTTTGGGACGCCAGCGGCCCCGGTTCGGATCCCACATGAGGGCCAGTGACACTGCCCTCTACAGCTAACAACAGCTCCACCTGGAGCTGGGCTGTGCGAGCCCCGGTGATGGTGTGGGCTGCAGCCCCTGCTGCAGTGGGCTGCCATAGGCTGCAGTGAGTGGCCCACAGCCAGCGTGAGCGGGTGGCAGCCAAGCGTGAGCTGCCGATAGCCGCGATGAGCGACATCCAGAGGCCAGCGACCGATCTGCCTCATCCGGGAAGAGCAATGACGATACCAACAGTGAAGCAACATCCTCCGCAACTAAAACTGAAGAACAAGAAGACGGCAACTTGTCTGTTCCCCTTCCCCGATTCCCCAACGCTGTTCCCCTCCACCAATTCCCCAATAAAATCTTTAAAAAAAAAAAAAAAAATTAGACTTCTCTAAAGCTAAGGATAAGAGTTGCCTTTCAGCTCCAAGAGGTCCATGGCATCCCAGCCTTACCTGCAGTCACACCGATTCTTACGCTATTATCCGTTGCTGTGGCTAGAAACACTGTGACATAGATAGCAGAAGCTTGGCAGTGACAAACGCACAAATCATGATGGCGGTACCTCTCCAGAGAGAAGGAGGCGAGCAGCAGGATGGGGCAGGGCTACCCCGGGAGTTTCAACTGAGTTCGTAATGCTTTGTTTCATAGCTAGGTGATATGTGCAAGGGGGAGTTTGCTACATTCTCTGTGTCTTTCTGTATGCCCAACATAATGCTTTAAAAAGTCTCTGAGGTCTAGAATTTTAAAAGCAGTTCATTCACTCAGCAAGTATTTATGAGCACTTTCGTGATACGGATTTTTCTACACAGCGGTGAACAGCAGTTGAGGGTCTGGCTTCACCGCTAATTCATTCAACACATTCACTGAGTGCCTCTTGTGGACAAGGTGCTGGGACAGATGCTAATAAGATGACTCACACCTGATCCTGCACCTTAAAAGATGTACGGGCTAGGGTGGCTAGCACACATTTATTAAGTGTACAAACCTTAGAAGCTAGAAATTAGCTTCAGAAAAGGTGCAGACAAAGTGTTAAGGAAAAATCAGAACATTTGAGAAGGCTTCACAGAGGAGTGGACAGTTAAGCTGATCTTGAAGGACATGTTGGGCAAGGGGCTTGGAGTGGCACCCCAGGAAGGGGAGCACCCCAGGAATGGAGCCTCCTGTACAGAGGGAACAGCATGAGCACCAATGGTGGTGGGAGACTGTGCAGTGCGAAGGACCAGTGACTATTTCGGTTTGGCTGATGAACTTGGGAGAGAGTCTGGGAAAGGAGTTAGGTCAATCCCCAAGGGGCCCAGGTCCAGGCCAAGCTGATGGACTATCTGGAGGAGACACAGAGTGGACACACACGACCAGAGCTATTTGCCGTTAGCGAGGGCCAGTAGGGCGGCGGATTGGCAGTTTGCTTTCTAGAGCATGTGTGGGCCCAAACAGGACCTGGGCCTGTGGAGTGACAGAAGTCGAGTAGCTGGTAGGCTTTGGGTTGGAATCACCATTCACAAGTGGCTCTTCAGTTTTGGCTTAAACTCCAGGGATGGGAAGGTCACCACTCAAAAGGAGTTTGGTTTTTACTGCTGGGTAGTAGTTTGTCATCTGTCTACTGGGTCTGATATGGAGCCCTGCTTCACGGACTGTGGTGAGGGGCCAGGAAATAGAAGAGGAGGAGCTTGGACAAGTAGAAAGGGTGCTGTCTCTGGGAGGGGACTGTCCTCTGGGTCTGGTAGTCAGTGTGCCTGAGGGTGAGTCGGCTCAGATCCAAATCAGGAGGCTGTTTTGGGGCTGTGGCTTCTCCACTCGGGCCTCGAGCAACAGGCTGGAGTTTGGATCTCCTGGTTTGCCTTTGTGGCCTAAGGGGGATGCCATACCTACAGTGGGGAACTTGGGACAGAGAGACAGACCATCTTGTGCTGAAGGTGTGGGATCGTCCTGATTCACTGGGGGATCCTGCTCTGCTAGCATCTGCTCTTCCAGTCCAGGGAATGAGCACCTGGACTGCTCTGGGAGCTCAGCATGGGCCACCAACATTGGCCCTCATGCCCCACAGCAGTGCTTTTGCCTCAAAAACTGGGACAAGGCTGGTCCTCAAGGAAGACTGACAAGGTATTAGGTAGAGCCCCTCCTATAGTTCTCCAGCTAACAGGTTGCAGTGCCTGAGATCCCATCATTGGAGAGGCACAAACATTTCCTAGAGGCTCTGGAGCCTTGTTTGAGAGCCTACACTAATACACTTACTTATTAACAAATTCACAAAGATTCAAAGATCATGATTGGTTTTTGTAACTTGTAAAGCCCTATACTAACTAAAGTGTTATTATTTACGCAAATCAGCCCTGAGCTCTCAGCGCCTCTAACTCAGGATCAGGGAGTTATGGATTACAAACTGTTTTGCCTCCATAACGTCGCTGGAGCATTACAGCAACTCTGGACTGCAGAAATTATTAAACTCCTCTTTGTCTCAGCTTCCTCTTATAAAATTGATGTCCAGCTCTTTGCCCAAGGTCACAAGGCCAATCTGAGGCCACAGAGGCTGGACGCTGGGTTTTAGAAACAGAAGGGATCTTCTCATTTTCGCAAAGCAGCTTGGGGTGTGACGTACCAACTCCGGTGAAGGACTGCTCTCTGACCAGGACGGTTCTCTGACCTTTGAAAGCAAGATGAAGAATGGGTGGAGGCTGGAAAGGAAAGATGTAGTCAGCCTTGGTGGGTGTGTGATAGGGCCCAGAGTGTATGGCAGGAGGGTCACTGAGGAAGGCGAACTAGAATTTTGGGGTGTGTTAGCCAGTCAGGCGATGAGACTTAGGTCCCCGCTACCCCGGCCGAGGAGCCCCGAACGGGGAGTCTGCAAGGAAGGAGCAAGTCAGGATGGAACCCGGGTCTGTCATCCTGCACTGCCCCCCAGGGGGGGCTGAGTTAACTGGCAAGTCTCACTGCCTGGGTGATCCTTGTCTGGAAAAGGAGGAGGGTGGACCAGGTAGGCTCCAAGCCCCTGCTGTCTGGGTCAGCCTAAGTTCTGGAAGCAGGTGAAGCTACTCAAGTCTCCAGCACCTTCAGGCGAGAGGCCCTCGGGCAGAGTGTTCCAGTTCTGACTGAATCACTTCTTCCTACATCCTAACAGATTCCTTTCTGGCCTTGTGGCTGCCTGAAGATTGGAAATCAGGTGTATACATGAGTCGTCTTCTGGGCTCTGCCCAGCCCGCCCATTTCTTCATTCAGCACCATTCTCTAAATGCTTACAATGGCCCTGGGCCCTCTCCTCTCCTGTCTCATCCATCCATCCATCCATCCATCCATCCATCCATCCATCCATCCATCCATCCTTCCATCCTTCCATCCATCCATCCAAACAATAAATATTTATTGAATATGCATCCGGTGCTATTTTAGGCTTTGGGATATAATAGTGAGCAAAACCAGACATGGTCTGTGCCCTCATGGAGCCCACAGGTTTTAGGAGGATGGACATAATCAAATAATCACCATACAAATGCAGATGCCACTGTGACAAGTGCTACAAAGGAGAAATGCCTGGTGCTACAAGGGCCAATGATGGCTGGGTGGGGAACGTCACAAGTGGGGCAGAGACGGCTTCCCTGAGGAAGGGCCTCTGGAGCTGTTATTTGAAGTAAGGGGGAGTGAAGTGGGAGAGGTGTGGGCATTCCAGGCCCAGTGAAGAGCCTGTACGGGGCTTTGGGGCAGGAGCAACATGAGGGGTTGAGGAGAAGGGAGGGGGCAGAGGCCAGACCTGCAGGCCCTTGCAGGCCTTTTCACCGAACTGTCTTTTCTTTAGAGCAACGGGGATAAGAAGTTTCAATCAGGGCAGTGGCATGAGTAGCCTTACATTTTGAAAACAAATATTCCCCAGTCACTGTTTTGTTTTTCCTATATTGTTGGTTATTTTCACGTATTGTAAGGCAATTTTCAACCCTCTAAGAGTTTTTAAGCATTTTTTATTCATTTTCATAACTTTTTAGGATTTTTTAATTGTTTATAATTTGTCTGAGTACTTGTTCATATTTGTAATAGTTGAACGTTGGAACTGCCTAAGGGCCTGATGGATGAGTGGACTGCTTGGGACCCCTGACTTAGAATCACAGAGGAGGAAAGCCAGGGGGGATATGTTATTGGGGTGCTCATTTTGTGTTGGATAAGTTGAGGCTCTGAGAAGGAAGGGTCACAGTGAAGGGACAGTGAGGACTAGAGTTTGAGCTCTTGGCCTAGCCCCCTATCCCTTTCGTTCCTCCTCCAGTTGTGAGCAGAAACGGTCTCTAGGTGGGATTATGGGACTTGTTTAAATCTTTATTTTTTATTTTCTTTTTTTTTTGAGGGCAGTGTCACTGGCCGTCATATGTGGGACCCGAACCAGGGCCGCTGGCTTCCCAAGCCAGTGCTTAACCACCATGCCACTCGGCCGGCCCTAAATCTTCCTTTTGCATGTCTCTGCTTTCTGATGTTTCTATAAGGGTATAAATTACTTTGGCACTAGATAAAAAACAAAGAGTAAAATAAAGAATTAAAGAGTTCTATTCAAGGTATTCCGCCTAAACTCCCCCTCTGCATGCAGTACTACTGCCCTCCCATTCAGCTCTGCCTCTCCAAAGACAGTGGCCTTCAGGGACTTTTTGGCTCAGAGGCAGGGTCACACGGATCCCAGCTTTGAGCCACAGGGCTCAGGGAAAACCAGTACGTCCGGAGAGCACAGATCCCTGGAGCCTGGACACCCAAGGGGGATGAGATAGTAAGTGGGGAAAGGCAGGCCTTAGGGAGGAGGGACCACGAGCCCCAGGGAACCCCAAGAAGCCCCAGCAGAGGGCAGCAGAAGAAGCTGGCCCAAGGCTCCTAGGAGTCTCTGTCGAGCATATGGAGAATATCCCTGAGGGTCCTGAAGGAGGCTCTCTGGAGAATTAGGTCAGGTTCTGACGGAAGAAACGGGAAAGCTACTTTAGGTTTGTGTGGGGTGGGGACTGGCCTGTGTAAGGCTAGAGAGGCGGGGATTAAGAAATCAAAATTGTCCGGAGGTGAGGATGGGGACTAGATGCCCCATGCAGGCACTGAAAGGGCTGTCTGATTCATGCAAGCAGCTATACCGTTAGAACAGTGCCTAGCATACAATATGCATTAAATTAATATTCATTGATCAAATGCACAAATGGAGATACTGTTGGGTTCGGGGAGGGAAGGAAAGGGATGGCAAATGTTTGAGTGGATGACAAAAAAGAAAAGCATTTTTTTTTTTTTTTGAGGGCAGTGTCACTGGCCCTCATATGTGGGACCCGAACTGGGGCTGCTGGCTTCCCAAGCCAGTGCTTAACCACTGCACCACTCGGCTGGCCCCAAAAAGAATTTTTACTTATTGAGCTTACTATTTGTTGGGCAATGTGCTAATAATAAGCTCCTTAAATTCATGATCTCTCTTTTCAAAGTGAGTTTAATTGAAAAATAATATACGCTTAATGTTAAAAACTATGAAATGAAACAAAAATCTAAAAATAAGTCTCACTCCCATACCAGACACTCAAGTCTCCTTCTCAGAGGTTAACAATGTTTGTTTTGCATATCTTTTTATTTTTATTTTATTTTATTTTTTTATTTATATATACTTTTAATTAGCTGAAATTTTACATGCATATCCCTTGAGGGTCACCTGCCCTCTTCCTCATACAGGATATTGGCCTGTAGTTTGCTTGTCTTGTAGTGTTCTTATCTAGTTTGGGTATCAGGGTAATAATCCTGGCCTTATAAAAGGAGTATGGGAGTGTTCCCCTCTGTTCAATTTTCTGGAAGAGTGGAGAAGGATTGGTGTTAATTCTTTAAATGATTGGTAGAATTCACCAGGGGAACCATCTGGTCCTGGGCTTTTCATTGTTGGGAGATTTTTTATTACATTTTTTTTTTTTGAGGGCCGTGTCACTGGCCCTCATATGTGGGACCGAACCGGGGCCGCTGGCTTCCCAAGCCAGCGCTTAACCACTACGCACTCGGCCGGCCCTGTTGGGAGATTCTAGATTCAGTCTCTTTACTTACTATTATTGGGGTGTTCAGATTTTTTATTTCTTCATGATTAATCTTAGTAGGTTGTATGTTCCTAGAAATTTATCAATTTCTTCTAGGTTTACCCAATTTGGGGCATATAAGTGTTCATGCCAAAGTACAAAGTCTCTTATGATTCTTTGTATTTCTGTGATATCAGTTATAATGCCTCCTCTTTCATTTCCGATTTTACTTATTTCAGTTGTCTCTTTTTTTTTTTCTTAGTCTAGTTAAGGGTTTGTCAATTTTGGTTATCTTTAAAAAACCTGCTCTTAGCTTCGTTGATCTTTTCCATTGTTTTTCTGGTCTCTATTTCATTTATTTTTGTTCTGATCTTTGTTATTTCCTTTCTTCTGCTAACTCTGGGCTTAATTTGTTTTTATACCAGTTCCTTGAGATGTACAGTTAGGTTGTTTATTTGAGTTCTTTCTTTTTTGTCCTAATGTAGGCGTGTGTCTCTATAAACCTCCCTCTTAAAATTGCTTTGCTGAATCCCATAGGTTTTGGTATATTGTGTTTCCATTTTCAAGATATTTTGAAAATTTCCCTGTTGAGTTCTTCGGCTCATTAGTTGTTCAAGAGCATGTTACGTAATTTCCACAATATTGTGAATTTTCCAGCTTTCCTTCTGTTACTGATTTCTAGGTTCATACCATTGTGGTCAGAAAAGATACTTGGTATAATTTCAATCTTAAATTTGCTAAGACTTGTTTTGTGACCTATCATATTATCTATCCTGGAGAATGTTCTGTGTGCACTTGAGAAGAGTGTGCATTCTGCTGCTGATGGATGGAATGTTCTGTAAATGCCTGTTAGGTTCATTTTGTCTCAAGTGGAATTCAAGTTTATTATTTCCTTATTTATTTTCTGTCTGGATGATCAACCCATTGTTGTACTGGGGCCGGCCGAGTGGCACATTGGTTAAGAGCTGGTTTTGGGATGCCAGCGGCCCCGGTTCGGATCCCACATATGAGGGCTAGTGACACTGCCCTCTACAGCTAACAACAGCTCCACCTGAAGCTGGGTTGTGCGAGCCCCGGCGATGATGTAGGCTGCAGCCCCTGCTGCAGTGGGCTGCCACAGGCTACAATGAGTGGCGGGCAGCCAGCGTGAGTGGCTGGCAGCCAGTGTGAACTGCCAATAGCCACAGTGAGCGACCATCCAGAGGCCAGCGACCTATCTGCCTCATCCGGGAAGAGCGCAATGATGATACCAACATGGGCCAGTGAAGCAACGTCCTCCGCAACTAGACTGAAGAACAAAAAGACAGCAACTTGTCTATTCTCCTTCCCTGATTCCCCTCTCCCAATTCCCCAATAAAATCTTTAAAAAAAAAAAGAAAATGTGGTACTGAAGTCCCCTACTATTATTGTACTATTGTCTATTTCTCTCTTCAGATCTTAGTATTTGCTTAATATATTTAGGTGCTCTGAATTTGGGTGTATATAAGTAATGAGTATATACTTATGATTGTTTTATCTTCTTGATGAGTTGACACTTTATCATTACACAGTGACCTTTGTCTCTTGTTACCATTTTGGGATTAAAATCTATTTTGTCTGATATAAGTGTAGCTATTCCTGCTCTTTTTTGGTTTCCACTTGCATGGACTATCTTTTTCTATTCCTTCACTTTGAGCCTGTATATGTCCTTACAGTTGAAATGAGTTTCTTGTAGGCAGCATATAGTTCGGTCTTGTTTTTTGTATCCATCCACCCACTCTATTTTTTTTTTCTTTTGAGGGCAGTGTCACTGGCCCTCATATGTGGGACCCGAACTGGGGCAGCAGGCGTCCCAAGCCAGCTCTTAACCACTGCACCACTCAGCCGGCCCCACTCTATGTCTTTTGATTGGAGAATTTAACCATTTACATTTAGAGTAATTATTGATAGGTAAGAACTTGCTAATGCATCTTATTGTTTTCTGGCTGTTAGAATTCACTTGTTCCTTTCTTCCTCTCTTGATGCCTTCCTTTGTGAATTGATAATTTTCCATAGTGGTATGCTTTATTCCCTTCTCTTTATCTTTTGTGAATCTACTGTAGGTTTTTGCTTTGTGGTAGCCATGAGGCTTACATAAAACATCTTATAGATATAACAGTATTTTTATGCTGATAACAATTTAACTTTAGTCGCATATAAAAAACTACCTTTTTATCTCTTCCTTTTTTTTTTTTTAAGCATTTGAAATAATGCCTAACTTTAATTCTAAAAACTGAGATTACATATAAGGCATTAAATGCAATTAAGGCATGTTACCACATGTAACATAGAAATAGCTTATCACAGTATTATTGTCTCAATAATGCTAATCTGTACATGTATAACACTTTTCATCAAGAATTACAAAAGTGCTTTCAAATATCAGAGGCAAATATAATCATTTAAAAAACAGAAGCAGAGGCAGCCTTCTTTAAGAGACAAAGATTTCTTTTAGGTCTTGACCTTATCCAGTGTTCTAGTGATTAAATGGCAACTTCCCAACCATACACATTATTTTCAGGACTTCTAAAAATAATATTTAATCTATATCTTAGTCTCTCTTACAGACATTATACATTACTTTTCCACTTCTGTTTCTACTTATTTTCATAGTGTATGTGCTAAACTTATTTTCAAAACGTTTCAAAATGGAGTATTAAGTATGTGCTATCATAAATAATTTTAGAATCAAACTTTTTTGCAACTATTTTGATGGTACACAGTAGCAAATTTTCTTTAGTTGCAGATATATGACGCTATTATTCTGTTTATTAATGTTAATGGCCTTAAACCAAAAATAATTACTTAAAAAATAGAATTTAAACATAACCAGTCTTGAATAAGAAAAATAATGGGTTTTCCAAGTTAAGAACTTCCCAGTAGATACATATTTAAATTCATTTCTGCTTTAAGTATTGATAAAACAGATATATGGATTTACTGCTCTCAAATAACCAGCAACTGCAGGGATTTTACACTCGATCCATTTGTAGATGGCTCAAGAGTGAAAACAAAAGCATCTTCAAACTTCCTAAATTCTGCCTCTGAAGTGGTTATTGAATATAATCGATTCACCACATTCCAGATGTACCTGTGATCACTAACATTGTTATGAGCTAATGCTATGTTTTGTGTTGAGCAGCAGGTGACTGAGAATCATGACTATGTAGTTTATGATCATCTTGTTGACCAAAGGGCATTCCTTTAGTTGGAACAATTCCATTGTCCATTTCCCTCTGGTGCTATGGGGGTGTGACTCCTGAATGCAAATGTGAAGAATCCACTGTTGAATGGTGACTAACATCCACTTTAGCTAAAATTTCATAATACAGCAAGTAAAATACTGGCATTATTATGCCTACTATCAACATTATCACTACAGCGGTCCACCACCCTATTCCCCAGTCTGCTCCATAATAAGGATCCTTCCGTTGAATGTTTTTGTTATCAGGTTGTGCTGTTAAGGCAGACACCACCTCGTTAAGGTTCTCTCTTTTGGTGTCTGTACATTTTACTATTTGTTCTATGTCTCGGGCTACTTCTTTTAAAAAGCTACCAGCTGACTCACTGGAAGAAAGAGAATCATTAGGTGACAGAATTTCCTGTTGTTCTGGAACGTACTGAACAGATGAAGGACGTGAAGCCTGTCTTCCTTTTGGAGGATAAAGTGTTTCAGTCAATGAACTGAACTACTTTTTTACTGGAATTTTGATAGACCTAAGGGCAAAAAAGTCTTGATCGCAGATGAGATTGTTAACCCTCTTGATATCTGCTACCGTACAACAGTATTGAAGGGCTATGGCATTTAAAGTGTCTCCTTCCTGTATATCTTTTGTTAACACTATAATGTCATCGAGTTTATCTCTTGATGTACTTCTTCGGATTTTCTCTTTTCCTCTGGATCGAAGCTCATACACTTCAGCATCCTTCCCCAACACATCACTGTCCATACAATTTCCAAATGCATGTACTTGAACACTTGAATGAACTCCTGGAAGAGGAAAACTACGATTCTGATGCCTCCCTGCCATGTCAAAATCTGTCCCGTTAGCAAGGGGGACGCGACGAGGAAACAGCTGCCAAGTCCGCCGCCGCTGCAGTCCCGGGGAAGTTCATGACCGACCCTACGATCTTCCGCGGTCCTCCTCCCTAGCCACCGCGGTGGCCAACGTCTCCGCCTTCCGGGCCTTGCGCCGCCACATCCGCAAACCTGCCATGCGTCATCGCGTCAAGTGGTTATCTCTTCCTTTTTTGTTCTGGATGTCTTTTTGTATTGTGTATTCATTAACAAATTATTGTAGTTAATTCTTTTCAGTACTCTTGTCTTTTATCCTTTATACTAGAGTTAAGTGGTTAACACACCACATTACAGTATTCTGAATTTGTATATGTACTTACCTTTATTAGCATGTCTTATATTTTCATGTTTTCATGTTGCTAATTAGCATCCTTTCATTTCAGCTTGAAGAACTCCTTTCAGTATTTCTTGTAAGGCAGATCTAGTGGTGATGAACTCCCTTAGCTTTTGTTTTTCTGAGAAATTCTTTATCTTGCTTTCATTTCTGAAGGATAATTTTGCCAGATAGAGCACTCTTTTTTTCTTAATTTTTTTAATTTTTATTATTTTTAGAAGGCAGTGTCACTGGCCCTCTAATGTGGGATCTGAACCAGGGCTGCTGGTGTCCCAAGCCAGCTCTTAAACACTGCGCCACTCGGCCGGCCCCCAAATAGAGCACTCTTGATTGTCAGTTTTTTGTCTTTAAGCACTTTGAATATACCATCCCACATTTTCCTCACTTATAAGGTTTCTGCTGAGAAATATGCTGATAGCCTTACAAGTTTCTAGTAAGTCACAAGCTTCTTTTCTCTTTCAGCTTTTAAGATTCCTTCCTTGTCTTCGACTTTTGACAGTTTTATTATAATGTGTCTTGGAGAGGATTTCTTTGAGTTTGGTGACATATGAACTTCATGATCTTGGATACCCACATCTCTCCCCAGATTTGGGAAGTTCTCAGCCATTACTTCTTTTTTTTTTTTTTTTTTAAGATTTTTATTGGGGAATTGGGGAAGGGATCGGTGTTGGGGAAGGGAAATATTCTGTTTTCCCAGGACCCATCAGCTCCAAGTCAAGTTGCTGTCCTTCAATCTTAGTTGTGGAGGGTTCAAGCTCAGCTCCAAATCCAGTCACCATTTTCAATCTAGTTGCAGGGGGAGTGCAGGGCACAGCCCACCATCCCATGTGGGAATTGAACTGTCAGCCTTGTTGTTAAGAGCATGTTCTCTCGCCAGCTGAGCCCCCAGCCAGCTTAGCCATCATTTCTTTAAATTATCTTTCTGCCCCCTTCTCCCTCTGGAATCCAATAATTCACAAATAATTTCTTTTGGTGGTATCCCATAGATTGTGTGGGATTTCTTCACTCTTTTTCATGCTTTTTCCTTTGTTCTCCTCTGACGGGGCAATTCCAAAGTTCCTATCTTCTACCCCACAGATTCTTTCTTCTGCTGATCCATTCTGCTATTGATGCTCTCTATGGCACTTTACATTTCATTCATTGTATTCTTTAGCTCCAGAATGTTTGGTTCTTTCCTTATGATTTCTCTCTTTGTTAAACTTATTTTGTTCATGTAATGTTTTCCTGATTTCAATGAATTGTCTTTCTGTATTTTCTTGTAGCTCATTGAGTTTCCTTAAACAGTTATTTTGAATTAGGCATCAGGTAAATCACAGATCTCCATCTCTTTGGAATTGGTTACTAGAAGATTATTGTAATGGTATTGTGTTTTGTTACTTTTGTTACTTGATGGTATTGTTTTGTTACTTTTTCATGTTCCTTGAAGTTTTGTGTTGCTGTCTTCACATTTTGAAAGAGCAGTCACCTCCTCTAGTCATTACTAACTGCTACCTTCAATGTGTCCAAACTTGATTTTTGCTCCAGTGATGTGCTAGAACCTCTCTGCTGGAAACCTGGACCTCCACAAAGACTCCCTCATCTGTGAGTGATTGTCTAAGACAATGTTTTCCAGGGACTCCTCCACTGCAGCCAAGATGGGCTAAAGTCAGTTCTTGGACCACTGCAGTGTTTCAGACAGGACCAAGGTCTGTATGCTTATCACCTGATGCATGTGTAGGTAAAAACTCCTGCTGGGTTTCTTGGCATATGCTGCTGGATACCACACCCCTAAACACTTTTTGTGCATGAATGGATGCCAAACCGTTGTTGTTGAGCGGGGGACACAAACAAGGCATATTTATTCAACCATGATGCTCCCTATATAGTAATATTGTAGCATACCATATACACAGTTCTGCATCTTTCATTTAATATCTTAAAGACCCTTCCATAGCAGTACATAGAGATCTCATTCTTTTTTTTCTTTTTTTTTTTAGATTTTATTGGGGAATTGGGGGAGGGAACAGCGTTGGGGAATTGGGGAAGGGGAACAGACAAGTTGCTGTCCTTTTATTCTTCTGTCTAGTTGTGGAGGACACTGCTTCACTGGCCCATGTTGGTATTGTGATCATTGTGCTTTTCCTGGCTGAGGCAGATCGGTTGCTGGCCATTGGACAGCTACTCACGGCGACTCAAGGCAGCTCATGCTGGCTGCTGACCACTCACGGTAGCTTACAGCAGCCCACTGCAGCCCCACTGCAGCCTATGCCGTCTCCGGTGACTCACAGCAGCCCAGCTCCAGGTCGCAGCATCACTGTCCCATGTGGGATCCGAACCAGTGGCCCTGCTGCTTAGAGCGTGCGCTCCCAAGCCAACTCTTAACCAACGAGACACTTGGCCAGCCCTCTTATCTCATTCTTTTTAACAGCTGCATAGCATCCCATTGTAGTATGACATAATTTAACCTGTTCCTTTTCAAAAAATTGAGGTTTAATTGACATATAACATTATATTAGGTGTATAACATAATGATTCGATATTTGTATATATTGTGAAATGTCACCATGATAAGTCTAATTAATACCCTTCTCCCAAACTTGTTCTTTTTTGATAAACATTTAGGTTGTTTCTAGTCTCGTAACTATTGACAATGCTGTAGTGAATATTCTAGTATACAGGCCTTTGTGTCCTTGTGTGAGCACTAACGTAGGATACATTTCTAGTAGTGGAATTGCTAGGTCCAAAGGTATATGTATTTAAATTCTAATATTACCTCTTCAAGGAGACAGCCATTTTATAGTCCCACTAATAATCAACAAGAATGGCTTTCTCTACAATGTGCTTTTTTGCCAATTTGATATCTAAAAAGTAGTATCTGACCCCAATTTTCATCTGCCTTTGCCCTATTATGAAGTGGCCGAATGTCTTTTCATTTGTTTAAAAGCCACTTATATTACTTTTATGTGAACTGTGTATTCATCACCTTTGCCCACCTAATGTATTATTTTAAATTAATGTTTAATAATAAAACACTGTTTTCCCATTGTCGTTTGCTCAAGAACCTCCTCAAAGGCAGGAGGCCCTCTCTGATAGATATTTTGGGTCCTCCTCCACAATCACACCAATTCCTCTAACTCACATCAGCCTCCTTCCCCAACACCAGTGTTTCCAAGAAAGGGCGGCTATATAGCCTGCTCAGCATTCCACAACCCACCTGTACCCCGTTTGCTCTCCCACCCCTCCCATCTGGAGTGCTCTCTTCCCCGTCAGACCTGAGCAGTCCTGCAGTGTCTAGCCGAATTCCACATGTTTGGGTACCTTTCTGATTAACTAGTGCCCACATTGCCTACAGTCTCACTTTTTTCATGTGGGTCTCATCCCACCAAACTATAGCGTATGTCCCTCAAAGGCTGGGGCTCACATTGCCCAGAGTCCAGCTTCCTCTCTGTCCCTGCTCACTGGGCAGGGGTGTCAGGGTGGAGTGTGTTTCATACACTCATTCAGCATACATGAGTCAGACATTGTTCCAGGCGCTGGGGATATGGCAGTGTATGAGACAGGCCAAGGCCCCTTCTCTCATCCAGCTGACATTGTAGTGGGGGCAGGGGCTAATATACAACAAATAAGGCAACGGACACACAGATAAGAATGTCAGGGGCTGGCTGAGTGGCGCGGTGGTTAAGAGCTGGCTTGGGACGCCAGCGGCCCCGGTTCGGATCCCACATATGAGGGCCAGTGACACTGCCCTCGAAAGAAAGAAAGAAAGAAAGAAAGAAAGAAAGAAAGAAAGAAAGAAAGAAAGAAAGAAGCCTCGCCTTTAAAAAAAACAAAGAATGTCAGTTAGGTGTACACAAGTAATAGAATAGATAGTGAAGGGAGGGTCTCCTTTGGACAGGGGGGTCAGGGAGAGGGACACCTCAGGAGCTGCGATTAGAGATGAGACCTAGAATGTGAGAAGGCTCCAGCCATGTAAGGAACTTTCCAGGGCCCGCAGGAGAGACCCCACCTGGTGGGTCTGCTCTTCTAAGGATGGACGAGATGCCTTTCAGCTCTTAGCACCTCTGACTGTCGCTTGGCAGGAACTGAAGGCAGAGAAGCCCGTGACCCCTGCAACTCCAGGGCCGTGTGAGGGGCGCGGGGCGGGGCGAGGACTCGCACCCTTGTGCTTCCCATGCCAGCTGCAAACTTGGGGAAAATGAAATCACGCTGACCTGGCATTCATAGAGCACCTACTACGTGCCGGGTCCAGTTCAGCAGTTCACACTACTGTCACTTCATTTCATCTACCCAACAATCCTGTGCGGTATTTATTAGTCACTTCATTTTACAGCGGAAGAAACCAAGGCTCGGAATATGGAAGTAACCTGTTGAGGTTTATATGGTTCAGAAAGAAGTACAGTTCCTGGAGAGAGTTCTGTGGCAGGGATCAGGTGGGATTTCCTGGGTCATTCGGGGCGCGCCCCCCCTCCCCGCCCGACGCCCGGACAGCGGGCCCCCAGCCCCGCCCGGGTCCCCCGCCTCGGGGGCAAAGGGGCGCGCGGCGGGCTGGGGGCGGGGAAGGCGCGGGGACAAAGGCCGAGGCCAGCGCGCTGCGGCCGGCGGGCGCGGCGGCGACCTTCCGCGGCCGAGTCGGGGCTCCGCACGCCCGCGTGCGTCCGCACCCCGAGGAGCCCGCACAGCGACGGAGCGCCCCGGGGCGCCGCCCGGGCCCGCGCAGCCCCGCCGCCCGCACCGCCCCCGCCCCGCCCGCCTCCCCCGCCCCGCGGCGCCCGCGGCGGCTCCGAGCTCGGCGAACATGGCGGCGGCGGCGGTCGGGCGGGACGCCTTACCTGAGCCCTGGTCCTACGGCGTGTGCCGGGACGGCCGCGTCTTCTTCATCAAGTGCGGCGCAGGGCTGCGGGGCCTGGGGGGGTGATGGGGGTGCGGGTGGGGGGCGCCCCCGGGACGCGGCGGCGCTAACAGGTGCACCCCTTTCTCCGCAGTGACCACCTCCGCTGCACCACCTGGCTGCACCCACGCACCGGGGAGCCTGTCAACTCCGGCCACATGATCCGCTCAGGTGGGCTCCAGGCCGGTGGGGTGGAGCGCCCGGGGGGCGCGCCCGGACGGCCCAAGTTTTACCCGACTTTTCTCGCGTTTCCGCAGACCTGCCCCGCGGCTGGGAAGAAGGCTTCACGGAGGAGGGCGCCAGCTACTTCATCAAGTGAGTGGCCGGGGCGCCGCCGCGCTCACACCTGTGCGGCGGGGTCCCGCCCGGTGCCCGCCGCGCGCGCGCGCCCCCTTCCCGCGCGGGTCCAGGGGCGAGTGGGCGCGCACAGCGTGTGGGGCCCCGCAGATGTGTGTGTGTGTGTGTGTGTGTGTGTCGGGGGGGTCTATGTGCCCGAGCTGTGTGGCGGGCTGCAGGCAGGAAGTGGGGTGCCATGGGGTCCGCGTCTCCGCTGGAGAAGCAGGGCTGCCGCGGGGGCTGGGGCCGCACGCTGCCCCCGGGACCCCGCAGCTCGCTTGGCTTCGGTCGTTGGTGTGAGGGGTGGGGACACGCCTCCTCTCTGGGTTCTCCGGCTGCGCAGAGCCGAGCGGGTGCCCAGACCGGGATGGGCGGGGGGTGGGGAGAGTAGATGAGGAGTTCCGTCTGAGGTCTGGGGACTGCAGGTGGGGAGGGTCGGAAGAGAAAGAGACCAAGGCAATCTCGCTTGGGGAGGCCTTTCCTTTCGGCGGGGATGGTAACGCACCCCACCCCGCCCCTCCACAGCGCGGGCCTGATGGGGAGAAGACGCGGTGGGGAGGGGAACCAATCAGCCAATAAGATTCCTGGACCTCTTCTGCGTCTCTTTAACTGGTGCTGAGCGGGGACAATCGCGCCTCCCTCCCTTTAGTCTAGTGGTAGTTTTTCCGCAAAAGCCCGGGAGCCTCGTCCCACAAGCCAACTTAATCCCAGACCTGAATCTGTAGAAATGAACTAGCCAGGTCACCGCAGACCTGTGTCTAAAGAAGTGAAATGAAGGCGCCGTTCAGACTCTAACACGAAGGTCTCGTCTTCACTTCCCCACTCTGGGCATATACCTGCGTTAAACAGCGTTTCTTCCTCTGCCTGTGAGCTCCATGAGGTCGGAAACTGCTTTTCATCCTTTGCCCCAGTGCATGGCGCAGAGTAGGCACTCCGTACATGTTTGTTCACTGAATAAACTAGCTAAAGGTTTGGACGGTGGTCTGACTTTGACTAAGTGTAGGTTTGGGTACTGAGTCAGAAGTTCTTTCTTCACCAAGTTGAAAACACTGCCAGCCGGCAGTGGAGCAGCATAGAAGCTCAGATGGTCCTATAAACTCAGATGGTCTCCCTCCCGCATTTGGCCCTTGCAGGATGGTTGAAATCCTAACGGATGAGCTTTATAGAAGTGAGCACTAGGATTGTGGCTGTGATCCTGCTGTCCTACCGCGCGCGCGCGCGCGTGTGTGTGTGTGTGTGTGTGTGTGTGTGTGTGTGTGAAGTTGGGGAGCTGGCTGGGATCATCGAAAGCTCTCGGTCAGTGGGCCTCTCTGGCTCATAACTGCATCCATGGATATTTACTAGATTTCTCCTGTGTACCATGCATTGTTCTAGGCATTGGAACTACAGAAGTGACTGAGGCAGGCAAGGTCCTTCTGGTGCTCATGGATTGTGCAGTCTACTGGGGGAGGGGAGGGAGCAGAAAATAAGTGATAAACAAGACTAATATCAGATAGTGAGTGGTAACTACTATGCAGAAAATTAAAATAAGGTGATGTGATATCAAGTGACTGGGTGGCTTGGTTGGATTGGGAGGTCAGTGGTGGTGTTTCTGAACAGGTGACATTTAAGGTAAGACATGAATGACAAAAGAGATCCATCCTTGGGTTGAGGAGGTGGCAAAGCATTTCTGGAAGAGGAAACAGACAGTGCAAAGGCTTTAAGGCAAGAAGGAGCTTAAAGTTCAAGGAGCAGAAAGGCTAGTGTGGCTGAAATGTGGTGAACAAGGGAGAAAATGGCATGAGAAGCCATCACAGATACGAGAGAGCTAAATAGTGTAAGGCTTTGTGGGCCAAGGTTAGGAGTTTTTAAAATTTGTTCTAAGTCCAGTGAAATGTCACTGGAGAGTTTTAAGGAGGAGAGCAACAATTTGATTTGCATTTTTAGGAAGATCACCCTTATCTGCTGTAGAGCCGGCTGTGGGTGAGGTGAGGAACTGCAGTGGGCAGGACAGCAGTAGGAGGCTGTTGTAGTCCAGGCAAGAGTTCATGGTGGCTTGATTGAGGCTGGTAGCACTCAGAGATGGAGCCGAGTGGTCAGATTCGGGCGTGATGATTTGGATGCAGCCTGTGGGAGAAAGACAAGAGACAAAGATGACTCCTAAAAGCTTGTGGATGGTTCTCACATCATTGAAATGGGAAGGCTGGGGGAGGAACAGGTTTGGGGTAGGAGAGAGGGTGAGATACGGTTTTGCCATGTTACGTTTGAGATGTGAATGTATCAGCCAGTCAGATGTGTGCATCTGAAGTTATGAGAAAGGACTGAAGAGATACACTTGGTTATTATTATAGGTATTATTGAAGGCCACAGGATTAGATGAAATTGCCTAGGAGGAGAGCATACACAGGAAAGAATAGATGCCGTAAGCCTTGGGACATAGCAGCATTTAGAGGTTGGGAAAAGAGGCAGATCCAGCAAAGGAGACCGAGAAGGACTGAGAAACCCGGGAGAATGAGGGAGTCCAGGAGCCTAAGGGACAAAACCAGGCTGGCGTAGGTGTAAGTAGGAGGAGTAAGAGAAAGTGTGGCATGAGGAAACGGAGTCAGTAAGTTTGGATGAGTCTTTCAGGCAGTTTTACTATAGAGTCGAGAAATGAGCTGAGAACTGGAAAGGATGTGGGTTTGAGGGAGAGATTACAGGACATTATAGAGCATGGTTCATTCTGGTGGGATGATCTGGTAGAGAGGGAGAAATAGATGATGCAGGAAAGCGTCGGGACGGTTGCTGGAGCAGTGTTTCTAAGAGGTGAGAGGGAAGAGACCCAGGGCATAGTCTCATGGTCTCAGACGGGAGCAGGGCACTTCACCCATTGATGAAGGAAGGACCGCAGGTGTCAGAGCTGCTGCAAGGAGGTTGATAGGTTTGGTGAGGGGAGAGGTGGTGTTCCTATTTGATAGTTTCCCTCTTTTCCATGAAGTTCTAGGCAAAACCTTGAGCTGGGGGGATATGAGGGGTGGGTAGGATCCTGGGCCATTGTCACAGCCTCCTGCCCTTCATTTCTTTAGCCGACTCTTCTGTGGCAGTCCCTTCTGGCTACCCTTCAGCAGGCCCCAGTTTCCTACCCCCAGGGGCTTGGCTGAGTCCTCCCAGGCCAAGGGGAAAGCAGTGTGTGACAATGCCCTGCCATCGAAGGCAAGCCATGTCCGGAGACTGGGGCAGCTGATTGTATTTTCTACCTCCTTCCCTCAAAAGTTCTTGAGAGACTTAAGGGTTTAGGAGTAATTATTCTCCTTTTCCGCACATAAAAAAATGTTTTGCTTAAGTCTGCTTTCTTGGATTTGCCATGAGCATTTCTGATTGTGTGTGTGTGTGTGTGTGTGTGTGTGTGTGTGTGTGTGTGTGGCGGGGGGAGGGAGGGTCTTTAATATGACTCAGTTAGAGGGAAATAGCATCGGCGAAGCTGATTTATTTTCCCTAGTGGGTCCTTGGAATGGAAAGTGGTGTGCGGTTTTCAGGAGGTATCAGTGGCTCCTGATATTTAGCAGATGTTTGAATACTCTCTGGAGTCCATTTCTTGAAGCAGGAAGCATTGAGGTAAGACAGGTGGATTTTAGTTTTGGTTTCTGCAATATGGGTTCAATTGTGGATTAACTAGGGACACAATACATGAGGAATCTATTCCCGGTTCTCCCAATTTCAGGCTAGGTGGTGCTGATATTCCCCCCCTTTAAAATTTTTTTTTTCAATTACAGTTGACATTCAATATCATATTAGTTTCAGATGACATCCCCTTTAAGAAGACTTCTTGTACTCTAAGAGTTCTCTGCTTGTCCATGAGTCTCTGAGCCAGGAAGCAAGATATAATAATACCCTTGATAATAGTATCATTAACAATGGCAGCAATAATAGTAGCAATTATGTAATAGACTCATCTTTTCCAGTCCTTGAAAAATGCCAGGAACTGTTTCTTTTTTTCTATCTTGTAATGGTTCTTCTAGCATCTGTATTTTTTTAGTTAATTAAATTTATTGGGGTAACATTGGTTAAGCCAGAAACTGTTTTACAATTATTGTCTGATTTAATGCTCACAACTTGATGACATACAAACTACTACTGGTCTCATTTTACCAGTGTGGAAACTCATAATGATTCTGAGCATTCCGACAGCAAAGGCAGTTAGTTGGCTTTTTCCAGAACCTTTTCTTACTCGATCCTTATAACAGCCCCTAGAAGCAGACAGCAGGGGCTAATCTTGTTCTACAGAAGCTGAAACTCAGGTCCATAAAGATTCAGTGATTTGGCCAGAGCGTTAGAGCCGGAGATAGAAGGTGGGTCTTTAGTCTTTGGTATGGTCACCATCGTAGGAGTGGTGGCTCCTACCCCAGTGCACAGGTGAGAGCCAGCGTCAGTACTTTAAGGAGCTCCATGCCATGTGCCATTGCTCCACTCAGGCTGCCTAAGGCTCGAGGCCAGACCCCTTCTTTGCTTTTGTTGGGCATTGAGGTGCCATGGAAGGGAAGCAGCCCTTGATCTCCTATGCTGATTGGTGGTGGTGCATGTCTGATTAGTCAGAAATGAAGACATTAATTATTACTTGGTAACAACAGTTTGACAGACAGCCTTTCAAACATGAGACCCATGAGAGAGAAGTTCTAGAAGAGGCCTTGGGAGCTTGAGTGTTGCACGGGGCCAGTCTTAAGGGGTTTTGTGGAACTCCATGGGTTGGGTTCTCCCTACAGCAGGTTTTGCATAGGTCCAGAGTCCATAAGGAGGAAGAATGGCAGAGAGGAGGGGTCTTGGCTACGCTGCCTGGACCACGGTTACTCCTGAAAGCAGGGACCCTGTCCCCTACCTCTGAGACTGGCACCCATCTCAGCACTGGGCACTGATTACGCACTTGGTATTTATTGAAACAGCAGTGTTTAAAGGACCCAGTGAGTTCAGTAGGTATTTCAGGTCTTGGAAAACTTTTTGTTGGGGAGGAGATCAGGGCGTGGGGAGACCAGGCAAGATGAAAGAAGCAAAGCAGCCAGGAACTGTGCCTGTCAAGGCTGTTACCCAGACCCTAGGCTCCCTGCATGCAGTCACTTGCTGTCAAGAACAGCACACAGAGCAGGACCCCGGCCTCTGGCCTCTTTACCTGATAGGCTCATGCTCTGCTTCTGGGGGTGGGACCTCCATTGGCCATTGGACCACGCCATCCTCCCTCCCTGGTTGCCAAGTCTCTTGGTCCTTTGTGACTCGGCTCCAGGGTCCTGATGGGAAAGAGCTGATTGCACAAGGTCTCTTCTAGCTTCATGTTCCTCAGCTTTGGCTTTGGAGCCTTGCAGGGCCATCCTGTGTGGGTGCCATTCCCCTGGGGGTGCCCATTTTCAATGAGGGCAGTGAGGCTCTTAGGAAAGGCATTCCTGAGGGCTGGAGTAAGGCCGACTTTCTCTTCCTCACCCTTTGGACCGCAGCAGATCTTAAGGGCAGGACCGGCTACATCATTTACAAGGTTCAGTGCAAAATGAAAGTGCAGGATCATTTGTTCAGAAAGCCAGAGAAAAGTTTCATTAAAGGTATGAAGGATTAAAACTTTTTCCTTTCTTCTGTAGTCTTTCCCTCTACTTGTCATGGTGTTTTTATTAAAAATAAATAAAGAGGGCCGGCCAAATGGCGTGGTGGTTAAGCGCTGGCTTGGGATGCCAGCAGCCCCAGTTCGGTCCCACATATGAGGGCCAGTGACACTGCCCTCAAAAAAAAATTAAATAAATAAATAAATAAATAAATAAATAAAATTTTTTATATATATGTATATATATTAGCATAAATCTTATGATTCATCTTTATTTTGTGGAATACAAAGCTTTAAATGTAGATATCAGGGCATTGACCTCGTTGGCTGGATCACTGCCACCGCACCCACTCTCGAGACTCTGCAGGGGGAGAGCACCAGTGCTCAGGTCCCCTGGGAAAGAGTGAGGAGGAGGGAGGCTGGGTGGGGCTGGGGGCTCCAGGAGGCCAGGGCAGGTGGTTAAGGCCTATCCCAGGGAGGCAGGGAGCGGGGCCCAGCATGAGCCAAGGCTTCCAGCCTCCTTCAAAACAGTTACCCTTCTAGAGATCATGCTAAATATTTCGAGTGTGTTTTTGTATATTCAGCAAACCCATTTTTCAGTCTGACATTAAAGGGGGAGAGGAGGAGTGGAGAGTGAAGGCTGAAACAGGGGTGATAGAATGTCCAGGTGGGGACCCCAGTTGGCCGAAGGCACCAAGTGTAAAGGGCCCTTCGGGAAAGCCTCTGATTACTGGATGGCCCAGGAAGCCAGCTGCCTTGAGATTAATTATGCTGTCAGCCAAGGGGCAGTCTTCCAGGCCACCCCAGGCTGCCACATTTTCCTCCCCAGACAAATGTTGAGCTTCACGTTTGTGAAATCTGTCTTGTAGAGTGCCAACCTGTTGGTTCATTTATTTGTCTCTTTCTCATTGTCATCAGTCTGGAATAGCAGTCCCAGAAACTGTATTTCAAACCAGAGAGGAACAGTTCCACAAAGAATTCCTGGGAAATTAGTTAAGAAAAGGTTCTCCCAGCTTCACAAGCTTTGGCATAATCCCACACTTTACATTTCATTTCCTGGTTGTTTTATCAAGGGTGAAAGCTGGCTCATAGATTGAAACGTTAGGTTCTGTGCAAAAGGAACAACAGCAGCATTGTGCAGAAGGCTGCAGGAGAGATTGAGAGCCACGAATTGTACCGAGGTATCAAAACCATTCCAGGAAAGATGTGGGAAATCCTCTTTAAGAAACCAGTCGCAAGTTGCCTCTCAAGGCTCTTTTTTTTTTTTTTTTTTCAGAGAAAGGACGGGGCTGGGTGTGGGGAGAGGTGTTTTCCCCAATTTGCAGTGCTGTGTGTATGAAAAAGACCGGTGTACGTTTCTTGAGCACTGATGCCACTGTTTCCATTCTCTTAATGTTTCTGGGAGTCAATTTTGGGCTTCTCAAATTGGAGACTTTGGAAAAAGGAGCTTACTTAAGAAAGCACTTCATGATGTGAACCATTTGGTCATTTAAGAAGGTGCCTGCTCCAGTTTCCTGCCCCCGAGAGCCTGGGTTTGAATCTTTTTATTCAGCGTGACGACAGCAGCATCTCAGTACACTGGCATGGCATCTTAAGTAAATATTGGCAGGGGGAAAAACACGCAGGAATATGGCTTTATTTTTCTGCTGTTTTTAAATGGCTGTCAAAACATTTACGTTTCAATATGCTGAAATGAGAAGTGTTTGGGGTTAGTGTTTTATTGTTTACAGAGTGCTTCATGAACATGATCTGGTTGGAGGCTCACAATTATTGCATTTTTTAGTGCCGAAATGTGGGCTCAGAGTGATAAAGTGACTTCCTGGAGCCACATGCTGTATTATGTATTAGTTCAGGCTTTTCAGGGTTCAGAGAAGGCGGGGGGCATGTTGGCTCAGACTAGAGCTTCTCAGACTTAGCCCTCATGACAGAAGAGGGCGAAAACCAACTCACCTGAGAGACCGGATGGTAGAAAACATCTTCAAAATGTTGGTTCTGCATAAAAATCTATGTAGACTTGACCCTCAGTTTAACTTATAAAATCCCCTCCCATACTTGGGCAGGATGCATCATGTTGGTTGAATGGCTTCATGTTTTCCTAAACAGAAACATGTGTCCCCAGGGGCGCCAATTCCCCTGTTCAGGCTTAAGTGACAGGGAAGTGTGGGGAGACCCCTCATTGGCCTTCCAGCCTCTCTGAGCCCTGCGTCTCCACAGCCAGGGTCGGGGAGTGTACAGGCCTCAAGGAAGACAGCATCAGCAGCTGTTGTGACCTCAGGTCATCTTTTGCCTGGACTGAGTTGTGCCAGCTCACTGCTCTCTCTCGCTCGCATCCGGCCTACTCACAGTCACCTGCATGCTGGCCCAGCAGCAGGGCAGATTTTTCTGGAAGCCCAAAGCACAGCTAGGCAACTCAATCATGCAGACAAATGCACAGGGGTTGTGAATGTGGCAGTAGCATGTGTGAGGGCTCAGTGGGTAGGTGCAAGGACTCTGGGTTCCTAGATTCCACCACTTATAGCTCCCTTACTCCCTGTAAGCCTCATTTCCTATCCCAGTAAAAGGGGATAAATGTGAGAATTCAATGAATTAATTCATAGAATTTTTTTTTTTTTAATTGGGGAATGGTATATTTTTCCAGGACCCATGAGCTCCAAGTCAAGTAGTTGTTTCAGTCTAGTTGTGGAGGGCGCAGCTCAGTGGCCCACGTGGGGATTGAACCAGCAACCTTGGTGTTATGAGCACTGTGCTCTAATCAACTAAACTAACTGGCCTCCCCTAATGGAAAGTTTTTAGCAAGTGCCTGGCATGTAGTAAATGTCCAATACATACATGTGAACTCCTCTTCCGTACATCCACACAGAGAATTTGTGTGGATGAATTTGAACCCTAATCTCATTCAGCTGCTGCTGCAGGAGAAGGCTGGTGACCTTGAACTGGGGTGGCCTGGGTCGGAAGCATGCAAACTGTAGGACTATTCAGAAATTGACTTGGACCCATAGAAACTGCATAGCCATTGTAATTATTAAAAGGATGTCTTGGGCTGGCTGAGTGGCACGGTGGTTAAGTGCTGGTTTGGGAAGCCGGCGGCCCCGGTTCGGGTCCCACATATGAGGGCCAGTGAGACTGCCCTCTACAGTTAACAACAGCTGTGTGAGCCCCGGCGACGGTGTAGGCTGCAGCCCCTGCTGCAGTGGGCTGCCATAGGCTACAGTGAGTGGCCGGCAGCCGGAGTGAGCTGCCAATAGCCGCAGTTAGCGACCATCTAGAGGCCGGAGACTGATCTGCCTCATCCGGGAAGAGCGCAATGACAATACCAACATGCGCCAGTGATGCAATGTCCTCCACAACTAGACTGAAGAACGAAAAGACAGCAACTTGTCTGTTCCCCTGCCCCGATTCCCCAATGCTGCTCCCCTCCCCCAATTCCCCAATAAAATCTTTAAAAAAAAAGTTAATTTTAAAACAACTCTATTTACCATTGTCCATGAAGAGCATGCTGCCCCAAGGCTATAGGCACCTTGTCTGTGCAGCGAGGACCTGGCGCCCAAGAGCGCTGGGTAATGAGGTATGAAAACGGCTCCTGGTTTGCCACTTCCCTGGGCATTTAGAGGGCTGCACAGATGTCCGCTCCTTAATCTGGGCAGCCACCTGGTTATCGGCTCTCATGGCTGAAGGACAGACTTATTGTCTGGGGCTGCTTGGACCACAGATGTCAACAGCGATAATCTTCATGGGGCTCTATACTAGTTGCAAACACATATATTCCTTTTAGAAGCAGGTATTTTTATTCTTCTCATTTTGCAGATCAAGCAGTCGAGGCCTGGAGTGGGAAGGGGGTTAAAAGACCTTCCCAAGGCCAGAGAGAAGACACCTTGTACCACATCATATGGGGGAGTAGGGACTTGAACCTGAGTCTTTTAGGATCCAAATTTGTGTGCTGTTTCTGTGGTGTGGTACGAGGTGTTTTCTCACTCCCATTACCACTCCCTCTGTCCTGAATTCCTATAGCATCTAGTCCCCAAACCTGGTCCTCTGAATCTTTCCTGATGACCCTGAGATAGAAGCCCCCTTGAACCTCTCTCAGGAAGTCCCCCACAGGGTAGGAGAGCGATGGGTGGGGTGGAGGGCCCCCAGGCAGAGCAGTGGGTTAGTCCCTGGTGCCCTGGGGGAGTGGACCCCTCAAACTCCCCCCAGATGTCAGCTGACCACCGCTTAGGGGCTGATGAGCCTCTTAAGCCTGCTTAGAGCTAGGCAGTCTCTTTCAGGTTCTGCCAAAAGAGCGCTTCCAATATCACAGCCAGTGTTCTTAGGGTTTTTCAAGGACTTTTCCTGCCAAGGCAGAGCCCTCACCGTCCTGAGGTCTGACAGCTTGGAGTTAGCATGCAGCCTCTTCCAAGGGCTGCTGGTTATTTCTTGTGCTTCCCTGGAACACTGCCATGCAGGGAGGGTAGGCACTGCGCTCCGGGCAGGAGGGGTAGAAGGCCCATTCCAGCCCCACCCCTGGGCCCCTGACTGCACCGCCTCCCGTCTTCTCTTCCCCTGGGTAAGACGGGAGGTGAGAGCGTCTCCTTCCTGGGAAGAGTGGAGCCAGAGCAATGTTTTAGGTTAATGCAGTAACCTGTGCAACCATCGTATCCTCTATTTGCAAACTCAGTTGTCTGTGCATGTCCACAGATGGCATCAGTGAACCACTTTAAGGAGCAGTGAACCCCTTATTGGGGGAGCAATTTAATCAGAGGCTTTTAGTCCAGCATTCATCCATTTAGTCACAGACTCTGATGAAGCACCTACTATATGCCAGTCTCCACACTGGGTGCTGTAGAGAGAAATAGAAGTCACCACCTCTGCCCTCCGACAGTGCCCAATCCAGCAGAAGAGAGGGACACCGGACAGTTTCGGTATGGGTGATTGGGGCCGGGGGCCTGAGGAAGGGACCCTGGGGTGCTTCAGAGGATGAGTGTGAGAAGAGCCAGGCAGCTGTGGAGCAGAGGAGTGGGCAGCCGAGGCAGGAGAGGCCAGTGGAGGGAATGCGAAGGAGCTGGGGGAGGGTGCGTGTGGCCTGCCTGAGTCTGGAAGAGGCTGGTGCTGAGTTGAGTAGGGACTGGTCTTGGATAGCATCCTTCTCGAGTAGCCGGGTGTTGGGAGGGTGGTATAACCGGGAATATGCCCTAGGGGTTCCCGCAGCTCCTGTGTCTGAGGGATGGTGCCACATGGGGCTTACAACACATGAATTCCGGAGTCCAAGTGTCCGGATGAAATCTTGGCTCTGTTAGTAGCTTGGGCAGGTCACTTAACCCTCTCTGTGTCTTCAGATGTTTCTTCATCTATAAAATGGGGACAACGATTATACTGCCGACGTAGAGCAATACCTGCGAACTCATGCATGCAATGTAAGAAAGAACTATTATCACGGCTGCTCATAGGAAGGAAGCCCCTTCCTGTGGTGAATTGTCGCACAGTCAGCAGAGGAGCTGTGGTTGATTTTCTTTGCGGAAATCTGAGGTCGGGCTAGCTGGACCGAGAGCTGTGCTTTCCTATTGAGACTTAATCTTTAAAGGAAGCCGGGCACTATGTGATTGGTGCTAAATATCAAAGAAATGATTCCTCATCTCTGAAGCCCTGTGTGGCTGCAGAGAGAAAATGCATAGGTTTCTCATACTTACGATGGATGCTGAATGCGTTTTCCAAATGGGCAGTTTTGATTTACTCGCCACCCTCCATCCCCTCCCCTAGTGAGAGGGTTTCCAGGTGTGTTAGTATTAGTTTGCACTACCTGGCAGGGCACCTGGCTTTTTTTTTTTTTTTTTTTTTTTTTTTTAGCTGAGCCATCCTGCCACCTGTTGGCAGCTCATTGGCAGCTCAGCTTGGGCTGGGCATCAAACTGCTGTTGCTCAGAGCTCAGCTCAAACTCTTGAGCGAGCTCTTAACCAATTGAGCCACTCGTCTGGCCCTAACTGGCTTTTTTTTAAAGAGGCAAAAGCCCTGGTACCTGTATTAGAGCACTTGGTGAGGAGACAGTGAGGCTAGACCTGAAGTAGAAGCGGTGTTCTAACTGCTCAATCAGAACTTGTAGGGGTTGAGCCTCTGGACACTGAAAGTGAGAACGTCTCAGAGCCTCAGCTCCCCTAGCTGTACAATAATGACAATGCTACTGCCCTCCCTAGTGTTACTTCAGAATTAAATGCGATGGCCAATCTAAAGCTCCTAGCGTGCTACTTGGCACATAGTAGGTGCTCAGGCATTGTGAGCCCTTGCATTTACAAGAGGTCATTTGTCAGGATTGATTAGACGGAGCTGTGTGAAGGCCTTGAGACAGTGTCAGCAGGGTACAGCTGTCTCTAATGCCCCTCCCGTTACCCAGCGTAGACCCCAGAGAGCCAGGCTCCCTGGTGGGCCTCTGGTGTCCTCCATAGAGGCTGGGGATGCTCTGCGCTGTCCTCTGCCCGGATGATGCCCTCAGTCCCACAGGTTGGTAGCGGGGCTGGTCTTGTAGGTGACCTCTGAATGGGGACCATGCCTGCCTGGGCGTGGGCTGGCAGTTCCACATCTCAGAACCCCGTGGTCACTCAGAGGCCCTCCTGAGGGCAGAGGAGGGTCTGTGGCGAGGGGCGGGTTGTTCTGAGTGATTGCCATGGAGAGCCAGAGCAGGCAGGCAGGCTGCGATGAATTGAGAAGTGGGGCTTCTTCCTCTGTGTGGGAGAATAAATGTGTCTGGGCAGACAGTGGTGGTGATGAGTAAGTCGGAGAGGCGCCTGGCTTGCAGTCCCTTCCTGAGCTGGTCCTGGGGGAGATGGGCAGGGGCAGGGTTGGGACTCAGTGCCATGAACAGCTCGCCAGCTCCCTGGGGACCATGTCAGATGCAGAGTCGGTGCTCAACTACATCGGTGTAGGTTAGTTGATGTGACATTTGACATGACCCTCTTGACATTGGCAGACATACAAGAAGAGAGGGTTGAGTGGAGCTGGGAGTAAATCGGGGTTTGTAAGCTGAAGCGGTGCGGAGGGTCAAGGGTCAGTGGTCAGAGTCCAACCAAGTAAAATGGTTCCCTTCCTTGCACCTGAAAGTGTTTGGAAAGATTTTTTTTTTTTTTCTCAACACATTTCGACCTGGGGATTGAAAGAAATAGACAGATAAATGCTGTGGAGCTAAGTATCTATAATCACTGTACCCGTTAGTGCCTTTCTAAATGGAATTGGTGGTACCTGAAATTACATCCATTTACTGAGGCTTTGAATAATTATATTTTTTTAGCCCTGACGTGTGGGTGGGAGCTGGAGAGAGCTCAGTGGGCCTCTGCTTCGGCTTTTTCCCAGCCCTCCTCACCTGAAAATGCAGAGACGTGTTTGTGTGTTTGGCACCAGATGGTTTCTAAAACCCAGAGGGGATATTAATTCTTTGGAGGAGAGAAAAGTAATTGGCTCCCTATTCTGTGTATAGACAGATATTTAAATTAGAATCCAAAGCACACTCTTTTTATTTCCCACACTCCATGTGTCCAAGGAGCCCAAGTGATTGAAGGTGTAATAACTGTGTGGTGCGATCCTCTTGCTGGGTTTTTCAACAGGGAGGACATGCTTGGTGCCGACTGTCTCCTTGAGTCAGTGGAAAGGTGTGAGAATTCTTTTTTTTTTTTTTCTTTAAGGTCTATGTCGGATTTTGCTTGGTTTTGGGGTGCCATAAGCTGAGCGCTGGCGCAGAGGGACTCTCATACTGAAAAAGCCAGCTGCTTTTGTCGAGTCCATTTTTATTTGTTTATTTTGCAAATGTTTGTGCAGTGCTCACCACGGGCACCATGCTAAGGGTTTAATAAATAGGCAGGCGCTCATTTAATCCTCATATCAACCCTGTGAGGTAGGTCCTGTCATGGTCCCCAGTTTACAGGTGAGGAAGATGAGGTTATGGAACTCGCTGCACTGGTCTTAGGTGGCAGGGAGCCACCCCCAAGGTCCTTAATTGGGGTCCTTACAGTCCCTTTGTGTCCTGCTTGCCCTGTCTCCACCCTGCTCTGTGGTGGGCTGTGCTGTGGAGGCTGGCTGTGGTTTCTTTCAAGGAAACACTCAAGTTTTACACAAGTCACTTAAGGGGTAGTGGCATGAAGAAGGAGGTGAGGACATGGCCTGGACAGCTGGCCTGGACTCCTTGCAGCAAACCCCGTGAGGCCTCTGTCAGATCAGCTCCTGGACAGAGCCCTGGCTGGTCTGGTAGGAATTGTCACTACCCTGCCCGCAACACACACACATTCCATTATGGAGAAGCCCCCTGGATGTCACAGTGGGACCCCAGGGAGGTGCCGGATGGCTGTGCCTGGGGTGGCTTTCTCAGGCTCCACCTAGAGGGTCACAGCCTCAGCTCAGAGACTGGCTGAGGCAGTCCCACCCAAAGTGGAAAGACTATTTTGCAAATAAAGTCCTCTTCATAATGAAACATTATCGCCCTTTGAGGACAGTTGACATGACAAACTCACTCCAGTGCTTTCCTGCAGCTCGTGGGTTATTGCACACGTCCTTGTCCCTGGGGGAGGAGACGGTGGCTGGTCCCTTTGGTCCCCATCGGTGCCTCAGGGGTATTGTGAGGAGAGTGGTGATGGGAGCAGTGGCCACCTGGGAGGGTGCAGACCTTAGCTCAGAAGCAGAGCTTCAGGGCCATAGGTCCTGACAAATCCACCACACTAGTGCTCCTGTGACTGGACAAAAGGCCCTGGTCACTGGGGCCGGACCTGCAGGCAGAGAGCCAAGAGGCTGAGCTTCTAAGTTATGTTAAGCATTCTGTGGCCCAGGGGAATTTGTCCTTCCTGAGGACTTTAAGTTCTTTTTTTAAAAACTTTTTTTTTTTTTTTTGAGGGCAGTGTCACTGGCCCTCATATGTGGGATCTGAACCGGGGCCGCTGGTGTCCCAAGCCAGCGCTTAACCACCACGCCACTCGGCCGGCCCTTAAAAAAACTTTTTGTAAGAGTTTATTTGAGCCTAAACTGATGACATATGCCAGGGAGCAAAATCTCAAATGCCCCGGAGAATAAGTTTTACAGTTTCTTTCATGCATTTGAAATCAAGGAGGGAATGTAACGGAAGTTTACGTGAAGGTGGTAGAAAGCAAGGCCAGGATTGGGTTACAAGCTAGTTAAGATTATGTGTTTTCGCACTTTAGAACAGGTGGTCCTGTATTGGAAGGAGGGGTTTGAAAAGGGGCATTGCAAAGGTGTGTTTACCTGGATGCACTGAAATAATGGACAGGGCTTGCTTAAGGCAAAGAAAAGCCTTTTATTTATTTTTTTTTTTTTTAAGATTTTATTGGGGAATTGGTGGAGGGGAACAGCGTTGGGGAATCGGGGAAGGGGAACAGACAAGTTGCTGTCTTTTTGTTCTTCTGTCTAGTTGTGGAGGATGTTGCTTCACTGGCCCATGTTGGTATCATCATCGCGCTCTTCTCGGGTGAGGCAGATCGGTTGCCGGCCTCTGGATGGTCGCTCACCGCGGCTATTGGCAGCTCACGCTTGGCTGCCAGCCGCTCACGCTGGCTGCGGGCCACTCACTGTAGCCTATGGCAGCCCACTGCAGCAGGGGCTCCAGCCCACACCATCACCGGGGCTCGCACAGCCCAGCTCCAGGTGGAGCTGTTGTTAGCTGTAGAGGGCAGTGTCACTGGCCCTCATGTGGGATCCGAACCGGGGCCGCTGGCATCCCAAAACCAGCGCTTAACCAATGCGCCACTCGGCCGGCCCAGAAAAGCCTTTTAATAAAAATGTTATAGGCCTGGGCTGTGACTGCCCACCATGACATGCCCAGTTAGGAATTTATGATCAGATCACCCTGTGAAGTTACTTTCCATAAGAGCTGTGTTTTTCACCCACTGTTCCCCCTTTTGGTCATAAATCAGTCCGAAGGATGCACTGATGACCGACCTTTTGGTGAGGGACCTTAAGTTCTTAACCTGCTTCCTGCAGGCTGATAACATTCCCTTGGCTCTCCCATCCCTGCCCATTTGAAACCTTTCTGGAAAGCCCAGCCTGCTTCCTGTGTGTTGTCAGGTGGGACAGGCAGAGGGATGTATCTTCAAGCTACTGTCACTGTGTTGAGCGCTTGTGACAGACTCAGCCTCCCTGGTGGCTCAGCTGTTCCCACTCCAGACTGTACTAGGGCAGCTATAAGAGCGTGAGTGAGTGCACAGGCTTGCCAGCTTAACTGCAGCTGTAGAACCCTGGTGAGTTATTTCACCTCTAAATAAAATGGGGCAAACGTTGGTATCTGCCGCATGGGTCTTTTGCAGTGATTAAATGAGAATGATACATGTAAAGTACTCAGTTCCCAGGACATAGTTCAGTTCAATAAATTTTCGCAAGTATTTCCATTAACGCTGGCTATTTTGTCTTTTCTCTGTAATGGCTCCCCTGGTCCAAATATATTTGGCTAATTCCTTGTGTTATATCCTACAGGGACGCTTGTCTTAAGGCCTACACGGAGGGTACCTGTCCGTCTCAGATTCTGTTATGGGCATTTTCTAATAGAGGGCATTTGAACATTGGGATGGGTTTCACCAAAGGGTTGAACACATTCAATTCTACCTGCTGTTTTTAACCACAGCTGTACCCTAATTATGACCTTGGCTGTTATAGCTTACTGGTTTAGGCAGTGTGCATATAGCTGCAGCAAAGGTCGTGCCTGACCCGAGCCCTGCCTTGCTTCCCCCAGGCAAGGGGAAAAAGCTCCAGTGAGAATGGAAACATGGAGAGGGGAAGCAGATTCAGTTTAGCGTTTCTGTATCCACTTTTGTGGTGTACCTGGTACCATCTTGGTTATCCTCTGGGGGAGATCAGAAAGCCCAGGGAGCTGGCGAAGCAAGATGTCCACACAGCTTCAGGTGACAGGGTGGTCAGGTGGTGTGTGATTGATTAGGTGTCGGGATAAGTAGTGCAGGTGCAGCATGGAGAGGAAGGTCCAGGAGGGGACAATTCAGGGGCTGCGTGAGTCAGGGAAGTCTTGGAGGGTCTTGTGAGCTGGGACAGAGGAAGAGCGGGTGCCTCAGGCAGGGGACCAACATGCATCACGCAGGGGCCCTTCCTTTAGCAGACTTGTCCTGGGCACCTGGTGTGTGCCAAGCACGCCTGGGCACTGTGGATACCAAAATGAGTAAAGCAGAGTAGGGCAAACAGCACTGAGAGGCAGAGCAGCCCAGTGTTTGGGAGCATGGTCTGGAACAGGATGGTCTCAGCCCTGCCACTGGCTGGTGGATCCTCAGCATGTTGTGTAACCTGGGGCCTCAATCTCCCCATCTGTAAAATGGGAATAATCATTGTGGTGGGGACTAAGTGAGTTCATGTAAAGTATCAGAACAGCCTTGTACACAGAAAGTACTCTTGTGTGTTGGCTAGCATTATCTCCAGAATATTAGCTCTGTTTTGTCTGTTGCATTCACTACTGTGTTGCTGGTCGCCCCAAGGTATCTGGTACATCGTAGGCATTCAGTTAATGAATCGAAGTGCCATTGGTGTCCTCAAGGAGCCTGTACTCTGGCAGGGACACAGACAGGTCAACAAGTAGAGGATACTATGCAAATGATTTGATAAAGGAAGCGTGGGAACTGGGAGGTATGGAGGAGGAGTGGCCAAGGAAGGTTTTTGGGGTACGGAGGGAGCCTGCGTTAGACCTTGAAAAACAAAGGGATTTTTGGGTGACAAAAGGGAGTTTGGATGTTCAAGGTAGAGGAAGCAGCATGGAGAGAGTGTCACACGTTCAGGGACACTGAGAGAGGAAGGAGACGCAGACAGGGCTGCTTGGGCAGTTGGGGCTTTGTCCTGAGGGTGACGCAGACCCAGGGCTTAAACGGGGGTGTGACCAGGGCCTTACCATGGCTGTGGGGAGGAAAGTGGGGTACGCCAGGGGTGGTGATCATTCTCCCAGGCTCCAGCTCGGGCTGCATGTCCGCAGGGGTGTGGCCGGAGGAAGTAGGTTGGAGCCTGCCGAGGGATCCCACCTGGAGATCCCACGAGGAGAAGCGGGTAACCCACACCGCTGCCTGGCAGCACTCCTGCCTTAAAATAGAAGAGACAGAGATAAAGAGTGGGTATAAGTGTCAGAGGGTTGACCTACTTAAAACAGCCACCCTCACCCTCACCTTCTAAGGGGCCATCGCGGAGGGTGGCCCCTCTCTCCGTACCTCGTCTGTCCTTAGCTCTGGGTGGTGGACAGAAGTCCTGTCTGTCCTAGATGGCCTTGGCCCCCGCCACCCCACTGACAGAGGAAGTCCGGTTCCCAGGCCTGTGGACTCCGTGCTTCTAGGGGAAGGGTAGACGGGCTGAGAGGGAAAGTAAAGGGAAGACGCTGGGTTCAAGTTCATGGAACCTATGTATTTCGCAACTCCGGCTGAAGAAGACCTGGAGGACAAATTCTATATTTAGGCTTTTGTTCCCTACAATGTATCGTAATTCCTCATAAGCTTAGTTATCTGACAGATGGAATGCTCTTGCACTCCCTTGTGTCTCCCACCATCCAACTCCCTTAAAGCCCACCCAGAGATGGCGGGAAAGAGGAACAGTGGAAAAGACTTAGACCTTTCTCTTAGGCCCACCGCCTTATTTTCCTCTGGTCTGTCCTGGTTGCTCTGAGGCCCTCAGGGCTTATTTCTATGGCTAATCATTTATACGCAGAATCTGCCAGAGGCCCTTGCACGGGGCTTTTAAACTTTAACTGAGGTTGTGGGTCTGACAGCAACTCTGAAAACGACGTTTGCAGGCATTTGAAGCGGAACCATCCAACACCATTGCACCCGGTGGCGTTTTTTTTTCCTGGTCTGCAGCCCGGTGTCAGCAGGGGGCCCCAGGCTTGTTTCTCTAACCATGTCATTACCATTTATTCAGTGCCTTCTGTGTGCTCACTGGCTTTCCACACCAGCCCTGTAAGGTTGGTGCCACCAGCAGGGAGACCCACTGGATCTGAGGCAGCAGAAGTCTCCACGGGTGGCCCATGGGTGCTGGTTGTTTCTGGTGGACTGTAGCCCGAGGCCACCTTTGAACTTTCACTGTGCCCGCAGAACTGGCCCACTGATGCTGACCCTGACGGGAGGGAGGAGTGTGAGTCAGGGGTCTTCCTGATGCCTCCGTTTCCTCCTATGGTGGGCAGGAGGGAAGGGTGGACAGAGCTGGCCGGACCGAGGTGATGGCATGGAAGAGGAACCAATAGGCTCAGATTAAATGTCACTTAGAGGCCTGGAGGGCCTTCCCAGCCACTGAGGCACCTTTCTGTGACCAACGCTTTTCACGCGTTATTTGCTTTAGTCTTCCCAGTCACCCTAAAAGGTGTCATTTCCCCCACTTTATAGAAGAAGACACTGAAGGCTAAGGTCACAGAACTAGGAACGCTTGGTGTATTCTGATTCTAAGCCTGGGGCCAGCTTTTGCGTAGCATGGTACATACATTGTGAAATGATCACCACAATCAAGCTAGTTAACATGTCCAAAACCTCACATGGTTACCTTCTTTTTCAGTCGGGAGAGAAAATAATTGTTGAATGAATTTATTAAATGGTTCGGTGGACTCTATGGTACTCTCTCCTTGGGACTCTGCCTGAGAAGCCAGTCAGCGCGGAGGCAGAGAGGCGTAGACGAGAGTCCCAGAGGCAGAGCGGCTGGCCTTGGATCAGATACTCTGCCTCGGGTGTCTCCAAAGATTCCTCTCCAGTCTGGGGAGCACACAGCATCCTTATTTATCTCCTTGCTGGCTTCCAGTCACCCCTTCTGGGGAACTCTATGAAAACAGACATAGTTCTACAATAGACCACAGCAAATTAAAATGGGTTGACTTACCAGCTAACCACTGGGGGTATTTAAATGCCCATTGAGTTCTCTAAGTCATACAGATTCTCGCAGTGGCCTGAGGAGATGCCAGCCATGCTGCTGAGGTTCTCCCTGCAGAGCTGGAGCTGAGCCAGGCTCAGGAAACAATGGCTCAAGGCACTGGGGTATAATAGACCAGAAGGAAAGAAACCAAGGTTGAGTGCACATCTGTTGTGTGTAGTACATGGCCGCAGTGTTCATATAGTTATCTCACATGTAACCATGTTACAACCCTGACATCCGCTAATTGTGTGCCCATCTGATGAGAAATTAAGGCTCAGAAGCGATGGCACCAAGGCTGTCACTGACTCCAGAGCCTTAGGAATAACTGGCAAAGGCTCTAGAGGGGAACTTGCAACCAGGCTGTGAAGGACTGTTAGTATTTGAGTCACAGGAACAGTGTGGCATTGAGCAGGGGCACAGATGGGGTGACAGGAGTACTCTATCAAGTATGGCTTGGATGGTTTTGAGATGGCCTGTTGAATATGAACACATGTGACTTTTTCTTATTAATTACCAGGGAACAGGGAGAAGTTTTTAATGAAACCCCAGAGAGCTGGGGCTGGAGAAATCCTAGCACCCACACTCGCCCACGTAGGACCTATGCCATCTCAGGGTCACCAGGGACCATTCCAGACAACGCTCATCAACCTGGCTCCAGGAGCAGCTTAGAACAGACCTCAGCACTCTTAGCGGTTTTGTGCTGGGGGAAGGCTGCTCCTTGCTATGTGAAATGGGCTTTCTGTCTGTGGGGAACAGTACTGGCTGATTCAAAACTGTAAGCCAGTAGGAAACAAATGCCTCTTGCTACCCAGCTCATGCTGGTGGGATGGATGCTGCTGAGAGAGGACAAAAGGGGTGCCTGTCTTCTTGATATTAGTTCAGTTAACTTGTTTGTATCATCATTCGTTCATCAGGATTTACTAACCCCGACTGTGTGTAGCAGGTGGCACCATGCCAGATTCCAGGGCTACAAAGACAAAGATGTCTTCAAGGAATTCACAGTCCAGTGTAGGGAGAACGCTAAACCAAAGATGGTATTCAGTAGGTAAGGGCTGTGGGACAAGGAAACAGGGCGGGGCTGCAGCGTAGTGCCTAAGGCTGCAAAGCTTGGGGTTGGCAGACTTCAGTTTGACTCTTATCCCAACCCAAACATTTACCAGCTTTGACGTTGGGTAATTTCTAGGTCTGGGCTAGGTGTTTACATACTTGATCTCAATTCCTCAAATTAGCCTAGGAAGAGAAAAATTTCCCCCATATTGTAGGTGAGGAAATTAAAACTTGGAGAGGGTAAGTAATTTGTCTGGGTCACTCAGTGAAGAAATGGCAGGACTTGGATTCCAACCCAGGTGTGGCTACAAAATTCCTGCACTTTCTCCTCTACCCAGCTGAGGAGAATGTGTTTCGTCCATGCTCCCTGCCTGGCTGGTGCCCTCTGGAGATGCCACTCTGGGAAAAGGGGGTTTACTGACCAGGAGTCAACAGGATGATGTGATGTCCACAATGCTCATTTTGTTTTAAGTGAGGCTGTATCAATAGAAGTATAATGTTTGTAATGTGGGAGGTGATAACATGCTCTGCTTGGGGGAGATCATGGAGCACTGGGGCTCATTCAGGGATTATCATTTTAAGAGGGATGTGAGCCCTCTTAAAGTCCTCTGAGGGGTTGGTGACCCTGATGGGCCTTGGAGACCTTGTCTCCTGAAGAAACAACTGAAGGAAGTGGGGATGTTTCCCGCTGTGAAGAGAAGACCCACAGGGAAATGAGGGCTGGCTGCAGATCCCTTAAGAGCTGTCACATAGAAGAGTCCTATTCTCTGGGAAATAAATGTTGGCTGCAGATCAGGGAGCATTTGAGATCTGGCTCCCCGGCATATGGCATCAGTTTGGCTCATATAAACTCATAAAAATTTTTTAAAAAGGAAGAAATTTTGGCTCCAGGTGTACAGGACCTCCTGGATTATCTCGAGAGGTAGTGAGTTCTGTGTCCCCAGAGATAATCAATAATGGATGGATGCAGTGGAGAGCATTGCCCAGAGCCCCTGACTGTGGCTGTTCTCTGCTGCTCTGGGTGTAGCTCCTGGGAGGGGCAGGTCCTAAGGGAAGGATTTAGGCTGTCTCTCCGCAAGCCCAGGCCTCCTCAGCAGGCTCCAGGAGTGCCTGCACCTCCAGGTAGGTGGGGAGAACACAGGGTTAGCATCGGAACACCTGGATTTGGACCCTAAGCTGTGCGACCCTGGACAACACATTTGCTCTCTCTGTAAAAGGAGACCATAGCAATCCCTCCCCTGCTGGACTTTCGTAAAGTAGTGAGTGAGAAGCCTCTCTGGTGAGGAGACAGGCTTCAAACACTGGTTATGAGCAGGCACAGCTCTGGTCACCAGGAGCGTCATTAACTGCAAGGAGCCTGGCCTTCTGAAACAGTGTCTGTGAAACATGACCCAGTGGTGAGCGCGGACTTGTGAGGTACAGGTGCTTTCGAGAACTGTCTCCAGGATTGGGCAGAGCTTGACATATTTTGTGATAAAGTGAGTTCCCTGTCACTAGCAATGAATAAGACTCTGCCCTCAAAGTCCATTGAGTGGAGGAGGCAGGAAAGACTGGGACGGGTATTGAGAAGGGAGGGATCCAGGCAGCCTTCATGGAAGAAGTGACTTTGAGTAGTCTTGACAAAGAGTTCATTATACAAGGAAGAGGGCAAAAGCCTGAAGGAGGCAGGGATGTGGGTGTGAGGGGCACAAATGACGTGGAGGGAGAGAATCGGATGCTGGGGTGGGTGCGGAGTCTCCTTACTGGGGTGGGATGTTGCCCCCCAGCTGGACGACTCCTCCCTTCCTGATAGGAGAGCTTGCTGCTCTTGGGGGAAAAGATCCAGGTTTAGTGCAGTTTGCAGGTGAAACCTGGGTCATGGAGAGGCGGGGCAATGGGTTCCTGGGACGATGCTGTTTACATACCCTTTATTTCTTAGATGAAGGTGAGTCCCAGATGGGAAGAGGGCTTCCCAGCAGGTGAAGGGTGAGCCAAGGTGTAGAGCCGAAGCCAACACCTCATTGGGGGCTGTTTTCACTGTGCCCCATGGATGATTTTTTGCCCAGAAGCCATTTTTCCTGGTTCTGCCTCTTAAGAAGGAAAGAGCAAAAGTTGTATTTACCAAAGAGGCTGGTTGGGCAGGTCTCTCTGAGGCCAGAGTCTAGGCCAAGGTCAGCTGGGCTGGCTCCTAGTGGGTAGAAATGGGTGGAGTCAGGCCCTGGGAGCTTTTGGTTGGGGTGACCCCAGATAGGAACTGAAGTTTTTTTCTAAGGCATTGCCCCTGAGAACAGTGGGCTGGAAAAAGCTTCCAGCCCACACATTCTTTCTCAGGAGATTAGGGCCCTGGGAGATTATGGGATACACAGGAGGCTGTAGGAGGCTTGTAAATTTCCCATTCGGGGCAATTAATTTGATGGATTATAAAACAGCTCACTGCTTCCTCTCCCCCTCCCTGGGCTGGGCTGGGCAGTCAGGCTGGCCCAGGATATGCCCGAGAATGCCCTTTCTGGAGTTCTGTACTGCCTACTTGGGCTCCTTGTTAAACTATTCCATGAGGGCAAGGGCTGGGCATATCTTTTTCCTGCCTCCTGTTTGGTACAAGGAAGAGCACAGAGTAGGTGCTTTTAGAGAGCCATGCGAGCTGGTGCTTATTTGTTTGGAACCTTTCCAGGATGCCGTAAGGGGTGGGGCTCCTGGTGGCAGCTCCCTTTTATAGATAGGGAAGCTGAGCCCCGAAGGGTGAGGTCGCCAGCCAAAGGTCACTCATAGGTGATAGCTGGGACTCCAGCCAGGGTTCTGCACTCCTGGGACAGGGTATCTTCTCCATCATTCTAGAATGCTTAAAGTGAAATAAATAAAGGACACTTTTTCTGGTTTCTCTTCCCTGACTTCCTCCTTGTCCCCAAGCCAGTCACAGGGGACCCTGCTTTGGTGATTGTGTACATGGTGTGACGTGGTTCTGCTCCCATGTCCCCCCGGCAGTTGTTCAGCACTTTTTTCAGCCCAGAGGCTCCGGTGGGGCTGCCCTTTCCTGTGGGCTCACAAGCATGATGGGCTCACCGTGGCTGCCTCCCTTCTCAGCGGGTCTGGTACCTGTGACCGGTAAAGGATACCTGCACAGCGCCTTTCTCAGGTGAAGGTCCTGCTCTCACCAGCTCACACCTGGACTGGTACAGCTGGTCCTGACTGGTGGTCCTTGGTCCTGTCCTCCCCGGGGACCCCACGCTCATGTGCTCCCTGACTAGGGCCTTCTCCCCGGGGTCTGTGTCCTGTTAGATCGCACCGACCTTGTCCTGCACACATCCCAGCAATATTCCATTGCTTGTAGCCCTCTCTTGCTTCTGTGCCTTCACTTTTGCATTGTCCGTCACCAGGAATTCCCCCTTTCCATCCAGATAGCGCCTTAAGGCTCAGTCATGACCTCGGGAAGCCTTCCCTGGCCACCCCCCACCACGGCTTTGTGACACTCCTCCATTGCTGCTTTCATTCATGTACTCAACAAATATGTAAGGAGAAGCTTTCATCAGCCTGACGGTTATAAATGCAGCCGTGAATGAAACGAAGCTGTCTGTGCCCGTGGAGCTTACATCCTAGCATCTTCCTCCTTGCCACACATCACCTTAGTTTATGCTGATGTTTCTCTGTCTCTCCCACATTAGTCTGTGAGTTATCCTCATGTTTTATTTATTCATCTCTCTATCCCTAGCACTCAGCACAGTGTCTGGCAAAGAAAGCCTTGAAAGTTAATGTTGAATGATGAATGGACAAATGAGTGAATGAGCAGGCTCCCCACCTTCCTCTGCCCTCTAATCTGCCCCTCGGGTGTGAAGGTCTAGCTGCTTGTGTGTAGCAGCCCCCCTTCCCCGTCAGCTCTCTTCCCCGCTGCACCCCTGGCACTGTATGAGCTGCTCACATGACTGTCCTGCCTCAGATTACACCTTGTTTTGCTTACACCTTCTCTATCTCCCTCACCTGGTTGTAATTTCTTCAAGGCAGGGTTTATTTCTAGTTGATTGTGTACTTAGAATTTCTGCCCTTCCTCGTATTCAGTAACATGAAGAGCAATACACAAAGTGTGCACAAAGAACTGAAATCTAAGGATAGACGGAGTGCCTAGATGTGGGTTGATTTATACATAGATGTCTGGTGAGCATCTGCTGTGCCAGCTCTGGGCCAGGGAGGGGCTGGGCATTCTTAGATGCGTGGGGCAGAGGCATCTGCCTTGAGGAGCGCCCAGATAGAGGATTGTGCAGACAGGGTGAGGAGTGCCCAGCCTGCTGGCACCCAACATATGTGTGTGGGATGCCCAGGGTCTTCCTTTTGGTCCCAGAGCTTGGCACCACAGAGTTCAGGAGGGTGGCAGACAGGCCTGGATTGTAATGTCGTCTCTGCCTCTTGTTTTTTTTTTTTAAAGATTTTGTTGGGGAATTTGAGGAGGAGAACAGCATTGGGGAATCGGGGAAGGGGAACAGACAAGTTGCTGTCTTTTTGTTCTTCAGTCTAGTTGTGGAGGACGTTGCTTGACTGGCCCATGTTGGTATCGTCATTGCGCTCTCCTAGATGAGGCAGATCGGTCGCCGGCCTCTGGATGGTCACTCACCGCGGCTATTGGCCGCTCACGCTGGCTGCCGGCCACTCACTGTAGCCTATGGCAGCCCACTGCAGCAGGGGCTGCAGCCTATACCATCGCCGGGGCTCGCACAGCCCAGCTCCAGGTGGAGCTGTTGTTAGCTGTAGAGGGCAGTGTCACTGGCCCTCATATGTGGGATCCGAACCGGGGCCTCTGGCATCCCAAAATCAGCTCTTAACCAATGTGCCACTTGGCCAGCCCTTGCAGGTTGTTGTCACCTTAGACAAGTGAGGCAACTTTTCTGAGCTTCAGTTTCCACATCTGTGACAAGGGGCTGGTAAGAACACCTACCTTGTGGGGTCATTCATTCATTATTCATTCATTGAATGATTATTTCTCGAGTTCCTACTCTGTGCCAGACTTTGTTCTAGATGCTGGGGATGGGATAGGGAACAAAATCGGCAAGGTCTTTGCTCTCATGGAACTTCCATTTTAGTGGGAGAGAAAGACAGCCAACAAAATGGTTTAAACATATAGTATAGAGCATGGTAAGTGCTATGGAGGAAAATATACTGGGAAAGAGGCTTGGAGTGATAGAGGAGTGAGCTGGGTCGCGGCATACCATGGTCAGACTCGGAGGCCTCTTTGTGGAGATGACATTTGAGTAGAGATCTGATCAAGCATGTAGACATCTGGGGGAAGAACATTCCAGAAGAGGGAACAGCAAATGCACACGCCCTGAGTATACTTGGGTGTATACCGGAGTATACTTGGCTTGTTGAAGGAGTAGCAAAGAGGCCAGCGTGGCCAAAGCTGAGGGGGTAGGAGCTGAGGTCAGAGAGATGTGTGTGTGGAGGATGGTTTGCAGGCCTTTGAAGGGACTTTGGCTTTCACCCTGGGCGAGGTGGCAACTCGCACTTGGAGGGCTTTGAACAGAGGAGTGACGTGATCTGCCGTTTGATTTGGAAAGGTAATTGTGGTTGTTGTGCAGAGAATGGACTGATGAGAGACAATGTAGCCAGCATGTTCAGCACGGGGCCTGGCATGGAATTAGCCTTCATTAAATGGTAGTTTTAATCTTGATGATAATATTATTATTATTGTTATTATTATTATTATTTTTTTAAGAGGGCAGTGTCATTGGCCTTCATATGTGGGATCGGAACCGGGGCCGCAGGTGTCCTAAGCCAGCGCTTAACCACCACGCCACTCAGCCAGCCCTTGATGATAATATTATTAAAGATAGATCGGATACCTGCTGAGCGTGGCCTGGGCCCTCATCCCATCTACCCTCTGCCCTCGCACGATCGGCAGCATCCAGGGTGTGCCCTGCCTGAGGAGGAGAGCGATGGGCCCTGGGCTTGGGAGTGGGAGGAGGGAGAAGGTGCCTGACTCTGTGGCCGTGCCTCTCTAGATCTTCAGTCGTCAGGGTGAGGCTTGGTGGTGACAGTGGTGACGGAGGCAGTGGTGCAGGAGAGGAGGCAGGACCATAGCCTGAGCCTTCAGACACCTGGACTGCAGAGGTCGACCAGGTGACCAGGAGCTGCCTGTCAGTCACATAGTCCCTCTAGGGAACACCAAGCCAGCTGCCTCCGGGACGTGTCTCTTCTCCATCTCTGCTCCTCCTGTATCCTGGTTACCTGGGATTCCCAGGAGGGGCCGTACCTGTATCCCCAGAGCCATTCCCCACCTCCCAGGACTTTGCCCTAAGCATCTCTCCTCTCTGCTTCCACCTGCAGAATCTCAGGCCTTTATGGAAAAGCCTTGGGTCCCTGATGCTGTCCCTGATGCAGCTTACCAGCTCACCCCATACAGAGATACGCGTGGCAGTGGCACTGATCAAACTTCCTCTGCCTGATTCCTTAGGATGCTGAGAGGAGCTCACTCCCCGACAAGGCAGCCCCTCCTGCAATGGTCACATCCTCGCTGTTAGGAAGTTCCATTTGGGGCTGAGTTGAAACCTCTTCTGATCTGACTTCCCCTATTGCTTTTAGTTCTGAAATATAGGGAGTTCCCCAGAGATGGTCCCTCTTGCCCCTCTTCTGTCCCCAGCCCTCCTTCCCCCAATTAGGGAAAAGTTTACTGGTGTCTCAAGAGGCTCTGCACAGCTCTAGCTCTGTGACTCAGAGTGATTGGGGCTACCTGCCCCCGGAATGGGGTCCTGAGGGGTGGAGCTAGTCAGGACAGGAGGAAAAGCCTTAGTGGCAAAAGTAAGGTGCTGTCTTCAAGTAGTATTAGAGTCCAGGAAGCCTAGGTGATTCAATATCATAGGAGCAGTAGGGTGCGTGTGTGTGTGTGTGTGCGTGTGTGTGTGTGTGTGTGTATGTGTGTGTGTGTGTGTGTGTGTGTGTGTGAGAAACGAATCCTGAGAGCTAGGAGAGGTAGAGACAGAATCAGAGCATGAAGGGCCCGGCCACCTGTGACCTGCCAAGGGTCATGGACCTGAGGTCAGAGGGCTGCCTAGGAGAATGGGTTTGTTTGGGGACTCAGTATGGGTTTCACAGTCTCCTAGAACTGATGATTTCTGAGCACCTCTATAACTCTCCTTCCTGCTCTGGTCTGGGTTGCTGATTAAACCTGTCCTTGGGACCTCTGCAGAGCAGAATGGGGACAAGTCAGCACCTTCATTGTGCCGGTCACCCTGGACACCCTGTTTCTGGGTGAGCTCGGGGCACTGGGTGAGCCTGGCTCCTGGCCCCTGCCTCTGGAGCACCCCTTCCCAGGTTGGGGTGGAAGCTGGAATACTGTAGCCATGGCTGACGGCCCGGCCTCCGCTCGCCTGTGTCCCAGAGTTGGCGGGACATGCAGGCCTGTCTCTGCCCTGCAGGGTGTCTCCTTTATGCAAGGAGTCTGTATGAACAGCACCTGCACTCAGAGCCCTTGGCCAAACATTCCAGATTCTTTGGGCACTGAGATTTTCTAAAGGGGCCTGGGTCCCTTCCAGGGCCTTGTTTGTGCCCCATGCAGATAGCTATTTATGTTGGATTTTTACATATTCCCCAAAGTCCTTGCCTAGCATCCTGGGGGAGGCCTGTCTGTCCCAGGCTGGCGAGTTCGTTGGGACTCTGCTGGCAGCCCAACCTCACACTGCTGGCATATGGAGTGTCCTCCCACCACCGTCTGTCCTTCCCCAGTGTCTTGGATGCTGAAGGACTGAGGGTGGAGTGGGGCTTTTTGTTTTGTTTTTAAATAGGGGCAGCGTGGGTAAACAGAGCGGTGTTTCTGGTGCTGTCGGGAGGGCCGGGACCCCGCATTCCGGTTCCATGACGACAGCCTGTTTCGTTGCCGCTTGCTGGGCTGTGGGCAGCAGCAGTTTAGACGGAGACAATGGCTGCTCTGTTGAGATGCTGTTGCTGAGCTCCGGCAGAATGCATTTTAATTGAGCACTTTCCCCCCTGAAACCTGTGGGGATCTGGTGGCCCACTCCTCTTCATTCCTTCATTTTCTCTTTGCAGCTCAAGAGCCACGCCATGGCAGCGCCTTTCTCCCCTCTAATATTAGTAGCCTCTTGGTAGGGGTGAGGTTGGATGGTGTTTCCAGCCTGGGGGATGATTTGCATTTGGCTGATTGCCAATGGTAAGGGAGAGGAGGGCTGGGGTTGAGGGGCTGGAGGTGGCAGGGAGACATACCTGTAACCTGGTTTGGAGTATCATCGCAGAGCGGAGAGCAACAGGCCTCTAGGAAGCTCTCGTGGGGTTTAGGAGCACGGGCTCTAAGGTTGGACATCAGACTGACTGGGTTGGAATTGCAGGGGTAACCCTTCTCAACTTAACCTCTCAGGGCCTCAGTTCACACATCTGCAAAATGGGGTAAGAATAGTGTCTTAACTCACAGGATTGTTATGAGAATTAAACGAATATAATATAGTATATAAAGTGCTAAAGATAATACCTGGCACATAGTAAACACCCAACAAGAGCATTTATCATTGTATATGTCACTTTATTTTATTCGTATTTACTTTTTATCTGTTTTACAATTATAGTTGACAGTCAGTATTATTTTAGTTTCCAATGTACAGCATAGCAGTTAGATATTTATATACTTTAGGAAGTGATCCCCCCAATTAGTCTAGTACCCCCTGGCATTATACATAGTTGCTGCGACATTACTGACTATATTCCCATAGTGTGCTTTCCATCCCTGTGACTGCTTTGTAACTACCAATTTCTACTGCTTAATCTCTTCACCTTTTCCACCCAGCCTCTCAACCCCTCTCCCATCTGGTAATCATCAGTGTGTTCTCTCAATCTGAGTCTGTGTCTGTTTTTTGTTTTGTTTTGTTTTGTACTTTAGATTCCACATACAAGTGAGGTCTTATGGTATTTGTCCCTCTCTGTCTGACTTATTTCACTCAGCATAATACCCTCTCTACTCGTAGGTCCATCCATGTCGCATATAGTATGTCTTTTTAGTATTATGTCCAGATCATCATCAGTTTTACATTTACCCTTTAAGGACTTCATCTGCCACCACAAGAGGAACCGAGCAACAGTCTCTCTACAGTGTAAATTCGATCTTGACACTTCTTGGCTTAGAAAGCTGCAGTGAGTCTCCATTGACCTCTCTGCATAAGGAGGAAAGAGCTTTTGTTTATTGAAGACCTACTGTGTGCTAAGTACTGGGTACTTGGTGCAGCTCTGCTCATTTAGATTAAGTCCAAAGTCTAGCCTGATGTGTAAGACCCTTCATCAATTGGCCCTATCTCGCCTAACTTTTCTCTCCTACCAGCACCCCCAAGCCAACCAAACAAAAAATATAACTCTACCTCAAAGAATGGCTTGTTCTTCTCTGATGTCTCATTGGCTTTCATCCTCCATATCTTTGTACATGTTCTCCCTTCTGCTGGGAATGCCCTGTGGTGGCGGTGACTGTGGATCCAGGGAAGTAGACTGGCCCAGGGGACAGTTTGGGGATTTCCTAACCACTGTCCCCTGTGGACCCAGCTTGCGTGAGAGCCCACTGGTCAGGCTGTCTCTGAGGGCTGGCTTTGGTTGAATCGTGGCTCCACCGCTAACTGTGTGGCCCTAGACATATCCTAATAATTACACCTGTCTCATAGGTTTGTGGTGACGAGTTAACCCATATAAAGCATTTAGAACAATGTCTAATGTGCTGTGAGTATTCAGCCGATGTTAGCCGTTCTTGCTATTGCAATTCTTCCAAAGGTCTGACGTTGCGTTTTTCTGCCTAGAGTATTTCTCTTTGTGGGCCTAATACCAGCCTGGTTTTCTTTGAGGGAAACAGGAATTAATTGAAGAGGTACAGTGGACCAGGGAGATCTAAACAGGGGCTCCTTGTCCTGCCTGGCACTTCGTGTGGTCATTGCTGTGGGTGAGGGCCATTGCTGCCTCACTCTAGCCTATCCATGGCAGGACCCCTTAAATCTCAGCTACTGACTGAGCTCCTTGATGTGGCTGTTCCTTGTGGTGACAGCCAGGTAACCTCACAAGATGGGAGGATCCAGTGTACACAAACCTTGCTTGTGGATGGACCTACCTGTCAGTGAATGGGCCACTTGGTATCAAATGAGGACAAATATTTATAGAAGAGAACTGCTGTGACTTGAGATTAGTCAGAAGGGTGGTCATGAAGGGTGGAATATGTCTTTTTTTCCCATCTTGCTGACTTTATAAGGACAAGTGCTCAAAGACTGAATATCTTACAAGTACCTCTCATTGAAAATAATGAAAATGGTGAAAGGTCTAAGAAAGAGTAAGGGAAAGGAATTAATTTTAGGGAGCTATGGTGATACATGGTTTGTGCTACCTTGGTTCTCTTGTTATCGGGCTCAGCAGTCAGGAGAACTGGGGCAGCTTAACCTGGTGTATCACTAACTGACTATGTGACCTTGAGTAAGTTGGGCCTCAGATTCCATATCTGTAAAATGGGAATAACCGTGTTGCTTTGCCTGCCTCCCAGAGTTGTTTTGAGGAGCTAAAGTTTGTGTGTTCTTGTGTATTAGTATTTATTCATTCAGCCAGTGTTTGCTAGACCTGTGTCCCAGAGCGAGGCATCCAAGGATAGACAGCATATGGTCTCTTCCCTCCTGGAGTCTAGAGATGGAGGTGAAGGTCAGTGGAGTGTGAGTGGAAGGACATCATGGACATGAGAGCTGACACATGGTTTGCTTGAAGCACGTAGAAGGTACGTTGGTACTTAACTTTGGGAGGTCAGGGAAGACTTCCCAGAAGAGGAGACACTTGAGTGAGGCAGAGATAAGAAAGGATGGGGGCTTGAGTTAGAGGCAAACACGCTTTGGCGCTGTAGAAATGTGCCAAGGGGTGAAGGTGGGGTTGTGGGCATGTGGGGAGGAGGCCTCCCTGTGGATCAGGCTGGAGGTGGGCTAAGGACTGGGGCTTTGCCCTGGAGGTGTCGGAGGCGGGGGCAGAATGACCTGAGGCACCACAACGCAGGATCAGGTATTTTACAAATCTCAGCTGGTGGCCCTGTGTAGGGAGCCCTGGCCAATGGCAGGAGACGTGCTGGGGGACTCCAAGATGATCGAAGTGAGAGGTGGCGCAGCCTGAACCGAGGCAGGGGAATGGGCACAGAGGAAGGCACGAGGCACATTTGTGTGTGTGCGTGTTTATATGGACATGTTCTGGGAAAGGATAAAGCTCTCTGTATGCACATTGGACGGTTTCGTTGTTTATTGAGATAATCAAAAGTACAGACACCCGTGGCGCGGTAGTTAAGAGCTGGCTTGGGACGCCAGCGGCCCCGGTTCGGATCCCACATATGAGGGCCAGTGACACTACCCTGTAAAAAAAAAAAAAAAGTACAGACACCCAGCAGTTCCATTGCTATGGCTCCACCCTTCCAGGATAGTAAGTGAGCAGATTGCAAAGGTGCATGCATGTACAGGGATGATCACTGCAGCTCTGTTTGTAATACTGAGAAATTGAAAACAAACTGTCTACCCATTCAGAATCAGTTAACTTAATTATGGAGCCATGCAACCATTAAATGATGCTGCGGGTCTCCTTTTCTGAACATAGTCAGATATACACATGTATCAAATAAAAGAATGGAAGAACGTGAGTGCAGCATATGGCTGCCACCCCTTTGCCTGATTCAAGGCTGGGCTTGCTCTTTTTCCCTGCCGTGTTACTTTCTGTCTTATGTTACTTGATAACTGTTTTGTGTCTGGGTCTCTGTGCACAAGGACCATGCCTTATTCTTGCTCCCGTGTTTCCCTTAGGCAGCAGGAGTAGGTGGCTGCTAATTATTGCAGAGTTTAATTGAGGGACGTGAACAAAAGGCCTTGTTATCAGCATTCACTGATATTAAGCTGTAGGCTGATTCTCCCTCCCTCTTACAAACCGAAACAGTGTGTCTGGCCCATAAAGAAGCTTTTAAATTAAAGTTGTGTTAACAAAGACCTCTTCCAGAGACCTCCCTGCTTGGGGGGAGAGTAAATTCAGGCTTTGTTTTCTCTGTCTTAGGGAGCCAGGCGGAGGTGAGGGGAGACGAGGTGTGCCTGCTGTCCAACCGGTTTTCATGCACAACCTCTGAGTCAGTGTGTTTTATTAAGGTGGCAAAGGGGGTGGGGAGAGTTTTGCCTTACATCTGCTGGGTGCGTATGTTATCTTGTTTCCTCCTCAGAGCAGCCTGAGATGAAGGGAATTCTACCTGGTATTGCAGACAAGAATACCAAGGCTCAGAGAGGTTGAATAACGTGCTTAGGTTGCCCAGCTAGGAACTGTGAGCCAGGATTTGACCACAGGTCTGTCTGTCCTGGAGCCCATGTGTTTTGCCTTAGCCACCAATAATCCTAGAGCAGGAATGGGGGCAGGTAGGTCCTGTTGCCTTGTGGGTTTGGCTTTGGGTGGTGAGTGAGGGATGGGAGACTCCACATTGGGCCAGGGTGAGAGTTAACCAGTCAGGTATTTATTTCATATGTGCTGTGTATACAGTATGATGCTATACCCTGAGGGACACATAGAAGCAGCCAGGGTGGCACTGTCCTTGTCCTGCCATCTGGTTGAAATCACTCATTCTTATCTGTGAGCAGGGGATGGTGAGGGATAAATAGGGGCCCAGAAAACGAGAGATGGAGGAAGTCCGAAGGGGAGTAGCCAGCAGCCAGCAGCCAGCGGGACTGACAGAGCCAGGAGAAGAGGCGAGCGGAGTGTGAGCAATGGTGTAAAGACAGTGGGTCTAGGCTGAAGTGGGGGTTTCTTGGAGGTGAGGCACTAAGGGGAGCTTGGTTGAAAAGAGAAGGAGGCTGATAGCTCAGAAGGCCGTGGATGCCAGCCTGAGGAGTTTCGCCTGATTTTTCTGGGGGATGAGTAGCTGTTGAAAGCTTTTGAACAGAGAGTTGGCATGTGGGGATCATTTCTAGGTTGGTTCCTCTGGCCGTGGTGTAAAATGTGGAGGGAGGCTGGGAGGCAGGAGGGGCGCCTCACCTATCTAGAACGTTTACCTCTCTGCAAGAAGATGGCCGGCCCGGGATGTCAGCTCTACTTTGACATGGATGTGTGATGGTCCTGAGAGTGGAGAGAAACACAGCAGTGTGTGCTCTGGTCCCAGGGGGTGTGACCACACACTGCCAGATGCTCTGCTTACAGAATGGTTGACGTGCACATGTGCATGCGTTCAACAATTATTTATGGAGTGTCTACCACGGCACTTGAGCGAGGCATATGGTAGTGAGTAAAACTGACGTGATCCCCCTCGTTGGGTCTGGCTTTGAAAGTACATGTCACCTGAGGGGGAAAAAAAAGTGACAGGAAAAACATCTGAGTTGCTGTAAGAAAACAATTTGCTCCATAGTCTGGGTTGTTCCCCCAAAGTGAAAACATTGCTTCTTGCTGCAGAGATGAGATCTTAGAGAGGAAGCTCCTGGACAGAGCTTGCCAGGAGGGGTGGGGTTTTAGACACAACCCCCTTTACTTAGAGGTGAGTTAAGCAATGGGGCCTCCCAGGGGGTGGGGGAATGCCTTAGCGCAGTATGGGACATGTCTGGAAGTCCCCGCTTCTCAGCACACCTGGCTTTTCTCCCTGGCAGAGCCAGTCCTTCCAGCCTGATGTCTGCTCTTGGATGGGAGAAGGGGCTGGAGGAGAAAAAGTGGGGAGGGCTGACATTACAAATGGAATAAGGAAAACTTTTCAAACAGGGCAAGCCAGAGAGAAGCACCTGCCCTCCCTCTGTGGGCCCGTAAGGCTCCAAACAGATTCTTGCCAGTTGCCTCAGGTTCAGTAGTTCATTTCCAGTGCTTGTTTCTTAAGGTCCTGTGATGGGGACCAAGATGTCACTCGCTTCAGAACGCCAAATATCCTGCGAAATCCCAGAGGCTTTTCTTTAAGCCTTGATTGGGGATCTGGCCAGACAGCTCCTGGGAACCCTCTGCATGGTGTGGATTCTAGAATGCAGAGTCACCCCAAATACTTTGCTAGCTGGGAGAAGGACATCGTTTGGGCTGGAAGCTTTAATGGTGGCAGAATTGGAGCTTTACTCCAAGCACTTGAAAAATTACTTTTTTTTATTATAAAGATATTCATGTTCATTGTTCTAAATTCAGATACTGCAGATAAGCAATGAGAAGACAGTAGAAATCCTTTGTAATCCTATCACCCAGAGGTAATCCCTGTTACCATTTTGCTATGTATCTATATGTATCTATGTACATGTGTGTGTGTTTTAACAAAAATAGGATAAATACGGTATTATATGGGTTTGTATTTTTTCGTTTAATTATATATTAGAAAAATTTCCATGTCATTAGTCAAGATGGCTGCATCATATTTCCTTGCGCGGTTGTATCATGATTTAACTAACCAGTGATGGATAAGATTTTGGGGGTTGTTTTCCATGGGGAAGCATCTTTCTTGTGGAGCTAACCATAAAATAAGTACTCGTGCATGCATTAGAATCTCTGAGGCTCGGCCCCTGGCAGTGTTTCCTTAAGCTCCCAGGGATTTTAATGTACAGCCAGGGTTGAGCACCGTGTGGTGAGACCATACACACCTCAGTGGCTCCTTTCCCCAGGGACGCAGCACAGTGCATGGCGTTTTAGGAAAGGCATAGAGTGACATCTCACCTCACCTCCATGTTTCATTGCTGCTGTCAGGGGCATGGTTGAGGCTGGTGTGGAGGTGGTTGATTTGGGGGCTCCCCTCTATGATCCCTGCCCAGCCTGATGTTTGTATGCTAGTGGTGGCCTTTGAACTGGGAATCTGGCCCCCACATCTCCTCTTTACCTTGTGCAGACATGGTTGCCAATTTTAAACTTTGTTGTTGATGGTTTTATGTGGCCCAGACCCTTGGCCACCCAGAGGGAGGGAGGGTTTGGGAAGGACTGTAAGAGTGCTGAGTTGGGGTGCACTAAGTGTCTGGAGGGACCACAGGGAGACCATGCTATTCCCTACAGATCTAGGGCGCTTTTTGAGGTCCCAGCGTGCTTTTAGGCATGGGCTTCCCAGCCCTCAGCCAGTCCCTGAAATGGACAGGCCAGGCGGTCTTATTCCTGTTTTATAGTTGGGGAAACAGAGGCTCTGAGAGGGGCTGACTCAAGCAGGGAATGAGTCAGAGTCGATCCTCTACCTTGACTACTGGTCCACCTTTTTCGCCCCCAGAACCTCCTAGGTTCATGGATTTGCTAAAGGCCTTGGCTTTTATGCCTTTTATTATGCATAGCAAGGTGTATGGTTACTGGCCAGAAGGTTTTTCAGGCGTTTATGAAAATTAGCTGCTAAGTGTCAGTGCATGTATTTTAGTGTGTTAACACCTATTTATCAGAATGTTCAGAGGTGTTTGGAAGGCAAGAAGGATGCAAGATTTTAAAATATGCTGATATCTGTATTGTTTTCTGGCTTCCAAAGAAACACTTTCAAAAGCTTAAAATACTCAGCTGACCTTGGCTATCTGACTGGAATCTGAGTGGTGACAGTCATAGTGGCAATAGTAGTAATAGCTTACATTTATTGAGTGTGTGCTGCATTCTGGCACTTAAGGCCAAAGGGCTGCTGAGGAGATTAACTATCTCTATTTCAGAAACCAAACCAAATGAAAAACTCCTACCACTCATTGGTTATATTACTCTTGGTGCCTCCATATAGTGAATTACTATGCATCTATTTAAAATGGTGCTGTAAAACATTAACAAATGATATGGAAAATATTTTCCCTATCTTGGTAGATAAAAGAAAATTATGAAATAGGGTGCATTTGAAAGTTCTCAATGAATGTTTAAATCCATATATATTCAAAGCAATACTATCACCTTCCTCATTTTATTGGTAAGGAAATTGACTTGCCTGAAGGTCACACAGAATTTTGAATCTGGATCTTTTGTAGGAATTTAAAGTTTTCCTCACTGTGTTCTCATCGGTCTCTGTCTGTTCAAAAAAACTAAAGTAAGTCATTCTATGTCTAAAAAACCAATTGCTATGTTTAGTGCAAAAAGACAAGTGAGGCAGGGAGACCTATTTGAGAACCGCATTGCTTTGTATCTATAGCTCTTCCGTCTCCAAGCACTTTATAGCATATGTAACTTTTTCCTGATTTTAAAAAGAACACATAGGGCCGGCTGAGTGGCGAGGTGGTTAAGCGCTGGCTCGGGACGCCAGCGGCCCGTTTGGGTCCCACATATGAGGGCCAGTGACACTGCCCTCAAAAACAAAAAACAAAAACAAAAACAAAAAAAACCCACATAGTTTTTGTATAATGAGGAAAAGAGAAAAAAGCCCAAAGAAAGAAAAAGATATTTATAACTCCTAAGGAATAATCACTGTTAACATTTTTTCTTCAGGAATAATCATTGTTAACCATGTCTTTTCTCATTGCAAATATGTACATTTTATAAACATGGGATCATGTTGTACATAGGGGTTTTGATTCTTGCTTCTTTCGCTAATCTGTTGTAAACATTTCCCTATCATTAATTGTTCTTCTACAACACGATTTCCAATGGCTGTATACTATCTAATTTTTATGAGTGATCCTCAATTGTTGGACATTAGGTTATTTCTGATTTCTTGTGTGTGTGTGATTTTGAACATCTCTGGTTGTTAACTTAGGATAAATTCTTAGGAGAGTCACTGATAATACTCTCTCCATTTACATTCTTTCTTTTGATCCCTAAAATAGCACCCGAAAGCCGGTATGGGGGGGATTATTATCCCCATTGTACAGAGGTTTATAGAAGTTGCATCTTGCTCAAGATAAGAAACTATATATTTTGGAATAATAAAGGGAATTGCTTTAATCCAGTGAGTCTGCCAGAATAGAGATGGAGATGGGTTCAGATGCATCAGTTTTGTTGTATTAAACAGAGGTCCCAGAAATTCCACTTTCCTTAACTTGCACCAATGTGGTCTGCTCTCTGGCCCATCATAGAACAAGTCTCCTTCCTTTAAGTATTTGAAGAGGCTCCTACATGGCTCCAAGTGTTCTCTTTTCTGGTAAAATCATCCTGTTTTCTCATGAAACATGGTTTTTCTCTTACTTTCTGTCTTTGGTACCACTCTGGGCATATTCCGCTTTCTCAATAATACTCTTAGAGTATATTAGTCAACTCTTCAGGTTGGAAGTGACAGAAACCCACCTCAAACTAATAGGTTAAACAGAAAAGGAAATCTCCAGTAAACAGGAACTGCAAGGGTAGACCTGACCCAGCCTTCGAGCTGTTGAGCCCCAGGGCTCACAGGGCCTTTTAAGGGCTTTGCTCTCTCTCCTGCTTTCAGTTAGACTAACCCCCTGTCAGGAAGAAAGGTGCTTGCTCTCCCAGCATCTGCCTATCAGTTCTTAGAGAAGATTCTGATTGGCCCTGCATGGATCATGGGCCCACCCCTGAGGGTAGGCCTGGTAGCTGACAGGTGCAACATGACCATAAGGGGAGGCATGGCTTTCTTCAGTGAAGGGATGTGTGTAAGCAATGCATGCTCATTAGAGCATGTGACATGTGGAGTTGGGCACTGTGTACCAGATGATGTCTGACCAGCCCATCATCTCTCTTTTTCTCAACATTATACTTTTATCAATGTAACCTACAATCAAAGTTATATAATATTAATAAAACATATTAGTAATATTCCCTATTAATATGTAATCATAATACATCAAGTGCTGCTGTTCAGCCCCTCTCTCCCCTCTTGTTGCTAACTCTGCTGGGAGATTTTGGACTCAAATTTAGGTCTTTTCTTTTTTTGAGGGCAGTGTCACTGGCCCTCATATGTGGGACCCAAACTGGGGCCGGCTGGCTTCCCAAGCGAGCGCTTAACCACGGCGCCACTTGGCTGGCGAATTTAGGTCTTTAAGTTTATCCCTGTTAGATTTCATATGGCTGTATTGGATCCACAGAATCAGCCTGCTGAGATCCTTTAGTCCTAATTCTGTCATCTAGTATACCAGTCTCCCGCCAATCTCAGTGCACTCTGCAGTCAGGCATTAGATGTGATTGACATTTAGTGTGAGGTGGGAGAGATGAAGAAGTGAGCATTCCAGACAGTCACCTGCATCAAAAGGGCCAGAATTTTCTCCCACCTCCCCCTGTCCCCACAAACCTCTGTACTTTCCTTTTTGTAGCCCATGAGGCCAACCTCTGGGTTCATGGTATGTCAGAGGTCAGCAAGAAGGACCTCAGGCAGTCTGCTTTTCTACTGAGGCCCCACATGGACTTACGTTGAAGTAGAAGGGCAGTGTGGGGAGCCTTGCCCTGGAAGGCCCTGAGTCTGCGAATGATGGCCGGAGGAGGCCTGCTCTAGGCACTGGCTCGCTCGCCTGTGAGTTGGGCAGGAACGAGGCTGGAGAGTAGCCTTTTCCATGTGGCCCGGTGGGTCTGATGGAGCCTCAGGTGTGCTGTGCCTGTGTCTTTGTCCCCTTGCAGTTGCCTGGGAGGAGCTGTCTGTATTAGGGGTGCCTGAGGCCTCCTCACCCTGGGGTGGGTTTGCCAAACCACTCAGTGCTTTGGCAGCCTGCCCCTCTGACATCCAGATGGCTTCCTGTGGGTAGAGCCTAGTAGCTCTCCATTCCCTTTGCCTGCACAAGATCCTGGTGGGACTTTTGGCTGTGGCTTGGGCTGAATTGGGTTCTGTCTGCTTGTCCTCTCTCTGTCTCTCTCCCTCTGTCCCTTCCTCCTTTCCTCCATCCTTCCATCCTCCTTGCCTCTTTCCTTGTCTGCATCACTTCTTTCACCTTTTTTTCATGCTCTGAGCCTCCATTCCACCTCAAAGGAGGTGTTTAGTTAGACAGGGAATAGTTTCTCATATTTAGATGAGTCCCTCTTTATGGGTAGTGGTCCCACGAAGAGTCTGGAGTCCAAGTCTGCAGTTGGTTGCTGAGGGGACAGTTGAGGCAGCAAGCTGGCGAGCCTGTGTGTATAATGGGGTGCCTCAATCACTCAAGTACAGGAAGGTACAAGACATATGCCTTCCTGGGTCTTGTTCTGAGCTCTCAGAGCTCTCAGCTCAGAACAAGAGGAACCTAGTTCGCAGAGAAGGGAATCTAGTTGAGGGAGGTGAGGCAGGAGTGATAGCTGGTGGGTTGGTCTCTCCTGGAGTCAGGGTCCGGTGGGGCCCTGGGCTTCCTGGAAGGAGGTGACTTGTGTCCATGCTGTAGCTTGTAAGGAGGTGGGCCTTCGGCATTAAGTGGAGCTGATTTCCCATCTCCCTTCCTCAGCCTGGTAGACAGTCCTATGTTGAGTGTGTCTTCAGCACTTGTCCTTGATCATCATCGCTCAGATACGGGCCAAGGGTACATTTGAATTATCTAGATATTCACTTATCTCTGTTATAGGAGAACAGAGCTAGGTGGGGAAAATCCTGTGTGTGGGGGATGGAGGGGAGAGTGAGTGCTAGTTGAGGTTTACCCTAATGAAACACTCTCTGGGCTGTACTGGGAGCTGCTGGAGAAATGATATTATAATGGGAATGTTCTTTTCTAAACTTTAACTAGCAAAGCCACAGAAGCGTCCACCAGTTAATAATGTACCTGGTGAGTTGTTGAGCTGAAATTTAACAGCCAATTTAAAAAAACAAGGTAGGGAATTTTAAAAATAGGACATGGGGAGCATGTGTGTCCTGAAATGATTTCAGTATTTCTGTTGGAATGAGCGATTTTGAGCTGGCTGGAAGGGTTTCAGTGGCCCTGTTTATCTGGCCTTTTCAGGAGGCCCTGATGCCGGGGTTCCCTGTCCCTGAAAGTAAGTTACTGTGCAGCCCATTTGTGGAGGAGCCACTTTGTGAAGCCACATAGGTGGGGCTGCTGCTCTTCCCACATGGGATAGGCCCAGTGGAGGTGGCGGAGGCAGACAAGGGGACCCAAAGCCATGATGCAGGCAGATGCTCTCGGCACACAAACAGCAAGAAAGTCCTCCTGGCCAGTCCAAGGCAAGGCTGACCCAGGATCCAAGCTGGGTGTGGAGTTTCTGCTCCAGTATCTGAGATGACAAAGTCCTTCTGCAGAGCTTGCTTTGGAAAAGAGCAGAGGTTTAAAAAAAAAAAAAAAAATCTCTGAATGGAAAATTTAGGGAAACTGAAACAAAGGCTCCTCTTGGATTCTGAGTGGTGTGTGTTACTTCAGGAGATCGGTGCCTTTTGTGCGAGGGCATGGATCTCAGTCACACCCTCTCTAGCTGAAGCTCCCAATTTCACTTTCACACCCTGGCTGGTGACACCAGGCGTCCCTGCAGCTTGCTTGTGCTCTCGGTGCCCTGGTGGGCCTGTGGTTCACAGCGTGTCACCTGGAAATGAGCCCAGAGAATGGATTCTGCCTGGCCTACATTCCTCAGGGCGCCTGACACTAGTGGTTGCTCAGTGGATGTTTGCGGAACATACGGGGTGGTTACTTACAGCTATGTGTGGCGTACACACCCCTCCCCCCCATGCCTCTAGTCCTGCCCCCAAGTCTGTTTTTACTCTGCCAGCTCCATCCCGGGTTCTCCTTCTCTTGTCTCTTGTCTCACTCCTCCCTGTTGTATTAGAAGACCCTGTGAGGCTGACACTGCACTAGTACCACGCGCCTATGTTGACTGTGTCATGGTTCCCCACAGCAGCCCTAGGAAGTGGGTGCTAGTATTAGAATGTTGCCATTTTACAGACAAGAAGGTCAAGGTCAAGACAGATGAACTCTTTTGCCACAGAAGTTCATAGTGATACCACTGGTCACCCACCAGTAACTCTGATTCAAAAGCTGAGTTCTTAACTTCTAAGCTGCAAACCTCTCTTTCCTGGGCTTAGAGCTAAAGCTGAGTGGGTGCCTCAGGGACTAAAAGTGCTGCCCATTCTCCCCTGCCCTGCTCCACTGTCTAGAGACGTCCGTCTCTCACCTCCCCCAGGAGTGGGAGCACGCAAAAGGTGAGGTGGCGCTAGAGAGGTGTCAGGCTCTGAGGGTGGTGGGTTTTGAGAGTTTCTTTCCCCCTGTTGTCATTATCGTTGCTGTTGGTATAATATATAAAAATGAGGAGGGAAAAACAACAATCAAGGAGAGATTGGTGTAAGGTAGGGGTCTTCAAACTTTTTTGATCATATATATCCCATTAATAAATTAGTATGCACCCTAATATATACATATTCTTATTTATAAATGATATACACATACCTTATGCTAATGTACCTATAAGACAGACACACACACTGCAAAGGATGATATAAAAATAAACATGAATAGATGTTTTAATATTTTCTTTCTGAAAGCAAGTGGGTCACCTTGACCACCTCATGGTTGAGTGTACCCCACTTTGGAGACCCTTGGTGTCTCCCCAGTTATCTGATGAATGCTCTGCTCCCGTAGCCCAGCCGCCTGTGACAGAGGGCACATCTGGTTGGACTCTCCATTTTTAGGTGCTCTGATTTTCAGAGCAGGCAGGCCCTGTCCTTCCAGCCCTCATGCTTTTTGCTTCAAATTTCACTAAATTGACTGGAACCAACGGGGAAACCCTCGTAGCTGCTGCTCTGGCTTCAGTCCTTTGCTGTTATTCCTGAGCTCCTCCGTCAGTCCCAAGCAGCTTGCAGATATCCTCAGGGCACAAGGCCAGCGCCGCTTCCTGGGGCTTGGGTGCAGCCCCAGGATTGGGGAGGACGCGGAGAAACTGGAAATTTTGTGCATTGCTGGTGGGAATATAAAATGGCACAGCCACTGTGGAAAACAGTTTGCTGGCTCCTTAAAAAATCTAAATGGAAGTATCATTTGATCCCTACTTCTAGGTATATACCCGAAGCAACGGAAAGGAGGGACTTGAACAGGTACTTGTGTGCCAGTGTTCACTGTAGCATGATTCACAGGAGCCAAAAGGTAGAACTAACTCAAGTGTCCATCAGCGGACGAATGGATAAGTGAAATGTGATGTATACATACGACAGACTATGGGTTCAGCCAAGAAAAGGAACGAAATTCTGATACATGCTACAACAGGGGAGAACCTCAAGACATTATTGCTAAGTGGAATAAGCCAGTCAGAAAAGGCCAAATATTGTGTGATTCCACTTCTGAGCTACGTAGAATAGTCAAATACATAGAAGTAGGAAGATTAGAAGTTACCAGGGTCTGAGGGGAGGGAGAAGCAGGAGTTATTGCTAACTAATGGTTATAGTGTTTCTATTTGGGGTAATGAAAAAGTTTTAGAAATAGTAGTGATGGTTGCACAGTATTTTGTATACAATAAAATAAGAAAAAAAAAACCTTTTTTTTTTTTAAAAAAAAAAAAAAAGAGGAAGCAAGGGGAGAAGGCGAGGGGCTGGGGTGGAAGGAGGTTATTGCTTTTGTCCAAATGTGGTGCAACTGCGGATCAGATGCCAGCCTGTCCCTACTCCTGTGGGCACCTGTGCCAGGCATCAGGGCTGCTAGAATGGGATACCTGTGGCCACACCCTGGCCATTCGCACTGGCTGTACAAACAGCTCTCCAGGCCTCCCAGGGGAATGGTCATCAAGATTTAGGCCATGAAGTGGGGCCATTTGTCCCCCTTCTTGTCCCCTCTCCCCAGTCAGCTGATGACAGCCCTGGTACTGCAGCCCAGCACCCTGTGATTGGGGACACGCCTCTCTGAGTGCGTCATTGTCAGAGCTCTCTGACTTTCAGGAGCAGGTAGTGGTTTTTCTCGGAGGGTTGGAATCATGAAGTAGGGCACACAGGTTTCTTTGGAGTTATATTTAGGGCTTAGAATCCAAGGGTGGCTGAGAGAAGCTGTATTTAACTCCTACCCCACCACCAAAAAAAGACAAAAAAATGTCCTCAATACAACATGGTATATGGAACCTGAAGATACCTCAACGAAATTGGAACACATACCTCTAAAAATAAAAGATGCTGAAATCTGAAAAATACCAATATGGCTGCTTGGTCAGACGCTTGCTTCTCTGCTTTTCTCTTTTGCTATGGCCTGTCCTAGCATCTGAGCTGCTGCACAGGGATGGCGTCACCCCCCTCCCAGAGGACTGGACAGGCCTTGTTTTTCGTGATGCGAGCTGCCCGAGGTGGGGAGTGGAGGCCACCTGTTCTACAGATTGGGCTGCTGAAGCCAAGAGGAGCTTCGGAGACTGTCCCCAGAGGTCACAGCGGTCACTTCTGCTCCTGAATACCCTCTTTCCCAAAATGTTCAGCTTTGGGGAGGGGTGCCTTTAACTCAGAACCCCCCTCAGTCCCATCTAGTTTCCAAGGTTCTGGGGGCCAACCCCCCCCAGCTTGAGCGCTGGGATTTTTCTTGTTGGGATTTTCCTGAGCACTGGGCAGACCGGGGTGCATGAAAGAGTCTTATAAACACACGTTCAATGGACACTGCCCAAGGGCCACATCAAAGTGCCTAGTCCCATGGACTGAACTTGGGTTTGCAAGAAATGGGACTCACGGTTGTTTTATGGAGTGAGTGTTACATAGAGATGATAATAACCACAATGAAAGATACTGGACACTTACAGTGTATTGGGCCTGTCTCCAAGGTTTTTGGGCAGACAACCTCACAATAACCCTGTGAGGTAGGTCTTGTGATCATTGCCCATTTAGAGTGAGAAAACTTAAGCTATATATCTTGCCAGGGCCGCAGAGCCAACAAGAGGTAAAGATGGGATTTGAACCCAGGAAGTCTGTCTCCAGGGCCTGTGCAGTCATTCCTGCCACAGCCACAGGCCTGTCTCCTCACCTGAGGTGCAGCATGGGGACGCAGGGCCATGCCGCTCCTCCCGCTGCCTCCTGTTTTGGCTAAGACGACAGAATACAAGCTGCTCCACTGTCCTGCCAGTAACTCCCCTTCGGGACCGACTTGGGCTTGCCGGCTCCTGCGTTCTCCCTGGTGCATGTCGGTCAGGCCCACCCCACACATATTAATCAGGCACCGACTCTGCGTAGACCCTTCCACAGGTGCTTCATTCCTATGGTCTCACAGCAGCCAAGGAGTTAGGTATCACTGCTCCTAATCTACAGCTGGGAAAACAGGCTCAGAGAGGCGAACGACTTGCCCAAGTTAAATAGCTAGTTAGGCGCAGAACCGCAGTTGGATCTCCGGATCACCTGACTCAAAACTCCGTGGCCTTCCCACCCTCTTCCAGGAGGGACGGTGGGGCTGCCATGACCTTCCTCTGCTCTGCTCAGATCCTATCTCTGGCTTTGATGATGCCATGGTAGGTGTGAGGGCCAGGGCTGAAACCACATAAGCCTTTCCAAGAAAGATGCTATGTCCGAGATGGGTGAGGGGGTCCTCCCTGCCTCCCCCAGGTGCCCTGCCTTCGTGCCCTGGGGAGAGGAACAGCGAGGATGCCCCCCTGTGGGCGTGGCCACGGGCGGGTGCAGGGCTGAGGGCCTCTTTTCTGGGCCACTTCTCCGGTTGCCCGTAGCCCGTAACTAAACTCTCCGGAGCTCTTGGCCGAGGGAAGCCAAGGGAGGGTCAGTGCTTTTGAGGGGCCAGGGCAGGTGTGAGAAGCAGGTGCTCTTTCCCCTCTGGAGACTTGTCCTCCGATGAGCTGTGTGGAGCCTGGCATCTGGATCACCGCTCTCAGCCCTTCCTGGCTCAGCTGCTGAGATTGTGTCATTTCTTCAGGAGCATGGTCCATCCTGGTGAGTGGCAGAGAAGCCAGCTCGGGGCGTGGGGCGGCTTGGGAAACTCACTGAGGAAACGTTGCTGAATGACCTGATTTTCCTACAACTTGAGGGCTTTGTGTTTTGGGCTTGGAAAAAGCCATAGCCAGCAAGTGAGGAGGAGATGTTTCAGGGAATCAGGCTCTTCAGCCAGAGACGCTCTCAAGAACACAACTGGCAGTGGGCTTCCTGGGGGTGGAGTGCAACACGGAGCTGCTGGCTGGGTCTATTCAGGAGGAGGACAGACTGGAGACAGGGATGTGGGGGGCACTGAGGGAATGAATGGAACCCAGAAGTTTGAGGTCAAGTTTGGGTCCAAAGAGTTGGCGAGTAACTGGAGCGATAGCTTCTTCCCTGCCCTAGCCCTGTGTGCCTCAGTGTCCCCATCTGTGTGTTGGAGGTGAAACTCCCTCTCGGTGGCATGCCTGCCTTAGGCCGTGGGGGGCCTGGGCTGTGGGGTGTAGCTGTTACACAGTCGTTGCTGCTGTTATTTATTATTTAAGCACCTCTCCTGTGGCTGAGCAGGGGCCCAGGTGTGCATATCCTCCTCTCCCCGCCCTCCCCGGCCCTTCTGCCCCTCACCAGGGACTGGCCCAATCCTCACTTTCACGGTGCCTGGCACCCTCACCGCAGGAAACATTTGAATAAAGCCAGGGGGCAGTTTGGAACCTAGATCTTCAGTGGCTCCTCGTCTCATTTCTGTTTCCTGGCTCAGCTCAGTGCCCCGCACGGGGGCGGGGTGCGCTGGCTTCTCCATGGCTGGTGGGACTTGAGGCGGTGATGGCTGCAGGAGTAGGGGCGCTGCCAAAGTCTGTGCATTCGGGGGAAAAAAGGGTCCTGGGACTGGCAGGACCCCTGGCCTGAGGTGGATAGAGAAGTCAGTTCACAGCAAGGGGTAGGGTTGGTGGAGCCATGGGACAGTATGTTGGAACTCAGCCTGGGTGGGAGGGTGGAGGGCTGGGGCGCGGAGGGCCTAGGAGTTGGGGCCAGTACTCATCCTCTGGTTATCAGGGTCCGTTGTGGGCAGCAGGTTTCAGCTCCGAAAATCCACTGGCGTCACCTGGGCTCCTTCCCCTGGGTTTCCCCTGGGTCACCTGAGCCAGGTGTGGAGGTGCAGGCCTCTGAGGGGAACCTTCAGACCTCTCCATCCAGGAGCCACATTTTGTGGGAAAGCTGGAGCCAGAAGCCACAACTGATAAAGAAGTGTTTTCATTCTCGGGGGGGGCGTTAATTAACACAGATTAGATTTCAACTGAGTGGGCCTTTTGTTGCAGGAGCTTTTCTAATCAAGGTAGCTTCAATACTACTGTGGTTTCACTGAGCCAATTCAAGTTCATTACTTTGTTCTGTTACCACCCTGGGTATTCAGCCCTGATGTTATTACTGATGGCCCCCCTGGGTCCAGTTTTTCAGATTTAACTCCTGGCCTGACATCTCCCTCAGACATCACCCTCCTAGGGTGCTGAGCCTGGATAAAGATAACCCAAGCGTGCAGGCACATTTTTTTGGCTCTGTAAATTTTATTAAACATTTGCAAACATGTTTTCTTCAGTTTCCTGAGATAATCTGGTTCAAACAAGATGCGCTTTGGGTGGCCTTTCCAGGTGTCATGTTTATTAATAATTCCATTTGTTCCTACTGGATGGAGAGAGATTGGAAATAAACCAGACAATGGTGATAAAGATGCCAGGCTAGACCATGGCAGGTGGCTGGTCACCAAGTGTATAGATGGGGAGCTTCCTGGCTTGGCAGGGGCTTGCGTGCCCACCCTCCAATCTTGAGCCTTCCATTATTGCAATGGGCACTGCTTGTGTTTCTGGGTGAGAGACTTTATGCTTCTTGGTCTTTTTTAGTATTTTTTCTCTGGTTACATCTGCTATGTGTTTAAGGAATTAGCAAAGAAGAAAATAAGTCACCCATAATCCTACTACCCCACAATAAGGAGGCTTAAGATCTTAGCCTATTTATTTCCTTCTAGATTTTTGGGGGGCATTTAAAAAAATATTATTGAGGTCTTACACTCTCCATATATAAGTCTATATAATTGGCGCTTGCAGAATAGTTATTTCTTTTTCTTATTACAGAAATGCATATTTGATTGCAGAAATTTTAGGAAACACAGAAGAAAAGCACAGAGGGAAAAAGTAAAAATTACACTGATTATTCCTCCATTTAGAGAAACTGCTCATGGTGACTAGTTTGCATGTACACAGTGTTGGTCTTGTCTTTTCTCAGGCATATAGCACATTCTCTCTCACCACTAACTGGGATCATGCATATACAGTAATCCTTTCTTTCCCCTTTTTACTTAAAAATATCCCCGAACTGTATGTCATGAGATGACGTTTTCCTTTGAGACATGATTTTTTTTTAAAAAAAAGACTTGTTATTTGTGAAACATGTGTGATCTAAAATTAACCATTTTAAAAGGAGCAATTCAGTGGCGTTTAGTACGTTCATGCTGTTGTGCAGTCAGCACCTCTGTCTAGTTCCAAAACATTTCCCTCGACTCAGAATTAAACTCCTTACCCATGAAGCAGCTTCTCCCATTTCCCCCAGCCTCTGGCAACCAGCCAACCTGCATTCTGTCCCTGTAGATGTATCTGTTCTGGATATTTCATGTAAATGGAATCATACATGAGACCGTTTAAAGGCTGCATGGTATGCTTTTATTGATCTATGACATGTGAACAGGCCCTGGGTGGTCTTCAGCATGAGGTCCCACCATAACAAGCCGGAATTCTGTCATATGGATATACCGTAATTTAGCTAACAAATCCTTTGTGTTTGGACACTGAGGTTGTTTTCAGTTTTTTTAATGCCTTATAAGTAATAATGTGTTGAACATCTTTGTGCCTAAATTTCTTTTCATATTTCAGATTAACCATGTGTTCTTGAATATCCCCATGTAATTTAGTTTGAAAGTGGTTGTGCAGTAAATACTTTTTGTTGTTGTTGTTTCCTGGAATGAAACACTCTTGCCTCCAACCCTTGGCCTCCTTGTTGCTTTTCTGACAGTCTTATCTTTTCCCATCAAAGCAATTCCGTAGCCAGGGTGACTAAGGAATCATGAAACCATGCAAGGTGATAATACCTCACATTACTCTCAGTTAGCATTTAAGAAGGCAGCACTTAAACCTGCCACTTCCTTAGGGATCATCTGGGCAATTTTTACTGAATCCTTGTTAGTTCTTCCATGGTGTAGCATAACTTTTGTAGAGACTGGTTAAACTGCCTTAGATTGAGTTGAAAGGGCTGGCCTGTGCTTGCGGAGCTTGTAACTGCCAGAGACCTCAGGTAAAGTGATTTGCTGTTTCCTGTCTCTCATCCAGGTGCAGGAAGTGCCACAGTAAGACTGGCTGTGAGATGCTCTGTGTAGACAGATTGTGGATTAGGGCGCAGCCAGGGGTGGGCTTCCTGAAGAGGCTTCAGACCTCCTGCAAAATCCAAGGCTGACAGGATATTCCTTTATCCCTATCACAGACCTTGATTAGGTGTTATTAGAATAGGAGCTACCTTTGATTCTTACTGTGGTATTGAAGGGTCTTCCTCTGGTTCTGTGGAGGGAGGGGGGAGGGATTGGGAGGGGGAGAGGGAGAGGGAGACACACACAGAGAACCAGCTGATGGGAGGATCACTGAAGTGAGATCTAATCTTGGCTGTACCATTAATAAACTGTGACTTTTTTTTTAAAGACTTTATTGGGGAATTGGGGGAGGGGAACAGTGTTGGTGAATCGGGGAAGGGGAACAGACAAGTTGCTGTCTTTTTGTTCTTCAGTCTAGTTAAGGAGGATGTTGCTTCACTGGCCCATGTTGGTATCGTCATTGCGCTCTTCCCGGATGAGGCAGATCAGTCACCAGCCTCTGGATAGTCGCTCACCGTGGCTATTGGCAGCTCACCCTGGCTGCCGGCCACTCACTGTAGCCTATGGCAGCCCACTGCAGTAGGGGCTGCAGCCTACACCATCGCCGGGGCTCGCACAGCCCAGCTCCAGGTGGAGCTGTTGTTAGCTGTAGAGGGCAGTGTCACTGGCCCTCATATGTGGGATCCGAACCGGGCAGCTGGCGTCCCAAACCAGCTCTTAACCAATGCGCCACTCGGCCGGCCCAATTAGCTGTGACTTGGAGCAAGGCTCTTCTCCCCTCTAGGGATCAAGTTGTCTGTACTTGAGGTGGGTGTTGACGTGCCCTGGGGATTACTGCTCCACTTCACAACTGCACCTGCTATGTCATCATTGATGACTCTCTCTCTAAGCCTCGCACAGTATCTGGAACAGAGTGAGCGCTCAACAGGCGCATGTGTGGGCACCCACTTGCACACATACATGTATACTCCTCTGAGCTGCTCCATTATGATGGCAGAATATACCTGTTTGCCTGGTCCCTATGGAAGATACCCAAGAAGAACACATTTCAATAAACTAGATTACTGAGTGGGATCCTCCCCGCACCCTGCTTTCTAAGTGGCTGTGTGTGGTCTCCAAAATCCTCCCTTTCTAGATGACTGGGTCTTTAACCATGCCCAAGTCATTTTAATCCCTTGTGTGGGCTCACGAAGCCTGACTTCATTTTTGATAACTGGGAGCAGTCCTTAAACTCCCAGCCTTCCCCAACCCTCATTCTAGAACTTTCTGGAGGTAGTCTTTACTGTCCTTGATGGACCCTATAGATAGCTGGCTCATGTTTGACACGGCCTGGAGGAAAAAACTTAGAACTCTATATGGATCAATAATTTTCTTTAGACTTCATTGATTCTGAGCATATATATATAATCTCTATTACTAACTAGTCTGTAAGCAACTGACTTATTCAATTAATTCAAACACTAACTGAACTTCTGCCGTGTGACAGGCACTGTACTAGATGCTGGAAGAATCAAAGATGAGTAAATCATGGCCCCTCAAGATGCCCCTGTCCAGTGGGGACAATCAGACACATGAATAACTGTAATGGGACAAATGTCCTCATGAGGATTTGTATAGAATGCAATAGGAACACAGATTGGAGGCAATCTAGTCCATAGATCTAGTCCAATCTAGTCCAATAGGAAGCAACATTTGAATGGGGTCTTGAAGGATGAGTAGGAAGTTGCCATATGGATGGGTCACCAAAGAGTATCCTGGGAAGAACTTGTCGTTCCATTCATTCTTCATTCATTCTGCATTCCACAAACCCCTCCTCTTAGCCTGCCGCAGTCTAGGCCCCATGATTTAATAGCTTAGATTTTCTTTTTTGTATTCTCTAGGGTGCCTAGCACAGTAGTTTGTATGCAGTAGTTGTTTGGGAAATATTTGAGTAAATGAAAAAAAATCCATCTGATAAGGGAAGTAAAAAATCACTGTGACGTTTGCAGAAACTAGCTTTCAAATGCAACGATATATATGAAAATAAAACAAGAGACAACTGTAAGGTATGTAGTTAATATTTAACTCCTTGGTAACTGTTTCTATTTAGTTCCCTTCCTAAGACATTTATCTGGAGGATTTCTGTGAGCTTTCAAATAACTACAGTGATCCTCTATTACTAGTTTTTATTCTGTGCTCTGATAGTGCCGTATAAGAGAACATTTATGGTGATATTTTTATTTTAGTTCATGATTTTTTTTTTGTTACTGTTTAACAAAATATACAGGGCTTTTTAATGGTTAAGTAAATTCAAATGAATTTTTATTTTATTTTTCAAAACCCTCTTACCTTGTGGAGTTTCCTCATCTTTGTTAAGCTCGCTTCCCACCCAGTAAAGCCCTGAACTTCCTTTTTGACTCCTTGATTCAGCTTAGCTTCCTGTGGATCTGAGGGGGTCAGTTTCTGAACTTTATATAAGTTTCTGTTTGGTGAGCCAACTTTGTAATCATGATAAAGGCCAAATTATTCTCTTATAAACCTGGTGCAATTTGTCACATTCCCATCTTACCAGTTTCTGGAGGGGGAAGGGAAAGAAAAACACAAGCACCCTTAAAACCTGCATTGTATTTTCCTGCAGAGTAAATAATAGACTTTTAATTTATTTGAACAAAAAGTAAAATAAAAAAAAATGTACACAAGCTGGAAAAACATTGTCTAATCAACCAGGCAGATTTACCTTTAGCAGGTAGCTTAAGTTGTGCCCTTAAATGCAGTAAGATTTCATCAAACATTGAAAGGTCATCAGGAAAACGCTTTAATGTAAACTTTGTCAGTGTACGTTCTTCCATCTATTTCAGTACAAAAATATGTAGGGCATAAAATGAAATCTTATCTTTCAAACATGTGACCAAGGGTCTTAGGTTATTACCATTCCAAAAAGCCCTGGTCCTCATCATTTGGTCTAGCTTATTTAATTTTTAAATTGGGATGGTGTACATAATTGTTCTTTCTGGGGGGACACAAAATCTTAAAACTTTAAGGTTTCTTGTAGATGACAGTACTCTAGCACTCACAAAAGAATGTTCTCTGGTTTCTTCAGACTCATTTATTCTTACATTCATGTAGTTAATCAACCAATGCAAGGCATTTAGCTGATTTCCATGAAGAATACCAAAGTTTAAGACTGGTCTGTGAGAATATATAATACAGCGGGACCTAACAGCATGCTCACCATGACTCTACATATGCCATTCCCTCCGCCTAGGGTGCCCTTTCTTTGTCCCTTAATCCTTAGCCTTCAAGGCTCAAACCTCCATGAAGCTTCCCTTGACCTCCCTATGCTGTTTAGGGCAGTGGGTCCCCAACCTTGAGCTGTATATAGACTGTTTGAGGGGAACCTCAGAATTATTGCAGTGGGTCAGCAAATTCACATGGACACTAAAAACCATCTGCAGACTGAATAAACAATGTCAGTTGTCCAAAATATTTTTCAAATGTATGTAGATGCCATTGTGAGATGAAATTAAAATTTATTTGAATTTACTTAACCATTAAAAAGCCTTATTGAATACATAGTGGCTCTTTATCCTTTTATATTTTTAAAGTGAACAAATACTAAAAGTATAACCATTTTGATGGAGGTCTATGAATTTTGCAAAGTTAGAAATGACTTCTTATTTCAGTGAGGGTTATGTTTAGCTGCAAATGATACAAAAACCTAACAGTGACTTAAGCAAATTTATTTCTTTTCACATAGAAGTCTGGAGGTAGTCATCCCACAGCTATTAGGTTGGCCTCACAAAGTCTTCTGAACCACTAGAACTTTTAATTCTGTCGCACTGTCATCCCTACCATATAGCTTTCATCTCAAAGCTCAAGAAGGCTGCTTGAGCTCCAGCCATCATGTTTGTATCTCAGGCAACAGATAGGATCACCTCCCTTCCCACCCGCTCCCTCACTAAACACACACAATTACACTTTTAGAAATGCTTCCCAGCCAGCTGAGTGGCTCAGTTGGTTAAGAACTCTCTTAAGAGTGTGAGCTGAGCTCTGAGCAACAGCAGTTCAATGCCCAGCCCGAGCTGAGCAGCCGCTAAACTGCCAACAGATGGAAGGATGGCTCAGCTAAAAGAAAATAAAAAATTAAATTAGAAATGCTTCCCAGAAGTCCTGCATGGACCTTCTATTTACATCACATTCATCAGAACTTACTCACATGGCCACTCACAGTTGTATGGCAATGTCTTTTTCCTGGGTGACATGTGCTCAGCTAAAACTCAGTGGTTCTCTTGCTGAGGAGGAAGAGAACAGGTGGTGGAGTTGTTGCCTGTGCTCACTTTGGGGCAGGCTGGGCACCACAGATCTAGTGCATTAGCACTCAGCAGTGTAGAGGGCTAGCTAGTCAGGATCACAGTCCAGGTGTTGTGTGATGCCTCACAGATTCCCTTCCTCACCTGGGCCTTAGTTTCCTCTGCAGTCATACTTGCTTTGTCGCATAGGGATGGGAATTGAAGACAGATGGAAGCACACACATGTTAATACTTAGATATGGTTGAATATTATGGATACATCTTTATTAGTGCATTGTCATCCAAACAGCATTGTCCCTTCTGAGCCCCCAACTATACGAGGTCTCACAATTAAGTTCACAAACTTGTTGCTAACCTTTTTTTTTTTTTTTAATCAGAGGGATTATTCATTATGAATTTGTACCAACTGGACAAATAGTTAACCAAGTTTACTATTTGGAAGTGCTGAAAAGGCTGCATGAAAAAGTTAAATGACCTGAACTTTTCACCAACAGTTCATGGCTTTTGCATCCTAACAATGCACCAGCTCACACAGCACTGTCTGTGAGGAGGGTTTTAGCCAGGAAACAAATCACTGTATTGGAACACCCTCCCTACTCACCTGATCTGGCCCCCAATGACTTCTTTCTTTACCTGAAGATAAAGGAAATATTGAAAGGATGACATTTTGATGACATTCAGGACATCAAGGATAGTACGATAGCTCCAATGGCCATTCCAGAAAAAGAGTTCCAAAATTGCTTTGAAGTGTGGACTAGGGGCTGGCATCAGAGCATAGCTTCCCAAGGGGAGTACTTTGAAGGTGACCATAGTGATATTCAGCAGTGGAGTATGCAGCACTTTTTCTAGGATGGATTTGCGAACTTAATTGTCTGACCTCGTAGTCTTCCTCTTTAAAACCTGCAGTTGTGGACCAACTCTTCCAAGAAGCATCCCTTGATTAAAACTGATCAGTTAGTAACCCAGAAATGCCTCCAACCTTTTCTTTTCCCATGTTTTTTTTTTTAATTGCCTTTAATATTTTAAAATTTGAATTTACACAGCTGACCTAGATGATGGCCTGACCCAGTGGATAAGAGCCTGGGTCTCAGAGCTAGACTGCCTGGATTTGTATCTGAGTTCTGTTACTTAACATCTCTGTGCCTTGATTTCTGCATCATACAGATATATTTATTAGAAAGTGTCTACCTCATCAGGTAAGGATTAAGAGAGACAATCCTGGTAAATCCCTTCACCCAGAGCCTGATATATGGTAAGTGCTCAATAAAATGCACCGCTGTTCTTACCATCTTCATCATGTCTCTCCTCTCAGACCAAACATGCCGGGTGGAGGGCATTCTTAGTCATCTATTCACTCCACAAACATTAGCTGCACACCTGCCCTGTGCTAAGTGGGGGAGGCTGAAGTGAAACTGTAAAGAGGAATTTCCTGGGATCCTGTCTCATTACCCTACTTTCCAGTCAAGTGACCTGGGCCAGGTACTTAATATTTCTGAGTTTCGATTGTTTTCACCTTTGCAATATAGATGATGACTATAGACTAGAAAGTTCGGAGGGTTCAATGCGATAATGCAGAGAAATGCTTAGCGTAGCACCTGGCACACAGCAAGCACTCAGTAAATGCTATTTAACACATTTTTTGCGGGAAACGAGTAAACTCGTCATATAGCTTTTTATGCCCGCTTACAAAGTGTTAAAATAAGAATAAATGGATGCTGGGGATATACATAAGACTCGTTCCCTGCCCTCAGGGAACTCACAGTTTTGAGGGGGAGGCAGGCAAATAACCTATGATGTCTACACGATGTGGTGAGTGCCAAGACACAAGGGCTCTCTGAGTGTCGTGGGGAGGCAGAGGTGGTTTCGTGGTTGGGGAAATGTGAACAGGGAGGTGGGGTGGCTGGAGACACTTGATCTAGGGCTTAAAAGCAGAAAGCCTTGGGCCGGCCGAGTGGCACGGTTGTTAAGCACTGGCTTGGGACGCCAGTGTCCCCGGTTCGGGTCCCACATATGAGGGCCAGTGACACTGCCCTCAAAAAAAAAAAAAAAAAAAGCAGAAAGCCTGGGAATTAGGCAAGGGTACCAAGTCAGAGAAAGGTGTTTGGAAGAAGGTGTTCCATGCAGAGTTGCCCTGTGTGCATTGGCTGGAAGGTGTTAAAGGCTCAGGTTGAGGCAATGGTGAGATGGTGTGTGAGGCTCACCTACCTGTGGGGCCACGACAACAGGTCGGGCCGCATAGGTACTTGAGCATTAATTAGGTTGGGCCTCGTGGACCATGCTTAGGAGCTGGGACTTTATTCTGCATCCAGCAGAAGTTTTCTTTTATGGAAAAAACCACTAATCTTCCCAAAGGAGAGGAAAGTAGGGAAACCTCTCCTGGGGATACACGCACAGCCTTCTGAACCCCCGATGGCCTGGAGGAGTTGCTCCTCACATGCCTTTCTGTCCAGCTCCCTGGGACATCTGGGGACAGCTTTGCACCAGGAAGAACTGGATTCCTGGAACCTTCTCCAGGGTGGGCATCTCTCCCTGTCGTTGGCATGGGAGTTCTTCTTCCATTCTTCTGAAAGCTACTCTGTCTTAACCTGAGATTTCACCTGTGATGGTAGTCGCATCCATGCCATTAGTTGTCCATTTTCTTCCCTCACAGATTCTAGGCCATGGTCTACAGCCAAGGCGAAAACCCTTCTCAGTTCCTGGAAAATCATCCCAAGTGGGCGTCTCGTTTTATCTTGGGTATAGAGTTCTGCTCTCCGTCCCTTCTCTGTGGCACCCCCCTCTACCATGTCTCTGTCTCTCTCTGTCTCTCTGTCTCTCTGTCTCTCTGTCTCTCTGTCTCTCTGTCTCTCTCTCTCTCTCTCTCTCTCTCTCTCTCTCTCTCTCTCTCTCTCTCCCCATTTGCTGTCTGGTTTTCACCCTCCATTCCCTGAGATCTGTTTGGCTTGGTATTCACCAAGCCCAAAGGCTACTACTGTCAGACCTAGTTCTCCTCGCTCTTTGTAGAGTTTCATTTTGTTAACCAGCTTTTCTTTTCCCAAACCTTACTTTGGCTGTGGTTCTGGTCCTTTACGCCCCCTCCATCCTCCTATCTCTAGTTTGGTTTCTTTTCCTCTGTATTTCTGTGACTCATGATCTCTACTTGGGTGGCCCTCGCTATTTTCTTTCTTGTATTTTGGTTGACTTTGGTGATTTATAGTCATGCCTTTTAACTCCTGTGCAAGATCTGATCCTTAATTCTCTTATTTCCCTAAGTGCCTAGTAGAGGCTTATAGTGGGCAGTCAGACATTCGAATAAATGAGTGATTTGGGATTTGTTGTAAGTTATCTGCTTAACAGTGTTTCTCAAAGTATTTTCCACAGACGGTTTGCATGAGATTGATGGGGTGATTGTTAAAAACGTAGGTTTCAGGGCCCTATCCATATACCCTGAACCATAATCTCTAAAGTCTGCATTTTTAACAAGCACACTCCCCCACAACCTAGGTGATCTTATTCACATTGAAATCTGAGAAGTCTTGGTTTAAGGGACAATGAGCCAACCTTATAAATGCATTTCAGCTGCTGAGCATCAAGTGTCTTAGGCCTAGGAGGCGAGCAGGGTCTCTGTCCACCCCTTCCCACCTGCAGGGGAGATAGGGCTTGGGGAGAAGGCGTGGCTTTTGTGCAGTGGTAAATGGGAGGGGAGCCCAAAGAAGGTGGGGCAATTTACCCTGAAGTGGAGGGACAAATAAGGCTTGCTAAGCAGAGACAAATAAGGGTAAACAGAAGGGGTGCTGGGGACTTTGGGGGAGGAAGAACCAATATGAGCAAGGCCTGGAAGTGAGAAATCCAATAGTGTGGGAATGACAAGGGTCTGGGTTGGCTGGATGCAGATACAGGAGGGGAAGCAGAAGAAGAAAGACTCAGGCCACAGGACAGGGATGCCATGCTTCCTGCCCCAGAGACCATGCTGAGGAGGCTGACGGGTGGGCATCTATGTAGACCTGTCACCTGCTGGGCCTACGAGTCTCTCTGTATGGAGGACATCCGTGGGGAGCAGGAGAATTGGGGAAGGGCTTCGTGGAGAGGGCTGGGGGCATCCTGGAGTCATGATTAAGTCCTGAAACACTTCCATCCATGTTTGATGTGAGAAGGTATCTTCTCATTTCAAGGTCCTGTGCTTTCCTTCCCTCCACCCCCCAATCTTCTCCAGCTCCTGTGAACTTGCTGAAGAGGCTGGTGTGTGTGTGTGTGTGTCCCTCCGTCTTGCCACACAGCTCACCCAGCCATCTGTACGTGTGTGTGATGCATGTATGTATGGGTGAACATATGGATTTATGCAGATGCTGTCTTACCTGTCCTCCTTTCTTTCTCACTACTATGACTGTTGTCACTTTCCTGGTGTGAGGGAAATGGGGGGGCTGAGGCAGTGCAGGCCATTCTGATAGATGTGGGTGTGTATTTATAATACAACCAGCTGGTTGAGAAGAGTAGCCTGTTCAGTGGTCACCACAGGGGCTTACAAATGCTACAGCTCCCCAGGTCCTGTGGGGCCCAGGCCACTGGATTCTTTACAAGCTCCCAGGGGAGCTTCCTGATGCTGAAGTCGCTGCTTTTGGGAACCATCAGCCCAAATAACGCAATCCCTCTGCCCTTTCACCAGGGGATTAGGGGCCTACAAATTCCTCAGCCAGGATGGGGATTTTTAAACTTGAGAATGACTCCTTTCCTCCGCTTTGATCAGCAGAGAGGAAAATACTTCACAGGGCAGAGGGGTGGCTGGATTGTCCCCCAGGTCTTCTCTGTGGGGTGGGTGCCTTGCCCGAGCCCCTGTCTAACTGAAAGCTCATTAAGGCCCACAGCAAGTTGGGGCCTGTCAGTAATGAGTACTCTTTGCTGTTCCTGCAAAAATCACACTGGCAACACCTGATTTGCCTTCAAATACCCTGATTTACCATTCTAATTAGGCACTGAAGTCTGGCTTGCTGGACAGATTGATGACACCTCCTGTGTATCCCCGTTCTGTGAACCTCTTGAGAGACATTTGAAGTGAAATTCTTTGACCACATCAAAAAAGTCCACACAAACAAATACCAATAATTCCCAAACCCTAAAAGTGGTCAGTGTCCAATTTCAAAGTGCCTACCCCCCCACCCCCACCACCACCTTAAGGTCGATGTAATCCTGCACTGTGACATGTGTGAAGTGAGGAAAGGGGGTGGGGGTTCTCAGGGCCGGGGCTCTGGCAGCTGGGGGTAGGATCCAGTCCTCTTCAGGCTGCTTATCCGGTGAGTAGACTCTCCCAGGGAGACGACACTGGGAGGAAACCCAGAGGCCTCAGCCCCTGGCCCCCAGGACACAGGGTACCTGCTCCCCTGGCAGACTTTGCCCAGCTTTCTGTCTCCAGCAGGAGGAGGGCTATGGTAGCCAGCCGCGGAGGTGCCCTGATGGGAAAACGTGTGGGTGGTGCCTCAGGCAGGTCCTGCTGCCCCCGTGAGGAGGACTCGGGAAAGTCAGGAACTTTCCAGATGGTGGCACCTCTGGTTTCCCCGGAACGAGGAGGCCAAGGAAACCACAGTGGAGGGAATCTGGCTGGTTCTTGTCTGTGTGACTCTGTCATGAGCAGCCTGGGATTGTGGGGCAGAGAATATTTTTTTCCCCCTTAAAAACAAAACCAAAAGCACCAGTGACCTACATGAGTGAGCAAAGCATGTCCTTTGAGGCCAGAGAGTGAAACTAGTAGGAGACTTTGTAGGACTTTTATTCCCGGTCAGGTCCCTACTGGGCCCATGGTCCAGCCTTTCCTAGGCCCAGATCCCTGTTTTTTTGGAAAGTGCCTTTTAATGTGGCCTTTGCTGCATGTAGGTGCTGTGCCTTCTTCCTTTCAGGTCTGCTCTCTGTAGGGCCTCCTCACTCCTGCCCTCCATCCCACCCCATGCCGCTGTCCAGCCCCTTACTTCCAGATACTCCTGGACCAGTTTATCCCGTCCCTGCTTAGAAACCTTATAAATGGAGTTTCCATTTATCTAGCTCAGGGGTCGGCAGACTTTGGAGACGGAAGAGTCAATCCTGTCTTTCACAACAATTTAAAAATTATTCGAGAGCAATAAAACAAATGAAACCACCATTATGTGAATAATTTCCTTTTAACATTTTATAAATGAAACTATGATAGTTTTATTTTCATTTACAGTTTTACTTCAGAGCCGCATGTATGTACCCAAAGACTCACATGTGGCTTGTAAGCCGCAGTTTGCCAACCCCTGATCCAGCTGATAAAGTCCATTCATCTAGGTCTCTCTCCTCTCCTATCAGACTTATATCCATCCATCCATCCATCCATGCATGCATGCATCCATCCATCCATCCAACACTTACTGGGCACTATAGGGCTTTGTGAACTTCCTGGCCACAGAAATAGGTATGATGGACAGAGGTACCATCCTTAAGGGACTCTCAGGCAGTTGGGGAAGGCAGACAGCTGTCAGTATGGGACAAGTCTGGTGGGTTGTGGGATAACAGAGGAGGAGCACTTGTGTAAAGATGGGCTGGATGAGTTCATGGTCATCGCAGGTTTATAAGGTCAGAACACACTAGATGCTGGAAAGATACCTAGCTGTTTTTAGTGTTAGGAGGAATGATGCGAGTGAAGCTTTTGCATAACATAGGCCTATGTCAAATATTCACTTCCTCGTCTGTAAATTGGGTAAGGCATAATAATAGCACTGACCTCATAGGATTGTTGTTAAGGGTTAAAGGAGATAATGTATATTTGGGGAACATAGTAACCATTCAATAAGTATTGGCAATTGTAATTATTATCAAAGCCAGAGAAGGAATTTTCTTCAGGATGCTTGGATGGAAGTCACTGAAAATGCAGAGAAAAACATCTCCAACAGTTTGCTCAGCATGAATTCAACAAGTCTTAAAACCTGTGTGTTGTACTATCCCATTTTAATACTTGCAAGATGGTTTGGCGCAGTCATCCCCACGAGAGGCAGCATCAGTATCACCTGGGAAATGTCTTAAAAATGCAGACCTTGGGCTCCTGCCTTTGTCCCCACCCCCAAACTGCCCCACTATACCTGAGCAGGGCCTGGTAGTCTGTTTAAATAAATGCCTCCAGGCAGTTCTGGTTTGCGGCTCAGTTCGGGAACCCTGGACAGAACCCAGGGCTTTGAGGCCAAGCCCTGGGCCTAATTTGCTGCCTCTGTCTACCTGGGTAACCTCTCAGTCACCTGGTCACCTGGCTCTCCGAGGGTATCTGAGGGGGTGATGAGTCACTTCTATATGAGCTCAGTAGATATCAGGGATTATCATTCCTATTTGTTCATTGTAATAGTCCTTTCTTCCCAGTCCCACTCTTTCCTCTAATGGTTTAATCAGAGCTACCACCTCCCAGCATTTATCTCTCAAGCCTGTGGTTGATTCTGATAGGATTTAACGTTGTGAAATAAGAAGCAAGAGCCTGTGCTTTGGCCTGACAGCAGTGTTTTTGCTGTTAAAAAGCCTCTGATTCCGAGCTTGGGTCTGTCTGTCTCAGCAGAGGGAGAGACTGCCAGGCATGTATTAATATGATTGGGACTTGAAAGCTTGGAGTCTCTGTCCTAACAGGTAGCCCCTGGTCACATGTGGCTTTCAAGCACTTGAAATTCGGTTAGCCTGGATTGAGAGGTGCTGTGAATTTGAAGTACGTAACAGATTTAGAAGACTTAATACTATTATGCAGAAAGAATGGAAAATGTATCAATAATAACTTTTATGCTGATTACATGTTGAAAATGATAACATTTTGGATATAATCATATTAAGTTCGAGAATTTTATTAAAGTTAATTTCACTGGTTTCTCTTGACCTTATTTTAGTGTGGCTACAGGAAAGTTTTGTTTTAGGGCCAGCCGAATGGCTCAGTTGGTTAAGAGCTCGCTCAAGAGTGCGAGCTGAGCTCTGAGCAACAGCGGTTCGAGGCCAGTCTGAGCTGAGTTGCCGTTGAGCTGCCAACAGGTGGCAGGATGGCTCAGCTAAAAATAAGAAAAAAAAAATGTACAGGAAAGTTTTGTTTTGTTTTGTTTTGTTTACAGGAAAGTTTAAAATTGCATATGTGGCCCACATTATATTTCATTAGACAGTGCTACTTCAGGTTTTAAGTCAATCTTGGGAGCCAATTCAGAAAGTTTACAGTATTTACTTCTTTGCAAATTCAAAAGGTGGGTTTCATATTTGAAATGGACATCTGCAATAGAACAGTTATTCTGAATCATTGAACTTGACCTTGGATGTTTGCAGTGCCGTTTCTTATCATGGTACTTTTTTTGGAGTGGGAATTTCATGAAATTTGGACTCAATGGCATAGTGTGGCTACTATTTTAGAAGAGAGTCTTCTAACATCTCTAGGAGGGGCCAGAAGAAAGCCCAAGTGGAGAGATTGCTTCGATTGGACTTTGATTGCAGAGCTGCAAAGACACCAGTTTACAGTGAACACTGCAATTCATTTTTCTACTATGGTCTGAGGATGAAACTGCTATGAAATAGCAATGAGAGCTCTGCTTATCCTTCTTTCTTATCATTTTTGGCCTTTCCTTAACCCGCTGCCTTTGCGCCCTCTTCCCCTGATGTTGTTTCTCGATTACAGTGTGTGAGGCCCAGCCAGGCACTTACACGACAAGGCTGAGAAAAGCAGATTTAGCTCCGAAGCAATGGCCAAGCTGGAGCGGACACTGGTGACTGAATTTCTCTCTAACCGGCAGCATTGCTGGGAATTCAGAGCAGTTTCTTCATCTCTGAAGTGGCAGTGCTGAAACTCGCATGTCTACCACAGAGTGGGATTATGAGAAATAAAAAGGCAGGCCGTGAGGGGTACAGAAGTAGTCTTTAGTAAAAGCCACCTGAAGACCAAGGTCCGTGCCATTAACTATTTCTGTGGCAGACAGTCTCTCTTCTACAGGCCTCAGGTCTTTCTCCTGTTATACAGGAAATAGAGTGCTTTGATAAAATTAAAGGAATACAAAGTCTGACCCCAGTTTGAATTCCAATTCTGCTGCCTACTTAGCTGAGTGACCTTGGGAAACCTACTTGACCTCTCTGTGCCTCATTTTCCTATCTATAAAATGGGGGTAATAGAACCTGTTGCGAGGTTAATCATGCTAACACCTGTAAGGTCCTTAGAACAGAGCTAGAACATAGTAAACACTTCGTGAATGTTGGATTCATTCAGGCTCCAATATTTGTGGAGCGTCTTCTGTGTACCAGGTGCTATTCTAAGTACTGGGCGCAGCAGAGGACAAAGCAGCAAAACTCCCTTTGAGAGAGTTACTTTAGGTAGAGGAATTCAAGATGTTTTTATGAATTACAATTATCAGAGTATCCGCACTGCCTTAGGGGTCTTCACACAGTGGTGCTTTATTTTATTTATTGGGTTTTGACAATAAGATTCTGTTTTTTATTTAAAATGTTTTTTTAAATAATTTTTTAATTTTTCAATTATAGTTGACATACAATACTGTATTAGTTTCAGGTATACAACATAGTGACTAGACATTTATATAACTTAGAAAGTGATCACCCTGATAAATCTAGTACCCATCTGACACCATGCATGGTTATTACAATATTGACTATGTTACTCGTGCTATACTTTACATCCCCATGACTACTGTGTAACAACCAATTTTTACTGAATAATCCCTTTCCCCTTTTCACCCACCCCTCCCAGCCTCCTCCTATCAGGCAACCATCAGTTTGTTCTCTGTATCTATGAGTTTGTTTCCATTTTGTTTGTTTATTTCGTTCTTTAGAGTCCTCATGTAAGTAAAATCATAGGACACTTATCTCTCTTTGTCTGACTTACTCCACTCAACACAATACCCTTCTGGTCCATCCATGTTGTCACAGATGTCAAGATTTCCTTATTTTTTCTTTTTATGGCTGAGTAATATTCCATTTTAAATATGTTACACCGCTTCCTTATCCAATCACCCATTGTGGATGCCCAGGCTGCCTCCATAATAAACAGTGCTGCGATCAATATAGGGGTGCACTTGTCCTTTGAAGTAGCGTTTTGGTTTCTTTGAGAAAATACCCAGAAGTGGGATTACTGGGTCCTTCTTTGTCTCTTGTTAATGTCTCTTGTTATTTGCCTCTTTTTAAGGCTATTTTGTCTGGTATAAGTATTGCTACCCCGGCTTTTTTTCTTTTTTTTTTTTCCTTACCATTTTCATGAAATGTCTTTTTCCATCCCTTTACTTTTAGTCTATGTGTATCTTTTGATCTGAGTGAAATGAGTCTCTCATAGGCAGCATATGTAAGGGTCTTGTTTTCCTATCCATTCAGGCACCCAATCATTTGATTGAAGCATTTAACCCATTTACATTGAACATAATTCTAGTTTTTAAAAGGGTTCTCCTGCTAAACAAAACAAAGCAAATACAAAACCTTGGGTTTCATTCCTAGCCCACCTGCCTCGCCACTGTGTGACCTTCGGCAAACGATATTAACTCTCTGAGGCTTCATTTCTTGGGTAAATAGAGCTCATAAATAATATCTTAGGACCAGTCGAGTGGCTCAGTTGGTTAAGAGCTCGCTCAAGAGTACGAGCTGAGCTCTGAGCAACAGCCATTTGCTGCCCAGCCCGAGCTGAGCAGCCGCTGAGCTGCCAACAGGTAGCAGGATGGCTCAGCTAAAAAAGAAGAAGAAGAAGAAGATCTTGCTCAATAGAGACTATGAGTACTAAATGTTGTACGAAATGAGATCATGTCTTAGCATATGCTTGACTCACAGTAAGTGTCCCATAAATGATAGCTATCATTGCCATTGCTTCTAGTTCTAGGGATATTCTGTAAGTCAGTGGTTTTAAGATACAAGTTCCCAGGACTGGTGGAAGGGGAAATAGAATCACGTTCTTCCGTGGTATCCCTCTCCGTGGACTAGGTTGTTCATGAGTGCCTTGGAACTTCTTTTTTTTTTCAGAGAAACACAATAGAGATCCAGGTTTTCAATAGAGCCGCCCAAAGCTGGAGTGGGTTTCCTTGAGAGGTAGTGAGTCCTTCATCATGGAAGGTGTCTGAGCTGGAAAACCAGCCTGCTGAGATGCTGTAAAGGGACGAGCCTTGGGTTTGTGGCTTTGAAGACTGCTTCCAGCTCTGAGATTATGGAGCCTCTGTTCTGGTCATCAACCTTTGAGCCACCTGGGTAAAGAAACCCTAGGGAGCAGCACCCTATCACCCCAGTGCCTTGAGGGCACCCATTTCTAAAGAGTAGCCAGGGTGACCTCAGAGGTTTGCTGTCCCACCTAGCCAGGCCGGGCACTCACTTTAACATTGCCTCTAATACTTTCCTTCTCCAAATGTAACTATTTCTCGGAAGCAGGCGCTACCGTTGAGTGGGAGAGAGGCATGTGACTCCCTCACCCCAATATTTATCCAGAGAGAGAGGGCACCTGGGCATTGCTGCTACACTCATCCTTAAACTCCCTTTTTGGGGATGCAGAAGATTGAAATGACTTTAGAGCCAAGTGGTTAGTGGAGGAGCGTGCCTGTGTCAGGAGCACGCGGCCAGCCCAGTGGAAGCCACAGCCAGCTTTGAATTTGGGTCTCAATTACTCCTCCAACTTCATTTACCACCCTGGCGTTGCTTATGGGGAGTGAAAAGTAAAGGCACTGTGTTTGCTGGATTCATTTGCTCCTTTTTTTTTTTTTAATGATCATTATATTTTTAAAAAAACAACTTATTAGTTATGTCAGACAGTTTAATTGCTTTTAAAAGACCATTCCCTGAGTATCTTTTGGCACGAAGGACCTGCCAGCCAGTGGAGGGCACGAAAGAAGAGATGAGGTGCTGCTTTTCCCTTTCCCAAAAGCAGCTCGGTTCCTCTATCCCCTCAAAGTGCCTACTATGTGCCAGGCACTGTGCTAGGAGATGCAGGGCTGTGAAGGAGACACAAGTGGCCCTTTTCCTCTTAGAAGTGTTAGCCCAGCAGGGGAGACGGGCTTTGAGTGAGTAGTTTGAAGCCCTGACTGATTGTGAAGGGGAAGACAGACCCACAGACTGAGTGGTGGTCCTTCCCTACCGTTCTTGCCCCAGCCCTCCGAAGACCCTGGCTTTGGTTTGGTAACTCGCCAACATTGTTGGATCTCATGGGTTACTGACTCACTTCCTGTTGCCATGTCTGGGTCTCATCAGATCCTGGGTGTCAGTTTGGATTTTGTCGCCTCACCTTGATCAGTCCCTTTGCCCGGCAGCTCGGAAATCCCCAGCCCCTTCCTCCCACATGTGTCTTCTCTGCCAGGGCGGCCTTTCCCCCTTCGTAATCTTTGCAGCAAACCTGGAATCCCCTGGCTCATGATGGAATAAAGGCTCAGGAGGGTAAGAGTGACATGAGGGTATGTGTTGCCAAGCTAGCTGGCCTGGGGCAACAGGAGGAGAGAAAAAAGGATAAAACAGTGGCCTTGAATTAGCTGCTTTATGAGAATGACGTTTTTTAAATAGACACTTTTTAGAGCAGTTTTAGGTTCACAGCAAAATTGATCAGAAGATACAGAGATTTCCCATATACCCCCTATACACAGCCCCCGCTTACTAACACCCCCCACCAGAGTGGTACTTTTTGTTACAATGGATGAATCTACCTTGACACATCATAATCTGCCAAAGTCCATAGTTTACATTAGGGTTCACTCTTGGTGTTGCACATTCTGTGGGTTTGGACAAATGTATAATGACCTTTAGACAGTATTGCAGGGTTTTAAACCTAGGTTTTATGACTCCCTTAGGCAGTGTTCCATAACTTTAAGCATTCTTTTTTTTTTAAAAAAGATTTTATTGGGTGGGCCGGCCGAGTGGCGCATTGGTTAAGCGCTGGTTTTGGGATGCCAGCGGCCCCGGTTCGGATCCCACATGAGGGCCAGTGACACTGCCCTCTACAGCTAACAACAGCTCCACCTGGAGCTGGGCTGTGCGAGCCCCAGTGATGGTATGGGCTGCAGCCCCTGCTGCAGTGGGCTGCCATAGGCTGCAGTGAGTGGCCCGCAGCCAGCGTGAGCGGCTGGCAGCCAAGCGTGAGCTGCCGATAGCCGCGATGAGCGACATCCAGAGGCCAGCAACCGATCTGCCTCATCCGGAAAGAGCGCAATGACGATACCAACAGTGAAGCAACATCCTCCGCAACTAAAACTGAAGAACAAGAAGACGGCAACTTGTCTGTCCCCTTCCCCGATTCGCCAACGCTGTTCCCCTCCCCCAATTCCCCAATAAAATCTTTAAAAAAAAAAAAAAAAAAGATTTTATTGGGGAATTGGGGGAGGGGAACAGTGCTGGGGAATCTGGGAAAGGGGAACAGACAGCTTGCTCTCCTTTTGTTCTTCAGTACAGCTGTGGAGGATGTTGCTTCACTGGCCCATGTTGGTATTAGCATTGCGTTCTTCCCGAGTGAGGCAGATTGCTCACTGGCCTCTGGACGGCCGCTCATAGCGGCTCTTGGCAGCTCATGCAGGCTGCCAGCCCCTCACGCTGGCTGTTTACCACTCACTGTAGCCTATGGCAGCCCACTGCAGCAGAGGTTGCAGCCTACACAGTCGCCGGCGACTCACAGCCCAGCTCCAGGTGTAGCTGTTGTTCACCATCTTAGCTGTAGAGGGCAGTGTCACTGGCCCTCATATGTGTGATCTGAACCGGGGCCCCGCTGCTCAGAGCTGGCGTCCCAAACCAGTTCTTAACCAACGCACCACTCGACCAGCCAACTTTAGGCATTCTTTTCCATCTTTGTTGTTCTGCAATAGCCATGTGGTATTTTTCTTTAAATTGGCTCACTTCAAAACAAAACAAAACACTACATAAGTGAATTTTAAAAAATAATTTCATAGCCAATTTTTATTAATCTTCATAGCTTCTATCTACATTATCTATAATTATTTATAGTATTTATCTTTCTTCACATGTTCTTGCCACACTGCCATCTTAGGTATCCTTAGGTGTTTGCTCCATTCTTAAAGACATTCTGCCTAAGATGTTTGTGAATGGACTTTCAGAAGGCCCTTGAATGCACTCAAACTGTCCAGAATTGTGTTTATGTATTTTTTTCCTGGGAGAGACAATTCAAAGTTTTCATTATATAAACGGGGCCAGGACCAAATAAGAAGAGCCACAATGTGCAGTTCTTGGAATTGTGCCTAATCATCATTTACCAAGATTTCATCTTCCCAGGAGGAACAATAGAGTTTTCTGCAAGACATAGACATTTTACTTTTAAAACACCCTATGTTTTTGTTTTTTGTTTTTTTTTTAACTGAGCCATCCTGTCACCTGTTGGTAGCTCAGCGGCTGCTCAGCTTGGGCCAGGAATCAAACCGGCAACCCTGTTGACAGAGCTCTCTTGAGCAAGCTCTTAACCAACTGAGCCACTCGGCCGGTCCTACACCCTATCTTTTTAAAATGAGGTAGAGATAAACTGCAAATTGAAAAAAGGTAATGGCCTCTCCAACGTCTCCTCATCTCTATTCTGTCTTCAGCCTTCAACACACGAACATTAACTCATCATAAGAGGAGAGTGACTGTTCTCTGATGCAAGAATTGTGACAAATGGTCTGATGAAGGATTTGTATGTATATATCATGCCTCTCAGGGGTATAAAAGGAAAATGCCAGTTATGTATTTAGTAAGTTGTTCTTATTAAGCAGAAAATTGGGGAGAGGGGAAGGGCGGCAGGTGAGTGGGCAGCTATCCTTGAATATCCAGAATGTAGGTTCACTGTAAATATAGGTCAGTGAATGTTTCAGAGAAAAATGAGCAAAAGGAAAGCTGCTTGTTAGGGTAGAAATATAACATGATAAAGAGGCTCTGGGGAAAACGCTCTATCGTGCTAGATCACACAAATCACACCAATGCACTGCTTGTGTAAAATTGGACCGAGCCACATGTTGTTCTCTGCTTCTGGGTGACACACCAGGCAGGGACACAAAGGGCACTCTGTTAATTCTTTCCAGCTCAGCCCCTTCACCTTAGAAAGAGTATTAATAAGCTTCCACTTGTATCCTGCTTCCTTCCACCCAGGATCCATGAACAGTAGGTGCAATGATAAAATACACATAGGAATTTGAAATCAGGACTAGGGAAAATATAAGTAAGAGGAGGAAGACAAACCAAGGTGAATGGGGAAGATATAAATATGCATGCTGTAAGGGTCTGTCTGATTGCTGAGCTTCACATTCGACTTAGAGCTTCCTGGCAGCAAAAACAAAAAAGGGAACACAGTAGGTGTTTTGGAGGTTACTGTTAGAGAAGAAAAATATGCTGGTCATTAAGAGGAAGCTAAGTGCTTCCTGGTTTGTTCCCTTAAGTTACATTTCTTATGTAGGGTCTGCTGAGGATATGGAGAAAGTTCTTCTTCAGCATTTTTTTTTTTAAAGGTTTTATTGGGGAATTGGGGAATTGGGAGAGGGGAACAGTGTTGGGGAATCGGGAAAGAGGAACAGACAAGTTGCTATCCTTTTGTTCTTCAGTCTAGTTGTGGAGGACGTCGCTTCACTGGCCCATGTTGGTATCGTCATTGCGCTCTTCTTGGGTGAGGCAGATCAGTCACTGGCCTCTGGACGGCCGCTCACAGCAGCTCTTGGCAGCTCACGCTGGCTGCCGGCCACTCACTGTCGCCTATGGCAACCCACTGCAGCAGGGGCTGCAGCTATGCCGTCCCAGGGACTCACAGCAGCCCAGCTCCAGGTGGAGCTGTTGTTCACCATCTTAGCTGTAGAGGGCAGTGTCACTGGCCCTCATATGTGGGATCCGAACCAGGGCTGCTGGTGTCCCAAGCCAGCTCTTAACCACCATGCCACTTGGCCGGCCTTTCTTCAGCTTTTTTCTTTGTCTTATTAAGCCCTCGTCAACCTGGGGCTCCTCAGACTGGGCCCATTTCCTCATTTTATTATAAGTGGCCATGTCACAGATGGCTGAGTACCTTGCCTTTGTAGTCCTGGTCACAGACGTACATTTACATCTACTCATGAGATTATTTTGAAAGCTTGTCTTCTCCATTAGATTATGACTCATGAGGCCAGGGTCGTATTGTACTTCGTGCTTGGCATAATCCAGGCACACTGTAGGCCCTCCGTAAATACTTATTTGAACACAGAAATAGAGAACATAAATACTTATTTGAACACAGGAATAGGGAAAGGCAGTTGGGGATTTTATGTGACTACGTCTTGTAGTGCTCTCACAGAGGACCAAGGTCCTTTCAAGGGTGCATACTGTCTCTTGTCCAGATAGCCGACCACCATGGCTCCCAGGACATCTCCAGGTTCCTTTTACTATCCCCTTCAGAGATTGCTAATAATACTCACTGCAGTGTCGTGTGCACCTGCTCTAAATCCAATCCTGCAGGAGGTGCTTGGCACACATGGCTGCTCGTCCTTCCACACGAGAGAACTGAGGTTCAGGGGAGAGAAAGGCTTGCTCAAGGTCATGCAGCTGGTAGGCGTCAGAACGTAGGTCTGCCTGGCTCCAGAGCGCATGCTCTTTCCTTCCTGCCTGCTGTGTCTGAGTCTGAGCCACAAGTGTCTGTGTGAGTTACGGGCTCTTATCTCTTGGCAATTAGAGCTGCGCAGCAAGGGTATTTCTGGCACAGGTTGTGGCTGCTTTCTGACAGCTGTTACATTCTGGTCTCTTTTGTCTCTTTTGAGTTTAAGAAAGCCCACACCTGGGGTTGGCAAAGGCAGTCCCAGAACTCATTTTCCCTGGTGTTTGCACACAGAGAATGTGTTTCTCTCTCTTTTTGCCCCGTCTCCTGAGTGCAGACACATTAAAATTTTCATAAAAGTCAGTAGGGAGACAGGGAGAAGAGAGCCACACTTTGGTTGTCTCGAGGAGTAATTGGGTTGGCCTAATGATTGGGGAGTGGAGGTGGAAAGGACGACATGGCAGGAAGTACATTTGGTGGCAGTGCATTTGATTTCAGATGTACCAGGCATGCATTTTTAATTACTTTGTGCCTGTTGTCATTATTTTAATAGAGACCGAATACTTAGAATGGGGTTCGTTATATCTATTAAAGTTTCTCTAGGCAGCAAGGCTGGCACATGGGATAAGTCTCACGGCTCAGTGTTGCCACCTACCGTGAACTGCATGGAGTGTCAATCTTTAAAAAATCGGAAGGCAATAAAACGCACTTCAAACTGCAACAAGGCATAATTTGATCTGTCTGTTCTTCCACAAGGTTGCAAGTCCTTAGGGCGAGCATTATAAGCATCTGTCATCACTGCTTGCTCTGGAGTGCCAAGAAACTGGTTCCAGGGACTTCTGGTGATAGACAATCAGCTTGTCAAAAACACCACTTTTCCTTTGCTCCCTTGAGAAAGCGCCTTCTCAAAAACATTGGCTGCCTACACATGGGGACCTAAATCATTGCTACATTCAGGTTTATGTTAGAGTGTTCCGGAAGAAAGCACTGAAGGGGCTGTTTATAAATGTGGTAACGCTTTGGTTCTATCTTTGGCCTCCTTGTCTCAGTAAGGATTTTAGCTCATGTCAGTGATTTAGAAAACCTCATCCTTTTTTTATGTCTCCAAAGTTGCTTCCCCTTGCTGCGGGTGGTTGCATATTCTAAAGCTTGTCTGCATTTAGAAGGACACCTGAGAGTGGCAGTGGGCACTGACGTGCCTGTACCTCCCCATGCCAGAAAAGGACTGACAGATTCCAGCTTTGTTTGTGGATAGATTTAGATTGAGTCCTGTTCCGATCTCCTTCTGTGGCTTTGACAAGTCTTATTTGGAAGATGAAGTAGCACAGTTACTGAACTGACATTCTGTCATTCCCAGTTTGTATGGTAAGAGCCATGAAATCATCCACACACACAGGTAGGACATAAGATTTCACCCACTTCCCCTGTAAATGATTCTTTAGGCCATTAGGAGCGGAAAAATATGAAAGGTGCAGATGATTGTTATTACCAGACTCACTCCTTTGTTTTTGTTACCTAAGGATCAAAATTTTAAAGTGTTTTACACTGTTAATTAGGGTATTCCCTCCTCCTAAACTCCAATTAATATCCACAATAAACAACTTTTGTTGATTACATGGATCTGAAAGTTGAATATCCAGGAATGTCAAGACCGTCTCATTTTCTATTGCTTTACCCTAGTCCACAGCGGATATGAGGAAGCTTAGAGGATAGGGATAAAATATAAATAAAAAATAAAACAATCAGCACCAGCAAGAGTATAAATTATATTAGGAGATTAAGCCTGAGGAGACAAGAAGAATGAGAACAGCCTGGTACTATTTCTGTTAAGCTAAAAAGCCAATTTCATTGGACAAGTGGATGTAGCTATAATTTTAAAGCTACTTGGAAACGGCTCTCAGTTTGGAAAGCTCTGTGTAAACATGGGCTGCTTCGTGTTCCTGACATTTCAGCTAAACTTTAAAAATTGCTTCTTCCCCCCCACCCCCTTTCAACCTCTACCTGACCTCCAGCACACACCCATCCAATTTCTCTGAGCCAAGGAGGTGTCAATACCAAAGGTGTTTTATCAAATGAGGTTGCCATTTTTCTGGAAATGCTATAGCCTGGACGCCAGCCGGACATTTGCAAAGCCTGAATGTGGGAGGCTTGTTTTGGAAACTCTTTCATTATCGTCCGTCACACTCAGACCCTTTGAGCAGTTCCAGGGACTCACACCCGGATGGGCTTTGGTGATAGGGAGACCGAAAAAAGGAGTGTTGAAGTGGAAGAGGTGAGCAGAAGTCCCCTTCTCACAAGCTGACAGGATGTCCGATAACCTTCCTTCCGTGGCTGCTATTTCTTCTCCTCCAGGACCCCCAGGCTCTGTGTTGCCTTCTGCAGACCTGGCATGCAAGAGATCATCTTGAAAGAATGCTGCTTACGTGGACTCCCAGGAAGCTAGCTCAGGGGATGGGGCTGGGACGCAGGCTTTACAGGACCACAGAGGATGGGCTGGACAGGGTGCTTAAGTTTCAGAGCAAGTTGTAATCTTCATGCTGAGATGCTGAGATGCTGAGATGCTGCTATGTTCTTGCTTGTTACAACCAACCGGAGGGGGTCCTTCTCCTGAATCTTCACAAACGCACTGACACCAAGTAAGGAGTAACGTGAGGATGAGATACCGCTGATTTGTTCTCTAGCCTGGACCTCTCCCCTCTGCTCCTGCAGTGGTCTCTTTACTTAGACTCCCTACTTTTCCCCACTTCATTTCAAAGGCATTGGAGAAGCATTGCAGTCAGACCATCTGGGTTTGCATATTGTGTCCTTCACTTACTGTGATGGGCAAGTTACCTAAACTCTCTATGCCTGGGTTTTGGCATCTGTAGAATCGGAACAGTAATAGTACTCATATAAACCATTTTCATGAGATTAAAGGAGATCATACGTATAAAGCTCTTAGGATAGTTCAGAGCATAGAGCACATAAGCACTAAAGAAATATTAGTTTTTATTTCCTTATTGTGCCCAACCTCCAGACCCTTCTCCATATAGCAGCTACAAAAGGCTTTTTAAAAAGCAAATCAGGGGTGTCTGGTTAGCTCAGATGGTTAGAGCGCAGTGCTCATAACACCAAGGTTGCCGGTTCGATCCCTGCATGGGCCACTGAGCTGCGCCCTCCACAACGAGATTGAAACAACTACTTGACTTGGAACTGATGGGTCCTGGAAAAACACACTGTTCCCCAATTAAAGAAAAATAACATAAAAGCAGCAAATCAGGTCATGCCTCTCCCATGACAGTCTTTTAAAACCTTCCATGGCGTCCCATTGTATTTGGAAGAGAATGTAAATTCTCACCAGGTGTCACATGGCCCTACAAACCAACATAACTATGACTCCCCAGCTTCACCTTTTACTGTCCTACTGAGTTCCAGGCTCACTGTCCTTCTCACTTCCCAGGAATGTGTCCTGTTTGTCCCCCCTGTTCTTGTGCCTAAAGTACTCTTCCCCTAGATCTTACTTAAAAGGACGCCTCTAAGGTCTTTTTTATATATACGCTGAACTCCCATATCACTCTATCATCTGACTGTTTTGTTTTCTTCAGAGCACATATCGATCTCTGAGATTATTTGTTTCCTTGTTTATTATCTGTATTTCTGTCCCTCTGTCTCTTTTACCATTACGGTATCTTCTGTGCCTGTAACGTCTGCGGTGTAGAAGGCCCTAATAATTAAATGTTTATTCATGGAGCGAATGACAGACACCATTCATGTAGGATCGACTTACAAAATTCTGTTATTTCATCCTCATAAAAATACTGTGGGGATAGATATTTTTATCCCATTTTAGAGTTGAGAAAATAGTGGCTTAAGGAAGAAAAAACTTATCCAAGACCACTCAGCTGGTAAGTGGTTTTAGTTAGGTTTTTAATTTATTGTAAATTTTAATATTAATATGATTTAAATTAAGTGTAAATTTTTATAAAGCCCAGGTTTTCACTCAGGCCTGGCTGAGTCCATGGAGTTTTTAGGTGATAACATTAGTGAATTCAGAGTCTGTACCTGGCTTATGAGTGCAAGGTGAGGCTGGACCGGTATCAAAAGCACGCTATCTTCACCCTTTTAAAAGATACCAGCTTTAGAGGATTTCCTAGGTGCTAAGTGCCTCCTTTACTTGTTTTTCCCTTTTTCTGGCATTCTTCATCATGCCTAGTTTTATTTGTAGTTTTGTTGCCGTTTCACAAGAGGTATCAATTGGATACATTCTGCTTCAGTTATGAACTGATTCGAGCCAGCTTGGGTTGACGCCTGCTAGAAGATAAGGGCCGACAGGAATGTTAGGCCCTCCTGACCATTTAGCTTTGAATATCTCGGAGTGTGGGCTCCATACCATACCCGGCCATATCACCTGGGGTGCTTGCTAAAATGCAGATTCCTGGGCTCACCCTAGACTTCTGCCTTGAAATTCTCTGGGGGTGGATCTCTGGAATCTGTTGTGTTTTTTTTCCCTTTTGAGGGCAGTGTCACTGGCCCTCACATGTGGGACCCAAACCAGGGCTGCTGGCTCTCCAAGCCAGCGCTTAACCACCGCGCCACTCGGCCGGCCCTTTTTGTTTGTTCTTAAAAAAACAATCACCTGAGGTTTTTCTGATAAAAATGGATATATGAAGATCACTGGTCATAGATATGTTTTAGCTCATTATGTGTGTTGTTCTCAATTTTTAAAAAAATGTAAACATATACTAACTTATTGTTCATTTTATCAAAACTCTCATTTGGGTGGCTTTTGCTCTCGGACCATGGAGCAAGTAGGCTTTTTCTCCCAGTAATGACACTTAAGCTCCAAGTTCCAGGCCCAAGTTGGCTTCCTTGGTCAGAGTGTTCAATATTTGTCAGGGGAAGCAGGGTGCCTCCTCTCTGTCCCCGAGCTGGTGCCTGGTTGTGGGGGGCTGCTCTGCTCTCATTGGGAATGGATGGTTGTACAAGAGTGGACCTTCTGATACATTTGACCCTGTTAAAGTTATTTCTAAAAACCGGGTTTTTTCTTATTATTTCCTTCCCAGAAACAATTCTGGAATAATCAAAATTCCCAGCCCTTGATGTCTGTGCCCTCCTCCCCTCTGTTCACTCTCTAAACAAAGGCATCATGTTTTAATAGACACCTTAACCATAAAATTAGCTTTATTAGACTCTAGGTGGATTTAAAATGTAACCTAATGGCAACTCTGCCTGGCTTGGAAGTCGTGTGTTTTATCTGGAGCAGAAAATGCAGGTAGTTGCAATACCTGGTAGGGGATCAGATGGTTATGAATTAAATTGGCCATATAACCCCTCATCCTTAGATACTGCCGTGGTGTTTTTTTCACCCGTTGTGTTTTGGGAAAACTCAGCCCCTGGCTTGGAGTTGTAATCCCACCTGCCTTCTGTCCTTGACATAAGAGCTCCTGAGTTATCCACCAGAGAAATTTAGCACAGTTGTCTTTCCCACTTCAGCCTCCTCGCCATGTTTGTGAACATCTAGGTTCTTGGAAAGCTGGCCTTGTGAGGCAAATTGCAGTTTTGCAGCCTTGTGCCAAAGGCTGGTAATTAGCCAGCTCACTTCTCCCCTACAAAATCCCAGCAGATATCTTCATTAAGTAACACCCTACCCTGAGGTGATGCTCTTCACTTTGTCCTAATGTTTTTTTATATTCACCCCTTTGAAAGAAAAGTAGTGCCTTTATTAGGCTATTGAACAGAGGAAAACTGAGGCACAAATGGTTCAACCAGTTATTGGCTGAGCCCAGTCTGATTTATGGCCTCTTCTTTTTCTGCTGGTCTTTGGTTTCATTCTAAGCTTCTAAGCTTTAGTATAAATACAGCCCAGGAAGTAAATGTAAAAATAATTTTCTTGCCAGTTTTTCTTGCATGGTATCCTAGTGACGTGCTATCTGTCCTTGGGTGTTGGGGCACTAACTGGGGCAGTATCAGAGCTTGCAGAGGGGAGGGATATGAAGGGCATGGTCAGAGTCACCCCTGTTTAAAGTCAAGGCATAGTTTCTTTTTATTTTATTTTTTGGAGAGTTTGTAACCCACTTATTTCTAAGCAGCGTTTTATTTTCTGATTACTAAGGTAATATATGTTTATTGTCAGCCAACTTTAAAATAGAAAATCCCAAGAATGGAAATAAAAATCTAACATTGTTACCATTTTGGTAAGTATCCTTCTGATAGCCTCTTCCCCCCCTCCTCCCCCGCCAAGCTTTCATACAGTAATTAGGTTTTAAACTCAGAGTATAAGGGGGAAAAAAATCTCAAGGTCTAAATTACCCCAAACCACTATGGATAGTCATTTAAAAAAATTTTTTTAAAATATTTTATTGGGGAATTGGGGGAGGGAACAGCATTGGGGAATTGCGGAAGGGGAACAGATGAGTTGCTGTCCTTTTGTTCTTCAGTCTAGTTGTGGAGGACGTCGCTTCACTAGCCCATGTTTGTATTGTGATCATTCCATCCTTCCTGGGTGAGGCAGATTGGTTGCCAGCCATTGGACGGCCGCTCACGGTAGCTCGGGGCAGCTCACTCTGGCTGCCAGCCACTCACTGTAGCTTACTGCAGCCCATTTCAGCCCCACTGCAGCCTATGCTATCGCCAGCGACTCATGGCAGCCCAGCTCCAAGTCGAGCTGTTGTTCACCATCTTAGCTGTACAGGGTCCAGCATCACTGACCCATGTGGGATCTGAACCAGCGTCCCTGCTGCTCAGAGCTCGCATCCCAAGTCAGGTCCTAACCAATGAGCCATTGGGCCGGCCCTGGACAGTCATTTTTATGCACTCTAAATTTTGGAAGCCACTGAACTAGACTCAAGGAAAGAACAACTGAAAAATCTATTGGGTTATCAGAAAAGTCATGATGCATTTTTGCAACGAGAATCAGAAAAAATACGTCATGACCTTTCTGACAATCCAATATATGAAATGAAAAGTCTTGGGGGAAACCATTATACCTATATGATTATCATCAGATCCCTCATGGGGAGCGGATGGTGGCAGAGAATTGAGCTCTGTTCCTGCCTGCTTGTAAGGTTTATTTCATTCTGTTAAAACATTAAGCTTCTATAACTTTAATATAGGCTAATAGATTTATTTGTGAGGATGACATGGCCATAGTGGCATCATGTTTTGCTCTAGGGGGTTGACTCTGAGCCAACGAGAAAAATGAACACAGTGCAACTCCATCATAGGTGCTTACCTCCCCCTGCCACTTACATGCACACACACACACACTCACACATGCGTACACAATTGGGATCATTTGTTTTGTAACCTCTGTTTTATTCAACAGTAAATATTCTATATATCATTTTTAAAGTTGCATATATTCCATTGTTACCAGTCTCCTGTTGTACAGTTATTTCTAATTATTTGCTGTTATAAAAATGGTGACATGAACACACTTGTGGAAAAAATCTTTGTGTTTATTCATAATTAAGCATAAATTCTTAGATGTGGAATCAATGGTTCAAAGGAGATACACATTTTTAAGGCTTTTAATTCATATTGCTAAATTGCCCCCAGGAACATTGTATGCTTCTTTCAAAGTGTCTGTTTCCCAGTATCACTGGAAATTATCTTTCAAAAGAAACTTCCACAGCTTGCCTTTTTTTTCTTTGCTGAATGACCCAGGGCTTCTGTTCCCTGCCTGGCCAATTTATCTGGGAGAGAATAAAAGAAACAAGGCTAGAGAGGATAAGTGCTGGTGACCAGGGGTTCGCCTGCAAGAGACGGAGGCAGATAACAGGAAACGTTTCTTTACCCCTGCCTCCAAGTCTTCTTCAGCAGACAGCTAAAGATAGAATATTGCTTAATACTTAAAGGGCATACATAGTTTTAAAAGCTTATTCAATATTATAATTTTTGATTTAGAGAAGTATTTGATGGCTTGTCATAGATGCTACAGGATAGGAATGATATTTGTATAGTTACCCAAAAGGGGTTTAAAAAAAAAATTCAACCCCTCATTTTAGATAGAGAAACTGAAATCAGAGAGTGAAAGGGATTTCTGGAGAACCACACAGCAACTTGATGATGAACTTGGAGCCAGAAGTAAAGTCTCCCCACTCCCTTGTTCAGAGCTCTTTCATTAAGGTGGGGTAGCATGGTTCAGGGGAGATGAGATAAAAGATATAAAGGCCTCTTAGGACAGACGGCCAGGCTCTCTTTTAGGGCCTGTGAGCTGCCCCATGCCCTTCCTGGACAAAGGCCCAGGTGTCTCCAGCATGGCAGTGCAAATCTGCTTGATCATCTCCATCTGTGAATGGAGTGAGCTTACACTTTAATAACCAGGGTCTTTGTTTGAACTTTCCCTCCCCCTGGGTAACTTCTCTTCATGCCTCAGCAGCTCAAATGTCACTTCCTCAGAGAAGCCTTTCCTAACTGCCGGGATAGTTGAGGGTCCCTGTGTGCATTCCTATAGCACCTCTTTACTCTTCATACCCTTCTCATAATGATAATTACCTTGCTTTGTATTACTGCCTCTCTCCCTGACTAAACACTCTTATGAGTGTAGGAACATTGTCTTCTGTTGCTCCTGGCACATATGAAGCCTGAATAAATGCTTGCATGTTTCACTGTTTGGATGGATGCTAATGAGTACATTAGAAGTGTGTGGGCTGCTGGGTGGTGCTGTTTCTCTTTGCCTGCAGAACCAGGAGAGCTATCCCTTATTGCCAAGGGTATTGAGAAAAGAGAAATAAAAGAGACCCAGCTGAGGCCATTAGTTAGAGACCAGCTGGAGGGAGGGTATGGCCTGCTTCTCTGGGTGCCCCGTAGCGGTCTCCTGGGTGACGGGATTGGCAACCACATCCAACCAAGCATTCTGGCTTGGCAGAAAGAGCCCCGGATATTTAGTAGGGGTGCTTAGAGAAGCGCCTCCTTGAGTCATTCCGGCGAAGAGAATTCAAGGTCAGGGCTCTCCTTGGCGGGGAGGGAGCGGACAGCAACCCAGGCACCTGCAGCCTGATCTTCACAGTCGATGGGCACTTGCGGCCACAACGGCTGGAAGGTCTGCTGGTGGCTGGCTGGGCGCCAGAGCAGCGCCGCTGTTAGGCGGCAGGTCCTGCCCCCTCCGCCCGTCCCCCCCCCTTCCTACCCACTCCAGTTTGCAGCATCCTCTGCAAGCGGAGGAATGTGCCTCTCTCCGACGCGTGGTCCTGGCGGAGTGGCGGCACCTGAGGCGCGCTCTGCACCGCTGGGGGCTGCCGTCCGGAGCTGCGCCACGTGCTGTGACTCGCGCTGATGTCAAGTGGGTGTGGGCTCCTCGGGAAGGCCGGGGCGAGGACGAGGAGGGCGAGGACGAGGAGGGCGCGCGATGCGCCGCGGGCGCGCTGAGGCCCCAGCGCGCTCCGTTGCCCGGCGCCGCTGACGCGGGGCCCGCCGCCCTTGGGGGCTGGCTGGGGCCGCCGCAGGGGACCTGCAGGTGTGTCCGTGAGCCAAAACTTTCGGGGGGCCGTGGGCGGTTGGGTCGGCAGCGTGCACGGGGTGCCTGCGGGGGTGCTTTGGTGGCTGGGCGCCGGTGTCTGGAGCGGGTTCGTCCCCGGCCGGCCATCGGCGTGGGAGCCGCAGCGAGCCGCTGGAGTTTCATCGAATTCATTGAGCGGATGCCCGGCTTCGGTTACTCCTCGGGAAGGGCGCCGAGGGACCTGCCTTGTTTTGAGAATTGGGTCTCTTAAGTACAGCCTGCGTTCATGGTAACAGGGATTATCTCTCCGCGGACAGCACGGCTTCCCGAAATCGGCTGGGGTTGGAGGCACCGGTCGGTGAGGGGTCGGGGGGGAACTGGGCAGAGGCGACCTGGTCACCCGCTCCGCGCGCCGGGGCGCCCGCCCTTCCCCCTCCTCCTTGCAGGGAGCCGGCCCCCGGGGAGGGAAGGGGTCAGCCTCTCGCCAGTGACAGGTCTGGTTTCAGACACACCTTTCCAGAGGAATGCGGAGGCTTTGTTCCGGGCGGCCGTCCCAGCCCCGAGCCCAGAAGCCCGCGGGCGTGGGGCCGGGGCTCCGTTGCTGCCATTACTCATCTTTTATGACCACGCCAGAGAGCTCTCCGGTAGGCAAGTTAATTATTAATGTGTCTAGGCTGGAGAGAGGGAATCGGGAAACGAGATTGGTGGGTGGCAGGTTTTTCTTTCCTTTTCTTTTGACGCTGGCAGTCAAGGTTTAAACCCAAGGTATTGCAGCCTATTTCCCGAGAAGGAGGCTGGCACCCCCACTCCGCCCACCCCCTACCCCTCACTGGCACTCCCGTCAGGGAAGGGATCCGCTTTCCCCATCCGTGAGACCGCCCTGTGTCCCCTGGGAGAGCAGGAAGGGAGCAGGGCTCGGTTTTTATCTACTTTTTCACCAGCGCCTACCTTACCCCCTTTGCCTTTTGAGACCACCTCCTATCCCCTGCCTCAGGGCGGCTTCCTGATGAAACTTCCAGGCCAGGTGTGTGAGACCTGGGTCCTCTGCCTGCTGTTGGAAGTGGTCTGAAAAGTGCTACCCTGTCTCAGCCCCAGTGCCTGAAAACCTCCACACCAGCTCAACAAGTGGCCTCGGGTATATTTTCAAGGCATTGGTCTCTGACTGTGGACAGAGGCAGAAGTATCTGCCAGGTGGTCACCTGACCTGTCTCTCTCAGAGCAGAGAGGGAGGAGGAGGTCAAGATGGGGAAGACCCGAGGGGGAGTGCAGCTCCGCCTCAGGTTCCCTCGCCCCTGGCTGGGAGAAGGTGGATTCTCAGACTGGTTGTGTCACAAGGTGTGTGCTGTGTATGCTGGTATATTGGGGCCCGGTAGGGGGTGACTGCTGAATGGGAATGGAAGGGCCCAGGCTTAAATGGAGGGCCATGGATAGGGCTTGGCTTTGGGGAGGTGGGTTTGATGGGGGCTGGCTGGAGGCAGGCCTGAGGAGATTTTGCCCCAGTTTGGGATTGGGGAGAGTTGCCACACTCAGCCCTCTGGGCAGCATTGTGCCTTAGAGACCTGAGGAGGTTTCTTTGTCATTGTAGGAGGGGGTACTCTGCCTTGTAAACTGAAGGGTTGATGGGTCTCTAAAGTAAGTGTGATGAGAAGATGAGCACATCTTGGGAGGAGTTTGGAAAGGGGGATGGGCTTATGGGATGAGGAATGTTAGAGGGGGTGTGCTAATGGGGACCACGAGTGCAGGGAGGGAGATAATTGCTCTAATGTGGGTTTTGCATTGGATCAGACAGGTTCTGTGAGCCAGGCGGCTGTAGCCCCCCGCTTCTGTCCCCTTCCTTGGTAACTTGGCTTGCTTGGTTCACCTTTCCCTTTGCTCTGGTCTTCAGGGCTGGACTGTTTTGTAGCTGCCCAGGGGCACACCCACCCAGCCTTCCAGGGAGGAAGTCAATGAAGGAGGGCTTGGCGTCAGAGAGGCTGCTGACCCTGAGGCCTGGGTTACTGGGAAGTCCGTACTACCTGTCCTTCTACCTGGGTTTGTTGTATGTGCACTCAGTGACACCCCCACCCCCAACACACATGCTTTTAGAGTGCCGCCTTCTCCAGCAGGGCCCTGTTCTGCTGGTGATCCGCTAGCACTCTGTGAGTTGAGTGTTTGGAGATGGCTCTGATTAGAAACAAGTTTTTTCTATTATGGGAAGTCTGCCCAAGGCTGCCATCTAATGTCTGCTTATCTTGCAGCCTGCTGGTCATGGCTGAATATTCATTGATAATCATGGCCTGACTACTGTCTGGGGACGGCTACTCAAGGTGATTGTGTAAAGGGTAGGTGGGTAGTAGAGTCCCAGGGACACTGGGAAGTGACCAGGAGGTCATGGAGGGTAGTGGGGAAAGCTAGGCAGTTATCAGAAAGGCTGTGGGGTGAAGGGGGGGGGTCGGGATCAGGATGGCTGTAAGCTCAGAGGATGGAGCAGGGCTGATTTGGAGCTTCCCCGCTGCATTCTCATCCTAATGTCTGTGCTGGGCAGAGCAGGCTGTGGTGAGTCCTCAGCTGAGGCCTGCATCCTGGGGCCTGGGAAAGCGGGCAGCCTGTTTCTGTGCACCAGCCCCTGGGCTTGTCTTCTCTTTCCTCTTGAAGGGGGCATCAGGCTTGATGAATGTTACTGTGTTCCTCAGAGCAGCTGTGGTGAGAGCCTCTTTCTGGGACAGGCAGCAGGAGAAAGTACCCAGGCTAAGAGAAAGGTGCTCTGAAGGTTTGTTCTGAATCATACCAGATCAAGGGGAGAAACAGAATGAAGACCCTGGCAGCCTTTGTGGTCTTGGTTTGCAAACACGACATTCCTTCTTAGGGTTTAGACTCTCTCTGGTGAGGAGAAAGAGGCCAGTATCCTAGGCCTATGTTGGGTGGGTATCCATGAGAGTGGGGAATGAGGGGTTAAGTGAGGCCAATCAATAATGTGTAGCACTTTTTCTGCAGATTTGGGTTCAAACTCAGTCTGTGCTGTTTACCAGCTTTATGTCCCTGGGCCTCTGGTCTATTTCCCTGTCTGTTAAATAGGGATAAGGGTGCCTCTCTTCACCACCCCCCACCCCCCTAACTGTGCTTGTTAATTGCTATTAATTTTTATTACTTAAAGGTAACTATCAGATCCTTGGAGCAGCAGCTGAGAGTTGTTTTATTATGTAACGAACGAGAATGTCAGAAATGCCCTTTAGTGCCCACCCCAGAAGCCATACCTGGGATGTGAGAACTGTCTTGGGAGAGTGTCTTCTAACTTTCACACCAAACCTATTTTCCAGCCTCAGGTTATTCAGAGAGGCCTTGGAGAGCTGCGAATCCTTGCTGCAGGCACACAGCACAGTTGAGCTGGAAAGGTGGCATGCCCAAACTCCTGCTCCAGCAGCTGTCTCTGGTCCAGCCAGGATTATGGGGTGTTAGTCCTAAGAGCAACCAGATACCTAACACTTTTTAGCTACATGACTCCAGACAAGTCCTTTTATCTCTTTAAGCCAGTGTCTTGTGAGAAGAATAAAACCTGCCTCACACAGTTCTTATGACCAAATGGGATAATACATGCAAAATTGTAAAGTAGTGTGCAGTTATTGACAGCTTACTGTGTACCAGACGCTGTTCTGAGTGCTTTCGTGTATTACCTCATTTAATTCTCACATATGATGCAGTTAGTTATTGCCTACATGTTATTGATGAGGAAGTTGAGCTGTTAGGAATTGTAATTCTTACCTGTTGGGTAGCTGACCTCCTGTGGAAATCATACATCTGAAGGCAGAACTATCTGCCAGAGTAGGAATAAACCGAACTTTCTGCAGATATGTTGACACACAGCCTTTCTTCCATTGACCTGGCTAATTCTGGATATAAGTTTGTAAAATGTAAAAGAGCTCCTTGTTGGGCAGTTTTTTGAGTACCCCTCTTATGGAGCTTAGAAACACAGCACCTTCTTGGCTGTGACTTGTAAGCGTCATTGTATGGGACTGCACCCCTCTTGTGCTCATTCTCCTAATGGTGCCTTTTCAGAATGAGCTTGCTAGTTTGATTTGACTTCAGGCAAAGGAAATGTTTGGTTTAGAGATGACCATGAGGCTTGACATTCTCAAGGTCCCATCTGTCTGTCTCATGGTTCAGGTTAGCTGTTTGGATCCCTTCCCTCTGCACCAAACGATCTGCCAGTGAGGCTCAGGTCTGAAGTTTCAAACGTGTTAGAAGAAAAAAAAAAAGAAGGAAGAAACAAATATCCTGTATACCGGGGAAGGGGTGTGTGTGTGTGTGTGTGCTAAAAAAATGTATACAAGTGGACACTTTGGCCAACATAGTAGTTCGCCTTTATCAGAAGTGTCTGGACGCTGATAGTAACCACTTTGAGCACCTCTTGTAATTGCAGAAGTCAAATGTGACTTATACTCATCTTTTGTTATTGATATATATTATTACAATTTTAATAGTTTTTTTCTTTCTTAAAATGTGTATCCATTTCTTTGGTATCCTCTGTATAAGGGCTGGTGGTGCTTTAAACACAGGTGGTGCTCATTAACAGTTACGCTCAGCTCCATTTCCATGACTTTCGTAGCATGTTTATAGGATAAGAACAAGGCTGCAGCTTTGTGGGTTACCCTTTCTTTTTTATGACAAGAATAATACTTATGAGGATGTGACACAAAGAAAAGGAGTAAAGGTAGGGTTTGGAATAAAAAGTGAGAATAAAAAGGCATGCTCAAGAGTCCCATTTTACAACTATAGAAACGAGGAGGTTAAATGGCCTCAGGTGATAAAATTAACAACCACCCAAGCTGAGATTGCAATCCAGGTTGTCCCATTATAAAACCAAGTGCTCTCATGAAAAACTGCTGATATAATTAATCCCCTAAAAGAGAAGCACAAAGTCTGTCTTTCAAGATGAGGAAAGGTATAGGGTTCACCTCTTTGCCACTCTCTCTCTTATCTTTTTCGTCTATCTGGTTTTAAGATGAATGATTCTAATTATTTTGAATGGTATTCATTACCTTTTGACAAAGTTCCCTGCTCAGGGTCTTTTGCCTCTTTGGACCACTTAATCATCTCAAAATGTTGAAACTGGGAGGAAACAGAAAGTTCATTTAGACCCTCCTCTTTATTTTCTTATTTGGGGGAAACTAAGGCTCAGAGAAAGGAAATGATCTGAGCATCAATAATTTTAGTTGAACCGGGACCAGATCTCAGGTTTTTTCTTTTCAGCCGAGTTTCTCAAAGTGTGAAAGGATGTTAGATGAACACCAGGGTGACTATTTTTTTTTTTTTCTTTTTTGAGGGCAGTGTCACTGACCCTCATATGTGGGACCCAAACTGGGGCCGCTGACTTCCCAAACCAGTGCCTAACCACCGCTCCACTCGGCCGGCCCCAGGGTGACTATTTTGTATTTGAATAGTGTTACACAGAATATATAAATTTTTCATGTGTGCTTGGAGAGAAATATAGCCAGAGCATCAAACTCATCACTTGGCAGCAGTTATTGCTTAGGATGTGGCTAAAGATTATGTGGTCTATTTAAAGGAAAGGGTGGAAGTACAAGTTGGACAGGGACATGGCAGAAACTGAGGAGGCAGCGTGTGGGCAGCATTATGGAAATTGTGTATATATACCAATTTGTCTTCTGGAAGAAATTACTTGTCCTGCCAGCTTTATTCTTTCAGGGGCAGGAAGGAAGGCCAGCCCTTAGTGGAAACATACTATATGCAGGCAGTTTACCTGTGGGTCAGTACTAATGAGCTCATTGTGGGTAGATTGAGAAAGCTCAGAGTGGCTGATTACTATCCCCGTGGTCACACAGGATAGATTGGAGAGTCAGGGTTCAGACCCCAGCTTGGGCTCATACCACTGCCCTTCCTAGACACCTGCCACATTCCACAAGTTGGGTGAGTCCTGGACCCAACCTGCCCATGTCCTCTTGGGTTCCAACACCTTCTTGTTCAGGTACCAGGCTCAGGTGGAAATGAATGTGGTTGTGTTGCTAGGCTGCCACTGTAGTTTGCTAATTTAAAGCTTGATTTTGATAGAATTTCAAAGAATGTGCTGTATTTCTAATATGTGGTATTTATCAAATCTGACTCATGCTGGTAAGCGATAGAACCCTTGTCTTGCTGCCTTTTGGCTTCTGTTCACGTTGTGATGACGCCATGAGGATTGTGACCTCCGGGAAGACACAGATTGTGCCTGTCAGTCTTTGTGAAGGGCAATTACCAGATGATTTTTGAGACTGATTCATCTCTCCATACATTGAGAGTTCAGAGAATCAACTAGTCGGTGCTTACCTAAAGAGAGGGGGTTGGAGGTGGAGGTGTGGGCTTCTTTCAAGTTAGCTGAAGAAACCCAGAGTGGCAGGGTTTGAAGAGAGGGCCCTCTTTGGGAGATTCTGGCTAGAACAGGTGCTCTAGGCTTTGGGTCCCTCCTAAACCAGCTGAAAAGGTTCTACGTCTCAGTGGTCCAGGACCACATGGAGCATGGCCTCTTTCACAGGACAGGCAGTGACTGCCCATCTGCTATGTAACAAGTGCTGTGACAGCCGGAAAGGCCGAATGATGGCCCCTTACCCAAAGGACGCCCATGTTCTAATCCCTGGAACCTGCGAATATGTTACCTTGTGTGGTAAAAGGACTTGGCAGTTGTGATTAAGTAAAGAATTTGGGGAAGGGGACATGATCTTGGATTATCTGGGTACATCCAGTGTAATCAGAAGGGTTTCTGTGAGTGTCACAGTGAAGAGAAGGAAACACAATGGTAGCCGAGGCTGGAGTGATGCAGGGCCACTGGCCAAGCAATGTGGGCAGCTCCAGAAGCTGAAAAAGGCAAGGAATGGATGGATTCTCCCCGGGAGCCTCCAGAGGGAAGGCGGCCCTGCTGACACTTGGATTTGAGCCCAGTGAAATGGTTTTGGACCTCTGACTTCCAGAAGTGTAAGATGATAAATTTGGGTTGTTGTAAGCCACGAAATTTGTGGTAGCTTATTGCAAGAGCAGTAGGAAGCCAGTACAGATGGGTACTGAAGATCAAACAGCAAACGTAGCACAGTCCCTGCCTGCAGTGGCCCTCAGTGGTGGCGGGGAGAGGGAAGTACAGAGCCAACTTTGAAAATAGTGGTGAGCAGCCCGATGGGGCCTTAAGTCCAGGAACCTGGGGGGCCTAATCCAGCCTGGGGAGAGAAAGGGAGGCTTCCTGGATTGGCGCAGGGAGGAGCCTTACTGGCAGAGAGAAGAGCATGATCAAAGTCATGTCAGTAAGCCCCAGAAAGGAGGTGGAAGCTACCTGGCCAGGCCTTGCGAGGCAGAAAGCTGCTTCTCCCTAAGTTGGCCTAGGCCCTTATGGTCCTATTTTCAGACTCCAGCCCTTTAGGCTTTGCCTAGTGGGGAGATAGGATAGAAAATCTTTACTGCTACTCCTTCAGGGTTGTGTGCTAATAGTCAGCAACATCCCAGGCACCTTCTGGCTCCTTTACATACATTGTCCCATTTAGTCCTCACAACAACCGCACCAGGCAGGGACTATTATTTTCTTCATGTTGTGATTGGGGAAAAGGAGACTTTTGTTAAAAATGGACCCAAAGCTGCACAGCTTGTAAGCACTAGGACTGAGATTTGCATTCCGACCTCCAGGCTTCAGAGCCCAAAGTTCTTCGCGTTTTCCTGTGTGGTAGCAAGGTCCCTGGGCCAGTCATCAGTGACGCGAGCTCTCATGCTGACTCTCCTGTCTCTCAGACTTAGGCCAGGTCAGCCCACTCCCTAACCTCTGTGCCCCGTCTGTGAAAGGGAATAAGAGGGCCCCGGCTTCAGAGATGCTGTGAACACAGAGGACACCCTGAAGCAATGTGCTTTTGCTGTGAATTGCAGCTCCCTTCTCTCCCAGAGTTGCAGACAGCCCCTTGAGGGCATTGTTCATGAGCCCCACCTCTCAAGTCTAGGTCTCCCTTAATGGTCAGGAAGCGGGTTGGGGAATCAGGCCACAGGGATCATGGAGGTGTTCACCAAGGGCTAGCCCTTTTGCATCCATGGATAGTGGTGGAAGTAGCAAGTGGGCAAGAAATAGCCTATCTCAGGGTACCAGGAGTGGGGGTATAAGTCTGGGAGGAGGAAATGCGGTCTGTGTCATATTCCCTGCAAAGATGATCACGCTGGAGGTGACCAAGGAGGCAACCTTTCCTGACTTGGAGTCAGGCGAGCAGTGTTTAGTCCCAGCCCTGCCCCTTATTGTCTGTGCGATCTGAGGCAAGTTGATGTGCGTTTTGGAGCCTCGGTCTCTTCAGGTGTCCAGTGATTCCTCCTTTGCAAAGTATGTGGAAGCACCCTGCCCGGTCCCTGGCATGCAGTGGACATTTAGTAGATAGTGGACATCTCTCACTCGGGCAGTGCAAGATGTCTCAGTTTTAATCTTATAAATCCCTGTTCTTTGCAGGAGTCCATCTTTCTCCCTGGGCTTTCCGGCTCACTTAAGGCGTTGTCATTGGATGTGAAGGGAGGGTCTGGCCACAGAATGCAGAGACCCATGAATCTTTGAAGGGGGAGACCCTGTCTGTGCTTCCCAGTGGGAAATAGTGACGAGTGGCTTTCAGGTGGCTGCCGTGGATGTGCTGAGCCATTTTGGAAGCAAGAATATGTTTGTCGTGCCAAGTACAAGATTGAGTGTCACCGTTTTGCTTTCTGGGAATAATGGCTGTGCAGATAAAGTAGGTTTATGGCGCTGAGGTACGTCAGAGAACAGACTGCTCTTTTTTTTTCTTTTTCTAATGCCTACATTTTCTGATTATTACGTTAATGTGCTTATTTTAGAATCTTTGGAAAATACAAAAGAGAGAGAGAAATGCTTACTTGTATACTCATAAATGATTACTGCTAACATTTTGGTATATTTCTCTTCTTTCTTTTTTTTTTTTTTAAAAGATTTTATTGGGGGAATTGGGGGAGGGGAACAGACAAGTTGCTGTCTTTTTGTTCTTCAGTCTAGTAGTGGAGGACATTGCTTCACTGGCCCACGTTGATATCCTCATTGCGCTCTTCCCGGATGAGGCAGATTGGTCGCCGGCCTCTGGATGGTCGCTCACCGCGGCTATTGGCAGCTCACGCTGGCTGCCGGCCACTCACTGTAGCCTATGGCAGCCCACTGCAGCAGGAGCTGCAGCCTACACCGTCGCCGGGATTCGCAGCCCAGCTCCAGGTGGAGCTGTTGTTAGCTGTAGAGGGCAGTGTCACTGGCCCTCATGTGTGGGACCAGAGCAGCTGGCGTCCCAAGCCAGCTCTTAACCAATGTGCCACTCGGCTGGCCCTCTTCTTTCTTTTTTTGAATGCACATATACTTTTTTTTTCAAAATACACAGTTTAATATGCTTTATTCACTTAACATGATGTCATGTACATTCACCAGATCATTACATAGTCCTTAAAAATCTTTTTATTTGCTACATGTGTGATACTTAATCATTCCTCATTCAACAGTTGGGTATTTAGATTGTTTCCACTCACATGCATAAATACATATTTTCTCCTAAGATATACAAATATTTGACTTTTTTTTTCCTTTACCATTTTCTTAGATTCCTAGAACCGGAATTCCTTGGTCAAAGAATAAGTACATTTAAAAGTGCCTATTGATGGGATTATCAGACTGTTCTGTTCACCTTGTATTAAAAGCAAGAAAGTTATGGCACATTAGGGGGTTGTGGGCAGCCGGGCCAGGTCCCCGCTTCTGACCCTGGTGTCCACAGGCAGCCTCCCCGCCGCTCGCTCACTTCCTGGCGGACAGTACAATTGGCCTCTTGTGGCTCTTCAGTGAAATTTAAGTAATGGGTCAGCCTTTCCAGTGCTTCCCTCTCTGTCAGGAAGCTCCTCTTTGAATCTAACCTAAATCTCATCTCCTGCATTTTAAATCCTCGCCGGCTGCCAGTCCTCCTCAGTGGAGTGGAGCAGGGCAGAGCTGTGCACTGTCTGCTGGCAGCCTCCTCGCCTCTCTCCCCGCTGCCTGACCACCACCACGGCTTCGGCCACCAGCCTTATGTTACCCTGGAGGAAACTTGAGGGTCTCTGGCTACTGCTGTCGCGACTGGGAGGGCGGTCCCTGCATCGAGTTGCTGCCGATAACGCCAGGTAGGGTTTCTGCACCCGAGAGCGCTCATGCCATGGAGGCTGGCATCCCAGCCTCTCCCGTCCTCTCTGCAGAGCTCGTGGGGGCAATTAACATTCCGAATGGTGCTCTCCTATTGACAGTGCGGGTCTATCAGATTCGTTCTCTGGGAGAAAAGAAATGTGGCTGGAGCAGGGATTAATTGTGCTTCAGTCCCAAGTGCATTGGCCGAGGGGTACTGTGCAGTGAAGGAGGACTGCCAGGCAGGGAGAGACTTCTGAGTGCATTCTGGTGATGGGAGAGAGGGCTGTCAGGGTGGGAGAGGACGGAAGGGTACCACTGTGGGCCTCCCACCCTTGGCATCAAGCAGCCGCTGCGCCCTCCGCTTCAACACTCTTTGCCACCCTTCTTAGCCAGCATCCTTTGTTGAGAGCTGACAGCTTTATTATGGGGCAGTGGGATAATAATTTGGAAGGGAAATGAATATCGCTGCAACTTCATGGGCAGCAACAGGCCCCTTGTTGCTGAGCCACTGAGGTATTTTAGAGCTGGCTGGCAATAGGCCAGTAGGGTGGAACGAGTCACACAGGAAACAGACTGGGAACTGAGTCCTGCAGCACCTGTGGGAGTATCTAACGGTGGCTGGAGCCCAGAGCATCCCTGGGGCCCAGCCCTGGCTGGCTGACCTCCTCCAGCTCCTCGCCCTCCCCTCCCTGTCGGCACCAGGAGATCTTGCCTCAATAGGAGCTGCTGGATGCTCTCAGTTTTACCTCCTCAGAAAGTCTGCACTCTGGAGATGAGATGCCTTGTTTTGTAATTGCTGTTCCCTGCTTCAGTGCCTGGTATAGTGCTAACGCTTGACTGAAATGAAACAAGCACTTATGAGGCAAAACCCAGTGGTTTTATGCCCTTGATAAAGAAGCTAGTTATTTTATTATTATTATTTTTTTATTTTATTTTATTGGGGAATTGGGGAAGGGGACAGGGTTAGGGAATTGGGGGAGGGGACCAGCCAAGTTGTTGTCCTTCAGTCTTAGTTGTGGGGGGCACAGCTAACTCAGCTCCAAGTCCAGTCACCATCCGGCTGCCCATTGGCAGCTCGCGGGCTGCTCAGCTCAAGGTGCCATGCTCAACCTTAGTTGCAGGTGGGCATAGCCCACCATCCCATGCTGCAGTCAAACCAGAAACCTTGTTGTTAGGAGCACGTGCTCTCACCAGCTGAGCCATCCTGCCACCTGTTGGCAGCTCAATGGCAGCTTAGCTTGGGCTCAACTCACAGGCCCATGTGGGAATTGAACTGGCGACCCTATAGCTCAGGCTGGTGCTCTTAACCAACTGAGCCACTCAGCTGGCCCAAAAAGCTACTTCTCTGCTCTTCAGCCCCATGTAAAATTTCCATGTCAGGTTATTTTTCCTCCTTTTGAAGAGGTGAAGCTTTTTCTTCTGGCTCTCTTTGTTACCCCCAAATTCACTTTACTTTTATCACTGGTACTTTTAGCTTAGCAAGTTGCAGCTCACCCCCACTGCCAGACCTTAGCCGAATGAAGGCCACCCTGGCTCATATTAGAAACCTTTACGGAGCTTTTAAAAATTGATGCCTGGGACCCAACTCCAGAGACTCTGATTTATTTGCTCTGGGTTGGGGCTCTGGCATCATCAGTTTGAAAACACAGGTGATTCTAAGGTTCAATGATCATCCCCGTGTAAGGAGCAAGATGTGTGTGCCATGTCCTATCAGCATTTTCCCTTTATGGGACAATGTGTGTTAGAAGCCAGTGATATCTACAGCAGAAGGTTGCTCCACTTCCTTTATGGAAGCCGAAAGGGCAAAACGACAAATGACAGGATCGTCTCAGGCCTGTCACGTGTGGTGTTGGCTTAATGGGAAGCCCCTGTGAATGTTCCTAGCACCCCTTTCTGTCAGCAGGGTGTGCTCTGGATGTGTCCCTCTGCCTGGTGATGAAGCAGGGGACCTGGCAGGATGAGGACGCTTTAGTGAAAGTGAAAGATAACAAGGGACAAACAGGGTATGACGGTTTATAATTGGTTCATCATCCAGGGCATGGATTCACTTTTTTCTTCACATTTTTGAAGCATGGGGTTCATGGGGTGGGGGACAGGGCTATGAGTGAATGGCAGAGGATGACTTTCAGCCTGGGTCTAGAGGACAGACAGGTCCAAGTAGCAAGTGCCTGCAGCGAATGTTCAACCCTTCAGGGCTTTCGGTCACCCCTGGCAGTCTGGGATCCCTAAGGCCTCGCTTCTGCTAGGTTCCCCTTGGCCATTGTAGACACCTCTTCCCAGAGAAGTTAATAGGGGACCGAATTATGGCCATGAGTGAATGAGCCCCTTCCCTAAATGTGTTTGGGTTTGCCTGTGGGCTGCTGTAAGTGATTCAAGAATGGTTATGCTTCTTATTGGCTAATACATTGACATGATGTCCTAAATCCTACTGCCTTCCCCCATCTTCTTTGGGGTGTTTGTGGTTGGAGCTTTTTCACGAGCAGCCTCTTAGGTAGAGGGTCCGCTTTTGTGGTTTCAGCTGTTCCTTAGCTTCCATCTCATAGTTGGGCCACCTTCCTGGTTCTCTATGCTTTAGAGAAGTTGGGGTTCCCGTCCCCAATGAGGAGGCTTCTAGACCCTGGGGTGCCTGTGGCACCATTCCTCAAACTCACAAATCCTGCTTAGAAAAAGCTGTGCACTTTTTTTTTTTTGGTAAAGTTTTTTCATGCTATTCAAACTGCAATTTGCTAACCACCTACAACACATTCCCTCGGGGTGCTTGTTACAAGTGAAGTCTCTGGGAACAGAACCTAGGAATTTGCATTTTTGCTGGCATCCCAGGTACAGGAATGTTTGAGGATCACTTTGTTAAAAAATGCCACTCCCTTTGTTTTACAGGGGAAATATGACATAGAGTGGTTAAGTGGCTTGCCCAGAATCACACAGTGAATTAGGACTGAAGCCAAGCCTGGAAGAGCCCGAAGCTAAGTCCAGAATGTTCATATACCTCATATTTGTAAAGAGCTTGCTCTTTGAAAGGATAGCCGAGCTTTCTGCTTCTCTAAGTTTGCTAAGATGGACAGTGTCATTCATCATCTATTTCTAACAGATTTTTTTTTTCTTTGTTGTGGGGGAGCTGCCCTGTGCACTCACTGTAGGATATTTAGCAGCATCTCTTGCTTCTTCTATTCCCTGGGTACCAGTAGCATCCCCCAGTTGTGACTATCAAAAATGTCTTCAGGTATTGCCAGATGTCCCCCAGGGGCCGAGGGGAGCAAAAATCACCCTGATTGAGAACCGCTGCTTCAGCAGCCTAAGCCTTGGGTCAGGGATGTTTCTCTAATGGCATCCTACCACATTTATTTTCATGTTTGGGGACTTCACTTTTAAATTTGCATAGCTGGCTTCTTCCCAGTCTGGCTGTTGTGCTGGATTACACACGTTAATGAAGTCACACTGAATATAAAGCTCCCTCCTCCTCTGTGTTTTGGCCTGCAGAGGAAAGGCATAAATAAGCTTGGAAAGACACTGAATTTGGACTCCAGTCCTCTGTTTGCCTGCCAACCCTGCACTTCTTAGCTGTGGGATCTTGGGCAAGTATCTTAACCATCTTGAGTCCCTTTCCTCATTTGATGATGATGAAAGTGTTAGTTGTGAATGAGAAGTAAGTGACACCTTGAATGTGGAAGTGTTTATAAAACATTACTCATCTATTAAGTGGTGATGATAAGATTCAGGTCTCATTACCGTGCTCGAGGTTTTCTCAAATTCAAAAGTGCAGAACTCAACACAGCAAATCTACACTTGTGTTTGGCCAAGTATATGACCCTCGCCGTCTTTCTGCCCATAAAGTTAATCTTCCCCTCTCTCGCCATAAATCTCCATAAATTTAATCTCCTTCTTCTTGGTGGCCATTGCAATACCTCTTTTGGGTCATTGTCTCTGTAAGATCGGTTGTCAGTTTATTATCTGTGACTGGTGACAGCCAGTTTCTTTTCATGGTGAAGTTTCCGAAGGGCTGTCAAATGTTTTATGAAAATCAAAACCAGTGTCATCTTTTCCCTCATTGCCAGCCCCCAGAGAGGTGCATGGTCATTGGTGCACAAGGCCTGAATGCAGGCACAGCAGCCAGCATCAATCTGCAAGGAGATGCATGCAGATGAGCTTGGAGATTAAAGGTCCCTGCACTGTTTGGCACAGCAAAGCTCAGCTAGTCCAGCACTTTATTTTGCAGACAAGGAAACTGAGCCCTGAGAGGGAACATGTCCCAGGCGCTGCAGTGGCAGAGTGAGATGACTGCCCAAGCTTTCCAGGTGCCTAGGCTCTTGGTGTGGTATTCCCGTGTCCAGGCTGCTGTCTCAGATGGTGCGGGGGTAGCAGGCCGTCCTCCATATCCACGGTGCCGTGGCTGCCTTCTGTTTTACTTCAGGTGTTGCCTTGTGGGTTTTGTGAAATCATCTCTTTCTGCTCAATAATTTATGGATGGAAAATTCAACAGAATTCACATAGCACATGGCATGATTTTCACTGATTCTTCTGGCAGGACATCTTCAGGGGAAAAGGCACTGAGCATAAAAGGAGCTCCACTTTCTGTGTGAACATACCGAAGAGGAAACACACAGAAGCTCCTTTTGATTTTCCCATAACCTCTAACACCCTGCTTGGCTACACATTTTCTCCTGCTATGATGGGTTCCTATATCATCATCCCTACTAATACTAATTGTTAGGATTAACACTTGCTGCTCTTTACTGGGTGCTGCTTGTATGCCAACACGCACGCACGTGAAGTGTTTCCCTCAATACACATCTCATTTGATACACCCAAACACTCTACACAGAGGGTAGTATAACTATCTCTGTTTTGTAAATGAAGAAGCAGGTTCAGTAAGTTACTCAAGGTCACCAAGTAGGAGGGGCAGCTCAGCTTCAAACCCTTCCAATTTACAAAGCCTAAATAGGCTCAATCACTGTAAACCTCACCAGCGTCCCCCTCCTCTCCAGCCAAAGTCAATGCCTCCAAGGACCCAGTGTTTGCCAGATGGCCAGTTTGAACCTCTAGGGCTTTCGCATCTTGGTGGCTCCCAGCTTGCTAGGCCACCACCTGCCACCTGGGTATTTCCTCTGAGGGTGTGCCGAGAGCCTGAATGAGAAGAGCTGTCCCTGACTCAGGAGCCTGGAGGTCCCTTGTCAAGGGACACGCAGCCCTTAGAGATGAAGGCCTAGATTTTGGTTGGACATGTCCCTTAGCCTTCTGGAGCCTCATCTTCCTCTGCTGTAAAGTGGAGGAGATTCCTGTATCTGTGTTTGTTTTGTTTTGTTTCCTGAGAGTGTTAAATGAAACACTTCATATTGAAAGTGTTTGTAAACTCTGGGGTTAGGTGGGATCTTGAGACTAATGATCACTCAGTGCCTAATCCATTACCATGTTGGCATCACAGGAGGTGAAGTGGGAGCCTGGGGAATGGAACACAGGGGTAGTTGGGGAAAAAGAAGCCAACTCCTCTCCCTTGCCAGTCAGTTCAAAGGCCTTCTCACCCAGGCTTTCACCCTCATGCAGCTCAGTTGCATTGTGTGGGTGCGTGGAGGCATTCCTTTTCTTTTTCTTTTATTATTATTATTATTATTATTATTAGTTATAGATGTACAAAACAATGCAATAGTTATCCTTTTCACCCCTTACAAAGTGACTCCCCCTCCCCCTCCACTGTCCCCCACCCCCAATATCATACATATCTATTACAATTCCATTGACTCCATCCCCACACTATACTCCACATCCCATGATTATATATGTGTTAAATTATAGTTAACATCTAATATTATTCAGCAGCAGCTTCAGATGTACAGTGCAGTAGTCAGGCCACTACACCGTCCATGAAGTGGTCTCCCTGACAAGACATGAGTCCATCTGATCTCCTAAAAAAATATTTACAACATTATTGATTATTTTTTAATTTTTTTTTAGAGGGCAGTGTCACTGGCCCTCATATGTGAAATCCGAACCCGGGCCGCTGGCATCCCAAGCCAGCTCTTAACCACCGCGCCACTCTGCCGGTCCTACAACATTATTGATTATATTCCCTAAACTGTCTTTTCTATCCCTGCGGCAATATTGTAGTTAACCAGTTTGTGTTGCCTCATCCCTTCCCCTTCTCCCTCATGCCATCTAGCCCTCATCAGTTTATCCTTTGTGTCTCTAAGACTATTTCTGTTTACATTGCTTGTTTATTCAGTTCTTTAGATTCCACATATAAGTGAGATCATATGGTATTTGTCTTTCTCCGACTGACTTATTTCACTTAACATAATAGTCTCTAGGTCCATCCATATCGTGGCAAATGGTACGATTTCTTTCTTCTTTATAGCTGCGTAATACTCCATTGTGTAAATGTACCACAGTTTCTTAATCCAGTCGTCTACTGATGGGCATTTCGATTGTTTCCAAGTCTTGGCTATTGTAAATAACGCTGCAATGAACATAGGGGTGCATATATTTTTTCAAATTAGTGTCTTGGGTTTTTCAGGATAAATACCTAGGAGTGGAATTGCTGGGTCAAAAGGTAGTTTTCATTTCCAGTTTTTGAGATACCTCCATACTGACTCATGGAGTCATTTCTGCTTCCCTACCCACCCCGGCCACACCAGAGGAAGTGCTCACAGGCATTGATGGGGGACTAGGGGTTCCTGCCGGTCTCCCCGCCCCCCACAGTTAGTTACCAGAGGGCTCCATACTGCTGTTCCCTGGGACTCGGCTTGGGCGGGGAGGAGGCAGTGAGGGGAGTGGTGGAGGAAATTGTTAATGCAGTAGGTACTTTGAGTTATGGTGACTTTGAGGAAAACAGAATTTTTTAAAGTTATTTTTTTCATTATGAAGGTAATATAACTACATTACATCAAAAATTTTTGCAAGCAATACATGCAAACTATATTTATGAATTGGATAATAGAGAAAGGGGGAAAGATACCGATATTTATTTCACCTTAATGTATGTCTTCTGGAGTTTGGGGAGGAGGTGGGAGAATAATAATTTTTATTTATTTAATATAGGGAAACAACATGGCACAGATTTGACAAGGTGCAAAGCAGTGAAAAGGTCTTTTTGCAGAACGTGCCTTGAGTCATGTTGTACATACGGTTTTCATTCTGCTCAGTTAAGCATTACATTACCTTCATCTATCTAAACATTTCTTATTTCCCATTTTAAAGGTTTTTAAAATTTTTGCAAGCAACACATGCAAAATATATTTATGAATTTTTATGCTAAGCAAAATGCCAAACTGATAACAGTGGTGGCATGTTACAGGTGATTTTTATTTTTTATGCTTTTATTTATTTTCCTAAATTTTCTACAGTGAGCAAGAATATTCAGAGAAGTATACGGGGATTTTCCATAAACTTAGAATTAACACTTTGGACTATTTTTATGCTGTGTCCATTCCTTGTGTTTTATAAACATAATTGAGATTACATTTTACATAGTGTGGGTCCTGCTTGGTTGTCATTTAAATAAGCATTTATTAAGCTTAGATTCTTTATAAACTTTGTTTTTAATGATGGTACAATATTCCATCAAGTAGAGACATATTTTGTTTAACCATTCCTTCATGGTTGGGTACATTACAATTAGGTATGTTGCCACTTTTTTACTGTTAAAATAATGCCATAATGAAGAACTTAGGAAACAGCAGTTAGAAGCATCAACCCTGTGGGGGGAAAAAATCAATCTAAAGCATAAATGAACTGTATACCCATTTGGATGTGTATACAACGGCACTCAGCAGTTGCTTAGTGAATGAAGGGACATGAGTTAAGCCATGTTCTGTATATGATTTCAAGGGATGATAACATGAAAGAATTAAAAATGTTTTAAGGCAATGAAGGCCTAACAAGCGGGACCCCAAAATGGACTGCACAATTCAAACCTGGCATACGCTTCAACATTTTTGAGAGGATTCTGCAGTATCAGACACAAAAAAATATCTGGGGAACACAGTGACCTGCAAACTTGCACTGCAGGAATGGAGAGCTTGCTTGTGTTTGCGCCATGTGGAAGAATCAAGGGGCAGTGACCCTCTCCCAGCCTCCAAAGGAAGGGGACATGGTCGGAAGGACAAAAGCCTAAAGAGCAGTTTGTTGTCTGACTGCATGTTGCCCCGAGTGGCTGTCGAAACCAGATCAATTTGTGGAAGGCTGTAAAGGTTTTCCGGGCTTGAGTCTCTCTCTTTCAGAATGAAATAGGGAAATAGAGTTTCTTTGAAAAGCATCTCTCTTTCTCTCTTTGTGCCTGGAGCACTCTGTAATTTGGACCTTGTCAGAACAGCCCGCCTTTATTTTGAATTGGGAGCCACTGACTTGCCCTTTTCTTTCCACCGTGAGCTATTTATACACCCAAAAGCCTAAGTGGAGGCCTTTTCACGTTCGCACTCATGAATTCAAGACATAAAGAAAGCAGCATTCTCTAGAATCTATAATCCCTGAGCGCTGGCAACAAAGAAATGAAAATATTCTAATGTAGATGTCTGTGCAGTGGTGACGAATGGCGGACAGGCAGTGGTGGCCTCTAGCCTTTCTCAGGGTCCTCTGGGGAAGGGGTCCTCATTCACCTTGCTAGGCACATTTATCCCACACACACCCTGTTTGTGCATGTATTCATTCCACCCACTCATTCCATTTGGTTCACTTCAGTTATTGATCACCTGATGTTATATGTCATACAGTGTACAAGTCCGTAGTGACAACAGTTGTGCCTAAGACTTCACTCCTGTTTCAGAGTTCAATGATGGTAATGAGAAACGCGCTGTTCTCAACAGAAGTGGACTGAATGCAGTGAACTGGGCACTTAATCGTTATTGGAAAGGTGGAGAAGCAGGACCTAAGATGGCCTTTGGCAGTGACTCCCAAAAAAGGACTTGGAAAATGATCCCCAGTAACTTTTCCATCCCACCTCCCACCCCAGCTTCTCTGTCCCAGATTTAGATTCTCTCCTTATGAAAAGAACTGTTTCAGAGACTTAATGGATTAGAAAATGTTAATGTGCAAGTCTGTTGTTAATAATAGCTGTCCTCCCCCTGCTGGTCCTTTACTGGAGTGCCTGCCCACCTGTGTGCTAAGCCCTTTCTATGCCTTATCTCAATTCTTCAATCCTCTGGGAGCTCATTAAAGTAGTGTTTCCGCATGACAGATAAGGAACCTGAAGCTAGTAAAAGTTAACTGACTTACCCAAGACACTTCGTCAAATAAATAACATTTGAATTCGGGCAATATCCCTGTCCATAGGTACTTACAGTTTAGTTTATAAGAAAAGCTGGGCCAAAGAAGATACACAGATGGCCAATAAGCACATGAAAAGATGCTCAATATAATCAGCCATGCATTAGCCATCAAGGAAGTGCAAATCAAAACCATAAGGAGATACCACTTCACACACACTAGGGATGTCTTTATTCAGAAAGACAGATAACTAAAAAGTGCAAGCACGGCTATGGGTAGAGAACCTGGAATGCGAATACACTGGTGAGAATGTTGCAGCTATTTTGGAAACCAGTCTGCAGGTCTCAGAAGGTTAAACATATAACTCGTGAATTTCAATCCTAGGTATATACCTAAGAGAAATGAAAACATACATGTCCACATAACAACTCATACATGGATGTTCATAGCAGCATTAGTCATAATATTATCCGCAAACTGGAAATAACCCAGGTGTCCACCAACTGATGAATGGATACATAAAATGTGGTATATCTATGCCATGGAATATTATTTGGCAATAAAAAAGTGGAGTATATAACTGATAACATGCTACCAGGATGAACCTTAAAAATATGATGCTAAATGAAAGAAGCCAATCACAAAAGACGACATAGTATGTGGTTCCATTTTATACAAAAGGTCCAGGATAGGTCCAGGATAGGGAAATCTATAGTGATAGAAAGATTAGGGGTTGCCTAGGCTGGAAGGGGTTGAGGGATAGTATCTAAAGGGGCTTCTTTTTAGGGTGATGAAAATGTTCTAAAATTGATTGGGGTTATTGTTTGCACAACTTTAGCTGTTACTACTAAAAGCCATTGCATTGTACACTTTAAATGAGTGAATTGTTTGACATGTGGATTATGTCTCAAAGTTACCAAACCGAGAGAGAAAGAGAGAGAAAGAGAGAAAGAGGAAGAAGAAAGGCTGGGAAGGACAGTACTTTTCCAAATAAATTAATTGCTAATGCTGGAATTGAGGGAATAGTGGATAAATCCCATACAATTCCTTAAGTTTGGGACTTACATTAATTTATCCTCATTAGAATCAACTAAAAAAAAAATGGATTTAATTTAGCACAAAATTAAGTATTTAGTTCCCAACCGATTACCTGGTTGGTAGACTTACAGGTGATATATATTTTTTCCCCTCAGTTTTCTACTTCTCTAAGTCTTTCAATTTTTCTCTAAGGGATGTGTATTACTTTCTATAAGTAGGAAACCAAAAATAATGTCATAAAATACGTGTTCCATTGGGTTATACAAAAAGAACATCATGACTTCCACATATTGTGCCACTGGAACTAGTTTGAGAACTTTTGTCCTAGGGAAAAGATTTTGGGGGAAAAATAGTAAGAGGTATCGCAAGCGTTTGTCCCTGAATTGGGCTGGCGTCAGAATCCAGCTGCTCCTTGCAGCCTCCGGCCTTGGCGCCTCTCATTTCTCACTTGCCCTTTGAGTCTGGCCAAGGACCACCAAGCCATTAATGATCACAATGTTGTGTACAATTTTGTGCGCAACTTTATTTACCAGGAAAAGGCGATGGGAGGCGGGTGGTGATGGAGTTACGTCAAATTGAATGCGTGTAAAAGAAGAAATGTAGGAGGGTGTCTGTGCCCTTAGGTAATTTGCTCCATTTTATTTATCCAAGTTTAATTGCTGATGCCAGCATTTCATGGTCTGCTTGTAATCCAGTAAAATACCTCGTGAAAATTACAAGGCCTTCACAAAACGGGAATTCACGATAGTCCCCTCCTTTCCACCTGAGCCAAGGGCAGACTGGACCATATGTATGTTTTTTAAACAGGATTTATGGATCAGCGGAGTTAAATTTATTGAGATCCAACTGTATGTTTGAGGGTAGAATTTGCTGTCAAGCAATCAGTAAAAAGCTGAGGATTTACAATCTGTGAGAGGCTTAAATGTGGAGAGTTCTTTTCCCATTACACATTAAGTGGGCAACTTGGAGCGTGACCTGGATTTCTCGTGCTGGAGGTGCTGGACTCGGGCCTTCTGGGTTACTGTGTGCATGTGTGTTTGTCTGCAAGTAAGGTCCAGGTGCCTTCCAGGTAAAAGGGGGAGTGGGGAGTGAGGTCAACCAGGTGTCTGCCCCCGAACCCCACTCACCCCAGTGAGCCTGCTGGTGCTTTCCTGCACACCCCTGGCATCTGGGCTCTCTGTCCTCCTGCTGACACCTGGAGCTGCTCAGAGAGCCTTGAGCCCTGGACCAGCTCACAAGCATGGTAGCAAGAGAAATCCCAGGGAGCAAGGTTCTTCACCACTTACAAGCTCTTTGCCTTTCTGTAAATCATTTATCCTTTTCAAGGTTTTCCTCATCTTTAATAGAAATAATACCACCTATTTTACATGCCTGTGGTGAATGTTAAATGAATTTCATGTGGAGAGCACACAGCATGCTTCCAGGGACCCATCAGGCCTTCGATAAAGATCGTTACCTCTTTCCCTGGCCAGAGAAAGTCACCCAGCTGCCTCTACCTCCAATTGGTGGCCACCTCTCAGTAATTTTATTGAAATATTTTCTCTCCACTTATCTATTTTTGTGCTAAATTTTAGTCTGTATTGAACACATTTCTCTAAAATAAAACCCATGAAAACAAAATTATTTACTTTAGAATGACATTATCTAGAACTTTCTAGGATGATGAAAGCTCTTGGCTACTCTTGCCCCTTTGCTCTTTTATTTATTTATTTATTTATTTTTTATTATTTTTTTGAGGGCAGTGTCACTGGCCCTCACATGTGGGACCCAAACCCAGGCTGCTGGCGTCCCAAGTCAACTCTTTTTTTTTTTTCCAAAGATTTTATTGGGGAATTGGCGGAGGGGAACAGCGTTAGGGAATCAGGGAAGGGGAACAGACAAGTTGCTGTCTTTTTTGTTCTTCAGTTTAGTTGCGGAGGATGTTGCTTCACTGTTGGTATCATCATTGCGCTCTTCCCGGATGAGACAGATCGGTCGCTGGCCTCTGGATGTCGCTCACTGCGGCTATTGGCAGATCACGCTTGGCTGCCAGCCGCTCACGCTGGCTGCGGGCCACTCACTGTAGCCTATGGCAGTCCACTGCAGCAGGGGCTGCAGCCCACACCATCACCGGGGCTCGCACAGCCCAGCTCCAGGTGGAGCTGTTGTTAGCTGTAGAGGGCAGTGTTACTGGCCCTCATATGTGGGATCCGAACCTGGGCCACTGGCATCCTAAACCAGCTCTTAACCAATGCGCCACTCGGCCAGCCCCCTTTGCTCTTTTAAACTTAGATTTTAAGATCGGTTTGCAAAGGTCCACGAAAAACCCTGTGAGATCTTGGCTAGTTTCACATTGAATTTGCAGGTTAATTTAGGGAAGATTCAACATCTTGACACAGTGGAATTTTCTAGCTCTCCTCTCAGGCCTTTCAAAATATCAGTAAAACACATTTTTTTCTTCGTAAAAGTCCTATCAGGAGTTTATACAGAGCAAAGTGATCGGCACAGGTCTGGATTTTAGAATTTTGGCTGGGTGGCCGTGAAGACAGCAAACTCAAGAGAGCAGAGTCTAGAAGATAAAAGGTCAGTTAGGAGGCTGTTGAAATGGTTCGCGTGAGAGAGGGTGAAAGCTTGGATTTCGGGCTGAGAGAAGGGACAGGGGCCAACACATGCCAGCGACGTTTCCCAGGAAGAGGGACAAGGCCTCTTAATTCTTTCAGGGCTAAGTAAGGCAGAGTTGTAATAACACGTGCCACTATTCGTTGACAGCTCACCATGTGCCAGGGGAAGTGCTGGCATATTAATGGCTATCACTGCTTCTCCATGCAGTGCTCCAAAGCAAGCATTCTTCTTTCCTCCAGATGGGGAAACAGAATCTCAGAGAGGCTAAATAACTAACCCAGAGTCACCCAGGGCAACAATGCAAGTGTTCAAATCTGCCCACGGGTCACAGAGCACTCATTTAATCTTGGGTTGTTTCAGAGTTTATTGGAAGTTCTTTATAAAAATGTGCCAGACCTTTTGAATTTTATGACTGAAATAAAAACGACTAAAATCCTGTTCTCAATCACAGTCAGAAAATTAAATTGGAATGTTTACCTAGTTTTATACTGTTTGATAAAAGATCTGGACAAGTCTAAATTTATGAGACCTATAAAATTGGAGTTGTTGAGAGGGCAGGAGGGTGGGCTTTGGGGAGGTAGGGACAGATCATGTGACTCTGGAAAACAGCAGAAGTACTTTTGAATTCTGCAAGTGCCTGGGCATGCATTTCTGGATAATATTTTGTTGTTTTTCTTCCATTGGTCAGAAAAAAAAAATAGCCTTAATTAAAATTTCTATTGTCTTTGCCTTGGAGGAAGGAAGCCTTTTTGGTGGTTGTCATGGTGATGTGTGGACGGCATTGTTGAAGTGGGTAGTGATTGCCATCCAGAGCCCTGAAATGAGCATTTATCCTTTTCCGTGCCCCGTGAGAGGCTTGCAGAACCAACTGCCCATTTCCTTAATTGTCTTTGATATTTGCATTTAAGCCAAATGTGCTCCAGTGTGGGTGCAGTGGTTAGAGTCGAAAAGTTTTGAAACCCTTTTCTAATTGCTTTGTGTTGCTGAAGCAAAATGGCATATGTGAGATGCTTGTGAAAACTCTCAGAAAGTAATTAGGACCTCGCAGCCTTTCCTGTGGCACCATGGGGCAGCTTGCTTGCAAGGCCTCTGCCCACTCCCAACTCTCCCTCCCCTCCCAGTCCCAGGCACTCAGAAGCTTTGCGGGACACACCTTCTCTGCGGGCAGCCCATTAAAGCGGCTTCCACTTAATGCCTGGCAACTTTAAATGCCAGCCACTTACCATTATACCAGTCCTTTTGTTTCTCCCTACCCGCAGCCGGCACTGTATGCAGGCTGAGCGCCGCTGTTTCTGATAGAAAAACCAGGCTCTTGGTGTTACCAGAGCTGGCTTTGGGGTTTCTGCACAGTATGATTGGGGTGCAGGAAGCGTGTATGATGGGGGTGAATGAGGTTGGGCAGCTGGGTAATGTGGGTGGGTTTTTCGGAGCTCTGTCTGCACATGTAGTTATCCTCCACCCCCACCCCAGCCCACGTTTGAAGAGGACAGGACAATGATACCCACCTTTCCCAGTGGTGCTGTGCAACCGCATAATGGGGGTGGGTTTTCCAGGGCTCAGTCTGCAGGTGAGGTTACCGCCAGGTGTAAAGAAGGCAGGCTTCTGACACTTTCCACCTCCAACAGGGTATGTTCTATAGTCTTTCTTGTAGAGTAGTGGTGTGACAATCAGCAAAGGATTTTCCATCAGAGAACCTGGTTCCAGTGTGACTTCGCCTCTTGAACATAAACTCTCAGATCCTTGGTTTCCTCTTCTGTAAAATGGTAAGAATGGCAGTAACTACCTCTCTAGGTCATCGTATTGCAGGAGAGGATGATTTCTCAGCTGTAAATTCTAATTCATGGGCTGTTTATCAAGCTCATATTGTACACTAGCTCTGTGCTGGAGCATCAGAGCAGACAGACAGAGAGGCAGAACAAGATGGTAAATGCTGTTGTCCCCAGGGGTGCCAGCAGGCATGTAACTCCACCTGATGTCAGGGAAGGCTTCTAGGAGGAGGTGATCCTTGCTCTGAGTCTTGAAGGATAGAAGTTAATCAGAGAGACAGGGAGACAGTGTGTGTAGACACGGAGGCACTACTGGAGCCTGGGTATTCATGAGGGAGTGAACCATGAGGCAGGCAACAAATAAAAGGGGGTGTTTGCCTTTATCCCAAAGGCCAGGGGAGCTATTGGATGATTTTAAGGCAAGGAGTGAGAATTTGTAGGTTTAGAGATATCACATGTAGCTGTGTGGAGGATTGTTGAAGGCTAGTCAGGAATAGGTGGGCAGGTGAGTGCAGACAGGACGACAACCTTAGAGGCCGCTGCAGTCATTCCAGTGAGAGTGGGGGTGCTGTGTGGAGCGGGAGAGGACGGGCTGGATTAGTGCTGTAGGAAGTAGAGTTGACTAGTTTCAGCGACTGATAGGGAATGAGGGAAAGAGGTAGGATAACTGCCAGCATTTCTGAGCCGTGTGACTGTTGGCATTTGGGGAGGGACAGATTTTCATTGTGCAGGGCAGTGCTGTTTAGCACCCAGGCTCCCCTACCAACTAAATGTCCCCCTCATTGTTGTGACAACAAAAAATACCACTGCCATTCTTCCAAATGCCCTGGTTGAAAATCACTAAATGGTGATTCACTAAGATGGGGAATAAAAGAGGAAAAATAGGGTAGAAAGCATTCTATTTTGGAATGTGTTGATTTAACGGTGCCTGGAGGACATCTTGGTAGAAGTGGCCTGTAAGCAGTTGGATGTAGGGATCCAGGGCTCAACAGAGTGGATGGCACAGGATGTACAGCTTCAGGAGCCCTAACCATGGCAGCGAATGAGCTTTCCCAGGGAGGAAAGCGGCAATGGAAGAGGCAAGAGGACAGCAGAACCTTGGGGACCACTGTGGATCTTGTTTGGTTTTGCGATCTGGGGAGGACTGATAGGATTCTAGAGCCATTTGAGGGCCATTTTGCAAGAGCAAGTGACTTTCCCAAGTTTCTCTTTTAATCAGCTTTTGCAAATTTTGTCCTTGTCCTAGCCAGTGTCCAGATGAGGCTGGGGAGAAGTGGGTTTTGCCTCTATTAAGTTGAGGGCTCTTTAATGTCTTGCCAATAGGGCAGAGTATCCCAATGTCACTATTGCTATCACTACCTCACCTTGGGTTTAGAAGTCTTTGTGCCGGACTGGCCAGTGGTGCGTTGGTTAAGAGCTGGCTTCGGACGCCAGCGGCCCCGGTTCGGATCCCACATATGAGGGCCAGTGACACTGCCCTCTACAACTAAGATGTTAAACAACAGCTCCACCTGGAGCTGGGCTGCTGTAAGTCCCCGGGATGGCATAGCTGCAGCCCCTGCTGTAGTGGGCTGCCATAGGCTACAGTGAGTGGCCGGCAGCCAGTGTGAGTGGCTGGCAGCTGGTGTGAGCTACCAAGACCCGCTGTGAGCGGCTGTCCAGAGGCCGGCGACCAATCTGCCTCACCCGAGAAGAGCGCAATGATCATACTAACATGGGCCAGTGAAGCAATGTCGTCCACAACTAGACTGAAGAACAAAAGGACAGCAACTTGTCTGTTCCCCTTCCCTGGTTCCCCAATGCTGTTCCCCTCCTTCAATTCTCCAATAAAAAGAATCCTAAAAAAAAAAAAAAAAAGAAGTCTTTTTGCCTTAGTAAGGCGGTATTTCATGATTTGCTTTTTTCCCTTCAATGGCAGAGTTTTCCTTGGTGCCCTCTGTGCTCTTGGTTCACTGATTAATAGATACTTGAGGAATTGCAGGGAAACGTTTAGCATGCATCAGATACCATCACCAGCAGGGAAAGTGATTCACTGAGTACCGTCCCTGCTGTCTGCATCCCTCCCCACTGACAGTTTGACATTGGGGAATTCAGTGTGGAGTTGGAAAAATGCAGTTTAAATGTGTGATTCAGAGTCAGTGGCGTGTGGCTGTCTCCCAAGCAGGGAGTGCTCAGAGAGGTGGGTGGTGAGGAGTCAGGGAAGTTCCATGCTCCCATTTCCTTTACGTTTCCCTCTTCAAAGGTGGCAGTCATCCCAAGTTCAAGATCACCAGTAAGTTCTAGGCTCTAACCTTCAGGCTTTCAGCCAGCACCCATACCAGGGAGCTGGGATTTCCCATACAGGGATGTGGAGGGTATGTTTTCAGAGCATGGAAACTCCAGTAAGAGTTTCCTTCTATGAAGAGTTTCTTCTGTAAAGCCCTTACCCGATAACAAGGTTTTCTTCTTGCCTTGGAAATGTAAGGAGCTAGTTTTGCCATGTTGTCTTCATGGAGGGTAGTTCAACCTTTTTCTGCACCTGTGGAGCCAAAGGGCCTAGGTTTGTATCATGGCTTTGTGCAAACCCCTTAATTTTTCTCATCCTCAGCTTTCTCATCTCTAAAACTGAGATAATAGTATGTACCTCCTAGGGTTATAATAAGGCATGTGGATCATGCCTACAGGGTGCCCAAAGTGAGATATGATGTGCCCACTGCAGTTACTGTTACGCATATCTCTCTTTTTATCCTGTGTGGTTCTTTATCCACGACCCCTCCTCCCTGCACACGGTTTTGCTGTTTGCAGAAGCCTGGCATACTGGCATCGTGGGCCCTCTGTTTAGGCATGTGGAGAGCTAGTGGCTTTTCTTTAGGCAGAGGGGACTCTGATAAGAACAGCGACCCTTATTGTTCACCTCCTTGATGCCAGGCACCATTTGGAAGTCTTTCACAAAGCCCACACTGGCAGGGTGGGGCTGTAACGGGAACCCAGTCCTGGCTCCAAACCCACACTCTTCCGCTGACTTTGATGTCTCTTCCCTGCCTGGTCCCTTCTCCTGCCCTGTTTTGCCCCCCACTCCCAAACCAAAAAGGAAAAAGAAATGCTGGATTAAAACCAGAAAAGTCTGTCAGAATATTCCATCTGGGGTGAGTGGCTTGCTCATTGGAAAGTCCAGGTACTCAGGGTCAGGCGCCTTCTTCCTGCTGCGTTTCTCAACCTGGGGCTCCTTTCCTGAATGGGCACCAGTAGGAAATTGAGCAGGAAATGAAGTTGGGAGGAGGGTTTCCGAAATCATCCCATTTTGCCATTTTCTAGAAGTGAGATAGGCAGAGAAAAACCCCTCCCTGACCGGATGTCCTCTCCCACCCCAGCACTGAGGGTAGGATGGTCCCCCTCCCCAGGTCGTGGGGGGATGCTAGGACAGTCCTCTTGTGCGGTTGGCTCTGTTAATACCATTGCCAGAAGACCCTTAGAGGGGCAGTTGGCAAATAGGCAGCCTTTAGGAGGTTCCAGGCGGCCGTGTGAGAAAGCAGCCCTGGCGGGTGGAAGGGTTCCCTAGCCAGTCGGGCCAGCACGCAGGCTGTGGGGAGCAGCTGCAGGAGGCTCCTCCCACTGTGGGGAGCAGCTGCAGGAGGCTCCTCCCACTGGAATGTGGCTGGGCTACTTCATCTCTCACACCCTACTGACAGCTTTATCTTTTCCAAACAAAGACCCTGTGCTTTAATTCCTCATGGCCGTCCCCTGGGCTCTGGCCCAGCTAGCCTGCAGATCTGTGTGCTGATACTTTACAGCACAGCTCCGATTTATGGAGGAAAGTGCTAAATGTCAAGATTTATGTGGGTCATTCTACACGGCACACCTGTGAGTGAGCTCATGCCGCGGACTTGGTGCCTGCTCTGTGTTTCCTTCTTCCATTACTGTTCTGACCTCAAGGCAGCATGGGGAAAGTTACTAATAGCTGTGTCCCCCTTGTGGTGAGTGCTAGCGAGTTAATGCCTCCACTGTCACCACTTTCTCAGCCCTATTGGTGTGCGGGTGACCTGGAGAAAATGAATCTAGTAGAGCAGTTCCTCGTGTTAGAGCTAGAAGGGCTTCCTGTGCTCATTCTCTCCATCCTGTCCCCATTTTACAGATGAGGGGTCCAAGGCCCAGAGAGAGAAAGCCATCTATTTACTTCGCACTAGCCTGGTGTTATTTACCTTGAACACATTAAATGTCCAAAGAAGGGTATACAGGAGACATTGTGATGCAGGAAAAGAGTTTGGCCTCTGGACTTGGATTCCAACAGGAATCCTAAATTCTTCTGAAATGTGTGGCCTTGGACAAATGACTCAACCTCTCTTAACCACAGTTTCCTAAGTTGATAATACCTTGCAGTGAAGTGACCATTAGAGGTAGTACATGCAATTATCTCAAGTAGTTACACTCGTAGGCATTCAGGAAACGGTGACTGGTAAACTTTTCACAGAGTCCCAGTGGTTTGTGAATGGATACTGGCCACGCTGGACTGTTAGAGCTGTGCATCGAAAAGAAAAGCTTGGCATAGGTATTGTCAATCTCAGTGTAGGCTTCCTGTGAGAAGGGGGCTTGCTGATAACCCAGCCCCACTGCAGGCTGTGACCACCCACTCCTGTAGCCGGGTTCCTGGGAGTTGGGCCTAGGTTCTCAGTCATAGCTCTGTACAGGGCCTTGTTTCTTTGTTTTCCCACCAAAATACTGCCTCATGCTCAGGATCTCTTCTTCCTACCCATGTATTTCAGAAATCTGTTGACTCACATAACTGCTAAATGGTGTTTCGTGGATAAATAGATTCACAGAGCGAGCAAGGAACATAAGGTGGTCTTGGCAGATTTCAGGCATGGGGTTTGTGTTCTTTCTTTACCAACATTTTGTCAAATTGTTTTTTGGCCTGAGCTTGAGAACTTCCACCAACATGAGGCAGCTAGCCAGTCTGACGTTCAGAGGCCACTCTTACTATAACATTGCTGACACATAATTCCTTGACAAATAGGTCTCTCACCGATGACACCCACTGATCCTAGCTAGTTCTACCATCTTGGATCTCAGGGAACAAATCAAATGACTCTTCCTCCTGATAGCCCTTCAGAAATGACAACAGTCATGAGCCCTGAGTTTTCCTATGCCATAAACCTCCACTTCTTTTGGGGATGGGGCTTTGATCTATTGGTGCCCTTCCCAGGCTGGCTTGTCTCTCCTGGACATGCTCCAGCTTTCCACTCCTGCCTGTAGGCATGGTTACAAGAAGTGAACAGAATATTTAGGTGGGGTCTGAATAGTTCAAAATAGAGCATTTTCACCTCCCTTGTTTTGGACTCTGTACTACTATTAAGTGACGCCAAGGTCCCAGTGGCTTCTCCACACTGTTGACTAATTGGGTTTGCATTAAATCAAAGCTATCAAACCAGTACAGATTCTGTATTATTTCCTAGGACTGCCATAACAAGGTACCAAAAACCTGGTGGCTCAAAACAACAGGAACTTGTCCTCTTAAAGTTCTGGAGGCCAGAAGTCCGAAATCAAAGCATTAGTCCGAAATCAAAGCATTGAAGGCCCTGAGGGAAAATCCGTTCCATGGCTTTCTCTGATACTGGCAATTTTTGGCCTTCCCTATCTTGTAAATAGATCGCTCCAGTCTTTGCCTCAGTCTTCAAATGACCTTCTCCCTTGTGTGTGTTTTATACGCCCCTTGAATCCAGACCAAATGCGCTGGATTTCTGTGCAAGTTCTTTTGACTTGGACACAAGGATTCCCGGCTCTAAAATATACTTTTTCATGTTTGTTAGTGGAAATTAGTCACTGGAAAATGGATTTTGTTTAAGGCAGGAAATTGATTTTAAAACAATGTATGATTTTTTTTTTTCATAATCCCTGTTGTCAGGAACCTAGTGTTAATTTGTGGTTAGTAATAAGCATGATCTTGAGCAATTCTCTAACCCTCCTAGACCTTAGTTCCCTCATGAAACAAAGAAACTGGATGGGATGAGCTCTGGGTCATTTTCGGCTCTACAACTTTTAATAGTGTGATTTCTGGAAAGCAAAGGTTACTTTTTGAGTTAAAAGGTCTCAAGTTGATCAAAGATCTCCAGTTGGCTTAATAAACTGATTGAGAATTTATAGTGCTTGACTAAGAAGGCAGATTATCATTCACGAATGTGGAAATCTGAAAAACTCTGTCCTTTAGTTCACCTTTGACAGAATGTAGAGACAAAGCTGTTCTACATCCCCTTGCTTTGCTTGATTACTCACAACTCATACAACACTATAGGATTAGCACCTAGTTGGCTCTCAAATATTTGTTACATGGCTGAACGAATATACTTATATCACATGTCATTATTGGGAGCAAGCAATGCGATATCATTCAGGTTGGATCCTCTAGTAATTGTGGGCCTTTTAAAATTCCTCTTGAATACTTACCTAGTAGAAGCAGTTATTTATTTATTTTTAAAGATTTTATTGGGAAATTGCGGGAGGGGAACAGTGTTGGGGAACTGGGGAAGGGGGACAGACAAGTTGCTGTCCTTTTGTTCTTCAGTCTAGTTTTGGAGGACGTCGTTTCACTGGCCCATGTTGGTATCATCATTGTCTCTTCTCAGGTGAGGCAGATCGGTCACCGGCCTTTGGACAGCGGCTCTTGGCAGCTCACGCTGGCTGCCAGCTGCTCACACTGGCTGCCGGCCACTCACTGTAGCCTATGGCAGCCCACTACAGCAGGGGCTGCAGCTATGCCGTCCCAGGGACTCACAGCAGCCCAGCTCCAGGTGGAGCTGTTGTTCACCACCTTAGCTGTAGAGGGCAGTGTCACTGGCCCTCATGTGGGATCTGAACCGGGGCCGCTGGCATCCCAAGCCAGCTCTTAACCAACGTGCCACTCTGCCGGCCCAAGAAGAAGCAGTTATTTTTAAAAGATGATAGTGGCAATGTTTCAAAGTTGCTTTCTGGGACAGTTTCCTTTTCTGTGATGTGGGCAGCTGTCAAGGGCTGGATTCCAGGGCCTGTGCTCTAAACAGCACAGTGAACTGTGTATTTTTCTGCTTGGGGCGGGGAGGTCTGTGATCCTGTTCCAGGCAGCACCTGGTCAGATGCTTTTCTGTTGCAGGAGCCCCCACCTGCCATCACTGGTCCTGGGGGTGTCCGTCAGGTGCTGCAGCCATTGGTACTTCTCTGCCTTTGGATTCTTTAGGGACAGCACTGTTGGATAGCACTGGCTTTCTGTCACTGGAAGAGGCAGTCTGCTGGCTGTTTAGGGGCTTAACCTCTTTAGGGGGGCTACCAGTCGGGGGGCTAAGAGCGAGTCCCGTTGCTGTTGGGAAGATTCTTCTAAGATTTTTTTTTGTGTGTGTATGAGAAGGAAAATTTGGGGTCTATTTTTGCCATCTTCTTTTAGTTCTTACTCTTATGCAAGAAATCCTTATTCTTTAAAAGAGGTCTCCTTCCTAAACACAAGATCTCTAGAATCAGTGATGTTGGTACAAGATAGGGGTTGCCAAGTAGATTAAAATGCAGGCTGTGTTTATAGGCTCTCCAAGTTGTTTTTGGAATACTCGGTCCACTCCATGGATCGTATGTTTTCCCAGTTCTGGTTGGGATACGGTTACAAAGAAATTTCTTTCCTATAAGAAACTTAGAAATGCAGGCATGGTGATAAATAGCACGCCCTCACCATTGGGAATCAGTAGAGAGGGGACTGTAGTGAGCTGGGAGGGCCATTCCGCCTCTTATGGGGACCCCAGGTTGTCACAGTTTTTGTTTTTCCAAGACGAGCTGATTTTTATATGAAATTTTCCTATGTTGAAACTTTGGCTCAATTTAAAAAAAATCGATGTGGCTCAAATAAAACTAATTTCGGGGACAAATTGGTTTGTTTTGGGGTCATCAGTTTGAAAACTTTGATACATGTTGGAGCAGATTAGCACATGGGATGGGCTTCCACGTCGTTTCTCTCCATGGGCTGGTCTGGTGTGGGGGCCCTGGGTGAGCTGTGTGTGTGGAGGGGACTGCTTATGGTCATCCTTGCATACAGATGAGGAAGAATCAAAGATATGTAAAGTAAAAAAAAAAGCAGGTTATAGAATAATATGTATAGTTTTATTCTATTTACGTAAATTTTTTTCGAAAAAGTTGTATATAAAATTTTCAATGCATACAAATTTTATAAAGGCAAAAAACAAACAGCATACACAAGAAATTGGTAAAGATGTTGACGCTAAGATTGACACTGAATTGGAGACAAGAAAGGGAACTTTTGCTTTTTTTTTTAGTTTATACGTGTACCCTTGTATAACACGTAAAGGTAAAATGAAAAGAGTTGTTGGGGAGTATTGCTACATGAAGAGTGTAAGCCTTTGGAGCTGAGGAAGTAAGAAAGCAGTGACCAGAAAGGATGGCTGGGAAGAGGAGGGTCCTTGAAGGTTGGGCAGACTTCATTAGGGAAAAGGACAACAGGAGTCCAAGCCCAGAAGGAGGAAAGGCAGGGTGACTTGGGGACTGATGAGCTGTTAAATACGGCAGGAGTCAAAGGTACAGGGAAGTGATGAGAGATAAGGAGGTTTTCCGAGTCACAGAGGGTGTTTAACAGGAAACAATGGAAGGAGAGCTGTGCTCCTGCACGATCCATTGGGCAACAGCAACAAGGAAGTGAGGAGGCAGGGCCACAGGGTGGGAGCCTCTCACGTGGCCTCTTCTGGTGCCCAGGTAGCTGTCACTGATTCCTGCTAGGGTGTTACTTGGTGAACAAGGGTTTTACCTAGATGCCTGATGAATAAGCTCATGGCACTTCCTGTTCCTCCACTCCCAGGAGTGTGGGCTTTGGAAGCTTGCCAACCTCTGCTGGTGCTCAGAGTGGTTCCTAGACCTCTGAAGCCAGCGTGCCTCCCCAGACAGACAGTTTGGAAGTTCCGTAGAGCCACTAGCCATTGACTGAAGTGTAACTGCTAAGCACAAGCCCACACTTGGGAGCCAGGCAAATCTGGGCGTGAATTCTGACCTTGCCACTTACTCGTTATGTGGCCTGGAGATGGCACTTGACTCCTTTGGGCCTCAATATCCTCATTAGCAAAATGGGGGTGATAGGATCTATCTTCTAGGGTTGTTGTACCTAACAGATTGATACTTAGCCAATAGGTGTGCCTTGCTTTACTTTTCTATTATGGCACCCACTGCAATCTGTAGTGATGTATATTTATATTATGTATGTTTAGCATATAAAATAATGTATTTATTTGTATCTACATATGACCATATCATTCTGTTCTGTTGGATGGCGAGCTCCTATTCAATGGGGATAATTATGTTCTAATCATTGTTTTACCCAAAAGCACTCAGAGTGTTAGCACATAGTAGGGATGAATAGATGTTGATGAAGGGAGTCTGTGCTCTCAAACCTGCTCCCGTCTTTATAGCAATTGAATTGTGATTGAGGAGGATGTGTCCGTAGGCTAAGGCACGTCTCCTCTGCGGTTAAAACAAGTTTTGTCAAACCGAGTGCCCTTGTTAGGGTGACATGTCAGGATGGCTTGTGAGTCGTTTATTCTTTTGTTCTCCTGTGGCAGATCTATATTTTGTGGGGCTTGACGTTTATACATTTTGGGAGGCCTTCTTTAAAAGTATATAAAATTGCAGAAAGCCTGTCAACACATTGCTTGGGCCCTTCCCAGGGCCTTGGAAGGGGCTCGTGAAAGTGAGGGGCCCGAAAGCCTGAGCTTTATTAGTTTCACACAGTAAATCAGCTCTGCATTTAAAGATTTATAGGCTGCTCACTTCAGGCAGTAGTAGGTGTTGGGAAGGATGTGGAGGTTTCTTAAAGGGAAAAAATGGTGGTGATGAATACAGGTTTTAGTAAAACTGACAGTCCAAGCAGACGCGCTTTTTTTCATTCAACAAATATTTATTGAGCACCTACTGTGTGCCAGGCACTATGTAGGCACTGGCACATAGCTTTGAAAGCAGAAGTCCTTATCCCGTGGAGCTTACCTTTCAAGTGGTCACCTGCATTATGACTGCATTTAGGCCTAGGTCGCAATGAAGAGCCACAGTGTTGATCTGAGGCTGTGCCGGCACAGGCAGTAAGGCACTTTGGGGCCTTAGTTTCCCCTTTTGACCCCTCTCGCTTTCTCCTTTCTAGGCCTATTCTGGGAGTCAGAGTCACATGGTTAAATCCATGCTGATTGGACCTTAGCCATCCCAAGCAGCAATGAAAGAATCATAGATTGTTACGGCGGGGGGAGTGGGTATGGTCGCTTGCAGCTGCTCAGCCCCTTTCTGCACCTGACAGTGTGAAATACAGGTTTCCCCTGCTATATGAGAGCAGAGCCTTCCTACAGAACCTTTCATAAGCTGAAATGGCATAAAGCGAAGAAGAAATTACCTTAGGATACATCTTGCTAATGGATGCACAAAATAAGTCGAGATAAAGCACAGATGTTCACAGACACAGCTAAAAGCACTAGTGGCTTGATAGTGTAGTTCCCTGGGAAGGAGTTTGGTGGGGCCACCCTCCCTGCTCAGGGTACACGCTGCCTTGTACTGGCTCGCCACGACTTTTGCTTTTCGCCTTTTTCCGTAAAAGCACCAATCCTCTTCGGATTTCTGTCGGTTAGTGAAAACATACTTCATGTGGGTCATCCCGCTAGAGGCGTGACTCGAACTTTTGAAAAGCAGGGGAACACCTGTAGTGATAAAGGAGCCATCATTTCTGCCATCAAAGTCTCTGTGCGTTGGGGCTGATTTCAGCCCCAGTGGGGCAGAGCAAATCCGAGCAGTTCATTCTGACCCCAGAGCTCATAGATGGGGGTGTTTCTTACATCCTGTTTCTAGAGGGGCAGCCCACCCCTCAGTCTCAGGACAGGAGAATCAAGGCCTAGAGACATGAAGTGCCTGCCTTGCCGTTTACCCCCAGCTAGTGCTGTGTGGCCACAGCGGGGGCGATGACTCAGAGCTAGAACTATGTTCCTGTGTTGTTGCCAGATTCTGCGTCAGGGGCGGGGAGGAAAGAGAATGAATGAGTAGGAGCAAGTGGCTGCTGGATTTGTAACACCTTGGGAGGCAGCAGCTCCGGAACCGAAATTGAAAGCAAGCAAGTGGCTAGGAGCCTCTCCTTCACCTCTGCAGGCGGCTAGGTCTTCCCTCCCTCCTCTGAACTGAACTGGGATTTTCACAAGGCCAACATGGAGCTCAAGGAAAGAGTGAGTGTGTCGGCCGCCTTGCCCAGCAAGAACGGCAGAACAGGTTGGTATTGTACTGGTTTCATAGGGATTCAATTTGCTGCCATGTATTCTGGTTCATGAAAGTCAGTAATGACTGAGATTCGAAAGGGAGTTTGTGATGGCTGGGAGCACTTATAGTTAAAAGAAGTCCAAGCCGTCTGATTTAATTGGGAATAAATAGGACAAAAGTATCATTAACTACACCTTCCCCATGTCGTTACAAAGGATATTTTGTTGGCAAGCGAGAGTGGGGAGGACAGCTGGTCTGCCTTGTTCCTTTGGGTTTTCAGTTATATGCGTGGTGTTGTTACATTTCAGCCTGTGGCTCTCGCGCAGTCTGAGATGAACCTCAGCATCTTAGGATGTTATGGCTGGAAGATCCCTGAAGTGTCGCATGGTCCAGCCTTCTCGTTTTACACTTAAGGAACCTGACTTACTGAAGAGTATTAAACAGGAGCCTGAAACTGGGTGTTCTCTGAAGTCGAAAATATTTCCTGGGCAGTTGTAGAACTTCTCTAGAGTGTGTCCCTGGCTCAGGGCAATCAGTTGGGGAGGCTCTTTTCTCCTTGGGCTGCACTTTCTGAACTATGGGACACAAGCCAGGGTGGGACAGAAGTGTGACTGAAGGAAGACCCCAGTAGATCTGAAACCACTTTGCCTGGCAGGCAAAGTTCTTTAAATAGAAGTTTAAACAGGAGGCAGGGTATTATGCCTTAACTCAAACGGAAGAGAATGTGTTCTTGAGCCACTATTCTATGGGTATCTAATATTACGAATATTTGCAACATGGCAAAACGGCTCAATTAGAGTGGTGTTTTAGAGCTAGCAAGAGAAAAATCTAACAAGCACTGAAGGCTGTGTGCCTGCTGTAGGCTAAACACATTATCAGCATTCTCTTCATAACAATCTTGTCAGGGTGGAATGGTCTTCTCTTTTTACAGATAAAGAAACAAGCTTTCAGAAAGGTCATGAACTCATTCAAGGTTGTACACCACCAGTGTGTGGCAGAGCTGGGATTTGAACCCCAGTCTGTACAACAGTTTGGAGTTTGTGCTCTGGAGGCCTCGTGTGTGGCTTCTCCAGCTGGAGAGTCTAACCCCCTTCTTGGACAGATGAGGAAACCAAGACCACTGGTTTCGTAGAAACAAAGTTGGTACCTCAGCTTCTATGACGTTGCTTCTCTGCCACCTTTCTTTAACAAGAATTAGGGAAGGGGAGGCTTTCTGGGTTTGATTTCCTCATTCTAGCAGCAGTTGGGCTTTAATCTTTTCATGATTTTTGAGATCCTCCGAAGCCAAAATTAAAACATCGTAGGGCTGGCCGAGTGGGGCAGTGGTTAAGAGCTGGCTTGGGACGCCAGTAGCTGGCTTGGGACGCCAGTGGCCCCGGTTCAGGCCCCACATATGAAGGCCAGTAACACTGCCCTCTAAAAAAAAAAACAAACCCACCATCATATTAACCAAGTAGCAATCCTGAGTATTGGGACCCCATGTGGGAACTTGGGAAGCGGATGGGATTGCAGCATGGGTTACTGGGTCGGAAGAGATAATTTATGAAATGTGTTGGACACTGAGTGCATCTGAAAACACGTGTAGAGCCTAATGAAATACAGTTTTTCAAATCATGATGGAAGGCTTCAGTCTGGTGAATTCAGAGTTTGGAAAGGACAGACTTCCTTCTTTGCAAGTTGAGAGCTTTAAGTTTGTTCAGTTAATTTTGTAACTTTCTGATGCCCAGCTATCTGTGCCAGGCTCTGCCCCTTTGGGCACCTTTGGGCAAGAAGAGAAGTTACTGACTGCCCCTCCAGGTGGTGGGTCTGGAGTTTGGCTGGATTTCAGTGTCTCTAATTGGGTGTGTGATTGAGTGCCGTGTGGTAGGAGTGGGGAAGGCTCTTCCTTGGTCTGTGTCATGCTCCCCACGGCTGGTGGAGTCTCCAGGCTGGGTGTAGGATCCTTAATCAGGGCTTGTGGGGCCTCGCCTTCCCCACTGTCTGGGGGATGTGGAATATGTTGGGCTGCTGACATCAGAAAGTGAGATGGGTTCTGCACAGCCGCTCCCTGAAGGTGATGTGTGTTTGTGCTCAGGCCATTGAGATAAAGTAGTTCAAGTGCTTGCTCTGTGGGTATTAATGTTCTGTGCTGCAGGAGATTCATGAGAAATAAGTGAACGACTGCTACCAGCTCTCCAGGCACGTAGGATCTTACTGGAGGTGGGGGTAAGGGGAGGAGAATAAACACATATGAAATATGTAGAGATCAATATGAGAGGGCATATAATCTGTCACCAGATTGTAGGTTTCACACCAAATGTTCTCCCAGTTCACAAAAGAGCAATAAGAGTGATGTTTGTATTATCCTCTTATGTGTTTTTAATCACTCAGTAATTTCCTCTCTGGCACTTCCCTTTGATTTTCTCTGTTGAGTCTATTAACTTTCCCTTGCAGGGTTGGGGGGATGTTTCAGGGAGGGCTAATTTCTCCAAATTATATTGTAACATGGTTGGGGGAGAGCCAAGGATGAAGCTTCTTGGCACGTTGGTGTCACCTCCTTCTTTCCTCTGGCACTGAGAGCAGAAAGCCACTGCCTTCTGATGGCTTATGACCCCTTAGGTTCCTGTCTCTTTGTTACCTGAGTCCAGGCTTCTGTAGCGCTAGTGAGCCTATGTGGAGGCATGGCCTCACTTTAAGGTAGGCGTCTCAGTCATTTCTCATTCATTCATTCGGCAGCTATCACCATGCCATACGCTGTTAGAGGGTGATAATAGCAGTGGAAAGACAGAGAAGGTCCTTGCTCTCCTGGAATACACATGTTAGTCAGGAAGATTGATAGTAATCAAACACATACATATGTAAGAAAAATAACAGTTAGTAATAATTAAAATAGGGTGATGTGATACAAAGTGACTGGGAGCCTACTTCAGTGGGTGGTTGGGCAGGGCTCTGAGATGGTGATGATTCTGCCGAGGTCTGGATGACAAGAAACCAGCCCTGAGAGTATGGGGGAAAGAGCATCCAGGCTGAAAGGACAGCTGGTACAAAGGCTGTTACGTAGGAAAAAGGAAAAAGGTTGGTATTCACGGAGCAGAAAGGAGGCCAGCGTGACTGAGGTATAGGGTGGGGAGGGAGGACAATGGTGTAAGAGGAGGAGGGTCTAGGCAGGGGTCAAGTCACCTAAGATCGTCTAAGCCAAGGTAAGGAGCTTGAATTTTACTCTTTAAGTGAAGACGTAGGAGCAAGAGTATCAGGTTTAATGGGAGTCGGGGGAGAAGGCTCATTCTATTTTTGCCTTGTTAAAATTTAGACACCGGTAGTCATCGGCATTGTCCAAGCAGAGTCAGGTCAGGGTCAGCAAACGTTCATTGGCCGCCTTCTGGATGCCAGGCACTGTGCGAGGCTCCTTAATGTATGTTTCCTCATTGTATCCTCACAACAACCTCTTAGAAGGGTATTATTATGATCTTCTATCTGCAAATGGAAGAATGGAGGCTGAGAGGCGAGGTGGCTTGCTCTGGTTTGAACCCAAATCTTCTGACCCCCAGGCTCAGGGCTGACTTGTTGCTCAGAGTAGAGACTGAAGGGAGGCTGGTTAACGCTGTTTCCACTTGGCGAGAGTATGGAGACTATATGCTGGCTCATCAAGGCCTGGTTCCCCTGCTCCTGGATGAAGGGCCTGTCAGAGTAATGTTGAAAATCTTCACATTTTCAAAATAGTGCAAGCTCCAAAGACCATTTTGGTAAGATTCCCAGCCCCCTTAGGAAATGGCAGCAACACCAACACTCTGTGCTAAACGTGCAACGTTGTAAAAGCGTTAGGTAAAATAAAACCAAAGGAGCTTAAGAAATGTGGAGGAACCATGGAATGCTGTTTCAACTCTTGGTTGCTATCTCTTGACTCTGTACCCAAAATGAGAACTGAAGAAGACTGGGAGGCAATTTCTTGTGTTCTTGAGGTTTCAGTTACCAATTTGGAGACGTAACTAGGAGCGTATTAGGCTACCCAGAATCCTTGGTTTTCTTGAAACGCTGGTACAAAGATAGTAAGTGCCTTAATAAGCCTAAAGGCAGCGCTGAAAGTGGCTTCAGGCCTGCAGGGTGACTCTTTTACAATATTCTGGAAGCCGGAAGGTCCCAGAGTGGCAAATGTTGCCAAGCATCCCAATGAGAGGAGCTTTCCTGGAACCTCTCTGTAGGCTTTGAGGCTGGATACTGCTCTTACATTTTAAGCCATTTCTTCTCCTCTTTATAGCATGAGCCAGATAAGGGCTAATGCTGACGGAGCAGCTTTGTCACACTCTCAGCATACCAATACCACTGCTGTCAAAAAAACCAGATTCATCAGGGAGCTCTGACTTCTACTCTGAGCAACTCATGTAACTCCAGGACTCCTTGCCATGCCCCCCAAAATTGCCGTGCTAAGTAATTGGTGCCTTTATGTTAAATCAACCAGAATCATGGCTCACATTATAGTCAAAATCTATATGCATAGGAAATTAATGTTGCAAAAACATTGCAAGAAGCTCCAGGACCTGTTTACATTTTGACTAGCCCTGTTTGGGGTTGTAGGTGGGCTCTTCCTTACAACGAGCTCCAGTTGGTCTCCACTTCTCCCTAGTTCTCTTATCAAGTCTTTTGTGTTTGTTGTTGGACTTCTTTACGGCCTAACCCAAGCCTTTCCAGGCCCTGGGCCTGTGAAGACGCGCTTATTTACATGGAAGGTTGGTTGCCCGCCTTCACGGGGATCATCCTGCCCTGTACCCTTCCATTTGTTCTCCCTGCTCCTCTCCCATTGGCTGCCACTCAGCGTGGAGGGGCTGCTCCTGGGAGGAAGAGCAGGGCCGAAGAATAAAGGCTAGGTTGTGTTTTACCTCATTTGCCAAGTTACTTTCTCAGTAGCCTGATGAGAAACAGGAGGAGAGTTTCTGTGTGCCTGTGAAGCCAGCCACCTGGCTCCTAGCCGGGCCATCCTCATCACTACCAAGGAACAAGGTGGCAATTCAGGTTTAAGAACAGGTATTTCGGGGGATTTGTCTGTGCCTGCTAAATGTGCCTTGAGACAGGGCTGTAGTACATGAGATTTTTTTTCATGGGTTCTGGAAATGGAGCAGGTTGGGGACTTTGGGGACTAAGAGGTCTGGGGACAGCAGGTAAAGTCAGAGGACCTGGCCGTCTCTGAATGGGTGTGAGCATCCAGCATTTAATATGCAGCCTTCATTTGGCAGGGGTGAGCCTGGAGGAGTAGAAAGAGATCACAAGGATAGTGGCATGCAGGAACATGGGAGTTGACTGTCATTGTGGGCAAGTCACGTACCCATTCCTGTTTCTGGCTCCACTCTCCTCACCTGTGGCCTGGTGTGATGAAACACTGCCTGCCCTACTGGGTTTTTGGGAAGACTGACTGAAATAAAAGAGCCCAAGGACCTAACACTTCTTCCTTCCTTTGATCAAAAAGTACTGAACCACAAGCTTTGCCATTAGCAAGCCGGGCGAGTTTGATCAGAAATGATCCGATATTCTGGAGGCATTACTCTGTTTCATCTCTTCTCTCAATATATGAATCCCTCCGTCCCTTTGTTTTTTTTGTTTTTTTTTAAATTTAGTGTTCCAATAACATCCTATAACCTGGATCCCCAATTCCTTTATTTATAACATGGGAATGAGAATATCTGCCCCGCCTAACTAACTCCATGGGAGGGTCAGATACCACAATGAAGGTCACACTTAAAGCTTTGTGGAAATGCAGGAAATGGTGGTGAGGATGCTGTGGTACCTTTTTTTTTTTTTTTGGCAGAAAGGGCAGTATCCATATGAGGGAAGAAAGGTTGGGGGGCTGCCTCTAGGTCTGATGAAATGACAGTTATATTTTTGTCCACTTTTAAAGAACTATCTTCCTTCTAACATTAGAATGTAAAATTCATCTCACTGCCTCGGGATTGACCTACCTAAGACGCTGGGCTTATTTAAGCTGGTACAGGTTGGGTGTGGGGAGCTCGGAGCTGCTGTTAACATTGTGCATTGTATATGAAGTGGAGACTGGATGCTGCTCTAAACACATAGAAGATTCGCTCTTTGCTGTGTCTACCAGAGACCCACCAGCTGGTCTTGTGATGGGACCAACGGCTGTTTGGGGGCTACTGGATGCCGCATGGTGTTGTCATTCTGAACTTTGGCTCTGGGCACAGGGGGAAGGAGAGAGGGAGGAGCAGAGAGGGAGTAGCAGTGGATGGTGCCAGTTCCCTGATGCCATGTCCTTAGGAATGTCTGATCATAGCCAGGAAGCTGCCAGCCCCGCAGATTCTTTGGGGGGATGGCAGATTGTCATGCAAAGAGCATCAAGTTTAGAAATAAAAGACCTGGATTCACGGCCCTGTCTTTTCACTTACTGATGAAGTTATCTTGAGCGAGTCACTGAACCTCTTTGAGCTATTTCCCCATTCATAAAATGGGGGTCAATGGCGGCATTAACAGCTAAGATATGTAACAAAAGGCTTTGTGGACCGGAGAACCATTGAGAGGTGATGGTGGATAGTGGTGATATTGCTTTTATTGTTACTCCCATATGAGCAGGGCATTTTTCTTTTTCCTCCTGGTGGATATGAGGCGGACTTAAAGTGTGCATTTTCAAATTCCCTGGTGAATGGAGATGATTCCCTAAAAGAAACTGGGTGTAAATAAAGCCAAACCTTTAAATGCAGTGCAAGGAGTTCTGAAACAGGTGTTTAGGGAGCCTGCTTCTCATCCTTATCTAGATGCTCATATCTTACTCTGTTGTTTGGGGGAAGATCAGGCCTGCTGCCTGCCAGATGAGGTCATAAGATTCCAAGGGCTTGTCTGGAAGGAGGAGCTGGAAGTCAGGAGGCTGGCAATGGTTGGGAGAGTGAGAGGGTGCTGGGTGGTACAGAGTCGCAGGGCCCGGGAGCAGCCTGGCTCTGCCTGCTTCGCATTTGGCCAATTAGGATTCAGGGTGCTCTAACCTCAGTGCCAGCTTATCCCAGACACCAGAATGCAGGATGCTCTAACCAGGCCCCAGGGAAAAAGAAGAAAAAACTTGGTAGAACCAGAGACTTTTTTTTAAAAAACTTTTATGCTATGCTCATTTAAACCTACTAATCTCTGGGATGGCTCAGTGCTTAATTTGGAGATGAGGCTAATATCATCACACTACCAAGCTGAGATGATGTATTGACTTGGCAGTGAAAGCATTTTAACCATCTGTATTAGGAGCCTTAAAAAAACTGCCATGCCCTTTGACTCAGTAATTTTACCTCTGGGATTTTAACCCAAGGAGATAATTTGAAATGCAGAAAAAGCCTATACTCAAAGATATATTTACTATAATAGTGGGGTGGGGGGAGCACCTAAAATGTCCAGCTTTAGGAGAATGTTAATCTTTCTAGAACATAAGCATGATGGGGTGAGGGATTTTTTTGTTCACTCTGTATTTCCAGCACCTACAACAATGCCTGGCACACAGATGGCCAGTAAATATTTTTTGAACGCTTGGTTATATGAAAAAAAAATGTATATCCATGCGATGAGACTGTTATTCAGCAATTTCAAATGAAGAAGTCTTAATGACATAGGCCATTTTCTATGTTAATAGGGTGTGGAAAAAAAGCAGGATACAATATAGATTTCTAAATACAGTAGAATCACATTTTTTTTTTTTTAAATAGAAGTGGGGGGAAAAGCTAGGAAGGAGAAAATACCAGGTATATCTCTAGATGGTGAGATCATAGTGACCTTTTTTTCTGTATTTTCTAAAATTTCTCAAATGACTGTGATTTTGTGATTGGGGAAAACATTTTTTTAAAATAAATCATATTAAATAAATCATATTCTGGGCCGGCCGAGTGGCTCAGTTGGTTAAGAATTGGCTTAGAGCGCTTGCTCTGAGCAACGGGGTCGCTGGTTCAATTCCCACATGAGCCAGGGAACACTGCGCCCTAGCTGAGCTGTCGCTGAGCTGCCAACAGGTGGCAGGATGGCTCAGCTGGTGTAACAACAAGATTGCCTGTTCAATGCTCTATGTCCACCTGCAACTAAAGATTGAACTCAGCACCTTCAGTTGAGCTGCTGTGGATGGCTCAGTGGATAGACCGTGCGCTCTTTTTTTAGCTGAGCCATCCTGCTACCTGTTGGCAGCCCAGCAGCAGCTCAGCTTGGGCTGGGCAGCAAACTGCTGTTGCTTAGAGCTCAGCTCGCACTCTGGAGCAAGCTCTTAACCAACTGAGCCACTCGGCTGGCCCCAAGGGCATGCACTCTTAACAACAAGGCTGCTGGTTCGACTCCCGCATGGGATGGTGGCTATGCCTACCTGCAACTAAGACTGAACACAGCACCTTGAGCTTAGAGGCCATGAGCTGCGGCCAGGAAGCCAGATGGTGACTGGTGCCCTCCACAACGAAGTATGAAGAACAACAACTTGGCTGGTCCCCTTCCCCAATTCCCCAACACTATTCCCCTCCCCCAATGCTCCAATAAAATCTTTAAAAAATAAATAAGTAAATAAATCAATCATATTCTTTTAAAAAAGGAGGAGGTTAGGTTAGGTTGTTCATAGAGCAAACCAGCAGTCTCTAGCTCCAGCTCCTCCTTCCTTTCAAAGACCCAGGCAGCCTTTGCGAACATGCAGAACACCTCCATGCTTTGGTTGTGTCTGTCAGCTTGGCACGGAAGCTGATCCCTCCTCACTTCAAAAGGGTGATAGAAACCCCACAGTGTTGAAATTGTGCAGGTCACGTTGCAGAGACATGCCCATACATTTATATCCCATCACCGAAGTGAAGACATTTTATAGTAGGGAGAAGAATTTTAAGAAGATATAGTTTTCTGGATGGGTGGTTAATTCTTAGAATTCTTTCCCTGGTTCATGGGTTTTGGAAGCTATTGAAAGTGCCATCTGCTTTCCTTCATTCTTGTTTTAGCTCATGCCATCTTAAAGGAACTTTTTGCTAAGCCACTCAATGTGTCGGAGTCAGTGCTTCATGGAATGTCTTCCGAGGATGCAATGTGCTCTGGGAGCCAAGACTTCTGTAGAATTGAAATCCCCTCATCTTAGGTGGCCTCTGGCACCTGTGCTGGCAGGTCTTGGCTTTTAAATGCAGCTGGGTTCTGATAGATAAAGTGCCTCGCAGCAGAAAAGCCCACTTGCTCACCCGGGGAGGAATGTGATGGTCAGGGTCCTCAGACATTACTGACCTATTGTGCCTGGAATCCTTTCCATATGACATTTCCTTCATGATCTCTTTCTTTCTCTTTAGCCATAACCAGCAGACCACAGCGTTCCGGCATCCTGTGAGTGGGCAGTTTTCTCCAGAAAACAGCGAGTTTATCCTTCAAGAAGAGTAAGTACTTTTTTTTTTTTTTTTTTTTTTTAAAAGGGCAGTGTCACTGGCCCTCACATGTGGGATCCGAACCCGAGCCGCTGGCATCCCAGGCCAGCTCTCAACCACTGTGCCACTTGGCCGGCCCAAGAGTAAGTACTTTTATATATGCTCCTTTTCTAAGCAGCACTGGGGAGCTTAAAGGCATTTGCTCAAAACAACCCTTGTTGAACTATTTGCTCTCTCAGAATAGAGGGGCTTGGAGTGGGTTGGTTGATTCAAGGTGAGAATTTCGTTTTTCAATCTCTAGATTTCTCGCAGTGGGAAAAGCAGGAAGTGGAGAGATGGTAGCAGATGTGCTATGATTGGCATTGCTCGCAACCCTTGAATGAACCCTTTCCCCTCAAGCAACATCTAACACACACTCATTTGGTGTGAAAGCACCTTAAATACAGCCTCAGACTGAGCTAAACCAGCCTCCCAAGGAAGCCTCACATAAGAGCCCAAAGCCAGGACTGGCAACACCCGTGGTCCCTGAGCATTTTGAGTTCTTTCTGCTTGCTTTTCCTAACACTGGAACTTTCCTGCTCCTCAACCCCATTTCAGCAGGGCCTCTTGGGTGCTCAGAGATAGGATCTACCACCCAGGGCTGTCTACCTAAAAATGCACATGCAGCCTAAGTAGGATGTGTTCTTCTCCTGAAAATGAAGGCAGAGAAATGTGTGCATGTGTCTCTGTTCCTTGCTGCTCACCTGAGGTACTTCTGTTGAAAGAATACAGTTTTGTTAGAGAAACTAATAGACATGTTGGCTTTAACTTTTTTTTTTTCCCTTCAGATCATTTTTCTCATGTTCACTCAATGTTGACCAAATATGATCTTAAAATAAACTATCAGTATCTATGTTTTTATAGCATTTCGCTCCCTCGGTACTTACACCTTTAAACTTTCTATTATGGAGAATTTCAAAATACACAAAAGTAAAGATACAGTAATAAATCCAATGTATTCATCGCCCATCTTCAGTGATTTCTAAAACATGGCTGATTTTATTTTATCTGTACCCTCCTCCTCACCCCCTGTATTCCTTTGAAGCAAATTCAAGCATATTATTTCATCTCTGTAGTGTTTCCAGCTTAGGATCATTGTTTTATAGAACTTTTAAAACTAGAAATCTATAATTACAGTAATGCTGACAGCCCCTTGCATGTTTACCCTGCGCTGGGGATTTTACATGCATATCTCATGTAGCGCAATGACTCTGAGAGGTGGGTCATCATCAGCATTTTAGAGATAAAGACACTGGGATTCAAAAAAAGTCATCACTTGTCCAAAGTTGCTTGGCCAGAAGTAGAAATGCCAGAATGTCACCCCAGCGTGATCCCTTTACTCAGGTCTAACCCTGGCCCTAGTCAGAGGCTGCTTGTTAAATTATTTTGTTGCTGGTGGCCCATGAGACATGATTGCCAGCCTTTGGGGTTGGGGTTCTGACATTGGAAGCATTACTGCTTTAGAGAGAGAGTGGGAGGAAGGTAAAGTCCATCTTGTCTCCTACATCGAGGAAGAACTGGTGTGTGAAAACCAAAACCAGAATGCGGATGCTCCAAATTCCAGCTCGGAATGAGTTTGTTTATAGAATCCTGATGTTTAGAAGCTCTTGGGAGGCCACTGAGTACAGCCCCCTTTCTTAGGCATCCTGGAGGCATGGGTGCCTGTCCTTGTTAAAAGTCTGGGTGGGGGGCCGGCCGAGTGGCGCGGTCATTAAGCGCTGGCTTGGGAAGTCAGCGGCCCTGGTTCGGGTCCCAAATATGAGGCCCTCAAAAAAAAGAAAAAGAAAAAAGTCTGGGTGGGGAATCCATCAGAAAGCTTAATTTGAGAAGCTACCAACGTTAATAAGACCTTCTAGAAAAATGCTTTTTTCTGGACTTTTTATCACTAACCAGCGGTGTCACACATACCTCCTTTTCCTCGTTGTTGGCAGAGGACTTTGTCCCCTGACCCTTTCTGAGAAGGTATCCTCTTTTATCCTACTAAAATATCTCTATAGCTAATAATTCCATCCAGGTTCCAAGGAAAAGATATTCCCTCTTCCAAGGGTCACTGTTTCCCTGTAGATCCCATTTCCTGGATGTCATAAGGAGTGCTTGTCTCAGGCGGTGGGTGCAACTATATGATATGGCCAGACATTCCTTGAAAGGAGGCAGAATGTTGAAAGGACATGGGGATTCCTATGAACTGATGCGGGGATTCCTGCACTGACTCATTAAATACTTAGTGAATGCCTGCATTTTGTCAGGGGCTGCACCAGACTCTGCTGTCAGAGCAGCAAGTGAGACAAACGTGGGCCTGTCTGTGAAGAGCTTATGGTTGAATAGGGAAGATAGATACTTCAACAGGAGATCACAAATGGATCAGTGCTGATGACAGAGGAAACAAAGGGTTCCATGGGGGTTGATAAAAGAGGGCTTAGGGATCGTGGAAGGCCGCTTCATCCTGGGAAGGTATGTTGTTTAAATTGAAACCTGTTCAGTCAAGGTGAATAGCCTGCGCAAAGGCCTCGAGGGCAGAGAGGATAGAGCGTGGGGGATCTAGTGAGTTAAAGTGAAAAGTGAAGAGTGCCAGATGGATACTGGAGATACTTGGGAGATAAAGTTGACAGGACTTGGTGATTGATTGGCTGGGATGGGGCTGAAAGAGAGGGAAGACTTTCTTGACGTGTCTGGCCCTAAGCTTGAGGAATGGGGAGGATTTGGATAAGTCTGCACATGTGTGAGGGTCTTGACAGCTGAGGGAAGTGTGACCCGGCTTGGTGGGGTCAGAGGGCGAGAAGACTGATGTGTCGTGGAGGTCTGGGAATGGCAGTGTGGAGATAATGTTGGAGACAAGGCTGCAGCCAATTATCTCAATAATTTCCTCCTGAAATACACGCGGATTTTCCTCCTGGTGGGACCTGGAGGGTGAGTGAGACATGGTTTCCCCTCTCAGAAACTTTTTTTTTTTTTTTTTAATGTGCCAAGTAAGATTCCTTGTAAAGAGCAGCTTGGTTCTGTTGTGTGGTGTGGTATGTGGTAAGGAAAAAAGGCCGAGATGATCATTTTTATCCTTGACACAGCCGCTCTCAGATTGTGTTGGGGAGAAAAAGGAAAACTGGCTCCTTTCCTTTTCCAAAGAGGGTCTCTTGGGGCCACATTGACTCCTCTTGCCAGAGCCTTCACCCCATTTCTTTGAGTGAATCCTTCCAGAGCAGGGGTTCGCAGAGTATGTTCTCAACCAGCATGACCCGGGAACTTATTAGAGGTGCAAATTCTCAGGCCCGCTCGAGAGTCTGAGTGGGACCCCACGAAACCTGTGTTTTAACAACCTTTAGGTGACTCGGATTCAGGTAAAAGTTTGAGAACCACAGATGTAGACAACTTTCTGTCCCCATCCCTCCTAAATTATCCCCAGATTCTTCTGTTCAGCCTTAAGTCTCCTCCAGATACTCTTCATTCCCTGGGCTGCAGTGACACTCTTAGATGGATTTTAGTCAAATCATCTTGGGTTTCTTCTCCTGTGGGGAGACAATAAAAATGGCCTCCATGGTGAGTTCCTTTAGAGCATAACTGATGTGAACAGATAACACATCTCCCCCACTGTTGGTAGGTGGGGCTCACCTGAGCGGCTTGGTCTAACAGGTATACGCCCACCAAAAGATGGTTTCCCATCTTACAGATTACAAGCAAGGGGAAGAGACATACTGTAAAAGCCATGGCTTGGTGGATGCAGAGAATATAAGCTCTGAGTAGCCTAGTTTCTGCATCAGTAATAGAGAGTGTCAGGATAGGCTGGGGTCTATCGTAACACCATCAAACAAAGTCTCAGTGACTTAAAACAACTGAGGTTCATTTCTCACTTTCACTCCATGTCCATCACAGGTGTCACCTAAGGGGTTCTGCTCTGTCATCTTTGCTGTGGAAGGCTCCATCTCTGGTTCCATTGCCAAAGGCAAAAAAAACGGAGCTTTGGTGAACTGTGCACTGGCTCTTTCACACATTTCATTGACTAAAGCAAGTCATGTGACCACTCCTAACCTCAAGTGGGCAGCAAAGTGCATTTCTACCTTGCACCTGGGAAGAGAATTAGAAAAATATGTGGTGGTCAGCACTAATGACTGCACTTAATAACCCGCAGTCCAGATTTATTAAGGGGAGCAGGACCTTCGGAGTTTGTCACTGACAAGCTTCTTTTGCTGCATGTCTAGAGTGTTTGCTTTCACGTTTCACATTTTCTATTATGCTACCTAGTTCTTTGTTAGAAGCCCCAAGGCGGGTGAGTATCAGACAGTGGGTTCTGCAGCCTTGTCCCCCAAGGGACATCCCTGCACACCCACCCAAGCCAGTAGGCACGTGGAAATCCCTGTTGAAGGAGCTCATATAAGCTCGGGCTGCATTAGTACAAGTACAATGTGTAGCGAAAAGGGGAGATAGTTCTGGTGCACCACGGTGTTTGTGGACAACTTCGGTCAGTTCAAGTTTATGGAGCACCAGGGACATCCCTAGCCGCAAACACTGTGGTCTGGGTATAAATTTCCAGAGGGATGCTGAGCAATGGAGATTCCCCTAAGTAGGGGGACCATAATCGTGAGGGCTCTGGAAACCCCGTCCTGTGACGTGGCGTGTTTAGTCTGCAGAAGGGAAGATGAAGAAGGATGGGCTATGTATCTTCAAGAAAGGCGGCAGGTGGAGGTGGGCTATTTATTGTGCGGCTGCCAAAGGCAATGAGTAAAAGTTATAGGCAGGCAAATTTCAGCTCTGGCCACAGTTTTCTTTCTTTCTTTTTATTTTAGAGGGCAGTGTCACTGACCCTCATATGTGGGATCCGAACCAGGGCCGCTGGCGTCCCAAGCTAGCTCTTAACCACCGTGCCACTTGGCTGGCCCTGGCCACAATTTTCTAGGAAAGAGATTTTCCAGCATCCCTTGTTTCAGGATCTAGAATTTTATCTTTAACATTAAATTAAGTAATCTACCTACTAGAGTTGGATTTTTCTATTAATAATACTTTCGTAGCTAACACTTGGAGCCCTTACTATTTATTATCAGGTACTTTTCTAAGTGTTTTACGTATATGAATTTCATTGCCATAGCAGCCCTTTGAATAAGATACCATTGTTTTCATGGACACTGAAGCACAGAGAGGTTAAGAGTCTTGCAAAAAGTCACACAGCTAGTAAGTGACAGAATTAGGACTTGAATCCAGGTAGTCTGGCCCCTGATGCTGTGTTTCTAATCACTACTGATAGTGCCTCTCATTTCATTGGTCTTCAAGTGACAATCCCCTTCCTTGGTTTGACTCAGGCGTTAATGTGCTGACTAAGCAGGCTACTGCTGCTTAGAGATTTTAACTGAAGTTGTATTTGCAGTAATGACATTTGATCGAATAACTATACGTTTGCGTGAAAGATGCGAAACTTCTTCGGTAGTCTTTTCCCCAGAAAATGTCCTCAGGCCTTTTTGGAGGGCCTCATTTCCAGGGAATGGATCATTTGGGCTCCTCTTCTTAAGCTTCTTTTGTCGTTCTCAGTGATGTTCTTTAAGTTGGGAGCTGGTGGTTGCCCTTTGTGGCTTAAAGGGCCACAGCTGGCGGCCCTCCTGAAGGGGTAAAGCTGGGCACAGGGAACTCCAGGCTGTGGGTTTGGTGGTTGGGCCTATGCATAGGAGCATTTCCTCCTCGGTGCTGGTCAGCCCTGGAAGCTGCTGACAGACGCCTCTGCAGCTCCTGGGGAAGAGGAAAGAAGCATTCTGGAGCCTTGACGCCGGCAGCTGACTGACAGCCGGCTGTGTACACGGATCCCAGGCTCTGTCAAGCATTTGATGTTGAGGTGGGGCCTCGTGGAGAGAGAGGATGCGCCCTGGAAGTTCAGAAGCCTGCGGCTGTGCTCAGAAGCCAGCTGCAAGGCCCCCAGGATCGCCTTGGAGTTTCTTAACACAGAGAGGACCTGGCTTGGCCTGCCTTGCCCGGCGTCCTTGCAAGCTGCGCTTATTCCTTCCCTTGGATCTGAGTACCCTTCTGGTTTCTCATTGGACTGTTTGCAAAAGGACTACAAGTTGGAATTGCCTAGAATGTTCTAAGTGGTGATTCGAGGATAACACTTACAAAGGTATTATCTTGCTGAAGGTAAGAATGACCTTCCTGACCTTTGGCCTCTTTGGGGGTTCATTTTTGCAGGCTTCGGGGCAAGGCTCTCCAAGGCTTGTGCTGAGGGTTGGCCTTGGGGTGGGATGTCTCCTGCTGCTAGGAGATGGCTGCCTCCCTTTCCTCCTGCAGTTAAAATTGGTAAGAGCTGACAGAGATCCAAAGCACAGGATGGGGGTGGGGTGCACTACAACTCGGGAGCTGGGAGAAGGCGTTTGTCTGTCCTGTTGCTCCTCTGCTAAGCCCTGGGCTGTGAGGCCAATGTGTTGCTCGCTGCAGCTGTACAGCCAGCACCTTGTCTCTTTAGACTGACAGTCTTGGGCTAGCTTTGCCTGTTGCATTTGGTTGCCATGGCAGCAGAAAAAATGAGGAAAAATGGAAACACCTGGCAAGCAGATACAGAAACTTGAACTGTTCAGTTTTCCTTCTTGGTCGAGGAGACGGCGTCTGTGATGGTCACAGGTAGGGGAAGAGGTGGTGGCAGTGTCCTTTGTTCGTTCAGACACCTGGGTGTTGGCTTGGCTTTTGATGTTGATGTTGGGAAGGGCATTGGCACTGGGGATGCCGTCATTGCCACACAGCCACCATGTCTCCAGCTCCGTCTGCACTGGGTGAAAATGCTGCAGTGGTGACTTTGCGATGTGTGGACGGGAAGCTGCTGCTTGCAGTCATTTTGTTTCCTCCTGTGACTTCCCTTGTCCTCTTCGTTTTCCTCCCCCTGGCTTGGGAAGTGCCCAGGTCTCCATTCTAATGAGAGAAGTGGCTGCCGGGTAAGCCAGGAGGAGAAGAGGGCTCGCCAAAGGCTCGGGTTAGGACTGTCGGTAGCATTTCTGAAACAGCAAAGCAGAGGTGGGAAGAACAGTAGAGGTCAAGGTCCGCTTCTCCTTCGGCACAGACAGAGGCCTGGACAGCGGAAGAGACTGGCCCAGGGTCATTTGGCAGAGTAGGACTCAGGCCAAAGGGCAATGCTTGGGTTTGGGGGTGTGGGAGGGGAGCCCTCAAGGCTCACTGGCTTATATTCATGCTAGGTGAGGAGTGTCACTTGGGCTGGTTTCCAACTCCCAAGGTGGGGTGGGGTGGGGTGAGGAAATGGAGCTTATGTTTGAGAGAGAGGAGTTGTGGAGGAAGGGGAAAGAACACAGAAAGGCGTAGCTGAGTAATGAGGCCATACTTGCTGAATGAAAACCCGTGTCAGACAGGCTCCCCCAGGGTGTTGGGGAGTGTACAGTGAGCGTTGGCGGTCTGTCTATGTGTGTCTCTTTCTCTGGCAAGAGGGGGCGTGGGGGTGTCTGCCTGTTTGGGACAAGAACATTCTTTTATTCTTGCTTTTCATTGTGCATTGCTTTCCCCAAACCACTTAGGTGGTGGGTGTAAGCGCCTTAAAAAATTTGCTGGTTGTTTGTGAATGTGCCTTTTCTCATACAGCCCTCCGGAGTTTCAGAGCAATAATTTTAGCTGAGTTCTCTGTGTAGGATCCTTGAGGACAGAGTATGAATTTGGAGATCCATTTTTCCAGGAATTAATGGGGTGCCGGTATCATCCAGTGATGTCAGTAAGAAATTCCTGATTCCCCATAGCTTTCTAACTTCTTCTCATAGCCTTAAAGACTCGTGACATTATCATTGTCTTGAGGAAAGAATGACAGCCCAGTACTCCAGGCACAGGGTTACCACACTTTACAGAAGCCCCAGATAAGATGTTTATAGGGAATAATTGTTTAGAAGTTAATTGTTTGGCATCTTGAGCTTCCTGGAGAGAAGTACCTTGGAAATTATAATACAGGGTTCCTGAGATTTAAATTCTGGGGCCTCCACTGGTAACAGTCACAAACAGTGCTTTTCATTTAGTGCAGTGCTTTACGGTTTTCAAAGCGTTACTTCAATCCACACAACTGCCTTGTGAGAGGAGAGTAGTTTTCACCCCACTTTTCAATAATGGAAACGGAGGCCCAGAGATACGATGTGACTCGTAGAGCATAGAGGCGTCAGAAGCTGCAGAGCTTTGTTGAGACCCAGTGATTCTGGGCTCAGTCTTTCCAGCACGCCAGGATCCTCTTGGTTTGGGGGTTAGTCTTGGCCCTGAGAAGAGCAAAAGCTTGCGTTTGTCAGACTGTGGGACTTGCCAGGGGATGGTGTCTCTGTGACAAAGCCCAGGTTTCTGGAGTCCAGCTTCTGTCTTGGGCAAGTCATTAGTTTCTCTGAGCCTCAGTTTCCTCATGTATAAAATGGAGATGGTCAAACGGGCTTTGCAGGGTTAACTGAGATAATGCAGACAAAGTGCCTGGCACACAGTAGGTGCTAGACAAGCATAGCCCAGCCCTCTCCTTGTCTGACCTTGTGATACTTAGCTTGGTGACCTACCTGTTGTGTTGGCAATAGGGTAGGGAAGGGTCCTGCTGGGATCCACCTTTAGCCCGCTTCTGGTCAAGATGTGGACTGAGGCAGCTGAGGGTCCCATGACCCAAACTCACATAAATTCAGACCCAACAGAAAAAAGTGCCTTCTGAATTATAACCTGCCTTTCTTACTAGTCTGTCTGTTGGTGTTCTATGCATTTGCTCCTGGGGATGTGGGAAGCAGAAGCAGCTCCTTTTATATATAGATGGGGAGGTTGAGGGACTGAGAAAGGAACTTCCCGCCCTGGCTCACCTGACACATCCTCGTGGAAGCTTAGAGTAGGATGAAGTCACTTTGCTGTTGGGCTTCTCCAGACTGGTTTTTTTTGTTGTTGTTGTTGTTTTTTGGGTCTGGTCCTAACTTCTTTTGTTACTTTCAGATGGGAGGCAATTGCCTTAAAACTCTAGGTCACGGTTTTAAGCTTCAGCCAACACCCTTCCAGCAAAATAATCAGTATGCGTCAAGGAAAGCAAAGCCTTTGTTCAACTCATCCCAGTGTACCTTGGGAATCCAGATAGCACAGAAACCTGGCAAGCAGGCTTTTAAGTGAACAGGATTTTAGTTAAGGACACTGAGAGTCTGCCTTCCATAGCATTTTGGCCTCCTTTCCCCAGGATCTGTGTGGCTCATGTCCTGCTCGGCTCAAGGCCACATGCACTGCATTGGGGAGGGGGAGACGGTTCTGGGGTGACACCTAACAGGGAAGATACCTCTGTCTGAGGAGGACAAATCAGTATTTGCCCCGCCAGGCTTTAAAGTGGCTAAAGCAAGTATACAGAGGGCCCACCTCCAAGTGAGTGATGACCCCTCAGTGTTGTCTCTTCAGGAGGTCACACACCTGCACCACTGATACCCCCATTACTTAAAACAGTGCGGTGAACCACCTCTAGAAGTTTCCATCAGAGCCAGCTTTTCAGCCGAGTGAGAAAATTGTTCTTTTTGAGACTTTCTTTTTTTTTTTTTTAGGGCAGAGTCACCGGCCCTCATATGTGGGACCTGAACCAGGGCCACTGGCTTCCCAAGCCAGCGCTTAACCACCGCGCCACTCGGTCGGCCCGAGACTTTTTTTATATTCTCATTTTTGCATACCAAATGGTGTCCAAAGCATGACCACCACCTGTTTAAAAAATTATTATTCGTTATAGTCCTGGATACCTTGTGGTTATTTCCCGAAGTCATATTCACCCAGAGGACCTGTGAGGTCATTCCTCACGGTCAGGAGATTCAGAGGAGCACCCTCTGAGGACAGGCCTGGCTGAGCGTGTAGCTATGCGCACCTTGTTCTTGCAGGGAGCCAGGTCAAGGGCTACCAGGTAATGGTTGAGTCTGCTGCTTCCATTGGGAGCCCTGGTGAAGATTCATTCCTTGTTTGTATTAATAATTTTTTTTTGTTTTTGTTTTCTTTTTTTTTTTTTTTGAGGGCAGTGTCACTGGCCCTCATATGTGGGACCGAACCGGGGGCGCTGGCTTCCCAGGCCAGCGCTTAACCACCGCGCCACTCGGCCGGCCCTCATTCCTTGTTTGTAGAGCGACGCAATCCCCTTCCTGGGAGCAGATTGAGTTTGGGCTTCAGCCATATTTCCTAACTGGCCCACTTCCTCCGGGTGTTGCTCAGCACGGGTCTCTCCGCAGTCGCCGTGAAGAACGGAATTGACTTCCTGTGCTTCTCCTCCCCACGCCGCACCACACACTGGTCTTCACTGATATTCAGTGCTGGGGCCACAGCCAGCCCTTCTCCAGCTGAAATATGTTCACCGCTGGCTCCGAAGGTGGTGGTCGTGCCCTCTTTCCTCACTCACCTCAGGCTGCGGGGCACCCCTTTTTCCTCCTGTGCCATGGGCTGGAGGAGCTCCCTGGCCAGCCAGCATTTCAGAAGCCAGTGTGGGGAGGAGACATGGATGAGAGGGCAGGGGGATGATTCAAGTTAGAGCTGAAGACTGTAAGGAGCAGAAATGGCAAAGGTGGCCCCCTGTCCCGGATGTTCTGGGCCAGTCACAACTCCTGGGAGTCTCTGGCCCACAGAAGAGGAAGGGCCTGTCTAGTTGATGGAATGGGATGCATCATGTAAAATGTGGAGGAGTTCAAAAAAATGGAGAAAATGTTTATAATAAGTTTTTAAAAATCAAGATGCAAAATCAAACACAGCATGATCACAATTATGTAAAACAACCCCTCCACCCCCCCAAGAAAAAACAGGCATATACAAAAGAATGAAAGTAAATGTACCAAGTGTTAAAAATGATTTTCCCGGGCAGCCGAGTGGCGCCGTGGTTAAGCACTGGCTTGGGACGCCAGCGGCCCCGGTTCAGGTCCCACATGTGAGGGCCAGTGACACTACCCTCAAAAAAAAAAAAAAAAAAGAAAAAAAAAGATTTTCCCTTGGGTAGCAGGACTATGGCGGTTTTCTTTCCTTTCAGCTTTTTTTCTTGTTTTTCTCAAATATTCTATAATAAGCCTCTCCCTGTTGTCTTTAATGGAAGCGAGTTAAACTTGATAAAATCCCAAACAAGCTTTTTCAAAAAATTATTATTGGACTTTGTATCCTGAATTTTAACTTAGAGATGCAGCAGGCGTGATGACTGAGATGACCTGAGAATTCTTCTTCCTTGTCTCAAACCTTAGAAATCTGACAAGCCGGGCAAGCCTGGGTTCCAGGAAGACACGCGGGACATAGTTCTGCCTGGAGGCAGGGCCTGGACAAGGCCAGCTCTCAGAGCCCCCTCCCACCCCCCAGTCGGCGATTATCTCTGTGCTGCACACAGCCTCTGCCAACTGTGAGCAGGCTGAGTGTGGTGACATTCTCTGAGTGGGAGCAGTAACAAAAGTCGGGCTGGGATGGAGGCCGGGGGCGGGGAATCCAGAGTGAGTGCTGAGCTGATAAGGAGCCAGTGATCTTTCTGCCTGGAGGAACTTGGACCTGAAGCCACGGAGCATCTGACTGGGCCCGGCCTCTTCTGTGAAGAACTTGCCTCACGGCGCAGGGTGTCGGCGCTCTGGCGCCTGCAAGGATCCCTTATCCTTTGAGCAGCGGTGGTGTTTGAAGGAAGCAGCAGACCTTATCTCCAAGGTGGAAACTAGGGTGTTTCCTCCCAGCACCTCTAAGAGCGAGAGTGGTGAAAGGACGTCAGAGCGCTTCTTCCTGGGCTGTGTGCTGCCTGCACCCTCTGTCTCCATCTCCTTGGGGTCCCGCCCCAGGCCTCCAGATCAGATTTTTCTCCACTCCTCGGGCAGAGAGCCTCCGTTCACTACCACTGCCCGGATGCTGTTGCCTGTCAGAACAGGGACAAAACCCAGCTACATCTTGGGACTTCCGTTTTTGAGGAAGGCTCACTGACCCTGGAGTTAGCTGAGTCTGGGAATCAGCCCCAAGCTCTTCAAGGATAGCATTGAATTTGTACAGAGGCATTGCCACCACTGCTGCTTTGAAATCCTGGCAAATGCTGGGGCTCTGTGGAAGCAGGTGAGGGGTTCTCTCTGGTGTCTCGTCAGTGTGGGGCCGAGATGTTCCCCGAGGGCTGGCCCTCCCAGGACAGGTGGAGCTTCTCAGTGGGAAGCATGATGTCACTGGATGCCATGAGGACTTGCTGAGGGGATACCCGTTGGGGACCCAGGCATGCTTCATTTCTCCCTGCTCTCCAGGCATGGCACAGGGGTTAATATCTCTGATGGCTCTATTTTGGGGCAAATAGAGTGTTCCCAGAATAGGACTCTTTGTTGAGTAGTCTATTTTGGGAGGCAGGCCCTACTGGCGTTTATGTAAGCAATTCTCTGTGTATCTGGGGGTGTAGATGTGCACACAAGTGATTTCTTGTTACTAATTATAAACAGTTTATTTTGTGAGCCTGTGTATGTGTGTGTAAGTGGCATGGATTGCTCTTGCTGTGAAGGGTGGTGTGTGACTATGTGTGCCCATCTGCTGGGGCAGTTGCCACAGACATGCAAATAAGAGAGTCAATGTGGGGACCTTAGGACAGCAGGCAGGGATGACTGCCTTGGCCCCTTAGTGGGGTGTCAGGCTGTGGAGATGTGCCCATCCGTCATCCTCTCAATTCCCTGAAGCTCCTTGGTAGGCTGGGCATCGTGGCCCTCTGGCTGCAGCCTGGAGTCAGGTGGTCTCCACAAGCTTGGTCCGAGATTGTCTAAGGCCCACCATCAACCAGCTCTAACCTGGAATAGATACCAGATTCCTCTTCTCAGTGCAGCCTGATACTTATTCACTGGATGCCCCATGTCTCCCCACAGGTCAAATCCACATATGTCGAAGCAAGAGAGAAACCTAAGACCATCCAGCATGGTCAGTGAAACGTCCACGACGGGGACCACTTCCACCATGGAGGCCAAACCCGGCCCCAAGGTGAGCTCCTGGCTGCTCTGGCCTTTCTCCTCTTATATTTGCCAAGGCCCTTGGTAACCAGAAGCCTATTCGACTTTCACCATAGTTTTGTGAGAGAGACATGCAAGAAGTATTCTCCTCAAACGATAGATTGAGAAACTGAGGCCAATTGGGGTTATGTCACTTGCCCAAGAAAACAGGGGATTATTACTGACAGAACCAGGACTGACAGTGTCGGTCCCTGAAGGTATTCATCATTTTCCAGGCGTGCCTTGGAAAGACAGCCTGGCGAGATTTGTGATAGGTGGGCTCTAGGAAGGGTGCCCCTGAAAAGGGCCCTGAGGTTTCTGTGCCCAAGATGTGGGAGCATCGCAGAGAAAGGGAGAGTGCTGAGGACTGAACCCAGACAGGAGAGGTAAATATCTGAAAATTGTCAAAGTTCGGTGCCCAAAAAGTAGCTTTATTCCAGAAAGCTGTAGGACTGACTTATCAGGGCCAACAGCAGCTGGTGAAAGGTGGTTGAAAATTCCCTTTCAATATTTTCCTCTGTGACTCAGATGGGAAGCCTGACAGGTCATGGACTCGCCTTTTAATTAGAATGCCGTGGCCATGTGCTCGCCACTTCCCTATCTCCTTGCTGTTCTTTTGATCAAAGGGCGCTGCCACTTAGAGTGAGGCCGAGGGGACCCACAGTCAGTCCTCCTATCATTAAGTGCTTTTTTGTGCCTCCTTAAATCCCTCCCCTGCTGCTAGAGTTCAGCTCTGCTTTTTTCCTAGATCATCAAGTCCAGCAATAAAGTCCACAGCTTTGGGAAGAGGGACCAGGCCATTCAGAGGAACCCCAATGTGCCAGTGGTGGTGAGGGGCTGGCTGCATAAGCAGGTGAGGAGGCCGAGGAGGGCGTTGTTCTTGCCGATTTTCTTCCTTCCCCTGGGCCCTGGGAACTGGGAGCAGGCTCATAATAAGCGCTGTATTCCCGAGTTTATCTGAAGCAAGCAGATTCTGTCCACTGTGCTGAGCGATTTGCTGTTCATTTTTATGAGTGGCCCCGTCCGTTCAATGACTACAGCTTCCTTCCCCAGATCCAGCTGACCCCTTTATCCCCTGGTGCTATTGGCTTCTCTGGGACTCAGGCACTAGTGTGGGTGGGTCAGCATGAAGCCAGCCTTACTTGCCTTCCTGATGTTAAAGAGCCTTTGTTGTCACTTGCTGAAAAATCCCATTTTTTCTTCTCCCCCAGCCTAGCACACATATCTAGCTCTCTGGCACCTCAGATTCCAAACTGGCCAAACTCAGCTCATTGTCTCCTCACCCCGTTACCTCTCTTGTCCCCCTGTCCTGCTTTTTCTGGATTTTGGTGAGGATACCACTGTTCTCCCAAGCACTCAGGTTAGAAGTCTCAGCACCATCCCCAGCCCCTCCGCCTGCCACATTCATTCGGTTGGGAAACCCTGTCAGCTCTGTCTCCCTTAAGGCCATCCTTCCTCTCTACCCTGACCACCAGTTGTTGTGCCTGTGGTCTTCTGGCCATGGATAGTCTGTGAGCTCCCAGGGCTAGAGACCATGTCCCTTTTGTCTCCTTCCTTCTTCTCTCCTTGCCTGACTGCCATCCATCCAGTCAGTGCCTGCCATGTTCTAAGTGCTCTCACAGCAAATGCGAAGAGATGAATAACATGTGGTTCCTGCCCTCAAGGAACTCACAGTCTGCCAGGGAAAACAGACACATCTTTCACATATCATAGCATCACCCAGCACAGTCTCTCCCATATCATACCATCTCCACAAATCAAACTCCAAGAGCAATGATGTGAATTTCTACGAGAGGCTTTATGGGAAGACAGAGGAGGGCCTGACATTGCACACCACAAAGAAGAAATCCCTTAAAAGTCCCCTTGAAACCTCCCTCCCTGGGTTCTGCTCCCCGTGGCAACTCTCACAGCTCCCCAGCCTTTTCTGTCAGACTCTCCTCTGGTACCGCCCTCTCTTAATGATACCTCTCTGCCCTCACAGCTGTGTTCTCACTCTTTTCTCACCTCTCTGCCCATCTCTTTTCTTACCTGAGTACCTTAACTCTGACTTTTTCCATTTGCATCCCTGTCCCTATTAAACAAAAGGGTGCTCGTTGGAAATGTGGAGGGAGAGGAAAGGGATTTTAAAATCATTCTTCCCCCCTGCCTCACCCACTAGCCCAGGCCCCTTGGCTGTGCTGTAACGATAACAGAGGTCTATGTGGAGTGTTGTGGACACACAGCAGAGAGAATGTAGCTGTGTTTGGGGGAGTCTTGGAAGGCTTCCCAGAGGAAGTGATGTTTGAACCAGGTACGGATGGATGGAGAGGGGTTTTCCAAATAAAGCAAATATCATATGCCAAGACCTTAGAGATTATCTGGTCAATACAGAAGATAAAACTAAGAAGCGCATGAACTCAGCAAATTAAATGTGTTTTTAGCACTTTAGAAAGTGAAGAATGAACAAACGTTACGTTGTTAAGTTTAGAAGCTGTCAGATTTTTTCTTTTTTCTTTTAATTTAAGCCCGTCAAATACTTGTGCAGAAGGAAGAGAATTCTAACAGCTAAACGCGGCTCTGGAATTTTCCTAGGTTTGGGAGAAAACTGACCTGTCAACACGACTGTTGTCCTAGTCTGGCCATGATTGTTTGTTGGTTTGTTTTTCCCCACAATTTACATTTTAGATGAACAAAGACAGATTTCTTATCAGAAGACAATTTGATAGTAAGAAAATCCAAGTCTCTACATGAAATGGAGGGAAAACACACAAAAAAATCAGTTCCTTATTGCAGAGAACTGAATGTAGCCAAACGAGAACTCTGCTTCATTGATTAATTACCTATCCTAAGCTCTTCATTCATGCTATGTAACTCAGTTTTCTAATCAGCATAAATGAAGGTATTTTATAGCATATCATTTAAATAAATAAATAGCTTCCTTTTTGTTAAAAGCTTTTATCTTTCTTAATGGAAGAACTGTGTTTTTTTTATTTAAGGTAATAAGATTAATTTATTATTGATACAAATTCTAAGGTATTTCCAAGGAATTAAGGTTAGGTAGGATGATCAAGATCTTTTTTTTTTTTTTAAATATTGTTTTTTATTATTATTGTTAATTACAGATGTACAAAACAATGCAATAGTTATCCTTACAGAGTAACCACCCCCTCCCCCTCCCTTACCCCCCCACCCCCGATATCATACATATCTCTTACAATTCCATTGACTCCATCCCCACACTATACTCCACATCCCATGACTATATATGTGTTAAATTATAGTCAACATCTAATAATATTCAGCGGCAGCTTCAGATATACAATGCAGTGGTCAGGCCGCTTACCATCCATGACATGGTCTCCCTGACAAGACATGAGTCCTTCTGATCCCCTAAAAAAATACTTATACTTACAACCTTATTGATTATATTCCCTGAACTGTCTCTTCTGTCCCTGTGGTAGTATTGTAGTTACCAGTTTATGTTGCCTCGTCCCTTCCCTTTCTCCCTCATGCCCATCAAGAACTGTATTTTTGAATTCACATCATCCTTTCTAAAAGATGGATGCTTATACTATCTTAATCTGTTTCCAGGAAACAACCAAACAAAAAAACTTCCTGGAGAAAAGCCATCACTGAATCTAAAATTTAATGTCCTAGTCAAGAATGGCTATGTAATAAAAATGTATTAATTTGTTAAAAGAAACAATGAATATGGGCAGGTCAAGGTGGGGGAAGGGGCACAGCATGCTCAGACATTTTGCCCTAATTTGCTTTGCTTTGCTTTGCAGGACAGTTCTGGGATGAGGCTGTGGAAAAGGAGGTGGTTTGTGCTTGCTGACTATTGCTTGTTTTACTATAAAGGTGAGCCGAGGCTGGGGCCACGAAGGTCTCCTGGTGCCGGGGGGTGCGGTGGGGGGGCGGGCGGGTGGTGAGGTGATGCAAGTGTGGTCTTCTCAAGTCCAGTGGCTGGACCGGGGGCCTGAGCTCATTAGTAACCGGTCGACTTGCCAACATGTTCGTTTTTACATATGTGGATGGTTGAGGACTTCATTTTTACCAGTCCTGGCACTGGAAGTGTCATTTGTTGAGTTAGAATAAATAGAACCCCGTTTGCCTGCTACTCAGGGTCTCAAGGTCTGGGGTTGTGTCAGCGTCAGCCCCACTTGGGACATAGGCACACCTTTGATGCAATTGGATTTTATAACCTGTTACCTGGATTTGCCTACTTTGATATTGTCTGGGCACATCGACTCAGCTGGTGAATTGAGCCAGCCGTATGAACATTTACGGAGCCCCAGCTCATAGACTTAGGTTAGGGGCTGTGCAACGGTGAGAAGGAAATAAGCCTCAAAATATGGAGGAAGAGATAGCTTACTTTTAATCCAAGACTAGGCTGCGATGAGTGCTTTAGAAAACACCCAAAGCGCTTGGGCAGTTTAGGCGGAGCAAGGAGTTAATTCCATATTGGAGGATTTGGGGAGATGGGATTTGAGTTGGGCTTTCGGGGTTGGGTAGAGCTTCGCCTGTGTGTAGGGGAGAGATGGACATTACAAGCAGAGGAAACAACTTAAGTAAAGTTCTAGAAGCAGAAGAAAGTGGGATGATAGACCTGGGAGGCCAGAGTGAGCCTTGCATGGAGGAAGTCCTAGCAGAGAAGGCACAGGAGGTGGGGAAAGGCCGAAAGGCAAAAGGGCTGGGACACCAGGCAGAGGAAGTGGGGCTTCCTGCTGTGTCCAGTGGGCAGTCAGCAAGTAAGTGCCTCTGAGTAGGAGGGCAACAGGACCAACTGGGGCAGGAAGCTGCTTCTGGTAATGAAGATGGTTTGGAGGAGGCTGAGGATAGATGTGGGAGGAGGGATGCTCTAACTTGGCCAATGAGGTTTGCTCCATCCAGAATGCCCCTCCCCATCCTTGAAAACACTTTAAACATCACGTCTGAAGCCTTCTCAGTTTCCCAGACTGTGTGCCACTCCTGCCTCTGTGTTCCCGCAGCATTTTGGGATACTGTTGTAGTTCAGGAGTTAGCAGGCTGAGTCGAGCGTGTTTACGTGCCCGTCTCCGTCCTTGGGGAGTGGGCCCTGTCTGATTCACCTGTGTAGTTCCAACATTAGCAGACGGGTCCCCAGGGAACAGCTGAATGGCTCATCAGTAAGTGTAGTTGTTCTGGGAGCGATAAGGCGTCCTGAACTAGGACAGTGGGATGGACCAGCCCGAGGAAGGTGCCACAGGAGGTTCTTCTGATGTGTTTTTCAATTCAAAGACAGCCGAGAAGAAGTGGTCCTTGGGAGCATCCCCCTGCCCAGCTACGTGACCTCACCTGTGGGTCCCGAGGACCGCATAAGTCGCAAGTATTCCTTTAAGGTACTACCCCCTCTCCTTCAGGACTGCAGTTCCACCCTAAGAAACGATGCTTCCAAAAATGGCTTCATAAAAGCAGTTATTTTTATGGGGAGGGGGGAGAAGCTTGGAAGCTAGAAAATTTCAGACTCATGTGAACAAAGATATAAATTCTATACATAGGAATACTGTCACATCACAAGTACTTTCATTCGTCTCTGAGCTTTTGAGTCCTTCAGCCTTGCTCAAGTATGTAGACCCCTCTTTTTCTATAGCTTCTAGTCCTGTGATTGCAAATTGGACACAGCCCTTCTCATGCCTTCTTATCACTGTAATCAGCCAGTGTGACTAGCATTTGCCTCTTAGTTAAAATGACAGCCCCTCATCATGGATTTATATCAGTTACATGAAGGATTATGGGGACTGACTATTGAAGAGATTTTCAGGTTTTCCCATTTTGTTTATCTTGTTGAAAAGCAATTATCAAATTTGGTGTATTTTCTGGATCACTGAGGATTCTTAGGGAAATCCCTTTACCAGTAAAACCCCTTTTCTGTGCCCTTCGTCACCATACCATGTAGAACAAGTGGGGCCGTGGTATTAGTGGCCGCCCTTTGATGGCCTCTGGCATCTTCCTATCCAGATGTGGAGGTCCCAGGAATGTGGCGGTCAGGTCCAAACTTGGGGAATCTTGAGGCCATCTCCTTCAGTGGCGTCCACAGTTCCTTCACTGCTGGTATTTCTTGGGTCCCCTACAGATGGTGAGAGCAGGGTGGGTTGAAGGGCCACTTTACTGGCACTCAGAGAGCACTGAAGCAAGTGAGCCTTGGTGCCAGTGACTATGCGGAAACACCTCTCAGGCTGCTCAGGATACGAGACAATGACATGCATTTGAAGCTGGGGTGAGGGGTTCCTGACCCCACTACTCACAGCTTGGCTCTTCCCATGTTGGGGTTACAAGATGAGTACTAGGCAGTAGGTACTAAAGCAGAGGTTGGACAGAAGTCAAGCTTGCCAACCACAGATAGTCACAGACCATGGAAAAGCACCTAAGACACCCGCCGTCCCAGAAGGGCTTACTCAGTGTCCGTGGCATCATTGGCAAATGATAACCTGCATCATTGTCTGATCTGGGGTCGGGCGTGGTGGTGGCGCCTGCAAAGTCAGCCTCACCTTCCTCTACCTTTCCTTCCTGAGCTGACAACAGGTTTGAGCTGTCCTTCCCTTTCCCAGGACTGTCACTATCCCCAGTGACTCGCGTCGCTGTGGGTTGAAGATTTCTTGGGTCCTCCCTGACTTCGTGTTATATGCTGTAGCGTAGCCTTATCTCTGCCCAACCTTTTATGGCTTGGGAAGTACTTTTATCCATGTTACCCCATTTAATGCTTTTGGGGAGCCTGTGAGGTCAGGATTATTAGCTTCATTTTATAGATGAGGAACACAGGGATCAGAGTGCTGAGGAAACTTGCCCAGAGTCACACAGCTGGGAGACGATGGAGACAGAACTCAAACCTGAACTCTATCTCCTTTCAATGGGGTCACAGGGAGAGAGGACAGTTGCTTTCTCTTCCTCTGCTTTTCTCCTACGTCTTACTTTGGTCACCTCCTGCACACACATTGCCGGAGGTGAGAGGTGGTTTGAATTAACGTTCATTGTTTTCATTTTAGAAATAACTCTTCTCTGTAATAGTTTAGGAGCCTCTCCTGCTTATTGCTGGCTCTGAAAACATTTTGTGCATTGGGTTTCAGGCTGGTTTTTTGTAGCCTGAATATCTTCCTCACAAAACCTTCCTTTCTAGGGTTGAGTGTTGCTACTGGGCAAACAACTAGAGTAATGATGTGTGATTTTTTTTCTAGGACAGCATTTGGACTATCATCAGAGTAACTGATCGTAACTATATATATATTTCATCTAACACTTTATTGGGAGGTGTGAAAATAGATTTTAGGAAAACATCTTGTGTGTTTTCTAGATTATTTTCTTTAAAAAAAAATTTTTTTTTTTCTTAGACTTTACCAAGAGTATTCCCTAAATCTTTTGTCAGAAGACAGAAGGCAAGCACGTGTTCGGGGGGATTTTTAAGGGGGACCCTCAGGATCTGAGAGCAGAGAAAAGCTACTGCAGACGGTGGTGTTTAGCTGGTTCCCCAGAAAGGGCCATGGTTTCCCGAATATTAAAAAGCACCGTTTCCCATTGGGTTGCAGCATCCTCCTTCTAGGAGCCAGAGAGGGGGCCCTTTGGGCGGCTCAGGATCCATGTTCTTGGGTGGACTGAGGAGGGCACAGTCTTTTGTGTCCTGGGCCTTGTGCCTGCCCCTGACGTCAGTTCCTCTCTGTTTCCAGAGTGAAAATTCTCTGACTGTTGCTAGAGAAACTTACCTGAGATTATTCAGAATATCGATAGTGATACATGGGCCCAGGCTAAAAGATCCTTTCTGTCTTTTCCAACTGTGCCTGCAGCCTGGCAGCCCCTACACATGACCAGGGCGGCTGGGTGCTAGATGGACCCTGAGGCACAGCCAAGTCTGCAGGGGAAGTCAAGCAGGGCACTCAATGGCCTCTAGGAGACACTCTGCCCTGCTCTGCTAACTCAGCTGGGCTGCCTCCCCAAAATGCACCTATTGGAGGCACAGCCACTGTCAGCCTGTCGGTCACCTCTGAGTGAACTTGGCCCCTCCAATCCAGATCTGGAGCAGAAAACATCCCCCACGTAGCCAAGGGTCCAAGGATCTCCACTGGGGGAAAAAGCTTTGACTGCCTCCCTCTGAGCCATTCTCCCTCTCTCAACACCAAGAAAGAGGTCCTGACCTGAGTGAGGTCTGCAGGTCCCCAAGAGTCAGTGGATAAATCACATCTTGTTTTTTTTGACCTATAACATTTCCCTTGATTAAGAAAACAGGCCATAACAGGGATCAGCAGCACCTGTGCCTTAGTCACCAATAGAAACCTGAGATATCTTCACATCCCATTACAATCGCTGTGAATATCTTGAAATACCATTTATGCTTATTACCACTTTGAAATTAAATAATTATTACTTCATTTGTTATATAATTCAATATTAAAGAAGCACCTGTATATCCCACATTTAAAAATATTTTGATAACTATATTTCAATATAATATAGTGCCTTTATTTTATTTTTGCACTTAAAAACATTCTCAGAAGAGATCATAGGATTCACCAAATTGTCCCTAAAAAGATGAGGAACGCTGCTTTAGATTCTGGCTGAAGGCCAGCCAAGAGATGAGGTTTTTCACATATTTGTTTCAACAAACCTTTGTCGTGCTCTTTTCTACTAGGCAGGATATAGATCCTGGAGATACAGCCATGAAAAGGACAAAGGCCCTGCCTTCATGGCGCTTATATTCTAGAGTCTGCGTCAACATGGGTGTTATTAGGGAATAAAAAGAGAACAAGAGAGAGCTGCCTTTTTTCTCTCAAATTTCAATTTTGTTCTTTGTGTCTCTCAAATCCATCTCTTCTCTCCACTGCCACTGTCACTATTCTGTCTCGGCTGCCATCATCCCTCCCCTAGGCAACTAATTTATTGTTCGAGCAGTGCCTAGCACATAGTGAACGCTCTGTCATTGTTGGCTATCACTGCTTCAGCCTTCCAATGCCACTGCAGCCTCCAGCCCACCTTCCACGCTGTTTCTAAATTGCACACGTGTTCAGATTGTACTGCTACCATAAACCATTCTGTGGCTCCCCACTGCCTACGGAATAAAGCCAGTCTTGGTTTACAAGGCCCCAGCTTTTCTCTCCAGCCACATTTTTAGCCACCCTCATCTTATACTTTCCTTCCGGCCATATACAATTGACTGAAGGCCCAGGACATTTCTTGCCCCCAGAATGCACTTCCCCCAACTCTGACTTGTTCTTCAGGTCTCTGCTCAAGGGTCACCTCCTCCAGGAAGACATCCCTGAGCCCTCTGGACAGGTTAGGCCCCCTCCTTCTGTACACCAACAGCTCTTACATCACTGTACTGTAAATGGTTGATTTACCCATCCAGAGCTTTCACCAGGAAAGCTAGCCCAAAAGCTAGCCCACCAGTGAGTTCTGCTTAGGTTGATGGGGCCTGTCCCATTCTGCAGACAAGAGACCATGTGGGGCAGTCATTTGTAGTGGGGGTCGCTGTCAGTGCCACTGCTTTCACTTCCCGAGTTATGAGGGGTTCAGGCTTACTTGTAGTTCTTGTTTAGTCCCCTGTAGATTAGTGGTTGGGGGAGAGGGCAGAGAAGTCTTTTAAAGTTCCTAGAAAGCTCATTGAGTCAACTTGAGGTTATTTAAGTGACTGCTCCTATAGTAACATCAACTAGCTTCTTTCGAGCCTTACAAATGGCCAGCTGTGCTGTAAGCACCTTTGGTGTATTATCTGATTTAATCCTCATGGGACCTTACAAGGGGAATACTATTGTTACCCCCAGTTTCATTTTCGAGATGAGGAAACAGGGGAGGTTGAGCAATTTGCCCAGGATACTCCTGGGGGAAGAGGCAGAGCCCACCCTGGACCTCAGGCTGACTCCAAGAGCCCGAAGTCTTACCCAGTTTGCTTGCTGCATATAAAGTTGGATGCAAGGAGTTCCTTTCTTAATCTCAACAAATGGGCTCCACTGTTTCTATAACTCACAAACCTGAGAGTCTTACCCTTGACCCTGGTCGTTCTCTAACCTCTCATGTCCAGCCCATCACCAAGTGCTGCTGATGTTACCTGCCAGTTCTCTCCAGACTCTTGTCTCATCTCTCCTGAGCCCTCCACCGTCGCCCACCTGCACTCCTGTAGTGACTTCCTGACCTGTATCCCCTTAGCTGCCTGGCTCTAACGTCTTCTCCATACTGTAGCCAGAGTGGTTTTTCCCAGCAAAATCGGATCACATTACTTCCCAGCTTAAACCCATTAACAGCCTCTCATTGTTCTTGTAAATGAGACAAAACCCTAACATGACCACAAGGCCTCTGCCAACTGCAGTAGCTTCATTTCACCCTGCTCTCTCCTCCATTTCGCCGTACCAGTCACGCTCACCTCATCCTTGAAGCATATTGTACTCTTGTCCATCTTGGAGTCCCACACGTCCCCTCTATGCTACTCCTACTAAAAATGGTGGCTCATTATGTGGATGGCAGCTTCCATGTCATTTCCTTACTAAGTCCTTCTCCAGGTCAGACTAACTTCCTGTTACACAGCATCCTGAACGTCTTGATAGCACTTACTACAAGTATAGTTACTTGGCCATGGTCATTCTCTTCTACTTGGCTGTAAACTGTCTTGGCCTTATTTAAGGCTGTCCCTTCAACTTCTAGTATAGTTCAATAAATGATAAATTATTGTTGAATGAACAAAAGCTAGAGATGGAATCAGTCAGTTAATGGGGTCTGGCTTTTTCAGTGCCCCTGTATTTCCCCACCTGGGTCCCTCTTTGCTAAAGGCTGATGTTGGGACTTTCAGAACTGCTTCAGAAAGTGGCAAGAATGATGGGATACATGTGTTCAAAGCGAGGGGAAGTATTTTGAGGGGGATTAATGGCAATGTGTCTTTTACTGTAATAAATTTTTTAAATTTATATGTTCACCCTATTTTGTGATCATACCCTGTCCCTGCAAGGACGGACATCAAGTTTGCTTTGGTTACTGTAGGGACTCTTTGCTGCAGGCCAAGTCTGCCAACACTCCCCTGGCACAGGGCTGGATGGACTCAAATACGTTACTGGGAGAAGTGGGCCCCTACTCAGTGTGCATTTCACACCTGGATGTTAGTGTGTGGAGGGGTCGTAAATGCTGACGGTGCACCTGAGAGGTTTCATCCATAACCATTAGTGATTCTAGAAGCACGTCACTTTCCAGCTTCTGATGGTCCTCTCATTTTGTTTTCTCTAACTGGGCCTTGCATGGACTTTGCCTTTTATTCTGGATTCAGGTTATCAGACCATGAATCTATCTAATCATACTCACTTCTGGATAGGACCTGGGAGCATTGTACCGAGAAGCTTGGACTCAGGGTCAGACACACCTGGTGTAGATCCTGTTTCTGACTCTACATTCATTCAACAAATATTTATTGGGCACCTACTATGTGCCAAGCATTGTACCTGGGGATATGGTAGTGAAAAAAAATAGACAAAGTCCCTGTTCTCATGGAGCTTATATCCTAGAGGGGAGAGACAGATGATAACTAAGTGTGTAAAATAAATCACGCCAGGCGATAAGTGCTGTGAATAATCTGTCACCAGATGTGGAAATCTGGGGAAGTTACTTAACATCTCAGACCTGTATTTGCCACATCTGTAAAACAGAGATTCTATCCCTACCTCTCAAGGCAATTGGGATTAAAATGAGATTAAAGTTGTGGAAGCACCCAGGAGACACATAGCAGTCATTTGGTAAATCTTTTCTTTTTAAACACCATCTTTCTATGTAGATCTGATAAGGCTCTTCCTTGCAAATTTTAAAAAACAGGCCCCACTTATCAGAGCACAAGGGGGGAAACTGGCATTGCCTCTTGTCACTCCATCCTAGTTGCTTTTCAGTGGTCATTCCAGTACTTCTAAATAGGCTATTTGCAAGGATCCACGTGAAAGCATTTTTAGGCTTCCTAGCACATAGTAGGCATGCAAGGATTTTCCGTCAGATGTTACCTCTGTCAAACTTTGTAGTTCTTCTTTGGAGAGACAGAACAGCAGCTTCTTCGATGGGCACACAGTGCATTTCATGCCCAAGCTGTGACGCACAGTGAATATCTGCACCAAGCCACCTGCTGTTGCAGCTGGGTTTTGACTTGATTCCAGTAATCGTGTGCTTCAGAGGAACCAAAACAGGGATTCCCGAGAGCCTGCTTCTGTGGAATGAGGGTTTACTTAAAGTCTCCCTCTCACGTGGGCCTTGACTGTGTGCCCATCCCTAATGAGGCAGGAGGAAGAAAAGTCAGAGACAGGTCCAGCTGCGGGGCGTTCCCGTGGGGGAACAGGAACAGCTGTCACTGGGTCTGGCTGCACGAAGGACCAGGAATCCACCTGTGGCATTTTCCAGGTGGGAAAACAAGCTGGGTGGTGCTTGGACTTGTAGTCTGGAAGAGGGGAGACCGTGGCCTGAGTGTCACCCTGTTTTTGCTGCTGGAAGTGAAATGCGTGCTCCTCTTTCTGACCTGGGCTTCCATCTCCGCCTTACAGGCCGTGCATGCAGGGATGCGAGCGCTCATCTATCACAGCTCCTTCAGGGGCTCCCAGGCTGAGCAGTCGGGCATGAGGACGTACTATTTCAGTGCCGACACCCTGGAGGACATGAATGCTTGGATCAGGGCCATGAACCAGGCCGCACAGGTGCTGTCTCGATCATCACTGAAGAGGTCAGTCCCGATGGAGGGTCCCTGTGAGAGTGCTTCCTACGCTAGGGTGGGGACCCAGACAAAAACTCTCGGGTGCCCACATTTCTACCGTTCGTTCGCTTGTAGTAAGCATTGCCCTCTCTGTGAAATCTTTTCTAACAATGAATTCTCCTGGGAGGAGCATGCATACACGGCTAACACATGTTGTCTGTCAGAGCCAGAAGGTCCCCTAGAAGTTACCTGGTCCACTGTCTTCATTAAACAGGGAGACATGAAAACATGGGATGTTGACATGGCTGCCTGGGATACACAGCCTTGGAACTTGGTGTGTGTTTCTCAGTTTCTCTTTTTTGTATATGTGGTAGAAGGGACAAGCTTGCGGCACCAGATTGAGGTAGAGGGCCAGAAATTGGTTGCAAACTGAAGCTGTGCCACAGATTGCCCACCATGCTACTGGGGTCCCACCGGGGAGCTCTCTTCCACCTGGCCCTTCCCTCCAGGGGGCAAACCAAAGGGATCTTAAAATTCCTGAGGCTGTTGTCTGTGGGTGATTCCCTGAGAGAAAGCAGAGGGATCTGAGTGGAGTCAGGGGCTCGGAGAGGGTTGGGTGTCCCTGGAAAAGTCAGGGTGTGCCTTTAGCCACTTCTCTCAGACACGGGCCCCCTCCTTCACTATCCAGACACCTCCTCCACTTAGAGGCCTCTTTGACAATGTGTCCAGTAATTGTGTGCTTTTTTAGTGACTGGATTTTTCAGTGACTGAAATGGATTTCACACACTGTTTTAGCTTGTCAACCTTTTCCCACTCAGGTGTATGCAGTTTTGGCTATTAGTCGTACTTCCTAGCTCCATGCTGTCTTTCTGGAGGTGAACCAGGTCGGGCTCGGGCCCTACCCTCAGAGCTTCCATAACACCTCAGGCGAGCATTTATCACCCTGTTTTTTATTACTATTGTTATTCCCTTCTGTCTACTTTCCAGTATCCTAGGCTTCAGGCAGGGATCACCTCGGTATCTTCTGTGTGCCTTATACACAGTAAGCTCTTTTTTTTTTTTTTTAGCTGAGTAATCCTGCCACCTGTTGGCAGCTCAGTGGTTGCTCAGCTCAGGCTGGGCATTGAACTGCTGTTGCTCAGAACTTAGCTCACACTCTTGAGCGAGCTCTTAACCAACTGAGCCACTCGGCCAGCCCCGTAGTAAGCTCTTAAATGTCTGTTGAGTGAGAGAGTGAAAGAATGAATGAATATGTTAAGTTTCCACATGGACCCTGAGTCAGTAAATTTGAACTACAGCTACTCAGTCAAGTTTGACTGTACCTCCTAGCATCGTCATCCAGCCTGAATTTTTCTGTTGTGTCCATGATGATAATCTGCAAACTCTGCCATTAGCCTGGGGGCACTCTGTTCATAGAGCCATTGGCATTTCCTTCATCTCCCCAGGAGAATGGAACTGGGTAGGCTTGACAATTCTTACGCACGCGTGCTCCTAGAGTACATGTTGGTCCCTAATGCTCACTGTGTCCTACTTTTGGTGATATATATATATATATATAATATATATACATACATACATATATATGTGTGTGTGTGTATATATATATCCATATATTTACTTATACAATAAATGTATCTTTTTAGTCACAAAAGATGCAAAAGAAAGTAAAAAGTAAAGACAAAGATATCCTTAATCACCTTCTTCCCAGGGTCATCTCTGTTTCCAGGTTAATGGGTATCCTCTTGAACTAATTTTTATTTGTTTATATACATATATATACTTATAGAAGTACATAGGTTTTTTTTTGTGCTTTTAAAAAGCATGAATGATATAACCTCTTAATAATCATCCTGTATCAGTGTATATGGAGCGACTGTATTTGTGAATGTTGTATGGTATTTTACAGTACCATAACGTATTTAAGCATGTGCCAAACTTCGGCTAGTTCATTTCATCTTTTACTGTTATAAATAGTCCTTTCAATTTTTTGTTTTTTGGTTTTTCAGTTGAGCCATCCTGCTACCTGTTGGCAGCTTAGCGGCAGCTCAGCTCAGGCTGAGCATTGAACTGCTGTTGTTCAGAGCTCAGCTCACACTCTTGAGCAAGCTCTTAACCAACTGAGCCATTCTGCCGGCCCTTAAGTAGTTCTATAATGAAAAACCTACAAGTCTCTGCATGTGCGAGGTTTGCTGGGTCAAAATACATACAATGCATTTTTAATTTTTTAAAACTATTTTATTTATTTGAAGCACAATAAGAAAAGAAATGGTACACTTTTCAGTGGCAATTACATTTTTAATTTGAATCAATACCACCAAATTGCTATTTTTTGTTTTTATTTTATTTTATTTTTTAGCTGAGCCATCCTGCCACCTGTTGGCAGCTTAACGACAGCTCAGCTTGGGCTGGGCATTGAACTGCTGTTTCTCAGAGTTCATCTCGCGCTCTTGAGCGAGCTCTTAACCAACTGAGCCACTCGGCCGGCCCTCAAATTACTATTTTTAAAAAGCCTTATGTTCCACTAGTCAGAGTGCGTATTTCCCTGCATCTTTGCCAGTAGTTGATATTAGCGATCTTGTTAATTTTTGCTGAGCTGCTGCATAGATAAATAGCACCTGTTTTAATGTATATTTCCTTAATTTTGGGGACCTCTTTTATTTGCTGGCCACTTGTATGTCCTCTTCAGTGAATTGCCTGTACCTATCCTCTGCCCATTTTTCTACTGAGTTGTTTGCCTTTGTTGTCTTCTCCAAGCAGAGATACCCATGTTTCATACTTTTAAAAATCCCTTCCTTATTTTATTTTAAATCTTTGAAAAATAGAAAGTGTGTTTTTGTTTTGCATTTCTTCAAATAAACAAACGTCAGCACTTTCTAGATTTGACGCTTTTTGCCACATCCATGTGGGCCTATTTCACTGGATTTGTGCTTGATGTTGTGCCCACCTTCCATTTCTAGTGCATGTCCTTTCATAACGTGAACTCTGAGAGCACCCTGTGTTGTTCCATTGGTTTCTTTAGGCCAACAGTGACAAACGGGTTCATTTTTGTGTTCAGCTTTGCTCAGTTCATCATGGAGACTGGGTCAAAGATAGTTTGAGAATGAGATTGGGCTTAACAGGAAACAGTGCTGGGATTGACAAGTGATGCCTGCCTTGAACCATTCAGGATTAATTTACTCACTGAGATTTGAATATGTTTTTACTTTTTCTACTTGAAGATTTTATAATTAACCATCAGATATTAGTTTTGGAAGGGCTCCATTCTTTATCTGTTGGTCTACCTTCCCTTTTAGGGTCTCAGGCCCTTGTATTTCCCCTAGATTTTCTCTGTACTTTTGAAATTTGTTCTTATTATGTGCTTAATAAACTTTTAAAATCCCATAATTATGTTTGCCCAAGATGCCTTCCTTAACAAAACAAAACAATTTGTTCTACCCTCTGAGTCAGAATACAGGCAGGATAACATTTCCTCTTAACTTTCTGAGAGCCAAGGAAACCCAGACTTAATAAATGTTCTGTTTTTCCAGAATATGTTCAAACATTTGGTTGGTTAGAATTATTCATCAGGCAGGAATAAATCTTGCCTCTCCTCCAGTTCAGTGCTCTGATTGGAAACATTCCATCTCTGTTAAGTGGGTGGCCCCCGTAGTATTGCTTTGTCCTCCCTCCTTGTTGAGTCTTACCCAGATGCTTCTATCCTTACTCATAGGCAGATGCCTTCTGTGAGAATGTGGTATGTTACAACTCCTGATTGCAGGTAACAGAAAATGCAGACAAAATTAACCTTTAGAGGGGGCGGATTTATTGGCTCATGTCACTGAAAAGTTCAGGGTAGATCTAGCCTAAGTAACAACTGGTTTCAAAGTTCAGACAATATCATCACAATTCTTTCTCTCTGTCATTTTCTGGGCTCTGCCCACCTCTGGGTCAGATTCATTCTTGAACTCCATGGCAGATCTAATAGGATCTGCTGGCAAGATAGCTGCAGTGGCCACAGATTCATGTTATCCAGGCCGACATCCAGCAGGAAAGACCAGGTCTTGTCCAGAATCTCTGAGACCCATTATTATGAAATAGACTTAGGTCATACGTATACCCTAAATCATGTACTGTGGCCTGGAAATACTCATGTTAATTGTCACAGGCCTGGGGTACATGCTTCACTTCTAAGAGCCAGATCATGGGACAGAGAGTGAGGTAGGGGTGAGTGCCCAAGTAATATCAGGGCTGTGAGCAAAGGAAGGAGATGCAAACAGTCACTGCCCAGGCCAGCTGCTTGACCCCTCAATTCCTGCTATATTGATTTCTTTTACCTTCAGTATCTCCTCCCATAGATTAGTCGCTGAAGTTAGACCTGAGTTCAAATCCCAGCTCTTCTACTTTCAATCTGTGTCACTTGTGCAAATTGGGCTTTCTAAAATTTTTTTATTGAGGAACAGTGTGTTTTTCCAGGACCCATTAGCTCCAAGTCGAGTATTTGTTTCATTCTAGTTGTGGAGGGCACAACTCATTGGCCCATATGGGGATCGAACTGGCAACCTTGGTGTTATAAGCTCTGTGCTCTAACCAACTGGGCTAACCAGCCACCCCTAGGTATGCTTTCTAAACCTCAGTTTGTCTTAGTTCGTAGGGTTGTTGGAAGTATTAAATAAATAAATCTGTAAAGTGCTTACTTAGCATGATGCCTGGTACATAGTAGGTACTCAGTATCAGATATGCTAACGGCCATAGAGTTTGGTTGAACAGTATCATTGGCTCTTTCTTCTCTACCCCCTTCCAGATTCATTGTTAATCCTCTGGATGACATGGATGGTGAATCTCCTATGAGCAAATTACACTGTCTCCCTTGCCAGGATGGGCCTATCCCCTGGCAGTGTGAGTCAGGGTTCAACAACCCCGGCTCCTGCAGCACCGCCCTTTAACCTGCTTTTCCCCTCCCTCCTCCTCCAGCCCCTTCCTCCATCATTCCTCTGACCCAGGAGCAGAGCAGAGGGCCCTGGCTGCACCTTCTCCCTTTGTCCTCTTGTTTCCTACAGATTGCAGGGTCCTTTCATGTTCATTCAAGTACAATATGCTTGAGAGCCCACACCACATGCTGTCGGGGGTACCAAGCACGGCTGCCAGCTGCCTCCTTCTGTTCACAATTTCTCTTCTCCACTCCCCACCCCCTATTTGCATGTTCTTCCACTGGCCAGACTTTGGACGCTGGTTTTTGATTCCCTACAGCCTCCTTGAAATCTGTCTTTCCAACTCCTCCCGCTAGACTGCTTTTGCTCTCTTATCTTAGGATGCCTGTCTTTTCTCACAAGCGAAAACTCTAACCAAGAGGTCAGCTTGCCTTCACAGCTCACAAAACTGACAAGCAACCCAGATAGGAGGGCCTATCGGAAGACAACTTATCTCTTTTCTCTTTGCAAACTTCCGTGGTCTCTGATGTAACTATAGTCCTGTCTTATGACTGAAGGAACTTATAGTCTAGTTACCTTTGGAGTAAAATCCAATTTCCTTGGCAGGGCTTTTGAGCAATGCATGGTCTGGTCCTTGCAGACACACCTTTGGCTCATGTCTTGCCATTTCTCATTCTTTATGCCCCAACAATACTGAATTTCTTGAGTTGAGTGAATTTGTGCATTCATCCATTTAGTCTTTTATTCTACAAATATTCATTGAGGTCATATTGTGCATTAGACACTGTTAAAAATGCTGAGAAATACAGCAGTGTTCAAGAGAAAGGCAAAGTCCCGTGCATTCTTGGGGGGCGCTGGGGGAGACAGACTAAACCAGCCAACAAATCAACAAGACGATTTTCTATTGTGACCTATGCATGAAGGCAGTGAATTAGGGTAATGCGGTGGGGAGGGACTAACAGGCAGGGAACAGAGTGGTCAGGAGAGGCTTCTCTATTTGGGAAGATGTGGAGGTAAGGCCTGATTGATAGAAGAAAGTCACATATGCAGAACTTTGAGGAAGCGTGTTCTGGGCAGAAGGAATGGCACGTATACACACCCTGAGGCAACAGTGAGTTTGGTTTGTTCAAGAAACAGAAGTTTGGGAGCATGGCTCAATCAAAGGGAGCCAAGGGGAGAACAGCCTGTGATGACACCTGGGAGGCAGGTAGAGGTCCATCCCATGAGGCACTGGGATCCCTCTGGGCCTTGCTCATCCGTTCTCCTGGGCCTCAGCCTTATTAGGACACCTTCAGCGCACCCTGGTGTCCAGGTCTTGGCCTGGTGTTATTATAGTTCCTCCTTGTCTGACCCTTCAGTGTGTTAGATGCCCGTGCTTGTAGCACTCGGTCATTCCTTATGCATAGAACTTGCATGCTAAAGTTATGTTGGCCTGCGTTCTCATTGTCATCCCTGCTAGACTAAGCTTGAAAAGGAAAACAGTGCCTGGCACATAGTAAATGTTCAGTAAAGGAATGGATGGGTTTATGGATGTTTGGCTGGCTGGGCAGGTGGGTGGATGGATGAACAAAACAGCTATGAAACCTTTACTTGTAAGATGTTCAAATAAGGACTTGGGATGCCTGAGAGCAACCTGAGCACTCTTGTAGGATTGGTGTGTGGAGAATCAGCCTGTTCAGAAATGGGCCCTACATGTCTGGCTATCTGCACTCTCTTCAGAGAACGAAATATTTGGCCTTCCAAATTATGATCACTTAAGTAAAGTATAGCAGGAACACCTGAGGTTGGACAAACCCCCTAGACCCTTTGTAGAAATAATTTATGGACATGTGTTTTAGCCAGGTGCAGGGATTTGGGGTCAGATCAGATTGGGTTTGATTTCTGCTTATGTTACTGTTTGTGTTATCCAAAGCAGGCTAGTTAACCTATCTGAGCTTCACTCTCATTACCTGTCATGAGAGAATAATAACATCATTAGCCTTGTGGGTTTATACGATGTAAGTGGTAATAACGTATATATTGAACGTGCTTCCCTCAGGGTTTTCCAGTTAGCGAGCACACAGTCAGTGATGGCTGTTGTTGCCATGGTCTCTTCAGTAGAGACAACTTACTGTAAATAATCTGGTATTCGTGTGAGTGTCCTCAGCCTCTCTGGGCTTGACAGTACTGACCTGGCAGGATTTTTGCAGGGATTAGAGATGGGCTGTGTCAAGATACCAGCACACAGAAGGATCCAACATATGGCATTAATAGCCAAGCATTGGCCACAGAAAATGAACGACCCAGAACTGTGACTGCCATATAGGGAGACGGAAAATGAGTGAGGTTGGCGTGTACCAGAGCCCTAGGCTGGCTCAGGTTGAGCTGGGATAGTTGAGCATGACTTGCTCAGGTAGAAGGAAGAGGGAAGTACTCTCCAGGCAGGAATCCACAGAGTGAAGAGACCTGGCAGACATCGAATCTCTTTCCTTCTTTTTCAATCCTTAAAGCTTCATAAAGTACTTTACCAATAGCCACGCCACTGAGGCAAGAGGCACCTCGACTTGGCATTCTGGTGTTTCATTTATTCTTCAGCCTTGCTCTTCTCCAGGGGAGCACAGCCTGGAGAATTGGGGAGTGTGTGGTCAGCCCTCTATTGTTAATTTAGAGCAGAGCATGAAAGGTAGTCAGATATCTTTCCCCCTCCCAGAGGGACTGACCTATTTAACTCCGGGGAAAAGAAGAAACCAACTCCTGTCTCCATTTCACTTCAGCCATTTTCTTCCTCAAATGCTAGGGAACTAATTCAGGTGAGTAAGCTTGCCTGAGGGCTCCCTAGAGACTTTGGGTCCCTTTCTCTTCAGCCTTTTGTACAAGTCAGTGGACTGTGCCCAGGGTGGGTTCTGGCTTTTGAGCCCCTCCTGAGACGGAGGGTCAGTGTCCAGAGCTCGGCATCTGTCAACACAAGCTGAGCTGGTTTCCCAGGACAGGACTTCTGCCACCTGTCCTGACTCCGACCAAACTCTCCAAGAATATCAGTGGCCTGGCCCTGGTCATTGGGCTGCTAGTTGGGTCACTTAGGTAAGGTGAAGGGTAGGGATCCTCCAGTGAGATGACAACAGAAGGGCTGTGTTCGCCAACAGGACCAAGGTTCAACCGAGCCCCACAACAAATTGTCATTCATCTGCCCACCCGAGTCTTTGAGATTTAATGTGTTGGGGGTATGCATGTGTTTAGCATTAAGATAAGAGGGAACTCTTATTCCTTATTTCCTGGTGCAATGAAGGGTTGTGGTTCAGAATAAAATAATATTCCGTGCACAATTGCTCGGTATGATGTTGACTTCCAAATTCTCTTGAAGAAAAGGGATAAGAGAAGTATCCCTGGTCTGAGATGTCTTTTTTTCCCACTTGCAGTGGAAAACAAGAATTTGCTCTAAGCAGACATATAGCATTGCTGTGATGTGCTGAAAAGTGAGGGAGTCAACCCCTGCTAATACAAACCTTAGCTCCTAACCCAATTAGGTGCTGCATTGGGTTGCTAGTCATAGAACAACCCAATTGAGGATGGCACACTCAAATTGGGTTTTAGTTTTCTCACATAACAGGAATCCAGAAATAGGTAGTGCAGGCTGGTATAGTAGCTCCATGATACCATTAAGGACCCAGGCTCTTTCTTTCTTTTTTTTTTTTTTTTCCCTTAAAGATTTTATTGGGGAATTGGGGGAGGGGAACAGACAAGTTGCTGTCTTTTTGTTCTTCAGTCTAGTTGCGGAGGACATTGCTTCACTGACCCATGTTGGTATCGTCATTGCGCTCTTCCTGGATAAGGCAGATTGGTCGCTGGCTGCCGGCCACTCACTGTAGTCTATGGCAGCCCGCTGCAGCAGGGGCTGCAGCCTACACCGTCGCTGGGCTCGCACAGCCCAGCTCCAGGTGGAGCTTTTGTTAGCTGTAGAGGGCAGTGTCACTGTCCCTCATATGTGGGATCTGAACCGGGGCTGCTGGCATCCCAAAGCCAGCTCTTAACCAATGCGCCACTCGGCTGGCCCTCTTGCTTCCTTTTTACCCAGCTTTTAGCAGGTGGTTTTCATCCTCATTTTTGTCACCTTGCTATCCAGTACAGAATCTAAATTTCAGGCAAGGAGAAGGTAAGGGTTAGCTAAGCCAGTTAAGGGTGTCTTTTAAAGATTTTCCTGGAAGACTTAGCCAGCGATTTTACTGTACATAGATCTTGTTCATCAGATCTGTGTCACATGATCACTCTCAGCTCCAAGGTTTGGGGTCAGCTCCAAAGGAGATTGAGAAATACAAGTTTTTCACTGAATGTACTACTGCTTTGAAAAAATTGGGGCAAGAGAGAATAGTTGTTGCAAGTCAATGCATTTGTATATGAAGACACACTGTGTGCCAGGCACAGTGCTGTGCTCTTTCTGTGCATTGTCTTCAATCCTCACAGCATCCAAAGGAGGGGGGGCTGTTGTCCCCATTTTGCGGATGAGGACCCTGAAACCAGAGAGGTCAAGGACTTGCCCAAGGGCACCATGATCTTATATTGGGGTGGAGGCAGCTTTTGAATCCAGGTCTGCATGGCTCTAAATCCTATGCCCTCTGGGTTTGTCATGCATCAGAAGTGACATATATGGCTAAAATGGTCACCAAATGTCAGGAATGCCCTGTGTTTTGAACAGTCATTGTTCCAACGGTTTACAGTGAATGTAATGACCTGCACAGGGAATGCTTGTGTCGTTTTAGCTAAGTGTGTGTGCTCTGCACAGCCAACTTCTCTGAATGGCACAGTCATTGACAGCTGAGGGTGCCTTGTTCTTTCCCACCACTGTGCTAAATCGAGCATTGCAAATCTATTTTGTGACAGGTCTCCTGATTTGAGAAGTCATGTGTTCCATTGTTGGGAATGCAAGGAGACAGGGAAAAAAAACGAAAAACCTTTTGCCTTAAACCTTATGACTTAATAAGTTAAATGTTGAAGTCAGGAAAGGTAGGGGATCTTACCTGCAGCCCTAACCTGACCATGGACACAAGCACATCTTCTGCTAATGTCGCAGCAGCCATGGCACTAAGAGCTTGCAGAACCACAAGTCTGAGGGCCCAGAAGTCTGCCGGTGGCAAGAAGACTACCATTCTGTTGGCCACCCTCTGAAGGTTTGTTTTGCAGCAAATTCTGGTGTTAATCTGAAGAAAAGTGTTGATCATTCCCTGTCAAATTTATTTTCAGGATTCACTGGCATAGGTGAGGGTGTGTACCCTCATATGTACACACACAATAAGGACTAAGATTTATAGTAACAAATCAGCTCCAAGGCGAGAAAAGCCTAGCAAACTCCATGATTTGGGGTCGGTTTTTGAGAACAATATTAAATATGGCCGCTATGATTCAACTGGGCGTGAAGGCAGTCTGGCTTAGACGGCAGCGGCCATTTTCTGTACTACTTTATTATACCCCCAAGTGGGTATAATATACATCCCCACTGGTGATGTATAGGTGCTCAGGGAATACATGATGGTTGATCAGTAAAGAATGAAAAATCCAGGCCGGCCGAGTGGCGCATTGGTTAAGAGCTTGCTTGGGACGCCACCGGCCCCGGTTCGGGTCCCACATATGAGGGCCAGTGACACTGCCCTCAAAAAATAAAAAATAAAAAAATAAAATGATATAATAGGATTCCTTCCACTATAAGTAACAGACCAAACTCAAACTAGCTTAAGTGAGAAGGAGAATTTATTGGTTCCCAACCAAAAAGTCCAAAGGTATGCCTGGTTTAGGTATGGCTAAATCTAGCAGCTCAGGCCAGGTATGTAGGATTCTGTTTCTTTCCATCTGCTTTCTTTAGTGTTGGTTTTATTCTCAAATACCTGCTTCCAACATAGTTGTAGCAACTCAAGACCAGCTTGAACCAAAGTCTCAGGGCTAACTCTGATTGGCCTGGGTTGGGTCATGTGTCAAACCCTGAACCAATCAGCGAGACTTTGGAGCCTCAGCTGGACAAGGATGAATAGAGTCAGCAGCCAAGCCACATGGACTGAGAGTGGGGGAGGGTGATCCCCAAATGAAAATTGAAATGCAGGTAACAGAAAAAGGGGTGGGAGGTGGAAGGAAAGATGTCCCCCTAGTGATGGATAAAAGGAGATCCAGAGAAATCCCCCTTTCCCTACCACACACAAAGCTTTGGGTTTTTATGGAAAAGTCCTGAGCATATGAACAGTGAGATATGCCATTGTTTTTCTCAGCTCTCTGTGCTCAAGTTCAGGCCAACAGTTAGGTCTAACACACTAAGAAGCAGCCCCTATACTAGGGGTTGTGTTTTCACTTTATATTGACATTTGAACTATATAGCTCCCAGACTGGATTGATTCTGCCCTGGATCTGTGCTGATTATTATTAGTAGCTGAGGTTCTGAGGTTGTTGCAGGAATACCTGGGGTCTGGCCACCTAAATATAAATGCAGCAGCATTTCCATTGTATGCTTTCATGTTGAAATGGAGACCCCTCGGGGGTGACAGGTTAGCTCAGTTGTTTAGAATGTGGTGCTGATACCATCAAGATTGCCGGTTCGATCCCCGCATGGCCACTGTGAGCTGCATCTTCCTTAAGAGAGTCATGTAGCATGAAAGCAATGTGTAACCAATGACCATGGCTGTTCTCCAATAAAAAAATTTAAAAAGAGAGAGAGAGAGAAAGAAAGAGAGGGAGAACCCTCTAGCTTGGCATTTGAGGAATAATGGATCTTAAGACCAGGACCTTTTTACCAAAGAATACCAGTGGACTGGCTGCCCCATCCAAGGGTCACTGGTAATTTTTCTGGCCCTGCTGGGCTAGGCTGGAGTATGTTCCCCTGCCTCTCCAGTCTAAGTTCTGCAAAGCTTATAGAGCCACTGCTGTGTCCCTGGTACCTAGGACCGTACCTCAAGGAGGTGGTGAGAAAGGTAGCTTCAAGAGGGAGATGGGCCATAAAGAGGACTCCTTCTGTAGGCCCCAGAAGCCCTTCCTCTAGCCTCAGCTCACACCCAGACCTATCACCCCTCACCTCCATTCTCCTTTCCAGCTTTGCATGGATCTAGGCCATGACATGCATTTGGAGAGGGAGGAGAGAGCAGTGGCTAAAGCACATGGGTTCTGCCGTCTGCCTGGGACTAAGCCCTGGCTCCACCCTTTTCCAGCTGTATAGTCTTGGGCAAATCATTTACCTTCTCTGTGCCTTAGTTTCCTTATCTGCAAATCCTGACAAATAATGCTTCAGAGAATTGTTGTTAGGTCAGTGTCCTTGTGGGTTTCTGTTTGAGCAGTTTCCCGATGAGATCGCTAAGTGGCCATATAATGAGATTGCTGCACCTCTTCTCCACTCATCATCTTGGAGGAATGCGAATTAGACTAACAGTTGTGCTTTGGGCTGTGTTAGCTGCCAGTGGGAGAGACTTTGGGCTCAGGAGCCTTTTTTCTAAGCTGAACTGCCCCAGACACATAGATAGCAAAAGGGAAAGGCATGAGAATGTCACATGTATCATTTGTTCATTCACTAGTATTTATAGAGTACCTATTCTGTACCAGTCATTGCACAGAATTTCTGAGCATCCAGTGATCAGCCAGATGGACCTCCCACCTGATGGAACTCATAGTCTACTTGGGTGCTAGATGAGTAAACATGCAATTATGGTCCAGTGTGATTAGTGTGACAATGGAGTCAGCTAAGGTCCCGATCAAGACTGGGTGTGTGTGGTTGGGGTGGTTTCCTGGCGGAAGTAACATTTTAGCCCAATGCCAAAGGAGTATTAGGTTAGATAGGCAGAGGGACTGGGCATAAAAGTTGGTCCAGGCAGAGGGCATAGCCCATGCAAAGGCCTGGAGATATTTTGAGGGTAAAGGGTACTCTTTGGGGAGTCTTGGCTGCCAGCTGTGCTGTCTGGAACCAGCTGAATGTTCTGCTGTCATCACAGGGACATGGAGAAGCTGGAGCGGCAGGCTGTCCCCCAGGCCAACCATGCGGAGACCTGTCGTGAGTGTGGCCGCGTGGGACCCAGACATGCGAGGGATTGTCCTCGTCGCCGCCATGAGGACCACTTTGGCTTCGAGAGGCGGGAACAAGAGCAAGAACGGTACCGTTCCCAGAGGGGCCCACTGGAGGGCGAGCGGGACAGGAGCAAGGCCAGGGCCCCGTGCTCACCAGCTGAGGAGGATGCCTTGTTCGTGGATTTACCTAGTGGCCTGCGAGGTCAGCAGGCACAGCCCCAGCGGGCAGAGAAGAATGGCATCATATATGGCCCAGGAGAGCAGAACGGGATTGGCGGGTACCAGCGGGCCTTTCCTCCCAGGACCAACCATGAAAAGCACAGCCAGAGGAAGAGCAGCCTGGCCCAGGTGGAGCACTGGGCGAAGTCCCAGAAGGGGGATGGCAGGAGGTCAGTAATAGGATCACTGCCATTAATGAGCATAAGAACCCACTAACAGTAGCTGTCATTCACCCAGCACGTGTTGGGTCATGCTGGCCTTAAACTCTTTCCCACCATTATCTCCATAAAGCTCCGGAACATCCCTGCAATGAGGGAGCAGTAGCCCTAATTTATAGATGAAGAAACTGGGGCTTGGAGAAGTGAAGGATCCCGCCCAGGGTACACAGATACGTGGCGAAGCCAGAGTTCAAATTTGGGTCTGTGAGCCTCCTAAGTCCGCACAAGATTACATCAGGAGGCTCCTCTGTTCCCCGGGGAGCGAGCCTTGAGACAGTCCGCATGTAGATAGGAGCTCCCCGTCTCCTCTTACACTGCTCCTTCTCTACATCAGGAAATATTTGCAGCGAGTAAACACAGCCCCTTTTGAACTTCAGCCGCACGGAGCCGTGCTCTGGCACTGTTGACAGAAGGCTTGATCATGCCCATTCCTTCAAGAAGCAGTTTTTAATTATTTAGAGGGAACTTATTCCTGGTATTTGCAAAGCACTGTCTGTATTTTATTATGCTTTTAGATTAATTAGGACACATTTGTGAACGTGAAGAAGTCAGGGTCACCCAGCTTCCCCGTTGTGCCCAGAAGCCACTGTGTTTTGTCTTCATTGTGAAGATAGCTATTCCTCCTCACCATCCTCAGGCTTACAAAACAAACCACTGGCTGAAGAGGGAATAGAAAGACCATGGTGCATTCTGAAAGCTCCCCAGGGGCTGGAGGGTTCGCAGCGGATGTGCCAGAGTGTGCTAAAATGCCAAACTTCCTTCTCCCTGTTGGAGAGGCCCAGACTTCCCACCTGTGGGCTGGGGGGCAGTCATTCTCCTAGGGGCGTAGCTGAGGCCTGTTTTCAGATGTGTGGGTGTGGTGTGCTTGTGTGGGTTGTGTAGCGGCTTTAACCTGGTCCACCTGGGCAGTTGTGAGTGTAGATGGTAGAGAAACCACAAGGGGACAGGTGGCAGTTCTGTTTGTTCACATTTTGTGTTTTATTGGAAACAGAAAGCTACTGCCCCAGGACACAGGGGAGGGAAGCTGCTATTCTCGGTATTGGACTAGGTGGTTCTAAGTAACCCGACTGCTGAATGAGGTTGGAAAGCCGGCAGGGGCTGTATCATGCAGGGCCTCATACTCCAATGTGAGGAATTTGGATTTTATTTGAAAAAGCAATAGGGGGAACCTCTGGAAGGTTTTAAACAGGTAAGTGATGTAATCTGATTAATAATTCACAAGCAGAGCCTAAGGAGGAGGCTATTCCAATAGTCCATGATGGTAACAGTGGAAATAGAAATATAGATATAAGGTACATTTTTGTTGTTGTTGTTGTTTTAAAGATTTTATTGGGGAATTGGGAGAGTGGAACAAACAAGTTGCTGTCTTTTGTTCTTCAGTGTAGTTGTGGAGACATTGCTTCACTGGCCCATGTTGGTATCATCGTTGCACTCTTCTCGGATGAGGCAGATTGGTCACTGGCCTCTGGATGGTCGCTCACCACGGCTATTGGCAGCTCACACCAGCTGCCAGCCACTCACGCTGGCTGCCAGCCACTCACTGTAGCCTATGGCAGCCCACTGCAGCAGCGGCTGCAACTATGCCCTCCTGGGGACTCAGAGCAGCCCAGCTCCAGGTGGAGCTGTTGTTCACCATCTTAGCTGTAGAGGGCAGTGTCACTGGCCCTCATGTGGGATCTGAAGTGGGGCCACTGGCGTCCCAAGCCAGCTCTTAACCAATGCACCACTAGGCTGGCCCCCTTGAGGTACATTTTGGAGGCCTAAACAACAGAGCTTGTCACAAAATTGGATGTGCAGGATGAGAGAAAGGGAGAATTTTGACCGGAGCAATTGATGGTTGTTGAGATGGAGAAGGCTTAGGAACAAGTTCAGCGGAAATCAGGGTTTCCGTTTTGGACATACAATAAGTTTGAGAAACCTATTAGCTATCCAAGGGGAGATGTCAGGTAGCAGTTGGATATGGATTGTGGTGTTGAGGTTTGAGGTGTGGTTGGACATACTAATTGGAAGCAATCAGCGTATAAATGATACTCCAACACTTAGAAGCTAGCAGCAAAAGGGGATCCAACAGAAGGAGACAGTGTGATCAGAGAGAAGCTACTCCTGATAAGTTAATAGTTTCCTCTTGTATGTAACAACTCTTAGAAACTGAACTCAACATGGGGCTGCTAGAAAGGTAAAAGCAGACAAGGCCAGACATAGGGCCAGATAGGAAGGATGAGGGTTTGGCTTCGGTGTGCTTGTGTTTCCTGCTAAAGAGTTTGGATGTCATCTTGAAGTCTCCTGAAAGGCACTGATGGACTTTAATAGATGGCATGATACTATGTAATATTTAGGATGGTGGATTGAAGGGTGTTAGCAGGAAAGAGGCATCTGAACCCACTTGGGGAGATTTTTCAGGCTAGATAGCCAATTCTACATCCCAATTCTAAGACAGCAGGTCCTGGTGTATGTTGAAGAAATTTCCCAGGTGGTTCTGATATATCTCATCCAAAATGAAAATAGTGGTTTCAGTTACCCGGGTTTAAATATTTTTTTTTTTTACTAAAATAATGCATTTACATAGTTTAAGGATTTAAGTAGTATGACCGCTATCCATACCAACTACTGCCTCTTTGAGGCAACCACTTTTAATTTTTTTAGTAGTTTTCCCGATTTGCCTCTGTCTTTCCAGATAAAATACTTATCCTGCCCTTGCTTGACTTTGCAGTTTTAGTTATCGACACTCTAGGAGATAAGGATTTAAGTCTCTTATTCCCCCTCTACCTTTCCTTTCCAACAGACATACTTACCCTTATCCCAGCTTCACAATATAGTTATAGCATAATTTTTGTTTAGATCACTGATCAGTTTTTACGTCATTATGACGATATAAATATTCAAAGCTGGGCCATATAGTATATTATAGTTAAATTTCATTTGTTGTACAATTTTTTGTTTTCCCTGGTATTGATTATTTTCATGCTTTTAGTTAATTTTCTCTGTACGGATTACTAACTCATCACCAAATTCACAGCTAGGTGTGTAAATCTCCTAAATAACCAGTATTCCAGTCACAAATTAAACAATACAAACAATACGGAAAAATAGGACCTCCAATTTTCTTTCAGAAACCTAGTCTATTTCCCAAAGACTAACCACTGTGTTTAAAAGAAAGACAAAGAAACTGTATTCTTTCCCTTGCCCTTTTCACTTAACATATCAATATATATATGTGTATAGATATATGCTTGAATATATCTTGGTTATCTTTCCATATCAACACATACATCATTATCAACAAATATATCATTCATTTGCAATGGTTCAGGGTACATTGTATGGCTGTGCAGTGATCTTCCTGCCATTCCCTTTTGATGACAATTAGGTTGGTCACAGACATTTGCTGTCACAAACTATGCTGCAGTGGATATCTTTGCCCACTTGTCTTTGCATACAAATGCAAATGTCCTTGAAGAATAAAGTACTTGAAGTGGGTCAAAGGATATATGTGATTTGTATTATGATAGCTACGTATGTTACAAAATTGTCCTCCAAAGATGCTGTTTCAGTTCATAACCCACCAAAGGTGGCCAGTGTCCCCACCCCCGTATCAGCACCGCGAACTATTTTAACTGCTTGCTCCGGTGACACTATGGAAAATGGTTTAGATGGAGAAGAGCCTGAAAAGAGAAAATAATCAAGTATAAGGTGGTTATGGTCTGGGTAGGAGGAGAGGAAGACCTAAACAAAAGCAGTGAAGATGGTGAGGATTGTGGGGCCGGGCTGGACATGGTTGGCTCGGGGTAGGACTTAGTAACTGGTTTATCTCAGTCTGGACGGTAGGAAGCACCACAGGTGGAGGCGAGGTAAATGTAACAGTCAAGCTTGGCTTGGTTAAGAGGTAGATGTGGTACCGTGCACAAGGTGTGAGCATCAGACTGAGCAATGAGCTTGGAGAGGCATGTGGTCCTGGTGGAGTGGCCGGGGCGGGGGGCGGGGGCATGACCAGTGGGATATAGGGAATGTGGGTTCTTTCAGGTTAGAGATTTGGAAGTCATTGCCCTAGACATGGTAACGATGCCCTGGCAGTAGGGCATGTCACTCAGGTTGGAATGCTTAGAGCAGTGGTTCTTAATTCTGGCTGCCTAATGTGATGATTTGAGGCCCTATCCCAAAGATTCTGATTTCATTAGTCTGGGGCAGGGGTCGGCAAACTGCGCCTCGCGAGCCACATGCGGCTCTTTGGATACATCCATCTCAAAACTTTGCCAACTCCTGGAAGAGCCAATCCTGTCCTTCACAACAATTAAAAAATTATGTAAAAATATATTTTTACATAATTACCATTATGTGAATAATATCCTTTAAAAATATTATAAATGAAACTATGATAGTTTTATTTTCATTTTCAATTTTACTTCAGAGCCACAGTTCACTGACCCCGGGCTGCTCTTCCATCTCAAAAGTTTGCCGACCACTGGTCTGGGGTAAAGTCAAGACATCAGTATGTTTTAATAGCTCCCCAGGTGATTCCAGTTTATGAGAGCAATTTGACATTTACTGAGGCCTGGGTCCCATGCCCAGAAATCTGATTCCGCTGATCTGGGTAACAGCCTGGACATCAGGAATTTTAAAAACACCCCCTGGCTCCGGGTGATTCTAATGTACAGCCAGGGTTGGGAATCCCTAGCCTAGAGTGAACAATTGCAGACAAAGATGGAACCCTGAGGGTCTCCAGCCCAAAGGGTGGGCAAAAGCACGGAGTCTACAAAGGAGCCTAGTAGGAGATGGAGGAGGGAAACCAGTGTGGGGATGGGAGCTGCCTTCGGAAGGCAGCAGCACAGGGGCTTGCAAATAAGGACTTGTCCCTGGGGGTGGTGCCTTCTGAGGAGGCTGGCACCCCTGAAGGAGCATCTGGACCCTCGGGTCTCTGCTGGGTTTTTTGCTCGGTAGCAGAGAGAGGCCTTTGGTTCCCCTGAATTGCCTTTCTTAATAGAGTTAGAATTTTGAAGTTAGGTTAGGAGGCGGAAAAATGGGAGAGGAAGGTGGGAAGGAACGAGGAAGACGGCACAGCCAATGAGAAACCCTTTGTGGCAGGAGCCCAGAAGGGGCTTCCAAAAGCTGTGCGACTGATAATGTAATTATCCATTGTTGGTTGTGAGATGTCTCAATGTAACTGTTTCTGGCGGCCCACAAACCTACATTATTCTGCTACACACAATGGCCTGTATTTGGGGATGGGGGTGCACACTGGGGAGCTAAAAGATGAGAAGTCAACTGCAAGGAGATAAGAGATGGCTGGGGGAAGCCCTTGGACTGTCCCTAGGATGTGAGACGGGGGTTCGAGCCATTCTTATCGAAGGGGCAGGACAACATTAGGTCTGTAGGTAAAAACAGCTCACTGACCTTGGCAGTCATTGAACAGACTATGAGAGGAATTTCAGTCTCGTGGTGGAAGCACTTCTCAGAGGGCTGAAGAGTAAAAGTGAGAAGTGGAAAGCAGAGAATGGACCACCTTTAGAGAAGAAAGCCATCAGCCTCTGAGTAAGCAAAATGCTTAGTCTCTGATCATTCACTTGTATCTTGAAAGGACTGAACCTCGCATTCCCAGAGTTGTTTTTTTTTCTTTAAGATATATTGGAAATCTCCCACCATCAAGTAATAAATAGAGCTTGCTGCTTAGTAAAGGAACCTCCTCCATTTGAAAAATATAGAAGATGGATATCTCTACATTGTGTATGATTAAGACCGTGCTAAGCCCATTGGATTGAGCACGTTGGACATTAAAAGGAGAGTTATTTGGGCTAAAATATGATCTTATATTTGTGGCTCTGACCACACAAGAAATCATTTCTGTTGTGTGGCTCTGACCACACAAGAAATCATTTTCAGTACTTGGAGAAACATATTTCATGTCATTAAACTCCTTTAGAATAATGGTTTGTGGGGGACAGACTGACATACCCTTAGAATCTTACCACATTCTAAGAGGTTGTTTTGAAATTCTAGCCTTCTGGTTTGTTTTTCTTTCTTTTTTTTTTCTTGGTGTTTAAAGTAATACATACTTGTAAAATAAAAAGGCAGGAGTCGGGGTGGAATCAAGGACTCAAACATTATAATGAAGAACAGAGTAGAAAAGTGAAAGTCCTGCAAAATTGACATGGAAGTTAGGGTGAGACATATCTGCTGAATAAGTAATTGGTTATAAAAATTGATGATATCTATTGATATGACCATTTTGTGGTAGCTCTATCAGAATATTCTGTTTGGTGCCTTTTGGAGCAGGCAGGCTCCATAGTCATAGAGCAAGGTGTGAGGGCAAGAGACCATGAGCACTCTTTTGGGGTAAGGCTGGAGTTGGGGGGCAGCAAATGGATCTGTGGTCAGGGACAAAGCTGCCCTGGGAGCTCCTGCCTGCTCCGAGAGCCATCTTTATCTCATCTCACAGCTCTGCCTCTGTGTCCTGCCCTCCACCATTGGTTAGTAACCATGGTTTGGCCACTGGAGCCAGGTCTCACCATTGCACTGGGATCTTTGGGGGTTACCCGCAAATGGCCAGCACTGCGGAGATGGCAGGCAGTGCATAGGCAGAGGGCACAGGCTAGAGGACAAGCTGAGGGCTTTGGGGCACTGCCCAGCATGGGGACCAACCATCAGGACCCTGTAGGCAGGCACCGAAGCGGGCTGCAGAGCCAGACTGAAGGTGTATCTAGGTGGGAGCACAGGTATGACATGCTTTGGTTGTATTTTGCTTCAGGCAGTGTGAACAATGGTTAGTAAAGTCATAAACCCCCAGGGGAAGCCCCCCGCCTGGTTTGTGTCACTGCCACCAGCGCTGTTAGAGGACTCCGCTGTTAAGAGGACTCCCGCACCGCTCCTTGCTCAGAAACAGGGTCCCTTCTGATTTTGGGAATCAGTGGCAAACCCTGCCACCTAGTGGTAAGGAGACAGGCTAGACAGGCACACTAGACAGGTCTGGGTTGTTAGAGATCTTAAAATTACCTCTTGTAATTGCAAAGATGACGATAAAAGGGGAGAAGAAAGCTACCATTTTTGAAGGACAGCTATTTCGAATCCTCTCAACAGTCTATTCAGTGGTTCTTAGTATCCCCATTTTATAATGCGGAAAGTGAGGGCATAAATGACACCTGAGGACATGTAGTTAAGAAGTGATTAAAAGAGGTGAGTTTTAAAACAATTAGGACAACTTTAGAACATGTAGAAGAGTAGCCTCCTGAGGGCTTGTTAAAGCACGGTGGCTGGGCCCACCCCCAGGGTTTTTGATTGGGCAGGTCTGGATGGGATCTGATAGCTGTGCGTCTTAGCAAGTTCCCTGGTGGTGCTGACGGTGCAGGTCCACAGAGTGCAATTTGGGTAGCATGGCCTTAGAACAATGTATTGACCAACAATGTGGTAAATACTATATAAAAGTTCGTTAGGTAAAATTGATAAAAGCATCCAGTCCTGTCTGACTCCAAAACTTCTCTTTTTACAACAGAATGCTGCCTCCAGGTTAGACTTTTAAGGCCAAATAAAACTCTGTACTTTGCCTTTTGCTGCATTTTTCTTTCAGAAAATAAGATGGATGATTGGTAGTAGCTTTCACAATCATATCCAGCTTTTGTGTGCATCAACATTTTCTCAGACTGTGGACAATACCACAGAACGTGAGACACAGCTCCTGTCCTCCAAGGATTCACAGCTTGGCTGGGGGAGAGGTGTTTTGCAAGTACGCAAAGGTTATGTCAATACAGAACCTTGGAAAAGTGATGGACCGTACAATAACTAGGTCAGAGCAGAGCAGGAACCCTGAGAGCTGTGACATGGCAGAAAGCCTCCGTGGAAGAGGCATGGGACAAGTGTCCTAGAGAAAGGGTGAGATGAAGGTGAATAGGGCAAGGCAGGGTCCCATACAGGTAGGGGAGGGAAAAGACATGAGAATAAGGAGAGGTGGCAAGGGAGCACCCACTGGTGAAGTGCCTTCTGTGTATCAAGCACGGACCCACCAGCATTCTCTTGTCTTATTTACTCTTCAGAATAGCATCACAAGGCAAGTAATACTGCCCTCATGTCACAGGTAAGGAAGCTGAGGCTCGGAGCAGCCAGGCAAGTTGCTTAGGCCACATAGCTGGGAGACAGTGGAGCTGGGACTGAACCCCAGGTCACACTGCCTCTGCCTTTTCCACCGTGAGCAGTTGCCCAGGGCTGTAGGAGGCCAGGCGGACTTCGGGTGAGGCTCTTACTCTAAATACGGAACAGCACCTGGTTGCCTCCTTACATATCAGGCCCTAGACGCCTGGCTTCCTCCAGCCCAGTCCTAGCCCCAGTAGGAATAGCAGGACTTGGCCAGGTGGGCTGAGGTCAGGGGCTAGAAAGCTATGAGTACCAGGCGAAGGGGGTAGATTTTATTTCATAAGCAGCAGGGAGCCATTGAAGTTTTGGGAGCATGGAAGGGATTACGTCCAAGCAGTTGACATTGTACCATGTGGGAACTAGTTCTGAAGGTTTCAAAATTGGTGGGGGGCCATTAATCAGGATCTAGACTAGAATAGCAGAAAAACAAAGGCACTACCCCAAGCCTTTTTTTTTTTTTTTTTTAAAGGAACCTCCAGAACTTTGTGCTGGGATATCAGGCAGAGGGAAAGTCTTGGTGACCCAGAGAATTCCGAGGTGCTCCCTAGAAATATGCACATGCACCATGAGAGCTGACGGGCCAAGTGGGAGACGGGAGAAGGCAGGATTAATCACACCGCACTTAAAATGTTGGGTATGGGGCAGCCCCGTCGGCCTTGCCACTCCAAGGTGGAGAGGAAAAAATGGTTTTGGAGTCCTGTAGCAAGGGAAAAAGAGCCGAAGGCCTGGATATCTGCTTCGACTGTTCTTTGAGGTTCTAACAGGGCTCACTCACCGTCTGGATTTGTGCATTTTACCTAGCCGTGTGTCCAGAAGCCTGGCAGACGCTGGCTGGTCAGCTGACCTGTCTCTCTCCTTTCTCCTCAGCCTGACCCTGGACCAGACCCTTCCTCGCTACGGTCCTAGCCAGTCCCTGTCCTTCCCAGAAAGTTACCAGACTCTTCCCAAGAGCACCCGGCACCCCTCGGGGGGCTCCTCTCCCCCTCCCCGCAACCTGCCGAGTGACTACAAGTATGCGCAGGACCGAGCCAGCCACCGGAAGATGTCGAATGAGGAGCGCCAGGCACACCGGGATGGCACCGTGTGGCAGCTCTATGAGTGGACGCAGCGCCAGCAGTTCCGGCACGGCAGCCCCACAGCACCCATCTCAGTGGGTTCCCCAGAGTTCACTGATCAGGGCCGGAGCAGGAGCATGTTAGAGGTGCCTCGCTCCATCTCTGTGCCTCCGTCCCCATCGGACATCCCGCCCCCGGGGCCCCCGAGGGGCTTCCCATCCCGGCGGCCACACACACCAGCAGAGAGGGTCACTGTGAAGCCACCGGACCAGAGGAGGAGTGTGGACATCTCTCTGGGGACTTCTCCCAGGAAGGCATGGGGCTATGCCACCAAGGTGAGGCTCTGGAGCCTGGCCTAGCTGCTGGGGTCCAGCTTTAGGGTGTCAGGAACCTTATATGATTTGAACCCAAATTTGAGCCATTTGGGATCATGATAGATTGATGCAGCACCTTCAGGTGCCAGGTGCAGTACTAAAGGCTTTGTTTGAATTCTTACAACAGTCCTAAGAAATAGGTGCTGATATTATGCCCATTTCACAGATGAGAACTCTCGAGGCAATAAGAGTAAAGTGACTCGCGCAGGGTCCCACAGCTCATAGTCTGCTTCCTTGCAGCTTGGAAAGCAGAAAAAGGTGTCAGTTCAGTTATCTATTGTAACCCAACTTAGATTTTGTTAATAACTCTCTAAGGGGCTTTCCCAGTTTATCATGCTGCAAACCCATTTTACAGATGAGTCTGAGGCTCAGAAAGGTGATGTGCCATGGCACAGGCTGCCCTGGCAGCGAGTGGCAGAGGTTCTGGCCCCGGCCCCCTAGCCCAGCCCTCAGTGTGACGTCTTGTCTTTCCACCTGCAGAACTCTTCTCACATGGACCGACGCTCCATGCCCTCCATGGGTTACATGACTCACACTGTCAGCGCCCCCAGTCTACACGGGAAATCGGTAAGCAGCGCTTCATCTCCCCTCCAGGGGAATGATACGATACAGCGGCCTGCAAAAGGCTTCATCTTGTCCATTTCTGTCTCTCCTAAACCAGTCAAATGAAGCCTACAGGGCAGTTATCATCCCCTCCCCCGTTTCAGAGATAAGGGAACTGAGCCCCAGACAAACCGAATGACTCCCTACGAGTCACCCAGCCTGATCCCACAAAGAGCTCGGGGAAGTGGAGGAGAATGGGGGCTTTTTTTTTTTTCCTCTCTCGGGCAGCAGTTTCCAGCCACCTGCCTTTCTTCCGTTAGCTCCTCTCCTTTCTTCCCAGTCTTTGCTTTGATGAGTTAACTGTTTTCAAAGTGTGAGTCTGGGTGAGGGGGCACTGTTGGTTGCTGTTTCCTAGAAACAAAAAAACAAAAAAAACCCCGACTTTCTGCGGTCCCTTTTCTGCCAGTGCCTTTATTTGTCCTAATGACAGAATTAATGCAATAATCGCTGACCAGTGTCACCTGAGTGCTGTCGCGGCACCGAGGTGAGGAGTAATTGCAGCGCCGCGCTCCTGCCGCGGCTGATTTCCTCCCTGTGTCTGTCTACGCCACCTGCAGCTGGAGGAGCTCTCGCTGCTTCTCACCTGGTTACGGCGGCACCAGGCCCAGCTGGCCAGTGTGCGAAATTTTGCTGTCGGCCAGTTACTTCAGCATCACCTGACCTTTCCCACCTGCCAGGTCAGCGCTGGTGGGCTCTCAGGGCCGGGGCCACCCCAGGGGCAAGGGAATGACTTGCTGGCCCGTCTTCCCTCGTGCCCACGCTCTGGTCTGTACTTGCTGTCCGGCTGTCTCCCGCCTTCCCTGCCTGTTCGCTTCTGGATGCGACTGCCAGACTCGGTGCAGCGGTGGTGGGGCCCGCGCCCCGGGCACCGGGGAGGAGGCTGCATGTGGTGTGAGGGAACTAAACTGTGTGGCTTCTCTGGCTGTGAGTAGTGACTGCCAAGTGGGTGTGTGGTCATGTCCAATAAGGCTGTGCTGGCTGTCATCCTTGTTGCCACCTTGGGCACTCCTTGGCATGCTGAAAGGTGTGTGTCAGCCTAGACAGACAAGGCAGAGTGCCCTGCTGATTGACAAAGCATCCTCATACCCCTTGTCCTGGTGAGCCTTGCAGTAACCTGGGACGAGTTAGGTAGGACTGGAGTTATTACCACACACCAGGCAGTGGATCAGAAAGGGGAAGTGACTTGCCCAGGATTCCTCAGTCAGAGCCGAAACTCAGGTCCTTTCTGGTACAGTGTCCTGAACTTTTCAGGACGGGTTTGCAGGCAAGCTCCTTGGGGATGGCCAGGCAATTGCTCTCCCTGGCACCTTGAGCAGCGTAAAGGCAATGCTGGTCCACACAAGGCTGGCCCCTCTGAGCTGCACAGGAATGGGCAGAAGACAGATGAGGAGGGTGATGGGGTGGTTGCCTTCCTTACCTGTCCTGTTTTAGTGGGGCCCTAGGGACTCAGGAAATGTATGTAAGGGAATACTTACAAAAATCCTAAGTTATGGATTTGGGTTATTTTATTTTTTTAAATAAATCTGGTAGATCTTTACTCATCATTTTTTTTTTTTTTTAAAGATTTTTATTGGGGAATTGGGGAAGGGGAACAGCCAAATTGTTGTCCTTCAGTCTTAGTTGTAGAGGGCGCAGCTAGCTCAGCTCCAAGTCCAGTCGCCATCCGGCAGCCTGTCGACAGCTTGTTCAGGTGCAACGTTCAATTTTAGTTGCGGAGGGAGAAAGGGGCGGTGGCGCAGCCCACCATCCCATGCTGGAGTCGAACTGGCAACTTTGTTGTTAGGAGCATGTGCTCTTACCAGCTGAGCCATCCTGCCACCTCTTGGCAGCTCAGTGGCAGCTCAACTCGGGTGCAGCATCACTGGCTCATGTGGGAATCAAACTGCCTACCCTGTTGCTCTTAATCAACTGAGCCATTTGGCTGGCCCTATTTTGGTGATTTTTAATAACATCCCTCCACTTTGTCCTTATTACTGCTGTGGAAAGTGTATAGCGATTGGGCTGATTGAAGAAACAGGTTAGGGACAGAAATAAGATATTGCCAGCCACGAGTGTCCCTGGCCAGGGTCCGTCAGGCCTTCTCATGCTTAAAAGGACTGCCTGAACATTTCACATTGTTTATTTGTTTTACATCAGAGCTGTAAACAGGGAACACCTCCCAGCCCTGGCTTACCTTGGCTTGCTGGGAGGCCTCTTAGTCTGCTGAGAAAAGGGTGCCTTTCTTAAGTTTTCGCAGCCCCTCTGCTTCACAGTTAGCTTCTGAGATCTGTTACATGGGAAGCATGAGTTCTAGGAAATCAGTCTTTTTTCTTATTCTTACTTTTCCTGGTAATTAGACTAAAAAGTCGACGGATTGTCAGGGACGATACAAGCAGATAGGTCTGACACTGGACCTTCCTTGACTAGCTCCTGACATAGCCACATTGGAGCCACATTGGCTCCATGCTGAGCAAAGGAAGCCAAAACTTGCAGGAAACTTCTAGTGGCTGCTGGTGCTTATCGGTCTGATGAAACCCAAGGTCATAAGGGAACCTGTTTGGGGCCCCTGGGTCATCTCCCTGCCTCTTCCAGGCATGTATCCATACTAATCAGGGGCTCATTTTGCTTCATGCATGTGGATGACTCAAGTGCAAAGGTTTGATGACAAGACTTGGAGCCTTGGTGATCAGTGGGACCCTAGCTCAGATGTAGCCTATCCTTTTCCAGGTAGAGCACTAAGACTCTTCTTTCTCAAAAGATCACCTCCGCCTCAATTCCATCGCTTTCCTAGCCCTCTGGTGGGATGTGTGCTCTCCCCTCCTTGCCATCAAACTGTCCCCTCAACTAATGAGGGGACAAGCTGGCTTTCCCCACAGCGACCTGCAAGACCCACCATGCTGAAGGAGGGTTCTGAGCTGCACTGAGACATTTGCGCTTCCTGTGGCCCTGGATGTGTTGGTCTGCTGTGGTCCCTTGTCCCCAAAGCTGTGCAATGTAAATGATTCACATATGAAATCCCGACTTGCAGAAATCCTTGGTGTTCATAACTGGCTTTCTTCTCTCTCTGCTTTATCTGAAGGCTGATGATACCTACCTCCAGCTGAAGAAAGACCTGGAGTACCTGGATCTAAAGGTGAGTGACATCAGGGACCTTGCTTCCATTGGACACTCGCCTTTCTGAGAGTGTCTGCCCCATTGGAACCGAGCCCAAGCCAAAGGCAGTGCAGGTCTGATCAAATCTGGATCCCAAATGAAGAGACATCTGCTGTCTCCATCAGAAGAGTTTTGTTTCTTACAGCCTCAAACTCTGGGCTCAGTTTCTTGTGAATTCTGTAAGGTTTCTGGATTACAGACGAGGGTGCAAAGATTCTGATCTCTTCCTGTCCTTGATAAAAACCAAAAGGTCCCTCCAAATAATAACCCGTTGCTTCTTCGGATCCTCCAGTGGGGTGGGAGTGAATTTGGTTCATAAGGCACCACTGATGACGTGTTTTCTGCCACAAGTAGTTTGGTGGATTGTTTGTTGCCGGGGGGAAAAGGTCCTGCATGGAGTTATGTGGCTCTGCGGGGCTCTGTAGCCTCCGATCCCCATTTAGGAGATGATCACTGGGCCCCTCCCTGTAGGTGATAAAGCTTCGGGCTGTAAATCAGCCTCCACAGCACACACAGCCCAAGAAAGCGGCTGTAGCAGTGAGAAGCATTCTGCCTGAAAGAGCTGCTCTTGTTTCATTGGCGCAGCTCTCTGAATGTTCCCACTGTGAAGAGCGCTTCTGATGCCTGAGCCATGAAATAGACTGAAGGGATGTGACCTGTAATTACCTTCGGGTGTGAGGGCAGGTGAGGCGCCCATAGGAGTGCACCCAGCTGACTGCCTCCGAGGCAAGCTTGGTGGACCTGGCTTGAGATATTTTTAACACGGGGAACCATCATCCAGCCTTGTAGAAACAAGAGTATGAACATTAGGCCCTATGGCAAGAGATTGGGGGGCGGGGTGAGCCCTCCCCAGGCTGAGGCAAATCAAGGCCTTTAGAAATCAGCTAGTTAACTTCTGGATCTATGGAATATTTGCTGTGTACCCAGCTCTGGAGAGAGCCTAAGAAAGACGCGAGAAAAACTGAAGCTCTCTGGGTTGGGGAAAGAATATATCCCCAGATAAACACAGACGTATTTACAATGAGAGTACAGAGATCTGTCCGGCAGGGTGCTCAGGGCTGAAATGAGGATTTCTGTGGGTTGCCATGCTGGGAAGCCTTCTGGAGGAGGAGGCATGTATGTGGAACCTTGAAGAGCCAGCGGGTCTGGGTTGGCTGAGAATGAAGGGCAGGGGAAGGCAAGAGCCGAGGAGGCCAAGGTGAGGCTGGTGTGTCTAGGACAGCAGGGGAGGGGCAGGCGATGCTCCAGCTCCCTAATTCTGTCCCAGGCTTTTGGAAGGGAGGTGCAGTGCACAACAGTCTGACGTGGCTTGTGGACATAAGCAAAACAGAGGGATCTCTCAAAACCAGGGCATTTTCTAGCTTCTGTGGCGTATTTTAAGTGTGGTAGTGCCACAGATTACAAAGTGCTCAGACATGGCAGTGGGGGCTAACTGTACAGCCCAACCCATCCTCCTGTGCCCCGATGGGACAGGGCAGGGTCCCTCCACCCCCACCTGACCTGGGGAGAGGTCCACCAGCCCGCCAGCCTCCGCTTGCTCTGGGTACCGCCATATCCCTGGGCCCTGGCCTTCGTGATCGCCAATCACCATGTCGCCTTCTTGTTTCTTCCCACCCCTGGCCTGGGGCTATGCAGTCGGCACAGAAGTGTTTATGGAGCGTCCATATACCTCGGCCTGTGGCAGAGGTCAGCCCAGCGGCAGCACAGGTGTGCCTGAGCCAGAGTGGGAGTATCTGGCACCTGCTTCCTGTTTGTAGGGGACAGCTGAAACTCACAGTTGGTCCTGGAGGACAGATCTGGTTCAGGCTTCTTTTAAGATCATGGAATTTGAGTTAAAGGGGATTTAGAGAGAGAGAAACTGAGGCACAGGATAGAAGACCAGAGCCAGGAGTTCCAGCAGAAGCTTAATAACAATAGAGGGTATGCTGCGTGCCAGTCACTGTGTTTTACTCCTATTAAAATTGTAAGCCCCTCAGCAGCCCTGGAAGGCAGGTGGTGGCATCTTTCTGTTGCTGACCGAGGCTCAGAGAGGTAAATGACTTTCCCAAGTCCACTTAAGTAGTTATTGGGGAGTCAGTATTTGGGTGTCACTCTGACTTGGAAGCTCATCCATTTAATCACCTTGCCTCCCAGATCCCCATAAAACTTATAACGTCGCTTCTACTACTGTGGACCCAGAGGAATTAAGTTTTTTAGAACTGAGCTGGGGTCATTATGCCAGGAAATGTGTTTGGTGTGATAGAGGCAAGGTGCATCCCTGGGGTGTTTCACTAGCTAGGACCTGTGTGTGCCCAGAGGTTAGCAACTGGAAGTGGTCACTGTTCGTTGTGGAAAACAACTTCCGTTTTGGTCTCAAAGTGTCCCTGGTCGCACGTCTGCTGGTTGCTTCGGTTGCTGGCTCCTCCTCTCAGAGACCGAGTCCCCCCAGATGAACTCCCCCAGCGGCACGTGTGGGCAGAGATGCTGAGGTTTGTGCTGCGTGTGAGTCATCAGTCTGGCGTGGCTGCCAGAATGGCTGGCACTACCTTGGCCTCCCTCCAAGGGATGGGGCGCCCAGATCAGGGAGGCAGTAGGCCGCTCTGCTCTGACCCAGCTGCCGTGTAGGCTTCCCAAATGCGTGTCTCCCATCAGGATCCAGACGAGGCAAGGGCTGCAATGAAAGGAGAAGTGCTGCGGGCCTGCGGAACCGTGGCTGAGGAGCATATTAGGTGGGATGCCTTTGTTTGCAAGTGTCTGAAACCCACATCAACATGCTGAGCCAAAAAGGGAATGTACATCCCGGGGGCTCAGGGTGTGTTGCCAGTGTTCTGCTTGCCCTGGTGAGTGGGCTGCCTCCCAGCCTAACCTGCCTGTGGAGTAAGGGAGAGGGGTCCCTAATGGGAGGACACGCTGGGCCAAATCAAATAACCCAGCAGCAGCTAGCACAGCTCCAGTGCAGACTGGTTGGAGGTAAGGGCGATTCAGGGAAGACATGTTACCTGCAATGGTACCAGGTGCCTTCTGTGGCCCCAAGGGGGAAGTAAGACAAGTGGAGAGTGGCTCCAAGTAGACGGTTTACGTTTAATAGAAGAAGGACTTTTCTAAAAGGGCCACCACAGGTCGCGGTGAATTCCCCATCACTGGGGTGTAGCTGAGGCTAGGGGAGCACCGGGTGGGTTGAGTGACTAGATCAGGAAGACCTGAGACCCACTGGCTCTTGAGATTCTGTGACATGCCAGACAAGACGAGCTGAGGCTGCACCCAGCTGGGATCCCTGAGACACAATTGAATGGGCCTGGGCGTGAAAAGCGTGATGGGCACAGCCCCCACTGTCACCAGCTGCTTGGCATAGGTCCCTCCTTGGGGAGAGAATAGGAGGTGAGCCTCTCTGGAGAAGAACAGACCCCCTGCCCCCACCACATTGGCCTAGGGACCCCTGTGTCCCTGCTCCGAAGGCCACAGACTTAAGGATCCAGAGCCCATCATCCCCACCATTGGCGGATGCTTGCCTTCCAGAATCCGTTGGTGGCATTCACTCCCGCCAGGCTGTGGAGCTTTCCTTCCTGAAATGAGCATTCCTGCAGTGGTGCCAAGTCATCACACAAAGGCCCACTCCACTGTCTTAGAAGATGCCCTGTATTAATGTTCTTTTGGGGAAATGTTTACTTCTCTGGCATTTTACTTGGCACTGCCAGGATGAAAAGGACTCCACATTGATTAAGCATCTGTTCCTGCCTGGCAGTGTTTGGGCACTTGGTGTTAGTAATCTCACTCAATCCTCTCAGCAGCCTTGAGCAATAGGAATTATTATCCCCACCTTCCCAAGTATCAGGTGACTTCTACAGCTGGGCTTCGAGCCCAGTGACTGACTGTACACCTGCCTTCATTCTTCCGTGTACCATGTACTTCGCCCACCCTAAAGGCGTATTCACTGATTTGTGCTTCTGGCTTTGAAGTTCTGCTCTTCAGGACCCTACACCCCCGCTAGGTCTGCAGAGGGCATGTTGGGGCTGGCTCTTGTTGACAGCTTGAGTTGTTTTTATGCAGTGAGGAAGCACAGCTAGGACTGGGAGGTGGATGGGAAGGTACCACAAGCTGCTCAGGTGCCTTTGTAGGTAGAGCAGGTTGCAGTCAGCCCCAAAGAGGTTCTCATCCCTGATGAGGGACGTGTCATCAGGAGCTCTGGGTGCCTGGCCTCTAGACCCCTCCGGTGTGAGCCTGAGATCAGGGCGCCTCCATCCAGGGTCACTTTCCAAAGTCAGCTCCTGGAGCAGAGTTTCTTAAACTGTGGTCTGGGACACCCCTTACTTCAGGATCACCTGGGAGCTTGATTTTTAAAAATTGCAGAGCTGGAGGGTTCTGTTGAATTAGAACCTCTAGAGATGGTGCCCAAAAGTCTGCACTTTTAAAAATCAAGCTTTGGGGTGACTCTTGTGCACACTAAAGTTTGAGGTCTATTGTTTAGAGCAGAGATTATGAACCCTGGCCATGAACTAGAACAACCAAGTAGTAATACTAAGGTATTACTCTTCAAAAGGAAAAAAAAAAAAGTTCCCTAGGTATTTCTAATGTGTGTAGCCACAGTTGAGAATCATTGTTGCAAAGCAGTTTTTCTAAAAGTGTGATGCCTGACCAGCAGCATCAGCAATACCTGGGAATTTGCTAGAAATGCAAAATCTTGAGTCCCACCCCAGACCTGCTTGGTGAGAACCTCTGGGGGTGGGGCCCCACAAATCTGTGTATTAACAAGCCCCTCCAGGTGATTTGGAAGCACGCTCAAGTTTGAGAAGCAGTGTTTTCGAGTTGTGGGTGCCAATCCTGGTCGCACATTAGAATTGCCTGGGAGGGCGTTTAAGAATCCCGATGCCCAGGCCCCACCCCACCCAATTATATCCGAGTCTTTTGAAGTTGGGACTCAGGCATCAGTATTTGTCAATGCTTCTGGGTGATTCCAGAGTTCAAGCCAAGGTTGAGATCCCCTGTCTTAGCGGGCCGGACAGTCTTCTTTCCTAGGCACTGTAAGCATTTGGGATCCTTGGTAAGACAGCATTATTTAGCTGCATCACAGGTGTGGAGGCGAGGGTCTGAGGGCCTCATGGTGGCACCACTCGACAATAAAGATTTGGTACCTTTACAGTATGTGATGAGGAAGGATGAAGGAAGAAGCAAAGTGCCCTTTTGCCTTCTGCACCTGATCTGGAAGGAGATGGGCACTGAACTTGGCATTCTCACATGAACTAGCCTTCAGGCAGAGCTTATTATCCCGTTTTATAGACGAGGGAACTGAACTTCAGAAAGGCCCACGAGCGGGGAAGCCATGCAAGCCGACGGAGACGGTCATGGAATCGCACAGCCACGCATCCTCCCGTAGTTCCCCTTGCCAGCTCCTCCCCAAGTCTGGCTCCTTCACGTGTTGTCTGATGTCTCACCTGTTATGTTTTGTTGTATCTGCCTTTGTGTTTGGAACAGATAAAAAATAATGAACCTTTGATCAACGTGCTTTACAAAGTGCTGAAGAAGTCAGCACGGGGCTGTCGGCCCAGGAGAAGCGTAAGATGATCTGATCTGTGTCTCCAGGCGGGGGCCATTCCATTGCTTCTGGCTCCATCACTTGCTTAACCAGGGGCTCTCCTGACCACCTGCAGGCTTCCTGCAAGTCATTTCGGTTTATTTTCTTTCTACTGAAGCTCCCTTCAAGATTTTGGCTGGTGCACCAGGCTGAGCCTCCCATCTGTGGTGCTGTGTGACTCCATCTTTCGTGCTGCCATGGGGGAGGGGGTTGGGGGGTGGGGCGTGCCTAGCTTGCTACCAGCTTGTGTTGTGTTCCCATCCTCACTCGTCTGCCTCCATGGCAAGGGCTGACCTATACCGAGACCACCAGCAGGGTCTCTCTTGGGAGTCGAGCCTGAGTTCCTTGGGAGGCAGCAGCAGTTACTGCTCACCTTGGAGGAGCTGGGGTGTCCTCAGATTCCACGCTGGCCCTGGGATTAGGGTGCCTCTTCTGCAGAGCAGGGTGTTGATGTCTGGATCTGGAGTAGAATGGAGCCCCCCCACCTGCCCTCCCTTTGACTGATGCAGAAGTAGTCCCTGAAACGCTGCCAGCTTTTGCCGCAGGCTGGGAGGCAGGTGCTGTGTCCACTCATCCCGAGCCCTGAGCAGAGGTGCCTGGGGATGTGGTGGAGGCGGGGAAGATGCCTGGGTGACCTTCAGTTCCTTTCTCATGCAGACACTTTCAAATGGATGAGTGCCCGCCGACTTTCCCTTTCTCTGGCAACAGTGATGCTGGGGACCCTTAGTCATGTGTTGAATGGATTTAAACACGGCTAACACAAAGCACAGTTTTAAAAGGAAAATGAGATGTACTACACTACTTGTGGATATATCTTAGTAGCCTCGGCTGTCCGGAACAAAGCTAAATTCCGAAGCCTAAAGGGCCTCTGAGCTGTGTGACGACTATCGCGGAGCCCACCCTCGAAAGCCTGTGGCCATAAGAAGGCCTCGGCCCTGAGCACAGCCCACTCACCTGCTTTTCTTGCATTCATACTCTGTGCACACAGTTCCCAACTATCCTCCATGTGATGGGCCCTGGCTGGGCTTTGAGGATACAGAGAAAATAGGTCACAGTCCCCACCATCACCCCTAATTAGGTTAGTATCTAGTCGGGGGAGACAGAACATATCATCTGATGAACTAAGACCCTTAGTTGTGGGAGACACAGCGTGTGGGAGGCTCTCCCTTGAAGGGCTCCAACCCAGTTAGAGGAAGGGGGCTGGGGTAAAGCAGCAAGTGTGTCACCTGTGTTGGGTTTCTAATCCTAACAGCCTCAGTCTGAGTGTGAATTTCTAGCTCACAGCACCTTAAAAGCAACACGTTAAAAGGGAGCAAGAGAAACTTCCTTCTCAGAAAAGAGGGAGTGCTAATATCCTGAGAGAAAAGAAACATTATATGTCAGTCTAAAATGGAAACGAAAGCACGGAGGTTTGAGAGCATTTATCAAGGGGCAAATAGTCCTAAAAACTAGCTTCTAAGAAATTCTGTTACTGATTTTTATAATGACAATCATTCATCCCCCCAAAAGGTTGAATTTATATCCAGTATTCTGTGAAGGCAGCAGAGGACGTACTATTAGTAAGCTTTCCATCACAAAGTTGAAAAGATTCGGCTTTCTCAAAATGCCCTTTTTGTGTAGAACACCTCATTCCTTCCCTGATGGAGCTGGATAAATGACGCATCACTCGATTAGATTCCTTGCCTTGCTATTTCAGTCTCAAAAAGATATCATCTGTAAAAAAACCAAAAAACAAAAAAACTTCACTGAAATAAGGGGAAGAGTTTTGCTAGGAGGAAAAAAATCCCCCAAACATATCTCATTTTGATAATGTTGTCTTCCTGGAAAACAAGCCAAGGGTCAGCCCCTTGGAGGCTAAACAAACTCCAGGACTTGGGACTCAGGGAAGGCTTGCCTACTTGTACCTGCTGGGTTCCCTGAGTTTAAAGGCCCAAGTCCTGCCCTGGTTGTGGCTCCCCAGGATTAACTCCACTCTTTCCCCTCCCCTCTGCCCTTGCAGGAGCAGATTGTTGTTTGTGGATTGTTGCTGTTGTAATCTGTGTGTTCCGTGACTGTGTGTAAACGTGCATACACAATCTGCCAGTTTGAAGAGCAGAATTTGGCTGCAGTTCTGCTTTTTCCAGGAACTGGACAGCACTGACCTACATATGTTTCCCTTTGATCTACCTGCAGTGCAGTAAGCATTTGCTGAGTGCCTTCCAGCATGCCAGGCCATAGATGCGCCGGGCTGATTTTAGATAAAGAGGACAGTGGTCACAGCCCTCTGTGTGACCAAAGGGAACATGGGAATGGGTGGAGGTAGGTCTGCAGCCAGACCTAGTCCTCAGGCCAAGGCGTGGAGAGGGTATTCTCCCTTGACCTTGACCTTTGGATTTGCTGATGATGATTGTCAGGGAGAGAGGGAGTGAAAGACAGTGGGGCACATGGGTGACTTGAGTTCTGAGGGGAACGTTTGCCAATATATTTTTGCTTCTGATTCACATTCACAAACTTGACCACCCAGATGGAGTAGGGAGAAAGCGAGGGCCCTCTCTCCAGCAGCTGTCTGTACATGCACACTGGGACCCCCTGCAGCTATGGTTAGCTATACCCTCCTTTTCTCTGGTCAGAGCTGCAAAATGGAGCTCAGCGAGACGGCCTCCCTTACATGGGGCATATGCAACCTGGCTATTCCTGACCATGGCTTGGCCGTGGAGGGGACTCTGTGAAAAAGTACCCCCTCCCCTGCAGTTGTTGGTCAGAAGGAGATTTGGAGGAAATGCAAATACGAGCTAAAAAGTTGGATTTAGCTTCCTAGGAGCCAGTGAGAAATGGGCAAACGTGTTGCCTGTGTTGGGTCAGGGGAGGGATGGGAAATGGGAAATTCCACCGGCCCATAAGTTTGGGTGATTTTTGTCTATTGCTTTGTGGTTTCCTTTCTTGAGAAGACAGGGTAACTTGTAACTTATATAAGTAGACCTAGCTTCAGTTATGCAGGGATCAGTTGAAAACCCCAGCCAGGAATGATCCAGGTTCCTTCTTCTCTTGGCCGATTCCTCTACCCAAATAGTGTCAAATGAGGAAAGCTGACCTTACTAATGGGGAGGAGAGCTACTCAGAGACTCCCTTAAACTAAAGCTTGACAATGCCCAGGGGGTTTTCTTGTCCCTCCTGGTCTGTCCAACACACTGCCCTGGACTGGGAGTCATGAACCTCTGTCACTTGTGTTTGACCCCAGGTGTAGTAGCAAAACTCACTCAAATTGGTGGCGAATCTCCCAAGCCTCATATTGAACTTATAAGCTTCTACAGTTGATAATATTATAACTTGAACATCTACATTTTCTTTAATTTGAGAAATTTACAAGTGCTACTAGGATCTCAAAAATGGTTTTGATTTTTCCCTAAAATAAAATAGGCATTAAAAAAAAAGAAGTGCTAGTATTGCCTGGATTTTTGCCCCTTCTGTGCCGTGACCCTACCTGCCACTGCCAAGACTTCCACACCCATCCATCGGGGGACTGACTTTCCCTCCTGAGTTCTGATCCTGAAGCTCAGGGGTAAATCTCCTTTACCTTGTTCACCTCCCAGATGACAGGCCGGGACCTTCTCAAGGATCGAAGCCTGAAGCCAGTGAAGATTGCTGAGAGTGACATTGACGTGAGTGAACAGAGTGACAGGCTGACCCCTTGGCTGCCTGTTGCCCGCAGACCTGGGGTGGGCAGCTTCAGGCAGGGTCTGGATGGCTCTATAGCCAAAGGTTTACTGATGACACTGCAAGACCATGCCTTTTCTCATCATCCCAGGCCCTCTCCAACCTGTTCTTGCTCACAGGTCAAACTGAGCGTCTTCTGTGAACAAGACAGGATCCTCCAGGACTTGGAAGACAAGATACGAGCCCTCAAGGAGAACAAAGTAAGCATCAGTTTTTTTTGTTTGTTTTTTTGGGGTGTTTTTAAAGATTTTATTAGGGAATTGGGGGAGGGGACCAGCCAAGTTGTTGTCCTTCAATTTTAATTGAGGAGGGCGCCAGTCGCCATCTGGTTTCCCGTCAGCAGCTTGTAGCCTCTAAGCTCAAGGTGCTGTGTTCAATCTTAGTTGCGGGTGGGCGTAGCCACCATTCCATGTGGGAGTCCAACCAGCAGCCTTGTTGTTAAGAGCACACGCTGCTCTTAACATCCGGGTGGCAGCTCAGCTCAAGGTGCCGAGTTCAATCTTTAGTTGTGGGCGGGCATAGCCCACCATTGAACAGGCAATCTTATTGTTACACCAGCTGAGCCATCCTGCCACCTGTTGGCAGCTCAGTGACAGCTCAGCTAGGTCACAGTGTTCACTGGCCCATGTGGGAATCGAACCAGCGGCCCTGTTGCTCAGAGGACACACTCTAGGTCAACTCTTAACCAACTGAGCCACTGGACCGGTCCAACGCATCAGTTTTGCATCATCTTAGGCTGGGTGGGGTGGGGGCTTGCCTGTCAGTCATAGACTGGATGGCATTGAACAACAGGTATTCGTTTATCCAGAACAATGTCTTTGGGATAAAAGGGTGCTTCTGGGGGCTTTCTTTCTGAACCTGAATGAAGCCCTGTAGGGAGACCTCAGTCTCCTTATTCCAAGTGCCACTGCCCTCCTCTCCCCATGTCTCCCTCAATTCTTCTTTGGCCCACCTCTCCCTGGAGGCCTGGTAGGGTGAGTAAGCCCAGTAGAAGGGGGCCACTGGCTTGTCTGTGATGCCTCAGACCCCAGAACCCCAAAGGCAGGGCTTCCTTGGAGAAAGTAGCCACAGTCATAAAAGGACAGAGACCCTCACTTGCGAAAGCTTCTTGTCTTCTAGGACCTGGGCTGTGGAGGAGGCAAGCCTGGATGGGCTGGGGCGGAATGGTGGTGGCACCGATGTTTGGTCCCTTGGACACTTAGTGGGAATGTTTTCCTTTATTGCATTTTAATAAGGCATTATATTTGTGATGCTGAAGGTGTATAACATGCCGTGGGTTCCAAGAGCTTAAAGAGTTTTCCATCGACTGATTTATCCTCATCATTTATCCCATTAGTTGATAGCCTTGTGCCCATTTTGTAGATGAGGCAACTGAGGCACAGAGCTGTTAGGTGACTTACCCTAGGCCACCCATTGGGCAGAGTCAGAGCTGGCATCAGAGGCCCTGCCTCTCAGGCCCCAGCTGGACACTGGCCCCTTCAGCCACAGTTAGATCTGGCAGGCTTGTTTAGTTCCTGGCATGGTATGCGGGGGCCTCCAGGGACTGTCCTGCTATCGTCTTGCTCTTTGACTCTTGCCCCATGCAGGACCAGTTAGAGTCTGTGCTGGAGGTGCTGCACAGACAGATGGAGCAGTACCGAGACCAGCCCCAGCACCTCGAGAAGATCGCCTACCAGCAGAGGTTGCTGCAGGAGGACCTCGTCCACATCCGGGCGGAGCTCTCCAGAGAGTCCACTGTGCGTAGAGAATGTGGGGGGCGCCAGACACTTCTCCCACAGGACGGCTGGGCAGGAGCAGCTTTTCTCATCTCCCAAGCTGTAGTTGAATTGGTGGCCAGGGGCAAGAGCAGAGCTTCTCCGGGCTGCCCCTTGATGTCGTTTACCTTGTCCAGGGGTGACATTTCTGTCTTTACCAGTGCCTTTGGGTCCCTTCCATCAGTGACTCCCAAGTAGCTGTAGTGACACCCAAGGGACCAGATTTCTCAGAGCAGCCTGCAAGGCTATTCCCTGATCTGTGTGCAGTTAATTCTAAGACATCAGAATTTCCACTTTATTTGTTGATCTGATGTGGTACAGCCCTGCCCCCCCCTTTTTTTTTTTTTTTAGATTTTATTGGGGAATTGGGGGAGGGGAACACTGTTGGGGAATTGGAGAAGGGGACCAGCCAAGTTGTTGTTCTTCGATCTTAGTTATGGAGGGCGCCAGTCGCCATCTGGCTGCCCATTGGCAACTTGCGGCCTCTAAGCTCAAGGTGCTGTGTTACAATCTTAGTTGCGGGTGGGCATAGCCTACCATCGAACAGGCAGTCGTGTTGTTACACCAGCTGAGCCATCCTGCCACCTGTTGGCAGCTCAGCGACAGCTCAGCTCAGGCGCAGAGTCACTGGCCCACATGGGAATGGAACCGGCGGCCCTGTTGCTCAGAGCTTGCACTCTTAAGCCAACTCTTAACCAACTGAGCCACTCGGCCGGCCCAGCACAGGCCCCTTTTCGCCAGGACTGAGAACCAAAGCATCCCCAAGGGTGAAAGAGGGGACAGTGCAGGCAGCCAGGGTGACTGTGTGAATGAGAAGCCAACCCCTGTCTCTCACCAGGCCTGCCTGAGACCCACGGGGCTCCCCTTCCCTCTTCCGCTGGTTGGGTCCACAGTGGTCAGGAGCACAGGTGCTCACGGGCGCCTGGGGGCAGGGGATAACTAAGAATCAGAAGTGTTTCCCTGGCCAACAGGAGATGGAAAATGCCTGGAACGAGTATCTGAAGTTGGAAAACGATGTGGAGCAGCTGAAGCACACCCTGCAGGAGCAGCACAGAAGAGCCTTTTTTTTCCAGGTGACCCAAGGGCTCTTGATCCCTTCTGAGCTCTGATTTCTCCTGAGAGCCCCACCCAGGGCCTTCTCTTTCTCCACTGGACTCCGCCTTCTCGCCACCCCGAGCTTTCCCTTGGGGATCCCTTCCCCCAGCCAAGCTGTGCCGTTCAGCCTCCGCCCTGTTCCCTCGGCTCTCTGCTCTCAGAGACAAGCTCTTGGGCATTTGGGGGAACAGCTCCGAGAGGACACAAATACCAACCTTGAGAACCTTACAGAGACTTGAGAGGGATCTGTGTTCCTTGGTTCTTGGCCCATCTTGGGTTCCTAAGCAGTCACTCAGACAGCAGCAGGAAGCCCTACCCCCTTCCTTCCTCCTAATTCCTGAAGACAGATGTTATCAGGCCTCACCTGAGGAGATAGTGTGAATCTAAGTCCATCCAAATGCCTCTGGAATCTAGGCAGTCATTAGTTTTTCTGAAGGCCGGGCTGGGAGATACCCATCACTGTGGCCCCTGCCCCACTTAGGAAAGACGGCCTTAGAGCCCTGCCTCCCGCCCTCTATTCTTAAAACCAGGCCACCCTGTTGCCATCTGCCTCTGCCCCCAAAGGTGAGAGAAGAAAGGCCCTGTATGGTTTTTCTTCCTCCAGGTCTGGTCTTTCAGCTGCCCAGTGTTCCCTCACGGTGGTGCCCAACCAGGCTCCCACCCCACCCTCAACATTTTAAACATGGAAAAGAAGTTGCTTTTGAACCCAACTTCAGATCTATATGTCATCTCTCAGGCACTGGCATAAATTCAGTTTATTTGAACTCAGCAAGCATGGACTGAGGCTTCCTATATTGGAGGCGCCATCCTAGGCCAGCTTTGGTGCTAGGCTTGCTCATTGTTGAACTGGTTCTAACCAAGGCTCTTCAGTCAAGTGATTTAATGAATATGTTGAGTCTCCGGACATCTGCCTAACCCCAGAGACGGGCCGGGAAGTTGGGACCTGGAGGCTTTTCCCAGGCCCTGCTGTCTCTCCCCTCACGGTTCGGAGCTGGTTCTGGGGAGCCCCGGACCAGGTGCAGGAGACGCTTGCCTGTGGCTCAGGGCAGCCTGCTAGGTTCCCCAGAATGTACCTGTTTGCTGCGACCGGTATTTTTTTGTCCAATAATTTTCCTTCATCCAAGCTAACATTTTCCTATTCCTTTTTTGTATCTCCAGCATTTAGCATAGTGGCTTGACAATACTAGGTGAATATTGTTGACGAAGTCCTTCAAACGATTATTTCTAGTTACTAGTTCCTTCATCTGTCCTGTCCTTTTATAACTATCTTCTTGGACTTCAACGAGCCACATTGATTTCAGCAGTTAATTTTTTACCTTTTTATATACAAATGACACATGAGTGGATCTCTCTGAAAAGGCCAAACAATGCAAAGCAAAACCAAAAAAGAAACAAAAGCTTCACCTCCTTCTTTCTCCTTTCTGCCCTGGACCGCCATCTTCCCTGTAGATGTAACGAGTACTATCAGTTAGCAGCATTGCCTTTCTGGCCATTTTCTATGCATTTCCAAACATGTGCATATACACAGAATTATATAATTTATTTGGGGGCAGGAGCTCTGAGTTTAACTTAAAGAGGAATCATACTTACACATTGTTCGATGACTCGCTGTTTTTTTTTGTCATAACCTTATGTTGTAGAAATCTTTCCAGGAAAGATACCCCCCAAGTTTATTCTGTCCAGTATGGTAGCTAGTTACATTTAAATTAATTAATTACAATTAACTAATATTAACAATATATTCCTCAGTCACACTAGAATCATTTCAACTACCATAGGTGGCTACTGTATTGGACAGAACCAATGAGAGAGGATTTCCATAATCTCAGAAACTTATACTAGACATTGTTGGTCTAAGTAAGTGAAATGAAATTTGTACTGAACGGCTACATAGAATTTCATAATCTGGATTTTCCATACTTTAGCCATTCTTCTTCTGGTGGGCGTTTGAGTTATTTGTAGTGTTTTGCTTTTATAAATGGTGCCACCGTGAGCATTGATGTAACTGCCTTTGCAAGATTGTTATAAGCATTTATCTCAGATGGGCTTCAAGGAGTGGATTTGGTGAGTTGACATGAATATATGGCTTCAGTATTGACAGATACTGCCAGGTCACTCTCTAAAGGCTGTACTCATTTGCTCTCCCGCCCACAGCGACCGAGAGAGTACTGGACCTGTCTGCCCACATCCTCGCCAGCACTTGATGTTGTCAGTCTTTTTAGTTTTTACCTGTCTACTTGCTGGAAGGACATCTTGTTTTAATTTACATTTGTTTAATTACTAGTAGGTTAAACATCTTTTCATGGGATTATTGGCCATTTGTATTCCTACTGTGCCTTATTTCGCAGTGATTTAATATACAGCAGGCCCAGAAACCTTTTCTCCCCTCAAAAAAACCCCAAAAAAACAAAAAATGGATATAATGTACAGGTCTTCTCACAGGCTTCCTGGAGAATTTGGCCCTGTAAGTTACTAGGAGACCGGCCAGTTTGAAGCCTGCCCCCTGCAGTTTGATTCCCACCTAGCTTGGTGGCATTGCTCATGCTTTCCCTGAATGCCACAATGACCTGGGAAGCTCACAGAGCCCTCCTTTGAACAGGCTCCTTGCTAACTTCTTTGGTGTAATTCTAGGCCAGGCCAGCTGTGAGCGTCCTGAATAAATCATTAATGCTGGAGTACGTTTGCAGCCCCATACACACACTCTGAGTAGTGGGGCTCACCTCCCTTCAGCCAGATTTGGCTGTGAGAAAATGAGTGGCGTTATTTATGAAGATTTTCATGGCCACCTGGGCGGGGAAGACAGCAGATCAAAGAACATCCGCAGTGTGAGAAGCAATGATAGGTGAGGCTACCTGTAGGGGTCCCTAGTTCGGGATAAAAGTCCAAGCCTTTGCTGAATGTAGCACACAGGAGCCTTCCTGCCCAGTGTGGCATGAGGATACAGGAACGAAACCCCACCTCTGTGCTCCCCCAAAAGCTTCCTTCAGCTTGTCATTAAGTTCCGAAATTCCATCGCCCTTGGAGAAAGATAGGCCCTTACTCCTCTCTGCTCTTCTCTTGCACATGGGGGTGACAGGAAAGGTGGGGGTAGGGTTGTGAGCTGACAGGTAGAAGTCAGCCAGGTAGACTGGCAGAGGAGGGGAGAAAGAATGGATTTTCATCCCGCGTCCCTCCCTCGCCTGTTCCAGCACTCTGCCTGGGGATCTCCGCTCTCACAATCATCCCGGGAGCTTATACGTACACCCTGGGCTGAATACCACGCCTGCGTTAGGACGCTTGTACTGTAGCGAGGGGCTGAACATCAAGCTTGTCATTTGATCGTCAGTCCGGAGGAGGTGTGTTGGTGTTGGAAGGGTGGGGAGAGCGTGAGAGCGTGAACCCCCTGAGGAGGGTGGCCTCAGACATCTGTTGTCACAGCTGGTGGACAACATTTGAATTTTGAATTTTACGTGATTGGCCCTTGATTCTTTCAGCTTATGCATACGTGCACTGAGAACCTTCTAAGGACCTGGCCTTGTGGGGTATATCGGGGAGCACACGGTCCAGCTGCAGAATCGGACATGTCCATAAACAATTACACATCGAGACCTCTCCCAACTGAGGGTCGCCGGGTGCCTTGAGGGGAGGTGGGGATGTGAAGTCTTCCATTCGAAGTCCATAGGGCAGGACCAAGGCTATCTTCCCCCATGATAATTTAAGAATGGAAAGAAGACTGTATTTGATGTTTGAACGACTCTATTAAGAGATGCCCACAATCCCTTAATCGCGACAGACCCTGCTCACCTCTTTTTCTCTAGGGCCTCTTCCTGGCCGATTTCAGTTGTAACTTGTCAGAGAGTGCTTATGTTTTTAACCCCAGCTTTATCATATAATTCACATACCATAAAATTCACCCTTTTAAAGTATACAATTCAGTGGTTTTTAGAATTTTCAGAGTTGTGCAGTCATCCCCATAATCAATTTCATAACAGTTTCATCATCCCCCCCAAAAAAAAACCCTGTACCCATTAACAGTCACTCCCCATGCCCTCCCCCAATTCCCCACCGTGCTCTAGCGAATCACTGATCTACTTTCTGCCTTGAGGGGTTTTCCTATCCTGGGCATTTCATGTAAATGAAAGCTTGTTTCACCTGGAATAATATTTTCAAGGTTCATTCATGTTGTGGCATGTATCGGCACTTCATTTCTTTTATTTGCCAAATAATTTCCACTGCCCATTGTCCTCTTCTCTGAACTTTAAATCCCAGGACTTAGTTGTCTGTTAAAATATTCTAGGGATGCTGTAACCTCTAGTCCTTGCCTTATCTTTCCTTCTGCCATGGTTGTGTAAGACAGTCTATTTTAAAAAATTGTGGTAGAATATGCATAACAAAATGTACTACCTTACCGTTTTTTTTTTGTGTTTTTTTTGAGGGCAGTGTCACTGGCCCTCATATGTGGGACCCAAATAGGGGCTGCTGGCTTCCTAAGTCAGCGCTTAACCACCGCGCCACTTGGCTGGCCCTATCTTACCATTTTTAAGTGTACTGTCTGGTAGTGTTAAGTGTGTTCACGTTGCTGTGCACCCATCTCCACAACCTTTTGTCTTGCCAAACCGGAACTCTGTACTCATGAAACCACAATCCCCATTCCTCCCCCGACCCTCACCCCCAGCCTCTGGCAACCACCCTATACTTTCTGTCTCTGAACCTGACTACTTTGGGTACCTCATATAAGTGGCGTCGTACTGTATTTTAGGCAGTCTATTTTCAGATTAGGTGGAAATTGGCAAGTTGGACTGGTGAGAGCTCCTGAAATTTCTCTCCTGGGCCTTGGGCATCTTCCATGTCTGCACTTCCCTACGAAGCTATCAAGCAGGCTCAGCTCTAGCCCTGGAGGGGTTTCCCAAGGGGCTGCTGGCTGCTGCTTCCCCTCCACCCGCCTTGTCTGAAATGACAGCGTAAGCCCTAAAAAGAAACTTCCGGTAAGGAGCTAAGGTGAACGTGAACCTCCATCTTGTCTTCCTCAGGAGAAATCACAGATCCAGAAGGATCTTTGGAGGATTGAAGATGTCATTGCAGGCCTGAGTGCAAATAAAGAGAACTTCAGATTCCTGGTAGAATCAGTCAAAAACCCCGGTGAGTGGGCCGTCGTCCTGGAGGCCAGTGCCCAGGTGGGTGGGGAGGTCGGGTCTTCATGGTGTAAGTCACTCCTCTTGTCCTCCGAGGAAGAGCGCCTATGTTCCATCTCCACCTTTGTTTCCCTCCGTGCCCCTTAGAAAGAAAAATAGTGCCTTGGTTCCCTCACCCACCTGTGCCTTCACGCTCCACTTCAGAGAGCAAGCCGCCTCCGCTGCCCAGCCCTCCCACCAGCCCTGTGCGGACCCCTCTGGAGGTGCGACTCTTCCCTCAGCTGCAAACTTACCTGCCCTACCGACCTCACCCACCCCAGCTGAGGAAGGTGACGTCCCCTCTTCAGTCACCAACCAAGACAAAGCCCAAAGTTGTAAGTATTGATGACCAGGAACAGAGTGCAATGGTTTCCTCTCTCGCAGACGATTGTCGGTCTCTGTCCTCAGGTCAGCCTCTCTCGGGAGAGAAGCTTTTGGGGAAATTTGGAGACAGAACCAGCCAGAGTCCTGAGCCATGAGGAGTTAAGGAGTTATAGTACCCAACTATTGGGTCTCAGACCTCCAGAATTAAAAGGGCCCTTACAGATGGCCTAGCCCAACTCTCCCATTTTGGAGTTGGGAAAACTGAGGCCCAGCAGGAGGAAGTAATTGTGTTGAGTAGCGGAATTGGTGATGTGCACTGTGCTGAGAGGTGTGTGGCTGCTCCTTGCAAACCTGCAGTTATACACACCTGCAGGCCATAGCTCATCTCAGCAGAAGAGAGCGTCCTTATCTTCACCTACAGCTGAGCACTCTGCTGGGTTGTAGGATACATCTGATCTTCGCAGTAAACTTATGGAGTATAAACAGGAAGGTCAGCATCCCCATCCCACAGATAAGAGAACTGAGCCCCAAGATGTTAAAATCTGCTTAAGGTCACCATATTAGTTATGGATCCAATCCACATCTGACCATTCTCTGTGCCATCTGCCATCTAATTGGATATTCGGCCCAGGTCCTCAGGTCAGTTAGGTCTGTGACCTATGTGGTTGCCTAGGCCAACACCTTGGCTTCCCTGGCATAAAGAAGGGCCTTTTGAAGAGTTAGCAGCACAGGAGACTTTAAGAAAACAGAAGATGTATCAGGTACCATAGCTCGTATCTCCAGGGCCAGGCCAGCTTTGTCTGTAGAATACAAGGAAAACCATAGTACAGGGTACCTTGGAAGTGAGACCTCCAGGATTTTGCCAACAAAGGCTTGGAGGAGCTTTGCTTGGGTACCATGTGTGCCTAGGACCTCTGATGAGGTTGGTGCACAGCTCTGGCTTAAACACACAAGTTCCCATACCCCAGACCTCACCATCGCTCTGCTTCGAGCCACGGCCCAAGGTCTAGAGCTGGAAGACAGGAGCCAGGAGCCAGAGTCGTTGTGCATCTCTTTAACTTGAGATCTTCCCAGTCCCAGATCCAAGAGGCACAGAGCACCGGCCACAAAGTGGGAGATAGAAATAGCAAAGCCAACAGGAATGGCTGGGGCAGGCGGCTGATGACATAAGGCAGGCTGCCTGCCAGCCAGGACCAGGAGCAGAGGGAAGAGGTGCTGGCCTGCTGGCTGTCCTGGAATGCAGCCCTTGGTCTCTCACCGAGTCCTTGAGAGACAAGGTGCATCCTGTCTCTGAGCCTCCTCAGTTTCCCCTTGTGCCCAACAAGCAGCTCTGAATAGACAATGACATGGCTCCGGGCAGGGCTTTTCCACCTGGGGGCGCATCCGGGTCTCCCGGGTCTGCTCTCCTCTCCTCTAATGTATCTGTGTTCACCAGTTTCACTGTTTTTTTAAATCACTGTTAGCTTGTTTTATATTTCTAAAATGATACTCATCCTGAAATTGACATGAAACATGAATATATAATTTAACGAATAATAATAAAGAGATCTCCCAATAATAAAGAGAACACCTAGACCGAAAAAGAGAACTTTGCAACAACCAGAAGCCTTTGGGCCTGTGGGTCCGTCCCCAGGGCAGACCCTTTTTGCCAGAGGTAACCACTATCTTGACCTATCTTGACTTTTTGGACAATTTCCTTGCCTTTTTCCCCCTTTTTTCTTTTTCTTTTTTTTTAGTTTTGCTCCCTATGTTGGCATCTCTAAACACTTTAATTTTGCCTGTATATAATGCCATATTTATTCTTTTGTATCTTGCATCTTTTCTTCAACATCATATTTGTGTGATTCAACCACATTGCTGCATGTAATTATAGTTCTTTCATTTTTATTTGGCTCGTTTTCTTGAATTTAATGTCATTTACTTTTTTATTAGATAATATTCTCAAAGGGCACAAAATCAATCAATAAAAAAATAATAATAAAATGTCTCTCTCCCATCCTCTGTCTCCAGACATTCTATTCCCTTCACTCAAAGGCAATCAATGTTTTGTGTTTTCTTTCTGGGGAGCTTTTTGGAAATTGGTGATTCCAAGATAGTGTCAGAGTTGGAAACCGCTGGCTCTCAGAGCTCCTGTGGGTATTTGGGGCAGGCAGCTTACTTTTCACACAATAACAACAACATATGTTGCATTGGAAGAATGCTGATACACCTTTGCAAGGTGAGCTTGCAGCACCCTTTCCTGAACTCTACAAAATTCTGAAAAACAAAGCACAATGAGACTAAAAAGGGGGGAGTTTAAGAGGAAGGCATCTCGATGGTCATTTGTCCCAGGAGTAGGTGTCCATGGCAGTTGGGAGCCAGGCTGTTTGATATGTAGAGAAGTCACAGCCCTCAGAGAGCATTGCGGGCGGGGGGCGCGGGGTGGGGGGGTTGTTGAGGAAAACAGTGGAAAACGGTGACATTTATCATCCCCCCCGGGCCGGAGCTGAGAGGCAGGCAGTGTGAGTCACCCATCCTGACCGCCTGTTGGGAGGGAGGAAATATTTTATAGCCACTCACATTCCTGACAGGGCAGGAGGGCGTCGACTGTCCTTGCTCAGCAACCCAGCCTGCTGAGGGACCCTGAGACTGCAGGGGCAGTGAGCCGCCTGAGCAGCTCAGGCTGAGCACCATGGAGTGGGGCAGACGTTTGTTCTGGGTGTGTGTGTGGGGGGGTGGGTGTTGTCATAGACCTAGCAGTAAGTGCCGAATTGCCAGCCTGCCGAGTTGCCCCCGATAGTGCTCTCCAAGCAAGTGGAATGAGGGCCTGGGCCTGGAAGATCTGAGTTCTGGATTTGGGGATGCTTTGAAACATGGAAAATGGGTGAATCAAAGGGAAGCATGGAGTTGGGTCACAGACACCCCGCTCCTTGACAGTTAAGCATCTTTGGGCTGACGTGGCCATGCTCTATTTCGGCCCTTTGGGCCCCTACTGTGTGTGGGGGAGCACTTGTCACCCTCCCTCTGGCTTCCTCTCACTGAGCACTGGTTCTGGTCCTTTTTCTGAGCAGGAAGACGAGGCACCTCCCAGGCCCCCACTCCCTGAGCTCTACAGCCCAGAGGACCAGCCACCGGCTGTGCCACCTCTGCCCAGAGAGGCCACCATCATCCGGCACACTTCAGTGAGGGGACTCAAGCGGCAGTCGGATGAGAGGAAGCGAGATCGGGAGCAGGGCCAGTGTGTGAACGGGGACGCGAGGGTGAGCAGCGAGGACCCGGGGTTGCCCCGCTGTGGGTGGGCAGAGGGAAGGGACATGATGCCGGGCAGGCATGACCGCCTCAGCCTTCGCCCACAGGTGGAACTCCGGTCATACGTTAGTGAGCCTGAACTGACGACTTTCAGTGGGGACACGGCCCAGCCGTTGTCCCTGGGACACAGCCCTGAGAGCAGGTACCAGACGCTGCCAGGCAGAGGTAAGGCAAGGCTCTCCATGGAGGCTTTCTAGGAACCCCCAGCACTGCCAGCTACTGCTCCCCCAACCCTCACCCAGAATCTCTCACCCTGCTGCCTGCAACGTGGAGCCGTGACATAGGCAGCAGCTGTCAGGGGGCTCTGGGCTGCAGGGAGAGGGCCTGTCCTCCTTTTGTCTGGCACATGTCCAGATTCTCTTTCTCTTGATTACATCTCTTCCTGGAAATAATAGCAATTACTGTAAAGCTCGACGCTTTGTTGTGTTAAGCACTTTACATTCACTTAGTTAATATTCTTCATAATCCCATGAGGGAAGAACTATTATTATCCTCGTTTTAGAGATAAGAAAACTAGGACTTAGAAAGAAATGAAGCATCTTGCCAATTAGTTAATAAGTGATGGAGCCTGAACGCAGTCCCAGTGTTCGGGCCCCAGGGCCACTGCACCCTGCAGACTGCGATATTAGGTGACTGTGGGGGGGGGCGGGGGGGGAACCTTGGGCCTTCAAAGGGTCGTTTCCTCTTCTGTGTCACTCTGAGACGCAAGGAGCCCTTTAAGCAAACACACTTTTCTTCTCAGTTGGGCCTCCTTCTTGCTGTCCTCTCCTTGTCTCTTCAAGATGGGGATGGGAACAGACTTAGGCCCTAAGGCTCGCCCTTTTCCTATTTTCCCTAGAGCCAGGCACTCTTTCTCAGAAATCTTAAAGGGAGGCTCCCCATACTTTCTGCATCTGGGCCTTCTGCAACCCTTGTGCAGGCAGACCCGGGCTCCCTCATCTGTTCCTCCTGTCTGCTTCCCGAGGTAGAAGGTCAAGTGCTTTCCGTCACTGAGCTGGTGTGGAAGCAGAAGAACACACAGCCGTGCTTCCAGCACCTGTGAGGTTGTGTGACCCCCAGCCCACCACACTGTCTAGGCTGGGGTGTCCTGAGCCGGTCCCTGCAGGGGGTGGGCTCTGGATTTTGCTGAGTCGAGGTTATAGCAACCCATGGCCCTGTGCCCAGGGGCCCTACCCCCTTCATTCCTGATGGCCTTAGAGGTGTTGGTCAGTGGCAGTATTGGTTTGGGGCAGGACAGTTTTTTATTGTTCAGAATTCTCTGGGCATTGCAAGGCACTTATTCTCTCCCACGTGCTAAGTGCTAATGCTGTCTTCAGTCAGCAGGATGCCCATTTCCAGTTGTCAGGGACCGCCCCTGATAAGGATCTCTGCTAGTGGAAAAAGCACAGGCTGTAGCACCAGCCAACCAGGGCGAGATGATTCTGTGAAGCCATAGGGCCCACACACAGGGAAACACAGGGTCGGTGTTGCTCCTACCATGTGACCTTGGACAAGTCTCGTACCCATTCTGAGCCTTACACTGTGTAACTCTACAATGGTCAGGTAACCCTTACTTTGTAGGGCCCGTGGGACAAAACCTATATAATAGTGCCTGCCTTGTTGCATAGTAAATAAATGCTTGGTGCCACCTTCTTTCCCTCCATTCATTTACTCATTCAGTCAGTCAGCCAACCAGGTATTGTTGAATTTGCAATCTAGCTAGATAGGCATGTTGACGGTGGTCATTGCAGTAACCAGTGAAGATACTGAGGGACACGGGATAACCAATTCTGCCTGGGGCATTTAAGAGGCCTTCACACAGGGCTGGCCGAGTGGCTCAGTTGGTTAAGAGCTCGCTCAAGAGTGTGAGCTGAGCTCTGAGCAACGGCGGTTTGATGTCAGCCCGAACTGAGTTGCCGTTGAGCTGCCAACAGGTGGCAGGATGACTCAGCTTAAAAAAAAAAAAAAAAAAGAGCCCTTCACACAGGACGCCCAAGTTGGGTCATGCAGGATGCATGAGAGTTCATCGGAAAGAAAGCGGGCATTCCTACCTCTCCATCCTTTCCACCTGCCAAACAGCCCCAGTCTTCTGCATGGGAGGGAAGAGACAGAGGCCATCCCTGGGCTGGCCCCTTGTCCTCTACCTGGGGCCTTGCTCTTCCGGGCCCTGAAGAGGAGGAAGAGTAGATAGTTGGCTGGGCCCTCGTGGTCCCCTCACAGGAGTGGGAAGTGATTAGGGAGGGGCTGTTGGCCTGTTAACCCCGTCCCCTGCCCCCCACAAATAGACTTGCATTTCTCTTTTCTCACTAAGGGCTCTCAGGGTCCACATCCAGGCTCCAGCAGTCGTCCACCATTGCTCCCTACGTCACCCTCCGGAGGGGTCTGAACCCCGAAAGCAGCAAGTTGACCTTCCCTGTGAGTGGCCTTGAGACATTTTCAAGGAGCTCACTGCTCCCTATCACACAGCGAGAAAGGCTCCGAGGTAGATGATGACTGGCTACCCTGTGAGTCCTGGGAATGGCTTCTGAGGTGACCGCAGTCCCTCCTGAGCTCAGGGTCCGTCACCATGTCTCCAGTGAGGTCTTCTCCACTGCCCACCAAGAGGGGCATCACGCTGCCCTTTCTATTTCCTGATGACCCTCCACCACCACCACCACCACCTTTCTCCCCAGCCCGTCAGGCTCACAGGAGGGAGCCCCAGAAATCTGCACCTTGAGTGCTGACCTCATCACATGAGGGCTGGAGGCCTCAGTGTCTGCATCTGCAGAATGGGGTGGCGCCCAGAGATCCTGTGAGGGCCAGGGGTATCATGGCTGCAAGTGTGCTTAGAGGAAGTGGTTCTCTATGGCCACAAGCAGCTGGCAGAGAGAGAGAATGTGCAGGAGAGAAAGAGACACACACACAAGGCGTGGGAGTGAAGTCAGCGGGGTGGCTGTCCTCTGTGTTCCCAGCCCAGCTGCCCTGTCTCTCACCCTCTTCCTTCGCAGAGACCCAAGAGTGCCTTGGAGCGCCTGTACTCAGGGGACCACCAGCGGGGCAAGATGAGTGCGGAGGAGCAGCTGGAGCGCATGAAGCGGCACCAGAAGGCTCTGGTCCGGGAGCGCAAGAAGACGCTGAGCCAAGGCGAGCGGGCAGGCCTGCCCTCGTCCCGCTACCTCAGCCAACCGCTCCCGGGAGATCTTGGCTCAGTATGTTAGGAGGGTCCAGGCAGGCGGGGCTGGGACAGGGATCCGAACTGCCCTGAGTCCCCCAAACACGAACACGTCCCACCCCTGCGAGAGCGGGCCGTTGGCCTAGATGGTTCAGAGAACACCCCCCAGGCTGTTTGGTCCACACACCAAGACCCACCCGTGACCTGGTCAGAGGGTGACCCAGAACCAGAACAGGAGCGAGGATGTCACAGCAGGAGCATAGGAGCCTGGGAAAGTGTCCAAAGTTAGCTCGAGCTCAGCTTGAAAGAGGCCTTTGTAGGCGTTCAGTCTCTGAGCTGAATCAAGGACTTGGGAAGATGCACAGGGTTCGAGGATTCGAAGAGTGAAGCAAGCAGACGATGATAATGATTTGATGAGGAGCACAAGCCAACCAGCCTCCCAAACTTCCCAACGGATGCCCTGTGGGTCATGTCCCACGACTCAGGGCCGTGGTCTCCCACCGCTTGTGGTGCTGACAGGCCTCACGGTGCCCCCAGGAGATCCAGGGAGTTTGCGCTGCCCCCTGGAGGTGCTTTCAGGCACTGCACCCTGCCCACAGTCGCCTTAGGTCCCTTTTGGAAACATCCTGATTGAATTTTCCGTTAAGTAGCACGCGCTAACCGATTGAGCCACTGGAGACCCAATAAACTTTTAAAAAAAAAAAAAAAAAAGAATTTTCCGTTGTTTGAAATCAAGTGTTTCCCTAGACCTCTAGCCTGACTGTTCTTTCCCTGATTCATTGCACAAGCTCTTTTGCTTTTAGTGTTACCGCTCCGTTGCCTCTCTAATCCTGCCTGATTGTGTTTACAGAAGCTTCTAATTTGCATTGAACATTCTCTAACTGGCCTGTGCTCTTAGTTACCAGGGTTATAATAGCAGCTCTTGTCTCCATAGCCTAGCGAGCACTCCCATTCGTGACTCACCTTTCTGCTGCCCCCCTCATGCAGGCTGACTGACTCATAATTCACTCATCCCCAAAGCCACCCCACAAGACTGAGCCAATCTGCTTCCCGAGGGCTGTGCTCATTGGCAGAGATCTGGGCATTATGAATTTAGCAAAGCCCGTGCCTTACATCTGGACAGTAGACACGGATGTCAGAGACTGTACATTTGAATAAATTCTAAGAAGTCTAAGGTGGTTTGTTTTTAATTCCTCCAGTCCCACTGCACAATTTCTTATGGAAAACTTTTTGTGTGGCTAGTATTTAATAACTTGAACAGACAGCAAGATGTATGTTCTGTATCCAGGGGTCCTCTCTGCAGCTCTTAGCTCAGACACCAAAGGAGGAAAACCCAGGACATCGTATCCTGAAAAGCTGCAAAGCCGGTAACGTCTAAACCTTACAAGCAAATGTCACATGGGCTAACACCTTTTACAACCTGATGTCTCAAATGTAGAAAGATGATCTAAACATCGTAACTTGAAGACCTTGTAATTTTTTTCTCTTAAAAAAAGACTCGTGTAAGTCTCTGTATCATCGCCAATAAACATGTTGCTTAATGATAATGGATTGGCATGGTTCTTCCCCAGGATATACCATAGGGTCTAGTGAATTTTTTTCTGTTTGTGGAAACAATCAGGCTGGGTTTAAATGAGGATTTGTCTCTATCCGGGGCAGTTGTGAGCGTGTAAGAAAATGTGCTTTTTCTTTGTGAATCATTAAATTAATTTTTCCTCCTTGACATGTCAACTGTCTAATCCTTTCATACTGTGATTGCAAACCATCACCTAAGAGCAATTATATGATTTGAAGCCTGTATTGAGAGCTTGTGCATGAATGGGTGAAATGTGCTGACAGAGCTATGGGTTGGGAGTTCTGGGGGATCTTGGGGGGGTCATTAAAGACAATCTTGACCACTTGTGGCTCTGTGAGGTGGGTAGGATGGGAGGGAGGAGGTGACCTGGAATGGAAAAGCATCTGCTTGGCTTCTGCTCAAGAGAAGACGGCTTGAACCTGTTCCTCCTTTCAAAACCTGCTCAGTGTGAAAGGCCTGTGAGGATGCAGGCCACAGGCGATTGGGAAGGCTGCCGCGGAGCCTCACAGTGGTGCTTGGATTTTAAACAGCCTGTTAGAGGTTCCCTCTGTGAGGACACATTTGTTGAAAGGTTGATACTGAGTAACAGCCTTGGAAACACTGGATTTGATTTGGCATTGCAAGTATACATTGTTTTCTTTCTAACATAAAGGAAACATCTGTCCCAGATAGATGCTGTGATACTCAGCAGTTTGTCTGCCTCACTGGCCTCAAGCTGCTGCTGCTTAGACCTCCCCAGGCCCACTGTGGGTGCAGGACCCCCACGTCTATCCTGCTGGGAGTACCCATTAGAGAGGCTCTTGGCTATTCCACTTGCTTACCAGGGTCTCCAGGCGCTTCCATTATTCCTGAGCTGAGACATGTGGCTCCCGCACCAGAAAGGCTGCCAGGACTCTGGGGCAGCAGACAGGGCAGATGCCTCTGGAGCTCTGCCACGTTCTGTTTTAGGGTCACCCTCTTGGACCTGGGAGCCTCCTGTATCCCTGGGGACCATTGTGAATCTAAAGTCATGGGTCTTGGACCTGTGCCCTTGGGGGTGCCTGTTTGAACCCTTGAGAGATCCAGATCAGAGAGAAATCAGCCTGGAATCAGGCCATTTATAAAAGGGGCAGAGGCCTCATTCTCCATTATACGGAGAGTTACAACAGTGTCATAACACTGTTGCCTTGTTTTAGAGTTGAGGAAGTTGAGGTCCATGATCATACAGCTTTTCCCTATTGGGTCACAGGCCCATCTTCCCAAGGATGCCAGGGCCTGTAGAGCCCATCTGAAAGGTGACCAGTGCGGCTCCTATAGCAGTCAGGAAATGACTACATTTAATCCTCTTGTTCTGTTGCCAGTGGAAGCGCGAGCAGGACTTTGACCTGCAGCTGCTGGACCGGGCCGTGCAAGGGGAAAGAAAGGACAAGGAGGAGAATGGCTGGCTGAAAGTGCAAGCCATTCCTGTCACTGAGTTGGACCTGGAACCACAGGACTATGACTTGGACATCAGCAGAGAGGTGAGGCATGGCTTTCAGGCTCCCAGCCCTACCAGCCCTTCAGTGGCACTGGGGGGTGTTGTCCTGGATGGGACAAGGCTCAGCTTCCATGTGGCCCAGGAGACAGGATGGATAGCAGCTTGAGGGAATAAAGCCCAGTGTTTTGATGCAAGTTCAAATCTATATCCCTCTGTAACTTGAGACAAGTCATTTAACTTCTCTGTGCCTTGGTTTTCTCGACAGTAAAGTGGGTTGTGATAAGGGTTAATGGACTCAGTGTGTTGCTAGGATGATTAATAATGAACAGAAGGCTATAAGCACTGGGCCTGGCACATAGTGGGCACTCAACAAGGTAGTTATTGTTACGAAATGTTCCCTGGAAAGCCTGGGATTGGTCTTGCAACTGGCCCAGTCAGGCCAACTTGGGCAATCAGACTTAGGGAAAAGGGGGTGCAGGTTTGAACATCGCAGGTGAGATTTCCAGCCGTGGCAGAGGCTGGGAGACCCACATAGTTCTGGTCTGAATTCTTTTGGCACCCTCTGGTGGCTCAAATGCATCATTACCGGCCGGGAAAGCAAAGTAAACCACTGCCAATTAGGAATGTCTCTACTCAGAGGAAGAGAAAGGGAACCCAGGGTGACAGATTCAGTGTCTTCAAGACATAAGGTGGTATCCTGTGGCCTATATTGTGTCACTTGTAAGCTCCGTAGGGCAGAGTCTAATGGCTGTTTGGTTCTCTTTTGTCCCCCTAGCACCAGGCCTGCACATAGCAGGTGCTCTATAAATATGTACTGAATGACGACTCTGTTGAATGAAATACACAGTGACCCACAGATATCCCAAAAACATTTGTACAAGGACCTGCCTGCCCTGAAGCTGCATGACAGGACATGCTCTCGCCATATGAAAGATAGATTAGCAGTGTGGGGGCAAATTGACACTTATGGATAATGAGTTCTGGGGTCTGCTGGGGCTCCAGGGGTTAATGGGTTCCATGCCCTCAGACCTTTTCCCTTTGGCACAGCCAAAGGTCTGCACTTTCTCAGATTCAGAAAAAAAGCTTCCATGCGCTGCCTTGGCAATGAAAGTGTGTGCTATAGTGTCCTAATTGGCCTGCCAGCCAAGGGAAAAAGTCCTTCCTTATCTCTAACCTAAATCCCTCCTGCTACAATGTAATCTACTTCCTTCCCCGGCATCTGCCCTCATTGGAAACAACAGAGAAGAGCTTATTTCATGCCATCTTTCACCAGAATGAAAGGGCTGCCTAGGCGTCAATTGAAGTCCAGATTTGCCCAGGGATTGGATGGATGGAGCTTGTTTTTGGAAGCTTCAGTCAACCCCGTTTTAATGTGCTGTTGTGCTGCAAGGAGGAAAAGCATTCCCCTGGCTGTGCAAAAGATGCCTTTAGCATCCTTAGCCCAAGTGAGGCTTCACCAAGCTGGGTTTGCTCCTGGGTTCGTGTAAGAGACGGGTGGGGAGGATTTGGAGCCATTTTCCTCCAGAAAGCACTAGATCAGCATGGCTGCCTCCTCTCTAGACTGGAGGAGATTTTATAGGGACAAAAAGCACTATCGCTTCCTTACATGTAACCACCCAGCCATCCACTCAGCCATCCCTCCATCCACACACCTACTCACACCCCCCCCCCATTTACCTACCCATCCATCTACCCATCCGAGGAGTATTTGCTGAAAGGCTACTACGTGCCAGGTCCTTGCACAGACAGTGGACAGACAAAAATAGGAGGAAATAATGGGCAGGTAGGAGGTGCAATCAGGGAAGGCTTCTGGAGGTGTGGTCAGACTGATGAGGAAGTCATTGGAGCAAAGGAAGAGCATTGCAGGCAGAAGAGAGAGCAGGGGCAGAGGTCACATGGAGGGTCAGCCTGGCTGCAGAGGCCGGCAGGGGTCAGACCCCATTGAGGGTGGCACGAAGGAGGATCATGTCTGTCCTGAGGGCTGCTAGTCCAGTTGTTTTGCCAGCCTCTTCCCTCCCCTTGGCCTGCAGGAGGTTGTCTGGTGTAGTGGACAGATCACGGGCTGTGGAGTCAGATCCACACTCCACCGTGGGCAGTCGTTGTGATCTTAGCATGTCACTTAACCTCTGTGGGCAGTGTGTGCTTCCTCATGGTGGGGGACAGGGTGCAGGAGTGGGCCCTGAGCCCAAACCCCTGAACCTCCCTTCATCGCTTCCTTACATCCTCTCCTCAGCTGTCCAAACCAGAGAAGGTCTCCATCCCCGAACGTTATGTGGAGCTGGACCCTGAAGAGCCGCCAAGCCTGGAGGAGTTGCAGGCCCGGTACCGCAAAGCCGAGAAGATCCGCAACATTCTTACCCGGTCCAGGTCTGCGTTCACACTGCCAAGTCCCGACAGGCCCCTAGGCCCGACTCCAGTGCTGGAGGGGGGAGTGGGAGGTGGAGTCTCAGTTGAGTGTGCCCTGGGCCAAGCTGGCTAGGGTGAGTGTTTTGCCAGCCCTCCTCATTGCAAGGGGCAGGCTGGTACTGAGCACATCCCCAACAGATCAGCGAGGAAGATTGCCTAGGTTGTCTGGGAATCGCTGAAACACCCGTAGAAGGCTCGTCCTGTGTCCTGTGACCCTGGCAATGTGGGAAGTGGAGCCACAGTTGGGGCTCCCAGCGTTGAGGCCCCTGTTCCTTCACACAGACCAGAGCCAGGGACCCCAGCCTTGTCCTGAGGTGCCAGGAGCCTTGCCTATGTCCCTGGAGGTCCATGACAGAGCCCTTGGAAGTAGCTTTTCTGTCCCCTCAGCCTCAGAAACGTAAACCTGGTGTTTGCGGGCCTCCCTTTCACAGCTAAGCTAGCCATTTCACATCTGGATTTAATAGGAGTCCAGAGATGGAGCTCTTGAGGTCTGTGATTCCCCACAAAGGGGGAACAAAGATGGGATTGTCTGGGCAGAAGCACCTACAACTTTGTCTAGAGAGAAAGTGCACCGTTTGTATCTGATAACCCGCTATAAGGATGAGGTTCTCCAAGCCAGGGAGACGCTCTCTCCTGAGGTGGGTCGGGGGTGGTGGGGGCCCACAGCCTGCTCTCTGGCCCTCCTGCAGCATGTGCAACCTGCAGCCGACCTCAGGCCAGGACCGGAACAGCGTGGCTGACCTGGACTCGCAGCTGCAGGAGCAGGAGCGCATCATCAACATCTCCTATGCCCTGGCCTCCGAGGCCTCCCAGCGCAGCAAGCTAGTGGCAGGTGAGGCCATGGGAGCTAGCCCCCAGCCAAGTCCTGCTCACTGCCCCTTGAGGCTCAGGGTCCAGCAAGGCCTGTCAGGGAATCCATGGAAAATCAGGTGTCAGGCTTGGTAGTTGAGGGCCAGGGGTGTGTTCCCCTGTCCCATGCACACCACAGGGCTCGGAAGCCTAGGAGTGGGAGCCTAGGAGTGTCAGAGCAAGGAGGCCTGGGAGAAGGGATCGCTAGCTCATTTTGAAATCTGGCAGCGATGCTGCTATTCAGCTTTCTCTGAGCGTGTGTGAGTTAAGAACAGGTTTTTGAGGCTGTGGATCCAAAGGGTCAAGTCTGTGGTTTGGTTGGTGCTTGGATTTCTTGCTGGGACAAGGCAGAATGGGGCCCTCCAACCTTCCCTGGGACCCCTGCTTTGGTCCCACATCAAAGCCACCATTCACTTTAGCGTGACCTGTGCCAGAAAATAGGACTTGGGAAGTGGGTCTTTGCTGGCTAGTGGGAAAAAAAATAACACCATGGGATGGGAGGGTGTGTGTGTGTGTGCGCGCGCGCGTGCACGTGCATGCACCTGTGCCTGCAAGTACTTGTGCGTGTGTAAAAAGGCTTTCTCTCTCATCCAGGAAAGAGACTTCTGGCTTCTCCCTCAACCAACCTTTCCCCTTCCTGAGTGTGCCCTCAGTTTACCTAGTACTGTTTCTCCTCATATGCAAAGGCCACTGTGGCTTGGTGGTGCCCATGTGCTCTAGGCTTTCTGGAGAAAGGATGATCATAGAATTTGAAGTGGTGTCACAGTCACTACCAGTCTTCCAGCCCTGGCCAGAGGGTCTGGAAGTGACCAAGGGTGCAGTGCCTTGAGGTGTCTGGTTTGGGGAGCAGAGCTTTAATGGTGCCTCAAGAAGTCATGGGAGTGACCAAGGACAAAGGGAGGGGCCAAGATCTCAGCGGAAGCCTGTTCTCTATCCCTATACCCTGATCCTGCACGGACTCCCTGAAATCCTGCTGTCCTGACTCCCCATGAGGACATGCTGAGTGGGCTGAGAGATGGTCAGTGTGGCTTTCTATGGTGGGGACACAGTAGATGGCTCACCCAAACCCTTCCTCCTAATGATCTTAGGGACTCCCTGTGGCCCACCTCAGCAATTGTGAGCTCCTTCCCATGTCGAGGGATCCAGTGGGGGGACCCCCCACACACACCGTAAGAGGCCTCCTGTCCAGCCAGTGCTTCATCTGTCCACTTGGACCTACTCGCCTCAGTTTCCTACCACCAGCAGACCCTAAACCTAACACCCGCTCATTCAGCAGAGCTTCCCTCACCCCCCACCCCCACCCCCCACTGAGTGGCCACCTTTGCTGCAGCCTTTCCTCCCTCTTCCCATCCTGGAAATATATCTGGGACCTGCAGGTCAATCTCAGCCAGGCCCCACAGATGGGTCCCCCAAGCCCAGGCCATTAATGGTGGGCAATGGGGCCCATGCCACCCAGCCCTGCCAAGTGGGGCGTCTGGTGCTGCAGGAACAGACGAAGAGCCTAACGCACCGCTTAATTCCTGTGTGCCCGTCTAGCGCAGCAGCTGGCCCTCCTCCCGCCTAAAGCCCCCCTGTCCTCCAGGACCGTGCCACCTTACCCCCCCTTAAGCAACGGACTCCACTACACCTTTGTCTAACACCTTCCAAGTAAGAGCCCCTGCCTGGCGTGCCCCTCTCCCTTAGTGCTGAGCATGCCCCCTCTCCTCCTTCCTCTGCTGAGATGATTGCAGTGCCACCTGCTTTTCTCCACTGGCAAAGCGGCCGCTGGGGAGACCACCCTGGACTAAGGCAGGCGGGGGGCTGATGCTTTTTGGAACTCCATCCTCAGTCGCTCCAATACCATAGAGACTGTAAGATCCAAGTCCCCCCACCTCCTGGAAATCTGAAAAGCTAAACCCCACCCTGCTCTCCTTCCCACAGGCAGGAGAATGTCCCAAGGGATTGGTGCTGGCCAACCTGCCAGCCCGGGTTGATCTTGGCCGTTCAGGTTCTGGCCAAAGAAATCAAAGAACTGGAAGACTGGTAAAAAGTCTTCTGGAAAAAGATGATGAAACTGGGGCCCAGTGAAGGGATGGAGACTCACTCCAGGTCCCATGGAATTGGTGCCCGAACAAGGACTAGGACTGCCCTTCCAGTCCTGTGAGCACCTTAGGATGGAGAGGGATAGAGGCTTCAGGGCAGGCCGCCCAGGGCGATGTGAAATTGGTCCTCAGCCATTCAGAAGGTCCCAGCACAACCCCTAAGAGCTTTCCCCATATGAGCATTAAGTGGTGAGTGTGGGATTAAGGAAGGTGCACGGGATCAGGAGTCAGGAGGCCCATGTCTGGTCCAGCCTTGTGGGGAGTGCTTAGCCGGAGCCCCTTACTTCGGAGCCCAGTTGCTGCATCTGGACAAGGAGGGGTCAGGTCAGAAGTTCCAGCTGTCTTTTTTCTGACATCCCACCTCGCTATCATTTTGTAGGGTTTCCCCCTCTCGTTATATATGCTTAGGGTTAATGTGCTGAGTACCTCCCATGTGCTAAGCATCTCCTTTGATCCACGTAACAACCCTATATAGATAATCACCAGCATTTTATAGCTGAGGAATCGAAGCTCAGAGACCTTGAGGGACTTGCCCAAGGAGTTGCCGCTGTAAGTGTCAGAGCCAGGGTTTGAACCGTGCCCCCCCCACCCCGGTGCAAGTTCAGAGCCTTTGTCCTCCATCCCCCCGCCCCCGTGGACTCCTCTGGGCCACCCCAGGAGCTCCAGGTGTTTGGACAAGGGAGTGAAGTGAGGAACAGACAGTGTGAGCATGGGGGGCAGGGGCCATGGTTCTCCGCAGGTGTTTGCCAGCCTGAGCACACCCCCAGCCTTGGAGCAGCGTCAGCAGGTCTGCCCAGCCCAAGGGTGAAAGGAAGAGGCCAGCCTGCTTGGGCCAAGCTCTCGGGGTGGGGTGGGGTGGAGATAGGGACCCTGGGACTGAAGAACCACCAGGAAGTCCTCCAGCTGGACCCTTTGTGAAGGCCGCAGGGACCTGCGGGTGCCACGGCAGGGTGTGTAGTTTTTCCTGGAGACGTGAGTGTGGTGACACTGTCCAAGTCATAGAGGGGCAGGGGCCAGGCTCCCTTCCTCCCAGCTTTTGGTGGCCCCGTGGCTGTGAAATAGGCCTTTCATGCTCTTTTCAGAGCACATTCACATGTCCTCTTACCCTCAAAGAATCCTCGTGAGGAGGATTTTTTTTTAGATTGAAAAAACGAGGCTCATGGTGGAGGCTGAGAGAGTTACCCCAAGTCACTCAGCGAAGGAAGGACAAGGCCAGAACTGGACCCCGGGGTCTCCTTTCCTTTGCCAGAGCAGGGACCCATTGTAGGGGTCAGCATGTGTCTGGCAGACTTCCTAGAAGCCGTAGGCGTGGCGGGAGGGTGGGGGCCAGGCATCTGTGAGTCCTAGACGCCAAGGGTCCCCCAGCGGCGGCTGCGTTGCCCCAGCCCTCTCCTCTGCTGCTCTCTGTCCGTCAGCCCGCCATTCCCTGTCATCTGTGTGTGCAGACATGCCCACAGCCTGCTCCCCAGATGTGGGCAGGATCCTGCCAGTTTCTCATTGTCCCCTGTGCTTTTCGCCAGCCCAGGCAGTGACTGACCCATGACGCAGCGCGCAGAGGAGAAGCCTAGAGCCAGGGGCGCCGTGGAAACTGCTTTCCCTGAGGAGACTGACTTTTCTTCCTCCAAGGAAACCCCTTCCAGCCGAGCAAGGGTTCTGCCTGGAGGAAAGAGCAGCCCATCAACTGCAAGTGTCCGCCCCAGAGCCAGGTCCTCATCCCCACCCCTGGACTTGTGTTAGTTGAGACTTCTTTTTACGTGTGACAAACGCACTTTTGATAGACACTGAAATACTGACATTAGAATCAGAATATATTTTATAATGTTCAACTCAAGGGCTGAGTGGCTGGAAAGTTGCGGATGCAGGCTTTTGGGGCTGCACATACAGACCCAGGTACCATTGGGTGGGAGGCATGGGTGAGGAGAGAAGGGCAGGGCAAGCAGCAGCCAGTCCAACATCCGATGAACTCAGGAGAAGGTTGGATTTGAGAACGTGCTTCCTGTGGATTCCAGCGTTAGGCTTGTCGGCTTGCAGTCTGGGGGAAGAGGGGCCCTTTGGCTGCAGAGAGCAGCCGTCCCTGGCCTGGCCTGATGACCATCTCTGGAGTGTGGAATTCCACTGGGATGGCACGTGGACCCCAAGTCTGTGCCTTGACCCTTGGGTTTGGTTTTGGGGCAAAAGTGCTCCCAACCCACCCATGAGGGTCTCTCAGCAAAGGGCTCTTCTCAGGAAGAAAAGAACAGTTTGCTTTCATTTTAAAAACTATGCTTTAAAATATGAAAAGGTGAGAGGAAGCACCTTTTATTGTATCACAAGCAATAAACTCCACACTGGGTGGCATCTACCTAAATCACTTGACTCCACGCTCTGCTGTGATTGGTAGGAAGCCTGGGAGATTTGCTGCCTGCCCCTGGAGAACCCAAGTCGCCTACCCCAGGACTTTGCCTCATGGTGGGAGGGCTGGCAATGTGCCCCCACCCTCCCTGATGGCCGGCAGCCAACAGGACCATGATGGCAGGACTTGGACTTGACTTCCGGCCCAAAATGAGGAGGGGGTTGCTAAGCCAGGCGCTGTGTTTGTTTGTGGCCCTGTGTTTAAATCATGACTGATGATTGTCTGCATACAGAAAATGATGTTTAAAGGAAAAAAGAAAAAAGAAAAAAAACCTCCATTGGGTGGAGCCACACTTTAAATGAAAATTCGTCTTTGACTATGGTCAGAAGAAAAATCTTGAATATGTTTAGAAGTTGCCGTCTATTTTTAACTAACTCCATATGCTGCCAGTATCGACTTCATGACATTTGCCAAAATAAGATTTTATTTTTGCCTTTATAAGATTTTATTGGAAAAATGAAATGAATATTTTGCAAGAAAAAGTTAATTTAAATAAAATTGTAATGGTTTGCAAAAAAAAAAAAAAATGTGATGTACAGATTAAAATATTAACCTGATAACGCTTTCTGCCTCTTGCTGGCTGTATTCTCATGAGTGGCCTCTGTTAATTTTTGGGTTGTTTTTTTTTTTCCTGTTTCTTTGGAAAATTCCCACTGTCGGCTCTTGATCCTGCTTGTGTTCACCTATGAAAAGTTTCTCCTGATGACAGCTCCTTGACACTTGATTGATTTCAGAGGCTTAGGGGAGGAAGCCTGTCTCCGGGGCCACAGCAACCACTCAGGGTGGCCCCTGCCCCCCCACCCCTGTGGAGGAGCCACCGGGCTGTGGACTCCATGTGGGGCAGGTTTGGCAGGCAGACTGCAATCCAAGATGGCAGGAGGGATACCACGGGACCCCTTCCAACCCACACGCCACCCCGCACTTTCCAATGAGGTGGGTTAGTGACGGACCATTGCAAACTGGATTTGTATGTAATTCGTTTTGACTTGTGATGTATGCTTAAAACAGAAGGCACGAGGCCAATTCAATTTAAGGATGTGTATATTTCCAAGTTTGTTGTTATGGCAGTTTTTCTCTATTGCCAAGAAGAGCACCCGAGGTTTAGAGTGACTTTCCAGCTAGTTAAACTGGAGAAAATAGATTCCAAGGCATTTGGAATAGGGGATACTGCTGCTCTTTTAGCTACTGATCTCTTTTTGAATTTTAAACTAAAAAATACTCTCCTGTTTTAAGCATTACCTGGAGATATCTTCATAACAGACCACAAGGGGTTCGTCGGGGAGGGTTCCTCTAAGACAGTGCAAAAGAAAAAAGAAAACGTATAGGGGGCAATGCCCCCCACTCAGTGGCCGCCTGTAGACATTTTCTCAGTGAAACCACGCCAGTGGCTTTCTTACTGTGTGTCTCAGTTTCTGTTTCACACACACCCAATTCTGTGGAAGACGGAACATGGCGGCTCTCTAACTGTTCTCTCTCCAGCTCCAACAGGAAGGGGGTGTAACTTGTTCAATAAGAAGCATGGTCCAAATTTTAGCCTGCTCAGAGCATGACAGCTCTCAATCGCAGACTCCACGAGGACCACATGCAGTTTGGAAAAGGCCTCCTCTAGCTGCGTGTAAGCGGGCAACATGGCACAGCCTCCTTCTCACACCCCCTCAAGAAGACTCTTGTCACCTGAGGTAAGATGGGACCACCTGCAAAAGTACTGGCCACCAGGGGCCCCCCAGGTGGGGACAACTCTGGGAGACTCCATGTGGCCCACGATTCCAGCTTCACTTCTTTACAGGGGACCGCAGGGCCTGAGCAGGGTTTTATTTTTTTTTGTTTATTTTTTTTGAGGGTAGTGTATCACTGGCCCTCACATGTGGAACCGAACCCGGGCCGCTGGCTTCCCAAGCCAGTGCTTAACCACCGCACCACTCGGCCGGCCCTCCTGGGCAGGATTTTAAATGATGGGATCGTGGTTGACAAAGGGGACATGAACATGCTTTCTCTTGCATCTGTTTGTTGACATCCACTCCTGAGTTTTAACTTTAACCCGGGCCCAGGTTGAGAACCAACAGGAACATGTTAGGATGTAGTATGAACTATGGGAGCTGGGAATTCAATCTTTTCCTAATCCCCACTTGAGCCTCCTGCACTGCTCAGATTGGCAACCTGCCCAGGACATTGTTTTAATGATTGGAGTTGAGATGGGTGCGTGTTTGTGAGTGCGCAGGAGGTGGATGTATCCAGACTGATGGGGAAGCTGAAAACAAACCTCACGTTTGCTCCCATCATTCACTGTTCTGTGTACCTTTGTGTCTGGCTGCAGGATGGAAACTGCTCCTAGCCCCTCCCGCCCCTCGGCCTCTTCAGTTAAGCTGAACCCCCCCTAGAATTTTCCTGACTGTGGTGGGCTGCAGCCCAAGGCCAGGGGCGCCTCCTTCTGCCCGTGGGCAGCCAGGGGATGGAAGGTGCTGTGGGTGGGCGGATGTGGACCTTGATTCAGCCCCACAAGAGCCCATCGTAGGCTTTGGATGTTTCCCCCAACTGCGGTACAGCACTCCATGGCAAGTCCTTTTTTGTTCACACCAAGGGTGGGAAAGAAACAGCAAATCATTTGTCTAATCCACAAATCACATTTCTGATACATGGCAGGCAAATGCTGCAAGGCCTCGCTTCCTTCAGACACCGGGGCACATGAGGACTTTGCCCATGTGGGTTTCACGCTGTTATGAAAAGAACAAAGGGACCAGGCTGGGGGATGTGAAAAATGGCAGCCCCTCCCAGCCGGCAAGCATGCCATTGCTGTGCCGCCTGCACTCCAAAGGCGACCACTTTCATTGCTCTCCGAGCAAAGCAACCTTTCTTCAGAGCGAGTGGCGGGGTACAAAGGCAGAGTACAAAATGTGTGCACATCACAGTCCCCGCAATTCTGTTTGAACAAGCATATTGATTGGGCCTGACCCTGTTACATTTTTTCCCTATTATTTGAAAAGGTGCATCTAAGAGTGGTGAATTGAATCAGCAGAGCTGAACTTTCCATGAAAACTTCTCGAGGTATTTCTTTAGTTCAAAGCTTTTGAATTTTAAAGGGCATTTTTAATATGAGTCTGTTGAGTATTCTCTGCCACAGCGCCCAACAAGAGATGTTAAATGCAGATGACGCTGGAATGAGGGCGAGCGTGGGGGTGGCCATGCCCACACAGCGTAGGGTGCTGACTATAGATGAGGGTGCGGACCAGCCAGGGAGAGCTGTGCTTTGGGGTGAGAGGCTGAGCCCTATGCTGTGGAGTAGCATATACAGGCCCTAAAAAAAAGACCTCTCTGAGCACACGGGGACAGCTTAGGAAAAGTCAGCCCAGTTGAGCTTCTCAAAGGCTTTTACGTGGAGAGCTGGGAAGCACTGGCCCAGGGCTACTTCTGATGGACGAGGGATTCAACCTCATGAGTACAGGGCTTCTTACTGCTCAGCCACTTGCTTTCTTGTACGCTGTGCTCTAGAAGTGAGAAGGAATGAGAGGCACAGTCCCTTGGCTGAGGTCACGGAGTCAGACAGGAAGCGCCACTGTCCTCAGCTCCTGAGCTGACATCACTAATCAGTCACAGATGCCTTCTCACTGAGCCCTGAGCCCTATTCCAACCCTTAAGTGATTTGGCATCTTGGGACGTTGTGTTAGCTGTGTGGTCCAAAGCAGGGAGCCATCTTCCCATCCTGGCCCAGGGCCTTGGGATCATCCACAGCACCTCATTTCCCCACCACACAGTGGGGCTGTCCTGGCCCACGGAAGGCACGTAGTCCCTCCCCTCTGACTGAGTTCCTGGCTCATTGTTCGTCTGAGTCTCTATTTGCCTCCAGAGGCCTCTTGGATGTAGAAACCATATCCTTCTCAGAACCTGAATCTGGGTTCAGAGGCTGAGTCATCCCTGGGAAAAACTGGAAAATTGGGTGCTGGGACGAGAGAACCCAGGGCCTGGGCATCTCAGCAAAATCCTTTCAGTGTTCTTGCCAAAGTTCCAGCCTAGAAGACTGGCCTGGGGAGGTCAAAATAGGGTCAAAAGCCAGCAGTACACAGGACTTTCTGGACATTTTTCCTGCCCACACCAGTCCTCTTCAGGTCCCTCTGACTTTAGTTGAAGGATGTTTCGTATGTCTTCTGAGTTTAGTTTTCTGGCTATCGCTTTCAGGCCTACATGCTGTTATCGGTGTTTCCTGGGGCCACACTAGCCAGGTGGGCACACATGAGGTCCCAAGGACAGTAACAACTCAGCTTTCATGGCCTCTGCCCCCTTCTCAGAGTGGGGGTCCTTTCTGGGAGTCCCCAGGCATATCTGATGTGAGCTCACAATAGTCCTGTCAAGTTCGAGTTCTACTTGCAGCTTCTTGATGTCTTGTGGCCACGAAGCCACTTCCCGGGGAAACTGTCCCTGCCTAGCTTGCAGCCCTCTCCCCAGGCTGCATGCCCTTGATGTGCCAGGTGGCTGTTTCTCTCCTCAGAGTTCTCCCTGGCCAACCCCAGGCTGCAGTCTGCACACACGGCAGCACTTTCGCTCCCTAATTTCATGTCTCTTGGGCTCCAAAGCAGGGCTGTATGTGCTCTCCTTCACTCAGAGCCCTGGGGAGAACCACTTCAAGCCTCTACTCAGGTCATTGGACCTAGAGCTCCGACACATTCTCTTTGTCTTCCCCTTCTCCTCCCGGACCCCCCCCACACACACACACCCTCTTTCTATTGCTGTGTAGTAAACTGGCCCCAAACAACAACTTATTTCTTATGATTCTGCACTCTGGGCTGGGCCCAGCTGGGCAGCTCTGCTGTCCCATGTGGAGAGGGAGGGCTGTGATGTCCAAGGCAGTTTCTTCACTTGTGTGTCTGTCACCCCAGCTAGGATGGCTGCATGAGCTGGGAGTTGGCCGGGCATCTCCATCTTTCCACACAGCCTCTCCATGTGGCTGCTTGGTCTTTCTTACAGCATGAAGGTCTCAGAGTAGTTGGACTTTTTACCTGAGCTGGCTTCCAAGGGCACCAAAGCAGCCAGGCCTTTTGCAGAATAGACCTGGAATTGGCGCCGGATTCCTTTCTTCACATTCTCTTGACCAAGGCAAGGCACAAGGCCAGCGAGACTAAAGGGAAGGGAAATGGACTCTCCCTCTTGATGGGTAGAGTGGCATGCACATTCAGGAAGGGAAGGAATGGGCAGCTGCCATCTTTGGAGATTATCTACCATAAGATTCTTTCCTTCTTTCCCTACAGGCACACTGAAACATTGAAGAGCCTGTGCATTCCCTTTAGCTTTCCCTGCAGTGGCCATCTGGGAGCCACATGTTCTGGATGGTGTAACCTCAGGATGCAAGCCCACTTGTTCTATGTCTCCCCTTGGAAGGGTACTACCTAGGAGAGCCCCAGGGCCCACAGTTCACATTGCAGGAGCAAGAAATAAACTTTGATGTATTCATCTCCTGGGATTTTAGGCTTTATTTTCTACTGTTGCCTACCCAGGTTGTAGGTATTATTATTCTCATATCACATGAAAAACCTGAGGCACAATGGTTCCATGACTCGTAAGTGACTGAGGATGTTTGAACTTGTCTCTGACTCCAGAGAGCTTTTTACCCATGACATTGGCTGCTGTTACCTTGGAAAGAGGAGCTGTCCTGTGGGCCTGGATCCCGGGTCACTTGAGATAGACTTGCCCCTGTTGATAACGATGAACTCACAGGCAGCCCAAACAGAGACCCATGGAGAGTGCCTAACATGGTGCCTGGTGAATAGTAGGTGTTCGGCATATGGAAGCTGTCTTCATGACTGTGATCTAACAGAGAGTATCATCTGGGATCCCATGGAGAGGACTAGCATTGGCTCATTTGATGGGCCATGGGTCCCCAAGTTTCAGGGCTCAGAACCCATATTTGTCAGCACCAAGTGTGGAGCTGTCTCTCTTGTCTACAATCACACTGACTGGGCTCATGAGACAGTTGAAGAAAACTGGGTAAGAACCCAACTGCAAGGACACTAGTGTTCGCTGACCACGTTAAATGCAGATGAGGCTGGAGTATCTTCCTTAGAAGGGGTCAAGTCTTTCTTGGAAGGAGGCCTGGCAGTCTGGGGACTAAGAAAATCTTGGACAGTCCTGGTGTCATAGAGTAGCACCAGGCTGAGGTCCTGTCACCACTGCAGGATGCCCCATCCCACAGACCTGGTGCCTATGTTTCTGAACTAGGGCTTCCTCTCTCGGGACAGAATAAGATGGCACTGCTGCTCAGGTGCCCCTTTTTTGTGCAACCATGGTTGGCCAGGCCTTTATTGATAGGTTGACATCATGGAAAGGAGGCAGAGGTAACGAGCACAGGCTCTGGAGCCAGGCTGCCTGGAGTCTAACCCTGGTTGCACCATTTTGCCAGCCCTGTGACCTTGGGAAACATTTCACCTCCTTAGGTCTCCATTTTCTCACCTATAAAATAAGGATTTAGGGCCGGCCAAGTGGTGCATTGGTTAAGAGCTGGTTTGGGATGCCAGCAGCTCTGGTTCGGATCCCACACATGAGGGCCAGTGACACTGCCCTCTACAGCTAAGACGGTGAACAACAGCTCCACCTGGAGCTGGGCTGTGCCAGCCCCGGTGATGGTGTGGGCTGCAGCCCCTACTGCAGTGGGATGCCATAGGCTACAGGGAGTGGCCGGCAGCCAGCATGAGTGGCTGGCAGCCAGCGTGAGCTGCCAAGAGCTACTGTGAGCAGCCATCCAGAAGCTGGCGACCTAGCTGCCTCATCCGGGAAGAGTGCAATGACGATGCCAACATGGGCCAGTGAAGCAACATCCTCCGCAACTAGACTGAGGAACAAAAGGACAGCAACTTGTCTGTTCCCCACCCCGGTTCCCCAAAGCTGTTCCCCTCCCCCAATTCCCCAATTAAAAAATAAAGAAGAGAGAAGTCTCCCTCACTAACAGGGCCTGACTTCTTTCATTCTATCATTCATTCAACAAATTATTTCTTTTTTTTTTAAATTTTTTTTTATTAGTTTCAGGTGTACAACACAATGCAATAGTTATACTCTTTACCCCCCAAAGTGACAACCCCCTCCCCTAGTTCACCACCCCACTCCCCCCCCATATCATACATATCTATCACAACTCCCCTGACTCCCCTCCACAGTATACTCCACATCCCGTGACCATCCACATATTCAGTTACAGTTGGCATACAATACTATACAACATCAGTTTCAGGTGTACAGTGCAGTGATCAAGCCTCTACTCCATCCATGAAGTGGTCTCCCTAACAAGATATGTGACTATCTGACACGCCACAAATTTTTACATTATTATATTCCCCAAACTGTGTTTCATATCCCTGTGGCAATATTGTAGTTGTCTATTTATGCTGTCTAATCCCTTCCCCTTCCCCCCATCCCCACCCCACTACCAACTGGCAACCCTCAGTTTTTCCTCTACATCTACGAGTCTGTTTACTTTGATCGTTCACTCAGCTCTTCAGACTCCACACACAAGTGAGATCACATGGTACCTGTCCTTCCCCGACTGACTTATTTCACACAACATAATAGTCTCTTCACAACATTATCAATTACATTCCCAGAACTGCCCCCATATCCCTGCAGCAACATTGTAGTCCCACCTACACTGTCCAAAACCTTCCCCCCTCCCTCTTCCCCACTCCCTCCCAGCCGGCAAGCATTAGTTTTTCCTTTATATCTGCTTGATATGACTTCAATCTTCTTAAATTTATTGAAACCTGTCCTGTGGCTCAACATGGTCCATCCTGGAAAATGTCCCACGTGCACCTGAAAAGAATGCACACCCTGTTTTTTCAGGGTGAAATGCTCTAAAAATATCAACAAAGTCCAGCTGGTCTAAAGTATCATCCAAGGCCCCTATTTCTGTGTTGATTTTCTGTCTAAAGGGTCTGTCCATTGGTGACAATGGGGTGTTGAAGTCCCCCTACCATGATAGTGTTACTGTTGATCTCTGTCTTTATGTCTGTCAAAATCTGTTATATGTAATTAGGAGTTCCTATGTTGGGTGCATAGACGTTTATTAGGGTTGTAGTGTCCTTCTTTGTCTTTTATTGTAGTCATTTTAAAGTCTATTTTGTCCAAAATCAGTATTGGTACTCCAGCTTTTTTTTTTTCTCATTTTCATTTGCATGAAATATCTTATTCCATCTGTAAACAGCATATACATGTGTCCTATTTTCTTATCTACTCAGCCACTCTCTGTCTTTTGATTGCAGCATTTAGCCCATTCACATTTAAAATGATTACTGATAGGTGCATATGTATTGCCATTTTGTTATTTGTATTCCTGGTCTCCCTGGGTTAGCTTGTTTACCCCTTTCTTTTGTTTAAAAAAGCCCTTTTAACATTTCTTGCAATGCTGGCTTGGTGGCAATGAATTCCTTAAGTTTATTCTTTTCTGAGAAGCTCTTTATTTCTCCTTCAATTTTAAGTGATAGCCGTGCTGGGTAGAGCAATCTTGGTTGTAGGCCTTTATTTTGTGTCACTTTGAGTTATCTCCTGCCACTCCCTTCTGGCCTGCAGAGTTTCTGTAGACAAGTAGCTGTTAGGCTAACAGGAGTTCCTTTGTATGTAACCTGCTGTCTTTCTCTTGCAGCCTCTAGGATTCTGTCTCTCTCTTTAACCTTTGCCATTTTAACTATGATGTATCTTGGTGTGGACCTGTTTGGATTCAGCTTGCTTGGAACCCTCTGCACTTCCTGTGCATGTATGTTGATTTCCTTCACCAGGGTAGGGAAGTTTTCAGTCATTATTTTTTCAAATACATTTTCGACCCCTTGCTTCTTCTCTTCTCCTTCTGGTATTCCTATGAGATGAAGGTGGTTGCGTTTCACCTTTTCCCATAGGGCTCTTAAACTATTTTCTTTTCTTTTTTTTTTTTTTTTAAAGATTTTATTGGGGGATTGGCGGAGGGGAACAGCGTTGGGGAATCGGGGAAGGGGAACAGACAAGTTGCTGTCTTTTTGTTCTTCAGTTTAGTTGCAGAGGATGTTGCCTCACTGTTGGTATCGTCATTGCGCTCCTCCCGGATGAGGCAGATCGGTCGCTGGCCTCTGGATGTCGCTCACCGCGGCTATTGGCAGCTCACGCTTGGCTGCCTGCCGCTCACGCTGGCTGCGGGCCACTCACTGTAGCCTATGGCAGTCCACTGCAGCAGAGGCTGCAGCCTACACCATCACCGGGGCTCGCACAGCCCAGCTCCAGGTGGAGCTGTTGTTAGCTGTAGAGGGCAGTGTCACTGGCCCTCATGTGGGATCCGAACTGGGGCCGCTGGCATCCCAAAACCAGCGCTTAACCAATGTGCCACTCGGCCGGCCCTAAACTATTTTCATTGTTTTTTATTCTTCGGTCTTTTTGCTGTGCCAACTGGGTGATTTCTGCTATTTTATCTTCCAAATCGCTGATCCGCTCCTCTGCTTCATCTACTCTACTGGTGATTCCTTTGAGTGTGTTATTCATTTCAGTTATTGTATTCTTTAGTTCTAACAGGTTGTTTTTTATGGTTTCCCTATCCTTCTTTTTTTTTTTTTGAGGGCAGTTTCACTGGCCCTCACATGTGGGATCGAACCGGGGCCACTGGCATCCCAAACCAGCGCTTAACCGCCACGCCACTCGGCCAGCCCCTCCCTATCCTTCTTTATGTCCTTGCTAAGTTCCTTAAACATTCTTATCATCAGTGTCCTAAACTCTGTTTCTGAAAGGTTGGATCCCTCTGTTTCATTTAGTTCCATTTCTAGAGGTTTCTTCTGATCTTTTACTTGTGACATGTTCCTTTGTTTCCCCATTCTGGCTGTCGCTCTGGGATTGCTTTGATGTATTAGATAGATCGCCAGGAGGGCCCTGGCTGGATCACGCAGGCACACAACTCATGACCCAACACTCCCAGGAAAACTCCCAGTCTCAGCCTGTCCCAATCAGCCGCTCGCAGATCAGGCCGAGCAGCCCGACAAACAATCACCAGCCTGGCAACTCTGCAAGTGCAGTGCAGAGAGCGGGGACCCGAGGAGGCTTGCGCACTCCCCCATCTCAGTGAGCAGCCTGTTGGAGCCGGAGCACGGCCACCAGGCATTTCCCTGGCAACGCAGCACAAGCCATGCAGAGGGTGGGGAATCCAAGGCCGTATGCACGCACACACACACACACACTTCTGCGCCAATTCCACCAGACCAATGAGGTCTCAGACCTGATCCTTCGTGGGAGGGCCCAAGCCCGACAAAATGGCGCCCTCCCTACACCACTGGCGTACAGGCTCCACACCAGGGGAACAACAGTTCAAAAACCTCTAGCCTTTGCATCAAAGGTGCTCAGTTCACTCCGTCCCCGCAGGCTCCCGGGTCTGGCCCACACAGCCACTCCCTCCACCAGGAACCAGGTAAGTGCTCACCAGCGAGCAAGCCCGGGTGCCGGCCCCACTGATTCTCCAGCCGCTCTTAGCCTCACCAAGCTGAGCAAAGAGAGTCCTCACTAATTTACTGCCGGCTATCTTAGAACTCCTCTTCCCGGCAAAGGAGCTCTGGGCTGGTGAGCTTGGTGTGCGGCCGGAGGGTCTCTCCCCCAACCAGACAAGCTTCCCACGGCTGGGGCTTCCCTCACGGGGCTCGCCCTCTCTCGTCTCCGCCCGTCCTACCAGACCCGACGCGGCTTCCTCTTTAAGTTCTTCGTTTAGTGGTTCTGTTCCTCCAGTGTTCCAGGGACCTCCAGGGTTGAATGCTGTATAATTTGTTTGTAATTTTGGTGTGTTCCTGGGAGGCAGTTAGCACAGCGTCTGTCTATTGCGCCATTTTACCGGAAGTCAACAAATTATTTCTTAGCACCTTCTTTGTGGCAGACATTATTCTGGGCACTAGAGATAATATAATGAACAAGACGATGTCCTTGCTCTCACAAAACTCATATATTGTGACAGGAATAGGCAATAAGTAAACAAATAAAGAATAAGAGTGTGATAGGTATTAAATGATCATAACTTAAATGCAGATACATGATAACTAATATGTATATTTTTGCTAGGACTTCTTATGGGGCCAGGAACCATGCTTAGTATCTTCTATGTAATAACTCATCTAGTCCTCATAACCATTCTACTGAGGCAGTCAATGATATAAATCCTTATTTATTTATTTATTTTAAAAGATTTTATTGTGGGGATGGCCAAGTGGCGTGGTGGTTAAGCGTTGGCTTGGGAAGTCAGACGCCCCAGTTCGGTTCCACATATGAGGGCCAGTGACACTGCTCTCAAAAAAAAAAAAAAAAAAGATTTTATTGGGGAATTGGGGTAGGGGAACAGCGTTGGGGAATCGGGGAAAAGGGAACAGACAAGTTGCTGTCTTTTTGTTCTTCAGACTAGTTGCGGAGGATGTTGCTTCACTGGCCCATGTTTGGTATCGTCATTGAGCTCTTCCCGGATGAGGCAGATTGGCTGCCGGCCTCTGGATGGGTCGCTCACAGAGGCTCTTGGCAGCTCACACTGGCTGCCCGCCACTCACTGTAGCCTATGGCAGCCCACTGCAGCAGGGTCTGCAGCTATGCTGTCCCGGGGACTCACAGCAGCCCAGCTCCAGGTGGAGCTGTTGTTCACCATCTTAACTGTAAAGGGCAGTGTCACTGGCCCTCATATGTGGGATGAACCGGGGCCGCTGGCATCCCAAGCCAGCTCTTAACCAACGCGCCACTCTGCCAGCCCCCTTCTCTCTTCTGTCTAAGATGACTTTGCCTATCTCTCTGTTACGTGTTTTATACTTCAGCCCCCAGAGAGTATCCCTAGTGCCCTATCTTTAAGTTCCTTGAGAAGTAGGCAAGAGCAGGAATTGTGGAATTCAAATGGACTCTTATTAGCTCTGACCCTGGGCCAGCCACTGAACCTCCCTAAGCATCCGTTTCCTCCTCTGAGAAATGAAATAATGGTCTCTACCTTATACTGGGGACTGTGAGGTTTAAATGAGATCATCCATCCTTAAGCACTGTCCCTGTCAATGGTTTGCCCTCCTGTATGAACTTTATTATGAACAGCAGGGCTCGAGGTCATTCTACCCCCTTTAAACCCTATCTTCTTTCCCTGATTTGGTAGGATAAACAGGTTTGGGGTCTTCTGCTATCTCCCTGCCCTCCAACATCCCTCTGCCATTTTAGACAGCTGCCTGCAGCAAGTATAGCAATGGCCTAAGGCTTTTGAAGTTGGGGTTTGTTCGCCAGGCTGTGTCACTTCCAGACTGCCTCCCTGAACTCTCCAGGGGCTGAGGACAGGCCAATCCTCCCGCGGCCTCCCCCTGCAGCCTGTGTCTGTCCACCCCGCCATCAGATCAACCTGTGCACTCCCTTTTGATGTCAATTCCCAAACTGGAGCCGCATGCCCTGCTCTGAGGACCTGGGCTTTGAAGTTGGCCTATAAACTGAGCTTTCAGGAGAAAAGTTGGTCTGTTGTGCCTCAGAGCACGGCTGGGCCCTGTAAAGGCATGCGGAATGCCGCCAACACCTGATAAATAATTCTTTCTGGGCCCAAGAAAGATTCGTTCCATTTAAAGGAGAGGAAAATTCCCTTGACCTTTTCATTGAAGTTCTGGGAGTGGGGGTGGGGGTGGGTAGAGGGGCGGGGGAATGGTTAGAGAGGGTTGTCACATCTTCTCACTGAAGTCATGGGGCAGGCAGGTTGTCTCTGAGAGCCGTGCTCCAGTGGCTGCTCCAAAAGGGCCTCCTATCCCTGACTCCTGAACCCAGGGCCTCTCAGCCTGCCCCATTCCCCCTCACACTTGCCTCCTGCAGTGACCGTGGGAGAAAATTGGGCCCTCTCACTGGAAAAGAGGAATCAGCCCACTCCAGGCCAAACACTGCTGCAAACATCAGGGCTTCTGGGAGGCACAGCCCCGTTGCCTTCCTTTCTTTCCAGTCCCAAGGACCCTCAAGAGGTGAGGCAGACAGGATTTCCCACCTGAAGTCGTCCCGAATATGGATAATGGCTCACATACACCGAGCCTTACTTACCATCAGGCCCTCTGCTAGGCCTGCTTTTGTGTGTGGCTGGATAGTAGGATGTGGGTTTATGTGTAGTTTTGTGAAAGCTTTCTTTATGGCAAAAGGTAACAGAGAAGGTACACAAAATTACAATGTACAGATCAGTGAATGATCAGAAAACAAACTCCTGACTGACACAAACTGTGAGATAAATGTTTATTGTTTTAAGCTGTTAACTTTTGGGTTTTTTTGTTACACAATATACTCAACAAAATTTTTTTTACCCGTTTTGATGTGTATGAAATGGGTTTATTAGCATCTCCCTGATTATTAATGATACTGAGCATCTTTTCAAATGTTCATTGGCCATTTGGATTTCTTTTTGTGGGAAGTACCTTTCAAGCCTCTTGTCCTTATTCTATTGGGTTGTATATCTTTTTCTTGTTGATTTGTAGGGATTCGGGATATAGCTATCTTAGCCTGAGTTATCCCCGAGAAAGTAGAGCTGGCGGAGGCGCTTGAAGTGGTGTTGCTTAGTAAGGAAAAGCCTGTGTACCCTCTGGGATAGTGGGTGTCACCTCTGACTGGCTCACCTCAGTTATGAGGTGCTGCCACTGTGGTGGGGTATATTGTGGGTGGTGAACTGGTTTGATGAGCTCCCAGAGCTACTTTTTTTTAAATTTTTTTAAACAAATAGTTGCTGGTCCTGCTGTATTTTTGGAGGAGATGTCTCCTCCTCTACTGAGTTCTTTGGGGATGGGAGGGGCAGTGGAGCAAGTTCAAGATTTCATAGCCCCACTATACTGTTTAAGGTATCTCAGTTTCCTCTACCTGGCCCTGGCAGTTCAGTGGGGCAACAGAGGGACGTGTGAGATCTTGCAGCTTCACCACCCTGCCAGCAATGGCCCTCCACATCACTGTGCTGCACGTGGCTTCTCAGCTTTCTTTCCTGGGCCCTCGCAGGATGAGTTCCTGATCTTCAAGCTCTGCATCCCTGCTAGCAACTGTCGTGGGCACCCCATGCTGTCTGAGGCTTCCAGCTTTCTCTACCAGGCACTGTTGGGATGCAGGGGGCTATGGAGGCAAGTTCAAGATCCGAGGCTCTGCCCCCTTTCCAGTGATGGCTGTTGGCAGTACTGTTTGTTTTAAGTTTCCTAGCTACCTTTCTACTGGGGACGAGGAGGGTGTGAGATGCTTTTTCTTAGGGGAACCACTGCTTCTGCCCTTTTTACAATTCAGACCCCAGTGTGAAGCTAGCAGTTGGGCTCCCCACTACCATACTCACTGGAGCTGCAGTGGACACCCACCTGCATCTGCAGCATTTGTCCCTGCCCTTCCTGCCTAACCCCACTCTCCTACTAGTTCCACTCTGCTTACCTTGAGACGTACTGATATGTGGATCTTCAGGTGTGTTTTGTGTTGAGCAGGGGGATCCCTTGCTGAGTTCTAGTTGTCCGAGTTGTAAATGTGAGGGGAAGAACAAGGGAGACGTCTCCCTCTGCCATCATGCACCCATTTAATCCTGCACCCACTTTTTTCTGGTCTTTGGTTCACAGCACTTTTCCTCTAATATGCTTAGATGTGATTTTGTCTTTAGTCCATTGGGGATTTGTAGATCTCAAATCTGGGCACACGTCTTTTGTCAGTTTGGGAAGATTCTTATCCTTTATCTCTTTAAAAATTGATTTTTCCCGCACTCAATCTTCTTTCTCTTAGGAATTCCAGTTATATGAATGCTAGCCCTTTTACCTCGATTTCCCGCTCCTGGGAAGCGGTATCTCATTGTGCAAGAATCAGTTACAACCATGTGAGAAGTCTGTTACTGAAACGCTCTTGCCACTCGAATTCTCCTGCACTCTGAAGCAGTGTCTGTATGGGTCATCAGCAGTGGCGAAACCCACAAACATTCATGGAATGTAGACATAATCACCTTAGTTTCAGGGACATAGAGCAAAAGATGTGAGTTTTCCTGATCATAAGGTTAAATATTTAAGGTCATGCGCTGCACTGTGCCAATCCTCTATGGTAGATTCTGAGTGACAGAGGTACCCACATGCGCTTTGGTAAAGATGTATTTGTGATATGCAGAGCCCTCTAATGCATCGGCCCCAAGGCTCTAGCCCATCTTACCTGGGTACAAAGGTAGGGTTTCTCAGTAGGAACACTTGATATGTTGGGCCAGATAATTCTCTGTGTGGAGGTCTATCCTGTGCATTGTCTGATGTTTAGCAGCACTTCAGTCCTTTACCCACTGTATACCGCTGGCACCTCAGATATTTTTGTTGGGACAAACAAAAGTATCTCCAGACATGGCCAAATGTTCTCTGATGGGAAAAATCCCTCATAGTTGAGAACCACAGATCTAAGGATAATATTCCAGATAAGAAAGACCCCCATGTAAGTCCCACTTGGAAGTAATACCAGTAATTTGTCTTATAAAAGAAAGCACACCACCAGTTTCACTAGAGACACAGGTGTTTCCCTTTGGCTTTGGTTGTTTGGAAGCTCAAAGCAAAGTTTCATGTTTCCTATATGAACTGAGAGCCTCAGTTTTCAGGACTGATCTTATTCCTAACATAAGAGTCTTTTAGGAAATGGCTTCACCTAATTTGAAGTTGGGCAGGCAAAATGTCTCCATATAAAAGCCTTAGGAAGCAACATGTTGGTCCGGTAATGGCACAAGAGACACCATTTTCAGTAGTTCAAGGGGTTCTTTAAAGCAGCTTTGAGGGCACTGCAAGTTTTGGGTGTTAGCGGAAACAGCGAAGGCATTGTTTGGTACCTGCAGTTGGTACACCCTGTGGGGAGTATAGAGGAGGTATTCCTTTGGCTTTTCCCATGCCAGGAGTAATTGTGGAACACTTTCTGGGAGTGAAAGCCAAGATAGTTTTAAGGGAGATCAATTTAGGAAAAAGTACAGTAGCCTCCCCGCCTCCCTTATCCATGGTTTCACTTTTAGTTTTCCTAACTAGTCAACTGCAGTGTGAAAATATTAAGTGGAAAATTCCAGAAATAATTCATAAGTTTTAAATTACGTGCTGTTCTGAGTAGCATGATGAAATCTCAAGCCATCCAGCTGTCCCGCCCAGGATGTGAATCATCCTTTTGTCCAGTGTATCCTCCATCTGTTCGTCAGTCACTTAAAATTGCTGTCTTGGTTATCAGGTCAACTCTCAGCACTGCAGTGCTTGTATTAAAGTAGCCCTTATAGTAGTTTAACGCCCTGTCACAATGCCTCCGTCACTCACCTCTCTTCATCTCATCACGTAGGCATTGTATCAGCTCCCATCATCACACCAAAGGTGAGTACAGTATTTTTTGAAAGAAAGCCCACATTCACATATTTTGTTAAAGTTATTATTCTATTTTATTGTTAATTGGTTACTGTGCATAATTTATAAGTTTAACTGTATAATAGATATATATGTGTAGGAAAAAATGGTATATTTAGGGTTTGGTACTATCTGCAGCTTCAGGCATCCACTGGGTTCTTGGAATAAATCCCTCGCCAATACGCGACTATGGTACATATAAATGTACAGGGTCAGGAAACTGACTCTGTTGAACACCTTCATGAACCCCAGGAGTGTATCTTCATTTGAAGACTAATTGGGTAATAATGTCAAGTGCTGTTGACTGGTCAAGCAAGAAATGAACTGAAAAATTCCTATATTTTAGGAAAATGAAAGTCATTGATTTGAAGAAAGTAGTTTTCAGTGAGGTTGTATCCAAGTTTGAGTGAAGCCATATTTGATTGGATTGAGGAGGGAGGGATGGTGGTGAGGAAGCAGACAGTAATAGAAACAAGTTATTAAAATTGGATATAGAAGGTATAGAATTAGGATTACAGCTCTAGTACATGGTATCTAGGAACAATCTTTAGAAAGATGTGAAATATTTTAGGGGTTTAGGGTACAAATGCCGACAGAAAAGCATCAATAGATAAAGAGGTTGAAGACTCAAAAGAAGATAGTCAAAAGCATTAGGTTCACGAGAATTAACAGCAGCTGGCACTTACTGAGCATTTATTAACTACTAGTGCATGAAAGCTTTTTACCTTTTTAATCTAATTCTCAAAATAACCATACAGGGTGGTTGCTACTACTCTGCTCATTTTCCAGCAGGGCAAAGGAAACTCAGATCTAGTTATGTTGAAGGTCACTCAGTTAATACTAAAGTGGTAGAGCTGGGATGTGATCTAGAGCAGTGGAACACTTTTTCATGCTTGAAATCCTTAGGTGGAAGTTCAGGGAATTTGTCTGGTAAGATATGTGTTTCTTATGTAAGCCAGAAGGCAAGGACATGTTAAGATGGAAGGAGAAAAAAAAGAGGTCATGAGTTTGAGAATAGAGGTTTTTAAATAGTTAAGAATGAAAGAAGAGTCAACTACAGAAAACACCAAGGATAACATAGTGTTGAGGTCAGTTAACATTCATTTTTAGTAATACTGATTTGTGCATTTGGTGTTTTTCTCTAGAAATAATCTATAGAACATTGGATACATCAAGGACTGGGATTTTCCAGGAAGGTGTGATATCGTGGATGGTTATCTGGAATATTGACAAGTGATATTGAATTGATAGATCAATTAAAAATCTAGACAGGAGAAAACAGACTGATAATTTAATTTGAACATGTGTAAAGGAATAGAGCTGCTATTGTGAGAGGTGAATTTCTAAATTTGTGATTTCAGAGGTAAAATTGTTTTTTGAATATTGAAAGGTATCCAGTGGGCCGGCCGAGTGGCACAGTGGTTGAGCGCTGGCTTGGGAAGCCTAGCGGCCAGGGTTTGGATCCCACATGTGGGGGCCAGTGACACTGCCCTCAAAAAAAAAAAAAAAGAAAGGTATCCAGGGTGTGGTTGTCATGGAGACAAATGGAACTAACACCCTGCATGTAAATGGTCTTTGATGTCAACCAGATAGTTGAAAATTTACATTCTGAAAATTTACTCAATGTGACCTATCTTTCTGCTCTCAAATTATTGTTTAATCAGATCACGTCAAACTTTCTTTTGTACCTTCAATTCTCCCAGGTTTAAAAAATTATAGATTTGAGACAAGAATACACACAAAATTGGAATCTGTGTTCCTAAATACCTATTCAATCAAAAGACAGCCCACTCCCCTTACTCCCCCGCCAGCTCTGGGCCCAATCTTGGGTGAATGCAGGGCAGGTGGACAGTATGCTGAACCTCCTCTGTTTAAACCATCCAGCGGTAGCAGTAAATTCAACATCTTAGTCAGATCCAGCCTTTTCTTTCAGCAGCTCAAACTTTTTGCTTTTAATCCATTATAATCTTACGGGACCACCATTGTATATGTGGTCCACTGTTGACCAAAACATTGTGAAGCAGCACATGACTGTATAAGATTTTTAAAAGAGAAAACTAACATACTGAGGTGGGTCTAAGATGGCAGTGTAGGAGGCCACTGAATTTGCTGTCACCCAAGAACACACCAAATGTACACCTATACTTAGAGCAGTTCCTGAGACACAACTGAGGGCCAATGTAAGGCTTCTACAAAATAAACAAGAGTGGCCACATAGAGAAGGCTGGAGAACTGCAAGAGCTCTTGAGAAACAGAGAACTCTTCAAGACCAAAGGAGCCGGTGAGCACCACTGTTTACACTTCCCCTGCACTTGGACAGCAGGTGAGAGCCCCATTCAGGTGCTCTGGCCAACCTGCAGGCCCAGTCACTGTATTGCATTCCCAGGCATCCCTCCAAGAGCTAACTCCAGGGGGAACAGAAGGGTGCCATAGCACAAATGCACAAAGGGCCCCTCCACTGGGAAACTGATCTAGCGGGTACAACAGGCACTGCTGCACACACCCACTGGGCTGCATGCGCACACAAGACTGCCCCATACAGAGAAAGTGTGGGTCTAGTAGGGCAATGCTGAGTGCACACACAAGGCTGTCTCGCTCACACCCGGCTCTGGCATTAGACAAAGCAACAGGGGAAACTACATGCACCCAGGGCAGCCTGGATCAGAAGGGTGAGGAAGTGCACACACATCAGGCTGCCCCACCCTGAATCTGTTCTGACCATGGACAGCTAGGATAGCTGGGAGTTATCGCATACGCATGTACACTGGGTGGCCCTGCCTGGAACCTGCTCCCTCTGGCGAGTCAGCACTGCATGCACCCGCCCCAACTTCAACCAGCCTGCCCAAACCAGCTGGCACAGTCTACACAAAGGCCACTTCTACCCAGGATCACTTTTTCAAGATCAGGTAAGAAATATTTCATCTAACTCATAGGAACAAACACACAAAGTTAAAATAAGAAGACAGAAGACTATGCCCCAAATGAAGGAACAAGAAAACACCTTGAACAAAAACTCAAATGTAATGGAGAGAAGTAATTTTCCTTATAAAGAATTCAAAGAAATGGTCACAAGGATGCTCCACAAACTTGAGAGTCGAAAAGAAGAACTCAGAACTTCAACAAAGAGTTAGAAAATATAATCATCAACCAGAGGGGACAAATACAATAACAGAAATGAAAATTATATTAGAATCAACAATGGATCAGTTAATACAGAAGAACAGATTAGCGACCTGGAAGACGGAACGGTGGAAATCACCCAAATAGAACAGCATAATGAAAAAATAATTTTAATAAATAAAGTACAAGGGACTCTGGGATAATATCAAGTGCTCTAACATTCCACATTGTGGGGGGCCCAGGAGAAGAAAGGGGCAGAAAGTGTATTTGAAGAAATAATGACTGAAAACTTTCCTAATCTGGGAAAGAAAATAGACATTCAGGTCTAGGAAGCACAGAGAGTCCCAAACAAGATGAATCCAAAGAGGACCGCCACACCAAGACACACTGTAATTAAAGCGGCAAAAATAAGTTAAGATAAAGAGACAATCTTGTAGGCAGTAAGAGGAAGCAAAAAGTCATATATGAAGAAACCCCACTAAAGCTATCGGCTGATTTCTCATCAGCAACACTACAGGCCAGAAAGAAGTGGCAAGAAATAAAGTGCTAAAAGAAAGGAACCTACAATCTAGAATACTGTATCAGGCAAGGTTATCATTTAGAATTTAAGGACAGTTTCCCAGAAAAGCAAAAACTAAAGTAGTTCACCTCTAAACTGGTTTTATAAGAAATGTTGAAGGGGCTTCTCTCTGCAGAAAAGGCCATAATCAGAAATAAGAAAATCCAGGATAGAAAAAAAAAATTTTGCAGATAAAGGCAACTATATAATAAAAACTGTGAATCGCCATTTAAAAATCCAGTATGGGGGCCGGCCGAGTGGCGCGTTGGTTAAGAGCTGGCTTGGGACGCCAGTGGCCCTGGTTCGAATCCCACATATGAGGGCCAGTGACACTGTCCTCTACAGCTAAGATGGTGAACAACAACTCCGCCTGGAGCTGGGCTGCTGTGAGTCCCCAGGACGGCATAGCTGCAGCCCCTGCTGCAGTGGGCTGCCATAGGCTACAGTGAGTGATCGGCAGCCAGCGTGAGCGGCTGGCAGCCAGTGTGAGCTGCCAAGAGCTGCTGTGAGTGGCCATCCAGAGGCTGGCGACTGATCTGCCTCACCCGAGAAGAGCGCAATGATGATACCAACATGGCCAGTGAAGCAACGTCCTCCACAACTAGACTGAAGAACAAAAGGACAGCCACTTGTCTGTTCCCCTCCCCCAATATCCCAATAAAAATCTTAAAAAAAAAAAATCCAGTATGGAGGTTAAAAGACAAACGTAGCAAAGTTAACTATAATTACAATAATCAGTCAGGGGATATACAAAACAAAAATATAAAATATGACGTCAAAAGCATAAAATGTGGAGGGGGAAGTAAAAATGTAGTGCTGTTAGAATGCATTTGCATTTAAATCCCTTTCTAAAATAGATTGCTATACAGATGAATATGTATGAACCTAATGGTAACAAAAAACACCTATAAAAAAATAAGAGAAATGAACCCAAACAAAACATTAAAGACAACGAGCAAACCAAAAGGAAATATTAATAAATCAAGAGAAAGAAAAGGAACAGAGATATACAAAAAACAAAACAAAAAAATTGACAAATGGCAATAAGCACATACTATCAATAATTATTTTGTAGGACTTCTAGTCCAGATGGCAGAGTATGTAAGCTCTGTGCTCACCTCCACCCAAATACCACATCAAAATTACAACCTAATTATAGAACCACCATCATTGAGAACCACCTGAAGACTAGCTGAACAGAATTCCTATAAGGATAAAAAGAAGCCACACTGAGATTGGTGGTAGGGGTGAACAGGCAGATCCCACACCCATGGCACAGTGATTAAGAGTTGGGAGGGACATCTTGGCTGCGGAGGTCCCCTTTGAGGAGTGAGGTCCCAGCTTCACACTGGGCTCCCCAACCTGGGGCATCAGTGTTGGGAAGGAGTCCCCATAACATCTAATTGCAAAAACAAGTGGGGATTATGTCCCAGAAAGACACAGGGCTGCTAGAGACTGAGGTGGTTCTCTTAAAGGGACAATGCACAGGCTCACTCACTCACAAACCCACTCATTCTAAGCTCCAGTGCAAGGGCAGCTGATTGAAAGCACCAGGGACATAACGGAGGAACTAAATTGACTAACTTCATGGTGAGAGCTGGAGGGGCAAGGATTGGGGCAACTCTTCCCAAGGAAGGAAGCACTGGCAGGTGCCAAATCTGAGCTGTTTATTAACCTGGCTAACACTGGCTAATCACCTGCCCTGCTGATTTCCCAAGACCCCACCCCACCCAACTTGCACATCTGGCTGGAGTCTCTTCCACTGGTCCTCCATACAAGTGATCTCCTTCATCTTGTATTGAGGATTTCTCCCAAATCTCTCAAAGGTCCAGAAACCCCAAAGAAGCAGCAGCCAGCCTGTGTGCCTTGTAGCTCTTGCTAAGGTGGCCCCAAACCCAGCACAAGCGGCAAACTATCTCAACTTGCACTGTAACTCCCTTCAGCTGGCCCTAAGCCTGGCATAAGTGCTAGCCAGTCTTCGACCGGAATATAGTTTCAATTAAGTGACCACAAGCCTGACAGAAGTGGCAGCTGGCCTAAGATCACATCAGTGCCCACCAAAGCATCCCAAGCCTAGCAGAGGTGGCAATCAACTGCAGATCACTTTGTGTCTCCTACCAAAAGGAACTATGTTGAGTACAAGCAGTGGCTGATCTTGGCCTGCACCGGAGCCCCTCTCAAGAGGTTCATAATGAAAACAGCCAGTGAACAGTTTCAGACCACACTGGAGAACCACCCAACCAGCCCCACAAATGGCACAAAAGGCTGACTCGGCTGGCACCAGAGACCCATTAAAGCGGCTCCCACTCCATTGGGGTCAGCCCCCAAACAACAGCTTATCCACTGTAGTCACAGCCCATCCTTACAGCAGTCAGCCTGATGGTCAACCCCATCCACTGATCTGTCAACAGTAATCAAATCTCAATGAAAATGGGAGGGCACACACAAACCATACAGGAGACACCCCTGGAGCACCCAGCTCAAGTGATCAGGGAGACGGCCCCACAGGACACCTTCTACAGAAGGCCACTCTGTCAACACAGAGACATAGATTTACCTACTACATAGAAATAAACACAGGCAGTCAGCAAAATGAGACAAAGAAACATGTCCCAAATGAAAAGACAGGACAAAACTCCACAAAAGGACTAAGGGAATGGAGGTAATCTACCAGAGTTCAAAACACTGGTTATAAGGATGCTCAATGAACTTGGGAGGAATAGATGAATTCAGAGAGAACTTCAGCAAAGAGAAAACAGAAAAGAACTTGTCAGAAATGAAGGTTACCAATAACTGAAGTGAATACATAAGAGGGGATCAACAGATTAGATGAAGCAGAGAATCACATCAGTAATCTGGGAGACAAGGTAGCAGAAAACACCCAATTGGGACAGAGTTTTTTGGTTTTTAAATGAGGATAGTTTAATGGATCTCCAGGGTAACATCAAGTGTACCAACATTTGCATCATGAGGGTACCACAAGGTGAAGAGAGCAAGGGATTGAAAGCCTATTTGAAGAAACAATGGCTGAAAACTTCCCTAACATGGTGAAAGAAACAGACATGTAATTCCAGAGAGTCCCAAATAAAATGAACCCAAAGAGGCCCACACATCATAATTAAAATGTTAAAGGTTAAAGACAGAATCTTAAAAGCAGCAACAGAAAAGTAGTTAGCTATACACAAAAGAGCCTCCATAAGACTATCAGCGGATTTCTCAACAGAAACTTTGCAGGCGAGAAGGTGGCAGGATATATTTATTTATTTTTGAGGGCAGTGTCACTGGCCCTCATATGTGGGACCCGAACCAGGGCCTCTGGCGTCCCAAGCCAGCTCTTAACCACCGCCACTCAGCCGGCCCACGCAGGATATATTTATAGTGATGAAAGGTAAGGACCTACAACCAAGATTACTCTACACAGCAAAGGTATCATTTAGTATTGAAAGGCAGATGAAGAACTTCCCAGACAAGAAAAAACTAAAGGGGTCCATCACCATTAAACCAGTATTACATGAAATGTTAAAAGGACATCTTTAGAAAGATAAAAAATATGAATACAGAAAAGAAAAAAATTCTGACAAAGGCAAAAACAGTAAAAGTTGTGCACTAACCAACTATAAAGCTAGTACAAAGGTTAAAAGACAAGGTAGGAAGATCATGTAGAAGTGCAACATAAAGGGATACAGAGGAACACATGCACAAGAGGTTGAAAAAAAATAAAAAAGACAAAAACAAACCTTGGGGTGTAAAACTTATAGTGATTTTAGAATATGTTTGAACTTAAGTGACCATCAACTTAAAATAGACTGCTTTAAATATGGTTGGTATGTATGAAGCATGGTAACTGCAAACCAAAAATCTATAAAAGACATACAAATAATAAAGAGAAAACAAAATCCAAATATTCTATAGAAAGTCATTAACATAAAGGGGAGCATGAGAAGGAACAGAGAACTACAAAAATAATCAGAAAACAATAAAAAGGCAGTAACTACTTACATATCAATTATTTTAAACATAATTTAAAGAAATAGAAAGGATCATGAAACAATACTATGAGCAATTATGTACAAAGAAATTGAACAACCTAGAAGATATGATAAACATTTAGAAACAAGACTGAACAAAGAAGAAACAGAAAATCTGAACAGACCAATTACTAGCCATGAAATTAAAACAGTAATCAAAAAATAAAAGCCTTCACAGGTGAATTTAGAGAAGAAAGAAAATCTATTCTTCTCAAAGTATTTCAAAAAATTGAAGAGGGAGGAAGGCTTCCAAACTCATTCTACAGGGCCAGCATTACTCTGATACCAAAAGCAAAGACATTACAAAAATTACAGGCCAATATCTGTGATGAAATAGATGCATTCTCAAAATACTAGCAAACTGGATTCAACAATACATTAAGATCATACACCATAACATCATCAAGTGGGATTTAACCAGGAATGTAGGAATGGTTCAATATCCACAAAATACGATACACGACATTAACAAATTGAGGGATAGGGCCGGCCGAGTGGCGCATTGGTTAAGAGCTGGTTTTGGGATGCTAGCAGCCCTGGTTCGGATCCCACATATGAGGGCCAGTGACACTGCCCTCTACAGCTAACAACAGCTCCACCTGGAGGTGGGCTGTGTGAACCCCGACAACGGTGTAGGCTGCAGCCCCTGCTGCAGTGGGCTACCATAGGCTACAGTGAGTGGCCTGCAGCCAGCGTGAGCAGCTGGCAGCCAGTGTGAACTGCCAATAGCTGAGATGAGCGACCATCCAGAGGCCAGTGACTGATCTGCCTCATCCAGGAAGACAACGTCCTCCGCAACTAGACTGAAAAACAAAAAGACAGCAACTTGTCTGTTCCCTTTCCCCGATTCCCCAATGTTGTTCCCCTCCCCCAATTCCCCAATAAAATCTTAAAAAAAAAAACACAAAATAACCAAATTGAGGGATAAAAATCATTATGATCATCTCAACAGATGCAGAAAAAGCATTTGATAAAATTCAACATCTATTTATGACAAAAACTCTCAGCAACATGGGGATAGAAGGAAATAACCTCAAAATGATAAACGCTATATAGGACAAGCCAACAGCTAATATTATACTCAACAGTGAAAAGCTGAAAGCTTTTTTTCTTAGAAGACAAGAATGCCGACTCTCACCACTATTATTCAATATATTGGGTTGTCGGAAAAGTCATGACGCATTTTTGCAACGAAAAGCATAGAAAACATACATCATAACTTTTCTAACAACCCAATAGTATTATAAGTCCTAACCACAGCAGACAAGCAAAATAAAAACCAAACAAATTGGAAAGGAAAAAATAAAACTCACTATTCACAGATGACAGGACACTATATAAATACCTGAAAAATCCACCAAAAAAAAAAAAAATCAATAAATGAATTCATCTTAGTATGATACAAAATATACAGAATCCATTTCTAAACACTAATAATGAGCAATCAGGAGAAATTAAGAAAATAATCCCATTTACAACTGCATCAAAAAGAATAAAATACCTAGAAATACATTTAACCAAGGAGTTCAGTGAAAGACGTATTCTTGAAGAAACTGAAGAGGGCACAAATAAATGGAAAGATATACCGAGTTAATGGACTGGAAGGATTAGTATCATAAAACTATCCATACTACCCAATCTATAAATTCAATGCAATCTCTATCAGAATATCATGGCATTCTCCTTAGAACTAGAAAAAAACAATCCTAAAATTTATGTGGAATCAATGATGACCATGAACAGCTAAAGATATCTTGAGAAATAAGAACGGTTTGATAGGGCCGGTCGAGTGGCTCAGTTGGTTAAGAGCTCGCTCAAGAGTGCGAGCTGAGCTCTGAGCAACAGCTGTTCGAGGCCAGCCTGAGCTGAGTTGCCGTTGAGCTGCCAACAGGTGGCAGGATGGCTCAGCTAAAAAAAAAAAAAAAAAAAGGTTTGATGTATCACACTTCCTAATTTCAAAATATACAAAGCTATAATAAAACAGTATGGTTTGGAACAAAAACACTTTTATGGTTAATCAATGACAAAAAAGGCAAGAATTTGTAATGGAGAAATGACAGTGTCCTCAACAAGTGGTGTTGAGAAAACTGAATACATGCAAAAAAGCGAAATTGGACCACTCTTACACCACATAGCAAAATAAACTCAAAATGGATTAGACTTAAATGTAACACTTGAAACCATAATTCCTAAAGAAATATAGGTAAGTAAAGTATTTGACATCAGTCTTAGTAATATCTTTTTGTGTATGTCCCTTTGTGCAAGGGGAAAAAAAGCAAAGATAAACAAATGGGACGACATTCAAACTAAAATGCTTCTGCAGTAAAGGAAACCATCAATGAAAGACAACCTACTTCATGGGAGAAGGCATTTGCTAATGATACATCCAGTAAGGGGCTGATATACAAAACATCTAAGGAACTCATACAACTCAGTAACAAAAAAAATAATCTCATCAAAAATGGGTGGAGGATGTGAAGAGACATTTCTCCAAAGGTATAGAGGCAGCCAACAGAAATATGAAAAGATGCTCAATATCACTAATCATCAAGGAAGTACAAATCAAAACCATGAGGTACCACCTCAGACTAGTAAGAATGGCTATTATCAAAAAGTTAAGGGCCGGCCGAGTGGTGCAGTGGTTAAGCGCTGGCTTGGGAAGCCAGTGGCCCCGGTTCGGATCCCACATATAAGGGCCAGTGACACTGCCCTCAAAAAAAAAAAAAGTCAACAAACAAGTTTGCAAGAATGTGGAGAAAAGGGAACCCTCGTGCACTGTTGGTGGGACTGCATGGTGCAGCCACTATGGAAAACTATGTAGATTTCTAAAAAACACTAAAAATAGAACTACCATACAACCCACCAATTCCATTTGTGTATTTATCTAAAATGAAAACTAATTTGAAAAGAAATATGCACCCCTATGTTCACTGCAGCAATATTTACAACAGCAAAGACAGATAAACAATCTAGGTGTCCATCAATGGATGAATGGATGAAGATGTGGTGTATGTATATATACACTCAATTATTTGTCAATAAAAAAGAATGAAATCTTGCCATTAGTGACATGGATGGAACTAGAGGATATTAAGTGAAATAAGTCAAAGGCAAATACCACGATTTCACTTATATGTTGAATTAAAAAAAAAAAAATCAAATGAAAAAACAAGACTCACAGAAACAAAGAACTACTGATTGCCAGAGGGAAATAGAGGGATGGGTAAAATAGTGAGAGGCATATAATCAGTAACTGTGGTAACTTACACAGTGACAGATGCTTAGTAGACTTGGTGTCATGTTCACATCTTTAGACACATAAATACTCCCTGTCCCCCAATACCCCAATAAAATCTTTTAAAAAAAAAATGTATCACTGTGTTGTACAACTGAAACTAATATTGTATGCCAATTCCACTTTGACAGGCAAAAGTTGCCATTTTACTGAATAGTGAATTTCACTACACAAAGATCATTTCTATTTCTCCACCTGGCATTTTTTAAACAGGGATATCAAGATGTAATAGCATCTGTCCTCCTTTGTTTTCTTCCCCAGTTGAATAAGGAAAAAAAACCACCACTCAATGTTCATGCTTAAAAGACAGCTATGATATTTAATGTGGGGCTGGGCCACTGGGCCACATGGACCAACAGTCTTAAATTTATTTCAACCCTGAATTATGTCACTGTCCAATAATATATGAATTAATCTCAATGAGAATTTCTCTCTTTGGAGATGAAGAAAAAATGTCTTTCAGTGTAGTTATTTTAGAATGATCTTCTATTTACATATAAGAACCAAAACTTATAAACAACCCAGTGTATCTGAACAATTGATGAAAATACTTTAAAAAAAATGTAATACTAATCTCTCCCTCTTCCACTCTTTAACATGAATCAGTCTTCATTTTCTACTTAGTTGTAATAAGCAACCCAACAGACTAGATATTTGGAAATCAGTGGCCAAAGTGAAATATGTTGAATAACGCCAAACTTGTTTAAACCAAATTTTGTTAAATGTCATACAATGTGTTTACTACCCCTTACTCAGTATTTGACTATATTGGGTAGCACCTATTATAAAACAATGTGAATAAAATGAAAAACAAAAAGACAAATGTTGAGGGTCTAACATGAAAAATATTTCAGGATGGACTGCATAAACTGGAAATTACCTGTTCTAGTTGCTACACTCCTCTAACACATTCTAAATTTCAAAATGACATAGAAATAATTTTAAAAACCCAACACATCACTTACAGGTTTGATTTAAGCCTCTGAACATGTTATTTAGAAAAAGTATTTTGGACCCTATTAATCAAAGATCATTGACTACTCCATAATTCGGTTTGTGTAAGTCTGCACAAATCAACCATATAACAGTAGTCAGGTGATTCTCATCTTACTCTAACAGAAATCAGAAAGCAATACTACTTTATAGGAATTAGATAATCAAGATAAACAGCACTGGGATAAAATGAAGAGAATTTCTTCCAGCTTCTTGTTCAATAAGCCTGTTCCTCATTTTTAGATAATGAGGATAAAGGTATCACAACCAAGTACGGGAAACTGCTTTCTCTTTATTTAGGCCTTAGGAAGAAAATTAACTTTGGTCACATATTACCTTAAAAAAAAAAATTGTTTCACATATTCCTAAATAGATAGGACCAAATTATCAGAGAAATAATTTCATCTGTAAAAATTGGCCAGGTATTACCAAAAACCTAACATACAATGAAATTCAAATTATATACAGACTGCTTGGGATCACAGCATTCCAAATGTATGACAGTTGTAACTATATCCTAACGGGTGTAGAAAGTATTTGCTCTCATGTTACTTTGGTCCAAAAGAGTAGAGCTGAATCAGAAAGAGTAAACGAAGTACCTAACCTTTTGCCAACATTAATTTAGATTATTACTGGCAGCAGAAATATTCATGATGAATAGTTCTACTGTAACAAAGTATAATAAAATATTTTTTTCCAAGAACACATCACAGTATCAGATAAACATTTTATGAGAAAAATATGAAGAAACAAAAAGACAGCTACCAAGAACAAAACAACAGTATCTCCCACATAACTATTTGAAGGGGTAAAAAGGTGAGATTAGAGGTTTGATGATGCTAATATGAAAGGAAATTGAGTATTGTATTTATTTCTTATTTTATACAACTCTTACTCTTTACAAAAATGGTTTTAGTCATGCCCATAAAAGTGTAACCCATGGCATCTGAAAGCAAACACTCTTTGTAATTACTTAAAAGGGCCTTTTTAAAAATTATAATACAAAGGTCTGTGCTCTATAAGCAGTCCTCCACTGTGCATTATAACAATAAGGCTTACTTTTAATACAAAGACTAAGTGTTTGGGAGTTATGACCCACTGGATTTAACAAACATCATTTTGTAGTTGCTCTTTGCATCTTTTTTGTTTTTGGGATCCTCCACTTCATCAGGGTGCTCAGGAGCCTGGAGTTCTTCGGCAGATTCTTCTTTCTCTGACTCGGAATCACTTTCAGAGTCATCAGGACTTTCAGGGTCAGGCGAATCATCATCATCGTCATCATCATCTCCAGCCACATGATCTTCTCCATCATGATCTTCTACCTAAAAACAACAGTTAACAGGCTCTTAAATAAATACAATTTTCAAGTACGAAGAGCTGGTTCTCTGAAAAAATATACAAAATTGATAAAACGTTAGACAGACTCAAGGAAAAAAAGAGACAGCTCAAATAAAGTCAGAAATGAAAGAAAAGTCACAACCAACACCACCAAAATACAAAGGATCATATAAAACACTATGACCAATTATATCCAACAAATTGGACAACCTGGAAGAAATGGATAAATGCCTAGAAACATATATTCTTCCAAGAATCAATCAGGAAGAAACAGAAAATTTTAACAGGCCGATAACTGGTAATGAAATTGTAATCAAAACTCCCAACAAACAAAAGTTCTAGACCAGATGGCTGCACAGGTGAATTCTACCAAATAAAAAATAATTAATATCTATACTTCTCAAACTAGTCCCAAAAACTGTAGAGGAGGGAAAGCTTCCAAACTCATTTTGGAGGCCAGCATTACCATGATACCAAAACTAGACAAGACACTACAAAATAAGAGTATAGGCCGATATCCCTAATGAACATAGACGCAAGGATCCTCAACAAAATATTAGCAAATTGAATTCAGCAATACATAAAAAAGATCATATACTGCAATCAAGTGGAATTTATTCCATGGATGCAAGGGTAGTTCAACATCCACAAATCAATTAATGTGATACTCCAGATAAACAAAATGAAGGATAAAAATCATGATCATATGATGCAGAAAAAGCATTTGACAAAATTCAACATGCAGTTATGATAAAAATTCATAGCAATGTGGGGATAGAGGGAACATGCCTCAACATAATAAAGGCCATATATGACAAACCCACAGCTAAAAGCATACTCAATGGTGAAAAGCTAAAAGCTTTTCCTTTAAGGACAGTTAGAAGACAACGATGTCTATTCTCACTAATTTTATTTGACATAGTATTGGAAGTCCTAGCCACAGCAATCAGACAAGAAAAAGAAATAAAAGGCATCCAAATTGGAAAGGAAGTAAAACTGTCATTATATGCAGATGACATAGTATATACAGAGTACCCTAAAGACTCCCACCAAAAAACTGTTAGAACTAATCAGTAAAGTAGCAAGATACAAAATTAATATTCAGAAATTGCTTGCATTTTAACCAATTGTTACTGCTGTAAATTGTTATTTACACCAATAACAAACCATCAGAAAGAGAAATTAAGAAAGCAATCCCAATTAGTATTGCATCAAAAAGAATAAAATACCTAGGAATAAATTTAACCAAGGCAATGAAAGATCTGTATTCAGAAAACTATTAAGACATTGCTGAAAGAAAGTGAAGACATAAATAAACGGGTTGGAAAAATTAAAACGTCTATACTAACCAAAGTAATCTACAGATTCAAAGCAATCTCTAATAAAATACCAATGGTATTTTTCACAGAGCTAGAACAAATAATCCTAAAATTATACGGAACCACACAAGACCCCGAATAGCCAAAGCATACCGATAAAGAACAAAGTTGGAGGTATCATGCCTCTTGATATCAAACTATACTACTATAGTAATCAAAATAGCATGATACTGGCATAAAACCAGATATACAGATCAATGGAACAGAATGCAGAGCCCAGAAATAAACCCACACTATGTATCAATTATTTCATGACAAAGGTGGTGGGAATATACAATGGGGTAAAGATTGTATTTTCAATACATGGTGTTGGGAAAACAGGACAGATACTATTTTAAAAAGAAAAAAAGAAACTGGACCACTTTCTTATACCATATACAAAAACAAACTCAAAATGGACAAAAGACTTAAATGTTTAAGACCTGAAACCATAAAAGAAAACAGGCAGTGAACTCTTTGACACTGCTTTAGTAATATTTTTTTGGCTATGTCTCCTCGGGCAAGGGAAACAAAACAAAAACAAATGGGACTACATCAAACTACAAAGTTTTTGCACAGCGAAGGAAATCATCAACAAAATGAAAAGACAATCTACTGACTGGGAGAAGATATTCACCAATGATACATATGAAAAGATGCTCAACACTGCTTATCAAGGAAATGCAAATTAAAATGACAATGAGTATCACCTCACACCTGTCAGAATCACTTTCATCAATAAATCAACAAACACCAAGTATTGGCAAGGATGTGGAAAACGGGGAATCCTCATGCACCTGTTGGTGAGGCTGCAAATTGGTGCACCTACTAAGACACACAGCATGGAGTTTCCTCAAAAAATTAAAAATAGAACTACCATATGACTCAGCAATTCCACTTCTGGGTATCTATCCAAAGGAATTCAAGACTAATTCGAAAACATATACCCTTACGTTCACTGCATTATTTAAAATAGCCAAGATAGGGAAGCAACCTAGGTGTCCAGCGATAGACAAACGGATAAAGATGTGGTACATATACACAATGGAATATTATTACTCAGCCATAAAAAGAATTAAATCTGCCATTTACCACACATGGAAGGACCTAGAAGATAGTATGCTAAGTGAAATAAGAGAAAGACAAAAACCATATTTCACTTATACATGGAATCTAAACCACAAAACAAACAAACAAAAAAGAAACAACTCATAGATACAGAGAACAAATAGATGGCTGCCAGATTGGGGGAAGGGTGGCGGTTGAGGAGATGAGTATAAAATGTGAACAAGATTAAAAAGTACAAATTGTCAGTTATAAAAAGTCATGGGGATGTACAGTAGAGCACAGGGAATATAGTCAATACATTGTAATTGTTTTGTATGGTGCCAGTAGGGTATATATAGTTATCATAGTGATCACTTCGTAAGGTATATAATTGTCTAATCACTATGTCGTACACCTGAAACTAATACATTTTATGTCAACCATAATCGAAAAACAAGATGTGGCCTAGTGATTATCTAAGCAGAATTTACATTAAGTTGGTATCAGAAAACTTATTTATTAATATCTCTTCTTATCTACAAAGACCTAGTTGAGCACATAAAAATATTTTAAGTAACTTTACAAAGAAAGCTCTCTTGACTGCTATAGTAATCTAACAGAAATAAATTATATCAAAGTGGAAACTGCTTATCTTCGCATTTAATGAAAATACATCATTACCTCACTGAAGCCAAGTCCACAGTGTCGTCGATATCTTCCTGACAATTTACTGTCCATACTTTGCTGATACTGAGACTCCAGTTCTTCATTAATTTTCTTGTCTTCTTCCCCTGCATGTCCAGTGTACTTTGGTTATATTTCAGTCAAATCATAAAAATATTTGATTACACAAAAAAATCCATAATACAGATGCTATTATATTCAGGTCTGCTTTGTCCAACTGTAACTAATGTATAATTAACTTTGTGGATAGATTTTTATACCATACCAAGTTACCTAATACACATAAAATAATTGAAGGATGTAATTTATGATTGCTTCTTTAATAACCAACCCTCTGAACTACAGAAGTGTTTAAGATGAAAAATTTATATTTTTCCATGTGATAATTCACACCAGACATGAGTCCCAGAAAGTGCCTGAAGTTCAGATACTGTAAACATTAATTACTAAGAACTCTAGGTATTACATATTTTAGCTTATTTATAACCTAATTGTTCTCTGGAAAGTTTACTTCTAGTCACATACAAAAAACCTCCGAACAAAAGCTTGTCGCTGAACAGAAATAATGAAAAGACAAGCAATTCGGTCAGAAAATGGATAAGTAAAATGACCCTTAACGGCTCTCCTTTATGCCTTTCTTTGCAGATCAGTTTATTGAAGCAATGTACTCTTATTTATTTTTATCCTGCAACACTGCTATAATTTTTTACATATATTCTGTTGTACTCAGTTATGAAGCAGAAAACTAAACCTATGAATTTATCATGCAAGAACTAAACATTACAATATAAAGTTTTCTATACATGACATTTTAATTTGTAAATAGAAGAGGAACTTCACATTTTAATCAGAAATGTTGGTGCTTTGCATTATTTTGATTCGTAAAGGCCTTAGTTTAAAAGAATAAACATGCAGTTAAATATATTTCCATTCTGCAAAGATCAGGAACTCTTAACCTTTTGCAGCAATGAAAATCAATTTGAAATTAACACCAGAAAAAGACCCATTAATTTCTAAAATATGCTACATATTCTAGGTCAGTATAAAGCGAAGTTAAATCCAAGTTTTGTTAAATATACCAAGCTCATTATGCCCTGCTGTTATTAAGGTCCAAGATTAGGGTCAGTTTTACATAGGAGAAAACTTCACCTTTCAGCAGAGTGAATTCAAATTCATTTTCAGTTCTTTTAAAAAGTATTTCCCCCCAAGAGTTAATTTCTTTAGGCTTTGCAATGAGTTTATAGTCTTCAAAGATTTAAGAGCAAAACTTAGTGAATAAATTATAAATCAGTATAATATGCCAACTATAACATTATAGGCTAAATAATTTATAAAGTAAAAAAATATATAAATTCAATACATACTACAGTTGGCAAGCTGAGGCATAAAACCTCACTACAATTAAAATACGTTATACATCAATAAAAACGAAGACAGAATAGGATCAGATTCTTGGTTACAACATCATATTGATATATACTCTCATATCTTTTAAAAATCAAAGTAAATACTAATTGTTACATGATATATGTAACATGTTTACATATACTACATACCCTTCCAATTCTAATATTTTAATTATCAACACAATTATACACAGAAGTCAGAATATCCTGAAGTATGTACAAATATTTCATGTTATAAATTTAGCACCCCTACTTTAATTATATTTTAGTGTCTTACCTGTTCGGAAATGAGATGTTGATTTGTGATCTCCTATAACAAGACGACCAGTATGTTCTTTCTATTAAGGCAGAAAATGTATTAGAATTCAAGACCACTAATTTAGCGTAATTACTGAACATCTACTATGTGTCCAACACTATTCTAGGCTTCTGGGATACAATGCAGGAAAAAGATTGAATTAAGATCCTTGTCTGTATGGAACTTACATTCTAGCATGGGTAGGTACAGGGAGGGGAAACAAAATCAGTAGTAAATGATAGTGCCTTAGAAGGTTGTAAATATCATTAAAACACACACAAACACAGCAGAGGACAGGGGTAGGTATAGAGTATGTAGAGATCAAGTTGGAACTTGAAATGGAAGGATAGAAAACTAGAAAATTAAGTGAATCTAAACATTTTCTTTCCTAAAAGGCCAGTTACTCTAACTTTTTCACCTTCTCTTTCTGATGCCTCAGGCATATTTCATGGAGACAAAGCAAATGAGATTTAGCTAAATAAAAATGAAATAATTAATAGACTTATAATGAACAAAACGACAGATCTTTAAAATATAAAAAATGAAAATCATTACTATTTACAACATATCACAATCAAATAGCTAACTCATTACTATTAGACTACAATGAACACCCAATCTCAAATTGTCAAAAAGAACACAATTGAAAACAATCTTAGTTCTATAAAACATAAATCTGATTCAAAGTTACCAACTAATTTAGATACATAGTTACTACTCTCAACTTATCAGTTCCAATCCACTCTTTATGGTTCATACCAGTTTCATAAGGTAAAGGAAATCTGTTCATCAAAACAGAAAGACATTGCAATCTTAATCATCTGTGAAGATGGTTAATAACAAATCATCCCGTTGTGAAAGGATGACAGACACATTCTGCATACCCAAAAATACTATTACTGAAAGCTTCAAGCATTAATGCTTATTGTCTTATATGCCATTAACACCTAAGCAAGTCAATGATTCAATATGCTGCTGCTTTACAATGCAAAGATACCTCATTAATAAGAATATATAATGGCACCAAGTTATTCTAGGAATGATAGTACTACACTGGTCTATTTATACCTTCCAAGCTAGTTCTCCTTGTGACCAATAAAATACTCATGATGGCTGGGTAGGATTAGGATATACTTTGTGGCCACAAAACAGAATAAATCTAACCAGACTATATAAAACTACAGATCAAAGCTAAAATCTTTGCCTTGCTAACGAAGAATTTAATGTATGCTCAACAGCTAATTTATTGGTAGCCATATTTCTTTTTCAATCGTTCAATCTGTTCTGCCCTCTTGTTTTACTGAGACATAATTGACTATTGGTCGCCAAATTTCATACTTTTTGTGTTAAGGTGTTCTTCCTAAGTAATTTAGAGTTTTCATTACACTAGGTTTTTAGCATGTCCCCCAAAACAATTACTTTATATATTCTTAGCAAATCTTTTATTTGCATGAATCAAGACAAACTTCAGGTTACTTTCTATGACAAATTATAAATTATGGGAAATTTAGATTAATGAGATGTTACATGAATGCTTCCTTTGTATACGTCTTAATGTTTGTGCATGATCTCTTCCTACTCCCAACCCCAACTATTGTAGACTGACTAACTCATCTTTTCAGATTCAGATCAATTCTATTTCTGAGAGGCTTTCTTGTACAGCTAAGCCAGTCAGCTACCCTTGTCTGCTGATTCCATGGTACTACGTGCATAGCTCTTTCATAGCAATTATAATTCTATATTGTTATTATCTGGTTACCTCCATTACACGATGGGTCCAAACTTGCATTATTGATCAATGTGACTTCACCCCCATTCCTAGTACAGTACCTGGCATATATTGGTCAATAATTGTTGGTAAAATGCACAAATACATTTCCATATGAATAACAAAAATAAAAAGAATTTCATTTTAAGGATCTTAAAAGAGAAAAAAGTTTTACTATTTCTCCCACATTAGATTTATAAGAAGACTATTGTGACAATGTTTGGAAAATAACTGTACTTGCTTACAAAAAATAAATATCTAGAAAGCACTGTATTTGCATGTAAAAAATGAATTGCTAGGAATAAGAAGGGTTTTTTCCCCAATAGGTGGTATTTTCCCAACACCTCTATTTTATGCCTTCTATTATGTTAATCAAACTGAAAGGGATTAAAATATGTTGAACATTTTATTATTTTTTGGGGGAACCAGGGAAGGGGACCAGACAAGTTGCTGTCCTATTGTTTTTAAGTCTAGTTGTGGAGGATGTTGCTTTACTGGCCCATGTTGGTATTATCATTGATCTCTTTCCAGGTGAGGCAGATTGGTCACCGGCCTCTCAAGGGCCGCTCACGGCAGCTACTGGCAGCTCACTCCAGCTGCAGGCCTCTCACGGTAGCTTATGGCAGCCCACTGCAGCAGGGGCTACAGTCTATGCCATCCCTGGCGACTCATGGCAGCCCAGCTCCAGGTCGAGCTTAGCTGTAGAGGGTAGTGTCACTGGCCCTCATGTGGGATCCGAACCAGGGCCCTGTTGCTCAGAGCTGGCGTCCCAAGCCAGCTCTTAACCAATGTGCCACTAGACTGGCCCATGAACATTTTAAACAATAGGTTTTTCATAAAGGCATTCCCTTGGCTACTATTTAAAAGGGCTGGAAGAAGCTATTAACTATGAAACATCTACCAACTGGTTTGCCCAGAAATACTTTGTATCAAATCATTAGGCACACAAATGGCAAATCATAATCTTTAACATCTTCTTTCTTCCATAGGTGTCTCCTCAAATCAAAAAATTTTTTGTAGACAGTTCGGGGAATATAATTAATAATGTAAATATTTTGTGGGGTGTCAGATGGTCACATGTCTTGTTAGGGAGACCACTTCATGGATTGAGTAGAGTCCTGATCACTGCACTGTACACCTTGAAGCTGATGTTGTATAATATTGTATGCCAACTGTAATTGAATATATATATATATATAGTCACGGGATGTGGAGTATAGTGTGGAAGGGAGTCAAGGGAATTGTAATAGATATGTACGATGGGGGGAGGGGGGTGTCACTTTGAGGGGTAAAAAGTATAACTATTGCACTGCGTTGTACATCTGAAACTAATTTTAAAAAAATGTTTATTTCACAATAAAAGAATTAAAAATATATATTAACTTAAAAAAACAAACAATTTTTTTTTCTAAATAGTCTCTAAACCTTACTGCCCAGAGGCAATGAGAATTCTAAGAAGAAATAATATAAATTTTTAAATGGTTGGTTATGTCAGTTGTACTTCCCACAGCCTGAAATAATTATGCAGAACAGGAAAATAGGATCCAAGTATATTTAATCCTTCTCACTTTATACAAAAAAAGGACATTATTTTCACAGAAAAAATAATAATGCATATTGTCTGATGCTTACCTTTCCTGCACCCATAAGTCTCAAGAACTTTTGCTTTCTTTCTTCATTACCTAAGTCTGCTGCCTCCCAATTGCTAGATCCAAGCTGGAAAATAAATTAATCAATTAATTTTGCATAATAATAAATATTTAAAAATTTAGAGTCTACCAGTAAATCCTAAGTTTTTCCCATCACTTTTAATTATAAACAGGGCTCCTTCTTGTTTAGAAAGTTAAGCATGTGCATCACATTGGAATTAAAATATACAGCCGGTCCCCAACTTATGGTGGTTCCGCTTAAGATTTTTTCTTCTTCTTCTTCTTCTTTTTTTTTTCATGTTTTATTAGAGGGCAGTGTCACTGGCCCTCATGTGGGATCCGAACCGGGCCAATGGCACCCCAAGCCAGCTCTTAACCACTGCTCCACTCGGCCAGCCCCACTTAAGATTTTTCAACTTTATGATGGTGCGAAAGTGATACCCACGCAGTAGAAACAGGCCAGGCTCAACTTTGTTTTGTATGTTAGGTTTGCATTTTTGATTTATAGTATTTTCAACTTACAGTGGGTTTATTAGGATGTAACCACATTGTAAGTGGAAGAGCATCTGTACTTCTTTTCTGTTACCTCAAGGTAGAATCTTTTAGTTCTTTTGCAGTCAGAGCTGTAATTCTCACAAGTTTGCTTTTATCAAAATCACCTGGAGAGCTTGTTAGACCACAGACTACGGGGCTACACACCAACAGTTTCAGGTTCTGCAAGTCTGAGGTGGGGATCAAGGATTTCATTTCTAACAAATTCCTACATGATGCTGCTGCTGTTGATGTGAGGGACCACACTTTGAGACCTACTGCCCCAGAGCCTTACAGGGCCCTAGAGCACCTAGTAAGTGAACCCAGGAAACTGCCATAGTTGTTAGTTGAAGTTAGAAACTCTGGCTTTAGTGATATTCTAAAGGACAGCATGACATTAGAGTCTACTGGACCCAATTTTAGTTTTTCAGTTTCTTTTTGATCAGTTCTAGTTTTTCTAAGGATTAAATATGTTCTGACTTTCATCCTTTCTTAGAAGTCTTCCAACGAACAAAGAGAAAATTTACTTATTTTTTAAAAGGACTAAATAAAATTCATTCTATACTATAATTATCAAATGGGTCAAATCAGTTATCAAATATTGAACCCTTTTATACATCCAAATATGGAATCCTAGTGATCATATATTTCCCTACATCTTGAGTAAATGTAAGATTTCATCCCTACATCTTCAAACAAAGGTAAGAATTATTTCATTATAATTCATCAAGTATTCCCAACTGTGCTGAAAATGACTAAAATAGTAAGAAAATAGAAAAATGGTAGAAGAGTTTTTTCATTGTGTTATCCAAAGTATGGCACCATCTTTCAAGAATTACCCCCCAGGGTCGGCCGAGTGGCGCGGTGGTTAAGCACTGGCTTGGGAAGCCAGTGGCCCCAGTTCGGGTCCCACATATGAGGGCTGGTGACTCTGCTCTCAAAAAACAAAACAAAACAAAACAAAACAAGAATTGCCCCTCTGTTGATTATTTCTAGCTTTCTTTGGACATAGCTGATAATTCAGAATTTTTCATTTCTACCCATAATGGCAAATGGGTAAAAAAATAAATGGAAAATTGACAAAAGGCATTTCTGAATAAATAGGTGAAGGAAAAATGACAGGCAGCACACTCTAAACTAATGATGATGTAAAAAAAATTGCATATGCAAAAATTTTAGACTATGAGTTATTTGCAAGATAAAATACTAGACAACTTTTCTCCAATGTAGGAATCAACAAGAGACAGAAAATAAAGGGGAGGACAAAAAAGATATATGATCTCTCATCTAGAGAGTCATTCAACAGGAGGAAAGACTTCATCTTGCAATATTTTGCAACAAGAGCCTGGACCATCCTGTTTTTTTAAAGGTAACCTCCTTTCAACATAAAATCATGAGCTATCAACGGTTTCAAAAAATTCAAGTAGTATATTTTGATAATGTAAATGCAAGAACTAGAATAATCTCATAATAAAAATAAAATTAGAAATAGATTTGAAATCCAAAATTGTTTGTTTCACACATGACAACTGATAAACTGTTAGATGTAGTCAGAAGATGCTAATCATTCTGAGAATATACAATGTCATGAAAATGTATAGAAATTTGGTTTTTATGGTTAAATTCATATAGGAATTTCTAATGAAGTTGTTTTTCACTACCCCTTTATTCTTACTTCTGAAAATTACTTGTAAAAGACTAATAGAATATAAAACAATGATGACCATTTTTCCTGGGCATATGATAGTTAAACGTATTTGTACCATAGTTGATACCCACTTATGGCTCTTCTAAATTTCTTTTGGTGGGGGGCTTATTTGTAAGTTCTCATAATCTTGGCTACCTAAATTCCTAATTTGTACTTCATTCCATCTGACAGCTCATTTCTTTTCACAGACCAGTTAGTTCGTAACTATTTCTGGCTCAATTTAGCCAGAAAAAAAAAAAAAAAAGAATTCAAGTATTAGTGAAGCTTAAGTTCTGATTCCCACTAAATTACTTGCTCTGTGCATCTAGACCTGGCATTTAACTTCTTAGTTTTAATTCCGTATCGACACAGAGAGGCTTCTTTAAAAAGATTTTCTTAATAACAACGCCTAAAAATTGCATAGTGTTTTACAACTTACAAACCACTTTTCACTTACATTCTCTCAAGAGTCCATTTAATAAATAAGGACACTGAGGCAAAGAGGCTAAGGGACTTGCTTCAATCCTCTCTGGCCTTAAGTCCTCTGCTTTTTCCACATCAGACTGTACATGATCAAATGAGACAGAATATGTGAAAGTAGTTTATGAATTACAGTTATAAAGATATATAAAATGAAGTTAAAAACAATTGTCTGAAACCCCAAACTTCCTCAAACTATTTAAAAAAGCAAATGTTGTCAATGTCTTTACATAAATAACCCTATCACCTACAATTTATAATCCTAATGTTTTTTTCAATCATGATGTCCTTCTGGTTCTTCTTTTCAAAGACCTTAGCATACAACAGCAAGTACCTTGTCCAAGCACTGCATTCTGAAAGGCACATGGGTACATACTTAGAGGTTCTCCACCAGTGACTAAAATTAACCTCTCCAATTCTCCTTAAAGGATAGCTTTCATTTCTCCACTCCACTCAAACCAATGAAACCATTTTTAAGTTGGTGGCATTCTTAATACCCTTTACTATAGAATTGCAATGAATTTACTACCAATACATAGTCTAGTTAAATTTCAGAATTTACTTCTAACATTGTTAGCATTTTCCTAGAGTTGGATTTCATGATTTAATGTCTACTTTTAACATCTTTAAAGATGTTCTGTTACCTTCATTTAACATGTGAGGTCAGTGGGCAAAAAAAACTTCTTCAATTATCTATTACATGCAGTGGATGGATGTTCATTAGAAACTGTTGATTAACTACATATTATAATTAGTTGATTTACAATTTAGATGTATTTAAAAATATTTTTAAATGTTTTATATATTTTTAAAAAGTACTTAAATATTAATTCCCAATTACTAGCAAAAATAAAATTCATATGAAAGAAACTGACCAAAAAAAATCATTATCAAGGGATAGGTTACTGTATTGCACTGTAATATAATAGCAAAATAATCCATTTTAGATAGTGTGTGAAGGTACTAGGTCCTGATTTGATCTGCAACTACAACCATCTCCTTCAAAGACAACGTTTTTAAGATTGGAAAACATCTTGAAAGTCATCTCCTGTTAACTGATCCCTTCAGATGCGGAAGAGACTTAACTTTGTGTTAAATTACTTACTATCACCAAGAGGTTTCCGTCAAGTTAAAAAGATTACGTTAGTCTCGCAAAACAGGTGACTGACATTCTAGCAATCAAGTCACACTTAAATATCAGGAGGAAAGCAATGTACTAGTTTTTTCAATGGGACCGAGGCTACTGAAAAGCCTAGATCAAGGCGTGAAGTCCTTCCTGGATTACTATATTAACAAGATCTAAAAGCCAATTATAGGAACACAGGGCATGAAAAAAACCTCCCTAGGTGACACTTCATCCTCACATCTCTACTGATTACTAATCTTTCTACAAAGCTAAAAATCAATTTTCTTATAAGGAGTCTTACTATTATGGACCGAACCCCACCCCCTCCCCCCAAAGGGGGCGGGTCTTGACATCACATCATTTGCTGCAGCTGAGGCCCTAGTATCTCAGTAAGCCTTTCAGGGTTCACATGATGAAAGGCACTGAGCTGCACTGTGGAAAAGAGAGAGCTCTCTACACATTCAGAATCAGAAGTTGATAGTTCTTGAAACAGTAGAGCCCTCAAAACACCAGATGTCCTTTCACCATCCTTCAAGATGACCCTTTCCATGCTCCCCTCCCCAACATGTCCCGTCAACGTTCCTAGGGCATTGATGGATGCCATGAAGGACCCGGTTTGATGGGCCGGTCGCTGCAGTCCCCGTGACCGTGCACTGGCTAGGACAGACACACAAAAAGGCCTAGGACCAGCACGTCCGTATGCATCTCTGAATCCCCCACGCCTGGCTTAGCAGTAACTCTGTAACGGCCTACGGCAAGGAATGCATGGTTTGCTATTTAAACGGACACGCTGAGGGGCGTGGAGGCCAGACGCAGAGGGGAAAGCTGGCAGGGGGGCGGCACCTGACAGCAAAGCGGACTTCCAGGCCTCCGCGTCTCAGGCCTCACGACCTTGCACCAGCACCAAATCACTCCCCTGGCACGATGTTTCCCGTTCAGTCCTGTTCTGGGTTTACTCTGAACGGTAACCGTTCCGTTTTATTCTCCGCGGTACATTACCAAGAGAATCCGGGCCGGAAAACCGGCCCCAAATGGCACGGACGCCTTGACATTGTCACGGGACCGCTTCAAGCCTACAACGGGGAGGGGTCTTGCCGTCTCTATCCGTAGTAGACATGCCCGACTAAGAGGCGTCGTCAGCCCCCAAAGAGGCACAGATGATCCCGGGAGGACGCCCTTGCACGTCTCGCCCATTCAGGCGTCCCTTCCTCCATCGCCCATCCCGTGCAGGCCTCTAGCTGTGCGCGCACCTCTTCACCCCTGCCGACCCTAACTAAGAAAGGAAGACATGTCCCATTGCCTCTAGGTCTTTCTCCCCTCTCTCCGTACCTCCCTTTCGGGCCGCCTCAGGCGAGCTTCCTCCTTCTACATCCACCCTTCCCGGCCTACCCTAAATTTCAGTAGGCCTCAACCCTCATCCACTTCGCCATTGTTATTTACATCGTCGTCTGGGGAGGCTGAACGCTTCACCCCGTGCGGATGGGACTCCCTGGCAGCACTCATCGTTGCGGGGACCCCGACCGTCAATGCCGAACCGATTCGCCGTTCTCCTCCTCCGCGGCGCCAGGAGCCTGCTCTCTGCCACCCGACCAAGCAAGCACCACTCCAGAACGCAGAGTCCCTCAGGCCTTCTCTGCCACAGTCGTCACGCCGCGGCCGCTAGCCACTCCGGAGCATTCTGGGAGTTGTAGTTTTCTAGCTCCCTCCATACTGGCCTGTACAAAAGGGAAAGATGGGCGGCTGAAACTACAATTCCCAGGAAGCCCAGCGCAGCAGCTCGCGCAGCGTGGCGGGAGTGTCCTCTGAGGCTCCGCCTTTTCTTACTGGTGAAGGGAGCTTTCCCGCGGATGGTATGGCCGTGAGCGGTCTAGCAAAGCGTCGTCGCCACAGAAAGAGGCTGAGGCTGGGTTTTCGCTTTTTACTGTCAGACGCTGCGCCATTGACATATGTATCTGTCGTCGTTAAGCACCAAGGTTTAAATGTGATATTTGCGGCTTAGCGAATCCTCATGAGGAACCTCCCAAGACAAAAACCTTAAAAAAAAAAAAAATGGCTTCTTCCGTTTCCACCCTGGTGTTCTTTATTGCTCATAGGGCTGTGTAGTAGGGATTTCTAAATGACCCGGGGTGCAGCATTCTGGAATATTCTGCGAAGCATTTTGCTGCTTTCTCAGTCTCCAAAATGAGTTCAGTGTGGTGTTAAGTGCTGCTTAATGGGCTATTATTGAAACGGGGGTCCACCTGAGGACATGTTGCAAGCTTTTCCACTTGGCTTTGTAGGACGTGGGCGTGACCTTACCGACCGACCTTGCTGCTGCTGTGTAGGCATGGTCCTTTTGGGGTCTTTCCCTCTTTGCCAGAAAGCCCTGTATCTTTTTCCTTTTCTAAAAATATGTTGTTGTTGTTTTTTATTAATTGAGGGGAAATGCACATAACGTAAAATGAACCACTTTGAAGTGTACAATGAAGGAGCACTTAGTATATTTACAGTGTGCAACCATCACCTCTATCTAGTTCCAAGATGTTTCCATCGCACCCCTCAAAAGAACTTCAGTGTCTATTAAGCAGTCCTTCCCCATTCTTCCCTCTTCCTAACTACAACTAATCTACTCAGAAAACAGTTCCCAAAGGTATTATTTAGATACTGAAGATTTATTCATGCCGTATCAAGGTGACTTAATTTTTTTTTTAACTTTATTTTATTTTTTTGAGAGCAGTGTCACCGGCCCTCATATGTGGGACCCGAACCGGGGCCGCTGGCTTCCCAAGCCAGCGGTGGCTCGGCCGGCCCAAGGTGTCTTAATTTTTAACCAGGCCTGAACCTGGCTGCCTTTAACCCTACCATTCTGTCAGGAACCTTGTCCGTGCTTATTGTGAAGCTTTCTGAACCGTGATCGAAATTTTGATTTTTTTTTTTAAAGCAAAAATCAGTCGGGGATGACAGTATAGATCTAATGTGCATTTTGTACTGAAAGCAGCCTGTGAAATGACAACTTCTGGCTTTTTAACTCAGCAATTACTCTAATTTGACTGCCTGTGTAGAAATAGTAGTATTACCCCTTTCCTAGATTTCAATCACTGAGCCATGTATAGAACTATAGAACTGTGGCCAGGGGAAGATAGCTCTCCATGCAATCATATATCCAAGTTGTGTTCCTATATTTTGGAAGCAAAGGGATAACAATATTAATCAGAATAATATGAGAAAAAAAATCTCACTAGGGTCATATTTTATAACCAAGTTAGGTCACCTTAATCAATTCGTTCTGTGGTCAGAATAAACCATAAGGAGAAGAGTAAGCCCACGAGGAGAAAAAGTATTCTTTTGGAAGTGGTTGCTTGCTCTTTACTATGAGTTAAAATATTTTGCCTACTAACTATGATTCTACAAAGGTTATATACATACAGTTACAATGAAATTATAGTTAAGTTACAGAATTTTCTAGGATGGACTCCAGTTTTCCTCCAATGGGTTTGACAGACTGTTAATATATACAATTTAGAACTCTTAGCTTTATTACCATTAAACAAATGAGTTGCTTGAATAGGTAATTTAGACTGCTAAAAGAACTCGGAAATAAAAAAGCACTATTAATAAGGCTAGCAGTGAGTTACTAAATAGTTTTAACTTTAATTAGTGAAAGTCTAGAAAAGCTTAATGAGCTAGCAACCTGTCTTATTTCCTCACCAGAATTACTGGCACCTGTTCGGCTAAATCTTCAAGTTACAGGATCATTTAATCAGATTTTACTCAGTTTCATATACAGAAGCCGACAGGTAAGGATGAAATTATACAATGTAATAGAAATGAATTATGGCATTGAAACTCTGCAATATTCTTCTTCCTGGTTTTGTAAAAGCAAGAAGATGGTGTGGATCAGGTAGAACTCTGAAATACCTTCACTGGGATTGAAACTGTTCCATCTTTATGTTTTGTTTCTGTGAGGTCTAGCACAATGCCTGTTATGGAGTAGTTAAAAACTTTTTTGAATTAATATAGGAAGTATGTAATTATATAATGTAACAGAGTGGTATCTCATATAAGGCCCAGAAACTCAGCCGTGTCCTTCTTTCTTGGGTAATAAAAACAAGGAGAGGAGACTATATTGCTAACAGAATTTGGAAATACTTTTCTGAGAGTAGAGACCATGCCATCCTCATTTTTTTATATACCCTGTGCTTAGTATACAGTAGGCATTCATAAATGTTTGTTGAGTGCATATGTTCATATTCCCTCAACCCTGGGTAGTCATAACTGAGCATAGTTAATAAGCCTAAAGAAGAAATAAAAGCTCTGATGACTATGCTCTGTACAAAAAAAAAAAAAAATCTGCTACTGAGACTAAGAAACATTCGTGGAGCTATAATTATAAATATTATTTAATATCCACTATGCACCACACATTTTGCTAGGTGCTTTTTATAATTAATCTCAAAACTTCACAGTAATTTGTAAGAATTTTTATTTTATAGATAATGAAGCTTAAGAAAATCATATAGCTTATGAGTGAAATGGCTAAGCTGGGATTCAGTCCTTAAGTCAGTCCGACTCCAAAACCCCATGAACTTTCCGGTGCTACTATAACTCAGCATTTGTATAGGGTGCTTAGTATGTGTCAGGTAGTGGGCTAAATTTGAGGAAAACCAGAATAAATAATGGGTAATCCCTTATCTCAAGGAGTTTATAGCTTGAGCATGTAAAAGAGACATACTTGGAAAAGAAAAGAAAAAAGAATATTTAGGGGTAGAATGAGGAAAAATAGCCTGAGATTAAAAGATACATGTGGAAGTAGAAAGAGGAAAGTTAAATGTCTTTGAAGCCAAGGGGAAAATAAAGAATGCATTGTTCAATTATGGGAGACTAAGAGATGAAATTTATCTTGTAGCTAATCTTAAAGGCATAATATAAAGCAAGCTGTAGGGTCTAACAGAATCCTGAAGACAAGGTATAGAAAAATAAATGTTTGTGGTTGATGATGGTTGATGATGAGAGATGAATTCCCACTCTGTCCGTTGGTTCAGCAGATTTGCCACCATGCTACTGTGATTTAAAATGTGATGACATGGGCTGGCTGAGTGGCGCGGTGGTTAAGCGCTGACTTTGGAAGCCAGCGGCAACGGTTCGGTCCCACATATGAGGGCCAGTGACACTGCCCTCAAAAAAAATATAAAGATAAAAATAAAATGTGATGACATACATTTTGGCTTCATTATTTTACACATACCTAGAAACGAGAATAAAGAATTAAAAAAGGTGAAAATGTATTTGTTTATAAAATTGCTTCAGTAAAATTATTGATGCATATCTTCTAATCTGGTCATAAGGTGTATACATCATAAAGCAGCAATATTCCAAAGGTTGTCAAAGAAAACTTAGGAGCTGAAATCAATGGGTAATATCCTTGTTTTAAAAGGGGAAATTATAATTAGAACATTGTAGTTTTTCCTTCAAAATTACTTTGTTGTTCTTGCCAATCAAAAAAGTAATATGTCAATATGAGGCTGGCTAAATAAATTATTATGATAAATCCATATAGTGGACTACCATGTACCCATTAAAAAGAAGGAAGCTCAGATCTGGGATAGACTCCAAGATATATTGTCGAACAAAAAAAGCAAATTGGGGAACAGTGTACATTTTATACTGTATTTGTATTAAAACAACAGAAGAGAATCAATGTATATGAATAAACTATTTCCACAAAGATATCCAAGATGGTGATAATATTTGTAGACTCCAGGCTTAGTGGTGGTGGCTGGGGGACTGAGGTACACTGGTAGCATGGGGACTTTTCACCATACTTTTTATATCTTTTGAATTTTAAATTACCTGACTATATTAACCTATTACAAATTAACCATAAATGAATACATAAAAGTAAATTAAATTGGATTTTAAAAAACTTAGAGTCACAAAGATAAACAGACTCACACAAAGATAAAACAAACCCATTGTATAAAATGTAGAAAATAAAGTGTAAAGAAGAAACAAAAATCACTTCTAGTGTCATAGTTTTGAGGTAACCACCATTAACATCTAAGTGTAATTCCTTTTAGTTTCTTTTTTCTAGTGATTTGGAGGATATACATTTAGTTTTTAATACTATTAATGGTTACATTTTAGTTTTTACTCCAATCAAGAGTAAAACAATGTCTCAGTGTCTATGACTCCTTATATGTGTGAAGAATTTGGCACATGTTACTTTTGCCCTGTTTTTTGCTCCCTCATTCCAGTAGAATGTAATTTAGGTGCAGATTATTGTTATTGCAACAATTTATATATCACATGTGTTTTCCATCAATAGTATTTTGGCATGTGCCTTCAGGCTTTTTTTTTTTTTCCTTCAGGCTTTCTAAAGAACAGCTTTATTGAGATATAATTCACATACCACATAATTCACCTATTAAAAATACACAATTAAATGTTTGTTTGTTTCTGTTTTGTTTATATTGTTCTTTATATTCCACATATAAGCAAAATCTCATTGCATCTGTTTTTCTCTTTCTGACACTCCACTCAGCACAATTCCCTCCAGGTCCATCCATGCTTCCATAGATGGCAAGAACCCATTCCCTTCCTTGGCCAACCAATATTCCACTGTATATATTATGTATTACTTCCCCTTTATCCATTCTTATATCGACAGACACCCAGGCTGCCTCCACATTTTGGCCATTGTGAACAATGCTGCAATGAACATATGGATGCACACGTCCCCTCGAATTAGGATTTGGGTTTCTTCAGATAAATACACAGAATTGGGATTACTGCATCCTTTTTTGTCTCTTGTTATAGCCCTTTTTAAAAAGCCTATTTTGTCTGGTGTAAGTATTGCTACTCCAACTTTGTTGTGTTTTTCATTTCCATTTTCATGAAATATCTTTTTGCATCCCTTCACACTCCATCTGTGTGTATCTTTCAATCTGAAGAGTCTCTTGTAGGCATCATATGTCAGGGTTTTGTTTTATTATCCATTCATCCACCCTGTGTTTTTGATCAGAGCATTTACATTGAAAGTAGTTGTTGGGCCGGCCGAGTGGCGCGGTGGTTAAGTGCTGGCTTGGGAAGCCAGCGGCCCCGGTTCAGGTCCCACATATGAGGGCCAGTGACACTACCCTCAAAAAAAAAAAAAAAAGAAAGTAGTTGTTGATAGATATGTAGCTATTGCCATTTTATTATCCATAATTTTGATCTTTTTTATTTTTTCCATCTTAAAGAAGTCCCTCTAACATTCCTTGAAATACTGGTTTGGTGATGAATTCTTTTAACTTGTCAGGGAAGCTCTTTATCATTCCTTTGAGTCTAAATGATAGCTTTGCTGGGTAGAGTAATCTTGGTTGTAGAACCTTGCTTTTTATCACATTAAATGTTTTGTGCTAACCCCTTCTGGCCTGCAAAATTTCTGTTGAGAAATCAGCTGACAATCTTATGGGAGCTCCACTTTTTCTGGTGTTTTCTCCTGTTCTTTCATTTGGGACGTATTTCTTTGTTTCCTCATTTTGGCTGCCTCTCTGTGTTTGTTTCTATGTATTAGTAGGGTTGCTATGTCTCCCAGTCTTGGCTGGTGGCCTTATGTAGGAGGTGCACTGTGGGGCCCAGTGGCATAGTCTTCCTGGTCACCGGCACTGGGTGCTCCAGAAGTGTCCCTTGTGTGGGTTGTATGTGCCCTCCTGTTATAGTTGAGCCTTAGTTGCTATTGGCACATCAGTGGGTGGAATTGACCCACAGGCTGATTGCCCCTGGGGTTTGGCCACATCCACAGCTTATAGGCTGCTGTGGGTGGGTGGGGGCTTAATCTGATAAGTGTGATTTGCCCCAGCAGGCTCTGGTGCCTGTTGAGACAGCCCTTTGGGTGTGCCCCTTGTGGAGCTAATTGGGTGGTGCTCTGCTATGGTCTGAAGCCATCCTCCAAATATGTTGGTTCTGGGGCCTCTTGCAAGGGGCTCTGATGCAGGTCCAGGTCACCCACTGCCTGTGACTAGCCAGGGACTACCTGGTAAGAGCTATAAGGGGTCTGAGATTGATTATTGCTGTGCTAATCCTGGGGGCTTTTGGGAGAGGCCACACTGTAAACTGAGGATGTCTTCCTCCAATACTGGGCCTGGGGTAGCAAAAAGTCAGGACACCGCAAGCTATCTGCTGACTCCGTTAAGGTTTGCACACTGATAAAGCCTCGTGTGGTATGTGAGTTGGATGAGGCAGGGTCTCAGGGAGTCACTAGAGTGGGAAGAGTTGTGGTCACCAGTTTAATGTAGACTCTGGTTTGATGCCAGTGCTGAGCCTGAAGCTACTCAGCAAAAGTCTCAGAGCACATGGAGGCCAGTCACTGCCCCCACCTGGGGTCTGTTAGACTCTGATAGTTTTCTAAGAAAGAGCTCAGTTTGGGTGGGGCTGGCTGCTCTTGGAGAAAGTGCCTCTGATGTTGGGTGGGATGGGGTTCCGGTGAGTCAGCAGGGCAGAGCTGCGAAGCTAAACAGACCAATCAGGTTCAGATTTGGCTGTAAGCGTAGGGCAGGGGGTGGGGGGTGGGGCTCAACACAAGAAAGATGGCACCAGCCTGTTGACTGCACAGGAAAAGGACCCCTCACAGCGAAAATGCCAACAGTCCTGCTGCCTTCATCTCAAAACCGCACAAGTCAGTCTGCCCCCAATATGTGTCTGACACTCCCTGAGTTACTGTCCCTCTGTTGGAGCCCAAGGTGAGTGTCTGATGGTGAGAGAATCTGTGCACAGGCACTTTAAGAGGATGCCTGGGTTTCCCGCCGCCTTCTGTCCCACCCGGGTAATCAGAATCTCCACTGTTTTTCACAGCCAAATGTGAGGGCTCCTTTTCCCGGTACCAGTACTCTGGGCTGGGGAGGCTACTGTGGGGTTAGGGTCCCTTGCTCCTTTCGTGGGAAACTCAGTGGCCCAGTTATCCCTCCTATTTCTCAGCCTCCACACAGAAGTTTGGGGTTAGCCAGCTCTGCATCTCCACTCCTCCTACCAGTTGGATGTGACTTCTTTTTTCTATCCTTAGTTATAAAACTTCTGTTTAGCCAGACTTCAAATGGTTCTCCAGGTTGATTGTTCTATAATTTAATCGTAATTTTAATTTGTTCACTGAAGGAAGCAGGCACAGTGTTTATGTATTGCGCCATCTTGGATCTCTTAAATGTTTTTTAATATAGTCAAAGAGTTGTACAACCATCACCACAATCACTTTTATAGCATTTTTACCACCTCAAAAAGAAACCCTGTATCCATCAGCAGTCACTCCCTATTTCCCTCTCACTTACCCAGCCCTAGGCAACCACTAATCTACTTTCTGTCTCTCTAGATTTGCCTATCTAGCCATTTCATATAAATGGAAACATACCATACGTGGTCTTTTGTGACTGACTTCTTTTATTTATCATACTGTTTTCAAGGTTCATCTATGTTGTACCATGTATTAGTACTTTATTTCTTTTCATGGCTGAGTAAGATTCCATTGTATGAATATACCACATTTTGTTTATTCATTCATTACTTCATGGGCATTTGGGTTTCCACGTTTTGGCTATTATGCATAATGCTGCTATAAACATTTATGTCTAAGTTTTTGTGTGAACATGTTTTTAGTTATCCTGGGTATATGTCTAAGAGTGAAATTGCTGGGTCATTTGATTACTCTATGGTTAACTTTTTGAGGAACTGTCAGACTGTTTTCCAAAGCATCTGCACCATTTTACATTCTCACCAGCAATGTATGAAGGGGCCAATTTTTCCACATTCTGGCCAACTCTTGTTATTATCCATCTCTGTTATAACTACCCTAGTGGATATGAATTACTCATAATTTCTCCAGTTTAGAAATCTAATCTTTGAGTAATTTTGTTACAAAAGATGAGGTGTGTAAAACACCAAGTCTACTAATGGCTATATGTAAGTCCAGAGAGAAAGAGATAAAATCTTATTAATTTGCACCAATAGTTCACAAACTTTAGTGCATGACAGAATCACCTGGAAGACTTTTTGTGAAAGTTTATGTTGTTGGGTCCTACCCCAGAATTTCTGATTCAGTAGGACTGTGATGGATCAGAAATGTTACATTTGTTTCTGGTTTCCAGATGCTGCTGCTGGTCTGAGGACCACTGTTTTAGAACCACTGATTTGACAAACATGTTGGTAATGCTTACTTTGTGCCCAGTTTCTTAAATGTTTTACATATGTTAATTTGAATAATCTTCACACAGATATGTCCTATTATTATTTCATATCATAAATGAGGAAGTTGAGGCATATATAGATTAGGAAAACAGTTCAAGAAAATGTAGGCATATAAAAGTTAAGTGACTAGCTCAAGATTACATATCTAAAAATAGTGAAGCTGATGGCCTGGTTAGGTGCTAGTATTCATGCTCTGAATCACTATATTATGGCGCTACACATAGAGTTCATTCACATTTGGTATTATTGAGTGAAAACTTGGGAATAATCCATTTCCTGCAAATGGGATGCTTAATTCCAAGAAAGAATTATTCTCTTTAAGACAATAATCTAAATATATCAAGGACTCCCTTACTGTGCTTGTGTCTAGAAATTATTTCATTCATTACTGTGTTTAGTAATTCTTAAAATACTCTTATGTTTATAATCTAGTTTTATGTGTAAATTATAATTTTTACACCAACAAATATCTAAGTAATTTTGTGATCTTGGAGAGTCATAAAAGTTCTTTGGGCCTCAATTTCTTCATCAAACTAGGCTTCTATGATTTTGATTTATAAGGTTGTTCCTTTGTAAAATTTAGATGGTGCTCATTTCTGAGTTGAGAGAGAAATTTAGTTCAGTAGAAGGAATTTTCTCAGTTTTAAGGTTTTCTCCCTTAAAATTTTCTCAATTTTATTTCTTTTTTATTTTTTTCCTTTTAACTGAGCCATCCTGCCACCTGTTGGCAGCTCAGCAGCAGCTCAGCTCGGGCTGGACATCGAACTGTTGTTGCTCGGAGCTCAGCTCGCACTCTTTTTTTTTTTTTTTTTTAAAGATTTTATTGGGGAATTGGCGGAGGGGAACAGCGTTGGGAAATCGGGGAAGGGGAACAGACAAGTTGCCGTCTTCTTGTTCTTCAGTTTAGTTGTGGAGGATGTTGCTTCACTGTTGGTATCGTCATTGCGCTCTTCCCGGATGAGGCAGATCGGTCGCTGGCCTCTGGATGTCGCTCACCGCGGCTATTGGCAGCTCACTCTTGGCTGCCAGCCGCTCACGCTGGCTGCGGGCCACTCACTATAGCCTATGGCAGCCCACACCATCACCGGGGCTCGCACAGCCCAGCTCCAGGTGGAGCTGTTGTTAGCTGTAGAGGGCAGTGTCACTGGCCCTCATGTGGGATCCGAACCGGGGCCGCTGGCATCCCAAAACCAGCGCTTAACCAATGCGCCACTCGGCCGGCCCCTCAGCTCGCACTCTTGAGCGAGCTCTTAACCAACTGAGCCACTTGGCCGTCCCAAAATTTTCTCAATTTTAGAAGAGTTACTGATAAGAGAAATCAGAATTAATCATGCTTTGTTTGACAGCTTGTTTCTTTATAGACACTTGTGTTTGATTGTGATTTTTATATTACATACATATAAATTGCTCTTAATTTCTTCATGGTTTTTCCTATTTCATATATCAGTATTTCATAATGTTTTATAATTTACTAATGTTCTATCACTTATACTGGTCTGAAGTTTCTAATGTTTGTACTACTTCAAATATTTTGTGATATATCTGTGACATATTAAGTTCAGAACACATTTCTAGAAGATACATAAGAAAATGACACTATGTTTTCTGCATTTGAGGGATTTAAATTTTTAAATTAAAAAAAAATTTTATTTATTTTTTTATTTTTGAGGAATTTAAATTTTAATTGTGACAATTTTAGTTCAGTTTACTAATTAAGAAAATATATCAGAAAAATTGTCTAAGACTTGGAAATAGACAAAAGTGATTAGTGGGTTTCAGTTCAAGGGAATCCTGAATGTCTAGGGACCCTGAGGATTTATCTGATTCTAAATGAGTGTGCACTTTTGATCATCTTTGATTAGGCTAGTTTACAACTCTTGGTAAAAGTTAAATTAGAAAACTGAAAACAATCCAAACTCTTTCTGCATATAAATGATTCCAGTTCTTGGTTATGCAAATGGTTTTGTCCAGTAGAGAATATAAAGTTGTGTAAGTCAAATTCTATTATGAATTAGTTTTACTTCTTACTGTTTTCCTCATTAATTAATAAGGTAAATAAAATCTCTGACACAACATTATGACTGATTTAAAAAAATATTTATGTGAGAGTCAAGATTTTACCATTTTGGAAATTATACTTTAGAATTTTTATCTACTTATATAATGCACATATAAATAGTTCAATATAAGTATATATAATTTTTAAGAAGTACCCACATGATGTAATAAAACAGCACTTATTTTTAAATTAAAGTAATATTTTACCTATCACCCACAATGCAGGTACACTTAAGATGAATTAAAATATATTCATAAGCAAGAAAAAAATTAAAAAATAAAAACATTTATGATGTTCAGAAATAATAATCACTGCTAAGACCTTGGACTACAGTGTTTCAGACTTATTTTTTGTATTTATATAGTTTTTTTCTCAAATAGGATAATACTATATCCTATATTGATTTAAACCTTTTTTTAAAACTTAAGAGTATATAAATGAGCACCTTTTTAACATTTAATTTTTGAAGATTATATTTCAGTGTTTCTAAGGAGAGGGAGCTTACAAAGCTTCGTTAACTATTTTAGCTCTAACAACTTTTCAGGTGACGTCATTTTAAAAATGAAAGCATGTTAAATATGAAATCACCAAATATAGGAGAAATTAAAGCAAAAAAAGTTTTAATATTCTAAATTACAAGAGGTAGCCCCTCTGTATGTGATCTTAGAAGTCTGCCGGCACACACATCATGATGAATGAAGTCTTTTTTTTTTTCTTATTGTTTTTGTTTGTTTTGTTTCAAAAAAGAAGCTGGCATGGAGGTTATTGGGGGATTGAGGGTGGGGAAGAACCCAAGACTACAAAGGAAATGAAGCCAGTAATATCAGTATAGGAAAGCAATCCTATCTTGGCGGTTAACATTTAAAAAGCCCTTTCAAGGACCAAAGAAATAAAGGCTACAAATGTCTGGAGCTTGAAATGGCTTTTATACTTTTGAAGCTGTTATGAAAGCTTTTCTTAGAACTCTCCTTCCTCCCCCTCCTCCAAAACAACATAGTTCTTTTCTTTCTTTTTTTTTTTTTTTTTTTTTGTTTATAAGAAGTTAAACAGGAAGAAACCAGACATAAAGGATGCTTCCATAGCTTATTTTAAATATCTGAGCCAGAAGAATAGCTTCTTTAAAAAACAAAACAAACAACAACAAACATAGAACAGAAAAGGAAGAATTGCCATATTTGGAAGTCTGAAGGAAACAAAGAGAATAAGTGGCTATATCCTTGAATCTTGTGAATTGCTAGTAGCTCCAATGTAGGTGCATTTCCAGCAGGAATCAGCACCTCTTGATTTCATTATTCCTAAAGTTGTTTCCGAACAAGTTACAAAGAGTAAAAAAGAAAGAGGCCATGTGTATTGAGATTATTCTGTTTTTAAGACAGTTATTTGGTTGAACACGTTTTATATCTGTCTTCATAAAGAGTAAGTGTTTAAAAATGAATTGCTAATTGTTATAAAGTTCCTTACCAAAAGGCCAAGTGTGACTCTACTTCCTTCTTTTATGATTTATTCATTATTTTATTATAACTGAAATGGAAGAATGAATGACTGACATTCAGTAGCTTGTAGTTTTTGTCCTTTAAGTAATATGAAACATCAAGATTATAGAGGGAATCCCAAGTCTCTCTAATGGAGTCTAACTTAAATAACCAACTTTAAAACCCTACAGTATTATATGAAAGTAATGAATTTTAGTGTCATCACTGCTATTAATTTAATCTCGGCCAAACTCTCTCAGACCCAAACTAGTTTATTTTATTTCCTTCATCTCTAAAGCTTTATAATTCCTCTGAATATTCCAAAAATATTCCTAAATTCCAAATGATGTTTTCTTTTAATTAGTAATATAAAACAAAATTTTAGTATGACCACGGAATTTTTTTTGAATGAATATTTTCTACTGAAATAAAACAGACCTACAGAAAAGTGCACAAATCATGAGTGTATAGTTCACTTGTCACAAAATGAACATATCTATGTGACTATCTGCCCAGATCAAGAAATAAATCGTTTTCAGTGTCCCTTAAGTCTTCCCTTCCAGTTACTACCTTGTCTTCCTTCACCAAAGATAGCTATCTTGACCTCTAAGAATGTAAATTAATTTTCCCTGTTTTGGGACTTTATTTAAATAGAGCCATACAGTATGTATTTTTTTTATATATATCTAGCTTCTTTTAGACATATTATACTTGTGAGAATCATCACTGTCATTATGTAGTAGTGGTGGGTTCATTTTATTTCTGTGTAATAGTCAATTGTATGACTTCATCTGTTGATGGGTGTACTGTTGGGTATATATTAATACTTTATTTTTAATGCATTACTGTTGGGTGTATGCTTAGTAGTAGAAAACAATGCCAAAAGGTTTTCCAAAGTACATATGCCAATTTATACTCCCACTGCCTCAGATAATGGAATTTTAAGTTTCTTTATGATTATTGGAATAAAATGATCCCTAATATGTAGCATTTGAACATTCCCAGGAGAAAAATTGTATATGGATAACGATTAAGCTTACTAATGCTTATTTTTGAAAATATAACACTACTCTTTCATGACTAGGACCAATCATTTTTTTTTCTTTAATTAGGGAATTGGAGGAGGGGAACAGCGTTGGGAAATTGGGGAAGGGGAACAGACAAGTTGCTGTCCTTTTGTTCTTCAGTCTAGTTGTGGAGGACGTTGCTTCACTGGCCCATGTTGGTATCGTCATTGCACTCTTCCTGGATGAGGCAGATTGCTCGCCTGCCTCTGGATGGCCGCTCACCACGGCTATTAGCAGCTCACTCTGGCTGCTGGCCGCTCACATTGGCTGCTGAACACTCACTGTAGCTTATGGCAGCCCACTGCAGCAGGGGCTGCAGCCTACACCATTGCTGGGGTTTGCACAGCCCAGCTCCAGGTGTGGCTGTTCACCATCGTAACTGTAGAGGGCAGTGTCACTGGCCCTCATATGTGGGATCTGAACTGGGGCCACTGGCGTCCCAAGCCAGCTCTTAACCAACACGCCACTCGGCCGGCCCAGGACTTATCATTTGATAGGAAGAAACACAATGGATTTTTTCATTAATTTTTGTTTCTGCGGAGAACTGACAGTGGTTGGGAAAAAGTAAACTTAAGAATTGGGCCGGCTGAGTGGCGCGGTGGTTAAGTGCTGGCTTGGGACGCCAGTGGCCCTGGTTCCGGTCCCACATATGAGGGCCAATGACACTGCCTTCAAAAAAAAAAAAAAAAAAAGAAATCATTGACTGTTATTTTCATTTGTTTTTTACTCTCTGGCTAAGCAGTATTCTATTAATAAACTTCTTTAGCTGTTATAATGTTCTTGAATATTAATACTTTCTGTTTTGAACAGAAAGGAGATTAGTATTTATTGTTTATTTTTATGATGTTTCTGTCCCTGTTTTTTTTTTTTTCTAATTCTCGTTTAAAGTATACTTTTCATTTAAGCACATTGCTTCAATGGGTTATCCATCACAATACATTAATTAAAAGCTATTTCTTTGGAGGAAAACAAACACCAAAAACTAACTTACTAGAGAAATCTGGATGTCTTCAAAGGCTTTATCTACTAGTGTCCTGATATTTTTGTTCTGTTTTAAATTCATTTCTGGAAAATAGAAAGTTTAGCACAGTAACTTTAGGGAAGTTGGGAATGACACAAAAGTTCCATAGAAGGTGATTTTTTTTTTATAGAACAATGATGTAAATAATGCCTTGTTTACTAGGACATCCTACATAAAACTACTATTTGAATGATACTATAGCTGAAATATTAATCATTAGCAATAAATACTGTTGCAATGCTGAAAGTAAAGGATGAGAATTTGTATTTTATTACGAAATTTGGATTTTGTCCTAAGTGCAATGTTAAGTCACTCTAGGGTTTTTAGCTGAAGAATGATTGTATTGATGTTTTAAGAAGCTTATTTTTATTACAGTATGGAGAATGGATTATAGGAGATTAAAGAGTAGAAGTGAAGCTGTTGCATAGTCCAGGTGAGAAATAATGGGGACCTGAGTTAATGTGGTAGTTAGTGGTGGAGTTGAAGCAATTTTTATCAACTCAGGTGGGGGAAGATGGACAAATTTGGGTGGATAGGTATTGTGATTTGTTTTTTGATTTCTCCTTTGAACATATTAAGTTTACAATATCTTTGAGATGTTTAGGTGGTGATGTCAAGAAATAAGAGTAGACAATTAGATAATTCACACCTGAAATTAGTCAGGCTAGAGATACATATCTGGAAGTCATTATCATAAGGATAGTATTTAAATCCATAAGAATGGATGAAATAATCCAGGAAAGAGATGAGTCACAAAAGGCTCCAGCCTGAGTTTGAGGAACCTAAAATTTACAAGTCAGGTCGAAGAGGTAGATTCAACAGTGGAGGCTAAGAGGGAGTGGCTAGTGAGGATGCAGCAAACCAGGAGAGGATGGTATTTTGAGGCCAAGAGGTCAGTGTTTCAAGAAGGAGAGAGTTGTTGATTGTGTCGAATGCTGATAAGAAATTAAGTCAAGATGCACACAGAGAAATGACCATCAGATTTGGCAACATTTGACATAAATTCTGGGTCTACTACTTACTACCTGTGTGACCTTGAATATTTAATTTCACATCATCAAATCTCAATTTCCTTATGTTCAGAAAAGGAAATAACAATACTTCTCTCATGTGGTTATTGTGAACTCTATGATGAACTAACATGTATTTACCTGGAACAGTGCCTGTCCAGTTTGGGATGCTCGGTTGATATTAATTCCTTTCCTCTCTAGGTCTGTGATGCCTTTTGAAACTTTGAATAGAGTACACTTTTCCTTTGCTTAAAGATGTTCATTTGTTTCTGAAAATTCTGCCGTTTAGTCAAAAGCTATAAAATAAAAAATGTTTTCATTAATATTAGCAGTAAAAATTATTGTATATTCTATGTCAACCCAAGATACTCAAATCTTTTTGCAGATAGAAAAATATATCATTTAAGCAATAAGAAAAACAAGTTTATATATATACATACATAACATTTGAAAGTAAATAAATGTAGATTAATACATATATATTAACTATACATTTACATAAACCATATGTATTTAGTAAATCTATATGTACATAAACAAGCTATAAATATTAAGCATAAACATATCAAACATATGTACATATACATAAACTATAAAGTAATAAAGGCTTATTGTACTTACCAAAGGAGGAAAAGAGTAATTGATAATGGATAGTGGTGGATGGTGAAGGAGTATGAGGTATTCATTCTTTGCAAGGTATGTTCATCATTCTGCATCATTTTCTCCATGAATTTTTCAACCTCTTAAGGGTTCATGATTATCTTGCCTTTACATGAACTTAATATAGAATTATAGCACACTTGTAGAGTTGTACAAGATACTACCCCTTTATTGGCAATGCAGAACATTTTGGCTCATCAAACATGGTACACGATGCAAATTTTCCAGATGATATTCTCTAACTAGAAATTGCTTTTAAAAATAAATTGGTGGGGCCGGCCAAGTGGCACATTGGTTAGGAGTAGGCTTGGGACACTAGCTCTGAGCAGCAGGGCCCCAGTTCAGATCCCACATGAGGGCCAGTGACACTGTGCCCTCTACAGCTAAGATGGTGAACAACCTGGAGCTGGGCTCCTGTGAGTTGCCAGCAATGGCAGAGCCTGCAGTCCCTGCTGCAGTGGGCAGCCTTGAGCTACTGTGAGTGGCTGGCAGCCAGCGTGAGTGGCCAGCAGCTGCCTTGAGCCACTGTGAGTGGCTGTCCAATGACCCGTAACCAACTGCCTCAGCCGGGAAGAGCGCAATGATCACAATACCAACATGGGCCAGTGAAGGGACATCCTCCACAACTACATTGAAGAACTAAAAAAAAAGGACAGCAACTTGTCTGTTCCCCTTCCTCAATTTCCCAATAAAATCTTTAAAAAATAAAAAAAAATAAGGGCTGGCCGAGTGGCTCAATTTAAGAGCTTGCTCAAGAGTGCGAGCTGAGCTCTGAGCAACAGCAGTTCGATGCCCAGTCCAAGCTGAGTTGCCACTGAACTGCCAACAGGTGGCAGGATGGGTCAGCTAAAAAATAAATAAATAAATAAATAAATGAATAAATAAATAAATAAGTAAGTAAATGAAATAAAAAAATAAATTGGTGGATGTTTTTGCCTGAGAGTATAATATCAAAATATCTTGTCTTATAGTATATTTATTTTGGGGTGAAAAAGTTATTCTGGAAAAAAACACATCATCTGAAAAGTGATAAAACTTTTTCAGAGCTGTTTTAAACTAATGAGTTGCTATCTCATGTAAGTCCTTATTTATTGATCATCTACCTTGTGCATGCCTATGTTAGGCTCTGTGAAGATAACTAAAATATAATTTAATGAGTAGCTTTTAGCAGGCAAAAATGTTAGGTAATTTGTAATTTTATTTATTTATTTTTTTAAAGATTTTATTGGGGAATTGGGGGAGGGGAACAGACAAGTTGCTGTCCTTTTGTTCTTAAGACTAGTTGCAGAGGACGTCGCTTCACTGGCCCATGTTGGTATCGTCATTGCGCTCTTCCTGGATGAGGCAGATTGGTCGCCAGCCTCTGGGCGGCCGCTGACTGCTGCTATTGGCAGCTCACGCTGGCTGCCAGCCACTCATGGTAGCCTATGACAGCCCACTGCAGCAAGAGCTGCAGCCTACACCGTCGCGGGGGCTCGCAGCCCAGCTCCAGGTGGAGCTGTTGTTAGCTGTAGAGGGCAGCGTCACTGGCCCCCATATGTGAGATCCAAACGGGCTGCTGGCATCCCAAACCAGCTCTTAACCAATGCGCCACTCGGCCAGCCCAGGTAATTCGTAATTTTAAAGAAAAAAAATCACGAAAGGCAAAAGCAATTTCTAAATGGCACTTCTCTAACCATGTGAAATACTGTTTCAACTGAACAAAATTCAAAAGCCTAATTTATATTAACTGGAAATGAGAGAATCCCATTACAAAAAAATGGAGGTACATTTTTTAACTGTTTGTTTTTAAAAAATTATTTTTAGTTGGGACCTAAACCCCCAAACTGGCAAACCGTCTTGGAGGGAATCATAAAGCCACTCTGGCACATGAGAGTATGGATGTACCAGAGAACCTCTGTCCAGGCAGGTTGAATTTCCATTTCATGACGAACTTATACATCTAAGGTACATGTGTTTCTTGGAAAAAAATCTGAGTTTCCTGCTGAAAATCTTGGCATAGACAAGCAAGAGATAAGTAAGTTCCAAGATAGGCCTCTGTGCCTTAAGTACCCATGTGTAACTTCTATTGGCATGATGCTTTCAAAGGAAACATACCGTATTTGGTAAATTACTCATTTCCTCCCTCTAAGCTATCAAGTTGCTATATGGTAGTTTTAACAGTCTACTGTGCAACTGGTATTACTGGTTGCTGCTGTATATACCTTGGTCCCAGAGTTATGGCATGTGCATGTTGAAAAGCAACCCAAAAGACTTCCCTACATGAATATTACAAACTGAGACTTAATTTTATTTATCTCTATTTCCTTTTTGTACTGATATTAGATTCAGTATCCAGGCTTAGTAGCCCATCCAATGATGGAGTTTATAGGCATTCCTAAAACGGAAAAAATGATTGAGATGAACTCCGGGGCATTCTTTATTATAAAGTAATTCTGTGTGGCTTATTTCAATTTATTTACTTTTTTCCTCCAGAATTACTGTAAAGGTTTTCTATTTCACTCATTACAGCACAGTGTTTTTTCACATTTGAATAGACTGCATCAACATGAATTCTTTATAAGGACCTTAAAAACAAACTTTGCCAAGTCCCGGAATACAGAAGTGAATTCACATCTCAATACTCAGCTGCCTCATGAATAAAGGAGAGCCTGTGCCTGACACTTTGAAGATGTAGCTGTTAAACCATACAGAATATTTACCTCAATAAATCATTATAAGAAACTAAGGTACAATTATACCCACAGAGAAAAAGAATTCAAAACACCGATTTATGTGTTTCGGTGCCTGTTCCCTTTCCCACTATGTTTTGAATTTATGCGTGTTTGTCATCTTTGGCTGCTCCTATGTATCTTTAAACTAATGGGTTCTGAGGTGTTTTTTTTTTTTAACATTCCTCATTAAGTTGGTTATTTTTCTTAGACACAGACATGTTTTGCATAGTGTACAAAGTTTTACATTGAAAATGAACTCTATCTCGTTTCTTAGGGCTGAAACAAAAAATGGAAAAAGTGACTTATTTTAAATAAAACTCTGACTTTATTTAATTTGTGAACATTTAAGCTGAAATTCCATATTAAGTATTTCATTTGGCATTTATTTTGAAGTACTGGTAATGAGTGAAGAGCTGGAATAGAAACAGGAAGTAGACCACTGCCTTTAAGAGTCACCTTTTATTACTTTGCTTATTTAAAGCGATAATAGTATTATGGAAAGATATATTTGTTCACCAGTGTGTATTTGGTCTTTCTAAAAGTAAAAAAATCCAAATGCAAAAATAAGCCAGTAACATGGAGAAAAGAATGACAGTGAACCTGACAAAAATCAATATACAGTTAGAATTTTTGCCTAGAATAATTTATTATTGTCATCCAAGCGTAGTAGGAAAAAAAATGGTTTTCTAATGATACGCTATAAAGCCAAAGAATATTAAAAGTATTTTAAAACAGCTAAATAATTTATCAATATATACGGATACATATAGATTGTAGGTTACCTGGGATTCTGGGATCTTTCCTTCCCCTAATTCTCTAATATTACAACCCATTTATTTCCTTCTAATCAATAATAAGTCTATAATTATTTTATTTATTGTGTACTTTTTTTTCAGGTAGAAAGAAAATGATTCACAATAAAATGTCTATGGGAAGAGTAAGATCAATAAGCTAAAAAGGAAAAAGAATAAAAAAAGAAGTTACAGTGGAAAAAAACAACCCCTTCTTTCACTTATTTTAAATTTATTTTTATCACACATCTACTGTATATAAGGGACTGTGTTAGGCATTGAGAGTGTTCCTAACATACTTCTGCCTTCAAGGTACTTAAGTCTAGCAGAAAGATAAAATGTGTACATAGTAACAAGGAAGAAAAAATTAGAAAGAAAGTATGAGCAAAATTATTGAAGGTTCAAGATAGTCACAAAAGATTGCCTATTATATGATCCCATTTATATGAAATGTCCAGAATAGGCATATCTGTAGAGACAGAAAGCAGATCAGTGGTTGCCTAGAGCATTGGGTAGCGTAGGAGAAAATGGGGAGTGATTGCTGATTTGTACGTGGTTTCTTTTTTGGGGGGTGATAAAGCTATTCAAAATCTGGTTGTGGTGATGGCTAGAGAACTTGGTGAGTACAGTCAGCCCTCCGTATCCGCAGGCTCCGCATCTGCAGATTTAACAAACTGTGGATCGAAAATTTTAAAAAAAATTTGTTGCTGAAATGTATTTTGTAGTTAGGCCTACGATGATTGTGTCTGTACTGAACATGTGCAAACCCTTTTTTCTTGTCATTATTCCCTAAACAATACAGTATAACAACTATTTGCATAGCATTTCCATTGTGTTAGGTATTATAAGTAATCTAGAGATGATTTAAAGTATACGGGAGGATGTGTATATGCACATACTAGGCCATTTTATATGCAAATACTAGGCCATTTTATATAAGGGACTTGAGCATCTGTGGAGTTTGGCATCCACAGGGGTCTTGGAGCAAAATCCCCCGCAGATAAGACTGTATATTAAACTTTATTGAGTTTAACACTCCAAAGGGGTGAATTATATGGTATTTGAATGATATCTCAATACAACCATTATATAAATGCTTTCAAAGCATTCTATAAAAGTTCTAGAAAGATATGGGTAGAAGGAGTGAGGAAAGAGGAATTAGAGGGGAATTTGAGGATATGGAAGATGTAATGAAAAAAAAACATGGGCTATCAGGTGACATATAAATGGGACAACTTGGGAGTGTTTAAGCAAGATGTTCCTTTCTTATTTATTTATTTTTTAAAAAGATTTTATTGGGGAATCGGGGAAGGGGAACAGACAAGTTGCTGTCTTTTTGTTCTTCAGTCTAGTTGTGGAGGATGTTGCGTCACTGGCCCATATTGGCATCGTCACTGCGCTCTTCCCGGATGAGGCAGATCGGTCGCCGGCCTCTGGATGTCGCTCACCGCGGCTATTGGCAGCTCACACCAGCTGCCAGCCACTCACTGTAGCCTATGGCAGCCCACTGCAGCAGGGGCTGCAGCCTACACCATTGCCAGGGCTTGCACAGCCCAGCTCCAGGTGGAGCTGTTGTTAGCTGTGGAGGGCAGTGTCATTGGCCCTCATATGTGGGATCAAACCGGGGCCGCTGGCATCCCAAAACCAGCTCTTAACCAATGTGCCACTCGGCCGGCCCACTCCTTTCTTATTTTTGAATTGGAAATTTATGGGAATGAGGGAGAGAAGTTAAGATTTAACTTCCCCCATAAGAGGACAACAGTTGTTTAAAGGAAGAGTGAAAAATCTATAGGTAAATTTCACTTTATAGAGATAGTCCTGTGTGGGGGTGAATGAAAGTGGGAGACGAGAGTTAAAAACTAGAGAATGAATAGAAGAAAACAATTGGATGTGTCAGAGGTGGTTGGGGGGAAAAACGTGTAAGAGAGTTAACTAGATGAGAAGGATAGTGATTGAAGGGCTAGGTGGGAGGTGAGGGAAAGTGATGTTAATGGCCTGTTCCTTTGTGTTCAGTTGTTCAGGAATTCATGGTCCCTTTTCTAGTTCCTTTTCTTCCTTCAGCAACCCCATCCCACCAGACATCCTGTCCTTTCCTACTAGTTACTCTGAGATCTGATTAACTCATTTATTCTAAGAGGTTAGGAATGTCAGGCTATCCTCTTTTCAAGATCTTTTGTTTTTAAAGAAGACTATAATAAGGCACCATTTAACACAAAAATATTAATGATGGAATTTAGACATCTGGTTAGGAAGTTTGACTTTTTTCTCTCACAGTTAGAAGGGAATATTTTTATCATGTTATATAGGGAACTGCCTATTTCTTTATTATATGAGCAGAAGGGATGGAAGACTAGATGATCTCTAGTTTCTTTCAGCTTGTTTCATGTCAAATAGTTTTTTTTTTTTTTTTTTTTTTGCTATTAAATGGTTGTTTTAAAAAGGTGCCAGAGAGTATTTGAATATTCTTGCAAGGAAAATTCTTCAAACATTTTTTTTTTACCTTCCCCAAAATTCCCTATAAATTTACACCCTAGAAGAATTGAATCCTGAACTATGTTTAATACAGTCCACCTTTAAATTTGGGAGAATCCAATCTAGACTTATTAACCTATGAACTGTGAATCTGGGTATTTTCTAGGAAACTCCAGGTAAATATAACATTTTACCCCTTCTTAACTTATTTGTTTAATTAGTGCTCTTTACTAGGTTTTATTTGTTCAACAAGTTGTTTATTGAATACAGTCTGTATGCCAAGTCCTGAAGTTGTGTGCTGAGAGTCTCAGTTTCTTCACATTAACCGGAGCATTCCTACTTTGCAAGGATTTTTTTTTTTGATGTGTGTGTGTGTGTGTATGTGTGTGTGTAGTGGTGGTGTATGTAAAATGTCTACCAAAGTGCCTGATAGAAAGATGTTTAAAAAACTGTTACTTATTTCTTTAAAGGTTGCTATTATTTGCTTAGCTTGTTGTCATTCTCCCATGCTTTAGTCTTTTTGCATTTTTTGCCTTGTAATTAGGAATAGAAATGTAAGTGGGGGAGTAGGGCTCACTTCTTATGTATTATGTACTTTGCAAATAGTAGGTTTCTATGTACTTACAGAAAGGAAACTCATTGTAATTCTTGAAACAAAGTAAATAATTTTCAGTACTGAATTGGAGAAGATCATTTAGCTGAATTGTTTTAGTCTTCTTTGCAAACCGTAATAAATGGCAATAATAGTATTGGTATCTAATAAAAAGGAAATATAGCTGTTTTGCAAAGGATACAAACTTTTCTTTAGCATTCAATTCTAAACGGAATTTATTGCATTGGTCTTTATGTAACTGATTCTGAGTATATTTGACAGTGCCTTCAATAGCAGATTAGATTTGTTGGTTTGACACAGGAACTGTTCAAAGATGATAGGTAAAGGAGGAAGTTGTATAATTGGTAACAGAAGTTAGGACTCTTCACTGAGTTTCATATATTCATTCATTCAACAAGTATTTACTGAGTACCTACTAGTGAGAGAAAAATAGAAAAATTATAGGTATATGAAAGCTATTTGCAAGGAGTATTACAGAGTGATACTATTGAGAGAAATGTAAATTCCTCTGTGCTATAATTCACAAGTGATGCTCCATGGGTAAAAATTTAAAACATAAGCTATCAGGTTTAGCACCTTGTAAAAAAGATGAAATAAACAAATAAGCACAAATAAAATTGTAAAAGTCAGTTTGCTTTTGTAGGGAGAGAAGTAAAAGGCAAAGCTATATCAAGTTTGTTTTCTAGCACTCAAGCTTTCTATTAGCATTCTCCTCTCCTTTCCAGCTTATATTTCTAGTTTATATTATTATGAAACACTTTGAGAAACTCAAAAGTGAAAAAGATCTTAGTAATTTAAATAAGTCTTTGTAATTAAAAATTCCTCTGGGCTGGAAGTTGGCACAGAGGTCTCCTATTTTAAATAGTCTTTTTCATAAAAAATATTCACCAGCCATTTTTAATCAAACAAAAATTTAAAAGAATGTTTCTGGCAGTTGTGAGACATTATACATTCATAAAAATAATAAAATGTTTTTATTACCAGGTGTTCTGAGAATCTTACGTTAACCAGTTTACGAGTGTATGCTCATTTAGCATTAGCATATGAAATATTTTGTGATACCCTCATGGTCATTAATCCACATTTGTGAATTTTCCATGTATTGTGTCACACTGATAAGCGTGATTTGATCACGTAGTAAAACACATTCTATGCACACACTATATAACTTGTTAAAGTGCAAGCATGTAAGGCACATTTTTAATGCTGCAGGAAAACAAACTCGAATTTTATGCCATTGTGACCGTATAACAATTGTTATATTTAATATTATTTATTTGCTAAATGTTCAAGGGACACCTATTTCTTAAAGAGATGTGTGGGAAGAATTTTATATATATGTTTATAGCATAGGTGGTTTCTTTGACATAGACTATTTCAGTTGAGATGTAAAATACAATATTCAGGATTTTTCTTTCCTTGTTCATAAAATATTACAGTACAACATAGGCTTTCTGAAGGTGCCGGGGACATCAAACGCCTTCAGAAGATTGGGGGCTCAAGAGAACAAGAAGGCTGGCCACTGGGCTTAGGATGGAGAATTTTCCAAATTCTCCATGCCCAGAAGGAACCCAGGATACTAATGGGAAAAGGTGACAATTTCAGAGCTAGCCAGTGTCCTTGCACTGGAAAAAAGTCTGTAAGAGGAGTGTTCTGATGTTTGTAGAACTGCCTTCCAATGGTCTGATTCAGGAAATAATATAGAGTAAATTTAACAATTTGCATAGTCATTGTGTTCTTCCTAGTAGCACACTCATTACTTGCTGGTACACGGATACATGTTTTTATTTCATAGAAGGATTAAAGCAATTTAGAGAAGTTAACTTTTCCTAATAAATACCAGTATAGCATTTAAATTAAATACATGGAAGCTTTCCTTTAGAATATAAAGTCTTAGATGACAAGGATTTGGGAGTTCGTTTTGACAAGTATAAAGTCTAGCAAAATTGCATGAACAATAGTGTACATAATTGAACAATAAAAGAACAACTAGATAATACATCAATTTTAACGTTTGTTAATCATTTAGTTTGTTAATCATTTGTGGATTTTCTCAAGCTATTAATAACATTTCCTTCAAATTTCAAAAACACTTTAAAATAATGAAATAAAATTGCTTAAATATTTAAATTTAGTCTAACTTGAGGAGTCAAATAATAAGTGTGTTATTTTAGAAAACTTTCAATTAGTAGCTCTATTTTTCCAAACATGAGCTTTTGATCTTATTTCAGGTAGAACTACATGCTCATGTCATTGAATGTTCATATCTTACTTTGCTTTGCTGAACCAGATTTCTGAGACTTTCATCACAGGCCATAGATCCTTGTTAAAATTAGGATAAAAGTTAATAGTAGGGAAAAATATGTATCACATTTGAAAAGTTTGTATTCTGTTTAGAATTTATAATATAGGATGTGTTAATGCAGGATGTTATAGTGTAAAGAACATTGATATTGCAATAGGAGACCGAGGTTTTTTGTCCTTGTTCTACATTAGGGAAGTAGGTCACTAGGTCTTATTAGTTTTAGTTGTTTTTTGAAGAATGCTATATTTTAAAAATAAACATCAACACTAGAAGCTATAGCACAATAAATAATTAATAGTGAATAAAATTTATACAATTAGAAAACTCACAAACAAGTTTGTCAAATACTCAAAAAGTATATTTCAAGGAAAGCAAAACATTTAGGTATATGCTATGCAATATTGTTGCCACGAATCACATGTAGCTATTTACATTTGGATTTAAATAAACAAACATGGAATAAAATTCAAAATTTAGTTTTTGTCTCACTGGGCCATATTTTCAATTCTCAATAGTCACATGGAACTAGTGGCCAGACAGACATAGAACATTTACAGCATGGCAGAGAGTTCTATTAGACAGCACTGATCTAAGTGCTCAGTCAAATGGCTTTGATTTCTGTAGTGTTCACAGGAGCATTTTAGGTATAACTTGTAATTCAGGTTTCCTGCCGTACATCACTCTATCGTAGGCATGTAGGTTGATATCTGCTTGGGTCAGATGGATTATTTTTGGATTTGGGACTACTGCTGAAATTATGATCAAACCAGACTTCCTTTTGGAAGTATATATGTATTATATATTTATGTATGTATTTTATTTAATTTAAGTTTATGTATATTCCTACCTTATTCTAACAATGATTTAGGACAATTTCTCCTTGAAAGATTTTTCTGTTATTTTCCCCAAAGTGGCTCACTTAGGTCTATTCAACATATATTTGTTAAGCACTAATGTTCAGCTAGATATAAAAACTCTGAGAAATAGTCAGATCTTTGAAGAACAATTCCTGCCAATAAGGAGTTTGTCATATACATGGGGCAAAGATATTTTTACATGAAAAGTTAAAAAATACAAGATAATATGGATTAAATGTGTAATAAGTGGTATAGTACCATATGTATTACAGAAGTTCAATAGAAGGAGAGACCTGTGAGCTTGAATGGTTGAAGACATGAAGGAAGAAAGGGACTTGAACTGAGATCCAGTATGTTAGACAGAACTTTCCAACAGGGAGACTCCATGACCCAGGCATCATATGTAGGAATAAACACAGTAGGTTTGGACACTGCATTTTCATAAGGGTAGGCTAGGTTGTGGTAACAAAAAATGCACACACTTATACATTCCTCTGAAGCCTAGGGCAAATGAAGAGTTCAGTCCCCTTTGCCTCCTTTTCTCTCTACCATCTTTGACTCTTCTCTCTTTCTTACTACCCTTAGCTAATTAATTAATTATTGTATTCTACAGATTCTTCTTTTCCAGGCGATTAGGAATCATTGCCTTTATTTCTAAAAATTTCTCATGAACAGTCCAAGTTCTGGTCTGGTTGGTCCTGATTGGTGAGTGTCTCTCCTTCATACAGTGATTCAGGAATCCAGGGTCTTTTGCAGCTCAACCATCCCTTAGGTCAGGCAGAAGAGGAGAGTGTTGAAGAGCACACTTGGTAATTAAAGTTTTGTCCTAGAAATAGGATTTATCACTATCTATTGGCTAGGTTTCAGTTACATGGTTAACTACATGCTTCAGACAGCAGAGGAGGCTGGGAAATATAGTCTAACTATATTTTGCAGCAAGGAAAAGGTATTTGTGGTCATCTAGCTGCCTTTACCATACACAATAATTCTATGAATTTAGCTTGGCTAATGTGGATGGTTAATATGGGAGAACAATGAGAAATAAGCCTGGAAATTCAGCAAGGGGTCACATTGTGGAAAACTTTGACAGTGTAAGCATTGTGAACTTTATTTTTTAATCATTTGGGTGCTATTGAAAACTTTTGTGTAAAGGAAAGATAAGGTAAAAATGGGATTTTATAAACATTAATTCAGTATACAAAATGAATTGGAAGGGGAAAAGGTTGTTATAAAGAAAAAGGTAATCCAAGTTGGAGATGACAAGGACTCGGCCTAGAGCAGTAGGAATGGAAATGAAGGCTCATTTCCATATTTCTAGTGGTTCATAACACACTAGAAATAAACTATAAAATATGATTATGGATTAGTTTGGGTCCTATGGAGGAGGGAAGAATTTACATGGTAGGGAGAAGGGAGAGAAATTTTCTTTCTGCTCTAAACATTCATAGGACTATATGTGTATGTGGTATTTGCTTGACTCCTACTATTTCTTGTTTACCTTAGAAAAATCATTTTCAGTCTTTTAGGCTTCTTAAGGATCTCCTAGGGCATATGGTAGAGGGGAGACCCCTGGGCCTTCTTCCCAGAGAATCTGATTTAGAGGCGTGTCTTTTTTATAAGTATCCTGGGTGATTATGATACAGGTGGTCTGCAGACTACACTTGGGAAAAACATTGCTTTACTATATTGACTCATGGTAAGTCAATGTTTGACTTTTGCAGTAAATGATTGGAAATTACTTACTTATTCTATAGGCTGAGAAAAGAAACTTGAATCTTTAGGTTCTGAGTAGGATGATCAGAACCATTCTTGACGATTTGTTTCCCCTTATGCCCCAGTACTTTCAGGATGCTCAGCTTTACTGACTCTCCTGTCAGCTCCCCGAAGTGATGGTATTAAGACTCAGAAGTATTTATTATCCTGTCCTAAATTAGTCCAAGTGATTTTCCAGCCAGAGAAATGAAAAGTACAGTCTGATTCCTGTATTTTCATAATTGTACTTTTTTTTTGTGAACTGCATTGATATTAGGGTGGTGTCTGAATTTTGTGGGATTGTTGTGATGTACACACTCCTCTGAATATCCCAATCAGAAAGAAGAGGAGGAGTGCTGATTCTCCCCCTTCCCAACATGTATGATGTTGTCTTCTCCATTTTCCAAATGCAGTGTATATGTATAGAAAATATCTAGGAAGATACATACCCAACTTTTAATACAGTATTCTGAGAAGTGGAATTGGGAGGTGAAGGAAAGAAATGGGGGGGCTTTTACCTTTTATTTTATACTTTATATTCTTCTGTACTGTTTTCAAAAAACAAATATATGAGGTCAGACAATTAAGTTCATGAACTCACTCGAGGAAAAGTGCTACATACCTCGTTGCTGAATATCACTCAGTCATCTTCGAAGTACTCCCCTTGGGAAGCTATGCACCGACACCAGTGCCTAGTCCACCCTTCAAAGCAATTTTGGAACTCTTTTTCTGGAATGGTCATTACAGCTGTCATATTACCCTTGATATCCTGAATGTCATTAAAATGTCTTCCTTTCAATATTTCCTATATCTTCAGGTAAAGAAAGATGCCATTGGGGGCCAGATCAGGTGAGTAGGGAGGGTGTTCCAATACAGTTATTTGTTTACTGGCTAAGATCTCCCCCACAGACAGTGCCTTGTGAGATGGTGCACTGTCATGATGCAAGAGCCATGAATTGTTGGGGAACAGCTCAGGTTGTTTTCATCTTTTTCACGCAGACTTTTCAGCACTTCTAAATAGTAAACTTGGTTAACTGTCCAGTTGGTACAAATTCATAATGAGTAATCCCTCTGATATCAGAAAAAGTTAGCAACACCATTTTTACTCTTGATTTGGACTGATGGAACTTTTTTGGTCATGGAGAATTGGCTGACTTCCATTGTGCACTTTCATGCTTTGTTTCAGGGTCGTATTAGTACACCCATGTTTCATCACCAGTGATAACCCAAAACATCATCTTGCCTCTCCAAAGGTCTTGGCAAACTTCGACTCCCTTGCTTCTGTTTTATCAGTGAGCTCCTTCAGGACCATTTTTCACACACCTTTCTCATGCCAAGATTTTCAGTTCAGATTTTCCTGTTTCTCTATCAATGTTTACTTGGTCTGCTATGCTTCTCAAAGTCAGCTGATGATTTTGAAACACAATTCGATGAATTTTTGCAATGTTTTTTTGGTTCTGCTCGTTACTGGCCGTCCTGACTTCTCTTCATCAGTGACATATCCTCTCCCCTCAGAAAAACATTTAATCCATTTGTACACTGCCATTTTCTTCATGGCATTATCCCCATAAACTTGGTCTAACATGTCCTTGATTTCACTTCCACTCTTGCCAAGTTTAACAAGAAATTTGATGTTTTTTTGTTGCTCTAATTCAAGCTCAGACATTTTCATGATGGCACACAAAAACACTCAACAACAATAATGAACGCCACTCAGCAAAACACCACCTCATGTCAACATGAACACAGCTGTGAGACACCATATACAAAGGTTATGAGACCTTACCAAGCTGTTTGTACAGTGCTGCCAATGTAAGCATGTGGTTGCAAATTCATGAACTTAATTGTCAGACTGCGTATGTCAATTTTAAGAACTACTCTTTTTCTTTTCATCTTAGATTAACTAGATGTCATAGTACTAGTAGCTACCACTTATTAAGTGCCTTCTCTCTGCCAGTCCTTTCATATTATTTTATTTAATATTCACAAGAATCCTGCAAGATAAGTATTTTTTTTTTAAGGTTTTATTGGGGAATTGGGGGAGGGGAACAGCATTGGGGAACTGGGGAAGTAGAACAGACAAGTTGCTGTCCTTTTGTTCTTCAGTATAGTTGTGGAGGACATTGCTTCACTGGCCCATGTTGGTATTATCATTGTGCTCTTCTCGGGCGAGGCAGATCGGTCTCTGGCCTCTGGACGGCCGCTCACAGTGGCTCTTGGCAGCTCACACCAGCTGCCAGCCACTCATGTGTGCTGCCGGCTACTCAATGTAGCCTATGGCAGCCCACTACAGCAGGAACTGCAGCTATGCCGTCTAGGGACTTACAGCAGCCCAGCTCCTGGTGGAGCTGTTGTTCACCATCTTAGCTGTAGAGGGCAGTGTCACTGGCCCTCATACATGGGATCCAAACCAGGGCCGCTGGTGTCCCAAGCCAGTTCTTAATTAACGTGCCACTCTGCTGGCCCAAGATAAGTATTAATATTCCCATTTTACATGGGAAACAGATTCGGAGAGTTTATAAAATATCCATTTATTAAGTGGCAGAGCAAAGAACTAAATTCAGGTCTCTGTTTTTTAACCCAAGTCAATGTTTTTTATGTCTACACTATGAAGGTCTTGTTTCTTCTAATTCCTTTGGATGGCAAGAAACCTGTGTGTTTGAGTGGTAATGGTTACAGTCCTCCAAGAATCTTTTAGTAATTAAGACCAACTACTAAGAATAAAGTAATCAGTGGAAAAAAGAGGCAAAATAAAATCCCGCGGAGTGTCCTATGACTGGAGTAAGCCTGGCCATTTGGTTAGCAGGTATTTATTGAGTGTAACTTTGTACAGATCTTTTTTTACTAGGCTTTAGGGATTGAATGCCTCACTTACTACGGCCTCTGCAGGAAACTATTCCACTCAGAGGAAAAGGCTTTTATGAAAGGAGATGTGGGCTGGGTTAACAAAATCAACAAGAAATGCTGAGGCACCCAGGGACAAGCAACGGGAGAAAGCCATTACCATTCTCAGGCCTGATGGGACAAAAGGATGAAAGAAACAGTGTTATTGGAGCCCAGAGCCCTAGAGGAGTGCCTGCCAGGCAGGAGCCATTGTTCAGGGATGCAACCATGACTAGACCTGAGACTACAAAGCAGAATGAAAGTGAAGAAGAAATACCCTGACTCTTCTTTCTTCCTGCCAGTCTCCTGCAGGTGCTTTCCACTGGCGAAATATAAACAAGCCATCTGACTGGCAGCCCAGGTGGTGCAGTTAGTGGTTTCCCTCTCCCAGGGCTCTAGGTGGAGAATGGAGAATAACCAGGATATCCCTTCATTGCTTTGCCATTTTTTCTAGGATAAAGACAAAATTCTTCACATGGCCTACAAAGCCCTATGCTGTTTGACCTCTAATGACGTCTTCAGCATCTTTTCATTCTCTCCATTCCAGTTTTACTTGCTGTTTATCAATCCTTTGTTTTTGCCATGTACCCATCTACTACAGATGCCTTTTCACATGTTATACCCGTTTTCTAGATACTTCCTTCTCTTTCCTCTCCTTTTACTTAATTATTGCTTACATAGCTTTCAGGTCTTAATTCAAAAGTTGCTTTCTTAGGGAGGCTTTTCCTGACTTCTCTGACCAGACCAAACTTCTTTTATAATAAGTTCTTTTAGCCAAGTGGATCTTTTCTTTATATCATGCATTATGTAACTTTAGTCATTTACACTTACTACATTTGTCTGATCTGTGTTTTCATTTGTCTGATCATTAGATTAATGGATTTTCCCTTGCTAGGCCAAAAGCTCCATGAAGGTACTGAGTCTGATTTTTGTCCACAGAATGTTTAGCATTCAGTAGGTACTTAATAAACATTTTCCAGAAGAACAGGTGAAAATAAAAGATGAAGAGAAGACTCCAAGGGATTTAGATTCTGTTTGACCAAGATAATACATGCATAAATAAAACAATATAAAAGCAAATATGGGACAGCAGTTATAGTAGTTAAGGCAAGATCTCAAAGATTGCACAAATGTCCCACACTATAGATATTTGTATGTGCCTTATTGTTAAGTGTCTTGCTTGCACTCAGACACACATGTCTCATACAGCAATATATCTAACAGCACCTAGCACAGTACAACTTGTACATAGTGGTCATTCATTAAATATTTCATTAATGAATATAGACAAATTATGCATGATTGAGTATGTTTCAGAATTAGTGTGCATAAGAATCATCCGAGCAGAATCACTTGTTTAAAATACAGTCTCCACTCCAGAGATAATTGATTTTAGTGGAACTTGAATAGAGCCTGAATATCTGCATTCTAAATAAGCACCCCAAGTAATTCTGATGCAGGTGATTTGAACACTGCATTCTGAGAAATACTGGGCATGAACTCCTTGGTGGCAGCATGATGTGCTGGTTAAACACGGGCTTGGGACTCAGGGCTTCCTGAAATTGAATCTTGGCTCATATACTAGCTAGCTATTATTTAAACCCTGTAGATCTAAATTTTTTTGGCTATAAATTAGGCTATAATAATATCTATTTCCTAAGACTATTGTGAAATTTTAAAAAATGAGAAAGAATATGTAAAACATTTATTACAATGCCTATCACACATAAATCTCCAATAAATGGTAGAGTTGATTTAGATAGTCAACATTTAGCCCGATTGTCTAGAACATAATCGATGTTCAGTGAACGTTTGATAAGCAAATGGAATATAGTTATAAGATTATCATATTTGTAGCTAGAAGATCATTTGAAATCATTAAGTCCAACATCCTTGTTTTACATACTAGGAAGTTCAAGCTCACAGAGGCTAGATGACTCATCCAAGGTTACATGTCTAATGATCTAATTAGTAGCAAAGCTGAGACCAGAACTAAAGGTTGAAATAAGACCTAGTTTGTTATATTTTGTCTAACTACCATTTGTGGTTAGAGTTACATTTAGATTTTAAATAGGTAGATTCGCATACTTTTCTGTTTCGCATTCATGCCCTCCAAAATGCTGTCTTCTTTTTTTTTTTTTTTTTTTTAAAGATTTTATTGGGCAATTGGTGGAGAGGAACAGCGTTGGGGAATCGGGGAAGGGGAACGGACAAGTTGCCGTCTTCTTGTTCTTCAGTTTTAGTTGCGGAGGATGTTGCTTCACTGTTGGTATCGTCATTGCGCTCTTCCCGGATGAGGCAGATCGGTCGCTGGCCTCTGGATGTCGCTCATCGCGGCTATTGGCAGCTCACGCTTGGCTGCCAGCCGCTCACGCTGGCTGCGGGCCAGTCACTGCAGCCTATGGCAGCCCACTGCAGCAGGGGCTGCAGCCCACACCATCACCGGGGCTCGCACAGCCCAGCTCCAGGTGGAGCTGTTGTTAGCTGTAGAGGGCAGTGTCACTGGCCCTCATGTGGGATCCGAACCGGGGCCGCTGGCATCCCAAAACCAGCGCTTAACCAATGTGCCACTCGGCCGGCCCCCAAAATGCTGTCTTCTTAAAGAGGAAAACAACAAACAGTAAACCTTGAAGTAAAACTAAATAACTGTGTAGTTACTGTTGGATTCTGTTTCTTTCTAAATATCACCCCAGACACCACGGTGCTTTCCAAATAGAATTCAGACATTATGTGTTCTTAGAACAGTAGCACCACAGCTACTTGAAGGGGTTAAATCTCCTTTGCCTTTGGGTAATAATGGTAGTTCAATATTTCCTGTCTCTTTGAAGTTCTTACTTATCCAATAGATAAATTAAAATAGAATTGAAATGCATAGTGATTTATTTTGGGGTTGAAAATATTGTTTCATATTTTTATGTACTCCACTCAGATGTGTTTCTTTCTGCATTTTCTTTTACTATATTAAATTTGCATTCTAGTATTGCTAGCTAGGAGACTTGTTGGATTACCAGATCATAAGATTTGAAGTAAATTTTGCTTCTCTTTGTGTTGGATAGAATTTTATCCTTATTTCTAGATTTGATAAGCGTAAAATGCAGAATTCACCTTTGTTCAACCTGTCTCACAGTAGTGCATGGGATCTATGGAAATAATATCTATTGATGAAAGTTTTCTTTTTATCCCTGATGAAATCCTCAGAGAATATAATTTTAAAGATAATATTGCTTTGGTGAATTACATATAGAGAAGAGGCTGCTTTTTGGGAAGCTCTATGACTTTAAAGTGATGGATGAACTTTAGCAAGGGTTCATCTATGCCTGTCTCTCTTACTACTTGTCAATTATATGAGGCAGCATAAATAATAAGACTTTTGACATTTTGAATGTGCAATACCATTATGTAAAGATTTAAAATTTTGTTGTAAATAGTATCTCTGTGCTTTTATGAGGTTAAAGCACTCTACTTTTAGAGGATTGGTATGCATTTTATTTTTCCGATGGTACAGAAACATGGCCTTAAATATTAAATTCTAATTTTTTAGGTTTTGCAAAACTGAGTAGAAAGGGATTTTTGGAGAGTGATTAGTGGTTCTCAAAGGTAGGACTCCTTTGCTGTGTCAGATAGAGGCGATATACAGACTCATGTTGAAAACAAGACAGGTACTTGGTTTGGGAAAAAATAGAATAATACTCAGCTAGGACAATTAATTACTATTCTAGCCTAGAAAGTTGCATGAACTTATTTTTTTAGAACCAAAAAATTATTCTAAAATAAATACTGAAATGTATACCATGGCCATGGACTTAATAATACTTGAGTTGGGGCAAAATGTCAGTATCTATGATTGAATTATTAGGGTTTTACTCCTAATATATGGAGATAATGCTTCTGCTTTACTATCAGAACATGGAATTAGAAATTTTTTTGATTCTTTAATGATGAGGAAATTTAAAAATACACTCATATTTGTTTATCTGCTTTAATATTGTGAACCACGCCATTTACACTTGGGGGTACAATTTTAAAATGAAGATAATTTTTATTATATTTGTAAATATGTTTTCTTATATTTGTAAATTTATTATATAGTAAATATGATAAAAGAATGCCCCGCTGACTGGCCTTAAGGAACCACTTAAATATAAAAAGACAGATGGGATTACATAGATTACATTAAAAGTTAAGGCTTCTGTATGCCAAAAAAAAAAAAAATCTTTACATTAAAAGGTAAATGTCAAATTGCGATAAAGTATTTGCAGCAGATTTGATAAAGGACTAAGATCCTTATTTTGAAAATAATACTAATCGAAAAACTGGACAAAGGATATCATCAGAAGAATTACACACACACAAATAAGATTATACATAGTGAATCAAAGTGAAACATTGGTCATTCTCACCAGCGATTGAATCATTGCAAAGATAAAAATGAAATGCTATCTGTAGGGTCTCAAGTTTTCAGTGACAATAATGCTGTCTAGGGTATAGTCAGATGGAGATTCTCCTAAAATACTAGGGAATTGCTACAGATATATGGAAAGTGTTTATTTTTAATCATTATTTACACAATTTGACCTAGTTTAATCCCACATCTAGAAACAGGGCTTAAAATATTAGCCAGAGATAACATCAAAGATTTGTATTCAAAGATACTCATCCTAGCATTAATTATTATGTGAAAAATGGAAGACACTCTAAATGCCGAACAGTAAGGGAACGGTTATTAGATTGAACTGAAGGAGATGCTGATATTTGACTATTGTTGCCATACAAAAACATTGATTTCATAGGGTTCAACCTAATGCATAACATTGTGATTATTGCATGATGGAATTTTATGTAGCAATAAAAATAGTGTTTATAAAGAACCTATAATAAAATTAAAAAATGCTCACAAAATCAAGTAGAATGTAAAAATAGGATACAAAATTTTATAAATGGGGGCCGGCTGAGTGGCTCAGTTTGTTAAGAGCCCGCTCAAGAGTGCGAACTCTGAGGAACAGGGTCGCCGGTTCAATGCCTGGCCCGAGCTGAGCTGCCACTGAGCTGCCAACAGGTGGCAGGATGGCTCAGCTGAAAAAAAAAATTATTAATGGGATATTATTAATTTTGTAAAAGAAAAAAGAATGCATGTAAGTATGAGTATGGAGAAAATATTTACTAAAACACCTGTTAGGGGGAGTCCCATATCACTTATGTGGAGAAAATACATTTATAAACTGATTGGAGTGAGGTCCACGCTGGATGTGTAAGTTCAAAAATTGGTAACCTGCCTTTTGTTTTGTTGAGCTCCATGATGGGTCTGTAAGTTTGAATGTGGGAACTAAAGAAGAGCACCACAAGGAGGGAAGAGTGAAAACAGAGCCAGGCACTATTTCCTTCCTAAAGCCTCACACTTACTGAGGTGGGATTATATATCATGTATGGCAGCAGGTACTTTCCATATAATAACTAGTTTAATCTTCACAGGCCACCTATCATTATTCCTATTTTACAAATGAGATAATGGAGAGTTTAAGTAATTTGTCCCAGGTAACTCAATTTGGAAGTGACCAGCAGTGACAATCCTTTTAAACTCCAAAGATAATGTTTCCCTGTATTACATGAATAACTAAGGAATTAAGCCATGTAAATTAAAAAAATAAAATAATTAATAATAATAATAATAACAATAATAACAATAACCAAAACATGCAATGGGACAGTATTTTGAAATAGAAAATTTTCCTTCTTGGCAATTCTGTTTTATCATGCAGCCCTTGTACTATGATAACTAAACTCTAAGGCTGAGATTTTCTTTGTCTTAGTGACAGAAAGACAGAAAAGAACCCAGCAAGGACAAAAAGCCAAATTCTTGGCTTTGAATTCTAAAACAAGCCCTACAAAGCTGATAACAAAGGTAATAACCTGGAGAGAGAACAGGATTTTAAGCCTCACAAGTCTAAGGGCCCTAAAATTTCAGAGCCTTGAGTTTATACCATTAGCCACAGACTGAGGAATGGTGTATTTTTCCAGTACACACAGAGAAGATAAAAACACTTTATGGAAGAAAAAAACCTCTCCAGTCCAAAGTAAGAACCCGGTCTAAAGGGTTAGAAGAAACAATATTCAATGATCAAACAGGATGAGAATAGTTTTCAATTTTCACCAGCCAGAGTGGAAAATCTCATCATTCTCAAGGCATCAGGTAGTAAACTCAGAAGAAGTTTGCCTCACTAGTGGGGCAAAATTAGCCTTAGACTATATATTGCTTTAGATCTGCCTAGTGAAGCTTAAAAACAAGACCTAAAGGGATCAAACTATTTTCAGATCACTTAAATATTTCTTAGAACAAAATTCAAGGATATTTGTAGCAATACAAAAATAGTCAATACCCATCAAGGTAAAAAAAAAAATCACAATATCTGGCATCCAATAAAAATGTAGCAGGGATGCTAAATAGCAGGAAAGGCTCAGCTAAAAAAAAAAAAAATAGCAGGAAAGTACAACCCTATGTAATAAGAGGAGAAAAACAATCAATTGAAACAGACTCAAATATGACACCAATGAATTAATAGCAAAGAACATTAAACAATATGATGATATTCCATATGTTCAAGAAGCTAGAGGAAAGACTGAGCAGAGACGTGGAAGTTTTAAAAAAAGACACAAATCCAACCACTGGAGACAAAAGCTACAAAGGCTGAGAGTTTTTAAAAATCCACTGTGCGAGATGATCAACATACTAGACATTCCTGAAGAAAACATTAATGAATGTGGTGACAGTAATAGAAACTCTCCAAAATGAAACACAGAGAAAAAGATATTTGATGAGCATTTACCAATGAAGTTAGGGCAAGCAATAAAGTAACCAAAAAGTTCACAGTAAAGACGGGAATGAGATGCTCTGGGAAATAAGCACTTCGAAAAGCTCACACATATTCCTAGGAATCCAGAAGAACAAGTACATGCATAAGGCTGAGTGCATTCTCAGAAAAGACCCCCAAAACCCTAAGCTCTCACCTCTGGCTGAAGTTTAGGCTGTGTGCAAGTAGAAAGGGAGGGCTAAGGCAGAGTTGTAAACTGGCCAAATTTTGAAGGCATGCCCCAACCAGCACATACAAAACCCACACACAACACACACAAAAATTGGGAGACCATATATACATAATTGATGTATAATTGGCATACAACCTTATATTTTATATTAGTTTCAGGGGAACAACATAATGATCCGATATTTGTATATATTGCAAAATGATTGCCACAATAAGTCTAACTAACATCCATTACCACATGTAGTTACAGGTAACATCCATTACTATATACTGGGGGTGCCAGACAAATGTATACATATGACTTGTATTCATCTTTTGTTATTGGTATATATTGAGTAGTACAATTTTAATACAGTTTTTCCTTTTCGTAAAATGTGTATATTTTTTTCTGGCACCCTCTGTATATCATATATACTTGTTTTAGTTTTTTAAAAAATATCCATTATTATAGTATCATAAGGAGTATTTCCACTGCCCTAAAAAATTGTTAGTGACCCATTTGCCTCTCCCATGAAGTTATATATTCTATATCCATTTTGTAGTTAACATATAAAATCTAAAGAAAATACAATTTATCCTCTCAAACAATACATGAACTTAAAATACTTTAACTTTGGTCAATACCTCCTAACTTTTAAGCTATTTTCACCAATATCCTAATTCTATATAGTTTTTTTTATCTGCATAGATATTTTCCTCCTGTCCTTGCTCTTTAAAGATAATTTCACTGGATGTGTAAATTTGTATTTATAACCATTGTCAAACATATTATATCTCTGGTCTTCATCTGTCTCTGATGATAAAAATGTTGTTAGTCTAACTGTTGTTCTTGATAGGTAATTATCTTTTTCTACTTTTGTCCTTAATATCTTTCTTCATTTTTTGTGCTTTGCAGTTTCACTACAGTGTGTCTAATTGTAGATATATTTTTTTGTTTCCCTTAGAATTTGATGAATTTCCTGAGTTTATATATTGTTGTCTTTCACTAATTTTAGAAAAATCCTCTTCAAATATTGCCTCTGCCCAATTCTCTCTCTTCTCATTTGAACCCATAATTGGATTTGCATTAGATTTTCACATTCTGTTCTCTATGTCTCTTAACCTCTGTTTCATGTTCTCCATTCTTTTCTCTCTCTGGGCTACAGTCTAGAAAACTTTTTTATCTTCCAGCTGTATCTACTTGAGTTTTAAATTTTGCATATCATAATTTTGTTTCCATCATCACTCTGTGGCTGTTTTTCATATCAGTTTGTTCACCTTTTATTATCTGGTAGTGCCATGAACTGATACAATTTGGGCCCTACAAGATCCTCTGTGTTCTGCCTATTCTTTCCCTCTTCACCTGATTCCAACCCCTGGCAACAACTGATCTTACTGTCTCCATAGTTTTGCCTTCCCTAGAATGTCATATAGTTTGAATCATATAGTCTGTAGTCTTTTCACATTGGCTTCTTTCACTTAGGAATATACATTAAAGAAATATCCTCCATGTCTTTTCATGGCTTGAGAGCTCATTTATTTTCAGCACTGAATAATATTCTATTGTCTGGGTGTACCCCAGTTTATATACACATTCATCTTCTTTTTTTTTTTTTTTTTAAAGATTTTATTGGGGAATTGGCGGAGGGGAACAGCGTTGGGGAATCGGGGAAGGGGAACAGACAAGTTGCCGTCTTTTTGTTCTTGTTTTTTTAGTTGCGGAGGATGTTGCTTCACTGTTTGTATCGTCATTGCGCTCTTCCCGGATGAGGCAGATCGGTCGCTGGCCTCTGGATGTCGCTCACCGCGGCTATTGGCAGCTCACGCTGGCTGCCAGCCGCTCACGCTGGCTGCGGGCCACTCACTGCAGCCTATGGCAGCCCACTGCAGCAGGGGCTGCAGCCCACACCATCACCGGGGCTCGCACAGCCCAGCTCCAGGTGGAGGTGTTGTTAGCTGTAGAGGGCAGTGTCACTGGCCCTCATGTGGGATCCGAACTGGGGCCGCTGGCATCCCAAAACCAGCGCTTAACCAATGCGCCACTCGGCTGGCCCTACACATTCATCTTCTAAAGGGCATGTTGGTTGCTTCCAAGTTTGGCAATTATGAATAAAGCCACTATAAATATCTGTGTGCAGTTTTTTTTTGTGGACACAAGCTTTCAGATCCTGTGGGTAGATACCAAGGAGTGTGATTGCAGGATTGTATGATAAGAGTATGTTTAATTTTGTAAGTAATTGCCAAATTGTCTTCCAAAGTGGCTATACTGTTTTGTCTTCCCAGAAGCAAGGAATGAGAGTTCCTTTTGCTCCACATCCTTGTCAGTATTTGATGTTGTCAGTTTTTTTGATTTTGACTAATCTAATAGGTCTATAGTGGTATCTTAAATTTCTTTTAATTTGAATTTCCTCATGACATATGATGTTGAGGATATTTCCATATGCTTGTTTACTATCTGTGTATCTTCTTTTATGAGGTGTCTGTGAAGGTCTTCAGCCATTTTTTAATCAGGTTGTTTGTTTTCTTATTGGTAGTTTTAAAAGTTCTTTGTATATTTTGGATAACAGTTGTTTATCATATATGTCTTTTACAAATATTTGCTCCCATTTTTAGCTTGTCTTCTCATCTCTTTACATTGTGTTTCACATTGCAAAAGTTTTATATTTTTAATGAAATCCAGCATATCAGCTATTTATTTCATGGATCATGCCTTTGGTATTGTATCTAAAAAGTCATCATCATGCCCAAGGTCATCTAGGTTTTTCTCTAAGTTATCTTCTAAGAGTTTTGCCCTTGTTACAGAACCTCAATTTCATTAAGGTTGTTAGTGTCCCCAGTCAGAAGACATTTCCTGACTTCCCATGTTAGATCTAGTTATGTGACCAAGTTCAGATATTTAAGCAGAAATGTAGTGTGGAACTTCTAGAACGATTCCTCAAAAGAAATTCCTTAGGTGTCATATGGGCCCTTTTGTCTTTCTCCCCTCTTTTCCACTGGATGCAATGTAGATGTGGTAGCTGCATCTTCAGCAGCCATCTTAGACAACCTTGGGCCAAGAGGGTGGCTTTAAGTATGGAAGCTATGGTCTAAGATGATTCTGCAGAGAAATAGAAAGAAATGTGGGGTCTTGATAATATTGGAGCATCTGTACCAGCTCTGAACTATCTCTGGACATCTTGTAAATGAAAAAGAAATAAATTTTCATCTTTTTTGAGCCACTATTTTTTGTGTTCTTTCATTTCATATTAAAAAGATTACTAACAGCTAGTATCAATCCTAACTAAAACAAACTTCCAAATTCAATGAATCTAAAACAAGAAAAGAATGAGAAAAATAAAAGAAGAAATGGAAAAAGCAGTACAAATGGAAAACACAATATGATTGTACAAATAAACACAAATATATTAGCAATCATATTAAATATAAATGTATTAAGCTCTTCACTTAAGACAAATATTATTATACTAGATAAAAAAAGAAAATCTCACCATGTATGTTGGACTTATAAGAGATATTTGTGAAACACAAGGACAAATGTTTAAAAATATACCAGGCAAATAATATCAGAAAAGGCAATATAACTTATTAATAGATAAAATAAATTAAAGCAATAAAAATTATTAGAGATAAAGAAAGTAATTATGTAATAAAAACAGAATAAAACATTAATAACATATTACAATCTTAAACATTAATAACATATTACTATCTTAATCATCTACTTATATAATAGCATGGCTTTGACATCTATAAATGCAACATATGCAACACTTAAAGGAGAAATTGATAAAAAGTTTAACACACCTCTTTCAGTAATTTATCAAGCAGACCAAATGTAGTAAAGATACAGGAAATCTGAAGAGGACAATTAATAGGTCTAATTGACTAGACATATGCTCTACCCAACAATCGGGTAATATTTATTCTTTTCAAGTACAGGTGGAATGTATTTCAAAATTGAACACATACTAGGCCAGAAAACACTCTTAAGTTTTAAAATAATATTTCATTTTCTTATCCCAATGTAATGAACAATCAATAAGAAAAATATAACTAGAAAAAAATCGTGCATTTGGAAATTTAAAAACAACTAACTAATGCATGGGTATCTAATAATGAAATCTCTTACAGATTGTCAAGAACTATGAAGGATCTTATATTTAACTCTGCTTGCAAGTGAACAAGTTAGCTTGTCAACACTTTTATGTATACTGGGAGAATATATGAAACTCCTAGATCAGAGAGAAAGGATAGCTTATCCCTCTCACCAACAGCAGTAGCTAAAGTATCACCATCTTCTTGTGTTGGTGTCCCAAGCCCAAATTTTAAGAGGGTGACATGATGGGAGGTAGGTAATGAATGAATGCACACACAACAGGCTGCCATATTGGAGAAGAACCCTGAGCTTAGGGAACCTGACTTGCCTTTTTTTTTTTTTTTTTAATCAAGAAACTATTCTCACCTTTTTGGCTTAATTGAACAATCAAATGCCCTGCTAAAACTGAAGGTGGTCCTGTTGCCTAAAGGAAAGAAGGAAGAATGGATACAGGGTGACAATAAGCAATTTGTGCTTCAATAATTCAAAATAATAAAAGATTAAAGGAGAGGGACCTATGAGCATCTCAATAAATGGTGAAAATTGCATGATAACAGTCTAACTTCTTTTATGATAAAACAATCAACAAATCTGGAATAGAGGGGGATTTCCTTAATGTGATATAAAATACTATCAAAAACCCTACTTTAAAAATCACATTGAATTTTGCAACAGTAAAAGAATATATAATCAAGAATAAGGCATGGATACTATCTATAACCTTTTTTATAGTACTTTGTAATCCAGAGTCTAGCTTGTATATACAGAGAAAGAACTAAGATGTAAAAGGATCATTGTGGGTAATATGATTACCTACTTTGAAAACCAAAGTTAATCTACAGATACATTATTATAATTAATAGGAGAATTTATCAATATCGCTGGGTACAAAATTAGAAAAATAATTGTATATTAATAAACTAGAAGTAATGCATTAAAAATGCAATATGACTAGTTATAGTAGCAAAATATATAGATACATAAGAATGCATCTAACAGAAGATGTGCAAGAATCTTTGAAGATAAAATTACAAAACTTTATTGAATATTAGTTAGGATCATGCTGGTTTAACAGGAAAACTCGACTTGCCAGTGGTTTAGTACAGCAGATGTTTATTTCTTTCTCAGGGTAATCCAAAACAGGTGTTCTGGATTAGTGGGTGGCTTTCCACCAAGTAGAGATTTAGGTACTTAGGCTCCTTTCATTATTTTGGCTCTGTCATATTTAACTTGTGGCTTCTAAGGTGGCTATAAGACAGACATAGAGAATCATGCAAGAGAAGTCTCTAGAGCTAGGAGCTAACAGCTCCTAGGGGCTGGGAGTCGAAATGGTGTGCATTTGCACCCATTGCGTGGACTAGGGTGCTATTAGATTGACCTCTCCTAAGTGCAAGGGAATTTTTTTTTTGTTTGTTTGTTTTTTGTTTTTTGAGGGCAGTGTCACTGGCCCTCATATGCGGGACCCGAACCGGGGTCGCTGGTGTCCCAAGCCAGCTCTTAACCACCGTGCCACTCGGCCGGCCCTGAAAGGGAGTTTTTGCCACTACACCTGCCTTGCAAGATATGTTAAAAGTTCTTCAGAGAAAAGGAAAATGGTCAGAATCTCTGACCTACATAAAGAAGACTGTTAGAGACAGAATAAATGAAGGTAAAATAAAACCTTTTACTTTTCTGATTCTTAATGGATCTCATAGACAGCTGTTCATTTAAAACAATGATAACAACAATGTACTGTAGCTTAGGGGTAAATGAAATGAATGACAGCATTGCTAAAAAGGACAGAGGGAGAAATTGGGAATACTCTGTTATAAGGTACTTGCACTATCTGTGAAGTGGTATAGTAGCATTTGTCATCAGAGAGGGCTTTATTGACTACCCTATATAAAATATTAAGCTCTCCCATTCTTATGCATGGCCTTTTCCCTTACTCTGATTTTTTTCCTTATACAGCTCTTACTATCTCCTGACATGTTATATATTTATTTATTGGACTGTGTATCTCTATGAATACACAGAATATAAACTCTATGAAGGCAGGGAGGGACTTGGCTCATTGCAACATGCAGTAGTTGCTCAGTAAATATTTATTAAATTAATACATTAATGATAAATGAATGAATTATCTTAGACTAATCCATATTCATCCATTGGGACTATAGATGTGCATATGAAATCACATGAATTCCAAATACTGAAAAACATATTTCTTTTTGCAAGGTGAGAGTGGCTAATGAGTAGGCAATTGACTGTGTTTGCCATAGGTTACAAATGATTTATAGAAGAAGAAATATAAATAGCCAATAATCAGGGAAATTAAATATCAGTGATAATCTATTTGTTATATTGACACAAATAGTAAAGAGTAATAATATTCAGTGCTAAAAATGTATGAGAGGAAATGGCATTGTTATGTTGCTAGTGGGTGAGTGAATTGCTACAACTTTTTTGAGTTATCAGTATCTATTAAATTAAAATATACACTTTTTAAAAACCTGATAGTTCACTTTCAGAAATCAAACTTAGAGCAACAATAGCAACAATAATAAAGGATAATTATTGCAGCATTTTTATGGTAATAAGTTGCAAACAATTTGTATGCCTATTAATAGGGGTAGGGTGGTAAATACAAAATAACCAACTATAATATATGAAACTGTTAGCAGAATGCACTTTATCTAAATTTGAAGGAATGTCTATGCAGTGTTGTGAAAGCAAATTGCAAATAATTTAAATAGCATTATATCGTTTTTTATAACAAATATCTGTCTAACACATATATGTATGTATGCTTGAACAAACATGAAGAAAGATAAGAAAAATACATGAAGGTTATTAACTTTGTTTATCTTAGGGGGGTGGGAATGGAAAGTTTGATTTTACTAACTTTTTACTAATACTTTCAATATTATCCTACTAGTTATAATGAATATTATCATGTTTATTGTGTTTTTGAAATTAATCCAGAGATCAGATATAGTATGTTAAGCTTGACTATCAAAATGACTTACTAACAAACAGGTGTGATTAAACATAAATAAGAATATTGTATGAAAAAAGAATCAGTGACCAAATCTTGCCATTGTGACATTTTGTGAAAGCACAGATCAACCTTTTTCTAGAAACAGTGCCCAGTTCCGGGGTCTACAGTGTTAAAGTGATGTGGAAAACTCAGAGAAGAGAGCTGTAAGTATTATAGTAGTAGACCTAAAAAATATGACATGTAGAATAAGGCTAATACTATGTATCACTAATTGAATACTTATTGTATGTCCATAATAGTAAGGAGTGTTTTGGGCTACAGCGTCTTAAGCAATGAAAACAGTTATTTATTTCATGTAACAAGAAGTATGGAGTTTGGAAGCTTAGGGATGTGATAGCAGTGCAGTGAGGCTATTAAAGTCTTAGACTCTTTCTTTTTGCCCTACCACTCGCATTTTTCATTGAAATGTATTCACTTTACAAATATTTATGCAGTACGTGATATGTGCCAGGAACAGTCTTAGTTGTTTTGGATTTTTGAGTTACCTTTTCATCTTTGTATATATTACCCCATGATTATAAGATGGTTCTCACCAGATTTAAAAATAGAAAGATGGGAGGTGCAGTGACAAAAGGTCTTTTATTCAGGAAGCCCTGTCCTTTTATCAGGAGAAGAAAACTTTCTCAGAAGCACCCAGAAAATAGAATACAATGAAAGTAATGTAAAGAAAAAGTAAGCATTTTAGAGATTCATTTTAGTTCCAACATCTTACTAATAGGCATTCCAGAAAAGGAAAAAAGAAAATGGAGTAGTGTAGAAAAAGAAATAATACAAGAACAGTATTTTTGTGGCATGAGTTTTCAGACTGAAAGAGCATCCAGGTGCCCAGGACAATGAATGAAAAAAGTTCCACACCAAGGTACATTGTTTAAAATTTTAAAACAGTAGTGATAGAGATAAGCTTCCATAGAGAGAGAAAAACAAAAAGTATGTCATGTAGGATCAGGAAACAGACATCTCAATGTCAACACTGAAGTCTAGAGTACAATGATACAATGCTCAAAAATTTCTGAGGGGAAATGATTTCAACCTAGAATTCTATACCTAATCAAACTATCCACTGAATGTCATGAGATAGATAGATTTTCAGATATACAATTGAAATTTACTTCTCATGCATCCTTTTTGTGAAAGAAATTACTAGAGAAGGTGCTCCAACAAAATGAGTTAAGTAAACCAATAAAAAGCAAAACATGGGACCCAGCACTAGAAAGCATAAAGGCAAATACCAGGATGACTGTGATGTAATGGCATAGAGAGCAATCAGTCTGAATCTGAGCTGAAAGAAAGGGTTCCTGTGTTAGTGTGCTCCAGAGAAACAGAACCAATGGGATGTGTATATATGATGAAAGAGATTTATTGTAAACAATTAGCTCATACAGTTGGGTACACTGACAAGTCCAAGATCTGCAGGATGAGCTGGCTGGTTAAAGACTCAGAAAGGCTGATATTCCAGATCAAGTCTGATGGTTGTTTGCTGGAGAATCTACTCAGAGGAGGGTTGGTCCTTTTGTTCTATTCAGGTCTTCAATGAATTGCACATTATGGAGGGCAACTTGCTTTATTTAAAGTCCACCAAGTTAAATGTTAACCTTATCCAAAAAACACCTTCACAAAAACACCCAGAATACTGTTTGACCAACTGTCTGGGCACCGTGCCCCAGCTAAGTCAACACATAAAATTAACCATTATGGCTTCCAAGAAAAATGTTTATCTTATATATTTGACAATTTGGAAACTAATACAGATAGGCAAAAACATGTTGAAAAAGTGATGATAGGTCCATGAAATGGAAGTTAATTATTATAAACAAGGCTTTTAATAAGGGAAAACAAAAAGTTATAAAAGAAATGACATATGTTTGTAGTAAACTATTTGGCTCAGCAATGAACAAAATTTACTTTCAGTGATACTGTATTGACTTGATTTAGCCAAGAGTTGTTATATAATTGCACTGGCAGATGGGAGTGATGATATATAAGAATTAAATATTCACCTGCCAAAACAAGAAGATAATAGATAATGACTAAAATTTTTAAATTAAAAAGCAGTTCATGCACAAAGCTTAAAATATAGTTATAAGCACATTAGACAGAAATATATTGCAGTGAAATACCAAAAAAGCACCGAAAATTTCAGACTTGAAAGTGATTGCCTTTGGGTCATGTGAATGGGCTGGGGAAGGGTGTGGCAGAGATCCATCGATTTATAATATAAGCTTTTTAGGAAAATTTTATTTTTTACCTTTTCCAAACTTCCTTTAACAAAAATTAAAACTAAGTTAAAATGAAAGGCAAAATAGGTACAAGATGGGCAATACTCCTTTTGGTGATTTTCATAAATAAGTGAAAATAGATATATTCCTAGGGACTAAAAGAAATCAGATCCTGGACAAGAAAAGGAATCACATGAGATAGTTTCACATTATCTCTCAAAGAAATATTAAGATTTCTTCCTTTCTGATTGAATTTCATGGGAATCTCTGTGTATAGGTATTCTTAAGATGTCCACTATAAGATGCTTTAATTTTCTCAATAGTAAATGTAGAAGTAGTCCGTAGGAGGTAGAAATGACTTAAAGTGCAGGGTTATTAATAGATATGTTAAAGGGCACTATAAACTTGGCAATCTGAAAGTAATACTGCCGTTGAATGATTTGTATAAATTATTTTATTTATTTATTTATTTATTTATTTATTTATTTATTTATTTATTTATTTATTAAAGACTTTATTGGGGAGTTGGGGGTGGGGAACAGTGTTGGGGAACCAGGGAAGGGGAACAGACAAGTTGTTGTCCTTTTGTTCTTCAGTCTAGTTGTGGAGAACATTGCTTCACTGGCCTATGTTGGTATCATCATTGTGCTTTTCTCAGGTGAGGCAGATCAGTCGCCGGTTTCTGGACTGCCGCTCCCAGAGGCTCTTGGCAGTTCACACCGGCTGCCAGCCACTCACTATAGCCTATGGCAGCCCACTGCAGCAGAGGCTGCAGCCTACACCGTCGCTGGCAACTCACAGCAGCCCAGCTCCAGGTGGAGCTGTTGTTCACCATCTTAGCTGTAGAGGGCAGTGTCACTGGCCCTCATATGTGGGATCTGAACCAGGGCTGCTGGTGTCTCAAGCCAGCTCTTAACCAATGCGCCACTCGGTCGGCCCTGTATAAATTATTTTAGAAGCAGATTTATTAAACTGTATGCTGGTGTCTTGTTTAGGGTAGTGTGTACATAGTCAATAAGAACATACTGTACCATTAAGGCAATCTGATACTCCAACTCCTCCTTATGTCTAACCCTCCACCCTCTGGCAAATTGAGATATTACTCCCACTTCTTCTAGGTTGTAGTATGGGACATTTGAATGGCCCTGCATTTTAATGTGTCTGATACATCTTTCAAAGCACCTGTTGGAATGACTTGTGATGATTGTGAAGTGTATGCTCATGGAATCCAGATACCATGATTATTCTTCTTACTCTTCTTAGATGTTAGCGCCCATGCCTTGCACATTTGGATGTAGCTTGGATAAATTGTTCTTAGTTCTCTCGCTTGAGGATTTTTTGTTAACTTCAGGACACCACAAAATAGTTATCAGTAGTACATGAGCACTCCTTGTATAACCTTGAGCAGTAGAATATTAGCTATTGTATGTATAACTTTGTTTGTGAAATACTAATTACAAACAGAACCACAACAAGTTTGCTAATTGCAGGATACATCTTGTTCAAGATTCCAAGATGACTCTTGTTGGTAGAAAAATATTTCGATTACATGCTCTTCCAAATATAGGCACATATGAACACAGAATGAGCAAGTTCACAGATATTTCCATATCAGACCAGTGTGGCCCTATTCCAGGGAAGGTGGGTTGGTATTTCATTTTAGTATCCTTATATTTGGAAAAGTCACAAAGTTCCTCAAATTCTGGGTTAAAAGATTAAAACTTACAAGTAAAATAATTATATTTGATTATCTGTCCCCCCCTCACAAACATATAGTTTTATTGATATTAAATGTAATTACTTGATTTTGGTGAAAACCTTGGGTATATTTTGCACTTAAAGAGTTTTCCACTGCTGATGGTTATAGTGTGTTCTACTTCCTGTCACCGAGGAAGGCCTTGAAATTTTCTCCATCATCGTGTCCAGACAGATAATGTATGTTCATAAGAAAATATCAATGATAAAAATTAAGCCTCTATTGACATTGCAAAATAATTTCTTAATGCTGAATAAAATGGTATTCTAAAAAAACTATTTTAAAAAGAGAACGGGAGCAAAAACATTGGAACCTCACTCAAAAAACTTGAAATATAAGATATTTTGCTTTGATGTTGATTTTGAAAACTGAAGTCGTTTTACAGATTTCTCCCTGTTGGTAAAACCTGAGTGGTGCGGGTAAGGTGCTAGAGGTCTGTTGATGGTCTTAACAATCTTTTAAGTAACATAATATCAAGGACCAAATATTGCTGGTTTAAGGCAGTTTCCTTGTTCCTTGTGTTTAAAGTGTCATGCTCCTAATATAAATTGTAATGTTCATGTAAATAATCAACTTACCTTTCAAAACCTTTTTTAATTGAATGAAGTCAAATACATGAATGTATTTTATATTTTATTATAATCTGGAAGATAATTGCAGCTTCATAGTAAAATGCATTCAATTTCAAAAATAATAGTCTCATAAGTAAATACCTATGGGTTATTGAATATTTAATAAAAATTAAGGACAAGGAATTATCTTCTGTTGCCTTTTTCATATTAAACCAAATTTTAATTTTAAAAATGTAAATGTTTTAATATTCAGGCATTTTTTCCTAGCTGGATATTTTTGCTCAATTTGTGCCGATCCAGGTACTATTACATATTGTACCTGTTGCAATGTTGTGCCTGTCTCCAGACTCTCTTTGTTACAAAAGTATCTTTTTCCACTTGAATTATATATACAATATATCAGGAGTAAATTTAGAAAATAACTCATGTGGGCACTAGACATACCATATTTCTGTTTTTTTATTAGGATATATTTATTCTCTGCTGAATAAGAACAAGACACAACATGACAGTAATCAAAATGAGAATTTATCTAGTAGTGGATACCAACACACAGTTACAGAGATGTAGGTAGGAGATAAATGCTTCATGAAGAAGATTCATCATTAAGATTTATTTTCAAAAAATAAACATACATTTAATCTAACATTTAAAAATTAAACATTTTTAAAGTGCCTAGCATGGTGCTTGGTTCAAGAAATAATATAAAAAACAATTAAACATCAGTTATATAGTGTGGGTTTTGTTATTTTTTTTTGTAAAATAGGACCGTGGTTAAGACATACAACTTTAAAAGTATTTATTTGATATTTTCCAGTATAATCCTAGATAAATATTACTAGATAATACTGTTATTGCCTTGCAGGGTCACATGATTTTCTATTTTATCTTTGTTTTTCTCACAATGGTGATGTAGTGGTTAATGTGGTTTGTCTTCAATTGTGTAGACAAACACCTGGCTTGGCCAGTCTACATTGTCACACCAATAAGTAAAACTTGTAGGATAAATTGTCTAACGCACAGCTCTTACGCTGTAGTTACAGTGTTAAGAAGTCCTTGTTATTATGAATGTGCATTATGAGTATATTGTACACAGTCCTGGTATGCAAATGTGTATCATTCAGAGAAGTGAAATAATTCTGTGTTATTATTATCTTTGTAAATTACATCTTAAGAGTTTTTGAGGACTTTATGATGGCAGTTTTCTATAGTCCCAGTCATACAGTATGTGCAGCACAAAATGTTTTCTTTCACTATTAACAATAACTAAGCCAATGAAAATGCTTTTTAAATATACACCCGGCAAGCAGTTATCTGGCTCTTCCTTCTTACTATCCACAAGCCGTCTTTTATAGTCTTTTAAGACAGCATACGAACAGCTCTGTAAACATCTGTGTTTCATTGTTAATTGTTAGGAAAACTGGGGATTTAAATGCTTCTTCGGAATCCTCTTAGTCCTATCCAGAAGAATAAGTGGTATATGTTTATCTTTTCTTCTTTAGATTATTCCTTTACCATTTAAAAAATAAACATATACTGTCTTTATTTTCTAAAAATTACTTTTAGGATTATAGTATTTTTATAGATATTTTGAGGACATTGCTTATAGTAATTGAAATTATTAGCAACAAAGGCTATATTATACCTAAAAGAGATGCATAACTACAGACTTAAATACAGTGTTCCTTTTCAGATCATTTTCAGAATTTTCTTGGGCATATGCCATATTGAAATGTGCAATAATAGAAAATATAAGGAAAAGGTATTCGTTAGCCAAAGATACAATTAATTTAGAGCTCCAAATCTCTTGCCGTATTTATTCTTTAGGAGATATATGCTTTACTTCTCAGGCTTTTTCTGTTCCAATAATCAAGCCATTAATGTCAATGGAATATTTCTGGCAGTGATATGCTAAGAAGGCTTTTGCAAGAATACATCGTGTCCTCCTAAATGAACAGGATCTGTTGCAATAATTACTTTAAAAATATTAAAATTCTGCTCTAGTTGTTTTGAATTTATAATGAAAAGCAAATGTACCTATCTCTTGAGAACAGAGAGAGCATCCATAATTTAATAATTAAGTAATATGTAATAACCAATAATTTTTGTTACTGATAAATAAACCTAAGTAACAAGAGAATGTGAATACTAAGAGTAGTTGATTGTTAATAAAAACTTTTTTTCGCAATGTACTCATTTTAAAACATTCTATAACCTTTATTAAATTGCTATCCTTTTGTGCAATTAGAATGCATTGTGCATTTAAAAAAAAAAGTCTAGTACTTTATTAGTTTCTAAACTGGTATAAATTGGAAACTCACTATTCGCTATTTATACTGCTTTTCAGTGTTCGCTTTTCAAACTTGTATTGAAGTGATGTAGAAGTAGGCCTTATCACTGCATATAAAATTAATTGAAATGACATATTGTTGCAGTTTCTATGGCAACCATATCATGATGCTGATGCACTTAAAAATTTATAAACTATAATCTGAAATATGCTAATTCTAGTGAACATAGTTAACACTTATTTGCTTAATATTCAGTTTAGTATTAAACTTCATCAACTTTGAAAGTAGGTTAACATATTATATACAATTGAAAAGGTTTTTATATTGAGCTTTTGAGTGTCAGTATTTTCTCTAGAAGTCTATTCTAGAACTTTTAAGTCTACTATTCTGTGAATAATCGGTGCTTTTCAATTATTATTGTCTTTAAAAGACGTGAATTAACATGAAGATGATCATTGTTGCAGATTCTCAACATTGTTTCCCCCCTCCCCTCATTTAAAAGATAAAATAGTTAAACCTAATGCAAAACATCCTGATGAAAACTTAAAACTTTGATAAAATCCAATGAGTTATTTAAATAATAGCAAACTTCCAGGTACTTGAAACATCGACATGTTTTAGCTTTCATTTGTTTTCTGACTTTAGGTAGATAATATATTTATCTTATATGTATGATTATGATACATGTTGGAGACATAAAACTTAGCAAGTAAGAATAATTTTGCATAGCAATTATATTACTGACTGATTTGAAGATACAGTTTGAAGTTTCTTTTAGAATATAATATATGTTATATAATATTTAGAATTGGTTTATAACTATAGTTTCTGGGGTTTTTTTGGGCTTTTTTGAGGGCAGTGTCACTAGCCCTCATATGTGGGACCCGAACCGGGGCCGCTGGCCTCCCAAGCCAGCGCTTAACCACCGTGCCACTTGGCCGGCCCTAGATTCTGTTTTTAAATAAAGCTGTTTTTAGATATATCTTTTGATAAGTCAGAAAAACTTAGAAATGTGTATAGTTTGTTTAATAAAAATATCTAAGGTAATTAAATAGTATATGCCAAATAAAATGAAAACATCATATGTAATTATCAAATATACTTATATTGGACAGACTACTTCTGTTGGCATATTTGGTAAAAATTAATTTTGAGTGTATGTTCAATGGGCTTTTAATTAATATTTATTAAATCCTTATATTGCAAAAGATGGATCTTTGGTTAACGCACTTTTAATTATTTGCTTTGTACATATTAGGCACTTGACAAACACTGAAATATGAATTAAAAATGTGGAAAACAAGCAAATTTTAAAATTAGAGAATTTAATCACATTCAGTTTTTAAAAACAATGCTAACACATAATAATATATAAAGCATAAAATATCTGAGGTAAATCATCAAACTTTTAAAAACTGGTCATATTAGTAAGTTACTAATTAGTAAGTTACTAAGTTTTATTGTTTGATATTTATCAGTGAGAGTTTTACAGCATTATTTTTACATCACTTGTTTGTCTTTTATTAGGCACTGGAATGGATCTATAGGATTTATCAACTGTTTCTGGTGTGGCTAAAAGGTATAATGAATGAATGGTAGTCATCTTAGTGAATTGCAAACTTCAGATTTGGGAAGAGGTAAGTGTTTATTTAAACAGAGAGATAAGCACATATGAAAGAATGCAAATACTTTAAAAGTATTACTTCATGGTGAAAAGGTAACCTGATATGTCAGAAGGATGCCATCCTGTGGGATACTTTGAATTTTAGTGAATAAAGTTTATTTCTGTGGCTGAATTTTCCTATAACTCTACCATATTTTTTTCCCTGTGGCTTTTATGATATTCCCGCTTACCTATGTAATGATCTAGATCATTTTTCGTTAGAAATATAATTCCATGTATTATTGTAAGACAAACATTTGGATGACCGATAAACATTTCACTTTTCATTTGGGTCTTTTAGTAGCATTAGTTTTGGCAGCCTTAAGCTATAAAACAATCATTTCTTTAATAAATAATTTTCTTTCAGATAGCACTTGAAAAATATTAGGGTCTGTCATTCTAAAATATTAGGTCTGATATGTATTTTGGGGAGGGAATATAATTTTCTGGTTTCTACCACATTCCTTCTTATGGTGGTTTTATTTCATTATATTTAGCCATTGATATTCTATTTATAGTAAAGTGAAGCATATATACAGACTGGTGAGATGTTCTCCCAAGGTGTTAGGATTTTGACTTAAAGATCTTAGAGTTGGTACTTGGCTGCACGTGTGCCATGTGTTCCAGTTTTATAGTCACTGGCCTTTGATTTGATTTTTCTTTACATGAGGTTTCCACTCAGGCTTAGTTTCTTTCAGTTACATTAGGCTTCTTGTGTATATTCTTCCATTTTCCAAACGATAAACTGCCAGGATTAGGTATGGTAAAGCCAAAAACCCTCAGAGATAAGGCTTTTGGGGTATTGTACAAGTCTAATGTTCTTCCGTGAGGTTGGCCCACCCCACTGCAGCTAAGAAATTAGATGATTTGAGGGCTATTACGTACTTAAGGTTTTCAGAGTGGATTAGAATAGCGTTACTTAACACAGGTGTTTCCATCATTGGGATTCCCTGGGAAAATTCGGCGCTGTGTTCAGTAACACTCAGCTTTCCACAGGAGTGGAAGAGCAAGCCAATGTTAATTTGCTAGGCTGGGGCATGAAACAGAAATGGGTCTGGCTGGGGGGCCTGTTGCGTCTCTTCTTTGAAAAGACATTTCCTGCTGTCCATTAATAGCACTGCGTTGCTGTGGTTTTCTTTTTGTATTTTAATTTATTTCATTAATTATTAATATTATTATTATTATCCCGACCAAAATACTGAAAGACCCCAGCTGGAGTCAGGAAGGGGTGATTTATGGCTCCAGATGACACAAGTTAGTTTCCGAGTGTCCTTTTTCTTGAGAGAAATAAAAATTCTCCTTTTGTAAAAAGCATTACATTCAAACGATATTTATGCGCCCAAGTATAATAGCAGGGAAACGGCTGAGCAGGCACCCTTGGAGTATGCAGTTCACGGAGGATGATGGGCTTGCAGTGAGTGGCCTTGCAGACGTCCCCAAGCCTTGGAGGCAGTTTCCAGGCATAACAAAGAACAAACAAGTTACTTCAGGATTTAGCTAGGGGATTCTTAAGCCGGGTACCCTTATAATGCAAGGCGTAAACACAGAAAAGAACTGTTTGAAAAAGGGTGTCCATAGAGGTAGGGTGGGAAAGTTGACAATCGCTGGTATAATTAACAGTCATTATTATTATTATTATTATTATTATTATTATTTTACGGAATCCTGAGAAATGGGCGACTATAGAGTTGTGTCCAGCCCTCGCAGCCAGCGGCCGGGTTGCCGAAGCCGTCACTCTCCTGCACGCAGGAGCCCCCCGCCCCGCTAGTGACCTTGGGTCTAATCGCGCCCCTGAGTCCCTTTGTCTCCTGCCCCGAGAGTGGAGAACGCGCGGGAGAGGAACCCCGGGAAATGCGGAGTCCGAGCTGAGCAAGGTCTCTGCAAAAGGGAACTGGGTCCTCGGCAGCCGGAGCAGATCCCAAGCCTCTGGGAAGCTGCCTCCACTACTCCGCCAATGCCCTGGGAGTTAGTGCTTGGAGTTTCGATGCAGCAGCTCGTGCTTTGAAGCTGCAGACTCTTTGGCCCGAAGCTTTGTACTTTGCCGGGAGAGTGCGCTTTCGCTCGGTTCCCAGTTATTGGTCTCAGCTAACGTGCAGTTTTAACTCGCACTCTTTTCAGCCCAGGAGTCGGAGGGCAGGCCGTGCCTCGCCGGCCCGTGGGTCGCGGGGCGCCCTCCCTTTGCTTCCCTAGCAAGCAGTCCCCAGCTGTCGCCAAGGCTGGGCGAGCGGGTGTTCGCCAGGTTCCTCTCCCCAGCCCGGTGCCAGGCGCAGTCTCCCTCGCTAACTCTAGGTGGCGACTTAGGCACGTAAACAAAGCTCCGCCAAACCCCGCGGCGGGCACCCTCGCGGTTCACCCACTTAGGATACTAGTTTCCCCGTTTCTCTCAAGCCGGTTGAATTGACTGTTAAAAAGGACTGGAGTTTAGGTGGGGAGTTCGGCCAGAATGGTAGAATGTGTGTGTGTGTGTCCGTGCACCCGGATGCGGCGGGAGGTAACCAGGAGTTGAAAACCCTCGGTGGAACCCGATTGGGACGCTGCGAGTCTCCCCGGCTTCACCTGAGCCCTCAGGCCAGGTCCCCAACCCCCGCACCCCCTCCCCGGGTTGGGGCTTCCAGACCTCTCTGCAGCAGGAGATGCCGCGACCTGTGCGCAATGGGCAGAGCGACAGAAGGTCTGGTGGCTGCTGCCAGCGGTGGAAGATTTGCTCATCTTGTTTCAGTGACACCCACAATTTATGAGTGGAGAGACCGGAAAAATAGCCCTTCGTTGTGCTGTGCCCTTCTCCCGGGTGTATGCCGGCTGATCCGAGTGGGAGGGGTCCTTGGGGGTGGGGAAGAGAGACACACAGACAGCGAAAGAATAAACGTGCGACAGTCACACACAGTCTTACCTCCGGGACGAAAGGACACGGTTCCTAGAACTGAGCTTTCCATAGCCAGCCTGCATCCCAGCTGTTTCTCCTGTAGGCTCTTTCCTGCCTAACAGTCTCCTGACTAACTTGGACAAGACTTGAGCTGCCCCCCTCCTTTTTTTTTCCTCCCTTTTTTCCCTCCTTTCCAGACATTCCCTAAACTCAACCCAGGGCAAATCCAGAAGTCGGTACAGTACAGAGCTTCCATTCAATCGTGGGTGTGGGGTGGGGTGGGGTGGGGAATCCCGTTTAGTTTCCCTTAGGCAGATGGAAGAAGTCGATGGTAACGGGACTTTGGAGGGGTGCTGGGGGATGGCATGGGGTGTTGGTGGCAGGGAAGCGCGATTTCCAGGTAAGTTTCCAGATTCCCTCATGCTGAGCTGCGGTGGTGGGTTCGAGTGGAGGGCGATCCTTGTCTGATGAAAGGGGAGTGGAGGAGGTTAGAGTGGGGGCGAGGGGGCGGGGGATGGACCCTGGAGGGCTCCCCGGACACATCGTCTAGGTTGGTGTCGGTACCCGCTCCATGCTACTGCCCTCGGGAGCCTTGTGAGAAGGGTGGTACCCCTAGGCTAGCTCTCCCCTTCTTTTCACTCCCCTCTAAAATATGTTTAAAAAGAAGTGAATATCCTTCTCAAATTAGTTAAAAACCTTTCTCTGACTTTTCATTTGAGATGTCAAAAGGATTCAATAAATGAAACTTTATTTTACCGGGGAGTTTACCCAGAGACTCAACGACATCTCGGGTCTGTGGCCTTATTCTAAATCCACGGTAGTAATTACCCTTCGTTTCTTTAAGTGCAATAGATTTAGTGCCTTAGAGACTATGCACAGTTTGATTGAATTATTCATTTTTTTTTCTTTGGTGTAGACTGCATCTGGGGACTCTGATGTGACGTGTAGATTTTTTTTTTTTCCAGGAACAAAGGGAATGTGGAAATGAAAGAGAGAGGGAGAGAGAGGCTGGCAGATGTAATGAGACGCGGTGAAGGTGTACGCAGGCTGGCACTCCCACTCGTCCCTTCTGCTCTCACTGCAGCCCTGGGTAACTCGCAGGCTAACACAAACAGCTTTCCTCCCGCAGCCTGCCCTCACTCACTGTAAGTACATCAGCCTTCTCTTATCAGCATGCAGATTCTGGCCACCCACTCCCCTAGCTTCGGCTTTGCACCTTAGACTGCAGAAGTACATTTGAAATGAACTTTCCTAAGCCAGGAAAGACGTATCTGTAAAACTTGTTTTTGCTTTATCTTTATTTTGCTTTGAGAAAAGTTCATGCATTTTTACCACTTTCCCGCACCTCCTTTGTGACAGTGCTGCTGCTGCTGCTGCTGCTACTGTCGCTACCTCTGTGGTCTTCCCAACAGGATGACGCACAGATTGAAATAAAATTTAATGTTATTCTCTTTCATTTCAAGTCGAGGGACAATGCCTTATCCTTCTGCTAAATGACGTCTTAAAAGAACGCAGAGCATTATTTACAGTTTGTGTTTTTGCTTTTGTTGTTGAAACACGAGTTCCAACCTCTTGAGGCAGAGTCCCAAGGGCGCTGTTATTTGGGAGTTCGGGTTATTTGGTTACACCAAACTGAAATGAAGTGCGATGGGCTGCAGGAGTGTTGGTATGCTTATTATACCCTGTTTAAGGAAACCAATTGCTAAAGCGTTTCTCCGTGCTGTAATTAAAGTTTTCAACTTTTGCTTTTTTATACTCTTTTCCTTATTCTTCGTTTCGGTAAAAGTTCTCTTGCCTCGTGTTTTGAAAGTAAAAACATTTATATTTGTCCTATTTATACAGTAGCTTTAAAGCCCCTCCTGAAAGAAGTTAGCGACCTTAGGATGAAGTCATGGAGAGGAGAGCTGAACTGGCCGCCCAGCTGGTGTAAAGAGACTATCAAAGCGAGAATTTGAGGTTTTAACAGTCGTTAGGATTTTTTTGCGTGGATGCTTTAAATATTAACTTCTTGAGCAGAATTCATTGCGTTGCCCTTCTCAAGTTCTGGGGAACCTCTCTCCAGGAATCGCGCGCGCCTTGCCTGTGCGGGTTCGCGCCTCTTCTCTGGAGGTGCGAGGCCAAACTTAGCAAAGCCGAGTTGCCTGTACTGGTTGTGGTGAGCAGGGACAGCGGGACAGCACTGAGGCAGCGAGAGCTGCGGGCAGGTAAGTGAGTCTCCATCCGCTCGTCCCTCCATCTCTTCCTGGTTCCCCTCGCTGTACACCCGGGCTCTTAACGCCTCGCCACGTGGGGCTCGGACCGGTTGGGAAAGTGAGCCGGTGTGCGGCGGGATCTGGCCGTGGTGCCTGGGTGTCCTCCACTACATCCGGGACTTTTTGGAGCCCGCAGGCCAGTGCGGACCAGGTGGAGTGTCCACTAGGAACCTGCTGCAGCGCAATTCGCCTTGTCCCCTTGAGCTATATAGTCATACTGGAGGCTAGAAAGGAAACACTGCGGGCGCACTCACGCCCCCAGGGCCACATGTCATCCCATGCACAGCCTGAAGTGAGGCATCGAGACCCCAAACTTTAGTTTCCTTACTTTAGGGATCAGTGTCGTGACCGGTTGCAGATTTCGCCTTATCGATCTACTTTGACATCAGTTTGTTAGATAAAATCTAAAGAGGATTCCTGCCGCTCCTTCCCGGAAGGTCCACCGCGGCCCACTCTTAGGGCCTTGCGTGCCAGAGATCTTGATAATGTTGTCTTTCTCCCCGCTTTTTTGCCTCCTGCCAGTGGCCTGCATCTGGTTGGCAGGGTCAGTCTTACCCCCTAGATCCCCGAGTGCTGTGTGATTTAAAGAGACGGATGCGCTGGTACCTGGAAAGCCAAACTTGTCGCTGCAACTCCGAGGAACCCAATGGCACGCCAGCCTTTCACTTCCCTCTGTGGCTCTTCCCTGAGGATTCAGGTTTTGGGACTTAAAGTAACCCCTCTTTTCACTGCCCTGATTTTGCAGGCATTTAGGGCAGGTCATTCGATTTTGACCTCTTTAGGCTTTAGAGAGATTTTTTTTTTGGTTGAGTTCCAAGGCAGGCGGCCCAAGCGAATGAGGCTGACTATCCGAACGCTGCGCTGGGCCACATTTTCACAGAAACAAAACCCAGAGACCCCGGAGGTCAAGGGGCACAGCCCGCAGGTCTGGGAGCCCAGGTGGAAGGAACTGGCACGCAACATGCCAGGTATTCCCTTCGCTGGCCTCTAGGCCCTGGTGTCCAGAGGCAGACCGTTCCGTCCTGTGGGCAAAGGGGACACAAAATTTCTTGGTGGGAACTAGCTCTCCTCTCAGCCAAGAGTCATCAAGCCACTTTAACTGACAGCCCTCAAGCTTCCAATCCTCAAGCATTGTATTTCCTGTTGGGGTAGAAGCATCTAGTAATCCCAGGTGCTCATCTCCACCCTTATTTCTGTTTCCTTCTCTTGTCTGGAATTCTTATGAAACCAAACATGGAGTATACTTTAAGAAGCCAATACAGGACTGACATCTTAGCTGGTTCCATCTTCTTGCTTGCTTACCATTTCCCTCAAAGTTAATGTAACAAAGATGAGGCTTTCTCCCCTGTATCATTCATCATTTAATCTGTGGGTGGTCTCCTCAAAATGGCAACTTTAGATTGCCATGAACTTTCTGATTTTTCTAGTTATAATTGCTGACCGCTCTCTCCTCCTGGTCCATATCTTCTTTCACAAAGCCCCTGTTTATGAAGTATCTCAAAGTGGCCATCTTCTACCAGTTTCTACATAGAAGGACCTTTCCTTCCACAAATCTCTGTAGGTTATGCTAGTATGTCAGAACCTTTCTTCCAGATTTTTAATCTTGATGTAATTTTGACTCTCCACTGATCTCAGTTTTTCAAATCTGGTCAATTCCTTTGGGCCTGGGTGAAGGCAGGCCAGACTCACCTCCTGCACCCTGCCTCTACTTAGCTCTGTGCCTGCTGCTGTCAAGGCTGGTTTTCTCATCTATCTCTTTTACCCTGCATCTCCGCTACCTGACCTCATGATTATTCCTGCCCTTCCCAGTGGCCCAGCTGTTTTGCACTGAGATAGAGTTCCAGGTCTCTGCTTCTTTAGGCCATTTTATACTCTTCAAACCTTTTATCTACCCTACGCATGTATCAAAGAGAATCTTTAATTTATGTAGGGTTTGTTTTTTTGGGGGGGAGGAGGACTCTTATATTAATATAATTTTCTACATCTGACTTATGTGTTCTTACAATACATGTTATCCTGGTGACCGAAACTCTTTTCAGTTCCACAACTTCCAAGCCACCCCTCTTGAAATTTTTTCTTCAAATCTTTTCCTCTACAAAGTTGAGATAATACACATATATCACTCACCGAGTTCCACATAACACAAACTTATCCATATAATTCACGTGGAACTATTTTATTTATTGCTGGAAAGGTATAATCCTTTTCCTTTGGTAGTTGGTACATGTCCTGTTATGTATAATAATGTTAACCCATAAACTCTATAATCCACATATGGCTTCTAGAACGTTGCCACCTACATATGCTGACAATCTCCTATGTCAAGTTGCTTCCCCCCCCCCTTTCACCTTCTCTTCCTCCATCTTTTAAAATAAGTTTCTCTTTTCCCATTTACTGAGATCCTACTAACGGGTGTGTGTGTTCATTCTCTCTGCTTCCTGCATCCCTTTTCTTGACTGCCTTTGGGCCACTTCTCTCCTTTTATTTCCCTTCCTCCTTCCTATCATTCCCTCTTCTTTCCTTCTTCCTGGTCTGCGTCAGCCCCTGTCTTTGCCGGTCCCTGTGTTTCCCACGACTCCCTGCTGTGGTCCAGTTCTCTCTATATCTCGGGACTTCTTCACCTTCAGCCCCCTCCTCCTGTTTCACAGAACTTTTCGAAAGCAGGAACTACCACCCCGATATTTTCCTGTCCCTCTTTACCTCCTCCTTTTCTCCAGCGTGTCCTTGCTCGCTGCCCAGTTGCCTACCTCTTCCCTCCTTCAGTGTGCCTTCCTCCCTGACTCCTAGCAGCCCCAGCTCTAACTGCGCTCCTTGGGCCCTGGGCTCCTCAGCCTCTCTCCCACCTCATACTTGTAACCGTGCCCCTCGGACCCCAGCTCTCCCTCTTCTTTGTCCCCTTCCAATTTTCTCTGGCAGTGGCTTCACTCTTTCTTCCCAGGCGCTTTCGGCAGCTCCCACCTCCGCTCTCGCCGGTCTCTGCCCTCTCTGCTCTGCTCTCTCTCGCCTGGGCTTCCCGCTCTCCCCTCCTTCTTCCCCCGGCCCTCCCCCCTCCCTCCCAGCCTCCCTGCCTGGCTCGCTGCCTCCCTCGCCTCTTGTCTCATCTTGCCTGTGTTGTCTGGGAGGGGAGCCCTGCCTCCTCTCCCTCGCTCAGATCAATGCCCTGGCCACTCACTTTCTGATGTTGCACGACGGGAAATGCTTTGAATACTTACGACATGGCCGCTCACACTGATTGCCAAGATTGACAGCACTCACCATCGCCTTCACTTGTTTCAAGGGGGGGGAAACCCCTAGTCACCCCGCTCCGCGCGCACCTCCCGGCACCCCGGCGGCAAACTTCTGCGGGTCAGCGCTCCCCCCCCCCAGCCGGGGCGGGACACCCCCCTCCCCACCCCCCGCAGACTTGAGTTAACGGGCTGCGTCGGCCGCGGCGCTGGGGGTGCCGCTCCCTTGCTCCCCGGGTTGTGCTCATTGACCTAGCATCGACTCCTCTGCCTTAATTTTTTTATTTTTTATTTTTATTTGTATCTTTCCCTTTTTCTTTAATGCCATTTCCTCCCGCGGCGCTGCGCACAAGGAGCCCTCCCGTGCGGTACCACCCTGGAGCCCGCCCAGGTAACCGGGACGGAGCGAGCGACCCAGAGGCCGAGGGAGGCAGAGCGAGAGCGCGCGGCCGGCGTGTGAGCTACCTGTTGGGGGGCCCCCGAGCGGGCAGGGGCAGGGACCCGGGACGGGCCGCCGGACCCCCCCCCCCCCCCAGCGCCTGCCGCTTGTGCCCTCCCGGGCAGCTGCAGGGCTCGTTTCCCCGAGCTGGGACTCAGGCGCTGGGGTCGGACGGGCGGAGGGGCGAGCGCTGAGCGCGCGGAGCCCAGCGCGGGCGGCTTTCCGTACTTGGCTGGGGAGGGGAGGCGGGGGGAGGAGGCGCGGGAGGAGGGCGCTCCGCGGGGCCGACGCGCAGGGGGGAGTGGAGGCTGGGACAGGGGCCCGAGCGCCTGCCGCTCGCCGCTGGACGCGCGGATCCCCAGGATGCGTCCCCCTCTGGGAGACTTGTGCCTTGTTCCGGAGGCGGTGACACATCTGCGTGGCGGGCTCCTGCTTTTCTTACCACCCCCGCCCCCCCCCCGTAGCCCCCAAATCCACTCCGAGAAAACACATGTTGTAGCTGTAGATCACTGTGCGTGGGACACTAAGGCAAAAGGGCAGGGGAGACAGAGAGACAACGCAACCTTGGACAACAGAAAGCTGTTATCGCCATCCTAAGTATTCGTCCGGAAATCTGTCCGCCCTCTCGGCCCACCTTGTTCCTCCTCCTTCGCCTCCCCGTATAGATATTCTAATCTCTATAACTGAGAAGGGTATGAAAAAGAAGTCAGGTGGCTTAGAGCATGAATTTTTAAATCTCCGTGAAGTTTGAGGTAGGTATTCAATTGAAGTTTGCGCAACTGTGTAATGGAAGAAGCTTCTGTGCCTGCGCGTGTAGTGTCTCTCTCTCTCTCCCTTTCCGTCTCTCTTTCTTCTCTCTCTCTCTCTCTCTCTCTCTCTCTCTCTCTCTCTCTCTCTCTCTCTCTCTCTCTCTCTCTCTCTCTCTCTCTCTCTCTCTCTCTCTCTCTCTCTCTCGCGCTCTGTCTCTCTCTCTCTCCGTCTCTCTGTTTCTCTCTCTCTCTCTCTCCCAGCCTATGCGTGTGTGCTCTGGGAAGGTTCAGATGGGACCGCAGGGTGGTAATGCCCTTTGTTCCCACAAGAGGGCAGCATCCCGAGGGCTTTGTGAGCGCTGTATCTCGTTATCGCTTGCAGGCTTGGGGTTTAGAGAAAGTTCTACCGAAACTTTCGAACTGATATCACATCTTATGTTGTGATATTAAAAAAAGAAAGACATACAGAAAGAAAGAAAAAAAAGACAGAAGTGAAGAAAAAAGAGCGAGAACAAAAGAGGACAACAGGTCGCCCGCCTACCCAGGGAGAGTCCCAGTCACACCAAGACTAGGGGGAGGGCTGTTTTAATTGTGGGTTTGGCCGACTGACGACTGGAGTGCCCTCCTCGGCTGTCTTAGTTGTAGCCGGAGGTCATGTAAATCGACCTTAAAAGAATGCATAAGCCATAAATTAAAATACACCCTCACCCAAGGGGCTGATCCATAAGTAGACAATATCCAACCTGGACAAAACGAGCCGACCTAAACCGCAACCCCCCAAAGAATAGAGACTAAATGCAAAGTAAGTTTCCCAGCGACTATTTTGTTTTCTTGAAAAGTGTTGGGTTGATTTCGCCGTGGGACTGCGATGCGGCAGTTTCCCGGAGCGCTTGCGAGTGAGCCAGGCTCCGGGTGCGGGAGGTGGGGAGGACCCGCTGGGTTTCTGGGCTCCTTAACGCTACCCCCACCCCACCCCACCCCCATTTGGGTTTGGGAACTTCGGCGATTTGCGGGGTTGACGCTGGCCTAGGGCGGGTGAGAGTCGAGGCTCTCCGCGGCGCTCTCTGCCGGGGTGAAGTTTCCCGGGAGGAGTTCATAAAGAAAAACCCGGGTCGCTAGAAAAGCCCTGCGCTGCCTCCTCCCACCCTCACCCCACCGCCTCCTCTCTCCCACAACTTTCCCGGGACCCTGCGCGACTTGCCTCCCGTTCCCTCTGCTCTCACCCTTTCTCCCCCGCCTCCCTCTATTTTTGGGCATGCCTTTTTACGATCTCTTTAGGAATAAACAAACCGAATTCCAAGACCATCCGAAACCCCAGCGCTCATCGGTGGCTCTCTTTGCTTGGGGGGGACACTAGGGCAGTGCTGCCGGGGGCCCGGCGGGGGCGTGTGGTAGCAGCCTCCCAGCCCCGCAGGGCGCGGACTCGGCCTGGGCGCCCGCGGGCCGGGCGCACACTCGCCGGCACGTTTCTTCCCCGCCCCGCGCTCACCCGCCCCGCGCGCGTCCCTGAGCCCCGCCGGCACCCTGCGTTCTGCTCGGCGCCCTGCCCGGGGCCCGCCGCCCGCCACCCTGTCCGCAGCCCCGCAGAGATCCACGGCTCTGGGGCTCGGCCCAGGCCCGGGGGCGGTGCTGCCCCCCTCGCGGGGCCCAGCCGGAGCCTGTGGGCTCCCCGGGGAGCTGCTTTTTTTGCTTTCTCCCTTAAAGGGCCGGTCAGAGAAGGGGAAGGGGCTGGTGCTCGGGCCCCGGGAGGAGCGGCCCGCGGCTGCGGAGGACAGATTAGCTCCGTTCCCCGGCGCTCTGCGGAGCTTGAAGATAAAAAAAAAAAAAAAGAGAGAATTGGTGTGTTCGGAGCAGATAAAAGGGGGTTGTTGCCGGCGTGTTTTTGAGTTTTATTGGAGCTCTCTTCAGGCAGATCAAGTTTGAAAAACGTGTGTTTTGTACGAATTGCCAGATAGTGAATGCAGCCCCCTCTTTGGGGACTAAAAAGTCCCCGACTGGGCTGCTGGCGGGGCCGGGCTGTTAGCGCAATGGGCTGTTCCCCGCTGTGACCTCCGCGGAGGGCCGTGCTAGAAGTTTCGTTCTCCAGAGATGGCCCGGAGCCGTTGCTGGGCCGGCCTGCGGACCTCCCGCGGCACCGTCCGTGGGGCACTCGGATGGCGCCCCTGTCCAGGGCACTTGACCTCGGCGCGCACTCCCGTGGCCGACCCTGCGCCCCGACTGCGCGGCCCCACCAACAACCCAGTGGAGTCGGGATGCGAGAGGGCCCCCTCTCCCCCGCCTCCCCAGGGTCTTCTCTCCTCTGCCCTTTATAGTCACATGCCCAGGTTTTTCACGGGTCCTGAGGAGAACAGACACAGCCCCGCCCAGTCTATTTCTAGGAGGTGGGTTTGGTGAATAAAAAGGTCAAGTGATCGGGTCTGCGAGCTGGTTCATGGCGAGGGGGGACTGGACGGACACCTGGCAAGGACCGCCCCGCCTGTTCCTCCCCCCCTCCCCCTTGGCGAGTCAGCCCGCCTGCCCACGGCTGGTCTCCCCAGGCCACATTCTTGCGCTAAGTGTGAGAGGCTGTGGGAAAGGCAATCCCGAACCGGCCAAGAGCCGGCGAAGCTGATCCCGCGATGGCATTTTGTTTTGAACAGTTGCTTGGGTTGACGTTTCCTCATAAGGTAAGGTGTCACTGGACAGTCGGCTGCCCAAATGCCACATGTATAATTAGCTTGCGCACTCAGCACCTCCTCCCCGAGGCCCGTAGGCACGGGCTTGGCCCACTCAGCTCCGTTCTGGGCTGCAGGATTCCGAAGGGAGGGCCGAGCCGGCCAGGACAGCCCCGGGAGGCCCCGTACCAAGGGAGACTATGACAGTGTAGCCTCGCCTTTGATTTCTCTCTCTTTCCCCTGTCTCTTCCTTTCCTCTCCTCTATTTTTCGGTGGAGGGGAGCCAGCCACTGGTTAGAGAAGTAACCTGGACCCCAGCGGCAGCGTGCAGACTGAGCGAGGAAAGGGGATGCATAGTAAATCTGGCAATATACCTACTCTCCACACTCCGCCCTTGGGGGAGGGCTGCAAGTGCCCCTCTATCTGCACTACCCCAGTAGGACCAGCTCAGACTTGGCATTGTATCCTGGCTTGGGTAGGGGCTTCCGGCTTGTAGTTTGGACTGTTCACCTGTCTGTGTGCTCCGTCCTACCCCTACCCCAGAGGTCTTCCAGCAAATTAGTATCTGCGTCCTGATTGCAGCTACGGTTGCTTTTCCCCCTCCAGGCCTAGCCGCTTGGGGCTGCTAGTGTTCGCTGTGGGGCGCGCCTGGAAGGATCTGCTGTCTCTCCCTGTCTCCCTCTCGTTCAGCCTGGGGTTCTTAGGAGCAGCGCCTTGTCCTCTCTGTACGCAGATTGGTGCTTGAGCGTCCCACCTCGCTTCCCGGACCCCAGCCCCAGGTCAGTGTTGGCCTGCCCTCTCTGGCGGAAACCAGATTTCTGCAGCCATGAACATGACCTTCCCTCTTCTCACTCTGTGCAGTCACCGTGGAATTCAACACTCAGCATGAGGCACTTTCATCAGTCTACCTTCTCCCCTTGTTTCTAGGCCACTCAGATATGCCTGATACCTACTAGAAGATTCTCTTTATTTTAAAGACAAACAAGCAAGCATCCGAAAATGTTGCCTAAGTTTAGTAAGATTGGGTTAGCTTTTCTATGGCAGCAAGAGTGCACCTTTCAGGTGGAAGATGGGACCATGGTTTATTTAGTTGGATTTGTTTTTTTATTGAACCAATGGAATATTTCATTTTCTTATAGTAGGGGAAAAGTTATGACTGAATTTTTAAAACTCTATCAGACCATAAATGTATGATCTATACACTTTTGAGAGGATCTTCCAGAATCTGCATATGTGAGCACATGGGCAGTTGGCCTAATGACATGTAGATTTTTTTCCCCTACATTTTTGAAAACCTCATAAATCAAAATAGAGATTGTCTCTATTCGAAAACAACAAGAACAAGAACAACAAGCAACCAAAAAAAAAAATCCTTTAGACTTTGAAAGCAAGAAAGTGTGCACCACACCTCTTAGATCTAATTTACGACCAAAGGCAGTCAGTAACCAGGATCTAGACAAATGCTAGGTCGTTAATACCTCAGGCAAACTGTCATCCTCTGCTCTCCCACTATATTCCTTTATGTACAGTGGCAAAACTAGATAGAATTTTGTTTATTGTTTATCCTATTTAATGTTGTTCTTAGTTTTTGTTTTGGAAGTAATGAGAAGGAACTTTTTCCTGGTATATATATATATATATTGTAAATGCAAAAGTGTATGAATTTATTATTATGGAGCAGGATACAGACTCCTATAATAGTATATTGTGTAATTATAACACTCACCATTATACTATAAAAAGATAAATGTAAAAATATTAATTAATAAAGCAGTATCAGCCCCCATACTTTAAGCTGATTCTATAATGGATTCAGTAACTAAATACCTAGAAGCAATGACATTCAGTAGGAATATTATGTTGTCTGTTGGGCCTTTTTTCATTCGTAGCAGAAAGCAACAGATATGTTTCTTAGTGAGGGAAAAGCACATATTTAAAATATGTTAACATACCTGGCAAATCCTTCTTTTATAAGGCTTTAAAATATATTAATTTAAATGCATAAGTGATAAATTTTGGTGGCATAATTGGGATTTTTTTGTCTGTTTCTATTTGACTTTTTAGAAGGAATATTGGGTTTTTAGTCACTGATGAAATTGCTACATATCCATCTTATACTGAAGAAATTAGTGATGTTTTAAATAATTGTCTTTCAGTTAGCACAATGGGTACTGGAACAAATGAATTTTCTTTTAATAAGGCTTAATAGACATTGGCTTTAACCCTTCCTTTTAGTATTTTCTATACTTTTCAGTTTGGGTAGGTCATATCTCTCTAAGTTTGAAACCATTCTCTTGTTAATGAGAGAATTCGTACTTTTTCGCTACTTACAAACAGCATTCTCTAAAAGTGTAGTACAGCACAACAAAAATTTTGGTTGATCTAAGAGGTATTTGTTTAGATATACTTTACAGGTACATATATATCAATTGATGTTTTTGAAGTCAAGTGAAACATTCCGTCAGGCTGATGTGTCTTAGAGTACCATATCAGGCACAGACAGGTACCAGAAATGATAAAACACAGATAACATACAGCAAGATGATTTGCAGATGGGACATATTATCTGCTCTCATGAGGTTAGATGGGTCATATTATTGTTTAAAAAAAATTAACCTATGTTATCTCAGAGTTATCAAGGTATGTAGTATATGAGATTTAATGAAAACAGATTTTATTATAGAAACTTGCTGAAAAATGAACAAATACTCATTGCTTTGTAGAGGAGAAACTGGACTATCTTTGCATGTGGATTGTTTCTTGTTTAAGAAATCTGGTTCTCTCCTACTATTTTTTTTCCCTAATAAGGAAAATAATGTATTGAACACTTTATATCTTCATCTTAACTCCACATTTTTTTTTGCTGCTTATACTCTGAATCTCAACACACTCAAGTAAAAAAATAAAAGCTGGCATTTCGGTATAGTCCATGAAAAGCAATTTTTATTAGATGTAAGCATATTTTAAATGCATAGCTTATCCTTTTCGCTTGAGGTACTTCAACTGTGATTTGAAAGCTAATTGTTTTGGTAAGAGTTATATCAGAAACTTTCATCATCCTCTCATTATATATTCATTATTCATTATAGGAAAAGTGTTTTTATTTCCCTTGTTCTGTGGAAGAGGGTAAAAGCTTTTCAGTGAATTACTTTGTTTAGACAGTTAGTCAACGTGGAAATAATTTTAAACTTGTGTTACAGTTTTTGGTAGAGCTTTTCAAGTTTTAAGAGCTTTTCAAGTTTTATGTATCCATTGTCATAATCTGGATAAAAATATCTGTTGAAAAATGTGGGTGGAGGTTGTAAGATGGAATATCATTGAAATCTACTATATGGACTCTCTCACCTTCACAAAAGAGTGCTGGTCTGTTTTTCCTCACATCTGTGGTAGTCTCAAAAAAAGGGAACATGAAACCCTAAAACCTCAGAGAAATAGTATCGATTCAATTCTTAACTGCAAATCCTTCATATCGTGGCTCAAAATATCCAACTTTACACCAATATTAGCCATTCTTTTTATAGTGACACCATGCTTAGTAAAAAACTTCTAAGCACTGAGGTCAGGTGTTGAGATTGGATTCTAGTTTATTTTTTATGAATCAGATAAAGATTTCTGTGCATGAGACCATATGTGAAGATGAGAGAACAAGAAAATTTCCATATCAAAGGCAATATATCTGAGGCTGCATGGTAATTAAAATGCAGTGGTTTGGACTCTGTGCACTAGCACTTAAGCAGAGCATTGCCGGGACCTTGTGCATCATGCAGGCGGTTGCCTCTTGCATACTTCTTGAAATACACTTATAATTTTGTACAAACATTTATGCCAGTCCACACTTTTCTGTGGATAATTTGTATTGCATCCAAACCATTCAAAGTCGAAGTTATTTTTTGAGCTACCCCCTCATTATGGCTTTTGTGCATCAACTATTTTTATTCTACTTGTTTGTATTTCCTTTTACCAGAATGATGGCTTGTTTATATTCAGAATCGCTTCTTGCTCCTCTAAGACCCCTTATAGATCACTCGCATTTTACTATTCACTCAAATAAACTTTCAACTTTAGGAAAGATATGAATTATGTTTTGAGGTTAATTGGAGATGCTGTAATCTATTATAAACTAATAAACTAAATTTAAAAAAATAAACTGTCCAGTTATTGCTACTTTATAATGCTAATATACAGAGGGTGCCAAAAAATTGTATACACATTTTAAGAAAGAAAAGACTGTATTAAAATTGTAACACTCAATATATGCCGGTAACAAAAGATGAATACAAGTCATGTGTATACATTTTTTTGGCACCCCCGGTATTTAGCAATCCTTACTAACTTGCACAATACATAATATTAGAAAAAATTCCTTTTTAAAATGTTTAAAGATTTCTGAAATATTTTCCTTTACTTTTTAATGCCATGGACATGTATAGTGGCAGTCTCTTTCTTACTACTTCAAATGAAAAACAATTATTTGAAATGATAGAAATCTTATATTTACCTAAAGAGCTATCTCTGCATTTATAGGGAGATGTTCGATTCTACTTGTAAAGAAGTGAGTTAGCATCTTAACCTGTAGTTATTTGGGGTAGAGTAGGAGGATAAACAATCTAACACTCGGTAGTTCAGTGTTGTATATATTTTAGAAAATTCTGCATCTTTAGTAACTAGCTTGAATTTGCTGCTCTGTAATTTTCTCGATTTTCTATTTCCATATTTGTGCTCTATCTGTGAACATTCTGCTCTGGTGCATGTGACAAGGAATTCACTGGTATATTTTATTTACCACGCTCTCCTGGTCTATAAAGCCTTTTAGAGATTTTTCTGGATTGAAGCACCATGCATTGAAGAAGTCTAATGTGATATTATAGAATCTTTTGAGAACTTTTATGTTTTTAAACTGTTTTGCATCAAAATTACCTAAGTATATTGATTCGATGCTTTTCAGTAATGACATATGCATAATAAATATAAGGTAAATTCAAAATATATCATCTGAAGTGCATATCAGCATCTATGTAAACATTCTATATTCTTCCTTGATCTCTTTCTTCTCTGAAAATCGCACAAGATAACCCTTGAAATGATCTATTACCCTTACTACCTTTAATAATTTGTTGCTTCTAGTCACCTTAAAGAGACTAATTGAATTGTTTATCTTTAATATTTCCATTCAAATGAAAAAAGGGACTTTAGTGTTGTTTGTGGTTTTGACTTTACTGAGCACAATCTGTTTGCTTTTTTGAAAAGTAGTTCTTTAAAATCAGACAAAGGAAATTAAAGACGCTTTACTTCTTACAACTGCACATGCACAATATATGGAAAAAAAGGAAATGCAACAGATTTTTTTTTTAAATGACAAGCATAGGTTTCAAATGGAAGTCATTTTGAGGCATAGTTGCAAATGTCTCCTTTTATACTTTACACACAGATCATTGGGTAAGTGCTTGAGCTCTTTCTAGATTCTAGGCATCCTGAAGGGTATTTCTGAAGCCACAAATCTTTACCTTTTAAGAATTTTCTATTGAAGATTTTTGATGTTTGGTAGGTGGGGAAATTTAGGCACAATTGTTATGGTGCTAAGCAGGTCATGGGTAGAACTGGAGGAAAACGCTCCTAAGAGAGAGTAGTTCTTTCTTGAGAAAGAATATCAGAGGGCAGGAATGTTTTTATTTTCTTAGAAATCATCTACAGCTATCTCCATGGGCAGTAAACCTTCTGTGTAGGAGAAATCAGCTGCCCCGTCTACTCTCAGTATATCCATAGTGTAATCCCCAACTGTCCATTTCTTCATCTCTAAAATGGGAGTAATAATATCTACATCATAGGGTTATTGTGAGGATTAAATGAGATAAATGAATGTAAAGAACTAAGCTCAGGGCTTGGAATAAAATGAATATTTAATGCATGTTACCTATTGGTGTTGAACTGGTACCATACATAGAATGATGCAGATCTGGCTTGCGATGTCAGCTTCACTACATACTTGCTATGTAATGTTTGGCAAGTGACATAATCTGTTTCTTTTCCTTTTATATGAAACACAGACAGCAATGTATTTGCCTTCCTTTCTTTCCTAGAAAGGAGAATTCATTAGTATTTCTGGCAGACTCGGGATAGAGTCGTGACTAAATGTAGGGTTTGGATGTGCAGCTCTCAAATTTGAGAAAATTCCAACTGTAAGGGCTAGAAGAGATTTTGAAAGGTCATTTCATCTGTCATCCTCCATCCTCCAAGGGTGTCTTGATGACCCTTTCTCCATTCTAATCAGTTAAGAAGCTCTTTATTTTGAAAGCCTGCAAAGAGGAGATTTTTGTAATCTTCGTTGGTTATGTGTGTTTCAGTGATTAACACTAGGAAGTTTTTTATGCCAAATATACACATCTTAATCTGCTATCTCTTGCTTTTATTTTAAGAAAACATGAAAACATATATTCTTCATTTGAATGATAGACCTGCGTGTGGGAAAACCCAAATTAAACTTACAATTTTTAGTTCTTGGATATTACCTTTGAAGTCTTATTTCCTAAATTAGTTTTGTGACCTTAGAAAGTTCTGCAATCTCTTTAAGTCTTAATTTCCTAATTTTTGAAATGGGGGTTGTGATAGAACTTATCGGATAGGGTTATTGGGAAGATTAAGTTTGAAGATACTGTATATAGAACAGTTCTGGACAACTGCGTTAGGATTAATTGACAATAGTTATGTGATCAGTAGTAGAATCCTGGCATAAAAAGGGCCCTTAATTCTCTTATGTTTTATGAAACTCAGTTTTCAAAGTGCTTTCATAGTCATTGCCTCATTCAATAAAAAGTATGCAGGGTAGATAACCTTACCAGTCATACTGTCTAACTGCCTACTTGATATGAATAAATGTTTTAGTTGGGTTTTGCTTCAGGATATTATTCGCTACAAACAAAAGTTGTATGTCATAAATTAGGGCTGGCTTTTTTGGCCCTCTTTTTTTCCAGTCTCTTCTGTATCATGTCAGTGTTCATTTATTTTATCTTCATATTTATTTCCAGAGCCAAACCAATGCTGTATTTCCCATATACCAGTGTAAATGAATAAGACTGTGCCGATCAGAAGTGTTAAATGTCAGTTATGTATGTCTGTGATTAATAAAAATTATAAAATATTTAACTATTACATGATAAGGGTGGCCACTTGATAGGCAACAATCTTTCAAAATACGTGCTTTATGAGGAAGAATTAATGAAAGGATCCTTGGGGGTGAAAAGATGGGAACCACTTGATTATAAGATTTCAAAGATGAAAATACAGGATCCTAGTGAGGGGGTATGAATATGGATAATTCTATGCAGTGTGCTAGTTGAGACAATCAAGATATATATATATATATATATATATATATATATATATATGAACAGAAGTATCTGGATCAAGGAAAGCTTCTGGTAGGAGGTGGCCTTTGAGCTGTGACGTAAAGGAGGATTAAGAGTTTGAGGTAACATCCTGCCAAATATTGGACACGGGGGAAACATTTGGTAGTATTATTGAGTATTCTGTACATCTGACATTGAAATGTCTCACATCTGTGTCTTTGTGAGACAAATATATTGGGTTGTCGGAAAAGTCATGACGTATTTTTTCTATGTTTTTCGTTGCAAAAATGCGTCATGACTTTTCCAACAACCCAATAGATAGATTATAAAAGCCAAGTCTGTTGTTACTGTGATGTGGCCATAGACTAGCAGCTTAACCACTGCACTCCTTTTTCTTAGCTTAGTTTTGTGGTCAGGGGGCATTGTACATTTTTAAGGTTCAGGGGAATTTTTCAAATTATTGTTTTACTTCAAATATATCAATTAACTATGAAAATGAAAATAAGTGGCTTACTAGTATATGAACCAATGATCAGGATGATGAGTTAATAAAATCTTGTATCGTGCACTGTACAGAGCTTTGTTTTTCCTGGATCTGGCAAGCCCTTAGAGAAAGGGCACTATCTGGACAGTTTTACACCTGGGTGTGATTTCTGAGTTTCCCTTAGTTGTTACAGGTCTGATGGTGCCTCACATTTAAAATGAAGTTTTTCCAACTGTAAAGTTGGCATATTCCATAGCTTCTTTTTTATTGAGGTATAATATAAAAATCAATTAACCTTCAGAATGATTCCATTTTTTGGGGGAAGAAATACACATTATTATTCTGCAATGATAATAATGAAACAGCAGCAGTTGCAGGAGCAGTAGTAGCAGTAATGATGACCCCTCTCCAGGTAACTTTCAAAATAGGGACGCTAAATCCATCCTGGTTTAGTTGTGTGACCTGGGATCTCATGTTTTCTAATAATCTTTTGAGTGCTTTTTCTCTGAGCCCACAAGCCTTCTTTTCTGTTTTCTGGTTTGGAAGTTTTCTGGTGTTGAATAACTTGTTCCTCCAAATTAAGCACACCTATTGAGATTTTGCAGCTTATAGGCCTTTGGCATACTCACTTTCTGAAAAGGGTTTGATGTTGACATAGGCTGGAGGAGTTATGGCCTTCATTTCCAATGGCCTTAACCTATTGTTTTCCTTGCCACTGCTTTGGCGTGCTGGAGGCTCACAGTGTTGATAATGCCATGAAAAATATGATGAAATCCCTCCTTTAAAAAGAAAGGCTCTGAGGGCCGGCCGAGTGGCGCGGTGGTTAAGCGCTGGCTTGGGATGCCAACGGCCCCTGTTTGGGTCCCACATAGGAGGGCCAGTGACACTGCCCTTAAAAAAATAAAAAAATAAAAAAATAAAAAAAGAAAGGCTCTGAAGCTGAATAAAAGGAGGGGAAAAAAAGATGTGAAAGTTCCATAAAATCGTTTAAAAACATCCCCTTAGTCATATTAAATTAGTTATGATGCTTTAAAGAATATTTTCCTGTAGGAATTTCAATTGAGTTATTTAATAAGAAGCAAAGACCCAAGAAAAAAAGAAAATAAAAATGGAAAAAATATAGCAACCGAACCAAAGTTTAACTAAGTTGGAACACAGCACATTAGTTAACTGAGTCTCAGGAACATTTTTTACTCTTGAGTCTGAAGATCCAAATACACACTGGAGGAAAATTGGACTATTTTAAAATTTCTTAGCTGTCATGTTTCCCACTATAAAGATGAATGTTGAAAATAGATATATTGAGGTTTAAAAAAGAATTTTAATCTTGGAACGACTAAGCTGTGTATTATATTTAAAAATTTTTATTTATTTATTTTTTTTTTGAGGGCAGTGTCACTGGCCCTCATATGTGGGACTGAACCGGGGCCGCTGGCTTCCCAAGCCAGCGCTTAACCACCGTGCCACTCAGCCGCCCCTAATTTTTATTTTTAATACAATATTCTAAGGCATTATTAAAAGAAATTTTCAGCTTTTCTGAGGTTAGACCCTTTAACCTTTTACAGACAACATTTCTAGAGAAAGCTTCCATTTGTACTTTTTGTAGAGGTTTGTGTGTTTTACAGGTATGCTAGTGAGTAGAGTCATGTATGAATACTTACATGTTTGAAATTGTGTAGCATTTTGTATCAAGCTTATTTCCTTGGAGACAAATGTATATATACTAACTTAAATTGGGACTAGTGAATTTAGGGACTCTTATCTTCCCGCATGGTGGGGAGAGAATGAAAAATAGCTCAGCTTTTAATTATGACACCTTCGGACCTTTTTTAAAGCACTCACCCTAAATAGCCATATCTTAGTTGTGCAGTTTTGTATTTTAACTGCTTCTTTATATCCACATGGAAAACTCATTAATGTTATCAGGAGCTATCTGAGTAAAATATATGGGGAATTATACCCCTTCATATTGTATGCTATTTTTTTTCTTTTGAAGTTTGTTAGCATCACTTTCACATCTTTGGGTTATTCTGTCCTTTATTTTTTGATCTGTGCCCTGGTTTCTATTATTAAAATGCCACTCAAATAGGACATTTGTATCAATTGTCCTTTAAATTTTATGGGGCTATGATTATATATATATGGTCTTTAATTTTGCTTATTTAACAAATTTTTATCTGAAATCATTTAAAAACAGACATATAATTTTATTAAATTTAGCCAGAGGGGCATGAAATTATGTGGTCATCCTAAATTGTCTCAAATGAAGCCTCCGTTTAGTTAAATAAGTATATTGTTAATGCATCTTAAAATTAAATATCTTTGATTTATTAATAAAATAGTTGTTTGAATGTTATCACATAGTAGCACTAGTTGGTATCCTCCCTGCTTGATTGGGGTGAATGTAGCATTTACAGTAGCTGAGGTGAAAGGAACAGAATTTACGATGTTTAAGGAGAGAAAGAAAGAGATCTGAGATGGTTTGGATAGCCTATGGGCGACTGGAAAGTATTATCGGTAAGGGTGAGGTTGGAAGAATTCCTCTGGCAAGATAATTTTAAGGCTTATTTGGGAGAACTTCTCATTATAATAGAGTAGTGGTCTGCAACATTTCGGATAGAGCACACCATCAGTAAAATATGTATGAGCATGTGTCTTAATACATGTGCATATTTATTTGAAATGATAGGAGTCACCCCTTATCCTTGGAAGATATGTTCTAAGACCTCCAGTGGATGCCAGAAACTGCAGATAGTATTAACCCCCAAATACTATATAACTTATATACTCATATACTATGTTTTCCGCTATGCATACATATCTATGATAAAGTTTAATTTATAAATTAGACACAGTAAGAAGTTAACAATAACTAATGTCTGCACTTTAATAGAACAGTTGTAACAACATACTGTAATAAAAGTTATGTGAATGTGGCATTAATTAGTAAAGTAAGGGTTACTTGAAGATGAGCACTGTGATCTTATAACTGAGAACGCTATTGAGTGACTAACGGGCAAGTAGCACATACAGTGTGGATATGCGGACAAAGGGATGATTCACGCCCCGGTTGGGACTGAGTGGGATGGCATGAGATTTCATCATGCTACTCAGAATGGTGTGCAATTTAAAACTTATGAATTGTTTATTTCTGGAATTTTCCATTTAATATTTTTGGACCATGGTTGACAGCAGGTAACTAAAACTTCTGGAAAGTGAAACTGCAGATATGGGGGACTACTGTATATACATGTACTATTGTGCTAATATATGCTATAAAAACATTCATAAGTAGATAGTAAAAGAAAGAGGTCTAGATAAAATAAGTAGTATTTTAAAACTAACTGTGGTTCCCCCAAACCCTATAATTTAATATGCTTGTTATTTTTGACAGTCTTAATTTAACGCTTTGTGATGAAGTGATTTAAAGGTTTGGTTCCAAGTTCAGTTTACTTTGCTACATATTTTAATGCTGCCACAGCTGAAAATGATACCTCAGAAAAGAAAAATAGATCCAAATGGAAGAAGTACATCATTGTCTGCACTTATTAAATTGTTATACTATTTTATTAATCCTATACACAAAACATGCAAAAAAAGGTTCATTATAATTTGGCTAGTAAACCTCTCTCTAACCTGATGGCAATCAGTTGTTTTTGCCAATGAGGTTGAAGGTACAGCATTTTCATGTTTTTAATAAATGGGCTCAAAACCCATGGAAACTCTTTGGAACATTATTAAACAGGTTAGAATATTTTGTTGCCAATTTTTAAATTGAAAACAGATGAGAGTTTTTGTAGGTGATAGACATAGAGTTTATGGTAACAAAATCACAGGATGGAATCATTTCCAAACATGTTTTGAAAATACTTTTTCATCGCATGAATTTGTTTTGAAAAGCATTTACTTTCTCATTTGATAAAATATTACTTTTACGTTGAAGATACAGATTAAGTTTGTTTGATCGTATGTATACATCCTATATCTATCTATCTATCTATCTATCTATCTATCTATCTATCTATCTATCTATCTATCTATCTATCTATCTATCTATCTATCTCTCTATCTATCTATCTATCCATCCATCCACCTATCTACCTAATCTAGGTACTTGGTAACACACATGCACAGCACCTTGTCATCACATAAAAGGTCAACACATTTGGTACATTAGTTTTTAAGTTCCCTATCTTCAGTTTGGAAACGTTGCCATGAGATAAACAGTGAAACAGTGGAACCTTTGGGTGGTGCAAACAGTTCTCATGGTTACTCCCCATCTCATTTCAAAGCATTGTAAAGATTTTACTATGTTTTACAGGTCTATTTTTAAATGTAATTGCATCATCATGTAGCACTTGGCTTCAACATGGTGTCACAATTGCTTGGCTATGAATGATGCAGTGCGCGAAGTCCATGGTGCTGCCTCTGTAATCTTATCCCTGTTTTTTTTCCTTCAGTCCAGCTAGAGCAACCACTTCACCAGTGGTTACACTTTGTCAGTTTTCCCTAAAAATTACTTTTATTGAAAAAAGTGATACTGCTGAGATTATATTTTCTTTGGTACATGGTTTAGTGGCTCACTCAAAAGTAACACTTTGCCTTTTTAAATATCCCAAGCTGAAGCATGTTTAAAAAAAATGTACATTTATTTATCTGAAAAGCAAGCATCCTACTTAAATTTCTTTTTCAAATTTTCATCCATGGTTTCTATGCAACTTCCAACATTGCTTGTGGCAGCACTCACTGCACAAACCCAGAGCACATCATTCGCATTGCATTTTAGGTAAATGCTTACCTAAAGTTGTGCATGCAGCCCCTCTGATGTTTTTAACAAGGGAATATATTTAAATTTCTTGCCATATTGTTTTCTGTTTATTATTTTAGCCATTTTTAAAACAACAGGAAGAACTGCATTTCTATTAGCATGTAACATTTTGTCTTTTATAGTTAAGGAACTTTAGAAGAGGTCTCTAAACATTTAACATTACATTTGGTGAAATTTTGTAAAATACTGGATTGAGAATAATATGATTAAATGCTGGAAAAATTGCAGCGATTGCAAAAATATATATATTTACATGCTTAGTTTTTAAATGTCTTACAGATTGTAATGGTTTTGTATTGATATTTAACATCTCAAAGTAAAATAGGGTAAGGTACACTGTTAATGATACTACATATAAATCTATCTCTCAAGTTATTTTCTTGATAAGTTAAAAAAAAATCTTGGCCTGTTTCTTGTTGATCATTGTTTGTATCCAGTAATGTGGTCACTGAAGGGCTATTACTATAGTGTAAGTGTTCACTTGGTCACAGTATTATTGTCACCAAGACCTGTATTATTAATATTATCCTCAGACTGTGGTCTTTTTGGAAGGATCTTTTTAAACCACGTTAGCATTTGTTCAGGGTTAATTTAGTTTAAAACTAGATAAAGTATTATCTATAATCAGTCTCTTCTTTCCTCTGGTACAAGATGAGACACATTAATATTTCCCATATAGACCCAGAGTATTACTCTGTATTTAAATTTAAGTAAGGATTAGTTTTTCTTACTTTTAAAATAAATAAATATACACAAGCATATGTACATAGTATACTCCTGGAGGTGTAAACCCACTTGGGAGACTTCAGGAATATAAAAGTAAATGGGAAAGCGAGGGGGATCAAGGAAACAAAGTATAGTTTCCAGAGAACGTTCTCCTGGGCAAGGACCCCTCCGAAGAATGCATCCAGAAGCTGAAAACCTGGGACCCGGAGTGGGGCTAATGGATTTATCAGTATCGGAGTGCAGAAAACAGTGGTGTGGCATTTTTATAGGGCTCTGATATGAGAGAATACGCAGATGTAAGCCATCTTTTATTCTTTAAGACAAACCAATTTGAGTCATTTGTTGGTATGAATGGGTCAGTGAAGTGCCATAGTTAGACGTGTTTATCATGTTGCAGGAGAAGGGACCAAGTGGAGGATCACTGGTCCCCTGAATGCCTGGAGCTCTCTGTCGCTTCTATACTCAGCCTTCCCGGGATTTAGACAAAATCAGAGCAGAAGCTGGGACAGGTACTATAAGCTAACATTGTCTTCAGTGTTCTCTTCTTTTCTCCCTCTCTCCCTTTTGGTTTAATTTGATATACTTTATGCGCAGCGTGGTATAGTAGCAAGAATGCAATCGGAAGTTTCAGCTTTGCCCATAAAGTCTGGGTGACTCTGGCTAAGTCATTTCTTTCTTGGAATTAGTTTCTTCATTGGTAGAATGGGAACCTGGATGATCTGCATAGGGTTTCAGCTCCGACAGGCGATTTATACCCTTCTGGGATCAGGCTCTGTGCTGCCTCTTCACACAGAAGTTTCCATAAAGTTCTCTGTTCTGTATATCACCCTCAAAGTGCCATGTCCACTCTGCCTTATAAAGTGACAAATGACTAGACATTTAACTTAATAAATGAATTTATGCCTGTGACTCATGAGCAAAAACTGTAGACTATTTCCAGCTTCTTCCTTTCCCTCACCAGACAACTTTGACAGAGTGCATGCATTTCCACAGTGTGATCCTCGATAGTGCTCTTGCTTTCTACCCAATAGTGGCTGATGAGAACTTTAGGAAGGAAGTCTTAGCATCTGCAGGGTTGTGTCTGTGAAGGAGTGTGGGCTGGAGGAGATAGGCAGGGAATTGGGACACAGCCATCAATTCATTGCATGTGTTTGGCCAGGATGGCAGCAGTGGCCAGTGCCAGGCTTTTTGAGCATGGGTACTGTCACCAACAGAGCTGGCTGTCTGAGGTCTGTGAGTTAATCTCTCCCAGAATCTTAGAGTGCCACTGTCACTCAGGAGGAAGAGGATAAAGGACTCTCTAGGGGGACCTAGACACCCTCCCATTTTCAGTAAAAACTTAATTCTCCTTTTCCAACAGATTTTGAGAGCATTTCATAAATGAACAGATTTCAGATTTTCTCCTGTTCTTTGCAGTACCATTCATTGCCACAGATGGAGGCCATATTGAGTAATGAAATAGATGCATATAACCAAACATATATTGGGCAATGAACATATATCAGACATATTTCTGGGTGTTTTTATAAGATGGAGAGAATAACCTGTATCATAATTTTTTAGAGGTTTCAATATACAAAATATACTTGGAAGAGTGGCAGATAGGTTGTAAGCTCTACTTAAACATTAGTGATATTATTATTTTGTTATTTTATTTGCATAACAACTCTGAGAGGTAGATGTCATTATCCTTATTTTATAGACAAAGATATGAAGGTTTGGAGAGGGAAAATTCCTTGCCCAAGGTCACATAGCCATTCAGTGGCAGAACCATGATCTAAATCTAGATGTCCTGGCCTCAAGTCCTATGGTGTTTCTGCCATAAAATACAGCTGCCTTTACAGGCAAGTAAGTCCTGCAATTTCCCCCGGAAAGTCTACAAGCTAGATGATCAGGAGCTTGGAGAATCAGGATAATCAGGAGCTGAACATGTTGTTACGCGATGTTGAGGTTCAGTAGGTTTGGTTATTCAGGTAGTCCTTGTTTTTTGCATGGCTTGATGTTAATGGAAACTCATGTATATCAGCCCCAAATCCTCTCTTTGCATAGTTCTGATCTCAGCTTTACATAGTTCAGATATCATGGTTGGGTCTCAGTTCCTACTCAGAACCTTACAAAGTGAGGACCTGACTCCGATATGCACTAATTTCAGTGAACACAGTGTAGTGCAAAGCGAGGACTGACTGTATTTTCATCAGCCTCACATTCACATACAGAAACTCTCAAAGCCTCTTTCCTCTGGATGAGTTAGATGGTTCATTTCTAGTTGATGACCCATTCATTGTCTTTTGCATCCTTTTCCTACAAGTTCTGTTCCTGCTGAGGGAGAGGGCACTGTGTTAAGTGAGGTCCATGAAGGTCATGAGGATGGCTCTCGGTGTACAGGCTGCCTCCTCTGATACTTACTGTATGCAGCAGCAGCTCTGGACTTTGGCAGAACACTTGCGTTCTTTACTTTTTTTAAAAAAAACAAAACTATTCCCCACTCCACATTACATGTCTGTTTCATTCTGAATTGATGTGGCTCTTTCTACCTGTTCCCACAATGTAGTGGAAGGTCAGTGAGGCCAGTTATCTTTCAGTTGCTGTTTTACTACATGAAAAGTGATATATGGCAGTGGACACTGAGCAGCCATTAGGCCTGAACTGGGTTGACTTAAATTTCTTCTTAGATGCTTAAACCCTCTATAAAGCACTTAATAATAATTTCAACTTGAATATAGATGCATAGATGTCAATTTGAGGGCAAGATAATATTGAAAATACTGGTGCTTTGAATCTCCTCTCGTCCCAGAAGTTAAACAACATTCCCCTTCCTTGAATTTCGGCCCTACTGTCCTCTCCCCTACTTCTAAGATTATGTTTTGAAACCTGTTCTTAGTTTTCTTTGCTATGTATTCTAAAGAGTAGAAATCATTTGCTGACTTTAATTTTGTTTCTCTTACCTGTATAGTGCTAGAGAATTGCTTTGGGGGTAAAATAGCTTGTGGCATTGTGGCTAAGAGCTTACTGTACCACTTTTTAGCAGTGAACTTGGACCAATTACCTTAATCTCTGTAGGCATCAGTTTCCTTATCTGTAAAATAGTACCCACTTCCTAGAGTTGCTTTAGGATTAAATGAGTAAATATAACAGTACTTGACATGTGGTGCCATGCAACCATTAGCTAATATTAAAGTGAATGTCTTTAAAAGGAGAATCTGGCCCAAAGGAAAGCGTACTATATTCAGAATACTTTCCTGAAGGGGTAAAAATGAGCACTACTAGAATAGAATGTGAAATCATCCTACAATTTCCCTAGCACAATGACTCTAGAATACTTTTGAGAGATAATACTGCTCTATAATAATAGATACTTTAAGAACCTCTTCAACTGCAAATCAACAAATCCATTGGAACTAAAATTCCTTTATTACGATGTCCATGTCTTCATTTCTGAGTGTCATCATTTGTAGAGGCTAGTTGACTTGGGTACAGAGTGAGTCTGGGTATGAGTTTTCTAGGAGCTAGATTTGTGACTGTAGCAGTGGCTAAGAAGCAGTGGTGAGCTGAAAGAAGCAATAAGGAGCAGGTAGGGAGCTCCGAGCAGGAGGCATCCTGCAGGGAAGGGCGGGGCCAGGGGCCAGGTGCAGCCGGGCTTGGCCAGTGATTGCAGACCTGATTTCTAGGCCCTGGAAGGTATGGGTGGAGGCAGCTGGCTGGGATTGGGGTGTGGAGTTGGTAACCTCTATTTCCTTCAAGCTTTTCTGATGCAGGCTCCACCATCCTGTGGACCCAGGAGGCATCTGCCAGCAGGGCCTCAGCCTCAGCTGGGAGACCCGGCCGGGATTGCAGGCTTACCCTCCAGGTCCCAGAAGATCCCTAGGAGAAGCAGGCTGGCTATGTTAGATATAGGATTTGAACCCAGGTTTGTCTGATGACTAAAGCTAAGCTCTTTGCACTAATGACCCCATGTTGTTTCCCTGATAAAGAAGGCGCCTGTGGAGGAAAAGAAAGCAGGCCCGAGTTCACACTGCTAGAAAGTGGTAGAGTATGCCCTTAGTCACCATGGCACAAGCTACTGTACTGCAAACCAGTTCTCCAGCATGGGGCAGAGGCCGTGCGGGTACCTATGACTTCAGCATCTAAAGGCATGGATGATGTAGTGTCTGAAAGGGCAGCTGGGAAATCAAAGGGGTTGTCTGCGGGCAGCAATGCCGTGGGGTGATGGTGATGGAGGCCATGGCAGTGGTGTGGTGAACAAGCCTCACGGAGACAGTAGAACTTGGGAATGCATTTCTGTGTGTTCCTGTACTATTTATACCTGAAATCATAGACTCTGCAGTCTTTGTATCATGGAACCTCAGAGCTGAAAGGGTGTTTTAATCCGTGTTTTAATCCCTCTTTTCATGGTGTGATTTTATATACGTGACCATCCAGTCCAGGCTGGAGGAGCAATGACACACATTACTTATTCCTTTCTACCACAGTGTAAGCTCCACGTGGATAGGAGTTTTGTGTGTTTAATTTTTAGTGCCGGGAGCAATGCCTGGAACCTAATAGCACGCAGTAGATACTGTTGAATGAAAGCATGGTTTGACAACTTGTTTAAAAGTTTTGTTTTATATATTGAACAGTAGTATGTACCAAGTGTTACTTCATTTAAGTCTTACCTTAACACTGTGAGGTATGTCTTACTTATTGTTTCCCATCTAGGAAACCGAAACTCAGGAATTAAGTAATTTTCTTAAGGTGACATTACTAAAACTTGATGGTCAGGATTTGAATCTGTGAGTATCACCACTACATTATACTGTGGAATTATCACCTCTGTTGTTCTAGATAATATTCTTTTATTAAAAGAGCTTACATTTTTATAGAAGCCACATCACAGTGTTGACTCGTTAATCTTACTGCCAACTAAAACTCACAAGCTTTTTAGTTACCGTGTATGTCTCATCCATCCTACTCTTGAACTGCTGGTTTTTCTTTTGTAGCTAAATGCAGGAAGTAGAATTTATTCCAGATAGATTTTTCTCTGGTTAGATTCATTTGATCTTTCATTATTAAGATTTTTGGTTTAGTATAGTTTTAAAATGTCGTCAAATTTTGTTTTTTTTGGCATTCATTGAAAATATAATTGTTCTATTCCTTAGTTTTGTTAATATTCTGTAAAACTTGTTGATAGGTTTTCTAGTGCTTAACTATTCTTGTAGTCTTCAAATAAACTACATAGTTATAGTATATGAATTTGAATTTTGTATATATGAATTACAACTGTGATTCATTTATTTTGGTGCTGTCTTTATGGAGTTTTGATAGAAGGGTCATGTCAGCTTCAAATAATGACTTGGAAGCTTTCCATCTTTGTGCCCTGGAAGCACAGGATTTGTGTATTGTCATCTTTGTCTTTTGGAGAGAATAGGAATTGTCAGTTCTTTTTTAAAAAGATTTTATTGGGGATGAGCTCTGAGCAACAGCAGTTCAGTGCCCAGCCCGAGCTGAGCTGCCGCTGAGCTGCCAACAGGTGGAAGGATGGCTCAGCTAAAAAAAAGTAAGATTTTATTGGGGAATCGGGGAAGGGGAACAGACAAGTTGTTGTCATTTTGTTCTTCAGTCTTCGCTTCACTGTCCCATGTTAGTGTTGTGATCATTGCACTCTTTCTGGGTGAGGCAGTCTCTAGCTGGTCATTGGACAGCCGCTCACGCCGGCTGCTGGCCCCCAGACACTCACAGTAGCCCACTGCAGCAGGGGCTGCAGCCTATGTCATTGCTGGTGACTCACGGCAGCCCAGCTCCAGGTAGGGCTGTTGTTCACCATCTTAGCTGTAGAGGGATCAGCGTCACTGGCCCTCATGTGGGATCTGAACCAGGGCCCTGCTGCTCAGAGCTGGCGTCCCAAGCCAATTCCTAACCAACGCGTCACTCAGCCGGCCCTTTTTTTTTTTTTTTTTAAGCTGAAGTTTATTGGGGTGACACTTGTTAGTGAAGTTACATAGGTTTCAGGTGTACAGTTCTGTACATCATCTGTAGTTCTTTAAAAGCTAAAAAACTTACCTGTAAAACCATTTCATCTTGACACTTTTGAAAGGGATAGATATTTAACAGTATTTTATTGGTCTGTTCATATTTCCTACCCCTTCTTGAGTCAATTTTGGTAATTTATATATTTATATATTTTGCATGAGAAGAATCTATTTTTTCTAGATTTAAAAAATATATTGGCATAAATTGGACATGATAGCCTCTTATTCCATATCTTCTTTTCCATATCTGTGGTTGTATTCTCTTTCTAATTCCTTATGCTTTTAATTATTTAAAGATCTTTTGGATTCTGGTTCTGTCACTTAACATATTAATTATTAGAAACTTTGTTGAGTATGTTAGCATTTAGCATATATATATATATATATATATATATATATATATATATCCACAAGGCTTAATTAATTAAATAAGTTCAACAAACATCTAAGTGTCTTCTATATGCCAGAAAGATGATAGATGTAAGTGATACAGAAGGTGATTAAAACAGCGTCCTATTATAAGAAAGTTACGGTATAGCAAGGATACTTGAGACCGTTTGTCAAATGGCTTGCTGAAATTCAGATACATTATTTCAAATGTATTACTCATCTAGCGATAAAGTACTTCTGATAAAGAACCAAAAGAGGTTAATATGCTAGCACCTGTTCTTTGTGAACCCATGTTTGGTCCTAATGATTACCTCTTGTCCCTGTAGGTGGTCAGTTGTACATTCTAGAATCTTGTCCTGGTGATTACATTCATGTAAGGAATGTTACTGGAGCATATCTTGCTTATTCATAGAGATTCTGTTGGAAAGATTTGTAGGGGCTATTTTAACCATTCTAGAATTTTACACATTTTATCAGCTAGAGAAGTGCTTTTTCAATTTTAGTAGGCATACGAATTGCCTGTGAATCTTATTAAAATGCAGATTCCAGCTCTAGGGCTGAGGGAGGCATGAGATTTCTAACAAGCTGCCAGGTAATGTCATTTTCCTCAGGGTTGCTGACTGAGATCACACTTTGAGGACAGAAGGATGCTCTATATTCTCTTTTATAGTTAGCAAGATGCCAAATTTTATAAAATTAACACATAGAACATTTGGGCTAAAATTGAGAAGACTGACAGTGTCCCCCATGTTTATGAGGATTTAGAACAGCAGAAACTCTAATACACTGCTGTAGGAGTGTTAATTGTTATAATCTATTTTGGAAACTATTTGATATTATGTACTAAAGTCAAGCACATGCCTATCTATAACAGCAATTCCACTCCTAGGTGTATACCTAAGAAAAATGAGTGCTTATAGCTACCAACAGACATGCATAACATATATAGACATTTAATCCATAATAGCTACGAACAGTGAACAACCCAGATGTCCATCAACAGGAGAAAGGGTAAATAAATGGTGGTATACTTATTCAATGAAATACTACACAGCAATTAAAAACCTGCTGATATTCACAACAGCATGAAAGAATCTCACAGACATTATATGGAAAATAGAGAAGTAGACTAAACAGATAGTAGCAGGGGTAGATAAAGAGTAGAGTACTTAGAAAAATAGAGAGTATATACTATGATTCCATTTGTTAAATTCAAGAACAGGTATAACTACTCTACAATTAAAAAAGTCAGAATGGTGGTTATCACTGGGGATGGGTTATTGATTGGAAAGAGGCATGTAAGAACCTTCTAGGATGCTAGGAATGTTTTATATTTTGGTCTGGGTGGTGATTACATGGGAGAATACATGTTTAAAAATTCATTGAATGGATTCATTGACTGAACTTAAGGTTAGTGCACTTTACTCTCTCTATATTATACCTTAGTAACACTTTTTTTTTTTTTGAGGGTGGTGTCACTGGCCCTCATATATGGTACCCGAACCGGGGCCGCTGGCCTCCCAAGCCAGCGCCCAACCACCGCACCACTCGGCCGGCCCCCTTAGTAACACTTTTATTTTAATGAAAGAACTAGAGCATTAAGAGAAAAGAAGATATCTTTGGATTTTAAACAGGGCTGTATACTTTTTTAGCAGTGAAATTGATTTCCATGGGAGTTGTTATGTGTTCACATTCATATTCATTTACTGTATGAAAAGATTGAAAATTATATTTAAAGGTGATGAATTAATGTAGCTAGCTGATTCTTTAAAATAACAAGTATAGTTGTCATTGGATTTTAGGATAATAGAATCACAGCTCAAACAAATTTTGGTTAAATGAGAACATTTCCATCTTTTGTTTTGAAGGGAGAGGTGAAAATCCCAAGAAAACAAACTGTCATCAGCTAATTTGGAAATGAAATCAAAACAAAACAAAACAAAGCATTAAATAGATGTGGGCCTTGTCTTTTTACTCTTCAAACCTTCCTTTCCAATTTGTAATTTCCTGTTTGCCACCCAGATGCCTTAATATTCATGCTGTAAGTCCTCATTGCCTAGGATTCCTCATTGTTTCTTATGCAGGACTGATCTTAAATCTATCTTTATATCTATCTTTATTTCTCTCGTATTTCTCCATGCTCCCCTGTCTTCTCATGGGTCATTGATTTCTGTAGCTTTTAGACTTTCTGTAAGCATTAGAGTCTCCCCCACCTCTTTTAAAAAAAAATAAATCCTTATTTATGGAAACCTAACAAAGATGTAAACTTTGGATGAAATCTTTATTGCTTAGATCCCTTCAACTCTTCCTTCAATTTTCCCTCTTAACTCACTCTTTGCTCTTTTTCCCACAACACTGGGGGAAAAATAATCAAACATAACCAATCTTTTCACTTTACATCAGAAAGAAACTGAAGTACAAAAAGGGCTTCATAGCTACTAGTGGTCAGCTACTTCACATTATCATAAAATTAGTCTCAATTGGTAAGTAAAATTAAAATGTGAAAAATAAGATTAAAAAAATCTTTACATGCAATTTGAATGATCAATATAAAACAGGTCAAATATATGGTAATGGAAGGAGAACTGACTCTGGGTGGTGAACACACAATGTGATATACAGATGATGTATTACAGAATTGTACACTTGAAACCTATGTGATTTTACGAATCATTGTCACCGCAGTAAATTTCAATAAAAAAAACGTAATTCCCAAAACCTACTTTTCAAATTCTATTCATAGTCAAGTAAACACAATTCAAAATTCTCCATCACAAGGAAACAGAAATCATATCTTAAAAACAATAATGTTATTTTTGACAAGTGTGACAAGACAATCCAATGGGAAAATAATAGTCTTTCCAATAGATGGTGCTTGCACCACTAGATATCCCCATGCAAAAGAATGAAGTTGTATCCCCACCTCACACCATATTAAAAAATGAACTCAAAACCAAATCAAAGACATAAGTATAAGAGATAAAACTATGAAACTCTTAGAAGAAAACATAGGAGTAAATCTTTGTGATCTTGAATTAGGAATTTGTTTCTTAAGTATGACATCAAAAGCATAAGTAAAAAAATATAAATTGGACTCCATCAAAATGAAAAACTTTTGTGTTTCAAAGGAAACCATCATGAAAGTGAAACAATAACCTAGAGAATAGGTAAAAATATTTGCAAATCATATATTGATAACAGACTTGTATCCTGAATATACAAAAAACTCTCACAACTCAACAATAAAAAAACAGCCCAATTTTTGAAAGGGGCCAAGTATTTGAATTGGTATTTCTCTAGTAAGATTACAAATGGCCAAAGGCATATAAAAAGATGCTCAAGATCATTACTTATTAGGGAAATGTAAATCAAAATCACAATGAGATATTATTTATCACATACTAGGATGGCTATAATCATAAAACAGAAACTAACAAGTGTTGATGAGGATATGGAGAAATTGGAATCCTTATATATTGCTGGTGGGAGTGTAAAATGGTACAGTCACTTTAGAAAACAATTTATCAATTTCAAAAAAATCACATATGTAATTACTATGCAACCCAGAAATCCTATTAGCTGGTCATTTCAGAAATAGAATATGTGACTTTGGTAGCAAGAAGGAAAATCAAGAAAGATATATTATAATAAATAATTAATATTTTGAAAACAATGTATATTTAAATTATTTTTTTATAAAGCATAATGGAGTTAAGTATTTAAAATTCTCTAGTCATGTTCCTTTTGCTTACAGATTTAATAAAGTAAGATAATGTACATTTGCATGTATACATTTGGAAATGGGATTTGTATGTATGTGAGCTTTTGATTTTAAAACTAGGAATTAGTAAAAAATAAGTTAGCTTCGTCATTTCCTGCCTTCCTTAGTCCCTCCTACTTTTCCTCCCTCCCTTCTTTCCCTTGTTCCACTCTCCTTTACTCCCCACCTCCCTTCCTTCATTTCTTTGTTTTCTTTCATTTTAAAGATTTATTTCCATTAGTTATTTATACTTTTGAAAATTTCCCCTTGAGTTTTATTATTATTTTTTTAAACAGGAGAAAACAACCAAATTTAATTACGTGTGCACATACAGCAGTTCCATAAGAATATGGGGCCCACATGCCATCTTGAGTTAAGGAGAAAAATAGCTCCCCTTGAGTTTTTTTTTTTTTTGAGGGCAGTGTCACTGGCCCTCATATGTGGGATCTGAACCAGGGCCGCTGGCATCCCAAGCCAGTTCTTAACCACTGCGCCACTCGGCCGGCCCTCCCCTTGAGTTTTTAAAGGTAGTTATCTGATCTGTAATATCTTGGAGGGGCTATTAAATGGGGATAAAGACCTTCCACATAGGACTATTGTAAGGACATGTGAAATACAGTAGTATATTTATTCTAAAGCTGAAAATCACCAAGTCTTCATATTGCAGCTCCTTTAACAATCCCTTAGAATTTTAGTTCTTTGTTTAGTATGTTTTTTCAAGAGGTATTTGGACTTCAAAAAAAGTCTAATATTTTGATCCAAAGGAATGGATCTCTAAAAGAAGAACGTTGAACACCATTTTATGATATTACAGAAGACACGTCTTATTACTTTGAAGTGACACATATATTTTTGAGGTGGGGGGGTTTATACCATGGGGATTATTGCTTGCTTGGTCTATGAATGAGGGTAGCTTCAGTTTAACTGACTTTTAAAAATGAGTATGTGTGTAGTTTGTGGTTTTCAAAAAGCTGTTCTCATACAGGGCTTCACTTATATTCAGAATAGCTATGTGAAGTAGGTTTGTTATTTTTAAAATCAGAAATTTAAACATGAAAAAGTGTATAAAATATAGTTACATTTGTGTGATGAGTACTTATAAAGTGAATTACATATAACCAACATCCAGGTTAAAAAAAGTAGAATGCTAACGTCATCCTAGAAGCTACTTCGGTCCCTTCCCAATTACACCCGACTTTTTACTTTAAGTAACTACCAATCTCTATTTAATGTTCGTCATATCCTTTGCTTTGTAGTTTCATTGCCTATCTCTGAACAATATAGTTTTTCCCTGTTTTTGTGCATTATATAAGTCATTAGAATCTATTTTTTATGTGTGTTGAAGTTTTTGCTCAACATATATCATCATGAAATCTTAGTTTATTAATTTGCTTTTTATTGCGCATCAGTTTATCTTCTCTATAGTCACTGAGCATTTGGACTATTTCCAGTTGCTGGTTATTATGAACAATGCTGCCACTAACCTTTATGTACACATACCCATTCTTGATGAACACGTCCACAAGTTTCTCTAGGTTGTATATGCAGGAATGGAATTGTTTGTTTGTTATTTTTTGTTTTTTTTTTTGTTTTTTTGAGGGCAGTTTCACTGGCCTTCATATGTGGGACCTGAACCGGGGCCGCTGGCTTCCGAAGCCAGCGCTTAACCACCGTGCCACTCGGCCGGCCCAGGAATGGAATTATTGAGTCAGAGAGAATGCCTATCTTCGTCTTGACCCAATAATGCTGAACTCTTTTCTAGAGTGATTGCTTATGCCTCCACCAGCAGTCCATGAACCATCCCATGGCTCAACATCCTTGTCAATAGCTGATGTTGACAGACCTAATTTTTGCCAATCTACTGGGTATGTAGTAATATCTCTTCATGGTTTCAATTTTCATTCATGATTACTAATGGCATTAAGAATTTTAAAATAAGTTATTGATCAGGTAGATGTCTTCTTTTGTGAAGTGCCTGTTCAAGCCTTTTGCCCGTTTTTCTATTGGGTTGTCTGTTTTCTGTTTAAAAAATGATTTGTAGGTTTTTATACATTCTGTACATGAATTCTTTGCCATTATACGTGTTGCAAATATCTTTTTCCATTCCTGGCTTGTCTTTTTACTCTCTTTCTGGAGTCATTTGACGAACAGGCATTCTTTTAATATAGTTGAGTATTTATTGATCTTTTCCTTTTTGGTTAATTCTTTCCCTGTGCTCTTTAAGACATTCTATCTGAGGTCATGAAGATATTCTCCAACGAGTTTCACATTGGCCTTTAATCTATATGCAGATTTTTTTAAAAATATATTGTTTGATGTAGGTATGTAGTTGTATTTACCCCCCTATTAAGGGTATCGTTATCCCAGGTAATTTATTAAAATCCATCTTTTCCTACCTGACCTGCGGGGTTACCTCTGTAATAGATCAAATGCCCATATAAGCATGGATTTATTTGGGTTCTTTTATTATGTTCTCTCGATGCATTTGTCTATTCTTGCACCCATACAATCCTGGTTTAATTAATAACTCAATTTGCTGTATAATTTTTCAATTATCTTGTAGAGTAAGTTCTGCCACCTCGTTCTAATTTTTCAAGGGTGTCTTGGCACTTGACCCTTTGCATTTCCATATAAATTTAGAATTAACTTGTTAATTTCCACCAACAAAAGCTGTTGAGATTTTTAATTCAGCCTATATTTAAACAGTAGGTCAATTTTTAGGGAAATGATACCATTATAACATTGAATCTTCTAATCCATGAACACATTATATATCTTTATTTATTTTAGTCCTCTTTAAAGTCTCCCAATAAAGTTTATGCATTTCCCAGTAAGTCTTATATAGCATTAATATTAAGAAAATTAAATAACAACTAAAGACAATAATAACAGAGAAATCAGAAAGTTGTTAAATGAACAATACAAACAATAAATGGCTTTAATGATTCAGAAGAGGAACAAATATGTCTGGTTTTTCATAATAAATGACACTAATAATATTTTTGGTCAAATATTAATTAAATAGTATGATATTGGTTCCCACATAGGCATTATATTGATATACTGTCTGGAAATTGTCACATTTTCAGTTGGTTAATAGGTTAAAAAAGAAATCAGTGTATTGCTTATTTTATTGACTATCTACACAGTCACTGTTTTACTGATTCTTTTTCTCTCTGTTAAATCTTTTGGCTGACATGGCGAGCCTTAAGCAGATACTTTGGTATCATGTAAAAATGTCTGAAGGGAGAGGTCTAAATAGTCATTTCCACCCCAAGTACGTTATAAAAATCTTTGAAACATATATGTTTGGTGTAACTTCTGAAATAATGCAACAGTGCCTTAATTGCTTGTTTGTAGTGAGTTTGGCCATTTGCATTTGGCCTGCTAATTATTTGAAAGCACCCCAGATCTTCTTTAGTGTGTAACTTACAGGCTTCAGGGGAGAATTGAGCCACGTGCATTGTTTGACATTAAACTGTAATTTATTTTTTATTTTCAAACTAGAGATTGGCATATTTAAAAGATTGAGGCAGCACTTTTAGTCCCTAATAGAAATAAATCTCTGTTGGTAGTGAGGTCTGCTGCACAGATAGGTCCCAACCTTGTCACTTCTGGAGAAGAGCAGTGAAATTGTTTGTTCCTGACAGCAGACAGCCCCACTGCAGAACCCTGGTTTCATGTTACATTAAGTATTAGTGATGTTCTTTCAGGAGCTATTACGCTGTGACATCAAAGATTTTCTGACAGGGCAGTGGTAGGTTAGCACTGAAGTGGTCTACTGAAAATTTAAAGAATGGAATTAAATATATATGATCAGATTTTAAGAGAAGAGATAGAGACAGAATTAGAATGGTTTAAAGAAGGTTGCAGAAATGATGACTCCATAGGCTGGCCTCTTTGTCTCTGCTTGTTTAAGCCAAATTTTGTTACCTTGTAATTTCTACAGCAAGTACAAATGGCCGTTATATTAATGCTAGGACAGTAGATCATTTTCAGAAAGATATTATGAATAAGGAAAAACAACCTTTTGTGAAATAAAAATGGTTAGGTTGACCTGCAGAGTATTTGATATAAATGAACATGTGGACAGTAATTGCAATTGCCTGACTTCCTTCTTACTGATCCACTAATTAGTTAAAAGGATCAAACTACATACTCTATTAAGGTTACAGGAGGACCATTTAGATGGCAAGTAAAGAGATGAAAAGTCTTGAAACTAAAGAGGCTTAATTTTTCATAGCAGTTGTATAAATATAGGTGACTTAAAAATTAATCAGATTACAATGTTGTCTTTTGAAAAGACTAACTTTGGTTAAATGTTGAGGAATATTATTAGTCAGTTTTGTTTGTATAGGCTTTCTACTTGAGAAAAATAAATTAAACATTGTGGTTTCAAGTATTTCTTAAATAAATTTTTGTAGTGAAATCGGACTGACTGTGAACTATAGCATTACTGTGATAGTTTCATGAAATAATCTTGATAATATGAAATGTCAATTAATTTTATAAGCACAATTCAATTTAGTTTTTTTGAGATTAAGCAAATAAGTCATGTGTTAAAATGAATATGTTCTCAGTATTGTAGTGTTCTTTTGGTTAAAGTAGTAGTGAATAAAACTTTTTTCAAGTATATACAGGATACACTATAACACATTTATTTAAATAATGTAATACTAATACTCTCAGTTGAGATATAACTGGAACAAAGAATAAATTTTTTTATAGGTTTTACGTGTCTGGATAATTTCCTTCCAGTTTAAAGTAATCGATAATATAGTCATGAAAACAGTTACTTAAAAAGGTGAATTTAAAGGTCATTGCTCTGGCATATATCTCACAGTCTTATTCATATGTATTGAATTGTGCAGGGAAATATTGCTACCTACTTTGACAATCATTAAAAAATGATTACTCTAGAATAAAATACCCAAGGCGCTCTATTGTAATTCTCATAACACTTGTTGAAAGTGAGATACTTGAACCTGTAACTCTGAAATGAATTTGATTATATAAAAATGCTTTCATCTTTTAAAAGTTTTTGTTTTTTTCTATTGGTGTAACAAAATGCAGTGGTAAGAAATCAAAAGAAGCGACAGGCCAGATATGAAGAAAATGCTATATTATCTTCTCTGAGGACCACAAAATCTTATATTCCAGAATGTTCATAGATGAAATATTTTTTAATAAAATGTTATATTAAAATCAACAACTGTACATAGTAGAAAAAAATGGGAGAATGTTTGGATAGATTGTTTACTCATTCAAAAATAGTACTCCTATATAAATATTTATATTATTAATATTGTTTCAATCCTTTACTTCTGCCAACTACAGGCATCCTAATTTAAAATGCTTCGAATTGTCAATCTGCAAATAGTATACATAGAGTTTAGCAATGTTGCCATTAACTGGTAAAAGCTACATAAGTGTATTTGATTTTTTTTTTTTTTTTTTGAGGGCAGTGTCACTGGCCCTCATATGTGGGACCGAACTGGGGCCGCTGGCTTCCCAAGCCACCGCTTAACATAAGTGTATTTGAAAATCTCTAGCACAGTTATTAACTGAAGGACTATAAAGAATTTTGGAGAAGAGGCTTGATCACTGCACTGTACACCTGAAGCTGAGGTTGTATAATATTGTATACCAACTGTAATTTAATATATAGATAGTCACGGGAGGTGGATTATACTGTGGACGGGAGTCAGAGGAAGTGTAATAGATATATATGATATGGCGGGGAGGAGTGGGGTGGCCAAATGGGGGAGGGGGGTTGTCACTTTGAGGGGTAAAAAGTATAACTATTGCACTGTGTTGTACACCTGAAACTAATTAAAAATAAAAAAATAAAAAAATATATAATAATAATAAAAAAAGAAATATCCACGCTAAGTTTGATCACATAGCAAAAATCTATTTTGTAATACTTGTAAATTCTGCATGTTAAAATTGTAGAATTCAGAACAATTCAAAAAATCTTTAATGGAAGAAAAAAAAGAATTTTGGTCTTTTTCATGTGATGACAAAGGAAAGTATAGAGTACTTTAATTTGAACGGTTTTGAAAAACTTTTAAATTCTGATTCACTACACTGTCTATAAAACAATTTCATCAGCACTACTGTTCCCAAGAGAGCGGATTATAGGTAGAGTCAGCCCTTCTCAAGGGGCTGCTAAATGATGTTTAAAAAAAATAGGTTATTTAGTTGTTTACTTTTGAAAATTTGTGTGCATTTAAATTAAAAGCTTCTGGGAAATACATTTTGGAGAATCTGTTGGACAGTATGTTATGGGAGATGTAGTTGCCTTTTTAAATAAAAGTATTCTTTCATTATAAAAACCCTAAGCAATCAGAAATCTCTACTAAATTCATCTGTATCAAGTTTAAATATGCGTTACATGCTTTTTCAAATACACAAATATTTATTATGTGCTGACTATGTCCCAGGCCTTATGGGGATAGAAGATAATTAGCATCCATCTCTAAACTCAAAGAAATTAATAGTTGTTAGGGCAATACAAGAGAATATATAATCAATTGCCGGAATGTGTGGGTAAAGCTGTATCTTCAGAGATGAGAAAGAATAAAGTCAGCCACAGGGAATCAGGGCAGGCTTTAGTAAGTAACCTTTTGAATTAAAGCTTAAAAGCGTTGCAGGACTTAGATTGGCATTGCGGAAGGGCGAACATCTCAGGGTGGGTGAGTTTGTCTTTGCTATGTTTGCAAATTTATATTATTTGGGTACTTTTCTTTGAGTTTATATTAATTAGTTAAACTTATTTAAAGAAATGTATTTAGAATTTTTCCCCAATAAAAACCTAGAAGCCTAGTTTTCTGCATAGAATATCTTTTTAACTAACATGACATCTTTAAAAAACATTTTTTATTAAATTTATTGGGGTGACATTCATAAGTAAAGTTAAACACGTACATTTCTATAGTACCTCATCTATATATTGCATTGTGTGTTCACCACCCAGAGTCAGGTCTCCTTTTATCACCATGTATTTGACCCCCTTTACCCTCAGCTACCACCCTCCTGCCCCCTTACCCTCTGGTAACCACTAAACTGTTGTCTGTGTTTATGAGTTTTTGTTTGGCTGTTTATTTTCAGTTTTATAACTCACATCTGAGTGAAGTCAGAGGGTTCTCTACAATTTCTCTCTGACTTATTTCACTTAGCATAATAATCTCAAGATCCATCCATGTTGCAAATGGCAATATTTTATCTTTTCTTATGGCTGAGTAATATTCCATTGTATATATGTACCACATCTTCTTTATCATCTATCGAAGGACATTTTGGTTGTCTCCATGTCTTGGCCACTGTGAATAATGCTGCAGTGAACATAGGGATACACCTATGTTTACAGATAAATATTTCCAGATTTTTGGGGTAGATACCCAGAAGAGGGACTGCTGGGTTGTATGGTAATTCTATCCTAAATTTTTTGAAGAACCTCCATACAGTTTTCTGTAGTGTCTATACCAATTTATATTCCCACCAACAGTGTATGAGGGTTCCTTTTTCTCTGCAACCTTTCCAACATTTGTTATTACCTGACTTGTTGACAATAGTCATTCTAACAGATGTTGAGGTGGTATCTCATTGTGATTTTTACTTTTATTTTCCTAATAAGTAGTGAAGTTGAACATCTATTCATATATCTGTTGGTCATTTATATGTCTTCTTGGGAGATGTATGTGCTCAGGTCTGCTCCCCCCCCCCCCCGCCTTTTTTTTTTTTTTTAAAGATTTTTATTGGGGGAATTGAGGAGGGGAATAGTGTTGGGGAATTGGGGAAGGGGAACAGTGTTTTTCCAGGACCCATCAGTTCCAAGTCAAGTTGATGTCATTCAATCTTAGTTGTGGAGGGCACAAGCTCAGCTCCAAGTCCAGTCCCTGCTTTCAATCCAGTTGCTGGGGCGGAGGGAGGCGTAGTCCACCATCCCATGCGGGAGTCCAACCGCAACCTTGTTGCTGCTAAGAGCATGTTCTGTCACCATTTCAGTGGCAGCTCAGCTCAGGTGCAGCTCACTGGCCCATGTGGGAATTGAACCAGTGATCTGTTGCTCAGAGCTCGCACTCTTAACCAACTGAGCCACTAGGCCAGCCCCCCACTGCCCATTTTGTAATAGGATTGTTTTTTTGTTGTTGTTGAGTTGCATGAGTTCTTTACACATTTGAGATATTAGCCTTTTATAGGAGGCAACAAGAATAGCAGCAAATATGACTTAAAAGTTCTACCAGTAAACAGGTAATATAATTGAGTTGAATCCTTAAAAATCTAGTTTTCATTTCTATTTGGTAAGTGAAAGTTAAGGGGAGATCTTCATAGGCTGAAAGATTACAGAGAAGGGCTTTTTTGGTTTTTGTTTTGTTTTGTATTTAACTATCTTTTCCTTCCTACTACAAATGTAGCACATTTCATACATTGTATTAAGTCTGTTTCAAATCTGCACATATAAAGAAGCTCATAATTATATTATGTAGTTCTTGGCAATTTTTTTAGAGTTCTCTGAAGTAGAGAATGTTATTACTATTCAATGCACTAATTTATGTTTTTATGGCATGATAAATATATCTGGTAAATGCCAAGATATCCAAATGTTAACAGTTCATCTTAAAGTTAAAACAATTTTAAAAATTAAATTACTGAGGTGTGAGTTAAGAAATCAATATTAGCTTAAGTTTTAGTTACTTTTATTTAATTAGACACAGTTTTTTTTTACTAAAGCAAAAGAAAACATTCAAAAAAGCCTACTCTGAAGATCATACAACGTAAGAGAAAGAATATCATTTTAAGTAAATAGTCTCATTTATGCCAGATGGTATGCTGCTATAATCCAAGAAGGAAAAAAATACATATGTATATATTTTTGGTGGGAATAATCAGTTAAAGTGATGATCCTATTAGTTATTATATATTTTATAATTTTTATATATAAAATAATTTCTCTTAACATAATTAGATGAACATTTAAATAGAATTTTTGTTGATATTTGAATTTCTTTGCCTTTTAAGTGGACACGAGTATATAAAGTGAATTCTGACCATTTTACTACACTGCCGTTTGTGTTGTTATTTTGAGGTATACCCTAACTTTCAGAAAAACTTCTAAGATACATTTATTTATTTAAAATATAAGGTTATTTAAATACATTTCAATCTCAGGTTTTTTTGTTTTTTTTTTTGAGAATTTTACAAGAGTCGTTGAAAATTGCAGTCAGTTTTGCCTTTTAAAAAATAGCAACAATCAAAACTATCAGCAATCAATTTGGGGTTTATGTGTATAATAAATCCCAACTCAAGATGCAGAAGATAATTTGATAATGTTCTTCAACCTCTATGATGCTTACATGAAGATCTAGTGCACTTATAAATTTGTTTCATTTTTCATTCACTTAACAAATTTATTGAGCATATATATATTGTGCCAGATACCAAGGATATAAAGATGAAAAAGTAAGTGGTTACTATCCTGGATAAACTCACAATTGGGAGAGGGAAGACTGAGAATGAAGGAAGGTAGAAATAGATATATAGGTAGAATGAAGGTAGGCATCAAAAATATTTTCCGATTCTGTGATGAATGTTTTGAGGGAGTAATGGGCAGAGGGTGTGGTAACCCTTAAGAAAGAACATTAATTTTGACTGGGTGAAGGGTTCTCAGCTAGAAGTTTTTATGTATACAACTTGAATTTTTTTATTCTTCACCCCTTTACCTTAAGGTCAGGTGAAGATGTCTTTATTTTCATATCTTGTTAATATAACTGAGGTAGAATTTATACAACTTAAAGTTATCCATTTTATTTTATTTTATTTTATTTTATTTTATTTTATTTTATTTTATTTTAAAAGATTTTATTGGGGAATTGGGGGAGTGGAACAGTGTTGGGGAACCGGGGAAGGGGAACAGACAAGTTGCTGTCCTTTTGTTCTTCAGTCTAGTTGTGGAGGACATTGCTTCACTGGCCCATGTTGGTATCATCATTGCGCTCTTCCCGGGTGAGGCAGATAGGTCGCCGGCCTCTGGACGGCCGCTCACAGCGACTCTTGGCAGCTCACACCAGCTGCTGGCCACTCATTGTAGCCTATGGCAGCCCACTACAGCAGGGGCTGCAGCTGTGCCACCCTGGGGACTCACAGCAGCCCAGTTCCAGGTGGAGCTGTTGTTCACCATCTTAGCTGTAGAGAGCAGTGTCACTGGTCCTCATATGTGGGATCCGAACGGGGACCACTGGGGTCCCAAGCCCACTCTTAACCAATGCACCAGTCGGCCGGTCCAAAGTTATCCATTTTGAAGTGAACAGTTCAGTGGCATTTTAGGACATTTATAGTGTTGTGCAACCACCACATGTACGTAGTTCCAGAACATTTTCATCACCCCAAAATGAAACCCCATGCTTCCCATTCCTTCCTCTCCCCAGCACCTGGCAGCCACCAGTCTACTTTCTGTCTCTATGGATTTACCTTTTCTTGATATTTCATATAAATGGAATCATATAATATGTAACCTTTTGTGACTAGCTTTTTTTCACTCAACATAATGTTTTCTGGGCTCATCTGTGTTATAGCGCGTATTATTCTTATTTTATTTCTTTTTATGACTGAATAATATTCCATTGTGTATATATCACAGTTTGTTTATCCATTTATCCATAATAGATATTTGGATTGTTTCCACCTTCTGGCTATTTTGAGTAGTGCTGCTATGAACTTGCATTTACAAGTATTTGCCGGAGTACCTGTTTTCAATTCGTTTGGGTATATACCTAGGTATGAAATTGCTGGGTCATATGGTAATTCCATATTTAACTTTTTGAGGCACTATCATACTGTTTTTCACAGGAGTTGCACCATTTTACATCCCCACCAACAATGTACGAAGGATCCAATCTCTCCATATTCTTAACAACACTTGTTATTTTCCATTTTTTAAAACTATAGCCATCCTAGGGCCGGCCTAGTGGTGTGGTGGTTAAGCGCTGATTTGGGAAGCCAGCAGCCCCGGTTCGGGTCCCACATACGAGGGCCAGTGACACTGCCCTTCAAAAAAAAAAAAAACTATAGCCATCCTAGTAGGTGTGTCTGGTGCTTTTCTGATGCCTATTTCTTGAAGTCAGAACTGGGAATCTCTGAAAGCTGTAGGGAAGTGATGGGTTTGGTGGAGCTCCCAACTGGTTGAGATACAATGGGCTTGACGGACTCAATCTATTTCTTCTTCCTCAGCAGCTTCCCAGGGACACCTTTAGGTAGTCAAACTTCAGTATTCCATAGCATTGCTTGTCCCCCAGAATCTGTTCTCATCAGGGCAGGATTCAAACTCCTCTAGGACATGTGTAAGTTAAGTATTTTAAAGACTGGTGATAATATTTTTAGCTCCTCATAGGAATTTCTATGAAGATGAGCCTAAAGAGGTGTTGCTCATGTTTCAGAAGACACCTGAAGACTTCTGATGTAGCACTCAGGTAGCTATTAGTAAACTGAAGAGCTGGTGCCTTAAATCATAAGTTCTAAAATTTTGACCTCAGGACTTCTTTGCGCTTTTGAAAATTATTTAGGACCCCTAAAGCTTTTGTTTATGTGGGCTATTTCAATTGATATTTACTACATTGGTTATTTTCTTTAATGTTGATTATTTTGTGTACTTTAAAATTATTCTTGTCCACCAAGAAGAGAGTGGGTTACCAGGGGTACTTGTTTCAATGGTTCTTATTACATGAAAAGATAAGAATTTTTGCATTTATATTCATGAGGATATTGGTCAGAAGCTTCCTTCTTTTGGTACGTTTTTTTGTTTTGCTTTGTTTAGTTTGGTATCAGGTAATATGGCTTTATAATGAATTGGATAATGTTTCCTTCTCTTCTATTTTCTGGAAGAGATTATGTACGATTGGTGTTAATTCTTTGCTAAATATTTGGTAGATTTTTAGGCCTGGAAATATCTTTTTTTTAGGAGTCTTTAAGCTTATAAATTCAATTTCCTTAGTAGTTACAAGGATGTTCAAAGTATTTTTTATTGGATGAGGTGTTGTAATTTGTATTTTTCAAGGAAGTCCATTTCATATAAGCTGTAAAACTTGTGTGTAGAGTTATTAATAGTGTTCACTTATTATCTTTTTGTCTGCAGGATCTGTAGTGATCTCTCATTTCATTCCTTTTTTTTTTGTCAGTCTTGAAAGAGGTGTTTCAATTTTATTGATCATTTCAAAGGACTGATTCTTTATTTCATTGATTTTTTTTTTCTAGTTTTCAATTTTATTGGTTTCTGCTCTTATCTTTTTTATTTCTTTTCTTCTATTTGCTTTGGTTTGCTCTTTTTTTCCCTAAGTTTTTGAAGTGGGAGCATAGAGTATTGATTTCCCTTTTCTTTTTCTCTGTTATATGCATTAAGTGGTAAAATTTCTCTCTCAGCACTGCTTTAGCTATGTCCCCAAATTTTAATACATTTTAATTTTCATTCAGTTAAATATATTTAAAAATTTTTGTTGATATTTCCTCTTTGACCAATGGATTAATTAGAAGTCTGTTGCTTAGTTTCCAAGCATTTGGAGATTGTCCTGTTATCTTTCTGTTGTTGATTTCTAGTTTGATTCCATTGTGGTCAGAGGGCATACTTCACATGATTTCAGTTCTTTTTAACTTGCTGAGGTTCATTTTATGGCCTAGTTGATAGTCTTTCTTGGTATATGTTCTGCAGGCACTTGAAAAGAATATGTATTCTGTTGTTGGGTGGAGTGTTTTAAAATGTCAATTAGAGTCTGTTTATCTTGTTTTTGAATTCTTCTACACCCTTGATGTTTTTCCATCCAGTTATATTAATTGCTGACTACTGGCATAGTCATTCTACCAACTTGAGTCAAGTAATGGGAACCTTACCTCCCTTTAATTCCCATTACTCTTTCCCATTTATAATTGCCTTCAATATTTTTTCAACATGCATTTAGAACCATATCACACCATGTGCTTCAACCATCAAACATTATTTAGAACTTGAGAGGATAAGGAAAGCCTATTGTATTTACCCATGTTACTATATTTTACTTACCTTGTTGTTCTTCCTTTATGATGTTTTAAGCATTCCTTCTTTTGTTGAATCATTGTGTGGAGAACTTCTTTTAGCCATTCTTTTGGGATAGGTCTGCTGGTCTTAGTTTCCCTACATCTGAGAATGTTTAGATTTCCCTTTCATTCATGAAGGATATTTTCACTGAGTATAGAATTTGGGGTTGAACTTAAAAATCAGAACTTAAAAAAACATTGTGCCACTTCCTTCTGGCCTCTATGGTTTCTGATAAGAGATCTGCTGTCATTTGAATTTTTTTTCCTCTCTACGTAAGGTGTCATTTTTATCTGGATGCCTTCCAATTTTTCTCTTTTTAGTTTTCAGAAGTTTAATTATGGTGTGTCTTGGTAGGTTGTTTGTGGTTTGCTCAGCTTCTTGAGTCTGTAGGTTTGTCTCTGGCTAGAATTTGGGTGTTTTCAACATTATTTCTTTGAGTACTTTTTCAGCCCTACTTTCTTTCTGTAGGACTCTTGATGACATCAATGTTAGATCTTTTACTATAGTTTCAAAGGTTCCTGACCCTCTGTTAATATATTTAATGTCTGTTTTCTCTCTGTTGTTTAGGTTGGATAATTTCTATTCTATCTTTCAGTTCATTGATTCTGTCCCTTCCATTCTGCAATTGAGCCCCCTCCCCTCATTAAGCTTTTTATTTCAGTTATTGTAGTTTTCAGTTCTAAATTTTCCATTTGATTTTTAAAACATGTCTTTGTTGAAGCTTTCTTTTTTTTCATTGTTTCAAGTGTGTTCACAATTGTTCATTTAAGCACTTTTATCATGGGTGCTTTAAAATGTTTGTCAGATAATTCTAACATCTTGGTACTGGCATCTTTCTTTTTTTTTTTTGAGGGCAGTGTCACTGGCCCTCACATGCGGGACCTTAACCAGGGCCGCTGGCTTCCCAAGCCAGCGCTTAACCACCTCACCACTCGGCTGGCCTAGTACTGGCATCTTTTGATTGTTCTGTTTTCATTTAGATTTTTTTTTTTTTGGTGGAGATCTTTCTGGTTCTTGGGATGACAGTGATTTTTGCTTGAAACCTGCTCGTTTTGTATCATATTATGACACTCTATTTCTTCTTTTTTTTTAAAAAAATATTTTATCGGGGATTTGAGGGAAGGGAACAGCGTTGGGGAATCAGGGAAGGGGAATGGACAAGTTGCTGTCCTTTTGTTCTTCAGTCTAGTTGTGGAGGACGTTGCTTCACTGGCCCATGTTGGTATTATCATTGTGCTCTTCCTGGTGAGGCAGTCGCTCGCTGGCCATTGGACGGCTACTCAGGGCAGCTCACAAAAGCGCACGCCAGCTGCCGGCCAGCCCCACTGCAGCCTATGCCATTGGCGGTGACTCACGGCAGCCCAGCTCCAGGTCGAGCTGTTGTTCACCATCTTAGCTGTAGAGGGCGCAACATCACTGGCCCTCATGTGGGATCTGAACCAGGGCCCTGCTGCTCAGAGCTGGCATCACAAGCCAACTCTTAACCAACGGGCCACTCAGCCGGCCCGGACACTCTATTTCTTATGTAAACCTTCTGTTTTAGCTGGTGTTGTTTGACACTGTTCCAGCAGGGAAAGGGCTGTTGTTACTTTGTTACTGCCCTGTGCACATAGAAGTCCATGTTCCCCACCTGTGGAGGGAGGTCTTGTTACTGCTGGACGGGGCATTCCAGCTCTCCACGTGGTCTTCACTGACACCACAGTGGAGGGGGCCTTGTGACGAGGATTTTTACTAGGCCTCCTCTGATACCATTCCAGGGGAAGGAGAAAGGGATCTTCCTGCCTCGTGAGAGTGGAAATCCTGGCTTCTTACATGTTTTCCATTTATAATGCACACAGGGTAAAAGAGCAGACAGGGCAGCTGTTACTGACTGGTAGGAGTAAAAGTCTCAGATCCCCACCTGGCCTTTTTTGACACTTCCCTGGGGGTAGGTGTTGGATGCTTCATTATAGCCATAGAAGTATAGACGTCTGGGCTCCCCACTTGGCCTTTGTTTGACTAGATCAGGATGGAGCCATGTTTTTTTGTTTTGTTTTTTTCTTATGTGGAGTTTATCTGGAGTTAGAGTGGTTATTATAAGTTTTCTGACTTGCTCAAAGTTGCTCCTTTCCTAGTTTTTTTAAGTTTTTAATTTAATTTAATTTAATTTTTTTTTTTTTTGAGGGCAGTGTCACTGGCCCTCATATGTGGGACCCAAACCAGGGCCGCTGGCTTCCCAAGCCAGCGCTTAACCACAGCGCCACTCGGCCGGCCCAATTTAATTTTTTTTTAAACTAGAATGAGTGGGCTCTTCTTGGGGCTTTTTTCTTTTGTTTGTGTCTGTTGGTGTTTCTAGGTTGCTGGCTTCTTTAATTCCAAGCCTGGGATACATGAGGCAAAAGGAAATCCAGGGAATTCAGCACAGTCTCCTTTCTCAGGTCCTGAGCATCTAGCCAGGCTGCTGTCTTCTTTCCAACTTTTAAAGTCATTATATGTTTGTTTTATATCTAATGTCCAGGGTTTTTATTGGGTTGTTGGAGAAGTCATGATGTATCTTTTCCTATGTTTTTTGTTGCAAAAATGCGTCATGACTTTTCTGACAACCCAACGGTTGTATGCAGAGGGAGGAATACGGAAAAGTTCTTTTACTCCATCTTCCCAGAAATGGAAGTCTCCATATTAGAAATTTTAAAATACAAGAAGACAGAAGCACATACTCTGTTAACTTTTGGAGGAATGACATCATTATGTAGCCTTTGGAAAACTACTGTGCTCTTGCAAGGGAATGAGAGTGAAAAAGGCAAATAGCATGTTACTATCTTTATCATGAAAATAATTTTGACCTTGCAGACCTCTGAAAGAGTCTTGGGGACCCTTAGAGGTCCCATGACCATACTTCGAGAATTGCTGCCCTAAAGTGTAGTCTATCCAGGATCCTAAAAGTGTTTATGTTGGCAATATTAATTTTAAAGCAATTTTTATCAGCTGCCTGTTGTTCTAATCAGCAACTGATCTAAGTGCTGGGGATAAAGCAGTGTAGGAGGTGGATGAAGTCCCTATCCTCGTGAGCTTTGAATTCTTCTAGTCAGTTGATCTAGCAACTGAATGAAGTCATGAGTTTTCTATTTGCCTAAGCTAAGTCCTTACATTCATATCTCAGGATTTGTCAGGGTGTGTGTGGGGCTATTTATTTACAACAGGTGAGGCAGTGTAGCTGCAGTTGTTGACAGAAGTTCAAGCTACTGGGCAGACTGTGGTGCCCAAAGCTCATGGGTAGCAATACTTAGTTGCAGCCTAGATAGCATGATTTTTGATCTCACTATTTTTAAGACACCCGTGTCTCTTCTCTTTCCTTTTTCCCTGTTGCCCTGCCTACATTGCTCCCTTCCTGGTTCCCTCTCTCCTGTCCTCCCTTCTGTCTTCCCTTCCACTTTGAGTTGTAGGTAGACGGTTCAGTTCTCCAGTTCTTGCCATCTGCTCACCCTTGTAAATTTACAGCTTCATTATCTATCTATCTATCTATCTATCTATCTATCTATCTATCTATCATCTAGATATATACTGGGGGGTGCCAACAAATGTATACACATTACTTGTATTCATCTTTTGTTATCAGTCTATATTGAGTATTATAATTTTAATACAATTTTTTCCTTTCTTAAAATGTGAATACATTTTTTTGGCACCCTCTGTGTGTATATATATATATATATATATATATATATATATATATATATATATATATATATCTCAAGCACCTGGCATGTAGCACAGTGCTAGGTATTACCAATAACACTGGCAATTACATTTGAAGCCCTCTCATCTTAGAGCAAGAGTTGAAATATTTTAGAGATTACTCAAAGGCATGCGCTCTAGAACTTGCATGTCCCTAATCTTATTCATGTTTCCAATTCCTCTTGCTTTACCAGTTCCTTTGTGTAAATCCACCACAACATTTGTGAATGGATTGGCTTTGAAAATTTCCCTGTCCAGTCTTCCTCCCTCAGCATCTAGGTCATAAAAACTGGACTTGATTTGCATTTTCTTGAGCCATTGCTCTCAAGGGTAGTCTAATATTAGCCATTACAATATACTAATTATGGCTGTAGTCTGAAACTTCATTACTTTTTTTCTTGGCAAAAAAAGGGGCAAAGTAAAGTAAACCCAAATTTCAAACTTTCGATTTAATTAAAATAAGCTTTATAGACATGCATTTGAATGGTGCACTGATAGCGTAGGAAAAGCAGGAGTTCAAAAGTAAATATTGCCAACATTCTTTACATTCTTAAATAATAGCAACAAACATATTGTGAAAATTACACTTTAGAAACAGTATTAGTACAATATGATTAGTAAGGCATGAAAGGCAGTTCAGGGGTAAAGTAATTTTATTTATTGTAAAGGTAGAAAGCTGCACTTTTGTGATTGATTTCACTATTTTAAAGACACCTGTGTTTCACTTGCTACAACCACAAATGCCAGCAGGGTATAATAGAAATCACTGAATGGGTGTAAAGGGTGTATTGCCTGCTCTTTTCAGTCTAACACACCTTCCTTGTTGGCTCTAAGAGCAATGAATGAGGTATTTTATTGAAACTGAGTCTTGTGGTTCTAATCAAAGGTCACTGGTTGGCTCTCGCTTTTCAGTTTCAAATTTGTCTATGTTTGATCAGGGGGCAGCGACGAAATTATTATGACAAAGACTTTGTATTAGGCTGTATCTGTCTGTTGAAACTTAAAAGTCTTTGGAATGGTGATGCTGACAGCATGTGAACACCGCTGAAATGTGCAAGCTGTGTAATGTCTTAAAGAAACTTTCAAGTATCGTCTTCCTTTTGTGTTGTTCGAAAGTTTCAGGAACTCTTATGGTACTAGTGAAAAGGTGTTTTATTGATTAAAGAAGATTTTTTTTTCTAGCGAAGATGTATTATGACAGCCTTCCTCTTACTTTTCTGTCTCAGTCCCTGCTTTATACAGCACATTCATTAACATGTAGATATGCAATGATTGAAGTCAGACTGCTTTTTACAGTGGCGTTGTCTTGATATAATGAGCTCCTCTTTAATGTTCAAAAAATTGTTGTTACTTTCTAAAAGGGGTTGTTTGTGAATTTCATTAAATTTAATCTCTTCAAACAATTTCAGCATTGTTCAGTTTACTACAATTAAAATGCTTTCTGATGCGAAAAAATCACTTTTTACAGATGTATCACAAATGTAAGCACTGTGAGAGGGGCTTTGTTTTTTCCTTTGAAAGAAAAGCTGCTATTTAGCTGAGAATTCGCCTTCTTTCAACGGGCGCTCCATATGGAAAATCAGAAAAGGGTACGCTCACTGTGCTGCTCAACCGGCTAGTTTGCTCCTGCAGGTTTCGTTTCACAACTAGTTCGTTCAATCCCAGGACTAAAGCGTTGGTCTAATCATGGTCGAAAAACAAGGACCTTTGCGTTGCCTTCTCAGTTTACTAACCTGTAGCCCCTTCGCCTTTAGAATGTTGAAAGTCTTGAGAAATAACAGATATAGTGAAGTTAGGTTCCTGCTTTGGACAAAGGTTCTCAAAAGGGCCTATGAGAAATCTGCCTACATTCTCAGTTGCAGACCAGGGATTGTAATAGGTCCTAGGGATAGCTTCGTTCTTTGTATATTATCCTTTCCATGTAGGCAAGCATAATTTCCCCCGAGCCAGTAGGACTTGACTGGTATGAGAGCAATCCTTGGTATTTCTTGAAGACTGGGCACAGAAAGAGGTAGAATGTCTTTCTTGAGTATGTAGCAGGTGGAAGATTTAAAAATTCCCAGATGGTAGCAAGGGACAGTTTTCAGGTGAACCCCAGGAAGGTTGGCTTACGAAGGCAGGAGGTTGGAAAGATGAGAATAAATTATTTGAATTCTTAAAGTGGTGGACAGCCAGCAGAGTTTATAGAGCTATGTGAGCCCTACTATAACCAGTGCTCAGGGAAACGTGCTTCCAGGATATTTCTTCCTGCTTTAGTTTCAGCGGCCGTTTACATATGGCAAAACATCTAGTCAAGTCAGGAATATGCTCATACATTCTTGATAGTTGGCATTGTGTAGAAAAAATATTTTGGATGTTTGGCTAATTTTTGAAATTGTGTTTTGACTTCTTAAGGACAGAGCCAGCATCTGAAACTTAACAGGGGACTTGAGTAGACTGAGCTAATCACATCACTAAGTGGGCCTTTATCGGTCCTTAGGATGTACCTATATAAACAAAGGACTTCATCAGATATCTTTATTACCCCAAATAGAAGATGACATATCCTCTGAAAAAAGGCACAATTCTTGTGCTATATAAGCCATGAAATACTTCCATAGCCTTGTAGGAGCTAATAATGATGATAAGAATGTTGCCAATATTATCATTTATAAATATAAAGGTAATCTTTTCAGGAGAGAAAGAAGGATATTTGAAATAGATTCATAAGAGAATTATATATGAGCAAAGGGTAATTGTAAATGAAAGAGTCATGAAATTTTATGTTTAGATTGACTCTCATGTAGAGATTGCTAGTTTTATGTTAGAGAGGTCAGAAGAAGCTTCGTAAAAGAAAGGAACATTGGTAAGCTGGGACTAGCTAGGGAAGACATTCCAGGCCTAGTGTAATAGTCAAGAAGAAATTTGGACAAGGAAACAGATTTATTGGATACAGTTATTATAGAGCACTAGAGTAAATTTTACCGAGTGGAGTTTAGGGTATGAGGCAGAAAGAAGAAAGAAGTTGTGAGGGACAAATTGGAGAAGAATACGGCCTTAAAAATTTTGTCAAATGCTATGCATATACCATATGGAAAATTTCCTAACCTTGACATAGCCCATGTTCACACACACACACACACACACACACACACACACACACACACACACTTTCATTATACTCAGGAGACTGTTGACATTTTTGATAACGCTTTCCAGCATTTTAGGGAAGTTGGGATAGAGAGATGAAATTTTGAAAAATCATAGTTATGTTTACTAGTTGTGATCAGTGTATTTATAAGACTAGAAACACTACATTTTGAGAATATCGTCAGAAGTTCTGGGATTCTGAGCTTGGAAGACATTTAACTGACGTTGAAAAAGGAAAATTATGCGAGGTAATCATGTTGTGGAATATAAGGAATAATGAAAAATTAGAAAATAAAGTGAAATTCCTGATTTGAAGTGACTTAATTTGATCCCCAAAGCACTCACAGCTAAGGCCTATGAATTGCATAATATCATTTGTCTACAGAATAAAATTTGTAAACATTTTATGTTTTATGAATTAACTTCCCATGCGTTTTACTATGTGAAAAAGGAAATAAAACAAAGTACAAGAACAATAATGCTTAAATATTAGTAGCAACTTGAATGGAAGTAAATTTATGGTCAGGACAAAATGTTATATTACATGGCTTGATACTAGATACTTTACATCTAAATGTTAAATATTTTAATCAACATAGAAATGTTATTGATCCTTGTCCTAGATTAATAGCTAGTGCTTTTATGGTCACTTTTGTATGTGAGTCTGTGGTTATATTTGAGCTATAACTTTAAAAGTTTAAAAATGCACCATTACCCTTTAATTGTATTTGAATATTTGGGCCAAAAGACATAGTTGGGGTATTTTTATTTTAGTGTGAGGAAGTGTGAAAAATATGATGTTCTCTGAGGAAATAAATGAGTTAGATTAGCATTGCAAGTAATTTTTACATCTAATCATTTGGTATGTTTTTTAGCTATACTTCCATTTATTTCCATCAGATTTAACTGATGGCTGGAGGGTATTGTTAATTGTGGATGTGTAATTTCGGTGCTTTTGATTTGTTTTCTTTCTCCTTTTTCAACCATGACTACAATGAATCTCTGATAATATCCTCAGTCATCCTGGCTATTTGAACCTATTATTAAATGCTCTGTTTCCAGTGATGGCCATATATTCATTTAAGGATCTTTTCTTAGATGCTTGCGGTAGATGATATGATAGAGTAGAATGAAGAGCTATGGCTCTTTTTGAGTAAGCCCTCATTTTAAATCAGTATCATAAAATTTTGATTCTTTTTCTTTTACATGTATAGTATAAATATCAAAAACTTGGAAGTCATATGTCAGTTTTCCTAATTAAGATATCAATATTAGAATCTTGAAAAATAAACATGTACATTAAAAAGCCCATCTAGATGTAGAATTACCAAAACATATTATTGAATTATTGGTAAATAGGAATTTTTTCATAATTTTACTTAACTAGTCAGGGCACATGGCGGATTGCACTTCTGTTTATTTATATGTTTTTTTATATCCCCACTTTTTAAAGTGATTTAACTTTTGGTCAGTGAAAATCTTCTGGTAAATTTTTTGATATGTTTAAGGCTTTATATATAATGATGATAATAATATATTTTATTTAAGAAAAACACCTGAATGCTTAAATTACCCATCGTACCTGAGAAAAAATAATTTAAAAAAGAAATAATTATAGTTATCTAGGTAGATGATCAGCTAATTAGTGGTAATTTAGATTCAGTAAATGCACACACTGAAAGATTTAATGAGTTTTCATAGCATTGTCAACTTTTTAATGTATAAGTTAAAAAAAATTCCTTTTCAGAGTATTGAATTCTAAAAATATTATTGATACCACAGATCCTATTTGTTTGTTTGTTTGTTTATATATTTCAATGTGGTTGTGAATTTTTCAAATTGTCCTATTGCCTAGTATATGGTGGAGATGTTTTCCATTTTTAGATATTTCCATGTAGAACATTCAGAGAAGTAATCCTGCACATCTTTTAAGCAGTCAATGACCTTATCTTTTGCCAGAATCAAATGACATTCAATACTGATACTATGGAGAAAGGAATCAAAATAGACACCTAATTATAATTACTTCCCCCCCATCATTATATCACTACGTGCAGAGCAACTGATTTTTAAGAGATCACACAACCGCTGAATTTTGGCAGGTACAAAACGTGTTTTTCTTTGCTTCCCTCTTCCTCCCCCTTTCTGCTTTCATCACGTGTAGGATTTATTGGAACAGTTCAGACTGACCTGTTTCTTGAAAGATTTAGTTTGAATTTTAATAGTTTATAGGAAATAGCAGAAGTGCAGAGTAAAGTTATTATGTGTATGATTGTGTCATAGTTTTAGAAATCCTTCACATTTCTGGTACAGCTCAGTTGTTAAGAGAGTAAGGATAGTTTTAGGTAATTTTTGGGAAATGACCATAAAGGCTTGGACCAAATACTATACAATTTGCTGCCACAGTCATTGTTTTTGGAATAAAATCAACTGTGTGCAACAGGAAGGTAGAAGCTGTATCTTCTTAACTGTTCTGACCTTGTACACAGCACTGTGTCTGGCACGTAGTAGATATTCAATAGTTGTTGAGAGAATGAAAGAAGATAGGATGGGAGAGAAGGAGAAAGGAGAAAAAAAACCTAAGTTGAATGGACAAAGTGATAAATTCCATGTTTTCCTGCTGTGGCTTTTTTGCCCACGCATTGCTCCTCAGACCAGTAACAATGGTATAATCTTTACACTGAGCACAGACATAGTAACTTTGAGACACCTGTCATTACGGGAATTTAAGCACCTTTATTTGCTGTTAGTCCTCAGTGGCTCAGTTCTTTTCCCTCCTGTTCATTTTCGTTTGATTGAATTGGGAAATAATGAGATTAGGGTTCTAGGTACCATTTCAAGGAAACCTTTGATGAAGACTATCATATTTATTGTCTCTTGAAACTGCAGATCCGTGTGACCAATTTCCTTTTGAATGGGTTCAGTACCACCTCCCAGGAGGCTGCCATTTCCTGTTCAGGCTTGTTGACCATACTAAGGCACTTCAAATACTCTGTATCATGTATGTGAAATTTATGAGTCAAAGATACCCACTAGTTAGTCCACTGACAGAAGTTGGTTTCTTCTTTATTTATTTATTTATTTATTTGTTTGTTTGTTTATTTATTTATTTATTTATTTATTTATTTATATTTTTAAAGCTGAGTCATCCTGCCACCTGTTGGCAGCTTAGCGGCAACTTGGGCTGGGAATTGAACCGCTGTTGCTCAGAGCTTGCACTCTAAGCGAGCTCTTAACCGACAGAGCCACTTGGCTGGCTGTATTCTTCTTTTTTTAGATAAGGTCCTTGATGAAATGGTGTTAAGATTTAGGACTGTTAAAAGACCTGAATAAGAGTTCATCCTTTTGTTTTAAGTCAGCATTAAAACTCGCCAATACAGTGATTATGAATGTGTCATTGTATTTCCAGTTAATTTTATCCTGGCTCTGTGTGGAGTTAGGAGCACCAGTCTACACTATATGGTCGTAGGATCAATGCTCTTTAAAGATATGGTTTTCACTGGAGATGTCGATTCTGGGTTGCAGCCATTTACACACTTCTATTTTAAAGTGCTATCACTTCAAGTGTCTTCCTTTTACTAGAAGGAAAGATACTAGTTAGAGAAAGGAAATATTTTTGAAGGTGATAAAATCTTAGGTTTGAAGTCCAGATTTTCAATCCTCTTGTTGACACTGTTTAATAATTATTTTAATGATAAATTTAATATTCATTGTGTAAAAGTGATTCCCATATGCATATAGAATTATTCTTAAATAATTTCATATTAGAGATTTTAAAGTTTTCTTCTAGATAGGGATTATGCAATGCCCTATTAATTTTCCTGGTTCTCCAAATTGTATCACAGTGATGTTTTCCAAGTCAACCTAACTGATGAGTATCAGCCCAGAGCAGGCTGTAGTTGTTCATGGCACAAAGGATTTTATTTTAACCTTTTTGATCTTAATTTATAACTTTTAAGAATGTTATGTAAAGCTATTTTTTTAAAACACTCTGGTATGCTGAATACCTAACCTTACTCTTCTGTAACTCCGAGGATTGGGCAATATAAAGTATGTTTCCTTATGAAATATCATGGATAACATCTTGTTACTAAATGGTTAGAAAAATTACTTTCGTTTGTGGAAGGATCCAATTATTGTTGGGTGCAGTAAATGTTTGACTCAACAATATTCATTTGACCAGACCATTGGACACATAAATATGGATAAAAAAAAAACTTGTACATTAACCCACAGAGTGAGATTATATATATATTTCATATATATATATATTATTCATTTAAAAGTTAATTTTTGTTGTAAATAAATACACATTTATTTATGAAAATTAGGAAGACACTGAAAAGTAGAAGAAAAAAACCACTCCTACTCTCAATTCCCAGACAACATTCATTACAGTTTTGGTTTGAAAACATAAAGTAGTTTTTATATTTTAAAATTTATTATTTGATGTTGCTTCCAGTTTAGACTAACTCAGTATGCAAATGTCCTCAGCTTGTCTCAGCAAATATGACTTTTTAAAACATTAAATTTATTGGGGCAACATTGGTTAGTAACATTATGTAGATTTCAGGTGTGCAACTTTATATTTATGATATCTGTACACTCTATTTTATGTTTACCACCCAAATCTAATTTTCTTCTGTCAACATATCTGTTCCATTCAGAAATGGTTCTGTTCCTTTACCATCTTCATCCTCACCCCCTTACCTTTCCCTCTGGTAACCACCAGATACAGACCACCATTCTGTTTGTCTGTATCTATGAGGGGTTTTATTGTTTTATTTGTTCATTTGCTGCTTTTTATTTTATATCCCACACATGAGTGAAATCACATGGTTCTTATCCTTTTCTGTCTGGCTTATTTCACTTAGCATAATACTCTCAAGATCCATGTAGTTCTCATAAATGGCAGTATTTCGTCTTTTTATGACTGAGTAGTATTCTATTCTATATGAGTATATTAAAGTTTAAGGTATTGGAGAAAGTTTGAAGTGTTATTGCAGTGATTTTTCTCTGCATATAATATTCAAATGTCAATGAAATATGCAGAATTGAGAAAATAGAAAGTATAGCTTATGGGTTTGCAAGAAAAATGTGCATTACAAACTTGGTTAAGATGGTCTAGACTATTTATAGAGAATTCTTTGAATTGTTAACTAAGAAACATAAAATATTCTATTTGATCCATTTTGCTTTTGAATAAATATCTCTTTAAAATTATTTTTGTGTTTAAGTTTAACCCTGTATTTATAAATATTTTGGCATATGTGCCAAATAGAAGAGTGTCACATGGTGTGTATCTATTTTAAAGTGGGCTACTTATAGAGGTCACATAGTTGGGTCTTGGTTTTTATCCAATCTGAAAATCTTTGCCTTTTGTTTAGAGTACTTTGATAATTTATATTTAATACAATTATCTATATGGTTGTTATGTTTTATCTTTTTATTTTTTTCCTATTTGTTCCATCTATAGAGAATTAAAAAAAATGATTCAATTTTATCTTCCCTGTTATCTAATTAACTGTATTTTTTTTCTGTTAATGATTACTCTAAGGTTTGCAATATATATCTTTAATTTATCACAATCTACCTTTAAGTAATATTATTAATATTTTGTCATCTATGGAGTAAGAATCATATGTGACAACAGTATACTTCTATTTCTTCTCTCCTGTTTTTTTATGTTACTGTTGCCATAAATATAACGCATCTTCGTTATCCATGTATCTATGGAAGGGCACTTTGGTTGTTTCCATGTCCTGGACACTGTGAGTAATGCTGCAGTGAACATAGGTGTACACCTATCTTTACAGATAAATGTTTTCAGATTATTGGGGTGGATACCCAGGAGAGGGCTTGCTGGATCATATGGTAATTCTATTCTTTTTTTTTTTTTTTTTTTTTTTTTTTTTGAGGGCAGTGTCACTGGCCCTCACATATGGGACCGAAACGGGGCCACTGGCTTCCCAAGCCAGCGCTTAACCACTGCACCACTCAGCCGGCCTGGTTTCTATTCTTAATTTTTTTTCTTTAAACATTTTATTGGGGAATTGGGGGAGGGGAACAGTGTTGGGGAATCGGGGAAGGGGAACAGACAAGTTGCTGTCTTTTTGTTCTTCAGTCTAGTTGCGGAGGACGTTGCTTCACTGGCCCACGTTGGTATCATCATTGCGCTCTTCCCGGATGAGGCAGATCAGTCGCCGGCCTCTGGCTGGTCTCTCACCGCGGCTATTGGCAGCTCACGCTGGCTGCCAGCCACTCACTGTAGCCCATGGCAGCCCACTGCAGCAGGGGCTGCAGCCTACACCATCACTGGGGCTCGCACAGCCCAGCTCCAGGTGGAGCTGTTGTTAGCTGTAGAGGGCAGTGTCACTGGCCCTCATATGTGGGATCTGAACCTGGGCTGCTGGAATCCCAAAACCAGCTCTTAACCAATGCGCCATTCGGCCGGCTCTATTCTTAATTTTTTGATGAACTTCCATACTGTTTTCCATAGAGGCTGTACCAATTTACATTCCTGTCAACAGTGTTTGAGGGTTTCTTTTTCTCCACAACTTCTCCAACATTTATTACTTGTCTTGTTGATAATAGCCATTCTAATAGGTGTGAGGTAGTATTTCGTTGTGGTTTTGATTTGCATTTCTCTAATAGCTAATGAAGTTGAGCATTTTTTCATATATCTGTTGGCTGTTTGTATGTCTTATTGGGAGACGACGTATCTGTTCAGGTCCTCTGCCCATTTTTTAATTGGATTATTTGTTTTTTGTTGTTGTTGAGTTGTACGAGTTTTTAAAAAATATATATTTTGGATATTAGCCCCTTATTGGAGGTATTGTTTGCAAATATTTTCTCCCATCTAGTTGGTTGCCTCTCTGTTTTGTTGATGGTTTCTTTTGCTGTGCAGAAACTTTTTGGTTTGATAAAGTAAGGAAATTGGCCTTTATAGTTTCACTGTCTTGCTTCATAGTGGAACTGAATGAAATCTTCATTCTAGTGCTCCACCATTAATATGATGCTGCTTCTTTCTTTTTCCCTCTGTCAGCTGACTTCACCATCTGTCCTCTATGTGTACTTCAGTGTGTTTTGCAGAATTCAGACCAAATCACCGGTTTATAATAAAATAATATAATTCAGGAACAGTCAGAAGGAAGAGATGCATAGGGCAAGGTAAGGGTAAGGGTACGGAGTTTCCATGTCCTCTCCAGGTGAGCCACTCTCCTCCAAATCTTCACGTGTTCACCTACCTGGAAGCTCCCCATTTTTCTTCTTAACACGTTCATATTTTTCGGTATATTTTTTAATGTAGGAAACATGTTTTTAATAGCTGTTTTAGTATTCTTATCAGCTAATTTCTTTATCTCTGTCATTACTGGATCTGTTTTTATTGATTGACTTATTCCTGGTCCTCGGTCATATTTTCCAGTTTCTTTGCAAGCCTGTAATTTTTAAAAGCTTTAAAAAATTACTGTGGTAATATTTATATAACCTAAATGAACAATTTCAGCAATTTTAAAGTGTCGACGTCAATGGCATTTAATACATTCATAATGTTGAGCAACCGTCACCACTATATAGTTCCAGAATATTTTCATCACCCTAAATGTAAAGCTATATCTTTTAATGGTCATTCTCCATTTTTCCCTCTCCCCAGCCCCTGGCAACCACTAATATCTCTGTCTCGATGGATTTGCCTTTTCTAAGTATGTCATATAAATGGCATCATACAATATGTGGCCTTTGTATCTGGCTTCTTTTGCTTAGCACATTTTCTAGGTTCATCTGTGTTGTAGCCCATACCAATATTTGATCCATTTTTTATTGCTGAGCATTGTATGGCTATGCCTAAATTTATTTGTCCATTTATCAGTTGATGGATATTTGAGTTGTTTCTGACTCTGGCTCTTGCAAATAGTGGTGTTATGAACATTTGTATATAAGCTTTTGTTTAAATTTTAAAAAAAAATTTCTTTGGGAATATACCTAGGAGTGGAATCACTGGGTCATATGGTGATTCTATGTTTAACATAACAGGAACTGCTGAACTGTTTTCCACAGTAGCTGTATTATTTTGCATCCCACCAGCAATGTATAAGGTTTCCACTTTCTCTGCATTTTCATCAACAGTTGTTATTTTCTGTTGTTTTAAAATTATAGTTATCCTAGTGGGTTGTTAAGTGGCATCTCATTGTGGTTTTGATTTGTATTTTTTGAATGAATGATGATGTTGAACATATTTTTATGTGCTTTTGGTCATATGTATATATTCTTTGGGAAATTTCCAAATATCTTGCTGATTTTAATATTGGTTTGTTCTTTCATTGTTGAGTTGTTAAAACTCTTTATATATTGTCGGTACTAGATCCATATTTCATATATGATGCAAATAATTTCTCTATTCTGTGGGTTTTCACATTCTTGATAGTGTACTTTGATACACAAAAATTTTTGTTTTGATGAAGTCCAATGTGTCTAATTTTTCTTTTGTTACTTGTACTTTTGGTGTCATATCTAAAAATCCATTGCCAAATCCAAAGCGATGAAGATTTACCCCTATGTTTTCTTCCAATAGTTTTTTTTTTTTTTTTAAGAGGGCAGTTTCATGGGCCCTCATATGTGGGACCCGAACTGGGGCTGCTGGCTTCCCAAGCCAGCGCTTAACCACCACACCACTTGGCCAGCCCTCTTCCAATAGTTTTATAGTTAAGTTCTTATATATTAAGACTTTGGTCTATTTTTTTGAGTTGTTATTATTATTATTATTATTATTATTATTATTTGGTATATGGTATGCGGCCAGGATATTTTGCATATAAATATCTAGTTTTCATAGCACCATTTGTTGAAGAGGCTATTCTTTTCCTATTGAATAGTCTTGGTACCCTTGTTGAAAATCTGTTGACCATAGATGCATAAATTTGTTTCTAGGCTCTAATTTTCTATTTCATTTATTTATATGTTTATCTTTATGCAAGTACTATGCTGTTGTGATTATTATAACTTTGTAGTAAATTTCGAAAGTGGAAAGTGTGGATCCTTCAACATAGTTCTTGTTTTTCAAGATTGTTTTGGATATTCTAGATTCCTTGCAATTTAACATGAATTTTAAGATCAACTTTTCCATTTATTTATGCAAAAAAAGGCCATTGGCTTTTGATAGGGATTGTATTGAATCTATAGATTTATTTGGGGAGCATTGCTATCTTAACAATATTGTCTTAAACTCTTTGACCATGGGATGTCTTTCTATTTATAGAGGTCTTCTTTAGTCTCTTTCAGTAGTGATGTGTGAGGCCTACAATTTTTTTTTTTTCTTTGAGGACAGTGTCACTGGCCCTCACATGTGGGATCCGAACCGGGGCTGCTGGCATCCCAAGCCATCTCTGAACCACCGCCCCACTTGGCCGGCCCAATATAATTTTTGACTGGATAATGAGCATTTAGAATTTTATGACGCTGAATGTTAGATTTTGTTTTGTTCCTTTAAATAATATTGTGGTGTATCTGGCACATAAAGTTACTTGGAATCAGTTAAATGAGACTTTCTTTTAAGTTTCTGTAGTGAGGCAGCATGTATTAGGAATATTTTAGGCCCCCTACTTGATGAGACCTTTTTGATGACTCTTCTTTATATACGTGTACACGTATTACAAGGTGTTTTGTTTTTTCTATGTGGCTGGTGGGAATAGAAACTATTCTCAGCCATGTGCAGATTCCATACATTTTCACCCTATTGCTTTCCAGTGGTTATTTTTCCAGAATAAGGTAACTTCCTTAAACCTATGTGCAGATCTCTATTCAGTCTGCACATCTCTGAATCACTTTCTCTGTACAGCATTCTTCTTTTTTTGTACTCTTCCCTGTTAATTTTAGCCTTGATCTCTCTGATCTTTATTCTTTGTTTCTTCAATTCAGTGAGATCTCTGGGCTGTATTGTGATCCCCTGTAATGAGGCCTGAAGACTCAAGGAATAATTGTAGGCTCACCTCATTTATCTCCCTTTTCTCAGGGATCATCATCCTGCATTGGTTATTGTTCAGATTCTGAAAAATCATGGTTTCATATATTTTGTTTTCTAGTTATTGAAGGCATGAAGGTAAACCCAGTTCCTGTTACTTCATCATTGTCAGTAGAAGTTCTGAATCACTATATCAAAGAAAAGTCAAATTGAACTTTCATTGATATAAAATGATGAGAAGATCATCTTAATTCTTGTGTAGTGCTTGGTACCAAACAAGAATTTGTTATTCTTTAATAAATTTAAAATTCTTTTAAATTTTAGCCTCTTTAATAAATTTGCCTTAGAAGTTGCATACATCCTTAATGCTAGTTAATTATTAATGGGAATTTTTTGTGCAATTTAATAATTACTAGCTTAATGAGAGAGTAAATATCCATGATGTTAAATTAAAAAATAAAATTCAACCTTAAAACATAGTTTCTAATGGAGTAGATAAAGGTGTGTGTGGTAAATGGAAGCGGACATATGATCTGAAACTCTCTATGCTTCAGTTTATTCTTCTCTAAAATGAAGAAAATAGGGGCCAGCCTAGTGGTTCAGTTGGTTAAGAGTTGGCTTAGAGTGCATGCTCTGAGCAACAAGGCCACTGGTTCTATTCCCATATGGGCCAGTGAATGCTGCGCCCTAACTGAACTGTTGCTGAGCTGCCAACAGGTGGCAGGATGGCTCAGCTGGTGTAACAACAAGATTGCCTGTTCAATGGTGGGCTACGCCCACCTGTAGCTAAAGATTGAATTCCGCACCTTGAGCAGAGCTGCCGCCCAGATGTCTCAAGAGGATAGAGCATGTGATCTTAACAACAAGGCTGCTGATTTGACTCCCGCATGGGATGGTGGCTAAACCCACCCACAACTAAGACTGAACTCAGCACCTTGAGCTTAGAGGCCATGAGCTGCCGAGGGGAAGCCAGATGGCATCTGGTGCCCTCCACAACGAAGATTGAGGAACAATTTGGCTGGTCCCCTCCCCCAATTCTCCTACACTGTTCCCCTCCCCAATTCCCCAATAAAACCTTAAAAAAAATAAAAAAAATAAAATAAAATGAAGAAAATAGTAATATGGATTTTTGATATGTGTTATATGATATATGTGATGTGTTTAGGACAATGCCAGACATATACTAAGTACTATAAAAGTGTGAACCGTTACTATTATCTTAATCAGAATCATTATTTTCCTTATCATATGAGGAGACATCGAGGAGACTGGATCATGAAATTTAAAGCTATAAAAATATTTATCTCATTTAATGTCAAATTATGCCTGGGTGTATTAATTTTGAATATCCTTGGCATGAGGAGTTGAAGGCAGAACCTGGAGTTTGGGCTGATAATGTAGAACTCAACAAGAGCTTTGGTTCTGTGAAACTTGTATGTTAGCTCGTAAACTTTTTCCTCTTAGATCTGTGATGTCATTACTGAAAGGAAATTAAGCTGAGATTTTTTTATTGGGTTAGAAATAAAAAGATATATACCAAGCTATTCACATTTTAAAGAGAGGTTCAAATTACTGATACTGTTGAATTTTAAGAGTGATATTATAGTTAAACTTTGGGCAAAAATATATGCTGGTATGTATTGGTCTGCACAGTCTATATATTCCTAGGAAGTTGCATGTACATTCAATTTTGGTTGTTTAAATTGACTTCCTATCTTAGTATGGAGGAATATGACACTAAAAAGAACATGCTTTTGAGATGAAGAGTTCCTTAATAATAGACATTGCTTGGCATATTAATAGGTGCTAATTAATATTTTCACCTAATTAATTTTTTTAAAAAAAGATTTTATTGGGGATTGGGGGAGGGGAACAGACAAGTTGCTGCCCTTTTCTTCTTCAGTCTAGTTGTAGAGGACATTCTTCACTGGCCCATGTTGGTATTATCATTTTGCTCTTTCTGGGTCAGGCAGATAGGTCGCTGGCCTCTGGATGGTTGCTCACTGTGGCTCTTGGTAGCTCACACTGGCTGCTGGCCATTCACACTGGCTGCTGGCTACTCACTGTAGCCTATGGCAGCCCACTGCAGCAGGGGCTACAGCTATGCCATCCTGAGGACTCACAGCAGCCCATCTCCAGGTGGAGCAGTTGTTCACCATCTTAGCTGTAGAGGGCAGTGTCACTGGCCCTCATAGGTGGGATTTGAACTGGGGCCGCTGGCATCCCAAGCTAGCTCTTAACCAACTTGCCACTCGGCCAGCCCTCACCTAATTAATTTTTAAAATTTTCTTACAGCAATGTGTATGTAGATTGCTCTTGATTTGGAAATAAAATACTGTATCTTGTTCAGAAGTAGAGTCAGTAGACTAACTATGGGTAATGTAAATATTAGCCATAATTTACCACTTGCTGGTCCCTGCTGCTGAAAAAAAAGTACTTCACTGAATTGATCACAGTCTTTAAAATGAAATTCGTTTTGTTAACAAACTTCTGAATTCTAATTGAGATAACTTTAGAAATGAGTGTTTTTGTTCCTGTTATGTTAGGTTTGGATAGTATTTATGTTTTAGCTCAATTGAATTTAAATGGAGCAGCATAAGGGATTCTGAGGTTATGCTTTGCTATTTCATTAATAACTGGAGTTATTAAAATTCTTGGTCATACATTGATTTAAGTCCTTAAGATTTCTTACCTTGCTAAATTCTGTGGGACAGGTTTGTTCTGGGAGATTTTTGTGAATCAACAGTTTTGCTTAACAGTTTAAACAATTGCTGTAGGAATTTACTTGTGAAATCATGATTTATACTGTTATTTTTTATGACTAACACCACAAAATAACCATGCTACTATAACAGGCAGCAGAATTTGGAAATGGTAGATTCTAGTGTATGAAGTTATTGCATATAAATGGAGAGAGATATTATTTCAATGATATGTTTTTATTACTAGCTTCTGTTTTTATTAAGGATAATGAAAACCTTGTGTCTGGGCCTGTGAACAAAACTAATGTGACCTTTGATGTGACCCACCTGTTGTGCTTTCACAATCGATAATAGTTTTCTCATGGGAGGGTGAGCTGGGCAATGACAATGTGCCAACATGATGGAAAATAACATTTGCAAATTTAAGTTGCAGAAATTGAAATACGCTTGGATCAGGTCCTAGATTAAAGTAATGAAAACAACTTGTCTAACCAAATATTTTGGGAGAAGAAGATATTAACAGATGCCTGATTCACAATGCCTTTTTCAGGGAGAACTGTTCCTTGGCTATGTACTTGTCTATCAGGCTTCTCAGGAAATAAATGACTTTCTAAATCAGTGTTTGAAAATCTTTACAACTAGAAAAGTAAGATAATCAATACCTGGATTTTAGACATTCCCAATGTTGTTGCATTTATGGAAAATTAAAAACTCTATTTAGCATTTAAGACCATTTTTTTTAAAAGTGTCAATCATGTTTTAAAAAAGGAAGAAACAAGAAATAAGCAGTTCGCTTATTTGATTCTTGGAGCATGTTATAAATATTAGCTTTCCCTGCTAGACCATATCTGGCCTCTATTTACCTGGAGAGCAGTCTACCAGCTAAAGATTTGTATCAACTTTGCAGATAAATTTAAGGATACCATCATCTGGTGGATATTTCCATCAGCTTGCATAATGTTCTTTAGCATACTCATGTTTAGGAAGAGCCTAGTGATGATATATTCAGTGAGCAGACATCAATGTTTCAAAACTAAAGAATTAATCTACTAACTAATGTACTGTTCTGCAATATACAAGTCAAATCTCACCATTGTGGAAATTACTGTTTTATAAAAACATTGACACAGCTCAGCTTCTAGTATAGGTTCAAGATAATCCCTAACCATTCAATACTCAGATTAAATCTTCTGCAGAAACCACTCTTTGGCAGCTTCATGGATGTTAGTTCCGTTGCTATAACTTCGTTCATGTGGACTTCACTGATAGGGCCTTTGTAGACAGAGGAAAAGAGAGCGGCATCATGGCTCCTGATGAAGGGGTGATGAAGGACGCTTTCCTAACGTTTTTATGCTTACCTCCAGGAACTGCTGCTTCCAACACCAGTGGAGTCCGCCTTCCGCTTGGGGAGGTGGGGAAGTAAGGGTCAGGAGACAGTTTGTTCCTGAGACCCCCATGTAGAACTCAACGCATAGTTTCTTATGGAAACTAGAATGTTAGAATCCGTTGCTCAGGTATGCCACGAGTGGGCAAGCACAGGATTCTAACCACCACCCATCTCATTGTTTCTGTGAGAAAGTACATTGCAAATTTTAAGAACAACTTCTGGAACTAAATCCATGTGTGTGTTTCTATATTTCCTATAGAAAACACAGCACTTTCTATATTTCTAAAGATTATAGAACTGCATTATTTAGAATTGGTAGTCATCTATTTCAAATTCAGTTTATAGATAAGACAAAACTCTAGAAGAAATGTAAGTCTATTAAACTGGAAAAAATATGATCCCATGGAACTGGGTCTTTAAAAACGTTAAAAAATCAATGTTATCTACAGGCTTGTTTCTTTTAGATTCCAAGAAACTTGTTTTTAAAATTTTTCATACTTCTGTGATACATAGGACTAATAATTCATCATTTGAGAATATTGCATGTTTCTCTGTATGAGGACTCTATAACACACTAATCAATTATTATATATCTATAGATTAAAAGATGGTAAGACTGTTGGACTTATCTTTCCTGTGTTATTAATTGTATCTAATACATTATGAAAATGTGTTATGATGGAAAAATCATTGTTTTAAATGGCCAGTTATTGATCCTGAATTGATTCATTTTAAAATTCCTAATTAGATATTTACCTGAAACTTCATGTGCTTTTGACCTGTAGATTGGTATGTGATGTTAAGATAGACAAGAAAAGAACCACATGCTCAACAAATTGTTATGTGTTTTCTAAAACTGATATAATTCAGAATTATCTTTGGGATTGTTCATTTTTATTTTTATGTGACTTCTCAATATTTTATAATACATCAATAAAGCTGTTTGTAGGAACAATATGTTTATTTAAAAAATGGCATTTGAACAAATTTGTTGTCACCGCATGACATAATATTATGGTGTATGAGAACTTCCCTTTTACATCTTTCATCTCCTCAAACACGCACCTTATTAAGACAAAATTAAAAGTTAGATGTATTAATATTATACTGAAGACAAAATTCCATGATTTCAGTGAAGGTATACTATCTTTAAAATCTTTTTCACTTAAACATCTTTATCTTAGGATAAACTATTGCAACAGCTGCTGGAAAGGGGTGACAGGGAGGAGTAAGAGGTGAATTTTTTTTTTTTTTAAGATTTTTATTGGGGAATTGGCGGAGGGGAACAGCTCTGGGGAATCGGGGAAGAAGAACAGACTAGTTGTTGTCTAGTTGTGGAGGACGTTGTTTTACTGGCCCATGTTGGTATTGTGATCATTGCACTCTTTCCGGGTGAGGCAGATCGGTCACTGGCCATTAGACCGCTGCTCATGGCAGCTCACAGCAGCTCATGCTGGCTGCCAGCCACTCACCGTAGCTTACGCCAGCCCACTGCAGCATGGGCTGCACCCTACGCCTTCGCTGGCTACTCAAGGCAGCCCAGCTCCAGGTCGTGCTGTTGTTCACCATCTTAGCTGTAGAGGGTGCAGAGTCACTGGCCCTAATGTGGGATTTGAACTGGGGCCCTGCTGCTCAGAGCTGGCGCCCCAAGCCAACTCTTAACCAATGCACCAGTCGGTGAATTTTAAGTGTGTTTTCCACCTTTGACGTCTTCAGAATTCAAATCTCAGAATATGACTTTTCAGAACTCAAGATACAAGAATTTGTTGGCCTTAATCCTTTTCAGTGAGCTTTTCATTAATCCCCCATCTTACCTAATTTTTAGGAATATGCAATCTTTGAGCCACCATAAATAGTCATGTAACATCTTACCAGTCTCACAGACTAAATTATTCCAAAAATACTAAAGATATATTCATTTAGTTTTAAATATTGTGATTTCATTGCAAGGTACTGACATTATGTGCTTTTCGTTTGTGTTGAACATTTTTATGATTTTTTTTTTGTTGAATGAATATAATCAGTATGCTAATTATTATGTTTTAAACAGATATGTAATTTTGTGTCTACGTATTTTTGATGATATAGGAACCAATAATATATAAATGAAATTTTAATTCAGTGATTTCACTTCCTTGAAAATATTTCCGTTAGAAATTTATATTGTACTTGTATTATGCTGAGCATGATGAAATGTCCTCTTCCCCTTCTGTCCTTATTGCAGCCATCACCCAAACATTCAAAGTTTAATTTAAATTGAAGTGTTTCTCCATAGATTAAAGAGAATATCTCACCTGTGAAGGGTTAGTACACTTTGTGAATTTGTTCTTAGACCTTTGTATTTCACAACTCATAGCCCTGTGTGCCTGGTACCTAAAAACACTGGCATATTGTGTTTCAAAAAATAGAGTATTTTTGAGCCCTGCCATTGTCTCATTGAGACCAGAAATTGATATCGAAGCTTCATTTTACTTGGGCTTATATGTTAAGATTTATATTATGTCTAGGTCTGTTTTTTTTGAGGCCAATGTCACTAGTCCTCATATGTGGGATCCGAACCGGGGCAACTGGTATCCCAAGCCAGCTCTTAACCACTGCACCACTTGGCTGGCCCTGTCTAGGTCTGTTTTTAAAAGTAGTTCCCTTAAGTTCCTCAGGAATATATGTTGTTATTTTAAAAGATTTTGAATCATGATACAGTAGACATGTTCTAAGTAAGACTCAGTAATTGAGATATGCTAAGGAGGCTATAGGAACCAACAGATTTTGTTTTTTCTTCTTCTTCTTAAGTGAACTAGATTAGATTACTACTAGATACAATTGTATATTAGGCACCAGGACTGAATGATTTGTACAGAACTGAGTAAACTCTTTGGCTTTAGAGAACTGAATTTAGAGCCCAGTGCAGATGAGATTAAGGTCATGGGAGTATGAGCCACTTAGTTAGCTTTGCTTTTATTTTTGGCCAAACTTTGTATTAAAAAAATACAAAAAGTAAGGATAAACAGACGCTTTACTGAATAGTGTTAACAGAAGCTTCCTTGGGAATTAGTTCTAAGACTTGTCACTTTTTATTTATTAATTTGATGCAAAGATGTACAGGTAAACCTGTTGTTTCCTTGGAATAGGAAGCTTATTCCAAGCCTTTTTCAGGTAGTAAAATTCCAAACAAGAGTGGATAATATACAAAAAAAATCATAGGTAAATAGGATGAAAATGGCAAAAATTCTCCACATGCCCAAAGTCAAGATTATTCCCATTTCTCTTCTTGTTTAATACAAAGACAATGAAGCATTAACTCATTACTTTAGAATAAGTGGAATTATTTTAGAGTTTTTTGTGTGTATGTGCCAAAAAATAAGAAGAAATGCCAAGGTTTGGAAAGACCAAGGCTGAGACTGGATTTGGTTTAAGTATAAATACTCATGAGGAGTATACATAAAAACAGGATGGATATAGTTACCATGTCAGCCCTCCCTACCTGTACCACCCCTTGCCCTGTAGTCTTCAGTATGCAAAAGCTTTGAAGCTCAGTTTAGAGAATGGATTTTGAATTTGAAAGTCTTTGATTTATGAGATTGGATAATTAAGTTCACGAACTCACCCTAGAAAAAGCTACATACCTCATTGCTGAATATCACTATGGTCACCTTCAAGTCCTCCCCTTGGGAAGCTATGCACCAACGCTAGCGCCTCGTCCACCCTTCAAAGCAAGTTTGGAACTCCTTTTCTGGAATGGCCGTCAGAGCTGTCCTCATATTACCTTTGATGTCCTGAATGTCATCAAAATGTCTTCCTTTTAGTATTGCCTTTATCTTCAGGTAAAGAAAGAAGTCATTGGGGGCCAGATCAGGTGAGTAGAGAGGGTGTTCTAATACAGTGATTTGTTTATTGGCTAAAAACTCCCTCACAGACAGTGCCGTGTGAGATGGCGTATTATCGTGATGCAAGAGCCATGAATGGTGGTTGAAAAGTTCAGGTCATCTAACGTTTTCATGCAGTCTTTTCAGTACTTTCAAATAATTAGCTGTTTGTCCAGTGGGTACAAATTCATAATGAATAATCCCTCTGATATCAGAAAAAGAGGTTAGCAACATTGTTGCAAAAAATTCAGGAACTTAATTGTCAAACCAGATTCCCACACTTAACAGCTGTAAGACTTTAAATTTCAGATTCCTCATTTAAAAAAAATAGAGTAGGGCCGGCTGAGTGGCGCGGTGGTTAAGCGCTGGCTTGGGAAGCCAGCGGCCCTGGTTCAGGTCCCACATAGGAGGGCCAGTGACACTGACTTAAAAATAAAAAAAATAGAGTGTAATATTTATTCCACAGGGTTGAGATCTAAATGTTATATTAGTCACAACAAATACCTGACACATAGAACGCAATACATGCAGATTGAATTAGGTAGAATACAGGTCCATCTCAAATCTTTCTCTCCAGTCTCAGACTCTTTTAAGAAGATCTCCAGCTGGTGTCCAGAGATATGAAATCCACAGTAGTCGCCTTTTAGCACTGGCTTCTTTTTTGATTCATCCCTTGCTTAGTTGGATTTTATCTTCAAATAGTGTTTTTTTTTTGTCTATTTATATTTTGTTTATTCTTTATTTCAGTAACTTTTTAAAATTTATTTATATATATTTTTAATTAGCTTCAGGTGTACAACAAAGTACAATAGTTATACTTTTCACCCCTCAAAGTGACAACCCCCCTCCCCCAATTCTCCCCTCGCACTCCTCCCCCCCATATCATACTACCTATTACAATTCCATTGACTCCCACCATATAATCCACATCCCGTGACTGTCTATATATTCAGTTACAGTTGGCATACAATATTATACAACATCAATTTCAGGTATACAGTGCAGTGATCAAGCCTCTACTCCATCCATGAAGTGGTCTCCCTAACAAAACATGTGACCATCTGACACCCCACAAAATTTTAACAACATTATATTCCCCGAACTGTCTTCCATATCCCTGTGACAATACTGTAGTTACCTATTTATGCTGTCTAATCCTTTCCCCTTCTCCTTCATACTCACACCCTCCCAACTAGCAACCCTGTTTTTCCTCTGTATCTGAGACTGTTTCTGTTTCTTATGCTCATTCATTCAGTTTTTCAAATTCCACATATAAGTGAGATCATGTGGTATTTCTCTTTCTCCAACTGACTTATTTCACTCAACATAATAATAGTCTCTAGGTCCATTCATATCGTTGCAAATGGTACAATTTCACTCTTCTTTATAGCGGAGTAATACTCCATTGTATAAATGTACCACAATTTCTTAAGCCAGTCATCTACCGATGGGCATTTCGGTTGTTTCCAAGTTTTGGCTATTGTAAATAGCGCTGCAATAAACATAGGGGTGCATATATTTTTTCAAATTAGCATCTTGGATTCCTCTGGGTAGATTCCCAAGAGTGGAATTGCTGGGTCATATGGCAGTTCCATTTCCAGTGTTTTGAGATACCTCCATACTGATTTCCATAATGGCTGCACCAATCTGCAGTTCCACTAACAGTGCACCAGGGTTCCCTTTTCTCCACACCCTTGCCAACACTTGTTGTTTGTTGATTTGTTGATGATAGACATTCTGACTGGAGTGAGGTGGTATCTCATTGTGGTTTTTATTTGCATTTCTCTGATGATTAGTGAGGTTGAACGTTTTTTCATATGCCTGTTGGCCATCTGTATGTCCTCTTTAGAGAAATGCCTCCTCATATCCTCTGCCCATTTTTTAATTGAGTTGTTTGTTTTTTTGGTGTTGAATTGCATGAGTGTTTTATAAATTTTGGATATCAACCCCTTATCAGATATATCATTGGCAAATATCTTCTCCTATTCAGTAGGCTGCCTTTTTGTTTTATTGATGATTTCCTTTGCTGTGAAAAAACTTTTAAGTTTGATGTAATCCCATATGTTCATTTTTTCTTTCATTTCCCTTGCCCGAGGGGATATATCGGTAAAAATATTACTCAGGGTAATGTCTGCAAACTTACTCCCTATATTTTCTTCTAGGAGTTTTATAGTTTCAGGTTTTACATGTAAGTCTTTAATCCATTTTGAGTTTGTTCTCGTATATGGTGTAAGTAGATGGTTTATTTTCATTTTTTTGCATGTGTCAGTCCAATTTTCCCAGCACCATTTATTAAATAGACTATCTTTACTCCAGTGTAAATTCTTGCTTCTATTGTCATAGATTAAATGAGCGTATATAGATGGGTTTCAGATAGTGTTTTATTAGATATAAACTTTCTTATTCTTTATATGTTTATATATTTTTATATGTTTAGACTTCGTTGCTTTTGTACTTGAAAGATAAGTTGGCTGGGTATAACATTATTGGCTGGGTTAGGCTTACTTTCAGGACTCTAGGTTTTGCTCCACTTTTTTCTGGCATTTAATGTTCTTGAGGCAAAGGCTGAGGCCAGCAACAACCTTTCCATCTCCAACTTTACAAGTGATTTTTTGTTTTTCCCTGTAAGCCTTTAAAGTACAAAGTTTATCAGGGTATAGCTTAGCATTAATAGTTATATTTTACCTTTTCCTGAGGACATGAGTTACTTTTTCTATCATATTTAAGTACTTTTTGGTGGAGGTCCATCTAAAAAATTTCTCTTCTTCAGCATCAGTAATTATAAATGTTGCGCCTCCACTGGTTTCCTAATTAGCAGTTTTATATCCAGTACTTTCTCTCTGTTCATTTTTACCATTTCTTTTTAAGTGATTTCCTTAATCCTTCTTAGATGCCCTAGTTTTAGTTGTTAAAACAAAATTTTTATTATATCTAATGAGAATTTTATCTATGTAATGGCTTAGTTTTCCTTCCTCCATTTCTTTCCTGAGGTCTGCCAGCTCACTTTTCAACTACTGTTGCCTTATCTCTTCTTTGATCTCTTTATCTTTTCTTTGAGCTCTTTTTTCTCTCCCACAGAGATCATGTTATTTTTATTTGAGACTGAGGAGAAATGCTTGTCTAAAATCTTCCTTTGTTTCTTTGAGTAAGGGAGGACATAATTATTGTTTTAATATGTAATCTGTCTTTAAATTATATCCTGTTTTTTCCCATTATGTATGTATATGTAGAGCCTGTGCTAATTCCTTTTTTACTGCTGATCTTCACATGGGGGTGTATTTATATTGGATAGTTATTTGCTGAAAAACAGTATTAGGAGGGATAGTATCGAGTGAATTGGGGGCAGTCTTCGCAGCTTTATTTTTATTTTATTTATTTATTTATTTATTTATTTATTTATTTATTTATGTTTTTGAGGGCAGTGTCACTGGCCCTCCTATGTGGGACCTGAACCGGGGCCACTGACTTCCCAAGCCAGCGCTTAACCACCGCGCCACTCGGCCGGCCCTTCGCAGCTTTAAAATTGGCATTTGTCGTGATGAAAAACCACAATTATTATTATTATTGTTGTTATTTTTTTACATTCTGCCTATCTCTTCTTAGTTTCTGGCATTAGAAGGTTGGTGTGGATTACAATGAAGCACCTTAAATCAGACTATCTGTGCTGTGATCTGGTCATCTCTGCTTCCTTTGACTCTCCCCAGGCAGTGTTTTAGGAGATTAGATTATAGACAAGATGGTATATCTGTGTGTTTCTTCCTTATTCAGCTCAACTTTACCTGCAGTTCCTCAGTGTGGAACTGGGTCTTCACAAGAATATTTCCTACTAATTCTATTGTCTCTCATGCCCCTAAATCTTATCACTTTAATCAAAGGATCATTTAATATATTTTAGACTTGGTACTTACAGAGAAATTTATTTTTGCTGGAGGTCTGAGGAGGTGGGTGTCGTCTCATCATTATTCTCCTTTGTTCGGGTTAGATTTCAATATATTTGGCATGTATTCTTCATTTTGTGATTTGAGCTTATAGATAGGTATTTCATTGCTTCACTGAGGATCTCACCCCCCATATTGCATTCTTTTTGTTTGTTTTCAAGGGAGAAGAGTTTAGAAAAATTGCTTTCACTCCTTTGTCTTTGACCAGAATTCTGAACTGTCTCTTTAAAAAATATTTATAAGGGCTGGCCGAGTAGCGTGGTGGTTAAGCGCTGGCTTGGGAAGCCAGCGGCCCCGGTTTAGGTCCCACATATGAGGGTCAGTGACACTGCCCTCAAAAAAAAAAAAATTTATAAGTACGTTCTCTACTCTTTTCAAGTCAATTAAACATTTCCTAATACTTATTGAGTATCTGCCATGTGTTAAGCCTGTTCAATGAGCTTTATATAACTATTGTCTCTCTTAATCATAAAACTCCTGTATGTTTTCAGTATTATCTCATTTAAAAATAAAAAATCCAAGGTTCAGAGAAATTAAGTAAATTGTCCAAGGTCACACAGTAGAAGATCTAGAATTAAAATTCGGGTCTATTGAACTCTGAAGCTGTATTTTTCCTGCTATACTCCATTTAGTCACAAATTTTGAATAAGACATCTTATGCATATTTCATAGTTAGATTTCTCACTGCCACCTTTTGGCTAATTTGAATTTGATAAATGCGTCTCTATATATCATCCACCCACACATATAAATAACAATAGTAATGATAGGTCATTACTTTGAATGGTTTGTGTCTGAGCATGCACAGACACATACTGTGTTAGTAAATTTTTCTCCCCTTTGGGTTATCTATCAAATGGACCAGTGAAACTTTAAGTACAAGTACCACCAACTAGCATAATCTACTGGTGCCTGAACATGAAGAAGATAATATTTCTGAGATAGATTATTTATGCACCAATTGATCCTTTGTGATTTAATCTACTATGTAATTTATTTGACATTTTGAATTGCAGGAAAATATCCAAAACCATCTTAGGTAAACAGCTTAGTCATTGTACTGGAAAGACTATGAGTAGTTAGTGATACAGAAATATTTAGGGAAAAAGTAGGTGGGATTAAAGAAGAGAAGAATCAGGCCCAGGTTGTAGGGACAACTGACTGCTCCATTTTTCTTCTCATATCTGGGAAAATAATTCCTTGTTTTTCTCTTTAATTTTTTTCTCCATTCACATATACACAAACAAAATAGCATGGCACTCTTGCACATGACTTAGTTACGAGCAATGGGCTGTACTGCTTAGAGGGGGTTTGCCTTTTCTCTAGTGGCAGGCTGGCTATCTGGTACGGAGGCCTGATACCCGTGTCTCCAGCTTCCTGTTGCAAGTATTCATAGCTTGTGTCTCTACAACGCTAATGACTACTGACCTGATGATTAGAAAGTACATATGTAGTCAGTTTTAAATTATCGAATTAAAAATCAACAATAACAACTAGAAGTTGCATTGTTGTGATAGTATGTTCATATTTCAAATAGAATTACAATGGTGGTAGAAATTGGCGGGCAGAGCAGACCATCCATGGTTTGGAGCCCCGAAGGTGTGACTCACATGAAAAATGACTCCTTAAATATTGTTGAGAGCCACTCATTCTGGTGCATTAGGAATGGCATGTTTTTTGGATTTTAAAAAGCACTTGATGTCCATAAGCCCGTGATCGCCGGTCTCAAAACAGGCAGCGTAGTGAGTACATGGTAGTATTTAGGCAGCCACAAAAAAAAAAAAACTGGGTGTGCACATTTTAAAGGAAAGGGAAACACCCTAGTGCTTTTCTTATGGCCTGTGAAATCAGAGTCTAAAATGTTTTCCCCTGAGGCAAGCTATTTTTGTAAGTGCCCTTGCCCAGAGAAGCGCTATCAATTTCTCTTCTTATTTTCCAGTTCCTTGGGTTCTCATTCACATACCTTCTCATTGTTTTGCTCATTCCCGTCTATCTTTCTGTAAGTCTGTTTTCATAGAGGTTTCCCTCTTCCTACTCTACTTCTATTGCTTTATTTCACTTCGAAAGCTTAGCTATTGAAGTCTTTTATAGCCAATGCTGGTTTTCTACAAGCACAGATTCCATCTGTTAAGTTAGTGCTTAAACTTGTCAGAGAAAAACAGTGTGTGAGTGTGGGGTGGGCGTAAGAGCAAGTGCTTTGGAGTCAGTTTTTCCTGCACTGGGACTCCAGCCCCCCATTCACACACCTGCGGGAATACTTTTGCACAAGTGACATTACTTCTCTGAGTCACAATTTTCCAAAAGACAGAGATAATGCCTTCCATACTGGGTTGGCATGAGGTGTAAGTGATATAATTATGTAAAGCACAGCTAGCACAACGATGAAAACATAATAAATGGGACGTATTGTACTATTGATGACGATTATTTATTCCTCACTTCTTCTGGATGAAGTATGCTTCCTCCTCCCTCCTGGCTTTGGGTCTTGGCCATGCCATTTCCGAGCAGAATTGTTTAGAAGCATTGCAAGTTTTCCTCCAAACCTCTTCTTCCTGTGCCCTCTGTTATATGAAGAGCATGTTTCAGACATAGGATGTTTCCTCAGCCTGAGTTCTAGAATAAGACACCGATGGAGCAGATTTGAGTCAGACGCCCAACCGAGAGCAGAGACACAGAAGCTGGCCTGCTTCCACCGTCACGTAGTATGAGCAGAGAAATACAATTTGTCGTTGTAAGTCACTGAGGTTGGGAGGTTGTTATGCAGTATAATACCGATTCTGTTAGCATTTTCTGCATTTGCTACAGTGGCTTTAAACAAGAAACGTTGACTTCTCAGTCATCAGGTTGGCTGTGGCTCTGCTTGGCTCTCTTTCGCATATGTCATTTCAGCCTGTGATCCAGGTGGAAGGAACATGGGACATGCTGTTCTCATAGCAGAGGCCAGTAGTACAAAAGGCTGCACCAAACTATGTAGGTTCATTTAAAGCTTCCATAAGGATATGGCGTATGTCACATCTTCTCATATTCCATTGGCCAAATCACCTGTCCACGCTTGGCAATGGGGCAGGGAAATAGACTCCATTTACTGGAAGTCACATGTCAAAGAGTGAGAACAGATAGCTAGGAACATAATACAACCCACCACAGAAGGCTTTCCACACATGTTACATTTCTTCTGTCTTCAGGACTTCTCGTTCCATTCCAGCATTACTGAGCAGGCCTGAAATGCAGATACGTCTGGGAGAGGTAATAGACTCATTTCACCCAGGATAGAGCTATTAGGTGCTTTTCTCAGAGCAGAACCCAGCTGAGGGTACAATGGCAGCAAAAAAGAAAATAGTCAAACATAATGAAATGGGTAAGATCCATGCCAATTGAGCACGATTCCCAGAAGGCCCTGGAAAAAGTTTTCGTCTTGGAAATGTAATTATTTGACGCTGTCAGGTTTCCAGGGTCCTCAAATGAAATGGCTGTGGCAGTGACCCTCTCTATTTGACTAATTGCCCTGGGCTGATGTTCTTTTTCCCCTCCTCAGTGCTCTAGGAATTTTTATGAGCCTCTTTAAAGTAACTGAGATGCCGCTCAGGATACTTGCAATGAACAGGTGATAGCTGTAGTCTGGTTATTGCCCCTGAGTGAAAAGTCCCTTTGGCCACTTGAGCTTCTTCTTTGGATTGACATCCACTGTATTAGGGTATGAAAGCTCATTAAAAAAGCATTTTTATCTATTATATAACCTGCCAAAGTTTCCTTTCTCTACACTTGTGCGTGCATGTCTATGATGGTCAGAGAATCTCAGAAAGTGTCTGGGGGAAAACTTGAACATTTAAATTTATTCTGTGATCTTAATTCCTCTTTTCGGTTCTATGTCTTGATTTTCTTGTCACTTTTTAAATATCTGAGTCTTACTTTAAGCCAACTTGATTGAGAAGAAGATGCATTAATGTTCAGATAAATTAGTACCTTTTAAACGTAATATTGCCTCATGAAATTTAGAAGAGAGGTTTTCTTTAAGAAGTTTAGCCTATTGAATAGAACTTGGAAGACATGGTTAAGAAGAAGTTGGATTTTTATCTTAGCCACTGAAAATTAAGCTCCTTTATGTCATTTCTCTCGTTTGATCCCCATTTTCTCCAAATCTGGCAAGTAAGGAGATCAATAAACTTCTCTTGCTTTCTTACTGGGGTATGTACTTTGCCTTCAGAAGAAAAGTACAAGGAATTTCATTAGTGGTATAGGCATAAAAGGGAAGTCTGCTCAGATATGAATAAATTATGCCTTGGATGATGAATTTACTTTTCTGCCCAGCTTTTGAAGGACTTGTGTTCACAAACTGAGTTCAAGAAATAGAGAGGTTTTTGGAAAGACAGCTAGATATACATCTTTTGCCATGAAACATGATTATTGAAAAAGTTACTGTTGTGTTTTTGAAAATAAAGGACATCAGTACAGCCTTCTAAGGTTTTTTGTTTGTTTTTTGTTTGCCAAAATTGGAAGAATAGACAAGTGATATAGTGTGGCATGCAGCATAGCAAGTATTTCTCCCCATTCTGCATGGGAATGAGTTCCTATTCCTTTTCTATGATTTTTCCGATGAAATTTGTTTGCATAAGGAGTTTCTATATTTAAATTCAAAAGTCATATTACAGAGCTCCTGGTATGCAGAGCAGTTCTTCTAGGCTTTGTATGTGAAATTAAAATGAACAAGTCTTCTCCCCTCAATAGACTTATATAGCCTAGTACAAGAGACAACAGATGTTATATAAATTATTACAGTACAAAGCAAAAACTTTTGTGTTCAAATGAAATGTAGAGCCCAGGCTATCAGTGTGTTAAGGAATTAGAGATGAACTCCAGATGGAAAACTTAACACCCCAGAGGACTTCGTGAAGAAAGTAGCATTTGCATTCAACAGGTGAGGGGAGTGGCATTCCACTTGTTTTGGGGAAAGAACATGAGTAAAGGACTGAAGGTAGACAAATGCCACTCACTCTGGAGCAGGCGGGAACAGTCCTATTTGGCTCAAGCTCTGCCTGTGTTCAAGATGATGACACTGTGAAGGAGATTGTGGCAGATTCATGAAGGCCTCGAATGGGATAGTAAAGATTTTGGTCTTCTTCTAAGGGGTGAAGTGGAACCAAATAGATTTTGAGCTTAGTAGTGACATGATCATATCTGTATTTGAGGAAGATAACTAGAAAGATTATGGATGGAGTGAGCAATGCATTAGCAGAAGAGACTGGAATTAGAGATCTCAAGTAAGCTGTTTAGGAGTTCAGGTGAGAGACAATAAGGGCTTAGTCTAGGGCAGTGAAAGAGAATAGGAAGGAGTTAAATCATTTTGGAAGTGACATAAATAATGATAAATATTTCATTTGGAAATGGAATAAATAATGATAAATATTTCATCTGGAAATGAAATAATTTAATGACAGATTAGTTTCTAGACTCAAGATGATCCAACAGCCAATTGATTCTTCTGAAATAATTTTAATATGCTATTTTAAATAAATCTAATCACAGCAGCAATTATTTTCTTCAGTCTTCTTAGAGCCCTGGGTATTTGCTGTGGCCATGCATTTAAGTTATAGTACTGCAGGTGTTATCTGCATGTAAAATCTATAGGTTTTTCAATACTCCTCTAAGGATATTGAAACTGCTTTGCTAGCATGCCTGGCTCTTAAAAAGTTCATGTGAGGAAGTAAAAGTACTATTTTGAGTGATTAGAACAATATCTTGATTGTAGAACTTTATAATTTCAAAGAATTTTCATTCTCTCATCATATCCCATTCTTTCAATAACCCTGATATAATAAATACTATATATTAATCACTTCATAAGTTTGGGAAAACTGAGAAACCATAAGATTACTTGACTTTCTAAGGTTACACAGTCAGTTAGTAGCAGAGAAAGGAAAACAGTGCATAATTTTGGACTGTTAGCCACTCATGTGTAACAGGGTGACTGCTTTTACTGGTTTCCCATTTGTCTGAGCTAATTTTAGGAAAATCACTGTGTATAGATATCCCAGATAAACCCTTTATTGCCTCTAATTCATTTAAATAACATAAGACGATATCAGTAATGTGTGCTTCGTGGCATTAAATTATTATTTTCGAACCAACAGTTTGCAGTCTTACATTTGGTGGAATTTTGTTTTGCTTTTATATTAAAAATCTTGTGTGACAATTAGGAATGTAAAACTCTCAATCAGATTCAAGTCTAATCCTCTTTTATTTGTGGAATGAAGGTCATTCCTTCATATCAATTGGCATTATGTTTTGCTATCGTGTTTTAGTGCTGTTCTTGTTGGAGCCACAATTCTGGGCATTGCCTGGCCTCCTCTGGGGTCTGTCTTTCTCTGCCTTTGGATGAGAATTTGTGGGTTGTTTTCAGATTACTCTGTGCTAAGAGGATTCTTCCCCTTGTACTGTTTTGTATTATCTCCAATATCTCTCTTTCTTTTCTTTTCTGTTTGTTTTTACATATATGTATATTTTAAAGTCTTACAACCTTGTTCTCTTTATTTTTTAGTTATCCATTTGTCCCATGAGCTCCTGTACACTTCCTGGCTACATTTTAGTCTGGGATCAGAAATACTCCCAGATGCTGTCAGGATACCTCTGAGTGTGAAGTTGCCCAAAAGCTCGTTTATGTCTCTGTCACTTTCTAAGCTAATAATGTGGTGTTGGTGTTTCCGGGGAGTTTTTTTTCTGGTATGTGGGGGTGCTTCTTATTTACTTTTCTCGGGTTGTCTCATTGCTTCTCTTTCACATTTCTCCTTTTTAGATTGCATATGCATTTCGAGGTGCTGACTTATTGGTAATGACATTGACACTACCGATTTTGTTCACTGTGACCCTAGAGTCGTTCCTTTTCTGTGGACCAAGTTTATTCAGGCACCTGTTGGAAAAAGGCATTCTCAGATTTTTTTTTTATTAGTACTAAACAATGTAATCATTAGACATTTCACCCCTCACAAAGTGATAACCCCTCTCCCCCAATCTGTTGCCCCTCTGCCGTAGTATATATCTATTACAATTCCATTGATTCTATTTCCTATACTATACCCCATATCCCGTGACTATATATATATATATATATATATTAAATTATAGTTGACATACAGTATTATTCTGCTTCAGCTTCAGGTGTACAGTGCAGTGGTCAAGAGTCTACATTGCCCTTGAAGTGGTCTCCCTAAGAAGACATGTGCCCATTTGACACCCTACAAAATATTTATGACATTGTTGATTATATTCCCCAAACTGTCTCATATCCCTGTGACAATATTGTAGTTACCAATTTATGCTGTCTAATCCCTTCCCTTTCTCCCTCATCCCCACTCCCATCCCATCTAGCAACCCTCAGTTTTTCCTCTATATCTCTGAGACTATTTCTGTTTATTCAGATTTTGTTACTTTACCTTATCACCAGTGATTTGCTTTTATGTACTCGAGCCTTGTGTATTCGTTAGTCATCAGGCTCTAAGGCTTTAAGCCAGATATCCTCAAATTGTCTTGGTTCCTGGTGTCTTCTGTGTGTCAGTAATGTTTTCAGTGACTCTGTTCCAAAAGAAATAACTAAAGTTCATTTTAGTACATAGCTGGGATCAGACAACTTAAGTATTTGTGTACTAAAATCTTAGTAGCTGTTCAAAAAAACCAATACAGATTGAATTGAAAGCAAAACCACTAATTTCATTCTTAAGTAATCACAATTGCTAGTGAGATGTGTCTGTCTTTTGGGCATTGCACAACCTTTTCAAACACTACAAACAGATTGGACACTGCCACCCTTATCTCCTGTACCATGTTGATTTTAGCATACCTGTTATTTATCACTGTAAAGACTGAAAACAGTTTTACAAAGATACGATGTCATAGAAATGAATGTAGTGTGATGTAAAGTTGAAATTGTGAACCAGTGAGTCTTTGTAGTGTACAGAGCGATTAACACATGTGTGTCACTGTGTTTCCCTTGAAAAGTTAAAATTCCCTGTAGTGTTTCCGTGAGTTCAGTGTGGTGTGTTGGGGTGCCTTGGTACACGTAGGAACTATAGCCTTTGATACTTTTCTTTTGTCTGCCACGACTTTTTTTCTGGTGTACATCCAAGTGTCTGGAAGATGGTAGGCCCTCATTACATTTTGGTTGGTTTCCATTGTCCTTAGGCAAACACTTGGTTCAGAGGGGTTGGGGACAAAAGAGAAGATCAGTACAATCCGCAGTTCTGGAACAAGACATATTTTTAAAGTGCAATACTTTGCTCAGTTATGTTTTGCCATGCTTCTTGCTTTCCTCTTAAATGAATTCTGACGATTGGAAGACACTTATATGGGCTTGTCAGAGGCATGGTTCAAAACCTTAATCTCCTCCCAATTGTCTGTAATGCGAGGAATTCATTTTAGACATCTGTTCTAAGAAAAACAATTAGAGAGAAATTATGGTGCAGTGGTCTTATCCTGAATGTTATTTTGCAACTTGGCGAACTCCTGTGCTTTTTAGTTTTAGTAACTTAATAGTCTTATTTCAAGGTAAACACTGAACCAAGTGTAGCTTCCAATTTCTTATTGTTAGTTAACTGAGTCACCTTGCTCTGATTCACCACTGCCGACAACCAAATTGGGAATAAGAATTTAGTGGGTGGATGCAAGGGGTAACATCTGTTTTGTCAGCATTATACTCACAGAATATACTATATTATTTGTAGAGTTCAGGTACTGCAATTAAAAAAAAATACAGATAAAACCTGGGCGTATAAAGGTCTCCTTTAGAGAAAGTTTTGATACATTACAATTCTGTTTTGACTTGGCCAAAATTGTTCTTGCTTCAAAAAGTTGGCCTCATCCTCCCTAAAGTGTGAAGTGCTAACTCAATATTTTCCTAATTATGCAGAAGAAGCGCCAGATGGTTTCTAAGGATGACACTGTATGGGTGGGAGCATTGGTGACTGAAGCTGTGGTAAACTCTGAAGCTCCATAATCATCATCATCCAAAGCAATATGTGCTTTTGTGACAGGGAACAGACAATAACTATGACTAAAAATACTGTGATTTCGGGGAAAGCATTTAGGTTGCTTGTGAAGTGCCATGCAGTAGGAAGGTATCATTCTGAATGAAGCTCCGGTTGTAGTATAATCATCAGAGAAATATGTTTGTACGTATTTCCTTGGAAACTTAATTTTTTCCTCTTACTCTCCTTTTCCCTTTGCGCAATCATTTCAAATTGTTAACTTATTGGGTTTTTTTTTAACAGGATCAGAATCTTAACTGAGTTAAAAGGTTTTTCCGAGTTTTGTTATATTTGCTTTTAGGTAGCCTGTCAGAAGGATTGGTTATTATCTCTTCAATTTGCCTACACTGGAAAATGGAGAATTAAAATTAATTTGTACATCAGAAATGTCTGCAGTGGATCTCAAATCTAAGGCAACGGTGGTACTAACCTCTAAGACATAGCAACTTTTAACAGTTATGAGAACATGTAAGTTCAGAATAATCTACTCTACAAGGGTATTTTATTGGAACTTGAACCAGGGTGTTAATAATCATAATTTACCATTGAAAAATAAGTTCTTATCAAAATGGCCTGTGATTAGTAAATTGATATATAGATCAAATATTTTTTTTCACCAAGTAGGGTAACTGAATTGTCCTTTGCTTTTAAAATATGGTATAAAATTTTATTCAGGGCTCTGTAACATGGTACTATCTAGATTTATAAAAAGAAAGAAACATATAGGTTTTACTCCTAACAGATTTAAAATCTGAAGAAATGCACATTGAAACAATTTGAGAGTTGTCCTGTTCATTAGGGCCTCATTACGTGTTTAATTAATACATGTTGAGGGAGAAAAAAAATCCATCTGTACACAGGATTAAGATAAAATAAAGCTATTGACTCCAACTAGTTCAGTATAATAGATTTTTGTTGATCTGAAGAAACAAGGTGATAAGTAACTATAGGTTTAAATGTGAATTCAGGAGGTTGTAGCCTTTAAAGTCTGAACAAATGGGCTAGAACCATGCTGCAGTCTACTAATTTGTGAGTTAATAGCTTCTGAATTTTAAGAGTGGCAATATTCCTCTTTCTCAGATGTCATTCATTCCTGTTTTTTTCTGATGTGACATGAGATTTGTAAATCTTTCATACTCTCCCTGATTGTAGACAAAATGAGGTCCATAGATACTGAATTAACTTAAAGGACAGTATGAGATTAACTGAAATGAAAGAGACATTCATAAAAGCCACGATAAAGTTAGATTTAAGTGTATTGAAATGGAATGTTCTGTTAAATGATTTAGGGTGTTGCCATGTTCATTGAATTGTATTTACAGAGAAAGGAGTCAAGTTGAAGGGAATGATCTGCTTGATTCAACCCATTTTACTTTTGCATAAGTGGTTAAATATTCACTGCATAAATGGTTAAGTATTCACAGCATTCCAAAAGAGCATATATGCCAGAAAGTGGGCAGAGTCAGCTGGAAGAAAGAATTGTTTATTGCTCAAGTATGTCTAGTTAAAACAAAATTAAAAAAAAAAGTCTTAAAAATTACAAAAAGAGGGAGTATATATTTAGTGGACCTGTCTGGGCACAGTCATGGCTTGTTCTCCAGTCATTTATATGATCTTGTTCTATAGTGTTTACTCTGGTATTCATCAGCACAGGACTAAAATGCCTCTCATCTTTGTTTTGTCTAACAATGTTTTGTAGTATATTTGAAAAACAGTGTGTCATCTTAAAGGTGCTTCCATTATGCGGAGACCATCATATCAGGATGATCAATCCCAAAACTTCATTCTACGGTTTAGTCAGTTCTACTAACTCCAGGGAATATAAAAGATATTTGTAGTTAATATGCTAACTATGCATAGGATAGAATACACAACAAAGGGACTGTGAGGACTTTTGTGAAACTCAGTTCCAAAATAAGTTTATTTATTTATTTAAATAGGTCCTATGTATATATGGTAAAAATGTATAAAGGTACAGAAGGTGTTGAGTAAAAAGTGGATTACTTATTTCCTGCAAGTTACTCAGTTTCTCAGGTTCATTTCCTGAAAGCCATGTCTATTACCAGTTTCTTAAGTATCCATCTAGAGATGCACTATGAAATGTTTAACACAAATGGTATTTGTAACACAAATGGTATTATACATATTTGCCTGTATCTTTATTTTTTCATTTCATATATATAACACATATAAATATATAATATATAGCAATAAAATATATATTATATAATATATTATATATAAACATGCAGTAATAAAATGCATATATATTATTATATATAATATATAATGTAGTAATGTATAGTAATATATATACATTACTATAATATAGTAATATGTAGTAATAACTATAATATATAGTAATTTCTATAATATAGTAAGATATATATACAGTAATATATAGTAATAATAATATAATAATATATATAATATAGTAACAAAATATGTAATATATAATATATAATATTTTTAATATATATACTGGGGGTGCCAAAAAAATGTATACAAGTGGACACTTTGGTCAGCGTTGCTCAAGCAGTAGTTCACCATAATCAGAAGTGTCTGGACGCTGAGGGTAACCACTTTGAGCACCTCTTGTAATTGCAGAAGTCAAACGTGACTTGTATTCATCTTTTGTGATTGGTATATATTGAGTATTACAATTTTAGTAGTTTTTCCTTTCTTAAAATATGTATACATTTTTTGGCACCATATATATATGATATACCCATCAGGACATACTAAATCTTTCTCATTCCTTTTAAATGGCTATATAATATTCTAATGTTTGCATGTAGTATAACTTATATAGTCCCTTGTCATTAATAGACTTTTGGTGGTTCTAATCTTTTAGTATTACTAGCAATATTGCATTGAATATCCTTGTAGAGTCTTCTTTGTGTTCATGTGCAAATATATCTGTGAGAAAAATTCCTAGAAATGGAATTGTGGGTTAAAGGTTATATTCAATTTAAATTTTAAATAGGTATTATCAAATTGCATTTCATAGCTGCTGTCCTAATTTGTTTTCCTAACTGTCATGTTTGAGAGTGCCTGCGTCTCCATACCATGGACCATACAGGTGAACACTGGTATCTCATAGTTTTAGTTTGCATTTTTACCATTTTGTATTAGATTGCTTATCTTATGCTTAAATGTCAGGCATTTAAGAAAAAGTTATTTTTAAACTTTGTATTAGAGAATATAATATCCAATTTGAAAGGTGAACAAAACAAAGATGTGTTTATCATAAACATCTGTGTAACTACCACTCAGGTTAAGAAAGAGAATATTTCTAGCACTTCTGAAGTCTTTCTTGCTCTTCTGCCAACCACTACTTGCCTTCTTCCTCCAAAAGTAAAGTTTTCACTACCTCTTTTTTATGGCAATTGCTCCTTTGCTTTTCTTTATAGTTTCATGTCCAGAGCATCCCTAAACAACATAATTTTGGTTTGCCTGTTTCCTATGCATTATATAAATGCAATAATACAGTATATACCCTTTGCTGTTTGGAGCCTTTCATTTTGTGTTCTATCTGTGAGATCCATCCTTGTTATTTTCTGTAGCAGTAATTTATTTGTTTTCATTGCTGTATAGTATTTCATTTTATGACTATATTACAGCTTACTCATTCTACAGTTGACATTTCCAGTTTGGGACTAATATGAATAATGCAGCTATAAGCATTCTTGTACACTGGATTGCTTTTCTGTTGGGTAAATACTAAAAAGTGGAATTGCTGCATCGTATGATGTGATGTTTTTAATCTGTATTAGATAATGCCAAACTGTTTTACTAATTTATTCTTCCAGGAGAGTTCCTATTGTCCTACACATTCTCCCATTATGGGGATTATCAGTCTTTGTAGATTTAGCATTCTGGTGGGTGTAAGGTAACATCTCATTATGATTTTAATTTGTATTTCCCTAAATATTAATGAATTTAAGCACATTTTTATATGTTTATAAGCCATTTGAGAATCCTCTTTTGTGAAGTTCTTTTGAAAGTTTGAAAAAATTTTTTTGCCTACTTTTCTATTCAATTGTTTGTCTTCTTCTTACTGACTTATAGGCATTCTTAATATATTTTGGATACAAATGAGTTTACATGTTGCCTTAGTTTGGGTTCCAGCATAAGTAGAGCCTGTGACAAGATAGCTTTTATTTTTATTTTATTTTATTATTTTATTTTTTTAAAGATTTTATTGGGGAATTGGGGGAGGGGAACAGCGTTGGGGAATTGGGGAAGGGGAACAGACAAGTTGCTGTCTTTTTGTTCTTCAGTCTCGTTGTGGAGGACGTTGCTTCACTGGCCCATGTTGGCATCATCATTGTGCTCTTCCTGGATGAGGCAGATCGTTCGCTGGCCTCTGGATGGTCACTCACTGCGGCTCTTGGCAGCTCACGCTGGCTGCTGGCCACTCACTGTAGCCTATGGCACTGCAGCAGGGGTTGCAGCCCACACCGTCACTGGGGCTCGCACAGTCCAGTTCCAGGTGGAGCTGTTGTTCACCATCTTAGCTGTAGAGGGCAGTGTCACTGGCCCTCATATGTGGGATTCTAACCGTGGCTGCTGGCGTCCCAAGCCAGCTTTTAACCAATGTGCCACTCGGCCGGCCCAGATAGCTTTTAGAAAGGGACTCCAGGAAGTAGAAGAGAGGGAATGGTTGCAGTGAGACAAGGAAGGACAATCTATTAGTAAGGTCACTACTGTAAGCATCAAGGACTTGATTCTTCTAGGACCTCTGAGAAGAGCACAGAATGCCTCTCCAGGGAGGGAGCTTGCAGCTTTTTTTCAATATGTTTCGGAGTTCCCTTAATGGCCACTTGCTCCCACAACTTCCAAGCTGATTTAGTGCTGGACTAAAAGTACTCCAGTAGCCTTCAGGGAAGGTCCTGAAACAGGTTGCTCAGTGAGTACTTAAGATGGTATACTTGCCAGAACCAGTTAAATCTGAGCTCCCATGGAACTGTCTGTTGTAGCTCTGGCTAAAATCAGAGTGGACCAAGGAACTCTTTTAAAAAGTTTTTAATTTTTGATTGTGTTTATTAAAAAATTAAACAACTTAGTTATAAAAACCTTTGTTCCAAATAGACATTATGTATCTTAACAAATTTTTTTTCACTTGGTTTGATTTTTTGCTTGGTTTTCAGTTTTCAAGATTGCTGTAGGGAAGAAGGTCAACGAATTCCTAAGTAGGGAGTAGGGATGGTATCCTTTCTGTCTTGCAAATATCTTTACCCACACTCTGAGTTGCCTTTTACCCCCTGTCTTTTGATGAACAGAAATGCTTAATATTTATGCAGTCAAATTTATCTACCTTTTCTATTTGAGCTAATGTTTTCAGTGTCTTGAATTCATGAGGACATTCTCAAACTTTTTTTGAATAGGATATATATATATATATATATATATATATATATATATATATATGATTTTATTGGGGAATTGGGAAGGGAACAGTGTTGAAAAATTGGAGAAGGGGAACATTGTGTTTCTTCCAGAATCCCATCAGCTCCAACTCAAGTTGTTGTCCTTCAGTCTTAGTTGTGGAGGGCGCAAGCTCAGCTCCAAGTCCAGTTGCTGCTTTCAATCTAGTTGCTCAGAGGAGGGTGGTAGTGCACCATCCCATGCAGGAGTTGAACTGGTAACCTTGTTGCACACTGAGCTATTCAGCAGCCCTTTGGCAGCTTGCAGCTGCTCAGCTCAAGACGCCGTCCATGTTCAGTCTTAGTTGCAGGGATGCATAGTCCACCCTCCCATGCGGGAGTAGAACAGGCAACCTTGTTGTTAAGAGCATGTGCTCTAACCTGCTGAGCCACCTGGCCGGCCCCAGAGCATTTTGTTTTTGAAGGTGATAATAGTATAGATAATTGCCCCAGGAAAATACACATGATTATATACAACTTTGAGGTGTTCATGGAACCTTTGAAACTTTTCCATGGAATCCCTGGACATTCATTGATTTCAGGTTAAGAATCTCTGGATTTTGTTTTATTTTTCAAATTTAAACCTATAGACCACATGGAACTTATTTTTTATGTGATGTGAGGTAGGGGTCACGTTTTATTTTATTTTTCCATATGCATATCTAATTGACCTAACATTATTCATTGAAGAAACAAAATCAACCGCATCCTGCCCCACTGCTTAGTAGTGGCAACTTATAGCTTTGTCATAAATCAAGTACCTATATCTACTTAGTCTCTTTGTTTTTTTCTTCTGGCTCTCGCTTCTGTTCCTTTGGAGTACTTCTCTCCTCCTCAGGCCAGTTCCTCTCTGTCTTGATTACTATTGCTTTATAGTGAGGCTTGATATCTGGTAGACCAAATTTATCCTCTGTGTTCTTCAAGATTTTCTTGGATATTTGGCTTTTCATATAAAGTTTAGAATCAACTTAGCAAATTATATATACACACGTGTCCCAAACTGTTGGAATTTTGGTTAGAATTGCATTGAATTTGGAGAGATAGGCTTCACTACAATTTTTAAAAATGTTTTTAAAATTTGTTTTAATTATTCTTGTAGAATATCAACATATTTTCCTTTTAAAAAAAGTTAAACCTTTATTGTAGTATGCGTATAAAGCTTTATAATTGAAGCTAAAGCCTCCGCAAACATTTTTCCTCCAACTTCCCCTTACAAGTTCCCTTCCCTTCTAATCATTACTATTTCAAATTTGATATTCTCATGTAGGAATTCTTTATATATTTTGTATACAGATCTCTATCTATATCTCTATCTATCTATCTATCTATCTATCTATCTATCTATCTATCTATGAGATATATTTTTCACGTAGTTTTTGGTTTTCCTTTTAATTTTGCTTGTAGTTTTTTGTATAATTTGTCATTTTGACATAATTAAATGTATTTTTTATGGTTTTTGCTTTTTGTTTTATGGTTTTTGCTTTTGATAAAATTTATTAAATTTATTGAGGTGATGATGGTTAATAAAATTATATAGCTTTCAGGTGTACATTTCTATAACACATCATCTATATATCACATTGTGTGTTCATCTCCTAGAGTCAGTTCTCCTTCCATCACCATATATTTGATCCCCTTTTCCCTCTACTACCACCTCCCCTCTGGTCACTTGCCCTCTGGTAACCACTAAACTCTTGAGTATGACTATGAGTTTTGGTTTCTTTGTTGTTTGTCTTTGTTCCTTTGTTGTTTTCAGTTTTATATCCCACATATGAGTGAAGTCGTATGGTTCTTGACTTTTTCTGTCTGACTTATTTTGCTTAGCATGATAATCTCAAGATCCATCCATGCAAAATGGCAGTATTTCATCTTTTCTTATGGCCAAGTAGTATCCGTTGTGTTTGTGGCTTCATTATAATTTTGAGTCTTTCAGTCTATGAGCATTGTATAGCCTTCACCTTATTAAGTCTTTTAAACTTATTCTCAAAAATTTTTACAGTTTACTGCATTGAGGTCATTAGATGTTTTAGATATTTGTAATGATTTTATGTAAATGGTATCTATAAATTAATTTTGCTTGGGGTTGTACATAGAAATGTAATATATTTTTTTATACAATACCCTTTCATAAAACAAACTTACTAAACTCAGTTATTAATTATAATTCTTTGTAGATTCTTTTGAATTTTCTACCTATACAATCATATTATTTGCACAAAATGATGTGTTTTCTTCTTTTCCAATTTTTATACTGGTATTTCTTTTTCTTGCCTTTCTGTACTGTTTAAGACTTCTAGGGCCAGCCGAGTGGCGCGGTGGTTAAGCGCTGGCTTGGGAAGCCAGCGACCCCAGTTCGGGTCCCACATATGAGGGCCAGTGATACTGCCCTCAAAAACAAACAAAAAAAAGACTTCTAATACAATGGTGAGAATGGAAGTAGTGATGGTTGACATCTGTGTTCTGTTCTCTATCTCAAAAACAGAAAGCATTCAACATTTTACCATTAAGCTCAATTGTATGATATTTGCTTAAAAACAATGTTTATTGTTCAATTGTTGCAGGCACACCATTCTAAATATGTCAGTTAAGTAAAATTTGCTGATCATATTATTTTCCTATTTTTTTAAGTCCACTTATTTTATCATTTATCAAAAGAGATATTTAAAAGTCTTTACTTTGATTATGAATTTGTCTATTTTGCCTTTTATTTCTGACAAATTTAGCTAAATATTTTGAGACTACATCATTAGGTTCATACAGATTTAGAACTGTTATATATTAACTACATATATATAATATATATGTAAATATATATATAAATTTATATATATAAATTGGTGAATTGAATCTTTTATTGTTAAGTGTTCTCTTTATAGTAATATTCTTCGCCATTTCTTCTTTGATATTAATAGAATTTTCTTTTGGTTAGTGTTTGCATGTAAAAATCCATTTACTGTTATCTTTTTTGTATCCTTATGGTTTAGAAGTGTCTTTTATAAACTATATATCATGAGTATTTTAAAATTGGAGTATTTGTCCATCTACATTTAATCTCTGAACACCCTGTGCATCATATTTCCAGTTCTGGCATGCTCTGTCCTCCAGGTTCTTAACATTCTCTATGTGATTTATGACCATCTAAAGTATTATTTATGTATTACCTAGTTATTTTGTTTATTGTTTGCCTCCTCATTACAATGTAAACTCAACGAAGGCAAGGATTTTTGTCTGTTTTATTTATTTATGTATCCGCACCACTAAGAGATAGACATTCTAATAATTTGGGCAGAATTATGACTCCATGAATTACATTCCAAGTTCTTTTTTGGAGATTTCCAAAGATACCAGTTTATAAAAAACCTCTGCAGATACAAAATCTGTTCAACTAAGAATTTCCTAAACTTTTATGACGAGAATCTTATTGACAATAGGTGTAACATCTGTTCCTATCTCAGGAAACAAGTATTCTATGAAACACACTTTGAAAACGCTGATTTAGAAGATACTTGTATTGAAGTAATCCTAGGAGGTCATAGATTAGAGAACCATTTAGAGGATTGCCAGTTGAGGAGTCTACTAAGTCAGGATTCAGCGAACTGTCCAGGTGGCCAAATGTAGCTCACTATCTAGTTTTGTAAATGAAGTTTTATTGGAATACAGCCATGCCCATTTACTTATGTACTGTCTATGACTGCTGCTGCTGCTCTATGATGGCGGAGTAGAATAGATGCAACAGAGACCATATGGCTGTCAAATCTTAAATTACTTACTATTTGGCCTATTATAGAAATAGTTTGCTGATTCCTGCTAATAATTGCCAAAACATAGTTGAGCACTTTATTTGTGGGCTCAGCATGTTGCTAAATATTTTATATAGATTATCTCATTTAATTATCCTAAAAAATTTTGAGGTAGGTAATATGGTTATTTTTATTTTACAGTTAAGTTAACTAAGATCCAGAGAAATTAAATTATTGCCCATGGTCACACATCTAGTAAGTATGACAGAGCCACAGTTTGAACCTAGGTCTGCCTTATAGCCTTCATTGTCACCATTCTAGACTGTCTTCTGGTTCCTGTTGGTCTAGAGGAGTATGAGGTAATGGAATACATAGTAAGGAAGGTTAAAAAACCTCACACTGGGCTGGCCGAGTGGCGTGGTGGTTAAACGCTGACCTGGTTCAGGTGCCACATATGAGGGCCAGTGACACTGCTCTCAAAAAAAAAAAATAAAAAAAATAACAACTCACACCAACTTATTTTACTTAGCAAAATTTTTATTACGTCCATCGATGTTGTTGCTAATGGTAAGATTTCGTTCTTTTTTTTTAATGGCAGAATAATACTTCACTGTATGAATGTACCACAATTTCTTTATCCAGTTGTTTATTGAAGGGCATTTCAGTTTTTCCATATCTTGGCAATTGTGAATAGCATTACAATAAACATAGGGGTGCATATATTTTTTTTTTGAATTAGTGTTTTGGATTTCTTTAGATAAATACCCATAAGTGGAATTGCTGGGTCATAAGGTAGTTCTACTTTTTAATTTTTTGAGGAACACCCAAACTGATTTCCATAGTGGCTGCACCAATGTGCAATCCCACCAACAGTGCACGAGGGTTCCCTTTTCTCCACATCCTCACCAACCGTGTTGTTTGTTGGTTTATTGATGATAGCCATTCTGACAGGAGTGAAGTGGTATCTCATTGTGGTTTTTCTTTGCATTTCTCTGATGATTAGTGACTTTGAGCATCTCTTAATATTTCTATTGGTCATCTGTAAGTCCTCTTTGGAGAAATGTCCATTCAGGTCCTCTGCCCATTTTTTTTTTTTTTTGAGGGCAGTGTCATTGGCCCTCATAAGTGGGACCCGAACCGGGGCCGCTGGCGTCCCAAGCCAGCGCTTAACTGTGGCGCCACTCGGCCGGCGCCCTCTGCCCATTTTTTAATTAGATTGTTTTTTTGTTTTTTTTTTGTGTGTGTTGAGGTGTATGAATTTTTTAAAAATAAATTTTGGATAATAACCCCTTATCAGATGTATCATTGACAAATATCTTCTCTCATTCAGTCTTTTCTTTTTGTTGATGGTTTTAATTCTGATTAGTCTTATATACAGCCTATCCGAATAGAAAGGAGAAAGTAAGGAAAAAATTTAAGGGCAGTCATGCTAATAATAGTAACAATTGCTACCATTTATTAAGTGCCAGGAGAGTGTACTAATTGTTTTACATAATACTTCATTTAATCTTAGCAAAAAATCAGTGAGGCAGAATGTTATTATCATGTGCATTTTATATATGAGGAAACTGAAGTTACTTATCAAGGAAAAAGTAATTAATCTTATTCCATATCTTCAGAGGAATATTTATTGCTGATTCAAAGTAAGTTAGCTAATTCTATTGGCTAAATGAAAACTCTGTTATGCAATAGAGTAGATATGCACCACATAAACATTTTCCTATGGTATTATCTAGGATTCTAAATAAAAGTTTAAATTACCACATAACATTATGCCTAGTAATGGGCTATATTTTCCTTAAACTTTCCCTTAATTTTGGATATAGCATATAGAATTCACATTATTAATTAAGAAGGTTTGCTTACATGCTAATCCCAGTTCAGAAAAAACTGTCTGAATGTTGGTCAAGATAGTGACATTTACAAGTGTGAACTTTGAATAAAATAATAGAATCTCATACTTTTTTTACTGCTTAATTTATTTTTTTCCAATTGGAAATGTTCAGCATTAAAGAAACTTAGAAAAATACAAAAAGTGGAAAGAAAAGATAATTTTCCACTGGTCTCATCTCAGTGACAGACTTTGTTAACAGCTTATACTCTTCCTAGTTTTTTCTTAAGCATCGGCTTTTATTTTTTAAAAAGTATGTAATATAAATTTTTATTCCTTTTTTTTTGCTTCACATGGTGACATGAGTATTTTCCCATGTTATTACTCAGGATTCTAAATAAAAATTTTAATAACCACATAATATGCCTAGTGAGTAGAATATATTTTACTTAAATTTCCCTTCATTTTTAGATATAGGTTACTTCAAATTATTATTATTATTGTTATTGCCATTTTATCCTTTTTATTCCTTTTGCATTTTAAATCATAAAAGTAATCATGCTCATGTACAAAATTCAAATATGGAAATGTATAAAGTGAAAATCTTCATCCCACTATGAATTTTTCTATGCCTATGTAAGCACATTTATACCTAACCTTATTTTACATAAATAGGATCTATTACTTGCCTCTTTGGTTTTACTCTTTTAAATAATGCTGGAATAAATATATCTGTGCAAAATTACTTTTGTGTTTTTGTTTTTTGTTTGTTTGTTTGTTTGTTTTTTTAAGGTAGTGTCACTGGCCTTCATATGTGGGACCCAAACCGGGGCCGCTGGCTTCCCAAGCCAGTGCTTAGCCACTGTTTATTTTTGTGTTTTTTGATTGTTTCCTTAAGATAGATTCTTAGAAGACGAGCTCAGTCAAAGTGATGGACATTGTGAAGGCTTTTCCTAAATTCGCCAAATTTAAAACATTACTGTTTTAGGAAGCATATGCTAATATCACCAAATAATATTATAGATCACGCTATCTTTATAACTTCTATAAAGTTTATGGAAACTTGGTGTGCCAATTTCTGACAACCTTTTTATAAAGGCCCAATCATTTATGATATAAGCAGATAAATATATAATATTGGCCTATCACATTTATATCCATACATGTTATGGACATAACATATTTACATATATATTTGTGCATTTATTTATTTATTATTTTTTTTTGTTTGTTTTTAGCTGAGCCATCCTGCCACCTGTTGGCAGCTTAACGGCAACTCAGCTCGGGCTGGCCTCGAACAGCTGTTGCTCAGAGCTCAGCTCGCACTCTTGAGCGAGCTCTTAACCAACTGAGCCACTCGGCCGGCCCGTTATTTATTATTTTTTTGAGGGCAGTGTCACTTGGCCCTCACATGTGGGACCTGAACTGGGACCGCTGGCTTCCCAAGCCAGCACTTAACCACCATGCCACTCGGCCGACCCTATATTTGTGCATTTATAATATGTATATTAACACACTGAATTTGTTTAACTGGAGAAGGGTTAGTCATTTTTCCCCTACAGTAGATTAAAATCTACCATTTCAGATTTAGCTTTCCTTTTCTTACTGATTATCTTTTTCAGTGTCATTTTTTGAGGTTATAATTTGTTTTTTAAAAAGTTACTTTTGGGGGCCAGCCGACTGGCATGGTGGCTAAGAGCTGGCTTGGGAAGCCAGCGGCCCCAGTTTGGGTCCCACATGTGAGGGCCAGTGACACTGCCCTCAAAAAAAATAAAAATTATATTTGAATCTTAATTAATGTTTCTCCTATTTTAAAATAAAATAAAAAGCTTCTTTTCTAATTACACAAGAAATGAATGCCAATGCATGTAAACAATTCAGACAATAGGAAATGAATAGAAAAAAAATGGAAAGTTTCACTTATAATCTCAACACTCATTACTAGCCTTTTGCTGCACATCCTTTCTTTTTCTATTTATGTCTATATTTATATATAGATATTAGGACTCATAATGTTTTGCTGTATATTCTTTTTTATGTTCATATGTACCCATACAATAATTTATATGTCTTTATACTAATAGACAATATATATATGCTTCATTAACCTAGTTACCCCTTGCCCCCAGTAACAATAGGCTGTGGATATCTTTCTTGTTGATGAATATGGATATATGCCACAATTATTATAATGACTGCACTGTACTCTATTGTGTGGTTGTACCCTGCTTAGTGATGAACCTTTGTTTTTTTCCAGGAACTTACCATTATAAATCATACTTCAGTGAATATTTTGTACATATGTCATTTTCTTAGGATAAAATAGAAATATAATTTTTTTATCAAACGAAGTGTACATTTAAAATTTGGCGGCATTGGAATGAACATCTTTTATGTTTATTACACTTTCCCATATTGTTTGAATTTTTTTCCATTAGTGATATAGGGAATTCAGATTTGTCAAGTTGCCCTTCAGAAAGGTTGTGCTATATTACATCCTTAGCAGTGAATGAGAGTGCCCAATTCATCACGCTCATGAATGCTAAATATTAATAACATTTTACTTGTTTTTTTTTTTTTTTTTTTTTTTTTTTTAGCTGAGCCATCCTGCCACCAGTTGGCAGCTCAACGGCAACTCAGCTCGGGCTGGCCTTGAACTGCTGTTGCTCAGAGCTCAGCTCGCACTCTTGAGCGAGCTCTTAACCAACTGAGCCATTCGGCCGGCCCTTTTTCTTGTTTTTTGAGGGCAGTGTCACTGGCCCTCATATGTGGGACCTGAACCGGGGCCGCTGGCTTCCCAAGCCAGCGTTTATCCACTGCACCACTTGGCTGGCCCATCATTTTAAATCTTTGCTAAAATGTGATCTTGTATTGCGTTATGGATAGTTGTATTACTTAGCATTTTACAAATTACGATATTTAATACCTTTAAGGTTATTTGCTTTTTCCATTTTCTCATTTGTAAATATTCCATTTATTTTTGTGGCCTATTTTTCCATTTTTTTCCTCTTGATTTGTTGGAGCTCTTAATATTCCCCTTTGTCATACCATACCAAAAAATATACTTTTCTCAGTTTATGGTTTGTCTTTTAACTTCGTTAATGGTCTTTTTTAATACAGAAGTTTGATATTTTTACTGTAGTCAATTTTACTAAATTTTTTTGTTTTAATGTTATGCATAGCCTTTTCTTATCTAAAGATTATATAAATAGTCGTTTAGATTTTCTTGAAGAGTATTTAGTTTTTTCTTTTCTTTAAAAAAGAAATGGATTTTAAAAAATCCATTTTAAATTTATTTTAGTGTAAAGTGTGAGGTAGAGGTTCAGTGTTATTTTTTCCAAATATCTACCCATTCCCAATGTCATTTATTGAATAGTTTATCATTTCTCTGTTGACTTGAACGGTCACATATAAATACTGAATTTTTTTATAAGCTGTCATCTATTTCTAGATTTTCTGTTCTTCACTGATCTCCCTATTATTCCAGTGCCAATAACATACTGTTTTAATGTTTGTACTTTTGTAATATTTACATCACACATTTTAAAGCTAAGATTTATTAAGATTATTTTATTCTTGGAAAGAAATTCAACTTGTATATTTAATTTTGAAATCACCTCAAATTTAAATTATTTACTTAATGCATAAAATAACATTCTTGACCTTACAATATTTCTTTGTAGGTTTTGTAAGTTTGCATATTGTATGACATATAGTACATGACAAATATTTTCATTTTATTTTGGAAGGCAGTCTCTTCTGTCCATCAGAATTGTTCTGGGAAGCTACTCTGAGGTAGAAGATGCAAGAAGGAGGCTTTGAATTTTATAGGCTGATATGTGGACTTGGCATACTGCCTGTCCTGAGAGCTATGGCAATTGAAAGGCAGGAGTAGGATCAGTGTACAGAAATGGTAGGATTTAGAATCTTTTAAAAGAAGCTCTTGTAGTATCAGATCCAACAGGTTTTGAAAGGGCTAGAATCTGAATTTTTAAGGAATGCTACTTAAATGAAAAATGGAAAGTGCTCTATCTTTGAAAACAGAGATTATGAATTTGAGTGCCAACTCTGCTGCTTATGAAGTGTGAATATTTAGTCCTATCTTTTTCACTTATAAATGAGGGTAGTAATCCAATCACAGAGTAATTATGAGGATTTAATGGGAAAATAAATATCAGTTGAACAATGGTTGACCTATAGAATTTGTTTAATAGTGTCTAGTCTTCTTTTTTTTTATTGCAAATTTTGCAGAAACAGGATTAATGAGGATGAAATTTAGGCCTGGGATTTGAATATTGGCGAGCTCAGTGCATTTCTTCTTGTCTCCTTACATTTAAAAAGTCAGTGGTGTTCATGAGATACCACCTCACTCCAGTCAGAATGGCTATCATCAACAAATCAACAAACAACAAGTGCTGGCGGGGTTGTGGGGAAAACGGGACCCTGCTGCACTGTTGGTGGGACTGCAGATTGGTGCAGCCACTATGGAAGTCAGTATGGAGGTATCTCAAAGAACTGGAAATAGAGCTACCTTTTGACCCAGCAATTCCACTCCTAGGTATTTATCCTGAAAAAACCAAGACACTTATTCAAAAAAAGTTATGCACCCCGATGTTCATAGCAGCACAATTTACAATAGCTAAGACTTGGAAACAACCAAAATGCCCATCAGTAGATGACTGGATTAAGAAACTGTGGTATATTTATACAATGGAGTATTACTCCACTATAAAGAAGAATGAAATCGTGCCATTTGCAATGATATGGATGGACCTAGAGACTATAATGTTGAGTGAAATAAGTCAGTCAGAGAAGGACAAATACCATATGATCTCACTCATATGTGGAATATGAAAAACTGTATGAATGAGCAAAGTAAACAGAAACTGTCTCATAGATATAGAGGAAAAATCAGGGTTGCTAATTTGGAGAGGAATGGGGATGAGGGAGAAGGGGAAGGGATTAGACAGCAAAAATAGGCAACTACAATATTGCTACTGGGATAGGAAAAACAGTTTGGGGAATATAATTAATAATGTTGTAAATATTCTGTGGAATGTCAGATGATCATAGGTCTTGTTAGGGAGACCATTTCATGGATGGAGTAGAGGTTTGATCACTGCACTGTTTTATTAAAGTGGAGGTGGTATACCTACTGTAATTGAATATATATAGATAGTCACGGGATGTGGATTATACTGTGGAAGAGAGTCAGAGGAAGAGTAATAGATATATATGATATGGGGGGGTGTGGGGTGGTGTATTGGGGGTGGGGGGTTTGTCACTTTGAGGGGTAAAATGTATAACTATTGCACTGTGTTGTACACCTGAAACTAATTAAAAAAAAAAAAAAAGTCAGTGGTGTTTATCCCAATGCTGTTATGAGAGCAGTAATGTAGGGAAATGAGAATTACATTGTGTGTAGAAGGGTGTTTTTCCTGTGTATATCTATATACACACAAACCGCAACCACCGCCACCACCACCCACACTGTTCCATCAATCTCACTGTGGATCAGAAAAAGAAGGTGAAATTAGGAAAATTCCAGCACAAAAAGATGTAGAAATTGGTGGTTGATTGGAGTTGGGGAGGCAGAAAGGTGCTTGCACAGGAGAAATATATTTAAAAATCCAGGTATTTAATCCCTTTCCATTTTATAAAGTGTCTTTTGTGAAATGAATTAAGTGGGGAGCTAAGTAGCAAAACTGACATATGAGAGAAGTGAATGCTAAGTATCCCATCTTACAGATGAAGTAACAGGAGACATTTATGTTCCTCATAGAATGGACATAAGCCCAGTAACTGGAAACTCTGACTTAAAATGAAAGTGCTGTCACCAATTTGTCATGTGGTCCTAAGTGAGTTATGTGCCTGTTTCCTTCTCTGTAAACTTAGAAGCACCTCGTCCTGCTCTCCCTGATAATTTTCACTTAGGATGTGAGGCCATCTCTGAGAGATGCCAGGCCAGCTCTTGTCTGGAATTTGCAGTGAAATCTTGAAATTGTTATGAAGACTATCCTGCCTGAGGACGGCAGGGTCTCTCCACACAATTCTCTTAATTTGTTTCTCTATTTTTGAGAGTGAGCACAAGACCGTATTAGGTGTGGGAAGGACTAATCCATAGTGTATCACTGAGCTCTCTGAGGATATGCACTGTGTAGTCATGAGCGTATTGACAGGGTAGCATTGCCAAGGACACAGCTCTAGGGTCAGTTCCCCTTAAGACATTCTTTTTTAAAAAGTGGGTAGCTCCCATTAGCCACTAGGTTTTCGGTGTAAACTGGGACTTGGGCACATTTAAACAGAGTCTCAGGGAAAAAGCAAAAAAAAGGAATTACTTTTATGGAAGCCATAGCCCATCTAGGAGGCATTTTCATATCTCCACTCCTTAAAAAATCCGTGGGAGGTAAATGGTAATATGCCCATTTTCTATGCATAGTCTTTATTTCAAAAAATGAGATTATATAGTTTTATAATTTGTTTTCTTCACCTAACATAGTTCCCACAAAGCTGTAATTATTTGTCTCCTTTACTAGGCCGTGAAATGAAGTTACCGACTCTCCTTCATTTGGTTTTGTTTTTCCAGTGCCAAACACAGTGTCTGGCACAGAGCAAACCTTCAGTAAATGACGAGTAACTCTGATTTATTCTAGGAATTAGGACTCTTAGATAATTAGCCCATAACCACCAAATCTTATTTTTCTCTTCTTCTTTTAGCATCTCTTCCCACTTTGAATTTTTATCACGAATTGAGAAATGCTTAAAAAATAAAGTGCTACATACATACTACGTAGCCAAGTTCAGACCATGTTGATTCTCTGCATTCACATAAATTGTTCTGGTGTGTTTCCAGTTGATAATGCAGCTGTTATTTTTATAATGTCATCCTAAGTACATATTTGCACAACAGGCGGTGTCAACTCATCTAAGTAACTTGGTGTTATTTGCCTGATACTTTAAATTACAGAGCTCCATTACTCAAGTCATTATTTGTGGTTAAGAGGGAGTGGTACTGAGAGTGGTAACAAAAATAATTTCTTAAAATGAGTATCAAAACGGACCTTCTTTAAATGTCTTCAAATTTATCTTGATTTAACGCCCTAGAAGAACAAGTATAAAAAACAGCCCTGCCTCATTTGTCTATCAATTTACCCTACAGAAAACAGTAGACTGATTTTAAAACATATATGGGCTTACAAAAATGAATACTTATTTGCAAGCTTCTGCTAAATGATTGCTCTTTCAATGTTCTGCCACTTAACTCAATTTTGTGAGCTGGACTTAGGGAGAGAAAACCCAGCAGGGGTGGAATCCTCTCCTCTTTCTGGATATGATAATGCACTGCAAATGTTGAGAGTATTCTAACTATAATATTTATCTTATAATGGATCCAAATTGTTGGTAGTTGGAGATCTGGGATTGTGCTTTATTGTTCTGTATCCTCAGAGATCCCAATTCATGCTATGTATCCCGTGGGCTTTCAGAAATGTTAATTGAACTGTTGGAGAATTGCTTGTGTTGGTCTCAAATTAAAAAACAAAAACAACAAAAAACCCAACACCCTGAAATAACCAAGACTTATTTTTTAAATCAAATTCCATGTCTAGCTTCTAATTCTTCCTTATAGTTAAGAAAATATTTTATTTTTAAAAAAATATGAACTCCAAAATCATTGAGAATGTTTTCAGTAAAATTAAGCATTTTATAGAGCTCAATGTTTTCATATTTGCACAAAAATTTTTGCGAGCCTACCCCCATTTAACACGGTTGCCCTTTGACCCAGTGGTGATTGCATTGTAGTGTGCAAAGCCATTACCTGGGGGCTATGCTTTAAAATAGATTCCCAGGCCTTACTCTCAGAATTATAGAATCAATAGGTCTGGGTGGGACCCAACAGTCTTTTTAAAACATTTATTCTAATAAGGACCATAGGTAATTTTGATATAGAGAGTCTGAGGATTATGTTTTGATAATCACTATTTTCTCCAGTTGTACTTAACACACAATCTTCTCTAACTTTTGTTATTAAGCTAACATCATATAGCTCTGAAATCAGACAGGCTGCAAGAAAAACAGAGATATTAAAAACCATAATGAAAGGTGTTAGTTCAAAGAAGTATATTTTGCTAATAAAGCAGGGGCATGAAGGAAGAGATAAAAGAGAACAAGTTTATTGAATGAAAAGTTCCAAAAAAAAAGTTCCAAATTTCTGTTTGACCCACTGCCAAATTTTCATTAGACTCTGATCAAGTGGCCTAGCTGCTTTAGGTTGTATGAAGTATAAAGTTATGAAATATGTGGAACTTTTTTGGTAGTCAGGACTTCACAATACAAGAGTTTTGGGGATTAAGTCACACAGTGATTCTGTAAAATTCTGTTTTGAAAGTTTGTGGTCCATGTTTGGTCTTGGTTCACTGCAATAAGCTGCCTTTCTAAGGTGGACGACATGCTGCCTTCTTCTAAACAGTCTCATTTATTTTTCACGTAGACACTATTTTTATACTGACCATCCTTATTCACAGATAGAGCTTGACTTGTTCTTTTAGGAGTGCAGTAAAGTGTTGGCAGTTGTGAAAATATGTCTGATTGAGGCAATTCTCTCTGATTTACTATTCGGCTACACACGGCGGGCCTAAGAAATGCAACACTAATTCTTCTTCTTCTGACCCAGAAATACATTGATCCTGTCCATCTGTGATGTGTTAAAGTAGACTTAGGAAATGTTACATTAAAGTATAAGGGTCTGCTTCCCAATGGGTGTTGATAACATATGACATTGTAGAATCTTAGAATGGTAGGAATTTGAGAGGAAAACTGGTAGAGCAGTTATTGTGCACCATCTATGGCTAGGCTTGCTTTAACAATCACCTGTTAAAGAATGGAAACTCCTGGGCCACTTAAGGGGATTCTGGTTCAGTAGGTTTCCTGGGGTGTGGGGTGGGGGCGGGGGTGGAAGGGGCAGAGAGAGATTTGAATTTTATAAAAGCTTTCTAGGTGATTAATCAGCTAAGTTTTGGTACAGTTTTCAACTCGGTATAAGAATTTCTTCTACAACATCCCTGGCAGTAAGGCACCCAGACTTAACATGGACAACATCAGCAACAGATCTCTATTTTGTGAGGCAACTTATTCTATTGCTTTTCAAGATGTGTCTGGACTGAGCTAAAATCTACCACCTTGTAATTCCCACCCAGTAGTGTTCTTTCTTTTAGAAAGAAGAAAGAGGAACTCATTTTCAATCACTACTTACCGTATTACATTCACTGGGCTAGGTATTACCCCTTCTTTGTTGAAAATATTAAACTTGATAGTTTCCTTAGCTGCAAAATGGAGTATCAGTGTAGAAAAATAGTTATCAAAATGTGGTCTGTGGATGCATGGAGACCCCTGAGACCCTTCAAAGGGTCTGGAAAGTCAAAACTATTTTCATCATAATACTGAGATGCTATTTGTCTTTTTCACAGTGTTGACATTTACAGTGAGAATACAAAGCAATATTGGGCAAAACTGCTAAGGCCTTAAACAGATCAGGGCAGTGGCACCAAATTATACTAATAGACATTGAATTTTTTTTTTTAAATCATCACCACTCACAGAAAAAAAAGCCATTTTCACTTCATATTGTAGATGAAACAGTAAAATAATTGATTTTATTAATTCTTGACCCAGAAGTATATCTTTTAATACTCTGTTATGAAGTGGAAAGTATGCATAAAGCACTTAAGCTATATACCCAAGCACAGTGGGTATCTTTTTTTTTTTTTTTAAAGATTTTATTGGGGAATTGGTGGAGAGGAACAGCGTTGGGGAATCGGGGAAGGGGAACAGACAAGTTGCTGTCTTTTCGTTCTTCAGTTTAGTTGCGGAGGATGTTGCTTCACTGTTGGTATCGTCATTGCGCTCTTCCCGGATGAGGCAGATCGGTCACTGGCCTCCGGATGTCGCTCACCGCGGCTATTGGCAGCTCACGCTTGGCTGCCAGCCGCTCACGCTGGCTGCGGGCCACTCACTGTAGCCTATGGCAGCCTACTGCAGCAGGGGCTGCAGCCCACACCGTCATCGGGGCTCGCACAGCCCAGCTCCAGGTGGAGCTGCTGTTAGCTGTAGAGGGCAGTGTCACTGGCCCTCATGTGGGATCCGAACCGGGGCCGCTGGCATCCCAAAACCAGCGCTTAACCAATGCGCCACTCGGCCGGCCCGCACAGTGGGTATCTTGAGGAAAATCAAGAAAATCAAAATCAAAATCAGTCATAAGTGTGATTGAGTTGCAACTTGAACCTACTACTTTTTTTCCATAGAAGATGATTTTTACTAGAAAGAATGACTAACAGATACACAATGGTTATTGAAACTTGGATGATTGACATACATATTCTAAAAATGTGAGAAAAGTTGTTTGGAAAACTTTTATTTACCACCATGAGCTTGATGGCTTTCCAATACTTAAAAGCTTTTCTGATGAGATTGGTGGTGATAGTAACAGATTTGATTTTTTAAAATACTGTATAAATGAACTATGTTGACATTTCAAAGACCTATAGAACACAGTGAACCAATATTTTCCGAATGAACTAATAATGCATGATGTTACAAAATCATGCATGGGTAAAAGATGAATTTAAAGACCAACATGGGTTTTAAAGTAACAGAGTACAAAAAGTTCATTGATTTTCAGCTTTCAGATTACATATTGCAATTTACTTTTGAGAAACTACTACTTGCAAAATTTTGATATAGTATCAAAGAATAGCTATAATTATCTGGAGAAGGTATGAGAACACTGCCTCTTTCCAACTTCATATCTGTGTGAAGATGGATCTTTTTCACATACTTCCACCAAATCAGAGTATCACAGATTAAATTCAATAGTACCTATGAGACTCTAGCCATCTTTTAGTAAACCAGGCATATAAGAGATTTTCAAAAATGCAAAACAGTGCCAGTCTTCAAATTCTTTTGTTTTGGAAAATATGCTTATATTGTAAAAGTATGTATTTATGTACCATGTGAATTATTATTTAATCATATATTTTATTTTAAATGAATTAATAATATTTAATTATTTTCATAGCTTTAGAAATATTGATAAGTATAAGCATAGCTCTTATTAATTTTTAGAAATGTGAAGAAATCCTGAGACCAAAGAGTTGGATGGTCTCTAAAAGTTCATTCGAACTAACCATCTTTAGAACATGCAACTGTTCTAATGGAACCTGGTTCCCATAAGATTCTTAGCTAATGTTTTCTGCATGCCTGTCAATGTCCCTTTTAAATGGTGGTCCTTAGTACTGAAATCATATTGATGATGTAGGTTGAGCAGCATAGAATAAATAAATAGGCTATTAGGAGTCGGCTTTATAATAGGTATCTTTGGAATAGTTATCTTTAAGAATAGGAGAAATTCCTATTTCTCTGAGGAAATAGGTCCTTGTTCTAGCATAGTAAAGTATTGGACTAGGTAGCATCTTAAATTATCTTCCTTGACATCTCAGAAATACTTTTACTTTTGCCCTAGAATATATCAGTATCAATAACTGAACTCTAATTTTGTCATTCACTGTTGTGAAGTTCTTAATTATCAGCAGTTGCATTAAAAAAAAATTGGGCATTAGCTTGGTATCGGCTCCTTTGAAAGATGAATTTCATTTTTTATAATTCATTCAAATTCCACATAATTTAATCTGACCACCCATTTGGTGCTTGTACCTTCTTGTTAATTAAAATAGTAGTAGTAATAATAATAATAATAATAATAATAATAAAAGGGATGGGGATAAAAAAAGAAATGGGTGTGGGTTAGAGACAGCTTTAAGTGGGATTAAAAAATTTAGCTTGAAAGCTTTTAAAGTCCAATTATACAGGGAGGTGGCAGTGTTTTTATTTGCTGTTTACCTTTGATCTATTTTTGGGGGACATGCTTTTGTGAAAATGTTATGGTTTCTTCATTTGATGACAAGATACTTGTTTGAAGTTGCTTTGTAGTTCAAAGGTTTTTCTCTTTGTAACTAATATTAACATTTTGTTTTTGCTGCCACATTAATAGCAAGTTAGCCTGATTTGGGTGACTACCTTTGAAAGCATAAATTAGACCTGTTAAATATAAAAAACTATAAATAACATCAATTTAAGAATAAGTAAGTAAAAATAAGCCTATATTTAAAAAAATGTTATCATTTTTGTTAAATTGTATTTTACTTTGTGAAGCTTGTGTGTATGTGTATACACATGTGATTTTCTGTAAATTGGTTCTCATTGTACATATTTTTTTATTCAACAATATATTGTGGCCATGATTTTATGTCAGTATATATAGATTTATAGCATAATTTTAGTTTTATTTACCATAATTACTTAGCCAGTTAGTAGGTTATTTCCAATTTTTGGCCGTTATAGAAATGCTATAATGAACACACACATTATATGTATATATCATTTTTTTTTTTTTAAGAGGGCAGTGTCACTGACCCTCATATGTGGGACCCAAACCAGGGCCACTGGCGTCCCAAGCCAGCTCTTAACCACCACGCCACTTGGCTGGCCCTGTATATATCTTTTAATTTGTTTTTTATGATTATTTCTAGATTAATTTTTGGAAGTAGCATTGCAAAGTCAAAAGAGCTCCGACATTAAAAATTTTAACACTTATAGTCAAATTACCATTCAAAAAAGTTGCACCCAGTCTATAATCTCATTAGTGGTACATGAAAGTGTTTATATTTCCACATCTTCACCAATACTCATTTTTGTCCAGTTTCCAAAGTATTTTCCCAATATTGTAGGTTAAAATATTGTATTTAATTTTCTTTGATTATTAGGGAGATTATACATTATGTTGCTGGACATTTGTATTTTTTCACTTGTACATTTCCTCTTTATATTTTTTGTGCATTTTTATATTGACATATTTGTTGCAACACACTTTTTATTTAGTAAACTAAAGATGTGCAAAAGATTTGGTGACCAAATTATATGAAGCATGTCACCACCATGGTCAGATGTAATAATCTGTGGCCCAGGTTGGATTATTGATTGAAAAGTCCTTGAGGAGAAAAGCTATGATTATTTACTTATTTGTTTGCTTGTTTCTTAATTGAGATATAATTGACATATAATGTCGTATTAATTTTAGGTGTATGACGTAATGATACTATTTTTTTTTTAAATTTTTGCGTTCAGACTGTCTAGTGCAATCTCTAACCTCTGGTCACTATTTGAATGGATGAATGAATGAATGAGCAAAAAGGAATGGAACAATCTATGGTGATTGGGTTTCTGAGGATCCATTTTGCTAAACAAATTGTGATTTTCTACAATTGTTGGTAATTTGCTTTGGCATTTCCTTCTTTGTCTTCTTACTTTTGTGCTGCTCTGAGGACCAAGTGGCCACTCATATTTTGGAAATGTCTTCTTTAGCCTAAACTATTTTAGTTCTTAAAGAAGTAACTTACTTCAAGTTGTGTTAATTCTTGTTAGTTAATTCTTAACTGTTTGCCCATCATAATATGTTGCTTGTTTATTCCTAAATTCTCTGCAGAAGGAAGTGTGCATTAAATTATTTTTTTTGTTATAATAATGAACTCTGATTTTATAAGCTTATAGTTTTTAAATTGTTTGCTATAAAATTCACCAGTAGCATAAATCAGTTGATGATGAGATTCAGAGTTGCCATTAACATCTGTAGCAAGACTGCATTTATATGACAATGAGATTTATTGATTTTGTATTAATACATAGTAGAATATTACTTGCCCTGAATGTTTGGAATCTGAACTTGTTCCAAATTTAAAATATTTCCAGAGTTAGAGATCTTAACTCCTACAGGGTCCAGTGACTGAAAAAATGAGATATGCATCAGCCACAATATTTTCTGGATGCATTTGACTTTATCCTTCATCATTTAAGTGCAAATGAAGGAATGAGATGTATTGAATATGTTGCAAAATTCCAATTCATGCTTATATAAAATATTTACTAGAAAGACAAGGTATGATTATTTTAAAACTATACAAGTACTTAAAAACTCATTTAGATTCTTCCAGAGTTTAGGCTTTGGATATATAGCATTTTCCTCTTGGTTTATTTTGTAGATAACTTCAAACTTATACTTTATAATTTGGAGTAGGAAAAAATAAGAGAATAGCTTAGAACAGAACCAGTATTCTTCATTAGCTTTGAATATTACGCAGAGTGTGTCCACATAGGGTTATGTGATTTCCCAGATAAAATTACTCTCCTGGGTCCTAAAACATCAGAAAGTCATGAGGAGAAGGGTATGATAGCAAAATTAAATGACAGAGCTACCTTCCCCTTGGCCAGACCCTCTTGTACTTCTCAAATCCATGGAAGTAGGTACTATAGTTGCTGGAAACTGGATTGCAGGAAGGCCTGAGACACCATTCCCTCCAAAGAGAAGGAGGTCAGGTGAAGAAACCTAATGGGTATATCAGCCATCGATACTTACAGCTGTCTAAATGTCCAGGACAGCTTCATGATCTCTCAGTTCTGATTTAGACTAGACATCTAGGTAACTTAGGGAAAGAGTTGCGTTAGATTTTTATTTCATATATCAACTTAATTTCAGATGCTGATGCCTAATCTATTATGGCCATCTGTACTATAAATGCAACATGGGGAGTAGTGATTCCTATAAATGATGTTGATCAAGATTCTTTCTTTTTTTTTCCAGAATGAATTTTATTTAAAGCTAGTTAACTTGGTTAATTAACCTAGACATTGACTGGCTGTGTTTTTAAAAAATGGTGATTGAGTCAAAGCAATCCCCAGAGTCTAGGAAAGTTTCTGATCTAAATCAGGAACCTAAGCTCCATTATTATTTTCAATTGAACACTACTCATAGCCATCCTCACATTTGGGAAAGAATGCGGCCTATGCAACAAAGTTTCTTTGTTTTCACGGAACTAAAAATGTGCTGTATTTAGACCAAACAATAAAAATAAACTACCAAACTACCTTCTAATGCATGGGGGAATCTGGAGAGAGGAAACCATAGATATTTAGAGGCATAAAGTGACTCATTGTGCTAGTTAAAACTTTTTTTACAAGGCTAGCTCTGTTTGTTTGAGTTGCATCTGTTACCTCTTCGGCCAGAACTAAATTGTGTGCAAGCAAAATAATTTTGGCCTGAATTGTGGCTCATACAGAATGCATTGTATATAGCTTAGGCATCTAAATCGGTTCCACACTTTAGGTAGAACAAAAACTGCACCCTTTCATATTTATTCTACCTACAAGGTACTCTTGTTGGACACATATAGGATATTTTCTGTGAAGTTAATTCATTTTAAATTGCGGACATCAATAAACATGTTTTTCAAATGTAACATGTAAGCCTTTATTTCCCTTTAAAAAATTCTCCCTTTTGTTTTTACTTATACTTTTAAACACCAACTTTATTACTGACAATTTAAAAAAAAGGTATAATGAATGGAGTTGTATTCTTAGCTGTAGAAAAATGACATAATTGTTTCTTTTGGTGTTATCATCTTTGAAAAAGTTAGAGTAGATGGGGGACAACTGCCTTAGTTTAAAATAGTATGATTTGTAGCCGCAATGTACACTTCTTTCATAAATCATATGAATGCAATTTATTCATCCTTTTTCATTTCATTTTCTGTCTAAATTTTCAGGTCACTTTCATGAATTCAAAGGCAATTTACCAGTGATTTCTGGGTGCTGGGGCTGATTTCTTGTGCGTATTTGTAAGTATTGGTTTATTTATTACTCTTCTCATTGTATAATGAAAGTTATAATTTGTAAACAAATTTTTAATTCCTTTTGTGTGTGAATTTTTGTTAGCTTCTTTTGTGTTTTTAAAATGTTATTTGTTTTTTTTTGGTGTGTGTGTGTTTTCTTAAAAGAAGTATAGAAAAAAAAAACACCTGGTGACAGAATAAATATATTACTTTATGAAAATGGGGCTCAATTGTAGAAATGGATTATCTTAAAGGGTCTAGTCTATATACACATGAGTAATGTACCCTGGTAAATTCTTACAGTCTTGTGGTTGTCTGGACTTGAAAAGTTATGTGTGCTTTTGCTCACAGAAAAGATGTGAGATGATACAGAATTCAAAGAGCTGTCAGTACAGGAGGAGATTATGTGCTAAGGAACCAGAGACTCATTTAGGGAATATATAATGTATTTCAAATTGGGGATATTCCTGCCTTCTTCACCATCCTGAAAACACTATTATATTTTAAATAATGTTTTGGAAAACAAAGATACTTTTTCTCAGGAAAGGTAAATTTCAAGAAAAAAATGGAATGAACTTTCATGGTCAGTTGAAGTTATTTAAATTGGTATATATTTGTTAATATACAAGTAGTTCAGAGGATGTGGCGGGTGTTAAAAACGTCTGTGCGTATGTAAGACCATATTTACATAACTAGGGTTTAAAACATTTATACGTGTACATTGTTGTAAACCATTGACATCTAAAGAGCTCTTTTACATTTGATAACAGTGAAGACATAGAAACTTTTCGTATTTGTTAGTGTACTCCTTCCTGTAAAGGAGTTTTAGAGACTATACTTCTAGTAAAGTATTTGGAAAAAAAAAGTAACATTATAGAGTTTAAGTTCTTCAGTATTTAAGCAGAGAACAACGAAAATTTATTGAAAACCAGCTTTACTTTTCTTCCGATAGTAGCATGATTGGGGAATAAACTTAAAATAGACATGAATGTTGAATATAGTTTAATACATTTTGTATGGTTTTAGTGCTTTAAGAATGAATATGTTATTTTTATGAAACTATTCACATTTTATTTTGAAGACTTAATTCTTATGTAAAACACAAATTATTAAACTACATGGTTCATTTGGATTTAATATAAGCTTTTAATTTGTGCAAGATATCACAGTGAGGATTAGAAGGCAAAGAAGATGGAGAAAGAAATGCAAAGTATCTTTGAAGGGCTCTCGAGAAAAAGGATGATTCCAAGGAGCCAAGCTTATCCTATTAGAAACCCGAGTGAAGGGGAATAATTTTGAGCCATCCAAATCTTATCTTAGTTGTTTCATCTTTTCTTTTACCTCCTTTCTGTCCTCTTTCATATCATTTAATCATTCCTTTTAGTAAGTTTAGGATGATTAAATTTTTAAAATGACAAAAGATAGTTACTGGTATTTCCACCAAGATGGCCTTCTTTAAAACATGATTTATATTTCTCATCACCCAAAGACCAGTTTCTGAATTCTTCACGCTTTCTCCACCCCCCAGTCATACATAGGCTTGTTTTGAAAGGAGGTCATCCAACTAGCTGAGATGTTTCTTGGGATCTAACAAAATGAGATGCTAAAAATAGGAGAAGGGGGGCACTATGGGTATAGTTTTCATATGGTTATTTCTGGAGTTCAACTTCAGATTTTGTCTGATCACTTAAGCAAAAAATCATGCTAATCTTGCTAATCATGCTAATCTTACAAGCCTAAAGCAATTGTTTTCCAGTCTTGAAAATTTCCATATGCTAGTTTAGGGCCTGGACTTTTCATTCCTCGGGTCAGTGGTCTCTCCAGCTTTGTTAGAGCCTTCTCCTGACTGTGGAAGCTTCTTGTTAAAGAAGTGTAGCTGGATACTCTGACTAAGTCAGATAAAATTAACATGGCATCCGGAAGGCTTGAGTTCCCATTTCTTTCAATTATTGCCGAAACTGTCCACCATTTACAGTGAATGATGGGGCAGATAAAAACAGTAGAAATACTTACCTAGTCTGGCTTCAGAATAAGCAAATGGGATCGGTGGCAATGGTTTAGGAACTTTAATTTCCATGTCCTGGAACTGCTTATTTGCTACATGATCTAAGGCAGAAAGTTATACCTCATGGCCATGGGAAGGTTTCTTAGTAAGGTGTTCAGAAGCTGGTCTGTGAGATAAGGAAGGTGGGATATTGGTTTGCACATCCATAATGAATGGGCCACACCAAGGGTGTGTGAGAACCGATTGGAATCTTACCTACTTACATCTTCTACCTCGGTCAGAAGAGGAAAACACTATGAAGCAAAACGGTTATCTTTTCAGAAGCTGAAAACATCTTATTATAGGTTTTTTTTCCCCTCTTTAAAATATAAAACTACGCTTTTCTTTTCCCAAAGAAGGCATTGTGTCATAAGACCTTGTTTTCCATGTTAATACTCCACATTTAACTTTCTATCTCTAATTAAAAAATAATTATGGCTTTCTGACCATTTAATTTTACCAGGGCAATAAATGCTGATTAAAAACAATACAAAACAAAACAAAACAGAAATCGATCAGTAGATACCCTGCTTTTTCAGGTTACCCAAGCCTTTTTAGTAATTTGATAATGAATTCCCTTTTATAAAATTCTGTCTGTTCATAGTCTGTAATAGCAGCAACTTTCTCCCTAAAAAGGCACAAAAATATTTTACTGTCTGGTACAAAAAATGATTATTGCCTAGCCCATGGTTGAGGCAAAAATAATAACAGCATCTTAATTTGGTATACCACTTGCTTTTGCAGACATTAAGTTGGCTTAATTTTGTAAAAACTCTGTGAGGTAAGTAGAAATTATTCACATTTTTGCAGAGTAGCAACTCAAACTTAGGGATTTATGGTACAATTTCAGCTCTCTTTCCACAGTACCAAGCTGTCTTCTCTCAGAGAGTATTTTAGCTCCCTTTCTTTTGTTGTTTTTGATTACTATTTCAGGCTCCACTTGATTGCTGTCTAAATATTTTCAAAAAGTTGGGGTAGAGTAAGTCAGAGAGCAGATTGTAGAGAGCCTTGTACCGCTTCATTTCCTCATGTTCCTGCATCACTTCTCCTTCCTGACTTTTGCCTCTCACCCCTATTACAAAACTGCCACGTGTCAGGCTTCAGGTGAAATTTTTTTGAATTGTGTAGATTTTAATGAAGCAGACAAAAAAAAGCACAAATTCATCTCTTTGTGGTATTTTTAAGTGGAATGAAATGTTTCAAACTGAGTATAGCCCAGTCCAAAGCTTCCTCGGTGAAAACATCTGTGATTTTCAGGACAAGCAGGTCTGAGTGCATTATCTTTAAAAAATATTATTCCAGGCTAATCTTGACATAGAGCAGGTAAATAAAAAAGATGAGCTGTGAAAATCCACAAATAGGGCTTGAATGCCATTTTCCATGACAACGGGAGCTGCCCTGTGAAAGCACTAATGCTGGGAATGTAAGGAATTTAAAATTGTGCCTCCTCAGTTTTACAGTTGTGTGCTCATGTTAATTAGAGATATACTGACATTTGAAGTAGCTACATTAATACACACAGCTACTATACATTTGTGAGCTATGGCCAGAAATCTACTTTAATTGAAAGCAGTTTGCTAACCTGAATGTGTATATCCATTACATTTTTTAAGCTTTTGAAGTTTTATTTACTAGTGCCCTTAGATACTTTCTCTGCTCTCTTCACTTTCTGTTTCTAATTTATACCTGAAAGGATAGCCTGGCCCATTTTTTAATCTGCTGGTGGTGTTTTGGAGCCATATTGATGAAATTTTGAGAAAAAAAAAATTTTTTAATAGTAACCTTTATTTGCTGTAGTTTCAACCTTTATTCATTGTCTGACTTTCTAAATTGTTGGTTTTTCTTGCCAACCTTTAAGGTGGCCTGCCTTTGAAATAAGGTAGGATTTAGGTGTATGGAATTTGCTTCACAGGCTATATTTAAGCACTAAAAAGCTACTCTTCACCATCACACTATGGTTTTAGCCAGAAAAGCCCCATCTTAGAGACCTTGATGGGATGAACAGTGAAGAGGCCTTCTGGTTTTTCTAGTATAGCTGAACTTCATCCTTCCCTCTTGATGTCAAGCCATGTATCTTCATTTTTGATTTGCAAATATATTCACAATAGCTTGGTGACTCCTTGAGGTCATCTTTATAGCCCTAGAGTTTTTGCTTTATCTGTCTTACACTTACTTACAGGAAGACCTTACATTTATTTTTGCAAGCTTGTATTTCTTAAGAATCCGCCTGTCAGGAATTTTAAACTAATTGTGTGGTGCTTGCCATCTAATGTAACTCCCACACTTACTTTTTGGACCAATCCTGGAACATTACACAAGACCATTTAAAAAGAAGCTTCCTTTTTGTTGCACCAGAACAAACGGCTCTAAAAGGTTTCTAATACTCTGGACTTGTTTCATTAAACCATTTTCCTGGCACCATTAAACCACTGAGACCTGGGACCATTAAAACTTACTCAGTACTATTATTATTATTATATGGTCTATTTTTACCCTTTATTACTTTTTTTTCACTATACTAAGTTCCTCTGTTCTTTATCCTTTCATGTTGCTTACTACATATTGTAGCATCACAGCACATGTGGTAATTTCAACTTAATTGCTCAATTATCAGCGATAGTCATGAAGCACTTGAAACATGCGCAGTACAAGCCTTAAAAAATTTCAAAATAAGTTGATGTGTCATAATCTTAAATGTGAAACAAGCCAATATCTGCAGGCATAAAAATACACCGCCTGAGCTAGGCATTTCAAGGAAGGCAAAAACCTACTCTTAAAATCAGGGCTTTTGTCTGGCACTGAAGTGTTTCATCTTTGCTAATTTCTAACAACATGTCTAAATTTGATGTTGGTTTACTTTTCAACTCTAAAAGTTTGGTCCTGGTTTTAAAGTAAAAGGGAAGTGAAACTGTACTGATTCTATTTGAATGTTTTACCAGAACCTCACCATCATTATATTCACTGTGAAATGGAATTTGGTGTGAAGTGGGTCCACGTGGGATGTCAATCAAGGAAGCTGACTTACTAAAGAAGAATGATCTCTGTATAATGTTTCTTTACTCATAAGGCAATCCTTTAAATCAGAGGACAGTTATAATGACGGTAGTCTGTTGATGATTTATTTCTATTGAAAAAAACCCATGAGAAAAATGACACTTTGGGGACTTATTCTGAATCCTACACAGTAATAGTCTCAGATGCCTTTAAGATAACTTACACATTATGGCAAAATAATGATTGTAACTCTTTTGGCAACGAGGCAAATTATCATTAAATTTTGCATTAGTATTCAGTTTAGGGTTTTTCTCTAAACTAATATAGTGCCAACAGCTCTTATTTAAATGCTATTATGGTTCTTTTCACATTTTTATAGTATTGTAGTAAAGCTGAATTTACTGGCTACATTTGAAGATGGAGTAGAAGGTGCAAGAGCCAATGTTAAAGTGATTCAGTGTCCTTGGGAGAAAAAACTCTTCTTGAGATTAGGAACAATGTGGTGCTTGGGGGCAGTTGGCTAAGAGTGGCTAATAACTTTGAATATTCCCCCCAAGAGCTTCTCCCTGAACCTGTTTTGACCAAGAAGATAGGCTTAATCATCTTCCAGTAGTCTTATATAACTTTCATTAATATTTGAAGTTATTAAATGTATATAGAGAAGGGGAAATAAAGCCATAATTTGAAGTGGGTGGTGGTCTCAAATATAAGGCAATGAGGGAATGTCAATAAATGCATTAATTATGTATAGTTAGCTATGATTTTATAATGTAATGATCTACTTGTATAAGATGTGAAATATAGTCTGTCTGTAATTCGGTAAAAAATTAGTCATTGATTTACTCAAGCATTTAGATAGAAATATTTTAGTAACTAGTTTATAGAGATTATTTAAATCTGGTTCATTTTTTGGTATGCTTGTCTCTATACATGACACGCAACATATAGTTTTATCTGAAGTACATATTTCATGTTATCTTGGAGTATGGGTATAATGCTCACATTTCGCCAAATTTTTGCAAGCTCCAAACATCAAAATGAGAGTTAAATATTGCCAAGAAAGATAAGATAAAAACATTTTCTGCATTCTCTCCTTCCCTCTTTTTCCCTTTCTCCTCTCTCTCTCTCTCTCTCTCTCTCTCTCTCTCTCTCTCTCTCTCTCTCTCTCTCCCTCTCCCTCTCCCTCTCCCTCTCCCTCTCCCTCGCCCTCTCCCTCTACCTCTCCGTCTCCCTCTACCTCTCTCTCTCTCTCTCTCTCTCTCTCTCTCTCTCTCTCTCTCTCTCTCTCTCTCATTCAAACACCATCTGTTTGGCTTCAGAACATATGTTCCCATTCTAGAACACCAACAGGGTTTCACTTCATTTAGAATATTGTTGATTCAAACTTATCTTGGGCCGGCCGAGTGGCGTGTTTGTTAAGAGCTGGCTTGGGACGCCAGTGGCCCCAGTTCGGATCCCACATATGAGGGCCAGTGACACTGCCTTCAAAAAAAACAAACCCAAAAAACCAAAACAAACAAACAAAAACTTATCTGATTGGGGCCAGCTGAGTGGCACGTTGGTTAAGATTTGGCTTGGGGCGCCAGCTCTGAGCAGCAGAGCCCTGGTTTGGATCCCACCTGAGGGCCAGTGATGCTGTGCCCTCTACAGCTAAGATGGTGAACAACAGCTCGACTTGGAGCTGGGCTGCTGTGAGTTGCCGCAACGATGTAGGCTGCAGCCCCTGCTGCAGTGGTATGCCATGAGCTACTGTGAGTGGCTGGCAGTCAGTGAGAGCTGCCATGAGCTGCCGTGAGCGGCTGTCCAATGGCCAGTGACCGATCTGCCTCAGCCGGGAAGAGCACAATGATCATAATACCAACATGGGCCAGTGAAGCGACGTCCTCGACAACTAGGCTGAAGAACAACAAAAGGACGGCAACTTGTCTGTTCCCCTTCCTTGATTCCCCAACACTGTTCCCCTCCCCCAATTCCCCAATAAAATCTTTTAAAAAACCTCAAAACCCAAAACCAACCAAACAAACAGAAACTTATGTGATAAAATTTCCATAGGTTTAGCTGTGTTAGAGCATCTCACATCTGTTTACCTCTTAGTCTGAGAACTCTTACATCTTGCTCTGAGACTGAATGCCATGAAAAAAGGCCTGTCCCATGTTTTTCTCATCCTGTTAGAATACTGCAACCATTTTATGCCAACAGTTCTCTCCAGAAATACAGATTTCATATTCTAGATATTTGGGTTTCTAGTCCTCCTACACAAAGAGAATACATTTCTCTCTTTCTCTGAGTTTGTTCATTAATTTTGGTTCTCGTGCTGCTAACTTGACTTTTAGTGATGGGCAGCATGATTGTTGCATGCTCTGCTGTGTTTTTTCCTGGAGGAGACATGTGTCCTTATTTAGCGACCACCTGTGGGAGGAGCTGGTTGACGGAAGGAGCTCATATCCTGGCAGGTGCCAGGAACTGGGGCTTGGTTTGCTTACTTAGCAGTGAGCTCCTCCCGCTTACTTCATTTTTGCTGCTGGAATCATTTCTTGTTATTAATAAATATCATTGTCAAGAGACTTTTTTGTTTTAATCTGGTTTTCACATAACACCAATAACTATTTTCATTTCTTTTTATTCCTGGTACCATCTTTAAAAAAGGCCTTACTATGGCTTTCCATTCCATTCAGGAAGGAAGGAAATGTAAGCATATTGAGAGGAAATGTAAGGTTCACCTAATCTCATAATGCCGAAAGGTATAATTGTATCTCAGCTCTCAGCAGTGCTATGTAGTCTTGAAAGCATACATTTTAAGGCTATGTAGATTTGGGTAGTGTGTCTTCCAGGTACATCGAATAGATACATATTTAAATATTGACATCAGCATAAAGTGTCTTATATAAACTCCCAAGAGAGTACAAAGAACAGATTTCTGTGATGTGGAGCAATAACCATCTTTACTGGACCAAATTGACAATCTTGGAAGCTCTGTCTGGCCATATGGGATTTAACATTTGAGGCAGATTAGTCTACTTGGAAGTTAGTATCTTAGTGAGGAGAGAGATGACCCATTAGAGTCTTCATGCTAGATGGTGTAATCAGTAGTTAATCTAACTTCCAACTTGCCCCCTGAAAACTATTTAAAGATGTGGTCATCTGTTTTCCCAGTTATGGCAAATCCTTTTTTGGGTAGCAAATATTTTCTTCCCAAGAGGGTGCTTAGTATCTGTTGGAAATTAATTCAGCTCCACAAATATATACTGAGTACTGACTATATTCAAAGCAGAGCATTAGATGGTGCATTGGAAACAAATGCCATGTACAAAGTTCCTGCCATCAAAATCCTTAGAATTTAGACACAATTATTAAATTATGTCCTTAGTGTATAACTCAGTACATGACTCAAAGGAGGGATTAATAAATGTTAATTAAGTTGCATTGATTATTGCAGAGGAGATAAGCAGAGGAAAGATGTAATTCCCTATGCAGAATATGTTAAGTGCCTTCATAAAGTCAAAAATAGCACACTGGGATTTGAGAGAATTAAAGATATATATCCCTTTAAGAAGAAGGACCATAGGAAGCAGTCTTTTTGGTGTTCTTTGAAAGTTGGGTAGAATTTGGTCAGTGGAAGAGGGATGAAGAGAGAGGAGCATCTTGGTAGAGAGGGGAATAGCAGGTGCATGGGTATGGGACAAATGCAAGCAGGGGATTATGGGATTGGGAACCTGAGAAGTCCAGTTTGACTGAGGTATAGGGTGTGTATAAGCCAGAATGGTTAGTGTGATCTTAACATTATGGCCCGGAAGGCTCAGCTAAGGTGTGTGGTAGATCTGAAGGTGCCAACAGAAGCAAATAGTATTGTGGCATGGCAAGAGATTTGCTTTTGAAAAATTAGTTTAGACAGTAGTTTGTAGAATTGATTAGAGAAAAAAAGACATGAACTAGAATAACAGCTTGTTAGAGTAACAGCTATTGCAGTAGTTCAGGGATGAGGCAAAAGGTTTATACAAGGGTGGGTATTTTGGGAACAGAAAGGAACACAAAGAAGAGAGTTTGTCAATGTAGGATCAGGAAGACTGGTCAGGTCATATATAGTGGGGAACATGAGGGAAAGAAATGAATCAAAATGACTCCTATTGCTTTCCCTGTTTCTGTCATTCACCACAGAACTGGATTTTAGAAAAGGCACAAGGAAATTATCATGCTAACTATCCCGTGTCACTGCTCAAATCCCTTGCCATCTCATTGGTTAGGTCCCCACTGAAAATTAAGGATATTTTTTTTTTCCTCCCACAGAGGACTGAAACGTTTGTTTTTAGAGGAATGAGACTACACTAAAAGATGAAATTACTTTGAGGATTTAGAGGCATAACGTAAGCACAAAAGATATTAACACCAGGAGTTAAAGGCACAGGCAGAGCCTTGTTGATTTCAGAGGCATTAAGGTAAAACTTGGCTACCATGACTGAGAAAAGTGAAGATACTTGAGATTATGGAATTCCTATCAGGTGGCTTTCACATTGGGATTAGTACATGACATCTGTGAGGGATAAAACAGGTGTGCACAGAGTTTGGTTACTTGAAAACCCTCTCGGGAGAAGCGATGACTATGACTCCCTGGTTATATTGCCATATTCTGTCCTTCTCTACAGAAGGTATAGTTGCAGCAAATAGTATAGTTAGGATATAGGCCCGCTCTACCTGTGTCTTTCAAGGGAAGAGGAAACAGTGCAGGAAAGTGTATTTGTGAATAAGAAAAGACATTGAAATAAAAGTTAAAAAAATAGACTTTTCTAAGAAAATAGGATAAAGTCAACTTGATTTTGCAAAATCCTTCTCATTCTCATTACCTTATTATTCAGACTAATGCTAACATGCCCTCGTTCATTTATTCATTCACTCAGTAATATGAATTCAGGACATCTCCAGATATGAGTAGAATTTAAAATGGGAAAGGGAGAATTAACCCTCACAATTTTATAATGCAGTTGTGAGAGGAGGTGAAGTGCACTTATATGTAAAAGAAGAGCAAAAAGGTGACCGATAAAAAGCCTAGCAATTCCTTCCTGGGAAACACTTCAGTTGTTGTCTCTTTTTGGTGCAAGGAACGTTATCATTGATGGAAGGAGCATGGCCATTGTTCCTTCTTGGACACTTAGAGTGGCTGGTTACCTCTATTGCCTATTCATGCCTTGGCCTCCTGACGCACTGAGCCCCTTGCCATGACTTCATCAAAGGGTGCTCTTTCATAAAATATGTGTGACAAATATCTGTCTCACTTGTGCCTAGCAAGTAGTGCTTACTATGTAGTACATAACGGGCTGCAGTAAAGTGCTTTTTGAATGAATTACAGAAACCATCTCTCTGAGACATTCTATCAATTAAGATATTTTTGGTTAAAAATCTTAAAAAACTTAAATATGCGATGAGAAAGTTAAAATTTATTACTTTTTCAGGCCTTAAGCTTCTTATATGCCTCTATACTTAAACACCCCCAAACAACTTTTGAGTGCCTTCTATGAATCGGAACTATATTAGACACTTCATATTAGTTTTAAAATATACTGCATGTCATGAATTCGAAGAACTAATATTGTTAAAATGTCAGTACAACCAAAAGTCATCTATAGATTCAATGCAAGGTATATCAAAATTCCAATGGTATTTTTTTATGGAAGTTGAAAAAAACACTTCTGAAGTTTATATGGAACTCACATAACCAAAGAAAACCTGAGAAAGAAGAAAAAGTAGGAGGTATCTCACTCTCTGATCATAAGCTATATTAATCAAAACAGTATGGTATTGGCATAAAAACAGACAAATAGACCAATGGACTTTTCCAATCGAGCACCCAGAAATAAACCCAAGCATATATATTCAACCAATATTTGACAAGGGAGCCAAGAATATGTAATGAGAAAAGATAGTCTCTTCAATAAATGGTGCTGGGATCATTGGATATTCACCTGTGAAAGAATGAAACTGGACCCCTATCTTACACACTCACAAAAATTAACTTGAGATGGACTAAAGACTTAAATGTAACCATGGAATTCCTGGAAGAAAACATACGCAATGGAATATTATTCAGCCATAAAAAGTGAATAAATCCTACCATTTGCAACAACATGGTTGGATCTTGAAGGCATTATGCTAAGTGAAATAAGTCATACAGGGAAAAACAAATATTGTATGATTGCATTTATATGTGGAATCTAAAAAAAAAAAAAACACTGAAAAAAACCAAACTCATAGGAAAAGAGATTAGATAGATATGTGGTTACTAGTGGCATAGAGCGAGGAAGGAGATACATAAGTACTAAGGATGTGATGTACAATATGATGGCTATAGTTAACAGTGCTCTTTGACGTATGAGGTTGGACAATTAAGTTCGCAAACTCATCCTAGAAAAAGTGTTACATACCTCATTGCTGAATATCACTTGCGTCACCTTTGAAGTATTCCCCTTGGGAAACTAAGCACCGATGCCAGCGCCTAGTCCACCCTTCAAAGCAGTTTTGGAGTTCTTTTTCTGTAATGTCCATCAGAGCTGTTGTCTTTTTACCCTTGATGTCCTGAATGTTATCCAAATGTCTTCCTTTCAATATTTCCTTTATCTTTGGGTAAAGAAAGAAGTCATTGGGGGCTAGATCAGGTGAGTAGGGAGGGTGTTCCAACACAGTTATTTGTTTACTGGCTAAAAACTCCCTCACAGACAGTGCCGTGTGAGTTGGTACATTGTTGTGATGCAAGAGCCATGAGTTGTTAGCGAAAAGTTCAGGTCGTCTAACTTTTTCATGTAGTATTTTCAGCACTTCCAAATAGCAAACTTGGTTAACTGTTTGCCCAGTGGTACAAATTCATAACAAATAATCCCTGTGATACCAAAAAAGGTTAGCAACATTGTTGCAACAAGTTCACGAACATAATTTGCAGATTTCATACAAAATAGCTGTTGAGAGTAAATCCTATGAGTTCTCATCACAGGGAGAATTTTTTTCTTCTCTCTCTCTCTCTCTCTCTCTCTCTCTCGCTCGCTCGCTCTCGCTCTCGCTCTCTCTTTCTCTTTCCCTCTCTCTCTGTGTCTCTTTCTCTCTCAGTATCTCTCTCTCTCTCTCTCTTTCTCTCTCTCTCTCTCCCTCTTTCTCTCCCTTCCTCCCTCCCCCTTTCCCCTCCCCTCTGTTACTTCCTTCTTCTTTCTATTGTATCTATATGAGATTAAGGATGTTGCTGAACCAATTGCAATAACCACTTTAGAGGCATACCTTGTCTAATTGTGCTTCATTTTATTGGGCTTCACAGATGTTGGGCGTTTTACAAATTGGTAGTGAGACCTTCTACCAACAAAAAGATTATGACTTGCTTTATTGTGATACTCACTTTATTGCAATGGTCTGGAGAAAAACCTGCAGCATTTCCAAGGCATGCCTATATATATAAATCAAATCATCATGCTGTGTACCTTAAACTTGTACAGTGGTGTATGTTATTTCTCAATAAAACTGGGAAAAATATATCGTGTGTAATTCCCACCACTCCTGAGTGCTGCTGTGTACTCCCTGTGATCTTAGACAAGTCAAGTAACCTCTTAGAGCTTTATCTTCCTCACCTGTAAAGTGTGACTATTACCTATTGCATACCTATTTTTTTACAGCTTTATTGAATTATAATTGGCATACAATAAATGGCATGCATTTAAAGTATATAATTTGAAAAGTTTTGATATAGGTATACACCAGTGAAGCTATTTGCACAATCAGGCTAATTTACATATCCATCACCCCTCAGTTTCTTTTTTTTTAAAAGATTTTATTGGGGAATTGGGGGAGGGGAACAGACAAGTTGCTGTCCTTTGGTTCTTCAGTCTAGTTGTGGAGGACATCGCTTCACTGGCCCATGTTGGTATTGTGATCATCGCGCTCTTCCTGGGTGAGGCAGATCGGTTGCCAGCCATTGGACGGCTGCTCATGGCAGCTCACGGCATCACGGCAGCTTATGCTGGCTGTGGGCTGCTCACGGTAGCTTATGGCAGGCCACTGCAGAGCCACTGTAGCCTACACGTCGCAGGCGACTCAGGGCAGCCCAGCTCCAGGTGGAGCTGTTGTTCACCATCTTAGCTGTATAGGGCTCAGCGTCACTGGCCCATGTGGGATCCGAATAGGCGGCGCTGCTGCTCAGAGCTCAGGCTCCCAAGCCAGCTCTTAATCAACGAGCTACTTGGCTGGCCCATCCCTCAGTTTCTTAATGCCCCTTTAGAGTCCCTTATTCCTGCCCCTCATTGATGTTTCTCTGACCTTGCCCCAGGCAATCATTAATCTGCTATCTCTGTAGACTAGTTTGCATTAAAATTTTTTTTGTAAGTTGAATCATGCATTATGTAATCTTTTTTTGTCTAGTTTCTTTCATTCAGCATAATTATTTTGGGGTTCATGCATGTTGTGCATGTCAATATCTTATTTTTTAAATTACCGAGTAGTGTTTCATTGTATGGATATAACACAATTTGATTATTCATTTGGTTCTTTCTAGTTTTTAGCTATTACAAGTGAAGCTCCTTTGAACAGTTGTCTTTGGGTGGACATATGCTTTCATTTCTCTTGGGTAAAGACCTAGGAGTAGAATGGTTAGGTTACATAGGTGTATGTTTAACTTTATAAGAACTGCTAATTTTTTCCAAAGTGGTTGTACCATTTTACGTTCCTACTAGCAATGTGTAAGAGTTCCAGTTGCCTCACATCCTCAGTAGCATTTGGTATGTTTTGTCTTCGGTTTTAGCCATTCAGGTGTTTATAGTGGTATCTCAATGTGGTTAATTTGTATTTCCCTGATGACTGATGATGTTGAGCATTTTTTCATGTGCTTGTTGGCCGCCCATCTATCTACTTTGTTGAAATGCCTTTTAAATCTTTTGCTGTTCTTAAAAATTGGGGTTATCTTCTTTTTTTATTGAGTTGAAATACAAATTATTTGTCAGAGATGTTTTGCACATATTTTCTACTAGTCTGTGGCCTGCCTGCCTTTTAATTTTAAGTAGCTTTTGAAGAGCAAAAGTTTTAAATTTTGATGAAGTCTAATTACTTATTTTACTTTTATATTTCATGCTTTTTGTGTCACATTTAAGAAATATTTTCAAAACTCAAGGTCACTAAGATTTTCTCCTATGTATTTTTTTAGAGGTTTTATAGTTTAATCTTTTAATTTAGGTCTATGATTCATTTTGAATTAATTTTTGTAATGGGTGAGATAAGGTTTAAGGTTTATATTTTTGCTTGCAGCTATCCAATTGTTCTAAGGATATTGGCTGAAAAGGTTATCTTTTCCCTATTAAATTGCTTTGGCACTTTGATTGAAAATCAATTGATCATATATGTATAGGTTTATTTCTGGAATCTCTATTCTGTTTCATTGAGCTATTTGTCTGTTTTTTTTAATGTCACCATCTTGATGACTTGATTACTGTAGCCTCACAGAATGAGTTGGGAAGGGTATTCTCTGCTTCAGAGTTCTGGAAGAGTTTGTGTACAATAGATATTAATTTTTAAATGCTTGAATGACGTCACTAATGAAGCCATCCAGACTTGGAGCTCTGTTTCTGGGAGGGTTTTTAACTAAAAATTCAATTTCTTTAATAGATATAGGGCTTATTAGGTTGTCTATTTCATCTGAGGCATGCACTTTATTTAAGGGCATTTCATTTAAGTAGTTGAATCTATTCACATAGAGTTGTTCATATCTATTTATTATCCTTTTAATATCTGTAGACTATTTAGTGATGTCACCTCTCATTTTTGATATGAGAATATAAAGGCAGAATATCAAAATGTAATATTGCTTTTCTGTTTTCTATTTTACTGATTTCTGTTTTATTTTTATTATTTCCTTTTCTCTGTATACTTTGGGTTTAACTTGCTCTTCTTTTTCTGGTTTCTTAAGGTAAAATCTGAGATCATTGGTTTGATTCTCTGTTTTTCCTTTCCCTTCCCCTCCCTCCCTTCTTTCCTTCTTTCCTTCCTTCCTTCCTTCCTTCCTTCCTTCCTTCCTTCCTTCCTTCCTTCCTTCCTTCCTTCCTTCCTTCCTTCCTTCCTTCCTTTCTCTCTTTCTCTCTCTCTCTCTCTGTTATCAAATTTGTTGCAGTGACATTGGTTAATAAAATTATATAAGTTTCAAGTGTATAATTCTGTAATACATCATCTGTATATTGCATTGTGTGTTCACCACCGAAAGTCAAATCTCTATATATTTGACCACTTTTACCCTCTGCTACCTCCTCCCATCCCCCTTTACCCACTAAATTGTTGCCTGTGTTTATGAGTTTTTGTTTGTCTCGTTCATTTGTTGCTTTCAGTTTTATATATCACATATGAGTGAAATCATATGGTTCTCACTTTTTCTGTCTGACTTAATTCACTTAGCATGATAATCTCAAGATCCATTCATGTTGTCACAAATGGCAGTATTTCATCTTTTCTTATGGCTGAGTAATATTCCATTATATATATGTACCACATCTTTTTTTATCCAATCATTTATTGAAGGACACTTTGGTTGTTTCCATGCCTTGGCCACCATGAATACTGCTGCAGTGAACATAGGAGTACATATATTTTTATGGGTGAATATTTTTATTTTGAGGAGGCACAAGCCCATGAAAGGGATTGCTGGGTCATATGGTAATTCTATTCTTAATTTTTTGAGGTAACTCTATACTGTTTTCCATAGTGATTGTACAAGTTATATTCCTACTAGCAGTGTATGAGGGTTCTTTTTTCTCCACAATGTCTCCAACACTTGTTATTACTTGTCTTGTTGATAATAGCCATTTTAACATGTGTGAGGTAGTGTGTCATTGTGGTTTTGATTTTCATTTCTCTAATAGTTAGTGAGGTTGAGCATCTTTTCATATATCTGTAGGCCATTTGTGTGTCTTATTGGGAGAAGTATCTGTTCAGGCCTACTGCCCATTTTTTAATTGGATTTTTTTTTTGTTGAGTTGTATGATATTAATATTTTGGATATTAGCCCCTTACCAGAGGTGTTGTTTTCAGATATCTTCTCTCATTCGGTTGGTTGCCTCTTTGTTTTGTTGACAGTTTCTTTGCTGTGCAGAAGCTTTGAAGTTTGATATCATCCCATTCATTTATTTTTGCTTTTATTTCCCTTGCCGTTGAGGGCAAATTCATAAAATCCTCTCTAAGACGAAGGTCAATAAGTTTAGCACCAATGTTTTCTTCTATGCAATTTATTGTTTCAGGTCTTATATTTAGGTTTTTGATCCATTTTGAGTTAATTTTGGTGTATGGTCACAGATAGCAGTCTAGTGTCATTCGTTTGCATGTGACTTTCCAATTTTCCCAGTACCATTTATTGAAGAGGCTTTCTTTTCTCCATTGTATGTTTCTTTTGGTTCCTTTCTTGAAAATTATCTATTCATATATGTGTGGGTTTATCTCTGTTCCATTGAGACCCTGTTTTTCAACATAGATGTTAGTGCTATAAATTTACTTGTATTTCCTTTAGATGCACCTCATAAATTTTGATATGTGATATTTTCATTTTTATTCAGCTCAAAATGCTTTCTAATTTTCCTTTTGATTTCTTTGTTATCAGTGGGTCATTTCAAAGTATTATTTTAGTTTTTAATATATTCAGGAATTTTCATATATTTTTCTGTTATTGAATTCCTAATTTTTTGTTGGCTGGCAAGTTCTATAAATGTAAATTAGGTAAAGTTGGTTGATAGTATTGCTAAGGTCTTTTACATCCTTGCTGTGTTTTTCTCCTTGTTCTATGATTAACTGAGAAAGAGAGGTTTTTAAAACTCTGATAATAATTCTGGACATTTTATTAGTTTTTTTTCCCTTTATTTTGAAGCTAGGTAAATATTAGGTAAATAAATATTTAGGATCATTATGTCCTCCTAATGAATTGACCCCTTTACCATTTTACAAGCATCCTTTTATCCCCAGTAATAGACTTTGCTCTGAAATCTACTTTTTCTGATAGCCACTATAGCTTTCTTTTTATTAGTGGTACCATGGCATATATTTTCCATATTTTCACTGTAAAAATATTACTTCTTCATTTTTAAAGTGGATTTTTTATAGACTACATGCAGTTGAGTCTTGTATCTTATTTTGGTATGACAATCTTTCCCTTTTCATTTGAGTATTTAGAACATTTACATATAATGCAATTATAGACGTGGTTGAATCTGCTCTTTGGTTTCTATTTATATGATCTGTTCATTATTCCCTTTTCCCTTTTTCTTGCTTTCTTTTTAAATTCTTGAGAATTCCTATGGTTTCATTTAAATCCTTTGTTGGCTTATTACTTCTAGTTTTTTACTTTATTATATTTTTGTGCTTGATTTAGAATTTATAGCAATCCCATACAAGTTGTGATCGTCTTAATTGAAGTAGTAGTATCTCATATAAGATTCTTATGCTAGTATACTTCTATTTCTCTTCCTTAGCAATTGTGCTACTGTTATCATCCACATTACATCTATATACATTGTAAACCTAAAAATAATAATTATTTTTCCTTTGAATAGTCAATATTTTAAAGAGATTTAAAAAGAAACAGTCTTTTATTTACCCATACATACCATTTTCAGTGTACTTTATTCCTTTGATTAGATTCATATTTCCTTTTGGTAACATCATGTTTTGCCTGAAGGATCTCTTTAATATTTCTTATAGGATATGTATGCTGGTGAGCTGGTAAGATTTCCTTCAGCTTTTTTTGAAAAATCTTTATTTTGCTGGGTATAAAATTTTAGATTAACTTTTTGTTTAATAATTCAAAGATATTGATCCATGTCTTTTTGCTTGCATTGTTTTAAAAAATAAGCCAGCTGGGGCCAGCCGAGTGGCGCGGTGGTTGGGTGCTGGCTTGGGAAGCCAGCGGCCCTGGTTCGGGTCCCACATATGAGAGCCAGTGACACTGCCCTCAAAAAAAAAAAAAAAAAAGCCTGCTGTAATTCTTATATACGTTTTTCTGAATGTGATGTGTCATTTTCCTCTGGCTACTTTTAAAATTTTCTCTTTCTTTTTAAAAGATATTTATGAAAATATAGCTAACATCCAATATTATATGAGTTTCAGGAGTACACGATAGTTATTCAACATTTGTATACCTTAATAAGTGATCACCATGATAAGTCCAGCTACCATTTGACACCGTACCACACTATCACAATATTATTAACATATTCCCTATGCTGTACATTATATCCCATGACTGATTTGGTTTATACCTGGAAATTTGAACCTCTTATTCCCTGTTGTCTTCAGCTCCCCCTCTTCCCTTTTTAAAGTTTCAATTACAGTTAACATTCAGTACTACTTTGTATTAATTTCACGGGTACAGAGTAATGGTTAGACATTTATATAATTTAAGAAGTGATCCCCCTGACTCGTCTAGTACCCACCTTTCACTATACATAGTTATTATCCTATTATTGACCATATTCTGTATGCTTTACATCCCCATGACTACTTTGCAACTACCAACTTATATTTCTTTATCCCTTCCTCTTTTTCACGTACCTCCAACCCCCACTCCAATCTGGCAGTCATCAAAATGTTCTCTGTATCTATGAGTTTGTTTTTGTTTCTGTTTGTTTATTTTGTTCTTTAGATTCCACTTATAAGTGAAATCATATGACATTTGTCTTTCTCTGTCTGACTGATTACACTCTACACAAAACCCTCTAGGTCCATCCATGTTGTTGCAGATGGCAAGATTTAATTCTTTTTTATGGCTGAGACATATTCCATTGTATATATGTACTACTTCGTCTTTATCCATTCCTCCAATCAGGAACATCCAGGTTGCTTCCATATCTTGGCCATTGTAAATAATGCTGCATTGAACTTATGGAAGAGCACATCCCCTTGTAGTAACATTTTAGGTTTCTTCGGATAAATACCCAAAGGTGGGATTACTAGGTCCTTTTTTTGTCTCTAGTTATAGCCTTTGTTCTAAAGTTTATTTTGTCTGGTATAAGTATTGCTACCCCAGCTCTTGTTTTTTCCATTTCCATTTTCATGAAATATCTTTTTTCCATCCCTTTACTTTCAGTCTGTGTGTGCCTTTTGATATGAAGTAAGTCTTTTGTAGGCAGCATAAGTAAGTGTCTTGTTTTCTTATCCATTCAACCACCCTATTTTTTTTTAAAGATTTTTTTAAATTGGGGAATTGGGGGAGGGGAACAGTGCTGAGGAATTGGGGAAGGGAAACAGACAAGCCACTGTCCCCTTGTTCCTCAGTTCAGTTGCGGAGGATGCCACCTCATTGGCCCATGTTGCTATTATCATTGCTTTCTTCGCGGGTGAGACAGATGGGTTGCTGGCCTCTGGACGGCCGCTCAAAACAGCTCACAGCAGCCCACGTTGGCTGCCGGCCACTCACTGTAGCCCATGGCAGCCCACTGCAGCAGGGGCTGCATCCCCCATCATTGCAGGGACTTGCTCAGCCCAGCTCCAGGTGGAACTGTTGTTCACCATCTTAGCTGTAGAGGGCAGCGTCACTGGCCCTCATACGTGGGATCCGAATTGGGGCGGCTGGCATCCCAAGCCAGCTCTCAACCAAAGCGCCACTTGGCCGCCCCCCCGCCCCCCGATTTTTGATTACAGCATTTAGCCTAGTTACTTCAAAAGTAATTGTTGATAGATACGTATTTACTGACATTTTGTTATTCATATTTTTTCCTTTTTTTTTTTTAAAAGATTTTATTGGGGGAGGGGAACAGACAAGTTGCTGTCCTTTTGTTCTTCAGTCTAGTTGTGGAGTACATCGCTTCACTGGCCCATGTTGGTATCATCATTACGCTCTTCTCAGGTGAGGCAGATGGGTTGCCTGCCTCTGAACGGCTGCTCACCGCGGCCATTGGCAGCTCACACTGGCTGCTGGCCGCTCACGCTGGCTGCCTGCCACTCACTGTAGCCTATGGCAGCCCACTGCAGCAGGGGCTGCAGCTATGCAGTCCCCAGGGGCTCACAGCAGCCCAGCTCCAGGTGGAGCTGTTGTTCACCATCTTAGCTGTAGAGGGGGCAGTGTCACTGGCCCTCATATGTGGGATCCGAAATGGGGCCGCTGGCGTCTCAAGCCAGCTCTTAACCAATGCACCACTCAGCTGGCCCACTTTTTCCTTCTTTTTAAACATTTCTTGTAATACGGGTTTAACATTTCTTGTAATACGGATTTGGCGGTGATGAACTCCTTTAGCTTCTTGTCTGGGAAGATCTTTATCTGTCCTTCAATTCTAAACGATGGCTTTGCTGGGTGGAATAATCTTGGTCGTATGTCCTTCTTGCTTTTAATCACTTTGAATATTTTGTGCCAATCCCTTCTGGCCTGCAAATTTTCTGTTGAGAAATCAGCTGATAATACTATGGGAGCTCCTTTGTAGGTACCTAATGCATTTCTCTTGTTGCTTTTGAGATTCTCTTTTTGTCTTTAATGTTTGGTATTTTAATTATGATATATCTTGGTGTGGGTGTCTTTGGGTTCATCTTTGGGATTCTGCTTCCTGGGCTTGAATATACATTTTCTTCACTAGATTGGAGAAGGTTTTCATCATTGTTTCCTCAAATAAGTTTTCATTTTTTTGCTCTCTCTGATCTCCTTCTGGTACCCCTATGATGCAAATGTTGATACACTTGATGTTGTCTCACAGGCCATTTAAACTATCCTCAACTTTTTGGATTCTTTTTTCTGTTTTGCTGTTTAGGTATTTTCTTCTAACTTATCTTCTAAATTGCTGATTCCATCCTCTACTTCATCTAATCTACAGCTGATTCCATCTAATGTATCAGTTATTGTATTCTTTATTTCTGAGTGGTTCTTTTTCTTGTTTTCTATCTCCAATTTTATGTTTCCTATCTCTTTGTTGAAGTTCTCCCTCACAGTAAGAATCCTTATAACTAGTATTTTGAACTCTGCATCTGGTATGTTGCTTGTCTCCATTTTATTTAGTTCTTTTTCTGGAGCTTTGTTCTGTTCTTTTATTTGGGACATGTTTCTTTGTCTCACCATTTTGTCTACCTCCCTGTATTTGTTTCTATGTATTAAGTAGAGCTGCTATGTATATTGATCTTGGTAGAGTGGCCTTATGTAGTAGGTGTCCTGTAGGGCCCAGTGGTGCAGTCTTCATGGTCACCAGAGGTAGGAGTTCCAGGTGTTTCCCTTGTCTAGGCCTTCCTATTGTAGTTGAGCCTTAGTTGCAATTTGCACATCAATGGAAGGGATTGACCCTCGGGCTGAATGGTAGTAAGGATTGGTCATGACTACAGTGGAAGAGTTGTTGTGCAAGGGCTGATCCTACAGAGCAAGGTTTGCCTTAGTCTTCCTTTGGGATGTGTCATTCTGGGAGGCGGCAGAATGATGCTCTGGCTTGGTCTAGCCTCAGGGCCTGCTGAGAGGGGACCCACTGCAGGTCAAATTCAGCTGCAGGCTGTGTCCTGCCCAGGGCCACGAGGAATGAGCCAGAAAGCAATCTGCAGATGGCCATGCTGTGCTTGGAGGTGACTTGAGAGGCCAAGCCATGAACCAAAGCTGGCTAGTCATGGTGGACATAGAGGGCTGTTCAGTCAGTAATACGGGATACACTGAAGTCAGATAATACTTGTTAGAGTTTTGTGAACCCCTCCTTTTTTTAAACGAAATTTTATTGGGGAACAGTGTGTTTTTCCAGGATCCATCAGTTCCAAGTCAAGTGGCTATTTCAATCTAGTTGTGGAGGGCGTTTTTCCACGAACCATCAGCTCCTAGTCAAGTATTAGTTGTCTTGAATCTATTTGCTTGTTGGAAAAGTCATGCCATATTTTTTCTGTTTTTTGTTGCAAAATAGCATCATGACTTTTCCGACAACCCAATAGCTGTGGAGGTTGCAGCTCAGCTCTAACTCCAGTTGCCGTTTTCAATCTAGTTGCAGGGGGCGCAGCCTACCATCCCATGCGGGAATTGAACCACAACTTTATTGTTAAGAGCACATGCTCTAACCACTTGAGCCACCCGCCCCCCCCCACCCCCCCGCCGGTTTTGTGAATTTTTTGAGAGGCTTTAGGAAAGTCTGTAGCATGAGCCAAGGCAGGTGGTTTGTATGGAAAAACTACTGGAAGTGGCTTGGGTGTGCCCAAAAGTTGAGTGGGGTAGGGTCTCGGAATCACCAGTGCCAGGCAAAAGGATGTTGTTACCAGGTTGATGGAGACTCAGATATGGTGGCCACCTACATTTGCACATAGGATGGGGGCAGGGCTCAATAAAGAAACAATGACTTCTGCCATCTTCTCCATCTGGGAAAAGCTGCCCCTCCAGCTCTCACCCTGATGCCAGACAATTCAGTTTTTCTTCATATGTCCCTGGTACCTTTCAAGTTGCTGTACTGGTGCTGGGGCTCAGATCCAGTGAGTCCATCAGCCAGTTAAATCTGTGCATGTGCCCTTGAAGAGGAGTACTTGGGACTGCAGCTGCCCTCCATCTCACTAAATCACAATCTCTGCTGGTTTTCATAACCAGAAGTTATGGGGACTTCTCTCTCTCGCACTGAAACCCTGGGCCAGGAAGCCTGGTGTGGGGCTGGGACCATTTACTCCTAGTGTGTGTATGTGGGGGACCTCTGCAGCTGAGATATACCTTCATATTTTTAATGGTCACATGTGGGTTGAGACCAGCCTGTTTGGTATCTCTGCCCCTCCTACTAGTCTTGAGGTGGCTTCTTCTTTCTGTCCTTAGTTGTAGGGCTTTGGCTCAGCTAGACTTCAGGTGATTCTCAGTGATGGTTGTTCTGTAGTTTAGTTGTAATTTTGATGTGGTCATGGGAATATGCAAGCACAGTGTTTACCTACTCCACCTTCATGATTGGAAACATTAAGATTTTCTCTTTATCACTGGTTTTAAGCAATTTGACTACTGTGTATGTTAATGTAGTTTTCTTAATGTTTCTTGGGCTTTGGTTTCTTTTCTTTCTTTCTTTTGAGTGTTTATAAACAATCTTATTAAAATTTATTGGGATGACAATGGTTAGTAAAAATAATAGGTTTCAAGTGTATAATTCTGTAATAATGTATCATCTACATATCACATTGTGTGTTCACCACCCAGAGTCAGTTCTCCTTCCATCACATATATTTGACCTTGTTTACCCTCATCTACCACCCTTACACTCTGGTAACCACTAACCTATTGTCTGTGTCTATGAGTTTTTGTTTCTTTATTTGTTTGTCTTGTTCCTTTGTTTCTTTCAGTTTTGTAAAACTGAAAGCATTAGGTTTTTAAAATTCTCATACCTGTGGTTTTATAGTTTTTGTCATTTCTGCAAAATTTTCAGCCATTACTCAGAATTTTTTTGTTCACTCCCATTTTTTTGTGGAATCCAATTACACATATGGTAGGCAGCTTGGAGTTTTCCTAGGGTCCACTGATTCTGTTCACATTTTTTTCTTTTTCTTTCTTTACTTTTTTTTCACCCTGTTTCATTTTGAATTGTTTCTGTTAATAAATCTTTAAGTTCACTTGTCTTTGTCTGGCAGTGACCAATCTGCTTTTAATTTCACCCAGAATACTTTTTGTCCTTGACATTGTATTTTTTATCTCTAGGAGTTAAATTTGAGTCTTTATTATATATTTAACATATCTACTCAGTATGTTCTGTCTTTTTAGTTCCATGAACAAATAGAATGTAACTATAGTAACTGTTTTAATATCTTGTCTACTCATTCTATCACTGGTGTCATTTCTGGATCAGTTTCAATTGATTGATTTCTCTCCTCATTATGGGTTGTATTTTCCTGCTTCTCTGCATGGCTGGTAATTTTTTTATCCAATGCCAAAAATTGTGGATTTTTGCCTTGTTGAGTGCTGAATATTTCTGTATTCTTATAAATATTTTTGTATTTTTTTCTGGTATGCAGTTAAGATACTTGTAGATAGTTTGATCCTATCAGTGCTTGCTTTCAGGCTCTGTCAACTGGAACTAGTACAGCCTTTAGTATAAGGATAATTCTCTCCACTACTGAGGCAATACTATTTTGAGTACTCTGATTAATGCCCCTCATGTTATGAAGTTTTATACTTTTGATTAGGGGAAAATGAGCTATTCCTGGCCTTATGTAGCTCTGGGATTATTCTCTCTGCTCCTTTAGGTATCTTTCCCTAACCTTGGTTAGTTTCCTCACACACATTAGTTGATCAATAATTGCTTAAATTCTTGTGAGGGACTATGAAGATTTCTGGAAGTCTATGTGTAGATCTCTCCCCTATATTACTCTGCCCTATGAACTATAGCTACCTTGGGCTCCGTAGACTCCCAGCTCTGTCTTCTTAAGTCACTGAGACCATTAAGCTCTGCTTCTATGCACTGCTGTCAATAATTTGCTTCTTTATGCAGTAAGATGGGACTACTGTTAGGATGACTTCATTTGCTTTTCCTTTCTCAGGAATCACTATTCTTCATTGCCTGATGTTCAGTGTCTGAGAACTGTTGTTTTCATATATTTTGTCCATTTCTTAAAGTTGTTTAAGTTAGAAGGGTAAATCCAGTCCCTGTTTATCCATCGTGGTCAGAAGCAGAAGTCTCAACATATGTGAGGAAATTATATGATGTACTTTAAGCATGCATTATTGAGTGCTTCACACCAAGAAAGTATTCAATAATAGATGTTTACTATTTCTATTTCTCTGCATGTGTCTTGTTAATGAGACTTTATCTTATATACCACCTTTTATATGAAAACTTTCTGGACTACTACTTCCACAAATGACGTATTACTCCTTATTCTTTGTATCTACGTTATTGTTTAAAAACATGTTTTTATTATGACACAAATCTATGTTACAAATTTTGGTTTACTTATGTTTTTTGTGGTAGATTGTAAGCTCTTAGACAAACTCTTCCTTGTTTTCTATTCTTGGTTTCTAGTACATCGTAAATGCTTAGATATTTGTTGCAAAAATGAATAACCAAGAGTGTCTTACACCTGTTATGAAATACTCAGAAGTAGAATTTTTGACTAGGAGGGAAAGAGAGGTGGTTTAGAAGTATGAGAACATTTGAGTAGAATGAAAGTGAGAAAGATAAGATTTTGGGGGATCCAAAGGGCAGCATAAGAACAAAAGGTGGTTGACTGAGTTTGGTAATTTAGAGTAATAATGATAATGATAGTAATAATAATAATAATAATGATAATGATAATAGTGATAATAATATAAGTTCCTGTGATGGTGAGAGATAGAGGAGTATAGAATGGATAATGGGAGAGACACACTGTATTGTATCAGTGAAACCATTTTCTGATTACATTGCTGTAATGTAGATGGTAATATTGATAACATTATATAAATTATACTGTGTGCATCTTGTAAGTTGATGTATTGTAATAATAACTTTTAAACAAAGTGCTCAGAGAACACAACATCCTTTTTGGAGTAGGTAAACCTTGGAAGGAAGTGGTAGGGATGGATTGACTGAGAGGAAGTGGTGTAGGAATTCTAGGTAGTAGAGAAGAGCATAAACACAAAAATAATATAGGCCATAAATAAGCGTAATGTAGCAGAAAGAACAAATGGTCCTTGGAGTTGGGTTCATAGGGCTTTACTCTCACCTCTGCCATTGGTGTGACTCTGGACAAATTACTTAGCCACTCTGAGACTCAATTCCCTCATCTGTAAAATGGGTGTGGTGGTTGGGAAGATTATCTGATTTATAGAGAACATTTATTTTATATCTGGCAGATAGTGGGTCCAATAACTATTAGTTTCTTCTTTTTAGACATTCTATATCTTCTGATGAGGAAAGGAAAATGCTTCAAGAAGGACTTTGTGACCCCTCATCACTTTGTATAAGAGCCCAGGTATAATATATATATGTATGTATAATTTATGAGTCTAACTAATGTTCCCATTTATTTCTTATTTCCATGGCAAATGAGGATTGCATTGCATTTTTGTGGTCCAATACTAAAGCCTACGTAATTTCAACAGCCAGTTTCTTTACATCTTCTAGTTTTAACTTATATTGAAAACTGTTGAGGTTATTGGCTAAACTTTATATACAAATTAAACCATTTTACTACCACAATTCAGTATTTTTCAGAAATGCTTCCATTTATAGGGGACATATCTATTGAATGAAAGATTAGACAGATGAGTATCAAATATCCTGTTTTCCTATCTTAAACCTATTTATATTTATTTAGGCTGTTGTGTATTGTTTATTTGAGATATGATTGACATATAACACTGTATTAGTTTCAGGTGTAGGTTATATATTTTATGAAAAAAATCAGTTTTGATCTCAATTTCCCATCATGGAAATGACATAAGGTATACAGTAAAATTTAGAAATCTTTGACTTTAAAATATAATCACACTTTAAATTTCCAATCAGCTTATAAAAGACCACTGTTGCTGGGTAGTACTTACAAAAATATTTTGGATATGTGGGGATTTTAAAAGTAGTTCTGGCATAACTAATCTAGAAAATAGTGAAGTCTTTTTCACTGATTGAAATATTTAGGACTCTTCCAGTTAATTAACTCTGTGTTTGGTTAAAAGAACTAAAGAATTTGTACAGTCAATAGAATTAAAAGTGATACACCAGAATAGCATTGGAGCCAATTTTCAGCAGTTTTTGGTTCTTGAATACTTGCATTGACATATACAATTCCTAGGTGTAGTACATAATGCTGCTGACCCTGCCAAGCGAAGAACCACCTTTAATCATCTGCCTGGTATCTTAAGTGCTAGGTGCAGAGTTGTCGAGGACCTGGCATAGAGTGGCACCTGGCTCCATTTGCTCCCTTTGCTATAGGCTGGTTGTTGGCATTAATGAAACTTAGTCAGGCTTTGAGGACAGTTTGCTTGGTTAAAGTCACCTTTCTTTTAGTTTATGCCATGTTACCTCCAGGATGCTTGTAAACCTGTTGAGAGGCTGCGTTTTGATGAATCTTACAAAACTCCTCTATAGGGCATGAACTGAAACCGAGAAGCCAACAATATTAATAATTCAGCATTTGGCACTAGTATGGATATTAATGCATTTGTATTTCACCTTGACAAACCCCGGCCCAATCACATGTGAAAATGAATTTAGTTGTCTTATTTTAGTCTCTGGTGAGTATTTTTATACTTTTTTCTTCAACCTACATATGAAATCAAGAAAATATTAATCTCCCTTTAGAAATGCAAGGTTCATAGCCCACATGACTATGTGTTGTGAAATAAAATATGTTACAATAAATTGCCATCTTGATTTAATGAAAATAATGTTTAGGAATTTTTATATTACATTATAGCTGATTTGGGGTATTTTAAATTGCCCATTTATTCAAAATTTCAGGGCAAAGTAATTATTTTAGTATTTCAGGTAAACATTTAACTCTTAACTTTAAATAACCAGTAAACATATGTGTTCTATGCAAGTAAACTGTATAAAGCATTTATCAAAAATATTAAAATATGTTAATAATAATAAGTACATATAATAGCTAAGTATATTCAGTATTTAGGAGTTAAAGTTATTTATTTTACAAAAATTATTTTCACCAGGGACATAAATATGTCATATTAAAATACCGTAGGAACGACACAATTTCTGTTAAATTATTAGTAACTCAAGGACACACCTCATAATTTGTGGGGCCTAGAAATAACATGGCAATGACCAGAGTGGCAAGATCTTGCTTCTTAAAAATTGGTGGCTTGTTGAGCAGTCTGAATAATCGATGCCTTCCTGGCACACATACAAATACATTTAAGATTGCAAAGAAATTATTTTTAGTTATGTAGCCTGGCTTCTTTCAGACTAATATAATTACTTTTTTTTTCAGAATTTCTCTTTGAAAAGGTATAAATAAGGAATTTAAATTTTTATATAAGAAAAAGTATATTACTCACTCCTTGAAGTGTTTTGAGTCCATATTTTTAACCAGAAATCCTAACTACTACATTAAAGTTAAACTATAAGGGGGAACAGCTTACACATTTTAAATAACCTTTTTTTTTTTTTCTTTTGAGGGCAGTGTCACTGGCCCTTATATGTGGGACCTGAACCGGGGCCGCTGGCGTCCCAAGCCAGCTCTTAACCACCACGCCACTCAGCCAGCCCTAAATAACCTTTTGTGGTGATATAACGTGGTGTATATTACTCGGTGACAGATACTGATTTAATAGAACTGAAAGGAAATAAATCAAAGGGGGACTTATTTTGTTTTGGCTGCTTATAAAATGATTTTAACTTTTAATGAATGTCAGTATTGGTTAAGAGAGTTAAAGAATTTGCATAGCCAATAGAATAAAAAGTGATATACCATAATAGTTCTGGAGACAATTTTCAGCACTGTGTTCGGTTCTTGAATACTTGCATTGACATATACAATTCATAGGTGCAGTGCATAATGCTGCTGACCCTGCCAAACCAAGAACCACCTTGAATCATCTGCTTGGTATCTCGAGTCAGAGACTTTATGTCTCAATATTATATTTTCATGAACATAAATCTTCAAATGGGCAACTGCGTCCACATGATCAATATGTGGGGTTAATGATGATAAATTATGCAGTATTATGCAGCTCCTTTTGATCCTTATGTAAAAATTTCCATAGTTTTCTTAAAGGTAAGACTTTTAGAATCTAAGGAAATCTAAAATAAAAGGAAATAAATTTAACACCACAAAAGTCTCACTCTTGCCAAAACATGAATCATGCATAAAGTCTGAAAATAAGTAGTAACGAATTAGAGAGATATATTAGATAGCAGATTGGATCCATTGAAATAATTTGTAGGAGCGTCTTCGTTATGCTGTGGTAGGAATGAATGGCATGGTGCTACCAGCTTAATAAGAAAAATGGAGTAGATTGGAAACCATAAGATACGTTAGTAACTTTGGCTCAATTTCTCTCTGCTTCTGTATTCCCTGTAAAGGAGAATGCACCACGTCTCTGTGAGCAACCTGAGTTTCTCTTGCTCTGGAAAATCATAAAGTCCAACTTGGCTTATGACACAGTCTAAGTAACATGGATTAGGTAAAGCTGATCTTACGAGAGGAAAGTTGGCTACTCAGCAGACCCCAGCAGATATTTTGACACACTCTTGGAGCTGATAGGAGTCATCATAAATTTAAACATTACCTTTCCTAACACAGAAACTTCATGAATAAATGGCTTTGAATATTTTATGAATGACTGAGCACCCTGCTTTGCTCATAAGTCCTCAGGAAGCTATGACTTTTGGGGGATGGTTTTACTTTTGGAGGAAGGGCTGTTGAAGAGAAGGTACTGATGAGGTGTCATATAATTTTACAAGTTGCCTAACTGCTTTTAACTACCACACTATCTCTGATTAAAATAACAATTGAGCTTGTAATTTTTTTCTGAACAGCTGCTGCTACAGGGAGTCATTACCTTGGAGAGTTCAAAAATAATCGTACTCCTGGTACATGAGTTTCGTAGTCTTGTGTTTTACAGCAAAGCACAAAGTTTAAAGCTTATAGAAGAATGTTATTTGAAAGCTGTCAAACCATGTTAAAAAAGACTGCATCGTCAAAAGGCCCTGGTGGCCACGGTTCTGCATGTAGCCTTGTCTTATTCATTATAAAATGCATGTTTATAAAGTTCCACAGAGCATCCAATTCCCAATTCACTTATATCAGCAAGACTTAACTTGCTCATTAATCTAAATTCTTTTGCAACTTTAATCTACATGTTTAATTAATCATAAAATGAGGCGGTAAGTAATTTCAGCAATGTGCGGCTTGTTATCAGATGCATTTAATCACTCTTCTGTGAGCTCATTTGGAAACACCTGAAGATGTCGAGTGCAGTTTGAATAAGCATAAATTATTCTTTGTCAGTGTACTTCACTCAACTAATAAGACATTAATTTAAAAGGCACTGTTTGTCATTTTTAGATCTTTACCAATATTTTTAGCTTAGCAATATAACTCTAATTGTACATATGATTCACAGCTAGTGCCCAACATAGGAAAGGGTAAGCGTTTAATTCATTTTTCTTATTTACATGTAATTATGGCACGTAATCTTAGTTTTTAATGAGGATTAACCATCTTGTAAGTATTCATATACTTTTGGAATATGGTACTAATGAATTATAGTTAGAAAAATTATTTGTTGGTACAAAGGCTTGTGAGTCCTTGTTTCTTGCCTGGGTTAGATCTGAAAGACATGATGTTTGGGAGAGGGTAAGGATACATGTATTGCACAGGGATTATACGATACAGATATTAACCTTAAAAAAACCCAAGGAAAATAACTATGTTCATCTATCTTACATAATAACATATGTAGTCCTTATATAGGGCCAGGTAGCCTAAAATAATGACAGTCCCATTCCCTCACCCCCAGTTTCTTAACAGTATCGCACAGTTGATGATAACATTTTTTAAAGGCAAAAAATAAGAACAACAATAATAACACAAACCCACTCATAGCTTTAGAGCAAAAAAAAAAAAAAGACTCATGAAAGCTGAATGACTTATTTATCTCAATGTCAGGAGTATAGGAATAAAAATTGCCTTTTATAGGATGTCATCACCTGTCCTGTTTATGCCACGAGAGCAGTGACACACGGTAAGAATAATTATCTCAGTGGAAACAAATTTATTTACCTGCCGCGGAGCATCCCTGTTCATCTTACTCATGAACTCATCTCACTCAAACACTGTCTGTGGATTGTCAGCAGCGAGCCAGAGGGATGATTCCCGAAAAGGAAATATTGGTTTGAGCTGAAATATAGCCATATTCTCCATTTTTATTTGATGTGCGCATCTCCTGGGCCTCTTCGCTTTCTTCAGGGATCCTTTACACTGAACTAACAGTTATTTATATGTCCATTTCTTGTCCTATGCCTCATGACAATGTATGAATTGTTTCTCCTATTTTCCTTTCTAAGGGAAAAAAAAAATCCCAGGAAATCTCATTTGTACTGTTCAAGTCATGTAGACCATGGCAGCACGTCGTGGGTGAAATGCCGTTGACCCTTATTTCACGTAAAGCACTGTAAATTGTTTCCTTATAGAACCACTGATGAAAATCTCAAACCCCGGGGCCTTCTTTAGAATCATCCTTGAAAAACAACATTTTGTGTGAACTTAACTTTCTTGATAAGAAGAGAATAGTTTCTCACTCCTATTGAATCCTAGTTGCGAAACACATACAGTCTAATATGAAGGCTTTTTGTCAGATTTTTTTGCGAAGAAACCTCAAAGTTTCCTAACTTTTCTTCCTCTGGCAAAACCTGAGATAATTTTTCCAAAACAGATTTATTTTCAAACTGTTTTGGGTGCAAGAAAAGAAGAGAGTGTCCCCTCACCCCCAACAGATGTATGAAAGACCTGCCCTATTGTCTATGAGGTTCCTCCACACAAAGATGATGATTTATTTTATAAAATGTATATAGTAACTGTAGCTATTTGTAGTATATGATGTACTTCAAGAGGGAAATGATAACACAGTTCCATGCAGCTTTTGCACTCTCAGGTATTTCAATGTGTGCTGTTGCAAATGTGTGTATATACAGAGGGTGCGAAAAAATGTACACACATTTTTAAGAAAGGAAAAAACTATTAAAATTGTAATACTCAGTATATACCGATATCAAAAGATGAATATAAGTCACTATCTTTGACTTCTGCAATTACAAAAGGTGCTCAAAGTGGTTACCATCAGCGTCCAGACACTTCTGAGTACGGCGAACTATTGTCTGAGCCACGTTGACCAAAATGTCCACTCATATATGTTTTTTTGGCACCCATGGTACAGACACACACACACACACACACACAACTTTACCCCAAATGCTGCACACACACTGACTCTTTTCCCAGTTACAAGTAATGACATACCACGTAAACGTGCTTCACCAGTGCAGACCGTAGAATTGGTCAGAATGCACAATACCTGGAATGATGATGAACATCTCCAATGGGTCCAACGGAATGAGGGGCCTTCCATCCCCAACTGAGCTGACAGAGATGGTTAGCAGAGCTCTGATGTATGCATAGCTTGTATGGCTGTAGGACAGTATGCTGATCAAGAAAGGGATGACTGAGGGCAGAGAGGGTGGGTAAGGAACGAGCAGAGTGTGTGTGCAGTGTGGCATCGGTCAGCACATGTGCTTTGGGGGAAGGTTTGGAAGGCCCGATTGGACACTGGAGTCTTCAGGTGGTATGGGACTGCAGGCTGAGCAGAGGAACGAGAATGTCACAAGGCAGGTGGTTTCAGGCAACACTTCTGACCTTAGACTACAAGTCTCAATATCTTCTTTTTTAAAATTGGGAGAGTGAGGATATATTCAGTTATGCTTTGTGCTACCGCAGGAGAAGGCCTATTGTCTCTCACTCCTCTACCTCCAGCTCCTTACACAAGTGAAATTCTGTTCTAATTTTTACTGAAAATGTTATATCCTATCCATACTTTCATAATTGATGCCTGACTGTCTTTCCTCTGAATCCAGGCTTTGCCTGTCTGTAGCAAGCTATTTTTCTTTTTTTTCAAATTAAATTTTTTTTTTTTTTTTAGCTGAGTCATCCTGCCACCTGTTGGCAGCTCAACAACAGCTCAGCTGGGGCTGGGCATTGAACTGCTGTTGCTCAGAGCTCAGCTCACACTCTTGAGCGAGCTCTTAACCAACTGAGCCACTCGGCCGGCCCACAAGCTAGTTTTTCTTTATCATCTGAAATCGACTTTTATTAGAAGATCATTTAGGCATCATGTACGTACACCACATTTGGTGGTTTTAGGGGAAGTTCTGATGCTAGGTGTTTAAAGCTCTGCCCAGATGAGATTTTGATGGATCCACATAGCCTTGCTCACATATGAAAACAAGGCATTGGGTTATACAGATGGTTAAGTGTGCATTTAGTGCTTTCTTTGGATTTTTCATGAGAATGAATTGACTTGTAGTTTTGTTAACTTTCCCAGTGCCCGCAGGTTAGAAACTGCATTTTTTCTTTTAAAGGCACTGTCTGAATCACTTATATTCAGGAAAATATAGTAATGTATATAGTTTTAGAAACTGTCTATGTTTCCCCCATTACTCATAATATATAGTATTCTCATGGTTATCACTCTTGTTGTCATATTAACAATGTATTACAGCCATAATAATTATTTGTTCATGCATACTTCCAAGTACTATATTTGACAATCCCAGACATCATATATATATGTATGTGTGTGTATATATATATATATATATATATATATATATATAAAGTGAGGAAGTGATTTATAACCTTCACATTGAATTCTTACTTTTTTATTCATGCTTCCCATTTTGTAAAGCATATGATCCACTTTAAAAAAGTTGATAGTTACCTGTGTTTTGTTCTTTTTTTTTCATTTTTTTATACCATAAAAATACTTTCGAAGTATACACAGGGATGTATTTGTAGGTGATTTTCACCTTATTAATAGATCAGGTTCTGAAAGTTTGTTGTTTGGAATATGGATTGGGTGTACATATAGAAACCATGTTATAGATGATGATTTGATTCCTTGGGCAACCTACTGAAATTCACTTACCCCATAATATGGCTGAATCATACTATTGAGAGTACTGCAGTAATTAACTGTATGTTCAATTGTGTTGGTATGTAATCTCATTTTGAAATATAACTTTAATAATATTCTTTTGACAAATTTCTCGTAGTGGAACTTGACTTTTTCTACCTTGTGCACAGCAGTGGAAATGAAATACCTCTTGGGATGGAATTTGGGAGGTGAGGAGTACTTCCTGTCTCTAGCTATGGAAAGTAATGGGGCCTTCTGCTGGATGTAGGAGGGAATGGGTGACTGGTGGCCTTGGTGTGAAGATGTATATCTGTTTATACATGCATGGTATCCTATTGGAGGTTTATGTATTTTTAGAGTAAAGAGGAGCATTTTCTAATTTGATGCTCGTGAGCCAGAGGGTGAAGATCAGTACTTCCGGCCATTCAGTATGCCTCACAGTATTTTCCAAGCATTTTCATTGTATATCTTCTACTTAATCCCACACCCCATTCCCCATAATTTTGGCTTTTGATTTAGCCCTGGTGAGAGTAGTTCAGTTTCTAATACCAGAAGAGTTTTGGAATGTATTATTGATTAGGATCATATAAAGATGAAGTTATATATGCATTTGGGAAGGAGATGAAGTTGAGTCAAAATTAAATATTCCCAAATACATGACAGTTCACCCAAATGAAGACCTGTAGTCCATTACTGTTTAACTACATACTGTCCTTTAAGAGGATCAGAAGAAAGTCATACAAAAGTGCAAATAGGTAATGGAAAGTTTATTTGGTAACATGTAAAACATCATCTTGAACCTCAGCAATTGAATTATATTCATCCCTTTTACTTCAGATCTGGCAAATTATATATTTTGTTGATTGCCAAGGAAAAAGTATGAAAAAAGGAGACTACTGGAGAGAAAATTAGAGATGTGGTATTTAAAAGGCTCTAAAGATTTAAGTTGTCAGAGAAAATGGTTTGATAAGTTATGGGTGAAATAGAAAGAATTTAGTTTCCCAAAGAAATACACAGCTCAAAGTGCAGGGGAAAAGTGGTTGGCAATACAAACTGTTTTTCTTAACTTGAGGAGTTCCAAAAAAAAAAGCAGCAGCATTTGGCAAAGTGAAAGCTCAGCTGACTACCGAGTGAAAAATCTGATTCTTTATCATCTAAGCACATAGTTGGGTAACTCACAGAGCTACCCAATGTATAGGTTGCAATGGCAAGAAGCCAGCAGTGAAATCAAACTCATAAGCCCTCCATAGAAAACCCCTGAAATTACTGCTGTGCTGTTGCCAGCTGTACTGCCACGAACAAGAGCTGTACATATTTCTGTGGAATGACTGGGTTACTTAACACAGCTTGATTGGCTCTGTTCCTGCCTCTGTTCTCTTTGGCTGACAGCTGACCACCATACTGGTTTGGTTTCAAATAAGACCGAAGCACAACCACTTATAGGCATCTTCCTCTTGTACACTGCTCTTTCCACACCACCCAAAACCCCACACATATCCTATATATGTTGCAAAAGTAGAGATACATATAACTGAATTTCTTTAAGTAAAGAACACTAGGTGACACTTTTCTGTCCTTTTATTCAACAAATCCATCAGATTTTTAGAAGAGTCAGTTTTGGTCTTTTATTTGTAAGTACCCGAATGTATTGAATGTGAAAAGAATGACATCTTAAACTCTTCTAATTGCATTCACTTTTCTTTATTTTAAATCATTGCTTACTTCATGATCCTAGAACTAGAATGATTATTCAGAAGTCATCTGTTCTTTCCCTCTTGCCCTTGGATAAATTCTGATAGGTAGCTACTTTTGTCTTAGAGCCTTTCAAAAAAGAAGATATCACAATATATCTTAAGGAGCACTAGATGGTTTCAATTGCTACATTCCATGAATTAGAGAACCCTTTCAATGAGCAAGGTGGTTGGCCCTTTTTTTGTTATATGAAATCCCGTGGATTCTCATGTTCTAGTTTCCATTAAGTTAAGAGGATTTCAGAATTTTTTGACTGTGATTTAGAATAAGGAATAAATTTCTATCCCCACTCAGTATGCAGTGTAATATAATTGAAATAAAAAAGTTTTCATGAACAATACTTATACCCTTAATATGTGCAATGTGTTCAGTTTTCTCTTTTGTCCCTTCTCCTCGCCTCCCCTTCTTCTGCTCCTCCTTTCCCTTCACTCTGATTGGCACTCAGAAAATTGATTGTTATTCATTCAACCAGTGGTTTGAAAGATATTGCATTAAAGTAAGCAAGCTTTTTTTTTTTAAGTCTTGATTTCCATGTTCTTTGGTCTACCATGTGTTTAAAGAATTGAGACTCCTCGACAGGACACTAATTCCATTGCCTGTTTTGGGAAAATTATTAGGAAGACAACTTTTGTACTCGACTAGTGGCATATAATTTATTAATAACACCATGTATTAATTGCATAATTGTGCCAGATGTTGTGCTAAATGCTTTAAATATATTCGTCATGAGAGTTTTTTCATTTAATCCCCATAATCACCCAGTAAGGTAGAAAATGTTATTATAATAGTTATACATCAACTATTTTTATAGTTGATGAAATTGAGGCTCAGAGTAATACCTCAACTTTCCTAAGAGTAGCACAGTAAATGATAGAGGCCAAATTCAAATTCAAGTTTGTTTGACTCAATCAGCATGCTCTTTCTCTGAACTCTAATCATTTCTTACTTTTAGCTTAAAAAAAAAAGTGATTTTGTGAAAAGTTTATATCACAAAGCAAAGGAAACAGACTTGTAATGATAATGGCCACATATTTTTTAATAACGTAAATTGAAACTTCTTGATAAAATAATTTTTACTCTGTAAAGAAAAAGAGAAAAAGAAAAGAAGAAAAAGAGAAAGACAGAACAGAAGAAATAAAAAAAAAAAATAAACATCTCTCCAGAGCCATGGATAGAAAAACTTGCGGCTCTATTTACATCTTGTATAATTAAATTTTGTAAAAGTCTTCTTTTAAGGAATAAAAATATATATACATGGAATTATATCTTATGCTACAGACCAGGATGTTTTAGCAAGTCAGAGGAACTGAGACATGAATGAAGAGTGGAATTTTCCTTTCGTTTTCTATAATAACTGTGTTTGTTGAAGAGAAAGACGGAGGAAAAAATGACCACCATCTCTGGTTTTGAAGAAAACGTTGTTTATATGTGTAACACATTGGAGAAATTGTTTGGGATCACTTTGACTATGCAGAAATGTGACCACTGAAATTCTTAAGTAAGGTGTGGGGCTATCAGCTCATGAAACTAATTAAGTCAAATAAGAATAAGTATTTGTAAAAGTAATTCACTTACCTCATTTTTCCACTCCCTCTCTGTAAAAGAGGAACTATTTTAGAAAAAAAATAATGGGTGCAGTTGGCGTTCATGACCTCTTCTTTCCTGCCTTCAATCCCTGCCACATTTCTAGATTTAATATGAGACAGTTTTTGACTCTCTTGCCTCCTTTCTCTTGCCCTGTCTCTCTCCTCTCCGATAACTTTCCTCTTCCCTTTTCTCTCTCCCCTACTCTCCCTCCACCTTCTCATCTTGTCTGCCCCTACTTTCATTTTGCATTCTTGCATGCAATCCTTATAATCTTCTTTATAACCTTTATTCTCTTAGTAGAAAGATAATTCTTGAATTTTTAAGGAAGGTGCAAATCGATCTTGTTTTTGCTTATTAAAATGATCTAGAAAAATAACATGCTTTCTGTCTTCTTGTCTCTCTTTCTCCCATAAACCAAATGCACACTTTTAGAAGAAATCTATGGTGCTATGTCTGGAAAATGTTGCATTCTATTTTGTATCCTCTTGGCCTAAAGATATGTTTAGGGTCATTGTATGACCATTAAAAAGAAAACTGAAGGGCCCACACTAAAGATTGGCATTGACTCAGATACTTGTGTCATAATAACTATAAACATACTTCTGTAAGCATACTTTTATATAGTAGATGGGCTTCTTCTATATGTAATTGCTATGTGATGCTACCCCAGAGGAGAATTTGAAAGCAGGCAGGTGTGCTAGATCTAAGCCTCATTGAGCTCAAGGTCAGGATTCTAAAACCAGCCTCCTCAAGCATACTCAGACAAGGTGGAATAATATGAACTTGGTCAAACATATTACCCCCAAAACATGCTTTGAAGTTCAGGGGAAGGTAAGAAGGTGTACTTTCAGCAATGGTACAGTAGAAGAACATTATCAGTAATAGGTACATGATTGAGATATGTTGATGAAACTCCCAGATAGTGCTATGGGTAGACAGATTTGGTTTATGAAAAAGGATGTAAAAATACCCACAGACACACAGTTGCCACCATGTTGGGTAAATACACAAATATACACATCATGGGGCAGCTTTAGTGTTTTGGTCGAATGAAATGCAGAAGAAATAAAGAATATGTGTATTCCAGTAAGATGGACATAAAGGCAAGCAACTGTTCACTATTAGTTGGGAAAGAATTTGCAGAATTAGTGAGTTATATAAGTTTCACTTCCCCTGATTTATTGAGCCCAAAGTAATAGATCTAATGTTACTCTGCTGTTATCTTGTTTGTACATTGTAATGTGAATCTTTAGGTAGAATCCAAGCTTATCCATTTTTCGATATGGATTCTATTCTTGATTCAGGATTCTTCTGGATCTTACAGTCATGTAATGCTATCAAGATATCATCTCCCTGAATCACCATTGGTTCTAGTAGCTCCTAAGGTAACCAAAATAAGTGAATTTTTATGATGGGGCAAGTGCAACAAATATGAATTTGATTCCTATGTGGAAGTTAAAATTGTTTTGTTCTGTACTTTAGGCTTTAAATTGAACTTTGCTCAACTTTCTTGATCACAAGGAGGAATTGATTGAGAGAAAATGGACACATTGCCAGCAATTTATAGTCTGCTTAGGCAAAAACCTCATCCCCACTCTTTATCACTCTTAATTTCACTGTTTGTTCATTCAGCTATTTCTAACAAAGAAAGGTACTTCTCTTTTCACTATCTTCAACCTCTTATTAAACAGTTCCATTAAGTACTTGCAGAGCGGAAGCCAATGTGTACACAGTGTCAGAGTAATTCCATATTAACAACCTGCTTTAGGACATGTTCTCTGGGTCATACGCATTTCAGGGTAAGAGGGACAGAAGATAACTAACATTTATTAAGTACCTACATATGTTATCTCATTTAATTCTTAGAAAAACACTGAGGTGGAAATTACATAAACTTTGTAGAATCGGGAAACAACCCTATTAAAGGAGCAAAATTGCCACAAATTCTTATTTAAAGGACAACACTTTTAAGAAAATGCCAACTTACCCATGTCATTATGGTAGGCTGAAAAAAGAAATAAATGAGCTATAAAGATATAAGTGAGAAAACATGAATGATAAGACATGAACCATTACCGTTTGCCTCACCTCCACAGTGGAGTATTAGACATCATACACCTAAAAGAGGACAGAGCTCTACAATTAATGTGCCTTTATAACATACTATCTTAGGAAAGACAAAGGTTCACTCTTCCGGTCAAATGAGGAAACAACCGTTCTAATATACTTGCACGTATATTGACTGGATCAGGGAGCCTTGGTAGAACCACTATTTTTAACATGTTCATTTAATTTGACTCCTGGGAAAGGGATCTTTTGATGCAAAGTGTATTTGATGACAAAATAAATATCCTGAAATGACATATTTTCAGTTTCTATTTCTTGCTGCCCCACTCCAAGTTTTATTAGATAATAAGTACCATTTTTAAACAAAATGCTAAAAGAAAAGAAAGTGAAGTCAAGTGTTTTAAAACATACAAAGGAATTGTCCTTTACTTTAAACATTTGTGGAGATTTTGTCAAACAATTAGCACTGTGGTTGTTTTATAACAGACACAATGAATACTATTGAAATGAAATGTGGAAATAAATATGTGTATGTTCATTTATTCATTCTTTTTAAAAATCAACAGACATTTACTGAGGGCTTAATATGTTCCAGATAGATATGTTTGAGATTTAAGTCTGAAGAGCATACTAAAGCTAGCCTTTAACTAGCTTAAAATGGAGAGACAGGTAAAGAGAAAAATTATAACCTATTAGTCTTAGAATTAGGATATGAATGAAAGAAGATACATAGAAATTTGAAATTTGCCAGGGAGAATTGGGGAAAGCCTTTATTGAGTAGGTTCACATTTGAGCTGCTTCTTAAAGGGCTGATGGGGGGTTACTTAGAGAGAATGTGGAAATAGAATATTCTAAGCTGAGGGTATCACATTTGTAAAATCACCTAGACAATGAAAGGGTGTGCTCTGTGTTGAGAATTGTAAGAATTCAATATCAATGCCACGTGTGGGGCAGAGGAAATGAGGAAAGGGATTATACTGAAACAAAACAAAACAAAACAAAACAAAACAAAACAAAAGAACAAAACAAAACATTTGAGAGTTTTGGGTGGTGGAGTTCATTATTTCCTGAAATGGACCATAAATATGTTTAAGTTCAACTAATTAATTTCAGAATGATTGGAATTTTTCTAGGAAATTAACCATTTTATTAGCATCTCCATGATGTACCTTTTAGTGCTTTTACAATAGCATATGGATTACTAAGCTGTTAAAATGATAAAGTTGTGCAGAGCGTGACATGATATGAAAGAAGTTTGGAATAATGTATTGCAAGAATTGATAATCACTTTTCCTTAAAATGGTCCTTTTTAAGTTGATTTTTGAACTTACCTATACTTTGTCAGGCAATTAATTTGCTAGACAACTTGTAGGTCAAATGGTTCTGAATCCTGAAAACCGAGTGTTAACACAAATACAGTTTTTTTATGGTTAATAGCTTTTATATCTATTTGTAAGAGAAAAAGGGTAATATGCATAATATATGCATGCATATCATCTCACTAGCTTCATGAAAATGTTAGTTGGGTGTATCTTTGGTTTCTTCATTTCTGTGAGCTACTTAAGATATATACTTGTACTACTTAAGTATCTATCTATCTATCTATCTATCTATCTATCTATCTATCTATCTATCTATCCTTTAAGAATTTATTCCAGACATAGGTTTCATTTTCACATAAGGAGAAAGCTAGACTTTACGATGTTTCTTTAAAAAAATTTTTTTTCTTCCATAGAAACACCTCAGAGGTTTCAGACTTCATGTTAGAGAAATTATAGTTCCTTCAACTTTAAATTGCTTCGCTAGGTCACTACCAGATTATAGAGAGCATGACGTGCTTTACAAGTTGAAAAGTTTTCCACCAAGTAATACCAGCAGTGAAAATTGTCAGAGAAACAACTAATTAATCTCAGCTCCTTTACAGCTGTTTAATGCAATGCATAACTAAAAGTCCTGTTAAATTAATTAATGATTTCAATTATGAACTTTTCTCCAAAATGTTATGATTCGTATCAGGCTGATAATGCAGTGACCTGGGAGTGTGAAATCTGTGTTATGAAGAGAGTCGCCAGTTAATTGATTCACAAATTATTTAAAGTTTGTTGCACCGAAGGGAGTGCTCAGTTTCACGACCGTCATTTCTTAAAGTGTACAAACTCCTTTTTCACCTTAAGAACGTCTTCAGTTATTAAGCATGATAAAAAGCCAGTGTATTTCTGGGACCGTGAGTCATATCAACGTGTATGATTTAGAATTTGTAGATGAATATGTGGCTATTAAATCTATAATGGAAGGAGAAAAAAGTTAGCTAAATTATCAATGATTCTTTTGTGGCAGTTTTCCCATTGTTTTTACTTTAGTAATTTTAAATAGTTTTCTAAACATTACCCCTTAAACACTTTATGTTTTTGTATTGGCAAAAAGTACATTGAGTATATTTTAGGTTGAAAGACAATATAATTATGCATTCTTACGGAATTTTGGATGGGTAAATAACAATAGATATTGTTTTGATATTAGTGTTTGAAGCATTTGGATTGGTGGTAGGTCTAAAATGCTGGCATTAAATGTGGGGGAAGGTGCTGACTTTTTAATGCAAGAGAATTAATTTCCAAAGTACAGCCTGAATCTTCTTTGCAGTATATAGGAAAAAAATTAAGAGAGTCATATGTACTTGCTTCTAGTCTGCTTATTTTACCAATAACTTAAATAACAAATAAAAGTATACATATGTACAAAGAGAAGGGAGGGAATCAATAATATCATTAATATTTTATAATGCATTTATGAAAGTTTTATTAATATTTCTATGCTGGGCTTGGGCTGATTTCAGAGTGGATATGACTATAAGAGAAAATCCTTACATGGCAGCCTGTAGCTAGCTGAGGTGGAAGGGAAAGAGGTGATACTGTTTAGCAGAAGGAGAAGGAAGCCGGGAGGTCTCTGGCCATGAGTGGACTGTGTAATATACATACACGTCTCCACATATTTGGGCTTAATACATAGTTAAAAAGCCTAGTGCTTTTAGGGTGATTGAACGATATCCTTATCAGCGTCACTCCAATTTGATAGGCAGTGTAAGAAAGACACTTCAAGTTTAATATGAAAAACACATTTTTTTCAGAAAAATTTATCTCTCATTTCCGAATTGGTAGATGTGTTTAAAGGACGGAGCAGGAAGCTCGTATTTTAGACAAACACCATGTTTGCAGATTTCACTTATCCTGGTGACTCTTCTGTTTTACTTTCCTCATTTTTTTGACCCAAGAAAATTGCCCAAAGAGAAGGCAACTAGAGAAACGATATTATTAAAAATAAGTTTATCTTTGTTAAACTTGCTGCAGGGCAAAAAGAAATGGACTTGAAAGGGAAGTAAATTGATACTAATTTTTGCATTGTAGGCAACGTACTATTTTAGACACTGACTGACGGCTTCTGTTTTCTAAAATGAAGGAGCCTGTAATCTCAGCACCATTAACAAGTGCTGTCATTCAGATACACAGTGCCTGGCTGATTTAAATAAAATGAAATGAAGATAGTTGTTTCTGGTCCCTTGGCTTCACTCATTGCCATAAACATATGCTCTGCGTCCTGCTTCTTTCCATCTTATTTATGACTTTAATTTGTTGTGTGGGCTGCGCTAGAAATTAAATTTAATATAATTCTCCAAGGGACCCTGTCATATAATAACATGGTAATTTCTGTGTATCCTTTTGAAAAATGAGGAAATTAATTCTTCCTGACATGTTCTAATTATTCCAGTGTGAACGGCAAATCCGTTTTTCCTAGCCCCTGAAGTGTAATAGGCAAATGGCTGGTGTTCAAAGCTGAGGCGCTAATGCTGACCAGCAGTGCGTTTAATTTGAAACATGAGCAGACACCTTTCAACACACCTTTGTAATATTGGAGTACTTTACAGAAATTAATTCACTACTTATTTGGCAGCTTAGCCTTGAGGTTATGTTTTGTTATTCATCAATACTATAGTCATGCTAGCATAATATTGCCTGTTTCCTTCAATGCTTGGTGTCTAGGCATGGAACTGAAAGTGTGCAATGGGTAGTTCGACTGTATGAATGAAAGAGAATCGACACACTTCAGAAGTACCAGTTGTATGCCGAGTTGTGTTTACACTTTAGAGAGAGGTATAATAAAGTCTTGAATGCTAACTTAATTATAGTCTATGGTTAGCAGCTTTAACGGAAATTACATAGTGTAGAAATTATTGGGACAATTTTGTTGCGAAAAGACTACTATATCCTCTGCTGCCCTGCTGTAAATTTCAGTTGTGAAAATGGAATTTATTACATGAGAATGACACCATGAAAAGTCAGTTTGTGAATAAAATTTCAGAATAGGAATCTGCCTGGGCGGAAGTAGCTAGCTATACCTTGGGATATAAAGGGCTTAAACCATTTTTGGGTGCCATTGGCCATGGGAGGTGTGTGTTATTCATTTGGGTCATTAGGACTTATTCATAGAAGATCTATGGAGTACTTGTTAGAGAACAACAAAAAGAACTTCCTAATACTTGGTCCTTTATCTGTAATCTTAATTGTGTACATTTCTTACATAGCTAAATGTACATAGCTATTATGTACATTTCTTCAATCAGGTCAATAACTTGTGTCAGCCCTTATATAGTTCCTTTGTTTCAGTGAGCAGTTGATAAATGCTGTTACATATTGGCCATTTATTGTTATAATTAACAAGAAAAATGAATGCATGAAATCCCATTAAAACAGAAGATAGAAATATAATTAAACTTAAATAAAAGAAGTAGAATTGTGTTTGGAGTGGCTGTAATAAGGCTCTCTGTTTATCTATTTTTGTATCTCTATATTACATTACCTTTAAATTTTAACTTACATGGGAGAAGTGGGAGTGGTAGTAAATAATTATTCTGATAAATCGCATTAATATTACCCACATTTTTTTTCTGCTATTCAGCTGCTAGATAAAATTTTATTCTTTCCATGAATCTACTGGGGGCTACTGTCAGATTTAGATTATCAATAGGAAGGAACATACTTAAGACTTCTCTGTTTTAGCTTTCCTTTATACTTGGCCAATGGAGAAAGTGGCCTTCTTCTGGCTGGGAACTGGGAGAAAAGACTTAGCTGTCCCATCCTAAGCCATAGGTTATACAAGTTGCTAAAAATTACTACAATCTCTGCCTTTGTCATCTTGTGGTATTCTCCCTGTGTCTCTGTGTCTTCACATGGCTATCTACTTACTTAGAAGGACACCAGTCATATTAGATTAGGAGCCCACTCGACTCCGGCATGACCTCATCTTCATTTAACTAATTTTATCTGTAACTATTGGGTTGTCAGAAAAGTCATGACGTATTTTTTTTCTGTTTTTTGTCGCAAAAATGATTCATGACTTTTCCGACAACCCAATATGTTCAAAGAAAATTGCATTCTGAGGTACTGGGAGTTAGGACTTCAACATATCTTTCTTGGGGGACACAATTCAACCCAACAGTGGGTACTTATGGATTATTTTATCTATTTTTTTTTTAAATTTTATAAGAGTTGATTAGAGTTTAATTGACCCAAACAGAGGACATGCCTGGAAGCAAGATCTCAACAGACTGAGAAAAATGCTTCCTATTTTATCTTTTAAATGTAATATAGCACTGAGCTACTTTTTAAGGACACCTGCCCTACTGTAGTATTGTTTGCTTGTTATTCCTGCAGATGGAATGCTGGTTAATGTGGAGTCTTTGGTATATCATGCTAACATTTGTTGCAATGTGTCTGGTTGAGGCCTGTCACCTGCTTTGCCCACTTAGTCTCCCAATACAAGCAGTGTATTCTGTGTGCTATTATGTTAATTAAAGAAATATTTGTTGAATACCCGCTGTGGCCTAGAACCATGATAGGAACTGTGGGACACAGCTTCCCAGTGGGTGTGATATGCAAAGTTTGTGTTTCGGGTTACAAATGTTTCAAGATATTAATCCTTCTAGGCTTTAGGGTGTCAAGTAGAGTTTGGTGTGGTCGGAGCACCTGGGCCAAGCACCTCAACCCATTAGCATTCCTGAGAGCTTCCTTCAACATGCCATATAAATCTTAACATTTTATCTGTGTGCCATGGAATATAAAGATTGGGAGCACTTCTGAGTTGATGGAGAAGTATAAATTGTTTCTGTTCTCCTGGAGATTATAATCTGGCTGGAAGCTAAGGTCAGTATATAAGTGATTTAGAATGGAAGCCAGTGTGTGATAAATGCCAAATAGAGATCAAAAAAGACTTTAAGGGATACATTGAATTTGATGTGGATTATGAAGTCCGGGTAAGTTTTTATAGGGGATGAAAAAACATATAAGCAGGAAGGAAGGTGTGACTTGAGTTATCAGCTTGCAAAAATACAAGGTATTTTCATGAATATGGAGTAGGACATTGTCTCATTTTAGTTTTTTAAAAATATTTTTAATTTTTTTATTTACAGTTGACATAATATTATATTAGTTTCAGGTGTACAGCATAGTGATTAGACATTTATATAACTTTCAAAGTGATCACCCCAATAACTCTAGTACCCATCTGACACCATAAATAGTTATTATAGTATTGACTATATTTTCTAGGCTATACTTTAAATCCTCATGACTATTTTGTAGCTACCAATTTGTACTTCAGGCAACCATGAAAATGTTCTCTGTATCTATGAGTTTGTTTGTTCATTTGTTTTAAATTCCACACATAAGTAAAATCATACGGTATTTGTCTTTCTCTGTCTGATTTATTTTACTTAGCATAATACCCTCTAGGTCCATCCATGTTGTTGCAGATGGCAAGATTTCATTCTTTTTTTTATTGCTGAGTAAATATTGCATTATGTATATGAACCACTTCTTTATCCATTCATCCATTGATGAACACCCAGGTTGCCTCCGTATCTTGGGTATTGTAAATAATATTGCAATGAATATATGGATACATATGTATTTTCAAATGATGTCTTGGGTTTCTTCTGATAAATACTCAGAAGTGGGATTACTGGGTCCTTCTTTGCTTCTTGTTATACCCTTTTTTTAAAAGTCTATTTTGTCTGGTATAAGTATTGCTATTCCAGCTTTTCTTTTCCCTTTTGCATTTTCATTAAATTATCTTTCTCCATCCCTTTACTGTGTGTATTGTTTGATCTGAAGTGAGTCTCTTGTAAGCAGGATATATAAGAGTCTTGTTTTCTTATCCATTCAGCCACCCTATGTCTTTTTTTTTTCTTTTGAGGGCAGTGTCACTGGCCCTCATATGTGGGACCCGAACCGGGGCCACTGGCTTCCCAAGCCAGTGCTTAACCACCACTCCACTCGGCTGGCCCGCCACCCTATGTCTTTTAAGCATTTAATCCATTTACATTTAAAGTAATTGTTGATAGAGATGTAGTTATTGCCATTTTATTATTCATATTTTTTACCTTTTCCTCCTTCCTCTTCCTCTTCCTCTTCCTCCTCCTCTTCTTCTTCTCCTCCTTCTTCGTCCTTTCCTCCCCCTCCTCCTTCTCCGCCTTCTCACTCTCCTCCTCCTCCTCCCCCTCCTTCCCCTCCTCCCCCTCCTTCTTTTCCTTCTCTGAAGTCCTTTTAACGTTTCTTGTGGTGATGAACTCCTTTAGCTTTTTTTTTTTTTTGGCTTGAGAAACTATCTGTTCTTCAATTTCTTCAATTCTAAATAATAGCTTTGTTGGGTAGAGTAATCTTGGTTATAGTCCTTGCTTTTCATCACTTTGAATATTTCCTGCCAATCTCTTCTGACCTGCAAAGTTTCTGTTGAGAAATCAGCTGACAGTCTTATGGGAGTTCCCTTGTAGGTAGGTAACTGCTTTTCTCTTGCTATCTTTAAGATTCTTGTTGTCTTTTTTTTTTTTTGAGGGTAGTGTCACTGGCCCTCATATGTGGGACTGAACCGGGGCCGCTGGCTTCCCAAGCCAGCGCTTAACCACTGCGCCACTCGGCCGGGCCCTAAGATTCTTTGTCTTTAACTTTTGGCATTTTAATTATGATGTATCTTGGTGTGGGCCTCTGGGTTTCTCTTAATTTGGACCCTGTTCTTCCTGGACTTGAATATCCATTTTCTTCATGAGGCTAAGGAAGTTTTCCATCATTGTTTCTTCAAATAGGTTTTCAACTTTTTGCTCTCTCTCTTTTCCTTCTGGTACCCCTATAATGTGAATGTTGGTACGGTTGATGTTGTCCCAGAGACCCCTTAAACTGTCCTCATTTTTTTGGATTCTTTTTTCTTTTTTGTTGTTCTGATTAGGTATTTTCTGCAACCTTATCTTCCAAATTGTTGATTCAGTCCTCTGCTTCTCCTAATCTATTGTTGATTCCCTCTAATGTATTCTTCATTACAGTTATTGTATTCTTTATTTCTGACTGGTTCTTTTTTATGTTTTCTGTCTCCATTTTTATGTTTCCTATTTCTTTGTTGAAGTTCTCCCTGAGATCACTGAGCATCCTTATAACCAGTGTTTGGAACTCTGTGCCTGATAGTTTGCTTGTCTCCATTTTATTTAGTTCTTTTTCTGGAGCTTTGTTCTGTTCTTTCACTTGGGACATGTGTCTTTGTATCTTAATTTTGGCTGCCTCCCTGTGTTTGTTTCTATGTACTAGGTAGGGCTGCTATGTCTTCTTAGAGTGGCCTCATGTAGTAGGTGTCCTATGGGGCCCAGTGGTGCAGTCCCCCAGTCACCTCAGTTGGGTGCTCCTGGTGTGTCCCTTGTGTATGTTGTATGTGCCCTCTTGTTGTAGCTGAGCTTTGGTTGCTGTTGGCATGTCAGTAGGAAGGATTGACCTTCAGGCTGAGGGGTTGTGAGGACTGGCCATGACTAGTGGAAAAGCTGTTGTGCAGGGGCTGATCCTTGGAGCAAGATTCACTTTGGTGGTGCTCTGGTGCCTGTCCAGTCTGCCTTTTGAATGTGTCATCTGTGGAGGCTGTGGGGTGGTGCTTTTCTGTTGTCTGAAGCTGGACACTGGGTGTGTTGGTTTGGGGGCCTCTTGGCAGGGTTTCTGTTGTAGGCCCAGGTAAGCTGCTGTCTGTGCCCTGCCTGGGGCCACTTGGTATGAGCTACAAAGTGAACTGCAGATAGTTGCACTTGTATTTGGGTTGGAGGTTCCTGGGAGAGGCTAAACTGTGAATTGAGTCTAGCTGCCACTAGTGCCAGTTTTGGGGCTACTTAGCATTAGGTACAGAGCATGCCAAAGCCAGATGCTGTTTAACTGGGGTTTGAGAAATTTTACAAAATCACAGCATGAACCAAGACAGACCATTTGTAAGGAAAAGCCACTGGAAGTGGCTGGGGTAGGCTCACAAGATGGATGGGGTGGGGTCTTAGGAAATCACCGCGGAAGGGTGAAGAATGATAGCCAGTTTGATAGAGACTCAGATACGGCACCCACCTATGACTGCATGCTGGGTTGAGGGAGGGCTCAACAAAGGAACAATGGCTTCTGCCAGCAGTTCTGTCTGGGAGAAAGCTGCCCCTCCAGACCTTGCCCTCAAGCTACACAATTCAGTTCCTCCCTCTGTGTTCCTGACATCTTTCAAGCTGGGGCACAGTGTTGGAGCTCAGAGCGAATGAATCTATCAATGAATAAGTCCATGTGTGGGCCCTTTAAGAGTAGTGCCTGGGACTCCAGCCACCCACCATCTCCCTTAGCCACAGTCTTGCTGGTTTTCACAGCCAGAAGTTATGAGGACTTCTCCCCACTGCACTGGACCCCTGGGCTGGTGTGATGCTGGGATCCCCTGCTCCTCAGGAGGGACCTCCACAGCTGAGATATCCCTCCCAACTTTTACTACCATACATGGATATGGGACCAGCCCATTCAAGATCTCCGCTCCTCCTAACAGTCCCCACCTGGCTTCTTCTGTATATCCTTAGTTATATATGCTAGACTTCAGGGGATTGTCAATGACAATTGTTCTGTACTTTAGTTGTAATTTTGATGTGGTCATGGGAGGAGGTGAGCACAGCATTTACCTATTCCACCATATTGAATGCTCAGTAGGGCATTGTTTTTAAGAGAAGAAATTTTATATAGGAAAGTTATGAAAGCTTTAGAAAGGTGTGTTGGGGCTAACTACTGAAAATGACTTAAGGATTGGGATCATGTCTTAAATATTTTTGGTCATCTATAAGTCTAGGAATGTACCTTGCAGATATTAAGTGTGCAGTAAAATAATTTTGATTGATTGGCTGATTGAAGCCTTAAAACCAGGGAATGGGAAAATGAAAAAAAAAAAGAGAAGAGAAAAATGAAAGAATAACGTATTTTAATTTAGCTCTATTATAATCAATGGTTACTTTAATGGTCCAGAATTTGCTTATTAACTCCTAATTTCCTAGTTATTTTAAATATTTTATGGTTCTCTTTTTTAATGTGTACCTTTAGCTTATTTATTTTAGAATTTATAGAAACTGGATAATCAATAGATCTTGAGTTAGTCTAACAACTGAGTTACATTATTGAGGGTGGAGGAAAAAACAGTGACAGATGCTTTAAAAGCGTGTTTTTTTTTTTGGGGGGAAGGGACTCACCCAAACCTAAAATGCTAATCAAAATGCTAATTATCTCACCTTTACTACACCAAACTTCTTCATCTTTCTAAATGAAGGTGTTGAAAAAATATTTTCTATTTGGGCCCTTCTAGACCTAAAATTGCATGGTTTTATGACTATTAGATTGTTTTATTACGTAATTCATATTCTTAAAGGGAAACTTGCACATAGATTTCATGCTTTGGCTGTTACCCTACAAGTTGGTATTTTATGTGTTTAAATATATATCATATGGAGACAACTTAAAGATAATTTGAAATTTGCAAAATATATAAAATTAAGCAATTAAAAATAAGTATAAACTGTGTTCTGGGGTAAATTTTTCCATTCTTAAAGCTATACCATTTTTAGAAGAAATTAGATTACATTTAAAATCATGCGACTCTAACAGAAATTAATATACATGTGCAAATTATTTGTACTCTACACAGTTATCAATATGCATGTCTTTACTTTTAATCAATAGTTATTTTTCTTCCTATTGCAAATAGAATACAGAAGAAGTAATTCCTGCAGTTTCATCAGCTGTGCACTTAAGTTCTCATTTACTAACAACTAAAGTTCAACTGTGGTGAATACTATTATTCATCTTACATATTGGACAATGAGGCTGTATAATAATTATATAGTTAGAGCAGGTTGGTCAAAATGCAACATAGATTATTATTGTTTAATATCTAATATAATGTCTAATACAACCCTGAACACTGAAAAGCACCTAGCTAAGATGTAAATATGTCTTTATATTTATGACTATCACAAATTTTCCTATGACTGATTTTATAAATTAAACTATAGTATTTTTCTCTCAAGTGAGTATTTTTAAGTTTAATGTATATAGACCATAGAGATGGCACCTCAGATAAATACTTGGTGTAGTTTTCTTTTCTTTTCTTTTCTTTTCTTTTCTTTTCTTTTCTTTTCTTTTCTTTTCTTTTCTTTTCTTTTCTTTTTTTTTTAGCTGAGCCATCCTGCCACCTCTTGGCAGCTCAGCGGCAGCTCGGCTTGGGCTGGGCATTGAACTGCTGTTGCTCAGAGCTCAGCTCGCAATCTTGAGTGAGCTCTTAACCAACTGAGCCATTCAGCTGGCTCTTATTGTAGTTTTCTATTCAATCACTCACAAAACATTTTTTGAGCACTTGCTTATGAACCAACTATTCTGCTAACTGCTGGGGATATAAATCTAAACAGGGAAGTGTTCTTTATGTCAAATGATTATAGATGAGAGGGGGAGACAAGATAGATACATAAACAACCATAGTATGATATAATATCCAGTGGTGAAAGTTTACATGAAGTGCTATGTGCAAACAGAAGAAGAAATTAATTTTAAAAGAAGAGATGTAAAGAAAATTTTCATTAAAGCCGTCACTTTGAGTCACGTGTTGATAGAAGAATGGGAGTTCAAAGAAAGTAGGCCTCATAATGGCCGAATAAATCTTTGAGAAAGTAGGCCTCATAATGGCCGAATAAATCTTTGTCTTCCTCACTATTCTATCTCCTATGCCTACAGTAATGCCAGGCACAGAATAAACAATTCAATAACTATTTTTGAGTGTTGAATCAATTGTGCGAGGGGACAAGATAAAAAGAATATTCCCAGAAACAGAATAAACATGGACAAAAATGTGAAGACATGAAAAGTCATGGCATATGTGAAGACTTATGATTTAGTTTTTTTATGGCTGGAATAAGATAGTATGAAGAGGACGTACTAAAATCTCATGACGAACAGCATGTACTTTGGAGTCAGGCACACCAGAATTTGAATCTTGACTTCATCTTACCCTACTTTTATGATTGTGGGTTAAACGCTTGAGCCTCAGTTTTCTTAGTTTAAAATATAACAAATAATATATGTTTATAATTTTACTATACAGATTGCCTGACAATAGTGCCTGGTAAATGGAAAGCATCAAAGAAATTATTAAAACATTATTACTTTTTTGAGGAAGGAGTAGGTCCTAAGACTGGAAGAACACCTATGGTGAATATCTTCAAGGACGTTGTGTCTTATTAAGGGAGTTTGAGCTATCTAGTAGGTGATTGGGAGCTATTAAATTTTAGTTTGCTATTGAACATTAGCTGTAACATATATACAAGGCACTCTGGAAAGGGACATTTAGTAGCTTATAAACTGTGCTTTATCCTTTTAATAATATTCTATGACTGTTTCACAAGTTCAACATTCTGAATCCAGCTCATATTGCTTAATTATTTGATGTGCACTCCAAACAGGGAATAGACAGCATGAATTAATAACGCAGTTAAGCAAAATGCCCTTCCTCAAGTCTCCTGGTATTAGGAGATGGGTTAAATAGCACATAGCAGGAAACCAAAACACAAGAATAAAATAATTAAATTAGATAGATGTTATTTTTAGGACCAATATATCAGTTACCAAAAATATAATTGGAAGTGGCAAGTGCATGATCCATTGGTTGATAATTGAAAGCTGATTGCATTTTTATAGGTCATGTTCCAAATCTGGCTGACCCAATAAGGTCTTTTAATAGACCACAAGTTCTAGAGTTTATCTCTTATCAAAACCTTCTTGCACGATGTCTAACAGATCATATATTCACAATTATATTTGTTTTTTGATGTTATAATTTAAATTTCAGTCGATATAATCAGTGTTCACTCCTTCAAGTGTCTTGAAGGATGTTTTTTTTCCTTCAATAGGTCAAAGAAGATGGAGACATGATGAGCAGATGTATTTTGTTAATGAAAGAAACTATTTTCTATTGTTAACATTTCAGAGTGGAAAAAGGCAAACATATCACTTCTCTTAGTTATCGTGAAACTAATACTGTAAGTCTGAGTTATGATTAGTCTAGCTTTGGCAGTCCTGTATGACTCAAGATGGTTTCTTCAGGGAGGGAATGATTTTTGTAAAGACCTTGACATGTCCTCTTTGAATCTTGAAACAGAAATCATACAGTCTTGTAAGCCTTACAATATTAAAGGATTGCTGGCCATACAGCAGACCCTCACAGAATACCTATTGAAAACATGGCTTTCATATTTGAATTATGGTTGTAAAATGAAAGGTACTGGGATCCAGAATGCATGGGAGAAGAGTAGTTTGTTAAGAATTGGCAGACAATAGCTACTACTGGGACTTTCTAGATCAGTATGATTTTACCAGTAACTGGATTAACTAACTGGATAACTAACTGGATTTGAGTGCTTGTCAAAAATGCGTATTTTTGATGCCCTACCCCCAACCTGTTGAATTAGAATTTCTAGATGCCCAGGAATCTTCATTTAAACAAATTCTACAGATCATTCTAATCGCCACAAAGGTTGAGAACCACTGTCCTAGAAAAATAGCTTGGTAAAGAGCTGATATTTAAAAAAATAAGACAAATGTAAAATTGGGTATCTGATTAAGATAGCTTCTGTCACTGAGTACATCTAAAATGATGCTGATATTAAAAACTGACCTTTTAAATTAATTTATTTGAAATTTAAAACTTCACAGTAACAGTGTGTAAACAGCTAATTTGTACATTATTTTAGTTTCATTTATAAATTAAATTTGATTCCTTTGGCTTAAAGAGAGGAAATTCTGCAAATCTACTTCTGATAATAATTAACTTGGTATATGCTTTTGAATTAATAACTGGAGTTCAGAACTCTCTTAAAGAACTTTCAAAATGGTGCTGATGTCTTTTCATTGTTGCTAAATCACTGGGTAGGGTCCAGATATTTGACATAAATGAAGTAATACTAATTAAATATTGTTATTTATCTCTATTCATCAACTGAAGTTAACTATATTTGTGACTTGGTAGGAGTGGAAGAATGGAAAGTGAAAGAGGTGACATGAAACTCTAAGAAATAAAGCCAGTTGAATACAGAAAAAATATAATTAGTAAGATTTCATGGTAATTGGTTTGCTAAAGGGACTTTTTGGGAAAATCCCTAAACAGCAGTATTTCTTTGTTGCTGAATATTGTATAGTTTTATTTTCCCTCCTCTTTTTGATCTCCTATAGAGAACTTAATGATTAATAGGATGTAGGAAATGTTTGGTACTGTCTAACTGGATGGAACCATTAGCACTTTTAATAGTAAAAAATGAAAAAAAAATTGATAATGCCTCATAAAACTCAATAGACTATAAGAAATTGGGAAAGTTATGTATGATGAATACATCACATGAAATTTGAGCCATAGTGGGCCAATTAAAACAGTAGGAATTAAGTAAATTTAAGCCAAAAATAACAGCTAACATTAATATGTTTTATCATAGTGCATTCTTTTCTTTTATAATATCTTGTTCCAGTTTGCTCTTCCTCATTTTTTCTTCATCTAGTTTATAAATCTGAATATTAGCATTTTTTTTTACCATGTATCTTTTTTTCCTTAACTATAGTTTAGACTGAAATTTCCAAAGGGCACTGGATTTTTGCCTACTTATTAAAAGATGACTTGAACTTTTATTTAAAAGTTTTCCAGCTTTATAAATTGTTTATTTTAGAAATCTATCTGGCTTGTTTTATGGAAATTATCTTCTTAGATATACTGTTTACTGTATGCCAGGTACGGTTTGAGCCAGTGGAGATATAATAGTGAATATCTCCATTGTCATATAACAAGATCCTTGCTTTCATTAAGTTCATATTCTAAAGGTGGTGGTGAGAAAGATACTAAGAAATAACAAATAAACAAATAAAATATAGTATGTCAGAAGATGGTAAGTGCTATGGAGAAACATCAAGCAGGATAAAGGAAGTAGGGAGTGGTGAGGTGTGGAGAGTTTGCTATTTTATTATAGAAAATACAATAAAACTTCATGTGTGAGGTGATGTTTGAACTGAGACCAGAAAGAGGTGAAGGAGCAAATCTTGCAGATATCCAGGGGAAGAGCATTCTGGGTAGGGAGACTATGTCCTGGCGTAGAGTTAACTGGATGAATTTGAAGAATGGCAGGCAGTACAGAGGCTGGTGCAGCTGTGGGGTGTGAATGAGCATGTGCAGAACTGAAGCCATGGCCAGGGTTTGGCTTTCACCCCTAGGATGGGAAACCATCAGGCGTACTCAGTCAAAAAGGATCATCATTTAACTTTCATTTTAACTCTGGCAGCTATGTTGAATAGAGACTTTATCAGCGAGACTACTTAGGAGGAGTTTGCAGTCTCCAGGTAACAGATGATGGGGTCTTGGATGAATAAGTGAATGAATGAATAAGCAAAAACCTAAATAAACAGCAGTTGTATGTCATTCTGAACAAATATAATGTCAATTGACTTACTTATTATAGTTACGACTTACCTAGTTAGGTAAGTCTTCCCTCAGGAAGTAATGATTGAGCTGGGATCTGAAAGAATAATGTGTATATTACATGCCACTAAGTCAGCAAGCAAAAACATTACTGAAGGGGAAATATTGCTCAGAAAGAATAGACTAAGTATTTTATTTTATTATTATTTATTTATAAAAATTTTATAGGGGAATTGGGGAAGGGGAACAGACAAGTTGCTTTCCTTTGGTTTATCAGTCTAGTTGTGGAGGACGCCTCTTCACTGGCCTATGTTGGTATTGTGATCATTTTGTTCTTCCCGGCTGAGGCAGTCAGTTGCTGGCTGTTGGAAGGCCACTTAGGGCGGCTCACGGCAGCTCTTGTGGCTACTGGCCACTCATGCTGGCTGCCAGCCACTCATGGTAGCTCATGGTAGCCCACTTGCAGCCCCACTGCAGTCTACTCTGTTGCCGGTAACTCACGGCAGCCCAGCTGCAGGTAGAGTTGTTGTTCATCATGTTAGCTGTAGAGGGTGCAGCAGCACTGGCCCCGATATAGGATCTGACCTGGTGGCCATGCTGCTTGAGCTTGCTCTCCCAAATCAACTCTTAACCAACTGGGCCCCTTGGCAGATCCCTAGACTAACTGTTTTAAAATAAATTTGCTATGAATTAGATGGTCAGAAGAGAAGAGGAGAAGGCTCTGATTTTAAAGCCCTGTGGCTGTCTTCCACCATAGCTTTCACTAAGACCCGAGCTTGGAAGCTTTCTTGCTTTGCTCTCCCACAGTTGCACATTGCCATGGCTTCGTTAGTCAAGCTGTTTCCTGGGAAACAGAACACAGTCAATATGTCCTATGTAATTTCTCTCTCTAGTCCCCCTTAATTCTTTTTTTTTTTTTTAAAATTTTATTGAGAAATTGGGGGAGGGGAACAGCATTGGGGAATTGAGGAAGGGGAACAGACAAGTTGCTGTCTTTTTGTTCTTCAGTCTAGTTGCGGAGGATGTTGCTTCACTGGCCCATGTTGGTACCGTCATTGCGCTCTTCCCGGATGAGGCAGATCGGTCGCCAGCCTCTGGATGGTCGCTCACGCTGGCTGCCAGCCACTCACGCTGGCTGCCGGCCACTCACTGTAGCCTATGGCAGCCCACTGCAGCAGGGGCTGCAGCCTACACCGTTGCCGGGGTTCGCACAGCCCAGCTCCAGGTGGAGCTGTTGTTAGCTGTAGAGGGCAGTGTCACTGACTCTCATATGTGGGATCTGAACGAGGGCCGCTGGCATCCCCAAACCAGCTCTTAACCAATGCGCCACTCGGCCGGCCCTCCCCCTTAATTCTTTCACGCACCAGTCCCCCTCTCCCAAACTTGTTCCTTATCAGGTACTCTCAATGTGTCCCTAGTGCAGTATGACTTGTGGGACACACACAGTATCTGTTGACTTCTTGTTTCTGAGTTGGTATTTCAGGTGTGTAACTTTACACCCTTCTATCCATAAATATTTCTCTCTGAAATGGAACTTTGTGTATCTCACGCCTAGGAATTTCGGCCTTAATCTCACTCTTTCTTTACCTCATACTGTCTCATGTTCTTTTACTGGTTCAAGCTGTTTATCTTTTGCCTTTTGCCACAGAGGAGGAAATGTTTCATCTTTTTTCCTAAGGTGACATCTCCATGTATGCCTTTTACTTCCATTCCCTTCTACCTCTGCCAGAATTTAGCTCTTTTAATTATCCGCATTCTCTCTTGCAACCCCTGTCTCTTCTCTTTCGTGGAGTTGGAGATTCAGGTTCTAATTCCTGTTTTGTCACTTTCTAGCTTTGGAAACTTGAGCAAGTTGTTGGACTTCTTTGAGTCTTAGTTTCTTATTTTAAAATACCATTTCTTTTGCTAACCTTGCATGTCCCTAGTGAGTCAGTTATAATAATGTATGTGAAAGCACTTGATGAGCTAGAAAGCACCATTCAAATGCAAGATGTCTTTATTACAACCTATGTGCACAAATAATTCAGATGTCTTCTTAAAATAGTTTCCCGTATCTTTGCTAAGAAGGAACTATCTTTCCTTCTTTCTTTCTAGCATCAAACTTCTTGAAAGAATAGTCTTTATTTGCTATCTATATCTCCTTATTCCTCAATTCTTTGGAATCTGGCTTCCATAGGAATTTGATTCTGGATAAGTCTATTGAATCTGCTTCCTTCAAGATTATTAGAGATTGCCTAATTCCATATTCAATGCCATTTTCTCAGCTCTCATTCTTGCCTTATGTGGCAGTTGACACTTTTGACTAAAAATGACTCAGCACAGTACTAGTACATAGTGGATATTTAACAAATTTTTGGTAAGTAAATGTATTCCTTTAGGCTTTTTAGATGAATCTCCTTTTTTCCTCCCTTAAACCAAATACGTATATGTATCTCCAAATTTAGTCCGTCTCTGCTGTTTTCACTCTATTCTCTATTGGAAGGCTAACCTGTTCTAAGGCCTTTCCTCTCTTCCTAGATGCATCACATATCTACTTTTCCAGCTCTGTCCTGAACTTTGGTTTTGCCTGTTTCACTCTGTACTTCTACCCGGAAGTTCCATTGTCTTTTAAAATTCACCAAATTTACCACCTCCTTCCTCTAAATCATTCTCTCTTTCAGGCTTTTGTATTTTTTTATAGTGATACCAGCACTCAGTCATCCATACTGGAAACTTTATAGATGCATTGATTCCTTTTTCTTTATGTGTCACTAGAAAAGTCATTCATTTGTTTATCAAATGTTTATCTGGTGTTCATTACATGTAAAACACGATTCTAGATGCTGGGAATATGTAAGTGAAACAAAACAGACAAAAATAAGTACTCAAAGGATCTAATATTCTAGTCATTTGCTTGCATTCATTCACTTACTCAATAAGTATTTACCGAGAGTGATGGGGTTCTATTTTATACAGGGTTGTCAGAGAAGGCTTCCAGGATATGGAAACATTTGATCAGAAACCTGCATGAAGAGGGAGTAAGCAATGCAAATTATTGTAGGAAGAACTTTCAGGCAGAAGGGAAAATGTGCAGAAAGGCCTTGAAGTGGGAGGTGCTTGGCTGTTCAAAGAAAAGTTGCTACTAATTGTTTGCTTAGACCCAAGTATGTGAGTAAAAGGGAGGTTGGAGATAATGTCAGAGAGACTGTTGGTGGCCTGATCAATTAGTGTCCTCTAGACCTGGGTTTGGCAAACTTTTGAGATGGAGGAGCCAATCCTGTCCCTCACAACAATCTAAAAATTATTCGAGAGCCATAAAACAAATGAAATCACCATTCTGTGAATAATATCCTTTAAAATTTTTATAAATGAAACTATGATAGTTTTATTTTCATTTTCAATTTTACTTCAGAGCCACATATACGTACCCAAAGAGCCCCATGTGGCTCGTGAGCCCCAGTTTGCCAACCCCTGCTCTAGACCATGGTGAAGATGCTGGCTTTTATGTAAGGGAAATGGGAAGCCATTGGAGGGTATAAGAGAGAAGCAAGATGATGTAATTTCCACTTTTAAAAGAAGCATTCTGCTATGAGAAGAACAGACTAGAAAAGTAGGTGTGAGAGCTGTGATACTAATTAGGAGGCTAATACAAAAGTGTTTGGATGAGAGATGGTGGTGGCTAGGACTAGGTTGGTAGCAGCAGACAATGATACGTTCTATGAATACTCTTACATAATTTAGAAAAAAAGAGCATTTCCATGTAGATGTTGCCTTCTCTGGTAGCATGGCTTGGTGAGTTGGTGAAATCTTTCCTCCTAGGTGCGTTTTCCTTGGTGATCATAGTCCTATACCAGGGTACCTGGTTTAGTGAGAAGGGCTAGCCAGATTTGCAGCCTGCTGGCTCCTTCATCTGAGAACCCTTGTGTAGGAAATAAACTGTATAATGTTATACAGCTGTTCTGGATAGAAGGAAGGGAATGCCAATTCACTCATCTTTTATTTTTAATTCCCATGGTCCTCATGCAGATTTTATCACTTCACATATATTTAATCTCTCCAACTAGCTAGTAAGGCCACTGGGGACAAGCACTATATTTTATTCTTTGTTTCACTAGTACCTGACATGGTGTCCTATCAGTAGTCTGATTTATGTTGCTAGTGGCAATAATGAAATAATTTGTCTATTTTTTTTTTGCAGAGAGCATTGTACTAAACTCCTGAGTTCTAAAATAGTTCTGTACATTAATAAGAGCTAATTATAATAGCTTCTGTCCATTATTAAGAGACAAACTGTCAAATGTGAAGCCCATTAATATGACCTATATAAATTAAAAGTGGGTGTGTTTTTTGTAACATGTAGTCTTTGTCATTTGAGAGGCTGATTGTTTCAGTGAACTAGTGTTTGTTTTCATTCCTGATATCAAGGAAAGTGACAAAATACAGTACTTGCTATTTTGTGTAGGCGCCTATTTCAATAACCCAGCAATATCTTGAAATGACCTGGTGTAGAGGATGAGGCAAATCTAGGAAGTGCTGCCAAGTCCTACGTAGCAGCAATGTGAAAGTGGTTTAGTCCCTTTCACTAGAACTTTGAGATCTAATGTTTTAGAGGCATGTGCAGAAGCTGTGTTAATTGCTAGCTTATTTTCCATATGGTTCTATTTTAATGAAGCGTGTTTGATGCAGATGGTTGGAAAATAAGTAGGGTTAAGTCTAAACTGGACTTAATTCCTACAGTGCTTCTACTCCACTACTTAACAGTGCCTTTGTGAAGTTTCTTCATTCAGAGCCTTGTTTTTTTAGTTGAAATGGGGCCTAAGATTACTGAAAACTGTTCTTCTTTCTTTAAACTTGACCACTGAAAAGAACAAGAACAGTCATTCTCCCCACCACCCTGATTCCAGTACAAAACTATACTCCAACTTGGTTTCTTTAATATTATTGGGGTTCCCTTCATCATTATTATGGCTTTCTGAATATATTTAATCGAGGAAATGGGCATTGCAAAGGATATATATAGGGACTGAAATGACTTCACCAAATGCTTAAGTTAGCTTTGTTAACATGACAATACTTTTACTCTTTGGGGATATGAAATAGAACAGCCTAAAATATTAATAACTATCTTTTGTTTGCACATTCTCTGTATCTTATGCAATGAAATTGGACTTGCTAGATATTAATGTTAAGATAGAAATGAAATCAAGGGTAAATTGTTCAGCAATACTGCAAAAATCTTTTTATTTCCTTTCGTTCCTTCTATGAGACTAAAGTATCACCATATAGTCGTTGTCTTTGTCTTAAATCTTTAGAGAGAGTTCAGATATGTTATCTGGCTTCATAATAATATGCTGATTTCCTCTAAGTATTTTATTTTGGTGTACTTGTTGCTAAATATATACATTTGTCTTCACATTTGCTCAAGAATATAGATAATATGCTTGTTAGACTTGAGGTTGAGTTCTGCAGAGCAAAAAGGGAGACAGGGTTCAATGGGTTTGTATCCATTTTACTGCTTTTTTCCCCCCTCCCATTGCCACTAAAATATTCTCTTTGTTATCTGAATAGGACATCTGCTGACTAGCCTGACCCTCTTTACCTGATTGTGTGAAAAGTCTTGGCTAAATCTGTTAGGCCTTGGAGGCCCAGGAATCTGCTAAGTGCTTCTGAGCTTGAAAGACACACTGTCCTTGGTCTGTTTTGTCTCTCCCACTTATGGGCACCCTTTGATAAATAACCCTGATGTAGGTATGGGGTAAGCCAAACTATGCAGAGTTCTGAGCAGTAATTGACCCAAAGGACTAATTATCTCTTAATAAGCACTGGACTTTTTCTCATATTCTAAGAGGTTCAAAAATGCAATAATAATAATAATAAATAAAAAATTAAATTTTCATCCACATTGGTTATCTTAATAAAGAGAGTCCTAATATCTAATCCTGAAAAGAAATAATTTTTAAATAAAACTGGTTTGGGAGAAAGCTTCCAGAATCAACAATCCTGCCTTTATCTACCTTCTCTCCCCAGTTGTCTTTCACTAGAGGAGGTTAACGCTGGATTAGACAGCGCTCTGCCTGGATGTGCTTGTATGCATTTGGGGAATCATATTGAACATACCCCTTTGCTGCAGACACTATTCATCTTTAAATGTCAACTTCAATGTCGAAATTTTATGAGAATGGGAAGGAATACACATTTTCACTTACTTGAGACTTACTTCCCTTTGGAAAATGTAGTTTGCTGCTGCTGTCTCAGGTTGGAAGGGTTTGCAAAGTTTTCCTCAAATACTCATGGGAAGCAAAGGCAATCCTCAATTAAACTAGAAAAAACAAATGAGCCTTCCTTTTACAAATCTTAATAATTGTGGCACATCAGTCTTAGTCATTTTTTTTGACCTTTTCCTCAATTTATATTCACCTTGGAGATTTACAAAAAAAAATTCTTTTGTCTTGCGTTGTTTGTTTTGTTTCAAGCATGGTTTAACTTTTCACTGGCGTTAAGAGCCTAAAAAGGTCAGAATAAGAAGAAAACAATTACCTTTGTGACAACTGTCACTTATTCAAGGTAGAATATGTTATTTCCCAAGTAATGTTTAAAAACGGAATTGAAGAATTGCTGTTGAGTTTGATTTATCTTGAGAAATCTCAGAAAAATTTTATAGATCCATTCTGCCACTTTTTTTCCCTCTTATTTAAGAATGTTTCTTAAACTCAAAGAGAATAGCTCTTTGGAATACTCTGACTTCGAACTTCGTGGAAAACCACTTAAAAGGTATGGGAGAGCCCTATGTTGAATTAGGCAGCTGGCGAGGAGCTATTACCATGGTGCTGATAGTGAGGAAGGGAGGGGCTCTGAAATGAGGGTTAAATTACCCAAACAAAAGTTTAAGGACAAGAAAAATTCAGCTATAGCTTTTTCACCATTATTGTATAAATGTTAAGCACACGAGAAGGTTTTTCTTTTTCTTTTTTTTTTTTTTGCTTTTCAAAGAAACGCTACTCTTATTTTAGAAATAAAACAGGTATTTAGTTAGGCTTTGAGTTAAGTTTTAGGCTTTAATATTTTTACTTTTTTAAAAATTTCTTACTATGGTTTTCACGTCTAATTCTTGAATTGTTTCTCTTTTTGACTCGGTTTTGTTTTCAGAGAAATAGCAGAGCTAAGCTCTTCATTTAATTGTCATAAAATACTGCCCTAAAGAAGAACGAAATATGATTTTTTTACTGGTTTATATAGAAAAGCATATAACTGTAATAATATTTTAACTATGGTTTGTATAGACCATACTCATTTAAACTCTATGCAAATCTTTGTTACTTCAGGGCAAACAAGCCACCAACCCATAATGTGTGCTGTAGTGAGCACACACCATAAATTTGATAATCATACTTGTGAATTCATCATGTTTTATATAGGAGATTGCCTTAGCATTATGAATAGTAATGTGCAAATGAAAAAAAGGTTGCCACACTCTTAAAATGTTTAGTGATTTTAATGCTACTGTATTATTTCATTCTGTGCCAAGTTGCATTGATTGATAAGTGACGATATTAAAATAGCAGAAATTTTACGTTGGCTTTAACGTGTGGAGTTTCTATAATTCCCCATGAATCTGGAATGTTAATATAAATACTCTTTTTGTGGGGCAGCAGGAAACATGCTGCCCAGACTACACATGTTACCCGGCTAGACCTGCCTCTACTGTTTAGAGAAATAGGAGTGGGAGGCTGTCTTAAGTGAAAGTGAAAAAAGGCATTTGTTTAGCTGCATGGCAACACAAATATTTCACTTAGTGAAGACTGACAATGCATCTCATTATGTGAGCTGGTGCCAGCTTGTAAAAAAAATTTCTGTTTAACTTTCCATATTAGAGGAAGGTGCCTGTGCTTAACTGTTTGAAGCCTGGCATCCAGGCCCCCTTCTGTCCCAACCCCCAACACACACTTTTTGTCTACCACTGTTTGTTTGTTTTTTTAATCCCAAAGTAATACATGGGACAGAGCCAAGGATATTTGGTCCATTGAATGCTATTAGGAATATGTGGGGAAGCCTGCCAGATTGAAGTCTGCCTCAGGCTAGACATTTGTCACTTGTTCCCATTTCTCTTATTCCTGATGCACTTTTCTTAAGGCTAATTGTTAGATTCTGCCTTGACAGTGGAAACATGGGATGGTATTTGTTTTAAGTTGACAGTTACCAACTGTGTGGTACTACCTAATTGCGTGAGTAGCAGTCCCATGTTCTCAAGATAATAATTCTTGATCTTCAGTTCTCCAATCTCCTCTTACAATGCATTTGGAGCCTAGGCTATTTTTGCTTCTTATGGAAAGCAGAGGAAAATAAATTAGTTATGATGACCACATCACTTGTTTAGAATTATTTATTTTATGAATTTTAATTTGAAGAACCTGTGGAGAAGTACTTTCTACTGCAGGAGTGTTTGAGATCAAGTCTCTGTTTTCATTTACATGATATCTACCTTGTGGGCATCAGTGTCAATAGCTTTATTAAGATGTGGTATAACAGGAGGAGAAAATATATTTTTTTATATGTTTGTGACTTTAATATACAAATGAAAGAGTCTCAGCATTGACAAGCATAGAATGATGTTCAAGGACCAACTGAATGAATATTCCAGGAAATGGCCTTTTTTTTTTTTCATAATCATCATACTTTATAAAGCTGTGGCATCAGGAATTTCACTTTGGAGAACATTTCAAAATGTTTTACTCATCAAGAGAGTTCTAGTTACAGAATAAACTAAGAGAAATAATTTACAATGGACAAAAACACTTAAAAATTATATCAAACAAGAGAGTTAAAAGTGGGGATCACTGCGTGAAACAATTGGAAACATTCAGATTGTTGACACTTACTTTTACTCATATCTGCCTAAAGTTTAGGGCATTGTACTTTGTGGATATGGTTACATTTCTTTTATAAAAGTTTTTGGGGCATTTGTCTTTTTAAAAATAAATACATTCAGATCTGAGCATTACAAGTCTATTGTAAAACTGATTCTTTTTATTTTCCAAATTAAGTTGCTGGACATTTGTAGCAGTAAAATCTTTTCTTACTCTTCCTTTCCCCTGCTGCATTCTAGTTCTTACTCTGTTCCATCTCTCTCTATTTTTAGTGTAGACCTTCTTGGAGAAGAGAATCCTTTTAAATCCTGAAAACTGTGGCATCATCTGTCAGGCAGAGGCCTGAACTGGCTGGGGATCTCAAATGCCTGCCAAGGATCTTTCTGACCTCTTCCCTCCGCACTAGTTCATAGTAGTTGTGGATTTTTGCTGAATGAGTCACACTCTAGCCCTGTGTTTGGGCCTTTCAGATAGGAAACACAATATGCCATCAGTTGATGGGATGGGCCACAGGAATGGGTGTTCTAGGAGGCAATGCAGTTACAGTCTGGATGGAACCCAAAGTAAATATTTTGCCATTAGCTTTCTTGTCAATTAGATTGTCATGGTTAGCCTCAAAGGGCCAATATACAGAATTTAAAAAAAAACATACACTTGGATTTTTCAGTTCTGGGTATTGTTGCTTCATTACTGCTCATCAAAAGCAGCTCACTTCCTCTCTTCAAGAAGAATAACTTTCCCAGCAATCCATGCTTTAGGGTAGGTGAATTGGTTTGTTAGCAAGGGCACAAATATGGAGCATCAAATTTATGTAAGTAGTTCTGCCCTGTCCTTCCTCCTATGGTTTAGAGTAAGAGGCAGTAGGCATTGTTTCTGTAACATCTTGGTCTCCATGTTCCCCACCCTGCCCATCCAATTACTGCCTCAGACTTTAGAGGACTTGGTGGTGGCTTTATGAGAGGGACACTTTTATGATGCTCTGTCATAAATTCCACAGCCCCCAAAATGGAAAAAATACACCTCTGGTTTCTTGTCACTTACAGAGCTTGGCAGTTAGTAAGCATCCAATAAATATTTGTGGAATGAGTGAGTGGATGAGTGAGAATAGAAAATGTTGACAAGAGGAAAACAGTACAAAGATCTTGAAAGATGTGATTGGAAATGATTTAGTATTGTGGACACTTGAAGTTTAAATTCTGGAATTAACTGGTAACCTGTTAAAATGAGGAGTCCTGAATTCAAAAAATTTTGGGCAGATTTTTACTTTTTTAGCTGGTACAAATTAGCCATCCATTGCTTCCAAGAATTATCAGGTAGCATTCCGATTTACAAATCTGATATTTTGGAAGGCAGCGGGATCTTCTAAAATGTCATACTTGGGAAACTGCCTAGAATTCAGAATAAATAATTTGTATAGCACCAGAGAGATGGGAAGACATCTTGGAAAATTCTGTTCCTATCTGTAGTTTTATATTTCCTTTGCGAAAGACTAATGCTAGAAGTATGAGGCTGACCAATGGGAAAAGTTGGCATGTCAGTCTACAGGAAGCTTGGAAAAGACAGTCTTTTTTTGGACATGCATTTTCTTTCTGTTAGAGTCTGATTATGACTAGTCTGCACTTGACTCTAAATGTGAAGATAGATTTTTCAAGATCATCACAGTCAGGTTGTCCCCCATTCTGCTATAACCTCCCGTGCTGCCAATACCTATGGGGCAGCTTTGTGACCGTTTTCATCATAGAGGGAGCGGTAGGCTAGTGCAGTGGGCAGGTGTTCTTGATCATTTTAAAACATTTTTTATTAAATTTTTGGTGTGACATTGATTAGTGAAATGATATAGGTTTCAAGTGTACATTTTTATAATACACCATCTATATATTGCATTGTGTGCTCACCACCCAGAGTGAGTGTTCTTTTTTTTTTTTGAGGGCAGTGTCATATGTGGAACTGAACCGGGGCCGCCAGAGTGAGTGTTCTTGAAATGGCTACAGATTGGGGAAAAGTCCTTGGGGAAGTCTTATGTACTAAACTTTATGTTGAATATTTAAAATTGAAGGACTATTCCTGAATCCCACTAGCCAAACCTCAAATTCCCTAAGCCTGTACTCGTTTAACCCAGGAATTGATATAGCCAGGAAACATTATTTTCTCCTATGTTCTCTTTACTATTATTTTGTCCAGTGCCATGCCATATAGACTGCCAGATAGTCTTCAGGTTTGCTGGTATCCCTTATGATTGATCATGTATTCCCCCCATATAGTTAGTGTTATATTTGTGCAAATGGTATATACAGTATTCTATTTGCCAGCCACAAGATGACAAGGCCCAATTGTTTTTATGATGAGGAGATACAGATTTTACCTGCCCAGTTAAGCAGGTAATGTACACATCTAGCCTCTCAAACATTAAAACATACTACTCATTATGTGTGGGAGTCTTATTTCATTTTTTCTTGCTCATATATTATTTATATTTGTTAAAATATAAATAATAAAAAAAATTGAGCATGTATCTTTGGCATATGATGCCTGAAACAAATAGTATGTGAAGAGTCCCATTCTTTCTATGGTGCGAATATGATGACTACCAAAATATTCTAGCATGCATTGTTTAGAACTCTCAAAATCTTCTAATTTTCAGCAATACAATGTATTAAAATTATAGAACATTAAAAATGGTCTGTATGAATAGGATATCATCATCTAAAATTATCTAGATACTTTTGAACTTATTGGTATAGATGTATTTCATACCATTTCCTTTCCTTGGATTACTTCTAAAAATCATATTTACTTATAGGATTTCTATCCATCTTTCAAGGCCCAGCTCCTTGTAATCTTCTCTGCTCTCACTTCATTTGAATCTTCATAGTATATTGTATTTCTCTTTTTGCTTGTCACAATTTATCTTTCTAATTTCTGTGAATATTCCTTTCTTTGAGTTTCAGATCAAGATTTTTTTTTCTTTAAGGGAAGAAGTATTAAGTCAAATCCATCTTAAATAACTTACATGATCATAGTACCAGCTATTCAATAAGCACTTTGTTTATAGTTATTGAGTTACTTAAAAATTCTGAAAATCTCTGCACTCCCATTTTTTTTTCATAATTTATAAAATTTCCCTTGCTCTTCTTACATTTAACTTCTATATGTTGATTTATTTTACTGTTTCCATGTTATTCTGGGAGTTAGGGAAGAAGTAGTTTCTTGAATTTGCAGGTGAGTTGAGTGAAACATTTTTAAATAATGCGAAGTGTTAAATTTGTTGTGGGTCCCTGAACAAAATCTGGATGTTGTGATGGGTGGGCGGGGAAGGAACTGACATGTCACCCTCATCATTACTGCTTATGCTCCTTCTATCCCACTTGACACTTATGACTTTGGAGTGGGAACTATGCCATATTTCTTTGTACCCTCTCTAGCACAGTACTTTGCTCCTAGCCAGTGCTCTAAACATATGCATACAATTAACGTGTGAATGAATTTCACATCAATGAAGATTGCCTTTGATGCCTCAACCACTCTTTCCTTTAATGGCTTTCTACTCTCCCCAGGCTTTCTTTGCATTTATGTTCTCCTTCCATTCTTTCATAAAATACTTCTTTGAAGAAAGCAGTTCATGATCATATCAACCCAGGAGATAAATGGCCAATAATAGTTTAACATGTTGTTCTTTTGTGGCATATGCATTTAAAAATGTAGAAGTCTTTTCAAATGAAATTAAGAGAAATGAATTATGTAGGATCTTCATTCAAAATAAAAGTGTTGGTTTACTTGACCTCATAGAGAAACATGTTTATAGCTGGGCTTCAAGGCAGTTTTTGTAGTGCTTAGGAACCCATGAATAGAAATTTCTAAAGAAAGTGGCTGAAGATAGGCCTCTATAAATCTTTGCAAGTGTTCTAAGGATTTAAACTTAACAATGGCTAAGGATAGAAAGAGTACTTTGGGATTGGTGGCTCTGAATTGAGGGAATGGAGCTAAAGTTATCAAAAGAAAAATCCTTTTGTGAAATATGTTAGCATGGTTAGATTCATAGTTTTTGTTCCTCTTTTGGGACTGGTAGAAACAACTCAAACAAATCTTGGCAGTACAACTGGTATTGTAATGAAGAGTTAACAATTGTTTCTATATTTTCCCCTGAAGTTACTTCACTGTAATAGTTATTGGAAAAAAGACACTCATGAGTTTTAGATACACTGTATTCCCTGTTCAGCATTTTTTCTGGTAAAAGCACCTTAATTTTCTTTTGGGAAACAACCTGTCTTTCACTTTTGGTAAATGTGGTTGAGCTAGAGCTGCCCTTACCCTCCCAAGTCACAGGTGGGTGTTCTATATGGCTGGCCTCAGTGATTGGTTCAGGTATAAACATGTTACTTAAGCCGAGCCAGTGAGACTTAACCCTGGGCTCTTGGTTGGAATTTCTGGGAAAGAAGCACTATGATTGCTAACTTGGAGTTTCTGATAGTCATGTCTGCCACTGAAGGGGGAAAATCGGCCTGGGAGATGGAGCCCTAGGGACCAACTCCTGATTATGTCATTTAGTGCTGAGTCCAACTGTGTCAGAGGCCAGGACTTTCTAGTTATGTTGAGCCAAGACATTATGTTTTTTGATGAAGCTACTTTGAGTTGGTTTTTATTACTTACAACTAAAAGTATTCTAATGAATACAACCAGAATCCCATAACTGACAGAAGAACTGACATGATGGATGGGTATATGTGATTTGGAGAACTCTTTTGATGTTCATTGACTCGTCCAATCTCTGAAATTTGTTTATTCCAGTTTAACAAATCAGTGTGAATCAGTGTGGGTGACATGATAAAAGTCATTACTGTTTAAACAAGAATAATTTCTCCTGAAATAGTTTGAAAATTGTCAAAGAATAAAATGCAAATGAGATGATATAGCTAGATAATTTCCAGACTTCGTGTTATTTTGAAAACAGAACAAGTGTATAGATTTTTTCCTGGGTTAAAAATATAGTTTTCCTTTTTCTTAACTACAAGAAGTTGTAACTTGCTTATATTTCTCATATTCACTTGTCTATTGAAGTTTAGTATTTTTTTCAGATGCACAACTTGGTTAGGATTTGGAGAGAGTACTTTATTTATCTTCACTCTGAAGAAATATCCTCTGCTTGTGACCTTTTTATATGTTAATCCTATTCATTAATATATGATTCTACTTAAGATCAACTTTAATGGATTTATTTCAAATTTGAGATCTTCTCACTTATTTGGAAGACACAGAAAGAAATGGATATTGTGATATAAATTTTGCTGTGTTCCTGGAAAAAATAATCTAAATTTGGAAGAAAATTTATTCTTGAAATATAGTTATATAAATTCTCCTTGACTTTGGTAAATCACATTTAAATGGGCAATGCTCTGAATTTATATTTTTTGTAAGATTATCTCTGTTAAAAATGTGGCAGACCATTTTAAAGTAAGATTTCATTGCTTAAAAAAAAAATTTCAAAACCCCAACATTAAAATAAGATCCTAAGTTTTTTTGATTTCTTTTTTTTTCCCCTGCCACTCAGGAATATAGATCCCCAAATTTGGTCTTTTTTACTGGGAAAATTTTAAGTGCCAAGATTTTAAATTTGCACTATTTTCTCCCTAATTCTTATAGATTATAAGTGTGTCCTTTGGCTCTCAGAGCCATAGACCTAAGTCCCTTGGGTGTTGAAGTTCTCATTAGGAAATGATCGTGTTCAGAAGTTGGGGTGGTAACTAGCTCATGAGAGTAAGGTCGTCATAGAACCATTTTAAGGTCAAGTCAAAGTTGCAGAAGCCTTACCCCGTAAGAGTCCATGCAGACAATAATTCATGTGAAATGGCTTGCACACTTGTTATATTGGAATTTCTCAGAGGTAGCAGATTTTGAAGTTTTATTATCATATCATTATGTAGGATTTCCCCTTTCCTCAAATGATCCCAAGTATGCAACTCAGACCAAATAAAATATAAAACTGGATAAAATTTCTAGAAGAACCTGCTTCTAATAGCCTCTCCTTTCCTCTTCCTATAACCATTGTATGTGGTGGTCTTTCTTTTATTTTAGTCACTCACTATCTATTTATTTTCCCTACCCAAACCTTCTCACAGGATAGTATCCCATGGTAGTCACATACACCTTTATTATTATTATTATTTAGTTGAAATTTACATTTACATTAAAACAATAAGTAAACAATCTTACATATGTCACCATTTGTTGTTTGTTTTCATTTTTACCTGCACATATTAAAAAACAATTTAGCCTAATTGTAATCATAGTGTAGGTGTTATTGTGTTCTTTGTTTTTCATTTAATGTTAAATAAACATTTCGCACCACACAGAGCTTGCCATGACCCACACAGACACGTAGCAAGTGAAGCCCTGGTGTGTCTTACCTTCTTTAGGTGAGAGCTCCCATTTGAGCTATACTTTAGTTTTCTGCCTGGTCTTGAGATATTCCATTCACGATATTCTATCTTCCTGAAGCTCCTACTGAGGGAAGACATAGTTTCTGACTTTTATGGGAATGTATCCTAACATTTTACCACTAGCTATGAAATCTGTTGGTTTTTTCGGCTTCTCTTGCATTTATTGAGATGTTCATACAATATTCCTTCTTTAATCTCTGCATATGGTGTTATTGGCAGATTTTCTGAATCATCTAGCATTATTGGGATTAAAGCCTACTTGTTCTTGATGGATTTTTAATTGACACTGTAGATTTAGTTAATATTTAAAGGATGTTTTGCATCCATGTTCATAAATGAGATTAGTGTATAATATTCTCTTTTCATAGTATCTTCATATTGTTTTAGAATCAAAATTAGCCCCGGCCGAGTGGCGCGGTGGTTAAGCGCTGGCTTGGGAAGCCAGCGGCCCCGGTTCAGGTCCCATATATGAAGGCCAGTGACACTGTCCTCAAAAAAAAAAGAATCAAAATTAGTTGGGGGTCACATACATTGTAGTGTGAAAGGAAGTCATACTATTACCCCTTCTAGAGGCACTTAAGTTTAAACTCTAACTTGGAGAAAAAACATTTTTTTTTAATCTTTAAAGGATTTTGAAACATCAACCTGAGATAGCTGTATTTTAGGGTCTTGAGGGTATTGGGGGAGGGAAGTTGGGGATGGAGAAAGTGTTAGTGAAGCATCGATGTTGGCTCCATAGTCTCTGTCACAGCAGTACAATTATTTTCGTGTTTATCTCTGAATGTTTTTTAGCAGACCTGTTATTTGATCAGTTGGGGTTAAGAGAAGAGCAAGTTGAAGACATTGGTTAGAGAAGATATTATGAGAGAAGTCTTTAACTGAACATTAAAAAGGGGTCTTGAACAAAAACTGAAGCTAAGCATGCTATGAGATTTAAATACATCCCAATTAGTCTGTTTATGTCACTATTGTCTTTTAAAAGGCAAAAGGATAGAGCTTCTCCTCCAGGCCCCATAATTACTCCATTGGTTGTATTAAGCCATTCGTGACATCATTCTTCTTCCAAGTTTCTCCTTAAAAGTTAGTTTTGATCAGATTTTCATCTCTATAAAACGATCTGAGAAGCAGGTGTGGCTCCACATGTAATTGGACCTGTGTTTAATCTCATTTCATCCTATAAAAAAATTGTTCAACACTAATGTTAGAAACTCTAAGTTTGGACTTCCTAAGTATTTGACATGACTACTGATGCAATTTCTTATGAAAGAGGTGCTTACTTTCTTCCACACTTATCTGTTCTTCTAAATATGTCACAATTTAATTCAACACAGTTTTTGAATACCTACAATGTAGCAGATACTGGATAGTCAAAGATGATGTTAAGTTCAGTCTTTCTTTGTCATCCTTGTTCTCGAAGCCCCTTTCTTTTTGTGATATCCAGGTGCTTTTGTTTCTCTGCAGCTCTGTCAAAGCACAGGCTTTTAAAGGAAACTTTGAGTTAAACCCAAACTGCTTCCATTGAGAATAATTACTACAGATCTTTAAACATGAGTCTATTGTTTGTTTAGAACCCAGTGTTAATGAGGACACAATGCTTGTCTTGATTCTTTTATGGATCTATTAGCTTTGCTCTGTTCCATGACCTTGGATCGCTGCTGTAATGCTTGCTACTTGCTAAAAACCAGGTGAGAAGATTTGTGGACCAAAATATTCAAAAACCAGTGCAAATTGCATTCTGGGCAGGTCTCATCCGTGTTTATAAAAGGCAAACCATAATGTAGCGCTTCATTTGAAAACAAAATTATTACTGAAATAAGTTGTACAAGAATGTGGAAAAGTCCAAGGGACTTAAAAAGCATTTTATTATGTTATTTTTTTTCTGTTCTCTATTAATTCGATAATTCTTAAGATAGTTTTCTCCATGTTACGTAGTTTTCTTTTTAATATGTTTGGATGCAAGGTTGAGGTTTGCTGGCCCTTCTTTCTGATTCTTTGGGGGTTCGTGCCAGCTCTGGCAGCCCTCATTGTCATTGCTGGCTCAGATGAAGGAATGGCTGAAGGTTCCTTTTGGAGACCCACTTCACTGGTTATTTTAATTGCTCACAGGGATAATTGTTGAGTGGTGCTATATAGGATAGTATTTCCCTTGCCACAGGGTTTAGGAATCCTGCCCGGTAATCACTCCTACTCCTGCTGTATGAGTGTATCAAAGTGGAAAGACGGGTAACTGGCTCTAGGTATCTCCCTAAAACTATGTGTAGGGCCCCGACCATATTAATTCTGGGAAACTCAAGCAGCTACCATGAATCCTTTCCTCATTGACCTGCTTCATATGGTCAGAAACAGAGAGTATGCAGAGTTTAAAATTAGCTTCTTCATCATATTATTATTCTACGGCACCCTCTCTTGTATAGCCAGCTCTCTGAGACCAAAGATTTTCTTTCCATAGTCAGAGATATTAGAAGAACAATAGTGGTATGAATAATAAAGGCTCAGCTTAAACATTTTTTAAAAAAAATACTGCTATTGTGGCAATGTCTGCTGTAGTGAGAGACTGTGATATACTGTCTGCTAGTATTCCGTGGAATGGAACTGTTAATACTTTCTGAGATATAGTGATGAAGAAAATCGTATATCCAGCATCCATTAGATATTTCCTCATTCTTAGCTGCATCTCTGGGTGGAAGGGAGCCTTCTGAAACACAATAGTATGTAGTCTTGAAACCTTTTATCAAGGAATAACTGATTCACAACTAGCCAGTAAGGAAAAATGAAGGTGAACTTGTATAGGTCGTATTTTGCAATTGGCTTGATAGTTGCAGTTTTTAAATTGGAAATCAATGGAGATATGGTGTGTGTGTGTGGGTTGTTTGTTAATTGTTTTTCTAAAGAGTTTTTGGCACTTATTAAAATAAAAATCATATCAATTTTGAGTAGCTATCTAGACTACATTGGAGCATAATGGAAACTTCCACTGAAGAACTTGAGACTCATCACAATGACCTGGACCTCTTAGCTAAGACTGATGGCTCTAAAGCCTTTAATTCTTCTTCACACTTGCTTGTATCCATGATCTTGGCCATGAAACTTTACAGTGCCCTTTCATTCTGGACAGGACATTCTGTCTCACCTCTTGACCATGGGATCCATCGTTTAACTACTTTGGCCCATGGGATGTTAGCAAATGTGACACATGTAGAGGCTCGTAAAAGCACTCGTGCATTTCTCTTCACACCCTTGCCCTTTACTGTCACTATGAAAAGAACAAGACTGGGCTAGTCTGCTGGAAGATGAGACTTATGGACAGAGTTGAATTACGGTAGTTGTCTCAGCCAAGGCCATCCCAGATCAGTCAAAAGCCAGCCAACCACAAGACATTTTGGTGAGCTCAGCTAACACCAGAAGAAATGCCCAACTTACCTGCAAACACAGGAACTCAATAAATGCTCATTGTAGTAAACTACTGAGTTTTGGGGTGGTGCAACCTGCAACATTTTTATGTCCATAGACAACTGAAACAAACTCATATATCCCCTTTATGAAGTGATGCAACTGGGCAAGTGTCACAGGTGATCCTGAGTGATTTCTTGCTGTTCCAATGACAATATATGTTTCACATTGGTTTCAAGAAATTCCTAGAGCCAACCACTCATTGATACTTGTGGGAGACTTCATTTAAAATGAAATATATTTTCTTTTTGGGTTGATTTTAGAAAGTCGGCAGATACCCCGCCGCTTAGTCTATATATTCAGCTAATGTATGTTAGCATTACTAGGCACAGAATCATTTAGTCTGTAAAGAAAGATAAGACAGAAAATGCAAGTAGCTGAGTTAAATTCACTCATATTCATATGGTAAGAAACACAAATGCTAATATATCCTTTGATAAGAGCAAATTTCGACAAGTGAGGGTTGGTGTGAGTGGTGTCAGAAAAAAAGAAAAATCGAGGCTGGGAAAAGGGAAACAGGATTTACTCTGGGCCATTTAAAGACAAGGTAGTGTAAAAATGAATGTTCTGGGGTCTGCCGAGTGGCTTGTTGGTTAAGAGCTGGCTTGGGATGCCAGCAGCCCCAGTTCGGGTCCCACATGGGTCAGTGACACTGCCCTCTACAGCTAAGATTGTGAACAACAGCTCGACCTGGAGCTGGGCATGCCGTGAGTCGCTGGCGACTACGTAGGCTGCGGTGGGGCTGCAGTGGGCTGCCATAAGCTAACGGCAGCCAGCATGAGCAGCCATGGGCAGCTGTCCAATGACCAGCGACCGGCTGTCTCACCCAGGAAGAGTGCAATGATCTCAATACCAACATGGGCCAGTGAAGCAACGTCCTCCACAACTAGACTGCAGAACAAAAGGACAGCAACTTGTATGTTCCCCTTCCTCGATTCCCCAACACTGTTCCCTCCCCCAATTCCCCAATAAAAAAATCTTCACAGGGCCGGCCACGTGGCGCATTGGTTAAGAGCTGGTTTTGGGATGCCAGCGGCCCCGGTTCGGATCCCACATATGAGGGCCAGTGACACTGCCCTCTACAGCGACGGTGTAGGCTGCAGTGGGCTGCCATAGGCTACAGTGAGTGGCCAGCAGCCAGCGTGAGCGGCTGGCAGCCAGCGTGAGCTGCTAATAGCTGCGGTGAGCGACCATCCAGAGGCCGGTGACCGATCTGCCTCATCCGGGAAGAACGCAATTCCCTGATTCCCCAGCGCTGTTCCCCTTCCCCAATTCCCCAATAAAATCCAATTCCCCAGTAAAATCTTTGCAAAAAAAAAAAAAGAATGTTCTGAAGGTAGACACAGCTTTCACATTTTAACCCCATTTATATTCTACAAGTCCGTATTATTAAAGAGGAAGGAAAAGGTTGGATGAAAAGATGGGGTAAGAGGTAGTTTTGTTTAGGGTCAGGGGTCTTTATTCTTTCTATGTGCTTTGAGATCAAATGACTACTGTCTTTTCTACTTTCAGACTCACTATATATAGTGTTTCTTTTGTGGTAGACAGAAGTCTGCCTTTTAATAAGTATATAAGTAGTGGGCTGAGAGTCAGAGTCCTCTGGACCGAGTACGTCTGAACCGCGATGGCCTGCATTCATCTGGAGTTGAACTTGGAGGACTGCTTGATGGGGGCCTGTATTTGGTTAATTCATCATATTACTTGGAAAGGTCCTTATTATTTTGCACAGCAGTGTGGTCACCTGGTGGTAGGTCATTAGCATTTTAGTCTTCTTTTCCTCACAACAATGTACAACATGCTAATTAGAGGATTCTGAAAGCTAAGTAACTGGTTTTCAAATCAGATGTTTTAATTTGCAGCTTTAATGGCTGTTTTTATAATAACTGGCTTTATTGGGAGGGGGGAAGCACTTCTCATGTTCCACCAGCAAGGCAGAGTATAACAGAAGCTGACAAAATTAAAAACCTCATAATGTGACCTTTGCCTGGGATAAAAGGCTGTTTCATAACAATTTCCTTTTGTTCTTTGTTTAAGCCATTACTCTAAAAGGAGCCTCCGATTAATCTAAGTAAATGCATCATTACAGTACTAATCCGTGTCCTTCTGTCAATGTCTGTTTTAATTAAATAAGAAATGCTAGCAGAAAGATATCACGCACAAAGCTGTGATTGGAGAAAGAAGCACTGTTGATCAGGGAAAGATTAAAAAGGGCTTTACTGTTTTGTCCATTTGCATAGCTCCAGATGCCACAGTGTTTCAGGTTGAAAGAAAACTTACAAAAGAGTTTAACACATTTCACTCTTATAGATTTAAAATAATGGGATTTCCCAATGAAATTCTAATCATCCAATTTATCACGTTAGACATTCCAAAGCAAGGAGCAGAACAGGCTGGGGTGTGTCTCTTAAACCTCTTATGCAATGTTGTATTGTATCTGTGAAAATATACCTGCCAACTTTGCCTGTGTTGCCTCTTCTTTTGGGTGACAGGATGGTGAAACCTGATTGTGGACACACGATTGATTTTTTTTTTTTCTTTTTAAAGTATCTTGCAACTTTGAGTTTAGGTTTTTTTTGTTTTTTGTTTTTTTGGTTTTTTTTAGGTTTTTCTATTGATAATATGTAAAGGATATAGGCATGTAATTGGTTTTTAACAATGAAAAGTACATTTACTAAATGCTTATAAAATGAATGTATCTAGTTAACATTGCTATGGGGTTACACAGAAACTCTTCATAGCATAGAGTTACAGAATTCCCGTGGTGAGGGTTCTCTCCATATACGGACCATTATTTGATGTAATGAAAACAGAAAGTGTGCAACCAAGAGATTGTTAATTAATTTAGCTCAACAAGATGAAGATAAATGAAGCAAAACACAGGTTGAATGAAGCAAGCGGTCTTATTTACAACTTAATACATTTTTATATAATGCAGATTTCACTTGATGAAAAATAAACAGACCCCCCTCACCCCAAATACCTGCTAACATAAACATACACTCCCTCCCACTACCATTCAACACTAAAATCTGACTTTATAGAAAACATGTACTGTGGCTCCATATAGAAGACACTTTTACAGTGTGTAAACAGTGCTTTTCTACTGCTAAGAATCCTGCACTTGTTAACCTTTAACTTCAGTATTTTTTTATTCTTGTGATAGACTGAGGATGACCATAAGAATAATTATCTGGAAAACTTCGAGTTTCTTGTTCTCCAGGTTATCCTGAGACATCTTGCTTCAATTATTTAATAATCATTTTATTTTAATCCTCTTTTTTTTTCAGCCAAAGGCAAGAAGCTCAAAAGTGAAGGAAAAAAAAAAAAAAAGAGCCATGAGCCTTTTTACATGTGCTTGAATCTGTAACAATTGTGCAGAATTCTTAAAGTAGCATTATTTTTAAAAGTCTCCCTTTCAGAGATTAATGAGCTTGATCCAGTATTTGACCTTTTATCATTCTTGCTTTCTACTCAGAAGTACTTCCTTCCTTCCTACAGTAGCTAGAAAAGACTGTCTCTTATCTTATGTTACAGTAGGCAGTGGTAACAGGGCTCTCTCTACAAATGGTGTTATTATGGTCACTATGTTTTTATCTCGGAGGTCACGGACAAATCCATGCAACGGCTTCTAAGGATTTCAATAAATAGGACTTTTTATCCAGACAATCGCCTTTTATGTTACTTTTAAACAAAACTACTAGTCCATCAAGAGTTTCAAAAGAAAACAATTCTGCAGAGTGCCGGTATGGCCGCACAGACCAATCATCATGGCAGCCATTCTCTAGTCCTTTATTTTTCAAGTCCACAACAATAGGTTGTTGATTCAATGGACAAGACCAGAACAATTAAGTTCTCTGTTTAGCAGCAGTGCAGCATTTTAATGCCCTTCTCTAATAATGGTCTCATTATTGTTATTCTAAGACTGGGCCTCAGGAGGAGGAATATTTGCTGGAGGTACGTCATTATTTTGCAAATTTCGATTAGCTCATCATGTTGTCTGTAGTGTGAAAATCGTAGCTAATTAGGGCAGCCAGTTAGACTACCAGCTTTTGAGCTTATGAGTTAAAAGGTAGCATACTTGATAGGCCAGTGATGTGAAAAAGGTGGTAAAAAGGAGGATTAGAGCAGTTGCCTTAGTAACTCCAGTTTCCATCTGTGCGGGGACAATGGACTTGTGTTTCTCCCCCACCTTGGTGTAAAAATTGGTTTTGTTTTGAAAGGACAGGGTTCTTTTTATGACAATCTGGAATTCAGCCCAACGGAGTGCAGTTTTAGTTGTTAGGAGAGACCATTGGGGATAGGAAAGATGAAAGGTCATGGTGAAGCTTCAAGGGCATGAAAGGCTGTTGTCTCATGGAACAATGGGAGATTGTTTTTTTTCTAATATTTCTAGCCAGCCCCTAAGTCAGGTGATAGAACAAATACCTACAGTTTAGTCAGGTGAAACAGGAGGGGGAGGGGGAAGGAGAAAAATGGGTAAGAGAGAGTTTGTACTTTGTTAGAAAAATATAAAAGGGTAACTTCAATTTGCTTTTATTAAGCAAAGTGATATTTCTTTGTCACCATCTCTGAGATTCCAGTATGCTTGGATGGTTTGCCTCTGTGGGCCATCGCATCTCTGGGAAGCTCTCCAATGTGTTAGGAAATGTGATTTAAGCTTTCTTCCTGAACTCCCAGGAGGACCAATGATGTGATACTTAACAATAAATTTAGTTGTTGTGGCTTTCTCACATATTGGTGTTCTTAAAAGGTTTTCCTTCAAATGCACGCTGAATAAAATGAATGATAAATAGGAAAGAAATTTGTTTCCCCACTCTACAGGGTTTTATCATAAATTCTATGACTTCCATCACAGAAAGTTTACAGGAAGCTGTTTAGATGTGGCTGCAACAGTAATACAAAATTTTCTCTCTGTACATAAGAAAGTGCCACAATTTAAAGAGCTATTTGGGGTTTTGTATTACAGAGGAGGTGATAGAAAAGGATTGGATACAGTGATATTTCTTAAAAATCATCAAAACCAAATCACCCTCTCTGGGTTTGAAACACTTTTCTTTCAGCAAAATAAGTGACTTGTATTTTCCTTCCACATCAATATTAAAACACGTGTGTGTGTGTGTGTGTGTGTGTGTGTGTGTGTGTACAACCAGAAAGAGTATAGGAACATTATCTTTTTAAGTGAAAAGATCATGCTTTTGATGATCAAAGGAACCTTCATATTTCTTCTTCTCTATTGTCTCCAAACAGCCGTTGTGTAATTGAAGCTGGGCTTGGTCCAGGGGGGTTGGGGGGGGCTTTCAAATTCTCTTTTAAACCCAGGCCTTTGTTTTCTTACTTCTTCTGGCCAATTGTCCTTATTGTTGTAGCTTTTCTTTTTCTGAGAAGCTGTGTTCCTTTAATTTATTGCAGGAATCTCACAGACTTGAAATAATAATATCCTGAAACTCTAGACTTAAGGACTGTTGAGATTATCTAGTCTACTTGTAGCTGAAAAATACGAAAACTGAGACCAGAGAGTTGAAATGACTTACCAGAGGTAACTCAGATAGTTAGGGGTAGACAAATAGTTGCCAGTTGCTGTATTATTTAAATATAAAACTTGAAATGAAAGAAAGAATGAAGAAGCATTATAGGAACATGTCTAGCATATTTCCTGGTCATTCTAGTGGTTGAGGGGAGAGGGACTTGAGGTAGCATCTGGTGGTGGTGGTAGGGTTGGATTTCAGATCAGGTGTTTTATAACTATTAAAGTTCCATTTTAAATAAGTCAATCTTTTTTCTTTTCTTTTCTTTTCTTTTCTTTTCTTTTCTTTTCTTTTCTTTTCTTTTCTTTTCTTTTCTTTTCTTTTTTTATAAAAACTCTAGCATAAATGGGGAGAGATGTATCCCTAAGGTGCATTCAGATTTAGGATTTAAACACTTTTACTTTCCAGGGTGGCAAATTAGTTAACTGTGCTGTTTCTTAGTTTTTGCCTCTGTAGAAAGGCACCTGATGTTATTCAATTTTATTATTCAACTTTTATTAGGACAAAAGAATCAGTATATGATTGAAAAATGCAGTATACACTTAATAGAATATTCTGAGTATAAATCTGGGCTTTAGACAAACTGATATCCCAAGGCAAATATGAAGCATAATAGTTAGGTCACTGTAAGTGGCATAGTTTATTAGAATTATTCAGAACATATTTAGAAACTTTGGACTCTGTTTAAACATAGAAGAGAAAATAAAATAATCCATAATTTAAGCTTATTATTTCACAGTAAAAAATCTACTCCCCAGTAACATTTTGATATATTTTATTTCAGTCTCTTATCTAAGTGTGTATGAGAAGAGAGAACATGTGTAGTTTGTTTACTGCCTTCTCTTCAGTGTCCACAGAAGTGCGTGGCTCATAGTAGGTACTTGAAAAATAGTTGCTGATTAAATGAAAAATAAAATGCACAACTGGAAAATACTTTAGATACATTTTTGTATTTAAGAAATCATTTTATTGGATTTTCACATGTTATAGGCCTTTGAGAACATGATTTTTTTTTTTTTTTGAGAGCAGTGTCACTGGCCCTCATATGTGGGACCCGAACCGGGGCCGCTGGCTTCCCAAGCCAGTGCTTAACCACCGCGCCACTCGGCCGGCCCAGAGAACATGATTTTTAATGGCTACATAATATACCATCATATGGATATACTGCAATTTATTTTACCATTAAACTATTGATTTTCAACTTTTCACTATTATAATACGAAAGTTAATTTGTAAAGATATCTTTAATTTATTTAAAAATTGATTGAAAAAACCCTATATGATCATAGAAGTCCACTAAACTGCATCACCACTTTTGAATCTTTGCTTAGGTGCCATTTTCTCAGTGGGGTCTACCTTGGCCACCCTATTTTAAAATTGCAGTCCTCCAACCATTCCTGATCCCCTTAATGCTGTTCTGTTGGTTTCTATAGCTTTTATCAGCTATTACCATACTGTTTAATTTGCATATCTATTAAGTTTTTGTGTGCCATCTTTCCCTTATATTTACCACAGCATAAACTCAAGGTAGCAGAGATGTTTTTGACTGTTTTTGTCACTCATATTCCCCAATGTCATGACCAGAGAACATAGTAGTTTTTCCAACAATATTTGTTAAATGCATTTATTTATTTATTTATTTTTAAATTTTTTAAAAAGATATTCTTGGGGAATTGGGAGAGGGGAACAGCTTTGGGGAATCGGGGAAGGGGAACAGCGAAGTTGCTGTTCCCCCGCTCTTCAGTCTAGTTGCAGAGGACACCGCCTCACTGGCACATGTTGGCATTGTCATTGTGCTCTTCCCGGATTAGGTAGATTGGTCACAGGCCTGTGGATGGTCGCTCACTGAAGCTATTGGCAGCTCACGCTGGCTGCTGGCCACTCACTGTAGCCTATGGCAGCCCACTGCAGCAGGGGCTGCAGCCTACACCGTCGCCAGGGCTCACAGCCCAGCTCCAGGTGGAGCTATTGTTAGCTGTAGAGGGCAGTGTCACTGGCCCCCACATGCGGGATCCGAACCGGAGCTGCTGGCATCCCACACCAGCTCATAACCAATGTGCCACTCAGCCGGCCCCAAAATGCATTTATTGAAGCTTAAAAAAGTGAAAGTATCTTTTTTTTTTTTTTTTTTAAAGATTTTATTGGGGAATTGGTGGAGGGGAACAGCGTTGGGGAACTGGGGAAGGGGAACAGACAAGTTGCTGTCTTTTTGTTCTTCAGTTTAGTTGCGGAGGCTGTTGCTTCACTCTTGGTATCGTCATTGCGCTCTTCCCGGATGAGGCAGATCGGTCGCTGGCCTCTGGATGGTCGCTCACCGCGGCTATTGGCAGCTCACGCTTGGCTGCCAGCCGCTCACGCTGGCTGTGGGCCACTCACTGTAGCCTATGGCAGCCCACTGCAGCAGGGACTGCAGCCTACACCATCACCGGGGCTCGCACAGCCCAGCTTCATGTGGAGCTGTTGTTAGCTGTAGAGGGCAGTGTCACTGGCCCTTATGTGGGATCCGAACCGGGGCTGCTGGCATCCCAAAACCAGCGCTTAACCAATGCGCCACTCGGCTGGCCCGAAAGTATCTTTTTAAAGTAAAGAATCAATCCTTTTTTTCTTCACATAATCAACTATTTTCAATCAATTTGTACACTAAGGACTTATGTTTTCTCAATGTTAATATGTACACATTATCCAGTTAAATTAAATCATAGCATTTCACTGAATCTTAGGCCATGTCTTGCAGCAAATTCCCCAAATTTTGGCCACTTGAAGTCACTCTGAACTCTAGCTTTAGGGAGCTGGTTCTGGATGACAGTCACCAGTGTCACTGCAAATGACTCTTTTCCTCATCTAGAAGTCCTTCAGATAAGACTCTTAAGGTTACTGTCTGATCTGGGCATTAAACTGATTACTTATCTATATTTTGGGATGATTTTACTTTATTATGCCCATAACTATATTGGTTCTATTTTGAAATTTTCTTAGGAAACACATTTCACAAACTCTTGTTTGCTTCTTTTACTGTATATGGTTTATAATTTCCTTTAAAAATAGGCCTTGCATATGACCCAGCAATTCCATTTCTGGCATTTATCCAAAGAAAACAAAAACACTAATTCAAAAAGGTATACAAAAGGTCAGACAATTAGGTTCGCAAACTTTCCACCGTGTAAATGCACCCCTATGTTCATTGCAGCATTATTTACAGGGGCCATGATATAGAAGCAAGCTAGGTGTCCATCAATAGATGAATGGGTAAAGGAGATGTGGTATACACACACACACACACACACACACACACACACACACACACACACGCACACAGGAATATTACACAGTCATAAAAAATGAAATCTTGCCATTTGTGACAACATGGAGGAAACTAGAGGGTATTATGCTAAGTGAATTAAGTCAGGCAGAGAAAAACAAATACCATATGGTTTCACTTATATGTGGAATCTAAACAAACAAGCAAAACAAAAATGATAAAATAGACTCATAGAAACAGAGACCAAAAGGATGTTGCCTGAGGGGAGGAGGTGTGTGAATGGGTAAAATTGTGAAGGGGAATATAGTCATCAATACTGTGATAAGTTGGCACAGTGACAGACAATTACTAGGATTGGTAGTGTGATCATATTGTAAGGTATAAAAATGTCAAATAACTATATTGTACACCTGAAATGAATATAACCAATAAAATATTGTAAACCAACTATACTTAAATCAGTGTATATATATTAATTACCACTTTGTGTCCTTCGTGGATAAGTGTTAATTATTATCTTTATATAATAGCAATTTATATAGGTACACTAATCCCTTATATTTATATGGTACTTATAATTTCAAAGCTCTTTAGTAAATATGATCTTGTTTACTTATCAAAATAATCCAAGGCATACAAAGCATGGTTTAGTATACCCAGTTGGGGCTTATGGCACAGAAAACTTAAGAGATTTAATCCAGATCAGAAACCTAAGATGTGGTGGAGAGGCTATCAAGAGTCCAAGTCTTCTGGGCTGGCCGAGTGGCGCGGTGGTTAAGCGCTGGCTTAGGAAGCCAGTGGCCCTGGTTCGGGTCCCACATATGAGGGCCAGCAACACTGCCCTCAAAAAAAAAAAAAAAAAAAGAAGAGTCCAAGCCTTCTGAATTCTACCAGTCCAGCACTGTTTTTCTTTTAGTCACTTTAATCTTCTCTTTGGGTTAAATAATTATTGTTTTGTTGACCTTTTAAAATAGGTTCCATGCAAATAGAAACAAATGATTAAAATTAAAACATTTTCCACTTTATTTTACCTATTCTAGTTCTCAAGGACTTTCTTTTAGCTTCCATGGTTCTTCTATTTCCATAGTCATTATCTTTTCTGTTTTTCTGACTGTGAGCATGAGTTTGTGTTTGTTTGTTTTTTGCCTTTTTTTTTTTTTTTTGTAATTTGTGAAACCACTGGCTGCTATGTCTGTCTTTTCACCTTTTAGCTATTGTTCATTTCACATCTTGAAATGTGACTGAGCAAGTTCTGTTCATCATAGCAGGAGACTGGTAGTGGTCCACTGGGATAGGAACAGTGTTGGGAGAAAGTTAATCTAGCAGACAAAATGCATTAGCTAAAAGACTGGACAATGAATACCCATAAGCATAGTCCATGTACGGAGAAGAGAGGCACAAAACAGGAGTGTAAGTATGTCATGTAGCAGACAAAGCAAGAAAAGTCCGGGACAGGCGGTCCTTAACGATATAGGCAGTTAGGACACCATGAGGCCGCCATAGATGCCAAGTGGAGCTAAAAAACAGATGCCAGTTTCTGGGTAGTCTGCAAGTAGAAGGTTATTTGGCCTTGGATGGACTAGTGCACTCATGTTCAGGAAAACAAGGTAGAATCCTTGTTATTGGAATCAAAGCAAAAAGTCAAGGTCAAGCTAGCAGCAGGTGTAATTAAATTCATTCAGTGCCCCAAGGGATTGTGCTAGACTCTCTTTTAGATAAGGTCAGAAATGGTTCTAGAGCAGTGACTCTTAAGCTTTTAATGTACATGAGAATTCCCTGGATTTCTGAAGTAGGGCCCAAGTGTCTAGCTTTTTAACAAGCACCCCAGATTATTGTTTGCAACTCTTTACAGATTACATTTGGAGAAAATTTCCATAAAGCCTGAGATAGCATTTGCTGTAGAATAAGGGACCAAGTGATTAAAACCATCAAGAGAGGAGGCATTTAGAAGTTGGAAGGCAGACGTTTCTCCTAAGAGAAAAATGTATCTCTTATACCCAGAGCTGATGTGTGTTTATCTGATCAAAGAAAGCAGAAAACATGGTGGGTGATACTTACTGAACTGGTGTGCTATAAGCCTATTAAGTTTTTCTCTTCATGTATCTTGTTTCTTGTGTTTATGACCTGAGTGCTTTTGTAATATCTAACATAAAGATTTATAACTTTTAGTATAAAAAAAGCAAAGCCGATTGTTCTTTGGTGCCTAATCTAAACTGTCCCTCATTTTTATTTTCCATTTGTTACTTATGTAATTGAATTTCATCTTTTTCTTTCCGCTTCATAAATTGATTAGTATGAGCTGGGCAGACTGCTGTAATGCTAAGGGTTAACCAGAAGAGAATTACAAATGAACTATCTAGAAAGTTGATTATTAATCCAGCTAGAGAAGAAATATCCTTTTACTTAGCAAGAATGAGTATCCGAAGAGCTGATAATATTGTTGAGGCAGTGAGGTGGAATGGCAGAGCTTGGTAAGTAAGACACAACTTGGAATTAATCTTTTATATCCACTTTTTTAAATGTGTAGAATTTTGATCTGTTGAAACAGTCAAATCTAATAGGAATTTACAAACTGCCGGAACAAATTTAAAAAGTTCCAAATGTGTTTGTTAATGAGATCCCTACATAGACTATCGGCAGAAGTTAACTGAAAAGTATTTACATAAGTAGATAAATATATTTAATTTTGAATATTATGAAAATACGTGATTAAATTCGTGATTAAGAACAAGGAAGTAGGCACGGAAGAATGATTATTAAAAACAATCTAAGTCTAAACTTCAAACTGAAGAATAGTGAATGACAGACTTATTTTTTCCCAAGAGCACGTTCTGGGTTCTTAGGTATAACAATATAATTTAAAATATAATATTCGCATAACGATTCATTGAGATATTTTTTCAGGCTTCTAGGTAACAAAAACTGTCATATGTTCTCTTATTTTCTGGTTTCTAATACTCATTTCATCGTGATGTTTAATTTAAGGACCTTTCTAAAGATAGCTTTTTATTGTATTTGTGAATTGGAAGGAAGGAGAAATGAGAGGATCTGTGTTATTTGTACAAAGAAAATTAAGTGAAAAGATATGATTTTAATAATGTTCTTGCATCACAGACTGCTCCTTCTGCTGTAGAAAAAATTTCGATGTCAATATTCAATTCTATAAGATTGAAGTTTTCCATAAATTACTTTATATTGCAAAAATGAGCCTTTTAAACACTGTTTGGACCATACTGAATATTATTGCAGCTTTGTACAATAATAAATCATTTCAATGTAGCATCGTACTTAGGAGAAGTTAGTAAACTTGCTAAACTTATTTTAAATTGTAACTGTGCATCATCAATACAGGATTTTAATCTTTTCTTTAAAGGTATTTTCTTTAGTGGCAACAAAAAGGCCTCTACATTTTGTTATATGAACATTTTGTTATATGAGCACAGAAAAAGTGTTTGGAAAAACTATAAATTTAATATTTTATAGGTCTGTATGTGTTTGTGAATATATATAGTATACTATATGTGTTCAAAATACCAGCACACCATTTGGTTACATGCACTCAGCTTTTTTTTTTTTTTTTAAGTTCTAGTATTCTGGCCCCTATTTAGGACTCGGAATATAGAGTGTAATAAGTGAAATAATAAAAAGCAATAGTTCAAATTTATAGAGCTCTCGTGTGCTAAATGTTGTGTTAATGCTTTATCTCCTTTAATCCTCATATTAACTCTGTGATTGTTGGAAAGCTACAAGGATTACAGTGTATGCTCAAACAAAAGATTAATAAGGAGACTCTACCATCTGATGATGAAAGTTGAGGAAATAAAGGCCCAGGAAACAAAGTGTAGAAGAGGGGAGAGCCCTAAATTCTATGTGCCTGTCTTTCTCAAAACTGAGAAGATTGTATATGGGCCTAGCAAAGAAGAGGAGAAGGAAGTGAGCCGGTGAATTCTTACCAGTTCATTAATTCTTTAAAAAGAATTTTATTATGAAAATTGCCATCATACAAAAATGTGTAAAGAATAGGTTAAAATATGTATGTATTTATAAGAAATAAAACATTACCAACACAGTTGAAGCCGCCTGTGGACTCTTTACCAATATTATATCTCCCTCTTTGTGCCAGAGGTAACCATTCTTTGGGATTTGGTGTTTATCATTCCTACGGTTTGCTTTATACTTATGCGTAACTCCATACCCATTATATGGGAAGAAAAACTCCACTTGTCCTTCTTTGATATCTGAGAAAGACCTTTTCTTTGCTTCCTATTACACTTTAATTAAAACAAAATATCCTTAACATAATCTGCAAGACCTTGGCCCTGCGTAACATGGCTGCTTCATCGCCGGCCTCAGTTCTTGTCTTATTCCCACTGGTTCTTTCTGATTCAGCTGCTATACTGGTCTGCACACTCCAAGTTTTTTCCTGTGTCAAGCTCTTCATGTAACGCTGTCCCCTCAACTGGAATATGCTTGTCCCCATTCTTCTTCAGAATGGTTCCTGCTTATCCTTCAGGTCCCCTGTTTAAATGCTGTTGCTTCCGAGAAGCCATCCCTCATTCTTCCAATTGAAATCATGTCTGCCTGCAGAGATCTTGCTTGCCACCCTTTAATTCCTTTCATAGCAGATTCTGCCATTTGAAATTGTGTTTATTTGTGTAATTTTGGTTTAACGTCTGTCCTTCGCTCTGGACTGGCCCATTTTGTTCTCACATGCTTTCCCCAACATTTAGTGCACACAGTCTTGTGCATGGCCGGCATTCAATACATATTTGTTGTTGTTATCAGGGAGTGGAATGTAGTGAATGAGAAAGAGGAAAAAAGGGATATTGAGAGAAAGACAATAAATTGCATAAAAATGGAATCTGTGACTTAGTTTGTATATACTGTTTAGTAAAATTATGCAACTTGTTTTTAGGAAAGTTTGGGGTGAGGGATGTGGTAGGGACTTTTTTGTTTCTTATCATCTAGCTGTAGAACATGTGACAGCTTTTCTCCAGTGTTGCTTCTTGGTTTTCAGTGTAATCCTTCACTTTTGTGTTCTCATTGTGGGGAAATCTGCATTCTTGGGTCTAAGAACTGTGTTTTCATATTCTGAACTTTCAGAGTAGCCCGTGACTATAATCTTAATGTGGAAACAGTATAATGGGTTTTAAAAATCTGGAAAAATTTAGGATACACAGTTGAGAAAATATATCTGGTACTTTTGCATAGGAAAGCCACTAGGCCACTTGTAAGAATTTCAAGCTGGGTAACTATCACTAAAATGTTCATAGTGCTGACAGTTGCTCTACTATTGCTAGGCAGTTTGATTTATTTTCAGGAGAAAATAAAGGTTATAAAAAAGGAAAAAGAAAATGAAGTCAGTCTGAAAGAAGGGCTGGGTTTTCAAAATGTCAGAATCTACTTACGTTGTATTCTATGTAAATCCTTGCTGCCATTTGTAATTAAAGTCCAGGGCTACAAGATTATGCTGAAAAAAAAGTTTTTTTTTTTTTTTTTTGGTTGGTGGTGTGGGAAAAAGAGATAAAAAGGAGAATTTAATTAAAATGTCTTAGTGTTAAAAAGGGAACATTTGTGGAGTGTCTCATTTGTGATTATAGAAGGTGTTATTATTATTAATAATATTGTACCTTACATTTTTATTAAATTTTATACTTTTAAATGAACTTTTTCCTGTATTACCTTATACAGTTCTTATAGTAACACTGTGAGAGTGTTAAAACAGGGGTCTTATTACCTTTGCTTCATAACTAGGAAAACTGGGACAGAAATCAGACAGAGGCAAGGCCTAAACTTAAAATCATTTTCTCTAGATATAGTTTTTTAGGCAAGATTAATAGTCACTCTACCTCTATCCCTCCAAAAAGGTTTAGATTAAAGGGTATAATTAGGTTCATCTAAGGATCAGGATAAATTAGGTGGATGTCCTCTATAAGTTTTCCGGACTTAAACATGTTTTTTTTTTTCTAATTTTCTAATTTTTTTGTTTTAAATTTCCTAAAGATGCAAAGCAGTTAACAATCTCTAGTGAGTGGAACTGAGACAGTTAAACGCATATAATTAAAGACACATTGCTAGCCTATTCTACGTTAAGGTTTATTGGCTGAAGTTTCATGGGTCCAGTACTTGCCTGATATCTTAGGGGGTCCAAAGATAAGGAGAAATAGGTATGAACTTATAAGAGTGAAATACCATAATTTGGAGTAAATGAACTGTAGCTGAAATAAAACTACATGATGAAGCAGAGGGTACAAACCCCTTGGGTGGAAACCCGTCACATGAACTAAGTAGGGGACACCTCTTAGTGCCCATTGAAAAGATTTTTCTTTAAAGAAAAAATAGAAGGCAGTGTACATGTGGCATATATACATGTGTGCAGGAAAGTGGAGGGACAGTTCTTAGGAGATAAATGCCAGGAGGTATTTGTAATGATTAGCCAAGATGGCTGTTTGTTGCTTTAAGGTAAAAGGCAAATCTTGTATTTTTCAACTGGAGAAAGCCTGGTTGCAGAGAAATTTAATTTTCACTCTTTCTGGGCCAGTTGGCAGAAGCGTCTTTTAGGTTAAAAGATCCAGGCATGTTTACTCTGAAGAATGGAAGTCTTAAGAGAGTCTGATAGCTGTCCTGTGATGGCTAATGTACTGCCATAGGTAAAGAGTATACACTATGGAGGACCAAACCCAAGTAAGCAGGCAGAAGTCACAGGGAGCCAGAATCACAGGAACAGCAAAAGAGACTTTGTAACGCTTACGTTTGTCTAAAACTGAAATGAGCTTCCTTGTTGAGGTAGTGAAGGCCTTGTTACTGGAAGGAATTGGGGAGAAAGATTAAATACGTTGACTTGCACCAAGTTATTTCAATATTAAAAATTATAAAAAGATGTCCTGTATGTGTCACCTGGCTAAGATAAGGAGGTGTGTCAATATAAAGGACAAAGATATATTCCTCTATTATGTGATGCCAAGAATGAGCTTTATGATGAAGACCAGGTTCACTTTCTGGGCTGCTCCGCCATACTTACTCTAATATGTGAATTAAAAAAAAATCCATGTATTGTTATCGGTGGGCAGCCATTTGATGCCTGGAATTACCCCAACTAAGAACTTGAGACTTCACCAGCTATTTCCAAAACTCAGAAGAATTGGCATAAGAGAATGGAATTTTATTACAAGGCGGGGAAAAGAGAAACTGCTTTGTTTCTCCATTGGGTCCAGATCTAAACAAGAATTTAATCTGGGTTAGATACAACATATTTAAAACTAACACTAAATTCATTTACTTACTTTTAAAATACTCTAGAGCTTCTGGTACATTAACAAGATCAAGGATTGCATTTTTAAGCACCTTAGAGATTTTTCTGTCATTTCAGTTTCTCTTCACCGAGTTAACACTTAAGTTAAAAAATTAAAAATATTTAAAAATTACACAAGTAATACACAAATACATATTTTGTTGTAGAATAATACCTGGCATATAGTAGGCAACCGTTAAATATTTCTTGAATAAATAATTATTGAAAACAAAAGTGAAGGAAACTTTCCTTAATTTCTCTCCCCATCCTAAACTCGATTTCACTTCCCAAACTTATTACTATATTATTCTGGTTTGTATGCTTTCAGGCTTCTTTCTGAATAATCATATGCAATATACACAATTACATAGGAATATGCAATTTTATTTTGTGTGAGGATAACACTCCCCCTTTTTACACATACCCATTTTTCATGAGAAGTATGATTTAGACTTCTTTGTCAAGTTACATAGGTTTATTTTCTTCTATAGAATACTCTTTTTTTCTTTTTCTTTTTTTTTTTAAAGATTTTATTGGGGAATTGGGGGAGGGGAACAGCATTGGGGAATCGGGGAAGGGGAACAGACAAGTTGCTGTCCCTTTGTTCCTCAGTCCATTTGTGGAGGATGTTGCTTCACTGACCCATATTGGTGTTGTCATTGCATTCTTCCTGGATGAGGCAGATCGGTTGCTGGCCTCTGGATGGTCGCTCACCACAGCTATTGGCAGCTCACGCTGGCTGTTAGCCACTCACACTGGCTGCCAGCCACTCACTGTAGCCTATGGCAGCCCACTGCAGCAGGGGCTGCAGCCTACACCATCACCGGGGCTCACAGCCCACCTCCAGGTGGAGCTGTTGTTCACCATCTTAGCTGTAGAGGGCAGTGTCACTGGCCCTCATATGTGGGATCCGAACTGGGGCTGCTGGCATCCCCAAACCAGCTCTTAACCAATGTGCCACTTGGCCGGACCTCTATAGAATACTTTATACAATATCTGTACCATTGTTACAGTGATAGACATCTGAGTTAGTGCCAATATACTAAGTTGAAATTTTAGGTATTTAAAACTTGGGGGCAAAACTTTACTATGTTCTTTTAAATTATGTAAAATGGGCAGAGAAACAGAATGTGTAAAGTCATGGAGGACTGAAAAAGAATAGCATCATTTAATTGTTCATTAAGGCAATACAAGAAGTCTTTATTATCAGTAGATAATTGGTGGTGAAGAAAGGCTGCTTTAAATTAATCCATTTAAAATTGAGTGGAGATAGCAATTATAAATTCTGGGCAAATCACAAAAAAACAACTATATGAAGGTACTGGAGAACAACAAAAAGCTGGTTACACCTTCTTGAGAGGAGATGATATTTTCAAGAAGAGAGGGAGGGATACTGGGTAAGTTTGTCATTTTCAAGGTTTCCAGTAGGAGAGCAGGCCCCAGTCTGTGCCAGACAAGGAGGACTAATAAAACTCCAATGGAAAGATCAGCAGCTTTTTTGGCCGACCCAGGAGAACAGCCTTTGGGGCACTCACAGCTGCTGGGACATGAGGAGATAATGCAGGAAAGGATAGAACAACAGAAAGGGAGTCCTAAATTTTGTGTATAAACTTTGCCCCAATTTCTGGCTGATCCCCAATCACGCATGTACAGGATAGGCTTTACGCAGCCTACCTAAAGAAATAAACAGATATTTGAGCTGCTGCACACTGCAGGTAAGACAGACTATGCAGTTAGGGTCTAAGCAAGTAAGCTTTTTATTTAAACAAACAAACAAACAAACAAACAAAAAGTGACACTCTTTAGAGCCCTATAAAAGAATTCAGAGTCTCCACAACATGATGATAATGATGTCTAAGATATAACTCAAAATTACTCAACATATGAAAAAGCAGGAAAATGTAAAAAAAAAAATATAGGGCATTTCAGCAAAGAGACTGAAATTATAAAAAGAACCAAGTGGGAACTTAAAGCTGAAAAATGTATCTGAAATAAGAAAATAACTTGATGGGCCAGTCAGTAGAATAAAAATGGCAAAGGAAAAAGTCAGTGAAACTGAAAATAGATCAATAAAAATTAAAAAAAAAAAGAACTGAGAAAGAAAAAAATGAATATAGTACAAGTTCTGACAATTAAGTTTGAGAACTTGTTGCTAACCTTTTTTTCATATCAAAGGGATTATTTATTATGAATTTGTACCAACTGGATAACAGTTAACTATCTTTACTATTTGGAAGTGCTGAAAGGCTGTAAGAAAAAGTTAGATGACCTGAGCTTTTCACCAACCATTCATAGCTCTTGCATCACTACAATGCACCGGCTCACACAGCACTGTCTGTGAGGGAGTTTTTAGCCAGTAAACAAATAACTGTATTGGAACACCTTCCCTACTCACCTGATCTGGCTCCCGATGACTTCTTTCTTCATCTGAAGATAAAAGAAATATTGAAAGGAAGACATTTTGATGACATTCAGGACATCAAGGGTAATAAGACAAAAACTCTGATGGTTATCCCAGGAAAAGAGTTCCAAAATAGCTATGAAGGGTGAGCTAGGAGCTGGTGTCGGTGCATAGCTTCTGGTGCATAGCACCTACTTCGAAGGTGACTGTAGTGATATTCAGCAATGAGGTATGTAGCACTTTTTTCTAGGATGAGCTCGTGAACTTAATTGTCTGACCTCGTATGAGCGCTATGTGAGACAATATTAAATAATCTAACATGAGTAAGTCCTAGGAAAAAAAGGAGAACAATATTAGGGCAAAAACCAACCAAACAAAAAACAATAAAAAACCAACCAACCAAACAAAACACTTGAAGAAATAATGGCCCCAAGTTCCCCAAATTTGGTGAAAGAGTTAAATTTACAGATTCAATAACTTCAGTGAACCCCAAAAAGGATAAATGCAAAGAAAAGTACTCATAGGCACATTATAATAAACTGCTGAAAACAAGAAAAAATTATAGGTAAAGATTGTTTTTTTTTTGTAAAGACCCAAAATGAAAGAGTAATTATCACTACAGAATTTAGAGAGACTAAAGAGACAAGAAGGGAATGTTATGAATACCTTTATTCCAAAAAAATTGTACTTCTTAGATGAGGTGGATAAATTTATTGAAAAGTACAACTTACTAAAAGTGACACAAAGTGAAACAGAAAACCTAAACAGTACTTATAAAAGAAGTTGAATTTTTTAGTTAAAATAAAAACTTTCTGTAATGAAAACTGTGGGCCCAAATGGTTTCACTGGTGAATTCTATCAAACATTTTAAAAACAACACCAATCTTACATAAACTCTTCCAAAAAACAGAGGAAGGAGGAATAATTCCTACTTCATGAGGCTAGCATAACCCTAGTACCAAACCTGAAAAAAAATTACAATAAAGGAAAATTTTAGAATATTCCACATGGCCGTAGAGGCAAAATTCCTTGACAAAACATCAGCAAATTAAATCCAGCAATGTAAAGAAAAAAAAGGATAATATATTACAATCAAGTAGGGTTTAGCCCAGGATTGCAAGGTTGATTTAACATTTGAAAATCTCACCATATTACCAGAATAAATGGGAAATAGCATATTATCATTGTAATAGAATAGAAAAAAGTACTTGACAATACCCATTCAAAATTAAAAACTCCCAGAAATCTAGGAATAGCACATAACTTCCTTAATCTGAAAAGGACCTCAGTGAAGAGCCTACAACTCACATCATGTTTAAATAGTAAAGTATTGAATGCTTTCTTTGTACAACAGAATGCCCATACTCACTCGTCCTATTTGACATTGTATTGGCAGTCCTAACCATTGTAATGAAGTCAGGAAAGGAAACAGTCTAAACCTAGCAAAGAAGTGGAACTATTTCTATCTGCTCCTTTGGCAAGGTCATATGATATAAAGTCTTTTGTATTTTAATATCCTAAGTGGATGGGGATCAAAATTTCATGGTAAACAATGGGGAAAGTGATTTTATTTTGACTCAGTCTTAAAAATGAAAACTAAAATTAATAAAAATAAGTTTATAGAATTGGCAATGTTTCATTTGTAATTCTAACTCTGCCTTATTTCTTTTTTTTTAAAGATTTTCTTGGGGAATTGGGGGAGGGTAACAGCTTTGGGAACCGGGGAAGGGGAACAGACAAGTTGCTGTCTTTTTGCTCGTCAGTCTAGTTGTGGAGGACGTTGCTTCACTGGCCCATGTTGGTATCGTCATTGCACTCTTCCCGGATGAGGCAGATCGGTTGCCGGCCTCTGGATGGTCACTCACCGCGGCTCTTGGCAGCTCACACGGGCTGCCCGCCGCTCACGCTGGCTGCTGGCCACTCACTGTAGCCTATGGCAGCCCACTGCAGCAGGGGCTGCAGCTATGCCATCCCAGGGACTCACAGCAGCCCAGCTCCAGGTGGAGCTGTTGTTCACCATCTTAGCTATAGAGGGCAGTGTCACTGGCCCTCATATGTGGGATCCGAACTGGGGCAGCTGGCGTCCCAAGTCAGCTCTTAACCAACGCACCACTCTGCCGGCCCTATTTCTTAGAAGAATGAATTAACTGCATGTTTTTAAAGTACTTTTTCAGGTCAAATGTTGTGATAGCACAATCACTTTTGATGGTAGTACCGTTTTTGCAAAGAAAGTTTCCTAAAAATTTAATCTTTTTATATTCAAATCATTCTCTTTTGAATAATCTACCATATGAACTATCACTTCTCCAATTTCTGGTTCCTCAGTTCTATCTAGTATAACTGCAGATTTTTGATTTGTCAATGATTTGAGCTGTTCTTCAACACTACTACTGTGAATTTCTGTATCTTTTGCAAGATTTAATTTCACTTTGCAGTCACTTTAAATTTTAATTTTTAATATTATTTACAATATTCACAATGCAGTGTACATTAATCATCTAGCCTGGTTCTCAACATGACTGAAGAAAATATTGGGCAGTTTTTTAAGTTATTCCTGTTCTTAGACTCTACTTCAACCAATTAAGTCAATTTTGGGAATGGGACCCAGGTATCAATATTTTTTCAAGGCTCCATGTGACTCCAGTGTGCCACTATGTAGTGATTATCAAAGATACAAAGATACAAAGAAATTGATCCAAATGCGTGAGATACATGTTAAGTTCATTTGTGAGAGATGTTTGTGTGAAGACTAATTTTGTAAATATTAAAATCATTAGTGAATATTTTTATATATTGATGCCTTTTACTTTCTATGTAATTTTGGAGACTCACATAATGAGTTTTCGGATAGTGTGAGAATGTCCTATATCCATCGAATGCCAGGTGTATGTCTAGGCCAGGAATATAGTGGTGAGCTAAAGTGTTTGTTGTCCCTAAGGGAAAAGGAGACCTAACCTAGGCTTGGGATCAAGGGTGGTGACTCTACATTAGTGATATTAAGGCTGAGTCCTACAGGATGACTAGGAGATAATTTGCTGAAGAGGAGACATCTAGGGAACAGAATTTTTCAAGGCCATAATTGGGAAGAAGTATACAACTTTTAGGAACAGAAATCAAGCAAAGATGACTAAGAACAATCAACAGAGAATAGTTAGAGGATTGAGTCTTAAGTTGCTAAGTGCGTGTGTCAGAAGATAAGATTAAAAAGATGGTTTGGAAGATATTAATAGGCCTTGTATCCATACCAAGAAACTTGGAGTTTATTCTGTAGGTTATGAGGAAATAACAAAGGTTTTTAAGCAGGAGATTGACATGATCAGGTTTTAGGTTTTATGACCACAACTCAGGTAGGAAAAAAAAAAAAGATTTCCCAATGTGATGTCCTCACTAAGAATCAGAAAAGTTAACTTTTCTTTTTCCTTCTGTTTTTCTTTTTTTTTTTTTCTTTTTTTTTTTTTTTTTAAAGCTGAGCCATCCTGCTACCTGTTGGCAGCTCAGCGACTGCTCAGCTCGGGCTGGGCATCGAACTGCTGTTTTTCAGAGCTCAGCTCACACTCTTGAGCGAGCTCTTAACCAACTGAGCCAGTCGGCCTGCCTAAAAATTGGCAATTCTTTTTTTTTTTTTTTGAGGGCAGTGTCACTGGTCCTCATATGTGAGATCCAAACCGGGGCCGCTGGCTTTCCAAGCCAGTTCTTAACCATCGCACTACTCAGCTGGCCCAACTTTTCTTTGTCTTGCTTTTCCTGCATTGCCATAAAATTATTAAAGTAGAATGGGATTTCTTCTCCAACTCTCATTATTACTCCATTCTCCAAGCTAAATGCAAAACCACATGTATGAGAACAAAAAAAGAAGTTTTCACTAGCATCCCTCAAGAACCATATGTATACTAACACAAGCAGTCTTCTTAGGAGTTTTTGAGTTTGCCAAAACAGTTTGGAAATAAAGCCAGGAACTCGAGAGTCTTACTGAAGGGACTGACCCCAGAGAACAATATGGCTCCAGAAACCATCGATCTCTGAAGATACTAAAGTGGTCCAAGGCAAGTAATTTGACAGCAATAAACATGAAATGATCCCTTTAGTTTGAATGAGTATTAGTGAGTAGGATGAGAAGTGGGGGAGAAAAAAAATGAAAATTTTGATTAAATAATGTTTTACATATTTTTCTTCTTTGGACTCAATTCAGTCACAACTGATATAGCAGTTTGTCTGGATTTTCCACAGCATTAATTAATTAAAAAGAGCAGAAAATGAATCAGAACCAAAAAAAACATTTATTATGCCCTCTTTCCTTTCAGCACCATGAGAAACTCAGAGTCTCTTGTGGTCACAAGTGTTGCATTTCCAAGACTTGGATGTATCTAATTAAAAAATTGATTAAAAGATGCTCCCAAACATAATAAAGGAAAGATATTTATTTTATTTTTCTTCACCTTTTGTTTATTGTTAGTAAACAGTGATAGAAACATTTAATGTTATATTTATTTGTATATTTAAGTGATGGGAATAAGACATGAAAATAATGACATTACTGTGAGTCAAGAGCAATTTTGTTTGTTTTCCAAAGGTAAAATACACTTCAGAAACTAATTTAGAGGTATGATTTAGACTTACCCTCCTTTTGTTACACAATATAGATGCGTCTAGTATGAATGGTGTCCATTGCCTTAGCCCACTGACAATCAGAGTCCAAGAAAGAAATGAAATAGTCTCAGCTGAATCAGCTAAAGTGCCAATTAGACCTGGAGATACTGAGTTTTAGGGGAAATTATGAAAAGGGTGAATTGAATTTTTTATTAAAATTTATTGGGGTGACAATGATTAATAAAGTTACATAGATTTCAGGTGTACAGTTCTGTAATACGTCATCTATATATCACATTATGTTCACCGCCCTGAGTCAGTTCTCCTTCCATCACCATATATTTGATCCCTTTTACCCCCATCTACCACCCCTCTCCCACCTTACCCTCTGGTGACCACTAAACTATTGTCTGTGTCTATGAGTTTTTGTTTCTTCATTTGTTTGTCTTGTTCTTTTGTTGCTTTCAGTTTTATATCCCACATATCAGTGAAATCATATGGTTCTCGACTTTTTCTGTCTGATTTATTTAACTTAGCATTATAATCTCAAGATCCATTGAATATTAATTGGGAATGGGTAACCATATAATCTAAAATCTAGTCCTGATTATGCCACAGATGAACTGTGTGACTGTTTTACTTAGTCTGCCTCAAATCTGCCCTAGCACTGTACTGTTACTACTAGTGATAATAATACCAATATTTAAATCAGTTGAGTTTCCAGTGTCCCCTTTGTGCCTGTCTGTTCTTCTCTTTTTCTCTCTTTTAAAATTAGAGCTCTCATTATAAAGAAACAGAAAAATGATTTTTATTTCTGAGAAGAAGTACTTTTTCTCAGTGAAAAGGTTTGCTAGGATCTGCTGTATAGCTCTCTGGCATTTTCTCTACTAATTCCTTGTAATTTCAGTGGGACAGTTCCAAAGAGAAATACAAACTATAGATCAGAACCTAAAAAAAATTTTCATAGGTTCATTTCTGATATGTTAATTTGCTTTTTTGTGCTGTGCCCTTTTCTTTCTTTTTAAGCTATGTGGAGTCTCTGATTACTCAATAATATATAAATTTACCCAAAGCATTTGAATTTCTGTTTTAGAAGGTAAAAAAGTGCATTTCACTGATGACTGCTTCTTGAAATTTCTCCATGTTATCAGTTCATTTTGCTCTTTCACTGGAGTTGTTTAAACATTTTTTTTTTTAATCCTAAAAATGAGGGCGTGTCAAAATTGTTGCAAGCAAAGATAGAGATGATCATATGTGGCTTTGTGTTGATACTGACTGCTATTTAAAATAGTACCTCCAAGATGAATCTACTTTTAGCATTTTTTCTTTTTTGAGTGTATTTATTGTGCAACATGTAATGAATGTTTCACATCAGTTACATTTTTGTAATACCTTTATTGTACTAGGATTAATGTAGGCTCTTTGAACAAGGGACTCAATACAGAATAAATTAATCCCTGTTTTACACATTCAGGTATTTCGTGGATGTCTAAAGACAACCTTTTTAAATGCCAACATTATTTTAACAATTTATCTAAGCATTTGATTTCCTAAATAGTTTCTTGTTTAGAAAATACAGAAAAATTAAAGAGGAGAATATTTAAAATCACCCATAATTCCACTACCAGAGGTAACCCCAGTTAAAATTTTGGTGTAATGTATATATACTTGAGGTGATAGCATATCTAGTTTTAAATTACAATTTAAAATTTTAATTTCTTAATCGTTTATCTTGGTGGCTCAGAGTTATTACAAACATTTGATTCCTGAGCTGCTCCTTGAGAGGACCGTCTGTTGAGGCTACTTATCTCTATATTGAGTGTCCCATAAATGCTGTGCTTTTTGAGTTCCTGTGTCTGCATTTTGGGTTTCCTGACTCTGCCTTTGTTTCCAGACTTTAAACTGTCAATTTTTTATAATTACTGTGTTTGCCTCTAGTAACATCAATCCTCTTTCCCTACTCGTTTAAGCTGCTATTTCTATTTAGCTATGGGCTGTTGAATTAGATAAGAAGAGAGGGAAATGAACATTTTATAGAGTTCCTTTTGGTTGTGTAGCACCAATGTAGGTGCTTTCACGTATATTATGCTATTTATCACGCGAAGTCCTTGAATTGTTATTAGTTCAATTTTTTTTTGTAGGTAACAAAGGAACATTTATTGAGCACTTACTATATGCTAGGCACTGTGTTAAGAACTTTATATATACTATGTCAATTGGGTTTATTCCTGCAGCACTCCAGCAAGGTGGGCTATTTTACTGTAAAAATATGTCGAGTCAGAGAAGTTAAGTAACTTGCCCAAGATCATATTAAAAGGTAGAATCAGGATTTCAGCTCAAGTGTGCCCCTTAAATAATTAATAGTGCTATAATTATGTCTCAGGTAAGAGTAAATAGATTCTAAGCTCAGGAGTTCCCCTTTAATAGAAGTAAGCTTTCGTGTATTATTTATTAACTTGAGGCATCTGTTTGGGTTTTGCTTCTTTGCTAATTCTCCTCATTGCTCTATTAGTAGGGATGTTGCTGTATAAAGGATCTATGGAGAAATGGAGTGATATAAGTGTGGAAGTGTGCAAGGAACTCCATATCCGGGCCAAATTCATCTTAAAAGAATAAAGTTTAAAAATATCTAACAAGGAAGGAGCAGTTCTTATTAGTGCGAAGTAAGCCCCTCTTTTATAATGCCTAGACTCATGAGTGTATTCTTCACTAAATTTCCTGGATATAGAGTTTCTGATTTATGGAATTACACAGAAGTTCATAGAGTAATTAGCTACAACACCATTGTATTACTGGTTCTTAGCTACATGGCTTGGGGAAATAGGTTTTTAATCTCGATGTATATTTCTAATCATACATGAAATGAAGATGGTAATTTCAAGAAACAAAAAGCCTCAATTAGGTTGTCTTATGGTGGTTAAGGGATTAAGTGGTGGTTAAGAACTTGGTCTTTAAAATTTGTCTGCCTCAATTGAAATCCCGACTCCACCATGACTGGGACAATCTCAGACAAGTCAATTTCTCTGTGCCTTGTTTCCCATACATAAAATGGGGATGCTTATTGTAATTATCTACATAATAATACCTCATCCTGCATGGGTTGTTTGTTTTGAGGACTAAAAAAGTTAACATGTATAAAGCAATTAGAATAATGGTTATTGCATAATAAGTGCTTTACAAGTGCTTAGCTATTAATATTTTATTTGAATTTTTAACCATTTTTCATTCTCAGTGTCCCGTGAAAACTTCTAACAATCTTAAGCCTCTGCCTATCAAAACATATTATTTTTCATTTTACAAATAACCTAATCCTCTCCTCCTCCATTCACTCTCTCTTTCATTAAGACTTACCCGTGAAGTTAGCCATGACCTCACAATGAACTCTGTAACCTCATTTTAAGTCCATTTCTTGAATCTATGCATCCAAAGAAACATCCAAAATTACAGTATTTTATTCAGAATGGACACAAGCTTCATGTGAGGTATAAAATATAGAATCTCTTTACCTTTAGATAATTTCCCAAGTTGAGATTTTTCTCTACCTTCTGAAAATCAGGCAAGTAGGGTAACCATGCAGTTCAGTGGTTAACTTGAGTGTTGAGTATGCATTGATATCCTGTAATGAAGAGGACTCCTTGTTTATTTGCTATTTTATTATTGAAAGAAAGTTGCAAATGGCAATTTACTATTTACCCCCCCCACACACACACACACTAGGGTGTGCATGTGCAAGACAAAGATAAAAGCTATGTTTCCTTCGTGGAAGGGTGTGGAGGTAGAGGATGATTTCATATTAGAAATAATGACAGCAATAGAGGCTTCCAATGAAGATACTGTGGCCACCACAGGACAAAGGGGAGAAGCTAATTCCTGAAGTTGAGGTATTTGATTAGACATATAGGTTGTTCTTTATGGGGTCAGGGGCCAGGTATGTTGTTATTTATGAACTGAAGAGATGGCATATTTGACAAAGGTGTGTATTGGATGGTTTGATGATGGTCAGGAGAAAAGCAACCCTGGTACATCTAGAAAACCTGTAGCAAGTAAGGTAGAAAATAAAATATTTGGATAGGCAAAGGACTTTTTTTTTTTTTTAAGGCTTTTACTTATATAATGATTAACTTGAGAACTGGCTTATTGTAATGGTGGTTTATTGTTTTGGATAATAACATTGACTTAAAAAAAAAGTTACCAGACTTTGATTGGAATGTCTAATGCTTTCTTTTAGTACCCTAAGAAACTTTTTTTGGGAAGCTGCTTATAACTTAGTCACCCTCAGGTGATTTTATGTTTAAATGTTTATTTTTAAAAGTCTGGCATTGTACTTGTGTGTTTGTTTCCTTTCTCTCTCTCTCTCTCTCTCTCTCTCTCTCTCTCTCTCTCTCTCTCTCTTTGAATTGGAGAAGATGAGGAGAAACGGTTAAATTTGAAAGAGATGAAAAGTCAGTGAAATTTGATGTAAAATACTAGAGAGTTTTGTACTGAAAAATAAAACATTTAAAACATGTTTTCTCCCTTAGTAGGAAAACTGAAACTGACTGTATTATGCATATTTTCATGAAGAATATATATAAATATATGTAGAATTACAAGAACAAGTAAACTCTCAAAGAGATGGAAGAAAATACATGACTTAAAAATTGTAACAAGGGTAAAAAAAAAACATTTTTGAACATACTTTTATATATAGTGTCCAAGTGGGATAAAGTTTTAACAGAACAGGCTGGGCCATTTATAGATTACAACACTTTTAATGTTCTCAATGTTAGAAAGTGTTGATTTTGATAAAGAATTTGTTGATGCTATATCAGCTTCTCCATGTGGGGAAGTGCTCCTGGGTGATTAGACTTGGGGCTCACAGCCAACATTCAGAAATTTGGTTCCCAGTTGTTTTGGCCTCATGAGAATAGGAAAACAGCCACTAAGTTTTCCTGAGCATGAAACCCTATAAAAGAAATTCTTCATTGTCAAGGATGTCCATCCACTCTTTTCTTTCATTATCTTCTTTCTTTCTTTTTTTAAAAAATTCTCTTTTTGTCTCATGTCATTATCATCCTCATCTATTTTTAATTAAGTAGATTTAAATTTTGGAGCTACTCCAGGGTTTATATTAACTGTCATATGAAAATTCTTTACATTTGTATACATAGTGACTATAATTCCAAAGCAAAAGAGCCTATTTTTTTACTGTAGGTTTAAAGGTGAGGAATCTAAAACCTGGTGAGATTAATTGATTTGCACCAGATCACATATTTATACAAATCCAGGCCAAGACCACACAGCCAAATAATTCAATTTTTTTTTATCTTGCCATATTGATGACCAGTGTCAGCATATATGTTTTTAGTCATATGCTTAACCATTTGTAATTTTTTTATTTTACTATATCTACTTATCTATCAAGTATGAAGGAGATTTGCCTGATTACCTTGTATGGCTTATTTGCAACTTGATATTAGTACATTTACAGGGTTTCATAATTTTAAATAAAATTTCTGACTGACTAGAATATTATAATACATTTATGACATTTGCTTTTCATAGAAAAACTATCATATCTTTTTGGGTATGCTTTGACAATGAGAAGCAGTATGTTATTTTTTGCTTTTCCATAAATTATAAGCTTGTTAAACAATTAGAATGGTTTTGGAGAAAAGTATAAAATATGTCTTTTTCATTGCTTTTGCTGATTAAAAAAACATGTTATTGAAGAAAATTTGGGAAAAAATATAAAAGAAATGAAAAAATGTCTTCCATAATGACATCTGGAGCTACCTCAAAATGCTGATTATATCCCAGAAGATTTTTTAACTTAAACATTTTTTTTTAAAGAAAAGTGGTATCTTATTGCACATGCTGTTTTACAACTATTTTTTAATAGTAAACATATCATGATCATTTTCCCCATGTCATTAAATATTCTCTTGCATACCTTTTCTAAAATAAATTTTATTATTTACTATAAAAGTAACAGATATTGCATATAGGAAATTTAGGAAACACTTATAGAAACAAAGAAAAAAACTGTACTCTGTTTTCCAGATATAATCATTATATACCAAGGTGTGTGTGTGTGTGTGTGTGTGTGTGTGTGTGTGTGTATCTATATCTATATCTATATCTATATCTATATCTATATCTATATCTATATCTATATCTATATATAGATGCCCAGTATTAAAATTTTATGTCTCTCTCTCTCTCTCCTTCTAATGTTTATGCCTATATCTCTTGTTTAAACAAAAATGGAATCATATGGGAACAAATGCTTTATAATCTGCTTTTTCATTTAACAGTATATCATATCATTTACAATTTCTCATGATACCACCATTCTTTTACATTATTTTTATTTTATTTATTTATTTTTTTGAGGGCAGTGTCACCGGCCCTCATATGTGGGACCGAACCGGGGCCTCTGGCTTCTCTTTTACATTATTTTTAATGGTTGCACACTATTCTATTTGTAGATATTTCATAGTTGAGCTCATCATCTATAAGTAGATTACTTATGATTTTCTAGTATTATTAACAACATTGCAAACATTCCTTCGTGGTTTAATCTTTGCACCCATCTCTGATGATTTCTATAGTTCAAATTCTTAGAAATGAATTGTTGGGTAATCACTTTTTAAAGGCGTTTGATTCATATTGTCAAAATGCTGTCCAGAGAAGTTGAACCAGTTCACTCTTACCAGCCGTGTATGACAGTATTCATTTTGTCACATTCATGCTTACACATGTGATTGTTATTGTTTTCAATCATGGACCATATGACAGAGAGAAGTGACAGCTTGTTTTTAGTATAATTTGTATTTCTCTGATTAGTAATGAAATGGAATATTTCTTCATTTATTTATTGTTCATTTGTATTTCCTGTCTTCTTTTTTCATGAATTTGTTGCTCATATCCTTTGAGAAGTAGAATACATTTTGGAGTCAGACTGTTGGTGATAGAGTTTGAATCTTGACTCTACAATCTGTATTTATCGCTCTGATCGAATGAATGAACATGTATGTATCAAATATGTAGAACAGTCCAACATCAAGTAATGCACATTGTTCTAATGGGCAATTAATTCTTACTGAATTGTAAGAGATCTTTATTATGATGAGAGTATTAACCCTTTATCATATATGACGGAGATTCTTTTCCAGTCTTGACATTTTGTCTTTCAGTTAAAATTTGTAGAAAATCAATTCTCTGTCATCAGATCTGAAGTTTTATCTTTCTCCTTTTGAGGGTCTGTCTACCTTTGGTGTCTGTTAAAGAATGTCTTTCCCACCCAAAATCACATAAACATATGTATTTTATTACAGCAATATCATGGTTATTTTCTTACCTTTAGTTTTGTAATCCATCTGGAATTTATTTTTCTGTGTAGTATGCAAGTAGAATATAAAGAACCAATTGTTCCAACAATATTAGTTACACAATCCTTCTTTTACACACTATTGTTATCATTTACTAAATTCTTTGAGTTAGTTGGGTTTATTTTTCAACTTTTGTAATAATCAAGTTGGCTATTCATGTGGCACGCTTTTGTTTAGTGAGATTTTACATATTTTTAGTTGAATAACTTTTCTTTTCAGATTATCTTGGTTTTTCTCAAGCATTTGATTTTTCCAGATAAACTTTAGAATAATTTTATCATCTCTCCCTCCCCTCCAAAAAAATCTGTTTGTAATTTTTATAGAAGTATTCTAAATTTATAAAGCAATTTGGGATCATACAGTGTTTTAAATTGATACATTGTATTTTACTTTAAGAATATACTTTTAATTTAATGAATCCACTGTGCTTAAGACATAGTAGGCACTCAACACAAATTGTTGAATAATTAAATGTGCTGATACTACCTGTTGAAAATTTAGGTTGTTTTAATTTTTCTCTATCATAAGCAATACTTCAATAAACATATTTATTAAGTAAATCTTGGAATACTACCATGATTGCTTCTGTTAATCCTAGATACCTAAATTCTAGTTCAAAGATTACTTTTAATGATTTTGATGTCGCCAAGTTGTCTTCCAGAAAGGACGCACTAATCTGCATTCCCCTCAACAGTTTGAAACCACACTGTTGTGATCAGCTTCTTATTTGTTGTAAGGTGCAATACCAATTTTTAATGATTTTGAAATTAATATTTTATAGTGAAAGAAACTTTTCCTTTTTAAATGCTCGTTTATATTTTCTGAGTATGAAGGAGATAGAAGGTACACAACACTTGATGAATTTTGAGTCAAATACATGACTCCTCCTCTTAGGATTAAAAAAAGTGTAAATGTCATTCCACATGCTTGGGCAGAGTCATGTGTTCAGGGAACCAGATACTAATAACAGTAATAATAATAATAATAATACTGCAATAAATTTTATCTAGGATAATGTCTTCAAGTGACATTTTTCCTGTTCTAAATTGTTTACTTATTTCCTTATACTGTAAAGTCAAATTTTCCTCTTTTCTGATAAAACCAAATGCTGATTACTTAGTTTCAGTGTCTCTCTGATTTAACTCTTTTAAGAGTGACAAAATACAAACCACCCCATTCCTATGACCAACTGCCTTTAAGTTGCAATTTTTGTTGGAAGAAAAAAATTCATACTTATTTTGTTTTGTCCTTGCATACCTGGGAACTGCGATTTAAACAAGAAAGTAAACTAACCTCATAGTTTGAGTAGTTAGAAGGAAAGAAGCTAATAAACAAAGGGCTTTAAGTGCCCTGGTTCCTTCAGCCTTTATTGATCATTTATTCACTTTTCATCCTTCCTCTTTATCTGTGTCTTGATGCAGTAGAGATATTAGAAACAGAGAATACAGCTCAATTTTGATGGTGTAGCTATTACTATCATATTTTAAAAAGTGAAATCCACTTTGCCTAGAAACAAATACCAACAACTTCCGTATCTCTGTAACAATTTGACTTTTGTTTTTGTGTAAAAGATTTCTCTGTAGATTGTTTTAAGGGATTTTAGATTCCTGAAGAATAGTATCCCTTAATACCTTTTCTCCCTTTCCTGTTTCTCTCTTCTCCATGTCCCCTCCCCTTTCCTCTTCTTCCTGTCAGTTATGTTTAGTGAGGCTCAAGAGATACAACGGACAGATCTGGAGTCTGGAATGTTCCATCAGTAGTGCAGTAGGTTTTCCCCATTTTCAACAATTGCCTGGAGAAATTTAAGTTGCTCTACGCTGGGTCTACTGAATGTAGTGATGGGTTTCAGCGATGACCGTGAAGAATTCTTTCCTCATTTTCTTCACTTTAACCTCATAAAGATGGTGTGAAACTCTTACCCTTAGCAAGAGTGCTATGATTTGGAAACCCAGTTTCCTCATGTTTTTCCTTATTCCCAGTACCCATCTTTTGAAATGAGGTTTTAGCCATTTAAAAGGCAGGAGTGTAGAGGAAGTGGGTGAAGGGCTGCACTTATAATTATAGCTAACTCTCTATCGGACATGCATGGATTATGTCTTGAGCATTGAGCACAATTTTACAATCCTGCGATGATGACTTTCCCTTCACAGCCAGCATGTCTCTCTCCTCCTATTCCCACTTTCATCTCTACTTTCACCCTTTACCAGTTTTTTTAAATTCTAGTTCATTTTATTTATTTATTTATTTTTAAGATTTTATTGGGTAATCGGGGAAGGGGAACAGACAAGTTGCTGTCCTTTTGTTCTTCAGTCTAGTTGTGGAGGATGTTGCTTCACTGGCCCATGTTGGTATTATCATTGCACTCTTCCCGGATGAGGCAGATCGGTCGCCAGCCTCTGGATGGCTGCTCACAACGACTCTTGAGAGCTCACGCTGGCTGCCGGCCACTCACGGTAGCCTATGGCAGCCCACTGCAGCAGGGGCTTCAGCCTATGCCTTCGCCGGTGACTCACGGCAGCCCAGCTCCAGGTGGAGCTGTTGTTCACCATCTTAGCTGTAGAGGGCAGTGTCAATAGCCCTCATGTGGGATTCGAACTGGGACCCTGCTGCTCAGAACTGGCGTCCCAAGCCAGCTCTTAACCAACGCTCCACTTGGCCGGCCAGACTTCTAGTTTATTTTAATATTGACCTTAAACCAATTTCTAATTCAGAGAGTATAGCTCCAGGAAGAAAAAAAAAATCACACTTTTTATGCTAGACATATACATAAATAACTTGATATTATCCATACTGGTTTTCTTTAATCTTCTTTGCATTATATCTACAATTGTCTCCATTACTATAATTACATATCATTCATCAGACAAGTATGCAACTACAGATTTTTGGTGAAGTCTTTAGGACCAGCATCCTTTCTTCCAGCTTTCCTATATAATGCTCAGCACTTTGGAGTTTAGAGATCTGGATGCTAGTCCCAAATCTTCTTCTGTTGCTTTGAAGCTTAGAGGACTATGTTCTATTCCCAACTCTCTCTGCTACTAATCAGTAACTAGTTACTTGCTTGAGCAAGTTGTTTAAGCTCTCTAAACCTCACTTTCCTTTTAGTTGTAACACTCTCTCGTTCAGTGATAAAATATCTAACCAGGGCTGGAGAGATCAGGTTTGATGAGTAGAAGATGTCATTGCCCCATTTTATAATGTGTATAGGTTCTGTGTGAGTAGGCTGAAAAAATAATTGGTATAGATTAGTAAAGTCTGAAAAGGGTTTAAGAAGTGTTAGTCACAATAGTGAGCTTCTGAGATTTCGTTTTCATGTAAGTTGATAGAATTGTATCTATTTTCTCATATAAGCCCTAATGGCAGTGGTCATCTGTTGGTTAGATCATCCTCTAAGTTCATCCTTAAAGGTTCTTAATAGGCCTAGTGCGGCACTAAGTTTCATTTTCATACTTCCATCCTCTGATTTTTGACCCTGGTTGTTCCCTTTTCTTAAGAGCGATGATACAAATAGGAAAGTTTCAATAATCACAAAATGAAGAGCAGGGGGAAAAGGGTAGAAAATGATGGGGCAGGGAAGCAAAAGAGAATGAGCATGAGAGAAATAATAGTGAAACTTGTCATTCCTTTTTAAATATTTGTTTTTCAAAAGTAATTTTACTTTACTGTTTCTTGGATTTTGCAGGGGGGTAAAGCATTGCCCAAGAATAAAAGCTACAGCATTGAATAGGTAAATTTATGACAGGGACAGGGGCATAATTCTTTTGCCACATCAGTTGTTTTTATTTTCTGTATTACAAACAAACAAACCATCAAAAAATACCTCATTATTTTTTTTCGAGTTTTAATTGTTTAAAATATTTGAGTTATATTGTAGCACATGTTTAAGCAGAGGTTGTGGAATAAGTCTTTTAAGGTGCTAGATAGGAGAAAATGGTAAAGACATTAATACTGCATTATGATTCTTTGCTGTTTTAAAAAATGCATTCTATATGTTATATTTGAAACACCATTTGTATTTCTGGAAAAGTTAAATTTTAGAATTAGTTTCAGATGCACTGTCATCAATTTACCTGAATAACCACAGAATGCAGAGGGGTTAGAAACAAAGGCTACAAACCTGTGAATTAGTGGTAGCCTACCTCTGAGTACTTAAGTTATAATAAGTAGAGATTCCAGCAAACTGAAAACAATGAGTTCCTGACAATGAAAATATTCTGAATAGGTTTTGGAGATTTTCTGATTTTTTTGGGTAGACTTTTCTAGGACTTTCCATGTTTTATAAGTTAGGTCCCAGATCTGTGCATATTCAGTCTAGGATACTCTGAACGATGAAGAAGCATTATCTTACGTCTGTTTGGGCTGCTATAACAAAATACCACAGACTTGGGTAGCTTATAAACAATAAATACTTATTTCTCACAGTTCTGGAGGCTGAAAGTCCGAGATCAGCATGCCAGCAAAGTTGGGTGAGAGCTTTCTTCTGGGTCAGACTTCCCGCTGTATGGTAGAAAGGACTAGGAGGTTCTGTGGGCTGTCTTATAAAAGCACTAATCACATTCATGAGGGCTCTAGCCTCATGACCTAATCACCCCAAGGGCCCCATCTATTGATACCCTAACTTTTGGGGGTTAAGATTTCAACTGAATTGGGGGGAGACACAAACATTGAGACCATAGCTGGCATATAGGGAGCTCAGAGAAAGCTTTGGCTTTATGATTTAGGTAATTATGGTGCTGTATAATGTTGTGAGATGATATCTGCTTAGAAGCTTTAGTCATATTCAGTTAAAGATGGGTCGAAGTGCATATCCTTGAGTATTTTGAAAATATACCAAGGACTTAGAGGCTGTATTAGTAAAGATAGGTAAATTTCTTCCTTCTTTCCTTCCTCCCTTCCTTCTTTCCTCTCCCCTGCCCTGTAATTATTTAATACTATATAGATATAGAGATATAGATATCTCCATATATTCAACTCATTTGTTATGTACTTTCATTCTTGAAGATTATAGAGCTAAGCACATGTAAACCATAAAACCACAAATGTGCAATAAAAATTGGGTAATGCCTGGGTATGACTGTACCTCTGAAAATTATAGAGACCCACCAATTAAATTCTCAGGTGTGATGTCACACCATTTACTTGCAAGACTCACTGTTTCCAGAGCAATAGGGGAAGGTGTTGTAGATGACAAGAGCTGTCTAATAGAACAGGAGACTAAGTTTATTTGGTAGTGAAAGAGTAACCCAAAGAAGGACCTTGGACCCCAAGGATAAGAACAAAGTATGAAAGGAAGAGTGAGTTAAAGGAGGAGACTTCAAACAATGGTACAGAAATTCAAGAGCCCATTCGTTTGGATTGGCTGCTGACACATCTCTGTTTAAGGATGTGTCTAGAACTTATTTCTTTATATTTTGTACAGATGCAGAATTGTACTTTGTAAACTCTCCTTTATGGCTGCCATTCTATCTCTGAATGATGAAAACATGTTAGGGACATAAAGCTCAAATATTTTGTGCCATAATTACAGTTGGAGGATAAAATTATATTTCTTTTTGTGCACTGGTGCTCATTGATGTACACATTCACCTACTAACATGCTGCCATGAACATTCTGCACAATGCCACTTTCCTCTCCCATTGTTCTTGACAAATAAATCTACACACTATGACATTTGTGTAGCGTTAAAAGGTGGTTGTGTCATATGACTGTGGCAAGTTCTGAACATAATTCACATGAACTAATGTGAGTTTTCATAGCATCAGAAAAAATCAATAAAATGTCATGAAAGTGATGGGTAGGGGTTCATAGTAAATGAAAGCATATTTGTATATCATAACCTTAATTAATTTTTTATTAAGGATCTTTCCATTCGGGGTATTCCAGCCAGGTATCCAGCCAGTGATGTCAAAGTACTAATAATGTATCCCGGCTTTGCCCAGCAACATTTCAAAGATGATTAACGATGATTTTATTCTTCTGTTTCTTTGCTTTTATTTTAATTCTCCTGTAGTTGCCCTTCTCTGAAAGCCTTCAGCTTCTTGTGACCAGTGGTTAACTGTACACTTATTTTGGAGGGAGTTATTATTCTCACTCATCTGGGCTTGTCTTCAGTGATCTTTTGAAGAAGCAGCCCTTTTAGCAAAGTCCCGCTGTCAACCTAAATCTTTATTAGGTAGGACTCAGCTCTCCCTTGTGACACACGCAGCCCTGATTGGTTGACTTCTCAATTTTAAAGCCTGCTACCTCTCTCTGCTTTCCCTTTCTTTTTGCCTTTTCTTCTTATGCCATTAATTTACCATTATTTCTTTGTTCCCCAGTTTTATTGAGATATGGTTGACATCACTGTATAATTTTAAGGCAAACAACATAATGATTTGAATTACATACATTATGCAATGATTACCACAGTAAGTGTAGTTAACATCCATTATAGCATTATATTTTTCTAGAAAATCTATGTGTGTCTACTGTACAATTTAAAAAGTCTTCAATATATTTACTAAAAATTTTTAGTATGCTTTAGTATACTTTAGTATCACACATAGTATAATAGGATGAGGAATCAAAATGACAAACTTGCCTTTACTTTCCTATGTTATTTATTCTGATCATCTGGCTTTTGTAACACATTTTTAGTAGGTTTAATAATAAATACATACATCACCAATCAATCAATAAATCAGTCAACTATTTATTGAATCGATATGTTCAGTACAAAAGAAGTATACAATGATTCTTGTTTTCAGTAGGCCTGCAATATAAACACATTCAGGCAGTATAAAATGTTCAATTTTAGAGCACTTACTTGTTTTTCAACAAACATTAGATGCCTTATATAATAATAATAGCTAACATATACTGAATATTATCTATGGACCAGGCATTGTGCTATCATGCTTTAAATGTGTTACATAATTTAATCCTTGCTATAATTTCTATGAGCTAGATTTTATTATTATTACTATTTTATGATAAAGAAAATGAGGCATAGAGGTCAAGTAACTTGCCTAGGGTCACAGAGCTAGTGTATGCTGGGGTGATAATGTAAGCTCGGTGGACTGACTCTTAAACACTATGCTAGAGAGTCTCCACATATTATGTGGTAAGATTATGAATGCATTTTGAGATTTTGATAGAAAAGGATAATAATTTTGGTATAGTGCTTACTAGTATTAGAGTTTGTAATACAGTTTTAGTCTTCAGATCTTTAGTCAAGATCATATATATGAGGTGTCATCAAACAATACAATGAATGTTTAAATGAAGAAAATTTTATTGCAGTAACTGACACATTGCCATTAATCCCCATCAGAATACTTCCCCTCGCTTCAAACACACTTATCCCATCAGTTCTTGCCACTCTCTGAAGCAGCTCTGGAAGTCCTCTTGTGAGTGTCTTTAGTTGTGCTGTTGTGGCTGCCTCAATGTCCTGAATCATTTTAACTTCGGAGAAGAGCCAGAAGCCTCACAGTTCCAGATCCATTGAGTAAGGTGGATGAGGACATACCATAATGTTTTTATTTGACAGAAATTGCTGTGCCAGAAGCTATGTGTGACACAGAGTCTTTTCTTTGATAATCACAAAATACAGTGAATGCTGCTGCTGAGTGCCATCCAACGGAAAGGCAGTGATCTTCAATACTTGAAGCTGCACATCAAACCTTAGTAACCATTTGTGAGAAGTTTAACTTGTTCATGCAGTCATTGAGTGTGAGCTGTGCTTGAGAGAAGGTGTCTTTTATAGTGTGCTGTAAATCATCCTCCATCATGACGTGTGTCACACATCGCTTCTGGTATATGGCAATTTCTTTCAAATAAAAAATTATGGTGCGTCCTCATTCACCTTATTCACTGGATCTGGCACCGTGGAACTTCTCGCTTTTCCCCAAAGTCAAAATGATTCAGGACATGTAGGCAGCTATTACAGCACAACTAAAGATGCTCACAAAAGAGGACTTCCAGAACTGCTTCAGAAAATGGCAAGAATGATGGGATAAGTGTGTCTGAAATGAGGGGGGGTATTTTTGAGGGGGATTAATGGCAATGTGTCTTTAATATTTTTTTATTTAAACATTTACATATTGTTTGATCACACCTCATATATATACATGCATATATATGTCCAATGTATTTCTGTGTGTGTTTATATCCATTCATTCTTTGGTGTTTTGGAGTTTGGAGTTTTATTCAACAAATGTTTACCGAGCACTTACTAGGTGCCAGGAACTATCTTGCAATGAAGTTACATCAATAAATTAAACAAAAATTCCTGCTCTCAAGGAGCTTATATTCTACTAGAGGGAGAAAAGCAGTATAAAAAAAAGTAAATTATATAGTAAGTCAGGGGACAAATGCCATAGAGAAAAATAAAATGGGAAGGAGAATAGGGAGTGTCCAGTGTGGAGGTGTGTGTATTTTTTTTTTTTTTGAGGGCAGTGTCACTGGCCCTCATATGTGGGACCTGAACCGGGGCTACTGGCTTCCCAAGCCGGCGCTTAACCACTGCGCCACTCGGCCAGCTGTATTTTTTTTATTTTAAAGATTTTATTGGGGAATTGGGGGAAGGGAACAAACAAGTTGCTATTCTTTTTTTGTTCTTCAGTCTAGTTATGGAGGACGTTGCTTCACTGGCCCATGTTGGTATCATCAATCATTACGCTCTTCCTGGGTGAGGCAGTCACTCTCTGGCCTCTGGACGGTCGCTCACCATGGCTCTCAGCAGCTCATGATGGCTGCCGGCCATTCACTGTAGCCTACAGCAGCCCACTGCAGCAGAGACTGCAGCCCATACCGTCGCCAGCCATCTTAGCTATAGAGGCAACATTCGCCATCTTAGCTATAGAGGCAACCAGGTGGAGCTGTTGTTCACCACTTTAGCTGTAGAGGGCAGTGTCACTGGCCCTCATATGTGGGATCCGACCGGGGGCCTCGCTGCTCAGAGCTGGCGTCCAAGCCATCTCCTAACCAATGCACCACTCGCCCGGCCCAATGTGCGTAGTTTTAAATAGGATAGTTAGGGAAGGTCTCATTTAGAAGAAAATCTTGTCCTCAAGACCTGTGGTAACAGCAAAGGAACCATGCATATATCTGAAGAAGAATGTTCTAGGCAGAGGGAGCAGCCAATGCAAACACTCTGAGGTAAAAATGTGCCTGGAAATGAGCAAGGATGAGACTAGAATGGCTGAAACTAGTGAGTGAGGGGGAAATAATAGGAGATGAAATCAGAGAAATAACTAGACCATTTAGGAACTTGCAGATCATGGTGAGGATTTGGGCTTTTACTCTCTGTGTGATGGGGAGGCATTGAAACATTTTGAGCAGAGGAGTGACATATTTTTTTTTATTTTCCAATTACAGTTGACATTCCATATTATTTTATATTAGTTTCAGCATACAGCATAGTGGTTAGACATTTACATAACTTACTAAGTGATGCCCCCAATTAGTCTTCTATCAACCTGGCACTATACACACTTATTACAATATTGTTGACTATATTCTCTATGCTGTACTTTATATCCCTGTGACTGTTTTGTAATTACCAATTTGTACTTCCGAATCCCTTCACAGATGAGTGATGTTTGACTTAAGTTTAGAAAGACAACTTTGGTTGTTGCTGGGAATAAATTATAGGGGTACAAAAGAATGGAAGCAGAGTATGGACAAGCCTATTATAATAATCCAGGTGAGAGTTATTGGTGGCTTAGAATAGCAGTGGAGGTGGTGAGCAGCAGTTAAAGTCTGAACATGTTTTGAATGAAGAACTAACAGGACTTTCTAACAGATTTGATTTGGAGGATGAGAGAAGGAAAGGAATCAAGAATGATTCCAGGATTCTGACCTGGGAAGCTCTAAGGATAGAGTTGCCATTAAATGAGATGGGAAAGGCTTTGGAACGAACAGGTGGTAGGAAAGAAACATCAGGAGCTCAGTTTTGGACATGTTAAATTTGAGATGCATGCTCGATGTCCAAATGGAGATGTGGAGCAGGCAGGAGAGGAATGGGCGAGAGATAAAAATGTATGACTCTACGAGAGTGTCCAGATAAGAGCATAGTAATTCTAGATCTCAGGGCCGGCCGAGTGGTGTGGTGGTTAAGCGCTGGCTTAGGAAGCCAGCGGCCCCGGTTCGGGTCCCACATATGAGGGCCAGTGACACTGCCCTCAAAAAAAAACAACAAACAAAAAAAAACCAACAACAATTCTAGATCTCAGTTGATTTGTCCTATTTGAAAGAATTGTTTTCTTATTCTTTGGTTAAGATAATATGAAAAAAATCTGCATTATGTTAATTCTGAGTGATGAAAATCTTTGGTCTTCCTGAAGTGTTATACTGTATAGTCACATCTAATTAGGAGAACAAAAAGCATGATAAGCAGTTCAAATAAATGGGATTTAATTGAGGGAATTTTTTACACAGGTAGTGGAAGGCTGAAAGAGCAAAAAAGGAAACTGAGGTAACCTTGATATTAGTAACTGTATGGGGAGCAGCTACCAGCCATAGGGCTGGTGAAGCAAAATGGAAGAAACTGGGTTACTTGAAATTGGGAACTTGGAAAAGTTTGTAACTGGGCTTGGGCCTCTGGGGAGAGGGTGTGCTGTGTGACTGGTCTCAGACCTCTGAGGAAAACATGGCATGGCTTATGCTGTAATCACTGAGAGGAGTGTGGCCAGCTGGTGCTGGTATCTAGGCGGGGGTTAGGCAGCTGGTATTGAGAGTGCTAAAAGAAGCCATTGCTGGTGGGAATGTTACATGATGCAGCGGTAAGTGTATTTTGCTGCTGGAGGGATGCTGACAGGAGCTAGGAAAAGGGAATCTCTTCTCTCCTGCTCTCTCCTTCTAATTTCCCACTAGTCCCTCTCATTGGCAGAACCTAATAGGAAGCCAGCTGGCAAGGGAGTCTGGGAAATATAGTGCCCCAGAATCACAGAGCAGAGATTTGAAGGGTGATGTGAGTCAAGGGACAATAAGTAAATAACTGACACATGTACTCTGAATGTTAAAATATGAATCAAATTTTGCGACCTTATTCCATTGAAATGTTCAGCAAAGTGGAACACTTTATATTTTAAGCCATAGTGCTTTGGTATTTGTTGATGATAAATGGAAGGTAATATTTGGTGTTGAAGAGGATAAAAACTGATTAATTTTAAGAATGATTTGGTTTTTTAAAGTTTTAAGCTATTTTGTGTCCCCAGGCAAGAAATTCGTCAGTTAATTCATTCAGCAAATGTTTATTGAGCATTTATCACATGCCAGGTACTACTATTCTTGCACTTTACATATATTAGTGGATGTAACAAATAACTGTAGTTCTCATGAAGCTTATATTATAGATGGGAGAGACAGATAAAAATAAATATGATAAGTAAATTATATAGTATGTTACAAGTTCATAAATGCTATCAAAAAGTAAAAAATAGAGAGTAGTTAAGTCTTGTTGATAGTTCAAGGAAACAATTCTAAATAAGATGATCAGAGTAGGACTCCTTGAGAACATGACATTTGAGTGAAGACTTGAAGAAGGTAAGGGAGTCAGCCACAGGAGGGGGGAAAAGATATTTTCCATTTCTTTGATAATAGCCACCCTTATGGGTGTGATGTTGTATCTCATTGTGGGTGTTTTTTTTGTTGTTGTTGTTTTGTTTCACTTTTAAGATTTTTATTGGGGAGTTAGGGAAGGGAACAGTGTTGGGGAATTGGGGAAGGGAAAATTGTGTTTTCCTTGGACCCAAAAGCTCCAAGTGAAGTTGTCCTTCAATCTTAGTTGTGGAGGGTGCAGCTCAGCTCCAAGGCCAGTCGCTGCTTTTAATCTAGTTGCGGGCGGGGGAGCGGGAGGGCTGTGTGTGTGCAAAGCCCACCATCCCACGTGGGAGTCAAACTGGCAACCTTGTTATTAAGAGCACTCTCACCAGCTGAGCCGTCCTACCACCCTTTGTCAGCTAAGCTCGGACACAGCTCACTGGCCCATATGGGAATCAAACCGGCGACCCTGTAGCTCAGAGGTCACACTCTAACCAACTGAGCCACCCGGCCAGCCCCTCATTGTGGTTTTGATTTGCATTTGCCTAGTGATTGATGAGGTTGGACATCTTTACCTATGTTTTTGGCCATTTGTAGATCTTTGTAGAAATGTCAGTTTCAATCCCTTGTCCATTTCTGAATTGGGTTGTTTGTTTTTTTGTTATTGAGCCATAGCAGTTCTCTATATATTCTGGATATTAATCCTTTATCAGATACATGATTTGAAAACTTTTTTCTCCAATTCTGGGGGCTGTTTTCTCACTCTCCAAATAGTATCCTTTGATGCATGTAAGTTTTTTTAAGTTGATAGTCTAACTCATCTACTTTCCTTCTGTTGCCTGTACTTTGGTGTCATACCAAGAAATCACTGCAAAGCCAAGGTCATAAAGATTTCCCCTATGTTTTCTAAGGGTTTTATAGATTCAGCTTTTAAGTGTAGGCCTTTGATACATTTTGAGTTAATTTTTATATAGTGTAAGGTAAGGGTTCAACAATTGTTTTGCAGATACCCAGTTTTTTCAGCACCATTTGTTGAAAAGACATCTGTTCACTCTTTTATCTGAGCTTTTTATGAATTTAGATACTTGGGAAAATGAAATTAGAGATTTATATTTTTTAGTAGTTGTCTAGCATTCAGCACTCTTGTTTGCTATGTTGCCTGGTATAACTTGCAAAACATAATAGAAATGCTAGTTAAGTGAAGAATCATTTTGTGGCCAATAGACAGTTAAAAGAATACTATATTATCTTTAATACTTTCTAGGAAAGTTACTTTTATAACGTGCATAGGCTTTATGTTTGTGTATATATGTTATCTTGAAGTGCTAGACCACAATTTATTTGTATGCTAGTATCAGTGTTTACTCCATTGGAAATGTCGGCCATTATGACTTTCCTGTTCACACTTCTCTAGTATTTGTTAATTGCTCATTTTCATATTATGATGTGTCTAAGCGAAGAGTGAGATGATTTATAATTGCTTGGGATAATCACCTGAGATAAACCTCATATTTCACTGAGCCATCCTCTCTCTTCCTTTTACCTTGTGCTGTGGTTACACATTACTGTCTATGGTTTGAGAGCCAGTTCTTTTCTTTAAGCCCCAAGAGAGAAAATGTGGTTGCATTCTGCATCATAACTCTGTGCATGGCTTGGGCTCCCAGTGGCCTTGTTCGGGACCTCAGCAGACAGCATGCTGTCTCTCTTAGCCTATCATGAATCTCACAGGGTGTGAGGGAGAGCAGGTTTAGAACATTGTTCTTTCTTCTGTTCTTGTTTTCCTGAAACTAGTTCTCATATGGGGCCCAATGTAAAACTGAAGGTATATTTAGCCTAACAGTGATAATTCCAATAAAATATGACAACACAATATATGTCAAATAAGGAACTTCACTTCTGCTCCAGAAACAAAGCAAAGCCAAAATCTGAACACACAGAGAAGTAAAATGTGCTTCGGCAAGATCCAAGATCCAGACTAGATCGATACCTTAAATCTAGTGTGAGGAGGGAGGCTGCAGACTCAGATTTCCCATCTGTACTTATTACACTTGAATAAACTTCACTTGGATGAGCTAGTTATTCTAGCAAACTTCTGATTTCTGCACCACCTCTATCAGTAGTCATCTTTATAGGTGTTATTGATTATCTAATTTTTGTTGACTCAATAGGGTCAACTCCCTTTGATGAAGTTTATAAAGTGTTTTGATGGTTTTATGCTCCAACACTTGTCCTGTGATTTTTGTACTCGGGTTACAAACGTGGAACCTGGCATTACTGTTAGATATGGAAAAGAAATGAAAGAAACCGATAGAAAATTTATAAATTGTGACACTGAGATTTATAAGAAAGGTTTCATTTTGAGTATTATATTTACTTAGTAAATTTATATGTATCTCAAAGTAGAAAGAAAGTAATTATGATAGACCATGGGTTATCAATTAATTTGTTCTCTAGGGCAGCTGTTGAATAGTGAAAGCATGGGATTTGGACCTGGGTATAAATCTTTGTTCTGCCATTTACTTGCAATATCCTTAAGCCTTTCTCAATATCAGTTTCTTATCAATAAATTGGGAATAATATTACTATACTTGTCACAGACTTGGAAGGATTAAATGAGATATTATTTGTATCTCTTTTTCTACTTGAAATAGTTCTTTGTGGTCCAAAAAGAATTTCTCTCTGTGTGATTGGATTTAATTGTATGCAGATAATTTTCCAATTCATTCCTGTTTCAGGATGTCAGGATGCAAGAAGAATAGGAGTCCTATTGAACCAGGCCCTAGCAGCTGATTAAACACTGTATGGGAGAACTGGGAAATATGAAAGATGGCAAATGAAATCCTGGCAACGAGAACAGTCTAATCCCAAAGGACATTTTCAACAATAGCCTGGGCCCTATGCCTAGTTCTTAGAGGGGCTATGGTGAGACACCCCTGCCCTTCACTGTCCCATTCCCAGAATCTTATTCATTAATGCTTGGCTTTATTAATAAAGTCATGACCACTTGTTCAGCACTGCATATGGTTGGCTGTGATTTCCAGCTGCCCTGTGGGCTAAATGTAAACAGTGAGTAGATTGTTATGTTCTATTAAGCTTAAAGCTGTGATCTCATGTCTGTACCACATATGTCTGTAACCAGAAATATATCCTTTTCCTGATCTCATGGAAGAGAAGCAGCACTGTGTCTGAAAAGAGTCTGAATTCATTAGTCTAAGGGCTTTTCACTTTTCTTTTTATTGAAACCAAAGAACAAAATAAAGGCATAAAAAAGTCATGAACATCATTGGTAGGATGTCAACATGACACCCAGCTGCATAATATACTGTCAAGATGAATGTTTAGATGGACATTTCTATACGTTTGACATTTTCACAGAAGGTAGAAATGCAGGCAGTAATCCAGCAACGCAGTCACAAAGAGAGCCTCAGTGTGGTGGATGTGAAATAAGCCCAATAGTTTTTTCTGAGTGACTGAGAAAATACCCATTGATAGAACTGACTCTTAAACTCTGGCTCAATTGCTAATATGCTGGGTTAATTAGCATCTCAGTTTTTTGCTTTAATATGTTGATCAGGGATGCTGTTGTTATTGTTTTTGGTGGTGATTTTTTCTTTTTAAATCAGCTTTGACTGCTTGACATTACAGATGTTTAAACTGTTCACATGGTATGAATGCTAGATAAAGCCCTGAAGTTCTAAGCTCTCTACAAGAGGAAATTTATAATAATGATCCCATTTTATACCATACAGGCAAGAAGCTTTCATATATATATATATATATATATATATATATATGTAATTATTTGTTACTTATTCTTTATAGGAGTTGCACAGTAGATGAGGAATTTGTTAGTTTGTTTAAGCGTTTAAACAACTTGCCAAGGTCACAGAGTCTGGGTTCATATCTAGGGCTATCTGACTCCCAAGTTTTGATCTTCCTGCTGTGTCACACTGCTTCTGCCCCTTTCTAACAGATCTTACAGGATGGCTTTCTGGCCTCTGAAATACACAGTAATTCTGAGTAATAGGACTAATAATTAATTGTACTATCTTACATTTGTACAGCGTTTCATATTTTTCAAATTGATATTATGGCCATTAATTCATGTGTTCTACCTGAGTATCCTTTGAAGGAGTAAATATTATTATTCGTGTTTTACAGGTGAGTAAATAGTTCCAGAGGAAAAGTGATTTTGCCTAATGTCAAATAGAACTGGAGTTAAAGTCTTGTTGCTCCCCATTTAGTGCTCCTGTGCAATCTCTGACTTTCCCAAGGGAGACTTGACTGCAGAACAGATCAAACTTTGTAAGTGCAGCTCAGAAAAAGTCCTTTTTAGCTAGGCTAGCAGGTAAAGTTTTTCTTTCCCTGAAAATGCAAGTCTTTGCCCTCTGAGTTATTTTCTAGGAAAAATCACCTGGGAAGGGCTTGTCCTATAAGTCCTGACACTTTTTCTGGGGAAAAAATATTAGGATAGGGTGATTCTTGCTGTGTATTGAGCTGAGCTAATTCCTGCTGGAATGTTGTAGGCTAGGGTCTTGGTCCAGAAGCTGTTAAAAATTCCCTAGCCCAACTGGAATAGAGAGATTTCAGAAGAAGGAGAAGTTAGGTTTGAAAATAAAATTTCCTTACGGTTAATTTTTTGGGTAATGTAATGTCAGCAGCATTTTATGTAGTTTCTGAGTGTTGGTGGAAATGCAAAAAAAAAAAAAATTAACAAATCAATTTTTACCATCAAAGAATCCAGGGGAGCCAGTGTGGTGGTGGAAGAGAACGTTGGGCTAGGTATCAGAGGAGTTGGGTGTTAGTGCTAGATTGGTCATGCATTAGTTGTGGGACCTCAGGCAAATTTCTACACTTCTCTGATTAGTTCCCTCATCTGAAAAGTGAGGGAATTGGACTACATGACTTTTAAGGGTATTTGCATTTCTAAACTCCTAAATAAGTATCTCTTGACCCCAATTAGAGCAAAATGAAATGTTCAGTTGTGTGGTACTAATAAGTGCCAAAGTAAGGAAAGATAAAGACTCACTCTTGGGTAGCTGACTTTTAGTAACTGAATAGTCCCTAAAAATTAAGTCTTACCCGGTTTCATCAAAATTATTAGGTGTACACAGAATAATACCAGGCCAGGGTGCAGTTCTTAGCCCTGCCATTTACCGTCTGTTTAACCATAGGTAACCATCCTGAATCCCAGTTTCCACGTGTGTAATACAGCGATTACCTCCTTTCCCTTAAAGACTGACTGAGCATTAAGCATTCGGCTAGATGCTGAGGGTATAAGGCGACCCCTTTCCTTTAGGTGCTCAGCGACCCTCGACCAGGGGCATTTGCAATTTAAACTTTTTCTCTAGTAGTGGAACCATAGACTCTTTGAGGTGGAAGAAATCTTGGAGGCACTTGGACTTAGAATGCAAGCTTATGAGGGTAGTGACTTGATGTTGTTGACTGCTTTATCCCCAATGTATAGAATAGTGTCAGGCATACATATACTGAGTGAATGAATAAAAGAAGACTAGTGAGAAAAATAATATTTGGGTTAAATAGAGCCTTCCTTTTCTGGAACCCCGTGTTTGCAGATTAGACTGGCAACGTTCCAAGGCTATATATAGAGCTAGAGTGGTACTCATGGATAGCCTCTGTGGGCATTAGCACGCTGGCTGCTTCTGCAGTGAAATGCCTGACTTGTCATTCCTGGCACATGACTGTTGGAAGAGTTTTATGGGCTAGTTCTGAGACAGGGTAGATTTGCTTGGTAATCTCTGCACCCCAGAAAATTTGTAGAACTCTGAAACAGGCAGTTTCCTTTATTTTGTGGTGTAGACTTCTGCAGCCATAACAAACTCGAGATGGACTTGTCTGTTTTTGAGTTTTTCTCCCATTTTCAGACCCTAGCTCCACGGTACTCCCCATCATACATACAACATGCCACACAATGATTCTACATAATCAGGCGGTATTTTACTTTCCCCTGGAGAATCATTCTGCTCCATCTGGGGAAATTGCTTTATTTTCAGGGTTCTAGAGTTTTCTCTGGTTTTCCTTTGGTGTTTCCCTGAAATTTAGTCATGGGCTTGTTTTTCATGTGTCTGTGATGTTACAGAGATTGTTGTACTGTCCAGATCCGGGGAGGGAGGAGTGAAGTTAGGGCACATGGAGATGGAAAGCAACCAGGGGGGCCTTTTTTTCATTACTTCTTATTTTACTTTCAAAGTGGGGGAAGATTCCTTAAAAGAGCAGAGAGATATGAGACCTGTCATTCTTAGATTGAGTCATTGTCTATTTTGCAGTCACTTTTTTTTTGTTGTTGTTGTTCTGTGTATCACAAGAAGCTCTTCTTTACTGTTTTATTTTTCCTTTTTTTTTCTTTCCAAGAGAAAACCACATGATACAAAGAAGGGAGTTTTGTTTTAGAGGATCTGGATTTTAGGCATGGCTTCACCACTTTCTCGCCAAATAACCACAAAAAGTTTTCTTATTGGAGTCCTATTGGTAGAGGCTGATTTTGTAGAGATGATACCACTATTGATTTCACCAAGTTATTGTATGAATTAAAAGAAACAATGTACAGGAAAAGGCTTCACAAATTGTAAATTATGAATTAGATACAAACCTACATCACTTGCTTCTACTGTCCATCATCTCTAAATTATCAAGAATTTCTTTATGGCTTTTTAAAGTAGAAATATTCTTTCCCTGACTTCTCCAACAACCTAATGAAGTTCAAAAGATTTGGAAATCAACATTCTGTTTTCCAGTTTTTCCTTGGAATCTTCATCAGGCCATTTCTCTGACACCCTAAACAGCTGTTGTGTGTCACTCCAGAGGTGGTTGCATTTCACTGGTTCAAAATTACACGATTCTGGTGTAGAGTTGCAGGATTTTTGCTAACAGTGTTTGCTCACCCTGAAGTATGCTATATTATTTAGTGTATTAATGAGAGGAAGTCGGCATGGATGCTTTATAAATCACAGAACCTGTGTGTGAAAATGGCACACTTGGTACACTCTAATTGTTTTTTTTTTTAGTAGAAATACTTCTCAATTTTCCTATTTTCCCAGCAGCTTTGTATCTGCTACTCAGGTTTTCTACTATATGCAGACAGAGACCCTTCTTTACAAATCTCCTCCAAACTCTTCCAGTGTTTATAGCAGCAGTAATGCATGAGGTTTTTTCTTTATAATTTTTTAAGGTGTGAGAGTTGTTTAATCTTAGAACAATGTCTGTTTGAGCAAAGATAGTATTATTTTATTTATTTATTTTTAAAGATTTTATTGGGGAATTGTGGGAGGGGAATAGTGTTGGGGAATCGGGGAAGGGGAACAGACAAGTTGCTGTCTTTTTGTTCTTCAGTCTAGTTGTGGAGGACGTCGCTTCACTGGCCCATGTTGGTATTGTCATTGTGCTCTTCCTGGATGAAGCAGATCAGTCGCTGGCCTCTGGATGGTCGCTCACCACGGCTATTGGCAGCTCACGCTGGCTGCCGGCCACTCACGCTGGCCGCCGGCCACTCACTGTAACCTATGGCAGCCCACTGCAGCAGGGGCTGCAGCCTACACCATCGCTGGGGTTCGCACAGGCCAGCTCCAGGTGGAGCAGTTGTTAGCTGTGGAGTGCAGTGTTACTGGCTATGTGGGATATGTGGGATCCGAACTGGGACCGCTGGCATCCCAAGCCAGCTCTTAACCAATGCGTCACTTGGCTGGCCCAAAAATAGTATTATAAAGTAGTCTAGGGAATGCTGACTCTGGAGTGAGATTGCGTGGGTTTGGATCCTGACTCTGCCACTTATTAGCTTTGTGACCTTGGACAAGTCACTTAACTTATTTGTTTCTCAGTTCCCTCTGTAAAATCGGCATAACATAACAATAGTACCTATATCATCGGTTGTTATGAGGATTGAATTTATTTGTGTGTTGTGTGTATGTGCATGTGTGTATACATGTAGATGTATATGCGAGTATACACATATATGCACACACATATATAGTGTTCACTGTTATTGTTAGTATTATTACTGAAAACTTTCTACTATGAAAGTATATTGGAGCCAGTCAATACATTATTAAGCCCTAATATGTGCTTAAGATTCTGCCAGTTATCTTGGCAGATACAAATTACACGTGACTCAATTCTTGTCTCCCTTCAGAGACTTATTGAGGGTAATGAAAGATATATTTAGGTGGTACGAGCTGCCTGAGGAACCTGCCATAGGGCACTTACATGGGTTGACTGTTGGGGACATAGAACATAGATAGAACAGGGAACTGGCAAGAACAAATCTGTCTTCATCAAGGTAAATGAGTGTCACACAAATAATTGCAACAGAAACGCCATAGTGGGCTGATATGTACCTCAACGGCTTCTGGAGGAGGTAAGATACTAGCTGGGCCTTGAAGGTGGACTCTGGAAATGCAGAGATGCGCAAGGGTCTCGTGGGGAAGGAAGGAGCAGGGAACGGGAATATATGTATCATAATGGGATGGCAAGGTGCAGTCAGACAGACCAAGGTTAAAGCTCTGGTGCTGCCTTTTGTGGTTATGTGACCTTAGGCAAGTTGCTGAATCTCCCAGAGCCTTGATTTTTCTCTACTGTAAAATGGGGACAATGATATACACTTTTTTAGCTTATTGTGAGTCTTAGCGCTGACTTCTGTAAAGCAGCTAGCATGGTTGTCAGCACATCATTAGGGTTCAGTGAGTGCTATCATTGGGGACAGAGTGTAAAAGTTAAAAGCGTGGAATTCAAAGTCAAAGCCGATTCAAATCTTCTCTACCATTTACCAGCATTATAAGCAAAGCCAAGTTGCTCTATGGTTCCCTTTGCTCATCTAACAATGGGGATACCTTAGTAGCCTTATTGTGGTGTTGTCTGAGATTTAATGAGACGCTGTGAAACATATGAATGTACTCACACACATCAGCCGTTGTGCCATTTTTATTAGTGTAGCATCTCTCTTCTTCCTTCCAGCTGTTTCCATTGTGATTATGCATATTCTTTCATCCTTTTCTCCCCCTGCCTCTTCATGTACCTTCTTTCAAGAGCATTTATCAGTCCCGGTTGTAGAGACTGAAAACAGAGACTTGAAGGAATGTGGAAGTGAAAAGTAACAGGTCAGCACCAGTCTGCATCACATGTCCAGCAGAGCGCCAAGGACCAGATAAGAAAAGGGCAGCTGAGCACCCATAAATACAAATGGTAGGAGCACAAACATATACACACCCTCTGGAGGCCACTCAAGACTTTTTCTTAAAGGAAATTCAGGTCACATTACTACCTTGGTTAAATTCCTTCAATAATTTGCTATCTCCCTGAGGATAAAATCCAAACTACTTTAAATTGCATTCAAAATCCTGTTTAATCTGTTGTCAGCTGGTCCTATCTGATTTTTTTCCTAGTTGTTCCCACCATACATCCCATATTCCAGCCCCTGTGAAGTCTTCCCCTTATTTGAATGTAATCATATATCTTTTTGCTTTTGCACATCCTGGAATGTCTACTCCTCTTATTTCCCACAGACAAACTTGTACTCATCCCTCAGGACCCAGTTAAATGGGACTCCTCCTGTAATGCCTCTCATCCCTCCAAAATGAATTATTTCCTCCTTTCTTTGGGCCGCCACAGTACTTTTCATAGCTTTCCAGCACCTGGTCACTTAGCTAATCACCTTGTAATGATTTATATGCCATGTATATTTCTCATTAGACTATTAACTATTAGATGACACTCTCTTATTTATATGCCACTGTATATTTGGCAGTCAGTACAGCACTTGACACAGAGAAGGTAGTCTGTAAATATTTGTAGCCTCAATAAAGGAGGTAGTAGGCATATGAATGACAACTTCTATGGTTCACTAGCCAATTTTTAGGATTTCTTCCACGAGGATTGCCATTGAGTGATGGATTCATAGAGCTTCAGTTTGGGGAACTTACCTTATTTTACAGATAAAGTATTGAGGCTAGAGAGAGGGCAGTTTCTTTCTTTGTTCTTCAGGTCAAACCATGACTTTTTTCCTTCAAAACACATTGGCAAACTACCACTTGAAAGGAAACTTTTTTTTTTTTCTTTTAAGATTTTATTGGGGAATTGGGGGAGGGAACAGAGTTGGGGAATCGGGGAACGGGAACAGAAGAGTTGCTGTCCTTTTGTTCTTCAGTCTAGTTGTGGAGGACATCAACTTTCTGGCCCATGTTGGTATTGTGATCACTGCGCTCTTCCTGGGTGAGGCAGTCACTCACCAGCCACTGGACAGCCACTCAAGGCAGCTGCTGGCAGCTCACGCCGGTTGCCAGCCACTCACGGTAGCTCACTGCAGCCCCACTGCAGCCTACGCCATCACTGGCAACTCAAGGCAGCCCAGCTCCAGGTCGAGTTGTTGTTCACCATCTTAGCTGTAGAAGGCGCAGCATCACTGGCCCTCATGTAGGATCCGAACCGGGGCCCTGCTGCTCAGAGCTGGCGTCCCAAACCAACTGTTAACCAACACGCCACTCGTCAGGTCCTGAAAGGAAACTTATTTTTAAAAAAATCCTTCTAATTTCCTTCTGTCTTATGGCCTGTCTTCCAGATCACATCCCCAAGTACTTTTTATTATTCTTACTTAGGTATTCTTCCTAGACCAGTCATTTGGGCATAAGTTGATGCTCAGCCACTTGAATTGATGTTCATATATTTATGCTTTACTCATTTTGTGTTCTGCTCAGGTACTGAGTACATGTTAAAACCAACTGGGTCTCCTCTTAGTTTCTCTGCTCTGTTAGTTATAGCATTTCTCTGTCGGTAGAACTGTCCTTTCATAATAAAATTTAGAATTTTCTCGTGTTTTGTAAGGTAAAATGTATTTTTTTTAAGATAAAACAATTTAATGATTTGCCCTGCCATTCTGTGATTTTTGAGAGTCATTGGTGACAGACGAATGGTGGAGATTGTCCCTAGTTATAGATTTATTAATGATGTGCTAATGTTTAATAGTTTATGAGGACTGGGTTTCTTTGAAAAGAAAACTGCCTGATGTAGTCAGAGGTGTCTTTTGTTCACTGTGGCTCTGGTCCTTTTTGGGGAGTAAATCAGCTTTTTATGTATACATTCTGCATGGGAGCTGTAATAAGTGAGCACATGTTGCAAATGCTGTGACCTTCAGTCAACTAGAGAAAGATACCTCTTCTAATCAAAGGCAAAAGCCACGATCTTTCTTGTTGTAACTTACTGTTGACACAAGAAAGGCCAGAGAGATTGACATCAATCTCTATAGAAACCATTAACCAATGCTGAATAAACCTGCAGCATTGAATCCATATGCATGCTTGCTTTTATTATTCTTGACCTATGGGCACACTTCAGCATTTTGTGGGCTTTGTTTTAAAAGGAATGTTTAGAATGTAGCTAGTTATTATGGGATTTCACTGGTGAAATAAATTGTTTGGGTAGTCTAAATAAAGGAATCCGTATTATTTTGCATCTCCTAAGCATTATTTGTTTAGGTGTGGCTTGGTTTGATTCCAGATTAACACGCAGTGGCGGCTGTCACTTTAGCTGGGTGTAGCACAAACCAAGTCGTTTTTATACATGTTTTCCAAATGATGTGCAAGTAATGTGTCATTTGATTCTAACTGTGCCTTTATTGCCTTGTGGTCCCCCCTCTTTAAAAAAAAAAATTCTTTAAAACATTCATAATGACTGTGTTGGCTGCAAAGACATATGTGTTTAGGAAACCCATGGTGCCCGAAACCCATGTGGGTTCTAAATATTAAACAATTGCCCACCGCTCTGCGAATCTCAGCTTCGGTGCTCTGAAGCCCTTTTCCCCTAAATTTGCTCCCACAGAAATCTCATTTCTCGTTGAGGATGGTAAGGAAACAAAAATGCTTTTCATTTCATTCTGCGCTGTACATTTTCCAGTTTGGGTGACTAAAGCTGGCCAGGGTGCCTATTTTTGGAAGGAGGAATTAAGATACTTTGGAGAAAGTAGTGCACTGTGTGCTGACATTCCAGATGGCCAAACTATAGTAGTACCAAGCCCAAGTTTTTGAGCCTTCCGTGCCAATGATGACCTCATGAGGTCCAGCCTAGAGAAATAGAGACATAGTTCTCCAACAATGATGCAGAATGGCTTCTTCCTTTCATATTTCTATTGAGTGATCTCCAGTGTCCTCTTTTCCTGTCTCTGACAAAATTAGCCCTTTATAATTAACAATTGTTAGTTTTTTGGCTTGTTCTTTCAGACTTTCTCTTAGAGTCCCTTTCACCCCATCTACTTATTGTATCCTCTTTACCAAACAGAAAAAAACTTGTGATATTTTTCTCTTTGGCATTCCTGTCTTTTCCTAGCAGGCTTTTTTAATGGGGACTGTGGGAGATTTTACACTTGATTTGTTGAATCTGAACTCTTTGCTGTAAACTCTCACCACACAGAAGAAACTATCTTTATAAATGACAGAATGGACCTGGCCTGAATGGCGCTTTGTTTACTGTTTTCCTAAAAGGGGCCCCTCTATATTTCATCTGTCAAAGTTGCTTTTCTTTCTTTCAACAATGCTTGATTGTTTTCACAAAAATTCAGGTTCCATAGACAGGAGAATTCTGTATTATATTTTCCTGCCAAATTCCGATCTCTGTTTTCCTTCCCCTGTGCTCACAAAGGGCTCATAACTTACTGTCAACTGTGAGCAAACCACAAAGCTCCACTGTTGCTCAGCAAATAGGCTCTCTTGGATGATGGCTTGACGAGCTTGTAAAGTTTGCTTAACTGTAGCAGCAGTGGCAGAAGGCATGTGGGGTACTGTATCTCCCAACAGGCCAGGAGCCTCCACTTCTTTCATTTACTTTTATGTTTTTTAACTCCGTTAATTGTTGAACAAAGTTGACACTGCTTTGTTTAGCAAATTAGAATGTTGCTTACAGTTATGGCCGCATTTGGTAGCCTGGGACTTGGCAGAGATTAATTGAGCTGCGGATTTTTTTTTTTTTTTTCCCCTGGTTGGCAGTCAGTGGTTTCTTGTGATTTGGGGAGGTGTCAAAGGTGTTATGCCCTCGAGTTCTGAAGTTCTGGCTGATGTGGTAAGAGAAAGCCGGATTGAAGAGTGGAAGAGCAGCCACTTCGTGTGAGTGATTTGTGCCTCTTTTAGATGTCACAGGGCTCAGCCGTGTTACTTTACCTTTAAATTTTTCTAACTTCAAAGAGTCCCTGATTGGGTGGGATGATGGCATGTTAGGAGAAGCTTATGGTATGGTAATAAACTAATAACTTGAAAGGCATTTTTGCATGGCATTTGTAATCTTCCTAGGGAATTGTAACAGACTATTTAAAGTAGATTTAATTTTCCTAAGGGTCGAATATGCATACCTTTATTTGTAATATCTCTTAGATTTTTAACATGTAATTATTTTTTTTCTATGTAGTATAATGTCTGGGGTGTACTGTGCTATTACATGGCAAGAATCATAGACTTGATACATGAATTCTTTCCATAAAGTCAATCTTTCTACAGATATTGCTGGTTTCTAAAATATGCTACATATGATATTTTATGTACTTGGGTAAAAGATATTTTCACTAATGAAAATATTTAATCGCGACACACATTTCAAAGAAACACAAATGACAAACAGGCCACTGGGTAATTGCTGATGTGTTTTTAGTAAAGACTTACAATTATTAGTGTTTGCAAGCTATTATAATGAAGCAAGACTCATATTACGCTATTTATCGTATGTAATGCCATAACTATGTATTAAAAGTATTGTCTAAAATTATAGTAAATGAAATTGACCTTTGGTGAGTGCATTAAAAATAGTGCTGTATTAATGCTTTCCAATTTACTCCTTTTTATTGTCATGTATTTCTTTTCATTTTTCTGAGTAACACACACTCCTGAATTTGTTCCCCTTCCTGCCTGGCAAGGTTCAAACATTCATTTGTTTCTTTCTTTATCCAGGTGTCCTAGAAATCTTATTGTTTGTGAGTTTGGTCCTTAGGCAAGTTTATCTTGATGCTCGAGTGTTCAGCTTCAAATAGTGCAAACAGTGACCTTAAGCTACACGTGAAGTAGAATAGTGCCTGTCATCTTTTCTGAACTTTGGTGCGGTTAACAATACCTATTTTGTGATAGTGGATTCACTAAACTGCCAGACAGCCAGGCTAGTATACGCATGACACTTCAAGTTGATTTTCTAAAGTAAACTGTGATGAGAGGAGAACTTGAAGGTAAGCTGTTTCCTCAGTTCATGAGGCTGTCCTGGGGTGGCACTCCAGGAGGAACTTGATTTTAGACCTGATTTAAAAATGGAAACTGGTATGAAACAAGAAGTATTTTTAAACATTTAACGTTTGGGGCCCGCGATTACTCATGCATGAGGGCAATTGTTTCTCAACTAGAAAAGCAAATAACCAAGCTTGGAAAGGTGTGGGTACATTTCAGAGGATATAGTAGCTTAGACTTTTTATGTATTGTCAAATTAATTGAAGTACTGATAGCTATTCTAATAGACCGAAAGGCTGCTTCTGTTTAAAAATTAATTCTTAGAAAATGGGTATGATCGCCACATTCTTGGGCTGCTTTGGTTGAAAATCAAGGAACGAGGTTACTCAAGGCTGGAGGTCTGGGTATCTGGAGCCCAGGGCTCTGCTATCCTTGGGGTACAATACTCAGCAGCAGGTGGTTTCTCCAATATAGAGAGTGATTCCCTCTCACGCCTAGCCCTGTGGGGAAGTCGTAGCCTGTGTATTTCACCCTGTTGGCACAGTCCTAGTCACTGGGCCACTCAGTGTTGGGTCATGGGTTGCCACCGGACAGCTATTCCATGGAAATTTTATTTATTGTGATTTGTAAAAATTCAGAATCTGTCTCTTTAAGTATTTTTGGGTTGTGTTTGAATCAAACAATTTTTCTGTGAAGTTTGTTTAAAAAAAGTTAGCATTCATTTAATACCTACCAAATACTAAGTACCTACACATATATTAATATCACCTTCGCAACAACTCTTTAAAGAGGATGCGATGTCTCTGATTTTATAGATGGGGACATGGAGACTCAGAGAGTTAAGTCACTCCCCAAGTTCACAGATCTAACAGAGGAGAGGTCTGCAATTGAAATCCCTATCCCTACCTTAAACGTTTCTAGTGCCCCAGACTTTTCCTTCTGGAAGGAGAATTTGTGAAGACTGAGCAGCTTTCCATCTCTAGGCACCATGGATGCCAATAAAAGATTTACTTTTGAAGAAATTAAAAAAAAATTCATAGATTTAGGCATGATAATTGTAAAAGTTTTTCAATATGGGGAAATTGTGAGGTGGTGCTGATAGGAGAAAAAATAGAACTGGATAAATCATGCAGGATTCTTTCCCATAAGAAAGCTTGGGAAAACTAGGAGGTCTGCAGCTTGACAGGGGTGCATAGAGGTTCTTGGTAAAGAACCTTGTCTTTTATGATGGGAACCCAAACAATTCTGTGCCATGATTAATGGAAACAATTGGATTTTCATGCTCTCCTGGAGCTGTTTATGATAATACGTTACCAGCAAATTCAAGTGAGAAAATTCAAGCAAACACTTTAGGGAAGGGGGAGAGGGGTGGTGGAGGTAGAGAGGCAGAAATACAAGATAGCAGCACTTGAGTTTTCTGTGAAACTAGATTGTATAGATTCCATATAAAGCATGTGGAATGTTGGGTTGGTGGGGGAAACCTTTCTTCATCTTTTGCAGACAATTTAAGAAAATGCATGCCCTTCGTATGAGTCTTTTCTGTTCCTTTCCCCCCAGTAGTTAGGGTGTGTGTAATGTTACATGGTAGTCTGATTTTAAGAGGATATCTAAATTACACTGCATTTCCTGAAATGAACTCTAGATGGGTGGTGTGTTAAGTATATACTGCCGAAGTACCTCGTCTTGTTCTCCCTCAGGGCGGTCCTCAGCACTGGCTTTTGTAGGGAAACAGCTTCAGTTGTATCTGAGGCTGCTTTTGTGGCTTCTCTGGTAAGAGTTGGAAGGTGGAAATCAGATCTTATGCTTCTTTGGACCTTGTGTTGAACGGGCAGTGACATCCTTATCTCACAATTGTAATAGAATAGTAAATTCTAGAATTTACTGTGTAAAAACTATGGCGAACCTCTGGACCCTGTCTGCCAATAGCTTTAACTATTTCTGTAACCAATTTTGTTGTTAAACTGTTGGAATGAGAGTCAAATGAATGAGTTAAAGGGTTACCTGCTCTCCTTTCTCTCTCTCTCTCTCTCTCTCTCTCTCTCTCTCTCTCTCTCTCTCTCTCTCTCTCCCTCTCTCCCTCTCTCTCTCTCCCTCTCTCCCTCTCTCCCTCTCCCTCTCTATCCCTCTCTCTCCCTTTCTCCCCCTCCCCCACCCCTCTCCCCTCCCCCCCCCCGTTTTTATATTTGTTAACCAGTAATTAAATACCTCCAACCATAGAAGTAGAAAGGAAGGAAAAGGTAAAGACAGCAAATCTTTTACTAGCTTTCATTAAATGAGTATCTAAACTGGAATATTAAAAATTAAATTCTACAGGATGTGTATAAATTAGTAAAGAAAAATTCAGATGATAATTGAAAATAGTTAATAATCTATTTAATTTAGACCTACTATCAGTTGCCTTTAGTTTTAATAGCATCTTCCCTGGAGTTAGACCACCTGAGTTTATTTTTTATTATTATTATTATTATGATTTTTTTGTGCTTTAGGGCTTTTCAGTGTTTCCTCACTGTTTTAAAGACCACCTGAGTTTAAATTATGCCTTCTGTATTTACTAGATATGACTTTAGGCAAGTTTTAATTTTATTTTTTTCAAATAAATATTTTCATGGTTTTCTTATCTATAAAACAGGGCTAATGATATCTAACTCCTAGAGTTGTTTTTGAACTAAATGAGATAATACATGTAGCAGTGCTCAGCATAGGAACTGGTACTTTCTGTGCATTAATAAATACTATTTATGTATTTTTTTCAACCGTCTCTCCAACATTCATTTATCCATACATCCATCTATATCCATCCATTCACCTGTCTGTTCATTCATCTAGCCATCTTTTAAATGTTTATAACAATAAAAATTGATGATTTTTTTTTTTTTTGCCATGGACTATGTGGAACTTTTAAAGTATGAATAAAATTGGCCAAGAGATGGGGGAAGAGGAGACAGACCTGGAATATGAAATTATGTGCAGATTTACTTTAAATCCTCTGGTTAAGCATAATACCCTACATTTATTTCTGCATGTCTATTTACTACTATTTAAATAATTGGGCAAGTATTTATTGTTTTCTTTGTGCAAAATATTGTTGTAGGTCCTGTGGGCATATAGCAAAGCCTATGATTTTGTTGTTGTCCTTGAAAAATTTGTAACTTGGTTGGGATTGCTTATAAAAATATAATAGTATCATACACTTTAAAAAGTATGCATTAAGTGTTGAATGAGTAATATAAAAATAAATTTTCAGAACACTTATTAGAAGTAATTAGAAGAGGGATGGATCTTGGCTCCCTGGAATAGTCTCAGCTGGTTTCTTAGTGATAAGAAAATAAGGTGAGGGGAGCAAAGAGAGACAGGCAGAGCAAAGGCTGGGAGGCAGCAATAAATGAAGTCTGAGGATATCAGTCTAGTTAGAGTAGGAGGTTAAAGTGTAGATGACTAGGAGATAAGTTTAGAAAGACTGGTTGGATCTGGATGGAGGGCCTTGAATGCCAAAGTCAGGAGTTTGGACTTTTTCCGTCATCAGGGGAGAGCCACTGATTTTCGTTGATCAACAGCCACCTGATAAGGGGAGTGGCAGTGAGATTGATTAGAGGGGGTAGATACTGAAATTAGGAAAACCAGTTTAGAGTCTGTTGCAAGAGTCGAGATGTGAAGTGTAATAAAGCCTTGTATGAAGGCGATTAGGAGTATGGTAAGGAGGTACGAGCTTAAGAAACATTATTACGGAAGCGTTGCTGGAGCTTAAAGACAGGCTGGCAATGGGAGGATAGATTAAAAAGAGGAGATGGATACAGTGTGGATGTTTTACACTTTGGTGATTCTGAGGATGGTGCTCTTCTGGGTGTGAATGAACCAGGGAGGGTGCTGAGGAAAATAACGATGAGTCTAATTTTAAGTTTGTTGAATGTGACACAGCAGACTACATCTTGGTATAAATATCTAGCAGTCATTTGAGGATGGTTGCATTTCAGGGAAATGAGAGAGAGCTCTGTGTTGGGGATAGAGGTGTAAAAATCGTATGATTTAGATGTTAGGGAATGAGATGTTTGGTAGAAAGACAATATATACAAAAAGAATAAGGTTTAGGGTGATAGCATTACCATGTGAATGGTATTTTCTGTGATTCCCTATTCACCTGTACTTAAAAACGTATAAGCTATTGGCTCATCTCTTCTCTCTGATTTTTCCTCTCTCTTTGCAATATTATTGAATGTCTGCAATGTGTTGTGGATGGTGCTGCGCCTGGGGGATCCAGTAATGAACAAGGCACATATGATCTCTGTCCTTATGGAACCTGTAGAATAAGCTTCTTTTTTATATGGAAAATGAAATCTTGTAATGTTTTATATTTTTCCTCCACTTACTGTAAGCTTATGATACTATATCCTTGGATCTGGAAAACACTGTTGGACAACAGGTTTCCCTTTTTCCCCCTCTTGCTGACACTTTTTATTATTACTATGTTGTAAGGAACTTTTGTAGGAGCATAATTTTAGGAATGTATTGTTACTCATCTTCGAAGTTAAAAAAAAAACACGAATCACATCCACTTTACTCGGAGGGTTTTATTGTGTTAAGCTTATAAGTAGGGTCTCTTGAAAAAAAACCAAACAACTTTATTATGTTACTTGAAAGTTGGCAAGGTGAAGGAAGAAGACCTTTTCCTAAAACAGTCTTCTTTCTCTCATCTAAACTTCTCTTAATGATATGAAATTTATCTGAAATCACTGTAAGACTGGATTGGGCTTTCTCATCCTCCTGTTTCTCCCATCCTAATTCTGCTTCTGATTTAACCACAGACTCAACCCAGTGTCTGCCTTCATCTAACCTTATCTTCAAAATAATAATAATAATAATAATAAACTTTCCTAATAAAATGGAGGAATAGAACTGCAATGTAAGATTGATTGGCCAATTCAGATTTATAAAGGATGAAAGCATCATTTTTAGGAATGATGTATCTGATTGCAAATGTGTGAGTTTATAGGCAAAGATTCAAGCTCATGGACTCTTATGTCGCTGATGGTCCCTAATCTCTTCTACTTTCACTCTGGTGCAGCTCGTCCCCCTCTCTCTTAACTGATCCTGTTTGTTTGTTTGTTTGTTTGAGTATTATAAATGATATTATTTAGAATAGAGGTATCAGGTAAAAATGGAATATCAGGCATTAGCTGTAAGTATGATACACGTTTCTGATAAAAAGATGTTATTGAGGAAAGAAGAAAACCCTTATGAGTGTTTTGAGAATAGGAAAGATAGTTTCTGCTATATCAGAAGAAGTGATGTAACTGGGAATGTTTTAAATGTTGGGTTATATATAAAATCACTTCACTAAATGCCGTTTGTTTGGAGCCACATCTATATTCATGTCTTAGGGATCTTCAAGGTATTGGAGAACCATGTCCAGTTTTCAGTGCTTTCCTGCTAACCCAGCTTTGGGCTACTGAAGTCAGTTTGATAGTGGGCCAACCTGGCCACCAGGTTTGGATGAGGAGTCCAGGTGCTGAGCGTCTCAGTCATGTGGACACGTACCCTAGGCTTGGTTATGTTCCTGATCATGGGTAGACATTCTAGATCAATTCCGTGGAGTGAATTTTCAACCTTGAAAACACTGGCTACTTGAGAAGACAAAAAGAAAGAATAATGCTTTCCTTTTAAGGAAAGATGGAGACAAAAGCTTTTGAGGTTGAATCCCACCTGTATGTTCAACCTTTGGAAAGGTTTCCAGCCTCAAAAGAAATCTCTGAAAGCGTGGTTTTTATAATGGATGTGCTGCTGACACACACTTCACATTATTGGGCCAAATGGCAGTGATATAATTTGCAGGCCCTTGTATTCTGTCTGGAAAGTTGTAGCGCTCTTATTGGTATTTGTATTCACTTTTTATGAATTGGCCTTTCTTGTTGTTTTTCTCATTTCAATTTAATGTAAGACGAATAAATCTTCCTGTTAAATAGCATAAACATTGCGTCACAGCATTCGGTATTAAAATGTGCGCCTTTTTTGGGGGAAGCCAGAAAGAGATGTGTTTACTCTGAGGCAAGATCTAGATTTGATTTTTTGTTTTCTGCATGGTAATTATGTTTGCACTTTGCTGATCACTAGTTGTGCATTATTACAATGGAAGGTGACAATTTGATTGTCTTCAATTGGAGAAACAAGTAATTTTATATTCACTAAGCTGTCAGGTAACACTAACTCACAGTACTAAGAGCTCCTGGCAATGTGGCTTGGCACCTATATTTAACTGCTTTGATGCTTGTGTAACCTCTGCTGAATCAGAAATACTTTGCCTGCTGGAAATGGTTTTCAGGGTTGTACAATGAGGTTTTCATTAAGTAGACAAACTGAAAATGAACTGCAAAGCCACAGCTGTTTCTCTCCTCCCCTTTCCCCTCAGCCCCTCCCCCTCCCCTGGCCTCTCTCCTCTCTCCCCCTTTTTCCCCCTCCTCCTCCCATTTGATAGGAACCTGAAATTTATACCCTATTTCATTACATGAAAGAGAGGGATTGCTGGATTGCTTTATTTAGCTAAAGGAGAACCTCAGATCTTAGCTTCTTTATATAATTTTGTTCACGGTCACCACATGTGAGTCTTTGTTTTTAGAAAAAGCCTACATATATTATCAATTTTTTTTCTGGCAGTATTAAAAAGTGAAAAAAGAGGTAATAATGGACAAGTATACAGTGACAGCTTCCTACCTTTTCTCTCTGAGAAGTTATTGCTCTGGTTTATAATTTTTATTCAGAATTGGATAAGATTTCCTGGAAATGGGCTTCCACACTAGTGCGTTGACTTCAAGCTGACAAAGGCACATTTGGTATTCACTTTAACAATTATGGTCCTCATTTCATGTGAAGAGGAGACTCAACATGTATATATATAAATACATCCATTCTCTTCTTATTTTAGACAGTTTGCTTTCACTCAAGCCACATTGCGGTCTTTCAGTGGAGCTCTAGTCATTGTGCTTGATTAAAATCCTCTTAAGTTCGTGTATATTTATAGTAGCTATTGTTTGGTTTTGCCCTTATTGTTATGTGACTGATATTATTTATGTGTTTTGGACCTGGCTTTCCCAAGCAAAGATCCCAACATGTTACTGGTAGATAATCTGTGAGAAAAATTCAATATTGTTTCTATGAGGCCCAACGTATATAGGGAGAGGTTACATGAAGTGAAGTTGTTTTGATCCTGGGAAGAAACTGGATACTTGGGGACACATGTAATAATTATAGGTTTTCCATAGGCAGGCAGGCAGGCAGGCAGGCCCAGGGTGAGGCTGCTTGTCTGCCTCCTCCAGCAGATACGAACCAATTAGACAGAGTTGGTTACGTGATGTAACATTATCAGGAGAAACAATTCATGAGTCAAAGCATTCCAAGACATATGAGCTCTAGTCCAAAGAACAGTGTTAAGCTATATAAAGTGACAGCAATATTGTCAGCTAAATATAAACTGTAGAAACACAAACTGTGATGACTTGAGAAGAATCTGTTCCAGGTAGTCCCTGTTTTGTAAGAACCTCAGAAGGCCTTTGGAGACCGTTTTGGTGCTTTGGTGCAAAAAAGAAGCCTTAGAGAAGTCCAAATTCATTAATTTAAGCCACTTCTTAGACATACTTCAAGGCTTCCAGCATATTTCATTTGCCTCATCTCTGTTGCTTTGACAGCCACCTCAGATCAGTGTGTGTTCTTCTTACAGATATTACGTCTGCATATGTTGCCATATATGCTCTGAAAGGACACCTACATACAAACTTGAAAAGATAGGTTTTTTAACTCTCCAAGGTAGCTCTGAAAGCAGTTACCTTCTTTTTTCATAAAATTTCGGCATTTCCTTATTAAACATATAGAAGAGGGGAAAAAAACCTGACCACGGCCTGGGGAAGTTTGAGGAGGGTAGAGTGGGGGAAGGGTGGGAGTGCTGGATAAAACAATACAAGGAATCCATAACAACCCACTGGCTTTATCCATATAAAACAGGAAAAGTTTTAAAAGGGATTTCTTCATTTTAATGTCTGGAATCAAGGTTCCTCCCCGCTGCCTCCCCCGACATCCTTAAACGTGGGAATTAGGAGCACAGGAAAGTTTTTCAAGTCATTCCCTGCCCAAGGCTGGGTGGACTGGTGTCCATTGTAGGTGTTCCTGGGTATTGTACATTTTGGCAGCTGAACATATCTGTTACTCATACTCCTCAAAATGAGAGGCACTGTGTTATATTTTTGGAAAATTAGTTGTTTATTTCTCAGTATCAGATCAATTGCAGCATTAAATTAGCACTGAATTATCGGACTGAAATAAGTCTACCTTGGTAGCCTGGGGCTGAGTTGCGAAAATAAATTGAATGTTGGCCTGAATTTTTAATTTTTTCTTTAAGTAAACCAACTATTAAAATGTCGCTCTATGTCCAAAACAGGGCTCCTTTTGAATAACTGTAACACACCCAAAAAGTGAATGCCATTTGATAATAATCTTAGAAGTAATGAAAACATTTTGAAAAAATCAGATTAAAAATATTGTTCTAATAAATTCAGTGGCTCCTTTGGATCCTTACGGAAGTCCCAAACGATAGATTAGAGACAGATTCTTTCCAACCATAGTAAAGAAAATAAAAAGTCATTTTTGAGCGGTTATGCCTTATGAGAAACTTGTGTTAAAATCATTGTAACTTTTAAATATATACAAATAACCGTTTTTAATAAATAACATCAAATAAGAAAGGTTTCAGGTTTTAGAAAGTATGATTTTTCTGAGGTACAGGACTTAATATGTAGATATCCATTCCTCACCATTTTATAAAGTCTTGGACCAGCTAATCTTTAATTCTTCTTAAAGGACATAAAGTAAATTTACTGTCTGTGCAGGTTTGTAATGGCCTGAACACTCAGATTTTATACTGGGGCTTTGGAGTAAAATAATTATCATCTTTCTAGAGGCAGAGGCACTCTTACTGACTTCCTAGAAAACATTATCAATTACAGGAGACTTTATCTGTGACAATCCCATTCCCCAAACTCTTAAGCCCTCGAGTTCTTTCCAGTGGCCTGGCATCCTGGGAATTCACTTGATCTGCTGGGCAGAGACATTTCAAACTCAGGGAACACATGATGGGAATTTAGTTTTATGTGTCTCAGAAATATGTAATTCTCTTTGGAGGTTTTACTTGATAATAGCTATGCCCCAGAAAACCATCTTGTTTAACCAATGTGATAAGTTGACAATGTAGTTTTTCTCTCTGATTATAATGTACTCTGTGTAGTCAATACACTGGTACCATGTGAGTGTAATTTCCTCTTTTATTTTATCTCCAATGCACTGTATTATAAATAAACAGTTAAAAAAAAAACACCAAACAAATCTGTTGCATCTCCTTTTAAGATTGTACCACTGTAGACACTTGTTCTAGTAAAGTAGAATTGGGCGCATTTGATTGCATTTAAATTTTTCATGCTTCAGCAGTTTGGCTGGGAGCACAGTAAAGAAAAATCCCATGAGCGAGGATAGTTTAGAATAATAGAACTTGATTTTGTGTATTATAGCGGCAACATTTGCGCTGCTTTAGTTAGGGTTGTGTCAGCACTTCCATTATAAACTCCTGTTTTCAGGGGGTATAAGTAGGGAGATTTTTTTAAAAATACAAATTAAAAAAACAATTCATTTGAATGATTTTTAAGTTATAATAGTGCAAAAATAAAACAAAGTAGAGTCACATAGAAATTGACCATTTTCACAAGGATTTTGATTCTTTTGCTTCTTTGGTTATATATGGCAGCAGCTAAAGACTGTTCTAATACACTGGGGATAAAAGTTTTTGTAATGAAAAATTACTGATATGAGCATTAAAAATAAAAGTAAGCATTCCATGTGACGTTATAAAACATTAAACCAAGTGTATATTTTATTTATGAATTTCTAAAAGAGACTGGCCATGGTGTAGTGGTTATAGTAAAGGCATTACCGAAGTCAAGTATTTTTGCAGCTTCTAGAATATTGTTCAGTTGGTCTAATAAAATGTTTTAGAAGGGAAAGCTAAATTAAATAAATGAAATGAATGAGGATGTAATCAGTAAATTGGAGGATTCTTTAATGAACTAATCGTGCAAAAAATAATCAGTACGTCGAATCTAATACAAAGTAAATCTAAGACTTATTTAATAAACTGTGCATTAAAAGGAAATCGTGTACACTTTCCTTTTAAAAAAAATACAAGAATACCATCACCCAAAACAAAAACAACCACAAAACCAACAATAAAAAAAAAAAAGAATCTGAAACAATCTTAGTAATTTCATCCAAAGGAAATGCTCAGAGTGGAGCACTATTTAGCTCAAAGAACAAAATCTTCTCTGCTAACAACATATTTGAGAACTATAGTAAACACAAAAAAACTTAAGTAAAATGTAATATGGAAAAGTATTCTTCCTGAAACACAACATAATGTTAATTCCATTGTGAAAGGGCAGGGATTTTCAAGTGTAAGTATGGCTTCCTTGGTTAGTAACCACTCTTGTCCTGCTTCCCCCGCCCCTCCTTGTCCCCAGTGGTGGTGTGAACTGAGGATGAACAGTCAGATTTAATCTTGCAATCTTGCTTTTTTCTTTCTTGTTTTCTTTCTTTCTTTCTTTCTTTCTTTCTTTCTTTCTTTCTTTCTTTCTTTCTTTCTTTCTTTCTTTCTTTCTTTCTTTTTTTTTTTTTTTGGCAGCCTCTCTTTTATTTGCAACCTTGAGATTTGTAGGTGCAAAATAAAAGACAAAGTGTGTGATGTTATAAATAGGTGGCTTTCCTGAACGGTCACTGGAGGAATCACCACAAGACTGCTGATGAAGTAGAGGTGAAGCCTTTCCTCACTAATTGTATTCAGCGTGTAATTTCTAAACTTCCCTCTGAATTTTGATTTTCAATTAACACTCCCCATTTGAAGATAATTTTCTATTTAATGTAATTGCAGGAAATAATTTATTGGCTGATTAAGACTGAGGGCCCAGCCTTCCTTAAGAAAACACTCTAACAAACCAGCCTTTAAACTCAACTCCTAGCTTTGGACAGATTTAGTCTATTTTTACAGCTGCATGGTTGCGTTTAATTAGGATTGTGCACTATTGTTCATTGATGCAGTTTATAGTTGAAATTATTCTTAAGAGACTTTTGCGTTCTGTGTCATGATTAATTTATACTAAAGCAACAATCACAGATATTGCTATTAGAAGGAGTCAAGTCACTTTATAAAAAGAGGATGTTTGTTGGGGGAGCTCAAGGACCTCTGAGTTTTGGATTATGTCTTTCAATTGTATTGAGCTGTTTCAAAAAACAGCAGTAAATTCATTCTTTTGTTTTTTTAATGTGAAAGATTACAGTATTGGTACTGTCATTATCTGAACTATGAAAACATTCTTGTTGTTTATGGCAAGCTCTTGGTAAACTTGCAGAAGAGTTATAATTTGCTTGGTTTTACTTTATAATAGTATTTATAAAGCCAGTGAAGTAAACTCTAGAGTGATTCCTGTAGACAAAGAAACACCCTTTGGTATTATTTTCCCTAGGTGTGCATACATTTGTCCATTTGTTAGTGTTGATACAAAATTGGCCAAAAATATACTTTTCTGCTTCTTTGATATAGTTCTCTTTAGAACATGTTTTTTCTTTCTTCTTAAAGAAAATATAGACATTCTTCTGTACTTCCTTTCCCCCATTTTATTTTCTAGTATCAAGCCTAATAGATGAATTTTTTTATTATTTGTAGAATGATTATTATAAGTAGGTATCAGCATTTTAATATGTTTCAAAGCACCTCAAAAGCCTGTAATACTTTTATTTAGAATTGTGTATAATTAGATTAGCTGATCTTATATTAATTTTTTTCACTGTAGGATACTAAATCTGAGCCCCCTCATTAATTGTGAGAAATTTAGCATTAGCTGTTAAATCCTATGTGAAACATGGGCTGCTACATAAAAACTACTGTTTAAATTGGAATTAACTTAATTATTTTTCTTTGCACTTGATATTTCCTTCACTGCAATATTCATGAAAGCATGTGACAGATTTGTAAATTTAACTGTTAATCTCAGATTTCTAGACCCTTTAATCAGTATTTATTTGTCTGTAGAAACAGTACTAGCAAGTTAATGATTTGCTAATTTGAAAAATGCTCATGTGGTTTCCTATGTTAACTGATTTGTGCATTTTTAAAAAAATGGTATGAAATCAATTAATGTTAAAGAGCAATTAAGGTGGAGATTTTATTCCTTTCGTTACACAGCAATTTTAGAGCTAAAGATGTTATAAACCAAAAATGACATAAAGTTTTTAAAAACAGTACTCAATTGCCTCTTTTCAGTTGAAATTTTGGTGGTTTTATTTCTAAACATTTTACTAGAATGTTTTCTTTATCAAGAAAATCGTCTTGATAAAGTGATATTATGTGAGTTTTGAAATTCTGTTTAATAATCACGATTTTCTGATTGTGTGTGAAAGCACAGAATGGAGATCTTCTGCTGAATGTAGTTGATGTTTGCTTGTGGGTGCATAGATGAATGTTCAGTAATTGTTTTAAGAATTTTAAAACTATTATGCAGTATAGGAATTGTACTATTTTCATAGTAAATGCTTTGAACCTTGTATGTACTTTTTAACATAATATAGAGGCATAGTTATTTCAGATGCTCCTTCAAATGTTATAAAACTGCCTTCAGACTAATCGAATATCATCAGCCACTCAATCAATATGTCACTTAAAAGTTAAATTACAGCAGTTGACACAGCTTGAAGGTCTTTAGAAAAGGATCACATTGACACTAAACTGTTAGGCCCAGACTCATAAATAATACAAGGAGTAAACTAAGACTTCGGGACCAAATTTGGTTAGGACTTTCATCATAGATTACTTACTTTCCTGATTGTATTTTCTTAGATAGACTTCTTTTGTTCCAACATAAAGCATAAGCAAAATTTGGATGTTTAGACTTGCAAATCATCCTCCAAACTGGCTCATTTGCCAGTTCATTCATTCATTATTATTATTTTTTTCCCATTACTAGTCACCAACCAAGTTACTCTCAAGAAGCTTATAATCTAGTTGGGAGAACAGGGAGGGAAATGACACACACCTACGTATACTCTACATCATGAGAATTTATTCCATGGAAACCTCATGTATGGATTGTGAAGAGAGAAAGCAGGCAGCAATTAATGGGAAGAGTTTTGCTGAGTTAAAAGCAAAGAGGGGAAGTAGAACAGATAAGCTCTTAGTTCTTTTTCAGTGGTTTAGAGTAGATCCTAAACATCTCTGAAGTTAGAGAACTTACCTTTTGTCCTGAATTAGTCAAAGGTAAGGGATGGTTTTCTTTTGGTCATTGCCTGCCCTTTTTAATCCGTGCTGTTCCCTTCTTCTGCAGAAGAATGTCTTCCAAGCAAGCCACCTCTCCATTTGCCTGTGCAGCTGATGGAGAGGAAGCGATGACCCAAGATTTGACCTCAAGGGAAAAGGAAGAGTGCAGCGATCAACATGTGGCCTCCCATCTGCCTCTGCACCCAATAATGCACAACAAACCTCACTCTGAGGAGCTACCCACACTTGTCAATACCATTCAACAAGATGCTGACTGGGACAGCGTTCTGTCTCAGCAAAGAATGGTGAGCTTTTACAATCTGGCCAGTGTCACTGAGTGTGTCCATTAGGATGGCCTCATCACAAAGAGGTGTTTTAGAGAAAGCTCAAAAGGCAGAGCATTGGCATTACTTGTGTTCAGGTCATGAAACAACATATATATATATATTTAATATACTAGTCACTGGGAAACACTGGAAAATGGTTTGTGATTTCGTTTTTGTCCATCATTAGGTCACCTTGCCAGAAGATATTTAATTTAATTTTGGAGGGGATTTCGTTACCTTATTCTTTTAATCCCTGAATTTAAGATGGTGAACTTGATAATAGCACAGAATAGGTATGATCAAATAAAGTGTGGCTGTGTATTAATATTGAAAAACTGTATTAAAGCAAACATGTCTATGTGAATGAGGTCATATGGTGAATACAGCTTCAGTGAGGAAATGTGGGTATTTATCACTTTTAATGGTTATTCTTGATTTATAATAATGTTTTTCTCACTTACATGCCTATATATTAATTTCAAAAGGACATACAAAGCTCTCGAGTATCATTTAACCAGACTGCAGGGGTTTTCCCTAAAGGTAGAAACAACAAGATCAAATACATGCAGTGTATTAGCCAGCTTTCCCATGTTAAATTCCACCTTTAATCATCAAAACAGAAACCATAGCAAGTGACATTGTCTAGTTTAAGCAAAAATATTCACTTTTTTAGTGTCTAGAACCGACCAAAAAAACAAAAAACAAAACACAAAACCCAAACATATTTTATTTGATTAGGAATTTTAAACCCTGTTTTATGTTTATTAACTTTTGGTGATGTTAATGAAAAATATTTTAAGTGGGCAATTAGGCAAAGTTTTGTTTTGTGATAAATAAAAAAATATTTTAAAATGCCTTTACTACTAATAACATATATTTAAATTCTTGCTCTATGCTTAATGTTTCAAAACCAATTCAAACTTGATTTCATAATTGATGGATGCATACACTTTTCCTTTTCAGATGACTTTGCAGACATAACTAGTGCTCTGGAGCAATACATGAGATATAGGGGACTGGAAGAAAAATAAGACTTTTCTAGACTAACTTTAGATTCAAAGAGTATTATCACTATAAAATTAGATCCACTGGAAGATTTATTTTCCTTGAATAGAAGGAAGAGAGAAGTTATAATAAAGCTAGACTAAAAGTCTGTTTTTTCTGACTGAACTTTGAGTTGTTCCTTTTATACCTCCAAGATAGCATGGGTGACATAGATATCCACTCACTGCCACTGGTTTTTGGCAAGACATCAGACTATGTTTTATTCTTATTTCAACAAATGATAATGTAGTGCCTTCTCTGGGTGTAGCATTCTACTATGTGCTGGCTGTATAGTGGTGAACAAAACATGCATGGTGATGCCTTCACAGAGTTTATATCTAGGAGAGGGAATAGAAACGAAATAAAAATACATACATAAATACATAACTGTAATATGTGTTAGGATTGTTATATGTGTTAGGTGAAAAAGAGCAGAGTGCTATATGAGAACATAATGGGATAAACCTAATTTAGAATGGATAGATAGGAATGCCCCCTCTGACTTAAGGATGATAGGAAGTAGCCAGGCAAAGAATAGAAGAAAAAGTAAAAATAGCAGAGGGGATGACATATTTAAGGTTAAAAATAAATTAGCTGAGTTTCAGGAAATTCGAGATAGTCTTTGTGGCTGGAGTGTAATGAGTGAGGATGCAATGTGGCATCAGATATGGTTGGGAAGATTGGGAGAAGCTGTATCCAACCAGACTATGCAGATAACATTATAGAAGTAAGATTTGTTTCTAAGTGCAATGGAAAGGCATTGAATGGTTTAAGAATATTTCAAACAGATAATTCTGGTTATAGTATGAATGGATGGAAGGGCAACAGTGAAAGGAGGAAGACCTGTTGGGAGGCTTTCAGAAGTCCAGGTAAGAGATGATAATGGCTTGGATTAGTATGGAAGCCATCAGGATAGAGAGAAAGGATGGGTTCAAGATACATTTTTGCTTTTATGCCAAATACAATCATGGACAGTTAAAAATAACTACACTGGGAAATATAAATTGAGGCAGAAATAATACAGTTCAAATTTTACTTTTTTTAAAAAAATTATTATTAGTTACAGATGTACAAAACAATGCAATAGTTATCTTTTTCACCCCTTACAAAGTGACTCCCCCCTCCCCTGCCCCCTCACCCCAGAAATAATACATATCTATTACAATTCCATTGACTACATACCCACACTATAGTCCACATCCCATGACTATATATGTGTTAAATTATAGTCAACATCTAATATTATTCAGTGGCAGCTTCAGATGTACAGTGCAGTGGGCTGGCCACTACACTATCCATGAAGTGGTCTCCCTGACAAGACATGTCTTGTCAAATTTTACTTCTTTAGAGAACACTTTGCTTATTTTTCTTAGAAAAATTTGTGTTATCTTGGCAAGTGCTAAATTGCTTTGGTGAGTTATTCTTAAAGTTATACGATCTAAAATTTTGTGAGAAAATAGATATTAATAATTTATTTACCAAATTTATATTAAATGGGATTTATGGTAGTATAAAATAGTTTAAATTTACAAATATGTTATATATTAGTCTAAAAGAAATCATTATTTCTGAAAATGTTTTCAAACTTTCACACTCTTTTGATATCAAGCATTGCTTTCCACTGGACCCTTTGTGTATTCTCAATGTCTGGAAGCCAAAATATTTTGTTTTAATTCCCACTCTATAGTATTTCCCAGCTGTGTACTTATATGGTATAATAAAAGGATTTAACAAATGGGAAATAGCAGCTGCATTTGGAAATTCCCTTTGTGCTCCCTTTTCATTGGATAGATTCAATACTGTATAACAACTGTAACAATCAGACCTGTAATGACTTACACTGCAAGTATCATATCACCAAACAATTTTTCTTCACAGGAAAGAAAAACAATAGAAGGATTTTAGGTTTCTGGGCCATCCGGCAAACCTACATAGTGTGTGTGTGTGTGTGTGTGTGTGTGTGTGTGTGTGTGTGTGTGTGTGTGTTGCGGTGAGGTGGGGGGACTGTGACTAAAGTAAATTTAATAAATATTTTACCTCCTTCTACTTTCAAATAAATTTGAAGTGCAAAAGGTTTGATATGAAGTTATGTGAAACTTGTTCTCCTCAATGGATCATATCATTTACTGTAATTGAAATCCATAAAATAGTTGTGGGGAAATAAATATAAGAAAGTCTAAAAAACAACAACAAAAATTCTATCAGCACCTATTCTATTCAGTTTCCATTGTTATTTACTTTCGGGGATGGCCTTCCCTCACTCACAGTTAGAAACAGGCACTAAAAGTTTCTTATCTACTGGGTTCAGGAAGGGTTTTACTTTGAAATATCAAGACCACAGAGGAGCTTTTCTGTAAGAAAGGGTAAAGGCAAAGTAGGCAGTTCTGCTAATCCCCACTTCCTGATTTAGGAAAAAAAAAATCTTTAAATGTTAAAATTCTGATTAATTATTTTGAGGTGGCACTTCAACCAAATATGAGACCACACAGTTTCCAACAAGGAAAATAACTCATTATGGCATAAACAAAGTAGGAGAATAGAAATTTTAGAGATTGGCATTCAAAGGCCAGTTTGAGATTGAGCAAAGTTTTAGACTCTGATTTTAATTACAATTCCTTATATTACAGACACCAAAACATTCAATTTTAAATTTCAGTGTGCTGTGTTAATTGGTAAGGTCCATTGGAAGGCTAAAAAGTTAGTGTGAATAAGAATTCACTGTCCTTGTTCACTATGAATGATCACTACTCTTTTCATTTGTTGTCCGTGTACCAGCAGTACCCTGTTAGCAGAAGAATATTGATACTGTCCCCTGAAATATGTTTTTGTTCCCATTAGAGCTGATGTTTTAAGGCAGGAATAAATTCACATGATTTTTCATGGAAAAAATATCTAGTGTGTTATTCTTTATAGTGTTAACAATAATGGAGGAATATTTTGTGGTTATGGAATTGTGTTGTAATTATCTGATAAAGGTTCCTGGAGCATATAGCACCGATTAAGTTCCAGGAACAGGGAGTATCTTGTGAATAAGACAGATAAGATCCTTGCTACCATGGAACTTAAATTCTAGTAGTGTGACAGACAGTAAAGAAGTTTCACAGAGTGAGAGTTTAGGACAATAATAAGTGCAACGAAGAAAATTAAATAAGTAAACGTGATCGAGATGGTGAGTTCTTTAAACAGGCCAGGGAAGGTCTTTTTGAAGAGGTGACTTTTGTGTTGGGATTAGAACAACGAGAAGGAGCCAAACATGCAAAAATTTCGGGGAAGACACCTAGCTAGACAGAGTCCATGGTAAGTGCAAAAGCCTTTTGGTTGGTGTGTTTGAGCAACAGAGTCGCTTGAGTGGAATGGGTGAAGGGAGAGAAAGGTATGAGATAAAATCAAGGAGGCAGGCAGGTGACAAATACTGGGGCATCGCAGGCTACAGTGAGATATTTGGATTTTATTCCAAGTGCAAGAGGAAGCCACCAGAAATTTTCAAGCAAGAGACTAACATGATGTGATTTATGTTTTCAAAAGATCACAGTGGCTTCCGTATAGAGAACGGATTGCGGGAGGCAGCCCCAGACACAGGGACACCTATGAAGAAAATTGGCAGTAGCGCAGGTGAGAGTTGGATGATAAGTGGAAGAGTGAACAGTTAGGGAGGTTATCCTTGGAGGAGTTCCCATAGATGCTGAAGAAGACAAAATTCACACAGAGGGTGAGGAGCATATTTTATATAATGTACTTGTGGGCAGAAATTTAGTCCAGGATGACCAGGAGATGAAGCTGCACCCTTTGTATTTGCAGGTGACTTCTGGGGTAGGTCATGGGTATGTGGGCAAGGCATCAACAGTTATCTCTTACGAGATCAAAAAAACGGCACCAAAATTGTGAGTGGGACCTTCTGCAACGTGTGCACTTACATGCTTGCTTAGACCGATGTATATGTGAAGCCATAATGGGATTACATGCATCTGGCTTTTAACTCCTGGTCCACGTAAGTAGAAATAACCATGCTGGGCTTTCAGCCCCAGGATATCAGAGCTCCTTCTTTTGGAGACCTAGTTACATTTATCTTGCAGAAAAGTTTGAAAAATAATTTTTCTGCTATAAATAAAAGATGTCAATAAGGTCCTTTGTTGTAATTGAAAGAAAATAATAATTGGCATGTTGAGATATTTAATAAATAACTGTCGGGAACAATACTTTCTTGCTTGCAAACAATTTCTCCTCTCTGCCTTTCTGGCTTGCAGTCCAATGAAGTTTCTAATCAACCCTGGAGAGTTTTATGTACTTTACTGGGAGTCATAAAAATTCTGGTGTGGACTTTGTACCGTTTCAGGGACTGGAGCTGTTTTCATTCCATGATAACATAGTCCAGGAATTTTAAGTGAGGATTTAATCCTTCGCAGCCATGCTTTATGTTGTGACAGATTTTCAGAAGATTTCTAATTGTTGTCTTTTAAAAGATTTTAAAAACTGGAATTGTCGACAGGTTCGGGTAAGATTGAATCATTTAAGATAGAAGACAGCACCCACATGAAGTTTATTTCTTCACTTTTATCGAGACTGCACTTTAGAAAGTGTAGTGAAACCCATCAGCTCACTTAGTCCTGACTAATTTATAGTCCTAACACCCAAGGCAAGGTTTGTGTACATCTCTTTGGTAACTGATTGGTCTGCAAAGCACTGGAAAAAAAAATCCATATACTAGCAAGGTTTAGACTTTTAGAGAAATTTAGTTACTACTCCTTCATTGTAGGATTTTGGAAATTCATTCAATTTAAGTTCAAACCTAGACTTCTTGTAACAAGGTGAAAATGTCCACCTGTTCTCCTGTGTCATGAAACAGCATTCTCCAGGAAACCCTGTGGGAAATTTCCCATTTTCTATAATGTGAAACTTATTAGCATACAGTACTATCTCTTCTTAAACCTATTTCAGAAATTTAATGACAGAGATTTACTTAAAATTTGAACCAAAAAATAAAGCCATATTTTATTGCATGATGTGGATAGTGAAATGGACAACTAATGTTGTCTAATGTAAACACATTGATCACCTTTATATTTTCACACCCTTGTTATGTGCATTGTTTCATTCCCACTATTTTTTTTTAAATGCTATTTTTTTCCAAAAAATGCTTATTTGGAAAAAAAGTTCCCAAATCTGGGTTGTATAAATGAAACAAAATGATTACTCGTATGCTACTTGGAAATATCTCGATGTTTATGAAAATTTGAATTATTTTATCATTATTCCTAATGATATAATACACCTTTCTAAAATACATTTTGGAGAAGTTTTCTTACTTACCTAGCATATTATCAACATTTTTATCAAAAGCAGAAACATTAACATGCTCTGGTATAGTTGGCTTTTTCCCCTTGGGCAAGAAGGAATCAGGTATGCATGCTGATTAACACACTCCAATCATTAACATGTGATTATGTGGGCTGCGTACTGAGCACCTGCCAAATATAAAAATCCAGTTCTTCGCTCCCTGTGTGCAGAGACTTTTTGCATTTCTTTGGTATTTTTACAGTTCAAAGAAAATCAGACTCCAGTGTCTTTTCATTTTTTTCCCCCCAGTGTAATACAATTGTGTATAGAGAATGTTTTCAAGGAGATGGGATACACCATGTTTGTTTTTATTTGATTTTTCCAGTAGCTGGGTTTGCAGAGCACTGACTGTGACCAGAACCTCTTAACAAACTCCATCATCGACATTCGCTTACAATATACAACATTCCTTTGTGTTAATAAGGAATATCTTTTCTGGGATTTGGCCAATATTCCCCTAATTTGCTTCATTTTTATGTGATAACTTCATAGATCATAAATATTTTGTTTTCTTTCACCAATATGCTGTGTAGGCATATCTCGTAGTGATGCCACGGCTGCTCCTGTGGTTGAACTCTTTCCTGTATCCTATCCATATGCAAATATTCCTTCATGTCCAACTTCCAGACAGAGAAAGTTACTTTTTGATAATTCCTTAAAATAAGACTTGATTGCTAATAGTATCTGGTATGATCTAATCTAGCAGGACAGTTTGAGCAGGCCTATTCCGCTCAGCTTTTATTTTCCTCATGGATTCAAATGGCATTTCAACATAGTAGAAGTACTTTTTTAAATAGGCTTCCTGTCATAATTGGTTCGTATTAACCAATTAAAGCTGATCTCGGGACACCAATAACTTTCTGATTAAAGCAGAACTCCAAAAGCACTATAGGTTTCAGTCTATAGGTGGCTCTGAATAATGTACAGTTTGTTATTTAGAATTCCTTCTTGCCCAGTGATGATCTGGGTACATCACTGTTATAAAATATGATCCTGTTTACCCTCATCTATTACGACTCTGGGTGATGAACACACAATGTGATATATAGATGATGTATTATAGAATTGTACACTTGAAACCTATGTAATTTTACTTACCATTGTCACCCCAATAAATTAAAAAATATACGATAACTGGAATAAAGAAATCTGCACATTTCTGTGATGCTTCAAAGCAACATGTAGAAAATATAACATGTATATCATATAGCATGCAGTCTTTCCATGACAGATTTGAACTTTTCATGATTAGAATGAGATATGAACCTTAAGGTCCTTTTAGATTAGCATGAATAAGATGATGATGACTGGACAAGAAGAATATTTCTTTAGGGGTTGCATTTTCACTTCTCCAGGTCTACTTTCTTACTTTAATTTAGAGAGGGTTTCTTTCCATAAAGGTAACTTGAACATAACGAACCCTTCTCCCCTCATTCATTTGGAAATGAGATTGAAAGGACTTGCCCTGATTATTGAGTCAGAACACCTGCATTAAGCAGGAAAGATCCTATTCTGTTCCTCCCAGGAACGTATCTAATCTTAAACGCACCTAATGATTGTGCCTTAATTACCTTGATATGCAAATTATCCCACTGTTTGTCCTCTGCAATAAGTTTTCCTTGCTTTCCAAGAGAAGTGTAACCTTTTTAAAGAAGAACAACTTCCAACTATTATTCCTTTTGTTAATATAGCTGTCAAGGTGATCACATATTTATTTTTTATACCTTCTACTGAGTTGTTGGAAAAGTCATGACGCATTTTTGAACGGAAAACATAGAAAAAATACGTCATGACTTTTCCAACAACCCAATATTATTTTGGAGTTGCTACATTCCCATGACTTCTAGGCATTATTTTCCTAGGTGATACAAATTGAGTTCAATAATATATCTCTTTGTAAACCACATTGTCAAATCCAAAGTATAAATTTCAAAGCTTTGCTAATAAAATTTTATAATCAGGTAAAAATTAGAAATGAATATTTATGCACTTCATTTATCTTCTTTATATTTTATTAGCACGCTAGAAAATGGGAAGCGTTATTTAATAAAATGATTGAAAATTATTTTGTAAACTTTTTCTTTCCTTATAATTTAACTCCTATTTATTTTCACTGCCAGTGTACTGAGAGTACCTAAAATTCAATATTCTCAAGTTCATCGAACTTCTGGGAAGAAATATGCCCTCATTCAAGCCCCGATAAATTATGGTAGTATAACAGGAGTTTCGTTTACTTAGAAACACAAAGAATTAGAACATTTTTGGCAATTACTGTTACTTAGGAACTTTTCGTTTAGTTTCAGTGGTAAATTGGTAACTTTTTACATAAGCATTGGTTAGCCCGGATTAAGCTAATGTAATCATGAATAAATTGGGAAAATGTTTGCTCTTAAATTCAGAGTTAATATTAAGTCTTCAGTTGTATTAACTTATTTTGTACCTGTATGCTTCTACCAAAGATAGCACTCATTTTTTTTTGTTCTCACACTGACATGTTTTGTATGTGAAATGATTGTAGTTTGTTTAGTTTGTTTTCTGAAATTGTAGTTTGTTTAGTTTGTTTTCTGAAATTGACAGTAAGATAAGTGTTTAGTGCTCCTTTCGGCTATTCTCTTGGATCTCTGAGGTGAGGAATGACACAGTAGGGCAAGGAATCAGTCTGAATCTGAGTTTTGGGGTATTTGAAAGTTAAGAGAGAAAAATAAAATTTCATACCTCCAGCCCCCTCCAGAGAGAAAGCGTGGCCTCCATGATTGTAACTAAGCCATTAGTCTAATGTTGTGTGTTGCCTTCAGGTAGAGCAGTGCACAGCTTCCAGACAGGAGGGGGTTGGGCACCTGATGACAGAATTAGACTTCTACTTGCTGTTTTTGTGATCAATTGGTGACATTTTTGTGCCTTGCTTCCCTTTCCCTGGAAATGTAAATACAGATAGATAGATAGATAGATAGATAGATAGATAGATAGATGATAGATAGATGATAGATAGATAGCTGATAGGTAGATAGATGATAGATAGATAGATAGATAGGTGGTTTATACATACTAGGCAAGAGTTCAGTGGAGAGAGGAGATGGTTGTGCTCGCAGAGTGGCCACGAGCTCTCAGCATGTAAGACATACAGAGCAATCTGCTCTCTAGTCGCTGTTCCCCGACAAACTAGGCCATGAAAGGACTTCATTGTAATAGGGTAGAATATCTATTAAGGAACAAATGGGACTGAGAGACCTTGATTGGGCTGTGGTAATTTTTTTGTTTGTTTTATTAGTTTCAGGTGTACAAAGCAACTTAATAATTCGACATTTACACACCTCACAAAGGGATAACTCCCCACCCTCAACCTACTATCCCTCTGACATCTTATATAGCTGTTACAATACCACTGGCTATCTTCCTTATGCTATACTCCACCTCCTGTGACTATATGTGTATATATATATGTATATATTGGATTGTCGGAAAAGTCATGACATATTTTTTCCTATGTTTTTCATTGCAAAAATTCGTCATGACTTTTCCGACAACCCAATATGCGTGTGTGTGTGTGTGTGTGTGTGTGTGTGTGTATATATATGTGTGTATATATATATATATAATTTTTTTTTCCTTATAGTTGACATACAATATTGTTCTACTTCAGCTTTGGATGTATAGGGCATTGGTCAGACACCTACACAGTCTATGAAGTGATCCCCCTGATAAGTCCAGTGCCCATCTTGTGGTACTTTTTTTTGAGGGCAGTATCACTGGCCCTCCTATGTGGGACCCGAAACCTGGCAGCTGGCTTCCATAGCCAGCACTTAACCACCACGCCACTCGGCCGGACCCTGTGGTACTTTTTAATGTTAAGATTTGTGAGGTGTGAAAAGCATACTCTGAGTTATTTCTGTGACTCCAGCCTCATCATTTAAAAATAGACACCCAAGACATAGGTAAATACATCAATTTTTGTTTCTGGGGGCCTCATTACTACCTCTTTTCCTAGTGGACCCCAACTACTTTGCTTTTTTCCTAAGAGTTTTATATCTTATTTTCTATTTTTACGGAAGCTACTCAAAGCCTTGAAAGATTGTAGATTCCTCTCCCCTACAATGGTCCCAGTTCCTGTCTTGAATTAGGGACATGTTTCTCAGAAACTCGATTAAACAGCACTTCAACAGATCACTTGCATGACACTACAAACACTCCTTTTCTGCACCAACATTTACTGTCATACAATAGGTCTCCTATTTTCAAGGCTATTTCCCTATTTCGGTAGAGGGTGGATGGGGGGTTACTTCACCTCCTTTGCTTCAGATTCTTAATTCTGATGTCTGGGGTTTGTCCACCATCTCGAAGATCTCTTCATTATTTCTCATTTGGATGATGCTTATGCAAATGGACAACCTGACTGATATCTGGATTGTGTGATGTGCATATACTTTAAGCTTCCACCATAGCCTTCAATTCACTTAAAGCATACTAGCTGCTTTGCTGATTATATATACAAAAAATACATATTTAATTTTTTAAGTGCACTGGTGTCTCTCAAATAGGGAAGAAAAGAAAACAATTGTAATGGAGGAGAGCGTGTGGAAAATAAACTTGGCACTAGAGTAAGCAGTTACCTCTTAAGCAAAGCTCGATGGAATCATTTGAGACTCCATGCATAGAAGCTTATTCTTGAGGAACTTATCCAATTATACTTTTCTAACTTCTGCGTTATCATACTCCTTCTTTCCTAATGCCTTATGTTGTCAAAAACAAACAAACAAACAAAATAAAACCAAACAAACAACAAAAACATATTCTTTCAATTCAGTGGAAATACTTTCCCCCGGGATTATTTGAAGGAAACATAATTTAGAGGAAAGGTTGTTACCTCATAGAAGGCCTATATTCATCTCTTCCACTAATTTACTCTGTGACTTTAGGGAAGTCACTTTATATCTCTGGACAGCAGTTTTCTTATTTCAAACATTACAAATTTGAACTATAGTCACCAAGTCTCTTGCTCCTTCTAAATTTCAAGGTTAACATTGTCTTAGCCAATTCAACCTAGCCCGGTAATGGAACGATTACCAAACAGTTACAAAGTATTCTCATCTGTGAGGCTGCCTGTCCCACCGCATTAGGTCTTCAAAGTATGATACCTCTGAGGTGGTGATTGTGTGCCTTAATTCTTTGTTGTTTAGACAATGTTGAGCACATCAGTTCATGGCACAATTCTGCTAAGAGAGGTAGAGAAACAAATTGGAACATGCTTAGGGAGGATGATCAGGGTGGCTGGACCATGTCTTAGGAAGAAGAAGTGAAGAAAACTGGGACATTTTGCATAGAAAAAGAAAATATACAAGGGTACTGTAATAACTGTGTGTGTGTGTGTTTTGAAAGTGCTGCTGTTCTAAATGTTTCCATGGGATGGAAATGTTTCCATGGGTTGAGTAGGATTCCCATTCCCATAAATAAGAATGTTTGACAGAATGTTTGACAGCCCTCCAAAGCAGGAATGGATTGCTTTGAAGAGCTGCTAGACCTTCTATTAGTGGAGATATTTAAAGAGAGGCAAAAATGTTACTTGTCAGGGAATTTGTAACAGCCACCATCACTACCCATCACCAACATTTAATGAATACTTATAAGTAACAGGTCCTGTTCTAAGTGTTTTATTTTTTTTAATTCATTTAATTTTCACAACAACACTGTAAGGTAGGTTCTGTATGGCTATTATTATTACTCCCATTATATAGCTGAGGAAATTAAGGCACAGAGAAATTATCTAACTTGCCTGGAGTTGTATGGGAGGCAGATGGAAAAGCTCGGATTTAACTAGAAAATCTGGCCCAGATATCCTATTCTCTCTTAACTATTATGTCACCTTTTCTTACACAGGGGATTCACGTATAAACGGGGCTGAGCAATTGGATTTTCGAGGACTGTTGAACCTTGAGATTTGATTCTATATGTGAGGCTGATAGTGTATAGATGATGCAAAGCTTTTCTATGTGCTTGTCTTGACAAGTTTGGAGGCGTTAAATTTTTTTTGTATTTATTCTGTTCACTATATTTACTTCCATTTATTAAATATCATGATGATGAAGTCATTTAAAAATGTTTTGAAATTTTTTTCTTTGAATCAAAGTAACATTTTAAAAACAATGGTTTTTTCTTCTTAGACTTTAGGAGTCTTGACGTTTGAGCAAATATTGGTAACAAATCTATATTACACATCATGAATACATTCGTTGTTATTGAACAGTATAGTAATAGTATAAAGTGGCATGATGTTTTTCCAACTTTGAGATTACTATGTAAATTTAATATATTCTATCAAGTATCAGTTTTAATAAAAGAAAAAATAATACACTTTGTTTCACTATTAGAGCAAATGACACTTTTGTCAGGAATAAATTATTGGTAATTGGAACCAAACTCAGTATTTTCATTTATGTAAGCTTTTTCAAACCAATGCTTTTCCTAAAACTATGTCACATTAGAGAAAAACATACTTTTCCTCTGAGAAAGAAACTATAAATGTTAGCAATTTAGTTTTCAGCATATTAAAAAGGTTAGATTTCTTTTGTTAGCGAGATGTTATTGGAACCTAGATTAGGTAAAGCCTTTTCTGTCAGTCACCCAATAACACTGTAGTAGGATGCCTCTTATATAGCTCAGTTGCAGGTGGCTTTTGGTTCATCCAAAAAAAATAGTTGTTTAAAGCGGGGAATCAGAAAATGCAATGCATACATAGTATACGCGTAACATAACGTAATATATTAATCGTTATCATGGTTGAGTTGCCAGTACATGGTAACTTAAAATAAACAAAACAACTTTTAGTTGGTTTTATTATTGTTTTTAATTTCTTTACAGACATTATATCCCTTAAGTCCCTTCATCAACAGACTACCAGGAACACAGCTGTGGTTGAACAAATTGGATTTCTTAGTCATATCGGTAGGGAGAACACACGTCATAGAGCACCCTGTGGCATCTCAGTAATAGAGTGTTCGAAAGAACATTTTTAGGATTTGGGCTTTGTGTGAGTGGTGTTGGTGTAGGGTCTAAGGAAACAGACGTTTGCTATAGATTGGAGGATGTCAGAAATTAGAGATAAATCTATGATTGGGTATCTCAATAAATCTTATCTTTAGGGAGGGCAGTATAGAGCTGTAATTGGAAAGGCAGTAGAACTAAAATGAAAAAGCAAAACAAAAGTGACAACATATGTAATGCAATAAGAATGAATACTGTTAAATTAGCCTAGGTCATGGGTAGAAGAAAGGCACGAGAAGATAATACTCTGTCTCTACAGTTAGATTAGGCAGCAGGAAGGGACATTGATTCAGGCAGCTCCTTAAAGAGTCCATTTCCCCATCATTTCTTCCATCTTCAATGGCTTGAACCCGTATGTGGGTTTCCAATTCATTATGTAGGGCACAAATTCTATTCCTGGTCAGCAATGGTCCCTGGTCTGTGGTCGCTGACTTTCTCAGGTCCTGAGGTCTTACTTGACTCCTGCAGCCTGAGCCCACTGCTCTCCACTGCTTGCAGTATGGCTGCCCGTTCACATCCCTGCTGTAGGTGCAGCTGGCAACCCAGGTGAATCAGAGCATAGTGATCTGTAGCTGCTTCTGGGGATAATCCACATGCAGTTAGGTTAAGTAGGAATTGATAATATCCCTAGAAAAGCTAATTACAACTGCTAAGGTTACTGGAGCTTTGCCTTTGCAAGGGGCCAGATCTTCGTGGAATTAGTTTGGGGGTGACTTCGTAAACAAGGCGATTTTTGAGAATTGATATTGAAGACAGTATTTATTATTCCACTTAGATGAACAAGTATCAATAAAAACCTAAAAATGGTGCCATAATCATTATGACTGAATTTTCAGAATTGAAAATTGACACCAAGGACAGCTGGTCAAAGGACTTTTGAATTTAATAATAAGAATAGTTATCATTTATCGAGTACTTATTTGATAGGTACTATCCAAAGGTGCTTTCTGCATTATTCATTTTTCACAGCAACTATTTGGGGATCTAATTATAACTCCGTCCTATAAAAAGGCAGTTTCAACTCCCATCCCCTTGACTATGGGCAAGCCTTGGTGACTTATTATTGAGTAGAGAGCATTGACAGTTACATGGCATGGCTTCCCTGGGTAGGTTAGAAACAGTGATACAGCTTTCATCTGGCGCTTTCTGGGGACATGCACCTTTGGAGGCCTGAACTACCATGGAAGAAGTCCAGCTAGTCTGTAGCCAACACACTGGCGAGAAATCATCATGTGGAGAGATCACACAGCTACAGAGGAAGTTGTCTCAGGAACCCCAGACTTCAGTTCTGAGCTTTTGAAGTGTTCACATCTGTGAGCACAGAAGCCTTTGAGATGACTCCAACCTTAGCCACTGACTTCACGGGAACCTCATGAGAGACCCTGCAGCAAAACCAACCAGCCCAGATGCTCCTGAATTCCTGACCCACAGAAACCATAAAGGATAATAAATCATTATTATTGTTTTAAGCACTGAGTTTTAGGGTGATTTTTATACAAGAAGAGATAACGAATTTTATTTATTTATTGTTATTTGTGTAACAATGGATAACATGTTTTTATAGCCCTGTGGAATGGAAGAAGGGCTGGATATGGTTTCAGCAAACCTACATTTAGAATTTTGCTCTGCCAGCTCTATCCGTGTGACATGGGAAAAGCCACATAACCTCAGTGTTGCTTTTCATCCTGTTGAAAATGCAGAGGCAGAATTTGGTATTCAGTTCTTGGCAACACATTTTGAGGACAGTGTGTATCCTAGAGAGACTAGAGCGTATCAGAGGACAAAGGCAAAGAGTCTGGAAACCATGTCAAATGAGAAATGGGTGTAGAAACTGGAGGAGTGTCACCTAGAAAAAGACTATTAATTTAATGCCTCCCTTAAAATAGTTGAGCAACTCTAATATGGAAGAGGGAGTAAATTGATTTTGTGTATCTTAAGGGCAAACAGGAAACATTGGGAGGCAATTATAAGGATCCGGATTTTAGTACAGAATTCCCTTTTAAATAATTGGATTTATTAGAAAATGTTATTTAAGAGCTCTCAACTGCAGAAATACCAATGCAAGAAAGCTTGGCTATTTTTTTCTGGGTTCAGCATAGGGAGAGTATACTATACTAATTCTCCAGGCATCTTCAAGAAGGTCAAATTCTATTCTCTTAAATTTATTTTTGTATTTCCTCCAATCATCTCTTTATAAAACTTTTTTTTATTATATAAGCAGTATGTTCATCAATTATAAATTAGAAAACACAGATAAGCAAAAAACAAAGGAAATAAAAATTACCAATATCATCACCATTTAGAAATCACTATAAATATTTTGGTGTATGTCTTCTAATTGTATCTATGTGTTTGGGGGTGGAGTGGGGGGAGGGGGCTGCATTTACCCTTATGCACAGCATATAACAAAATTGAGATTATATGCTAAATACTATAATATTTCCTTTTTAAAATTTGATATATCTTGCTTTATAAAGAAGTTATTTGTACACCATTTTTTGTTATTCATATTCAACCTTGAAAATAGTATTTATTTTCTGATTAAAAATATTATTTATGATATAACATTTTAAAAATATAGAGAACTGTAAAAAATAAAAATAAAAACTACCTGTTATCACAACACTCAGAGGACCATTAATTTTAACTGGTGTGTTTTCTTCTGCAAATCATTTTTTCCTAAAAATATATATATTGATATTTCTCACTAGCATACTTTTCAGTAACAGTACATTGTGAATATTTCCACATCACTAAATTTTCTGCAAAAATAGGATATTCAATAATTTCAAAATAATCTATGATGTGTATAAAACCATAACGCCTGCACATAATCCTTACAATTGAACATGCAAATTGCCTCTAATTATTCCTCACTATAAACAACACTATATTCTACATATGTAATATCATTTTTAATGGCCATGTGGAATTCCATTGTGTAGCTATATTGTCTTTTATTAAATGAATCCCTTACTTTTTAATATCTCAGTTCTGGTTATTTTGCTTAAATAATAATTTCTGTCATTGTTAGAGCAAATCTTTACCCTTAGCCTTAAGTTTTGATTATTTTTGACATATTTGATGAGTAGTTGTTTCAACATCAGCGAACATTTTATTTGATGTTCTGGAGGCATATAGAAGAAGTATGAGAGAAGGCCCCAATCCTTCAAGAATTAAAATTGAGTTGCAAATGTAATAATGCATGTAAAACAGTAATGAATAGTTTATTATAGTATACTATTAAAAGCTAAGCTGTGTGGTTCTGATTAAGTGATTTGATGTGTAGTTCGTGGGTGAATAGAAGGATAGTGATGCCCAGTATGATCAGGGCAGACTTCAAGGATGAAATGCAGTGTGATCTAAGCTTTGAAGAGTAGATTGAGTGTATAGTCAAAGAGCATGTAGGACATTATAGGGAATGTCAAAGGCTCAATAATTTGAGTACATTCGATATATATTTACAGTCCCATGAGAAGGCTATTTAAATTGAACATCCCTTTAACATCATCACTGAGCAACCAGTTTTGAATAACACCTGAAAAATCAGAGCAATATTTATTATAATATGTTTTTCAAGTTTTATTTAGATAAAATCGACATTAACATTATATTAGTTTAAGGTGTACAACATAATGATTTGACATATGTGTATATTATGAAGTGACTATGACAATAAGTTTAGTTGACACCCATCACCTCACTTTTTTTTAATTGAGGTATAATTGACACACACCATTATATTAGTTTCAGATGTACAACATAATGATTCAATATTTGTATATATTGCAAAATGATCACCACAATAAATCTAGTTAACTTCTGTCGCCCTGCCTATGTGTTTTATTTTTAATATTTAACTTTTCTATTCCTCAGACACTAAAACATCTTAATTAAATATTCATAATTTGTGAAAATTGCTTGTCTTTCCTAGAAACTCTGCCTAATAACTTTTTTTGGTCCTACTGGGTACTTTCTCAGTCTTTTACATATAATTTTTGATCTGTGTTTGATTTCCAGTGAAATGCTCTTTAGAGAGCCTGAATCAACATTGCTTTAGTTCATGTATTGGGCCTGAGAGTCTTTTAAACAATATTTCAAAAATTTTCTTCACTGTTAGGTTTGGTGGGGCCACTGAGGTTAGAGACTGAGATATAACAAATTTACAGCAAATTTCCTTTGAATGAACTAATGCTTACTCAGTGCCCCATATGTTCTGCTTTTTGTGATGTTCGTGTGTTCAGTCATGTTATACGTACCATGGTTGTTTTTATAAGGAAGGTCAAAAGAAGAAAAGTAATGTCCTTTATGTTAGTTTTAAAAAATCACAACTAACCTGGCTTCTTAAAATTATTCATAATTATATCTGCGATATAACATTAAGGCAATGTACATTTATTTCATTGCCTTCTTAGGGATTGGTGTTTCTTAAAGTGAGGTGCATCAGAATTAAAGAACCTATGCATCCAAATCACTGGGGATGTTCAACAAAATTCATATTTCTGGGCCCCACTCTTGGGGGTATGGAAGGAGGTGAGGGAATCTGCGTTTTAACATACTTGCCAGGGAATTCTACACATTGATATTTCAAAACCACTGCTTTAGCAAAATATCTCAAATCTCCACACTTGTGCTGTGGTGACATGCATCATGTCGCGGTAGATGTTATCACTGGGAATCTTGCCTCAATTGGTATTTCATAACACCTGTTTTATTTCGGGAAAATTACAAAATAAATTGAGCTTTTCTTTTCCTCCTTTAGAAAACTCATTTAAAATTTGTCTAGCTCTCCAGAAAAAAAATTAGAGATCCTTGCCAAGTCTCTTTTTCTCATTTGGTATTACTGCCCTTTATTCAACAGTAATTTCTTCATTGTAAGAGTTTGGATTTACGTGTCCCTTTACTCAAAGGAATTGCCTATTGGCCTCCATTCATGAAAGGCCAATATTTCTCAAGTTTTAGAAAGTTAAAAAGTGAGGGCCTGAAATAGTAAATTTTGCCCCTTTCCTTTGTTTCTAAGGATGGTATAAGATTATGTATGTGATATAAGCCATTTACGAGTTCATTCACTGCCTATTGTGGTGGCTTGGTGACACCTAGCAAATAGTTCTTGTGGTTTTCATGGAGAAATCATGACTTTTCACCTTCTTGCTCCCTGCTTTGGTAGTATTGAGCCACTTTGCATAGATTGTGGGTCATCAATGTGAGAACCCATGGTTATTGTCTGTGGTTCAGCCGGCAGTGGTCACATTCCCATGAGTAAGAAACAGGGAGTACAATCTATCTAACAAGTAAGTGACATGAGTAAATAAGATTGAAATTAGACCTGAGAGAAAAAATATGGCCCTGCATGGAGACTAAGTGCTTTAAGGACAGCTTAAAAAGTTGTTACGCAGGCTGGAGCTCCACACCCAGCATCTTTCAAGCAATGGGAAAATTCTCTTTATTATGGTCAATGGTGAGTCATTCGTAGATAACACTTCCACGTAACTGTTGTTTTGAATTGGTCTTTAATCCCTTAGGTTGAGACAGAGCTTCTTTTTGTTTTTGACTTATAGGCTATGATATGATATTAGTTTTCATTTGAAATGAAAGCGACTGAAGTGTGATTGATCAAATGATGACTATTGATTCAAAAAAGCCCAGGTCAGATTTCTGATAGGGGTCAAATAGCTTTGGCGAACAAATCTCTGAGTTTTTGTTTGTACAAGATGAAGAATGAACTGGCCATTCCAAGGAGCCATGAACTAGCCACAACTGGAATGTAAAGGGGTTCCTTTGTATCACTTTACAGAGTTATTGTAACATTAATGAAACACAACCTCTTTTGTTCGAGGGAAAAGTTCTAGGACCAAGGTAAAGAGGAGCTCTCTTTCCTGTCCTGCCCCATTTATTTTCTCTTTTTCAGTTTATTTCAGTACAAATGTAATGAGCATCTGCTCTGTGATGGGCATTGTGCTAGCAATAGGAATTCAGAAAAAGATTAAGATTTGGCTGGCAATATTTTTTAACAGCTTTGTTGAGATATAACACACATGCCACAAAATTTACCCATTTAATGTATACAATTCAGTGGGTTTTAATGTATTCACAGACTTCACAATATTTGATTTAGTTCAAGACTTAACATTTTTTTACTAAACAACTTCTTGGGTCCAGAGAGGGGGAAGTCCTTGGCTCTGTCCCTACTTCTGCTCTTTCCACCATTTACTAAATACCACCTCCTATGAGCTCAGCCTGTGCCTAGTTGCTTTATAAATGTTATCTCACTATATGTTCCCAATAACCCCAGAAATAAGTTTATTCCTATCTTCTATATAATGACAATAACACCCACATACCTATCATTTCTTGAGTATAATTATTATCTCATTTAATATATGTGGAAACTTACTTCTCTAGCTCCATCTTTTTATTTCTTCCCTGTCCCATGAGTTACTAACTCTGTAACTTTGGCTTAATGCTATTTCCTCTAGTTCTTGAGCTTGCTGGGCTGCTTTTGTGAAGATGGAGAGAAATATAGGAGCAATTAAGATTTTCAAGTTTCTGATGAGAATCGCAAAGGCTAGATGCGTTGTCTATTTCACAGAGTTTTTTATTGGGAGGGAGACTACTCGTCCACAGACAGATAAGGTGAATGCAAGGCTACTTACTGATGGGCTGTGGACAAATAATAGTTGCTTTTAACCCTCAATTCTGATTGAGAGAGATATAAAAACATTCTCTCCTGTAAACTTTTAGGTATTTATTATTTTCAATCTAAGATTTGCTTTTCCTCCTCACAGATGGATCTAACCCATCACTTCTCTGTACTAGAAAATAATTCTTGTGCAAATGTTTCTGCAATAAACTTGTCCTTTTGTTAAAAACAAACCGTTTTTAAATGCCACATGAAAACTGTGTGTGACTGTGTTCAAATGTCAGCGGTAAGGGAAAGGAATAGAAAGAAGTTTCTATAACTTTTGACAGATATGTAGCTGAAAAGAAAAGATTCTCCCCAAACCTCAGAACACAAAAATATTCAGACTATGGCACTGATTTTGATATTTTATATATTTTCTGGTGAACAATTAACATTGGTTTTTGACGCTAATTTCTGTACTGGTTCCAAATTCAAGGGAAATGTTTTCGTGTGCATATTTTTGTAGGTTGTAGGAAAAACATTGCTAATAAAAGTGCCAACTAAAAGAAAAATTTTACCGATCCTAATAATTAATAATTGAATCTGAACTATTTTAAATGAAGGATGTAAATGAATAAGAAGTTGAAGTATCTGTTTTAAAATTGTTTTTGAACCATTTAAGGTTGCTTTCTAATTAGAAACATAAACAGTTGAATCTAGAAATTCAAGTTAGTTCCTTTAATAATCGCTTCTTTAATGGTTAGCACTTTTATGGCAGAGATAGTTAATATATTTTATTTGTCCATCTAAGCATTCTGTACTGTCATTCTGAGTTTGGGATTTTTCTTCCACGATATGCAAAGAGGCAAGTGTGCTAATGGTTTTATTTTATTTTGTTTTTCTAGGAGTCAGAGAATAATAAGTTATGTTCCCTATATTCCTTCCGAAATACCTCTACCTCACCACACAAGCCTGACGAAGGGAGTCGGGACCGCGAGATAATGACCAGTGTTAGTTTTGGAACCCCAGAACGCCGCAAAGGGAGCCTAGCCGATGTGGTGGACACACTGAAACAGAAGAAGCTTGAGGAAATGACTCGGACTGAACAAGAGGGTATGTGTGGACTTCACTGCTGGGCTTTATTCTTTGAAAGATTCCAGGCTTTAAAAAAAAAATGAGTGGGATTTCAAGGGCCAGAGAAGTGCATAATTGGCACTAGCTAGGAAAAAGTTATTCAGAGGTTACCATGGTGATGGCAGATTGGGATCCATTAGGAGTGTTAAGCAGATAGCTCCATTTTTGTAAAACTTTGTGCATTTTATTGGGTTCTTATGATAACAAATCAAGGTTTTAAACTGACTGGAAGCCTTGTCCTGAAAAAAATGTAGTATCGGAATTTTTTCAGCTGCAACTTTATTGTTGATTTTTTTTCTCCCTCATTTCCTTTTGCTGGATGGTGTCATATTGTGAAAAATATCAACTGCTTCAAAATAAAAAAAAAGAAGAAAAGAAAATCCCCCAAACTTTATTTCTGCTCATTTTTATAAATATTATTGTTTTACCTCCAAACATAGAATTGAGAGTTGAATGTTTCTAATACTGTTAAAGCTACTGCTCCAGGGAGAAGTGCTTTGACACATGATATGTACTGCAATACCCCATGTCCTCCTTCTCTACTCTCTCCACAAAAGTCTACTTATGCTCACCTATGTCCTAAAAAAAACAGAAGACGCTCTAATAATATTTTTAAATTAATCAAGTATCAGTGATTGCTATAATATGTGTGCTCTTTCATTTTTTATGTACAGATTTTAGACTTTAAAATGTTGGGTAATTAATGGTGCTGGATTTATTGTAAGTTAAATTTAGATCTCTGTGGCACTATAGGAAAATGGGGATTTAATATAAGGGATTTTTTTTCCCATATAATTGAACTGTATTCCTTTAAGGGCTCAAAAGTTTAGAAAGTTTCAAATTAATTTTTGTAGATGTGTGTCTACCACATCAGCAATTTTTGTGGAAGTTCCAAAATGCATTACATGCTTCCCTGTCTTACCACATTCTATGACACAAAATGTAAACAGTTTATATTTGTTGATGATGCAGTCCAATATCCATCTAACAATTACATAATAACCCTGGGTAAATTCTACAATCTCCCTGAACCACAAAATTCAAAACTTGGTATGGTACCAATCACCTGACTTGGTAACGCAAACATTTTGAGAATTAATTATAATAATGAACAGAAAAGCCTCTTATGAACTCCAAACTACATAAATTTGAGGTATTAAGATGATTATCATATTATAAATGTCAGTTATTTTACCATGCTATAATGTAATGATGCTCCAGTGATCATTGAGATAATTAGTAATGTTTGGCTTTAATGGTTATTCCTCTGCAATTACAAAACTTTGGAGCCCTTGTGTCTGCTTAATAGAGATATATTTTTCAGTGTGTGTGTGTGTGTGTGTGTGTGTGTGTGTGTGTGTGTGTGTATTGGTTTCTCCTCTTTCAATATCAGGTTGCAGCCTGCTACTTCTTGTTTAGGTGTGAATAATTTCTAATTTTCTCCTTGTATTAATCTATATTTTATGAAATTAGTTGATCATGATATTTTGGACCATATTTAAAATATGAACAAACATGTCTGGGTGAGTTGCTGAGAGATACTGGGTATCCATATATATTAATATGGGTGATATAGACATAATCTTTCATACCTGGACATCATGCTGATGCTCTGGCTGATAAGAGTCTTTATATTCTGCATTCTTGGCCATGTTCTAGAATATCAGGCCGCCAGGTCAATAATCTCTGAATGAGATTGCTAGATTACTTTTAATTGTGATTCATGAGAAAAATGGTTTTAGTTCTATAAGAAAGTGGTTTTCAGAATACATTAGAGGACTCTCTAGTGTAAAATTAAAGAAATTGATTTTTTTTTTTTTGGTCTGGATTGCTAGGGAATCCATTTCTCTCTTGCAAATAATGGTTAGTTTTGTATTCTTCCTCTGCAGTACTGGTGTGCTATAGATTTGACAGAAGAGAGACACAAGAGGAGACCTCCATTTAAGAGCCCTTTATCACTATATTCCTACTATCAAAAAACATTTTTTATGTACTTTACAGAACTTTGATTTGATTGTTTTCTAATATATATATATATATACACACACACACACACACGTTCAATAAACATTTGTTTTCTAATATATATATACATGTTCAATAAACATTTTAATTGAATCTATTGGGATGACATTGGTTAATGAAATTACATAGGTTTCAAGTATACAATTCTAAAGTAGATCATCAATATATTGCATTGTGTGTTCACCGCCCAAAGTCAGATCTCCTTTCATCACCATATATTTGATCCTGTTTACCCGCTTCTAGGTCCTGCCCTCTCCCTTTACTCTCTGGTAACTACTAAACTGTTGTCTGTGTCTATGAGTTTTTATTTATTTGTTTGTCTTGTTCATTTGTTGCTTTCAGTTTTAAATTTCACATATGAGTGAAGTCAGACGTTTTCTGTCTGACTCATTTTGCTTAGCATGATAATCTCAAGATTCATCCATTTTGTCACAAATGACAGCATTTCATCTTTTCTTATGGCAGAGTAGTATTCCATTGTATACATGTACCACATCTTTACCCAAACATTTAAGGAAGGACACTTCAGTTGTTCCCATGTCTTGGCCACTGTGAATAATGCTGCAATGAACATAGGGGTACATATATCTTTATGGATAAATGTTTTCAGATTTTGGGGGTAGATGCACAGAAGAGGGATTGCTGGGTCATATGGTAATTCTATTCTTAATTTTTTGAGGAATCTCCATACTGTTTTCCATAGAAGCTGTACCAATTTACATTCCCACTAGCAATGTATAAGGGTCCCTTTCTTTCCAAAACCTCTCGAACACTTGTCTTGTTGATAATAGCCATTCTAACAGGTGAAAGGTGGTATTTCATCGCGGTTTTGATTTTCATTTCCCTAACAGCTAGTAAAAAAAGTTGAGCATCTTTTTTTTTTTTTTTTTTGAGGGCAGTGTCACTGGCCCTCCTATGTGGGACCGAACCAGGGCCGCTGGCTTCCAAAGCCAGTGCTTAACCACCGCGCCACTCCACCGGCCCCTAAGTTGAGCATCTTTTTGTGTATCTGTTGGTTGTTTGTATATCTTCTTGGGAGAAGTGTCTATTCAGGTCCACTGCCCATTTTTAATTGGATTGTTTGTTTTTTTGTTGTTGAGTTGTATGAGTTCCTTATAGGTTTTGGATATTAGCCACTTATTGGAGGCATTGTTTGCAAATATCTTCTCCCATTCAGTTGGTTGCCTCTTTGTTTTGTTGATGATTTCTTTTGCTGTGCAGAAGCTTTTGAGTTTGATATAGTACCATTAATTTTGTTTTGCTTTTATTTCCCTTGTCTTTGAGGTCAAATTCATAAAATTCTCTTTAAGACCAAGGTCCATAAGTTTAGTACCTAGGCTTTCTTCTAGGCAATTTATTGTTTCAAGTTTTATATTTAGATCTGTGATCCATTTTCAGTTAACTTTGGTACATAGTAACAGATATCAAGCAGTCTAGTTTCTTTTGCACTTGGCTTTCCAATTTTCCCAAGCTCCGTATATTGAAAAGGACTCTTTTTTTTCTCCATTGTATGCTTTTGACTTCTTTATCGAAAATTATTTGCCTATATATATTTATTTCTGGGTTCTCAGTTCTGTTCCATTTGTCTGTGTGTCTGTTTTTCTGCCAATACCATGCTGTTCTGATTATTATCACTTTGTAGTACAATTTGTAGTCAGGGAGTATGATACCTCCAGTCTTGCTCTTTTTTATTAGGATTGCTTTGGCTATGTAGGGTCTTTTGTGATTCTATATAAAGCTGATGATTTTTGTTCTATCTCTTTAAAAAATGCCATTGGGATTTTGATGGGATTGCATTAAATCTGTATAAACAAAATATAGTACATATATTTTAGTTGTCAGAAATTCAGGCATTTTTAGTTCATGTTAATGCACATAATATAGTAAATACAAATATTAAGTGATAAAAAGCATGTTCATCTAACTTACAGACACCATGAATCTGGGAGAACAGTGACTATAGTGTATGAAAGAAACAAAACTCAAAACCTTTGCAAACTGAAAAAATGAACTTAAAACTAACCATCAACATAAAATTTAATAGATCATATTGTCAAGTCCAAATGTTGTTACCAAAATGCCTAGCTGCACAGGTAACTACTGAAGGAAATTCAAATAGCAAACACATGAATAATAATAATAAGTTTATGAGTTTTAGGTGACAGAAAGTGCAATGGGGTTCTCATGGTGAATATTGCCCCAAAATTGCCAGAGCTATCTCAGTCAGCGGTATTAGAATTACAGTTTGTAACAAAGCAGTGGGAGTCCCATTGAACTCCCTGCTCAATAGAATGCTTCAGAAGTATTATGTTGAGTTGATATTTATTACACTTTAAAAGAAACTCAAAAGTCTTCTCAGAGGAGAACAATCGACATGATAACAGACATAAAATTATATAGTAAGAGAAATGGTTGAAGGAACTAGTAATATTAACCCCAGAGAAAAGAATATCAAGGATGACATGATGGTTGTCACTAAAGATTAAAGTCATCTGAACGAGGGATTGAATTTATTATTTAGCTCCCTAGGGATAGAATGCAGATCAGTGACAAGAAGTTACAAGGAACCAGATTACTGTTTATAATAAAATGGACTATCTAATAGTTGTCGCTGTCCATGTATGGGATACTTTTCTTTGGATGATGATAAATTGTCTTTGGAGGTATGCAGCAATCTTAATTGCATTTTAATAAGGCTATTGTAGAAGACTGATGATTGGTCTTTGTCCAGTGCTAAGACTATGAACTTTTATGAGTAATATGCTTATACAATCTTCTATAGTTCATAGTATATTTTTTAGAGCCCTGATAAGAACTACATCATACCATGATTATTGTTCTACAAGTTTTTCTTCTTATTTTGCAAAATGTTATATTGGAACTAAAGAATTCTTACCTGCTTACTCCCCCGCCCCATGTATCCCTTTAGTAGTCTAGTGAAAGCTACAGGCCCTTTCTTATTTTAAATGCATAAAGTAAAAAAATCCATGGAATTACAGAGCAAATGAATTACATTAAAATTTCTAAATGTCAAATTTTCTCATATGGTAGAAAGTGCTACTTTCCTAATGCATTAAACAAGATTTAATGGAAAAACTAAAATATAATTTTGAAGTAGTAATAAGCATAAATGATATTTTGAGATATCTTCAACAAGTACAATATCATATAAAATATATTGTGATTCTATTGGTTATAATGTCACAGATACTATGAATATCTTATGGTTTGTTGCCTATATCCACAATTTAAGAAAATATAAAATTTCAATTAAAGACTAATGAAAAAGTATTTTTTTCATCCGAGTTCATAGACCCCCTGAATTCTATAGATGGACTCTTAGAATATGTGGACCCTAGGTTAAGAATCCCTGTGTATAGCATCTGCATGATATAGGGCACTGATAATGAATAAAACAACAGTCCCTAACTTTAAAGAATTTAGTTGGTAAGAGGTATAAGACATATACAAAATTAACTAATTAAATGTCTAATATATGATAAGTTCCATGAGAGCTATACAAATAAAATGTTATAAGAGCCAAAAGATAGACTGCACCTGCCTATAAAGCCATGAAGAGCTTCTGTAGGGAAAGGGATCTTAAGAGGTCTTGAGGAATGAAAGGATTTATATAGGCAGAAATGGAGGGGAGGGACCTTTCAGGCAGAAGCAATAGGAAGAGATCTTTAAAACACCCAACGGTTCAGGATCTAATTACAAGTAGTAGGAGAGTAGTAGTAGAAGAGAACTACAAATACAGCCAGTAAACAGTTAACTCAGTGGCAACATACATTCTCATCAACAATTAAATGTACCGCATTCTCCAATCAAAAGAGATAGAGTGCCTGAATGAATTTTTTTTTTTTTTAAATCTGTATGCTGCCTATAAGAGACTCAGTTTAGCTGTAAGAACATACACAGACTGAAAGTGAAGGGATGGAAAAAGATATTTCATGCAAATGGAAACCAAAAGAAAGCTGGAGTAGCTATCTTATTTCAGAAAAAAAAAATAGACTTTAAAACAAAGACTTGTAGTAGGAGACAAAGATGATCATTACGTAATGATAAAGGGATCAATCCAACAAGAAAATATGACATTTGTAAATATTTATGCACCCAACATAGGAGGACTTAAATATATAAAACAAATATTAACAGACCTAAAAGACAGCAATAGCAATAATAGTAGGAGATTATTCAATATAGTATTGGAAGTCCTAAACATAGCAATTAGGCAAGGAAAAAGAAATAAAGACCTATGAATAGGAAAGGAAGAAATAAAACTGTCACTTTTGCAGTTGATATGCTATTATATATAGATAATCTTGAAACTCCATCAAAAACCTGTTAGAACTAACAAATTCATTAAAATTGTATTATGAACTATCAGATAAGAAGAATAAACAATCCCATTTACAATTGCATCAAAAAGAATGAAAAACTTAAGGATAAATTTAACCAAAAATGTGAAAGACCTGTGTATGAAAAACTATAAGACACAGATGTAAAAACTGAAGAATACATAAATAAATGGAAAGATATTCTGTGCTCATTGATCAGAAGAATCAATATTGTTAAAATGTTTATACTACCCAAAGCAATCTACAGATTCACTTTAAGCCTTATCAAAGCTGCAGTAGCATTTTTCAAAGATATAGAACAAGTCATCCTAAAATTTGTACAGAAGCACGAAAAAAACCTTGAATAACCAAAGCAATCTTGAGAAAGAAGAACAAAGATGGAAGCATCATGCTTCCTGAGTTCAAACTATATTACAAAGCTATAGTAATTAAAACAGTATGGTATTGGCATAAAAACAGACACACTGATCAATGGAACATAATCAAGGCACCAGAAATAAATCCATAAAGGAACCAAGAATGTACAGTGGGGCAAGGACAGTCTCTTCAATAAATGGTGTTGGGAAAACTATACAATCACATGCAAAAGAATGAAACTCAACCACTATCTTAACACCATACACAAAAATTAACTCAAAATGGATTAAAGACAAATGTAAGATCTGACATCATAAAACTAGAAGAAAACATAGGCGGCAGGCTCCTCCTTGACATCAGTCTTGGTGATGCTATTTTGAATCTGACACCAAAAGAAAAAGCAACAAAAGCAAAACTTAATAAGTGGGACTATATCATACTAAGAAGTTTCTGCACAGTAAAGAAAACCATCAACAAAATGAAAAGGCAACTTACCTAATGTGAGAAAATACTTGCAAATCTTATATATGATATTTGGATATATATCCAAAATATATAAAAAACTCATGCAACTTAATAACAAAAAACACAAATAATCTGATTAAAAAATCAGAAGATCTGAATAGACATTTTCTTAAAGAAGACATACAAAAGGACAACAGTACTTGAAAAGATGCTTAATATCATTAATCATAAAAGAAATGCAAATCAAAACCATGAGATATCACCTCCTACCTGTTAGAATGGCTATTACCAAAATGACAAGAAATTAGAAGCGTTGGCGAGGATGTGGAGAAAAGGGAACCCTTGTGCACTGTTGGTATGAATGTAAACTGGTGCAACCACTATGGAAAATGGTATGGAGGTTCCTCAAAAAAATTAAAACTGAAACTACCATAGAGCCATCTATTTCACTTCTGGTTGTTTATCTGCAAAAAAAAAAAAAAAAAAAAAAAAAAAAATGAAAGCACTAACTCAAAAAGATATATGCATTCCCATGTTCATTGCAACATTATTTACAATAGTCAAAATATGGAAACAACCTAAGTGTTTATTGAAGGATGAATAGATAAAGAAGATATAATGTATATATACAATATTATTTAGCGATAAAACAGAATGAAATTTTGCCATTTACAACAACATGGATGGACCTCGAGAGCATAATGCTAAGTGAAATAAGTCAGACGGAGCAAGACAAATACCAAATGATCTCTCTTATATGTAGACTTTAAAAACAAAACAAAACAAAAACAAGCTCACAGACTGGTGTTTGCAAGTCCTTTAAGAAAATTGTAAAATGTATTAACATAAAAAATCTGGATGAATGGAGTGTTATATCTATTTGTGGATAGCAATACTCACTAACATCATAACCTTAAATATTTCCTCTTTAATCTAAAAATCCAGCAAGTTTTTAATTAAAAAAATCACAGCTGGATTGTGAGTGTTTAGTGATGGGGTACTTAACAAGCTGATTGTAGAATTCATATGGAAAGAAAGGGCGAAGAAGAGCCAAGGCAATTGTGTAAAACAATAAAGAGGGGACCATCCTACTTATTAAAACAAAAAAGGGTTTAAGATACATATGGATTATAACACTGAAAATGTAGGTCGTGCTCAGATTACAGAGGCACTTTAATTATTGGCTTAGGACATTGCACTTTTTAATGGAAGTTTATGGAAGAACCATTGACTATTTTTCAGTACAATAAGGTGATGGATTAGAGCCTTCTCTCAGGAAAGTGAATTCAGCAGCACTGTGCAGGATGTATGGGAGTATGGAGAGACATTAAGGAAATAGTTTCAGGTCAGAGATAATGAGGGCCTGATCTAAGGCAGCAGAAAGGAGAAAGGAAGAAGGGGTGCATATGGAAAAGATATTATAGATTGAATTATTAGGACTTGACATTTAAGTGAGGAGACCAAGAAAGACGAATGGTTCAAAGGGAGCTCGGAGTTAAAGTTTGGATGAATGAGAGGGTGGTAATGCAATTAATAAAAAAGAAGTAGAAGGCCATGTTTTGGAGATGGGAGTAATGAGGATTTCTATTTTTAATTTTGAGTTTGATTCCGAATTTTAATTATCTGCTTGGAGGAATAGAACAGAATAGTATAATATAATGGGAGAACAGAAATAATCACAGAAAAGGTCATTAAAAAGTTTCTGATAGATTCTGATTCTGTAATAATTCTAAGTCTAAGGAGATATATACTTGCTTTACCAATATTTGCCTGAATTTGACCCTTTGAAACCCCATGCCCATCTCCTGATTTGGGACATCTCTGATTCCATGGGACACATAAGAGCTTTCAAATACATAACCTACCTCTCACATCTACTTCCAGGTTTGAAGGCCATACCTCACGAGTGACAAGCCTGTGTGACTGACATAATGGCCTTTCCTGAGTAATTCTTGTCCTGGAGATTGTTTTGACTCTTATCAGACTAAATATCTACCCTGCTCACTTCCTCTAATGTACAGGAAATGATCTATAAAAAGTTTATTTGTTATGGTCTATTTTAAAACAATATCTACATGATTTAAAAAAAACTTTCCACATAGTAATAGGAAAGTTATTCTCTTACAGGCAGATTCTTTGATCAACCATATAATTGTCCAGTGTTTTATCTGCCATTCGTTCCAGAAGTGCCCTCTCCAGAGCAATGTTTTGACCGGGTTGTTGAAACACTGATGAACAAATGTGTTCTGTCTGAAGTGCCACCTCTGAAAGTGAGATTTAGGGGAAAATAAGCAACCTTTCTGTTTTGTTGTAAATTTAACCTTAATTTTTTTTTGTCATAGATAGATAGATACATAGATACATGGATAAATGGATAAATGGGTAGGTGGCTAAAGTAAATAAATATCAGAATCTGCCTTTTAAAACACTGTTAATATTGGTGGGTAGAGTTTGCAGAAATCCTTTGATTAATAGAATTAGGTTAAAATGCTTCCAAGATAAAAATCTTTCAGCTTTGATTAAATGGTGCATTTTAGTTATCCTCGTATCACCCATCTTGTTGCCAGCGTAGCTGGGCTCTAACATAAGCGACAGTTGTCAGAAAATGAACACTTTAAAAAGGACTTCTATATCTAAATACATATATTTAATCAGAGAGTCCTTTGGCTTCTGAAAATAAGTTGTCTAATGAGAATTTCATTTGAGCAGCTGTGACTGAGGAGGTCAATAGGCATTGCCTAGGAGAATATGGCCCAGCTGGTTAAATCTGGTTGTTGTCGTGATTTAAATGGTCAAGTGCTGCTTGTAATCCAGGACCGTCTGTTTGTAAAGGGAAGAGTGAGTGCTTCAGCATAATGTACAGCTGTTTTAATCTCTCTTTAATAATAGTGCTTCAGCCACTATCATGTCTTGTGTATCATGCTGCTAAGTGTGTGATCCTGGGCTGAGGGCACTGGTTTCAGGCTGGGTTCTGGAATCATGTGAGATCACACAGAAAGGGATACAATGACATAAACCTCCATTCTGGCAGCACAAATTCTTCCACCTGACTTTTTGGACCGTTTTAGAAGACTTATTTGTTAGGTCATAATTATTGTGATCAAGAGGGAATGACAAATCTTACAGTGGGATGGAAATATCAGAATAAGTGAGCTCTTTTTGATAGAGGCTGTAGACTTGATGGATTTAGCTACAGCTCCCTAGGCTATATGTTGGTTAGAAACTGAAGAATTTGTCTAGTGGAACTGTGTGCTTCAAGCCATCATGATAATGAAAGTATGTGGATTCATTTGACTGTGTTTGTAGAGAAAGGGCATGAGCGTTTGAGCTTTGAATTCCTGGTGGGGTAGGCTTGCCAATGGATTATGCAGCTGTTACCCGGCACAAGAATGAACACATGTTTATGGGTATATCTGATGGATTATTATCATTATTCACATCTCTAAACCACAATTTGGATTTCTACATATATTTTCACTGAATTATATTTAGTTAGCCTATCTGTGGGTGTGGATTCCTCATCTGATAGCTTTGCTGTACTAAAGGAGGAATGCGATCTGGTTTAAACAATGAGAGTGCTCATTTTTGAAAGTCATATGTTTTTGAGTGAGCCAGATCTGGGTTTGACCATAAGTTCCAATATTCAAAGAGTCAGTATAGCTTAGCAATTAAGAGGGTGGGCTCTGGAGCTAGGCTGCCTGTGTTTGAATCTCAATTCAGCATTTTTCAGGTGGGCGACATAGGGCACTTCTCTGTGCCTTAGTTTTCTCAACCAAAAAAAAAATGGACATCATTGTAGTGCTATCATGAGAAGCAAGACTTAGTTAATGCAACTAAAGCATTGGAAACATTGCCAGAACATAGTAAGTGCTCAATAAATATAACCAGTAAATATTTCCTAGCTGTGTGACCTTGAACAAATTATTTAGTCCTTTTGTGCTTCAGTTCCCTCATCTGTGAAACTGGATGGATAGCACTTACTTACCTTGCAGGATTTTGTGAGGACTTGACATAATATACATATAAAACACATAGCTTCTATAATTGTAATTATTACCCTATTGCTATTACAACAACTACTACTATTAGTATGTGAAGAAACATTTAAGAGAAATATTACAAGAATCTCACCCTGTACCACAAACAGAATCATAGGAAATGTCCCATGGTGTTAGGGGATTTAGCATTTGGCAGCAATGATGTTCTTGTTTTCTGGAAGAGCAATTCAGTTTAACTCTCCTTTCAGGCTTTTTGGAAAAGCTGATACTCAAGTTTCCCCACTGGAAGCCAATCTTCCCTGCTGACAAATATGTAGAATATGAGGCTGTCAGTGAGAGAGGTTGGTACAGCCCTGGATGAGGTTTTTAGATTGTATGCATTTAAGAACAATGTGTTCCTATTAAAGTAAAAAATTTATTAAAAGCCCATGCTAACAACAAACAAACAAACAAAAAGTTTAACATTCATACCATGCTAAAGCATCCAAAGGATCTTTTAAAGAAAATTTATGGATATTAGGTTTTTCGCCACTGTTCTGATACTGGTGAAGCATTTAGGATATCCCAGCCCCAAACCTTTCCTTATACTGCTCATTCATAGGGAGAAGTTGGGAGGGTTTGGGATTTTTGCATGACATGCATTAAGTATGCATTACAAAACCCACAGAATTATTATTGCAAATAAGTTGGAAATTTCAAGTCATTTAAATGCTGAAGTTCCCCCAGACCACTCATACTGTCCGTGAAGAAGCGATTAGGTATTCAGAGCGCTGCTGTTGGCAACTTCATTTCAATTCCTTTTTTCTTCTCTTTTAAATGTCTTTCCTCTCTATGATATCTGTGTCCTTGCTCCTGTTTTAAAGGATTTGTATTATATTCATAGCAAACATTTGCCTAGTACCAGATAGTTTAAAGTAACATATTCTATGAAAGGATTGTACAATTAGGATTCAAATGAGGAGCTAGAACTACCGGTTTTGAATGATGAAAAGAATTATGGTATGCTTTTGTGTTAAGTATATTTGCTTTCTTATTCTTTGGAAACTGGTCATCCTCTCATACAACTTTGTAGAAGGTATAATCAGCCCGAATCCTGTGACCCCATTCTGGACAAATCTTGATTATTTCCATTTTTGTGACTCCCATTTACAGTGTTGGCAATATACTAGTTGGTTGAATCATTGTCTTAACTTCATCTTGTGTGTCTCTGTCTTGAAAAGATATTTCAGATTTCTTGGCCCATTTCTGTCTCCTCTGATTTAAACATTATTTTCTTAAAGCTCGTTCTTGAAGAAAGTTAAGAACAGATGCAGGCAATTGCTTCTGATTTTTCCTCCTACTGACCTGGGAGGCACGAAAGTGCTCTCGTGGCATTCTGTTGTTTAGAAAGAGAATGAAGTTTTCTGATGGTTTGATGAAATAAGTCGTATCTCATGATTTTTGAACTTGCGGAGTTTGAGTGCATCATTAGCATTGTGCATTTTTTTTTCCATTGAAAATCCTTCAGATTGACTCCTTCAGGATTTATGGTGGTATTCTCAAAAGTAATAGGAGAAAGTTTTTAGATCTATGTTCTTTTTCTTATGCAATATGTATGGGAAATGCAAAGAAAACAATGGAAGGAAAAGTGTGTGTTTATTACACAATATTTGACACATGTATATGTGACACAGGTATAAAAATGAAACAGACACCTGTGAATTCATCAACTAACGTAATCAAAATTGCTAATATTACTGAATTTACCTGTGTTTTGTTCACCTATCCAATCCCTTTGTTTTCTACCTAGATGTAACTACTGCAGAACTTTGTGTTTATAATCTTTTTTTTTTGTTTTAAAACAGTTTTGTATATGTCCCTAAATGATGTATTATCTAGCTTGGTTTGTTTTAGAACTATATAAAAATAGTATCACACAATAGCCTTATGTGCTTTCCTTTTTATACTCATAATTATACTCTAAGATGGCTTTTGCTCTGTGCACAGAGCTCTAGTTTATTTACATATTTGTATAATATTTCATGGAAAGCTATCCAGGAGTATATTCTGTTCACTGTCTCTGGTTGATTTCCAGTTTTCTGCTAGTACAAGGATATGAACATTCTTGCACCTGTCTTGTGATGCACATGTGCATGAATTTCTTCTCTAGGGTGTGTTCTCAGGAGTGGAATTGCTATTGAAAAATTTTTGTATTCTTTTACCACTCTGTTGGAAAACATTACACAAAGAAGTTGGGGCTGGTGTGTGTGTGTGTGTGTGTGTGTGTGTGTGTGTGTGTGTGAGAGAGAGAGAGAGAGAGAGAGAGAGAGAGAGAGAGAATATATCCTTGAAAGCTTTAACTTAGCTATCTGTATACCTTTTGGTTCTACCTTCCTCCAAATGTCTGGTACAGATTTCTTTTAATCACTGAGCTTTTCAGAAGCTCACAAGAGACTTTGATGGACCCTTCACTGCAATTTTCCTTTTCCTTTTTGCTATATCTTAATAGAATTCTTCAGCCCTTCTTTCAACTATGAGCACAAGTATACTGCCATTTTCCCACTGGACTGTGATTACTAGGTTTGTTACGAAACACACCTTTTTTTTCCTTTTGATCCTTTTTATTGACATTTCCAGCTCATTGTGGTTTTGAATTAAAATAATTCCTGATCTCAAATTATATCAAGTTCATAATAGTTTTTATCTTAAATACCTACTTCATATTCAAAATTAACTAGCAAATCCTGATGGTTATTGCCACTGTTCTATCCAACTATTTATACTGAAATAGAAAAGTTTCAGGCCGAACAGTTGACTTGTTAGCTGGAAGTCTTCACCTTGGAAGCCTGTTTAGAATGTTTAATTTGAGAATCTTTTCAGATATTAGCCTGGGTTTTAATGTACATTCATGCATTCTTGTCCTGACTTTGGTAACTTACTGGACAGTACCTAATAATTACTTAGTTAATTAATTGATTTTCGTAGCACTAGTTTCTTAATTTGGAAAATGAGGACCTTGGTCTAACATTGAAGGCCAAATTCAAAATTCTGTGCTGCTTTGATTTTCTTTCAGAGTTTATATCTAAATTTCAGCATCTACTATTAGAAATTTGAAAACTGTTTGCAGACTAAACATGTCATGTGAACTAATCTCATGATTCTTTTTGTTTTATTATGCCTGAAATTGTCCTTTACTATTCCCAATCTCTTTTTTTCTGATGTCGGTATCTTTACAAAGATAGAGATGAAAGCTACTATCCAATTTCAATGTCTGGAGAAGTCATTGTTCAATGATGTATTTATAGACAAAGCCATGATAATTGGCTCAGAGAATGCTGTATATGGTTTGAGAGATTGGCAAAGGGTGGTGTTAGTAGGGTACCACAATACTGAAGGTAAAGGGCAATAATTCCACCTTTTGGCTGGACTGTTGTAAAGAGGTTTGGGGCCTGAGAGGGAATCCATGGCCATAATTATTAGCCATATGAGACTTTGGTTTAATGCTGAATATCAGTGACATTTAGACCTATGATAGCTTTCTAGAGGGTTTAAGTATAACTAAGGAGCCATCACTGAGAGATCAGACAAGTACTCCTACAGAATATAGGCCATCCTAGCACTGGGAGTGCAGAGGTTAGAGGCCTGTGAACTTCCCTAACTGCTCTCACATAATGAATTGAAAATGCGTAACTACAAATAGATGACTAGAAAAAAGTTGAAGGTATAATGAAGAATAACTATGAAGAAGGTGACAAACAACTCAATTATTTGCAACAAGAACCATGGCAGTGGTAACTGTTATGCTAACATATGATTTTTGAATGAAGGCAACCTACAGTCAACGGGCAATTTTTAGAGCGGTTAACAAATTATGTACGCTGGGATTCCATTCTACTCCAGAGTGCAGTAAATTAGTTTAACTGGAACTTTTTAGCAGAGCCCTCAGAAATACCTCTCAGCTTGTACTTTTTGCTTCTGTTGTAGACAGGGAAGAGATGGAAAATTTAAGAATCGATGCATACGCAACATGTTTTGGTACCCTCCATCTTCGTTTTCAGGTAGAAGAGGGACTCTGGGGGAAGCTCCCTTCGTACCTAATGTAAATAAGTCCTAAAAATTATGCTTTGGTCTTTTTGATAATATTTGATGATATCATGTATAGTAATAGTGTCATTTTGGAATACAGAGGATAGCAGTATGTTAATGTTATTTGCTTATTAATATTGTTGCTAAACTCCTGTGTACAAAGAAGACTCAATGTATTCATTCTATTTCTCCAGTATTAATTTTAATTTCACTCTTAAGCTCCCATTCTGACTAATAACAGAAAGTCTAGTCTCACTTCCGGTAAACTCAGTTACTTCAGGATTTAACTTCAGTCAGTTAGAATTATGCCCCTTTCACTTCTTCATGGCGTTATCTGATATTCAGAAGGTTTAGGCATTTTACTGGCATTGGAGCATTGGTATCTGGCCAAAGATCATCAATCTTTATTAAACTTCGAATAAAATTCATTGCTTAAAATCCAAACACTGTACTCTGGCTTTAAAGGCCCATCTGATATTACTTTATCCTTTTTCTTAGGTCACTCCAGCTGCACTGGCCTTTTCCCCACCACCAAGCACATCCTACTTTCTTTGCACTTGCTTTTCCCTGTTTCTAGAATGATATTTCTTTAGATCTATGTGTACAGGCTCCTTATATCATTCAGATCTTAGTTTAATTATCACTTCCTCAGAGAAGCCTTACTTAACCTCTGAATCTAACGTAGACTCCAGTTGCTCTTTAACATATTACTCTAGTTCATTTTCACCTTAGCATTTCTCACTACCTTTAACATATGCTCTTGTTCATTTCTCTTCTTTATTGTCCATCTCACTCCATTAAAGGGCAAAGTCAGTGCGATCAGAGAACCTCTCTGATTGTCCACTGCTGTATTCCCAGTGCCTAATAATGACTGGGACATAAGACCCTTATTGATTGAATGAATGAGTGAAGATTGTTAAATGATCTGGAATAGTAGTATCTCATGTTTTCACTTATGCCTCTCTTTGCATTTTTATTTTTTCCCCCCACACTCAATTAGGCCTCCCTTACATGTATATTTTTCTTTAATAATATTGTAGGCAATGTAGAAAATAAAAATAATTCCCTCTTTCCATGGCCCTTTCTCTCTTTATTGGCTTACATTAACTATTTAAAAGTCAGCTGCCAACATGAGTGTGATTCTAGATATAATTGCATTTTTTATTGTCCACTAAGTTAGACGTACACTTCTAACTTTTCGGAAACTACAACGTTCAGTTCTCAATTTACCATAGCTGTATACAGAGCTATAACCCTTTCCATGAAGTCACACAAGTGAATAACTTTCTTAGATATGCCCTCATTATTCAAACTATGGTTAAAAACTGAGAGTCGCTGTTTCTCATTGTCTGTCTATTCCACTCTTTACTTGCTGTGTAGTTAGTATTAGCCTCAGAAATTAGGGGTATTCTTGATACCTGGTGGAGACTAGTTTCTTTGACTTTTTTCCTAGCTTAAATTCTTTTCTAACAGTACTTATTCATTATTACCCACATCTGCTGTGCTTATTTTTCTTTGACGTGACTATTACATGAACATTCCTTAGTCAAATTAGAGCTACTACACATCATTAGAATTTGGTTCACTGAGTTCTTTTGTAATCTTTCTCTAGTGAGCATTCTGATTAAGAAGCTTGAAGATGTAACAATCTCATGACAAGCATTCTTATCTAAAGAGTCAGCACTATGTTGAAGTTGAATTAATTGGTCCAACACACATCATGTTCAGCCATTATCCCTACTACCCAGAATAACCTTCTATTGCTCCTCTACTTATCTAAAATTTCCATTTATCCATCTTACAACAGACAGAAGCCAGCTCATATCTGGTCTTCTGCTAACTATTTGAGCCCTCGTAACTTCTTCATTCCCTAAAATTTATGGATCTAAAAAAAAAAAAAGTCAAATTCATAGCAACAGCAAGTAGAAAAGTGATTGCCAAGAGTTGGTGGGTGGGGGAAATAGGGAGAGGTCAATAAAAGGGTACACACTTTTAGTTATAAGATGAATAAGGTCAGAGGAGCTAATGTATAACATACCCGTAGTGACTATTGTTGATAACACTGTATTGTATAATTGAAATTTGCCAAGATTAGTGAAATCTTAGCAGAATATAACTTTAATGATATTAATCCCCGCCCCCCCCCACACACACACAACAGGAGTAAATAGGTGAGGTTATAGATGTGTTAATTAACTAAATGGGAAGAATCTTTTTTACAGTGTTTATGTATGAAATCATCACATTGTACACTTTAAATAACTTACAACTTTATTTGTCAGTTATACCTCAATAAAGCTTAAAAAAAACCCAGCTGTATATCACTCCATTTTTCCATAGATTATAACTAATTATATTGTTTGCTATTATTTAAATTGATATTTTTGTTGAGATAATTATAGATTGACATGCAGTTGTAAGAAGTAATAGAGATCTAGTGTGCACTTTGTTCATTTTCCCTCAGTGGTCATATTTTGCAAAACTATCATAATATCATAACCAGCTTATTGATGTTGATACAGTCCACTGATCTTATTCATATTTCTCCAGTTTTAATTATACTCAGTTGTGTGTGGGTGTGTATATTAAGTTCTATGCAGATTTATCACCTGTAAATCACCCATGTAGGTTGAAGTATCCACCATCACAATCAAGATATCAATAGTTACAACACCACAAGGATCCCTTGTGTTGCTCCTTTATAACTACATCCACTTCCTGTCCACTCTAACATCCCTCACCCTCTGTGCCAAATCCCTGTCAATCACTAATATGTTCTTCATTTCTAACATGATGTCATTTCAGAGATGTTATATAAATGGAATTATATTGTATGTAAATTTTTGGAATTGGTTTCTTTAAAAAAAAAAAAAAGGGCCGGCCGAGTGGCGCGGTGGTTGGGTGCTGGCTTGGGAGGCCAGCGGCCCCGGTTCAGGTCCCGCATGTGAGGGTCAGTGACACTGCCCTAAAAAAAAACAAACACACACACACACTCTGTAAACTGCATAACAACACGTTTAAAAAAAAAAAAAAGAAAAAAAACTCAGCATAATTCCCTGGAGATTCATCTAAGTTGTTGCATGTATAAATAAATAGTGCACACTATTTTTATTTTTTTTTGAGGGCAGTGTTACTGACCCTCATATATGGGACCTGAACCGGGGCTGCTGGCTTCCCAAGCCAGCGGTTAACCACCGTGCCACTCGGCCGGCCCCATACTATTTTTTTTATTGCTGAGTAATATTCAGCAGTATGTATCACATGTATGCATCACAGTTTGTTTAAACATTTGTAGGCTGAAGCACATCTTTAATACAAATATCCAGTTTTAGGATAGTACACATAAAGTTACTATAAATACATGTTTATAGGTTTTTGTATGAACATAAATTTTCATTTCTCTGGGATTAATGCCCAGGAGTATAATTTCTGGATTATATTGTAATTGATGTTTAGTTTTATAAGAAACTGCACCATTTTTACATTCCCACTAATAATATATGAGTGATCCAGTTTCTCTGCATCTTTCCCAGCATTTGGTTTTGTCACATTCATTTTAGCCATTGTGATAGATGTATAGTGATATCTCAATGTGGCTATAAATTGTATTTCTCTTGTGGCTAGTGATGTTGAACACCATTTCACATACTTGTTCACCAACTGTTTATCTTCCTTGGTGAAATGTCTATTCACATCTTTTGTCTATTTTTTAATTCAATTTTTTAAAACTTTAGAGTGGTGAGACCGCCATCTTGACTGGAACTCCAATGATAGTTCTTTATTATTCTAGGTACTAATCCTATGTTGGATATGTGGTTTGCAAATATTTTCTCCCAGTTGGTAGGTTGTCTTTTCATTCTCTTCACATAGTCTTTCACAGAGCAGAAGTTTATAATTTTGAAGAGGTCCAACTAAGCAATTTTTCATTTTAGGGATCATGCTTTTGGTATCAAGTCTAAGAAAACTTCGTTTAGCCTTATATTCTAAACACTTTCTCCTATGATTGTTTTTCTAAAAGGTTTATAGTTTTAAATTTTGTTTTTGCAATCTGTAATCCATTTAGAGTTCATTTTTATATCAGCTGTGAGGTTTGGGGCACATTTTTTTTTTTAAGATTTTATTAGGGAATTGGGGGAGGGGAACAGCATTGGGGAATCAGGGAAGGGCAACAGACAAGTTGCTGTCTTTTTGTTCTTCGGTCTAGTTGTGGAGGATGTTGATTCACTGGCCCATGTTAGTATCATCATTGCGCTCTTCCCGGATGAGGCCGATTGGTCGCCGGCCTCTGGATGTCACTCACCGTGGCTATTGGCAGCTCACGCTGGCTGCCAGCTGCTCACGCTGGCTGCCGGCCACTCACTGCAGCCTATGGCAGCCCACTGCAGCAGGGGCTGCAGCATACACCATCGCGGGGGCTTGCACAGCCCAACTCCAGGTGGAGCTGTTGTTAGCTGTAGAGGGCAGTGTCACTGGCCCTCATACGTGGGATCCGAACTGGGGCCACTGGCATCCCAAAACCAGCTCTTAACCAATGCGCCACTCAGCCTGCCCTTGGGGCACATTTTTATATATGAAGTCTGACAATTAAGTTTGCAAACTCATCCTAGAAAAAGTGCTACATATCTCATTGTTGAATATCAGTACAGCCACCTTTGAAATACTCCCCTTGGGAAGCTATGCACTGATGCCAGCACCTAATCCACCCTTCAAAGCAATTTTGGAACTCTTTTTCTGGAATGGCCATCAGAGCTGTCATCATATTACCTTTGATGTCCTGAATGTCATCAAATTGTCTTCCTTTCAATATTTCCTTTATCTTCAGGTAAAGAAAGAAGTCATTTGGGGCCAGATCAGGTGAGTAAGGAGGGTGTTCTAACATTTATTTGTTTATTGGCTAAAAAAACCCTCACAGAGAGTGCTGAGTGAGCTGGTGCATTGTCGTAATGCAAGAGCCATGAATTGTTGGCAAAAAGTTCAGGTCATCTTTTTTTCATGCTGCCTTTTCAGCACTTCCAAATAGTAAACTTGGTTAACTGTTTGTCCAGTGGTACAAATTCATAATGAATAATCCCTCTGCTATCATAAAAGGGTCAGGAGCATCACTGCAACAAGTTGGCGAACTTAACAGTCAGACCTCGTAAGATATGAGGTTTGGCTTTCACTTGTTTTGCTAGCAAGGACATACGAATCAAGATCAACACATAAAAATTAATAGCTTTTCTATATATTAGTAATAAACACATGAAAACTGAAATTAAAAACACAATACTGTTTACAATTGTTCCAAATACAATAAAAAACTGGGGTATACACTTAACAAAACATGTACAGGATCTGATGCTGAAATTACAAAGTGCTGATAAAAGAAATTCAAGACCTAAATAAATGGCAAGCTGTATCGTGTCATGAATTGGAAGACTAAGTACAGTAAATATGTCAATTCTCAACCAAATGATTTATATGTTTAATGTAATTGCTATCAAAATCCCAGCAAGATCATCATGTACATAGACAAGCTTATTCTAAAATTTTCATAGAAAGGGACAGACCTAAAATACCTAAGATAATCTTGACGAAGACAAATAAAATGTTAGTAATCACTCTACCCAATATTAAGATTCACTATTTAGCTACCATAATCAAAACAATGTGGTTTTGGCAGAGAAATATACACATTGACCTTTGAAACATAATAGAGAACCCACAAATAGAACCATTAAAATATGCTCAACTGATTTTTGACAAAGATGAAAAGTAATATAAAGTGTGATCAAACAATACAGTGAATGTGTAAATAAACAAAACATTACATAAAAGACACATTGCCATTAATCCTCCTCAAAATTCCCCTCATCTCCCTGCTTTGAACACACTTATCCCATCATTCTTGCCACTTTCTGAAGCAGTTCTGGAAGTCCTCTTTCGGGAATGTTTTTTCGGGAATGTTTTCAATTGTGCTGTCGTGGCTGCCTCGATGTCCTGAATCATTCTGACTTTGGGAAAGAGCCAGAAGTCACACAGTGCCAGACCCGGTGAACAAGGTAGATGAAGAGACACCATAATGTTTTTATTTGACAGAAATTGTTATCTATCAGAAGCGGTGTGTGACATGGAGCATTGTCTTGATGGAAGATGATTTATGGCACACTTTAAGACACACCTTCTTTCAACCGTAGCTCACACCCAACTGACTGCACGGAACAGGTTGAAACTTGTCACACACTGCTTAAGGTTCAATGCACCACTTCCCATATTGAAGATCCCTGCCTTTCTGTTGGATGGCACTTGGCAGCAGCATTCACCATATTTTGTGATCACAACAGATAGACTCCGTGTCACACATCATTTCTGGTCTGGCAATTTCTGTCAAATAAAAACATTATGGTATATCGTCATCCACCTTCTTCACCAGATCTGGCACCATGCGACTTCTGGCTCTTCCCCAAAGTCAAAATGAGCATCAATAGTAAACATTTTGAATCGATTCAGGACATTGAGCCAGCCACGACAACACAACTAAAGACACTCACAAAAGTGGACTTCCAGAACTGCTTCAGAAAGTGGCAAGAATGATGGGATAAGTGTGTTTGAAGAGGGACTATTTTTGAGGGGGATTAATGGCAATATGTCTTTTACCATAATAAAATTTTTTTATGTAAATATTCACTGTATCTTTTGATCACAACTCATATCTCCTAGTTTATATTTATATTTTGCCTCCTAAGAAGATTTTAATTTCCTTGAGGGCACAGACGGTACCTTTAGTCTGTCTGTCTTTACAATACCTAGTATATATCTTTGAACATCGTATATATTAACCGAAAAGTTTGTTGATTTATAATAGATTCCAGGGAGATGAATAATATTATGCCTCAAAGGAGATGAATAGATTCAATTTTTAGGGAGTGTATCTTCAGTTAAAAAAAAGCATACATAAACATATTTAAATACAATCAGATATATGCTCATTATTGCCAGAAGCATTTCTTTCTTTTTTTTTTTTTTTTTTTTTGAGGGCAGTGTCACTAACCCTCATATGTGGGACCGAACCGGGGCCGCTGGCTTCCCAAGCCAGCGCTTAACCACCATGCCACTCGGCCGGCCCCTGGAGGCATTTCTTATTAAGCCCTTTCATCTGGTAGTTTAGTGGGCCTGGAGTGGGAAAAGGTAAAAATGGAGAAAGAGGAGGAGAAGATGGATACAGAAATAAATAGATGTTGGTTTTTAGTAGCTCATTGTTTAGGGGGAACACATGCACACAGAGTAATTATAAGTGCTATAGTAGAAGATGCTTTAAAATGCTGTGGGAGTACAGCATTTTACAGAAGACCGGGCTATAATTTGTCTAGGAGATCTAGGAAGGGATGTATAGATAATTAAACTGGATTTTGATGAATTATAAGCTATCTATAGTGAACAAGAAATGTAGAATCCCAGGTAGAGAGAACAGCATGTATAAAATTTCAGTGGTATGAATAAACCTGTAAGTTTCGTGAATTTAAGAGGTTTGGTATGGCTAGGACAGACGATGTGACTCAAAAAACAAAAAAATAGACTGATGCCATTCTAAAGAGTTTGAATTTTCTTTTGTGTAGTAGAGAGCAATTGAGAGCTTTAATTAGGAGTTTGGGTGACATAATTCAATACATTTCTTAGCAAAGTAACTTTGGTGGCGTTTTGACTGTTAGTTGGAAAGCAGCAAGGCCAAATGCAGGAAAATCTTTTAGTCTGTTTTAATGGGCTATGCATGTACTGATAAAAGCCTGTGGCATGGGATAGAAGGGAGGAATGAGCTTTTAGATACATACTTGAGGTTGCTAATTAGGTATGGGGTGTGAGGCTTGGGAGAGAGTCAAAGACAATTGGAGTACCTTAGCAGAGAGATTTAATGTTGAGGCTATTAATGTGAATATGGAGAGATTAGAAGGGTTAAGGAGAAGGTTTGGGTTAGACACTCTGAGATTCAGCATTCTGGGAAAGTGGACACATCCAGCAGGCAGATGTGAGACTGACTGTTCTGGAGGTTTAGGAGTGAAGAACACCTTTTGACTCCCTTTGCTCTCATTGTTACGGATTGAGTCTGCTTTCTGTTAGAGAAGTCAATGCAATTAGTCATTGTCGCTTTCAGGTGGAGTCACATTTGCTCCAATGTGGAAGCTCTAATCTATCATTCTAGTCATACAAAAGAAGTGACTATAGGCCCATATGAGTCGTGTGCATCTATCTGTTGAGGTAAACTCAATTTGAGCCCAGGGGTTCAAATTGTCAGTAGTATTGACATCACCTGGGAACTTGTTAGAAATGGAAAGGCTTGGGTCTCACCCTTTACCTGCTGAATCTGGAACTCTGGGATGGGACCTAGCAACCTGTGTTTTAACCAGCTTGCTAGGTATTTCTGATGCACTCTGAAGATTGAAAACTATGCAATAGCAGTATACAGTGCTATACTGTACTGTACTATACTATACTATACTACATGCTATACTATATATACTACTATACTATACTATACTATACTATACATATTATACTATAGCCCATGACATATAATATGATACCATGAAATCATGTTCTGACTGGGCAACATATTTTCAGCCAGCCTCATAATCGATAATTGTCAAACAAATGATAAAGTCATGGATAATTTGATTTGATTAAGTAGTAGGGTGAAAGTACAAGCTACAAGCTATATATTGGGTTGTCAGAAAAGTCATGATGTGTTTTATCTATGTTTCTCGTTGCAAAAATGCGTCATGACTTTTCCGACAACCCAATATATGTCAAAGTGTATAGATGTTACCGTCTCATTTTATTACTATTTCTTTAAATCTTATTTCATATAAGTTTATATCTCTGAGTAACTGGAAAATAAAATTGATGTGTTATCATAAAGGAAAATGAAATTCAGGAATGCTTTAGTGATTTAGTGACAAATCCGGGTGATGGTATTAGGGATTCTAGTTAGGGAAGAAAAGCTTACAAGAGAAAGAAGAAAGGTTATTGTGTGGTTTCGGATGTACTCATTTGGATTCAGATTTTTTTTTTTTTTCAATTTCTGTTCCTTGATCAAAGGTATAGCACCCAAGTCATAGCATATGATCCCTTATCTGAGGGTGCTTAATGGATATAGTATTGGATGATCAACTAATTTAAATATGGAAATCAGAGCCTGTGGTACCTGGGATATTTGGGCTTAGGACGGATACCATTTGATCACCAAAAAAACCCTTGGATTTTTGTTAGATATGTAGATCTAGAAGCATTGAGGTGGCCTGGGCAAAAGTGAATTTCGTGCTTGTTTAGGTGAACAGCCTCAGGTTTCTCTGGTGATGAACTTTAGTTTTCGTTAGCCCCACTTGCTCTGCCATTCCTGCTGTGTTGCAACGGGGCTTAAAAGTGCTTTAAGTGCTTGTGACCGTGGTAATGAATGAAAATGTCTTTCCAGCACTGAGAGGATTGCATTAGACTGAATAGTCACCTTGCTTGTAAAAGCACTATTAGAGTGGGGCAGCTGTAAGTAAGGATAACGATTTGTGTCCACTGCTTATTTACTGAAAATTGTCAATGTATTATTTATTGAGAGCTCTCCAGACAGTGCTTGTCAGAATAAAAATGTCAGCTCTGAGCAAAATGTTATAATACATAATAAAAAATGCTAGGTATGCATTTTAGGGCGACAACTAATTAGACCTGCTTTTTCTTAAGGAAGGGACCATAAAAATGCCTAATATTGTAGATTTTCTCTATTTGTCTTTTTATTTACCCACCTCCCCTCACCCGGCTCAGCTCAGTATTTGGTTTAGAAACTTACCATGCCTTAGAGATTATTGGAGCAACTTTGTATTGTTGCCATCAGTAGTGAGGAGCCCTGCGAAAGTAGGAAGGGCCTGGCTCGCCTGCCCTTTCGTGAGCAGCTGCCCTCACCTCCCTGTTTTGTCTGAAATTAGATGTCACTTCCACCCTGAGCAGCGCTGGTGGAAAACTGCCTCCAGTGTAAACAACATAAAATTATTAAGCTTATTCCTCAGCCGTGCTAATTAACCCCAAACAAATTTCACATTAAGGAAACAGAATTCAATCAATGTAAATGTTATTGCTGTGTATTACTGTAAGCAATAATATAGTGGCTAAAATAATTAATTTTTTTTTATTTTTTTTAAAAAAAGTATTCTTTTTTATGATATTGCAAAATATTTTGCAGATTTCTCCCCCTCTTCCCCCCGCTCCCCCTTTATTTGGCCCTTCCTGGCATAGCATATAAAAGAACTGTCAAATCCGGAGTAATATGCAGTCATTTTTTTATGGGAAGAGAAAAATGTATTTTGGAGTGCTTCAGGGTTGGTTTATCTAATATATTTTCACTGCCAACACGTATGCAGATTTTGTCTCCTCCTACTTATTCTGGTTCACTACTCATTGTAGCTCACTATCATTGTAGCAATTTCCTGTCTTTTTTCCTACCAGTCTTAAATACAAAAGGTACACGGTGGTGGTAGTGGTGGGAATAATTTTTAAAAAGGGAGGGGGCGGTTCACTTCCGAGGTGGAAAAAATGAAATGCCATTTTACTGTATTTCAGTTTGGGGGAAGCAATTGCTAATAAAGACCCTCCCCACCTTTTTTTTTTCTAATCTGGGTAAACATAGGAAGTCAAATTATCCTCTTCAAGATACTTTTCTTACATGTTTTAAAAACAACCAGATTTCTAAATAATTGCTTGGTTGTGTGCCTGTGATAACTGTAGATAAAATTTATTATCAGCTTCATTATCCTGAAAGACCTTTAAGACATGAATTTCAGAAGCCAGATGACATGTAACTTTACTTTTCATGCAGTGAAATGCATATTCGATGAATATGGAATTATTTATCAGATAGCATCATCTGTGATATATGAAGCACAAATAAAACACGATTTGTATTAGGATTATTCTGAAATATGATACATCCTTTAACCAATATATGTTAGCAAGTGTTAAATTAACTTTAAAATGTAAAGTAATTTAACAAAATGAGTAACGTGATAAAACAGGCTGTTACTTTTCACAGATTTAACACCAGCCATTTCATTGTAATTTTACCATCTTCTAGCAAATGTCAGTCTTGGTCTTTCTCTGTCCCCAGTTAGGTCAATATCCTGTTTCACGGCTACTCTTAATTCCTTTCTCTTCTTTATTAAAACTCTATCTTAATCTTGGTATGAGTATTTAATCTATTCATCCCAAGCAGGTTGCTACTAAATATTTACAGTGATGCCAAAACTAATAACAAGAACATAAATGTTACAAGGAGTAGCTGGAGCATGCTACTAAAAAAATAAAAATTAAAAAATAAGTTTTTATTATGTAGTTGAGAAGAAATTAAAATCTTTTGGATGGACTGTTTTAACATCTGAATGTATTATAGCATTTATTTGATTATATACTTTGGTTCCATCTGATTTGTTTCAGATGATTGCTTACATTTCGGTCTATTCCTTTAGTTTCTACAGCCAGAGAGTTATTTTCTTTTTGACTTCTTGGGACATTTATTCTTACCTTTCCAAATAGAAAACAACTTCAGATTTTATTTATTTGTATACATAGGAAGCTGGTAATGTACCAAAGATTATAAGACTCTATGTTCAATAATTTTTAAATCACATAAAATTTAGACAGTGAACAATGTGTATTGAACATTTCTATACAGTTTAGATGTTTATGGTTCTAATTCTATTTAAAGTAAACACTTTAAATAATATGCCTGCTATAATAGCAAAGAATAAAGGATGGTTAACTATGATAACTGGCTCTTGGGTATTCTACTGCTAATCAGGACACTTAGAAAATAGTAAACCGAACTCTGTCTGTGATTAGTATGCCTGGATTTTTAAAGTTACACTATACTACCCAACCAAAAAACGCAAAAAATTTTAAGAGTTCTAAAATCAGGGTTCTAGTTAGAAGAATCTATATTCTTCTAACTAGATTTTAGTTAGAAGAATTTAGTATATTTTGAAATGAGATGCAAAGGGTTTGTATCGAGTACTTTATTTCCTTTAAGACTATAATAGACAAATTGCAGTAATCATGCTTTTATGTGTTTTTCTCCCTCTACTGCATTCATTTTAAAACACAAAAGTTAAAAAAAGGTAAAAGACTTCAGAATTTTGAAACCCAGTGGTCCTGAAGTGATGGGAAAATAGCCAAGGTGTCACAGCTAATTTCTGACCCTGTGTTATGAGTGCTGCTCTTCCTTATTCCCCCTGTCAGCCTGGGAATCCCTGAGGCTGTGCAAACTGGCCGAACATCACTCAATCCGAGTTTTAGATCCCCTTTTAATAATGTTGAGTCTATTCTGTCCAACTTTGATTCAGACAACCTGCTTGTCTTGAAAAAGTGATATATTTAATCAGTGGCTGTGTCTCCAGCATAGCTCCCACTGCGTGCGACTAGAGCCGCAAGTAGTGCAGTGGTCTGTCACTTCTGTTTGAATGGGTAATGTGGAGCCCATCAGCTGAAAAGACAAGAGCTGGAACTGCTTGTTAGGACACATGATCAAAAGCCACTCTCTGCTTTCTGCCAATCAAACCTCATGTCGCCTTGTGGGGCATACATTAAATAGGTTTTTTTTTTTCTGCCTTACACTGTGGGCACTTTGCCAGTTTGACATGTGAACTGTTACAAAAGATAGCAGAGTTTCGACCGCTTGCTGACTGCTTTAAAATATTACTGAACACTTGTTGTCAAAATGAAATATTCATAATACCATATTATGATAAATTCTTTCAAGTATTAGCTGGTGCCTTTATTTTGTAATTTCTGGATTTTTTGTTGTTGTTGTTGTTGGCTGGGCAGAAGAAACAATAGATGATTGCTTCTTAGGTGAAAGGACAAAATCTTTTAAATCGATCCAATTGCAAAGGCAGCACAATGGTATGACAGTTTTGAATAAGATGATAATTGCTTTGTGAAAATAACATCAGTGAATTAAATGTTATGTTGCATTCTCTCTCCTCTGTTTTGAAAATTATTTACTTCAGGATAGGAGAGTGGTTTTAGTGTTATATTTCAGCCAAAAACATTAAAAACTATTTTGAAATTTAATTCAGGATCTTATTCCCTCTGGAAGATGGACAAATTTCTAAATCCTAAGGCAGTCTCTGATTTGCAACTCTTCTGATGGGCATTTTTATGTTGCTTTTTATTTTCATCATTCTCTGAAGGGTCCCCGATTATATCATAACCTCATCTTGGTGCCCATTGCAGCCCAATAAGGATGGCAGCCTAGATCTAACTTCTCAGCTCTTTAAGAGAAGACTGAGTACCTACATACTTTTAACTTAAAAGGCCAGGGGAATTGGTATTTTCTACAATTTCCAAACACCCAGATAACTGTTTCAAAGCTGTTAAATCTTAGTGGGTGCTTTGATTTCTCCAAACTTGCCACTTGGTATTTGCTATTTCTTCTCTAATGATCATTTTAAAAGGAGTTAAACATTTTCACCAAAACATACCATAGCAATCTAGTGGAACTCATTTAAACAGTGAGCTACACATAAACAGCTGCTCCTTCAATAAGCCATTCTTTATAATACCCTTATTACCTTCTAGTGTCTCAAATTCTGATTAGTCAACAGTGTTGATTGCTGCATGGCATTCCGTTGCCCATCTTCCTTCTGCTCAGCTGCTCGTGTCTTAGTTGTTATTTGATTACAACCCAACTTGTGCATTGTTTCCCCAAGTTGCTCTTCATATTGTGTCTTCAAAACTCTGAATTATCTGGGGAAGCTGGGATGGTGTGAGAGTGACTTTCCTTACACATATTAAAAAAATATATCTGAATACAGCATGGTATAAAATAATACAGCTGTAGAACACAGACTGGAAAGAGTATTTGTGCCTTAAACCTTAGTACTGAGGATCAAATTATGAAAACAGATTAAATATATAAAGTATTTTTTTAACGCATCATAGTACTTTACAAATGTGAAGAGTTATAAAATTGTTATATTGTGATTACTGAATTTTTAGTCAGATAGAAAGTTCTGGAAGAGGTAATTATGTAAGTAAAACTCCACCAAAGGGTCCTGAAGGGCATTCAATCTTTGCCCCAGGACTGGACAATTTTAGTCCAATTACTGTGTCATACCAACGATGCCCCCACTAAATAGGATAGCACACTGGAAGTTTCAGTTATGATGAAATAAGAAAGGGTGGGAAAAAATCTCTCTAATGAAGTTTGAATTTCAGCTATTCCTTTGTTGTGACCCCCTGGAATCTACTCTTGGTGAGTAGGAAATGCTGACACACTCGAAATGCAACCCCAGTAAAGGCCCTAAATCTGTCATTGTGCTCTGGAGTCTGCTCTGAAAATAGCAAAGCTCTTTTGGTAAATTAAAATCGGTGTGAATGGGAACAGATGTTGACACACTTTACTTTATCTTCAGGGATGCCAGTTAAAGAGGAGAGGGTCAGCAAGGTTAGATGTAGGAAGCATAGTGAGTGTGCAGACTCATTCTACAAAGTGAGTTCTGCTTGGGGATGTGAGTAAATAGAATTGTATTTATCTCTGGTAGTCCAGGTAAGAATTATGCCTACATTACTTTATCTAGAGGAAAAATAAAGGCGATGGTATTTATTTCTGGGAGGGCTATCTCTTTTTGATGTTCCCTTGTGGTTGTGTCTTTTCTTTATCAAACTGCGTTGGCTATAAACTATCTCAGGCTACTGTTAGGTTTTACTTTCCAACCTTATTTTGGCATAGCTGCCTAAAGTATTTGTTGAATCCTAATGCTACAGTAGAGTCTTTGTACTGATATTTGTCAAAAATAATGAAAATGGTTTATGTTCTAAAAATGTACAATTTATCAAATAGCTTGTATAGTCAATTTAAATAAGTCTCAGAGAAGTTTCAGTCTTGATTTGAAAAAATAGCATAGGATGAATTTATTTATAAGAACCTTAATAGTTTCTCTCAATTCCTTTTACATTTTAGATTACCTTATAATTTTCTAAATCTACATGAACAATAATGATCAATTTTGTCAGTATTATTCACACCTTTTATTAATTTAACATAGATGAATAAATGTGAATGTTGTGAAGAGTTGATTGGGAATAGATTTTAAATCTGACAGTTAGATTACAGGGTACCTAAGAAAAAATGGCTCTTTCACTAGGTACCTAGTAATTTAATTCTTGTTTGAAATTATTATAATTTATTACAGTGTGTGGGTCCTAATGAATGTCTACTATTAAATGAAAAGGAGAAATTGAAATTAAGATTATGAAATTCTTTTAACTCATACCTTAAAATCCTCTTAAACAATTCAGAAGACATTAATAAACTATGTGGGTTTCTTTCCATATTCTGTAATGGCAAATAAAAACATTTTTTTTTTCAGCATTTAAAGATTCTAAAAAATGTTGAATGCCATTAAATCTCAAAGCATGCAATCCTGGAATTTTATAAAATGGTAGTAGCCATTAAAATTGGCAACTCCATTTAAATATTTATTTGGATTATACACAGACTTTTCTAGCATTTGCGTTTTCCAGAAATAACTAGGTTTCTTTCTTGTTAAACATTTAATGTAGGACGATTTGAGATTTCATAGGGCTGTAAACTATACCAGATTAACATTTTAAAATTTCCAGGGCTGGGCCGAGTGGCGTGGTGGTTAAGTGCTGGCTTGGGAAGCCAGCGGCCCCGGTTCGGGTCCCACATATGAGGGCCAGTGACACTGCCCTCAAAAAAAAAATAAAATAAAATAATATTTCCAAATAGCAGGGAGACTTTTAAAGTGTGAGTAAAAATTTATAAATCAAATAAAGATATCCAAATGCCCACAGGCGTTGGAGGTTGTCACTTCTAGATCTAAGTAAACCTGTCATGTACACAAATGAAGAGCAGGTCTTTGAAAAATAATTCCTGGGCAAAACAATGAGCATAGGACAATTCTTCTCTCCTGATAGATGATCTGAAGTGTTCTTTGGAAGTCCCAATGAGTATCTTACCTGGGAAGAAGCCCCTCTCTTATAATCTGACGGTGTTTTTTCCAGAATCATTTAAGAAAGAAAACCAGATTGATGGCCCCTTTGAATTTCAAACCATTAGTATGCTTACCTAAACCCCCTTAAGTTTTGTTTCCTAATTTCTAGAGTTTTCATTTTTTTACTGAATCTGGTATAATGCATGTATAAGCTATTAATTAGTTTATATGTAGAAAAAGAAAAAGAAATTAAGCAAGTTGGTGCTGTCTACATTTGGTTGCAAAGAATAACCCTGCTCTAGGGTTTTGGCATCCCCAGAGCAACGCTAGTGTAGGAGATAGAGGGCCTGGCCATCTCTCACTGTGATGAGCCCTCTACCAACTCTGGATGTAAGAAATGTAACTTCCTCAGAGAGTGGTTATTTGGTTAGATTTTTGTTTCTTGGTTGGATTTTCACAGGCTTTTCTTTGAGGCTGTGAAGATGTGCCTTTAGGCCTCTGAGAGTCCCTCTATTCTCCTCTTTTGTCACAAACTTCTCCAATCCACCTCCCACTTCAACCCCCCTTAAGGATGTATTGCCAAAAGAATGTAGTGAGAGTGCTATGCTAGCTGGTTTTAGATGGGAAGGTGATCGGTTGCCTCTGATAATCGGATTGTTGAGCTCAAGTTAGCTCGGGCATCTGAAAGAAATAAAGGGCAGAAATAAGTAGGGCAATACTGTTTTAGTAATAATAACTGATATCTTTTTAAAGGGTTTACAGTAGTTGTTATATTAGGAAACAATTGGATAGAGTTTATTCTGCCTAGGTGTCTATAAATAAAGCCTTTTCTCATCTATCAGTAATGTCCACGTGGCTACTGTTTATCACTGTAACTAGTTCCAACAATTACATTCCGGTGGCTCTCATCTACGATTACAAAAGGCTACATGCTGGCCACCTCCAACATGGGGACAGGTCAGAAAGATCAAACTTCCTCCTGTTCAGTTTGAGAACCCGATGGCTGTGCCATGAAACACTGCTTCTTGAAAATATTTTTGCTCATTATGATGAAGTAACTTCAAAATATTAACTTTGAAAAGCGTTGACAATTGACAAAACCGT